>OW569412.2:59443789-69443789 GCA_937662695.2 Halyzia sedecimguttata | reverse complement strand
ATTTCATCAGCTACCAGATATCTCCGATGACGAATATTTTCCATCTGATCGCTCTTGTGATGCTAATAAAAGTTCTGATGCTAATGAAACTGACAGTGACTATGAGGGGACGTCATCAGTTCCTCAACGCTTCAATCAAAATAAATTAAATGATCTCTCTCACCAGGGATAGAAGAAGTACTGGCTTCTAGGTTGAACGACAAAAATTGATTGCAACAATGAACCAAAATTACCTTTTACCGTACAAGAGAAAAAGATCTGCTACCATTCTATTCTCAAGAAGACAATCTTGTATTTTGTCACGAAATTGGGGACCCATGAAAGATATGGGACTTCCTGAATATATTCCAGATGATTGGCGCCTATCTATTGACAGTTAAAAGCGAAGTTAAAAAGGTGTCCTTCTACATAATGGGAATAAATATGGTCAACACGACTAGCTCACTCAACGAAACTGCAAGAAGAATATAATACCATAGCTTTGTTCTTGCAGAAGATAAAGTATCACGAACATCAATGGATGATTTGTGTAGACTTAAAAATGGTGGCAAAGTGGTTACACGAAATATCCGTGTTTCTTGTGCCTCTGGGTTAGAAAAAATTGGCCTCAGAGAGAAAACATGGACGTTAGGGAAAATAATGTCATTAACGACGTTTTGGTTGAAAGAGAAAAAATCATACTTCCTCCGTTATGAAGCAATTTGTGAAGGCTCTTGATAAGAATGCATCAGTTGAGCACAGAAAAACTCAAAGCAGGGATATTTGACGGCCCACAAATAAGACAATTCATTAAGGATCCTGCCTTCATGAATTCAATTAATCAAGTTGAACGAGAAGCTTGGACATCATTTGTTGCAGTTGTAGAACATTTTCTAGGCGAACATAAAGCTCAAAACTATGTTGAAATGGTTAACAAGATGCTCAATAGTTTAAAATCCTTAGTGTCCAATATGAGTATTAAAATACACTATTTACACAGCCTCTTAGACCGTTTTCCAGAAAATTTAGGACACATGAGTTAGGAACAAGGTGAAAGATTTCACCAAGATATTAAAGTTATGGAGGACCGCTACCAAAGAAGATGGGACATGCACATGATGGCAGATTACTGCTAGAGTTTAAAAATTGGTTCAAGCACTGACGTGAAGTCAGAAGCTTTTGCGCGTATGTTCTATTGTCCATTCTTCTGTATTGGACACTCTTAATTCGAATTTACCATGGTAAATTCGAATTAAGTGTCCAATACAGAAGAATGGACAATAGAACATACGTGCAAAAGCTTCTGACTTCACGTCAGTGCTTGAACCAATTTTTTTTTTCGTGATTTTTTTGAAATTTTCTAGGGGTACGGTTCTTACAAAATTTTAAACACGTCTTTATGTTGATTTTCTACTACTAGTTACCTAGCTTCAATTCGATCGAATATTTATTTTTCGAGTTATCAAGGAAATAATATTCCAGGTGGGTATAACTCGGAAACCGATATACCGATTATGCCCAAAATCGAACTCAACTCTCCCTTTCGGATACGCAACCTACCCTGAAAATTGCAAGTCCCTATCTCCTTTCGTTCGAAAGTAATCGAGGCAACGGTCACCCATCTACTGAACTCGCACAAGAATGCTCGAATCTCCAACAATATTTAACCGATCGTATTAAAACTTGAAACTTGGCAGTAGAGTTAGGTTATGAAGGCTCTTGCAAAATTTCAGCAATTTCAAACGAATAGTTACTGATATATAGAATTTTTTTTTTATTTTCAACGATTTATTAAAAATTTTCTACAAATGCTATCCTCACCAAATTTTGCAAACATTTTCGCGTTGGCATTCTACAACTAATATCCATGTTTGAATTCAATCGGTTCAGTATTTTTCAAGTTAATGAGAAACAAAAAACCACCAAATTTCAGAAAATTTCAGATGGCTATAACTCTAAAACCGTTTGGCCGATTATGCTCATAAACAAACTGAAATGTCGCGTTCTAGTGCACATCCTAACCTGATAATTTCAAGCCGCTATCCCATTCCGTTCTCAAGTTATCGTGACAACAAAAATATTTTTTAATAATTTTTTTTTAATTTTCTAGCCATACGATGCGCGCAAAATTTCACAAACGTGCTTAGGTTCATATTCTACAACTACCCACCAAGTTTCAATTCGATCGGATTTATATTGGCTGAAAACAAAATTATTACTCGGAAACCACTGGGCCGATTATGCCCATTAACGAACTTGTCCGTCGTATTGGGATGCGCCACCTACCCTGAAAATTTCAAGTCGCTAGCTCTTTTCGTTCTCAAGTTATCGTGGCAACGGACGGCCGGACGGACAGAATCAAATTTGACCTCGAATTCTTCATTGGGGAGTCGAACTTAATCGTTTGAGACCATTTTCGTCAAAAAATTCGAAAGTTACAGACATTTGGGCAAAACTATAACGCGATGTTCCCCAGAACATACGCGCAAAAAGGGACTGTTTAAAAAACATTCAAGAGTGTCGCGGAAAAGAAGCTTTCGAAGTGTTGTGTGACTATTTGATTTCTTCAAAATTTTGTTTTGTTTGTAAGTACGACATAATATTGTATTTGTATAACTAAAATAAAAATTTCGTATCTACCCTTGGTACTACACTTACGGATTTGAGTTAAAATATTGTATATTATATATATTTCTCTAAAATTGTATATCTTAAAAATTTGAGCTCCTAGGTTAAAATGAATATACGTTATTTGAATTCAGGATTTCAGGATATCAAATTGATATAGAATCAGCTTAAAAAACCTCGACACCAAAACAGCTGTTCCCCTGTGTTTCCATGTATTTCGGTCTTGTGCAACTCTAGTCGAATTTAAGCGAGTAACTGGAACAGAGCGGTTAAGACCAATCTCTTGCTAAACATAACTGATCGGTAATATTAGCAAGGGATTGGTTTTAACCGCTCTGTTCCGGTTACTCGCTTAAATTCGACTTCTGTGTTATTGATGAACATTAATATTGACTCTATTGGTTTTCTTGTAATGTACATTATTTTTGCAGATCCTTGGGACAAAACACCCTCAGTGCTTATCAGCGTGCCAAAGTGGCTTCTATCAGTATTCATAATCATGTTAATACAATTAGTGAAAATGTGAATGCAGATGGAAATGAAAATCAGATTCAAACGGCACTATAATCCATGAAAGCCAATTTTTTGTTGAAACTCACTTTCGACTTGTGATATGATTAAGTTTTAACTTTTATATTTGTAACTAAATAGACATTATGTAAGGTGCATTCAGTTGGATTTCAGTAAAACAGACTCTATGTTCACACTTTCATAAACTCATGGCCTAAGTACGAGCCTTCTTCATATTTATTAAGTACAAACTGATGTCTTTCTATACCCCAGTCATATTTTTCGTTTTAAATTCTAAGAATTGTTGTTGACGTTTGGATCAATTTTGGATTATTTTTTAATATTGTATTTTTATTTTACGCTGCCTACTGTAAATGGAGAAGTACCGTATATATAGTAACATCTTGAATGAAAATTTATAATAAGAAGAAATAAGTCAAGTACAAAGTGTAACATACCTACAGCGTGGAACATTTTAAAAGGCTATGCAAAAACGAAGTTGGAGTTACGAATTTATTGGTACGTAGTTTACGATGTTAAGAACAAAATATCGCTTTAATTTTCAATGAAATTCTGAATAGGTATTGGGTATGACATCAGTAGGAAAATAAGGTAGATTTCCTGGCGGATGGCCGTCAATTTTAGGGATCTGTGCTACAGGAAACAGGGGGCTAAATTACACAATATATGACATCACATTAGAATAGATACTGAGTCCTCTCGAATCACTTGGTGAAACATTTTGAAAAAATCAGTAAAGGAAAGAAAACAACTTGGCTTAAGTTTCACAATATAATATTTAATTTTCCTTCTCCATAATGAAGTAAAAATTTATCGAGTTTTTAGTGGTGAAGTTATGCATTCATGAAGGGTTATGTTTGACATACTGCTTCATTAAAATTGAAATGAAAATTTTGTAATAACCGGAACGTAATATATCAATTTTTCTAGTGTCCTCGATACTACTTCAAACGGGGAAAGGTATCAGAACACAAATTTATTTTGCATACGTATTCATCAATCAAAATTTTATTTCATGGATCCATATAGTGGATGTGAAATAACAATTTTTGTTCAGTTAAATTTTTTTTGGTTTTCTTTTATTAGATGTTTAGTCTGGGGAAAATTGGATTTGTTAAATATAGATTGTTAGTAATAATAATACTTATTTATTATTATTATGATTTCCGAGAACTAAACTTCAGTAAGGAAAATGTCCGAAAGCTATGTTATGCTTGTGTCGGAACATGCACAACTTGATATGAGTAGAAACTGTAGTATTGGGGTTGGTGGCACATGATCTATTTGGTAGGATTTGGCGACCCATAGTTAGTTACCAAAAACCACTTATTATTTGGGGATGGATTTTATAATTGTATTAATGTCAACTTCGAACTGATAAATCTGTTATATGGAACAGATTGTTTTTATCTGGACAATTTTTTGCTACTTCATGTCAATAATAGACACATCTCTGAAAACACCCTGTATTTTGCAGCTTTATATATACAGTAGCTCTTGAAAATGATTATAAGTATAGTTATGATCTCATAACCTAAATGATAAATATATATATGGTACTTCTAGCGTATATTCTGATTGAAGTATATTAGTTCTGAATATGTAGGTACCAACTGAAAATTTATAAAATTGAATTTCTGTAAATTTTTAATAATCATACTGGTGAAATTAGTTAATTCTATTGTAAATCTATTATTTAATCTGATTATTTTTTCAGTCACTGAATATTCATCTGTCAAGTATTTAAACATTCATTGTCAATTTAATGTCTCAAAAATTGGCGACATAGGTATAGCTTTAGTATGATACAAATTGGTGCGAACATTTTAAACTGGTGCTAAGATTTAAGTAAGTTACGTCAGTTTCTTGTGTATTCAGATGTATTGTTAGTATTGCTCCTCAGAAGCATATGCCAAAATTTCGACTGTTGCTTCTCATCTGTCAATCTATAGATGTAAAATTCGAAAGCCTTGAACTATTTAAATGATCTTCCAATTGTCATTCGATGGATGCTCAATGGTATTGGCATATTACAAAGTTCAACTATAGGGTTTTTCAATAAGGAGTCCCATTTCAATTAAAAATCAAGGATTGTAGCAATGGAAAGTAGTACAAAAATATTTTGTTCTGTCAAATACAACGTACTGCTATTAGTTGTGGAAAATGACAACAAACCGCCAACTCGTTTTCACCGCAAATTGTCATTCTTTTGTGGAAGTTTCACATAACATTTTTGCACCTCTGACGAATAACAGCTTGAATAGTATCTTCGAGGCTTAAATTAGGTCACTCTACAGTAACTTTCATTGTTTTCGACACCTGTTGGGGATGAAGCGGTTTCTAGATTCTAGGAACCCCAGATGCGGCTGTTTTATCTTTTGACAATCCATTGAGATGGAGAGAGCTGCCTTTTTTGAAGTTCACGATCTATTATAGTTGCCAACTCTGAGCTATTGAAATAAAGGACATCAACGACTTGGGTAAGGAGGGCCTTTCAAAAGGACATAGTTTTAAAATAAAGGACTGTCCTTTGAAATAAAGGACGGTTGGAAACCCTAGGAACTATAATAATTGATCACTACATATTTGTATACGTTGTTGGAGGGTGTTTTACTGTCAAGTGTCAATGATTCAAGGCTTGCTTTGCAACCTGTGAAATATGCCGTTAAATTTTAAAAGGGACGTCTTAATGGAAAATCCATTAGGTTGTTAGTCACACAGCTCATTTAACCTCAGAAGGAATAAAATAAAAGGTTGTGGAAGTTATTTTATAAAATGATTTGTATATATTTCTAGATTTTGAACAAACATCATTTTGTTTTTAATATATTCTAATTATTATTCCTTAAAGAGGACTCCTTTTATGTCAAGGAAAGGAAGTAATATATAAATTTCGTTTTCTCAGCTGAAATATTTGTTGGCGTTTTTATTGTAACTAATTTAAAGTGATAATTAGAGAACTAGTACTTAATTTTTTTGGAACTGATAGATGTAGTGAAACCATTGACAACAGCAAAATGATCATGATTTTTAGGGGTGTTCTCTGATCAAAATACGCCAACAAGAAACAGTCAGAAGATTTTTCCTCTGTAACATTTCTTAAATGAAAGAAATATTAATGTAATTCCCAATTTGAAATTATAGTAAGAACTATAATATAATAAAGTTTTATTAAGTAAATGATACAATATGAAAAGTCAAAGAGCTCATCACTAAACGAATTCTAAGTATATTGTGAAGCAATAGCGTTTCTTTATAAGAATTGTCCCACACATAAAGCTTTAATTTTGATTTGTTGAAATTTTAATTTCTATTACATACCTGCTATGGAGTGCAATCTGTTATTTATTTGGTTATCAATTTAATTTAATATGTACATTTTCTGTTCTCTACGATCAATCACTCGATTAATTGGAAATTTCATCCCTAGAATTCGAAAACATCAGTTGTTTTGTTAATATTACATTGATCAAATATTTGGTGTTCGGTTCGTGGAATGTTGCAGTTGTATCACCGGTAATAAATTCCAGTGTAATATTTTATTTAAAAATACCATATTCAAATTGATTGATCCAAATTCTGTATATTATTAAGATTAATTTAACCAATATATGTAGCTTAGCAACAATGTCTTAAACTGAAAATATATTTACTAGATGAATATATTATATAACTATAAATTATTATCCTGAAAATCCTAGGTCTTCCAAGAGCCTGCTCAAAATCTATTTTAAGTGTGTGAATGAGTTAGGTGATCAGATGAGTAGTAGATATGTTAGATTTTCTTCATCATAATGACTGAACAAGAATAAAGTCGCTATCACAAAAACGCTCATATCTTTTGAAACACTGGACCGATTTCGAAAATCAAACGCATTTTCGAATCATCTTCTAATTCTAATGAAAACTGTTTTTACAATAAAAAAACCAAAACTATTTTCTACAAAATTCATGGATTTTTTCTGGAATTCTTCCCATCATGCTTCTTATAGTGTTCTCAGTCACTTTCTGGGATGCTGTCTTCCACTTTTGCTTGAATTCCGCTAATGTTTTCGTTGATTTCTTAGTCTTCTTCAATTCTCTTTTTACCAGGGCCCAATATCTTTCGATTCACCTGAGTTCTGGGCAATTTGGTGGATTAGCCTCTTTGGGAACAAAAACCACCTCATAAGCTTCGTACCATTCCTTGGTGGCCTTGCTGTAGTGGCATGAAGCTAAATCTGACCAAAAGATTGTTGACACATCGTGCTCACGTAAAAATGGTAAAAGTCGCTACTTCAAGCATTCCTCGATGTATATCTTCGAGTCAACAGAGCCTTGGCCAACGAAAAATTTGCTCCTTTTCCCACAAGTGCAAATTGCTTGCCAAACCAGGAATTTTTTAGGAAACTTTGCTTGTTTCTTCACGCGAAATTGTTCGTCAACATTTCCACGAGAATCTGCAGTATAAAATTCCTGACCAGGAAGTTGCGAGAAATCAGCCAAGACATAGGTTTAGTCGTCCATCACACAACAGAAAAAATTTTTCAAGAAATCTTTTTTTAATTTCTTTGCTCTTGATTTCGCTTCTTGATTCTTCACAGCGTTCCTGTGTGGCACTTTCTGCACTTTGTATGTTCTAAGCCCACAACTCGACTTGATTTTCTGAACGGTTGACTGCGAACAACCCACTATTTGGGCCACTTTCCATCCTGAAAGGTTAGGATTCTTCTGAAAAAGGCTGATGGCTTTCTTCACTTTTTTTTGGCTATGGAACCCCTTTTTCGTCCCGGTTCCTTCCTTGCGGTTAATTGTAAGATCTTCGTTGAAGCGCTTAACAACTCTTGATACCGTTTCTGGACGAACGCGAGCCTCTTTTGCGATTCTTTTGAAGCTCCATTTTTGATTATTTTGAAAAAGTTTCACTATAAATTCTCGTGTTTTCACTTCGCTTGACATTTTGCGACAGAAAATTGGAATATCTATTAAGTAAATGTTCCACATGTTTCTGACGTTCATAACAAAGCTAACTATGATCAAATTTTGATTTTTTCTCAATTGGTTCAAGAGATATAGGCGTTTTTGTGATAGCGAATTTATTCTCGTTCAGTCCTTAGTAGGGCACTCACTGTTTACATCCTTAAAGCTTAAACCTAACTCATGCAGATCGTTAAGCCTCACGTCTTTCGTTCTGAATACCCACGAGAAGATAATGAATCACTACGGCAGGGGCAGTGTTCCTATCACTGAATTCTCTGAGTGAGCACCATCAATACGCATTCCAGAGTGGTGAATCAACTGACCTGGCCCTAAACAACCTGGTGGAAAGGCTGGAGCATTCTCTGGACCACAAGGAGACTGCTCTAGTGGCCTTCCTGGACACTGAAGGTGCTTTTAATGCACCGCTAACGAACTCGCTCTGTGAAGTGGCGAGGGCCGGGGAGTACTGGCTCCGAAACAGCCCCACTGGTTGCTCGTGATGACTTGAGCTTGTGGGTGAAGTATAGATTATATACTATAAGTGTGCCACAATAGACCGATTGGTCGCAGTGGAGGGGCGGGTTTCGTTTGCCCAACACAATCCATATAATATAAATAGTAGGGCACTCACTGACTGAGAAAAATGAAGAACTGGGAAATTCTAAGAGAAAAAGACCTCAAACGGAATAGACCCGATTACAAAGCCAGTTTCACGAGGGACCTGCAGGTGAGTCTTAAAGTTCAATTGCTGACTTACTTTCCTTGGTCCTCTGAGGTAGCCGTATGAAACCAGGCGAATTGCATACAAACTGTTCACCGCAAAACGAATCATATAGACTTTTTCCTTTCATTCAATCAACCCGACCAAGACTATCATTCTCCTAATCACTGTGCGATGTAAAGTCAAACTGACTGCTAGTAATCATGGGAATACACATGGAACTTTCTGAATAGATTGAATATTGTTCTGGATGAAAATGTCACCTGAATATGGTGATTGCCAAGTCCACAGCGTTTGGCATATGATGTAGACTTTTCAGCAGTAGGTACTTGGGATCTGAAATCTAAGATAACAAGTCATATATACCTGTGATCAAATTATTATTATTTATACCTCCCTTCTTTGGTGGAGCATTAATGGAGGGAAGAGAACCCAGTGGAAGATGGCTAAAATTCAGATACTTGCTTGGTTAGACATCACTGGAGCTGTTCACTCCCAAGGCAGCAATTAAACTTCTACAAGACCTTACACCGCTAAACATGCAGGTAAATATAGAACGTTTTTTGAGTGTCCTCAGAATGGAACATAGAAGAACAAGAAAGGGACACCTGCAGAGATTGTACTTGGTGAAGATTGAATTTCCCTTGTGACCGGAAGATGCTATATCGATTGAGTATGAAAACCATTCAATCTGGTATAAAGATTAATCTTACAAAGCAGCTCGCATATGGCCTCAATATTGGGAATCCACGCTTATGACAATGCTTAAATTCTGCTAGTGGAGAGATTGGTTGAATAGGTTAAGAAACAAGAGAATTCTTACTGGAATAGTACTCCAGTACAAAGGTAAGCCAAGGAAGACTATCGTTCTCAAAAAACTAAGGGTGGGCAGTAGGAAGCATATAGTAGTGATGCTCACATTTGGGGGTGAGATATGACCTGAAATAATAAAATGACTGAACAAGAATTATCAACCTGTCTATCCATATTTCTGAGATTCTACGTTTACGCGAATCATTTAAACACTTGGCAAAAACGAAAACATAGTTTTCTTTTAAGGTGACCTGTTTTGGTTACAAACGGTACTTTATCAAATTGTTACTTACCACCCTTCTCGTGTGATCCCGTTTTATACCTGCCCAATGGGTTCATGGACCTGCGTCTGCTAAGATTTCTACCTGACGGGGAAAGTTATTCTCCCTGGTTCCGATACCGGAGATCTTCTGTCGCTAGAAAAAGCGATCCTCAACATGGTGAGCAACTGGAGTCCAGTGACTCACAAATTTGATCTTTCCTTCAAGCTGGGGCAGAAGCTCCTCGCGAAGGGGGAGAAAACACCGCACAGGTTCAGTGATGGGCGGAGGCTCTGGAGTGTATGAGGCTGCACCCAATGCGAGCATTACGATGTCGCTTGGGCAATGCACCACTATATTCCAAGCGGAAGTGGTAGCCATCACGACATGTGTCGTGGAGTATATTCGTTTGGGCTATTCCAATAGGAACATACGAATTGTCGTGGACAGTCAGAGGCAGCACTTTAGGTAATAACCAGCCTGAGAATTAACTCCAGGCTTGTGCTGGAATGCCGACAAGACCTGGAAACCTTGGCTGCAAGAAACCGAGTTCAGCTCGGGGGGTGCCGGGGCACACAGGGAATGAAAGACCTGATGCATTCGCTAGAGAGGACTCGTTTATCCCCCTCTTCGGGCCAGAGCCGGGAGTAGGGGTGACCAAATAGGCTGTGAAAGGCGTCATTGGAAAATGGTTCCTCGAACGATGCACTGGAACAAAACTTCGGGCCAGCGGCCTAGTAAGTTAATGATGGGGCAGCCCTGCCTCTCAACTAAAGAAGTCTTACTAATGAGTAGGAGTAAGCTCGGGGCAGTAACTGGTCTACTAACCAGACACTGTACCCTGAGACAACATGGGGATTCTCCAAGAAACCCCTGTTCGTAGGAAATGTGGGGAGGGCAGACGAAACTGCCTCGCATGTCATATTTTACTGTTCAGCCCACACACAATGGAGACTTCACTATGGGGGTGACGACATGGTCCTGAGTGTCAGAAACCGTGCGAGGTATCTAGTCAAGGGCTTTATAAGGGAGATAGTATCAAGTAGCAGCGATTTGGTAAGTTTTTTTAGTAGAGAATAAGTTTTTGGAATTTTCATATGACAAAAAACTTGTGAAAGATTTACCAGTTCCTAGACTCTATTGTCGTATCTGGTTCAGCGCACAACGAGTCACAATCGCGCTTTTTCAAAAACCATTTACGAAAAACTCATTTGGTTTACCGGTAGCGAAACTCTAAACAAACTTTTCTGTTGGTACCGCCTACTATTTTCTGATCATAAAAGCATTTTCGGCAGGATACTTTAACTTGTAAACATGAAATTTCTAAAGAACATAATATATTCATTCAGCCTGAAAATTTAAGATGTTCAGAAAATATAATATTTTGAATACTTTGGACAGTGTACATCGCGAATTTATAAGGAGTCTTCATGAAAAGGTTAGGGAAAAATTCGATTTGAAATTCCTTGGATTCCAAAAATTTAAAAATATATAGGGTGTTCCATTTAAAATAAGGAAATATGTATGTTCTTAGTATAGGTATTTACTCCCAATATTTTAGATAGTTGCACCCTTATGACAGCTGCTCATATATAATTTCAGGAGCATCCAATTTATGTTTTTCGCAATATCTATTGAGTTCTTGGTAGGACACCCTATATATATATATATATATATATATATATATAAACTCGATTTTTTTGTGGAATAATTTATTTTGAAGAGTGCTACCTCCTGTTAGAAAAATGTATACTTTTGAAAATACAGTGTATTCAACAATTTTTTTTCTGAAAGTACATATAATATGTTAGCTGGTAGGTCTACAATATAATCAACTAACCTAACACTTTCGGCATATACAGTAGATTGTAGAATATTGTTATAAAGTATATGCTAAATAAAATTTTAAGCCTATAAGTATTCTATATTACCACATATTATAATCAGAATCATCGTTATCAAATGTTAGGAAGAAGCCCAGAAGGGTGCCATAAACTACCACATTTCCAGTCAAGGTTAAGTAGCATGCACTCCATTGTATGACTGGTACTCTTGCTAAAACAATTGGCAGAGCAAATGAACTAATTACTATGCCCATTGTCAGAAATATTGCATTTTCTAAACATGAATTACTGGAACCTGATCCATCAGCATATCTCCTTGCTATCATTGTAGGTATTGGCGATATCAAGTAAAACAAAACTACAAAGAATGGCCACCAATTCCTGCAAGTTTGGATTTTTCAAAAATTACTTCTTTCCTTCAAATAATGATCACTTACCCGAAAGAATGAAGGGCACATGCTAAAATGATGAGTGTCATTCCAATAGATCCGGCAAAAGCGAGGCATACCAATCTGAAAAGATATGGAAATTTATGTAAGATTCAGGAGAAAACAATATTTTTCAATATATTCCAACCTAAAATACTCACGCTTTCGTTTTCGAAGAGAAGAGAGGAATACACATGAAAAAAAAAGGAGAGTTAATTAAATCAACAATGCATATCACAATAATATCAATACATATTCTTCCCAATATTAAAAAGAACTATGTACTAATACACGAGAATTCTACAAGTTACAGTATACAAATAGTGGATTATATTTCGTATGGTCATCATTTGAAATATATTACATTCCTTACTTTTGATTCCTGCCATTGTTGTTGATTTTTTCCGATGTATTTTAAAGTGAAATCTATTAATGACAGTTTAAAATACCTCTCATCTTTAGATCAATATATGCTAAGAGTTAAAACAGCTTGCATATTAAAATATATGAATAGGGAAATTTTTTATATATATTTAACAATCCACAATTTCACTGACAGGACAGGACAGTGTTTTGTTGACATTGGCCATTCATGTCATGTCTTGTCATTAGTTCATGACAAACAGCACTACCATAATATTGAACTTGAAACGAAAATCTCTAAATTATCGGTGATACCAATCGCAGAAAGTCAGGTTCTAATTTTCTATGAATGCGATAAACATCATGTGACATTTGACAATAATTGACATATTAAAGTATATATTGTTCATCCTAGATGGCGACACGTTAATCACGTGAGTTTTCATTAACGATCAGCTGTCTTCTGGGGAGTGGTTGTGTATTTTGGGGTGGTTTTCTTCTATTTTTGAAAGCAACGGTAAGTGGAATTTAATTATGAATGCGTGTTTCATCTATCTAACCTTTTATGTTTTGGACTCCGGTTGAATTGAATGTACAGTTGTGAATCGATACCCTGTCTTGAATCAATTGTTCCAGGATAAGTTATTTATTTCACTTGTCCATTTCACTATTCCACCCCCATGACCTAATTGTAACATTCTTCAGGGGTACTAGTGGTTTTCATGTTGGATAATTTGGCCACATCATCGATCATCGTATATGGCTGTTCTAATAGAAATATAGGTGACTTGTGTTAAACGTTAATTACAAATATATTTTTTTAAATATTTCGTTATACGTAATAGGAGCACCTATATAAATGCTGGGTACACGTATTCTGATACCGAGAATTTGTTTTAGAGACAAATAAAAGGTATAGTTTAGTCACATGATTGTCATACATTGTAAAATTTGGCCTAATCGTGAAACATTTTATAATACTAGCAATTACTTACATATTTGAATTTAGAAATTTGCAGCGCATATTCGTAAGTTATTTTGTTTTCATCAATTATCAAAACTGTCCTTGATAACAACTTCACGAGTTCATCATTTTCTAGTTTATATTAATTTATTTCGTCTTTTTTTAGCTTGTGTTAATCTGCTCAAATGACAGAATACTGGTTAATATCTGCACCAGGGGACAAAACATGTCAGCAGACATGGGAGACAATGAACAACTTAACCAGCAAGCAGAACTCATTATCTGTGAATTACAAGTTTCAGATACCAGATTTAAAGGTAATATTCAGTAAAAGTGTGTCAGATGGTTGGGGTGATTTAAAAAAAAATTACAAGAACCTTCCAAAGATCATGGGTCCTCCAATGGATGATTATGAAGATGTGTAACATTTTGTTACATTTGATTATATGAATACTATATAATTTATGAGGAAATGACAAATATAAGAGTCAAAGGTGGTATCTCCCTTTCCGATTCACTTTTCTGTTTTATATCTTTGGAACACTACTATGTCGCTGGAGCATACATTTAATAAATATTGGCTAATTCAATGTTAAAGTGAACATGCATATTGAAAATTTGTAAAAACCCACTGTCTAATCATTAATGTGATGAATATTTCTGGAAACCCCTTGTCTGGTCACTAGGATTAACATTTTATAGGCTTATAGCATAGAGTTTTTTTTTCTGGGACGTTTATAATTTAACAGATTTTACATGTTTTTCTATACATACATTTTGTATGTAAATGCAAGTCCAGTTTGTAAAAATGTTATTCTTTCACCTATATATTCTCAATCCAGTATTGTCTCTTCAACTAAGTAACTCATTATTTGACATAGAACGTCTTGCAGTATAGGGAATCATACTCGGTGTGTTCCAACTGATGAAGAAGTCGAAGATTATGTTTTACCACCTCTGCCACATATTGCTGGGTGTTTATATTGCGTCAGATGAATATAAAACGAGACCTACTTCCATAAAGTGTACACATTTTTATGCATATGCCCCACAACAGAAAATTCAGAGGTTTTACATATGATCCTATGACTACACCGGTGTGAATCTAGCAGCCATTTTCTAGCAGCCAAATTCTTTATAGCAGCCAAACGACCAGTGGCGTCGGCAATATTTCCAAATAAATAAATGATTCGTTTTCGTTAGGATATGCAATGTATCGATCGATGGGTACTTTTCATTCAACACAATGGACCACTCAAAGGATATGGACTCCAAATACACGACATTATGCTAATATATACGTATGATAATGAAACCATCCTACAAAGAAGGAAATATTTTCATGAATGCACTTCAAAAATGTTTAGCCAGGCTGATATTTGGCACAGGCACTTCCTATAGGAAAGAGAAAAACCTGTCAAGAGCTGGTTGATTTGCAAGCCGTCTTAGGGGTAGTTCCCCCCTTGTCGATTTCCCGAAAAATCCCTAATTGAGCCCCTCAAAGATATTTAGCCAGGCTGATATTGAGTACAGGCACTTCTTACAGGTAAGAGAAAAACATATCAAGAGTTGGTTGATTTGCAGGCCGTCTAAGGGGTAGTTCACACTTGCCGACTTATCGAGAAATCCCAAAATGAACCCCTCAAACATATTTAGCCAGGCTGATATTTGACACAGGCACTTCCTATAGGTAAGAGAAAAACCTGTCAAGAGCTGGTTGATTTGCAAGCCGTCTAAGGGGTAGTTCTCCCTTGTCGATTTCACGAAAAATTCTAAAATGGACCCGTTAAAAATATTTAGCCAGGCTGATATTTGACACAGGCACTTCCTATAGGTAAGAGAAAAACCTGTCATGAGCTGGTTGATTTGCAAGCCGTCTAAGGGGTAGTTCTCCCTTGTCGATTTCCCGAAAAATCACAAAATGGACCCCTTAAAAATATTTAGCCAGGCTGATATTAAGCACAGGCACTTCTTACAGGTAAGAGAAAAACATATCAAGAGTTGGTTGATTTGCAGGCCGTCTAAGGGGTAGTTCACACTTGCCAACTTACCGAAAAATCCCAAAATGAACCCCACAAAAATATTTAGCCAGGCTGATATTTGGCACAGGCACTTCCTATAGGTAAGAGAAAAACCTGTCAAGAGCTGGTTGATTTGCAAGCCGTCTAAGGGGTAGTTCTCCCTTGTCGATTTCCCGAAAAATCCCAAAATGGGCCCCTTAAAAATATTTAGCCAGGCTGATATTTGACACAGGCACTTCCTATAGGTAAGAGAAAAACCTGTCAAGAGCTGGTTGATTTGCGAGCCGTCTAAGGGGTAGTTCTCCCTTGTCGATTTCCCGAAAAATCCCAAAATGGGCCCCTTAAAAATATTTAGCCAGGCTGATATTAAGCACAGGCACTTCTTACAGGTAAGAGAAAAACCTGTCAAGAGCTGGTTGATTTGCAAGCCGTCTAAGGGGTAGTTCTCCCTTGTCGATTTCCCGAAAAATCCCTAAATATTTTTAAGGGGCCCATTTTGTGATTTTTCGGGAAATCGACAAGGGAGAACTACCCCTTAGACGGCTTGCAAATCAACCAGCTCTTGACAGGTTTTTCTCTTACCTATAGGAAGTGCCTGTGTCAAATATCAGCCTGGCTAAAAATTTTTGAGGGGTTCATTTTGGGATTTTTCGATAAGTCGGCAAGTGTGAACTACCCCTTAGACGGCCTGCAAATCAACCAACTCTTGATATGTTTTTCTCTTACCTGTAAGAAGTGCCTGTGCTTAATATCAGCCTGGCTAAATATTTTTAAGGGGCCCATTTTGGGATTTTTCGGGAAATCGACAAGGGAGAACTACCCCTTAGACGGCTCGCAAATCAACCAGCTCTTGACAGGTTTTTCTCTCAACTATAGGAAGTGCTTGTGCCAAATACCAGCCTGGCTAAATATTTTTAAGGGGTCCATTTTGGGATTTTTCAGGAAATCGACTGGGGATAACTACCCCTTAGACGGCTCGCAAATCAACCAGCTCTTTACAGGTTTTTCTCTCAACTATAGAAAGTGCCTGTGCCAAATACCAGCCTGGCTAAATATTTTTAACGGGTCCATTTTGGGATTTTTCGGGAAATCGACAAGGAAGAACTACCCCTTAGACGGCTCGCAAATCAACCAGCTCTTGACAGGTTTTTCTCTCAACTATAGGAAGTGCTTGTGCCAAATACCAGCCTGGCTAAATATTTTTAAGGGGTTCATTTTGGGATTTTTCAGGAAATCGACAAGGGCGAACTACCCCTTAGACGGCTCGCAAATCAACCAGCTCTTGACAGATTTTTCTCTCAACTATAGGAAGTGCTTGTGCCAAATACCAGCCTGGCTAAATATTTTAAAGGGGTCCATTTTGGGATTTTCCAGGAAATCGACAAGGGAGAACTACCCCTTAGACGGCTCGCAAATCAACCAGCTCTTGACAGGTTTTTCTCTCAACTATAGGAAGTGCTTGTGCCAAATACCAGCCTGGCTAAATATTTTTAAGGGGTCCATTTTGGGATTTTTCAGGAAATCGACTAGGGAGAACTACCCCTTAGACGGCTCGCAAATCAACCAGCTCTTTACAGGTTTTTCTCTCAACTATAGAAAGTGCCTGTGCCAAATACCAGCCTGGCTAAATATTTTTAACGGGTCCATTTTGGGATTTTTCGGGAAATCGACAAGGGAGAACTACCCCTTAGACGGTTTGCAAATCTACCTGCTCTTGACAGGTTTTTCTCTCAACTATAGGAAGTGCCTGTGCCAAATACCAGCCTGGCTAAAAATTTTTAACGGGTCCATTTTGGGATTTTTCGGGAAATCGACAAGGGAGAACTACCCCTTAGACGGCTTGCAAATCAACCAGCTCTTGACAGGTTTTTCTCTTAACTATAGGAAGTACCTGTGTCAAATATCAGCCTGGCTAAATATTTTTAAGGGGCCCATTTTGGGATTTTTCGGGAAATCGACAGGGGAGAACTACCCCTTAGACGGCTTGCAAATCAACCAGCTCTTGACAGGTTTTTCTCTTACCTATAGGAAGTGCCTGTGCCAAATATCAGCCTGGCTAAATATTTTTAAGGTTTCCATTTTGGGATTTTTCGGGAAATCGACAAGGGAGAACTACCCCTTAGACGGCTTGCAAATCAACCAGCTCTTGACAGGTTTTTCTCTTACCTATAGGAAGTGCCTGTGTCAAATATCAGCCTGGCTAAATATTCTTAACGGGTCCATTTTAGAATTTTTCGTGAAATCGACAAGGGAGAACTACCCCTTAGACGGCTTGCAAATCAACCAGCTCTTGACAGGTTTTTCTCTTACCTATAGGAAGTGCCTGTGTCAAATATCAGCCTGGCTAAATAAGTTTGAGGGGTTCATTTTGGGATTTCTCGATATGTCGGCAAGTGTGAACTACCCCTTTTATTATTATTATTATTGATAAGGGGGTTACGTTGCACCGCGACCTTGAGATCTATTGTGCCCCCCAACAGAGCTGTTCTCACCATTACGCCATCTAAAGCTCGCCCTCCAGTTCCAGAGTATAAATGAACCTCAATATCTGGGAAGGCTTCGAGGATATTATGTCTTCACTCCTACAGAACTACCCCTTAGACGGCCTGCAAATCAACCAACTCTTGATATGTTTTTCTCTTACCTGTAAGAAGTGCCTGTACTCAATATCAGCCTGGCCAAATATTTTTGTGGGGCTCAATTAGGGATTTTTCGGGAAATCGACAAGGGGGGAACTACCCCTAAGACGGCTTGCAAATCAACCAGCTCTTGACAGGTTTTTCTCTTTCCTATAGGAAGTGCCTGTGCCAAATATCAGCCTGGCTAAACATTTTTGAAGTGCATTCATGAAAATATTTCCTTCTTTGTAGGATGGTTTCATTATCATACGTATATATTAGCATAATGTCGTGTAATTTGGAGTCCATATGCTTTGAGTGGTCCATTGTGTTGAATGAAAAGTACCCATCGATCAATACATTGCATATCCTAACGAAAAAGAATCATTTATTTATTTGGAAATATTGCCGACGCCACTGGTCGTTTGGCTGCTATAAAGAATTTGGCTGCTAGAAAATGGCTGCTAGATTCACACCGGTTATGACTACACTCTAGGTACCAGTGTATAACCTGCACACTGCTATCAGTGTTGAGTTGTTAATGGTGTCACAACATGTGGCCGATAGGATTGCCTGTCAAATGGAGGTTTGCAGGACGTCCTTTGTTAGCTAACCATTGGTCAGTGTTAATGTGTCAGTGGATAATGGAGTGTCGGTCTTATATTCATTGCCATAATTTGAAGACGGTAGTTCTGTATCATATTTGTTTTTGTTCAACCCTGGTTCCTCTCATCTACCGTAAGACGATTCTCCAACATGAAAGACCACCTTGTACCCACCAATAATACACAACCACCCGTCGAATTCTGATTGGTGGTAACTTTCATGTTTGTGTACTTTAGGCATGAACACTCCCTAAAAACAATCGATCAAATGCGAAAATAATAAAAGTGAAAAACACTTGCAAATTATCTCTTGATCCATATGAATGAAATTTTAACCAAATACTAGTTTTTTGTAGTGACCGACCGAAAGTTCGGTTTCGGTTTCGGCCAGTTTCGGCCAAGAAATCTAGTTTCGGCCTTAGTTTCGGTTTCGGCCCAAAATGGCCGAAACTTTCGGCCAGGCCGAAACTTGACTGTTCGTGAATTATCCTGGTCGTTTGGCCAGGAGTTAATTGTAGGTATACATAATTGTCGTACAAGTTATTGTAATCTATCTTTGTTAAGACTGAGAATTCACTTTAATGATTATGAATTAGATTACATAGGGTGATTCCAAATAAGACGTGAAACTTGGAGGAGGAGTTAGTATGTCTCATTAGCTGTTGTTTAATACATATTTATTAATAACCGAAAATCAACAGTTTTTGGAGTTCGGGTGATTTTTAAAAGATTTCTGAACTTAGTTCATATTTCATCAATTTTTTCTACGTTGACCAAATTTGATGATAATTTTGGATTATTTTCATCAGAAAAGGATATGATATGTACGAAAAAATCGAAACTATATGCTGTATAGGAGGTTGAAAAAGAATTAGTATGATTTGAAATGTGTTATATGAATAAATGAAAAATCAATTTCTAATATCAAATTGTCTGCAACTTTCGAATTCCACAATTTTGTATGCCAAAATTATTTTAAAAACTTGCCAAATTCCTTCTTCATTCTATAAAAGATTTCGTTAGATTGCATAGCTAGTTTCGATTCAGCAGATTTTTTATAAGCAACCTTTTGAATGTCCGACATATAAAATAGTGAATGTGTATCAAAAGACAGCGTGAGAAAATTTCAGGCGGAAAATAACAACTGAAGATATCAGAAAGACGGCATGTGCTTGCCTATATGGAATGGTGGAACATAATTTATGAATACATTTTCTAATGAAATTTCGAGCTCATTTGCAACAAAAAAATATTGAATTCGTTATTTTTCTCTATTTGCTTCTTACATCCCCTTTCAAAACATACTAATTCTTTTTCATCAGAACCAGAACTAAAATATCTCGGAAACTGTTGATTTTTCGTCATCAATAAAAATGGCTCAAATCACAGCAAATTATCCATACTAACACCTCCTCCAAGGTTGACGTCTGATTTGGAATTACCCTGTATACTTCGACTGTATACTTTTTCAACTTGGTAATACCAAAATAATAAATAAAGATATCAAAAAAGTTTTCTTTTTATTTTATTTAACACTGCTTAATTGTTTTTATGTATATGCAAATAAAATTGTAAAAAATACAGTAGATTTCAGTATGAAATATAAAGTTTCGGTTTCGGCCGAAACTGAGACCATGGCCGAAAGTTCGGTTTCGGTTTCGGCTGAAAAACCAGTTTCGGTCAGACACTAGTTTTTAGTAGTTGAAAGTATGTGCCTAGCACTGAGAAACTATATGTACGACAACAGACGAAACATGTTTTAAGAGTAAGCACCAAACTACTATAGAGGAGAAATTCAGTAAATCCGAAAAGGATACCCTGGATTGGTTTGCAGCAAATGTCCTACTCATAAACAACCAAAAATCTTTCTTTTCACTAATCGAGAGAACAAAAATTAGTCTCTACTGTAACTAGACATTGAATTCCACTCTTCAAACTCTGCAACCCTGTTCCATGTTGTGTATTTTATAACTGCAAGTTAAATTCAATTTTGGTCGCACATAATTAATTGATCTTGCAATTATACTGCAATGGGAGATAAGCTTGGGCAACAATATATAACTTAGCACAATTATGAAGTTTTAGTAATTTAAATTTCCTTAAAGGTGGGTACCCTGGATCAACTGGTTGGTCTTTCAGACGATCTCGGTAAACTCGATGCGTTCGTAGAACAAATTACACGTAAAGTTGCAGTTTATCTTGGAGAAGTTTTGGAGGATCAGCGCGACAAACTTCAGGAAAACCTGATGGCAAACAACAGTAAGTATGAGGTTCAGATTGCTTGGGAAAAGCGTGCGACATAAGAATGCAATTTCTGTTGAGAATATAGCATGCTGATGTATGTTCGTGAGATAATTAAAGTAAAAGAACAGTGGATCTCATATGTTCACTGTTGTTGAATGAATTTCTTTTATGTGGTTCACTTTGAATTCCGAGAGACATACGAATCCAAAAATATGCAAGATATATACACTCCATTATTCTTCCTTTGCTGCACATTCTGCTCCTTAGGATAATTATGAAATATACTGTCAACTTCTGAAGATGAAAATTCATGAAGAATTATCACCTAACGGTTTCAAGTTTGTTAATGTAATTTTTTGTATGTAATGTTTTTTTTTATGTGGACTTGATAGCATAAAGGGTGTTAAATGTTGGCGTCCACAGACCCGCAGCACAAGCATCAAAGTGGTCGCATCAAATGGATCAAACTGATCGGATGGCACTCAGCGGACCAAGTGCATAGAATACCTGGTGCGGACACCTCGTCTTACTCAATTTTTGTCTGAAAAAATGTTTTTGAAACATCAAGTAATGTCCTACTTACTCCTGTGAGTGAAAGTGGCTCTAGATTTTGAATTCCTCAAGAACATTCACAACTATTTACCATTCTATATTGAAGCATCCACTTCCCCCTAAAACGGTAATGTCAACTGGCCCAGTAATAATAAGATACAAAATGTATTGGTTCTTGCATCAGAAAATGGGTAATGTCAACCCATATTTAATTAGATTCCATCTCGGAAGATGTGAATGTTGTTCCGAAACATACAGTGTGGTCCAACGAAAACTTAACACCTCTATTTTCCGGCTTTAAAATGAATAACTCATTTTGAAGATCTTATCGATTACTATCTGATCCTGAAATTTCGTTTCAAAATTTCCATCGATGATGAAATGACGGGTAAAATAATGCAGGAGTATTTACTTTTGTGATTTCGTTTAGTAGATGCTGTAAATGGGCACCATTCACTTCCATGCAGTAATATAAGTTTTGCTGAAAACGTTCACGTACATTACTCAAGATTTCTGGGTTCATTTGACGGCATTCATTAATGATCTGAGTCCGCAAACAATCCAGTGACTAGGGCTGGGTAGCGTAAATCTTGGATTTCAGGTGACCCCATAGAAAAAAGTCCAGTGGAGTCAGATCAGCTGATTTGGGTAATAATAATAATAATCTTTATTGATCCTTTGGGACACTACAATGTGTATAGGATAAGTCAAAATACCAATAACAATACAATCCTACTTACTAAGCTGTTAAAGAGTCAGTCAGGAACTCCCTAACCGAATAGAAGCATTTCCTTAGTAACAGCTTCCTGATTTCTTTTTTGAAAATTCGTTTGTTCAAAGATTTGAGATGAGGAGGTAAATGGTTGAACAATTTTATGCTCCGATACATTGGAGATCGTTCGAAACTGTGAGTCCGATGTTTAGGAAACAGAAGCACCTGTGTATTGCGAGTTTTATGTTCTTGCGAACTACCAACTTTTTTACAAATACTCTCATTATCCTTCGCGTATATGAGACATTTTAATATATAGATACAAGGCAGTGACAGTAACCTATTGGCAATAAATACAGGTTTGCATGATATATGGGCAATATGTTCCTTTCTTCCAATACAATGTTCATCTAAGAACTGACGTACCGGTTGAACGAAATTAGGTGGTGCACCATCTTGTTGGAAAATGAACGTTTGATGGTCTTCTGCATTCTGCGCGAAGGCTAGATAAATAGAGTTCTCCAATAGATCTGAATAAATTTGGCTAGTGAGATTACCGGGTATAAAAAAGGGCCGATTATGTGATTTCCATGAATACCCGCCCAAACATTTAATTTTTGGGGACGCTGAGTCTGTACCTCACGAAATAATCTTGCATTTTCATCTGACCAATACCGACAGTTATGCCGGTTTACAATGCCGTTAAGGTAAAATGAACAACCGTCCGAAAAACAGATATCGAACAAGTAGTTTTGATTACCGTTAATCATTTCACTGACCACTTCACAGAACTGGAGTCGGCGATCGGGATCATCCTCAATCAGTTCCTGAACCAATCGTATCTTATAAGGATGAAATTGTGTTTCAGGATTCTCATGATAGTTGTGCGTGAAACACCAGATACATTGGACAATTTCCTAGTACTCAAGGTCGGATCCATTGCTACCTAAGACAGCCACGTCCGTCACTTCGTCTCTTTCATGCACCCTATTTTGTTCCGACTGAACCAGAAACGTCAAATTTGGCAACCAGTTGCACAACGTAAGCAGCGGATACATTTTTTGCTGGATGTCGTTCGTTAAATAAAGCCGCTGTTGTTCGCGCAGAGTCGTTATTCCTAAAAAATAATTTTATCATTTCCACCCTTATACGAAATACACCATTTTAATTCTACTACTAATTTACAATCGCTTTAACACACTTGTAACGTTCTTAAAAATTCACGATGGACTAAGGTAAATCAGAAACATGGTCGGTCTACTTTTTTGGACAAGAAATTAATACTTTATTAGACAAAAACTTAACAACATAATTACTACATACCTTTGAAATGTGACGGATACGAATAATGTGCTCGACATACATTCCACATTGCCTCTTTCACTATTTTTGCTGTTATTCCATTATCGATGGATATTTTGAAGCGAAATTTTAGGGTCACATAGTACTCAATACGATCTTCAATAATAGTTATCGCAACATCTCGTTGCAATCCCTCATCCCTATTCAAAATCAAGGGGTAGTGCTCACCCCCGTTGGGGGATGAAAAAAGCGGATAAGTTCTTTTCCCTCGAATCAGAAATTGACGGGTCCGAGCGATTTTCCACCTTTTCATTTTAAAGTCGGAAAATCGAGTTTTTAAGTTTTCGTCAAACTTGCAGTTAACAAAAGGTTACTTCCTAAGGGTTTTCCAATAAGAGGTATTATTTTGATATTCAAAGAAAAATGCCATTTTTCAATATAAATGATCGGATGTTTATTTCATTATAAAGAAGAAGCTATGCCGTTAATAGTGGAAAATAACATCAGGCAAATGATCACCACGACCACGCTTACAGGACCATATCCTTTTAATGAAATTTTCCATAACCAAATCGCAAAGTGGCTGTCCTATGTGCTCGATAGCCCCACGAATTCCATCTTTGAGGTCTTGAATCGACGCTGGGCGATTGGCGTAGATCTCTTTCACGTGGCCCCAAAGGAAGAAGTCGCAAGGTGTTAAATCAGAAGATCTCGGTGGCCAATTGTGATCACCTCTTCAAGAGATAACACGGTCCGGAAACTTTTCCCGAAAAAGATCAATGGTTTCGTTGCTTGTGTGGCACGTAGCGCCGTCTTGTTGAAAGTAAACGTTGTCCAGATTAATACCATCCAATTCCGGCCATAAAAATAATTAATCATCTCTCGATAGCGCAATCCATTCACCGTAACTGTTGCTCCACCCTCATTTTCGAAAAAGTAAGGACCAATGACTCGGCTGGACCATAAACCGCACCAAAGAGTCACACGTTGAGGATAGAGAGGCTTTTCAACAATAACTCTTGGGTTTTCCGAGCCCCAGATGCGACAATTTTGCTTGTTGACGAAGCCACCGAGGTGGAAATGGAACTCATCACTCAAGATGATTTTTCGATTAAATTCTGGATCATTTTCATGCATTTCAACGACCCAATCAGCAAAGACACGACGTTGTTGATGATCGGCCGGCTTGAGTTCTTGTGTTATAAGCCTTAAGACCCAAACCTTTATGCAAAATACGGTGTTATGACGTTTGTGGAATGCCTGATTCCACAGAACGACGAGGAATGGACAAACCTGGGTTTTCTTCAACATTTTCGGCTACAGCAGCAATATTCTCGGCTGTTCTTGAGCGACGTGCACGGGTTTTATTCTTCACATAACTAACTTGTCCCAACAGCTCGAATTTTTCCACCAATTTCTTTATTGCGGTTCGACAAGGTGCTTCACGACGACCCAAAAATGTTCGAGTTTTACGAACCGTCTCTGCCAAATTTTCACCATTTTTATAGGGAATTTTAATAATTTCAATGCGTTCTTGAAGCGTGTATCGTTCCATTTTTATTAATGGCGTAGTTTCTACTTGTCAAATGTCAAAAAATGACAGCTTCAAAAGTGACATCTACCGAAATAGCGGGCTCTTCAAAATAACACCTCTTATTGGAAAACCCTTTACTTAGTAGTAGTTCGATTTGGCAGGTCAGTATATTTCCTTACCGCGGTATCTGTAGAGGACACTTAGAAAGAGTCAGCATTTAACGCAATTTCGGCCGAAAAGATTTTGAGGGGTGTCTACACCTGGTTATCTATGCATCGGACCATTGGCATCGCCTGTTCCCACAGCCAGCTTTTCCGATGGATGTCGCAACATCCTTATTATCGGTTTCCGCCTGCTAATATAATTCTGTTACATGAACGTCTGGACAAGTACTACCTCAAAGTGACCCATCAGCTGTGACCGCTCTGATACATGCGCGGGTCAGTGAACGCTTTCCTTATATATGATCTAATTTTCCAATAAGCTCAAGGTGTGCTGAAATATCCACAGCTTCCATTTATAATGAATAACTTCTATGACATAGACGTAACAAAATATTTTCCTAAGTTGATATCTTGAAAACAGAACGCCTGATTTCATAGGTTGAATTGGATAATGGTAATTTGTACCATTCCAAATGAACAGTTCAATTGTATCTTCATTGATGACCGAAAGTTAAAACACTATGTTTTCAAAGGTGAGGCTCTTTGCTATCGCCCACTAGGACGAAAGGGCTATAATTTCATCTAAACGGCTGTATGTTGTGAGTTCTGTGCTTTACATGGTGTCAAACAATTACATTCGACTTATTGATGGAGAATTTGTGGTTTTGATTCGATTATCTCCGTTTGTTAGCTTGACACTTTCGAAATGAATAACTTATAGATTTTTAATCTGTTCAGTAGATTTGGAGCTCATACTCGAAAATCAGTCTACCGTTTGTCCCAGAATATGCTAATTCTTCTATTTCTCAATGCCTCAGAAAATACAGAGCCAAGAAAGTTTAAATCGAGGAGTAAGAGGTAAATTAACGATTTGAATATTTATATGCAGACTCGGACTCTGCAGACTATTTTGAATAGATAATTTGTTCAAAACCGCAATGGATACTTCAGGTATTTAAATAAATTTTACAGTGATGTAGTTCGCCCCTTGATAAAAATCAATCACCGTTGATTGTCACCTTGTTTATGTAATTTTAAGTGAAATGGTTCTTTTTAAATCACGGCAAAAAAAAAAAGTCCTCACCTTTGGAAACTGTTCATTGAAAAAATTTTAACTAATAAAGACAGTCATACAATAAATTCTAAAGTATTATTGTTGCAATGATATCTAATTTTTATTAATCTGTATAAAAATCTACTTTAATGGAAGTAATTTACATAGGAACTTGAGACGTCAATCTGAATATTTTCGAAGTAGTGAATTACTAGTTTATCAATTGAAGATAGGGAGCTAAGCACTGAAATACTATGGTAATTGATCATATCAGAAGTATAGAAGGGAAAAGTGATCATATATACTGTATATGTGCCCCTGTGAGATGTCCATGGGATTGTAGAGATAGACTGAAGGAAATTGGTTAGATTTGCGATAAAGATGTGAATTAGATTCTAAAATCCACTTCCAAGATATTCATTATGAACCCATCTATGAAAATTAGATTTATTTAGCCTACAACCAAATTTCGTAATGAAACATGTATCTGCTCAGAAAAAAAAAACTGAAGCAATTATCATAAGTAAAGAGACTACTCACTATACAGTACATCTTCAGAATACGAAAGGAAGTTATTGAACAAGTAAAATAATTATGACTCCCTTAACTTGGGAGTCTAGTAACTGGAAGAAACAAATCTCAATCTGCACTTGCAAAGTGGCGGTCGAATTTAACAAAAACCATAATGGGAGGCCAAAAAAACAGACTGTATAATATGATTATCATGAAACTACTAAGTCTTCCAAGGAGATCCCTTGAACTTCTTGCTAGAGCTTGTTCGAGTTAGGAGAATCAGTTATGTTTCTGGTTATGCAGCCCTATCGCCAACTTCTGCTCAGCACTGGCATATTTTTAACTTGGAGCTTACTTTTATATGGCTATGGAACCTGTACCCAACAGACAAGAAAGCTTCAAAGCTATGGAAATAGGGTTGTAAATAAAATGACTTGGAGAAGAGGGATATCGAGAAAAAGATATGAACTAATCTTGACAGAAATGGGAATATATATAACGATATTGATCAGCAACAGACAAATCGAACTTAAGAAAGATTTAACTTATCCTTTGCTATATGATTTTTCGGCTATTTCAACAAACCCAGGTAGAGCCGTTACCATTTGTTAACCTTTTTTAGTGCTTAGCTCCCTTCTATTAGGTGTTTACTTACCAACTATTAATCACAATTAAAAACGGTTTCAAAATTGATGTTGTCAGTTGGATATTGCACATACAACTTCAGTTTACAAAAGTTTGTATAAAAATGAAAAATGCTTTTTATAGTCGTTTGAGTATACCCTATATGATATCTGCTTTAATTGGGTACCATTATTTTTAAATATTTTCTATGACACTTATTTTGTTTCTTTGAAAGTTAGATATAGGACATATAAATTTTCAGTATCAGAATATTTTAGATCTGTGTTCTTGCAAGGTTTCAATACTTAAGACATTGATTCACAGGCAATGCATATTTGGTTGGTATTCGGCATGTCTTTTTATTGGCAAAATTGATGATGAAACACCACACACCGGCACACAACAAGCATGTCCCAGTATTTAATAACAATACAAACTAACACATCTCATGAGCATTACAAGCCAATTGACACAGGGAAAGGGACTATGCACGAAACCCTCTTACACTCGTCAAACAAAAATCTATGTATCTCCTTACATGGAGTATTTGAAGGATTCATAAGTCAACCTCACTCATTTCAATGTTCGGTTATAATGATAATATTGTAACAGTTAGATTTGTTTATAAAACTCTAGGTAAGTATAATATAATGCATTGAAGTTCTGATCTCATTTAGAATTACCTCCAATGATTCTGGTATTGGGTCTTTCAACAACTCGAATTATGCTTTTGACCAGCTTATCACTTGATAAGCTGTAACTTGTAACTGAAAATCAATGTATCTGCTATCTACATGTCGTCAAGAAATTTGGCCATTTCCCGAGGGATAATATCATTGATGACAACAGAGGATACTGGACTTATACAGGGTGCCAAAAAAGTAAGTAATAATTCTTGTACGAAGAATTATTAAGGAAAATTCTCGCACCCGTCGATTTTTAATCTCAAAAGCAATTTATCCTGTGCTTTTTTGAATTTGATATTTCTCACCCCCTACACCCCGCACCCCACTACTTATATTTTTCAAATGGGATCATATGGAATGTGATACATCAAATGAAAGATAATTTGATTACCTATTCAGTGATGTAGCTAAAATTAGAATTGGTTATGCCGTTTTTTTAATAAAAAATTAGGAAATAATTTACAATTTGTGATTGGAGAGTACTTCAATCAGACCATTATTCTTTTATTAATTATTATTAATCCATGGATTTTTAATTTCGAAAGCAGGTCTCCCTATGCTTTTTTGAATTTGAAATCTCTCACCCTTTACGCTCCACACCCTTCTACTGTTTTTTTTTAATTAAGAATATATGGATTGTGATATATCAAATGAAAGGACATTCGATTGCACATTGAGCGGTGTGACTGAAAAAATAAGCTATTTTTTTATTACAAAATTAACAATTTGTGATTGGTGTCAGATTCTTATTCTTGAAATAATAAATATTGAGAAATATCCTCCTACCCGCCGATTTCTATTTTCGAAGTTTGAGAAATGCATGCAGTTTTAAAGTTGTGGTTTTATACCCTTAACCCTCAACAATTTTGTTCTATTGGAAAAATATTGCTTGTGATATATCGCCTCAAAGGTCATTCGATGACCAATTCAGTTATGTGAACGAAAATAATTTGTTACCTTGAAATTCTTGCAATAAAAATGTTACGATGAAAAGAAAATTTTATACACAAGTTGAAAACAGCTGCGAATTAATGTATGTAGAATTATTGACGAGTTACGATACTTTTTTGGCACGCTGTATATTGCTGAGAATATTTCGGGGTATCCGAGGTGCAGAGTGGAAAATGTACTTTCAAAATTTCACTACCTGAGCTGGGGTAGGTACATCTAAATTTATAAAATATCTCTCAATTCTGCACTGATTCGATTTTGTTACGCTTTTTTTTTTAAACGAGCGCTACATCTTTTTTTAGAAATAATGAGGGATTTATATTCATCCTAATTTAATTGCCTCTATACGTCTGTTCCTCAGAACAGTTGTTCTGTAAAGTGTCATATTTGTTGAAAGACCTAGTATGGTCATTCTTCAGATTTTTTAAAATTTGTGTCATAATGTATTTGATGATTGAGTGTGGTTGAATTAATAATTGTTTTAGTCTGGAAATTTTTCTTATTGATTTAACGAGAGGGTTCCGAACATTTGAAACAGAATCAGACTCACTTATGGACCCGTTTGATAAAACATTGATATGAATTGAAAAAAAAAACAAAGCTGACAGGTTTGTCTGTCCATTGCCAGAGGAAGGCTGCCGTGGCATCGTTGAAGTGGGCTCTGAAAAGGGCTGTACTTCGCCGAGTAGCCCACGCGCCAACAGTCGCAAGTCCAGCTGCAATTCAAACGGCAGCAGTCACGATCGTTACAACAGTGACGACGAGTCCATGAGGTTGAGGTCCGATGATTGTCGGCGCGAGAGTAGAAAAGGGGCGGTACTCGGCTTGTGCTTGTTTGGCTGTGCTTGTGACGGTTGTTTGGTGGTGGGGGCAGGTGGCGGGAGACCTCCCGACGACGAAGGAGGAGGATACCACCATACCGAGGAGAGCTCCGGCGTCTACTTGACGCCACTCCCTTCGCCTACGACGGACAGCGCTACCTCCACTCCCGACCAGTTCCTACTACCCCCCCTGGGGCCAGGTCAGTGGCCGGAGGAGCGCTTTAGCATCGCTGACGAGCACTCTTTGTATAATTCACTACCCCGCTTCTGATTTATTTTCTTCCTTATTAGCTTCACACGCAGAGAGAGAGCTTGACGCATCTCTCCAATCGAGTGGGGCGCCAAATATTGTCGGGAGAGTAGAAAATCACAACGGCTTTTGGCTTTACTCACTACTGGCACAGTAAGCCAACTATAAGTATAGCCAAAGAAACAGTGCACTAATTCGGCGTTGACGCCTTTGATCTTTATTTTACCCAATGATCTAATAATAACTAGATGCGCCCTCGCGTCATCGTGCCGTGCATAGCTTTGACTCCAACATTAAAGAGAGGGGTTATAGGCCATTCTTCGTGTCTAACTGAGACGGGTAGAAAATGACCACGTAGTAAGTATTAAAGGGCCCTTTAATGAAAACTTCGATTGTTTGATGAAACAACTAATTATAATGAATTCATTTGACATGATATTGGATGGATATATTCCTGAATAAACAAAATATTATGATTTTACTACCTATTCTATTTTCCTTTGCTCTAAACGAAGAGCTGTAATTTTTGTTGGGAGATATTAATTCAGACTCAGGTATCAGAGAACTCTGTTGATAGTTATCCAGTAGCGAATAAAACAGTTTTGGATGCACATTTGTTTCATAATTTAAAAAAAATCGAAACATAAGACTGAACCGTTAAGATATGAATTTAAAAGATATTTTATATTTTTAAAAACTGTTTATTACTAATCATTCTAATTATAAAAAATACGTATTTAGGTATTTCAAAATAAAATAACATTAGTTGGCACAGTTTCATTTATAGGGGTATATTTTTCAATGTATAGATATATTATTTGTCGTTCATACAAATAATAATATCAATCTAGATTTGCCCAAGTAGGAATAATTATACTGTGATCTGTGATTTATCTAGTTAGATTGGAATTTAATCAATGCTAATTTATTCATAGAAACGTCGAGTCTGCTATATTTCAGCATTTACAGCAAATGTAAAATTGATCTCCTCTATTACGAATAATTTTCTTTTCATTATGTTTAACTGATGTTAGTGAATATGATCCCAGAATAGAAAACTGCGTCTATCTATACAGTTGACAAATTCGAATTTGACCAAAAAACATACAAAGACGTTCCTTCTTCAGTAACTAAATTGTTGTGCCTCTCAGATCTCAACATATAATTGGTTTTTTTATTTAATGATTCGGAAATTCAATGATTCTTGGAACTGCATCAGATTTCGAATATTTTCCTTCCAAAAATGATCACAATGAAAATGTTCCGAACACAATTTTGCATAAACCCAAGGAATAACATTTTCCATTCTCATAACGACAAACCATTTCTTCAAAATTATTTTTGGGAAAGCTATAAATTAAGAATTTTTGATTTATTTTAATTATATCAATGTTACATCCCATATCACAATATAATAATTGAAAATTGAAATAGAGGAAAGGATTCATCATACCACATGTTATCTTCAACCTCTATGCTTTTGCTGCTATCGAGGCGCTTTCTTAATTCAATTGAAACAAATTTGTGCTACAAGAGTACCAACAAGTAACATGGCCAAAGTAAAGGACAAAATCAAAATTCAATTAAACTTATTTGATTCATAGTATAAAAGACAAAATCAAAATTTAAACAAATTTCTTCGATACCAACATGTAGGTGTAGTTGAACAGTAAAACAGTAAAATTTGATAACAACTCAAAATCGACTTTGATTTAGGATTCCCAATACTACGATTTGTTTGTACATTTTCCAGATTTATATTTGAGTAGATTCTGGCCTTATGAGTTCATGGCTACAACGATTATGTATTTCTTGAGTTGTTCTAAATATGATCGATTCTGCAGTTATACCGAATTAATATTAGCTCTTAGTAATCCCCGATTTCATTTCAAATACCTACTTACGTCTCTCATATTTTAGAATGTGTTTAGATTAATATTTCCGAAGATTCAGATTCAGCTTACCTTTGAAATGTAATGATTTATTTTTATATATATTCGTACAACCGGACGCCTAATAGGCCATCTCCATTGTTGGATATAATCTATTAATCTTTATTAAACTTCAAATAATACAAAAATAATTTAATGAACGTGGAAAAAACGAATAAAATATGATAATTTATTAAGACTTAGCACTGCATAACACAATGTTTTGTTGCATTTCACTCTTATGTTGGAGCCAATCCCTCTCTCTCTCTCTAGGCTCTATCTACATATTCTTAGATCATTGATTTAACCGTTCTCTTGTATCCTTTGCGCATACAGATAAGGTCTTCAAACTGTGCCAGCGGAGTATCAATCGAATTCTCCAACAGGGGGGGGTGTCGTAGAAGGAACGCATGGGTTAGCTAAGCTAATAGAGATGTACCTACAGATTCTAGTGTGGTGATTTACGTTTCGCAAATCTGGATTAAAATTTTGCTGCTATCGTGTGGTTGTGCTATGGAGTGCTCAAGTGATATGTATTTGAGATGAATGTTATATGTTTCGGAGGGGGGTGGTTTTCAACGTGGTTTCGAGTTTGGGTTTCGAGGATATTTGAAGATGGACCGATTTTCTTAGTGAACATTTTTGTTTTTTCCAACATTACAAACTCAAAGGAAATGTAAATGGTAAGTTGTAAAGTTTTGCTGAGACCCACTTCGAGGACCTTATCAAACAGACAACGAAGCAAAGCCTTGGCTTTAATTAGCTAGCATACTCTGTGCATCACCAGGATTTATCTTGCACCTTGGAACCCTCGAAGATCTGATAAAACTGACACACCATACATCCTAGCCAGCTATGACGTTAGGGCATAGATTTTCAACTAACTGTCCCTGCCACATTTGTTGTTTTCGGATTCGTTATTAACACTGATATACATCTCACAGAGTTGCAGTATTTACTACTAAAACATAAGTAGATATAACTCAGGAATATCATTCACCGGTTCTAACAGTGGCTATAGTTATAGAGCCGTAAGATCAATCGTAGTTTGAACCAAAAATGAGAGTTTAAACTGTTTACAAAGGACATTTCTCAATGTCAAGTAGTGTAGTTGGTCCATAAAGAATGGTTTAGGTTTAAAACGTCCGCAAAGTTCGGCTTGAAGTATGCAGATGAAGACTAAGTTCTCAAACCTTTAACATTCCTCCTCCCATACCTGTTTTTTAAAATATTTGACTTAAAATTGTCATATATCGTATTGCTGTGAACATGAATTTTGATGATAATTAATATGAAATAGAGGAGGAAACGCTGAAAAGCATCTTTCATAAATTTATTTGGCGAGCTGATCACCTTTTCGTTGAAGTCAGGAATGCCTTGAACTAAATTTTGTTCGATGGACAACATTGCGAGCGTCGTCAGTCTTTCTTCCGACATTGTATTCCTTATAAACGTCTTGATCAATTTGCAGAGCAGAGAAACATCTTTCAGCTTCTGCGGTTGTCAGTGGCATCGATATTAAAAAATCCAAGAATTTACATATTTCACATAACGTTGAATCCAAACCATACGACAATATATTAAATTTAAAGTACGTAAGCAACCGGTCATGTGTTCGTTTTCTTATGTTATTATGACCACGTAAATGCAAGATTACACTTGCCACACATCTTCAGACTATCGATAATTTATAACAAGACGTAGGGGTTTTTTGACACCATTTCGTTGTGCTTACGAATATTTTCGACATATGCACTATTCAAACCAGAAGCGATATTAGTTGTGGCCAATAGCTGGAAGCTTACAATCAATCTTGTTAATATGTTTGGCCGAATATCGTGGGTTTTATCTTTTCACCCAGATGTTTCAAATCACGTACACCTTCTTTTGTCCAGTAGTCCCTTTTCGTAACAATTTGCGTCAAACTAAAGTTTTATTTTGGTAGATCACACACCCTCAGTGTCAGTCCTTATATCCTCAGCGGAACTTTATATCACGAAACAATTGGCACCTACAATACCTATCTATTAACCATAAACAAGGTATACTTCTACTGAGCGTAGCTTCATATTCCTCTCTGGGCCTCTACTAATACCCCCGAATCATGACTACTAATCGCGTGAGACTAGCTGGTCTTTGAGTGAGGACGTTTACCGTTTGCATGATAACCGGCGATTTCGCTTGGGCGATCGAGGTTCAGCCCAGCATAGTACGGACGCTCATAGTATACCTTATCTATGCAACGCTTAACGTAAATGTAATTATTGTGAAAAATAGATGATCGCTAAGTAAAAATGTTTTAATTTTAATTGAATCCAATTTGAGGAGCACGAATATGAATTATACAAATTCATTGTTTATAATGTACGTCATTTTTCTAGGGAGGACGGCGCCCCGCAGCCCTCCCTCTTCAGCCGCCCCTGCTACTAAATATGATTAGGTTAATTCAAATGTAAAAGAATACTAGCAACCTCAAACAGTCATCGTCAGATTAGAGGATCTTTCCGCATTTGGTCTTAGCAAACAGTATTAGACCATAGGTTACTTAATCTGAGTACCCGAATCCAGAGTTTAAAGTACCATTGATCTTACAGGCCTACTATAATCCTAACAGTTTGCTACTCAATCCCAAACTTAATTGGTATTCACCACTGAGCACCAACCTTTATCAATTTCTAGTTCCAATGCAGTTGCAACCTGTACATCTCTCCAAACTTTGGTGTCGGTTTTGAGTCGTTAGTGGTAGCACAAAATGTAGCCGTTAGGATTCCATCCGAAGTTTCTGATTATGCAGTTAACCCGTTGGAAGGGTTATAGTTCGTTAACCCACCATTGATCGGCAATCGATTTTTACCAGTATGACGGTAAAGCGGTTTCCTTCCGATTTCGACTTATGGCAATAAGTCGAAGTTAGATGTTCTCTTCCTCATTAGTTCTTCTTCGCAGCCCGGTTCCACAATTGCAATGTCTATATGCCTGATAGCACCTCATGTTGATTGATTGAATTCATTGAATTGCCAATCATATTTCAGTACCAGTACCTGCAGAAATGTATGTTTATGCCTCGCTTCGCTGTTTGTTCGACGAGGCTTTCAGTGGGCTCCAGCGCAAGCTTGAGGTTGACTTTCAAGGCCTCCGATGCAAGGCCACCCAGTAGTGATGTTTGCCGACAGAAATCATGAGGAAGATCAATGATCTCGAAAATAATGCAGGTTCCCGAGGGAGATTTTCTCGCATAGGTGGTGTGAACATTTATCTATACCTAAAGCGTCGGCTATACGAAGTTTAAGATGTTCTCAATTTAGTTGAATTTGCCGAGAGCTACAGGAAGCGTCTGTTCTTATTCTCGGCAAATCAATGTAACCTCATGTGTGTTAATTCGAGTTGCAAACCTCTCTATGCTTAAGAATAGATTTACAAACCCATTTCTCGAGACCCTATTGACCGATCTTTTAGATCGTGTCGACATATTAACAACGGTATGAGCCATTTTCCCCTTCCCACCAGCTACTCGCTCCTACCCTCATCGGGTAGACGCCATACTACGTTGCTAATGTGTGACGTCACAGCGCTGAGACCTTGTATACTCGGTGGCAAGGGTCAAGCGCTGGCATAGCCAGCAAACGAAAGAGCTTGCTTTGATGACCACAACATCTTTCTGATGAATAAAATCAGTGTTGAATATTAGTTGTATATACATGGTCCAATGCAATTTTACAGAAAAGTTCGGACAGTGTGAATGTAAGGATGATTTATTAGGGCAAAAGGGTAGTTCTACTACCCTAGATCTAATTTCTACTTGGAGATTTCATCTCTAATTTTATAATATCTCAGAATCATTGTATTTCGTTATAATTGAAACAACTAATTTGACAGTTTTTAAGTCTTCTACAATTGATTTCCATCAAGCTACGAATTGATCATGTATATGATATCTTAGTTAAATGAGTCTTCATTCCATGTCAATGTGGCCACCATTTGTATAAATTGGTGAAATCGAATTCGTTTCTGCAGAATGAAATCTAATGGCGATTTCCATTGACACGCTCGGAGCACTCGAAATCGATCTGTCATGCATCTGTCCAATTGAACCGAAAATATATGTCGAATATGACTCCGAGTGATCCGAGCGTGTCAATGGAAATCGCCATAATATATCGTCCCCACAATGACAGAGGGACCCATCTGCTAAATTTGTCATTTTGAGTTGCCTTCACTTTTGATATCACGACCAACCTGCACTGAAAGAAAAATATAATAACAGCAATGAGAAAATTCATATACTATATGCCTCAACAAAACTTTCTATTTCTCACAGTTCACGTTGATTTACTACGATTCAGTTAATAATGGCTATATGATTTAATCCTTCATAACAGGAATAATACCGTTTTACAGCAAGTATTGAAGTGATTATACTATAGTCGTACTTTTATATTACTGGTTTTGAAACTTTGTCTCACTACCGTAGTAAACTTAAATAACTGCGTTTGTAAATTGTAACTCCGTATTACTATCATAGTAATCTGGTATAACTGCACTTGTAACTTTGTTTTACAACCATAGTTATATTGTATAACTGCATTTTACTGGTCTAGTAAACCTATTTTACCGCTCTTGTAATCTCATCTTACTGTCTTTGTCAGCTTAATTTGCAATTTTAGTTATTAATTAACTGCCATATTACAAACTGAGCTCATCTGACAGAAAACAATGGCCAATTTAATACTATGTCTGTACTTTAATAAATTTCTAATTTATTATTAATACAAGCAATAAATTGGCCAAATTTTTGTGCTACGTTAGATCAGTCAGTAGCAAGGCAGTTAAATGAATTAACTAAAGTGCGCAAGTTAACAAAGGCAATCAGAAGAGATCAGCCATATTATGAAGGGAATAAATTACATAATATATCTGATAGTTTCTCTAATGATAAAATTGAGTGTCGAAAGTTCAAACCTACCTGCGAAAGATATCAATTCGAATTTTCAAATTGAGAATTCATCATATTGATTAATAAGCCCAGAAGGACTGACATCAAGGAAACACTCGGCATGAAGCAATTTGTTGACTTCATAGTGTATTCAAATGAGCTAAATTGATACAACTATCTCTGGAATTTTATTTAATTATCTTTGTCGAATTATTCATAACTGAATCTCAATTATACCTACCTGCAAATTATACAATTTCTTTTATAAATTGTAATGGTCTATATTTCTATTTTTTGAAGCAGTATTTTATTCATTTCATATGGAGAATATATTATCTCCACTGTCTACTGCCAGAATTATATTGGTGGATATACAAAAAAAAAATAGTAGCATAACAAGACATTTTATTGTTAGTAATAATCACATTCTTTGGTTTGAATTAGTAGATATACATACACTGAGAGCAAATACAGGTCGAAATATTTCAAATATAAAGTGCTTTTCATCACAATACCATACTAAAAGACGAACAAATAGATTATTACAGATAAACAAACACTGAGATCAAACTTACTCATATCACGAAAAAAAGATATTCAATTTGAATGAGTAATTAACAGCACACTTTCTCAAATATTGGTAACAAAAATATCTTATAAAAAAACAATATTATAGAGCAAACAAAACACATTCCAATGATAAGGAGCAATGGATTCAACAGAAGAACAATAATGTTCTAATTAAAAAAAAGTTGACGTAATCTTTCAATAATTAATTATTCAGAATTTCGAATAATATTTAATTATCAATCTGATGAGATCAATGAAAATTATTAAACGATTACATACTAGCATTCATTCGATTGATAAATTATTCATTCCGAACGCATGGACGCCATTGTTTCAAGATCCAACGGCCAATATTGTTATTATGAAAAATCAATGGTTAGTGAATTCAGATTGATGCTCTAATAATAATTAAGAATATGACTTAGCTACCTGTACATTTTTGACATAGTCTCCTTCCTAATCCCCAACTTTACAATGAATTTACAACTCTCCATTAGGAACTTAGGAATTCTGCAAACTTCTGTTCCATGTGTGCAGGAAGATTGATTGTAGACACACAAAACAAAAACGGTGATATGTCAATGTACAAACTAAACACTTTCAACTACACTATGATGATGCTTGTTGATCAATATCATGAATGAACTAGGATTCATATTTCACAAATTAGTTTAATCGCGTTAGCAGGTTGTCTCAAGTCGAATAGACAAACGATGAGTATTGAGTTTGACTTTGAGTGGATGCTATGAATCGGGTGGCGGGCAACCCTGCATTCGAGCATAATCGCTTATATTCGACTGGTTTAATGAATCAACATTAACTGCCGTAGTAAATTTATGGAACTAAAGTATTTCGCATAGTATCGCTAAATTGTTATGGCTATTGGACGCCGGTTAGAAAATTTTGGTTTACCGTAGCAATTCCACATTTGTATGAGATAATAAAACACTTTCATTGGTGTAATAAGAAAACCGTAGTAAGATCTGTTCAATAACTATAGCAACTCCATTTACTATGTCTATAGTGCTATTTTAACCGAATAGTAAGAAATGTATCAACCCTAGTAAGAATATTTTTGGTAAACCTTTCTCATTGAATCATTTCTTTCAGTGATGCGCATGGCAAAACCTTCGTTAATAATAATTTGCGAAACAATGTAACTGAATCTAGAAAAGAGCCTATTTGATATATTTCGTTCAGTTGCTGATTTTCCATTCAGCCTTGAACCTCAAACATGAATATCTCAAAACTTGCTTGTTGCAGATACGTCCCTCTGTCATTATGGCGACGATACATAATATTAATATTTATTTGCCAAGTAAAATAAAATATTAAACACATTTTCAATACCGTTACGTTTGACAGAACTTTTTATTTGCTATCGATGTTCTTATGTACCAAAAAGGTTTGTGGTAGCTATGAGCCTGTATTTACTTTTGCAAAATCAATCAATCTATCAAATGATCTGTGAGATGTTCTGCAATTGGAAATTGTATAAAGTGGTCAGCATAGATTGTTGCGTTAAAGTTGACACACCACAGTTTTAGAGATCTTAGTTTATTCATTATGCGTATTACCACTTTAAGTGGATTGTTGTTAGATACTCAGGACAGTTTGGCGAGTGAAACAGTCATATAGTCGGCACCTTAGAGTCACATTTGTTGATTTTGGAATGACATACAATTACTCGAGATTCTAAAACTGACTATCATTTTACGCAACAATAAGACAAAAATGTATTCTTAATAAATTGCTACAAAATGTTTATGCCATACCTATACTAACATATCCCTGACTTGAGTATATGTTTATTGATAGCTGCTGCATATAGGAAAGAACAGCACGTTGTATCTTTCGGTAATGTAACAAATTCATGATGCCGTTTGTGATTTTCTTTACTTTCCGCCATTACATTGAGCTCCTTATCGGTAGACTGGTCAGAGCGCCATATCTCTCGCATTTTTTTTATCACCCTTTGTTGGTTATGTGTGCATTATGCTTGGTGGTCACATTGTACTGTTGGTCCGTGTGTGGGTAATGTGTGTTCAGTGTGCAAAATGCAATATGTACCATGTTTTTGAGAACCCCCTTATTCGTTCGTATTCCGAAGTGTTAAATGTGTGACGTTTAATCTAAAACTTTCTTAAGCTTTGATAAGATATCAATTACCCTTAAGATGATGGATTTCATAAAGATGTGTGTAATTTATGTTTGCTTTTGATATTTATTGAGTTGTTGACATTGACATGAATATACAAGTACGTTTTACTTTTTTCTGCCAAGACTCATCCATCGTGAATGAAAAAAGTTTAAGTAAAAAAAAATCGAAAACGACGCTTCGACAATTCGATACACTGAAAACTCACTTAGGAATTCATTTGTTTTTTAAACAACAGTGACAGTGCTATGAATAATCTTGGATGGTAATATCTACTCTTTGTCATGAAATTCACAACGCCAAGAAAGGGTAGACAAACTTGTCAGAAACTTTTCACAACTAAAATGTAGCAATTGATTACAATCTGGGAGAAAAAGAACCTAATGTGAACTTCTTTATCATTGATAATAGTTAGATCCTTTTCCTTATTGGTTACTCTTCGTGGTGGTAGGTCAATATATTCAAGCTGATTTACACTTGAGGTAATATTTTCCCATAGTGTGCCGTATATTATCGATTGACGAAAGATCGGGAAATCGTGGTGGTCATGGCAAGGTATTGGCGTTATTCTGTGAAATTACCTTCAGAAAACGCGTGTAATTCATAGGCGGATATTATCCTTTTGAAAAGGGGGTCTTCAAACTGCTGAAGAAATGGAAATATTGGGAGTTCTACCACCCCATCCACATATCACTGGTCGTTTGGTGCACTTGCCTCTCGGCAGAAAACTCAAAATTCTCCTGACTGTGATACGGCTATCGTTCTTCCACGAACATGATCCAAATTCATCACTGAAGACTTCCCTACGTCACTCTAGGTTCCAGTGCAGGTGTAACTTATGCCCCTACAAACGTTGCTGTCGGTGATTGGTCGTTAGTGGTAACATAGGACGGAAGTTACACGGTCAATCTGGCATCAATCTTGCCATCAATCCAGACCATCAGTCTACGCGTATAGAACACCAGTTTCCCGTCAATCTGACATCAATCGATGATTGATGTCAGACTGAACTGATGCCAGATTGACCGTGTAACCTCCGTCTAAGATGTGGCCGATATGATTGCAAGCCGAGAGCTCTGATTCTGACACAGTAGCTTCTTATTATTTCTAAAAATCTCCATTGTTAACAATATGGAGGGATGTTTTATATATCCACGAGCAACTTGGATATTGTTGGCAATAGAGGATCGTTATCATTTTGAGTTCGCAGAGACCTCAAAGGTTAGATATTCCCTAATAGTTAGGAACCAGCTAGGCGCCATCTTTAGAGTAATTAATTTATATTTCGATATCTATAATAATTTGGCTATACCGATGGCTTCATACACAATAAATCAAACCATCCTAGTACCCAAACATTTTTAGGGTTTAATGGTATGATTCATACACGGGGGTTACACGGTCAATCTTGCATCAATTCAGTCCGACATCAATCATGTCTGACTGACGGGAAACTGATTGTATTCCAAGCAGCAAGTTTATGGTATTCGAAGAATCCAGTGCATTTTCAGCAGAGAAGAAAAGGTGTAATGTGCTTCGTCAGTCCATCAATCTGGTATCAGTCTCATCGTGATCAAGGTCACGGACTGAACTGATGCCAGATTGACCGTGTTACCGAACAAATTGCTGTAAATAATGGTTTGTTTTCGGAAATATCAGTGGTGTACAATTTTATTCATTTATTTTTACACTTTGTATCTTGAACAATGCAAGTTCAGATGTATGTTCATAAGAAATTTTTGTTTTAAAATCATGCAAATCGTCCCTATCAGTTTGTTACACCTACTCTGGACTACCTATATAGGACAGGCAGATTTTTAAAAAAGGATAGAACACTTGAAAAGTTTTCTTTTAATCAATTGCTTCCTTTAGGTGGTGAACGTTCTGTCAAGTATATTTTACAAATTCCTTATTATACCAAGAATCACCCACCTATAATTTACATAATATTAATGTTTTTCGAAGACCAAAAGGGTGCAAGTGTGGCCCTAAAGCCAACTCAAATAGAAGTGGGTAATTTCAATATGTGAAAATAACTGTATATAGGATGCCTTGAAGTGCTTTCCTATCTTTTTGTCGTACGAACCTTCGTTACTCTGGTTTCAGAAAGTGATAAGTCTCTATTGACATTTCAGATCTCGACCAAATCTGGTTGTAATAGGTGACATGCATGTGTCTAATCGATTATATCATTCATTGAAATACTGGAAAATTGCATAAATGCTAAGCATATCGATAATTGGGAAGATAAAAGAAATATTTGAATTTTATACTAAATATCTTCACTGCAGACGGTTCAAACGTCGACAGGATTACGTGACGTCAAAGTACATGTAAAGTAAACATAGTCGATCATATACATATTATATCACTTGGATATTCATTCCCAACCGAGCTTAGCATTTTTACGAAAGATTCGTGAAAAATATCTGCTAGAATTATTTCTGACATTTTTTTATTATTAAGATTATCCAAAAATATCATTGATAAATTATAATTGACGGCATAAAAATAAATTATTAACTTGTGTTTTATCATTTAAATCCCCAATCTCAGCAGACATGAAATCCAGATGTTTAGGGACAATCTTGTCTTCATGAAGACGTGCTCTTGTAATGAAAATATTAGGTGAATCTGTTCAAAGAATGAAGAATCTTCATTAATCCTTAAAAATCAATATTTTTCACCTTATTTGCCTATGTTAGTTGTGGTTGGTCGAGCACATGATAGGAGATTACCCCTACGGGGAGAGGATTAGATTTGTGGAACTACGAGTCCACAAGCTGAGACCGGGGAAACTGGACAGGTTATCAGTTCTCACCCTCTCGGCTCTTCTCCCTAATCAAAAGGCTTGAGCTGGTGGGGGAAATATATATAGATTAAAGTGTGTCTGAATAGACGCAATACATCATTCATTCACCTTATTTTTTCATAACAGTATTACATTCTTGTCAGATTGTGTCCTGATAAAACATCAATACACACGCCTTATGCTGACATAAGTCGAATTTAAGCGAATAACCGAAACAGTGCGGTTAAGACCAATCCCTTGCTGTTATAACCGATTGGTTATGTTTAGCAAGGGATTGGTCTTAACCGCACTGGTCCGGTTATTCGCTTAAATTCGACTATAGACTTTGACGTCATAATAAGGTACAACCAATCATGTTGTGTTTTACCGACTTGATTTTTTTTTGTATTTGCTCATTTAGAGTTAGAAAATAATTTAAAATTTATAAAAAGATATTTTGTCCTTCATATATTTTTTACAGAACGTAGACAATTGTTTTTTTTATTCATCATCATTATTATTGAGAGTTGTACTGAAACTTGAGCATAAACGAGTTTCTACATATCACAGCGTATTCACCATATTTATTTGCGACAAAATTGGGGAATTATTGAATCAATTCTATTCAGCTCTGTAAATTTTCTATATAACCAACTCCTTTCGAAAAAACCCAATGATACCTACTAACCAAAAATCGATACAGATCGATATTTTTTTGTGTGTTGTTGAGGTATCTAAATTTGAACTTTCGACGAATATTTTGCATTTCAACCCTTTGCTTTCATGTGTGCGATTTCGATGTACTGCAAAATGAATCATTAAAGGATACTTTGGGAAGTGCATTTATCATTCAATCCGCCGTATTCACAAAGCATTCAATCTCCGTTAGTCCTAACTGAGGTCCTCAGTTAAGGATAAATAAGAATCGCAACCTCAGATTAAGTGAAAATTAACGTGAAACAGGCCTGTTTCAACACCGTTACATACGTTAACTGAGGTTGCGATTTTTATTTATCCTTAACTGAGGACCTCAGTTAGGACTTAACGGAGATTGAATGCTTTGTGAATACGGCGGAATGGTTTGTTCTGGGTTTCCTCTCCCAAACTATGAAAAATATCAATATAATAAAAATACTTGCATCATTGTTTTGAAATTGCTTCTGCATTAGAAACACGGAGTATTTATCGAATTTGGCACACTGACATTGACTGACCGGCATTGGTAAAACATAGTAAAGCAGTTTCACTTTACAGAGAAATTTCCAAGTTCTAACTCTTTCTTCAACAAATTTAGCCAAATATGGCCAATTCCAATTGAGCATTTTGCAAAATTGTTTTCTCTGTTCGACAAAATACAAGTCGACTCCTTAAGTTTTCTTTTAATGTCATCAGAATCTTTGTTTTACTCCAATCTATCATGTGATCCCCATTGATCATACATACCGGTTCGGAAAGAATATATCTTCGGTATTGCGCTTTAATGAGAGCGTGAAGAATAGCCTGCTAAATATTGAGAGGGCATTCAATTCCTCCTCGAATTGCGCGAAGTGGGGATGAATTATCGTTTGAAGTCACCATAAAGAGAACCGCCGAACCGCCCCTCTTGCGAAGCAAAACAAGTCTCGAGACTCTCGAGACTTCGTAGAGTCGAGTGGGGTAACAGGACTAACAGGAGGGTAGTCTTGAACGTCTCGAATGCAAGGGATCACATTCAACAGATTAGGTTGTTGCGCGTATGTTCTGGAGAACATCGCGTTATCATTTTTCTCAAATGTCTGTAACTTTCGAATTTTTTGACGAAAATGGTCTCAAACGATTTAGTTCGACTCCCCAATGAAGAATTCGAGGTCAAATTTGATTCTGTCCGGCCGTTGCCACGATAACTTGAGAACGAAAAGAGCTAGCGACTTGAAATTTTCAGATTAGGTGGCGCATCCCAATACGACGGACAAGTTTGTTAATGGGCATAATCGGCCCAATGGTTTCCGAGTAATGATTTTGTTTTCAACCAATATAAATCCGATAAAATTGAAACTTGGTGAGTAGTTGTAGAATATGAACCTAAGCACGTTCGTGAAATTTGGTGGAATCGTATGGCTAGAAAATTATTGAAAAATTATTAAAAAATATTTTTGCTATCACGATATCTTGAGAACGGAAAGAGATAGCGGCTTGAAATTTTCAGGTTAGGATGTGCATCAGAACGCGATATTTGAGTTTGTTTATAAACATAATCGGCCAAACGGTTTTAGAGTTATAGCCATCTGAAATTTGGTTGTTTTTTTCTCCTCATTGACTCAAAAAATACTAAACCGATTGAATTGAAACATGGTTATTAGTTGTAGAATGCCAACGCGAAAATTCTTGCAAAATTTCGTGAGGATAGTATTTGTAGAAAATTTTTAAGAAATCATTGAAAATTTAAAAAAAAATCTATATATCAGTAACTATTCGTCTGAAATTGCTGAAATTTTGCGAGAGCCTTAAGAACCCAACTCTACTGCCAAGTTTTAAGTTTTAACACGATCGGTTAAATATTGTTGGAGATTCGAGCAGCATTGTGTGAGTTCAGTAGATGGATGACCGTTGCCTCGATAACTTTCGAACAAAAGGAGATAGGGACTTGCAATTTTCAGGGTAGGTTGCGTATCCGAATGGGAGAGTTAAGTTCGTTTTTGGGCATAATCGGTTTAACGGTTTCCGAGTTATACCCACCTGGAATATTATTTCCTCAATAACTCAAAAAATAAAGATTCGATCGAATTGAAGCTTGGTTACTATTAGTAGAAAATCAACATAAAGACGTGTTTACAATTTTTTAAGAACCGTACCCCTAGAAAATTTGAAAAAAATTACGAAAAAAAAATTTTGTAAGAACCGTACCCCTAGGACATTTCAAAAAAATTACGAAAAAAAAAATGGTTCAAGCACTGACGTGAAGTCAGGAGCTTTGGCGCGTATGTTCTATTGTCCATTCTCCTGTATTGGACACTCTTAATTCGTTATTAATATAATATTAATTATAATATTAATTAAGAGTGTCCAATACAGGAGAATGGACAACATAATTTACCATGGTAAATTCGATTAAGGGTGTCCAATACAGGAAAATGGACAATAGAACATACGCGACAAAGCTCCTGACTTCACGTCAGTGCGTGACCAATTTTTTTTTTATAGATATTTCTCAGAGTTTGGGAGAGAAAACCCTGAAAAAACCGTTGAATCATATGTACAAATAATTTGAAATTTTAAACTTAGTTATCAACAGTGCGATTTTCATTAATTTATTTCTAATTCAAACTAAAGGCTCTGTATTGTGGTAGTATATAAATCACGATGAATCAAAGAAGAGGAAGAAATCAAAGAAAAAATATTTATGTCACATGGTGCTTTGAAATAACATTTTAAAATTTTCTCTTGAAAGTAGTTTCTTGCAAATGCTTCAAGTTAGAATTTCGATATTAATTTTTAGCCAATACAGGGTGTTTCCGAAGGTGGCCAATTCTCTTTGCAATTGTAAAACTCATTGAATCTAACCGCCTCAGATAAAAGCGACGATAAAATTGCACCCATGACACCATTAACTCCACGGAGTAGAGTAGAGTTTTTGAAGATTTGACAGATTTACTCTGGAGTTTACTTTGACAGTGACATAAGGTGCCAATATCGGAATATAGGTTATGTTGGTTTAAGAAAGAACCTATTATTATTGTTTTCTTCACATATATGTAACTCTAATCATAAATATATGTTGTGAGCAGTATTAAAACTATTAAATTACTTCACAGAACATTCATAAAACAGTGAGGCAAAGATACGAGATTTTCCGTCTTATGAGTTATGTCAATTTTGACAGGAGTAAAATCAACTCCGAGTCGAATACTCCGACTTTTCGAACGACAGTCATAGAGTAAAATTTACTCAACTCTTCCGTTTTCAGACGCAATTTAGTAAATATTACTCTACGGAGTTAATATTCGAACTCAACCCATGAAAGTTAATCAAAGTCACTATTTGTTTGATGCGCGTAGTCATGGCCGCGTAACAAAAAGTGAGACTGAATACAGCAAAAATAATCGCTTTCTCGCCGAATAACTTACAAGCATATTCTAGAAGTCATTTTAATTCTCTAGATGCAAAACTCACACTTTCTATAGAAATCCGGTGGTAAAGTGAGTTCGTAAGAATATTCACTCTTTGATATGATAAATCGACTCTGAAAATATTATATCGATGCAAAAGTCTCTCTTAAGTGTCGCGAGTACAAAGAATAACTCACTATATGACTGATATTGGTAAAGCCAAAACAATTTGCAAGACAGGAAAAATGTTGTGTTTAGCTCCAAAGATTATCCCTTCAATATTAATATCGAGGTTTTCTAATGTTAATTTTTTTTAATAAACTTTGCTTTTCTTATGCAATAGATTTTATTTGTAAGCTTGTATATACAGAGTTGATTCTTTATGTTGTACATTACTTTCAACTATAGATTCCTCCCATCAAATGAAAAACTCTCTTTATTTACCATTTTTCCAGAGTCGTGCCAGGTGAAAAGTTATAAGCGTTTAAAGATTCTATGTGCTAATACACTTCTGCACTTTGTTTACTTGTTCAACACAGAAAATATTGCTGGAATCTGTATTGTATGATTATCAAAAAGCTTTAGGGCCTGATTCTTGAAATACAATTAAGTTGTTTGAGAAAACTTATTCACTATAATAGGTTAATACGTTAATATACTTAACGCAGCATTTGATAAAATAATGTTCCACTATATATCAAAACATTGAACTTCAACTTGATATTCATTATTATTCACTAAAGATTATATTCAATTCTCATCCACAATTGAAGAATTTATCAAATTTAACAATCCGATTAACGGAATTCGGGTTTCACGAAGTTTTTCGGTGGTATCAAAACCCATGGTTCTTAGATAAGAATAAACTTTATCAAAACCGTAGATACGTTAATCGAGGAACAAAATATGACAACCTCGCATTTACTCTAATTCAACCGAGGCAGGCATTTACTCGAATGTGACGATACTGAATGCAATGCAACAAGATTTGCTAAGGATTGCGTTTTGGCTCTTTGAAATACGGCATTTCCGTTTGCTATTTTTTTTTAAGAAATATTTATATATTGTGCCTAACACCGCATAACTAAAAGATCACCTTTTCAGAAGAGCCAAAAAACTTTATCTACTTGTAAATATTACTATTCAAAATATAAATTTAATACATGGATCATAAAGTTTCGGGACAAAGTAAGAAAAACACAATATTTTCGGAAAATTCGTTTTCACTCATCACATAATTTCCATCTTAGGCGATACAATCGGTCTAACGTTGTAATAACTTTTAGATACCTACCATGTTTATAGAATTCTTGATCTTTGCTTGCAAAATAGGCCTGTTTCGGCAATAACCTCCTCGTTAGTGCAAAATCTTTTTCCCGGGAGCATCCTTTTCGGGTCTGCGAACAGTCAGTAGTCGTTGGGTGCCATATCTGGCGAATGAGGGGAGTGGGGCCGCAATTTATGCAGTTGTGACATGGTGCATTGTCTTGCAGGATCAGTGGATACCATGTACATCCCAGAATACTGATCCCATATCCTTGCCAGCAGACTGTTGTGTCTTTGGTCGCTTTGGAATTGTTCCACCCTCCTCAACCCACTCAGTTGAGGTCCGCTTTGACTCTGGAGTGTAATGGTGTATCCAGGTTTCATCCATGGTCACACACCGACGCAAAAAATCCGCTTTATTATGGCTAAAAAGCTCCTGATCGGTCTCCGAATCGTTGATTCGTTGTTAAAAAACGCGGTACCCACTTTGCGTTGAGCTTTTTCATACCCAGATTGTAGTGTAAAAGCACACTGCCATATGATAACTTTGAAATCTCTGCTATCTGCCTCACTTTCATTCTGTGGTCGGTAAAAACAGTTTTTTCACGTTTTCTTCGTTAACAGCCGTATTTCGGCAACCACTGCGTTGTGCATGGTTGACGACCTACACGAACACGTTTTAATTCACTATACTATTCTAAGATGGTTGATTTCCCTAGAGTCCGAATCATGCTGATCAAACCACCCTTTCGCATGTTTTCCTATCAAAAAATAATACTTTATCTACACCCGAAATTGCTAGACTCACAGTGATGAGTCTGTTAATTTCAGGCCGTCTTTCACCACGTTAGCGCTACCTGTCGGGTAGCTACCCATCCGCTAATTTACCCAGCCTTCCTAATCCCGCAAGCAGGTTGCTCGTCTTTCACCACGTCTATCCGACGGGTAAGGCTCGCTTCACATCAACACGACACGGTTTCATGTACGGCAACGACACAAACGCTCGAGATTTCCCACAGCCTCACTACACAGCCGTGTAAACGTCACCGGCATCCGATTCTTGGGTGAAGGCTTGAATGATAGCTTTCACAGCTATCCGGCCGAGTCGTGGTCGTATGAACGACACACCGCTGCAGTGCAAGGCAGCCGTGTGTCGTTCACATGACCACGATTCATCCGGATAGCTGTGAAAGCTATCATTCAAGCCTTCACCCAAGAATCGGATGCCGGTGTCGTTTACACTACTGTGAAGCGAGCCTGTGGAAAAGCTCGAGCGTTTGTGTCGTTGCCGTACATAAAACCGTGTCGTGTTGATGTGAAGCGAGCCTAAGGAGTCAGCCGGTAGCTTACCGTGCGAAAATATAGGATTAAACTATCTTACGCATTTCAACGAACGAATGACTTCAATTATAATATAGTTCGTGAACATTGTTAATCTCGATATAACACTCCCAAATATTAAAATATAAAAGTAAAACAATCAATAACTTCGTGCAATATTGGCCGCCGTCTGTGGTTGGTCAACCAATGTCGAGTGAACTGTCAGAACTGCACGTAACCCATAGATAACGTAACCTATCATAACAAGTATTTTGTACACAAAGAAGTAGCTTTGAGGGAAAACTTATTTGATTAGGGAAAAGAGGGGATACCACATGACGTACTACGCAACGCTATCGATCTGAAACCAAAACTTTGACAGTTTGGTGTACACCAAACGATGTGGCGGACGCGTGTTTCTTGTGTTTATCTGAGGGTTTACGGACTGTTTGTCAATTTGAATATGAATGATGGATCTCATCTGTCCAATGGAAAACGAAAATATCTGTCAAATATGACTCCGAGCGTGTCAATGGAAATCGCTATTAGTAATCGTCCAAATTAGTAAAATGTTTAAAAGTTACCGAGGTTGCGCCTTTGAATAAAGAAGGAAAGGAAGGAGCTATCAGTAGTATTCATGGGGTCCGCGAAGGTCTACCGGCATGGCCGCCAGGCATTGAATAAAGAGGGATAAAATATTGGATATGATGGTCCTTTCAGTCACACATAACCAAAGAATGAGTCGAAGTAGGTCTACCGTCTACATAGATGGCTATTACCGTCTCCTCTCAAGCAATGACACGGATTCCTATCACTCCTTGCTTCCTTTATTCAATGGGTTCCGCTATCCGCCCGGTAGGAGCGTTGGTGAAAAACGGCCTCAGACATAGGATGCAAGTTTCCCAGGGGAATAATCTATGTCATTGCACTATATGTCATCAAGTCGTCGTATGCATGAGGTCAGATCTGTATCAACAATTACTGAAAAATTCAATCGTTTCTCAAGATTTATATAGGCGATTTCTGCGAAATGGTTAATTTTAACCTGTTCTAATGCCATCTTTGAAAACACCCTGAATACTGTAGTGGCATAAGTTGAACGTTATCAAAATTCTAACCAAAGCTAAATATGATATTACTATGATTTGGTTATTCTGGACAAAAATTGTTCGTACACATTTTTGATTGTCGAATTTGGTTCCAGGTATCATAGGTAAAGGACGAACACAGGGGGGTTCTTGAATTATCCAGAAATTTTATTGGCCAGTCAAGGTTTGGTTAATCGTTTCTAGGGGAATTGAATTCTCTATTTGTATTAACGGTATACGAATTTCAAATTAATCCCTATTGGCAAAAATTTGATTTTATTTTTGGTTTGACTAACAGCTAACAAAATGAAGGAAACTAGTATTCAATCGCAATGAACTAGAACAGGGGGTCAATGTTTAGAACTTTTTGGTATCACACACTAGCGGAATTTTTCATTCACAATTGACACAAACACACATGTCACATTTTGCCATTTGTATTTTATATGACTTATTGAATTTATTTTGCGTTGAACGTAGTAGAACTGGGATGGCTTTTTGTTGTTGTTTTTTAGTGTTTTAGAAGAAGCCGTGATTACAGCTTAGTAAACCGATAGCTTCGATGTGGTGAACGCTTCAAGCAGTGTTTTTGACATTTTCTACCATCGGAATATAACCTGTTCAAAAGAAGAACTTTGTATTCAATTTTAATCACCAATCTTCACCTTGCAGGATCATTACCACTTTCATTACCGCAACTTTCTTTTCATTGTTACTCCTACATAAGTTTTCAACATGACGATAGATGATTATAATGAATTAATCGGATTTCCATATACTTATTTTAAGTATAACAATTGTTTCTCTAACACAAGAAATGATTTTTTAGCGAGGATACCGCTTATAACCCGGTTATTAAGAACGGTTTGTCATCAATGTCAAAAGTTTATCCCCCACCCCATAATCGCAAAATATTACTGAGGTTGTCAGTGTTGTCACTAAAACGTAAACGGTTAATCATCGTAAATATTTGTTTACTTTTTATTATGCAAACCTTACTTATTCTAACGTTTGATAAACAATTAACATGAATTACATGGAAATGTGGAATTCATTTGACGAAATGCTATTCACTAACGAGAATTATTGTGTCTTATTGGAATTTCTCCCAGTGATGATATAGCACTATTCAAATTATGGATAATGCACTTCAACTTCAGGCTAGACCTAGGGGATTTTTGGCTTGAAATATATACTGAAATTGCATTTTTTCAATTGTTTCGAATGAAAAAAAGAAACCGTCCATAATTAAATTTGTTTGATGAAATAATAGAAAATAATTCTCACCACCTATATTTAAGAAAAAGTAAAGAGGTGGGCACTAACCAGTACAACAAGAACGTAGTCTACTAGTCTTTTTGTGGTCTATATCCAAACCAGATTGCCTCCATTCTATTACCGCTTAATAAAACATTCGCCGTTTGGCGGTCTGTAATGACGAAGTAATCGACTCCTTGGTAGTTTAGAGTATATTAAAAAAAATTCACGTTTTCCTTTGCCACAGCCATTTCGATTGCTTTCAACGGTTTCAAACTTTCAATACTTTTGACAATTTAAAACTTTCAACAAATGTCAACCGCTAGTAACCCACCACAAGGACCCGGTTATAAATTCTGATACCGGTATCAAATGTCGAAATGACAGCTTTGGAGGGGAACTTCCGTTACCGCTTGTAACCGCTCTCGCTAAAATGTAGAAATTATAACCGTTTGATACCGGTATTAAGCGGTATCGTCGCTAAAAAATGATTAATGTTGTTTACATTTGTTTGTTCATTAAGTAATATTTTACTTCTAATATATCTATTTGTTTATAAATTCTGACCGTTTATCCTATGTAAACTTATTGACAATCACTACAACGAAATTTATTGGCTTCTGATTTATAATCTTCAAGTGCAATCTTCAATGTATTCTTCTTAATAAATTTTGCTGTGGTTTAAATCTGTTTTGAATTCGTCAAATTGTATTTCTTTTTGAAATAACTATCTATTATTAAACAAAACCTCTTTTGTATAATTATTCAAGGAGTTGTATTTGAAATTTTCTTCTATATTGGGATATACCATATTTGAAAATAGGATTTTTTTCATCATTATTGGATTATAACCAGTATTTGTCGCAATTTGTCTGATGAAATTGCGTTCTATAATATATATATATTTTTTTTATTCTTGAATACTAACTATAGTCTGCAAATCATACTATTAAATGCTGATAACTTTTAGGATGGCTTGATTTATTGTGTAGGATGGCATATGTATAACCACCTGGCAAACGAAGGACTTGGCTATACAGGCTGGGCCACGGGCGATGATCCCTGGACTTTTACGGAAAACAGGACGTACGATTTTATTTAAAATTTGATTTCTTGGCCAGGAACCACTGCTCTATCGATCTAGTATATTTTCAGCGCTGCGGTGTTGTCCCTTATATCAAAAAGTACTACCAACTTTCATATTTCAAATGGAACACCATATTTATTATTGCTTTTTCCGATTGGACGTAGCCTACTGATTAATTCTGTATCAACTTCCTCATTCCTATCTATAGCGGTTTTCGAGTAATTCATTGATTTACTTCCTTTTTGTGCAAAACAGCAATCGTTTAAGTATTTCTCGGAAATGCCTCGGATTTTTAACAACCCTGTATGATTAGGGACGTATGTCAACATACGTAATTGATACACGGGACATTGGTAATCCATTCCCCAAATTTCGGCTTTCTAGGATTCCAAGTAATGAAGTGAAGAATGTTGAATTGAAACTATGATTTGCACATAAATAGAAGTAAATCAATGAATTACTCTAAAACCGCTAGAGATAGGAATGAGGGAGTTCATACAGAATTAATCAAGAGGCTATGTCGAATCGTAAAGAGTAATAATATATAGGGTGTTCCATTTGAAATATCAAAGTTGTTAGTACATTTTGATATAAGCGACAACATCGCAGTGCTGAAAATATTCTAGATCGATAGAGCAGTGGTCCCTAGCCAAGAAACCAAATTTTCAATAAAATCTTACGTCCCGTTCTCCGTAAAAGGCCAAAAGGGTACCATCGACCGTGGTTCACCCTGTATGTGTATCAATGCGAGAAATAGAGACGATTTTGCTGTATTTCCCTTTCCACCAGCTCCACATGCTCTTCTGTGTCTTTAGTCGGAAATCGTTGTTATTTTCTGTTCAGCTTGGATGTGGTATATATAATATCAACAACAATATTTAATATATTACATAATATCGACAATGATTGTTAATTAATATTTAGTACGATGGTTAGAACAAGAACCACAGAACTCTACATCATCTAACAAATTGCTACAAAATAGTTTTTATCCAATAAGCGATTGATTAATTACTAAATAGCTTCAAATATGGTATATCTCAATATGTAATACAATTTTGAAATACATTTCCTTGATATATAATAAAGGTATATCTAAAAAAATAGATGCTTATCTCAATAATACATTTATTAAAGAACTTAATTAAAAAAATTGAACCTGAGAGTAAATCTTTCAAAATCAAAGAAAATTTAGCCCAAAAAATGATAAATCAGGAGTTAATTGTTGACTTGAAGTGATTGCCAGGAAATTTACGTCAAGTATTTATAAAGAATTGTACCTAAGCTTGTGTTAGCGTAACATTAAACATGCATCATTATATTAAATTTATATCAAGTAAAGACCGTTTCAATTACGGTAAAGTTATTCCAAATTATCGTGAACGACTGAAAAGATTTGCAGGAGTGATAATGACATTATTTGAAACTAGTGATATTGCAGATAACGACATAAATATACTAGTTGTGTCAGGTTATTATTATCATAAATGGGTATAGCGTTTAAACTCATAAACCTAGCAGTTATAAGGTGAGTTGCCTTGTATGCCTACATAATATAGTAGTTTCACTATGCTGAAAGGCATTCATACTTAGTACAAGCATGTGAAAAATGAATGCATTTTCTTCATTATACATAGTAGACCAGTATCTGTGAAATCAACTGCAAGTCTTGACATAATTACCGATATGAAATGTTTTTCAAATATATACTACAATCAATTTAAATTTACTAAAATATATAATATAAGCCTGGATGTTATCATGCAATATGGGTATCCTGATATGCGAAAACCATATTTAAATAATGGCAAGCAGTAGTTCAGATCTGTCATTTTGTGGCTTTTGAAACAGTTGTTTTTTGCCGTCTATGTAAAAATGGTCAGACACTGCGAAAAATTACATGTACATACTTTCATCTGTCCTATACAAGAATATTTTCATACTTTGTGCAATAGAACAGGCTTCTTTAGGTCACTTGGACTAATGTTTCAGCCATTCAACTTGACACCGACATTCGTCTCGGCGTTTCGGTCGTTTTATCAATCACTAGTTAACCGTGGATTACATGTGTCAACAAGGTGGCTTATTTTCATATTCTCTTCGTGTGAAAAGTGTCAGGTCAAGTGAACAAGCGATTTGTGTCAAGTGCTGAGGCACCAACCAAGTATAATTTATTTATACATTTAAACCTATACAATTTGGAACATATTTTAGACTTGTAGAAGCAAATTGTATCGGAGTTTTAAAAAATTTACATTAAACGCAATATTAACTGTAACTAATCATTAATTTACAAAATGTTAACATTTTGCCACTTACCTCGGATCGACTGCTTACTCTCCTATAAAATCATTTGGGTTTAAATCTAGCTCAATGCTGCTGCATGTGTTCTGTTAAAACAGGTGTTATCATTGTGGATTGGAATATGACTTTATATTTTTTTAGAGACTTCAAAATTGATGAAGTAATCACTGAAAAATTGAAGATCGTTTCAGTTTTCTAACAATATTTAGGTTGTATTCCACTGGTAGAGAGTGCCTTAGTTGATTTTATAATGACTTTTTGGTTAGCATTTGAGAGATGTTTAGCTGCTCACTGAATTGTAAGACATTTATTGTGTATCCTTCTTTTCGATTATAGCCGACCTGCCAAGTTATCTAACCAGATTCCAATGGGATATCGCAAAGTATCCAATCAAACAGTCGCTGAGGAACATCGCAGACATAATAAGTAAACAGGTCGGTCAGATTGATGCTGATCTGAAAACCAAATCTTCGGCCTATAATAATCTGAAAGGAAGTCTTCAGACGCTGGAGAAAAAGCAAACGTAAGTCTAAGCAATGCTTCATATACAGATAGCCACATCAAAGTTGGCTTTGAATCTTTAAATAAAAAAAAAATTGAATTTGAAAAAAAATTATTTTCGTTACTCCAAAACCATCGCCGATTTAACGAACTTAACCGAGATATTTATCTCCCAAACCTACTCTGAAAGGCCGTGTTAACGGCCTGACGATTTTGACCACGGTTTCTTTGATCAGTGAGTCGAACGAAAACGTTTGAGACCATTTTCAGCCAAAAATTCGAACATTACAGACATTTGGACAAATTGATTTAGCACTCTGTTCCGAGGAACAAGAGCGCCAAAAAGGGTAGAGTAAGCAAGATGCTATGGCATGTCTAATTTCTCGATTGTACAACATTCTCGACACATTAAAGCTTTGTTTGAACAAATTTATCGATTTGGCTAAAGACTTTGATTGTGTCAATCATGAAGAGTTGATCAAGACCGTAGAAGAGTATGGAATCAGAGATAACACTCTGAATTGGTTTGAGTCTTACTCAAAAGACAGAACAAGTGTGTACAAATAGCAAATTCTCACTGCGGTCACCTGTGGTGTTCCCCAGGGAACAATATTGGGGCCCGTTCTGTTTTTGTTGTAAGTCAACCCAATGTTCGAGTTTCCAACTGTTGGAAGTTGTGTGTCATTTGCTGACGACACAGTGCTATTCTATGAAGGGAAGTGCTGGGGAGAATTGAGGAATATGGTGGAAGGAGACTTCGAGAAGTTCTTGAGTTTCTCAAATTCTAAATTGCTGACATTGACTGTCTATAAAACAAATTTTGTTTCATTTGCTAATAGCGTAAACTCTTTACCAGTTGAATTTTCAGCACGATGATGTATGTCTTACTGTCAGGGGTGTTGAGTGAATTAAATATTTAGGTGTATATTTGGATAGCCGGGGACAGGATTAGGAACTATGAGTCCACGAGCTGAGACAGACTAGTATGAGCGCGCAAAAATTAAATTATGTATTGCTGTTGGCTTTATCTGAAACATTTAACAATCTCGAAGAGAGGTTCGTCGAAATTTAAATTATTTAAAATCTAAATCAGCAAGTTTAGACACGAATGTGGAAAATCTATATACATTCAATGAACAATAAGGAATATTTGTGTAAAATTTGCAGCATTTCCACTATTTTCATTATGACGGAACCAACACCATTAACAACACCACTTATCATGCCATGCGTAAGGCGGCGCAGAAGAATGGAGTTACGAAACCTGTTGCAGATGCACTGCATGGACAAAAGGCACAGGTTTCGTTGTGCGGGGAAACCTTGAGAGTTACTGCGAATAGGGGCACGGCTCAGGGGGAGTATCTCCCCGCTGCTATGGAACCTCGTGGTGGACGGGCTCTTGGTGGAACTGAATAACAGCGGATTCTACACCCAGGGTTATGCGGATCACATCTGCATATTAATCCGGGTAGAGATTTCAAGGGTAGTCTCAGAGTTAACTATGAAAGTGGTAGAAAGCTGGTGCGGGAGGGTCAGCCTCAGTGTTAACCCCTCAAAAACAGTTATTATACCGTTCACGCTCAAAATGAATTTGGAGCCCTCAAACTCAAGGGTGTGGAACTAAAGCTGGCTGGAATGCCGACAGCACCTGGAAACCTCAACTGCCAGAAACCGAGTTGAGCTCGGATAAGTGCCCGGGCACACAGGGGTTGGATGGAACGAACAAGCTGACCCCCTCTTCGGGCCAAAGGCATATTAAGTTAATGATGGGCCAGCCCTGCCCCTCAATACCTAAAGACATCCTACTGCTGACTAGGAGTAAGCTCAGGACAGTAACTGACCTACCAACCGTACCCTGAGAAACACCTGCACAGGAGACTATTTGTTGGGAAAGTGGGGAGGCAGACGAAACTGCCTCACATGTCATATTTGACTGTATAGCCCACACACGATGGAGACTTCACTATGGGGGCGACGACACGACCCTGAGTGCCAGAAACCGTGCGAGGAACCTAGTCAAGGGCCTAATCCTGCTTGCTAGGAAAATCGACCTCATGCAGGTAATACACCGACAAGGCAGTGGGGATTTTACACGAGACCCATTATGTCTGTGGTGGAGGACTTCGGTTGAGTACACCCGAGCTGCAGAGGGATCGACGCGGAGACCCTATGGCAGCTAGCAGACTCTGAAGACTCCGAGTGCAGTCTTTGCCTGGAGGACGGCGAGTCTATCGAACACATCATGTGTGACTGCCCCGCTGGGGACAGGATCAGATTGGAGGAACTAGGAGTCCACAAACTGACACTGAGGGAACTGGACAAGTTCTCACCCACCAGACTCATATCCCTCATCAAGAGACTTGAGCTTGTGGGTGAAGTATAGATTACATACTACAGGTGTGCCACAATAGACCGATTGGTCGCAGTGGAGGGGCGGGTTTTGTCTGCCCAGCACAACCCATATAATAATAATAAAAATAATAATGGCAGCTAGCAACCCTAGCTCAAGGAGATCAACCATGAGATCCTGTCAGCTAATAGGAGACCGACCAAGGTACAATAAGTCCCTCTAAGCTGCAGCACGGGCTACCCGCTCAATCGGTATCGGTCTAACACAAACAAACAATATTGTATATTGTTGTAGGGGGTAACGTTGCACTGCGACCGTAAGGTCTATTGTGCTCCCCCTTCAAAGCTGTCGATGTCATTACCATCTACAGCTCGCCTTCCCGTTCCAGAGATCTGATGAACTCCAGTATCTGGGCTAGCTAGGTCTTCGCTCCTGCAGATTTCTTGCCCAAAGCATTCCTTGCGTTGGTTTGAGATGGCGAGGCATTCCGTTGTCAGGTGATCAGGAGTTTCATCCTCCTCCCAACAGAATCTGCACTTGTCAGTTGCTGCTAGTCCTAATCTCATCATATGCTTCCTGAGGCCGCAGTGTACTGTGAGGAAGCCAGTGAGGAGGTGCAGCTTGTTCTTACTGAGGTCCAAGTATTTCTTGGATCTGACAGTATTAAAGTTCCGGAGGAATTTCTTGGAGTGATGTATTCTGGGGAGAGATGTCCAGAAAGTACCTCTCTCAGTTTCTTCTTTCGTCCGGAATTCACTTTTGTAGGTGTGGCTAGCAACCCACCAATAAGGTTCCGGGCCAATAAAGGGGGTTTGGGCTCCTTTCTTGGCATGTGTGTTGGCCTCCTCATTTCCTATGATTCCCGCGTGACCAGAAACCCAGACCAAGGAAACCCTGTTGTTCTTGCCTACTTCATATGGGAGTTTTCTTCGGCACTCCCATATTAGCTTGGATGCGATAGCATGGGAGCTCAGAGCTTTAATAGCAGCTTGCCTGTCAGAGTGGATTGCTATACCACATCTCTGATAGTTTCTTTCTAGGTTCATTTCCACGCATCTTTCTATTGCAAGTACTTCTGCCTGAAAGATGCTCGGATAGGAGCCTAGCGATAGTGAGCATTTGGTGCCAGGTCCATATACTCCAGTGCCAGCTCATGTAGTGGTTTTTGAACCGTCTGTGTACCATCTAATCGCATTTCTTTTAAGAGCTTGGGTGGTGGATTCCCTGTCCCAGTCTTTTATCCTACCAAGCATCGTAGTGAAGTTCTTTTCGATGCTTACTTTCTTGATCATTTCGTCACTAGGACGATTGGCTGATGAAATGTACCTGGTAAGAGAGGACCAGGCTTTCTGGTTTTTGATACTCTCATTACCTGATCCTTTCCTAGATATTCTGAGAATGGCTTCATGGGCCATTTTCTCTATCACTAGATAAAGTGGTGTGAGATTTGTTATAATCTCAAGTGCACTGGTAGGACAGGTCCCCATAGCCCAATTATACACACACAGGCCAGCCTTTGTACTTTGTCGAGGGTTTTCCTCGTGCAATTCTGGCTTGTTTTTGAGTACCAAACTACTGCCCCATACGTAATTATGGGTCTCACAATCATGACGTACATCCATCGCAGTATTTTAGGGTTGCAGCCCCAAGTCTTACCGGCTAGATTCCTGCATGCCTTTATTACTGGCTTTACTGGCAGTGATGCCAACATACCTATTCCACAGAAGTTTACTATCTAGTGATACCCCTAGATATTTAACTTAAGACTTCCATTCTATAATATCTCCGTTCAAAAAGAGGGATCTCACAGCTTGAAGTTTCCTTCTCCGAGTAAACAGAATCACTGTGGTCTTGTTCGGGTTTATGCTGAGCCCCACTGACAAGGACCACTGCTCGATAACTCTTAGGCCCTCCTGTACTAAGTTACACAAGGTGCCCTCGAATTTACCTCTGACCATTAGGACTAAGTCATCAGCATACACCTGAAGCCGAGCTCCGTTAGCCTGTGGAAGAGCTTGTCCACTACTAGGCTCCACAGAAGGGGAGACGTTACTCCCCCTTGAGGTGTTCCACTAGTGGCTTTGACAGAAGTGGTCTTATTGCAAACAAACAAACAATGACGGAATTTATAACTGACTATATGCTTGTTTTCCTGAATATTTGTTGAATTTATGATTTCTTGACTTCAGAGGCAGCTTGCTTACACGTAATTTGGCCGATCTCGTCAAAAAGGAACATTTCATACTGGATTCAGAATACCTCACCACACTTCTCGTTATCGTACCTAAGTAAGTATTGTTGAAATCCTCATTAACTAACTTGTTCAAGCGTATTTTCTATTCCTTCAGAACTCAGACTCATGAATGGCTTGCAACTTATGAAAAATTAACGGACATGATAGTGCCCCGTAGCAGCCAACTCATAACGCAAGATAATGAGTATGGTTTGTACACTGTGTCACTTTTCAAGAAAGTAGTGGAAGAGTTCAAGTTGCATGCTCGCGAGAAGAAGTTTGTGGTGCGCGATTTCACCTATAACGAGGAAGAATTGGCTGCTGGAAAGAATGAAATTACGAAGTTGGTGACAGACAAGAAGAAACAGTTTGTAAGTCTTTTAGTGATGCATGCAGTGTTTTAACATTGAATTTAGATAACCTAGTAGGACAAACTCAATAGACACATCGTTCTCAAAATTTTGCATAAGTCTTCGTGTCAGTATTTTTCAACTAACTTCAGATGGCTATAACTCCTAAACTGTTTTGCCGATTATGTCCATTAACACTATCACATCAGGATGCGCAACCTATCCAGAAAATTTCAAGTCGCTATCTCTTTCCGCTCGAAAGTTATCGTGGCAACGGACGACCAGCCGGCCGGACAGAATCTAACTTGACCTCGAATTCTTCATCAGTGAGTCAAACCTAATCGTTTGAGACCACTGTCGGCAAAAAATTCGAAAATCACAGAATTATCGCCAGGAATTCAAATTTTGAAATAAATATTAGTGAAACTCACTCAGCGGGGTTTCGAACACTAACCTCGCGTTTCTACGGAATTTGCCAATGGGTTTTTGAGATACTGTTTGAGATAGACTGATTCGGTTCTTGGAGAGAAACGGATTACTGAATGACAACCAGCATGGTTTCAGGAGAGGCAGATCTACCACATCAGCTATTCTTTGGGTTCTGGGTTGGACATGCATTCCGTGGATAATGGTCAACTCGTTAACCTTGTCGTATGTGATTTGAGCGTGGCGGTATGATGGGATTGCCATATTATCTGGGGAACTGTCGGGAGCAGATATCATCCAGTGTGGTGTACCTCAGGGCTCGGTGTAGGGACCTTTGCTGTTGATCTTCTATATGAATGACTTAGAGAACGATAACTGTCACACAATACTTTATGCTTATGACACGGCCCTGCACATAATGCAGAGTACTACAGGGTGCCTCCATTAGACTCCAGGACGTTTTGCTTCTTCAGAAGAAAGCAATTTGCATGTTTTGTTCTTGCTCAAACCAACAGTTGTATAAAGTTTTTGAAGTTCGAAAAAATAACTCACTGTACAGTCAATCTATAAACTGGAGGCAGTGAAATATGTGCGTTGTCACATGTCAGAGTTACTAAAGAACTCTGATTTCCACAGACACCACACTAGTGTAGCGAGTCAACTTTGGACCCCTATTTACCAAAAGCGAAAAACACAGCAGAACTTTCAGTATTGGAGGATCAAGTTCTATAATCACCTTCCCGATAACATTAAGAGAAAACCTCAAATGCCATTCGTCTACCTACAGAACAACGCCCCATACAACTTCGACGAATTTTTACAGGCTCCTTTTTGATCGATGACAGATTTACTAAATGCCTGATGTCCGCTACCCTTGCTTTTTAATCTGTGACTTATTTTGTGATTTAGTGTATCTTTGGTTTATGTTACTAATGTGTATACAATATATTATATTTCCTGTTTAAACTAATTTTTATGGTGCATGTCATTCAAGAATAATTGAGGAGCAACTTATCGAAACGCATTTAGTCCAAAAACCATTTTATTAGAAATCAACGAAAAACAATTTTTTCTTTCGCCCTGGCTTATAATTTGAGGACGTCGAGTTTGTTTGATTGATCAAACAAACTCGACGTACTCAAATTATAAGCCAGGGTGAAAGAAAAAATCGTTTTTTGTTGATTTCCAATAAAATGGTTTTTGGACTAAATGCGTTTCGATAAGTTGCTACTCAATTGATGACGCAATAAATATAAGTATGAATTGAATTTCTTTACTACGGACCTAGTAGTCGTTGTTTCTTAATCAATTATTTTCAAAATATCTGTCACAATAACAATCATTCCAATAGTGTGTATTTTTAAATAGGCGATCTTTGTTGGAATAGTTATTTCTGCTTTGTTTGTGAAAAAAAAATTCTCAACATCCCTAAATAAAACTACTACAAAATGTTCTTATACCTCTGTATACATTGTTTTATTTTAAATATTAATATAATTCTTTCTTATATATTTTAGGGTCCTCTCGTAAGATGGTTGAAGGTAAACTTCAGTGAGTGTTTTTGTGCTTGGATTCATGTCAAGGCATTGAGAGTATTCGTTGAATCTGTACTGAGGTGAGAGTTTATATAATGAATTTTATTTGCTTCTTCACATATGAAGTATTTTCCAAGAAATTTTCATCTTTTGATCGAATTCATCTATTGTCGAAACAGTCGGTTCACAGCCTGCATTGTTTAAAATTATTATTAATATTTTGAACGCAAGGTTAAGGTTGGTTCGAACATATTTAAAATTCGTCTAAATAAGCACATAAAATGTTTAGAATATTGGATATTAGTCATCTCTATGGGAATAGAGGGATTCATTTGTTTAATGTGTTGAATTTTGAGGATTTCAATATATTCTAGTTTCATAGGTCTAAAAAAAATAACAATTTTTGTCTGTTGGACTGTCATTTAAGATTATGTCCTATTGCAAGTACATTCTTTACTGATGATTGAATTGTATGTTTCAAACTGTCATGATCAATGTTTTCTGAAAATGTCAAATAGTTTAAACGTGTAGAATATAGTAATTTATTTCAGTACTGTATATACAGGGTGAGTCTGTAAGTTGTACATCAATTTTAACGATAGATTCTTATCATCAGATGAAACACTTCTTTCATTTAACATTTTCCCAAATTCGGCTCAGGTAAAAAGATACAGGCTGTTGAAATTTCGAAAAAAAATCAGTTTTTATTATGTATCATTGGTATCCTTTTTCCGCATAAAATGAATGTTACTGTGAAGTTTCCTATAACTATACTGCATTCACATTTATAAAGTCTCCCGGTTGGCCATGAAATTTTGACACATTTCACAGTGTATATTTTGAAAATGTTAGGTTATGCTCATTTTCCTGTCAGATAACTATGCAACGTTGTCCTTCCTACATAGAAGTCGTAGTAATTTTTCACAATGTGAATTTTCATGGGAAAAATAATTAAATTGAGAAGATATTAGTGAATTACACAATTCCAAAAGACCTGGCGACTGTTGAAGAAATGTTTTCATCTGTTACTATGGCAATATTTCACGTATATAAACTGATTTGAATACTCAGTTATGCTATTTCCTTTTACGGAAATCAAGAATCAAGTGTTGAAATTATAATGGAAAATAATGGATACAGTAGTCCGTTACTTCGTGATAGTTCATTTGAAAAAAGAATAAAAGTACCTGAATAACCCAGCAGGAAAACTTCTAAACGAACAGACGTACCTATGGAGTTCCCCACTTTTCGGAATTGTCAATATAAAAGCCTACATTAATAATAAGTAATTTCATTGGAGAGTCCTAAGAAAGAATGGAGTTTTCCTATTGCAGATTATTCGAAGATAATGATCTGTGATAATATTTATTTATTTATTTATACAAATACGGGAAAGCCCCATTACTATAATAAAAAATATTCACAAAAAAATATTAAAACTGATAATTTTACCAAAACTATGACTAAAATTATTAAAATCATTAAAATTATGAAGATTATCAAGGTGGAATCACATGTAACAATACTGAAGTAGGTATACAAACGTTTCAATTACAGTGATAGTTACAATGTGCCACTACATTCAAGATGCACAGACATTTACAATACTGCCAGCTTCAATGAACTCTTGAGCCCCCGAACAGATCCACCAAATACTCAAATTCAATTCATTTATTCTTTTCAATGTTCTATCTAGTGGAGAATTGATACCATAGTTGGTTGAGTGGTGTGGAATATGAAATGTACAAGAGTGTCTCAAAACTCTGCTGGGAACATTTAAGTTAATATTTTTAAGTAATTCCGGACAACAGACCATTCCATTCAGAAGCTTGAATACAAAAATAATATCTCCATATAATCTTCTTTTTTTTCTTTTCTAAAGTTCTACCATGTGTTCCATAAAATGGAGACCATATCATTGATCCATATTCGAGTTTCGACCTGACTAGCGAAGTATAAACAGATTTAATAGAATTTACAGAAAATTCGCCGCAGTTACGTAAAACGAATCCCAACATTTTCGATGAATTAACTGACACAAGGTTGATGTGTTCTGTAAAGTTCAATTGTTCATCGAAAATTACTCCCAAGTCCTTGACAGAGGCTACCTGTAGGAGGGTCTCATTATTTATCGTGTAGGAAGTGTTAAATTTTTTATTTCTTTTGAAAAAACTAATAGAACAACATTTGTTAATATTTAGATATAGATGATTTGTGTTGCACCAATCACTGAGGTTATTCAAATCATCTTGCAATAGTTGCTCATCTTTGGTGGAAGAAATAATTTTAAAGAGCTTCAAATCATCAGCAAATAAGAGGTAGCTGGAATGCAAAAAGCAACGCTGAATATCATTGATGAACAGGTTGAAAAGAAGGGGAGAGCAGTGCGAACCCTGTGGAACCCCAGAGAGAACATCTATTTCATATGAGAAATCATTTCCAATTTTCACGCTTTGTCTACGGCCAGTCAAAAAGTGTCCTATCCAAGTTAGTATCTGATCATCAAATCCTAGAGAAGTCAGCTTATTAATTAGTATCTCATGATTAACTCTGGCAAAGGCCTTGGAAAAATCAGTATATATTGAATATTTTGTCTAAGAAGGAACATTATGTTGATTGTTTAGAGTAGACATTGGCAACGTCTCAGAGAATTGTTTTGACCTTGACGATATTTCAGAAGTGCCAACCTGCCTTTGTTTTAGTTACAAAAACGTGATAGACCTAAATCATGGCCAACCGGGAGACTTTATAAAAGTGAATGGAGTATATGATACATTATTTCCAAATATTAGTTTTTTCCTACTTGTTCTGGTTTTCTAGTTGTAGACTCGTGGATTCATGAAACTAAACGAAATTAGCATAAAGAAAGCAGATACAGTTTTTCTTAACTCATTTTAAGAATATTCAATCATTTTAGAACATTGAATTATTCTTCATCATTTCTCCTTAAACGCACCGTTTTCGATTTATTCCTCATTGAATGTTATAAAATGGGAAACTCCAGAAATTTCGATACTTTTATGGATCCGCCCCTGAGCGTTGGAATCCCGAATCAAGCTGTAAACCACGTTACCATGCCTTATTCTCGTCCGCCAACAATGTCATAGATAATTTATATGCGGGAGTGTATTAGCACCTTGTGAAATCTTTAAACGCTTGTAACTTTTTACCTGAGCCGAATCTGGAAAAATGGTAAATGAAAAAAGTGTTTCATTTGATGAGAGGAATCTTTGGTTAAAATTAATGCAGTGGTCAAAGACTCACCCTGTATATATTATATATATATTGTATATTGTTGTAGGGGGTAAGTAACGTTGCACTGCGACCATAAGAAGGTCTATTGTGCCTCCCCGTCAGAGCTATCGGTGTCATCACCATCTACAGCTCGCCTTCCAGTTCCAGTATCAGGGATGGCTTCAAGGAGGCTACATCTTCGCTCCTGCAAATGTCTACCCCAAAGCATTCCTTGCGTTGGTTTGAGATGGCGAGGCATTCCGTTATCAGGTGATCAGGAGTTTCATCCTCCTCCCAACAGAATCTGCACTCGTCAGTTTCTGCTAGCCCTAAACTCATCATAAGCTTCCTAAGGCCGCAGGCCGCAGTGCTCTGTGAGGAAACCAGTGAGGAGGTGCAGCGTGTTCTTACTGAGGGTCACGTATTTCTTAGATCTGGCAGTATCAAAGTTCCGGAGGAATTTCTTTCAGTTTCTTCTTTCATCCGAAATTCTTCTGTAGGTGTATCTACCAACCCCACAGTAGGGTTCCGGGCCAATAAAGGGGGTTTGTGCTCCTTTCTTGGCAAGTGTGTTGGCCTCCTCAGTTCCTGTGATTCCCGCATAACCAAAAACCCAGACCAAGGAGACCCTGTTGTTCTTGCCTACTTTATTGAGTTTTCTTCGGCACTCCCATATTAGCTTGGACTCGATAACATGGGAGATCAGAGCTTTAATAGCAGCTTGACTGTCAGAGTGGATTGCTATATCACATCTCTGAAAGTTTCTTTCTAGGTTAATTTCCACGCATCTTTCTATTGCAAGTACTTCGCCTGAAAGATGCTCAGATAGGAGCCTAGCGATAGTGAGCATTTGGTGCCTGGCCAATATACTCCAGCGCCAGGTCCTGTAGTGATTTTTGAACCATCTGTGTACCATTTAATGGCATTTCTTTTAAGAACTTGGGTGGTGGTTTCCTTGACCCAGTCTTTTTCCTACCTGGCATCGTAGTGAAGTTCTTTTCGATGCTTTTTATTATTATTATTATTGATAAGGGGGTTACGTTGCACCGCGACCTTGAGATCTATTGTGCCCCCCAACAGAGCTGTTCTCACCATTACGCCATCTACAGCTCGCCCTCCAGTTCCAGAGTATAAATGAACCTCAATATCTGGGAAGGCTTCAAGGATATTATGTCTTCACTCCTACAAGTTTCCTGTCCAAAGCATTCCTTTCGCTGACTTGCAATGGCGAGGCATTCTGTAACAAGGTGAAGAGGAGTTTCTTCCTCCTCCCCACAGAATCTGCACTCGTCAGTATCTGATAAACCTATTCTCATCAAATGCTTCCTGAGGCGACAGTGTCCTGTGAGGAAGCCAGTGACCAGGTGTAACTTATTCTTGCAGAGATCCAGATACCTTTTGGATCTCACTTCTTTAAAGTTCCCAAGGAACTCCTTGGAATGAACCAAACCTGGAAGACTCCGCCAGAGTGTCTCTCTTTTGGTTTCCTCCTTCTCCAGAAACTCTTTCTTGTAGGTGCATTTTCCTATACCGCAGAAAGGTTCTGGGCCGATAAAAGGAGTTCGTGCTGCCTTTCTGGCAAGTGTATCGGCCTCTTCGTTCCCCTTGACTACCGAGTGACCGGGGACCCAGACTAAAAAGACCTTATTATTCTTGCCAATTTCATTTAGTTTTCTTCGGCACTCCCATATCAACTTTGAATCGATGGCATGGGAGCTCAGTGCTTTGATAACAGATTGACTATCCGAATGGATTGCTATGTCGCATTTCTGATATTTTCTTTCTAGGTTAATATCTGCACATCTTTCGATTGCGAGTAATTCTGCCTGGAAGATACTCAAACGGGAGCCTACCGACAGTGCGCACTTGGTGCCTGTCCCATATACCCCAGCGCCAGCTCCCGTCGTGGTTTTTGAGCCATCTGTGTACCATTTTATGGTATTTTCTTTGAAAGTCTGGGTGGTGAACTCCCTTTCCCATTCTCCCTTTCTACCTATCATCGTGGTGAAGTTCTTCTCAATGCTTACTTTTTTGACCATTGCATCACTAGGAAGGTTCACTGATGGGATGTACTTAGTCAGAGAGGTCCAGGCTCTCTGACATTTAATCCTCTCAGTTCCTGTACCTTCCTTAGATATTCTGAGGGTGGCCTCATGGGCTAACCTCTCAATCACTAGATGCAGAGGTGAGAGATCTGTGATGATCTCAAGTGCCCTGGTTGGACACGTTCTCATAGCTCCCGTGATGCACACACAAGCTAGCCTTTGCACTTTGTCAAGCGCTTTCCTAGTAGTTGTCTGATCTGCTTTGGCATGCCAGACTACTGCCCCATAGGTAATTATTGGTCTCACAATCATGACGTACATCCATCGCAGTATTTTAGGGCTACAGCCCCAAGTCTTACCGGATAGATTTCTGCACGCCATCAGAGCTCTTATTGCTTTACTTGCAGTGATATCCACATGCTTGTTCCACAGAAGCTTTCTATCCAGAGTTATTCCCAGATATTTAACTTCAGTCTTCCAGTCAATCACTTCTCCATTTAAGGAGAGGGATTTTATGGCTGGAAGATTTATTTTCCGGGTGAATGGAATTACTGTGGTCTTGGTTGGGTTAATACTCAGCCCCACCGACTGGCACCACTGCTCAATAATTCTGAGGCCCTCCTGTAGTAAGTCACATAAGATGCCCTCGAATTTGCCTCTCACTATTAGAACTATGTCGTCAGCATAAGCATTAAGAACTTGGGTGGTGGTTTCCTTGACCCAGTCTTTTTCCTACCTGGCATCGTAGTGAAGTTCTTTTCGATGCTTACTTTCTTGATCATTTTGTCACTAGGAAGATTGGCTGATGAAATGTACCTGGTAAGAGAGGACCAGGCTTTCTGGTTTTTAAAACTCTCATTACCTGTTCCTTTCCTAGATATTCTGAGAATGGCTTCATGGACCATTTTGTCTATCACCAGATGAAGTGGTGTGAGATTTGTGATAATCTCAAGTGCCCTGGTAGGACAGGTTCCCATAGCTCCAGTGATACACAAACAGGCCAGCCTTCGTACTTTGTTGAGGGTTTGCCTCGTACTATTCTGGCTTGTTTTTGAGTACCAGACTACTGCTCCATAAGTAATTATGGATCCCACAATCATGACGTACATCCATCACAGTATCTTAGAGTTGCAGCCCCAAGTCTTACCGGCTAGATTCCTGAAGGCCATTAAAGCCTTTGTTGCTTTGCTAGCAGTGATTTCAACATGCTTATTCTACAGAAGTTTGCTATTTAATGTTACTCCTAGATATTTAACTTCATACTTCCATTCTATAATATCTCCGTTCAAAAAGAGGGATCTCACAACACAAGGTGCCCCGAATTTATCTCTGACTATTAGGACTATGTCATCGGCATAGCCTATACAACCAAAGCCAAGCTGCGTTAGCCTGTGGAGGAGTAGTGTATAATATTTACAATACTTTATGGAGCAATCAGGTAAAAAATGATTAATTTGAATTATGCCTTTTCAGATACGGCCTACCTGTCAATTTTCAAGCAATTCTCATTCATCCAAATAAAAAACTAATGAAACGCTTAAGAGATGTCCTAAATCAGCTCTATGGTCATCTGGACAGCAGTGCTGCCCTTTCAGGCGCCAATGTTGATGTAAGTATTAATTGTACGAAGTAACTGAACTGTATTTCATTTACCAATTCCATTGCAGGGTGTTGACATTCCCGGTCTTGGATTCGGCCAGCAAGAGTATTATCCATATGTTTACTATAAAATTAATGTAGATATGATCGACACAAAAATCTAAATCTGGATATATTTATATATTAATAACAATACTCCATGCCATTCATTGCTGGAAAATAATTGAACAGGTATTAAAGGAAATGGAAAAAACAAGATTTATAGAAAATTTAGCATTAATTAAGGTATTATTGTTTTTATCCACTGTTTCGATTCATTGTAGTTTTTCTTCGGCCTTTTTAGGGAGGACCATTTAATTATTGATGTTTTTCGTAAAGACTTGTCTTTTTTTAGACCAGTTTTGTTTTGGGAATATTAGTTATTTTCAAAATACTTACTTGTAGTTGATAATATCTACTATTCGATTTTGATGAAAATTACATATATATTTGGATTTGTTTTTCCTACAATACTTTATACATAAGTAGATACCAACGACCACTATTTTTCGCACTTTTACAAACATATACCATCTTCTATAATAATTTTACCAAATAGACTGCATTTATTTCAGTGTCATTTTATTTTGTGGAACACTTTTAACATTACTTGTAGATATTGAATGATGTTGTGTGGTTGCCGTGTCAATAGTATTACATATTAATGTCAATCAACGCAACGAAGAATACTTTGAAAATTTACCTAAGTACCTAACTATTTCATTTTCAAATTACATTTCTATAAATCTTGAAGCACAAGATAATATTAGGATTGTTTTTCCGTGTCTGTATATAAGGAATATTTTTCCACAGAGATAAACCAAGAATGTATTATACAAGGTGTAGGAAAGTAATTGCTAACTTACACACTAAATTGATAATTACAAATTTGGTCATTGATTTTTACATCTTCCAGCGAATTAGATACATTGTTAAGTGTTAAAAGTGCTTATGAGTATTGTTTTTGCACCTTGTATTGATAATAGAAATTCTACAAACATTAGACAATATCTCAAATCCATAAGTTCACCCAGTTATAAAAATAGTTTTCAATATTGTATATAATGTGTGTATATAAAATTATTTCAAATTGAAAAGTGCTTAACCTAAGTTTGAAAAATTCCATTAAGTTTAGTTCCATTCTAGCTAAAACATTTGTCAATGTTATCTAGAAGGTGTTATTAAAGGTTCCATTGTTCAACTGTAAATTTGTTAGTTTTATTAAAATGTTTAAATATCCTTTTCAGTTTATTTTTTTCCATGGGAGTGTAAATTAATAATTCGTTTAAAATGAGCATTCATTCAATTGAAATCAATTTTGATTGGTGAGGAGGAAACAATTTTGAACTAATGTAGAGGCAACTTTAAATAAATTTGAATAATAATTGTAGTATTATTATTATTATATTAACTACACTGAGTAGAATAGAGTTGTTGAAGGTTTGACAGATTTACTGGAGTTGACTACTCTGACATGTAACATTCGAACGAATCGGGTTTTCTTTTGGAGTTCGGGTGCCAGAAGGTCGGAATATGTTATGTTGGTATTAAGGAACCTATTATTATTATTTAATTAGTTCGTTATTGGGCAAAATCGGTCAGATGGTTTCGGAGTAACAAAAAAAAAAAAATTTTAAATTACAAATTTCAAAATAAGTTTTTCTAAAGATGCAATTTCACCATAGGAATCCGTTGATGTCATTTTTAACTCTATCAAGCCAATACTTTCGGAGATATAATTTTTCAAAATTTCAATAATACATCGTACTTCTGTGTTTTCACAGAATGCGATAATTATTCTATCTATGAATTATTATAATATGATCTGTGTTGATACATGTCAACTTATTTTCCTGAGACATGATATGGCAAATTTTGAAATTTAATGCCCATGGTGAATCTCTATGATGATGGTAATGGTAAGTTAATAATAAACGTAGTCAAGTGAAAAAAGTTACTTGTAACTTTTTTCTCAGTGTACAAGAGAAAGTCAAATTCATTTCTGCTTTCGTAGAATTATGAGGATTATAATATGATATTATACTTTTGGTGATATTTTAATGCCAGTGGATAATCCATATGATGATGGAAATACATATATACCTACCATGGTAAGTTTATCAGAATGGGTTCAGAATATCTCCAGTAAAAACAAAACTGAAATATTGGCTAAAGTTTCAATTGATATAATATAATTTTAGAGTGGATTTGAGGAAAAAATATATCGTTCATCATAGAATTGAGAAACGAATATCTCGGATGAGTTTGTTGTTGGGTAGAATTGGTCTATCGTTTTGGATTAATAATTTTTGGCATTCTTGTTGAATTTAAATTCTTTTATGATGTTTGAATTTAATTTCTGCTATTATGAGGTTCTTCATAAGAATCCATTGATATAATTCCCAACTCTAAGGGCCGGTTTCTGAGAAATATAACATGTGGTTTATCTGTTCAATTCAATACAATTCAGAAGATAAACTGTGTTCAAATTCATCGGAAATCGGCCCTAAAGGTTGGTTTATGCTGGCTGGTAACTTTAACTTAATCCTATATATATAATATTATATAGACATATATTTTTAGTGTTATGGCTTATAATCAGACTTAAGAATCTGTTAACTTATTAATTATTATTATTATTAATAAGTAAACGGATTCGTTAGTCTCAGTATAAACAATATTCCTAGAAATCTATGTTTCAATTTTTAAGTTGAGGGTTAAGTTAAAGTTACCAGCCTTTACAAATACTTTTTTATATTTCAATTTACAAACCTGTCATATGTTACAACTTGATGAACAATGTAGGTAATCATGTGATATGATATAAACCTACCACTTTTTTCTGCGATTGTTCATTTTTGATTTATACATATGTATATGTAATTTACGTTCAATTTCCTTTGTGGTTACTCAATAAATAATGTTTACCCACGCATTTCCTCATATTTTCTTTTGAGAGATTTCGATCATCCATGTTTTTCTATTATCTGTAAACGGTTTGCCTCCATTAGACCAGATTGACCAGATAGACCAGATGATCGCTGTTCTACTGTAAATAGTTCAAGATGATTAAAAGGTGTTTTATCCTAGTCTTGAAATAAGAAGTTGGCAAGAAATCATCACGTTTGAGGCGTAAGTACTTGGGCACTCATGTAGACAAACTCAATAAATATTTATTCCATTTATTACCAAAAATATAATGAAATCATAAATTTTTCATCATGTATGTTTTTCCAGTTGGTCTACCAACAGTATTTTGTTGTATGTCAATTCTGTTAATCAAAGCATTTGGAGGTGGTACAATATCTCGGAATACATTTGTAGAGAATCCATATATTGAAATGGGTGCACATTCCTCATATCCCAAATTACTGTAGAACTTTTCTTGACCTTTTGTTGACAAATAAATCCTCTTCAACTTCAAACAATCTTTGCAATACTTCTCTGACATTTCCATTATTTTTGTTCCATATCCCCTGCCACGGAGCCCTCTCTGAATTACCACAGATTCTATAAAGCTAGCTTCCCGATCAGAAGGAATAACAGATAATCTCAAATGACCAATCAAATCCTCATTCTCCAGAAGAATTATATTAGCTGGAAGAAAGTTACAAGAACTTTCTAGACTCCTCATTCGAGCCGTTTCACTTCTTTTCCATTCATCATTCAATAAATCACAACATTCTTTCAAAAAATCTGGTCTTTGATGAAGAAGAGCAATGGAGAGTGTCATCTGGAAGAAAAATCAATTGAACTGGGAAGTTAACTAGTCAAATTCCCCAATTAATTGGAGTTGTTTCTAAGATACTTATCGATCTCATATTTTATCGTCAATTTTTTGCTAGATAGTTCTGCAAGACGAATCAATTGGTACCAATATCCACTCTAGGAAACATATATTTCAGAAAGACATAAATTAAAGTGACTGTAGCTAATTTGCTAATAACTAAAAGACACACCATGAAATATCGACGATTTTAACCATCAACAAATATTCTCTTGTGATCGGGGCTAGCCACCTCATCACTCAGTATCCCCCCAAAGAGGAATGTGACATTCAGGGCAGATATGCTTATGAATCATCAGCGTAACTTAACTTACAATGTAAGTAATAGACTTTTTCATTGTATGTATTATGAAATAAATTTAATCTCCTCGTGTCGACACCTACAAAGCTGAAGAAAAGCCTTTATTTTAGACTAACGGTTCATTGAATGGACTGTTCGCCTGAAACTAATTTTTCCTCAAAATGATTAACTTAACGGTTTATTGAAAGAAATAATCCTTTCAAATTGATTAAATTTTGGAATTAGTTGACGTGTGCAATGTACAATTCATAAATAATTATTGAGAATCAGAGATGGAATTATCACAGATTAATCTGTGGAATTATCATAGCAAAAATTGTTACATACTTGCAGTTCCACAAAGGTAGGTAGTGAATAGTCGGGAGCTCCAAAACGTAGGAAACGAAGCCGATTAGCCGAGCTTCTTTTCTCTGTTTTTCTGCGGAAAATTGAATTTTGAATGGAAGTGATAATAGTGATATTCTAGACCATGAATAACTTTATCTTTGAAATATTCCTTAAGGGAGATTAATCTAATTGAGGTTAGGATGGAATTGATTTGAAGTTTATTAATAACATTAGTCGAAATCTGCGAATTCTTGATATCATTTTTAGAATAGTTTCAAATTTGAAATCCTAGATTGATATGGATTACACAATTTATATTTTCGTCCCACAGGGACAGAATACAAAAATAAAATAATAACAGAGACTTGTCTCTTGTCTCTTGTCTCATAATGTGCCAGTGCCACTGTCAAGAGTGTCAAATACTCAAGTGTCATACAGTGTTGCCAGATGGCCGAAGCCAGTTATCTGTATTTTTTTAGCAGAAATCTGTATGATCATAGAAACTTTGTTTTTTTTATAAATTTGACTTCCTATCTGTGGTTTAATTTATCAATTCTTTCAAATGCTTAGGAAATCTTTAGTTTTATTTCAATTTTCATGTCGTCAGCATCCTTTGTCTATATCTATAAATCATCTGTTCAAAAATTCAACATTTTTTTTATATTCCTATAAGTACAATGCCACTAGTCAATGGGTTTGGCTTAGTAGAGAATCAAATGAATTACATATTCGTAATTAATGGTGATAATGATTATTAAATAATATTGTTCTCTCATGCGCTTGAAAATTGTCTCTACTTTTTTTGAAAAACAAGGATGTATGTGGTTAGGATAAAATAATTCCTTTGTGAATTAATATTTAACATAAAAATAAGAAATACATAATTATAACTCATAAATATTTTTGTTTAATTTCGATATTAATGAATTATCGATCTCAAGGCTATAACAAGGTTTCACGCCGATCAGCTGCTTTGTATGCAAAAGACCTTCTAAAGGTGCTTGTGTCGAGGCGATTGCGTTAATTGTTTCGTTTGGAGCAAGTTTATTGAAGAGAAGATCCTCTCTACCGAAGCACTTGAATGAGGTAGGCTGAGGATTGCACTAACAAATTTAGATAATGTGGGATATAATTCTATTTCGCTATCTCCAGGATCTCGAGCTGCTAGCACTTTACATTACACCAGTATGATTCGACGTCTTCTGAATCATTAGGTGAAAGTGCTTCATTATTCCTCAAAAAACGCCACTCAGTATCCAGGCTTTGCAATTCATCAGTAGATACAATTACTACGTTTACATGCACCTTCTCGATCCGTTTTGAACCAATGCGCATGTTTTGATGCGAATTAGATGAAATATGGTTTGAGAGTTTACATGCCTTATCTGAAACTAGTTTTCTGTAATTCGGCTTTATTCTAAGCTCGCGTAGCCAACATGGGAAGATTGAAAAAAATTAAAAATGGAAATTAAGAAAAGAAAATCATTCTAAATATCTTAAAAAATGATGAAGAACACCATAATTTCGCAAGGAATTAACCTTTTCTGGGTGGTTACAAGTGATTGAAAGAGCAAATCGTGAAAATGAATCCAGAAAATTGGCAGAAAATGATTAAAGATAATAGAAAAAGTTACTTCGAACAATATATTATATCATTTTTATCTCAAGAGATTTATTTCGATCTTCCAGCTTAGGAATTACGATTAACGTAACCCCAAAGCAGGTTCGTTAGATTATCAGATTTGTCAAACTAATAAATTTGGTGTTGGTAATTCTGAAATTTGTTTCTCTTAAAACTACTCTCAATGCGTATTTGGTGTATACATGCACATTAAATCGGTTTGGGAAAACTCAATCCACCTTTTCAAATCGCATTTACTAATTCGCATTTGAGTAGTCAATTCGAATTGAAAAAACGTTTACATGCGTTTTCAATGCGCATTACGGAATACGCATTGGCTTAAAACGGTTCGAGAGGATGCATGTAAACGTAGTAAATGTTAGGAAACTCAACGGCCACAGATAGCAAAGAATCTATTTTCCGCTCCTTGATTACACGTGGATCGAGAAAATTTAATTTTTGGATGATATTATCATTGAAATTGAATCTTTTTTTCACTTGGTTAGCCCCTTCAATAAAAAAATCGAGACATTTTAGCTTAAATATTTCAATATCTTCTCTATTCAAACGAGTGTTGGTAGACATTAGAGTTGTAGCGACTTTTACTCCTAGATAAATATCATTAACCGATTTGAAATACGAGAGGTTATCAACTTGAATTAATCCTACTTTTGTTTCTGATATATATCTACCATCCATATAGCACTCTAATAACGTTTTGAATGCAGTCACAATGTTTTCATGCATCTTATGAATTTGGATCTGTTGTGACTGCATTAGCTTGTTCATGTTGTCAAAAATTTCGAGCACAAACTCTAGAAATTCTAAATAGAGCCTATTATAGGGATTATTCAATCTGTATAATATCTTATCGGCATTCAAGTGGTCAGTTGTCGCCGCATCGGTAAAATACAATTTTAATGCTTCATACTGTTCTAAAATACGACATACTGCTGCTCTTAATGAAAGCCATCGAGTTTGAGCCGGATGCAGTAATTTGTGGGGTTTAAGATCTAAAAATTGCTGAAACTCTTTCAAAGTCCCAATTCTTTTGGGACTGTTAGAAAAATAATTGAAAATATCACGTATAAGATTCTCAGGTTCTCTTGATAATTTCAGGCAGGCGTATGATGCACAAAGATGAAATGAGTGACAAACACATTTCATCACAAAAATATTTGGATTTTATGCAATCAATCGGGATGACAAAGAGTTATGATTTCCCATCATGACATTTGCACCATCAGCAGCGAATCCAATAATATTTTCCATCGGAATATTATTGTCAGTTAAAAATTTCTTGATGTGCAGGTATTGCTTTTCAGCAGTCGACTCATCAAGTGGGATCAAGCCTACAAATGCACCTTCAACCTTGTCTTCAAAAAATCGTGCTACAACGCATAAATGCTTAACACATCCTATATCAGTGCTCTCATCTACTATTAATGAAAACATAAGTTTTCTCAATTTTTCTATTAAAATTTGTTTTGCTGTTGATCCTATAACGTTTTTTATGATAGCTGTGGTCTTCGTTCTATCACATCTAATATTTTTAGCTACTTTCGAATCCGGACAAACGCTTTTTATCAATTTTGTGGCAAGTGAGTCATTGCCACAGACTACATATTGGAATATGTAGTCTGTGGGCATTGCATTCATTGGAATATTGTGTTCAGCTATAAAACTTGCCAGCAAAATCTCTCCTGACAAAATCTCTCTTCATGAAGACCAGCAAACATGTGAGTACTAATTCCACCAGTTCGCAAGTTATATGATATTGCACGGCATATGCATATGCCGTGCAATATCATTTTTTCCAGCACTTCCAATCGAGAGATCTACATTGCAGAATCTACAAAAAGCGAAATATTCGCCTTTTTTGCTGGGTTTCAACCACGCATTGAATGACGTTTCTTCCATCCAGTGGTGATTAAACTGTTGCATCAATCTCGGGTTAGATGCCATGTTATTAACTACTAACTATTTTAAAAAATAATCCACTTTTAAGATCCGGTGAAGTCGGATATCTACTAATCTCGTATGCGAAACATCTGTGAAATACCTATGTCCGGGGATTCCCCGACCTATTCTGAACTCTATGTTAACCGTCAACAGCGTGACCATCATTCAAAAAGCGAACCTACTTCGACTATCGACAATGACAGAAATCTACTAAAATCTACGATATCAACGTTGTTCAATGTGAAGATACTAAACAACAGGTGGCACTGATGACTTTGCTTGGAAATCTAAAAATTTACAAAATTCACCAAATATAACATAACATATGTAGTGCCATCTAGTGCAGAATAGTCGAATAATTGGATAATTTACGATTTCATTTCAATATGTGAGAATTCTGTATAAAAATCTGTATTCGGAGGAAATCTGTATCATACATCGAAAATCTGTATAAATACGGAGAAATCTGTATTTCTGGCAACACTGAGTGTCAATCACAGAACAATCACAGACTGGTAATATATGTTCATAAGCCGTATTCTTTTTACCTTGTTTCATATCAATAGATGCATAGAATCTTGCATTTTGCCTTCTAACTACTGAGTCTGAACTGAGAATCTCAGTTAATCTCAGCTGAAATTGGTAAAAAGAATACGCCTATAGTTCATAGGCAGAGTAGAGTGCGTTCCAATAAGCCCTCACAAGGATCACGCTCATGATCGCATATTTCCTATCAAGCCTACACAGAACATGACTGACTCTCACAACTCGGAAAAGCTCGGGATCTCCTTGAGGAAGACCTGGGAGGGTCAGTGTAATCATAATCCATACATTAACAAGAGCGCCAAATAAGCGCTGGCGTGAGGACAATCTGCTTTGGCGTGCTTGCTAATAATAGGATTATGATTATACTCACCCTCCTATGTCTTGCTCAAGGAGATCCGTCAGAAACTCCGAAGTGAGCGTGAATTTCAAAATTAGCCCAAGGTCCACGTTATGGGCACTCCTGCTCAGAAACTACGCTATTGCCTCGAAAGTGGCTGACACACTCACATAATTTACATGAGGTGGTAGCCTCATGGCCTTTCAGTCACTCAATTTTCAGACAAATTTTAGAAAAAAATTTCAAATTGAATTGCCACCGTACTTACACTAATCAATGATTTCACGCATTTCATGATTTCAAATTAAAACATTAAAAGTTAAATAAAATTTCATACACCGTTCATCCCTTTTTGAATCGCTTCGGTAGTTACACTTATTCATTCGCTCCTGTATATACGAAAACGCATCGAGAATAATTTCATCAACATGAACATATGCTTGCACAAATTGCGATAAAAATTATAGCGAATTACATTGGTAGAACTCGTGCGCACTGAGTACATGAATCGTATTCCATTGAAGAATTTCATCAAATATTTTGACGTCCAGTGCAACATTTATTGCACTCAGTGCAGCACCAGTGCATCACTGGTTTTGCCAATGGAATTCGCCATTAAACGCTGAAAACAAAGCATTCCTAATTTGGCCAGTAGGAATTTCGAATTTCATATTTTGGACTTATTTGATGATCCTAAAGGTCCGTTTTCCATGAAATTTTGTGGGCTCCAAGAGGTCCAGAGGTCCAATCCGATATGTGGTTTCGAAATTTCTAGTAAAATATTCCGCAAAATAGCAATATTTTTTTAATTTTTGCGGTCTTTGCGGTTGTATTTTGCGACTGACTACCAGGTTTCAATTCGAGCAGATCAGCATGTTTCGAGTTATTAGGAAAACAAAATTTTCAAATTTTAAATTTTTTTTCCTGTATGTAATCATCCAAGTTGGTGTTAAATTTCAGACATATCGAAGTAGTAGTTACGGAATTATTCAGAAACAAAATCTTTATATCAAAATTGCAGTAACTCCGAAACCATACTAAACTAAGTCTAACGGTCGGACGGACAGAATTGGATTTGAACTCGGATTATTCATTAGTGAGGCGAACCCAATCGTTTCAGGTAATTTTCTTCCAAAATTCCACCTGAGCAAAATGCAACGCTGCAACGCAACAAGCAACAAGCAACAAGCATGAAAAAGTACAATCAACATGATCAAGCGCGCCAAAGCAGACAGTCCTCACTTCAGTGCTCTTTCAATTTTTTTGACAATTTTGTTTATAATGACAGTCTGGTCTTTGCCTGTTAGCTTTTCCGTCGTCGAAATAAAAACATATGGTTCATGCACTGACGTGAAGTTAGGAGCTTTTACGAGTATGTTTTATTGTATGGTAAATTCGATTAAGAGTGTCCAATACAGGAGAACAGACAATAGAATTCACCATGGTAAATTCGATTAAGAGTGTCTAATACAGGAGAATGGACAATAGAACATACGCGCAAAAGCTCCTGACTTCACGTCAGTGCTTGAACCAATTTTTTTTTAGTTATCGAGGAAATAATATTCCAGGTGGGTATAAATCGGAAACCGTTAGACCGATTATGCCCAAAAACGAGCTTAACTCTCCCATTCGAATACGCAACCTACCTTGAAAATTGCAAATCCCTATCTCCTTTCGTTCGAATTCTTCGAAAGTTATCGAGGCAACGGCCACCCATCTACTGAACTCACACAAGGCTGCTCGAATCTCCAACAATATTTAACCGATCGTGTTAAAACTTAAAAGTTGGCAGTAGAGTTAGGTTCTAAAGGCTCTTGCAAAATTTCAGCAGTTTCAGACGAATATATAGTTACTGATATCTAGAATTCTTTTTTTAATTTTCAATGATTTCTTAAAAATTTTCTACAAATACTATCCTCACGAAATTTTGCAAGAATTTTTGCATTGGCATTCTACAACTAATAACCATGTTTGAATTCAATAGGTTTAGTATTTTTCGAGTTATGAGGAAAAAAAAACAACCAAATTTCAGATGGCTATAACTCTAAAGCTGTTTGGCCTATTATGCTTATAAACATACTCAAATGTCGCATTCAGATGCACAACCTAACCTGAAAACTTCGAACCGCTATCTCTTTCCGTTCTCAGGTTAACGTGACAACAAAAATATTTTTTAATAATTTTCTAGTGATACGATTCTCACAAAATTTCTCAAACGTGCTTAGGTTTATATTCTACAACTATTCACCAGGTTTCAATTCGATCGGATTTATGTAGGTTGAAAACAAAATTATTACTCGGAAACCATTTGGCCGATTATGCCCATTAACGAACTTGTCCGTCGTATTGGGATGCGCCACCTACCCTGAAAATTTCAAGTCGCTAGCTCTTTCCGTTCTCAAGTTATCGTGGAATTCTTCATTGGGGTGTCGAACCAAATCGTTTGAGACCATTTTCGTCAAAAAATTCGAAAGATACAGACATTTGGGCAAAATGATAACGCGATGTTCGTTTCAGTCATCGGTCATTGCGAAGGGCACATGAGAATAGCAATATAAACTATCGTTCGCAATTACCACCGTTCGTTTTCGTTACGAGTGGTCGAAAACGAGTGAAGTTCAGAATAGAGCCACTGCCACAAATGCGCGGACTGTCCTGACATAATTCTGTGGCAGGGCAGCATCCCTACAACAGTTATTAGGAAAACAGTATTTCTGGGGCTATAATTCCGAAAATACTCAATTTTGCCGAGATATTTATGCCCCACACCTAGTGTTGTGAGTGTGGAAAATGTCTTAAATACTCCTCTGATAAATACTGAAAAATGTCCGAAAATTATCATTACTTCTAAAAACAGTCGACATTTAGAGTTTTTTAGTATTTAACGAAATTATCGAAAATGTCTGGATAAATATCATAAATTTCTTTTCTACTTAAACATTTTTTGAAAATTTTCATTTTGTCCGATATTTTTTCTTCTTTTCTACTTGGATCGAAGATGCTTAACGATCTGAGATGCCAATTTTACAAAGATTTTTAAAGAAGTTTATTTTTTTCTACTTGGATCGACGATGCTTCACGATTTGTGATGCCATTATACAGAGTTTTTTCTTAAGCAGTTTATTCTTTTCTACTTGGATCGAAGGTTCTTAACGATCTGTGAACAATTGGAAAATTATACAAAGTTTTTTTAAACAAGTTTATTTTTATTATTTAACAGTCAAATTAAATCGATTTTTCGAATACTAATTCTTAATTCAGAACCTGGCTTCGGTCCTTTATCACTGATACTCAATAAAATAACACGATAATAACTCATTCAATGATAAGTTATTTGTTATTTCCAATTGACCATGAAAAATTCCATGAAAAATATCTTAAAATGCCTCAAATTGTCCTGATATTTAAATTAACATGTGACGATTGTCATATTTTTCCCGATTTTTCCGCAATGTCCGTAAATACTTAAATACTCAAAATGCTCGACCTTGGGGGAAAGTTTCGGACATTTTTCCAGGACATATATCCTTAACTTAAAAACTCGAGTATTTCACATCACTACCCACACCACACCCAACCTGCAAATTTTAACTCATTTCGTCCGAGAGGTATCGTGTCAACAGCAATACGGTCGGACTGCTCAGAATTATGTTTGACCTTGGATTCTTCCCTGATCTTCTTCACCATTTTCTGCCAAAAAATTCAAAAATTACAGACATTTGGTTAAAATTACAGGTTCAGCAAGCTAAGAATAACTAAAATTACCTATTCTTTGATTACAATCATAGAAAGCAAACGTCATAGCAAAGCACCATTTTTGCAAGCGCCTTCCATCGCTCCGCTGTTGTCCGCTGTCAAAACTTGGAATTATAATAAGGCGACGTCAGTCTAGAAGCAGTGAACGTTTGAAATTTTAGATCTCTTTATAGTTATATCGGGGTGTTTAATCTTGAATTACAACAAATATATATTTTCTTGTTCACATAAATCTAAATTATGGCAGATAAGAAGAAAGGGTAAGTAAATTAATGATTTCTTTTATATTCCTTTTTCAATTTCACCATGTCATCATGGTGGATAAGGCATTACAATAGTTTGTCAATTTTATGATTCCAAAAACGATTCGAAATGTTTGAAAATGATCATATTCTTCTAAATAATTCGAATTTAATTCACGAATATAATATTCATGTTGGGTTTTTCGATTTTATTTTTAGAAGCACAAGTAATGCACCTGAGGATTTAGCTACTGCTATTCTCAAAAGGAAAGATCGTCCAAATAGGCTCATCGTTGAAGAGGCTATGAATGATGATAATTCAGTGGTTGCTCTCTCACAAGCTAAAATGGATGAGCTCCAATTATTTAGGGGAGATACCGTTCTACTAAAGGGGAAACGAAGAAAAGAGACTGTATGCATAGTTCTCTCTGATGAAACATGCCCAGATGAAAAAATACGAATGAATAGAATTGTTAGAAATAATCTTAGAGTCCGTTTATCAGATGTTGTATCAATTCAAGCTTGCCCAGATATGAAGTATGGAAAAAGAATTCACCTGCTTCCTATTGATGACACTGTCGAGGGACTAGTGGGGTAAGCAATATTTACTGTTTATTATTGAGATATTTTGTCATGTACCTTCCATCCAGAGTCATCTGTTAGATCAAAGGTACAAGAGAAATACAGATCCCTGATTTGGTATTAATTGTGCAAACTTTTAATATGATGATTTTGATTACAAATATTTCTACAGGCTGATTTATAGATATATTTAAATGAACAGTGTGGTATTTTCTAATCATTCAACATATATTAGCTTCTGCGTAGTAGGTATATACTGTCTTAATTTTTCCAACATTATTACCCACAACAATTTCTCAATGGATTACTATTTTAATTCCCAAATTAATTGTTTGAAATTTCTCATGATACAGTTGATTGTAATATTTATTTTATGAAAAATATTGCCCATTATAATTATTTTAATAATATTATTATTATAATAATTTCCTATTCAGACTATACTGATTCTCTCATTTTGTGCTATTTTCTTTGAATTTTCAATATCTAGCTATTCATTAGGCTTGTTCCACTTGCATATTGTTCCATTCAGTTAGGTTTAGGTCTGACATTTGATATGGTTCTTCTGTGCCTACAAAGAAAAAGAATGGAATTCCTAAGGCATAACAGTCACTTCACATACAATACAAGAACAGCTAGGTAAAATCATTTACCAACACCACAAGTTATCTCTCACAGAAAATAATCCATCATACGTGTATTAAAATCTTTAATAAATTACCTCATAATTTGAAATAATAATATTTCTTTATTTCTGACTTTAAATCAGTACAAAAATTTACAGGTAACAAGGCCTAACTAAGCATCTAATCAGCTAAAACTAGCTAAACACTGTTGTGATAGCTGTGACATTTATTAATGATTTTCAGTTTGGTTTGTGTTTTTAAATAATTCTTCCTTATTTAATATATGAGTTTTAACTTATACATAAACTTCAATTTTTTCAATATCAATGTATCATAGTATGGGCGGTTTTTTGAGCTAAGTAATCCAGCGAGTAAACGACCTTGTTGCTTTCTGGCGTGATCAGCTAAGAAGTTTGCCCATTTTCTTGAAGAATACATCATTGGTGCATGTTTTTTTTTTTTAGTTTTTCTATAATATATGACCGCCAAGAAAGTTTATCGTCAATTAGCAAACACAAATACCGGTATTCTACAACTTTTTGTTTTAAAGCATTATTAATTTTTTTATCCAAAATATTTCGATTTATGTTCATTTAAACAGTTTTATCTCAATGTAAAGTCAATCTGTTGTTACACAGCCCTCTGAGTAACTCTTGAATCTTCATTTATCACAGATTCCAAATCCTTCACGTTATCTGCAGATAAACCCAAAGCCGCATCATCAGCTAATTTAAAATATCTTGATGTTAGGTTTGCAAACTTGAAACTGTTGACATACATGTAGTAGGTAGTAAAATCGACCTAGAACTGAGCCCTGTGCTACTCCAGTATTCATTATAATTTGTTCACTTTTGCAGCTATCCAAATGTACATATGAAACTCTATTTTCTGAGTATGATTTTAGAAGTTTATAGTAGAAGCCTCTGAAACCCATTTTATATTGTTTTTCCAAATAGTCTTTTTTATTTATAGTATCAAATGCTTCTTTTAGATTTATACCCACGACTTTTATATATCTACATCTATTTCTGTTGTTTTGAAGTCTTATATATCCAAAACTGCACCTACACCTACTGTTCTTCTGAAATCTGAACTTTATTGTCAAACTTGAATACCTAATTCTTTTATACATTTTTATCATATAATTTTCCACAATTTTCGCAAAAATTGTTATAAATGAAATAGTTCTATAATTATTATTAGGGTCATCTTCACATCCTTTTTTGCCAACTGGTACGACTTTGGCAATTTTAATTTCTCCAGGAAATATAGCCTCCTCCAATATCTGGTTGATGAGGTTCACTATAATTTGTTTTATGATTGGAAAAAATTGTTGTCTTTTTTGTGCGCATGTTCCGGGGAATAGCGTGCTATCGTTTTGACCAAATGTCAGTAATAGGTCTCTTGCATGTAACACGAAATACCATATATTTCTCTGAATCTACTTCAATACCAGATCATCATGTATGCCCTTATACACTTTCATAATTTATAAAATTTGAATATTTCGGTATTGAAAATCGGTAAATCAAGAAGCAATTTCAAATGAGGTGAAACGCTTCTGATTCGTTGCTATGACGGATGATGTAATCATCGTTATTTCCAGACAAAACCAAAGCCGCATCATCAGCTAATTTAAAATGTATTGATGTTAGGTTTGCAAACTTTAAACTGTAGACATACATGTAGTAGGCAGTAAAATGGACCTAGAACTGAGCCCTGTGCTACTCCAGTATTCATTATAATTTGTTCACTTTTGCAGCTATCCAAATGTACATATGAAACTCTATTTTCTGAGTTTGATTTTAGAAGTTTATAGTAGAAGCCTCTGAAACCCATTTTATATTGCTTATCCATAGAGTCTTTTTTTATTTATAGTATCAAATGCTTTTTTTAGATATATACCCACGACTTTTATATATCTACATCTATTTCTGTTGTTTTGAAGTCATATATATCCACAACTGCACCTACACCTACTGTTCTTCTGAAATCCGAACTTTATTGTCAAACTTGAATACCTACTTCTTTTATACATTTTTTTCCAGGGTTCGACCGATATATATCGCCGATATTAATCATTATATATATCACGATATAGATATCGATATTTATAAGCTGTGATATATATCACGGATATTTATAAATTTACTGAAATGTGCGACGCTGTTCAAAAAATTCATAATAAATCGCGATTTAAATGCACGCCTATGCCCACATCAAGCGGCCACAGGCAACAGCTGAAAACGGCTTCTTACATCGGTATTTACCGACATACCGACCATTTGCCCGATGGATGAAGCAACGCCTTTTCGGGGAATCCCCAACTTCGTCTTAGTATGTCTTTAGATGGTGATTTTATAACTTCTCCGCGAAATCTTATTTGTCAACATTCGGCTTGGTACAATCAAAATCAAGAAATCAATTGGAACGTGACAAAACAGACAAACTTGTTTTTTTGTCTAAGTAGAGAGCATGCGGCTAAACCTAAAGCTTGCAATAGTAGCAATATACCTAGAATGTAAATGGGATGAGACCACTGCCTCTGCACAGCAGATTCCTTCTGATACTTTTGATACATTTTTTAACTAATTAACTTTTTTTTTATTTTAGTTACTTTCTTCGTTTTTGAGTATCTTGTTTATTTTTTTCAATAAATTTAGTAAATCAGCATTTAAATGCGTTTAATTTATTGATTTCAACTAAGAAAAAACTTTAAAAATTGTTTATAAAAATAAATATCAGGAAATTGATATATGTATATCGGATATATATCGATATATATCCGATATTTTGATATTTATATAAATATCCGCATCATCAGCTAATTTAAAATATCTTGATGTTAGGTTAGGTTGTAATTTATTGATTTCAACTAAGAAAAAACTTTAAAAATTGTTTATAAAAATAAATATCAGGAAATTGATATATATCGGATATATATCGATATATATCCGATATTTTGATATTTATATAAATATCCGCATCATCAGCTAATTTAAAATATCTTGATGTTAGGTTTGCAAACTTGAAACTGTTGACATACATGTAGTAGGTAGTAAAATGGACCTAGAACTGAGCCCTGTGCTACTCCAGTATTCATTATAATTTGTTCACTTTTGCAGCTATCCAAATGTACATATGAAACTCTATTTTCTGAGTATGATTTTAGAAGTTTATAGTAGAAGCCTCTGAAACCCATTTTATATTGTTTTTCCAAAGTGTCTTTTTTTATTTATAGTATCAAATGCTTCTTTTGGATTTATACCCACGACTTTTATATATCTACATCTATTTCTGTTGGTTTGAAGTCTTATATATCCAAAACTGCACCTACACCTACTGTTCTTCTGAAATCTGAACTTTATTGTCAAACTTGAAAACCTAATTCTTTTATACATTTTTTTCATATAATTTTCCACAATTTTCGCAAAAATTGTTATAAATGAAATAGTTCTATAATTACTATTAGGGTCATCTTCACATCCCTTTTTGCCAACTGGTATGACTGGCAATTTTAATTTCTCCAGGAAATATAGCCTCCTCCAATATCTAGTTGATGAGGTTCACTATAATTTGTTTTATGATTGGAAACAAATTGATGTCTTTTTTGTACGCATGTTCCAGGGAATAGCATGCTATCGTTTTGACCAAATGTCAGTAATAGGTCTCTTGCATGTAACACGAAATACCATATGTTTATATTTTTCTGAATCTACTTCAATACCAGATTATCATGTATGCCCTTATACACTTTCATAATATACAAATATATTTAACATATACATATAAAATTTGAATATTACGGTATTGAAAATCGGCAATTTCAAATGAGGTGAAACGCTTCTGAATCGTTGCTATGACGGATGACGTAATCAAAATTTACCATCTGCTTGTTACAGCCAATGCTGACTTCGAGTCCTTTATAGGGAGCTGTGTAACACTGGAATAAAGAGTGAAACGGACATGAGAAGAGAGTGAGAGTAGATATGACGGGTTACGTCACGGACTGGCGCCAAGTGTCTTTGAACAGGCATTATGTGCAACCAAATTTGAATGATCGTTTTCTCATTGAAAATTGAAAGTTTTGACGGCGGTAGAACTTTTTCAGTATTCTTATGGATATAATAATCGATTCCAATAATAAAAAAAAATCATGCAAGAGACCTATTTTCTAATTTTATGCCGAAAATTGTCTGAAACGATTAGGTTCGACTCACTGATGAAGAATTCGATGTCAAATTCGATCCTGTCCGACTGGCTGGCCGTCCGTTGCCACGATAATTTTCGAAAGGAAAGTTAATTGACATACTTGATAAAAACGGTTTTGGAGTTATACCCATCTGTCATATTGTTACCTGAATAACACGAAAAATACAGATCCTATCCAATTGAAACTTGGTAATTATTTGTAGAATGCTGATGAGCAAGTTTTTACGAAATTTCGCGAGGATTTAAAAAAATCGTTAAAAAATTTTGCGAGGGCCTTCAAAACAAAATTTTACAGCAAAGTCCCAAATTTGAACATGATCGGATCTATCGTGTTGGATATTCTATTTTGAGTTCACTGTGGACTTATTATGAACACTATAAAAGTAACTTCTCTCTTGTCCACTACAGTTTTTTGTCGTCTGACATATGTTTCGGAAACAAAGCGTTACTCATATAATGTAACGTTACTCATATAACAATAACGTTACTCATATAACAGAACGCTGCATCTTTGAAGATGGAAACTTTGTTTCCGAAACATATGTCAGACGGCAAAAAACTGTAGTGGACAAGAGTGTAGTTACTTTTATAGTGTATCTTGTTGGATATTGAAAAAATATAAAATTGTACATCAAGAGTTTATCAATATCTAATTTGTTTTATTTTACATTTAGAGTGTAACCTATTGAATCTGCCTTTATTACATCCTTTATGATTTTGATAGTACTGATTTATCTGTGAGAATCAAGAAATTTATGTAGAAATTGGGAATTCCTCTCACATCTTTGCATCATTTTTGTTGAGGCATCCTCTCTATTAGATCTTTGCTATATTGAGTAACAATTTTTTTCTCTCCACAGAAACTTATTCGAAGTATACTTGAAACCATACTTTCTTGAAGCATATAGACCTATTCATGTCGATGATGTCTTCGTTGTGAGAGGGGGCATGAGAGCAATCGAATTCAAAGTGATTGAAACAGATCCCACACCATATTGTATCGTGGCTCCAGATACTGTGATCCATTGTGATGGAGACCCAATAAGTCGAGAGGTATGTTTTTGTTTGTTTCTTTCCAAATGATAGGCGGAGATTATGCAACAAGAAGTTCATCAAGTCAATCATTGATCATGTTCTAGTCACTAGGAGCAATGAAAAGTGTGAGATAAAGGTCGATTGTAGCTCTTTGTCTGATCACAACTTATTGGATATAGATTTGTAAATATTACAAGGAATTGATTGAACTTTTTGAAAATAATCCAATTGATTAATTTTAAAAATTAATAGATATCATACAACATGCAAAATTCAGTCCACAAATGAAATAACCATTAATGTTAAATAAGGAGTGGATAACCCCAAAATTTGTAAAATTACTAAAAAAAAAAGAGATGAACTGTATAGACTAAAATGTATATTTCCTGCGGATCTGCAAGTTGGTCAGAAAATCTTATAGAAATCGAATTAAATTGTATTCCAACCTTGTATGAGACAGCCATTATGCGATTTAATCTATTCTGACCAGTCATAACAAAAATTAGCTTATACTTCAATTGAGGTGTACTATGTTATCTTGCTACCTTGGGAAAGACGATTTTTGGTGAAATTCGTTCTACATTTTGTTAAACAAATGCTACCCTGAGAAAAAACCTTGTGTGTTCATAGAACATGGCAGGTGAATATCTAAACTCTAGTTATCGCATAAAAATGTAGAGTGACAATATATAATGTATATTTGATTTTATTTCTTTAGGAAGAAGAGGAATCTCTTAATTCAGTAGGTTATGAGGATATTGGTGGATGTAGGAAACAATTGGCTCAGATCAAGGAGATGGTTGAGCTTCCTTTGCGTCATCCTTCTTTGTTCAAAGCAATAGGTGTTAAGCCTCCCCGTGGTATTTTGCTCTATGGACCTCCTGGTACCGGTAAAACTCTTATAGCAAGGGCAGTAGCGAACGAGACTGGCGCTTTCTTCTTCTTGATCAATGGACCAGAGATTATGAGCAAGTTGGCTGGAGAATCTGAAAGTAATCTCAGAAAGGTAAATGTTGGTTTGAATTTTTTTCTTGTTAACAAGGAACTTCTTAACTGTCATCTTTCTTCCCCACCAAATACATTTCGGTTGATATTCGATTGATCTCTGGAACTATAACTTTACATAAACAATTTATTTTCAAGGCATTCGAAGAAGCTGATAAGAATTCCCCGGCCATAATATTTATAGATGAGTTGGATGCCATCGCTCCGAAACGTGAAAAGACTCATGGAGAAGTGGAGAGACGTATAGTTTCCCAACTATTGACTCTCATGGATGGCATGAAAAAGAGTTCTCATGTTATTGTTATGGCTGCTACAAACAGGCCTAACTCCATCGACCCGGCTCTAAGGAGGTTCGGAAGATTTGACAGAGAAATTGACATTGGTATTCCTGATGCTACAGGTATGTCCAACATAATAGTAACATTTGGAACACAATTAAGGTCACTCTGTATATGTTAAATCTTAAAGTAAAAAGAAATACCATGGCATAAATTTCGCAAGATATAATAATATGTTCTTGACATAATATCAATACCAAATAGAATAAACTTAACGAAGCAATTTACTTTTTACATGATGAGTGCAGGGGGATAGATGAAATTATAGTGGTATAGTTAGTAGTTGTAGTTATAGTAGTATTGTCTCCAAGTGTGCGAAATTTCTACGATTTCTAACATATCTAATCTTCTTTCATTACGTGATTGAAAAATTTCTTTTTCATTGATATCTATAAATGATTTTTTTCTAGTCGGTGTTCTGCAAAGTCGGTTCATATTATATTTCAAGGTATTGATTTATTTCATCAACTTTAATGTTTACGGAAGGTCAGGTCCTCAATGCAAGGTAATCATTACAAAATTATTTGTATATTATACTGCATTGTATATACTAGACATTGAAGAAAATTGTTTTGAAAATGGGATAAAACTCACATATAATATGTCAACAACTTATTATTATATTGTGAAACGAGCTTAGTTATTTTCTTTACCACTTTACTACTTTTTCAAAATGTTTCACTAAGTAATTTGCAAAAACTCAATATCTAATAATTTATCATTTCAAACAGGAAGACTAGAAGTTTTGAGAATACATACCAAAAATATGAAGTTGGCAGATGATGTTGATTTAGAACAAATAGCTGCAGAAACTCACGGTCATGTAGGCGCTGATCTAGCTTCTCTGTGCTCAGAGGCAGCTCTTCAACAAATTAGGTAGGTTTAAGTCTTTTGAATTATCTAAAAATAGAAAAAAAAATGATTCCCTGTTTTCAATGAGTTCTGGTAGGGTTAGGGTAGCTCTGGTAGAGTTAGAGGTAGTTTATGAGCAACATTTGTGGAACTTCAGAAAACTGAAGAATACAGACAAAAAAAAATTGAAGAATTAAATTATTTTGGGCCACAGTATTCTACCTTCAATAGAAGTTATCAATGCCAAAATAGGAAGTGTGTTCAGCCTAAATTGAAACTTTCTACATACTACTTCTGTGTTCAATTCTGCTAAATAATTAATAAAGACGGTCTTGAGGAATTACCATAGCTCTTCTACTCTTCTTGAAGGTCAGGTTGAGAAAGACCTTCAGAGCTTAACATCTCCTTCGAAATCAACCCGTACTTCCAATAGTTCATCACTTAACAAATTTTCAACTGTCAAATTTCAGAGGAAAATATCTGTTGTTCCTAGATATTCATATTTATATATGAATATATATGAATTTATCTTGTTTCTTTAGGGAGAAAATGGACCTTATTGATTTGGAAGATGACCAGATTGATGCTGAGGTATTGAACTCGCTTGCTGTGACCATGGAAAACTTCCGTTATGCCATGTCTAAAAGCAGCCCGAGTGCCCTACGTGAAACAGTTGTCGAAGTTCCTAACATCACTTGGGAAGACATTGGTGGTCTACAGAACGTTAAGAAAGAATTGCAAGAATTGGTTCAATACCCAGTCGAACATCCAGATAAGTTCCTCAAGTTTGGTATGCAGCCCTCACGTGGTGTGCTCTTCTACGGACCACCTGGTTGCGGTAAAACTCTGCTCGCCAAGGCCATCGCAAATGAGTGCCAAGCCAACTTCATTTCCGTTAAAGGACCGGAATTACTCACCATGTGGTTTGGAGAGTCTGAAGCTAACGTCAGAGACATATTCGACAAGGTAAGTTCTGTCACAATTATAATTGTGGTATGACAGGGTTGAGGTTAATCCTGAGATACAGCTCCCGATCCAATTTCAAAATTCTAATGAACTCCAGCAACAACTGACATTCCATAGAATCGATAAAAATATTTATTTAAAATCTGAATGAAAGATTCTAACAATGAATCAGAGAATTAGACGATGTGATGTTTCACAGGGAAACAGTGGCTCCTCTATCCAAAAAATACCCAACGCAGATTCTATTCTAGATATATATCGAGTGAATGGTGGCATATGATTTCACGCTTCAAATATTCACTGGTGGGGAAAGGCTGATTTCCGTGTTTTGTCTCATAGGTGGCGTGGGCGATTAGGTATGATCGACCAAGCCGGCTCTGAGAGGCTTAACCCGGGTCAGTTTAGTTGAATTTGATGAGAAGCTACAGAGTACTGATGAAGGCCAAGAAGCCAGAAACGCGTCTGCTCTTGCTTTCTCGGCAAATCAATTAACAATTAACCCCCTGGGCTCTATTTGATTTGTGAAATATATGCATAAGTATATTAATTATACCAAACCATTTATGAAGAACCCGATTGGCAGGAACGCTCTGGACTTGTTGATTTATTAACAACGGTATCGCCATTTTTCATTATTATTTCATCATTATTATTCTATTCTAGATAGATTGTATACTTTTTTTTTTTGTGAAATGTACAGGGCTGAAGGACTTGATGACCTTTGACGTAAGTCAATAAAGGATCGTTATTATTATTATTCATTTTAGGCTCGTTCTGCTGCCCCTTGTGTACTCTTCTTCGATGAATTAGACTCCATTGCCAAATCTAGAGGTGGTAGTGTGGGTGATGCTGGTGGTGCAGCCGACAGAGTGATAAATCAAATTCTAACAGAAATGGATGGTATGGGAGCTAAGAAGAACGTTTTCATCATTGGAGCCACCAATAGGCCAGGTAAATAAAAAATAATTTTTTATCAAAATTTCGGTTTCACTCTGTTTTAGAATTATTTTCATGTGGTGGTTTCTGTTCGAATTATCTAAGTTCTTGTGGTGGTTCTGGCGGCATCTTGTGGCAAAGTACTGAACAATTGAAACGGAGAGAGGTATTGTTCATGTCTTTCTCCCCTGGTTGATTCTGCCATTCTTTGATTCAAGTTGACATCTTGGGTTATTCCATTGGCTAGGCGGTGTGGAGAGACATGAGGTTTATCGTTCTATAAATGTCACATAGCGGTTTTTTGGAAGATATCAAGTCGAAGTACGAGATATTTGGGATTTTGTTTGTTTTCTATCTTTCCTGGAATTTATTGGCGAGTATTTGCTACCCCTTGGCGCAGAAGTCTAGACAGAATTTTTCTCCCTAGAGCCCTTGGAGTAGAAGCTGCAATTGGATCATTCTACAGCTGTAAGGCCTTACTGTGCATGAGTAACCCTATCAGAATACTTAACGTTAGCCCACATACTATCTTTTGGCACAGCCCACTATAGAGATAGCCTGGAACACAGTTTGACAACGCCGCAATTAATAGTCTCTTAGAGGCATACTTCTTCAATGCGGTAGCGCTGGATATCGTATATTTCCAATTTAAAACTATAGTGACTTCATTGAATAGGTTTTCTTGCTTGGAATCCCTGGGTGAATAAACAATATGAGACCCTACTTTTTCAATAAATTGAATAACTGCATTTCATTCAGCACAATATTATTGAGATCAAGTTGAAATAGAAACCAAGGTAGTTGTTATTCAATTTATTGTTCAGCAAGAACCACGAAAAGGCGTTGGCAAAAAAATTATAAACCTGAATGAAATTCTCAAAATAGAAATATATTCCCAAACATAACTATTATATAACACTAATAATGTAGGCTAATGAAAATTGTGATAATCATCTTAGAGTTTGTCTTGTTTTGGTTCTTACTATAATGGTGAGTTTCTGCTATCTACAAATGTTTCTGTTTATTTTCTACTCGGTGGACAATAACATTGTGATTCGTATTTTCTACAAAACTTTTCAAAAGTAAATTTGCGAAAACAGAAAAAAGTGAATTTAGAATGATTAACGAATGTAAACCACAACTACAAGTCTCTGTGAATTCAGAATATAAATTCAATGCTATAAAGAGTAGATTCACATAAAATCATTTTTTGATATGAACTGTAAAAATGTTCATAAAACAAATTGATAAATTCCGAATCTGAATCCCCATTAGTTATGTTTCTGTAGCGGGAAAGCAGATAAGTAAGTTGAGATCATCTGCTCGGGGTAAGATTGAAAGGAAGAATCCATTTCAAATCGCTGCAGGAAATCTGAACATTCTTAATGAATAATTTAAGATGAATAAGGTCCTTATTGTTTTCAACTGAAAAATCTACAGATGCAGACTTTTGGAAATTGAATACATATATAAAAATTAAATAGATTCTTTGAGCTTCTTGATCTCTAATCCAGATGTATCAATTTTTGTTGAAAAATTGTTAGAAAGGTCATCAAAATATTTAATAAAATCGGAAGAAATGAAAGTTCTATTTCACTCATATTTCTAGTCCATCTTGTTGTCTGTAGTCTCAACTGAAATGTGCTCATCTCCAAGTAGAAATAATCCAAAGGAAATTTCACTATTTACACACTGCAATTTAATTACAGAACATATAAATATCCGACCATATTTATCACTGCATTGCATTAATTCACATTTCACACCGTTATACACAAAAATACCACGAAATGCCCTCGAAAAACAATAATGGTTAACTCCAGAATCAGAAGTAATCGTGCATTTGCAATAACAAACCTTCGACTGAATCGCCTGGCGTACGACTCTGAGCGTTGTTGCCATTTTATCATCTTCCAGGCTAGTAGATATAGGGGGCTGTGCTTTTGGCTACTGAGAACTATGTATGTATGAGTATACATACAGTATTTGATTTTAAGTGAATCCATCAAATTCCTGATACTTTTCATATCAAATGAGCAACATATTGATGAGAAATGCCCGAAAAATATCGCTGATCATATTCAAGTCAAAGTCTAATTTTAAATTCATGTGCATTTTGCTTTAGCAAAAAATACCAAATAAAAAAACTCCATCAAATATTGTAACATGGCGTTTTGGTAGGTTAACCTTCTGAAACATACAAGGATTATTTATATTTAAGCGGGCAAACCCTTTCACTGCAGGTTTATTAATTCAAAATGTAGTGATTCTCTTTTTTGGGCTTCTTTGTCCCAACCAACTGGAATAAATTCTGTGTTTCAATTATAGTGCATATTTATCAAAAATAAGGAGACAGGTCACATACTGTTTTTTCACTCAAAAATTTCATCCCCCAATTCATACCCTCTTCCAGTAGTCGCAGTTTGAAGGAAAACACTCTGTATAAAACTATCTATAGTTATTGTTGGAGAGTTGGTTAACAGTGATTCAAAATAATGAACTGAGATTTTGTGGTATTCAGATTTAGCTTCCAAGTGCTGAACCATATTTCTATCTTTTTCATAGGTTCTTACTGGTGTTCTACACATTTCACTAAATTCCTGGGTTAAAAACAGTGCCGTCCTATTTGGGTTGAAAAAGTCTGCTCAATATATTTTATATAATAACGGAAAAAGTAGTGAGTCTTGTTTCGGTGTGAAAATGTTTGTTAATTTTAGCAGATAGTTGTTAACTGATTGTAGATTAATTTTATATTGAAATTCGTAATTAACTTATTCAATGAATATAATATATCATTAAAATTTTTGACAATCATTTTCCAACAGCACTGTAAATATAATTTGAGCCTTTTCTTTCAGACATCATTGATCCCGCTATTCTGAGACCTGGACGTCTGGATCAATTGATCTATATTCCTCTGCCAGATGAAAAATCACGTGAAGCAATCTTCAAGGCTAATCTGAGAAAATCGCCTGTTGCTAAAGATGTAGATCTTGTATACATCGCTAAGGTGACACATGGATTCTCAGGTGCCGATTTAACAGAAATCTGTCAAAGGGCTTGTAAACTTGCCATTCGGCAAAGCATCGAGTCAGAAATCAAAAGAGAGAGGGAAAGAGTGGAAAGTACAAGTCTTGCTATGGATGTGAGTATTCTCATGTGCTATTCCCACAATTATTTAGATAGTTCTTGCAATATGGTCTAAATCAAGTGCGGATACAATTATCCGCCCACCCATGTTTGGTGCATCTACAGCCAATGTCAGATAGCTAGATTTGTGTTTTACAGCGTTTGTAGTAGCACCTGCGTCATGTCTTTCGAAAATACGTCTATTCCAACTAAACGCCGTCTATGATGCTAATTGAACATTGTATCATTAGAAAAATGTACTGTATTTAGACTGGAACAGAAAAGTCGTAAGAAGTCTAGTCAATAAGTGTACAGAGAAACTAATGAGAGATTTGATAATGGTATGGTATGGTCACTTAAGAGGCTCACACCGTGTCACTAATTCTATTCAGCTACTGATTACCTTGCCGGGGTCGGAGTGCGAACTCTACTATGGCCATGGCCAAAATTCGGGGAATATTTCAATTTTGTTGTGCTCAATCCAAATCGTCTTACCGACATTGTATTCTGCAATCAGTTGTTCACAAGCAAGAACAAAGTGATTGTGGAAATATGAAAAAATCGTTATATTTTAACCTGAAGTTTTAGAATTGTTGAACCAAGTTTTATTCATTTATGTTCAATGTATTTTTTTACTCAATTCATGAAATCATACAGCAAAACACAAATTTCAACACTTTTGAAATATCGAGTATTAACGTGAGATGTTTTTCGGGATCAATTTAAAATTCGGGGTTGACTTGACAAAAAAAACGACTTGTCAACGGACACAAAATATGTATTCGTGTTATTCTTAATTTAAAAATTTCCGCTGCTATGTCTATAATCAATGGTTAAAACATTAAAAACAAAAATATATGGTGAACATTTGACCAAACTGACTTTGTCTTAAATAATGAATCGTTATATTTCAAATGAGAAATGTGTACAGCGTCAATTCAATGTGGGCTACGTTGAAGTAGTAATATATTCATCATTTTAATATGCAGACTTTATTTAAACCCTTATATGAATTTTTATTGCAGTTGGACGATGATGATCCCGTCCCTGAAATCACTAAAGCTCATTTCGAAGAGGCGATGAGATTCGCGAGGCGGTCAGTAACGGACAATGACATCCGCAAATACGAAATGTTCGCTCAAACTCTCCAACAATCTAGGGGATTCGGTACGAATTTCCGTTTCCCTACCGCAGCTGGACAATCTGCGACACCAGGAGGCACAGGTGGAGATCAGGGCAACTTCCAAGATGATCCTGAAGATGATCTTTACAGTTAAGCGCTCAGTGGAGTCTGAGCACCCCTTTTATATTTATTAAATTTACTTTTTCAGATTATAGATAATTTCGATTTAATGATGTACCAACCATTATTATAGTTTTGATTATGATAAAAGTTTGTAAAGTTGGAATAATGGTTTATTCATTTCTATCCTATCTAATATTTGCTGTTACTATGCATATGAGGTGCTACGTTTACGGGAAACAAACAATTTTATATCGAGGAGATTTGTTTGGGTTACAAACAGTAACTTAATAAATTGTTACTGACCATCCTTCGCGGGTGATCTCACTTTATACTACCTGCCCAATGGGTTTATGGACCTGCGCCTGCTAAGGTTTCTACCTGGAGGGGGGAAAGTTATTCTCCCTGTTTCCGATACCTGTAATTTCTGTCACTAGATAACGGTGATAGGATACCGAGAATTAGAAAATGGTGGATCGGGTCCACATTATTACTAATGTGAAGATATCTAAGATGAGTCATGTCGGCAGAAGTTGCATTCATAATTAACATCCTCACGCACAATCGAATTCCTAACGGAACTATTGGTAATTGCTGCTTTAAGTTTGTGATGAAACCGTTCGACCATACCATTAGCTTGAAGGTGATTAAGCTGCTGTATGTATGTGTTTTGTACCGAGCAGCTTGCATAGTTCCCTAAATAATCAGCGCGGCTGAGGAACGTTACGCCACTGGCGCAGCCTCTGGCCATCTTGAAAAACTGTCAATAAATGTCGCGCAATTTCGGTAGCCTCGCGAATATTGCATTGTAATTATGTCGAAGTGAACATGTTCAAATCTACCAGCTAATCTATCGAACTGTTTGATCGGCGTGGAAACGTGGCGGGATATTTTATTACGACACAACGTGTCTACTCGCGACAGTCTTTATTCATCGATGCCCACTCGAAACGCGAACTTAATAATTTGTTCGTGGCTTTTATAAATATAGTATACAAGGCTGGGAAAGGTTAAGCAATGAGTTGAAAATATTCTGGCGGAACTGATTTGGCACAAATGATACGCTTTCGTTCGTTAAATCGCAATAAATTTGGACGTTTAAATCGAGAAAATGAATTTTCTTTATGTTTAGGGAGCATTCATTTCCGAATTCGAGGATTTTACGTAGTTTTATTGCGAGAGTACGATTGTCAACTACCTGAGAAATTTCTTCACCCAAGATAAAGCGTCGGCTACATCACTGTTGTCCTAGCCTTTGATATACCTAACCTATATTTGTGGTGAATTGGCCAATGTAGTCGAGTTGAAGGGGGAAAGTTATTCTCCCTGGTTCTGATACCAGGAATTTTCTGTCGCTAGAGAAAGTTGATGGTCCATGAAATGCTATTATTACAATGTGTGAGGTATCTCTCTGAGTCATGGAATGACAAACTCGGTTCGACTATGTCGAATTAATCGTCACAACACTGTTAAGATTCAAAGCGGACCGTAAAAAAAAAAAAAAAATAGGTCATTTTTTTTAAAATACACGAGTACCCAATTTATACCAAGATTCCCTCTAAAAGTAAATAAGTTTGACACCAATCTCCTAGGTTATGAGAAAACCATTGAATGGAATGCCGGTCCGAGGTTTTGAAGGGACTTTCCAATTTTTTGCGATATTTGACGGATTGTTTCTGAGATAGTCATACGATCCTTACGAATCTTTGCAAAAGTCTTCATTTCGGTATTTTTCTACTAACAAGCGAATTTCAATTGAGGATCCATTAATTCAATTCATTGTTGCCACTAGTAGTTTCAGGCCCAAAATGTCTGACATTTTGTAGGCCTTTCTTGATATAATTCAAAGTCAAAATAGACATAATTATCAATTTTAAGTATTTCTGAGTGTTCCTGAACATATAAAACAGAATATTAATGTTTGTATGAAAAATATGCAATATCCTAGGGGATTTGACTATTGTACGTTCGTCATCCCGTCATTTTATTATCATAAATATCATTAATTTCGGCATGTTTTATGCAGAAAACACGTTGTTTTGTTAAATTATCAGAAAAAACAAATCAACAAATATTATATCTTGCATAAAACCTTATAAAACGATTGAATAAAACGTGCGGAATATATGACACATGACAATAAAATTGCAGATTTCGTAGGTTTGACAAACGTACAAAAGCCAAATCCCCTAGGATATTGTATTTTTGTTCATATCAACATTAATATTCTGTTTTATATATTCGGGAACACTCTTCTTCTTCCATTGGTGCCTATCCTCTGTGGATGTTGGCAATCACGTTGGGAACACTCAGAAATCCTTAAAATTGAAAATTATGTTGCTTTTGACTTTGAATCATATCAATAAAGGCCTACAAAATGTCAGACATTTTGGGCCTGAAACTAGTAGTGGGAACATTGAATTAAAATAATGGAATCCTCTATTCCATCATATCAGTAATTTTGAGTTATGAAGAAAATAAAATGTACAGGGCTACAACTTCGAAACCTCTCGCCGGATTTCGCCCATTAACGAAATCAACCGGCGCTTAATTGTAATTTAGTTAGAATCGTGATTATTTTCAATGAACCTCGATACAGAAGGTCTGGGAGAATTAAAAAACATCTGAAGTATAAACATAAAATATTTATTACAGATTATCAAACAATAAAAATAAAATATATGAAGTAAAAAACTCGATCTCTTTTTAGACTTATAATCTAATCATTGAATCTTATCTTTTCATCCTTCGTTTTGCCAGTTACATAAGCTGTAAATCGTTTTAGAAATTTGGGATACTCTCTCTTGTAAACAGCTCTCAGCACAGAAGCAGGTGCCCACCCACCTGGATTTACTGCGAAAAAGAAAACATGATATAGTTTGAGAGAGGAGCATTACAGGAAACAATTGCTAAGTGAGGGTATAAAATCAATTCTTTATTATGTGAAAAAACTCACCAACAGAACAATATGTAATTTTACAGCTTATATCATCTCTGGTTACTGGACCTCCATCTTTTGGTGGATTCACTAATGTCTGGCATAATAGACATACTGTCAAATATATCCTAACACATTTTCCACTGTTAGCCTATGGAAGAATTATTACAGTTAGTTTTTTCAATATTCAATCATTCGATATCAATAACAAATAAATAAATAAGATATGCAAAGTAAGTAGAGAGAATCCTTGGTTGAAAAAAGTTTTTTTGAATCTCCTTTAGGTTTGCAAATGCTAGTCATATAGTGTTATATTTCTGAGCTTCTCAAAAATAAGAGATGAGATATGCTTTGGTAAGGTTATGTTGATGTGTTTTCTTCCTTAACATAGATACTTTTCTTGACCACGCAATCTGCCCACCATGCTTAAACATCTCCTCTGCTTTGTGGATTATTTGGAGCGAGCTCAACCACAGGATACATTCTCTCTTAAAGGTGGTCTTCATACCCAAGCCGAGGAAAACATCTACCCAACCTAAGGCATTCAGACCAATAAACCCAACATCATTTATGCTAAAAACGATGGAAAAACTGGTTGAAAGATACATCACAAAAACCTCACCAATAAAAAGGCCACTCCATGTCTACCAGTATGGGTATAAACTCATGCAGAACTCTATGCCAAGTCTGCGGCTCTCCTGCTGATATAACATCGGGCCCTCCTCCGTAACTCAAATATATAGTGTAAGTCAAGCAGCTATAGAAGTTATTGTCTGCCAAGCTAGTAGTAGGATTGGGCAATGCGAAAATAAAATGTCTTGTACGCATTTCAATTCACTGCAGGCTGAAGACTCATAGGTTCAAAATAGGTATGGCTTCTGACGAAGAATGCAGGCTCTGCTTGCAAGATAACAAAACAGCCAAACACATCGTCCCGTATTGCCCAGTAGTGAATAGAATCCGGTTTCAGATCATTAGTAGCCACCCTAGATCTAATCGACCAACTTAACCTATCCTCGAGCAAGATTGTTGGCTTTATCAATAAGCTGGATCTGCTCGAGGAACTATATTCATTGTGAGCCACAATATTCAGAAAGAATGCGACATATCACTCACTCGACACAAATCATCATCATCAAAGGAGGAAAACATAATAATATGTGGTATTTGAGAGTAGTTGCAGATACAGAGGGGAAATCTTCAATTAAAAGGCTCAATGGTTTGGAGGAATTGTGCATCACTCTCAAATTGAATTTCCCTATTGCCATTTTATTAAAAAGAACGTTTTGATGATCTATCCTTAGCCTACAGTGGATTTTTGATGCTGAGTACAACTAGCAGTTGATTACTATAATTTTTTCATTAAATGAATACCCACATTCAAACATATTCAACTATGCCTATGGATAAAGGATAAAACAATCTTTCACCTCGCCACACTATATTACCAGCACCCGCACCACTCTTTGCGAAATTGAACAATATTTATGAACCGAGTATAGCTTAAAATCAAACAATTCAAGTAGGAACAACACTCACAGGATATTTCTGTAACTCAGTAGAATGATTAACCACAGTCCAGAGGTCAGGACCCTCAGTATCCTGATCATTAGGCATTTTTCGTATGTGGGACCAGAATACGGCATCCCGTTGACTGGCCGGCCAGATCCTTTTGTGCGTCTGCAGAAATAATATCGTATCGTCTGCAATTGACTCTACAACCACCATGTGCTCCAGAGTAGCTGGAAAATGTTTGACGTTTAATTTAATTCCACTGAAAGTATTTACTATGAATAACAGTTATACTTTAACGTGAGTCAAATACAAAAACCACTGATTTTGAATTAATATCCTATGAGTGAAAAGTACAAGGGGTACAAACAACCTTTTCATTGTTGACAAATCTTTTACCATTAACAATTTTGTTTTCGAGTTTGGAAACAGATACATAAGCTAAATCTGACAAAAAGTCAGATGTGAGTTAGGATGCAGGTCCCCACACAGGAATACAGGATACCCAATAAAAAAAAAACAACCCCTCAATACTAGCAAAAAAAAAAAAAAAAGAATTGCATTTTTTATATATGACATAAAATTCAACATACAGGGCGTCCCAGGTTCGAATGCCTATTAGACGTTCCTGGAGAACTGGACATATTTGAAATCTGAAAATTGGGATTATGATATTGCTTGAAATTCTCTACAGAACTAAAATATTTTCGAAGCCCAAGCACTTCCGGTTATACAGGGAGTGAAAATAAATTTGATGAAAAAACATTTTTTTCAAGTTTTGCATTCCTGGTATGATCAAGTATTAAATGCTGAATACATTTATGTTAAAACCATTGTATTCATTCGAATAGTTTTCAAAATATCGAAAAAAAAACCGGAAAAAAGTCAAATATGTTTAGTCAGTATTATGTTCATTATTCTTATTTTAAACATCCTGACCGTGAACCGTTTTTACAACATCGAAGAGGAAGAATGTGGGAAGGTCATGCATCTTTTGAATTTCAGAAATATCATTTCAGGGTGTTTCAAATTTTGAGTCGAAAATTGGCCATAACTTCTGTTTTTCAAATTAGAACCCTATTTTTTTATGATTGCGTTGGATTCTGCTGTGAAAAATAATGATAGTTTTCTATCATGATTATGTTCCTAAATTCAATAATTTCTGAGTTTTCTTTTTATTTTATTTAGGAGCATAATCCTGTTAGAAAACTATCATTATATTTTTCCCCACAGAATCTAACGCAATCATAAAAAAAATGGGTTCTAATTTGAAAAACAGAAGTTATGGCCAATTTTTGATCACAATTTTCGACACAAAATTGAAACACCCTGTGATGATATTTCTGAAATTCAAAAGATGCATGACCTTTCCACATTCTTCCTCTTCGATGTTCTGAAAAAGGTTCACGCTCAGGATGTTTAATTAAGAATAATGAACATAATTCTTAACTCAGTGTCAAATATTTCCATTGTACTCATAAATTTAATGTATTGTAAATAACTGTACCACCACCGCTAATGACCTAGTTGTCGAAGCAGCAATTCATAAATAAAATAAATATAACATAATGCTGACTAAACATATTTGACTTTTTTCCGGTTTTTTTCAATATTTTGAGAACTATTCGAATGAATACAATGGTTTCAACAGAAATGTATTAAGCATTGAATACTTGACCGTACCAGGAATGCAAAACTTGAAAAAAAAAAAAAAATTCATCAAATTTATTTTCACTCCCTGTATAACCGGAAGTGATTGGGCTTCGAAAATATTTTAGCTCTTTAGAGAATTTCAACCAATACCATAATCCCAATTTTCAGATTTCAAATATGTCCATTTCTCCAGAAGCGTCTAATAGGCACTCGAACTTGGGACACCCTGTATATATCAATGTTCTACAGTTGTTAATAGTGTTATAAATCAGTGACGGTGAAAATATGAAATATCTCCTGAACTACTGATCGAAGAGCATTAAGATGAAATGTCTTGAATTATGCATGAAATAAATGATATACCGGGTGGCCCACCCCAGACGCGGAGCTTTTTGAGGGAGTAAATGAAGATATTTTGAGAATATTTTTTTGTGATGTGTGTAGGGTGTTCAAAAGCACAATTCAAAATTATTTTCATATATACAGGGTGTTCGAAAACAAAGATATGGACCAAAGTTAAATTTTGTCAATAGTAACACCTTGTATTTGACCTTAAAAATGGAATGGCAAGCTCAAATTATGATGAGTTTCTTCAGATCACTTTATGCCTTAGAAATACCATTTACGAGAAAATGGCGAAAAACTTAAAATATGGAGTTTTTTTAAATCGCAATTAATGAAGAAACCAGTTACACTAGCGATACAGACAGTATTTTTTCGAGTAGACAAATTAGCTAATCCTATACAGAAAAAAAAAAATAACTCTGGAATATACAGAGTGATCATAATTAATTTTCAAACATCAACTACAAATAATGGTCGAAAATTGCTGAGAAAACTATCTGGTTTAGGTGTAGGAAAACCTTGTAAAGAAGTAGTTTCGAAATTAATTTTTACGTTCAACGAGATATAGAAATACCGGGTGTGCCATTTGAAATAAGAAAGTTTTTGACCATTATTTGTAGTTGATATTTGAAAATTAATTATGATCACTCTGTATATTCCAGAGTTAATTTTGTTTTTTCTGTATAGGAGTAGCTATTATGTCTACTCAAAACAATACTGTCTGTATCGCTGGCGTAACCGGTTTCTTCATTAATTGCTATTTAAAAAAACTCCATATTTTCAATTTTTCGCCATTTTCTCGTAAATTGTACTTCTAAGGTATAAAGTGATCTGAAGAAACTCATCATAATTTGAGCTTGCCATTCCATTTTGAAGTCAAATACAGGGTGTTACAATTAAAAAAATGTAACTTTGGTCTATATCTTTGTTTTCGAACATCCTGTATATGCATATCTTCATTTACTCCCTCAAAACGAGCTCCACGTCTGTGGTGGGCAACCCGGTATATTCCTTGTTTCCTGCCTTTGAAAGATAATTTTCAAAATTTCGGCCCCCTGAATTAAAATCAATAAAGCCAACCGAAAACCTCGGAGGATCACGCTAAGGTAATACTAGATCCTTCGGGACCAAGATTAATTGCAAAGCTTCATTATTTGAGAAAATAAAATGTCAAAAGCCGCCTTTGAAAACATCGTGTATCAAAATTGAGTAGTACAACATCTCGCTTCTCAGTGGATACTCAACTCGGTTTCATAACAACATTCGATATCTGAACAACAAGCTTTGAATTATGTACGAGTATATGGTAAATTTTAGGTTAAAATTATGAATTGATTAAATAAAATTGATACGTACTTTCCCAGTCATATCTGTACTGAGGACTGAAGAAATAATGGCATAACTCATATCCCGTGATTCCCTTGACCACATGAACTGCCTTTAACGGATCTACCACTAATCCGTTCGACTCCTCCTCCCTCCTGTACATTTTCATCTCCCCATCTTCAGCGAAGAGTTGCCAACCAGCGCCACACTCTCCAACTCCCAATTTCGCCATATTGACTTGCGCACCAACAACATTTTGGATCTGCCAAAAAATGTATGGATGTTATCAGAAAAAAATAGTTCAATAATAAATCAAATAATCGTAAATAAATTCATTGACAAGAGTAAATTCTGTCATAGGTGATATGTATATACTGTCGCAATTTTCATTAGCCTACCCCACTTTTATAATTGTATTTCGAGAACTTTACTACAATTTTTAAGGCAAGAGTTGACCCTACACCTTCTCGTAGTTCTCGTGGTTAAGAACAATGAATTGAATAACAATTTCAGTTTTATTTCAACATTATTGTGCAGAAAAATGCAGCAATTCAACTTATTGACCAAGTAGGGTCTCTCCGGCTATCTCTATAACTATGCATGATGTATTTTCGGATGACCTCTATCGACCTACCTCGGGCCATAACCTGTGAGTACTGGCGGGTGACACTGGTGGGGGAGTGGGAGGAACCAACGTTCCGTTGATGAATTTTTGCCTAATCTCTCGTTCTTCCTCCATTTTATCTAGTCCGGTTTCGACAGCATCGTAGAACTCGTCGTCGGCCAGAACACTGTGAGGTCCCTCCTGAAAAATATCGAAATTGGTTGTAAACCAATATTTCACATGTTGCTATAAATAGAGGCCTTTTAATTTTTACCTATGATGTGCTGTCGTCACAGTGAAACAGAAAAAAAAACATTTTAAGAATATTGAAAGCTCCTTATCATTGTATCAACCTTAATAAAAGGGTATTTGACTGCATTGATGATATTGCATCAATTGATGCTTACACAATGAAAATCAATTCGAAAAGCATTTTCTATCTATTAAAAAGTTAAATTTCTTGAATAAAAAAAAAATGGTCAAAGACCTGTGGACAGGCGCTTTGGCGCTCTTGTTCAAACTTAAAAACTGAAAAATTACATCTCCGAAATTATTGGTCTCTGGGAATGATATAAATGGATTCTTACGATAGAATTGCATCATGAAAGAAATTAAATTCAAACAGACCGATTCTCCCCCATAACGAACTTATCCGAGATATTCATTCCTCAAATATGCTCTGAAAATTATATTATATCAATTAAAACTTAGACAATATTGCAGTTTTTTTTTACTGGAGATATTCTGAACTCAATTTGATTATGTATCTTACCGGAGAATATATTTCCATCATCGTATGGATTATCCACGGGCATTATATTATCACCTTAAAAGTATAATAATAATATCATCCTCATAATTCTACAATAGCTGAGGTTATTTCATTGGTCATTTTGCATTCAATCATACATTGTTTTATAGAGCAGGAGATTTATTTTATATGAAGAATAACGAACCAGAAATAATTTTGTCATTTATCTCTCATAGGAAAATCAGATGACATGTAAAAACACAGATCATATAATAATTCATAGATAGAAAAATTAAGTACAGCACTCTGTGGAAACATAGAAGTACGATTCATTATTTAATTTCTAAAAATCATATCTCCGAAACTATTAGCTTGTTAGAGTTGAAAATGATATCAGTGGATTTTTATGATGAAACTGCATCTTAAAAAAAATTGAATTATTTTTTTTTCGTTACTCTGAAACCACCAGACCGATTTTGCCCAATAACGAACTTAACCAAGATACTTATCTCCCAAACTTACTCTAAAAATTTCAACTGCCTAGCTCATTCTGTTCGACAGTTCTTGTGGAAACAAAATTTAAAAATTCTTAAATTTTTTTGACACTTTACGGCAAGCCGATCAATACAAAACTTCGCATGCATATAAAGGTCATTAATCTACAATTTGATGCTAAATTTCAGATAGATCGAGTGATCGGTTTCATAAATATTCATAATTTTTTTTTTACTAAAAATGGCCATAACTCCGAAACCGCTTGGTGGATTTGACCCGTTAACGAACTTGTCCGAGATATTTACACTCCAAAACTACCCTGCAAATTTCAATCCTCTATCTCCTTTCGTTCGAGAGTTATCGTGTTAACGGCCGGACAGAATCGATTTCGACCACGGATTCTTGATCAGTGAATCGAACCAAATCGTTTAAGACTACTTTCAGCCAAAAATTCGAAAATTACAGACATTTGGGCAAGTTGATAAGCACTCAGTTCCGAGGAACTAGAGCGCCAAAAATGGTACTGGCCCTTTTTTCCCTTTTGTTTAAACGGTCAATAAGTGGTATTTGCATCGGAGATGTTCAACGAATGGGATCATTCCATTGTTGGATTCCATAAGAATCAAAAACATAATAGAAGTATTGAATTTTTCATATTCCGAAATGTATATACGCTCCATTAAATCTGGTTGACGTAACAAATGTAAATTTTAAAGATAGAGAAAGAGAATATCTATCAACTGCTTTTCAAAGGTTGGGTTAATGCATACATGACATAGAATAACATAGCTCGTTCATTCATTATATACAAAGTTGTACCAAGTTATCCAATTATCCCTGAATATGCGAATTTTTATCTTCCTTTCAGTAAAAATCATCTTCTCGAAAAAAAAATCATCAAAAGCTATTAATCGAGTCTTATTTCAGATTTGATCGAATTGAAACTTGTTGTAGAATACTGGAATACAGACACAAAGACGTATGTGAAATTTCGTGAGGATCGTATCACAAGAAAATTAATAAACAATATTATGTGTTAACGCTCATATCAGTACCTAGACATCGGAAGTACCAGGTAAGGTTTTATTACTCTGTAGTGAGAGGGACGCCGACAAATCTAATGGCATTTTAAGGAAGGTTGCTACTTTCTTTGATGAAGTTCAAGGAAGGTTCGGATGGGACAATTTAGGGGCAATAATTTGTAATATCGTGAATTGAAAGTTCCATTTCTAATCTGTTTATTGTCGGTTCAATTCTGAAAATGCCAAACTAGGAAATTAGCAATAGATTAGAGTGACCATCATCAGTTTAATGAGTAGGGACCATAGCGATTGGGCGCAATGATATTAAGGGAGGGAAAATGTTTACCTCTTTGAATATTTCAAGGAGTTTAGTTAGTTAGCATTGCGCTCTGGTTAAATAAGAACGTACCAGTAAAGAGTGAGTAAAGTTTAAGCAAGTGTAATCTCGCCTCTTTAAGTGTTTTGTTAACACATGGAATATCGTAAGAGTTGTTGAAATCTATACAACCAGATCTCAGATGTATATGTATAATTTGTAAATAGATCAAAGAAAGCATATACGTCTTTTATTCATATAGGGATATATCATCAACTTGTTATATCCAGTTCGTTGAGAGCCCGGAAATATCCGACACAGTCTCAACGTACCTATACAAAGTCTCGTGTCTGATTTACAACCAGTCCCCGGAAATATTCCAAGACCAAGGCTTTCATAGTGGCAAGGCTTTAGGACCCTTAGAATCGGGGGTACGAGACAACATATGGTCCTTCGAGCCGGATAGAGATACCACAACATATGGTCCTTCGAGCGGATAGTTATACCACAACATATGGTCCTTTAAGCCGATAGAGATACCAGAACCTTTGTTCCTTCAAGCGGATAGATACCAGGACATTTGGAAAATCACGCCGGATATACTAATCGAGCACCAGGGTCAAATTCATAAAAACAAAGAAAGGAAAAGACGACTTAGGTTCCTCGCCAAACCAGCACGTGTGAAGAGCAGCCAGGACTTCCAGAAGCAAGAGCAGATTCAAGAGCTAGCAGATCATCAGGTGTGAAGTGTCGTGAACATTTATAGCCTCAGTGAAAATAAGGTGCAAGTGAAGTCAAGTTTAAGCGAATCAAGGGAGTCTTCAGAGCAGGAAAAAAGATAAGTCGTACTTTGTAATTTAGATAGTTCCAATTTCTGTCATTTTATTGCTATATTCCGTTTCATATTTTAGAATCAATTTAATTTCATAATGAGTGTAGTGGACATCGCTAATTTGAAAAGGCAACGAGCCTCCGTGAAGGCGAAGTTAACTATTTTTAGTAAATTCGTAATTCAGAATGAGGATAATTAAGCGGAAATTAAGTTTAGATTTAAAAGAGCAGAGAAGTTACTCGACGAGTTCGAAAAAATTCAAGATGAAATAGAGCAGTTGGAAGAAGATTTTTCGGACGAGTTGGAAAACTTCTCAAATTTTTACTATTCAGTAATGGTTAAAGCCGAAAGTATGATGGAAATGATAGCCGAACCGCAGAAAAACGCTAATAGTATCCGACTACCAAAGATAGATTTACCCCATTTTGACGGAAAATATGAGAATTGGATCGGATTTCATAATTCATTCAGATCTATTATTCACGATAATGCAGAATTATCGGACATACAAAAACTGCATTATCTTAGATCCTGCTTGGAAAATGAAGCCGCGTCTGTTATTAACGCTTTAGAGATATCAGAGAAGAACTATGAAGTCGCGTGGAAATTAATTAACGAACAGTTTAATCAAAAAAGAATAATAGTTCAAAGTCACATAACGCAGCTAATGCAATTGAAGGAAATTAGTAACGAATCGGGAAATGAATTGCGGAAATTTGTGGATCACATCAGGACGCATTTGAGAGCTTTAAATTCATTAGGTGAACCAGTTTCACAATGGGATTCGCTACTCATTTACATAATGACTAGAAAAATACATCCTAGCACACATAGAGAGTGGGAAGATTCCATATCGGGTACGGAAATGCCCAAATTTGAAAAGTTCATGGAATTCCTCGAAAAACGGTGTCAGATTCTAGAAGTAGCTTCGATAAATACAGATAGGAGTAGTGAGAACGCGAATCAAAATCGACGCAACGTATGGTGACAAATAAAGGGTACACTTTCACAACCACGCAACATTTAGCAAAATGCCCTATTTGCAAGGGCCAACATAATACAAATATGTGTGAGGAATTTAGAGAAATGGATATCAATCTTAGAACGGAAAGGGTGAAGAATGCTCAATTATGTTGGAATTGTTTGAGATACGGACACAGAGTTAAGGATTGTAGGTCGAACGGATGCAGAAAATGCGGTAGAAAACATCATTCCTTGCTACTCATTGAGAACAATAACAAGAAAGAAGCGTCAAACACAGTCGGAATTTCTATTAGTCCTAAAACACATCAGGTCGTTTTAGCTTCACAAGTTTTATTATCGACTGCTGTAATAAAAATGAAGACTAAATACGGAAATATGGTGGACGCAAGAGTATTATTGGACAGCGGTTCTCAATCGAATTTTATTACGCAGGAGTTCTCTGATCGCCTCAAATTAAGAACAAAAGAATTAGATTTACCGGTTGAAGGTCTAAACCAAATCAAAACACGAATTAAACATTCATTGAAAGCGGAAATATTTTCAAAGGATAAAAGTTATCGCGAAACCGTAGATTTTCTTATCATACCACAAATCTGCAAACACCTTCCGAATCAGTTTATTGAGAAAAATACTCTTCGCATACCCCCGAACATAAGTCTAGCCGATCCGAAATTTAATGAACCGAAACCTATAGATGCACTATTGGGTGTCGAAGTTTTCTTCGACCTTTTATGTGTTGGGCAAATCGAGGTACCGGGACATCGGGCCAAACTGCAGAAAACGAAATTAGGCTGGATAATATCAGGGAAACTAAATGCAGAGGAAAATACGAATGCAAAGAGCCGCTGCATGATGACGTCGAACTCAATGCACAAATGCATTACAAAATTTTCGGAAATTGAAGAAATAGAAAGGAAAAGGTTTCTATCAAAGGAAGAAACTCAATTAGAACAAACTTTCAATGCGAATAGTAGAAATTTAGGGGATTCATTTGACATGGCGGAAAGGCAGGTTTATGCTCTTGAAAGAAATCAATTATTGAGAAATAAATATACTAAAGCAAAACAAACACGACAGAAGTTGAAGCGATTCTAAATTCAAGGTCCATTACGTGCTGTCTGAAGACCCAAGTGATTTGAGGGCCTTAACTCCAACTCATTTTTTGATTGGCGAACATTGGCGAATATCTCCACTGCCAATATAATGGCATTTGTGTTGTATATATGTTTATTATTTGTTTGTATTAATGTAGCGTAAGATAGTATGTAAGTGTACAGAAAATTAGGGTAAGAAAATTGTATTTTATATTTATAGATGTGGTCACTCTATATCGTTTACAATAGATGGTCTAGTGAATCAAAGGTTGAAAAAGGTTTGACTAACGCAAACCTATTTCAAGGTGGCCGGCATGTTAACGCTCATATCAGTACCTAGACATCGGAAGTACCAGGTAAGGTTTTATTACTCTGTAGTGAGAGGGACGCCGACAAATCTAATGGCATTTTAAGGAAGGTTGCTACTTTCTTTGATGAAGTTCAAGGAAGGTTCGGATGGGACAATTTAGGGGCAATAATTTGTAATATCGTGAATTGAAAGTTCCATTTCTAATCTGTTTATTGTCGGTTCAATTCTGAAAATGCCAAACTAGGAAATTAGCAATAGATTAGAGTGACCATCATCAGTTTAATGAGTAGGGACCATAGCGATTGGGCGCAATGATATTAAGGGAGGGAAAATGTTTACCTCTTTGAATATTTCAAGGAGTTTAGTTAGTTAGCATTGCGCTCTGGTTAAATAAGAACGTACCAGTAAAGAGTGAGTAAAGTTTAAGCAAGTGTAATCTCGCCTCTTTAAGTGTTTTGTTAACTCATAGAATATCGTAAGAGTTGTTGAAATCTATACAACCAGATCTCAGATGTATATGTATAATTTGTAAATAGATCAAAGAAAGCATATACGTCTTTTATTCATATAGGGATATATCATCAACTTGTTATATCCAGTTCGTTGAGAGCCCGGAAATATCCGACACAGTCTCAACGTACCTATACAAAGTCTCGTGTCTGATTTACAACCAGTCCCCGGAAATATTCCAAGACCAAGGCTTTCATAGTGGCAAGGCTTTAGGACCCTTAGAATCGGGGGTACGAGACAACATTATGTATATCAGGATTACTTGAGAACGGAAAGTGATAGCGACTTGCAATTGTCAGAGAAGGTTGCGCATCCAAATGCGACATCCGAGTTCGTTAATAGGCAAAATCGGCTGAACGGTTTTGGAATTATACCCTGTTGTTATTTCCCCAATAACTCAAAAAATACGAATCCGATCCAATTCAAACACGGTAATTAGTTGTAACGCGCAAATTTTTGCAAAATTTCGTGAAGATCGTATTACTAGAAAATTTAAAAAATCATTGAAAAAAATTCTGTATTTTCTGAACAACCCTGGACAATAACCATTGTCCGAACAAATAACGGTAAACAATGGATATGATCCAGAGTTAATCAGAAAAATGTAGAAGAAAAAATTTTGTTTGAAAAGCAATTATGTACCTAGTATACCCAGAAATCAATGATAAAAATAAAATATTTAATAGCTTAATATATTTTCGCATATCGATTCACCAAATTGAAGGGTTTCTTCAAAAGTAACACATTCATTGAGAATAATAAATCAAAGAGCAATAAAGAAGATAAACCAGTTGGTTATCGGTTAAATTGCGGCAGTTCTGATAAATCATATACAGGGCGATTCACGAAGACCATTCGTTAGAATATTTCGAAGAAAGACACTTGAAATTTTATAGTTAAGCTTTGTTAGGATAGATGCATTCTTGGAAAACATTTCAGATTCGTTCGAAGACCTATTTCACCGGAAATGATACCACCCTAGTTTTTTCATTGATAATCAGATTACCCATTGAATTCTACATTGTTTTAAAGTGTCACTTACATATTATCCTCTGAAAATTCGTGTGAAATCTGAAAAAGCCCTTCGAATTTTCTCAAATAGGGCTTCATTCCAATGACTTGTAGATTTTTGCATGAAAATTCGTAATTTTCTAGCTTCTATCAGAAGACATACCACTGCTTCTCCCTCGTTAATTGAAAATTCAATTGAACATGCAGGGTGTTTCTATTTCAATTTTAAAGTCAGTCATGACAAAAACCTCAAAACTAATTTTTTTCAAATGAGAATTCATTTTTTTTTATTGGTCAGCTGGAATCTACGTTAAAAAATAATGTATTTTTGGCGCTCTAGTTCCTCGGAACTGAGTGCTTATCAATTTGCCCAAATGTCTGTAATTTTCGAATTTTTCGATGAAAATGGTCTTAAACGATTTGGTTCGACTCACTGATCAAGCATCCGTGGTCGAAATTCATTCTGTCCGGCCGTAGGCACGATAACTCTCGAACGGAATGAGCTAGACAGTTGAAATTTTCAGAGTAGGTTTGGGAGATAAATATCTCGGCTAAGTTCGTTATTGGGCAAAATCGGACAGATGGTATTAGAGTAACAAAAAAAAAATTTTTTTTTTACAAAACAAATTCCAAATTAAATTTTTTTCAATAAGCAGTTTTATCATAAGAATCCAATGATATAATTTTTAACTCTAACAAGCTAATACTTTCGGAGATATGATTTTTCAAAATTTCAATAATAAATCGTATTTCTACGTTTTCACAGAATTATATAATTATTCTATGTATGAATTGTCATAATGTCAACTTATTTTCCTGAGACATGACATTGTCTAATTCCTTGATAATAGTTGGTTCGAGAAACGTCAAAATCGACTTAGAGAGACAAGGGTAAAAAACCGACTAATAAACCCCCATGTGGCGATTTTATGTCGAAAAGTGAAAATTAAGAATATATATCCCAGGTAAGTACCGACGTTATTCTAATACCGGAGATCGACAAGATCGTACGAGGAGCCCGATAGCCGGTTGGTCTAGGCCGTCGGGTTTTCGGTTTCGGAACGAGAGAAGGCGGGCTCAAATCCCGGAAAGGGAATTACACTTTTTGGTGCTCTAGTTACTCATTTCAATAAATTTAGTGTATTCAAATATTTATGAACATAAGTGTCTGTATTTATGTGTACTTTTGTGTAAATTTTCTGTGAGTTACTTGTGGTACAACTAGTGAGTAAGACTCCATGTAAGGATTGCACTAGTCTTTGACTAAATAAATAAATAAATTAAAATCCATCGATATCATTTTCAACTCCAACAAGCTAATACTTTCGGAGATATGATTTTTCTAAATTTCAATAATGAATCGTACTTCTATGTTTTCACATAATGCTATAATTATTCTATCTAAGCTTCATTATATGATCTGTGTTCATACTCGTACATTTCATCCTGTTCTATAAGAAAGAGTCAAATTCATTTCAGCTATTTTAATTTGATTTCTTCCATGGTGCAGTTCTCATTCTCAGATTGCTCATTTAATCTTGATAAATAAACTATTATTTGAATTGAATTTCCTTTATGATGCAGTTCTTTCATAAGAATACATTGATTTAATTCCCAACTCTGAGAAACCAATACTTTCGGAGAAATAATTTGTCTGTTTGAACTAGTTTATAATACATACTACTGCTCTAAAATGCTTATTTCCCTAGATATTCGGTAAGTAAAGCTGTATTATGTATTATACACTATTTTTTAACGTTGATTCCAGCTGCCCAATAAAAAAAAATGGATTCTCATTTGAAAAAAATGAGTTTTGAGGTTTTTGTCATGACTTACTTTGGCATGGAAATAGAAACACCCTGTATATTCAATTGAATAACTTTATAACGGAAAGATATAGACTTGGACTTGTAATTTTCAGGGTAGGTGGCACATCCCAATACAACGGACAAGTTCGCTAATGGGCATAATCGGCCCAACGGTTTCCGAGTAATAATTTTGATTTCAACTAATATAAATCCGATCGAATTGAAACTTGGTGAGTAGTTGTAGGATACAAACTTTAGGACGTTTGCAAAATTTTGTGAGAATCGTATTACTAGAAAATTTTAAAACCTCATTAAAAAATATTATTTTTGTCACGATAACCTGAGAACGGAAAGAGATAGCGATTTGAAACTTTCGGGTTAGGTTGTGCATCTGAATGGGACATTTGAGTTCGGTATTATTATATATTATATTATAGGTATAATCGGCAACGGTTTTGGAGTTATACCCACCTAAAATTTGGTTGTTATTTCCCCAATAACTCGGTAAATACAAAACCAATCCAATTTAAACATAGTTATCAGTTGTAAAATGCCAACGTGAAAATTCTTGCGAAATTTCGTGAGGATCGTATCACTAGAAAATTTTTAAAAAATCATTGAAAAAAATTTTATATATCAGAAATTATTCGTTCGACATCATCGAAATTATGCGAAAGCATTCAGAACCTAATTCTACTGCCAAGTTCAAAGTTTGAACACGATCGGATCTATATCGCTGGAGAGAGTGACCGTTGCGTTCGAACGAAAGAAGATAGGGATTTGCAATTTTCAGGGTAGGTTGCACATCCCAATGGGAGTGTTAAGTTCGTTTTTTGGCATAATCGGTCCATCGGTTTCGGAGTTATGCCCACCTGGAATATTATTTCCTCGATCCTCAAAAAATATAGACTCGATCGAATTGAAGCTTGGTATCTAGTTGTAGAATATCGACATAAAGAAGTGTGAGAACCGTACCTCTAGAAAATTTTTAAAAAATTACAAAAACAAAATTGGTTCAAGCACTGACGTTAGGTGCTTTTGCGCGTATGTTCTATGTTATTGTATTGGACACTCTTAATAGAATTCACCATGGTAAATTCGATTAAGAGTGTACAATACAGGAGAATGGACAATAGAACATACGCGCAAAAGCTCCTGACTTCACGTCAGTGCTTGAATCCAATTTTTCACTCAGTGACCGACAACGTCAAGGTTTTCGGTATACTTTTGAGGTTGGAATCGACTAAATAGCCCCATCGATTTTACTGAGGATTTTGGAATATTTTGAGAAGATTCCTGAAACGCTATGGCATCTCATTTTCAAATAATGGAACAGGAAAATTGATGAAAAGTTTTTTTTACGGGAAATGATCAACCTACCCGTATTATTTGCAAGGATATATTTCCCATATTGAAGATAAAGGACAAAATAATAGGTTGGTCTTCTACTGAATTCGTGGGTTGATTTTGAATACAAATCATGAATTGTAAAAGTATCTGGTTAATACAAAACAAATTACTCACTTCATTGAACCCTTCACATAAGAGTTTTGACATTTTTCACGAATAGTTTATATGTTCCTCCTCATGATGTTATTTGAAAATATTGACACATACTCATTGCAGAATTGTTTTTCATAATAATGATCATTTCAATTTTGCAGCTTCAATTGCAGAGTAGTTAATTAAAAGACCGAATTATAAACAATAAACTAGGAAACACTGATAACAGCTAACAGGAAATTGATAAAATTCTAGAGGACACGTGATGTTTCATTAATATTGATTATCATGTAAATTTGTTATTTAATGTATCCGCGAAACAATGGACACATGAATATCATACCGATTACGACCGATTTTCTCAGCTATTTTACTCTTTTCTGCAAAACATTGCCTGTATATATCAGTTAATTATTTACAATGTAAAATCCGTTAAGTCTAAACAATTATAGCACTTTTGACTCCCTTCATCAAATCAATTGTCTGTCGAGAGTGACCTAACTAGTGATGACAAATATGAATGTGATGAAAACATTTAGTACCATTTGAAATTGGACCATTGGAAATTTTCTCGCCAATATAGATTTTTGATATTTTGGTTTTCAAGAAAGTTGGTGCTCAAGAAACGATGATTTTTGACATATGTGTCATTGATCGTGTTACTCTAAAAGCCTGTCAAAATTAAAATTTTTTTTTTAGAAAAATGAAGAAAAGACGTAGAAATCAAATCAATATCAAAAAATTTCTGGAAGAAATGACAAATTTCATCGTGAAATTCCGAAATTTTTTGATATTAATAGTTTGATAACAGCACGCTAGAGGGAGTTTTGGGCTTTGCGGAAATTTGAAGAATTATTCGGAATGTAATTCCAATGAAAGAGACATTATCACAATTCGAATAAAGTTTATATTAATTTATTGTTTCTCATAAATTATGATTTCTATAGTGAAAACCTTACAATCTTGGTGCACACCGAATTATACTTGAGAAATTGGATGCGCAAAAAGCTACTATCTTGCTAATTGTTCTTGGAACATCATAAGAGATTAAATTCTTCGATTTCACATCTGAAGAATAATTCTCCAATACTCTGAAATCCCTTTTGAATGTATTAACTTTAACTCAAATACCACTAAAAACGCAATACAGACCTCATCTAAAACAAAGTTACCTGTGAAAATTAAATCGAGTTGACAGGCGCATTACATAAATGAATAATTAGCAAGTGCATTATTCTATGCGCCTGTCCTGTCAAAACGATTTGATTTTATTATTTTCGCAGGTATCTTTGTTTGATGAGGTCTGCATTGTGTTTTTAGTGGTATTTGAGTAAATATATTCAAAAGCGATTTGAGAGGGTTGGAGAATTAATCTTCAGATGTGATATCAAAGAATTTAATTTCGTATGATGTTCCAAGAGCGAGATATTAGCTTTTTTTGTGCATTTAATTTCTCAAGTATAATTCGGTTTGCACCAAGATTGTGAGGTTTTCACAATAGAAATAATAATTTATGAGGAATATCAAATTGATACAAACTTTACTTGAATTGTGATAATGTCTCTTTCATTGGAATTACATTCTGAATAGTTTTTCAAAATTCCGCAAAGCCCAAAGCCCCCTCATCAAAATCTTAATATATATATTTCTTGTGTACGTGTGTATGTGACTGAACTCCTCCTAAACGACTGGACCGATTTTGATGAAATTTTTTGTGTGTGTTCGTGGAGATTCGAGAATGGTTTAGATTTACAATTTGGAGTTGGAGTTGGAGTAGGAGTTGGAGTTGGATTTGGAGTTGGAGTTGGGGTTGGGGTTGGGGTTGGAGTTGGAGTTGGAGTTGGAGTTGGAGGGCAGTACGAAGTCTGCCGGGCCAGCTAGTATTAATATCAAAAAATTTCGGAATTTCACTATGAAATTTGGCAGTTTGGTATAAAATGAAATTCTGAGCAATATTTCTTTCAGAAATTTTTTGATATTGTTCTGATTTCTACGTCTTTTGGTCATTTTTCTAAAAAATGTCAATTTTGACAGGTTTGCAGAGTAACACGATCAATGACATTTAAGTCAAAAAGTATTGTTTCTTGAGCACCAATTTTTCCGAAAACCCAAATTTGAAAAAAAACTTTACAGACGAGAAAATGTCCTCTTGGTGCGTACTTTTTGAATCTCACTGTATATGGAAGGAGTAACTTTCCACTCTTTTTTTAGGGTGTAAAAGATTCCATTTGATTCACTGATAGAGAATCCGAAGTCAAATTAAATTCTGTCAGTATGCACAATATCTTTCGATTCTTTTCGTCAGTCCAGTTCGTTAGAATAATTCGAAGAAAGACTCGACATAAACACTTAAAATTTTATAGTTGAGCTATGTTAGGAGAGATGAATTCTTGGAAAAAATTTCAGATTCGTTCGACTTCCAGTTTCACCGGAAATGATACCAACTTTCGTTTTTTGGCGCTCTAGTTCCTCGGAACAGAGTGCTTATCAATTTGCCCAAATGTCTGTAATTTTCGAATTTTTCGATGAAAATGGTCTTAAACGATTTGGTTCGACTCACTGATCAAGAATCCCTGGTCGAAATCAATTCTGTCCGGCCGGCCTTAGACACGATTACTCTCGAACGAAAGGAGTTAGAGGATTGCAATTTGCAAGGTGGGTTTGGAGCGTAAATATCTCGGACAAGTTCGTTAATGGGCAAAATCCATCAAGCGGTTTCGGAGTTATAACCGATTTTAGTAAAAACATTTTTTATGAATTCTTCCGAAACCGATCACTCGATCGATCTGAAATTTAGCATCAAATTGTAGTATCATGACCTTTATACGCATGTGAAGTTTTGTATTATTGGTGTCAAAGTGTCAAAAAAAAATTTGAAAATTAAAAAAAAAAATTTATACAATAACTCTCGAACGGAATGAGCCAGGCAGTTGAAATTTTCAGAGTAGGTTAGGGAGATGAATATCTCGGTTAAGTTCGTTATTGGGCAAAATAGGCCAGATGGTTTCGGAGTAACGAAAACAAAATTTTTTTTCAAGTAACTAATTTCAAATTCAATTTTCATTTAAGATACATACCATCATTCATCCCCATAAAAATCCATTGAAATCATTTTTAACTCCAACAAGCTAATACTTTCGAAGATATGATTTTTCGAAATTTCAATAATGAATCGTACTTCTATGTTTTCACAGAATGCTATAATTATTCTATCTAAGCTTTATTATATGCTCTGTGTTCATACTCGCACATGTCATCCTGTTCTATAAGAGAGAGTCAAATTCATTTCAGCTATTTTAATTTGATTTCTTCCATGGTGCAGTTCTCATTCTCAGATTGCTCATTTAATCTTGATAAATAAACTATTATTTGAATTGAATTTCCTTTATGATGCAGTTCTATCATAAGAATACATTGATATAATTCTCATCTCTGAGAAACCAATACTTTAGGAGATATAATTTGTCTGTTTGAACTAGAGCGCCAGAAAGCTCCTGCCCACAGGGCGTGTACCAATTTTATAATAATACCCAGTTTTTTCATTGATAATCAGATTAGCCATTGAATTCTACATTGTTTTAATGCATCACTTACATATTACTCTCAGAAAATTCGTGTGAAATCTGAAAAAACCCTTTAAATTTTCTCGAATAGGGCTCATTCCAATGCTAATAACTTGTAGATTTTTAAATAAAAATTCCAAATTTTCTAGCTTTTATCAGAAGGCATAACAATGTTTCTCCTTCGTTAATTAAAAATTCAATTGAATATACAGGGTGTTTCTATTTCAATGACAAAGTCAGTCATGACAAAAACCTCAAAACCATTTTTTTCAAATGAGAACCCATTTTTTGTATTGGTCAGCTGGAATCTAAGTTAAAAAGTAGTGTATTTTTGGCGCTCTAGTTCCTCGGAACAGAGTGCTTATCAATTTGCCCAAATGACTGTAATTTTCGAATTTTTCGATGAAAATGGTCTTAAACGATTTGGTTCGGCTCACTGATCAAGAATCCGTGGTCGAAATTCATTCTGTCCGGCCGTAGGCACGATAACTCTCGAACGGAATGAGCTAGAGAGTTGAAATTTTCAGAGAAGGTTTGGGAGATAAATATCTCGGCTTAGTTCGTTATTGGGCAAAATCGGACAGATGGTTTCGGAGTAACAGAAACAATTTTTTTTTTGCGTAACAAATTCCAAATTAAATTTTTTTCAATAAGGAGTTTTACCATAAGAATCCAATGATATCATTTTTAACTCTAACAAGCTAACACTTTCGGAGATATGATTTTTCAAAATTTCAATAATAAATCGTATTTGTTTGTTTTCACAGAATTATATAATTATTCTATGTATGAATTGTCATAATGTCAACCTATTTTCCTGAGACATGACAGTTTTCTGGCCTGAAAGTTGACGAAAAGCGAATATAAGGGTAAAAAACAGTCAAATAAACCCCCATGTGGCGATCTTATGTCGAAAAGTGAAAATTAAGAATATATATCCCAGGTAAGTACCGACGTTTTATTCCAATACCGGAGATCGATGAGATCGTTCGAGGAGCCCGATAGCCGGTCGGTCTGACCCGTCGGGTTTCGGAACGAGAGAAGGCGGGCTCAAATCCCGGAAAGGGAATTACACTTTTTGGCGCTCTAGTTCCTCGGATCTGAGTCCATATGAATTTTTATTTAAGATGCAGTTTCACCATTAAATTCCATCGATATCATTTTCAACTCCAACAAGCTAATACTTTCGGAGATATGATTTTTCTAAATTTCAATAATGAATCGTACGTACTTCTTAGTTTTCACAGAATGCTATAATTATTCTATCTAAGCTTTATTATATGATCTGTGTTCATACTCGTATATTTCATCCTGTTCTATAAGAAAGACTCAAATTCATTTCAATAAACTATTATTTGAATTGAATTTCCTTTATGATGCAGTTCTTTCATAAGAATACATTGATATAATTCCCAACTCTGATAAACCAATACTTTCGGAGATATAATTTGTCTGTTTGAACTAGAGCGCCAGAAAGCTCCTGTCCACAGGGTTTGTTTAACGTAGATTCCAGCTTTTCCAATAAAAAAAATGGTTCTCATACAAAAAATAAAGAGATTTGAGGTTTTTGTCTTAACTGACTTTTACATTGGAAGAGAAACACCCTGTGTGTTCAATTGAATTTAACGAAGGGGAAGCATTGGTATGTCTTCTGATAGAAGCTAGAAAATTAGGAATTTTCATAAAAAAATTTAATAGTTATTAACATTGGAATGAAGCCCTATTAGTAAAAATTTAAAACTTTATTTCAGATTTCACACGAATTTTCTGAAAATAACATTTAAGTGACACCTTAAAACAATGTAGAGATCCATGGGTACCTAATCTGTGGCTCTATTCTGAACTTCACTCGTTTTCGACCACTCGTGACGAAAACGAACGGTGGTAATTGCGAACGATAGTTTATATTCTCATGTGCCCTTCGCAATGACCGATGACTGAAACGAATTCGTGTCGTCTGAAGACTTGGCAACATAGTAACATTTGAGATTTGAATGTGTTATGTATATGTTATTGGCGCGCTCCTTCATAAATCAAAACGATATTTTATTGTTTGTTGAACTTGAGTGATTTATTTGGTTTTTTCTGTTTGCTTCGATAAGAAAAGAGTAATTATAAATTTCCTAAAATGTAAGTCTCAGTTATTAAGCGGGAAATTTACTACAGAATTTTCTTCGGAATGCCTATGAAAGAGGAACTGAGTACAATGTTAAATAGTATTCCTGGACCAAAAAAAGAATGGAAAACTTGGAGAAAGTTTTGCAATATAATATTGAAAGATTTTACAAGGATTAAGGGTTATTTCACCTCTTCAGACAGGTCTTGGGTCAAGAACAAAATCTAGAGAGATTGTATATCGAATACTTTTTTTTTCTGAAAGTTTTATTCCACTCAAATTGTCGAATCATTTTCGGTTTATTGTTGTGATATATTTTTTTAGAATTAAATACATTTTTTTGGAAGAGAAATCTATATCTATTTATTCATAGTGTATCTTTTACAATTCAACGAAAAGCTAAACGTATAATTGTAATCCTCTGAATTCTTTCTGAAATCAGCTCTGGATTTTGTTGCCCCCCAGCCACTTCTTCATCAATTCCTCTACCTTCCGGTTACATTTCTGGAATGAACTAATTGATTAATTAAATAACGAAAATGTTGGATGATTTTACCCATGTCCACTTCGTTTTCATTGTCATCTATTTCGCCATCGTTTCGATCAATGCATAACTACAGCAACCTACCAGGTATATCCTTTTCGATTAACATAAGTGTTTTGGGTAATTTGAATCTTCAATTTTAGGTGGAAATATTGCATTGTGTGCAACCTATGCAACCTATTACACCAGGGAAGTCGAATTTTCATTGAATATAAAAATATGAATAAACTTAAATAATTTTGCAATATTCTAAAATATCAATACCTACCTTTGCCTTTACCTACTATTCAATTCCGCCAATGTTTGTGGGAATCTAACAAATCTATTCGATATTTCTGGTTTATTTAAAACATCGACAATTTGCAATATGATAATAATTCTGACAATTTAATTATTTTTACTGAACAGATTCGTTAATTACACCGTAAAAATACCAACTTATTTACCAACAACAGATTTGAGGTTACAAAATGTGTAGAGGCTTGCATAATAATCAACAAATCAACTGATAACTGAATGCGAGTGGAATTTCTTCCGAAAACGAGTGCTATATACCACTCGTTTAGAATTTCGAGCGCTCGTCTCACCAAATCATATCATCTGTCAGTTGAGAATTGCAAAACGAGTGAACGTTCGTGATGATTACGAAAACGAATGATAATCGTTCGCAATGTCGACCTCAGAATAGGGCCCCTGATTATCAATGAAAAACTGGGTATTACATTTAAAAAAACGAAAGTTGGAATCATTTCCGGTGAAACCGGAAGTCGAACGAATCTGTTAACTATAAAATTTCAGGTGTTTATCTCGAGTCTTTCTTTGAAATATTCTAACGAACGGTCTTCGTGAATATAATTTATCACAACTACCGCAATTTAATTCATAAACAACGGATTTATCTTCTTTATTGCTCTTTGATTTATTATTCTTTATGAGTTTTGCCAGGTTATAATTCGTCCGTGATATTTACCTGTTGGTCTTGAAGAAACCTTTCAATTTGGTTTACCAAAATATGTTAAGCTATTGAATATTTTATTTTTATCCTTTATTTCTGGAGATACTAAACTAATTGTTTTTCTAAATTGTTTTTTCTTCAACATTTTTCTGATAAACTAAGGATCATATTCATTGTTCGTCGCTATTTGTTCGATCATTTCTAATTATTTACAATAATTTTCTTCGGATGAAGATATATTAATTAGTCGGTGTAACATACTATGAAATGCCGCTACTTTATGTTCGAATGGATGAGGATCGATGAATAATGGTATTCCTATGGGATTGTTTCCTAAATATTGAAAAATCATGTTTATTGTTTTTCCGCGTTATTGTTAAATCCAAAAAAAGATCATTATCCATTTCTGTTGGATGTTCATTTGGATGAATGCAATTAATGAAATCTACAAACAGTTAGTCCCCTATTGGCAGAAATAAAAGGTTTTCCAATAAGAGGTGTTATTTTGAATAGCCCGCTATTTCGGTAGTGCCACTTTTGAGGCTGTCAATTTTTGACATTTGACAAGTAGAAACTACGCCATTAATAAAAATGGAACGATACACGCTTCAAGAACGCATTGAAATTATTAAAATTCACTATAAAAATGGTGAAAATTTGGCAGAGACGGTTCGTAAAACTAGAACATTTTTGGATCGTCGTGAAGCACCTTGTCGGACCGCAAAAAAGAAATTGGTGGAAAATTTCGAGCTGTTGGGACAAGTTAGTTATGTGAAGAATAAAACCCGTGCACGTCGCTCAAGAACAGCCGAGAATATTGCTGCTGTAACCGAAAGTGTTGAAGAAAACCCAGGTTTGTCCATTCCTCGTCGTTCTTTGGAATTAGGCATTCCACAAAAGTCATTACACCGTATTTTGCATAAAAATTTGGGTCTTAAGGCTTATAAAGTTCAGTTAACACAAGAACTCAAGCCGGCCGATCATCAAAAACGTCGTGTCTTTGCTGATTGGGTCGTTGAAATGCATGAAAATGATCCGGAATTCCATCGAAAAATCATCTTGAGTGATGAGGCCCATTTCCACCTCGGTGGCTTCGTCAACAAGCAAAATTGTCGCATCTGGGGCTCGGAAAACCCAAGAGTTATTGTTGAAAAGCATCTCTATTCTCAACGTGTGACTGTTTGGTGCGGTTTATGGTCCGGCGGAGTCATTGGACCTTACTTTTTCGAAAATGAGGCCGGAGCAACAGTTACGGTGAATGGATTACGCTATCGAGAGATGATTAATGATTTTTTATGGCCGGAATTGGATGGTATTGATCTGGACAACGTTTACTTTCAACAAGACGGCGCTACGTGCCACACAAGAAACGAAACCATTGATCTTTTGCGGGAAAAGTTTCCGGACCGTGTTATCTCTCGAAGAGGTGATCACAATTGGCCACCGAGATCTTGTGATTTAACACCTTGCGACTTCTTCTTTTGGGGCCACGTGAAAGAGAAGGTCTACGCCAATAACCCAGCGTCGATTCAAGACCTCAAAGATGGACTTCGTGAGGCTATCGAGGACATAGGGCAGCCACTTTGCGATTTGGTTATGGAAAATTTCATTAAAAGGATATGGTCCTGTAAGCGTGGTCGTGGTGGTCATTTGCCTGATGTTATTTTCCACTATTAACGGCATAGCTTCTTCTTTATAATGAAATAAACATCCATTTATATTGAAAAATGGCATTTTTCTTTGAATATCAAAATAACACCTCTTATTGGAAAACCCTTTATTAATGTACAACCTAGAATCCATCACTAAGACACAAGGTGAAATATTTATTGATTTTAACCATCAACAAATATTCCATCTGGCTGGAATAGATCACCTCATCGCTCAGTGTTCCCCAAAGAGGAAAGCGTCATTCAAGGGCAGCCACAGTGGTTAAAATCAATAAATATGTCACATTGTGTCTTTTCTAGTTATTGGCAATCAGTTCACCTCATTGACTGTTCACTGGCTGGTGGTTTACCCAACCACACTAAACCGGGCGTTTTCAGTCCGTAAAGGTCTTAATAGGAAGACGGCTATGCATTCCCTGAGCCTCTTACGGTACGGCAAATGAATAAACGTCGCTGAACATCACTCAAGGCTTCTTCATCGCAGAGTTCGTAAGGATTTCCATAGGAGCCGCTGGTGGGATTTTTTCCCTACCAGTTCGCAACTGATGGAATTAAGTTTCCTAGAACTCCTTCGGATGTCATTCAGTGTTGGCTAAGTCACACTGATGATTGGTAACAACCATGAAACCCGAGTTTGTTTTTTATGGTTAAAATCAATAAATATTTTACCGTGTGTCTTTTCTAATTATTGGCAATTAGCAAAGTTAACCTCATTGAATTCTAAGACACATTCTATATTTTCCAAATTCGTATATTGGTTTAGATACGTAGATGATGTGCTCGCGTATTTTAAGGGGCAAGAATTAAGAAACATCATCACAGCTCCCAAAAAAACAAAATTAATCCTAATTATTCGAATCATTTATCAGCAGAAGGGCATAAGTTTAACCCAGATTTCAAAATTCTACACAATTTGAATGAAGGTGCGCTACTCCATTATTGGGAAATGGTGGAAATAAATAGAGAAAAACCTAAGGGAAAATTAGTTAATGAACAATTAGATCGAAATTTTTCACCGTTACTCTTTCTATTCAAATACAGAATCAATTTATAAAAGCGTTAGGAATGAATTATTGTAAATGTGTACAAAGAACTGGTAGTGTAAGATTATGTAATTAGAGGAAGAGAAGGAAGAAGAGGAAAAGGAGGAAGAAGAAGAACAGAAAGGCTCTATGTCCAGGTCATTGAGGTATAGGAAGATCATTACTTGTTAATAATTTAGTTTGATGTCGTCTGTCGAAGTCGCTATGTCGATGAAACGCGTCAAAATATTAAATAAATTAGTGTAAATCGTATAAAACTCTTCTTTGAGTTAATATGGATTTGCATCAAGTAAAAGCCGCAAGCCGTCTATATTCCATTCACTTTTATAAAGTCTCTCGGTTGGCCATGATTTAGGTCTATCACGTTTTTGTAACTAACACTGAGGCATGTTGGCAATCCTGAAATATCGTCAATGTCAAAACAACAATTCTCTGAGACGTTGCCAATTTCTACTCTCAACATAATGTTCCATCTTAGACAATATATTATCACAGACCATTATCTTCGAATAATAAAGAACTCTTCGCTTTGAAATTGAAAATGTCGAAAGCAGTTTTGAAGAAACAGAGACAAAGTATCAGAAAGTGCTATACAGAACTGAAATCTGCAATAGGAAAACTTCATTCTGTCTTAGGACATGTTGAACTGTCGAATGAAATTACTTAGTTTCCTATCCTATCACTATATATATTTTATTAAGGTTCAACAGTGAGTCATGACTCGTAGTACTACTACATTTTGAAACTGGTGTATTTCAAGATGTGCAACGAGGTATTTAAATGTCTTCTGTAGGCTTATTTCTTGAGAATTTCGAAAAGTTGGGAATTCCATAGATACTTCTGTTCGTTAAGAATTTTTCCTGCTGGGTTTTTCAGGTACTTTTATCCTATTTTCAAATGAACTATCACAAAGTAGCGGACTACTCTATCCATTATTATTCATTAAAATTTCATCACTTGATTCTAGATTACCGTACAAGAAAATAGCATAACTGAATCTTCCCACCAGTTTATATACGTGAGATATTTCCAGTAACAACAGAGGAAACATTTTCTAGAAAAATAGCCAAGTCTTTGGAATTGTTGAATTCACATAATATCTTCTCAAATTCATTATTTTTGCGAAGTTATTCACATTGGGAAACATACGTAATTGTACGACTCTATGTAGAGAGTACAACGTTACGTAGTCATCTGACAGGAAAATGACTATAACCTAACATTTTCAAAATATACACGGTGAAATGTGTCAAACTTTCATAGCCAACCGGGAGACTTTATAAAAGTGAATGGATTATACTTTCCATTATCGCCAAATATCCGTGTAACGTGTTTGATACCCTTATTACACTATGCCTTTTTCGTGCCTATTTGTCAGCCTGACTGACTGCGCCTGAAATTTTGAGGAAATACCCATGCGCCCGGGACTATTTTGTAGACTTTTTCAGGCTTGAAAATAAATAGAACTGGTGCTATTTGTTCCCCCTGAATCGTAGGGATTTCAAGCCTTTTTGTCCAAATGTCATGTCTACCAACACAATATTTATCTGTCTGACTTGACGTCTTAACATAACCTAGTTTATTCTATCCTTTGAATCGCAGCCAACGTAAATTCAATAATAAATGTATGTTTGTTACTCTAAGGACGTAAACTAACTAAACTTACGAAGGCCGAATAATCTGTGATGGCTATCCCCGAGTGATATGAAGTTTTGATCAGTAGCCTAGTATCGCAAAGTAATTTAATATCGTTTTTGGAGAAATGCTTTCTGGAATTCAGTGTATTTTTTCTTATGTGAATTTGCACTCTATGTAGTAGCATATTAAACGTTTCTACAGACATTCCTAAAACACTATGGTATTGTATTAAAAATATACGAACAAAACAAGAACTTAAGGTAAATATGTCAATTTCTTCAATGTTTGCAGCTCTGAACTTACTACCTGAAACCAGCGCGAAAAAAGCATGGTGTAATAGTGCCACTCATTTGGGGGGAAATACAACCAACAAATAGCCATGAAAATAGACGCAAATATAGACATGAAAAGGGCATAGTGTAATAAGGATATTAAGATGATCAGTTTAGGCGTGACAAGGTACCAAAAGAAAAACGAATTCGTATACTTTACTCACCTCTAAATCGGGTCCGTATGGTACTTTTTGGAACTTCTGTATCTGCTCGAAATAAGATTTCGAAAGATTTTCAGCTCTTTTTCTTCGATCCGCCTCTCTTTCGAAACGACGTCTCCAGGCTTCTTCTCTTTGGTTAACTAATTCGCCACAATGCTCCAACGTGTCAAGTACAGCGGAAGTTGTTGTTTTGAATGTAATCGCCTCCCCTTTGAAATCGATGATCGGTATTTTCTCTGGAGAAAATAGATGAAATATATCAAAAAAACAGTCCATACAATATAAAAATCGAGAATTCAACATACAGTGTGGAAAAGCCAAATGGAATAAATTAATTATCTTGGTTACTGTACGTATTTATGGAAAATCTCGCAACACGTCAAATTCAAATTTTAAATTGTCATTCTTCGTCGTAAAAATAGGAAACCTACCTTCAACCCCCTTCGAAAGCCAGATACAAGCTCCAATTTTTCAAATAGGAAGTATGGGCTTGTAATACATCGTTTGAAATGTCGCTTCATTCTCTATTCAGAAATGTTATAACTTTCATGTTTCTAGCAAAACTCAAAATAAAATAAAAAAATAAAATCCTGTTAATACCGAAATTTATTAGGTGCATATGGTAATTACATCACTGAGCCGATAAGATCGAGCGGATTTTATGATCACGTGATTTTCGAGTCTTTCGAGCGTCTAGGGATATCCAAACGCGATTTTTTATTCTGGGTTCGAAATTCTAACCCAAATATACTGCTTCCGTCATATTAAAATTTCAAAAATATGAATAATGAATTATTATTCAATCTATTACATATAGAGAAGAGATAGATACTAGATAACGATTCAGAAGATGAGGAAATCAACCATGAAAAAAAAATGGTATTTTGCCGAAGATAACGCTATGAGATTTACAGATACTCAATTTAGGCATCATTTTCGAATAACTTTGTCACCTTTTTTTAATAAAATTGCATGAGGTTCATGAAGATAACGTGCCCAGAGGACATTTCGAAGTCGCAATGGAGAAGCAATTAATGATTTGCGTGTGGTACCTTGCTAACTTAGAATCATGTTTAAAAAAACATACGTTCTTCCTATGTATTTTCATATAACAGAAATGTTTTATGTTGTTCCTTGGCATATTTCGCATTCATAAATTATTCTCAAAAATTTTTTGGGTAATTATTTCGTTGAAAGTTTGACGGTTATATTGACATTGAAATTAGTTGATAGCTCGATCCGCTCCACCGATTTGCTCGGAGCTTTTCGAGTGACGTCCGAGCAATCGCTGAGGTAATAACCTACCATACACCATTTTGATCACTCACGGTGGGTTTCACGAAGCTTTGACAGCTCTTAATTGCCGAATTAGTGCGACTCTATGTCGATGTTCAGTTCTTTTTGGCGCTCTAGTTCCTCGGAACTGAGTGCTTATCAATTTGCCCAAATGTCTGTAATTTTCGAATATTTCGATGAAAATGGTCTTAAACGATTTGGTTCGACTCACTGATCAAGAATCCGTGGTCGAAATTCATTCTGTCCGGCCGGTCCGGCCGGCCATAGGCACGATAACTCTCGAACGGAATGAGCTAGAGAGTAGAAATTTTCAGATTAGGTTTGGGGGATGAATATCTCGGCTAAGTTCGTTACTGGGCAAAATCGGACAGAAGGTTTCGGAGTAATAAAAAAAAATTTTTTTTTTACAAAACAAATTCCAAATTAATTTTTTTTTAATAAGCAGTTTTATCATAAGAATCCATTCATATCATTTTTAACTCTAACAAGCTAATACTTTCGGAGATATGATTTTTCAAAATTTCAATGTAAATCGTATTTCACAGATTGATATAATTATTCTATGTATGAATTATCATAATGTCAACTTGACAGAAGGGAATATTGTAACTTCAAAAATATTGGGGTTGAAATACTCGTATTTTAGCGATGCAACGGGGGCCTCACCCGAAAATGTTTGAAAATATTAAGTAAATATTGAAAGCATAATTCTGTAGTTCGAGAGAGGAGAAAATTTGGTGAACGTAGATCAGGAAATTTTTGATCGATTACAAGGTAATTTTTTATTATTACTCATCTTCTTTCATACATGTTTTATGGAATACCTACTATTTGTAGGTACTTTAAACCTGTTTTGGGCAATTGTCATACGAAACTTGTTTTTTTGGCGCTCTAGTTCCTCGGAACAGAGTGCTTATCAATTTGCCCAAGTGTCTGTAATTTTGGAATTTTTGGCTGAAAATGGTCTCAAAGGATTTGGTTCGACTCACTGATCAAGAATCCGAGTGCGAAATCGATTCTGTCCGGCCGGCCGACCGGCCGTAGGCACGATTACTCTCGTTCGAAAGGAGTTAGCGGATTGAAAATTGCAAGGTGGTTTTGGAGCGTAAATATCTCGGACAAGTTCGTTCGATCTATCTGAAATTTAGCATCAAATTGTAGAATCATGACCTTTATACGCATGTGAAGTTTTGTATTGACCAGATTACCGCAAAGTGTAAAAAAAAATTTTTTGAAAATTTAAAAAAAGTTTTTCCACAATAACTCTCGAACGGAATGAGCTAGGTAGTTGAAATTTTCAGAGTAGGTTAGGGAGATGAATATCTCGGTTAAGTTCGTTATTGGGCAAAATTGGCCAGATTTAATTCGATTTCTTCCATGGTGCAGTACTCATTCTCATGATTGCTCATTTAATCTTGATAAATAAACTATTATTTGAATTGAATTTCCTTTATGATGCAGCTCTATCATATGTATACATTGATATAATTCCCAACTCAGAGAAACCAATACTTTCGGAGATATAATTTGTCTTTTTGAACTAGAGCGCCAGAAAGCTCCTGTCCACAGGGCTTGAACCCATTTTTTTTTTATACAACCATCGAATTAAATCCACAATTAAGCTAATCGAAGCTTCGTGAAACCCAATGTCAGTGTACTCGATTTGTAAATAACAAACACGATTGAGCGATCCGAGCGCTCAGATGTATTTAACAAATGCACCTATTAAAATATTACCTCCAATATTCCCAAATCTTATCACAATTATACTAAACTTATTTGCCTTCAAGATGTGATAGAAAGAAAATGAAAAAAACTATAACGTTGTGTTTTCCAGATAGTACCATGAAAACTGCGTAAAACACTCTCTGTGGCAATGTTAGTTTCTTTAGAACGCCTTCGCAAATTGTTCTGTGCTGATAAGCTGTAGTTTATAACTTGTCTAATTTGTGATTGAATTTCATTAACTTCAATTTTAAATAATATAACCAAGGGACAATAAGTAAAATGGAGAAGCAGTTTCGCGAGTTTGGACAGATTAGAAAAGCAGCTTCTAATACACCGTCCGCCTTATTCAAAAAGCATTCAATCTCCGTTAAGTCCTAACTGAGGTCCTCAGTTAAGAATACATAAGAATCCCAACGTTAGTTAACGTGAAAATTAACGTGAAACAGGCCTGTTTCACCAACGTTCAATACTTTAACTGAGGTTGTGATTCATATTTATCCTTAACTGAGGACCTCAGTTAGGACTTAACGGAGATTGAATGCTTTGTGAATACGGCGGTGTGATGATGTGATGTTTGACTTTGAAGAAAATCCTCACAAATCGAGTAGAGACGATTTTGATAGGAGAAATTGCCGCTACTGGTCTACCGATAATCCTCCCTGGATGAGAAAGGAACACACGCAATTCCCTCAAAAGGTTCAAGTTTGGGCAGGAAATGTTCGAAACCCATAGGCACCTTTTTCACTACTTCAAAATGATGACGTTCCAACTTTGGCAAATTTATATCCTGATCAAGGAAATCCTCAAGTTCCACGGAATATGATGTGGTTTCAGCAGGATGGAGCACCAGCACATTACTAACGCAATGTCCGACAGTACCTCAACGCAATATTTCCAAATCGGTGGATAGCAAGGCGAGGAACGATCGAATAGCCAGTGCGGTTCCCTGATCTTTACCCATTATATTTATTTTGATGGGGATATATGAAGATGAAGAGCATTGTATACAAAACTAAAAAGATCGAATGACGCTTCCGATTAAGTAGATCGCTCGTGAGATGTTGAATAATGTTGAAAGAAATTTTTATTTCAGCTTAGGATGCAAGGCGTTCGCGGTGAACACTTTGAACATCTATTTCATTAACATTCATAATTTTTTCGCTACATTTTGTATTACATTTTAGTTTTTGATATTGTACCAAATTTCGCTAATCACGTGATTTTAATTTTTTTCTATTTCGAGTTTTGCAATATACATGAAAGTGATAACATTTCTGAATAGAGAATGAAGCGACCTTTCAAACGATGTATCACAAGCCCATACTTCCTATTTGAAAAATTGGGGGTTGCACCTGTCTTTCGAAGGGGGTTGAAGGTAGGGTTCGCATTTTTACGAAGAAGAATGATAATTTAAAATTTAAATTTGACGTGTTTCGGGATTTTTCATAAATAAGTACAATAACCAAGATGATGAATTCATTCCATTTGGCTTTTCCACACTGTATATAGTTTCAACACTAAATTATGTGTTAACAAACCTTGTTTCAATGTCACATATTATGATTTGGACGATAACTAAAAAACAATTATCAGTTATTGATTGCTCTTTATTCAAATATACTTTATTGCCTAAAATAAACAAGAACAACCAATTTTTATGAATGTTAAACAATATTTTCCCAACTCCAGGAGTACTAGAATATTTCTACAGTCGCGTCATACTTTTTACTGCTCATCTTACGACGAGATATTAAGGACCTTGAATAGTTCTGGCTGTTCGTCCGTGAAAATCAGTGATTCATATGATTCACGAAAATATGGAAGCAAATACGCCGTCAGGACCGTTCGGGTGCTCACTCCATGATGAATAAACTCCATTCACTCAATTTCACTAACACAAAATGCCTGTAATTCACTTATTATTATAAGTCAACAATAACATAAGAAAAAATTGGTTCAAGCACTGACGTGAAGTCAGAAGCTTTTGCACGTATCTTCTCTTGTCCATTCTCCTTTATTGGACACTCTTAATCGAATTTACCATGGTGAATTCTATTGTCTGTTCTCCTGTATTGGACACTTCGAATTTACCATGGTAAATTCGATTAAGAGTGTCCAATACAGGAGAACAGACAATAGAATTCACCTGTCTGTTCTCCTGTATTGGACACTTCGAATTTACCATGGTAAATTCGATTAAGAGTGTCCAATACAGGAGAACAGACAATAGAATTCACCTTGGTAAATTCGATTAAGCGTGTCCAATTAAGGAGAAGGGGTAATAGAACATACGCGCAAAAGCTCCTGACTTCACGTCAGTGCTTGAACCAATTTTTTTGTCAGTGAATTCAGGAGCTTTTGCGCGTATGTTCTATTGCCCCTTCTCCTTTATTGGACACTCTTAATCGAATTACCATGGTAAATTCGAAGTGTCCTATACAGGAGAACAGACAATATAATTCACCATGGTAGATTCGATTAAGAGTGTACAATAAAGGAGAATGGACAAGAGAACATACGCGCAAAAGCTTCTGACTACACGTCAGTGCTTGAACCAATTTTTTTTTCAATGATTTTTTAAAAATTTTCTAGTGCTACGATCCTCACGAAATTTTGCAAGAATTTTCGCGTTGGCATTCTACAACTAATAACCATATTTGAATTGTATCGGATGTCTATTTTTTAAGTTATTGAGGAAATAACCAAATTTCAGATTGATAAAACTCCAAAACCATTTGGCCGATTATACTAGTTAACGAACCTATATGTCGTATTCAGATGCGCAATCTACCCTGAAAACTGCAAGTCGCTTTTTCTTTCCGTTCTCAAGGAATCATGAGATACATAATATTTTTTCGTAATTTTTTAAAAATTTTCTAATGGTACAATCCTCACAAAATTTCACAAACGTCTTCATGTCGATATTCTACAACTAGTTACCAAGCTTCAATTCGATCGAGTCTATATTTTTTGAGTTATCGAGGAAATAATATTCCAGATTGGTATAACTCCGAAACCGTTGGGCCGATTATGACCAACAGCGAACTTAACTCTTCCATTTAGTTGTGCAACCTATCCTGAAAATGACAAGTCCCTATCTCCTTTCGTTCGAGAGTTGTCGAGGCAACGATCACCCATCCAGCTACTGAACTCACACAAAGCTGCTCCGATCTCCAAGAATATAGATCCGAGCATGTTCAAACTTGGAACTTGGTAGAAGAGTTAGGTTCTGAAGGCTCTCGCAAAGTTTCAGCGATATCGGTCGAATAGTTTCTGATATATAGAATTTTTTTCAATAATTTTCTATGGTTTTTTGAAAATTTTCTAGTTATACGATCCTCACAAAATCTTGCAAGAATTTTCGCGTTGCCATTCTACAAGTAATACCCATGTTTGAACTGGATCGGTTTTATATTTTTCGATTTATTGAGGAAATAACAACCAAATTTCAGATGGGTATAACTCCAAAACCGTTCTGCCGATTATGCCTATAAAAGAACTCGAATGGCGCATCCAGATTATCAACCTAACCTGAAAATTTCAAGTCACTATCTCTTTCCATTCTTAGGTTATCGCGACGTAAATATTATTAATAATGAAAAATGGCGATACCGTTGTTAATAAATCAACAAGTCCAGAGCGTTCCTGCCAATAGGGTCCTTCATAATGGCTTCGTATAAATAATATACTTATGCATATATTTCACAAATCAAATAGACCCCATAGGGTTCATTGATTTGCCGAGAAAGCAAGAGCAGACGCGTTTCTGGCTTCTTGGCCTTCATCAGTACTCTGTAGCTTCTCAACAAATTCAACTAAACTGACCCGGGTTAAGCCTCTCAGAGCCGGCTTGGTCGATCCGTGTTTTGTCTCATAGGTGGCGTGGGCGATTAGGTATGATCGACCAAGCCGGCTCTGAGAGGCTTAACCCGGGTCAGTTTAGTTGAATTTGTTGAGAAGCTACAGAGTACTGATGAAGGCCAAGAAGCCAGAAACGCGTCTGCTCTTGCTTTCTCGGCAAATCAATGAACCCTCTGGGGTCTATTTGACTGCTGAAATATATGCATACGTATATTAATTATACGAAGCCATTATGAAGGACCCTATTGGCAGGAACGCTCTGGACTTGTTGATTTATTAACAACGGTATCGCCATTTTTGGGCGCATGTTCTAGGGGAACATCGTCCTATCATTTCGTCCAAATGTCTGTAATTTTCGAATTTCGAGCTGAAAATTGGCTAATAGACTAATTCGGACTCCCTGATCACGAATCCGGTGTCAGATTTTAGGGTGCCGTCCGGCCGTAGGCACGATAACAGGAGCACCGAAGGTCCTATCGACTTCAAACTTTCAGGGTAGGTTTCTGATCAAAATGCGACGGTTAAGTTCGTTAACGGGCAAAATCGGCCGGACGGTTTAGAAGTTATAGACATTTCAAATTTTGAGGTTATTTCCCTGATATTTCAGGAACTAAAGAAGATGTTGAATCGAAACTTGGTAGTCAGTTCCGTGAACTATTCATCAGATTGCAACAAAAACTTGTACTAACGTCAATTGTAGTATTTTGCAACATTGTGCAAAATTTTGGCTCTATACGATTTCAATTTCTGGAGATATAAGACAAAATGTGTCAAATTTCCTGGGTCTCTCTCAGTATTTTCATCGATTATTCTATGAACTCTTTGAATTCCACCGAAAACAAATTCAAAGACATAAACATAAAGAATCAAGTCATAGTTTAGACGTCGAAAGAAGGACGATGTTAATCGACTTGAAAAGGTACCTATTTCAAGAAATGCAATAATGAAATGCTTAATTTATGGATATAATATTATCTAAGTATTGTTGGGATCGGGCAGTTGGAAAATTTTTTAATAAAAAAATTTGTACCGACGTTAAATCAAGCATTCTACACGAGTGTGCAAAATTTCAGTTCGATACGATCTCAATTCCAGAAGATATTGCTTAAAATTCACATTCCAGCGTGTTTTGACGTTCTATGGTCACAGAAAATCGTCACAAAAATCTATTTACCTCATTTGACGGCTGTTTGTCAAATCAATTAATTCCAATAATTGATGTCAGATTTCCTACATACCAAGTTCAAACGCATTTTATTATATGGAAAACACTTATTATGATCACGTTCTACAGGAATTGATACTAAATAGAAGCTAGATGAAGATTATTGTAATGGAAAATTTGTGTTCCAGAATAATATTAAGGTATTCAACATGATACTGCTTTTTTTCTTTACTGGTCAGTACGGACCACAAGGAACATGCGCCCAATAGCTCCTGTCCACAGGGCTTGAACCCATTTTTCATTATTATTTTTGAAAACGCTAAACAGCGTTCATGGCCATTGGGAAGATACTGTGTCTGAGCTCTGCAGGACTCGTTTCTCGATTAATATCGAGCGAATGGTGGCATATGATTTCACGCTTCAAATATTCACTGGTGGGCAAAGGATGATTTCCGTGTTTTGTCTCATAGGTGGCGTGGGCGATTAGGTATGATCGACCAAGCCGGCTCTGAGAGGCTTAACCCGGGTCAGTTTAGTTGAATTTGTTGAGAAGCTACAGAGTACTGATGAAGGCCAAGAAGCCAGAAACGCGTCTGCTCTTGCTTTCTCGGCAAATCAATAAACCCTCTGGGGTCTATTTGACTTGTGAAATATATGCATAAGTATATTAATTATACGAAGCCATTATGAAGGACCCTATTGGCAGGAACGCTCTGGACTTGTTGATTTATTAACAACGGTATCGCCATTTTTCATTATTATTTTTGAAAACGCTAAACAGCGTTCATGGCCATTGGGAAGATACTGTGTCTGAGCTCTGCGGGACTCGTTTCTCGATTAATATCGTGCGAATGGTGGCATATGATATCACGCTTCAAATATTCACTAGTGCGGAAAGGCTGATTTCCGTGTTTTGTCTCATAGGTGGCGTGGGCGATTAGGTATGATCGACCAAGCCGGCTCTGAGAGGCTTAACCCGGGTCAGTTTAGTTGAATTTGTTGAGAAGCTAAAGGGTACTGATGAAGGCCAAGAAGCCAGAAACGCGTCTGCTCTTGCTTTCTCGGCAAATCAATGAACCCTCTGGGGTCTATTTGACTTGTGAAATATATGCATAAGTATATTAATTATACGAGGCCATTATGAAGGACCCTATTGGCAGGAACGCTCTGGACTTGTTGATTTTGTAAATATTATTTTTTAATAATTTTTTAAAAAATTAGTAGCGATACGTTGTTCACAAAATTTGACAAACGTGCTTAGGTTTAAATTCTACAACTACTCAACAAGTTTCAATTCGATCGGATTAGTATTGGTTGTAGAAAAAATCATTACTCGGAAACCATTATGCCCATTAACGAACTTGTCCGTCCTATTGGGATGCGCCACCAACCCTGAAAATTTCAAGTCGCTATCTCTTTCCGTTCTCAAGTTATCGTGGCAACGGCCGGACAGAATCAAATTTGACATCGAATTCTTCATTGGGGAGTCGAACCAAATCGTTCGAGACCATTTTCGTCAAAAAAATTGAAAGTTACAGACATTTGGGCAAAATGATAACGCGATGTTCCCCAGAACATACGCGCAAAAAGTTAGGAAAGCACTGACGTGAGGTCAGTTTGCTTTGGCGCGCTTGTACAAATTCATACTGAACTCACCCAACGCTGCAAATATCACATTTTATTAAACTACCAGGGTACTGAATATGAATTGCAGAATTAACGTTAATTTTTTCGATTCTCAGCAGATATACATACATATTAGGGTGGCGCAAAAAAACCGACTATTTTTTTTTTGAGTCTCGGGTGTAAAAATGTTAGTTTTTGATGTTTTAAGAGCTATCTCCCAAGGACAGCTGAAAAAAAATTATCTAAGAGGTCGCTCAGAATTTTTTAAAATTTCAAAAATCGTCAAAAATCGAATTTTTTCTTTATTTCAATTTTTTTTCTCGTCACGGTATAATTTTTAGACAGAAAAAAAATAAGTTTCTGAAAGTTTCACAAAATTTGAATTTCAAAAGGTCGCTCAGAATTTTTTTCAATTTGCTAGTGCATTACTCTGGATTTGTTCGAGCGAGCTTTTAATATTTAAATTATAATTCCATACATTTTTGGGCGCATGTTCTAGGGGAACATCGTCCTATCATTTCGTCCAAATGTCTGTAATTTTCGAATTTCGAGCTGAAAATTGGCTAATAGACTAATTCGGACTCCCTGATCACGAATCCGGTGTCAGATTTTTGGGTGCCGTCCGGCCGGCCTTCCGGCCGTAGGCACGATAACAGGAGCACCGAAGGTCCTATCGACTTCAAACTTTCAGGGTAGGTTTCTGATCAAAATGCGACGGTTAAGTTCGTTAACGGGCAAAATCGGCCGGACGGTTTAGAAGTTATAGACATTTCAAATTTTGAGGTTATTTCCCTGATATTTCAGGAACTAAAGAAGATGTTGAATCGAAACTTGGTAGTCAGTTCGAGGATATAAACGCGCAACTTTTGGCAAAATTCTGTTATGATCGAAATGTTGGTAATTTTTAAAAAAATATTTCTTTTAATTTTTTCGAAAAAAAAAAATTTTTTCGTGAACTATTCATCAGATTGCAACAAACACTTGTACTAACGTCAATTGTAGTATTTTGCAACATTGTGCAAAATTTTGGCTCTATACGATTTCAATTTCTGGAGATATAAGACAAAATGTTTCAAATTTCCTGGGTCTCTCTCAGTATTTTCATCGATTATTATATAATAATCAATAATATTAAGGTATTCAACATGATACTGCTTTTTTTCTTTACTGGTCAGTACGGGCCACAAGGAAGATGAACATGCGCCCAATAGCTCCTGTCCACAGGGCTTGAACCAATTTTTTTTTCTTTTATTTAGCAAAATAATCGACAAAAATTCACCATGAGACGGACTCGAAATCGAACATGACAAAAAAAATAATTTTTTTAAAACTTAATAAATTTACAAGTCAAAAGTAATATTACAAAAAATAGTTTTTTCTCTGAGTTCTTAATATTTTGTTTAATTATAATTAGTAAGTGATCCAGAATTACCGCTTTTCATTTTATTCAAACAGAAATTTTTTTTTCCGTAGCAGCGAAGTTAAAAGTTCATTATTTAAACACCATATTAGACCAGCGCTTTTTTCACTTTATTTCCAAATACAGAACTTATTTGTAAACAATTACTTCATGAGTTTCTGTTTACTCTTTATCCTGAGTAAAGGATCTTGTACATAATAATAAGTAAAAACAAAATAATAGTAAAAAAATAAGATGAGTTGTAGAGAGTACTACAAGTTGTTGAAGAAAATCGTAAAATATATCCTAATGCAAATTAGTGTAATCAAAGTTGAAACCTTCAAAATTTAGAATTTGTTATCAGAATTAACAACAGAGTTTAATTAAATATTGTTAAAATGTTGTAGTTAGTTGAATAAAATTATTAAGTTTTAAAAAAATTATGTTTTTTGTCATGTTTGATTTCGAGTCCATCTCATGGTTAATTTTTTCGATTATTTTACTAAATAAAAGAAAAAAAATGTATGGAATTTTAATATAAATATTAAAAGGTCGCTCGAAAAAATCCAAAGTAATGCACTAGCAAATTAAAAAAAATTCTGAGCGACCTTTTAAAATTCAAATTTTGAATTGAAACTTTCAGAAACTTATTTTTTTTTTCTCTAAAATTATACCGTAACGAGAAAAAAAATTGAAATAAAAAAAATCGATTTTTAACGATTTTTGAAATTTTAAAAAATTCTGAGCGACTTTTTAAAATTTTTTTTTTGAGCTGTCCTTTGGAGGTAGCTCTTAAAACATCAAAAACTAACATTTTTACACTCGAGACTAAAAAAACAAAAATAGTCGGTTTTTTTGCGCCACCCTAATACATATACATACAGGGAGATTCACGAAGATCGTTCGTTTGAATATTTCAAAGAAAGACTCGAAATAAATACTTGAAAGCTCATAGTTAAGCTTTGTTAGGAGACATTAATTCTTGAAAACATTTCAGATTCGTTCAACTTCCGGTTTCACTAAAAATGACACCAACTTTCGTTTTTTGCGCGTATGTTCTGGGGAACATCGCGTTATCATTTTGCCCAAATGTCTGTAAATTTCGAATTATGATCTCAAACGATTTGGTTCGACTCCCCGATGAAGAATTCGAGTTCAAATTTGATTCTGTCCGGCCGGCCGTAGCCACGATAACTTGAGAACAGAAAGAGCTAGCGACTTGAAATTTTCAGGGTAGGTGGCGCATCCCAATACGACGGACAAGTTCATTAATGGGTATAATCGGCCCAATGGTTTCCGAGTAATAATTTTGTTTTCAACCAATGTGAATCCGATCGAATTGAAACTTGGTGAATAGTTGTAGAATATGAACCTAAGCAGGTTTCTGAAATTTGGTGAGAATCTTGTCGCTAAAAAATAAAAAAAAAATTATTGAAAAATATTTTTTATGTCACGATAACCTGAGAACGGAGAGAGATAGCGATTTGAAATTTGCAGATTAGGTTGAGCATCTGAATGCGACATTTGAGTTTGTTTATAAGAGAAATCGGTCAAACGGTTTTGGAGTTATACCGATTTGATATTTGATTGCCTTTTCCTCAATAACTCGAAAAATATAGATCCGATCCAATTCAAACATGGGTATTAGTTGTAGAATGCCAACGCAAAAGTTTTTGCAAAATTTCGTGAGGATCGTATCACAAGAAAATTTCAAAAAAATCATTGGAAATCATTAAAATATTCTATATAATAGTATTATCAGAATCTATTCATCCGACATGGCTGAAATTTTGCGAGAGCCTTCCGAACCTAACTCTACTACCAGGTTCAAAGTTTGAACACGATCGGATCTATATTTTTGGAGATCCGATTAGCCTTGTGTGAATTCAGTAGCTGGATAGATGATCGTTGCCTCGATAACTCTCGAACGAAAGGAGATAGGAACTTGCAATTTTCAGGGTAGGTTGCGCATCTGAATGGGAGAGTTCAGTTTGCTATTGACCGTAATCGGCCCAACGGTTCCGGAGTTATTTCCATCTGGAATATTATTTCCTCGATAACTCAAAAAATATAGACTCGATCGAATTGAAGCTTGCTAACTAGTTGTAGAATATCGACATAAAGACGTGTGTAAAATTTTCTGAGAACCGTAACGCTAGAAAATTTTTAAAAAAGTTACGAAAAAAAATTGGTTCAAGCACTGACGTGAAGTCAGAAGCTTTTGCGCGTATCTTCTCTTGTCCATTCTCCTTTATTGGACACTCTTAAACGAATTTACCATGGTGAATTCTATTGTCTGTTCTCCTGTATTGGACACTTCGAATTTACCATGGTAAATTCGATTAAGGGTGTCCAATACAGGAGAACAGACAATAGAATTCACCATGGTAAATTCGATTAAGCGTGTCCAATAAAGGAGAAGGGGCAATAGAACATACGCGCAAAAGCTCCTGACTTCACGTCAGTGCTTGAACCAATTTTTTTGTCAGTGAATTCAGGAGCTTTTGCGCGTATGTTCTATTGCCCCTTCTCCTTTATTGGACACTCTTAATCGAATTACCATGGTAAATTCGAAGTGTCCTATACAGGAGAACAGACAATATAATTCACCATGGTAGATTTAAAAAAGTTACTAAAAAAAAATTGGTTCAAGCACTGACGTGAAGTCAGAAGCTTTTGCGCGTATGTTCTATTGTCCATACTCCTGTATTGGACACTCTCAATGGAATTTACCATGGTGAATTCTATTGTCCGTTCTTCTGTATTGGACACTCTTAATCGAATTTACCATGGTAAATTTCGATTAAGAGAGTGTCCAAAACAGGAGAACGGACAATAGAGTTCGCCATGGTAAATTCGATTGAGAGTGTCCAATACAGGAGAATGGACAATAGAACATACGCGCAAAAGCTCCTGACTTCACCTCAGTGCTTGAACCAATTTTGAAATGTAATACTCAGTTTTTTCATTGATAATCAGATTATTTGAATTCTACATTATTTTAATGTGTCAGTTTCAGTTACATATTATTCTTAGAAAATTCGTTGTGAAATCTGAAAAAACTCTTTAAATTTTCTCAGATAGGGCTTCATTCCAATGTTAATGACTTGTAGATTTTTGCATGAAAATTTCTAATTTTCTAGCTTCTATCAGAAGACATACCAATGCTTCTCCTTCATTAATTAAGAATTCAATTAAACCTGTTTCACTGGAGATGATACCAACTTTCGTTTTCTGAATGTAATACCCAGTTTTTTCATCGATAATCAGATTACCCATTGAATTCTACATTGTTTTAATGTGTCACATATTATTCTCAGAAAGTACGTGTGAAATCAGAAAATACCCTTTAATTTTTCTCAAATAGGGCTTCATTCCAATGTAAATAACTTGTAGATTTTTAAATGAAAATTCTTTATTTTCTAGCTTTTATCAGAAGACCTACCAATGTTTATCCTTCGTTGATTAAAAATTCAATTGAATATACAGGGTGCTTCTATTTCAATGTCAAAGTCAGTCATAACAAAAACCTCAAAACTATTTTCTTTCAAATGAGAACCCATTTTTTTATTGGTAGCCGAGATATTCGGTAAGTAAAACAGTAGTATGCATTATAAAAAATACACTATTTTTTAACGTAGAGTCCAGCTGACCAATAAAAAAAATGGTTTCTCATTTGAACAAAAATAAGTTTTGACTTTTACATTGAAATAGAAACACCCTATATGTTCAATTGAATTTGTAATTAACGAAGGAGAAGCATTGGTATGGCTTCTGATAGAAGCTAGAAAATTAGGAATTTTCATGCAAAAATCTACAAGTTATTAACATTGGGGTGAAGCCCTATTTGAGAAAATTTAAGGGGTTTTTTCAGATTTCACAACAATTGTCTCAGAATAATATGTAACTGACACATTGAAACAATGTAGAATTCAATGGGTAATCTGATTATCAATGAAAAAACTAGGTATTACATTTAAATAACGCGATGTTCCCCAGAACATACGCGCAAAAACCAAACTTGGAATCATTTTCGCCGAAAGTCGAACGAATCTGATTTTTTTTCCAAGAATTCATCTCTACTAACAAAGTCTTTCTTTGAAATATTCTAACGAACGGTCTTCGTGAATCAGCCTGTATTTCTCCTTAAGCTTCTAATGAGCACTCCCAGTGGGAAAGCCTGTACATTTTTATTGATTATCTCCTGCAGGTCTTATACACGAGCCCACACTGGAATATATGATTTCTGAGATATGCAAAGAAGACTTAATTAATCTTCCATCAATCTTTGAAACGTTACTATCTACTCTTGTAGCAATAATACTTTTCTCTATTTCAGTATCGTAATGAGTCCATTCCAGCACTAAAAACAGTGCTGGAATGAACTAATTCCCGCATTGTTTCTAGTTATATTTTTCGTTTTGTGGTAGTCAGCACTGACATTCGATCCTATCAAATTTCAACACACGTCAATTGACAATACAATATAATTAGGATATAGTGAAATAATTGTTGAGGAAAAGTTTTATTTTCATTAAAGAATATGGTACTACAGATTTCCTTCTTGCTAATTTTGAATCATTCATGCTATGAGGAAACTGTTTTAAATCTGATCTCTATGCCCTACGTACGTTTCAAATTCAAATTCCGTAATCAGTCAACTTTCGTAACATCACACCAACTACCAAGATAAATACAAACGTCACTAGGATGTATAATCCGAATTTTTTATTAAATTTCAACAGAATTTTACAAAACTTTCCTGAAATAGAGAAAATATCGTCTAATACTCGTTGCAGAAGGCAATTCCAACACTCATGCGTTCGAAAACTCGCTCCTTCGTCGCTCGTTTTCGAATTTCGCATTCGTGTTTTAATAGGAGCCCATTCTGCAACTTGTTCTAGAATATACTATTATAATGGGATTTTCGGAAAAAAATTAAATTGGAACACACCAAACTTCCTCATATTTACACTCAATACCTTTGCCAATTTCACAACATCATTTCGATAGTTTCATTCCAATCAATGAAAAAATTAATCACCGAGGTGACTTCAATTCAAACTACACTGATACCTTTTATCATTAATTGATAACCTTGACCATAACATTCTTCTGAATTGTTAGTGATATCCTCCGAATTATCTACTGATCCAGGTTAATCAAGTGGAACAACAGATATTTTGTAGTAATTTCAAATTTTTATGTAATTATCTCCTTCCAATGATTTATCGACTGAATAATGTATTTATTTAATGAAACAATGAAAGTGACAATGAATCAATGGAAATTTATTGAATTGGCCATTGAACCTTCGTAGGCGGACAGATGTAGGTATGAGAGTAGTCCCAGAAATGCCCGACATAATAAATAATACAAATTCGTTCAAGCTCTTTTCCAAACAGACACATTAGGTTTGTTCCATCAACATTTTTGGAGCAACCCCTGGAGATGCCCTAGAGTTACAGAGAGTCGCCACGGGTTAGCTCCAAGGTTATACCTCGCGAAGTTTTGTTGGAACGAGTAGAGAGCGAGTGGACTGAGTGGGCGTCGCCGTTTGCGTGACGTTGGTAACCTAACCTCACTAATCAGTTAAGAAATTTTAATTTTGAAATGGTTTTACCTACCTACCTAAGTTGATTACTGTATGATTACTATTCTCTGTTTGTCAGATTTTAGTGTGCAATGGCTGTAAATAGTATTATTTTTGGTAAATGAATCTACATCAGAATTGCTCAAGAATGGATCAATCCACGCTTGTGAATCCATTTCAAATACAACTAAATCGACACACTGACAAAACAAATATGTATCTGCGGATAAATCAAAATTCAAAAGTAGCGAAGTAAGGTTAGTTTGTTTGTTGTGACAAGAAGTTCAAGCAGGTTATAGATGAATTGCAAGTACGCATGCGCGGGTTTGGTGCTCCCTATCGAGCTCCAACCCATCAGAAGGAGAAGCTTGGAGCAAACCCGAGAGACGCTCCAGCGAGCTCTCGCGGTTGTTGGAACACGAAGTTGTGTACTCCAAAATATTGTAGGAACGCGACTTCGAGCTCCAAGTCCTCAATGCGCATGAGTGTGATGCTCCGAGCGGCTCCAAACTGGTTGATGGAACAAACCTATTATATCTCCGAAAGTATTGGTTTCTCAGAGTTGGGAATTATATCAATGGATTCCTATGATAGATATGCATCATGAAAGAAATTAAATTTAAAAAAAGTGTCTTTTAAAAAAAATGCTTCGAAAAATATCTCATAAAAGAAAGGGCAATCTACAATGCTTCAATGTCTTAATGCTTCAAAAATTGTCACTAAATTTATTTATCAAGATTAAATGAGCAATCAGCAATGATTCAACCTCGTGGAATGGGTTGTTGCAACTTAGACTCGGTGCATAGTTTTCACAACTCGAAATACCTAAGGAAAGTATTGATACACAAATGTAGATCCATATTTCAGTTTTTTTTTTGCTAGCAACATTATGAAAATACTGTATATAGGAACATATCTCACTACTTAAGGAAGTAAAAGGTAATATTAACCTCAGTGGTCAACGAACAGTAATTTCTTTTGATGATTCCATTATGTTCTTCTTTCCTGTTGCCTCCATAAACTACATCAAAACAGTCTTGTATATATTCACAAATTCAAGAATCGAATACTTGCTTTACAAGAGAAATCTATGAATTGACAATCTCTAATAGCAGAAAAAGATGACATTTATGAATAGTGATCACAGACAGATTCTGTGTTCACATTCTGTGAATACATAGAACTTACGATGAATTATTGAAACATCATATCTCCGAAAGTATTAGCTTGTTAGAATTGAAAATGATAACAATGGATTCTTATGATGAAACTGCATCTTAAAAAAAATTGAATTTAAAAGTTGTAATGTAAAAAAAATATTTTTTTTGGTTACCCCGAAAGTATCAGACCGATTTTGCCCAATAACGAACTTAACCGAGATATTTATCCCTCAAACCTACTCTGAAAATTTTAACTGTCTAGCTCATTCCGTTCGAGAGTTATCGTGTTAACGGCCGGACGGACGGCCGGCCGGACAGAATCGATTTCGACCACGGATTCTTGATCAGTGAGTCAAACCAAATCGTTCAAGACCATTTTCAGCCAAAAAATCGAAAATTACAGACATTTGGGCAAATTGATAAGCACTCTGTTCCGAGGAACAAGAGCGCCATAAATTGGAAACTAACGGGTCTTTCAAGCAGTTCATTTTGCTTTGTAAATAAAACATACTATATATTTGAAAATTATTGAAATATTTATTTCATTATGGATACCATTAGTTATGAAACAAAACATAATTTAAATGTCCACAACAGAAACGCTGGCAGGAATGAAGTCGTTGAACCCAAATTTCCATGACTCAATCACAAATCAGGTCGTATGTTAGCAATTACTCGTTCAATATTGATCTGTAGACCGTCTAAATTTGCTAGATGATTGCTATAAGCCAATAACTTAATCTAACCCCAAAGAAAGAACTCTAATGGAGTTAAATCGCAGGAACGAGGCGGCTAATTTATGGGTCCATTTCTTGAAATAATCGAATCACCGAATTTTGTTTTCAATAGTCATTGTGTCATTGGCAGTGTGACAAGTGGCAACTTGTCCGTTAATCGAACTATTTATATTATTCAAAATTGAAGTTAATGAACACAAATTAGACAATTTATAAACTACAGCTTATCAGCACAAAACAATTTGCGAATGCGTACTAAAGAAACTAGCAGTTTTCTTGGAACCATATGGAAAACACAATTTTATGTTTTTGGCGCTCTTGTTCCTCGGAACAGAGTGCTTATCAATTTGCCCAAATGTCTGTAATTTTCGAATTTTTGGCTGAAAATGGTCTTGAACGATTTGGTTTGACTCACTGATCAAGAATCCGTGGTCCAAATCGATTCTGCCGGCAGTCCGGCCGACCGTTAACACGATAACTCACGAACGGAATGAGCTAGACCTTTGAAATTTTCAGAGTAGGTTTGAGGTATAAATATCTCGGTTAAGTTCGTAATTGGGCAAAATCAGTTAATAGTTTCGGAGTAACGAAAAAAATTTTTATTTTTACATTACAACTTTTGAATTCAAATTTTTTTAATATTCAGTTTCATCATAATAATCCATTGTTATTATTTTCAACTCTAACAAGCTAATACTTTCGGAGACATGATGTTTCAAAATTTCAATAATACATCGTAAGTTCTATGTATTCACAGAATGTGAACACAGAATCTGTCTGTGTTCACTGTACATAAATGTCATCTTTTCTAGGTATTAGATATTGTCAATTCGTAATTTGATATTATTTTCTCTTGGAAAACAAGTATCCGATTCTTGAATTTGTGAAGATATACAAGACTGTTTTGAAACCGAAAATAATATTGACTGATTACATATTGAATAATTTATGTATAAATATTGGGGATGATGTTTCAGAAGATTTAGAATTAGACCATTTGAATGATGTAGTTTATGAAGGCAATAGGAAAGAAGAACATAATGGAATCATCAAAAGAAATTACTGTTCGTTGACCACTGAGGTTAATATTACCTTTTACTCCCTCAAGTAGTGAGAAATGTTCCTATATACATTATTTTCATAATGTTGCTAGCAAAAAATGCTGAAATATGGATATACATTTGTGTATCAAACATTTTTTCTTGAGTTAAGGTCCATAACACAGAAAAGAAGGTGTAAGTGGTATGAACTATTAAATTTTAAATTATGAAAAGAGGATAGTATTTTATTAATATATTTCGAACTATTAGAATAATTTGTTTGTCAGCCTCTACCTACTCAAATATCAGGAATAAATTGACAATCTGCTATGATTGTCTCCAGCCTTGCTCTAGACATTTCGATGATACTTTCCTTAGGTATTTCGAGTTGTGAAAACTATGCACCGAGTGTAAGTAGCAACAACCCATTCCAGGAGGTTGAATAATTGCAGATTGCTCATTTAATATTGATAAATAAATTTAGTGACAATTTTTGAACCACTAAAGCATTGTAGATTGCCCTTTTTTTAAGGATAATTTTTGAAGCATTTTTTTTAATTTAATTTCTTTCATGATGCAGTTCTATCATAAGAATCCATTGATATAATTCCCAACTCTGAAAAACCAATACTTTCGGAGATATAAATTGTCTGTTTGAACAAGAACGCCAAAAATCTCCTGTCCACAGGGCTGGAACCAATTTTATTTATAACATTTTTTATGAATATTTCCGAAACCGATCACTCGATCTATCTGAAATTTAGCATGAAATTGTAGAATCATGATCTTTATATGCATGCGAAATTTTGTATTGATCGGATGTCTCTAAATTATAAAAAAATTAAAAATCTGTAAATAAAGCAGTCGCGCAAATGCAGATTGACTTCACTATGAAAGGAAAATATAAAAAAGCACTGACGTGAAGTCAGTACTCTTTGGCGCGCGTGTTCACGTTAGCTGATTTTTAATTGAATAATGTGGGTTCAAGCTCAGTGGATAGAGCGAGCCAGAGATCTACTCAGAGGGTAGTGGACATCATTCGATGGCGGGTCAAACATTAACAGTAGTGTGTCAGGGCTGGCGTAAGAATAGAGTAACAAAGTCGAAAAGGAACACAACTGACTCTCCTTAGTCGCTTAAGCTCCTAGGAGCTTCTGAAGGATCTCCTTGGGGAAGACCTAGAAGGGTCAGTATAATCATAATCAAGTCTATAGCAAGCGCTCAGTGGTAGAGCGTTTTACTCAGGAGCCGGAGGCCCCGAGTTCAATCCCCAGGCTAGGAAAGAACTTTTCTTGTCACGGTAATCGCCACCATTCACTGTTGGGTCAAAAATTAACAATGCTGGGCCAAAGTTTGCGTAAGGACACAGTAACAAAGCCTAGACAGAACACAACTGATTCTCCTTACTCGCTCAAGCCCTCAAGAGCTTATGAGAGGAAGACCTAGGAGGATTGCAATTGCAGAATCACTTCACTATGTAAGAAGTAAAAACCCCCTGGTACAAGCACGCCCTTAAATATTCTATGACATTAATTCAGTTCACAAAGATGGAAACATTTGTAGATTTCGCTTACTTCGAACTTTTCAGAAACCTTTTGTCAGATTTTTTGTATAGTTTTTCCTTTTCTAATGTATGTTGAGATATCGTGTCTCGCTCACCCGTACCATCAAAATTATTTAGTTCTATTCTTGTTCGGTTTAATACTTTTAGTTTCCGATCGCATACTCATAAATAAAGTTCTGATTTATTATGAAAAGCTCACCCACCTTTACTGTTGGTCTGTAATTCCTTGTCAACGCAACCATCGAAGAACTTTTGCAGGGTGTCTATCTGCCGACACAAAATGTCTTTGAACGTTCCCAATTCTGCAAGCTTCTCCCGTAGATTTCTGGACGACCTTTGGAAACTGTTGCCCGAAGCTGTGCTGAACGTGTTCGATTGTAAACTAACCGAGGAGCCATGCCGTTTCAGACTGTTCTCAGATCCTGTGCCATATCCAGATTCAACCTGTAATTAAATAAATAATATCAGCGTTTTTAAACTGTGTTCAGTAACACGACTTGCAGTATGAGTGAATTGAGTGACACAGAACACAACTGACACTCCTTAGGCTTGTTTCACATTCATACGGTTCGGTTCGTTTTCGGTTGGTACCGAAAACGAAAGATTGAAAGATCTGCTCGGTAAATATTTATTACTTTATGGTGAAACCGAAATTAAACCGTGTTATGTGAACGGCCCGGTTGATCTGTATTCCCTACACACGAATCCAAAACTATTCGTGTCGACTGTCGAGGGAGTATTCGGTGCTGTACTGTTTCTATTCGGTACGGAATCTGAACCGAAGCACCGTTTCACATTTGTCGCCAGCGACCGAAACGGAACAGAAAACGAACTGAACTGAATGGAACCGTATGCATGTGAAGCAAGCCTCAGTCACACGAGCTCCTGAGGAATCTCCTTGGGGAAGACACCTAGGAGGGTCAATATAAGCATAATCAAGTCATTAGCAAGCGCGCCAAAGTCCACGTCAATGCTTTTTGGCGCTCTTGTTCCTCGGAACAGAATGCTTATCAATTTGCCCGAAATGTAATTGTCGAATTTAAGGCAGAAAATGGTCTTGATCGATTTGGTTCGACTCACTGATCAAGAATCCGTGGTCGAAATCGATTCTATCCGGCCGTCCGTTAACACGATAACTCTCGAACGGAATGAGCTAGACAGTTGAAATTTTCAGAGTAGGTTTGGGACCTAAATATCTCGGTTAAGTTCGTTATTGGGCAAAAATGGCCGGATGATTTCGGAGTAAAAAAAATATTTTTTTTACATCACAAATTCTGAATTCAATTTTTTTTAAGATGCAGTTTCATCATAAATATCCATTGATATTATTCCAATTACTAACAAGCTAATACTTTCGGAGATGTGACTTTTCAAAATTTCAATAATACATCGTACTTCTATGTTTTAATAGAATGCGGTAGCTGTCGTTTGGTCCAGTTTGAAAGATGAACGTCATCAATGCCAAACGAAACTGAAAGTGTATTTCTGGAAAGTCTAGTTGATGTAAGCATGTAAACAATCAGAAATTTGGATTCGCTAAGTTTATAGGTAGAGTTTTTTGGTTAGTGAGCCGAAAATGAATGATGCAAGGAAGTCGAGCCTAATTAACGAGTCATTCCCTAATTATGGAAGATTTAGAGTACCAACTAATGTACAGGTAGTTATTCCTTAGTAACTCTATTTAAGATTTCATACATAAGTATTCTGGTTTGAGTTCTCTCTTGACTGATTACATTAGATTTGTTTCATAAATAAAACTTGCTATTTCATTTACTCGATTTTTCAGAATAACTCCTGATAGTTTTGAAACACTTGTAGCCAAAATTGGACCGTCATAAAGATGCAAAGGGGTTTCTTTCATGGTGTAGTTATATCATAATAATCCATTGATATCATTCCCAACTATGAGAAACCAATACTTTCGGAGATATGATTTGTCAAAGATTGAACAAGAGCGCCAAAGCTCCTGTCCACAGGGCTTTCCCACTTACTTTTTTAGCGTTTTTACTTCTTTCATAATGAAGTAAATCTGCATTGGCGCGCTTGCTATATACATGATTATAATTATACTGACCCTCCTCGGTCTTCTCAAGGAGATCCCTCAGAAGCTCCCAGAAGCTTATGCGACTAAGGAGAGTAAGTTGTGTCCTACGTCGACTTTCTTACTGTATCCTTACGCCAGGTTAGGCACAACACTGTTAATTTAATAGATCATCCAAATATAGTTATTTATAAATTCGTCCAAAAAAAAGATCACCCAAAAGACTCATAGTGGCTCAGCACCAGACCCCCATGATCACTCGACTGAATTCACATGCATTCTAGCACAAACAATACCATAAACAACCAGCGCATGCGCAGTTCACTCTTCAGTGAATTTCACATTCCAAAGTATGGACACTTCAAGTCGGATACAACACTTTATCGCCGCAAGTGATTTGTCCGCGCACATAATTGCCATGAATTTTCTTTCAAAACCTCACAATATCTGCTCAACACCAGACCCATGACTGCTACACGTAACCCATATAACCCAAAAAGAGCCACTTCTCTGCGCATGCGCAATCTACTCGTGGCGGACAGTCCTCTCAAAATCACACACCTCACACAAAACTTCGATTCTCCAGCACCAGGGGTTCAGGAGATATTGCAGCTTCGATCCACGCATGCGCGGCCCCTTCCAAGGGGATTCTACGGAGGAATAGCATCCTCCACCCCAGACGAAAACTCCAGTAGTTGAAGCATTTCTCGTCTGCTCATGCGCATAACGAGAAATGCCCGAAAGGGGTAGCATGAATTTCAAAAACTGGCCCAAGGACTCACATAATTGACATGAGGTGGTAATACAACACAAATAAGAATCAAGTTGAACGAGAAGCTTGGACACATAGGCTTCTATAGTCAATGCTTGGACATCATTTGTTGCAGTTGTAGAAAATTTTCTAGGCAAACATAAAGCTCAAAACTATGTTGAAATGGTTAACAAGATGCTTAATTGTTTCAAATCCTTAGGGTGCAATATTAGTATTGAAATACATACACTATTTACACAGCCACTTAGACCGTTTTCCAGAAAATTTAGGAGACATGAGTGAGGAACAAGGTGAAATATTTCATCAAGGTATTAAAGTTATGGAGGACCGCTACCAAGGAAGATGGGACATGCACATGATGGCAGATTACTGCTGGAGTTTAAAAGGGACTGTTTAAAAAAACATTCGAGAATGTCGCGGAAAAGAAGCTTTCGAAGTGTTGTGTGACTATTTGATTTCTTCATTTTTTTTGTTTGTAAGTACGACATAGTATTGCATTGTGTATAACTAAAATAAAAATTTCGTATCTACTTTTGTTAACTACACTCACGGATTTGAGTTATATTAATGTAACTTATATTTCTCTAAAATTGTGTATCTTAAAAATTTGAGCTCCTAGGTAAAAATGTATACATTATTTGCATTCAGGACATCAAATTGATATAGAATCAGCTCAAAAAAACTCGACACCAAAACAGCTGATACCCTGTGTAATATATTATGCAAGTTTGGACAAGTTTATTTGTGGCCAAAAAAAGAAACCTAACATATCATTTCCATGGCATTAAGATTTTTGTTACTACAAAAAACTAAAGAAGAATCGTTTCGCATTACATATCAATCCTCTGTTTGGGCGAATGTAATGAAACTTTTGGAAATGAATTCACTTATCTTAAACTAAAAATAAATCTACTTCCTAATGAAGATCTCTAGATATCCCAGTTAAAGTCAAATTCCATATTGACCATAATTTCTTCCAAATCAATATTTACTGAAGTATAGGATATGACAGAGCAAAATATATCGGAAACTATTTCCATAATAAGTTTTATCAACTCCATATCAAAGTCTTTTGAGATAAAAGGAGTTGACCCAAATTAATGTGTTCTCAATATCTTTTCTGACCAACAATCCATAATGGCTTTATTATGAATATTCTACGGAATATCATTTTAAAATGGAAAAAATATTTATGTCTGCCGCAAATTTCTAAGTAATATCACCATACTCTAACTCAATAAAGCGTCAGAATAACGAAGATATCCACCAAGCTACGGCCGCCATTTTATTGTAATTTGGATTTTTTTTATCGCGTCCTCCACGAAAAATAGGTAGAAAAAATTAAAAAAATCACTGATGTAAAGTCAATACTATTTTACGCACTTGTTCACGTTGGCTAATTTGAATTGAACGATGAGTGCTTCCCGAGGTGCTTCCAGCTCAGTGGATAGAGCGAGCCGGAGATCTAGTCGGAGGGTAGTGGACACCATTCACTGTAGGGTCAAAAATTAACAGTGATGTGCCTAAGCTGGCGTAAGGATACAGAAAGTCGACAAAGAACACTACTGACTCTCCTAAGCCGCACAAGATCTTAGGAGTTTCCGAGGGATCTCCTTGGGAAGACTTGGAAGGGGCAGTATAATCATAATCATGTCTAAAGCGGCCAAAGCAGATTGACCTCACGGCTATGCTTTTTTAGGGTTTTTACTTCTTCCATAATGAAGCCAATCTGCATTTGCGTGCGTGCTATAAACATGATTATGATTATACTGACCCTCCAAAGTCCTCCCCAAAGAGATTCCTCAGAAGCTCCTAGGAGCTTGTGCGACTAAGGAGAGTCAGTTGTATTCTTTGTCAACTTTTTTACTCTAGCCTTATGCCAGCTTAGACACAGCACTGATAATATTTGACCCGACAGTGAATGGTGACCACTACCCTCTGGGTAGATCTCCGGATCGCTCTATCTACTGAGCTTGAAACACTCATCATTCAATTCAAATTAGCCAACGTGAACACGCGCACCAAAGAATACTGACTCCACGTCAGTGATTTTTTATATTTTTTTTCTTTGACAAATATGGCTATCAATACAGTCTGGCTATTAGTTTTACCGTAGATTTAAAAAAAAATGGGTTCAAGCCCTGTGGACAGGAGCTTTCTGGCGCTCTAGTTCAAACAGACAAATTATATCTCCAAAAGTATTGGTTTCTCTGAGTTGGGAATTATATCAATGTATACATATGATAGAGCTGCATCATAAAGGAAATTCAATTCAAATAATAGTTTATTTATCAAGATTAAATGAGCAATCATGAGAATGAGAACTGCACCATGGAAGAAATCGAATTAAATCTGGCTAATTTTGCCCAATAACGAACTTAACCGAGATATTCATCTCCCTAACCTACTCTGAAAATTTCAACTACCTAGCTCATTCCGTTCGAGAGTTATTGTGGAAAAACTTTTTTTAAATTTTCAAATTTTTTTTTTACACTTTGCGGTAATCTGGTCAATACAAAACTTCACATGCGTATAAAGGTCATGATTCTACAATTTAATGCTAAATTTCAGATAGATCGAACGAACTTGTCCGAGATATTTACGCTCCAAAACCACCTTGCAATTTTCAATCCGCTAACTCCTTTCGTTCGAGAGTTATCGTGCCTACGGCCGGTCGGCCGGCCGGACATAATCGATTTCGCACTCGGATTCTTGATCAGTGAGTCGAACCAAATCGTTTGAGACCATTTTCAGCCAAAAATTTCAAAATTACAGACACTTGGGCAAATTGTAAAGCACTCTGTTCCGAGGAACTAGAGCGCCAAAAAAACAAGTTTCGTATGACAATTGCCCAAAACAGGTTTAAAGTACCTACAAATAGTAGGTATTCCATAAAACAAATATGAAAGAAGATAAGTAATAATAAAAAATTACCTTGTAATCGATCAAAAATTTCCTGATCTACGTTCACCAAAATTTCTCCTCTCTCGAACTACAGAATTATGCTTTCAATATTTACGTAATATTTTCAAACATTTTCGGGTGAGGTCCCCGTTGCATCGCTAAAATACGAGTATTTCAACCCCAATATTTTTGAAGTTACAATATTCCCTTCTGTCAAGTTGACATTATGAGAATTCATACATAGAATAATAATTATATTAATCTGTGAAATACGATTTACATTGAAATTAAAAAAATCATATCTCCGAAAGTATTAGCTTGTTAGAGTTGAAAATGATATGAATGGATTCTTATGATAAAACTGCTTATTAAAAAAAATTTAATTTGGAATTTGTTCCGTAAAAAAAAATTTTTTTTTTGTTACTCCGAAACCATCTGTCCGATTTTGCCCAATAACGAACTTAGCCGAGATATTCATCCCCCAAACCTACTCTGAAAATTTCAACTCTCTAGCTCATTCCATTCGAGAGTTATCGTGCCTACGGCCGGCCGGCCGACCAGCCGGACAGAATGAATTTCGACCACGGATTCTTGATCAGTGAGTCGAACCAAATCGTTTAAGACCATTTTCATCGAAATATTCCAAAATTACAGACATTTGAGCAAATTGATAAGCACTCAGTTCCGAGGAACTAGAGCGCCAAAAATTGCGATTATGGGACCCCGTTAGGAATGCATTTGCGTACGCCTACTATGCTTCAAACCCGAATGTAATTTAATATAGATCTTCCAAATATAGTTATTTATAAATTGGCCCCAGAGCCAAGGTACAGACATTTCAACTCAAAAACAACGTCATTTCCTCGAAACTGACTTGTCCGTGCACAAAATTGCCATAAATTTTCTTTTAAAACCACACTGCATCGCCTTAGCACCAAATTCATAACCGCTAGACGTAAACCACTTCCAACGTCCCAGAAAACCCAGAAAGAGCCTCTTCTCCTCTACGAATGCACAATTGCACAATCTACTCGTGGCTGAAATTCCTCTCAAAATCACACAAAGCTCTGATTCTTCAATACCAGTGGTTCAGTAGATATCGTATCTTGAATCAACACATGCGCGAACCCTTCCAAGGGGATTCTATGGAGGAATAGCATTCTGCACCTCAAAACCCCAATCCTCTAAGACGAAAACTCCAGCAGTTAAATCAGTTCTCGTCTACTCATGCGCATAATGAAAAATGTCCGAAAGGGGTAACAAGAAGTTCAAAAATTGGCCCAAGGACCACGTTATGGATACTCAACGTTCGGACACTACGCTACTTCCTGGAAACTGGCTTGACACTCACATAATTGACATGAGGTAATATGGCCCTCGAGTTCCTTCCTCCCCATTCTCAAAACTTTCAGACAAATTTTGAAAAACTATTTAGAATTCCACACATCGTTCACCCATTTATTCAATTGCCACCGTATATACACGTCCATATTTAAATTAGTGGCCTTGTACATATATGCTACCGATCGCAATAATCAGATAAAACATATGTAGGAACCGAAGTCGAATGCATACCAGAGGTGTTTGTCCAGATAGTAAGTTCCAAATTATTAAATGATTTTTGAGACTCAAAGTTGTCTGTTCTCAGTGAAATTTTCCACACCCCAAGAGGTCATTATTGCTTACCAAATTGCCAAAATTGAACTCAATCCGATATTTGGTTTCGGAATTTCAAGTAAAATAAACAGCAAATAGATGAAAATTTTATTAATTTTTTCTAATCACGCTGTCGTCACGAAAGCACAGGTGTTTCCAAAAAAAAATACAAAAATACAGACATCCGGGCAATATGATAGCACGCTGTTTCTGGCAGAACAAGCGCCCAAAAACTGCTGTTTTTCTTTTTATGTGATACGAATCTGGGAAAATGGCAAATGGGAAGACATTTGGGATGCTCTGTGGACATGGGCTTTGGTGCTCTTGTCAAACTACTAGCGAGTAATTATTCAAACTTTGACCAATCATATCTCCGAAAGGATTGGTTTCTTATAGTGGGGAACGATATCAATGGATTATTATGGTAGAACTGCATCATAAAAAATTAAATTTAAAACGAAGGTATATGACTCGCCTCATATGCACCAATTGGTGAACTTCCCCTTGGGATTTCCGCATTTGACGTGTGAATCTCTTCTCTTTCTTTTGTAATGTTAATTTGAGATGTGGCAATAAAGACATAATAATAATATGTTGGATTTACATTCATTAGCAAATTATAATTAGAGCATTCTATGGCGGAGGTTACACGGTCAATCTGGTATCAATCTGACATCAATCCATGATTGATGTCAGAATGAACTGATGCCAGATTGGCTTTTCGTTACTGCGAAACCACCAGGTCGATTTTGCCCAATAACGGATTCAACCGAGATATTTATCTCCCAAACCTACACTGAAAATTTCAACTGTCTAGCTCATTACATTCGAGAGTTATCGTGTTAACGGACGGCCGGCCGGACATAATTATTTCGACCACTGATTCTTGATCAGTGAGTCGAACCAAAACGTTTGAGAACATTTTCAGTTAAATATTCAAAAATTACAGACATTTGGGCAAATTGATAGTCACTCTGTTCAGAGGAACAAGAGCGCCAAACAGTGTTTTATGTGATGAGAGGAAACAATGGTTAAAATTAATGTATAGCACAAAGCCTGTATACAATATATTATTTTGAACTTTTAGCATTACATTTCTTCATCTAACAATAAAGCATGTATGAAAAATAAAAAGTTGGTTCAAGCACCGAAGTGAAGTCAGGAACTTTTGCGCGTATGTTCTATTGTCCATTCTCCTGTACTGGACACCCTCAATCGAATTTATCATGGTAAATTATATTGTCCAAGTGTCCAATACAGAAGAATGGACAATGGAACATCCGCGCAAAAGCTCCTGACTTCACGTCAGTGCTTGAACCATTTTTTTTCGTAATTTTCAAAAAATTTTCTAGGGTAGGTACGGTTCCCACATAATTTTACACACGTCTTTAAGTCGATATTCTACAACTAGTTACTAAGCTTCAATTCGATGAAGTCTATATTTTTTATCGAGGAAATAATATTCCAGGTGGGTATAACTAAGAAACCGTTGGACCGATTATGCCCAAAAACGAACTTAACTCTCCCATTCGGATGATCAACCTACCCTGAAAATTGCAAGTCCCTTTATCCTTTCGTTCGAATGTTATCGAGGCAACGGTCACCCATTAAGCTACTGAACTCATACAAGGCTGCTCGGATCTCCAATAATATGGATCCGATCGTGTTCAAACTTGGAACTTGGCAGTAGAGTTAGGTTCTGAAGGCTCTTGCAAAAATTCAGCGATGTCGGATGATTAGTTTCTGATATATAGAATTTTTTCATTATTTTTTAAAAATTTTCTAGTGATACGATCCTCACCTAATTTCCCAGGAATTTTTGCGTTGGCATTCTACAACTAATATCCATGCTCGAATAAGATCGGTTCTGTATTTTTCGAGTTATTGAGGAAATAACAACCAAATTTCAGATGGGTATATCTCCAAAACCGTTCATGCCTATAAATAAAATCAAATGTCGCATTCAGATGCACAACCTAACCTGAAAATTTCAAGTCGCTATCTCTTTCCGTTCTCAGGTTATCGTGACATAAATAATATTTTTTAATAATTTTTTTCAAATTTTCTAGTGATACGATTCCCACAAAATTTCACAAACGTCCTAAGGTTTGTATTCCACAACTACTCACCAAGTTTCAATTCGATCGGATTTGTATTGGTTGAAAACAAAATTATTACTCGTAAACCGTTGGGCCGATTATGCCCATGAACGAACTTGTCCGTCGTATTGGGATGCGCCACCTATCCTGAAAATTTCAAGTCGCTATCTTTTTCCGTTCTCAAGTTATCTTGGCAACGGCCGGACGGACAGAATCAAATTTGACCTTCTTCATCAGGGAGTCGAACCCAATCGTTTGAGACCATTTTCGTCGAAAAATTCGAAAATTACAGACATTTGGGCAAAATGATAACGCGATGTTCACTATAAAAGTAACTACACTCTTGTCCACTACAGTTTTTTGTCGTCTGACATATGTTTCGGAAACAACGTTTCCATCTTCAAAGACGAAGCGTTATGCTACAGTAACGCTTCGTCTTTGAAGATGGAAACTTTGTTTCCGAAACATATGTCAGACGACAAAAAAACTGTAGTGGACAAGAGTGTAGTTACTTTTATAGAGTTCATAATAAGTCCACAGTGAACTCAAAATACTCGTAGAATAAACGCGATGTTCCTCAGAACATACGCGCAAAAAGTGTTAGCAGAGGTTAATGTAACGGGATACCAAAGAATTCGATGTCTGATACTAGAGCTTAGGGACAAAACCTCAGCAAAAAACCATGTCTCCCCGTTATTGTGATTTGAAAATATTTAAATTGCTAACAACACTTTAAAAACCAAACTCACGAAATCGAATAGAACAGTTTGAATTCCTAATCATTTGTTGCTTTGTGGAGTTGCGCTACCATACTAAAATTTTGAATTTGGCGGTTCAGCCTGTATAACATTAAATTGTAGTCGGAACGTGTAACGAAAAAAAAATACGGAATTCAGTTGACGACAAAAAAATTAAAGAATAAGTATGAAGTTTGGCTCACTTGGACGTGTTCATTCGTAGGAATCTTCTTCTTTTTACCACCACCGTCTTTTCCGAAACAGCACAACATCGTTCCGCTCGCGTTCCGTACGATTTGAAACGCGTTTGAATCAAACGGATAATAATGAACGTGGAAGCCGAACAATGATTGAACTCTTATTAGTCATCGGTATAGTCGACACGAGGTGGGCATATTTTCTTTGTGCAATAATACTCTACTCTACTCCAGTTCACCTTATCGGTCATGAGCAAGCGCTTCAACAATAATCGCCGATTCAGGTGAGGTGGAAACTCGCGGGAGAAAAGTTCGGAAAAATGTGCTGGTCGACCTAAGGTATCTTGAATCGAATGATTTGTCATATTCAGCCGTCAAGCAGTAAGCACCATTTGCGAATTGAATCAAAATTGGTTCAAGCCCTGTGGACAGGAGCTTTTTGGCGCTCTTGTTCAAACAGGCAAATTATATCTCCGAAAGTATTGGTTTCTCAGAGTTGGGAATTATATCAATGGATTCCTATGATAGAAATGCATCATGAAAGAAATGAAATTTAAAAATCATAAAATTTATTCATGAAGATTAAACGAACAATCTGCAATGATTCAACCTCCTGGAATGGGTTGTTGCAACTTACACTAGGTGCATAGTTTTCACAACGCAAAAACATAAGAAAAGCATCATCGAAATGTCTAGAGCAAGGCTGGAGGCAATCATAGCAGATTGTCCATTTATTCCTGATATTTGAGTAGTTAGTGGATTACGAACAAATTATTTTAATCGTACAAAATATATTAATAAAATGCTATCCTCTTTTCATAATTTAAAATTCAATAGTTCATACCACTAACACATTCTTTTCTGTATTATGAACCTTAACGCAAGAAAACATGTTTGATACACAAATTTAGATCCATATTTCAGTATTTTTTTGGTAGCAACATTATGAGAATACTGTAAATAGGAACATGTCGTACTACTGAGGGAAGTAATAGGTGGTCAACGACAGTAATTTCTTTTGATGATTCCATTATGTTCTTCTTTCCCATTGCCTCCATAAAATACATCAAAACAGTCTTGTATATATACACAAATTCAAGAATCGAATACTTGCTTTCCAAGAGAAAATATTTTACTACGAATTGACAATCTCTACCTAATAGCTAGAAAAGATGACATTTATGAATAGTGAACACAGACAGATTCTGTGTTCACATTCTGTGAATACATAGAACTTACGATGTATATTATTAAAACTTTGGAAACATCATATCTCCGAAAGTATTAGCTTGTATAAGATTTGAAAATGATGACAATGGATTCTTATGATGAAATTGCATCTTAAAAAAATTTGAATTCAAAAGTTGTAATGTAAAAAAAAATATTTTTTTTTCGTTACTCCGAATCTAATAGACCGATTTTGCCCAATAACGAACTTAACCGAGACATTTATCCTTCAAAACTACTCTGAAAATTTCAACTGTCTAGCTCATTCCGTTCGAGAGTTATTGTGTTAACGGCCGGCCGGACAGAATTGATTTCGACCACGGATTCTTGATCAGTGAGTCAAACCAAATCGTTCAAGACCTTTTTCAGCCAAAATTCGAGAATTACAGACATTTGGGCAAATTTATAAGCACTCTGTTCCGAGGAACAAGAGCGCCAAAAAGTGGGAAAGTCGTGTGGCAGTAGCTTTGACGCTCTTGTTCAATTTTTGTAAAGCCATTTCTCCGAAAATATTGGTTTCTCAGAGTTAGGAATGATATCAACGGATTCTTATAATAGAATTGCACCATAAAAGAAATTGAATTCAAATAATAATTTATTTATCAAGATTAAATGAGCAAACCGCAATGATTCAACCTCGTGGAATGGGTTGTTGCAACTTACACTCGGTGCATAGTTTTCACAACTCGAAATACCTAAGGAAAGTATCATCCGAATGTCTAGAGACAATAATAGCAGATTGTCCATTTATTTCTGATATTTGACTAGGTATAGGCTGACGAACAAATTATTTTAATAGTTCAAAATATATCAAAAATACAATCCTCTTTTCATAATTTAATAGTTCTTACCACTAGCACATTCATTCTGTAAAGGTGGGTTTGAACCAAACGAACAAAGAGCAAGAGCAAGAACAAGAACATTCTTTCTTGGTCTTTTGGGGTAAACGAAAGCTCGTTTTCAGCGTTTACACCCTAATATCAACGAGCAAGAACGAGAATAAGGAACTAAAATTCTTGCTCAGGATAGATAGATGTTTAGATCAGCCGAACGAATGCTCATTCATGCCAATTTTGTGATTGGCGTTGCTTCGTTATGTCCGACTCTGAGAGCAATATTATAATTGCAAGTGCTGCATTTATCATTTTGTCCCAAATACGCAAAAAGAAAAGAAGGAAGAGGCATTGGTGGGTGACAAATTTAATGCAGCAAAGGATAACGTAGGTGAAACCCTTTATTATCTCTGATCAGCCATACAATTCGGAAATCGAGTACGAATTTCAGAGACTCGATCCCTGCATATGAGAGGCTAGCATTGACTTGAAGATTTTTGGCAACTGGAGAATCCGGGGTCAAATTCAATTCTGTCCGGCCGGCCGTGAGAACGATAAATATCTCGGACGAGTTCGTTATCGGGCGAAATCCACCAAGCAGTTTCAGAGTTATGGCCGTTTTTAGTAAAAATATTTTTTATGAATATTTCCGAAACCGATCACTCGATCTATCTGAATACTAGCAGCAAATTGAAGAATCATGACCTCTATAAGCATGCGATGGTTTGTACTGATCGGATTTCCATTAAGTGGCAAAAAAAAATTCGAAAATTTTAAAATTTTATTTCCACAATAGCTCGAGAAATACTGATCTGATTGAACTGAAACTCAGTAGGTAGATGCAAAAGAACGAAGCAAACACTTTTGCAAAATTCCGTGAGGATCACATGACATTAAAAAAATTCAAAAAATTACTACTATTTTGCGGAATATTTTGCTTGAAATTCCGAAACCTATTTTTTTTTAGTTCATGCTGCCCCTTCCGGGCATTTTCGGCGCTCTAGTTCCTCGGAACTGAGTGCTTATTCATTATGCGCATGCGCAGATGAGAAGTGATTTAACTGCTGGAGATTTCGTCTGAGAGAATTGGGGTTTTGGGGTGGAGGATGCTATGCTTCCATATTTCTTCGCATACGTGGATCAAAGATGCGATATCTCCTGAACCACTAGTGTTGGAGACTCGGAGTTTTTTGTGAGGAGAGAAGTGACTGTTTTTGGATTGTATGGGTTACGTTTGGGAGTGGTTTAGGACTATATCGGTCATGGGTCTGGAGCTGAGCCGACATTGTGAGGTTTTAAAAGAATATTCATGGCAATTATGTGCAGGGACAAGTCAGTTTAGGGAAAATAGCGTTGTTTCCGAGTTGGAGTGTCCGTACCGTGGCCCTGGGCTAAATTTTGAAATTCATGTTACCCCTTGCGGGCATTAACGTTATGCGCATGAACAGACGAGAAGTGATTTAACTGCTGGACTTTTTGTCTGAGACGATTGGGGTTTAGAGCTGCTGGATGCTATTCCACCATAGAATTCCCTTGGAGAGTCTGCGCATGCGTATGGATTAAAGCTGCAATATATCCTGAACCACTGGTGTTGATGAATCAGAATTTTGTGTGAAGTGTGTGATTTTGAGACGCCACGATTAGATTGCACATGCGCAGAGGAGACGTGGTTCCTTTTGGATTGTATGGCTTATGTTGGGAGTGATCTGCTTCTAGCGGTCATGGATTTGGTGCTGAGATGATATTGTGAGGTTTTAAGAGAAATTTTATAGCAATTCTGTGCACCGACAAGTCAGTTTCGAGGAAATAGCGTTGTTTCCGAGTTGAATTGTCTGTATTGATACCCTGATTTGTTAAAGGAGCTTGAAAAAGTCAATACTCTTTTGCGCGCGTGTTCACGTTGGCTAATTTGAATTGAGAACGAGCCGGAGATCTACCCGGAGGGTAGTGGACACCACTCACTCTCGGGTAATAAATTAACAGTCCTGAGTCTAAGCTGGCATAAGGATAAATTAACAAAGTTGACAAAGATTACAACTGACTCTCCTTAGTCGCACAAGCTCCTAGGAGCTTCTGAGGGATCTCATTGGGGAAGAGTTGGGAGGGTCAGTATAATCATAATCATGTTTATAACACGCGCACCAAAGCAGATTGGCCCCACGTCAATACTTTATAGCATTTTTCTTTCATTGTGGAGTCAATCTGCAATTGGCGAGCGTGTTATAAACATGATTATGATTATACTAACCATTTTGAATTGTAAGTGTAGTCGGTAACGCTGCCTGATTTCCCAAAAAAAAATTCTGCCGTTCTCGGCGGTAAGATGCGAGAAGCGAGTCCATCTCCTTTTTTGCTTCTTCTACAGTACATTCAAGTAAATTTGGAATTTCCTGCCAAGCATCATGTTTGCGAGTTGTATTTTTATATGGTTCATACGGCGGATCCCACAGACATCTGGAATTTTGGTAGGCTCCAATCATTAGAAGACATTTTTCTGTAGACCAATCCATACTTAATCCGATAAAAATAAATCGCTAGAGCACAAGAACGCTTTGAAGAGATCGCTCTGGGGAGCGAGCGCTTCTGAACACGCAAGAATGCTCTATGCAACTGTACACACGCTCTAGTGCCGTTTATATCAACCGATCGAGCAAATTTAGAATATAGAATCTTTGCAAACGCAGAAAGAACAACGATAGAAAGCTCTGCATCCGTTTACACTAAAAGAATTTGATAGATAGGAGATAGAATGAGCATTCGCTCGTCACAAGAACGCTCTAAGCAACTGTTCACACGCTCTAGTGCCGTTTATATCAAGCAATCGAGCAATCTTAGAATATTCCTTAGAATCTATGCGAACGCAGAAAGAACAATGAAAGAATGCTCTACATCTGTTTACACTAAAATAATTTGATAGAGAGGGAATAGAATGAGCATTCGCGGGTCTGATGTAAATCGGCCTTAATATGAACCTTAACTCAAGGAAGAATATTTGATACACAAATGTATAGATCAATATTTCAGAATTTTTTTTGCTAGCCACATTATGAAAATACTGTATATAGGAACATGTCTCACTACTTAAGGAAGTAAAAGGTAATATTAAACTCGGTGGTCAACGAACCGTAATTTCTTTTGATGATTCCATTATGTTGTTCTTTCCTATTGCCTTCATTAACTACATCATTAAAATGATCCAATTCTTAATCTTCTAAACATCATCCCCAATATTTGCACATAAATTATTCAATATGCAACAAATAAATATTATTTTTGGTATCAGAACAGTCTTGTATATGTTCACAAATTCAAAATGCGGAACCCTGTTTTCAAACACAAAATATTTTCAGAGTACGAACTAGAACAGAAATAAATATGACGTCTCTTATAGGTAGATAAGATGACATGAATGAAGTGAACACAGATATAACACAGACAGATAGAATTCGCATTCTATGAAAACATAGAAGTACGATTGTCCTGGTCGAGCTAAGGTATTTTGAATCGAATGATTTGTCATAATCAGCCGTCAAGCACCATTTGAAAATTGAATCAAAAAAGGAACATTGGAAAACCACCAAAGATTGACTTTGATAGTTTCACATCGCTAAGTGTCCTTTTTTGCTCGCTTGTTTCGCAAGAAACCTCCGTCTATCATTTTGCCCACATGGGATTTTCGACCGAAAATGGTCTCAAACGAATGGGTTCGACTAACTGAGGGCCGGTTTCTCAATAGGTCTCATGCATGTAATACATAATACCATATGTTTATGTTTTTCTGAATCTACTTCAATACCAGAATTTCATGTATGCCCTCATACACTTTCATAATTTATAAAATTTGAATATTTCGGTATTGAAAATCGGTAAATCAAGAAGCAATTTCAAATGAGGTGAAACGCTTCTGAATCGTTGCTGTGACGGATGAAGTAATCAAAATTTACCATCTGCTTGCCAATGCTGACTTCGAGCTCTTTATAGGGAGCTGTGTTACACTGGAATAAAGAGTGAAACGACTGAAACGGACACGCGAAGAGTGTGAGAGTAGATATGACGGGTTACGTCACGGACTGGCGCCAAGTTTCGGACGTTTGAACAGGCATTATGTGCTACCGAATTTGAATAATAGTTTTCTCGTTGAAAATTGAATTTTTTTTAATGAGGTTGAACTATTTCAGTATTCTTGTGGATATAATAATCGATTCCAATAATAAAAAAAATTCATGCAAGAGACCTATTGCGAGTTAACCCTAGGTTGCGAGTTAAGCAAGTATTTAGCGATCTTATTGAATGCGCAACACTTGGTTTATACTCGCAACCTCGAGTTAACTCGCAATTGAGAAAACGGCCCTAAAGCGTAATCCGTGGTCAAATCCAATTCTGTCCGTCCGGCCGGGCTTAAGCACAATAACTTTCGAAGTAAATGAGTTAAGAGTTAAATTTTGCAGGGTAGGTTTGGGGCATATACAGGGTGTCCCAAGTTCGAGTGCCTATTAGACGTTTCTGGAGAACTGGACATATTTGAAATCTGAAAATAAATAATAATAAATATTTTCGAAGCCCAATCACTTCCGGTTATACAGGGAGTGAAAATAAATTTGATGAAAAAATTTTTTTTTCAATTTTTGCATTTCTGGTATGATCAAGTATTCAATGCTGAATACATTTCTGTTAAAACCATTGTATTCATTTGAATAGTTTTCAAAATATCGAAAAAAAAAAACGGAAAAGAAGTCAAATATGTTTAGTCAGTATTATGTTCATTATTCTTGGTTTGAACATCCTGAGCGTGAAACGTTTTTAGAACATCGAAGGGGAGGAATGTGGAAAGGTCATGCATCTTTTGAATTTCAGAAATATCATCACAGGGTGTTTCAAATTTTGTGTCGAAAATTGTGATCAAAAATTGGCCATAACTTCTGTTTTTCAAATTAGAACCCTATTTTTGCGCGTATGTTCTGGGGAACATACGCGTTATAGTTTTGCCCAAATGTCTGTAACTTTCGAATTTTTTGAAAAAAATGGTCTCAAACGATTAAGTTCGACTCCCCAATGAAGAATTCGAGGTCAAATTTGATTCTGTCCGGCCGGCCGTCCGGCCGTTGCCACGATAACTTGAGAACGAAAAGAGCTAGCGACTTGAAATTTTCAGGGTAGGTGGCGCATCCCAATACGACGGACAAGTTCGTTAATGGGCATAATCGGCCCAGTGGTTTCCGAGTAATAATTTTGTTTTCAACCAATATGAATCCGATCGAATTGAAACTTGGTGAGTAGTTGTAGAATATGAACCTAAGCACGTTTGTGAAACTTTGTGCGAATCGTATGGCTACAAAATTATTAAAAAATTATTAAAAAATATTTTTGTTGTCACGATAACTTGAGAACTGAGAGAGATAGCGGCCTCAAGTTTTCAGGTTAGGATGTACACCACAACTCGACATTTCAGTTTGATTATGAGCCTAATCGGCCAAACGGTTTTAGAGTTATAGCCATCTGAAATTTTATGAAATTTTGTGGTTTTTGTTCCTCATTAACTCGAAAAATACTGAACCGATTAAATTCAAACATGGTTGTTAGTTGTAGAATGCCAATGCGGAAACGTTTGCAAAATTTGGTGAGGATAGCATTTGTAGAAAATTTTAAATAAATCTTTGAAAATAAAAAAAAAAAGTTCTATATATCAGTAACTAATCGTTCGAAATTGCTGAAATTTCGCAAGAACCTTCATAACATAACTATACTGACAATTTTCAAGTTTTAATACGATCGGTTAAATATTGTTGGAGATTCGAGCATTCTTGTGTGAGTTCAGTAGATGGGTGACCGTTGCCTCGATAACTTTCGAACGAAAGGAGATAGGGACTTGCAATTTTCAGGGAAGGTTGCGTATCCGAAAGGGAGAGTTGAGTTCAATTGTGGGCATAATCGGTCTAACGGTTTCCGAGTTATACCCATCTGGAATATTGTTTCCTTGATAACTCAAAAAATAAATATTCGATCGAATTGAAGTTTGGTAACTAGTAGTAGAAAATCAACATAAAGACGTGTTTAAATTTTTTTTATTAAATATTTAAAACTGTAATTAGTTCTTTGAAATACCATTGAATGAAGAAATTCTTGTAAGTTAACAAAATATCTTTATTTGAACAATAAAAAAATATCATTTTATTAAAATGATATTTAGACTATCCAATTGCTTATTTTTTTTATAATATTTTTGCTGTAAGTCAGTATAGCTTAGAACTTTCAAAGTTTCAATGTTTCTTGAATTATAGACTTTACAGAATAAAATAGGTAGGTATACTTCTAATAGCTTAGATCTTTCAAAGTAACTTCCAACAATATTAATTTAAATGATATTATAAATAAAAAATTGGTTCAAGCACTGACGTGAAGTCAGAAGCTTTTGCGCGTATGTTCTATTGTCCATTCTCCTGTATTGGACACTCTTCTTAATCGAATTTACCATGATGAATTCTATTGTCTATTCTCCTGTATTGGACACTCTTCTCAATCGAATTCACCATGATGATTTTTATTGTCTATTCTCCTGTATTGGAGACTCTTCTTAATCGAATTTGCCATGATGAATTCTATTGTCCATTCTGGACAATAGAATTCATCATGGCAAATTCGATTAAGAAGAGTCTCCAATACAGGAGAATGGACAATAGAATTCATCATGGTGAATTCGATTGAGAAGAGTGTCCAATACAGGAGAATAGACAATAGAATTCATCATGGTAAATTCGATTAAGAAGAGTGTCCAATACAGGAGAATGGACAATAGAACATACGCGCAAAAGCTTCTGACTTCACGTCAGTGCTTGTTTATGATTGCGTTGGATTCTGCGGTGAAAAATAATGATAGTTTTCTTACATGATTATGCTCCTAAATTGAATAATTTCTGAGTTTTTTTTTTAATTTAGGAGCATAATCATGTTAGAAAACTATCATTATTTTTCACCGCAGAATCCAACGCAATCATAAAAAAGGGTTCTAATTTGAAAAACAGAAGTTATGGCCAATTTTTCATCACAATTTTCGACACAAATTTTGAAACACCCTGTGATGATATTTCTGAAATTCAAAAGGTGCATGACCTTTCCACATTCTTCTTCTTCGATACTGTAAAAACGGTTCACGCACAGGATGTTTAAAATAAGAACAATGAACATAATACTGACTAAACATGTTTGTCTTTTTTTCCGGTTTTTTTTCGATATTTTGAAAACTATTCGAATGATTACAATGGTTTTAACAGAAATGTGTTCAGTATTGCATACCAGGAATGCAAAACTTGACAAAAAAATGTTTTCATCAAATTTATTGTCACTATTTATGGACACTCTTAATTCGAATTTACCATGGTAAACTCGAATTAAGTGTCCAATACAGGAGAATGGACAACATAATTTACCATGGTTAATTCGATTAAGGGTGTCCAATACAGAAGAATGGACAATAGAACATACGCGCAAAAGCTTCTGACTTCACGTCAGTGCTTGAACCAATTTTTTTTTCGTGATTTTTTTGAAATTTTCTAGGGGTACGGTTCTTAAATTTTTTTTTCGTCATTTTTTTCAAATTTTCTAGGGGTACGGTTCTTACAAAATTTTAAACACGTCTTCATGTTGATTTTCTACTACTAGTTACAAAGCTTCAATTCGATCGAATATTTATTTTTTGAGTTATAAAGGAAATAATATTCCTGGTGGGTATAACTCGGAAACCGTTCGACCGATTATGCCCAAAAACGAACTCAACTCTCCCATTCGGATACGCAACCTACCCTGAAAATTACAAGTCCCTATCTCCTCTCGTTCGAAAGTTATCGAGGCAACGGTCACCCATCTACTGAACTCACACTGCTCGAATCTCCAACAATATTTAACCGATCATGTTTAAACTTGAAACTTGGCAGTAGAGTTAGGTTCTAAAGGCTCTTGCAAATTTTCAATGATTTATTAAAAATTGTCTACAAATGCTATCCTCACCAAATTTTGCAAGAATTTTCGCGTTGGCATTCTACAACTAATAACCATGTTTGAATTCAATCGGTCTAGTGTTTTTCGAGTTAATGAGGAACAAAAACCAACCAAATTTCAGAAAATTTCAGATGGCTATAACTCTAAAACCGTTTGGCCGATTATGCTCATAAACAAACTCAAATGTCGCATTCAGATGCACAAGCCGCTATCTCTTTCCGTTCGCAGGTTATCGTGACAACAAAAATATTTTTTAATAATTTTCTAGCGATACGATTCTCACAAAATTTCACAAACGTGCTTAGGTTTATATTCTACAACTATTAATTCACCAAGTTTCAATTCGATCGGATCTATATTGGTTGTAAACAAAATTATTACTCGGAAACCACTGGGCCGATTATGTCCATTAACGAACTTGTCCGTCGTATTGAGATGCGCCACCTACCCTGAAAATTTCAAGTCGCTAGCTCTTTCCGTTCTCAAGTTATCGTGGCAACGGCCGGACAGAATCAAATTTGACCTCGAATTCTTCATTGGGGAGTCGAACCAAATCGTTCGAGACCATTTTCGTAAAAAAATTCGAAAGTTACAGACATTTGGGCAAAATGATAACGCGATGTTCCCCAGAACATACGCGCAAAAAAATATTATCAATGCTGAGCCTAACGTGCTGTATTAATACAGCATCAAAGCCTAAAAAGAAATCACCTGATTCTCCTATTTCATACAAGTATTTGAGGTATTGGTAAAATCATACATCGATATTGAATCATCAAGTCCTAGAAGTTGCATAAGGCATTAGTGATTCTGCTGAAGTTCACCTGCTGCAATTCACATAATGTCCAAAAGGAGTCTTCATTAAATAATGCTCTTCACCTTCAAAACTCTTTTGTAATTTAGAGGCTACTTCAACACCGAAATTAAATCATTATTTCTGTCTAAACCATATCTGTATGTCGTTTTTAACAGAACATTAGCATGATAATGAAACATGAATGGTTATATTGAATAGGAGGGCCAGTAGCTCAGTGGTTGACTAGGAACAGGAAGTTTCTGAGTTCAAATCTCTCCTTGTTCAGGATAATCATATCACAATCATCATTCTAATTATTCTCACACTGGAGGCAATTTTGAGTTTTCCCATAAATCAAATTATTCAGACGATGGGACAGTAAACTCAGCATTATATTTGGAATACCACATCCTGCCTGACAAACTTCCACTTAATTTCAGAAGGCCTCCACCTAACCTCAAAAATATTGTAAACAAACTTTAAAGATACCTTTAAATACCTGTCAAATTGAAAAAACATTATGATTAAATTTACACTAAACAATAATTTAACTAACCAACAAAAATTTTAGGATTTGATTGGTGATATTTATTGAGACAATGAAGAACTATCTGTTAATCTAAATCGTATTACAAGTATCCAGGTATACGTTACAACTATAACATGCAAGGAAAATTGAGAACTTTCATGTCACCCTTTATTTACCCTTCTATTGACTAATAGAAATGATTTCTTGGTATGATGAGATTTCGAATCCACTAAACTGACTATATTCAATCATATCAAACAAACGTGATGTCTGAAGTTCTTAGAAATCTTTATCTGCAACTCCTATTTTAACAGAAGATCGTAGCAGAGCTGTAATTTTAGTTTTTAAGGTAATCGGGAATTATCATATGCCAGAATACAAGTATTATACATTAAGCACCAAATGAAGATGTCAGAAATAAGTAAGTAGGCCTAAATTCTTGATGTTTTTTGAAAACTGCAGTACTGTTGACATTTGTATTGCCAATGGTTCACAATATCCTCTTCATCAAAAACTTGAATTGAAGGAGTTTTTCAAATCATATGAAATTTGTTTGTGACATTTTTAAAGGACTTACCTTATAGCATTCCAATGCATCTGCCCAACTCTGTTTTACTTCCACAGAAGATGCCCTCAGATACCAAACACAATCATTGACAGACACATCAAAGCGACATTCGTCGAACTCATGAGGCTAAAAATACAGTCTCATCAATCGATTTACATATATTATGGATTCGATAAACAAAATGAGGCCAAACACACCTTTATTACAGCTTTGGCCAATGATAAGGCACCTCTACAGCCATAATTAACTTCCAATTTGTTTTTGTAATATGATAAAGTACCACTTTTGAGTACGATATACCGATCTTGCCATCCGTGAATGTAATTAGTCCATTTGCTCAAAACTCCTGATAATTCCGCGTTATTTTCGTTATCTGAACAATCTTCACTGCTGGGATCATCTGCCATCACTATTTGGTGTTTTTTAGAGGTAATGATTAAATAAAATTATTGAACGTCTAGGTCATTGCAAAATTAAGTAAACCGAATAAGTAATTATTCTTAAACTTCAAATACGGACATTATTAGTAAATACATATATTTACTACATGTTTGGCATGTTTATTAAAAACCGACATATTTTTCTGTAATACATGCGCACATTCGGGTATGTTCTGTCACAGAAAGATAACGGTTTGTTTTATCAATCTTATGCAACTTTGAATACACGTAGGCGTATTACGGGAAGTAGAGCTGAAATGTTTCGTATTCTACAATATATACAGGTTCTTTCACGAGGAACCTCACCCAAATTTATACGGGAAACTACAGAACGTATTTTCATGAAATTCAGCACTTATAAGTATTTCACGATGCTGATGAAATCTAAAATATTTACAAGGCATGAGCACCTCCGGTTTTTCCGGAAATTACGTCAACTTCCGTTTTTCAAATTAGAACACCATTTTTTCATTGCAGAAATAGATTCCTTAGAAAATTTCAAGTTATTTTGATGTAACATTTTTCAGTTTTGGTTGGAAAATTCTCTCTGAGCGGGAAAATTCGAAAAAAAAAATCGAAAATAGAGCTCCGCTGAAACAAGAATAACTCAGAGGTTTTTGGATGGAAAATTTTCATTTTTGGGATTTTTCAAGATGTAAGATTGATGTATCCACTTTAAAAATCGAAATCGCGATTCATGATACAGGGGGTGAAAAAATCGCTTTCAAAGTTAGGGATGACAAAATCGTGAAAAATCAATTTTTTCAAATTAGAACCCCATTTTTTTATGGCAGATATTGAATCTAAGTTAAAAAATAATGTGAGTGTATGCATCACACCCTTGCCCTAAAGTGGATATTTTCTGAGTTATTCACAAAAAACTGTTTTTCGTCTTGAATTTTCAGCTATTTCTTTTCCCTTCACGCCAAAAAGATGAAATTTTCAGGAACTGTTATTTGAACCATGCTGTAGATTTTTCACCCCTTCTTGAAACCAACTTCAAGTTACTATTAGGAGAACCATGGCAAACTCTCGCAGTTATAACTAGAGAAGATGCTCAAAGTTTTGACCGTTAATTTCTAGACATTTATTTATACGTCTCAGGAATGCTTCATGCGTTGCTCTTCTTATTTCATCGGGAGGAAGAGATCTGCAAAAGTGTTTAAAAACCAAATTGAGTTTCAAAACTATGAATCTAAATATCTAAACAAACCTGAACGCATTTCTGACTCGTTCTATGCAGTCCTCTTTATCAGTCAGGGGAGTTGAGTAGACAATATTTTTTATCCTACCCCAAACATAATAGTCTAAAGGAGTTAAATCGGGAGAACGTGGTGGCCAAAGATGTGGACCATTGTTCGCCAACCATCGATCTTCAAATAGCCTGTAGAGGATATTTGACACATTGAGTGAATTGTGTGGAGGCGCGCCATCTTGTTGATACCATAAGTCATTATGGTTCTGTACTAGCGGCTCAATTATTTGAGTCAATATGTCAGAATATCTATCTCCTAAGGGAGAACATTCTTTAAATAATGCAAACATGTGTAGTGTTCTATCTTACCAGTTAAAGTCCCATCATAAATGTGAACATCGAGAATTGCATTATTTTTGATGGCGCAAAAAACATTGAAACTCCAGGTCTCTTGAAAGTTCCATTGTCTGAAGTGGTGGTTGTTCTCTTCATCCCAATAATGACTGTTATGCCTATTGAAAGAACCATTCTTTGTGAATTTAGATTCATCTGTCCAAATTATACAGTCCAAAAAGTTTTCATTCTCTTGAAATCGAATCATCATAGCTTCGCAAAACTCTGTTCTCCTGACGAAATCAGTTTCCTTCAAATGCTGTATCCTATTGAATTTATATGGGTGCATTTTATGTTTTTTTAATATTCTCCAAACACTCGATTGAGATAATCCCAGATCAATCTCGGCATCTTTGAGAGAATTTTGAGGATTCACACGAAAATATGCAAGAACTGTTATTTCGTTGTTCTCATCTTCTACTACACTTTTTTCTCTGTGTATAGTTTTCTTAACGAAAGATCCGACATTTCTCAAGTTTGTCATGGTTCTGTTAATGGTATCTCTCGTTGGTCTGGGTCGGTCAGGAAACCTCTCAATGAACAGTCGAATCGTTCTATCTACAACTTTATTACATTCTCCATGAAGTAGAATGAGATTCAAATAATCTTCATTGGTAAAATTAGGCATAGTGATCGATTTTATAACTTAATACGAATTATCACCAAATTAATAGTAAACACAAAATGCTACTGAATAAAGAGGAATTTGGCAGATGTAATTAATGATATCTATCATTCAAAAAAAAGAATGTAAAACATGGTAAGTTTTTGCATATGGTTCATAAGGAATTATTTATTTATCACTGGAGAGAAAACCGATGGCCGATTAGTTGAAATAAAGAGGTTTCCGATACAAATTCGAATCAAAATTCGCCATCTATTTAGGAACAACCTGTAACTTTTTTCTCTTGCATATTAGGGTAGTAAAATCTAAAACATTGTTTAAGTAACAGTTCCTGAAAATTTCATCTTTTTGGCGTGAAGGGAAAAGAAATAGCTGAAAATTCAAGACGAAAAACAGTTTTTTGTGAATAACTCAGAAAATATCCACTTTAGGGCAAGGGTGTGATGCATACACTCACATTATTTTTTAACGTAGATTCAATATCTGCCATAAAAAAATGGGGTTCTAATTTGAAAAAATTGATTTTTCACGATTTTGTCATCCCTAACTTTGAAAGCGATTTTTTCACCCCCTGTATCATGAATCGCGATTACGATTTTTAAAGTGGATACATCAATCTTACATCTTGAAAAATCCCAAAAATGAAAACTTTTTATTCAAAAACCTCGAAGTTATTCTTGTTTTAGCGGAGCTCTATTATCGATTTTTTTTTCGAATTTTCCCGCTCAGAGAGAATTTTCCAACCAAAACTGAAAAATGTTACATCAAAATAACTTGAAATTTTCCAAGGAGTCTATTTCTGCAATGAAAAAATGGTGTTCTAATTTGAAAAACGGAAGTTGACGTAATTTCCGGAAAAACCGGAGGTGCTCATGCCTTGAAAATATTTTAGATTTCATCAGCATCGTGAAGTACTTATAAGTGCTGAATTTCATGAAAATACGTTCAGTAGTTTCCCGTATAAATATGGGTGAGGTTCCTCGTGAAAGACCCTGTATAGGTATGTATTTTAGTTAGTGTCCGACCGAAACTGGTTTTTCAGCCGAAACCGAAACCGAAACCGAACTTTCGGCCAGGGGTCTCAGTTTCGACCGAAACCGAAACCGAAACTTTATATTTCATACTGAAATCTACTGTATTTTTTACAATTTTATTTGCATATACATAAAAACAGTTAAGCAGTGTTAAATAAAATAAAAAGAAAACTTTTTTGATATCTTTGTTTATTATTTTGGTATTACCAAGTTGAAAACATAATCAGTCGAAGTATACAGGGTAATTCCAAATCAGACGTCAACCTTGGAGGAGGTGTTAGTATGGATAATTTGCTGTGGTTTGAGCCATTTTTATTGATGACGAAAAATCAACAGTTTCCGAGATATTTGAGTTCTGGTTCTGATGAAAAAGAATTAGTATGATTTGAAAGGGGATGTAAGAAGCAAATAGAGAAAAATAACGAATTCAATATTTTTTTGCTGCAAATGAGCTAAAAATTATTAATTCATTAGAAAATGTATTCATAAATTGTGTTCCACCATTCCATATAGGCAAGCACATGCCGTCTTTCTGATATCTTCAGTTGTTATTTTCCGCCTGAAATTTACTACCGCTGTCTTTTGATACACATTCACTATTTTATATGCCGGACATTCAAAAGTTTGCTTATAAAAATCTGCTGAAACGAAACTAGTTATGCAATCTAACGAAATCTTTTATAGAATGAAGAAGGAATTTGGCAAGTTTTTAAAATAATTTTTGCATACAAAATTGTGAAATTCGAAAGTTGCAGACAATTTGATATTAGAAATTGATTTTTCATTTATTCATATACCACATTTCAAATCATAGTAATTCTTTTTTAACCTCCTATACAGCATAGTTTCAATTTTTTCGTACATATCATATCCTTTTCTGATGAAAATAAACCAAAATAATCTTCAAATTTGCACAACGTAATCTTTCAAAAATCACCCGAAATCCAAAAACTGTTGATTTTCGGTTATTAATAAATATGTATTAAACAACAGCTAATGAGACATACTAACTCCTCCTCCAAGTTTCACGTCTTATTTGGAATCGCCCTATGTAATCTAATTAATAATCATTAAAGTGAATTCTCATGAATTCTCAGTCTTAACAAAGATAGATTACAATAACTTGTACGACAATTATGTATACCTACTTTTAACTCCTGGCCAAACGACCAGGATAATTCACGAACAGTCAAGTTTCGGCCCGGCCGAAAGTTTCGGCCCCTTTGGGCCGAAACCTAAACTAAAGCCGAAACTAGATTTCTTGGCCGAAACCGAAACCGTTACCGAACTTTCGGTCGGTCACTAATTTTAGTACATATTTGAATTCCTAGATGTCCTATAAAAAGAGTATAAACTATGTAGGCAACCAATATTCACTAGAATGCATGAAGTAAGCAGAACCGGAAATCGTGGTAAAAATGCATAATTCGCCGCTACCTCGTATAGCTAAAAAATATAGGAGGTGTTTCACAGCATTTAAAACTCGGAATACTGATTAGTACATAATTTGCCGGTAATTTGTTGTTGATTTGTATGGCTAGATTGTATTGGCAAGAATAAGTAATAATCGAATTTTTGCTCAATCGGGGTGTGCCGCCATTTTCATATGAAGTTAGCGCCCTTAGCGAGAGATTATTTGGCGCTCTTGTTCCTCGGAACAGAGTACTTATCAATTTGCCAAATCTCAGTAATTTTCGAATTTTTGGCTGAAAATGGTCTCAAACATTTCTGTCCGGTCGTTCGTTAACACGACAACTCTCGAACGGAATGAGCTATAGTTGAAATTTTCAGAGTAGGTTTGGGAGATAAATATCTCGGTTAAATTCGTAAGTGGGCAAAATTGTTGGTGGTTTCGGAGTAACGAAAAAGAATTTTTTTTTACATCATAAATTTCAAATTTTTTTTTTTTTAGATGCAATTTCATCATAAGAATTCATTGATATCATTCTCAACTCTAACAAACTAACACTTTCCAAGATATGATTTTTCAAAATTTCAATAATTAATAGTAATTTTATGATTTCATAGAATGCTCTCATTATAATTTGCTGATGTATGTAAATCCAATATATGAGGTGGGTTGAAGACCTCTACGTTTTGAATTTGATTTAATGATGCAGTTCTATCATAACAATCCATTGATATCATTCTTAAGTCTGAGAAACCAATATTTCCGGAGATATGATTTGTCAAAGTTTTAATAATTATTACCTACTCTCGCTAGTAGTTTGACAAGAGCGCCAAAGCACCTGTCCAGAGAGCTTTCCCACTTTTTTTTAAGTCAGGAACTGTGATTAGTTCATCATTTGCAGATATTTCTGTAGCTCTTAATTCAGAAGAATATATGTACATTATATATACAGGGTGAGTCTTTGACCACTGCATTAATTTTAACCAAAGATTCCTCTCATCAAATGAAACACTTTTTTCATTTACCATTTTTCCAGATTCGACTCAGGTAAAAAGTTACAAGCGTTTAAAGATTTCACAATGTGCTAATACATTCCCGCATATAAATTATCTATGACATTGTTGGCGGACGAGAATAAGGCATGGTAACGTGGTTTACAGCTTGATTCGGGATTCCAACGCTCAGGGACGAATCCATAAAAGTAGTGAAATAACTGGAGTTTTCCATTTTAAAACATTCAATGAAGAATATCTCGAAAACGGTGCGTTTAAGGAGAAATGATGAGGAATAATATAATATTCTAAAACGATGGAATATTCTTGAAAGGACTCATGAAAAACTTTATATGCTTCCTTTATGCTAATTTCGTTTAGTTTTATGAATCCACGAGTCCATAACTAGAAAACCAGTAGAAGTAGAAAATAACCAATATTTGGAAAATATGTATCATAGTTATAGGAAACTTTACGCCAACATTCATTTTATTCGAAAAAAGGATGTCAAAGCTACAAAATAAAAACTGATTTTTTTTCAAAATTTCAACAGCCTGTATCTTTTTACCTGAGCTGAATTTGGAAAAATGTTAAAGGAAAAAAGTGTTTCATTTGATGAGAGGAATCTTTGGTTAAAATTAATGCAGTGGTCAAAGACTCACCCTGTATATATGTATATATATATATATATGTACATGTATACAGGGTGTGTCATAAAGATTGGAACACCTTGTACCTGCGGTTAGGGGGAGGCATGACCTATCAGATAAACACAATTTATGCTTAATGGAAGTCTCACGATTTTCGAGTTTATGAATATTTAGAAAATTTTGAGCAAAACGCACACTTGATCACAGTTTTCGGTGCCATGAACTGTAATCTAAAAGGGGGAAAACCCTGTGGCAGGAGCTTTGGTGCTCTTGTTCAATTTTTGACAAACCATATCTCCGAAAGTATTGGTTTCTCAGAGTTGGGGATGATATCAATGGATTCTTATCATAGAACTGCACCATAAAAGAAATTAAATTCAAATAATAGTTTATTTATCAAGATCAAATGGGGGGGATCATCTCACCCCATCCCCCACTTAGGCCCGTGACTGTACATCGAATTCTATTATATCCCATTACACTAACCTCTGCGAAAACTTTTAGCCGCGCACATGTTCTGGGGAACAGCGTGCTATCATTTTGACCAAATATCTGTAATTTTCAAATTTTTGCTCAAAATAGGCTCAAACGATTAGATTCGAATAATTGATGAAGAATTCGAGGTAAAATTTGATTCTGTCCGGCCACGATAACTTTCGAACGGCAAGAGATGGCGATTATTGAAATGTTTTTTTCTGGGTTTTCTCTCCCAAACTCTGAAAAATATATATAAAATAAAAATTACTCCTTCGTCAGACGCTTAATGGAAATCTTTAGAATTATTTTGTTGATTGTTATTTTGTGAAATTCAAGAATTGAATTTCACAAAATAAGTATCAACAAAATAATTCTAAAGATTTTCATTAAGCGTCTGACGAAGGAGTCTGATATAGACTCCGAAACGTTACGATATAGTTGTTTCTTCGTTGATGTTGTTTCGTTGTTGTTTGTTAGGCAACATTGTTCAATTGATTGCTTCTGACAAATATCTTGTGTTTCTTACGCAGAAGTAAATCACAAAATAATTAATTTTTATTTCATAGATATTTTTCAGAGTTTGGGAGAGAAAACCCAGAAAAAAACCTTTCAATAATGAGTATACCTCCCACAGTATCCTTTAATGATTACTTAAGAGATAGCAACTTCAAATTTTCAAGGTTGCGCATCCCAATGCGACTTGAAATACTCAAGGTTGCGCATCCCAATGCGACGATTAACTTCATTAATGGGCATAATCAGGCAAATGGTTTTTCCGAATACTAATTTTGTTTTCAAACAATACAGATCCGATCGGTTTGAATGTTGGTAACTAGTTGTAGAATACCGACACAAAGACGTTTGGGCGAGGGTGAGGTGAGGAGGGGCTGCGTGGTGCCGCCCTCCCAATAATAATTACGTACATACATAATCAATTAATTTGTATATTTCATATTCGTGATTTCCTCTTTAAACTGGATTCAATTAAAATGAAAACATCTTTACCTAGCGACCATCTATATTTCACAATAATTACATTTGCTTTACGCGTCTGCATAGACAAGGTATACTATGAGCTTTCGCACTATGCCGGGCTAAATCTCAAACGCCCAAGCGAAATCTTCGGTTACCATGGAAACTGCAAATGTCCTCACTCAGAAACCATCTAGTTACACGCGATTCTGAGTGATGATTCGGGCTCCCAGAGTAGCAGAGCAATAAAAGTTACGTTCAGTAGTAATATACCTGGTTTATGGTTACGCTAAATAGATATGTTTCGTGTTATAAAGTTGCGTTGAGGATTTAAGGATCGACACTGAGGTTGTGTCATCTGGCAATATTAAACTTTAGTTCTTTGAGTTTGGCAATATTAAAAACAAGGAATGACCTATACCTGTATTGAATTTAAGTCAAGTTCAATCCGGGTATAAGAATCGGGCGGGGTTTACGCGGAAGTTTGACGCAAATGTTTACGAAAAGTCTTTATGGTTATGCGGATCTGAAGAAAAAATGCGTTTTTTGGCGCTCTTGTTCCTCGGAACAGAGTGCTTATTAATTTGCCCAAATGTCTGTAATTTTCAAATTTTTTCACTGATCAAGAATCCGTGGTCGAAATCGATTCTGTCTGGCCGTCCGTCCGTTAACATGATAACTTTCGAACGAAAGGAATTAGAGGATTGAAATTTGCAGGGTAGGTTTGGAGCGTAAATATCTCGGACGAGTTCGTTAACGGGCGAAATCCATCAAGCGGTTTCGGAGCTATGGCCGTTTTTAGTAAAAAAAATTTTTATGAATATTTCCGAAACCGATCACTCGATCTATCTGAAATTTAGCATCAAATTGTACAATCATGACCGTTAGACGCATGTGAAGTTTTGTATTGATCGGGTTACCGTAAAGTGTCGAAAAAAATTTTTGAAAATTTTAAAATTTTGTTTCTACAATAACTCTCGAACGGAATGAGCTAGGCAGTGAAAATTTTCAGAGTAGGTTAGGGAAATAAATATCTCAGTTAAGTTCGCTATTGAATTTTTTTTTTAACTTACAAATTTCAAAATAATTTTTTTTAAGATGCAGTTTCACCATAAAAATCCATTGATATCATTTTCAACAAGCTAATACTTTCGGAGATATGATTTTTCGAAATTTCAATAATGAATCGTACTTCTATGTTTTCACAGAATGCTATAATTATTCTATCTATTATTTATTATATGATCTGTGTTCATACTCATACATGTCATCCTGTTCTATAAGAGAGAGTCGAATTCATTTCAGGTATTTTAATTTGATTTCTTCCATGGTGCAGTTCTCATTCTCAGATTGCTCATTTAATCTTGATAAATAAACTATTATTTTAAGTGAATTTCCTTTATGATGAAGTTCTTTCATAAGAATGCTCTGAGAAACCAATACTTTCGGAGATATAATTTGTCTGTTTGAACAAGAGCGCCAGAAAGCTTCTGTCCCCAGGGCTTGAACCAATTTTTTGTTATGCAGTAAGCAACCTTACTGTTTGGTGGAGACGATAATTGGACAAAAGAAGGTGTACGTGTACGTGATATGAAACATATGGGTGAAATTATAAAAAACACAACAAATCAGCCAAATATATGAACAAGATTGTAAGCTTCCAGCTATTGGCCACATCTAATATCACTTCTGGTTTAAGTAGTGCATAGTTTTGTAGTTCATTATCTATTTTACGAAATTACACAAATTTTATAAAGATATTGGAGTAGAATAGAAATGATAAATTGCTGAAACTTTTTGCTCATACATGTTTGGAAATTGTCCACAATAGTGTTATGTGTTTTTGGAATTGCACATCACAAGTGTTTAGTCACTTATGTGCATGATCTTTAACTAATTGCTGATGTTGTGATATAATATGTGATGTAGTGTAATATTCTGATTCTGCTAAATATATAAATAAATAAATATGTCGAAAATATTCGTAAGTAGGTACAACGAAATGGTATCAAAAAACCGTGACGACCTGTCAAAAATTATCGATAGTCTGGAGTTGTGTGGCAAATGCAATCTTGCACTACGTGGTCATAACGAGTCGAAAGACTCGATTAATAACACAAGAAAACGAAAACATGACCTGTTGCTTACGTACCTACTTAAAATTTAATATAGTGTCGTATGGTTTGGATTCAACGTTTTGTGAAATATGTAAAGTTTTGGTTATTTTAATATCGATGCCAATAACAACCGCAGAAACTGAAAGATGTTTCTCTACTTCAAATTGATAAAGACGTTTCCAAGGAATATAATGTCGGAAGAAAGACTGATGGCGCTGGCAATGTTATCCATCGAACAAAATTTAGCTACATACATTCCTGACTTCTATGAAACGGTGATCCAGAAGTACATCTGCGTCAAAAACAGAAGGATTGAGTTTCATTTCAAGAAGTAGGCTGATAATTACCTTTTAAAATACATATATATAATTTTTTTTTATTCTTGAATCAGCGCACCCCTGAACAAAATTATCATCAGTCGCCACTGATAACGACTTACAATTTTCAGGGAAGGTTGAGCATCCGAAGGCGACATAACTTCATAAATTGTTTTTGATTTATGCCTATCTGAAAGTTTGTTTCTATCTCCTCAATAACTAAAAAATACGAATTCTATCCAATTCAAACGTGATAATTACTTGTAGAACGCCGACGCACAAATTTTCTCTGAATTTCGTGAATATCATAAGTCTAGAAAATTTAAAAAAAAATTTGTATCTCGGAAAGTATCCATCCGATATCGCTGAAAATGCAAGAACCTAACTTTACAGCTTTGCTATATTGTTGGAGATCCGATCAGCCTTGGGTGAGCTCAGTAGATGATGGGTGACCGTTGCCACGATAACTTTCGAACGGAAAGAGATGGCGACTTGCAATTTTTAGGGTAGGTTGTGCATCCGAATGGGACAGTTAAGTTCGTCGTTGGGCATAATCAGCCTAACGGTTTCGGAGTTATACCCATCTGGTAGGGGGAAGTCCCGTAACGCCGGACGGCACCTAGGGCCGGACACTCGTGTTATTTCGTCAATTCCAAAAGCGAGTGATTCAAGGACAGTTGAAAACTTCGCGGGGGGTTATAGCAATAACAAATCACGGAACGCGGTAAGCCAGTGACGCGAGCGACAAAAGTGGGAACGGTTGATTGCCGTTTTTAACGGGAAGACACTGCGTCACGTAATATTCAGGTGAGTGTTACAACAAAGTATTTGTGATCTGTTGTTCATGTTTATTCTTAATTAAGGAAATGTTCCATTGGTGTTCGTAATCAACCAACGTTTTTGAAGATTTCTGACATAGTTGTAAAAAGCAATGTAATAATTCCAACGATTCTCTGTCCCCTAGTACCGGACACAAAGTGGTCCCTTAACACCGGACAGTGGAAATGGTGGTTTTTCTTGTCAGTATTTATAATTCTCATTACAATTATTATACTTTTTTCAGAGGACAGAAGAACGAAACTAAGTAGAAATGGAAGAGAAGAAAAAGAAAGGAAACTTGGACCAAGCAAGTTTAAAAACTGCGATTACTAAGGTTTTGACTCAAGAACTTTCTCTGAGAGAAGCTTCGTCTGGATACAGTGCTCTAGTTGCCATGAGTGGGCTCATGAAGCTTGTGCTGACATTCCAGAATGTTCAGACGGCTATATATGAGACCGGTGTCAGATGTTTTTTAAAACTGTCCGATGCTAGGGGTTTGAACTGAATCCCGTCCGGTACTAGGTGCCACTTTCAGATACTACGTTTATTTCTACCAAAGTTTAATTTAAGTTTTTGAAAATGTTTATGCTGAAGTTGCATTTTTGTTTGTTTATATTGCTTTTAATATTTGTTGAGTTACTTAAGTTGTCAATAAAGACAACTTTTCCTGAACAGTTTTCTTCATTTTTCCAAAGAACCTTAAGTGTCCGAAACTAGGGGACTTCCCCCTATGTCATTTTCTCGATAACTTAAAAAATAAAGATTCAATCGAATTGACACTTGGTAACTAGAAGTAGAATACCGACATAAAGATGTATAGTTGTATCTCCACTGCCTTCGAAACAAAAATTCTGTTCCAATTGAATCCAGGTTGAACGCTCCCCTTCAATATCCAGAAGTTCATCTGGAGGTACCAGGCAATATTCTCTAAGTAGTCCGAGTGAGATTTCAGTTATCCAACGAATAGTGCCTTAACGGCACCTCCGGGACGGCTGAAATAAATCTTGAGCCTATCAAAATGCACATAGAGATGAGCACAAGCAGCGTTTGGTTGCGCAAACAACGTAGCAGACCATGCATCATATGGCTTCTAATCAAGGATAGTGCGATGTCCTGTCCGGCTATAGGGACGAGGATATTCACGCCCAGTGCTGTCGTCTCCTAGCACCGCTTATGTTGTTATGTAACTCAAGCCCGTCGTGAGATTTACATATGAGCCAGGATTATGGAAATCAGACTGGGGAATATTTGATTGAGTAATCTGTTCTTCAACTGTGACGGACTGAGAGTTTTGATTATGAGGGATTGACTGGCGAAAGGGAATAGCTATGACTTTTTGGCGCTCTAGTTCCTCGGAACAGAGTGCTTATCAATTAGCCCAAATCTCTGTAATTTTCGAATATTTGGATGAAAATGGTCTTAAACGATTTGGTTCGATTCACTGATCCAGGGACGAGCAAAAGCGAAATTTTTGGGGGGAAAAGCATTGAAAATTCTACAACTGTGCACGAAGGAGTCAAAAAAAATCTGAAAGAAGTGACCTGCTTTAACAGAACATCAAAAAACCAGTTTTCTGAAATTCAAACTTATCTATTTCTATTATTAAAAAATTGGTTCAAGCCCTGTGGAAAGGAGCTTTTTGGCGCTCTTGTTCAAACAACAATTTATATCTCCAAAAGTATTGGTTTCTCAGAGTTGGGAATTATATCAATGGTCCTATGATAGAACTACATCATGAAAGAAATCGAATTTTAAAAAAAGTGTCGTTTAAAAAAAACTTCAAAAATTATCTTTAAAAAAAAGAGCAATCTACAATGCTGCAGTGCTTTAATGCTTCAAAAATTGTCATTAAATTTATTTATCAAGATTAAATGAGCAATCTGGAATGATTCAACCTCGTGGAATGGTTTGTTGCAACTTACACTCGGTGCATAGTTTTCACAACTCGAAATACCTAAGAAAAATATCATCGAAATGTCTAGATCATGTCCCAGAACATACGCGCAAAAAAAGAGCAACCTACAATGCTTCAATGCTTTAAAAATTGTCATTAAATTCATTTATCGAGATTAAAGGAGCAATCTGCAATGATTCAACCTCATGGAATGGGTTGTTGCAGCTCACACTTGGTGCATAGTTTTCACAACTCGAAATACCTAAGGAAGGTATCATCGAAATGTCTAGAGCAAGCCTGGAGACAATCATAGCAGATTGTCCATTCATTCCTGATATTTGAGTAGGTAGTGGATTACGAACAAATTATCTTAATAGTTCAAAATATATTATTAAAATACTAGTCTCTTTTCATTTCATAATTTAAAATTTAATAGTTCATACCACTAACACATTCTTTTCTGTATTATGAACCTTAAGTCAAGAAAAATGTTTGTTACACAAATTTAGATCCATCTTTCAGTATTTTTTTGATAGCAACATTATGAAAATACTGTATATAGGAACATGTCTCACTCCTTACGGAAGTAAAAGGTAATATTAACCTCAGTGGTCAACGAACAGTAATTTCTTTTGATGATTCCATTATGTTCTTCTTTCCTATTGCCTTCATAAACAACATCATTAAAATGATCCAATTCTGAATCTTCTGAAACATCATTCCCAATATTTATACATAAATTATTCAATTTGTAATCAGTCAATATTATTTTCGGTTTCAAAACAGTCTTGTATATATTCACAAATTCAAGAATCGGATACTTATTTTCCAAGAGAAAGTATTTTCAACATACGAATTGACAATCTCTTATAGCTAGAAAAGTTGACATTTATGAACAGTGAACACAGACAGATTCTGTGTTCACATTCTGTGAATACATAGAACTTACGATGTATTATTGAAACTTTGAAACATCATTTCTCGGAAATTATTAGCTTGTTAGAGTTGAAAATGTTAACAATGGATTCTTATGATGAAACTACATCTTAAAATGATTTGAATTCAAAAGTTGTAAAAAAAATATTTTTTTTCGTTACTCCGAAACTATTAGACCGATTTTGCCCAATAACGAACTTAACCGAGATATTTATCCCTCAAACCTACTCTGAAAATTTCAACTGTCTAGCTCATTCCGTTTGAGAGTTATCGTGTTAATGGCCGAACGGACGGCCAGACGGACGGCCGGACAGAATCGATTTCGACCACGGATTCTTGATCAGTGAGTCACACCAAATCGTTCAAGACCATTTTCAGCCAAGAATTCGAAAATTACAGACATTTGGGCAAATTGATAAGCACTCTGTTCCGAGGAACAGGAGCGCCAAAAAAAGAGAAAAACTGCGTTGCTAAATTCAATAGAAATAAAAGCTTTTTAAGATGCTGTTCGACAGTGAGAAACAGCTCAAATTGGTACCAGATGGTTTGTTTTATGACTACTCGGCGAAACTGAAACATCTAGGGCTGATTTCTGAGGACAATTGAATGCATTTTATCTTCAGTTTATCTTCTGAATTCTATTAAATAAACTGAAGATAAACCACATGTGATATTCCTCAGATACCTGCCCCTAGAGTGTAACCCCCTTTGGGATAACACAATTTTATGATAAATATTACTTTTTGCCGGCTACACACATTGTGCCGAAAACTATTGAATATTGAATTTACGGCAACAGGAATGTGTACAAGGGTACATGGTGTTATTCCATGTTTTCCCGTCCCTATTATCTGCTTGCTTTGTATTTATCCGGTCAGGCCGTCAAATTCCTTCACATTTTATAACAATTTTTTCGTAGATATTCCAACCCCATTGAAATTTTTCCAACTGCTACGAAATTTTTCCCAACTCCTCCGAAAATTTTTCCAACTCCTTCGAAATTTTTTCCAACTCCTTCAAAAATTTTTCAACTGTGTTGAACCTATGCCAACTCCGTTCAACTTTGGGGGGCGATCATTCACGTTGGCATTCTACAACTAATAACAATGCTTGCATTGGATCGGTTCGATATATTTTCAGTTATTGAGGAAATAACAACCAAATTTCAGATGTCACAACCCCAAAACCGTTTGGCCAATTATGCTTATAAACAAAATCAAATGTTGCATTCAGATGCACAATCTAACCTGAAAATTTCAAATCGCTATCTCTTTCCGTTCTCAAGTTATCGTAACATAAAAAATATTTTTTAGAAATTTTTTTTCAATTTTCTAGATTTATGATTCTCACAAAATTTCACAAACGTGCTAAAGTTTATATTCTACAACTATCCACCAAGTTTCAATTCGATCGGATTTATATTGGTTGAAAACATAATTATTAGTCGGAAACTATTGGGCCGATTATGCCCATTAACGAACTTGTCCGTCGTATTGGGATGGGCCACCTACCCTGAGAATTTCAAGTCCCTAGCTCTTTCCCCTCTCAAATTATCGTGGCAACGGCCGGACAGAATCAAATTTGACCTCGAATTCTTCATCGGGGGGTCAAACCAAATAGTTTGGGACCATTTTCGTCAAAAAAATCGAAAGTTACAGGCATTTGGGCAATGTGATAACGCGATATTCCCCATAACATACGCGCAAAAAAAGTGTGGAAAGACAGGAGACTTGGTGCTCTTGTTCAAACTTTGACAAACCATATCTCCGAAAGTATTGGTTTCCCAGAGTTAGGAATGATATCGATGGCTTCTTATGATAGAACTGCATCATAAAAGAAATTAAATTTGTAGGCTTGCCGCGCGTAGTTTATACGCACCTTCACACTCGGGTTACTCGCTGCCTTGAGTTAACTCGCAGATACCATAATTGAGTAGTTTACTGAAAAATGTTATTTTCTCTATTTCAGTATCGGAATGAGTTCATTCAAGCACTAAAAACAGTGCTGGAATGAACTCATTCCCGCATTGTTTCTAGTTATATTTTCCGTTTTGTGGTAGTCAGCACTGACATTCGATCATATCAAATTTCAACACACGTCAATTATTGTCAATATAAGATAATCTGGATAAGGTGAAATAATTGTTGAGAGGAAAGGTTTTATTTTCATCAAAAAATAAGGTACTAGAGATTTCCTTCTTGATAATTTTGAATCATTCATGATATTAGGAAATTGTTAAATCTGATCTCCATGCTCTACGTACAATTCGATTTCCGTGATCTGTCAACTTTCGTAACAGTCACACCAACTGCCAATATACAATGCAAAAGTCACTAGGATGTATAATCCGAATTTTTCATTAAATTTCAACAGTATTTTACAAAATTTGCCTGAAATAGAGAAAATCGTCTAATACTCGTTGCAGAAGGCAATTCTAACACTCATGCGTTCTAAAACTCGCTCCCTCGTCGCTCGTTTTCGAATTTCGCATTCGTGTTTCAATAGGAGCCCATTCTGCAACTTGTTTTAGAATATACTATTCTATTATGATAATGACGCTGTAGAGCTGAATTTCGGATAACTCTGTGGTGACAATAGCGATTCGACATAGTCGAACCGAGTTTGTCATCCCATGACGCGTATGTTCTGGGGAACATCGCGGTATCATTTTGCCCAAATGTCTGTAATTTTCGATTTTTTGCCGAAAATGGTCTCAAACGATTGGGTTCGACTCCCCGATGAAGAATTCGAGGTCAAATTTGATTCCGGCCAGTCAGCCGGCCATTGCCACGATAACTTGAGAACGGAAAGAGCTAGAGACTTGAAATTTTCAGGGTAGGTGGCGTTGGGATGCGCCACCTACCCTGAAAATTTCAGGGGATGCCACGACGGACAAGATTGTTAATGGGCATAGGCCGAATGGTTTCCGAGTAATATTTTTGTTTTCAACCAATATAATTCCGGTCAAATTGAAACTTGGTAAATAGTTGTAAAATAAAAACCTGAGCACGTTTGTGAAATCTTGTAAGAATCGTAAAACTAGAAAATTTTAATAAAATTATTAAATAATATTTTTTATGTAACGATAACCTGAGAACGGAATTGAAGCTTGCTTACAAGAAAATTAAAAAAAAATCACGAAAAAATATTATGTATCTCACGATACCTTGAGAACGGAAAGAAATAGCGACTTGCAAGTTTTCAGGGTAGATCATTAATTAGCATAATCAGCCTAATGATTTTGCAGTTATACATAATATATATACATTCTTCAATATCCCAATAAATACGATGCCGATTCAATTCACACATGGTAATTAGTTCAAGAATGCCAACGCAATTTTTTTTTTAAATTTCGTGAAGTTCGTATGACTAGAATATTTTTAAAAAATAATCGAAAAAAAATTTATATTATCAGAAAGCAGTTGTCCGACATCGGTGATAGTTTGCGAGAATCTTCAAAACCATGATGAAATAAATATGTAATTATAACATACATTTTTCATAACACAATAGAATCTATGGGAGATGATAGCCCTATATTAGGGACCTGTAGCGGTCTGTAAGTTCTGAAAAATTCTCATCCTTAATCGAATTTACCATGGTAAATTCGATTAAGTCCAATACAGGAGAACGGACAATAGAATTCACCATAGTAAATTCGATTAAGAGTGTCCAATATAGGAGAATGCACAATAGAACATACGCGTAAAAGCTCCTGACTTCATGTCAGTGCTTGAAACAATTTTTTTAGTACTGGGTATTCTATTACTTGGCCAAGTATGTCCTCCATCCAGGCACGGTTCTGTTCACTTTGCAATTTACATTCCAAGCGTGTCTCTGACATTCGTCAATAATCGACTCGGCAAGAACGTGCGTACAAGGGGTGGGTAAACCCCGGAAATAGAATTAACTGAGTTCGGGATGTTCAGACACTTGATGCATTTCCGGTAGTCCGTTATTTAAGTGGGGTATATAAACTTTGATTAAATAATTTGATTTATTCTTCACCCCGTATATAACGGCATAACTTGATTATTGACTTACTGCAATTGTATGGGGATCGTTATCCATTCTGATGACGAAGGAAGAGGAACAAATTAAAGGCTGGTTTATGCTGGCTGGTAACTTTAACTTATTCCCTAACTTAAAAATTTAAACATATATTTCTAACGCTATGGTTGATACTGAGACTGAATAATCCGTTTACTTATTATTAATGATAATAATTAATAAGCTAACGGATTATTTATTCTGGTTATAAAGTATAACACTAAAAATAAATGTCTATACAGGGTCTTCACGAGGAACCTCACCCATATTTATACGGGAAACTACTGAACGTATTTTCATGAAATTCAGCACTTATAAGTACTTCACGATGCTGATGAAATCTAAAATATTTTCAAGGCATGAGCACCTCCGGTTTTTCCGGAAATGACTTCATCTTCCGTTTTTCAATTTAGAACACCATTTTTTCATTGCAGAAATAGATTCCTTAGAAAATTTCAAGTTATTTTGATGTAACATTTTTCAGTTTTGGTTGGAAAATTCTCTCTGAGCGGGAAAATTCGAAAAAAAAATCGATAATAGAGCTCCGCTGAAACAAGAATAACTTCGAGGTTTTTGGCTGGAAAATTTTCATTTTTGGGATTTTTCAAGATGTAAGATTGATGTATCCACTTTAAAAATCGAAATCGCGATTCATGATACAGGGGGTGAAAAAATCGCTTTCAAAGTTAGGGATGACAAAATCGTGAAAAATCAATTTTTTCAAATTAGAACCCCATTTTTTATGGCAGATACTGAATCTACGTTAAACAATAATGTGAGTGTATGCATCACACCCTTGCCCTGAAGTGGATATTTTCTGAGTTATTCACAAAAAACTGTTTTTCGTCTTGAATTTTCAGCTATTTCTTTTCCCTTCACGCCAAAAAGATGAAATTTTCAGGAACTGTTACTTAAACCATGTTTTAGATTTTACTACCCTAATATGCAAGAGAAAAAAGTTACAGGTTGTTCCTAAATAGATGGCGAATTTTGATTCGAATTTGTATCGGAAACCTCTTTATTTCAACTAATCGGCCATCGGTTTTCTCTCCAGTGATAAATAAATAATTCCTTATGAACCATATGCAAAAACTTACCATGTTTTACATTCTTTTTTTTTAATGATAGATATCATTAATTACATCTGCCAAATTCCTCTTTATTCAGTAGCATTTTGTGTTTACTATTAATTTGGTGATAATTCGTATTAAGTTATAAAATCGATCACTATGCCTAATTTTACCAATGAAGATTATTTAAATCTCATTCTACTTCATGGAGAATGTAATAAAGTTGTAGATAGAACGATTCGACTGTTCATTGAGAGGTTTCCTGACCGACCCATACCAACGAGAGATACCATTAACAGAACCATGACAAACTTGAGAAATGTCGGATCTTTCGTTAAGAAAACTATACACAGAGAAAAAAGTGTAGTAGAAGATGAGAACAACGAAATTACAGTTCTTGCATATTTTCGTGTGAATCCTCAAAATTCTCTCAAAGATGCCGAGATTGATCTGGGATTATCTCAATCGAGTGTTTGGAGAATATTAAAAAAACATAAAATGCACCCATATAAATTCAATAGGGTACAGCATTTGAAGGAAACTGATTTCGTCAGGAGAACAGAATTTTGCGAAGCTATGATGATTCGATTTCAAGAGAATGAAAACTTTTTGGACTGTATAATTTGGACAGATGAATCTAAATTCACAAAGAATGGTTCTTTCAATAGGCATAACAGTCATTATTGAGATGAAGAGAACAACCACCACTTCAGACAATGGAACTTTCAAGAGACCTGGAGTTTCAAAGTTTTTTGCGCCATCAAAAATAATGCAATTCTCGATGTTCATATTTATGATGGGACTTTAACTGGTAAGATAGAACACTACACATGTTTGCATTATTTAAAGAATGTTCTCCCTTAGGAGATAGATATTCTGACATATTGACTCAAATAATTGAGCCGCTAGTACAGAACCATAATGACTTATGGTATCAACAAGATGGCGCGCCTCCACACAATTCACTCAATGTGTCAAATATCCTCTACAGGCTATTTGAAGATCGATGGTTGGCGAACAATGGTCCACATCTTTGGCCACCACGTTCTCCCGATTTAACTCCTTTAGACTATTATGTTTGGGGTAGGATAAAAAATATTGTCTACTCAACTCCCCTGACTGATAAAGAGGACTGCATAGAACGAGTCAGAAATGCGTTCAGGTTTGTATAGATTTTTAGATTCATAGTTTTGAAACTCAATTTGGTTTTTAAACACTTTTGCAGTTCTTTTCTCCCGATGAAATAAGAAGAGCAACGCACGAAGCATTCCTGAGACGTATAAATAAATGTCTAGAAATTAACGGTCAAAACTTTGAGCATCTTCTCTAGTTATAACTGCGAGAGTTTGCCATGGTTCTCCTAATAGTAACTTGAAGTCGGTTTCAAGAAGGGGTGAAAAATCTACAGCATGGTTCAAATAACAGTTCCTGAAAATTTCATCTTTTTGGCGTGAAGGGAAAAGAAATAGCTGAAAATTCAAGACGAAAAACAGTTTTTTGTGAATAACTCAGAAAATATCCATTTTAGGGCAAGGGTGTGATGCATACACTCACATTATTTCTTAACGTAGATTCAATATCTGCCATAAAAAAATGGGGTTCTAATTTGAAAAAATTGATTTTTCACGATTTTGTCATCCCTAACTTTGAAAGCGATTTTTTCACCCCCTGTATCATGAATCGCGATTTCGATTTTTGAAGTGGATACATCAATCTTACATCTTGAAAAATCCCAAAAATGAAAATTTTCCATCCAAAAACCTCGAAGTTATTCTTGTTTCAGCGGAGCTCTATTTTCGTGTTTTTTTTTCGAATTTTCCCGCTCAGAGAGAATTTTCCAACCAAAACTGAAAAATGTTACATCAAAATAACTTGAAATTTTCTAAGGAATCTATTTCTGCAATAAAAAAATGGTGTTCTAATTCGAAAAACGGAAGTTGACGTCATTTCCGGAAAAACCGGAGGTGCTCATGCCTTGAAAATATTTTAGATTTCATCAGCATCGTGAAATACTTATAAGTGCTGAATTTCATGAAAATACGTTCAGTAGTTTCTCGTATAAATATGGGTGAGGTTCCTCGTGAAAGACCCTGTATATATTATATATATTTGATTAAGTTAAAGTTACCAGCCAGCATAAACCAGCCTTAAGGCTCTGTATATGAAGTACATATTAACTCAAGGTCGGAGATTATGACGTCATGTGAATCAGTGCTAAAATTATGAAAGGGTTTTTTGACGTATTGACATAGTTTATTCCCATTCTTTGTATAACTTTGTTCATATTACTGTACCTACATATTACACATGCAACAAATTAGACCATTAATATAAACTGTCTCTCGTGTCAATGGCCTGAGATATCGAGACACGTTAATTTAAATAAATAAATAAAAATAAGAACTGAAGTTGGCCAACTCTCATATTTATTTCTTATCTTATTTTATTTTAGTTGGAAAATGATAATACGCATGCTCAGAGAGTGAAATTCGCAGAACTTGCATAACATTGTTAAAAAGCTGCGATTTGATTGGTTCATTCTCATTTCTTATTCTGTTTAAGATAATGTGTATAAACTTAACTTCTTAACCCTTAATTCTTATTTTATTTTGATGTGTTTCTTATTTTATTTTATTTGCTGTTTAAACACGCCTTTAGAGCCCATTCACACGTCATGCACGATACGAGTTATATAGTGAATAATATATTGATCATTAAATGAACGAGCGCACTAAAGCGTAAAACGTTACGCTAGTGATTTTATATATTTTTTGCGCGCATGTTTTGGGGAACATCGTTTTCCCCGGAGTTGATTTTGCCCAAATGCCTGTAATTTTCGAATTTTTTGCCGAAAATGGAAAAATGGTCTCAAACTATTGGGTTAGACACCATGATGAAGAATCCAAGGTCAAATTTGAGGTCGAAAAGAGATAGTGACTTGAAATGTCAGGGTAGGTGGCGCATTCCAATATGACGGGCAAGTTCGTTAATGGACATAAGGGGCCCAAAGGTTTCCGAGTAATAATTTTGTTATCAACCAATACAAATCCGATCGAATTGAAACTTGGTGAGTAGATGTAAAATAAAACCGTTTGTATGCAATTTTCTTAAAATCGTACCACTAGAAAATCTTAAAAAAATTATTAAAAAAATAATATTTATGTCACGATAACCTGAGAACACACTGACAGCGATGTGAGTTTGTCAATAGGCATAATAGGCCAAACGGGTTTGGAGTTATACCTATCTGAAATTTTGTTGGTATTTCCTCAATAACTCTAAAAATTCTATATATCTGAGACTATATTGGTCCGACCTCGCTGAAATTTTGGGACAGCCGGGGACCGTTGTCCCGATAACTTTCGACTGTATAGAGATAGGGTAGGTTGCGCATCCGAATGGGAGAGTTGAGTTTGTTGTTGGGCATAATAGGCCCAACGGTTTCGGAGTTATACCCATCTGGAATATTATTTTCTCGATAACTCAAAAAATAAAGACCCGATCAAGTGAAGTTTGGTAACTAGCTGTATAATATCGACATAAAGACGTGTGTGAACTTTTGTGAGAACCGTATCAATAAAAAAAAAATACGAAATAATATTATTTATCTCACGATAACTTGATAACGGAAAGAGATAGCGCCTTACAATTTTCAGGGTAGGTTGCGCATCCGAATGTGACATTTAAGTTCGTTAATTGGCGTCATTGGCCTACTTGTTTTGAAGTTATACACATCTGAAATTTGTTATTTCATCTATAACTCGAAATATACAAATCCGATCCAATTAAAACTCAGTGATTACTTGTAGAATGCCCACTCACAAATTTTCGCGTAATTTCGTGAGTATCGTATCCTGGAGTTACTCGAGGCGTAAGTTTTTTCGTATTGCAATTCCAATAGAATAGATATGTCAGAATTAAAAATTCTGCGATCATAGACGATTATCTACTGAAGTCTGTCATTAAAATGGTATTCAATGTATTCATATGTTATAAAAGCTGAGAAATCGGTATAATATTGATGCTAAATTCGTAGTAGAGTGTCCAATAGAGGTGAGTAGACAGTAAAACATACGCGCAAAAGCTCCTGATATCACGTCAGTGCTTGAACCATTTTTTTTGTGTTGGATGTTGGATTTAGAAAGTTTTCCTGATTCGTATTTCATATCGCTAAGAACCAGCAAACTGTAAACCTTCTATTTTGGAATAAACATTATTATTGGGCGTATGTTCTGGGGAACATCGCGTTATCATTTTGCCCAAAAGTCTGTAACTTTCGAATTTTTGAACGAAAATGGTCTCAAACGATCTGGTGCGACTCCCCAATGAAGAATTCGATGTCAAATTTGATTCTGTCCGTCCGGCCGTCCGACAGTGCGGCCGTTGCCACGATAACTTGAGAACGGAAAGAACTAGCGACTTGAAATTTTTAGGGTAGGTGGCGTATCCCAATACGACGGTACAAGTTCGTTAATGGGCATAATCGACCCAATGGTTTCCGAGTAATAATTTTGTTTTCAACCAATATAAATCCGATCGATTTGAAACTTGTAGAATAGTTGTAGAATATAAACCTGAGCACGTTTGTGAAATTTTGTGAGAATCGTATTTCTAGAAAATTATTTGAAAATTATTAAAAAATATTTTTGTTGTCACGATAACCTGAGAACGGAAAGAGATAGCGGCTTGTAGTTTTCAGGTTAGGTTGTGCATCTGAATGCGACATTTTGGGTTGTTTTTTGTTCCTCATTAACTCGAAAAATACAAAACCGATTGAATTCAAACATGGGAGGATAGTATTTGTTGAAAATTTTTAAGAAATCATTGAAAATTGAACAAAAAATTCTATATATCAGTAACTATTCGTCTGAAATTGCTGAAATTTGATGAAACTCTTAATTCGAATTTACCATGGTAAATTCGAATTAAGTGTCCAATACAGGAGAATGGACAACATAATTTACCATGGTAAATTCGATAAAGGGTGTCCAATGCAGGAGAATGGACAATAGAACATACGCGCAAAAGCTTCACGTCAGTGCTTGAACTAATTTTTATTTGTTACCTTTTGTTGATTTCTTCCCCACTGTTCATGAAATACTGAAATATCTGTGGCCATCAACAAATATTGAAAATTTCCATGCGATGGATATGGCAACATTCCTGAGATGAATTGCAATTATGGAAGTCTTGTTCAATAACAGCGCAGCAATGATGGAAATGAGGTTGGTGATTCGTCCTAGCAGGGGGTTAACCAGGTGCTGTCTGCTTTCGACATTGAATTGGGGGCAGAACAAGGACCAGAGGGGTAGAGTTCGGTGGCTGCCCGCTTGTCATTTACAGTCAATTAGGAAAGAGACATCGGTAAACTTTACTTACACACATTTTCACAGGTTTAAAGGGTTTCAACCTGAGTTGAAAGGGACAAAACGTCCAATGGGATTATTTTGCAGTTCAAAAAATTGATTGGTTTTGGATGCAAATCGGATCAATAAAGATACTTCGACCAAATTGGAATCTATTGAAACCAATTTATGGTAGTTTTATACATATATTTGTATCTATTGAACTATTGAAGTAAAGGAAAGAGCTTGGGTTGAATAATATAAGCCGAGTTGTTCTCTTTATTTTCATAATTTTCAAAATGTTGAGTTATTAGTGAAAATATCAAAGTTGTATCATAATAATACAGGGTATTTATAAATGATAAATTATAATAAGATGGGGCAATTGCCCATACTACTTCCGCTAATCTAATCTATTTGCAGAAGTTCTATGACAACCGTATAATAACCTTGTGATTGCTGGCACTACTGGCAACAGTAAGTAATTTCGGAACGCTCTTATAAGAAACGGTAAGCATCGCCAGTGAATTTCAGTAATATCTGACGTTTCAATTTACTGCTCATTACTGTTCAGGAATATCGGAACACGGCATAATTCGGGGACTACAGCCTTCCTTTCCAACACGCTCTCCAGACTTGACACCCCTGGACTTTAGCATCTTTGCATATCTGAAAGATGCGGTTTTCAAAAGACAATACGAAAATATTGAGGACCTCCCATCATCAATTACAATGTGCAGCCAAAATATTGGCCCACAAATGTTAAAAAATATATTTGACAACAAAAGAAAAAGAATTTACAAATGCGAAAATTCATGAAACGGTTAAATCGCAACGGCAAGATTCTCAACGACGTCGTTCGTTTAGATACGAACGACGTTGTTCAAATGAGTATACAGTCATTTGAACGACGTCGTTCTAATGCTGGATTAATCTAGCATTCCAACGACCACTGATGACATACCTCTGACAGCCGCTAAAATTAAAAAAAAAGCACTGACGTGTAGTCAGTACTCTTAGGCGCGCGTGTTCACGGTGGCTAATTTGAATTGAATGATGAGTACTTCAAGCTCAGTAGATAGAGCGAGCCGAAGATCTACCCAAAGGATAGTGGACACCATTCACTGTCGGTTCAAAAATTAACAGTGCTGTATCTAAGCTGCCATCAGGATAGATTAACAAAGTTGGAAAAGAACACAAGTGACTCTCCTTAGTCGCACAAGCTCCTAGAAGATTTGGGAGGGTCAGTATAATTCGCCTCAGGGCCACCATAAAGACATTTAATCTCGGAAACAACGCTATTTCCCCCAAACTGACTTGTGTCCGTGCACTGAATTGACATGAATATTCTTTTAAAACCTCACAATATCGGCTCATTGCTTCCAACATAACCCAAACAACCCAAAACCATTCACTTCTCATCTGCGCAAGCGCAATATACTCGTGCCTGCAAGTCCTCCCAAAATTACACACCTCACAAAAAACTCCGATTCCCCAACACTAGTGGTTCAGGAGATATCGCTTCTTGAATCCACGTATGCGCAGACCCTCACCAGGGGATTCTATAGAGGAATAGCATCCGCCACCCCAAAATCCCAATCCTGTCTGACGAAAGCACCAGCAGTTAAATCACTGATGGTCTGCTCATGCGCACAACGAAAAATGCCCGTAAGGGTGTAACATCAATTTCGAAATTAGCCCCAGGGCCACGATACGGACACTTTAACTCGGAAACAACGCTACATCTCCCAATATGACTTGTCCTTGCACTGAATTGCCATGAATATTCTTTTAAAACCTCACAATATCGGGTCAGCAATCCCAACATAACTCATACAACCCAAAAACTGTCACTTCTCTTCTGCGCATGCGCAATCTACTTGCGGCTGAAAGTCCTCCCAAAATCACACACCATACAGAAAACTCCGATTCTCCAACACTAGTGGTTCAGGAGATATCGCCTCTTGAATCCACGCATGCGCAGACCCTCACCAGGGGATTCTGTAGAGGAATAGCATCCGCCACCCCAAAACCCCAATCCTCTCTGACGAAAACTTCAGCAGTTGAATCACTGATGGTCTGCTCATGCGCATAACGATAAATGCCCGTGAGGGGTAACATAAATTTCAAAATTGGCCCCAGGGCCACGGTATGCACACTTCAACTCGGAAACAACGGTATTTCCCCCAAACTGACTAGTGTCCGATCACTGAATTGCTATGAATATTCTTTTAAAACCTCACAATATCGACTCAGCACTCCCAACATAACCCATCCAACCCAAAAACAGTCACTTCTCTTCTGCGCATGCGCAATCTACTCGCGGCTAAAAGTCCTTTCAAAATAACACACCTTACAAATAACTCCGATTCTCCAACACTATTGGTTCGGAAGATATCGCATCTTTAATCTACGCATGCGCAGACCCTCATCAGGGATCTGGATTCTATGGAGGAATAGCACCTGCCACCCTAAAACCCCAATCCTCTCTGACGAAAACTACAGCAGTTAAATGACTTCTCATCTGCGCTTGCGCACAACGAAAAATGTCTGGAAAGGGCGGCATGAACCTCAAAAAAATAGGTTTCGGCATTTTAAGCAAAGTATTTCGCAAAATAGTAGTAATTTTTTTATTTTTTTCATGTCACGTGATCTTCACGAAATTTTGCAAAAGTGTTTGCATTGGTCTTTTGCATCTAACTACTGAGTTTCCATTTAATCAGATCAGTATTTTTCGAGTTATCCTGAAAACAAAATTTTAAAATTTTTGAAATTCTTTTTTGCTACTTTTGGGCCGTTCGATCAAAACAAAACTTCGCAGGCATATAAAGGTCATGATTCTACAATTTGCTGCCATATTTCAAAAAGATCGAGTGATTGGTTCCGGAAATATTCATTAAAAACGTTTTGACTAAAAACGGCCTTAACTCCGAAACCGCTCGGTGGATTTCGCCCGTTAACGAACTTGTCCGAGATATTTACGCTACAAAACTACCCTGCAAATTTCAACGCTCTAAGTCGTTCCGTTCGAGAGTTATCGTGCTAACGGCCGGCCGGACCGGACGGACAGAATTGAATTTGACCTCGAATTCTTCATCAGGAAGTCGAACCTAATCGTTTGAGACCATTTTCGAAAAAAAATTCGAAAAGTACAGACATTGTGACGAAATGATAGCACGCTGTTCCTTGCGGAACACGCGCGCAAAAATTGGTTCAAGCCCTGTGGACAGGAGCTTTCTGGCGCTCTAGTTCAAACAGACAAATTATATCTCCGAAAGTATTGGTTTCTCAGAGATAAGAATTATATCAATGTATTCTTATGATAGAACTGCATCATAAACGAAATTCAATTCAAATAATAGTTTATTTATCAAGATTAAATGAGCAATCTGAGAACTGCACCATGGAAGATATCAAATTAAAATAGCTGAAATTAATCTGACTCTCTCTTATAGAACAGGATGACATGTGTGAGTATGAACACAGCGCATATAATAAAGCTTAGATAGAATAATTATAGCATTCTGTGAAAACATAGAAGTACGATTCATTATTTAAATTTCTAAAAATCGTATCTCCGAAAGTATTAGCTTGTTGGAGTTAAAAATGACATCAATGGATTTTTATGGTGAAACTGTATCTTAAATGAAAATTGAATTTGAAATTTGTTACTTAAAAAAAATTTTTTTTTTCGTTACTCCGAAACCATCTGGCCTATTTTGCCCAATAACGAACTTAACCGAGATATTCATCTCCCTAACCTACTCTGAAAATTTCAACTGCCTGGCTCATTCCGTTCGAGAGTTATTGTAGAAAAAAATTTTGAAAATTTTCCAATATTTTTTTTTGACATTTTGCGGTAACCTGGTCAATACAAAACTTCACATGCGTATGAAGGTCATGATTCTACAATTCGATGCTAAATTTCGGATAGATCGAGAAATCAGTTTCGGAAATATTCATAAAAAAATGTTTTTACTGAAATCGGCCATAACTCCGAAACCGCTCTGTGGATTTTGCCCATTAACGAACTTAACCGAGATATTTACGCTCCAAACCCACCTTGCAAATTTCAATCCTCTAACTACTTTCGTTCGAGAGTTATCGTGCCTACGGCCGGCCGGCCGGACTGGCCGGACAGAATTGATTTCTACCTCGGATTCTTGATCAGTGAGTCGAACCAAATCGTTTGAGACCATTTTCAGCCTAAAATTCGAAAATTACAGACAGTTGGGCAACTTGATAAGCACTCTGTTCCGAGGAACTAGAGCGCCAAAAATGGTTCAAGCACTGACGTGAAGTCAGGAGCCTTTGCGCGCATATTCTATTGTCCATTCATCTCTATTGGACAAATTGAAATGAAAGTAGATAATATTATCCTGTCTAATATGTCTTCGACCAGAAATGACTATTGTTATGTGCCCAAATGCAATTCATGGGCGAAAAAAATGCCTAAATGTATAGGTTTGTGTTTCTACTTCTTACCTCCGGAAAACCAAATATAAATATAATTATTGAAACTGCGTTAGGAGGATAACTAGTGGCCAGCAGTCCATATTTTGGGATTCAGATGAGCCAGCAGATCTACCTAGCAATAGATCCACATTTTTCTGGGAGATCTACATTTTTCCGGTAGATCTGCATTTTTCCGGTAGATCTACATTTTTTCGGTAGATCTACATTTTTCCAGTAGATCTACATTTTTTCGGTAGATCTACATTTTTCCGGTAGATCTACTTTTTTCCGGTAGATCTGCATTTTTCCAGTAGATCTAAATTTTGTTGGTAGATCAATATAATCGGTAGATAAATTGAATCGGTAGATCAATTGAACCGGTAGTTCAATGCCATGTAACGGGACCTAATCTGTCGAGGCATTTCTGAGTTTCTACAGATCGATAGCAGCGCCATCTATCAGGGTATATTGATACAGATACACACACAAAGTTTCATCGAAATCGGTTCAGCCGTTCTTGAGTTTCTATAAACTGAATGCAGCGCCACCTACCGGTTACCTATTGTGACCCCGAGACACACTCAAACACGCACACAATGTTCTATCAAAATCGGTCGAGCCATTTCTGAGATCCTATAGAGCATTATCAGCACCACCTACCGGATGCTATTGTGAAGCAAGGACACACCGAAACACACACACAAATTTTCATCAAAATCGGTCAAGGCGTTTCGGAGTTGACATTCTTTTTTAAACACCCCGTATAGCAGCGGTTATCTTTTCGTAGCAGTTTTACAGTGTTGAGAATTCTCTTTACGATACATCTCTAGCGATGACATTTTACTTGAAACACCCTGTATAGTTAATTTTCTGCTTAATGTTTGAATATTTTGAGTAATTTTAACGCAAAAATCCGTCCGATCGAACGGATATTCATTATAGATTTCGTAACTTAACGAAAAGATCCAAATCCCAAGATACGTTTACTGGAGTATGCTCCTTTAAGTTTTTCAATGGGTAGAAATGAAAAAAAAACCAAGAAAAATCTATTTCGGACGCTCGGAGATTCGATCCCGCCGCTCTGCGAGGCTCGGGAGCTATAATTCCGATGCCTTAGTCCGCTCGGCCATGCCAGCTCCGTGAATCGGTTCCGATTATCTGACAGATAAGGATTTGGTAGTACTGGGACGATTTCCGACTTTCGAATTTCACAATATCGTCAATTCTGTCAAGCGATCGATCGAAATCGGTTACTCGTTCATATTTCTCGTGGTTTTCCCAGACGATTCCAAGATTTTCGAGTGATTCCGTTCGAAATTCAAATTTGATTTGACATTTATCGTGGTTCGTTCGGTCCGAAAACGTCGAACTCGAAGGAGCCGCGTTAAAATTCGTCACAGAAATACGTGAAACGTCAGAATTTTGTCGATTTTCGCGAAAAAGTCACATTTTCCTATCCTTCTTCCGGGGAAACGAAAGAGAGGATCGAAAAAAGGGCCGTGTTACGGACTAATTTCGAATCTCGTCTTCGCGTTCCCGCAAATACCGGCGTTCCGAACGCCACCGGTCCTCCGATCTCGTTTCCTTCATTTCGCACCTTTCGCCAAAATCGGCGTTTTTGCGATTTTTTTTAAAAATACACCCCCTTCTTTTCGCTCCGAAAACGCGAAACCCTACGAAACTTCCGTCTTTTTCCTCGCGAAACCCCTCGGAAATTTCCCCCCTCCCCCCCTCCTAACGTCCAAAAAATCGTCACGTTTACAGTAACATTTTCAAAAAAGTTTTTTTGTTCCTTTTCTATGAAACCCATCTTCATTTTAGTAATAGTGACTAATAGACCGAAGAGTACTCAACCTGGAACTACATCATCTTCAAACAGATTACAAGGAGATACCTCGAAAGAGAACTGAAGAACGATGTGTCGATGACTTAAAGTGCAGAAAAACCTCATTCAGAAGAAGAAATAAGCAACGCCAAAGCACCCTTGAGTTAGTTGAACAGCAATAATAATGTTAGTAGTAGACTTGGTTGTGTACATTGTTATTTGTTACCAGACCACCTAACACTGTGACGTTGATACATCCCGGTTATCTATAAAGAGTGATATCTTGAACAGTGACAGTGCTTTGAAAAGTTTCACAGGCATACACAATTTTGATATTTTCAATTGAATAGAAGAGATGGTCATCAAAACTCTTGGTAACAAAACAAAAAAAAATTGGTTCAAGCACTGACGTGAAGTCAGAAGCTTTTGCGCGAATGTTCTATTGTCCATTCTTCTGTATTGGACACCCTTAATCGAATTTACCATGGTAAATTATGTTGTCGAATTAAGTGTCCAATACAGGAGAATGGACAACATAATTTACCATGGTAAATTCGATTAAGGGTGTCCAATACAGAAGAATGGACAATAGAACATTCGCGCAAAAGCTTCTGACTTCACGTCAGTGCTTGAACCAATTTTTTTTTTCGTGATTATTATTAAATTTTCTAGGGGTACGGTTCTTAAAATTTTTTTTTCGTCATTTTTTTCAAATTTTCTAGGGGTACGGTTCTTACAAAATTTCAAAGACGTCTTCATGTTGATTTTCTACTACTTCAATTCGATCGAATATTTATTTTTTGAGTTATCAAGGAAATAATATTCCAGGTGGGTATATAACTCGGAAACCGTTAGACCGATTATGCCCAAAAACGAACTCAACTTCCCTTTCGGATACGCAACCTACCCTGAAAATTGCAAGTCCATATCTGCTTTCGTTCGAAAGTTATCGAGGCGACGGTCACCCATCTACTGAACTCACACAAGAATGCCCGAATCTCCAACAATATTTAACCGATCGTATTAAAAATTGAAACTTGGCAGTAGAGTTAGGTTATGAAGGCTCTTGCATAATTTCAGCAATTTCAAACGAATAGTTACTGATATAATAATTTTTTTTTTATTTTCAATGATTTATTAAAAATTTTCTACAAATGCTATCCTCACCAAAGTTTGCAAACATTTTCGCGTTGGCATTGTACAACTAATAACCATGTTTGAATTCAATCGGTTCAGTATTTTTCGAGTTAATGAGGAACAAAAAACCACCAAATTTCAGAAAATTTCAGATGGCTATAACTCTAAAACCGTTTGGCCGATTATTCTCATAAACAAACTGAAATGTCGCGTTCTGGTGCACATCTTAACCTGAAAATTTCAAGCCGCTATCTCTTTACGTTCTCAAGTTATCGTGACAACAAAAATAATTTTTAATAATTTTTTTAAAATTTTCTAGCCATACGATTCGCATAATTTCACAAACGTGCTTAGGTTCATATTCTACAACTACTCACCAAGTTTCAATTCGATCGGATCTATATTGGTTGAAAACAAAATTATTACTCGGAAACCACTAGTCCGATTATGCCCATTAACGAACTTGTCCGTCGTATTGGGTTGCGCCAACCACCCTGAAAATTTCAAGTCGCTAGCTCTTTTCGTTCTCAAGTTATCGTGGCAACGGTCGGACGGACGGCCGGCCGGACAGAATCAAATTTGACCTCGAATTCTTCATTGGGAAGTCGAACTAAATCGTTTGACACCATTTTCGTCAAAAAATTCGAAAGTTACAGACATTTGGGCAAAACTATAACGCGATGTTTTCCAGAACATACGCGCAAAAAGGCAACTTTATTATACTTCAAACATTACACTTATTGTTAATAATTATTTTCACATAATATATATGTATCATATTTTGAAAAAATCATTTCAATTATTGATAACTGTTTTACAAAAGCTTTATCTATATCATCATAAATGAACTAGAACCGCATGCACCTGAACTTGAATTAAAACATCAGTAATATGTTTACACCTGCTCCATGCTCCGGCTTTACAAGAATGTACCATACTTTTCATTTTAAGTTTACCACATTAATATGGGCCACCAATTTTATGTGGTTCTGAATTAAGGGCACTATTTTGTAAACATAAGGAAAAAATGTCTATAAAACTGGGACCACAATTTGTTTTGTCACACATGATTACATGAGCTACATTTAGAACCTCTTCTCCTTCTACAAGGATTCTAGAATTAGGAGTTGAAGCTTCTATGTATTCCAGAAATTCTAATAAACTGAGTCCCTTCTTAACCATTCGACAATAGTAACTGAAAGAACTTTTAAATATAAGGTAAGTTTGATAAACATATGAATATAATTACTGGTTGTAGACTTTATATCAATCAACTGCCATACAATTAGTTATATAATGATCAACATTTAAATATATATCACAAAGTAATCCAACCAAGATCTCAAGTCAATTTAAATTTAAATTTTCGATGAAAATTTCGGTCCAACTCTAGATTTTTTACATTCATTACTAGCGTGGTTAGTTTTCCTTTGCGATTTAATACATTTATATAATTATTAGAGATAACTGTAGTACTTTAGGTACTCATTTTGTACCTAAATATGTATTTAGTTGTAATATTTAAATTCAATTATTTTATGTTTTTATATCAGTTCAAAATATGCTGTCGTCCGATTTCGTCGTTCCATGAAAAGTATGGGAAGGGAAATTTTGAACGACAGCGTTGCTGCTTTTGAACGACAAAATCGTGCAAAATTTGAACGACAATATCGTCTCATGAATTTTCGCCTTAATGGAGCACATTTTGAACATTTGATGTTAATTCATTGTTAGAATTCTAACAAATCGCTCAACTCCCAAACTGGGAGTTATCTTACAGTTATTCAATTCATTCTGTCCATTTGTATTGATTTATTACCTGTATTTGAACATTAAAATTATTTCAACTTTATGCATTTATTTATCAGTCATTCCACCGTATTCACAAAGCATTCAATCTCCGGTCCGGACTGAGGTTTTCAGTTAAGGATAAATATGAATCGCAACCTTAGTTTACGTGAAAATTAACGTGAAACAGTCCTGTTTCATCATGCATCGTTGAATAAGTTAACTGAGGTTGCGATTAAAATTTATCCTTAACTGAGGACCTCAATTACGACTTAACGGAGATTCAATGCTTTGTGAGTACGGCGGTTTTTGGGCGCATGTTCTAGGGGAACATCGTCCTATCATTTCGTCCAAATGTCTGTAATTTTCGAATTTCGAGCTGAAAATTGGCTAATAGACTAATTCGGACTCCCTGATCACGAATCCGGTGTCAGATTTTTGGGTGCCGTCCGGCCATCCAGCCGGCCGGCCGGCCGGCCGTAGGCACGATAACAGGAGCACCGAAGGTCCTATCGACTTCAAACTTTCAGGGTAGGTTTCTGATCAAAATGCGACGGTTAAGTTCGTTAACGGGCAAAATCGGCCGGACGGTTTAGGAGTTATAGACATTTAAAATTTTGAGGTTATTTCCCTGATATTTCAGGAACTAAAGAAGATGTTGAATCGAAACTTGGTAGTCAGTTCGAGGATATAAACGCGCAACTTTTGGCAAAATTCTGTTATGATCGAAATGTTGGTAATTTTTAAAAAAATATTTCTTTTAATTTTTTCGAAAAAAAATTTTTTTTTTCGTGAACTATTCATCAGATTGCAACAAAAACTTGTACTAACGTCAATTGTAGTATTTTGCAACATTGTGCAAAATTTTGGCTCTATACGATTTCAATTTCTGGAGATATAAGACAAAATGTGTCAAATTTCCTGGGTCTCTCTCAGTATTTTCATCGATTATTCTATGAACTCTTTGAATTCCACCGAAAACAAATTCAAAGACATAAACATAAAGAATCAAGTCATAGTTTAGACGTCGAAAGAAGGACGATGTTGATCGACTTGAAAAGGTACCTATTTCAAGAAATGCAATAATGAAATGCTTAATTTATGGATATAATATTATCTAAGTATTGTTGGGATCGGGCAGTTGGAAAATGAAAAACAATTATTATGATCACATTCTACAGGAATTGATACTAAATAGAAGCTAGATGAAGATTATTGTAATGGAAAATTTGTGTTCCAGAATGAACATGCGCCCGATAGCTCCTGTCCACAGGGCTTGAACCCATTTTTTTTTCTGGTTTTATGGTGTCCATCTGTGGAGTTGTTGGAATAGCATAGTTCCAGTAGATGGGAGCTCTGTCATTTTCAGCAACTGCTGCAATCTCCAGGGGCACATATGATAGCACTGGTTCGTTCTCTATACTCTACTCTATACTAGATGCCTCATATAGAAGTAGAGAATTCAGAGTGTTGGACTCTGCAAGCAGACATGATGTGCAGTTTTCTGCTGGCTGCGGCATACTCTGCAAGTTGTTGGAGTGTCCACTTTCATGATGGTCTTTTTATACCATCTTGTATTTATCACTCCATCCTCAAAACCCACAAATCCCTCCATTTCCGACTCGAGACCAGCCGATTTCAAAAAGGCAAAGAATAATTCTTCCAACAGGCCCTGGCCTTTGAACTTCTGAAGTATATGGAGTGCAGATTTCTACTCATCTGATCTTCGAGTAGTGTCTTCCCTGGTTTCGGTTGGTCACTCGTACACATTTTTTCAGAACTGTTCGACTTCTTCAGGTGATGGTTGGTTCTTTGCCTCTACTTGTTTAGGTTGAAATAACTTTGAAGGTTCTAAGTGAATGTGTTGTTATCTTCTATCCACTTTTGCCTCTTGATAAGCCTCTTCCTTGCCACCGTAAGTGATATTATTTTATGGACAGGTTTCTGCTTCAGTAGATTGATGGTGAGCAAGTATATCGTGCGATGTAATGCACGCAGCTCCCCCATCATCACCTCTACTTTCATGCTCGATTTTAGTTGTCCTTTCAGAACATCTATATGACACATTGGTACCAAGATGCTTGCTACCTCAAGTGATTTAGCTTCTTCTTATCTAGCTGATTCAATCTTGACCAATGCTTGTCCTTGTCATCCTTTGTTGTTGTTCTTCTTGGTGGGCACATAAGTGAAGTAACAGCTCTCACTGCAGCCTCGATATCTTCTAGCTAATATTCCTCCTTTAGGAAATCGTTGGAGCTACGACTTCTTCATCTCGCAATCCAGGCATTGTAGGCTGGAACTTTGCAGCATCCCTCACCTGCTTCTCTCTCATCCTGTTGTTCTCTCTTTTGATTAATCAACTGTTGCTGTGGTTTGGAGCATCTTTCACCTATTCTTAATATAGTTCTTATATCCTCTCTGGCTCTTGAAACTGCTGCAAGATTCCTCTCTTTTTGTGGTGGTCACCTGTTCAATTATTATTATAATTTTTTTTCAGCCCGTGTAACAGGAAAACCCTTTTATAGGCTTACCCTGAGAGCGTCCACTCCAGTTGTTGTTTGGTTACTCACTAAAAAGCCTCTCACACATTCCTTGGAGCAGTTCTTCGTCCCTTAACAAAAAAAGCAAGTAGCCTTTACAGTTGATGAGACCTAATGACTCGTAGAGATCCTAGCACCATTAATTTCCACATGCTGTGCCCAAAACCTTAGACAGGGATATACAGGCCGGAATAATCTTCATTTCTGTCACGTAGTTCGTCCTCAATCCGCCTAGACATTCACTTCACATGTGGCTCTGTCGAGCTCGAGAATTTCATTCACTCTCCTGTTCTCTAACCCGAAAGAGTAGGTGACTATCGGAACAACCAAGCTGTTGTTTTACCGAATAGTTATGATCTCCATTTATCTCAAAGCTTATTTTTGTAGCTGGCTGTTAAGGCATACTTGATATGGGTTGTCTCCAGCGAGTCTCTTTGTTCCATCCCCAGAAATTTATTTCTTCGTCTTCTAGGTGCCGAATTCTTCAGTTCTTCTTTTGCTTGGATGAGAAAAGCACATTTGTCCAAACCTTATGACATTCCTGATGGTGAGGTTTATTAGGCAACGATATTCAGTAGTTGTTGAAGTTCTGTCTTGGAAGGAGCGTACAGTTTTAAGCCGTCCATGTACAGGAGATGCAAGACCAGGTGTTCTCTGCTCTCCTGGTGTCCCGGCCTTGTACCCTATCCTGCCCGCCCTCAACTCAGCTGTTAATCGTAGAAGTGTTATGCAGAACAATAACGGGCTTAGCGAGTCTTCTTGAAATACGCCTCGCCTTTATCTCACTCATCAGGTATAAATGGTCCGAACGGTAAAGTTTTCTATAGGGCCAAAATGTTTTCCATCACATGGACGATGTTAGGATGGGTTTTGAGCATCTCTAGCAGCCGTATTATCAAGATGGACGCCGATGTATCAAATGCTTTCACGAAATCCAACCACGATGTATTTATTTGTGTTATCTCGCATCTTGACAAATGCTCTTGTCTATTAGTAAGTTATCCTTGCACCCCTGTACTCCTTTCCTTGCCCCTCTCTGTAGATGTGATTCCACACTGGTCCAATAACCTCCAGAATCCAGTTTTGAAGAACACATGAGAATCTTATATAGCATGTTGAGACACGTGATTGGGCGGTAGGCATAGTTCTTTTGCTTCCTGAATCACCTGTTTTCGGTATCAGTACAGTTCTGCACTCTACGGTGAGTTTTTATCACAGAGTAATCTAGCAAGGTGTTGGTGAGTATAGCTGGTAAGGTCTTCCATCAGTAGTTCAGAATTCCATTTTAGTTAGATTCGCGATATCTCCAAGAGATTTTTTCAAGAATTCCATAGGTAATATTACGGGGATATCTTATGGTATCACTATCACCTTCCTTCATTATTCTGAAATCGAATAAATTAGATCCGGACCGGGAAAATTTTATACTTTTCCTATTTTCGTGAATTCGTGTTATTGGGTCACCCTGTTCATGAACATTTTTTCTTTGCATACCCATAAATAATTAAATCATAATAAGACTTCTAAATCTCTGCTTGGCACACCCGTCATACAGGCTGGTCAATAAACATTCCCTTCAATAAATCTTGGACTTATAGACAAAATTATTTCAAATTTGTCAGCCTTTACGACTGGCTTCCTTAAATTTTTCTCAAATTGGAAAAACAGAAGCGGAATAGCAAAATTTCAGACTTCCTATATTTCCGGTGATATCGGATCAGCCTGTGCGTGAATATTATGATTTTATGACTGATAAAGAATACTAGTGTTAAAGTAGAACGATCAGAAAGATATCAGATCATAAAAATTGTTCATAAATGAAATGAATTTATTTGAGAAAACCTTCAGTCAACAAACTGGATACTGGAACTCAAAAACAAATTAAATGGAAAAATTTTCAGTTCAGGAATTTTTCGAAATGGGATCCCTCCATTTCAATACATTTTTGACCACGTTGATAAAGTTGTTTCACAGCTTCTGTTATCGTATTCGGTTATGAGTTAATAATATCGCAAACATCAATGCAATCAATGCATCATGCAAAATAATTCATAGTCAAATATTCGCACACTTCTCTGGAATAGTGCGCAGTAGCTCCATCACATTACAACCACAATGTTTCCATTGGAATGTTTTCTAACAAACCAGGCAAAGTATGTTCCAAAAAATTCTTATAAATTTCTCCTGTCAACCTATTTTCAAAAATATGAGGACCAATCAAACGACTGTTTTATAAATACCCCACCAAACATTTATCGAGAATCTAACTCAAGATTTATTTTGAATTATCGATCTTGGATTATTCTAAGCCAATACGAAAATTAAGGGAATTATTAATTATTCCATCCCTAGTGAATTGCGATTCATCGGTGAACTAAATTCCAAGAAATCATTCTTGTATGGCCTATGATACATTGAGAAAAATGAGCCTTGGAATTTCATCAGTCTTCACCCTGTTCTAATTTTTGCACAATTTGTTGATGATGGGGATGCATTCTGCCTTTTTGCGCGTATGTCCTGGGGAACATTGCGTTAACATTTTGCCAAAATGTCAGTAATCTTCGAATTTTTCGCCGAAAATGGTCTCAAACGATTGGGTTCGACACCCTGATCAAGAATTCGAGGTCAAATTTGATTCTGTCCGGCCGGCCGTTGCCACGATAACTTGAGAACGGAAAGAGATAGCGACTTGAAATTTTCAGGGTAGGTGGCGCATCCCAATAGGACGGACAGTTTGTTAATGGGCACAATCGGCCCAATGGTTTCCGAGTAATAATTTTGTCTACAACCACTACTAATCCAATCGAATTGAAACTTGGTGAGTAGTTGTAGAATATAAACCTAAAGACAGTTGTGAAATTTTGTGAGAATCGTATCGCTAGAAATTTTTAATTATTAAAAAATATTATTTACGTCACGATAGCCTAAGACCGGAAAGAGATAGCGACTTGAAATATTCAGGTTAGGTTGAGAATCTGAGTGCGCCATTTGAGTTTGTTTATAGGCATAATCGGTTTTGGATTAATGCCCATCTGAAATTTGGTTGGTATTTCCTCAATAACTCGAAAAATACAAAACTGATCTAATTCAAAGATGGTTATTAGTTGTAGAATGACAACGCGAGAATTCTCGCAAAATTTTGTGTGGATCGTATAACTAGAAAATTAAAAAAAAATCATAGAATATTATTGAAAAAAAATCTATATATCAGAAACTATTCGTGCGATATCACTGAAATTTTGCGAGAGCCTTCAGAACCTAACTCTACTTCCAAGTCCCAAATTTGAACATGATCGGATCTATATTGATGGAGATCCGAGTAGCCTTGTGTGAGTTCAGTAGCTGGATGGATGATCGTTGCCTTGACAACTCTCGAACGAAAGGATATAGGGACTTGCAATTTTCATGATAGGTTGCACATCTGAATGGGGGAGTTAAGTTCGCTGTTGGCCATAATCGGCTCCACGGTTTCGGAGTTATAGCCATCTGGAATATCATTTCCTCAATAACTCAAAAAATAAAGACTCGATCAAATTGAAGCTTGTTAACTAGTAGTAGAATGTCGACATGGAGACGTGTGTAAAATTTTGTGAGAATCGCACCTCTAGAAAAATTTTAAGAAATTACGAAAAAATATTATGTATCTCATGATTCCTTGAGAACGGAGAGAAATAGCGACTTGCAGTTTTCAGGGTAGATTGCGAATCTAAATACGACATTTATGCTCGTTAACTAGCATAATCAGCCAAATGGTTCTGGAGTTATATCATTCTGAAAGTTGGTTGTTATTTCCTCAATAACTCAAATAATACAAATCCGATCCAATTCAAATATGGTAATTAGTTGTAGAATGCCAACGCGAAAATTATTTCAAAATTTCGCGACGATCGTAGCACTAGAAAATTTTTAAAAAATCATTGAAAAACAAATTGGTTTTAGCACTGAAGTAAAGTCAGAAGCTTTTGCGCGTATGTTCTCTTGTCCATTCTCCTTTATTGGGCATTCTCAATCGAATTTACCATGGTGAATTCTATTGTCTGTTATCCTGTATTGGACACTCTTAATCGAATTTACCATGGTAAATTTGGAGTGTCCAATACAGGATAACAGACAATAGAATTCACCATGAAATTCGATTGAAAGTGTCCAATAAAGGAGAATTTACAAGAGAACATACGCGCAAAAGCTTTTGACTTCACGTCAGTGCTTGTTTGAAAATATTTTCTGTTGGAAAACAAGTATCCGATTTTTGAATTTGCGAATTTATATACAAGACTGTTTTGAAACCGAAAATAATATTGACTGATATACATATTGAATAATTTATGTATAAATATTGGGGATGATGTTTCAGAAGATTTAGAATTGGATCATTTTAATGATGTTGTTTATGAAGGCAATAGGAAAGAAGAACATAACGGAATCATCAAAAGAAATTACTGTTCGTTGACCACTGAGGTTAATATTACCTTTTACTTCCTTAAGTAGTGAGATATGTTCCTATATACAGTATTTTCATAATGTTGCTAGCAAAAAAATGCGTAAATATGGATCTAAATTTTTGTATCGAACATTTTTTCTTGAGTTAATGTCCATAATACAGAAAAGAATGTGTAAGTGGTAAGAACTATTAAATTTTAAATTATGAAAAGAGGATAGTATTTTATTAATATATTTTGAACTATTAAAATAATTTGTTCGTAATCCACTACCTACTCAAATATCAGGAATAAATGGAGAATCTGCTATGATTGTCTCCAGCCTTGCTCTAGACATTTCGATGATACTTTCCTTAGGTATTTCAAGTTGTGAAAACTAAGCACTTAGTGTAAGTTGCAACAACCCATTCCACGAGGTTGAATCATCGCAGATTGCTCATTTAATCTTGATGAATAAATTCAATGACAATTTTTGAAGCATTAAAGCATTGCAGATTACTCTTTTATTTTAAATGATAATTTTTAAAGCCTTTTTTTTTGTAAACGGCACTTTTATTAAATTGAATTTCTTTCATGATGCAGTTCTATCATAAGAATCCAATGATATAATTCCCAACTCTGAGAAACCAATACTTTCGGAGATATAATTGGTCTGTTTGAATAAGAGTGCCAAAAAGCTCCTGTCCACAGGGCTTGATCCAATTTTTATTTCCTTCAAATTTCAATCATTTACTTCTTCCTTGAATTAAAATTTAAACGGCTCCTTCTGTGTGTTGCAGTTTCTTTGTCATTCAGTATATATGAAATAGGTAATTCTTCTATAAGAGTTCATACAATTATTCTCCCCAAGGAGCGAGAAAGTCAATCAACTCCTCTTCGAACTTTATTGAATGACATCTCTATGTTCCCTGAATCAGCGCAAAAAAAGAGCATGCGATTCGTCCTGCCCTACGCTGAACGTGCAGGAAAAGGACCAACTTCCTTTCATTCCAAATTGAAGGTGATGGTAATGGGATGAAATCTCTTTATATCAGATTCAACCTGCCCCCGTTTTCGTTTGACCCGGTAATTCAATAGAGGAAGTCCCGACAAACACTCACTTCTACCGGTTCCCTCCCTCTTTCACCCCCAATCATCATTAACGTCTATTTTGTTTTAGCCTGAATTTGTCAAGTTACGTCATGTTCAACGAAGAATTCCGATCCTTTCTATGATTGGATGTATTCGCTTTGTATAGAATAAAATTGGTTCAAGCACTGACGTGAAGTCAGGACGTGAGGCATTTTTGAGGATTTTTGATTCCCCCTTCCCCCCGGTGAGATGTCGTAAGATTCTCCTCACAACATCAACGTGAAACAACCATTTCGTAACGCAAACATGCTACTATGAGATTCAGTTTCCTTCTGATTGGATATTGAACTGGTCACTTTTTACAAATATCAACAAATTATGAACATAAGCGCAAAAGCTCCTGACTTCACGTCAGTGCTTGAATCAATTTTTTTTCGTAATTTTTTTAAGATTTTTTGTGGGTACGGTTCTCACAAAATTTTACACACGTCTTTATGTCGATATTCTACAACTACTTAACAAGCACCAATTCGAACATACGCGCAAAAATGAAAAGACAGGAGGAGAAAAACGAACAAATTAAAAATAATACATAACCTTTTAAAAGTCCCCTGCCACAAATATACTCCTCTGTATCCGCACGGATCTCTTGAAGAAGAATCGCCTCCGCTAGTTTTCAAGGATATTCACTCTTGAGTCTTGTTCTTAGAAATCCCTTCAATATTTGATTTCAAAAAGGAAAATATCGTAGCTCATAAGGCCAGGAGGATCTGTTTCAAAACCAGGTCTGGCCAATCCAAACGATGATTATTCAGAACTTCATATGTTCGAAGACCGCTATACAGGACCCTAATGTAGGGCTATCATCTCCCATAGATTCTATTGTATTATGAAAAAATCGGCCCGAAAATGTATGTTATAATTTAATATGTCATCATGACATTCATGGTTTTGAATGTTCTCGCAAAATTTCAGCGATCTCAGACAACTGCTTTGATGATATATTATACATTTTTTTCCAATGATTTTTTAATAATTTTTGCGTTGGCATTTTAGAACGTATTACCATGTTTGAATTGAATCGGCATCGTATTTTTTGGGTTATTGAAGAAATAATAACCAAATTTCAGATTGATATAACTCCAAAATCATTAGACTTAAATGTCGCATTCAGATGCGCTATATGAAAAAATGCAAGTAGCTATTTCTTTCCGTTTTCAAGGTATCAAGAGATACATAATATCTTTTCGTGATTTTTAAAAAAATTACTAGTGGTACGGTCCTTTTACACACGTCTTCATGTCGGTATTTTACAACTAGTTACCAAGCTTCAATTCGATCGAGTCTATATTTTTTGAGATATCGAGGAAATAATATTCCATCAGATGGGTATAACTCCAAAACTGTTGGGCCGATTATGGCCAACAGCTTAACTCTCCCATTCAGATGCGCAATCTACCCTGAAAATTTCAAGTTCCTATGTCTTTCCGTTCGAGAGTTATCGAGGCAACGGTCATCCATCCAGCTACTGAACTCACACAAGGTTGCTCGGATCCCCAACAATATGTATCCGATCGTGTTCAAACTTGATACTTGGTAGACAACAATATATATCCGATCGTGTTCAAACTTGAAACTTGGTAGAAGAGTTAGGTTCTGAAGGCCCTCGCAAAATTTCAGCAATGTTGGATGAATAGTTTCTGATATAGAATTTTTTTTAATGATTTTCAATAATTTTTTGAAAATTTTCTAGTGATATGATCCCCACGAAATTTCTCAAGATTTTTTGCGTTGGCATTCTACAAGTAATACCTACCTACCCCTATTAGATACTAGGCTACTGGCGAAAACTTCATATCACTTGGGGATAGTCATCACTGATTATCTGGCCTTCATAAGTTTAGTTAGTTTACGTCCTCGGAGTAATAAACATAAATTTATTATTGAATTTACGAAAGCTGCGATTCAAACGATAGAATAAACTAGGTTATGTTAAGACGTCAAGTCAGACAGATAAATATTGTGTTGGTAGACATGACATTTCGACAAAAAGGCTTGAAATCCCCACGATTCAGGGGGAACAAATAGAACCAGCAGTATTTATTTTCAAGCCGGAAACAGTCTACAAAATAGTCCCGGGCGCAAGCGTATTTCTTCAAAATTTCAGGCGCAGTCAGTCAGGCTGACAAATAGGCACGAAAAAGGTATAGTGTAATAAGGGTATAATAACCATGTTTAAATTGGATCGGTTCTGTATTTTTTGAGTTATTGAGGAAATAACAATCAAATTTGAGATAGGTTTAACTCCAAAACCGTTTGGCCGATTATGCTTGTAAACAAACTCAAATGTTGTATTTAGACTCACAACCTTACCTGAAAATTTAAAGTCGCTATCTCTTTCCGTTCTCAGGTTATAGTGACACAAAAAATATTTTTTAATAATTTTTTTTAATTTTTCTAGTAGAACGATTCTCACAAAATTTCACAAACGTGCTAAGGTTCATATTCTAAAACGGATTTATAGTGGTCGGAAACCATTGGGTCGATTAAGCTCATTAACGAACTTGTCCGTCTTATTGGGATACGCCACCTATCCTGAAATTTTCAAGTCTCTAGCTCTTTCCGCTCTCAAGTTATCTTGGCAACGGTCGGACGGCCGTAGATATAAACTTCTCATCTTAATATCACCCAAGGATTCACACCCTTAAGGATCAGCATCCAATTATGAAACCCTGTAAATGGAAAATGAATTGAACGTTCAGGGCATATTACGATTCGTACAATTAGAATGAATAATACATTATTAGTAATTTGAAACGTAGTACATATTTCTGATTATCATATACGATCACATGCACAATGAGAAAAATTATCTTAATTGCATTACAATAACTTCCCCAATCGCTAAGTAATTGATTATTAAATCATAACAGAGTGCGATTCTACCCCGTGTAAGATGCCCTCATAGGTACTCATCATCCCCTCGTACTATACACATAGCGTCCCAATTTATTGACACAGTTCCTTTCTGGACTTGACTTCAATGTGCACGTCAACATTGTTTGATTGTTTTCTGTTATGACATACGTCGAAAGCAGAACAACCCATCCCGTATGCTGGATTAAACACAATATTAAAATACGGACCACCTTCAATTTTTCGTACCTATAACGCGAACGGACGTCCTGGCTCTGTCACAGACACTGATTTATTTCGTCAACAGAATTTGTATAGAGAGGGGAAATAATTAATTCAATATTCAATATATTGATCCGCTATTCGAAAACAATTCATAAGTTCGTTATGCAACTTGGATCGATCCTTATTACCTGCGGTTAAATTGACGTAGTCGAGTAATTTAATTTTTATGTATTTTTCATGAGACGAATATCACATTTTCATCATTTTACTCCCTGAATGAGATGATAGGGTTGGTATGAAATTATACCACGAATTTACCATGGTAAATTCGATTAAGAGTGTTCAATACAGGAGAACGGACAATAGAATTCACCATGGTAAAGTCGATTAAGACTGTCCAATACAGGAGAATGGACAATAGAACATACGCGCAAAGGCTCATGACTTCACGCCAGTACTTGAACCATTTTTTTAAATAATTTTCTAGGGGTAAGGTTCTTACACAATTTTACACACGTCTTCATGTCGATATTCTACTACTAGTTAACAAGCTCAATTCGATCGATATTTTTCTTGAGTCATCGAGGAAATAATATTCCAGGTGGGTATAACTCCGAAAAGATAAGAGGAGAAACACGAACAAATTAAAAATAAAAGTAACCTTTCAAAAGACCCCTCTCCTCTGTATCCGCATGGATCTCTTGAAGAAGAATCGCCTCCGCTAGTTTTCAAAGATATTCACTCTTGTTCTTCGATATCCCTTCAATATTTGATTTGAAGAAGGAAAATTTCGTAGCTCATAAGGCCCGGAGGGTCTCTTTCAAAACCAGGTCTGGCCAATCCAAACGATGATTATTCAGAACTTCAGATGTTCGAAGACCGCTACAGGACCCTAATGTAGGGCTATCATCAAAAATCGGACCAAAAATGTATGTTCTAATTTAATATGACATCATGACAATCATGGTTTTGAAGGTTCTCGCAAAATTTTAGCAATGTCGGACGAATCCTTTCAGATAAATACATTTTTGGCGCTCTATAGTTCCTCGGAACTGAGTGCTTATCAATTTGCCCAAATGTCTGTAATTTTCGAATTTTTGGCTGAAATTGGTCTCAAATGATTTGGTTCGACTCACTGATCAAGAATTCGAGGTCGAAATCGATTCTGTCCGGCCGGCCGGCCGGCCTACCGGCCGTAGGCCTGATAACTCTCGATCACTCGATCTATCTGAAATTTAGCATCAAATTGTAGAATCATGACCTTTATACGCATGTGAAGTTTTGTATTGACCAGGTTACCGCAAAGTGTAAAAAATTTTTTTTTTAAATTAAAAAAAAAAATTTCTGCAATAACTCTCGAACGGAATGAGCTAGGCAGTTGAAATTTTCAGAGTAGGCTAGGGAGATGAATATCTCAGTTGAGTTCGTTATTTGGCAGAATAGGGCAGATGGTTTCGGAGTAACGAAAAAAAAAAAGATTTTTTTTGTTTAATAAATTTCAAATTCAATTTTTATTTAAGATGCAGTTTCACCATATAAATCCATTGATATCATTTTCAACTCCAACAAGCTAATACTTTCGGAGATATGATTTTTCGAAATTTCAATAATGAATCGTACTTCTATGTTTTCACAGAATGCTATAAATATTCTGTCTAAGCTTTATTATATGGTCTGCGTTCATACTCGTACATGTCATCCTGTTCTATAAGAGAGAGTCAAATTCATTTCAGCTATTTTAATTTGATTTCTTCCATGGTGCTGTTCTCATTCTCAGATTGCTCATTTAATCTTGATAAATAAACTATTATTTGAATTGAATTTCCTTTATGATGCAGTTCTATCATAAGAATACATTGATATAATTCCAAACTCTGAGAAACCAATACTTTCGGAGATATAATTTTTCTGTTTGAACTAAAGCGCTAGAAAGCTCCTGTCCACAGGGCTTGAACCCATTTTTTTTTTCAATGATTTTTGGCGCTCTAGTTCCTCGGAACTGAGTGCTTATCAATTCGCCCAAATGTCTGTAATTTTGGAATATTTCGATGAAAATGGTCTTAAACGATTTGGTTCGACTCACTGATCAAGAATCCGTGGTCGGAATTCATTCTGTCCGGCCGGTCCGGCCGGCCGGCCGGCCGTAAGCACGATAACTCTCGAACGGAATGAGCTAGAGAGTTGAAATTTTCAGAGTAGGTTTGGGGGATGAATATCTCGGCTGAGTTCGTTATTGGGCAAAATCGGACAGATGGTTTCGGAGTAACAAGAAAAAAAATTTTTTTTTACGAAACAAATTCCAAATCAAATTTTTTTTAATAAGCAGTTTTATCATAAGAATCCATTCATATCATTTTCAACTCTAACAAGCTAATACTTTCGGAGATATGATTTTTTGAAATTTCAATGTAAATCGTATTTCACAGATTGATATAATTATTATTCTATGTATGAATTCTCATAATGTCAACTTGACAGAAGGGAATATTGTAACTTCAAAAATATTGGGGTTGAAATACTCGTATTTTAGCGATGCAACGGGGACCTCACCCGAAAATGTTTGAAAATATTACGTAAATATTGAAAGCATAATTCTGTAGTTTGGTGAACGTAGATCAGGAAATTTTTGATCGATTACAAGGTAATTTATTATTACTTATCTAATAAAGTATTATTTGAATTAAATTTCCTTTATAATGCAGTGATATCATATGAATACATTGATATAATTCCCAACTCTGAGAAACCAATACCAGATATAATTTGTCTGTTTGAACTAGAGCGCCAGAAAGCTCCTGTCCACAGGGCTTGAACCCATTTTTTTAAAATTTTCTTGTAAAACGATCTTCACGTAATTTTATAAAAATGTTTGCGTTGGTATTATAGAACTGATTACCATGTTAAAATTAAATCGGCATCGTATTTTTTGGGTTATTGAAGAAATAATAACCAAATTTCGCAGATTGATATAACTACAAAACCATTTGGCAGATTATGATAATTAACGAACTTAAATGTTGCATTCAGATGCGCAATCTACCCTGAAAACTGCAAGTCGCTATTTGTTTGCATTCTCAAGGTATCGTGACCGTGAGATACATATTATTTGTTCGCATTTTTTTTTTAATTTTCTAGTGGTACGGTCCTGACAAAATTTTTCACACGTCTTCATGTCGATATTCTACAACTAGTTAACAAGCTTCAATTCGATCGAGTCTATATTTTTTGAGTTATCAAAGAAATAATATTCCAGATGGGTATAACTCCGAAACCGTTAGGCCGATTATGGCCAACAGCGAACTTAATTCTCCAATTCAGATGCGCAACCTACCCTGAAAAATGCAAGTTCCTATCTCCTTTCGTTCGAGAGCTATCGAGGTAACGGTCGCCTATCCAGCTACTAAACTCACTCAAGGCTGCTCGGATCTACAACAATATAGATCCGATCGTGTTCAAACTTGGAACTTGGTAGTAGAGTTAATATGAAGGCTCTCGAAAAATTTCAGCGATGTCGGACGAATAGTTTCTGATATATATTATTTTTTTGAATGATTTTTTAATACTTGTCTAGAGATACGATCCTCACGAAAATTCACAAGAATTTTTGCGTTGGCATTCTGATAACCATGTTTCAATTGGATCGGTTTTGTATTTTTCAAGTTATTGAGGAAATAATAACCAAATTTCACATGGGTATAACTCCAAAACCGTTTGGCCGATTATGTCCATAAACAAACTCAAATGTTGCATTCATATGCACAACCTAACCTGAAAATGTCAAGTCGCTATATTTTTCTGTTCTCAGGTTATCGAGACATAAATATAATTTTTAATAATTTTTTTTTTAATTTTCTAGTCATACGATTCTCACGAAATTTCTTAAATTTCCTTAGGTTTGTATTCTACAACTACTTACCTACCAAGTTTAAATTCGATCGGACTCATATTGGTTGAAAACAAAATTATTACTCGGAAACTGTTGGGCCGATTATGCCCATTAACGAACTTCTTCGTCGTATTGGGACGCTCCACCTACCCTGAAAATTTCAAGTCGCTATCTGTTTTCATTCTCAAGTTATCGTGGCAACGGACGGCCGGGCGACCAGACAGAATCAAATTTTTTTTTTCGTTACTCCGGAACCATCCGGCCGATTTTGCCCAAGAACGAACTTAACGGAGATATTTGTCTCCCAAACTTACTCTGAAAATTTCAACTGTCTAGCTCATTCCGTTCGAGAGTTATCGTGTTAACGGTAGACCGGACAGAATTGATTTTGACCACGGATTCTTGATCTGTGAGTCGAACCAAATCGTTTAAGACCATTTTCAACCAAAAATTCGTAAATAACAGACATTTGGGCTAATTGATAAGCACTCTGTTACGAGGAACAAGAGCGCCAAAAATGAAGTTGAAGAAATTATTCCTTCTGGTCTGGGTGTAAGTCACTTGACTTTACCTTCGATATTGGCATTTATATTTTTGTTTCTGTTTCTTGGACCTCGAATTTCTTTCTTCATTTCTGAAGGAGGGTGGATATAGGTAATTATGAGCGAAATATGGATTATTTTCTAACTCAGAATTCGGGAGGAAAAAACTTAATCAAACTTCGTTAAAAAAAGTTCCGTATAATGGAGTATTTTGAAAAAAAATTAAAATGAGCCTGAAATAAACATACCAAACTTCCTTGTTTTCACCATCCACACCAACAGTATTTATTCTTGCAGTAGATGTACATTTAATTAGATTATAATGTTCTACCAGTGAACATAGCTATACCGCGGCTACTTGAAATTCCATAATTTCACAGTTCTGTGACCATCAGATAGGGCGGCTAAGCAATATACAAGACCAATTCACGCAGATGAGAATAGTAACAACATAAACGATTTCCTCTAATTACAATGGGCTTTGCCTACCTCAACTACACGGCGTGTAACCCTTTCTGATGCTCAACTATACAAGCGCCATTGTGCTTGGTGTGTCAAAGCTTTCTCTGTAAATTCGTTCAAATGACGAATTTTAAAAATTGCCCGTGTGTTATCAGGTCCTCCATGCGTGTGTTTATAATATTTGAAATCCACCGAATCGGATGATGGCGTTTATACGCTTGTGAGGGTTGTTTTTTAACCCCTAACCGAAAAGGGTGTGCTACAGGGCTCACACGCGTATAATGCGCAAGGGGTTGATATAGGTTTTCAAGGTATTAAACGAAATAGAAAAGTGGGAAAGGATAGGTAACAGTTGGGAATTATATCAATGGATTATTAGGATAGAACTTCATCATAACAGAAATTAAATTCAAACATCATAAAAGTATATAAATTCAACAGGAGTGCCAAAAATTATTAATCCAAAACCAATAGACCAATTGTACCCAACATATTATAATCCTCATAATTCTACGGTAGCTGAAATAAATTTGACTTGTCATGTCTTAGGAAAATAAGTTGACATGTATCAACACAGATCATATAATAATTAATAAATAGAATAATTATAGCATTCTGTGGAAACATATAGAAGTACGATTTAATATTGAAATTAAAAAAAAATCATATCTCCGAAAGTATTACCTTGTTAGAGTTAAAAATTTTCTGGTGAAACTGCATCTTGAAAAAAATTGAATTTCAAATTTGTAATGTAATTTTTTTTTTTGTTACTCCGAAACCATCTGGCCGATTTTGCCGATAACGAATTTAGCCGAGATTATTTTCTCCCAAACCTACTCTGAAAATTTCAACTGTCTAGCTCATTCCGTTCGAGAGTTATCGTGCCTACGGCCGGCCAGCCGGCAGAATCAATTTCGACCACGGATTCTTGATCAGTGAGTCGAACCAAATCGGTTAAGACCACTTTCATAAAAAAAATCGAAAATAACATACATTTGGGCAAATTGATAAGCACTCTGTTCCGAGGAACAAGGGCGCCAAAAAGTTATTCAATGGCCAAACTACCAAACTGGTAGTTATCATACAGTTATTCAATGTATTATGTCCATTTGTATTTATTTATTACCTGCATTCAAATTAGTACAACTGTTTGCATCCAGTTCCAGTACTTACATAAAAAAATTCTAAGTAGGATATAAAAAATTCTGCCATTCAAACACAAGGAAACAGTCTATTCATATCTGTTCAATAGCTAATATGATATCTTTTGAAAATGAGAAATAGAATTCCAACTAATGAATAATGCACTCTCGATTCCTTTAGCATGATATTCTCTGATAGAAAACTCTTTAAAACTGAGTAAAATTCCAGTATCATTTATCATTCATCATTCTTTCAAACAAATTACCCTTCTCTGGTCATCACAAGGTCTGTCTTGAAACTCAACATTATAAATGCCGAACTAAACAAAGGAGAAAGTGAGGTTATGCGTATATTATGAGTTTTGTGGCTGGAACTGCAAATTTGAACAGCATTCATGTACTTATGAAGTGGCCAAATGAGACAGTTTCAGAACAAACTATGATGTAACAATCATTTAGACTCTGTATATAGATATACAATCAGACCTATTCTGTTCTCGCATAGCAATATATTGCTAAGAAAAAATATTGCTTCCACCAGCAAGATCCGAAATATTGCTATTCTGATCATCGATTTTGAGCAATATGATCTGTCATTTTTATAAACATATTGTTATCCACATTGCTATCTCAGCAACCTCAAAATAGTACTTGCTAAGAGCATAACAAGATTTGGAATATGGCTGAGAACCACTTTTTTTTCCAAGAAATCGAAAATATTGAAAATAGTTAGGTAGTTTGATAAATATAGGTATACATAATCGTATATATTCATTAAAGGTAGGTACTTTAAAATACTTAATTTCAAGGGAATTTCTAAGACTTAGATCTGACACTAACAATCCCTTCGATATGTAAACGAAAAAGTTAATAAACTATTCAACCTTAATAATAAGAGGCTGAGAGAATTGTATTAATATATTTATTAGTTCATGGGCAAACTAGGATAGATACTGTTTCTTGTAAGTTAGAGATATGCATTCGAAGACTGACCGAGTGGATGAAATAAAATAAATAAACTATATCAATTCAGCCTTAGTAAAAAGATGAATGAATGTCTTTGATTTCATTGAAGAGCCGACGGTATTTTATTCAATTATTTATTTGTTAATAAGCAAACTATAGGATATATACTGTTTCCTTTAAGTTAGAGATATGCATTCGAAGACTAGACTACTAAATGAAAAAAATTAAATAAACTATTAATTAAGCCTTACCTACTACAAACATGACTTATTGTGATTCAATTGAAGAACTGAGGGAATTTGTTCAGGAGAAAACTAGAAGACATACTGTTCCGTTTAACTTGTGCATTCGGAGTCTGACTGAAGACAGGAAAAATTAAAATTTAATATTTGTTTGGGTGTTTGCAAGTCTTCATTGTTCGGTGATGGTATCGATTACCAATATTCGATGTGTTTCCTGAAAATTGATCAATAACTCCATCTTGTTAGTTTCATAAATAAAATAGTTCGTTTTTCGCTTTTGTGACATTTATATATTTAGTTAGGAATTACGAATAACCACCGAAAAACGGACGAAATGTTTATCAATTAAGGTTATATTCTTCATCTAGTTCACCTAAAAGTCATGAAATACAGTGTTGTCAGCTCTAAAATCAATGAATTTTGACCTACTTGATAGCAATATTGCTGGGAGAAAATTGATAACAAATATTACTATAACAGTCCGAACAAAATACATAATCCCATAGTCATATTGTTAAAAATTAGGAGGATAGCAATATGACTTGAATAGCAATGTTTATAACAATACGCAAACAGAATAGGTCTGAATGTAGGAATCCGGCGTATATTCACAAAGCATCACGGCAAAAAATGAGCCAGAACGACGTCGTACGAACATGTAACATATACCTACCAGTAAAAAAATTCCTATATTGTCGACATAATGTTTCAATGATTTAGAAACCCTTTCCGACATGAATCAAAAAATCAATCTTTCTATAGAAATCGTGGTCTAATGACAGTTTTCTAGCTTATCGATCGAATAGAGCGTTATATACACGTTATATTCTCAACCATACTATAAAATTTCGCACGGTCCTAGTATTCCCGAAGTATAAATGGAATTATCCCGTCTGTTCGAATTGAACATTCGTTGTTCAAGAAGAGAAGATAATGACCCAATGACCGCCTAAATCTGCACAAACTTGCAGTAGGTTGCGGAAGTTGACGTGCTGTGTAGGGCATTTCCATTTGTGAAGCGATTCAGTAATATTTTATTATATATTATATTTCTGCGAAGAATAATGTATACTTTAGGTACCTACTTTAGTGAGCGATTTCAAGAATGGAAGCCTTCCTGAAGGATTTAAATTTGGAATATATTTTAAGATTTCTATAGGTAAATACCTACACGCCATTCGCTTATTGATTGATAGTCCATTATACTTGGAAAATATTTCCTTGAATTCTTTGGGTATGAATTCATGTCTGTATACATCAGAATCTTTAATTTTTTTTTAAGTATGTATATACGTCAGTAATACTCCACTCTGAGAATAAATTCTTTTTATTCAGGGGGGCGCTTTTGATGTTTCATTGTTACAACTTCCAAACTATAAGAGATAGCGGAAATCTAATACCATATCCTTGCTTTATTTTTAGAGAAACTGATGAAATGATACTATCTGCGTTTTTCGTATCTTCTTTTGGTTTGATTTATAAACGAAAATAGGAGTAATGGCTAAATTGAAAACGAATCACTTTCTCTGAAACAATAACATTATACAGGCATTTTTGCATAGAATACAGGGACTTATTCACATTGTTTTTAGAGGTTGAAATTATAAAAAAAATGGGTTCAAGCCCTGTGGACAGGAGCTTTCTGGCTCTCTAGTTCAAACAGACAAATTATATCTCCGAAAGTATTGGTTTCTCAGAGTTGGGAATTATATCAATGTATTCATATGAGAGAACTGCATCATAGAGGAAATTCAATTCAAATAATAGTTTATTTATCAAGATCAAATGAGCAATCATGAGAATGAGAACTGCACCATGGAAGAAATCAAATTAAATCTGGCCAATTTTGCCCAATAACGAACTTAACCGAGATATTCATCTCCTTAATCTACTCTGAAAATTTCAACTACCTACCTCATTCCGTTCGAGAGTTATATCTATGTCTATGGATGAAAAGCAGTCTCACTACTCTCAGATCTCTTACTTCATGTTCCGTTCCGAAATGTAAGACTTTTCTGAGAAAAACTAATTTCGGAGCAAACAGCTGAGATTTTTCTCACTTCGCTCACAATTCTTCGATTGATTAGATAATGTCATGTCTCAGGAAAATAAGTTGACATTATGACAATTCATACATAGAATAATTATATCATTCTGTGACAAAGTTGAAATACGATTTATTATTGAAATTTTGAAAAATCATATCTCCGAAACTATTAGCTTCTTAGAGTTAAAAATGATATCTTTGGATTATTATGGTAAAACTGTTTATTGAAAAAAATGTAATTTGGAATTTGTTATGTAAAAAAAAAATTTTTTTTTGTTACTCCGAAACCATCTGTCCGATTTTGCCCAATAACGAACTTAGCCGAGATATTTATCTGCCAAACCTACTCTGAAAATTTCAACTCTCTAGCTCATTCCGTTCGAGAGTTATCGTGCCTACGGCCGGCTGGCCGGACGGCCAGCCGGACAGAATGAATTTCGACCACGGATTCTTGATCAGTGAGTCGAACCAAATCGTTCAAGACTATTTTCATCGAAAAATTCGAAAATTACAGACATTTGGGCAAATTGATAAGCACTCAGTTCCGAGGAATTAGAGCGCCAAAAATATGGAGTTAATTTGCAGTTTATCGCCCCTCAGCAGTTTTTAATATATTTTATCTACAACTGTCAGATAATGATTGTGATTTGACACTCATAAAAATGTCATAACATTCTTCATTAACACACTAGTGCTGTAATGAATTCATTACAACTCTTGTACTGTAATGAGAACCACAGAAATAACAATCCTATCAAAGTATATCAGAATTGCAAAACGAAAATTATCCAGGTTACGATTATTGGAATTATTTATTATCATTATTATTATACACATTAATAACAAAATCTTTGCAATTTGAAATCGAAATAGGGAACGATGACTGGCCTAACACTCCACTAGAAATATTTTGAGTATAAACAACATCTGTGCATGTCGCTGGACTTATGTCCTTAGAAGTAGAGGCAATATTCTTTGGTTCGAGAGAGACTTTCTTGTTAAGACCTAGAATTGCCGTTGCGGTACGTTTTTTGTTTGCTTCAGAAGTTTCAATATACCCTTCAGCGACAGTATTTGATTTCCATCCACCGTGTCGTTTCACTGTTAAAAGATCAGCTTCTGTATCAGCCAAGAGAGAACTTGAAGACCTCCGAAAGCAATGCCCAGTATATTCCTTTGAATTAGGCAATTGCAGAAATTGTGCGATTAGGCTTGGAACACTACCTATGGTATTCACACCAACGGGCTGCTTCGTGCATTTTCCTGCTTTATAAAAAATGAAAAATCGTTCATGATCGCAATTTTCTGGTCTCAATTTGATATATTTTCGGATAGTTTCCACGTGATTCAACCCTTCATTGTTCCCTGACGTTACAAAAAACTCTCTTCTCGCCTTCGTCTTGCAAGTTGGGATGATGATATGAAAACATGATCCTTCGTCTTTTACATTTTCTACAAGTAAGTTTGTGATTTCGGCCCGCCGACACGCCCCTGCCAGACCAATAATCAAAATGACCTGAAATAATTATTGCATCATAATTCTTTTCTCGGAAGAATGTCGATAAGTTACCTTCATGCATAGAAATCTCTCGTCAGGAGCCTCAAATAAAAATCTTGCTATTTCCTCCTTGATAAATACCCTGGATTTTCCAGGCTTGTACCCTTCTGATTTTCGTTTTAAGAATGCAATTAAATTGAAATATTTCTTGATATCGACATTCTTTTTTATCGATATTATTGTCCTCATCAACATTGAATAATAACACCAAAGTGACGTGGGCTTTTGTGTTTCGCTCATTTCCTTGAAATAAACCAACAAAACCTTTTCGCTTGTTATATGTTTGACATTATTCTCACTACACCATTTTTCATATCGATCAAATGCATCTTCATATTTCTTTTTTGATGTAGATGGCACCAGATCCGTTATGACATTATGCGCTTCGTTTTCTATATCAGAAGGAAGTTCATCACTTGAACTCATTTTGAAACTTAATATATAATTCACATAAAATGAAAATTTGAGGAAGCGGCATTTATATCTGTTGTTATTGTTACATGTGTGTAGCCATAGCAACGCACAACGCGACTTGCTCCATGCATAGACAAACTGAACGTTTTATCTATGGCTTCATGTTGAATATTTAATTGAGAGTACGAATTAATTGATCATTTCAGAATATTTCTCGAAAGGATGAAAACAAGCAGTTGTAGATAAAATTTTGTACGTAACTCGTAGGATACTATATCATTAAAGCACTCATGTTAAATTAAACAACTCGGCCTACGGCCTCGTTGTTCAATTTTGACATTCGTGCTTTAATGATATCTGTATCCAACTCGTATCGTAAATAACTATTACATATTTGTTCAGGTTAGGTTAGGTTAGTTTAGGTTAGCTATAAAAAAAACAACGTCAAAAATACATTTCATATCATTTTAAGTAATTGAAAATGAAGAAATTGGAGTATTGAAAAATGATTTTGTTATGAATGAAAATCATCAGTGATCGTTTTAAAATTTTCCTTCATTAACATTGCCAAAAAAACGAAATTACACATCCAATTTAAATCGCAGTTCACATCTGCAATCTATGAAGATGATTATAACTCAAACAGCTCTTTAATTTGAGATGTTACATCGAACATCTAATTACATATTTACATTGGGATGGGGGAATTCAAAAATACTTTGGATACGTTTAGATGCGATTCTTGATGATCATGATTCATACATACATAAGAATAATGACGGAATAAAACCATTTTGAAAAAAATCAGCCCCTGATTTATTTGCCTATCTATTGTATATTTTTCTTGCAGATGCGGCACTCGCTTTCATGTAAGAAATGGAAGTGTCAGTGTGAGTATTATGTGGTACCTATTATGATTCAAATTAGTATAACTGTTTTTTCCGATTAAATTCATTATTCAAGGCTTTCAATGATATGCTAATATAAGAATCCTCAAATTGCAATTTCCAAAATTTTTTCTCCAAATAGTCCTCTTTATTTTGTTGATAAAAAATTATTTTTCAGTACGAATCTCCCAGTTTTGGACAAAATCCAATATTCGAATCTACAGACACTGACGGCGAAACTAACTCTTTTTCTGAGGGATCAGAATTTGAGTCCATTTTGAATGAAATTCATTAAAACACGAACCCTTCATTGACTTCAGTATTACCAAATTAATGTAGTTTTTGTAGTATTAAAGCTAGTCATTTTTTATGTTATTTATTATAGTGTAATGCATATGTGACAGACTGACACAAGAATTGTTATTAATTTTTGGCGCTCTAGTTCCTCGGAGCTGAGTGCTTATCAATTTGCCCAAATGTCTGTAATTTTCGAATTTTTCGATGAAAATGGTCTTAAACGATTTGGTTCGACTCACTGATCAAGAATCCGTGGTCGAAATTCATTCTGACCGGCTGGTCCGGCCGTCCGGCCGTAGGCACGATAACTCTCGAACGGAATAAGCTAGAGAGTTGAAATTTTCAGAGTAGGTTTGGCAGATAAATATCTCGGCTAAGTTCGTTATTGGGCAAAATCGGACAGATGGTTTCGGAGTAACAAAAAAAAATTTTTTTGTACATAACAAATTCCAAATTAATTTTTTTTCAATAAGCAGTTTTACCATAAGAATCCAATGATATCATTTTTAACTTTCAGAAGCTAATACTTTCGTATATACTTTATATAATTATTCTATGTATGAATTGTCATAATGTCAACTTATTTTCCTGAGACCTGACATTGTCTAATTCCTTGCTAATAGTTGGTTCGAGAAACGTCAAAATCGGTTTAGAGAGACAAGGGTAAAAAACCATCAAATAAACCCCCATGTGGCGATTTTATGTCGAAAAGTGAAAATTAAGAATATATATCTCAGGTAAGTACCGACGTTTTATTCTAATACCGGAGATCGACAAGATCGTACGAGGAGCCCGATAGCCGGTTGGTCTAGGCCGTCGGGTTTTCGGTTTCGGTTTTTTGATTTGGTTTTCGGTTTCGGAACGAGAGAAGGCGGGCTCAAATCCTGGAAAGGGAATTACACTTTTTGGCGCTCTAGTTCCTCGGAACTGAGTGCTTATCAATTTGCCCAAATGTCTGTAATTTTTATTCAAGATGCAGTTTCATTGAAATCCATTGATATCATTTTCAACTCCAACAAGCTAATACTTTCGGAGATATGATTTTTCTAAATTTCAATAATGAATCGTACGTACTTCTATGTTTTCAAAGAATGTTATAATTATTCTATCTAAGCTTTATTATATGATCTATGTTCATACTCGTACATTTCATCCTGTTTTATAAGAAAGAGTCAAACTCATTTCAGCTATTTTAATTTGATTTCTTCCATGGTGCAGTTCTCATTCTCGGATTGCCCATTTAATCTTGATAAATGAACTATTATTTGAATTTATTTTCCATTATGATGCAGTTCTTTCAGAAGAATACATTGATTTAATTCCCAACTCTGAGAAACCAATACTTTCGGAGATATAATTTGTCTGTTTGAACTAGAGCGCCAGAAAGCTCCTGTCCACAGGGCTTGAACCCATTTTATTGTATAATTTCTATGTTAGAATTTTAGATGTTTATTTTCATTATGTGAAGAGATCAATAAATTTTCCCAGTATAAAATCGTTTTTGTTTGTCTTGAGTTTTTTTATTTTCTATCTATTCTGATGATGTTCGATTTCTCGTTCATCTGGCTGATATTGATCTCATCTGATACATATGTGCCTGAAGAAATGATCAAAATGATTCGAAAAAACTTCTTTTTCGAATAATTTTTTTCGGTTGTCCGGGCGCATACGTATAAATGTAATAATATATCATCATCTGCCAGATAAACGAGAAATGAAGACCCATAGGACGAGGTTACTAGTTTTATATTACAAGATTCAAGAACACAGGTTTATATGATGAGGTTACTAAATTCATATGGCTGAATCATAAGTCTAATATGACTGGAATATAACGCATTTATGACAATAATGCTAGGTTCGAAAGCGGGACTAACTATAGTACTTGAAATCGTTGGTATACTGTTAATCTGATTAGATTCTCATTTTTGTATGCTCGGGATCCTACATTGGTATACGATGGTTCTAGTTCAATATGTCAAAATCATCAGATCCTTCACACCTGCCTGTTACTAATAGTATGGAAGTAGATTAGTTTCAAAATCCAGATGCGCGTTTGAAAAGGTGTTGCAGTCGGATAAGATTAGATGTGCGTTCTTCTGTCACGCCGAGTATATGAAACCAGGCTGGTTTTCCTGTCACGCTGACGGTCGGCGCTGACGGTCAGCGCTGATCGGTCAGCTCGGATCCTTTTAGTATCGCGCTGATCACATAGAGAAATAGAAGGATGCTCTTGTCTCTGGCCCACCGAATGTGGAGGCTTGTCGGCGCCAGCTAGTCAGCGGCGCCGACGCGCCGGCGCGTACGTGCGCGTATATAGCTCAGCGCTGACGGCCGTCAGCGCTGCGTGACTCGAAAACGCTACCTATAGCTACATACATATTGACCCATCAGCGCCGACCGTCAGCGTGACAGGAAAACCAGCCTAAGGCTGGTTTTCCTGAATCTCATGTATTAGATACAATTTTTTTTTCCGTGCATTCAATCTCCTTTAAGTCCTAACTGAGGTCCTCAGTTAAGGATAAATAAGAATCCCAACGTGAGTTAACGTAAAAATTAACGTGAAACAGACTTGTTTCACCACCGTTAAATACTTTAACTGAGGTTGCGATTCATATTTATCCTTAACTGAGGACCTCAGTTAGGACTTAACGGAGATTGAATGCTTTGTGAATACGGCGGTATACCTTCTATTAATTACATGTAAAGGTATACCGTCTGTTCCAAAATCGACACGGACTGGCAGTATATCTGTATACTTGATCCCTCGAAAATATGGCCAGATAATCTCCGTGATAAATCACATATTGCCATTTACTAATCCCTTTGACTCTTTGACACGTCAATATTAGATCTCAACATAACTACCACGAATAATTTCAAAATGGTAGTTACAAAATGGCGAAGGCGCTAGTGCTACAAAAGAGTACTGAAAGTCGCTAATCTTGAAGATCTTGGGTAGGATAATGGGACAAACTAAGTATTTGAATTAACATTGTCATCGGTTCTTGATAAGTGTGCAATGTTTCAAGTTCATCTGACCTTTTAATGGAGGTGAAAATCACGTTCGAAAATCCGTTACCCACATACGGACATTTACCATCAAGCTAATACATCTGTGTTGAAAACAAAACTTTTCCACCAATTTCAAAGGGCAGTAATCGGGAGGGGAAGGGGCTTAAGAAAAAAATTATACGAAAGAACCCCTTTTATTTTCAGCGAAGTATCACCTCCTAGAACCATTTGCATCAATTTAGATATCCCCTTCATGTACCCCTACATGTATCAAGTATTGCCAAGAGATAACTTACAAGATTTCGATAGTTTATGGGGTAAAATTCAGGAGTGAAAATTAAGGTAAATTCGATTGAGAGTGTCCGATAGAGGAGAATGGACAATAGAATATACGCGCAAAAGCTCCTGACTTCACGTCAGTGCTTGAACCAATTTTTTTTTAAATTTTGTAAAAATTTACTAGGAGTACGTTTCTCATAAAATTTTACACACGTCTTTATGTCGATATTCTACAACTAATCACCACGCTTCAATTCGATCGAGTCTTTATTTTTGGAGTTATCGAGGTGGGTTTAACTCCGAAACCGTTTGGCCGATTATGCCTATAAACAAACTAAAATATCCCATTCAGATGCACAACCTAACCTGAAAAATTCAAGTCTCTATATCTATCCGTTCTCACATTATCCGGACGTTAATATAATATTTTTTAATAATTTTTTAAATATTTTCTAGTGATACGATTCTCACAAAATTTCACAAACGGTTTGGATCCTACAACTACTCACCAAGTTTCAATTCGATCGGACCTGTATTGATTAAAACAAAATAATTATTCGGAAACCGTTGGCCTGATTATGCCAATTAACGAACTTGTCTGTCGTATTGGGACGCGCTACCAACCCTGGTCACTATCTTTTTCCGTTTTCAAGTTATCATGGCAACGGACGGCTGGCCGGACAGAATCAAATTTGACCTCGAATTCTTCATCAGTGAGTCGAACTCAATCATTTTGAGACCATTTTTGGCAAAAAATTTGAAAATTACAGACATTTATTGGACAAATTGATAACGCGATTTCCCCCAGAACATCGTAACAACGCAAAAAGTGGGAAAGTCCTATGGACAGGACAAATCATATCTCCGAAAGTATTGGTTTCTCAGAGTTGGGAATGATATCAATGGATTCTTATAATAGAACTGCATCATAGAAGAAACTAAATTAAATTTAAATGACGAACTTATCCGAGATATTCATTCCCCAAATCTACTCTGAAAATTATATTATTTATATCAATTGATACAAAGCAATATTCCAGTCTTGTTTTCACTGGAGATATTCTGATCACAATATGATTAACTTACCAAAGAATATATTTCCATCATCATATGGATTATCCAAGGGCATATAGGGTAGGGGTATATTTTCCAAAAATTATAATATCCTAATACTTGGTCATTTCGCATTCAATCATTCTTTGTTTTATAGAACAGAAATAAATTTTACATGTCTCTTATAGGTAGATAAGGTGACATGTTGTATGAACAGTGAAGACAGACAGATAGAATTTGCATTCTGTGAAAACATAGAAGTACGATGTATTATTGAAATTTGAAAAATCCTATCTCCGAAAGTATTATCTTGTTAGAGTTGAAAATGGATTCATATGGTGAAACTGCATCTTAAAAAAAATTGAATTTGAAATTTGTAATTTAAAAAAAAATGTTTTTGTTGATTAATGGACTCAACCGCAGTATTCAAATCCATCCGTTCGAAAGTCAGCGTGGCAACGGACGGCCGACCACAGGACAAAATCGATTTTGTCCTCGAATTTTTCATCATTGAGTCAAACCTAATTAGTCTAGTCAACAAGTGCTATTTGGACCAACTTTTTTCAGCAGTCTCCGAAAATTATGTATGAGGTGTCATTCGATTCGGAATGGCATCTAGATGATTTTTGAAAAAAATGAAGTTCCGCTTGCAAAAATTGTAAAAGTTATTAACAATTAACTAAAAAAAAAGAGGGTTTTAGTTTTTTGTAAATATCTCAAAAACTAATAAAGATTTTTCAAATCTGAAAAAAGATTCAAAAAGAGGAGGAAATTTCCTAAAAAAAAGTTACGACTCCCGAAACTGTACGATAAATATTTATAATTTTTCCAGAGGGATGAAAATAAGGCCGAAAACGGGTACTCTGACTTGGAGAAGCCACGTCCACTTCGGGCACTTCAACAATAAACATTTTTTAAACATAGTAAATATGAAAAAAAAAATTGAAAAAATTCAGGCAGTAACTGAATAGATGAATGAATAATAATCCGCTTGAACAAAAGTTTTATAATAATTTTTCATTTAGTTATTCAACAGTTAATTAATAACTTTTTTCTGCTTGCACATTAACATTGCAAGTGTCATAATTGCTAAACTATAAGTTTTAGATTTTTTTCATCTCTTGGAGCAATTCTTCAAAGGCTTAAGACCAGAATCCCGTTGGGAAAATTAAAAAATGCTTATTTTTCAATTTTTTATTAATAATTTTCGTTGTTGCAAAATTAAAAACTTAAAATAATCATCGAACAAATTTTTTTTTTTCAATATTATTAACGATCCGTTTTTATGTTATTAGAAACTGCATAGAAATAATTTTTTCAAATTTTTATCTCTAATTGTTTAAAAAATTATTATAAACAAATGCGTTGTTTTAAGATAATTGAAAATGTTTTTTTGGAATTTCAATCTTTGATACAAATAATGATTTTTAAAAGAAAAATTGTTCCTTATAAAAAATTTTTTATTGCTTAAAAACGCATTTGTTAATTAACAATTATTTTCTCCTACTTCTAATTAATATTAAGGAACGATATTTTTGTTTAAAAATCATTATTCATTTTTCTTTTCGATATAAAAAAAAAAATTCCATTTTATTTATTTTTTCATTGTTTATGCAATAAACAATTTGTTATAAACAAATAAATTTTTACCTTTTATTTTTTTTTCTATTCTACTTCACAAAAACGGATCGTTAATAATATTAAAAAAAAAAAATTTGATCGATGAATAATTTAAGTTTTTAATTTTGCAACAACGAAAATTATTAATAAAAAATTGGAAAATGAACATTTTTTAATTTTCCTAACGGGATTCTATTCTTAAGTCTTTGAAGAATTGCTCCAAGAGAGGAAAAAAATCTAAAACTTATAGTTTAGCAATTATCACACTTGCAATGTTAATGTGCAAGCAGAAAAAAGTTATTAATTAACTATTGAATAACTAAATGAAAAATTATCATAAAAATTTTTTTCAATCGGATTATTATTCATTCATCTATTCAGTTGCTGCCTGAATTTTTTCAATTTTTTTTTTTCATATTTACTATGTTTAAAAAATGTTTATTGTTGAAGTGCCCGAAGTGGACGTGGCTTCTCCAAGCCAGAGTACCCGTTTTCGGCCGTATTTTCATCCCCCTGGAAAAATTATAAATATTTATCGTACAGTTTCGGGAGTCGAAACTTTTTTAGGGAATTTCCTCCTCTTTTTGAATCTTTTTTCAGATTTGAAAAATCTTTATTAGTTTTTGAGATATTTACAAAAAACTAAAACCCCCTTTTTTTTTAGTTAATTGTTGATAACTTTTACAATTTTTGCAAGCGGAACTTCATTTTTTTCAAAAATCATCTAGATGCCATTCCGAATCGAATGACACCTCATACATAATTTTCGGAGACTGCTGAAAAAAGTTGGTCCAAATAGCACTTGTTGACTAGTCTAAATCGTTTGAGACTATTTTCGGCCAATAATTCGACAATTACAGATATTTTTGGGCATAATGATAGTACGCTTTTTCCTAGAATACGCACGAAGAATCAACTGCTAAAATCAGTACCTACATCTCAAAATTAAATTAGGACAAATAATTCGCCTCAGGCGAATAGGTGGGTATAGGTACTGAATTTTTGGCGCTCTTGTTCCTCGGAACAGAGTGCTTATCAATTTGCCCAAATGTCTGTAATTTTCGAATTCTTTTAATAAAATGGTCTTGAACGATTTGGTATGAATCACTGATCAAGAATCCGTGGTCAAAATCGATTCTGTCCGGCCGGTCCGGACCGGCCGGCTTACCGTTAACACTATAACTCTTCGAACGGATTGAGCTAGGCAGTTGAAATATCAGAGTAGGTTTAGGAGATGAATATCTCGGTTAAGTTCTTTATTGGGCAGAATCGGTATGATGGTTTCGGAGTAACGAAAAAAAAATTTTTTTACATAACAAATTTCAAACTAAATTGTTTTAAGATGCAGTTTCACCATAAGAATCCATAGATATAATTTTCAACTCTAACAAGCTAATACTTTCGGAGATTTTATTTTTCAAAATTTCAATTTTGCATGACCGTACCTACATAAAAAAATGTTTGTTGTCAGTTTTGTGAAGAGATCCGGAGATCGAGCTGACCATTTTATACAACTTCCTCTAACTATCCACCGATTTGTATAGGTAATCTCCATCGAGATAAATTCTTACTTCCAGTGAATAAAGGGGAGGTGCACCATTGTGTTGAAAAAATATTGATCTCTGGTGAACTCCTTCCAAAAGATCACGGCTGGTATCTCTCTGATAATTATTGAAATAGTTACCTATAGAATTGAGACCTTTGCAATCAATGAAGTTTCTTCACAGGATGAAGGTGTGGGTATCGATCAAAAATCTTAGAAATGAAAATAACATCAATGGATTCTTATGATGAAGGGACTGCATCTTAAAAAAAATTGAATTTGTAATGTAAAAAATTTTTGAAATTTTGTTTTGCCCCTTAACGGCAATCCGATCAATACAAAACTTCGCTAGCATACAAAGAGCATGATTCCACAATTTGGTGCTAAATTTCAGAAAGATCGAGTGATCGGTTCCGGAAATATTCATGAAAAATATTTTTACCAAAAATGGCTGGAACTCCGATTTCGCCCGTTAACGAACTCGTCCGAGATATTTACGCTCCAAAACTACCCTCCAAATTTCGATCCTCTAGCTCCTTTTGTTCGAGAGTTATCGTGCCTACGGCCGGCCGGTCATCTTATTTTGTTTCAAGTGACATTTAAAATTTATTTCTGGTTCGTTATTCTTGATATAAAATAACCCTCCTGTTATAGAGAACACAAAGTATGATTGAATGGAAAATGACCAATGAAATAACCTCAGCTATCGTAGAATTAAGGGGATGATATGATATTATAATTTCAAGATGTTAATATAATGCCCGTGGATAATCCATATGATGATGGAAATATACAGGGTGAGTCTTTGACCACTGCATTAATTTTAACCAAATATTCCTCTCATCAAATGAAACACTTTTTTCATTTACCATTTTTCCAGATACGGCTCAGGTAAAAAGTTACAAGCGTTTAAAGATTTCTCAATGTGCTAATACACTCCCGCATATAAATTATCTATGACATTGTTGGCGGACGAGAATAAGGCATGGTAACGTGGTTTACAGCTTGATTCGGGATTCCAACAGTCAGGAACGGATCCATAAAAGTAGTGAAATTTCTGGAGTTTTCCATTTCAAAACATTCAATGAAGAATATCTCGAAAACGGTGCCTTTAAGGAGAAATGATGAAGAATGTTCTAAAACGATGGAATATTCTTGAAATGACTCAAGAAAAACTTCATATGCTTTCTTTATGCTCATTTCGTTTAGTTTTATGAATCCACGAGTCCATAACTAGAAAACCAGTAGAAGTAGAAAATAACTAATATTTGGAAAAAAAGTATCATAGTTATAGGAAACTCTACGCCAACATTCATTTTATTCGAAAAAAGGATGTCAAAGCTACAAAATAAAAACTGATTTTTTTTCAAAATTTCAACAGCCTGTATCTTTTTACCTGAGCCAAATTTGGAAAAATGTTAAATGAAAAAAGTGTTTCATTTGATGAGAGGAATCTTTGGTTAAAATTAATGCAGTGGTCAAAGACTCACCGTGTATACTTAGGTAGATAAATTGGGTTCAGGATATTTCCAGTATGAACAAAACTCGAATATTGGCTAAGTTTCAATTGATCTGGGATATCTGGGATAAGTTCGTTATAGATGGGTAAAATTGGTCTGTTTTTTTTAGATTAATCATTTCTGGCACTCTTGTTGAATTTAAATTGTTTTATGATGTTTGAATTTAATTTATTGCATAATGAAGTTCTATTATAAGAAACCATTGACATAATTCTTAACTCTGAAAACCAATACTTTCGGAGATATGATTTGTCAAAGTTTGAACAAGAGCACCAAAGTTCCTGTTAACAGGACTTTCTCACTTTTTTCAATAACTGCTATAGATCCGATTATGTTCAAATTTGGATCTTGGCATTATTTTTCATAAACCCCAACCGAAACGTTCCACGTATATGCATGCTGCCTGTTTGCTAACAATTCCGTGGTGGTTTGGACTGTTTGGAGTGAAAAAGAGGGTTGACAAGAACTTTAAGAATCACGGGGTGTGTCTATGAAAGAGCAAGAGCCAATGGGATTAGGGTGTAGCAGCCAATAGCGACGCTTCCAGAGCAACTGCCGCACCACAAATCAATCCGGTTCCGGTATGCAAGGAATGAATTTAGGGGCTAGCTCTCCCACCCTAAAACCATTCTCAACTTTCGTCCAAAGAAATCGTTTGAAATGCTGTTCTCATAAAGTGCTGTACGAATTTCATATTTTATTTTAATATTCAGAAATCGACCTTTTCTGTAATTTTGTACGCGACAACCTACTTCATCACGTTCTCCATAATTTCAAATAACCTTAAGAGGCATAATTCAAAAGGGATGGTATTTTTGGCGCTCTTGTTCCTCGGAACAGAGTGCTTATCAATTTGCCCAAATGTCTGTAATTTTCGAATTTTTGGATGAAAATGTCGATTTGGTTCGACTCACTGATCAAGAATCCGTGGTCAAAATCAATTCTGTCCGGCCGGCCGGTCCAGCCTGTCCGACCGATCCGTCCTAAGACAAGATAACTCTCGAACGGAATGAGACAGACAGTTGAAATTTTCAGAGTATGTTTGGGAGATAAATATCTCGATTAAATTCGTTATTGAGCAGAATCAAATTTAATTTTTTTTAGGATGCAGTTTCATTATAACTATCCGTAGGTATGTATCATTTTCAACTGTAACAAATTAATATTTTCGGAGATGTGATTCATCAAAATTTTAATATTAAATCGTAACTCTATGATTTCACAGAATGCTGTATCGAAAATTAACGTCCGTATCTATGAATGTCATCTGTGTTCATACATTTCATCATTGTCATCTCATCTACATATAAGAGCTATTAGTGTTCTGTAGATAATAGACATGTCAAACAAAGTATGATTGAATGCAAAATGACCAACGGAAAAACCTCAGTTATCGTAGATATATCTTGTATATAAATCATATGCGAGAGCGAGAGCGAGAGCGAGAACGAGACGTTTTCAAAAATATTATAGGCGATACCGAGACCACAAACAGCACAACACGAGAGTCTCGTTAAATTTTTTTAATGAAGTTTTATATACGACTCGAGTTTTTTCAACACCCACAGAAAAAAATTCAATATGAAGAGTTTCCACTATAATTACCAATATATTTTGTCTATATTATGCATTGATCGTTCTAGAAATAGACGATTTTTTAGAAGATTATCAATTTGTTATGACTTTGCGATAATCGAGATTATTTTTCAAGAAAAAATTGAATTCACAACCATAAAAACGGATGCCATTATGAATTCAATACTTAACGGACAACTTTTATTGCCTCTAAATCCCAATGCTTTGAAAATTTCGTCTCTATCTGAACATCTGGAGAAATTTATTCTCTTGTGCTCCTTTTAGTGAAGATGTGAACAATTATTGTATACATCTGTGGAATTACGTGTATATTTACTGGTAAATAAATGAAGCATTCAATGTTTCGAAAAGTATTATGAGGAATACGCCAAGAACACCCTCAATGATCTACCCACTGGGAAGGTATTCTTTGAAAACTAAATCAAATTGTTCTATTAAAAAATCGACATCGATAGCCCTTTTGAAATATCAACAAAACTTTCGGAATATTGGAAAGCTGAGTTTGAAGAATATTTGCTGTTAGAAATAGCAAATAGGTATCAAAATATTTTACAGTGGTGGAAATTGATGAAAAAGTTCTTCCTACACTTTCCAAGATAGCCGGTGATTTATTAATGGCTACATCCGTACCTGTTGAAAGATTATTTTCCACAGCAGGTATGGTCATGGCAAAAACATGTACATCATCGAAAAATGATGTGATGCAAGCGTGATTATGTTTGAATTCTTGGTCATCGGGTAATTTAAAAGTTGAAATTATCAGTGTTTAAAATTAAAAATAATATGTACAATATTGTACATGTACAAATATTTTTTTATAAGAGCGTAATAAATATAGCTTTACAAAATTATTCATTATTGTATACCATTTCGTTTAGATATTATAATATTTATTATCGTTATTCAGAATTAAGCGAGAAGAGGCGAGACAACTGATAACGAGACAAGAACGAGACTTAAACGAGACTCAATTTTTAGGGAATTGGCGAGAGCGAGACGAGATTTTTATACTCTCGCCTACTCTCGTCTCGTGTGAAGCCCTACATATGATGATGATGGAAATATATACATTGGTAGGTTAAAAAAATTGTGTTCAGAATATCTCCAGTAAAAACAAAACTAGGATATTGGCTAAGTTTCAATTGATATAATATAATTTTCATAGTAGATTTGAGGAATGAATATCTCGGATAAGTTCGTTACCTATTGGCTAGAATTGGTCTGTTGGTTTTGGATTAATAATTTTTGGTACACCCTTGTTGAATTAATTTTTTTTTTATTATGTTTGAATTCAATTCCTTTTATGAAGCAGTTCTATCATAGGAATCGATTGATATCCTATCAGATCTGTATTGTTTGAAAACAAAATTTTCACAAGTAAGTGCACTTACTTCCTTCCTTCTAATTTGCCGCCTATTATCCAAGGGGAAATAAGTAATATAGAGAAGCAGTTTCGCGAGTTTGGGCATGTAAGGCAGATTAAAAAAGCAGCTGCTAATACACTATGTAAGGATGTGAAAGTAGATGTGATGCTTGACTTTCAAGGAAATCCTCTTAAATCGAGTAGAGATACCTCCACAACATTCAATGTCAGCCATACATCGATTCTATACATATTAAAACAAAATAAAATGCATCCCAATAAAATTATATCTATACCCAGGAGCTCTTGGAAGACGATTTGATAGGAGAACTTATTTTTGTGAACAAATGATGGACATGTTGGATAACAATATTATCCAATTAGTAGACGATTTGTTTTCTGATGAGTGCACTTTTTCTCTCAACGGCCATGCTTATCGTCAAAATTGCCGCTACTGATGGTCTACCAAAACTCCTCACTGGATGAGAGAGGGGACACACGCAATGCCCTCAAAAAGTTAATGTTTGGACAGGAAATGTTCGAAACCATATCATAGCCCCTTTTTCATTGAGAGCAATTTGAATGGCGATAAATATTTAGCACTACTTCAAAATGATATCTTTCTAACTTTGTCAAATTTATATCCCTATCAAGGAGTTCCACGGATAACGATATGATTCCAACAGGATGGAGCACCACCACATTACCAACGCAACCTACGGCAGTTCCTCTACGCAATATTTCCAAATCGGTGGATAGGAACAATCGAATGGCCAGTCCTGATCTTAAACCATTAGTTTTTTTTTATGGGGATATGTGAAGAATATTGTGTACAAAACTAAACCCATTGATTTGAATGACCTAAAAGATCGAATAACGCTTGCTATTATAGGTCGATCAATCCTGAGATGTTGAAGAATGTTGGAAGAAATTTTTATTTGAGGTTAAGATGTTGTCAAGGCATTCGCAGTGAGCTCTTTGAACATCTACTTCAATAACATTCATAATTTTTTTGCTACATTTTGTAATAGTACATTTTAGTTTTTGATATTGTATACCAAATTTTGGTAACCACCTGATTTTATTTTTTTCTAATTTGATTTTTGCAATAAACGTGAACGTGATAACGTTTCAGAATAGAGAATGACGAGACCTTTCAAACGATGTATCATATAAGCCCATACTTACTTGTACCCGTCTTTCGAAGGGGTTGAAGCTATAGGGTTCGCATTTTTACGAATAAGAAATATTCAAATTTGACGTGTTTCGGGATTTTCTATAAATATATACAGTAACCAAGATAATGAATTAATTCCATTGTGCTTTTCCACACTGTATATAAACATTCGGTGCCCGATTACAAAATTAGTACTTGACCGGACAAACCAGCAAATCAACGAAATAGTTCAAGTCGGAATAAATTGAGGATTGTCATAAAAATTTTCAAATCATCAATCATCATATTCACGATTAAGAAAGAATTATATTCATAATTTTTTACTAAATATAGTAACGAATCAAATTACTCAATTTTGAGTCATGTGTCAAATTTCATCCAATCACCTCTGGTTTACAGCGATAATACCCTACATGTGGTGTTTTCAGATTGACAATCAATTATTGACTATTTCACTCATATCAAAATCTGACCAACCACAGGCCAAAGACAGCTCGTATGATGGCGAAAACACCAACTCTGTCTTTGAATTATGGTTGGTCTTACCTACAACTTTGGTGTTTTCAACGACTCAACCATGGATACGGACTGTTTGAAAAATGATAAATATAAAAAGTGGGATAGCCCTGTGGACAGGAGCTTTGGTGCTCTTGTTGAAACTTTGACAAATCATATCTCCAAAAGTATTGTTGTCTTAGAGTTGGGAATGATCAATGGATTCTTATAATAACACAAAATGTGTCTATTAAAAAAATAACTTCGAAATTATTGGTTTCTCAGAGTTGCAAATGATACCAATGGATTCTCATTTAATTTATTTATTTTATGATGCAGTTCTATCAAAAGAATCCATTGATATCATTCCCAACTCTGAGAAACAAATACTTACGGAGATATGATTCGACAAAGTTTGAACGAGAGCGCCAAATATCCTATCCACAGGGCTTTCCCACTTTTTGTACCATATTTTCTGTCACCGGTTGTCGCTTTTACCGATTTTCGTGGCATTCTCCACCTTAAAATGAAAATTCAAAGTTAATTCAAATTGCGGGTAACATTAGACGATTCAAAGTTATATTCATAACCAAGTAGTTCAGAAATTAAGAATTTTAACAAATATTTGATGTTGACGAATGAATATTTTAAAATTAAACTGGAGACGACCACATAAAAGGCAAGGAACATCAATAACTCACCTGCTCAAAACCACCTTTGTATATTTAATTTTGAATTATTAGGAAGCAACCAACACCCGCTGAAAAACGCACTCATAAATGGCGCGTTAAACGTAACAGAATATTTGACAGATGAGTATTTCTCTTTAATGTGAAAGAGTTCATATTGTTATGTTCCATTTTAAACAGCATCTTGGACTTGCGTCCAACTCATACGTAAAAGTTGGACGCAAGTCCAAGATGACATGTGTGAACACAAATCATACGATTATTCATAGATTAAATAATAAGAGCATTCTGCGAAAACAGAAGTACGATTTATTATTGAAATTTTGAAAAATCATATCTCCAAAAGTATTAGCTTGTTAGAGTTGAAAATGATATCGATGGATTCTTATGATAAAACAACATCTTAAAAAAAATAATTTGAAATTTGTATTGTAAAAAAAAATTTTTTTTCGTTACTCCTAAACCATCTGAGTGATTCTGCCCAATAACGAACTTAGCTGAGATATTTATCTTCTAAACTTATTCTGAAAATTTCAACTGCCTATAGCTCATTCTGTTCTAGAGTTATCGTGTTAACGGAAAGCTGGCCGGACCAGCCGGACATAATCGATTTTGACCACGGATTCTTGATCAGTGAGTCGAACCAAACCGTTCAAGACCATTTTCATAAAAAAATTCGAAAATTTCAAACATTTGGGCAAATTGATAAGCACTCTGTTCAGAGGAACAAGAGCCCCAATTACGGACGTCAACATGAGTCATTTTGTTCGTGAAATTGTCTAACGAAATATCACTCGCGACTGGATTTATCTCATAACTCTGTCTTTTATTTCTTAACTCAACTGAGTTGCTCAGAGAAAACACCACTCGTCCTTCAAGCAACTCAGTTTCGTTAAGAAATAAGTCGACAGACTCATCGCGAAAATTCAATCACTTGTGATATTACTAGTCACAATTATTAATCGTCAGATTAACAATCAATTTATTGAAATCAGCAAAGTAAAAAAATTATCTTATCGAAAACCCCTCGGGCCTTGATAAATACTCAAAATTTTGTTTTAGAGAATGCTGAAAGCGTGTTGCTCAAGGATAATATTATCAAGCAACACGCTTTCAGGATTCTCTATGACAAAATTATCAAGGCTCTAGGGGTATTAATACTGAAAATACAACATTCCCAGAAAGTTAGGTAAAAGCTGGAATTATTATAATTCATGATTGGATTTTAATTCTTTCCAAAGGCCAGCTGACAATTAAAATCATCTAAATTCAGTACAATTTACACCACCAGAACATAACTAAAAGATTGAAACCAAGTATCCAGTAAAATCCCCCGAGCTTTGATGCACTCTATATCTCCTTCATCCGCCAACATTTCACTTCTAGGACTCACTCACAAATGCCCAGCGCGTGCGCCGTCCCGGCAGAGGTGGCGGCGTGACAGAAGTTAAACACAGGGTAGCGAGCTCTGATCCCGCCCATGGATCAGGAGACGGCGCCCCGTCGCAACCCTCTCGTTCCCTTACCAACCCCCGAAGAGAGGAAGGCGTCATATACCGCCACCAAGGAAGCTTGATGGTGCAGCTGATGCTGGGAACTGATCCAGTTGATTCTGTGAAGGAGACTGATCGAGACTTATCTGCAGTGCTCATGGAATTGTGCTGAGTTCTATAGTTGTGTGCAAAATTCAAGTGGGTGCTAAATTGGTTTATTCTCCTGTAGAAGGTGGGTGATTTACTACAACAAAAATAATTTTTTGTAACCTTTTCTAGTTATTTTCGAGTAAAATAAGGTTCAATATGTGTTTGAAAACTGCAATATTTATTTCATTTGAGGAGTATTATTTCTTTCATATCATAGATATTGCGGTAAATAATTTAAGATTGAGCATTACGACATAAATACACATTGCGATTTTCATATAAATCCGTTGATAAGATTTCGAATTCAACCCAAAATTTTCAATCCTTAGTGTCAATCGATGAAGATGAAAACCAAGGAGAAATGTTTGCAGTATTATTCGAAAGATTTATTGAGGAATTCATAAACAAAATTGGGTTCAAGCCCTGTGGACAGGAGCTTTCTGGCGCTCTAGTTCAAACAGACAAATTATATCTCCGAAAGTATTGGATTCTCAGAGTTGGGAATTATATCAATGGATTCATATGATATAACCGCATCATAAAGGAAACTCAATTCAAATAATAGTAAATTTATCAAGATTAAATGAGCAATCATGAGAATGAGAACTGCACCATGGAAGAAATAAAATTTAATCTGGCCAATTTTGCCCAATAACGAACTTAACCGAGATATTCATCTCCCTAATCTACTCTGAAAATTTCAACTACCTACCTCATTCCGTTCGAGAGTTATATCTACGTCTATGGATGAAAAGCAGTCTCACTACTCTCAGATCTCTTACTAACTTCATGTTCCGTTCCGAAATGTAAGACTTTTCTGAGTAAACTAATTTCGGAGCAAACAACTGAGATTTTTCTCACTTCGCTCACAATTCTTCGATTGATTAGATAATGTAATGTCACAGGAACATAAGTTGACATTAGGACAATTCATACATAGAATTATATCATTCTGTGACAACGTTGAAATACGATTTATTATTGAAATTTTGAAAAATCATATCTCCGAAAGTATTAGCTTGTTAGAGTTAAAAATGATATGAATGGATTCTTATGATAAAACTACTTATTAAAAAAAATTTAATTTGGAATTTGTTTCGTAAAAAAAAAATTTTTTTTTTACTCCGAAACCATCTGTCCGATTTTGACCAATTACAAACTTAGCCGAGATATTTATCCCCCAAACCTACTCTGAAAATTTCAACTCTCTAGCTCATTCCGTTCGAGAGTTATCGTGCCTACGGCCGGCCGGCCAGACAGAATGAATTTCGACCTCGGATTCTTGATCAGTGAGTCGAACCAAATCGTTTAAGACCATTTTCATCGAAAAATTCGAAAATTACAGACATTTGGGCAAATTGACAAGCACTCAGTTCCGAGGAACTAGAGCGCCAAAAATTGGTGCTCTTGTTTAAACAGACAAATAATCCGCCGTATTCACAAAGCATTGTTAAGTGTTTGAATCTCCGTTAAGCTAACTGAGGTCCTCAGTTAAGAATAAATTTGAATCGCAACCTCAGTTAACGTGAAAATTAACGTGACACAGGCCTTTTTCACCACCGTTAAATACGTTAACTGAGGCTGCGATTCAAATTTATCCATAACTGAGGACCTCAGATAGCTTAACGGAGATTCAAACACTTAACAATGCTTTGTGAATACGGCGGAATATCTCCGAAAGTATTGGTTTCTCAGAGTTGGGAATTATATGAATGGATTCCTATGATATAGAAATGCATTATGAAATATATTAAATCTAAAAAAGTGCTTCAAAAATAATCTTATAAAAAAAAGAGCAATCTACAATGCTTAAATGCGTTAATGCTTAAAAAATTGTCATTAAATTTATTAATCAAGATTAAATGAGCAATCAGCAATGATTCAACCTCGTGGAATGGGTTGTTGCAACTTAGACTCGGTGCATAGTTTTCACAACTCGAAATACCTAAGGAAAGTATCATCGAAATGTCTAGAGCCAGGCTGGAGACAATCATAGCAGATTGTCCATTTATTCCTGTTATTTGAGTAGGTAGTGGATTACGAAAAAATTATTTTAGTTCAAAATATATTAATAAAATACTATCCTCTTTTCATAATTAAAAATCTAATAGTCCATACCACTAACACATTCTTTTCTGTATTTGAGTACTCAAGAAAAAATGATTGATACACAAATGTAGATCAATATTTCAGTATTTTTTTGCTAGCAACATTATGAAAATACGCTACATAGGAACATGTCTCAGTACTTGAGGAAGTAAAAGGTAATATTAACCTCAGTGGTCAACGAACAGTAATTTCTTTTGATGATTCCATTATGTTCTTCTTTCCTATTGCCTCCATAAACTACATCAAAACAGTCTTGAATATATTCACAAATTCAAGAATCGAATACTTTCCAAGAGAAAATAACAACTATGAATTGACAATATATAATAGCTATAGAAAAGATGACATTTATGAATAGTGATCACAGACAGATTCTGTGTTCACATTCTGTGAATACATAGAACTTACGATGTATTATTGAAACTTTGAAATATCATATCTCCGAAAGTATTAGCTGTTTAGAGTTGAAAATGATAATAATGGATTCTTATGATGAAACTGCATCTTACAAAATTTGAATTCAAAAGTTGTAATGTAAAAAAAATATTTTTTTCCTTTACTCCGAAACTATTAGACCGATTTTGCCCAATAAGGAACTTATCCGAGATATTTATCCCTCAAACCTACTCTGAAAATTTCAACTGTCTAGCTCATTCCGTTCGAGAGTTTCCGTTTTAACGGCCGGCCGGCCGGCCGGACAGAATCGATTTCGACCACGGATTCTTGATCAGTGTCAAACCAAATCGTTCAAGACCATTTTCAGCTAAAAATTCGAAAATTACAGACATTTGGGCAAATTGATAAGCACTCTGTTCCGAGGAACAAGATCGCCAAAAATGAAATAAGAAAAGCTTAGAAGATAAATAAGTACATGAAACTTGAGACAGAAGATTCAGTAAGAAATAAATAAACAAAATTGTAATAAAAGTATTATTAAACATGAACACATAAAACTGGGGACTTACGGCCGGTTTCATAATAAGTTTTAAAGTCTCTTTAAATTTAAAGCATCCTTTAGTTGGACATTTTGAACCAAAATGTCACCTTGAAGGATACTTTATATTTAAAGGAACTTTAAAATTTATTATGAAACCGGCCGTTAGATCATTTCTTTTGAATTAATTCACTTATTGTTATTGTCAACTCGCGTAAAATGGCTCATAAGACATTGAGTTGTATAATTTGGATAATATTTCGGATTTTATTAAACGCGTCGATAGTTAATTATTATCAGAGCCGTATCTAGGTGCTATTGCACCTGTGGCAATATATTAGGCAGCGCCCCCCATTTGTTTAGATTTATTTTCATCCCCAATATTTTCTTATAGTATTTTTCTTCATAATTTTCGTTACAATTTTAAATTGATACACAATATTATGGATATTTACTCATTTTATTGAAAACATTGAAATACATAAGTAAAATGTATAAAACAATACAAATTCTGAAAAAAACAAAACAAAATATTTATATTTATATAGTTAATACGCATATCTAAAAGAATATATATTTTTTAGCTAAAAATATATTAATATTGTGAACTTATCATACAAATACTATTCTTCAACCCTTTGAAACACGAACGAACTTTTTCGACATTCAGTGTGAAACCAACCAAGATTTAAGCCTAGGGTTGGAGGTATAATAGCAAAATTGTATGTTTTAATTTTTTCGGACGAATATTTGTTGGTAAAAAAATTATAATTACTGATTGCATAAATAATTCAGTAAAATACTCAAAGTGAATTAAGCCATGATATTAGTTTTCTCTTTTATTTAAGTTGGCCTATCTGAAAAGTTTTTTATTTCTAACGACTCTTTGAATAGAACAACTCAAATAAAACAAAAAACTAAAATCATGGTTATATTTTTGATCAAGACTAAAATTTTTCATGTAAACAGATTTTTTTGGCAATAAAACCCTAATCTTAATATGTACTTTAATGCAATAATTACTAAGTTCGATAAATGCATCGATTTACTCTTTTCACTCTGTGACGTCCTTTCATTTGCTCTCTTCGCTCTACTTTGTCTTCTTTAATTGTGGATCGAGTAAAAACGAGAATATCTATTTAATCCATTTACTCCTTTACCACGTGACTGACAATCGACTTTTCTCTACTCCACACCGTGATACATTTATCAAACTATAGCAATATAATATAGTATTCAATTTGATTATTTGAAATCTTACCTTAATATTAAATACAGGGTGTCAATTTGAAAACTCGCCAGCATAATTATGACACGAAAGGGATGTTTTGATAGAAAATGCCGAATCGAGTCAATATTTATTCGGAGGTGGACATATTTTCAGCACAATTGTAAGCCAAACTCTTATCAAGCCTAGGTGTAGGGGTTGTCACCCCTAAATTCTTAATAGGGAATAAAGAATGAGCTATACCTCAATTGAAAGACAACTTGACATTCTGCATGAACACTACAGTTTGCATTTTTTATTAAGTCCTTGAAGTAGTTACAGGTGTTCATACTTTGTGTACTAATCAAATCAGGTGCTCGAAATTATTTCCATTACTAGCCAAACAATAAAACAGTCTGTTCTCAAATGTTTTATGTCCCCCTCTGAATAAAAATTGATCTGTTCCGGCATCTTCTCTCAAAACATCCCTGTCGTTACATAATTGGCCAGGCAAGTTTTCAAATTGACACCTGGTATAATATGTAGGAAGCAGAGTGAGGAAGACTAATATGAAGAAATTATGGCAATTCATCTCACTCTGCGCTGTGTCGTGATCTTTCGAATTATTTTGCTGGGCGCTTCTATTTTTTTTTTATATTCTTCGGCGCCCCTGTAGACCTTGCGCACGTGGCAAGTGCCACCTTTGCCACGCCTTACATACGGCTCTGATTATTATCTATTATTAAGACTCTGTTTAAATTGAACCCAATTTCCACCACATAAAGCAGGGGATGATCGAGGGGGGGAAGGTTAAGGGGTTTCATTAGCCTTCCCCCATGAATCAACAATACGATAAATGCACCAAGTTTCATGAATTTATCTGCCCTTCTTCAGGTGAAAATCACCGGACGTACGGATATGTCAAAACTAATCCTCAATCCCATTGCAATGAAATGTATTGGATTCAAGGTGACAAAAATTATATAAGTATGTTCCGAGTTTGATAATTTTCGAAAGATTATTTGAATTTTATACGAATTTCCGCTCCCGATTAGAATATAATCAATCAGACTGAAATGCTCAGAGGATCATCGAAGGATTAAATGAATTTCCCTTGGGTATATTTGGAGAATATGCAACATAAGTCATGACTTATATTTCTTTTTACGTTTTACTTTTATATATTGTCAGTTCACGCGCGTTTTGATGTATGTGCACATACATCAAAACGCGTTCAGAGTTGATTATTGTATATTCCTTGAGAAAATATTTGATGTGTACGATCAGTTTCGTATCATAAAAGAATTTAAATTCAACAAGGGTGCCAAAAATTATTAATCCAAAACCAACAGGCCAATTCTACCCAATAACGAACTTATTCGAGATATTCATTCCTCAAATCTATGAAAACTATATTATATATCAATTGAAACTTAGCCAATATTCCAGTTTTGTTTTTACTGGATATTATACTGAATCCAATTTGATTGATGATCATCATCATATGGATTATCATCATCATATGGATTATCCAAAAGCTATCTACGATAGCTTAGGTTATTCCATTGGCCATGTTGCGTTCAATCATACTTTGTCTGAAATGTCTCTTATCTGTCGATGAGATGACATGCATGAGCACAGATGAAATTCATAGATACGGACGTTAATTTTCTATACAGCATTATGTGAAATCATAGAGTTACGATTTAATATTGAAATTGAATGAAAAATCATATCTCCGAAAGTATTAATTTGTTAGAGTTGAGAATGAAATCAGCGGATTCTTATGACAAAAGTGCATGTTAAAAAAAATTGAATTCGAAATTTGTTATGTAAAAAAATGTTTTCGTTACTCTGAAACCATCTGGCCAATTTTGCCCAATAACGAACTTAACCGAGATATTTATCTCCCAATCCTACTTTGAAAATTTCAACTGTCTAGCTCATTCCAGTTATCGTGTATACGGGCGGCCGGACAGAATCGATTTTGGCCAGTGCGTCGAACCAAATCGTTTAAGACCGTTTTCATCTAAAAATTCGAAAATTCCACACATTTGGGCAAATTGATAAGCACTCTGTTCCGAGAAACAAGTGAACCAAAACCAAAATAATCATTATTCTCGAAATAATCGACTGATTTCAATGAAAACTATGATTATGAATAAGGTACCAAAAAATAATTTCAAAGTGGAAGATAGGACCGTATCTGAGCCTTCGTTTTGATGATCATATATTAAAAACATCACTCTGTATATGATACACATTTTTGTCTTCATGATACATATTCATAAAGAGGAGAATAGATGCCATTCCAATTAATTATTGATTTCCATAGGCTTTTTTTCTCATCACGAAACTGACAAAAAAAATTATTTTTCCTGTACAGAGTATGATGTTTTGGCACCCGGACGTACAAAATTAATGTTCTTATACGGTCCTCTTTTTTTTTCATGTTTGCTTACGGATTCTTTTAAGATTCTCAAGGACTATAAGGTTGCAAAATATTATCAAAATCGATTGAACGTTTTTAACTTATAGGGGTTTGAAAACTCTATATGATTTTCAGGAAAAACCCTGTATCTCAGAATCTAGTAATCATAAGAGGTGTTTGAGTGCCCATTTCTGACTTCTCATATGGACCTCTATCATCCCCTGGCCGATGGATCATTGGTGAGAAATCACCTATAGGATAAAGATATTTAGACATTTGGCTTGTTTTGGCATTCTTATTTTTATATCGTTGAACATAAAGATATATATTGTTGAACATAAAGATATTGTACGCCCGAAAAACGCCCCTACACGTTTGCTTGTATTTCGTATTTAGAATGGTTCTTAAGGGCATTTTTGGCGCTCTATTTAGTTAATCGGAACAGAGTGCATATATATTTGCCCAAATTCCCCATGGTCAAAATCGATTCTGTCAAATTTCAGGTAGGTACCTATAAGTAAAATCTAAATTATAAAAGTTAGACAAATGAAACTTAATGGGGCTTCTTGAGTCTACTCCACTGGGGGCTCCTTCATTGTGGTTAAAGTACAAGACACATATAGACAAATATTCACCTGAGCTTTTATATCTTCGTTTCTGTTTGACAGACCTTAATTCATTTTCGCAAATTTTGATTACAAAAAAATTGGTTCAAGCACTGACGTGAAGTCAGAAGCTTTTGCGCGTATGTTCTATTGTCCATTCTTCTGTATTGGACACCCTTAATCGAATTTACCATGGTAAATTATGTTGTCCATTCTCCTGTATTGGACACTCTTAATTCGAATTTACCATGGTTTTCTACAAATACTATCCTCACGAAATTTTGCGAGAATTTTCGCGTTGGCATTCTAAAACTAATAACCATGTTTGAATTCAATCGGTTCAGTATTTTTCGAGTTAATGAGCAACAAAAAACTACCAAATTTCAGATGGCTATAACTCTAAAAACGTTTGGCCGATTATGCTCATAAATGTCGCGTTCTGATGCACATCCTAACCTGAAAATTTCAAGCCGCTATCTCTTTCCGTTCTCAAGTTATCGTGACAACAAAAATATTTTTTAATAATTTTTCAATAATTTTCTAGCCATGCGATTTGCACAAAATTTCACAAACGTGCTTAGTTTCATATTTTACAACTACTCACCAAGTTTCAATTCGATCGGATTTATATAGGTTGAAAACAAAATTATTACTCGGAAAGCACTGGGCTGATTATGCCCATTAACGAACTCGTCCGTCGTATTGGGATGCGCCACCCACCCTGAAAATTTCAAGTCGCTAGCTCTTTTTGTTCTCAAGTTATCGTGGCAACGGCCGGACGGCTGGCCGGACAGAATCAAATTTGACCTCGAATTCTTCATTGGGGAGTCGAACTAAATCGTTTGAGATCATTTTCGTCAAAAAATTCGAAACTTACAGACATTTGGGCAAAACTATAACGCGATGTTCCCCAGAACATACGCGCAATTATGAAAATTTGTATACTTTTAATTCCATTTTTGAATACTACGACTCTACTTGTAAATGCAACATGTAGTTACAAATTTCCTTGGTGGTTACAAAAATGTTTTCGATGCACAATACCAAAAGAATATCATTCTAGAAGATAATGAACCAAAATGAGTCTACACCTGTCCAATTGGTGTTTAATTTTTTTTTCTATTTTAGCCATGGATTGTAGTATAGCGCAGACTAATCCAATGTTATCATCCCTTCATCAGTCCTGCTCACCTGACATACATCGTTCGAATGGTAAGTTATCAATAATAATACATAAGGCTTGTTTTGGTTTGTAATAGGGATGGTCCTAGAACCATTCAAAGTAGTTACACAGTCGTCTATTGAAATAGAGGAATCTAGTACCTACTTCAATTCAATTTTGCCACGACTAGTTTCGGGTCCAAAATGTTTGACATTTTGTAGGCCTTTATTTATATGATTCAAAGTCAAAACGGACATAATAATCAATTTCAAGGATTTCTGAGTGTTCCCGAACATATATAACAGAATATAAATGTTGATATGAAAAAAAATTGGTTCAATCCCTGTGGAAAGGAGCTTTTTGACGCTCTTGTTCAAACAGACAAATTATATTTCCGAAAGTATTGGCTTCTCAGAGTTGGGAATTATATCAATGGATTCCTATGATAGAAATGCATCATGAAAGAAAATAAATTTAAAAAAAGTGTCGTTTAAAAAAAAGCTTCAAAAATTATCTTATAAAAAAAGAGCAATCTATAATGCTTCAATGCCTTAATGCTTCAAAAATTGTCATTGAATTTATTAATCAAGAATAAATGTGCAATCTGTAATGATTCAACCTCGTGGAAAGGGTTGTTGCAACTTACACTCGGTGCATAGTTTTCACAACTCGAAATACCTAGGGAAAGTATCATCGAAATGTCTAGAGCAAGGCTGGAGACAATTATAGCAGATTGTTCATTTATGCCTGATATTTGAGTAGGTAGTGGATTACGAACAAATTATTTTAATAGTTCAAAATATATTAATAAAATACTATCCTCTTTTCATAATTTAAAATTTAATAGTTCATACCACTAACACATTCTTTTCTGTATTATGAACCTTAATTCAAGAAAAAATGATTGATAGACACATGTAGATCCATATTTCAGTATTTTTTTGCTAGCAACATTATGAAAATACTGTATATAGGAACATATCCCACTACTTAAGGAAGTTAAAGGTAATATTAACCTCAGTGGTCAACGAACAGTAATTTCTTTTGATAATTCCATTATGATCTTCTTTCCTATTGCCTCCATAAACTACATCAAAACAGTCTTGTATATATTCACAAATTCAAGAATCGAATTTTTGCTTTCCAAGAGATAATAACAACTATGATTTGACAATCTCTTATAGCTAGAAAAGGTGACATTTATGAATAGTGATCACAGACAGATTCTGTGTTCACATTCTGTGAATACATAGAACTTACGATGTAATATTGAAATTTTGAAACATCATCCGCCGTATTCACAAAGCATTTAATCTCCGTTAAGTCCAAACTGAGGTCCTCAGTTAACGATAACTTTGAATCGCAACCTCAGTTAACTTGAAAATTAACTTGAAACAGGCCTGTTTCACCACCGTTAAATACGTTAACTGAGGTTGCGATTCAAATTTATCCTCAACTGAGGACCCCAGTTAGGACTTAACGGAGATTGAATGCTTTGTGAATACGGCGGTGTATCTCCGAAAGTATTAGCTTGTTCGAGTTGAAAATGATAACGATGAATTCTTATCATATTGAACTCGAATTTGTAATGTAAACAATATTTTGTTTTCGTTACTCCGAAACCTTCCTGCCGATTCCGCCCACTAACGAACCGAGATATTTATCTCCTAAACTTTCAAATTTCAACTGTCAGGCTCATTCCGTTCGAAGTTATCGTTTTAACAGACGGCCGGGCAGAATCGATTTCGACCACGGATTCTTGATCAGTGAGTTGAACCAAATCGTTTAAGATCATTTTCAGCCAAAAATTCAAAAATTACAGACATTTGGGCAAATTGATAAGCATACTATTCCGAGGAACAAGAGCGCCAATAACAGTTTCTACACCACAATTTGAAATAATGATTATAATCACTCATTTTGTTTATATTTAGCTGTAATATTAACACTAAATTAGGTTATGTTTTCAAATCAGCTCAAAAGCTGTCGTCCGATTTCGTCGTTCCATGAAAAGGATAGGAAGGGAAATTTTTAACGACAGTGTCGTTGCTTTTTAACGACAGCATCGTCTCATGAACGTTTGCCATCAGTGTTTTCGATTGTAATTTTCGAATTATGAACTTCGAACAATTAGTTTTGACTTACTTACGAATACTCAAAAATGCAACTTGCTCGAGACGTAATAATGGATGAATAATAACGTAGGTATTCAAAAGAGGGAAAGCACTGTGGACAGGAGCTTTGTCGCCCTTGTTCAAACTTTGACAATTCATCTCCGAAATTATTGGTTTCTCAGAGTTGGGAATGATATCAATGGACTTTTATATTAGAACTGCATCATAAAAGATATTCATTCCTCAAAACTCCTCTGAAAAGTATATTATATCAATTGAAACTTAGCCAATATTCCAGTTTTGTTTTCACTGAAGATATTCTGAACCAAATTTGATAAATCTACCAAATAATATATTTCCATCGTCATATGGATAATTTTGCATTCAATCATATACTTTGTTAGAACAGAAATCAGAAATATGTTTGACATATCTGTCACAGGTAGATAAGATTGTATGAACAGTGAATACAGACAGACAGAATTCGCATTATGTGATAACATTGAAGTAGATACGATGTGTTATTGAAATTTTGAAAAATCATATCTCCGAAAATATTAGCTTGTTAGAGTTGAAAATGATATCAATGGATTCTTATGATGAAATGGATTCGAAATTTGTAATGTAAAAAAAAAATTATTTCCTTCACTCCGAAACCATCTGGCCGATTTTACCCAATAACGAACTTAACCGAGATATTTATCTCCCAAACCTACTCTGAAAAGTTCAACTGTCTAGCACATTCCATACGAGAGTTATCGTGTTAACGGCCGGTCGGACAGAATCGATTTCGACCACGGATTCTTAATCAGTGATTCCAATCAAATTACAGACATTTGGGCAAATTGAGCGCCAAAAACTTAAATTGCTTCCTCGATCGAGAGTTTAAAAAAAAATCTTATTTTTTCAAAGCAATAAGTAGTAGTCGAGTGGCCGATGTTAGACTCTGTCTCAATTAAATAAAGGCAATTTATTGATATTATTATCACATTATTATATTATTATCACATTGTTAATGTGATCCCCGTGCGTATGGTTAACAGAATATTTAGTAGCTTCCGCTTCCATAATCATTACTTGCGCTACACTTCACTGCAGGTTGGACCATACTCGAAAATTAAAACGACCCCATCAAAAACCCACCAAAATGTACCATACTGTATCTTTTCGCATCGCAACACTTGTAACACCACTTCTGATCGAGTGATCTCATCCAGAATCGCTAGAACGCACCCATACGAAAACGCTCCGATGTTCTAGTGGCCTCTGGTGTATCGACCCCGAATCGAGAGACTACAGAGAGATCCCGTTTATGAAATCAGTTACACTCAAATTAACATCCCTGTATTAATCAAGTGTGTTGGAGATTATCGGGCATGAGGGGGACCCATATGTTAGATGGCTTTTCCGTTCGAAAGTATCAACAGTAGTAAGGTTTTGATGAATCGATATCGAATTCTAGATATGTCTTATACCCTTATTACACTATGCCTTTTTCATGTCTATATTTGCGCCTATTTTCATGGCTATTTGTTGGTTGAATTACATTTAATATGGTACTACATAGAGCAAAAATTCACATACAGAAAAAAGACACTGTAATTGCAGCAAGTATTTCTCCAAAAACGAAATTAATAATTAATTTGCACTACTAGGCTACTGGTGAAAACTTCATATCACTCGGGGATAGCCATCACAGATTATCTGGCGTTCGTTAGTTTAGTTAGTTCACGACCTCAGAGTAATAAACATAAATTTATTATTGAAATTACGAGGGCTGCGATTCAAAGGATAGAATAAACTAGGTTATGTTAAGACGTCAAGTCAGACAGATAAATATTGTGTTGGTGGACATGACATTTGGACAAAAAGGCTTGAAATCCCCACGATTCAGGGGGAATTAATAGAACCAGTTCCATTTATTTTCAAGCCTGAAACAGTCTACAAAATAGCCCCGGGCGCATGCGAATTTCTTCAAAATTTCAAGCGCAGCAGTCAGGCCGACAAATAGGCACGAAAAAGGCGTAATAAGGGTGTAATACGAAAAAGGTGTAATAAGGGTATTAGAGCAAGTGCGTACTGCTAATTTTTGTCAGTGTTTGAGAAGACCTCGAAGGAAAATATTCGAGTTTCTCGAAAGGTTTCAACAATCGAAAGTTTTGAATATTTTTCGAGTGAATTAATTGTAATGATTTCCTGTCATGATGTTGCATCTCACTTAGATTCATTCGCCATCGTTATAAATCGTTATGCATCATTTCTTATAGTCTAGTCAACTGCTTTTTAGGTGTCATTCGATTCGGAATGGCATGTCGATTGTTTTCGAGATAATGCTAAAGCCATTCGCAAAAATTGCAATAGTTATAAACAATTAAGTGAGGTTGAGGTGGGTTCGGTTTATCCCCGATATCTCAAAGACTATTTGAGATAATTCAAATTTGAAGAAATATTCAAAAAGAGGAGGAAATGTTTGAAAAGAAGGTCCCAGCTCCCGGAACTGTAAAACCAATATTTATAATTTTCACAAAGGGTTAAAATACGCCCGAAAACGGGTACTCCGGATTGCGCAAGCCTCGCCCCCTTCGGACCTTCAATGAATAAATATTATTTAAACTTATTAAATATGAAAATGAAAATGGGTTCAAGCCCTGTGGACAGGAGCTTTCTGGCGCTCTAGTTCAAACAGACAAATTATATCTCCGAAAGTATTGGTTTCTCAGAGTTGGGAATTATATCAATGTATTCATATAATAGAACTGCATCCTAAAGGAAATTCAATTCAAATAATAGTTTATTTATCAAGATTAAATGAGCAATCATGAGAATGAGAACTGCACCATGGAAGAAATCAAATTAAATCTGGCCAATTTTGCCCAATAACGAACTTAACCGAGATATTCATCTCCCTAAACTACTCTGAAAATTTCAACTACCTACCTCATTCCGTTCGAGAGTTATATCTATGTCTATGGATGAAAAGCAGTCTCACTACTCTCAGATCTCTTACTTCATGTTCAGTTCCGAAATGTAAGAATTTTCTGAGAAAAACTAATTTGGGAGCAAACAACTGAGATTTTTCTCACTTCGCTCACAAGTCTTCGACTGATTTGATAATGTCTCAGGAACATCATTTGACATTATGACAATTCATATTCATACATAGAATAATATCATTCTGTGACAACGTTGAAATACGATTTATTATTGAAATTTTGAAAAATCATATCTCCGAAAGTATTAGCTTGTTAGAGTTGAAAATGATATGAATGGATTCTTATGATAAAACTGCTTATTAAAAAAAATTTGATTTGGAATTTGTTTCGTAAAAAAAATTTTTTTTTTTTGTTACTCCGAAACCATCTGTCCGATTTTGCCCAATAACGAACTTAGCCGAGATATTCATCCCCCAAACCTACTCTGAAAATTTCAACTCTCTAGCTCATTCCGTTCGAGAGTTATCGTGCTTACGGCCGGCCGGCCGGACCGGCCGGACAGAATGAATTCCGACCACGGATTCTTGATCAGTGAGTCGAACCAAATCGTTTAAGACCATTTTCATCGAAATATTCCAAAATTACAGACATTTGGGCAAATTGATAAGCACTCAGTTCCGAGGAACTAGAGCGCCAAAAATTGGATAAATTTCGGCGGCATCAGGCTAGATCAATGAACAATAGTCCATGGTCAAAAATTTTGACGTGATTTTCCAATTAGTTATCGATTAGTTAATTAACATTTTTTTGTAGCACGCACATTAACATTGCGAGTGCTATAATTGTTAAACTATTAATCTGAGAATTGTTTCCTTTCGTGGAGCTATTTTTCAAAGATCTTAAAATAGATTCCCGTCGGAAAAATTAAAAAAATTTTTATTTTCGGTTTGTTTTTAATAATTTATTCAAGTGAAAAATTATAAATCTTCATTAAACATTTAAAAAAACTTTTATGTTATAATATTATTATTGATCCGTTTTCTTATGACCAGGAACTACTTAAAATTGATTTTTAATAATTTTTATCTCCTATTGTTTAAAAAATTGTCATAAACAAATGCGTTGTTTATGAGATATCTTAAACTTTTTTTTTGATAACATAATCCTTGATGATAATTATGATTTTAAAAATGAAAACCGTTTTTTGAAAAACATTTTTTTTTGCTTAAAAACGCATTTGCTAAATAACAATTTTTTCTTACCACTTGTCACGAAAATTAAGGAACCTTTTTTTAATCATTATTTATCTAGGTCTTTGATATTAAAAAATATTCGATTACTATTCAAATTTTCATTGATTATATAATAAAAAATTTGTTATAAACAAATGAATTATCAAGTAATCATTAAAGGATACTGTGGGAGGTATACTCATTATTCAACGGTTTTTTTCTGGGTTTTCTCTCCCAAACTCTGAAAAATATCTATAAAATAAAAATTAATTATTTTGTGATAGGCTTCTGCGTAAGAAACACAGGATATTTGTCAGAAGCAATCAATTGAACAATGTTGCCTAACAAACAACAACGAAACAACATCAACGAAGAAACAACTATAGCGTAACGTTTCGGAGTCTATATCAGACCCCTTCTTCAGACATAATAAACTTTTGGATATTGTTAATGATAAGAACAAATATACCAAAATCAATAAAGATCCCACTTCTATAACAGAAAGAAAAGTCAAAACCATTTTATCAAAGCATTCAAATACCCTTACGTATAGACAGAAAAAAGAACTCATGCCATCTTACAGTAAACCACCACATTTATATGGTCTTCCAAAAATACACAAACCTCTTATTCCACTGAGACCAATAGTAAGTTCTATTGGATCTCCATGTCAAAATTTAGCGAAATATCTACTTCAATTTTTAAACCCATTAGCAGGAAAGAAAGACAGTTTTTTGAAGAACAGCAAACACTTTCTTGAAAAACTACAAAATTCAAATTTAAACCAAAATGACATTCTAGTGAGCTTTGATGTTGTCAGTTTGTTCCCCAATGTTCCTGTCGATAAATCGCTTCAAATAGTTCGAACGAAATTAGAAAATGATGACTCGATAATTAAAGATTCAAAATTTAATACCAATGATATTATGGAAATGTTGATGTTTGTTTGAATACTACCTATTTCCAACTAGGAGATGTTTTTTATCGACAAAATTTTGGAATGGCAATGGGTTCGCCTTTATCACCTGTCATGAGTAATATATTCATGGAAAATTTTGAAGAAAAATTTGTGGATACATATTTGTTGAAACCAAAAGCTTGGTAGCGATATGTTGACGATATATTTGTAATTTGGCAACATGGTAGAGAAGAGTTAGGCAAATTTTTCGATTTCATAAATTCAAAGGAACCTACAATAAAATACACTTTGGAAATAGAGAAAAATAATCAGCTTTCTTTTCTGGATATTTCGATAATTAAGTATCCGAACCATTTGGAAACGAGTGTCTTCAGGAAGCAGACACATACAAATAGATATTTAAATTTCTATTCAAACCATCAGCTTAGTGTAAAAAGAGGTGTTATTAAAACACTTTATGATAGAGCGAGCCTAATTTGTTCTACTCTTGAAATTCGAAATAATGAAATTGATTTCATCAGAAAATTTCTTGAAGAAAATGGATATCCGAGGCAATTCATAAATACATGTATCATGAATTTAGATAGAAAAACAAATAAACAAGAACAACAAAATAATCAACAAGTACAACAGAATAATCAACAAGAACAGCAACCCAATCTGTTGAATGTGATCCCTTATGTTCGTGGCCTTTCTGAAAAAATTAGAAGAATCGGTTCTAAGTTCAATATAAGAACCGTCTTCAAAACACAGAATGATCTTAGGTCTTTATTAACGAAAACAAAACCCATAAATGAAAAACAAAAATCAAAAAACTGTGTATATAATATTCCTTGTATTTGTGGTAAATCATACACTGGAGAAACATCAAGACCACTAGAAGTAAGAAAGTCAGAGCATAAGAATAACTTGAGAAATAGAGACATACAGAAATCAAAAATAGCAGAATGTAGTATAGGTATGGGTGTCAGCAATTTTGAATATCCTAATTAAAGTTCAAATGATCGATTCGAAGTAGAATGTATTTGACTATTTGCTGATGCATGACATATTTGGAACTTTGAACTGTACGGGGGACTGACACCCAATGAGTTCAAGTAGTAGTGAGTTCTTAGGTAGATATAGTTAGTATGGGACAAGAGTCTGATAGAATAGGTAAAAGGGAAATAAAGTAGAAAGTCTAACTACTGTGTTTAAATCATCACCCCAAAAGAACCTACTTACCACATGGCGATCCTGCCAGTCCAGCCTCTATAAAAAGTTCTTCGGTTGTGCACTGTTAGTGAAAAGTTAAATATGCAGCGATAATAAAACAATGTTTCCAGACTATTAGTGAAAAGTTAAACGAAAAATTATCCAGGATGTGCCCATGAACATAATTAGTTACAAGTGATAGTTATAAAATGGGTGGCAAATCTTCGAAAGAAGAGGTGATCATCGCACAAACAGCTAGTGGTGACGCAAGAGCTTCGCAGTCGATGACGCAGAGGGATACTCTTCTCATGGCATGCTTTGGGTTCTTCGTATTGGTGGCAGTTTGGTGGTTAATCAAAAAATGGAGAGAGGATTTGCACCGCACAATAAGGAGGGAAATAAACATGCATGACCTAAGAAAATCGAGGGAAGAAGTTTAACAAGAACTTGCGAATGCATTTATTGGTAACAATGAACATTATTAATATTAATTTGAAACATATTTTTTTATTGGACAATCATAAATTTTATTATACCGTTATTATTACATAGATAAGTAAGATAGGAAATGTTTGAGAACATAATATATAGTTAGATGTATTTAGTATGATAAAATAGTAATACTTAAAAGCTACAGTTTCATGGCATTTGATAAACTAAAGGAAATTAGTGATCAATTAAAGAAAATTAGAACATACCTTATTAAAATTGGCCCTGACCGACGGCAGAAAGGAAAAGTTTGTAGAGAAAAGTTCAACGAAGCTAAACAGAATTTTGGAAAACTTAAACCTATAATTGCAACTGTTAATGAACAGGTCAAAGTTTCTCAATATTCGAGAAAAGAAATTGCTGAGTTGAATGAATTTAAATCTAACATTGAGAGTATTTTTTTGGAAATAACGGAATTGACAAAAGTTGAAATAAACTCAAAAATCATGGGATCGTTTGATATTAGGACAGCGACATCTCTGTTGCCTGTCATGGATGATACGGAAAATAACACCAAACAGTTAATAGATGCGATTGATATGTACAATTCTATGCTCGATGATGAAGATAAAGCCATATTAATAACTTTTGTTTTAAAAACCAGGTTATCTACTAGTGCTAAAATTCGATTAAACGTTACATATAATTCCGTCAATGACTTACTTAAGGATATGAGGGAGAACTTACTTCCGAAAAAATCAGATACTGCAGTACAAACAAAATTATTGCGCTCTAGACAAGGGGATAGGACGGTAGAAAATTTCGGTAAGGAATTGGAACAATTATTTGTTGATCTAACCATTACTCAAGCCGACGGTAACCAACAGGCGTACAATATTTTGAAGAAAATCAACGAAAAAACGGCGATCAAACAATTCGCGGACGGTCTAAAAAACCCTAAATTGAGTACAATTGTTTCTGCAAGGAAATACACGTCGTTAAAAGATGCCATTCAAGGGGCGCTAGATGAAAGTGTCAATCGGAACAATAACGATGGTATAATATCGTATTGTAATAGGGGACATCAACGGTTCCAAAACAGAGGTAATTTTTCAAATCGCAATTTTAATCATCAGAATAACCGTGGAGGAAGAGCCTTCCACAGAAATTTTTATCCGAACAATAACAACAATAATAGATATCACAATGCCGGTAGACATCAAAATTACGATTATTCCAATAATTCTATTCGAAAAAATAGCAACGCGAATTCAAATATATCTTATAGGGGTAATCAGCGAACTTATAATTATAACAGGGGAAACTTTCAACATAGGCAATCGCACAGAATCTGTTACGCCAACGAACAGAGCGGAAACGCAGTTGCGAGTAGTAGTAACACTAGTAACATCCCAAGTAATAGTGAAACGCCTTTGAATCAGTTTTTTCGATCGAATCAGTACTAGCAAAGAAATTTATGCATGTGAGGGTATGAATTGCGTTATATTCAGTGTGAATGGAATAGAGTGCAAGTTGTTGATTGATACAGGAGCGAATGTATGTGCAATAAAGAAAGAGTGGTGTTACAAGGGTAACTATCAGATTTGTAAGAAATCCATAACAGTAAAAGGAATTGGTGGAGAATTAACTGCAGAGGGACAAATTGCATTAGATCTTTGTTACCAAAATCATATGATATTTAGACAGACGTTCTTTGTTTTCAACGAGCTACCTTGTAAATGTGATGGAATAATTGGCTCGAATTTTTTTAAATATTACAGTGGCATCATTGATTTTGAGAAAAATAATATCTCATTAACTAACAATGGTATAAAAACTAATATAGAGTTAATTACGGATAACAGTTTCGAATTAAACATAATGCCCCGATGTGAAATGTTTCTCAAAGTACCTACGAGTATGAATGAAGAATGTGTGGTTACTGCAAATGAAATCAGTGATGGAGTGTTCGTGGCTGGTACGATTTGTAAACCAGAAAATGGTTACATTTTAGTAAAGATATTGAACACGAGAGATTGTGATGTGCAATTAAGAAATTTTGTTCCCGAGTTACATATTTTAAGAAAATTCGACATACGGATATTCGAAGCAAAACCATACCCTAATCCAGAACGCGTGAAACAGTTATTTGAATTACTAAATTTTGACGAATTGAATGATGAAGAAAAAACATCTGTACAAGAATTGTGTGCCAAGTTCAGCGATGTTTTTCAATTACCAGGTGATAAGCTTTCAACAACAAACATCTTGAAACAAAATATACCATTGAAACATGATACTTCACCGATATATGTGAAACCTTATCGCATTCCGCATTCACAAAAACAAGAGTTGAATAGGCAAGTACGGGAGATGCTCGATAACGACATAATAGAAAAGTCTAATTCGGAGTGGTCATCACCAGTATTGTTAGTACCGAAAAAATCAACAGACGGAGAGAAAAAGTGGCGAATGGTAATTGACTATAGAAAAGTTAACCTGCAGTTACAAAATGATAAATTTCCTTTACCCAACATAACGGATATAATTGATTCCTTAGCTGGAGCAATATACTTTTCACATCTTGATTTAAGCCAATCATATTATCAGGTGGAGCTTGAACCTCCTAGTCGACCTTTGACCGCGTTTACTACAAGCGAAGGTCAATACCAGATGAAAAGACTTCCAATGGGTTTAAAAATTAGTCCCAATTCATTTGCTCGTTTAATGACGATAGCGATGTCCGGATTAAACTACGAAAGTTGTTTTTGTTATCTCGATGATTTAATAATTTTCGGAAAAAATTTGTACGACCATAACAGAAATTTATTCAAAGTGATGAATCGGTTAAGAACTGTAAATCTCAAATTGAACCCATCGAAATGCAAATTTTTAAGAAAAGATGTTCTCTACTTAGGTCATCAAATTTCGCCTGAAGGAATTTTACCAGATCCTAGTAAAGTAGAAGCGTTGAAAAAATATCCAGTTCCGAAAAATTCTGACGATGTGAGGCGATTTGTAGCTTTCGCGAACTATTATCGAAAACATATTCCTCATTTTGCAGAGATAACCTTGCCATTGAATAAACTTTGCAGGAAAAATGTGCAGTTCATCTGGTCAGATGAATGCAAAATTTCGTTTGATAATCTTCGAAGTGCTCTTATGCACCCTCCAGTATTAGATTTTCCTGACTTAAGTGATAAAAACCAATTTACTTTACAAACTGATGCTTCTGGTACCGCTATAGGAGCTGTACTAGAAAACGGAAACGGAAAACCGGTGGCTTATGCGAGCCGTGCGTTAAATAAAGCCGAATTGAACTATTCTACAATAGAAAAAGAATTAACTGCAATATGTTGGAGCGTAAAACATTTTAGACCATATTTGTTTGGAAGACAGTTTATAATCAGAACTGATCATAGACCTTTAATTTACTTATTCAACCATTCGAATCCATCGAGTCGTTTAACGAAATTTAGATTATGTTTAGAAGAGTATGACTTTACCATTGAATATGTGAGAGGAAAAGATAATGCGGCTGCAGATGCATTATCTAGAGTGATTGTTAGTGTGAACGAATTGAAAGAAATGAATGAAAAGGTTTTGAACGTTATGACTCGACAACAACAAAAAATATTAAACCAACAGGGAAAGAAAAATGAAAACGAATGCTGTACGAATATAAGGCCTGATCAACCGAATATCGTAGAAGTATTGAAAAAATCTCCAAATAGTGTAGAGTTGATTTTTGCAACCGAAAAGGATATAAATCAAATAAAGGCAAATATGAAATTTGAGATATCAGCTGATAAAAACTTATGTTATGTACCACAACTCGAAACATTGTTTGTAAAACCAAATACTCGATTAACACTCACGTTCGACGTATTGTTAAGAGAATTGGAAATATTTTGCAAACATTGTAGAATTTCGGAGTTGACTATTGTTAAAGATAAGAAAAATATTGAGGACTTAAAAGAATTAGGTAATTGCATGAAGAAATTTAAAGAATGGAGGGGTCCCAAATTATGTGTTGTGAAGAATATTAAACGTATAGAAGATAGTGATTCAAAAAGACTAGTCTTAAACGATTTTCATTTATTGCCAACTAGTGGCCATGCGGGTGTAAATCGCATGACGAATAATATTAAAAAGTATTTCTTTTGGCCGGGAATGTCGAGAGATGTTGCAGAATTCGTGCGCAAGTGTTCTGCATGTCAAAAACATAAACACAGTAGAAATATTAAACAACCAATGACTATTACATCAACAGCTTCATCTGCGTTCGAAAAGATTTATTTAGATATAGTAGGTCCGTTAAGGAGAGATAATGAAGATTTTCTCTATATTCTTACGATCCAATGCGAACTTACAAAATTCGTAGAGGCCTACCCTCTAAAGTCTAAAGACGCAATAACTGTTGCTAGAGCATTCGTAGATAACTTCATCCTAAGATTTGGAGTTCCAAAGGAGATTGCTACTGACAGGGGTACAGAATTTTTATCAAGTACACTGACAGAAATATGTAAAATTTTAAAAATTAATAAACTTTGTTCAACGGCTTACCATCATGAGAGCATAGGGTCACTAGAAAATTCACATAAAACTTTAGGTGAATATTTAAGGATCCAGTCAGACGACCAAAATTGTTCATGGAGTCACTGGGTACCTTATTGGTGCTTTACATATAATACAACAGTTCATACAATGACAAAATATTCTCCTTTTGAGTTAGTTTTTGGAAAGATATGCAGAATTCCAAGTAATTTAAGTATTGATGTAGATCCTTTGTACACTTATGACAATTACCCATTAGAATTAAAGTTCAGGTTACAAAAAGCCCAAAGTGAAGCAAGGCAGGCATTGTTGTCAAGTAAAGAAACAAGAAAAAGACAGTATGATAAAAACAAAAACTCTGTTAGTTATGAAAGTGGTGACCTAGTGTTAGTTAAAAACGAAACAGGTGACAAACTAGAGTCATTGTTCGAAGGTCCTTACGTGGTAGTGAGTGAAAATGAACCTAATGTTACACTGAATAAAAACAACAAACTTGTAACAGTGCATAAAAATAGGACAAAACCGTTTAATAGACTTTAATCTTAGATATAAGAGAATGTAAACTTTAGTGTAATCATCTTATTATGTAAAAAATAGGGGATTGAAAACTATGTTCTGAAATAATTCCCGATAAATTGAAAATTATTTCACACAAAAAAAACCAGGAGGTGTAGTATAGGTATGGGTGTCAGCAATTTTGAATATCCTAATTAAAGTTCAAATGATCGATTCGAAGTAGAATGTATTTGACTATTTGCTGATGCATGACATATTTGGAACTTTGAACTGTACGGGGGACTGACACCCAATGAGTTCAAGTAGTAGTGAGTTCTTAGGTAGATATAGTTAGTATGGGACAAGAGTCTGATAGAATAGGTAAAAGGGAAATAAAGTAGAAAGTCTAACTACTGTGTTTAAATCATCACCCCAAAGGAACCTACTTACCACAAGAACATGTATGTACAATCCAAGGAGATCACATGATGGATTGGAGTAATACAAAGATTCTAATGACAGAACCTGATTTTATGAAAAGGAAACTTAAGGAGTCAACTTGTATTTTATTGAACAGAGAATGCAATTTTGCAAATTGCTCAATTGGTATTGACCATATTTGGCTAAATTTATTGAAAAAGGAGTTGGAACTTGGAAATTTCTATGCGAAGTAAAACTATGTTAGCTATGATTTTTAAATACTGTCAATGTGACAATTCTTGAATTTCACCAAATAACTATCAACAAAATAATTCTCTCGATTTTCGTTGAGCGTCTGAAGAAGGGGTCTGATATAGACTCCGAAACGTTACGCTATAGTTGTTTCTTCGTTGATGTTGTTTCGTTGTTGTTTGTTAGGCAACATTGTTCAATTGATTGCTTCTGACAAATATCCTGTGTTTCTTACGCAGAAGCAAATCACAAAATAATTAATTTTTATTTTATAGATATTTTTCAGAGTTTGGGAGAGAAAACCCAGAAAAAAACCGTTGAAAAATGAATTATCCCTTTATATATTTTTTTCTTTTTCTATTTAAAAAACAAAAACAACATGTATTATGAAAAAAAAAATTAAGCTACATTTTTTATTGAACTTTTAATTCAATACATTTTTTTTAATGATAGGCGGGGTGAGGCTTGCGCTAGCCGGAGTACCCGTTTTCAGGCGCATTTTAACCCTTTGGGAAAATTATAAATTTTGATCCTTCAGTTCCAGGAGTTGGGACTTTTTTTTCGAAAATTTCCTCTTCTTTTTGAGGTATTTCTTCAAATTTTAATTATTTCAAATATTTTTTGCAATTTTTGCGAGTGGCCTTGCTATTTTCTCAAAAACAATCTACATGCCATTCTGAATCGAATGAAACCTCAATCATAATTTTCGGAGAATAGGTACGTATAAAGTTCGACCTAAAAAGCACTTGTTGACTAGACTTTAACTGGGAATCACTTCGATTGTCAACTCTGGAAAAGTTTGACACATTGACAGTGAAGGGGAAAGGTCCCAATATTCGACAAATTATTCTATCTTGAATTGTTTGTTGCTAACCACCCTAACAGTGTCCAGCTCGTTTTGTAAGAGACATCTTGAAATTCATTTAATACATTTGGATCTAAACATTTCATTCTACAGAGGAATTTTCTTAGTGACCTCTACCCTACTTGTTGAACACTCGACCTACGTTTTGAATTTAATTTTGTTATGATTCAGTTCTATCATAAGAATCCATTGATATAATTCCCAACTCTTACGAGGGATTTCACAAAGCTTTGACTGCTCTTAATTGCCAAATCACTGTGATTCTATGTCAATTTCCAGTTCAGTTTTTATGCAACCTCCGAATTAAATCCATAATTAAGCGAATCGAAGCTAAGTGAAACCCCCCAGTAGAAACCAATACTTTCAGACATATGATTTGTCAAAGTTTGAATAATTACTCGCTAGTAGTTTGACAAGAGCGCCAAAGCACCCGTCCACAGAGCTTTCCAACTTTTTGGCGCTCTTGTTCCTCGGAACAATTTGCCCAAATGAAATGAATTTTTGGATGAAAAAGCTCTTAAACGATTTGGTTCGACTCACTAATCAAGAATCCGTGGTCAGAATCGATTTTGTCCGGCTGGTCCAGCCGGCCGTAGTTGAAATCTTCAGAATAGGTTTGGGAGATAAATATCTCGACTAAGTTCGTAATTGGCCAAAATCAGCCGGATGGTTTCAGAGTAACGAAAAACATTTCTTTTACATTACAAATTTCGAATTCATTTTTTTTATGTTGTAGGTTTATCATAAAAATCCATTATTACCATTTTCAACTCTAACAAATCAATACTTCGGAGATATTTTTCAATATTAAATCGTAACTCTATGATTTCACAGAATGCTGTATAGAAAATTAACGTCCATATCTATGAATTTCATCTGTGTTCATACATTTCATCATTGTCATCTCATCTACAGATACGAGACATGTCCAACAAAGTATAATTGAATGTAAAAGGACCAATGGAATAACCTCAGCTATCGTAGATAGCTCTTGGATAATAATCCATATGATGATGATAATGGAAATATATAGTTTGGCAAGTTGATCAAATTGGGTTCATAATATCTCCAGAAAAACAAAACTGGAAGATTGGCTCGGTTTCAATTGATATACATAATATAATTTTCATAGTAGATTTGAGGGATGAATATATCGGATACCTTCGTTATTGGGTAGTTGGTTTCGGATTAATAATTTTTGGCACTTTTGTTGAATTTAAATTCTTTTATGATGTTTGAATTTAAATTGTTTTGTTATGAAGTGCTATCATAAGAATTCATATATATATATATATATATATATATGGATCATGCGGAGTAATATATATATATGGAAAGGTTTAACGGGTAATTCCGCAAAAGGAGCAGATTAAAAATAATTCTGCTGGTACCTGCCGACACGTGTTTCTGCTAGTTGGCTTCTTCAGGACAGGGCAACCAAGAAACCAAGGAAAAGATGGAAATCAAAGTGATAATAGGTGACACCACACCAGGAGCGAGCAACCAATTGTGCCTTCAGCTCTAGGACCTCCATTTCGGAGGTAAACTATGGCATCGGCACGGAGGAAGCATCGCACAGGTAGCTTATGCTTCCTCCGTGCCGATGCCATAGTTTACCTCCGAAATGGAGGTCCTAGAGCTGAAGGCACAATTGGTTGCTCGCTCCTGGTGTGGTGTCACCTATTATCACTTTGATTTCCATCTTTTCCTTGGTTTCTTGGTTGCCCTGTCCTGAAGAAGCCAACTAGCAGAAACACGTGTCGGCAGGTACCAGCAGAATTATTTTTAATCTGCTCCTTTTGCAGAATTACCCGTTAAACCTTTCCATATATATATATATATATATATATATATATAATTCCCAATACTTACCAATACTTTCGGAGATATCTATTATTTGTCAAAGTTTGAACATATAGGTACAAAGTTTCATACTAAAATTTTGTGGGAGAGCTATGTGGACAGGGGCTTTGGCGCTCTTGTCAAACTACTAGCGAGTAAGTATTCAAACTTTGACAAATCATATCTCCGAAAGTATTGGTTTCGCAGAATTGTGAATGATATCAATGGATTCTCATGATAGAACTGCATCATAAAAAATTAAATTCAAAACGTAGGTCTATGATTCACCTTATATGTTGAATTTACATAATCAGCAAATTAAAATTAGCGCATTCTATGAATTCATATAATTACGATTAACTATTGAAATTTTGTATTGGTTTGTTGAGAATGATATTAATTGATTCACATGATAAAGCTGCATCTTAAAAAAAAATTATTTGAAATTTGTAATGTAAAAAATATTTTTTTTTTGTTACTCCGAAACCACCCAATAACAAACTGAAAGAAACTAAACTAGATATTTATCTCCCAAATCTATTCTGAAAATTTCAACTGTCTAGCTTATTCTGTTCGAGAGTTATCGTGTTAACGGAAGGATGGACTGCCGAACAGAATCGATTTTGACCACGGACTCTAGATTAGTGAGTCAAACCAAAACGTTTGAGACCATTTTCAGCGCTAAAAAATAATCCAAAACTATAATCAAACTTGGTCAACGTATAAAAAATCGACGAAACATGAATCTTAAATTTTAAAAATCACAAGAACTAAAATATCTCGGAAACTGTTGATGTTCGGTTAACAACAAATATGGCTCAAACGACAGCAAGTAAGTCACCACTAACACCTTCTTCAAGGTTCATATCTAATTTGGAATCAATATAAATTTGTTGAAATTCTTTTGACTTTCACAGGATCTTCTCGAGCAACAAAAAAGTTCGAATCTATATCGGTGTAGATTTTCTAATCAACCTGATTGTTTTGTCAAATCTCAGCGCTATTAACCTTTGTCATTCCCTTACAACATTTGAATAAACTAGGGGTGCAAATGATTTCTATCTGAATGGTGTCAGGATATATGATATACAAATCTTTCCCCTCATTACATTCAGTGCACAGAGTGCCTTTTAACCTAGCCATACTGTCAAAACGAATACATAATTTCGTTACACATTACAATATGGCAGGGTTGGGCTAGAATATTTCGATGGTTACTTTCATATTCAATATAACCTATGATCCCTCCATCAAAAGTCACAGATATGCCGAAAGGAGCTTAAGTTTTCTCTGATAAGTGACTACATGTAGGTACTATGGACGATGGACATATTCGGAGAATTGGATATAATATGATTCCGGAATAATACGCAGATCCATCGGACTATCCAGGACACGTCATTTTTGCGCGTATGTTCTGGGGAACATCACGTTATCATTTTTCCCAAATGTAAAATTTAATTCTGTGGTGCCGTGCCGGCCGTCCGTTGCCACGATAACTTTAGAGCGGAAAGAGACAGCGACTTGAAATTTTCAGGGTAGGTTGCGCATCCCAATACGACGAACAAGTTCGTTAATGAGCATAATCGGCCCAATGGTTTCCGAGTGATAATTTTGTCTACAACCAATACTGATCTGATCGAATTGAGTAGTTGTAGAACTTAAGCCTAAGGACGTATGTGAAATTTTGTGAGGATCGTATCGTTATAAAATTTTTAAAAAATTATTAAAAATATTATTTATGTCATGATAACCTAAGAACGGAAAGAGATAGCGACTTGAAATTTTCAGGTAAGGTTGTGCATCTGAATGCACAGTTTCATCATAAGAATCCATTGATATAATTTTCAACTCTAACAAACTAATACTTCCGGAGATATGATTTTTCAAAATTTCAATAATAAATTGTGTGATTTCACAGAAGGCTGTAATCGAAAATTAATGTCCCTATTGGAATCTATGAATTTCAAGATCTGTGTTCATACATGTCATCTCATCTACAGATAAGAGCCATGTCATATTTATTTCTGGTTATATTCATATTCCTGTTCTAGAAAACAAAGTATGATTGAAGATTGAATGCAAAATGACCAATGAAATAACCTCAGCTATCGTAGAATTATGATTATTGTAGGATATTATAATCCTTGGATAATCCATATGATGATGGAAATATATAGTTTGGTAAGTAAATCAAATTTGGTTCAGAATATCTCCAGTAATAACAAAACTGGAATATTGGCTCAGTTTCAATTTATATAATATAATTATCAGAGTAGATTTGATGAATGAATATCTGAGATAAGTTCGTTATCGGTTAGAATCGGTCTGGTGGTTGAGCATTGATAATTTTTGGCACTCTTGTTTTTTTTTAAATGACACTTTTTTCATTTCTTTTATGATGTAGTTCTATCATAAGAATCCATTGATATCATCCCCAACTCCTGAGAAACCAATATTTTCGGAGACATGATTTGTCAATGTTTGAAAAAGAGCGCCTAAGCTCCTGTCCACAGGGCTTTCCCACATTTCTTCTTGCAAACTTCTTAAAATATTCAACTAAATTCAACATCACTACTCAAGCGAAATTACTACTGATATACTGAGTTTGAAGTTCTATAAGAAAAATGGGTTCAAGCCATATGGACAGGAGCTTTCTGGCGCTCTAAGTTCAAACAGACAAATTATATCTCCGAAAGTATTGGTTTCTCAGAGTTGGGAATTATATCAATGTATTCATATGATAGAACTGCATCATGAAGGAAATTCAATTCAAATAATAGTTTATTTATCAAGATTAAATGAGCAATCATGAGAATGAGAACTGCACCATGGAAGAAATAAAATTAAATCTGACCAATTTTGCCCAATAACGAACTGAGATATTCATCTCCCTAACCTACTCTGAAAATTTCAACTACCTAGCTCATTCCGTTCGTGAGTTATTGTAGAAACACTTTTTTTAAATTTTCAAAATTTTTTTTTTACACTTTGCGGTAATCTGGTCAATACAAAACTTCACATGCGTATAAAGGTCATGATTCTACAATTTGATGCTAAATTTCAGATAGATCGAGTGATCGGTTTCAAAAATATTCATAAAAAATATTTTTACTAAAATCGCAATTGCAAATTTCAATCCGCTAACTCCTTTCGTTCGAGAGTTATCAAACAACTGAGATTTTTCTCACTTCGCTTACAATTCTTCGATTGATTAGATAATGTCATGTCTCAGGAAAATAAGTTGACATTATGACAATTCATACATAGAATAATTATATCATTCTGTGACAACGTAGAAATGCGATTTATTATTGAAATTTTGAAAAATCATATCTCCGAAAGTATTAGCTTGTTAGAGTTAAAAATGATATCATTGGATTCTTATGGTAAAACTGCTTATTGAAAAAAATTTAATATGGAATTTGTTTTGTAAAAAAATTTTTTTTTTTACTCCGAAACCATCTGTCCGATTTTGCCCAATAACGAACTTAGCCGAGATATTTATCTCCCAAACCTACTCTGAAAATTTCAACTGTCTAGCTCATTCCGTTCGAGAGTTATCTTGCCTACGGCCAGCCGGCCGGACAGAATGAATTTCGACCACGGATTCTTGATCAGTGAGTCGAACCAAATCGTTTAAGACCATTTTCATCGAAAAATTCGAAAATTACAGACATTTGGGCAAATTGATGAGCACTCAGTTCCGAGGAACTAGAGCGCCAAAAATTATAGAAAAGCACTGACTTGATGTTAGGAGCTTCCATTGTCGATGCACGCCTCCTTCAAAGTCGAGCTGAAATAGGGTACTCGATTGTAATATGGCGGCTCCAAGGTAAGTGCGGAATTTCAGCGGATTCGGACGGATAGTTTCAAAAATATGAAATTTTGTAAGAATTTTTATTTTTTTCTAGTAATACGATCTTCATGAAATTCCGCAAAAATTTAAATTGGATCGGATTTGTGCTTTTTTGAGTTATTTAGGAGAACATCAAAAGTTAAGATAGGCCGATTATGCCCATTAACGAACTTAACTGCCGCCTTTGGATGTCTAGCCCACCCTGAAAATTGCATGTTGCTAAATCTATCCGTACGAAAGTTATAGTGTTAACGAATGGTATCATAGTTATACTTGGATGACGTGGGGTTCAGTGTGCCGGATTTGGTCAGAGCCTACTTAATGGCAGAATAAACTCACCGTATTTATTACCCAAAATGCCTTTTAGTGTCCCTAGTTTCTCCGCAAGGACAGTGTCTACATTCTATTTGCCAGAATCTCGAAATAATTTTCTTGAGCGGGCACCAGTGTATTGTATGTTTACAGCCTTGGTGGTGGTGGATATGTTTGTATAGGTTTGGAATACTTTTTACGCGTATGTTCTGGGGAACATCGCGTTATAGTTTTGCCCAAATGTCTGTAACTTTCGAATTTTTTGACGAAAATGGTCTCAGACGATTTAGTTCGACTCCCCAATGAAGAATTCGAGGTCAAATTTGATTCTGTCCGGCCGGCCGTCCGGCCGTCCGTCCGGCCGTTGCCACGATAACTTGAGAACGAAAAGAGCTAGCGACTTAAAATTTTCAGGGTGGGTGGCGCATCCCAATACGACGGACAAGTTCGTTAATGGGCATAATCGGCCCAGTGGTTTCCGAGTAATAATTTTGATTTCAACCAATATAAATCCGATCGAATTGAAACTTGGTGAGTAGTTCTAGAATATGAACTTAAGCATGTTTGTGAAATTTTGTGCGAATCGTATGGCTAGAAAATTAAATAAAAAAATCATTCAAAAATATTTTTGTTGTCACGATAACTTGAGAACGGAAAGAGATAGCGGCTTGAAGTTTTCAGGTTAGGATGTGCACCAGAACGCGACATTTCAGTTTGTTTATGAGCATAATCGGCAAAACGGTTTTAGAGTTATAGCCATCTGAAATTTGGTTGTTTTTTGTTCCTCATTAACTCGAAAAATAATAAGCCGATTGAATTCAAACATGGTAATTAGTTGTAGAATGCCAACGCGAAAATGTTTGCGAAATTTGGTGAGGATAGCATTTGTAGAAAATTTTTAATAAATCATTGAAAATTCTTGCAAAATTTCGTGAGGATAGTATTTGTAAAAAAATTTTAAAAAATCATCTAATCAACTAATCGTTTGAAATTTCTGAAATTTTGCAAGAGCCTTCATAACCTAACTCTACTGCCAAGTTTCAAGTTTTAACACGATCGGTTGAATATTGTTGGAGATTCGAGCATTCTTGTGTGAGTTCAGTAGATGGGTGACCGTTACCTCGATAACTTTCGAACGAAAGGAGATAAGGACTTGCAATTTCCAGGGTAGGTTGCGTATCCGAAAGGGAGAGCTGAGTTCGTTTATGGGCATAATTGGTCAAACGGTTTCCGAGTTATACCCACCTGGAATATTATTTCCTTGATAACTCAAAAAATAAATATTCGATCCAATTGAAGCTTGGTAACTAGTAGTAGAAAATCATCATAAAGACGTGTTTAAAATTTTGTAAGAACCGTACCCCTAGAAAATTTCAAAAAAATAACGAAAAAAAAAATTGGTTCAAGCACTGACGTGAAGTCAGAAGCCTTTGCGCGTATGTTCTATTGTCCATTCTTGTATATTGGACACCCTTAATCGAATTTATCATGGTAAATTATGTTGTCCATTCTCCTGTATTGGACCCTTAATTCGAATTTAACATGGTAAATTCGAATTAATAGTGTCCAATACAGGAGAATGGACAACATAATTTACCATGGTAAATTCGATTAAGGGTGTCCAATATAGAAGAATGGACAATAGAACATAGGCGCAAAGGCTTCTGACTTCACGTCAGTGCTTGAACCAATTTTTATTTTTTGTTTCTTTTACCATTCATTCTTTATTTAACGTTCGGTAAAATACATAGTTGATTTCAACTTGAGGAAGGTTTTTTTATTGATCTCGATTATTGAAGTCAAAATCAAGATTACACAAAATATCGTAGCCTACTGCAATTCTTTCAATTTGAAATATCAATTGATGTTTTCTCCATAAAATCAAATGTGAAATACAAAGTGTGATACATGGTTGGAAAGGTAATATTGAGTAGATTAAAAAATTTGCAAAAAATATATAGCGTGCTATTTGAAAAAAAAAAGTCAGAGTCACTTCCGGTCAAACCCAGAGTGACTTTCAATTTTTGTTTTTCTCAGTTGAAGGTTCCTGGAACGATTCCTTGAAATCATTAAATAGATGTAGATGCTCTCGCATACAAGTTTGTTTGTTGACGAAGTTATAAGTATAATATCACTTAATCTAGTCCTTCCCTGATTTGTGTCGTTGGTACAGAAGTGGGGAGAATGAAAAAGGATTACCGAATATTTCCAGTTAAGACCAGTGTATTAATTTGTATTAGAGGGGGATTAAGTGGCGTAGCTACAATAGAAACTTTTGGCAGGGGTCGCTTTAACTATACGGTCTACGTCTATGGGGGTGATATCACGGACATGTGGTCACGCAAATTAAAAATCTATTACGAGGGTATCCGTGCAAATTGGACATGCTGAACCATGATTAATTATGACGCTTGGATACTCTTCCATGAAAGACGAACGTATGATTTTGAATTGGGATTTTTTGGTAAATAATAATTTTTTCGGTTCCACTAATATCACACAAGTCTACCAGTTGGTCCAAGTTCTGCCTAGTCTCCCCAAAATGATGCAAAATTTTGTAATTCTCTAGATTTGTAGGATCAATATGAGATACATCGTACGTTCCAAAATGATGTATTCATATTCCTTGAGAAGATTTTCCAGTCATTTTTATCGAAATTCAAGGCTTCAGAGACCAATTGAGATTACATCCATCACAAAATAGCCGTTCGACATACAGGGTGATTCACGAAGACCGTTCGTTAGAATGTTTCAAAGAAAGACTCGAGATTAACACTTGATATTTTATAGTTAAGCTTTGTTAGGAGAGATGAATTATTGGAAAGAATTTCAGATTCGTTCGACGTTCGGTTTCACCGGAAATGATACCAACTTTTAAATTTTCCCAAATAGGGATTCATTCCAAAGTTAATAACTTGTAGATTTTTGCATAAAAATTCCTAATTTTCTAGCTCCTATGGGAAAACATACCAATGCTTCTCCTTCGTTAATTGAAAATTTCATTGATCATACAGGGTGTATCTGTTTCAATGTCAGAGACAGCTACGACAAAAATCTAAAAACTATTTTTCTCGAACGAGAAACTGTTTTTTGAATTTTTGAGTCTGTTTCAATGTCAAATTCAGTTACGACGAAAATCTAAAAACTTTTTTTTCAAACGAGAAACTATTTTTTGAAAAAATAAATAATTATAATAATAAATAATAATAATAAAGTCAGTTACGACAAAAATCTAAAAACTATTTATTTTTTCGAAAAATAGTTTCTCGTTTGAAAAAATAGTTTTTAGATTTTCATCGTAACTGAATTTGACATTGAAACAAAAACAAAAATTCAAAAAACAGTTTCTCGTTTGAAAAAAAAAATAGTTTTAAGATTTTTGTCGTAACTGACTTTGACATTGAAACAGAAACACCCTGTATGATCAATGGAATTTTCAATTAACGAAGGAGAAGCATTGGTATGTTTTATCATAGGAGCTAGAAAATTAGGAATTTTCATGCAATAATCTAGAAGTTATTAACTTTGGAATGAAGCCCTATCTGAGAAAATTTGAAGGGTGTTTTTCAGATTTCATACGAATTTTCCGAGTGACAGATTGAAACATTGTAGAATCAATGGATAATCTGATTTTCAATGAAAAAACTGGGTATTACATTTAAAAAACGAAAGTTGGTATCATTTTTTTTATTGCTCAGCTGGAATCTACGCTAAAAAATAGTGTATTTAAGTGTAATACATACTACTGCTCTAAAAAGCTTATTTCCCGAGATATTCGGTAAAGTCTATTTTTTTTCGATATGTTCACCGTTTTGATCGAAGCATTTCAAAAGACGTTCTCTAATGCTGGGCCACACTATCGCGATTCTGCGAATATTCGCGTTTTCGCTGCAAGTGTGGCCGGGTACTTAGTCGAATTCGGTGTATTCTGGCGAAGACGAATATACTTCGCCGGCCTGTCGGTAAACTTGCACGATTTAAAGGCTTTTTTACGATACAATATTCCACTTCGGTGTTCTCAGTAGCGCTCCAGATTTTGAGTGCAGATGTAGACAAGAACATCGCGACGAAAACTTCACGATGTTTTCATCGCGATGAAGTTGTAAAAGTGTTCGCCTGCTATTGTGGTCCCAGCATTACGGATTGTGTTGCTCTACGAATTTCGGCATGATCCATACTATCGAAAGCCGCAAGCAATTTTAATTTTCAGATCCTGGTAATTCTTAATATGATCATTATAAACTAATTCCTTGATCTGACCACATAATTAAAAATCTAAAGGAGTAAGATCTGGTGATCGAGCAGGCCAAAGAAAAGGACCTCTATTTCCCCATAATGATCTTCGAATAAATCCGTTAGCTTGGCATCAACTTCTATACTGGAATGAGCTGGCTCCATCCATTTGGAAACAACAATTATTAAAACAATGGCAATGGCAAATAATCCAGAATGTCTTCCAATACTCCGCTTAGAAGTATCAAAAAAGCTACACTATTCAAGTTTTCATCAGACATGTAATAATGAGCCTTATAGTTCATTAGTAAACAGAACATATTAATTCTGAATTGAAATTGGTTCTCAACTTCCATTATTGCTCGAGGATTCTCTTGTTCCCAAAAATGCCGATTTCCTCTGTTGAAAATTCCCTGTTGACAAAATTTAGCCAAGTCTGTCAGATGATTTTCCGAAAGAAATCAGGATCTTCTTGGAGCCTCGATATAAATCAATCACAAAACGAAATACTGCGTGCATAATATCCTGGTTTTAATTTCTGTAGCCTAATGAATTTAACAGGATTTAGGTTGTGTCTACATATAATTCTCTGTATGGTAGCGTAATAAATTCCTAAATCAACAGAAGCCGATCTGATGGACATACGTGGAAGTTGGAGGAACTTTTGATGATTCTTTAGATTTCCGAAATGTTATCACAAAGGGGTGAGAAAATGAACTCCTACAATATTTTGCATCAGAACGTTTTGATGCTTTGAAGCAAAAGTTCTAGAGAACAGCGTGCTGTCATCTTGCCCAAGCGGCGGCCTGTGCTGCCACGATAACTTTCAAACGGAAAGAGGTAGCGGCTTGCAATTTTCAGGTTGGGTTGCGCATCCGAATTTGATGGGCATAATCGGCTAAACGGTTTCGGAGTTATGCCAACTGATTTTTTTTTTCTGTTAACTTATGAGCATATTTCATGTAGATATATTGAAAAATTAGACATTTTACTTTACAGAAATCCGGAATACACCACCAAGTGTCGATTGTTTTTCTCCAGAAGGGTCGGATCATCCTTTAGCCCTATGTTTACCGAACTCACAAACATTGGTGCAAGCTTCCAGAACACCCCCACCACCTTGGACTCTGCCGACCAAGAAGGGAACACCAGGATTAATATGCGTCGTTTGTGGTGACACAAGCTCGGGCAAACATTATGGAATCTTGGCGTGTAATGGTTGTTCTGGATTTTTCAAAAGGAGTGTCAGAAGAAAACTCATCTACAGGTAAGTTCGGACGTTGAAATAATCACAAATTTGGTACCTATGTAGAATGTTACGTTCTTTGGATTATTATAAAATTTTAAACCTTGGTGCAAATAACCGGCATCCGATTCTTGGGTGAAGGCTTGAATGATAGCTTTCACAGCTACCCGGCCGAGTCGTGGTCGTATGAACGACACACGGATGCCGTGTACGACTCGAGGGTATCCGGCAGTTCCCTCGAGCCGTGCAATGCAGCCGTGTGTCATTGACACGACCACGACTCGGCCGGATAGCTGTGAAAGCTATCATTCAAGCCTTTGCCCAAGAATCGGATGCCGGTATCGTTTACACGACAGTGAAGCGAGCCTGTGGGAAAGCTCGAGCGTTTGTGTCGTTGCCGTACATAAAACCATGTTGTGTTGATGTAAAGCGAGCCTACGAGTCACGTGAAACCAAATAAATTAAAAAACTTATAAAATCGCCTCTGATAATTATTGTGATCGAGCTTCAAAAATGTGCAAAATTTTCTTTTGCTATTTTCTCTATGATGATTATTTTGGGCCACTTTTGCTCTCATATTTAAATATGAAACCTGGTTGAAGCTGGAAACTGTCAAGTAATTCGGGCGCACAACACCTTCAACCCAGGTCCAGAGGATCGTACCATTTCGGCTAACCTAGGGTTGTTTTCTTTCTAGAGTCGCATTAAAACCGTAGATTTTCCCCATTTTGGCTATTTTCAAACGCTCCTGGATAACAAACGGAAAAAATTCGAAAAAAGTGGCACTATAGGTTTATCCGTCTATATTTGGTATTTCGATCCGTGACGTTACTAGTCGAGCAAGAGGAACGAAAAAGCGGGTATCGCGCGGGGTCACTTCTAGCGATTTCGCGACTTTTCTGGATTTTTTTTTAAATACTCGTGGCTTTTCGATCTCTACGAAAATCGCCTTCGGCGATACGTCCGTGCTTGGCCTCGCCGTAGCGATATTCACCGTTTACAGGGCTTCCCACCCGCGAAACTTTTCTCGAAACCGCCTTTCCGAAAGTTTTCAAATTCTACCTTCGATGGTTACGAGCTTGTGCGTTTAATAATATAGTGTTGATTATACTAGGCAGTTGATTATACCTCTGTTTTTTATTCATTGAATTGAGTGTTTCCAACATTAGTTTAATTGAGGTTAATTTGCTGAATTTAAGGATCATTCCATTGAGAATTTCTGAGTGCTATTGGATTTCAACATAAATACGGGCGAAGTACAAATATCTGGATATGGCAATACAATGGACCTAAATAACAAAACATGTTAGAGTCATTTCAATTCAGTTGTTCTTTCTAATTGAATTGAATTTTTTGGGCAATTTTTTTGGCTACATAATCCATATATTTGAAGTTAAAATTTTTGTAAAACATTTTTCGTAAATATTTGATTGAATCCACTTTCTGTATGATATTATTGTTCATTAAAATCTGTTTTCTTTCAACTCATGTTTTTCAAGTAAAATTTCTTTGCAAAAATCATTTAACTTAATTTACCAAAATTGGTTATACCCTAATAGGTCACTAAATATTTCCTGATCTTCATTTATAATTCTGATCATTTCATCAATGCGGCAAATGCTTTTCCTACAATTCTTCATATGATTCGTGATATCATTCAGGTGTATTATAAATAGTATCGGTCTTAACGTTGTTCCTTGTGGAACCCATTTTTCATTCATTATCATTTTTAATGATACATTATAAAATGTCACTTTCTGTGATCTGCCCAGAATTCAAATATGATGCAAAACAGTCCAATATAACGGTTCTGATACCAATTTGTTTTCCTTAACAAATATTTTCTGTTAATTGTGTCATAGGCCCTTTGAAGATCGATACATACAGTTGAAAAAACTTTGTTTTTGTCCATTTCTTTCAACCATTCGTCAGATGATCACATGAAAGAACATCTGTACTCTTATAAGAATGGTTAACCCGAAAATCCTATTGCTCATCCATAATAACTTTATTTCAATCAATCAGACCTATTCTGTTTGCGTATTGCTGTTACAGCAATGTTGGTTATCAATTTTCTCCCAGCAATATTGCTATCAAGAAGTTCATTGATTTGTGAGCTGACAACACTGTATTTCATGTCTTTTATGTCAAATAGAAGAATAATTTAACCTTACTTGATAAACATTTCATTAGTGTTTCGGTGGTTATTCGTAATTCCTAACCAAATATATAAAATGTCACGAAGGTGAAAAACTAACTGTTATTTATGAAACTAACAAGATGGAGTTATTGAGCAATTTTCAGGAAACACATCGAATATTGGTAACCGCTACGCTACCATGGCCGAAACATTGAAGACATGCAAACACCTAAACAAATATTAAATTATATTTTTTTCTGTCGTCAGTTAGACTTCGAATACACACTTCTGAGTGAAACGGAACAGTATGTCTCCTAGTTTTCTTCTGAACAAATTCCCTCAGACCTTCAATTAAATCAAAAGAAGTCATCTTTGTGTTTAGGCTGAATTAATAGTTTATTTAATTTTTTTCATCTAAAAAATCGACAAGTCCAGATCGTTCCTGCCAATAGGGTCCTTCATAATGGCTTCGTTTAATTAAAATACTTATGCATATATTTCACAAGTCAAATAGACCCCAGGGGGTTCATTGATTTGCCGAGAAAGCAAGAGCAGACGCGTTTCTGGCTTCTTGGCCTTCATCAGTACTCTGTAGCTTCTCAACAAATTCAACTAAACTGAACCGGGTTAAGCCCCCCAGAGCCAGCTTGGTCGATCATACCTAATCGCCCACGCCACCTATGAGACGAAACACGGAATTCAGCTTTTCCCCACCAGTGATTATATGAAGCGCGAAATCACATGCCACCATTTGCTCGATATTATATTATATTATCGAGAAACGAGTCCCGCAGAGCTCCACAATATCTTCCAATGGCCATGAAGGCTGTTTAGCGTTTTCAAAAATAATAATGAAAAATGTCGATACCGTTGTTAAGAAATCAACAAGTCCAGAGCATTCCTGCCAATAGGGTCCTTCATAATGGCTTCGTAAGGGCCAGTTTTTTGGTTAGTGAGTCGAAAATTAATGATGCAAGGAAGTCGAGCACGAGTCATTCTCTAATTATGGGAGATTTAGAACGGGATTTCCAACTAATATACAGGTAGTTATTCCTTATTCCTTAGTAACACTATTTAAGATTTCCTACATAAGTATTCTGGTCTGAGTTCTCTCTGGACTGATTACATTAGATTTGTTTCATAAATAAAACTGGCCATTTCATTTACTCAATTTTTCAGAATGTCTCCTGATAGTTTTGAAACACTTGTAGCCAAAATTGGACCGTCATATGAAGATACGATGCAGAGGGATTTTAGTTTATTTCATGATGTAGTTCTATCATAATAATCCATTGATATCATTCCCAACTCTGAGAAACCAATACTTTCGGAAATATGATTTGTCAAAGATTGGACAAGAGCACCAAAGGTCCTGCCACTTTTCTTAGCAATATCGCTATGCGCAAACAGAATAGGTCTGAATATAAGTATTTTAATAACTGATCTTCTACCGCTAACTCGAAACGAAATTTTGAAGATATTTCACCGTTCTACGAACACCTAGTCCTAGTATATTTGAATGGAAACACTCCTCTGGAGAATTCTCTTTTGATGAATACACGAATCTCACCAGGAAGTACAACAACCCTGGGCTGGGAGGAGCGAATCCTACCGAATGATCTATGGGCCGCTCGTCTTTGCGGTCTCATCTGGCGTTGGAGTTAAAGTGTGTCCCATTCCGTTTGATGAGGTCCCGAGGGTACGTTTCGCCCGCACTTTCCTTTTTACAGCTCCATCCTGATTTTTTAATGCCTGAAGCTATGAAATTCCGGTTTACGATCGGGAATATTATATCTTCATACCCGTTGGTTCCGTACTAATAATAAATATATAGACATTAAAATGATGAGCCTTCAAAATTTTCATTACGTTTGGTTGATCAGTGAATGCTTTTATAACGCAGACATGCCGTCATTAATATCTTGATGAAAGAGACCAGCATGAAGTGTGGTTCAACGAAATGCTTAATGTTATTGGAATTTTCGTTCACCACGACGTTAAAAATGGTTTTTCGATAAGGACATATTATTCATTTTGTATTCAACCAACACCTCCTACATCGAAGGCCAGTCATCAAAACCTATATGGCCGCCAAAGTGGATGGAGAAAAGACTGTCAATTCTAAAGTTGAATTATAGGATTTCTCCCATATTCAAACAAATTTTTGAATTAAATATGCCATGCAATAATGAGATGATTTTATTTAATAGCGCACCTATATTATCCACGGATCCTCTATTGGATGATTTTGAATCTTAACAAAAATAGCATAATCTTCATGATACTCAAGTGATTCCCTAGGACCAAGTTCCATAAGTGCTACCACTGTGGTTTGATTAAAAACTTTTAGCACTAGTTTCACATTCTGCTTTTCAATATATATATATTTTCATAAAAAAGGGGTATTTTATTACCAGAAGGATGTTTATATGAAATAATAAGGATGTTGATATAAAATAATGTAATTTCTCACATCTCAGTCGCCATGCATAGACTCCTATTCTACCAAGCTTGGCGTGTGTATCACTGGAGCTATGGGAACCTGTCCTACCAGGGCACTTGAGATTATAACATATCTCACACCACTTCATCTAGTGATAGAGAAAATGGCCCATGAAGCCATTCTCAGAATATCTAGGAAAGGATCAGGTTATGAGTGTATTAAAAACCAGAAAGCCTGGTCCTCTCTTACCAGGTACATTTCATCAGCCAATCTTCCTAGTGACGAAATGATCAAGAAAGTAAGCATAGAAAAGAACTTTACTACGATGCTTGGTATGAAAAAAGAATGGGACAGGGAATCCACCACCCAAGTTCTTAAAAGAAATGCCATTAAATGGTATACAGACGGTTCAAAAACCACTACAGGAGCTGGCGCTGGAGTATATGGGCCAGGCACCAAATGCTCACTATCGCTAGGCTCCTATCCGAGCATCTTCTAGGCAGAAGTATCTGCAATAGGAAGATGCTTGGAAAAGAACCTAGAAAGAAACTATCAGAGTTGTGATATAAATAGCAATCCACTCCGACAGTCAAGCTGCTATTAAAACTCTGAGCTCCCATGTCATCGAATCCATCGAATCGGAGTGCCGAAGAAAACTTTAGTAGGCAAGAACAACAGGGTCTCCTTGGTATGGGTTCCTGGTCACGCAGGAATCATAGGAAATGAGGAGGCCAACACACTTGCCAAGAAAGGAGCACAAACCCCCTTTATTGACCCGGAACCTTATTGTGGGGTTGGTAGACACACCTAGAAAAGTGAATTCTGGATGAAAGAAGAAACTGGGAGAGGTATTTTCTGGAGATATCTCCCCGGAATGTATCACTCAAAGGAATTCCTCCGGAACTTTGATACTGTCAGATCCAAGAAATACATGGACCTCAGTGAGAACACGCTGCACCTACTCACTGGCTTGCTCACAGGGCACTGCGGCCTCAGGAAGCATATGATGAGATTAGGTCTAGCAGAAACTGACGAGTGCAGATTCTGTTGCGAGGAGGATGGAACTCCTGATCACCTGACAACGGAATGCCTCGCTATCTCAAACCAACGCAAGGAATGCTTTGGGCAAGAAATCTACAGGAGCGAAGACGTAGCCTCCTTGAAGCCATCCCAGATATTGAAGTTCATCAGAACTCTGGAACTGGAAGGCGAGCTGTAAATGGTAATGATACCGACAGCTCTGAGAGGGAGGCACAATAGACCTTAAGGTCGCAGTGCAACGTTACCCCCTACAACAATTTATAATATATACAAGCTCGGCCTTGCAAACCTGTCCTGCCCGTCCCTTCCTGAACACCTTCCCACCACGTTCTTCTGGGCCTTCCTCTTCTTTTTTGCGGAGGAACCCAATTGAGGACTTTAAATGGCCATCTCTCGTCACTCATTCTTGACACGTGCCCAAACTATTGTAGCGTTTTTTCTTCAATTGTGTCTCTAATATCTTCATCAACACCCACTCTAGCTCTTATCTCCTCATTCCTGACTCGATTCTGTAGCGTTAGTCTAGAGCAGCGCCTCCAATATCCCATCTCCATCGCTTTCATTTTATTATTTAGTTGCGTTGTCATTTCCCATACCTCGGCTCCATATTCTATATTAAGGTTTTATAGATTTTTCTTTTAATATGATTTCTTATTTGTGAACTCCAAGGTGAGCCATTCAGTTGTTTCCTAATTGATCTTCCTTGGTCTTCCTTGATCTTCCTTGGTCTTCCTTGATCTTCCAATGTAAATAATATGCGCGGCGAGTAAGGTCGTGTCCGAGGCGAGCTCCAAAAAAGTTAATAAAAGTATTCAGAAAGTTAGTGAAAGTCTAAACGAAATTAATAATCCTGCTAAATATGGGTCCTACTAGAGGCCAACAGGATAAAGCTGAATTAAAACAGCTCATCAAGGACTCTATCATCGAAATATTCAGTGACAGAGATTTCGTGTCGAGTTTATTCAAAGGAATCAACGATAAACTCGACCTTCATAGGAGAAAAACTGAAGAAGGTATACAAAACGTACAGGCCAAGATTGATTCACTGGAACAAAAAATTGATAAAATTCATCAAGCCGAGAAAGTAAATAACATTTGTATACATGGAATTCCCGATGAGAAAGTAGAGAACATATTGAACAAAACATCTGAGCTGCTGAAATGTGTCATCTCAAACATATCAACAGGTGAAATCAATGCATACAGGATAGGAAGAGAGGTTAAGCCTGGAAAAACACGGCCTGTCATTGTAAAATTTAAAAACATCGAAGATAAAAGAAGTGTTCTGAAGAACCTCAAGAAATTCAAAGGAAGAAAAGTCTTCATCTGCGAAGATCTCACAAAAATTAGGGTGGAATTGATGACGGAGGCAAAAGTTGTATTTGGTAGAACAAACGTTTGGTCAATCAATGGGACAATTTTCGCAAACATCGATGGCAATACGGAAATAATAAGGAACAAATTGCAGCTCTCTGACCGTGGAAAAAGTTGGTGAGGTTAACTAACAGATATTGGCTCTGATACAGAACTGAGTGTATCGGTGTTGTATTTGAGGTGGGGAATTTTTATTAGTTCATGCTATTTACATAATATTAAGTTATAATATTTTTGAACATCTTTAGCATGTTGAGTTTGCTGTAGTGCATTTTCGATGAATAAGTTGAATGTTTATAATTTTCATATTTTTGTTTTATTTCTCTTTGGGCTCAATATTACGGATATTTTGATTGTTTGTTAATTAAGTAACATACTTGGGAGTTTCGCTCAGACTCATTCGATTTTCCTCGGGTTTTTCCTTTTCATTTTTGTAGTTTTGCAACTGAGATAATGATTGATTTTGATTTTGATCTTTTGGGTGCTGAGGAGGTTGATACCCTAGAGTGCGAGACGGTGGATGACTTGAGAGCGGAAAATGTGGTAAACGAACAATCTTTGAATATTATACATCTTAATATTAGGAGTATAAATCATAATCTCGATGAATTTTTGATATACTTAGAGGATCTTGGCGTGGAGAATGTGGACATAATAATACTTTCGGAGGCGTGGAATATAGGGGAGGTAAGTGATTTTGCTGTCGAGGGTTTTGACATTTTATATAACAACTCCCGAATCAACCAAAACGATGGTGTAGTGGCTTACATAAGGGACACTATTGATTGTGAGGAGTGTATCGTTGAGCTCACAGAAACTAAACTGATCAGATTCACATTTGTTGTGAACGGCACTACTTTTGGTATAACAGCTTCATATAGACCGCCGTCTATAAACAAAAACCTATATGTGACGGAATTGGCTGATCGTTTTTCGGAAATCTTAGATCAAAGACAAATGGTGGAATTGTTTATTGGCGATGTTAACATAGATCTCTTGGAGACGGACGATGTGGGCACTTTGAATGATTATTTAGGCTTTCTCGGCGATTTGGGGTTTCGCTCGTATATTAATAGACCAGCAAGAGTGACGGAAGCGGGAAAGAAGTCTTGTTTAGATCACGCATTCATCAAAACTGATCAAAGGAATATACAAATTACCCCGGCTATCATTAGGTCTACTGTAACAGACCATTATATGCTCTTCTTGAGCTTTAACTTAAATGTAAGTGTAAGAGAAAAACATTGTGAACCACTCAAACTTGAATTTACACATTATGATAATTTGAATAAAGCTTTAGCTAAAGAAAGCTGGAGCGATATTCTCATTGAGGGTGAACCTGAATCTAGCTATGAAATGTTTTTGAAAAAATTCAATAGATACGTTAAGCAGAATACTGAATCGAGGATTGTCACGAGGAAAAACTGTAAAATTAAGCCCTGGATATCGCGGGGACTTATCGTTTCTATACGTCACCGTGATTTCTTAAAGAAGCGAATCAATAAAGATAAAAGTATTGCGAATGTTGCAGAATACAAGTCATATAGAAATTATCTTAATAAGTTGATAAAAATCACCAAAAATAATTATTACAGGGACAAAATAGAGGGGGCTCAGAATAATATCAGGAAAATTTGGCAGGCAATCGATCATGCTACTAACCGTGGAAAGAATAGGGGCAGCGCGAGAATTGTTTTGGAGGACGAACGGGGCCGGACGGTGAGTGGGGATAGAGAAGTCGCAAATTATTTCAACAATTTTTTTGGCAGTGTTGGTGAGGAAATGGTCAGGAAAATAAAGAAAACAAATCAAATACCGGAAAAATTCAAATCAAACGGTTATTCATTTTTCATGAATCCAGTCTCTGAAGATGAATTAATATCTATCATTAAAAATTTGAGGTCGGATGCTGCAGCTGGTCCAGATCGCATCCCGGTGCGTCTTATAAAGCACTGCCATGTACATCTCATTAGGCCTCTTGTGCACGTTATAAATCTTTGTCTCTTAAAGGGTGTAACTCCACGACAGTTCAAAGAATCGTCAACTATACCTGTACATAAGACTGGTAGTAAGAAAAAGCCTACTAACTACAGGCCCATCACTCTGATCAATAATTTCGCGAAAGTATTCGAACATTGCATGAAGTCCCGCCTGACATCCTTTCTATCGAGGCACAACATCTTGAGCAAAAGTCAGTACGGTTTCCAAAAGAATATGAGCACTGAGGATGCTATTTCTGAACTTCTGAAAGTTATTGTGTCATCAAATAACAGCAATAAAAAGTGCCTCGCTATTTTTTTGGATTTAGCGAAGGCATTTGACACCGTGAATTATAAGATACTGTTGGACAGACTGCAGAATATTGGTATTCGAGGAACTGCATTGAATTTATTCCGTACTTACCTTGAAGGTCGGATGCAGAGGGTTCAAATTGGGAAACAAGTTAGTGACCCCACGCCTGTTATCATGGGAGTTCCTCAGGGAACGGTTTTGGGGCCGCTTTTGTTCTTGATTTATATTAATCATATTGGCAGTTTAGATATAGATGGTAAAATAATATCTTACGCAGATGACACCGTGGCAGTCATTGAGGGTCAAACATGGGAAGAAGTATGTGAATCGGCGGAATCGGCAATGCAAAGGATTAAAGTTTTCTTGAATCGCAGCCTTCTAAGCATGAATATGGTGAAAACTAAGTTTATAACATTCTCTGCTACAATTGTTGATCAACCCGACATAAATTTTCTAAGGGTGCACGACAGTGATTGCGCAAGCATTTCGCGCTGCCCGTGCGAAAGGATCGGTAGAAGGGAAGTAGTTAAGTACCTCGGGGTGGAACTCGATCAGCATTTGAACTGGAAAGAACAAATAATAGTCTTAGTGAAAAAAGTCAGAGCTCTGGTTTATAAGTTCCGTGTATTAAGGGATATATTGGGGCGAAAATATCTTCTATCTGCCTACAGGGCTCTGGTTGAGTCCATCCTGAGATATTGTATCATTGCATGGGGAGGTTGCTATAGCAGTACATTGGATCCATTAGAAAGGGCACAAAATATTATCCTTCGGGTAATTTTGAAGAAGAGCCGCATGCATCCGACTGAATTTTTATATAGAGAAGCAAATGTCCTTACTATTAGAAATATTTTCGTGTATCAATCAATTCTGTGGATGAAAAAACATTATAGCGAAAAAGATTTTCACTACCAAACCAGACAGGCAGGTTTTCCGGAGATCCCTTTCTGCCGGAGAAATTTCACGCAGAGGACAGTCATATACTACGCTCCGAAGCTGTATAGCCTTCTACCAAGGGAGCTAAGGCAACCGAGGCCTTTAAGATCGTTCAAGGTACAGTTGAGAAGTCATATAATTTCCGATGACAGCAGATTACTAAGGCTCTTCTGTTAGTTTTTGTAACCGGTAGTTTCTTTTTAATTTTATATTTGTGTCTGCATTCTGGTCTCGATCCTCTTCGGCATCCATTTCATTTGCTGGTTGTTTGATCTTCTTGGGAAATTTTGTAAACGTGTCAGCGCAACATAGGATATTACACTCTGTATTTTTGAACCTGGGAAGTTCGATCACACACAAGCGCCGAGCTTAGGTGACGGACTGAAACTTGTTACAGGAATAAAAAGGAATTATTCCAGAATATATTTGTCCCAGGTTCGAATCAATTAACTGCTGTGTTTGTCGTAAATATTGATTCTTGAAAATGAAATTGTGTAATTGTATGTATGAGTATACATGAATAAATTTATTATTATATTATAAAAAATTTATTGGGCCAGATGATAGCCCTACATTAGGGTACTCTAACGGTCTTCGAACATCTGTAGTCCTGATTAATCATCGTTTGGATTGGCCAGACCTGGTTTTGAAAGAGACCCTCCTGGCCTTACGAGCAACGACATTTTCCTTCTTGAAATCAAATATTGAACGAATTTCTAAGAAACAGAGTGAATATCTTTGAAAACTAGTGGAGGCGATTCTTCTCCAAGAGATCTATGCGGCTACAGAGGATTATATTTGTGAGAGGGGTTATGTATTATTTTTTATGTATTTTTTTTATCAAAACCTAACTCTACTGCCAAGTTCCAAGTTTGAACACGATCTGATGTATATTTTTTGAGATCCGAGCAGCCTTGTGTGAGTTCAGTAGCTGGATGGGTGACCGTTGCCTCGATAACTTTCGAACGGAAGGAGATAAGGACTTGTAATTTTCAGGATAGGTTACACATCCCAATGGGAGAGTTAAGCTCGTTTTTGGGCATAATCGGTTTCGGAGTTATACCCACCTGGAATAATATTTTCTCGATTACTCATAGTAGAGTTCACAAGGCATGAAAAGAGCTCTAAAACAGATTTTCGTGGGACCTTCATTGCTAAAATGTATAGACCACTGGGTATCATTCTCCATACCCTTACAATGTAAATTCAACTGGTCGTCAAAAAATCGTCGTGTGCAGGAAGGGGTGGGGGGAATTTTTCCAAAAATTGACAAAAAATTTTTTTCTGTTCATGGTCATCTATATACGGTGAACATCACTCACACAAACTTCTGTTGAAATATACGATTCAGAAATATTTTTTATTAATTGTCAAAAAAGTCGGATACAATGCTCTTAAATGGAATTCCTTAAGATATAAACGCTTGCCCTGAACACCCATATTAACTATTATGTTCCATTCGGTTTTACTCGAGATCTGTTAGGATTATCGAAAAAATGCTTTATATGAAAGGTCTGCTCCGAAAACCAACGATTCAGATGCTCCTTTCAAAATTACAATAGGTAGAATAGTTTCCTCACAAAATAAGAAATTGTGTTATTAACTCCCATTAACCGAAACCGAACCTGGAGACGCTAGTAAGGCGCAATTTGTAGCGTTAGTCCATGTTAGTGGCGACCTTATGGATTTGAGCTTTGATCTATGCACATAAGGTTCGTTATATCTATCCGACCAACTTTACAGTACTATTCCTGCATCCTGCGTGCCTTCAGAACGCATTTTGAAGATATTGTTTAAATTCCTAATTTTTTATATATATGAGAATTTTACATATAATTCATATATATTTGATTTAATTTTGTTAATTCGTTAATAAATATGCAAATATGCGAGTTCAAACTTATATTTATTACTTCATAAATCAATTTTGTGACGTAATATTAACACATTTTTGAAATCATCGTTCATTCTCATTAGTAGTAACAAGATTTCCTGAATCCTAGACCAAAAATCTAGAAAAGAATTAAGAAGGTATATAGTTGGTATCTATGATATTTAGGGCCTAAAAATTTCTTACATGTCATGATTCATCTAATTCAACTATCACTATCATATGAAGAATCATCAAGGGAAGGAAGATTTGAAAAATTTGAAGTACTCGTATTTGCACATGTTTTTTGGGCCATACATTTGCAGGAGCCAATACACGGAATTTGTTTTCTTTTACAGGAACACATTGATCCTGTGCAATCTGAAATGAGAATTTACATTTCATAAAGAATATTTACGGATCTGATATTCGAAATAATATTTACCTTTCCTACAACTGCAGTTGCTATAAGGATAGATGTTTCCTTAGGTAGGATTGGCATCGTCGTTAATTTTGGCAGAAGTTTTCCATTTTCTACATACCACCCGCTAAATATAGGATCCGGTAAAGATGGTCATGGTACATTACTATTGATCCAAATTTTTGTTTGGTAATGGACTCGAAGGCTGTGTTGTCTCAAACTATCCAATGTTGGAGGTAATTTACTTATGGATCTTGAAGAAGCTATAATATTCCCCTGAGCCTGTTGATACATTTCACATTTTCGTTTGTCGTATACAGACAGAGTACAAATTCAACAATATCATTGAATACTTTCAAATATGGCACCGGAAGTACATGATGAATTCAAAAATAGGAATTTTGTCATTAAATGTTTGATTGGGAATTTTAACCAACTTTCTGTAGATCAGGCGCTAGAGCATATCAACAAAAATTCCAAAGCTGCAGGAGGAACAGTGGGATAAAGTGAAAATAGTACAATAGAATGGATGAATGGTTCTTGAGTTACAACATTATTGGTATGAAGTTAGTCACATTTCACATTACGCTCATCTTTGCATCTTCATTCGGTCAAAATGTCGAAGAAGGTAAAAAAATAATGAAAATCGATGAAGATTCTGAGCAGATACTGCAGAGTGAACTTTCAAGATTTTGAGATTTGAGAGAATGAGTATTCAATGATATTGTTGAATTTGAAATCCATCTGTATACGACAAACGAAAATGTGAAATGTATCAACAGGCTCAGGGGAATATTATAGCTTCTTCAAGATCCATAAGTAAATTACCTCCAACATTGGATAGTTTGAAACAACACAGCCTTCGAGTCCATTACCAAACAAAAATTTGGATCAATAGTAATGTACCATGACCATCTTTACCGGATCCTATATTTAGTGGGTGGTATGTAGAAAATGGAAAACTTCTGCCAAAATTAACGACGATGCCAATCCTACCTAAGGAAACATCTATCTATCCTTAGCAACTGCAGTTGTAGGAAAGGTAAATATTATTTCTGATATCAGATCCGTAAATATTCTTTATGAAATGGAAATTCTCATTTCAGATTGCACAGGATCAATGTGTTCCTGTAAAAGAAAACAAATTCCGTGTATTGGCTCCTGCAAATGTATGGCCCAAAAACATGTGCAAATACGAGTACTTCAAATTTTTCAAATCTTCCTTCCCTTGATGATTCTTCATGTGATAGTGATAGTTGAATTAGATGAATCATGACATGTAAGAAATTTTTAGGCCCTAAATATCATAGATACCAACTATATACCTTCTTAATTCTTTTCTAGATTTTTGGTCTAGGATTCAGGAAATCTTGTTACTACTAATGAGAATGAACGATGATTTCAAAAATGTGTTAATATTACGTCACAAAATTGATTTATGAAGTAATGAATATAAGTTTGAACTCGCATATTTGCATATTTATTAACGAATTAACAAAATTAAATCAATAAATATATATGAATTATATGTAAAATTCTCATATATATACAAAATTAGTAATTTAAACAATATCTTCAAAATGCGTTCTGAAGGCACGCAGGAATAGTACTGTAAAGTTGGTCGGATAGATATAACGAACCTTATGTGCATAGATCAAAGCTCAAATCCATAAGGTCGCCACTAACATGGACTAACGCTACAAATTGCGCCTTACTAGCGTCTCCAGGTTCGGTTTCGGTTAATGGGAGTTAATAACACAATTTCTTATTTTGTGAGGAAACTGTTCTACCTATTGTAATTTTGAAAGAAGCATCTGTATCGTTGGTTTTCGGAGCAGACCTTTCATATAAAGCATTTTTTCGATAATCCTAACAGATCTCGAGTAAAACCAAGTGGAACATAATAGTTAATATGGGTGTTCAGGGCAAGCGTTTATATCTTAAGGAATTCCATTTAAGAGCATTGTATCCGACTTTTTTGACAATTAATAAAAAATATTTCTGAATCGTATATTTAAACAGAAGTTTGTGTGAGTGATGTTCACCGTATATAGATGACCATGAACAGAAAAAGAATTTTTGTCAATTTTTGGAAAAATTCCCCCCACCCCTTCCTGCACACGACGATTTTTTGACGACCAGTTGAATTTACATTGTAAGGGTATGGAGAATGATACCCAGTGGTCTATACATTTTAGCAATGAAGGTCCCACGGGGTGACACGATAGAGCCCGGTTTGAACTCTACTATCAACAAATATAGACTCGATCGAATTGAGGCTTGGTAACTAGTTGTAGAATATCAACATAAAGGCGTGTGTGAAATTTTGTGATAACCGTAGGTACCCCTAGAAAATTTCGAAAAAATTACGAAAAAAAAATTCGATTAAGAGTGTCCATTATTGGAGAATGGACAATAGAATATACGCACAAAAGCTCTTGACTTGTCAGTGATTTCCTCAATTCTTGGCCCTCTTGTTCCTCGGAACAGAGTGCTTAATAAATTTGCGCAAATGTCTGTAATTTTCGAATTTTTTGATGAAAATGGTCTCAAACGAAAAAAATCCAAAAATACAGACATCTGGTCAAAATGATAGCATGCTGTTCCTGGCAGAACAAGAGCGCAAAAACAGTTATTTGCTGTGTAGTGTGGTTATTAGGTCCCTGACAAGAACATTTTTGGCGATCTTGTTCCTCGGAACAGAGTGCTTATCAATTTCCCAAATGTCTGTAATTTTCGAATTTTTGGCTGAAAATGGTCTTAAACGATTTGGTTCGACTCACTGATCCAGAATCCATGGTCAAAATCGATTCTGTCCGGCCGGCCGTTAACACGATAACTCTCGAACGGAATGAGCTAGACAGTTGAAATATTCAGAGTATACGTTTGGGAGATAAATATCTTGGATAAGTTCGTCATTGGGCAAAATCGGCCAGATGGTTACGGAGGAACAAAAAAAAAAGTTTTTTTTAGAATACAAATTTTTAATTAAATTTTTTTCAAGATGCAGTTCCACCTTGGAAATCCATTGATATCATTTTTAACTCTAACAAGCTAATACTTTTGGAGATATGGTATTTCAAAATTTCAATAATAAATTTTAATTCTATGTTTTCACATAATGCTATGATTATTCTATCTATGAATTATCATATGATCTGAGTTCATACATGTCAACTTATTCTGCAACAAGAGACATGACATGTCAAATTCATTTCAGCTATCGTAGAATTATGAGGATAATAAGTTAATAATATTGATTTCAGAAACAAGTAATTGAGTAAAAACAAAACTGGAATACTGGTTAAAGTTTGAACAAGAGCGCCAAATCTCCTGTCCACACTTTTCATCTTAATCAAATTTAACCAATTCAAAGTATCCATGTTCTCGGATCTGTGAACAAACACTACGTTTCAGCTACCACTGAAGGAAATTGAATCAAACGATAAAATAGAAAGATGAAAAAGAATTACTGAAGCGACTCTGACGCTGTATCTCTTGCGACGAAAAATGTGTTTCTCAAATCCCAGAGAAATGCAACGAGTTCCCCATTCTTCCCATCTGCTGCAGGAACTTTTATGGCAGTTCATCCTCCTTTCACAGAGATGTATTCAGTTAGGAAAGGTATTACAGTTACAGAAGATAAATTTCTTCCACTGCAATGCTAACTGATCTAAAATAATTATTTTTACAGTGGAGTTGTTCTTGAACATGATTGATGGAAATTACCATGGTAAATTCGATTAAGAGTGTCCAATACAGGATAATTGACAATAGAACATAGGCGCAAAAGCTCCGTACTTTCCGTTCTGTGCTTGAACCATTTTTTTTTTCGTAATTTTTCAAAAATGTTCAAGTCGTACGGTCCTCACAAAATTTCACACATGTCTTCATGTTGATATTCTACAACTAGTTAGCAAGCTTCAATTCAATCGAGTCTATATTTGTTGAGTTATCGAGGGAATCATATTCCAGATGAGTATAACTCCGAAACCGTTGGGCCGATTATGGCCAACAGCGAACTCAACCATCCCATTCAGATGCGCAACCTACCCTGAAAATTGAAAGTCCCTATCTCCTTCCGTTCGAGAGTTATGGATGCAGCGGTCACCCATCCAGCTACTGAACTCACACAAGGTTGCTCAGATCTCCAACAATATAGATCCGATCGTGTTCAAACTTGAAACTTGGTAATAGAGTTAGGTTCTGACGACTCTCGCAAAATTTTAGCCATCGGGATGAATAGTTTCTGATTTTTTTTTTATTTTCTAGGAATACGAACCTCACGAAATTTTGCAAGAATTTCCGCGTTGGGCTTCTACAACCGATAACCATGTTTCTATTGGATCGGTTTTGAATTTTTTGAGTTATTGAGGAAATAACAACCAAATTTCAGATGGGTATAAATCCAAAACCGTTCAGCCGATTATGCCTATGAACAAACTCAAATGTCGCATTCGGATGCACTACCTAACCTGGAAATTTCAAGTCGGTAGCTCTTTCCGTTCTGAGGTTATCATGACATAAATAATATTTTTCAATAATTTTTTTAATATTTTGTAGCGATATGATTCTCAAAAAATTTCACAAACGTCCTTAGGTTTGTATTTTACAACAACTCAGCAAGTTTCAAGTTGATCAGATTAGTAATGGTTGAAAACAAAATTATTACTCAGAAACTCTTGGCCGATTATGCCCATTAACGAACTTGTCCGTCTTATTGGGATGCCCCACCTACCCTGAAAATTTCAAGTCGCTATCTCTTTCCGTTCTTAAGTTATCGTGGCAACGGCCGGTTGGGCGGATAGAATCAAATTTGAACTCGAATTCATCATCAGTGAGTTGAACCTAGTCGTTTGAGACCATTATAGGCAAAAAATTCGAAAATTACAGACATTTGGGCAAAATGATAACGCGATGTTCCCCAGAACATACGCGCAAAAATGAATCATATGTAAAAAATATCGAGAGTTAATTTAAAAAAAATTATTCAAGTTTTATAGTAAATAATAGTAAATGGGCATTTCAATTATTTTAATTTATTTAATTTAATTTATGATGCAGTTCTATCATAAGATTCCATTGATATCATTCCCAACTCTGAGAAACCAATACTTTCGGAGATATAATTTTTCTGATGAACAAGAGCGCCAAAGCTCCTGTCCACAGGGCTTTCCCACATTTTGAATTAGGTACCTACCCATAAAAACACGCTTTTCTGACTTGCTATTTCAAAGTTGCTAAATCTTATTAAATATATATAAAAATTATTTCTTTGTTTACATTATGCCCAATGGTATAATGTACAATAATGACATTGGTAAGCATTTATAATTAATAATGATGATATAATTGAACAAATTGGACAGGGATATTTGTTACATGCATTTGACTCTTCGAAATTATAAACTGATAATGTTAATAAAAGTTCATGAAGATAGGGGTAGAAATTCGGAAATTAGGAAAACATAATATCATTGCAAAATTTGTCGGTTGTTTCGTCTTGTTATTTTATTGTTGTTGATTTTTAGCAGATTACAAAAAATAATTCTCCATAAAACAATTGGGCAAATAAGTCTAGTAGAGTAGTGAATTTGTCGTAAATTTTAGGAAAATTAAATACATCAGAATTCAGGCGCTAATCGGTATCAAGAAAAAAATTGTCAATATCCTCGAAAAAATTGGGGAGTGACACTTCTCGTTTTTAGCTAGGAAAAGTCTGACAAATTATATTTTCGCGGTACAAATAAGCAAAAACTTTCCGGTGAATACGTTAACTAGTATGGGACACCTAAAATTGTTTTCGTAAGAAAGACAATTTCTTTCCAAATACAAATTAAAGCAAATTATGAGCTCATCGTTTTATTTCCCGCATAATACATTTTTGGATGGAAATGGTCTTGAATGATTTGGTTCGACTCACTGATCAAGAATCCGTGGCCAAAATCGATTCCGTCCGGCCATTAACACGATAACTCTCGAACGAAAGGAGTTAGAAGATTGAAATTTGCAGGGTAGGTTCGGAGTGTAAATATCTCGGACAAATTCGTTAACGGGCAAAATTCACCAAGTGGTTTTGGAGTTATGGCCATTTTTAGTAAAAACATTTTTTATGAATATTTCCGGAACCGATCACTCGATCTATCGTAAATTTAGCATCAAATTGTAGAATAATGACCTTTAAATGCATGCGTTTTGTATTGATCAGGTACCGTAAAGTATCAAAAAAAAATTTGAAAAATTTAAAATTTTGTTTGTACAATTAGTCTCGAACATAATGAGCTAGGCAGTTGAAATTTTCAGAGTAGGTTTGGGAGATAAATATCTCGGTTAAGTTCGTTATTGGGCAAAATCGGTCTGATGGTTTCAGAGGAACAAAAAAAATCATTTTTTTTACATTACAAATTTCAGATTGAATTTTTTTTAAGATGAAGTTTCACCATTAATACCATTTTCAACTCTAACAAGTTAAGACTTCCGGAGATATGATTTTTCGAAATTTCAATAATGAATCGTATTTCTATGTTTTCACAGATTGCTGTACTTAATGATTCTATCTATGAATTATTATATGATCTGTGTTCTTACATGTAATCTGATTTTCTTATGAGAGATAAATGTCAAAATTATTTCCGGTTCGTTATTCTTGATATAAAATACACCTCCTGTTCTAGAAAACAAAGTATGATTGAATAGTAGAATAGAGTAGATTTGAGGAATGAATATCTCGGATACGTTCGTTATTGGGGAGACTCGGTCTGTTTCAATTTAATTTCATTCATGATGTCATGATGACATCGTAAATTTTTCCGGCTCATTTTTTCATTATTTTATACGATACAAAGTAAAACATCTATCTATGGGAGATGATAGCCCTAAATAAGGGCCCTGTAGCAGTCTTCGAACATCTGAAGTTCTGAATAATCATCGCTTGGACTGTCAGACCTGGTTTTGAAAGAGACCCTCCTGGCCTTACGAGCAACATTTTCCTTTTCGAATTCAAATATTGAAGGGATTTCTAAGAACAAGAAGGAATATTTTTTGAAAACTAGCGGAGGCGATTCTTCTCCAAGAGAACCCATGCGCCTACAGAGAATTATATTTGTGAGAGGAGACTTTTGAAAGGTTATGTAGTATTTATAATTTGTTCGTTCTTCTCCTCTTGTCTTTTCATTTTTCAGGAGTTTCGGGTACCTTGGAGAAACCTCTCCGTTTTTTGACGAAGGAGTCCATATTGAAGAAATAAATGCCTATCAATATTTTTAAATTGCAGTAAATTTTGTGAACAATAGTTACAAATCACGACACTCACGGGGAGACAGGGTTTTTTTGCTGAGGTTTTTCCCTAAGCTCTTGTATCATATGTCGAATTGTATGGTACCCCGTTACACTAACCTCTGCTAACACATATACAGCTCTCAGTCAAAAGAATATATATATATATCGTAAGAATAGACCAATGATTGCGGAGATATGATTTGTCAACGTTTGAACAAGAGCGCCAAAGTTCCTGTCCAAAGGACTTGAACCATTTTTTTTACTGCAGCATTGCGAGATAGAAAGAAGAGGAAATGATAAACCATTGTCTTAAATTGACAGCGCTATTTCCTCCTCAAACATGATCCACCCCTTGCTCTCTTCAAATCCATCATCGAAAACGGTCCTCCATCTCGGTTGGCGAGGTTCCCTCATGCAAATTTTTCACGCCAGCAATCATAAAGTATTACCAAGGAATCGCAAAAATAAATCCCTCCTAAGATTCAATTAAAGTAAGATATTTTTGCTGAATGTATGCGAGATATCCTGAGGGATACCCTCGATGTCGTTTCTCATTTCGCGAGTCCCCCCCGTGATGGAACTCTTGAAATGGGATTTATATGATGACACAGATCTGGATCTAAATGGAATTTCATCGATAAGATTGGACTTTTTGGAGATATAGGATGTCTCAGAATGGAATGACATTTTGACTAATTGAATATTAACTTTTATTTGAAGATTACCGATGTCTCATTCGGTAAATATTAACATAACAACCGCTTGTAGCTTTTAGACCTGGGTCGAAGCCTTCGAAAATGGTAAAAAGTGAAAAAAAATTATATTAGAATGAAACCCATTGGAAAAGGAAGAGAATATAACAAAAATGATTGCAAAAATAATTTACGGGCGATCTGAGTTCGGGAAGGGGAAGAGGGTAAGTTTTTAAGGGTAAAAAATGGTTTATCACGATTTCCGGCAGAACTATAAGTCCTATGGAGAAAAATAAAAAGATCTACAGTTTTTGTATTTACACTTTTTTCACGTAACCTCAAAATTTATGTGAAAAATTCAAATAACCACGTTTTTTGTTTTTAATTTTTATCTTTTACAAAAAAATGTTTTTTCGCCCAAATTTGGTAAAAACTTACCTCTTTATGTTCCAAATACACTGTAATTTTTTGGTTTTAAAATTTGTTTTTTTTTCACCTCAATTTGACTTAATATCGAAAGAGCACACTAATTCTCAATCAAAAATTCTCACGCAAAAATATCTGCTATTTTAAAAAAGTAGGTTGGCTTTTTGTTCATTGGACTCTCTACTTTCTGATGGTGTGAAAAAATATACATTACTTTGGTAAATTTTGTCGGAAAATGATAAGTTAATGAAGTTATTATTTAATAAGGAACATCCACAATATTTTGAGAAATTCTCTAAATTATATGTGTAGATGCCTATTTATTGGTATTTTAAGATAACTTGTATACCTGTCACTACCTGTGTGACCTACGGATAATTTTAACCCATCAAAAGGTATTTCATAGAGAAGTAGGGAAGGGGCTATGAGGGTCTGGGCCTTACTGCCTGTTACTTCGTAGCATTTTATGAGAGAATTTACCAGTGTAATGTATATTTTTTTTTAGACCATGAGGAAGTATAGATTCCAGCGAACAAAAAGACCACCTACTTTAAAAAAACAGATATTTTGACGTGATAATTTTTGATTGAAAATTAGGGTGCTTTTTCGATAGGTATTGAGTCAAATTGAGGTGAAAAAAAAAATTTTATCCAAAAAATTACAGTGTATTTGGAACATAAAAAGGTAAATTTTTATCAAAGGTGAAAATAAAAAATTTTTGTAAAAGATAAAAATTAAAAACCAAAAAATTGGTTATTTGAATTTTTCACGTAAATTTTAAGGTTATGTGAAAAAAGTGTAAAGACAAAAGTTGTAGATCTTATAATTACCTACAACTTTGCCATTTCACTTTTTTCCATAGGACTCGTAGTTTTGCCTGAAATCGAGATAAACCGTTTTTACCCTTAAAATTCACCCCCCTTCTCCTTCCAGACCTCAGATTTTTCCCATTATTTTTCTTATATTATCTTCCTTTTACAATGGGTTTCATTCTACTATATTTTTTTCGGTTTCAAAAATTTTCGACCCTGGTATATTTTGAGTTTGAGCTCCACTGGATCAGTTGGTTAGAGCGTTGGACTAGGAGTCGTTAGGGGGCGTCCATAAATTACGCGAGATGTTTAAGGGGGGGAGGGGGTCGAGTCAAATCTCATCTAATCTTACGTTGGAGAGAGGGGGGGGGGCTCGGCAAATATCACGCAATTTTTTTTCTGATTGAAACAAAAAAAAATTATACTATTTTGATCCATTTAATCCAGGTACACTTATAACTCTCAGCAATATTGATTACTAGTCGTAAATAAAAGTATGAAGTAATTTTTATTTCTTTTTACAATAACAATCCAACGCGTTTACGTACGAAACCCACATTTTGAAAAATCTCACGTGAGATTGGGGGATGGGGCAGGGGGTTGAATAAAATCTCACGTCATCTCACCAGGGGGGGGGGGGGAGTGACAGAAAATTTAAAAAAATACCTCACGTAATTTATGGACGCCCCCTAAGGTCACAAGTTCATTCAGGGGCTAACTGAAAAGGGGAGAAAGCCCTGTGGTAGGAGCTTTGGCGCTCTTGTTCAATTTTTAACCCAATCTCCGAGAGTATTGGTTTCTCAGAGTTAGGAATGATATTAATGGATTCTTATGATAGAACTGCATCATAAAATGAAATAAATTAAATAAGAATCCATTGATATCATTCCCAACTCTGAGAAACCAATACGTTCCGAGTTATGATTTGTCAAAGTTTGAACAAGAGCGCCAAAGCTCCTGTCCACAGGGCTTTCCCACTTTTTCAATTTGGCTTCTGTGCGTCAATTCTCAAGAATTTTCGTTATTAAATTCAAAACGTGGGTCCATGACTCATCTTATGTTGGATTTACATACATCAGGAAATTTAGAATAATTATTGAGTATTCCATGAAATCATATAGAATTGAGAACAATTATTGTAATTCTGAAAAATCATACCTCCGAAAGTATTAGTTTATTAGAGTTAAGAATGATATCAATGGATTATTATTATGAAACTGCATCTTAAAAAAAAATTAATTCAAAATTTGTAATGTAAAAAAAAAATGTTTTTTGTTACTCAGAATCCACTTGGCTGATTCTGCCGAATAACGAATTTAACCGAGATATTTATCTCCCAAACATAATCTGAAAATTTCAACTGTCTAGCTCATTGCGTTCGAGAGTTATCGTGTTAACGGCCGTCCGGACGGACGGCCGGTCGGACAGAATCGATTTTGACCATGGATTCTCGATCAGTGAGTCGTTTAAGACCATATTCAGCCAAAAATTCGAAAATTGCAGACATTTGGGCAAATTGATAAGCACTCTCGTCTGAGAAACAAGGGCGCCAAAAATGTTCTTGTCAGGGACCTAATAACCACACTACACAGCAAATAACTGTTTGAGCGCGCTTGTTCTGTCAGGAACAGCGTGCTATCATGTGTGCCCAGATGTCTGTATATTTGTAATTTTTTGCTGAATAAATCCAATTCTCTTCTTCTGGCCGGGTAGCCCACCGTAAGCACGATAAATCTCGAACTAGAGTTTGAAACTATCTCGGTGAAGTTCAGCAATGGGCAAAATCGGCCGTGTGGTTTCAGAGTTCTGGCCATGACCAAAAATTCGAAAATTTCGTTTTCTCAATAGCTCGAAAAATACTCTGCTGATCGTAGTTAGTTGCAATATACAGACGCAAAGGCATATGCAAAATTTCGGGAGAATCGCATGGCTAGAAAAAATTCAAAAAATGTTCAACTATTTTGCGGAATATTTTGCTTAACATTCCGAAAACAAATATCGGATTGGGTCTTATTTTGGCATTTAGGGGACCAATAATGACCTCTTGGAGCTTAAAAACTTTCATGGAAATCACACCCTTAGGAGCTTCAAGAAATAAATCTGAATGAAATTTGAAATATGTACCTACCTACCTACTGTTCAAATAGGAATGCTTTATTTACTACGAGAAATTCTAATCGCAGACAAGTGGCATATTATGTTGACGATAATTATTCATTTTCGTTTATTTGCGATCGAGTAAGTGAAACCACAGAACGGATTCAATAAGACAATGAAAGGAATGTAGAATTTTATTTAACGTTTAATGTTTTAATGTCAAATCATGAAATTATACTATGGTTTTGCAGAAATTTCACGTTTCCAACTTTTCTTTCTCGGACTATTGTCCGTTCTCCTGTATTGGACATTCTTAATCGAATTTGCCATGTTGAATTCGATTAAGAGTTTCCAATACAGGAGAACAAGACAATAGAATTCACCATGGTAAATTCGATTAAGACTGTCCAATACACGAGAATGGACAATAGAACATACGCGCAAAAGCTTCTGACTCTTGAACCATTTTTTTTCCGTAATTTTGAAAAATTTTCAGGGGGTACCTGGGTAATTCCCACCAAATGTTCCCCTTTCGCATTTTAGTTTAAAAAAAAAAAATTAACAATAATCGAATTTATTTTTAGATATCCTAAACCAGAAATTGATTCTTATTAATCTTATGCCTAAGGTTACACACTTTCGTTGGTATTTTGTGTAATAATGAGATTTTCATGAAACCGGCATTCACGGATGTGAGACAAAATTCACGGAAATGAAATAATGTTAAATTTTAAATGAAAAAAAAAATTCATATATCCTTAATATAAAAAAATTGGTTCAAGCACTGACGTGAAGTCAGGAGCTTTTGCGCGTATGTTCTATTGTCCATTCTCCTGTATTGGACACTTTTAATCGAATTTACCATGGTGAATTCTATTGTCTTTTCTCCTGTATTGGACAGCCTTAATCGAATTCACCATGGTAAATTCGATTAAGAGTGTCTCATACAGGAGAACAGACAATAGAATTCACCATGGTAAATTCGATTAAGAGAGTGTCCAATACAGGAGAACGAACAATAGAATTCACCATGGTAAATTCGATTAAGAGTGTCCAATACAGGAGGATGGACAATAGAACATACGCGCAAAAGCTCCTGACTTCACGTCAGTGCTTGAACCAATTTTTCTCTTTCGGACATATCCAGAATATTTATAATTTTTCCTTCCTTTTTTCTTTTATAATAGCCCTCGTTCGTTACGTTTTTCTTCTTCGTATAATGCAGGATCATTTTTTCGGGCTTCATGAAGTCTTCTCATAGATTTTCGTTGTTTTTTCTTCTGTTCTTCATGAGATGCAGTAACTTTTTTCTTATTTTTTTTTAAATGTTAGAATTCATGTCCTGAAAGGAGGAACAGAATATTATTATCACATCCGTGAAGAGTACCTCACCTCCGTGAATTACTATATTCACGGAGGTGAGATTCACGGAGGTGAGAAATTTTACTTTTTTATAGAATATCTCATTTAAAGAAAAAGGCTTCAAAACAATATTTTAACTCATTAAATAACTTTCGTAATTAAGTATATTCAGATAACAAATAATTGAATAAAATAATCTCCTACCTTACAATTCATCTTCACGGAGGTGAGAATCCCAAATTTCCCATACACGTCTTTATCACTTGGGTAAGAATTTAACCAATAAGTTACACTTTGAAGTTCAAATCTCAAGTGGTCAGTATTACCTGCGCATCAACCGATATTCCAGGCGGTCCACGATGACGATACCGTCATCTTGCGATTAAAGAGTCAAATAACAATGTCGCTTCACGGAGGTGATAGATAATGCAGGAACATCGACTAATATAAGTATAATTCGAACACCGATAATTTTTTTATTGAGATTTTATCATGTCAACATTAGTTAGTTAATTGTGGATAATGATCTAGAAATACGCTGTGCCAGAATTCCATTAATGCTATAATTTTAAGTTTAGGACAATGCGATAACTGAGAGGAACAGTCACGGAGGTGAGGTTTTCAATTCTTCTGGAAAGAAAACTAGCGTTGAAAATTAAAATTTTTGAAATTTTGCAATTTTTTATTCTTTATAGTGATTGTTACATTTCAAAAGGATATAATATAGAGAATTAAACGATTAAACCAGTTTTATGTAGCAGAAAACTGTCATGAACACCAAAGTGGAACATTTCGTGAGAACTACCCACCTACGGTTGTCACAAAATTTTACACACTCCTTTATGTCGATATTCTACAACTAGTTACCGAGCTTCATTTCGATCGAGTCTATATTTTTTGAATTATCGAGGAAATAATATTCCAGGTGGGTATAATTCCGAAACCGATGGACCGATTATGCCCAAAAACGAACTTATCTCTCCCATGCAATCCACTCTGAAAATTGCAAGTCCCCGTCTCCTTTCGTTCGAAAGTTATCGAGGCAACGGTCACCCATCCAGCTGCTAAACTCACACAAGGCTGTTCGGATCTCCAACAATATAGATCCGATCGTGTTCAAATTTGGAACTTGGCAGTAGAGTTAGGTTCTGAAGGCTCTCGCAAAATTTCAGCGATGTTGGACGAACAGTTTCTGATATATAGAATTGTTTACAATGATATTCAATGATTTTTGATTAATTTTCGAGTTATACGATCCTCATGAAATTTTGTAGCAATTTTCGCGTTGGCATTCTACAACTGACAACCATGTTTGAATTGGTTTTATATTTTTCGAGATATTGAGGAAATAACAACCACATTTCAGGTGGGTATAACTTCAAAACCGTTTGGCTGATTATACCTATAAATATTCTAGCAGAATACTTTTAATTTTGGCTTTTATGAGTGCATAGGTTTTACCTCCACTCTTATTGTAATTTAATAATAATAATAATAAAAAAATAAACTCAAATGTCCCATTCAGATGCACAACCTTACCCGAAAATTTTAAGTCGCTATCTCTTTCCGTTCGAAGGTTATGGTGACATAAATAATATTTTTTGATAATTTTTTTTATTGATTTTCACAAAATTTCTCCCCTTATTGGGATGCGCCAACTACTCTGAAAATTTCAAGTCGGTATCTCTTTCCGTTCTAAAGTTATCGTGGCAACGGACGGCCGGCCGGCCGGAGAGAATGAAATTTCACCTCGAATTCTTGATCGGGGAGTCGGACCCAATCGTTTGAGACCATTTTCGGCGAAAAATTCGAAAATTACAGACATTTGCGCAAATGATAACGCGATGTTCCCCAGAACATACGCGCAAAAACTTGAAGAAATATAAAAAAGCAATGACGTGAAGTAAGTACTCTTTGGCGTACTTATTCAAGTTGGCCAATTTGAATTGAATGATGAGTGCTTCAGGCTCAGTCAGTCATGTCAGTGGCGTTCAAGTTGGGGGAGTTGTGATATCGAATGACCTTCTATCTACGACACTGAAAATATTTGAAACATGTAAGAAATATTTGTATGTGTGTGTTTGTAATGAGTTATATTGGTATATCTATAACCGCTTTATTTATTGCAAAAAAGAACAATTATTTTCTCCAAATTTAACACCCTGTATCCCATTAATGAGGCATCTTAGGATATATGTTTATGGGAGTTTTTAGTGATGAAAAGTAGCCTTCTATCTCATATTGAAGTCCTGCTAAAATCAACTGACTCACCCTGTATAACATTCAGACCTATTCTGTTCGCGCATAGCAATATTGCTAAGAAAAAGATATTTCTTCCACAGCAAGATCCGAAATATTGCTATTCTGATCATCGATTTTGAGCAATATGATCTGTCATTTTTATAAACATATTGTTATCCACATTGCTATCCCAGCAACCTCAAAATAGTACTTGCCTACAGCATAACTATAGATTTGAAATATGGCTGAGAACCACTTTTTTCTTCCAAGGAATCGAAAATATTGAAAACAGGTAGGTACTTTGAAATACTTAATTTCAAGGGAATTGCTAAGAGTTAGGCCTGACACTAACAATCCCTTCTTTTGTAAACAGAAAAGTTCATAAACTATTCAACCTCAATAATAAGAGGCTGAGAGAATTTTATTAATATATTTATTAGTTCATGATCAAACTAGGATAAATACTGTTTCTTTCTGATAGAGATATGCATTCGAAGACTGACCGACTGGATGAAATAAATTAAATAAACTTTTAGTTCAGCCTTGGTAAAAAGATGACTGCCTTTGATTTCATTGAAGAGCCGAGGGTATTTTATTCATTTATTTATTTGTTCATGAGCGAACTATGAGATATACTACTTCTTTTAAGTTAGATATGCATTCGAAGACTGACTGACTGAATGAAAAAAATTAAATAAACTATTAATCCAGCCCTTCTACGAAAATGACTTCTTTTGATTCAATTGAAGAATTGAGGGAATTTGTTGAGGAGAAAACTAGGAGATATACTGTTTCCGTTTTTTGCATTCGGAGTCTGACTGAAGACAGGAAAAAATTCAAATTTAACATTTGTTTCGGTGTTTGCAAGTCTTCAATTTTTAGGTCATGGTAGCTTTTACTGATATTCGGTGTTTCCTGAAAATTAATCAATAACTCCATCTTGTTAGTTCCATAAATAAAATAGTTCGTTTTTCGCTTTCGTGACATATACATATTTGGTTAGGAATTTCGAATAACCACCGAAAAACGGACGAAATGTTTATCAATTAAGGTTAAATTCCTTCTAATTCACACAAAGTCATGTAATACAGTGTTGTCAGCTCTAAAATCAATGAATTTCGACCTACTTGATAGCAATATTGCTGGGAGAAAATTGATAACCAACATTGCTATAACAGTCCGAACAGAATACGTAATACCATAGTCATATGGTTGAAAATTAGGAGGATAGCAATATGACTTGAATAGCAATGTTTATAGCAATACGCAAACAGAATAGGTCTGATTGTCAAACTTTATAGCGATGACCATATTTGCCATTTCTAGATAGATAAATAAATAAATAGATAAAATAGCAACCTATCATATTTTTACTGGCAACATCATGTGGAAGACTGTTTTTAGGACCGAACCATTTTTTTGAGCCCTGACAAAGTCTGGGGGGCTGTTTCGCCCCAAAGTGCCAGCGTTTCATTCCTTCCGCCTGCTCTGGTGACAAGAAAGGATCTACCGCCATAAAAGAACGTCGGGGGTGGCGTAGAAGGGGGCAATAAAGCGTCTCCGCGTAGCGAAAACGAGTAAGCCGGTCCGAAATTATATCATTTTTCTCGAAAGCCTATTCGTTAAAAGTTTTCCAATCCTGTCAACGTTCAAGACCAATTCAATCGAGATCGATTATTTTTATGGCTTCGCCAAGCGAAATTCGAGAAGGAGGCGTATTTCGAACTCAGGACTGGCTTCACGACATGTGGAATTTTCTGATATTTGCTCGCCCGTATCAGGGCTCTAGAGGTTATACCCTTATTACACTATGCCTTTTTCATGTCTATATTTACGCCTATTTTCATGGCTATTTTTTGTTGGTTGAATTTCCCCCCAAATGAGAGGCACTATTAATTACACCGCGCTTCATTCGCGCTTGTTTCAGGCAGCAATTTCAGAGCTGCAAGCATTGAAGAAATTGACATATTTACCTCAAGTTCTTGTTTTGTTCGTATATTTTTAAAACAATACCATAGTGTTTTAAGAATTTCTGAGGAAACTTTTAATATGCTACTACATGAGTGCAAATTCACATACAGAAAAAAACACTGTAATTCCAGAGAGCATTTCTCCAGAAACGAAATTAATAATTACTTTGCGACACTAGGGTACTGGTGAAAACTTCATATCACTCGGGGATAGCCATCACAGATTATCTGGCCTCTGTAAGTTTAGTTAGTTTACGTCCTCAGAGTAAGAAACATAAATTTATTATTGAATTCACGAAGGCTGCAATTCAAAGGATAGAATAAACAAGGTTATGTTAAGACGTCAAGTCAGACAGATAAATATTGTGTTGGTAGATTTCGTCAAAAAGGCTGAAATCCCCACGATTCAGCAGGGGGAACAAATAGAACCAGTTCTATTTATTTTCAAGCCTTAAAACAGTCTACAAAATATTCCCGGGCGCATGCGTATTTCTTCAAAATTTTAGGCGCAGTCCGTCAGGGTCACAAATAGGCACAGTGTAATAAGGGTATTAGTCCAAATTAGAGTTGGGCATAATCGATAATCGATATATAGGTTCTCGAGAGATTTCAAAAATCGATTGATCATTGGAGATATTAATCGCTCGGTACTCGTCGCAGTCCTTATCGTGTCAGCTGTTTCCGTTATCCCTTATCTCCAATATCCAAAAGGTTTTCTTCGGCTCACTTCAACAGTATTCAGTATAACTCGATTGCGTTTCACGAATGAAAGATTATACCGAGTTCGACGCCATATTTATTTTTAGCTGTTCGAAATAAAGTATGAAACTAAAATTTCCCAATTCCATCGATCGACGACCCTCTCATACCTCGCCCTTGAGTATGAAATCGTAATTCGAAATATCAAAACATTAAAAACGTAGACGAGATATCTCGGCATTCTCGTAACTCGAGTCGCGTTATCTCATCTCGGTGCCACTGTGGCACCGAGATGAGATAACGCCATGTTGCACCGCCACATGATAGACGACAAAAAATCATTCGAATGAATTCGCTCGTGTTTTTCAGAACATCTCGAGATATCTCGAGATGCCTCAATATAGCCCAGGAAAGTTAATGCTAATATGGGGTCTAGACCCTAAAAATTGCTCCAGAGCTGGAAAGTTTTAACCCCTTTTTGGAATAACGGGTATCTGAGTTTGCGACGGTTTCTAGGTTATGCTTCAGAGTTGAGAGCCTAAAAACCGCGAAATTTTCGCACTTTTTTCAGTACTTCACTTATAACTCGAGAATAATAAATCCTACAGAAATTTTAATTTGGTTTTTTTTTTAATAACATTACATTTAGCGTATTGGCGTTAGAAACATTGAAATCGGTTCAGTAGTTCAGCCGCAATCGCCCGTCATAGATGAACAATTTTTACAAACAAAAATTCGTTCAAGCCCTGTGGACAGGAGCTTTGGTGGTATTGTTCAAACTTTGACAAATTATATTTCCGAAAGTATTGGTTTCTCAGAGTAAGGAATGATATCAGTGGAATCTTATAATAGAACTGCATCATAAAATAAAATAAATTAAATAAGAATCCATTGATATAATTCCAGACTCGGAGAAACCAATACTTTTGGAGTTATGATTTGTCAAAGTTTGAACAAGAGCGCCAAAGCTCCTGTCCACAGGCCCACTTTTTCAATTTGGCTTCTTTGCGTCAATTCTCAAGAATTTTCGTAATTAAATTCAAATCGTAGGTCTATGACTCTTCTCATGTTGGATTTATATACAGCAGGAAATTATTCTATGAAATCATATACAGTGTGGAACAGCCAAATGGAATAAATTCGATAACGGATAAATGAGAGCGTGTTTGGAAAAACACTTGGACACGTCGATTTGTATTTTTAACTGAGCATTTTTTTCAAAAAAAAAAAATTATATAGGGTGCGTCATGGGACAGTGGCCAATACCCACTTTCTTATTTTAAATGCAAGCCCCTGTATATTATTAATTTTTTGGATTCTTCAGAGAATTCTAGACATAAATAATGTCCTATACCTATCTTCAACTGTTTCGGAAATATTAAGTGTTTTCAGATTTATTACAAAAATTAACATTAAAAATTTTTTTTATTTCACAAATTCGCTACATTACACTAACAACCTAATAATTAATACTGATTATTTCTTAATAATTAAAAAAAAAACAAAAAAATATTAATGTCAATGTAGTAAATGTTCAAAATGCTCGCCGCGAACGTCTGAAAACACTTAATATTTCCGAAACAGTTGAAGATAGGTATAGGACATTGTACATGATTTATGTCTAGAATTCTCTGAAGAATCCAAAAAATTAATAATATACAGGGGCTTGCATTTAAAATAAGAAAGTGGGTATTGGCCACTGTCACCTGACGCACCCTATATAATTTTTTTTTTTTGAAAAAAATGCTCAGTTAAAAATACAAATCGACGTGTCCAAGCGTTTTTCCAAACACGCTCTCATTTATCCGTTATCGAATTTATTCCATTTGGCTGTTCCACACTGTATAGAATTGAGAATAATTATTGAAATTTGGAAAAATCATATCTCCGAAAGTATTTGTTTGTTAGAGTTGAGAATGACATCAGTGGGTCATTATGATAAAACAGCATCTTAAAAAAAATTGAATTTAAAATTTGTAATGTGAAAAAAAAATTGTTTTTGTTACTCCGAAACCACCTGGCCGATTTTGCCCAATAACGAACTTAACCAAGATATTCATCTCCTAAACCTACTCTGAAAATTTCAAAGGTCGTTCCATTCGAGAGTTATCGTGTTAACGGCCGGATGGATGGCCGGCCGGACAGAATAACTTTTGACCACGGACTCTAGATCAGTGAGTCGAATCAAATCGTTTGAGACCATTTTCAGCCAAAATTCGAAAATTACAGACATTTTGGCAAATTGATAAGCACTCTGTTACTAGTAACAAGAGCGCCAAAAAATAGTCATAAAATTCCTTGATATCCACAATGATAAATTCGGTATACGAAATACTCCTATCAGACATAAGTATTTTTATGTCAAACCAGTTTATCATTTTAATTTCATTGCTTAGTTACAACTGTCATTAATGAGTACACTATACCCTTGAGCACAATCTGAACACTTTATTGTCCATATATAAATATAGAGAAATATTTTTATGTCTATTTAATGAGTTTTATTAACAGAATTATAACAAATTATGAACACTTTCAACATTTTGTAATCGAATTAATATTAAATTGGCAATTCCTGTTAAGCGATATTCCATGAAAACTTGAAGAAAGAGTTTTACAAGTTATGTTTAAATTTATAGTTTCTGATTAACATGATGCTTCTACTTTGATTGATATTTTTCGATAGCATATAGTTTTAAAGACCCAAAAATATTACTTGCGCCAATTTTTTGCAACTGTTAAATAGATGGGTAGGTGTCATGAAAAGCAATCAATAATCGATTAATCTCACAGATTCATATAACACACTCTACCTAATCTAAAAGTGCATAATTTTCCTATATACATGCAAAAATAATGCCATTGATATCGATGAATTTTCCATCAAATAACAATAAATCACAGATCCGTATTCATCAAAGTGAGATTACCACACTGCGAAACCTTTATAGCCCGATTCCCTCAAACAATACGCCACCACCGGGTGGTGGGAGACACTAAATAGCAGGGTGACAGATCCCGTCAGACCTGACCACCTGAGACCCCAAACAATTTCGGAAGGGTGGATCTGCCTCAAAGTCCATTCTGCATTGTTCTCGAATCGTCCGATGATCCTACACACAAATGTCAAGTTCTCGAGGGATGCATATGAAATATTTGTAAACATATGTTCCAATTGGATTTTGTTCGTCACCATATTCTAGCCGTTCATGCGAAACCATTTACTTTTTAGAAATCGTAGAATTCATTCAAGGAGAATTCGGGTCTTATAAGGCAGGTAGTTTTGAAGGGTCCCCTTTCTTAAATTCGGCCCTAAATGTTCCGGTATAAAGATCTTGGCGTTTATTGTGATTTAAATATATTTTTAACTCTCATGAGATATGCAGGCACGGGCCTAAAGGATGGGGTGATCACCCCCCCCCCCCCCCCCCCCCCATTGTTGGACGGAGTTGGCAAATTTTGAACACAGTTGGCAGAAATTTCGAAGCAGTTGGAAAAATTTCGAAGGAGTTGGAAAAAATTTCGAAGCAGTTGGAAAAATTTCAATGGAGTTGGACAAAATTTCGAAGCAGTTGGAAAAATTTCGAAGGAGTTGGACAAAATTTCGAAGGAGTTGACAAAATTTCGAAGGAGTTAGACAAAATTTCGAAGGAGTTGGAAAAAATTTTGAAGAAGTTGGAAAAATTTCAATGGAGTTGGACAAAATTTCGAATGAGTTGGTAAAATTTCGAAGGAGTTGGAAAAATTTCAATATCGAGTTGGCAAAATTTCGAAGGATTAGGAAAAAATTTCGAAGCAGTTGGAAAAATTTCTGAGCAGTTGGAAAAATAATTTCGAAGGAGTTGGCAAATTTTCGAAGGAGTTGGCAAAATTTCGAAGGAGTTCGACAAAATTTCGAAGGAGTTGGAAAACATTTCGAAGCAGTTGAAGAAATTTCAATGGAGTTGGAATATTTCCGAAAAAATTGTTATAAAATGTGAAGGAATTTTACCTGATAAATGCAAAGCAGACATATTATAGGAACAGGATAACACAGAATAACACCATGTACCCTTGTACACATTCCTGTTGCCGTAAATTCAATATTCAATAGTTTTCGGCATAATGTGTTGAAATAATCATTAAAGGATACTGTGGGAGGTATATTCATCATTAAACGGTTTCTTTCTGGGTTTTGTGTCCCAAACTCTGAAAAAATATCTAAAAAATGAAAAGTTAATTAGCAATATCACAAAATAATAAATTTTTTATTTTATAGATATTTTTTCAGAGTTTTGGGCACAAAACCCAGAAAGAAACCATTTAACAATGTGTGTAGCCGGCAAGTATGTCATAAAACAAACCATCTGGTACCAAATTGAGCTATTTCTCACTGTCGAGTGGCATTTTAAAAAGCTTTTATTTCTATTGAAATTAGCAACGTAAATATGTGAGTACACTGGCGCAGCCAGGAGGGGGGGCTTTGGGGCTGCAGCAATGTTTTCAGAGTGCATCGTCAAACGTCAAACATTCCTCGTTTGTTTGTTCAGTTCGGGAGAGGAGGAAGGGCGCGATCTCCCCAATGTTGAACGGAGTTCAACAAATTCAGCAAATTTTCAAAAAACAATTGGAAAAATTTTAAAGCAGTTGGACCCCACCAGTCGTCGTCGTGTATCGGTTTTTTATATCCTTCAAGCACAGTTGGAAAATTTTGAATGCTTTCCAGCTCCCCCCCCCCAAAATCTGGCTTCGGCCCGTCCCTGGAGATATGTAGTCTAAACTAACTCTAACCTAACCTAATGGGAATGTAAATAATATACCTTGTTGGCGCTCTAGTTCCTCGGAACCGAGTGCTTATCACTTTGCCCAAATGTCTGTAATTTTCGAATTTTTCGATGAAAATGGTCTTAAACGATTTGGTTCGACTCACTGATCAAGAATCCGTGGTCGAAATTCATTCTGTCCGGCCGGTCCGGCCGGCCGGCCGTAGGCACCATAACTCTCGAACGGAATGAGCTAGACAGTTGAAATTTTCAGAGTAGGTTTGGGAGATAAATATCTCGGCTAAGTTCGTTACTGGGCAAAACGGACAGATGGTTTCGGAGTAACAAAAAAAAATTTTTTTTTACAGAACAAATTCCAAATTAAATTTTTTTCAATAAGCAGTTTTACCATAAGAATCCAACGATATCATTTTTAACTCTAACAAGCTAATACTTTCGGAGGTATGATTTTTCATAATTTCAATAATAAATCGTATTTCACAGATTGATATAATTATTCTATGTATGAATTGTCATAATGTTAACTCATTCTCCTGAGACATGACATTATCTAACAATCGAAGAATTATGAGAATAAAGTGTATTCCGAAATGTGAGCGAAGTGAGAAAAATCTCAGTTGTTTGCTCCGAAATTAGTTTTTCTCAGAAAAGTCTTACATTTCGGAACGGAACATGAAGTGAGAGATCTGAGAGTAGTGAGACTGCTTTTCATCCATAGACATAGAATGCAAATAGAATGTAAATATTGAAAGCATAATTCTGCAGTTCGAGAGAGGAGAAAATTTGGTGAACGTAGATCAGGAAATTTTTGATCGATTACAAGGTAATTTTTCATTATTACTCTTCATCCATACATGTTTTATGAAATATCTACTATTTGTAGGTACTTTAAACCTGTTTTGGGCAATTGTCAAATGAAACTTGTTGGCGCTCTAGTTCCTCGGAACTGAGTGCTTATCAATTTGCCCAAATGTCTGTAATTTTCGAATTTTTCGATGAAAATGGTCTTAAACGATTTGGTTCGACTCACTGATCAAGAATCCGAGGTCGAAATCGATTCTGTCCGGCCGGCCGTAGGCACGATAACTCTCGAACGAAAGGAGTTAGCGTTTTGATCTGTCATATTAAAAATATTGTTTTTAAAAAAGATTGAAAGCCGGTAATTCAAGTGAAAGTTTATTATTATTATTGTTATTCTATTCGAAAGTTGAACCACAGATAACGGAAGATGAACCTAAAATATCATTGCTGGTCTATGCACTCAGTAACCGAATTCCGTTCCGTATATAAATTTCAACCGAAACAACCAGAAGATAACCGCTGCCAAACCAGTCTTGGTTGCTTTGGTTGGTTTGGTTGATTTACGGAGTATAACCATGGTGCAGTTCTCATTCTCAGATTGCTCATTTAATCTTGATAAATAAACTATTATTTGAATTGAATTTCCTTTATGATGCAGTTCTATCATAAGAATACATTGATATAATTCCCAACTCTGAGAAACCAATACTTTCGGAGATATAATTTGTCTGTTTGAACTAGAGCGCCAGAAAGCTCCTGTCCACAGGGCTTGAACCTATTTTTTTTACCAATATATATTAACTGACAAAGAAACTACAACATCCAGAAGGAGCTGTTTATATTTTTATTTTTTTTGGTAAACCTTAGTATAGCAAGGAGTAAATCATTAAAATTTGGAGAAAGAAATCGTGAAGGTTTTTTCATGTAAACATTTTTCGTTACTTACATATTGTAGTCGTTTTTTGCAGCTAGGTGAATTTGAAAGAGGTCAAATTATTGGTCTACGGGAGGCGGGGTTGTCATTCCGAGAAATGGCCAACCGTACGAACAGAAATCCAACTACTGATATGAGGTGTTGCCAAGCGTGGTTTGATAATGCCCAAAATCGAAGAAGAGTAGGCGCCGGACGTCGAAGTGGCACAAATGAAGTTCAAGATCGACGTCTAAGACTTATGGCTATTAGAGACCGATTTGCGACAACTCGATCTTTATCTGATGATTGGTTAGGAGAAAAAGGCCATCCTGTAACTGGACTGCAGCATTATCGACCCCATCTTGTGTTACCTCTGACGGTTGAGCATCGCCGGCAACGATTACAGTGGTGCAGAGGTGCAGGTCGTGTTTTCTGTTGAATCTCGATTCTCCTTGGGTACACATGATGGTCGAAGAAGGGTTAGACGACGTCGGGGAGAAAGACGTGAACCTCAGTTTGATATTGAGCGTCATGTACACCGGACAGTAGGCGTTATTGTATGGGGTGCTATTGCACATGCAAGTAAGGTCACCTTTAGTCTTTATTCGAGGTAACCTGACAGCGCTGCGTTACCTTCAAGAAATAGTGGAGCCATATATTCTCCCTTACCTTGACCTGTCGAGAATCCAATATTTGAGCAAGATAATTCTCGATCTCATGTTGCGAGAGTTATTTCAAACTTTTTTGAAGCGACCCATGTGAATCTTTTGCCAGGCCGCCCAGATTCCTCGATCTTTCGCCCATAGAGCATGTTTGGGACATCATGGGTAGAAGGCTTGGAAATTTACCCCAGCCCCCACGTTCTTTGGCGGCTCTGATACATGAACTACAGGTATATTGGGATATTATCCCTCAAGAAGAAATAGACCATTTTATTGCATCAATGCCAAGACGTGTTGGGGAGTGTAGAGATAATCGCGGTCGACAAACACATTATTAAAAAAAATATCAAAAGAAATTGTAAACCATTCGTTTTTTTTCTTCAAATTTTAATCATTTACTCCTTGCTACACTATCTATGTTTTACAAAAAAAATATATATATAACAGCTCCTTCTGGGTGTTCTTTGTCAGTCAGTATATAATGATTCAAATAAAATCGAAGGTCGACACTGAGGTCGAACCCAAATACATTGATGATATGAGGAATTGATGAATGGGTCATTTTCTTTATCTGTAACGCTGGGGCCAAACTTGCAGGCGAACATTTTTATGACTTTGTCGCGATGAAAACATCGCGAAGTTTTCGTCGCAATGTTCTTGTCTACATCTACAGTCAACGTGACGTGACGATTATTCTTGAGAATTGAAATGGAGGAATTAGTGGCGTTCTATTATACGTCGTTGAATAATTATCTACTACAAATTGTAAATTTCTTCCGAAATCAAACAAGCACTCAAAATCTGGAGCGCTACTGAACTGAACACCGAAGTCGAATATTGCATCATTAAAAATCCTTTGAATCGGGCCAGTTTACCGACAGCCCATCGAAGTATATTCGTTCCGCAAGAACACACCGCAATTCGACGAAGTACCCGGCCACACTTGCAGCGAAAACGCGAATATTCGCAGAATTGAGCTAGTGTAGACCCAGCATAACAACCACTTCATTACGCGTTACATCACACCCGTCTTAAGAAATTAATATTGCCAGAGAAGGTATTTTTCCATCTGGAAAACACAATGTTTTCCCCTTTTTTTTTCATTTTCATTCTATCACATCTTGCAGGCAAATAAGTTTAGTATTATGGTAATAAGATTTGGGAATAATCGAGGGAATATTATTATGAATTCGGGTAATCACGTGATTTTTTTTCTATTCTGAGTTTTGCAATAAATATGAAAGTGATAACATTTCTGAATAGAGAATGACGAGACCTTCCAAACGATTTTTCACAAGCCCATACTTCCTATTTGAAAAATTAGGGCTTGTACCTGTCTTTCGAATGGGGTTAAAGCTAGCGATCGCATTTTTACGAAGCAGAATGACAATTTAAAATTTGAATTCAACTTGTTTCCGGATTTTTCATAAATATGTAGAGTAACCAAGATAATGAATTTATTCCATTTGGCTTTTCCACACTGTATAGATATTCAATCCAATATAGTGACTACCAAAATTTAATCTATGGTTATTTGTCAGGCAACAAACATGATAGTAAATCGAATTTATAGCAACAACTGCATTATTTATCCTTGAAAACACCCCGAATACCCGATTTTTAATGATATCTACTTTAATTTGTGTCTGGTAAAAGTAATTCCGTCTGTTGTTACACCCGACTTCACATCAGTCCTTTTTTGGAATTTTTTTCAGTTATCTGAACGGTTTTTATAGCTGAAAAATCATCATATTGGATATAACATGCGTTAAAAAAAATTCGTGGTCAAGTATAGGCTATGGAATTTTGAACGTCAATATTCTGCGTCTGAACGTAGTTCTTAGCTTCTGCTTACCATTTTCCAGGTTAACTGTCAATATAGCGTTCCCCATTATTGTTTACTATTATGTTTTTGGCGCTCTAGTTCCTCGGAACTGAGTGCTTATCAATTTGCCCAAATGTCTGTAATTTTCGAATTTTTCGATGAAAATGGTCTTAAACGATTTGGTTCGACTCACTGATCAAGAATCCGTGGTCGAAATTCATTCTGTCCGGCCGGTCCGGCCGTCCGGCCGTAGGCACGATAACTCTCGAACGGAATGAGCTAGACAGTTGAAATTTTCAGAGTAGGTTTGGGGGATAAATATCTCGGCTAAGTTCGTTATTGGGCAAAATCGGACAGATGGTTTCGGAGTAACAAAAAAAAAATTTTTTTTTTACAGAACAAATTCCAAATTAAATTTTTTTTCAATAAGGAGTTTTACCATAAGAATCCATTCATATCATTTTTAACTCTAACAAACTAATACTTTCGGAGATATGATTTTTCAAAATTTCAATGATAGAATTATTCTGTGGCTATTCTATGAATTGTTATAACGTCAACTTTGACGTTGTCTCATTGTCATTCATTCCAGTAATGGTATCAATATGAGATTTATAATATTATCATACTTTTTGTTGGTTGATATTTTCATGCCGATGGTCAATCCATATGATGATGGGAATGGTAATGGTAAGTTAATAACATTGTCATTCATTCCAGCAATCGTATAAATATGAGAATTATAATATAATATCATAGTTTTTGTTGGTTGATATTTTCATGCCGATGGTCAATCCATATGATGATGGGAATGGTAATGGTAAGTTAATAATATTGAGTTCAGAATATCTCCACTAAAAACAAAACTGGAATTGAGGAATGAATATCTCGGATGAGTTCGTTGTTGGGTAGAATTCGTCTATTGGTTTTGGATTGATAATTTTTGGCACTCTTGTTGAATTTAAATTCTTCTATGATGTTTGAATTCAATTTCTGCTAAGATGAAGTTCTAAATTTCAATAATGAATCGTACTTCTATGTTTTCCCAGAATGCTATAATTATTCTATCTAAGCTTTATTATATGATCTGTGTTCATACTCGTACATTTCATCCTGTTCTATAAGAGAGAGTCAAATTCATTTCAGCTATTTTAATTTGGATTCTTCCATGGTGCAGTTCTCATTCTCAGATTGCTCATTTAATCTTGTAAAATAAACTATTATTTGAATTGAATTTCCTGTATGATGCAGTTCTATCATAAGAATACATTGATATAATTCTCAACTCTGAGAAACCAATACTTTCGGAGATATAATTTGTCTGTTTGAACTAGAGCGCCAGAAAGCTCCTGTCCACAGGGCTTGAACCCATTTTTTATATCATCAGCGAATTCTGAAAATGGTTTTCACGGATGTGCGAAAGGCTTTAATAATTGAATCGTACTTCAGAAATGGGGAGAGAATAGAAGACGAGTGGAAATATTCTGTCGACAAATATTTAATCGACTTTAGGATCGAGTATCCCAATGTTGCTGTGGATTATCAATCTTTCCAAAGCACTGTTTCGCGATGTGTTAGCGTTTTCCGTGAAACAGGAAATGTTCAAAGAAAAAAAGGAAGTGGTATACCAAAGAAGAGAACCCCAGAATGAATCAGCAATATTGAAAATGTCATGACAGAATCTCCACAAACCTCCATTCGAGTTTTATCTCAACAGACTGGAGTATCCATTCAATTTCTACATTGAGACACCACTTTATTCTCAAGAAATTGGAATTTAGTGTGCTATCAGACGAAGACGAATTGTGGGGCCTATTTTCTTTGATGGAACTTTAACATTATTTCGTTACAGAGAAGAAATTATCATGCCGTTTGTAGCTGAATTGACTTTCGATGAATGGTCCAATTCTTATTTCCAACAAGATGCCAGAGCACACCCAGCTACAGAAACCATTGCAACCCTAAGGAATATTCTTCATGATCCACTAATAAGCCTCAATACCGAACATGAATTTCCACCAAGATCATGTGATCTCACACAATGTGACTTTTTCCTATGGCCTCATCTGAAGAATTCTATCTTTCAAATACCAATTTCTGATTTGGACCAACTGAAGATTAGAATCATTGAAAAATTTCATCAAATTAACGATGATCCTTTCATTTTGAATAATGTATTTGGATCTGTCGAAAGAAGATGTGAGAAGTGTTTGGAGCAAAGAGTCGGACATTTCCAGCATCTACTAAAGATAACTCTGAATCCTGAGAGCCATTGTAATGAAATCCTGTTATTTCAATTCAGTTATGCCTTTTTATGATGTAATGGTCTCATCAATTCAACATTTATTGAGAATTAAACATATCGAGATTCTCACTGTGATTTATTTACATTATTGAATACAACCTTTTTGCATAATTCAAAGTATCAAAAATATTTGATCTCGGTTCACTCAAGATTCAGGTCTTCCACATATGGGAATCATGTATGGTTAAAACTAAGCAATCGTTTGGCCTTCTGTAATCAAATTCTTCTATGGAAGAAATTCCTGTTGCACGGAGGAATAAATCATTATTCAATCTGGTAGTAACTCTTTCTGAAAAAGTGCTTTTTCATACATAATTACGATATAGAGCAATATAGAGGCTGATGTCATCAATGTTTACATTTTGGGAACATGCAGTGATTCAAGTAAAGAAATACGTCCAGTCACAGAAAATTAACCTTTAAAATTCCAAAGCCTACTTGACCACGAATTTTTTTGAACGCACGTTATTAAGGCGAGAGTGGCAAGTGGAATAATCGTCTTTGTTTTGGTATTTTGTCAGTAGGGAAAATTCCATTAAAATAGTCAAATTACAAGCCTCGATTGAATATTCTGCTACGTCATATCGATAACGAAGTCACAGAAAACTCGCGTAATCAAATCGCAAACATGGCCGATGGCGGCGGCGTCAGGGCGACGCAATTAATCGCCGACCGGTAATCGGTTTAGTTTGGATACTGAATGACAGAGCACTCCCAGATCGGACCAGATCGAACGTTATCCTCTTCCGTAGCCGCCGCAATCAATTTACCGGAGCCCTAAACCGGGCCTTAATCCTGTTACGGGATACTCCGGTCATTCAGCAATCGATATATGGGGAGGAATCAGCGACGAACCAATCCGCGTCAAGAAGTCTAGCAATGAGGCATCTGGCGTATCGGCCTCCTGGTATATTATCATCGTGCGGCGAAAAAGATAATTCACTCAAAAGAATGAAAATTTAAGAGATAATTTGTCGAAAACGAAACAAATAGAGAAATAGCCATAAATTAAATTTTGGGAGTCACTATATCGAATTCAATATTTATACAGGGTGATTCTTTAAGTTGCACATTAGTTTTAACCATGGATTCCTTTCATCAAATGAAACACCTTTTTCCTTTGCCATTTTTCCAGATTCGGCTCAGGTAAAAAGTTATAAGCGTTCAAAGATTTTACCATGTGCTAATCCACCCCTGCGCTGTCTTTAACTGTTGAACACAGACACACTCACTGGATTCAATATAGACTAATTACGAGTATCTGAAAGCTTTATCATCTAATGCTCTTTATTCAATGAAATTGTTTGAGAAAACGTATTTACCCACTCAAGCCTTATGAGATGGATTTTAATAATCTTTATGGTGCATTTTTGAAGAAGCTCTTCCTAAATATTGAAACACTGATTCCAACTTGATTTCCATTACCTAAATATACACTATAAGATTATCCACAATATCTTCATCGCCTATTTTCACATTCATTAAATATTTTGATTCACATCATATAAAGACATACAATATCATATAATCTCCAACCAACATAAACAACAACAACAATTATTATAACCTGTATCAGTCTATGACCGATAGATAGCATACAACCTAGTCATCTTATGTTTGCGGTACGTTTCACAAACATACGTATAATTCACAATTAACCCATTTCTCTGTCATATTTAAGGCAGCTTAACGTAATTCAGGTTTCACAAAGCTCTTCGATTATATCGAAATCCGAGATTCTTAGGTTAGAAAACCTTGATCAAAACCGTCGAGTACTCAATCGAGAAAAACAATCTGACAAGTGACAACCTCGTATAGACACAGTATAATAATATTATCATACTGTGAAGCAGGCACAGAAATGTAACAATTATTAGAATATTAGGTAAGCCACAGAATATATCATTAGATTCGTTAGTCTAACGAGGTTAGCGATCGTTCGTTTAAGTTTATTGTTTGCATAATTCCGTAGATTCAGATTAAGAATTTCTCGTCAAAAATAATTGAGATGAATAGGTGGAATGATACTTATAATTGACATTTAACATTTTTAACACTATATGAAGTGTCAAATGTATGTATTGTTTGATAAAAATACTGAAATTCGATTGTGGATAATAAGTTCTCTTATGCATACTAATATAGTACAAACTTATCATTCAACTATGTAGTTGGAATAAAATAATTAGAAGTGACGTGAGTTATATCTGTAGTAAATTATTAATCGAATGTGTTACAAGATGAAATTATGTTCCATATATGAGAGAAATCCTTAAAATAATTGTACATAATCGAAGAAATATTTAGACGATATGGATAAAAAATGATTCAAAAGTTTTATGTTCACTATTGGAGATACATAGAGAAAAATTCATAGATTGATACAGATCATGGTAGTAAGCCTATTCATATATTTCCCAAAAGATAACTACCCTATATACGATTCAAGTTGATTGAATAATGATTGCCTTCGTATATGGTTTTTATTATGATAAATAACCTGTTTCCAGTTGTTTGAATTGCAGATGAATTTGCACAATTCACAAACAAGCTGAAATTTTGAATATATCATTCATCAAGAAATTGAAATTTGATAACTAGATATTTTCAAGTTATACCTTATTAACCTATCCCGTAATATGGTAATATAACCAATCAATTTGCGCTTTCTACAAGAGTCAACTTTGAGATTTAAGAATACTCAGTATATGCCTTTATTCGAGCACAGATCATCTGGGATTCTAGTCCAGGTCCGGATTGACGAACGAAAAAATTGATAAGACACAGATTAGGTGAATGAAATTTTGAGTTTTCTCTCCTAGATGAACGACTGATGTATGCTTCGATGGTGATGAAATTGAAGTTGCTGTTCGAAAATAAGGGATGGGTTTTGGTAAATAAGAAGTTCTGGGTTGAAATGATATAATATTGAGTAGGATATGATGAATCTTCTTTTATATGTAATTTTATGGATTAAGGTCGCGATTATCTGAAAATATACAAAGAGGTGGATATGGGTGGAAGGCTTATTGCGCGTATGTTCTGGGGAACATCGCGTCATCATTTTGCCCAAATGTCTGTAACTTTCGAATTTTTTTACGAAAATGGTCTCAAACGATTTGGTTCGACTCCCCAATGAAGAATTCGAGGTCAAATTTGATTATGTCCGGCCGGCCGTCCGGCCGTTGCCACGATAACTTGAGAATGAGTTGAGCTAGCGACTTGAAATTTTCAGGGTAGGTGGCACATCTCAATACGACGGACAAGTTCGTTAATGGGCATATTCAGCCCAGTGGTTTCCGAGTAATAATTTTGTTTTCAACCAATATAGATCCGATCGAATTGAAACTTGGTGAATAGTTGTAGAATATAAACCTAAGCACGTTTGTGAAATTTTGTGAGAATCGTATCGCTAGAAAATTATTAAAAAAGTATTAAAAAATATTGTTGTTGTCACGATAACCTGAGAACGGAAAGAGATAGCGGCTTGAAAATTTCAGGTTAGGTTGTGCATCTGAATGCGACATTTGAGTTTGTTTATAAGCATAAGCGGCCAAACGGTTTTAGAGTTATAGCCATCTGAAATATTCTGAAATTTGGTTGTTTTTTGTTCCTCATTAACTCGAAAAATACTAAACCGATTGCATTCAAACATGGTTATTAGTTGTAGAATGCCAACGCAAAAATTCTTGCAAAATTTGATGAGGATAGCATTTGTAGAAAATTTTTAATAAATCATTGAAAATAAAAAAAAAAATTCTATATATCAGTAACTATTCGTCTGAAATTGCTGAAATTTTGCAAAAGCCTTTAGAACCTAACTCTACTGCCAACTTTCAAGTTTTAATATGATCGGTTAAATATTGTTGGAGATTCGAGCAGCCTTGTGTGAGTTCAGTAGATGGGTTACCGTTGCCTCGATAACTTTCGGACGAAAGGAGATATGGACTTGCAATTTTCAGGGTAGGTTGCGTATCCGAATGGGAGAGTTGAGTTCGTTTTTGGGCATAATCGGTCCAACGGTTTCCGAGTTATACCCACCAGGAATATTATTTCCATGATAACTCAAAAAATAAATATTCGATCGAATTGAAGCTTGGTAACTAGTAGAAGAAAATCAACATAAAGACGTGTTTAAAATTTTGTAAGAACCGTACCCCTAGAAAATTTGAAAAAAATGATGAAAAAAAAATTTTAACCGTACCCCTAGAAAATTTAGGAAAAGTGCTTGAACCAATTTTTCCTCGGAACTGAGTGCTTATCAATTTGCCCAAATGTCTGTAATTTTCGAATTTTTCGATGAAAATGGTCTTACACGATTTGGTTCGACTCACTGATCAAGAATCCGTGGTCGAAATTCATTCTGTCCGGCCGGTCCGGCAGGCCGGCCGGCCGTAGGCACGATAACTCTCGACTGGAATGAGCTAGACAGTTGAAATTTTCAGAGTAGGTTTGGGAGATAAATATCTCGGCTAAGTTCGTTATTGGGCAAAATCGGACAGACGGTTTCGGAGTAACAAAAAAAATTTTTTTTTTTTACAAAAGAAAATCCAAATTAAATTTTTTTCAATAAGCAGTTTTACCATAAGAATCCAACGATATCATTTTTAACTCTAAAAAGCTAATACTTTCGGAGATATGATTTTTCAAAATTTCAATAATAAATCGTATTTCACAGAATAATATAATTATTCTATGTATGAATTGTCATAATGTCAACTTATTTTCTTGAGACATGACTTTATCTAATCAATCGAAGAATTATGAGAATAAAGTGTATTCCGAAATGTGAGCGAAGTGAGAAAAATCTCAGTTGTTTGCTCCGAAATTAGTTTTTCTCAGAAAAGTCTTACATTTCGGAACGGAACATGGAGTATTTTAGCGATGCAACGGGGACCTCACCCAAAAATGTTTGAAAATATTACGTAAATATTGAAAGCATAATTCTGTAGTTCGAGATAGGAGAAAATTTGGTGATCGTAGATCAGGAAATTTTTGATCGATTACAAGGTAATTTTTCATTATTACTCATCTTTCATACATGTTTTATGGAATATCTACCATTTGTAGGTACCTTTTTAGGCAATATTCATACGAAACTTGTTGGCGCTCTAGTTCCTCAAACTGAGTGCTTATCAATTTGCCCAAAAGTCTGTAATTTTCGAATTTTTCGATGAAAATGGTCTTAAACGATTTGGTTCGACTCACTGATCAATAATCCGAGGTCGAAATCGATTCTGTCCGGCCGGCCGTAGGCACGACAACTCTCGAACGAAAGGAGTTAGTGGATTGAAATTTTCAAGGTGGGTTTGGAGCGTAAATATCTCGGACGAGCTCCTTAATGGGCGAAATCCATCAAGCGGTTTTGGAGTTATGACCGAGTTTAGTAAAAATATTTTTTATGAATATTTCCGTAACCGATCACTCGATCTATCTGAAATTTAGCATCAAATTGTAGAATCATGACCTTTATACGCATGTGAAGTTTTGTATTGACCAGATTACCGCAAAGTGTCAAAAAAAAATTTTTTAAATTTAAAAAAAGTTTTTCTACAATAACTCTCGAACGGAATGAGCTAGGTAGTTGAAATTTTCAGAGTAGGTAAGGGAGATGAATATATCGGTTAAGTTCGTTATTGGGCAAAATTGGCCAGATTTAATTCGATTTCTTCCATGGTGCAGTTCTCATTCTCAGATTGCTCATTTAATCTTGATAAATAAACTATTATTTGAAGCGCCAGAAAGCTCCTGTCCACAGGGCTTAAACCCATTTTTTTTTTCATAATAAGTCATAACTATCTGAAATACCTACGCATACGGTATACTTCCCAAATAATCGAATGGCTTCAAACATTTTTTTCAGATGTCAAGCTGGAACAGGACGATGCATTGTGGATAAGGCGCATAGGAATCAGTGTCAAGCATGTCGACTGAAAAAATGTCTAACCATGGGGATGAACAAAGATGGTGAGTCATATATACTCCTTCATTTTCATTTTAATACAAGTGAATCGTGACTCAAATGATAAAAGTATCTTCAGATTATACTAAATTCTTGTATCGTGTCGACGAAACGCCTCACAATATTCAATAAACAAGTAAAAATCATATATAACTTTTCATTTGAGTTAATATAGATTTGTATCAAGTCAAAGTGACAAGAAGTCATAGTCTAAGGACAGTGGCCGGCAGACAACACATATTTTTGGAAGACTGAAATTTTCTCAGTTAGTCTATGGCATCTACCATATATGAAATGGGGATAGCTAAACCCAGTTGCGGTAGGTTCAGCGTCCCTCAGGTACGAAAAAGTACTTTTTCGTTGACCTCTATAAAAAATGACATTTTACGTACTAATTTGCGGCTGTAAAATCGACTATTATTGAAGGCAATTACTTTTTCGTCAGCAAGATTACTTTTTCGTCCGCTGTGATCACTATGAATACGGCATGATACGGTTCAATACAATCATAATTACGTATATGTATGTCATTTGCTATTGTGAGATTATTTAAGAGGTCCGAAATTCATAAAAGTATTTAGAGGTCGACGAAAAAATGTAATATGCACCTCGGCGAAAAACTGTCCATTGTCTCGCCTGCAGACTCGACTATAATAGACAGTTTCTCATCCTTGGTACGTAAATAACTTTTTTTGTCGAACTCTATGAAAGATGACATTTTACGTGTTGATTTGCGGCCATAAAATCGACTATATTGAAGGTAAGTTCTTTGCGGAAAAAGTACTTTTTCGTCGGCAAAATTAGTTTCTCGTCCGCTAAATTACTTTCTCGTCCCCTGTGGTCACTATGAATAGGACATTATACGGTTCAATACAAACATAAGTGTCTGTATGAATAACTTTCAGTGTAGTGGTCACTATGGATACGGCATGATACAACTAGTTCAATACAGACAAGTGGATGTGTCATTCGATTTGTATCTGTCACTTGCAATTGTGAAATTATTTAATAGGTCCGAAATTCATAAAAATACAGGGTGTTCCTAAATTAGAGGTACAAACGAAAAGAGGATATTCCTTGAGTAATTTTAAGAAAAAAAATGTCTCACAAACATGGGACCGCAAACGTATCGCTTCCGAGATACAGGGTGTTGAAATTTGAATTTTTTTCAAGTTTTTCTCTTATAGTATCTACACTTCACAACATATTGAACTGATATTTGGCATAAATATTATAATTGATAGTTTACACAATTTAAAATGCCAATTTTGATAGCAAATCAACAGGGTGATATTTTTTCTGGAGCACTGTCCCCTATTTTCCTCCAGAACTTTTTTTTGGTGTGCCACTGTTAATTTGAAAAAATGTAAAAAGAAACTTTGTTGTTATACTAAACTATATTGTTTCCTGTAGTTTTGCCGTATCTGCTACGATTTCGAGAAAAAAACGATTCTCTCCATATCCTCAGAAAAATTCAATTTGTCATAAAAAATCCAGTTAGTCAAGCTTTGGTGAATAAATTCATTATTAGTTTTTAGGGTTAATTTCCCAGTATGTAGCAATGATTCATAAAGATTTGATACACTCGCATAATCATTAAAAAAAATGTATGACTACAAGAAAAACACCCTGTATCTCGAAAACGAAACGTTTGCGATCCCAGGTTCATGGAACTTTTCTTTCTTGAAATTACTTAAGGAATATCCCCTCTTTGTTAGTACCTCCAATTCAGGAACACACTGTATATAGAGGTAGACGAAAAAATATTATTATTATTATTATTATGTCTTTATTTCCACATCTCTAATTTACATTACAAAATAAAGAGAACAGATTCACACGTCAAATGCGGAAATCCCAAGGGGAAGTTCACCAATTGGTGCTCTGCCACTTAACCCTTGCTGTGATACAGTTGTAAACACTAAAAAAAATATATATACCTAGTTTCCTAGTTATATCAACCTATACTACTGACTACTACTATTATCACCTAGCTACACATCAATTACTAACCTAATTATTCTATTTTTTTTATTTTTTGTGAACATATTCATTCAGTTATTTTATCATGTCTTTCCACACTGGGTCACTGATCACCACTCCCAACCTATAACTTCATTAAACCATTTTAGGGAGAAAAAAAAAAAAAACAAAAACAAAACAGTTCTCACAGCTACTGTTGATCACCGAGCAGGAATGATCTCAGTTCTTTTTTGAATTTATACATACTATGCTTTTTCAGTTCATGAGGAATCGCGTTATATAACTTGTAGATATTAAATTGAAAACTTCTCTCAAATATAGTGGTTCTGTGTGCAGGACATGAAAGTTCATTTCTATTCCTGATATTGATGTTGTGAATATCGGTTCTATAATTCAACTTCTCATAAAGGTACGGAGGACATTTGTACAATATAATCTTATGAAACAGACACAGAGAGATGTATCTGATACGCTCCTTCATCGGAAGCCACCCCAGCTCCCTCAACTTGTGGGAAACATGTTCATATTTTCTGATTCCATATATGAATCTTATGCACGAATTCTGTACACGTTGTACTCTACCAAATGTATCCTGATCAAGGCAGGAACCGAAGACAGGGGAGCAATAATCGAATTGGGACAGCACTAAGGTTTCACATAATATTTTTTTCGTCGCTACAGGTATGTATAATCTATGGGGGTACAATAATCTTAAAGCTCCATATGCCCTACGAATACTACTCAGGATATGCTCACGAAATCTGAGAGAGTCATCCAAAATCAATCCAAGACTCCTAGCACTATCTGAAATATCAATGACGTCATTTTTTACGATAATTTGGAGGCTACTTTTAGTGAAAGTTTTATTGAGCACGCTTCCGAAGACCAGGGCTGCAGACTTTTTTGTATTTAACATAAGAGAATGCCGATCAGCGATCTCCGCGATATTTCCCAAATCATTATTTATATTTACTGTCGCCCTATTCAGATCATTTATAGGGAAGTTATAGTATAGTTGAATATCGTCAGCATACATATGCATTTTACAATGTCTAATAAATTTCTCGAACTGACTAGTGTAAAGTGAGAACAGGAGTGGTCTCAAAACCGAACCCTGAGGTACTCCAGACAAAACATCTCTCGAACTAGATATGTCATCTCCCAGTTTAACGCTCTGCTTGCGATCTGTGAAATAAGAGCGGAACAGCTGGAGTGAATCTTTACAAATACCACTCGACTTTAGGATTGACAGCAGTGTATCGTGTCTGACAGTATCGAAAGCCTTACTAAAGTCGAGCATAACCAAAGCTGTACACTCTGACCTATCAACTGCCTGAAATATATCATCTGTGATATGAAGGAGTGCAGTAGTAGAGCTATGTCCAGTCCGAAAACCTGATTGAACCTGCGGCAGTATGTGATTCGCTTGAAGAAATTGGGACAGCTGCACCGCCAATAACTTTTCCATTATTTTTGATAAACCAATCAAAATACTGATTGGCCTTAGATCTGATAATACTTGGGGATTTTTAGTCTTAGGAATTGGTGTTATTCGAGCATGCTTCCAAGAAGTGGGAAACCTAGATGTAACAACTATACTATTGAAAATGTGAACAAGATGAGGCAATATATAAGGACAACAAATTTTTATAAACGCCACACTTAGACCGTCCAAGCCAGGAGCACCGTTTTTAACTTCTTTTAGAATTTTCAGAACAGATGTCTCATCGAATAACTGAAAACGCATTTCATTACTACATATCGCATTATTTTCATAATAATCGTTTATTGAATTAGAGGCGACGTTGGAAGGTACATTATCTAGGAAGAAGTTATTGATGGCATTTGCATCCCTGAAGGTTTGCGTGATATCGGTTTGTGATTTCTTTGAAATATCCAGTAGCTTCATCTCCCTCCACAGCTCTCTTCCGGAAGCGTTAACAGAAATCGACTGGAAATATGCAGATTTTTCCCGAGTTATGACATGGTTGGTCAGATTCCTCAACCGTTTATACTCCTCCCAGTTCAACTGTGTGCGATTTTTTCTGCTTCTTGCCCCTGCCCTATCCCTCTCCTTCATTAACTTTATCACATCATCTGTCATCCACGGTGCGTTTCTCTTTGTAATTCTGACAACTCTAGGAGGAAAGTGTTTAGCGTAAAGGTTCAGCAGTATTTCAGTGAATGCTTGCACCTTATCGTCGATATTATGGATGTGAAATATTTTTTGTAGATCGGATTCCACCAAATCGTCGAGAAGTTTCTGCTCGTCAAAGTTCCTACAATCTCTGATTGTGACCAGCCTCGGCTCAACTCTGGGCTTCCGGCAATTGATAGCACACCCCACACACTCATGAAAAGAAAAGTGAGATTCAAATATGGTAGTCGAGTCGATGAGAGAGTCGTTGTTACAAAGAACAACATCAATAAGGGATTCAGATTTGGGTGTTATGTGTGTTGCCTCATCAATAAGTTGTTTCATCTCTAGAGAGGACAGCATTGAGTTAAAATATTTTACCGCAGGGGAATTTTCATTAAGAAAATCAACATTAACGTCACCAACGCAAACAACATTAGCAGAATAAGACATCACATATGTTAGACTTGACTCTAACGCATCAATGTAGTATCTATACGACAAATCAGGTGGTTTATATGAAACACCCACCACGAAACAAAGCCCATTGAACACAATTTTAACGAATAATTGTTCTATATCATTCGAAATATCAATTTCTTGATATCTCAGTTTATTACGAATATACATCAAAACTCCACCGCCCCTCCGGCCCGTATTGCGATCTTTTCTCAAAAGCACGTAATCGTCGATATCTAAACCATCTGAATCCACATTGCCGCTCAGCCATGTCTCAGACACTGCAAGAATGTCGAAATTATGCTGACCAATATAAAGTTTCAATTCATTCAATTTAGGAACTAATGACTGAATGTTCAAGTGACCCAGCGTTAACAAATCTTTGCGAGTTGTAGACATACAATAAGGATACATTGAGTTGTGCCAGTGATACAGTCAGTAACAACACTATTTTATACATTAGGCAAAATTTTCTCTACTCCGTTTCCAGTTTTAATGAAAATAGTTCCATTGAATGTCCATACATTCTTGAAACCATATTTTTCAGATGCTTCTTTGACCAATTTTAGCCTTTCCACCGTTAGATCTTCTTTTATTACAATACCGGTCCCCTTCAGCAGTTTTTTATTTCGATAGATCGTATTTTTTGAACTAAGTTCATTGAGTGCAACCACCAAGTGTCGAGGACGACCATTATTATTTTTGCCGACCCTGTATGCAGCAACAATTTCGTCTTTTATAGGTACTTTTAATTTATTCGTGAAGAGTTCCTTGACCTGAGTCAAGATGTTTTCGTTATCGGATTCTCTGAAGCCGATAATTCGAATGTTATTCCTTTTTGCATGCTGTTCCAGGGAATCCACCTTCTGTTCGAGTTTTTTCTGGGTGTTTTCCGAAGAATTGTTCGATTGAATACTATCATTAGATTTCAACAGTTGAATCTCGGCTTCTAAAGATGCAATTTTAGCATCATAGCAACTGAATTTTTCTGCTAGTTTTCTGGTAATCGAGTTGATAATGGCATCCGTGATTCCCTTAACAACGCTGTCAGATTTTAGAGCGTCAATGAGAGACTTTTCAAAATCTGATTTCTGTCTAGTAGTCATTCTTTTGCTTGCTTTGAATGAATATAATGAGCAGTATCTGCACTCACCAAATTTGCTTTTGCTTCAACAGTAAAACTGGCGACTAACCGTATCAGAAACAGCACAACTACACACGTCTGTACACTACGGTGAACATTTGATTGATATAACATGCACCTCGACGAAAAACTCTCTCTTGTCTCGCCGCAATTTGCAGACTAGACTATAATAGACAGTATTTCGTCCTTGGTACATATATAACTATTTTGGTCCTCAAAGTACTCTCCTTCAATTACGGCCGCAAATTAGTACGTAAAATGTCAATTTTCATAGAGGTCGACGAAAAAAGTGTTTTATTCGATGGAAGATGTGGTATGGTTAAAATGAATGTACAACCTAAATGCTCACCCTGCATACTATGTAATGAACGATGCAATTTAGCAAACGAAATGAGCAACCAACCAAAAATTCATATTATTGAATCCAAGTGCTATACAAATATTGAAGGAAACCTTCTCATTCCACGTCCAAAAATGTTCCATTTACTTCTCGGAAAGTTCCCATCGGAAAAATCTGGATGCAGGCGTTGTCTCTGCCGTATATGAGTCCACAAAAATTAGCCAATATCTTATGCAAACGAGGTCTGAAGCCCGGAATCCTCTCCGTTATCAAATTATCAAGAATAGCGAAGTAGAAGGCGCGATGGAAGTTCGATGAGTGGGTGCGGGAAACGAGGGAGCAGGGACCGAGTCCGACCGATATGAGCGAGGAGAAATCCTCGATGAAGAGACCGTCTCCCGAAGTTGTTCATCTGGAGTCTGGAGCTGAATACTGAACAGCCTTGGGAATTTGTTGTTCGCCAACTTCGACAACGGGGATTTACGGAACCAGATAAAGTTTTGTTGTGAGACATTGCCGAAGCTATGGAGAAAATGAGAATATAGGATGCTAGCGAAAATATCCACGGTTGAAAATTACACACAGGAGTGTCATGACGTCTTGTTTAAGGTGTTTGTTCTAACCGTAGCCTTCGTAATATTTCGGGCCGGAAGGCTATATGTTGCCGCTGTTACCATCGGAGGGCCACGAAGAACGAACAGTCATTTCACAGTTTAAGATGCCATTTTATTAGTGCTTTAATTGATAATAACACTGTAACGTTCCTTTTTGATCCAGGCAGAGGTTTGTTTATGTTTTGCTTGCGATAAATTTGTCGATTGTATTGACATTGAATTTCAGGTCGAGTCTCAGTGGTACCAAGCGACGTATAGGTAATTGTGTTCAGGGAACCGGATGGGTTGGCAATGTTGTTTCGTTTTGACGTTCTGAAATTTGTCAGAATCGGCGTTCTGAAATTTGTCAGAATCGAAGTTCAACGAAGGAAGCATTTGGTTATACGCCTTTTCGAAACTTTGTAAGAATTATTGGAATCTTCTTAGTTGAATACAGTTTCGAAAATCGAATTAAATTAGTGAGGGTTATATTGGTTCAATTTGGAAAGATAGCAGGTAATCTTCACTTATCTCGAAAGAGGATTTAAAGACCTTTTGCAAACCAAAGTTGACCACGTGAATGTTCTTGGCGACTTTGACAGAACATTGCTGTGTGCTTGAAGAATTATTTGGTGGAGGCACGGCCAGATTTAGTTTTGAAGCAAACTTATACAAGATTACCCTGACTATCAGGGGTTTTCATGTTAGGGAGAGTAGAACCGAGGCATTGGATTATATACAAGGTGGTCAATAAGTAACGCTGTGAGACAGCCAACGCAGGGTTGCAGATCCCGAGTATATACAAGGTGGTCAGTAAACAATGCCATGGGACATCCAATCCAGGGTTGCCAATTACGAGCACCGAGAGAAAGAGGACAGTATTGCGAGACCATCGACGTAATACTACGTTCAGGAATAGGCATAGAGGAGGATACCAGGATACCTGGGTGGATTGACGGAACAGGAATAGCCAGCACACAAGTTATTGGAAATAAATCTCGAAATATATCTTATACCTGCTATATACGACCTGAACATATTATCATCAAACTATATAAATTATTATTCTTGTAAAGCGGAAATTGGGGAAAGATTTGTATTAATCATATATGATCATAGATAAGAAACGTGGATGCGCCTGAGCTCAAGCGACTCGTATTCGTATCAAGGAAGAATATCTATGTACAATTTCCGCCGCACCCTATTCAGGGTTTCACAGTAGTTTTTTTGTTGAATGTAAATATCTGGGTCGTAAGCTACTGGAATAAATTGTTGGTTTTTAGCGTGAATATTCTTTTGGTAAATTTAGGAATTATTGCATTACGCTGGTGTATCTGGGAGAATTAAATTTGCCTGGCGCCCATTTACTAGGTTCCCTTTTGGAATCCACTCCCATCTCCACTGAAGCTAGACCGCGGATCCCCGAGTTCTAGTAGCTCCGAGTTCAACTGCTACGACTTGGGAACAGTCATAGAGGTTATAACACTAAAAACTGTATGCACAGCATTTCGTTTATTTGCAATTAGTTTCATAAACTTTCATCGCAAATAATCCAGGACTCAGAACGAGGAGGTAGCTGTATTACAATAAGAGTATACTCCATTCACTTTTGTAAAGTCTCCCGGGTGGCCATGAAATTTTGACACAATTCACCGTGTATATTTTGAAAATGTTAGGTTATGCTCATTTTTCTGTCAGATAACTACGCAACGTTGTCCTCTCTACATAGAAGTCGTAGTAATTAGGTATTTTTACCAATGTGAATTTTCTTGGGCGACTGTTGAAGAAAATTTTTCATCTGTTGTTACTATGGAAATATTTCGCGTATATAAACTGGTTGGCAGATTCAGTTTTGCTATTTTCTTGTACGCAAATCAAGAAGCTAGTGTTGAAATTTTAATGAAAAATAATGAATACAGTAGTCCGTTACTTAGTGATAGTTCATTTGAAAGAAAAATAATAAAAGTACCTGAATAACCCGGCAGTTCCTATCCTGTAGAGATAGGATAGGAAACTAAGTAATTTCATTCGAGAGTTCAATATGTCCTAAGACAGAATGAAGTTTTCCTATTGCAGATTTCAGTTTTGCAAAGAGTTCTTTATTATTCGAAGATGATGATCTGTGATAATATCTTGTCTTAGATGGAACATTATGTTGATTGCTTAGAGTAGAAATTGGCAAAGTCTCAGAGAATTATTTTGAGATTGACGATATTTCAGGAGTGCCAACCTACCTTTGTTTTAGTTACAAAAACGTGATAGACCTAAATCATGGCAAACCGGGAGGCTTTATAACAGTGAATGGAGTATAGGTATTATTCGATTTTCTGAGCCATTCAAACTCAGTCAAACATTCATCTTATTATTAAAAATTCTACTATAAGTTATGTTGTTGAACTCCTCCTGAACTGAGTTTTTGAGTGGGTCCCTTGATGGTTATGAGTCGTAATCAGATCCAGTAGGAGACGCCGCAATCAGGTTATAGAATATTTGTTTTGTTTTTTACTACGAAATTGCGGATGCGCTGAGTCATCATAACATCGACTCTTCTCAGATCTCAGAGACCTGGATATGTCACTTTGACATTCATTATTAATTTTAAGTCACCTCAGTATTAAGCTGTTTGTAAAAAATAAAGTTTAAGACATATTATATTGAAGTGTAATTAATGTGTGAAGGGTTTTGAAATGTAATTGAAAACTATATATTCTGGAATTCGTAGCTACAGTATTGAAATGAGTATTTCACATAGTTTTTCACTTGAATAAGTTACTTATACTTATGTGATCTGCATCCGCATTGTTATACTCACCTCCAATCACACGGAAAATACAGACTCTTCTGCAAAACGGGCCAATTTCAAGCACCAAATATCGTCCGAACATGACACTAGAAATTATCAGCTTAGCTTAGCTTAGTTCGAGGCTGTTTGGCTTCAGTGTTCGGATGGTATCTAGCATATTCAGTGTGGTATGGCCACAAACAACATTTCTTCCTCTTTCTGAATTATATTGAATTGGACAGATAAACGGAAGATATACCACATGCTATATTCCTCAGAAACCGGCCCTAACTCTTCAATTATATTTATAATGCAGATCTATCATAAGAATCCATTGATATTATTCCCAACTCTGAGAAACCAATACTTTCGGATGATTTTTATCATAGAATATCGGGACCATAATGTGTCCGGTTTCCAAAAATTAGACATTTCCAAAATATAAGCTAAAAACATTTCCACTTTTATCGATTTTACTTTTCATTATCACTCCAATCCATGAAATGGGAATATTGCTTTTCATATTTTTGTTTTGCCTTCATTGTTAGCAAAGTCAAACTTGCTTCATTAGCTGGTGCTCATATTTCTTTAAGAAAGTCTTCGTCAGATGAATCCATTATAAAACACAGAATAAAACCTTCGAATGTTATCATCTGCCGTTCTAAATATCCCAAGTACCCTCAAAATATTTCATGAATAAATACTTCAAAATGTCTCTCTGATTATCTACCATATCAAAAACTAAGGCAGGTTGGCACTCCTGAAATATCATCAATGTCAAAACAATTCTGTGAGACGTTGCCAATTTCTATTCTCAACATAATGTTCCGCCTTAGACAAGATATTATCAAAGATCATTATCTTCGACTAATAAGGAACTCTTTGCTTTGAAATTCCATTATTTTTCATTGAAATTTCAACACTTGATTCTTGATTTTCGTACAAGAAAAATGCATAATTAAATCTTCCAAGCAGTTTATATAGGTACGTGAAATATTTCTGGTAACAACAGAGGAAAAATTTTCTTCAACAGTCGCCAGGTCTTGTTAAATTCACGTATATCTTCTCAAATTCATTATTTTTACCATGAAAATTTACATTGTGAAAATACGTAATTACTACGACCTCTATGTAGAGAGGACAACGTTGCGTAGTTATCTGACAGTAAAATGAGCATAACCTAACATTTTCAAAATATTCACAGTGAAATGTGTCAAAATTTCATGGCCAACCGGGAGACTTTAGAAATGTAAATGGAGTATATAGATATTTAATAGAGAGATTATCAAACAGACAAATATCAAATATCACTGTCAAATGCTTACAAGGAGGTGCTCTCTTCAGAATCTAAATTGAAAGAATTTCTCAACGAAAATGATCCATATTTAGCATATTTGAGTTTCCGAAAAATCTGAATCATGGATGCCTGATAATTTGAGCCGGTATCTTAAGGAATTAAAAAGGTGAGGCATTCTGTTACATCGTTTAAACTTTCTGAAACTCTCAAGAATTGTTCGGAATTTCCACCAAAATTTTCTTTCAAGTAAGTTTTTTCATCTCGGTGGCCACATATTTCAACCGAAAGATTGCTCTGATCCGGCATTTTCTTTTGTGTCCGGAAAATTCATCTAGCTCGTTCCTCTCTGCGAGCACGGTTTGTTGCACCTTCCTTTGGGCATTTCGCATATCAAAGGAAAACCTTAACAAACAACTTTTAAACTTCCTTTGCTTATTACTCATTCTAATTCCGCAAAGCTTTGGGACGCCGGAAAAGAGCTCGAATTATCCGCATACTCTGCCTGAGGGGGTCCATGCATAAAAGAACAAGTTGATTTAAATGCTGTGCTCGCTCGGCTTTCGAATTTTCGACATTAAAGAGATTTCTATTGATATCCATTACGGGACATGCTTTGCTGTTGTGAACTGGATGAACGAAAAAAAATGGTACAAGCCCTGTGAACAGGAGTTTTTTGGCGCTCTTGTTCAAACAGATAAATTATATCTCTGAAAGTATTGCTTTCTCAGAGTTGGTAATTTTATCGATGGATTCTTATGATAGAACTGCATCATGAAATAAATTTAATTTAAAAAGTTGGTTCAAGCACTGACGTGAAGTCAGAAGCTTCTGACTTCACGTCAGTGCTCGAACCAATTTTTTTTTTCGTGATTATTTTTAAATTTTCTAGGGGTACGGTTCTTACGAAATTTTAAACACGTCTTTAAGTTGATTTTCTACTACTAGTTACCAAGCTTCAATTCGATCGAATATTTATTTTTTGAGTTATCAAGGAAATAATATTCCAGGTGGGTATATAACTCGGAAACCGTTAGACCGATTACGCCCAAAAACGAACTCAACTGTCCCTTTCGGATACGCAACCTACCCTGAAAATTGCAAGTCCATATCTGCTTTCGTTCGAAAGTTATCGAGGCAACGGTCACCCATCTACTGAACTCACACAAGAATGCTCGAATCTCCAACAATATTTAACCGATCGTATTAAAACTTGAAACTTGGCAGTAGAGTTAGGTTATGAAGGCTCTTGCATAATTTCAGCAATTTCAAACGAATAGTTACTGATATATAGAATTTTTTTATTTTATTTTCAATGATTTATTAAAATTTTTCTACAAATGCTATCCTCACCAAATTTTGCGAACATTTTCGCGTTGGCATTCTACAACTAATAACCATGTTTGAATTCAATCAGTTCAGTATTTTTCGAGTTAATGAGGATCAAAAAACCACCAAATTCAGAAAATTTCAGATGGCTATAACTCTAAAAGGGTTTGGCCGATTATGCTCATAATTCATAAACTGAAATGTCGCATTCTCGTGCACATCCTAACCTGAAATTTTCAAGCCGCTATCTCTTTACGTTCTCAAGTAATCGTGACAACAAAAATATTTTTTAATAATTTTTTAAAAATTTTCTAGCCAAACGATTCGCATAAAATTTCACAAACGTGCTTAGGTTCATATTCTACAATTACTCACCAAGTTTCGATTTGATCGGATCTATATTGGTTGGAAACAAAATTATTTCTCGGAAACCACTGGGCCGATCATGCCTATTAACGAACTTGTCCGTCGTATTGGGATGCGCCACCCACCCTAAAAATTTCAAGTCGCTAGCTCTTTTCGTTCTCATGTTATCGTGGCAACGGCCGGACGGACGGCCGGACAGAATAAAATTTGACCTCGAATTCTTCATTGGGGAGTCGAACTAAATCGTTTGACACCATTTTCGTCAAAAAATTCGAAAGTTACAGACATTTGGGCAAAACTATAACGCGATGTTCCCCACAACATACGCGCAAAAAGTGCTTCAAAAATTATCGTTGAAAAAAGAGCAATCTGCAATGCTTAAATGATTCAAAAATTGTCATTAAACTTATTTATCAAGATTAAATGAGCAATCTGCAATGAATCAACCTCGTGGAATGGGTTATTGCAACTTACACTCGGTGCATTTTGAGTAGGTAGAGGCTGACGAACAAATTATTTTAATAGTTCAAAAAATATTAATAAAATACTATCCTCTTTTCATAATTTAAAATTTAATAGTTCATAACACTTACACATTCTTTTCTGTATTATGGACCTTAATGCAAGAAAAAATGTTTGATACACAAATGTAGATCCATATTGCAGCATTTTTTTTGCTAGCAACATTATGAAAATACTGTATATAGGAAAATGTCTTAAGGAAGTAAAAGGTAATATTAACCTCAGTGGTCAACGAACAGTAATTCCTTTTGATGATTCCATTATGTTCTTCTTTCCTATTGCCTTCATAAACTACATCATTAAAATGATCCAATTCTGAATCTTCTGAAACATCATCCCCAATATTTATACATGAATTTTTCAATATGTAATCAGTCATAATGATTTTGTATTCTTGTATACTTGTTTTCCAACAGAAAATATTTTCAAACTACGAATTGACAAGTCTCTAATAGCTAGATAAGATGACATTTATGAGCAGTGAACACAGACAAATTCTGTGTTCACATTCTGTGAATACATAGAACTACGATGTATTATTGAAATTTTGAAAAATCATATCTCCGAAAGTATAAGTTTGTTAGAGTTGAAAATGATAACAATGGATTCTTATGATGAAACTGCATTTAAAAAAAAATTGATTCGAAATTTGTAATGTAAGAATTTTTTTTTTTCGTTACTCCGAAACCATCAGTCCGATTCTATACCCAATAACGAAATCAACCGAGATATTTGTCACCCAAACCTACTTTGAAAATTTCAACTGCCTAGCTCTATCTGTTCGAGAGTTATTGAATAAACAAAATTTAAAAAATAATAATGAAAAATGGCGATACCGTTGTTAATAAATCAACAAGTACAGAGCGTTCCTGCCAATAGGGTCCTTCATAAATGGCTTCGTATAATTAATATACTTATGCATATATTTCACAAGTCAAATAGACCTCAGGGGGTTCATTGATTTGCCGAGAGAGCAAGAGCAGACGCGTTTCTGGCTTCTTGGCCTTCATCAGTAATCTGTAGCTTCTCAACAAATTCAACTAAACTGACCCTCTCAGAGCCGGCTTGGTCGATCATACCTTATCGCCCACGCCACCTATGAGACGAAACACGGAAATCGGCCTTTCCCCACCAGTGAATATTTGAAGCGTGAAATCATATGCCACCATTCACTCGATATTAATCGAGAAACGAGTCCCGCAGAGCTCAGACAGTATCTTCCCACAGGTGGGGAAAGGCTGATTTCCGTGTTTCGCCTCATAGGTGGCGTGAGCGATTAGGTATGATCGACCAAGCCGGCTCTGAGAGGCTTAACCCGGGTCAGTTTAGTTGAATTTGTTGAGAAGCTACAGAGTACTGATGAAGGCCAAGAAGCCAGAAACGCGTCTGCTCTTGCTTTCTCGGCAAATCAATGAACCCCCTGGGGTCTATTTGACTTGTGAAATATATGCATAAGTATATTAATTATACGAAGCCATTTATGAAGGACCCTATTGGCAGGACTTGTTGATTTAAAATTTGAAAATTTTAAAATTTTTTTTCTACAATATCTCTCGAACGGAATGGGCTAGGCAGTTGGAATTTTCAGAGTAGGTTAGAGAGATGAATATCTCGGTTAAGTTCGTTATTGGGCAAAATAGGCCAGATGGTTTCGGAGTAACGAAAAAAAAAATTTTTTTTTGAAGTAAAAAATTTCAAATTCAATTTTTATTATGCAGTTTCACCTTAAAAATCCATTGATATCATTTTCAACTCCAACAAGCTAATACTTTCGGAGATATGATTTTTCGAAAGTTCAATAATGAATCGTACTTCTATGTTTTCACAGAATGTTATAATTATTCTATCTAAGGTTTATTATATGAACTGTGTTCATACTCGTACATGACATCCTGTCCTATAAGAGAGAGTCAGATTCATTTCAGCTATTTTAATTTGATTTCTTCCATGGTGCAGTTCTCATTCTCAGATTGCTCATTTAATCTTGATAAATAAACTATTATTTGAATTGAATTTCCTTTATGATGCAGTTCTACCATAAGAATACATTGATATAATTCCCAACTCTGAGAAAACACTTACTTTCGGAGATATAATTTGTCTGTTTGAACAAGAGCGCCAGAAAGCTCCTGTCCACAGGGCTTGAACCAATTTTTTATTCTGAAATAAATGTTTGCAGTAGATACGACTTGGACCCCTTCTTTCCATACAGCCACCATTTGGAACCCTATCGTTTTCTCCAATTATCACCCGAGGGCGCGTTCGAATTTTCTCGGCTTTAGAACAAGAACAACCGCGAAGGAAAAACAAATCGCACCACCATCAAATGACAAAACGTGCACACCGCGTCGCTTCATCACCCGATAATTTGAACGTAAACGAAGCCAATCAGGGAAGGCTTTGGGCGAAGCACGAGCGGCGGATTTGCATAAGGGATAACGTTTTAACCATCCATCATTATCCTTTGCTTTTCCGGTAAAGTTTCATAATCCTCTGTCGCGAAGTTTCAATCGTATTCACGATGCCTGTGAAATTCAAGGGGTCTGGACCTGGACATGTTGAGAACAAAAACGCTGTGAATTTCGCACAAAGATTTATTATTTTCCATTCAAAATATACCACCACTTCTCTATATTTGCGTCTATCTTTACTGATATTTGTTCTGATATGTTGCCATCTTTTTACGCTGCATTTTCAGGATAGGTGGATACGATGGACGAGTTTGTTAATGGGCATTATCTGCCCAATGGTTTCCGAGTAATCATTTTGTTTTCAAGCAATACAAATCCGATCGAATTAAAACTTAGTATAGTTGTAGAATACATACTTAAAGACGTTTGTGAAATTTTGTGAGAATCGTATAACTAGAAAATTTAAAAAAAATTCTGATAGTAGTACATTGGTGGATTTGTATAGATAAACCGAAATGCATTGTATCCTGTGAAGGAATAAATCGTTTTCAAGTGGAGCAGACCTTTATTTGAGTATTCTCAAAGAAAAAATATGTCACGATAAGCTGAGAACAGAAAGAGGTAGGTTAGGATTTTTAGTTAGGTTGTGTATCTGAATGCACATTTGAGTTTGTTAATAGGCATAATCGCCCAAACAATTTTGGAGTTATATCCATCTGAAATTCGGTTGTTATATCCTCCATAACCCAAAAAGTACAAAACCGATCTAATTCAAATATGGTAATCAGTTGTAAAATGCCGATGCAAAAATTCTTGCGTAATTTCGTGAGGATCGTATCAAGAGAAAATTTTTAAAAAATCATCGAAAAAAGTTCTATATATCAGAAACTATTCGTCCGACATCGCTGAAATTTTGCCATAGCCTTCAAAACCGAACTCTACTGCCATTAACCCTCCCATTCGGATGCACAACCTACCTTGAAAATTGGGTCCCTATCTCCTTCCGTTCGAAAGTTATCGAGGCAACGTTCACCCATCCAGCTACTGAACTCACAAAAGGCTGTTTGGATCTCTAAAAATATATATCCGATCGTGTCAAAACTTGGAACTTGCCAGTAGAGTTAGGTTCTGAAGGCTCTCGCAAATTTCAGCGATGTCGGACGAATAGTTTATGACATATAGAATTTTTTTCAATTATTTTCGATGATTATTTAAAAAATTTATTGTTATACGATCCTCACGAAATTTCGCTAGAATTTTCGCGGTACCATTCTACAACTAATAACCATGTTTGAATTTAATCAGTCAGGGGCGGCTGGTGATTGAGGGCTGTGGGGTGCCGCCCCGCCTAGAAAAATGACGTACATACATAAACAATTAATTTGAATATTTTATATTCCTGCTTATGTCTTCAAACTGGATTGAAGTAAAATTTTTACATTTTTACCTAGCCACCATCTATATTTCACAATAATAACATTTGCGTTAAGCCTGCGTTTAGAAAAGGCATACTATGAGCGACGAGCGTTCACTCGTTACCTACACTATGCTGGGCGGAATCTCGAAAGACCAAAGCGTAAACGCCTGTTACCATGGAAACGGCAAACGTGACCAATCAGAGATCAGGTTGGTCCGCTAGTTCCACGCAGTTTTCAATGACGATTTGGGCGCGGAAATAGGAGCCCAGAGAGAAATAAACCGAATAAATAATAGTGCCAATTGTTCCGAGTTATAAAGTTGCGTTGAGGAATTAAGGACTGACAATGAGGGTGTGTGATCTAACCAAATTAAACTTTAGTTCTTTGCTTGTCTTTGACAGTTGGTGGACAAGGTAAATATTAAAAACAATTGAACCTATGCTCGTATTGAATTTAAGTCGAGTGCAACCCGACTATAAGAATCAGGCGGGGTTTACGCGGAAGTTTGACAGAAATGTTTACGGAAAGACTTAATGGATGTGCGGAGGTGAAGAAAAAAATGCGGTATTTTGTTTCGTTTGCTTACTGTTTGATGGAGACGATACTTAGACAAAAGGAGGTGTATATGATTTGAAATATCTGTATATCTATATAAAAAAACACGAAAAATCGGCTAAACATATTGTCGTTCATATGTTTGGACGATTTCGTGTTTTTTTTATCTTTTATATTATTGTAAACTTCCAGCTAGTAGGCACATCTAATATCGCTTCGTGATTAAGTAGTGCATATGTCGAAAACATTCGTAATCACAACGAAATGGTATCAAAAAAAAAAAAAAGCACTGACGTGAAGTCAGTACTCTTTGGCGCGCGTGTTCACGGTGGCTAATTTGAATTGAATGATTCAAAAATTAACAGTGCTGTATCTAAGCTGCCATCAGGATAGAGTAACAAAGTTGGAAAAGAACACAAGTGACTCTCCTTAGTCGCACAAGCTCCTAGAAGATTTGGGAGGGTCAGTATGATCCTAATCATGTTTATAGCACGCGCGCCAAAGCAGATTGACTTTTTACACTTTTTCTTTCATTGTTAAGTCAATCTGCTTTTGCGCGCGTGCTATAAACATGATTAGGATCATACTGACCCTCCCAAATCTTCTAGGAGCTTGTGCGACTAAGGAGAGTCACTTGTGTTCTTTTCCAACTTTGTTACTCTATCCTGATGGCAGCTTAGATACAGCACTGTTAATTTTTGAATCATTCAATTCAAATTAGCCACCGTGAACACGCGCGCCAAAGAGTACTGACTTCACGTCAGTGCTTTTTTTTTTTTTTCAAGTTCCTTTAACAAATATAGCTATCAATACAGTTTGGCTGTTAGTTTTACCGTAGATCAGAAAAAAATTCGGTTGTGGGTCCTCCGTTAGGGACGAAATTGCATCTTCTCCAAATCCGAACGCATTTTAATATAGATCTACCGAATATAGTTATTTATAAATTCGCCTCAGGGCCACCATACAGACCATTCAAATCGGAAACAACGCTATTTCCCCCAAACTGACTTGTGTCCGTGCACTGAATTGACATGAATATTCTTTTAAAACCTCACAATATCGGCTCATTACTCCCAACATAACCCAAACAACCCAAAACCATTCACTTCTCGTCTGCGCAAGCGCAGTATACTCGTGGCTGCAAGTCCTCCCAAAATTACACACCTCACAAAAAACTCCGATTCTCCAACACTAGTGGTTAAGGAGATATCGCTTCTTGAATCCACGCATGCGCAGACCCTCACCAGAGGATTCTAAAGCGGAAAAGCACCCGCCACCCCAAAACCCCAATCCTCTCTGACGAAAGCACCACCAGTTAAATCACTGATGGTCTGCTCATGCGCATAACGAAAAATGCCCGTAAGGGGTTACATCCATTTCGATATTAGCCCCAGGGCCACGGTACGGACACTTTAACTCTGAAACAACGCTACAGCCCCCAAATTGACTTGTCCTTGCACTGAATTGCTATGAATATTCTTTTAAAACCTCATAATATCGTCTCAGCACTCCCAACATAACCCATCCAACCCAAAAACAGTCACTTCTCTTCTGCGCATGCGCAATCTACTCGCGGCTAAAAGTCCTCTCAAAATAACACACCTTACAAAAAACTCCGATTCTCCAACACTAGTGGTTCAGGAGATATCACATCTTTAATCCACGCATGCGCAGACCCTCAACAGGGGATTCTATAGAGGAATAGCATCCACCACCCCAAAACCCTAATCCTCTCTGACGAAAACACCACCAGTTAAATTACTGATGGTCTGCTCATGCGCATAACGAAAAATGCCTGTAAGGGGTAACATCAATTTCAAAATTAGCCCCAGGGCTACGGTACGGACACTTTAACTCGGAAACAACGCTACATCCCCCAAACTGACTTGTCCTTGCACTGAATTGCTATGAATATTCTTTTAAAACCTCATAATATCGACTCAGCACTCCCAACATAACCCATCCAACCCAAAAACAGTCACTTCTCTTCTGCGCATGCGCAATCTACTCGCGGCTAAAAGTCCTCTCAAAATAACACACCTTACAAAAAACTCCGATTCTCAAACACTAGTGGTTCAGGAGATATCACATCTTTAATCCACGCATGCGCAGACCCTCAACAGGGGATTCTATAGAGGAATAGCATCCGCCACCCCAAAACCCTAATCCTCTCTGACGAAAACACCACCAGTTAAATCACTGATGATCTGCTCATGCGCATAACGAAAAATGCCTGTAAGCGGTGACATCAATTTCAAAATTAGCCCCAGGGCCACGGTACGGACACTTTAACTCGGAAACAACGCTACATCCCCCAAACTGACTTGTCCTTGCACTGAATTGCTATGAATATTCTTTTAAAACCTCACAATATCGGGTCAGCACTCCCAACATAACCCATACAACCCAAAAACAGTCACTTCTCTTCTGCGCATGCGCAATCTACTTGCGGCTGAAAGTCCTCCCAAAATCACACACCATACAGAAAACTCCGATTCTCCAACACTAGTGGTTCAGGAGATATCGCATCTTGAATCCACGCATGCGCAGACCCTCACCCAGGGATTCTGTAGAGGAATAGCATCCGCCACCCCAAAACCCCAATCCTCTTTGACGAAAACTTCAGCAGTTAAATCACTGATGGTCTGCTCATGCGCATAACGAAAAATGCCCGTAAGGGGTAACATCAACTTCAAAATTGGCCCCAGGGCCACGGTTTGCACACTTCAACTCGGAAACAACGGTATTTCCCCCAAACTGACTTGTCCTTGCACTGAATTGCTATGAATATTCTTTCAAAACCTCATAATATCGACTCAGCACTCCCAACATAACCCATCCAACCCAAAAATAGTCACTTCTCTTCTGCGCATGCGCAATCTACTGGCGGCTAAAAGTCCTCTCAAAATAACACACCTTACAAAAAACTCCGATTCTCCAACACTAGTGGTTCGGAAGATATCGCATCTTTAATCTACGCATGCGCAGACCCTCATCAGTGATCTGAATTCAATGGAGGAATAGCATCCGCCACCCCAAAACCCCAATCCTCTCTGACCAGGGATGCCACAGCTACCGAAATATCGGTAGATCTACCGAATTTTGAAACTTTCTACCGATCTACCGATTAAGATTGAATTTCTACCGAATTTTTCTCAAGCCATGAACTACCTCATATTTTTCGACATGAATCGATTTTTATATTTGATTCCTGGGATAATAGTTTAATAATACTTGGATTTCTATTTTTCAAGGTGTCACGGACGAATCTGTGGCTAAGAACCAATAAGCAACGCTGCTATTACTCCCTTCGCGGATAGATGGCACTAGTAGTAAATACATCATTTTTTTCTTCATGCATTGAAATTCCTACTATTATTTATTGTTTTGTGTATAGATATTTACATACATAGCACTTTGTTATCATAATATTGATATAAAACCGCACGATTCGGCGCAAACGGACCAAATAAATGAAGTTATTTCAAATCTACCGAAATTATACGGAATCTACCGAAATTATTCGATCCTTCTACCGAAACTTCGCTCAAAGTCTGTGGCATCACTGTCTCTGACGAAAACTACAGCAGTTAAAGGACTTCTCATCTGCGCATGCGCAATACGGAAAATGCCCGGAAAGGGCAGCATGAACCTCAAAAACATATGTTTCGGCATTAAAAGCAAAGTATTCCGCAAAATAGTAGTAATTTTTTTATTTTTTTCATGTCACGTGATCTTCACGAAATTTTGCAAAAGTGTTTGCTTTGGTCTTTTGCATCTAACTACTGAGTTTCAATTTAATCAGATCAGTATTTTTCGAGTTATCGTGAAAACAAAATTTTCAAATTTTCAAAAATTTTTTTTGCCACTTTAGGGCCGTCCGTTCAACACAAAACTTTGCAGGCATATAAAGGTCATGATTCTACAATCTGATGCCAAATTTCAAAATTGGTTCAAGCACTGACGTGAAGTCAGAAGCTTTTGCGCGTATGTTCTATTGTCCATTCTTCTGTATTGGACACCCTTAATCGAATTTAACATGGTAAATTATGTTGTCCATTCTCCTGTATTGGACACTCTTAATTTGAATTTACCATGGTAAATTCGAATTAAGTGTCCAATACAGGAGAATGAACAACATAATTAACCATGTTAAATTCGATTAAGGGTGTCCAATACAGAAGAATGGACAATAGAACATACGCGCAAAAGCTTCTGACTTCACGTCAGTGCTTGAACCAATTTTTTTTTCGTGATTTTTTTTAAATTTTCTAGGGGTGCGGTTCTTAAAAATTTTTTTTTCGTCATTTTTTTCAAATTTTCTAGTGGTACGGTTCTTACAAAATTTTAAACACGTCTTTATGTTGATTTTCTACTACTAGTTACCAAGCTTCAATTCAATCGAATATTTATTTTTTGAGTTATCAAGGAAATAATATTCCAGGTGGATATAACTCGGAAACCGTTAGACCGATTATGCTCAAAAACGAACTCAACTCTCCCTTTCGGATACGAAACCTACCCTGAAAATTGCAAGTCCCTATCTCCTTTCGTTCGAAAGTTATCGAGGCAACGGTCACCCATCTACTGAACTCACACAAGAATGCTCGAATCTCCAACAATATTCAACCGATCGTGTTAAAACTTGAAACTTGGCAAAAGAGTTAGGTTATGAACGCTCTTGCAAAATTTCAGCAATTTCAAACAAATAGTTACTGATATATAGAATTTTTTTTTTTTATTTTCAATGATTTATTAAAAATTTTCTATGAATGCTATCCTCACCAAATTTCGCAAACAGTTTCGCGTTGGCATTCTACAACTAATAACCATGCTTGAATTCAATCGGTTCAGTATTTTTCGAGTTAATGAGGAACAAAAAACCACCAAATTTCAGAAAATTTCAGATCGCTATAACTCTAAAACCGTTTGACCGATTATGCTCATAAGCAAACTCAAATGTCACATTCAGATGCACAACCTAACCTGAAATTTTCAAGCCGCTATCTCTTTCCGTTCTCAGGTTATCATGACAACAAAAATATTTTTTTATAATTTTTTTAAAATTTTGTAGCCATACGATTCGCCCAAAATTTCACAAACGTGCTAAGGTTCATATTCTACATCTATTCACCAAGTTTCAGTTTGATCGGATTTATATTGGTTGAAAACAAAATTATTACTCGGAAACCACTGGGCCGATTATGCCCATTAACGAACTTGTCCGTCGTATTGCGATGCGCAACCCACCCTGAAAATTTCAAGTCGCTAGCTCTTTTCGTTCTCAAATTATCGTGGCAACGGACGGCCGGACGGCCGGCCGGCCGGCCGGACAGAATCAAATTTGACCTCGAATTCTTCATTGGGGAGTCGAACTGAATCGTTTGAGACCAATTTCGTCAAAAAATTCGAAAGTTACAGACATTTGGGCAAAACTATAACGCGATGTTCCCCAGAACATACGCGCAAAAAGATCGAGTGATCGGTTCCGGAAATATTCATAAAAAACGTTTTTATTAAAAACGGCCTTAACTCCGAAACCGCTCGGTCGATTTCGCCCGTTAACGAACTTGTCCGAGATATTTACGCTACGAAACTACCCTGCAAATTTCAACGCTCTAAGTCGTTCCGTTCGAGAGTTATCGTGCTAACGGCCGGACCGGCCGGCCGGCCGGCTGGACCGGACGGACAGAATTGAATTTGACCTCGAATTCTTCATCAGGGAGTCGAACCCAATCGTTTGAGACCATTTTCGAAAAAAAATTCGAAAAATACAGACATTGTGACGAAATGATAGCACGCTGTTCCTTGCGGAACACGCGCGCAAAAACCTTTACGTCCTGTCAATGATTATTATCGATAGTCTGAAAGTTGTGTGGCAAATGCAATCGTGGTCATAATGGATCGGAAGACTCGATTAATAACACACGAAAACGAGAACGTGACCGGTTGTTTACGTACATTAAATTTAATATAGTGTCATATGATTTGGTTCAACGTTCTGTGAAATATGTAAAGTTTTGGTTATATTAATATGAATACCAATGACAGCCACAGAAACTGAAAGATGTTTCTCTACTTTAAAATTGATCAAGACTTTTCTGAAGAATACAATGTCGAAAGAAGGTTGACGACGCTCGCAATGTTGTCCATCGAAGAAAATTTTGTTAAAGACATTTCTAACTTCAACGGAAAGGTAATCGTGAAGTTCATCTGCGACAAAAACATAAGGATTGAGTTTACTTTTAAGAAGTAGGCATTTGGTGATTACTTTTGAAAATGTATATACTTTTTTTGTATTCTTGAATCAGCGCCCCCCTGAACAAAATATTACCAGCCGCCACTGGAATCGGTTCTGTATTTTTTGAGTTATTGAGGAAATAACAACCAAATTTCAGATGGGTATGACTCCAAAACCGTTTGGCCGATTATACCTATAAACAAACTCAAATGTCGCATTCAGATGAACAACTTAACTTGAAGATTTCAAGTCGCTATCTCTTTCCGTTCTCAGGTTATCGTCACAGAAACAAAATTTTTTAATAATTTTTTTAAAATTTTCTATAGATACGATTCTCACAAAATTCACGAACGTCTTAAGGTTTGTATTCTACAACTACTCACCAACTTTCAATTTGACTGGATTTGTATTGGTTGAAAAGAAAATGATTACTCGGAAACCATTGGGCCGATTATGCCCATTAACGAGCTTATCCGTCGTATTGGGATTCGTCACCAACCCTGAAATTTTCAAGTAGCTATCTCTTTCCCTCCTTAAGTTATCGTGGCAATGGTCGGCCAGACAGAATCGATTTCGACCACGGATTCTTGATCAGTGAGTCGAACCAAAGCGTTTAAGACCATTTTCAACCAAAAATTCGAAAATTACGGACATTTGGGCAAATCGATAACCACTCTGTACCGAGGAACAAGAGCGCCAGAAAAGAGAAACATCAAATACAGCATTTTTTTATACGAACGGCAACCCCCAGAGATGTTCGATTCGATATTCCAAATTACACTTCCGAGATCTATATACGCATGCGATTTCTCCTCCACAGATTAGACTGCTTCGTACCTCCGGCAACTCGGGCAACTGCGTCAAGTCTCTCACATACCCAGCCTCCAGTCCCGGGAGTTTTGGCAGAGCCTTTGGTGGGAATTAACCGGCTTCGAATCCCATTAATCAGCGTCTTCTAAATCCCGGCTATGGCTGTTTGTTACACTGGCGCAGTGTCTGGTTTTCCATTTCCCATCTCCCCCCACCCCCCACAGTCCTCCCGGATCGCGTCAAGTGAATACGCCTGGATTTCGGGACGAACACCGGATGCCCGGATCGAGTGCATTGACTTTGACAGACCCCACCTGACTGATTGGTCCTGGAGGAAATCTTGTTCCCCAGATTTTTATAAGATGAATGAGGGGTTTTTTTCAAGTTGATTTAGACCGATTTTATCGGTGAGGAATCCGGAAAAATTAATGGATGGGGATATAGCTCTTGCTTTACTACAAGAATGGTGGGTTTTTTGTGGAATTATAAATTTTGATATTTTGATAATAAAGAAGAGAATATTCTGAATTTGATGTAGAAATTATTATTTTACGTTCACAAAAATTCGTTACATCTGTACTTTATAGAATATTGAGCTTAAAATAGTCTTGAAACGATCACATCACACTTAATGATGTCAAATTCAAAAGAATCACATTTTCAGGGCACGTTTGAAATGTAAATGGGCAGATGAAGTTCGTAAATGGACGAGGTCCGGTTAATACTTCCTGATCCCATCAAATGGAAATAATTAATTAGTAGTGGGATATCGTCTCGATCGTTCCTGCAAGATTTTGCGAAGATCATATCCTTAGAAAATTGATAAACAAAAATTGGTTCAAGCCCTGTGGACAGGAGCTTTGTCGCTCTTGTTCAAACTTTGACAAATCTTATTATCTCCGAAATTATTAGTCTCTGGGAATGATATAAATGGATTCCTACGATAGAACTGCATCATGAAAGAAATTAAATTCAAACAGACCGATTCTCCCCAATAACGAACTTATCCGAGATATTCATTCCTCACTATATTATATAAATTATAACTTAGACAATATTGTAGTTTTGTTTTTGCTGGAGATATTCTGAACCCAATTTGATGATGTATTTAACCAAAAAATATATTTCCATCATCATAATATGATGATAGAATGATCCATATTAGGGATTATCCACGGGTATTATATTATCACCTTAATAGTATAATATCATATCATCCTCATAATTCTACGATACCGGAGGTTATTTCATTGGTCATTTTGCATTCACTCATACATACTTTGTTTTCTAGAACAAGAGGTGTATTTTATATCAAGAATAACGAACCAGAAATAATTTTGACATTTATCTTCTCATAGGAAAATAAGATGAAATGTAAGAAGACAGATCATATAATAATTCATAGATACAATAATTAAGTACACTATTCTGTGAAAACATAGTACGATTCATTATTGAAATTTCGAAAAATCATATCTCTAAAAGTTTTAGCTTGTTAAAGTTGAAAATTATATCAATGGATTTTTATGGTGAAATTGCATCTTAAAGTAAATTGAATTTGAAATTTGTGTTTTAAAAAAAATGTTTTTTTCGTTTCTCCGAAACCATCAGGCCATTTTTACCCAGTAACACACTTAACCGAGATATTTATCTCTCAAACCCACTCTGAAAATTTCAAATGCCTAGCTCATTCTCTTCGAGAGTTATTGTACAAACAAAATTCAAAAATTTCAAGAATTTTTTTTTATTCTTTACGGCAACCCCATCAATACAAAACTCCGCATACATATAGAAGTCATTATTCTACAATTTTATGCTAAATTTCAGATAGATCGAGTGATGGGTTTCGGAAATATACATAAAAAATATTTTTACTAGAAACATAATTCATTCCATAATTCCGAAACCACTAGGTGGATTTCGCCCGTTAACGAACTTGTCCGAGATATTTACGCTACAATCCTACCCCGTAAATTTCAATCCTCTAACTCCTTTCGTTCGAGAGTTATCGTGCCTACGGCCGGCCGGACAGAATTGATTTCGACCACGGATTCTTGATCGGTCAGTCGAACCAAATCGTTTGAGACCATTTTTAGCCAAAAATTCGGAAATTACAGACATTTGGGCAAATTGATAAGCCCTCTGTTCTGAGGAAGAAGAGCGCCAAAAAGTAGGAAAGCCCTGTGGACGAGCTTTGGCGCTCTTGGTCAAAACTTGACAAATTTATTCTACTTACGACTCTACTAGAGACAAAAGTAAACTTCTGTCCTCAGAAGTAAAATTCTTTCCCCTGATCATTTTCTTCTGACTTTCCATTCTAAAATTTACACGCAACTATTCAAATTCACCAAACACCAACTAATTTTCAAATCTCGAAATAATCAAACCGACGCTGCGACATAGAAATATGAAATTATTCTAATAATAATTACATTTCTGTGGCTGTCCGTGTTAAATTAGAGTGAATGCGAGGTTGTCAGATTGTTTTCCTCGATTAACTAATTGACGATTTAGATACCATCGAAAAGCTTTGTGAAACCCGAATTCCGTTAATCGACTTGTTAAATTTGACAGAGGAATTAGTTAATCGTGAATTAAGCGTATCTTCGTGAAACCCACCGTATATCTCCGAAAGTATTGGTTTCTCAGAGTTGGGAATGATATCAATGGATTCTTATGCTATCCTATAATCCTCATGATTCTACGACAGCCGAGGTTATTTCATTGGTCATAATGCATTCAATCATACTCTGTGTTCTAGAACAGGAGGGGTATGTTATATCATGAGTAACGAACCAGAAATGAATTTGACATGTCTCTTGTATATAGATAAAATGGCATCTATGAATACCGATCATATAATAATTCATAGATTGAATAATTACAGCATTCTGTGAAAACATAGAAGTACGATTTATTATTGAAATTTTGAAAAACCATATATCCGAAAGATTCAGCTTGCTAGAGTTGAAAATTATATCAATGGATTCTTATAATAAAACTGCATCTTAAAAAAAATTGGATTTAAAATTTGTAATGTAAAAAAAATCTGTATTTTGTTACTCCGAAACCATCAGGCTGATTCTGCACAATAACGAATATTACCGAGATATTTATCTCCCAAACCTACTTTCAGCTGTCTAGGTCTAGCTCAATCCGTTCGAGAGTTATCGTGTTAACGGCCGGCTGGCCGGAATGAATCGATTTTGACCACGGATTATTGATCAGTGTGTCGAACCAAATCGTTTAAGACCATTTTCATCCAAACATTTGATAATTACAGACATTTGGGCAAATTGACAAGCACTCTGTTCTGAGGAACAAGAGCGCCAAAAAGACGGCTTGAAGGTTGATGCCGTATCTCCTCCTCCTAACTTCACGTCAGTGCTTTTCTCGAATTTTGCAGATAGGTACGTCCCTTTATTATTTTGCCGACGATATAACACAGTTACTTCTGTCTGAAATTGTGTCTCTATTGTTTTCAGAGAATTTGCCTCCTCTTGATTATCTTACATTTCCCTTAGGTAATAGTTCAGTACTTTCTTGATTGATTTCTATCAGTCTGTTGGACAATGTCTCACTTTGTCTGTAAGAACAAGCATCATGCTGGGGTCACACTAGCAAGCGAAGATTTTTATGACTTTATCGCGATGAAAACATCGCAATGTTTTCATCGTGATGTTCTTGTCTACATCTGCAGTCAATGTGGGGCGACGATTATTCTTGGGTATTGAAATGGAGGAAGCAGTGGTGTTCTGTTATATGTTATATGTCGTTGAATAATTATCTACTACAAGTCATAAGTTTCCTCCGAAATCAAACTTGCACTCAAAATCTGGAGCGCTACTGAACTGGACACTGAAGTCGAATATTGTATCATAAAAAAACCCTTTGATGCATGCCAGTTTACCGACAGCCCGGCGAAGTATATTCGTCGAAGTACCCGGCTACACTTGCAGCGAAATCGCAAATATTCGCAGAATCGCGCTAGTGTGGCCCCAGCATAAGTAATACCAGATTTTGGTAAACACAAGTTGACAAATCAGGATTTTTTCTATGGTTTCCTTCCTTAAACTGATTAATTTATGATCCCGCATCTACCCCCATATTATTTTGCATAGTTATTTCATCTTATTAATATCTAATATCTGCAACAGCTGAAATTATGTTAGAATAGGGGTTTCCAGCGAATTCTAGCGATTTGTTTCGGAGATATGGAAAATTTCTTTGCAAAAAGTACGACTTGCAGAAATACGATTCTCATGGAACTCTGCATTATAGTCTAGTTTACAAGTGCTTTTTAGGTCAACATTTTTGCGTATTCTCCGAAAATTAGGATTGAGGTATCATTCCATTTGGAATGGCATGCAGATAGTTTTTGAGAAAATGCTAAGGCCGCTCGCAAAAATTGCAATAGTTATAAACAATTATGTAAGTGAAAAAAAAAGAAGGAGGTTTAGTGTTTCGCCAATATTTCAAAAGATGTTCGAGATAGTTAAAATTTGAAGAAAGATTCAAATAGAGGAGGAAATTTCCTAAAAAATGTCGAAACTGATGGAACTGTAGGACCAATATTTATAATTTTGCTAGAGGGTTGAAAATACGCCCGAAAACTCTGGCTTGCGCAAGCCTCGCCCCCTTCGTACCTTTGATGAATAAATATTATTTAAAATTATTAAATATGAAAATAAAAAATTGAAAAAATTCTGGCGCCTGCAGGATAGATTAATGAACAATAATCCGTGGTCCAAAAATGTTTATCGCGATTTTTCCAATTAGTTATCCATTAGTTAATTAACAATTTTTTGTAGGACGAACATTAACATTGCAAGTACGCCAATTGTTAAACTATTAATCTGAGAATTTTTTCCTTTCGTGGAGCTATTTTTCAAAGGTCTCAGAATAGATTCCTGTGGGAAAATTTCTAAAATTATTAATGTTCGTTTTGTTATGAACAATTTACTTAAGTCAATAATTATAAAGGTTCAATTTATAATATTACTATTGATGCGTTTTCTTATGATCAGAAACTACTCAAAAATGATTTTTAATAATTATTATCTCCTATTGTTTAAAAAATTGTTATAAACCAATGCGTTGTTTTTGAGATAATTTAAAATTTTCTTTTGAAACATAATTGAAGCTTTATCATTTATCACTTAAGTGAATTGTTCATAACAAAACGAAAATTGACAATTTTTCAAATTTTTCAACGGGAATCTATTCCAAGAGCTTTGCAAATAGCTCCACGAAAGGAAAAAATTCTCAGATTAATAGTTCAACAATTATCGCACTTGCAATGTTAATGTTCGTGCTACAAAAAATTGTTAATTAACTAATGGATAACTAATTGAAAAGTGGTGATAAACATTTCTGGACTACGGATTATTGTTCTATGATCTATCGTGCTGATGCCTCAATTTTTTCAATTTTTTATTTCCATATTTAATAAGTTTAAATAATATTTAATCATGAAACGTCCGAAGGGGGCGAGGCTTACGCAAGCCGGACTACCCGTTTCTGGGAGTATTTTAAACCCACTGGGAAATTGGATAGTTTTTGAAAAATTGCCGAAAAATCAAAGCCCCTTTTTTTTTTTCACTCAATTGTTTATAACTATTGCAATTTTTGCGAGCGGCCTCAGCATTTTCTCAAAAACTATCACCATGACACCTCAATCATAATTTTCGGAGAATACGCAAAAATTTTGACCTAAAAAGCACTTGTTGACTAGACTATTAGCATTTAAATCTTTACTCTACACTTAAATATCAAATTTCAACTCGATCGGTGCTGTAGTTTCAGAAATTTTGGGAAAATTAAATTTCAATTGGCTATATCTACGAAATCCATTCATGAACTCGACCTGAACATTTTGACATCGATTGATGTCTACGCAAATTTCAAGTCAAAGACTTGAAATTTGCGTTTCTTCTTTCGATAATTATCTTGTTTACCGATGGGGACTGCTGGACAAAATCGATTTTGTCCAAGGATTCTTCTCCAGTAAGTCAAATGCAACAATTTTCGGCTCAGAATTAGTAAATTGAGGACATTCGGGCGAAATGATGGCACTCTGGCATACGAGCTCGACAAATCACCAATGAATTGAATATAGAAGCAAAAACGAACTCATTTAACAATCAGATGTTGCGGTCATTAAAATCTTTCGCATTCATCACATTGACAAAACAGTGCGGTCGGGAGAAAACTTGCTTCGAAGTATTTAGCAATCTCGGCAGGGCGCCCATTTGCGAAATTAACCCTTCATAGACACGCGCACGTGACTTAATACGGGCGTATGCAAAACGCCCTTCGAGTAATTGACCGTGGACTTTCGAATGATGTCACGATTTCGCTACAGGCTAATGCAGTGGTTCCCAATGTGTACACAATGCCTTTCTAGAACGCCGATTGCCTTATTCGCTAACTATAGTAATATGTTCTCGAACATTTTTGTTCATCATTTCCTAATGCCTTGCAAGAATTGAACATACGAGAAAAACCTATACTACCTGAGATCTATAGATCCTCAAACTTATTTTGTGATAGTGTAGTCTAAAAACACTATATTTTGGGAACATTTATTCGCTTATAAGGCTGAAATGTTTCGGCATTCTGCCATTCTCAAAGCCCCCTGAAATGTTGTTACTAAGATGTAATGTGAGTTGACTGAATAATGAAAAAAATATTAAATTTAAAAAAACTCACAATTATGAATGAAGTTCCTATCAAACGAAATATGTGTTTGTCATCATCAAATATCCAAGTCTAGGGTCAAAAAATTACAAACTCTACAAATACGTCAACAAGGTTATTCTAAAATATCGCCAAACATCTCTCACATGTCAAACAATAACAGTATAACATACAACAGAATGAAAGTCGAGTGAGTGAGCTACAAAATACAAACGAAAAATAAATAAATTCAAATAAGGAAATTACATAAATCTAAATAGAAATTTGAAACAATCAAAAGCTTAAAAATTAAAAAATATATATGAAAGATCTACTCGAAGCATCAAACAAACATAAGTTAGAATTTTTTTTTTGTCAAAATTGGCAGCTAAATTCAAAAATCACTAGATAACCAAATTAATGTAAAAATGAAATACAATGTGAATAAGGGGGGTTGATTCAATTGGTTGAATAACACCCGTCTCAAGTACAAGGCATGCACAAAAAAGTGGGAAAGCCCTGTGGGTAGGAGCTTTGGTGCTCTTGTTAAAACTTTGACAAATCATATCTCCGATAGTATTGGTTTTTCAGGGAATGATATCAATGGCCTTCTTATGATAGAACTGCATATAAAAGAAATTAAATTCAAATAACATAACAGAATTTAAATTCACAAGAGTGCAGAAAATTATTAATCCAAAACCAGACCAATTCTCCCCAATAACGAACTTATCCGAGATATTCATTCCTCAAATCTACTATGAAAATAATATTATACTTCGTACCGCCTAACTTAATAAAAAAAATGCTCGGTATGAATGAAGTTTTATTATTATTTTCGATTAATTGCACATGATGTTGCTTACTGACAAAACAGAGTTTTCCTGAAATACTGGCTATTTATAAGGTTTCAATTTGATATTGACAGACACACACAGTTATGACACAGTCTCTTAATCAATTTAAAGCTTTCTGATAAACTTTTTTTTTTGTGGTGTGTAAATAAACAAAGATGACGGTTTTCCGACGCGGGAGCACGTGACGTATAATTGTCCATGCGCCATGTCCACACATCAAAGAAAAATCAAAATTGTTACATTATAATAATCCATCCAAGGTACCTATTTAGTTAATGCTTTGTTTGGCACAAATCACTTCAACTGTGTACAATTGTGCCGTGTTATAAAATTACACCCTGTATAGTAATGATTATTTTCAATGATGTATGCCTCGCAAGTATATTTTTTAACACAATTGAATGAAATTGTACTATTGTCGTGAAAAATAGCAAGTTGCAATTGACGTTAAAAGAAAAACACCCTGTATGAAAATTTCGGACAAATACATTATGAGAATCCATCCAAGGTACCTATTTAGTTAATGCTTTGTTTGTGGCACGAATCAATTCAATCGCGTCCGATTGTGCAGTGATATAAAGAACACCCTGTATAGTAATGGTTTATTTTCAATGATGTATGCCTCGAAAGTATATGTTTTAACACAATTGAATGAAATTGTACGATTGGCGTGAAAAACAGCAAGTTGCAATTGACGTTAAAAGAAAAACACCCTGTATGAAAATTTGCTTGTTTGTGGCACAAATCACTTCAATCGCGTACAATTGTGCCGTGATGTAAAGAGCAGTCTGTATAGTAATGGTTTATTTCCAATTATGTATGTCTCGAAAGTATGATTTTTAACACAATTGAATGAAATTGTACGATTGGCACGAAAACAGCAAGTTGCAATTGACGTTAAAAGGAAAACACCCTGTGTGAAAATTTCGGACAAATACGACGTTAAAAGAAAAACACCCTGTAGGAAAATTTCAGACAAATACATTATGAGAATCCATCCAAGGTACCTATTTAGTTAATGCCTTGTTTGTGGCACAAATCACTTCAATCGCGTACAATTGTACCGTGAGAAAAAGAACATTCTGTATATTAATGGTTTATTTTCAATGATGAATGCCTCGAAAGTTTATTTTTTAACACAATTGAATGAAATTGTACGACTATGGCGTGAAAAACAGCAAGTTGATATTGACGTTAAAAAAAAAAACACCCTGTAGACATTTTTATATTTATTCACCTTTTAAACATTCCCTGGACATTTACTATTGAAACTTTGCAAATATTCCAGATTTGTTTTCAATGGAGATATCCTGATGACGAGATTTATCGTGTCTACGGCCGGCCTTACCGACGGGACAGAATCGATTTTGACCACGGATTCTTGATCAGTGAGTCAAACAAAATCGTTTAAGACCATTTTCATCCAAAAATTCGAAAACTACAGATATTTGGGCAAGAATAAAAATTGCTTCCAACATTATTCAACATCTCAGGAGTGATCGACCTAATCGCAAGCGTTATTCGATCTTTTAGGTCATTCAAATCAAGGGGTTTAGTTTTGTACACAATCGTCTTCACTTATCCTCATAAAAAGTAATCTAATTAATGGGTTAAGATCAGGGGATTGCGCTCACCATTCGATCGTTCCTCGACTTCCTATCCACCGATTTAGAAATATTTCGTCGAGGTATTGCCCGACATTGCGTTGGTAATGTGTTGGTGCTCCATCCTGTTGGAGCCTTATCGTATTCTGTGGAACTTGAGGATTTCCTTGATCAGGATATAAATTTGCCAAAGTTTGAACGACGTAATGTTGAAGTAGTGATTAATATTTATCGCCATTGAAATTGCCCTTGATGAAAAAGGGCCTTATGATATGGTTTCGAACATTTCCTGCATAAACATTAACCTTTTGAGGGAATTGCGTTTGTTCCTCCCTCCTCCAGCAGGATTTTTGTTTCAATATGTTTAGAATCAATATATGGCTGACATTGATTGTTGTGGATGCATCTCTACTCGATTTATGTAGATTTTCTTGAAAGTCAAGCATCACATCTAATTTCACATCCTCACACAGTGTATTAGCAGCTGCTTTTTTAATCTGCCTTACATGCCGAAACGCGTGAAACTGCTTCTCTATTTTACTTATTGTTCCTTGGGTTATAGGCGGCAAATTCGGATATTTCTCATGAAACTAGCGACTCACTTCGTTTTGTGTCCGGCTGTTATCTCCGTAACCAGTCATTTGTAAAATAAATTGTTATTTTGTGCATTTCCGTTAATCGAACCATTATTCAAAATTCAAAATTGAAATTAATGAAATTCAAACACATCGCGGATAATTTATAAACTACAACTTATCAGCACAAAACAATTTGCGTTCTAAAGAAACTAACATTGCCACAAAAAGTGTTTTACCTAGTTTCCACAATGTTATAGTTTTTTTCATGTCCTTCCTATCACATCTTGTTTAGTATTATTGTAATAAGATTTGGGAATATTCGAGAAAATATTATAATGAATTTCGGTAATCACATGTTTTAATTTTTTCTATTTTGAGTTTTGCAATAAACATGAAAGTGATAACAGTTCTGAATAGAGAATGACGCGACCTTTCAAACGATGTATCACAAGCCCATACTTCTTATTTGAAAAATTGGGTGTTATACCTATCTTTCGAAGGGGATTGAAGGTAGGGTTCGCAGGATTTTCGTAGGATTTTCCATAAATATGTACCTACAGTAACCAAAAAAATCGAATTTATTCCATTTGGCTTTTCCACGCTGTACATTAAGATAAGGGGTATCAGTGCACCGTGATCTAATGATTGTGCACTCCTTTCTTCCCTAGGGTATAGAGATCCCCATCTAGTTCCATAGGAACTCCAGTAACTGAGACGGTTTCAAGGAGGATATCTCTCAGTTACTTATTTTTTTTTTTTTTTTTTTTTTTTTAAACAGGAGAAACCTTTTATAGGCGAACCTTGAACGGAACAGTGTGGGAGTCCATCTTCTCCTGAAGATGTTTACCTCACTAAAACTCCTGTCTCCATCAGGGCGTCGATGGGTGTTTTGAGTTAGTATTCAATACTTTTACTCATGTTGTCTCTATTTTTATTTCCTTCTTGAATGTGTTGTTGAAGTGTTACCTCTTCACTTCGTTAGATGTCGGTTTCTTCATTGTCCTCCGACAGGTAGGAGTCAGTTACTTATGATTTCATAGGCGAGGCTTTATATTCAGGAGTTTCTTCCACCTCCCTACGAATCTACACAAGGTATATTTTCTGCTGAACCTGACTGCTAGCTGAGGCAGTCAGGCAGAAGATCCCGCCAGAGTGCTTACTTGTCAGATTCCTTTTTGGCGCTCTAGTTCCTCGGAACTGAGTGCTTATCAATTTGCCCAAATGTCTGTAATTTTCGAATTTTTCGATGAAAATGGTCTCAAACGATTTGGTTCGACTCACTGATCAAGAATCCGTGGTCGAAATTCATTCTGTCCGGCCGGCCGTAGGCACGATAACTCTCGAACGGAATGAGCTAGACAGTTGAAATTTTCAGAGTAGGTTTGGGGGATAAAGATCTCGGCCGAGTTCGTTATTGGGCAAAATCGGACAGATGGTTTCGGAGACAAAATAAAAATTTATTTTTTACAACACAAATTCCAAATTAAATTTTTTACAATAAGCAGTTTTATCATAAGAATCCATTCATATCATTTTTAACTCTAACAAGCTAATACTTTCGGAGATATGATTGTTCAATATTTCAATGTAAATCGTATTTCTACGTTTTCACAGAATGATAGAATTATTCTGTGGGTATTCTATGAATTGTTAATGTCAACTTATTTTCCTGAGACATGACGTTGTCTCATTGTCATTCATTCCAGCAATCGTATAAATTTGAGAATGATAATATAATATCATACTTTTTGTTGGTTGATATTTTCATGCCGAAGCCGTCAATCCATATGATGATGGGAATGATAATGATAAGTTAATAATATTGAGTTCAGAATATCTCCACTAAAAACAAAACTGGAATATTGGTGTATTGGAGTAGATTTGAGGAAAGATATATATATATATATATATATATATATATATATATATATATATCATTCATCATTGAATTGAGGAATGAATATATCTCGGATGAGTTCTCAGATTGCTCATTTAATCTTGAGAAATAAACTATTATTTGAATTGAATTTCCTTCATGATGCAGTTCTATCATAAGAATACATTGATATAATTCCCAACTCTGAGAAACCAATACTTTCGGAGATATAATTTGTCTGTTTGAACTAGAGCGCCAGAAAGCTCCTGTCCACAGGGCTTGAACCCATTTTATGCCTGATCGTGTCTTCATAAGTGTATCTCCCTAAGCATTATGAAGGTTCTGGCCAGACAAAGGAAGTTATATGCCCTTTTCCGGCTAGTGAATTGACTTCCACGTTTCCCTAAATACCCCGGTGTCCGAGAATCTAAAGAGAGAGCCTATTATTCCAGCCTAATTTGTTGAGTTTACATCTCATGACTGAATGACTTTAGTCTTCAAATTTAACTAATGTAGTTTCACCTATATTGCCGCTCTATATTGTTAAAATTCAGTCGCTTCTTTCGAAACAGGCTATACCTAACATATCGACTTACAGATGTAACACTTGGCATGAGGAACCTGCTCAAATATAGTTTTGATTTCAGCCGTGCAAAATGAAAGACAGCCCCGAAATACAGCAACTATTCGTCCTGAAACATTTAGAGATATGAGTGCGGAACAAGAGAGGGCGCTTCGTGAAGCAGCAGTAGCAGTTGGTGTTTTTGGGTAAGTAACGTAAACATTTCACCTAGGTGTACAGGCTGGGCCAAATTGGACACTTTTGAAGTCCTATTACTGTACCAGATAGACGAAAACTGATGACAGTATCTAGGGCCAATTTTCATGAGAAACCCTTTGGTGAAAACCGCATGTTGATATCTATCACCGTTAAATAGTTTTTACCAGGTGTTTTTCGAAAATGTTCATTTCAAAATATTGCTGTAACTTTTCTTCTGTTGAACATTTTCTATTTCTGTAAGAGCATTCTCATAGCAACATCAACGTAGAATTCAATGACGTTAAAGAATTTTCCGCAAACTCATATTTTAGGAAATATAATTATGACAAAATTATTTTTCAAATGGGACACCCCGGTTATTTCTACATATTTTGATAGAGCTTGACATTACCCTTCCAAACTTTTCGCATACTTGACATTTTTCTGAAGTCATGTCCAAGATATTGAATTTTCAAATTTTATCTCGTGGATAAAAGTTGCAAAACCTGCTTGGCTTTGCGGCGGGGAAAATAATATACTGCGAACATTGATTGTTGGCTGTCAAAGTTAGATTGAAACAGTTAATAGTTTGAATAATACCCGTAGTCTTTTGAAAACCATAACAATTCGAAATGTATTTAAAAATAAAAAGAAATGATTAATCATTAAAGGATACTGTGGGAGGTATACTCATTATTGAAAGGTTTTTTTCTGGGTTTTCTCTCCCAAACTCTCAAAAATATCTATAAAATAAAAATTAATTATTTTGTGATTTGCTTCTGCGTAAGAAACACAGGATATTTGTCAGAAGCAATCAATTGAACAATGTTGCCTAACAAACAACAACGAAACAACATCAACGAAGAAACAACTATATTGTAACGTTTCGGAGTCTATATCAGACTCCTTCGTCAGACACTTAATGAAAATCTTTAGAATTATTATGTTGATAGTTATTTTGTGAAATTCAAGAATCGTCAATTGTGACAATTCTTGATATTTTTTTCAGAGTTTGGGAGAGAAAACCCAGAAAAAAAACTTTCAATAATATTTATTGTATTAGGCAATAATAGTGAGTGATTCATTCGCCTAGCCATTAATCTACCTAACCATTAATCCGCCTATCTATTTATCTGTTGTTCAATTGGACCGGTAGGCATTCGAATCTTATAGAGGGAATCAGGAAATGGTGAAAATGAAAAAATCGAACCCAAGGCATATTATCAACGAAGAAACAACTATATCGTAACGTTTCGGAGTCTATATCAGACTCCTTCATCAGACGCTTAATGAAAATCGTTAGAATTATTTTGTTGAATGTGATAATTCTTGAATTTCACAAAATAACTATCAACAAAACAATTCCTACGATTTTCATTAAGCGTCTGACGAAGGAGTCTGATATAGACTCCGAAACGTTACGATATAGTTGTTTCTTCGTTGATGTTGTTTCGTTGATGTTTGTTAGGCAACATTGTTCAATTGATTGCTTCTGACAAGTATCTTGTGTTTCTTACGCAGAAGCATTCACAAAATAATTAATTTTTATTTTATAGATATTTTACAGAATTTGGGAGTGAAAACCCAGAAAAAACCTTTCAATAAAAAAGAAATGAACAAACTACAATAAGAACAATGGCAAGAAATTTAATTTAAATTGGTTCAAGCACTGACGTGAAGTCAGGAGCTTTGGCGCGTATGTTCTATTGTCCATTCTCCTGTATTGGACACCCTTAATCGAATTTACCATGGTAAATTATGTTGTCCATTCTCCTGTATTGGATTCAAATTTACCATGGTAAATTCGAATTAAGAGTGTCCAATACAGGAGAATGGACAACATAATTTACCATGGAAAATTCGATTATGGGTGTCCAATACAGGAGAATGGACAATAGAACATACGCGCCAAAGCTCCTGACTTCACGTCAGTGCTTGAACCAATTTTTTTCCGTAATTTTTTTGAAATTTTCTACGGGTACGGTTCTTACAAAATTTTTTTTTCGTCATTTTTTTCAAATTTTCTAGAGGTACGGTTCTTGAAAAATTTTAAACACGTCCTTATGTCGATTTTCTACTAATAGTTACCAAGCTTCAATTCGATCGAAACTTTATTTTTTGAGATATCGAGGAAATAATATTCCAGGTGGGTATAACTCGGAAACAGTTAAACCGATTATGCCCAAAAACGAACTTAACTCTCCCATTGGGATACGCAACCTACCCTGAAAATTGCAAGTCCCTATCTCCTTTTGTTCGAAAGTTATCGACGCAACGGTCACCTATCTACTGAACTCACACAAGGCTGCTCGAATCTCCAACAATATTTAACCGATCGTGTTAAAACTTAAAACTTAGCAGTAGAGTTGGGTTCTAAAGGCCCTTGCAAAATTTGAGCAATTTCAGACGAATAGTTACTGATATATAGAATTTTTTTTTTTATTTTCAATGGTTTTCAAGAAATTTTCTACAAATACTATCCTCACGAAACTTTGCAAAATTTTCGCGTTGGCATTCTACAACTAATAACCATGTTTGAATTCAATCAGTTTTGTATTTTTTGAGTTAATGGGGAACAAAAAACAACCAAATTTCAGATGACTATAACTCTAAAACCGTTTGGCCGATTATGCTTATAAACAAACTCAAATGTCGCATTCAGATGCACAACCTAACCTGAAATCTTCAAGCCGCTATCTCTTTCCGTTCTCAGGTTATCGTGACAACAAAAATATTTTTTAATAATTTTCTAGCGATACGATTCTCACAAAATTTCACATACGTGCTTAGGTTTATATTCTACAACCATTCAACAAGTTTCAACTCGATCGGATTTATATTGGCTGAAAACAAAATTATTACTCGGAAACCATTTGGCCGATTATGCCCATTAATGAACTTGTTCGTCGTATTAAGATGCGCACCTACCCTGAAAATTTCAAGCCGCTAGCTCTATCCGTTCCCAAGTTATCGTGGCAACGGCCGGACGGCCGGACTTCCGGACGGCCGGCCGGACATAATCAAATTTGACCTCGAATTCTTCATTGGGGAGTCGAACCGAATCGTTTGAGACCATTTTCGTAAAAAAATTCGAAAGTTACAGACATTTGGGCAAAATGATAACGCGATGTTCCCCAAAACATAAGCGCGAAAATGACACTAACAAACTGCAGTGATTTCATCACATGAGCTGACGACCATTCGTTGAAGCGCATCTGAATATTTTTTGCTGAATTGGAAGTAAGGGAAGTGAAACCACGAACTACCTCTGATTCCAGTTCTTCTCTATAGTTGATCGGCTTTTCATAGATTATATCTTCCACAAAAGGTAAAAGTCAATATAGGTGTTAGGTCTGGTGACCTAGCCGGCCATCGGTTGGGACCTTGGTTGGCAATCCAATTGTTGCAAAAATTTCTATTAAAAATATCCTGATGATGCTAGCGTTGCGAGGAAGAGCGCCATCTTGTTGGAATTAAATATTTCGGAGTTGAGGGAGCGGCATTTCTTCAACAATCGGTTCTATTTGTTGCCTTAAGATATGTAGAAAATGTTGTGATTATAAATGAACGGGCCTATAATTCTGCCCCTAGAATTGCCTGCCCATATACTAAGCCCGAATCTTCCTTGATTCCTCTGCTCCATAATTTAATGGAGATTTTGTTGTGTATAGGAGTTGAAGCAGTTAAAAATACCATAACTATACACATGGGCTTCATTTATCCAAATACAATTGAGTGGCAAATCAGGCGTATTCTGAAATAGGTAGTAAAATTTGTCGAGAAGTATTCACCGATCTTGCAATCTGCACGTTCAGAACTTTAACTATATCCAGCATTTATATATGATTACCAGCCTGTATATGTTGGTCTAAGAAACGGACGTACCGAGTTCAAGCCTGAGGATAGGAAAGAAATTTTCTACTCAGATGGTAGCGCCCATCGTTCACTGTGTGCCTAAGGTGGCGTAAGGACACAAAGACAAAGCCTACACAGACCACAACAGTTTCTTCCAACCCACACATAAACTCTTGAGAATTTATGAGGGGTCTCCTCAGAAAATCAAGGTGGGAGTGTCAGTTTAATCATAACCAAATCATCCCATGGTGATGATACTTTACAGCACCTCATCTTCAGCTTAAGAAACCACCCGACCTAAATGCCCAAACCCCACCTAGTAGGTAGGCTGCAATAAGTCGATAAACGTTTTTCCTGGTGTTTAGTTATTCTTAAATCACTCAACTTACGAATTTCAATCATAAGATAGAAGATATTCATTACGAACACAACGAAAATAAAACTGAAGGACACAAAATTGTACTGAGTATATCTGAATATTATGTCCGAAATTGGATTTACTATTTCCGAAATTAGTTTTACTTCTTGCGAAATTGGTTTTACCTTTTTTACTTTGTCCGAAATTGGTTTTGCTTTTTACGGCATTGGTTTTACTTTTTCCGAAATTGAACTTGAATAGGTATAGTTGTTTTTATTCGATTCCTACAAACTTCAAATCGTAAAATTTGAAATTTTGGGGCAGAAATACAAAAAATTTTTCGCTGTACGAGTCCAAAGGTATTTGGAAATCTGATAAATGAAGATCGAAAACTAACCTGAATCTCTACTAAATATCGTTTTACATTCATCCTTCCACATAGGAGAATGACGATGAGGTTGAAACATTATTTCGGAAGACCGATCAAACGGAACGAAGGGTCGATTTGGCGGGTGTCACACGATGAAACTTCAAAAGAGAGCATCAAGGGATCATTTTTCACACTTCGGTCACTTCCAGCACAAGTGAATGATCTGATCGCTCACCTGTCACGGGTTGAATCGAAAATAATTGAAAATCGATAGAGACATGAATCAACGATAACAGCAGTGGTCAAAAATTCTAATCCGTACGTACATTCAATGTTAAACAGATGAAGACCATCTTGTCATTGCTGGGATTCACCACATTAAACAAAGTACCTACTACCTACTTACTTTTTTTGCGCGCATGTTCCGGGGAACAGCGTGCTATCATTTTTCCCAAATATCTGTAATGTTCGAATTTTTGCCGAAAATCGTCTAAAACGATTAGGTTCGACCCACCAATTCCGTCCGGCCGGCCGGCAGGCCGTTGCAACGATAACTTGTGAATGGTGAGAGATAGCGACTTAAAATTTTCATGGTAGATGGCACGTCCAAATGCGACGGACAAATCTGTTGATGGTCATAATCGGCCCAACGGTTTACGAGTAATAATGTTGTCATCAATCAATACAGATCTGATCGAATTGAAAGTTGGTAGATATAGCTGTAAAATACTGACACAAAGATGTTTGTCAAATTTTGTGAGAATCGTATCACTATAAACTTTTCAAAACAATATTAAAAATTATTATTTACCTCACGATGAGAACGGAAAGAGATGGCAACTTGAAATATTTACGGTGGGTTGAGCAGCCGAATACGACAATTGAATTTGTTAATAGGCATAATCGGCCAAACGGTTCTGGAGATATACCCATCTGAAATATGGTTGTTATTTCATCAATAACTCGAAAAATACTAATCCGATTGGTAGTTAGTTGTAGAATGCCGACGCAAAAATTGTTGCAAATTTACGTGAGGATCGCCTCTAGAAAATTTACAAAAAAACATTGACATAAATTCTATATATCATAATCTATTTGCCCGACATTGCTGCTGTTAGAGCCTTCAAAACCTAACTCTACAGCCAAGTTCCAAGTTTGAACACGATCGGATCTATATTTTTGGAGATCCAAGCAGCCTTGGGTGAATTCAGTAGCTGGATGGATGAGCATTGCCTCGACAACTTTCGAACGAAAAGGTTAAGGGACTTGCAATTTTCAGAGTGGGTTAAGTTCGTTGTCCGGCATAATCGACCCAACGGTTTCGGGGTTATACCCACATGGAAAATTATTTCCTTGATAACTCAGAAAATATGGGCTCGATCGAATTGAAGCTTGCTAACTAGTTGTAGAATATCGTCATAAAGACGTGTGTGAAATTTTGTGACGACCGGACTGCTATCACGATAACTTGAGAACGGAAAGAGATAGCGACTTGCAATTTTCAGAGTAGGTTGCGCACAATTGGCATTATTTGCCAAACGATTTTGGAGTTATGTTCATCTGAAATTTTGTTGTTATTTCCTATATACCTCAAAATATACAAATCTTATCCAATTAAAACTCGGTCATTACTTATAGAATGCCGACCCACTAGTTTTCGCCGAATTTCGTGAATATCGTATCCTGAACTCACTTGAGGAGTAATTTTTTTTTATATTATTAGATATTCAAAGAATTTCATTTCTGATGGAATACATATGTCAGAATTTAAAAGTCAGGAGCTTTTGCGCGCATGTTCTATTGTGGATTCACCTCTATTGGACACTCTTAATTGAATGTACCATCGATATAGACCGTTGTCTCAGCTTTTATGAGATATTAATACACTTCGTACCATTTTAACGAATAACGACAGACTTGAGTAATGAGAACTCACAATTTTTAATGCTGATATATGTATTCCATCGGAATTGAAATTCATTAAATATCAAATAATATACAAAAAAACTTACGTCTCAAGTAATTTCAGGATACGATATTCAAGAAATTCCGCGAAAATTAGCGCGTCTGCATTCTACAAGTAATTACCGAATTTTAATTGGATTGGATTTGTATATGTATTCCGCGTTATAGAGACTTGTCCGTCGCTATGTGTTTCCTATCTCAAGTTATCGTGGCAATGGCCGGCTAGCCGGACAGAAAAAGATTTGACCTCGAATTCTTCATCAGTGAGTCGAACCTAATCGTTTGAGACCATTTTCGGTAAAAAATTCGAAATTGACACTTTGATTGATTAAATTACCATACAGTAGTATATACGTCTGGTAAACCAAGGTTTTGGGTGCCCCACATATCAATATGATGAACAGAGACGCCACTACCATAACAAAGCCCTTAATTAAATAAAATCACTGACGTGAGTTCAGTCTGCTTTGGCGCCCTTGTTGGGCGGGCGATTTGTGCGATATTTATTTTTGTGCTCCTGGTGCCCGGATCCTCATCTCGTATATACCTTAAAAACATCTCACAATGTTCGTTCCCGTACTCCTCGGAAACGGCTTGACCGATTCTCATGAAATTTTGTGAGCATATTGAGTAGGTCTGGGAATCGGCCAACATCTATTTTTCATACCACTAAGTGATAAGGGTTGTTCACCCTTAAAAAAATTTTTGTAATTTTTGGACGAAATTTTTTGTTTTTATTTTTTTATAAGGTAGCATTACAAAATACATTCAACCCTAAATGTTCATCCTTCTATCACCCTATTTTTTAATAGTCATTTTAGTAATTAATAATTTTTCATCCCGCTCGATAACTGATCAATTATCACTTGGTAAGTTATCCCAGAGAAAGAGCTAATTAAAACCAAGTCGCCGTATTTTTTGTGAATGTTTTTCACTCTATTTCGATTAAAATTTCCCTGAGCTTATGGCAAAGCTAAAATTTTTGTACAAAAAAAAATATTTATTTTTATTAAAGTATCAAGGCAGTTTATTCCTGCTATACTTAGTGCTAGATTTTTTAAAATTTCCACGTCTTTCTGGATCAACCCAGTAAACAGCACGGAGTAGGGATGAGAACGAAGCCGGTCTCCTGTCTTTCTCACCTTTTCCCACTTTTCTTAACCAGTTACGTTTGAGGGGGTAGTTCGTATTCGCAATTAAACCCGGTAGGTGGCGCCGCAATCGGGTTCTAGGTATTTTTTAGAATTACGTGTTTGAGTGGGTCCCTGGATTACTTGGAAATTCAATTGTCCCGGTAGGAGGCGCTGCAATCGGTTCTAGGTTTTATTTTAAAGATTTTTTGCATTTGGAAATAAAATTGCAACCACAATAACTGATTTGGCGCAGGCGAAGTTGCGTGGGTCAGCTAGTTATTCTATATCTTAATACCAAATTTGAATCTTGCCCACTAAAAAGCTTAGCTGACGCATTTGGACTCCAAATCTAACCTGCAAATTTCAACTCTCTAAATCTAAATCATTCATTCGGGAGTTATCATACTTGCAGTTGCAGTCTCAATTACGCTCAGTTCTTATGATTTGGAGCTTATTGCAGCATCCCTAACGAGAATGTTTCACTATATCCTTGACTATTAAAACACTGTTTTTTCACTAGATTCTCATTAATTTCCCAATTGTTTTCACTATACCTACGAAAATACGCAATAAATTATCTACGACTTTGATGGTGGAAGAGAAGCAAGTGCGACAACTTGTATACAGCTTGAATCAAGGCATATTCAATTCAACAACGGAGCTTCAAAAAATGAAGCAAATTATGCAATTTTGATCGGATTTTATATTCGTTTCAGGAGAAATGATAAGGAATAATATTTTTCAAAATGATTGAAGAATCTTATGATGAATGAATATGAAATTCATCTGCTTTATTTACAATAATTTCTCATATTTTTAATCGGCAAGTCTATAACTAGGAAACCAGGAAACCAATGGAAATATTGGAAAAAAAGTTGATTGGAGAATATGTGTCATAGTTGTAGAAAATTTCACCAAGATTAATTTAATTCTGAAAAATGTCAAAGTTACGAGAGAAAAAGTCTGACAAAAAAATTGGGGGTTGGCCGAACTCGCCATTTCGTCTTGGCAGGGAAATCATACTGGTTAACTTTAGACTAACTACTGAAATTTCGGTTACTATAGGCACCAAAGTCTCTTGTTTGCCAGCCGTGTGTATAGGCCTTGACATGCTAATCTTATTAAGTTTGAGAGACCTAGGAGTGTCAGTATAATCATATCTAATATTTATGTGAATGCAACGGACAAGCATGGCTATGTCCATAATTTTCTAGATACCTACGCCTTCAGAATCATATGATGAATTAATAAAAATTAATAATATTGATGATGTCATTATTCTACCAAAGTTCACAACGAGTTATTTTTTTCAGACCACCAGTATCTTTAACTATGGCATTGTCTCCAAATAGATATACCCAGAATTTGTTACCTTCTATACCTCCTCCACCACTACCAACAAGAGAACCTACACCAGCAAAGGAAAACAGTGACAATGATGGTAAGTATTTAAGAGATGCTGATCACACCTTATGTTTTGATATTTTTGGCGCAAATGTCTGTCATTTTCGAATTTCTGGCTGAAAATGGTCTCAAACGATTTGGTTCGACTCACTGATCAAGAATCCGAGGTCGAAATCGATTCTGTCCGGCCGTAGGCACGATAACTCTCGAACGAAAGGAGTTAGAGGATTGAAATTTGCAAGGTGAGTTTAGAGCGTGAATATCTCGGACAAGTTCGTTAATGGGCGAAGTCCATTAAGTGGTTTCGGAGTTATGGCCGATTTTAGTAAAACACATTTTTCATGAATATTTTCGAAGCCGATCACTGGATCTATCTGAAATTTAGCATCAAATTGTAGAATCATGACCTTTATACGCATTTGAAGTTTTGTATTGACCAGGTTACCGCAAAGTGCCAAAAAAAATTTCAAAATTTAATAAAAAAATTTCTACGATAACTCTCGAACGGAATGAGCTAGGCAGTTGAAATTTTCAGAGTAGGTTAGGGAGATGAATATCCCGGTTGAATTCGTTAGTGGGCAAAATAGGCCAGATGGATTCGGAGTAACGAAAAAAAAAATTTTTTTTAAGGAACAAATTTCAAATTCAATTTTTATTCAAGATGCAGTTTCACCATTGAAATCCATCGATATCATTTTAAACTCCAACAAGCTAATACTTTCGGAGATGTGATTTTTCTAAATTTCAATAATGAATCGTAATTCTATGTTTTCACAGAATGCTATAATTATTCTATCTAAGCTTTATTATATGATCTGTGTTCATACTCGTACATTTCATCCTGTTCTATAAGAGGGAGTCAAATTCAGTTCAGCTTTTTTAATTTGATTTCTTCCATGGTGCAGTTCTCATTCTCAGATTGCTCATTTAATCTTGATAAATAAACTATTATTTGAATTGAATTTCCTTTATGATGCAGTTCTATTATAAGAATACATTGATATGATTGAAATGATTGAGATATAATTTGTCTGTTTGAACTAGAGCGCCAGAAAGCTCCTGTCCACAGAGCTTGAACCCATTTTAAGATAAAAATGTTACAAATTTTTTCCCCAAGATTTAATATTTTCATTTCATGACATTATCCACGATTTTTGTCATATGTTCAGTATAACTTTCTTCATACCTGTCGACTTCCAATATGGCGATCAAAAACATTAGATTGGGTTGACTAAGCATGACGACGGTGATATATTGGTGTACAAAAGTTTTCCTATATACGGTGTGAAAGTCGTTCTTATATTTGAAGAGGTGATTTCTTAGGATAATATAAGAAAAAAGTTGTGATGAACATGCGTCCGAAAATGCTTCCTAAGGGAGGCAGAGTCCCTGATGATGGCCTCCGATATCGGTTTTTTTTTCAATTATTTCAAAACGTATTTATGATACAACTTTGAAATTCGGCATCCAGTGGTTCCTTGCAGAAATGTTGTCAGAAATGTGCTATCCAGTACAGGAGGTGTGCTACAAGTTACAATGCGGGGGTGCCTGTATAAAAATCTCCCAGAATGTGAATTGTTTAAAGTATTAGATGCAAACTAATGAATCTCGAAATATTTCGATAATTGAAAGGATCTATTATTTTCACTTGAGATGTCCCATCTCTGGTAGCCATACAAATCCTTGTTCTACTTTAAAACCACCTGCGGAATGTTGTTCCACCGTGTTATTTCTTATTTTATTAGCAAGTCACATCTTTTCTTAACAATTTACAATAGTTGTATTTTTGCAGATGATACAAGGGTTTTAGAAGAACGTTATATTTTCACAATTTCTGTATGGTAATAACAGTAGGTTTACAAATTTAACTTAACATCGAACATAATGAAAACAAACTGAAAACAAAGTGAAAAACATTATGTATGTTTCCCCCACTTGCACAGATAACAGCTGCAATTCGTCCTGGTATGCCCTCAATTAAGTTTTGAATGTAAGTCTGGTCGATTTGATTGAATCAGAACGTCAATAAGCTGCTGTGAATTTGCAGGAGTTGGTACACGAGATCGTTTTTTACCCCCAGGAGCATCCCAAGACTGCTCAATTGGATTTAGGTCCGGGCTTAGAGCAGGCCAATTTACTACTACCTATACCAAATACTCACTCTACAATAATTCTCACAACGTGAGGTCGGGCAGTATAATAAAATCATCTCCGATAAACGGTGCAAAAGGAGTTTCAAAACTTACGTAACCCCACAACATTACCGAAACCGCCTACACAACTTACCATATTTTAAATTAGTCGGCAATACACACGTTCAAAAATGTAATTGAAAAGCATTAGATTTCACAACTGACAGTTGTTTCCATAGCCGTCTAAACAAACAAGTTAAATTTGCAAACCTTTTGTTATTACCCCAAGTAGCAAAAGTGTTATGAATATCGGTCGTATGGACGTCTATATAACAATCCAAAAAACCGATAGCCTACGTAAATCAGTATCAAATTAGTACATTATAACGTCAGTAGCACGGTTACTACGACAAAAGTGGGAATGATTTCACTACATATACGACTGTTGTAAAGTTGTAATTACAACCTCTTAAGCAACTGATATACATAGATATAAGTTGTGTATTAGGTTGTAATGGTTTATGTAAAACCGATATTATGGTGTGGATAATAACGTTTATACAACTTCGAAAATGATATTGATAAATAGAAATACCTCATTTGAACGTTTCGTGTCTTTTTAAATCCATGGGAGGATGACAACTTCTTTGCATTAGCTATTACACTTAGAAATTACAATTTTGTACTTACTTTAATTAGTTGCAACTTATTTTCTGAAATAATTTAATGATGGGAATCGAACCTCTGCCTCTATGGATGATCTACTAAGAAACCTGTCGCTTTTCCGTCGACGCTATGGAATAAGATATATGTTCAGATGAAATTTCTCCAGTTAGTATCATGAGAAAATCCTTTTTAGCGCGATTGATTCTATTATATTTACAAATTCATCAATATAACGTATATAAACAGAGCTCTTTTATCTCAGGTGCGAAAGAGAACTCTATTATCTTAGGTGCGATAGAATACCTATGCTGTTAATCAAGGCAAGCTACGAGCACTCTGCACTAGATAATTAATATTATTACTTATACAAACTTCTTCAAAACACTGTACAGTGTTTTGAGGAATTTTCAGAATCGTAAAAACGATCGACGACCATGAGATATTTTTTACGTCAGTTCCAACTTCCTGGAAAAAGGAGATTATTTATATTTTCCATCGGGAGATTGTAAGAAGTTCAGAAAGGAGTATCGTGCACCCAAGAGAGATTGGATTAAAATTCCACATGTGAAGTGAGGGACGAGTCTTATGAAAATTTCTTGAACTAGACTTTTAACCGTCGTCTCAATCACTTATCTCTTAATTTATTGCATTTCTTGTACTCAATACGGTTATAAAAAGAAGTTGAATGCTTGTATTGTTTCCTGCAAATTCTATTCATTTTATTAAAATCTAATTTTAATTCTATTTCGTTGAAAACCAAAGCAAGATAAATAGATGCATGATATACCTTTATAAAACAACAGGATATATAATCTGCACAATATTTGATGTAATAACGGTGTAATTACATTTAAATAACCAGTATATTATATATTCTGTAATGGAAGTTGTATAAACGTCGTAATGATGTTAATATTTTGGCATATATAGATTGTAGTATACTACAACCACATCACAACATTTCAGTATAAGTTGTATATCGTTATAAAATAATGTAGTTATTATCAACGCATCAAAGTTGTATAGCAGATACTGAGTATTTATGAGAAAAGTAACTGATTTACATCGTCTATACGACTACGTTAGGAGTTGTTACAGCTCGCTTATAACATTGTGCTACTTGGGACCATAAGAAATTGTAAAACTGTAACGTTTTTCTGAAACTCTTATATCTTATACAAAATTTGGGAAAGCCCTGGGGACAGGAACTTGGACGCTCTTGTTCAAACTTCGATAAATCATATCTCCGAAAGAATAGGTTTCTCAGAATTGGGAATGATATCAATGGATATCAATAGAACTGCATCATAAATATAATTGCAGAGTTAGAGGAAGAAATATTGTTTGTGGCCATACCACACTGAATATGCTAGATACCGTCCGGACACTGAAGCCAAACAGCGTCGGGTGTGGTTAGTACTTGGATGGGTGACTGCTTGGGAACACCGCGTGACGAAATCTTCTTTGTATTTGGCTTCTATGCGTCAATTTTCAAGAATTTTCGTAATTAAATTAAAATCGTAGGTCTATGACACACCTCATGTTGGATTTATATACATCTGCAAATTATGATTTGAGTATTCTATGAAATTATAGAATTAAGAATAGTCATTAAAATTTAAAAATATCATATCTCCAGAAGAATTAGTTTGTTAAAGTTGAGAATTATAGCATTGGATTTTTATATGCAGCGTACGACGTCGTTCCAATGACGAAACGAACGACGAGAACACTATTGTCGTTTCGATTTCATCGTCTCCTGAATTTCCGCCTTCAGTCTGATGAAAAGCAGTCTCAATTCTCTCAGATCTCTTACTTCGTGTTCTGTACCGAAATATAAGAATCTTCTGAGAAATTGGTGAGAGAAACCAATTTCGGAACAAGGTTCTGAGATTTTTCTCACGTCGCTCAAATTTCAGAATACACATATACTCCATTCACTTTTATAAAGTCTCCCGGTTGGCCATGATTTAGGTCTATCACGTTTTTGTAGCTGGAGCAGAGGCAGGTTGGCACTGCTGAAATATCGTCAAGGTCAAAACAATTCACCGAGACGTTGCCAATTTCTACTCTCAATAGTCTCAAACTTAACATAATCATAACATTAAAATCTGCAATAGGAAAACTTCATTCTGACATGTTGAACTTCAGAATGAAATTACTTAGTTTCCTATCATTATATTTTATCAAGGTATAAGAATGACTCGTGTTTCGTAGCACTTCTACATTTTGAAACTGGTGTATTTCAAGTTGTGCAACAAGGTATTTAAATGTCTTCTTGAGAAATGTGGGGCATTCCGTAGGTACGTCTGTTCGTTTAGAAGTTTTCCTGTCGGGATATTCAAGTACTTTTATTATTTTTTCAAATGAACTATCACAAAGTAACGGACTACTCTATCCATTATTTTTCAATATAATACCAACACTTGTTTCTTGATTTCCATACAATAAAATAGCATAATTGAATCTTGCAAACAGTTTATATATACGTGAAATATTTCCAGTAACAAAGGAGCAAAAATTTTCTTCTATAGTCGCCAGGACTGTGGAATTATTGAATTCACCTAATATCTTCTCAAATTTATTATTTTTCGGAAGTAAATTCACATTGTGAAAATACGTAATTACTACGACTTCTATGTAGAGAGGACAACGTTGCTAAGTTATCTGACAGGAAAATTACTATAACCTAAAATTTTCAAAATATACATGGTGAAATGTGTCAAATTTGCATGGCCAACCGGGAGACTTTATAAAAGTAAATGGAGTATAGGTAATATACTTTCAAACCTAGTAGATTTTTTAGTATTGGTAATGTCATATGGCCAACCCAATATTTATGGAATATTAAACAAACGTTTATATACCCAATAGCAATACATTAATTCATTCCCCTATATCAACCCCACAGAGTCGCCACTTCCGAACCAGTAATTCGAAAATCACTTCATCTCCAATAAAGGTTCGCTACCCTCTTTACCATTATGTCACTTTTATAGCTGAAATTACTCAGATCCCTACCCATACTGGCACGAATAAAACATCATTCAACACCCTCCCCCATTTTATTCAAATCATCTAATCAAATCAAGGTTCCCGCCCCTTGCTATAGGGAACGCGGATGCTCACCCTTGAGTCCCGACGAGATCGGGCGCGAAATCTCAGGTGCTCGCGTGGCCCTTAAGCCGTGCGCAGAGACGTCGTAACACGCCGAACACCCTGGTCCTTCGAGAATAATTAGGGTGAAACGGAGATCCGGGAGGGTTAATCCTTCTAACGCGTTCTCTTTTATGCAATCAAGCACTACTCGACGGATTACTATGTACACGGCGTGTGACTGAGGAAGAATTTTACAGAATGATTTCTGTGGTGTTGAAATATTTTGATAGTACATTCTACAACAAAAAGAATATCAAACAAATTTAATTTGCCATGGTAAATTCTATTAAGAGTGTCCAATAAAGGGGAATGAACAATATAACATGCACGCAAAAGCTCCTGACTTCACTTCGGTGCTTGAACCAATTTTTTTTTTTCGTAATTTTTTAAAAATTTTCTAGTGGTACTGTTCTCGCAAAATTTTACACACTAATTACCAAGCTTCAATTCGATCGAGTCTATAATTTTTGCGCGTATGTTCTGGGGAACATCGCGTTACCATTTTGCCCAAATGTCTGTAACTTTCGAATTTTTTGACGAAAATGGTCTCAAACGATTTAGTTCGACTCCCCAATGAAGAATTCAAATTTGATTCTGTCCGGCCGTTGCCACGATAACTTGAGAACAAGAACAAGAATTTACCTTGGTAAATTCGAATTAAGAGTGTCCAATACAGGAGAATGGACAACATAATTTACCATGGTAAATTCGATTGAGGGTGTCCAATACAGAAGAATGGACAATAGAACATACGCGCAAAAGCTTCTGACTTCACGTCAGTGCTTGAACCAATTTTTAAGTTATCGAGGAACCAATATTCCATGTGCGTATAACCACGAAATTGATTCTCCCATTCAGTTGCGCAACCTACCCTGAAAATTGCAAGTCCCTATCTCCTTTCGTTCGAAAGTTATCGAGGCAACGGTCACCCATCCAGCTACTGAACTCAAACAAGGCTGTTCGGATCTCCAACATAATGAATCCGATCGTGTTCAAACTTGGAACTTGACAGTATAGTTAGGTTCCGAAGCCTCTCGCAAATTTTCAGTTTTCGGTTTTGTATTTTTCGAGTATTGAGGAAATAACAACCAAATTTCACCGTTCCAAAACCGTTTAGGCCATTGTGCCTACAAACAAGCTCAAATGTCGCATTCAGATGAACAAACTAACCCAAAAAGTTCAAGTCGCTATCTCTTTCCGTTCTCAAGTTATCGTGGCATCGGGAGGACGGGCGGACGGCCGGCAGGCGGACAGAATCAAATTTGACCTCGAATTCCATCAGGGAGTCAAACCCAATCGTTTGAGACCATTTTCGGCAAAAAATTCGAAAATTACTGACATTTGGGCAAAATGATAACGCGATGTTCCCAGAACATTGCAAAGATTGTTCAAGCACAAAAGTGAAAACATGAGTTTATGCGCGCATGTTCTATTCTATTCACCTCTATTTGACACTCTTAATCGAATTTACCATCGATAAAGTCCGTTTTCTCAGCTCTTATAACATATTAATACATTTTGTAACCATTTTAATGGCAGTTATAGAGGAAATAAAAAACATCAAAATTTCAGATGTGTATCACCCCAAAACCATTTGGCCGATTATGTCTTTTAACGAACTCAAATGCCGCATTCGGATGCGCAACCTGTCCTGAAAATTTCAAGTCGCTATCTCTTTCCATTCTCAACTATCTTAATCGAATTTACCATGGTAAGTCCGATAAGAGTGTCCAATACAGGAGAATGTACCATATAAAATGCGCGCAAAGGCTCCTGACTTCACGTCAGTGCTTGAACCAATTTTTCACGAAATTTTGCAACATCAAGCGCGTTAACATTCTACAAGTCATTACAAAGTTTTAATTGGATGCGATCTGTATATTTTGAATTAAAGAGAAAATCAATTTTTAGATGGATTTAGCCCAGAAACCGTTTGGTCCATTATACCCATTGACGAACTGTCCCCTTCGGATACACAACCTACCCTGAACATAACAAGTCACCATCTCTTTCCGTTCGAACCTTATCGTGACAGCGGTCACCCATCCAGCTACTGAACTCACCAAAGGCTGCTCAGCTTCCAATATCTTGAACAATATAAATCCAATCGTGTACAAATTTGGCTGTAAAGTTATGTTTTTCAGCAATATCGGACGGATAGTTTCTGAGACATACAATATTTTTGCAGGCAATCATTAATAAACTTGTCCGTCGCATTTGTATGCGCAATCCACTCCGAAAATTTCAAGTCGCTATCTCTTTCCGTTCGAAAGTTATCGTGACAACGGCCGGACGGACGGCCGGCCAACGTTTGCGCAAAATGATAGCACGCCGTTCCCCAGAACATGCGCGCAAAAAGCACTGATGTGAAGTCAGTTTTTTTGGGACGCTTGTTGACGTTGGCAAATTTAAAGGCTCGGAAAGAATTTATCTAGTCAGACGGTAGTGGCCTCCATTCTCGGTTGGGTCAAAAATTAACAGTGATATGTCTGGGGTGGTGTAAGATCGCAGTAACAAAACGTACACATAACACAACTGATTCTTCTAACTCGTACACGCTCCTAGAAACTTCTGAGTGAGTTTGCTCGGGGAGAACCTAGGAGGGTCAGTATAATCATAATCATGTCATTAGCAAGCGCGCCAAAGCAGGTTGACCTCAAACCAGTGCTTTTTAACTCTTTTATATTTTTCGTAGTGAAGTCTGACTGAAAAAGACTAAAACAGCATTGACGTGGGGTCAATCTGCGTTGGTGCGCGTGCTATAAACATGATTATGATAATACTGACCCTCCTAAGTCTTCCCCAAGCTCAGAAGCTCCTAGGAGCTTGTGCGACCAAGGAGAGTCAGTTGTGTTCTCTGTCGACTTTGTTACTCTATCCTTAAGCCAGCTTTGACACAGCACTGTTAATTTTTGACCCGATAGTGAATGGTGTTCACTACCCTCTGAATAAATCTCCGGCTCGATCTATCCATTGAGCTTGAAACACTCATCGTTCAATTCAAATTAGCCACCGTGAACACACGCGCTAAAGAGTACTGAGTAGAATTCAGCGAAATATATCATTTCACCAAAAATCGCATTTATGAAATATACTTAATAGTACTATCCACCCCCCTTAGTCGCCAGCGATTCCACGAATTGTTGAGTACGGCTCTGGCTCCCCATGCTTACAACCATTGTAAATGCGAAATCGCACGCATAGAAATTAGCAATGCTTATCTGTCCAAAAACCTAACGTTGTATGTCTAGGAACACGTGTTCCTATTTCCATGACCTCTCTAGGTCCTTTACAAAAAAACTAAATGGACGTACAACGTTAGGTTTTCGCACAGATAAGCATTGCTCATTAGTATGCGATCTTGGGATTACGCGTTTAAACTGGTTGAAAGCTTGGGGAGACAGAGCCGTACTCGAAAATTCGTGGAATCGCATGCTACTTCGACGGTGCATAGCAGGCCTATCACGCATATTTTATATATGCGATTTTTGCTGAAATGATTTATTTAGATGAGTTCTACCTTCTGTTAAAAAAAGTCTCAACTTTGAAAACACCCTGTATAGTCCAATTGAGGCTTTCCAATGGAAATTTATATATATACGACTGCTTGTTAGCACGATATCCTTCGAAATGAACATCTTGAGGCATCGGATATTCACGAAGTAGGTTTAAAATTCAACTAGGAGGATCTAGTTCATGAATGACCATCTCCTGCCTATTGTGTCCAGAATTGTGAATATTCAAACTGTTACTTTTTCCATACATCAAAATCACACTAGCATAAAGCCTATTCTTCATATTGCAGAGGAGAGTATCGATGTCACAAACGAAGAAGATGATGCTCCAACATCAGGTTGTGGCGTCTCGTCCAGCAGTGGACCGCTGAGACCGGAACCCCAAACTCTAGGTAGCTTAACTGGTATCTACCCAGGATCTCATGAGACAATCTATGAAACGTCGGCTAGACTTCTCTTCATGGCTGTTAAGTGGGCGAAAAATTTACCCAGTTTTGCCAGTTTGCCGTTCAGAGATCAGGTAGCAGAAACTAATTTTTTTTTTTGTTCTTGGATAACCCCATTTTTAATCATAACAGGTTATACTTCTCGAAGAAGCCTGGAGCGAATTATTCTTGTTGAACGCTATTCAATGGTGCATGCCGATCGACGTTTCAGCTTGTCCGTTGTTCAACGTCGGGGAGCACTCAAAACATGGAAACAGTGCTACAGATGTCAGATATTTAGCAGATACATTGATTAGATTCAAAGCCGTTCACGTCGACCCAGCAGAATTTGCTTGTTTGAAAGCAATAGTTCTCTTCAGAGCAGGTAGAAATAGATTAATTTTTCTATAGAAATAAGCGCCATTTCGTTTGTGGAGAACATAGAGTATTTATATTTGACTACTGGCATCAACAAATACATACGCCTATTGACACATAACACCTGTAGACCACATTAGTTAGGTTAGGCATGAAATTTGAATTACGATCCATCCGTGGATCCGAGCACTGAATTCCCCATGCATTTCTTATGGACCTAAAATTTACGCGAATTTCTCGCCCGTTTTTAGATACTTTGGCTAATTTCTTAAGGTTTATTTTGGTTGAAATAGATTCAGTGAACCTTTCTCAACAATCTAGAATCAAGTTTTCATAACAAAATTGTATATTTCCAAAATAATTAATAAATATCATAGACAAGTTGAAATTCCATGTTAAAAAATTTGAATATGGATCTCCCGCCAAGAGAATGATTCTAAACTAACTAATATGGTATATTGACACAGAACACCTTATCTACTTAGTCATGGTGTTCTGTGCTATTGAGGTTCAAGGGATTTAGGGCATGTCAGTGATATTCCGCTATACCAGTCCCAAGCCTGGGGTCTCATCATGAGATGAGAAAGGAGGAGGTGGAGGAGTAAAAACCTCGTTAAAAAACCTGAGTTCATTCGGCCCGGATGATAGCACTCTGTAAAGGTACAGGAAAGTAGGTCAACAAAAATATCTGGTCCTCCAAGTCTCCCAGATAACACAAGGTCATCCGATGGATATCCATAGGACATCCTTCATGAATTGTACGGATGTCCAATGGACATCCAATAATATCCATAAGATATCTTATGGACGTCCATAGGATATCCGAATGGAACAACCTGTACATCCATAGGATATCCTTGACGGATATCCATAGAATATCCCCCAAGGATGTCCATAAGACATCCTTCAAGGATATCCATAGAACATCGTTCAAGGATATCCATAGGACATGTTTGTAGGATGTCCAATGGATATCCAATAACATCCAATAGATATCTTATGGACGTCCATAGGATGTCCAAATGGAACAACCTGTACATCCATAAGATATCCGTCTAGGATATCCATAGGATATCCCTCAAGGATGTCCATAAGACATCCTTCAAGGATATCCATAGAACATCCTTCAAGGATATCCTTGAAGGATGTCCAATGGACATCCAATAATATCCAAAAGATATCTTATGGACGTCCATAGGATGTCCGAATGGAACAACCTCTACATCCATAAGACATCCTTCGAGGATATCCATAGAACATCCTTCAAGGATATCTATAGGACATCTTTGAAGGATATCCAAATGGAATCCATGAAGGATATCCATAAGACATCTTTAAAAGATATCTTTTGAGAATATCCATAAGACATATCCTTCAGGAATATCCATGGAATATGTTAAATAGATGTTCAAAAGAAATCCATAGAAGATGATACTTACTGTTAGCAATCTGTAGGGAAATGAAATATCCGTATTTTGAAGAAAAATAATTTATTAACACAATCCTGAAAACAAAAAAATTGAGTTTATACTAAAATATAATATCATATAATATATTGTCTTGTTGATTTCTTTTTGGAGCTAGTCGCCACATATCACTTAGGTGAGCAGCATCTGAAATTATTTGAACACAGATCAGTATTTTAACGGGTATAATATTATTGATGTTGAAATTTATCAAAAAATTCTGAGGAACAAATCAGTATGGTTTCCTTCGAATTCTCATTATCATAATACAATCAATTCTTCATTTCGTCGTTTGTTCACGTTAAGTATAGGTATCCATTTTTTTTATTACTCACATCTGAATATATATATTATGATATATGAACAGTAATTTTACCTAGTTGTATATTATATTTGAAACAATTAGTTGATATATACAAAATATACAAGGAAGATGATTAATTATCATAAATCAATTTACCTCTTACTCCTTCCACGTACGAATGAATCTTAATACTCAGCAAAATCCCACTAGCAAAGGACATTAACAAACAACTCAACTTAGTAACTCACAACACGTCACGACTCGTTCACGACGACCGTTAACGGTTAAATCATAGAACGTAATATTTCCCATCAAGCGGTAGAACCCAACAGCCAACAGTGTCAGCCCGTGAAACTGTCAATTGACGCGGAGACGTAACTACAGATCTTATACTTCTTCCCAGCATCATAACGCTTTTATTATTTCGTTCAGCAGCTACAGGTTATCCAATCGCGGATCATGGCCTATAGGACGGAAGAACTATGTGATGATTTTCCGATATATTAGTTTCGAGCATTAGCTCCGAACTATATATAATTGATCCAGAGGATATCCATTTTTATTCTTTCGATGGACCTCACAATATTGGCTCAGCACAAAATCCGTGATCGCTAGATCTTAACCGCACCCAACAAAAGCCATACAAACCACGTCACCACTGCGCATGCGTAGTCTAGTCGGGACTGAAAGTCCTCTCGAAATATCCCATCTCACACAAAACTCTGATTCTTCAAAACCATTGGTTCAGGAGATATCGCACCTTCAATCCAGGCATGCGCGGACACTCCCAAGGGGATTCTGTGAACTAATAGCATCCTGCACCTCAAAATCCCAGTCCTCTCAGACTCCAGCAGTAAATTCACTTATCGCCGGCTCATGCGCATAAGGAAAAATGCCCGCAAGGAGTAACATGAATTTAAAAATTATCCCCAGGGCCACGGTACGGATACTTCAACTCGGAAACAACGCTATTTCCTCGAAACTGACTTGTCCGTACACAGAATTGCCATGAACATCTACTACATGCGCAATCTACTCGCGGCTGAAAGGCCTCTCAAAATCACACACGTTACAACAGACTCCGATTCTCCAACACAAGTGGTTCAGGAGATATCGCATCTTGAATCCACGCATGTGCGGACCCTCACCAGGGGATTCTATGGAGGAATAGCATCCGCCACCTCAAAAACTTGTGTCTGCTTAATTTTATTCTTGTCAGTTTTTTGGTTTTTAAGAAAAAAATTAAAAACTGCTTTTCGGATGCCATCTTTAGGGGGCTGTAACTAAACAGGGGGGGCTCAAAAAAAAGTTTATATTAAAGTCTCACCGGGAATCAGCCCTTACATTTTTTCGCAACTATACAGTGGTATTCACGTGCTAGGCATTCAAATACTTTAAGATAATCTTTGCAGCTGGTCTCCACGAAGCTTCATTTGCAAGCTACCAGTTGATATGATCTAAAATAAACATGAAAGTGTTGTCGAATCACGAAATTCCTTATTAGTCAGAAAGAACTACGGAAAAATCATAATTTTATCCGGCGTTGTTCTTTCTCTATTTAACTGAGGTTTTTGTAATGGTAGAGCCGTCTCTGTTTGTCGAATTAATATATGGCACTCAAGTCCTCAGCTTGCCAGACGTGTACAAATAGTTCCGGTCACGCTATATTTTGTTTGATAAAAATTACAATATTAATACATACCAATTACTAATAATATCCACTTACTCATGAAATTTTACATTTTCAGAAACCAGAGGTCTGAAAGACCCTAGTCAAATTGAGAATCTTCAAGATCAGGCTCAAGTCATGTTGTGGCAACACTGCAGAACCCAGCTGCCAGGACAGGTTGCCAGATTTGGAAGACTCCTATTGATGTTGCCCTTGTTACGAATAGTACCACCTTCTAGAGTGGAGGCTGTTTTTTTTCAAAAAACTATTGGAAACACACCAATGGAAAAAGTTTTATGTGATATGTATAAAAATTAGAGCTACAATTGTTTTCGGTTTTCAAGTGAATACCTACCCTGTAAAGTTGTCATACTTGAATTTTGATTCTTTCAAGTGAATGTATATGTAATTTTGTCATGTATAGAAATATTTCAAACTCTCATTCGTTTTGTAAATTATTAACTATTCTAAATGAATAAATTAAAATGTATTATAGCAATTAAAATATTATAATCAGCTACATATGAACGTTATTTGAATATAATCCCATAATGCTAAACGATAAATTATGCTCAGAGCAATTTAGAAACACTAATAAGTATATCCAGCTTGATTCTATCATATATGGGTGCTCTACCTGGAGGACCCAATTCTCTGTATTTTGAAGATTTTTAGAGAAAAGGTACGATTAGACAATGGAAAATTCATGTGGCCACTTCATTTCTGCCCAGCCATTTGTAAGCTCGCTTATATGTACTATCGAAAGAATACCATATGTTTATGTTTTTCTCAATCACATCAATACCAGATCAACATGTATGCCCTCATACACTTTCATAATTTATAAAATTTGAATATTTCGGTATTGAAAATCGGTAAATCAAGAAGCAATTTCAAATGAGGTCAAACGCTTCTGAATCGTTGCTATGACGGATGACGTAATCAAAATGCTGACTTTTTCATTTGACATTTTGTATTCCTAATGACTCGAAAAATACTTTGTCTGCATGGGGTCAAATCCCATCCTCGTCGCCAGATTATTGTCATGTCCAATAAAACTACATAAACTTATGTACAGATTATATTTCAAAATTAATTCATACTTTTTAGTATTTCCGTATACCATGAAAGAATGAATAACTGAACTGATAAATAATCCGAGGTCAAATTCAATTCTGTCCGTCCGGTCCGAGGAGTTAGAGGAATGAAATTTACAGGGTAGTTTTGGAGCATAAATATCTCGGACAAGTTCGTTAACGGACGAAATACACCAAGCGGTCCCGGAGTATCAAATTGTAGAATCATGACCTTTATATTCATGCGAAGTTTTGTATTGATCAGATGGCTATAAAGTGGCAAGAAACATTTCAAAAATTATAAAATTTTGTTTCCGCAATAGCTCGAAAAATACTGATCTGATTGAATTAAAAATCATTAGTTAGATGCAAAAGACAGAAGCAAACAATTTTACAAAATTGATGTCTCCTGAACCACTGGTGTTGTAGAGTTTTTGTGAGGTGTGTGATTTCGAGAGGATACTCAGCCACCAGTGGATTGCGCATGCGCAGGGGACAAATTAATTTTTTTTTTGTTTTTATGGGTTATCTTGGGAGCAGTTCAGGACTATCGGTCATGGGTCAGGTGCTGAGCTGATATTGTGAGGTTTTAAAAGAAAATTTATGGCAATTCTATGCAAGTATAAGTCAGTTTGAGGGAAATAGCGTCGTTTCCGAGTTGGAGTGTCCGTAGCGTACATACTCTTTTCGGTGATTTTTCGTTATGAGGAGACGAGAAGTGATTTAACTGCTGGATTTTTCGACTGAAAAATTGGGGTTTCGAGGTGGAGGATGCTATTCCTCCGTAGAATCCCCTTGGGAGGGTCCACGCATGCGTGGATTGAAGCTCTCCTGAACCAATGGTGTTGAAGAATCAGAGTTTTGTGTGTGATTTTGAGGGGACTTTCAGCCAAGAGTAGATTGCGCATGCGCGGAGGAGAAGGTACGTGTCAATAGAAATTTCAAGGCAATTATGTGCACGGACAGTTTCGAGGAAATAGTGTTGGTCCGAGTTGAAATGTCTGAAAATTTGTGAACGAATTATTAATATAAACGAATTTCGAAATATGTTATATGATATATTTCTGGGAATGTCAAGAAAGGCCTCTTTTGTATATTGCCTAGTCCAATATACTATATATGCTGCTAGTCACTAAGACTTCTACAAATCCATTGACAATGCAACTGAAGAATGGAACAGAAACAAAGTTTCTTTAAGTGAGTCAGTAGAACAAATTTAGGGACAGAAACCCAACTCACCTAAAATTTTATTGGTTTACCAATATTTGACATTTGTACAACTGTTTGAGCTGAGAAACTTCTTTGGTTAAGTATTTACAACATGATTTAAAATAATATGATATCACAATTCAAGTTTCATTATACTTCCTCATCACGTCCAACACATGCTCCCAATTTGTCCTAATCTTCAACTGTACACATAGGTACCTCATCATGAAAAAAAAACATGGAGCCATTTATTCACTTTTAAAATCATTCAACAAGTCAATCAGAATTTGCAAAACATCATTCCACAAGGCATCTAATGTTGGATTATGCTTTCCACCTTCAGTCAGTTGAAAAATATAATGGTCATAGCAAGAAGTCAACGCCAATTTGCACTCCATTATTTTTAAAGCTTGTCTGAAAAGATTTTCAGTCAATGAAAAAGATTGGCTTGGATGTTCAATACTTACTCTCGATCTAATAGGAAGCTTATTCTTGTTTCCCCTAATTTCAGGATAACTTGATCATCACTTTCCAACTGTCGGGAAAACTGTTTACGGCCAATCTGAAAATAATAGTAAGGTTCATCACATGTCGTTTTCACATCGAAATGGAACAGTAAAATGAACTGATTCTTGGAAGATCTGCATATTGTAAGACAATGGAAAAATCCATTCAGATTCAGCATAACCCTCTTTATATTCTAAGGAATATCATGAATTTTATTATTATATGAATATATTAATTCATATTTTGTGAGTTTGTTTTCGTGTAAGTATAAATAAATTGAATTAGAGTAATACAGTGATATATTTTGTGATTAAATAGTCTGTAAACAACCATTTTCTTTTGGATTAGTTTCTACATCGGGGAGTACCTTTTTAGACGCTCTTGTTTGAGGCTATAGGCTGAACAAGATGATTAGAAAATGTTTTGTTCCTTCCTATAACAGCAATTATTCATCTTCAAGAAGTGAAAATTAGGTCAGCTGTGTCAGATTTTGATGACCTTTAATTTTTCAACAAATATAGAGACCAGAATATGGCTCAAATTCTCTAGGGTAGACCTGAGAATCCTTACAGCTGTATACACAGGCCATTGTGGCTTCAGGAAACACCTCAATACGCTGGGGTTGACTGAGGACTCCGAGTGCAGACTTTGCCTGGAGGACGACGAGTCTATCGAACACATCATGTGTGACTGCCCCGCTGGGGACAGGATCAGATTGGAGGAACTAGGAGTCTACAAACTGACACTGAGGGAACTGAACAAGTTCTCACCCACCAGACTCATATCCCTCATCAAGAGATTTGAGCTTGTGGGTGAAGTATAGATTATATACTACAGGTGTGCCACAATAGGCCGATTGGTCGCATTGGAGGGGCGGGTTTCGTCTGCCCAGCACAACCCATATAATAATAATAATATAGAAACCGAGAATCGTTGGGCGAGTTCAGTTTCTGACAAAGGACGTTTAGAATTTTACTTAGGGAAAATTTGTGTAAATGAGGGGACGCCTCCAAGAAAAAAGGTGGAAAAGAGGGGATTTTGAGGTTACGGGGAGAAAGGGAATGGTTGAAATTGCTAATTGTCCCTTCAAGTGGAAGATGACCAAAAGTCAAAATTTCAATATGATTTCTTCTGAAACATTATTTGAATGCATTATATGACAAAAACTACTTACGTCTTGCAATCTAATTTCCTTATTTGAGAACAATAATACTGTTATAGCCGGAATTAGAGAGGTCTCTCTTATGAGTGTAACTCTCCTCATATTTGATCTTGTTTCATTTATATAAAGTAAAAATTGAGATATATTAGAGGTTCTCCTGAAATTGACACTGTCTGGAGTTACCGTTGCTTTCTGATTCGTCCTGTAAAGAAAGTACATTCATTACTTAATCATTATTATTAAATAGTGATTAACCTACCTAGTGAGAAGTATGTTATCCTTTTTCACTCTGCCTTTAACAATATCCCAGTTTTTACATGACAAGAAAGAACCTACACCGCTCAGTAACGTAGCCTTCACCATTTCGTCTTCATCAGAAAAGTCGTCAGAGATCGGCAATACATGTCGTTTCAATCCATCTCGAATATAATCGAAATGAATTTTTTTCAAAGCTGAAATATATTAAAAGATCAAAAGTACTTCGTTTTAAAAAAGTATTATTAAATGTGACGACAACTAATAAATGAAAGTAATAATATTAAAAAATTAAAAAAACGGCGATTTTGATTTGTGTGTGTACTGTTTTCCAATAAGAGGTGTTTTTTTGATATTCAAAGAAAAATGCCATTTTTCAATATAAATGATCGGATGCTTATTGCATTATAAAGAAGAAGCTATGCCGTTCATAGTGGAAAATAACATCAGGCAAATGACCACCACGACCACGCTTACAGGACCATATCCTTTTAATGAAATTTTCCATAACCAAATCGCAAAGTGGCTGCCCTATGTCCTCGAAAGCCTCACGAATTCCATCTTTGAGGTCTTGAATCGACGCTGGGCTATTGGCGTAGACCTTCTTTTTCACGTGGCCCCAAAGGAAGAAGTCGCAAGGTGTTAAATCACAAGATCTCGGTGGCCAATTGTGATCACCTCTTCGAGAGATAACACGGTCCGGAAACTTTTCCCGCAAAAGATCAATGGTTTCGATGCTTGTGTGGCACGTCTTTTTGAAAGTAAACATTATCCAGATCAATACCATCCAATTCTGGCCATAAAAAATCATTAATCTTCTATCGATAGCGCAATCCATTCACCGTAACTGTTGCTCCAGCCTCATTTTCGAAAAAGTAAGGTCCAATGACTCCGCCGGACCATGAACCGCACCAAACAGTCACACGTTGAGGATAGAGAAGCTTTTCAACAATACCTCTTGGGTTTTCCGAGCCCCAGATTCGACAATTTTGCTTGTTGACGAAGCCACCGAAGTGGAAATGGGCCTCATCACTCAAGAGGATTTTTCGATGGAATTCCGGATCATTTTCATGCATTTCAACGACCCAATCAGCAAAGAGACGACGTTGTTGATGATCGGCCGGCTGGAGTTCTTGTGTTAACTGAACTTTATAAGCCTTAAGACCCCAATCTTTATGCAAATTACGGTGAATTGACGTTTGTGGAATACCTATAATTCCAAAGAACGACGAGGAATGGACAAACCTGGGTTTTCTTCAACACTTTCGGCTACAGCAGCAATATTCTCGGCTGTTCTTGAGCGACATGCACGGGTTTTATTCTTCACATAACTAACTTGAAACCAAGATTGCGCGTGATTAGCTGTTACAGTATCAGGAGCATAAACACTATTCACATTTCAGCCGCCTGGCTTGCATTTTCGCTTTTATCGAAGAAAAACTGTAAAATATTGCGTATTTTGTCTTTGCTAGTGTCCACCTTTGACGCACGCCCAAACTAAACTGAGTCAACTGATCATAAAACTGTCAGGAAAGATTTTGTAGTACCAAATCTTATCTTTCTAACGCCATCCAGTGGAACCCGATCGGACTTATACAACGCGAGATACATATAACTGAAGCCATCTATTGTAAAAATATAAAAATAATGGATTTCTTTTTACTACACCTAATATGAGAAAATCATATCATCGCTCAGTGTTTCCCCAAGAAGGAAAGTGCCATTCGGGGCAGATAGGTACCGGTTTCATGGTTATTACCAATCATTAGCTTCACACTTCAAATTCATCATCATAAATATCTCAGCCTTGCTATTTTTTTATTTGAAAATATTCAGAATACTACTTACCTTTCATAAGATTCATCTTGGATGGCAGCAACCATAAATTTTCAGAGAAGTTTTCTGCCTGCCTCTCATCGCCCTTGTCTTTGAAGTCGTTCCAGATCTCGAATATTCTCATCATAGACATATGATCACTTGATTTTGAAAAACTAGCTTTCAAATTCCTTATGTCTTCCTTTCTTTCTAATCCAGTTCTGAATATATCTGTTCCGGATGAAAACAAAGTGATGATGTCCACAACTGGTGAAACACATTTAAATATCACGGAATTCACAAGTGTCTTGGCAAGTTTTGGTTCTAGCTGAAACTTATGGAGCACCTGACCGAGAGGGGTCAGTTGTTCATTGACGTCTAACAGTTCAAGATCTACTAATTCATCAACAGCCAATTTGATTGTTTCGTCCTTTGGAGGTGAAGGTAGGTTGTTGAAAAATTCTAATGATGTCATTTCTGAATTGAAGGCTTTGGAATCCAACACAACTTTGGTTAAAGATACTCTCAAAACTTCGGGCAGAGAAAACTGTGGAAGGGTTGCCAATTTATTTTTGGGGTACAGATGAAAGCATTCTCCTGCTGTGACCCTACCGGCTCTGCCTTTCCGTTGTTCCACGCTTGATCTAGATACCCAATGATTGTCTATACACATCAAACCTGAAAACGAACAAAGATAATGCATTAATTTAAAAAATAAGTTCAAGCACTGACGTGAAATCAGGAGCTTTTGCGCGTATGTTCTATTGTCCATTCTCCTGTATTGGACACTCTTAATCGAATTCACCATGGTAAATTCGATTAAGAGTCTTCAATAAAGGAGAATGGACAATAGAACATACGCGCAAAAGCTCCTGACTTCACGTCAGTGCTTGAACCAATTTTTTTTTCGTGAAGTCAGAAGCTTTTGCGCGTATGTTCTATTGTCCATTCTCCTGTATTGAACACTCTTAATCGAATTTACCATGGTGTATTCTATTGTCTGTTCTCCTGTATTGGATACTCTTAATCGAATTTACCATGGTGAATTCGATTAAGAGTGTCCAATACAGGAAAATAGACAATAGAATTCACCATGGTAAATTCGATTAAGAGTGTCCAATACAGGAGAATGGACAATAGAACATACGCGCAAAAGCTCCTGACTTCACGTCAGTGCTTGAACCAATTTTTTTTTTCGTGAAGTCAGGGTAGAAAGCAATGATGAAAAAATTAACACATTATTGTCTACCTTCAATTCTTCTTCAGGAGAAGAATACATAATTATTCAAGAAAAATATTACTGGAATTAATGTCATATTTAAATAATCAAAGTAAAGAAAATTATAAGTTTAGTTACTAACATATTGAATGAAATTCGATTGAATTTCAGTAATATTCAATTACTTATTCTTAACCAATAAATGCCCATTGATAGATCTAAAGGTGTTGAGGTGAAACATAAAGATATATTCTCATTAGTGATAGAAAAACTGGCCTAAAATTCCTCCCTACCCATCACGAGATTTAATATCGACAAATGAGCCTCTTACCTTACAAGATCAGAAAGTGTGGTTAATTTAAAGTTAAGTTTTGAAGCCTGCAAAATTTCAGTGATATCATATTAAAAAGAATACATAACCTTTCAAAAGTCCCCTCTCACGAATATACTCCTCTGAAGGCACATGGATCTCTTGAAGAAGAATCGCCTTCTCTATTTCTCAAAGATATTCACTCTTGTTCATAGAAATCCCTTCAATATTTAGTTGCCTCCTCCTAAGGAGGATCTCTTTCAAAACCAGGTCTGACCGCTAATGTAGGGCTATCATCTCCCATAGATTTGTGATGAAATAACACGATTTTTCCAAGAACTGCTTTTGAGGGTTCTCGCAAAAATTCGACGATTCGCATCCAGCTACCGAACTCACAAAAGGCTGCTCGGTTCTCCAACAATATGGATCCGATCATGTTCAAACTTGGAACTCTGTAGTAGAGTTAGGTTCTGAAGGCTCTTCCAAAATTTCAGCCATGTCGGACGAATAGTTTATGATATATAGAATTTTTTTCAATTTTTTTCAATAATTTTTTTGAAATTTTCTAGTTATACCATCCTCACGAAATTCCGCAAGAATTTTCGCGTTGGCATTCTACAACTAGTAACCATGTTTGAATTATATCGGTTTCGTATTTTTCGAGTTATTGAGGAAATAACAACCAAATTTCAGATGGGTATAATTCCAAAACCGTTTGGCCGATTATACCTATAGACAAATTCAAATGTCGCATTCAGATGCACAACCTAACCTGAAAATTTCAAGCCGCTATCTCCTTCCGTTCTCAGGTTATCGTGTCATAAATAATATTTTTTAATATATTTTTTTTAATTTTCTAGTGACACGATTCTCACAAAATTTCACAAACGTGCTTAGGTTTATATTCTACAACTATTCACCAAGTTTGAATTCGATCGGATTTATTTTGGTTGAAAACAAAATTATTACTCGGAAACCATTGGGCCGTTTATACCCATTAACGAACTTGTCCGTCGTATTGGGCACCTACCCTGAAAATTTCAAGTCGCTAGCTCTTTCCGTTCTCAAGTTATCGTGGTAACGGCCGGACGGCACCACAGAATTAAATTTCACTTTTGGGCAAAATGATTCGCGATATTCCCCAGAACATACGCGCAAAAATCGAGGAAAGCACTGACGTGAAGTCAGGAGCTTTTGCATCCATGTTTTATTGTATATTCATGCCTCCCAAACCCTTCACAGGGATTGAAACTGAACTGAAATTTGTGTGACAAATTTCAGAATAACTGTTAAAAAAAAATAATTCCGAAGATTTTCGCTTGATGTCTGACTTAGGGCCGGTTTCTCAATTGCGAGTTAACCCGAGGTTGCGGGTAACCCGAGGGTTGCGCATTCATGAATATCGCTAAATACATGCGTCAACTCGCAACCTCGAGTTAACTCGCAATTGAGAAACCGGCCCTTAGTCTCCGAAACGTTACAGAATAGTGGTTTTATCGTGGATGTTGTTTCGTTGCTGTTTATTAGGCAATATTGTTCTATTTATAGTTTCTGACAAATATCTAGTGTTTCTTACGCAGAAGCAATTTCAAAATAATATATTTTTTTATTTCATAGATGTATTTTAGGGTTTGGGAGGGAAAAACCAGAAATGAACTATTTAGTGATGAATTCACCTCCCAAAGTATCCTTTAATGATTACTTTATTTTCACTGTGTTTAGATGTTGAATATTTTCCATTATTAAATAACAAAACATATTTTCAAAAATGTACCCTCCCAAATTTCAATTCTACCACTTCAATATAAATTATCTTAACCATTAGAATAATTTTTAACATAAATACATATGATATTTTTTGCGTGCATGTTCTGGGGAACATCGCGTTATCATTTTTCCCAAATGTCTGTAACTTTCGATTTTTTTGCCGAAAATGGTCTCAAACGAATAGGTTCCACTCGGATGAAGAATTTGAGGTCAAATTTTATTCTATCCGGCCGTTGCCACGATAACTTGAGAACGGAAAAAGATAGCGACTCGATATTTTCAGGGTAGGTGGCACGTCCAAACACGACGGACAAGTTCGTTAATGGGCATAATACCCAACGATTTCCGAGTAATAATTTTGTCTTGAACCATTACAGATCCGATCGAATTGAAACTTGGTAGGTAGCTTATTGTAGAATTCTGACACAAAACATTTGTAAAATTTTGTGAGAATCCTATCACTAGTACATTTTAAAAAAATTATTAAAAATTACTATTCATCTCACGATAACTTGAGAACGAAAAGAGATAGCGACTGGCAATTTTTAGGGTAGCTTACACATCCGAATGCGACAATTGAGTTTGTTAATAGGCATAATCGGCCGAACGGTTTTGGAGTTATACCCATGTGAATTTTGGTTGTTATTTCCTCAATAACTCAAACAATACGAATCAGAACCGATTAAATCATGGTAATTAGTTGTAGAATGTCGACACGAAATTTTATGCCAAATTTCTTGAGGATCGTATAACTAGAAAAATTAAGAAAAATCATGAAAAAAATACTTTATATCAGAAAGTATTCGACGGATATCGCTGAAGTTTTGCGAGAACCTTTAAAACTTAACTCTAGAACCAAGTTCCAAGTTTGAACACGATCAGATCTATATTGTTGGAGATCAGAGCAACCTTGGGTGAGTTCAGTAGCTGGATGACCTCTGCCACGGCAACTTTCTAACGGAAAGATATAGGGACTTGCAATTTTCAGGGTATGTTGCTCATCCGAATGAGAGAGTTAAGTTAGTTGTTGGGCATAATCGGCCCAACGGTTTCAGAGTTTACCAATCTGGAATTTTATTTTCTCGATAACCCAAAAAATACAGATCCGATCGAATTGAAACTTGGTGACTAGTTGTAGAATATCAACATAAAGACGTATCTATCTTGTAACCACTAGAAAATGTTAACAAAATTATGAACAAATATTATATATCTCACGATACCTTGAGAACGGTAAGAGCAATTTTCAGGGTAGGTTGCACATCCGAATGCGACATTTCAATTCATTAATAGGCATAATCGGCCAAACGGTTTTGGAGTTATACTCATCTGAAATTTTGTTGTTATTTCCTCTATAACTCATATCACAATTAAAAATTCTTTGACGGTTCTATCATTACCCAAATATGTAATTAAAATGGTACGAAATGTATTCATATCTTATAAAAGCTGAAGAATTAAGCAATTGTCCAATAGAGATAGAGGTAAATAAACAATAGAACATGCGCGGAAAAACTCCTGACTGCACGTCAGTGCTTAAACCAATTTTTTATGGACGCTAATGATATTTCCTCTCAATAAAGAGATAAGGTTCAAGGTGACACTTGATTGTCCCCCGTTGCATCCAACAACTTGAATGTAACTTCTACTTATTTTTCCTCACCAGGCGCAGATATTTACTTCAAAATATTGAGATGTTCTCATTTCTTGAATCAGTTGAAAAAATTCACAATTACCTTTATCAATGTCGAATCTCGTTTCCTTGTGAATTCCAGTATCAACAACATAGACGACGTCATTTATTGTAACGGATGTTTCAGCAATATTTGTAGCTAATATAATTTTTCTTACACCTTCAGGAGATTTTTCGAATATTCGCCATTGCTCCAAATCCTGTAACCTACATAATTAATATTATGATTTGCACTTTTTTCACATGATGTTATTAAAATATATATAACCATTTAATCATATATTGTTTTTTCTATCTCCCGAATGATTTCGATTCTTTTCCATTTCCTGGAAAAAAAAATTTGGATACCTTGAAAACGGTACATTTTATCGACAATGAACAGGATTACCTTTTCTTAAGCTTAATGTTCAACTCCTTATCATACAGGGTGTTAAATATCTTAGCATTGAAATGTACAACCTTGTCCGCCCCTGCTAAACTAAACAAGCTAATTTAAATATAAGGGCAGTATTTGAAGAGGTCCTTACTACTGTTTATCATATCAAAATTTCATTAAATTATATTAAGTAGTATAAAATTTATTCCAGTAAAATGGATTTCCAGTGGCGTCATTTAGGAGGCCGTATCTCCGTAGGGAGGGACGCTAGGAAAAAAAATAATGGGAACTTGTCATCTTATTTTTTTATGTTTTATCGGAATCCTAGAGATTTCCCACATTTTACCGGACACCCTGTATACCACGATAATGTTTTTTGTGTTCTAATTCACTGAGAGCGCTCACTATTGAAGATGGTAATCAGTTACAAACAAAATTACATACTACATAGCATCATCAACATTCAGGCTTAAGCTGTACAGGATAGGTGCTTGGTTCCATAGTCAGTATTTTCAAACCACAACCGCCATCTATACGTTAGGTAAGAGATCTACCAGTCTTACCTAGAGTGTAAACATAGAACCATGACATCCTGTCTAGGTGGAATGGAATCCCGTATCTTTCTAATATCTTCCCAGCCTGGTAAAAAACACAAGACAGCTCCCTCGGGTTTAGTCTGATGTATATGCATCAATAATCTAACAACTTCATCGTGAATTACGACTGGATCTGATTCATCACACATTTTTTTTGTTTTATCCAGGGTCACCTTCAATTCATCAAGAAAGTAAGGCTTGACAGGATAAGTGAAACCTAAAAAGTAAAACATACTGACATCAAACATTACCATCGAAAAATTCAAAACCTTGTTACTAACAACAATATAAAAATCAACAAATATTGACTAGTGCAAATGGCTTAATGAAATAATATTGAATGAAACGTTTCCATTTTATATTCGTATTGACTGTTTCATCACTATGGGTTATAGTGGATTCATCAGATTCATATTATATACTCTCATATCAATATTCGTGATAGCTATATCCTTTGATAGTCCACGGTTATATCACAATTTCAAATAAATCATTATTATGCTGGTACCCGGCACGTTGTATCATTTCCTGAAATTTTTGATGAGTGAAATGACGTACCTACAGGACAACCAGAACAACATGTCACGATTCAAAATTGTATACTCAAGGAATGCAAATATTCAAGGAGTGAGACACGAAAAAAATCCTATTCAATCTCGATGTACGGTTTTTCTAATGTTGAATTTCTTTATTGATTTGCACCCTTCAAAAACATTTTCGATGGGTGGAATGAGGTGTGAGGCAAACACATTAATCTTCATATTCACATATTCCCATTCTAAATTTCTTTTTTCTTCAGACGTCTAGATTAATCGTATTGAATCTCAGCGTGACAGACGCCCCACTTTAGAAAAATCTGGGACCTAGATATACGAATCATTATTTATTTTATCGATTGACCGGTGTAGGTGAAATTAGCATATTCCAAATATCAACCGATTATATTGGGGGGATCGATAATTATGAGGACTTGAAATATTAGTGAAAAAGACTAATCAATTGATCGGTGTAGGTGAAAATAGCATATTTCAAATATCATTAGATTATACTAGATCTACATTTTTCCAGTAGATCTACGTTTTTTCGGTAGATCTACATTTTTCCGGTAGATCTGCATTTTTAATGGTAGATCAATATAACGGTAGATCAACCGAACCCGTAGTTCAACGCCATCTAACGTGTCCTGTTGTGTGAAAGCCGTTTTCGAGCTTCTATAGATCAATAGAGGCGCCCCCTACAGGATGCTATTGTGAATCAGAGACACGCCGATACAAAGTCACAAAGTTTTATCAAAATCGGTCCGGGCATTTTCGAGTTCCTATACATCGATTGTAGCGCCACCTACAGGGTCTAAAAAACACGAAAATGTGTGATTCCCTCTCCGGGATTCGACCCCGCCTTCTCTCGGTCTGACACCGAGAGTTCGATCGTCAGACGCATGCGCCACCGGCTTGAACGTAAATTGTGACCGATCTGCGGTATTCGAATAATTAGTCGGTACTTACCGGGGATAGATATTCTTAATTTTCACTTTTCGACATAAAATCGCCACATGGAGGTTTATTTGACGGTTTTTTACTCTTATCTTCGCTTTTAGTCAACTTTCATTAGATTATATTGGGTGGATCGATAGTTATGAGGACTTGAAATATTAGTGAAATAGACTAATCAATTGATCGGTGTAGGTGAAAATAGCATACTTCAAATATCATCAGATTATATTGGGTGGATCGATAGTTATGAGGAATTGAAATTTTAGTGAAATAGATTAATCAATTGACCGGTGTAAGTGAAATTAGCATATTTCAATTATCAATAGATTATGGGTGGATCGATAGTTATGAGGAATTGAAATATTAGTGAAATAGACTTATCGATTGAACGGTGTAAGTGAAATTAGCATATTTCAAATATCATTAGATTATATTGGGTGGATCGATAGTTATGAGGACTTGAAATATTAGTGACATAGACTAATCAATTGATCGGTGTAGGTGAAGATAGCATATTTCAAATACCATCAGATTATATTGGGTGGATCGATAGTTATGAGGACTTGAAATATTAGTGAAATAGACTAATCAATTGATCGGTGCAGGTGAAAATAGCATATTTCAAATATCATTAGATTATATTAGATGGATCGATAGTTATGAGGACTTGTAATATTAGTGAAATAGACTAATCAATTGATCGGTGTAGGTGAAAATAGCATACTTCAAATATCATCAGATTACATTGGGTGGATCGATAGTTATGAGGAATTGAAATATTAGTGAAATAGATTAATCAATTGACCGGTGTAAGTGAAATTAGCATATTTCAATTATCAATGGATTATGGGTGGATCGATAGTTATGAGGAATTGAAATATTAGTGAAATATACTAATCGATTGAACGGTGTAAGTGAAATTAGCATATTTCAAATATCATTAGATTATATTGGGTGGATCGATAGTTATGAGGACTTGAAATATTAGTGAAATTGACAAATCAATTGATCGGTGTAGGTGAAAATAGCATATTTCAAATACCATTAGATTTATATTGGGTGGATCGATAGTTATGAGGACTTGAAATATTAGTGAAATAGACTAATCAATTGATCGGTGTAGGTGAAAATAGCATATTTCAAATACCATTAGATTATATTGGGTGGATCGATAGTTATGACGACTTGAAATATTAGTGAAATACACTAATCAATTGATCGGTGTAGGTGAAAATAGCATATTTCATATATCATTAGATTATATTGGGTGGATCGATAGTTATGAGGACTTGAAATATTAGTGAAATATACTAATCAATTGATCGGTGTAGGTGAAAATAGCATACTTCAAATATCATTAGATTATATTGGGGATCGATAGTTATGAGGACTTGAAATATTAGTGAAATAGACTAATCAATTGATCGGTGTAGGTGAAAATTGCATATTTCAAATATCATTAAATTATATTGGGTGGATCGATAGTTATGAGGACTTGAAATATTAGTGAAATAGACCAATCAATTGATCGGTGTAGGTGAAAATAACATACTTCAAATATCATCAGATTATATTGGGTGGATCGATAGTTATGAGGAATTGAAATTTTAGTGAAATAGATTAATCAATTGACCGGTGTAAGTGAAATTAGCATATTTCAATTATCGATAGATTGTGGGTGGATCGATAGTTATGAGGAATTGAAATATTAGTGAAATAGACTAATCGATTGAACGGTGTAAGTGAAATTAGCATATTTCAAATATCATTAGATTATATTGGGTGGATCGATAGTTATGAGGACTTGAAATATTAGTGAAATAGACTAATCAATTGATCGGTGTAGGTGAAGATAGCATATTTCAAATACCATTAAATTATATTGGGTGGATCGATAGTTATGAGGACTTGAAATATTAGTGAAATAGACTAATCAATTGATCGGTGTAGGTGAAAATAGCATATTTCAAATATCATTAGATTATATTGGGTGGATCGGTAGTTATGACGACTTGAAATATTAGTGAAATAGACTAATCAATTGATCGGTGTAGGTGAAAATAGCATACTTCAAATATCATCAGATTATATTGGGTGGATCGATAGTTATGAGGAATTGAAATATTAGTGAAATAGATTAATCAATTGACCGGTGTGAGTGAAATTAGCATATTTCAATTATCAATAGATTATGGGTGGATCGATGGTTATGAGGAATTGAAATATTAGTGAAATAGACTAATCGATTGAACGGTGTAAGTGAAATTAGCATATTTCAAATATCATTAGATTATATTGGGTAGATCGATAGTTATGAGGACTTGAAATATTAGTGAAATAGACTAATCAATTGATCGGTGTAGGTGAAAATAGCATATTTCAAATATCATTAGATTATATTGGGTGGATCGATAGTTATGAGAACTTGAAATATTAGTGAAATAGACTAATCAATTGATCGGTGTAGGTGAAAATAGCATACTTCAAATATCAGATTATTGGGTGGATCGATAGTTATAAGGAATTGAAATATTGGTGAAATAGATTAATCAATTGACCGGTGTAAGTGAAATTAGCATATTTCAATTATCAATAGATTATGGGGGGATCGATAGTTATGAGGAATTGAAATATTAGTGAAATAGACTAATCGATTGAACGGTGTAAGTGAAATTAGCATATTTCAAATATCATTAGATTATATTGGGTGGATCGATAGTTATGAGGACTTGAAATATTAGTGAAATAGACTAATCAATTGATCGGTGTAGGTGAAAATAGCATATTTCAAATACCATTAGATTTATATTGGGTGGATCGATAGTTATGAGGACTTGAAATATTAGTGAAATAGACTAAGCAATTGATCGGTTAGATTATATTGGGTGGATCGATAGTTATGAGGACTTGAAATATTAGTGAAATAGACTATTCAATTGTTCGGTGTAGGTGAAAATAGCATATTTCATATATCATTAGATTATATTGGGTGGATCGATAGTTATGAGGACTTGAAATATTAGTGAAATATACTAAACAATTGATCGGTGTAGGTGAAAATAGCATACTTCAAATATCATCAGATTATATTGGGTTGATCGATAGTTATGAGGAATTGAAATATTAGTGAAATACATTAATCAATTGACCGGTGTAGGTGAAATTAGCATATTTCAAATATCATTAGATTATATTGGGTGGATCGATAGTTATGAGGACTTGAAATATTAGTGAAATAGACTAATCAATTGATCGGTGTAGGTGAAAATAGCATATTTCAAATACCATTAGATTATATTGGGTGGATCGATAGTTATGAGGACTTGAAATATTAGTGAAATAGACTAATCAATTGATCGGGGTAGGTGAAAATAGCATACTTCAAATATCATCAGATTATATTGGGTGGATCGATAGTTATGAGGAATTGAAATATAAGTGAAATAATAATGTTGATTAGTTGTTGATAAGTGAAATAGACTAATCAATTGAACGGTGTAAGTGAAATTAGCATATTCCAAATATCAATCGGTTATATTGGATGAATCGATAGTTGTGAGGACCTGAAATATCAATGAAATGGACTAATTGATTGACCGTTGTAAGTGATGTTAGCATATTATAAATATCAATCGATTATATTGGGTGGATCGATAGTTATGAGGACTTGAAATATTAGTGAACTAGACTGATAGAATTGGCCGGTGTAAGTGAATAGCATATTCCAAACATGAATCTGTTATATTTGGCAGATCGATAGTTATTGAGGACTTGAAATATTAGTGAAATAGACTAATAGATTGATCGGTGTAAATGAAAATACCATATTCCAAATATCAATCGATTATATTGGGTGAATCGGTAGTTATAATGACTTGAAATATTAGTGAAATAGGTTAATCAATTGACCGGTTAAGTGAAAATAGATATTCCAAATATAAATCGATTATATTGGGAGGATAGATAATTATGAGGACATGAAATATTAGTGAAGTAGACTAATCGACTGACTTGAAATATTATTGAAACAAATGGAACATCCTATATTTCGGTAATGAGGTTGGTTAGACCTATCATATATTGGTTTTTTGGACTCGTTCATGACAGTCAGCTTCTTCGTGAGACAAAATTGTTGAAAAATTAACCATTACAAATTACAACCAATCGGTCCTAGAGTGAAACATTTGAGAAAAGCACTGACGTGAAGTCAGAATCTTTTGGACGCATTCATGTTCCATTGCCTATACACACCTCATACGTATGTGTGGAATTTCAGCTGATTCGGACGCATAGTTTTTTTTCTAGTCATACGATATTCACGAAATTTCGCAAAAATGTGCGCGTTAGCATTCTACTAATTACCATGTTTGAATTGGATCGTATTCGAGTATTTTGAGGAAATAACAACAAAATTTCAGATGGGTATAACTCCAAAACTGTTTGGCCGAATATGCCTATCAACAAACCCGCATGTCGTATTCGGGTACGCAACCTACCCTAAAAATTGCAAGTCGCTATATCTTTCCGTTCTTAAGTTATCGTGAGATAAATTATATTTTTTAATAAATTTTTCTAAATTTTCTAGCGTTACCAAGGAAAAAAGGATATGCTGCCGGAAGGTATTTAATTCCGAGGATGTTTATAAGGGGAAATATCCTCTTGGCAATCATATTCCAACTACGAGAGATACCTACTCTAGTACTTGAATATAGCTTTCAAACGACTCACCTGGTATGTGTATTAGATTAGATCCTTCAAAATATTTTTGAAACAGTTCTGTATCGATTGTAGCACTCATTATAACTACTTTCAGAGAAGGATTATCATTCAGAACATTCCTCAACATATTCAACAGAAGATCTGTATTTATATCTCGTTCATGAGCTTCATCTATTACTACATGAGTGAAATCTGATAAAGTCGGATCAGATTTGAAGTGCTGTAACAGAACTCCATTGGTGCAGTACATTATTCGTCCTGTCGATGATTGAAAATTTGACTTGAAACGAACTTTATATCCTACAACGTTTCCCACCTAAAAAGTTAATATAGTGTCAAGAATGCCTGGAAGGAAGAGGGGGCAAACGTACCCTTTCATTTCTTTCAGACGCAACACGGTCAGCTAAAGAAATAGCTGCAATTCGTCTAGGTTCTGTTACGACTATTCTACAAGGTTTGCCTGTAGTTTCAGCCTCTCTAGCCCATCCCTCTAATATATATTGAGGTACTCTAGTACTTTTTCCACAGCCCGTCTCTCCTTTCACTATGAGTACTCTATTTTCTTTTATCCTTGTTATAATCTCTTCCCTATAAAATATATTATTATAGCAATCATTCAAATCCCACGGCTTTGTGTGTCGTAATTATTTTATATTATTTGCAAAACAAAGAGTGAAGTGTGCTGGGGAAAACGACTTCAGTCCACTTTGCCCTCAAAATGAGTTTGAGGTATATCCAGGGATCAGTGAACTGAAACGCTTCAACAGCATTTGCGAATGGATACTCCTTAATATAACTGATAGGCGCATTGCCTTCATTTTGATCAGATATTCTTCTAATTCCAACTCGGATCGGACGTTGAATGCGCCCTTCCTGCCAGCTACGCTTCAAGTTGAAAATACCAGTTTTACTGACATTTAAGGCGTCTGCTGTCGCATGTTGCGACCAATTTTCCTCCAGTTTAGTAACTGCCCACATTTTCTCACCATCGTTTAAATGTCGGGGCATTTTATAATTATGTATTTCTGTTTATTTGAAATTACCTCAATGAATTCTGACGTTTTTGTTGTCAACGACTGCGAGATATGGATATATAGCCATAGATATACATGGATGTATAAGGATGAATCCATATTTACAATAGAAAAAAAAATTGGTTCAAGCACTGACGTGAAGTCAGGAGCTTTTGCGCGTATGTTCTATTGTCCATTCTCCTGTATTGAACACTCTTAATCGAATTTACCATGGTGTATTCTATTGTCTGTTCTCCTGTATTGGACACTCTTAATCGAATTTACCATGGTGATGCAAGCGCTGTGACTGCCAGTCACACTAAAAAATACTTAGTAATTGCAACTTACTTGTAATCTGAAACAGGAAGGTGTTGGTCCTCTTTGACCTTGTACATATCATAACCCAGAAATTTCTGCTCATATGTGCTTGATTCATTATATAAACTTTCTCTTCCACTTTCCCATTCTGTAGTAATCTTACAACTTTCAATAAGAGGCATAATTTGTTGTGAATAGATACTAGTTATTTCTCCTAATTTTTCCATATGATCATGATTCAGATTCAAAGCAGGAATATTTCCTTGTACTAGTGCTTGAATATCTTTTTTATCATAAAGTAATGGCGTACCTTTCATATTAATATGTTTATTTTCTAATAAATACTGTAAAACTAGTGATGCACACTTCTCTGAAGCTTTTTTCTTTGTATCAGCAGAATGCGAAAAGCTCATTTCCACTGGCCATTTAATTTTATAAGTACATGTCCAATTTTGTTTCACCTGTCTGAACATAGAGGAAAGCCATATATCATCAGATCCCTTCTCTTTTTGTATAATATGATATATATTGCCTAAAGTGTGTTTTGAATTGGGAAATAATTTAGTTAATCCATCTTTTAATCTAGAATGTTGGATTTCAACACCCGATTCTTTTAGTTCACTCATATTAGGATTGTCGTCAATAATGGACTTATTCAGGTTTTTCTTGTGCCTCCTTCCAGATGCTTGAGTGCAATAACCAATGGATCCACAAGAAGCCAAAAAACTTATTTTGTTACTTGAAAGTAGAGGCTTCACTTTGAAATTCTTTGAATTTGTTCTGCACAGAAACTCATTTGATATTTTTGCACCAATATTCTGAGCACTTTTATACTGGCATTTCCAGAATTCTGGGCGATTAACAGAACCAGATAAATGAAATGATGGAGTTATTTGCGAATTTATTCCATACATTTCATTAGACTCAAGCACTGAGATATAAGCGTTCTCTAATAACTTTTCAAACATTACACGAGTTCTTCCCATTTTCATTACGGTGGACCAATTTTGATCATTTGCACTAAATCTAGATAATTTGAATATTTCCTGAGGCATATAATTTTTTTTCTGAAAATTAATTTCATCTTTATATGGTTCACATGATTTTCCATCCAATTTTACAACTTCGTTAGATATGATCATTTTTTCGAGGTTACATTTTCTTGAAAGCCGGCATGATTTGACATTCAGCGTATTAGGAACAGAATAAAAGGTTCCCCGTACAGTTGAATATTTTTGTACAATATTTTTAAGATTTTTCCCAAACATTTTGATTATTTAACAATATTTACACCACTTTCAATAACCTAACTTTTTTGAAAAATGTGCACAGCACATGAGAACATTTCAATGCAACCACAGAATTTTCATCTTCTTTATGTATGATAACTGATAAATTCACTCCTACAATAAAATGTCTATTTGAGCATCGCATTTATATCACTTTGACATCGATAAAAAAGCTGCATCGTTTTTTCACAGATTACTGTTAATCTGTGGTTTTTTACAGCGATAAAACACTCTCCAGCTCGAAATCAAGCCGTACTGGCTCGTTTCCTAGCAACATAACAATATATTATTTCTTATTATCTCGATTCGTGAATTTATCATACGTAAAAGCACAAGAGCTTTTTTTTTATCGGATAAACTTTTATTTTTTACGAAAACTAGATTGCTTAGAAATTTAACGAGAACAAACGAACTGATAAAAACTCGACAGCGAAGCTGGAGAGTTTTTATAAGTTTCGTTTGTTCGAGTTTAAATTGCTTGAAAGCAATCTAGTTTGAGTTTACAAAATAGAAGTTTATCCGATCTTAAAAAAATGCTCGAGTGATTTTTAGCTAGATAAATTCACGAATTTAATTTTATGGTAGCCATATTGTTATGTTGCTAGGAAACGAGCCAGTACGGCTTGATTTCGAGCTGGAGAGTGTTTTATCGCTGTAAAAAACGATGCAGCTTTTTTATCGATGTCAAAGTGATATAAATGCGATGCTCAAATAGACATTTTATTGTAGGAGTGAATTTATCTAGCTAAAAATCACTCGAGCATTTTTTTAAGATCGGATAAACTTCTATTTTGTAAACTCAAACTAGATTGCTTTCAAGCAATTTAAACTCGAACAAACGAAACTTATAAAAACTCTCCAGCTTCGCTGTCGATTTTTATCAGTTCGTTTGTTCTCGTTAAATTTCTAAGCAATCTAGTTTTGGTAAAAAATAAAAGTTTATCCGATAAAAAAAAAGCTCTTGTGCTTTTACGTATGAATAATACTCCGTTCAACCTATATGTTTTTCATATTTTTGACAACAAGATTCACAACATAAATGGACGTTTCTAGAAGCTCAAAATACTAGTAAATTATTCAATTAGCTAGTGACTTTCATTGTTCACGATCGAGAAGTTTACAAAATGAGAAGGCGAGTTTCGTACATCACTTGTGAAATTCCTGGATGAATAAAGGTAAGGACAGACTGAGCCCACGTACGCAATGTATTGTGACAACTAGCCCCTTGAATTTGCATTTGACCCCGTTGTAACGGTATAAAACCCTGTTACGCTGTTTTCGTAGTTATGGAACCTGTGATGCGTTGAACGTGAATGAATGGTTGCGTTATGGTTTGAAATCGTTGTTGTATTTCGAGTCTAAATTAGAAATGTTTTGTCAAAATACGAATTGATTTTCGACATTTAATTTTTCAATATATTATAAAAACCATTGTGAACTCATTCATAAATAAATCATTTAAGCCTTGGGTGAGTGCTTTTCATTTTAACACTAAACTTATATTCCATACCCGTGTACCTGCCAAAATAGAATAATTTTATAGTGTCAGAACTCATTATTCAGTGGTCAAAAATTACAGTTTTATAATATCATGTTAATAAAGACATTTTTCTTTTATTTTTACAATATTCTATTGTTCCATAAACTAATGTTAGTCTTTTATCCATGGCGTGCAAATGATCCTGTATCAAAAAATCTTCAACATCAGGCATAACTTTCAAGTATTGGCTGATTTTATTATTGCTAAGACTTAATAATTTTCTCCAAGTCTTTTTCCTCAGTCTGAAAAACAAGAAATATCATTATATACAACTATAATATGATTTCTAATATGGAATGTGATATGTGTTTAGTTTTCTCAACGAGTTACTTTGCCGCAGTAGTGGGGTAAAATGTAAAATATATTAATTTTTTTAAATTTGTTATTTGAGTTTGTGCGGAATTTCAGTTGATTCTAGCGTTAGCTGAAAAAAAAATGAAAAGTTAACCTTAAACCGACAAAAGTCCAGTTATTAATGTTTTATTCACCTCTAATGGACATACTCTTAATAGAATGTTTCATCGATATGGTCTGTTTTCTCAGCTTTTATAAGATATTAATACATTTCGTACCATTTTAATGACAGACTTGAGGAATGAGAGAATCGTCCAAGATCACTAGGAGAAAAAAACTGTTTTCCAAGAATTTCATATTTCAGGAACTATCCGCCAGAATCCGATGAAATTGCGCACATACCTTCGAACAGCCATCATAAAATCGAGTACCGCATTTCAGCTCGAACGACTTTGTATAAGGCGCGCATACACAATGGACATGTGCGCAAAAGCTCCTTATTCACGTTAGTGCTTTTTAAATTTATTTTCATCTTAAAGCGAATCGATCTGGAATTTCTTGAAGCATCACTCGATTTTTGTACCTGTACTCAATTTCCAAGGAACTCTAAATCTTTTTTTTTTTGAGAATATTTAAACGATTTATTTTTTATGATAGTATATGGAGTATAATCATTTAGGCAGTAAATTTCGAAAATATTCTTATTGATGATTGACATGCTGTCCATTACCTAATTGTAAACTTACACACAGCACTGATATAACGGAGCCAATATATCAATATGATGTTTGTGGGGATTCCCTAAGCCTTTTCCATTATCTATGAGCAGAATTTGGCCATCCAAAGTTTCATAATGATGTCGATCGCCGTTTTGTATGAGAAAATCAAAAATTGCTGTATCTACCATTTCCAGCAGTCTATTTTTTGAAACACTGCTACGGACAGTCCTGAGAAGTTTTAAAAAAATCAACAATAATTACTTCTGAGTTTCAATAGATATTTTTTATTTAATTCTAAAATAACACTTTCGACATAAACAATATTGAATTAGTGCCGGTTTCTGAGGATAATACATATGGTTCATCTTCAGTTTATCTGTCCAATTCTATAAAATTCACAAGATAAACTGAAGATGAACTCTATACCTCAGAAATTGGCCCTGAGTCTTGAATACACAAAATAGATATCATATAACTTTGCTCATAGACGGAAGTTACACGATCAGTCTGGTATCAGTCTCGCATCACATCAATAATGGATTGATGGGAGATTGGTTCTACATATATGAGTAGATTGATGGACTGATGATCCGGATTGATGGTAATACTGATGCGAGACTGATACCAGACTGACCGTGTAATCTCCGTCTTATGATTTTTATTGCATTTAATATGCAGGGTGTCTGGTAATTCGTCACCGGTGTGAACCTAGCAGACTGTTTTAGCAGACTGTTTGGCGGAAACGCCCGAACGCTCCAAGCCAGTGTCATGCAGGCTGATTCTAAATTATCTCTCATAGGCTCGTCTGTTCGCCAGAGCACTTAAAAATTTTGGATGTGGGTTCCGTATAGCAATGAAAATATCCCCTGAAAAAATTATATTGACTTCCCGAGGGTCTGCGGGATAGTCTTTTCAACCCTGATATTTCGAAATTTAATATCTCCGGAACTATTCGCCGGAGCACATACAGATTTTGCATGTGGATTAAAAATACCGATAACAACATTCCCTGAAAAAATGATCGACTTCCCGAGGGGCTGCGGGGTAGTTTTTTCAACCCTTATATTTCAAAATTCAATATCTCCGGAACTATTCGCCGGAGCAGATGCAGACTTAGTATGTGGTTAAAAATACCGATAACAACATCCTCTGAAAAAATGATCGACTTCCCGAGGGGCTGTGTGGTAGTTTTTTCAACCCTTATATTTCAAAATTCAATATCTCCGGAACTATTCGCCGGAGCAGAAACAGACTTTGTATGTGGTTAATAATACCGATAACAACATCCCCTGAAGAAATTATCGACTTCCCGAGGGGCTGCGGGGTAGTTTTTCCAACCCTTATATTTCAAAATTTAATATCTCTTGAACTATTCGCCGGAGCAAATACAGAATTTGTATGTGGGTTAATTATACCGTTAACAACATTCCCTGAGAAAATGATCGACTTCCCGAGGGGCTGTGAGGTAGTCTTTTCAACCCTTAAAGTTCAAAATTTAATATCTCCGGAACTATTCACCGGAGCACATACAGACTTTGTAAGTGGGTTAATAATACCGATAACAACATTCCCTGAAAAAATTATCCACTTCCCGAGGGGCTGCGGGGTAGTTTTTACAATCCTAAAAGTTCAAAATTTAATATCTCCGGAACTATTCGCCGGAGCACATACAGATTTTGTATGTGGGTTAATAAAACCGATAACAACATCCCCTGAAAAAATTATCGATTTACCGAGGGGCTGCGGGGTAGTTTTTTCAACCCTTATATTTAAAAATTCAATATCTCCGGAACTATTCGCCGGAGCAGATGCAGACTTTGTATGTGGTTAATAATACCGATAACAACATCCTCTGAAAAAATGATCGACTTCCCGAGGGGCTGTGTGGTAGTTTTTTCAACCCTTATATTTCAAAATTCAATATCTCCGGAACTATTCGCCGGAGCAGAAACAGACTTTGTATGTGGTTAATAATACCGATAACAACATCCCCTGAAGAAATTATCGACTTCCCGAAGGGCTGCGGGGTATTTTTTTCAACCCTTATATTTCAAAATTTTATATCTCTTGAACTATTCGCCGGAGCACATACAAATTTTGTATGTGGGTTAATTATACCGTTAACAACATTCCCTGAGAAAATGATCGACTTCCCGAGGGGCTGTGTGGTAGTTTTTTCAACCCTTATATTTCAAAATTCAATATCTCCGGAACTATTCGCCGGAGCAGAAACATACTTTGTATGTTGTTAATAATACCGATAACAACATCCCCTGAAGAAATTATCGACTTCCCGAAGGGCTGCGGGGTAGTTTTTTCAACCCTTATATTTCAAAATTTTATATCTCTTGAACTATTCGCCGGAGCACATCCAGATTTTGTATGTGGGTTAATTATACCGTTAACAACAAACCCTGAGAAAATGATCGACTTCCCGTGGGGCTTCGGGGTAGTCTTTACAACCCTTAAAGTTCAAAATTTAATATCTCCGGAACTATTCGCCGAAGCACATACAGGTTTTGTATGTGGCTTAATAAAACCGATAACAACATCCCCTGAAAAAATTATCGACTTCCCGAGGGGCTGCGGGGTAGTTTTTTCAACCCATAAGTTCAAAATTTAATATGTCCGGAACTATTTGCCGGAGCACATACAGACTTTGCATGTGGGTTAATAATACCGATAACAACATCCCCTGAAAAAATTATCGACTTCCCGAGGGGCTACAGGGTAGTTTTTTCAACCCTTAATGTTCAAAATTCAATATCTCCGGAACTATTCGCCGGAGCACATACAGACTTTGTATGTGGGTTAATAATACCGATAACAACATCCCCTGAAAAACTTATCGACTTCCCGAGGGGCTGCGGGGTAGTTTTTTCAACCCTTATATTTCAAAATTCAATATCTCCGGAACTATTCGCCGGAGCACATACAGATTTTGTATGTGGGTTAGTAATACCTATAACAACATTCCCTGAAAATATTATAGGTTTCCCGAGGGGCTGCGGGGTAGCTTTTTCAACCCTTATATTTAAAAATTCAATATCTCCGGAACTATTCGCCAGATCACATACAGACTTTGTATGTGGGTTAATAATACCGATAAAAACATTCCCTGAAAAAATGATCAACTTCCCGTGGGGCTGCGGGGTAGTCTTTTCGACCCTTAAAGTTCAAAATTTATCTCCGGAACTATTCGCCGGAGCACATACATATTTTGTATGTGGGTTACTTATACCGATAACAATATCTCCTGGAAAAATGATCGACTTCCCGAGGGACTGCGGGGTAGTCTTTTCTACCCTACTATTTCAAAATTTGGTATCTCTGGAACTACCCCGCAGCGCCTCGGGAGTTCAATGAAATTTTCAGAGGATATAGGTATAAGTATAGGTAATACGTGTATGAGATCTTTATGTGCTCTGGCGAATAGTTCCGGAAATATTAAAATTTTGAAATATAAGGGTTGAAAAGACTACCCCACAGCCCCTCGGGAAGTCGATGAATTGTTCAGGGGATATAAGTATGGGTACAGGTAATACGTGTATGAAATCTGTATGTGCTCCGGCGAATACTTCCGGAGATATTGAATTTTGAAATATAAGGGTTGAAAAAACTACCCCGCAGCCCCTCGAGAAGTCGATAATTTTTTCAGGGGATGTTGTTATCGGTATTATTAACCCACATACAAAATCTGTATGTGCTCCGGCGAATAGTTCCGGAGATATTAAATTTTGAACTTTAAGGGTTGAAAAGACTACGCCACAGCCCCTCGGGAAGTCGATCATTTTTTAGAGAATGTTGTTAACGGTATAATTAACCCACATACAAAATCTTTATGTGCTCCGGCGAATAGTTCCGGAGATATTGAATTTTGAAATATAAGGGTTGAAAAACCTACCCCGCAGCCCCTCGGGAAGTCGGTAATTTTTTCAGGGGATGTTGTTATCGGTATTATTAACCCACATACAAAGTCTGTATGTGCTCCGGCGAATAGTTCCGGAGATATTAAATTTTGAACTTTTAGGATTGTAAAAACTACCCCGCAGCCCCTCGGGAAGTGGATAATTTTTTCAGGGGATGTTGTTATCGGTATTATTAACCCACATACAAAATCTGTATGTGCTCCGGCGAATAGTTCCGGAGATATTGAATTTTGAAATATAAGGGTTGAAAAAACTACCCCGCAACCCCTCGGGAAGTCGATCATTTTTTCAGGGGATGTTGTTATCGGTATTATTAACCCACATGCAAAATCTGTATGTGCTCCGGCGAATAGTTCCGGAGATATTCAATTTCGAAATATCAGGGTTGAAAAGACTATCCCGCAGACCCTCGGGAAGTCGATATAATTTTTTCAGGGGATATTTTCATTGCTATACGGAACCCACATCCAAAATATTTAAGTGCTCTGGCGAACAGACGAGCATATGAGAGAGAAATTAGAATCAGCCTGCACGCCACTGGCCTGGAACGTTCGGGCGTTTCCGCCAAACAGTCTGCTAGGTTCACACCGGTTAATTCGTCGTGATCCTTTATCGGGGCTATACTAGACATCATTTGCAACGATTTGAGTCCAGTGAACGCAAAAATATTTCTGGAATGTGCTAGTAAACGTTCTATACACAAGAAAAACTCAAATGTCATCTTGTACTGGCGATGACAATGAAACGTGAATATCTAGAACCACCCTGTGTCTCTCGAAGATTGCTGATTTCAAATGAGTATATCTCTGGAATTATACCTATTTATAAACTTGGTCTTTTCATTTTTGATATTTTTGGCGCTCTAGTTCCTCGGAACTGAGTGCTTATCAATTTGCCCAAATGTCTGTAATTTTCGAATTTTTCGATGAAAATGGTCTTAAACGATTTGGTTCGACTCACTGATCAAGAATCCGTGGTGGAAATTCATTCTGTCCGGCCGTCCGGCCGGCCGGTCCGGCCTAGTGTTGGGCGATACATCTGAAAGTATCGATACTCTGGATCGTAAAATATCGAAATCAGTAGTATCGATACTGGTATCGTATCGCTTCGAAAGTATCGATACATTGAATATCGAGTACTTTCGTAGAAAATAGAAAAACAAATCACACAAAACAGATTTATTGAAATATATAATTATAAAAAATAAGAACAAATAAATTAAATCAATCTTCATCTATGTATGTGTTTATACTATGCTGGTAATAGAAATAATTCCCTTGCAACCATTTTCGACGCAAATTCATGGAAAAAATTTGAAGGTATTTTTTGACCAAACGGCTCATTTCGGGTGTAATTACCCCCAATAAATCCGCTCTTGTCAGGACTACAACAAGATCACAATAAACTATATCCTAGACATTATTTGCCACAAATTCCATCAATTTCAAAATTGAATAAAATGATCTCGAATAATTTAACAGTCCTGTCTGTGATCTGTGAATACAGCAATTTCGCTCTTCGAATTAAGTATAGCAAGATACAAGATGTTACTAATGATACTATTATAACATGTGGTCTCCCAGAAATTCTTATTCAGGCATCTCAAGAAATAGATGTGTCCGCAAGCGGCGTAATGTGGCGATGTAATATATAATATTACCGAGTACTGGTATTTGAACTAAGATGAATCAATATGCATTTGGTGCGACTTCTAGTATTATAATACAATATACTATTTTTTTATTTTGAAATATTCCTACTGATTGCCAATACACGAAATAGTTATTAGGAATGGAAAATGCCAATGTTGATATAGGTAATTATATTTTGCTGTTGATGTCCTGTTAAAACAGGAGCATAGGCAACGCTATATGCACAGCAATCTGATACTGAAATACTGAATCAAAGAGATGGCGCTGAATATCTAATCCAGGAGACAGTTTCAATGCCCACATACAGAAATCTAATGTTCGATGGTGCTTTGAAAAAAAGCAAACATTTGATTTCATGATTTCGATACTCGACCTACGATATACGCCATTTAGTATCGATACATTCATGGTATCGGTAAGTCAAGTATCGATACAAAATATCGAATATCGCAACGGAAAGTATCGATACAGTAAAATATCGATACGTATCGCCCAACACTAGTCCGGCCGTAGGCACGATAACTCTCGAACGAAAGGAGTTAGAGGATTGATATTTGCAAGGTGGGTTTGGAGCGTAAATATCTCGGCTAAGTTCGTTAATGGGCAAAATCCATCAAGCGGTTTCGGAGTTATGGCCGATTTTAGTAAAACACATTTTTTATGAATATTTCCTAAACCGATCACTCGATCTATCTGAAATTTAGCATCAAATTGTAGAATCATGACCTCCATACGTATGTGAAGTTTTGTACTGACCAGGTTACCGCAAAGTGTCAAAAAAAAAAATTTTGAAAATTTAAAAATTTTTTACGATAACTCTAGAACGGAATGAGCTAGGCAGTTGAAATTTACAGAGTAGGTTAGGGAGATTAATATCTCGGTTGAGTTCGTTATTGGGCAAAATAGGCCAGAGGGTATCGGAGTAACGAAAAATAATTTTTTTTTCACGTAACAAATTTCAAATTAAATTTTTATTTAAGATGCAGTTTCACCATAAAAATCCACTGATTTCACTCTCAACTCCAACAAGCTAATACTTTCGGAGATATGATTTTTCGAAATTTCAATAATGAATCGTACTTCTATGTTTTCACAGAATGTTATAATTGTTCTATCTAAGCTTTATTATATGATCTGTGTTCATACTCGTACATTTCATCCTGTTCTATAAGAGAGAGTCAAATTCATTTCAGCTATTTTAATTTGATTTCTTCCATGGTGCAGTTCTCATTCTCATGATTGCTCATTTAATCTTGATAAATAAACTATTATTTGAATTGAACTTCCTTTATGATGCAGTTCTATCATAAGAATACATTGATATAATTCCCAACTCTGAGAAACCAATACTTTCGGAGATATAATTTGTCTGTTTGAACTAGTTTTCAAAAGTTTTCATACTGGACGAATGGGCTAACTGGGCAAACATTTTACAACACAATTGTGCTCGGGTTCGAGAGTGCAAAATAGTCTGGACACATGCATTAATAACATCAACAAATTGATGGGGTACTTACTTGCAATAAGATTCGTTTTGTTCCCACTCAGCAAATTTTCCCATTTTATAAGTTCTCATCCATGGGGACCTCAAAAGTTTCAGTTTATTCTTAATATTAAATATCACAGTCCCTGTCAGTGTATCATACTGGTCAGTGCAAACTGCATCTTTCTTAGAGCAATAAAAGCATTTTCCATAAACACATGTTTTATTTTTAATGGTGTACGTAGTATCCAGGAATTTTTTTGAAGATACGGGTATGACTTCTTTTTTCAGATTTAATTTCCTTTCTACAGAAAATGGAACAAAAGGTAAATTGAGAATTACAGATAAATAAAAGGCAATAATCTCAGATGTGTGTCTATCTTTCCCACCATATACTGGACCTTCCAAAATTCTTCCTTTTTCATACCATTTTGGTTTGAATATAACCTCTTGTTTGCCCTAAAATTATATGAAAATCACACAATTAACTTACTTCTCATGTAATAATATTCATTACTTGCAAAGTAAGAAGAAACTTTAGCTGACTGCCCCTTCCATCTAAGTCAGCTTTTATTATTGGAGCAGATTTTAGAGCCACAAAGATTTTTCCAATTTCGTCATTTGTATAATTAACAATATGTTGTTTTGATATCCAGGAATTTGATAATTTCCACAAATAAGATAAATTTCTCAAATCATAATTCTTCTTAATGTTTTGAGTAAAAATCTCAGTGATATTTTCAGTGTCAGGTTTTGGATTTGCATAAAATCTATGAAGATTGTTGGAATAATAGATAATGTCGTCCTCTATACTATTATTCAGATGAGGAATTGTTCTAATCGTTGGATTTCTTAGTTCATTTAATTTTAAATAAATTGAATAATTTGCTATAGCAAGAACTGATAGAAAAATAGAAAACGACAATATAATACATTTTATGGATTTCTTCATTTAATTCCAGCGGAGGGTGCATAATTTGAGGATTAAATGCACAATAGATTTATATATTACAATAAATTAAATAGAAATATTTTGGTTTTGTTTGAATCATAATAAAAATAAAATAAATCAAAACTTTACGCATAACCTTAAAATACAAAACCATAGAATGTAATGACATAAATTGCATTTAAAAAAGAAGGATGTCATTTTTTATTGTGTTGGATTTGAAAAACCTGGCATAATTTAATTTATCAATCAGATAATCTTTCAATCGTTAGTTGAATTGAGCCTTAATATGACAAAACAAATGATTATGTCCTATCTGCAGAAAAATGGTTTGTGTTTACCAAAGATCAGACATGCGCAATGAAAAATATGTGCCTCCAGCTGTTTCCTTTCTACCTCAAAAGTCAAGGAAAAATCGAAATCCAGTGAAAACGAAAATAGTGTTGAAGTTTGAAGTGGTATTGTGATAGGTACTGACGTTTTGTGTGTGATCATCAGTTTAGTTGGGGAAAACATCGAAGGAATAAAGAAATTCTTTTATTAAAGTCGTCAATTCAGTTTTGAACAGATCCTGGGATTATCCCTATATTGAGAAAGTAGTGAAGTGTTAATGGCGTCGTAGACAAAAACATTTCGAAATACTGTTATTAAATCTTTACACAATGGCGAATACAAAACCAACGAGTAGTGCTCTAAGAGCTTTAGCTGTGGAATACAAAAGTTTGCAAGAAGAACCAGTTGAAGGTTTTCGAGTTAAATTAGTAAATGATGACAATCTTTTTGAATGGGAAGTAGCTATATTTGGACCCCCAGATACTCTATACATGGGGGGTTGTTTCAAGGTAAGACTTTTGAATTTCTTTGTTCAAGTAAAGGAAGCAGATCGGACAATGTCAGATTTCTTAATATAGCAATTATTGAAATTCGCCTTATAAGAAAACATGGTATATGAATATTCACATCTAGAAAGTAGATCTATTTTTGTCTCTCTTATTGTGTTATAGAAATAAAATAGTTTCAATAATTATCCACCTTGAAGTCAAGGTATCAATGTGAATAAAAATGATTCATGCATTTTAGGCAAGGATGAAATTTCCCCCAGATTATCCATATTCACCACCATCAATCAGATTCTTGACAAAAGTTTGGCACCCTAATGTCTACGAGGTAAGTTAATTATATTTGAAATGTATTTAATTTTTCCTAATTAAAGTTGGCTTGGCATTAATATGAAATAATTAGCTATGTATTTGTAAACACATAAAGAGAATCAAATTCTACACCGATAAAAAATTTACACCTATCTGTATGGGACAGTCAAGACAATACATTCTTTTTACTCAAAATGATATTGGTTTAGTCAGTTGGAAAAATAGCGACAAAGAAAAGTCACAAAGAAACAACTCCAAAACTAAATTTGCAACTCTAAAATTATTCCTAAATTAACTTCAATACCTTTGTGGTGGGTAGTAAGTAAAACAAGTTGAATGATCTCCATACCGAAATTGCTGGGTCTTCCAAGAAAAAAACTCATCATAAAGGTTCTTACAAGAGCTTGTCAGTGGAAAACCAATTGTGTTCTGATTGATACTTCCCAGTTACAAGGTTTAGATTCTCACATAACTAGGTACCTTTAAAAATGTCCGTTGTTGCTATATTGTAACATCTAATGGTTCAGAGATATATATTTATTGCATTCACAAAGTATCCACATCTCAACCTCTGATTGATGATATATAATTAACCATTAATCAGATTCCCGAATTCTGAAAGTGTCCTGCTACATTAGGATATGAACATTAATCACCTAATTAATTGTAAATGTGTTTAAGTCTGGACCTAAAATGTATTTTGTAAAAGTTCCATTGTTTTGGAAGCCATTCAGAATACCTTCCAACACAATTGCATTGTTGAGATATGATTTTGAGGATATCATGATTTTAACCTCTGATTATTGTATGGTTCGAATACTCACTACCGAATTGTCTTACACAATCTACTCATTGTTGCTTCCTGAGTTCCTGGTATTCCCTGTATCTTTAAATACCGTGAAGATACCATAAGAATACTGAAAAAGTTCAACCGCCATCAAAAATTTCAATCTTCAACGAGAAAACGATCATTCAAATTTCGTTGCACATAATGCCTGTTCAAACGATCGAAACTTGGCGCCAGTCCGTGACGTAACCCGTCATATCTACTCTCACTCTCTTCTCTTGTCCGTTTTACTCTTTATTCCAGGGTAACAGCTCCCTATAAAGGACTCGTAGTCAGCATTGGCTGTAACAAGCAGATGGTAAATTATGATTACGTCATCCGTCATAGCAACAATTCAGAAGCCTCTCACCCCATTTGAAATTGCTTCTTGATATACCGATTTTCAATACCGAAATATTATAAATTATGAAAGTGTATGAGGGCATACATGATGATCTGGTATTAAAGTAGATTCAGAAAAACAAATATATGGTATTTCGTGTTACATGCAAGAGACCTATTCTGCCAATTTCACAACAAAAAATCATCAGATCAGTATTTTTCGAGTCATTGCGTCCCGTCGGGAACGAACATTTTGGTTTTATTGTTATTTCAAGTAATACAATGTTTGGGTAAAATACATCTATTCAAAAGTTACAGATTCCATCTGGCGCATTGTGTCTTAGACCTTAAATGCACTTAGGTCATGACAGAGTAAACCAGCAAGTGCGGAATTTATGTATTTTGAGTTATCGTGGTTACGGACGGCCGGCTGGGCAGAAAAAAATATATTTGACACCGGATTATACATCAGTGAGTCGAATCCAATCGTTTGAGGCTATTTTTGGCCAAAAATTCCTAGAATACAGACTGGGCAAAATGATAGTACGCTATTCCTGGGGGAATAAGCCCGCAAAAATGCCGAATTCCGGCCTTCTTCGATTTATTTCACTTATCCAAAAACTACATTGTTTTTAAGCCGTTTCCTTATTAATTAACAATGTATCTATAATGAAAGCTCAAATGCAACTGAGCTGGAATACAAAATGTGGACAGGGGCTTTGGCACACTTGTCAAACTACTAGCGAGTAATTATTCGAACTTTGACAAATCATATCTCTGAAAGTATAGGTTCCTCAGAGTTGGGAATTATAACAATTGATTCTTATGAATCTTATGATAGAATTGTGAACTGAGAAAATTAAATTCATAACGTAGGTCTACGACTCATGTGTTGGATTTACGCACATCAGCAAATTTTAATTAGAGCATTCCATGAAATCATAGAATTACGATTAATTATTGAAATTTTCAAAAATCATATCACCGAAATTATTAACTTTTTATGGTTGAGAATGATATCAATGGATTCTTATGATGAAACTGCATATTTAAAAAAATTTAATTTGAAATTTGTAATGTAAAATTTTTTTGTTTTCGTTACTCCGAAACCAAGTGGCCGATTTTGCCCAATAACGAACCTAACCGAGATATTTATCTCCCAAACCTATACTGAAAATTTGAACTGTCTAGCTCATTCCGTTCGACAGTTATCGTGTTAACGGACGACCGGACAGAATCGATTTTACCACGGATTCTAGATCAGAGCGAACCAAAACGTTTGAGACCATTCTCAGCAAAAAATTCTAAAATTGCAGACATTTGGGCAAATTGATAAGCAATCTGTTCCCAGGAACAAGAGCGCTCAAAACTGTAGGTAGTTAATTCGGGTTTACTTGTTTTTACTCGACTGGTGTGAAGATGTGGAGACTGCGAATCGGGTTTGCCTTTATTCTGATTCATTCGGATTATTTTAGTGTGAAGGGGGCCTAAGAACATATCCCGGTCGACCCGTGTGCGTAGGCTCTTAGAGCGTCCGCACACGGGCATACCAAATTGACACGATTCTAATCTCCTGAGTCCCTGTCCTACACTCGGTTTCCATAGAAATCGTACACTTCGATTACTACAATTTGTAGTTCCATCGTTGTGCGTCCGTCATGGAAGGGGAATGATCTAATGGTTGGAATTTTGATAAAGTCATGGAGGTTTGTTTAGCTTCCATTCCGATCGTAGCGACGCTGAAATTTAAATTGTATTAATCGTCCGTCCACGATTCGTATGCAAACCGAGTGTAGGAAAGGGACATAGCAGATTGGAATCGTGTCAATTTGGTATGCCCGTGTGCGGACGCTCCAAGAGCCTACGCACACGGGTCGAGCGGGATATGCTTGGCGCGATCGGAATCGCATCGATAATATTAACGATCTGTCATTCAGGGCGTTGCTTTATCGTTCAGTCTTATGATCACAGAATAAAATTAATTCAAGTCAGAAATTCATCGAATCGCTTAATATATTATGCTTTTTCGAATTTTATTCTGCGATCATAAGACTGAACGATAAGGTAGCGCCCTCAATGACAGATCGCTAAAATTGTCGATGCGTTTCCGATCGCGTCAAACATATCCCGGTCGACCTGTGTGCGTAGGCTCCTAAGACTGAGGTTACACGGTCATTCTGGTATCAGTCTCGCATCACATCATTCATGGATTGATATCAGATTGATGGGAAACTGATGGATTGATGGAATGTGCTTCGTTATTCCATCAATCCGCATCAGTCTCATCGTGATCAAGGTCACGGACTGAACTGTTGCGAGATTGGTGGTAGAAGGCTCGCTTCACATACACACGACACGGTTTTATGTACGGCAACGATACAAACGCTCGAGCTTTCCCACAGGCTCGCTTCACAGTCGTGTAAACGATACCGACATCCGTTTCTTGGGTGAATGCTTGAATGATAGCTTTCATAGCTTTCCGGCACGAGTCGTGGTCGTGTGAACGATACACGATTGCCGTGCACGGCTCGGGGGGACTGCCGGACACCCTCGAGCCGTGCACGGCAGCCATGTGTCGTTGACACGACCACGACTGGTGCCGGATAGCGGTGAAAGCTATAATTCAAGCGCAGTACCGACACGGAAGGCTTATTCCAAATTTAGTTTGGATCGCATGACTGGAAAATTTTAAAAAATATTGAAAAAATTTTGTATGTCAGAAACTAATCGTCAGATATCGTTGAAATTCTGCGAGATTCTTCAAAACCTTATTTTACAGTAAAGTTATAGATTTGATCCGAGCAGCCTTGTTTGAGTTCAGTATCCGAAATATCGAAATATTCCAACGATCGAGAAGTACTGGTCCACTGGTTTTACACTTGACCAAAGAAGTTGTCAACAGTTTTTGATATTTGACGTGCCCGGAAAGAATTTAATGAATTAATGAAGTCGATGCGTCAGTAATAACACTTGTTCAATACCTAGTAGGAATTTTTATATCTTGTCTATGATATGTAACTTATTTTGCAGCCAAGTTCTCGTTTTAAACTTGATCGAATAATATTTTTATGAAATTAGAAATTTGAAAACAAGGTATAAAAAGCAAGTAATAACATACGTTCAAGTTATGGAATTCACATTCGTCTTCTTGTCAAGTAGGTACCGGGATCGATTCCCGTAGCCGAAATAATTGATCTTTTCCAATTTTTCCGATTCTATCGGAATAATAGCTTTGATAAAAGGGTTATCGACGGAATTTAGTCTATAGTTTTATAAAATGAGTACTTTCGTGCATTATTAGATATTTAAAAAAAAATGCTATACAGGCCGTTTTTGATAAAAAGTCAATTCATAGTTCCTCATGACACAACGGTACGATTAGACTGATTTGTATCATTGGAATAATTCTCGGAATGAATTATTGAAAATAAACCACTGCTGTACAGGTGTTTTTTATCTCATGGCTCAATTGTACGATTGAACTGATTTGTGTCGTTACCCCGCCACAAACAAAGCACCCAACAGTGAATGTTTGTATTCGAATGGGTCCTAACGCCATCACAAACACAGCACTCTTTATTTTTGACCTAACAGTGAATGCTAGAGTGAATGTATGTATTTGAGTGAGTCCTTGCGCCACCACAGACACAGCACTGTTTATTTTCGGCCTAACAGTGAATGGCATGTATTTGAGTCGAAACTAATCGTTTGAGACCACCGTCGGCCAAAATGCGGACCAGTTTTTTTTTCGTGTACAGTCGAATTTATATTCTTGGAAATATTATTTTTTCCTAGACCTAAGCAGCTTTGAGCCAGTTCAGTATCTGGATGGGTGACTGCTCTGGCTATACATTTGAACAGCGCGCCAAAACTCCTGGCCACCTTGCTTTGCCAACTTGTTTTGATTCTTACAAAAAAAATTGTCATTTAAACAGTTATAAAGCGACTCGGATATATGTTCATTTGATCTTAAAAAGTAACGTAAAATACTCGATGAATTTGCAACCAACTTATTAGGAGGAGGGTGTTGCAAATCATCATCCGTCATATTGTTTTCACTGTCATATTTATCCTTGATCTGTATGGATTCTGAATAATATCTTCATCTATGGGGAACTCTGAAGTAACAATATCGTCATCAATATGCCTATGTATATGTATATGCATAGGTTATCATGAAATCTAACACCTGGTGTATCTTTTACACTTTTTTATTTCATACTGTTGCTGCAGTTGAATTTCATCCAGAAGATCGACGAAAAAAATTTGTGATCTCCCCTCCCCTGTTGAGCTTATGGATAACGCGTTGTTGTCTAACCCAGAGATATAACTTTCACAGTGTCAATAATAATAATAATAAATCATCTCTTTTCCTCCTAATGAACAGAGTGCTGGCATCATAGCTTTTGTAAACGAATATTCAACTTTGATCTAGATATTTTTTTTATATAATTTTCGAGGTTTTTAATAAATTTAAAAGTGTTAGAATAAGTATTCCTTATTTCCTTGTGCTAAATGGATTCATATTTCAGAACGGTGACCTTTGTATCAGTATTCTACACCCACCTGTCGATGATCCCCAGTCTGGTGAACTACCTTGTGAACGTTGGAATCCTACACAAAATGTGAGAACAATTTTGCTCAGCGTCATTTCTTTGCTCAACGAGCCAAACACCTTCAGCCCTGCCAATGTAGATGCTTCAGTCATGTATAGGAGATGGAGAGAATCAAAAGGGAAAGATAAAGAGTACGAAAATATAATAAGGTGAATAACTTAGGGGACTTTGTATGATAGGATGTAGGTACTGTGAGCTCAGAATAACGTAATGTGCTCTTGGGAATAAAACTTATTTGGTGTACAAGGTGGGCCAGGGTCGATGGTAGCCTGGACTTGTACGGAGTACGGGACGTACGATTTTATTGAAAATTTGGTTTCTTGGCTAGGAACCATTGCTCCATCGATCTAGAATATTTCTAGCGCTGCGGAATCAAAAAGTACTTACAACTTTGATATTTCGATTAGAGCACCCTATATATTATTGCTTTTTTCGATCCGTTGTAGCCTCCTGATTAATTCAGTATCAACTTTATCGTCCCTAGCTCTAGCGGTTTTCGAGTAATTAATTGATTCACTTCCTCTTTTGTGCAAAACATAGCTTCAATTCAACATTCATTCGAAATTTCGGGTATGGATTAACAATATCCCGAGTAACATTTACGTTTAATGACATACTTCCCTAATAATACAGGGTTGTTCAAAATCTGCGGCTTTTCCGAGACATACTTAAACGATAAAAAGTGCGTTTTTCAAATGGAATGACATAATGAATATCATAAGATGTATTGAAAGAGAATCAAATTTCCTTTCAAACGATATAACATGTTCATGTATTATCTAAATTGTAAGGTTTTCGAATGAAAATTTTTCATGCCAATGAAAAGGAGTAATAATAATAATAATAATAAACTTTATTGATACATGATCAATTGGCTAACGACCGAAGTCTTCCTGCCAGTTACAATAGTATTTCTGTATATAATACATTATGATTACATTGTGTGTTTGTTTTAAAGAGTTTGGAGATATTCAGCCCTATTCTGTAACTCGGATAGAAATGAACGCATCGGATCGTAATCTGACAAATCGGAATGTATCTCTTCTATCGCGTCCAATTTTGATATTCTATAACCAATGTAGAAGACGCTGCAGAATCGGAATTCTTATTTCAGTATCGTAATGAGTCCATTCCAGCACTAAAAACAGTGCTGGAATGAACTCATTCCCGCATTGTTTCTAGTTATATTTTTCGTTTTGTGGTAGTCAGCACTGACATTCGAACCTATATCAAATTTGATCAGACGTCAATCATCAATATAATATAATCTGGATATAGTAAAATAATTGTTGAGGAAAAGCTTTATTTTCATAAAAAAATAAGGTACCTACTAGATATTTCCTTCTTGCTAATTTTCAATAATTTATGCTATTAGGAAACTGTTTTAAATCTGATCTCCATGCCCTACGTACGATTCAAATTCCGTAATCTTTCGTAACAGTCACACCAACAATACAAAAGTCACTAGGATGTATAATCCGAATTTTTCATTAAATTTCAACAGTATTTTACAAAACTTGCCTGAAATAGAGAAAATATCGTCTAATACTCGTTGCAGAAGGCAATTCCAACACTCATGCGTTCGAAAACTCGCTCCTTCGTCGCTCGTCCTTCTTCGGGGATGTATAATCTGAATTTTTCATTGAATTTCAACAGTATTTTACAAAACTTGACTGAAATAGAGAAAATATCGTCTAATATTCGTTGTAGAATGCAATTCCAACACTCATGCGTTCGAAACTTGCTTCTTCGTCGCTCGTTTTCGAATTTTGCATTCGCGTTTGAATTGGAGCCCATTCTGCAACTTGTTTTAGAATATCTATTCTATTCGACGCTCTTGGAAGTAGCCGGCAACGTTGCATGTGTACGCAAATCTCGCCCTTAATAACCACTGACATTTATCAGTTTGTTTATTTTGGGTAACTTAACCTAGCAAATTTCATAAAGATAATGGAGTTTACTTGATTTACTTCAAATGATTCGGCAGTCGTCAGAATTGGTTGTTCAAAGTGAGAACTGACTTCATCTATGAAATCGACAGCAATTGGGTAAACGGTAAAGCTTGATAAAAATTTCTTCTGGGATTTCAAAAGGATTACTAACTGGTATCCCTAAGTTCACGACGTTCCATTCTGAAAATTTGCTGTTCGATTTTTTCTTCTATCGCCGAACGTGATTAATCATGATTAATCGACACTTGTTTTAAAATAGTTCCTTCTTCTGGCAAAACACCTATTGAACTTTTCCGTATTTACAAACGCTAAATTGAATTCGTCGATTTGATATGTCAAAATACGGCGACGGCGCATGCTCCCGCTCATGGTTCCGATCTCGTAAATACCATTCCGATATGGTTAAGGCGGTAGCACAGAACACAAATAATAGGGCTTTTCGGAAAGTGTGATCGGGTTAACTCGATCAGTCCGTTCACCAATCAGCGCGTCCCATTCTAATCTATGGAACGCGGTGATTGGTAAACGGACTGATCGAGTTAACCCGATCACACTTTCCGAAAAGCCCTAGTAAGAAGTGCAAACTCCCCACTAATCATTGGCAACAAATATTGGCAGCCATTTGTAGTGGGGGAAAGGCGGGAATATTCAAATCTGATTTGATTATTTATTCCCGCCGAAAGATAAATATATTACTTTTATTATTAGTGTTCTTTGCTTTTCACTATGAACTGAAATCAAAATGAGCCAAAGGATTGCAAAGAGAAACGAGAATTGTTATAAATAAATTTATTGATGAATAAACAGTATTTTTAACATAATAGATAGGAAGCTAATAAAAATCAATGTTCTGAATACACTTCATTAATATATACAAAAAGATTAAGAAAAACATGTACATGGCATAAAGGGAGATTGGTTGAAATGTGAAATGAATTGTCTTACATCAATGAAGATCAAACATGTAAATTTGCTGTTAGCTTTCTGCTTTATGAATTAAATTATTGTAATTTTTCAAGAACACATTCCGCCGTATTCACAAAGCATTCAATCTCCGTTAAGTCCTAACTGAGGTCCTCAGTTAAGGATAAATAAGAATTGCAACCTCAGTTAACGTATGTAACGGTGCTGAAACAGACCTGTTTCACGTTAATTTTCACTTAAACTGAGGTTGCGATCCTTATTTATCCTTAACTAGGACCTCAGTTTGGTCTTAACGGAGATTGAATGCTTTGTGAATACGGCGGTATATCACACAGTCCATTAGCACTATCACGGTCACTACGGCTCAACAGGGGTCCAATTCAGTCCTGGTTTTCAGTAGGAGGATCTTAAAACCTGAAATAATTTGGTCCTTATTTGTAAGTTATAAGTCAAATGAAACAGAGATTGCTTACATCGTAAAATCATTTGGAACTTCTTGGACATCTATTTTACTTTTTGATGTATTTCTACGAAAACTTTACGAAACAATCACTAATGAACGACAGACGGAAGAATACTGATTGATTGAATGACATGTGAATGACGTTCACCTGTCATCGGCATTACAATTTCTGCGCATGCGTGGAGGCCATGTTAGGTGCCGTGCTGTTTCCAAATTTTGGTCGAAGTTTCATACCACTGGGCGGTAGAGAGCAATTCTATTCGATTTCTATTTCAGATCTCTATAATAGAATTTGAGTTGAGTTACAGAATACTAAGTAATCATTAAAGGATACTGTGGGAGGTATACTCATTATTGAAAGGTTTTTTTTTTTTTGGGTTTTCTCTCCCAAACTCTGAAAAATATCTATAAAATAAAAATTAATTATTTTGTGATTTACTTCTGCGTAAGAAACACAGGATATTTGTCAGTAGCAATCAATTGAACAATGTTGCCTAACAAACAACAACGAAGAAACAACTATATCGTAAAGTTTCGGAGTCTATATCAGACTCCTTCGTCAGACGCTTAATGAAAATCGTTAGAATGATTTTGTTGATAGTTATTTTGTGAAATTCAAGAATTGTCACATTGACAGTATTTGAGACTGTTTTCTGTGTGTGACAATTTCTTGTATAATTCTTCCAATTTTCTGAAAAGGATGATTGAAAAAGGCCCATACCTTTGTTTTAAGTAAATCATTAAAGGATACTGTGGGAGGTATACTCATTATTGAAAGGTTTTTTTCTGGGTTTTCTCTCCCAAACTCTGAAAAATATCTATATATTAAAAATGATTTATTTAATTATTTTGCTTGAAATTAAGTATTTTAAAGTACCTTTAATAAATATATACGATTATGTATATACCTATATTTATCAAAGTACCTACCTATTTTCAATTTTTCGATTTCTTGGAAGAAAAAAGTGGTTCTCAGCCATATTCCAAATCTTGTTATGCTCTTAGCAAGTACTATTTTGAGGTTGCTGAGATAGCAATGTGGATAACAATATGTTTATCAAAATGACAGATCATATTGCTCAAAAACGATGATCAGAATAGCAATATTTCGGATCTTGCTGTGGTAGCAATATCTTTTTCTTAGCAATATTGCTATGCGCGAACAGAATAGGTCTGATTACTTGAATTTCACAAAATAACTATCAACAAAATCATTCTAACGATTTTCATTAAGCGTCTGACGAAGGAGTCTGATATAGACTCCGAAACGTTACGATATAGTTGTTTCTTCGTTGATGTTGTTTCGTTGTTGTTTGTTAGGGAACATTGTTCAATTGATTGCTTCTGACAAATATCCTGTTTTTCTTACGCAGAAGCAAATCACAAAATAATTAATTTTTATTTTATAGATATTTTTCAGAGCTTGGGAGAGAAAACCCAGAAAAAAAACGTTCCTGATTGTGCTAGTGGCAAAGTTGGTAGTTTTGTTTTAGCTGCTTCTTCTTGGTAAGAGTGGACGAGAGGATTGATGATGGATCTATTGCTTTCTTTCTTAATGAATTTCTTGCTGAGTCTTTGCATTCTTGTAAGTATCGGTTCTATTTTTGTAGTCTGGTATAAAAGTTTGTTGGAAGGGTTGTAAAGAGGGTTGTTTGGATTTCTCAGTTTTGTAATTTTTTTGAGACAAATTCTTTCTGCAGTTGCAATGTTCTTGAGCTGTGTTTGGGCGATGTTAATGAATGATGTGTGAGCATACTCAAGTATTGGTCTGCAGATCATGCTGTATATTCTACTTGATGTTTTCGTGCTTATACCTGTGTTCCTGTACGTTAATGACCTGAAGTGACCTGCCCTTACAATGGCTGATTTCTTTTGATGTTTTAAATGGGTTTTGAACTGAAGTTTGTTGTCTACTTGTATTCCCAAGTACCTACATTTTTGTGTATTATTCGGCCATCTGTCAGTTTTATCGTTGGTGAGTCTGTTCTAATTTTGTGATTGAACAAAATCAACTTGGTTTTTGCCGGATTGGGTTGAATCCTCCATTTTTTCATCCATTTTAAGGTACTGTTTGTCAGTTCTTGTAATTGTGCTACACACTTTTTTGTGGTACTGTCATGAGTAATAAGGGTCGTGTCGTCTGCAAATTGTAGTATGTATGCTTTTTTGTTGAAATGGTTTGCTGTTTCGTAATTATGATTATATTTGTCGTAGCTGAATACATTGTAAAGTGTAGGAGAAAGTGGTGAGCCCTGCGGTAATCCTTGTGATGAAAAGGAGTAATTTGAGCTAAATTTTGTATTAGCTATCAATGAAATGTCATAGAACACATAAATTATGATAATTTAACAATTGGCATCGATAAATAAATAAATAAATAGTAAAGTATTCTGGAATTTATTAACGGAGATTTTATTGCAAAATCATTCAAATGGAAGGCGATAATTATACAAATGAAGTCTTGGTGAAATTGTTTATTCTTTACGGTCAATGCGATCAAATTGTAGCAAGATCATGCAGAATGTTCTGGTTAGGCCTAAATCTTATTCTGCACTTCTGGTGAAGGCATGAGGATTTGCGTTCAAATTGTTAATCCATTTAAAATTTTATCTTCGCTTCGGCATTGTTTTAGTATTTCTTGGAATAGCCTTGGAGTGTGAACAATATTTATAATATTAGATACGTACTTCATTAAACGTAAATGATACACGGGATATTGGTAATTCATACCCGAAATTTCAGCTCTCTAGGATTCCAAGTACCGAAGTAATGAATGTTTAATTGAAACTATAATTTACACAAAAAAACAATAATACTCAGGACGTTCCATTTGAAATATAGAATTGTTAGTACTTTTTAATATAAGCGGCAACACCGCAGCGTTGAAAATATTCTAGATCCATGGAGCAGTGGTTCGTAGCCAAGGCACCAAATTTTCAATAAAATCGTACGTCCCGTTCTCAACAAAAGTCCAGGGTACCATCGACCGTGACCCACCCTGTATATAAAAATTGGGAACTTCCAAGACTCTGGTGGCGGGATTCGGCAACTAACCAAGCTAGTAATGAGCCAACGTATTGCACGTGTTCGAGTTTAACTGTTCAGTATTCGTCAATAAAATTTTGTTTGAAAGAAAAATTCAAGTTGAAATAGTGAATATTATCCTGCCTAATATGTCTTCGACCAGAAACGACTATTGTGTGCATCAATGCAATTCATGGGCGAAAAAAATGCCAAAATGTATAGGTTGGAGTTTCACTTCTTACCTCCGGAAAACCAAATATAAATATTGGAAATGCTTTAGAAGGATAACTAATAGACCAAAGAGTACTTAACATGGAACTACATCAACATAATATTCAAACAGAGGACAAGGAGGTACCTCGAAAGAGAAAGGAATGTGTAGATGTCGTTTGCTGTGCAGTGTGCTGAAAAACCTCAGAAGAAAAAATAAGCATCACCAGCACTCTTGAGTTAGTTAAACAGCAATAATAATGTTAGTAGAAGACTTGGTTGTGTACATTGTTACCAGACCACTTAACATTTGTGATGTTAGTGTTATGATTGATACATCGATATATACCTACCTACTTTGAGTGATATCTTTAACAGTGACAGTGCTTTGAAAAGTTTCACAGGTATAAACAATTTTAATATTTTCAATTGAATAGATGATCATCAAAACTCTTGGAAACAAAACAAAAACTTTATTATACCTCAAACATTACTCTTATTGTTAATAATTCTTTTCACATAATATATGTATCATATTTTGAAAAAATCATTTCAATTATTGGTAACTGTTTTACAAAAGCTTTATCTGGTTCAATTTGACACTATATTCTCATAAATAAACTAGAACATCATGCACCTGAACTTTAATTAATACATCAGTAATATGTTTACACCTCCTCCGTGCTCCGACTTTACAAGAATATACCATACCTTCTAGTTTAAGTTTACCATTCTCCACATTAATGGGCCATCAAATTTATGTGGTACTGAATTAAGGGCACTACTTTGTAAACATAAAGAACAAATGTCTATAAAACTGGGACCACAATTTGTTTTGTCACACACGATTACATGATCTACATTTAGAACCTCTTCTCCTTCTACAAGGACTCTAGAATTAGAAGTTGAAGCTCCTATGTACTCCAGAAATTCTAATAAACCGAATCCCTTCTTAATCATTCGCAAATAGTAACTGAAAGAGCTTTTAAATATAATGTAAGTTTGACAAACATATATGAATATACTTACTGGTTGTAGTCTTTATATCAATCAAGTGCCATAAAATTAGTTATATAATGATCAATATTTGAATATATATCACAAAGTAATCCAACAATGATCTTAAGTCAATTATAATTTAAATTTTCCATGAATATTTCGGTCAAACTTCGTCGACTGACCTGTCCAACACGAGATTGTTTACATTTATTACTAGCGTGGTTAGTTGCCAAATCCCGCCACCAGAGTTTTGGAAGTTCCCAATTACATATTATAACTTGTCCTCAGAAAACAAGCGATGGCTGCTAGGGCCGAAGCCGAAAGAGACGGCATACAAGTGCCACTAACCCTTGAGGATTATTGTATCAAAACACAGGTGAAACCAAATCCTTCATCGTCGGATTCGCAGGCGGAGATGGCCGACTTCTACGATGACGATTACGATGAGGACTATGATGATCCCTCATACGGTTCAGATTATGCAGAAGACGACAACGACAGTGGAAATGGCGAATCATGATCGCCATCTTGGCGATCTGGAAAACGGAAGTGTTTCAGTGAAAGTTGAGTAGATTTGTGTTAGGGGGACAGAAAATCATATAGCATAGCATACAGGGTGTGACTATAGGAAATAAAATTGGTATATTTTTAATACCTATTTGAAATAGTGTACAGTTTATCCTTTTTTGTTGTGCCTTAATTTCAATACCACTTTCCAAAACAACAGTAGTCCTTTAGGATAATATTGATAAGAGGAAATAAATTTAAACCTCATGATGTGCATTCAAAAATTACATTTTTTTCCTTGTAGATATTCTAAAATTCCTTCAGGTAAAATTTTCATTTATTAGTTGAGGCTTTGTTTTTTTTTTTCAAAAAAAATTCTGAGATTATTTATATTCATGGGTGATTCAGCAGTCGTTTAGGATACTATCGATAAGAGGGAATAAATTTAGCCTCATGATATGCATTAAATATTATAATTTTTTTCTTGTACATACTAAATTATTTCAAGTAAATTCAAAATAAATCATTAATTGAGGCATTATTGGTTATATATGATCCCTAAATACAGAAACTTCATATTTATTTTTTAAGGGTTCTAACTTTAGCTTTGAAATACTCCATTCAGTTACATCCTGTATAAGTGCTTAGTTCATTCTCAATATTGTATTGGATATACCAATTGTGATTGAATATTCAGAAATGCAATATCTGCAGCAAAATTCAGGAAAGCACATAAACCTTGAATTATTTTATTAACATTTCAACATTAGTCTAGATCTCATTATTTTAGTTTTCACCCCTGAACATTTGAATAGTATTGTTGAGAGCATTCAAGATAATCTTGCACAGTAAGCAGACAACTTCCTTTAAAAATGCAGTGATATCCATCCAGTTCCATTATAAATTTTTTGACTTCATTAAAGTATTTGGGAAGATTATTATTATGAGTATCTTTAGAAATCTCAAACTATTGTGATAGTTTGTGTAATTATTTGAACATTATAAAAAACATAAACATGGTGTTTTTGTGCTGATCTATGCGCTTGTTTTGAATTAAGCATAATATTGAAATATATACTCTCACAAGCAGAAATTTTGAATATTTATTTTTTTTCTTTGATATTTTTATTGTCATGAAGTCTCTAAGAATTATTTTGAGCTCAATATTAAATTGTAAAAGAATAATATCCATATATTACCATTTAAAAAAATGTAAATAACAATTTAATAGCCCTACATCCTCCGGGGCATGCTGCTTAGAAGATTTTTGATGGTTCTTCACGGAATACAACTCAATCTGCAAGAGTTAGGTCCAAGGCGATATCACTACATTTTCAAGATAGATCACTACTTGAGACATGTGCATGGGCATCATGCATTACTAAGAATGTATCATACTCAATAAAACCTGCATAAGGTAAAACATTCTAAAAAATGGTCCTCTAACATACTGCATAATTCAAAACACTTCAATATATGATATTTCACAATATAAATATCGGTTTTGAAGAAAGAAATAATAAAGTCATAAAATAAGGAATAGTTTTAACCGTTAGTGTGTTTATACATGGCGTTTCCCAATTGAATAGTGCTAACAAATTATGAGACACTTTCTCTTCTTTTAAAAGATTCTCGCATCAACATATTTTTATGTTGATGAGGGAGTAATTTTGATTCGACTGAATGAGAGGGGATGCCCTGTATTGTTTCAATCTTTCATTGAGAATTCTAATACCCCTATTACACTAAGCCTTTTTCATGTCTATATTTGCTTGTTAATTTAATTTCCCCCCAAATGAGTGGCACTATTACACCGCGCTTTTTTCTCCCTTGTTTCAGGCAGTCATTTCAGAGCTGCAAACACTGAAGAAATTGACATATTTACCTCAAGTTCTTGTTTTGTTCGTATATTTTTAAAACAATACCATAGTATTTCAAGAATGTCTGAAGAAACGTTTAATATAATACTATATAGAGTGCAATTTCACATACAGAAAAAAGACACTGTAATTCCAGAAAGCATTTCTCCAAAAACGAAATTAATAATTACTTTGCGATACTAGGCTACTGGTGAAAACTTCATATCACTCGGAGATAGCCATCACAGATTATCTGGCCTTCGTAAGTTTAGTTAGTTCACGTCCTCGGAGTAATAAACATAAATTTATTATTGAATTTACGAAAGATACGATTCAAAGGATAGAATAAACTAGGTTATGTGAAGACGTCAAGTCAGACAGATAAATATTGTGTTGGTAGCCATAACATTTCGACAAAAAGGCTTGAAATCCCCACGATTCAGGGGGAATAAATAGAACCAGTTTTATTTATTTTCAAGCTTGAAACAGTCTACAAAATAGCCCCGGGCGCATGCGTATTTCTTCAAAATTTCATGCGCAGTCCGTCAGGCTGACAAATAGGCACGAAAAAGGCATAGTGTAATAAGGGTATAAAGGAATTGATATCATTCTGGATATTCTTTCAAAGGAACTGGGGAGTAGCCGGGGCCCTTCTGTATTGTTCTTCACTCGAAGCTGTATATTCTTTGAATAAGGGATTGCCCCCAATGGGCAACCTCTGAATGTTGTTCAACATTAAGCAAATAAGCACTGGACATTGTGGTTGAATAATTCGAATATCCGAATTTTTGTAATGAATAGTTATAGTATATTAACCTGTGAGGTCCATTTCACAGTGCTGTGAATACTGGCATATTTAAATTTCACATCAAAGTAATGAATCCTTTTTGATTGTTTTAATTATAGATTGTAATCCTTCCTTATATATGAACTGTTTCAGTAGTTGGTGTTTCAATGTATTCAGACCTTAATTTGGGTCTGAGGGTATCTTTTCTGCCATTTCCTTATAGTGAATATTTGTTATTTATCCAATTGAGAAGTCAATGAAAATTATATAGGGTGGGTTGTCAAAAACTTGCTATTGGGGCATGTATCCGAAGTTATAAGAGGTATGAAAAAACATTTAAAAATGTTTCAACAGAATAGAGGAGGAACAATAATGACACCCAATGAAATACCTCCAGTGAAAATATAAGTTGTGTGTATGTACAGCAATTGGTTTCCAAATTTCAGGTCCATAGCTAAGACAAAAAGAAACCAACCAAGATTGCCTAATGAAGCTAATCATGTTGAAGTACTTGGACAATTCGCAATATCCGTGTCATATTAAAAAGCAAGTGCTGTCACCAGCCTATCTTGTAGTTCCACTAGAAAAGTTCACTGAACAAATTTAATCAATTAATTAACTGAGGACAATCCAGATCGGCGACTTCAGTACTGTGAAATAATGATAAATGTGATCAACTCTCATCCGCAACTCATCATTAATATTTGCTTCAAAGATGAATGTACTTTTTATTTGAATAATGGCAATGTGAACAAACAGAATTGCCGTTATTGGAGCGATGAAATTCCGCATTTTTTCCGGGAAGGACATATGCAGTACCCTGAGAAGATAAATGTTTGGGGCTGCAATATACGGTAATAAAATTATCGATTCTATATATTTCGAAGAAAATTTAATTGGTGAGACTTACCTACAAATGTTAGAAGACATACAAACCTTGATTGGGAAGAAATTCAAAATCAAGTAGATACACAGATACCCCTCTATACTATTGAAATATTTTTTATATCTCTTGTAACTTTGGAGATATGTCAATGACAAGTTTTTGAAAACCCTTCTGTATGTAATATGAGTGAACGTTATTCGAAAGTTCGTCCGTAAAAGAAACCATATGTTTTTCAAATAAAGTTGAGAGCAGAAATCAATTTGGTTATTATCTAAAACAATGTCTCTTCCCTTAACATGTTACTATTGCAGGCAGTTTTCAAACAGTAGCGGATTGAGAGCAGGTGACCAACTTCCTCTGGAACAAAATTAGTGATAATTTAATGATTAAAGTTTTAATATTGAAAAATGGCTGTCACCGTTGTTAATAAATTAACAAGTCCAAAGCATTCTGCCAGTCTTAAAAATGGGTTCGTATAATTAATATTATACTTATGTACAAGTATATTAATTATACGAACCCATTTTTGAAGACCCTATTGGCAGAACGCTCTGTACTTATTAATTTATTAACAACGGTATCAGCCATTTTCCAATTTTATTTTGAAAACGCTAAACAGCATTCATGACCATATGAAGATACTGTCTGAGCACTGTGGGAGTTGTTTCTCGGTTAATATCATGTGAATGGGGCATATGTTTTCACGCTTTAATTTTCACTGGTGGCAAAGGCTGAGTTACTTGTTCTAGGGCTATTGACAATTTCACAATCTTTTTTTTTAGAATGGGTAGTGAATTTTAAACCTACTTTATAAACCATGGAATATTCCATTTTTAATATGTTCGTTTTCGCCTTTTCCTTTTTCAGGTTCAGTTTCGGGTAGGTACCTTAAAGAAACTTCTCTGCTTGTTTATCATTTTGTATAATTATTATACTTGATGATACCTTGGACTTTGTGGGTTACGGTGCGAAAGCGGCTTTTTTTTACAGAAGCTATACAATATTTGAATTCAAATTCGGGTCCTTTTATATTCCTGATAATTTCACAGTATTAGCTGGGATAATTGTGACAAAGTTCTTGGGATTAGGCTCTCACCTGGGTACCATGTCATTCATTCGTTTTTCCTCTATTGTTCCATATCCCCTGGTTTTTTGGCGCTCTTGTTGCTCTGAGCAGAGTGCTTATCAATTTGCCCAAATGTCTGCAATTTTTGGCTGAACCTGGTCTTAAACGTTCTGTTTCGACAACTCTCGAACGGAATGAGCTAGACAGTTGAAATTTTCAGAGTAGGTTTGGGAGTTCGTTATTATGGGGTATCGGAGTAACGAAATATTTTTTTTTTTACATTACAAATTTAATTTCTTTTAAGATGTCACTCTCAACTCCAACAAACTAATACTTTCGGAGATATGATTTTTCAAACTTTCAATAATTATTCTTAATTCTATGAATTTATAGAATACTCTTAATTATAATTTGCTGATGTATGTAATTCCTACATGAGGTGAGTCCTAGAACTACTTTTTGAATTCAATTAGAAAAGTTCTCGAAAATTGAAACAGAGAAGCCAAATTGAAAAAATATTAGGTACAGGACGCGGTGTTCCAAAGCGGCCACCCATCCAAATACGCATCCCGGCACCTGACGCTGCTTGGCTTCAATGTTCTGACGATATCTATATACAGTATGGTGCAAATGAAAGGAATTAATTCGTTATTTCGTAAACCGGCGACTTTAAGGAAAAATCTTGAAACCCGTCGATTTTTATTCTTAAACGGGCTATTCATAAGGATACCTTTTTATTTTTGACGTCATCTATGTGAGCGTGATGACGTCATCGCTAAAATTTTCAGATGGAAAGGTGGGTGTTGTAATACATTATTTGAAAGGTCTTTTAAATACCTATTCAGCCATATCAATAATGTACAAAAATTGTTCCTTTTATTTTTGGCGCTCTAGTTCCTCGGAACTGAGTGCTTATCAATTTGCCCAAATGTCTGTAATTTTCGAATATTTCGATGAAAATGGTCTTAAACGATTTGGTTCGACTCACTGATCAAGAATCCGTGGTCGAAATTCATTCTGTCCGGCCGGTCCGGCCGTAGGCACGATAACTCTCGATCGGAATGAGCTAGAGAGTTGAAATTTTCAGAGTAGGTTTGGGGGATGAATATCTAGGCTAAGTTCGGTACTGGGCAAAATCGGACAGAAGGTTTCGGAGTAATCAAAAAAAAATTTTTTTTTTACAAAACAAATTCCAAATTAAATTTTTTTTAATAAGCAGTTTTATCATAAGAATCCATTCATATCATTTTTAACTCTAACAAGCTAATACTTTCGGAGATATGATTTTTCAAAATTTCAATGTAAATCGTATTTCACAGATTGATATAATTATTCTATGTATATTCTTTGTATGAATTGTCATAAAAGTCAACTTGACAGAAGGGAATATTGTAACTTCAAGAATATTGGGGTTGAAATACTCGTATTTTAGCGATGCAACGGGGACCTCACCCGAAAATGTTTGAAAATATTACGTAAATATTGAAAGCATAATTCTGTAGTTCGAGAGAGGAGAAAATTTGATGAACGTAGATCAGGAAACTTTTGATCGATTACAAGGTAATTTATTATTACTTATCTAATAAACTATTATTTGAATTGAATTTCCTTTATGATGCAGTGATATCATATGAATACATTGATATAATTCCCAACTCTGAGAAACCAATACCAGATATCATTTGTCTGTTTGAACTAGAGCGCCAGAAAGCTCCTGTCCACAGGGCTTGAACCCATTTTTTTAAACAATTAATAAAATTTTATTATTTTTATTTAATATGACGTCAAAAATAAAATGGTTTCCTTACGAATAGCCTGTTTAAGAATAAAAATCGACGGGTTTCGGGATTTTTCCTTAAAGTCGCCGGTTTACGAAATAACGAATTTATTCCTTTCAATTGCACCATACTGCTATACCGATTTGGCTCAAAATTGGTGGGGAGGTAGCTTAGAACCAGGAGTCGGACATAGGATACTTTTTTGTGTTATACAGGGTGTTTTTCTTTTAACGTCAATTAAAACTTGCTGTTTTTCCTGCCAAAATCGTAAAATTTTAGTCATGTGTGTTTAAAAATAAACTTTCGAGGCATACACCATTGAAAATAAAGCATTACTATACAGGGTGTCATTTTTCTCATGGCACAATTGTACGTGATTGAAATGATTTGTGTCACAAACAAAGCATTAACTAAATAGGTACCTCGGATGGATTCTCATAATGTATTCGTCCGAAATCTCCATACAGGGTGTTCTTCTTTTAACGTCAATTACAACTTGCTGTTTTCCATGCCATAATCGTACAATTCCATTCATTTGTGTTAAAAAATAAACTTTAGAGGGATACATCATTGAAAATAAATCATTACTGTACAGGGTGTTTTTTTTCTAATTGCAGAATTGTACGTTCAATTATTGAGACATAAAGGGATTGTATAGAAACGATGAATATAAACTATCTATATTTAATGACAAACGTGTATAATAAAATCTAAAATCTGCTTATTTATTGCCTCTAAGGCGGAACAGAGTTCGCTGGGTCAGCTAGTCTAGCATATTAATTGTGCAATGGCCGCGAACAATATATCTTCCTCTAACTCTGCAATTATATTTATGATGCACTTCTATTTAGGCAAGATTGCGAAATGTTCCTATCACAACCGAAAATGTCTAACAAAATTATACGAGAATTCAAAACAATATCTTAATTATTTCCGAAATTAGTATCCCACAATTTTAAAATTAATTTCTAGAGGACATATGAACATGCAATCTTAATTAAGATTTTTAAGAGATATGATGATGTGGTTTTGACAGTCCTGTGCCAATTTTGTATGAAACGAATAATGCCGGAAACAGAAATTTGATAGCTCTTCTAGTTTTGTAGGTACGGGGTAAAAATGGCTATAAATATCGAATTTTTGACTGAAAATGGTCTCTATAACTCACTGATTAATAATCCGTGGTCAAAATCGATTCTGTCCGGCCGTCCGTTAACACGATAACTCTCGAACGGAATGAGCTAGACAGTTTTTTTTTCAGGAGGTCTGAGATAAATATATCGGTCAAGTTCGTTATTGGGCAAAATCGACCTGGTTGTTTCGGAGTAGCGAAAGAAAAGTTTTTTTACATAACAAATTTAAATTTTTTTTAGGATGCAGTTTCATCGTCATAAGAATCCATTGTTATAATTCTCAATTCTAACAAACTAATTCCTTCGGAGATTTCAAAATTTCAATAATTAATCGTAATTTCATAATTTCTTTAATTCAATTTCTTTTATGATGCAGTTCTTTAATAAGAACCCATCAATATCATTTCCAACTCTGAGAAACCAATACTTTCGTAGATATGATTCTATCAAGACATTTGTGAGTGTAGGTAGGGCAGTATATTTAAAACGGAAAACTTCTATTCACAGCAACTCTGCAGATTATTTACCTACTTTACAGTATTGACGATGAACCAAAACCCACAATTTCCAAAAAACTAGTATTAAAACGCTCATTTTAGTTAATCAATCAAAATGCTCCTAACCTTTTTGCTCGTATGTTCTGGGGAACATCGCGTTATCATTTTGCCCAAATGTCTGTAACTTTAGAATTTTTTTACGAAAATGGTCTCAAAACGATTCGGTTCGACTCCCCAATGAAGAATTCGAGGTCAAATTTGATTCTGTCCGGCCGTTGCCACGATAACTTGAGAACGGAAAGAGCTAGCGACTTGAAATTTTCAGGATAGGTGGCGCATCTCAATACGACGGACAAGTTCGTTAATGGGCATAATCGGCCCAATGGTTTCCGAGTAATAATTTTGTTTTCAACCAATATAGATCCGATCGAATTGAAACTTGGTGAATAGTTGTAGAATATAAACCTTAGCACGTTTGTGAAATTTTGTGAGAATCGTATCACTAGAAAATTTTTAAAAAATTATTAAAAATTTTTTTTGTTGTCACGATAACCTGAGAACGGAAAGAGATAGCAGCTTGAAGATTTCAGGTTAGGTTGTGCATCTGAATGCGACATTTGAGTTTGTTTATAAGCATAATCGGCCAAACGGTTTTAGAGTTATAGCCATCTGAAATTTGGTTGTTTTTTGTTCATCATTAACTCGAAAAGTACAAAACCGATTGAATTCAAACATGGTTATTAGTTGTAGAATGCCAACGCGAACATTCTTGCAAAATTTCGTGAGGATAGTATTTGTAGAAAACTTTTTAAAAATCTTGAAAATTGAAAAAAAAATTCTATATATCAGTCACTATATTCGTCTGAAATTGCTGAAATTTTGCAAGAGCCTTTAAAACCTAACTTTACTGCCAAGTTTCAAGTTTTAACACAATCGGTTAAATATTGTTGTAGATTCAAGTAGCCTTGTTTGAGTTTAGTAGATGGGTGACCGTTGCCTCGATAACTTTCGAAAGAAAGGAGATAGGGACTTGCAATTTTCAGGGTAGGATGCGTATCCGAATGGGAGAGTTGAGTTCGTTTTTGGGCATAATCCGTCTAACGGTTTTCGAGTTATACCCACCTGGAATATTATGTCCTTGATAACTCAAAAAATAAAGATTCGATCGAATTGAAGCTTGGTAACAAGTAGAAGAAAATCAACATGAAGACGTGTTTAAAATTTTGTAAGAATCATACCTCTAGAAAATTTGAAAAAAATGACGAAAAAAAAAATTTAAAGAACCGTACCCCTAGAAAATTTCAAAAAAATCACAAAAAAAAATGGTTCAAGCACTGATGTGAAGTCAGAAGCTTTTGCGCGAATGTTCTATTGTCCATTCTTCTGTATTGGACACTTAATTCGAATTTACCATGGTAAATTAGTTTTAAAAGTGTCCAATAATAGAACATACGTGTAAAAGCATAGATCTATGTGTAAAAGCTTCTGACTTCACGTCAGTGCTAAACCAATTTTTATAAAATTGTTAATTTGCCTCCCAGCAGCCGATTCCATCGTGGACCAGAGAACATATCGATATATTCTGTGTCCATAGACAAGTCTGTGTCGTGGACCATACAATGGTGACAGTTCCCTTCCCTAAAGTTCCCTATGGAAATCTTCCTTATATTCTATGACTGATAAAATGTGAACTATGGGTTTGTCCCAAATAGACTCCCAGTAGTCCCAGTATATCTTGTCTATGGTCCCAGTATCTACATTGTATATATCTATATACAATGGTATCTACATATATATCACAGATAATCTGTGTATATATAGTCTGTGGCACTGCACTGTGCATACATAATAAATACCATACTCACACATATTACATGGTACTCTACGCCACTTGAAAAAAATCTACATATTAATCTGTGCTAGTATGTGTCTGTGTGTCTATGCATTTGAGCTTCATTTACTGCAATTTTTCAAATAATTACTTCAATTATTTATCTAAATTTGCAATATACTTGTATATGAAAACATAGATCTATATTATAGATAAACAAAATATTCTAATGGAAGAAATTACCGACATAAAAGTTCCTTATCAATTTGAAGATGTTCGAATAGAAATTTGTATCTATGCGTTTCTTATCAGATACGTCAAAACTGTCAATGTTTAATAATTTTCTATGGTATCGGTTTAGCGACATGAAAATTCGCATTATTTATTTTTACCTGTTTAATTAATTATAAAAGTTGGATGAAAATTGTGTAGAGAATAGAAATCTCTACACCTATCGTGTATCCATCATCTTAATGTTTAACTGTTGTATACAATCAGAGGACTCCGCAAAAGGTGAGGTCAGACCTATTTGCATCATTTCTATCCCCGCCGTTCTGGATTATCATGATTTAACATCCGCCATCTTTGCTGAGTTAATAGGCGTTGACTCGTATGTTTTGTTTGTAGGTCCAATGGCTGCAATTAGAAAAAAATTGGTAATTGTTGGTGACGGTGCGTGCGGAAAAACATGTTTGCTTATAGTTTTTAGCAAAGATCAATTTCCTGAGGTGTATGTGCCAACCGTCTTCGAAAATTATGTGGCGGACATAGAGGTTGATGGAAAGCAGGTTGAATTAGCGTTATGGGATACAGCCGGTCAAGAAGATTACGATCGTCTTAGACCATTATCTTATCCTGATACTGATGTGATCCTCATGTGCTTCTCAGTAGATTCACCTGATTCTCTTGAAAACATCCCAGAGAAATGGACACCCGAAGTGAAGCACTTTTGTCCAAACGTGCCAATCATCCTTGTAGGTAATAAGAAAGATTTACGCAATGATCCCAATACCATCAAAGAATTAGCTAAAATGAGGCAAGAACCAGTAAAGCCTCAAGATGGTCGTTCAATGGCTGAAAAAATTAACGCCTTCGCTTATCTAGAATGTTCAGCTAAAAGCAAAGAGGGAGTTAGGGAAGTATTTGAAACAGCTACTCGGGCTGCACTGCAGGTTAAAAAGAAGAGAAAGACTCGTTGTATCTTGCTTTGAGCCGTAATGTATTCTTATTTTATATAATATCCGTTGTGTGTTTAATGATTTAAAGGGGGCTTCTGCATCATGTATGAAACTAACAAAATAAACCCCACTTCACTTTGTTTAGTTCTCTTCTGAAAATTCCTGCTCCCTTTTGTACCTATGTATATCTAAAGTTGTTAGAGTGTGGAAGAAAACTTTTATTTCAAATTATATGATAAAACTGATAAAGGATTTTGAGCAATGATATTCGGGAAATTTTCACATATGAGACCTGTTGATATTTTTCAATATAAGTGAAAGCATACTAGTTCTTTGTTGAAAACATTTCAATTTTAGGGAGATTTTTCTTCCATACTATCAGATATTTTTTATAATCAAATTGAATGTAAACATTTAGAACCTGTCAGTGTCAGCTGCACAAAACATAATATATAGCATGCACATTTTTCTGGTTGAAAAAATTTGTGATGAAAATTTTTAGTTGAAAAAGATTATTCACTTTTACTATCCAATGATTAATGAAGTAGGAATAAAAATGTTTAATTTCATTTGGATTTCTATTTTGAAGAAGGCTATTTTTTTTCTGGTTAGGTATATTCTTAATTTTTTGTGATGACATTGATTGAGAGCAGTATTTTTGTGTTAATGTTTGAAAGATTTCTCTAAATTTTCTCATTATAAACACTTAATATCATCAAGAAATTGTATTGTATAAAACTGAAGATATCATTTTCCACTTTTTTGTACTAAAATATCAAATTTGCTTTCTGTTAGGTAGATTATGTTGTGAGGACTTGCTCTCAGCTAAATATCGTTTTGAAATATAGTCGGTGTGGTATCGAATGAAAAGAATTATTAAGGTTGCCCTCTGTATATTTATTTAAGGATTTACAGCCATTTTAATGGATCATATTGAACAAGTCTTCATAATTTAGTAGCTATTCAAATTATTCGTATTTTTAAAAATGAATATTAAAAATTATGCATTATTTTATATATTATATGTAATAATGATCAATTATTATTAAATTTACAATTATGTCATATTTTTGAATTTGACCATTCGTTTTTTCAGACACAGGTTTAGTGTCTGAAGCTGTTATTGTAGCTTTAAGTTAGTGTGTATTTTGAAGGTAAATAAATTGTTTCCCTTTATTATAATAATTTTTTAATCAAATTCTTCTTAAATTTCAAATAATTTGTTAGAATGAACAAATTCGGATCAGACTGTTTGATTTTATGCTGAAAATTCATTTCAAATTGTTAATATCTATGTTTGTGGGTCACCAAATCCAACTCTTGAAAGTATATAAACAGAATAATATCATTTTGTCATGAATTATTGTTGCATTAAATTTATGTTTGAAAGGGTTTTTCTTTTGAATATTATATCATAACAATATGATGTCCATACATTTTTGGCTGATTTGTTTACTATTACATTCAAATTGTTTTATTTCAGTAAATCATTACACATATTAACACAGATTATTTCCTGAGTGATCTGAAATATTTAGGGACAAATGCCCTAAAGGTTTTTTAAAAATACATTTGGTGGAAACATTCTTCTTTAGATATAATTAACATGATTTATTTTATAAAAACAACTAACAAAATAATAATAGAGCCTTTGAGGTCACTAGTAGAAGGTTGATAGATAAAACATAATTTTTCAGTACCTAGTTTTGAATAAATGATATCATTCTATTTTGAATTATTACTTAGAGCGCTTCACTTCAACCAAATCATGTAATTGCATAAAGGCGAATATTCATGAGACGATTTTGTCGTTCAAAAACAACGACGCTGTCGTTCAAAATTTCCCTTCCTATGCTTTTCATGGAACGTCGAAATCGGATGACAGCTTATATTTTGAACTGATTTAAAAACCAAATTGAATTGAAAAAATATTACTACTAAATATATAGGTACAAAAATGAGTACCTAAAGTACTACAGTTATATATATATATTATATTATATTATATTATTATAATTATAATAATATAATAAATATTTAAATCGCATAAGAGAAACAAACACAATCACAGCAGCTCCAATTATGATGCTAACATAAGAAGAAAATATAATAAAAAGAAAATTTTGGGTTGCGTGTTTTACAATATACTTGCGAGCTGAAATTCTAGATCGAATTCCATTGCTTGAAAAAACCAGCATGGTTTGCACATCCTACTTTCTGCGCGCATATTCTAGGGGTACACATCGCATTATTATTTTGCTGAGCTGAGCCGAGCGGGACGTATAATATGAATCGGCCTTAAGAGTGTCCAATATTGGACACTCTTAAGTCCATTCATCTCTATATAGAGATGAATGGACAATAGAATATGCGCACAAAAGCTTCTGACTTCCCCTCAGTGCTTGAACCAATTTTAATGTTTGCGGATGTCAGAGGTATGTTATCAGTGGTTGGAAAGCTAGATTCATCCAGCATTACAATGATGTCGTTCAAATGACGGGAAACTTGTAGTTGCGATTTCATCGTCTCATGAATTTTCGCCTTAATTATGTGTAAATTCAAGTGGTAATGCCGCTCAAGTTGCCAAATATTTAAATATGCACTGGCGCTGTAATAGTTTTTAGAGATTATTACAAGTAATAAGTACCCAGGAATGTAAAACTCGCGAGTGCATTGCCTCAGAGCTGGAAATCGTTTTAACCCCTTCTGGGGGTCCTGCATAACAAGAATCTGAGTTTGCGGCGATATCTAGGTTGCGCTTCAGATTTGACAGCCCAAAAACCGCGAAATTTTCGCACTTTTTTCAGTATATCGCTTATAAGTAAAAACATACGAATCCTACAGAAAATTTGTCTCTCTTCCCTTTTGATGAAAATTATATTTAGCGTCCAATGGCGTTCAAAACATCGAAATCAGTTTAGCAGTTCAGCCGCAAGATCCCGTTAAAGATTAGCCATTTTTACAAACTTAGCTCAAAAGTTGACAGCCCACTTTTAGGTCGAAAAGGATTCACCAATTGAAAAATGTTGAATTACTTAACTTATAGGAAATTCAATTTTGAATTAGATGCTTTATGGAATTCGCAATGAATTTGGCCAATTTAGTGCTGAGATATGAATTTTAAACAGAGTTCGTAGCGCCATATTTCCGCTGAGGCAATCCAACGCAGGAAAATTCGTCTGAACTCAAAATTTCTCACTTTCAGACATTTTTTTTCGAGAAGCATTATATTTGGTCAATTTATGTAATAATTTAAACTTAAGAAATCATTATATCAAGCTCTGATTACGAGGTAACCATCAATCATTAATGACTTACCAGACGATCCCAGAAAATAGATCAGGAAAGAAAAAATCAGAAAGTTGCCTAAAATATCAAGTATATATTTAAAACTAATGAAAATTAAAAGTCTTTACAATTAACAGGGAGTTATTTACATGGGTCTTACAAGCATGAGGGAATTGTGGCTTTTTCTTTTGGCCAGTATACCTCGTCTCAGTAGATCATGGAGGCAGAACAAAAGTTGTTCAGGGAACTCTTCTTCATACTCCAGTTCTTGCTGCTCTCTTCCTCCTCTTCCAATGCTGATCCTTATTCTGTCTCCAGATCATTTGTCTTCGGAATACTCGGGAGTTCAGAGTTATGTCATGCTGCTCACCGACTGAATTCAGGCATGCATGCCCCTTGCATTGGGCGCAAATGGCTGAGCACCTGAGCCCGACTTTTAGGCAGGAGCATGTATTTTTGCACCCTGATTTTCAGGAGAGGGTAATTGAGTTTAATAGTGCATCGGGTGCTGGAGGCCGAGTGGTTAGGACAGACATCAAACCATCTGGGGCAGATTTCTATCCCCATTGCTCTGCATTATTAATCTCTCGGTCCCTCCACATCTCCACCAGCAAAAACGCCATGAAGGAATGTTGGTGAGTGGCTGTATTTTCACAGAGGGCCCTCTGGAAGAGTTGAAATCACGGTTGGTTGAGAGAATGCCGTCTGTTACCTGAGTAAACTGCTGCAGTGAATTTCGTTCCATCATCAGCAACCTGGTCAGGAGTGACTTTGTGGTCGAGGAAAATCGAGATATTATTTAGGAGTCCAGGATTTTTGCGAAGAGGGTCGTGTCACAGCCCGCTGAAGCCATGGAGAAAGAAGAGTCGTTTTCCATCTAAGGATAGCTTGCTATTGTTAGGACTGTAGATAATGCTTTGCTGATTGCCCATCCCGCGTTTCATTAGGAATACTTTGTCATTTTTGGCATTTCTTCCAACCATTGAGGAGTCAGCGACTGGCTACCTGCTCTTTTGTTCTCCAACATGAAGATGACAATGAGAGGCCCTTACATACTAACAAAAGATTTGGGTGTTTCTTTCAACCAATTCGACATTGTTTATAGACACACTTTCTTTTTATAGAAGAGTAACATACTTAATTGAGTTACACGTAGTGTTCAACTAGTACTCCAAAAAAATCACAATTTTTTCACAATTATTTAAAAAAAAACATGGGTTTAAATTCAGTTGATTACGTTCACTTTTGCTTGAAAAAAACGGCTTAAAATTCATATCTCAGCACTCAAGTGAGCAAATTGCAAATTTCAAAAATCATCCCTAAGGATGGGGGCCCTAGGTACGGGCCCCGTGTGCCCTTATGGTAAGGACGGTATTGCCTATCGAATTGAAACTTGGTGTCTAATTACAGAATATCAACATAAAGACGTGTCTGAAAGTTTTCGAGAATCCTACCACTAGAAAATGTCAAAAATATTACGAAAAAATATCATGTATCTCAGGATAACTTGAGAATGGAAAGAGATAGCGACGTGCAATTTTCTGGGTAGGTTGCAGTGGTGTATTCACGAGGGGGGATAAGGGGGATATAACCCCCCCCCCCCCAGAAAGATCCATTTTTAGGTCCTAAAGTGCGAATTCTCCAATTAACGGTAAAATTCAAGGGAGTTGAATAGTTCCTGAAAATATTATTATTTGTAATTTTCGAATTTTTTGCCAAATTTGATTCTGCCTGTCCGTACGGCCGTTGCTACGATAACTTGAGAACGGAAAGAGACAGCAATTTTTCAGGGTAGGTGGCGCGTCCTAATAGGGGGGATAAGTTCGTTAATATGGGCACAATCGTGGCCCAACGGTTTCCAAGTGATAATTTCATTTCCAACCAATACAAATCTGCTCGAATTGAAACTTGGTGAGTAGTTGTAGAATAGAAACCTAAGGACGTTTGTGAAATTTATGAGAATCGTATCACTAGAAAATTAAAAAAAAATTATTGAAAAATATTATTTATGTCTCGATAACCTGAGAACGGAAAGAGATAGCGACTTGAAATTTTCAGGTTAGGTTGTGCATCTGAATGCGATATTTGAGTTTGTCTATAGGCATAATCGGCCAAACGGTTTTGGAGATATACCCATCTGAAATTTGGTTATTATTTTCTCAATAACTCAAAAAATGCAAAACATGGTTATTAGTTGTAGAATGCCAACGCAAAAATTCTTGCAAAATTTAGTGAGGATCGCATCACTAAAAAATTTCAAAAAAATCATTGAAAAAAATTATATTTTACATACAAATGGGAGATTTAAGTTCTTTTTTGGGCATAATAGGTCCAACGGTTTCGGAGTTATAAGCACCTGTAATATTATTTCCTCGATAACTTAAAAAAATATAGACTCGATCGAATTAAAGCTTGGCTACTAGTTGTAAAACGACATAAAGACGTGTGTAAAATGTTGTGAGAACCACACCCCTAGAAAATTTTTACAAAATTACGAAAAAAACAATCGGTTCAAGCACTGACGTGAAGTCAGGAGCTTTTGCGCGTATGTTCTATTGTCCATCTTCCTGTATTTATTAATTAAAATTAAGAGTGTCCAATACAGGAGGATGGAGAATAGAACATACGCGCAAAAGCTCCTGACTTCACGTCAGTGCTTGAACCAATTTTTTTATGAAGAACTAACAGTAATGATTTTTGGATGGGTGGCACTCCAAACAATATAGTAAACTGGGCAGAGGAATGTAGACTAGGTTATTCATCCCGTGAGAGGTCATTCATTAATCACGCGAGGAGGGTGATGAATTATCCCGCTGCTTCGAAATTTTTCTTCCTACTTCTTCGAAATTGTTCCAACTGCTTTGAAATTTTTTCGACTGCTTTGAAATTTTTCCAGCCGCTTCGAAATTTGTTCAACTCTTTCGAAATTATTTCAACTCTTTCGAAATTTTTGCAACTTCTTCGAAATGTTTCCAACTGTTTCGAATTTTTTCCAACTGCTTTGAAAATTTGCCAACTCTGGTCAACATTAGGACCCTTGGCCCGTTCCTGACCCCAAGTAAGGAGCAAACTACGTACTAATCATATTATTTATGTTGCTAAATTCAATAGAAACAGTTTAAATTGGTACCAGATGGTTTGTTTTGTGACTACCCACTTTGGGATAACGCAAAAGAAAATAAATATTATTTTTTGCCGGCTACACACATTGTGCCGAAAACTACTGAATATTGGATTTACGGAACAGGAATGTGTACAAGGGTACACGGGGTACACCATGTTATCCCGTCCCTATTATCTGCGTGATTCGCATTTATCCGGTCAGGTGGTCAAATTTCTTCACATTTTATGACAATTTTTTCGGAAAAACTCCAACTCCATTGAAATTTTTCCAACTGCTTCTAATTTTTTTCAACTGTGTTGAAAATTTACCAACTCCGTTCAACATTGGGGGGGATCATCCCTTAGACTCTTTCTATAGTCTAAGGATCATCCCCCCCTTAGGCCCGTGCCTGGTTAATTATGCAGCCTTATATTCTGTTAATCGGAAATTCGTGATTGGATCAAATAATCAGTATACAGGCTGTTAGTGAATAAGTGCGACCAGTTTCAGGGTGTGATTCTGTATGGAAAAAAAAAATTTTTTTGGGAGATACGGGGTGTTTTTCTTAAAAAATAACCGGTCGAGATATGCAAATGAAATTTGGTGGGGTTTAAGCGGTTACTATTGCGCATTTTTGGCGCTCTTGTTCCTCGGAACAAATGTCGAAATCGATTCTGTCCAGCGAGCCGTCCAGCCATAACCACGATAACTTTCGAACGGAATGAGCTAGACAGTTGGATTAGGTAACGAAAAAAAAAAATTTTTTTGGCGCTCTTGTTCCTCGGAACAGAGTGCTTATCAATTTGCCCAAATGTCTGTAATATTCGAATTTTCGACTGAAAATGGTCTTGAACGATTTGATTTGACACACTGATCAAGAATCCGTGGTCGAAATCGATTCTGTCCGGCCGTCCGTCCGGCCGTTAACACGATAACTCTGGAACGGAATGAGCTAGACAGTTGAAATTTTCAGAGTAGGTTTGAGGGATAAATATCTCGGTTAAATTCGTTATTGGTCAAAATCGGTCTAATAGTTTCGGAATAACGACAAAAAATATTTTTTTTTACATTACAACGTTTGAATTCAACTTTTTTAAGATGCAGTTTCATCATAAGAATCCATTGTTATCATTTTCAACTCTGACAAGCTAATACTTTCGGAGATATGATGTTTCAAAGTTTCAATAATACATCGTAAGTTCTATGTATTCACAGAATGTGAACACAGAATCTGTCTGTGATCACTATTCATAAATGTCATCTTTTCTAGCTACAAGAGATTGTCAAATCATAGTTGTTATTTTCTCTTGGAAAACAAAAATTCGATTCTTGAATTTGTGAATATATACAAGACTGTTATGATTTAGTTTATGGAGGCAATAGGAAAGAATAACATAATGGAATCATCAAAAGAAATTAGTGTTCGTTGACCACTGAGGTTAATTTTACCTTTTACTTCCTTAAGTAGTGAGACATGTTCCTATATACAGTATTTTCATGATGTTGCTAGCAAAAAAATACTGAAATATGGATCTACATTTGTATATCAAAAATTTTTTCTTGAGTTAGGGTCCATATTACAGAAAATAATGTGTAAGTAGTATGAACTATTAAATTTTAAATTATGAAAAGAGGATAGTACTTTATTAATATATTTTGAACTATTGAAATAATTTGTTCGTCAGCCTATACCTACTCAAATGCACCAAGTGTAAGTTACAACAACCCATTCCACTAGGTTGAATCATTGCAGATTGCTCATTTAATCTTGATAAATAAATTTAATGAAAATTTTTTAAGCATTAATGCATTTAAGAATTGTAGATTGCTCTTTTTTTGGCGCTCTAGTTCCTCGGAACAGAGTGCTTATCAATTTGCCCAAATGTCTGTAATTTTAGAATTTTTGGCTGAAAATGGTCTCAAACGATTTGGTTCGACTCACTGATCAAGAATCCGATGTCGAAATCGATTATGTCCGGCCGGCCGTTGGCACGATAACTCTCGAACGAAAGGAGTTAGAGGATTGAAATTTGCAAGGTGGGTTTGGAGCGTAAATATCTCGAACAAGTTCGTTAATGGGCAAAATCCATCAAGCGGTTTCGGAGTTATGGCCGATTTTAGTAAAAACATTTTTTATGAATATTTCTGAAACCGATCACTCGATCTATCTGAAATTTAGCATCAAATTGTAGAATCATGACCTTTATGGGCATTTGAAGTTTTGTATTGACCAGGTTACCGCAAAGTATCAAAAAAAAATTAGAATCCAAATTAAATTTTTTTCAATAAGCAGTTTTACAATAAGAATCCAAATGATATCATTTTTAATTCTAACAAGCTAATACTTTCGGAGATATGATTTTTCAAAATTTCAATAATAAATCGTATTTCACAGAATGATATAATTATTCTACGTATGAATTGTCATAATGTCAACTTATTTTCCTGAGACATGACATTATCTAATCAATCGAAGAATTATGAGAATAAAGTGTATTCCGAAATGTGAGCGAAGTGCGAAAAATCTCAGTTGTTTGCTACGAAATTAGTTTTTCTCAGAAAAGTCTTACATTTCGGAACGGAACATGAAGTAAGAGAATGCTCAGTTCTCTCAATTTATGACGGGACTAACGGAAGGGAATATTATAACTTCAAAAATATTGGGGTTGAAATACTCGTATTTTAGCGATGCAACGGGGACCTCACCCAAAAATGTTACGTAAATATTGAAAGCATAATTATTCTGTAGTTCGGGAGAGGAGAAAATTTGGTGAACGTAGATCAGGAAATTTTTGATCGATTACAAGGTAATTTTTCATTATTACTCTTCTTTCATACATGTTTTATGGAATATCTACTATTTGTAGGTACTCTAAACCTGTTTTGGGCAATTGTCATACGAAACTTGTTGGCGCTCTAGTTTCTCGGAACTGAGTGCTTATCAATTTGCCCAAATGTCTGTAATTTTCGAATTTTTCGATGAAAATGGTCTTAAACGATTTGGTTCGACTCACTGATCAAGAATCCGAGGTCGAAATCGATTCCGTCCGGCCGGCCGTAGGCACGATAACTCTCGAACGAAAGGAGTTTGTGGATTGAAATTTGCAAGGTGGGTTTGGAGCGTAAATATCTCGGACAAGCTCGTTAATGGGCGAAATCCATCAAGCGGTTTCGGAGTTAAGGCCGATTTTAGTAAAAATATTTTTTATGAATATTTCCGAAACCGATCACTCGATCTATCTGAAATTTAGCATCAAATTGTAGAATCATGAGCTTTATACGCATGTGAAGTTTTGTATTGACCAGATTACCGCAAAGTGTCAACAAAAATTCGAAAATTTGAAAAAAGTTTTTCTACAATTAATAACTCTCGAACGGAATGAGCTAGGTAGTTGAAATTTTCAGAGTAGGTTAGGGAGATGAATATCTCGGTTAAGTTCGTTATTGGGCAAAATTGGCCAGATTTAATTCGATTTCTTCCATGGTGCAGTTCTCATTCTCAGATTGCTCATTTAATCTTGATAAATAAACTATTATTTGAATTGAATTTCCTTTATGATGCAGCAAGGGCGTAGCCAGGAACTAATTTCGGGGGGGGGTTTTGAGATAGGAATAAATTTCGGGGGGAGGTTTGGGGGTGTGAGGGTCACTTTCTGCAGCAAAAAAATTTTTTTTAACTGAAAAAATAACATTTCGGGGGGGGTTTGAACCCCCAAAACCCCCCCCCTGGCTACGCCCTTGTGATGCAGTTCTATCATAAGAATACATTGATATAATTCCCAACTCTGAGAAACCAATACTTTCGGAGATATAATTTGTCTGTTTGAACTAGAGCGCCAGAAAGCTCCTGTCCACAGGGCTTGAACCCATTTTTTTTTTATCAAAGTTTACACAGAAAACCCCAACGAATCGAAACAGATCCATATATATTTTTCTCATTTTGGCGCTCTTGTTCCTCGGAACAGAGTGCTTATGAATTTGCCCAAATGTCTGTGATTTTTGGCTGAAAATGGTCTTAAACGATTTGGTTTGACTCACTGATCAAGATTCCATGGTTCAAATTGATTCTGTCCGGCCGTCCGTCTGGGCATTAACACGATAACTCTCGAACGAAATGAGCTAGACAGTTGAAAATTTCAGAGTAGGTTTAGGAGATAAATACCTCGGCTAAGTTCGTTATTGGGCAAAATAGGCCAGGTGGTTTCGGAGTAACAAAAAAAATTTTTTTTTACATTACAAATTTCAAATTCAATTTTTATAATTTCCTGATGTATATAAATCCAATATGAGATGAGTCATAGACCTACGTTTTGAATTCAATTACGAAAATTCTTGAGATTTGATGCACAGAAGCCGATAGGAAAAAGTGGAAAGACCCTCTGGACAGGAGCTTTGGCATTCTTGTTCAAAATTTGACAAATCATAACTCTGAAAGTATTGGTGTCTCCGAGTTGGGAATGATATCGATGGTATCTTATTCAATTTATTTTATTCTATGATGCAGTTCTATCATAAGAATACATTGATATAATTCCCAACTCTGAGAAACCAATACTTTCGGAGATATAATTTGTCTGTTTGAACTAGAGCGCCAGAAAGCTCCTGTCCACAGGGCTTGAACCCATTTTTTTACATTACAAATTTCATATAAAATAAATTTTTTTTAAGATGCAATTTCATCACAAGAAATGAGAATCCATTGATATAATTCTAAACTATAACAAACTAAAACTTTCAGAGATATGATTTTTAAAATAACAATAATTATTCTTAATTCTATGATTTCATAGAATACTCTAATAACTCTAACATTTCGGGGCTTGGCTCCCAAGTAGCTTTAATAATCAACGTATAGTTCGACACTATTTGATTCAGGCACTTCTTTAAGGAGTCATTTAAGAAACTCCCTCCAATCTTGTAAAATTGCTTAACTCAAAATATTCATGATTGAGTTTAGCTGGCTACTAATATTTTACTCACTGCACAATAGAAAATTCATTTGTTATTCAATAGTGTTTCAATCTCCTTCATTTGTTTCAAGTTTATCGAGAAATTATCAACTAATAGGAAGATATACCTATTGAATCAATTTCTTATTCGTCCTTCTTTGGGACAAGTCTCAGATTAATTTCTTTCGTCTCCTCCAAAACATCAGTTACTATATTCCACAGAACCGTCATCTGAAATTAATAAATATAATAGCCAGTTTCGAATAGTTGATATTTATGAAATTTATCTCAACTTTTTAATACTTAACCAAGAAACACACTGAATAGCGGAGGCGTACGGCGCACGTTTCATGTCGCACATAATGATAATATTGTGACGAACGAAGCAAGCGAAGTACGGTCCTGTAGCCCAACTCCGTCACGCAATCGGACGCCGACAGAGAGAGAGGTTGAGTCATCCTTCTAGAAGCTCGAGAACAAATGGAAGATCCGGAATACTCGAGAACTTTCTGGATTTAATCTTCCCGATATAAATATCGGGATCGGAATTCACAGGGGTTAGTTACTTTGACGAGTTAAACCGAATCGTTACGTTTGTGAAATATAATTGTGAATATAAATTTCCTGTAGATAAATTATTTAAGTGTTCTAAATAAATTAGACTTAGTAAATTTGTGGGTTTATTGTGAAAAACGCTACATTGGTGTCAGGTGTGGGGTATATCGAACTGCAGTGTTTTGAGGAATATTCCTGAAGATTTTGAATGCCGATAACGAGAGCTCAAAGTGAAAAAATGGATCAGGCCAACATGGATTTTTTCAAACAAGCCTTTGAACAATTGACGAAGAAAATGGAGGAAAATGGCAAGGATATATCAGATAAAATGGAGGAAAATGCCAAGGATATGTCAAATAAAATGGAGGAAAATGCCAAGGATATGACAAATAAAATGGAGGAAAATGCCAAGGATATGACAAATAAAATGGAGGAAAATGCCAAGGATATGACAAATAAAATGGAGGAAAATGCCAAGGATATGACAAATAAAATAATATCCATGGAGACTAAAGTTGAAGACAGTCTGAGAATGATAACCGATAATTACTCGAAGCTAGAAGATAGGATCGAAAATGTGGAGGAGATGATAGAAACCATGAGGGACGGAATAGACATGTTAGAAACCATGAAGGACGGAATAGAAGAACAAATGCAAGGGAAGCTTGAAGAGCATACCGAGTACATGATGAAAATTATCGAAGATCGATTGTCCAAAATTAACAGACAGTCAGACGAGGTCAGTAAATGTAATTCCGGTCATTCAATAAAATTAGAAAGCAGTGGAGAGCCAGGCCGAGCGAGGATTAAACCTCCTACCTTTGATGGTAAAACTGCATGGTGCACGTATCAAAAACAGTCTGAAGCTGCAGCTAATGCTAATGGCTGGAACGAAGAAGACAAAGCAACGGCCTTGATTGTCGCATTGAGGGGAGATGCTCTGAATATTCTCCAGATTGTTCCAGCCAGTCAACAGAATAATTATGCAGCTTTGATAAGTAAACTCCAGATGAGATATGGTGATGGACATCTACAACAAGTGTATCATGCCCAGATAAAGAGTCGTCTCCAGAAGAGCTCAGAGACCCTACAGGAGTTTGAAGCTGATATAGCACGATTGGTGCGACTGGCATATCCTACTGCACCGGAAAGCTTCCTGGAACAACTAGCTGTACAGACATTCGTGGACGGGCTGAGAGACAGTGAGACCCAACAAACTTTGCGGTTGGCCCGACCTAAGACCTTGGACGATGCTCTGGCCCACGCATTGGAGTTCGAAGCAGCCAAGCAAGCTTCACATAGGGGCCAGAACAAAATAAGACGTACTGTGGATGATTCCGAGGTTAGCGCTGAGAACATGGAAGATGTTATACGTCGGGTTCTCCAACAGCAACGAACCCGAGGACCCAGGTGCTGGAATTGCGGCGATGAAGGGCATATTCGCCGCCATTGCAAGAAACCTGTCAAGCCTAAACTAAAACGGGTTGGTGATAAGGGGCATAAACCGACCTGCCTAGACAATGCCCTAGAAGTTGTCATCCAGACAATCTCGCAGTCCAACAGCGTTTATGTCGACGGTAGAATCGACGGGCGGTCGGTTAAAATGTTAGTCGACACAGGAGCAACCCGAACGATTGCGAGACCCGATATGATTAAGGAAAATATCTTACCGACTACGACACGTCTACGAACTGCTACCGGAGAGGGTGTATTAACTCACGGAAGGAAGAAAATCGACCTTGATATTGGAGGAATGTCATTCAAACACGAGGTACTGGTGGCAGATATCATGGAGGAAGTCATCCTAGAAATGGATGTAATTAAGGGAAAGGGTTTCCAGATAGACATGGGGAACGATGTCCTGAGAGTTGGAAATCTAGAAATTCCATTCCTGGGGAGCGAAGATGCGATGAATAGAGTCTTGCTCACAGAGGACGTTACCATTCCTGGCCAAGCCGAAACAGTAGTGAGGGGGTACTTGGACGGAAAACTTGGCAATGGTCACGTCAGACTAATTGAACCAGCTGTCGGTAATAACCCTGGCAAAGGGCTTCTTGTTGGAAAAACATTGGTGAGAGACAGAAGGGAAGTACCTGTGAGGATTTTAAACACTAATATGTACCCAGTAATTTTAAAAAAGGACACGGTAATAGGGGAAAGCTGCTCAGTATCTTGTGTGACGGGTGGTAGTCAAGATGGACAGAACAACGTACCCAAGAAGACCAAGGTTTCACAAAAAGCAGTTGAAATGCTGACATCCTCCTGCACAAATTTGAAACCAGAATACATCAGTGAGGTGAGGAAACTGATAACTGAATACAGTGATGTATTTGCCATGGACAATAATCAAATCGGGAGAACAAATGTTGTGAAACATCTCATCAATACCGGAAGCACAAGACCTATTCGCCAACATCCGCGAAGACTTCCCATTGCGAAAAGAGAAGAGGCTGAGGAAATTATCAAGGACATGCACGATCATGGCATCATAGAGCCTTCAGATAGTCCTTGGTCATCACCTGTGGTTCTGGTCAAAAAGAAAGATGGCAGCACTAGATTCTGCGTCGACTATCGTCATCTAAATGAAGTCACCAAAAAAGATTGTTACCCCATCCCAAGGATAGATGACACTTTGGATACACTATCTGGCTCGAAATGGTTCTCCACCCTGGATCTGAAGAGCGGGTACTGGCAAGTTGAAATGGATCCCAAAGACAAGGAGAAAACAGCTTTTACCATTGGGACGGGATTGTGGCAGTTCACAGTGATGCCATTTGGTCTTTGCAATGCACCTGCAACCTTCGAGCGACTGATGGAAACCATCCTTCGAGGACTATCTTGGAAGACGTGTCTGGTGTATTTGGACGACGTGATTGTTTTTGGACGAACATTTACCGAACATCTGGGAAATTTAAGAAATGTCCTTGAGAGGCTTCGCGTCGCGAATTTGAAACTCAGTCCGAAAAAGTGTCACATTTTCAAAAAGGAAGTAAAATACTTGGGACACGTAGTATCTGAAGCTGGAGTAAGTGCTGATCCGGAAAAGATCCAAGCTGTACGCGAATGGCCAACACCGCAAGATAAACACCAGGTCAGAAGTTTCCTTGGGCTGTGCACGTACTATAGAAAATTCGTGCTTGGGTTTGCCAATATTGCGAAGCCTTTAACAAAATTGACTGAGGAAGGGAAGAACTTCGAATGGGATCTAGAATGTGAAGAAGCCTTCGCTCAATTGAAACATGCCTTAACATCGGCCCCCATCCTGAGTTATCCCCAGACTAAGGGAAGGTTTATATTGGACACAGATGCGAGCAACATGGCAATAGGAGGCATATTGTCTCAAGTTCAAGACGGAAAGGAAAAAGTTATAGGGTACTTCAGTAAAGTCTTGTCGAAACCAGAACGTAACTACTGCGTTACGAGAAGAGAGTTACTCGCTGCAGTCAAGTCCATGGAACATTTCTATAAGTACCTGTATGGAAGGGAATTCCTCTTGAGGACAGATCATGCTGCGCTGAAGTGGCTTCTCCAATTTAAAAATCCTGAAGGTCAAGTGGCACGATGGATTGAAAGACTTCAGGAATACAATTTTACCGTGGAGCATCGTGCAGGGAAGTTACATAGCAACGCTGACGCGATGTCTAGGAGACCATGTCCTATGGACTGCAAGCACTGTAGTAAGCTGGAAGACAAGGAGTGCTGTCGGAGGACTACTATAATGGATGAGAACTGGCTGCCAGACCACCTAAGACAAGACCAAGAGAACGATCCAGAATTAAAATTATTTTTGAAATGTAAATCGGAGGGACGGAGACCTGAATGGGGAGAACTGTGCCAGATGAATTCGACGGTCAAAGCATATTGGGCACAGTGGGACTCCCTCCTCATAGAAGACGGACTACTGAAGAGGATCCTAGAGAACGAGGAAGGTACCGGATCCAGGAATCAGCTCGTAATCCCAAGGAGCCGAGTCCCCGAGGTATTACAGAAGTTGCATGACGGAATCTCCGGAGGGCATTTCGGAATCAAGAAAACACTAGAAAAGGTGAGGGAGCGTTTCTACTGGCTCAACTGTAAAGAAGATGTCAAGGATTGGTGCCGAAAATGCAGACTGTGTGCTTCGGTTAATGGCCCGAGAGAAAGCCGTAGAGCCCCAATGAAACAATATAATGTTGGCAGCCCAATGGAACGCGTAGCAATAGACATAGCTGGTCCATTTCCAGAAACTGAAGATGGAAACAAGTATATTCTGGTTGCTATGGATTATTTTTCTAAATGGGTGGAAGCTTATGCAATCCCGAACCAAGAAGCTGCAACGGTTGCTGATGTTTTGGTCAAGGAGATGTTCTGTCGATTCGGGATACCACTGGAGCTACATTCTGACCAGGGACGAAACTTCGAGTCTAGCTTGTTCCAGAACCTGTGTGAGTTGCTGGGAATTAAAAAGACCAGAACAACTGCACTCCACCCACAGTCAGATGGTATGGTCGAGAGAATGAATAGAACTGTGGGGAAGTACTTGGCCAAGGTTGTCTCCGACCACCAGAGAGACTGGGATAGGTACCTCCATCTGTTTACCATGGCTTATAGATCATCTGTGCAAGAATCAACTGGAGAAACCCCAGCATGTATAATGTTCGGCCGGGAGGTGAGATTACCTTGTGACCTGGAATTCGGTTGTAAGCCTGGAGTAGAGATAGCTGGTGAGGACTATGTGAGCCGTCTAAAGGGAAGGCTCCACTACGTTCACGAGAGAGTCCGGAGAAACCTACAAATTGCAAGTGACCGCATGAAGACCCGGTACGATACCAAGGCTGCGGAAGGAGGATATGAGGTGGGTGATTTGGTATGGTTATTCAACCCACAGAGAAGAAGAGGGCTATCACCAAAGCTACAGAAGAATTGGGAAGGACCTTACAAGATTGTTAAAAGGATCAACGACGTAGTTTATCGTATCCAAAAGTTGCCCAGGGGGAAGAAGCGCGTGGTACATGTGAATCGCTTAGCAAGATATGAAGCCGACCATGACTCTCAGGATGAGATTGGATTAAGAAGGACCACCACCCAGGCCCCACATCACGAGGACTTGAACTTCGACCAATTCATGGCGAACTATGGGGAGACCGGAAAAGCCAGGTTTGGAATCACCACCGAGCAGCAGCAAGACCTTTTTACGGTCCCGTCAGACTATTCTATGGCCCATTGTGTAGCTGAAGACCTGTACATGTCCAAGGGAATTGCCTCCGTCTTTAAGAACAAATTTGGTCGTATATCAGAGCTCTTGAAGCAATAACAACCGAGCTCTGGTCAAATCCTAAAGTTGACCGATGGTCCTCGTTACCTTTTCTATCTAGTAACTAAGAAGAGATCCTGCGAAAAGCCAACCTACCAAACCATGTGGACCACCTTACTGAACCTTAGGGGCGAGCTGGCCAGACTGGGTGTGAAGAAGCTTGCGGTTCCAAAGCTGGGATGCGGACTGGATCATCTTAACTGGAGGTTCGTACGCAACATGCTGGAAGTGGTGTTTGAGAAGACCGATGTGCGAATACTGGTTTGCAGTTTCAACCCGAAGGACGGCCCAATGGAGAAAACGGTAGGCTGTTATTTCGACCAACAAGGATACTGCCGAAATGGGGACGCTTGCAGATTCAGCCATAAAGCACAAGGTGTTCGGGGACCGAACATCTTAAGGAGGGAGCAATGTGACGAACGAAGCAAGCGAAGTACGGTCCTGTAGCCCAACTCCGTCACGCAATCGGACGCCGACAGAGAGAGAGGTTGAGTCATCCTTCTAGAAGCTCGAGAACAAATGGAAGATCCGGAATACTCGAGAACTTTCTGGATTTAATCTTCCCGATATAAATATCGGGACCGGAATTCACAGGGGTTAGTTACTTTGACGAGTTAAACCGAATCGTTACGTTTGTGAAATATAATTGTGAATATAAATTTCCTGTAGATAAATTATTTAAGTGTTCTAAATAAATTAGACTTAGTAAATTTGTGGGTTTATTGTGAAAAACGCTACAATATGATATATCATATTATATTTGATTCCGATTTCCGGATCCATAACAAGAACGTAACCAACCAATTTTTTAGTTAGTTTTAACTACTGAAATATCTATTATGCACATTGTTCATTTTGTATTGATTTTCAACCTCATTTGAGAAATCTACTATGGATCTACTTTTAACGGATACATTGCAAATCAATTATCTTATGGACGTCCATAGGAGATACGTCATTGTAATAATAATAATAATAATAATAATAATAATAGTTATTTATTTACCCAACAGGAATATTCCCAATTACAGGGTAACAATCAATATTACAAAAAATATATGAAAAAAATTTAAGCCAAAAATCGAGTAATCAATGAGAAAAAAAACAAAACATATTCATCATCCACAATCAAAAAAATAACTTGAATTTGAGATCATCAGCACTCTTGCATATGCGGTAAACTGGAGCCCACTGAAGAACATTCGTTCGAGGTGTTGGAAGGTGAAATGATGCGACAGTCCTCCCCTCCAGCCTTGGTGTACGTATTTGAACCTTAGACCAGTGTTGCCAGAAATGCAGAATTTTCTTCAATATGCAGAATTTTAGCCTCCAAAAAGAGCTGATGAAGAAAAGAAGAATATTTCAGGGAAACCATTAAAATATGAAGAATTTTTGAAATTCATATATTTTTGGAACAATTTTACTCATTTCGTATGCGTTCTGACATTTTCGGTAAAATGGTTTAGCTACGACTTGAAATTATCGGCCTCGAGATGGTGCTTGCAGTAGCAAAATAAAAATATTGCAGTGTATTGCTGTATTGAAACAGGTCAAACTGGGGATTGGCCCGATTGAGGAAGTTTTTAACTTTACTAACAGTGGGTAGGTAGGTACTCCAAAATGACGTTACACGCCACTGCAGAAATATGAAGAATTTTTGAGGATAAATTGAAGAAATTTGATAAAAAGAATCTGGCAACACTGCCTTAGACAGCAAATAAGGCGAATCAATCCTTCCCGCGACGAGTTTCTGAGCGAACTTAGCGCACTGCCACCTCTGCCTTTGGAGTAGCGGAAAGATTCGCATCTCTCGCATGATCCCCGACAAATCCGCACCACGTTCGGGATATATTTTGATTTATATTGTAAGCAAAGGATATCCATTTACTGTCGCTAATGGATATTCTATGGACATCCATGGGATATCCAGTGTTGAATACCGTCAACTGGGGCTACTTTGCACATTTATTCTGGTGTTTTTAATATAGAATCGATTTTTTTTCAAAAATGGCTTCGAGCTTGAAATATGTGAAATTTTTGTGTTTTTTCTGTCCAATCCTCAAAAATTGTTATAATAAATATACGGGATCATTTTTTTCAAAGGTCAAAAATTTAGCAAAGTTTCCCCGCAATAGGGGTGACTTTTTGCCAATCGTGAAAAAATGACTGAATTAGATAAATAGAGCAATCAAAACATGCTACGAAGGTAACTTCACCATACTACTATGTTTTAAAAATATATGCCATAAAAATAAGCTGAATTTGAGTAAAAAACGAAATTTTACACAAATATGTGTTTATTAATATTTAAACAACTTTGTTATTTATTATATGTAATAGTATTTATCACCATTTTAATAAACTACAAAACGACTTCAGTAATAACAAAAAAAACCTCAAAACATTCACCAAAATATTAAATTCAAGGATATAGATATATATATATATATTTCGTATGAGAAGCTAACTTAACATAAAAACATAAAACAATGGGTACCTATCCTATTTTGAACAGCTGCCTCGAGCTTGAGCTTTGCTGCGGTGCATCAAGCACAGCCTTAATTCATTTTCCAAAATGAGGCCAGTATCATCTATAACAGGGAAATAGAATGTGTTAATTAATTTGTAGTCCATAACATCACTTCTTATTGTTCTGATGGTTGTTTTGTAACTGCTCTTCACTATAATCCCGATATCGCCTTGTACTCACTTGCCGTTTGTAGTTTCGAACCACTTCCTGAATATAAATTGAAATTCAATTTCGGGGCAACTTTGCCTATGGCTCAAAAATGTCCTTATAATAGTTAAATCTATTACTAATATCATAAGCAACACCCGCCTATATTGATGAATAACTAACAATAACAAAAAAATTCTGATCTGTACAGGATTAGAAGATGCAATCCTTAGCATAGCAACAACTTTTAAAAACACAAAAATGGCAGGTCTACTTACGTGGTTGCTATTCGCAGCACAGTCACATTACATCGGTTTGACTCTTACTACCTAGTCTTGCAACCTGTTTTGCGAATTTTTCAAACGGCGGCTATGCCAGCGTTGCCGGTTGTCGCGGAAAAAAAATTGTTTTTACAAAAAGACGATCTGGCAAAGATACCCACACGGGCAAAGAAGCCCCAGTTGACCAGTATTCATTCAATATCCGTTGATGGATATCTAATGGATACCCATTCCATGTACGAAGTTATCCCGACCTGAAAAGGACTTGAAACGGATATCCATAGGATATTATGTGCTATCTGGGGATTATACTGACCCTCCTCTAGGTCTTCCCCAAGGAGATCCCTCAGAAGCTACTAGTACCTTCTGCGACTGAGGAGAGTCAGTTGTGTTCTTCATCGCCTTTTTTACTCTATCCTCACGCCAGCTGAGGCACAGCACTGTTAATTTTCAACGTGACAGTGAATGGCGTCCACTACCCTCTGATTAGATCTCCGGCTCGCTCTATCCGCTGAGCTTGAAACAGTCATCATTTAATTAAAATTAGCCAACGTGAACAAGCGAGCCAACATGAACAAGCGTGCCAAAGAGTACTGACTTCACGTCCTGATTTGAATAGGATTTTGTTGCTTCAAATTTTATGTTTTACTTTAGATAATGGGCAGAGGTCTTGGCTACGGTGCAGAAGGTCGCTTGCTCGAAACCTTAAAAATTCTTTCATTTTTGCATGCTCATAACCATAAAAGTATATTACTCAACGAGCGTGTAATAATAGCTAATTCTCATGAGAATGATTAATAGTTTTTTCAAGCGAGTCGAATAATTGACTATTACAATATAATAATAAATGACGGGGTGTTGACGAACATGTTTATAGTTCGTCTGCAGACCAGATTTAGTACCGCAAAACAGAGGGAACAGTCAGTTCAATTCCGAGGGAAAATGAATGAATTATCCAATGATGACGAAATTTCTCCAACTGCTTCGAAATTTTCCCAACCTCTTTGAATATTTCCGACTGCTTTGAAATTTTTCCAACTGCTTCATAATTTTTCCAACTGATTTGAAAATTTGCAACTCCGTTGTGGTTGAGGGGGTTGTCCCTCCTCCCCCCATCCTCTGACTTACGCCCGTTCCTAAACTTCAAAACTTGTTTTTTGAAACTCAAACTTACCTATCTATTTCTATTATTAAAAGAAAGGATCAAACTGCGTACTTACATATTTATATTGCCAAACTAGCTGGCCCTGCGAACTTCGTACCGCATAACTCTATAAAAAAAATGCCCGGTATGAATGAAGTTTTATATTTATTTTTGATTAATTGCACATGATGTTGCTTACTTACAAAACAGAGTTTTCCTGAAATACTGGCTATTTATAAGGTATCAATTTGATATAGACAGACACACACAGTTATAATCCAGTCTCTTAATCAATTTAAAGCTTTCTGATGAACTATATTTTTTGTTTTGTTTTGTGGTGCGTAAATAAACAAATATGATGGTTTTCCGACACGCGAACACGCGACGTATAATTGTCCATGCGCTATGTCCACACATCAAAGGAAAAACAAAATTGTTACATTATGATAATCCATCCAGGGTACCTATTTAGTTAATGCTTTGTTTGTGGCATAAATCACTTCAATTGTGTACAATTGTGCCGTGATATAAAGCACAGCCTGTATAGTAATGGTTTATTTTCAATGAAGTTTGCCTCGAAAATATATTTTTTAAAACAATTGAATGAAATTGTACGATTGGCGTGAAAAACAGCAAGTTGCAATTGACGTTAAAAGAAAAACACCCTGTATGAAAATTTCGGTCAAATTCATTATGAGAATCCATCCAAGGCACCTAATTAGTTAATGCTTTGTTTGTGGCACGAATCACTTCAATCGCGTATAATTGTGCCGGGATATAAAGAACACCCTGTATAGTAATGGTTTATTTTCATTGATGAATGCCTCGAAAGTATAATTTTTAACACAATTGAATGGAATTGTACGATTGGCGTGAAAAACAGCAAGTTGCAATTGACGTTGAAAGAAAAACACCCTGTATGACAATTTCGGACAAATACATTATGAGCATCCATCCAAGGTGCCTATTTAGTTAATGCTTTGTTTGTGGCACAAACCACTTCAATTGCATGAAGTTGTGCCGTGAGAAAAAGAACACTCTGTATAGTAATGGTTTATTTTCAATGATGTATGCCTCGAAAGTAAATTTTTTAACTCAATTGAATGAAATTCTACGACTATGGCGTGAAAAAAAGCAAGTTGCCATTAACGTTAAAAGAAAAACACCCTGTTGACATTTTTATATTTATTCACCTTTTAAACCTTTCCTGGACTTCCACAAATAATTTAAGACCAAAATTAGCCAAATCAGTCCAGCCGTTCTCGAGTTTTAGCGAGACTAACGAACAGCAATTCATTTTTATATATAATAATAATAATAATAATAATAATTGGAAAGGTTTAACCTTAATTCCGCAAAAGGAGCAGATTTAAAATAATTCTGCTGGTACCTGCCGACACGTGTTTCTGCTAGTTGGCTTCTTCAGGACAGGGCAACCAAGAAACCAAGGAAAAGATGGAAATAAAAGTGAAAATAGGTGACACCACACCAGGAGCGAGCAACCAATTGTGCCTTCAGCTCTAGGACCTCCATTTCGGAGGTAGACTATGGCATCGGCACGGAAGAAGCATAAGCTACCTGAGCGATGCGACCTCAACCAGAGGATATGAAACATAGAAATATGGATCATGCGGAGTAATATATATAAGTGGAAAGGTTTACCTCCGAAATGGAGGTCCTAGAGCTGAAGGCACAATTGGTTGCTCGCTCCTGGTGTGGTGTCACCTATTTTCACTTTTATTTCCATCTTTTCCTTGGTTTCTTGGTTGCCCTGTCCTGAAGAAGCCAACTAGCAGAAACACGTGTCGGCAGGTACCAGCAGAATTATTTTAAATCTGCTCCTTTTGCGGAATTATCCGTTAAACCTTTCCACTTATATATATTACTCCGCATGATCCATATTTCTATGAATAATAATAATATTTATTTCATCCTTTCAGACAATTTTACAATGTATAGGACATGTTAAGGTTATAGATAACTCAATATTAAATAAAATTTAAAAAGCAAGAGAAAAAAAGAGTGAACATAAAAAAATCAAAATGTACACAAAAAATACTCATCCACACTATAGAAGCAGTGTCTTAGTAATAACAATTTCATTTCCTTTTTGAACTGCCTATCATTCATAATTTTGTATTCGTTTGGCAATTTATTATAAAGTTTTATACCTGTGAAAGAAGGTGACAATTCATATTTGGCAGTATTATGTCTTGGTAAGCACAGTATATTATTATGTCTCGTCTCATATTTGTGGAAATCTGAACACTTATTTTGCGAATAAATATTCAGACGTATATAAAGGAGACACTGTAAAATATATATAGATAGAGGGAAATGTCAAAATCTTATGTTCCTTGAAAACTGGTCTACATGAATTACGAGGTCTTAAGTTATAAATTAGCCGAATGGTTTTTTTTTTGGGCTCTAAATGCACGAATGCTTGTAGTTGAGTTACCCCATAAAACCACGTTATAGCTCAAATGGCTGTAAACCATACTATAGTAAATCCCTAGCAGAGCATCAGCAGGAAGTGCACTCTTGAGACGCAATAATGCATAGTATAAACTATTAATTTTTTTGCAAACATGGTTAACATGATATTGCCATCTCAAATTTCGGTCCAAAAACAATCCCAGGAATTTCACATATTCAGTCGACTGTAAATGACCACTCTGATGTTGAACAACAAAAGGTTCGGTAGCTTGATCACGAATTTGAAATTTCATGATTTCGGTCTTTTTGGCGCTCTAGTTCCTCGGAACTGAGTGCTTATCAATTTGCCCAAATGTCTGTAATTTTCGAATTTTTCGATGAAAATGGTCTTAAACGATTTGGTTCGACTCACTGATCAAGAATTCGTGGTCGAAATTCATTCTGTCCGGCCGGTCCGGCCGTCCGGTCCGGCCGTAGGCACGATAACTCTCGAACGGAATGAGCTAGACAGTTGAAATTTTCAGAGTAGGTTTGGGGGATAAATATCTCGGCTAAGTTCGTTATTGGGCAAAAACTGACAGATGGTTTCGGAGTAACAAAAAAAAAATTTTTTTTTGACAGAACAAATTCCAAATTAAAATTTTTTTCAATAAGCAGTTTTACCATAAGAATCCATTCATATCATTTTAAACTCTAACAAGCTAATACTTTCGGAGATATGATTCTTCAAAATTTCAATGATAGAATTATTCTGTGGCTATTCTATGAATTGTTATAATGTCAATTTTGACGTTGTCTCATTGTCATTCATTCCAGTAATGGTATCAATATGAGAATCATAATATGAGGAGCAACTTATCAAAACGCATTAAGTCCAAAAACCATTTTATTGGGAATCAACGAAAATCGATTTTTTCTTCCTCCCTGGCTTATTCTAATACCTTTTTGGCGCTCTAGTTCCTCGGAACTGAGTGCTTATCAATTTGCCCAAATGTCTGTAATTTTCGAATTTTTCGATGAAAATGGTCTTAAACGATTTGGTTCGACTCACTGATCAAGAATCCGTGGTCGAGAATCATTCTGTCCGGCCGGTCCGGCCGTCCGGGCCTGCTGGCCGTGGGCACGATAACTCTCGAACGGAATGAGCTAGACAGTTGAAATTTTCAGAGTAGGTTTGGGAGATAAATATTTCGGCTAAGTTCGTTATTGGGCAAAATCGGACAGATGGTTTCGGAGTAACAAAAAAATAATTTTTTTTACAAAACAAATTCAAAATTAAATTTTTTTCAATAAGCAGTTTTACCATAAGAATCCAATGATATCATTTCTAACTCTAACAAGCTAATACTTTCGGAGATATGATTTTTCAAAATTTCAATAATAAATCGTATTTCAACGATGTCACACAATGATATAATTATTCTATGTATGAATTGTCATAATGTCAACTTATTTTCCTGAGACATGTCATTATCTAATCAATAGAAGAATTGTGAGCGAAGTTAGAAAAATCTCAGTTCTTTGCTCCGAAATTAGTTTTTCTCAGAAAAGTCTTACATTTCGGAACGGAACATGAAGTTAGAGATCTGAGAGTAGTGAGACTGCTTTTCATCCATAGACATAGATATAACTCTCGGACGGAATGAGCTAGTTGTTGAAATTTTCAGAGTAAGTTAGGGAGATGAATATCTCGGTTAAGTTCGTTAATGGGCAAAATTGGCCAGATTTAATTTGATTTCTTCCATGGTGCAGTTCTCATTATCATGATTGCTCATTTAATCTTGATAAATAAACTATCATTTGAATTGAACTTCCTTTTTGATGCAGTTCTATCATAAGAATACATTGATATAATTCCCAACTCTGAGAAACCAATACTTTTGGAGATATAATTTGTCTGTTTGAACTAGTTTAAGTTTGCAATCATTGAATTCTTTTGACACCAATTAATAAAGCTCTGGATTACAGTTTCACAGAGTGATTTAAGTTCAAGTAAACTACTTGCTCTGATTGCAACTGAAGTATCGTCAGCAAAAAGAGTTATGACAGAGGCTTTAATATGATCTGGAAACTCATTAATAAAAAGTAAAAAGAGCAGCGGTCCAAGAACGGATCCCTGAGGTACGCCCAGATTGGTCACATATTCATGAGATTCACAGTTGTTGAGTCGAACAAACATTTTTCTGTTGGTGAGATAACTATCGATCCAATCCAGAAATATACCCCGGAAACCCATCTGATACAACTTGTACAGGATGAAACCGCGGTCGAGGCAGTCGAAAGCCCGAGAAAGGTCGAAGAATAAACCAGCAATATATGACCCACCATCTAAACAGTTGTAGATGAACTCAACAAATTCGCAGCTGGCAGTCTGAGTGGATCGACCAATTCTGAATCTGTGCTGTCTACCACGTAGTATGGAAAAGTGTGATATGTAATCATACATTCGCTTATATACAATCCTTTCGAACACCTTGGACAGCTGACTCAAAATGGATATTGGACGGTAATTCGCCATATTATCGGTATCGTCTTTCTTGTGAATAGGTAAGATCCTAGCTAACTTTAGTACAGATGTAAAATGGCCAGTGGAAACCGATTCGTTCACGAGATCAGCTAAATGTTCAGCAATGAGCGGGGAAATTGATTTCAAAATTCTGGCTGATATTCCGTCATGACCAACGCCACTACAATTCCTCAAACTACCCACGGTGGACAAGACTTCCTCCGGCAGCACAGGAAAGAAAAAGAAATTATGACCCATCAAACTTTGGGAAGTGCACCTTTTTGATACTGCACCACAATAATAGTCTCCCAACGCAATTTCGTTCACCTGACTGAAATACTTTCCGAATGCCTCAGCCACTTCCTGAGGTGTACAAAGTTGCCTGTCATCGACAGTCAGTTTAATCAACCTATGAGAACCGTCCGTGCCGAGTTCTGACCTTACTAAATTCCACACTGATTTATTCACATTTGTACTCTCTAAGAGATAATTGAACTCAATTTTGGTACTTTTAACTAAACGGACATAATCAGACTTGGCCTTCCGGTATTGGTCTCTAACCATCAGACTACTCGAATTTAGAGTCAACCAGTATAAATTTGTCAAGTGGTCCCTGGCCTCAACTACCCGGCAGTTAACCCACCGCGGCCCTTGAGAATTTTGAAAGCGCAGTTTTTTCAAGGGACAAGCAATATCGATATGGAATTTCAATGTATCAACGAACTTTTGAAATTTTTCTTCAACAGTTTCACAGTAAATACTGTTGAAATCAACGTTGTATATTAATAAGTATAGTTGATCAAGATTATTTTGTGTAATTACTCTCGTTGTTATGGGTTCCCGAGATATATCCCTCTCAGGGCAACCCAAATATTCGAGGACCACCGCTCTATGATCACTTATGAATGGTTCAAAAACAGTGACATTAACAAGAGATTTATCAGTGTTAATGTTAAATACTATATAATCAACCTTGCTGGAAGATGTCCTACCATACCTATTTGTAAAAACTCTTGTAGGCTCTAATGAGCCAACGGATAAGTCCAGACTAACAAAGAAATCCTCAAGCAGCTGTCAACAACATCACCATGAGCCAGGTAGTCCACGTTCAGGTCACCACACAAGAACACCACCCCGAAGATCGAAATACAGTGATTTAGTTCATATTGCAGAGTATTTAAAAATATATGTATATTGCCGGAAGGTGGACGGTAAACACTGATAATACAGAATGACGTCACACCGAACTTAAATTTAATTCCACACATTTCGCAGTGCATTTCGACTGAAAACTTGTCAATGCTCAATTGTTCAACCTCGAAATCAGTAAGCACGTATATTGCACATCCTCCGTGAACACTGCAGCTCCTAGAGTAGTAAGCACCAATCTTGTATCCAGGGATAGACATGTAGGGGATCTTGTCTGATAAGCACCAATGTTCAGCCACACTGACGACATCAGGTTTAACGGATCCAAGTAGAATCACCAAACTATTTAACTTGTTCGAAATACTTTGAGTATTTAATTTTAATATCTTTAGTCCTGTTGATGGTTTAATGCCAGGAAACACAGGATCACCAGAATTCACGGAGCTGCAGTTTCTGTTAGGCGGCGTCTTAAAAAAAAATTGTTAACTGCTACGCCTTCAGGACAGAAAGTAGGATCATTCAACTGGGAGGCATATTCCGAAGGAAAACTCAACTTAAATGACGAATAAATAACTGGTTGCTTCGAAATCAGTTTTTTACAAGTGAAATCCGGAATGGCTTTGTTGAGAAACTTATTAATATCTTCAACTGTGGTTGATGGGTCAAGTGGAGAAACATGGATGTGAGAAAACTGTTTTTTCGGTGCACTGACAAGAGTAGTAGACTTAGATGACCCAATTATAAGACCACTGCGTTTTCTCTGAATCGGTATTTCAGAAGATATTGCTTTTGGATTTTGGCTAGACTTCTTCCTTTTTGATTTCGCAACGGTCCACTCTGAAGCACCGGCACTATCCTGGGATTCAAAACTTTTCATCTCTATTTGAGCGACCCCTTGAACGAGTCGAGGATCAACCGCTGATTCTCTGGCTCTAGAATATGGTTCCGCATGTTTCTTACCCTTATCATCGAGGGGATTCCGATCGTCTGTTATCACAGATGTGTTTGTGTTATTGTTCTTTTTTAAAGATTTAATTTCCTCGATGAGCGCGTTCATTTGCATACTCTGCGAAATGATTAAACTTTTCAAATTCGCGATTTCGGAATAGAGAGGATGAAGTGCCTCTTGAATGGCCACTTTTATGGAGGTATCCAATTGCATGCCCACTGAAGAATCATCACTTGGACAAATCGTGGAAGCACCGGATTCCGAAAAAACTTCGTATTGATCGCAGATCCAACCATTTATGAGTCCATCTTCACGCATTTTATTGAAATTTTCAACTGATATATTCACACACCTGATATGAAAACTATTCGTGCAAATTTTACAATCGATAGGATCATCATACCTATCAATCTTGAGAGAACATTGAGAGCAGCTCTTACCTCTTACTCGCGACATGTTCGACATGCATGCAATGAATGAATAGATAGATAGAAATAAAAGCTTTTTAAAATGCCGCTCGAAAGTGAGAAATCGTTCAAATTGGTACCAGATGGTTTGTTTTATGACATACTCCAGTCGGCGAAACATCTTGGAAACTGAAACATTGGGATAACGCGAAAGACAATAAATAATGTATGTGTTCAAAGTACTGCGCCTCTAACGCAATATTATGATGAATATTATTTTCTGCGGGCTACACAAATTGTGCCGAAAAGTATTGAATATTGAATTTACCTCAACAGGAATGTGCACAAGGGTACATGGTGTTATTCCATGTTATCCTGTCCCTATTATCTGCGTGCTTTGCATTTATCCGGTCAGGCGGTCAAATTCCTTCACATTTTATGACAATTTTTTCGGAAATATTCCAACTCCATTGGAAAATTTCCAACAGCTTCGACATTTTTTCCAACTCCTTTTTTTTCCAATTGTGTTGAAAATTTGCCAACTCCGTTTAACATTGGGGGGCATCATCCCCACCCTTAAGCCCGTGCCTGTTTGGCGCAGCTTAAAATTTTCATTTGCTTAGATCAAAATGTTTCGGTGTTAAGGCTGGTTTATGCTGGCTGGTAACTTTAACTTAACCCTAAACTTAAAAATTGAAACATAGATTTCTAGTGCTGTGGTTTATACTGAGACTAAAGAATCCTTTTACTTATTAATAATAATAATAAATAATAAGTTAACGGATTCTTTAGTCTGATTATAAATCATAACACTAGAAATCTATGTCTATCTATATTATATAACGTGCGTTCAAAAAAAAAATCGTGGTCAAGTAGGCTAAGGAATTAGGAACTTCTATATTCTGCGTCTGATTCAGAGGGCTCAAGCTCCTTAACGAAGCATTTTTGTGTCTAAAATAATGTACACTAGAAGCTTGTCGATCTAATTATGGGACACCTGTATATATATATATATATATGTATATAGCGGGTGTCCCAGTATACATGTTCCAATGGATTATTTCAGCCATTTCAAAAGATAAAAATTTTAAAAGTTTACGATTTTCAATTCGTTCAAGGAACCTTCAACTGAGAAAAAAAGTCACTTTCGGTTTGACCGGAAGTGACTCTGACTTTTTAATCTCAAATAGCACCCTATATATTCCTGGCAATTTAATTTAATTCTACATAAAATTACCTTTCCAACGATGTATCACACTTTGTATTTTACATTTGATTTAAGGGAGAAAACGTCAATTGAAAGAATTGCAGTAGGCTATGATATTTTGTGTAATCTTGATTTTGACTTATAATCCGTGTGTGCCGATCCATCTATCTTCAAATGGACCGATAATATGGCACGCAAGATGCAGATTTAACACCGCTAGATTTCTTCGTTTGGGGATATTTGAAAGATCGTATGTACCAGACTCCTCATATTGATTTGGAAAATCTAAGAAACAAAATGAAGAATGCATGTAGAACCCTTAATGCTGAGGTGTTGAGAAGTGTTACTTCGCGTGAACTAGTCCACCGAGCTGATAGATGTGTACAAGCAGATGGTCAACATTTCGAATATACAGGGTGTCCCAAGTTCGAGTGCCTATTAGACGTTTCTGCAGAACTGGACAAATTTGAAATCTGAAAATTGGGATTATGATATTACTTAAAATTCTCTACACAGCTAAAATATTTTTGAAGCCCAAGCACTTCCGGTTATACAGGGAGTGAAAATAAATTTGATGAAAATATTTTTTTTCCAAGTTTTGCATTCCTGATATGATCAAGTATTCAATGCTGAATACATTTCTGTTAAAACCATTGTATTCATTCGAATAGTTTTCAAAATATCGAAAAAATAACGGAAAAAAAGTTGAATATGTTTACTCAGTATTACGTTCATTATTCTTATTTTAAACATCCTGAATGTAAGCCGTTTTTACAATATCGAAGAGGTAGAATGTGGAAACGTCATGCATCTTTTGAATTCCAGAAATATCATTACATGGTGTTTCAAATTTTGTGTAGAAAATTGTGACAAAAAATTGGCCATAACTTCGGTTTTTCAAATTAGAACCCAATTTTTTTATGATTGCGTTGGATTCTGCGGTGAAAAATAATGATAGTTTTCTAAGATGATTATGCTCCTAAATTCAATAATGTCTGAGATTTTTTTTTTTTAAACTTAGGAGCCTAATCGTGTTAGAAAACTATCATTATTTTTCACCGCAGAATCCAACGCAATCATAAAAAATAGGGTTCTAATTTGAAAAACAGAAGTTGTGGCCAATTTTTTATCACAATTTTCGACACCAGATTTGAAACACCCTGTGATGATATTTCTGGTATTCAAAAGATCCATGACCTTTCAACATTCTTCCTCTTCGATGTTGTGAAAACGGTTCACACTCAGGATGTTTAAAATAAGAATAATGAACATAATACTGACTAAACATATTTGACTTTTTTCCGTTTTTTTTTCTCGATATTTTGAGAACTATTCGAATGAATACAATGGATTTAACAGAAATGTATCCAGCATTGAATACTTGATCATACCAGGAATGCAAAACTTGGAAAAAAAATCTTTTCATCAAATTTATTTTCACTCCCTGTATAACCGGAAGGGCTTGGGCTTCGAAAATATTTTAGCGCTGTAGTGAATTTCAAGCAATATCATAATCCCAATTTTCAGATTTCAAATCTGAATAGTACTACAGAAACGTCTAATAGGCACTCGAACTCAGATGATTTTTCGATGGAATTCCGGATCATTTTCATGCATTTCAACGACCCAATCAGCAAAGACGTTGTTGATGATCGGCCGGCTTGAGCTCTTGTATTAACTGAACTTTATAAGCCTTAAGACCCAAATCTTTATGCAAAATACGGTGTAATGACGTTTGTGGAATGCCTAATTCCAAAGAACGACGAAGAATGGATAAACCTGGGTTTTCTTCAACACTTTCGGCTACAGCAGCAATTTTCTCGGCTGTTCTTGAGCGACGTGCACGGGTTTTATTCTTCACATAACTAACTAGTCCCAACAGCTCGAATTTTTTGACCAATTTTTTTATTGCGGTCCGACAAGGTGCTTCACGACGACCCAAAAATGTTCTAGTTTTACGAACCGTCTCTGCCAAATTTTCACCATTTTTATAGTGAATTTTAATGATTTCAATGCGTTCTTGAAGCATGTATCGTTCCATTTTTATTAATGGTGTAGTTTCTACTTGTCAAATGTCAAAAAATTACAGCTTCAAAAGTGACATCTACCGAAATAGCGGGCTATTCAAAATAACACCTCTTATTGGAAAACCCTTTATATTTGATTTCTTAGTACATCCCCAGAATTGTATGCCGTATGTCCAAATCGGTTTTATTATTGCCTTGTAGATCAGTATCTTATTCTTAAGGGACAATTTGGATTTTTTTCCTATGAGCCAAAACATTTGGCTGATCTTCATGCTTATTGTTTTGTTTTAACTAAGATGTGTTGTTTGCAAGTGAGGCGTTGGTCTAGAATCTAGATTAATGCTAAGGTATTTTACTTCTGTTTTAACTGGAACTGGGATATCATGGATTTGGACCGGGGGGCAGATGTTTCTTTTGTTGATGAATGTGACTTGTGCTGACTTTATTTCGTTGATAGTGAGCCGCCATTTTCTATACCATTGTCCCAAGTCAATCAGATGTTCCTGGAGGTTTTTGGAGGCTCTATCAGCATTTTCGTGAGATATAAGTGTCGCTATATCATCTGAAAATGAGGCTAATGTGGCATTTTGATTTTCTGGAATGTCAGATGTATAGATTAGGTAGAGCAGTGGACCCAATATACTTCCCTGTGGAACTCTGTTTTTATTTCAATTGGACCTGATATAGCATCACCATATTTCACGGCGAAGTGTCAATCCGTAAGATAGGATTTCAGCATTATATAATACGGTTGGGGAAGGAGTTGATGATTGGGTATAAGTGTGTTCATGTCCATGTCCTTTTTCAGTCTATTGAATAGGAGTTTCTCGAACAGTTTTCCCAAGGTTGGTAAGAGACTTATGGGTTTATAGGATTTTACCTCATGTTCGGTTTAGATATCAGTATCACCTCAGCATATTTCCAGATTGTGGGAAAATAAAACAGGCTCATCATTCGATTCAATAGGCTATTGATGAATATGATACCCAGGTAACACAGGGACCTCCCAGAGATATCTCGGCGAGCTCTTTCCGTGATATTGTGACGCCATTTGCGATATCATCTCAGAGATATCACATGGGGAAGTTCTCAAACTGCTCAACGTGGGGAATATTTTGAGAGGTTCGCTGCGATGTCGCAGGGAGGTCACCAAGAGCTCCCTATCACTTCCAAATGTCCGCCACAGGGGATAAGCCCAGTAACATCTCAGAGATATCAACTGGGGGAGTTCTCAAACTGCTCACCTTGAGGAATATTTTGAGAGGTTTGCTGGGGGGTCACCCAGTCCTTTCTACCACCTGCAAATAATCGCCACAGGGGATGTGCCATGTGCGCAGTAACATCTCAGAGATATCACATGAAAATGTTCTCAAACTGGTCAACCTGGGCCGGGTAATATTTTGAGAGGATCGCTGCGATATCGCAGGGAGGTCGCCCAGACCTCTCTATATCCTCCAAATGTCCGCCACAGGAGATGATCCCAGTAACATCTCATCTCAGAGATATCACATGGGGAAGTTCTCAGACTGCTCAACCGGGGCAGTACTGAGAGAAGATGGCTGCGATATGGATCTATATAATCTATATAACCTCCAAATGTGCAGTACATGTGTGGCGCCGAATACATCACTTCGATGCGTATATCGATTGGAAGCTCGGGTTATTAGCGATGAGGTTGTTCTTCAGGGTACAGAATAGGCGAATGCGCCACCTACCGGTGGAAACGAGAAATGAGTAGGGATGGAGTAGGTAGATCCTTGCAACACGCCACCTGATTTCCTATTCTTGTTGAATTTGCGATGTTTTGAGGGCCTCGCAATGGAATGTGTTATTCTCGTTACACATGTGATATCTTGAGAAGTTCGCAATAGGAATATATTTTTCTAGTTACCTGCGTGATATCCTTAGAAGCTCGCAATGGGAATGTATTATTCTGGTTACATACATATGCAATATCTTCAGGAACTACGCAATAGGAATCTTTTATTCTCGCTGCACTTGCGATTACTTGAAGAGCTCGCAATGGGAATGTCTTATTCTAGTTATCTGTGTGATATCTTGAGGAGCTAACAATAGGAATGTCTTATTCTGGTTATCTGTGTGATATCTTTAGGTGCTCGCAATAGGGATGTCTTATTCTGGTTACATATGAGATATCTTTGGAATCTGGCAATAGGAATGTCTTATTCTGGTTATATGTGTGATATCTTTAGGAGCTCGCAATAGGAATGTTTTATTCTGATTATCTGGGTGATATCTTGAGGAGCTTGCAATAGGAATGTCTTATTCTGGTTACATATGTGATATCTTGAGGATCTCCGCAATAGGAATTTCTTATTCTCGTTATACTTGCGATGACTTAAGGAGCTCGGAATAGTAATATCTTATTCTGCTTATCTGAGTAATATCTTGAGGAGCTCGCAATAGGAATGTTTTATTCTGGTTATTTGTGTGATATCTTAAGGAGCTCGGAATAGGAATGGCTTATTCTGGTTATCTGTGTGATATCTTGAGGAGCTCGCAAGAGAAATGTCTTATACTGGTTATCTGTGTGATATCTTTGGGAGCTCGCAATAGGAGTGTCTTATTCTGGTTATATGTGTGATATCTTGAGGATATCACCATGGGAACTCGCGTTTCATCCACATTGTAACCTCTCAGAGAACTCTATGTGAGGTCTGTGTTTTCTGGGTAGCTTTCTGTGGCAGTTGTTTAAAAATTTCAGCTGTTATCAAGTCGAAAGTGACTTTCAATTTTTGTTTTTCTCCGTGGAAGGCTCCTTGAATGAATTGAAAATCATAAAATTTTCAAATTTTTATATTTTGAAATGGTTGAGATAATCCATTGGAACATGTGTACTGGGACACCCGGTATATGTATATATATATATCGAATTTTTCATTAGGCCATGCAGAATTCCTGTATTCATCAAATGATAAGGATTTCCTTCCGCAAAATAGTATAAAACAACAGTGCAGAATTGGTAAACATGCGCACCGCCCACTTTTTCAACAAACCCAAGTCGAGACCACCGATCCGTACGACGTAGCGATAGTGAACAAACCAGACCAGCTAGTTTACTGCAAGCCAAGACATCCGCAGCCAGCTCTGACAGTTGTTCCAGTGTTATTCATTTGTTGTCTAAACGCCAATGTGTTTTTTTTCTGGCACTCCCTCATCGAAATCTCCTCCACGGGAAGAACGAAAATTTTCGGGTTTTCGAATAGTGCATTAATCAAGTCAACCTATGGATATCGCGGTACCGTTTCCTAGGAAACTAACGTGTTTATTGTTAGCTTGAATTTGTATTCAGCGTGCCAACAATGCTAGTTCGGGTTCTTCGTCCGTGATGGTTTGTTTGTATGTGTCTTCGATAAGGTCGCATCCTCATGTGTGCAACTGATAAAAAATGACCATTATGATGAAAGCAATGAACAATGTTTTTAGTTGATAGCCTGAGTTACATGGATATACCGCTGGACTTCTACAACAAAATGTGAGTAAACATTTTTTAGCCCTCTTAAGCTGTATATCACGGATTTACTCAGGTACTTGTTTGATTATTGAGTATGCACAAGATGCGATATTAGACCAGAGTCGATAATTTTTGAAACCGAATAAGATTATAGTAGAATGAAACCTGTTGTAAATGGAAGAGAATATAACAAAAATTATAGGAAAAATAATCTACGGGCGATCTGAGGTCGGGAAGGGGAAGAGGGCGAGTTATTAAGGGTAAAAAACGGTTTATCTCGATTTCCGGCAAAACTACAAGTCCTATGGAAAAAAGTTAAATGGCAAAGTTGTAGGTGATAAAAAGATCTAAAACTTTTATTTCACACTTTTTTCACATAACCTCAAAATTTATGTGAAAAATTGAAATATCCACGTTTTTGGTTTTTGATTTTTATCTTTTACAAAAAAAAAATTTTTTTTCACCAAATTTGGTAAAAACTTCTTTTTTCATGTCCCAAATACACTGTAATTTTTTGGATTCAAAATTATTTTTTTTTTCACCTTAATTTGACTTAATATCGAAAAAGCATCCTAATTTTCAATTAAAAATTCTCACGTCAACATATCTGCTTTTTTGAAAAGGTAGGTGGCTTTTTGTTCGTTGAAATCTTTCTGATGGTCTAAAAAAAATATACATTCCTATGGTAAATTCTCTTGGAAGTAACGAAGTAACAGGCAGTAAGGCCCAGACCCTCATAGCCCCTTCCTCACTTCTCTATGAAATACCTTTTGATGGGCTAAAATTATCCGTAGGTCACTCAGATATACAAGTTATCTTAAAATACCAATAAATAGGCATCTACACATATAATTTAGAGAAGATTCTACAACCTTCTCAAAATATTGCGGATACCTTATTAAATATCAACTTTATTAACTTAGCATTTTCCGAGAAAATCTACCATAATAATGTATATTTTTTTACACCATCAGAAAGTAGAGACTCCAGTGAATAAAAAGCCCACCTACTTTTTCAAAAAATCAGATATTTTGATGTGAGAATTTTTGATTGAAAATTTGGGTGCTTTTTCGATATTAAGTCAAATTGAGGTGAAAAAAAAATTAAATTCAAATTATTTCAGTGTATTTGGGACATGAAAAGGTAAGTTTTTACCAAATTTGGTGAATTTTTTTGTAAGAGTTAAAAATTAAAAACCAAAAACGTGGTTATTTGAATTTTTCCATAGACCTAGGGTTTATTAGGTCTATGAATTTTTCACATAAATTTTGAGGTTATGTGAAAAAAGTGTAAATACAAAAGTTGTAGATATTTTTATTACCTACAACTTTGCCATGTAAGTTTTTTCCATAGGATTTGTAGTTTTTCCGGAAATCGAGATAAACCGTTGTTTACTATAATTTTAGTTATATTCTTTCTTTTCCAATGGGTTTCATTCTACTATAATTTTTGTTCACTTTTTACCATTTTTAAAGGCTTCGACCCTGGTCTATATGTGCAGTTTTTAATTGAATTTAAGTATTCGTTATCCGATAACGCTTTCATGTTCATATATTAAATTAAATACATTTGACCGGAGTTATAAAATTCCTGACATGACGTCAGATGCATTAGCGCGCTCGGTCATTATAGTCCTAAAATTCATGACTTAATATAGTGAAGTTGAACGATTTGGAAAGAAATTTTCATACTTTCATTATAGTCCTAAAATGCATGACTCAATATAGGGAACTTGAACGGTTGGGATCGAAATTTTCATATTTTCATTGTGACCTTTCATGCAAAATGAGAAAATAATCCAAGGAGGACTAATCTAGCGGACAGGCTGTGCAAGGAAGCAAGGCAAACTTTAGGCCGTTCTGATAACAAGTGGACTAGTGCAATGTGTTGATGAAACAAAAAAATTTGTTCAAGCCCTGTGGACAGGAGCTTTGGCGCTCTTGTTCAAACTTTGAAAAATCATATCTTCGAAAGTATTGGTAAAAGTTGGGAATTATATGAATGGATTCTTCGGATAGAACTTCATAATAGCAGAAATTAAATTCGAACATCATTAAAGAATTTAAATTCAACAAGAGTGAAAAATTATTAATCCAAAACCGAGTCCAAAACCAATAGACCAATTCTTCCCAACAACGAAATCATCCGAGTTATTCGTTCCTCAATTCTATGATGAACGATATATTTTTTCCTCAAATCCACTCTGAAAATTATATTATATCAATTGAAACTTTAGCCAATATTTCAATTTTGTTTTTACAGGAGATATTCTGAACTCTATATTATTAACTTACCATTACCATTCCCATCATCATATGGATTAACCATGGGCATTAAATATCAAAATTTGACATATCATGTCTCAGGAAAATAAGTTGACATGTATCAACACAGATCATATTATAATAATTCATTCTGCGAAAACACAGAAGTACGATTTATTATTGAAATTTTGAAAAATCATATCTCCGAAAGTATTAGCTTGTTAGAGTTAAAAATTACATCAATGAATTCCTATGGTGAAACTGCATCTTAAGAAAAACTTATTTTGAAATTTGTAATTTAAAAAAACATTTTGTTTTTGTTACTCCGAAACCATCTGACCGATTTTGCCCAATAACGAACTTAGCAGAGATATTTATCTCCCAAACCTATTCTGAAAATTTCAACTGTCTAGCTCATTCCGTTCGAGAGTTATCGTGTTAACGAACGGACGGCCGGACGGCCGACCGGACAGAATCGATTTCGAACACGTATTCTTGATCAGTGGGTCGAACCAAATAGTTTAAGACCATTTTCAGCCAAAAATTCGAAAATTACAGACATTTGGGCAAATTGATAAGCACTCTGTTCCGAGGAACAAGAGCGCCAAAAAGTGGGAAAGCCCTGTGGACAGGAGCTTTGGCGCACTTGTTCAAACTTTGACAAATTATATTTCCGAAATGATTGGTCTCTGGGAATGATATAAATGGATTCTTCCGATAGAACTGCATCATGAAAGATATTCAATTCAAACAGACCGATTCTCCCCAAAAACGAACTTATCCGAGATTAATTCCTCAAATCTACTCTGAAAATTCTATTTATATAAATTAAAACTTATCATAGCCAATATTGCAGTTTTGTTTTTACTGGAGATATTCTGAACCCAATTTGATAATGTATCTTACCAAAGTATGTATTTCCATTATCCTATAGATTATCCACGGGCATTGTATTATCATTTTAAAAATATAATATCATATCATCCTCATAATTCTACGATAGCTCAGGTTATTTCATTGGTCATTTTGCATTCAATTTATACTTTGTTTTCTGGAACAGGAGATGTATTTTATATCAAGATTATCGAAACAGAAATAATTTTGACATTTATTTCTCATAGGAAGATATGATGACATGTAAGAACACCGATCATATAATAATTCATATATATAATAATTAATTACAGCATTATGTGGAAACATAGAAGTACGATTTATGATTGAAATTTTGAAAAATCATATCTCCGAAAGTATTTAGAGTTGAAAATGATATCAATGGATTCTTATGGTGAAAATGCATCTTAAAAAAAATTGAATTTGAAATTTGTAAGGTGAAAAAATTTTTTTTTTCGTTACCCCGAAACCATTTGGCCGATTTCGCTCAATAGCGAACTTAACCGAGATATCTTTTTCCTAAACCTACTTTGAACATTTCAACTGTCTAGCTCATTCCGTTCGAGAGTTATCGTGTTAACAGAGGGCCGAACGGACGGAGAGAATCGATTTTGACCAAGGATTCTTGATCAGTGAGTCGAATCAAATTGTTTAAGACCATTTTCATCCAAAAATTACAGACATTTGGGCAAATTTATAAGCACTCTGTTCTGAGGAACAAGAGCGCCAAAAACAAACAATTTTCCACATTTCTCATAGTTAAGTCTTATGGAGGTTGCCATGATTAATTAAATAAAGCAAATTATCGAGCAAATTATAGTCAAATGTTTTTTCAAACAGCAAAAGCGATTTTTTTCAAACACTAAAAGCTCTATTTACTTCGTAACTTCTGTTTAACATTCGAATCTGCGAAATTCGAAAATTATTGAAAATATCAAGTAAATATATTTCTGAAATTTTATTTTCAAGCCCTATCGAAATATGTAAAAATATATAGAGTGTCTCATTTGAAAAAAATATTTTCATGCCGAGATCAGACAAAATACCAGAAAATTTAATTAACCTCATTTAATTCTACATAAAAAGGTGCTACTATAAAGTTTTTACAGAAATGGAAATTTTCAACCGAAAAAAAGTTACAGCAATATTTCGAAAATGCACATTTTCGAAAAACTTCCTGTATCTATGTAAAGGTGATGGATATGCGACATGCGGTTTTCACCTATGAGTTTCTCATGAAAATTGGTCCCCGACCTCCGTTTTCGTCTATCAAGTACAGAAATAGGACTTTTCCTTCAAAAGTGTCCAATTTGGCCCACCCTGTACATATACATATAAAAGTACGAACCCTATCTTCAATCCCATTCGAAAGACAGGTACAACCCCCAATTTTTGGCGCTCTAGTTCCTCGGAACTGAGTGCTTATCAATTTGCCCAAATGTCTGTTATTTTCGAATTTTTGGCTGAAAATGGTCTCAAACGATTTGGTTCGACTCACTGATCAAGAATCCGAGGTCGAAATCGATTCTGTCCGGCCGGTCCGGCCGGCCGTAGGCACGATAACTCTCGAACGAAAGGAGTTAGAGGATTGAAATTTGCAAGGTGGGTTTGGAGCGTAAATATCTCGGACAAGTTCGTTAATGGGCGAAATCCATCGAGCGGTTTCGGAGTTATGGCCGATTTTAGTAAAACACATTTTTTATGAATATTTCAGAAACTGATCACTCGATCTATCTGAAATTTAGCATCAAATTGTAAAATCATGACCTTTATACTCATGTGAAGTTTTGTATTGACCAGGTTACCGCAAAGTGTCAAAAAAAAATTTCAAAATTTCAAAAAAATTTTTCTACAATAACTCTCGAACGGAATGAGCTAGGCAGTTGAAATTTTCAGAGTAGGTTTGGAAGATGGATATCTCGGTTAAGTTCGTTATTGGGCAAAATAGGCCAGATGGTATCGGAGTAACGAAAAAAAAAATTTTATTTTAGCAACAAATTTCAAATTCAATTTTTATTTAAGATGCAGTTTCACCATTAAAATCCATCGATATCATTTTCAACTCCAACAAGCTAATACTTTCGGAGATTTAATTTTTCTAAATTTCAATAATGAATCGCACTTCTATGTTTTCACAGAATGCTATAATTATTCTATCTAAGCTTTATTATATGATCTGTGTTCATACTCGTACATTTCATCCTGTTCTATAAGAGAGAGTCAAATTCAGTTCAGCTATTTTAATTTGATTTCTTCCATGGTGCAGTTCTCATTCTCTGATTGCTCATTTAATCTTGATAAATAAACTATTATTTGAATTGAATTTCCTTCATGATGCAGTTCTATCATAAGAATACATTGATATAATTCCCAACTCTGAGAAACCAATACTTATGGAGATATAATTTGTCTGTTTGAACTAGAGCGCCAGAAAAGTCCTGTCCACAGGGCTTGAACCCATTTTTTCGAATATGAAGTATGGGCTTGTGATACATCGTTTGAAAGGTCCCATCATTCTCTATTCAGAAACGTTGATTACCGAAATTCATTAAAATTTTCCCTCGAATATTTCCAAATCTTTTTACATTAATACAAGATTTATTTGCCTTCAAGATGTGATTACTTTCACAAGAAAATGATCACTCCCGAAATGTTTAATAATGTTGGAAGAAATTTTTATTTGAGGTTAGAATGTTTCCAAGGCGTTCTAGTTGAACACTTTGAAAATCTACTTCATTACCATTCATAATTTTTTTGCTAATTTTAGTTTTTGATATTGTACCAAATTTCGATAATCACTTGATTTTATTTTTTTCTAATTTGATTTTTGTCATAAACATGAAGTATTTTTCCTAAATAGAGAATGACGAGACCTTGCAAACGATGTATCACAAGCCCATACTTCTTATTTGAAAAATTGGCTAGACTTCCTTGCATCATTCATTTTCGACTCACTGACCAAAAAACTCTGCCTATGAACTTCGCGAATCAAATCAAATTATTTACATGTTTACATCAACCACAATATCCAGAAATATACTTTCAGTTTCGTTTGACATTAATGCGTTTATCTTTCAAATTGGATCAAACGACAGCTACCGCAAACAGATAGAACACATACATATAGAATTCGCATACTGTGAAAACATAGAAGTAGTAATATTGAAATTTAGAGAAATCATATCTCGGAAAGTATTAGCTTGTTAGAGTTGAGAATAATATGAATGGATTCTTATAATATATATTCTTTTGAACTTGAGCATTGCAATTTGTTTTTTATCTAACAATAAAGCATGTGTATGAAAAAAGTGTTAGCAGAGTAGTGTAACGGGGTACCATATAATTTGATATATGATACTAGAGCTTAGGGAAAAAACCTCAGCAAAAAAACCCTATCTCCCCGTTAGTGTTGTAATTTGTGAAAATTAAAATTGTTAACAAAATATGCTGAAATATTAAATATTGAAGGGCATTTTTTTCTTCATTATCGCTTCTTCCTTCAACAAGCAGAGAAGTTTCTCCAAGGTACCCGAAACCCAATCTGGAAAAGGAAAAGACAAAGGGAGAAAACGAACAAATTAAAAATGGAATATTCTATATTTAATTAAATTGTTTTGAAACTCGCTACTCATTCTAGAAAAGATTCAGAAACATTATGAATAGCCCTAAAACCATCTTCGAATCTATATATGCAACAATTATTAACTGAATGATCTATGGTTTCCTCTGCTACCCCGCATTCACAACTAGGGCTCTCAACTGAATTCCGCATGAAAAGCATGCTGTTGCAACGACCATGACCGGTTCTTAGACGATTCAGAATAGACCATATTCTCCTTGGAAGATCAAACCCCGGAACTCTATTTGAAGGATCAGAAATTAAATCTTTGTTGAATAAATTGCAAAAAATTCATTCAGACCGCCAAACTTCCTTGTCACTTTTATTCGAATTAAGAAAACAGTTGGACCATAAAGGGTTTCATGACTTCAATCTGGGAATCTTATTGTCTGGAATGTAGGAGATAATCGGAAATGAATTCGGAAAAGAATGAAATTTATTCCAAGAATTTGAAACAGCAGTCTGCCTGCGAATGTGGGGCGGGACAATGTTTGAAAGAACTGGCAACCAATGAATAGGTGTAGATCTTATAATGAAACAGCAGCTTGAAAAAAATTGAATTCGAAATTTGTAATGTAAAAAAAAATGTTTTTTTCGTTACTTGGAAAACGTCTGGCCGATTTTGTCCAATAACGAACTTAACCGAGATATTATGTCCCAAACCTACTCTGAAAATTTCAAACTGTCTAGCTCATTCCGTTCGAGATTTATCGTGGTAACGGACGGTCCGACGGCCGGAAAGAATCGATTTCGAACATGGATTCTTGATCAGTGAGTCGAACCAAATTGTTCACGACCATTTTTGGCCAAAAATTCTAAAATTACAGACATATGGGCAAAATGATAAGCAATCTCTTTCGAGGAACAAGAGCGCCAAAAATACGTTTCCTATGGTTGTGTTCCTAAAACCGAAATAATTGAAAGGATAGTTGTTAATTCCTTAGTTACCACATCATAATATTGCATAGTAACCACTACCGAATTCGAAAAAACTTCAAAATTCTCTCAATTTCAAAAGAGCTGAATACCTCATCTTATTGATACCTACTTAATATGTATCTATAAACCTGTACAAATTTTCAGATGAATCTGATAAATGGTTCTCGGGATGCTGACGTTTTTCTGTGGTTCTACTCGTCATGATACGATGCTGACGAAATTCTGCGTTCACTTTCAAATGATTATTCCACATCTAACTATTATACTCGGTTGACCTTAATTTCACGATGTATTGGGAAAACACAAAACATCAAATGAACTTACTACTGTCAAAAAAGTACTGGGAATCGGTCAATGCAACACAAAATATTATATTATATTATTATTAGTCATCCAAATTTATCATATAGCCTTCAAAGTAGGCCCCTTCCGATTTCCGAAATTACACAACATAACTTTTTACATATTCATTAAACTGAATTAAAAATCCATAGATTTGCATCGAAAAGTGACGTTCGTCTCGATTAAATTTGCCTATTTATCCGTAAGCATATTTTGAACAACTTATACAGTTTCGTTTTTTTTATACAGGGTGCGCCAGCATAATTTCCATTTTTAAAAACTCAATAAAATCAATTGTATGAATCGGAAAATTTTGATTTGTTTTTGGGCGCATGTTCTAGGGGAACATCGTCCTATCATTTCGTCCAAATGTCTGTAATTTTCGAATTTCGAGCTGAAAATTGGCTAATAGACTAATTCGGACTCCCTGATCACGAATCCGGTGTCAGATTTTTGGGTGCCGTCCGCCGGCCGGCCGGCAGGCCGGCCGGTTTTCCGGCCGTAGGCACGATAACAGGAGCACCGAAGGTCCTATCGACTTCAAACTTTCAGGGTAGGTTTCTGATCAAAATGCGACGGTTAAGTTCGTTAACGGGCAAAATCGGCCGGACGGTTTAGGAGTTATAGACATTTAAAATTTTGAGGTTATTTCCCTGATATTTCAGGAACTAAAGAAGATGTTGAATCGAAACTTGGTAGTCAGTTCGAGGATATAAACGCGCAACTTTTGGCAAAATTCTGTTATGATCGAAATGTTGGTAATTTTTAAAAAAATATTTCATTTAATTTTTTCGAAAAAAAAATTTTTTTTTCGTGAACTATTCATCAGATTGCAACAAAAACTTGTACTAACGTCAATTGTAGTATTTTGCAACATTGTGCAAAATTTTGGCTCTATACGATTTCAATTTCTGGAGATATAAGACAAAATGTGTCAAATTTCCTGGGTTTCTCTCAGTATTTTCATCGATTATTCTATGAACTCTTTGAATTCCACCGAAAACAAATTCAAAGACATAAACATAAAGAATCAAGTCATAGTTTAGACGTCGAAAGAAGGACGATGTTGATCGACTTGAAAAGGTACCTATTTCAAGAAATGCAATAATGAAATGCTTAATTTATGGATATAATATTATCTAAGTATTGTTGGGATCGGGCAGTTGGAAAATTTTTTAATAAAAAAATTTGTACCGACGTTAAATCAAGCATTCTACACGAGTGTGCAAAATTTCAGTTCGATACGATCTCAATTCCAGAAGATATTGCTTAAAATTCACATTCCAGCGTGTTTTGACGTTCTATAGTCACAGAAAATCGTCACAAAAATCTATTTACCTCATTTGACGGCTGTTTGTCAAATCAATTAATTCCAATAATTGATGTCAGATTTCCTACATACCAAGTTCAAACACATTTTATTATATGGAAAACACTTATTATGATCACGTTTTACAGGAATTGATACTAAATAGAAGCTAGATGAAGATTATTGTAATGGAAAATTTGTGTTCCAGAATAATATTAAGGTATTCAACATGATACTGCTTTTTTTCTTTACTGGTCAGTACGGGCCACAAGGAAGATGAACATGCGCCCAATAGCTCCTGTCCACAGGGCTTGAACCAATTTTTTCTTAAATGTTTTATAATAGGCCTATATCTAAAGTTAAGTTTTAATTAGTTTTTGAAGATCAAATCAGGTAGGTGACGTCCCCCATTCTCCATACGCCGGTTAAACCCATTTCTGGCGTTTGTCATGACTCTTGCCAGCAGAAAGTTAGCTGAGCCACTTGCAAAAATTTCGATGAAACCTATTGCATTAATTGTCGAATAATTATTGAGAATTTGTCGTGCTGTCATCAAAATATTAATATAAACAAGCACTGACGTGAAGTCAGAAGCTTTTGCGCGTATGTTCTATTGTCCATTCTTCTGTATTGGACACCCTTAATCGAATTTACCAAGGTAAATTATGTTGTCCATTCTCCTGTATTGGACACTTAATTCGAATTTACCATGGTAAATTATGTTGTCCATTCTCCTGTATTGGACACTCTTAATTCGAATTTACCATGGTAAATTCGAATTAAGTGTCCAATACAGGAGAATGGACAACATAATTTACCTTGGTAAATTCGATTAAGGGTGTCCAATACAGAAGAATGGACAATAGAACATACGCGCAAAAGCTTCTGACTTCACGTCAGTGCTTGAACCATTTTTTTTTTCGTGATTTTTTTGAAATTTTCTAGGGGTACGGTTCTTAACATTTTTTTTTTCGTCATTTTTTTCAAAATTTCTAAGGCTACGGTTCTTACAAAATTTTAAACAAGTCAGCCCGCCGTATTCACAAAGCATTGTTAAGTGTTCTAATCTCCGTTAAGTCCTAACTGAGGTCCTCAGTTAAGGATAAATCTGAATCGCAACCTCAATTAAAGTATTTAACGGTGGTGAAACAGGCTTGTTTCACATTAATTTTCACGTTAGCTGAGGTTGCGATTCTTATTTATGCTTAACTGAGGACCTCAGTTTGGACTTAACGGAGATTGAAAGCTTTGTGAATACGGCGGTTTATGTTGATTTTCTACTTTTAGTTACCAAGCTTCAATTCGATCGAATATTTATTTTTCGAGTTATCAAGGAAATAATATTCCAGGTGGGTATAACTCGGAAACCGTTAGACCGATTATGCCCAAAATCGAACTCAACTCTCCCTTTTGGATACGCAACCTACCCTGAAAATTGCAAGTCCCTATCTCCTTTCCTTCGAAAGTTATCGAGGCAATGGTCACCCATCTACTGAACTCGCACAAGAATGCTCGAATCTCCAACAATATTTAACCGATCGTATTAAAACTTGAAACTTGGCAGTAGAGTTAGGTTATGAAGGCTCTTGCAAAATTTCAGCAATTTCAAACGAATAGTTACTGATATATAGAATTTTTTTTTTTATTTTCAATGATTTATTGAAAATTTTCTACAAATGCTATCCTCACCAAATTTTGCAAACATTTTCGCGTTCGCATTCTACAACTAATAACCATGTTTGAATTCAATCGGTTCAGTATTTTTCGAGTTAATGAGGAACAAAAAACCACAAAATTTCAGAAAATTTCAGATGGCTATAACTCTAAAACCGTTTGGCCGATTATGCTCATAAACAAACTGAAATGTCGCGTTCTGGTGCACATCCTAACCTGATAATTTCAAGCCGCTATCTCATTCCGTTCTCAAGTTATCGTGACAACAAAAATATTTTTTAATAATTTTTTTAAAATTTTCTAGCTATACGATTCGCGCAAAATTTCACAAACGTGCTTAGGTTCATATTCTACAACTACCAACCAAGTTTCAATTTGATCAGATTTATATTGGTTGAAACCAAAATTATTACTCGGAAACCACTGGGCCGATTATGCCCATTAACGAACTTGTCCGTCGTATTGGGATGCGCCACCTACCCTGAAAATTTCAAGTCGCTAGCTCTTTTCGTTCTCAAGTTATCGTGGCAACGGCCGGCCGGACGGACAGAATCAAATTTGACCTCGAATTCTTCATTGGGGAGTCGAACTTAATCGTTTGAGACCATTTTCGTCAAAAAATTCGAAAGTTACAGACATTTGGGCAAAACTATAACGCGATGTTCCCCAGAACATACGCGCAAAAAAAATCGGAATTTCACTATGAAATCTGGCAGTTTGGTATAAAATGAAATTCTGAGCAACTTTTCTTTCAGTTTCTTGAGCACCAACTTTTCCGAAAACCCAAATTTCAAAAGACTATACAGGCGAGAAAATGTCCTCTTTGTGCGTACCTTTTTAAACGCGCTATATAAATTAATAAATATTCCAACTTTTCAGTACTACTTAATACATCCAAGTAACTTAGTTGATTATATTTTTGGCGTTTTAGTTCCTCGGAACTGAGTGCTTATCAATTTGCCCAAATGTCTGTAATTTTGGAATATTTCGATGAAAATGGTCTTAAACGATTTGGTTCGACTCACTGATCAAGAATCCGTGGTGGAAATTCATTCTGTCCGTAAGCACGATAACTCTCGAACGGAATGAGCTAGAGAGTTGAAGTTTTCAGAGTAGGTTTGGGGGCTGAATATCTCGGCTAAGTTCGTTATTGGGCAAAATCGGACAGATGGTTTCGGAGTAACAAAAAAAAAATTTTTTTTACGAAACAAATTCCAAATCAAATTTTTTTTAATAAGCAGTTTTATCATAAGAATCCATTCATATCATTTTCAACTCTGACAAGCTAATACTTTCGGAGATATGATTTTTTGAAATTTCAATGTAAATCGTATTTCACAGATTGATATAATTATTATTCTATGTATGAATTCTCAAAATGTCAACTTGACAGAAGGGAATATTGTAACTTCAAAAATATTGGGGTTGAAATACTCGTATTTTAGCGATGCAATGGGGACCTCACCCGAAAATGTTTGAAAATATTACGTAAATATTGAAAGCATAATTCTGTAGTTTGGTGAACGTAGATCAGGAAATTTTTGATCGATTACAAGGTAATTTTTTATTATTACTTATCTTCTTTCATATTTTTTTATGGAATACCTACTATTTGTGGGTACTTTAAACCTGTTTTGGGCAATTGTCATACGAAACTTGTTTTTTTGGCGCTCTAGTTCCTCGGAAGAGTGTGCTTATCAATTTGCCCAAGTGTCTGTAATTTTGAAATTTTTGGCTGAAAATGGTCTCAAACGATTTGGTTCGACTCACTGATCAAGAATCCGAGTGCGAAATCGATTCTGTCCAGCCGGCCGACCGGCCGTAGGCACGATAACTCTCGAACGAAAGGAGTTAGCGGATTGAAAATTGCAAGGTGGTTTTGGAGCGTAAATATCTCGGACAAGTTCGTTCGATCTATCTGAAATTTAGCATCAAATTGTAGAATCATGACCTTTATACGCATGTGAAGTTTTGTATTGACCAGATTACCGCAAAGTGTAAAAAAAAAAAATTGAAAATTTAAAAAAAGTTTTTCCACAATAACTCTCGAACGGAATGAGCTAGGTAGTTGAAATTTTCAGAGTAGGTTAGGGAGATGAATATCTCGGCTAAGTTCGTTATTGGGCAAAATTGGCCAGATTTAATTCGATTTCTTCCATGGTGCAGTTCTCATTCTCATGATTGCTCATTTAATCTTGATAAATAAACTATTATTTGAATTGAATTTCCTTTATGATGCAGCTCTATCATATGTATACATTGATATAATTCCCAACTCAGAGAAACCAATACTTTCGGAGATATAATTTGTCTGTTTGAACTAGAGCGCCAGAAAGCTCCAGTCCACAGGGCTTGAACCCATTTTTTTTTCAACCAGAAACGAACATAATAATTGTCGACCCAAGCGTATTTGTCGTGAAAGAGAAACATTTGTCGTGCCCTTAGTTTTTTTATATGGGGTGGCATTTCTAACTTATTTATATATATATATATATATATATATATATAATTGCGACAAACTTTTTTCTGTCACTACGAATATGTTTTGGTCGTTCGACAATTATTAGCTCATTTCTGGTTGAAGAAAAATACAATTACCCAAGTTACGTGATTTAACCGAATATTAATTTAGCCCAAACAAAAAAAAACGAAGCGCGACAAACTTTTTTCTTTCACGACAAATTCTTGACAATTATTCGACAATTAATGAAATAGGTATCATTGAAATTCTTGCAAGTAGCTCTGCTAACTTAATATTAAGTTAGCAGAGCCACCACATATAAAAAAAACTAAGCGTGTGACAAACTTTTTTCTGTCACGACGAATATGTTTTGGTCGTTCGACAATTATTTAGCTCATTTCTGGTTGAAAAAAAATACAATTAACCAAGTTACGTGATTTGTGTGTGGCCCCTTTAACCTCTTATTCATTTAGCCCATACAAAAAAAAAACGAAGCTCGCGACAAACTTTTTTCTCTCACGACAAATTCTAGACAATTATTCGACAATTAATGCAATAGGTTTCATTGAAATTCTTGAAAGTGGCTCTGCTAACTCAATATTAAGTTAGCAGAGCCACCCCATATAAAAAAAAACTAAGCGTGCTACAAACTTTTTTCTGTCACGACGAATATGTTTCGGTCGTTCGACAATTATTTAGCTCATTTTTGGTTGAAAAAAAATACAATTACCCAAGTTATGTGATTTGTGTGTGGCCCATTTAACCTAATATTAATTTAGCCCATACAAAAAAACGAAGCGCATGACAAACTTTTTCTTTCACTACAAATTCTCGACAATTATTCGACAATTAATGCAATAGGTTTCATTGAAATTGTTGCAAGTGGCTCTGCTAACTTAATATTAAGATAGCAGAGCCACCCCATATAAAAAAAAACTGAGCGTGTGACAAACTTTTTTCTGTCACGACGAATATGTTTTGGTCGTTCGATAATTATTCAGCTCATTTCTGGTTGAAAAAAAAATACAATTAACCAAGTTGCGTGATTTGTGTGTGGCCCCTTTAACCTAATAATAATTTAGCCCATATAAAAAAACGAAGCGCGCGACAAACTTTTTTCTTTCACGACAAATTCTCGACAATTATTCGACAATTAATGCAATAGGTTTCATTGAAATTCTTGCAAGTGGCTCTGCTAACTTAATATTAAGTTAGCAGAGCCACCCCATATAAAAAAAACTAAGCACGCGACAGACTTTTTTCTTTCACGACAAATTCTCGACAATTATTCGACAATTAATGCAATAGGTTTCATTGAAATTCTTGCAAGTAGCTCTGCTAACTTAATATTTAGTCAGCAGAGCCACCCCATATAAAAAAAAAACTAAACGCGCTACAAATTTTTTTCTTTCACGACAAATATTCGACAATTAATGCAATAGGTTTCATTGAAATTTTCGCAAGTGGCTCTGCCAACTTTATAGAGGTAAGAAATGGAGTTTCTGCAACCTCAATGAACGTATTTAACTTCCTTCACGTTAATTTTACTGTTAACTGAGGTTCCGATTCATATTTATCCTTAACTGACGACCTCAGTTAGGACTTAACGGAGATTGAATGCTTTGTGAATACGGGGGTTTGACTAATACTCGACGATTATTAATTAACATTGTGATGACATTTAATGTTTATTTGTATGATTGGCTCTACTAACTTAATATTATATTAGCAGAGCCATGACAAAATTAAGAGCGGATACGTTTTCTGCGTTCACGAAAAATACGGTTAGGTTGTTCGACAATTGTTTAGTGCATTTCTGGTTGGAAAAAAATATAATCAACCAAGTTACATGATTTGTGGGTGGCTCTGCTAGCCTATACAATAATTATAATATGACATATTATTCGATCAAGTTTAAATCGAGAACTTGGTTGAAAAATGAGGTACTTATCATAGACACTATATAACAATTCTCACTAGGTATTGAATGAATGTTAATACTGACGTACCGACTTGTCAAATTCGACTTCGGCCGATCTATGCACATGACAATTCAATGAATTCTATCCAGGCACGTCAAAAATCAAACTGTTGACAACTTTGCTGGTCGAGTGTAAAGCCAGTAAACCAGTATATTTCGTTTTTAAATGTAATATTATTATTATTATTATGTAACATATTATTCTCAGAAAATTCGTGTGAAATCTGAAAAAACCCTTTAAATTTTCTCAACTAGGTCTTTATTCCAGTGTTAATAACCTATAGATTTTTGCATTAAAATTCCTAATTTTCTAGCTTCTATCGTTAATTAAAAATTCAATTGAACGTACAGGATGTTTCTATTCCAATGTCAAAGTCAGTAATAACAAAAACCAAAAAACTAATTTTTTTCGAATGAAAACCCATTTTTTTCATATTTTCGTATTTTTCATAATATGTACATACTACTGCTTTACCTATCGAATATCTCGGGAAATAAGCTTTTTAGAGCAGTAGTATGCATAACACTTAAAAACTATTTTTTAATGTAGATTCCAGCTGACCAATAGAAAAATGGGTTCTCATTTGAAAAAAATGAGTTTTGTGGTTTTTGTCATGACTGACTTTTGACATTGAAATAGAAACACCCTGTATGTTCAATTGAATTTATAATTAACGAAGGAGAAGCATTAGTATATCTTCTGATAGAAGCTAGGAAATTAGGAATTTTAATGCAAATATTCACAAGTTATTAACATTGGAATGAAGCCTTATTTGAGAAAATTTAAAGGGTTTTTTCGGATTTCACACGAATTTTCTGAGAATAATATGTACGTAAGTAAGGAATTAAAACAATTTAAAATTCAAAGATTAATCTGATTATCAATGAAAAAACTGGGTATTACATTTAAAAAATGGGTTCAAGCCCTGTGGACAGGAGCTTTCTGGCGCTCTAGTTCAAACAGACAAATTATATCTCCGAAAGTATTGGTTTCTCAGAGTTGGGAATTATATCAATGTATTCATATAATAGAACTGCATCCTAAAGGAAATTCAATTCAAATAATAGTTTATTTATCAAGATTAAATGAGCAATCATGAGAATGAGAAAAGCACCATGGAAGATATCAAATTAAATCTGGCCAATTTTGCCCAATAACGAACTTAACCGAGATATTCATCTCCCTAAACTACTCTGAAAATTTCAACTACCTACCTCATTCCGTTCGAGAGTTATATCTATGTCTATGGATGAAAAGCAGTCTCACTACTCTCAGATCTCTTACTTCATGTTCAGTTCCGAAATGTAAGAATTTTCTGAGAAAAACTAATATCGGAGCAAACAACTGAGATTTAACTCACTTCGCTCACAATTCTTCGATTGATTAGTCTCAGGAACATCATTTGACATTATGACAATTCATATTCATACATAGAATAATATCATTCTGTGACAACGTTGAAATACGATTTATTATTGAAATTTTGAAAAATCATATCTGAGATTTTTCTCACTTCGCTCACAATTCTTCGATTGATTAGTCTCAGGAACATCATTTGACATTATGACAATTCATATTCATACATAGAATAATATTATTCTGTGACAACGTTAAAATACGATTTATTATTGAAATTTTGAAAAATCATATCTCCGAAAGTATTAGCTTGTTAGAGTTAAAAATGATATGATTGGATTCTCATGATAAAACTTTTTATTAAAAAAAACTTAATTTGGAATTTGTTTCGTAAAAAAAAATTTTTTTTTTTGTTACTCCGAAACCATTTGTCCGATTTTGCCCAATAACGAACTTAGCCGAGATATTTATCCCCCAAACCTACTCTGAAAATTTCAACTCTCTAGCTCATTCCGTTCGAGAGTTATCGTGCCTACGGCCGGCCGGACAGAATGAATTTCGACCACGGATTCTTGATCAGTGAGTCGAACCAAATCGTTTAAGACCATTTTCATCGAAATATTCGAAAATTACAGACATTTGGGCAAATTGATAAGCACTCAGTTCCGAGGAACTAGAGCGCCAAAAACGAAGTATCATTTCCGGTGAAACCGGAAGTCGAACGAATCTGACGTTTTTTCCAAGAATTCATCTCTCCTAACAAAGCTTAACTATAAAATTTCAAGTTTTTATCTCGAGTCTTTCTATGAAATATTCTAACGAACGGCCTTCGTGAATCACCCTTTATGCCTGCTCCCTTTTGTTTGAATTGAATGTTGGTAGAAATAAATAGTGGAAAACTACGAATTTCGAAACCTTTTCATCATATATTATTATATAGTAATGAAATTGATAATTATCTGTTATGCGTACAATCTGAAACAATCTCCTCATAATTGAATTGCAAATATTGTTATTGCATTGCGGAAAAATTGTTTTCAAGCGTTTTTCAAGGCATAATGAATTTATTCGAATGAATAAATGAATTTTACTTTCTCCCAAGATAAATCTATGGAATGTTCATTAAAGATGAAAATAATTCTTTTCAGTTCGGTTACCCTTGATAATGTACAGATAAAATTTGCAAGCAAGTTTTACTCGTGCAAATCGAAAAATTAGTTGCATGTTACCTAAGAATGAAATAATTTATTCTTCCCGATGATATTTATTTATTCAGCGTATGCATCATATTACAGTTATAAAAAAAAGCACTGACGTGAAGTCAGTACTCTTTGGCGCGCGTGTTCACGGTGGCTAATTTGAATTGAATGATTCAAAAATTAACAGTGCTGTATCTAAGCTGCCATCAGGATAGAGTAACAAAGTTGGAAAAGAACACAAGTGACTCTCCTTAGTCGCACAAGCTCCTAGAAGATTTGGGAGGGTCAGTATAATCCTAATCATGTTTATAGCACGCGCGCCAAAGCAGATTGACTTTTTACACTTTTTCTTTCATTGTTAAGTCAATCTGCTTTTGCGCGCGTGCTATAAACATGATTAGGATTATACTGACCCTCCCAAATCTTCTAGGAGCTTGTGCGACTAAGGAGAGTCACTTGTGTTCTTTTCCAACTTTGTTACTCTATCCTGATGGCAGCTTAGATACAGCACTGTTAATTTTTGAATCATTCAATTCAAATTAGCCACCGTGAACACGCGCGCCAAAGAGTACTGACTTCACGTCAGTGCTTTTTTTTTTTTTTTTCAAGTTCCTTTAACAAATGTAGCTATCAATACAGTGTTGCTGTTAGTTTTACCGTAGATCAGAAAAAAATTCGGTTGTGGGTCCTCCGTTAGGGACGAAATTGCATCTTCTCCAAATCCGAACGCATTTTAATATAGATCTACCGAATATAGTTATTTATAAATTCGCCTCAGGGCCACCATACAGACCATTCAAATCGGAAACAACGCTATTTCCCCCAAACTGACTTGTGTCCGTGCACTGAATTGACATGAATATTCTTTTAAAACCTCACAATATCGGCTCATTACTCCCAACATAACCCAAACAACCCAAAACCATTCACTTCTCGTCTGTGCAAGCGCAGTATACTCGTGGCTGCAAGTCCTCCCAAAATTACACACCTCACAAAAAACTCCGATTCTCCAACACTAGTGGTTCAGGAGATATCGCTTCTTGAATCCACGCATGCGCAGACCCTCACCAGGGGATTCTATAGCGGAAAAGCACCCGCCACCCCAAAACCCCAATCCTCTCTGACGAAAGCACCACCAGTTAAATCACTGATGGTCTGCTCATGCGCATAACGAAAAATGCCCGTAAGGGGTTACATCCATTTCGAAATTAGCCCCAGGGCCACGGTACGGACACTTTAACTCTGAAACAACGCTACAGCCCCCAAACTGACTTGTCCTTGCACTGAATTGCTATGAATATTCTTTCAAAACCTCATAATATCGTCTCAGCACTCCCAACATAACCCATCAAACCCAAAAACAGTCACTTCTCTTCTGCGCATGCGCAATCTACTCGCGGCTGAAAGTCCTCTCAAAATAACACACCTTACAAAAAACTCCGATTCTCCAACACTTGTGGTTCAGGAGATATCACATCTTTAATCCACTCATGCGCAGACCCTCAACAGGGGATTCTATAGAGGAATAGCATCCGCCACCCCAAAACCCGAATCCTCTCTGACGAAAACACCACCAGTTAAATTACTGATGGTCTGCTCATGCGCATAACGCAAAATACCTGTAAGGGGTAACATCAATTTCAAAATTAGCGCCAGGGCCACGGTACGGACACTTTAACTCGGAAACAACGCTACATCCCCCAAACTGACTTGTCCTTGCACTGAATTGCTATGAATATTCTTTTAAAACCTCATAATATCGACTCAGCCCTCCCAACATAACCCATCCAAACCAAAAACAGTCACTTCTCTTCTGCGCATGCGCAATCTACTCGCGGCTAAAAGTCCTCTCAAAATAACACACCTTACAAAAAACTCCGATTCTCCAACACTAGTGGTTCAGGAGATATCACATCTTTAATCCACGCATGCGCAGACCCTCAACGAGGGATTCTATAGAGGAATAGCATCCGCCACCCCAAAACCCTAATCCTCTCTGATGAAAACACCACCAGTTAAACCACTGATGGTCTGCTCATGCGCATAACGAAAAATGCCTGTAAGGGGTAACATCAATTTCAAAATTAGCCCCATGGCCACGGTACGGACACTTTAACTCGGAAACAACGCTTCATCCCCCAAACTGACTTGTCCTTGCACTGAATTGCTATGAATATTCTTTCAAAACCTCATAATATCGACTCAGCACTCCCAACATAACCCATCCAACCCAAAAATAGTCACTTCTCTTCTGCGCATGCGCAATCTACTGGCAGCTAAAAGTCCTCTCAAAATAACACACCTTACAAAAAACTTCTATTCTCCAACACTAGTGGTTCGGAAGATATCGCATCTTTAATCTACGCATGCGCAGACCCTCATCAGGGATCTGAATTCTATGGGGGAATAGCATCCGCCACCCCAAAACCCCAATCCTCTCTGACGAAAACTACAGCAGTTAAAGGACTTCTCATCTGCGCATGCGCAATACGGAAAATGCCCGTAAAGGGCAGTATGAACCTCAAAAACATATGTTTCGGCATTAAAAGCAAAGTATTCCGCAAAATAGTAGTGATTTTTTTATTTTTTTCATGTCACGTGATCTTCACGAAATTTTGCAAAAGTGTTTGCTTTGGTCTTTTGCATCTAACTACTGAGTTTCAATTTAATCAGATCAGTATTTTTCGAGTTATCGTGAAAACAAAATTTTCAAATTTTCAAAAATTTTTTTTGCCACTTTAGGGCCGTCCGTTCAACACAAAACTTCGCAGGCATATAAAGGTCATGATTCTACAATCTGATGCCAAATTTCAAAAAGATCGAGTGATCGGTTCCGGAAATATTCATAAAAAACGTTTTTATTAAAAACGGCCTTAACTCCGAAACCGCGCGGTCGATTTCGCCCGTTAACGAACTTGTCCGAGATATTTACGCTACGAAACTACCCTGCAAATTTCAACGCTCTAAGTTGTTCCGTTCGAGAGTTATCGTGCTAACGGCCGGACCGGCCGGCCGGCCGGCCGGACCGGACGGACAGAATTGAATTTGACCTCGAATTCTTCATCAGGGAGTCGAACCCAATCGTTTGAGACCATTTTCGAAAAAAAATTCGAAAAATACAGACATTGTGACGAAATGATAGCACGCTGTTCCTTGCGGAACACGCGCGCAAAAAGAAAGGAACTGCAGATAAGATAATATGACAAAGTAACACACATACCAATAAGGTTGGGTATATACAGGGTTATTCGCGTTGAACTTTTCCATATAGAATTGTGAAACTTTATATCGGGATCTAAGTATTTACGGAATTTAATTCACGTTCAAAAATAGACAAATTCTTTTATTACTCAGAGAGTCCGTATATTTCATCATTTTGCGCGCTTCTTCCGCCAGGAACATCGATGTTTCATTTTTATATTATTGTAATTTGAATAAGAAAATGGTCTCAAACGATTAGGTTCGACTCACTGATAAATAATCCGGGGTCAAATCTAATTCCGCTGTCTGGCCATGAGGACGATAACTCTTGAACGAAATGAGTTAGACAGTTGACATTTGCAGGGTAGGCTAATGGACTAAATCCGCCCGGTGGTTTCAGAGTTATGGACATTTTGAATTGAAACTTTTTTTCTGAATATTTCCGGAACTCCTCATTCGATCTAGGAATCTGAAATTTGGTACCAAATTCTAGAATTATGACCTTTTATACGTATGAAGGGGTCTCCTTGGGGAAGACCATATAATCACAATCATGTCTTTAGCAAGCGCGCCCAACCATATTAACTCCCCTATTCCGAATTCCATTGGAATTATTCAAAATATTGAGAGTGAATTGCCCTTTTTGCGCGTATGTTCTGGGGAACATCGCGTTATCATTTTGCCCAAATGTCTATCATTTCCGAATTTTTTTCCGAAAATGTTCTCAAATGATTGGGTTTGACTCTCTGATGAAGAATTCGAGGTCAAATTTGTTTCTATCCTCTCACGATAACTTGAGAACGGAAAGAGATAGCGACTTGAAATTTTCAGGTTAGGTGGCACATCCCATTATGACGGACAAGTTCGGTAATGGGCATAATCGGCCCAATGGTTTCCGAGTAATAATTTTGTTTTCAACCTATACAAATCCGATCAAATTGAAACTTGGTGAGTAGTTGTAGAATACAAACCTAATAAGGAGGTTTGTGAAATTTTGTAATAATCGTATTTCTCGAATATTTTTCGAAAATGATTGAAAAATATTATTTGGCACGATATCTCGAAAAATACAGAATTGATCCAATTCTAACATGCTTATTAGTTGTAGAATGCCATCGCGAAAATTCTTGCGAGATTTCGTAAGGATCGTATCACTAGAAAATTTTTAAACAATCATTAAAAAAAATTCTATATATCGTCGTTGCGCCTTCAAAACGCGACATGTGCATATATTGTGCAAAATGCGTTAAGTGTATATTTCGATTAAGAACTGCGCAAGCTGGATATTTTGTTAAAAGCTGCCATGTGATAATCACACTAGATTCGGTTCCAGTTGGATTTGATCGAGAAGTGGTAAGTACGAAATCGAAAATATGCTCCTGCAAAACATTTTAAGTGTATGAATGCACAATTTATCAAAAGTCACATGTCGCATTTTGAAGGCGCAACGACGATATAAGAAACTACTCGTCCGAAATCGCTGAAATTTTGTGAGGTCAATCTGCTTTTGCACACTTGTTTGCGACATCATTCAATTAAGATTTGTCAACATGAACAAGCGCGCCAAAGCAGATTGACCTCACTTCCACGCTTTTTGCGCGCTTGTTCTGGGGAACATTGCTTTATCATTCTGCCCAAATGTCTGTAATTTTCGATTTTTTGCCGACAATGGTCTCAAACGATTGGGTTCGACTCCCTGATGAAGAATTTGAGGCCAAATTTGATTCTGCTCTGCCGTCCGTTGCCACGATAACTTGAGAACGAAATGAGATAGCGACTTGAAATTTTCAGGGTAGGCTGAGCATCCGAATGCAACATTTGACTTCGTTGATACGCATAATCTTCTAAACAGTTCTGGAGTTATACCTATCCGAAATTTTGTTTTTATTTTCACCTTAACTTAAAAAATTTGAAATCAATTCAACTCAATCATGTAAATTACTTGCACCAATGCCGACGCGCAAATTTTTACGAAATTTCGAAAGGACTGAGGATCGCATAACTAGAAAATTAAAAAAAAAATCATTGAAAATCTTTGAAAAAAAAATTCTCGAAAACTATCCGTCTGATATAGCTCAAAGCTTCAGAACCTAACTTTACAACCAAGTTCCAAATTTGAACACGATCGGATCTATATTATTGGAGATCTGAGCAGCATTCAGTGAGTTCAGTAGCTGGATGGGTCACCGATGCCACGATAACATTCGAACGAAAAGAGATAGCGACTTGAAATTCTCAGGGTAGGTTGCGCATCCGAATGGGACAGTTATGTTGCTTGTTGGGTATAATCGGACAAACGGTTTCAGAATTATACTCATCTGGAAATATGTTTTATCATAACTCAAAAAACATAGATCCGACTGAATTGAAACTTGGTAAGTAGTTGTTGAATACAAAGAGGATTGTGGAATTTTGTGAGGATCATATCTCAAGAAAATAAAAAAAATTTTTTTAAATATTATTTATCTCCCGATTACTTGAGAACGGAAAGACATAGCAACTTGCAATTTTTAGAGTAGTTTGTGCATGCTAGTGCGATATTCCACGCATAATCGACCAAACGATTTTGGAGTTATATCAATCTGAAATTTGGTGTTATTTCCTCAATGGCTCAAAAAATACCATGCCGATTCAATTCAAACATGGTAATTAGTTCTGGAATGCCGACGCAAAAATTTTTGCAAAGTTTGAACATGAATCGGGTCCCTATTATTCGAGATCCGAGCAGACTTGGTTGAGTTCCGATCTTTTGAAACGAATTCTAATCTAATACTCAGTTGAATAAATATGATTAGATGATTTATTAATTTTTTTTTCGTATATTATTAGATATTTAATGAACTTCAATTCTGATAGAATACATTGGTCAGAATTAAGAATTTTATCTTGGACGATTCTCTCATTACTCAAGTCCTTAAAATGGTACGAAATGTATTCATATCTAATAAAAACTGAGAAAACTGTCTATATCGATGGTTAATTCGATTGAGATTGTCCAATAGAGACGAATGGACAATAAGCTCCTGACTTCACGTCAGTGCTTGAACCAATTTATTGATTTTGGTATATTATTTCCTCAAATAGTACAAAATGGAAATTGGAATGTTTCTTACTGTTATAATGTTGTAAGTTCACAAACTATAAAGAACAAAATGGTAAATATTGGAATTAATCAGTGACACTAAAGGCGGGATATTTTCGAAACGAAATAATAAAGACTTGTGTAAAATTAGCGACGTATTTTTTGTTGCAGGGATTTTAATTTTATGAAAATCTCTTTACGATACCAATGATCAAATGAAGAAATTTTCGAAAGTTCGGGGTGTAATATCATGTGAAGAACTGTAAAAATAAATTCCTCACTTCTTCATTATGTAATAATAGCTCCATCATAAATAATATGACATAATACAGATTGATGGAATCATACAATAAAAGAATTACGAATGTTAATTGCAGAATGATGGAAGTTAGTATTCTATAATTTATCCCCATGATATCTCATCGATATATCCAGTAGATGTTTTGATCACTGCACTGCTCAAAAATTCTCGCAAATATTATACCTTCTTCATTCAATCCTCAATCTAATGTTGCAACTATATGTTGAACTTTCAATTGAAGCCAAGGTTATTCATATTGTAAAAGAACTTGAGGTAGAGATTCTTTCATTTTATTAGATATTAAACGTGATAATTTGAGAAATTATTGATCAACTACAAAGAATCTTTCTCCATAAAAACATTACCTGAATTCTCAAGCATGTCCGACGATGCATGTCTGGTTAAATTTCAAATTCCGTATGGAATATTTTGACGTTTCTCTTGGAATCTGATTCACTTAATGATAATTATGTATTATGTTCTCTTGAAGTAGGTATATAGATGCTAATAATTGACTAAGAAAAATTTGTTCAAGCACTGACGTGAAGTCAGGAGCTTTTGCGCGCATGTTCTGTGGTCTACTCACCTCTATTGGATAATCTACTATACGAATTTAGCATCGATATATACCGTTTTCTCAGCTTTTATAAAATATTTATGATATGAATACATTTCGTACCATTTTAATGACAGATTCCAGTAGATATATACCGGGTGGCCCACCACAGACGCGGATCTCGGTTTCAGGGAGTGAATGAAGATAATTTTGAATTTTTTTTTTGTGATGTATGTAGGATGTTCAAGAGCACAATTTGAAATTATTGTCATATATACAGGATGTTCGAAAACAAAGATATAGACCAAAGTTACATTTTTTTAATTGTAACACCCTGTATTTAACCTCAAAAATGGAATGGCAAGCTCAAATTATGATGAGTTTTTTCAGATCACTTTATACCTTAGAAGAACCATTTACGAGGAAATGACGAAAAATTGAAAATATGGAGTTTTTTTAAATAGGAATTAATGAAGAAACCAGTTAAGCCCGCGATACAGACAGAATTTTTTTGAATAGACATATTAGCTACTCCTATACAGAAAAAAACTCTGGAATATACAGAGTGATCATAATTAATTTTCAAACATCAAATTCAAATAATGGTCGAAAATTGCTGAGAAAACTATCAGGTTTAGGTGTAAGAAAACCTTGTGAAGATAGTTACAAAATAATTTTTTACGTTCAACGAGATATCGAAATACCGGGTGTACCATTTGAAATAAGAGAGTTTTTGACCATTATTTGTAGTTGATGTTTGAAAATTAATTATGATCACTCTGTATATTCCAGAGTTGATTTTTTATTTTCTGTATAGGAGTAGCTAATATGTCTATTAAAAAAAAACTGTCTGTATCGCGAGCGTAACTGGTTTCTTCATTAATTGCTATTTAAAAAAACTCCATATTTTCAATTTTTCGCCATTTTCTCGTAAATGGTACTTCTAAGGTATAAAGTAATCTGAAGAAACTCATCATAATTTGAGCTTGCCATTCCATTTTTGAGGTCAAATACAGGGTGTTACAATTAAAAAAAGTAACTTTGGTCTATATCTTTGTTTTCGAACACCCTGTATATATGAAAATACTTTTAAATTGTGCTTTTGAACACCCTACACACATCACAAAAAAATATTCTCAAAATATATTCATTTACTCCATCAAAACGACATCTGCGTCTGTGGTGGGCCACCCGGTATATTTATATATACAGGGTGAGTCTTTGACCACTGCATTAATTTTAACCAAAGATTCCTCTCATCGAATGAAACACTTTTTTCATTCACCATTTTTCCAGATTCGGCTCAGGTAAAAAGTTACAAGCGTTTAAAGATTTCACAATGTGCTGATACACTCCCGCATATAATATATCTATGACATTGTTGGCGGACGAGAATAAGGTATGGTAACGTGGTTTACAGCTTGATTCGGGATTCCAACGCTCAGAGACGGATCTATGAAAGTAGTGAAATTTCTGGAGTTTTCCATTTTAAAACATTCAATGAAGAATATCTCTAAACGGTGCATTTAAGGAGAAATGATGAAGAATAATATAATGTTCTAAAACGATGGAATATTCTTGAAATGACTCAAGAAAAACTTTATATGCTTTCTTTATGCTAATTTCGTTTAGTTTTATGAATCCACGAGTCCATAACTAGAAAACCAGTAGAAGTAGAAAATAACTAATATTTGGAAAATATGTATCATAGTTATAGGAAACTTTACGCCAACATTCATTTTATTCGAAAAAATGATGTCAAAGCTACAAAATAAAAACTGACTTTTTTTCAAAACTTCAACAGCCTGTATCTTTTTACCTGAGCTGAATTTGGAAAAATGTTAAATGAAAATAATAGTTTAAAAAAACTAAAAAAACACGCTTTTATAGCTAACCGAACTAAAAATTAGAAAATAATTTTTAATTTCAGAGAGTTTATAATACAGTAGTAGAAGATCGAACAATCAATCAGAATTTATCACCTCAAAATAAAATTATAATAAAGTTTAAGTTATTAACAAAAGAATTCAATTCAGAGTAAACAGCGTGGGTTGCTTGATAAAGTAAATGTAACAACCATTCTATTGGCAACTATCTATGAGAAGAGAGTTATGAAAAGTAGTAAAATGCACCCCACGCTTTTTACTCTGAATTGAATTCTTTTGTTAATAACTTAAACTTTATTATAATTTTATTTTGAGGTGATAAATTCTGATTGATTGTTCGATCTTCTACTACTGTATTATAAACTCTCTGAAATTAAAAATTATTTTCTAATTTTTAGTTCGGTTAGCTATAAAAGCGTGTGTTTTTAGTTTTTTTAAACTATTATTTATTTTTAATTTTTTAGTTCGATTTATCAATTAGTTATTTGTTGACATGTGGTATTGAAATGTCTCACAAATTATTTCGCAATCTCATCATTTCATTCAAAATTTTATTAATCCTGGCGGTCCCAATAAGGATAATGGGAAACTGTTAGAACATGTTAGAACTGCTAGAATATGAGCCCAAAATGATATATCGCATGCGACAAATCGCCTTGCGATAGACAGGCTCCACTCTGTGAGATTTTGTACATGAGATACAGATAGTCCGCCGTATTCACAAATCATTCAATCTCCGTTAAGTCCTAACTGAGGTACTCAGTTAAGGATAAATTTGAATCGGAACCTCAGTTACCTAAAGTGAAAATCAACAGTTTCACCACCGTTAAATACCTTAACTGAGGTTGCGATTCAAATTTATTCTTAAGTGAGGACCTCAGTTAGGACTTAACGGAGATTGAATGCTTTGTGAATACGGTGGAGTATCTGTCTGCGCTTGTCGCTCATGCGATATCGCATCAGTATGAACTGGACCTGAAACATCACGTTGCAAATTGGCGGAGGTGCCCGGTATGAGATAATATGCTATAAATAATAATCAATTTTTGTGGATAATAAGGATAATGGGAAACTGTTATCAAATTATTGCATTGTCATCGGTTCTTGATACGTATGCAAAGTTTCAAATTAATCAGACTTCTGGAAACTGGTGAAAATTAAGTTCAAAGATTCCGTTACATACATAGTCAGATACAACCCAAGCTAATAAAAGCGTGTTAAAAAGTGTTTCATTTGATGAGAGGAATCTTTGGTTTAAATTAATGATGTGGTCAAAGACTCACCCTGTATATATTCTATTGGAATTGAAATACGAAAATACTTACGTCGCAAGTAACTCCAAGATACGATATTCACGAAATTCCGCAAAAATTAGTGGGTCGGCATTCTACAAGTAATCACCGAGTTTTAATCGAATCAGATTTGTATATTTTGAGTTATTGAGAAAATAACAACCAAATTTCAGATGGGTATAACTCCAAAACAATCTGGCCGATTATGCTAATTAACGAAGTCAAATGTCACATTGGGATGCGTAACCAACCCTGAAAATTGCAAGTCGCTATCTCTTTCCGTTCTCGAGTTATCGTGAGATAAATAATATTTTTTCGATATTTTTTTAATATTTTCTATTGGTACGGTCCTCACAAAATTTCACACACGTCTTTATGTCGATATTCTACAACTATAGTTACAAAGCTTAAATTCGATCATGTCTGTATTTTTTGAGTTATCAAGAAAGTAATATTCCAGATGGATATAACTCCGAACACGTTCGGTCGATTTTGCCGAACAACGAACTCAGCTCTCCCATTAGGATGCGCAACCTACCCTGGAAATTGCAAGTCCCTATGTCTTTTCGTTCGAAAGATATCGAGGCAACGGTCACCCATCCAGCTACTGAACTCACTCAAGGCTGTCCGATTCTCCAACAATATAGATCCGATCGTGTTCAAACTTGGAACTTAGCAGTAGAATTTTGAAGGCTCCCGCAAAATGTCTGCGATGTCGGCCGAATAGTTTCTGATATTATATAGATATTATATTTTCTCAGGTTTTTTAATGATTTTTTTTAAATTTTCAAAATTTTTCCAGAATTTCTGTGTCAGTATTTTACACCTTATAATCATGTTTGAATTGGATTGGTTTCGTATTTTTCGAGTTATTGAGGAGATAACAACCAAATTTCGGATGGGTATAACTCCAAAACCGTTTGGCTGATTATGCCTTTTTACAAACTAAAATATTGCATTAAGATTCACAACCTAACCTAAAAATTGCGAGTCGCTATCTCCTTCCGTTCTCAGGTTATCATGACATGAATAATATTTTTTAATAATTTCTCTTAAATTTTCTATTGATGCGATTCTCACAAAATTCCTTCATTTTTTGTATTCTACAACTAATCACCCAGTTTTAATTCGATCTTATTTTTATTGGTTGAAAACAAAATTATTCTTCGGAAACCATTGGGCCGATTTTGTCATTAACGAACTTGTGTATCATATTGGGAATCACCACCTACTCAGAAAATTTCAATTATCGTGACAACGTGTTCAAATCATATCTCCGAAAGTATTGGTTTTTCAGCGTTGGGAATCATATCAATGGATTCTATTCTAGAACTACATTCTAAAAAAAATTAAATTACAAAAAATCATAAAATACGATTAATTACTGAAATTTTGAAAAATCATATCTTCCAAAGTATTAGTTTGTTATAGTTGGGGGGGGGGGGTCTCAAAACGTGTGAGATAATTTTCAGCCAAAAATTCGCAAATTACAGACATTTGGGCAAATTGATAAGTCCCAAATGCCGTTACATATGTCATATTGTTGACCCAAACGGCGTTACATTGTATGAACATTCATTCCATGTAAAAAAAAATGGGTTCAAGCCCTGTGGACAGGAGCTTTCTGGCGCTCTAGTTCAAACAGACAAATTATATCTCCGAAAGTATTGGTTTCTCAGAGTTGGGAATTATATCAATGTATTCATATAATAGAACTGCATCCTAAAGGAAATTCAATTCAAATAATAGTTTATTTATCAAGATTAAATGAGCAATCATGAGAATGAGAAAAGCACCATGGAAGAAATCAAATTAAATCTGGCCAATTTTGCCCAATAACGAACTTAACCGAGATATTCATCTCCCTAAACTACTCTGAAAATTTCAACTACCTACCTCATTCCGTTCGAGAGTTATATCTATGTCTATGGATGAAAAGCAGTCTCACTACTCTCAGATCTCTTACTTCATGTTCAGTTCCGAAATGTAAGAATTTTCTGAGAAAAACTAATTTGGGAGCAAACAACTGAGATTTTTCTCACTTCGCTCACAATTCTTCGACTGATTAGATAATGTCTCAGGAACATTATTTGACATTATGACAATTCATATTCATACATAGAATAATATCATTCTGTGACAACGTTGAAATACGATTTATTATTGAAATTTTGAAAAATCATATCTCCGAAAGTATTAGCTTGTTAGAGTTGAAAATGATATGAATGGATTCTTATGATAAAACTGCTTATTAAAAAAAATTTGATTTGGAATTTGTTTCGTAAAAAAAAATTTTTTTTTTTTGTTACTCCGAAACCATCTGTCCGATTTTGCCCAATAACGAACTTAGCCGAGATATTCATCCCCCAAACCTATTCTGAAAATTTCAACTCTCTAGCTCATTCCGTTCGAGAGTTATCGTGCTTACGGCCGGCCGGCTGGCCGGCCGGACCGGCCGGACAGAATGAATTCCGACCACGGATTCTTGATCAGTGAGTCGAACCAAATCGTTTAAGACCATTTTCATCGAAATATTCCAAAATTACAGACATTTGGGCAAATTGATAAGCACTCAGTTCCGAGGAACTAGAGCGCCAAAAAATAGGGAAAATGGGGAAAGCCCTGTAGACAGGAGCTATGGCGCTCTTGTTCAAACTTTGATAATTCATCTCTGAAATTATTGGTTTCTCAAAGTTAGAAATGATATCAATGGCTTCTTATAATATAGGGGAAGGTGAGGTATAATGATCCCTGCGAGTCAAATGATCCCCCGATGTAAATGTGAGACAACTAGTACCATCTATCCAAATGCGCGTGAAACATGTGTCCCGCGCCCCTGTCAGTTGCCTCACCGAGTGTTAGGACGGTGAGATCGCTTGGCATAATTTTACAATAAAATAATCAAAAAGTGTGCCTCTGATCTAAGGTAAGTCTGTTTTTGAACTTCCATTACTTTTTACAAGTTAGTGTAGATTGAAATTTTCTTTTATTTGCGGGTAGTTATATCCGTCAGCTAATATTTAAGCAATGTTCGATCTTCGCACGCGATATTTGAAGGTTATGTGTTGATCGATATCTTGGACTTGGGTGTTTGGGGCAAAATGATCCCCTTCTGTGTGTTCAAAATGATCCCTGGAATCATTTTACCCCATTAGTACCTATATGTTATTTTTACAGATCATGCCGAGAATTTATACACGCAAGACTGATCGCCAAAATTGGCCTGAAGAACAGATGCAAAGGGCATTAGATGCCGTCAGAGATGGTATGCCTTACAAAACCGCAAGTAGAGAGTTTAGCGTCCCTGTGATGGCATTAAAAAGAAGAGCCAAAGGTAAAAACAAAATGGCTATAGGCTCCACTAAAAAGTTAGGGAGTAAAAGGACAGTGTTTAATCTAGAACAAGAACAGGAACTTGTAGATTACATTAAGGACATGGAGTCTAGAATGTACGGACTGACCACACAGGATGTTTTAAGCTTAAGTTATCAACTGGCAGAAAGAAATAATTTACCGCATCCATTTTCTGAAGCAAAAGAAAAAGCTGGACTTGAATGGCTTCGTGGATTTAGACGTAGACATCCAGACATTACGATGCGTGTCCCAGAATCGACGTCTTCTGCTCGAGCGAGGGCTTTTAATAAGCCTGTGGTGGACAAATTCATTTCGACATTGAAAAACGTTCAGGAAAAGCATTATTTTCCACCCCATCGGATATTTAATGTTGATGAGACGAGTTTATGCACTGTCCCAACAAAAAACTCTAGAGTGTTTGCACAAACAGGCCGTAAACAAGTGGCACGAGTGACTTCAGCTGAGAGAGGTGAAACAACAACCGCAGTGATTTGTACCTCAGCTTCTGGGACTTTTGTTCCTCCAATGTTAATCTTTCGCAGAGTCCGTATGAAAATAGAGTTGAAGGATGGTGCACCTCCAGGCGCAATAAGTGCATGCAATCCATCTGGTTGGATGAAATTAGATGTCTTTACTCAATGGTTCAATCACTTCTTAATTCATGCCAAACCAACAGCAGAAGATCCAGTTCTCTTGATATTGGATGGCCACCTATCTCACACAAAAAATTTGGATGTGGTCTTAAAAGCAAGGGATAATCACGTCACTATTCTATGCCTGCCGCCTCATTGCACCCACAAACTCCAACCCTTGGACGTTGGAGTCATGTATCCGCTAAGCATTTATCACAACCAAGCGTTGGAGAAGTGGATGAATAACAATCCTGGGAGAGTGGTGACCGTGTTCCAAATAACGAAAATTTTTACAGAGGCCTATCTAAAAGCAGCAATTCCACTAAATAGTATGAATGGATTCAGCAAAACAGGAATATATCCGTTCAACCCTGACGTTTTCACTAATGTGGACTTTATTGCAGCTGAAACGACTGAATTGGATGTTGACAATGACACGGTTGAACCTCCCGGCTCGATCTCTGCGCCGTCAAGTTCTGCATTAGCAGAAAACGTGCAACTATCTCCTCAAGCGAGTTATTCAAAAACTGATGCGCTACAGCCTTTACAAGTGGATGTCCAAGAATCCTTTCATTCAACACCTCAGCTGTTCCCACTTCTAACGTCGGCTTAAAATACGTCAACGCCTGAATCTCCTGAAAGATTGCCTTCAGCTTTGGCTATTGGTCTTCCATCCTCATCTTTTGGCTCAGTTACACCCAGAGAAGTTCGACCAGAACCAAAGATATTTGGGAAAAGGGCGAGTGTAAGGCGAGTAAGAGTAGACACATCAGTCCTGACCAGTACACCCTACAAAAATTACCTAGAAGAAGAAGTCCAGAAGAAGACAGATATTGAACAGAAGAAAGCCCTCAAGGAAGTAAATAAAATAAAAAAAACGAATACCAAAAGACAGAATAATAATGGAAAAGATGGTGCGAAAGGAAAAGGTGTCGGTAAAAGAAAAGGAGGTACAAAGGGAAAAGGCAAAAAAATTCAACACATATCGGATTCATCGGAAGAGGAGAGTGATACTGAATGCCTCTTCTGTACTAGATGCTACTCCGAAGACCATAAAGGCGAAGGGTGGATTAGGTGTGTTGTATGTCATAAATGGGGACATGAATCTTGTGCAGGAATAGATAGTGACGATGCGGATGACTATACTTGCGATATGTGCGTTTCACATAAAAAATGTGATAGTGTAAAAAAACAAATAAGGCTATAGGTCTATTGACTACTACTGACTTTCGGATAAGGATATTTTTATTTTCTACATGAAGAGTATATTTTTCTATTTTATTGCATTATGACATTGATAGGAAAACTTTTATCTTATCATAGTTCAAGAGCATACTTTGTGTTTTTTTATTTAGAAGAGGAGTTTATTATTATTTTAAAAGTTTGTTGCCAAATAATTATAAAAAATACCTTTTATGAAACTAAAAGACTGAAAAACTTTTGTTGAACTTTCTTATATATTTAAATTGTTATGAACAATGCATATTTTTAAAATAAATAGCAGAATGTTTATTTTACCAATATTTATTATCTTATCGTATAAAATGATCCCTGGGATCATTTTACCCCTACCCCGGGGATCATTTTGTACATAGGTGTGTATAAAATGATCCTTTGGTGAGCTTTTACAAAAACCTCTGGTACAAAAAAACTACATACATATAATAAAAATTAAGTATGTGGTTACAAAGTAAATTAAATTCACTACCTCCATCAATAGAAACCTTCCGATTTCGCTTTAAACTTTAGCCACAGTTAAGGTTTTTCCCTTAAGGGAATCATTATACCTCACCTTCCCCTATGTGCATCATAAAAGAGACTAAATTAAAATCAAATAACGAACTTATCCGAGATACTCATTCCTCAAATCTACTCTGAAAATTATATTATATCTATTGAAACTTAGCCAATATTCCAGTTTTGTTTTCATTGAAGATATTCTGAACCCAATTTGATAAACTTACCAAATTATATATTTTCATCATCATATGGATTATCCAAGTGCATATAGGGTAGGGGTAATTATAATATCCTATAATTGGTCATTTTGCATTCAATCATACTTTGTTTGTTAGAACAGAAAAACATTTGAAATGTATATATATACAGGGTGACTCTTCAAGTAGTACATTCATTTTAACCATAGATTCGTTTCCTCAAATGAAACACTTTTTTTATTTAGCATTTTTACAAATTCGGCTCAGGTAAAAAGATACAGGCTGTTGAAATTTCGAAAAAAAACTGGTTTTCATTTTGTAGCTTTGACATCCTTTTTCCGATCAAGATGAATGTTGGTGTGAAGTTCCCTATAACTATGATACATATTTTTCAACTATTGGTTTTTTCCTGCTTCTAGTGATTTTCTAGTTATAGACTAGTCGATTCATTAAACTAAACGAAGTTACCATAAAGAAAGTAGATAAAGTTTTTTTGAGTCATCTAAAGAATATCCAATCGTTTTAGAACATTAAATTATTCTTCATCATTTCTCGTTAAACGCACCGTTTTTGAGATATTCTTCATTGAATGTTATCAAATGGAAAACGACAGAAATTTCACAACTTTTATGGATCCGTCCCTGAGCGTTGCAATCCCGGATCAAGCTGGAAACCACGTTACCGTACCTTTTTCTCGTCCACCATTCATGTCATAGATAATTTATATGTAGAAGTGTATTAGCACATTGTGAAATCTTCAAACGCTTATAACTTTTTACCTGAGCCGAATTTGAAAAAAATTTAAATGAAAAAAGTGTTTCATTTGTTGAGAAGAATCTATGGTTAAAATTAATGTACAACTTTAAGACTGACCCTGTATATGTTATAGGTAGATAAGATTGTATGAACAGTGAACACAGACAGATAGAAATCGCATTCTATTGAAATTTTGAAAAATCATATCTCCGAAAGTTTTAGCTTGTTACAGCTGAAAATGATATCAATGGATTCTTATGATGAAACTGCATCTTTAAATAAATAGAATTCGAAATTTGTGATGTAAAAACAATTTTATTTCGTTACTCCGAAACCATCTGGCTGATTTTGTCCAATTACGAACGTAAACGAGATATTTATCTCTCAAACTTACTCTGAAAATTTCAACTGTCTATAGTTCATTCCGTTCGAGATTTATCGTGTCAACGGACGGCCGGACAGAATCGATTTCGACCACGGATTCTTGATCAGTGAGTCGTACCAAATCGTTTAAGACCATTTTCAGCCAAAAATTCGAATATTACAGACACTTGGGCAAATTGATAAGCAATCTGTTCCGAGGAACAAGAGCGACAAAAAATATCGATGACATTGCTGCTTGTTAACAGGAAAAGGAAGAACAAAAAGAATTAGGGAAGAAATTCCTTAAATAATGAATTAATTTGACCTATCAAACCATTTTTCGCTATTCCTGAAAGGGGAGAAAATCAATCCATTATTCCAGCTTTGACGCTCACTGTATGAGAAAATGATGGACCTTTATATGGAATTGGCTGTGTTATATTTATTCCGGATACAGACCCGAAAACCCTCGTATTTCAGTTTCTGCTCGGGACCCTATTGACCTCGTTTTCATCTTCCGATTTGTATACCTACTCCTAGTTCCACTCTACATTCGGGCCACGACCAATTAGTCAATGACATTTCTATGTCGAGTAGATACTCCTGATGACCGCCTCTATTCGACTTTTATCACTCTCGTTTCTATTCATTCGGAGAGCGAGCGTTGAATTCCTATACAGCCAATTTAGATATACAGTTTCAATATTTTCGACCGTCGAAAAATCCAAGCAAAGCGGCGTTTTGTAGGTACCGTTAGGTTGGTAGTATGTGATACGCGACTGTCTACTATTTGCGTGGGCAAGAGTTAAAAGGTGTGTCCGTCCACAAACCAGAAAGATACGTGTCATGTAGGTAATGCAGGCTGAGATTTGAATTGAGTATCATAACCGAAATTGCGATTATCGATAGGTAACATGTATGTAAAATTGCTTCCGGCGTTCTTGTTCAATCGAAAGAACTGTAAATTGTGACCACAGAATTGCTCGATTCGAAAAGTTTAACGAAAAGTGGATGCTGACAAAAACGGCAAAATCGTAACAGAATAGCATTCTGCTGTTCTTTATGTGTTGGTAACATTTGGATGTTTCTAAGCAAGAATAATAAGGTGTAGACCTTAGACTATATAAGAGAGAGGACGGATAACATATTCCCTGACATTGAAACAAAATGTCCATTTCATGACCACAGAACCTGGCTCCTTTTTTTTTGCTGTGGCTTTTACAGCCTTAAGGCGAAAATTCATGAGATGATTTTGTCGTCGAAAACCAACGATTTTGTCGTCCAAATGAGTATACAGTCATTTGGACGACGTCGTCCATGTCGCTGGATTAATCCAGCATTCCAACGACAACTGATGACATACCTCTGACAGCGGCGAAAATTAAAATTGGTTCGAGCACTGACGTGAAGTAAGGAGCTTTTGCGCTCATATTCTATTGTCCATTCATCTCTATTGGACAAATTCAAATGAAAGTAGATAATATTATCCTATTCAACGGTTTTTTTCTGGGTTTTCTCAATGTGACAATTCTTGAATTTCACCAAATAACTATCAACAAAATAATTCTCTCGATTTTCATTGAGCGTCTGAAGAAGGAGTCTGATATAGACTCCGAAACGTTACGAAATAGTTGTTTCTTCGTTGATGTTGTTTCGTTGTTGTTTGTTAGGCAACATTGTTCAATTGATTGCTTCTGACAAATATCCTGTGTTTCTTACGCAGAAGCAAATCACAAAATAATTAATTTTTATTTTATAGATTTTTCAGAGTTTGGGAGAGAAAACCCAAAAAAAAAAAAAAACCGTTGAATAATGAGTATACCTCCCACAGTATCCTTTAATGATTACTTAATATTATCCTATCTAATATGTCTTCGACCAGAAATGACTATTGTTGTGTGCCCAAATGCAATTCATGGGCGAAAAAAATGCCAAAATGTATAGGTTTTATTCTGTACTGGTTTTATTCTGTCCAACTTCCTGTGAAATTTACTAGTATAGGTTTGTGTTTTCAATTCTTACCTCCGGAAAACCAAATATAAATATAATTATTGAAACTGCGTTAGGAAGATAACTAATAGACCGAAGAGTACTCAACTTGGAACTACATCATCTTCAAACAGAGTACAAGGAGGTAGGTATCTCGAAAGAGAACTGAGGAAGGATGTATCGATGACTTGCTGTGCTGAAAAACCCCATTCAGAAGAAGACATAAGCATCACCCAAGCACCCTTGAGTTAGTTGAACAGCAATAATAATTTTAGTAGTATACTTGGTTGTGTACATTGTTACCAGACCACCTAACACTTGTGCCATTGATATATCCCGGTTATCTTACAAAGAGTGATATCTTGAACAGTGACAGTGCTTCGAAATTTTAACAGGCATAAACAATTCTAACCTAACCTAACCTAACCTAACCTAACACTTGTGCCATTGATATATCCCGGTTATCTTACAAAGAGTGATATCTTGAACAGTGACAGTGCTTTGAAATTTTAACAGGCATAAACAATTCTGATATTTTCAATTGAATAGAAGAGATGGTCATCAAAACTCTTGGAAACAAAACAAAAAAAAGGAACTTTATTATACCTCAAACATTACACTTATTGTCAATAATTATTTTCACATAATAAATATGTATCATATCTTGAAAAAATCATTTTAATTATGGATAACTGTTTTACCACAGCTTTATCTGGATCAATTAGACACTATATATCCTCATAAATGAACTAGAACAGCATGCACCTGAACTTGAATTAAAACATCAGTAATATGTCTACACCTGCTCCATGCTCCGACTTTACAAGAATATACCATACTTTTTTTTAAGTTTACCATTCTCCACATTAATATGGGCATCAATTTTATGTGGTTCTGAATTAAGGGCACTACTTTGTAAACATAAGGAACAAATGTCTATAAAAATGGGACCACAATTTGTTTTGTCATACATGATTACATGATCTACATTTAGAACCTCTTCTCCTTCTACAAGGATTCTAGAATTAGGAGTTGAAGCTCCTATGTACTCCGGAAATTGCATCGTCTTGGAAGTTCCCATTTGTTTTTCTTTTGCGATTTAATACATTTATATAATTATTAGAGATAACTGTAGTACTTCAGGAACTCATTTTGTACCTAAATATGTATTTAGTTGTAATATTTAAATTCAATTAGGTTATGTTTCTGTCAGTTCAAAATAATCTGTCGTCCGATTTTGTCGTTTCATGAAATATAGGGGAAAGGAAATTTTGGACGACAGTCGTTGCTTTTGAACGAAAAAATCGTCGAAATTTTGGACGACAAAATCGTTGGTTTTCGACGACAAAATCGTCTCATAAATTTTCGCCTTTAAGCTGCACATCCTACCATTATGTGTAACACAGTTTTATAACAAAACAGTCCGTAAACGCTCAGAATAACACAATAAATAAACTTCCACCACATCATTTTGTGTCCACCAAACTGTCAAATTTTTGGTTTCGGATCGATAGCGTTGCGTAGTGCGGCATGCGGTATCCCCAATTTTCCCTAATCAAAGGTGTCGACACTACCTACTAATATCTGCTAAAATTTTCGTCCAAAGAAAGGAACAAGAATTGTCCAATCTTGTTATACTTCACTCTGTAATCGATAATGACACTACAGTCGATTTGGTATATTATGCGACAAGCGACAAAGTTTAGTGTCATTCCACTGCCACTGTTACCAGTTATCGAAATTCAAATAATATTATCATCTGATAGATGTCGTTGAAATTATGCGATACCCTTAAAAACCTCATTTCAGTGTAAAGTTCTAGATTTGAACTCGATCGGGTCTATATTGGTGAAGATATTGTCGAAATATTCCAACGATCGAGATGTACTGGTCCACTACCTTTACACTCGACAAGCGAAGTTATCAACAGTTTTTGATTTTTGACGTGATGGAGAGAATTCAATGAATTAGATCGGCCGAAGTCAAATTTGACAAGCCGATACGTCAGTAATAACATTCGTTCAATACCTCGTGAGACCGTTTTCGAACGGGAAATATGGCAAAAAGTGAAGATGAGGGAAAAAAACCGTAGAATAAATGTAACATGATCATAATTTCATGAAATAAGAAAATTTTGAAAACACAACTGGTTCTCCTTACTCGCTCAATATCTTCGAGAGCTTATGAGGGGAAGCCCTAGGAGGATCAGTATAATAATATACAATACTTATCGAAAATAAGTAATGACAATTGTTCGACATCGTGCTACATTTCTATGCTCTCTGACCTTTCAATAAAATTACGTGAAACGTGGATAATTACGTATACTATTAGCTTTTTGGGTCGAACCTAATGATTTGAGGCCATTCTCGGCCAAAAAGTGGACTAGTTTTTTTGGACGCTTGTTATACAGTCGGATAAATATTCTTAGAAATATTGAGAATATAATTTTTTCCTGGTGTTAAGCAGCCTTGGGCGAGTTCAGTACCTGGATGGGTGACTGCTTCGGCTATAAATTTAAACAGCACGCCAAATCACCTGGCCACAGTGCGTTTCCAACATGTTTATTCTTTGGATATCTAATAATATATGAAAAAACTTACGCCTCAAGTACCTTCCGGCTTCGATATTCACGAAATTCTCGAAAATCAGTGGGTCGACATTCTACAAGTAATTACCGAGTTTAAATTGTATCAGATTTATATATTTTGAGTTATAGAGGAAGTAACAACCAAATTTCAGGTCCATATAACTCCAAAACCGTTTGGCCGATTATGCCATTTAACGAATTCAAATGTCGCATTAGGATGCACAACCTACTCCTTTCCGTTCTCAAGTAATCGTGAGATGAATAATATTTTTTAATAATATTTGTTTAATTTTCTTGTAATACGATCCCCTCTAAACTTCATAAACTTCTTTGAGTCGGTATTCTACAACTACTTACCAAGTTTCAATTCGATCGGATCTATATTTTTTGAGTTATCGAGAAAACAATATTCCAGATGGGTATAACTCTGAAACCGTTTGGCTGATTTTACCCAACAGTGAACATAAGTGTCCCATTCGGATGCGCAACCTACCCTGAAAATTTCAAGTCACCCCGAAAATAGTAAGTTATTATCTCTTTCTATTCGAAAGTTATCGTAATAACTGTCACCCATCCAACTACTGAACTCGCTCAATGCTGCTCAGATCCCCAACAATATAGATCCTATAGTGTTCGAATTTGAAACTTGGATGCAAAGTTAGGTTTCGAAGCCTTCTCCAAAATTTCAGCGATATCAGATATTTTCTGAGATATAGAATTTTTTTCAAATATTTTCAATGATTTTTTAAAAATTTTCTAGTGATACGATTCTAACCCAAAAATTTGCTCTTCGGCATTGTGCTACTAATTACCATACATGAATTGGATTGGTTCAATATTTTTTGAGTTTTATATTGTTTGTTAATGTTGAAATCAAAATTATTACTCGGAAACCGTTGGGCCGATTATGCCCATTAACGAACTTGTCCGTCATATTGGGACGCGCCACCTACCCTGAAAATTTTAAGTTAAAGTTTAAGGTATTGTGGCAACGGCAGCCCAGTCGGTCAAATTTGACCTTGAATTCTTCATCAGGGGGTCGAATTCTTAATGAACCCAAGCGAGTCCATTTTCGGCAAAAAAATCGAAAATTACAGTCATTTGTTCCCTAAAACATGCGCGCAAAAAGTAGTTTCAAACTGAAAAGTAAAAAATTGACAAAATTTGAATCATTTAATATATTATATTCGTAATTTTTGGGAAATTTTTTCAGGTAATATAACATAAAGCAATTTTTTCCACTGATCAGAAATTATGTCATTACTCGAACAATCATGACTTAATAAATAGGTAATATGCGCACCAAAGGTTGTGTATCTCAAAAACCATTATCATTACCAGTTACAGGATAAGCCCCAATCACCAACAAGTTTATGTCACTTTAATATAAATGTGCTGAATGAATTCCGAAGAGGGGAGAACTATTTCGCAAATCCTTTTTGGCGCTCTAGTTCCTCGGAACTGAGTGCTTATCAATTTGCCCAAATGTCTGTAATTTTGGAATATTTCGATGAAAATGGTCTTAAACGATTTGGTTCGACTCACTGATCAAGAATCCGTGGTCAAAATTCATTCTGTCCGGCTGGCCGGTCCGGCCGGCCGGCCGGCCGTAAGCACGATAACTCTCGAACGGAATGAGCTAGAGAGTTGAAATTTTCAGAGTAGGTTTGGGGAATGAATATCTCGGCTAAGTTCGTTATTGGGCAAAATCGGACAGATGGTTTCGGAGTAACAAAAAAAAAAATTTTTTTTTACGAAACAAATTCCAAATCAAATTTTTTTTAATAAGCAGTTTTATCATAAGAATCCATTCATATCATTTTCATTTCTAACAAGCTAATACTTTCGGAGATATGATTTTTTAAAATTTCAATGTAAATCGTATTTCACAGATTGATATAATTATTATTCTATGTATGAATTCTCATAATGTCAACTTGACAGAAGGGAATATTGTAACTTCAAAAATATTGGGGTTGAAATACTCGTATTTTAGCGATGCAACGGGAACCTCACCCGAAAATGTTTGAAAATATTACGTAAATATTGAAAGCATAATTCTGTAGTTTGGTGAACGTAGATCAGGAAATTTTTGATCGATTACAAGGTAATTTATTATTACTTATCTAATAAACTATTATTTGAATTGAATTTCCTTTATGATGCAGTGATATCATATGAATACATTGATATAATTCCCAACTCTGAGAAACCAATACCAGATATAATTTGTCTGTTTGAACTAGAGCGCCAGAAAGCTCCTGTCCACAGGGCTTGAACCCATTTTTTTGGCTAATCCTGTAAAAAATAATTTCCAAATGTACTTATGATAAAAGAGGACTGAAATACTTTTCAAATGAGGTATCACTTGAAATGTGTTTCTATTTAAAAAACATCCATGACGTCACCACACGTACACCAAATTTGAGCAGCAATTATAAATGAAAATTGACCTATTTCAGGAAATTCAATGAATTTAAAGAAAATATATAACGAGTCCGCCAAATAACTTTTTTTTTTTTTGAAAATGCAATAAAAAAAAGCTAAAGAATATTTTCTCAAATTTCTTTTTTTATTTGAAAGTACAATCCTTCCGGTTAATAATAGAAAATAATTTCATTCAAATGGCTGCCTCGGCTGGCCATGCAGTAGCCTACACGATCGGTCCAATGTTTGAGCACATTATCGATTGTGTGCAGCTGTATTTCACCAATGGCTTCACGAATATTGTCCTTTAAAGCGTCAATTGTCTCTGGCTTGTTGGCGTAGCACTTATCTTTGACGGCACCCCACAAATCATAGTCCAACGGGGTCGAAACGCAGCTCCGAGGTGGCCATACGACATCAGCTCTGCGGCTGATAATGCGATCTTCAAAAACAGGGCAACTCCGGAACAAATTGGACTTTGTATGGCGTCATACCAAGGTCTTTATGCAAAATTCGTCTCAATGATGTCTCCGAAATGTTCAATTCTTGAGAACGACGGTGAATTGATGTTGATGGCGCTTCACGCACACTTTCTGCCACAGCAGCAATATTCTCAGGAGTACGCACTGTTTTTGGCTTTTCACGCTCTGGTTTATCGATGAGGATGCCAGTTTCTTTCACTTTTTTCACAAGATAACGAATATACGGAGCTGACGGTGCTTCTCTTCTTCCAAAATCCGTACTCAATTTTGGCACACATTCTGCAACATTACCATGATTTTTAAAGTAATGTCGCAATATTTCCCAGCGTTGTTCAAGCGTATACACAACCATATTCGTTCAGCGGAGGGATAAAACTAATTATCTGTCAAATCAGTGTTATCATTCACGAAATAAGCACTAGTTGAAAAAAAAACGTTAGATGGCGAGCCCTTTATATATGTTCCAACCTTTACGTTCTCACTGTATATTATAAATGATTTCTTAATATACCCATTTGAAGTTCACTGTTAATAATGAATTCCAGAGGTGTATGGGTTTACCAATCAGTGTGAATATTGATCGTTTATGAACGAGCTCGCTGAAGTTCCTGACGTGGTGCATTTACAATATTTATTGAATTTACTATTAGACATTGATTAGCCGCCAAGTGACTTCTGGCATAATTTAACGTAAGATTGGAAGAGTTCAAATTTCTTTCTTCGCTTTTGCCAGTCCCAATCTGATAATAATATACTAGTCATTAGCCGCACCTCATGATTCAACTGGGTTTCACTTATTTTATGAACTGAGCTTTGTCTCCAGTTCCAGATGATGAATAGAAAAGACTCGCTCAAGTAGGTCATGTTAATCTGCGTGGTTGTACCATTATGTTGTATATTTCCTGGGATTGATTCGCATTCAGAATATCTAAGATTTTATGAATATCGAAATAACAAGTTGGAAAAGCACTTTAGCCAGGAACTTTGGCGCGCTTGTTCTGATATATAGACAGAGCGGTCACCCACTCCAGGGACGGACCGAAGCCAAATGTTTGGGGAAGGGGGAAAAACATCGAAAATTTTCCAACTGTTTCGGAATTTTTCCAACTTCTTCGAAATTTTTCAACCCCGGTCAACATTAGGACCCTTAGGCCCGTTCCTGAACATCAAAACCTCTTTTTCCGAAATACAAACTTATCTATTTTTGGCGCTCTTGTTCCTCGGAACAGAGTGCTTATCAATTTGCCCAAATGTCTGTAATTTTTGGCCGAAAAGGGTCTCAAACGATTTGGTTCGACTCACTGATCAAGAATCCGAGGTCGAAATCGATTATGTGCGGCCGGTCCAGCTGGTCCGGCCGGCCGTAGGCACGATAACTCTCGAACGAAAGGAGTTAGAGGATTGAAATTTGCAAGGTGAGTTTGGAGCGTAAATATCTCTAAGTTCGTTAAAGGGCAAAATCCATCAATCGGTTTCGGAGTTATGGCCGTTTTTAGTAAAAACATTTTTTATGAATATTTCCGAAACCGATCACTCGATCTATCTGAAATTTAGCATCAAATTGTAGAATCTTGACCTTTATACGCCTGTGAAGTTTTGTATTGAACAGATTACCACAAAGTGTAAAAAAAAATTTTTTAATATTAAAAATAAATTTCTACAATAACTCTCGAACGGAATGAGCTAGGCAGTTGAAATTTTCAGAGTAGGTTAGGGAGATGAATATCTCAGTTAAGTTCGTTATTGGGCAAAATAGGCCAGACGGTTTCGTAGTAACGAAAAAAAATTTTTTTTTAAGTAACAAATTTCAAATTCAATTTTTATTTAAGATGCAGTTTCACCATAAAAATCCATTGATATCATTTTCAACTCCAACAAGCTAATACTTTCGGAGATATGATTTTTCGAAATTTCAATAATGAATCGTACTTCTATGTTTCCACAGAATGATATAATTATTGTATCTATGAATTGTTATATGATCTGTGTTCATACTCGTACATGTCAACCTGTTCTATAAGAGAGAGTCAAATTCATTTCAGCTATTTTAATTTGATTTCTTCCATGGTGCAGTTCTCATTCTCAGATTGCTCATTTAATCTTGATAAATAAACTATTTTAATTGAATTTCCTTTATGATGCAGTTCTATCATAAGAATACATTGATATAATTCTCAACTCTGAGAAACCAATACTTTAGGAGATATAATTTGTCTGTTTGAACAAGAGAACCAGAAAGCTCCTGTCCACAGGGGGGCTTGGACCAATTTTATTATTAAAAGAAAGGATCAATCTGCGTACTTACCCATTTACGTTAGTAAATTCAATAGAAATAATAAAATCTTCTTAAAATGCCACTCGACAGTGAGGAAGAGCTCAAATTGGTACCACCAGATGGTTTGTTTTATTACTACCCGAGTTGGGATAACACAACAGAAAATGAATATTATTTTTTGCCGGCTACACACATTGTGGCGAAAACTATTGAATTTACGGCAACAGGAATGTGCACAAGGGTACATGGTGTTATTCCATGTTATCCTGTCCCTATTATCTGCGTGCTTTGCATTTATCCGGTCAGGTGGTCAAATTCCTTCACATTTTATGACAATTTTTTCGGAAATATTTTTTCCAAGTCCTTCGAAATTTTTCCAACTGTGTTGAAAATTTTCCAACTGATTTACATTTTTTCCAACTCCATCGAAATTTTTCCAACTGCTTCGAAATTTTTCCAACTACTTCAGAATTTTTTCAACTGTGTTGAAGTCGAATTTACCATGGTGAATTCTATTGTCCGTTCTCCTGTATTGGACACTCTTCGATTAAGAGTGTACAATACAGGAGCATGGACAATCGGACATACCCGCAAAAGCTCCTGAATTCACTTCAGTGCTTGAACCATTTTTTTTTTCGTAATTTTTTTAAAATTTTCTAGGGTTACGGTTCTCACAAAATTTTACACATGTCTTTATGTCGATATTCTACAACTAGTTACCAAGCTTCAATTCGCACATACGCGCAAAAATGAGAAGACAAGAGGAGAAAAACGAACAAATTAAAAATATTACATAACATTTCAAATGTCCCCTCTCACAAATATACTCCTCTGTAGCCGCATGGATCTCTTGAAGAAGAATCGCCTCCGCTAGTTTTCATAGATATTCACTCTTGTTCTTAGAAATCCCTTCAATATTTTATTTCAAAAATTGGTTCAAGCCCTGTGGACAGGAGCTTTCTGGCGCTCTAGTTCAAACAGACAAATTATATCTCCGAAAGTATTGGTTTCTCAGAGTTGGGAATTATATCAATGTATTCTTATGATAGAACTGCATCATAAAGGAAATTCAATTCAAATAATAGTTTATTTATCAAGATTAAATGAGCAATCTGAGAATGAGAACTACACCATGGAAGAAATCAAATTAAAATAGCAGAAATGAATTTGACTCTCTCTTATAGAACAGGATGACATGTACGAGTATGAACACAGATCATATAATAAAGCTTAGATAGAATAATTATAACATTCTGTGAAAACATAGAAGTACGATTCACTATTGAAACTTCGAAAAATCATATCTCCGAAAGTATTAGCTTGTTGGAGTTGAAAATGATATCAATGGATTTTTATGGTGAAACTGCATCTTAAATAAAAATTGAATTTGAAATTTGTTACTTAAAAAAAATTTTTTTTTTCGTTACTCCGAAACCATCTGGCCTATTTTGCCCAATAACGAACTCAACCGAGATATTCATCTCCATAACCTACTCTGAAAATTTCAACTGCCTAGCTCATTCCGTTCGAGAGATATTGTAGAAATTTTTTTTTTAATTTTCAAATTTTTTTTTTGTGACTTTGCGGTAACCTGGTCAATACAAAACTTCACATGCGTATAAAGGTCATGATTCTGCAATTTCATGCTAAATTTCAGATAGATCGAGTGATCGGTTTCGGAAATATTCATAAAAAATGTTTTCACTAAAATCGGCCATAACTCCGAAACCACTTCATGGATTTCGCCCATTAACGAACTTGTCCGAGATATTTACGCTCCAAACCCACCTTGCTAATTTCAATCCTCTAACTCCTTTCGCTCGAGAGTTATCGTGCCTACGGCCGGACCGACCGGACAGAATCGATTTCGACCTCGGATTTTTGATCAATGAGTCGAACCAAATCGTTTGAGACCATTTTCAGCCAAAAATTCGAAAATTACAGACATTTGGGCAAATTGATAAGCACTCTGTTCCGAGGAACGAGAGCGCCAAAAAGGACAATATCGTAGCTCATAAGGCCAGGAGGATCTCTTTCAAAACCAGGTCTGGCCAATCCAAACGATGATTATTCAGAGCTTCAGATGTTCGAATACCGCTACATGTTATAATTTAATATGTCATCATGATATTCATGGTTTTGAAGGTTCTCGCAAAATTTCAGCGATGTCGGACATGCTTTCTGATAAATATATTATACATTTTTTTCCAATAATTTTTATAAACTTTCTAGTAATACGATCTTAACGAAATTTTGTAAAAATTTTTGCGTTGGCATTCTAGAACTTATTACCATGTTTGAATTGAATCGGCATCGTATTTTTTGGGTTATTGAAGAAATCTTAACCAAATTTCAGATTGATATATGTAACTCCAAAACCATTATGCCGATTATATATAACTATATCGCATTCAGATGCGTAATCTACCCTGAAAACTTGCAAGTCGCTATTTCTTTCCGTTCTCAAGGTATCGTGAGATACATAATATTCTTTCGTAATTTTATACAAAATTTCTAGTGGTACGGTCCTCACAAAATTTCACATACGTCTTAATGTCGATATTCTACAACTAGTTAGCAAGCTTCAATTCGATCGAGTCTATATTTTTTGAGTTAACGAGGAAATAATATGCCAATATGAGTATAACTCCGAAACTGTTGGGCCGATTATGGCCAACAGCGAACTTAACTCTCCCGTTCAGATGTGCACCTACCATGAAAATTGCTATCTCCTTTCGTTCGAGAGTTATCGAGGCAACGGTCACCCATCCAGCTACTGAACTCACACAAAGCCGCTCGGATCTCCAATAATATAGATCCAATCTTGTTCAAACTTGGAACTTGGTAGACGAGTTGGGGCCCGAAGGCTCTCGCAATCTAGTGGTACGATCCGCACGAAATTTATCAAGAATTTTCGTGTTGGTATTTTAAAACTAATAACCATTTTGAATTGGATCGGTTTTATATTTTTCGAGTTGTTGAGGAATAACGAGTTATGACAACAAAATTTCAGATGGGTATAACTCCAAAACCGCTCAGTCGATTATGCTTATGAACAAACTCAAATGTCGCTTTCAGATGCACAATACAACTTGAAAATTTCAAGTCGCTATCTCTTTCCGTTCTCAGGTTATCGTGACATAAAAAATATTTTTTTAATATTCTAGAGATACGATTCACACAAAATTCCACAAACGTGCTTAGGTTAATATTCTACAACTATTCACCAAGTTTCAATTCGATCGGATTTATAGTGGTTGAAAGCAAAATTATTACTCGGAAATCATTGGGCCGATTATGCCCACTAACGAACTTGTCCGTCGTATTGGGAATATTGGGATGCGCCACCTACCCTGAAAATTTCAAGTCGCTAGCTCTTTCCGTTCTCAAGTTATCATGGCAACGGCCGGCCGGACAGAATCAAATTTGACCTCGAATTCTTCATCGGGTAGTCGAACCCAATCGTTTGAGACCATTTTCAGCAAAAAATTCGAAAATTACAGACATTTGAGCAAAATTATAACGCGATGTTCCCCAAAACATACGCGCAAAAACACCCTTTTAGCAGTGGTTTATTTTCAATAGTGTATACCGAGAGTAATTTCTATGAAACGAATCAGTCCAATCGTACGGTTGTGCCATGATAAACTTTCAGGTGACAATTCACAAAAAACATTCTGTATAGCAATAATTTTAATATCTAATAATATAAGAAGATACTCACGTTTCACGTAATTTTAAAAAACAAGCCCTGTGGACAGGAGCTTTCTGGCGCTCTTGTTCAAACAGACCAATTATATCTCCGAAAGTATTGGTTTCTTAGAGTTGGGAAATATATCAATGTATTCTTATGATATAACTGCATCATAGAGGAAATTCAATTCAAATAATAGTTTATTTATCAAGATTAAATGAGAAATCTGAGAATGAGAACTGCACCATGGAAGAAATCAAATTAAAATAGCTGAAATGAATTTGACTCTTTCTTATAGAACCGGATGACATGTACGAATATGAACACAGATCATATAATAAATCACAGATAGAATAATTAATTGTAGCATTCGTTGAAAACATAGAAGTACGGTAATTCATTATTGAAATTTCGAAAAATCATATTCCGAAAGTATTAGATTGTTGGAGTTGAAAATGATATCAATGGATTTTTATGGCGAAACTGCATCTTAACGAAAAATTGAATTTGAAATTTGTAAGTTAAATATATTTTTTTTTGTTACTCCGAAACCATCTGGCCTATTTTGCCAAATAGCGAACTTAACCGAGATATTTATGTCCCTATTGTTATTGTAGAAACAAAATTTAAAAATTTTTAAAATTTTTTTTTACACTTTACGGTAACCCGATCAATACAAAACTTCACATGCGTATAAAGGTCATGATTCTACAATTTGATGCTAAATTTCAGATAGATCGAGTGATCGGTTTAGGAAATATTCATAAAAAATGTTTTTAATAAAAACGACCATAACTCCGAAACCGCTGGATGGATTTCGCCCGTTAACGTACTCGTCCGAGATATCTACGTTCCAAACCTGCCCTGCAAATTTCAATCCTCTAACTCCTTTCGTTCGAGAGTTATCGTGGTAACGGACGGCCGGACAGAATCGATTTCGACCACGGATTCTTGATCAGTGAGTCGAACCAAATCGTTTGACCCCATTTTCAGCCAAATACCTATTCGAAAATTACAGACATTTGGGCAAATTGATAAGCACTCTGTTCCGAGGAACAAGAGCGCCAAAAATCAACCTGAATTGTTTCGATAACCGTTTCTTCGCAGTAAATATTTCCATAGTAATGAAAAAAAAAAACGAAAAAGAGCAATTTCGGCTCTGGGACTCGATCCCGGATCCTCCTTGTCTATGATTCATATGCCAATATTTTTGTAACAGTCCAATGGCTCAGCCGATAGAGCTATACTAGGTCTGTACCACGTCTGTACAGATCATCGGTGACGTTTCACCAAAATTAATGTCAGTTTCATCAAGTTGTAAAAACCTATATGCTAAGGTTAAGGACAAGCATGGTTTCCTTCCATATAAAGATACCGTAGAAACATTTTCTGCACCTTTCCAATAAAATGAATATTACGATTTGCTGACCAAATTATAGAGGCCTAGGTACTCAAGATGTGGTCTCACTAATGGGTGGTACAAAGTCTCCAGTGTTTCAGTTTTTAAAAATTCAGAGTTTCACAATTTCTTATATGCCTCATTTATACTATGGGTTAAATGGGAGTTAAATTTGAAATTAGATTCTAGACGTTGAAGAACCCTTTAATCTAGCTATAGTGTCAAGGATCAAGTCATTGGAGATATCATACGGGTAAATGTCATTATGCAAAATTTATCGATATTGAGAGGCATCTTGTTCAAAGAAAAACAGTGGGAGACATTATATAGATCTTGCTGTAATTTCATGCAATCATTCTTAACAGTGACAGTTTGAATGATCTAAAACTCATCCGCAAAAAGGAGACTTCTTGAATAATACAATATCTGCACAAGAGGCTTTTTCAGCACAATCAGTAAAGACTGCATCCAACTGATGTTTATTATACCTATTACATTTGAAATTTCGTCTGAAAACACAACATTGAAAATATATGTATTGTCCAACCAAAGCATCCACTCAGCCTTTATATACAGGGTGGACCCGTGTTCAGAAACCGCGTTAACATGTTAGAAAAAGTGTGAAAGCTCTCTGGACAGTGGCTTTGGCGCTCTTGTCAAACTACTAGCGAGTAATTATTCAAACTTTGACAAATCATATCTCGAAAGTATCGGTTTATCAGAGTTGGGAATGATATCAATGGATTATTACGTAAAAAAAATTCTTTTTCGTTACTCCGAAACCACCAGTCCGATTTCGCCCAATAACCAAGTGAACTGAGATATTTATCTCCCAAACCTACTCTGAAAATTTCAACTGTCTAGCTCATTCCGTTCGAGAGTTATCTTGTTAACGGACGGACGGCCGGACAGAATCGATTTTGACTACGGATTCTTCATCGGTGAGTCGAACCAAAACTTTTAAGACCATTTTCAGACAAAAATTCGAAAATAGAGACAATTTGGCAAATTGATAAGCATTCTGTTCCGAGGAACAAGAGCGACAAAATTATACAAGAGTATTGAACATGTGGCCTCCAACTAGTTGGTCCTGAAACCCCTCTCATTTTAACTCTTCATATGCATACTGTTCACATTTGCAATTCCAGCCAGAGAATTCATAATAAACGCATAACTTAACATTCTCCATGATTTACATAGGCAATGATAAAATAATAGTTCCAGCACTAAAAACAGTGCTGGAATGAACTCATTCCCGCATTGTTTCTAGTTATATTTTTCGTTTTGTGGTAGTCAGCACTGACATTCGATCCTATCAAATTTCAACACTTGTCAATTATTGTCAATATAAGATAATCTGGATAAGGTGAAATAATTGTTGAGAGGAAAGGTTCTATTTTCATCAAATAATAAGGTACTAGCGATTTCCTTCTTGCTAATTTTGAATCATTCATGATAAGTATTAGGAAACTGTTAAATCTGAGTTGTGTTCGAAAATTAACTCCACGGAGTAGAGTAGAGTTTTTGAAGGTTTGACAGATTTACTCTAGAGTTACTCTGAGACTGACACTGACAGTGACAGAAGGTGCCAATATCGGAAACTAGGTTATGTTGGTTTAAGAAAGATCCTATCATTATTGTTTTCTTCACATATATGTAACTCTAATCATAAATATATATTGTGAGCAGTATAAAAACTATTAAATTACATCACAAAACATTCATAAAACAGTTAGACAAAGATACTAGATTTTCCTTCCCATGAGTTATGTCAATTTTGACAGGAGTAAAATGAACTCCGAGTCGAATACTCCGACTTTTCGGACGACAGCCACAGAGTAAAATTTACTCAACCTTTCAGTTTTCGAACGCAATGGAGTAAATATTACTGTACGGAGTTAATATTCGAACACAACCCAGATCTCCACTCCATGCTCTACGTACAATTCAAATTCCGTGATCTGTCAACTTTCGTAACAGTCACACCAACTTCCAAGATACAATACAAAAGTCACTAGGATGTATAATCCTAATTTTTCATTAAATTTCAACAGTATTTTACAAAACTTGCCTGAAATAGAGAAAATATCGTCTAATACTCGTTGCAGAAGGCAATTCCAACACTCATGCGTACGAAAACTCGCTCCTTCGTCGCTCGTTTTCGAATTTCGCATTCGTGTTTGAATATCAGCCCATTCTGCAATTTGTTTCATAATATACTATTCTGGATTCAAGTTTTCATTACAATTTTGGGCATATGTATAGCATAATTGCTGAGCCTAATTCCTTCTCTGGTAGAATCGAGGGTGAATTATTCATTAGTTGGGATTCTATTCTCCTGAGTTATTTTCAAGAGATACCATAATAGCTATTGAACAGATATGAATAATCTGTTCTCTTGTGTTCTCGTGTTTGAATGGAAGAATTTTTGAAATCCTATTTAGAATTTTTGAGATGTAAATACTTATAACTGAATGCATACTGTTGAACTGAATTTGAATGTTGGTAATAAATCAATACAAATTATTAGAATATATTGAATAACTGTAAGACAACTATCAGTTTGGAAGTATGGCCATTTACGAGAATTCTAACAGTGAATTCACATCAAATGTTCTGGATGTGCTCCATTATTCTCAAGGCATTTATAAATGATTTTTCTTTGTTGTCAAATATATTTTTCAACATTTTTGGGCCAATATTTTGGCAGCACATTGTTATTGATGATTGGAGTTCCTCGATATGATCAAGTGTCTTTTGAGAACCTTATCTCTCAGATATGCAAAGATGCTGAAGTCCAGGGGAGTCAAGTCTGCATTGCTCGTTGGAAAGGAAGGCTGGAGTCCTCGACTCATTATACGGTTATCATAGAACTCCTGCGAATAGCTTAGATTTGTAGAAATGTGGGCATCAATGCCCCATCTTGTTGAAAATATCCCACTTGAGGACTTCCTCTCGATTTTCCTTTGTTAACGTTTCCAGTCTGCATGAATCTTTTCATAACACCTCTGATGTGGGCTTTGAGAGATGATTCTAGAGTCTGAACATCCGGATATTTCTTATTAAAAAGTTTCTTTCTGGGTTTTCTCTCCCAAACCCTGAAAAATATCTATAAAATAAAAATTAATTATTTTGTGATTTGCTTCTGCGTAAGAAACACAAGATATTTGTCAGAAGCAATCAATTGAACAATGTTGCCTAACAAACAACAACGAAACGAGCAACGAAACAACATCAACGATGAAACAATTATATCGTAAGGTTTCGGAGTCTATATCAGACTCCTTCGTCAGACGCTTAACGAAAATCTTTAGAATTATTTTGTTGATAGTTATTGTGAAATTCGAGAATTGTCACATTGACAGTATTTGAAAATCATAGCTAACATAAGTCGAATTTAAGCGAACAACCGAAACAGTGCAGTTAAGACCAATCCCTTGCTATTATAACCGATTGGTTATGTTTAGCAGAGGATTGGTCTTAACCGCACTGTTCCGGTCATTCGCTTAAATTCGACTATAGCATAGTTTTATTTTGCATAGAAATTTCCATGTTCCAACTCCTTTTTCAATAAATTCAGCCAAATATGGTCAATAGCAATTGAGCAATTTGCAAAATTACATTCTCTGTTCAATAAAATACAAGTTGACTCCTTAAGTTTCCTTTTAATATAATCAGGTTCTGTCATTAGAATCTTGGTATTACTCCAATCCATCATGTGATCTCCTTGGATTGTACATTCATGTTCTGCTATTTTTGTTTTCTGCGTATGTCTCTATTTCTCAAGTTATTCTTATGCTCTGACTTTCTTACTTCTAATGGTCTTGATGCTTCTCCTGTGTATGATTTACCACAAATACAAGGAATAGTATATACACAGTTTTTTGTTTTTTTACAGGCCTCTACAGAGTAAATCCATTCACCATTGATTAATGTACCATTGAGGTAATAACACATGACAATAAACGGGTTTTGTTCTAAATCATGAATTTGAATAATTTGAAAACTGAATTTTTTCACGAGTTTTAAAAATGATATTAAGAATAATTATTCGATATTGGCTCTCAGTTTAGGAATTCTATGATTCAAATAGAATACAAGAAGTGAGAAGTGGCAAATAAAAATCCAAAAGCAACTGCGATGTTACAATCATTTATAAAGGTCCTGTATTATTCGTGACAATTTAATCCCAACCAATTCCATAGTTATTTTCCTGCATTGACAGCTTATTTTCCGAACAACTTTTAGATGGTCATGATGGTTATGTCTCTTCTCGAAATAGCAACGACTCATAGAATCGAAGTGCAATATAATCAATGTCCAAGAGTACTGAACTCTTGTCGTAGAAAGTTGAAATCCACAAGTTGAGTTCCTCACATCCATATTCATAGATGAGTAATGGGTTTGAGGACCTCTACGAATTTACGAGAGAAGAGAGGTCAATCTCAAGGTTGAACCACTGTGTGTGTATGTTTGATCTTTGTACATCGAGCAGTCTGCAAGCCAGTAGTCGATTGTGTCTCGTTAGCTCCTTGGTAATCCGAGAAAGAATATACTATGAGAAATAAGAAAACAAATCGTCCCACCTCCAGGTATTACCGTATTTTTCAGGGCATTACAATTAGTACGAGGATCGATCAATAAGTAACCGAGTCAGGAGCGAACAAAATTCGTTTCACATCTGAGGTTGATGAACTCTTCTGAAAGAGGATGCCGTTTTTGCAGCCCCTTTAGAAATACGATTGGTCAAACTTCTCATAATACATCTCGTCGATGTTCTTGAGGTGAATTTTGGTTTGTTCTTTTCCCTAATGATAATCGCTCGGATAATCGTGCAGCGACAAAATGATGCAAATATCGAATATAATAAAATGTGGGAAAGCTCTGTCGACAGGGGCTTTGGCGTGGCTCTTGTCAACTCTTTCTCAGAGTTGGGAAAAACTGCGTCATAAAAGATTAAATTCAAAACGTAGGTTCATGACCCACTTCATATGTTGGATTTACATATGTACATCAGCAAATTATAATTAGAGCGTTCTATGAAATCATGAAATTACGATTGATTATTGAAATTTTGTATCGTAATGAGTCACTAGGATGTATAATCCGAATTTTTCATTAAATTTCAACAGTATTTTACAAAACTTGCCTGAATTAGAGAAAATATCGTCTAATACTCGTTGCAGAAAGCAATTCCAACACTCATGCGTTTAAAACTCACTCCTTCGTCGCTCGTTTTCGAATTTCGCATTCCTGTTTCAATAGGAGCCAATTCTGCAACTTGTCTTAGAATATACTATTCCAATAAGAGGTGTTATTTTGAATAGGCCGCTATTTCGGTAGATGTCACTTTTGAAGCTGTCATTTTTTGACATTTGACAAGGAGAAACTACGCCATTAATAAAAATGGAACGATACACGCTTCAAGAACGCATTGAAATTATTAAAATTCACTAAAAAAATGGTGAAAATTTGGCAGAGACGGTTTGCAAAACTCGATAATTTTTGGGTCGTCGTGAAGCACCTTGTCGGACCGCAATAAAGAAATTGGTGGAAAAATTCGAGCTGTTGGGACAAGTTAGTTATGTGAAGAATATAACCCGTGCACGTCGCTCAAGAACAGCCGAGAATATTGCTGCTGTAGCTGAAAGTGTTGAAGAAAACCCAGGTTTGTCCATTCCTCCTCGTTCTTTGGAATTAGGCATTCCACAAACATCATTATACCGTATTTTGCATAAAGATTTGGGTCTTAAGGCTTATAAAGTTCAGTTAACACACGAACTCAAGCCGGCCGATCATCAACAACGTCGTGTCTTTGCTGATTGGGTCGTTGAAATGCATGAAAATGATCCGGAATTCCATCGAAAAATCATCTTGAGTGATGAGGCCCATTTCCACCTCGGTGGCTTCGTCAACAAGCAAAATTGTCGCATCTGGGGCTCGGAAAACCCAAGAGTTATTGTTGAAAAGCCTCTCTATCCTCAACGTGTGACTGTTTGGTGCGGTTTATGGTCCGGCGAGAGATGATTAATGATTTTTTATGGCCGGAATTGGATGGTACTGATGTGGCAACGTTAACTTTCAACAAGACGGCGCTACGTGCCACACAAGCAACGAAACCATTGATCTTTTGCGGGAAAAGTTTCCGGACCGTGCTATCTCTCGAAGAGGTGATCACAATTGGCCACCGAGATCTTGTGATTTAACACCTTGCGACTTCTTCCTTTAGGGCCACGTGAAAGAGAAGGTCTACGCCAATAACCCAGCGTCAATTCAAGACCTCAAAGATGGAATTCGTGAGGCTATCGAGGACATAGGGCAGCCACTATGCAATTTGGTTATGGAAAATTTCATTAAAAGGATATGGTCCTGTAAGCGTGGTCGTGGTAGTCATTTGCCTGATGTTATCAACGCTATATTATTAAAGTAGCAAAGTCGGAACCATAGAAGATAAATTTTGAGAACTTTCCAAAACGGGCGGTTTCGAAGAAATTTTCGCGAGCGGCGAAGCCGCGAGCCTCGCGAAAGGCGAATATCGCCGCGGCGAGGGCGAGGACCGACGTATCGCCGAAGGCGATTTTCGTCGAGATCGGGAAGTCGCGAGTATTTTAAAAAAATTCCGGAACAGTCGCGAAATCGTCGATACGGCGAAAAGCGGCCTCGCCCGAAACCTAAAGGCTTTTTCGTTCCTCTCGCCCGACCGTATCTAACGGTACCGATCGAAAGACCGAATATAGACGGATAGAATAGCGAGACACTTTTTCCGATTTTTTTTCCGTTCGTTTTCTACGAGCGTTTGAAAATCGCCAAAATGCGGAAAATCGACCGTTTTTATGGAACTATAGAAATAAAACGACCCGAGCGAGGCCGAAGTCGACCGACCCCAAGATTTTGGGATGAAGGTGGCGTTCTGTTTTATCTCACGAAGTAATTAATGGACAAAATCCCACTTGCACATCTCTAATTTTTCGAAAGGAATAGGCTAGACCGGTGCTTCCCAAACTTTTTTACTGTAACGCCCTTGGGGCATTCCCATTTTTGTACGACTCCCCTTAACTCGGCCCCCAAAAATATATACCAATTTAAGTACTAGCCTGTTAATATGTTATCTTGTACGTTATCAGCTCACTAGACTCGGTCGCATCGACATGCGACTCCCCTAAGACAATGCCGCGACGAACAGTTTGGGAAGCCCTGGGTTAGAAATGTTAGAAACATTCCAAGGTCAAAACTGTCTGAATAGTGAATGTCAATTTGGGAGAATTTAACGAAAATCGATCGATTTTGGATCAGAAATGTGCCGAGATTTATTCAGGATCGATAAAAACCTTTGGTTCCGATTTGATACTTTCAACAGAAATTGATTTTTACCACGATCGGTACGTATTCGCCGGTGGAAATGAATAACCTTAAAATGGACTGAACGGATGGATTTTCCTGAAATCAAAGATTATCTGTTATAAATTACCTGGAATATAAATCTATAAGTAAGTACTATAAGGTAATTACTACTTTACTTAAATTTATAAAGATTTCGACGATTTTCAGGTCAGATGATCTCCCAGTGTATGAACATAAATAATAGGTACTACAATTTTGAAGTTTTCCAGGATATATCACGATAGAAAGTAAGTATTCTACTGTAGGAACATGAATCAATAAGGATATCTGTATTAATAGCTATACATACATCTGGGAAATGGTTTACACTGATATATATATAAAGAATACTTCCGTTGATATACATTATCTATTTCTATTCGTAAGTATTTTTTGGAATTTAAGCGAATAACCAAAACACAGTGGTTCCCCTACCAAATATAATAATAATAATAATAATGGCTTTATCTCCACATTCAAGTACATTTAAAATATAACCGATTGGTCATGATAGAAAGGGATTGATCTTAACAACTGTGTTATGGTTATTCGCTTGAATTTGCCTATATTATTTCTTCCTGTGGTCAAGTAATATAAATGTCAGTGTTTCTTCTGGATCGAGGATAGTATTCTGACTTTTAAATGAACGATACCAATCTCCAATAGAGGTAAATCAATTTAGGAAACAGGTACTAAAATCTATTTGCAACAGTATTGTTTTATTGAACGATAAAATGTGAGGAACGCCTAATAATGATATTTTTAGGTAAAGTAACTTTAAAACTATTAAGTTTGGTTCGGTTTTTGAATGTATACCTACACTTGACAGGATGGTTGTTAATATGATTTTCATCTTTTACCGGATGGCTCTTTATTCCATTGCAATAGTGCTCTTCTCATCACGATTTGGAAAATGTAGTGACAATTTTTGATTAACAGTACCTATTTGTTGTAAGTAATCAAATTTTAACAGTTTATAATTGTTTCAGAGTGGGAATTGGACAACACATCTTTCCAGAATGGAGAATAATTTGATATGATATACCTAGAACAAGACCAACGTGTAAAAATCATGAAGTTGAAACAATATATTATATACAGGATGGTTATTTATTTTTCTACTCATCCCACACAATCCAAAATCTATCCTATTATTAATTATCATAAGAATTGATGATATAAATTACATTAGGTAAGATTATTTTCCCATTTTTATGTGCTCGGTCACTTGGACCATCTATTATATATTATTATACTGATTCTCCTAGGTTTTCCCTAAGGAGACCCCTCATAAGCTCTCGAAGAGCTTGAGCGAATAAGGAGATTGTGTTCTGTGTAGGCTTTGTTACTGTGTCCTTACGCCACCTTAGACACATCACTGTTAATTTTTAACCTAACAGTGAATGGTGGCCTCCTCTGTCATATCTGTTCAATTTTGATCCAACAGTGAATATATAATATTCCATTCCATGAACATATTTGAACTGTTGATTCATCGAGTGGGTAGCTTAGATGTGATTAAGTTAGTTATATGGATTTAATAGCTGGATCTGCTAAGTAATTGGTTTATAACTATGAACTTATGCCATATTTAGCACAGCACTGTTAATTTTCTCCCAAACAGTGAATGTAAATATTTCAACAAAATTAATTGTCGAAGAAAAACCACTATACAGGGTATTTTTAGTGAAATGTCATCTCGAGATATCTATCAAGAGGCCAATTATAAACTTTGTAAAACCGTTGAAATAGTAAAACCACTGTTATACAGAGAGTTTTTTTAAAAATTACAAATCAAAAAGGGCTTGACCGATTCTGATGAAACTTCGTGTGCGTGTGTTTTGCGGCGGTTCTCAATTGGTCCCTGTAGGTGGCGCTACAATCGATCTATAGGAACTCAAGACTGGGCCAAATTTGATGAAACTTTGTGTTTGTGTTTCGGTGTTTTTCTGGTTCACAATAGCATCCAGTAGGGGGCGCCCCAAAATAAAACGTTGTGTGCGTGTTTGAGTGGGTCTTAGAGTCACAATAGGAAACCGGGAGCTGGCAGTGTAACCGGTTTATAGGATGAACGGCTGGACCGATTTCAATTGAAGTTTGTGTCTGTATCTGGGTATGTGTCAGGTCTACAATATACCCCGCTAGGTGGCATTGCTATCGCAGAAATGGCTCGACCGATTTTGATGAAACTTTACTTTTAAGTTACTTTTTGTGATCTGAATCTTAATAAATATTATTATTATTATTGTTTAAGTGGGTGACGAGGTTACATTTGAAAACCGGTAGGTGGCGCTATTCGGTTTATAGGAACTCAAAAATGCTTCGACATTTTTCGATGGGACTTTCGTGTGTGTGAACTACCGGTTCAATTGATCTATCGATAATATTGATCTACTAAAAAATGTAGATCTACCGGAAAAATATAGATCTAACGTAAAAATGTAGATCTACCAGAAAAATGTGGATCTATGGCTAGGTAGATCTGCTGGCTCATCTGAATCCCAAAATATGGACTGCTGGCCACTAGTCACTATTACTAAAATGAAGATGGGTTCTATAGAAAAGGAACAAAAAAACTTTTTTGAAAATGTTACCGTAAACGTGAAGATTTTTCGGACGTTAGGAGGGGGGGAGGGGGGAAATTTCCGAGGTGTTTCGCGAGGAAAAAGACGGAAGTTTCGTAGGGTTTCGCGTTTTCGGAGCGAAAAGACGGGGGTGTATTTTTAAAAAAATCGCGAAAAGGCGAAAAAACGCCGATTTTGGCGAAAGGTGCGAAATGAAGGAAACGAGATCGGAGGACGGGTGGCGTTCGGAACGACGGTATTTGCGGGAACGCGAAGACGAGATTCGAAATTAGTCCGTAGCTGAGCCCTTTTTTCGATTCACTCTTTCGTTTTCCCGGAAGAACGATAGGAAAATGTGACTTTTCGCGAGAATCGACGAAATTCTGACGTTTCACGTATTTCTGTGGCGAATTTTAACGCGGCTCCTTCGAAGTCGACGATTTCGGTCCGAACGAGGCACGACAAATGTCAAATCGAATCTGAATTTCGAACGGAATCACTCGAAAATCTTGGAATCGTCTAGAAAAACCGCGAGAAATATGAACGAGTAACCGATTTCGATCGATCGCTTGACAGGATTGACGATATTGTGAAAATCGAAAGACGGAAATCGTCCCAGTGCTACAAAACCTTCATATAGAGCATAATTCCTACTTATACCTATAGCGAAAGTGGCCGGGACGGAAGCGTCGCGGGAAAAAGGGTCAGCATCGCGGGGCGGCGGGATCGAATCTCGGAGTTGGCCGGCAATCGTAGAAGTTATAATATTTTTCATTTTTACGGAATGAAAACTTAAGAGTGTGTTATTCCCGTGTAAACTCATCATGGGCTATTGATCTTTTCGTCAAATTACGAAATCTATATTGAATTTGCGTTTGTTTGAAAATTTTTCTTTTAAATTAATCGAAATATTCAAACTTTAAGCAGATAATTAACTGCTGAAGATGGGATTTGGATTTTTTCGTCAAGTTACGATATCTATAATCAATGGTTCCATCAGACGGATTTTTGTATGTATTTGAATAGGAACCTACGGCACCGCGTTCATTGCATTGTTTATTTTTGATCCAACTGTGAGTGTATGTATTTGAACAAGGACCTTACTTAACCAAAGACACAGCATTGAATATTTTTGATCCAATTGTGAATGTATGTATTCGAATATGAACCTACGCCACCGCGTTCAATGCATTGTTTATTTTTTATGTGTAAAAATGTCAACTCCGAAACGACTTGACCGATTTTGATGAAACTTTGTTTGTGTGTTTCGGTGTGTCCTTGCTTCACAATAGCATCCGGTAGGTGGCGCTGATAATGCTCTATAGGAACTCAGAAATGGCTCGACCGATTTTGATAGAACATTGTGTGCGTGTTTGAGTGTGTCTCAGGGTCACAATAAGTTACCGGTAGGTGGCGCTGTATTCGGTTTATAGATACTCAAGAACGGCTGAACTGATTTCGATGAAACTTAATATGTGTATCTGAGTATGTGTCAGGTCCGCAATATACCCTGGTAGGTGGCGCTGCTATCGATCTGAAGAAACTCAGAAATGCCTCGACAGATTAGGTCCCGTTAGATGGCATTGAACTACCGGTTCAATTGATCTACCGATTATACTGATCTACCAAAAAAATCTAGATCTACTGGCAAAATGAAGATCTATCGGAAAAATGTAGATCTACCGAAAAAAATGTAGATCTACCAGAAAAATGTAGATCTACCGGAAAAATGTAGATCTACCGGAAAAATGTAAATCTACCGTAAAAATGTAGATCTACCAGAAAAATGTGGATCTATTGCTAGGTAGATCTGCTGGCTCATCTGAATCCCAAAATATGGACTGCTGGCTACTAGTTTTCCACTAATAACGGCATAGCTTCTTCTTTATAATGAAATAAACATCCGATCATTTATATTGAAAAATGGCATTATTCTTTGAATATCAAAGTAACACCTCTTATTGGAAAACCCTTTATTAGTGAAAGTTTGAAAAATCATATCTCTGGAAGTATTAGCTCATTAGAGTTGAAAATTATATCAATGGATTCTTATGATGAAACTGCATCTTTAAAAAATAATTAATTCGTAATTTTTGATGTAAAAAAATTTTTTTTTTGTTACTCCGAAACCATCCAACCGATTTTGCCCAATAACAAAGTTAACGGAGATATTTATCCCCCAAACCTACTCTGAAAATTTCAACTGTCTAGCTCATTCCGTTCGAGAGTTATCGTGTTAACGGACGGCCGGACAGATTCGATTTCGACCACGGCTTCTTGATCAGTGAGGCCAAATCGTTTAAGACCATTTTCAAATAAAAAATCGAAAATGACAGGCATATGGGCAAATTGATAAGCATTCAATTCAGAGGAACAATAGCGCCCAAAAGAAATCCCAATACAGGGTGTCTCAAGTTCGAGTGCCTATTAGACGTTTCTTGAGAACTGGACATATTTGAAATCTGAAAATTGGGATTATGATATTGCTTGAAATTCTCTACAGAGCTAAAATATTTTCGAAGCCCAAGCACTTCCGGTTATACAGGAAGTGAATATAAATTTGATGAAAAATTTTTTTTTCAAGTTTTGCATTCCTGGTATGATCAAGTATACATTTCTGTTAAAATCATTGTATTCATTCGAATAGTTTTCAAAATATCGAAAAAAAACCGGAAAATAAGTCAAATATCTTCAGTCCGTATTATGTTCATTATTCTTATTTTAAACATCCTGAACGTTAATTCCAGAAATATCATAACAGGGTGCTTCAAATTTTGTGGCGAAAATTGTGATAAAAAATTGGTCATAACTTCTGTTTTTCAAATTAGAACCCTATTTTTGCGCGTATGTTCCGGGGAACATCGCGTTATCATTTTGCCCAAATGTGAAATTTAATTCTGTGGTGCCGTCCGGCCGTTGCCACGATAACTTGAGAATGGAAAGAGCTAGCGACTTGAAATTTTCAGGGTAGGTGGCGCATCCCAATACTACGACAAGTTCGTTAATGGGTAAAATCGGCCCAATGGTTTCCGAGTAATAATTTTGTTTTCAACTAAAATGAATTCGATCGAATTTAAACTTGGTGAATAGTTGTAGAATATAAACATAAGCACGTTTGCGAAATTTTGTGAGAATCGTGTCACTGGAAAATTTAAAAAAAATTATTAAAAAATATTATTTATGACACGATAACCTGAGAACGGAAGGAGATAGCGGCTTAAAATTTTCAGGTTAGGTTGTGCATCTAAATACGACATTTGAGTTCGTTTCTAAGCATAATCGGCCAAACGGTTTTAAAGTTATAGCCATCTGAAATTTTATTGTTTTTTGTTCCTCATTAACTCGAAAAATACAAAACCGATTGAATTCAAACAAGGTTATTAGTTGTAGAATGCCAACGCGAAAATTATTGCAGAATTTCGTGAGGATGGTATAACTAGAAAATTTCAAAAAAATTATTGAAAATAATTGAAAAAAAATTCTATATATCATAAACTATTCGTCCGGTATGGCTGAAATTTTGGAAGAGCCTTCAGTACCTAACTCTACTGCAGAGTTCCAAGTTTGAACACGATCGGATCCATATTGTTGGAGAACCGAGCAGCCTTTTGTGTGTTCGGTAGCTGAAAGCGAATCGTCGTATGATATGTTGTCTATGGTCGAATTCACCATGGTAAATTCGATACACGAGAATGGACAATAGAACATACGCGCAAAAGCTCCTGACTTACGAAAAAAAATTTGTTCAAGCACTGACGTGAAGTCAGGAGCTTTTGCGCGTATGTTCTATTGTCCATTCTCCTGTATTGAACACTCTTAATCGAATTTACCATGGTGTATTCTATTGTCTGTTCTCCTGTATTGGACACTCTTAATCGAATTTACCATGGTGAATTCGATTGAGTCTGTCCAATACAGGAGAATAGACAATAGAATTCACCATGGTAAATTCGATTAAAAGTGTCCAATACAGGAGAATGGACAATAGAACATACGCGCAAAAGCTCCTGACTCCACGTCAGTGCTTGAACCAATTTGTATGATTGCGTTGGATTCTGCGGTGAAAAATAATGATAGTTTTATAACATGATTATGCTCCTAAATTCAAAAATTTCTGAGTTTTTTTTCTTTATTTAGAAGCATAATCATGTTAGAAAACTATCATTATTTTTCTCCAGAAACGTCTAATAGGCACTCGAACTTGGGACACCTGTATAAGATTTCAAATACCTGGTCAAATAAGGAATGCTCAGTTTACTGCGAGAAATTGTAATCGCATAGGAGCAAGGCATAATATTACGTTCGTTCATTTGCGATCGAATAAATGTAACTACAGAAACAGTGGATGAACTGTGTGTGGAATTTCATTCAACTTTTAATGTTTTAATGTGAAATGCGTGAAATTATCCTTTCCGAGTTCTGCATACGCGCACAGGACGGTTGTGCAGAAATTTCACATTTCCATCTTTGCCTATACTGATTATTGTAAGTACGGTGGTGCTTGAATAAGGTGGATGAACGATGTGTGGAATTCAAATTTTTTTTTTTTTAAATTTGTCTTAAATTTGAGCGAGTGAGAAGGGACCTCATGTGCAAGCCAGTTTAGCGGAAATTAGCGTTGTTTCCGAGGTGGAGTGTCTGCGCTCCTTGGGCGAATTTTGATATTCACGCTGCCTCTTTCGGGCATTTTTCGTTATGCGCACGAGCAGACGATAAGTGATTTAACTGCTGGAGTTTTCTTCTGAGATGAGTGGGGTTTTGAGTCCTCTATAGAATCCCCTTGACAGGGTCCGCGAATGCGTGGATTGAAGCTGCGATATCTCCTGAGCCACTGGTGCTGGAGAATCGGAGTTTTGTTTGAGGTGTGCGATTTTGTGAGGACTTTCAGCCACGAGTACTGCGCATGCGTTGAGTTTAAGTGGCTGTTTTTAGTTTGTATGGGTTAGATTGTGAGTGGCAAGATTGAACTGACGAAAATACTTAGAGGTATTGATCATATTTGATTATCCATGCCCACAAAACTTCCGAATGATCTATTTTCCCGTTTTCCAAATGTGTCATCCAACGTGAAACACCCTATATAGGATTAAGCACTTGTTTCAAATCGCATTGCAAATTGGCGGAGGTGCTTGGCATGAGCTCATGGTATATTATTAATTATTAATTTGTGAGAGTATTTGGTTGGCACAAAAGATATTATCAGTATTTTTATGTAAGTTCGCGTATACTTACAAATATATGCATTGCTGGAAAGATGATTTTAGACCATGCGGCGCTGGAATTTGGTATGTATTTTTTGAGTTATCGAGAAAATAAGTCCCTATCTCTATTCGGTCGAAATTTTTCGAGGCAACAGCCACCCATCCACCTACTGAACTCATACAAGGCTGTTCGGATCTCCAACAATATAGATCCGAACCTGGAACTTGGCAGTAGAGTTAGGTTTTGAAGGCTTTCTCAAAATTTCAGTGATATCGAACGAATATAGTTGAGAGAGTGAGAGAGAGAGAGAGAGATATTTATTAATGCATTGCAAAATACATATTGGTTTCACAGGTCTGATTCAAGTTAACATAAATCACACAAATAGTAATAATTGTAGTAGTAATAAAATAAAAATAGGTCTAAAATGTAGAGCCAACATGAAAAAACTATTAAAAATTGGTTCAAGTCCTGTGGCCAGGAGCTTCGGCGCTCTTGTTCAAACTTTGACAAATCATATCTCCGAAATTATTGGTCTCTGGGAATTATATAAATGGATTCTTACGATAGAATTGCATCATGAAAGAAATTAAATTCAAACAGACCGATTCATCCCAATAGCGAACTTATCCGATATATTCAGTCCTCAAATTTACTCTGAAACTGATATGATATCAATTAAAACTTGGAAAATATTGCAGTTTTGTTTTTACTGGAGATTCTGAACCCAATTTGATTATGGAACTTACCAAAGAATATATGTCCGTCATCATATGGATTATCCACGGGCATTATATTATCACCTTAAAAGTATAATATCATATCATCCTCATAATTGTGAGATAGCTGAGGTTATTTAATTAGTCATTTTGCATTCAATCATAATTTGTTTTCTAGAACAGAGGGTGTATTTTATATCAAGAATAATGAACCATAAATAATAATGACATTTATCTCCAATAGGAAAATAAGATGACATGTAAGAACACAGACATATAATAATTCATAGATAGAATAATCAAGTACAGCATTCTGTGAAAACATACACACAAACAAATATTCTCTTGAGTTGAGGCCAGCTACCTCAATATGAGGTCGCCCTAACTTTGATATGTTTCTATGACATAGGTTTTCAAATCAAGTAAGTAATTTCTTCAAGTTTATTTCATCAAAACTAAGAAACACAACATTAAATCAAGTTCTTAATGTGAATTGACTGTATTCCTTGGAAACATAAAAATAAGAGTATCATGTTCTCAAAACGAGGTTTCAAGATTTCACTTTAATGATTGGGTAGCTTGAAGAGAGTGCTTTTGTAGTTCCGATGAAGGAAATCACTATTTTCACTCAAAAGAAAAAGATTTCAATGTGATGCCCCGAAATAATGAATTTGTGGTCACAGCGACAATAAATTTAAACTCAAAGCTCTTGGAATAAGCACATCTTTTCTCCAGCTTCATGTCATATTACCTTATAATAAGACCAACAAGATCTTAATTGGATGATTAGATCATATCTATTGAAAGTGTCCAACAGACTATATTCAAAGGAATTATGTACTTGGAAATAGGAACCTATCCTGTGGACAGGAGCTTTGGCGCTCTTGTTCAAACTTTGGCAAATCATATCTCGAAAGTATTGCTTTCTCAGGGTTGGGAATGGTATCAATGGATTCTTATGATAGAACTGCATCCAAAAAGGAATTAAACTAAATAAGAATTCATCGATATCATTCCCAACTCTGAGAAACCAATACTTTCGGAGATATGATTTGTCAAAGTTTGAACAAGAGCGCCAAAGCTGGGCTTTCCCACTTTTTCAATTTCGATCATAGTTTATTAGCTTTATCTTGTTTCGGATAGAAGATATAATAAAATACGATAATGAACAGAGCAACCATTTATTAGAAACATATATATTGTATAATAATATACAATACAATAATAAACAATACAATACAAGGTGATTCACGAACACCGTTGGTTAGAATATTTCAAAGAAAGACTCTGAAATTTTATAGTAAAGCTTTATTAGGAGAGATGCATTCATGGAAAAAATTTCAGATTTGTTCGACTTTCCAACTTTCGTTTTCAACATGTAAAACTCAATTTTTCATTGATAATCAGATTACCTATTGAATTATACATTGTTTAAATGTGTCACTTACATATTATTCTCTGAAAATTCTTATGAAATCTGAAAAAGCCCTTTAAATTTTCTAAAATAGGGCTTCATTCCCATGTTCACAACTTGTAGATTTTTGCATGAAAATTCCTAATTTCCTAGCTTCTATCAGAATACATACCAATGCTTTTCCTTCGTTAATTGAAAATTCATTTGAACATACAGAGTTTTCTATTTCAATGTCAAATTCAGTCATGACGAAAACCTCAAAACCTATTTTTTTTCCAATGAGAACCCATTTTTTTATTGATCAGCTGTAATCTGCGTTAAAATATAGTGTATTTTTTATAATAAATACTAGGCCCCTAAAATGTGTATTTCCCAAGATATTTGGTGAGTAAAGCAGTAGTCTGTATTATAAAAAATACACCATTTTTTTTAACGTAGATTCCAGCTGACCAATAAAGAAAATGGGTTCAAATTGAAAAAATTGATTTTTGTCATGACTGACTTTGAAATTGAAATAGAAACACCCTGTATATTTAGTTGAATTTTCAATTAACGAAGGAGAAGAATTGGTATTTCTTCTGATAGAAGCTAGAGAATTAGGATTTTCATGCAAAAATTTATTAACATGGGAATGAAGCCCCATTTGAGAAAATTTAAGGGGTTTTTTCAGACCTCACACGTATTTTCTGAGAATAATATTCGAGTGACACATTAAAACAATGTAGAATTTAATGGGTAATCTGATTATAGATGAAAAAACTGGGTATTACATTTAAAAAACGAAAGATGGTATCATTTCCAGTGAAACCGGAAGTCGCACGAATCTGAATTTTTTCCAAGAATTAAACTCTCCTAACAAAGCTTAGCTATGAAATTTCAAGTGTTTATCTCGAGAGTCTTTCTTTGAGATATTCTAACGAACGTTCATCGAGTATATGTGCACACTACAGACGATTATAATATCACATTATGAAAACTTTTTAATCTTGACAATATTTTACATAAACAAAAAAAGATCCAAGCAAGCTGAAATGATTAAAATATTCACTGTTCTATTATATAATATAGAAATATAATGATAATTGTGCACATCTGCAGAATATTACGGAATACAGATAGGGTTTATGCATACCGTATCTGAAACTTTATATTTTATGCCATATCGTTTTCAAATATGTCTAAAAATACAAAATTGCTTATTTATTTGACTGTTCTATAATATAAGCTTTACAATGTGAATCAAATGCTTTACTTGGGTGTGCCATATTTTACCAAACAAATAAACAGACTGACAATAATCCATATTCTATAATATATCTGAAACTTCCAAAAATGTTGGCATATTATTATTCAGATCAATTTTTAACATTGAGAGCTATTCATATCTAATACCATTAATTTCATAAAAGTTTACACTACACCTTGGAATTTCGGGACTGTTTCCATCTCGACTCCCCACGATAAAAGTAATTCTTCAAGTTCCTTATTATTTTCCATAATTACCAAAGTAGGTAAGATTTATAATCACACTTCAACACTCCTTTAATGAAAAAGATTATCTTGTTTTCGGTTAAACCGATATAATACCAACGGCACAACCACTTCCGAATATTCTAAATTCTGACACAAACAAGCAACGCTAATGGCGGAAATGCGGAATAGAAGATTTGAAGAACAATTTATTCCTTATTTAGGATAAACGCTACAAGAAAAAGATAGCGCATGCATACTAAGAGCTTAGACGCAGAGACAAGATGGAGAATTTGATGTGATGTTACATAAGGGTCATTTTACCGAAGCATATGTTAACTGCGCATGAGTTGGACCTTTCAGGCTTCTGAACGTCGGAATATTGCGAATGTTACAGGTGTGACACAATGTGTTACAGTATTCTCTGAAAATGAATCGGAGAGAAGCGTCACGGTTTCAGAAAGTGTTACAATTCTATAGTAGACGCAAAATTGCCATTGTGAACAAATGACGTCGTATAAAGAACACTTTTTCATTTCAGGTTCAATTTCAATAGGATATTAGAATTATCTACGTATGGAAAGTACCTTGTGCAACTTGGTTCAAGCCTTTTGGCAGGAATTCATCCGTATTTCTAATAATGTTTTATGAACAAATTTCTGAATATCTATATATTTCGTTAAAGTTCTTTATTTTCTTAACTGCAGCTATAGTTAGGAATGTGGCATACATAATACAGAATAGTTTAAATCATTCAACTAACTGTAATAAAGATCCTGATACCACGTTATACTTTCATGAATTTCACTTCTTCCTTCAAATTATACCAAACTATATAGGTAGGTAATTCCCTTCAAAATTTTGCAAAAAATCGATATTATTATTCCGATCGAAGAAGGCGCACATTGCATCATTGGATTATACCTAAGCGTAGGTCTTCACTGTGAGTTCATAAAGGTTTGATTTGATATCACGAGTGATTCTTCGTATTTAGGGTTAATGACTTCAATCACAAAACTTCAAACTTTCAATTCAAAGCAGAGCTCTCAGAATAAGGAAATAAAATGAAAAAATTATATATTTTATATAAAGAAATGAAAGCACTCAATTTAATGTCATATCTTCAAAATATGACCATATGTATTTAAAATGAGAACATATATTCAAAGAAATTCGGAGTTTTAATTCAAGAGAACGTTTTTTTGTGTGTAGAAGTACGATTCATTATTGAAATTTCGAAAAATCACATCTCCGAAAGTATTAGCTTGTTAGAGTTGAAAATGATATCAATGCATTTTTATGGTGTACTGAATCTTAAAAAAATTGAATGTGAAATTTGTAATGTAAAAAAAATTGTTTTTTTCGTTACTCCAAAACCAGAAGGCTGATTTTGTCCAATAACGAATTTAACCAAGATATTTATCTCCCAAACCTACTCTGAAAATTTCAACTGCCTAGCTCATTCAGTTCGAGAGTTATTGTAGAAACAAAATTTAAAAATTTTTTGATTTTTTTTTCAGTTTATAGCAACCCGATCAATACAACACGCATGCATATAAAGGTCATTATTCTAAAATTTGATGCTAAATTTCAGATAGATAGAGCAATCGGTTTCGGAAATAGTCATAAAATATTTTTTTTCCAAAAACGGCCGGTTGGTGGATTTCGCCCGTTAACGAACTTGTCCGAGATATTTACGCTCCAAACCTACCCTATAGATTTCAATCCTCTAACTCTTTTCTTTCGAGGGTAATCGTGTTAACGGCCGGAAGGACGGCCGGACAGAATTGATTTCGACCACGGATTCTTGATCAGTGAGTGGAACTAAATCGTTTAAGACCATTTTCATCCAAAAATTCGAAAATGATAGAAATTTGGGCAAATTGATAAGTACTCTGTTCCAAGGAACAAGAGCGCCAAAAAGTTTAAAATGTTAATGACATAATTATGATTATACGATTACACTGACCCCACCCTCCCCCCAGATCTTCCCCAAGGAGACCCCTCGGAAGCTGCTAGGAGCTTGTGCAATATAGGATGATCATGTGCTTTGATACCGTGTCCTCACGTCACCTTGGGCACAACACTGTTAATTTTTGTCTAAACAGTGAATGGTGGCCACTACTGTCTGACTATAAAATTAACCCCTAGCCACGGGATTGAACTCGGGTCAAAAGATGATTCCAAGAAGTTTCTCGTAAGCCTGATAATTCTCAGTGATCAAAGGAAATTAAGTTGATACTTTTTACTATATTGTATGTGTTGAAAATGCAGATTAATTGGAATTTTACCGAGGAAGTCGTGGACAAAGTGCAAAGGCTGTATTACTGGCAACAAGGATGATTCAGCTAAACGATTTCCTTTCATGTAAAATGAAAATTTGAAGATTTCCGTGAAGTGGTGACCTTCTTCATGTAGAAGAGAACGGCGTTCGCGTCGGTTAACTAGAACAACGTAACAATACATGTGCGCGGCCGTCTTGTTGTCTATTTTCAAATGCCAGATTTCAGGTGTGAACACCCCAATCAATAACCAAGGGAAAACATGAACTCACTACTCAGTCTGATGAAAACGTTGTACATGCAAGCGAAACTGATCCCGTGAGATCATTGGTACACAAGTCGGAACGAACATTTTATTCCAGGTATGTCCGTTATAAATCTGCTTTGTTGTTTCACGCTAATAATGATATACAGGGTTGGGCGATAATATGGAATAAAATTCATATTTTTTCATAAATTAGAATAAAAACGCTGAAACCCATCAACTGATTTTTCATTTTCCCCATTTTTGGGCGAAAAAATGGAACATTTCCCTTCAACCCCTTAGCTGCAACCCTACCCAACTTTTGTTTTCCAAATGTAAACATATGTTTTGTGTGGGCTCGTTGGAAAGCTTATGAAGAATTTAATTTTACCATACCCTTAGTTTGAAGCGTAATTATTTAGTAAGTGTAGTTGATACTATTCCGCTTGCTTTTTCTTTTTATCGATGTAAAACAAAAACCTACTCAGAATTGAACTCGACATACCGATCGTTTTATTTATTAATTTCTCTAACAATTACATAATTGAAAAAAAACTAAGAGTATGGTAAGGTTCCATTTTTCATAAGCTTTCCAACGAGCCTACACATGACATATGTTTACATTTAAAAGACAATGTTGGGTAGGCTTGCAGCCTAGGGGTTGAATGGAAATATTCCATTTTATCGCCAGAAAATGGGGAAAATTAAAAATCAATTGATTGGGTTTTGGCGTTTTTATTCTAAGTTAAATGAATGAATATGAATTATATATAATTGTATATAGTGAGCGTTTTATTAGTAGATTCAAAAATAAATATACAGGCTGGGCCACGATCGATGGTACCCTGGACTTTTACGGAGAACGGGACGTACGATTTTATTGAAAATTTGTTTCCTTAACTAGGAACGACTGCTCAATCGACTTAGAATATTTTCAGCGCTGTGGTGTTGCCACATATCAAAAAGTACTAACAACTTTGATATCGCAAATGGAACACCCTATATATTATTGCTCTTTGATATTCGCCGTAGCCTCCTGATTATTCCTGAATCAACTTCCTTATCCCCATCTCTAGCAGTTTTCGAGTAAATTATTGATTTATTTTTTTGTGCAAAATAAACTTTCAATTAAACATTCATTACTTCGGTACTTGGAATCCTAGACAGCTGAAATTTCGTGTATGAATTACCAATATCCCGTGTATCATTTATGTTTAATGAAATATTTCTCTAATCATACAGGGTTGTTCAAAATCCGAGGCTTTTCCGAGAAATACTAAAACGAAGTTTCCACTATAATTACCAATATATTTTGTATATATTATGCATCGATCGTTCAATAAATACACGATTTTTTAGAAGATTATTAATTCGTTATGACCTTGCGATAATTGAGATTATTTTTCAAGAAAAAATAGAATTTACAACCATAAAAATGGATGCCATTATGAATTCAATACTTAACGGACAAGTTTTTTTGCCCCTAAATCCCAATGCTTGGAAATATTCATCTATATCTGAACATCTGGAGAAATTTATTCTCTTGTGCTCTTTGTAGTGAAGATGTGAACAATTATTGTATACATCTGTGGAACTACTTATAATAAAACTGGTAAAGAAATGAAGCTATTCAATTTTTCGAAAAGTGTTATGAGGAATACGCCATGAACACCCTCAAAGATCTAAACACTGGAAAGGTATTCTTTGAAAACTATACCAAATTGTTCAATTCTATTAAAAAATGTATCGACATCGAGAGCCTATTTAAAACATCAACAAAATTTTCGAAATATTGGAAAGCTGATTTTGAAGAATATTTGCTGTTAGAAAGAGCAAATAGGAATCAAAATATTTTTCAGTGGTGGAGAGTGATGAAACAGTATATTCTAAAACAAGTTGCAGAATGGGCTCCTATTAAAACACGAATGCGAAATTCGAAAACGAGCGACGAAGGAGTGAGTTTTCGAACGCATGAGTGTTGGAATTGCCTTCTGCAACGAGTATTAGACGATATTTTCTCTATTTCAGGCAAGTTTTGTAAAATACTGTTGAAATTTAATGAAAAATTCGGATTATACATCCTAGTGACTTTTGTATTGTATCTTGGTAGTTGGTGTGACTGTTACGAAAGTTGACAGATTACGGAATTTGAATTTGAAACGTACGTAGGGCATGGAGATCAGATTTAAAACAGTTTCCTAATAGCATGAATGATTCAAAATTAGGAAATCTCTAGTAGGTACCATATTTTTTAATGAAAATAAAGCTTTTCCTCAACATTTATTTCACTATATCCAGATTATATTGTATTGTCAATTGACGTGTGTTGAAATTTGATAGGATCGAATGTCAGTGCTGACTACCACAAAACGAAAAATATAACTAGAAACAATGCGGGAATGAGTTCATTCCAGCACTGTTTTCAGTGCTGGAATGGACTCATTACGATACTGAAATAGAGAAAAGTTCTTCCTAATCTTTCCAAGATGGCCGATGATTTATGAATGGCTACACCCGTAACTGTTGAAAGATTATTTTCCACAGCAGGTATGATCATGGCAAAAACACGTACATCATTGAAACATGATTTGATGCAAGCGGGATTGTGTTGGAATTATTGATCATCGAGTAATTTGAAAATTTTATTCAAGATGCAGTTTCATCTTAAGAATCCATTGATGTAATTTTCGACTCATAAAGCTAATGTTCTCACAGAATGCGAATTCTATCTGTCTGTGTTCTATCTGCCTATAACAGACATGTCAAATTTCTGGTTCGTTACTCATAAGCCTTACTTTCGTTCAACTAACTGGTTACAGTTTGCGGGAGCTGTCGTTTGGTCCAGTTCGAAAGATAAACGTCATTAATATCAAACGAAATTGAAAGTGTATTTCTGAAAAGTTTGGTTGATGTACGCATGTCAACAATTTGAAATATGCATTCGCTAAGTTCATAGGCAGAGTATTTTGGTTAGTGAGTCGAAAATGAATAGTGCAGGGAAGTCGAGCATAATTTACGAGTCATTCTCTGAGTATGGAAGATTTAGAGCGGGATTTCCAACTAATGTACGCGAGTAGTCATTCCTTAGTAACACTATTTAAGGTTTCCTACATAAGTATTCTGGTTTGAGCTCTCTCTGGACTGATTACATTAGATTTGTTTCATAAATAAAACTGGCTATTTCATTTGCTCACTTTTTCAGAATTACTCCTGATAGTTTTGTAACACTTGGAGCCGAAATTGGACCGTCATATAAAGATGATGCAGAAGGAATTTAATTTCTTTCATGATGCAGTTCTATCAGAATAATCCATTGATAATATTGATATCATTCCCAACCCTGATTAACCAAAACTTTCGGAGATATTTGTCAAAGTTTGAACAAGAGCGCTAAAGCTCCTGTCCACAGGGCTTTCCCACATTTTGACGCTCTTGTTCCTCGGAACAGAGTGCTTATGAATTTGCCCAAATGTCTGTGATTTTCGAATTTTTGGCTGAAAATGGTCTTAAACGATTTGGTTTGACTCACTGATCAAGATTCCATGGTTAAAATTGATTCTGTCCGGCCGTCCGTCTGGGCATTTACACGATAACTCTCGAACGAAATGAGCTAGACAGTTGAAATTTTCAGAGTAGGTTTAGGAGATAAATATCTCGGCTAAGTTCGTTATTGGGCAAAATAGGCCAGGTGGTTTCGGAATAACAAAAAAAAATTTTTTTTACATTACAAATTTCAAATTCAAGTTTTATAATTTCCTGATGTATATAAATCCAATATGAGATGAGTCATAGACCTACGTTTTGAATTCAATTACGAAAATTCTTGAGAATTGACGCACAGAAGCCGATAGGAAAAAGTGGAAAGACCCTCTGGACAGGAGCTTTGGCATTCTTGTTCAAACTTTGACAAATCATAACTCTGAAAGTATTGGTGTCTCCGAGTTGGGAATGATATCGATTGTATCTTATTCAATTTATTTTATTCTGTGATGCAGTTCTATCATAAGATTCCATTGATATCATTCCCAACTCTGAGAAACCAATACTTTCGGAGATATAATTTGTCAAAGTTTGAACAAGAGCACCAAAGCTCCTGTCCACAGGGCTTGAACCAATTTTTTAATAAGGTTTTAATTCGATTAACGTAAATTATGCAACTTTCAGAGGGACTCACGAAATTTGTATCCCTGAAAGTAATGAACCGAAAATTGTTCATGTAATTGCTGTAGGTATTTGAATTATGATTTACCCCGTTGATTCCACAGTTTAATTACGCTTGAGTAAAGGAGTATACTCAGTTGAATGAAATAAATGAATAATGATTCCTGCAATCAGACATTTCTCATTAATTAAAAGTACTACATTAAAAATTATCATTAACCTGATTGCATCCTTGTCAGGAAAATGTATTGTAAGCATTCCCATATTTCAGAAAGATAGATTATCTCGTCCGTATATCGTTTGGCAATATAAATGGTCATAACGATGTTATAAATGTTTGTAATTTGAGAAATTTTTTATGTGACGACATGGAGTACCTACCGCTGAATTTTGTTGGCATATAAGATTAATTGGTAACCTATACGCTTTCGCTGAGACCTTAGACAAATATTTTTTTTTGCGTGAAATAATTAGGAGTGATGTTTTTGGCGCTCTTGTTCCTCGGAACAGAGTGCTTATCAATTTGCCCAAATGTATGTAATTTTCGAATTTTTGGCTGAAAATGATCTTAAACGATTTGGCTCGACTCACTGATCAAGAATCCGTGGTCGAAATCGATTCTGTCCGGCCGGTCGTCCATCCGGCCGTTAACACGATAACTCTCGAACGGAAGGAGTTAGAGGATTGAAATTTGCAGGGTAGGTTTGGAGCGTAAATACCTCGGACGAGTTCGTTAACGGACGAAATCCACCAACCAGCCGTTTTTGGAAAAAAAATATTTTATGACTATTTCCGAAACCGTTGCTCTATCTATCTGAAATTCAGCATAAAATTGTAGAATAATGACCTTTATATGCATGCGAAGTTTTGTATTGATCGGGTTGCCTTAAAGTGTCAAGAAAACATTCAAAAAATTTTCAAATTTTGTTTCTACAATAACTCTCGAACAGAATGAGCTAGGCAGTCGAAATTTTCAGTTCTTTATAGGGCAAATCAGCCAGATGGTTTCGGAGTAACGAAAAAAATCTTATTTTCCTATGAGAGATAAATGTCAAAATTATTTCTGGTTCGTTATTCTTGATATAAAATACGCCTCCTGTTCTAGAAAACAAAGTATGATTGAACGCAAAATGACCGATGAAATAACCTCAGGTATCGTATAATTTTGAGGATGATATGATATTATGCTTTTAAGGTGATAATATAATGCCCGTAGATAATCCATAATCCATATGATGATAGAAATATATTCTAAGTAAGATACATATTCTAATTGGGTTCAGAATACCTCCAGTAAAAACAAAACTGTAATATTGTCTAATTGATATAATATAATTTTCAGAGTAGATTTGAGGAATGAATATCTCGGATAAGTTCGTTATTGGGGAGAATCGGTCTGTTTGAATTGAATTTCTTTCATGATGCAGTTCTATCGGAAGAATCCATTTATATCATTCCCAGAGTCCAATCATTTCGGAAATATAATTTGTCAAAGTTTGAACAAGAGCGCCAAAGCTACTGTCCACAGGGCTTGAACCAATTTTTGGCGCTCTAGTTCCTCGGAACTGAGTGCTTATCAATTTGCCCAAATGTCTGTAATTTTCGAATTTTTCGATGAAAATGGTCTTAAACGATTCGGTTCGACTCACTGATCAAGAATCCGTGGTCTAAATTCATTCTGTCCGGCCGGTCCGGCCGTAGGCACGATAACTCTCGTACGGAATGAGCTAGACAGTTGAAATTTTCAGAGTAGGTTTGGGGGATAAATATCTCGGCTAAGTTCGTTATTGGGCAAAATCGGACAGATGGTTTCGGAGTAACAAAAAATAAAAAATTTTTTTTCAGAACATATTCCAAATTAATTTTTTTTTTAATAAGGAGTTTTACCATAAGAATCCATTCATATCATTTTTAACTCTAACAAACTAATACTTTCGGAGATATGATTTTTCAAAATTTCAATGATAGAATTATTCTGTGGCTATTCTATGAATTGTTATAACGTCAACTTTGACGTTGTCTCATTGTCATTCATTCCAGTAATGGTATCAATATGAGAATTATAATATTATCATACTTTTTGTTGGTTGATATTTTCATGCCGATGGTCAATCCATATGATGATGGGAATGGTAATGGTGAGTTAATAATATTGAGTTCAGAATATCTCCACTAAAAACAAAACTGGAATTGAGGAATGAATATCTCGGATGAGTTCGTTGTTGGGTAGAATTCGTCTATTGGTTTTGGATTGATAATTTTTGGCACTCTTGTTGACTTTAAATTCTTCTATGATGTTTGAATTCAATTTCTGCTAAGATGAAGATCTAAATTTCAATAATGAATCGTACTTCTATGTTTTCACAGAATGCTATAATTATTCTATCTAAGCTTTATTATATGATCTGTGTTCATACTCTTACATTTCATCCTGTTCTATAAGAGAGAGTCAAATTCATTTCAGCTATTTTAATTTGGTTTCTTCCATGGTGCAGTTCTCATTCTCAGATTGCTCATTTAATCTTGATAAATAAACTATTATTTGAATTGAATTTCCTGTATGATGCAGTTCATAAGAATACATTGATATAATTCTCAACTCTGAGAAACCAATACTTTCGGAGATATAATTTGTCTGTTTGAACTAGAGCGCCAGAAAGCTCCTGTCCACAGGGCTTGAACCCATTTTTATTCTTATTTGGGTCCTCAAAACTATGCTGTCGAAACCGATAGAAGTCAATCCATGTGGAAGCATCATAATAATCAAAACATTCCCATTGAAACGTAACCTTTATAAACCAAATTCAAGTTTCTATGAAAACTTTTTAATTGCCAGGTTTCAGATTGCCCTTGCGTTCCGAAATTGCTGGCATTACTGGCCGCAGTAAGTAATTTCGGAACGCTCTTAAGTAAGAGTAAGCATCGCCAGTGAATTTCAGTAATATCTGACGTCTCAATTTACTGCTCAGTACTGTTCAGGAATATCGGAACACGGCATGCGATTTGCGAAGAAATAGGGTTGCGGTCGGGTCCGCCCGGCCTAGTTCGTATGTGATCGTCAGGCTTTGGTTACGTCACTACAGTTGGGCGATCGGATAATGATTAGTAAGTTGAAACTGGCTTATAACCCACTCATGACAATCCTGCGTGTGCGTAAGTTTTTTGGTGGAAATTGTGTGTTTTTGAGGTGGACTGTCCCCACCGTGGCCCTAAGTCCAGATTTAAGATGATCGCGCTGCCCCTTTTGTGCATTTTTTGCTCTGCGCATGAGCAGACAAAAAGTGCCTTAACTGCTGAATTTTTGTCTGAGAGGAGTGGGATTTGGATTTAGGGGATAATAGCATCCCCCCCACTTGAGAAGGCCCCGCGGATTGAAGCTGCGGTATCACCTGAACCGCTGGTTCAAGATGTTGGTGTGAGGTGTGTTATTTTCAGAGGACATTCGATTATAAGTGGTATTAAATGACAGGGCAGGGCGTAAGTAACTTCGTCCCTGATAGGAGTCCCCTGACAGCACTCGTTTTTGGTGCATTTTAGCCATTTGAAATTTTGTTTTTCCAATAACTGGAAAACTGGAAGATTTTCAAAAAAATATTTGAAAGAATTCCGTATCTTAGAAACTATCCGTTTTCAGGAGATATTGTTATCGGTATAAGTAACCCATATCTATACATACAAAATCTTTATGTGCTCCGGTGAATAGTTCCTGAGATATTCAGTTTTGAAATTTAAGGTGGCCTTTCGGAAGTCGATATGTTTTTCAGGGGAAATTTTTTATTAGCATAAGTAATCCCCATACAAAATCTGTGTGTTCTCCGGTGGATAGTTCCTGAGATATTAAATTTTGAAATGTAGGGGATGATAAAACAACCCTGAAATGCCTCGGGAAGTCGATAATTTTTTCAGGTTATATTGTTATCGGCATGAGTAACCCACATACGAAATCTGTATTCGCTCCTGCGAATAATTCGCGATATTTAGAAAATTGAAATTTATGGGTTGAAATATCTACCTCGCAACCCCTTAGGAAGTCGATAATTATTTCAGGGGATATAGGTACCCGTATAAGTAATACGAGTGTGAAATCTGTATATACTCCAGCGAATAATTCGTGACATTTTCAATTTTGAAATATAAGGGTTGAAAAAACCTACCCCTTGGCCCCTCGGGAAATCGATCATGTTTTCAGGGGATATATTCTTATTAGCCCAGGCAAATTAGTGCTCTAGTCCCTAAAAATTGCTCCAAAGCTGGAAATCATTTAAACCCCTTTTGGGGGTCCTGAATAACAAATATCTGAGTTTACTACGGTTTCTGGGTTGTGTTTCAGATTTGAGAGCCTAAAAAACGTGAAAATTTTCAGTATTTCACATATAACTCGAAAAGTACGCATCCTACACTTTTTTTGAAGAACATTACATTTACCGTCTGATGGTGTTCAAAACATCGAAATCGGTTTAGCAGTTCAGCCTCAATCGCCTGTCAAAGATGGGAAATTTTTAGAAACTTAGCTCAACAACCCTCAACTTCTAAAGCTTTTAGTCCGAAAAGGATTTCACCGATTGAAAAATGTATGAAACTTGTAAGGAATTCAATTTTGAACCGGGTGCTTTTTGAAATTCGAAATTTGTTCGCTTCAGTGCTTAGATATGAATTTTAAACCGAAAGAGTTCGAAGCGCAAATGTCCCCTAAGGCAGTCCAACGCAAGAAACTTCGTCTAAACTAAAAACTGCTCACTTTCATGCATTTTTTTCAAGAAACAATAAATTTAGTCAACCTATATAACATATTAATATATTAATATAACATATTAAACTTAAGAAATCATAATGTCAAGCTCTGATTATACGAAATAACTATCAATCATTAATGACTCACCAGACGATCCCAGAAAATAGAACAGGGAAGAAAAAATGAGAGAGTAGCTCATTATAATATCAAAGTATATATTTATAACTCATAAAAAAAAGTCTTAACAATTTACAATTAGCAGGGAGTTATTTACATGGTCATACAATCATGTGGGAATTGTATCTCATAGTAGATCCTGTATGCAGAAAAAAAGATTTATATTATACTGATTATCAGGAATTGTTTACCACAAATTATGAATTCTTGATTACAATAATTTACCATATCTGATGTCTAGCGGGTTCACCTTCTTTTAAAGGGTCCGGGTTGTTCAGGGAACTCTTATGCATACTCCAGTTCTTGCTGCTCTTCCTTCTCTTCCACGGCTGATCCTTATTCTGTCTCCAGGTCATCTCCGTCTTCGGGAGTTCAGAGGAGTCCATAGTTATGTCATGCTGCTCACCGACTGAATTGAGGCATGCATGCCCCTTGCAGTGAGCTCAAATGGCTGAGCAATTGAGCCCAACTTTTCGGCAAAAACATGCCATTTTGCAACCTGTTTTGCATGCGCAGGAAATTGAATTTTAATGCATCGGGAGATGGAGGCCGAGTGGTTTGGGTAGGCATCCAACCATCTAGGGCGGATTTCCATCTCCATTGCTCAGCATTCATCTCTAGGTGCCTCCACATCTGCACCTTCAAAAACGCCCTGAAGGAATGTTGGTGACCGGCCAGTTCAGTGGGGGAAAAAGACGCTAAGTTGAAAGTGTTTTCACAGAGGGCCCACAGGAAGAATTGAAATCTCAGTTGGTTGAGAGACTGCCCTCTGTTGTCTGAGTAAACTGCTGCAGTGAATTTCGCTTAGCATCATCAACCTGTTCAGGAGTGGCTTTGTGATCGAGGAAAATCGAGATAACACTTAGGAGGTTAGGATTTCTGACAAGATTTTTGAAGAATTTGACCTTGCCTTGACGAAAAAATGAAGAGGTCGTGTCACAGCCGCTGAGGGCATGGACAAACGAGATGTGTCGTTTTAGATATAAGGATAGCTTGCTGTTGTTGGGACTATAGATCACGGTTTGCCCTTCCCGCGTTTCACTAGGAATATGTTGTCAGATTTCGCATTCCTTCCAACTAAAGTGGCTACCTGGCTCTGTCGTCCTTCAATTTCAAGCCAGGCACCGACTCCCCTTTAGGTGTAAGGAACGCGATATATGAGACGCCCTTACTACCTAACAAAATCTTTGGGTGTGTCTTTCAACTAATAACCATGTTTGAATTATATTGGTTTTGTATTTTTCGAGTTATTAGGAAATAAAAACCAAATTTCAGATGGGTACAACTCCAAAACCGTTTGACCGATTATACCTTAGACAAATTCATATTCATGTCGCATTCAGATGCACAACCTAACCTGAAAATTTTAAGCCGCAATCTTTTTCCGTTCTCAGGTTATCGTGATATAAATAATATTTCTTAATAGGTAATTTGTTTTAAATTTTCTAGTGATCGGATTTGTATTTGTTTTGAAACAAAATTACTCGGAAACCGTTGGGCTGATTATGCCCATTAACGAACTTGTCCATCGTATTGGGACGCGCCACCTACCCTTAAAATTTCAAGCCGCTATCTGTTTCCGTTCTCAAGTTATCGTGGCAACGTCCGGCCGGCCGGACAGAATCGGACAAAATCTTCATCAGGGAGTCGAACCCAATCGTTTGAGACCATTTTCGGCAAAAAATTCGACAATTGCAGACATTTGGGCAAAAGGATAACTCGATGTTCTTCACAACATACGCGCAAAATGTTTGAAGTTTCGAGTTCAGACCTGCGTTGGAATGCCTTTAGCGGAAATTTCGCGCTACGGTCTCTTTCGGCTTAAAATTCATATCTCAATCACTGGACTGAGCGAATTTCAAATTTCAAAAAGCCTCTGATTTAGAATTGAATTTCCCACGAGTCTATTCTAGGACATTTTTCAATCGGTGCAGTCTTTTTCGACTTAAAAGCGTTAGAAGCTGAGGGTTGTCAACTTTTGAGCTTGTTAAAATTGCTCATCTTTGACGGGCGATTGCAGCTGAACTGCTAAACCGATTTCCATGTGCCATGACGCCATCAGATGCTAAATATAATGTTCTTCAAAAGAGATTGAAATAAAATTCTCTGTAGGATGAATAATTCTCGAGTTATAAGAGAACACTGAAAAAAGTGCGAAAATTTCGCGTATTTTAGGCTCTCAAATCTGAAGCACAGCCTAGAAACCGTCGCAAACTCAGATACCCGTTATTCAGGACCCCCAAATGGGGTTAAAAGGATTTCCAGCTCTGGAGCAATTTTTAGGGGCTGGAACACATTTTAGTACTAACTCTTCTGGGCTACATTGCTCTGGCGAACATATCAATGAGAAATTAGTATCAGCAGACACTCCGCTGGTCAAGGGCCTTCGGGTGCTTTCGCTAAACTGTCTGTTCACCGGATCACACCGGCTCACACCGGTTTCCTATGCCCTCCATGGTAGTCCCTCAAACTCCTCGTATATCAACATCTTTACAACTAGTTCATGAACATCGAGGCATTCAACCGAATAAAAGACCAAACCAAGTGACCAATGTTGTCACATCTGCGTACGCTCATCAAAGCAATTTACTAGATGTCGCCGATCTTATAGGGCATTATGGTAATGCTCTGGTTTGTCCTGATCCGAACTTTATGAAGTTCATTATTGAATAACTCCAATTTTTTGTAATTTTGGGTGAAATGGATCATTATGTGTATACTTTATTCACTTTTATAAAGTCTCCCGGTTGGCCATGATTTAGGTCTATCACGTTTTTGTAACTGAAACAAAGGTAGGTTGGCACTTCTGATATATCATCAATGTCAAAACAATTCTCTGAGACGTTGCCAATTTCTACTGTAAACAATCAACATAATGATCCTTTTTAGACAAGATTATCACAGATCATTATCTTCGAATAATGAATAATAAAGAACTCTTCGCTTTGAAAGTGAAAATCCCGAAAGCAGTTTTGAAGAAAACAAAGAATGAGGAAGTGATATACAGAACTGAAATCTGCAATAGGAAAACTTCATTCTGTCTTAGGACATGTTGAACTCTCCATTGAAATACTTAGTTTCCTATCCTATCACTATATTTTATTAAAATTTAACAGTGACTCGGGTTTCGTAGTACTACTACATTTTGAAACTGGTGTATTTCAAGTTGTGCAACAAGGTATTTAAATGTCTTCTGTAGGCTCATATCTTGACAATTTCGAAAAGTGGGAAATTCCATAGGTACGTCCGTACGTTTAGAAGTTTTCCTGCCGGGTTAATCAGGTACTTCTATTCTTTTTTCAAATGAACTATCACGAAGTACCGGACTACTGTATCCATTATTTTTCATAAAAATTTCAATACTTGATTCTTGATTTCCGTACAAGAAAATATCTTCCAATCAGTTTATATACGTGAAATAACTGCTCCACAAGAGTTAGGGATAATCGTTTCAACTAAAATACTGACATTCTGAAACCTTTGTTTGCGCTGCAAACGTAATTTAATATAGTTTTAGTTTCAAAACTATAAATGCACGTAAGTTTTTTGGTCTGCAACATATAGGGTCAAATTTAACGACTTTTATTTCCGGACATTTATTGTTTTTATGTCTTTTTATGCCTTCAATACAAGGTATGGCCACCACGGGCATCAATGACCGCCTGACATCTTCGTTGCATACTGTCAACGAGGGTGTTGAGCATTTCTTGAGGAATTTTATTCCATAAACGAGACAGTAGTGCTTTGAGGTCATTCAATGTTTCTGGTGGAGGTTGGTGATCATCTAGTCTTCTTTGTAGCATATCCCATGCATGTTCTATGCAGTTTAAGTCTGGTGAATGCGGAGGTATTGGTACATGTGGAATACCATGCCCGTCTCGCGCATTTTCTACTATTGCTGCACGATGTGGTCTTGCGTTATCGTCAAGAAATTGGAAAGCTTCACCAATGGCAGCATGAAAATTTGGCACTACGTTGCCAATGACATGTTCCCTATAATGTAAAGCAGTCATATTGCCAGGACAAATGTGAAGGTCTGTGCGCCCGTTGTAACATATCCCAGCCCATACCATAACAGAGCCTCCTCGAAATGGATGAACCTCTTGCACATGAAGATGATTTCGGGGTATACGCGGCATAGTCCATACCCTTATTCTTCGAGAATCTGAAAATCGACCGTATCTGGATTCATCTGTGAAAAGTACACTACGCCATTGGACGTTCAGATTAACATGCTGCCTGGCCCATTCTAATCTGTGTCGTTTATGCTCACGTGTTAACGGAACACCCCTCAATGGACGTCTAGAAGCCAGGTTAATCTCCCCCAAATGACGTCGGATGGTTTCAAGGGAAATTTCAGGACCATTGCCATTTAAAAGTCGATTTCTCAGCATCCTACATGAAGAAAGAGGATATCTCCTCGCCGAAATGGTGACAAAACGGTCTTGTGCGAGTGTTGTTTTTCTTGGTCCACCAACCCTATGTCCTTCCTGCAACGAACCTGTCTCATTGAACCTATTCCAGAGTCGCGATATTACACTTTGCGATACTTGAAATATTTCTGCCACAGCGACTTGAGTGAGGCCACCCTGTAGCATACCGATAGCCCTATTAGCCTCGGCGTTTGTTAATTTACGTCTTAGCATCTTAAGAAGCTCGTGAAATTTACTAAGTTCGATATCGCTAAGGGACTGACAATAAATTAACTGCATTTTGAAATGCTAAATCTCACGAATAATGTGAAAAACTGCCAAACTCAAGAAAAAAGACGACTAGATGGTGAAAATATGCATTCAAATCGAATTTTATTGGCAGTTGATCATGTTTTTGCGCGTATGTTCTGGGGAACATCGCGTTATAGTTTTGCCCAAATGTGAAATTTAATTCTGTGGTGCCGTCCGGCCGTTGCCACGATAACTTGAGAACTGAATGAGCTAGCGACTTGAAATTTTCAGGGTAGGTGGCGCATCCCAATACGACGGACAAGTTCGTTAATGGGTATAATCGGCCCAATGGTTTCCGAGTAATAATTTTGTTTTCGACCAAAATAAATCCGATCGAATTTAAACTTGGTGAATAGTTGTAGAATATAGACCTGAGCACGTTTGTGAAATTTTGTGAGAATCGTATAGAATCGCTAGAAAATTATTAAAAAATACTTTTGTTGTCACGATAACCTGAGAATGGAAAGAGATAGCGGCTTGAGATTTTCAGGTTAGGTTGTGCACCTGAATGTGACATTTGAGTTTGTTTATGAGCATAATCGTCCAAACGGTTTTAGAGTTATAGCCATCTGAAATTTTATGAAATTTGGTTGTTTTTTGTTCCTTATTAACTCGAAGAATACAAAACCGATTGAATTCATTCATGGTTATTAGTTGTAGAATGCCAACGCGAAAATTCTTGCAGAATTTCGTGAGGATGGTATAACTAGAAAATAAAAAAAAAAAAATTAAAAATTATTGAAAAAAAATCTATATATCATAAACTATTCGTCCGGCATGGCTGAAATTTTGGAACAGCCTTCAGAACCTAACTTTACTGCAGAATTCCAAGTTTGAACACGATCGGATCTATATTGTTGGAGAACCGCGCAGCCTTTTGTGAGTTCGGTAGCGAAGCGGTAGCGCCGGTAGCGGATGCTAATCGTCGTATGATATGTTGTCTATGGTCGTATTTTTGCGAGAACCTTCAAAAATAAAAATATGAATGTCATGATGACATATCTTTTACGCGTATGTTATGGGAAAATCGTGTTATTTCATCACAAATCTATGGGAGATGATAGCCCTACATTAGTGGTCAGACCTGGTTTTGAAAGAGATCCTCCTTAGGAGGAGGCAACTAAATATTAAAGGGATTTCTATGAACAAGAGTGAATATCTTTGAGAAATAGAGACGATGATTCTTCTTCAAGAGATCCATGTGCCTTCAGAGGAGTATATTTGTGAGAGGGGACTTTTGAAAGGTTATGTATTATTTTTAATATGATATCGCTGAAATTTTGTTGAAGGCTTCTGATCTTGTAAGGTGAGAGGCTCATTTGTGGATATTAAATCTCGTGATGGGTAGAGAGGAATTTTAGGCCAGTTTTTCTATCACTAATGAGAATATATCTTTATGTTTCACCTCATCACCTTTAGATCTATCAATGGACATTTATTGGTTAAGAATAAGTAATTTAATATTACTTTGAATTGAATTTCATTCAATATGTTAGTAACTAAACTTATAATTTTCTTTACTTTGATTATTTAAATATCACATTAATTCCAGTAATATTTTTCAAGAATAATTATGTATTCTTCTCCTAAAGAAGAATTGAAGGTAGACAATAATGTGTTAATTTTTTCATCATTGCTTTCTATCCTGACTTCACGTCAGTGCTTGAACCAATTTTTGATATTGTTTTTAAAATTTTACGCCCCTCAGAACAACTTAATATGATATCCCTAACTCTTGTGGAGCAGTTTATTTCCATAGTAACCACAAATGAAAAATTTTCTTCAACAGTCGACAGGTCTTCGGAATTGTTGAATTCACTAATATCTTCTCAAATTCATTATTTTTCCCAAGAAAATTCACATTGTGCAAAATATGTAATTACTACGACTTCTATGTAGAGAGGACAGGAAAATGAGCATAACCATACATTTTCAAAATATACACTGTGAAATGTGTCAAAATTTCATGGCCAACCGGGAGACTTTATAAATGTGAATGGAATATATTTTGCAAACGTATTTTCATAGATATTTTTATTTCAGATATGAAGTGACTAAACGTATGGAGAAATGGCCGCCACATCCGGCCAAATCATAGCAGCGGCAGCCCGCTGGTCCGACGAAGGATACTACATTCAGGAATTTGTATCGAAAAACAACTTACCAGCCATAGTAAAAATAATAAAGGGCCAATACAGCGGCCTTGGGGTGCCCACTTTACCAAGCCCAGGTTTGCAATCGATCGCACTATTAGTTTCTGTCGGAAAAAAACAAAAAATACTAGCGCAAGCAGTGAAAATAAAAGAGGGGAAACGTTTAGTGAGTGTCGGTCCTAGACTCGTGATTCCAGAAACGTATTCGGGATATTTCGAACTGTTGAGTGAGGAAGGTAGAGCAGTACGATGCATCGAGAGTGTTTCCGAGTTGTCAAGGCGAAGAGCCGAAGGAGGATGCTTGGTCAGGGAAACCATAAGAGCAGTACAAGCCAAAATCGATCCCCTAAACGGATCTGTTAGTCCAGAAGGTGCCAGAACCATTCCTGCGGGTGAAATTCTAGTCCCATTCGGAGAGATTAGTCTTCCAGGTGAGTGGTTAGAATTCGTATTTATGTATACATCTCTAGGCTTCTTAAAAAAACTGACCATTGTTTTTCTCAAAATCCGCACTGAAATATCTTCAGGGTGGTAAACAAAGAAAGGCTCCTGTGAAAACCGGAGCGATTATTATTAATAAGGGATTTCTATTTTAAATTTAAATAACAGACACAAATTTTAATTTTTGCGCGTATGTTCTGGGGAACATCGCGTTATCATTTTGCCCAAATGTCTGTAACTTTCGAATTTTTTTACGAAAATGGTCTCAAACGATTTGGTTCGACTCCCCAATGAAGAATTCGAGGTCAAATTTGATTCTATCCGGCTGGCCGTCCGGCCGCCCGACCGTTGCCACGATAACTTGAGAACGGAAAGAGCTAGCGACTTGAAATTTTCAGGGTAGGTGGCGCATCTCAATACGACGGACGAGTTCGTTAATGGGCATAAACGGCCCAATGGTTTCCGAGTAATAATTTTGTTTTCAACCAATATAGATCCCATCGAATTGAAACTTGGTGAATAGTTGTAGAATATAAACCAAAGCACGTTTGTGAAATTTTGTGAGAATCGTATCGCTAGAAAATTATCAAAAAATTATTAAAAAATATTTTTGTTGTACGATAACCCGATAACGGAAAGAGATAGCGGCTTGAAGATTTCAGGTTAGGTTGTGCATCTGAATGCGATATTCGAGTTTGTTTATAAGCATAATCGGACACACAGTTTTAGAGTTATAGCCATCTCAAATTTGGTTGTTTTTTGTTCTTCATTAACTCGAAAAATACTGAACCGATTGAATTCAAACATGGTTATTAGTTGTAGAATGCCAACGCAAAAATTCTTGCAAAATTTCGTGAGGATAGTATTTATAGAAAATTTTTAAAAAATCATTGAAAATTGAAAAAAAAAATTCTATATATGGGTAATTCTCACGAAATCCCGAAATTTGGTCATTAAAATAGACAAATAATATTGAAAAGGATTCGTATTAATATTCTATGAAATTTTGTGGTACTGATGTTGCAAGATTATAATTATATAGCGGTCCCTAGAATAAACGTGTTTTAGGTGGATTATGAGGATTTAAAAAAAAATTGAAAATGAGGGGATGAAGACTAAGTGAGGCAATGAGAAAATTGTTCAATTTTAAATTACCTTTCAATCGAGTAATCAACTATTAGTGTTTAACATTAGAAGGAACATAAAATCACAAGGTTATTGTAGATCAACTAAATTATTTCCATTTAACCTAACTTCAATCATTATTTTGCACTAAATCAAAGTGGCAGTATAAAAATGAACAAAAACAAAATATATTCACCTAAAAATTAACTTAGTTGTCATTTTACCAATGGATTAAAGTTCTGTTGTACTATTTAATCTTAACAACATTAACAAAACAATAGCTGTTTTATGCAAAATTAATAAAATAATGAAAATTAGTTATACTTAATTAGAAATCTACCAACAAAAAGTACTTTTCTTATCTATTCATTCTCAAAGTTAATAAAACAGTCTCATCTCATCTCTACATATTTTAGTATATTTCCTTGACAGCATAACATCCCTTTTTGATTAATGTTGGTACCTGATCTTCTGGTGAATACCATTCCAGGCATATAACTGTTCATCCTTGATTATTGGCCATCTCCAAGAATTGGTTCATCTTTTCATACACTTTACTAAAGCACCCCCTGGACAAAGTTTTTCGTCCCAATTTATTAGGACATGATCACCTTTATTATAAGTGTGATACAAATAACATCATTTGATGAATGTCCAACATGTGACTTGGTTCGTGTTTGTGTTGTATTACGCATTGTTTATTCAATGCAAATATATATATCAGTAACTATTCTCCTGAAATTGCCGAAATTTTGCAAGAGCCTTTAGAACCCAACTCTACTGCCAAGTTTCAAGTTTTAACACGATCGGTTAAATATTGTTGGAAATTCGAGCAGCCTTGTTTGAGTTCAGTAGATGGGTGACCGTTGCCTGGATAACTTTCGAACGAAAGGAGATAGGGACTTGCAATTTTCAGGGTAGGTTGCGTATCCGAATGGGAGTGTTGAGTTTGTTTTTGGGCATAATCGGTCAATCGGTTTCCGAGTTATACCCGGACCTGGAATATTATTTCCTTGATAACTCAAAAAATAAATATTGAAGCTTGGTAACTAGTAGTAGAAAATCAACATAAAGACATGTTCAAAATTTTGTAAGAACCGTACCCCTAGAAAATTTAAAAAAAATGACGAAAAAAAAAATTTTAAGAACCGTAGCCTTAGAAAATTTCAAAAAAATCACGAAAAAAAAAATTGGTTCAAGCACTGACGTGAAGTCAGAAGCTGTTCTATTGTCCATTCTTCTGTATTGGACACCCTTAATCGAATTTACCATGGTGAATTCGAATTAAGTGTCCAATACAGGAGAATGGACAACATAATTTACCATGGTAAATTCGATTAAGGGTGTCCAATACAGAAGAATGGACAATAGAACATACGCGCAAAAGCTTCTGACTTCACGTCAGTGCTTGAACCAATTTTTTTTTTTTAATATTGTTGCTCACAAATCAATAATCGCATTCTTATGAACGATATATATTTCTGTAAGAAATTTAACGCTTTACAAAAAAAATTGGTTCAAGCACTGACATGAAATTAGGAGCTTTTGCGCGCATGTTCTATTCTCCATACTCCTGTATTGGATACCCTTAATCCAATACAGCAGTATGGACAATAGAACATGCGCGTAAAAGCTCCTGACTTTACGTCAGTGCTTGAACCATTTTTTTTTATAAATAGATTTTTTTTCAATAAATTTCAATGATTCTTTTAAATTTTTCTAGTTTTTCTAGTTCGACTCCCTGATGAAGAATTCGAGGTCAAATTTGATATTGTCCGGCCGGTCGTTGCCATGATAACTTGAGAACGGAAAGAGATAGTGACTTGAAATTTTCAGGGTAGGTGGCGCATACCAATACGACGGACAAGTTAATGGGCATAATCGGCCCAATAGTTTCCGAATAATGATATTGTTTTCAACCAATACAAATCCGACCGGATTGAAACTTCGAGTAGTTGTAGAATACAAACCCAAGGACTTTGTGAAATTCTGTGAGAATCGTATCACTAGAAAATTTTACAAAAATTATTGAAAAATATTATTTATGTCACGATAACCTGAGAACGGATGAGAGATAGCAACTTGAAATTTTAGGGTTAGGTTGGGCATATGAATGCGACATTTGAGTGAAAAATACAAAACAGATTCAATTCAAACATAGTTATTAGCTGTAGAATGCCGACGCGAAAATTCTTTGGAAATTTTGTGAGGATCATATCACTAGAAAATTTTTAAAAAATCACTGGAACTGAATGGGTGACCGTTTCCTCGATAACTTTCGAACGAAAGGAGATAGGGACTTGCAATTTTCAGGGTAGGTGGCGCATCGTAATGGGAGAGTTGAGTTCGTTTTCGGGCATAATCGGCCGTTGGTTTTGGAGTTATATCCATCCTGGAATATTATTTCTTCGATAACTCAAAGAATATAGACTCGATTGAATTGAAGCACGGTATTAACTAGTTGTAGAATATCGACATGGGGACGTGTGTGAAATTTTGTGTGAACCGTACTCCTAGAAAATTAAAAAAAAATTACGAAAATTACAGACACTTGCGTAAGGTGTCTGTTACAAACGTTACAAACGACCTGAAATAATGCATAAGCAAAAAATATTTCTGTTTATATGTTTATTTTATGTTCGTAATCTCCTTCAAAGAATGTTCATCGACTTAACTTAAGGTCGTAGTAATTACAATTGTTGTCTGACCTTTTGATGTTTTTATTGCTTTTCTTTATCCCAAATTTTATTGATTTATGCATCCAACAAACGGATATCTGGAGAAATGACTGCATCCCGTTATTCAGTACTCCCTGTCTCCTGCAAGGGTGGTATTAGGGATTTCTTCTTTACAACTGACTGAACCCGCCATTCCGTATAATCTTGAAGCTGACCCGGCACATCCGCCATTTTGCAATTGTAGCACTGAAGTACCAACAAAATCTGTTAGTCGCATCTCTTCCATAAACTTCACAGGAGCAACCGTTGGGCTTATTAGAAGACTGCCTCAAAATGTCATCAAAATCTGAATCCGAAACTTTCCAGACACACCTTTCCATACTACAAATTTTGTCTTCTGAAGATATGTTTCCATCTTCTGAGACGAAGCATTACTGTTAATTTGTAGTAGACAAAAGTGTAGTTACTAGTGTAGTATTCATAATCAGTACACACATCGACTTATATACAGGGTGTTTCACGAATGATTGTACAGGCTTTCAGCTCAGATGCAGGACATTGGTGGTCTAAATCAGTGTTCGAAATATGTCCTAACTATATTCGTTTAAGAGATACAGGATGTTTTATGTATTTGATCAGAAACTTTCAATCGGCATAACTCTTGAACGCCTGCATGCATCTACATGAAAATTTCAGGGAATGAGTACAGGCCTATAGCTAAGATTCGCTCATTATGACTTGTTGATAGCGCAGGTCTGGACTGAGAAAACTATTTTCTTTATTCCACATCTTGTGAAACATCAAATTTTCAAGAAGTGAAATTTTTCTCTGAATCTACATTAAATACTCTTTCATACAAGCTTATTGGCAATAATGGTACCCATCGTATCAATATTTTATGAACCATTGAATATTTAATTTTCAATTTATATCTAATAAACACGGAAAAGGTAAATCTCCGAATAATACGTTAATAATACATATTGAATGAATTGAAATTCTCCATAACATTACTTAATTATAGTGCTGCATCTTATTCCATCCAATACATGAATTTAGAAGTTCCACATTTGATTATCTATGTACCTACCTGAAAATAGGAATGATAGAAATACTCATTTTCGATTTATTCATCTTTGAAATTTCTTTTTTCGAATAATTGAAACACAGATGTTAGCATACTTGAAGATTTTATGCCAAACAACTGAAAACTGAAAAGTATGGATAGAAGTGTTAAGGAATAGTTTGCGTGTGTTTTGGTTGCTTAGACCGATATTTCCCAACTGAGACTCGAGATAACATTTAATTACAAAATGTAAAATGTATTAAACTAAAAATAATTGACAATAAATGAGTAAAAAATCATAACTTGTTTTCGAAAATACCCCCTCTTTCTTCTAAACATTTTCTAGCTCTTGTGATCAAATGCGCTACAGCTTTCTTTATAATTTATGGTCGATTTCGTATCACTTCACATTAAGCTTCAATACGATTAATCAATTGCTCCCTATCCTCGATTCCTTCGGAGTAAACTTTATTTCTCAGGTGTCCCCAGAGGAAATAATCCAAGCATGTAAGATCTGGGAATGTTGCAGGCCCTATACCAAACCAAATCTCGACAAATTATATTCAAATGCGCCACTATCTCACGGGTGAAATGTGCCGGAGATAAATAATTCGAGAATGAGCATTTCTGTCATTTGAACCATGTTTTCGAACATATTTTTTCGAAAAACGCTTTTGGGTAATCTGAAGTCGAAACCCTGAATTTGGTATTGGGTGAAATAAGATGCACCACATTCCTGAAGTCATGATACTGAGAAATTCGTTCAATATGTATTAACGCATTATTCGGAGATTCACTGGTCCGTGTTTATTATAAATTGAAAATTTCAGATATCCAATGATTCATAAAATATTGATGCGAAGTGTGCTATTATTGCCAATAGGCTTATTTGAAAGAGTATTTATTTTATATTCTGAGAAAAATTTCACTTCTTGAAAATTTGATGTACGGGGTGTTTCACAAGATATGGAATAAAGAAAATAATTTTCTCAGTGCGGACCTGCGCTATCAACAAGTCATTATGAGCGAATATTAGGTATAGGCCTACACCCAATTCCTGAAATTTTCATGAAGATCCATGCAGGCGTACAAGAGTTATGGCGAATGAAACTTTTTGTTAAAATACATAAAACATCCTGTATCTCTTAGACGAATATAGTTAGGACATATTTCGAACACTGATTTAGACTCACCAAAATATCCTGCATCTGCACTGAAAGCCTGTAGAATCATTCGTGAAACACCCTGTATATGTATGAATATTATCTGAATATGTCCATTTGAAATATCTTTGATAATCATAGATTTCAGTGATGCACGTGATTTACAAATCATTGAATTCTATATTTATCATTCAATGAACGAGCGCTTTTGCTCCTGGCACCACATCACTGCTTTCATTTATTTTTTCAACAAAGAAGCGATCAAGTGGTAGGTAGGCTAAAACGACATCCCTGACAAAATATGAGTGCATCATGACGGTTTACCTAAATCTACATATTTAACTGAACAGGTAGATAAAACATGCTCAATACATTGAAGAAGATACAAAATATAAAATCTTATTTCCACATCTACCGGGTGGCCCACCACAGACGCGGAGCTCGTTTTGAGGGAGTAAATGAAGGTATTTTGGGAACTTTTATTTGTTTTGTGTGTAGGGTGTTCGAAAGCTCAATTTAAAATTATTTTCATATATACAGGGTATTCGAAAACAAAGATATAGACCAAAGTTGTTTAATTGTAACACCCTGTATTTGACCTCAAAAATGGAATGGCAAACTCAAATTATGACGAGTTTCCTAAATCACTTTATGCCTTAGAAGTACCATTTACGAGAAAATGGCGAAAAATTGAAAATATGGAGTTTTTTTAAATAGCAATTAATGAAGTTACAAGCTACGCCAGCGATACAGTAAAATTTTTTTTGAGTAGACATATAAGCTATTCCTATAAAGACAAAAAAAAATTTACTCTGGAATATACAGAGTGATCATAATTAATTTTCAAACATCAACTACAAATAATGGTCAAAAATTGATGAGAAAACTATCAGGTTTAGGTGTAGGAAAACCTTGTGAAGATAGTTTCGAAATTAATTTTTACGTTCAACGAGACATAAAAATACCGGGTGTGCCATTTGAATTAAGAAAGTTTTTAACCATTATTTGTAGTTGATGTTTGGAAATTAATTATGATCACTCTGCATATTCCAGAGTTAATTTTTTTTGTCTGTATAGGAGTAGCTCATATCTCTACTCAAAAAACTACTATCTGTATCGCTGCCGTAACTGGTTTCTTCATTAATTGCTATTTTAAAATACTCCATATTTTCAAGTTTTCGCCATTATCTCGTAAATGGTACTTCTAAGCTATAAATGATCTGAAGAAACTCATCATAATTTGAGCTTGCCATTCCATTTTTGAGGTCAAATACAGGGTGTTACAATAAAAAAAAGTACTTTGGTCTATATCTTTGTTTTCGAACACCCTGTATATATGAAAATAATTTTATATTGTGCTACACACATCACAAAAAAAAAATCCAAAATATTTTCATTTACTCCCTCAAAACGAGCTCCGCGTCTGTGGTGGACCACCCGGTATAACACTTCTCAAAATAAATATGCAGTTTTAGACATTCAAGCAGATTGTTTCTTTGTGTTAGACCAATGCCGATTGAGCGGGTAGCCCGTGCTGCAGCCTAGAGGGGCTTATTGCTCCTCGTTCGGTCTCCTTTTAGCTGACAGGGTCTCATGGTTGATCCCCTTGAGCTCGGGTTGCTAGCTGCCATAGGGTCTCTTAGTCGATCCCCAGAAGCTCAAGTTTACCTAACCGAGCTAAGTCCTGCACTGCTGATATTTTATGGGTCTCAAGTAACATCCCCACTGCCTTGCCGGTGTAATACCTGCATAAGGTCCATTTTCCTATAGCCCGTAGGATTAGGCCCTTGACTAGGTCCTCGCATGGTTTCTGGCACAGGGTCGTGTGGTCGTCCCCATAGTGTCTCCATCGTGTGTGGGCTGGACAATCAAATATGATATGTGAGGCAGTTTCGTCTGCCTCCCCATATTTCCTACAAACAGGGTTTTCTCGGAGAATCCCCATGTTTTGCAGGTACTTTCTCAGGGTACGGTGTCCGGTTAGTAGGCCAGTTACTGCCTGAACTTACTCCTACTCAGTAGTAGGACTTCTTTAGTTACTGTGGGACAGGTCTGCACCATCATTAACTTACTATGCCGCTGGCCCAAAGTTTCGTTCCAGTGCCGAGTGTGCTGTGCAAGGATCCATTTTTGGCGCTCTAGTTCCTCGGAACTGAGTGCTTATCAATTTGCCCAAATGTCTGTAATTTTCGAATATTTCGATGAAAATGGTCTTAAACGATTTGGTTCGACTCACTGATCAAGAATCCGTGGTCGAAATTCATTCTGTCCAGCCGGTCCGGCCGGCCGGCCGTAGGCACGATAACTCTCGAACGGAATGAGCTAGAGAGTTGACATTTTCAGAGTAGGTTTGGGGGATGAATATCTCGGCTAAGTTCGTTACTGGGCAAAATCGGACAGAAGGTTTCGGAGTAATAAAAAAAAAATTTTTTTTTTACAAAACAAATTCCAAATTAAATTTTTTTTAATAAGCTGTTTTATCATAAGAATCCATTCATATCATTTTTAACTCTAACAAGCTAATACTTTCGGAGATATGATTTTTCAAAATTTCAATGTAAATCGTATTTCACAGATTGATATAATTATTCTATGTATATTCTATGTATGAATTGTCATAAAGTCAACTTGACAGAAGGGAATATTGTAACTTCAAGAATATTGGGGTTGAAATACTCGTATTTTAGCGATGCAACGGGGACCTCACCCGAAAATGTTTGAAAATATTACGTAAATATTGAAAGCATAATTCTGTAGTTCGAGAGAGGAGAAAATTAATGGGCGAAAACCATCAAGGAGTTTCGGAGTTATGGCCGATTTTAGTAAAAATATTTTTTATGAATATTTCCGAAACCGATCACTCGATCTATCTGAAATTTAGCACCAAATTGTAGAACCATGACCTTTATACGCATGTGAAGTTTTGTATTGACCAGATTACCGCAAAGTGTCAAAAAAAAAATTTGAAAATGTGGTGCAGTTCTCATTCTCATGATTGCTCATTTAATCTTGATAAATAAACTATTATTTGAATTGAATTTCCTTTATGATGCAGTTCTATCATATGAATACATTGATATAATTCCCAACTCTGAGAAACCAATACCAGATATAATTTGTCTGTTTGAACTAGAGCGCCAGAAAGCTCCTGTCCACAGGGCTTGTTCAATGACGCCTTTCACAGCCGATTTGGTCAGCCCTACTCCCGGCTCTGGCCCGAATAGGGGTATAGCCGAGCCCTCCCTAGCGAGTGCGTCAGTTCTTTAATTCCCTTCAACTAGCAGCCAAGGTTTCCATGTGCCGTCGGCATTCCAACACAAGCCTGGAGTTAATTCTCCTACTGGCTATTCCTTAAGTGCTGCCTGACTATCCGAGTTCGTATGTTCCTATTGGAATAGTCCATGCAAATATTCTCCACGAAACATGTCGTGATAGCTACCACTTCTGCCTGGAATATAGTTGTGCATTTCCCAAGCGATATCGAAATGGTGCTGCAGCCTCATACACTTCAGCTCCAGAGCGTCCGCCCATCTCTGAACCATCCGTGAACCATGTTAGTTCTCTGTGCAGTCTTTTCTCCTCCTCCGCGTGGGGCTTCAGCCCCAGTTTGAAGGAAGGATCAAATGTGTGAGTTACTGGACTCCAGTTGCTCACCATGTTCAGGATCGGGTGACCCGATCCCAGCCTGTCCGTATGACCTTTTTCGCCTGAAAGTGAAGTAGAGGGAGTCCCGCGAGAACCTCCATAGCCGCAGTTGGAGTACTTTTCATTGCTCCAGTAACACAAAGCAAGGCCAGTCTCTGAACTTTCTCCAGCTCTTTGATGGCCCTGCTCTGATTGATTTTTGTCCACCCCACAGCACTAGCATATGTGAGGGAGGGCCTCACATCCATCTAGTGATTTCCGGACTCAAGCTCCATGTTTTGCCAATTGCCCTGCGAGCAATCATGAGGGTTTTCTTTCCCTTGTCAACTGTTGCTGAGAGTTGTGCTTTCCAGGGTAGCTTGCCATCAAGTTCTAGCAGAGTAAGATTCTTCCTACCATATTTATGTATACTTGACCTTGCAGTGACCTTAAAATTAAAATTTGACTTACCCAAAAAAAGGTAGGGGATAGTAGTACAAAATGATCCGGCGGAGTGAAATGATTACCCCCTATTTCTAAAAAACTAGTAGCGCCATCTCTCAAGTAAATACTTAAAATTACAAATATCGTGCCGCTCATTTGCCTGACGAAGTTTCATGGCGTCCTGATCTCTCCATGCTGTTTTATGAGGAAAATATTGAAATTGACGTGTTCTATCTTAAATAAGCCTATTTGTAACATAGATTTTTTTTGTATGTCGATATTTATGTTCTAGTTATTTCCTTCCGCAAAATTAATGATTAATAGCGGTTGATCTTATCATATTTTGATTTCCAGTTAGGAATGTTTGTGAACAATAATTCGAATTCTTCCAGAATGAAGGCATTTGGGGTAAAATGATCCTACGCGAGGTGTACTAAATGATCCCGCGAGATCATTTTACCCACATGTCAAAGGATCTAGGGATTACCACCAATGTTCATTTTCAAAAGAATTAGAATGAAAATGGAATTAATAGACCGGACACCTCCTGGTTCATCTTATGTCGGTAATACATCAGGGTAGATGAAACTGGAAAGTTTTCCTCAATGGTTTGATCATTTCTCGAATCGTGCAAAACCTTCTGCAGAAGATCCCGCTCTTTTAATTTTAGACGGCCATCTATCGCACACAAAAAATTCTGATGTGATACTGAAAGCAAGGAACATTACACTACAATTTTGTGCCTACCCACCCACTGTTCACATAAATTACAACCCCTTGATGTTGTAATGTCTCCACTTAGCTTATATGCATTCGCAAAATGTGGCATAAATACTTTTAACTCAGATGTTCTTCAAGATAGCAATTTTATTGCGGGAGAAACAATAGAAACAGAGCACAATACCGAAATATCTTCATCCCACGTTCAAAGAGAATCGCCTAATGCTGATCCTGAGGAAAGAAGTAGTTCACCAAGTATCCTCAACTGCCAAAACGTTGTGATTGCTGCACATAGAGAAAAGCTGCAAACAACAACGCAATATTTTGCCCAAACTAATTCGAGATCGGCAGCAGTTTCTCCTCCTCAAACTATATGATCCCGGGATCCTTTTCCCCCTCACCGTGGGATCATTTAGGACACAGTGGTATCCAAAATGATCCTTTAGCAGTCTTTTTTAAAAATGCCAAGAAATATATTCGTTTATCAGAAAATGGCGAAATTGATGCATAATTAGTTCAGCAGATATATTTTCTTAACAAAACGTGTTTTATTACTTTTCATGCATCCATTGTATCGAATCTGATAAGATTTTTTCTTAGGGGGATCATTTTGGACTACTTTCCCCTAGACCATAAACAAATTGCACTAATACAAAATCCAATAGATACAATTTTAAATGGCGGCCGGGTAGAGGGTACACTTTACGGGTGCATGGTATATTCGTTCAACAGCATCATATCACTTCAGGTTTTCTGCAATTTTCCAATTACTCTTAATGCTCAATCCTTGTTCTACGACTGAAAGTTATGTAATTACATTTATTCAAATCCAGGGGAAATTTTTCCTTTTACTGTGCTCATTTTATACATCATCCAATACATCAGCAATGCGGAAATAGTCACCTCATCTACACATACTAAAAATTCAATAAATTTGAAATAACTCATATCTTTTATATACATTATAAATAACGGCGATCCAAGGAGAGAATCCTGAGGTACTCCCTAGCTAGGGTACAGAGAAGGCTGGTGAAATAATACACTTACAGTTACAATTTAAGTTCTATCATTGAGAAATGAAGATAACTACGGCAGCAAGTGATATACCTTATATTCTTATTTTTCAGGTTCCAAGAGTCGTTATCTCAAGTGCCTTGACCCAAAAGGTGATACTCTACTACTTGGGTTGGAACAGAGAGGCAAATTCTCCATTTTAGCTAGAGAAGATAATATCAGTGGTGTCCACTCTGCCAAAAACTTACTTACTAAGAGGTTACCGCTTACAGTAAGGTTGGTACACGGCACCGCACCTAGGGGGATTAAAAGTCCCAATCACTTTGTGCCAGAGATCAGACTTCTATCGATTGTCGAAGAGGAACATATATTCGCTGTGCCTCTGCAGAAGGATGATCAGAATGTAGTAGCTTTACCTTTAGGAGCACCATTGAAGTTGCTGAAAGCTAAAAATGAAGACATATTGAAAGGTAATATTATTATTTTATTGCTTGAAGCTTCATCGGCTCGGTGGCAAGCTTGAATAATATGTTGGATCGATTATTCAATGAAAATGGTAATACTGCCAATAGTTACGGTGCATATTATGGTATATATTCACTTAATCGGATCTCCTGAACATACAATTCTTATTATTATCATTTTTATTCGGAAAGGTTTAATAAAATAAATTCCTTTGATTACAAATAAAAAAACTTAGCTCAGATAATCTTCCACGGAGAATTCGTTCAGCGAAAATTAGGGTACTAATCGCCATTCAGGAAATTCTTCCTGAGGAATGTACAGGATCAGAACTAAGGTAGATTTTCACCTCAATCCAAAAATAGTTTCTACTTGAAGATATGTTAAGTGGAGTTTTGCACCAGGCAAAAAAACATATCAGTGAGTTTCTCGTCTCACCCAAAAACTACGAATAATGAAACCACATTATTACACATACTACTTGGTAACATTATTTCTCTTACGAATCTGGGGATATAAGTTAACAATACAGAAACTTTATTCATCGGAATTCATCAAAACCTAGAAAAACACGAAGCACACAATCCCTCGAAAATTGAAGAAACTCTCCTATGATTCGTTCAGTACAACATAAATATTAAATTTACATATATGTACCGGAAAAATTAGTATGGAATCAAAATAGTCAAACTCAAAATACTCCACATGAACAAAATGGCGTGCAAACTATATTAACTAATTTCAAATTTTAAGTTAATCAACCAAAACGCAATTTCAGCTTCTCAAAAACATTACATATTATATATTACTCACCGACAACTTGACGCATATATATTTTGACAAATAATCACACCAACTTTTAAGAGATTTCAGAACAACAATTCATTTATCTCAACTATTAAGAACAAAGTATTCTTACGAGAAATGTTTAGAGAAGTATCTCTCTTGAGCGACGCAAAGAGAGAATGCCCATAGATTTTGTCGCCACAGAAAATTCTGTTCTCACAGAATCGAAACGATAAATTCACGGTACTGAACAAAACTACTCTAAAATAATTTCTATTATACTATGCGCGTCAAAATTATGGAACAAATTCATTTTCTCAGAAGAAAAATATTTGGCAACAAAATCCTGAAACAGGTCAATTTTTACTCACTTTTACCAAATTTGTATGCATTTTTGAGGGATTTTTGTTGCACCCTGTGCCATCCCCATCAACACTCTAAATTTTTTGAATAAGGAAAGTGGTTCCAGTGGTCCTTTTTTGGCAAGGTCTTTGTATCTTCTTTACAGGCGTGCAGAAATTTTCAAGGAACATTTTTCTTTTTTGAAAAATAGTTAGTTCTAAGAGTTTTTCAGTATGTGCACTTTGTCATGGCTCATTTACTTTGAGACGATGGTATCTGATGAAATTTGTCACCGACTCAAAACGACCATTACAGTTTTGTTCATGCACAACTTTCAACACCCTCACGTTTTTTTCTCCATTAAAGGGTTCGTAGGGGTTGAAAGTTGTGCATGAACGAAACTGTAATGGTCGACTTTCATTCGGTGACAAATTTCATCAGGTACCATCGTCTCAAAGTAAATGAGCCATGACAAAGTGAAAACCTCTTTGAACTAACTATTTTTCAAAAAAGAAAATTTTTTCTTGAAAGAAGATACAAAGACCTTGCCACAAAAGTACCACATGGCCACATGACTTTCCCTGTTCAAAAAATTTAGACAGTTGATGGGGATGGCACAGGGTGCAACAAAAATCCTTCAAAAATGCATAAAAATTTGGTAAAAGTGAAACAAAATTGACATGTTTCAGGATTTTGTTGCCAAATATTTTTCTTCTGAGAAAATGAATTTGTTCCATAATCTTGACGCGCAATAATTTTTATCTGTTTGATTAAAGTAAACCAAACGGTAATGTTAGAAAGAGTGACGGGTTTTTATACCATAACAGTAGTATGTCAAATAAGTGATATTGATATTATGCTTATGCTGAAACGATCGGATTTTTTTCGACATTTCGATAATTCTACGTTGTTAAACTGTGTCATTTTCAGATGGGCTTCTAAATATTCTTCCCCTGTAAGATTTCTATCTAATAAAATAATAAATTATAGGCGAACTTGTAAAATATGACTAAAATGCTGTCCATATTTGACGGAACACCAAACAATACATGCAATTGCGCAGAATCGACGAACTTTTTCAGAAAACAGCGTTGTTACGTCAGTTGTCAAATTATATAATGATATTGCAGCTGAATATGGAGTTGGCTATGAAATAATATAATCAAGTCCTCCGTTGAGAAAAACGAAATTATTTTACGGACAAACCTATATTTTTACCTACAGTACCTATAGTTCCGCTAATCCGACCTTTTTTTTTACTATCGCCCCATAAACATCAAATCATTTGATGTTTATGGGGCGATAGTAAAAAAATTCTTTTCTCTATCACTTTTTTGTGTGTACGTACGACACTTTATTATTATTATTTTCATTCTTTTACTATTTTTCATACGTTGTTCATGGTTTTGCAGGACTCTGGTAACGGATTGCTCGCCATCTTGTTTCACATGCATACGGTTCCATTCGGTTCGGTTCTTTTTCGGTTTCAACCGAAAACGTATGAAGCCCTTTCACACATATACGGTTCATATTAGGTTTTATGTTATCTTCCGAAACAAAGGCTCAATCACAATTCTATTTTTTTTTTCCGACGTCTGATTCATCAAAGTCATTCAAAATTTGCACACAAACATCATTATCGCTTCCTGAGTCTTTAATTTATCTTTATATCTTTCGGAAGCTTTGTCCCACAGCACTGGTTTAGATTCAAAACAGAAATCATTCAATCCACATTTGGTAAACCATCATTTTCTCATGAATACTGAGATATTCCCGAACATATGATGTCTATATTTGGAAAAGATATTCTGCTCGATTTGAGGTTAAAACCACAGAACGAGACAGAAAATATATGTAAATATTTATTACTTTATAGTTAAAACCGAAACTAAGTGTGGATTCATGCAGCCTAAATTAACGAGTATCGAGTAACAATTAACAATTATAAATAGTGAGTAAAAGTTGAACTTCATATATCTCAATGAGAGTGTTCATGCAGCCAAGTAACAATTATCAATTAACAAATAACAAGTAGGAGTTCGCCAACTTTTAACTTTCTACTTTAATTGAACGAGATTTTGTACTTGTACGCAACTCGTGCGCAGCTGAACGCAGATTAGACAGTCCGATGACATAAATAACCTCACTTCGTGAAATATTTGTGATATTTCTTGTGTTGTTGTCTTTTGGTACCTCAATATCGCATTTGAAAATGGAATTTTAAACAATTATTTTCGATTATCAAGGGAAAATAGGTTATTTTGGAAAATTAATGCATTGAATATCCGACTTGTGCGCAGCCTTACTTTTTACTTCTTAATTGTTAAATTGAGTGCATGAATGGTACATTTTTATACTTGTTAATTCATAATTGTTATTTGATACTTGTTACTTGATAATTGTTAAATGAAGCTGCATGAATCCACACTAAACCGTGTTCCGTGTTTGTGTGAACGCTCCGGTTGATCTGTATTCCCTACACACTAATCCTAACCTGATTGGAACCTATTCGTGTCGAGGGAGTATTCAATGCTGAACGATTTCTATTCGGTACCGAATCTGAACCGAAGCACCGTTTCACACTTGTCGCCAGCGACCGAATGGAAACCGAAAACGAACCGAACCGACTGGAACCGTATGCATGTGAAACAAGCCTTAGGGTAATAATATGTATTATCTACTCTAAGCTCGCTATTGATAAAACCGTAAATTGTTCAGTATACAGTCATTCAAAGCACTCTTGATCAATAATCTAACATTGCTTCTTACCCCCATTTGATAATTGAAATTTTATTTCAGGGATGGTCGAATACAGCAGACTGGTAGAAAGAGTAACGAAACTAGCAACTGAAGTTTGTCACCGAATTCAAATCATAGAAGGAAAATCGAGTGAAAGCAAGAAACTCCCTCCAGCGCATCCTCCCGATCCAAGAAATGGCTTTTTGCTACGCCGTAGTGCCTCCTCAGACTCGACGAATCACAAACCAAAGCATTCTCACAGAAGAGATGAAAATTTCGTACCTACATCGAAAAATTACGACGAAATCGATCAGATTTACGATTATGTGAGGGGTGTGGCACCCTTACCTAAAACTATTCGTTCGCCCTATTCTGAACCCAGTCCTTCGTCCATTTCACACAGCTCTGCACCATCGAACATTCACTCCTCGACTGATATCAAACCTGAACCACCACCTATAGATACGATTCCAACCAAGAAACTGCATGCCGAAAAACGGAATAGAAAAACATCAACTATTCAAGAAACTCCAACAAAAGGCGTTCCAATTGTAGAAAAGACTCCTCCCGGACTGCCTAAACTTTTCGTGAAGAACGGTCAGTCACAGCGAGTGAGGTTACTCAGACAAAAAAGTGCATCTCCCATCAAGGAAACTGCTCCGACTAGTAGGTCAAAAACAGGTTCGCCCCTGTTCAGTATAAGATACAAGTCTTTGAACAATCTACAAGTGATGGAGCTTGATGGTACGTTGGATTCCAGCAATTCCGGAAATGATTCCGGTGGCGTCATTAAACAGCCTGAGAAACGTTCAAGGAAACTGTCAAGGCCAAGAAGTTTGACTAATCTTATATGGGAAGTGAAGGAGTATCCTGATATAACAGTGCCAGTTATAGAGAAATCGAAGAAAGTTCAAGCAGCTGCCATAATATCGAAGAATAAGCATTCTAAATATACAATTAACAGTCAACGTCGTGGTACTCTATATTTATGAATTAGTAATATTGAGGAGGGATGACTCGGTTTTCGATTCGAATTGAAGCGAAATTTAGTGATAAAAGTGGAATAATTAAACCTTGTTCAAATTGGAAAACGCACTATGTACGGGAAGTTTGAATGAATACGCGTCATCCGAGGAAGTACTTAGTGGAGGACACATCTAAGCGATCTCGATTACGAATGTTTACAAATTAAGCTACACATTTGTCGCGAAATGTTTTTGGTACTTTGGTACCTTGATGTGGCTCACATCGTTTTTATTCGTAACTGTGTCAACTGAAGTTTTGAGGTCAAAAGAATGCTGCTCGTTGGAAATCATTGGACATCATCTATTGGAATCATTAGCAGAGGTTATGAATTATAAACGTATTTTTCTATGGGCAGATGAGAGTTGGTCATATACTCTATTCACTTTTATAAAGTCTCCCGGTTGGCCACGATTTAGCGTTTTTGTAACAAACTGAGGCAGGTTGGCACTCCTAAAATATCGTCAATGTCAAAACAATTCTCCGAGACTCTGAACCTAATCTTCCATCTTAGACAATATATTATCACAGACCATTATCTTCGAATAATGATGAAGTCTTCGCTTTGAAATTGAAAATGCCGAATGTAGTTTCGAAGAAGCAGGGACAAAGTATCAGTGCTATACAGAACTGTAATCTGCACTAGGAAAACTTCATCCTGTCTCAGGACATGTTGAACTCTCGAATGAAATGACTTAGCTTCCTATCACTATATTTTATTAAGGTTTAACATTGACTCGGGTTTCGTAGTACTACTACATTTTGAAACTGGTGTTTTTCAAGTTGTGCAACAAGATATTTAATTGTCATCTTTAGGACCTATTTCTTGAGATTTTGGAAAAGTGGGGAATGTCTATTCGTTAAGAAGTTTTCCTGCTTGGTTATTCAGGTACTTTTATTCTTTTTTCGAATGAACTATCACAAAGTAACGGACTACTGTATCCATTATTTTTCATTAAAATTTCAACACATGATTCTTGATTTCCGTACAAGAAAATAGCATAACTGAATCTTCAAAACAGTTTATATACGTGGAATATTTCCAGTAACAACAGAGGAAACCTTTTCTTCAACAGTCGCCAAGTCTTTGGAATTGTTAAATTCACATAATATATAACGTATTTACTACGACCTCTATGTGAAAGGACAACGTTACGTAGTTATCTGAGAGGAAAATGACTATAACCTAACATTTTCAAAATATACACGGTGAAATGTGTCAAACTTTCAAGGCCAACCGGGAGACTTCATAAAAGTGAATGGAGTATAGATAAATCTAAAAGCATGGAATAGACTGAAAAGTAAGAACTCTTGTAATATGCCATTAACTACAACCAAGGTATTTCACCTTCTTCAAGATGAACCTTCTGCCTCAGCATTCCTCGGCTATCATTTCAATTGTTTAGGACATGTCAATATAAGAATAAGTACCAATCTGTAGCACCTTGACTACAAACACTTCGATCTTCTGTGCTGCCTCTTCCAGCCATGCCGCGGTTATGTCGATCGTACTCTCTATTTTGTTCTTCAGCCCGATCAAATCGCTATCCTCTACAAAAAATGGTCAGATCATAGGCGAAAGCAATCCCCACCCATACCAAGGACAATTTCCACAGTTTTGGTCATGCCGCCGACTACACTAGGAAGCCTTCAAACAGCATATACCTACACATATATATCCTTGAAGAATTTGGTGAAACGGGGTTAGAAATGAGGATCTCATTTCTGCAGAAAATTCCTTTTAATTGGATTATCGGTTTCGCGACTAGAAATACACGTTGCATCTTCAGGTCGAGAACTCTAAACAAAACGCTTACAATTAAGCATGCTATCCTAAATAAAGAGATCTATTTAATGTTTTTATCTAATTCGAGCATACCCTTCTCAAGGACAATATGGACATAACCATACAAAATACATCCCCGAAGAGTCCGTCGTTGTCCTCTCCAGATCTTCCAATTATGTTTTGACACCGCGCCATGTTGAACGCATTTCTGTTGTCAACTATCGCCATAGCCACCTATTTCTTCCTTGACTGCCTCTCTTTTTAGTCCAAAATTAACGATATTCTGGGTCCGTCTCTGAATTAACAGCTTAAATGTTCCGGTACGCAAGCATCCGTACGTATGTAAGAGGGTGTGACATTTTGCGCGAGCATTGTTCATCTTCTGGTAATGCGCCTCCTCAGTTAAGTAGGATTGCAGACTGGAATTTCTTCTCTGGCTGCTGTCTTCTTCGGTTTTTTCGGTGTTATTGATTTCTTTCGAGCAGCTCTTTGAGCTGGGTCCTAGGTCTAAACAGTGTTACATCGAAGTCTTCCACTTTTATGAATGTATCTCATCTTCAAGAAGCATTCTCATGTCTGTAGCCAAACCACAGAGATACCTGCTGCTTATTGACGTCGGGTCACCGCTGCATGCATCTTTTCACGCAAAACATTGATCTTTGCACTCATCGTGTGAAAATTGGATTTTACAGAAGCGTGCCTTCACAGAACAAAATATGAAATTACATAAATAGCGAAACGTCCTCTTTCTGCGTAACGCAAATCCAAATAGCATTATTTATGATATTATATTATATATATTTCTCTATTTCAGTATCATAATGAGTCCATTCCAGCACTAAAAACAGTGCTGGAATGAACTCATTCCCGCATTGTTTCTTGTTATATTTTTCGTTTTGTGGTATTGACATTCGATCCTATCTAATTTCAACACACGTCAATTGTCAATATAATATAATCTGGATATAGTGAAATAATTGTTGAGGGAAAAAGATTTATTTTGATTAAAAAATAAGGTACTAGAGATTTCCCTTCTTGCTAATTTTGAATCATTCATGCTATTAGTAAACTGTTTTATATCTGATCTCCATGTCCTACGTATGATTCAAATTCAAATTCCGTAATCTGTCAACTTTCGTAACAGTCACACCAACTGCCGATACAATACGAAAGTCACTAGGATGTATAATCCGAATTTTTCATTAAATTTCAACAGTATTTTACAAAACTTGCCTGAAATAGAGAAAATATCGTCTAATACTAGTTGCAGCAGGCAATTCCAACACTCATGCGTTCTCATTCGTGTTTCAATAGGAGCCCATTCTGCAACTTGTATTGGAATATACTATTCCATTCCATCGGTTGCGAACTGGTAGGGAGAGAATACTACCAGCGGCACCTATAGAAATCCTTACGAACTCCGACCCTCTGCGATGAAGAAACCTTGAGCGATGTTCAGCGACGTTCATTCTTTTGCCGTAAGAGCGTCAGGGACTGCAAGGCCGTCAATCTATATAAGACCTTTACGGACTGAAAACGCCCGGTTTAGTGTGGTTAGATAAACCACCAGCCAGTGAACATTAAATGAGGTGAAGACACACCGTGTGTCTTCTTTAGTTATTGGCAATTAGCCACAGCTCACCTCATTGAATGTAAACGGTCCAGAACCATCAGGAGCATGCTCAGTTTCATAGAAGTCGCTGGCTTTAAACTGCGCATGCTCCTGTTGGTTTCGGGCCCATAATATGAAGGAGGTCGCATCAGAATAAACCATTTCATAGAAAATTCCCTATACTAAGAATGGTGCGAAATAATAATCAATAAAATCTATTTTTTTACGGTCCTAGATGTAAGATTTCCATTGTTGAGCTACAGACACAAATATCTATTTGAGGCGGTTGTAAAACGTGTGCCTTTTGATAAGGATATAGATGAAATGACCATGTCTCCTAAATAATTTCTAAAATGTCTTCCTCAATTGCAGCCATTTTGGTCGAAGAAGGCCATTCCAGACTAGACCTTTGTACCAAAACAAAAATATTTACGACATTGTTCGAAAAATGTACATAATATTCGTGGACTTGTATAAATCTTCAACTGAAATCATTCCATGTTGTCTTAATGCAGTCGGTCAAATTTTACCTAGACTTGATAACTCGCATGTCAACAAGTATTATTGTATAGGTGCGGCCATTTTCAAAAGTACTGTCGGGTGAACTCAGCGTTTTTCGTGAGGTTTGAAGTTGGATGGTCCTAGGATCAAGGACTAATGTATATTCTGTTATTGAATTATATTTTCACTTTTTATCATCTCTGCTATTTTGTAACTTTTGGCGATATTTGTGGAAAGGTTCAATTTGATCAATTCTACATTCCTTTGAAAATTACATTCCTAGAAATTACCTGGTACCTATACAGGGTGTTTCTAAATTGATACAAAAGTTTTGGTGGAGTTAATCCTCGATGAAAATTAAGAGGGATCTTTCATATATTTTTTTGTTCTAAGCTACTTCCCCTCCAAGTAATTGTCCTTTGAAATTGGTAAAATTCCCCGAACATAGAATTTGAACAATAAAAATATTTATCATTAAGACTTAAATTCAACCAGTCTTCTTCATATTAATTAAAACGAATACATATGGCAACATCCTACTTCATTATTCCGAAATATTTTAATCTGTGAATTTATGTGAAGATAGTGGGAGTGACAATTAATTTTTTTGTAGTCGAATTAATAATTTTAGCAGAAAAACTCATGATACAAAAAAGTTGCATGTTGAATTCGTCTTTTAAATCAATTTTTGGCGTTCTTGTTCATCGGAACAGAGTGCTTATCAATTTGCCCAAATGTCATTAATTTTCGAATTTTGGCTGAAAATGGTCTTAAACGTTTTGATTCTACCCACTGATCATGAATCCGTGGTCAAAATCGATTCGGTCCGTCCGTAACCACGATAACTGTCGAACGGAATGAGCTAGAACGTTGAAATTTTCTGAGTAGGTTTGAGGGATAAATATCTCGGTTAAGTTCGTTATTGGGCAAAATCGGTGGTTTCGGAGTAACGAAAAATATTTTTTTTTACATTACAAATTTTAAATTCATTTTTTTAAGATGCAGTTTCATCATAAGAATCCATTTATATCATCCTCTCCTCTAACAAACTAATACTTTGGGAGATATGATTTTTCAACATTGCAATAATTAATCGTAATATTATGATTTTTTTGAATTTATTTTCAATGCATTTGATGCAGTTCTATGATAAGAATCCATTGATATCATACCCAACTCTGAGAAACCAATACTTTCGGAGATATGATTTGTCACAGTTAGAACAAGAACACCAAAGGTCCTGTCCACAGGGCCCCACGTTTTCAATTTGAATAATGTTGAAGCATCAAAAAGTTCTGATGCAAAATATAGTAGGGATTTGTTTCTCCACCCCGTTACAATGAAATTTCGGAATTGAAAAAACTTTTTTCATTTACCATTTTTCCAGATTCGGCTCAGGTAAAAAGTTACAAGCGTTTAAAGATTTCACAATGTGCTAATACACTCCCGCATATAAATTATCTATGACATTGTTGGCGGATGAGAATAAGGCATGGTAACGTGGTTTACAGCTTGATTCGGGATTCCAACGCTCAGGGACGGATCCATAAAAGTAGTGAAATTTCTGGAGTTATCCATTTTAAAACATTCAATGAAGAATATCTCGAAAACGGTGCGTTTAAGGAGAAATGATGAAGAATAATATAATGTTCTAAAACGATGGAATATTCTTGAAATGACTCAAGAAAAACTTTATATGCTTTCTTTATGCTAATTTCGTTTAGTTTTATGAATCCACGAGTCCATAACTAGAAAACCAGTAGAAGTAGAAAATAACTAATATTTGGAAAATATGTATCATAGTTATAGGAAACTTTAAGCCAACATTCATTTTATTCGAAAAAAGGATGTCAAAGCTACAGAATAAAAACTGATTTTTTTTCAAAATTTCAACAGCCTGTATCTTTTTACCTGAGCTGAATTTGGAAAAATGTTAAATGAAAAAAGTGTTTCATTTGATGAGAGGAATCTTTGGTTAAAATTAATGCAGTGGTCAAAGACTCACCCTGTATAGTACGTTTATAATGTTCGGTTCCATCATAAGATGTTATTTTGTGTATATAATGTATACAAATTGAGATGAACGAAACATATCATTAGGTATTTTAATAATTTTCAATGTGCCTTCCGAAAGACTAAATATTTGTTATTATTGTGTAAGGTGTGCGTAAAAGCTATTCAAAATCGAAAGTAGGCTCCCTCCCAATATAAGCTTGTGATGTTTATCGTATATAATAGCATGCCTTCCATTTTTTTGATATTTGTGATTTTTCTAGTTTTAGTTTAACTTGAATAAATCTTATTGTGATAATTTTTATGCGAGAATATTTTTTCGAAACGTTTCTACCATATAAGTCATATTTTATTCGCATTGAGAATATTTCCAAGGATCTACATATTATATTATTTGAATATACATGATAGTTGCATTTAATATTGTATGGATGCTGAAAAGTAATGTACTAGTATTTATGAACGTTTTCGGTCGAATTTAATAAAGTGCTATTTTCGTCAGTTGTATTTTTCCTTACAATATAGTCTATTCACTCTATTCAACAAGTGCTTTTTAGGTCAGAATTTTTGCGTATCCTCCTCCTTCTCGCAACAATTGCAATAGTTATAAACAATGAGGTGATAAAAAATGGGGTTTGGTTTGCGCCAATATTTCAAAGACTATTCGAGATAATTCGAATAAAAAAAGATACAAAAAGAGGAAATTTCCTAAAAAAAAGTTCTAACTCCCGGAACTGTAGGACCAATATTTATAATATAGATCCTATATAGAGTATAGATATAGGATAGATCAATGAACAATAATCCGTGGTCCAAAAATTTTTAACGCGATTTTTCAATTATAGTTATCCATTAGTTAATTAACAATTTTTTGTAGCAATTTAAAAAACTAAAACAACCATGTACTACTTAAAAAATTATTTATTGAATTGAAAAGTACAATAAAAAATGTATATAATTTTTTTCTTAAATAATAATACATGGTTGGTTTTGTTTTGTTTGAATAGAAAAAGAAAAAAATACAAAGAGATAGTTCATTTGTTTATACAAATTGTTTATTAAATAAACAATGAAAATTTAAGTAATATTTTTTTATATCAAAGACCTAGATAAATAATGATTTAAATAAAATGGTCCCTTTATAGTTTTCATGACAAGTGGTAAAAAAATTGTTATTTAACAAATGCGTTCAACATGCAGTTCAACATTTTTTTAAGGACTGGTTTTTTTTGAAAATATCATAATCATCATCAGGGTTTCTATTATCAAAAAAAAAATTTATTATCTCATAAACAACACATTTGTTTATAACAATTTTTTAAACAATAGGAGATTGAATAGGAAAATTATACAATATCATTTTAAAGTAGCTTATTCTGATCATAAGAAATGGAGTCAATAGGAATATTATTAAAAAAAATTGTTTTCAATGTTTAATGAAGCTTTATAATTTTTCACTTAATTGTTAATAACAAAACTGAAATTAAAATTTTTTTAATTTTTCCGACGGGAATCTATTCTAAGACCTTCGAAAAATAGCTCCACGAAATAAAAAATTATCATCTTAATAGCTTAACAATTAACGCACTTGCAATGTTAATGTTCGTGCTACAAAAAATTGTTAATTAACTAATAGATATCTAATTGAAGAATCGCTATCAAAATTTTTGGACCAAGGATTATTGTTCATTGATATATCCTGCAGGCGCCTGAATTTTTTCAATTTTATATTCAATAAGGTTAAATAATGTTTATTCATTAAAGGTCCGAAGGGGACGAGGCTCGCGCAAGCCGGAGTACTCGTTTTCGGTCGTATTTTCAACCCTCTAGGAAAATTATAAATATTTGTCCTACACTTCCGGGAGTTGGATCCCTCCGGAAATTTCCTCCTCTGTTTTAATCTTTTTGCGCGTATGTTCTGGGGAACATCGCGTTATAGTTTTGCCCAAATAATGTGAAATTTAATTCTGTGGTGCCGTCCGGCCGTACGGCCGTCCGGCCGTTGCCACGATAACTTGAGAACGGAAAGAGCTAGCGACTTGAAATTTTCAGGGTAGGTGGCGCATCATACGACGGACAAGTTCGTTAATGGGTATAATCGGCCCAATGGTTTCCGAGTAATAATTTTGTTTTCGACCAAAATAAATCCGATCGAATTTAAACTTGGTGAATAGTTGTAGAATATAGACCTGAGCACGTTTGTGAAATTTTGTGAGAATCGTATCGCTAGAAAATTATTAAAAAATACTTTTGTTATCACGATAACCTGAGAATGGAAAGAGATAGCGGCTTGAAAACTTCAGGTTAGGTTGTGCACCTGAATGTGACATTTGAGTTTGTTTATGAGCATAATCGTCCAAACGGTTTTAGAGTTATAGCCATCTGAAATTTTCTGAAATTTGGTTGTGTTTTGTTACTCATTAACTCGAAGAATACAAAACCGATTGAATTCAAACATGGTTATTAGTTGTAGAATGCCAACGCGAAAATTCTTGCAGAATTTCGTGAGGATGGTATAACTAGAAAATTAAAAAAAAATAATTAAAAATTATGGAAAAAAAATCTATATATCATAAACTATTCGTCCGGCATGGCTGAAATTTTGGAAGAGCCTTCACCCAGTAAACATGATATATCACAGAAACATTTCATATGAGATATGGGTGAAGCATTTTGAAACATTGCAAAGTTATGTTTCATGAACATCTCGCAAATGTTTATATGGAACATCGCTTCGGATCATCAGTGATATATCACAGTGACATGAAATATGAGACATATAATATAGGTATATTATGTGGGCATTAGAAAACATTCCAGTAATCTAACGGAAATGTTTGAATGTAACACGGCCTCTAAAAAAAAGCAATATCGGTGAAATATGTATATTAAATTATTTATTCAAGTATAGGTACATTAGCCTTTCCAACATTTTTTTTTTCAGTTTTCCGTCAAACGACAATGATACGTATAAATATATATCATTATCTCTTCAAGAATATATATTCAAGAATAAATATTGTCTGAAAGATTTAATAAGCCTAATGTCAAATGTCAAATAATGAATGCTGATTGCTGATTCTGATTGGTTGGCGGTAGACGGATGCGGGCAGCCATTGGTGTTCTGAGGGACAGCGGACAGACCCATGGATCACAGATTACGCGTGGTTAGAAGTGTAGGTTATGTCTGTTGATGATCATTTAATTTGGTGGAAAGTAGAAGTTTTGGCAGTTTTTAAGTTTCATTCATCATTGTGCGATAGGATAAATTAGTTCATACTCTTTGAAACTAATAAGTGATTAATAAATATATGGTTTCATCCAGCGGTGATAAGGAAGGAGGTGAATTCTTTATAATATCATACTTACTTGATTTTTTTTTTTTTTATTACTTTTCTAATAATATATTTATATTATATCATGGATGAGCAACGACGAAAGAATAAGTTGTTTTCATTTTATTAAATTTTTGTGCTATATAATATATTTTTATTTAATATTTCGATTCCAGGTTTTGTTGTACACCTTTTGCATAAATGATGAATAAAAACTCGATTTGATAACATTTTGTTTAATATATTATTGACTAGAACCTTCGATAGTATTCTTGTTGACACCAAGGATTTAAGTGTAATGTTGTATATTTACTCTTTACGATAGGTTTGTTCCAAATCAAGAGATTATCGTACAATGCAGCGTCATGATTCGGAGCAGTAGGTAGAAAAGTCACATTTTTTATACTGCTCCGAATCCTGACGATGCATTCTCCGATAATTTCTTGATTTGGTACAAACCTAATGAAACACCTGAAGATTGAAGTAGAATCAAGAATGTTTTTGTTCCAGTGAAAAATCGGTCTGTAACATATCCTTGGTATATTGCAATGAGACCAAATTAACGTTAAAAGTAACGTAGATAATATCTACGTTACATTTCATTCATAGGGGTAGAGATGTTTCAGAAACATCTACGAGATCGTTAATGTCCAAGGACATTTATGCTTCAGAGGAAACATATCTCAGAAAACGTCTCAGTAACATATCATTGAAACATATATTATATGTTTCAATGATATGTTACTGAGACGTTTTCTGAGATATGTTTCCACTGAAGCATAAATGTCCTTGGACATTAGCGATCTCGTAGATGTTTCTGAAACATCTCTACCCCTATGAATGAAATGTTTCATGTTACACGTGAAATGTTTCAGCTATATTACTGAGATGCATCAATGTTTACTGGGCAGAACCTAACTCTACTGCAGAATTCCAAGTTTGAACACGATCGGATCTAAAATTGTTGGAGAACCGCGCAGCCTTTTGTGAGTTCGGTAGCGAAGCGGTAGCGGATGCGAATCGTCGTATGATATGTTGTCTATGGTCGTATTTTTGCGAGAACCTTCAAAAATAAAAATATGAATGTCATGATGACATATCTTTTACGCGTATGTTATGGGAAAATCGTGTTATTTCATCACAAATCTATGGGAGATGATAGCCCGGGCTATCATCTCCCACTTATGTAGGCCTACATAAGTGGTCAGACCTGGTTTTGAAAGAGATCCTCCTTAGGAGGAGGCAACTAAATATTCAAGGGATTTCTATGAACAAGAGTGAATATCTTTGAGAAATAGAGACGATGATTCTTCTTCAAGAGATCCATGTGCCTTCAGAGGAGTATATTTGTGAGAGGGGACTTTTTTTTATTTTTAATATGATATCGCTGAAATTTTGTTGAAGGCTTCTGATCTTGTAAGGTGAGAGGCTCATTTGTGGATATTAAATCTCGTGATGGGTAGAGAGGAATTTTAGGCCAGTTTTTCTATCACTAATGAGAATATATCTTTATGTTTCACCTCATCACCTTTAGATCTATCAATGGACATATATTGGTTAAGATTAAGTAATTGAATATTACTTTGAATTGAATTTCATTCAATATGTTAGTAACTAAACTTATAATTTTCTTTACTTTGATTATTTAAATATCACATTAATTCCAGTAATATTTTTCAAGAATAATTATGTATTCTTCTCCTTATGAAGAATTGAAGGTAGACAATAATGTGTTAATTTTTTCATCATTGCTTTCTATCCTGACTTCACGAAAAAAAAATTGGTTCAAGCACTGACGTGAAGTCAGGAGCTTTTGCGCGTATGTTCTATTGTCCATTCTCCTGTATTGGACACTCTTAATCGAATTCACCATGGTAAATTCGATTAAGAGTGTTCAATACAGGAGAATGGACAATTGAACATACGCGCAAAAGCTCCTGAATTCACGAAAAAAAATTGGTTCAAGCACTGACGTGAAGTCAGGAGCTTTTGCGCGTATGTTCAATTGTCCATTCTCCTGTATTGAACACTCTTAATCGAATTATGTATATTGTTGGAGATCCGAGCAGCCTTTGTTGAGTTCATCAGTAGCTGGATAGGTGACTCTGTTGCCTCGATAACGAAAAGAGATAGGGACGACTTGAAATTTTCGGTGTAGGTTGGGTATACAAATTGGACAGTTAAGTTCGTTGTTGGGCATAATCGGCTAAACCGTTTCGGAGTTATACCGATCTAGAATATTATTTTCTCGATAACTCAAAAAATACAGACCTATCTAATTGAAACTTGGAAACTAGCTGTAAAATATCGACATAACGAGGACTTTTGTGAGGATCGTAAAAAAATGACGAAAAAATATTACGTATCTCACGATAACTTGAGAACGGAAATAAGAGATAGCGCCTTGCGATTATCAGAGTGGGTTGCGCAACCGAATTACACATTTAAGTTCATTAATAGGCATAATCGGCCAAACGGTTTTGGAGTTCCCATCTGAAATTGTGTTGTTATTTCCCCTATATCTCAAAATATATAAATCTGATCCAATTAAAATATTCAAAGAATTTCAATTCCAATAGATTACATAATATGTCGGAATTGAAAATTCTGTGATCATATAGACCATTCTCTCATTACTCAAGTCTGTCATAAAAATTAAAAATGGTATGAATTATGCACAATCCCGGGATTAGAATATGTCGTTTCTCAATGTGGTATGAGCTCAAATGGAAAAAAACTTGTGTAATTTCTTTACAAATGTTTATAATGTAAAAGAACAAATCACAAACAATAATAAGAAAGACGAAAAAAATACACTGAACAAAAAACTATAATTTGAAAAAATAATAATTGAAAAACTACTTTGAATTTTTTAAATTTGAAGTGAGTGATACAAAGAAAAGAAAAAAGCTTTCCTTTCATCATGGGCCGTAGACACATACGAATTGAAGCTAGAATTGAAATAAAAACACATGTGTTTTTTCTCGAGCTTTCGCTCAAGCGATCGATATTTCTTTCATTTTGCTTGATTTTTCCTAGTTTGGTTACAAGAAACTGTGAGAGAAACTTTACCTGGTCACCCCCATAGTTTCTACTGCTCTGCAAGCGTTTGGTTTATTTACTGAAACATTTTTTTCCTATTCATTGGAATTTTGACTACTTAATAAATAATTCGAATCATATTATCTTGAATTAATATCCCGAATGTTTCGCGTATAGTTTTATTCATATCACCTTCAATTATCTATAATTATTCCCTTATGAGATCGCGATTATTAATGTTTTAGACAATCCCGAAAATCCCGGGATTATCCAAGTACAATCCCGGGATTTTTGGGGTCAGAAAACTTCCGGGATCCCGCGATTGTATTCTCTAGTTAAGAGTGACCAATAGAAGTGAATAGACAATAGAACATGCGCGCAAAAGCTCCTGACTTCACGCCAGTGTTTGAATCAACTTTCGCAAATATTCCATATAGTAATCCTGAAAAATGATATATTTTGATCAAAACAACAATTTTCTGAGGTATTTTATTCAACAAAAATATTACAAATTGAAATTAAAGAATAATAAACTCAACAAACTAGATAGAGAGAATGTGGTGGTATATAAACTACACATAAATAGCAGAAAAAATTATATACTTATAAAATCAATATAATTCAAATAGTATCAATAAATTCAATGAAACACTACTTAAATATTTACCTGGACCATGTATAAACTGACGAATAGGAATGTATATAATTAAATAAATAAGTTAAATGCAATGTCAATGGTATGTATATTTCAATCCACAGCACCATAGGAATGCACCACCCAAACTTTTTCGAACTTTTAAGATTCAATTTATCTGTTTTGATATGAAAAAGTTACAGGTTATGCTACTTGTGAGTTACTAAGAAATTCTTTAGTCAGATCATTGGATTTAAATTTGTAATATACAAATGACTAGACCTCATAATTCATTTAATCACTGTCCTCACTTTTTCATAACCCCAAATGTAGAATTCATTCACTTTTTGTTGAGCGGTATGTAAAAGATCAAGTATAACTTTTCCAATTTGGTCTGGTGCTAAGTTTCCGCTGAAAATTAAATATGCAGGATGAGTTTCTGAAGTTTAAAGTATACTATTAATCAAATTTGACCTTGAATTCTACATCACCTAATCACCTAATCATTTGAGACCAAAAATTTCAAACATTACAGACATTTGGGCAAAGTGATAGCACGCTGTTCCCCAGAACATGCTCACAAAAACTACAAATACAAACGTAAAGTTAATCAGGAAGAACATGTAATTGTTAAGTTGCCAGGCAATAAAGGATATCACAAATATGTTTGTATTGTTCAAAAAGTAACTGAGCAAGATATTGAAGTTATGACCATGGTAGGCTGTGATGAAAACAAAAGATCATTCAAAGAAAATGATAATGATATTAGTATTATAAGTAAATCTCAAATAATTCAAGCTCTTGATGAAAAAAAAAAACCTTTAGAATTTGATGGATAATTTTAGTGGTAATATGAAAACAAGATCTAAGCTTTCAAAGTTATTATGTTTCATTTCAGACAATTTTCGAATTTCAGAAGGAATCTGATCTAGGCTCCGAAACGTTATGAAATAGTTGTTTCATCGTTTATGTTTTTTTGTTATTGTTTGTTAGGCAACTTTCTTTCTATACATTGCTTCCGACACATATCTTGTGTTTCTTACGCAGAAACAATTCACAAAATAATGAATTGAAATTGGGACAGAAAACCCAGTAAGGAACCATTTAATAATTTTAGTTTGACAGATTCACCAAATCTGATAGAAAATCTATAGATGTTGAATGTTCAATGGACTTTTACATTTATGAGAAGACATATTTCAAACATCTTTGAATATGCCCAGTTGAAATTTAGTACATTTCTAGAAGTTTTATCTCCAGGGATTAAGGGATAAAAAAAAATTATTATATATATTATACAACGTGAGCAATGTATGTGGTATATGGAGGAGGCACCCAACGGTTTTCCCAAGTCTCAGCTGGTTTAAAAATATAGTTTGTTTAGACAAACTATTTTTATGTCAGATGTAAAAAATGTGGACTTTTCGAACTATTTTACTATATCATTTTACTCATGTCAAGTGCTAATTCACTTCTACAGTTTCTTATTTGTGGATTCTTGATATGAATAAATTATTATGAAAAATTGACAGATGTTGGAAGCGTTGAATATAATAAGCTTATAATTTCCTGTCACTAACTGCACAAAATAATGTATAATTATGATAACACTGATAACCTTCAGCAGTTTATCAAGAATCTAGAAATTTCCAAAATCATTGTATCATATTTTATCTGGAGAGTTTATTGGATCTATATTACTCTACTCACACAAAAACTTCTTCCCTGAGGTATTTTGTACTTTTTCTACTGAAATTTGATAATTCCGATAGAGCAGTTCTTATTCCATCTCCCGTTTGATCCAGCAAACCTGGTGCATATTCTTCAATCTATGAAATGAAAAAAATTCAAAATTCAAGCATAATAAAGTACCTTAAGAATCCCTACCTTTTTCAATAGGTTCTCATAAACTCCAATTACAGATTCTTTAGTATTCAAGATCACCCTATACCCAATTAACCCTAAATCAGAAAGTAATTCAGAATATGGCTCCAAAGTCTCATGTAATTTTTTTTCGTATCCTGGGAATTGCTTATCAATTTCAGAATTAATCCATCTTATTCCATCAGTTGTTTTATTGAGAACTTTATGGCTGTATTCACAGACATGATAATCTTTCAGAAGATTAGCAAGAACTGAATCTGAAAGGAATGGAATTTTTGAATACAGTACAAAAAACAGTGCTACAGATATCACCTTTCCAACTTCCATGTTTTTGAACATCAGTGAATATAACAAGTCCTAAAATGGTGAAAGACAAAACAATTAACGTTTTCACAGAAATCTTATCACCAGTTGCCTTTTTAGTTTCCTTGGATTGCTGCTTGTGTTGTTTGGATGCTTTCTAGAAGAGTATTCTCAAATTAATTACATCTTCATACATATCCTTTACTAAGGAAAATCAGGAAAAATCTTTCCAATTTCATTATTCTCAAATTAACTTCAAAAGGTATTAACTCACCTTTCTTGAAGACATTTTAGAAATTTTATAGTATGCAAACTGAACTTCGGATGATTCGGTAAAAGTACCTTTACCTGTGTACCTGCTCTTTACGTGAATTGTTTGGAAATGGAATGTAAAATGTAATATGGATTTTTATGTTGTGTTGGCACAAATGATTAAATGAATGATTTGTAAATCGTGGAACTGACAGCCAGGCGCGGAAACATACACCACAGATTACAAAAAAACTTCTTCTTCTTTCAACTAAGGTTATGAACCCAGTCTTCTTTCAAAATACTTAAGGCTGGTTTATGCTGGCTGGTAACTTTAACCATAGCCTCCTCTATCTAACAGGCCAGAAGGTTAGACGTTGCCGTTGTTACGTCGGAGTGTCGCGAAGCACGGACAAGGCACCGATTCTACAGGCATTTCACAGTTTACTATTTCATTTTGATGTGCTCTAATTATCTAAGATTCTAAGAACTGTATGGAGGAAAGCAATACAGCATTTCGTTTATTTGCGATTAGTTTCATAATGTTTCATCGCAAATAATCCAGAACTCACCACGAGGAGGTAGCTGTATTATTGAGTCCCAAAAGATTACAATCAGAATATTCGATTTTCTGAGGCATTCAAACTTAATCAAACATTCATAAATATCAAAATTAGGAGAATAATAAAAAGATATTAGCCCTTGATATCGATTATACTCTGACTGTTCATCTTAAACTTAAAATAAATTCTCAAAAACAAAAAGTCAACAGAACAAAACATTGATTATTCTCTCATGAGGCTCTAAATTTTGACATTTCTTTCTCAGATATGATATCTGACTTTCTTTAATTCCTACACTACATTTTATATCCGCTGTAATATTACTTAAATATTTCGGGTGAGGAAGAGTTAATAAATGAGAGTCTCTAATCAACCTGTAAGAACCTGGAAATTGGAAATGAATAGAAGATGCCCACAAAAACAAGTCGGTAGAATAAATGGTGAAACTACTAATTTGAGTTGTTGACTTAAAAAAGTCATTTGAGAAGTGTCAACGTCGTCTGTATTAATGTTTTCTAGATTATTGATACAATTTTTGAGGGCATTATGAATTTTCTCAATTTCTTCCATTACTTTATCTAAAATATATTGTTCTGAAGAACTGCTCGCATTAGCAGAGGAATCTGAATCTAAATCGGTCCTATTCAATTGAGAAATTGAGTTTTCGAACTTCGACCACCTATCACATATGTATCTCTCACCTAATAACCACTTAAATTTAGAAATGGTTATATTGCTTTGGTTTTTGAACACTTAATCCTCAAATCTGCGAATACCTTAAACCCGGACGTTATTTTTGGAAACTCACCTTCGAAATTTATTTTGTAAAACATAACGAAATCATTTTCTTCAACGTTAAAAGAAAAGTTGAAAATTGCCTTGTCTTTGAAATGGGAACAAAATCGAGAAAAAGTAAGAATCTGATTTTGTGTGTCCCAGTCGGTAAAAATATTATCATGATGAAAAACTAAATTTTGCTAATTTTTGATCAGTTCTTTTGGGAGTAATTGTAGAAGACATATAACTTGGTTGATTTGGAAAAATTGAAGGGAATGCGTCATCGGTTAATTTAGGAATTTTTCTCGGGATACTAATAAATGATCCATCTGAAGTCGGTAGAGAATTTTCTTTTACAATATATGCATCTACAAAATGTCTTATGCATACTACAGAATTATTCTTAATTTTGAAACTTTTTTCCCTATGGATTGCATTGAGCCATTTTCGTCGTCTTGAAGGATCTTTTGGTAATCTAAATACCGAAAAATTTTCGTGTGTGGATTTATAATTACTATTACAACCAGGAACTGCACAAGTACGAGTCATGATGAACGCAAATCGAAGAATTCCAAATGTGTAACTAACCTTATTCTGATTATACCTCAGATATCCAAATTCCAAACATGAAATTCGTGAACACTCAACTCAATTAACATTTATTTGGTAAAACAAACACTTTTTATATTCACTTGAAGCACTAAAACAATCAAACGAACTGAAAATACCTATACCGAACTCGAACGTTTCAACACCGACACGCTTGAAAACCGAGTCCCAAACATAAACAAATGGCCAGGAACTGACACTCCGCATAGCATAACCCTCCGCTGTAGAATCGGCAACGTCGCATTGTCGACGAGTCTTCTGGCCTGTTAGATATAGGAGGCTATGCTTTAACTTATTCCCTAACTTAAAAATTGAAATATAGATTTCTAACGCTATGGTTGATACTGAAACTGAATAATCTGTTCACTTATTATTAATAATAATAATTAATAAGTTAACGGATTATTTAGTCTGATTATAAAGCATCGCATAACACTAAAAATAAATGTCTATATATATTATATATATATATGATTAAGTTAAAGTTACCAGCCAGCATAAACCAGCCTTTATGTGGCCATAGCCGTGTCTATTAGGCCGGATTCCGGAAGACGTTGCCGCTAACGAGAAACACGGACGTAGTCAGGGTGAGGGTTTTGGAGATTCAACCTCCAAATTTTTTTTTAAACCATCAGACAGTAGAGATTCAAACGAACAAAAGGCCCACCGACTAATTTTAAAAAAAATTGGTTCAAGTCCTGTGGACAGGAGCTTTAGCGCTCTTGTTGATACTTTGACACATCATATCTCCGAAAGTATTGGTTTCTCACAGTTGGGAATGATATCAATGTATTCTCATAATAGAACTGCATCATAAAAGAAATTCAATTCAAATCATAGTTTATTTATCAAGATTAAATGAATAATCTGAGAATGAGAACTATGAGAACCATGGAAGATATAAAATTAAAATAGCTGAAATGAATTTGACTCTCCTTATAGAACAGGATGACATGTAAGAGGATGAACACAGATTATATAATAATACATAGATAGAATAATTATCGCGTTCTGTGAATACATAGAAGTACGATTCACTATTGAAATTTCGAAAAATTATATCTCCGAAAGTATTAGCTTGTAAGGGTTGATATTGATATCAGTGGATTTTTATGTTGAAACTGCATCTCAAAAAAAATTGAATTTGAAATTTGTAAGTTAAAAAATTTTTTTTTTTCGTTACTCCGAAACCATCTGGCCTATTCTGCCCAATAACGAATTAAGCCGAGATATTTATCTCCAAAACCTACTCTGAAAATTTCAACTGCCTAGATTATTCTGTTCGAAAGTTATTGTAGAAACAAAATTCAAAAATTGAAAAAAAATGTTTTGACCCTTTACTGCAACCTGATCAATACAAAACTTCACATGCGTAAAAAGGTCATTATTCTACAGATTGATGCTAAATTTCAGATAGATCGAGAGATCGGTTTCGGAAATATTCATAAAAAATTTTTTACTAAAAACGGCCATAACTCCGAAACTGCTTGGTGGATTACGCCCGTTAACGAACTATACGAGATATTTACGCCCCAAACCTACCCTGCAAATTTTAATCCTCTAACTCCTTTCGTTCGAGAGTTATCGTGTTAACGGACGGATGGTCGGACAGAATCGATGTCAATCACGGATTCTTGATCAGTGAGCCGAACCAAATCGTTTGAGACCATTTTCAGCCAAAAATTCGAAAATTACAGACATTTGGGCAAATTGATAAGCACTCTGTTCCGAGGAACAAGAGCGCCAAAAAGTAGATATTTTGACGTGAGAATTATCGATGGAAAAGTAGGCTTTTTTTTCGATATTAAGTCAAAATAAGGTGAAAAATACACTAGTAACATCCCATCCTCGTCACCAATTATATTTTTCTTTCTGAGATCTCCTTCTTTGAGTGCTTGTTTCGCCGGGAACAGCGTACTATCATTTTGCCCAAATATCTGTATTTTCGGAATTTCTGGCCTCATTGATGAATAATCCGGGGTCAAATACAATTCTGTTCGACTGTCCCGCCGTAAGCACGATAACTCTCGAACGAAATGAGTTAGAGAGTTGAAATTGCATGGTAGGTTTGGGGGATAAATATCACGGTACGGATGAAATGTCAATATATCTCCTAAACCGGTAGTGCTGTAGGTTCATGAATTGGGTGGCAGGTAAGAGAAAGCACTTTTGGTAAGTAAGCTGACTGTTTTTTGGTATTGTATGGGAGGATGCGAGAGAATTCCGATGAGCGGTCATGGGTCGGTGCTGAGCCAATATAATATGAGAGTCTTTAGGACCTCTTTTAGACGCTCTTGTTCCTCGGAACAGAGTGCTTATCAATTTGCCCAAATGTCTGTAATTTTCGAATTTTTGGTTGAAAATGGTCTTAAACGATTTGGTTCTACTCACTGATCGAGAATCCATGGTCAAAATTGATTCTGTCCGGCCGTCCGTTAACACGATAACTCTCGAACGGAATGAGCTAGACAATTGAAATTTTTAGAGTGGGTTCGAGGGATAAATATCTCGGTTAAGTTCGTTAGAGGGCAAAATCGACCTGATGGTTTCCTAGTAACGAAAAAAAAATATTTTTTTTTGCATTACAACTTTTGAATTCAATTTTTTTACGATGCAATTTTATCATAAGAATCCAGTGATATCATTCTCAACTCTTACAAGCTAATACTTTCGGAGATATGATTTTTCAAAATTTCAATAATACATATCGTAGTTCTATGTATTCACTGTTCCATAAATGTCATCTTATCTAGCTATTAGAGTAGTTTGATGTTTCAGAAGATTTAGAATTGGATCATTTTAATGATGTAGTTTATGAAGGCAATAGGAAAGAAGAACATAATGGAATCATCAAAACAAATTTCTGTTCGTTGACCACTGAGGTTAATATTACATTTTACTTCCTTAAGTAGTAAGACATGTTCCTATATACAGTATTTTCATAATGTTGCTAGTTAATATATTTTGAACTATTAAAATAATTTGTTCGTAAGCCTCTGTCTACTCAAATATCAGGAATAAATCGACAATCTGCTATGATTTTCTCCAGCCTTGCTCTAGACATTTCGATGATACTTTCCTTAGGTATTTCGAGTTGTGAAAACTATGCACCGAGCACCGAGTGTAAGTTGCAACAACCCATTCCAAGAGGTTGAATCATTGCAGATTGCTCATTTAATCTTGATAAATACATTTATGACAATTTTTGAAGCAATGTGGATTGCTCTTTTTTTAGCGCTCTTGTTTAAATGATGATTTTGAAACATTTTTTTTAAACGACACTTTTTTAAAATTTAATTCTTTTATGATGCAGTTCTATGATAAGAATTAATTGATATAATTCCGAAATCTGAGAAACCAATACTTTCGGATATATAATTTGTCTGTTTGAACAAGAGCGCCAAAAAGCTCCTGTCCACAGGGCTTGAACCAATTTTTTTTAAACGAATTAATAAATATCTATATTGAATCATTAAATTTCACTGGGATTTATAGAAAACGCGTAAGTAACTTGACCGCACTCCTATTGTTACATTCAATTTTTGGAGCAATGTTCTTTTATATACGATCTGCTACGTCCGGCCTTGTTCGAATAATAATCCTTGGTTTTTTGGCTGCAGCCTTTAGATTCAATGGAATTTTCGTATGTAGAGAGGGAATTGGATAAGCGGACTAATGTTGAAATGTTCAAAATTTGAGTGGCTGTGAGTTACTTAGTGGAAATTGTACATTTTGAGGTGGACGTCCAACAGCGACCCTAGGGCCAAATTCAAGATGAACGCTGCCCCTTTCGGGCATATTTCGTTTTGAACATGCGCAATTTCAAATGTGACGAACCGTAGGGGTTGGAGAGTCGCGGTTTCTTGGGTCGTTGCACAGAACACATATGTATATCTATCTATATTTACTTTATGGCTCGTTGCGTAGAGCCTGTAGAAGGTATTTTTAGGTAAGTATGCAGAGTTATAGTCAATATGAATTCTAAATGGCACATCCTAGCTGTATATTTTTAGGGATATTGATAGATCTCCTCAAGACGAATTCACTAAAAAGGGGTTCAGGGCTATCTCGCAAAATGACGAGACAAGTAAATAAACTAATTCAAACTGTTTATTGTTAATAACATTCAAAACAATTTAATGCTTGTGGCTTTTACTTGATGCAAATCCATATTAACTCAATGAAAAATTATATACGATTTACACTTATTTATTCAATATTGTGACGCGTTTCGTCGACACAGCGACTTCATCAGACTACATCATACTAAATTCTTAACAAGTTATTATCTCCCTATACCTAGATGACATGGACACAGAATCATTTAAAACTAATTACATGAGAAACTTATTTAAAACAAATTACATAATAGACTTAAACTAATTACATGAGATTTCACTGCTGGTTTCTTTGTACACATTAACAATAATTCATTCCTAATGCTTTTATTTATAAATTGATTCTCTATTTGAATAGATTGAGTAACGGTGAAAAATTTAGATCTAATTGTTCATTAACTAAATTACCCGTATGTTTTTCCCTATTTATTTCGACCATTTCCCAGTAATTAAGTTGCGCACCTTTATTCAAATTGTGTAGAATTTTGAAATCCGGGTTAAACTTATGTCCTTCTGCTAATAAATGATTCGAATAATTTGAATTAATTTTGTTGTTTTTGAAGCTGTGATGATGTTCCTTTATTCTTATGCCAAAATTTCTACCAGTTTTTCCTATATATGATTTGTCACAACTCCCGCAATTTAATTGATAAACACCGGATTTATCTTCTTTATTCCTTTTCGATTTATTGTTTTTTATGAATTTGGCAAGGTTATTATTTGTCCGGAATGAGATATTCACCTGTTGGTTTTGAAGAAACCTTTTAAGTTGTTGACTCGTTGTACCAAAATATGTTAAGCTATTGAATTTGATTGAATTTCTAATTCTGTACCATAATTTTCTTCGGATAAAGGTATATTAATTAGCCGATGTAACATACTATGAAATGCCGCGACTTTATGTTCGAATGGATGACACGAGGATCGATGAATGATTGTATCCGTATGGGATGGTTTCCTAAATATTGAAAAATCATGTTGATTGTTTTTCCGCGTTATTGTTACAATTGTAACAATAACGCGGGCAAACAATCAACATGATTTTTCAATATTTAGGAAACCATCCCATACGGATACAACCATTCATCGATCCTCGTGTCATCCATTCGAACATAAAGTCGCGGCATTTCATAGTATGTTACATCGGCTAATTAATATACCTTTATCCGAAGAAAATTATGGTACAGAATTAGAAATTATCGAACAAATAGCGGTGAACAACGGATATAACACAGAGTTAATCAGAAAAATGTTGACGAAAAAACAATTTAGAAAAACAATTAGTTTAGTATTTCCAGAAATTAAGGATAAAAATAAAATATTCAATAGCTTAACATATTTTGGTACAACGAGTCAACAACTTAAAAGGTTTCTTCAAAACCAACAGGTGAATATCTCATTCCGGACAAATAATAACCTTGCCAAATTCATAAAAAACAATAAATCGAAAAGGAATAAAGAAGATAAATCCGGTGTTTATCAATTAAATTGCGGGAGTTGTGACAAATCATATATAGGAAAAACTGGTAGAAATTTTGGCATAAGAATAAAGGAACATCATCACAGCTTCAAAAACAACAAAATTAATTCAAATTATTCGAATCATTTATTAGCAGAAGGACATAAGTTTAACCCGGATTTCAAAATTCTACACAATTTGAATAAAGGTGCGCAACTTAATTACTGGGAAATGGTCGAAATAAATAGGGAAAAACATACGGGTAATTTAGTTAATGAACAATTAGATCTAAATTTTTCACCGTTACTCAATCTATTCAAATAGAGAATCAATTTATAAATAAAAGCATTAGGAATGAATTATTGTTAATGTGTACAAAGAAACCAGCAGTGAAATCTCATGTAATTAGTTTAAGTCTATTATGTAATTTGTTTTAAATAAGTTTCTCATGTAATTAGTTTTAAATGATTCTGTGTCCATGTCATCTAGGTATAGGGAGATAATAACTTGTTAAGAATTTAGTATGATGTAGTCTGATGAAGTCGCTGTGTCGACGAAACGCGTCACAATATTGAATAAATAAGTGTAAATCGTATATAATTTTTCATTGATTCAAAACAATTACAACAAATATATCCCATTAGTCCCCCTATACCGAACGTATCACATTTCTACAGATAAGACCCCATATTAGTGAATTCGTCTCGCAAAGATATGTCGTTATCCAAATATCCGGAGTTACCCCTAACAGGAGCAAACCAATTTTGAGTAATAAATATTCAGCCGTTTTAGAAATATTACCAATATTCCAGACTTTATTTACACTCTGTATTTAATTTTGCTTTATTGCTTGTTCCTGCTTCCTGCAAATAGAAGGATCACTGCAAGAGTAGTTCCGATTCTGAAAAGTATCATGATTGAAATGGAACGGTCAAATCATCGGTAACACAGACTTTTGAATTAAGGATAATGTCTATGGTCGGTACCATTCATCACTTCTCAGCCGTCCTATATTATGATATGATTATTATACGTCTTAACATGCTATGGTTATATCTATACCGGGTGAGTCTTTGACTACTGCATTAATTTTAACCAAAGATTCCTCTCATCAAATGAAACACTTTTTTCATTTAACATTTTTCCAAATTCAGCTCAGGTAAAAAGATACAAGCTGTTGAAATTTTGAAAAAAAATCAGTTTTTATTTTGTAGCTTTGACATCCTTTTTTCGAATAAAATGAATGTTGGCGTAAAGTTTCCTATAACTATATGATACATATTTTCCAAATATTAGTTATTTTCTACTTCTACTGGTTTTCTAGTTATGGACTCGTGGATTCATAAAACTAAACGAAATTAGCATAAAGAAAGCATATAAAGTTTTTCTTGAGTCATTTCATGAATATTCCATCGTTTTAGAACATTATATTATTCTTCATCATTTCTCCTTATACGCACCGTTTTCGAGATATTCTTCATTGAATCTTTTAAAATGGAAAACTCCAGAAATTTCAATACTTTTATGGATCCGTCCCTGAGCGTTGGAATTCCGAATCAAACTGTAAACCATGTTACCATGCCTTATTCTCGTCCGCCAACAATTTCATAGATAATTTATATGCGGGAGTGTATTAGCACATTGTGAAATCTTTAAACGCTTGTAACTTTTTACCTGAGCCGAATCTGGAAAAACGGTAAATGAAAAAAGTGTTTCATTTGATGAGAGGAATCTTTGGTTAAAATGAATGCAGTGGTCAAAGACTCACCCTGTATATATAAAAATGAATTGCTGTTCGTTAGTCTCGCTAAAACTCGAGAACGGCTGGACCGATTTGGCTAATATTGGTCTTGAATTATTTGTGGAAGTCCAGCGAAGGTTTAAAAGGTGAATAAATATAAAAATGCCTACAGGGTACTTTTCTTTTAATGTCAATGGTAACTTGCTCTTTTTCACGCCATAGTCGTACAATTTCATTCTATTGTGTAAAAAAATAAACTTTCGAGGCATAGCATCAAAGAAAATAAACCATTACTATACAGAGTGTTCTTTTTCTCACGGCATAATTGTACGCGATTGAAGTGATTGGTGCCACAAACAAAGCATTAACTAAATAGGTACCTCGGATGGATTCTCATAATGTATTTGTCTGAAATTTTCCTACAGGGTGTTTTTCTTTTAACGTCGTATTTGTCCGAAATTTGCATACAGGGTGTTTTTCTTTTAACGTCAATTGCAACTTGCTGTTTTTCGCGCCAATCGTACAATTTCATTCAATTGTGTTAAAAATTATACCTTCGAGGCATACATCATTGGAAATAAACCATTACTATACAGGGATGTTCTTTATATCACTGCAAAATTGTACGCGATTGAAGTGATTTTTGCCACAAAGCATTAACTAAATAGGTACCTTGGATGGATTCTCATGAAGTATTTGTCCGAAATTTTCACACAGGTGTTTTTCTTTTAACGTCAATTGCAACTTGCTGTTTTTCACGCCAATCATACAATTTCTTTCAATTGTGTTAAAACATATACTGTCGAGTGTCGAGGCATACATCATTGAAAATAAACCATTACTATACAGGGTGTTATTTTTTTCACGGCACAATTGTATACAATTGATGTGATTTGTGCCACAAACAAAGCATTAACTAAATAGGTACCTTGTATGGATTCTCAAAATGTAATAATTTTGTTTTTCTTTTGATGTGTGCACATGGCGCATGAACAATTATACGTCGCGTGTTCGCTCGTTGGAAAACCGTCATGTTTGTTTATTTACGCACCACAAAACAAAAACAAAAATTAAGTTTATCAGAAAGCTCTAAATTGATTAAGATGCTGTATCATAACTGTGTGTGTCTGTCAATATCAAATTGAAACCTTATAAATAGCCAGTATTTCAGGAAAACTCTGTTTTGTAGGTGAGCAACATCATGTGCAATTAATCGAAAATAATAATAAAACTTCATTTATACCGAGCATTTTTTTTTTCATTTAGTTAGGCGGTACGAAGTTCGCCGGGCCAGCTAGTTTAAAATAAATATGCTGATAATTAAATAATCGATTGATATAATTTATCCTTATAATGGATTTCTATGTAACTACCAATTGAATTCAATATTATCATGTATGCTACTTTGGTTGTAACCATCGTCTATGATATTTTGGATTGCAAACTCGATTACCCTTAATTCATGTAGTACGTTGGACATAACAGACCAAAACTCGGCTTCATTTTCAACTCATGTTTCAAAAATATGACACACAGTTGAAATTGGTAAAGCAGGATAAATATTGATCATTGAATAGTATGGAAGGAACAATGAAATATAAAACAAGTGAATTTACTATAAATTTCTTTATTCCGCCCACATATTTATTTTACAATATTTTGCATTCTGTTTTCTAATAATAGGATATCTATACTTATTGCTACTTTGAATGGCTTCAGGTAAAATGAATTTGTATAATAAATAAATCACAAATACAGATAGGTACCACAAAAGAGTATACTACATCACAGCACGAATATGAAGTTAAAACTAGGTAAATTATAATCCAAATCATTATTATGAAGGTAATATTGAATATTTTCGATGTACATTTGGGAGGATTAAGTAATGATATAATTTAAAAAACATTAACATTAAGTAAAACTCGGTGCAAATATAAAAATATAAGAATTTTAAATTGATATGGATAAACAAAAGAGATTCACTTCCTACATGAGACAAATAAAAATTTGAGTGGATTCGTAGGAAATATGAATTGTTTTAATTAAAGACTTGTTTGGACAACCTGTCATAGAATACTACGATTCTGAGCATTTGGTAAAAAAACCATGATTTTCAAAAAATTCTTATAAGAGTCGAATTTAAGCGAGTAACTGGAGCAGAGCGTTTAAGACCAATCTCTTGCTAAACATAACTGATCGGGAAAAAAACAAAGGAATTGGTCTTAACCGCTCTGTTCCGGTTACTCGCTTAAATTCGACTAATGTAATGTCAATGCGACATTTAAGGCTAGCATTTCATCGTCTATTATGGTTCGTGTTGAAGAAGAATGACATGTTTGAAAATAAATCATGTATAATGTTACATATCTTTAATTATAATTATTACTAATATTTCCAACGATCGAACGCACACAAGAACAATACAGAAAAGTATAATAATATCATTCAAATCTATAATAAAATCACACTTACATGCCACGGGCAAGCCACACAATCTAAAAATAGATCTTACACAACAGTATTTTTACAGAGAGCAATCATAATCGTTACTGGTACCTACATCTTTATTCCAAAATTAAAGCGCTTGGAATGTCTTCAATACATATGTTATATGATAGGTACTTGGCTATTTCGTACGAAGAGCATCGTGCATCTTGACTTTATCTGGAATTGCTGCACCTTCCAGAGGAACACGAGCCATCAATTCTCGTAGAGTGTTTGCATATGTTATCTTGCGATAAAATTTAGAACTGCAAAAAATAATTATCCTTACAACCGTTCACCATTGCCGTGAAGAATACAATCGAACGAATATAAAGGTTGGATCACTTTGGTCTTAGCAGAAATTCAATATTCGATAGAAAATCATATTTCAAGATCGAAAGTTGGCGCAAAGTGGTTTCAAAATGGCATTTTAACTGAATCTAATCTATCTAATCTAATCTAATGTATTTTTTACAAATTCATTTGCATATATATAAAAACAGTTAAGGTGTGTTAAATAAAATAAAAAGACGATTTTTTTGAGATCTTTATTTATTATTTTGGTATTTCCAATAAGTTATGAAAATAATCAGTCGAAGTATACAGGTTGATTCCAAATCAGACGTGAACCTTGAGGAGGTGTTAGTATTTGCTGTGGTTCGAGCCATTTTTATCGATAACCTAAAATCAACAGTTTCCGAGATATTTGAGTTCTGGTTCTGTTGAAAAAAAATATAGTATGATTTGAAAGGGGATATAAGAAGCAAAGAAAGAAAAATAACGAATTAAATATGTATTTTTTTCCACCATTCCATATACAAGCATGTGCCCTTATTCTAATTTCTTCAGTTGTTATTTTCCCCTGAAATTTACTCAGGCTGCTTTTTGATTACACATTCACTATTTTATATGCCGGACATTCAAAAGGTTGCTTATAGTTATACAAAATCTACTGAAATGAAACTAGTTAAGCGTTCTAACGAAATTTTAGATAATGAAGAAGGAATTTGGCAAGTTTTTAAAATAATTTGTGAAATTCGAAAGTTGCAGGCAAATTGATATTAGAAATTGATTTTTCTTTCATTCATATACCCACCACATTTCAAATCATACTAATTCATTTTCAACATCTTATACAGCATAGTTTTGCTTTTCTCATACATATCATATCCTTTTCTGATAAAAATAACCCAAAATTATAATCAAATTGGTCAACGTAGAAAAAAATTGACGAAATATGAACTAAGGTGAGAAATCTTTCAAAAATCACCCGAACTCAAATATGGCTCAAACAACAGCTAATGAGTCATGTAACACCTCCTCCAAGGTTCACGTCTACTTTGGAATCACCCAATATCATCTAATTAATAATCATTTAAGTAAATTCTCATGAATTCTCAGTCTTAACAAAGATAGATTACAATAACTTGTACGACAATGTAAAACAAATGTATACCTACTTATTACTCAGTTGGCCAAACGACTAAGATAATTCACAAACAGTTAAGTTTCGGCGCGGCCGAAAGTTTCGGCCATTTTTTGGCCGAAACCGAAACTAGATTTCTTGGCCGAAACCGAACTTTCGGTCGGTCACTAATACTAACTGAATTATGTTCTTCTTCTATGTTCACTGGTTTGTCGGCTTCCTTAAACACACTAAACCGAGCGTTTTCATGTCGCACTGGTGTCGTCTAGGTAGTCTACGGTCCCTGAATCCCTCTTACGACAGAAAAATTAACTTCACTGAACATCGCTCAAGGTTTTCCGCATCACTAGGGGTTGGAGTTCGTAAGGATCTTCCATTGGTAACAACCATGAAACTTGTACGTATCTGCCCCGAATGACACTTTCCTCTTTGCGATGAGGTGCCTAGCCCAGATCACGAGGGAATACTTGTTGATGGTTAAAATCAACGAATATTTCACTGTGTTTCTCTTTGCATGACGTTCTCTGGAACGATTTGCAGAATGTCAATCTCTTGACATGGCCGGCCCGATCTTTTTTCGATTAAGCATGTTGGGGACATTATGAGAAGAACACTGACGACTACAGCCAACAACATGTTAAGACAACATACCTTAACGTGAAATCTAGGACCATCATATTTGCCCAATAGCTAGAAGCTTACAATCTTGTTCATATATTTGGATTTTTCATGTTTTTGTTTATTTCTTCACCCAGATGTTTCAAATCACGTACACCTTTATTTGTTCAGTCATCGTCTCCACCAAACAGTAAGCAAACAACACAAAAAAACGCATGTTTTTATTCACATCCGCACAACCTTAAAGTCTTTTCGTCCACATTTGCGTCAAACTAAAGTTTAATTTTGTTAGATCACACACCCTCAGTAACAGTCCTTAAATCCTCAACGCAACTTCATAACACGAAACAATTGGTACCTACAATACCTATCTATTTAGCATAACCAAAAACAGGGTGTACTACTACTGAGCGTAGCTATTTATTCCTCTCTGGGCTTCTACTAATACGCCCGAATCATCACTGAGAATCACGTGGGACTAGCTGGTCTCTGAGTGAGGATGTTTGCCGTTTCCATGGTTACCGGTTATTTCGCTTGGGCGATGGAGATTCAGCCCGGCATAGTGCGAACGCTCTAGTATACCTTGTCCATGCGTACTCTTGTCGCAAATGTAATTATTGTGAAATATAGATGTAGCTATATAGGTAAAAATGTTTTAATTTTAATTTAATCCAGTTTGAAGAGCATGAATATGAAATAAACAAATTTATTTTTATGTATGTACGTAATTTTTCTAGGGAGGACGGCGCCCCGCAGCCCTCCCTCGTCAGCCGCCCCTGTGTTCTACTCACCTTATGAAAGGTTTGGTCATAAATAACATGGTTTTAATCCAAAGGGTTGGATGTACTAAATACAAATGTATAAGGTTCTTTTTCAGTTTTCTGCCGACCATTTGATAACACCGTTTGATCCATCTGAAGGCGGGAACCTTAGTTGCTCCTCCATGCAAGTATACCAAGACATAATCATCGGTAACTAGTCTTTCGAGGGTCCATAACACATATCTGAAAAACATAAATTTGAAGACGTACAATAATGTAAGGATTTTCAAAAATCCATGACCATTCTTTGTACTATACTAAAGGTTAACATCTTCTTCTAGTAAATATTTATACCTCATAAGTATCGAAGGATCATTTGAAAAAACATGCATCTTTCAGGATCTAATTAAAAACCTTTGGAGAGCTATATCTCAAAAACTATTAGGATCTTGAATGTGTTCTCGCTGTGGCCAACAGGACTATGGAAATGACAAATTTTGACTCAAATTCGGACCATTACATGCTGGATCTTCTAAATAATTTTCCCATTAGTCGCGTCTCGGTTTTTTGAAAAAATGGAGCGCCGTCTAGGATAGAGGGCATCTTATTAAAATAGCAGTTGTCGTATCTTTATTGGAACTTTTCCAAATGGCTTACGACCGAAGTATTCCAGCCTATTATGTTCTATTATTTCTCTGGAAATCGGACTTCCGGTTATACCAGAAGTTGACATCAACTTTGGCATCTTAAATGTAAGTAGCTATTATTATTATTATTTCGTTCAACTAACTGTTTGTTAGTGTTAGTTGTCGTTTGGTGCAGTTTGACAGATAAACCTTCCGCCGTATTCACAAAGCATTCAATCTCCATTAAGCCCTAACTGAGGTCCTCAGTTAAGGATAAATTTGAATCGCAACCTCAGTTAGCGCGAAAATTAATGTGAAACAGACCTGTTTCACCACCGTTAAATACGTTAACTAAGGTTGCGATTCAAATTTATCCTTAACTGAGGACCTCAGTTAGGACTTAACGGAGATTGAATGATTTGTGAATACGGTGGCTTGTGTTTGATGCTAAATAGACGCAAACAGTTAGCAAATGTTTGCAATCGAAAGTTAGCCTAATGTTTCAGCGGCATCAGATTTCTTGCCTAATTTGCTACATTTTTTGCAGTGTCACGGTTACGGATATATAATAGCTACTCGAAGCGATCTGCCAGAAAAATTATAACATTGGATCTATTCGTAACGAAGAAATAAGAAAAATACCCGACAATAAAGGTAGAAACAGACTATGCCCACGTACGCCACGTACGCGACGCAACGTGGGAAAGCTAGCGTGCACACTTGACCCACGTACGCAACGCATACTGACATCAGTCGTTTTCATTTGTCAGTAGTACGATGTTTTCTGATTCAGATAGTGAATTTGAGGAAGATTCATTGAGTTTGTTGTTTGTACATGAATATGTCCATGCCTCAAGAAAAAAAAAAAGAATTAAGAAGAGAAGATGTTGGATACACAATATAAATAATAAATGGAGAATATCATACATTGATGCGGAGACTAGAATCTGACGAAGACCGATTTTATATGTACTTCCGCATGTCTAGAGTACAGTTTGAGGAGATTCATGGTATGATCGAATCCGATATACAAAAAGAAAATACACATCTTCGGAAGCCGATAAGTACCAGAGAAAGAGTAGCAGTTTGTCTAAGGTAAGTATAAATTATCATTTTGCGCGTATGTTCTGGGAACATCGCGTTATAGTTTTGCCCAAATGGTGTTAATATATCTGATGCGTACTAGGAGCTTGGTTATCACTTCGTGAATATTCAGAAATGGCTCACCCATTTGTAAAATTCTTAGGTTGGCCGTCTTTGGGCCTCCGCAAACTATATGTTCGGCAGTTTACTTTTTCGATCCACAGAGCCTGCATGTTTCGTCTGCTCATGAAATATATTATAAACAATAAATATTGAAATTGTTTAGGATAATTTTATTCAAAATGTATATTTTCGTAATAAAGTTGAATATTTTTTACAAGATTAGTATCATCGGAAATTTGAGTCTTAGGCATTTCAACTAAATATGATGGGGAAGAATATGATGTGTAGGCTTGTGAAAAACTTCCAGAAGAAGAATTTATATTTTCTTGGTTTTGGCTGATTATCTGATCCTCAATAGTAACTGGTGCTCTCAAGATATTCTGTTGCAACTCTGCTTGTTTGAGCTCTGCTTCACTTACAGCTTTAAGCAAATTCATTTTAATTGGAATTTGATCCTGCTTTGAGAGCTTCTTTACCGTTTTACTCATACTTAAAAAGAATGTGTCTAAATCATCCATTTCCTGTTTTTTACTTCTTCTTGCGTGCGAGTTTTTCATAATTTCCACCAAATCGGCCAAGTTATTGTCCCTACTAGAACTGGCCTTTCTTTTGCTTGATGGATTGGATGTGGGAGTGTTGGTGTGGGATGGAGTGCTATCAGAGGAAAATAAATGAATTTCTTCAAGGGGAACGCTCTCTGGAGAAGGAAGAGGGGAATTTGCATTAGATACAGCAGCATCCAGGTTTCCGGTAGTATGACGGCCTTCTAAATATGGCTTCAAAAACGACATCTGTTCCTCAAACCGCCAAGGCGCAATAATTTTCCCAGCTTGTCCACTTTTTTTCTTGCGTCGTTTCATAGCATTGTTGAAGCAATTTCGCAACTTAGCCCAATTTTCTCTACACATTTCAACTGCAACAATAATAATAAAAATTCTTAAAAAGTCAGTAGCTTTTGCGCACATGTACCATTGTCTATTCGAGCCTCATACAAAGTCGATAATGCTGAAATTATAGTGACTGTAGGCCTAAGTTTTGGTTCGCAGTAAGGACAATAGGTACCGAATGGGTTCCAAATAGTGGGACACACGCAGCGTATGAAAGGTTTCACCCAGGTCCAATTACAATAAACGACTGTGTGACTACTTAATAATAATAATATAATAATAATAATGTTTATTCAAAGAAATTCCTACATATTCAATATTCCATTTTACAGTTTAGAAGTTTTTATCCCCGAATAAACTATAATGCCTCGCAAAAGTCAGAGACTTGTGCGCGAGAATCCCAACATTGCCCGTCAAGCAAACCTACAAAACTGAGTAGAGAACCCGGTTTATATACACAAATATCACCCACAACATCAATTTGCAAAAATGAAAAACTATTCTCAAAATTTCAAACAAAATTCCGCCTATTATGGAAACGACTCCAGAACTGAAGAGGTTGTTCTCCTATCCATAATTTGACCTGTCTAAGGTATGAAGATCGCGGTACTGCTTCTTTTATGTGCGCTGGCAATTTGTTGAACAATAGGGGTGCAAGGTAAGTGAAATTTCTCTGTCCTATTGTTTTTTTCACCATTGGTGAAAACGGTTCTTGGACCGTCTCAATTGCAAACCAAAAGAAGCCCTATATTCCCATATGGGAATATTCACTGTGTTATTTACTATTCACACAGCATCATCTAGCCCTAAACATACCTAATTTTCAAAAATTTGTATTATTTATTTTACAGATTCCTAGCTACGGGTAATTCATTTCGGAGCATTGGATTCAGTTATCGCATGGGTTTTTCTACTATACGTATAATTGTGCAGGAGGTTTGTGAAGCGATTTGGAAACATCTTGGACCTATCGTGATGCCGCAACCCACAGCGGAAATGTGGAAACGAATAGCAAATGATTTTAACCGCTTTTGGAATTTTCCAAACTGCATAGGAGCTCTAGATGGTAAACACGTGAACATAAAGTGTCCAATTAAAGGCGGCTCAGATTATTGGAACTACAAAGGTCAAAATTCCATAGTTCTTCTTGCTTTGGTAGATGCCCATTACAAATTTGTAGTGATAGACGTGGGCTCCTACGGAAGAAATAGTGACGGGGGAATTTTCGAAAAATCAACACTGGGTAAACTATTGGATCAAAAGAAATTGAACATACCAGAAGATCGACCTCTAATGCCAGGATCAGAACCATTGCCGTATATTATAGTCGGCGATGAAGCATTTCCCCTTAAACAATATTTACTGAGACCTTACAGCAAAAATGCTTTGCTCAATAATGAATCGAATAAAATTTTCAATTATCGATTGTCTAGGGCCAGAAGAATCGTGGAAAACGCATTTGGGATATTGAGAGCAAGGTGGCGGGTATTTCAAGGGCCTGTTCAGGTACAACCAGAAATGGTGGACAAAATAGTTCTAGCAGCATGCTGCCTCCATAACTATTTGGGCACCACTTTTGAGCTGCAGGATGAAAGAGGAACAGAACCTACACCACAACAATCATTAAATACATTGGATGGTCTTAGAAGGAATCACACGAAATATGCATATAATATCAGAGAAAAATTCAAACAATATTTCATCTCAAGCGAGGGTTCAGTGCCATGGCAATTAAATATGGTGAGAAGAGGATTACAAAATCCACCCAACGAAAATGATTAGTTCATGGATTATTTCTACTATAAAAATAAAATGTATTAATAAATAAATGAAATGTTTTTTTATTAACATTATGTGTATGACTTATGAAACATCAACTAGTACATAAGAAGCAAGTATGTACCTAATGACTTTAGAGAGAATACAACTCTGACTACAAATAAATACTCATGTCATTTCGAGTTAAAGGACAACAGGCTAAATTCGCATCATTTATTTTGGTGATTTGCTAAAAAAGTAATGAATGCATTTTGATAAACTTTTACCAATCATTAATATCATAAATAAATAAGCAAACAAAAAAGGAATATGAAAATCCAATAGGTAATTGAGAAATACGTGCAAAAATATCATACACAAGTATAGGTACCACCTACCTACGTTATGAAATTGTAATACAATCATATTTATATAGAAGGACTATTAGATCTATATAAATATATACGGGTCGTATTTTTACCTCCTTTTTTTAAAGTAAATTATACAGAAATACCCCACATATTCATTTATTCAGTATTAAACGTACCTATACTGTGTATATATACTTACATAACCTACCCAATTCGAATTCATACAGTACGAATTTAGTAGCATGTAGGTACTTGCTACAGAAATACCCACACATATTCAATTATTCAGTATAAAACGTGCCTATATTGTAGCCAATTCTTACAGTACAAATATGTTTTAGAAAATTATAGTAAGAGGTAGGTACTTGCCAGGTTTGCCAATTTTCTGGGCTATTTCTTCCCATGCTGCATTTCTCAATGTAGCATCGCGATATTCCGCGGATTTAATATTGTAAATTACCTCGTAATTCTTAATTAAATCGATGAATTGTTCATCTGCCATCTTTTCAAAATCTAACTGACGTGTTTCGAATGTATATTTCTATAGAAACACACTAATCTACGCCACCTTGGCATCTACAATCCCCTACACCTTCCCCCGTCGATCTGGATCGGCGGATATCGCGTTGCGTGGGCCGCGTGGGATAGCGTTGCGTATGATAGCGTCGGTGTAGTGTGTTTCTTGGCAAATAAATTCAAGGGTCCAGATATCGCGTTGCGTCGCGTACGTGGCGTACGTGGGCATAGTCTGTTTCTACCTTGTCGCATTAACGAATTGAAATTCGTTGAATATACGAAAAAACTTACGTCTCTAGGATACGGCATTCAAGAAATTCGACGAAAATTAGCACGACGGTATTCTGCAAGTTATTACCAAGTTTTAATTGGATCGGATTTGTATATTTTGAGTTATAGAGGAAATAACAACAAAATTTCAGATGAGTATAACTCCAAAACTACTTTGGCCGATTATGCCTACTAACGAACTTGAATATCACATTCGGTTTCGCAGCCTACGCATTGCGTAGTCGCTATCTATTGCCGCCTTCAAGTTATCGTGAGATAAACAATATTTTTACATAATTTTTAAAAAAATTTCTAGTGGTACGAGTCTCACAAAATTCCAATACGTCTTTATGTCGATATTCTACAACTAGTTACCAGATTTCAATTCGATCGGATCTTTATTTTTTGAGTTATCGAGAAAATAATATTCCAGGTGGGTATATCTCCGAAACCGTTGGGCTGATTATGCCCAACAATGAATTTAACGAATTTAAATTTTCTAGTGATACGATCCTCACAAAATTTCGCAAGAATTTTCGCGTTGGCATTCTACAACTAATAATCATGTTTGAATTGAGATATATCGGGCGATTGTGGCGTGAACTTTGTACATGAATTTTTGAGACTTTTCTTTTTCTTTCTTTTTTCTGCATTTCGAGCTTCGCCTCAGTTTAAATTCAAATTAAATTTAAATTAAAATTTGATACTGTCTACTATTATGAAATGCTTTTCGTTGTCAATATGCTTGTGCTGAAATTTGTAAATCTTGTCAATCATTGTGTTGCACACAATTATTCGTGTTATTTGTTACATATTGTATTAAAGGGTGTATCCCGTTTATTTCTTTAAATAAATAAATAAATAAATAAAAATTGGATCGGATTAGTATTTTAGAGTTATTGAAGAAATAACAACCAAGTTTCAGATGGGTATAACTCCAAAACCTAGGCCAATCATGCCTATTAACAATATAAAATGTCCTATTTAGATACTCAACCTATCCTAAAAATTGCAAGTCGCTGTTTTTTTCCGTTCTCCAGTTATCGTGAGATAAATAATATTTTTAATAATTTTTTTTGAAATTTTCTAGATACGATTCCCACAAAATTTCACAAACGTTTTTGTGTCTGTATTCTACAACTAGCTACCAATTTTCAATTCGATCGGATCAGTATTGGTCGAAGACAAAATTACTAGTCGGAAACCGTTGGACCGATTATGCCCATTAACGAACTAGTCTGTCGTATTTCGACGCGCCACCTACACTGAAAATTTTAAATAGCTATCTATTTCCGTTCGAAAGCTATCGGGCAACGGCCGGCCGACCGGACAGAATCAAATTTGACCTCGAATTCTTTATCAGTGAGTCGAACCTAATCGTTTGAGATCATTTTCGGCATAAAACTCAAACATTTAAGATATTTGGGCGAAATGATAGCACGCTGTTCCTCAGAACATGCGCGCAAAGAAAGAGTAGAATCTAATCGTTCGAGACCATTTTCGGCAAAAAATTCTAAAATTAAAGACATTTGGGCAAAAGGATACCACCACGCTCTTCCCTGGAACGTGCGCTCAAAAATGTTATTTTAATTTCGTTGCTATTTGCACAAATGTATTATTTCGAGAAAATAATGAACCAATACAAAAAATACTGCATGAATATTGATAATTTTATTCAATGAGTCTCACTTCACTTCAACTACAAGCTATACCCAAAAGGGATCCCCCAATCAGCCCGACAGTTAAAGCTTTATTCTTCCCAACCATAGATTGCATCTGGCCTGATGTTTTGGAGCAGCATTTCGAACATGTGTCGCCAATTCCTGTTCGGACTTTATGAAACACCTTATCCAAACTGGTTGATACAAGTTTATTGTGGTGAGCCACTTCGTAGCCGATAATTCCCAGGCCTGCAGCAGCTCCAGCCTTCCTGGTCACTTTCATGGCCACATATCCCACTAATAAACCACCAATAGTGCCAGCAGCGAGATTAGCAGAATAGTTGTTCAAAATTTGGGCCGCCATATTAGGAATCATACGATTTAAAATGTTTGTTTCGAAATTATCTAGGACCTGGAACTTTTCGAATATATTCATGCATTGTGCGAAAACTTATTCATGTCATTTTGAGAATTGAATTTTCTGAAATGTCAAACTGGAACAATGTGTCAAGACGATTTCCAGTGGTGGAGTTAGGAATTGAACTACAGGTACATATCCGCAGTGGGTACTCAGGATATCTTCTAATTGAATGTCAATATTCAAGGAGAATAATCTATACATGCTTTTAAGACGGAGTTTATATAAACATACGCCCGTTTGTGCTTTATTTCCTATATAAAGGGTGTAAACATTTGTGGCGACAAGAGCGATGTAACCAAAATAAGACATTCCTATTGCGAGCTCGGCAAGATATCACACAGATAACCAGAATAAGACATTACTATTGCGAGCTCCTAAAGACATCACGCAGATAACTAGAATAAAACTTTCTCATTGCGAGCTCCTCAAGATATCACACAGATAACTAGAATAAGACATTCCTATTGCGAGCTCCTCAAGATATCACTAGTGTAACGAGAACAACTCATTCGCAAATTCAACAAGAATAGAAAATTAGGTGGCGTGTTGCAGGGACCCACTCCATCCCTACTCACTTCTCGTTTTCACCGGTAGATGGCGCAATCGTCTACTCTGTACCCGGAAGAACAACCCCATCCTTAATAACCCTAGTGGAATATTGACCTACGCATCGAAATGCAGTATTCGGCGCCACACATGTAGTGCACATTTGGAGGATATATAGATTATAGATCCATATCGCAGCCATCTTCTCTCAGTTCTGCCCCGGTTGAGCAGTCTGAGAAGTTCCCCATGTGATATACTGAGATGTTACTGGGCTCATTCCCTGTGGCGGACATTTGGAGGTGATACAGAGGTCTGGGCGACCTCACTTCGATATCGCAGCGATCCTCTCAAAATATTCCCCATGTTGAGCAGTTTGAGAACATCCTCATGTGAAATCTCTGAGATGTTACTGGGCACATCCCTTGTGACGAACATTTTCAGGTGATAGAGAGGCTTGGGCGACCTCCCAGCGATTTCACAGCGAACCTGTCAAAATATTCCCCAAGGTGAGCAGTTTGAGAACTTCCCCATGTGATATAACTCTGAGATGTTACTGACTCATCCCCTGGGGCGGACCTTGAAGGTGATAGAGAGGTCTGGGCGACCTCCCAGCGATCCTCTCAAAATATTCCCCAGGTTATGCTGTTTGAGAACTTCCCTATGTAATATCTCTGAGATGTTACTGGGCTCATACCCTGTGGCGGACATTTGGAGGTGATAGGGAGCTCTTGGTAACCTCCCAGCGATATCGCAAAATGCGTCACAATATCCCGGAAATAGCTCGCCGAGATATCTCTGGGAGATCCCTGTGATACCTGGGTACTACCTGGGTCGAACCGAGTCTGTCATCGCATGACTCAGAGCACATTTGCAACAATGGATTCATGGGCCCGACCCTTAACTTCTCCTAGTTTCCTGGTTTCCTATCAACTTTCTCTAGTGGCCGAGAAATTCCCGGTATCGAAAACAGGGAGTATAACTTTCCACCTTCAGGTAAAAACCTTAGCGGACGCAGGTCCTTGAACCCATTGGCAGGTAGTATAAAGCGAGGATCACCCGAGAAGGCTAGTCAGTAACAATTTGTTGAGTTACCGTTTGTAACCAAAACAGGACTTCTCGAAATAAAAATTCGTTTTCGTTTTCGTCAAGTGTTTCAATGATTCCCGTAAACGTAGCACCTCACATTTTTTTCGAAAAAATGTTTTTGCGCGCTTGTTCCGCCAGATACAGTGTCCTATCATTTTGCCCAGTTATTTGGATTTTTGGAATTTTTGTCCGATAATGGTCTTAAACGATTGGGTTCTAGTCACCGATGAATAATCCGGTGTCAAAACTAATTTTGCCGGTTAGGAAGTCCGTAAGCACGATAACTCTCGAACGAAATGAGTTTGAGAGTTGGAATTTGCTGTTAGGTTTGGGGGATTTTGAGAAGTCACGAGCGGACTGCAACGTGCGCAGAGGAGAATTGGCTGTTATTAAGTTGTATGGGTTAGATTGGGAGTGGTTTAGATCTAGAGGTCATGTGTCTGGTGTTAAGCAAATATTATGAGGGTTTGAAGAAAAATTCATGGCAATTCTGTGCGCGTGCAAGTCAGTTTCGGGGAAATAGCGTTCTTTCCGAATTGAAAAAGGTTCCGGAGTTATAACGATCTGAAATGTTGTTATTTTCTGAACTACTGAAAAAATACAGATCCAATTGAATTGAAACATGGTAATCAGATGTAGAAGGGCAACGCGCAAATTTATGCAAAGTTTTGAGTGGATAGTATCATTAGGAAAAAAAATAAAAATATTTCTTCACAATACAGAACATTCTTCTGACGTATTCGTCTCCGACAACTTTTCATCGAATTAATCATCTTAGTCATAAATTCGTCTTATCATCACCAAACTGTATCAATCTGCATGCATTAAGTCGGCTCTAACAATTACCTATGTTAGTAAATACAATAGATCACGAAAGTGTTATTTCAGAGCATTACTTCTCAAGGGAAAACAAACGTCATCATATGCTGTGACAACGGAAGTGACAACATTCTATTAACAAAAGCGCATCCTTCATTTCCAAAGTTACTTCCGAACAAGGACATCATCTTCTTCAATCATCTAATTCATCGAAGTATACACCAGTCGTCATCCAAGTCAGAACAACAAAATTCATTTTCTCGATCAGTCTCATCAATTTACTTCATTTAAATAATTTGCATCTAACGTGGTGATAATTTCCATTTCGGGTTAACAATACCACTGTAACTTTTGCTGATATGGTTTATTATGTTGGTTTATACATCTATATTGCTTTAAATCATCCCTTATATTGATTTATGCTGTACGAAAGTACATTCTTCCCTCCGATCCTTCGCCACTAGCAGGAGGGTATTGTAGGGAAGAACATTCTTCCCCCCGATCCCTATGTCTATTCGCCGTTCCCTCCAAAAGATGTCGCCTCGGTCTTGACGTTCATCTGTGCGTGGCGCATTAAAACCGAAGCGTCGCACTGGAGATATTACTTCGGCACCTTCGTACCAAAATGCGTTTTCAGCAGGCTCTCACTGAACAAGCCGTATAATGAGTTCATCAGTGAGAGCTGGAACGAAACGCTGGACAACCAAGAGGTTCTGGGTACTCACATCGCAGCACACATCGAAACCAGCAATGGTATTGAAAGGCATGCACTAATATATCCGCAGCATATCACTTATTTCACAGGTATCCATTTGAAAATATGTTTTCAATTATGACGTATTAGACTTGACATTCCTTTGAACCCTCTATAGAAGCAGTGGTATTCAAATAAATTTTCTGAATATAAATAAAGTAAAATCAAACTATAAAAATACTCACAGAAATAGATTATCCATAACATATTCATAATCGATTCGGGAATCACTAGGTAAATGGCAAGCAGAAAAAATAACAATAGCAGTGTGTCCTCCTGCCCTCAGATAGCCCCCATGGGAGAGAACACATTTATATGGTTCTATAACCCTCATGTCAATAGTTCTTTGCTCCCCATCTGGTAGCACCATCCTTTGCCAGTACCTCGCATGCCGCCTCTCATCTGCAGCACTTAGAGGTTCAATAGGTTCTGTTATTTGATAATCTGAAAATTTTTAAGAAACTCTTAGCTGACAATAAAAAAATGAGACCTAATGAGTATTTCATGGCACTTTTAGTTATCATCTCAACATTTTTATCTGACCCCAAAGAAAGAAGTCCAATGAATTTATCGGTCCATTTCTTGAAATAATAGAATCACCGAATTTTGTTTTCAATAAAGTCATTGTGTCAATATGATGAGTGGCACCGTTTTGTTGAAACCACATGTTCTGCAAATCGAAACGAACCAATTCTAGAAATCGATAAATTTTGGTGTTCACGAACACTTTCACGTACGGCAGGAATATTCTCATCACTTCTTGCAATTCTTTGTCTCACTGGCACTGTAACATCATGAAGTATAAAATTTGTTTCAAACTTCTTCACCAGGCGCTTATAACGACCAAACATTGAAGTGCATTTTGGATGGTTTTTGAACGTTGTTGAAGCGTGTACCTTTCCATGATTAAATGGTAGACATTGACAAATAAAACTGTCAATGTCACAAATAAAAAATGGCAGCCGTGCGTGAGGAATGTCAATTTCAAACAGGGGCGTTCCCATTGAAAGACCCGTTAGTATCTCTCTCTAGTTCCGATTCCGCTCATGTGCAAAACAGTCACAGCTCCGAAAAGGAGTTGTGATTTCCCCAAAATTCCTGTCACACCACAACTCTAGAATAAACAAAGATTCGAATTCAATTTGTGAAAGCTTTTGAAATGTAAATAAAAACTTCATATTGCGGGATTTGTTAGCTGCAGTATTGAAACCAGTATTCCACATAGTTATCAGCTTAAAGAAGTTAATATTTATGTGATCTGCAACCACATTATACTCTCCACCAATCACACGAAAAATACAGGCTATTCTGCCAAATGAACCAATTTGAAGCACGAAATTTAGAATTGATCGCTTAGGATACCAAGAAAGTCGCTTTGATCAAAATATGTGATCGGTTATAACGATATACAGGGTGAGTCTTTGACCACTGCATTAATTTTAACCAAAGATTCCTCTCATCAAAATAAACACTTTTTTCAAATAACATTTTTCAAAATTTAGCTCAGGTAAAACGATACAGGCTGTTGAAATTTTGAAAAAAAAGTCAGTTTTTATTTTGTAGCTTTGACATCCTTTTTTCGAATAAAATGAATGTTGGCGTAAAGTTTCCTATAACTATGATACATATTTTCCAAATATTAGTTATTTTCTACTTCTACTGGTTTTCTAGTTATGGACTCGTGGATTCATAAAACTAAACGAAATTAGCATAAAGAAAGCATATAAAGTTTTTCTTGAGTCATTTCAAGAATATTCCATCGTTTTAAAACATTATATTATTCTTCATCATTTCTCCTCAAACGCACCGTTTTCGAGTTATTCTTCATTGAATGTTTTAAAATGGAAAACTCCAGAAATTTCACTACTTTTATGGATCCGTCCCTGAGCGTTGGAATCCCGAATCAAGCTGTAAACCACGTTACCATGCCTTATTCTCGTCCGCCAACAATGTCATAGATAATTTATATGCGGGAGTGTATTAGCACATTGTGAAATCTTTAAATGCTTGTAACTTTTTACCTGAGCCGAATCTGGAAAAATGGTAAATGAAAAAAGTGTTTCAATTGATGAGAGGAATCTTTGGTTAAAATTAATGCAGTGGTCAAAGACTCATCCTGTATATATATTATTCAAAAAATGGGTTCAAGCCCTGTGGACAGGAGCTTTCTGGCGCTCTAGTTCAAACAGGCAAATTATATCTCCGAAAGTATTGGTTTCTCAGAGTTGGGAATTATATCAATGTATTCATATGATAGAACTGCATCATAAAGGAAATTCAATTTAAATAATAGTTTATTTATCAAGATTAAATGAGCAATTGAATACGATAGTACGATTTTTCGTGAAAAGCAGCAAGTTGCGATGGACGTTAAAAGAAAAACACCCTGTATAGAGGTTTCTAAAAAATACATTATAAGAATCCATCCAAGATTCATATTTAGATAACGGTTTGTTTGTGTCAAAAATCAAATCAATCGCGTAATATTGTGCCGATAGAAAAAGAACATCCTGTATAGTAATGGTTTATTTTCAACGATAAGAGCTTCGGAAACAAGATTAAATGAGCAATCATGAGAATGATAACTGCACCATGGAAGAAATCAAATTAAATCTGGCCAATTTTGCCCAATAACGAACTTAACCGAGATATTCATCTCCCTAAACTACTCTGAAAATTTCAACTACCTACCTTATTCCGTTCGAGAGTTATATCTATGTCTATGGATGAAAAGCAGTCTCACTACTCTCAGATCTCTTACTTCATGTTCCGTTCCGAAATTTAAGAATTTTCTGAGAAAACATAATTTCGGAGCAAACAACTGAGATTTTTCTCACTTCGCTGACAATTCTTCGATTGATTATAAAATGTCATGTCTGAGGAACATCATTTGACATTATGACAATTCATACATAGATTAATATCATTCTGTGACAACGTTGAAATACGATTTACATTGAAATTTTGAAAAATCATATCTCCGAAAGTATTAGCTTGTTAGAGTTAAAAATGATATGAATGGATTCTTATGATAAAACTGCTTATTAAAAAAAATTTAATTTGGAATTTGTTTTGTAAAAAAAAAATTTTTTTTTTATTACTCCGAAACCATCTGTCCGATTTTGCCCAGTAACGAACTTAGCCGAGATATTCAACCCCCAAACCTACTCTGAAAATTTCAACTCTCTAGCTCATTCCGTTCGAGAGTTATCGTGCCTACGGCCGGACGGCCGGACCGGCCGGACCGGCCGGACAGAATGAATTTCGACCACGGATTCTTGATCAGTGAGTCGAACCAAATCGTTTAAGACCATTTTCATCGAAATATTCGAAAATTACAGACATTTGGGCAAATTGATAAGCACTCAGTTCCGAGGAACTAGAGCGCCAAAAATGTGAACAACAATAACTGTAACTGTTATTGTTGTATTTTTGCCGGGAGTCCGCCTCCGATACCTTCTCGTAAACTCTTAGAAATGAAATCAGTTATTATTACCTATAACAGATTATTCCCTTAAGTGTTTACAAAAGCCAAGACAAAATAAATTGAGAATTACTATACATAAAGAAGAATATTATTTATGAATATTCAAAGTTACCATCTTCAGCCTCTAAATCCTCCATATCGTTGAGGTATCCATTGAATACATCTTCAGATTTCAAACTATCATTGTTACTGTCTATTGACGATACTTCACTACCATCACTTGTTTCCTTATGTACCACTTTTATTCTTCTCAATTTATTACTCTTCTTGTTTTGGGAGAGAAAATTTAAATTTCCTGAAAAAAAAACTACCTGAATTTTGCAATAAAATGTGCATAATTAAAAGTGACATATCAATATAGCACATTTAATATCAGCAAAATATCCGGGAATTCCCCTGAAAAGGTTTTGAGGAATCAGCGAAATCTGACGAATACTTTCCGAGATAAAGATCTGCATTTAATAATTTTTTTTTTAATTTTCTAGTCATATGATCCTCAGGAAATACGCGTAAGTCTTTATGTCAGTATTTTTCAACTAACCACCGAGGTTCCATTCGAGCAAAACATCGCCATTGCGATGGTTACACCATTTATAACTCAAGATCGGATGGACTCTTTGTTATGAAACTTAATTTTATGGATTCGTCTACGGCCGGGTTATTATAAAATACATTTAAAATCGGAAAATTTTACAACGAAAGGTTTTGAACGAATCCTCATTCTATTATTATCGCCATTAGATGGCGATGTAAACAATTACTGTGTAATTTGAGTTAGCTCCAACTCTGTGCTTTCGACCAAAACCAAAACGCGTAGGAGTGAAGAAGAAGAAAACTTCTTAGCGTCATATATATATATATATATATATATATATATATATATTTGTATCCTGTGAGCGTCATAGTGAAGTGAAAGTACAATACACAAAGTACTTCGAATTTTCTGAGTTGTATGCAATGGTTAGTTAACGTAACTTTATGTATCTTTGGGGCGATTCAAAGTTCGCCGGGTCAGATAGTTGAATAAAATAACATAAAAAATATTCTTTTTCTTCGAATTAAGTTGACTCGACGGTAATTTTTTTGTGTTCACACTATTGCGCGTCTACTGTAAACCTAATTCCATAAAAGTAGCTCCTTTTGCGGAATTACCCGTTATACTTTCCCATTTAAATATACTTATCCGCATTATCCTATTTTCTTATATCCTCGGGTTAGGTCGCATCGTACAGGTAGCTTATGCTTCCTTCGTGCCGATACCATAGTTTACCTCCGAATTGGAGGTCCTAGAGCTGAAGGCACAAATTGGTTGCTCGCTCCTGTTGTGGTGCCACCTGTTTTCAGTCATCTTTCCACCTTTTTTTTGGTTTCTTGGTTGCCCTTCCTGAAGAAGCCAACTAGCAGAAACACGTGTCGGCAGTTACCAGCAGAATTATTTTCTCTGCTCCTTTTGCGGAATTACCCGTTATATTTTTCCATTTAAATATACTTATCCGCATTATCCTATTTTCTTTATTAATTATTATATTATATAAGATCTTCCCCAAGGAGACCCCTCAGAAGCCCCTAGGAGCATATGACTTGGGATTGTCTACATCCCTAAAGTGGGCGAAGGTATCTCACAACCTAACTCATATAGACAGAAAAGTCTTACGTCTTTCGTTCTGAAAACCCTCGAGAATACACTGGATCGCTAAGTCAGAGGCAGTGTTATTACACTGAATCCATTGAGTGTGCACCAGTGTGCGTTCAAAGTGGCCGATCTGGCCCTGAACAACTTGGTTGGAAGATTAAATCGGTCCCTGGACCACAAGGGAATCGCTCTGGTAGCATTCCTAGACATAGAGTCACTCACGAACTGCTCTGTGGAGCGGCACGGCCTAGGAGGGTTCCAGAGGCCATTGTGGAATGGATAATATCTATGTTGGATAACAGATGTAGTAATATTCGTGGCCGAAAGGAGCTGTCCAAAGGGGGGGAGTATTTTCCCCTCTGCTATGGTATCTCCTGATTGACGAACTAATTGCAATAATAGGCGACACGCTGAATGTCTATGTTCAAGCGGACGCCGACGACATAGTTATTATGGCCACGGGTTATGATGACGCTGTCATTGTCGAGAACCTCTCGGAGGCTCTAACAGCAACACAAGACTGGTGTTCCTAGGAAAAGGAGGCTAAATATGGATTATCCCACTATGAATGGTGTTCACATTCCCATTGCGCACGAGACTAGATATCTGAGTGTCATCGTAAATAGATAGTTACAAGGTGGGGCGACCACAAATCACTTACGGCAGTATTGCTTGGTGGGACTGCACCTTAAGAGTGAAATCTTGCGAAAATCCAGAGATCTGCGTGCATGATAGTTACGGTAGCCGTTCCTTCACCCCACTGCAGCTATGGAATACCTACTAGACCTCGCTCCTCTTCACCTAGTGATCAGGAGCGTGGCCGGAGGACGAGATACTGATTTCTCCATAATGCATGCAATGATCCTGATATGATCAGGTTCATGCCCGGTTCTTTTCAGGCCGACGTGGTACCCACTGCTTGAGGGTTTTTGCTGGTTCACAGATGGCTTCGATATCACCCAAACGGTGGGTGCGAGGTTCAGTGGTTGCAAAATTGCTAATGGAGAATTTTCGCCATTGATCACAGCGCGAAGATATTACTTGAAAAAGGATGGATTCGCTGATCAATTAAGATCTTTTTGGATAGCCAAGCCACCCTGAAAGTCTTGGCTTCCGGACCAGACATGCTGAACTGAGAGAGCGCTGCAGATTGCAGCTGATCTGGGTTCCTGGCCACTCAAGCATAGAAGACAATGAGGTGACGGACTCATTGGCGGAGCAGGGGGCTTCTATGGGACTCCTTTGACCTGAACCGGCCCGTGGATTCTCTCTCAAGGTAGCAAGGTGCGAGAACAACGGATTGGTGGACCAAAAGGTCCAAGAACTCTGGAACAGTATATCTGGTCTCAGACATGCTCGCTCAACAACTACTGGTCCATCTGCTGAAAGAGCCAAACGATAGCTCAAACTCTTCATGTCAGACCTAAGAGTTCTAACAGCGGCGTACACGGGACACTGTGACCCCAACTGTGCAGACAATGTCTGGAGGACCACGAATCTATTAAGCACATTATATGTCATCAAGTCCAGAGCGTTCTGCCATTAGGGTCTCGAAATGGATTAGTATAATTAATACACTTATGCATAGATTTCACAAATCCACCCCAGACGATTTCAATGGTTTGTCAAGTAGTAAGAACAGACACGCTTCTGGCTTCTTGACCCTCATCAGTGCTCTGTACCTCTCAACAAATTCAACTCAACTGAGCAGTTTTAAGCTTCCCATAGCCGGCCTGAGCAGATATAAATAAACTCTGACGCCACTTATCACGCAACGACTGCCACAGAGCTCCCTATGGCCATGAACGCTTTTTAGCGTTTTCAAAATAATATTAAAAAATGGCTGATACCATTTTCAACAAATCAACAAGTCCAGAGCGTTTTCAGGCTTTAAATTTTCACGTGTGGGAAAGGCTGAGTTCTTTGTTTTGTCTCAAAGGGGGCGTGAGCGCTTAGACCAGCTATGGGAGGCTTAACACAGCTCAGTTTAGTTGAATTTGTTGAGAGCTACAGAGCACTAATAATGGCTTTTTAATTTGAAATTTGTATTTTATGTTCATCTGAAAGTAAACTGTGGAAATTTCAGAGGAATACAACATTTTTTCTTTGCACAATTCCAAATAAATGAACCAAAACAACATTCCACCACTTCCATCACTGTGGATTTTAATATGGTCAAATCCAAAAAAAGCTTTTATACTCATATCACATTTGAAACCAACATGTACAAGTTGAATGGGCGAACCACTATCATGCGTCATCCAGTAATAAACACATATTGTAGAAGAGCATATAACATTGTATTTACCTTCCCTCTCATTCATTGTCAAGCTCACATTTTGAAAATTCTCACTTAAATGAGCTTCATACACTGATTTTTCATTTTCATTATCACTTATATCATGATGTGATACTTCCACAGGTAAATCAAATTTCAATGATTTCCTCAAAGCTGATGGACTATCTGGAAAATCTGTAAAAATTTATATTTTCAGTAAAATAGAGCCAATCATAGAAATTCAAAGAGATTTACACGTTTAGTAACTACTTATTTGTTGGAATACATTTTCCAGACAATGAGAGAACTAATAATAATGATGGGAGATTCTTCAGAGTCATTTCAAAATAAACAAACAGATACAAAGAACCCAGAAGAAGTTGAACATTTCTGGAAAAAGTGTGTATGAGCGACCAGCGGAAACATAGATGAATAAACCGGATCTGTAATGGATGGCATTCCGAACTACTGGTAGAAGAACATTTCAGCTACTCACCAACACCTATAGATTACGCAGCGGGATAATAATTCACCGTGAGCCAATTCCTTTATGGTTGAGCACCCTAACGTCGTCCATGTGATGGAAAACATTATGGTGTTCGCTGTCTCATCGAAAGATCGAACCACTTATATGGGATGGGTGACATACAGGCTAGGCATATTTCAAGGAGACTCGCTAAACCTGTTATTGTTCTGCATAATGCTTCTACCGTTAAGAGCTGAGTTGAGGGAGAGCAGAATAGGGTACAAGGCCAGGCCACCAGGCAGAAGTGAACATCTGGTCTAACATCTCCTGTACATGGACTACTTAAAACTGTATGCTCCTTCCAAGGCAGCACTATAACAACCACTGAATATCGTTGCCGAATACACTTCAGCAATAGGAATGTCATTCGATTTGTACTAGTGTGCTGTTTCTCATTTGAGCATAGGAATAACTGAAGAAGCAGGAGAAAACATCGAATTAGAAGGGGGAAATATCATTTGGCTCTTTCAAAAAGAAGAAACTTACACATTTCTTGGAATTCAACAGAAAGGTGCACTGGAGACAACCCAGATCAATGATACAAAAAGAAGCTCAGTGATATATGGAAATCACAGCTGTATGGTAAAAACAAAGTGTCTGCTGCAACCAGCTTGGCAGTCTTGAATGTCCCTGCTCTTTCAGAATAGTTAATTGGATAGTAAATGAAATTCTCAAGCTTGACAGATCCACACGAAAAGTGATAGACATGAATCGTAGTCTGCATCCCAACTGCACGATACAAAGAATATATCTTCCACGAAAGCAGGGAGGCAGAATTTGCAAAGTTTGGAATACCACAACCTCAAACAAACATTTGAAATGGCAATAAGGTTGAGTATGAAAACCCCCTTCTGTAAATGGTAGCCCATCATGAAATCAAGGAGCTTTCCTATTTAGGGTTAGACGGAGAGCCTTATAGAAGCTCTATATAAGCGGCATATCAATCGACCATGAGCTAACAGGAACGCCGATTATGCTAACAGACACTACTAGAAGATCGCATATACTCCATTCTCTTTTCTAAAGTCTCTTGGTTGGCCATGAAATTTTGACACATTTCACCGTGTATATTTTGAAAATATTAGGTTATGCTCATTTTCCTGTCAGATAACTACGCAACGTTGTCCTGTCTACATAGAAGTCGTAGTAATCACGTATTTTTCACAATGTGAATTGTCTTGGGAAAATTAATTAATTTGAGAAGATATTATGTGAATTCAACAAGTCCAAAGACCTGGCGACTGTTGGACAAATTTTTTCATCTGTTGTTACTATGGAAATATTTCACCTGTATAAACTGGTTTCTAAAATTCAGTTATGCTATTTTCTTGTACGGAAATCAAGATTCAAGTGTTGAAATTTTAATGAAAAATAATGGACAGTAGTCCGTTACTTTGTGATAGTTCATCTGAAAAAAGAATAAAATTACCTGAATAACCCGACAGGAAAACTTCTAAACAAACAGACGTGCGTATGAAATTCCCCACTTATTGAAATTCTCAAGAAATAAGCATACAGAAGACATTTAAATGCCTTGTTGCACAACTTGAAATACACCAGTTTCAAAATGTAGTAGTACTACGAAACCCGAGTCACTGTTAAACCTTAATAAAATATAGTGATAGGATAAGTAATTTCATTTGAGAATTCAACAGGTCCTAAGACAGAATGAAGTTTTCCTATTGCATATTTCAGTTCTATAAAGCACTTCCTGATACTTTGTCTCTGATTCTTCAAAACTGCTTTCGGCATTTTCAAATTCAAAGCGAAGAATTCTTTATTATTCGAAGATAATGATCTGTGATAATATCTTGATTGTTGAGAGTAGACATTGGCAACGTCTCAGAGAATTGTTTTGACATTGGCAATATTTCAGGAGTGCCAATCTACCTTAGTTTTAGTTACCAAAACGTGATAGACCTAAAATCGTGGCCAACTGGGAGACTTTATAAAAGTGAATGAAGTATAGGTAAAAATTTGTAATCTATATATTTCAGGAGTTAGAAAGACCAGGTCCTATCAGAAGAATTATCGTTTGCCTTCATGAATATCTCTGGGCTTCAATAAAGCATGACAAAGAGCTAAAGAAATTGTTTGTAGTGGAATTTTACTCCCCTGACGAAAATAATGTTGTGATGAAAGTAGAACAGAAGAGGGAAAAATACAAGGATTAGTTAATTAATGTTCAAACTGAGGATTATATAACTAGGGCATTATGTTAAGATGGTCGTGCCAATCATAGGATATCTAGGCATAATGAGGACGAAATAGGTGACAGAATTGAAGATTATTCCACCCTCTAAATCTCTGGCTCAGGTATTGGCACACAGAGTGCATAAAGAAGTGTTGCTTGGATAACATTGAATCATCAGGTCCCCTCAACTGTGAAGGTTGCTTGTAGCTCATCTCTTTTGATAAGGGATCCGGTAAGAGCATAATAAGAATTACTCCAAGGAATGTGTTAGAAGTTATTTTTTAATGAGTAACCAAACAAAAACTGGAGTCTCACACTCCTAACAAAAGTTTACCTCTTACACAGACGCAAAACAAAGAAAAAAAATTATGGTGACAATCAACAACAATGGAATATGGCCAAACCTGGTAAATCTTCATTATATCCCAAATAAGCAATGTCTGTTTGTGAATTCAGAGATTCCACACTATCCTCCAAAGTGGTACTATGGATTGTTGGATTGAAAATATTATTTTGATCTATATTTCTGAGTGATCGTTCTGGTTTTTCAGGTATAAGATCAGGATAATCAGGTGATACTGATGAAGACATTAAAGGATGGCAGTTCGTCACATGCTTATCCATTTCCATTCTGGAAAAGAAAGAAATGATTATGCCAAATCTTAAACTGTTTTGAGAAGTGAAAGCATCGAAATCCTTTCTTTGATACATATTACATTTTACAAATTTCATGGCTACAATACATTCATTTATGAATTTCCAAACCTGTTAAATGAACAATTAAATCATACAGAAATAATTATCACATCACAGATTCAATATTAGAAAAAGTATGGTCTATTACCAGAAGAACACTTTAAAACTCCTTGAAATTAGTTTGTTAAATTTGTTTTGTGGAACATCAAATGTATGTATAATAAAAATCATAACATAACCACACGTCACGTCAGTGTCAGTTTCGCCCAGAGAAATAGATTCGCCTTTTCAAAGGGTTTCGCCTTGTCTATGGTTTCTTTTTCGTTTTTATTTTTCTATTTTACTTATTTTATTTCATATGAGCTCGGCCCTTACGGTCTACCCAGTATCCACGTAGTTTTTGATTTTTGCTACATATTATTTTTGCTACATATTATTTATTCAATGGTTCTCATTAATATGTCTAAACATTTATGCAGGAAATACACACCACCAGAGTTGTCAAATTGAAAATAAATTATTAAAAAATATAATTTTATACCTCACGATAAGTTGAGAACGGGACAACTTGCAATTTTTAGGTAGGTAGTGCATCCAAATGCGACACTTGGGATTGTTATACCTATCTCGAATTTTGTTGTTATTTCCTCAGTAACTCGATAAATACTATTCCGATGATATTCAAACATCTAATTAGTTGTAGAATGCGGACGCGCAAATTACTCAGAAATTTCGTGAGGATGTATCTCTAGAAAATTCTATAAAGATTGAAAATGATCATGATTAGGATCATTGAAAATCATTGAAAAAAAATTATAGATCTCAAAAACTATCCTTCCGAAATCACTGAAATTTCGTTGCCTTGATAACTTTCGAACGGAAAGAGATAGCGACCATTTTCCGGGTAGGTTGCGCATCCGAATGGGACAGTTAAGTTCATTGTTGGGTTGGGCTTAATCAGCCCAACGGTTTCGGAGTTAAACCCATCTGGAATATTATTTTCTTGATAACTCAAAAAAAAAAACAAATCCGATCAAATTGAAACTTGGTAACTAGTTGTGGAATACCGACATAAAGGCGTAAGTGAAATTTGGTGAGAATCGTATCACTAGAAAATAAAAAAAAAATATGAAACAATTCCTGGTATCTCACGATAACTTGAGAACAGAAAGAGATAGTGACTTGCAATTTTCAGGGTAGGTTGCGCATCCGAATGCAACATTTGTGTTCGATAATAGGCATAAGCATTATCAGCGAAATGGTTTTGAAGTAATACACATCTGAAATGTTGTTGTCATTTACTCTAAAACTCAGAATGTAGAAATCTGATCCAATTAAAACTCGGTAATTACTTGAAGAATGCCGTCGTGCCAATTTCCGCGATATTTCGTGAATATTGTATCCTGAAATTACTTGAGACGTTTTTCCGTATATTATTGGATATCTATTGAATTTTAATTCCGAAAGAATAAAATTGCGTTCCGCAGCGCTAAACACTTGCGCAACTCACAACCTTGATTTAACTTACAATTGAGCAACCGGTATATGTTTTTAACAATTTTAAAAGCCCAGAAAACTCAAGGAAGGAGGTAGAAATCGGGAAATATTTCTTTGGTCCCATATTTATCATACATAAAGATATAATGCTGGGTACATGTCCGATGGGCGAGCCCAAAGTTTCCCTTAAGAAGGGCAACAAAGAAAATTCATAGAACAAAAAGAAATCTGTTTTGCCTGCTTCTGTGGCGCGAATTTGAATGCCAAAAAAATATCAGTGAATAACCTCTAAAATCGTAAACGTTTTTCTTAGCCGTAACACGTGTGTCGTTCAGTGATTTTTTTTATATTTTTTGTGTCATCATGGAATCGTCTTTAATAAAAGAAAAGAAGAAAAAGTCTAAACTTGTTGAATTAGGTGATCTTCAAAATAAGGGTAATTTTTCGGTGGATCCTTCTGAAATTGCTGGAAAATTGGATGCATCAAAGTGGCCCCTCTTATTGAAGAATTTTGATAAATTGAACGTGAGGACAAACCATTACGTTCCTCTTGAAAATGGATCATCGCCCCTAAAAAGAGATATAGTTGAATACGTTAAAGCAGGTTGTATCAACTTAGATAAACCAAGTAACCCAAGCAGTCACGAAGTTGTGGCATGGATCAAACGAATTTTAAAAGTACAGAAAACGGGACATTCTGGAACCCTGGATCCAAAAGTTACAGGATGTTTAATTGTATGTATCGAACGAAGTACTAGGCTAGTGAAATCACAACAGACTGCTGGTAAAGAATATGTTGCTGTTTTCAAATTACACTCTGCAGTAGAGGGAGGTATTGCTCGAGTGAAGAGAGGCCTTGAAAGCTTACAAGGAGCACTCTTTCAAAGGCCTCCTCTTATATCTGCTGTTAAGAGACAACTTCGTGTTAGATCAGTATATGATAGTAAGTTGAACTTTTATGATGAAGACAAAAATATTGGTGTCTTTTGGGTTAGTTGTGAAGCTGGCTCATATATACGTACTTTGTGTGTACATCTTGGAATAAGACTTGAGGTTGGTGCACAAATGTTGGAACTAAGAAGAGTTCGATCAGGTATTCAAACAGAAAGTGATGATATGGCAACTCTACATGATGTAATGGATGCCCAATGGATGTATGAAAATCATAAAGATGAAAGTTACTTAAGGAGGGTCATCAAACCTTTAGAAAGTTTATTAGTTGGACATAAAAGGATAATAATGAAAGATAGTGCTGTAAATGCTATATGTTACGGAGCAAAGATTCTCATTCCAGGTATTTTGCGTTATGAGGATGGCATTGAAATGAACGAGGAAATTGTGGTAATTACCACAAAGGGTGAAGCTATATGTTTAGCCGTTGCTCTAATGACTACATCCACTATTGCTAGTTGTGATCATGGTGTAGTAGCTAAGATAAAGAGAGTAATAATGGAGAGGGACACATATCCAAGAAAATGGGGACTTGGACCTCGAGCCACCAAGAAGAAGGTACTTATATCAAGAGGAGAATTGGATCAGTATGGAAAACCAAATGATAAAACCCCTAAAGAATGGTTGAATAGCTATGTTAATATCCCTGTAAAACAGGAAACGCCTGAGTTGGTAGAAAATCCCGCTAAAAAGGTTAAGATGGAGGCTGTTGAAGAAGTTGCCTCAGAAACGCCTAAGAAAGAAAAGAAGAAGAAAAGACAAAGCACAGATGGAGGTGTAACGACATCCACTGAAGATAGCATAGTAGGTGGGGACATTGAAGTGAAAAAGGAAAAGAAAAAGAAGAAGAGGCAAAATGAAGATGGAGAAACTGCAACAAATACGTTGACGGAAGAAAGTTTTCTTGATGACAATACCGAAGTAAAGAAAGAGAAGAAGAAGAAGAAAAAAGATAAAAATAAGGAGAGAGAATAATTTAATTCAATATCAGGTACTTCAAATGTTCATTATATCAGATTTTTAATATTTTTTTCTTGGTGTGTTTTACATTAACATAATCAGATCAGTATGTTTACCTTCTAAGCACGTTATAATAGCAGGATAAATTCATGGGTTCAAGAGATCCAACTTTACTAAACAATTTAGACAAGTCAATTTATTCATTACAATAACTTTTTTGTACTTTTGAACATGCGCCTCCCACATGATAATTTTTTTGAGCCCCGCAAGCATTTCAAGTTACGTCAATGTTAACCGGTTTTACCTTAAAAAAAAATAGTCTTTAAAATTTGTTCTTAACATTTTGGTAACTTATCAATTATCATAGAGATTAGCACATTATTTCTTATACAATATACCTAATTATTGTTTCAGATTTATACAAATGACCTGTGAGGATAAACTCCTAAATATTGAAACTGGAAGTTTCAATTTTAAAATGTGCAACTTGGTATAATGAACAAACTGGAATTTTATATGAAAAATGAGAAGGGACTAAGAAGGAGTATGATTGCCTAAATAATTATAAATCGGAATTGAATTACATGCTTTCCATATTGGAAACCATAAATATATTGAATGTTACTGATGTGTAATTATATATGCATAGGGGTCTGCAAAATAATTCTCATGCAATGATTTAGTTTTTTTAAGTGAATATTATATTGTTTAGTTTAGGTTCACAGTAAATGTATAAATACTGACTCTCACAAAAACTTTTACTACATTTGTATATATTTTCAATCAAGAATTCGATAAAATTCTGAGGTAACTTATAATTTCTATTACCCTACCTAAGATTATTTCATTAATTTAAATATTTTCATCAAGTCTTAAAGTGGTGTAATTTATTTGAATTGTACTTTTCAATTGCGGCAATTTATTAATAATAATATAGTTATTCTCCTGATAAGTTTCGGAAACATCTGCTTGCCCGAACTCCACTTCGATTCCAGCAATCTGTACAAGTGGACGCACTCTAGAAAGAATACTACGATTCGTTTGATGCGATGTGGACCTCAAAGGTAAGTGTCCACAGACGCTTACCTTTAAGGACGCCGTCCGGAATATCGAAAAAACCACTCGGCCACGAATTTTTTCCATCGATAAAACTTGAAGATCTAGGAAAATAATTTCTGACCTATATTTCCTTGACTCAAATCTTATTAAAATGCTTCAAATCAATCATCTCTCTTACGAATTAAGGCCACCTTCCGGAATTTATGATGTCGAAAGAAACGCTAAGCCACGAATTTCTTCCATTTCCTTGATTTAAGGATAAATAGAAGTAGATTTTGATTTGGAAAGAACATGAAAACATGCACTAATGATGAAGGTATCCAATATTTAATGTCTCTGTACTAACATTCCCTTTTAAATAGGATGGTTTCATCTCAAAGTTGAACCTCCAGAAAACTCCCATGTTAAAAAATTTGAATATGGATCTCCCGCCAAGAGAAAGATTCTAACCTAACTAACGGTGGTCTTTTCCATAGATTAGAATGGAATGCGCTCATTGGTGAACGGCCTGATCGAGTTAACCCGATCATACTTGGATGAGAATGATGAGTGGCTAGTGTTCTGTGGATGAGAGTTGTATTATATTGTAAGCACATAATTGGTAATTGTTGTAAGCAATGAGACTGAGAACAAAGATTCTCAAACAGTGTACAGTGCAGATTGCAGTGATTACATGTAATTTGGGATAACCAGGAAGTGACATCTGAGGAAAATCCTTTATTTCTTATTTCCTTTATTAGCTTCAAGATATTCTGTGAATGGTGAGTAAAATAAATTGGACTAGTGGCCAGCAGTCCATATTTTGGGATTCAGATGAGCCAGCAGATCTACCTAGCCATAGATCCACATTTTTCTGGTAGATCTACATTTTTACGTTAGATCTACAATTTTTCGGTAGATCTATACATTTTTTTAGTAGATCAATATTATCGATAGATCAATTGAACCGGTAGTTCGCACACACGAAAGTCCCATCGAAAAGTGTCGAAGCATTTTTGAGTTCCTATAAACCGAATAGCGCCACCTACCGGTTTTCAAATGTAACCTCGTCACCCACTTAAACAATAATAATAATAATGTTTATTAAGATTCAGATCACAAAAAGTAACTTAAAAGTAAAGTTTCATCAAAATCGGTTGAGCCATTTCTGCGATAGCAATGCCACCTAGCGGGGTATATTGTAGACCTGACACATACCCAGATACAGACACAAACTTTAATTGAAATCGGTCCAGCCGTTCATCCTATAAACCAGATACACTGCCAGCTTCCGGTTTCCTATTGTGACTCTAAGACCCACTCAAACACGCACACAACGTTTTATCTTGGGGCGCCCGCTACCGGATGCTATTGTGAACCAGAAAAACACCGAAACACAAACACAAAGTTTCATCAAATTTGGCCCAGTCGTTTTTGAGTTCCTATAGATCGATTGTAGCGCCACCTACCGGGACCAATTGAGAACCGCCGCAAAACACACGCACACGAAGTTTCATCAGAATCGGTCAAGCCCTTTTTGATTTGTAATTTTTCAAAAAACGCTCTGTATAACAGTGGTTTTACTCTTTCAACGGTTTTACAAAGTTTATAATTGGCCTCTTGATAGATATCTCGAGATGACATTTCACTAAAAATACCCTGTATAGTGGTTTTTCTTCGACAATTAATTTTGTTGAAATATTTACATTCACTGTTTGGGAGAAAATTAACAGTGTGTGCTAAATATGGCATAGGTTCATAGTTATAAACCAATTACTTAGCAGATCCGGCTATTAAATCCATATAACTAACTCAATCACATCTAAACTACCCACTCGATGAATCAACAGTTCAAATATGTTCATGGAATGGAATATTATATATTCACTTTTGGATCAAAATTGAACAGATATGACATAGGAGGCCACCATTCACTGTTAGGTTAAAAATTAACAGTGCTGTGTCTAAGGTGGCGTAAGGACACAGTAACAAAGCCTACACAGAACACAATCTCCTTATTCGCTCAAGCTCTTCCAGAGCTTATGAGGGGTCTCCTTAGGGAAAACCTAGGAGGATCAGTATAATAATATATAATAGATGGTCCGAGTGACCGAGCACATAAAAATGGGAAAATAATCTTACCTAATGTAATTTTTATCATCAATTCTTATGATAATTAATGATAGGATAGATTTTGGATTGTGTGGGATGAGTAGAAAAATAAATAACCATCCTGTATATAATATATTGTTTCAACTTCATGATTTTTACACTTTGGTCTTGTTCTAGGTATATCATATCAAATTATTCTCCATTCTGGAAAGATGTGTTGTCCAATTCCCACTCTGAAACAATTATAAACTGTTAAAATTCGATTACTTACAACAAATAGGTACTGTTAATCAAAAATTGTCACTACATTTTCCAAATCGTGATGAGAAGAGCACTATTGCAATGGAATAAAGAGCCATCCGGTAAAAGATGAAAATCATATTAACAACCATCCTGCCAAGTGTAGGTATACATTCAAAAACCGAACCAAACTTAATAGTTTTAAAGTTACTATACCTAAAAATATCATTATTAGGCGTTCCTCCATTTTATCGTTCAATAAAACAATACTGTTGCAAATAGATTTTAGTACCTGTTTCCTAAATTGATTTACCTCTATTGGAGATTGGTATCGTTCATTTAAAAGTCAGAATACTATCCTCGATCCACAAGAAACACTGACATTTATATTACTTGACCACAGGAAGAAATAATATAGGCAAATTCAAGCGAATAACCATAACACAGTTGTTAAGATCAATCCCTTTCTATCATGACCGATCGGTTATATTTTAAATGTACTTGAATGTGGAGATAAAGCCATTATTATTATTATTATTATTATATTTGGTAGGGGAACCACTGTGTTTTGCTTATTCGCTTAAATTCCATGTTCAAAAAATACTTACGAATAGAAATAGATAACGTATATCAACGGAAGTATTCTTTATATATATATCAGTGTAAACCATTTCCCAGATGTATGTATAGCTATTAATACAGATATCCTTATTGATTCATGTTCCTACAGAAGAATACTTACTTTCTATCGTGATATATCCTGGAAAACTTCAATATTGTAGTACCTATTATTTATGTTCATACACTGGGAGATCATCTGACCTGAAAATCGTCGTAATCTTTATAAATTTAAGTAAAGTAGTAATTACCTTATAGTACTTACTTATAGATTTATATTCCAGGTAATTTATAACAGATAATCGTTGATTTCAGGAAAACCCATCCGTTCAGTCCATTTTGAGGTTATTCATTTCCACCGGCGAATACGTACCGATCGTGGTAAATATCAATTTCTGTTGCAAGTATCAAATCGGAACCAAAGGTTTTCATCGATCCTGAATAAATCCCGGCACATTTCTGATCCAAAATCGATCGATTTTCGTTAAATTCTTCCAAATTGACATTCACTATTCAGACAGTTTTGACCTTGGAATGTTTCTAACATTTCTAACCCAGGGCTTCCCAAACTGTTCGTCGCGACATCGTCTTAGCGGCGTCGCATGTCGATGCGACCGAGTCTAGCGAGCTGATAACGTATATTAACAGGCTAGTACTTAAATTGGTATATATTTTTGGGGGCCGAGTTAAGGGGAGTCGTACAAAAATGGGAATGCCCCAAGGGCGTTACAGTAAAAAAGTTTGGGAAGCACCGGTCTAGCCTATTCCTTTCGAAAAATTAGAGATGTGCAAGTGGGATTTTGTCCATTAATTACTTCGTGAGATAAAACAGAACGCCACCTTCATCCCAAAATCTTGGGGTCGGTCGACTTCGGCCTCGCTCGGGTCGTTTTATTTCTATAGTTCCATAAAAACGGTCGATTTTCCGCATTTTGGCGATTTTCAAACGCTCGTAGAAAACGAACGGAAAAAAAATCGGAAAAAGTGTCTCGCTATTCTATCCGTCTATATTCGGTCTTTCGATCGGTACCGTTAGATACGGACGGGCGAGATGAACGAAAAAGCCTTTAGGTTTCGGGCGAGGCCGCTTTTCGCCGTTTCGACGATTTCGCGACTTTTCCGGAATTTTTTTAAAATACTCGCGACTTCCCGATCTCGACGACAATCGCCTTCGGCGATACGTCGGTCCTCGCCCTCGCCGCGGCGATATTCGCCTTTCGCGAGGCTCGCGGCTTCGCCGCTCGCGAAAATTTCTTCGAAACCGCCCGTTTTAGAAAGTTCTCAAAATGTATCTTCTATGGTTCCGACTTTGCTACTTTAATAATATAGCGTTGACTACATTCAATACCGTCTTTGCCATAAGCACAGATTACCAGATAGTGCAATCGACATTTGGCGGGACGCACGTAGGTTTGACCTTCAGATTTACTACCCATGACGACGTAGTAAAATGAGAGAGAGAAATGAACTGCGTTCTCGCTCTTTAAACAAACTTTAACCTCAACTTCACAAATAATCATATTTCTTTTATTTCTTGCACAAACGCCACAAACTGCTTCTTAAACGTCTTCATTACTCTTTATGAAATTGATTAAATTAATCCCACTTGACTTACAAATTTTCGTACATAAGCTGAGTAATTTAGCTAACCTTTCCGTTTGTTGTTATAAATTAATGAATGAACGTCGTTCTGCCTCTACCATAGTTGCGATTAGCCGAGAGGTCAGGTGATCATATATCCGCGATTTTATTGGCAATTCCATGGTCAATATTACGAGTCAGCTGAGTTCGTTCATAAATACTGGGAGTGGACACTCTTAATTCGAATTTACCATGGTAAATTCGATTAAGGGTGTCCAATACAGAAGAATGGACAATAGAACATACGCGCAAAAGCTTCTGACTTCACGTCAGTGCTTGAACCAATTTTTTTGAAATTTTTTACGGTTCTTCAAATTTTTTAGGGGTTCGTTTCTTACAAAATTTTAAACACGTCTTTATGTTGATTTTCTACTACTAGTTACCAAGCTTCAATTCGATCGAATATTTATTTTTTCAGTTATCAAGGAAATAATATTCCAGGTGGGTATAACTCGGAAACCGTTAGACCGATTATGCCCAAAAACGAACTCAACTCTCCCGTTCGGATACGCAACCTACCCTGAAAATTGCAAGTCCCTATCTCCGATTATGCCCATTATGCTCATAAACAAACTGAAATGTCGCGTTCTGGTGCACATCCTAACCTGAAAACTTGAAGCTGCTATCTCTTTCCGTTCTCAAGTTATCGTGACAACAAAAATATTTTTTAATAATTTTCTAGCCATACGATTCGCACAAAATTTCACAAACGTGCTTAGGTTTATATTCTACAACTACTCACCAAGTTTCAATTCGATCGGATTTATATTGGTTGAAAACAAAATTATTACTCGGAAACCACTGGGCTGATTATGCCCATTAACGAACTTGTCCGTCGTATTGGGATGCGCCACCCACCCTGAAAATTTCAAGTCGCTAGCTCTTTTCGTTCTCAAGTTATCGTGGCAACGGCCGGACGGGCGGCCGGACAGAATCAAATTTGACCTCGAATTCTTCATTGGGGAGTCGAACTTAATCGTTTGAGACCATTTTCGTCAAAAAATTCGAAAGTTACAGACATTTGGGCAAAATGATAACGCGATGTTCCCCAGAACATACGCGCAAAAAGGAAATGGAAATATTAGAGGCTGACTTGAAAGTAAAATTATTGTTGATAAAGCAAACTGAAAATGATATTTATATTAAGAAAAAAAATTTAAATAATAAATAAAATACTACAAAATTTTAGGTCTTATTCAAAGTCGCAAATATTGACTATCATCCTACTAGGACTAGGAAATCCTTGCAAATTTCTTGAAATTCTTCCTCAAATTCAAAATTATGATTTTGTTTCAAGGCTATATTGTGCAACACTGCTGTAGCTACAATAACGGTAAGTGCACAGTCTTCACAAAAAGTTTCACAGCAAGACAGGCAAATCTTCTCTTCCACATACCAAATGTCATTTCTAGACTATTACGTGTCTTGATGTGAGCTCTACTATAAAGCTCTCCTGGATGCTTGCTGGTAGGTATTTAAAATCGGCTTTAATAAATGTAGGCCACAATAAGCGTGAGCACTATCGCCTAAAAGGTATCCATTTGTGAACTCATTGACCAAGTTGTGTGATGAGATCAAATACTCTTCAGTTTCTTACTGGGTATTGATTATTTATTAAACAGTATGTATTTATCAAAACAATGTATAGTTTTCTGAATAGTATTAAAATAGGAATCATTAGAGGTTAAATAGGTAAATTACGCCATTAGCTTTAAAAAATCTCTGGAATGGTTCTCCTAGACCATCCGACAACTCATAAAATCACATTAAAAAGGGAGAACAAAAATAGTTAAAAATTGCGCACATAAAAAACTTAACACGTTAGCGGACATTAAAATGCTCAAAATCAAATTGGAAAATATAGAGATCTCTCATCTCTTTGAAGTTTTAACACTACTGACATATTCTACATCCGGGAAAAAGAATGTTTGAGAATTTGCCACCCTCTCATAAAATTAACTTTGAATTCTGTGGGCCTGAAAAATCCGACTATCTTTCCAACGTAGTGCACAATTTTTTTTTCAGCTGGAAATTAAAGAAAAAAAAAGTAAAATAAAGTCATTTTCTTTGATTTCATCGAAGAGGAGTTCTGGTTCATTCAAAAAGATTTCGTCATCATCCGTAACTGAATCGGCTGTAAAATCTGAATCATAGGACTCTTAAGGAGGAATGCTCCTTATTCTTCCTATTTTTGGAAGGAAAATGGTTGGCTTAATTCACTCATGCCAGACATCGTTTTGTAACTCCCTCTTCCTCTTCACTGAGTTTTTTAAGTTCAGGCGTGTCGGTATAAATAGTAGAACAGAGCATGGCCTTGCATCACTGAATATTCGTCTTTGTTGTCGATGTGGAAGGATAGGAAAATTCTATGATTCTCTGTTCACAAGCAACCAAAAGCGTTTTCAATTCTTAGGGCACCCAATTTCCTTGTTTCCGAGACCTTCTCATACCTTTGAGGGTTTTTGAAATCACTTTTTGAGTAATCCCCAATGATGCATACCAATTTCTTTGTAATTCAGGCTTTTTTGTCAATGCAGTTCGTGGTTTGTCCCGTGAGTACCCGCCCCTAGGCGATATTCGACGAAGTATGAAGACTCACAACAAAACACCAACCTTTATCATGCTACATGTTGTTGCCTTGATGGAAAAATACATTCATATTGCAACCCTACGAGTATTGCTTTAAAGGACAGAAGCAACATAATTTCGTTCGTCAAAAAATCGACACAATTACTTCGAAAATTCAAAACAGCGTGGTATCACTTGTGACAATGAGGTATTATTCACTGAAAAATGGATCATACGAAGTGGAAAAGCAGAAAACATTTCATCTTTTAAGTAAACTCCCAAATATCTGAACTAAAAATACATCTTTATTCACTATTTAATGAATATAAAATTATGAAATGCTCATTTCTTCCATATATGCTCAAAAAATACTTATATCTAAAAAAATAATTTTTCAACTTCCCTTGGAGTACCTCTTCCAGAATTTCTTCACGTCATCATGTGAATTTTTATTAATAACCAAGGTTCGTTTCTCCTTATGACTCCATATCAGAAAACCATTGGTTTGGGCATATTCCTTCAATACATTGAAGTCCGCCTAGAAAGAAGAACAAATAGTTTTATGGGGATAAATAGTAAAATATTTCAACAGCTCAACAACGCTGCAAAAAATAGACAAATTGCTTGTATTTTCAGTATTTGTCAATAATATAGTCCAGCAGAACTAAGAGTCCAGGTCCAAATTTTGACGCTGCAAATCTTACACAAAGGTTTATTATTGAGAGAGAATTAACTTTATTAGCATACGACCGAAGTCTTCCAGCCAGGTTTATTATTTTCTTGTTAAAATATACCAATTTCCTCCATTCTTCACATTCATTTGTGAATTTTTTCATATTTTACCACTGTTTTATACTCGCGAACAAGAGATCGTAAATAAATGCGATAAAAAAAAATGTCGATTCAATATTGTGATGACCTGGCCACAGTTCCCCAAATGAGAATCAACAGTTATATACAGTGTCAGAGCAGTACGGTATGAGGAATAATTCAGATCAGTAAAAATTTGCAAAAATAGAAGGATCTGCTCCTTATGCGGAATTACCCTTTATAATTTTCCATTTAAACTAGAGTTGGGCATTATCGAATGATTTCAATAATCGATATATAGGTTCTAGAGAGATTTCAATAATCGCATGATCATTCGGTATTCCACTCAGTTCTCATCGCGTGAGCGGCTTAGGTTATCCCTTATCTTCAATATAATTGCGTCGGCTCCCTACAGTATTAAGTTTCACATTTTATGACTTCATTTTATTACATTGCCGTTGGTCCTTTGATAATTTATTATTATGCTATTCGGTTTTGGTACAATATTTGAAAATTTCTTTCCAGCTGTTCGAAAGGGAATGGAGCTATGAAATTAATTATTATGAACCTGAAATTCCCTAGAATGCACAATTATATACCTATTTATAATCACTAAATACAATAATACAGGCAACATCAGTTCCGTCGGAAAGGATATTTTCGAAATGTGGACAATTAACCAACATCCGCCGTAATAGCGCCATAAAAAGTAAACCAAATAATTTTTCTGAATGGCGAAATGTAATGTCAATGAAATTTTTACTTTTCACTTTATTTCATTCTGTTTTTCGCAAAAACATAGTCGAATTTAAGCGAATAACCGGAGCAGTGCGGTTAAGACCAATTTCTTGCTATTATAATCGATCGGTTATGTTTAGCAAGAGATTGATCTTAACCTCTCTGCTCCAGTTACTCGCTTAAATTCGACTCATATTTTTAATCATACATTACACGTCCAGATTGAATTTTCTATGACCTTTTTCATTCCTCCAATTAATTAGTTAGTAATAAAATAAGTTTAAGTAATTATTGAAAATAAAATTGGAGTCAATTCAATAGATGCATGCATAATACCAATTGAACCAGTGGCAAACGCCACTTATACAAATATTTAAAAAAATTACGATAAAATACTTGTTGAACGAACCTCCGGGTCCGAGTTCTTAATTAATAACAAACGGAATATATCTGAATATTTTGAACGAACAGCTACTGAATAAGATAAGAATAATAATGAATACCTCAATTTTCATGGAATAAATAATAAAATCATTCACTAGCTACTATTTTGGCAGCACCCGACCAGAATCCAGATGGCAGCCATAAATTTTATCGATTGTTAAAGAAACCTTTCATGTCTCATACTTATATGCCGCCAAAGGAACTTCGAAATATCAAAACATTCAGAACGTATACGAACGAATTACGAGTACGAGATATCTCAGTTCATTCAATTCTTACTCGAGCCGAGTGATATCTCATCTGGATGCCATATGATAGACGACAGAAAATCATTGAAATGAATTCACTCTAATTTTTCGCAACATCTCGAGATGTTTCAATAATCTAAATGTTATTTCCACTCGAGAGGTCCCATCACTAATTTAAACATACTTATCCACGTTATCCTGTTTTCTTTTATAAAAATAGTGTCCAGCCTGTATATCAATGTGGATGAAATGTGCGGTAATGTGATATACTAAGCGGTGTCTGAGAATGCAACTCAATAATCTACAACGGTGAGAATGAACAGAAATGAAATACCACATGATGAATCTACGGATATCCAGTGCAAAAAAATAAATGGAATGTAGCAGTAAAAGCGCACGGTGCAAATATGATGAGCACAGTTAGGATATGAGAGCATACAAAGGCGGTTGCAGGCGAACGAGGAAGCAACATTTGTGTTGAAACGGAACCGACCCGCACTCCTAATCAGGAATATCTCGGAAAAAATTATTATTATTATTATTATTATTATGTATACAGTAAGAGTTGAGGAAATTCCTATAAACTCAAAGTTACAAAGATAGTACACGAGTAGAACTAGTATCGAAGAGATCCAGAGCATTCTTGAAAGCATTGACGCTTACAGCATCCACCACTCCACCGGGCAACCGATTCCATCCTTCGAAAATTCTGTTAGTTAGGAAATGCTGACGTTGTGTGGTTGAAAAGTTTTCTTTCGATAACTTGAATCGGTGTCCTCTCAAATTGTTGTTGTTAATTCCATAGAGTTCACGAATACTATCACCAAAGCGACCAGTGATTGATTTATATGAGAATATCAGATCACCTCTCTCACGTCTTGAATGGAAGGATGGCAAATTGAAAATGGTGAGTCTGTCTTCATAGGAAGGGCGAACCATGCCGTATGGTATGCGGGTGTTCCATCTTTGCACCGACTCAAGGCATTGATCATCACCCCGTGTAGAGGGCCACCAAACTGGGCCAGCGTACTCCAACATTGGTCTGACGTAGCAAGTGTATAAAAGTTTGCAGGTGGCAACATCACAGCCGCTGAATGTCTTCTGTATGGCATATGTGAGTTGTTTTGCTCTGGCAGTAACCGCTGAAACATGGTTCGACCAGCGTAGGTCCTCGGATATGATCAAACCAAGGTCACAGTGACTCGACACACATTGGAGTGTTATACCATCGATGGTGTAGTTCCTTCTCGGGTTATTTCTTCCAATATGAAGCACGCAGCACTTGTCCACATTTAAGGGTAGCAGCCAAGTGATACACCAAAGCTCAATCTTGCGTAAGTCACGTTGAAGGGTGTCGAAGTGGGATAGTGGAAAATTATAAATCTTCGTGTCATCCGCAAACATAGAGCAGTTAGAATGGAGTAAACTCGGGATGTCAGAAGTGTACAGTAAAAACAAGATAGGACCAAGAACAGAGCCCTGGGGGACACCCGATGTCATTGGTTTATCTGGACAAGAGAAGGAATGATCCACTCTTACCCGAAAAGAACGGTTTGAAAGAAAAGCCCGAATCCACGCCAAAACATTACCCCTGATTCCAAGGTGCTCCAACTTAGTAAGTAGCCGTCGATGAGGGACTTTATCGAAAGCTCTGGAGAAATCAAGATATAACACATCTACGGGTTCCCCCCGGTCCCATGCCCTGGTCCACTCGTTGATGCACAGAAACAGGTTGGTCAATGTGGAGCGACCTGGAAGGAATCCATGTTGCTCAGGAGGAATAATACCATTATTCAATGCGAACTGCGTAATACCGTCAGATATGATTTTCTCTAAGATTTTTGATGCAGTCGATAGAATACTTATTGGTCTATAATTGTGTGGTGATAACTTGTCTCCTCTTTTAAAAATCGGGGTAACAGAAGCAGTGAGCCAGTCACGGGGGAGAATAGAACACCGAAGTGAACAAGAAAATATCTTGGAAAGTGGTGAGGCAAGGGAATGAACACACAATCGGAGCAGTCGCGACGACAGACCATCAAGTCCAGGAGCAACATCCCTGAGCTGTAACAAGTACCTCCCAACAATCTCCTCGCTGATCTCGATATCAGAAACTTCTTCAGAGACCCTAGGTGACCTAACATCGGGAAGTGGTCCATCAGGTTCGTCAACGAAAGAGGAAGAGAAGACATCAGATAGAACATTGGCGGTCTCAACTTATTCGCACACAATTTGTTGGATTGGTCACGAACAGTTGGGAAACTAACTCCCCCATTCATAGAAGATTTCAAGTATTTGAAAAACTGTTTTCGATTCTTAGCAGAAGCCAAATGTTTCTCATACTGATTCTTGGCGTTTTTTACGGTAGTGGACAAGTGATTTGAAAAGTTTCGATGATTCTGGTAGTCCCAGGTTGATCTAGTTCGAAGATATCTCTGCCATAATGATTTCTTCCGTCTTGCCATCTTCAGAACTCTGTCGTTGATCCATGGTTTTGATGGATTAATTCTGACAGTTCGAATGGATGTACAATCAGTAACAACTTCACCAACCACTCTCAAGAAAGAAGACCACATTCCGTCCACATCTCCTTCCTCTGCAAATATGAGGGACCAGTCTTTTGATGAAAATAATTCAGAAGCTCTGTTGTAGTCGATGTTATGGATTTCCTTGATTGATTTAGAACTCGGACAAAGAAGACGAAACTGAAGTTCAGTTGCCAGGGTGACATGGTCAGATTTTCCGAAAGGTGGCAAGTAATCAACGCCAGAGACTATGTTAGAATCGGAAACCAAGAGAAGATCAAGCAGTGAGGGTGTTTGTCCAATTCTGAATCTCGTTGGTTTTTCAACCAGTTGATGATAGGCAGTTTTGTTGATGAGGTCAGCGTAGGGATAAGAAGGGGAATTTAGAGGCGGTAGACGAATGAGAGGCCATTCAATATCTGGACAGTTGAAATCTCCCGAGATGAAAACATTATTGTGTAACATAGAAGCACTCTGAAGATATTCTACCAACTCATCATCGGCAGGGCAGGGGCGAGGACGATAAATGCAGCCGGTTAAAAGGGAAAACTTTGAGTTATGAATTTTCAAAAAAATATTATCGATACCAGACCAATCGAAGTGAGATACATCAATTCTATAACAACCAACAATCATGTTCCTGACATAAACACATACTCCCCGATGCCCCACGGTCTCATTGTTGTCGTCCCGGTACAAGGTATAATCTGTTATGTGGAATAAGTTATCCGGCAATGATGGTTTGAGCCAAGTTTCCGAAAAAAAGATAAGGTCCGGTTGATGCATTTGAACATAGATTAAAATCTCGGCAAATTTGGAGGGGAGCGACTGAACATTACTGTATATTAACGACCAGACCTGAAGTCCCCCGAGCCCTCAGGAGGTACTGAAGTTTCTGATGAATCAGTAATCGGCACGATCATTGGGTTTCCTCTCACATACTTGATTGTGATATTTCTCTCACCTCCGGACTGTCTTCTCTTAAGCTCCCTTCGTATTGAGTCTAGTTCCGCAACCTGGTTCTTCGTCTTGTCATCCCGTATTACGACGTTGCGATAATTTTCATTCCCACTCAGTCGAGACTTATTTCTAAGGATGTTGGAGACGATACGTGAGTTGGAGAAAGTTAATTTCAACCAACCAGGGCGTGATTTGTCCTTGGAAGGCAATCTCACGGCGCTAACTAGACTTCGACTGGCAGAATCATAAATGCAGTCGACGATAGCGGAGGAAATGGAAACGTCATCAGAGGGATGCGCACCTTCAGGAACATTGAGGGCAAGGATATTATACGATTTTTCAACACGCTCGAGCACCTCAGGCATGGCCAGAGACTGAGAAGAACGGGCTCCTGATACCAAATCACACTTGACCTCACTCAAACTCCCCGAAATCTCAGATACCCTATTGGATACCACCAAATGATCACGCTGAAGCAAATCAATCTGGGAGCTATGCAGTGTCAGCGTGGACTCATGGTCCGACAAAACCTTCGAGTGATGGGAAAGAGTCTCCGTACAAACGGCAAGCTGGCTAATTAAATCATTCTGACGTTTCTCGATACGCCCAACCGTCAATGATAAGTCCATCACCTTCTCCATAAGAACATTAAAATGATGAACGGTTAAGGGCCCTTCTGAAGGTTCATCAGGATGAAGCGCGGGAGAACGAGACGGAGAAGGCGAAATCGGGCGGCTATCCCCGGCGTTGCTACGTAAAATACGATCATTCTTCGTGCATACAGTACAGCACCATGAATCACCGGCGCCCCGCAAAAAATTGACCTCTCTTTCCGTTAAATTGACGCATCCCAAATGAAAATATTTGCTACATTTAGCACAAGATATTTGCTTCTGAGAGGTAGAGATAGACTTGGTGCAGATAGAACAGGAACGAGCCATAACTGATCGGTGATCGCTGAAAATAGGATGGAAACAACAATTACAGACTCTTCACTTCCTTGGGCCCGTAAGAAAGTCTTGTACAGATGTTGGAAGGCCACGGAAGGAGGAAGTATGACACAGAAAGGATCGCTGAATGATCACCGCTGCGCGATCAGCAGTTACAGCATGCACACAGTGCGCCGCGTTTCAATAACCTACCTGTTTGTCCGGGTTCGTTATCAATTAATTCCGATTGATAACAAAACAAAATAAAAACTCTAAAATATTTCCCCAAATAAGTAAAACTTCTCGACCGAAAGCACAGAAAATGAAAGATGAATTGTTAGACAATTAATTCGTCACCTGTAACAATCTTGGAACAGCAATAGCACAGTGAAAAATTCAAGAATTAGAGAAGCACAATAATTCGCGTATATCAGTTACTCTGACACGTGTGTTGAATGAGATGAGTATATGAGAATCAATTAATAGCACTTTTATTCGGAACTCGGAGATGCCACTCCCAGAGATCAAGTCGAGTAACACCAAGCCTGGAAATGACCGGATGTTCACCTCAACCAAATAACCTGAAGGGCTTCCAGTCGTCTACTTTATTCTATCTCAAACACCCACTATGCGAGGTCCCTCATTTAAGTGAGCGGTTGAGAACAGAAACGACAGTTATACGCCCTACAATACCCACACAAAGACCAGCCTCAGACACTGAGTGAAGTAACAAGCCAGTAAACAACCGGATGTTCACCTCAACCATATGAACTGAGGTCTTCCAGTCATGCAATTTATTATGTCTCAAACATTCCCTCTACGAGGTCTCTCATCTAAGTGAGCGGTTGAGAATAGAAACAAAGGTCACTTCATCGGTGCTTTCATCCGAAATTTCGGATGCATTCTATTCAAAAACGACAAGTGAGTATTTCTGTAACCTATCAGGGCGGTTTTAAGATAGAATTGATATTTTCCCGCTTTAACCCAGATGAAGGCCATGGCATTTTTCTGAGATCGTAGCAGTCATCGATACAATCTGGTGCATACTCTTCGATCAATACATCTGTGGAAGTAATCGGAATGGTACCAAGAGATTTAGTACGATTTAGTTGGCATACATGATTCGATTTCAAATCGCACGAATGAATTTACGTAAGTGAACTTTCCGGAGCAAATGATGTAGATAAAGTAACCCGCAAAAGATCCGATTGATCTCAGTTCAGGCACAGATTTCCCCAAGGCTGAATAACCAACTCTAATATAATCTCAACTTCATATGCAGTAAGAGACAAATGCAACAGCCACTACAATGTTACAATCATTTACAAAAACCTCGCAGATATGTCGAATTGAAACTATAATCCTAATTGCAACTTACTAGTGATAAGAATTGGCTGTATAGTACTCCTTCTTGATAAATTAATCTATTTCTTTCCAATTCCCATAATTTTATCTGATCTACTACAGTAGGAGGTAGTGGGTTTGTGTTGTCTAGCAACATCTTCTCATGGGCATGTTGTTTTAAATAACTAATGATCTGGTCTGCTGTTATACCTCCTCTCAGGGCTTGTCTTACCGATTCTCTTGTAATAACCCCTACCACCAAATTTGGAAACCTACGAAAAAATAGAGTTGAGGCTTCAAATTAAATAAAGAAAAAGAACAACGTATCTTTTTCTCCTAAACTATTGGGATAAAATTGATTCACTTGGTACAAAAAATCGATTAACACCCTGGGATGATTCTACAAGCATTTCAGACCTATTAATCTACTCAGAGATGTGCATAATTGATTATAAAATGTATTAAATACAAAATGCAAATACTTTTTATATTTTTCATTTCAAATACAAAATGGTTTTTCATCTTGTATTTAAAATACTAAAAGAAAAATAAAGTATTAGCTTGTTAGAGTTGAAAATGATATCAATGGATTTTTATGGTGAAACTGCATGTTAAAAAAATTGAATTTGAAATTTGTAATGTAAAAAAAAAATATTTTTTTTCGTTACTCCGAAACCACATTTCGTCCAATAACGAACTCAACCAAGATATTTATCTCCCAAACCTACTCTGAAAATTTCTGCCTAGCTCATTCTGTTCGAGAGTTGTTGTAGAAACAAAATTTTTAAATTTTTAAAATCGTTTTTGACACTTTATGGCAAACCGATCACTACAAAACTTCGCATGCATATAGAGGTCATTATTCTACAATTTGATGATAAATTTCAGATAGATCGAGTGATCGGTTTCGGAAATATTCATAAAAAATGTTTTTACTAAAAACGGCCATTACCCCGAAACCGCTAGATGGATTTCGCCCGTTAACGAACTCGTCCGAGATATTTACGCACCAAACCTATCCTGCAAATTTCAATCATCTAACTCCTTTCGTGCGAGACTTATCGTGTTAACGGCCGGCCGGACAGAATCGATTTCGTCCACGGATTCTTGATCAGTGAGTCGAACCAAATCGTTTAAGACCATTTTCAGCCAAAAATTCGAAAATTACAGACATTTGGGCAAATTGATAAGCACTCTGCTCCGAGGAACAAGAGCGCCAAAAACCAATAAATACGCTACTAAAGAGATGCACTCATTATTAAATGGTTTCTCTCTGGGTTTTCTCTACCATACTCTGAAAAATATCCATAAAATAAAAAAATTATTATTTTGTGATTTGCTTCTGCGTAAAACACACGTCAGAAGCAATCAATAGAACAATGTTGCCTGACAAACAATAACGAAACAACATCAACGTGAAACAATTATATCGTGACGTTTCGGGGTCCATTCAGACTCCTTCGTCAGACACTCAACGGAAATCTTCAGAATTATTTTTTGTTGATTGCTATTATCGAGTTTCAGAATAGCAATTAACAAAAAATAATTCTGAAGACGAGTGGTACGACATAAAGAATACGCATAACGAAAATTTCAAGTTTTTTTTATTTATTATTATTTTCGTAAAATATAAGATATGAATTTAATGCTACAATAATTTAAAAGTATAGGTTACTACCTACGTTTTCTTTAGAAAAATTATCGGCACACTGTGGTCGAAATGGCTTTTTTTTTCGAAAAATTTACCTCTTTTTACTGTATAGAGTTCTTTTAGACAAGACAGCGACTTTCTTTGGTATTTTATTTTATGGTTACGTGCTAACATGATCTTGAGTGCAAGAAAGGCCAAACGATATCGTATTTATCAAAAAGCATTTTGTATATGTCCTAAAAGGTATTTCAAATGAAATACAAAACGCTTTTCTATTTATCAGTATTTAAATGCAAAATACACATACGTATTTTGTATTTCAAATACTAGTTTTTTAAAATTGTCAATTGTCACACCTCTGATCATACCAAAATAGAATCTGAATGAATCTTATGAAATAAGTTAAAAAATCTGTTCATTATTAATAACAAAATTGCAAACTCTTCAGTGAATGGGAACTTAAATTAAATCGATATTATTTACCTATACATAAGCTCTGTAAACAAACTTATGAGTGCTACTTGTAAATTTGAGTTTGTGTAAGCGTAAACCCTGTAATTTGTTTCTACAATGATGTATCCTTTACGAGTATCATCCTCAATAACTGGAACACTTTTGTTGGTAGCACTACTAGTGATATTAATAGCTAATCTTGTAGGATAGAATCTTCCAGCTTTTCTCTGAAAATTTAAAACTTAGTTGTTCTCTATGTAGCTCTAATTGAATAATGGTAGGAACGGAAAGCAATGTCGTTTCTGCGAATGTCAATATTCGTTTTTCCATTGTCTTATTTTGCTCAAAAACCAATTTATTTTGATCGATCTGCCATCGAAAATTTCCACACTAGATGGTTGTTGATAACGATCATTGATTTCAAATAAATGTTAAAAATGTATTTGTTTTAATGTGGAAAAGCGACATTACTTTTCAGTAACCCTAATATTTACATACCTTTCGTTGGTAAACCAATCCGAATTCTCTCAAATGTTGTAGAAATACAAGAAGCTTCGAGCTCATACCTTCAGTACTATAATCCTGAAAATTATATAACATGTATCTGAAAAATTGGATAGAGGCGAGCACAGAATAGCAATCTTTTTGGACTTGAAAGAAGTATTCGACACCATGCATGTACATCAATATATTATTGAAAAAAAAATTGGTTAAAGCACTGACGTGAAGTCAGGAGCTTTTGCGCGTATGTTCTATTGTCCATTCTCCTGTATTGAACACTCTTAATCGAATTTACCATGGTAAATTATGTAGGATTTTATATCATTGTCTAGAGGGGATAAAGATTCTACATTCACACTTTGGAATATATATTTATGAGTTTTGGGGAGAAAACTCTGTTTTTAAAAATTGAAACAGATTTTATTTACAGCGGAAGAAATTGATGGATGAAGTGATACAATTACATTCTTACTGACTCGTACTCAAAATGATTCTCCTCGACTAATTGAGTAGGAGGCTATTTATAGTTTATAAACAATGAGAAGCGTCGCACGTGGCGTTATCAGTAATAGCTACATCAGCAATTCTTAACACAGTCATATTTATATTCTTATGCGTTCTAATTATAAAGGTATTTAATTAATAGGGGGCATTATTACATGATTATATACAACACTGTATGTTTATTTGTACAGGTTTATTTACACAACTTCTACAAACGTCAACTTCGCCGTCACATTGAATACCGTCGATTACTGAGGTTCCTAACAGTCTCGATACTCTATACTTGTACGTTTAAGTCTTTTCTCTCGCGTCTAATGAGCTATTGCAACACTCGAACCTCTAATCAGTTTTTCGTCTAGGTAGGAATCAACTTTCTTGACAAGTCTAGTCTATCGCGCTCGGCAGCACCCTTCGAACCCCTCTTCGAACTTCTGCCTTTCTCGTCGATTAAACCTTGGTACCTCGCTTCCCCCCTCTCTCTCTCTGAGCTAAGGGCTGTACTGCAACGGTAATAGTCAACGCTGATTGGAAGATCCTCTACCTTGCGATACTTCGCTGAAACCAATGGGTTTGCGTGGGAACCACATCGGGAGCGTCACTGACTTCCAAGAACTGCACACCCAAGAAGGCCCTTCCAAGATTTATGTGACATCTAACGTGGACATGGTACTAGGTACTTCCTCTTCAAAGAAAAGTAGTCTGCCAGTCTAGACGACGTGCCTTCGACGCGCCTCCAGGCTCAATATGCGTTATCATGGGTATGTTTTAGGATTTCTTGAGACAGGGATATAATCCATAAATGCGTCTAAAATATCTTTTCGAACGTCGTTCAACTTCATCTGTACCACTAAAACTAATCTTAAGTCTATTATTTACAAAGGTGAAAATATTATAATTCCTACAATTATATTGTCCATTCTCCTGTATTGGACACTCTTAATTCGAATTTACCATGGTAAGTTCCTGACTTCACGGCAGTGCTTGAACCAATTTTTTTTTCGTAATTTTTTTAAATTGTCTAGGGGTACGGTTCTCACAAAATGTTACACACGCCCTTATGTCGATATTCTACAACTAGTTGGCAAGCTTCGATTCGATCGAGTCTATATTTTTTGAGTTATCGAGGAAATAATATTCCAGGTGGGTATAACTCGGAAACCGTTAGACCGATTATGCCCAAAAACGAAATCAATTCTCCCTTTCGGATACGCAACCTACCCTGAAAATTGCAAGTCCCTATCTCTTTTCGTTCGAAAGTCATTGAGGCAACGGTCACCCATCCAACTACTGAACTCACACTTGAAACATGGTAGTAGAGTTAGGTTTTGAACGCTTTCGCAAAATTCCAGCGATGTTGACCGAAGAGTTTCAGATATATAGAATTTTTTTCAATGATTTTTTGAAAAATACGATCCTCACGAAATGTTGCAAGAATTTTCGCGTTGGCATTCTACAACTGATAACCATGTTGGATCGGTTTTGTATTTTTCGAGTTATTAAGGAAATAAGAACCAAATTTCAGATGGGTATAACTCCAAAACCGTTTGGCCCATTATGCCTATATACAAACTCAAATATCCCATTCAGATGCACAACCTTACCCGAAAATTTCAAATCGCTATCTATTTCCGTTCTCAGGTTATCGTAAAATAAATAATATTTTTTGATAATTTTTTTTAAATTACGAGTTACGATTCTCACAAAATTTCACAAACGTCCTTAGTTTAGCATTCTACAACTACTCACCAAGTTTCAATTCGATTGGACTTGTATTGGTTGAAAACAAAATTATTACTCGGAAACCTTTATTACTCGGTGACCTTTCATTGGCCGATTATGCCCATTAACGAACTTGTATTGGGCTGCGCCACCTACCCTGAAAATTTCAAGTCGCTATCTCTTTCCTTTCTCAAGTTATCGTGGCAACGGTCGGCCGGCCGGCCGGACAGAATGAAATTTGACCTCGAATTCTTGATCAGGGAGTCGAACCCAATCGTTTGAGACCATTTTCGGCAAAAAAATCGAAAATTACAGACATTTGGGCAAAATGATAACGCGATGTTCCCCAGAACATACGCGCAAAAACAGCACTGACGTGAGGTCAGTGTACTTTGGTGCGCTTGTTAAAATTCATAGCCAGAGTGGTCACCTATCCAGGTACTGAAATTTCACCAATATTTCCAACGATATATACATCCGATCGAGTTTAAATCTAGAACTTGTCTGTAAAATTATTTAAATTTTCTTTCAAAATTTCAGCGATATCTGAAGGATAATTTTCTGAGATACAGAATTTTATTACCAATATATGTTCAAATATCTCTTCAACATAAATGTAATAAAATTATATAACTCTGAGAAATTTGCTACCTCGTGTTGAAGGAATTCGAAAGCAGTCACGTGACATCAGGTACTTTAGCTCGCTACATCATTTAAAGATCAATATATTTTACGGATTTGTAATGGCATACCGTACTAAGATTGAGGGTTATTAGAGATTCTTTAGATTCAACAAATTCAGGAGATATGTTTCCGACATATAGAATTCTTCTAAAAATTTTACATAAATCTTGGGGTCGATATTCTATACCCAATGCCAAATTTCCAGTTGTTCGGATTTTTATTTTTGTAAATATTGAGAAAGTAAATTTCATATGGGTATATCTCCGATATCATTGGACACATTTTGCAGGTTCACAAACTTGACCCTCGTATTCAGCACTTAAACCTAATCTACAAATCTCAAGTCTCTAACAATTGAATTTGGTTACAGATTAGTCTTTTGAGAATATTATTGGCTAAAAATGACAGAGAGTAGTACGAGCATAGTGCCTTCCCAAATATGTATTTACATTGAAAATTCTATATTTTTTTCACTTGATTGTTTGAAAAAATGTAATATTGAATCCATTGAATTCGAAGATAGAACATTATTTCTCACCTTTCCTAGAGTACTAAAGCTCAATTGGAACAAGAAAGTCAAGCATTCAACTAAATCAAGTCCTCGTTCCTCTGCAGTATCTAAGTATTGCAGTATAAAATGCCAAACTTGAGCATGTCTATCCAGTAATAGAAATTGAAATCCCTGCTTTGTGATAACTGGACTGCCATCTTCTTCATCACGTTTCATCAGCTTAGCATGTAATAATATACGTACAGCATCAGCAGATATACCTTCTTGTTGCTGAGAACCCACCATATAGTGTAGTACACATTCCCACCTTTCTATCGAATATGAATCCAAAAAAGATATATCCCTAGCTTTGCTATCTGTATCTAAAGCAGAAGACATACTCCAAGGCTTACCCCTAAAAATATATTGAATAATAAATCATCATTCAACGTAATTAAAATGTAACATATTTCAAAAGTAACCTCGTTTAAATGCTAAGCATTTAAATACTTTGATTAGTCCTTTTTAAGTTCAATTTTGGTGAAGTTGAAGTAATTTCGGAAATAGTAGAACCAATTTCGGGAGAGGTACAACCAATTTTGGAAAAAGTAAATTCAATTTTGGACATAATATTCAGATTTACTCTGTACAATTTTGTGTCATTTTTGATATGTTCGTGATAAATATCTTCTTTCTTATGATTTTAACGCGTACGTTAAGTGTTTTAGGATGAGGAAGAGTATTTATCGACTAATTGCAACCTACTTGGAATGGTTTGGAGATTTGGGGCTGGTGGTTCAGTTTGCATTTTTAACTCAGTGTTCTGGAAATTTCGGTGTATTTCTTAGCGAAATGACTTGGTAAATGTAAATAAAAGGTACGAATACGTTTCCTATTGGTACTGAAGTCGATATTACAATCTACAGGGTGTTAACGAAAAGTTGCTCCTCTGAATACTAAACTTGATTTATGAAATAATATTTTTTAACATAGATTCCAGCTGACCAATGAAAAAAATGGGTTCTCATTTGAAAAAAATGAGCTTTGAGGTTTTTATCATGGCTGACTTTGACATTGAAATAGAAACACCCTGTATGTTCAATTGAATTTTTAATTAACGAAGGAGAAGCATTGGTATGTCTTCTGATAGAGGCTAGAAAAATCAAAGTTTTTTTCAGATTTCACACAAATTTTCTGAGAATAATATGTAAGTTACACATTAAAACAATGTAGAATTCAATGGGTAACCTGATTATCAATGAAAAAACTGGGTTTTACATTGAAAGAACGAAAGTTCGTATCATTTCTGGTGAAACCGAAAGTCAAACAAATCTGAAATTTTTTCGAAGAATTCATCTCTCCTAGCAAAAATCAGTTTTTGTCTTCCCAGGTTGGACAATTTTTATCCTGGACTTGTTGACTTTCTGTACAACAGTTTACTTGTGAGGTTGTAGGTGATATTCACCTATTTTTTTGAAAGGACATAATTATTAGTTATGAATTAAATTTATTTTCTGATTAATAAGTTATATACATATGCAATGTCTTTATGGCTCGTATGATCCTGGCTCTTATTAACTGTATAATAATAATTCAAACTGCATATTTAAAGACCCTAAGTTATTTATTTCAGAAGCTATCTTGCTTATTAACAGATGCACAAAGGGCCGGCGCTAATAAATTTGGCGCCTGAAGCAATAGGAATCTTCATGCGCCCCTACCTATGAAATATGAAAAGGCGGAACTGGGTCAAAATGCCGCCCCCAGAAAGTTGGCACCTGAAACAGTTGCTTCACTGTTTCACCATCAGCGCCGGCCCTGGATGCACAGATGTCAATCAATAAGTTTACTGAAACCATTCGAGACATTTCCAGATGAATATTAGCAAAATACCGATGCTCAGACAAAATTATAGTGCCCTGATATAAGTACATAGTTCCATAAATTTTCAACAAATAAACTACAGTTACTTGAAATATACTTAAATCGTATTTACCCTCCCAATAAGGTTATTTTCAAATTTCTTTTGAATGTTGGTGATAAAATCCAACCAAGGAGTCCACCCGGAATTGTAGCTTCTTGCCATACTGATAGCTCAGTGAGTATTTTACTAACAAGATTATGTTCCCTGCAAACAATAAGACATAATAGTTAACTGCTTCAGTCACTGACTGTCACAACTGATCATTCACAGAAACTCACTTCAAATATGCAGTTGAACCCCAAGAAGCTACAACTGCTTGAGGAACAGGCTGTTCTACAAATAATATTCGAATCACATATTGTCTGGCTAGTTCAGGTAATTCTCTGGAATTAATTTATATTAGTATTTTGCAATAAGCACAAAACAAAATTAACCTGTATACAGCTAAACAAATCGTTGGATGATTGTAAAGTTTATCTAATATATTGGAAGGTCTAGTTCTCAAATAATCATAAAGATTTTTACATTCTAAATTCGAAAATTTATTGATTGAAAGTACTGCTGAGGTAGATGAAGAGCTGGACCCATTATCAGCCATAAGAAGCTTAGATGAATTAATGAATATATTCTTAATTGTTATGAACACAATTAGAACATTTTTTAAAAAGGTGTAGAAATTTTTGAATATTATTACGAGGTTAGGAAGCATTAAAACTTCAATTCTTCGCCATCTTCTTCTTGTAATTTTAATGGGCTTTTATTGTATCTAAGGCCATCTATCTATTTAAATTGAAATTACAATGAGGATTGTTTTAGGTGGTTTTAGCGAGGTCACCACTTATAACTCGGTTATTTATAACGGTTTGGCATCAATGTGAAAAGTTGATCCCCCACCGCATAAACGCAAAATGTTACCGAAGATCCAAAGTTGTTACAGATTCGGGGATTCCCTCTGCATAAACCCGGCATTACGTCTAACAAAATAATACATATTACATTAGTCAAATTTAAGCGAGTATCCGGAATAATAGAGCGTTTAAGACCAATCCCTTGCTATTATAACCGATCGGTTATGTTTAGCAAGAGATTGATTGGTCTTAACCACTCTGCCCCGGTTACTAGCTTGAATTCGACTTATAATCAGAGAAATAGATGTCTCTGCTTATAATTTAAATTTATGTTCTGTCTGGCTGTCGTCTGGCATCGTCTTGCGTAAACATAAATCATTTTTTAGCGAGGATACCCCTTATAACCCGGTTATTAACAACGGTTTGTCATCAATGTCAAAATTTGTTCCCCCACCACATGACCGCGAAAGGTTGTATAGTCCGTTTAAGATATATTGACATCGAAGTAGGCCTTGAACGTGTAGTTGGTGCTTTATTTCTAGTTACAAAAAATTACTGTTCGGTAACCAGAGAAAATAAATATTAACATAAAACATAACCTTGAATATTTTCCATGCTATCTCCTATTTGTAATTAATCGAAAAGCCTTATAAATGCTTTCTTGATGTACTTTGGAAATTCAAATCGCGAATGTATTTTATCCTGAGATTTTGGAAGGATAATTTTCCAACTTCAACTGCAGTTGACTGATGAAACAAACATAAATATGAGGTTGATGCCCAGAAACCATTTCAAGGAATTGGAAACATCATTATTTATAATAGAGAAGAACAAAAATTGGATAGTTTTTTTTAAGGGCGGATGAAGAACCTTTTGACGTAATAATCATGTGCATCTCAATATATCTTATAACTTGGGTTCCTTATCCAAAGCCATTGGAAAATCAATCAAGGTGTAAAAGCCCATAAGAAACTCACTTTTCATTTATTGTATCCATATTTGTTATTGAATAATTTCATTAATATAATGTTAATAAATATTATGTTATTATTATTACTTCATCAGTATAAATTATTGAGAGGTGGGTTGAATAATGGAGCATTATTTTGGAAGAAGAAATAATTTATCAGTGTTTAAGCAGATTTATTATTTCTGTCTTAATTTAACTTGGAAAGTAATAGCTTGTAAAATATTATAATCTTCATGCAATGATATCTAATAGTTCAAGTGTTTATTTTTCCACAAAAAAAATCAGAACCAAAACTTTACTATGTACATTTTTTTTACGTAAGCTGTGAGATTTCAATTGCAACTAGGAACAGAAAAGATTATTTGCCATTTTCCTACGAATTGTCGTTTTAGTATTATAATTTATATTGAAAAACTTAATGATTTAAAATTCTATTTCAAACTTTGATTTGCTTAGTTCGTAGAGCTCATGAAGGAAAGAACTAATCGAAGAAAATCTTCAGTGAAGTGCTCTCTCAAATTTTCAAAAACTTTAATTTAATCTCGAATTTAATGTAATGTTTCTTTAAATGTAAAGTCGTATATCACAGGAGTTCTTCCACAACTGCTGCCAGGTTTGAATGATGCGCCTTCCTCTTTTTTCCTAAGAATTCTTCTAACAGTAAGTACTTGAAAAAATCTGAAATATTATGGCCAATGTATTAATCAGAATACACTCTTAGTGGTTGAATAACAGTTTACCTGGAACACTAGAGCAATGCTGGCGGTAATATCTACAGATTCCCTGAAGAATTCAAAGTAACATCTATATACTGCTTCGTGTTCCCTTTTTGTTAGGCGAGAGGTATCGTAAGCAATTCCAGACATTTTTAATAGCACAAGGATGCGGACATACTCAAACTCGGCACGATTAATTATAAACACACATGTAAAAACTATCCCAAATTGTTCGATTTTCGTTATATCGAAATTGTAAGAAATAAATAATAAATGACAGTTCATCAGCTCATGGTTATTTTCAATGCGAACAACCTAAATTATGTGACTTGAAATATAACTAGACCGACCGTTGCCAACTGAATTTCGATTTTCCAAAGCCACCCTTGATGTCAATATATCTTAAACGGACTATATGTGTTTTCACTAAAACGTCAACGGTTAACCGTAGTCCTAGTAGTAATATTTGTTTACTTTTTATTATGCAAACCTTACTTATTCTAACGTTTGATAAACAATTAACATGAATTACATGCAAATGTTGAATTTATTTGACGAAATGCTATTCACTAACGAGAATTATTGTGTCTTATTGGAATTTCTCAACAGTGTATTACATCCAAATAATAGTCCCACTTCCCAGTACTGATAGCACTATTCAAATTATGGATAATGCACTTCAGGCTAGACCTAGGAGATATCTGGCTTGAAATATATACTGAATTTGTATTTTTTCAATTGTTTCGCATGAAAAAAGAAACCTTCCATAATTAAATTTGTTTGATGAAATTATAGAAAATGATTCTCACCACCTAATTAAGAAAAAGTAAAGAGGTGGGTACTAACCAGTACAACAACAACGTAGTCTTCTAGTCTTTTTGTGGTATATATCCAAGCCAGATTGCCTTCATTCTATTACCGTTTAATAAAAGATTCGCTATTTGGCGGTCTGTAATGACGAAGTAATCCCCACTCCTTGGTTTTTTAGAGTATATTAAAAGAATTCAACGCTTTCCTTTGCCACACCGTTTTAATTGCTTTCAACAGTTTCAAACTTTTAATACTTTTGACAATTTCAAACTTTCAACAGATGTCAACCGCTAGTAACCCACCTCATGGACCCGGTTATAAATTTTGATACCGGTATCAAATGTCAATATGACAGCTTTGGAGGGGAACTTCCGTTACCGCTTGTAACCACTTATTTTTAGCGACGTTACCGCTTAATACCGGTATCAAACGGTTATAATTTCTACATTTTAGCGAGAGTGGTTACAAGCGGTAACGGAAGTTCCCCTCCAAAGCTGTCATATTGACATTTGATACCGGTATCAAAATTTATAACCGGGTCCATGAGGTGGGTTACTAGCGGTTGACATCTGTTGAAAGTTTGAAATTGTCAAAAGTATTAAAAGTTTGAAACTGTTGAAAGCAATTAAAACGGTGTGGCAAAGGAAAGCGTGGAATTTTTTTAATATACTCTAAACAACCAAGGAGTGGGGATTACTTCGTCATTACAGACCGCCAAATAACGAATCTTTCATTAAACGGTAATAGAATGAAGGCAATCTGGCTTGGATATATACCACAAAAAGACTAGAAGACTACGTTCTTGTTGTACTGGTTAGTACCCACCTCTTTACTTTTTCTTAATTAGGTGGTGAGACTCATTTTCTATAATTTCATCAAACAAATTTAATTTCTTTTTTCATTCGAAACAATTGAAAAAATACAACTTCAGTATATATTTCAAGCCAGATATCTCCTAGGTCTAGCCTGAATTGCATTATCCATAATTTGAATAGTGCTATCAGTACTGGGAAGTGGGACTATTATTTGGATGTAATACACTGTTGAGAAATTCCAATAAGACACAATAATTCTCGTTAGTGAATAGCATTTCGTCAAATAAATTCAACATTTGCATGTAATTCATGTTAATTGTTTATCAAACGTTAGAATAAGTAAGGTTTGCATAATAAAAAGTAAACAAATATTACTACTAGGACTACGGTTAACCGTTGACGTTTTAGTGAAAACACATACAACCTTTCGCGGTCATGTGGTGGGGGAACAAATTTTGACATTGATGACAAACCGTTGTTAATAACCGGGTTATAAGCGGTATCCTCGCTAAAAAATGATTAGTATACTCTAATATCTCTATGGTCTTAAATATTGTTCTGTGCTGTGGAGTGTCGAGTGGAGTGTCAAGTGTTATATATTTTAAAAATAGTAAATAAATAAATATAAGTAAATAATTTGGATTAAGTGAATGCAAGATGCATAGAATAACAAGGTGTGGACACTCCCTACTAATTCCTGCTAAAATTTTCGGCCGAAAAACGGACCAAGAACTGTCAAATCACGTACTTTATGTACTACTTCACTTTATTAACGATGGTGCCGCTAGGGTCGATTTCGAAGATTCTGACAAGCGAATAAATGAAAACTGACAAGCGACCATAGATAACATAGCGACAAAGTTCACTTTTCACCGTTGCTAGTTCGTAAATTCAAATTAAAAGAATATAATGAAGCAGTTTATTGAAAAATCAATCCATTTTTTGATTAATCAGATATCTGTTCGGAGATAATATGTAAACCACCTTGGTTTGGAACAGAAATTTCATCTTGCCAAGACATAATGAGGTCAAATAAGGGATTTATCAGTAAAGGAGTTTCTTTGGAACATTTTGAATGGAACTGTAAATGAAGAAATCTGTGAAATCATTATTTTTCCATTACGAAAGATCACATCCAACGTCATTAGAGTACAAGCATTTAATTTATGTATTTTGAAATACATTGAATGATACATAATTTTCTGTAATACCTCTACATACAATATCTTTCGATATCATATTATTATTCAAATGTAGTAATTCCTTTATCATGTAAGGCTCTTTTAAATTGAGCATTTTACTTATTATATTATATGTATAATTTGAAATTTCATCAAAACATTCTCATGTATACAGCATTTTTTCAGTCACCCAATACCCCTTGACAACTTTTCATGTTCTCAGCAATTAGATTGCTGAATATAGATATTTAATTCGATAGCTATTATTCAGAACTAAGTATATACTGATGAAATATCGAAAAATGATTCATTAAATTGATAAACTAACCAAATAGAGGGTAGTGTACTACGTTTCAATCTTTTATTCAATATACATATATTCGCTAGAAAAATATTTTGAACAAACAATGTTCTAATTTTCGATACCCTACCTCTAGCACAAGCCAGTTGCCATTCTTGTCGTTTAACAATATCCTTGAAACAAATAATATTATAGTATAAGAGCGCCAAAAAGAATGACGCCTTAGGAAAGCTATTCAAATTGATGAAATCACACTGTGTGGTTGCTCTGAACTTTGTTCTCTGCTAGTCCTTTCATCGTTCACAAATAATATTGTTAGTTTTCATAACATGGCATTTCATTCCTTCTCAATATATAACTGAATTGTATAATGTATATAATTATTAATCAATAGAGTTATATCTTAATTTCAACTGTTAAAACAGTTTATGTTCATCAACCGGCAAGATTATAGTAAATCAACAAGTCTTACGTTCTCCTATGTTGATTTATTAACAATTAACGGTATCAGCGATCTTTCAATATTATTAATATTAAAATTAATAACTATCTTGATACTAGAAATCTGCCCCTGATCCGGTAAGAATATACAATTGTTAAAAAAATATATTCGCATAAAAACGAAGTATTTTCGAAATGAAAATAGTATTTGATTAAAATGGTTCTGGATACTCGTTCAGAGTTCACACAGCAAACATTTGACTTACTTTCGGCGCGGCAAACGACTTTCCACAAGAAACTGGAATAAGCAAAGATTCAAATTTAATTTGACATGTCGGTAATTTTGTCCATAAAATTTCTACTGCCGGCATCTATCGGCGAAAATTGAAGTAAAACAAAATCCTTGTATTTTGACAGTATTTGGACCGCAAATCGGCCGAAAATATGTCAAAGAGTGTCTTCACCATGTATTCTATGCATCTATAGTGAATGCAAGACAGAGCGATTAATTTTAGTTGGGCTTGGGGTTACACAAAATTGTTAACCGACCTATAACGAGGTCCTTTGACACATGCTCCTGTTATGGCTCAACGAATGAGGATTTGAATAAGGACATAACATGTTTCTTCTCATAGGAAATGGCTCAACATTCTACTTGCCCAAAGATGGAAAATACTTAATAGGAAGACACGTAGGAGATATAATAATAGGACATTCTACAGTTAGCAGAAAACATGCAGAGATTGAAATTATAAGTGGCGAGGCCTTTCTTAAAGATTGCAATTCCAAATATTTCACCAAATATAGGGGAAACATTTTAATGGAGAATGATAAAATTTCACTGGAAGATGGTGCAGAAATAAGTGTGGGAGAAGTTGAATTCACCTTCAAGGTCCTTGAAAAATTTGTTACATGTTGTACTGGGCTGAAGGATAATGAAGGGGAACTTCGTGCAGTTATACAGACTCTAGGAGGTGAATATTTAAAAAATTGGGATGATACGTGCACTCATTTAACAACTTCTGAAATTATGGTTACATTGAAAGTTTTACATGCAATCATGGACAACAAGAAAATAGTAACACCTCAATTTTGGAAAACATACCTGAATAATATGAAAGAGAATAAGTTACCACCGAATCCATCTGAATTTTACCCACCACTAGGAGAGAGTATGATACATTTGAAGTATTTGGAGTATAACCCAAATAGAAAAAACATCTTTCTGGACAAAACATTTGCATTTTGGAAAAAGAAAAGACAACTAAGCATGAATGAAATAATATCTAAAGCAGGTGGAAAATCTCTTACCTTAACAGAAATTAAATCAAAATCAAATCGTCAACTACTTAACTCAATTGATAATTATATAGTGATGGAACCAGAAGATCCTCATATAGAAAAAACATATTCTAGTGTTCTGGAGGCTTATAAGGAGAGTGGGAGAAGAGTCATTCCTGTGCAAGAAATTGTTCTCGCCATTTTACAATGTTCATGTGAGGAAAACTGTAATCCTCATTTTGATAGAGCAAATGTAGTTTTCAAAAGAGATACTGTAATTCCTGGTCCTTCCAAAACAGTTATTGGAGAAACAGAATGTTTTCAGTTTGAATCTGAAAAGGAACATAAACCGATAGTCATTCCTTCTTCTTTTGATCAGGAGAAATACTTGAAGACACAAGTTGCAAGTGATCAAATCCAAAATGAATCAGTTGCCAGTACCTCGAAAAGGAGCATGGAAGTTGTAGCAGAAATAAACCTGTCAAAGAAGATTAAATTGGATCCTGAAGTGCTTGATATGCCTAATAAGAAAAGATTAGGTGAGTATCTTGAGAGTATTTTTGTCGAAACGATCAATCAATGAAATTCGAATTACCGAAAGAAACGGGTATCATCAACTACTATTATCAACAAACATAAAGATAAAAATCTCTTCAGTAACATAACCCTAATGAAAGAAACAGAATGATAAAATATTTCCAAGCTTTCACGTTCCATCCAAAAACAAACAACAAACAAATATTTTTAAAAATGTTAATATAAAACTGGCTTTCAAAACTTCCAGAAAATTAAACAACTTCTAGGAAATACACTCTGGACATGTTAAGATTGGGTATATATGAAATTAAATGTTTAGATTGCAACAAGGTGCTACATCGGGCACCAACCAAAGGCATTCTCATACAGTACTAACATCGATAAATCTGCTATTGCAAATCACCTTTTAACAACTGGCCACTCAGCACTATTAAGTCTAATTATATGATTTTTCAGCTCCAGTTTTCAAAAGACCTTCACCAGAACCTCTTGCCCCTCCAGCAAACAGTTTGAGGGAGAACCAACGTTTGAAGTATAATCCATTCAGTGCTATGAAGGCGAGAATCAGTGAACAAGAATCTAGCAAAAGGGAGGTAGTTGATTTGGATCTTACTAATAATCCATTTGGACAAATACAGTTGAGGAAAGATCTCAAAAAAAAGATTCCAGAAGATGATATCTTAGTTATAGATGATAACGAATCCAACTCCAAAAATGACAATTCTAAAAAGAGAAAAAGTGAAGATACTTTGGATTCAACAGTGAAAAAAAAATGCACCAAAATAATTATCAAGAAAAACAGAAAATTTATCGAAGTAGCTTCAATTGACTTCTCAAATTTGAATCATACTATCTCGAGCGGGACTTGGGTGGATAGAAGTATAAAAGAAGAAGTGAAATGCACTCCTTCGAATCTGGATGAAGAAGAACGGAAATGGTGCGAGAGATTTAACAATTCTGTTGTCCTTGTTGCAAAAGACCTGTGGAGAAAAGACAAACAGAACGAACAAAATTTGAGTAGTACTCTCAATCAAACAAACGTGAAAAATTTCAAAAAATTCCGCAAAGTATCTGTTCCAAAATCTGGACAGGTAATTAAATGTTCCAAAATTGTTTATGGACACTCTGATTTGGGAGTTGATTACCAAAATTCTGATGATGAAGATAACAGGAATATGTGATATGTGTTATGATCTGATTGAAATATTTTCATATTAAATATTTTTTCATTCATTGCCATTATTTGATTTCATTAAAATTGAAATGACTATTTAAAAATTGGTTCATGCACTGACGTGAAGTCAGGAGTTTTCACATGCATGTTCTATTGTCTACTCACCTTTATTATACCAATTTAGTATCGATATGTAACGTTTTCTCAGCTTTTATAATATGAATACATTTCATACCCTTTTAATGACAAACTTCAGTATGTAACGGGAGAATCGTCAATGATCACAGAATTTTTAATTCAGAAATATGTATTCTAATAATAATAATAATAATAAACTTTATTGATACATGATCAATTGGCTAACGACCAAAGTCTTCCTGCCAGTTACAATAGTATTTCTGTATACAATACATTATGATTACAATGTGTGTTTGTTTTAAAGAGTTTGGAGATATTGTACTAGTGGCAGAGTTGGTAGTTTTGTTTTAGCTGCTTCTTCTTGGTAAGAGTGGACGAGAGGGCTGATGATGGATCTATTGCTTTCTTTCTTGATGAATTTCTTGCTGAGTCTTTGCATTCTTGTAAGTATCGGTTCTATTTTTGTAGTCTGGTATAATAGTTCGTTGGAAGGGTTGTAAAGTCTGCAGATCATGCTGTATATTCTACTTGCTGTTTTCATGCTTATACCTGTGTTCCTGTACGTTAATGACCTGAAGTGACCTGCCCTTACAATGGCTGATTTCTTTTGATGTTTTATATGGGTTTTGAACTGAAGTTTGTTGTCTACTTGTATTCCCAAGTACCTGCAATTTTGTGATGGTATTATTCGGTCATCTGCCAATTTTATCGTTGGTGAGTCTGTTTTTATTTTGTGATTGAACAAAATCAACTTGGTTTTTGCCGGATTGGGTTGAATCCTCCATTTTTTCATCCATTTTATGGTACTGTTTGTCAGTTCTTGTAATTGTGCTACACACTTTTTTGTGGTACTGTCATGAGTAATAAGGGTCGTGTCGTCTGCAAATTGTAGTATGTATGCTTGTTTGTTGAAATGATTTGCTGTTTCGTAATTATGATTATATATGTCGTAGCTGAATACATTGTAGAGTGTAGGACAAAGTGGTGAGCCCTGCGGTAATCCTCGTGATGGTGAAAATTCCTCAGAAATATCATTTTTAACCTTGACTTGTAGTCGCCTTTTCATTAAAAATTGATTAATCAGCCTTATTATATATGTTGGGCAGTGTAATTGGTGTAATTTATACAGCAAACCGGCATGCCAGACAGTATCAAATGCTTTCTTTACGTCCATGAATAGTGCTGCTGTTTTTTCCCCATCTTTCTTGTGCATTGTGTGTTTGAAGTCAAAATCACCAGGGGGTGAACTGTCGATGTTTTTGCTTTGAATCCAAATTGATAAGCCGGTATGGATTCTCCTATTGTTGACTGAATTCTATTACCCAAGATTTTTTCAAAATTTTTTCCAAAATTGGTAGCAATGTTATGGGTCTGTAATTTTCTATATTGGACTGGTCAGCTTTAGCTTTAAGAATTGTAATAATTAGTCCTCTCTTCCCTTCTTCAGGAAAGTAGGAGTTTGCTAAGCAGAAGTTGTATATGTTCATTATGCTGGAATGAACTAAAGGGTCTAGCTTTGTCAATATCTTTCGGGATATGTTGTCGTTATGTATTCTATTGGAATTGAAATACGAAAAAAATTGATTCAAGCACTGACGTGAAGTCAGAAGCTTTTGCGCGTATGTTCTATTGTCCATTCTTCTGTATTGGTCACCCTTAATCGAATTTACCATGGTAAATTATGTTGTCAATTCTCCTGTATTGGACATGTATTCGAATTAACCATGGTAAATTCGTATTAAGAGTGTCCAATACAGGAGAATGGACAACAACCCCCAATTTTTTTTTTCGTGATTTTTTGAAATTTTCTAGGGGTGCGGTTCGTAAAATATTTTTTTCGTCATTTTTTTCAAATTTCCTAGGGGTATGGTTCTTACAAAATTTTAAACACGTCTTTATGATGATTTTCTACCACTAGTTACCAAGCTTCAATTTAATCGAATATTTATTTTTTGAGTTATCAAGGAAATAATATTCCAGGTGGGTATAACTCGGAAACCGTTTGACGGATTATGCCCAAAAACAAACTCAACTCTCCCTTTCGGATACGCAATCTACCCTGAAAATTGCAAGTCCCTATCTCCTTTCGTTCGAAAGTTATCGAGACAACGGTCACCCATCTACTGAACTCACAAGAATGCTCGAATTTCCAACAATATTCAACCGATCGTGTTAAAACTTGAAACTTGGCAGTAGAGTTAGGTTATGAAGGCTCTCGCAAAATTTCAGCAATTTCAAACGAATAGTTACTGATATATAGAATTTTTTTTTTCGATATTCAATGATTTTTTAAAAATTTTTTACAAATACCATCCTCACAAAATTTTGCAAGAATTTTCGCGTTGGCATTCTACAACTAATAACCATGTTTGAATTCAATCGGTTTAGTATTTTTTGAGTTAATGGATCGATTTGTGTTTAGTCTTCCGATCCTAAGGAGGCGCACCCCCAATATTAGGTTACACCGTATAGCACGCGTGAAAACGCGATCCGGCAGGACAAGCACCACCCTCGGTCAGAATGCGAAGTCCGCACCTACCACAACTCCTATGTATAGACTATGTAGCGGTCTATGAGCGCTCTTACTACTTCAGCAACTCAGCAATGCTGCACTCCACTAATACGGCATACTGTACAAACGTACAAAGGCATGACCGTACCCATGGTGCGACGTAACTCGGATCCTAGTAGTCATAATGACCCCGACACTTCATTGTTACATCCTAGCTCAACATTCTTGGATACTAGTCCCCCAGCACCAGGGACCGACACCTCAGACGCTGGAAGCGTTCATAGTAAGGGTGGATAGGAATTTCCAGCCTGCTATCTCGGATACTAGTGGTACGGGTGCCCGTACTCCGACACCTCAAGCGATATTAGACTAACTCCCCCACCTTACTCAAGGGCATGCACATGAACGGCTTCACAAGACCCGTCAGTTGCCCTGGAGGGTATAACGTACTAGCGCTAACCTTTGCCCCCACGAGGCCATCACCCAAGAGGGGCACCAGTAACCGACCTGGTGGGCTTCCCCTCTCCCGTGGTACTATTGTTACCATCAAAATGGATCTTAGAATAGTTACAGTCGCCTGTAGCGAGTTCAACTCGGATACTAGTGGTCTGTGCCTAAGCACAGGACTCCGACACCTCAAGCGTTGACTCCCCCTATGGCTAGCTCAGATCATCTCTGACGTATTCGCCCGTCGTATTGGGATGCGCCACCCACCCTGAAAATTTCAAGTCCCTAGCTCTTTTCGTTCTCAAGTTATCGTGGCAAGGGACGGACAGAATCAAATTTGACGTCGAATTCTTCATTGGGGAGTCGAACTAAATCGTTTGAGACTATTTTCGTCAAAAAATTCGAAAGTTACAGACATTTGGGCAAAACTATAACGCGATGTTCCCCAGAACATACGCGCAAAAAACTAACGCCTCTAGGATACGAAATACCTCGAAAATTAGTGGGTCGGTCTTATAATCACCGATTTTTTATTGGATCAGATTTGTATATTTTGAGTTATAGACGAAATAACAACAAAAATTAAGATGAGTATAACTCCAAAACCATTTGGCCGATTATGCCAATTACGGAACTCAAATGTCGCATTTGGATGGGTAACCTACCCTAAAAATTGCAAGTCGCTATCTCTTTCCGTTCTCAAGATATCGTGAGATGCATAATATTTTTTCGTAATTTTTTACAAATTTTCTAATGGTACGATTCTCACAAAATTTCACAGACGTCTTTATGTCGATATTCTACAATTAGATACTAAGTTTCAATTCGATCTGGTCGATTATGCCCAACAACGATCTTAACTCACCCATTCGGATGGGCAACCTACCCTGAAAATTGTAATTCCCTATCTCTTTTCGTTTGAAAGTTATCGACGCAAAGGTCACCCATCCAGCTACTGACTTCACCCAAGGCTGCTGGGATCTCCAACAATATAGATCCGATAGTGTTCAAACTTCGAACTTATTTGCAAAAGAGTTAGGTTTTGAAGGCACTCGCAAAATTTCAGCCATGTCGGACGAGTAGTTTCTGATCTTGTTTGTGACACGATCCTCACAAAATTTTGCAAGAATTTTTGAGTATATTTTTGAGTTATTGAGGAAATAACAACCAAATTTCAGATGGACACAACTCCAAAACCATTTGGCCGATTATGCCTGTTAACGTTGAGGTGGTTTGCATACCAGCCATATTTCTACGAAAATTTATGAGGATTTTGCTAAGGTCCCACCAGTCCAGGGAGTCATGACCACCTCCAGCAAACAAATTTATAAGGTAAAGATAGCTTCGGTCCCACCCAAAAACTATAGATAATAAAAACAGTGTTACAAATATTACTTTCCAAAATACCATATTTATCCGTACGAATCTGGGGATATAAGTTAACACTGTTAACAGTACACAAACTTCATTCATCGGAATTTATTAAAGCCTAGAAAAACACGAGGCACACAATCCCTCGAAAATTTAATAAACTCTCCCCTGATTCGCTCCGAATAACATCAATACTAAAATCGTGTATAACAGAAAAATTAGTACGAATCGAAACAATCAAACACCAGGTACTCTACTCTATTTTCTAACAAAAATGGTGTGCAAAACTATATCAAGGGGTTAGGTGTAGTCAGCTTTTTCAAAAAAATTTTTGTTTTTGCATTTTCTTAAAGCATGATATCTCAGAAATATCCTCTGAAAATTTGAAGTAAATCCGACTAATACTTTTGGAGTTATTCGATAATTAGCAAGGGGCGCCCTGGGCGAGAGCAGGTAACTAGCAACTAGCGTGGTAACGACAACACTCGAGAAGGTAGAATGCTACGTAGACAACATCCAATAGATATTTTGGAAGCTGCCAAAACGGCTGAAGAACTATTATAATATGGCCCAGGAATAGATGACCAAGTAATTAAATAATACGTAAATTGAGTATAAAAATTCAAATGCGTTTTTCTCATAACTATGTTTTTTAACTGGTGACCAATGTAGTTCGGAAACCGCTCGGGAGATTTTAACGAAATTTATACAGCTTTTCGAAAACATGAAAAACTATAGTGCCTGATCGAAGGATTTTCTTTTTATTTTAATTTCGATTTTTAGGAACAATCATCAACTGTTGGTTTTGTCCAGAAAATCTGAAAAAAATTTCCCGAGACTACCATTTTGCTGATTTAAAAAAAAGGTTCCACCAGGCACTAGATTATCTATTAATAAAAGTCATTTTTTTTGTCTGGTTGATTTTTGATGAATCCCAAGGATAAGTGATGGTCACCGCAAGGAGCTTCAGTTGGAACTGGGCCCTTGTCTATGAACTGGGCACAGATTACAGAAACAACTTGTTTCTGTAATCTGTGGAACTGGGTCAACACAAACAGCCATTACTTTTAAAATTATAATTTTTTTTTTCTGAAATTACTGTCAAAACAAGTAAAGCTATGTTTTTACTTTTATAAAATAAAATAATTTAATGGCAAAAAAAATTATTTAAAATTGTCATTTTTCATGTCTCTGACTACACCTAACCCCTTAACTAATTTCAGTCTAAATTAGTTTTTTTGCCGCTCTTGTTTCTCGGAACAGAGTGCTTATCCATTTGCCCTGATGTCTGTAATTTTCGAATTTTTTGATGAAAATGGTCTTAAACGATTTGGTTCGACTCACTGATCAAGAATCCGTGGTCAAAATCGATTCTGTCCTGCCGGCCTTCCGTTAACACGATAACTCTCGAACAAAATGAGCTAGACAGTTTAAATTTTCAGAGTAGGTTTCAGGAATAAATATCTCGGTTAAGTTCGTTACTTTTTAATTAAATTTTTTTTAAGATGCAGTTTCATCATAAGAATCCATTGTTATCATTTTCAACTCTAACAAGCTAATACTTTCGGAGATATGATTTTTCAAAATTTCAATAATACATCGTAGTTCTATGTATTCACAGAATGTGAACACAGAATCTGTCTGTGTTCACGGTTCATAAATGAAATCTTATCTAGCTATTAGAGGCTTGTCAATTCCTAGTTTGAAAATATTTTCTGTTGGAGAACAAGAATCCGATTCTTGAATTTGTGAATATACAGGGTGAGTCTTTGACCACTGCATTAATTTTAACCAAAGATTCCTCTCATCAAATGAAACACTTTTTTCATTTAACATTTTTCCAAATTCAGCTCAGGTACAAAATTCAGGCTGTTGAAATTTTGAAAAAAAATCAGTTTTTATTTTGTAGCTTTGACTTTTTTTTTTCGAATAAAATGAATGTTGGCGTAAAGTTTCCTATAACTATGATACATATTTTCCAAATATTAGTTATTTTCTACTTCTACTGGTTTTCTAGTTATGGACTCGTGGATTCATAAAACTAAACGAAATTAGCATAAAGAAAGCATATAAAGTTTTTCTTGAGTCATTTCAAGAATATTCCATCGTTTTAGAACATTATATTATTCTTCATCATTTCTCCTTAAACGCACCGTTTTCGAGATATTCTTCATTGAATGTTTTAAAATGGAAAACTCCAGAAATTTCACTACTTTTATGGATCCGTCCCTGAGCGTTGGAATCCCGAATCAAGCTGTAAACCACGTTACCATGCCTTATTCTCGTCCGCCAAAAATGTCATAGATAATTATTATTATTATATTATTATATTAATTTAATATGCGGGAGTGTATTAGCACATTGTGAAATCTTTAAACGCTTGTAACTTTTTACCTGAGCCGAATCTGGAAAAATGGTAAATGAAAAAAGTGTTTCATTTGATGAGAGGAATCTTTGGTTAAAATTAATGCAGTGGTCAAAGACTCACCCTGTATACAAGACTGTTTTGAAACCGAAAATAATATTGACTGATTACATATTGAATCATTTATGTATACATATTGGGGATGATGTTTCAGAAGATTTAGAGTTGCATCATTTTAATGATAGGTATATATTGCAAGGGCGTAGCCAGGGGGGGGGTTTTGGGGGTTCAAACCCCCCCCCGAAATGTTATTTTTCCCTTAAAAACAAAAATTTTTGCTGCAGAAAGTGACCCTTACACCCCCAAAACCCCCCCCCGAAATTAATTTCTATTTCAAAACCCCCCCCGAAATTAATTCTTGGCTACGCCCTTGATATATTGTATAGTTTATGAAGGCAATAGGAAAGAAGAACATAATGGAATCATCAAAAGAAATTACTGTTCGTTGACCACTGAGCTTTACTATTACCTTTTACTTCCTTAAGTTGTGAGACACTGAGACATATGTTCCTATATTACCTATTACAGTATTTCCATAATGTTGCTAGCAAAAAATGCTAAAATAATAATGATCTACATTTGTGTATCAAACATTTTTTCTTGAGTTAAGGTCAATAATAAAGAAAAGCAGAGAATGTGTAAGTGGTATGAACTATTAAATTTTGAATTATGAAAAGAGGCTAGTATTTTATTAATATATTTTGAACTATTCAAATAATTTTTTCGTCAGCCTCTACCTACTCAAATACCAGGAATAAATGGACAATCTGTTATGATTGTCTCCAGCCTTGCTCTAGACATTTCGATGATACTTTCCTTAGGTATTTCGAGTTGTGAAAACTATGCACCGAGCACCGAGTGTAAGTTGCAACAACCCATTCCAAGAGGTTGAATCATTGCAGATTGCTCATTTAATCTTGATAAATAAATTTAATGACAATTTTTTAAGCATTAAAGCATTGAAGTTTTGCAGATTGCTCTTTTTGGCGCTCTAGTTCCTCGGAACTGAGTGCTTATCAATTTGCCCAAATGTCTGTAATTTTGGAATATTTCGATGAAAATGGTCTTAAACGATTTGGTTCGACTCACTGATCAAGAATCCGTGGTCGAAATTCATTCTGTCCGGCCGGCCAGCCGGCCGTAAGCACGATAACTCTCGAACGGAATGAGCTAGGTAGTTGAAATTTTCAGAGTAGGTTAGGGAGATGAATATCTCGGTTAAGTTCGTTATTGGGCAAAATTGGCCAGATTTAATTCGATTTCTTCCATGGTGCAGTTCTCATTCTCATGATTGCTCATTTAATCTTGATAAATAAACTATTATTTGAATTGAATTTCCTTTATGATGCAGCTCTATCATATGTATACATTGATATAATTCCCAACTCAGAGAAACCAATACTTTCGGAGATATAATTTGTCTGTTTTTTTTAACGATAATTTTCGAATTTTTTTGTAAACGACACTTTTTTTAAATTTAATTTCTTTCATGATGCAGTTCTATCATAAGAATCCATTGATATAATTCCTCTGAACCAATCGTTATTATGGGTGCATCAGAAAAATAAATGATGAACCGTTGTGCAAAACTTGCAAAGTATTAGATTTTACTAAGTATATGAATTCCTGAAACTATCCTCGTTGCATCTCCCATAGAATTTAATTTAGATCTCGCAATATCTTCACTGATATGAAATGCACTCTATATTATTGGATCTGAATGATTGGCCTTAACCTTGAGTTTTAAACTACAGGATTATTGATTGATTTAAAAGAGATTATATTCCATTAGTGAAATGCAATCTGCAATATTGTATCCATCACGCTGATCTAGGCATGGGCCTGAGGGGGGTGGGGATGGGGAGGGGGGGATGATGCCTCCCCTATGTGGAACGGAGTTGGCAAATTTTCAAAACAGTTGGAAAAATTTCGGAGGAGTTGGAAAAAATTTCGAAGTAGTTGGAATAATTTCAATGAGTTGGAATATTTCCGAAGAAATTATCATAAAATGTAAAGGAATTTGACCACTTGACCGGATAAATGCAAAGCAGGAAGATAATAGGGACGGGATAACATGGAATAACATCATGTACCCCTGTACACATTCCTGTTGCCGTAAACTCAATATTCGGTAGTTTTCGGCACAATGTGTAGCCGGCGAAAAATAATATTTATTTTCCTTTGCGTTATCCGAAAGCGGGTAGTCATAAAACAAACCATCTGGTACCAATTTGAGATGTTTCTCACAGTCGAATGGCATTTTAAAAAGCTTTTATTTCTATTGAATTTAGCAACGTAAATAAGTAAGTACGCAGTTTGCTCCTTTCTTTTAATAATAAGAATAGATAAGTTTGAATTTCGGAAAACGCGTTTTGTTATTCAGGAACGGGCCTAAGGGTCCCAATGTTGACCGGAGTTTTTCAAATTTTCAAAGCAGTTGGGAAAATTTCGAAGCAGTAGGAAAAATTTCGAAGTAATTGGAAAAATTTCGAAGTGATTGGAAAAATTTTGAAGTAAATGGAAACATTTCGAAGCAGTTGGAAAAATTTCAAAGCAGTCGGAAAAATTTCGAAGCAGTGGGAAAAATTTCGAAGTTGGAACAATTTCGAAACAGTTGGAAAAATTTCGAGGCGAAAAATTTCGGAGATATTGGAAAAATTTCGAAGCAGTTGGATAATTCATCCCCCCCCCCCCCCATCTTCGGTCGTGTATACTTGAATGCACAGTTGGAAAATCGGTCTAATCGTTTCGGAGTAACGAAAAAAAATAGTTTTTTTACATTACAACTTTTGAATTCAAATTTTTTTAAGATGCAGTTTCATCATAAGAATCCATTGTTATCATTTTAAACTCTAACAAGCTAATACTTTCGGAGATATGATGTTTCAAAGTTTCAATAATACATCGTAAGTTCTATGTATTCACAGAATGGGAACAAAGAATCGGTCTGTGATCACTATTCATAAATGTCATCTTTTCTAGCTATTAGAGATTGTCAATTCATAGTTGTTATTTTCTCTTGGAAAGCAAGTATTCGATTCTTGAATTTGTGAATACATATATACAAGAATGTTTTGATGTAGTTTATGGAGGCAATAGGAAAGAAGAACATAATAGAATCATCAAAAGAAATTAGTGTTCGTTGACCACTGAGGTGTAATATTACCTTTTACTTCCTTAAGTAGTGAGACATGTTCCTATATACAGTAATTTCATAATGTTGCTAGCAAAAAAATACTGAAATATGGATCTACATTTGTGTATCAATCATTTTTTCTTGAGTTAAAGGTTAATAATACAGAAAAGAATGTGTTAGTATGGTATGGACTATTAAATTTTAAATTATGAAAAGAGGAAAGTATTTTATTAATATATTTTGAACTATTAAAATAATTTGTTCGTAATCCACTACCTACTCAAATATCAGGAATAAATGGACAATCTGCTATGATTGTCTCCAACCTTGCTCTAGACATTTCGATGATACATTCCTTAGGTATTTCGAGTTGTATATATATATATATTCTTTTGAACTTGAAACATAACATAAAAGAGAAAATAACGCTTTTAGGAAAGCTAACCACTAATCGAAGATGAAAGGACTAGTAGAGACCAAAGTTTTGGAGCAATCCACAGAGTGTGTATGATTTCATCAAAGTTGAATAGCTACATACCGCGGTTTCATCCTTATTAGGAATCATCAGTGGAGCACAATTCAACGCTGATGAAAACAACACTACGAAGTAACCGGTTTAAAGAAAACCAGCAATCCCTTGTGAGTAAAAACTATGCACCGAGTCTAAGTTGCAACAACCCATTCCACGAGGTTGAATCATTGCAGATTGCTCTTGATAAATAAATTTAATGACAATTTTTGAAGCATAAGGCATTGAAGCATTGTAGACTGCCCTTTTTTGCGCGCGTGTTCCGCAAGGAACAGCGTGCTATCATTTCGTCACAATGTCTGTATTTTTCGAATTTTTTTTCGAAAATGGTCTCAAACGATTGGGTTCGACTCCCTGATGAAGAATTCGAGGTCAAATTCAATTCTGTCCGTCCGGTCCGGCCGGCCGGTCCGGCCGTTAGCACGATAACTCTCGAACGACAACTTAGAGCGTTGAAATTTGCAGGGTAGTTTCGTATCGTAAATATCTCGGACAAGTTCGTTAACGGGCGAAATCGACCGAGCGGTTTCGGAGTTAAGACCGTTTTTAATAAAAACGTTTTTTATGAATATTTCCGGAACCGATCACTCGATCTTTTTGAAATTTGGCATCAGATTGTAGAATCATGACCTTTATATGCCTGCGAAGTTTTGTGTTGAACGGACGGCCCTAAAGTGGCAAAAAAAAATTTTGAAAATTTGAGAATTTTGTTTTCACGATAACTCGAAAAATACTGATCTGATTTAATTGAAACTCAGTAGTTAGATGCAAAAGACCAAAGCAAACACTTTTGCAAAATTTCGTGAAGATCACGTGACATGAAAAAAATAAAAAAATTACTACTATTTTGCGGAATACTTTGCTTTTAATGCCGAAACATATGTTTTTGAGGTTCATGCTGCCCTTTCCGGGCATTTTCCGTATTGCGCATGCGCAGATGAGAAGTCCTTTAACTGCTGTAGTTTTCGTCAGAGAGGATTGGGGTTTTGGGGTGGCGGATGCTATTCCTCCATAGAATTCAGATCCCTGATGAGGGTCTGCGCATGCGTAGATTAAAGATGCGATATCTTCCGAACCACTAGTGTTGGAGAATCAGAGTTTTTTGTAAGGTGTGTTATTTTGAGAGCACTTTTAGCCGCCAGTAGATTGCGCATGCGCAGAAGAGAAGTGACTGTTTTTGGGTTGGATGGGTTATGTTGGGAGTGCTGAGTCGATATTATGAGGTTTTAAAAGAATATTCATAGCAATTCAGTGCAAGGACAAGTCAGTTTGGGGGATGTAGCGTTGTTTCCGAGTTAAAGTGTCCGTACCGTGGCCCTGGGGCTAATTTTGAAATTGATGTTACCCCTTACAGGCATTTTTCGTTATTCGCATGAGCAGACCATCAGTGATTTAACTGGTGGTGTTTTCGTCAGAGAGGATTAGGGTTTTGGGGTGGCGGATGCTATTCCTCCATAGAATCCCCTGTTGAGGGTCTGCGCATGCGTGGATTAAAGATGTGATATCTCCTGAACCACTAGTGTTGGAGAATCGGAGTTTTTTGTAAGGTGTGTTATTTTGAGAGGACTTTTAGCCGCGAGTGGATTGCGCATGCGCAGAAGAGAAGTGACTGTTTTTGGGTTGGATGGGTTATGTTGGGAGTGCTGAGTCGATATTATGAGGTTTTAAAAGAATATTCATAGCAATTCAGTGCAAGGACAAGTCAGTTTGGTGGATGTAGCGTTGTTTCCGAGTTAAAGTGTCCGTACCGTGGCCCTGGGGCTAATTTTGAAATTGATGTTACCGCTTACAGGCATTTTTCGTTATGCGCATGAGCAGATCATCAGTGATTTAACTGGTGGTGTTTTCGTCAGAGAGGATTAGGGTTTTGGGGTGGCGGATGCTATTCCTCCATAGAATCCCCTGTTGAGGGGCTGCGCATGCGTGGATTAAAGATGTGATATCTCCTGAACCACTAGTGTTGGAGAATCGGAGTTTTTTGTAAGGTGTGTTATTTTGAGAGGACTTTTAGCCGCGAGTAGATTGCGCATGCGCAGAAGAGAAGTGACTGTTTTTGGGTTGGATGGGTTATGTTGGGAGTGCTGAGTCGATATTATGAGGTTTTAAAAGAATATTCATAGCAATTCAGTGCAAGGACAAGTCAGTTTGGGGGATGTAGCGTTGTTTCCGAGTTAAAGTGTCCGTACCGTGGCCCTGGGGCTAATTTTGAAATTGATGTTACCCCTTACAGGCATTTTTCGTTATGCGCATGAGCAGACCATCAGTAATTTAACTGGTGGTGTTTTCGTCAGAGAGGATTAGGGTTTTGGGGTGGCGGATGCTATTCCTCTATAGAATCCCCTGTTGAGGGTCTGCGCATGCGTGGATTAAAGATGTGATATCTCTTGAACCACTAGTGTTGGAGAATCGGAGTTTTTTGTAAGGTGTGTTATTTTGAGAGGACTTTTAGCCGCGAGTAGATTGCGCATGCGCAGAAGAGAAGTGACTGTTTTTGGGTTGGATGGGTTATGTTGGGAATGCTGAGTCGATATTATGAGGTTTTAAAAGAATATTCATAGCAATTCAGTGCAAGGACAGTCAGTTTGGGGGATGTAGCGTTGTTTCAGAGTTAAAGTGTCCGTACCGTGGCCCTGGGGCTAATTTCAAAATGGATGTAACCCCTTACGGGCATTTTTCGTTATGCGCATGAGCAGACCATCAGTGATTTAACTGCTGGTGCTTTCGTCAGAGAGGATTGGGGTTTTTGGGTGGCGGATGCTTTTCCGCTATAGAATCCCCTGGTGAGGGTCTGCGCATGCGTGGATTCAAGAAGCGATATCTCCTGAAATACTAGTGTTGGAGAATCGGAGTTTTTTGTGAGGTGTGTAATTTTGGGAGGACTTGCAGCCACGAGTATACTGCGCTTGCGCAGACCAGAAGTGAATGGTTTTGGGTTGTTTGGGTTATGTTGGGAGTAATGAGCCGATATTGTGAGATTTAAAAGAATATTCATGTCAATTCAGTGCACGGACACAAGCCAGTTTGGGGGAAATAGCGTTGTTTCCGATTTGAAATGTCTGTATGGTGGCCCTGAGGCGAATTTATAAATAACTATATTCGGTAGATCTATATTAAAATACGTTCGGATTTGGAGAAGATGCAATTGCGTCCCTAACGGAGGACCCACAACCGAATTTTTTTCTGATCTACGGTAAAGCTAACAGCCAAACTGTATTGATAGCTATATTTGTTAAAGGAACTTGAAAAAAAAAAAGCACTGACGTGTAGTCATTACTCTTTGGCGCGCGTGTTCACGGTGGCTAATTTGAATTGAATGATTCAAAAATTAACAGTGCTGTATCTCAGCTGCCATCAGGATAGAGTAACAAAGTTGGAAAAGAACACAAGTGACTCTCCTTAGTCGCACAAGCTCCTAGAAGATTTGGGAGGGTCAGTATAATCCTAATCAAGGGCGTAGCCAGGAATAAATTTCGGGGGGGTTTTGAAATAGGAATTAATTTCGGGGGGGGGGTTTTGGGGGTGTAAGGGTCACTTTCTGCAGCGAAAAGCTAAGAGAAAAATAACATTTCGGGGGGGGTTTGAACCCCCAAACCCCCCCCCCCTGGCTACGCCCTTGATCCTAATCATGTTTATAGCACGCGCGCAAAAGCAGATTGACTTAACAATGAAAGAAAAAGTGTAAAAAGTCAATCTGCTTTGGCGCACGTGCTATAAACATGATTAGGATTATACTGACCCTCCCAAATCTTCTAGGAGCTTGTGCGACTAAGGAGAGTCACTTGTGTTCTTTTCCAACTTTGTTACTCTATCCTGATGGCAGCTGAGATACAGCACTGTTAATTTTTGAATCATTCAATTCAAATTAGCCACCGTGAACACGCGCGCCAAAGAGTAATGACTTCACGTCAGTGCTTTTTTTTTTTTTTTCTTCAGCTCACTGATCTTGGCTGAACAGAAATGTTCTACTTTAGTGAGATATTTTTGGATACATGAATAAAATTAAATAAGTCAGAGGGTGTCATAATTTTGTATTATTAAATTTTTTTCATGGCATTAGCCATATCAACCGTTATTTTTGGATGCTATTTTTCTAAGGCGTTAAAAATTTTCTGATAGTTGTGTTATAGCTGCGGAATGTGCTTCACCTAAATTTGTTTTATTGGCATTCTCGACAGTGTTTATTGTTTCGATAGAAAAAGTATCTTGTTGAGTTGAAACGCGGCAAACAATGCCTCGAGAATGAGCGCGTATCCATAATACAATAGTTACTATGTCTGAACACCTGCCAGTGCTGAGTCGTGGTAAGATATGTCAGTAGGTAAACTACCGGGGTCCTAGGACATTTCAAGGCCACCAAAACCATGGTAGTTCCTGGTACACTTCAAGGTCACCCAAATGGAACCTAACCCAAGTGGGTAGGCAACCAAAAATTAATGTAGTAAACGTGTGACGTCATTGCAGGTGACCTTGGGCTGGTAGATCAGGCCTAGCCAGGCTTGCGCAGGTTAATTTTGCGAGAGAAGTGAAAAAAATTTTTTTTCGGACTTAGAAAAATTTCGAGAATTTCGGACTTAGAAAAATTTCGACAAGTTCGGACTTAGAAAAATTTCGTAGGTTAATTTTGCGAGAGAAGTGAAAAAAATTTTTTTTTCGGACTTGAAAAAATTTCGAAAATTTCGACAAGTTCGGATTTCAAATCGAATAAAACGATGATTAATTTTGTGAGAATTGTGAAAAAAAAATATATTTTTGAAAATTCTTTATGTTGGACTTGGAAAAACTTTGAAAGGAACAATTTTAGCTACTATAAACCTTAGATATCCTTATGGGAAATTACATGTTAAAATAAGTGAAATTGAACTAGAATTCTGGGAGGAAATAAAACAAGACAATTATAATATTTGTTTTTTATTGACAAGCCAATCGTATAGTAAATTAACATTTTCGAGTGCACATATGAGTTCATTCTTTACATGTAACCTACAATGATAACTTGTTGTGGATGCTTCTTTTAAGAGTTTTAGCTTGGGGCAGTCAGACATCTCTAGGATGATACATCGATCGGAGTCTTTATGTAATAGTGTTCTTAGAATCCTTACTTTCGGCAATCCTTTTACGTAAATTAAGCTTTGTGCATCAGGTAGTAGGTGGCTCTTCAAAACAGAAATTAGCATTTCTACAGGTATATAGTAATCATAGTTGGTCGTCCAATCCAAACCATGGATGTTGTTTGTTGTGTAATCTATCTGCCATTTGAAATGCTCAGATAGTAGATGAAATTGCACTGGTGTTCTTATAAAATAATGTTTCCTTTCACAAGTGTTAATATTTAGAATTGAAAGTTCCCTGATGTAAAATTCACTATCTTTGTAGTGGAACCCTTGGAAATCCACAATAAATGCCATTTTGTGCCGTCGTATGAGCTCTAGATAATCCTTACAGTCCCACTTAATGGATTATATATCACGTTTCGGTCGTGAAGAATTAAACAATAAGCACTTGTTTTGTTTGGTACCGGTTTTGCTGTTTCAATTTCAAGTCTGATATCGACTGCACCGTTCTTTATTGTCTCACTCTGATGAGTACAATCTATGACAGCTATTGGTGCTGTATGTTTGAATGAACTGGGTGTAAACGCTGGTTCAGCTTCGTTTTTATAATAGTACGCTCTTTGAAAATGCGCATACATTTCATATAATAACGACCATTGATTCTTGTCCCAATCAAGGTTAAGGTTATCATACGGATATGCGTCTGCATTCAGGAATAATTTAATATTCCTTAGATTGCAATGATCAAATAATGCCGAATCTCTGTTTAAGCTATTTTTACGATCCGTTTGGAAGGCAAAAATAACAATTCGGGGTTTTTCCATCAAGCTGCTTGATTTAACAGTCCAGGTGTGATGGGTAGTCTCTTGAAGAGTGGGTAATTGTTGAATTTCCCAATTTCTAAATGAAATGGATAAATCTCTGCTCTCCTCAACATATTTCAATAATCTTAATTTTTGCACATCGGCCACTTTAAGATGTGGCACTTTCCAATAAATTTTGTTGATTTCCACAAAGGGTTTTTCAGTTCCTGTTACTGGTTGATTAATAATCGCGTTCAAATCATTGCTGCTCCTAATCAATACCAATTCTTGACGAACATTCATAATAACCTTTTGGAAATCCTCTGCAAATCCCAGCCACAATTTAAGAGGTATACAAACGGTAAAATTACCTTTTTGATCAAGGATATCAGGTAGTCCATCTAATGCCAATCCAGCATTTTGCAAACGATCAAATTGATTCTTCGTGTAGGATAAGTAACTCTTCAATGTGCTAGTTATTCCCAAATTCCGTGTTTGATCAATCACAGTGCCTCCTTTTTCATAACGAATTTCATCGAAAAGAAATGAAATTCCATTTTTTATAAATTTTATATGTGTAGTTTCAGTAGGTGGATGTTTAACATCATCACTATTTTTTAATAATTTCCCCTCAATATAAATGTAACTATATGATGGTAAAGTGTATAGATCTTGCGTTTGGATGGGTATTCTTATTTCATCACTGCACTTATATGTCGTTGAAGCATACGGTTGATGAGTATGATATTCAAAATTCGCAATAGATTCATCAATTAGAACATTTTCAGCTACATTTAAATTTAGGAAACTCATTTTGTCTTCACTTTAAAACCCAAGGACCTTAAAAATAATTTATTTGTCGCTGTTAACGGTACACTGGTTTTTGTAGTACTGAACAATATATTTCTTTCAGCCCCTTTTTTATTATTTTTCATACCATTAGATTGTTGTTGTTGTTGTTGGTTGCTTGAGAAAACGTTATAATATCTCATGATCGCTCTTAGTTCACTTGTTGTAGATTTTTTTCACATGTAATCTTACTGTTACCACTTCTCCGTTGAAATTGACCAAGTTACCCTCTTGGTCTGTTAGTTTTATAGCAATTTCATTGATAAATTTCGTATTTATCGGTAAATAGATAACATTAGAGGGGTTTTCAACTATCTTGGTGCCTGGTGCATTTTTTGGATAGAAGACGTGCAAAATATGTTTTTTTTCATCATTAGAATATGAGTTTTGCACTAAATTACATTCAATATTGATCGCATTCACTCTGAAAATATTGATAGGCTTGTTGGAAATATGTTTTTTATTAGCAGCTAATATTTGCGGTGTAAACCCCAAAACTTGTGCTATACTACAATTCTGTTGAAAATCAATAGGTTCCGTGCATTTCACTTCCGATCTCAGGGTGGTTCGATTCAACGAAATATTTATGGCTGGTCTATCTGTTTGACCTTTCAATGGATTATTTTCATAGTTATCAATTATATATTTTTGTAGATAGTGATTTATATCACTTATTTCATAGCAACCAGGTGGAAGAATGATTATGTTGTTTACACCAAAATGGAAACGATTATTTGTTTCATCGACATTGGGAATGCTATTGTAACTGACAAAGTTTATTAATCCGATAACATAGTCATGAGATTCACTTAACACAATTGGTGGATATATAGTGGCTTTCAATTCTGACAACTTGTCGTTTAACGTGAACGTGTAGGACATGATGATGATGCTTGCATAACACTGACCATATTTTTCATTTGAATGATAATTTATTTAATAAAAATTTTATACATATGTGTCCACAATTATACGATGTTTTTTTTTGATATGTTTTATAATTATAGAAAATATTCAATTGTTTCTTATGCGTACAATGATGTTTACAACCAGATTTAAAATATTTACAAACTTCAAGAGGTGGAGGTAGATTTCCATAACTATCAAAATATGAAATGTTATCCCCCTTTTTGCGATAGCTGACCCAATGTGTGCCCGGCCCATCAGAGTTGTCTAAATTCACAATTCCGCATTCATTTTTTCGAATACGTTTAGGCATCTCATCTTTCATAAAGCATCCACGAAAATTAGCAATTTTTAATTCTGTAACCAAATTGCTAATATCCCGATCTGTTAGTGCTCGCTTTGGAAGTTTCATCTCTCTCTCTCTCTTTTTTTGTTAATTGTAACGATCTGCTTCACTGTCTCGTAGAAAAAGTCCAAATCCTTTTTTGTATTTTCTCAAGCACATTCCTTTTCCCATAGCAATAGCTTCCATAGTTTTATTGTGTCGATTTGCCTCTTCGAATTGTTGTTTGGCCTGTTTAGCAGCATTAATTGAATCAATAATTTTTGCAGTTCCCCCACCTAGTGCACCTAAAGCACTCAATCCCGCAAAAATCGGAATTAATGGTAAAATACCTCCTTTTTTAGGTAACCTTATCACTTTTGTTGACTTTATTTTGGATTTGAATTTATTGGCTAATTTCTTTGCCAAAAATACCCGTGAAAATAGATCCTTAGGTTTTTTTCTTATTATATGTTTTTTTATTTCTTTCACCACTTTATTGAAAGAAACACGTTTAATCTTCTTTTTCTTCATGCTCATTCTTTTTACACCATATATACACACTCAAAGTTGAGCAGGACTGCACCCCAATTATGTAAAGCTCACATATTTATAGGTAAAATTCTTGTTCGTTTAGCACCCCCATTCTCGTCCTGATCTTCATCTGTGGTTCTTTTTCGTTTTATATAAGGTATTTCTTCATAATCTATCTTGTCATTGTCAGTATTTATTTTCAATCTTTTACTTTCAATCTCATCGTTGCTATAGACGCTTTTACGCTTTTTCACCCTCAAAATTGGTTTTCGATTTTTCTTTTTATTGATGGTATCAGCGACAGCAGGAGCAGCATCAGCAGCAGCAGTCCTATTTGATGTCATAATTTTAATCATCGCAGGAGTAGGAATTTGATTTTGTTGTTGTTGTGAAGGTTGAGTAGGTTTGGATTTTAAAATTCTTGGTTTTAACAGTTTTATTGCCTTTTCCCCTGAATTTTCTTCTTCTACACTTAGAATGATTTCATTGCACTTTTTTCTGATGAGCAACAAATTCTTTAGGAGTTTTCGTAAAACATTTCTTTGTTGTCTCTTATTACCAATTCCCATCCCTAATTTAACTTTGCTTCGCATTATACCGCTAACACCTAATGCAGCCATCTTTTCAGTAAGCGAAGCATCAGAAGAATGATATCTTTCCATAGCTTTAGTAGCTAAAATTTCATCTGCTTTATGGCGGTGTTTTAAATCCTTCTCTTTCGAATATTTAATATCATGTTCCATGCATGCCTCATCCAATTTATTTATAGGTTTGGATCCTGACATTAAACGTTTCGATAGACGTGTTCCAGGACCACAATAATTGTACCCAGGTATATGTAATTCAAATGGCAGGGAATTTATAAGGTTGTTAACAAGTCCACCACCCGTATAAAATTTCATATTTTAACCAAAATATATATATATATACACACACACATACACAACCTTCGCTTTATAAAGAAAAGCTATAAATGATATAGTTTTAGTTATGTTAGTCATTTTTATTTGAAATATTGTTCAATATGAAAGTTCATCAACAAAAAGTTCATCTAAAAGTTCAGAATAATGATGTGTTGCAGACTGCAGGTGCTTATCATCAACATTCGAAACATGGTGATTTATTTCCCGCTACTATTAGATGTCTTATAGTAGGACCTTCAAATTGTGGGAAAACTAATGTTATGATTACACTCATTGAACATCCACATGGATTGAAATTTGAGAATATTAACTTATACTCAAAATCGGTACATCAACCGAAATACCAGTACCTCGAGCAATTATTAAAACCAATAAAAGGAATAACTTTCAACACTTTCACGACAGCTGAAAATATAGATCCACCTAATAGAGCCAAACCTAATTCTCTATTCATTTTCGATGATGTCATCTGCAACAAACAAGATGTAATGCGTGAGTTCTTCAGTATGGGAAGACATAATCATGTGGATTGTTTCTATTTAGCACAAAGTTACGCTAGAATACCAAAAAATCTAATACGAGAAAATGCTAATGTTATTATTCTTTTCAAACAAGATGAAATGAATCTAAAACATGTCTATACAGATCATATTGGTTCGATGGATTTTTCCTTTGATACATTTAAAAATATATGTTCAATGTGCTGGTCGGGGGAACCATTTAGTTTCGTTTCAATCTTTAAGGATAATGAACTAAATGGAGGTCGATATAGAAAAGGTTTTGACGAATTCATCAATATAAATACCTAAACTCTATTACTGCTTATGTTAGTTTGCCAGTTCAACAACAGGTGTTGACAAGCAGAACGTTGATAACGATGACCGAAATGAACACTTACAATAAGAGATTGAAACGACTTTTGATTCAAAAACGTAAAAATATTAAAGATAAATTACAATTACTCAAGTATGGAGAGAGAGTCAAAGAAAATGCATTTTCTCCAATAACGAAACAATTGAAGGAAATAAAAAAAAATTTGAAACATGAGGAAGACGAAAAGAATGGCAATCATGAAGAAGAATTAGAAGAAGAAGACTTAAAATGGGTGATGCCTCAATCGTCTTTATCACCGCTCACACCCATTGGGGAAACGACAGCAGGCAGCAGTAAAGACAGGACCAAGGAGACCGCTAATAATACTTCGTTTATCGATTACCTAGATCAATATCCACCCATTGCGAGGAAATATATTATGAGTCTGAATGAAAATCCTTCAAAATTCGATCGAAAATATGGTGTTCGTTTTGATCCAGAAACGGAAAAATTCTCGATTGGTAATTCACGAATGCAAATAATTGATAATGGAGATGTTATGGTAAAAAATAAAAGGTATCGAGGTACTAGAGGTTTATACGAATTAATATTTAAACGAAAACCTAAGAAATATTCTGAGGAAGACTTGCAAAATTACCATGATATAATTACTAAAACAAACGCATATAAATGTTATTATCACCCAAGCAATCAGATAGATGGTAACAATACTGTTAAATATAAAAAAATTGTTGCACCATTAATAAAAAAAAAGGGGGGTTCTATCAATTTGAGATTACATAAAAACACAGCCTATATGTTTTGGAATGATCCTAATGAATTAGTTGAACGATTGAAATTATTATTGGCATCACATGAAGCTGGAAACAGTGGTGTTATAAATGAAATCACTTCAATTGTTGAAGAATTGTACGAGGCTGGTTTGATAGTATAACGATGACATCGAGAACCGAGAAGAAGTGGCAAATTGTCACCGAGCTGTATAAGCAGGCCCGAATAAATTTTAAACGTCGTAAAACAATTGTACGTGGCTTGTGGGACTTATGCCAAGCTGATCTGATAGATATGCAACCATATGCCAAAGAAAATAACGGTTTCAAGTATATTCTAATTGTCATCAATTGTTTCTCTAAATACGTTTGGACTGAACCGCTCAAGGATAAATCAGGGAAAAATGTGTCTACTGCTATGGAAACTATTTTGTTGAAGATGTTGAAATCGAAAAAAAACAACAGTTTGAAAAATTTACAAACAGACAAGGGTACAGAATTTTATAATGTTACTTTCAAAAAGCTAATGGAAAAATATTCTATTAATCATTATTCCACCTACAGTGATAAAAAAGCAGCAATTGTTGAACGTGTAATTCGAACAATTAAAGGAAAAATGTATCCTCAATTTTCCTTTCAAAATACCCACAAATGGATAGGTGGTATTTTAGCTGAAGTGGTTAAAAACTATAATAATTCTGTGCACCGCACAATCGGAATGAAACCGATCGATGTAAAAGAAACAAATGAAGATTCTCTACGTGGAATTTATAGTAATCCAAAGTCACCAATAAGAAAATGTAAATTCATAAAAGGTGATCATGTAAGAATTTCCACAGCGCGGGGTGTCTTTGATAAAAAATATAATATGAATTGGTCTCCTGAAATCTTTATTATTAAAAAAAAAGTATTGAGCACACCCACAACATATATTTTGAAGGATATCAATGATAAAGAAATCAAGGGAGGATTTTATGAGGAGCAAATGCAAAAAGTGAAATATCCAGATATTTATTTGGTTGAAAAAGTTTTGAAACGTAAAGGTGGAAAAAGCCTAGTTAAATGGGTTGGATTTGACGATACACATAATCAATGGATATCAAATGACAATGTATCTTAAAGGTTACAATAAAACACCAATAATTTAATAATGATTCTTTTATTACTTCAAAGTCCCAAATGGTTAACGTTTTTTTCAAATGAAATCATGATCATCAATCTCGATTCTTGGCATTTCCCTTCTTCTTTTCGACGGTTGTGATGAGGGTGGTTGTTGTGATAGGGGTGGTATTGTTTCCTCCTCCCCCGCTAATAATTGTGAATTAATTTCAAAAAGTTGTCTTTTGGCTGCTCTTCTTTGTCTCGAATCCTCCTCATTAAGCCCATTATTCACATGAGGTGTACTTTGGGTAATGGGAACTCCTGCTTCCCTCAAGGCTCTCTTCAATATCACCCCATCTGATTGTAATGGGGGTGTTTGTGAAGGTGGTGGTGGTGTTGATATACATGCTTGTGTTACTTGAGCACTCTCGATATCCTCTTCGTCGACAATATTGTACTTGTATCTTCTTATGACATCTTCCAATAACCCCAGATCTTTGTCATCCTCCAATCGTGTTTTCAGGTATTTCACAGGTAAATTACCAAATTTTTTTTTCATCGTTTTTACTTTTGGACTATATGATAGTTTTATTGTTACCTTATCATCATAAAGAGTGACTTTGGGGGCTCCATATCTTTGAACAAATGAAGGTAGTTTAAAAAAAATAAAAATGATTAGGGAGGAAAAAAACTTACTGAAAAATCTGCTTGCACACCACCTCTAACATTCGGGGAGTAAAATTGTCCCGATCAGTAGAGAAAACAACAATAGTACAAGGAATATTCATGTTAAAGTTTTTTTCTTATTCACGTGCACGTTCGTAGCTGGTAACTCCAATAATTATACTAGTTTTTCAAGATGAATTGAACGGAATTTATACTCTGAAATCGCTGATTGTCAAGGACAAAATGTTTAAATTTTGGGACAGAATATTTTACTGTCAATCCTTCTTCCCCTTTATTTTATATGAAAATGTAAATACATATAATTCATGTGAAATATCAATTGAAATTTGTTTGAAGTTATTCATTTTCACCAAACGAATATCCATATTAAGAATTACATATATCAATTAATTGGTGTGAATCAATTACATATTTAATAGATAGGTTTATTTCCAAAGGTCCATACTGTATTCATATTACTTTGTTAGATATTGCTTATTTAGCATTTTGCATCCTAGCGCGTGGACCTGCATCGCACATTCCTTATAGATAATTATTTATTAGGCGTACTCTCTAAGTAAACGCTTATCGGTATGCTAATTGAGTCGGTATGCTAATTGAGCTTCGTCGGCGTTTATTTATCTCCGCGGATACATTGACCAACTTGACCATTTATTCGTCCTCTTAATTTTATCGAATGATACATTGTTTTAATATTAATGATGTACATGCAAAAATCTAGATTGTTAGGATGCAACTTTGTCTACTATTATAATCTGAATTGAATTATTGCAAATTAACAAAAATTTTGGGGCACGTGTAATTGCGATCCGAATTGGTATATAAGAAATAGATTGCGTAGGTATTCTACTTGAGGTTGTGTTTGTGCATAGAGCAGAATCGAGGTAAGCAGATTTTATTTTCTACCTGTTTAAAAAAAAAATGTTTGGGCTGATTTTTGAGTTTCCAATTTTTCAAATGAAAATATATTTTTCAGACATAAAAGAAAAAAAACCATAAAAAAACAGCAAAAATCCGTGAAAAAGGCAGAGAAAAAAAATGAGCGGTACAGCAACCACCCGTTTAGATAGTTTGTCGGCTGAAGCCGTTAAGACTATGGAAAGGGTGAGTAGATTAATCAAAACTAAAGAGGAATTTTTAAAATATATTACTTATTTGAAAAATATTATTTGCGTTTTGAATAGATCGATTAAAAATAAATATAATGATGCTATTGGGAATTTTGCTAGAGTTGAATCTAATCTTAGTATTTTAAAGTATTATCAACGAACATTTAGGAAAAAGTTATCAAAATTAATGGAAAAACGATGCGAAGCAAATTTAGAATGGCATGAAATTAAATCGGCATTTAATGGGCGTATATCTAGTGGTATTATTACAAATCTTGGATTCAAAGTTCCTCAATTATTTTTGGAGAAAGCATTTAGAAGTTTTGCAATACAAATTCGTAAGTCGTTGAAAAAATCTGTACTAAAAGTTAACACTATTTTGGCTGGTTTATTTGTGAAACCCTCTGATTTAGAGACTAACTTTAAATTTTTTTCCACAAAAAATGAAGTTATTGACGTTAGTGTAAATTTAAAAGATTGGTATAAAAACAATGTATCGTCTGTTATTTTGAATCGAATGGGTGAGTTCCAAGAACGCGATTCGGGCTGGAGTCTATATGAAATTTTGTATTTGAAATTGAACATTAATCATTTCAGTCCAATAAATGTTGGTATGTCCACTTATGTAGATTTACCAGCATTTGTGAAAAGCACGCATAGTGTAATCAATATAAAAAATAATGATCAGTACTGTTTCCTGTGGTCTATAATGGCTGCTCTTTTTCCCGTTTACGATGAATCCAAAAATAAATGTAGAGTATATTCTTACCCCGATTTTGAAGGCTTTCTTAAGTATGAAAACATTAATTTCCCAATAGAATTGAAGGATATTCCAAAATTTGAATTATTGAACGGTTTAGGAATAAATATTTTTACTATTTCGAATAACAAGGAGATTGTTCCTCTTTGTCTTACCAAGAGTCCATTTTACAAAATAATAATAAATCTCTTGATGGTGCCTTGTGAAAATTTGACAAATGAAATAGCTGAAAATAATCCTGGAACGAGTTCAATGAATTTGAAAACTAAAACATATTACCATTTTGCTCTAATAAAAAATTTATCCCGTCTTTTGAGTCGTCAACTTAAAGATTCGAAAAATAGGAAATATTTCTGTGAAAGATGTTTGAATCATTTCGCTACAAATGAATCTTTGGAAAGGCATCTGGAATTATGTAGAGATTTGAATCACTGTAAAATAGTTTTACCTAAAGAAACTCATAAGATTTTAAAATTCAAAAATTTTACACATCAAATACCTATGCCTTTCGTTACTTATGCGGACATTGAAAGTCTTTTGGTTGATTATGATCTGTCCTCTTCCTCCTTTGCTCTCGATAATAAAACTATAAAGCGCAAAAAACATGAAGCCTTTAGTATAGCTTATTATTTCAAATGTGATTATGATGATTCTTTATCTAAATTCAATTTATATACAGGTTCTGATTGTATAAAATGGTTCATAAATGAATTGGAAAATCTTTCAGCATATGTTGGAGGAATTATATCGAACCCTCTTCCAATTGTAATGAACGATGAGGAGAAACAGAATTTTTATGAAGCGAAGCAATGTTATGTGTGCGATAATGAATTTTCTGTTAGTGATGGTAAAGTTCGTGATCATTGTCATTTTTCAGGAAAATATCGTGGTGCAGCTCATGAAACTTGCAATTTAAAATTGCAGATATCTAATACTATACCTGTGGTTTTCCATAACTTTTCCAATTATGATAGTCATTTTCTAATTAGAAGTCTTGCGAAAGATATTGAGGGTCCCTTGAATATTTTGCCTGTTAATAAGGAAAAATTCATTTCGTTCACAAAATACATCACTAAATATAAAATAAATTTGAGATTTATAGATTCCTTTAGATTTTTAGCCGGTAGCTTGGAAAAATTATCCTCGTATTTGGATGATGAACAAAGAACTATTGTTTCAAAATTCTTTCCTGATAAAACTCACTTTGAGTTAGTGACAAGAAAAGGTGTATTTCCATATGAGTATCTTGATAATTTTAAAAGACTAGACGATCAGGAACTTCCATCGAAGGTAAATTTTTATAATACGCTCACTGAGGAGGCAATATCGGATGATGACTTTAATCATGCAAATAATGTATGGAAAACTTTCAAAATTCAAAATTTAAAACAATATGCTGAATTGTATCTTAAAACTGATGTTTTACTTTTGAGCGATATTTTCGAGAATTTTCGAATTAATTGCATGAAATATTATAATTTAGATGCACTCCATTATTTTACAACACCAGGATTGGCCTTTGATGCGATGTTAAAACTTACAAAAATTGAATTGGAATTACTCACTGACATTGAAATGATTAATTTTATTGAAAAAGGCATTAGAGGAGGAGTGTCGCAATGTTCGAGGCGTTATGCGAAATCCAACAATAAATACATGTGTGTTGATGAATACAAGTCTGATGAGCCTATTTCGTATTTAATGTATTTTGATGTGGTGAATTTATATGGAGCTGCCATGACAAAGGCATTACCATTTTCTGATTTTCAATGGGTGCAGATAGGGTCTAATGAAATAGGCACTATCTTAAACACACCAGATGATGCTGAATTTGGTTATGTTTTAGAAGTGGACTTGGAATATCCGAAATCATTATATGAAAAACATAAAGATCTTCCGTTATGTCCGCATCATCTGCCACCACCTGTATCTGATAATGATACAACTAAATTATTATTGACTTTATACAATAAAAAAAAATATATTATTCATTACCAAAATTTGAAACAGGCTATTAAATTGGGGTTGAAGCTAGAGAAAGTTCATCGGTGTTTGAAATTTGCTCAAAAACCTTGGATGAAATCGTACATCGATTTTAACACAGAGTTGCGTAAAGCCAGTAAAAACGAATTTGAACGTAACCACTTCAAATTGATGAACAATGCGCCATTTGGAAAAACAATAGAAAATGTTAGAAGATATAGAGATATAAAGCTAGTAACACATTATGAAGGAAGATATGGTGCTAATTACTACATATCACAAGGGAACTTTAGTAGCATTACTATTATCGATGAAGATATTGTACTAATAGAAATGAAAAGGTTAACCATAAATATGAATAAACCAATTTTCATCGGTAGGTATGTGTATTTTAGATATTTCGAAAACATTTTTGTATGATTTTCATTATGAATACATTAAAGCTAAATTTAACGACAATGCAAAATTATTGTACACAGATACTGATAGCCTTATTTATCAGATTTTCACAGATGACATTTACCAACATATAAGGCAGGATATTGATAAATTTGATACCTCCGATTATCCTGAGAATAATATTTTTAATATTCCTAGGCGGAATAAAAAAGTAGTTGGTTTAATGAAGGATGAAAATAATGGTTGCATCATGAGTGAATTTATCGGGTTGAGGTCGAAGATGTACACGTATAAAGTTTGCGAAATTGAAAAAAAAAAAGAACAGAATATTAATTATGCTGATAACCATGAACTTATTGAGCTTTTGAAAACAATTAAAAAAGTAAAAGGAGTAAAGTATGCTGCTATAAAAAATTATATAACCTTTCAGGATTTTTATAAAACACTTTTCGAACAATCAACATTTTCAATAATTCAGAACAGTATAATTGCGAAAAATCATGAGATTTTCTCAATTCAACAAGAAAAGGTTGGTTTAAGTTTTGATGATGATAAAAGAATTGTATTGGAGGATAAAATATCAACGGTACCATAGGGGTATTTTGATTAATTCCTATCTTTATATATTTTGATTGATCTACACAGCCTCTCTCGGTGAAAATGCTGTATCGTTGTTTCTCAAAAAAAAAAAAAAAAACTAAAACAAAATATAAAATTTCATTACCAGAATGAATAATCTACCTACTGGAGCAGAGCTGCGGCGGTGCCCAATAGCCGCGTGGGAGCTTGAGGTACTTTTCCATGTACTGGAAAAACCTGGAGACTTAACACTCCAGGACCTGAGACGGCTGGTGGCACTGGCCAATATTCCAGGTCATTGGAAAGCCTGGCTTATTCAGCAGTATTATCTAACGCATTGTGCTGTAATGTGTCAGGACAACTAGATTAGGTTTTATATTTATCTTTAGGTTAATATTATATCTATTTAATAAGTTAAGAAATTGATGTTTAACCCGAAGTAGTAGTAGTGCCATTAGGCGGTATTTTATTTAAGAAAAAGTAATCGATGAACTACCAGTTTCATTTCGGTCTCTCCACTGTTTCATTTGATACAGAATTTCTCAAAGATCAACATGCCTGTGCCCGTTAAATACGTCTGTCCTATATGTAAAGGTGAATCTGAACAATACTATGCACCTTGTATTCGTTGTTTTTTTCAATTACTAGACAAAAAACTGTATGGAGTAAAACATAGATGTAGTTGTTGTCGATTAATGTGGCAAGAGCAGTGAAGATGTGTCTTGAAAGTATGGATCACATGGACTTTGAACAACGACTTCTCACGTTTAAGAAGAAATTTTGGACCGGTGCTGCAAATCCTATCGATTTGGCTAGAGCTGGTCTGTATTTCACCGGTGAAGGAGACATTTGCCGTTGTGTTTATTGTTCAGTGCAAATTCATAATTGGAAGAAGGAGGATAGTGCTTTGGAGGATCATTATAAGTATTCCAAAGATTGTGCATTTGGTCAGATGTTGTGGAAATATTCCAGGACTACGCATAACGAAGATCATCACCCCCACAAAATACTACTACTACTACTACTACTACTACTACTACTACTACCACTTCTACTACTACAAAAAAATGAATTTAGTAATCCTTTACTCGCTTATTGGAAATATCTTATATGTTCATTTCCAACCTAAAGTGATAAAGGCTCAAATATGTACTAATAAAAATAAACTATGTGATAATATGGTTGTATGCAGGCTAAACAATGATCTACCTGAATTTAAATATTACTTTAAAAATGATGATGATTATGATGTCTACAACATACATACTTTCAAAATAATTTATACTTTTTCAAATCGAAGTTGTAAAGAATCTGATTGGCTAAACGTGCCTCCTTCTGAACCAAAAGAACATCACTCTTCTATAAAGATACTTATAATTTTGTTATTTTGCTTAATATGTATGCTCGTATCCATACTTACCTTTTTATTAAGAAATACTTTATTTCCTAAAATAACTACTTGTATATAACATAATACTTATCGATAATCTTCCTAATACATATATATTTTTTTTTAACATGAATGCAGCCTCAGAATCTTCCCTATGTACTCTGTTACGAGCTGTTTCCTTTCTTCCTTTATAGGCAGAACCTTTTTTTTCCCTGAAATCTTCAATCGGGATCTTAAACTCTTCATAGTATCATTACTGTGCCTCCCTTTTGTACTCTTATTCTTGTGTCGTTGGTCGCTGTCACTTATACTGGCACATTTCTACCTCCTGTCAAGTACGTTACCTGAACTAACTACTTGCGTATAATATAATTCTGTGAATGCAGCCTCAGAATCTCCCCTATTTAATATATGCATTAATCATTTGTTCTAGCACATTTCTACCTCAGGTCAAGTACGTTACCTAAACTAACTGCTTGTGTATAATATATACAATTTGTAATCTTTTTTTTTGTTAATATATTTACATACAACCCATTTGTACTTATAAACCAGTTTGTTGTACTACCATTTGTAATTTAAGAATTCTTATTACCTGACAAGTTCGTACTTGTATATTACACAATATCCACATACGAAATTTTTTTAAGTCTGGAATTTTTTTAAGTTCGAAAAAAAAATTTTTTTCACTTCTCTCGCAAAATTAACCTACGAAATTTTTTTAAGTCCGAACTTTACGAAATTTTTCTAAGTCCGAAATTCTCGAAATTTTTCTAAGTCCGAAAAAAAATTTTTTTCACTTCTCTCGCAAAATTAACCTGCGCAAGCCTGGCTAGGCCTGATCTACCAGCCCAAGGTCACCTGCAATGACGTCACACGTTTACTACATTAATTTTTGGTTGCCTACCCACTTGGGTTAGGTTCCATTTGGGTGACCTTGAAGTGTACCAGGAACTACCATGGTTTTGGTGGCCTTGAAATGTCCTAGGACCCCGGTAGTTTACCTACTTATGTCTGGGCAGAGACAGCATTAGTTAAGTCATTCTTTACCGCGTTGCAACAATATGCTTGCGCTGCAGCATGGTAAACAATGCCAATACGCGGCCCGGCGAACTTCGTACCGCTAAACTTATGGCCTGGAAAAGAGTAAGTTGCCATTGGTGTTAAAAGAAAAACACCCTGTAGACATGTTTATACCTTTTAAACCTTCCCTGGACTTCCAAAAATAATTCAAGACCAAAATTAGCCAAATCGGTTCAGCCGTTCTCGAGTTTTAGCGAGACTAACGAACAGCAAGTCATTTTTGGCGCTCTTGTTCTTCGGAACACAGTGCTTATATCAATTTGCCCAAATGTCTGTAATTTTCGAATTTTTGGCTGAAAATGGTCTTAAGCGATTTGGTTCGACTCACTGATCAAGAATCCGTTGTCGGAATCGATTCTGTCCGGCCATCCGGCCGCCCGTTAATACGATAGCTCTCGAACGGAAAGAGGTAGAGGATTGACGTTTGCAGGGTAGGTTTGGAGAGTAAATATCTCGGTTTTAGTAAAAACATTTCGAAACCTATCACTCGATCTGTCCTAAATTAAGCACCAAATTGTAAAATAACGACTTTTATATGCATGCGATGTTTTGTATTGATCGGGTTGCCGTAAAGTGTCAAGAAATTTTTTTTTAATTTTGTTTCTACAATAACTCTCGAACAGAATGAGCTAGGCAGTTGAAATTTTCAGAGTAGGTTTGGGAGATGAATATCTCAGTGAATTTTGTTATTGCTGTTTCCCCATGAAAATCCATTGATATAATTTTCAACTCTAACAAGCTAAAACTTTCGGAGATATGATTTTTCGAAATTTCAATAATGAATCGTATTTCGAGTGGTACTTCTATGTTTTCAATAATGCTGTACCTACTTAATTATTCTATCTTTGAATTATTATGTGATGTGTTCTTACACGTCATCTTATTTTCCTATGAGAGATAAATGTCAAAATTATTTCTGGTTCGTTATTCTTGGTATAAAACACACCTCCTCTTCTAGAAAACAAAGTATGATTGAATGCAAAATGACCAATGAAATAACCTCAGCTATCGTAGAATTATGAGGATGATATGATATTATACTTTTAAGGTGATAATATAATGCCCGTGGATAATCCATTTGATGCGATGGAAATATATTCTTTGGTAAGATACATAATCAAATTGGGTTCAGATTATTGAATTTATTTTCTTTCATGATGCAGTTCTATCGTAAGAATCCATTTATATCATTCCCAGAGACCATTTATTTCGGAGATATGATTTGTCAAAGTTTGAACAAGAGCGCCAAAGCTCCTGTCCACGGGGCTTGAACCAATGTTATATATATAGATTGTACAGGTTGAGAAAGTGATTCTTTCATGAAAAACTGGGTCGTTTCTGCTGAACGACGGTAAATTCATCTATCTTTTTTAGATTCCCCAATCCCTATGTTGACCCCATTCAGAAATTAAATAAATTTTTGCTCGAAGATCGTACAGGGTGAGAAAATAAATATTCAATGAAATAATAAGTTTCGTCTGCTGAGCGACAGCAGATGCATCAAGTATGTTTGGATTCCTCAAATCCTATGATGCCCCTCATTTAGAACATTTGAATGAAATTTGCTCGAAATATAGTACCTACATGGTGAGTAAATCTAATCTTCACGAAAAATTAAAATGTTTCTGCTTGACAACAGGAATTGCATGAAGTATTCGTCGTATGCATCAAGTTTTTTTGAATTCCCTAATTCCTATAATGACCCGCATTTAGAAAATAAATCAATTTTTTCTCGACATATCGTACTCGGTGGGAAAATAAATCTTTCATGAAAAACTGAGTTTTTGCTGCTGAATGACGGCGAATTCATGAAGTATTTTAAGATCCCTCAATCCCTATGTGACTCATTCAGAATAAACAAATGAATCTTGAAATGAATCATGAAAAAAATTTTTTGTTTGCTGAATTACGGCAAATGCCTCAAGGATTTTCACATTACTCAATACCTAAGATGATCCTCATTCTGAATAAATTGCATTTTCTTTCGATATATCCTACAGGGTGGGAAATTAAATCTTTCTTGCAAAACTAAGTTTTTTCTACTGAACGACGACAAATGCATCCAGAATTAATAGATTCCTCAATTCCTATGATGATTTTCATTCAGAATTTAAATGAATTTTTGCTCGACATATCGTTCAGGATGAGAAAATAAATTAAATTCTGGATGAAGATCATCATGGGAATTAAGGAATCTAAAAATCCTCGATGGATTTTACCGTCATACAGCAGAAAACAAATATTGAACTCAATGCTTGCAGTAATATCGATGCAGAAACTTTGATGTGATGTGATGTCATTTATTAAAATAATTGATAAATTTATCGAAGTTCAAGGTCATCATTTTGAACATTTACTGATATGATATGGAATTAATAAAAATATGTTCATCATTAAAATTATTTTTAATTTTTTCCCAACCGTTTAAATAAAAGTTACTTCAATATTTTGTAAAATATTGAACAAATATCGATGATAAAAAGGTTTCAAACAAAAGTTGATAATTTTTTTATGAAGAATAAGAATCTGCACTAAAAAATATTCCTTTACATTTAAAAAATCAAGTTGACCTTGGAATAACCTTGGAGTCAAGGACAAGGTCAAAAAAAATTCTGTCCCCCGTACGTGCTGCCTAACAACTTTTATTTGAAAAATTTTTTCTAAAGTATATAGTTTTTAAGATAATTTACTCTCTCAAGTTAAATGCCGCAACCTATATAGATACAAAATTTTCCAGCGAATTCAGGTAAAAAGTTATATCGCCTATATTGAATTATAATACTTTTTTGTGAGAATTTAAGATGTTGAATTGTGACAACCTACCTGTGAATCAAAGCTGAACTATCGAACAAATGCTCAAAATATTCATGGCCAACTTTCAGCGAGCCTGGTCCATTTCTTAGCAAGGAACCTCGTAACCAAGATGGGATCGTGCCTGGAAATATCGATATTTTTGTGAATCTCTACACCTCAAGGGTAACAGAGTCCATAAGGTTAATTGATTACGTGATACCTTTTACATCTCCTTCTAAGGGTTCGATGATTTCTTCTTCACATGACCTCAACCAAACATTGACATCGCAGTTTGGATAAAGTTCCTCTTCAGATATTCTATGATGCAGCTGTAAATTTATACATAGGGTTGATTTAATTTAAACATTCTAATTAGCATTACTCATATGATAGGTTGCTATTTATACAGGGTCACAGGGTAAATCGTACTCAGGGGCGGATTTACAGATTTGCCGCCCGTAGGCTATTCAACACAACACAAATATTTCAATTTCTCTATAATTTTCGAAATTCGTATTTTGTGTGTGTGTAATATTTTTTTTCAATATGTAAGTCGAAATAAAAAATGTATGAACTAAATTTGCCAATATGCGCCGCCGCCGCCCTTTGAAATTTGCCGCCCTATGCGCCAGCCTACTCAGCCTGCTGGTAAATCCACCACTGGTCGTACTGAATATTGAACGAAGTTATTATTTAGGTCATTTCTGAATTTGCTCCTATAACATATTCTCCGAAATTTCACCGTTATTGAGATATTGAATTTTAAAGATTTTTTTTTTAATTCCTAATTTTTTGCATTTTTTATCGATTTTTTTCTGAGATTAGAGCTCCTAGGGTCCATTTTTTTTATGTATCTAGTTAGAGGGGATGTCAATTAATAAAAATGATGAACAAAAACTGCACCTACTAGTAACAGCTTAAAAAGACTGCTCGGCAAAGGTTGGAATTGAAGAATTTTCACTGAATGTTTTTAACTCTGAAGCACTTTTCTTGAAAAACAATGTATGGAAGTTATTCTGCAGATGCTTTTAAAAACTTCTTCGTCTCTTCAGCTGTTCAAAAAGGTTGCTATTAAATGGGCAAAACATTAACCAAATTACAGTTAAGGTAGTAGGGGGTACACTTTTAGGTTGAGGTAAAAGAAGCTAATAATACGTAGGTAAATAAAACAAAAAAACAGAACAATATTTTTATAACTCTTGTTCGACATGGCCGCCTCCATTTCTTACACAAATTATCATACTTTTTTGAAATAATTTTTCACAATAGAAGTTTGCTGAAGAAGGTTCTGTATGCCTATTAATTGAAGATGGTATTCATTTCGATCGAAGGCTTGGTATTTCCCAGTGGAAAGTCTGGTTCGTAATGCACACTTCTGGGCAATACCGTTACTATTACACGCCAGGGCAAGTAATTGCAGAAGGGGATCCATTGAGACGACTAGTTTTCTGCAGATTCATGATCTCTGTCGATATTGAAGATACAATTTTTTTTTAACTAAAATCATGAGGATAGATGAGTCGAAATTTGATAAAGATGGCATCATAAATTATTATAACGCCCATTATTGAGCTCCCAAAGCGAGAGGTAATCCAAAGAAAAAAAAAAAAAAAAGCACTGACGTGAAGTCAGTACTCTTTGGCGCGCGTGTTCACGGTGGCTAATTTGAATTGAATGATGAGTACTTCAAGCTCAATGGATAGAGCGAGCCGAAGATCTACCCAAAGGATAGTGGACACCATTCACTGTCGGTTCAAAAATTAACAGTGCTGTATCTAAGCTGCCATCAGGATAGAGTAACAAAGTTGGAAAAGAACACAAGTGACTCTCCTTAGTCGCACAAGCTCCTAGAAGATTTGGGAGGGTCAGTATAATCCTAATCATGTTTATAGCACGCGCGCCAAAGCAGATTGACTTTTTACACTTTTTCTTTCATTGTTAAGTCAATCTGCTTTTGCGCGCGTGCTATAAACATGATTAGGATTATACTGACCCTCCCAAATCTTCTAGGAGCTTGTGCGACTAAGGAGAGTCACTTGTGTTCTTTTCCAACTTTGTTACTCTATCCTGATGGCAGCTTAGATACAGCACTGTTAATTTTTGAACCGGCAGTGAATGGTATCCACTATCCTTTGGGTAGATCTTCGGCTCGCTCTATCCACTGAGCTTGAAGTACTCATCATTCAATTCAAATTAGCCACCGTGAACACGCGCGCCAAAGAGTACTGACTTCACGTCAGTGCTTTTTTTTTATAAGATAATTTTTTAAGCATTTTTTTTAAACGACACTTTTTTTAAATTTAATTTCTTTCATGATGCATTTCTATCATAGGAATCCATTGATATAATTCCCAACTCTGAGAAACCAATACTTTCGGAGATATAATTTGTCTGTTTAAACAAGAGCGCCAAAAAGCTCCTGTCCACAGGGCTTGAACCAATTTTTTTTACTAACTCCGCTGAATTGAATATACGATAAGGGTGGAAAAAAGTCTCACCTTTAGTTTTATTTGAGTAATACATAGCACAAAAATTGTTAAAAAGCACTGACGTGAAGTCAGGAGTGTATGCAAGCATATTCCATTGTCTATTCAGGCCTCATACGAAGTCGATCGGGTTAAAGTTCGGTACTCGATTGTGAAATGGAGGCTCGAAGGTATCAGCGGAATTTCAGCTGATTTCCGAAATATAAAATATTTGAAGAACAAAATATTTTTGCGATGATAGGATATTCTCGAAATTTCGCGAGAATTAGCGCCTCGGCATCCTACAAGTAATTAACAAGTTTTAATTGTATCGGATTTGTATATTTTGAGTTATACAGGAAATAACAACAACATTTGAGATGGGTATAACTTCGAAACCGTTTGGCTGTATTATGCCCAACAACGAACTTAACTGTCCCATTCGGATGCGCAACCTACCCTGAAAATCGCTATTTCTTTCCGTTTCAAAGTTATCGTGGCAATAGTCACCCATCCAGCTGCTATTAGGTTTTGAAGGCACTCGCAAAATATTTGCGATTTCGGACGGATAGTTTCTGAGATATAGAATTTTTATCAATGATTTTTAAAAATTTGAACCTGAACGTTTGAGACCATTTCGGTAAAAAAATCGAAAATTACAGACATTTGGGCGAAATGATAAAGCGATGTTCCCCAGAACATATGCGCCAAAAGTGAAAATTCCCTATAATAAAAATGTGGGAAAGCCTTAGACTATATAAGTCTAATATCAAGTCTATGGGAAAAGCCCTGTGGACAGGAGGACAGATGCTTTAGCGCTCTTGTTCAAACTTTGACAAATCATATCTCCGAAAGTATTGGTTTCTCAGGGTTGTGACTTATATAAAATGATTCTTATGATAGAACTGCATCATTAGAAATTAAATTCAAAAAATCATAAAATTACGATTAATTATTGAAATGTTGAAAAATCATATCTCCGAAAGTATTAGTTTATTAGAGTCGAGAATTATATCAGTGGCGATTGTTATGAGGCAACTGTATTTTAAAAATTGGTTCAATCCCTGTGTACAGGAGCTTTCTGGCGCTCTTGTTCTAACAGACAAATTATATCTCCGAAAGTATTGGTTTCTCAGAGTTGAGAATTATATCAATGTATTCTTATGATAGAACTGCATCATAAAGGAAATTCAATTCAAATAATAGGTTATTTATCAAGATTAAATGAGCAATCTGAAAATGAGAACTGCACCATGGAAGAAATAAAATTAAAATACCTGAAATCAATTTGACTATCTCTTATAGAACAGGATGACATGTAGGAGTATGAACACAGATCATATAATAAATCATAGATAGAATAATTATAGCATTCTGTGGAAACATAGAAGTACGATTCATTATTGAAATTTCGAAAAATCATATCTCCGAAAGTATTAGCTTGTTGGAGTTGAAAATGATATCAATGGATTTTTATGGTGAAACTGAATCTTAAAAAAAAATTATTTTGAAATTTGTAAGTTAAAAAAAAATTGTTTTTTTCGTTACTCCGAAACCATCTGGCCTATTTTTCCCAATAGCGAATTAACTGAGATAATTATCTCCCTAACCTACTCTGAAAATTTCAACTACCCAGCTCATTCCGTTCGAGAGTTATTGTAGAAACAAAATTTAAAAATTTTCAAATTTTTTTTTTACACTTTACGGTAACCCGATAAATACAAAACTTCACATGCGTCTACAAGTCATGATTCTACAATTTGATGCTAAGTTTCAGATAGATCGAGTGATCGGTTTCGGAAATATTCATCAAAAATATTTTTAATAAAAACGGCTATAACTCCGAAACCGCTTGATAGATTTCGCCCGTTAACGAACTCGTCCGAGATATTTACGCTCCAAACCTACCATGGAAATTTCAATCCTCTAACTCCTTTCGTTCGAGAGTTATCATCTTAACGGACGGACAGAATCGATTTGGACCACGGATTCTAGATCAGTGAGTCGAACCAAATCGTTTGATACTATTTTCAGCCAAAAATTCGAAAATTACAGACATTCGGGCAAATTGATAAGCACTCTGTTCCGAGGAACAAGAGCGCCAAAAACAAATGAATTTCAAATTTGTAATGTAAAATAAAAATTTTTTTTTGTTTCTCCGAAACCACCGATTTTGCCCAATAACGAACTTAACCGACATATTGATCTCCCATACCTACTCTGGAAATTTCAACTGTCTAGCTCATTCCGTTCGAGAGTCATCGTGTTAACGGACGGCCGAACAGAATCCATTTTGACCATGGATTCTAGATCAGTGAGTCGAACCAAAACGTTTGAGACCATTTCCAGCCAAAAATTCGAAATTTACAGACATTTGGGCAAATTGATAAGTACTATGTTCCGAGGAACAAGAACGCCAAAACTTTCATATTTACCCTGTAGCTACGAAACTAGGAGAGATATCAAATTTATGTTTTCGGCCTATTCGTTTTATAAAAAATTAGCACAGGACAGACTTAACGAAATCATCATATCTCCTAAGAATCTTTAGATGGCCGTACATGTCCTAGAAATTAATTTTAAATTGTGAGATACAAATTTTGGAAATAATACGATATTCTTTAAAATTCTCGAATAATTTTGTTTGGCATTTTCGGATTTGATAGAGAAATTTCGCAATCTTGCATAAATAGAACTGCATCTTACATGTAATTGCAAAGTTACAGGAAGAAATATTGTTCGCGGCCATACCACACTGAATATCGTCGGCGACACCGCAAAACCAAGTAACTGATAAAAATTCAAAAATGAGATTTCGGCGGTAATTATTTAATTGTATTTGTAAGGACAGGTGTGCAAATTCTTTTCAAATAGTAAACAGACCCTGAGACAATCAATATCAAGTGGTTTGTAACTATTTTGAATTTAAACTAATTCATCAATCCAAAATTATGAAGTTTTTAGTGCCTTCTGAAAATGTTGGTTTTTGCAGTTACTTGGTTTTGCGGTGTCGCCGACGATATGCTAGATACCGTCCGAAATAGCGTTGGGCGCGGTTAGTACTTGGATGGGGACCACTCAAGGACACCGCGTGCTGTAACATTTTTTCAATGCGTCAATTTCTAAGAATTTTCGTAATTGAATTCAAAACGTATTTGTGGCACAGGTAGGGTTGCCATCTCGGTTGCCATTTAAAAAAATTGGTTCAAGCACTGACGTGATATCCGGAGCTTTTGCGCGTATGTTCTATTGTCCATTCTCCTGTATTGGACATTGCGCAAAAGCTCCTGACATCACGTCAGTGCTTGAACCAATTTTTTTTCGTAATTTAAAGAAAAAAATTCTTTCGCCATTTTTCCAAATTCAACCCAGGAAAAATATACAGGCTGTTGAAATTTCGACAAAATTTCAGTATTAATTTTGTAGCTTTTACATGCTTTTCCCGAATAAAATGAAAGTTGGTGTGAGTGAAGTTTTCCATATAACTATGATAGGTACATATTCTCTAAATATTAGGTTTTCCCTACTTCTACTGGTTTCCTAGTTATAGACGCGTGGATTCATAAAACTAAACCAAATTAGCATAAAGGAAACAGACAAAATATTTCTTGAATCATTCCGAGAATATTTCATCGTTTTAGTAAATAAAATTATTCTTCAACATTTCTCCGTAAACGCAGAGTTAACGAGATTCTTCATTGAATGTTACAAAATCCGAAATTTCACTACTTTTATGGATCCGCCTCCGAGCATTGGAATCCCCAATCAAGCTGTAAACCACGTTACCAAACCTTTTCTCTTCCACCAATAATGTCATAGATAATTTATATGCAGCTAGGAGTGTATTAGGACATTCTGAAATCTTTAAACGCTTGTAACTTTTTATCTGAGCCGAATCTAGAAAAATGGTGAATGAAAACAGTGTTTTATTTGAGAGGAAATTGTGAAAATTTCAATGGGCAGTACGATTCCATAGGTTTATCTGGGGAACAATGCACCAACATGCATGAAATAATTCAGAAAATAAGAATATCCGATGAAATAACGAAAATTCGTGCTGCCAGGTATAAGTTACGCAATTTAAATTTTCTCCCGTCTAGTTTTTCGATCACCCTATATGCGAAATAGTAATCCTAGCATCCCAGCAGGATTGAATTCAACAATGACCTTCAATTCGTGATCCAATTATCGTGTCCTTCCTGAGTTTATATAAGGGGGAGGTTGGAGTAACGTGATGAAATTGTCGAAGGTATGGAGACAAAGGTGGATTTTCGCGAAAGTGCTTTCCTAGCGGTATCCAAAATACCGGGAGATAGTAGTCCTGTTTTCACTTGGTCGCCCTTACCGCCTCGACGGCAGCTGACTTTCACCGGGAAAGAAAAGGTTAGTAGATTAAGATTAAATGAGCAATAATTACTTTCCTAATATTTTCAAACCAGTTTAGTTTTCGGGAGACTAACGGGAGGATTTTAATGAACAAGTGTTCTCAGTTCTTCAACAACTTCTTGAGAAACTTGAGGTCTTCCTGTCGACTTTCCGTTGTATACATTTTTTAGTGATGAGGCTCACTAAAAAAAAAATTAAGTTCAATATAACCTGTCGACGTTAAGATTATTTAGAAGCCAATAGCAGTAATCTAGGTGACGTGGAATATGTATTGTCAGGAGTTGCTGTGCCGTAGTTATTTTGTAAGGGTACAAATTCAGTTTTTGCGCGTATGTTCTGGGGAACATTTCATTATCATTTTGCCCAAATGTCTGTAACTTTCGAATTTTTTTACGAAAATGGTCTCAAACGATTCGGTTCGACTCCCCAATGAAGAATTCGAGGTCAAATTTGATTCTGTCCGGCCGTTGCCACGATAACTTGAGAAAGGAAAGAGCTAGCGACTTGAAATTTTCAGGGTGGATGGCGCATCTCAATACGACGGACAAGTTCGTTAATGGGCATAATCGGCCCAATGGTTTCCGAGTAATAATTTTGTTTTCAACCAATATAGATCCGATCGAATTGAAACTTGGTGAATAGTTGTAGAATATAAACTTAAGCACGTTTGTGAAATTTTGTGAGAATCATATCGCTAGAAAATTATTAAAAAATTATCAAAAAATATTTTTGTTGTCACGATAACCTGAGAACGGAAGAAGATAGCGGCTTGAAGATTTCAGGTTAGGTTGTGCATCTGAACGCGACATTTGAGTTTGTTTATGAGCATAATCGGCCAAACGGGTTTAGAGTTATAGCCATCTGAAATTTGGTTGTTTTTTGTTCCTCATTAACTCGAAAAATACTAAACCGATTGAATTCGATCATGGGTATTAGTTGTAGAATGCCAACGCAAAAATTCTTGCATAATTTCGTGAGGATAATATTTGTAGAAATTTTTTTAAAAATCATTGAAAATTGAAAAAACCATGGTAAATTCGAATTAAGAGTGTCCAATATAGGAGAATGGACAACATAATTTACCATGGTAAATTCGATAAGGGTGTCCAATACAGAAGAATGGACAATAGAACATACGCGCAAAAGCTTCTGACTTCACGTCAGTGCTTGAACCAATTCTTTTTCAAGAACACGTGGCAATTATTTATTTAGGAACATTTGAAGTACCTACTCCTGAAATGGGAAAATTTGTTTAAGCACTGACGTGAAGTCAGGAACTTTTGCACGCATGTTCCATTTCCTCATACGAAGTCGATCGAGCATAGTTTCTGAAATATAAAATTTTTCAAGATAACTGAAAAAACTTAACATTAAACCTACAAAATGACTGTTAATAATGTCTTATTCACGTCTATTGGTCACTCTTATTCGAATTTGACATCGATATAGACTATTTCTCAGCTTTTATGAGATATGAATACATTAAGTAGGTACCATTTTAATCACAGAATTTTTTATTCTGACAAAAGTATGTATTCTATCTGAATTGCACTTGTACTTTAATGCCGGCCTTATGCAGCTGGAATGTCTTTCTGAATTCATACTCTGAATTCATATTATTAATTCACAAAACACGGATTTGCATACTAATTTACTATTCTCCTCACACATTCTGATTTTTTCAGAGTATTGATTTCGAAATTTTGCAAGCTTCCAGAATTCAGATTATGAATTGAGAATATGAATTCAGAGAGAAATTCCGGTATAAGGCCGGCCTAAATATCTAATGATATACGTAAGAACTTACTTCTCAAGTAATTTCAGGATACGATATTCACGAAATTCGGAGTAAATTTGCGCGTCGGCATTCTACAAGTAATTATCCAGTTTTAATTGGATCGGATTTGTATATTTTGAGTTATAGAAGAAATAACAACCAAAATTCAGATGTGTATAACTCTAAAATTATGCCTATTAACAAACTAGGAATATCGCATTCAGATGCGCATCCTACCCTTAACATTGCAAGTCGCTATCTCTGTCCCAAGTTATAATGCGATAAATAAGCCACCGTATTCAAAAAGCATTCAATATATCCTTTAGGTCCTAACTGAGTTTCTCAGTTAAGGATAAATTTGAATCGCAGCCTCAGTTAACACGAAAATTAACGTGAAACAGGCCTTTTTCACCACCGTTAAATATGTTAACTGAGGTTGCGATTCAAATTTATCCGTAACTGAGGACCTCAGTTAGGACTTAACGGAGATTGAATGCTTTGTGAATACGGCGGAAAATTTCAAGTCAAACCGCCGTATTCACAAAGTATTCAATCTCCGTTAAGTCCTAACTGAGGTCCTCAGTTAAGGAGAAATTTGAATCGGAACCTCAGTTAATTTATTTAACGGTGGTGAAACAGGCCTGTTTCACGTTAATTTTCGTGTTAACTGAGGCTGCGATTCAAATTTATCCTTAACTGAGAAACTCAGTTAGGACCTAAAGGATATAATTAGAATGTTTAAATTAAATCTACCCTATGTATAAATTTACAGCTGCATCATAGAATATCTGAAGAAGAACTTTATCCAAACTGCGATGTCAATGTTTGGTTGAGGTCATGTGAAGAAGAAATCATCGAACCCTTAGAAGGAGATGTAAAAGGTATCACGTAATCAATTAACCTTATGGACTCTGTTACCCTTGAGGTGTAGAGATTCACAAAAATATCGATATTTCCAGGCACGATCCCATCTTGGTTACGAGGTTCCTTGCTAAGAAATGGACCAGGCTCGCTGAAAGTTGGCCATGAATATTTTGAGCATTTGTTCGATAGTTCTGCTTTGATTCACAGGTAGGTTGTCACGATTCAACAATTTAAATCCTCACAAAAAAGTATTATAATTCAATATAGGCGATATAACCTTTTGCCTGAATTCGCTGAAATTTTGTATATATAGGGTGCGGCATTTAACTTGAGACAGTAAATTATCACAAAAACTATATACTTTAGAAAAAATGTTTCAAATAAAAGTTAGGTAGCACGTACGGGGGACAGAATTTTTTTTAACCTTGACCTTGACTTCAAGGTCATTTAAAGGTCAACTTGATTTTTTTTTAATGTAAAGGAATATTTTTTAGTCCAGATTCTTATTCTTCATAAAAAAATTATCAACTTTTGTTTGAAACTTTTTTTCATCGATATTTGTTCAATATTGAATTAACTTTTATTTAAACGGTTGGGAAAAAATTAAAAATAATTGTAATAATAAACATATTTTTATTAATTTCATATCATTTATGTAAAAGTTCAAAATGATGACCTTGGACTAAGGATTAAGGGTGTCCAATACAGAAGTATGGACAATAGAACATACGCGCAAAAGCTTCTGACTTCACGTCAGTGCTTGTTTTATTCTGAATGAGTCACATAGGGATTGATGGATCTTAAAATACTTCATGAATTCGCCGTCATTCAGCGGCAAAACTCAGTTTTTCATGAAAGATTTATTTTCCCACCGAGTACGATATGTCGAAAAAAAAATAATAATGCGGGTCATTATAGGAATTAAGGAATTCAACAAAAAACTTGATGCATACGACGAATACTTCATGCAATTCCTGTCGTTCAGCAGAAAAATTGAAATTTTTCGTGAAAATTTGATTTACTCACCCTGTAGGTACTATATTTCGAGCAAAATTCATTTAAATGTTCTAAATGAGGGGCATCATAGGATTTGAGGAATCCAAACATACTTGAGGCATCTGCTGTCGCTCAGCAGACGAAACTTATTATTTCATGGAATATTTATTTTCTCACCCTGTACGATCTTCGAGCAAAAATTTATTTATTTTCTGAATGGGGTCAACATAGGGATTGGGGAATATAAAAAAGATAGATGAATTTACCGTCGTTCAGCAGAAACGACCCAGTTTTTCATGAAAGAATCACTTTCTCAACCTGTACAATCTATATATATAACATTGGTTCAAGCCCCGTGGACAGGAGCTTTGGCGCTCTTGTTCAAACTTTGACAAATCATATCTCCGAAATAAATGGTCTCTGGGAATGATATAAATGGATTCTTACGATAGAACTGCATCATGAAAGAAAATAAATTCAATATTCTGAACCCAATTTGATTATGTATCTTATCAAAGAATATATTTCCATCGCATCAAATGGATTATCCACGGGCATTATATTATCACCTTAAAAGTATAATATCATATCATCCTCATAATTCTACGATAGCTGAGGTTATTTCATTGGTCATTTTGCATTCAATCACACTTTGTTTTCTAGAAGAGGAGGTGTGTTTTATACCAAGAATAACGAACCAGAAATAATTTTGACATTTATCTCTCATAGGAAAATAAGATGACGTGTAAGAACACAGATCATATAATAATTCAAAGATAGAATAATTAAGTAGGTACAGCATTATTGAAAACATAGAAGTACCACTCGAAATACGATTCATTATTGAAATTTCGAAAAATCATATCTCCGAAAGTTTTAGCTTGTTAGAGTTGAAAATTATATCAATGGATTTTCATGGAGAAACAGCAATAACAAAATTCACCGAGATATTCATCTCCCAAACCTACCCTGAAAATTTCAACTGCCTAGCTCATTCTGTTCGAGAGTTATTGTAGAAACAAAATAAAAAAAAAATTTCTTGACACTTTACGGCAACCCGATCAATACAAAACATCGCATGCATATAAAAGTCGTTATTTTACAATTTGGTGCTTAATTTCAGACAGATCGAGTGATCAGTTTCGAAATGTTTTTACTAAAACCGAGATATTTACGCTCCAAACCTACCCTGCAAACGTCAATCCTCTACCTCTTTCCGTTCGAGAGCTATCGTATTAACGGGCGGCCGGATGGCCGGACAGAATCGATTTCGACAACGGATTCTTGATCAGTGAGTCGAACCAAATCGCTTAAGACCATTTTCAGCCAAAAATTCGAAAATTACAGACATTTGGGCAAATTGATATAAGCACTGTGTTCCGAAGAACAAGAGCGCCAAAAATGACTTTCTGTTCGTTAGTCTCGCTAAAACTCGAGAACGGCTGAACCGATTTGGCTAATTGTGGTCTTGAATTATTTTTGGAAGTCCAGGGAAGGTTTAAAAGGTATAAAATGTCTACAGGGTGTTTTTCTTTTAACACCAATGGCAACTTACTCTTTTCCAGGCCATAAGTTTAGCGGTACGAAGTTCGCCGGGCCAGCTAGTATTTAGATAAAAAAAATGGGTTCAAGCCCTGTGGACAGGAGCTTTCTGGCGCTCTAGTTCAAACAGACAAATTATATCTCTGAAAGTATTGGTTTCTCAGAGTTGGGAATTATATCAATGTATTCTTATGATAGAACTGCACCATAAAGGAAATTCAATTCAAATAATAGTTTATTTATCAAGATTAAATGAGCAATCTGAGAATGAGAACTGCACCATGGAATAAATCGAATTAAATCTGGCCAATTTTGCCCAATAACGAACTTAACCGAGATATTCATCTCCCCAACCTACTCTGAAAATTTCAACTACCTAGCTCATTCCGTTCGAGAGTTAGTGTAGAAAAACTTTTTTTAAATTTTCAAATTTTTTTTTGACACTTTGCGGTAATCTGGTCAATACAAAACTTCACATGCGTATAAAGGTCATGATTCTACAATTTGATGCTAAATTTTAGATAGATCGAGTGATCGGTTTCGGAAACATTCATAAGAAATATTTTTACCAAAATCGGCCATAACTCCGAAACCGCTTGATGGGTTTCGCCCATTAACGAGCTCGTCCGAGATATTTACGCTCCAAACCCACCTTGCAAATTTCAATCCGCTTACTCCTTTCGTTCGAGAGTTATTGTGCCTACGGCGGGCCGGCCGGACAGAATCGATTTCGACCTCGGATTCTTGATCAGTGAGTCGAACCAAATCGTTTAAGACCATTTTCATCGAAAAATTCGAAAATTACAGACATTTGGGCAAATTGATAAGCACTCAGTTCCGAGGAACTAGAGCGCCAACAAGTTTCGTATGACAATTGCCCAAAACAGGTTTAAAGTACCTACAAATAGTAGTTTTTGCGCGCGTGTTCCGGAAGGAACAGCGTGCTATCATTTCGTCACAATGTCTGTATTTTTCGAATTTTTTTTCGAAAATGGTCTCAAACGATTGGGTTCGACTCCCTGATGAAGAATTCGAGGTCAAATTTAATTCTGTCCGTCCGGTCCGGCCGGCTGGCCGGCCGGCCGGCCGGGCCGGCCGTTAGCACGATAACTATCGAACGGAACGACTTAGAGCGTTGAAATTTGCAGGGTAGTTTAGTAGCGTAAATATCTCGGACAAGTTCGTTAACGGGCGAAATCGACCGAGCGGTTTCGGAGTTAAGGCCGTTTTTAGTAAAAACGTTTTTTATTAATATTTCCGGAACCGATCACTCGATCTTTTTGAAATTTGGCATCAGATTGTAGAATCATGACCTTTATATGCCTGCGAAGTTTTGTGTTGAACGGACGGCCCTAAAGTGGCAAAAAAAAAATTTGACAATTTGAAAATTTTGTTTTCACGATAACTCGAAAAATACTGATCTGATTGAATTGAAACTCAGTAGTTAGATGCAAAAGACCAAAGCAAACACTTTTGCAAAATTTCGTGAAGATCACGTGACATGAAAAAAATAAAAAAATTACTACTATTTTGCGGAATACTTTGCTTTTAATGCCGAAACATATGTTTTTGAGGTTCATGCTGCCCTTTCCGGGCATTTTCCGTATTGCGCATGCGCAGATGAGAAGTCCTTTAACTGCTGTAGTTTTCTTCAGAGAGGATTGGGGTTTTGGGGTGGCGGATACTATTCCTCCATGGAATTCAGATCCCTGATGAGGGTCTGCGCATGCGTAGATTAAAGATGCGATATCTTCGGAACCACTAGTGTTGGAGAATCGGAGTTTTTTGTAAGGTGTGTTATTTTGAGAGGACTTTTAGCCGCCAGTAGATTGCGCATGCGCAGAAGAGAAGTGACTGTTTTTGGGTTGGATGGGTTATATAGGGAGTGCTGAGTCGATATTATGAGGTTTTAAAAGAATATTCATAGCAATTCAGTGAAAGGCCAAGTCAGTTTGGGGAATGTAGCGTTGTTTCCGAGTTAAAGTGTCCGTACCGTGGCCCTGGGGCTAATTTTGAAATTGATGTTACCCCTTACAGGCATTTTTTGTTATGCGCATGAGCAGACCATCAGTGATTTAACTGGTGGTGTTTTCGTCAGAGAGGATTAGGGTTTTGGGGTGGCGGATGCTATTCCTCTATAGAATCCCCTGTTGAGGGTCTGCGCATGCGTGGATTAAAGATGTGATATCTCCTGAACCACTAGTGTTGGAGAATCGGAGTTTTTTGTAAGGTGTGTTATTTTGAGAGGACTTTTAGCCGCGAGTAGATTGCGCATGCGCAGAAGAGAAGTGACTGTTTTTGGGTTGGATGGGTTATGTTGGGAGTGCTGAGTCGATATTATGAGGTTTTAAAAGAATATTCATAGCAATTCAGTGCAAGGACAAGTCAGTTTGGGGGATGTAGCGTTGTTTCCGAGTGAAAGAGTCCGTACCGTGGCCCTGGGGCTAATTTTGAAATTGATGTTACCGCTTACAGGCATTTTTCGTTATGCGCATGAGCAGACCATCAGTTATTTAACTGGTGGTGTTTTCGTCAGAGAGGATTAGGGTTTTGGGGTGGCGGATGCTATTCCTCCATAGAATCCCCTGTTGAGGGTCTGCGCATGCGTGGATTAAAGATGTGATATCTCCTGAACCACTAGTGTTGGAGAATCGGAGTTTTTTGTAAGGTGTGTTATTTTGAAAGGACTTTTAGCCGTAGTAGATTGCGCATGCGCAGAAGAGAAGTTACTGTTTTTGGGTTGGATGGGTTATGTTGGGAGTGCAGAGTCGATATTATGAGTTTTTAGAAGAATATTCATAGCAATTCAGTGCAAGGACAAGTCAGTTTGGGGGATGTAGCGTTGTTTCCGAGTTGAAGTGTCCGTACCGTGGCCCTGGGGCTAATTTTGAAATTGATGTTACTCCTTACAGGCATTTTTCGTTATGCGCATGAGCAGACCATCAGTGATCTAACTGGTGGTGTTTTCGTCAGAGAGGATTAGGGTTTTGGGGTGGCGGATGCTATTCCTCCATAGAATCCCCTGTTGAGGGTCTGCGCATGCGTGGATTAAAGATGTGATATCTCCTGAACCACTAGTGTTGGAGAATCGGAGTTTTTGTAAGGTGTGTTATTTTGAGAGGACTTTTAGCCGCGATTAGATTGCTCATGCGCAGAAGAGAAGTGACTGTTTTTGGGGTGGATGGGATATGTTGGGAGTGCTGAGTCGATACTACCCAAAGGATAGTGGACACCATTCACTGTCAGTTCAAAAATTGACAGTGCTGTATCTAAGCTGCCATTAGGATAGAGTAACAAAGTTGGAAAAGAACACAAGTGACTCTCCTTAGTCGCACAAGCTCCTAGAAGATTTGGGAGGGTCAGTATAATCCTAATCATGTTTATAGCACGCCCGCAAAAGCAGATTGACTTAACAATGAAAGAAAAAGTGTAAAAAGTCAATCTGCTTTGGCGCGCGTGCTATAAACATGATTAGGATTATACTGACCCTCCCAAATCTTCTAGGAGCTTGTGCGACTAAGGAGAGTCACTTGTGTTCTTTTCCAACTTTGTTACTCTATCCTGATGGCAGCTTAGATACAGCACTGTTAATTTTTGAACCGACAGTGAATGGTGTCCACTATCCTTTGGGTAGATCTTCGGCTCGCTCTATCCATTGAGCTTGAAGTACTCATCATTCAATTCAAATTAGCCACCGTGAACACGCGCGCCAAAGAGTACTGACTTCACGTCAGTGCTTTTTTTTCATAAAACATGTATCAAAGAAGAGTAAAGCTAAATTCACAACCACCAAATTACAATTAAAATTAGCAATTGGAATTACAATTGGACGTAATAAAAAAATTAACAAATTTTGAGAAGTCACCACGTCCACTTAACAGTGAAATTAATAGAAATTGAAGGTCAATTATTTTCATCAGCCACATATCGAATATATTATGAAGTAGGGTAAGTAGTTATGGCAGATTTCTACTAGGTCCAACTATGCTCAAAAGTTCATCAAACTTATTTACAATTTACATATCATTCTCGTGTAATTTACGAACATTTCATGATCAGTAATTCGCATCTCTTGGAAGAGGTTTTCATAATCCCCAAACTCTTTTCGAACAGCAAAAATTGGTCTGATCCACCATTGACGTTTACTCTTCCGCTTATTTTTCAATTCGAGATAGTACTCCCCCAACGCCAAAGCAAGGGGACCCAATGTTTTTTCCGAAGTTGACTTTTCGCCTCGACATTATTCAATATTCAGTGTATTCACACTTCTTAAACAAGAGCGCCAAAACGTTAATCAAATGTGAGGTTCTGGAATTAAAATTATAGGAATACCATAGACCTAATATCCCATATGGGATATTAGGTCTATGAGGAATATGAATCGAATTCTGTCAAAACAAACATACTGAGCACGCGCGAAGATTTCCAATTACAATTATAGTCGTAGAAGTTTGGACATTGCAAAGTATTAATTTTAAGTGTAATTGTAAGTATAATTGGAAACGTTAATTTGGAGGTTGTGAATGATCCAATTCTATAGCGTATACCAAACTTCTACGACTAATTCCAATTGCTAATTTTAATTGTAATTTGGTGGTTGTGAATGTAGCTTAATAATGAAAAATTACCTTGTAATCGATCAAAAATTTCCTGATCTACGTTCACCAAATTTTCTCCTCTCTCGAACTGCAGAATTATGCTTTCAATATTTACATTCTATGTCGATGGATGAAAAACAGTCTCACTACTCTCAGATCTCTTACTTCATGTTCTGTTCCGAAATGTAAGACTTTTCTGAGAAATCTAATTTCGGAGCAAACAACTGAGATTTTTCTCACTTCGCTCACATTTCGGATTACACTTTATTCTCATAATTCTTCGATTGATTACATAATGTCATGTCTCAGGAATATAAGTTTGACATTATGACAATTCATACATAGAATAATTATATCTCTGTGAAATACGATTTATCATTGAAATTTTGTAAAATCATATCTCCGAAAGTATTAGCTTGTTAGAGTTAAAAATGATATGAATGGATTCTTATGATAAAACTGCTTATTAAAAAAAATTTAATTTGGAATTTGTTTTGTAAAAAAAAATTTTTTTTTTATTACTCCGAAACCTTCTGTCCGATTTTGCCCAGTAACGAACTCAGCCGAGATATTTATCCCCCAAACCTACTCTGAAAATTTCAACTCTCTAGCTCATTCCGTTCGAGAGTTATCGTGCTTACGGCCGGCCGGCCGGACAGAATGAATTTCGACCACGGATTCTTGATCAGTGAGTCGAACCAAATCGTTTAAGACCATTTTCATCGAAAAATTCGAAAATTACAGACATTTGGGCAAATTGATAAGCACTCAGTTCCGAGGAACTAGAGCGCCAAAAATTTTTTTATTTTCTGAGTGTGGGTCATGATAGGATTCGAAGAATCAAAAAATCTATGATACATTTGCGTCTATTCAGCAGAAAAAAAATTTGCTATGAAATATTTATATTCTCATTCTCAACGATTTATGTCGAGCAAAAATTCATTCATATTCAAATTGTGGGCCTTCCTAGAGGTTGAAGAATCAAAAAATTCTTGATGCATTTCCTGTCGTTCAGCAGAAAGAAAATCCTATGACAGATATATTCTCACCCTGTACGATATGTCGAGCAAAAGTTCATTTATGTTCTGAATGGAGAGACAGTCCCCACGTCGTAATATGTGGATAACTTTATACAGTTCACGCAAATAACAGGGTGATTCCAAATTAGACGTGAACCTTGGAGGAGGTGTTAGTATGGATCATTTGCTGTCGTTTGAGCCATATTTATTGATAACCGAAAATCAACAGTTTTCGAGATATTTGAGTTCTTGTGATTTTTAAAAGATTACTCACCTTAGTTCATTTTTCGTCAATTTTTTGGCGCTCTAGTTCCTCGGAACTGAGTGCTTATCAATTTGCCCAAATGTCTGTAATTTTCGAATTTTTCGATGAAAATGGTCTTAAACGATTTGGTTCGACTCACTGATAAAGAATCCGAGGTCGAAATTCATTCTGTCCAGCCGGCCGTCCAGCCGGCCGGCCGTAGGCACGATAACTCTCGAACGAAATGAGCTAGACAGTTGAAATTTTCAGAGTAGATTTGGGGGATAAATATCTCGGCTAAGTTCGTTATTGGACAAAATCGGACAGATGATTTTTTTTTACAATACAAATTCCAAATTAAATTTTTTTCAATAAGCAGTTTCACCATAAGAATCCATTCATATTATTTTTAACTCTAACAAGCTAATACTTTCGGAGATATGATTTTTCAAAATTTCAATGTAAATCGTATTTCTACGTTTTCACACAATGATAGAATTATTCTGTGGGTATTCTATGAATTGTTATAATGTCAAATTATTTTCCTGAGACATGACGTTGTCTCATTGTCATTCATTCCAGCAATCCTATAAATATGAGAATTATAATTACATACTTTTTGTTGGTTGATATTTTCATGCCGATGGTCAATCCATATGATGATGGGAATGGTAATGGTAAGTTAATAATATTGAGTTCAGAATATCTTCACTAAAAACAAAACTGGAATATTGGTGTATTGGATTAGATTTGAGGAAAGATATATATTATCATTCATCATAGAATTGAGGAATGAATATCTCGGATGAGTTCGTTGTTGGGTAGAATTCGTCAATTGGTTTTGGAATGATAATTTTTGGCAATCTTGTTGAATTCAAATTCTTCTATGAAGTTTGAATTCAATTTCTGCTAAGATGAAGTTCTAAATTTCAATAATGAATCGTACTTCTATGTTTTCACAGAATGCAATAATTATTCTATCTAAGCTTTATTATATGATCTGTGTTCATACTCGTACATTTCATCCTGTTCTATAAGAGAGAGTCAAATTCATTTCAGCTATTTTAATTTGGTTTCTTCCATGGTGCAGTTCTCATTCTCAGATTGCTCATTTAATCTTGATAAATAAACTATTATTTGAATTGATTTTCCTTTATGATGCAGTTCTATCATAAGAATACATTGATATAATTCTCAACTCTGAGAAACCAATACTTTCGGAGATATAATTTGTCTGTTTCAACTAGAGCGCCAGAAAGCTCCTGTCCACAGGGCTTGAACCCATTTTTCTACGTTGACCACGTTTAAATATAATTTTGGATTATTTTTATCAGAAAAGGATATGAGATGTGTGAAAAAAGCAAAATTATGCTGTATTAGATGTTGAAAAAGAATTAGTTTTATTTGAAAGGGGATATAAGAAGTAAACAAAATATTACGAACTAAGATTATGTTCGAATTGATCTTTGCCATTTCTTATGCAAGCACGTGCCCTCTTTCTAATTTCTTCAGTTGTTACTTTCCACTTGAAATTTACTCTCACTGCTTTTTGATACCACATTCACTATATTTTATGGCGGATATTCAAGAGGTTGCTTAAAAAAAATCTGCTGAAACGAAACTAGTGAATGCATTCTAGAGACATTTTTTCTAGAGAATAAAGCAGGAAATTAGCAACTTTTTAAAATAATTTTGGTAGGTATACATACATTGTGCAATTCGAATTTTGCAGGCAAATTGATATTAGAAAATGAAAATTTCTTTTATTTATATACCTCATTTCAAAACGTACTAATTCTTTTTCAACATCTTATACAGCATAGTTTTGCTTATTTCGCACATATCATATCCTTTTTGGCGCTCTAGTTCCTCGGAACTGAGTACTTATCGATTTGCCCAAATGTCTGTAATTTTGGAATATTTCGATGAAAATGGTCTTAAACGATTTGGTTCGACTCACTGATCAAGAATCCGTGGTCGGAATTCATTCTGTCCGGCCGGCCGTCCGTAAGCACGATAACTCTCGAACGGAATGAGCTAGAGAGTTGAAATTTTCAGAGTAGGTTTGGGGGATGAATATCTCGGCTAAGTTCGTTATTGGGCAAAATCGGTCAGATGGTTTCGGAGTAACAAAAAAAAAATTTTTTTTTACGAAACAAATTCCAAATAAATTTTTTTTTAATAAGCAGTTTTATCATAAGAATCCATTCATATCATTTTCAACTCTAACAAGCTAATACTTTCGGAGATATGATTTTTTTTAATTTCAATGTAAATCGTATTTCACAGATTGATATAATTATTATTCTATGCATGAATTCTCATAATGTCAACTTGACAGAAGGGAATATTGTAACTTCAAAAATATTGGGGTTGAAATACTCGTATTTTAGCGATGCAACGGGGACCTCACCCGAAAATGTTTGAAAATATTACGTAAATATTGAAAGCATAATTCTGTAGTTTGGTGAACGTAGATCAGGAAATTTTTGATCGATTACAAGGTAATTTATTATTACTTATCTAATAAACTATTATTTGAATTAAATTTCCTTTATGATGCAGTGATATCAAAGGAATACATTGATATAATTCCCAACTCTGAGAAACCAATACCAGATATAATTTGTCTGTTTGAACTAGAGCGCCAGAAAGCTCCTGTCCACAGGGCTTGAACCCATTTTTTTGATAAAAATTAGAATCAAATTTGGTGAAAAATTAACGAAGGTGAGAAATCTTTTAAAATCACCAGAATTCAAATGTATCTCGGAAACAGTTGATTTTCGCTGGACCGAGATTCATCTCTGCGAGCCTGCTCAAGGTTTCCGCATCACATAGGGTTGGAGTCCGTGAGGATTTTCCTAGGTGGCGCTGGTAAGATTTAATTTCCAGTACTTCGCCACAATTTAGGGTTTAATTTTCCTAGAGCTCCTTCGTTTGTGTTTCAGTGGCTAAATTACGCTGATGATTGGTGACAACCATGAAATCGGTGCGTATCTGCCCTGAATGACACTTTCCTCTGTGACACTGAGCGATTAGGTGGCTAGTCTGAATCACGAGGGAATATTTGTTGATGGTTAATGTCTAATTAGGCCCTCAGATCTCAAGTAAACTTAAGTGACAAGGTACCAAACACAACTTTTGCTCTGCTCTAATTTCAGGTTCAATATTTTTGACGGGAAAGTGACGTACCAATGTAGATTCTTGAATTCTAATGTATACAAGAAAAACTGGAAGGCAAAAAGGATAGTGGTTACTGAATTCGGAACGAAAGCGGTCCCAGATCCATGTCATACAATTTTCGATAGGTAAGTATGAATTTACGTACATATACAGGGTGAGTCTTAAAGTTGTACATACATTAATTTTAACCATATATTCCTCTCATCAAATAAAACAGTTTTTTCATTTACCATTTTTCCAGATTCGATCAGCTCAGGTAAAAAGTTACAAGCGTTTAAAGATTTCACAATGTGCTAATACACTCCAGCCTATAAATTATTATCTATGACATTATTGGTGGACGAGCAAAAGGTATGGTAACGTGGATTATAGCTTTATTTGGGATTCCAACGTTCAGGGGCAGATCCATTAAAAAGTAGTGAAATTTCTGGAGTTTCCCATTTTATACCATTAAATGAAGAACATCTCGAAAACAGTGCGTTTAAGGAGAAATGATGAATAATAATTTAATGTCCTAAAATGATTGAATATTCTTGAAATGACTCAAGGAAAACTTTGTCTGCTTTCTTCAAGCTATTTTCGTCTAGTTTTATGAATCCATGAGTATTTAACTACAAAACCAGAAGAAGTAGTAAAAACTAATATTTGGAAAATATGTATAATAGTTCTAGGAAACTTCACACCAATATTAATTTTATTGGAAAAATGGATGTCAAAATAAAAACTGATTTTTTTTCGAATTTTCAACAGCCTGTATCTTTTTACCTGAGCCAAGGATCAATGGTAAATGAAAAAAGTGTTTCATTCGACGATAAGAATCTATGGCTATAATTAATGTACAACTTAAAGAATCACCCTGTATATATAACTGTCTAGCACGACTTCAGGTGGTGATTTAACGGATTAACCAAAATCCGTACTTGTCTGTTCCATTAAAACGGGGGTATCCCCCTGAACTATCAAAGAAAAAAATAAGAGACTTCCTCCACTAAATATTATCTGAGATAATCCTCCAAGTTTTTTATCCAGATGGATTCAATCTAAAGGTTAAAACAAACAACTTGCTATAGCACTGTGGCCAAGAGCTTTGACACGCTGTTCAAATTTATAGCCAGAGCGGTCACTAATCGCGGTAATGAACTCGCCCAAAGCTGTTTAGCTCCAGGGAAAAAAATAATATCCCCAATATTTCCAAGAATATAAATCCAAAAGCGTAACAAAAAACTGCTCCGATTTTTGGCAGAGAATGGTCTCAAACGATTAGTTTCGACTCAAAAACATACATTCACTATTCGGTGGAAAATAAACAGTGCTGTGTGTGTGTTGGCGTGAAGATCCATTCAAGTTCATAAATTCACTGTTATGGTGAACTAACGGGCGTTCAAAATCAATCGTGGTCAAGTAGGCTATGGAATTTTGAACATCAATATTTGGCGTCTGAACGTTCAGACGCCAAATATTGACGTTCCATAGCCTACTTGACCACGAATTTTTTTGAACGCACGTTTATATGTTACAATATTGTACAAACTATTCTCATACATAATAATATATGTTTATTCAATGAATCTCCTTAAATAATCAATTTGAGTTACAGAGTTCTTTGCTCAAAATTACTTCGAACGTGAATGATAAATGGGTGACCCTTCTTAGACTTCTAGACTCATCAAGCTAGGTAATAATGTCCATAAAGCTATTTCCTAGCTAGCAAAGGGGCTCTAACAGCCTCTGTAGGATCAGGATCTTTCTATATAAGGAACACGCACCTATATGAAGACAATTTCGGGAAAAAAGAGGAGATCGTCGGAGCAGCACTATTATGGCATCTTCCAGGTGTGGAGCATTCCTGAATGGGAATATATCACTGGGCAATCAAGAGTCCTTCACCTCAGACGTAATTTTCCGGCTCATATAACGTGGAGTGCAGTTATTCGTAATTAAATAATAATAATAATATAATAATAATAAAGAGTTTATTAGACAACATTACAAAGTCAATAAACCCGAACGAGACTGTGAGTTATTCAAAATTTATAACTGTGTACAGCTGTTAAATTAAAAATATTTGATTCTAACGGCAGAACAAAAAAAAATAATAAAGATATTACATTGAATTACAGTGACTATATTGAGAATATAGTCACTGTACATTGAATGAGATCAGTTTCTTTAATACCCTAGTATGAACCTGAATTCCATATGGAAAAAAACTAAAAACAAAATGTCAAAACTGGGCAAATACGTCCTAATCGGTGGTTCTTTTTCTCCATTATCGGTGGTCTTATCCAGCTTCGGTGGTTTTATCCTTTATCGGTGGTCTTGTCCAGTATCGGTGGTTTTGTCTTTGTCGGTCGTGTTGTCTATATCGGTGATTTTTGTTATTTTCAGAGATGACTAAAGCGTTCATTTTTCAGTCATTTCAAGCTTTATTTATATATATACATATATTTTTATCAATTTTCCCATTTGGAATTTATTATTTTATGGACCAATGTCCGATTTCCTAACTTAAACCATTTTTTCACTTCCTTCTTGAATTTATTTCTAGATCTTATTTCTCTTATTGTATGGGGTAAAAAAATTGGTTCAAGCACTGATGTGAAGTCTGGAGCTTTTACGCGCATGTTCTATTGTCTATTCACCACTTTTGGACACTCTTAATCGAGTTTACCATCGATATAGACCTTTTTCTCAGCTTTTATAAGATATGAATACATTTCGTACCATTCGAGAGAACTTGGTAATGAGAGAATCGCCTAAGACCAGAGACTTTCTAATTGAATTGGAATTCATTATATATCTAATAATATAGAAAATAAAGAAAAAAAGCAGTATCATGTTGAATACCTTAATATTATTCTGGAACACAAATTTTCCATTACAATAATCTTCATCTAGCTTCTATTTAGTATCAATTCCTGTAGAACGTGATCATAATAAGTGTTTTCCATATAATGAAATGTGTTTGAACTTGGTATGTAGGAAATCTGACATCAATTATTGGAATTAATTGATTTGACAAACAGCCGTCAAATGAGGTAAATAGATTTTTGTGACGATTTTCTGTGACCATAGAACGTCAAAACACGCTGGAATGTGAATTTTAAGCAATATCTTCTGGAATTGAGATCGTATCGAACTGAAATTTTGCACACTCGTGTAGAATGCTTGATTTAATGTCGGTACAAATTTTTTTATTAAAAAATTTTCCAACTGCCCGATCCCAACAATACTTAGATAATATTATATCCATAAATTAAGCATTTCATTATTGCATTTCTTGAAATAGGTACCTTTTCAAGTCGATCAACATCGTCCTTCTTTCGACTTCTAAACTATGACTTGATTCTTTATGTTTATGTGTTTGAATTTGTTTTCGGTGGAATTCAAAGAGTTCATAGAATAATCGATGAAAATACTGAGAGAGACCAAGGAAATTTGACACATTTTGTCTTATATCTCCAGAAATTGAAATCGTATAGAGCCAAAATTTTGCACAATGTTGCAAAATACTACAATTGACGTTAGTACAAGTTTTTGTTGCAATCTGATGAATAGTTCACGAAAAAAAAATTTTTTTTTCGAAAAAATTAAAAGAAATATTTTTTTTAAAATTACCAACATTTCGATCATAACAGAATTTTGCCAAAAGTTGCGCGTTTATATCCTCGAACTGACTACCAAGTTTCGATTCAACATCTTCTTTAGTTCCTGAAATATCAGGGAAATAACCTCAAAATTTGAAATGTCTATAACTTCTAAACCGTCCGGCCGATTTTGCCCGTTAACGAACTTAACCGTCGCATTTTGATCAGAAACCTACCCTGAAAGTTTGAAGTCGATAGGACCTTCGGTGCTCCTGTTATCGTGCCTACGGCCGGCCGGCCGGCCGGACGGCCGGACGGCACCCAAAAATCTGACACCGGATTCGTGATCAGGGAGTCCGAATTAGTCTATTAGCCAATTTTCAGCTCGAAATTCGAAAATTACAGACATTTGGACGAAATGATAGGACGATGTTCCCCTAGAACATGCGCCCAAAAATTGAGTCATTACTTAATAACTCCAAATATGCACTAAGATAACACAACTCATCAGTTTTGCATTCTCCTGAAAAGTAGGAAAAATTCAGTTTTGTGATGCTGGATCTTAGCCTACCTTATGCTGCATCTTCACATGAGCCTCCTCATTGGGCTTTATTGTCCCACAGAGCACTTGACAGCAGAAAATGATGAATGTAATTTCTGAGGGAAGAGGAATAAACTCTAATACCACGTGACAGAATTCCTTGCCATTGGAAGCAAACGCATAGAGTTCTTGAATCAGGAAATCATAGATTATATAGGTACCAGGCACTCTGGAACTATATAGATATATAATATAGATGGCGGAAGGCTCTACGTCAGAGTGCACCTCAATCACCCCAGAAAAGATGAATATAATAGGCCGTGGTGCACTAATACTCCTAACTTCTTTTGAAAATAGCAATAATGCGTTGCTCGATGCTGTTATTCTCCTTCATCAAACATCAAAGCTTCCTGATGTTGACAAGGTGAACTGTCTCCCAGGTATCAGACTGTCATGATTAACACGTCGATTATTGGTGATTATTGGATAGCTTGCCATAAGTTACGCTAATGAAGCGTGAAAATTTCTTTAAAATCAAAAGTCAGGAGCTTTTGCGCGAATTTTCTTTTGTCTATTCACGCCTTACCCTCACGAAATACTGCAAGAAGCTTCAAGCCTACTTTTTTCAACCAAGGGGTATAGATTTTCAATTCAATCGAATCGAAATTTTTGAAAATATTGGAAAAATAAAATTTGGCTAGAAGGTTTGTTGAATTTCAGCAGTATCTGATAAATAGTTTCTGAGATATATAATTTTTGTAGAAATATTTTTATTTCTTCTACTATAATAGTAGTAATACGATGGAGCTTCGACTAAATATGGTTTCGAACTCGACATGATCTTTCAGCGGTGAAACGCAGCTAAGTGATTATATATGAATTCTGAATACTGTAGAAGTGGGCCGAAGCAAACCTATTGGAGATAAGGGAAGCAGCTGATGCGATGACAGGATTGAAAAGAACACCGAACGATTAATATCTCGAATGATCATTCGATTATTGAAACTTCTCGAGAACCTATATATTGATTAATGAAATCATCCGATTATGTCTAACTCTAACATTCTCCATTTTGAGGCAACCCTAACTAACGTTTCTTTATTCCCAGGGTGGCAGCAATTTTTAATCCTGAGGAACAGTCCGACAACGCTATGATATCTCTATACCCATTTGGTGATGAGATATATGCGTTTGGAGAGATTCCAGTCATTCACAAAATCAACAGTGAAACTTTAGAAACAGAGAAACAAGTAGATATCAGCAAACACATATCGATTGTCCATCATACGTCACATCCTCATATTCTAAACAACGGTAAGAAATCTCAAAATATACAGCCGCAAGCAGTACGGATGCTGTCCGGCCGGTCCGCCCGTCCGTCCGTAATCACGATAACTCTCGAACAGAATGAGCTAAACAGTTCAGAGTAGGTTTGGGAGATAAATATCTCGTTTAGGTTCGTTATCGGGCAAAATCGACCAGGTGGTTTCGGAGTAACGGAAAAAAAATTACATTACAAATTTCAAATTCTTTTTTTTTTTTAACATGCATCATAAGAATCCATTGATATCATTCTCAACTCGAACTAATTAATACTTTGGGAGATATAATTTTTCAAAACTTCAATAATTAATTGCAATTTTATGATTTTTTTAATTTATTTCCTTCTATGATGAAGTTCTATCATAAGTGTCCAAAGCTCCTGTCCACAGGGCTTTCCCACATTTATTCCATACACAAATGATAACAACAGCGTTGCCATCTTCCACTACATTTCTTCAGCAGAAGAATTTGATGCAAGTTCTGTTTTCAGGTGATGTTTACAATTTAGCAATGTCAGTGAGCTCAAAAGGACCCCTCTTCAATATTGTGAGATTTCCATACACTGATCGAGGTGAATATGAAAACATACATACTTTATAACGCTAAGCAAATCCTCCACTATACAGTGTGGAAAAGCCAAATGGAAAAATTGGTTCAAGCACTGACGTGAAGTCAGGAGCTTTTGCGCGTATGTTCTATTGTCCATTCTACTGTATTGAACACTCTTAATCGAATTTACCATCGTGAATTCTATTGTCTGTTCTTCTGTATTGGACACTCTTAATCGATATTACCATGGTGAATTCGATTAAGGCTGTCCAATACAGGAGAATAGACAATAGAATTCACCATGGTAAATTCGATTAAAAGTGTCCAATACAGGAGAATGGAAAATAGAACATACGCGCAAAAGCTCCTGACTTCACGTCAGTGCTTGAACCAATTTTTTTTTTCGTGAAGTCAGGATAGAAAGCAATGATGAAAAAATTAACACATTATTGTCTACCTTCAATTCTTCTTTAGGAGAAGAATACATAATTATTCTTGAAAAATATTACTAGAATTAATGTCATATTTAAATAATCAAAGTAAAGAAAATTATAAGTTTAGTTACTAACATATTGAATGAAATTCAATTGAATTCCAGTAATATTCAATTACTTATTCTTAACCAATATATGTCCATTGATAGATCTAAAGGTGATGAGGTGAAACATAAAGATATATTCTCATTAGTGATAGAAAAACTGGCCTAAAATTCCAAGACGTTATCTCTTTCCGTTCTCAGGTTATCGTGACAACAAAAATATTTTTTTATCATTTTTTAATAATTTTCTAGCGATACGATTCTCACAAAATTTCACGAACGTGCTTAGGTTTATATTCTACAACTATTCACCAAGTTTCAAATTGATCGGATTTATATTGATTGAATACAAAATTATTACTAGGAAACCATTGGGCCGATTATGCCCATTAGCGAACCGTCCTATTAGGATGTGCCACCTACCCTGAAAATTTCAAGTCGCTAGCTCTTTCCGTTCTCAAGTTATCGTGGCAACGGCCGGACGGCCGCACGGCACCACAGAATTAAATTTCACATTTGGGCAAAATGATAACGCGATGTTCCCCAGAACATACGCGCAAAAATTCATTATCTTGGTTACTGTACAGAGTGGTCCAAATTGGACACTTTTGATAGGAAACACCAATTTCTAGAGGAGTTAGAGAAAAACTAGCCTACATGCTACGAGGTCGATTTTCGTTAGAAAATGAATGCCGAAAACCGCACATTGATATCTTGAGTTGTTCGAAAGATACAAGGTGTTTTTCAATTTTGTGCATTTCTGACCCAACCCCGTAACTTGTTTATTTTTGAATATTTCTTGTTTCTGTGAAAACATTCTTCAGGCACTTTTTTGAAAGGAATCTAATGGTGTTCCTAGTTTTTTATTACAAAATATGGTTTTGAATCTACAACATAAACTTGTATTTTTTCTTATGGACCACCCTATATTTTTTTATATAATCGTGTTTGAAATTAAATTCTCTTTTCAAATACATATAATAGTTGCTACTTCTCTGGAAACTGTCATTTTGTGGCTGTTTTCGAATGATTTTAGATGTATTTTCAAAATCTGGGTTGTCATGCCTAAATACGAAACAAAATAGTTCTACATAACAGCTGTAAAAAGAATAATCATTGCCGATTTTGTAATAACTCATAAATTTAATCGAAAAATAGAATAACAAGAACAACAATATTTTTAAACTATTTACAACATGTGTTCGAATTGAGCACCGCTCAAGTCACAACATAATTGACTTCGCTTCCTCACATTATTGACAGCATTAATCAATTCTATCGCAGGTATTGAACGAAAGGCGTGTCGCACTGCTGCTTCCAACGCTTCTCGGGAATCAGGTTGGCGTTTATATGTGAGGTCCTTTATTCTTCCCCAGAGGTAAAAATCTAGAGGCGTAAGATCGGGGGATCTTGCCGCCCAATGAACTGGACCCCGGTTGCCAAGCCAATTATTGTCGGTAAATAGTTTGTTTAAAAACGCCGTTATGATGTGTGCGTTATGACTCGGTGCCCCGTCTTGTTGGGAGTATACGTCTCCAATTTGTTGTAATGGTAAATCATCCATTATTGGTTCAACAAATTCCCGCAATATTTCCAAATATCGCGCTGCCGTACGGTTACCCTCATAGATAAAGGGACCGATAAACCTTCCTCTAAAAATACCGACCCAAACATTGAAACTGTATCGGCCTTGATTTTGTGTCTCCACTATAATATGTGGATTTGCCATAGTCCAATTGTAGGAATTGTATCTAGTAAAAATATCAGAGCTGCTAACGCATGCTTCATCAGTCCAAATAATATTCTGTCCAAAGTTAGGGTTTTCAGCACATTTTCCTAAATACCATTGGCAAAATTCGAGCCGGAATTGTAGGTCATATGGTAGTAACTTGTGAACTTTTCTTACTCTATACGGTTTGAATTTATTTTCTTTTAGAATTCGCATTGCTGTAGTCTTTGGAATCCCTGTATTCAACTGCATTTTGCGAAGTGAAATATTGGGTTGGTTTTGTATTTCCCCTAAAACCGTTATATCTTCTAACTCTCTATCTCTATTCCTGGCATCGTAAACTTTTGTCCTTGGTTTTGAAAAAGAACCGTAATTAACTAGGTTTTGCTGCAATCTTGTGAACATATCCCGAAACGGTTGTCTCTTTTCAGGATATCGGTCAAAGTAAAGATTGCTGGTAGCCTGAGCATCTTCATGTGATTCCCAATAACACTTTAACATATCATATTTCTCGTAATTTTCATACATTTTGAATTAACAGGCAGCTAAATATTCTAGTATGTTCAAAACTCAGTTCAAAGAAGCACACTAAACTTGTGAAGCAAACTGCATTTAATAATAATTGTTTGACAGTACGCATAGACTGTAGTTGCTAAGGTAATTTGTTTCATGTTCAGACATGGCATCCCAGATTTTGAAAAAAAATTTTCGAAAACAGCCACAAAACAATGTTTTTTCTCCCCCGGGATGAAAAGTTCACTTTTCGTCCCTGTCAAGCGGGAGAAAAGTACCAGATTCTCTCCCGGCAAATTTACTTTATCTCCCGGCGGTTACCTAGCAACCGCGTGTTTGTATCTCAAGTTGTTGACAGCTGATTCAAAATAATCAATTATTTCAGTGAATACTGACAAATATAAAATAAATGGATTTGAATAACTCTGATGAAAGTGAAATAGACGGAGAAGAGATAATAAGAAATTTAGAAGAAGAAGGGGCAGCTATTACCAGTGAACTACTTCCGGTAAAATCCAAACTATTATATGAAAAGCGATACAATCAATGAATTCTCATTGATGACAGCTGAGTCAAAAGAAGGTTAATTATTTCAGTGAATACCGACAAATATAATAAAAAATGGATTTGATTAACTCTGATGAAAGTGAATTAGACGGAGAACAATGTTTTTTCTCCCCCGGGATGAAAAGTTCACTTTTCGTCCCTGTCACGCGGGAGAAAAGTACCAGATTCTCTCCCGGTGAGATGGCAAATTTACTTCATCTCCTGGCGGTTACCTAGCAACCGCGTGATTGTATCTCAAGTTGATGACAGCTGATTCAATATAATTAATTATTTCAGTGAATACCGACAAATATAATAAAAAATGGATTTGATTAACTCTGATGAAAGTGAATTAGACGGAGAAGAAAAAAATCGTATACGAGGGAGAAAAGTAGGACATTCACGCCCGCGAATGATTGTCTCCCGAGCCGGAGGCGAGGGTGACAATCGCGGGCGAGGATGTCCTACTTTTCTCCCTCGGTGCGTAATATACTATTTTTCAAAGAGAAGTAGCAACTATTATATATATTTGAAAAGAAAATTTCATTTCAAATACGAATATGTAAAAAAATATGGGGTGGTCCATAAGAAAAAATACAAGTTCATGTTATAGCTTCAAAACAATATTTTTTAATAAAAAACTAGGAACACCATTGGATTCCTTTCAAAAAAGTGCCTGGAGAATGTTTTCACAGAAACAAGAAATATTCAAAAATAAACAAGTTACGGGGTTGGGTCAGATATGCACAAAATTGAAAAACACCTTGTATCTTTTCTCACAAAAATCGACCTCGTAGCATGTAGGCTAGTTTTTCTCTAACTCCTCTAGAAATTGATGTTTCCTATCAAAAGTGTCCAATTTGGACCACTCTGTACATATTTATGGAAAATCCGGAAACACGTCAATTTTAAATTGTCATTGTTCTTCGTAAAAATGCGAAGTGATAATGGATTAATAATTTTTGGCACTCTTGTAGAATTCAAATTATTTTATGATGTTTGAATTTAATTTCTGCTATTATGAAGTTCTATCATAAGAATCCGTTAATATAATTCCCAACTCTTACCAATACTTTCGAAGATATGATTTGTCAAAGTTTGAACAAGAGCGCCAAAGCTCCTGTCCATAGGGCTTGAACCAATTTTTATATCGTAGCTGACCGTTTCGTCCAGATCCAAGGTTTTCTGAAACCTATGAATATGGTTATAGGTACACGTTTGATATCTTATGGCGTGTGTCATAAAAGTATTGTGATTTCAATTACTATAAAATTATAGGTATTCAATATCTATGTGATTATGATTATGAATAAACTGACACTCCTCCGAGGTATTTATATGAAGAATTAAATAAATGCTTGAGTATTTTTGAGTAGCACAATAAATGAGAAATATATCGATTTGAAATGATAACAACTTAATATTGTTTGCATTACAGACTCCATCGAAACAACATTTGAGAGGGCGAAAATTATTGCTAGCATTCCCACAAGATGGCCTTTTCATCCATCGTATATGCATACTTTTGGTAAAGAGGGATGTATAAATAAAAATTGCCGTAAAATTAACGTATACAAATACCGGCAGGTTTATTTGAATGGTATCCGGCGATAAATTGGAAATAATTAATGAATCATCCCATTAAATTTCAAAATACTCGCCCAAATGACCAAGTTTCGTGACTAAAATGATCCAAAGACAATTTTACTGATAATAAAGTCTTCTGGCTATTCCTTTGTGAGCACAAAAGCTTCCGGAAGGAATATCTTAGGAATCTAGTATGTAACTGACAACTGTCAGAAATAAATTTTACTTATGATTATGGTGATCGTGTTAGAAATCATGAAGGAGTGGTACTATTTCTAGTGATTTGTGTCCTGAAATTGACTGACAACAAGTTGGAAAAACACTGTGACAAGGAGCTTTGGAGCGCTGTTCAAATTTATACCAAGAGCGGTCACTCATCCAGGTACTGAACTCGCCCCTAGCTCCAGGAAAAAAATAATATTCCCAATATTTTAAAGAATATGAATCCGACTGTAAACACAAACGTCCAAAAAGAATTGGTCCATTTTTCGACCGAGAATGGTATCAAATGATTAGTTTCGACTCAAATACATTAACTGTTGATTCAAAAATGAACAGTGCTGTGTTTGTGGTGGTGTAAGGTCTCTGTTCAAATACATACATTCACTGTTGGGTGGAGATCCTCTCAGTGAAGACCCTCTAGTGTGTTGCCAGTGTGTGGATTGTGTGTGAGCAAGTGTGTTCGAATATTGGAGTTATGTTCTGAGACTTTATTCAACCGCGCATGTAATATGTCACTCATCCTCAACTCGAATCAGTTAATAAATAAATAAATAAATAAATAAATAAATAAATAAAATAAAAGTTGTGTTTACAATGGCGTAAGGACTCACTCGAATACGTATATTCGCAACCGAATGTTCGAGTAAACCAGGCCTTAATACGTTAAAAAGCATTGAATATATTTCAAACCGAAGATAATATGCGTTAATTTTACGGCGAAGTAACGTATGGTCTGAAAGTTTTGGGAAAATATTAATTAGTGAAATTGACTGACAACAAGTTGGAAAAGCACTGGAGCACCAGGAGCTTTACCACGCTGAACTAATATTCCCAATATTTCAAAGAATATAAATCCGACTGTAAACACAAACGTCCAAAAAAAACTGGTCCACATTTTGGCCGAGAATGGTCTCAAACGACCAAAAATGTGGACCAGTTACCAGTTCTTTTTGGACGTTTGTTTTTACAGTCGGATTTATATTCTTGGAAATATTGGGAATATTAGTTGGGTCAAAAATAAAAAGTTCTTTGTTTGTGGTGGCGTAAGCACCCATTCGAATACATACATTTACTGTTGGGTCGAAAATATTCAATGTTTTTTTGTGGCGACATAAGGACACAAATCAATCCAATCGTACAATTTTGCCATGAGATAAAATAAAACCTGTATAGCGGTGGTTTATTTTCAATCATTTATTCCGAGAATTATTCCTGACACAAATCAGTCGTACGGTTGTGCCATGAGGAATTGACATTTTATCGAAAACGTGTATAGTACCTAGTAATTTTTTGTAATATTTAATAATATACGAAAAAACTCACGCAATTTTATGAAAATATCGACTTAATTCCTCCCATAACCCTTTTCTCAAAAATATTATTCCAATAGAATTAGACAAAAAATTAAAAAGATCAATATCTTCGGCTACGGGAATCGATCCCGGTATCTACTAGCCAAGAAGACGAATCACTGCCACTATGCCAGATAAGCAGTAAATCATTAATGTGAATTCCGTAAGTTGATCGAATGTTATTACTGACCTTTGACACCTTGTTTTCCAATTTCTAATTTTGGAAAAATATCATCATGTTACTTATTATTCGATCAAGTATAAATCGGGAGATATTAGATATTTCAATATATACCTCTATGGTAATATGTGAATAACATTACAGAACACTAATAATAATGATCTATGCAAACACGATGATTACTTATATTCTTTCGAGACAAGTAGACAAATGTAGACAACTTACTTTGTCAAGTGTAATCTAGTGGACCAGTACATCTCGATCGTTGGAATATTTCGATATGTCGTCGCCAATATAGATCCAATCGAGTTCAAATTTAGAAATTTACTGCAAAATAAGGTTTTGAAGGCTCTCGCAGAATTTCAACAATTTCTGACGGATTGTTTCTGAGATACAGAATTTTTTAATATATTTTTTTAATTTCCCAGTCATGCGATCCTTACAAAATTTTGTATAAGGCTTCGTGTCGGTATTTTTAAACTAACTACCGCGCTTTAATTCGATCAGATCAGTATCAATCGAGTTATTGGGAAAAAAAAATTCAGGTCATTAACGAATTTGCTTTGAAAATTTTCCGACTGCTTTGAAATTTTTCCAACTGCTTCGATATTTTTCTAACTGCTTTGAAAATTTGCCAACTCCGTTCTACATTGGGGGTGGCCATATCTCAGAGCCTTACATTGGTTCTGTTCAGGGGAAGGCTTAATCGCAGAGATGTCTCTCTACTTCAGTTTGTGAACACATATACTAACTGACAAAGAAAGTGCAACACCCAGAAGGAGCTGTTTAAATTTTAATATTTTTTTTGGTATGTATAGCAATTAGTAAATGATTTAAATTTGGAGAAAAAAATTGTTGAGGTTTTTTCATGTAAACATTGTTGTTACTTAAATATTGTAGTCGTTTTTTGCAAATTTTTTAAATTTTACAACAAACAAGCTGTTCGAGAAGATCCAAAGTAGATGTTAAGTTGTTGTTAAAATGCCTAAAGCACGTGTATGGCCAGCTAAGTGAATTTGAAAGAATTATTGGTCTACGGGAGGCAGGGTTGTCATTTCGAGAAATCGCTAACCGTACAAACGGAAAACCAGCTACTGTTATGAGATGTTGTCAAGCGTGGTTTGATAATGCCCAAAATCGAAGAAGAGTAGGCACCCGACGTCGAAGGGACACAAATGAAGTTCAAGATCGACGTCTAAGACTTATGGCTATTAGATACCGATTTGCGACAACTCGATCTTTGGCTGAAGAGTGGTTAGGAGAACAAGGCCATCCTGTAACTCTCCGAACGGTTTACCGCCGGATAAGGTCTTTTGGACTGCAGCATTATCGACCCCATCTTGTGTTACCTCTGACGGTTGAGCATCGCCGGCAGCGATTACGGTGGTGCAGATAACGTCAACATTGGTATGTGGAATGGCATCAGGTCGTATTTTCTGATGAATCTCGATTCTCCTTGGGTGCACATGATGCCCGAAGAAGGGTTAGACGACGTCGGGAAGAAAGACGTGAACCTCAGTTTGATATTGAGCGTCATGTACACCGGACAGTAGGCGTTATGGTATGGGGTGCTTTTGCTCATGCAAGTAGGTCACCTTTAGTCTTTACTCGAGGTAACATGACAGCATGCGTTACCTTCAAGAAATAGTGGAGCCATATGTTCTCCCTTACCTCAACCGGTTCGAGAATCCTATATTTCAGCAAAAGAATGCTCGACCTCATGTTGCCAGAGTTAGTTTAAACTTTTTTGAAGCGACCCATGGCCGCCCAGATCCCCCGATATTTCACCCATAGAGCATGTTTGGGATATCATGGGTAGGAGGCTTAATAATTTACCCCAGCCCCCACGGACTTTGACGGCTCTGATACATGAACTACAGGTAGCTTGGGATAGTATCCCTCAAGAAGAAATAGACCATCTGTTTGCATCAATGCCAAGACGTGTTGGGGAGTGTATAGATAATCGCGGTGGACAAACACATGATTAACAAATTGATTCAAAAAAATTGTAAACCCTTCGTTTTTTTCTTCAGATTTCAATCATTTACTCCTTGCTATACTATCTATGTTTTACCAAAAAAAATTAAATTTAAACAGCTCCTTCTGGGTGTTGTAGTTTCTTTGTCAGTCAGTATTTCACGCAGATGATGAAATAATGTACGGCTACATGTAATTATGCGAGAATCACAAGGGACTGGTATGAGGCCATCCACATCAAGTTTATACCAAAAATAGACAGCCCCTCCAGCTGTCTCAGGCCCAATTGAAGAGTTTGAACATTATTGAGTAAGAAAGTCTATAATGATGAATGGGAAGCACAAAACCAGAAAGAACTGCGCCTGAATTATTTAGCCAAACTTTTGGACCATACGTTTTATATCAAGAGTTTCGAATACGACATTCGGAAAATTTATATTATACTTATTGCTCGATTTTTTTCAGGTATAACAGAAAATTATTTCATAATAGTTGAACAACCTCTGAATGTAGCTGCAACGGCTGTCATTGCTAACAAATTCAGAAATGAACCTCTGGCAGGTTGTTTGAGATGGTTCCCCGAAGAATATGTTTGTGTTATGAATCAATCTGAGGTACATTATGTCTAATTGGATTTCTTTTCAGACTCAGATCAATGTCATATGTAGGAAAACCGGGACATTATGCAGAAAGTTTTATGCAGAATCATTTTTTTACTTGCACATAATCAATCAATATGAAGATTCAGGTCATATTGTGATTGACATTTGTATTTATCGAGATCCATCTATGCTGGACTGTATGTACGTGGAAACTATGAAGGTCAGTATACTGACCTGGTAAAAAATAGAAGATAATAAAAACAGTGTTGAAAATATTATTTTTCAAAATACAATATTTCTCTGTACGAATCTGAGTATATAAGTTAACAGTAAAGGGAGAGCAGGACTGAAAGAGCCGGGGGTAAGTTGTGCCGACGCGAATATCTCGAAAACAAAACACTAAAAGGGAAAACTACAAAAGTAACTACACTCTTGTCCACTACAGTTTTTGTCGTCTGACATTTGTTTCGGAAACAAAGTTTCCTTCTTCAAAGAAGTTAATAAAGCACTTGTTGCAATATAAACGTTTAATTTGAAAATTAAAAAATTAAATATAACTAAATTTTAAAAGAAATAAAGGATTCGAAAATAAATCTCTAGCACGAACGGATGATGTGTATGAAACCAATTTAGTATTTTGATGCATTGACATTCCTTGTGGATCAACAAACACCTATAATATATTCAGTCAATAATATTGCTTCAATTTTGTTGACCGTGTTAGGCAACATGACCAACTATCACCTAAATCTCAATGTGAGAATGATATATCCTAAAATATCATTATAAAAGATAGGAATGTGTGATGAGAACAGCGATTCATCCCATGACTCAGATGAAGGATATCTGCACATTGTAACAATAGCATTTGTTCAATCCTGATTGGTTTATCAGGATGTTATGGCTCGACGGATCAAATGTTGAGTCCTGATTCTTTTATCAGGATACAACGTAATTTTCGAAGGATCAGAATTATACACCCTGATTGTTTTATCAGGGGGATTTGTAAAGGGGTATGCTTAACTTCAAGCACCCAGTAGTAATCTCGTTGATTACTGCGTAAGTTGTTACTTGCAAAAATATAACAATTACGAGGATAGGAAGTGGTGAAATATTCGAACGCACTTTAAACAAACAACAAAATGTATTTTCTTGTTACCGATACTGAGATAACAAGCACGAAGTATTGTACAATGCAATATTGATACAATTTAAAGTCTTCCTTCTATATGAAACTTTATAGCAAGCAAGAAGTGACTACTAAGTTGCTACGAAAACAAGGCAATGGTATTGTTTCCCGACAGGTCAAGAATAGTAATGAATTCGTACAGTGTAATTGTTTATAAAGGGCCAGATAGAAGGAAAATAGGAGGTTCCTTCATCTGGGTAAAAAGGGGAAATATTAACAACGATTGGGGGTTTCGAGCTTAAAACCGCCCTGATATATGTTACAACAATACTCTCATTTGCCGTTCACGAAAAAGGGTAGGAATGCATACTAAATGCACCAATCAGTGAACTTTTCTAGGTTGTATAATCAGGAATTCGAAATCTCGAATTTCTCCCACTATTTGGACTAATTTTACTTGCTTTCTGCATATAATCTATCGGCGAAAACTCATAAATAACTATCAGAGACTAGGGGTTTTCAAATCGTCTAGACAAAAAGAATAACACACTGGGCAATGTGTCTAGAGACTGATACGTTTCTTATTACTTCAGTTGTTGAATGCATTTTATCATTCTTTCACAGAAAATAGGCAATAAATCTCTGTAGAAAAGGTCGAAGCTTAACAAAAAATTGCAGTTTTCTTTTCGTGAATGATTATTTTCAAGGGTGAGACCACACATGGTAAACTCAAACCCAGTTAACCCAATAGACAAATATTTACGCGAGCTCCTTTGTTTAGAAACAATTCTGCGTTTCCCAAAATGTGAAGTCATGGGGACGTAACATAATTCATGGACCATCAGCTTTCTCTAGTGACAGAAAATTCCCAGTATCGGACCCAGGGAGAATAACTTTCTCCATCATGTAGAAACCTTAGCAGATGCAGGTCCATGAACTCATTGGGCAGGTATAAGGCAGGATCACCCGAGAAGCGTGGTCAGTAAGAATTTGGCAAGATACCGTTTGTTATTAAAACAGGTCTCCTCAAAATAAAACTATGTTTTCGTTTTCGCCAAGTGTTTCAATGATTCCCCGTAAACTTAGCACCCGAATTGGACCCCGACGGGATGGTGAACACGTGACCTTCTGCTAGGCGAGCTGATGTGGAATACTTTCTCGCACCTTCCATGCTGCACGTAGCAGGCTGTCGCCACTATGCGTGACGCATTAAAACTGAAGCGCCGCAGTGGAGACATTACATCAGCACCTTCGTGCTGAAGTCAAAAGCGTCTAGGGCAGGCTCTCACTGAACAAGCCGTATTAATAATCAGTGAGAACCGGAACGAAACACTGGATAGCCAAGGGGAAAGAGGTTGAGGCTCCTCACACCATCACATGCAATGAAATTCCCAAATGATAACCAAAACTGAAATGAGGACTTTTTCTTTTCATTGTACACTGTAGTAGTATAAATGGAACACATGAGTATCATCCATGTCTCTTAACCTGCGAATAAGGAAATCACGGAAATTATATATCAGTATCTGATATTCCTATCGGGTACCCCCAAATACTGGAATATAATTCATCAACTTTGCTCTTTACAGTCAATGCATCACAACCCTGACTATGCGAAGATGTTCAGAGGAAGACCAGCCAGATACGTTCTTCCGATGAATGCAGATGAAAATAAGGGAGACTCCACCATCAACCTTGTGAAATTGGAGCGAACGAAAGCGCAGGCATTCAATACATCTGAAGGGGAAGTTTTTGTCATACCAGAACGGTTATGTAACGTGGGTTGCGAGACTCCGAGGATTAACTACGAAAATTTCCTAGGTAGGTGGAAATTCATATACCAGAGCGCTATCATTTCTTCCAAGTGTCTCGAATGTCCGTAATTTACTGATGGACAATCCATGGTTAAATTGAATAATGTTCCTCCATCCGGCCGTTTGTAAGTACGACAGCTTTCGAAAGTATTAAGTCACGTTGGAACTTTGCGTGGTAGATTTAAGGCCTGATTGGGAAGATCAAATTCGTGAATGAGCATGATCAACCAATTGAACCCAGAAATATTACCATTGAAAATTGTTGATTGATGATATCTTACAAATTACAGATTCAATTAAGTTTGAATCAAAGATGGATTATAAAATATGTGATTGTTTATCCCGGATTTCGGTCAAATAGCTGGAAGCATAGAAAAACTTTTAACGAATTTCCGATATATCCAGAACAATCCAAAAGATTCAACTAGAAACGTGTACGTGTACCTATACATACATATCAGATATCAATACGATGATATGTCCAAATTATCAATTGTTCGGTGTGGTGATATCGATTGTATGGATTACCAATATTCCGTGTGTATATTACGATTTCCTCGGGCAACCTGACCTTCTACTCCAACCGGACATAAATCTTCCGATGGGTAATTAAATAATCAGATGGATAATCCAAATATCCAAATGAGTACTCTAAGCATCCAGATGAGTAGTTTGAACATCCAAATGGGTACTTTAAACAACCACAGTTTTCACGGCAAGTTGATCCACAAATGTGTACAATCAACCGAAACTTTAACCAACTCGACGACGAACGAAACGATCCAATTAATTTGCTCCTAGATTTGGATAATCTGATGATTCAGATCCTTCACTGGGACGACATACAATTTTCCCCAAAGTTAACCTTCAGAATATGCGGCTTCTATTTCATAGAGGGTGCAATAAATACCAAATACCTTCAAATCACTGATGAAATTTCACCACATCAGTGCCTTTTATCAGAGTATTTCTTACTATAGGTACATGGTGTGTTTCATTGTAAAACAGGAAAACTTAAACGAAGAATAGATGACACCGAGACGGTACTGAATATATGAGGAGTAACTTTTCAAAACGCATTATGTCCAATTTGGGCGAAATTGAGTTTGAAGCGAATTCAGAAATGACTTCTATTGCTCTATAGCCCTATGTAAACAAAATCTTCCAAATGGCATTATGTCCCTGTGTAATTCAAATCCAAAGTATGTAAGCCGAATCGCAATAAATTATGTTTACGTTTATAGTTTTAAAACCAATAAAATTTAACCAAAAAAATTGTTTATCAATTTGCTCATGTTAATTAGCTTACAGGCCAACACTTACTATGCAGACTGTTTTCTCTAAATATATAAAAAATCGCAACAAATAGCATTATTTTCAATTTCAACCACATCAAAACGCATTATATACAATGGGATGAATCAAAATGCATTAAGTCCAAACGTTTTTTACATTTTCTGTGTATATCTGATCAATATTGATTTAAATGAGATTAGTTATTACATAGATGCATAGAAACATGGTGAAGACACTCTTTGACATATTTTCGGCCAATTTGCGGTCCAAATACTGTCAAAATACAAGGATTTTGTTTTACTTCAATTTTCGCCGATAGATGCCGGCAGTAGAAATTTTATGGACAAAATTACCGACATGTCAAATTAAATTTGAATCTTTGCTTATTCCAGTTTCTTGTGGAAAGTCGTTTGCCGCGCCGAAAGTAAGTCAAATGTTTGCTGTGTGAACTCTGAACGAGTATCCAGAACCATTTTAATCAAATACTATTTTCATTTCGAAAATACTTCGTTTTTATGCGAATATATTTTTTTAACAATTGTATATTCTTACCGGATCAGGAGCAGATTTCTAGTATCAAGATAGTTATTAATTTTAATATTAATAATATTGAAAGATCGCTGATACCGTTAATTGTTAATAAATCAACATAGGAGAACGTAAGACTTGTTGATTTACTATAATCTTGCCGGTTATTGATGAACATAAACTGTTTTAACAGTTGAAATTAAGATATAACTCTATTGATTAATAATTATATTCATTATACAATTCATCAGTTATATATTGAGAAGGAATGAAATGCCATGTTATGAAAACTAACAATATTATTTGTGAACGATGAAAGGACTAGCAGAGAACAAAGTTCAGAGCAAACACAAAGTGTTATTTCATCAATTTGAATAGCTTTCCTAAGGCGTCATTCTTTTTGGCGCTCTTATACTATAATATTATTTGTTTCAAGGATATTGTTAAACGACAAGAATGGCAACTGGCTTGTGCTAGAGGTAGGGTATCGAAAATTAGAACATTTGTTTGTTCAAAATATTTTTCTAGCGAATATATGTATATTGAATAAAAGATTGAAACGTAGTACACTACCCTCTATTTGGTTAGTTTATCAATTTAATGAATCATTTTTCGATATTTCATCAGTATATACTTAGTTCTGAATAATAGCTATCGAATTAAATATCTATATTCAGCAATCTAATTGCTGAGAACATGAAAAGTTGTCAAGGGGTATTGGGTGACTAAAAAAATGCTGTATACATGAGAATGTTTTGATGAAATTTCAAATTATACATATAATATAATAAGTAAAATGCTCAATTTAAAAGAGCCTTACATGATAAAGGAATTACTACATTTGAATAATAATATATGATATCGAAAGATATTGTATGTAGAGGTATTACAGAAAATTCTGTATCATTCAATGTATTTCAAAATACATAAATTAAATGCTTGTACTCTAATGACGTTGGATGTGATCTTTCGTAATGGAAAAATAATGATTTCACAGATTTCTTCATTTACAGTTCCATTCAAAATGTTCCAAAGAAACTCCTTTACTGATAAATCCCTTATTTGACCTCATTATGTCTTGGCAAGATGAAATTTCTGTTCCAAACCAATGTGGTTTACATATTATCTCCGAACAGATATCTGATTAATCAAAAAATGGATTGATTTTTCAATAAACTGCTTCATTATATTCTTTTAATTTGAATTTACGAACTAGCAACGGTGAAAAGTGAACTTTGTTGCTTGTCAGTTTTCATTTATTCGCTTGTCAGAATCTTCGAAATCGACCCTAGCGGCACCATCGTTAATAAAGTGAAGTAGTACATAAAGTACGTGATTTGACAGTTCTTGGTCCGTTTTTCGGCCGAAAATTTTAGCAGGAATTAGTAGGGAGTGTCCACACCTTGTTATTCTATGCATCTTGGTTATTACCTTCAATATTTAATATTTCAGCATATTTTGTTAACAATTTCAATTTTCATAAATCACAACACTAACGGGGAGATAGGGTTTTTTTGCTGAGGTTTTTTCCCTAAGCTCTAGTATCATATTATATCAAATTATATGGTACCCCGTTACACTAACCTCTGCTAACACTTTTTTCATACACATGCTTTATTGTTAGATACAAAACAAATTGTAATGCTCAAGTTCAAAAGAATATATATATATATATTACCTTTAGATGTAAGTTTCTATGAAATAAACTCGACGGACTCAAATTATAAGCCAGGGTGGAAGAAAAAATCTTTTTTCGTTGATTTCCAATAATGTGGTTTTTGGACTTAATGCGTTTTGAAAAGTTGCTCCTCATATCATATTCATTTACGTAATGTAATGAAATTTGCAAAATCCATTTCAATATTCCTCATAGATCACAAAAAATTATATTGTAAACTAAACTACACGTCCAATCTTTGAACAGAAAATTAAACTACTCCAATTTTGAACTCTAAGTTAAATTTCTGAGGAATCAGAGACTAAAAAGCGATTATTATAGACTTTCAATATAATGAATCACACCCACCACCTCCATGCCTTGTGAGAATATTCGAACAGCGGCAATTTTGAATATATGCACGTCCTTATAATTATGTAATTTTACATTATTCTTTCTGGTGCATTGTATGTATTCATCTTCAACGTAAATTCACATCTCTATTTCATAGAACAGCATATACTCAGTATGATCCTTGGACTATAGAAGAGAGAGGACGGATAACATATTCCCTGACATCGAAACCAAAAAATGTCCACCACATGACCACAAAACCGGGCTTCTTTTCCCTGCTATGGCTTTTACATCCGTAAGCTGCACATCTTACCATTAAGTGTATCACATTTTTTTTATAACAAGACACAAGAAAAAAACGTACATCACATCGTTTGATGTCCATCTAACTGTCAAAGTCTGTCAAAGTTTTGGTTTCAAACCGATACCGTTGCGTAGTACCGCATGCGGTATCCCCTCTCTTCATTAATCAAAGGTATAATCCATGAATAATTATAAGGAAATTACATTGATGACTAATGACCAGTAGGTACCTCTGCTCGACTTTTAATCACAAAGGTTGGTTCAGCTCCCTTGTTAATCTCTAGGAGATCCTCTTTTTTTATAAAATTCATTTTTTAAAGATAGTTGGAAAATATATTAGAAAAGAATATCAACTGATGATGAACGGTCCGAGATATTTAGAAATTTTAGTATCAGAGTGATATGAAAAGGAAATGAAATAATTTATAGGTTGTATTTGAATAATACAAAGCGAAATGTGAGCTCAGATGAGAATTATCGAAAATATATTGGCTTTCAGGAAAGTCTTACCGCTTTTTCTACGCCATCAGTTCGGATGTGGATGCTGAGAATCCAGGAACGGTAATTGTATCAACACTATTATAGTTTGTTTCTATATATAATTTCTTCTAGATAATAAAGGTAGACATACTCAACAAGACCACGAAGAAATGGTGTGAAGCAAACTGTTATCCGAGCGAACCCATTTTTATACCCTCGCCTGAAGCACAGGTAAAATTATTTACATTTTTTTTCCAGCTTAAGTATTTGGTAATTTTGCAGTTTACCGCCCCCTCGTAAATTTCGACTTTTTCATGTTTTTCGAAGAAAATATGCATTGTACAGTGTTTTTTGATCATTTTCAATAATGGCAAAACAGTTATTTTGGATCAATCTAACGGGATGGGGAGTGAATAGGGGTGCTGGGTGGGGTAATAAATTTATTAGGATTGCTTTGATTTTCTTAATTTTGTGATATTATAATAAGTTTATTGTTATAATTTATGATGAAAATTGAAATTTGGAGAAAATTCAAAACAAAATTAATCGTTTTGAATATAATATCTCACCCAGCACTCCTGTTCTCTCCCCCTTTCCGTTTAGGTTTCATAATTTGCCACTATTAAAAATTATCAAAATTTTTCTTATGATACAAATTTTTTTTTTTTTCGAAGAAAATTTGTATATACAGATGAATGGAAAATATCTGTAACCACAATAGCACATTTGGATAGTTTTTGCTTTTAGAAAAACTTTTCAATTTACCTTATGCCAATGGATGTTCTGGCTAGTACAAATTTGCCGCAGCTTTCCAGAAGACGTGCCTCCTACGACCGTAGCAAGGCATCATGCGTCTGAAGAGAACATCAGCCAAATATCCTGAAATTGCTTCACGCCTGAATCCAGCCGAAGGAACATGTCTACGAACTTCAACCCATAGTCTTTCAATGGTTTGGGTGTAGGCACCAGTTTGTGGATCGACGAAATTTTCAGAATGATTCACCGTGAGATGTAGGTATCCTTCGTTTTGCAAAGAACTGTACCCCCGCCATGAATCAGTCATAACCGTTGTGCCAGGGAGTACAAAACATTTTATGATGCCGATCAAAGCTTCGGAAGTGCGATTCTGTACAGGAACGAGAAACGCCTTACATCCTCCTTGAACTCCTCGTTCAATTCCACCGATCACCCATTGCTCAGTTAACACACGTCCTCGATTGTATTTCCTATGGCCCAGCACTGCTTCGTCTATTTCAACGATTTTCCCAAGCCCCCCTATCGGTTGGGAATTCCGCATGAGATAGTCTTCTTCAACTTCACGGCAAAAGGAAAACCAATCAACAACTGTATGTTCACTGATCTTTAGCTCAAACATGGTGTCTTCAGTTTTCGCACCTCGGCTTGAGAGGAACATATCGACCAGGAAACACATTTGCCTCAAACTAAGATGCGAACCTTCCAAAAATGTTCCTTTGAAGACACTACGAGAAGTATCGCACTTAACAGATCCCCGTTTAGGCACATGAATCACTTTACGGCACCTGAACTGTTTTCTCTCAAAGTTCGCAGATACTCTTGATCCACAAGTTTCACATACTGAATGGCAAGCCAAAACTCCATGTTCAATAAGAAAGTGGCGAGCTATTTCATCATCCGAAATTTTGCAGATAAACTCAATGTTTGTAAAGGCACATTCTCTGCAAACGTTGTAACAGCAGATTTGTACATTTGGGTTGCTGTCTCCGTCGGCCATTATGCTCCAACTATTGATCACACATGAAAAAATAAAGCAATAAAGCACTTTTAGTGTGTTACACTCATGAAATTCCCACTTACTTATTCTTTAGCAGGAAAACTGACTTTATGAAATTTGATTGAATTCAACTGTGATTTGGTTAATTTGCAGTTTAACGCCCCCTCGCCGATTTTCCAAATATTCTGTATATAGAATCTACATGATGTTGATATACCACAGTTTTAATTTAAGCACTGGCAAATGAGTATTTTTCGAGAAAATTCAAAATGAAAGTTTCACGCAGTTTGAAAATTGAAAATTAAAATAGAGAAATATCTAGTTTCCATGTTGATATATTTTTAAGAAATTTAAATTTATGAAGTAGTATATGAAATTAAAACCTAGGAAACGAGCCAAATAAAAGAATCACAGTTGAATTCAATCAAATTTTATAGTCAGTCTTCCTGCAAAAGAAAAAGTAAGTGGGAATTTCATGAGTGTAACACACTAAGAGTGCTTTATTGATTAAGGCTGGTTTTCCTGTCACGCTGACGGTCGGCGCTGACGGTCAGCGCTGATCGGTCAGCTCGGATCCTTTTAGTATCGCGCTGATCACAAAAAGAAATAGAAGGATGCTATTGTCTCTGGCTCACTGAATGTGGAGGCTTGTCGGCGCCAGCTAGTCAGCGGCGCCGACGCGCCGGCGCGTACGTGCGCGTATGTAGATCAGCGCTGACGGCCGTCAGCGCCGCGTGACTCGAAAACGCTACCTATAGCTACATACATATTGACCCATCAGCGCCGACCGTCAGCGTGACAGGAAAACCAGCCTAATAGTTGGAGCATAATGGCCGACGGAGACAGCAACCCAAATGTACAAATCTGCTGTTACAACGTTTGCAGAGAATGTGCCTTTACAAACATTGAGTTTATCTGCAAAATTTCGGATGATGAAATAGCTCGCCACTTTCTTATTGAACATGGAGTTTTGGCTTGCCATTCAGTATGTGAAACTTGTGGATCAAGAGTATCTGCGAACTTTGAGAGAAAACAGTTCAGGTGCCGTAAAGTGATTCATGTGCCTAAACGGGGATCTGTTAAGTGCGATACTTCTCGTAGTATCTTCAAAGGAACATTTTTGGAAGGTTCGCATCTTAGTTTGAGGCAAATGTGTTTCCTGGTCGATATGTTCCTCTCAAGCCGAGGTGCGAAAACTGAAGACACCATGTTTGAGCTAAAGATCAGTGAACATACAGTTGATGATTGGTTTTCCTTTTGCCGTGAAGTTGAAGAAGACTATCTCATGCGGAATTCCCAACCGATAGGGGGGCTTGGGAAAATCGTTGAAATAGACGAAGCAATGCTGGGCCATAGGAAATACAATCGAGGACGTGTGTTAACTGAGCAATGGGTGATCGGTGGAATTGAACGAGGAGTTCAAGGAGGATGTAAGGCGTTTCTCGTTCCTGTACAGAATCGCACTTCCGAACATTTGATCGGCATCATAAAACGTTTTGTACTCCCTGGCACAACGGTTATGACTGATTCATGGCGGGGGTACAGTTCTTTGCAAAACGAAGGATACCTACATCTCACGGTGAATCATTCTGAAAATTTCGTCGATCCGCAAACTGGTGCCTACACCCAAACCATTGAAAGACTATGGGTTGAAGTTCGTAGACATGTTCCTTCGGCTGGATTCAGGCGTGAAGCAATTTCAGGATATTTGGCTGATGTTCTCTTCAGACGCATGATGCCTTGCTACGGTCGTAGGAGGCACGTCTTCTGGAAAGCTGCGGCAAATTTGTACTCGCCAGAACATCCATTGGCATAAGGTAAATTGAAAAGTTTCTCTAAAAGCAACATCTATCCAAATGTGCTTTTGTGGTTACCTATATTTTCCATTCATCTGTATTTACAAATTTTCTTAGAAAAAAATTAAAATTTGTATCATAAGATGAATTTTGATCATTTTTAATAGTGGCAAATTAATCCATTTGGTGAAACCTAAACGTTAGATAGCTCCAAATTAACTGGTTTGTCACTATTGAAAAATAACAAAAATCACTGTAAATTACAAATTTTCTTCGAAAAAAATTAAAATGTGTATCATAAGATGAATTATGATAATTTTTAATAGTGGCAAATTAGTCCATTTGGTAAAACCTAAACGGAAATGGGGAGAGAACAGGAGTGCTGGGTGAGGTAATATATTCAAAACGATTAATTTTGTTTTGAATTTTCTCCAAATTTCAATTTTCATCATAAATTATAACAATAATCTTATTTTAATATCAAAAAAATAAGAAAATCAAAGCAATCCTAATAAATTTATTACCCCACCCAGCACCCCTATTCACTCCCCATCCCGTTAGATTGATCCAAAATAACTGTTTTGCCACTATTGAAAATGATCAAAAATCACTGTACAATGCATATTTTCTTCGAAAAACATGAAAAAGTCAATATTTACAAGGGGGCGTTAAACTGCAAAATTACCAATATATCAACATGACAATTATAATTTTGATATTTCTAAGCTGTTCCTAGATATTTTACAATTCTAATTTTCAATTTTCATTTTGAATTTTCTCGAAAAATACTCATTTGCCAGTGCTAAAATTGAAACTGTGGTATATCAACATCATGCAGATACTATATACAGAATATTTTGAAAATCGGTGAGGGGGCGTTAAACTGCAAATTAACCTTAATGTCACGTCTCACACGTCGCAAATAATTATGGAATTTCGGTGACACAGTGTGTCACAGCCAACTGGATTAGATTCCGTTTTTCCATTATGGTGCATGTATAAAATATATTCTTAAATGATATTGTATTACCTCAAAATGTCTTAGAGTGGTAGTTTTATAATCAATGAAATTTTAAATTGGAAGGAGTATGGCTTATCATACTCCATTTGAAACGTTTTTGAATATCTATTTAGAAATGTTATTATATTTTTGAATGATATAGCCAACATTATCAGAAAAATGTAAAAGCCATTGAAGTGAGGACAGTCTGTTTTGGTTCAGTTTGACCAATCTGAATTGAATTATGTCATAAACCAGCACGCAAAATCAGACTGACTTCGCGTCAGTACTTTTTGACGCTCTTGTTCCTCGGAACAGAGTGCTTATCAATTTGCCCAAAAGTCTGTAATTTTCGAATTTTTGGCTGCAAATGGTCTTAAACGATTTGGTTCGACTCACTGATCAAGAATCCGTGGTCGACATTGATCCTGTACGGCCGGAGGCCGGCCGTAGGCACGATAACTCTCGAACGGAATGAGCTAGACAGTTGAAATTTTCAGAGTAGGCTTGGGAGTTAAATATTTCGGCTGAGTTCGTTATTGGGCAAAATCGGACAGATGGTTTCGGAGTAACAAAAAAAAAATTTTTTACATAACAAATTCCAAATTAATTTATTTTCAATATGCAGTTTTACCATAAGAATCGATTGATATCATTTTTAACTCTAACAAGCTAATACTTTCGGAGATATGATTTTTCAAAATTTCAATATAAATCGTATTTCTATGTTTTCACAGAATGATATAATTATTCTATCTATGAATTGTTATAATATCAACTTATTTTCCTGAGACATGACGTTGTCTAATTCATTTCAGCAATCGTAGAATTATGAGAATTATAATATAATATCATACTTTTTGTTGGTTGATATTTTCATGCCGATGGTCAATCCATATGATATATGATGGGAATATTGAGTTCAGAATATCTCCACTAAAAACAAAACTGGAATATTGGTGTATTGGACTAGATTTTAGGAAAGATATATATTATTATCGTTCATCATACAATTGAGGAATGAATATCTCGGATGAGTTCGTTGTTGGGTAGAATTCGTCTAGTGGTTTTGGATTGATAATTTTTGGCACTCTTGTTGAATTTAAATTCTTCTATGATGTTTGAATTCAATTTCTGCTAAGATGAAGTTCTAAATTTCATGAATCGTACTTCTATGTTTTCACAGAATGCTATAAATATTCTATCTAAGCTTTATTATATGATCTGTATTCATACTCGTACATTTCATCCTGTTCTATAAGAGAGAGTCAAATTCATTTCAGCTATTTTAATTTGGTTTCTTCCATGGTGCAGTTCTCATTCTCAGATTGCTCATTTAATCTTGATAAATAAACTATTATTTGAATTGAATTTCCTTTATGATGCAGTTAATAATATTGAGTTCAGAATATCTCCACTAAAAACAAAACTGGAATATTGGTGTATTGGAGTACTGGAGTGGATTTGAGGAAAGATATATATTATCGTTCATCATAGAATTGAGGAATGAATCTCGGATGAGTTCGTTGTTGGGTAGAATTCGTCTATTGGTTTGGATTTTTAATTTTTGGCACTCTTGTTGAATTTAAATTCATCTATGATGTTTGAATTCAGTTTCTGCTAAGATGGAGTTCTTTCATAAGAATCCATTGATATAATTCCCAACTCTGAGAAACCAATGCTGTCGGAGTCCGGAGATATAATTTGTCTGTTTGAACAAGAGCGCCAGAAAGCTCCTGTCCACAGGGCTTGAACCCATTTTCTATTCAACAAATGATTTTCCATTTTTCTTCAGATAGTCAAATTAGGGGCTTACAACAATATTGTGAGCATGAGCAAATCTCTTATCATTTATTCCTCCCAAATCTCCTCATTTCAGCGGGATTTGGGCGGCGGTCGTGAAATAGTTCAATTATCACATATTTTACGAAATGTCGGTGATACAATGCTTACATGGGAGCAACTAGAAACAAACATAATCTAATCAGAATCATTCCTGAATTATCATCCCTTATCGCCCATCTCATCTGACCAGAATGACCTCATTCTTTTGACATCTGGCTATTTCCTTATCGGTAGCACTTTGACAAGCTCTCAGCTCAGTATGACTTGACTGATATACGATCAAATAGCTTCTCGTCTTGGCTGCGGGCACATCAGCTATTTCTGGCAGAGGTGATACAAGAAATATCTGAACCAATGATCTGTTTCAACAAACTCATATCCAATGCCATCAACATCCAAGTTGCCACCTTAGTGCTAATTAAGGAAGACTATCTTCCTCCTTAACATTGGTCTCTGATGCCCATACTCGCTATCCTTCCAGATGAAGATGGCGTCATCGGAGTTGTTACATTAAAGACAAAAACAGGAGAGTACAAGCAGTGTGTAAGGAATATTTGTCCTCTTCCCCTAAAGAAATAGTCATTACCTTTGTTTTGATTATACATGCATTATGATGCAGTTATATCATAAGAATCCATTGATATCATTCCCAACTCTGAGAAACCAATTTGTGGCGATATGATTTCTCAAAGTTTGAACAAGAGCGCCAAAGCCCCTGTCCACAGGGCTTGACCACAATTTATATTTATTAATTGTTCTTGGCTTTACGCCACAAACACCCGGTTTCTGAAAGGCTGGTCAAAGTTAACAGAACTTGTGATGTCCGAGTTTTTGCGCTTTGCGGAACTCAGAAGAGGGTTAACAAGAGATTGATGTCTGATTAGTTAACATTTGTGTTGATCAGCCTTTCAGAAACCGGGAGTATGAATGGTAACATATTTCAGTCGAAGAGGGTCAGATTTGACATTCACACAACAACACAACATACCAAACATCCATGCCCTGAGTGGGATTCGAACACACGACCTCCGGCACCACAGTAGGTATTTCTCCCACTGGACCACCGGGGCTAGCTACATTGTTAATTCAAATCTAGTATTTCCCCCTCGTTCTTGAATGACAACTCTCATCCTTCTCGGCATTGGCTCAATCAAATTAGCAACCTCATATTGGGGAGTTTGCTTCCCCAACCATGTTTGCTCATTAACCAAGGCGTGCTCCAACTCAGAAATTTTGAAATTCTCTAAAGTTCTGCATGAACCTTCTTCCCTATTTGTCCAACAAATGCTTTATTGTGTTGAAGTCTGGACTGGACATCGTCGAGGTATTGCCTGGTAACACTGGCCATGTATGGCCGATGATCATCCTGTATCAGGATTCAGGAGAAAAATTTGTCCTATCTAGGCCATATATGCAGCTGCATTCATGTCAGTAGACTAAACCTCCTCATAGCGGAACCAAGTTTATGTTATGCGGCTGCCAAAGAAATGAAATCCTTCTCATACCATTACTTCAAACTTCAGCACCTTCTAATTGCACTCAAGGAGAGAAACAGCTTTGAGCATAACTTTCGCAGGGCCTTCTCTACACATCAATTGAAAACCTCTTGTAAAGGTCATTTCTCCAATCGTCCATATGGATAAAAATCGCATATTCTTCTTTGAATACGTATATTTTTGATAATAATGCAGATATTTCTGTGAATCAAAAACACAATTGTTGAGAAAACATTGGACTTTATCGTCAGGTAAAAAGCACATCAATTTTTCCACAGGGCGTTTGAAACTTTAAGCTGGGATACATCTATTTGTTATACCTAAATCATGAAGATAATGAAATTACCCTTAACTTGACATAATAATCAGCGAAATCGATGCAGAAATGGAAAAAGAAAAGGAATTAAAATTTCAGATATTTATATTCTTAATCCGTACATATAATAATATTTAAATTTGAACTTAAATCTATCAATGTCCACTGCAAAACATAATAATTGTTTATTCTTTACTTCTCTGTTTGATTCAAAATTATTTTCACAGTTTGAAGACGATGGTGTAGTCATTGCTGCAATGGTTTGGGGTGGAGATGACGTGAATCATGCAGGTGTGATAATTCTAGATGCCATTACATTTTTAGAAATTGCAAGGGCAGAATTTCATACCCCCAGTCCCGTTCCCAAATGTCTTCATGGATGGTTCCTTCCGAAAAAGAGTGGATAATAATGGGATATTATGCTCTTTAATACCTATACCAAGACGATTAAATAATAATTGTTCATACTTCACAAGAAAAAAAATTATTTTATTTGTTTACATTTTGTTGTGTATAATGTATTCAATACATATATCGAATAAAAATATGAATCTTCCGAGTTCAATCACTCCAAGCCACGATAACATTCAGGCCAAGATTATCCAAGTCCTCCAATGCATTTCGTGATATGTAAGTTCCATCTGGTTTTACCACCACGATGAATGGTATATGTGAAATTCCAAATCTCCAACGAATTTCCCTAATGAAGATAATTGGATCAAGGACAGCTCAAAAATTGTCCAAATATACACTGCTCAACAATTGAAGTGGATACCTGTATTACTATTCACAAAGTTGTATTATCATGGTGCTTGTAGCGACTGTATTATTGTTGGTTTAGAAATAAAACTATTTATTTTCATTGACATCAATATGCGTTTATGACGATTAGGCTACTAGTGTACTAGTCCAAGATACCAGCGCCTCCTCCCTGTCACCACAAGAGATGATGACGGTGTCATCTGCGTAGGATAATATTGAATCTTCTGGCATATCGTTCACGTAGTGAATGAAAAGTATTGGACCTAAAATTGTTCCTTGTGGAACACCGATAGATATTTCTCTATAATTACTTGTATCTTTTTTTTTGTCATCAACCAATACAGATCCGATCGAAGTGAAACTTGGTGGCAAATTGTAGAATACAAATACGAAGACGTTTGTGAAATTTTGTGAGAATCGTTTCGCCAGAAAATTTTAAAAAAATTATGAAAAAATATTATTTACGTCATGATAACCCGAGAACGGAAAGAGATAGCGACTTGCAATTTTTGGGGTAGGTTGTGCATCTGAATGCGACATTTATGTCCATTAATAGGCATAATCAGCTAAACGATTTTGGAGTTATACCCATCTGAAATTTGTTTTTTATTTCCTCAATAACTCGAAAAATACAGAACTGATCCAATTGAAACTTGATTGATAGTTGTAAAATGCTGGCTCAAAAATTCACGCAAAATTTCGCGAGAAAATTTCAAAAAAATTATTAAAAATCATTGAAAAAAAATCTCTATATCAGAAACTATTTGCCCGACATCAATGAAATTTTGCGAGAGTCTTGAAAACCTAACCTAACCTAACTCTACTACCAAATTCCAAGTTTGAACACGATTGGATGTATATTTTCGAAGATCCGAGCAGCCTTGGATAAGTTCAGTAGTTGGATGGGTGACCGTTGCCAAGATAATTTTCGAACGAAAAGAGGTAGGGAGTTGAAATTTTCAGGGTGGGTTGCGCATCTGAATGGGAGGGTCAAGTTCGATTTTGGGCATAATCGGTCCATCGGTTTCGGAGTTATACCCATCTGGAATATTATTTCTCGATAACTCAAAAAATATGGACTCGATTCAATTGAAGCTTGGTAACTAGCTGTAGATTAGCGGCATAAAGACGTGTGTAAAACTTTGTAAGAACCGTACCCCTAGAAAATGTTAAAAAAATAGGTTCAAGCACTGACGTGAAGTCAGGAGCTTTTGCGCATATGTTGTATTGTCCATTCTCCTGTATTGGGCACTCTTAATCGAATTTACCATGGTAAATTCGTCAGTCAGTGCTTGAACCAATTTTTTATTGTAAAATATTAATATGGAAAAAAGTTTCTTGTGAAACAAAATGAAGGGGTGGCTTTTTCTACCCATTGCCATCATAGAGGAACACCACCAAAAAATTTTTTGAGTGCCTTCTCGCTCGCATAATATTTCTTCTTAATTTTATTCTCGTCAGATTTTTGGTTTTTGAGAAAAAAAATTAAAAACTTCTTTTCGGGCGCCATCTTTAGGGGGCTGTTACTGATCTGGTGGGGGCTCACCAAAAGTTTATATGTAAGACACACCCTATTTTTTGATGAGGAATCATCCCCTAAATTTTTCCGCAACTATTCATATACACTCTCTGTATAGTCTAACCCATTTGAGGGATATACCTTTATTGAAAGAAAAAGTACCAGATTTCCCAATAGTTGTCCAGTTCGTCGTGTGGAACTACGAGTTATAACCGTATATTCATAATTTATCTACTGAAGACAGGATGCTAACTCAATTTTTGCTTTGATGCTTGTTTAATGAGGTATTCACTGACTATATGTAGTAACTACATACAGTGCGACAAAATATTGTTCAAAATAGCGATGTGGCTAGGGAATCCAATCCCGCACCAAAACCTCTATCCCGCAAACGCGCGGGATTGAAATAACCAATCCCGCGGATCCGCAAGAATGCGGGATTGTTAAAAATATGTATACTCTTTGTAATCAACCTAATAAAAATGCTTATAAAAAGGTCTTATGCAATTAAAACCATACAACATACTATAGTCGTAGCATAATAGTTATGTATGTGCCAAAGACGAAAAACTGTCTATTATTGTCGTGCCTGCAAATTGCAAGCGGGCGATACAAGAGACAGTTTTTCGCCGATGTGCATATTCGTCCACCTCTACATACTTTTATGAATTTCGGACCACTTAAATAATTTCACTATAGCAAATGACAGTTATTCTCTCATAAACTTATGTTTGTATTGAACCGTATCATGCCGTATCCATAGTGACCACAGCACTGACATTTATTGTTACAGACACTTATGTTTGTATTGGGCCGTATCCTGCTGTAACCATAGTGACCATAGCGGACGAGAAAGTAATTTTGTGGACGAAAAAGTCTTTTTTCGTCCACAAAGTACTTGCCTTAAATAATAGTCGATTTTCCGGCCGCAAATTAGTACGTAAAATGTCACTTTTCGGAGAGGTCGACAAAAAGAGTACTTATTCTTTTTCTGAGGCATTTGCGCTTTCATTATCGAATACGGAATTTTAATATTGAATCCCGCAGATCCCGCACGGAAAATCCCGCAATGTTGATCCCGCAGAATTTCAGAGGGATCCCGCATTTGCGGGATTGGATTCCCTAGTTGTGGCGACTGAAGTACATTCTATATACATAGAAATATGGATCATGCGGAGTAATATATATAATAAAATTGGTTCAAGCCCTGTGGACAGGAGCTTTCTGGCGCTCTAGTTCAAACAGACAAATTATATCTCCGAAAGAATTGGTTTCTCAGAGTTGGGAATTATTATATCAATGTCAATATCATATGATAGGAAATTCCATTCAAATAATAGTTTATTTATCAAGATTAAATGATTAATCATGAGAATGAGAACTGCACCATGGAAGAAATCAAATTAAATCTGGCCAATTTTGCCCAATAACGAACTTAACCGAGATATTCATCTCCCTAACCTACTCTGAACATTTCAACTACCTAGCTCATTCCGTTCGAGAGTTATTGTAGAAAAACTTTTTTTAAATTTTCAAATTTTTTTTTTTGACGGTAATCTGGTCAATACAAAACTTCACATGCGTATAATGGTCATGATTCTACAATTTGATGCTAAATTTCAGATAGATCGAGTGATCGGTTTCGGAAATACTCATTAAATTTTTTTTTACTGAAATCAGCCATAACTCTGAAACCGCTTGATGGATTTCGCCCATTAACGAGCTCGTCCGAGTTATTTACGCTCCAAACCCACCTTGCAAATTTCAATCCGCTAACTCCTTTCGTTCGAGAGTTATCGTGCCTACGGCCAGCCGGCCGGCCGGACAGAATCGATTTCGACCTCGGATTCTTGATCAGTGAGTCGAACCAAATCGTTTGAGACCATTTTCAGCCAAAAAGTCCAAAATTACAGACACTTGGGCAAATTGATAGGCACTCTGTTCCGAGGAACTAGAGCGCCAAAAAAACAAGTTTTGTATGACAATTGCCCAAAACAGGTTTAAAGTACCTACAAATAGTAGATATTCCATAAAACATGTATGAAAGAAGAGAAGTAATAATGAAAAATTATCTTGTAATCGATCAAAAATTTCCTGATCTACGTTCACCAAATTTTCTCCTCTCTCGAACTACAGAATTATGCTTTCAATATTTACGTAATATTTTCAATCATTTTTGGGTGAGGTCCCCGTTGCATCACTAAAATACGAGTATTTCAACCCCAATATTTTTGAAGTTATAATATTCCCTTCCGTCAGTCCCGTCATAAATTGAGAGAACTGAGCATTCTATGTCTATGGATGAAAAGCAGTCTCACTACTCTCAGATCTCTTGTAGAATTATGAGGAATATAATATGATATCATATTTATTGGGTAATATTTTAATGCCCATGGTTAATCCATATGATGATGGGAATGGTAATGGTAAGTTAATAATATTGAGTTCAGAATATCTCCAGTAAGAACAAAACTGAAATACTTGGCAAAGTTTCAATTGATATAATATAATTTTCAGAGTGAATTTGAGAAATGAATATCTCGTTCATCATAGGTTTGAGGAATGAAAATCTCGGATAAGTTCGTTGTTGGGTAGAATTGGTCTAATGGTTTTGGATTAATAATTTTTGGCACTCTTATTGAATTCAAATTCTTTTATGATGTTTGACTTCAATTTTTGTTATGATGAAGTTCTATCATAAGAAGCCATTGATATAATTCACAACTCTTACCAATACTTTCGGAGATATGATTTGTTGAAGTTTGAACAACAGCCCCAAAGCTCCTGTCCACAGGGATTTCCCACTTTTTGGCGCTCTTGTTCCTCGGAAAAGAGTGCTTATCAATTTGCCCAAATGTATGTAATTTGGGAATTTTTGGCTAAAAATGGTCTCAAACGATTTGGTTCGACTCATTGTTCAAGAATCCGTGGTCAAAATTGATTCTGTCCGGCCGTCCGTCCGTTAACACGATAACTCTCGAACGGAAGGAGCTAGACAGTTGAAATTTTCAGAGTAGTTTTAGGAGATAAATATCTCGGTTGAGTTCGTTATTGGGCAAAATAGGCTAGGTGGTTTCAGAGTAACAAAAAAAAATTATTTACATTACAAATTTTAAACTCAATATTTTTAAGATGCAATTTCATGATAATAATCCATTGATGTCATTATCAGCTCTAACAAAATAATACTCTCGGAGATATGATTTTTCAAAATTTAAATAATTATTCTCAATTCTATATGACTTCAAAGAATACTCTAATTATAATTTCCTGATGTATATAAATCCAACATGAGATGAGTCATAGAATTACGTTTTGAATTTAATTACGAACATTCTTGAGAATTGACCCACAGAAGCCAAATTGAAAAAGTGGGAAAGCCCTGTGGATGGGAGCTTTGTCACTCTTGTTCAAACTTTGACAAATCATAACTCCGAAAGTACAGGTTTCTCCGAGTGCGGAATGATATCAATGGTTTCTTATTTAATTTTATGATGCAGTTATATCATAAGATTCCATTGATATCATTCCCAACTCTGAAAAACTAATACTTTCGGAGATATAATTTGTCAAAGTTTGAACAAGAACGCCAAAGCTCCTGTCCACAGGGCTTGAACCAATTTCTTTTTCTTATATTACTATCTACACAACAGTCCTCCACTGCTTTTACCACCTAATTAGTCTCCGCCTATACTCAGAAATGCAAAAATACTGAAAACAAATAGTAGGCAGTATTAAGAGCGAGATTTATACACTCACTCAGCATTGGTCTCCAATTTCGACTGATCTTCAAATGGAAGAGCATACCAAGGTCCACTCAATCTTCGGAAGAGATAATCGAAATCACTAGCACTTTTTTCTGATGCTATTAAAATGATTTCAAATCCACTACGGTGCTTGAATGCTTCCTATAGAAGAATTTCATATGATAGTAACATTGATAGTAAGATGAAAAGTAAATGAAGATCAAAGCAGTCTGGTCGCGCTATCTCTTACTAAATAACAACTGATCTACAAACATTCCTAATGATTTGGGTTTTAAAGGTGCCTAACGATAATGTTAAGCAGAAGAAATTATACAGCAACTGGATTCAGGAGCTTCAGCGACCGCTTCATTTAAAATCAATAAATTTCCCTGATTTTTATCGCCATACACTCTATATAAATTTCTTAGGGACCTAAGATAATAGTGATATTAATACTGACGATAACTGCCATGATAACTTGAGAACGGAAAGAGATAGCGACTCGAAATTTTCAGGGTAGGTAACCGGTGCCATTATATTACGACAAACAAGTTCGTTAATGGGCATATTTTTTTTTTTCAAATAATATAGATAGATCGAATTGGAACTTGGTGAGTAGTTGTAAAATACAGACTTAAAGACGTATGTGCAATTTTATAAGAATCGTATCATCAGAAAATGTTAAAAAAATTATCAAAAAATACACTGCGCAAAAAAATTAACGCTCATTCTGAAAAACTCAATTTTAATGAAAGTTAACTCTACATTGACTTTATAACTTATTTTTTATATTCTCTCGGGAAGGTTTTGAACGAAACAAGACACATTAAATGGAAGAAACATTCAGGATTTCACCGAATCTTATGTGAAAGAAGAGAAATAAACAATTTTCGAAATACTGAGTGATCTTAAAATGTTCTGATCTAATCCTTCCCAGATTTCTCTGAGTTGGATTCCTAAGTCATTAAGAGTAGCTGGATGATTTTCTGAAATTCTCAGCCTTCTATTGAGGTTGTCCCAAACCTGCTTTATCGGATTGAGATCTGGACTTCTTGCTGGCCATTCCATTCGAGAGACTTCAACCTCTTCAAGGTACTCCTGAACGATGCGCACACGATGAGGTCTGGCATTATCGTCCATAATAATGAAATTTTCACCAATGTATGGGGCAAATGGCACTTTATGCTCTTCAAGAATGTTCCTTATTTACCTATCAGCATGCATAGCTCCATTATCAACGACCACTAGGTCTGTGCGAGCAGTCAAAAATATTCCACCCCATACCATAATCGATCCTTCCCCGAAACCAGTAGTATTCAGGAAATTGCATTGAGCATATCTTTCATGTGGACGTCTGTATACAAGGGAACGCCGATCACAATGGTAGAGGCAGAATCTAGACTCATCTGTGAAGAGAACTCTTTCCCAATCAGCCTCTTCCCAATGGATATGCTCTCTCGCAAAATCCAAACGCGCCCTTCGATGGGCTGCGGTAAGAGCTGTGCCTCTTGCCGCGACACGAGGCCTTAAATCATATTCTCTCAGGCGATTTATTATTGTCTGAGTGCTAATTTGCACCCCATGAGTTTGCTCAAGCTGATTTTGAAGGAGGCGAGCGGTTGCAAACCGTTGTCTCAACGAAGAAACTCTCAAGTAACGTTCTTGAATGGCAATTGTTACCCGTGGTCTACCCTGTCCTGGTCTTCGGACATCCATACCTGTCTCCCTGAATCGCTGCAACATTCTGGACACACTTGTATGGGAAACTCCAAACCTTTCTGCAATTCTTGTGTATGTCCACCCTCCTTCTCGCAAAACTACCGCTTGGGCACATTCCTCTTGGGTCAAATTGCATGTTTCGCGTTGCATAGCGATCGAGTGTAGAAAATCAAACGAAAGAAAAACTATTGATCACTAGAATTGATCGAGAACAACTGATTTCAGAATGGAGCCAATACATTCAAAATCTGATAATCTCATCTTTTTTTATTCCTACTGGGAAAAAACATATGTATTGAAGAAAAACGTTGAAAGTGGATAACATATGCATGCATAATTCTGATAAAAATAATTATCATTGAGAACACCTTCAATTGTAAAATAAATTTGAGATTTCCATAATGTGCGTTAATTTTCTTGCGCAGTGTATTATCCATCTCACGATAACGACTTGCAATTTTCAGGGTAGGTTGAGCATCTGATTGCAACATTTGAGTTCTTCAATAGGCATAATCGGCCAAATATTTCTGGAGTTATACCTATCTGAAATTTTGTTTTTATTCCCTCCTTAACTTAAAAAAATATTAAACCAATCCAATTCAAACATGGTAATTGGTTGTAGAATGCAGACGCACAAATTTTTACGAAATTTCTTGAGGATCGTATCACTAGAAAATGTTTCAAATATCATTGAAACTATCCGTCTGATATCGCTGAAATTTTGGGGAAGGCTTAAAAACCTAACTTTACATCCAAGTTCCAAAATTTGAACACTATCGGATCTATATTGTTACAGATCTGAGCAGCAATGAATGAGTTCAGTAGTTGCGGTTGGGTGACCGTTGCCACGATAGCGACTTGCAACTTCCAGGGTAGGTTGCGCATCCGAACTGGGCAGTTATGTTCATTGTTGGGTATAATCGGCCACACGGTTTGACAATTATACCCATCTGGAATATTGTTTTCGCGATGACTCAAAAAATATAGATCCGTTCTAATTGAAACTTGGTAAGTAATTGCAAAATATCGACGCAACGGAGTTTGAGAATTTTTGTGTGGATCGTAACACTAGAAAATTTTTAAAAGATTATTAAAAATACAATTTATCTCAGGATTACTTCAGAACGGAAAGACATAGCAACTTGCAATTTTTGGGGTAGTTTGTGCGTCCTAATGCGACAATTGAGTTCGTTAAACGGCATAATCGGCCAAACAGTTTCGGAGTTATATCAATCTGAAATTTGATTGTTATTTCCTCAATAACTCAAAAAAATGATGCTGATTCAACTCAAACATGGTAATTAGTTTGTAAGATTTCGTGAAGATCGAATCACCAGTAAATTTTGGAAATATCATTGAAAAAAATTTCATATATCAGAAAGTATTCGTTCGACATTTCTGAAATTTTCTGAGAACCTTCAAAACCTAACTCTACAACCAACTTGCTGATTGCTGCTGATGGAGATCCGAGCAGGCTTGTATCAGTGGATTTATGCAGTATTTTTTTTCGTATGTTATTAGATATTTAATGAATTTCAATTTCGATAGAATACATATGTCAGAATTTAAAATTCCTTGATCTTCGACGATTCTATCTAATTACTCAAGTCCTTAAAATGGTAAGAAATGTATTAAAATCTTATAAAAGCTGTGAAAACGGTCTATATCGATGTTAAATTCGATTTAGAGTGTCAAATAGAGATGAATGGACACTTAAACATGCGCGCAAAAGCTCCTGACTTCACGTCAGTGCTTGAAACAATATTTTCATTCACCATTTTTCAAAATTCCGCTCAGTTAAAAATATACAGGCCGTAGAAACTGCAAAAAAAATCAGTTTTCCGTTTTGACATGGTTATTCAGTATGAAATGAATTTTGATGTGGAGTTTTCTATAACTATGGCATATAATCTCCAATTAATAATATTTTCTTACTTCCCCTGGTTTCCTCGTTAACGACTAGTGAATTCATAAAACTATGAGAAGTTAGCGTAATTAAAGCAGATTAAGTTTATATTACGTCATTATATAAGAATCTTCAATCATTTTAGAAAGTTGAATTCTTCACGATCTAACCTAAAATGTAGGTACCGTTTTCGAGATAATCTTCATGGAATGGTATGAAATAAGTAGTTATAGCTAAGCGGGTTCTGGACCATAACATGGACATGACCTCACATTTTTGGTTTAGCGCTCAGAATGATGAATGCCACCATGACAGTTGCAACTGTCACAGTGACATCTTGACTTGGGTGGTGGTATGGAAGTCTACTTTTTTACTACGGTAAAGCATCATCTAAAGTATTGTTGGAATTTATGGAAAAATGAATTAGTAAATGCAATTTGAAAAGGTGGACTGAGTTAATCCAAATCGATTCAATGTATACACCAAATACGCATTGAGAGTAGTTTTAAGAGAAACAAATTTCAGAAGTAATAACACCAAATTTCTTAGTTTGACAAATCTGTTAAACTAACCAACCTATTTTGAGGTTACGTTAATCGTAATTCCTAAGCTGGAAGATCGAAATAAATCTCTTGAGATAAAAATGATATCATATATTGTTCGAGGTAACTTTTTTACACTATCTTTAATATCTCTAATTTTCTGGATCAATTTTCCACGATTTGCTCTTTCAATCGTTGTAACCACCCAGAATAGGTTAATTCCTTGCGTGTTCTTCATAATTTTTTAAGATTTTAAGAATAATTTCCTTTTCTTAATTTCCATTTTCAAATTTTTTTCAATCTTTCCATGTTGTCCTATGCGAGCTCAGAATAAAGCCGAATTACAGAAAAGTAGTTTCAGATAAGGCCCATAAACTGTCAAACCATATTTCATCTAATTCGCATCAAAACATGCGCATTGGTTCAATACGGATCGAGAAGATGCATGTAAAAGTAATATATGCCGCGCTCGGAGTAGGTATTATTTGTGTTCTGTGGTAAGGTGGGATTTCGTTGCGTAGTCCAACGTTCGCGGCCCGCCGCGACGTGCAGCCATCGAGCACTGCTTCAGTGCTTTTCAGTTTCAATGGTCGCATTCAGCGGACGAAGTGCTCAGCCACTAAACGCTACCGCTACCTAGCACAAATCAAATGTGCTCCATAAATAGGCTACGCTAAAAGTTTACAAACACTCGGGAGTTGTCGGTAATTACCGCAGACAGTCGGCTCTCTGTCTCATCGTCAGGCTACGCTAAAAGTTTACAAACACTCGGGAGTTGTCGGTAATTACCGCAGACAGTCGGCTCTCTGTCTCATCGTCTCATCTAGTTCGAATTCATTTTAGGCGGCAAATGGTTATGCCGTTAGCCGTTAATGGTAAATAGCCTCCTCTCCACAACGTGTTGAGTTCGTAGGGCATGTGCCACCGAACGTTTTGGTAACGGTTGCGCAACTGTTTCGTCCGCTGAATGTGACCAATGATTTCGTTGGGGTGTTTCGTCTTGTAGATACTGCAGCCCTCCCTCCACTCACTTCCAAATTCCAAACCACGGAAGTCAGAACACAAATAAACCATTTATTCCAAACCAAACGTCGCGGCAGGCCATGAACGCAAGACGTCGCAACGAAATTGCACCTGTAGGTGCTTTATCGGCTCGTTTCCTTTTCAGGCCGACATTCTAGAACTAATAATAATTATAATAATGTTTATTTCCTCTGTGACAATAACAATTGTATAGGAATAGTCACTTCTTAACCCATGAATACAAATTACAAACTACCAATTATAATAGTACATATATTTCTTCATATCGCTGCATTGATTCCATATAGATCCCAAGAATATCAAGCTAAAAACAAATTCATGGATAAATGCCGAAAACGTCTCCCCTTTCCCTAATGAGCGTTTCGTATTCTGTAATTCTGTAGATACTGTTTTCTGAAAGAATATTGCGCAGTCTGTGTTTGAAGAGTGCATTCGGCAGTTTTCGAAACTGTACAGGCAGCATTATACAGCTGTATGTCAATGTTGTACGTTCTCTTTAACCTCCTTTGGGGGAGAGTCAAGTTTTGCCTATTTCTTGTATTATAGTTGTGTATGTCTTTTTGTGTAGTATAGGTGTCCAGATGTGTTTTAATATGTAGCAGTTTTTGGTAGATGATTACTGAATATACTGTCATTACTTTTAGTGTGGAGAATAGCGTTCTACAACTTGTGTTCCCTGCAACTCTAAGGATACCTCTGACAGCAAATTTCTGCAATGTAAAGATTTTTGAAATGTGCACTGAGGCAGCATTACTCCAGCATTGTACTCCATATATTAGATGAGAATGAAACAGGGCATAATAACTGGTTAGCGCAGCCATTTGTATTGGAAGTTTCGCTGACTTTCCTAATGGCGTATATTGCTTTTGCGAGTTTGGATCTTAACGCATCAATATGGGATGACCAATTTAGTTGGGGATCTAGCTGTATCCCCAAAAATTTTATTGAAGAATTTTCATTTGAGATCTCTTCGATTGACTTTACACTGAAGTATAGAGGGTTGGTTTAGGTTTCATTTAGAAATAACTCATTTGCTGTGAACCACTTTTTAGCTTTTTGTATTATATCATGGTAGGTAGTTTGCATGTTCATTCCCTTATCCATTTCCGTTGCAAAGGTGGTGTCATCTGCGTACATGCATGAGATTGTGTTTCTGTGTATTACGTTGGAAGGCATGTCGTCAATGAAAATCAAGAAGAGTAACGGACCCAGTATTGAACCTTGCGGAACTCCTCTATTTATCGGTAGCGAGTTTTTTTTTTTTTTTTCGGCATCGACTGCTAAGGACATTAGCCGTTTGGAGCTTCAATCGCACTCAAAAGAGAACAAACATACAAGTACAACGTACAAAATGAATAAACAGTAAACATTGAGATATTCATACATAAACAAAAAATTACAAACATATATTATGTATACATGACTAGATGAGAGGTAGGTATTATACAGCTTTTAGTGAGATGTAGGCAGCATATAGTAACAATAACTATGCAGAAAAGTGGCAGAGGTGAGTTATATTTTCGCGAGTAATCTTGTTCTCTTGAGAAACTCTAGAATGTTCTTTTCAGATTCAGCCTGATACTTTAGAATTTCTCCGACGCCACCTCTGATGCCCAGTTCATCCCGTATTCTACTATATTTTGGACACACCACAAGAACGTGTTCTACGGTAAGTATTTGTTCACAATCTGAACATCTTGGTTGATTTCTTCCTCGAAGCATATATAATGAGGTTAAGTTTGTATGTCCTATTCTTAATCTTGTGAGTGCGACGTTCTCCCGTCTGCACATCTTGGATGTTGTTTGCTGTTTAATGACCGTGTTTTTTATTTCTCTTAATTTCGCAGAGCTTAGGTCCCACTCTGCTTGCCATTCTTGGATGAGGATCGATCTGTAGTAATTCTGAACCTCATTATAATTTATCCTAATATACAAATGTGGTTCCTCGATACTTGCAGCTTTAGCAGCTTCATCAACAGTCTCGTTTCCTTTTATTCCACAGTGTGCAGGGGTCCATATAAATCTTACCTTCTTATTGTTGTTTTTCAACCATGCAATACTAGCTTGTACTTGACTATATCTATATCTATATCTATATCTACTATTTGGTATATGTTGGACAAGTATGATTCAAATAACTTTAGACATGTTCCCCGTATGCCATATCTATTCAGTTTGTCCAGGAGTATTGTGTGATTCACACATGTCAAAAGCCGCAGATAAGTCTGTAAAGATTGCTAGACATTTTGGTTTTTATTTTCGAAACATTCTTCTATTTACTTTGTCAGAAACAGTATTGCATCTGTTGTGGATAGACCTTTTCTAAAACCATATTGATTTTGACACAATATTTCATGTTGATTCAGAAAACTGTTTAGGTTGTTATATATTGCTCTTTCTAGTATTTTAGAGAAAGCTGGTAGAATCGCAATTTGTCTGAAATTATTTGCTATTGATGGATCCTCTTTTTTGAATATTGGACAAACTTTGCCATTTTTTCATACCTGTTGGGAACACCCCTCTTCTAGACATTTATTAACGATGTCTGTCAGAGGTTTACTTCTATAGGATACACACTTTTTCATGATAAAAGTACTGATGCCATAATAATAATTACCATGTTCGAATATAATAGGCATCGTTTTTGGTGTCCTTGTTCCTCGGAACAGAGAGCTCATCAATTTGCCCAAATGCCTGTAATTTTCGAATGAGAATGTCGATGTAATTTGACTCACTGATCAAGAATTCGTGGTCAAAATCGATTCTGTCCGGCCAGCCGCTGAAATTTTTATTGTAGGTAGGTTTGATTCGTTTATTGGGTAATCGTGCTTACGTTGGAAGAACATAATCAAATTTGACCCTAGATATTTCATTAGTAGATTAATTGTAAACATATCCGTTAGTTCCACTCAAGACCATTTTTGGCGCTCTAGTTCTTCATCGGAACTGAGTGCTTATCAATTTGCCCAAATGTCTGTAATTTTCGGCTGAAAATGGTCTCAAACGATTTGGTTCGGCTCACTGATCAAGAATCCGAGGTCGAAATCGATTCTGTCCGGCCGGCCGGCCGTAGGCACGATTACTCTCTAACGAAAGGAGTTAGAGGATTGAAATTTGCAAGGTGTGTTTGGAGCGTAAATATCTCGGTTAAGTTCGTTAATGGGCAAAATCCATCGAGCGGTTTTGGAGTTATGGCCGATTTTAGTAAAAATATTTTTTATTAATATTTCCTAAACCGATCACTCGATCTATCTGAAATTTAGCATCAAATTGTAGAATCATGACCTTCATACGTATGTGAAGTTTTGTATTGACCAGGTTACCGCAAAGTGTCAAAAAAAAATTTGTAAAAATTAAAAAAAATTTTTTTTTACAATAACTCTCGAACGGAATGAGCTGGGCAGTTGAAATTTCCAGAGTAGGTTAGGGAGATGAATATCTCGGTTAAGTTCGTTATTGGGAAAAATGGTTTCGGAGTAACGAAAAAAATTTTTTTTTTTAGTAACAAATTTCAAATTCAATTTTTATTTAAGATGCAGTTTCACCATAAAAATCCATTGATATAATTTTCAACTCCAACAAGCAAATACTTTCGGAGATATGATTTTTCGAAATTTCAATAATGAATCGTACTTCTATGTTTTCACAAAATGTTATCATTATTCTATCTAAGCTTTATTATATGATCTGTGTTCATACTCGTACATGTCATCCTGTTCTATAAGAGAGAGTCAGATTCATTTAACCTATTTTAATTTGATTTCTTCCATGGTGCAGTTCTCATTCTCAGATTGCTCATTTAATGTTGATAAATAAACTATTATTTCAATTGAATTTCCTTTATGATGCAGTTCTATCATAAGAATATATTGATATAATTCTCAACTCTGAGAAACCAATACTGTCGGAGATAAAATTTGTCTGTTTGAACTAGAGCGCCAGAAAGCTCCTGTCCACAGGGCTTGAACCCATTTTTTGATAAAAATTTGTAAAATTCCCACATTTGATGAAATGCCAGCACACTGATCCGAATAGGTGTACCTACTAAAACTAATGTGAAAAACACCCTCCGTCTATTTCACTCATGCTCATTAGGATGACAATGTTTCAAAACCGTACAATCATATTTAAGATTTAACATACCCCCCATCCTTACTCTGTCACTCAAATTTTACAAGTCTAGCGTCACAACGAAATGTTTCTCGATTTTTCTTCAATTATCTACTAGTCCATGGAGTTCATCATGTTTCATAAAGGTGTGTTTCTTTAAAGTATCACTTCGAGTATACATTTTGTTTTTTGTTGTTATATAAGAATGGGACTGATAAGTACCCGCTTTGCATCCACTTCATATCCGTTGTTTACTTTGTAGTAAAAAATCAAACTTCCATCCCGCCACCCAAGTATAGATGTCGCAGTGATAGTTGCAACTGTCGTGGTGGCATTCATCATTCTGAGAGCTAAACCAAAAATGTGAGGTTCTGTCCACATTGTAGTCCAGAACCCGCTTAGCTATAACTACTAAAATGTGATAAAATTGACATATATTTAACTTCTTTTGTGAATCCGGCCCTGAACTAGGACACAGATTATTTGTGCTAGAAATCACTTTTCCGTCCTTCATACAGACACAGGAAATCAATCAACATTATGCAAATATAATACTATCAAAGTAATGAACATATGATTTTTGTGCATGCATGGCTTGTTTATGAATTGTTCTTATTCACCTGCATTTCAAACCACTTGAATTGTAGGTGATCTACGTATTCTATGAATAAACATATATTGTTCTCCCAGATTAGTTCCCCTTAATCAGAGATCATTTGAATTCTCATGAAACGAAATAACATTTTCATTATACCAGCCTAGAATGTTAAATAAGCTTCTCAAATATTACAGTAAATAATTGGTAGAACTATAATCGGCTCTCCATAACGAAAAAATGATACTTTTCAAAAATGCTGGAAATGATCAATGGATAGAGATAATGTGATAATTTGTTCCTTATAAAATAGTCAACTCTTATCTCTGGTTCGCTAGAAACGTATATTTTGTATGTTTATGTACATTAAAAATCATTGTACGCGTTCATTACTAATTTTAAAAATGTCTTACCAACTAATTTTAATAGAACTATAATGAAATTGTGTTTACAAGTATTTTACTCACTTTATATATTTCTTTCAATAAACTGATAAGGTCTGTGATACCTTTACAACTTGAAGAAGCAAAAAGCAGAATATAAACTTTTTTGTTCTCCAAAACTTCCAATGCGTTGAATCTTTCCCCTTCTCTGTTTATAAGTGCTTTTCCTACGAAAATATCCATATTTTACTATTCATACAATGATCCCAAAATGACAATTATCAGAGAATTATTTTTTTGACAAATGAAGTTTATTTTAAACATACTTCCTACTGCTCAAATATTGCATCAATAACTGATTTTTGCAGGAAAGTAGTCCAATGAGTTAGCAAATTTATTTGAATGTTTATTATAAACAATTTTCTGTATATTATGCCCCTGTTCCTTGAGTAGATATTCCGCCGTATTCACAAAGCATTGTTAAGTGTTCAATCTCCGTTAAGTCCTAACTGAGGTCCTCAGTTAAGGATAAATTTGAATCGCAGCCTCATTTAACGTATTTAACGGAGGTGAAACAGGCCTGTATTACCAGCTTTATCCCTTATTATCCCCAATTTATCCTTAACTGAGGACCTCAGTTAGGGCTTGAGGGAGATTATATAAATGCTGAATACGGCGGAATAATATATTCAGTTTCTATATACATAATAAACAGTTGCTGACAAAACGTCGAGTGGACTTCATCCTATATTTAAATCGACATCTTCATCATTTTCATCATTGGTTTTGACTCTGCGTTATGACTGGGCACGGAATGTTCACAAACTTTTGTTAGGACTTAAGGCTAGGTGTAGTTAGCTTTTTCAAAAAATATTTTTTTCATGTTCTTAAATCATAATATCTCAGAAATATTGAGCCGTATTCATAAAAAATTTTTAAGAACCGTACCCCTAGAAAATTTTAAAAAAATCACGAAAAAAAAAATTGGTTCAAGCGCTGACGTGAAGTCAGAAGCTTTTGCGCGTATGTTCTATTGTCCATTCTTCTGTATTGGACACCCTTAATCGAATTTACCATGGTAAATTATGTTGTCCATTCTCCTGTATTGGACACTCTTAATTCGAATTTACCATGGTAAATTCGAATTAAGTGCCCAATACAGGAGAATGGACAACATAATTTACCATGGTAAATTCGATTAAGGGTGTCCAATACAGAAGAATGGACAATAGAACATACGCGCAAAAGCTTCTGACTTCACGTCAGCGCTTGAACCAATTTTTTTTTTCGTGATTTTTTTTAAATTTTCTAGGGGTACGGTTCTTAAAATTTTTTTTTTCATCATTTTTTTCAAATTTTCCAGGGGTACGGTTCTTACAAAATTTTAAACACGTCTTTATGTTGATTTTCTACTACTAGTTACCAAGCTTCAATTCGATCGAATATTTATTTTTTGAGTTATCAAGGAAATAATATTCCAGGTGGGTATAACTCGGAAACCGTTAGACCGTTTATGCCCAAAAACGAACTCAACTCTCCCTTTCGGATACGCAACCTACCCTGAAAATTGCAAGTCCCTATCTCCTTTCGTTCGAAAGTTATCGAGGCAACGGTCACCCATCTACTGAACTCACACAAGAATGCTCAAATCTTCAACAATATTTAACCGATCGTATTAAAACTTGAAACTTGGCAGTAGAGTTAGGTTATGAAGGCTCTTGCAAAATTTCAGCAATTTCAAACGAATAGTTACTGATATATAATAAATTTTTTTTTTTATTTTCAATGATTTATTAAAAATTTTCTACAAATGCTATCCTCACCAAATTTTGCAAACATTTTTGCGTTGGCATTCTACAACTAATAACCATGTTTGAATTCAATCGGTTCAGTATTTTTCGAGTTTATGAGGAACAAAAAACCACCAAATTTCAGAAAATTTCAGATGGCTATAACTCTAAAACCGTTTGGCCGATTATGCTCATAAACAAACTAAAATGTCGCGTTCTGGTGCGCATCCTAACCTGAAAATTTCAAGCCGCTATCTCATTCCGTTCTCAAGTTATCGTGACAACAAAAATATTTTTTAATAATTTTTTTTTAATTTTCTAGCCATACGATTCGCACAAAATTTCACAAACGTGCTTAGGTTCATATTCTACAACCACCCACCAAGTTTCAGTTCGATCCGATTCATATTGGTTGAAAACAAAATTATTACTCGGAAACCACTGGGCCGATTATGCCCATTAACGAACTTGTCCGTCGTATTGGGATGCGCCACCTACCCTGAAAATTTCAAGTTGCTAGCTCTTTTCGTTCTCAAGTTATCGTGGCAACGGCCGGACGGCCGGACGGCCGGCCGGACAGAATCAAATTTGACCTCGAATTCTTCATTGGGGAGTCGAACTTAATCGTTTGAGACCATTTTTTTCAAAAAATTCGAAAGTTACAGACATTTGGGCAAAACTATAACGCGATGTTCCCCAGAACATACGCGCAAAAAAAGGTTATGCTTATACTTGCAGAAAATGAAGGGAATCCTTCAGCTCGCATTCATAATATTTCGAGTGAAACCTTACTTATAGAGTAGGAGCATATCCTCTACAAAAAAGTATTTGGTTATTCATAAACGTCCTTTTACTTTAAATAAAAAGCATATCCTTCAATAATTTTGAGTGTGGTCAGTAGCAGACTCACCGCCGTATTCACAAAGCATTCAAGTATTCAATCTCCGTTAAGTCCTAACTGAGGTCCTCAGTTAAGGATAAATAAGAATCGCAACCTCAGTTAACGTGAAAATACACTTGAAACAGGCCTGTTTCACCACCGTTAAATACGTTAACTGAGGTTGTGATTCTTATTTATCCTTAACTGATGTCCTCAGTTAGGACTTAACGGAGATCGAATGCTTTGTGAATACGGCGGTCTCGGTCGTGTATTACCATGTTTATACAGGGTGAGTCTTTGACCACTGCATTAATTTTAACCAAAGATTGCTCTCATCAAATGGAACACTTTTTTCATTTTCCATTTTTCCAGATTCGTCTCAGGTAAAAAGTTACAAGCGTTTAAAGATTTCACAATGTGCTAATACACTCCCGCATATGAATTATCTATGACATTGTTGGCGGACGAGAATAAGGCATGGTAACGTGGTTTACAGCTTGATTCGGGATTCCAACGCTCAGGGACGGATCCATTAAAGTAGTGAAATTCCTGGAGTTTTCCATTTTAAAACATTCAATGAAGAATATCTCGAAAACGGTGCGTTCAAGGAGAAATGATGAAGAATAATTTAATGTTCTAAAACGATGGAATATTCTTGTAATGACTCAAGAAAAACTTTATATGCTTTCTTTATGCTAATTTCGTTTAGTTTTATGAATCCACGAGTCCATAACTAGAAAACCAGTAGAAGTAGAAAATAACTAATATTTGGAAAATATGTATCATAGTTAGAGGAAACTTTACGCCAACATTCATTTTATTCGAAAAAAGGATGTCAAAGCTACAAAATAAAAACTGATTTTTTTTCGAAATTTCAAGAGCCTGTATCTTTTTACCTGAGCTGAATTTGGAAAAATGTTAAAAGAAAAAAAGTGTTTCATTTGATGAGGGGAATCTTTAGTTAAAATTAATGCAGTGGTCAAAGACTCACCCTGTATAACGCATTTTTATAAACAAGGGTAGTGTAGTACATTTGTAGTTCAGATAGAATCTTATTACATATTTTGATCTGGAATTTGTTGGATTACAAGGTAATTTTTTTCGAAGAATTCCGGACTATAGGAGGTCTTGGGCTCTATAGTATAAGTACTCTATATTCCGACAAATTCGATAGTCCGAGACTGCCTTGCAAAACGTTTGTCGGACTACCAGAGGTCCACTGTACAATAAATAAACAAACCATAGTGAACAGGTTGGAACCTGCCGCGTCACATACAAGCCAACATCCCTTTTCTTATTATTGGAGGCTATTCTTGCAAGTATGAGGTGATCATTATGAATACGAAAAAAAGGAAATGCTTTTACTCTTACCTTTTTCTTCAACTGAAAACCTTATACTTTCATCTTATTCTTACAAGGATGTCGTTCAGTTTTATGAATACGGCTCAATATCTGAAATTTTGAAGTAAATCCGACAAATACTTTTCGAGTAATTCGATAATTAGCACCGGTCTCTCGGGCGCTCTGGGCGAGAGAAGGTAGCTAGCAGCTAACGTACTAACGACAACACTCCAGAAGGTAGAATGATACGTAGACAACATCAAATAGATATTTTGGAGGCTGCCACAGCGGCTGAAGAACTATTATATGGCTCAGGAATAGATGACTCTGTAAGTAATTGAATAATACGTAAATTGAGTGTAAAACTTCAAATGCGTTTTTCTCAAAATTACGTTCTTTGAACTGGTGACCACAGTAGTGAAATTTATACAGCTTTTCGAAAACATGAGAGACTCGTGCCTGATCGAAGGATATTCTTTTTGCGCGTATGTTCTGGGGAACATCGCATTATAGTTTTGCCCAAATGTCTGTAACTTTCGAATTTTTTGAAAAAAATGGTCTCAAACGATTAAGTTCGACTCCCCAATGAAGAATTCGAGGTCAAATTTGATTCTGTGTGGCCGGCCGTCCGGCCGTTGCCACGATAACTTGAGAACGAAAAGAGCTAGCGACTTGAAATTTTCAGGGTAGGTGGCGCATCCCAATACGACGGACAAGTTCGTTAATGGGCATAATCGGCCCAGCGGTTTCCGAGTAATAATTTTGTTTTAAACCAATATAAATCCGATCGAATTGAAACTTGGTGAGTAGTTGTAGAATATGAACCTAAGCACGTTTGTGAAATTTTGTGCGAATCATATGGCTAGAAAATTTTAAAAAAATTATTAAAAAATATTTTTGTTGTCACGATAACTTGAGAATGGAATGAGATCGCGGCTTGAAATTTTCAGGTTAGGATGAGCACCAGAACGCGACATTTCAGTTTGTTTATGAGCATAATCGGCCAAACGGTTTTAGAGTTATAGCCATCTGAAATTTTCTGAAATTTCGTGGTTTTTGTTCCTCATTAACTCAAAAAGTACTGAACCGATTGAATTCAAACATGGTTATTAGTTGTAGAATGCCAACGCGGAAATGTTTGCAAAATTTGGTGAGGATAGCATTTGTAGAAAATTTTTAATAAATCATTGAAAATAAAAAAAAAAAATTCTATATATCAGTAACTATTCGATTGAAATTGCTGAAATTTTGCAAGAGCCTTTATAACCTAACTCTACCGCTAAGTTTCAAGTTTTAATACGATCGGTTTAATATTGTTGGAGATTGGAGCATTCTTGTGTGAATTCAGTAGATGGGTGACCGTTGCCTCGATAACTTTCGAACGAAAGGAGATAGGGACTTGCAATTTTCAGGGTAGGTTGCGTATCCGAAAGGGAGAGTTGAGTTCGTTTTTGGGCATAATCGGTCTAACGGTTTCCGAGTTATACCCACCTGGAATATTATTTTCTTGATAACTGAAAAAATAAATATTCGATCGAATTGAAGCTTGGTAACTAGTAGTAGAAAATCAACATAAAGACGTGTTCAAAATTTTGTAAGAACCGTACCACTAGAAAATTCGAAAAAAATGACGAAAAAAAAAATTTTAATAACCGTACCCCTAGAAAATTTCAAAAAATATCACGAAAAAAAAAATTGGTTCAAGCACTGACGTGAAGTCAGAAGCTTTTGCGCGTATGTTCTATTGTCCATTCTTCTGTATTGGACACCCTTAATCGAATTTACCATGGTAAATTATGTTGTCCATTCTCCCGTATTGGACACTTAATTCGAATTTACCATGGTAAATTCGAATTAAGAGTGTCCAATACAGGAGAATGGACAACATAATTTACCATGGTAAATTCGATTAAGGGTGTCCAATACAGAAGAATGGACAATAGAACATACGCGCAAAAGCTTCTGACTTCACGTCAGTGCTTGAACCAATTTTTTTTTCTTTTAATTTCGAATTTTTATAAACAATTAACTGTTGGTTTTTTCCGAAAATATGGAAAAAATTTTCCTAAAGCTGCCATTTAGTTAATTTAAAAGAAACAAAAAAAAGCTTCGATCAGGCACAAGATTATCTTTTAATAAAACTAATTTTGTTTGTCCTATTGATTTTTGATGAAACTCCAAGGATACTAGTGATAGTGATGGCCACCGCAAGGAGCTTCGGTTGGAACATGGTCGGAACTGGATCAACACAAACAGCCATTACTTTCAACATTATTAATATTTTTTTCTGAAATTTCTGTCAAATCAAGCCGAAACCTTATTTGATGATACCATATTTTTACTTTTATAAAATAAAATAATTTACTGGCAAAAAAAAGTATTATAATTGTCATGTTTTGACACTTCTGAGTACACCTAACCCCAACGGAGATTGAATTTTTTCCATATTTTCGGGAAAAAACCAACAGTTAATTGTTTATAAAAATTCGAAATTAAAAGAAATAAGAATATCGTTCGATCAGGCACGAGTCTCTCATGTTTTCGAAAAGCTGTATACATTTCATAAGAATCTACCAAGCCGTTTTCGAGCTACAGTGGTCACCAGTTCAAAGAACGTAGTTTTGAGAAAAACGCATTTGAAGTTTTACACTCAATTTACGTATTATTCAATTACTTACAGAGTCATCTATTCCTGATCCATATAATAGTTCTTCGGCCGCTGTGGCAGCCTCCAAAATATCTATTTGATGTTGTCTACGTATCATTCTACCTTCTGGAGTGTTGTCGTTAGTACGTTAGCTGCTAACTACCTGCTCTCGCCCGAGAGACCGTTGATAATTATCGAATTACTCGAAAAGTATTTGTCGAATTTACTTCGAAATTTCAGATAATATTTCTGAGATATTCCGCCGTATTCACAAAGCATTCAATCTCCGTTAAGTCCTAACTGAGTTCCTCAGTTAAGGCTAAATAAGAATCGCAACCTCTGTTAACGTATGTAACGGTGCTGAAACAGGCCTGTTTCGCGTTAATTTTCACTTGAACTGAGGTTGCGATTCTTATTTATCCTTAACTGAGGACCTCAGGACTTAACGGAGATTGAATGCTTTATGAATACGGCGGATTATGATTTAAGAGAATGAAAAAAAGATTTTCTGAAAAAGCTAACTACACCTAACCCTTTAAGTACTAACTGAGGTCCTCAGTTAAGGATAAATTGGGGATAAAGCTGGTAAAACAGGCCTGTTTCACCTCCGTTGAATACGTTAACTGAGGCTGCGATTCAAATTTATCCGTAACTGAGGACCTCAGTTAGTACTTAACGGAGATTAAACACTTAACAATGCTTAGTGAATACGGCGGAATGGCTCTAATATCATGGTATAAATGTTGTTTATCAGTTTTGCTTTATTTCCTCTCAATGAATCTTTGGAATCAGAGCAGAGAAAACATTTTACAAGCACAGAGGCGCCTTCAAGAGCTTCAATTCACTCGTTCCTGGAACGATGAGTAGATTTCAATGATTTGTCATTTTGTGCCACTGGTACTACTGAACCCTATGGGCCTGTGCAATATACCTAGAATATGTAGGCTACGAGTAGGCATATCAAGTAAGATAAGAAGTAAACTTTAGAGTGTATTTCTTACACTGAGCTCAGAATAAGAATTACACTTTAAAGTTTACTGCTTATCTTAATCAATTCAAAACAAATTAATTTTAATAACAGGCGTAGAATATTTTTCAATAAAAAGACATAGATATTTTATGATTTTATTAATATGTTTTAAAATTTCTTAAAACTCTTTTTCGAGCTACTGCCCTTTGTAACCTTCAGTACATTGAACCTCACAGTTTTGGATAAAGGTCTGCATTCGCCAATGGTTACTACGTCTCCAATCTCAACATCCCTATAACAAGAAAATGTATTAGTCGATTGAATAGAATTTTGATGAAAAAATAAATGGAATAGATATAATCAAGTCCTTTATTTTCAAATAAAGTTATGCGATATTTCCAGTATTCAATAAATAAACTCATATTGACATATTGAATGGTGTATGGTTATTACCTCAGCGATTGCTCGGACATCACTCGAAATGCTCCGAGCAAATCGGTGGAGCGGATCGAGCTATCAACTATTTTCAATTTCAATGTCGATATAACCGTCAAACGTTCAACGAAATAATTACCCAAAAAAATTTGAGAAGGATTTATGAATGCGAAATTTGCCAAGGAACAACAGAAAACATTTCTGTTATATGAAAATACATATGGAAGAACGTATGTTTTTTTTAAACATGATTCTAAGTTAGCAAGGTACCACACGCAAATCATTAATTGCTTCTACATTGCGACTTCAGGATTGCCTCTCGGCTCGTTATCTTCATGAACCTCATGCAATTTTATTAAAAAAAGGCTACCGGAGTTATTCGAAAATGATGCCTAAATTCATTATCTGTAAATCTCATAGCGATATTATTCAACGGTTTTTTTTTTTTTTTTTTGGGTTTTCTCTCCCAAACTCTGAAAAATATATCTATAAAATAAAAATTAATTATTTTGTGATTTGCTTCTGCGTAAGAAACACAGGATATTTTTCAGAAGCAATCAATTGAACAATGTTGCCTAACAAACAACAACGAAACAACATCAACGAAGAAACAACTATATCGTAACGTTTCGGAGTCTATATCAGACTCCTTCTTCAGACGCTCAATGAAAATCGAGAGAATTATTTTGTTGATAGTTATTTGGTGAAATTCAAGAATTGTGACAATTCTTGAATAATGAGTATACCTCCCACAGTATCCTTTAATGATTTCTCATAGCGATATCTTCGGCAAAATACCATATTTTTTCTTCATGGTTGATTTCCTCATCTTCTGAATCGCTATCGAGTACCTATCTCTTCCCTATATGTAATATATTGAATAATAATTCATAATTCATATTTTTGAAATTTTAATATGACGGAAGCAGTATATTTAGGTCAGAATTTCAAACCCAGAATAAACAATCGCGTTTGGATATTCGTAGACGCGCTAAAGACTCGAAAATCACGTGATCATAAAATCCGCTCGATCTTATCGGCTCAGTGATGTAATTACCATATGCACCTATAGTGTTATTTTATTTGAGTTTTGTAAATTGGGAGTATCACAAGTGCGAATGGGATTGAAGAGTTCTCTCAAGATACCTACTGATTGGCAACCAATCTTCATAATAATCGGGCATCTTAATATGTTTGATGGTAGAAGACATCTTTGATGTTGACTACCTATAGATTCTTACCATATGTAAGAAAATATTTTTGACAAATTTCAAATGAAGTCGACAATAACAAAATCCATTTCAGATGAATTAGTGTTCCAATAAAAATAAACACATGTTTTTACGCTTAACACCAAAATTCAAATTTTCGTTCGGCCGGCCGGCTGTGTGCACGATTATTCTCGACGAAATGAGTTAGATAAATTTGCAGGGTAGATTAGAAGTCCAAACATAATATCGATGATTTAAAGCACATAATATATATTGTGTGCCCACTTTTTTGGCGCTCTAGTTCCTCGGAACTGAGTGCTTATCAATTTGCCCAAATGTCTGTAATTTTGGAATATTTTGATGAAAATGGTCTTAAACGATTTGGTTCGACTCACTGATCAAGAATCCGTGGTCGGAATTCATTCTGTCCGGCCGGCCGGCCGTCCGTAAGCACGATAACTCTCGAACGGAATGAGCTAGAGACTTGAAATTTTCAGAGTAGGTTTGGGGATGAATATCTCGGCTAAGTTCGTTATTGGGCAAAATCGGACAGATGGTTTCGGAGTAACAAAAAAAAAATTTTTTTTTACGAAACAAATTCCAAATCAAATTTTTTTTAATAAGCAGTTTTATCATAAGAATCCATTCATATCATTTTCAACTCTAACAAGCTAATACTTTCGGAGATATGATTTTCTTAAATTTCAATGTAAATCGTATTTCACAGATTGATATAATTATTATTCTATGTATGAATTCTCATAATGTCAACTTGACAGAAGGGAATATTGTAACTTCAAAAATATTGGGGTTGAAATACTCGTATTTTAGCGATGCAACGGGGACCTCACCCGAAAATGTTTGAAAATATTACGTAAATATTGAAAGCATAATTCTGTAGTTTGGTGAACGTAGATCAGGAAATTTTTGATCGATTACAAGGTAATTTATTATTACTTATCTAATAAACTATTATTTGAATTGAATTTCCTTTATGATGCAGTGATATCATATGAATACATTGATATAATTCCCAACTCTGAGTAACCAATACCAGATATAATTTGTCTGTTTGAACTAGAGCGCCAGAAAGCTCCTGTCCACAGGGCTTGAACCCATTTTTTTTATCTTCCTACGTTCAAAATATCACTTTACCCTAACATAGCAGTCTGTGCAAATATTGTATTTCCCAAATAACGAGAAGTAAGACTTACTTCTCGTTATAAAATTTGCACCGACTATATCTGTCTTCCTACGTTCAAAATATCACTTCACTCTAACATTGGCAAAATTGGACACACAATATCTGTGCTTTAAACCATCGATATGTGGAACAAACATAATACAGTGAAACCTCTATAGACGGACACTCCTCAAGAACGGACACTCCCCTCAAACGGACAATTTCCCTGGAACCAAGAAATTCGAGACAATTTTCCTGTTAAACGAATTCCCAGGAGCGGACACCTCTATCGAACGGACACGGACACTACAATATCCATAGCGAGGCCTAAAAACCTCCCAGCAGCGGACACGGAATTCTGAGGACCGGCCAAAAATCAATATGTTCATAGAAGATCTCGTGATATTATTTCTCGCGGAACCGCTCAAAAATGAATTCCGGGGAATCCCCTTCATTTCGTCTTTAATCGTGACAATACGTTCCTAGTTTTCAGTACACAGTGGCCGCTAGTAGTGAATCGTTAAGGGTATCATGGCGCCTAGAAAAAGATTTCTGACAATAAAGGAGAAGATGGAGCTAATAAATATGGCAGAAAAAGATAATTTATCGGTGCGTAAGTTAGCAGAAAGGTAAGTCATATTTTCTGAGTTATAACATATTCAATCGTTCAATCCGGAAAGTTATATGTTGATTAGTTGAGTAAGTTTATTTTTAATCGTTTCAGATTCGACATAGGAAAAACTCAGGCGGCAGCAATACTGAATCAGAAAGGGGCAATTCGTAATATGTGGCATTCTGGTGATAGTCTGCAGCAGAAACTGTGCAGATTGAAAAACATCCCTGAAAAAATTGACAGGGAATGTCTAGATTGGTTTGCGCGAGTGAGAAATCAGAACATCCCCGTATCAGGACCATTGATTAAAGCCAAAGCAAAAGAAATTGCCAGTAGGCTTAGTGCTTCCAATGGTTGGCTTCAAAAATGGAGGACAAGACATAACATATGTTTCAAAGCTATATCAGGCGAGTCTGCAGATGTTGATGTTAAAAGTGTTGATGAATTTTTACAAAAGTTGCCATCTCTTCTTCTGGGATACAGACCAGATGATATTTTCAACGCAGATGAGAGTGGTTTATACTTTCGAGCACTACCAAATAAAACAATGGCACTCAAAAAAGAGAAATGCATTGGCGGGAAAATGTCGAAAGAGCGGCTCACTATTCTATTCTGTGCTAGCATGACTGGAGAAAAAGAAAAATTATTAGTAATCGGAAAAGCCGCCTGTCCACGCGCACTCAAAAATGTTTCACTACAAGATCTGCCAGCTACTTGGAAATCAAATTCCAAAGCATGGATGACTGGTGACATAATGAAGGAATGGCTGATAGATATGGATAGAAGAATGAGGTTTCAGAAGAGAAAAATACTGTTGTTTCTGGATAACGCTGGTTCACATCCCAAGTACTTGAATCTAACAAATATAAAGCTATGTTTCTTACCACCAAACTGTACTTCAGTGTGCCAACCTTTAGATCAAGGCATAATCAAAAATGTTAAATTTTTGTATCGAAACTTGATTCTGAAACATGTTTTATCAAAAATGGATAGTGCTTCATCTGCTTCAGAATTATCGAAATCGATAAATGTTCTGGAAGCACTGTACTTCGTTAAAACAGCTTGGGACGAAGTTTCCAAGACAACTATCCAAAACTGCTTCACTAAAGCAGGATTTAATAAAAATAAGCCCTCTTCAAATATCTCTGAGGAAGCATATGACGAAGAGGACTACATTCCCTTGTCAGAATTAGCCACTTTTTTAAAAAACTGTAACGCAGTGAGCCACACAATAAATGATACCGAATTCATTAATTTGGACGTGGGAGTAACTACAGAAGAACATTCTGATTTTGGACATGAAGATGAAGAAGAACAGGAGAGTGACGTAGAAGATAACATTATTTCCCAAAGCACCAAAATCAATTCAAATAGTGAAGTGCTGAAAATTATTGGTGAATTGAAAACATTTGTCTACGATGATTTTGTGGCTTTTCGACACGTGAAAAATCTGGAGTCTCACTTTCAAATGCGACTATTAAAAGACAGAGAGAAAAATATGATCCAATCCAAAATAAGTGATTTTTTCTAAGCATTTTGTTTATTATTAGCGGTTGTAATCTTCATATTATACAATTTATTTTTCTTTAATAAGTTTATTCATAATATATTTTTTTTTCATTTCTGCTTGTATTTATTTTGAACCTCCCCAAAAGCGGACACCCCCCACGAGCGGACAAAAATGCTGGAACCAACGGTGTCCGCTCTTGGGAGGTTTCACTGTATTCCGGAAGACCAAAATGGAGAGAATTGGCTACAGAATAAAGGCAATTTGGTTGAATATGAGGAAAGTCAGAATAGAATTAATCCAGATTTACTAGCTGCTAGAATATTACAGCAACCAATAACTCGCAGACACTACATATAAAAATTAGACCTAATGAATGTTGCTCACAGAATTCAAATTCTGAAGTGACTAAATTTTATTGCATGAACCCTGCCTCAAACTAAAATCTAAAACTGCAAATTGTTGGAGTTCGATATTATATACGTTGAAATTTTTTATTCTTATCCAACTTTTGGGCTGTTTATTCCAAAATGAACCCCTGTCATTACAGGATAACAGATGACAGGCTAAGAACATTAACATTAATTAACGATTCAACTTGTATACGATCAAATAATAATCGTGGTGATAGATGATAATGATTTTATCAAATGGAAAAACAAATCAATTACCAGTCGAGTTCGGAACGGCTCCATGTAAAAACAAAAAACATAAAATTACTGAGTGGATCAGGCAAAAAAGCACAGATATTTGATTCTTTGTTTGTCAGATCGAGGGGAGAAAAAGTATATATGTATATGTGAAGAAAAGGATTTTGCAGCTTAGGGAGGCCAGCATGATATAATGATTAATCGCTGTGCACACAGAACCCAGAATCCATCGCACAGCTATAAGGCTAAAGACAGAGGACCAAAGAAGATTGAAATTAAGTTGTTATTGATAAGTTTATTGTTTGATTTTGTTGAGGAAAAAAACATTGTTTAGTTGGACAAATATATTATTATTAAATATTCCTGGTTTGGAATGGCAAAGTGCTGTGCATAAATTCATGAGCGAAAGAGACTTAAAGCAAGAAGATTGCAACGATCGAATAACGTGGCGATTAGGCGTCGGACAACGTCGAAAAATTTAAATATAAAAACAAATATTTGAAACTGTTGACAATATCGATTCTCTGTGTTGAATTGTGTATTCTGAAGCATCATTTACCGTTTCTTACAGATTTACATTTACATCAGTGTGACATTTCCACAAAATTAAACTTATATTACTATTAATTAAATTTACAAACCTGAAACAAGGGGATAGATGGACAGACATATTTTTATGCCTCTTCTCGAAACGATTGTATTTTCTTACATAGTGGAGATAATCACGACGAATAACAATTGTCCTTTGCATTTTAAGCTTCATCACTACACCTGTCAATATACGTCCTCTGATGGAAACATTGCCAGTGAAAGGGCATTTTTTATCAATGTAATTTCCCTCGATTGCCTGTAATCGAAAATGGAACATGCTTGAAAATATTCAATGTATAAATGAAAAAAGCATTATAGTCCAATTTAAGCGAGTAACCGGAGCAGAGCGGTTAAGACCAATCTCTTGCTAAACATAACCGATTGGTTATAATAGCAAGGGATTGGTCTTAACCGCACTGTTCCAGTTATTCGCTTAAATTCGACTTATGTTAATGATCAGCAAGATGAATGAAGAAACTATAGACATATGTTATTGAATGTTAGGTTATGTCATCCTAATGACTGATAAATACATAAGATTAAGTTAGTGTTAAACGATGTATGTTAGTGAATGTTATGTTAGTATGACCATGATATATATTATTAGATACATAAAACTAAGTGTTAAATTAAAAATCTGTTCACAATTGGTATCCCCAAAACTGTTCTTTTGCCACAAGACTATAAGGAACAGTTAAAAACACAGTCGTAACCATTTGATCAGTCTTAACTTTCAAAAACATATTATTCAATATAGAAAAAGTGAAATGTAAATTCAAACAGGTCAATGTCGACTGGGTTGTGTTCGAATATTAACTCCGTAGAGTAATAATTACTTGATTGCGTTAGAAAACTGAAAGGTTGGGTAAATTTTACTCCATGACTGTCGTTCGAAATGTCAGAGTATTTGACTCCGAGTTCATTTTACTCCTGTCAAAATTGACATAACTCCTGGGACGGAAAATCTAGTATCTTTGTCTCACTATTTTATGAATTTTCTGTGAGGTAATTTAATAGTTTTAATACTGCTCATAATATATATTTATGATTAGTTACTTATATGTGAAGAAAACAATAATATTAGGTTCTTTCTTAAACCAACATAACCTATTTTCCGCTATTGGCAGCTTCTGTCACTGTCAGTGTCAGTGTCGGAGTTAACTCCAGAGTAAATCTGTCAAACCTTCAAAAACTCTACTCCGTGGAGTTAATTTTCGAACACATCCCAGGAGATACGATTGGTTGAAGTCTGACTAGCTCAATGTGAATCTGACAAAGGGAGGTATATACCTTACTACTGTGTAAGCGATAGAAGTTACAGCTATTGACATAATGGAAATATTAAGCGATTTATGATATTCAAGGTGTTCCATAAAAATTTTAAGAAAATTTCATTCATTTCAGTTCAAAGACATAATCCAATAAGTGTAACAAAAATATTTAAAATTGCTTCATTGCTTGAAGTGGTTTTTTCATTAAACATGGGCATCTTCTATCACTAATCATTAATGTTATGGGAATTTCACTGAATTACATGTTAATGTGGCTTGGCCTGTATCAAAAATGGATTATGTTAGTTTCAATTTCCGGAGCTAAGTAAATTTCGGAGATTTCTATTGAATCAAGATCCCCCCCTATTCCTCCTCAGATTATTTCAAACCTTATGACCCTATTTAAGCAGATAATGATTTAGGAAAATTTGCGACATTCTTAAATGGTTTAGCACAGAACGAATTTATTTTTTTATTTTTGAATAATTTATTAAGTGATTTTTCTGATTATTCGGACATGTTAGTAATATTTTAGTTGACATTTTTCTGGAGGTATAGAATTGCTGTAATCACACACAAGACTCCCTCTGAAGTGCAAAGTGATTATCTTCATGATCCAATTCTATTTACCTCACAAAACATAGACGATATACCAATCTGTATTCGGAGGTAAATTGAATCGATTTCACAATCAAAAATCAATAATGAAGAAAATAAGCAGATAACTTCAATCTAGATTACTTATGAATTGTGTTCAACAATTTGATCAAAAATGTACATAATAAAAGCTAACACATGAGAAATGATAAGTAAATTATGAAACCAATGATGCTAGTAAAACAATATTGAAACTTTCAACGATTCTCCCCCATCATCATTCGAATTTGAAAAAATTCTGGGTGGTATATGCAAAATTTCCTAATTGCAATGATGAGAAAACTACAACTGCATAAATTGATTGTAACTGATTGACCTCATATAAAAAATCAAATGAATAATATGAAGCTCAACAAACCACTGTATTACAATACATGATCAAATTATTCCCACTTTGGATAGCATAAACATAAACCTTTCAGACGAGACATTAGGACTGCAAGCATTTCAGAAATTTAGAATCGGTCTAACAAAGTACTACAACCCTACTTGAAAGAGCAACAATAAGCATTGAAAATAAAACTGAATTGCAATGAAATAATTAAACTACTCCGGTCCTGATACAACATATATGTATTCCATGACCTCCTTCACCAACCATGCACCAAATCTGGGCTTAAGGATGACTGACAACCTAAGCCCTGAAAAAAATTAACGAACCTCTCTGGGGGTTTTAAAGCCCAATCCTACACTCCTGTGATAACGTAGATTTTTTTTCTTCAGACCCCCCTTCTTGTTCAGGAATACGGTGGGTTGTTTTTGATACGACTTCTCTCCCTAAATTATAAGAAAACACAATTAGTAAGAGTGAAATATTGCCTACCTCACGAGGAGTTTTGAATCCCAATCCCACTTCGCGGTGGTATCTCAAGGACTTCCTCGATTTTTTTCCAATGCCTTTTTTGGTTTTGATAGAAGCGAGTACATTAGCAACTGTTGGTTGCTTTTGAAATGCTCTTTCATTCTGCAAAATTACCTTTGATTAAAAAATCACACCCGAGAATTGAAACAACCACGTGCACACGAAATACACAAACAAGTAACGTTCATTTCAACAATTTCTCCTATAAAACAACTTCGAAAACTAATGAGATCTACATATCAAAATATAGTGTAATCGATAAATTATATGAAAAAATGTATAAAATATGAGAATACTTAAGCCTTACCTGATCCGCCATCTTGTCAAACTAACTGTTCTAAGCAAAAGAACTTAAACGCTTTTGACAATTTAATGACATGGACATGACATAAGAAGGAAGTGTCAAAATTAAACAGTGTTGCCATAATCCGGAATCCTTACTATCTTCCACAGAATATATTATCACAGATCACGTGACCTCTCGGCCAATCGCAACTATGGTAGAGGCAGAACGACGTTCATTCATAAATTTATAACAACAAACGGAAAGGTTAGCTAAAATACTCAGCTTATGTACGAAAATTTGTAACTCAAGTGGGATTAATTTAATGAATTTTATAAAGTGTAATGAAGACGTTTAAGATGCAGTTTGTGGCGTATGTGCAAGAAATAAAAGGAATATGATTATTAGTGATTTGTGAAGTTGAGGTTAGAATTTGTGTAAAGAGCGAGAACGTAGTTCATTTCTCTCTGTCATTTTACTACGTCTTCATGGGTAGTAAATCTGAAGGTCAAACCTACGTGCTTCCCGCCAACTGTCGATTGCACTATCTGGTAATCTGTGATATTATTCTCCTGATTCCTACCGAATAAGAATAAGAAAAAAATTGGTTCAAGCACAGACATAAAGTCAGGAGCTTTTGCGCATATGTTCCTGTGGTTCTATTGTACATTCCAGGGTCGTGACACTCTCTTTCCCCCACCCCAAACCCTGTTTTTAGTTCATTGGCATTCTAGAGATGTCTCTGTCTGCGCAAATTCCATGATTTCCATGGGATGAGATCCGATAGATGACTCTGTTGCGCGTTCAGAATTACAGTGATTCAGAATGTGATGGATTTGTCATTAATTTCTGAAAGTGTCAACGAACCTTGTTTACAACTATGAAAATTATTCAAATAAATATATGTTTATTGAGTGGACAATTTTATATTATAACTATTCCGATGAAATATGTGTACTTGGATCCATAGAATACCGATAAGATACCTGCACAGATACCTGATCGTTTCTATGGCAGGTAAACCAAATTACTGTTTACTCAGGTAGAAATTGAAGTGAATTTGAATTCGCACCTTCGACCGAAGAGGTTCAGCCAAAATATCGATTGGTAAGTGACGAGCTCGTGTTTGGAACTTTATCGTAAAAATGGGAAAATGGATCAAATGTTGTGTATATGGTTGTGAGGATAATGTTAGCATGAGACATCGATTTCCTAAAAACAATCCAAGTCTTTTTAAAACGTGGATCGACATTATCAAGCCAAGTGATTGGGAAATATTATCTGTTGATTGACCAGATTTATAACAGGCATTATGTATGCCATGCACATTTGGAGACTGTTACAAGATAGAAGGAGGAAGAAGAAGGCTCGCTATGCATGCAGTTCCTACACTTGGTGTTTCAGGTAAGCTATACATTGACAACAATAATTTGAATTTGTTTTTAAAATTTTTGTGAAATTCTAAGAAATATAAAACAGTTCATCTTTCTTTTGAAGGTATCTCAAAAGTTCTTGATGATGTATGGAACCAACCATCAACTTCAAAAACCGATATTGACCAACTACAAATGTCACTGTCTAAAGGAACGCAAAATATTATGGAGCCAAGAACTCATAAAAGTAAGTGTATAATACTAATGTTGGAGTGATGACATGATTGCTTTGAATAGCAATAGTAATGAGAGGATCTTCTTTTAAATTTTAAATGCTTGTACATTTTCCACAATATATATGTCCTATACCAAAAATTTTATTATTTATTTATTATTTATTATTATTTCCTCAGTTTGGTCCTGGAGATGCCCCAGTTAAGGATAGTCATGTGGGACATACGCTAGGATGGGATGGAGCACAGAGCAGAGCAGATTGAAAAAGAATCCTGGCCTCAAATGGTTAGCATATTTGAAGGTGATCTTTTGTCTGGAGCAGTACTGCATTCTCCTTTATTTTATTGTTTTAAACAGGAATCAATTCTTTGTTTTCCCACGTAGCAAAAGTGTTATGAATATCGGTTGTATGGACATCTATATAACAATCCAAAAAACCGATAGCCTACGTAAATCAGTATCAAATTAGTACATTATAACGTCAGTAGCACGGTTACTACGACAAAAGTGGGAATGATTTCACAACATATACAACTGTTGTAAAGTTGTAATTGCAACTTCTTAAGCAACTGATATGTTATAATACCACCATACACTATATAATGTGAGCGAACAAGATATTTGAGTTTTTACTAAGTCAGCTGAGGAAAACCATTTTTCCCATAGACAGCTAGAGCTTTGTGGGTATACTTTCTGTATTTCTGTTTTTGTTTGTTTTATTTGTGTATATATTGGGTTTGGGTGTAATAGGTCTCTTGCATGCATTTTTTTTTATTATTAGAATCGAGTATTATATCCATAAGAATTCTGAAAAAGTGAAACTGCCGTGAAAATTTTCAATATTCAACGAGGAAACGGTCATTGAAATTTGGTTGCACATAATGGCCCGTCATATCTACTCTCATTCTCTTCTTGTGTCCATTTCACACTTTCTTCCAGTGCAATAATTTTGATTACGTCAGCCGTTATAGCAATGATTCAGAAGCGTTTTTTTACCTCATTTGTATTTGCTTCTTGATTTACCGATTTTCAATACCGAAATATTCAAATTGTATAAATTATGAAAGTGGATGAGGGCATACATGTTGATCTGGTATTGAATTAGATTTCAGAAAGACATAAACATATGGTATTTCATGTTACATGCAAGAGAACTATTGTTTTAATTATGTTAATAGCTATTTTTTTCTTGTTACTGTTATAATACCTCAACACCGCACACTATATAATGTGGGCGATGATATTGTGAGTTTTACTTAATTGCTTAAAAGTATTTTACGTAAACAAATAAAACTTAGGGCTGCATTAATAGTCGACCCTCTAGATGAGGTACGAAGAACTCGTTTTTCATACCTGATCTTGAGGGCCGACGATGAGTATGGCCCTCTTAAAACTGATTTTTTAGTGTTAAAGTTTTATTCTTTGCATTTATTATAATTTATACACAATTAATTTCACATATGTTCACTGTGGTGAAAATATCAATATATATAATTTATGTGTGATAGTACCTTTTATTTTCCTTCAAATTTAAAAGTTATTCTGTCTTCCAGGCGTACAAGGCCGAAACAAACTGGATTGTGAGGTACAATTACCCTTTCAATTAATGGAATGTGACCGAGTTTTATACGAACATGCAAATTTTTTCCAATCTTTAACAAATTCAAGTTTTCCTGTGATTGTAACATTGACATGATTTTCCTCTCTTGTTTGTTTTTAAAGTCGGTTTTGTGCACCGCAATGAACTTGGCTCAGTGTGATTTTTATGGAAACGTTGATTTATTGGAAAAGTAATTCTATCTCATACTTCCTTTTATTGTAACAAGATCTGTCAGACCACTAAATGTATACACCGAAATGTTTGCGAAGTGAGAAAATTCACAGAAGTTTGTTCTGAAATTTGTTCATCTCAGCAATTTCCCCGAAGATTCTTATATTTCGGTACAGAACATAAGTTCTCTTACGAAAGACAAGAATCTTCTAAGAAATTGGTGAGGGAAAACAATTTCAGAACAAGCTTCTGAAATTTTCCTCATTTCGCTCACATTTCGGAATACACATTAAATAAATTAATTTGAATTTCGCGCCAAAAGCGAAATACCGACATAATTTGAATTTCGCGCCAAAAGCGAAATACCGTCTTAATTTGAATTTCGCGCCAAAACCGAAATCTGTAATACCGACACATGCGATGTGCCCGCCTCTGGAGAATGCCAATGAACTAAAAACAGTGTTTTTCATGTTACAAGGCCAGTGTCGAATCTATATACTTAGTTATCTGTGGTACATTCTCCTTAATGGAATTTACCATGGTAAATTCGAATTAAGACTTAAGAGTGTCCAATAAAGGAGAATGCTCCTGGCTTCACGTCAGTGCTTGGACCAATTTTTTTTTCGGAATTTTTTGAGATTTTCTAGGGGTACGGTTCTTACAAAATTTTGAACACCTATTTATGTCGATATTCTACAACTAGTTACCAAGCTTCAATTCAGCCGAGTCTATATTTTCTGAATTATCGAGGAAATACTATTCCAGGTGGGTATAACTCCGAAACCGTTGGACCGATTATGCTCGTAAACGAACTTGACTCTCCCATTCGAATACGTAACATCAAACAAGGCTGCTATCCGAATCTCCAACAATATATATCCGATCGTGTTCAAACTTGGAACTTGGCAGTAGAGTTTAGAGTTAGATTCTGAAGGCTCTCGCTAAATTTTAGCGATGTCGGACGAGCGCCAAAAAATGCCTCTTGTATTTTTCTGTAACATTAACCGTTTTTGGAGAAGAGCGCAGAGAAAACGACACTCACCACATGGTTTTCCCCGTAGGCATAATCCATAGTATATGGATTATACTGATCCTTCCTAGGTCTTCCCCAAGGAGACCCCTCATAAGCTCTCGAAGAGCTTGAGCGAGTAAGGAGAACCAGTTCGTGTTCTGTGTAGGCTTTGTTACTGTGTCCTTACGCCACCTTAGGCACAGCACTGTTAATTTTTGACCCAACAGTGAATGGTGGCGATTACCGTGACTAGAAAATTTCTTTCCTAGCCTCGGAATTGAACTTGGGGCTTCCGCTCACAAGTCAATTGCTCTACCACTGAGCCCATGATATATAATAAGATTTTTTTTTTAATTAAGAGTGAATGATATTTTATTTGAATACTTAAAAATACACAAAAAATAAACTAGAGTATATATAATTTTTTTTGACAGTCATTATCGATTATCTTCAGTTTCTATATACATATTATCACGAATAAGAATGGAGTCACTTCTTCTACCAAGGTGGATTATATTGTCTCAAATGGCCTGAGGAGTTGCACTAGTGTTTTTGTTTGTGAACCACATGAGTGATCACAGGGCAATTGTTCTCGATTACATAATGCCTAAGTTGGTGCAAGACGATTCCTCAGGGTTGAGGTTTTCCAGGTCAATGTCGCAAGATAATGAGAATGACACTCTTGCTGCTCTGATTGAGCGGACCGATTTCCAGGTTGTATACCGATGTTGTTCTATCGATGAAAAATTTTCTTGCTTTGTTGACATACTGAAGTCCTTAGTAGATATTGCGTGTCCTCTGCTGGCTGTTTTCGTTCTTTTCCTAGAGGACGTCCCAGATGGGTAAATTCACAGATTGTGGAGGCGAGGCAGCGTTTAAGGAATCTACATGCACTGGCTGGTTGGAACTTTGAAAACACCTGAAGCTTCCAACAAAATATAAAACTGCTAAAACCGAATACTCTCGTTTACTCAAGGCAACGAAACTCAACTATAATAAACTGATTTTGGACAAATCTGAGAATATCAACAAGACAGTGTGGAGGATGGCCACGTGCGGTCAGCAACTAGGCCGTGCGGTCAGCAAGGATCGCCGTATAACTCTCAATATTAATGGCTGTTCTATTACTAGTCCAGAGTTGGTGGTTGAAACGTTTGGCAGGTATTTCACTGAAACCAGTGAACAGTCACTGAGGAATCACTATGGTCACTGTATCTCAGGAGCCTGCACTACTCAGAGATTGCTGGACCACAATTTCTTTTTCTTCCCCATTACAACTGAGGAGATTCTATCTGTTGTGCACTGTTTGAAGAATGGTGGCAGTGTAGGTCCAGACACAATTTCGGCTAAGGTACTAAAATCAGTAGCACCTTCTATAGCTGAACATTTGAGTCATTTATTCAATTTCTCAATTTCATGTGGCAGCTTCCCGGCACCTCTGAAACTGGCCAAAGTCATACCAGTGCATAAGAAGGACTCTGTAAACGATATCGCAAACTATCGCCCTATATCTATCTTGAGCCAGTTGTCCAAAGTCTTCGAAAAGATAGTTCACGAGCGGATGTATAAATTTTTAACTAAGTTTTCAATCTTGTCCAATCACCAGCATGGCTTTCGTGTCGGCAGGTCAACCCAAACTGCGTGTACTGGGCTCATTGAATTTGTTTATAACTGCTTGGATGAGGGCAAACATGTGGCTGGTATATTTTTTGACTTGTCATGTGCATTCGACTGTTTGCAGCACAAGTTTATTGTTGATAAACTTTATCAAATGGGCTTCAGGGGTATCTTCCTGAACTGGATTCAAAGTTACCTGTCCCAGCGCACATTATTTGTAAGGCATGGTGGTATTTCTTCTGGGGAATACCAGAATAACATGGGTGTCCCACAGGGATCAGTCTTGGGGCCTCTCATTTTTCTACTTTTTGTCAATGATTTGCCAGATTTCTTGCTCACATGTACTCTAGTACTGTTTGCTGATGATGCATCATTGGCAGTTAGAGCCGACAGCCATTGGGAGTTGCAGGTTTTGTGCGGTGAACTTGTTCGGCGTTTCACCGATTGGTGCAGAGTTAACTCACTGATTGCCAACATGAATAAGACCCAGGTCATGAAGTTTCAGAATCGTGATTGTGGTCTGACTTCTCCATTTATCATCAGTGGGAGTGTGGGTGACCTTAGGTCAGTTGATCATGTCAGGTTTCTGGGTCTGTATGTCGATAAAAATTTGAGATGGCACTGTCATATAGACAACTTATGCAAAAAATTGAACAAGTCTTTCTATGCCCTCCATCAACATTTATTATGGTATTGTTTATTGTCATCTCTGTTACAACGTTGTTCTTTGGGGCTCGTCATCTGAGAGTGGTCGAGTGTTTATCACGCAGAAGAAAATTATGCGATTGATTTTTGGCCTAAAACCACGTGAATCTTGTAGGGATATATTCAAGAATTTCAGAATCCTAACGTTCCCTTGCATATACATGTTGAATTGCTTTATGTTTGTCCGATGTAACTTGGGTAGCTTTATGATGTGCTCGGATTTCCATTACTATAATACCAGACATCAGAATACTATCAGTGTGCCTATACACAAAACGACCAAATACGAGTCGTCACCAAGACTGACTGGTATTACATTGTATAATCATCTGCCCAATCGATTCAAAACTTTGAACAATTCACAGTTCAAAAGAGAAATAAAAAATGTATTCATTAAAAAGTGTTTTTATAGCACAGACGAATTTCTCTCTAGCTCATTAAATTAGTGTGTTGATTTGATTTGCATTTACTTTTCGTATTGTGTCAATCATTAAATTTTCTTGTTTCTAATTTATACAATTACATATTAATATGTAATTGTATAAATTAGAAACAAGAACAACACAATTGTGTTGACATGTCCTATACATCATTGTTATGTCTGAAAGGATGAATAAAGTTGTATTGTATTGTATTGTACATAATTAACAGTTGCTGACAAAACGTCGAGTGGACTTCATCCTATATTTAAATCGACATCTTCATCATTTTCATCATTGGTTTTGACTCTGCGTTATGACTGGGCACGGAATGTTCACAAACTTTTGAACATCTTAAATCCAATTATTTTGCATCCACATTTGACGTCACAACCTTTTGTAAGATTGTGTTCAGTAGATCATCGGGTGTTGGTGCTAATAAAGTTGGCTGCTGTATATTGATTTTTAACTCCCAACCCCACTGTTCTGGACTTCTGGATCAATTTATCTTAAGAGCCAGGTTTCTATTTGATATAATACACTTGATAAATATGCTGTTTGAGCTACTGAAGAAGTAGGTGGTAATGGTAATTGAAATTTCGCAGCTGTACTTTGTCTTGTTAGTTTAGCAAAGCTACAGTATCTGTAATTATCTATATCGAAAGTTCTGATTTTGGAACACCGTACACATTGCTAGTAGAAAATGTAGGTATTCCATCATTGACAATAATGAGTAATTTTCATTTTGGATTATTTTTGCAGAATTTTTTAAATCGGGTAATTTCTCAAACATCTTCATGGCTTTCATTTTTCCTTTCCCAAAAAGTGTTGAAGTCATGCCATGTAGAAACAGAATATTTTTCTTGCAATGTGAATACTTGTTGAGGCTATCATAGTCGAGTATATTTTTGTTTCAACATTGTTTTTTCCTGGTTTAAAAAAAAATTGATGCAGGTTGATCAAGTATTTTTGTGTGTGCTATATCTCTTCGCCAACGATAATTGTAGTATTATTTATTGATTTTTCAATCGCTGTTTCAACTATTAAAGGCATCATCAAAACCTCAATAAATATATTTTTCACAAAACGCCCAAGAATCAAATAGATGTTTTTAATGAATTAAAAAAAAAAGAAAAAATAAAATGTACGCCTTGGTGTACGGTATACATCAATACCGTAGATGTGAGTGCATTCTAGTCGCCATCTCAGCGCTGTACTCCGGAAATTTTACACAAAAATGCATGAGGCATTTTATGTAGATAATTTCACGGCAAAAAATTTTTATGAGTACCTCTATTGACCTCTGAGCAATAGGTCGCGAGATATTCACGAAAACTGATATTCGTGTCCTTTTGACCTTTATATAACTATTTTAGCCGGCACGATATCAATGTCGATTTTTCACATCTTCATTACAACGCCGTAATTAAGGTGTATACAAAAATTCAGCTCACTATGAATTTTTCCGCAGATTAGAGATTAAAATGACTGCACTATATAATACTAAATGAAACAACTGGAACATTTCCTCAGAAATCACTGTTGCTCAAAAGAGTAGATAGATACAGTTCCTTTCAAAACTTATGTTTCCTACGCACCTATATTTTGGCGCGCTGTTCAGGTGAACAGGCTGCCTATCGATTCGTCCAATATCCTATCGGACTAGCGACCTGCTTCGTAGCTCAAGCTTCCGGGATCGATTCCAGTAGGTAGCAGAAATCGTCTCTTTTTTTTTCATTTCTATCGAAACAATAAAATTGATGATTGATATATCTACTGAATTTAAGTCGATCTTTCAATAAAATTACGTGAAACGTGGATATATTCGTATATTATTAGTCATTTTACGAATTTCAATTTCGGGTGTTTTTCATCTGTTTATTTTCGACCCAACAGTGACTGTATGTATTTGAGTCGAAACTAATCATTTGATACCATTCTCAGCCAAAAAGTGGACCAGTTTTCTCTGGAGGCTTGTTTTTACAGTCAGATTCATATTCTGGAAATATTGAGAATATTATTTTTTTTCCTGAAGCTAAGCAGTCTTGGGCGAGTTCAGTACCTGGATGGGTGATTGCTGAGGCTCCTGGACACAGTGCTTTTCCAACTTTTCTATCTACATGTCAAACAAGGAGGAGGAACACCATTGTTTTAGACATCTTAGTCCAGGGGTAGCTTGTCTCATAAATAGTCGATTCAATGCAGTGGCTTGCTTCGAGATACTGGAAAATATAATCCAACCCATGGCGGAACTATTAAACCCGAGTTTATTTTACAACAGGATAATTACCTGAATACCTATGCTTTTAAAAAAAAATGGGGAAAACTGAATAATATAGAATTGAATGTATGTACAAGTATGAAATTTATTCATGGATTTTTATTTATTGTTTACGTTGTTGTGATTTTAATTATTTGTTTTATATTTATTTTGTTTGAAGATTTTCATTTTTATTCGAAGATGCTCGGATCCAATAAAACTAATTTTGAATAAAAAAAACTTGTATTGTTTAACTATATAACTGCTCTACTAATCTCATATATTTGAGCAACTAAAGAATATGCAATTTGCACAGCATTTTTATTCGGATCCAATAAAACTAATTTTGAATAAAAAAAAACTTGTATTGTTTAACTATATAACTGCTCTACTAATCTCATATATTTGAGCAACTAAAGAATATGCAATTTGCACAGCAAGCATAAAATACTATTTAATAACCTTGCAGAGATATGAATAGACAAAAATGTATATTCTTTTGAGAAAAATTTGTAATGTATTTGCCTCACTTTTGAAAGCTGTCAAAATTGAATATCCTAAAGTGTTCTATAAATAATAATGTCTTCAGTCATATTATTGATATCATTAATTCATCTGAATTATTCCATATTCTCAATTACTCGATTTAATATAATGTGGATTGCAAACAGTTATTTTACATTCACTTTTTATACAAAATTTCATTAATTTGAGAAAATATTTATATTTTGAATCACAAAAATTCATTGATTTTTAAGTTACTTGAGAATACTAAAAAGCATCCCTACTGCTGGAGGTTTTAATAGTATTAAAATAATTCTGGAAACATTGCATATATTGAAGAACACTGTTTTGAAAGAAGAGTTAATAGTTCTCCTGGGATTCAAATTTTAACAAAACTTCAATCATATACATTACATTTCAATATATATCACATCATATATTATAATAGTGAGATATCTTCTCTCAAATAAATTGAAATTGAAAATCTAGTGGCATATAATTGGACAAAAAATGTAACATATCGGTAAATCAATGAAACACTATACATAAAATGCAAGTAAAAAATGTAACTAATACAAAACTAATTTCAATAAATAGGAATTCTCAAACAACAAAATTATTTTCATAATTAGTACAATATTCTATATATTATTCATTCATGGAAATCTCCTATGATGTATCCGTTTATCGAACAAAATTATGTATTATATTCTAAGTTAAACTATAACAGACTAGATCAGTTAATAAATGAAAATCAATAATTTTTTTATGACTGAAAACTAACATTTTGAATAAATAAATTAATGATAATATTGGCACGCGATATATATTCTTTGCAGCCAGCATGATCTATATAGTTATATATATATTTGTTTCTCATCTTCTATCTGAGGAATTATAAAGCAGGCAGAGTGATTCCTTTCAGAAACTCGGCCGTTAAAGCTCTGTGTATGAATAAATACTATCGAATTAGCAGCATTGCTATTTTAATCTCATTCGGCGCTAGCTAACGGTACACCTACTAAAGCCACAGGCACGTATTTCACATGAGTCTGCCAAGTAGAATTCAGTTGGAAGAATTTCACACCGCTAAATTCCACTCCATCCACATAAACTGAAAAAAAAATATGAATCAAAAATGTCTTCTAGAATAGTTAGATATAATAAAATAACAATTTATATTGGAAGGAGAGCAGCTTTTGAAATCATAGCAGATTAAGTCGGAAAAACACTGGCAAACTTTACACTAGTTTTTAGTTCTTAATAATAATATCCCTCATTGTTAGCGCTAGTAATATTAACATATGATACATAGTATAAGAACATCAATAATTATACCAATCATAATAAGAAACACTGCAGATTAAAATCAAACAACTATTGAAAATCCCACGATGTTTGCAGATGCTTTGATTTCGTCTGGCAACTCGTAGGATCTGAACCCATTATGTATAACAATCCTTTTTGTTCATATGATGACCTTACTTTGTTTATCTGGAAATTATTTCTTGATCTTGTTTCATATTGTAGTTATCTCTAACAAATATATGACTGTCTCTAATATGTTGAGGTAGCATATGATAAATATTCTTGTAAATACAAACAAATATTACTTGCTTAATTAACAGTAAATTAGTGAACTGTAACATATTGTATATTCTGTTATATTTATTACACCCAATCATAGTACGAAGAGCCCTATTTCGCCTTTCCTGAAGTAGAACAATATTGAAGAGTAAAAATATAGGTGAGCTGCAATCATCGATTTGTATATACTGGATTTCGTCCAAATACTTATATCCTGAGATATTACTTAGAACATCAATTTTTCATGATATAATTCTCGTAATACAGTTGACGTAGTCTTTAAAGAATATACTTTCATCTATTACATTTCCCAGATATTTGAAGTTTCAGACTTTTTCAATTGGTTTCACACCTTACTTTAAATGTATATTGTCCATTCTTCAATTTACTATTAGGTTTACCTATTACCATCGTCATTCTCTTATCACAATTTAGTTGGGATAAAATTATCATTCAACCACTACGTTACCTTACTTATATCAAGATTGATTTTTCTCGTCATTTCTTCCATGATATATCCAACGACCTATATGAGTGTGTCATCAGCAAGCAATAATTGTATGCCACATTCATTTACCATTTAATTGATATACAAAAGAAGTAGGCTTACTCTTAGAACCATTCTCTGTGGAATCACAAAAGTGGTTTTCAATTGGGTTGACATGTGGCTATTAAGTTAAGGTAGTCCCTGAACCAGTCTACAATTCGTGTGCCAAACCCATATTTTACCATTTTTAGAAGTAATAATTCCCTATTGATTGTTTTAGACGTTCACTTGAAGTCTTGGAAGACAGCTATGACAATTTTATTTTTCTCAGTTGCATTATTCCACACATATAGCACACTTTGTATAGCACTTTCACAAGAGATTTTATGTTCAAGGCCGGCTTGTAAATTACTTGGTATATGATTTCCCTCAATATATTCCATAATTTAGTTTTTACACATAATTCCAACAATTTTTCAAATGGGGGAACCATGTTGATAGGTATTTCCGATTGGTACAATTACAATATTTTTCGAATTATTGGGAAAAGCTTCGTTGTCCAATCTACAATTTCTTAGTAATTTATCACCGATAACTTCAAACGCTTGTTAAAGTATTCTGACAGTGATAGCATCAGTTCTGCTTTCTTTATTCTGCATTGATTTGATAATCATTCTAAGTTCAGCCATTTCGATGTTCTTAAGTTTTGTATAATATAATTGGTTGGATGATCTCCTCATATGTTTTAGAGGGTTTAATATTTATGACTATTTTATTATCTCTTGAGGAAAAAGTTATTGAAAACATTGCATACTCCCAACCCTTACATTTTTACTTCCCTAAAGATTACTTTCTTTGTTAGTTGTTCCAATAAGTTTAAAGTTTTCCACATTTCTGATCCATTGTCTCTTACCTTATCTATTTTTTCTTCATAATATTTCTTTCTTGTTTCTCTGATCATTGCTACTACCCTATTTCCCTTCTATTTGAATCTGTTCTGCTATCCGGTACAACTGGTCCCGTAATTATTTCACTGCTGATATCTTTGTTCCACCATAGTTTAATTTCCCATTTCAGTCCAACCATGAGTGTCAGGTGATATTTTATGTAGAATTAATAAGTTTATGTTGTTTATCAAATTATTAGTTAGGATGTAATATACCTTAATGAACCTTTGGAATCTTGCGGAGAAAAAATTATGGTAACGCCCCCTGAAATTTTGCCAATTTAGGTTTTAAAGTAGTTATACTCCATTCACATTTATAGAGAAACTGCGTAAACACTAGTGGCGCCTCTTTCGGTAATTTCGTAAGCTTATACGTGATGTTGAACTGTCACTTAACGTAGAAATCCAAAAATGTAAAATTATAATTGGGTAATTATGATTGGAAATAACGTTAAAAACAAATCCAGATCTGGTAACACAAGTTGATGTATTGTATCATGTCATAATACTTTAATACTTATGGAAAGACTGATACAAATATAACATTTTATTCAAAACCAAATTTGTTAGAACGTCAACAAAAGTGGATGAAAGCCGTACATCGTATCAAGTAAGTGTAAATGGTAAATGTGTTGAAATCATCTTTATTACCACATTAATTTTTTACTTTTTTTAGTGCCGATGGTACCCCATGGCTATCTACAAACAACTCAAGAATATGCAGTAATCATTTCATTGGCGGAAACGCCTGTTCATCCACCAAAACATACGACAATTTTTCAAGCTATGTAATTATAGATTTAAAGAGCGTTAAACATCCAATGTAGATCGTTGGAAAAAAAGAACATGAGTATCTGAAGTGTCATGTGATGATAGTGAAGAAATTAATAAATGATTTATCTGAAGGTGTTCAGTTAGCTACAAGGATCAATTCAACAGTCAATAGATCGATTCCAGTGGTCTCATTTGAGCACATAAGTGATGACTTTGTTTTTTCATGTGACTTTGATCGTGAGTCAAAGAGTGTTTTGTGGACCTGACATACCAATTTCATTATCGATTTCGAGGATGTACTTCTATAAAAAATGAAAAACAACTTTTGGCTATAACCGCTGTAAGGGGAACAGTTTTTAAATTATTATTAGATGTGTAACCACTGATCAAAATCCAACAAAATATCTCTGGAAACAGATTACTAATTTTTATTTTTTATACTTAAATACAGACAGGTCTATTTTTGTTATGTATATCCAACATGTAGATCTAGATTCACTAGCGCAGAAAACAAAAAAATATATTTTCTGGCCTAGTAAAAGAGAATATGTAAGAAACTATGCCACTACCATTTACCGTATATTACATTGATCTTGTGCCGTACTTTGCCGTTTTAATTATTCATATATGCTGTGTACTAGTAAACTTAAAAAAACCTATTTTTAAAGTAGGAAAATAGAATTAAATGTATTTTGACAAGTTCATATCTTTATTTGATATTTTAAATGATATTAATAAATAACAATAATCAAATGGTTTAATATTAGTTTGTCTTCCACTCTTCTACATTTTCAGCATGGTTACTTCTGAATACATTTTCACCTTTATTGTTTGAAAACCTCTTTTAATAAATAAAACGTTTGAAATTTGTCAAAATTTATAATTACCATAGACAAGATATAATTCTTATAAATAATAATTTATAATTACTTTGTATGGCGATCAGTACAAAATTTTATTTCTCTCACGTAATGAATGCTAAAATTCGCCACCATGAGCGCTAGTGTCGAATCTCAAGGTCACGCAGGTTCTCTATAAAGTCTCCCGGTTGGCCATGAAAATTTGACACATTTCACCATGTATATTTTGAAAATGTTAGGTTATAGTCATTTTCCTGTCAGATAACTACGCAACGTTGTCCTCTCTACATAGAAGTCCTAGTAATTACGTATTTTCACAATGTGAATTTACTTCGGAAAAATAATGAATTTGAGAATATATTATGTTAATTCAATAATTCCACATTCCTGGCGAATGTACAAGAAAACTTTTCCTCTGTTATTACTGGAAATATTTCACGTATATAAACTGGTTGGAAGATTCAATTATGCTATTTTCTTGTATGGAAATCAAGAATCAAGTGTTGGAATTGTATTGAAAAATAATGGATAGAGTAGTCCGTTACTTTGTGATAGTTCATTTGAAAAAATAATGAAAGTACCTGAATAACCCGGCAGGAAAACTTCTAAACGAACAGTTGTACCTACGGAATTCCCCACTTTTCGAAATTCTCAAGAAATAAGCCTACAGAAGACATTTAAATACCTTGTTGCACAACTTGAAATACACCAGTTTCAAAATGTAGTAGTACTACGAAACCCGAGTCATTATTATGCCTTAATAAAATATAGTGATGAAACTAAGTCATTTCATTCGAGAGTACAACATGTCAGAATGAAGCTTACCTATTGCAGATTTTGGTTCTGTATAGCACTCCTACTTTCGGCAGTTCAAAGCCAAGAGTTCTTTATTATATTCGAAGATAATGGTCTGTGATAATATCTTACCTAAGTGTGGATTCATGCAGCATCAAATAACAATTATCAAGTAAAAAGTATCAAATAACAATTATAAATTACCACGTACAAAAATGCAGCATTCATGCACTCAAATTAACAATTAAGAAATGAAAACCCACAAGTCAAAGATCGGAGGTATTAAATTTTCAAAATAACCTCTGTTCCCCCTATATTTGAAAACAAGTGTTTAAAATTCATTTTTCCTATGTTATAACACGAAACCCACATAAATACACACCAAATAAATTGAATATTTTACAAAGTAAGGTTATATTTACATCATCGGACTGTCTAATCTGCGTACAGCTGCGCACGAGTTGCGTACAAGTACGAAATCTCGTTCAATTAAAGTAGAAAGTTAAAAGTTGGCGAACTCCTACTTGTTATTTGTTAATTGATAATTGTTACTTGGCTGCATGAACACTCTCATTCAGATATATGAAGTTCAACTTTTACTCACTATTTTTAATTGTTAATTGTTACTCGATACTTGTTAATTTGGGCTGCATGAATCCACACTAAGATTGAAGATTAAGTTATATATGATCATGTTGAGAGTAGAAATTGGCAACGTCGCGCCGGATTGTTTTGACCTTGATGATGTTTCAGCAGTACCAACCTGCCTGTGTTTTAGTAACAAAAACGTGATAGACCTAAATCATGGCCAACCGGGAGACTTTATAAAAGTGAATGCAGTACATATATATATCGTTCAGTACCAACAACATTCGCTAACTATCGCATAACTGTGGGCCACAGGTATTGACAGTGTTGTCGACGATAAATTCCTACACCTTCGATAAACTCCATCACCCTCGTGATATAATATTCACTCGACATAAGTACCAAACAGACATTTCATTTTTATTGATTGTATAATGGCCTTATATCCATGAAGTCTGCGTGAACTGATAATGGTATAGATTCTACAGGACAGAGTATTCGCCATATCTTTGGCTGTTGAACTAATTGTATTTACACATTTTGTGCACATCATCGTTGAGCAACACTGTGAAAAGTATTTTTTTCGGCTTGGTGGATGTATTTGTGTATAAAAATCAGTCAAGGGATGTCCGAAAACTAAATAATCAACATATGTTTTTGACAAGCAACGTGTTTGGGGTTTCCCAAAAGGGCATTTTGTTGAGCCAAGTTACTGGTTTTCATAAATAAGTTGTTACCTCAAGATTAAACCTACCTATTTATTTTCACTCACTCACTGGTCTCGTTCTTAAAAATCATCTATGAATATTGAATACTGCGTCATATATGACGTTTGCAAGCAGAAGAAAATCAACTTTACTAACCTTTCAAAGGCGTATTGTGAGATGAACGAACTGAGCAAATCATTCTTGACACATATTCTATGTACTGACTTCGGGCTTCTACATCCTTCTCCTTTTCTTTTTTCTTGCCTAATCTCATAACTGAAATGAAGAAAATAGTTTACTGCACAATAATTCATACAATTCAAAATAAATACTTGGATTTTTGACCAAACATTTGGTCGGGCCAACCTGCTTTGTTCAGTAATAATAATATTAAGTTATCAATCCTATAAGACAAGCATTAAGTTTTATAATTATAATAAATGTCATTTATTACTTGATTATTCATAATTCAACATATTAATAGGGCGGGGTTCAGTTTGCACACCACCTAGTAATGCACATCTGTATATACAGGGTGTTCCATCTCAGACGATCCACCCCGTATATTTCTTATCCCATAGGGATTTCCCTTAAACACGTCGAATGATTTTGTTTGGTGTACATCTTTTGACGTATATTTGAGGCTTGAATGAGAAACCCCCTAAGAGGGGGCACTTCAAACCCTCAAAATTGAATGGGGGAGAGGGGTTGAGTGATACTTCATTTGAAAGGTCTTGGAAGCCTCTTTACAACGGTGTATGTAATTTTGATAAACCATTTTCCCCAAATTCAATTGTTTAGCTCAAATTAGCCACTTTGAATATTTTGGTTATTTTTACAATTCACAAGCCCATTTTTATCAAGCCCTTTTTACAAACTTAAAGAATCACATCCTTAAAAAAATTTAATTGTTTTATCATACTAACAATAAAAAAAAATCTACGTTTTTAAATGAAATATTCTTATTGGTCTCAATTAACTTCCATACAATAATACAATGTTGACTGAAAACCGTCTCAAACATGGTTCAGCATAATTGGAGTTATTTGACGACATTCATTTACAATTCATTGGCGTAGTTAGTCTAAATTTTCAGGCTGAGTCACAAAAATCTTGGACTTAAGATGTTCCCACAAGAAGAAGTCCAGAGGGTTCAGGTCAGGAAATCGGACAGGCCACTCCATAGGTATTGCAAATTGAGGTATTGGCGAACTGTTGCGGCGTAGTGAGGAGGAGCTCCGTCTTGTTGGAAATGTAATGTTGTTCAAGTAGTAGAGGATCGTTTTCTAACTTTTCTGTTATTAACGGATGTTACTAACAGCATGTCAAGATAAATTTCGCCAAGTAATCATTAAAGGATACTGTGGGAGGTATACTCATTATTATCATCCTTTTCAGAAGTTAGCTATGATTTTTGAATACTGTCAGTGTGACAATTCTTGAATTTCAGAAAATAACTATCAACAAAATAGTTCTAACGATTTTCATCGGGCGTCTGACGAAGGTGTCTGATATAGACTCCGAAACGTTACGATATAGTTGTTTCTTCGTTGATGTTGTTTCGTTGTTGTTTGTTAGGCAACATTGTTCAATTGATTGCTTCTGACAAATATCGTGTGTTTCTTACGCAGAAGCAAATCACAAAATAATTAATTTTTATTTTATAGATATTTTCAGAGAGAGAAAACCCAGAAAAAAAAACCTTTCAATAATGAGTATACCTCCCACAGTATCCTTTAATGATTACTTAAAACAAAGGTATGGGCCTTTTTCAATCATCCTTTTCAGAAGTTAGCTATGATTTATGAATACTGTCAGTGGGACAATTCTTGAATTTCACAAAATAACTATCAACAAAATAGTTCTAACGATTTTCATCGGGCGTCTGACGAAGGTGTCTGATATAGACTCCGAAACGTTACGATATAGTTGTTTCTTCGGTGATGTTGTTTCGTTGTTGTTTGTTAGGCAACATTGTTCAATTGATTGCTTCTGACAAATATCGTGTGTTTCTTACGCAGAAGCAAATCACAAAATAATTAATTTTTATTTTATAGATATTTTTCAGAGTTTGGGAGAGAAAACCCAGAAAAAAACCTTTCAATAATGAGTATACCTCCCACAGTATCCTTTAATGATTACTTAAAACAAAGGTATGGGCCTTTTTCAATCATCCTTTTCAGAAGTTAGCTATGATTTTTTAATACTGTCAGTGTGACAATTCTTGAATTTCACAAAATAACTATCAACAAAATAGTTCTAACGATTTTCATCGGGCGTCTGACGAAGGTGTCTGATATAGACTCCGAAACGTTACGATATAGTTGTTTCTTCGTTGATGTTGTTTCGTTGTTGTTTGTTAGGCAACATTGTTCAATTGATTGCTTCTGACTATATCGTGTGTTTCTTACGCAGAAGCAAAACACAAAATAATTAATTTTTAGGTTAATTTGCAGTTTAACGCCCACTCACCGATTTTCAAAATATTCTGTATATAGTATCTGCATGATGTTGATATACCACAGTTTCAATTTTAGCACTGGCAAATGAGTATTTTTCGAGAAAATTCAAAATGAAAATTGAAAATTAGAATTGTAAAATATCTAGGAACAGCTTAGAAATATCAAAATTATAATTGTCATGTTGATAGATTTATTGAAAATATAAAATTATGAAGTAGTTTATGGGAGAGAAACCGAGGTAACGGAAAAATAAATGAAATTATATCGAGTTTGAAAGAAGTCAAAGTGCCCAAGAGAAGAATATTAAAGGTTCCTAAAGAAATATAGAGTTGAAATTGGTATCAAGTTAAAGAGGATATTATTCCAGACAAAACAATACAAGAAGAAACAAGTTGTGTAGAGATATCTCAGTTTTTTGAAAGGGAGAAGATTTTAAGACAGAAATCGAAGGAGGATACAAGGATTTCATTAGATTAAAGGGAGATAATAAGAGAGAAAACGCAAGAAAGAAATTGAAGGTGGATTCAAGGAAAATATTAGGTTAGTTAAAGATACTAGAATCATATTAGGTTCAATATATATATATATGCATGCTAAATCTATCCAAATGTGTTTTTGTAGCAACCGGTTTTGTCCATTCATCTGTATTATGATAGACACTCAGGCACGTAAGCCCAAACTGGCAGTTTTAACTGTTTCCAGGCCCGGCTTTAGAGACGCATTTCGCTTTTCATTATTTCGAAAAAAAATTGTATCGTGAAGTGAATTTTGATGATTTTAAATAGTGGCAAAATAGTCCATTTGCTGGAATCTAAACGGGAGGGGAAGTGAACGAGAGTGCTGGGAGGGGTAATATATTCAATACGATGAATTTTTTATTTCAAAAATTTACTCCAAATTTCAATTTTCGTCATAAATTTTACCATTTTTCTCATTTTATTAGCCAAAAATTTGAAAATTCTAAGCTATCCTATTGAATTTATTACCCCACCCAGTACCCCAATTCACTCCCCATACCGTTAGATTGCTTCAAAATAACTGATTTGCCACTATTGAAAATGATCAAAAATCACTGTACAATGCATATTTTCTTCGAAAAACTCGAAAAAGTCGAAATTTACGAGGGGGCGGTAAACTGTAAAATTACAAATTTTTATTTTATAGATATTTTTCAGAGTTTGGGAGAGAAAACCCAGAAAAAAACCTTTCAATAATGAGTATACCTCCCACAGTATCCTTTAATGATTACTTAAAACAAAGGTATGGGCCTTTTTCAATCATCCTTTTCAGAAGTTAGCTATGATTTTTTAATACTGTCAGTGTGACAATTCTTGAATTTCACAAAATAGCTATCAACAAAATAGTTCTAACGATTTTCATCGGGCGTCTGACGAAGGTGTCTGATATAGACTCCGAAACGTTACGATATAGTTGTTTCTTCGGTGATGTTGTTTCGTTGTTGTTTGTTAGGCAACATTGTTCAATTGATTGCTTCTGACAAATATCGTGTGTTTCTTACGCAGAAGCAAATCACAAAATAATTAATTTTTATTTTATAGATATTTTTCAGAGTTTGGGAGAGAAAACCCAGAAAAAAAAACCTTTCAATAAATTTCGCCATTTAAATTACCAGGATTAAGCAGAGGTCTAATGAGGTGGTCTCCCAAAATTCCTACCCAAACATTTAGCTTTTCTGGATGTTGAATGTGAGCTTCTCGAAATACATGAGGATTTGTATCGCTCCAAAATCTACAGTTATGCCGGTTAACCTCACCATTAAGTGAAAATGTGCATTCGTCAGAAACGCAAACGTTGTACAAGAAATTTGGGTTATTGTTGATACGATCGGCCATAATTTCACAAAACTCTTGCCTTCGAATTAAATCATCATGATTTAATTTAAATTTGTACGGATGGAAATTGTGTTTATGTAAAATTCTGAAAACGTTACATTGGCTAATACCGGAAGCTGCAGAAAGTTGTCGTACAGATTGCGTGTACCGCCACAGCTGCTCTTTTACATTAGCAATTCCGATAAGTGCCCTTTTTTGGCGCTCTAGTTCCTCGGAACTGAGTGCTTATCAATTTGCCCAAATGTCTGTAATTTTCGAATTTTTGGCTGAAAATGGTCTCAAACGATTTGGTTCGACTCACTGATCAAGAATTCGAGGTCGAAATCGATTCTGTCCGGCCGGTCCGGCCGTAGGCACGATAACTCTCGAACGAAAGGAGTTAGAGGATTGAAATTTGCAAGGTGGGTTTGGAGCGTGAATATCTCGGACAAGTTCGTTAATGGGTGAAATCCATCAAGCGGTTTCGAAGTTATGGCCGATTTTAGTAAAACATTTTTTATGAATATTTCCGAAACCGATCACTCGATCTATCTGAAATTTATCATCAAATTGTAGAATCATGAACTTTATACTCATGTGAAGTTTTGTATTGACCAGGTTACCGCAGTGTCAAAAAAAAATAATTTGAAAATTAAAAAAAAAAATCTCTACAATAACTTTCGAAGGGAATGAGCTAGGCAGTTGAAATTTTCAGAGTAGGTTAGGGAGATGAATATCTCGGTTTAATTCGTTATTGGGCAAAATAGGCCAAATAGTTTCGGAGTAACGAAAAAAAAAAAATTTTTTTAAGCAACAAATTTAAAATTCAATTTTTATTTAAGATGCAGTTTCACCATAAAAATCCAATGATATCATTTTCAACTCCAACAAGCTAAGACTATCGGAGATATGATTTTTCTAAATTTCAATAATGAATCGTAATTCTATGTTTTCACAGAATGCTATAATTATTCTATCTAAGCTTTATTATATGATCTGTGTTCATACTCGTACATGTCATCCTGTTCTATAAGAGAGAATCAAATTCATTTCAGCTATTTCAATTTGATTTCTTCCATGGTGCAGTTCTCATTCTCAGATTGCTTATTTCATCTTGATAAATAAACTATTATTTGAATTGAATTTCCTTTATGATGCAGTTCTATCATAAGAATACATTGATATAATTCTCAACTCTGAGAAACCAATACTTTCGGAGATATAATTTGTCTGTTTGAACTAGAGCGCCAGAAAGCTCCTGTCCACAGGGCTTGAACCAATTTTTTTTATCCATTACTGAACCCGTCTCAACAAATTTTTAAATCAATTCCATTACGTACTTATGGCGAACGCTACGTTCAAGATTGTTTTGGTTATTCGCTATTCCTTAGCTTCTGGATAGTTTACTGTGTGGCTTTTTGTCGTGGAATCTCAGCACTATTTTAATTGATGAGCAACATGGCTTCCGAAGGGGCAGATCAACCGTATCGAATTTAATTCTTTACGTGAACGATATCGTCAAGTGTTTTGAGTCGGGTTCTCAGGACGACGCGATTTACACAGATTTCTGTAAAGCCTTCGACAGGGTCAACCATAACATCTTGATCGCTAAGCTTGAAGCTGTGGGCGTGTCGGGTTCTCTTCTGCAATGGTTCAGATCCTTTTTGCTCGGACGTACCCTAGTGGTTAGATACGGGGGCTTCCCGTCGAGAGAGTTTATTGTCTCTTCCGGTGTGCCTCAAGGGTCCCACTTGGGACCAATCTTGTTCCTCATATTCATTAACGATCTTGGTACTCTCCTCGGCGTGAAGTTTTTGTTATTCGCAGATGATCTTAGAATGTACACAACTGTTGATGGTTTGATGGATGCATTAGAATTGTAACGAGAGCTAGATCTTCTTTATGCCTGGACAGTACGTAATTGTTTATACTTGAATATCTCCAAGTGCAAAATCATTAGTTTTCACCGCAGTAATCACGTAGTTGATCATCAATATAATATTGACGGCTGTTCATTGTCTAGGGTTAAGGTGATCGAAGATTTGGCTGTGAGGTTGGACCGGAAGCTCGATTTTAGGGATCACATTATTAATATTACAAATAAAGCATACCATACCCTGGGCTTCATTCTGCGGAATTCCAAAGAGTACTCTCTACAAACACTGAAAACTTTATATATTTCCCTAGTTAGATCCACCCTTGAGTATGGATCACCTGTGTTGGCAGCTTTTTATGCCTGTCACATAAGCTTTGTTGAGAGGATTCAGAGGAAGTTCTTGCGTTGTCTTGATTTTAGGATTGGGGGTGCATTTGATGGTAGCATTGAGAGTATCCGAGCCTGCTTCGGCTTGTATACCCTGGGGTGCGTCGATGGTTGGCGGACTTTTGTCTCTTGTACAGGCTGCTCAATGGTTCTGTAGACTGCTCTGATATTCTCGGACTTATTAGTTTTAACTTTCCGCATAGACCAACTAGGAATTTTCGATTGTTTCAAGGCAGACCACAGAACTAATTATATTAAGCATTTATTTCCCTCACGCATTCTCGATCTCGGCGCTGGATATGGTGATCTTGAGTTTTTTTCCATTACACTGCGGTCGTTCAAGACAAAGATTCTTTCTAAGTTAAGAGAGATCTTCTACGTGTCGTCCTTGTCGTGAGCTGCTTATCTGTGCTTTGACTGTCCTATATTTCATATTATTCTGTATATTTGTTCTATATTTTTATTCTATTTTATTTTATAAATAAATAAATAAATAAATAAATATTGCAGCCGCTCAGGCACAATTTTGATTTTGGTAATACAGGCTAAACACCTCAACACGTTCTTGCAACGTGTACACCATAATTATTTTTAAAAGTTTAAAGAAATCAGCTATGTAGTAACTCAACAGATCGATTTATAATACGGAGTTAAAATAGTTATAATACGAAGAAACGTATTATAACACCTTCTAAGAACAAAAAATGAAGGAAACACAAGGAAATGTTTTGATTGTGTTTTATTTATACTTTGAGATAATTTTTCTTATTACTTGAAAAAATATTACAATTCAATTTTTTTAAGACTTTTTAAGTTTGTAAAAAGGGCTTAATAAAGATAGGCTTGTTACATTGTAAAAATAATTTGAGCATTTGAGCATAAAAATTGATTTTTGGCGAAAACGGTTCATGAAAATTACGTTTATCATAAACCGTTGTAAAGAGGCTTCCAAGGCCTTTCAAATGAAGTATCACTCAATCCCTATTTCCTATTCAATTTTGATGGGTTGAAGCGCCCCCTCTTAGGGGGTTGCTCGTTCAAGCCTCAAATAGACGTCAAAAGATGTCCCCCAAACAAAATGATTCGACGTGTTTCGGGAAATTTTTCCAATCACTATGCGATAAGAAATATAATAAGTGGAACACCCTATATATATACTCTGTGAATCCTTTGTTACATGTTTATACAAGGTGTTTCAACAAAAGGAGGCGCCATTGCTAGGAGAGGAAGAGTAATAAAAAATAAGTGGGGTTTGTTCTATAAAATGGCATAAAATTGGGTTGATATTGAAAAGGAGGAGGGGGTAACTATTGAAAATAACGCATCAATAGATATATACTGGTAAAGGAGATCATTATAAAATACTTCTACTCACTTTTCTGTTTCTTTTCTTTGTTAGCCAATTGAATGGCCACATTCAGTCCATTTACGCAGGTTGGTGTTACCTGAATTCCTCTGAAGAGCCCTTTCATGGAAATCTTTCCATCAGGTTTAACCTTCTCAGTCTTTTGAATATTTTCTCCTACTTTAGGGAATTGCCAGTAGTCGATTTGTAGTTCCAGAGGTTCCCAAAGCTCCCTGACCTGAACATTGGGTGATGAAGGAGGAGTCAAGGAGGGAACTGAAGGAGGACTCGAACAAGTGGCATCATCCAGGTCAACGGAAAGGCCAGAGATTGGATCCACTGGTCCTACCCTAACTTCCTGAAAAAATATGCTGCATTATTGATGAACTTTTTAGACAGGAAAAATGATAGATCTATTTGTGACTTTTATCTTTTTTTTAGGATGTTTATTTTTTTTTAATTTAATTTCATAGCGTTGAACAACATTTCATGCAATAATCAGCATTTGCAGAAATTCAACTGCAATACGTAGAGGAAAGATCTGTAGATGAAACAGAAAATTCTTGTTGGGACCATGGTCCGTCAGAAACAACATGGGGGAATGGTTTGAATGCTCAAAGAACAAGATTTAATGTCGGAGATACATATTGCTTTGGAGCACTTGAGAAGTTCGAAGACAAAGTGTCTTTATTTTCATCGGATCGTGACTGGCTTTGAAAAGTGAATACACTACCCCTAGAAGCTCGTAAAATATCCATATTCAAAGCTTTGCATTTGGTGGGATCTAGTGGAGTTATAATATTAGGACCTACTCAAACCGAAAATAAAACAGGGGAAATCGCTGTCTACTACAATGAATGAGTTTAACTTAAGCATTGAAGGAAGATAATGGTACATCATGACCTGGTTGAGCAGTTCTTCCTTTCTTATGTAGATGTTAAAAAATTGATTGACTCTTGAAGGCATTATGAGTTGGTTGTCTGATGTGCATTTCAAATGCTGCAAAAAGATAGGAAATATAGTAGCTAGGTATGGACAATACTTTATACCTTTTTCTAAATCAAATATCAATTTTTTTGCGAAAAGCGCCCATGTGGCATTGCCACATCACTCAAATTACTATTAGTCGGAATGAAGAAGAAATATCTTTCATAATGAGCACTCTTATAAACTTGTCTTTCCAATCGAGTCCCATTCCTAAAGCACTAAAAATAGCCAAAGTCATTCCGGTATTTAAAGGAGCTGCAAAAATGCTGGTTAATAATTTTTGACCAATCTCACTATTAACAGTCATACACAAAATTGTTGGAATACGTGCAAACAATAGACTCATCGAATATCTACGTAAGCAACCGATCACGTTCTCGTTTTCTTGTGTTATTTATCGTGTCTTTCGACTCATTACGAACACATAGTGTAAGATTGCAGTTGCCAAACAACTTCAGACTATCGATAATTTTTGACAGGATGTATCGGTTTTTATGATACCATTTCGTTGTGCTTACGAATATTTTCGATATATGCACTACTTAAACCAGAAGCGATATTAGTTGTGGTCACTAGCCGGAAGCTTACAATCTTGTTCATATGTTTCGCCGATTTTTCGTGTTTTTTTATCTTTTCACCCAGATGTTTCAAATCACTTACACCTTCTTTCTTCCAGTTATTGTCTCTACCAAACAGTAAGCAAACAAACAAAAAAACGTATGTTTTTCTTCACATCCGCACAACCAAAGTCTTTTCGTAAACATTTGCGTCAAACTAGAGTTTAATTTTGTTAGATCACACACCCTCAGTGTCAGTCCTTACATCCTCAACGCAACTTTATAACACGAAACAATTGGCACCTAAAATACCCATCTATTTAGCCATAAACCATGAACAAGGTATACTACTACTGACCGTAGCTTTTTATTCCTCTCTGGGCTTCTACTAATACGCCCGAATCATGAATAAGAATCGCGAGAGACTGGTTGGTTTCTGAGTGAGGGAGTTTGCCGTTTCCATGGTAACCGGCGATATCACTTGGGCGATCGAGATTCAGCCCGGCATATATAATAGTGCTTCATAGTATACCTTGTCTATGCGAGCGCTCAACGCAAATGTAATAATCGTGAAATATAGATTTTCGCTAGGTAAAAATGTTTTAATTTTAATTGAATCCAGTTTGAAGAGGAAAGCACGAATATGAAATATAAAAATTAATTGTTTATGTATGTACGTCATTTTTCTAGGGAGGGCGGCGCCCCTTAGCTCTCCCTTGTTCATGCTTCCTCGACTCTATCCAACTGAAAACCTCTACTTTCCTTATGAAATCATGGATATTGGCTCTTTCTATGTATATTTTCCAACAATCAATTAATACTTTTGGTACATGGTTACCACATCACTTTTGTTTTGGTGGAATAGGTATTATATCATCACGAATGAAAAGTTTAGTATAAGATGTTTTGACAAATTCACATGAAGATGATTAATAATATCACTATATATTATTATTATTGAAAATGCCCATTCTCCACACTTACATTTATGAAAGGTATAAACTGTTGATTGGAATCGTCATAGCATGTCAACATTACTTCGCTGACAGGCAGTTGTGCAAAGGGGGCAGTAGACGGTGCCAAAATGTACTTCTGCAATTTTTGCATCACATCATCTATTCTGACGTCCTGTTCTGTGGGAAAGAGGGTAGCGTAACCCTGATCGAGTAAAGTTAGTTGCTTAGCAAAATTACATGTTCCAATTGGTATCACATACACCCTGATGAAAGAAAGCCAGTCCGATGGTTTCGTTGAAAGAAGTTCCACATAGGGGCGTACCACCCAACCTATTAGAGCGTCTCCACCCATTAGAATCAGTCTGATGAATGTAAACGCTCCTGATTTGGAACAGCTGTTGTAACTGTAAATAATGACACTAATTACACATTGCACCCGAATGATAAAGCAAACCTCTGCCATAAAAGGACGAGAGTTAGCTGCAAAGCCTGATTTTCAGACAGAGGTTACACGGTCAATTTGCCATCAATCTCGCATAAGTTCAGTCCGTGACCTTGACCACAATAAGACAGATGCGGATGGATGGACTGATGAAGCACATTAATATGCATTAATATTCCATCAATCCGGAAAATCAATCCATCAGTTCCCCGTCAATCTGATATAAATCCATGATTGATGTTGGATTTACATACATCAGCAAATAATAATTAGACCGTTCTATGCAATCATAAAATTACGATTAATTATTAAAATCATATCTTCGAAAGTATTAGCTTGTTAGAGTTAAAAATAATATCAATGGATTCTTATGATGAAACGGCATCTTGAAGAAAATTGAATTTGAAATTTGTAATGTAAAAAAAAATTGATTTTTCAGAAGGAAAGTTTCCGCTGCTCAGGCAAAAGCTCTGTTATATGATAAGAATTTCCTTGATTATGTGACAATGGTTTAAGTGGGTTATGCGTTGTACTACTAATTTCGAATAGTTAACTTAAACCATAGATAACTAGTGGTTTACGCCTAATCCGTGATTGAACAACAGCGAAACATATGTCAGATGAGAAAATTCGGGATTCCCCAACACTCAGGAATCAAAGGAGAACAAGGAAGCTGATAAGCTAGTAAAAAAAATTGGTTTAAGCCCTGTGGACAGCAGCTTTTTGGCGGTCTTGTTCAAACAGACAAATTATATCTCCGAAAGTATTGGTTTCTCAGAGTTGGGAATTATATCAATGGATTCCTATGATAGAAATGCATCATGAAAGAAATTTAACTTGAAAAATGTGTCGTTTAAAAAAAATGCTTCAAAAATTATCTCAAAAAAAAAAGAGCAATCTACAATTCTTGAATGCTTCAAAAATGGTCATTAAATTTATTTATCAATATTAAATGAGCAATCTGCAATGATTCAACCTCGTGGAATGGGTTGTTGCAACTTACACTCAGTGCATAGTTTTTTTTACAACTCGAAATACCTAAGGAAAGTATCATCGAAATGTCTAGAGCAAGGCTGGAGACAATCATATCAGATTGATTTATTCCTGATATTTGAGTAGGTAGTGGATTACGAACAAATTATTTTAATAGTTCAAAATATATTAATAAAATACTATCCTCTTTTCATAATTTAAAATTTAATAGTTCATGCCATTAACACATTCTTTTCTGTATTATGAACCTTAACTCAAGAAAAAATGTTTGATACAAAAATGTAGATTCATATTTCAGTATTTTTTTGCTAGCAACATTATGAAAATACAGTATATATGTACTAACATGTCTCACTACTTAAGGAACTAAAAGGTAATATTAACCTCAGTGTGAACGAACAGTAATTTCTTTTGATGATTCAATTATGTTCTTCTTTCCTATTGTCCCATAAACTACATCATAACAGTCTTGTATATATTCACAAATTCAAGAATCGAATACTTACTTTCCAAGAGAAAATATTTTCAAACTACGAATTGATAATCTCTAATAGCTAGAAAAGATGACATTTATAAACAGTGATGTGAAATACTCGAGTTTTTAAGTAAAGGACAAATATCCTGGAAAAATGTCCGAAACTTTCCCCCAAGGTCGAGCATTTTGAGTATTTAAGTATTCACCGACATTACGGAAAAATATGACAATCGGCACATGTTAAGTTGAAATATCAGGACAATTTTAGGCATTTTAAGAAATTTTTCATGGTCAATTGGAAATAACAAATAACTTATCATTGAATGAGTTATTTAGTTATTATCGTGTTATTTTATTGAGTATCAATGATAAAGGACAGGCGCCAGGTTCTGAATTAAGATTTAGTATTAGAAATTCGATTTAATTAGACTGTTAAATATTAAAAATAAAGTTGTATAAAAAAAACTTTGTATAATTTCTCAATTGATTCTCAGATCGTTAATAATCTTCGATCCAAATAGGATAGAATAAACTGCTTAAAAAAACTCTGTATAATGGCGTCACAAATCGTTAAGCATCTTCGATCCAAGTGGAACAAATAAACTTCTTTAAACATTTTTGTATGATTGGCATCTCAGATCGCTAAGCATCTTCAATCCAAGTAAAAAGGAAGAATAAATATCGGACAAAAATGAAAATTGTCAAACAATTTTTAAGTAGAAAAGAAATTTATTATATTTATCCAGACATTTTCGATAATTTCGATTAATCCTAAAAAACTATAAATGTCGACTCTTTTTGAAAGTGATGATAATTTTCGGACATTTTTCAGTATTTATCAGAGGAGTATTTAAGACATTTTCCACACTCACAACACTATTTATAAATAGTGAACACAGAAAGATTCTGTGTTCACATTCTGTGAATACATAGAACTTACGATGTATTATTGAAACTTTGAAACATCATATCTCCGAAAGTATTAGCTTGTTAGAGTTGAAAATGATAACAATGGATTCTTATGATGAAACTGCATCTTAAAAAAAATTTAATTCAAAAGTTGTACTGTAAAAAAAAATATTTTTTTTCGTTACTCCGAAACTATTAGACCGATTTTGACAGATAACGAACTCAACCGAGATATTTATCCCTCAAACCTACTCTGAAAATTTGAACTGTCTAGTTCATTCCGTTCGAGAGTTATCGTATTAACGGCCGGCCGGACAGAATCGATTTCGACCACGGATTCTTGATCAGTGAGTCAAACCAAATCGTTCAAGACCATTTTCAGCCGAAAATTCGAAAATTACAGACATTTGGGCAAATTGATCAGCACTCTGTTCCGAGGAACAAGAGCGCCAAAAAGGGGTCTGCATTCACTTTGTAGGATCACAACCTTTCTGAGGCTAAGGAAAAAACACCTATAAATATAAAGTTTAAAGAAGCTATTAGCGGGAGCTAGAAGGTTTGGATGATTTCAAAACTGAAGAATCAATCAATGAGGTATAGATGCCTTAGAAAGTACTAAGTGAGATTAGGTTCAGCAGAAAATGACAAATCGTCGCCTTAATAAGAAAACTGCCTAACTCCGTATTGAATAATTTCACAGGAGGAGCAAAAATTAATATATATTGGATAAATCTTTGAATGAATAATAGATTACGCAACCATGTATTGATTATTCATTAGTCTGTAAATGCAGAGTAGCAAATAAGGACTTGACGAGTTTCTCTAAATATTATTGGACTTAGATATTTTTCGCCTCAAAAGTCCATGACGAAAATGGAGTTAGGCAATTTTCTTATTAAGGCGACGAAATGTAGATTATGCGAAGAGGAAAAAGAATGCTTAGGCCATGAAATGATATTGGATACACACATATACTCCTTGAAGCCATCTCGGCCACAGGATGAGGAGCTTTATCTCAAGATAAACTTCAGTCAGCTCAGGAAAAGAGGCAAAATAGATCAAGAAGTCGCAGTGCAGTAATACCCCTAATTTATAATAATATTAAACTTGAAGAACATCATAACAGCAAATAATTTTCCTTGACTTTATTTTTGGGTTAGGTTTGTCAGTGGTAGGCGAATTGAGCGATCTGTTTTTCCACCTCGAATCAAGGTGAAGATCTCTCAAAATTAACCTGAATTATTTATTTATTTTCGAAATCTACTAGTAGAATACCCATTTTACAAAGTATAACCAATCAATAAATGTCCAAAAAAGATGTGAATATACTCTGGTTGATTTTGACAAGTTCGACATCCTGTTAAGAAAAACCTCGTGCTCAGGAGCTCTTTATGTTCTACGTTGACATCATTTTTTCGAAAAAAATATCAGAACTTTCTGTAAATCATTACCAAATATTTTACTTACTATTTATGAATTTTATTGCACAGATGGGATAAGATGGCCTTGACTTCTACTGCAGAAATAGGTTGGAATACTTTATTATGAGCCAGCTTGGAATATAACGGGTTTATCAAACTGTCTGGTCCACTAAGTAAAAATATGTTTTCAGGAAGAACACTTTCTTCTAACGGTAAACTGCGGGATATTTGATCCAAAAATGTCTTTCTGGCCTGAAACAAAATAAAAAATTTAGAACCAGACAGAGATTACAGTTCGGATTATCGAATTTGTCGGATTATAGAGTACTGCTACAGACCCCCTGTAGTAGGCAAATTTTTGAAAAAGAGTACCTTGTGATCCAACAAATTACATATAAAAATGTTAAAATTGTTTATGTTACTACAAACTAAGGCCTGTGGATTACAGGCAGTGCATGATTGGACAGGGGCCGGATTACCGGCCCCTATATACCACTGTATATAGTTTTTAAATGGACACATCTTATTCTTGGAACTTCCTTCTATGTCCAAGAATATCGCTAGATTATTCTGATGTGTGTATTGGGAATTTACGCTGCATTTCATTTTCCCAATACTTCCAAGTTAGTTGCCCTTGTACATATAATAGGGATCGCAATAATCAGAAAATACACGTGTAGGAACCGCATTCGAAAGTAAACAGATACTAATGATTCACGTGGAATACAACTGAAATAATTTGCCCACTTTTGGAATTTCTAAATTGTACTTTTTTTTTGAGGCTCCTCCCTGCTTTCAATGAAATTTTGCAGGCTCCTAGGTCATTATTGGTCACCCAAATGCCAAAAAGTTACTCTACGAATAACCCTTTCAAACCGAATCATCTTCAATACAAAAAATGCATTATAAAACTTACTGTTATTGTCTCGAAAATTGGAATATCAGAGCAAACGCTCAGAGAATTCTTTTTTTTTGCCGAAGAGGCGGAAGAACGAAAAAGCTTAGCCTTTCTCTCTGTCAGTTCTTGCATGATATTGCTGAAATCGTTGTCTGCGCTCTTAATTTTTTCTGGTTTTGATGTTGGTTCTCTAGGAGGTGAACCAGTCTGTGCATCACTCTGTATTTCGGGATCTGTGGTACAGAGGTCTGCATTTCCATCACTCCCTGAATAAAAAATAATCATACATTAAGTTACTGAAGAACTACTATTCTATTTGTAACTTCTATTGTGTAACTCCTCATCATACAGGATGTCCCGAAGTTAATGCAACCAAATTCTCGAGACGAAATTAGAATACTCCTATTTTTTATTTTTGTCAGTAGGCCACCTCTTTCGGAGACTCCAATTTTTCCACGCCAACAAGGAAATCATTGCCGAAACTGAGGCGTATTTTGCAAATGAAGATCAAGCATTCTCTAAACATGGTATCGAAAAGTTAGAGAAACGTTGGACCGATTGTATAGCCTTAGATAGGGAAATTATGGCAATGAATAAAAACGAATTTTCCGAAAACATTGTGTTATTCTTAGTCTGCAAACTTTTTGTTAAGTTTTAGGGAAAGTTTTCTTGGGTATTGTTGCACGTTAAGTATACACATATTAGAAATCAGTGTATTCTGTTCATCATTAATGAAGTGTTTTCATAATTTTCCTACGAGCATTACACATCCCCTCCCATGAACGTTCAACACTTACCTGAGAATGCTTTATCATCGAACAATTTATCAGTATCGATAAAAGTTTGACTACTAGAATCTAGAAGACTTTTACTACTACTGAAGAAGGGTCTTAAACTTGGTTTTGGAGTACTGGATATGGACATAGTGTCCTGTTCCCCTCCTGAATCTTCATCGCAACTGAGAGATTCCAATTCTTGAAACAAAGCCTGAATGTCGCTAGTATTTGTGAGATCAGTACCTCTTCCTCCTTCACTATCAGCAACACGGAATCTCCTCAACAGAGATACGAATCTCTGTTTCAAGTTGTGCTGAAAAAAAAATTACGATTAAAATTTTAGGGATTTAAAGAAAATTTTAATTTGCGTGAGAAGCCATAACGTATATAGGAGAAATAACACAGAAATAACAGGTGGTTTATTCAGGGATTGGAAATTTATTCTGCTATTAATATAAAAAGTAGCTCGTTCATTCAATTCAATTAATATATTTCACTGATTAGTAAAAAGGTACTTTACTGAAATTAATTATTAGAAATCCGTTATATCAAGAAAAGCAAATTACAAATGGGAATGTTCCGGATTTTATTTAAATTTTAAACATACATTTGAATTATTTATTTATTTATTTAATCAAAAGTACAACTACAAATCCACTGACAAGGAAAAAAAGTAATATTTCGATACAAATCAATAAAGTTTTTGTCCAGCCAAGAGAATCGGTCGAAATGACCTTGTCTATTGAAATATTTCAGTGACTTAAAATAATTAAATTGTATATGCGCGCTTGTTCCAGTGAATGATAACTTTCGAACAGAATGAGATAGCGACTTACAATTTTCAGGGTACGTTGCGCCTCCAAATGCGATGGTTAAGTTCGTTAATGGGCGAATCAGACAAACCGTTTCCGAGTTATACCAATCTGTAGTTTAGTTGTTATTTCCTCAAAATTATATCCGATGAAATTGAAACTAGGTGATTAGTTCTAAAATGTCGACCCGCAAATTTGTGCAAAATTTCGAGATGATCTGATAACTACAAAGGAAAATAATTTTTTTTCAGCAGATATTTTATATTTCAAGAACTATCTGTCAATTTCCGCTGGAATTCCGCACAAACCTTCAAGCAGCCATTTTACGATAGATTTACCGATTACAGCCCGATCGACTTTGTATTTTTGGAATTATTTCCTTTTAAAATTTTAATTCAGTTAATGCCCATTGCATTTTTCACATGTTATAGCTTCCTTTATTCATACTCAACTTCATGCAGTATTTTGTGTGAGTGAATAGACAATAGAACATGTGCCCAAAAGCTCCTGACTCAGTGATTTTTAGCAATTTTTTTCTGGGCTTACTCCGTAATTCTGAAAAGTATCTATGAAACTAATTTTAATGCTTCAAATCTACCGAATTTGCGCAGTAGTTTCTACCGACATTGCTCTATAACATTCGGCAACACTGAGTGCTACAAGCATCAGTGGTGTAGGGGAGCCGGAGCGGCGCTCTGCACTTAACCTAGTTCCGCCACTACCATCTACCTAATAGTTCCAGCATTGCTTTTTTCAGCACTGCACCACTGACTCGTGTAGTCAGTGGTGTAGTGCTGAAAAAAGCAATGCAGTAACAAAGCCTACATAGAACACAACTGGTTCTCCTTACTCGCTCCAGCTCTTCAAGAGCTTATGAGGGGTCTCCTTCGGGAAGACCTAGGAGGATCAGTATAATAATATACAATATACTATTAGGTAGATGGTAGTGGCGGAACATTCGATGAGCCTCAATCGTAGATTCCTTATAACTGGAGCAGAAACTTTTTAAACCTCCAGCAAATGATAAGGATTCGGCTCGTGAACTAACATTTCAACCGAGTATAACTTCTTGATACACACACAGATCAACTACTTTGTGTTGATAAATGCCCAAGTTTCTTGCATGGCTATTTAGGATCTATTAATTTCGACCACTACTTACCGCTAAAGCCATCTATAGAAAAACGGTAGAAGCAAAAGCTACCGTATATATTTATGGAAAATCTCTAAACACGTCAAATGGAATTTTAAATTGACATTCTTCTTTGTAAAAATGCGATCCCTACCTTCAATCCCCTCCAAAAGACAGGTACAACAACCAATTTTTCAAATAGGAAGTACGGGCTTGTGATACATCGTTTGAACGGTCTCGTCATTCTATATTCAGAAATGTTATCACTTTCATGATTATTGCAAAACTCAAAATAGAAAAAAATAAAATCATGTGATTACCGCAATTCATTATAATATTCCCTCGAATATTCCTAAATCTTATTACAAAGATACTAAACTTATTTGCCTAAAAGATGTGATAGAAACAAAATGAAAAAAAAAACTCTATTCAGAAATGTTATCACTTTCGTGCTTATTGCAAAAATCAAATTAGAACGAAATAAAATCAAGTGATATCATAGCGAAATTTGGTACAATATCAAAAACTAAACTTATACAAAATGTAGCAAAAAAATTATGAATGTCAATGAAGTAGATGTTCAAAGTGTTCAACGCGAACGTCTTGTCAACATCCTAACCTGAAATAAAAATTTCTTCCAACATTATTCAACATCTCAGGAGTGATCGACCTAATCGCGAGCGTTATTCTATTTTTTAGGTCATCCAAATCAAGAGGTTTAGTTTAGTACACAATGCCCTTCACATATCCCCCTTAAAATAAATATAATACCCTTATTACCCTTATTATTGGCCTTTTTGTTGATTTGAGTAAGGTGATTTGTTACTGTGAAAACTTCACAAGTATGAAGTCAAAGGTACAGCTCTGAAATGGTTTACTTCTTTTCTACTGAATCGTACACAAAGAGTTGTCATATCCGACCAGACCCAAGAAATTAAATCAGATCCCGCTGAAATTCATTCTGGAGTACCCCAGGGCAGCATTCTGGGTCCTTTGCTCTTCATCATCTTCATGATTGATCTTGAACACATTATCATGAAATATAACATATTTATGATAAATTACGCTGATGACACTAATCTTCTAATGAAAGCTTTGAAGTATCCTGAGATGGTACAGTTGGTCAATGAGGTTATGGTTGAAATTTTAAAGTGGTTCGCTGATAATGGACTTTCAGTTAATGCCGACAAAACTAAGGTAACCCTCTTCAAAACTAGTCATGCTGGTTTTGAGACCCCTCAAGAACTTAGAATGGAATCAGAGAACATCTCCTACTCCTCTTCAGTCAAGATTTTAGGAATGATTGTTGATCAATCATTGAACTGGGACAACCATATTACCGAACTATGTAAGAAACTTACTAATATATGCTATTCTCTTTATGTTCTCAGTAACTACCTAGAGACTGATTCACTAAAGTCAATCTATCAAGCTGTCTTTGAATCAAGAATTAGGTATGGTGCAATGTTTTACGGCAGTTCATCTGGCCTAGAGTATGTAGCTAGATTACAGAAGAGAGCTGTAAGAAGAATTCTACGCCTAGGAGTGAGGGACTCATGCAGGAACAAATTCAGACAAAATGGTATTCTAACAGCTGCTGCCATACATATACAAGAATGCCTGCTTTTTCTTTTCAAGAATAGAAATCATTTCACTGAACTTTCTACTGGAGCGTATAACACTAGAGCAACACTACTGGTGTACCCTAAACATAGATTGACTCTGACTGAGAAAAACGCCGAGTATTGCAGCATAAGATATTTTAACAAACTTCCAGCTTACATAAGAACGGAATCCAATCCACGGCACTATAAGAAAAAAGTTTTTAAGTTGCTATTAGAAATTGAACCTTATTCAGTTAGGGAATTTTTAGAATACCATGTATGATTTCTTTTGTTGTCTTATTTCCAAGGTCTTACAATGTATATTTCATGTATGCCTTTATCAGAAATAAAGCTACATTATTATTATTATTATTATTATTATTACACTATGCCTTTTTCACGTCTATATTTGCGCCTATTTTCATGGCTATTTGTTGGGTGAAGTTCCCCCCAAATGAGTGGCACTATTACACCGCGCTTGTTTCAGGCAGTAATTTCAGAGCTGCAAACATTGAAGAAATTGTCATATTTACCTACCTCAAGTTCTTCTTTTGTTTATATATTTTTAAAGCAATACCATAGTATTTTAAGAATGTCTGAAGAAACGTTTAATATGCTACTACACAGAGTGCAAATTCACATACAGAAAAAAGACACTGTAATTCCAGAAAGGATTTCTCCAAAAACGAAATTAATAATTACTTTACGATTACGATACTAGCCTACTGGTGAAACTCCATATCACTCGGGGATAGCCATCACATATTATCTGACCTTCGTAAGTTTAGTTAGTTTACGTCCTCATAGTAATAAACATAAATTTAATTGAAGGCTGCGATTCAAAGGATAGAAAAAACTAGGTTATGTTACGACGTCAAGTCAGACAGATACATATTGTGTTGGTAGGCATGACATTTCGACAACAAGGCTTGAAATCCCCACGATTCAGGGGGAACAAATGGAACAGTTGTATTTATTTTCAAGCCTGAAACAGTTTACAAAATAGTCCCGGGCGCATGCGTATTTCTTCAAAATTTCAGGCACTGTAGGTCAGGCTGACAAATAGGCACGAAAAAGGCATAGTGTAATAAGGGTATAATGGTTTAAGATCAGGGAATCGCGCTGTCCACTCTATCGTTCCTCGCCTTCCTAACAGTAATTTGGAAATATTGCGTCGAGGAACTGCCGGACATTGCGTTGGTAATGTGGTGGTCCATCCTGTTGGAACCATTCCGTGGAACTTGAGGATTTCCTTCATCAGAATATAAATTTGCCAAAGTTGGAACGATATCATTTTGAAGTGGTGCTAAATATTTATCGCCATTCAAATTGCCCTCAATGAAAAAGGGGCCTATGATACGATTTTGAACATTTCCTGCCCAAACATTAACCTTTTGAGGGAATTGCGTGTGTTCCTCTCTTATCCAGTGAGGATTTTCGGTATATCAGTAGCGGCATTTTGACTATTAGCATGGTCGTTGAGAAAAAAAGCGCACACATCAGAAAACAAAACGTCTACTAATTGGATAATATTGTTATCCAACATGTTCATCATTTGTTCACAAAAGTAAGTTCTCCTATCAAAATCCAATAGCTAATGGGTAGGTATCATTTAACAGAGATGCATTTTATTTTGTTTTAATATGTTTAGAATCGATGTATTCCTGATATTAAACGTTGTGTAGGCATCTCTACTAGATTTATGTGGGTATTCTTCAAAGTCAAGCATCATATCTAATTTCACATCCTCACACTGTATTAATAGCTGCTTTTTTATTCTGCCTTACATGCCCAGATTCGCGAAACTGCTTCTCTATTTTACTTATTGTCCCTTGGGATATAGGCGGCAAATTCGGATATTTCTCATGAAACAAGTCACTTACTTATTTCTGTGTTTGGGTGTTATCTCCGGAACCAATCATTTGTAAAATTGTGATTTTGTGCATTTCCGTTAAACGAACCATTATTCAAAATTGAAGTTAATGAAATTCAAACACAAATTAGTGAATTTATAAACTACAACTTATCCCCACAAAACAATTTGCGAAGCCATACTAAAGAAACCAACACACTAACCCACAGAAAGTGTTTTATGTAGTTTCCACGGTACCATCTGGAAAACACAATGTTATGTTTTTTTTTTCATTTTGTTCCAATCACATCTTGAAGGCAAATAAGTTTAGTATTATTGTAATAAGATTTAGGATTTAGGATTTAGTGATAACATTTCTGAATATAGAATGACGCGACCTTTCAAACGATGTATCACAAGCCCATACTTCCTATTTGAAAAATTGGGGATTGTACCTGTCGAAGGGGGTTGATGGTAGGGTTCGCATTTTTACGAAGAATGACAATTTAAAATGTTTATTTGAAGTGTTTCCGAATTTTTCATAAATATATAGAGTAACCAAAATAATTTATTCATTCCATTTGGCTTTTCCACACTATATTGGTACTACTGATACAATGAACTTTCCAAAAAAACTCAAATACGTTAATCGAGTACACAACACTGATTATTCAGACAATGCAATGGATAATATGCATGGAACATAAACAGAATGTAAATCTTCATGATGTCCATGGAGAGATATTGGTAGATCATATGGTAGCAGGCATGTATGAAAAAACACATACTATGCAACACAGCAACCATTCTAACATACCTCATAAAAGCTGATATAGTGATAATGAAAGAGCCACTTCATAGCACTGATTTGAATTCCATTAAATGGGAGCTTGTAGGAAAAGTTCCTAGGATTACGGCCATCGATGACCTAAATTTCAAAATAGATAGTCTAAGATTCTGTCATAAGGAAATGTTTTCAAAGGAACGACAGGATGTACTGCACATCAATTTACCATTTTACCCAAAACCGTCATAAACAATTGATGTTTTCATTTTTAGTTTGACCTTTTGTGGTTCCGATAACATTTGACAATTATTATGGTTTGTATTGGGTTCTCAGTGAATTTGTTAAAAACACCGCAAATTTTCATGAATTTCGTGTAAAGGAGTCGTTTAACTACCCTCATTATGGTACCAAGTACACGTTGTATATATTGTATATTGTTGTTGGGGGTAACGTTGCACTGAGACCTTAAGGTCTATTTGCCCTCTTGTTAGAGCTGTCGATTTCATCACCATCTACAGCTCGCCTTCCAGGTTCAGAGTTCTGATGAACTCCAGTATCTGGGATCGCTTCAAGGAGGCTACGTCTTCGCTCCTGCAGATTTCTTGCCCAAAGCATTCCTAGCGTTGGTTTGAAATGCTGAGGCATTCCGTTATCAGGTGATCAGGAGTTTCATCCTCCTCCCAACAGAATCAGCACTCGTCAGTTTCTGCTAGCCCTAATCTCATCATACGCTTCCTATGGCCGCAGTGCACTGTGAGGATACCAGTGAGGAGGTGCCGCATGTTCTTACTGAGGTCCATAATATTTCATGGATCTGACAGTGTAAAAGTTCAGGAGGAACTTTTTGGGGTGATACATTCCTGGGAGAGATCTCCAGAAAATACCTCTTTCAGTTTCTTCTTTCATCCGAAATTCACTTCCGTAGGTGTATCTACCAACCCCACAGTAGGGTTCTGGGCCAATTCGATCGGATCTGTATTTTTTGAGTTATCAAGAATATAATATTCCAGTGGGTAAAACTCCGAAACCATAGGGCCGATTATGCCCAACAACGAACTTAACTGTCCCATTCAGATGCGCAACCTACCCTGAAAATTGCAAGTTCCTATCTCCTTTCGTTCAAATGTTATCGAGGCCACGGACACCCAACTCGCAAGGCTGTTCGGATCTCCAACAATATAGATACGATCACGTTCAAACTTGGAACTTGGAAGTAGAATTAGGTACTGAAGGCTCTCGCAAAATTTCAGAGATTTCGGACGAATAGTTTCTGATATATAGAATTTTTTTCCATGATTTTCAATGATTTTTTTTTAATTTTCTAGTGATATGATCCTCACGAAATTTAGCAAAAATTTGCGCGTCGGCATTCTACAACTAACTACCATGTTTGAATTGGATCGGTTTCGTACTTTTTGAGTAAATAACACAAACTCCAAAACCGTTTGGCCGATCATGCATATTGACAAACTCATATGTCGCATTCGGATGCGCAACCTACCCTAAACATTGCAAGTCGCTATCTATCGTGAGATGAATAATATATTTTAATATTTTTTCTAATTTTCTAGTAATAGGATCCTTACAAAATTTCACATAGGTACGTCTTTATGTCAGTATTCTACAACTATACTACATCCACTTTTATAAAGTCTCCCGGTTGGCCATGATTTTGGTCTATTACGTTTTTGTAACTAAAACAAAGGCAGGTTGGCACTTCTGAAATATCGTCAATGTCAAAACAATTCTCTGAGACGTTGCCAATTTGTACTCTCAACAATCAACATAATGTCCCATCTTAGATATCCCATCAAGATATTATCACATATCATTATTTTCGAATAGTAAAGAACTCTTTGCTTTGAAATTGAAAATACCAAAAGCAGTTTTGAAGAACCAGAGACACACCAGGAAGTGCTATACAGAACTGAAATATGCAATAGGAAAACTTCATTCTGTCTTAGGACATGCTGACCTCTCGAATGAAATTACATACTTACTTACCTATCATATCACTATATTTCATGAAGGTTTAACAGTGACTACTATATTTTTAAACTGGTGTATTTCAAGTTGTGCAACAAGGTATTTAAATGTCTTTTGTAGGCTTAGGTATTTCTTGAGAATTTCGAGAAGTGGGAATTCCATAGGTACGTCTTTTCGTTTAGAAGTTCTTCCTGGATATTCAGGTACTTTTTATTCCTTTTTCAAGTGAACTATCACAAAGTAACGGACTACTGTATCCATTATTTTTCATTTAAATTTCAACATTTGATTCCCGTGCAAGAAAATAGCATTTAACTGAATCTTCCAACCAGTTTATATACGTGAAATATGTTCCATAGTAACAACAGATGAAAAATTTTCTTGAACAGTCGCCAGGTCTTTGGAATTGTTGAATTCAGATAGTATATCTTATCAAATTCATTATTTTTCCCAAGAAAATTCACATAGGTACGTAATTACTACGACTTCTATGTAGAGAGCACAACGTCGCGTAGTTATCTGACAGGAAAATGAGCATAACCTAACATTTTTATAATATACACGGTGAAATGTGTCAAAATTTCATGGCCAACCGGGAGACTTTATAAAAGTGAATGGAGTATAGTTACCAAGTTTCAATTCGATCGGATATGTATAGGTTGAACAAAAAATTTGTACTGGGAAACCGTTGGGCCGATTATGCCCATTACCAAACTTATCCGTCCTATTGGGACGCGCCACCTACACGGAAAATTCAAGTCTCTATATCTTTCCGTTCTCAAGTTATCGTGGCAATGAACGGCCGGCCGGACAGAATCAAATTTGTTCTAGAATTCGTCATCAGGGAGTCGATCCCAATCGTTTGAGACCATTTTCGGCAAAAAAATCGAAAATTACAGATATTTGGGCAAAATAATAAAGCGATATTCCCCAGAACATGCGCATAAAAAGATTGCGGTCAGAGGACTCCCGTCATGGACGAATTCAGTTTTTTCAGTTCGTAGTCATCCGATCAATACAAAACTTTGCATAGGTAAATATAAAGTTCGTAATTCTATAATTTGCTGCTAAATTTTAGATACATCGAATGAGTCGTTTCGGAAATATTCGGAAAAAAATCTTCAATCCAAAATGGCCTTAACTCCGAATCCACTACGATTTCGCCCATGAATGAACTTTACCGAGATATTTATACGCCAAAGCTACCCTGCAAATTTCAACTCTCTAACTCATTTCGTTCGAGAGTTATCGTGCTTACAGAGGTGCGACCAAACGGCCAGGATTATTTATCAACGAGTCGAACCCAATCGTTTGAGACCACTTTCGGACAAAAATTCCTGAAATACAGACATCTGGGCAAAATGATAGTACGCTGAATCAGGCGAAACAAGCGCGCAAAAATGAAATGGAAAAGAAACAAAAACACAATTCATAAAAAGGCGAAAAAAAAATAATTGTTTGTCAAAACAAAAAAAAATAAAAATGAAATGGCATAACACCAACATTGATTTGAACCAATATTTATTTACAGTGATGAACAAAAATTATCACCTAGCAATCTATGAAGCCAACGGTCTCATTGTGAAGCCACTGTATTGTATTGTATTGTAGGGAGTAACGTTGCACTGCGACCATAAGGTCTATTGTGCCACCCCACCAGAGCTGTCGATGTCACCACCATCTACAGCTCTCCTTCCGGTTCTGATGTACTCCAGTATCTGGGATGGCTTTAAGGAGGCTACATCTTCGCTCCTGCAGATTTCTTGCCCAAAGTATTCCTTGCGTTGGTTTGAGATGGCGAGGCATTCCGTAATCAGTTGATTAGGAGTTCCATCCTCCTGCCCACAGAATCTGCACTTGTCAGGTTTCCGGGTCAATAAAAGGGGTTCATGCTCCTTTCTTGGTAAGTGTGTTACCCTTCTCATTTCCTTTAATTCCCGAGTGACCAGGAACCCAGACCAAGGAGACCCTGTTGTCTACTTCATTAAGTTTTCCACAGAACTCCCATATTAGCTTAGACTCGATAACATGGGAGCTGAGATCTTTAATAGCAGCTTGACTGTCAGAATGGATTACTATATCACAACTCTGATAGTTTCTTTCTAGATTCATTTCCACGCATCTTTAGTTTGCAAGTATTTCTGCTTGATAGAAGCTCGGATGGGAGCCTAGCGATAGTGAGCTTTTGGTGACTGTCCCATATACTCCAGCGCCAGCTCATATATTGGTTTTTGAACCATCTGTGTACCATTGAATGATATTTTTTTTTAAGAATCTGGGTGGTGGATTCCCTGTCCCAGTCTGTCTTCCTTCCTAGCATCGTAGTGAAGTTCTTTTCAATGCTTACTTTCTTAATCATTTCGTCACTAGAAAGATTGGCTGATGAAATGTACCTGGTAAGAGAGGACCAGGCTTTCTGGTTTTCAATACTCTCATTACCTTTTCCGTTATTCTGAGAATGGCTTCATGGGCCATTTTGTCTATCCTTAGTTGAAGGGGTGTGAGACAGGTTCCCATAGATCCAGTGATACACACACAGGCAAGCCTTTCTACTTTGTCAGGGGTTTTACTCGTACTATTCTGGCTTACACTGCATTTATATGAAACCCCTGCTTGAATCAAGATTTTTTTTGGCCAATATGGATAAATTGTAGTTTCTTTTCTGATCTAGTATGTGTTGCAAAATACTGTGATTTAACGTGGATGGAAGACGCAAGGAGTTAGACACTTGCAGAGTTCAATAAAGAAATTTCTCTCTCCAACTTTTTGAATGAGAGCAATTTCTGGGCACCTCATATGATAGGGCGAGTTGAGAAATTGATACCAGAAATTTTTTTAGATTCCCGTTTATCATAAAACAATTAAAAAGCAAATTTCTAGATTTTCACTTACCCTTGCATGAGGTATCTTAGTTCTGATATGCTCACTATCAGATAAATCTCCTACTTCTTCTTCTCCGGAACTTATCTCGTCGTCTTCATCACTAAAATCATACTTTTGATCGGATTTTCCCTCCTGATCGACTGGAGTAGAACTTATCTGCATTACATTCAATCGAGCAACAGGTCCTGCTCCTTTTTCTTTGCCATTGTTGTCCGACATCAATTCAAGCTCCAAGTCCATGTGCTTCTGAAGAACCTGACAGAAAATAAATAATTTGGCAATATGAACAGAAACCTGCAAACTATATAAAATAATATATATATATATATATATATATATATTTATAGCCCTCCTGTAATTCTGCGTCCATACATTATGTTTTTTACATGTAATTCTGCGTCCACCGCATTGCTGCGTCTGTATACGGACGCAGAAATGCAAGTCAATGCTAAACGCTTTATTATAACGTCCTCGTTCGTTTCATTGTAATACGGCGATGACGTCCCAATGGCGGTATCGTGTACTTTTTTTGAATACCGTAGTTCGTGTTGTCTCCACTCGTGGCGCTGCAGTCGGGAAGTGTATATTCGAAATGTATATTACTATTACACCATCCCGACATTCATGCGTCAATAAAACCGGCAACACTGTTCCGTATATCGATAACCATCAAACCGATATTTCTGCGTCCTTCAATGATTTCCAGATGTGAGTTGTTTACGTTTTTCATGTTGAAGCAGTATTCGAAGCTTCAAGGTCACAAAAATTCGACTTCCTACGATTCAGGTACCTTAGCATTTATAATGGAGCCTAATGATAATTTCAAATTCTCACATAACGTAGCTTCAGTACACTTTAAGATCGAATAATTATTTTCAGATTCATCATGATATGTTCTGAATCATCAAACAACATTTATTATGTTGAGGATTTTTATAAATAAGTTAGCTTAATTGTGAAAAATTCACGGGAATACTTGTTTCAACATGACTGAATAAATTAAAACCAAGCAAAATTGATAATCATGAATTATTACAGTGTGAATTAGTCAGTAAGCTGCATAATAGCACTCTTACGTTGGGTTTCACGAAGGTTTGGTTTGACAGCTCTTAATTGCCAAATTAGTGCGATTCTATGTCGATATTCAGTTCATTTTTGATACAACCATCGAAATAAATCCACGATTAAGCTAATCGAAGCTTCGTGAAACCCAACATAAGTCAGTCAAAACCGTCACAAAAATTACTAACTCAGCAAAAGTGCAAGTAAATCTGAATTTTTGTAAGTGGCACTTGAAGAGCAATAACTAAATTTTCTGTGCTTTTTGTGGAATTAACGAAAAAAGTTTTGCACTCCATTCAATATACATAAACAATGGTCATTTGAAAAAAGTCCAAATGATAATAACAGAAGGTATTTGCTATTTGGCTGATTTCTTCCAAAAGCTTTAGCTTTTATCGTCGTGATTCACTTTCGAATATCAACGCAGTCGGCTCCAATATGAGTACTAATTCAGGCAGAAAGCACATGAGGTTTCTCAAAAATACCAACTTTATGCAAAACTGCTATTTTTATTTTTAAGAACCAACCCAAACTATTCTCTCATATTTTTCCTTATAAGTTAAGCCTTCTTACGATCATGAGAGAACCAAATGTACTATTTGCTTAAATTGGTACTCCAAATGAAGCTAAATGAATATGGAGCAATGAAAAACGACGAGAAAAGAATTCTTTCAGGAAAAGATCAGCTTAACGGTGAGTGCCATATCTCATCATCTATTCGACTCATAGAATTCTAATTAAACCCAAATTATTGCAAATTCAATGATAAATAAGGAGTATTTTCCTTAAATAGAATTTTGAGAGTAACAATGTGAAAACTAAATAGAGTGAATAAGTGCAAAAATTTCGTCCTTCTTCGTGAATTACCACTAGTAGCATAAATTTTCTAATGTGCCAAATATATCATGTAAAAATATTTTATCGACTTCGACTATTGTATTAAATTAAATTTTCTGGAATATACTATGAAAACATACATATAATTTTCAAAACAAATAAATAGAAAATCACTTCTGCATCTTTTCATTGACTTATCACTGCTGGTATTACACCTATCCCTGTCCATTAAAAATAGAGTTCTTAGAGAGAAACAAAGGAGTTTTACTTTTAATGCCTGATAGTGTCAATGCTGGCTGTAAGCGCAGTATAATTCGTCCTCAATGGTGCAAAGAAGAAAAATAGTATGTTAATTAAAGGGATATTTCCTCGAGCTTACTAGGCCTAAACAGAGTTAGTTAGTTATCTTTCTTCCACCAATGGCAGGAACTCTGTAAGACTTGGAACGGTTCCTATTGGTCTTAATGAATAAAATAATCGAATCACAAATATTCAAAAAACATAAGCGTCCCATAATTCCCACAACAGGAATTTTGAGTTATACAATTTCTGTCTGACCTGAGAGGAGAAAGTCAATTCGCACGCTGTAGCTATTGATTTTCTCGGAATATTTTCTGCCAATGTACATCGATACAGTCCCATAAGTCTACATGAATCTGTTTAGTTCTTTCGTCCCTTGTTATACTTCGAACCAAAATATATTTGGCAGATTGAATCAAAGTCTTCGATCCGTTTTACCATTCAATAGAAAGTAGCAAGTAGAGCAATCCCAGAAGGGTTGACTGATGAGCATTTTTGAGAAAAATGTTTCAAACCCTAGTTTCCATAGAGGAGATCAATTTAATATTCACCTTGATATCGGGCTCGAAGATAAGGTGAAATATGTTTGTTTACATTACATGCCATATTTTTCATACCAGAAATGAATAGAGCGAAAAATTTAAGTTGATGTTGGGACCTGCAAGGCAACTCCTAGAAAGAGCACCTGGCACTTGTTTTACAAAATTTCTCCATTGCATAAATTACAGTTATTCATCTCTTGCATCTATCCCTGATCAGTGTTTGTTCATAAAGAATACACGAATATCCTGTCATTTGTCACCATACTGACTATCTACTCAAGGTATGGTGTGATTTATGAAGGTGAAATATTGCAATTTTTTCTGAGGTTTTTAGTTCAATAAATAATAGGATTTCAGTTTCAAGTATTCTTGCATTGCTCTAAAAATTCGGTAATAATATTACTTCCTAATTCTTGTTATGTATTATCTTGCCATCTACACGCTTTGTAGTTGCAGGATCTTGTTCTTCAAAATTGCCAAGGCGGTTTCGGGAAAAATTGAAATAACAAGTTCTCAGTTTTAAAATCTTTATCAAATCAGGTTTAAACAAGAAATTGAAAATAGATATAATTTTTATAGAATAATCTTCTGCTGTGTAGAAAGATGGTTAAGCACCTAAACTGTATACGCTTTTGAAGTGTGGAAAGATGAATCGTCTTTCGAAAAATATTTTGCCGGATAGAAGACATCGTGTTTTTGTTGATGATGATAATAATTATAACTTTAGAATTTCGAATAATGAACCCCATCCCTCAAGGATCTGTTTTAGCACTCCTTCATTTCATACTCTTATGTGAATAACTCTTAGTTATTCTTCCGTTCCGGTACTTTACTAGAACCTCTTTCAACTCAATACTAACACCACTGAATCAGAATTTATATTTCCACTAATATGCAGTTTTTCATACATAAATAATGTGTGGTTAGAAACGAGGGCATTTTCATAAGTAGCTCGATTCGAACATAAAATAAATATTAGGAATAATGAATTTCATTTCAACGAAATTTAAATTATGGCTATGCATTATAGACACTTTGAAATCAACCGTTTTTTAACTAATTGAAAAAGTTGCATAACTAAGAGTGATGTTTGAAAGTGAAACTAACTGTAAATTCCATTTTTGGCATTCATAAAATATAGGGTGCCATTTAAAAAAAATCATATCTGTTATTGAAATAGTATAACCTTAAGTTAAAAAGTTAAAGTCGAATTAAAAGTCACCAACTGCTAAACAGAAAATTTTTATGCAATCTTATTCAAATAATTAGTCATTCTGCTGATTCGGTCTTTTGCTAGAGAATAATAATATTACGAATAATAAGCAATGCATTATATTATTATTGATTATTGCTATTCATTATCAACTCTCTGCAATCAAGTACTTCTCAGAACAACAGAATAATCCATCTAAAATTAGTCCAAGGAAACTAAGTATCTTAACACAAAGGGAAGACGTTACATTTAATTATTGTGCTATCACAAGATTAAAATATCATATTACAATTTGTTCAACAAAATTTTTTTTTAGGTCACATCTTATTCTATTAATTCATCTATTCGATATAATTAAGGCAACGAACACGCAGAAGAAATTCCTATCGAAAATTCCCGTACTCAATATGTTTTCTTCCTTATCAAGAGGGGCGAAAATCCGTTGAATGTAACATCTGTGTGGGTCAGGTCTGCGTTCACATCGAATGGAATGTCAAGGCCAATCAGTCTATTCCTTCATAAAAAAAACCCTCATACATTTGGCAACACAGCCTGTGCAGCAATGTCCGAATGGTTGACGTGTATATAAAACGAATGACGCAGAAATGATCGAAATATCGGCAAATAAATATACGGACGCAGAAACTACGGTATTTTTTAAGGACGCAAGGTTCATTGTACCGTTGACAAGAAAATTTTCTCCCCCAGTTTTCAAGTATATTGAGATCTGAGACTCGCAAAATGATCGTGAGGTGTATACGGAGATAGTCTACCTAACATACGTCGATATACACTTCGATTTCAAGGGGACGCAAAGATGTCAGTATCATGTAATGACGCTGAAATGATGTCGGGATATATATATATATATATATATATATATATATTTGTGAATTTCTTAAGGGTTATTGACTCAATTCAGGAGAATAATGGTTTTAACTATTTATTCTTTGCCAAGCTTTCGCATCAGTTTAATGCTTCTTCAGGGCTTCTACAAAATCATGGTTTAATGAAAAATATACAAACATTTACAAATGTTCACTCACCGAATGTGAGGTTTATAAAAAAACTTGCATCACAGCTAGAAATAGACATTTAATAAAATTGACGTTCAATAAAACTATTGTCATGTTCCTACTGCCAACTTTTATTTTTTGGTTTTTTATTCATCTAGTGGGCCATCATAGAAATCCTCATGTCCAGACATTTCCAATAAATAGCTGTATATTGAGCTTAATTTGTTTGTGTCCGTTTTCTTGTTCATAGCATTTTCACTTTTATTTATCTGAATCATTTCATGGATGAGTCTTTTCTGATAATTTTTTTCTGTTTTTAATATTTTCACATTTTCAAAATCTACACGGTGGTCCATATTGTATGCATGTGTAGCTAGTGCACATCTTTCATGGTTTTTGGTTATGTCTGATTTGTGCAATGCCATCCTACTCTTGACCCATTGGGATGTTTGTCCAATATAACTTTTATCACAACTTGCACATTCCACCTGGTATACCACATTACTTTTTAAGGGTACAGGGATTGGATCTTTTATTTTGCTGTATAGATTTCCAACAGTTTTTGTATTATATACTGCAATTTTCACGTTTTCTTCTTTGAATATATTTTTTAATTTGTTTGTAAGGCCATTAATATTTGGGTATGATGCAAAAAGTATATTATCTGATGATAAATTTTGTCGATTTTCTTTATGTGTATTTGATGTTTCTTCTGCTGCATAAAGTAGCTTGTTTATCATTCCAATTGGATAGCCGTTTTGTCTTAGAATGTCTATTAAGTTTTTTATACCTTCTTGTTTGAAAGAGTCATGAAAGATGTGCACTAGCTACACATGCATACAATATGGACCACCGTGTAGATTTTGAAAATGTGAAAATATTAAAAACAGAAAAAAATTATCAGAAAAGACTCATCCATGAAATGATTCAGATAAATAAAAGTGAAAATGCTATGAACAAGAAAACGGACACAAACAAATTAAGCTCAATATACAGCTATTTATTGGAAATGTCTGGACATGAGGATTTCTATGATGGCCCACTAGATGAATAAAAAACCAAAAAATAAAAGTTGGCAGTAGGAACATGACAATAGTTTTATTGAACGTCAATTTTATTAAATGTCTATTTCTAGCTGTGATGCAGGTTTTTTTATAAACCTCACATTCGGTGAGTGAACATTTGTAAATGTTTGTATATTTTTCATTAAACCATGATTTTGTAGAAGCCCTGAAGAAGCATTAAACTGATGCGAAAGCTTGGCAAAGAATAAATAGTTAAAACCATTATTCTCCTGAATTGAGTCAATAACCCTTAAGAAATTCACAAATATTTGAAATATAGACTCTTATCGTTGCATTAAATATATATATATATATATAAATATATATATATAAATATATATTCCAAGATTTGCAATTAAAAAGAGTCGAAGACCATTTGGAATTTGATGTGTATAGAACACTCACTTTTTCAGACATCTATATACATGATAGTAGTTCACACCCATAGAAGATAAAAATGTCAGCTTTTCATTCCCTTGTACACCGTTTAATTTCAATCCCACTTTCAAAAGATAATTTCAAGAAAGAAGTTGATGTATTGTAGGGATTGGCTGTGAACAATGGTTTCTCTCCTAATATAATTTAATTGAGACATTGATTTTCAAAAAACAACATGAAAAACTGTTAGCAAGTATTTACCCTTCACAACTTACCGAAATATTAAGGAATTTGCTTATGTTAATTTTATTCCCCAAATAAGCGGAAAGATTTGTAATAGGTTAAGACGAAATAATGCAGATATTGTTTGTACCAATAGTAAAAACTTAAAATCAATGTTTTGTAATGGTAAAGATGTTTCAACAGTTTTTGAAAAGAGTGGGGTCTATAAATTTTTTTGTGACGAATGCCCTACTTTTCACATAGGTCAGACTAATCGTTCTCTTAAGGTTAGGGTTGATGGACATAAAAAATCAATTCTTCAAAACAAATCTAATACTGGTTTTTCCAATCACTGTATCACTTGTAACCATTTTATAGATTTTGAAAAAATTGAGATTTTACATGAAGGAGAGAGGGGCAGATGCTTGGATCTTTTGGAAATATCTTCAGCTTTGAAACAGAACCAACCAATTGTGAATGATCAATTGGATTTTCACTTATCTCCCGTGTTGTCATCTGTTGTTTGATAGTATATCTGTGTGTCATATGTGTTACTTTTCAGTCTTGAGAATGGGGTAAAACCCGAAACATGTCGACGTATTGAATATCAGAATTAAAATTAGTGAACGTAGTCAAGTGTTTTATTTTTCAATTTATTAAGGATGTTTCACCAAGTGTTGAGCGAGGAATCAATTTCGTTAATAAATCATTGTTTCTCAGATAAAATGGTACACATATAATTTACATAATCCTCCACTGGTTTTTATGAATAGTGTTTCTAGCAGCTGAATTTTGGTATAAAGGCTTATTGTGCAAGGTACTTGCTTGGCTCATTTATTACTTGATTTACTTACTTGATCCATTCTTATTATCCCTTCTGCAAGTGTTTTATATCCTAACATGGTACGGTTCTTATATCTCTTTCTCCTTTGAAGCAATATATGTAACTTATTTCCTTCCCTCTTCAAAAAATGGGGATACTGAAGACAAAAAGTAAGATCTAATGAGGAATCTAATAAACCACTTTGCGGTAGGGTTAATTCATGTGATCGGAGTGTTCTTTTTGTAGACTGCATTTTCACAGCAATTGAAAGAGACTGTAACTCTGTGCCTAGGGGTTTCAAAATAACCAATCTTGTAAGTGTGAGAGAACACAATCTGGAAAATTAGGAAATTTGGGTGATTCATTAAATTTCCAGCGGAATATTTACCTTGGTATACAATTTGAAGGTGTCCTATCCACCCAAGTAGCATAAAGCCGCATCTTATTTGGAACAGTCCCAGAACTAGTCATAATTTTGGTTTTCTCAGACATCTTACTAGCTATTTACTATGATTTCCTTCAACGAATTTCAGTCATATTTTCCAGGTTTTGGAGTAATATTTGTGTGATTATTTACAGCTACTTTACCTAGAAGTTTTCCTCTTACATTTTTTATGGAAAAAGGTAAACCAATTTCTGTCAGTTTTAAGTGTCAAAACAACTTATCAGTAAAATAAGATAAGATTGGCATATTAAGGCTATCATAGATTGCACGAATTTATATATCAATACAGATGAATTCTGATTTTCCATCTTCGGCTCTTTAGTAGATTTTGATTATGAATCATAATAATATAATTAAATATATTTTGCAAGTGTTCTTTTATCGAAGTATTCGAACAGGACGTGACGGAACTACCGTTGAGATCGATGTAAATATGATTTATCGGATACCCGGTCCAGTGATTGAAAATATGTTACAAATGTTACAATTATCGATGGTACACATTATTTATGCGATCATGTTCTAGGGTACCTACAGCGTACTATCATTTTGACCAAATGTCTGTGATTTTCGAACGGAGAGATAGCGACTTGCAATTTTCAGGGTTTGCCCCGCATCCTAATGCCGCAGTCATCTTCGTTAATGGGCATAATCGGCCAAATGGTTTTGGAGTTATACCCATCTGAAATAGTTTTTCCTCAATAACACAAAAAATACAGATCCGATCGAATTGAAACTTGGTAATTAGTTGTAGAATGCCGAGGCGCAAAATTTCACTAGAACAAAATATTGTTTCAAAAATCAATTTCATTTAACTATATGATTTCAGCTCGATCCGCTCTGTATTTTTAGCAATTATCGTGAGAATAAAATTTCGAACTGGTATATACTTCTGAAATTTCAGATCATACACATACATAAATTCAAGGCAGAATTAGGTTTAGGTACAATTCGATAATTATGGTATAGTATAAGTAGCAAGTGGCATCCCACTATCCCAGCGATAATGTTGATAGGAAGATCTATGTTAAGCCTTAGCTGCATACAATTGTTTGTAGGCTAGGCACACAGAATACTAGTGACAGGTGACAGTAATCACTTCCTTATTCTTATTATGTGTGACCCACCCACCACTCACTAGATAGATAAATATCCTCAGAAAAAAATAAATTGATACCCATATTATATTGAGGAAATCTATATTCTCTTATGAAATTTTAAAAAAGATTTCCACAATTGACAATATTCGATGTGGTGTTAGGAGTACAAGATTGAAAAACAAGAAGAAACGACATAAGTCAACAATTTTCTTGAATTGGGCGCGAATTTTTGTATTATCGAAAACGAAAATATTTACCTTTCAGATCCCAATATAAGTAAAATGTAGAACATAATACTCAATAAATTATTTATTTACAGTTTTGGCAATTACCGTAGTTTTGAATCGGGAGCTATGTCTCATCCAGGAAAAGAAAGCTCTAAAAAATATTCTTTTAGTAATAAAAAAAAGACAAATCCAAGAAAAAATAACTTAGCTGATATAAGTGTTATTGATACTGACCCATCACATGGATATTATGGGTTCAAAATTTATTTTCCTGATGAAGGTAGTAGACTTTTGTTTCTGCAGAATAATCAACTGATTTAATACTACCAATTGCAGCTCTAATCGATGTGAATATTCTACTTATGCAATTAGAAATTTGTAGGAAGTATTTTGACCAAAATAATGGTCTGTTTGATATCTGTATGATACAAAAAAGGAAATACTTTTTACTAGATTATAAATTATTGCTGGAAGAAGAATCCTTAGCCCAATATCCTGATTTCCAAAATGAATTAATCAGTAACACGGAATATGTTTTGAACTGTTTTGGTCTAGCCATGCACCAAGCAATTTGTGAAGATTTCATTTCAAAAAATAAAGACGATATAGATGGAACACTAGAATATTTTTATACAACCTTAGGCAAGATTAGGTCTCAAATCACGAATTATGAGCCAATCTTGCAACTTAAAGATCTCAAAGTAAATATTTATGGTGAGAATAAATTGTTAGTTGTTTTATTACTTTCTCTCATATATTAATTCTCCATAGAAAAACTTAGCTGTGTACGAGGTACAGTTATTAAAGCTAGTGGAATCAAAATACAATGTGAATACCTTGCTTTCTCCTGTAGTTTTTGTAAGGGAACACAAATTGTGCGACAGAAAGATTCTATGTTCACATATCCAATAAAATGTCTTACTTCTGGATGTCGAGTAAAGACTAATTTTATACCATTGCATTCTTCCCCTTATACTAGGACTATAAATTACCAAACCATAAAAATTCAAGAACTGATCGGAAACGACCAGGTAAGGTTTGAATTCCTATTCAAAATTGAAGTGTTAACAAAACTTAAAATTTTAGTATGAGAATGGTCGTACTCCACGGACACTGGAGTGTGGATTAGTTGAAGATTTGGTCAATTCATGCACGCCTGGAGATGATATCACTATCACAGGAATAATTAAGGTAATTGGTATTTGCATTTACAGCATTCCAGTTTGAGAAGATTCAGTACTAGGGATAGAATCTACAAAAGGTGAAAATATGCAAATCAATTTGCCATCAATACAATACACCATGAGATACATTTATATGTTAGCTGATGAAATAAATAATGCACACAGATCTCTGTAGGGTTGATCTAGTTCCTGAGTGGCAATAATCGGTGATTTTGGGAGATATGGATATTTAAAATTTTGTCTTCATCATATTTCAAGGGAATCAGATCGAACCAAATGTAAATGGAGAAGTTAGATTTCATTGTTCATGCCCAAATTTAGTGTAGATCACACCTGAAGAACCATTGAACAACCAAAACCGACAAATTTTTGATATCTAAACAACAATTCATCTGGATATCTTATAATAATTATAATAATAATTTTTGGTTTATCTTGTGTTGTATTAGAATATTTAATTAAGTTTATACTCATCTTTTTCATTTCTATCTTAAAATGTTATTGGGTGTTTCCCATTCATTTACCGGTATAATACAGTGCTCAATAAAAAAATATAATATTTTGTTCATACATATGAAGTATAAGTATCAAAAAGCTATCTAGCTCTTTTACCAGGTAGTAAATTTAGATTTTTTGGAAAATGCATATCTCAATGCTAGTAGGTATTCAAGTGAACGATTTATTTGTTTCTATATTAAATATTGATGGGCATTTCCTTCCTCAATATGGGCTTCAGATACTTCATCAAAAAACGGAGACGTTTATCTGAGGTACTCTAAACTCAACCTGAAAAATGAAAAGACAATTTTTACAAATCACTAGTATCATACGTCAAATTGTATGGTACCCCCTTACACTAACTTCGACAGTTAAGTTCGTTAATGCAACATCATAGAACAATTTTTACTGGGTCATTATCTACTGAATGTGTGTATTTTTATTGATTATGAATAACGTAAGTGTCTTCCGTTCAGTATTGCGGGTAAAGCTGATTCTGTTTCAACCTCAATTTAGAAATATAACCAAAAAATTAGTAGAATATATTCACAAATACTAGATATTCTTAGCTGCATGCCAGATATGTTATTCATGCTCATTTTCCTTTAATATAACAATTGTTTAAAGGTCAAAAAGGAATCCAATATGATCAAGAACAACCAACCATCTTTATTTTCAATGTATATGGAAGGAATAGCAATTTCTAATAATAAAAACCGAACTCAAGGAAGCTATGGTGCTTCTGAACGTATAACATTCCATATGGAAGATTACTATGCCATTCAGGTAAATATTTATTATAATCATCAGCAGATGATTCTAAATCAAGTAGAATGAAAATATTAAATTATCATTAAGATATTGGTTCAATTGTTTGATTTAATCTTGCAGAAAATACATGCAGAACCCATGCTCTTCAGATATCTAGTTCAATCTTTGTGTCCAAGCATATACGGCCATGAAGTTGTGAAAGCTGGACTTCTATTAGCTCTCTTTGGGGGAACCAGTAAGAACTCTTCTCGAGCAGAGTCTCACGTATTGATGATTGGTGATCCGGGTCTTGGAAAATCTCAAATGCTTCAAGCTTGTACCAATGTTGCTCCTAGAGGTAAATTATTTTGATACGTCCCCACAATGTTGTAAAGGACTTTCAATTTCTATTTAGCAAATACCTTTCTTCACTGAGTTTGAATTCTGCTAATAAAACTACATCTTTGCCAATGTATTCTCAAGAGCTACATAGACTTTTTGTCATCACCTTATCTAACTAATAGATTCGTGGCCGGCAGGAGCTGCCCACTGGGCAGCTGAGCATTACAGGAAAGGCCAATTTATACTAACTCAATTTTTGATGATATCGTATCAGCTACTATCATTGAATCTTTTTTTTAAGGAGTTTATGTATGTGGCAACACCAGCACCAGTTCTGGCTTGACCGTTACCTTAACTAGAGAAGGTGGAGGAGATTATTCTCTGGAAGCTGGAGCTCTTATGTTAGCAGATCAGGGCTGTTGTTGCATCGACGAATTTGATAAAATGCCAACTCAGCATTCTGTAAGTGAGGATGATACAAATTGATTATTAGATTTAAAATATGAATTGTCAAGTCTCTGTTGGAAGCTATGGAACAACAAACCATTAGCATTGCTAAAGCAGGAATAACTTGTACCCTACCATCAAGAACGACTATTTTGGCAGCTGCTAATCCAGCAGGAGGTCATTACAATAAGGCTAAAACTGTGGCTGAAAATCTCAAAATAAGTGCTCCAATGTTATCAAGATTTGATCTTATATTTATACTTTTGGATAATCCTGATGTAGTGAGTATTTAAATTTTTCTCGAAATAGAATTTGGATATATGTGTTATAAATTTTCAGGAAATAGATATGATGCTGTCCAAGCATATTTTAGCAATGCATTCCATTTCAAACAATAGTTCTATGTCAAGATCTTCGAATGAGCAGAATTTAAGGTAAGGATGTACATTACTGTGATTATTATTTAATATCTGAACTTTCATCAACGGAACCTGACGTTTTGAAATATTAGAGTAGATCTCATGTAATTTATATATACGGCAATATAAGGCAAATCGTTTTCTGGAAAGTTTACAATTCAACAGGTTTGTATATTTACAGTATTATATCCAATATGAACAACTTTCTGAATTTGAACTTGGTTGAAATCACAAATTTGTATTTTTTTGACATGTTTTTCTTCAATATAAAAATTGTTAATTTCAAACGTAGATCTGAGGTACCTACATAGTTTGAAATTTTTTAATATGAACAGTAAACACTGCTCCAGTTTTCTCTACTCCAGATCTGAAAAATCAGAAGATAATGTAAATGTAATTCAAATAAGTATTTTGTTTTTTCATCGCAGAGGGTCAGAGTTCGTAAGAATTTCCATAGGTGCGGCTGGTGGGATTCTTTCCCTACCAGTTCACAACTGATGGAATTAAGTTTCCTAGAATTCCTTCGGTTGTTATTCAGTGTTGGCTAAGTCATACTGATGATTGGTAACAAACATGAAACCCAGGTTTGTGTCTGCCCTTGAATGGCACTTTCCTCTTTGGAGAACACTGATCGATGAGGTGATCTAGCCCGGCCACGCGGAATATTTGTTGATAGTTAAAATCAATAAATAATTCACTGTGTGTTTCTTATCATGATAACTAAATGTGTAAAGTTTGTAATTACATTTTTTTGTAATATTCTGTGTTATGTTTTGAGCGCCCTGGTGCCAGTTTTTTTTAAACTAGCCAACATTTCAACTAGTGTTTGCTGTTCGAAGAAGGATATTTATCGTTGAACGATCAGGCAAATATTATTTAATTAAAAATCTTCAACACACATTTTAGGACACAATTGCAAATTCACCAGAATGAGTCAATTGAATTCCTTCCACATATGCTCTTCAGAAAATACATTGCATATGCTCAAAAATATGTCAATCCTCGATTGTCAGATGGTGCTAAAGAAGTGATAAAGGAATTTTATTTATGTCTTCGAAAGAGGTTCCAAACAGGTGAATGCACCCCAGTTACTACAAGACAGCTGCAGTCTTTGATTCGTCTAACTCAAGTAAGTAAATGAAAATTAAATTTCATTGAAACAACCTTATAATATTATTTGGATGAAAACCCCTATTTGAAATAATCCACTTCACAATGTACCATTGTCCCATTTTTGTATGTTTTACTGGGTTTCTCGGATATGAGAAGAGGTAGAATGACAGTAGGCGACGACCTACTTTTGAATGTAACCAAAGATGCCACAAACAGATTTGCTCTAGTCGCCCTAGTTTCTGTGCCACAAGATGATTTCGAAATTTGAGATAGTGACTCAAGGCCTGCTTTTTATTGGTTGCCTCTTCAAAGGGAACAGAACAGAAAAATTATCGTGCTATCATTAATATTCCACGTTTTGGTGGGACCTAGTGATAGGACCACTATATACATTCACCAACTTACCAATGATGATCTGTTCAACCATCTGCCAGTTATCTCCTTGGGGTATCAGATTAACTCCAAGAGCTCTAGGCATCTGCTTTATTTAATTCGAGGATGATTTTAAATTAATTTCCAGGCAAGAGCTAAATTAGAATTGAGAGAAGAAGCTACTGCTCAAGATGCAAAGGACATTGTGGACATAATGAAGAGAAGTTTGAGTGATATTTTCACTGACGAAACTGGTTTATTAAACACAACTAGATCCCAAAACAGCACAGGAATGAGCAGTAGAAATAAGGTGAATATTATCAGCAGTAGTTGAAGAAGTGGGACTTCTTCAGTTTTGATAGAAGTTGTTTTCACACATTTCTTACCCAAAACAAAGAAAATATTACAAAATCAGAATTGAAAAAATAATTACCTACCTACAGGAATTTTTAAATTAATTATTAGAAATTAGGGGTATTTAATACATTGCAACCTGATGATCTATTCTACCCCCATTTCTTGAGCCTACAAAGGGAGTTAGAGAAATAAATAACATAAACTTAACTCATATGCATTTACCTAATTTCGAGAAATCATTTTTTTATTGCGTAATTCCCGAAATGCTTAAGATACTATTTATGTGGTAATCCCGTTTTTTCAGGCCTTGAGGTTACTAACAGGTCTACAGCAACTGTCCAAGAGTACATCCAAATCCGAGTTTTCTGTAAAAGAAATACAGGCAACGGCTGAAAAAATTGGCATACCACAGGAAAAATTCCATAATCTGTTACAGACTCTCAATATTCAAGGTTACCTTCTATATAAAGGTTCCAATAATTATCAATTACTAAGTGTTTAATGTTGAGGAATAATGAACAATTTTTTCGTAGGTTTTGTTGTCTGTTATTTCTAGCTTTAATAAATGAAAAATGTACTCTTCCAATGGTAATATTAATTTTGGTAATTATGAAGTTGGTACAGTTCTACAGTTATTCCCAAAGGAGTCCAGATGAACTAAAATCCCAAGAGGGTGAGACGCGAGCCGGCGGTGTGGGAGGGGAGAAAGGTCTCTTTTTTCAGTTTATTTCCTTGTATATTGAGCTACTTCCCAAGTAAACCCCTCAAGTGCCCAACTGTAACTACCTCGAGTTCCCGACTGTAACTGCCTAATTTTTTCGCTCCCAAAAATGAATGTGGAGCCTTACGCTTTCGCTCATACCCTATTTTTTTCTAAGTTTACATTTTGCTTGAGCGTCTCTACCTCCACCGGATTGCCAAAATAATTCTCAAGCTCTACGAACTTATCTAAAAACCCATTGAAATGACTGAGCGTGCCTGAACTGAGCGGAGCGGGTTGTATAATATGAATCAATAATGTTCAATTTAAAAACCGATAAGATATTACTCTGTAGCAGAATACATTGTAGCTAGTTATCGGTCGGAGACGCTATTAAATTTTCCTTGCGGCTCAAGGTGCTCCGTGTGAAATAGAAAGCCGTCGATAACCAGAAATTAATGGGTTTGGATTTCCTGCGGGACTCTATGAAAGCGCATTCCGGCAATGATAAGAGTCAACAAGTGAGGACCATAGAGCCATCCAAGAACCGACGAGAGTAGTGTCGGAAGCCTGGGAATTATTTTGGCAAATCGGTGAAAGTAGTGGGACTCAGAAAAATGCCAACTTAGGAAAATAAAATGGAAAGAGTAAGGCTCCACAATCGTTGTTGGGAGCGAAGAAATTAAGCAGTTACAGTCGGGAACTCGAGGGGTTTACGTTAAGGAACTCGAGGCAGTTTCAGTCGGGAACTCGAGGGGGTTACGTGGGAAGTTGCTCGCGGTACCAGATAAAATCGTACGAGACTTACAATTTTTTTTTAAGTCCGGAGACAAGTAGAAAAGCTTGTGGTAGAGTTCGATGTAAAGTTGAGATAATTGTCGTAACTACAGTTTAGTTAGATACTTGTTTAATTTGGTCGTACCGTTTTTGGCGCTCTAGTAACTCGGAACTGAGTGCTTATCAATTTGCCCAAATGTCTGTAATTTTCGAATTTTTGGCTGAAAATGGTCTCAAACGATTTGGTTCGACTGACTGATCAAGAATCCGAGGTCGAAATCGATTCTGTCCGGCCGGCCGTAGGCACAATAACTCTCGAACGAAAGGAGTTAGAGGATTGAAATTTGCAAGGTGGGTTTGGAGCGTAAATATCTCGGACGAGTTCGTTAATGGGCGAAATCCATCAAGCGGTTTCGGAGTTATGGCCGATTTTAGTAAAAACATTTTTTATGAATATTTCCGAAACCGATCACTCGATCTATCTGAAATTCAGCATCAAATTTTAGAATCATTACCTTTTATACGCATGTGAAGTTTTGTATTGACCAGGTTACCGCAGTTTCAGAGTAGGTTAGGGAGATGAATATCTCGGTTAAGTTCGTTATTGGGCTAAATAGGCCAGATGGTTTCGGAGTAACAAAAAAAATTTTTTTTTAAGTAACAAATTTCAAATTCAATGTTTACTTAAGATGCAGTTTTCACCATAAATATCCATCGATATCATTTTCAATTCCAACAAGCTAATACTTTCGGAGATATGATTTTTCTAAATTTCAATAATGAATCGTACTTCTATGTTTTCACAGAATGCTATAATTATTCTATCTAAGCTTTATTATATGATCTGTGTTCATACTCGTACATGTCATCCTGTTCTATAAGAGAGTCAAATTCATTTCAGCTATTTTAATTTTTTTTAATCTTCCATGGTGCAGTTCTCATTCTCAGATTGCTCATTTAATCTTGATAAGTGAACTATTATTTGAATTGAATTTCCTTTATGATGCAGTTCTATCATAAGAATACATTGATATAATTCCCAACTCTGAGAAACCAATACTTTGGGATATATAATTTGTCTGTTTGAACAAGAGCGCCAGAAAGCTCCTGTCCACAGGGCTTGAACCCATTTTTTAGAGTAGATTACGCCGAGTTATTGTAGCGAAGGTAGTTAAAACCGGAACACGGATTATAAAGACGGGCTCGGGAAAACCGGTAAGTGACGCGTCTGGGTTGAATATCTTTTTATTATATTTTCGGGTGATTTCAAAGGACATTTGCAGTCCTTTGACACCTTTCAAAAGGACAAAGGACATAGTTTAAAAATAAAGGATAGTCCTTTGAAATAAAGGACGGTTGGCAACCCTACTCGAGAGTAATATCTTATTGGTTTTTAAATTGAACAAATATCCGGCGGCGGCTCATAAAATGTTACACCCAGCTTGGATTTTAACTGTCGCATTCTAAATTATCGCAAGACAATGTATTTTCTCCTTTGAAAATTAAGCGTTCAAATTCAATTATTTCAATACAAGGTATATTCGCCCTTGAAAGTTAAGTATTCCCAACTATTACAGCCCATCAAGATGTGAAATGTCATATCGGGGTGCATTTGATTTAAAAAAATTGAGATTATTTTAGAAAGAATTAATCGTTTGTGGACAAAGTATGCTATTCTATTCGTTAATTACTAAAATCAGTTGAATTAGTACTGAACCAAGTGATTTTATGTAACTCAAATCAGTTGGCTCAGTTCGAAAGAATATCCCTATTAATTGAAAATGAATTCCATCAAGTGAATACTGAATCAATCGAATAAAACTTTATTATCCCTTAGCTTACATCACCTAACTATGTGCATCAAAACAATATGAATCATGTATCTTTATGTATCTAAATTACTTGATTTAGTTAATCAATTTTGGATACATAAAGACTGACACATTATGTTCAATTACAGAAAATGTTTATAAATTTCAAAATCTTCTCTGTTTATTGATTTCCTGGTTTTTCCTGTTCATTTGCCTCAAGTTCTGAGAATACAGATTCAACTGGTATCTTCCAAAATTCTTTAACGTAGGGTAATCTATCTGATGGATCAGTAGTCCAATGATGTAACCTACATTTTACATCTTGCTTCTCTTTGGGACTGAACTAAAATTGATATTAATTGAATTTTCAGAACGAATCAAATGAAATTCATCTCACCACAACGGTTATGTAGAATTCTTTTCCTTCTAAATTCATATTTGGGCCTCTGATGGGTGTTTCAGGAAGAATTATTGTCTTTTCAGGTACTTCCCAACCGCATTTTCTGAAAGAGGCTTTCACATGCCAAGGTTTTATTGTCCAGGGTGATTCCATGTTCATAACAACTGATAGAGTAATCTTTGATAAAGATTGCATACACTAAGAGAAAATCGAGTATATTAATTAAATAGTTTCGCAAGAGGGGGGGTGTAAGAAATATCAGTGGCGGGTTGTGAAAATTTGTAAAGGGGGGGGGGGCGGGGGCGCTGATTCAAAAAATATTTAAAAAGGTTATTACCAAATGCCTACTCCTCAAAATTAAATTCAATCTTTATGTTTTTGTCGCATACGAACTTCTCGATCACCTTTTCATCAGGAATGACTTTAACTAAATTTTGTTCGATGGACAACATTGCGATCGCCGTCAGTCTTTCTTCCGACATTGTATTCCATCTTTCAGTTTATGCGGTTGTTATTGGCATCGATATTAATATGACCAAAACTTTACATATTTGACAAAACGTTGAATCCAAACCATACGACACAATATTAAATTTAAAATACGTAAGCAACCGGTCACGTTCTCGTTTTCTTGTGTTATTAATCGACTCTTCCGACTCATTACGACCACGTTGTGCGAGATTTTGTCGTTTTACTGTTGGTGAGATTGATGTTTTCAACAAGGTGCCTTTCATTCAAATGACAGTTATTTAAATTTCAAAATATATTGGAAATAGAGTGTATTGCTTAAGGTTTTCATACCTTTCGTTTAAAACCAACACTCAAGTATAATCGTTATCGAGGGTTAATAATCCTTTTATTTTCAACATTTCAATATCAATGAATGGTGTTTGAATGACTCAGAAACTCGAATATTCTGATTGTAATCTTTTGGGACTCAATAATACAGCTACCTCCTCGGGGCGAGTTCTGGATTATTTGCGATGAAAGATATTGCTTTCCTCCATACAGTTCTTAGTGTCATTGTCAATTACAGCAATTCAAAATGACATCGTAAACTGAGAAATACCTGGAGCATCGGTGCCTTGTCTGGCTTCCTGAACCCCCGATGGAACAACGGCAATGTCTAACCTTCTGGCCTGATAGATACAGTAGGCTATGGCCTAAAGTAGGTACCCATGTGTTTTACTCACCGTTCGTTACAAGGAGCATATCGCTTTTTGTAAACGTGCAGGTCTGAATGGCCGAGTGTTTCGTATTATGTATTTAATGGCAAGGTATGTAAGACTGGATGTTTCATATTATATACTCTTCATAATATTTCATTGGAACATTGGAAAAGATACACGCAGATGACACTAGTGACAATGACGAACATGATGATATGTTGGGAGCTGAACAGGAAATCACTGAGGACAACTCGCACTATGAAGAAGATGCCCCATTTTCATTGGAAAAAAAAGACAGTAGAAATGGAAAAAACAGTAGCAAAGGTTCGAATTAATATTTATATAGATTTCTTCATTTTGTTGCTATTTTGGTAATGAAGTTTTTTTCCTTAAAAATCACGCTTCATTTCAAGAGGTTTTCCTCTTCATAATCTGGAAATATTATGAGGCAAGGCTGTCCGAATTCAGGTTGTCCTTTTCCAAATGCTTTTACAATAAAAATCAGATTTTCCTTGTCAAATAAATCCTTTATCATAACTCGTAAAAATTCCGAATTTATTCAATGCATTTCCAGCGAAAATAAAATAAAATAGAAAAGGAACAATTCACCTTAAATCAGGGTTGGCAAATATCATGATATTTATATAAATATCAAAATATCATAATATCGGATACATATACGATATATATCAGAAATTTTGTTCTATAGCTAAAATGCAAAAAAAAACCATTCATTAGACACATAAAGTAAAATACCATTATTTTGGTGAAAACAAAAATCAGATCTTAATTCAAAATAAGTAACAAAAAGAAACAAAACAAATAAATTTCGCTAAATATACAATATAAATAATTTGACATATTTTTGGGTAGGACAAAATCAGGCCAGGGGAATATCATCATCTTCTTCACTTAAGGCAACTTCATGATTTTTTGAAGAGATCCAGTCCAAGCTTTTGGTTTTTTTATCGGTATTTTGATTTAACATTTAAAAATAAATAGTAATTTACTCGCCTTTTCGTTGCCCAGATGATTTCTTAATTTAGATTGAATTAATCCAAAACTTGAAAATATTCTTTCTAAACCAGCTGTTGCCGCTTCCGCACTGAATAACTGCTCACATAGTTGTAAGAATACTTTTTTCGGCCAATCACTCTTGTCACGTTTTAATTTTACGAAAATTATCAAGGATTTTTTTCCTCCGGTATTAATTTCGAAAAAAATAGTAAAGGATATATATCATGATATGTATATCCATCAATAAATATCAGATGTATATCATGATATACATATGCATGATATGATATGATATGATATATCAGTGCGATTGGCTCAGTGGTAGAGTAATCGACTTGGGAGCGGAAGCCCCAAGTTCAATTCCGAGGCTAGGAAAGAAATTTTCTAGTCACGGTAATCGCCACCATTCGCTGTTGGGTCAAAAATTAACAGTGCTGTGCCTAAGGTGGCGTAAGGACACAGTAACAAAGCCTACACAGAACACAACTGGTTCTCCTAACTCAGGTCAAGCTCTTAGAGCTTATGAGGGGTCTCCTTGTGGAAGACCCAGGAGGATCAGTATAATAATAATAATAATAATATTGTATATCACTTGATATATATCGGCCAAACTTGCTTAAATCCAACTTGTTGTTTACCCAGAAAAAACTTGGACAACCATATTTAAATTGATTAAAATTTGAGATTTGAATACAATTGAATCTCGATTTGACTGAACCGTCAACTGAGAAAAATATTATAAATGAGTAAAAAAGGTTAACTGGTAATTAATAATAATAATAATAATAATAATAGTTTATTTCCATTCATTTACAGAAACTTCCACATGGATCTCCTATATCATTTCAGCAATATTCAATACAAATAAACAATATTCACTTAGGCTAAGCCTGTGCGTGAATATACACATACCCAAATTTTCAATTTCCCAGTTCCCATCTTAACCACTATCCCAATTATATATAAGAACACACCATTTCAAATTAATCACTGGTCATACATAAAATTATTTTCAAATTTACAATAATCAATAAATATATAAATAATAAATAAACTCAATGTCTCCCACTTTGCATCGAAATCTTCCCTTCTTTCCCCCCCCTGACAATATAGACCAACTCACTAATCAATGAACAAAATATAAATTCTAGCCATTGGCCACTTTTCTACGCTATCCCTACAATGACAAACACTTTATCTTGCCATTTTATGAATGGTCCATAAGTTCAACGAATAATTCCCTTCTGCACATTCCAATCCAACACTTCGCCATCCTCTTAAACCTCGTGTAGACATGCTCTTTTCTAAGTTCTTGTGGTAGGAGGCTGAAAAGTCTCGGAGCCACGTACACGTAAGACCTCTGACCAATTCGTTTTTCCGCTCTGGGTCTAAAAAATCTACTACTTTTTCTTCTTGTTTCATATTCATGATCAATTCGGGTTATTATAATTTTTTTCTTGAATATTCTATCGAGAATACAAAGTGCGTAAATTTGTCGAACATCGAAGACACCGGCCAACCCATACAATTCGTCACTGGGGAAGGTCATAGGTTTCCCATATATTATCTTCAGAAACCATCTTTGGACAACCTCCACTTTGCCGATTTGCGACCGGTAGGCACCTCCCCATCCAATTATGCCATATGTTATTTGGGACTGTATTAATGACAAATATAACATTTGCAGGAGCTCCAAGTCGAGATACTTCTTCATATGTCGAAATAAATATAACAAACTTCTAAGTTTCCTGACCAGCGAATCGACATGTACATTCCACCTCATATTTCGATCCAAGATGATCCCCAAGTATTTGATCTGATGCGCTTCTCGTATATGCGTTTCTGGATCTATTATGAGATCACCTAAATTAGGGAGGCTGTTTTCGTAGGAAGTGAATGGTAAATACAGTGAAACCTCTATAGACGGACACTCCTCAAGAACGGACACTCCCCTCAAACGGACAATTTCCCTGGAACCAAGAATTGCTTGTATTTATTTTGAACCTCCCCAAAAGCGGACACCCCCCACGAGCGGACAAAAATGCTGGAACCAACGGTGTCCGCTCTTGGGAGGTTTCACTGTACTTCGTTTTCTCTACGCTTAAGGTCAACTTATTATACCTGAACCAGTCAACAACTATTCTTAATCCTTGCTCGGCTTTACTCTTAACTTCTGCCCATGTATCACCCTCGTAGATAATAGCCGTATCGTCGGCGAAGCTTATTATCTTTCCTCTACTTTCCAGTAACAAAAGGTTATTCACGTATATTACGAAAAGGATAGGGCCCAGCACCGTCCCCTGAGGGACTCCATAATTAACCTCTTTCAATTCACTTGACTCGTTCTTAATGGTAACAAACTGCTTGCGATTCTGCAGATAACTCTTCACAAAATCATATGCTTTCCCTCTGAAACCACAAACGTGCAACTTTCTGAGCAATCTCTTGTGGCACACAGTGTCAAATGCCTTTGCAAGGTCTACAAAAACACATAATGATGGTCTACTTTCATCCAGGAACCCGTACAAATTCCTAGTCAATTCACCAATGGCATCATCAGCCGATTTACCCTGTTGAAACCCAAATTGGTTCTCCGAGATAATTGCATGCTTCTCCAAAAACTTCACTATACGGAACTTGAAAGCCTTCTCAAGGATTTTACTCAGGTTTGATACCAGTGAAATTGGACGATAATTGCTCATCACCGATCTATCCCCAGACTTATACATAGGTTTTATTTTGCCAATTTTCAAAAGATCAGGGAAAGCTCCCGATTCAAAGCACCCATTAATCAGCATCGCCAGTGGCCCAGATATTTCGTTCCTGATATGTTTCAACACCTCTGATGTAATTCCATCAAGCCCCGGAGCTTTATGAGTTTTCAGTTCACCTATGATATCCTCAACCTCCTTAATGTCAGCTGGACTGAGAAACAAGGTCTCACGAATGAAGCGTTCCTTCTCCTCTAATTGCTTTGACTCACCTATCTCTTGTGCATACTTTTCTCCTAGTTGAGTATAATATATATTGAATTCTTCAGCAATATTCTTATCTCCAGTGACAGAATGTCCTCGAACTGTCAACTCCTCAATATCGCCTTGATCAGATTTTTCTGGATGACAAATGCCCCGAACGTATTTCCATAGTGCTTTTGGTTTCGATTTGTGATCTTGTATACTGTTAGCCAGATTATCCCTCTTTGCCCGGTTTATAAGTGTTTGAAGCAAATTTCTATAGTTCTTATATTGTCTTTTAGTCTCTGGGTTTGCAGGGTCTTTTAATAATTTCTTGAACAATAACTTTCTCTGATTAATTGACTTTAATATTCCCTTGGTCATCCAGTTTTTTTTTACCAGAATTCCTACTATTCAAGCTAACAGTACAGGTATTATTCTTCAACGAGTTAGAAAGCGTCTCAACAAAAAACTCAGCAAAAGTGTTTACATCCTGCGTTCCCAAGGCATTCCAATCAACAATTCTCAGATCTCTTTTAAGTTTTCCATAATTTATGTAAATCTTCTTTCTTATAGGTTTTGGCTTTTCAGGAATTTCTGCTTTCATACTGAGCAGTATGGGATAATGATCAGTAATATCCTGCTTTATGATAAAGGCTGAAACATAATCTTTTGCTATAGGCTTTTGTGCTTTGATAAAAAAATGATCCAAGCAACTTCTGCTGGATGGCCTAGTGATCTTATTTATCATAGAAGTATAACCGAATGAACTCAAGATATTCACATAATCGTCCACATGATCGTCATCTCCCAGTATGTTCATATTGACATCGCCACAGAGTATATGACAATCATGCCTCTCCACACCCTCAACATATCTGTATAAATTCTCATTGAAACCCTGCGGATTGGATTTTGGCGACCTATAAATAGATGTCAACTTAACGCTATAATCCATCAACTTTATTTCGATTTCAATTGCCCGACATTCTCCAACTTTAACAATGCTTTCCTTCATATGAAGGCCCTCATCAACATATACAAGTACCCCATCATTCCTGTTGAACTTACCACCGCTGTACACACTTTTATATCCCTCAAGGTGAAACAAATTTTTACTCTCCAATTGAAACGTTTCAGACAAAACAACAATATGAAACCTGCATGGAGCACCCCCCAAAAATATCCTGAATTCATCAAAATTTTTTGCAACGCTGCGTATATTCATGTGAAAAACTCTCAGCTCCCCAATATTATAATTTTCCAGACTGTCCCATTCATCAAGTAAAATAGTATCATAAGTTTCCACAGCTAAATCTCTTATATATGGGTCCATTCTATTTACGGATTTGAAAAAAACACTCATATATACTATTTATTGGATCTGAGTCTATTTCTCAGCGCTTCCTTGGAAAGACTTACTCCGGCTTGCTTATTTTTCTTCTTCACTGCTCCTGTCTTCGGGGTTTCAGATCCCTCGGGTATTATCGTCTGCTCCTCACGAGTTCCCTTCTTCAATTGCTCTCTTTCAGCGCTAGGTTTCAAAGTGTTATCCCCCTGAACGTCTTCTTCTTGTTCTAATAACTGTCGATCGTTGTAATTATCGGGTGTCGGGGGGGCACTATTATGTTTTCTCTCTACGGTCTCCGCTTTCTGCAAGTCATCCACAGTATAAGCAATATTATTTACAAAAATCCTGTTCCCCCTAATGTAGCACCGATCGTTTGTAGTTTCCCTCACTTTAGTAAGGTGAGTTTTGAGAATTTTATATTCACTCCTCTGCTTCACCGTTAGATCATGAGAAATGAAAACCTTCGATCCCTTTAGTTTATGACAATTTTGAAGAATTTCTCCTTTTTTCAACTCGGATACCAATTTAAGTTTAATCGGCATGTAATCAGATTTACCCAGCGGATGTATATTACTGATGTCTGTTCCAATTAATTCAACATCTAATAACTGCTTCAATTCATCACAGACAGAAGTAACGGACAATTCCTTCGAACACACACTTAGTCCGAAGATTACTAAGTTTTTCCTTCTTCTATCCCTATCTAAATTCTCAACTTTATTCTTCAACTCAAGATTTTCCTTTTCTAAATTTCTGATCCTATTATTCAAGGATTCTATCTTCAATAAAACGCGTGTTTCACTAAAGGAACATAGAAAAAGCATCATGTTGGTACTTGCCGCAAAGGATATAATATATCATATTCTCAGATAGTTTATTCGTGACACGGCATTGTGAACGATACCTAGAAACACTTATTCACCTATAAATTTCTCTGGAAACTTCTTCACTTTAAAAATGTGTTAGCACACATTTAACACAATACACTGTTCACACATGAAAACAGGATGAACATTTTTAAACTATAACTTCTTAATGTGCTCTTTCGATTCGCATCAGTACCTAAACATAGGACTCTCTGTCATCGTTGACATAATTCTTGTGCTTGCATTAGGGCTTTTCGGAAAGTGTGATCGAGTTAACTCGAAAAGTCCTTTCACTGATCTGCGCGTTCGGAAACAGAACCAGGTTAAGATATTTATGTTCGGAAATAACTGATCCTAAATCGGGTTTGGACCATATGTTGTGATCTGGTCGACCCTGCTTTTTCTAGGGTTGAGAGGGTAAATGCAATCAGCTGTTTGATGTCAGTTCTATTTTCGCGGGCTTGTTTGAAGTCATGAATTATTCTGAACATTAAAAAGGCTTTAAGAAAGTTGAATGGATATTGGATAGTAAGGAAAATATAATCATTTCTCTACAAGATAAGTTTTGGAGTAATTACGATGTTTAAGTGTCTGCTGATGAGTATAATAGAATAATCACAAAATCTAATCAACATGCTCGAGTTGAGAATTTCATCATTTCAGAGAAGAAATGGTACCTTGGTACCTAACGCATAAAGGAAAGATGGAGGTTCGACGGAATTTTTGATTTTATTCAAAGAATAGGAAGGATCACAAATATGAATTAAATCTTTAGAACTTCCACATTTGTAGAGTTCGTTTGCAAGCAAGCAATGTATTTTTCTTTGAAAGTTTAACACTGTTGTCTCCATTTTCATAATACCTGCTCTTGCTTAGTTGAACATTATAGTTAATTTATCAAGAACAAATACAATGATTCATCCTCGTAGAATGGGTTGTTGCAACTTGAACTCGTTCACGGTGTTCACAACTAAGGAAAATTTCATCAACAGGTCTAGAGAAAGGCTGGACACAATCATAGCAGATTGCCCATTTATTCCTGATATTTGAATAGGTATCGCATAGCCAACTCTATTTAGATAGAATATGCTATGGGTATCGCTAACGAACAAATTATTTTATTAGTTCATTTCATTTTGTTTGAAAGATTAAGTATGTGTTTTATATTCTTGTTTTTCTTTATTTGTAAACTCTCATTATAAGACAAATTATATTAATAAAATACAACAATCTTTTCATTATTTAATAGTTCATTGCACTAAGACTCAAGCGAAATAATATTTGATACACATGTAGATCAATATTTTAGCATTTTTTTGCTGGCAAATTATAAAAATACTGTTTAGGAACATGTATTACTACTTAAGGCAGTAAGAGGTAATATAAACCTCGGTGATCCACGAAAAGTAATTTCTTTTGATGATTCCATTATGTTGATCTTGTCTTCTGCCTTCAGAAACTTTATCATCAAAATGATCCAATTCTAAATCTTTTGAAACATCAACCCCAATATTTATACATAAATTTTATTCAATATGCAACAAGTCAATATTATTTTTGGTATCAAAACAGTCTTGTTTATATTCAGGATTCGGGACAAAATATATTCAAAGTACGAATTATAAACAAATAAAAAATAAGGTTATGTAAATTCTACCTCGGCGCTGACTGCCGCGTTTGGAAACAGTGATCCAGAACTCGATTCTTTGCAAGAACCTACAAACAGCTGATGATGATCTACCCGATCCTGGGTTACACTTTCCGAAAAGCCCTATTGTATTTAAGAAGGCTGCACTTCAGCTGCTTCGAACAAATGATAACTACCAAGCAATAAAGTTCAAGTCTGATATCAATTTTCTTAGTCACATCCTTCTCGAGTGTCATAAAATAAAATCAGTAGAAAGTAATATTTACTTACAAGAGGTACAATAGGGGAAGACGGTTCATCTTCTCTTTCTTCTTTCAAATTAGCATACTTTGAAAGGTTTTCTTCGCTTGCATATACAGCTTTCTGTAGTAGAATTAAGTTATTATATCCATAAGCTGGTTTTACTTCTACTACTTCTCCTTTGCTGCCTAAACCTTCTATATGTGATGTTAATATCAATTTCATTAATGATTGCTTCTCAGTTGATGTATCTTTTATTAGTTCATATACATAATGCCTACTTCTTAGTGTTTTAGGCGGTCCATTTTTCTTGTGCAGTTGTACGGGATATTTACGTTTCAAAATGAAAGTGGTCTACAAAAAAGTACAATAAAATTTCTCAATATCGAAATTCAAATTTGAGGAACTCACTCTCACTTGCTGATTTAATACTGTAATTGAAGTATGGTTGATTGCCTGAAACTTAGGTACTATACTCCGCACAACAGGCCACATTATTATACGATTATATTTCTCTATTTTATATCCTATATAAATATTTAGAATCGGTAGAATTTTTGTTGAATTGTAAGGTTATAAATGGTCTATGGTTGACTTATGTGTACGTATTCATAGAAATTAAATCAATGGTGCAAAATTTGTTTCATATTCTGTGCTCCATAGGCAATCGCAAACGCCGTTGGGGTCACTGCAGTCGTTGTGAAAATGGCTTCTACAATTGGGATAACGTTTGTATTCTTGTAATCATTCCCAACTCTGAGAAACCAATAATTTCGAAAATTATTTGTCAAAGCTTGAACAAGATCACCAAAGCTCTTGTCCACAGGGCCTTCGCAAGTATGATTTGTTGATAATTTCATGAGCTGACTTGAATTACTAAAAGTGGGAAAGACCTGTGGACAGGAGCTTTGGCGCTCTTGTTCAAACTTTGACAATTCATCTCCGAAATTATTGGTTTTATGTAGCAGTTCATAAGATTCCATTGATATCATTCCCAACTCTGAGAAGCAATACTTTCGGAGATATAATTTGTCAAAGTTTAAACAATAGCGCCAAAGCTCGCTCTCCACAGGGCTTTCCCACATTTTTATTTTCAAAGAATTCCGGACTATAGGGGGTCTTGGGCTCTATAGTACTAGTACAATATCCGACAAATTCGAGGGTCCGACACTGCCTTGCAAAACGTTTGTCGGACTACCGGGGCTCCACTGTAATTTTATCTGGTAGAATTTTGTCTTGAGTGATATCCAAATAACGTGTTCCGAAAGTGTAAAACTTAAGATCTAACATATCAGTAATAAAACACATTCAGTATCATAACAGAATTCATTCATTTAATGACAAAAATTTGTTTCAAAGATTCATAAAAAAAAGTTCGAAAACATTTGGGCAAATTGATAATCACTCTGTTCCGAGAAACAAGAGCGCGAAAAGTACCTACAGGTGAGTAGCAAGCTGAACACATTCATAATTTTCGATAAGGCTTTCCATGCGAAGCACTCTTCCATAATAATAATAATTCCGCAGCCGTCTCATTTTTTTTAAATAATGAAAGAAAACGTTTCTTTTCGCTTTTCGCGTATAGTAGGTAATACGTATATTTGTATTCTGTGGTACGTACTACCACAGTTAATCTGTGGTACAAGATGCATAGAATAACAAGGTGTGGACACTCCCTACTAATTCCTGCTAAAATTTTCGGCCGAAAAACGGACCAAGAACTGTCAAATCACGTAGTTTATGTACTACTTCACTTTATTAACGATGGTGCCGCTAGGGTCGATTTCGAAGATTCTGACAAGCGAATAAATGAAAAGTGAAAACTGACAAGCGACAAAGTTCACTTTTCACCGTTGCTAGTTCGTAAATTCAAATTAAAAGAATATAATGAAGCAGTTTATTGAAAAATCAATCCATTTTTTGATTAATCAGATATCTGTTCGGAGATAATATGTAAACCACATTGGTTTGGAACAGAAATTTCATCTTGCCAAGACATAATGAGGTCAAATAAGGGATTTATCAGTAAAGGAGTTTCTTTGGAACATTTTGAATGGAACTGTAAATGAAGAAATCTGTGAAATCATTATTTTTCCATTACGAAAGATCACATCCAACGTCATTAGAGTACAAGCATTTAATTTATGTATTTTGAAATACATTGAATGATACAGAATTTTCTGTAATACCTCTACATACAATATATCTTTCGATATCATATTATTATTCAAATGTAGTAATTCCTTTATCATGTAAGGCTCTTTTAAATTGAGCATTTTACTTATTATATTATATGTATAATTTGAAATTTCATCAAAACATTCTCATGTATACAGCATTTTTACAGTCACCCAATACCCCTTGACAACTTTTCATGTTCTCAGCAATTAGATTGCTGAATATAGATATTTAATTCGATAGCTATTATTCAGAACTAAGTATATACTGATGAAATATCGAAAAATGATTCATTAAATTGATAAACTAACCAAATAGAGGGTAGTGTACTACGTTTCAATCTTTTATTCAATATACATATATTCGCTAGAAAAATAATTTGAACAAACAAATGTTCTAATTTTCGATACCCTACCTCTAGCACAAGCCAGTTGCCATTCTTGTCGTTTAACAATATCCTTTTGAAACAAATAATATTATAGTATAAGAGCGCCAAAAAGAATGACGCCTTAGGAAAGCTATTCAAATTGATGAAATCACACTGTGTGGTTGCTCTGAACTTTGTTCTCTGCTAGTCCTTTCATCGTTCACAAATAATATTGTTAGTTTTCATAACATGGCATTTCATTCCTTCTCAATATATAACTGAATTGTATAATGAATATAATTATTAATCAATAGAGTTATATCTTAATTTCAACTGTTAAAACAGTTTATGTTCATCAACCGGCAAGATTATAGTAAATCAACAAGTCTTACGTTCTCCTATGTTGATTTATTAACAATTAACGGTATCAGCGATCTTTCAATATTATTGATATTAAAATTAATAACTATCTTGATACTAGAAATCTGCTCCTGATCCGGTAAGAATATACAATTGTTAAAAAAATATATTCGCATAAAAACGAAGTATTTTCGAAATGAAAATAGTATTTGATTAAAATGGTTCTGGATACTCGTTCAGAGTTCACACAGCAAACATTTGACTTACTTTCGGCGCGGCAAACGACTTTCCACAAGAAACTGGAATAAGCAAAGATTCAAATTTAATTTGACATGTCGGTAATTTTGTCCATAAAATTTCTACTGCCGGCATCTATCGGCGAAAATTGAAGTAAAACAAAATCCTTGTATTTTGACAGTATTTGGACCGCAAATCGGCCGAAAATATGTCAAAGAGTGTCTTCACCATGTATTCTATGCATCTATCTGTGGTACTACGTACGAGTTATTATTTATCCCAATTCATCTAGTTCACAAGAAATGGCAGCACAGTTGTTTGCGATCGCCAGGATCGCCTATAAAATATGGCGATTTAAACATGCATACATCTGAATTATATCCATACAATACCTTCTATCAAAAATTCAAGAAAATACAACTTTAAATTTCATGATACGAATGAAAAAATTGAAAAATTTGATCCTTTTCCAATTTATTTTAAAATTGTGGACCATTGAATGATGTAACAAAAAGAAGAAATTTTATCATCTAGTCATCTATGATTTCTTTAAATGGTGGTGCTTTTGCATTTGTGGCAATATTGATGGAATTTAAAATATATTTATATATGAACGATTTTATATAAATCAGTGTTTATATAATTATCAGGATTAAGCTAGGAGAATTATCGATTTATGCTTCAATCACTATGAATATTCGGTAAGTAAGAAGAGCTTTAGATCATAAGAAAGATGTAATGTTATGAGAGTTCAGCCTACCTTGAGAAATAATTCGAATATTTTTGGCATTCCTTCCAAATCTACTGTTCGTTGATGCAGTTTATATAAAATTGATTCTTACATTTATTCAACCACGTTACCTGTAAAATGTTAGAAGTTACGAATCTATTTCATTTACTCGTATTACTATTTCCAATTTAGAAATGTAATGTAATAAACATTCATACATATCTACAAATTAATAAATACCAATTGGAGTGTTGCTATGCATAATAAACTAATTGTTTGAAAGATATTATAATTCTTTGAGATATATCAGAAAATAACTAATAACACATTTTTAGGTTATTTCTAAAGATTGAGTACCCAAACAATATATGATATGATCAATTATTTAACATTCTTGAATAGTGTATAGCAAAATTTTATTAATCTGATTAATTTGATGACTAATAGTGATAGCCCATAGTTTTCCTGAGTTTTGTTTTGATTTTTCGTATACAGTCATTCTCACATGTCTAGTGTCACTAGGTAGACATCTCCGGACTCCGATGTAATCGAAGGCGGAGAAGTAAATTATTTCCCTTCAAATTTTACCTCTTTCCTTCCAGCTTGAAAATTATTTTTGGTTCAAAAATGTTTATTATGTTCATTTAACAATCATTAATCAGAAATGTCCTTATAGGAGACAGCTCAATGAAAACTCACGTTATAACTAGTGACTTTTAGCCATCCTTTCGAGACTTACTATAAAATTTACACAATGGTAATCAAACATACCAATAAAGAAATACATATTTAACAGTTTATATTTCTAAAGCTTCTAGATGGTTTGAAGAATACAAATCTTTCAACTTTTCTTTGCTATATTTTCGAATTTTGTTTAACTGTTTGGAACTTCATAATGTCGAATAGATAAACGACTGTGGAAAAATCTTAGACTGTAGAAGAGAGAGCACGGATAACATATTCCCTGACAAACAAAACCAAATGTCCACCGCATGACCATAGAACCTGGCTCCTTTTTCCTGCTTCAGCTTTTACAGCCGTAAGCTGCATATCCTACCATTGTGTAACACAGTTTTAACGCTCAGATAAATACAAGAAACACGCGTCTACCACATAGTTTGGTGTTCAGTTGTCCACCAAACCTTCAAAGTTTTGGTTTCAGATCGATAGTCTTGCGTAGTACGTTATGCGGTATCCCCTCTCTTCCCTAATCAAATGGGAAAAACTTTGATTAGGGAGGAAAGGGGATACCACATGCCGTACTACGCAACGCTATCGATCTGAAACCAAAACTTTGACAGCTTGGTGGACATGCGTTTCTTGTGTTTTTTATCTGAGCGTTTACGGACTGTTTTGTTATAAAACTGTGTTACACATATTGGTAGGATGTGCAGCATACGGCTGTAAAAGCCACACCAGGAAAAAAGAGCCTTATTTTGTGGCCATGTGGTGCCCATTTGGTTTCAATTACTACGTTTACATGCATCTTCTCGATCCGTTTTGAACCAATGCGCATGTTTTGATGCGAATTAGATGAAATATGGTTTGAGAGTTTACATGCCTTATCTGAAACTAGTTTTCTGTAATTCGGCTTTATTCTAAGCTCGCGTAGCCAACATGGGAAGATTGAAAAAAATAAAAAATGGAAATTGAGAAAAGAAAATCATTCTAAATATCTTACAAAATGATGAAGAACACCATAATTTTGCAAGGAATTAACCTCTTCTGGGTGGTTACAACGATTGAAAGAGCAAATCGTGAAAAATTAATCCAGAAAATTGGATGAAAATGATTAAAGATAATAGAAAAAGTTACCTCGAACTATATATATGATTTCATTTTATCTCAAAAGATTTATTTCGATCTTCCAGCTTAGGAATTACGATTAACGTAACCCCAAAGCAGGTTGGTTAGATTATCAGATTTGTCAAATTAATAAATTTGGTGTTGGTAATTCTGAAATTTGTTTCTATTAAAACTACTCTCAATGCGTATTTGGTGTATACATGCACATTAAATCGGTTTGGAAAAACTCAATCCACCTTTTCAAATCGCATTTACTAATTCGCATTTGAGTATTCAATTTGAATTGAATAAATGTTTACATGCGTTTTCAATGCGCATTACGGAATACGCATTGGCTTAAAACGGTTCGAGAGGATGCATGTAAACGTAGTAAATGTCAGGGAATATTTTCTCCGTCCTCTCTATTCTATAGTCTAACTAAGGGGAAACATATACATACTCGGTTGACATTTCATTATGTATTTACCATTTGGAGTACAAATGGGACTGACCCAAAGACGGTAACTTCTGAATGAAAATTCATGCTGACCAATTTTGATAATGCTCTCATGTGCATAATGCAGTTTATTAGTTTCCACTGGCGTCTCACTATTTCCAGTTCTTCTAACAGCTTCACCACGAAACAGAACACATTGATGCTTCCTCTGGACATAATTTAAAGCATTTGACACACGGAAGAAAGTACTGACATACCGGGGTAACTTGAAATCCCGGGGCAACTTATGAATTCATATGCCATGTTATGTTAAAATGTACTGACATCTAGCTATTAGTGGTAGAACCATAATATTCGCTGGGTTACATAGCTGGTGTTATATGCATCATCCTTGTTTACTAGTGTGACTTGATGTAAGGCTAGTTTACGCTATAAAAATTCATTAAATTAGGTGAGGAAAATGAAGAATTTTTACGTGTGAATACTTTTAAATTTGTAAAAGAGCCGTTGGACGGACAACAATGTTAACATTTTTAGCGCTCTTGTTCCTCGGAACAGAGTGCTTATCAATTTGCCCAAATGTCTGTAATTTTCGAATTCTTGGCTGAAAATGGTATCAAACGATTTGGTTCGACTGACTGATCAAGAATCCGTGGTCGAAATCGATTCTGTCCGTCCGGCCGGCCGTCCGTTAACAAGATAACTCTCGAACGAAAGAAGTTAGAGGATTGGATTTTGCAGGGTAGGTTTGGAGCATAAATATCCCGGACAAGTTCGTTAACGGGCGAAATCCATCAAGCGGTTTCGGAGTTATGGCCGTTTTTAGTAAAAACAATTTTTATGAATATGTATTTCCGAAACCGATCACTCGATCTATCTGAAATTTAGCATCAAATTGTAGAATCATGACCTCTAGATGCTGTAGTTTTGTATTGATAGGGTTACCGTAAAGTGTAAAAAACAAAATTTTTGAAAATTTTTAAATCCTCTTTCTACAATAACTCACGAACGGAATGAGCTAGGCCGTTGAAATTTTCAGAGTAGGTTAGGGAGATAAATATCTCGGTTAAGTTCGCTATTGTGCAAAATAGGCCATATAATTTCGGAGTAAAGAAAAAAAAAAAATTTTTTACTTACAAATTTCAAAATACATTTTTTTCTAAGATGCAGTTCCACCATAAAAATCCAATTATATCATTTTCAACTCTAACAAGCTAATACTTTCGGAGATATATCTTGTCTGTTTCAACAAGAGCGCCAGAAAGCTCCTGTCTACAGAGCTTGAACCAATTTTTATTTGGTATGCCTAATATGTTATTATGAACTTCATAAACTCAATTATTCAAAAACTTGTTTGTGAGTACATAGGCGTATCATTTTAATTTTTGTTGGGTTTTCAGGGTTAACTTGAGAAATGATCCTATAAAAAATTCTTAAAAACCACTGACATGAAATGCGGAGCTTTTCCTTGGTTTATTTACAGCTCACATATCTTCACAGAATACTGCATGAACTTTCAAGTACTCCTTTTTCAACCGAGTACTAGATTTGAATTCGATCAGATTTGTATTTTTCGAAATACAGGAAAACTAGAATGCGGCTTGAAGGTTCGTGAAAATTTTCAGTGAAATCTCATAAATAGTTTCTGAAATATAGAATTTTTGAATACAAAATTTAATTTTTTTCTGAATAAAAATTAATGTTTTTTTGTTGAATTTCGCAAAGATTTTCGCGTTAGCATTCTATAATTAATTTCAAGTTTCAATTCAATCGGATCAGTATTTTTCGAGTTATTACGAAAAAGCAACAAAATTTCAGATGGGTATAACTCCGAAACCGTTTGACCGATTATAGCCATTAACGAACTCCACCGTGGCATTTGGATGCGCAACCTATCGTAAAAAATGCAAGTCGCTATCTCTTTCCGTTCGAATGTTATCTTAGCAATGGCCGGCAGGCGTTTGGGCAAAATGATAGCACGCAGTTCCCTAGAACATGCGCGCAAAAACGTATGCGAGCCAGTAATGATAGGATCGTTATGACCAGGAAACTATTCAGGAGGCTGTACGAATATGCAGGGAAGACAGACTGGTCAATCTCAAGGAACTGTCAGAAAAGTAGAAGACCCAAAATTTGATTTTGTGGTCGGTTCTACGTGCATAATTTTTTTAAATGATTTTTGAATTACCTCAAAGAGCCTAATATGAGGAATCCGTACGAAAATGATCATTTATCAAGTTACCCCAAGAGGGAGAAACTTGAAAAATTACCTTTAAAATTTTTTTCTCCTGAACTAGGATATCGTGGAATTTCTCCAACTATCAGGATATATTCCTTAGAGTAAAAGGATAGATTTTCTCGCAACAGACACTTTGAAATCAATTCAACAACTCCAGGACATAACGAAATATCACAAAATTTTGATCAACTACCCCGTTTTACGGTACCTACTGAATGATCAAATTGGATCCTCCCCCTTGCCTTATCCAACTCATATATTCTAACCGAAGATTGACCGTTACACGGTCAATCTGCCATCAATCTCGCAATCAGTTCAGTATGTGATCTTGATCACGATGTGACTGATGCGGATTGATGGGCTGACGAAGCACGTTAATATTCCATCAATCCATCCCGTCAATCTGATATAAATTCATGATTGATGTGATACTGATACCAGATTGACCGTGTAACCTCCGTCTTAGGCTCGCTTCACATCAACACGACACGGTTTTATGTACGGCAACGACACAAACGCTCGAGCATTTCCACAGGCTCGCTCCACAGTCCTGTAAACGACACCGGCATCCGATCCATGGGTGAAGGCTTGAATGATAGCTTTCACAGCTATCCGGCACGAGTCGTGGTCGTGTAAACGACACACGGCCGCCGTGCACGGCTCGGAGGGACTGCCAGTCATCCTCGATCGTGTGTCGTTCACACTACCAGGACTCGTGCCGGATAGCTGGGAAAGCTATCATTCAAGCCTTCATCCAAGAATCGGACGCCGGTGTCGTTACACGACTGTGAAGCGAGCCTGTGGGAAAGTTTGAGCGTTTGTGTCGTTGCCGTACCTAAAACCGTGTCGTGTTGATGTGAAGCGAGCCTTAGACGGAGATTACACGGTCAATGTACCATCAATCTTGCAACAGTTCAGTCCGTGGCCTTGATCACGATGAGACTGATGCGGATAGATGGAATTATGAAGCACATAAATATTCCATCAATCCATCAGTTTTCCGTGAATCTGATATCAATCCATGATTGATCTGATATCAATCCATGATTGATCTGATGCGAGACTGATACCAGATTGACCGTGTAACCTCCGTTTTAGGCTCGCTTCACATCAACACGACACGGTCTTATGTACGGCAACGACACAAACGCTCGAGCTTTCCCACCTGCTCGCTTCACAGTCGTGTAAACGACACCGGCATCCGATTCTTGGGTGAAGACTTGAATGATATATTTCACAGCTATCCGGCGCGAGTCGTGTTCGTGTGAACGACAAACGGCTGCCGTGCACGGCTCGAGGGTGTCCGGCAGCCCCATCGAGCCGTGCGACGGTTTCTAGGTTGTGCTTCAGATTTGAGAACCTGAAAACCGCGAAATTTTCGAACTTTTTCCAGTATTTCCATTTCAATTGTGAATCAGATGCTCTTTGAAATTCGAAAGTTCCGCACTTCAGTACTGAGATATGAATTTTAAACCGAAAGAGTTCGTAGCGCCATATTTCCGCTAACGCAGGAAACTTCGTCTGAACTCAAAACTTCTCACTTTCGTGCATTTTTTGCGCGTATGTTCTGGGGAACATCGCGTTATAGTTTTGCCCAAATGTCTGTAACTTTCGAATTTTTGGAAAAAAATGGTCTCAAACGATTAAGTTCGACTCCCCAATGAAGAATTCTAGGTCAAATTTGATTCTGTCCGGCCGGCCGTTGCCACGATAACTTGAGAACGAAAAGAGCTAGCGACTTGAAATTTTCAGGGTAGGTGGAGCATCCCAATACGACGGACAAGTTCGTTAATGGGCATAATCGGCCCAGCGGTTTCCGAGTAATAATTTTGTTTTCAACCAATATAAATCCGATCAAATTGAAACTTGGTGAGTAGTTGTAGAATATGAACCTAAGCACGTTTGTGAAATTTTGTGCGAATCGTATGGCTAGAAAATTATTAAAAAATTATTAAAAAATATTTTTGTTGACACGATAACTTGAGAACGGAAATGATAGCGGCTTCAAGTTTTCAGGTTAGGATGTGCACCAGAACGCGACACTTCAGTTTGATTATGAGCCTAATCGGCCAAACGGTTTTAGAGTTATAGCCATCTAAAATTTTCTGAAATTTTGTGGTTTTTTGTTCCTCATTAACTCGAAAAATACTGAACCGATTGAATTCAAACATGGTTATTAGTTGTAGAATGCCAACGCGGAAATGTTTGCAAAATTTGGTGAAGATAGCATTTGTAGAAAGTTTTGAATAAATCATTGAAAATAAAAAAAAAAATAATTCTATATATCAGTAACTGATCGTTTGAAATTGCTGAAATTTTGCAAGAGCCTTCATAACCTAACTCTACTACCAATTTTCAAGTTTTAATACGATCGGTTAAATATTTTGGAGATTCGATCATTCTTGTGTGAGTTCAGTAGATGGGTGACCGTTGCCTCGATAACTTTCGAACAAAAGGAGATAGGGACTTGCAATTTTCAGGGTAGGTTGCGTATCCGAAAGGGAGAGTTGAGTTCGATTTTGGGCGTAATCGGTCTAATGGTTTCCGAGTTATACCCACCTGGAATATTATTTCCTTGATAACTCAAAAAATAAATATTCGATCGAATTGAAGTTTGGTAACTAGTAGTAGAAAATCAACATAAAGACGTGTTTAAAATTTTGTAAGAACCGTACCCCTAGAAAATTTGAAAAAAATGACGAAAAAAAAAATTTTAAGAACCGTACCCCTAGAAAATTTCAAAAAAATCGCGAAAAAAAAAATTGGTTCAAGCACTGACGTGAAGTCAGAAGCTTTTGCGCGTATGTTCTATTGTCCATTCTCCTGTATTGGACACACTTAATTCGAATTTACCATGGTAAATTCGAATTAAGTGTCCAATACAGGAGAATTGACAATATAATTCACCATGGTAAATTCGATTCAGAGTGCCCAATACAGGAGAATGGACAATAGAACATACGCGCATAAGCTCCTGAATTCACGTCAGTGCTTGAACCATTTTTTTAAAAACTTTTTATTGAAGTTACAATCTACTTCTATAAAGTATTGAGTAAACAATAGTAGCAGTAGCAATAATGCCTGCACCTATGAACATGTCCATGAGCATTGCAATTAGACGATTCTGGTTGTTTTCGTTGGCAAGGAATCGTTCTTTCGGCATCGTTGCTGTAATCGGTTCATCAAATATCACAATAGGAGCTTTGAGCTCTACGGGCTTGTTTAGCTGACTTAGCAGGTTTTTTCGAAGTCTCAGGGTACCCATCAAAGAAAATACAACAATTTGATCCAAAATGAATTTGAACATAGTCCCAGTACTTTGTGATGACTGCCGAAAACTTTTCCCGGTGTTTCAGACAACATGGTGCAATAAGAAAGCGCCATCCACGACATCCAACGATCTCCAGAGATCTGATTTTTCCTCATTCCATCCTCATCGAAGAGGCGCCGACTCCCCTTTGGTTGGAAGGAATGCGAAAAATCGGAGGCCCTTAATACCTAACGAAATCTATGTATGTTTCTTCCAACCAATTCTATACTGATTAGACACACTTTCTTTGTATAGGCAAGAAGTGAGAATTTTTGAGTTCAGGTACAGTTTCTTGCGTTGGACTGCCTTAGCGGAAATTTGGCGCTACGGACTCTTTCTGCTTAAAATTCATATCTCAGCACTGGAGTGAAAATTTCAAGTTTCAAAAAGCATCTGATTAACAATTGATTTTCTTACTAAGAAATTTGCGGATGAAATGCTAAACTGATTTCAAGGAGGGAAATAAAATTTTCTGTAGGATGCGTACTTCTCGAGTTATAAGCGAAATACTGAAAAAAGTTTTTAGGCTCTCAAATCTGAAGCAAACCTATAATCCGTCGCAAACTCAGATACGCTTTATTCAAGACCCCCAAAAGGGATTAAAACGATTTCCAACTCTGAAACAATTTTTAGGGACTAGACCCTCTATTTAGCACTTACTTTCTGGGTTATTATACCCATCTGGAATATTGTTTTCTTGATAACTCAAAAATACAGGTGATTGAAACGAAACTTGGTAACTAAACTGCTCCACAAGACTTAGGGATATCATATTAAGTTGTTCTGAGGGGCGTAAAATTTTAAAGACAATATCAAAAACATGATCAACTGCCAATAAATACTTATTAATTCGATTTGAATGCATATTTTCACCATCTGGTCGTCTTTTTATTTTGAGTTTGGCAGTTTTTCACATTATTCGTAAGATTTAGCATTTCAATATGCAGTTAATTTATTGTCAGTCTCTTAGCGATATCGAACTTAGTAAATTTCACGAGCTTCTTAAGATGCCAAGACGTAAATTAACAAACGCCGAGGCTAATAGGGCTATCGGTATGCTACACGGTGGCCTCACTCAAGTCGCTGTGGAAGAAACATTTCAAGTATCGCAAAGTGTAATATCGCGACTCTGGAATAGGTTCAATGAGACAGGTTCAGTGCAGGAAAGACTGGTTGGCGGACCAAGAAAAATAACACCTGCACAAGACCGTTTTGTCACCATTTCAACGAGGAGATATCCTCTTTCTTCATGTAGGATGCTGAAAAATAGACTTTTAAATGCCAATGGTCCTGAAATTTCCATTGAAACCATCCGACGTCGTTTGGGGGAGATTAACCTGGCTTCTAGACGTCCATTGAAGGGTGTTCCGTTAACACGTGAGCATAAACGACAAATATTAGAATGGGCCAGGCATGTTAATCTGAATGTCCAATGGCGTAGTGTACTTTTCACAGATGAATCCAGATACGGTCGATTTTCAGATTCTCGAAGAATAAGGGTATGGACTATGCCGCGTATACCCCGAAATCGCCGTCATGTGCAAGAGGTTACCAGTGTGAAATTGGCAACAGTTTTCCAGCAACACTTTTACGGCGTGCACCGTAACTGGTGGTCCTAGAAAATGAAATCTTATTGAATGATAGGGGTTCGAATATGGGTTTGGAGACGAGGGAATTGACAGATTATATTCAAACTCTCAACGCCGAGGCTAATAGGGCTATCGGTATGCTACAGGGTGACCTCACTCAAGTCGCTGTGGAAGAAACATTTCAAGTATCGCAAAGTGTAATATCGCGACTCTGGAATAGGTTCAATGAGACAGGTTCGGTGCAGGAAAAACATAGGGTTGGTGGACCAAGAAAAACACCCGCAGAAGACCGTTTTGTCACCATTTCGGCGAGGAGATATCCTCTTTCTTCATGTTGGATGTTGAGAAATCGACTTTTAAATGCCATTGGTCCTGAAATTTCCATTGAAACCATCCGACGTCGTTTTCCAATTTCTTGACGATAACGCAAGACCACATCGTGCAGCAATAGTAGAAAATGCGCGAGACGAGCATGGTATTCCACATTTACCAATACCTCCACATTCGCCAGACTTAAACTGCATAGAACATGCATGGAATATGCTACAAAGAAGACTAGATGATCTCCAACCTCCACCAAAAACATTGAATGACCTCAAAGCACTACTGCCTCGTTTATGGAATGAAATTCCTCAAGATATGCTCAACACCCTCGTTGACAGTATGCAACGAAGATGTCCGGCGGTCATTGATGCCCGTGGTGGCCATACCTTGTATTGAAGGCATAAAAAGACAAAAAAAAAACAATAAAATGTCCGGAAATAAAAGTCGTTAAATTTGACCCTATTCTGTTAATCACTCTGTATATGTTGCGGACCAAAAAACTTACGTGCATTTATAGTTTTGAACCTAAAACTATATTAAATTAAGTTTTCAGTGCAAACAAAGGTTTCAGAATGTCAGTTATTTTAGTTGAAACGATTATCTCTAACTCTTGTGGAACAGTTTAGTTGTAGAATATCGACATAAAGACGTGTGTGGAAGTTTGAGAGGACCGTACCACTAGAAAATTTCAAAAAAATATTATTTATCTCAAGATTTAAGAACGGAAAGAGCAATTTTCAAGGTAGGTTGTGCATTCGAATGCAACATTTAAGTGTTAATTGGCAGGATCGGCCAAACGGTTTTGGAGTTATACTCATCTGAAATTTTGTTATTTCCAATATAACTCAAAATATACAAATTTGATCCATTTATCAGTAATTACTTGTAGAATGTCGACTTGTCGACCCACTAATTTTCGCGGATTTTTTTGAATAACGTAGCCTGAAGTTACTTGGAGCGTAAGTGTTATCGTATATTATTAGATATTCAACGAATTTCAATTCCAATAGAATACATATGTCCGAATTAAAAATTCTGTGATCATAGACGATTCTCTCATTACTCAAGTCTGTCATTAAAATGGTATGAAATGTATTCATATCCATCTTGAATCAATTTTTTATTCGATTTCAGAGGAAGTTGTGAATTAGTATTTCGCTACTCAATACCACAAAGGTATTACATACAGTCGGGTCCGTTTATAACGAGCACCACTTATAACGAGAGTTCGGTCACAGCCCCCTATATCTACTAGAAGATGATCAAATGGCAACACCGATCTGAGTCGTACGCCAGGCGATTCAGTCGAACGTTTGTTATTGTAAATAGACGATTACTTCTGATTCTGGAGTCAACCATAATTGTTCTTCGCGGGCATTTCGTGGTATTTTTGTGTATAACGGTGTCAAATGTGAATTAATGCAATGCATTGATAAATATGGTCGGATATTTGATATTTATATGTTCTGTTATCAAACTGCAGTGTGTAAATAGTGAAATTTCCTTTGGATTATTTCTACTTCGAGATGAATACATTTCAGTTGACAATATAGACAGCAAGATGGACTAGAAATATGAGTGAAATAGAACTTTCATTTCTTCCGATTTTATAAAAGATTTTGATGACCTTTCTAATAATTTTTCAACAACAATTGATACATCTGGATAGGAGATCAAGAAGCTCAAAGAATCTATTTATTTTTATGTATGTATTCAATTTCCAAAAGTCTGCATCTGTAGATGCTTCGGTTGAAATCCATAAGGACCTTATTCACCTTAAATTATTCATTAAGAATGTTCAGATTTCCTGCAGTGATTTGAAATGGATTCTTCCTTTCGATCTACCCCGAGCAGATGGGTTCAACTTACTAATCTGATTTCCCGCTACAGAAATATAATTAATGGGGGTCCAGATTCGGAATTTATCAATTTGTTTTATCAACATTTTTACACAGTTCAGATCAAAAAATTATTTTATGTGAATTCACTCTTTGTAGCATTGAATTGATATTCAGAATTCGCAGTGACTTGTAGTTTTGGTTTACATTTGTAAATGATTCTAAATTCAATTTGTTCTGTTTTCGTAAATTTACTTTTGAAAAATTTTGTAGAAAATATGAATTACAATGTTATTGTCCACCGAATGGAAAATAAACAGAAACATTTGTAGAGAGCAGAAACTCACCATTATATTAAGAACCAAAACAAGACAAACTCTAAGATGATTATCACAGCCTACCTTGTATTAGTCTTATATAATAGTTATTTTTGGGAATATATTTTTATTTTGAGAATTTCATTCAAGTTTATAATTTTTTGCCAATAGTTAACCCTACACCTTCTCGTGGTTCTTACTGAACAATGAATTGAATACCAAGGTTTCTATTTCAACTCTCATCATCATCAACAACATCTCAATAATATTGTGCAGAATGAAATGTAGTTATTCAATTTATTGAAAATGTAGGGTCTCATATTGTTTATTCATCCAGGGATTCCAAGCAAGAAAACCTATTCAATGAGTTCACTAGAGTTTTAAATTGGAAATATACGATATCCAGTGCTACCGCATTGAAGAACTATGCCTCTAAGAGACTATAAATTGCGGCGTTGTCAGACTGTGTTCCAGGCTATCTCTATAGGGGGTTGTGGTTCGTTTGTAACGAGCAAATTCTGAAGCTACGGACTGCCGCACTGCAAATAAATTTAACTCGTATATATATATATATATATATATATTTATCTAATAGACGTATCCAGTCCCGGTACACTCTGAAGGCTACCTGAGACCCATATGATCCAAAATGTTTCCAGGAGTATATAGACAAAAAATGGGTAGATTGAAAATATAACTCCTTAGGCATCTTGAGAGGGGAAGGAATTTTTTTCTTTCAAAAAAGTTGTATATTCGTCAAACTTCTCGAATCCCGAATCATTCTGCCGACTTTCTGATCCCACATATACTCCGCAAGTATCTTCAGCCAACGTCTTCGAACCCAGCGCTGTTGCCAGCTCTTCGGGACTAATTGCGCCAATTTCGATATACGAAAGGGCGCGAAAACGAAGCTGGAATCGTTTACATTGATTTAGTTGTGTTATGAAGTGATTTTAATGTCTGCAAGAAGGAAGCTGATGATGAAAAGTGCAACAGGTACGTAAATAAGAGCCATTAGGAGTTCTATTAGTACAGTATTTCATTTGATGTAAAATTACAATCTTTTCCAATTTTAAACATTTGGCTTAAGTTTTACAATATAATACCATATTGTTGACATAAATATATGTTTCCGGCTTATCCAATGTTCAAGACTGAACAATGTCAAGAACATAGTATTATAATTGTGAAACCCAAGCCAAGTTTTTTCTTTACCTCAATAACTTGTCAAAATGTTTCTCCAAGTGATCAGCGAGAATTCATTATCTACAATAATTTTTACTAACACATATTTTTTTTTCAGAATGTCAGAGCATATACAGGGTCTTCCTTAAAGACATGCTAATATTTAAGGTGGCGATTCTTCAACTCATTTTAAGAAAAAACTTCTTATGAACGTATGTCCTAAAAGTCTTAACCTTTGAGATACAGGATGATAAAATTTTGTGCTGCGATATGAAGTAATTTTAATTTAATTATTTTAATCAAGAACAGAGCATATGACAAGAAAACTTATTTTTTGGATTCTCATTCATTTTGGAACAAATCTGATCTCTCAATTTGCTTTCAGTCGATGCACAAATATTTCACACCGCCTCAGATTTTTGAGGAATTGATCCTTATTTGTATTTTTTTAGGTGGAAACCGTGTGTCGGTCAAAGAAAACCCATGGGATCAAATTTGCTCAAAAATGAATGAGGATCTTAAAAGTAATTGTTATTCGAATAGAAAGCAGTGGCCTAGTATTTAGTAGAGAAAATGAAAATTTTTGTACATCACAGAATCCACCTTGATGCACATAAACATGTACCAAATTTTATGAAGATGTCTGCAATATTATCTCAGTTATTATTTAAAAATTTTTTTTCAACATTTTATCACCACGTATCTCAAAAGTTAAAACTTTCAGGACATACGTTCATAGGAAGTTTTTTCTTAAAATAAGTCAAAAAATCACCACCTTAAATATTAGCATGTCTTTAAGGAACACCCTGTAACTGCGAAGGTACTATTGCTGCTTGATGAGGGGAAAGAGTCTTGTCCAGAATGAAGTTACGGAATATTAGTTAGAATTGGAACAAGTAGAAGAGAAGAAAAGAGGAAAAGAGTAAATTTGAAGTGACGAGAAAAGTATCAATAAGGGAGACAAATGAGAGTAGATGCAATAAAAATTAAATGGATCCGAATGAATGCTACATATGAAGGCTCTACGAAACCGAAGAATATAAGGGACGATGAAAGAGATGATATGTCTTCAACAAAATGTCTATTATTCCAGATTAATTTCTTTTGTTGACATTTTAGAAGCAATATTATTTTATTCAAAAAACGGCGTATGTTGATTGATTCTTTCAACGCTGAACAAGATTGGCCTTTTATTCAGTCAACATTATCCACCTATACATTTCTGTACACCGTTTGCGTAAAATAGTTGAAAATTTCCCCAAATTTAGAAGTGGATTAAATGGTTCTTTTTTGGATTCTGAAAAATATCCATAAAATAAACAATGTTTTTTTTTTTAATTTACTTCGGCGTTAGAAAGATTAGATATTTGCCAGAAGCCATATATAGAACAATATTGCCTAATGAACAGTAGCATAACTAACAACATATGAAACAACTTTTCTGTAACGTTTCGGAGACTAAAGCAGATTCCTTTCCCAGACACCAAGCGAAGATCTTAAGAATTATATTTGATTACACTAATACTGAAATTTGTCAAGCCGACAGCCGATAGTCTTTGGAAAAATATTGTAACACAGTTCCACTTTACATAGAAACTTCCAAGTTCGAATTCTTTATTCAACCTATTCAACCAAATATGGTCTATTCATCTTGAGCAATTTGTAAAATTGTTTTCTTTGATCAACAAAATACAGAGCGACTCCTTTAAGTTATCTGTTAATGTCATCAGACTCTGTAATTGCAATCGAATTACAAATATCTACATATGTTTCTAACTAACGCAGAAACAATTTCAAAATAAAGAAATTTTTTATTTCATAGATATTTTTCAGAGTTTAAGAGAGAAAACCCAGAAAGGAACCATTCAGTGATGAATTCACCTCCCTTCTTGAAATGATAGTATGGGCTTTTTGCAATCGTCCTTCTCTGAAATTACAGTCGCACTTGCATGTGCAGATGCAGAGAAAATGGTATAAAAATTACAAAATTCCTAAGAATTAAATTGCCTTTAGAAAGTGATGGTTGCCAAAAAATTGAGAACAAATGTGGACATGCTTTCATCAGAGAATGATTAAGTTTTCTTAGACAAAATAAGATGATACTACAGCGAGATATAATAAGCTTTGAAGAAGATTTTTTTCAAATTTGTCAAAAAATGATTCGGATCAAATCTTTTATTGAATTGATATTTAACTATAAATGTGGGACAGCTCTGTGGACAGGGACTTTGGCGCTTTCATCAATCTACTAGCGAGTTATTATTCAAACTTTGACAAATCATATCTCCAAATATTGGTTTCTCAGAGTTGGATATCAATGCATTCTTAAGATAGAATTGCATGTTACAAAAAGTGGGAAAGCCCTGTGGGCAGGAGCTTTTGCGCACTTGTTCAAACTTCGACAAATCATATCTCCGAAAGTAGGTATTGGTTTCTTAGAGCTGGGAATTATTTCAATGGATTCTTATGATACAACTGCATCATGAAAGAAATTAAATTAAAAAAAGTGTCATTTGATAAAAAAAGAGTGCCAAAAATTATTCCGAAACCACGAACTTATCCGAGATATTCATTCCTCAAATCCACTCTGAAAATTATATTATATCAATTGAAACCTAGCCAATAGTCCGGTTTTATTTTTACTGGAGATATTCTGAACCCCATTCGATTAATTTACCAAAGTATATATTTCAATCATCATAATATGGATTATCCACGGGCATTAAAAAATAATATCATATTATAACACTGAGAATTCTACGATCGAGTAATTATAGCATTCTGTGAAAACATAGAAGTAAGATTTATTATTGAAATTTTGAAAAATCATATCTCCAAAAGTAGTAGTTAAAGTTTTAAATAATATCAGTGGATTCTTGTGGGAAAACTGCATATAAAAAAAACAATTTTAAATTTGTGATATAAAAAAAATATTTTCATTTTTTTTAACCGAGATATCTCCCAAATCTAATCTGAAATTTTCAATAGTCTAGCTCTTGAAGTCTAGCGATTTTGATCACGGATTCTTGATCAGTGAGTCGAACCAAAACGTCTGAGACCATTTTCAGCCAATAATTCGAAAATTACAGACATTTGGGCAAACTGATAACAAAAGCACCAAAAACATAGTAACACAGTGTCAGTTAAGATAGAAATTTCCATGTTCTAACTATTTCTCCAGCAAATTCAACTACCAAATATGGACAATTCCAATTGAGTAATTTGGATAATTGTTTTGACTGTTCAACAAAATACAAGTCGACTCCTTATGTTTCCTTTTCATGTGAGTGGTATTCCGTCATCAGAATCTTTGTTTTAGTCTAATCCATTATGTCGATCTCTATAGATTGTACATACATATTCTGCTATTTGTGGTGCTTTTGTTGTTCGGAACAGAGCGCTTATCAATTGGCCCAAATGTCGATAATTTTCGAATTGGCCGAACATGGTCTCAGGATATGAGATGTGTAAAAAACATTTCGTATTTAATTATTTTATGATGCAGTTTTATCACAAGAATCCATTGTTATAATTCCCAACTCTTACGATGGGTTTCACAAAGCTTTGACAGCTGTTAATTGCCAAATCAGGTAGACAGCCTTGCAGTCCCTGACCCTCTTATGACAAAAGCGTGAACATCACTGAACATCGCTTATGGTTTCCGCATCACAGAGGGTCAGAGTTCCTAAGGATTTCCCTAAATGCAGCTGATGAGATTTTCTTCCTACCTGTTCACAACAACTGGGATTATGTTTCCTAGAACTTCTTCAGCTGTCATTCAGTGTGGCTATGTTATGCTGACGATTGTTAATAACCATGAAACTGATTTGTATTTGCCCCTGAATGACGCTTTCCTCATTAGGGGAATACTGAGCGATGAGGGGACCAGCCCGTATCCACGAAATATTTGTTGATAATTAAAATCAATGAATATTTCTCCGTGTGTCCTTCAGCTATTACTGTAATTTGCAGTGTAACAAATTTCATAATAAGTGTCAACAAACAATAATTGGTAAAGTTTTCGCTTTGTGTCTGATGAAGGAGTCTGATTTAGTCTCCGAAATATTACAGAATGGTTTCGTTACTGTTTATTATGTTCATTTTTTCCAAAATGATCCATGAAGAAATGATATTTGTCCTCAACACTCCTTCAGAATTATTATTGAGAATTCGAAATAAACAGGTCCCATAACGACGACTCCATTTACCAGGCTTGTATAAGCGTTCATAAGTGTGGTTTTTAGGTTCGTATATCAAAAGGAAGAAGTATCTGAATTTGAAGTTTTATTTGAACAATCCACAATTAACAATTCTCATGACGTTGACTACCTATACCGGGCTCGTATAAGTTTTCGTATGTATTGGTTTTGGGTTTGTATATCGATAGGATGAAATATATTATTTTCAAACTCTCGCTCTACAGCGTTGCCGGATGTAAGGTCTCAAGACGTTGATCAACTATACGAATTATATACAGCGAGCTAATGTGAGCAGAAGCGCCCTCGCACTGGCCAAACTCTGAAGCTTTTCTGTATATAATATGATGTATCACCGCTTTTTCAGACCCATCTGAAAATTTACCCCTGGCATCCCCTAACGTCCCTGAGTACAATTCTATAGGTAAACGTTACCAGACCCGGAGTCGGGTCTGAAAACGTCACTTTTGGACTGTATAATCGGTAAAGTATGTCGATTTGGGTCTGTATGTGCGGTCGAACAAATCTATATATATATATATATATATAACTTTAAAAAATAGCTCCACGAAAGGAACAAATTCTCAGATTAATAGTTCAACAATTAGCGTACTTGCAATGTTAATGTTCGTGCTACAAAAAATTGTTAATTAACTAATGGATAACTAATTGAAAAATCGTGATAAACATTTTTGGACCACGGATCATTGTTCATTGATCAATCCTGCAGGCGCCAGAATTTTTTTAATTTTTCATTTTCATATTTAATAAGTTTTGGAGTGGATTTGAGGAAAGATATATATTATCGTTCATCATAGAATTGAGGAATGAATATCTCGGATGAGTTCGTTGTTGGGTTCTTACCTTTGATAAATTAATATTATTCATATTTATTTATTAAAGTTAAGAAGGGGGCGAGGCTTGCGCAAGCCGGGGTAACCCTTTTTCGGGCGTATTTTCAACACGCTAGGAAAATTATAAATACTGGTCCTATAGTTTCAACAGTTGGAACTTTTTTTTAGGAAATTGCCTCTTCTTTTTGAATCTTTTTCCAAATTTGAATTATCTCAAATAGTCATTAAAGGATACTGTGGGAGGTATATTCATCACTAAATGGTTTTGTGATGTTCTTTATAAGCCGTTAGGCATAGTTTGGTCTGCGCATGTCGCGCCGACTCTTTATAGTCCGTATGCTGGACAAAAGTTAGTTAAGAATTTGGAATTAATGAGTGTATATGTCAAAGTGTGGAAATAAAAGTAATTACCAAAACGGCATCTTATTACTAAAACCCCAAGACATTACAAAGTGGCGACGAGGATTACCAAAGAACTCAAGTAAAAATATTCAATTAAAAGTTTAATAATAACGCAGTGTGAAGAAGTGATTAGAACAAAAAAACTACATCTCAAACACGTTGGAAGAAAATGGCGACATCTCAAGCGGTCGGTCTACAATTGGAGTTCGAACCTAAAATTCATGATTGGACAGTTCATCTAAATCGTCTCGAACAGTTTTTCGTGGCGAATTTTATAACTGACATGAATATTAAACGTGCAATTTTGTTGAATGGATTATCTCAAGAAGCTTATATCCTTCTACAAAACCTGTGTGTACCGAAAAAAACCACAAGAAAATAGCTACGAAGTACTCGTGAAATCACTAAATGAATACTACTATACAATTTTGTTGAATGGATTATCTCAAGAAGCTTATATCCTTCTACAAAACCTGTGTGTACCGAAAAAAACCACAAGAAAATAGCTACGAAGTACTCGTGAAATCACTAAATGAATACTACTGCAGGAAAACAAATGTATTCGCTGAGCGATGTCAATTTTACTCATCGAATAAATCTCCGAACGAGAGTATTCAAGATTGGTCGGTGAAGCTACGCAGTTTGTGTGTGAAATGTGATTTCGGTGATCAATTGAAAAATATTCTACGTGATAAATTCATATGTGGGTTAAATCATGGAAAAATAATGGACAAAATGTTGAGTGAGTGTCGTGCAACAACCACATTTGAAGAGGCTGTCAGTATGGCCATAGTAGCTGAAACAACATTAAATAATCAGAATGCTAATAATTCCCAGTCATTTCATATAAAAGAAGAATCGAGGGAGATCTACCGTTTGCAGGGAACTCATCATCGCAGAGGGGGACAACATCGGGGGGCAGGCGCGCGCTCCAGCGCTGTTGGACCCACCGGTCAACGAGGTCTTGATTGGTGTTCCATTTGTGGTTGGGGCAAACATCCAGAAAGTAAATGTTTCTTTCTAAATAAGGAACAACAACATAAAAGGTATTGCCGATACTGTCGCACCAAAACTCATGACACTGTCAATTGTAGAAATAAAAACAAACAGATTAATTATCTTGTAGCTGATGAAAACAATGAGAATTTCGATGTTGATAAAGAATATCCTATTTATACTTTGAAATCAAATATATCGAATCCTTTAACTGTGGAAGTGCATTTAAATAATAAGTTGTTTAATTTAGAATTAGATTCAGGAGCTGCTATTTCATGTTTACCTTATTATGTTTATGAAAGATACTTCAAAAATATTGTACTGAATCCGACACAAATAACTTTAGTAAATTTTACTGGAGGAAAAATTTCTCCACTAGGACATATTGAAATAGAAGTCCAATTCAATAATGAAATCAGATTACTTAACTTTTGCATCATTAAAGAGAGCACAGTTTCAATTTTAGGTCGTGATTTCATATCAGCTTTCAATATAAAATTTCAAGCAGTAAACCACATATCAGATAATGGTACTTTCATTGAAAAATTGAAATTGAAATTTCCGGGAGTTTTTTCAAATGAAATTGGGTGTTTCAATAAATTCAAATTAAAATTATTTCTGAATGAAAATTCTATGCCAAAATTTTTCAAGGCGAGGCCACTACCATACGCCCTGAAAGAAAAAGTTGAAAAGGAACTTGATAGGTTAGTTGAGATGAAAATTCTAACTCAACTTGAATACAGTGATTGGGGTACGCCTATAGTGCCCGTGCTTAAAGAAAACGGTTCCGTCCGTATTTGCGGCGATTACAAAATAACGCTGAACCCCTTTTTAATGGAAGATAAAAATCCAATTCCTAGAATCGATGATTTATATGCTAAATTGAATGGAGGACAACAGTTCTCGAAAATAGATTTGAGTTCGGCTTATCAGCAGATAGAACTCGACAGTGAGTCTGCAAAATTAACCACTATTTCAACACTAAAGGGATTATTTTATTATAATAGGTTACCTTACGGTGTAAAAAGTGCCCCAGGGCAATTTCAGAGGATAATGGACCAACTTTTTTGTAATATGAATGACGTTTGTGTTTTCCTAGATGACATACTTATAACAGGAAGAGATTTTCAATCGCATGTGAAAAATTTAGAAAAAGTTTTAGAAATTCTACAGGATTGCGGTTTGACAATTAAAATGGAAAAATGTATTTTCTTCTCTGATTCAGTTTCATATTTAGGGTTCGATATTAGTCAACAAGGCTTACATAAATCGAAGAAGAGGTTAGATGCTATAAAAAATATCCCTATTCCTCATAATGTGTCTCAGATTAGTTCATTTATCGGAGCAATAAATTATTACAATCGATTCATTCCGAACATACCTACAATATTACATCCACTCTATAATTTAATAAAAAAGGATTCTAAATGGTATTGGGATCAAGAATGCCAGAACTCCTTTGATACAGTGAAGAAAATATTACAATCAGATAGTTTTCTCGTTCATTTCAACCCTGAACTTCCCCTAAACTTAACAGTTGATGCTTCAGAATATGGAGTTGGTGCAGTCCTTTCACACATTTTCGAAAACGGAGTTGAAAGGCCGATTTGTTTTGCATCAAAAACGCTCAACGATCAACAAAAAAGGTGGAGTCATATAGATAAAGAAGCATATAGCATAATTTTTGGAGTCAAACGGTATTATCAATTTTTATATGGACACAAGTTCACGTTAGTTACTGATAATAAGGCCCTTGTTTCCATTTTTGGTCCAAAGAAAGGAATACCGGTCATGGCTGCGAATAGACTGCAGAGATATGCTTGTTTTTTGAGCGGATTTGACTTTGAGATAAAATATGTTCAATCGAGTAAAAATATAGCTGATTTTCTATCGAGATTACCGTTGAATGTAACCGATTTTGAAGTTAACGAAGATCTTTATCAAGTAAATTATGTTAAAAGTTGTAGTGAATTAGAAATTGATTTAAAAAAAATTGAGGATCAAACACGAAAAGATAAGACTTTGTCCAAAGTGTGTACATTTACAATATCTGGTTGGCCTAAAGAAGTTCATGATACTCATTTGAAACCATTTTTTAGAAGACAACACGAAATAACGGTTGTGAACAACGTTTTAATGTGGGGTCATAGGTGTATTATACCTGAAAATCTCCAGAGTCAAGTTCTGGAAATGTTACACAATAGCCATACGGGAATCGTGAAAACAAAATCATTAGCAAGGTCGTATGTATGGTGGCCCTGTCTGAATAAAGATATAGAGAACATTTGCAAGTCTTGTACTATTTGTCAATCAGTTCAAAGAAACCCTAATAAAGGACTATTACAACCTTGGCCCATACCTAAAGAAGTATGGGAGAGAATTCATATTGACTTTTTAGGCCCTTTGAGGGGTAAATACTGTTTGATTGTTTTGGACTCCTATTCAAAGTGGTTGGAGGTTTTTGTTATGAACAATATCACAACAACTCAAACAGTCAATAAACTGAGTGAAGTTTTTGCTCGTTTTGGCATACCGAAAATCCTTGTGTCAGATAATGGACGTCAACTGATTTCAGATGAATTTGAACACTTTTTGAAACATAACGGTGTTAAACACATAACTTCACCTCCATACCATGCAGCATCGAATGGCGCTGCAGAAAATAGTGTAAAGACAGTAAAAAATTTTCTTATCAAGGAAATTCATAATGATAATAACGTAGACTTACATCGATCATTGAATAGATTTTTAATGACATATAGAATAACTGAACATTGTTCCACAGGTGAATCACCCTCGCGTTTATTTTTTGGTAGGCAGATTAGATCTAGATTCGACCTACTTAAACCGGAAAATGTTGAAAAACTTCGTAAGGATATCTCGATTGTGAATAATAATTTGCAAAAATCTCAACAAAATAACTCAAAATATTTCAGAGGAGGAAGGTGCGAAAAATTCATGGTGGGACAATGTGTCTATGCTAAAGATTATAGAAATGTAATGAAACCGGAATGGGCGGTAGGTCATATTATCAAGGTGTTAGGTAATAATGTATATTTTGTAAAAGTTTATGGAACAGATTTGGTCTGGAAAAGACATCAGAATCAACTGATTCACTGTTACATATCTAATACTTGTGAGAATGAATCTGATGCCATTAATGAGAGTGAATGTACCACCAATAATTCAGCTCACATGAAGAATGAACCAATTTCAGAAAATATTCCCAAAAATGGTTTGCCAAATGGTGTTGACAATGAAGTTACTCATGAGACAAATGAACTGAATAATGAAAATAGAACAACACCAAGAAGCACATCATTTTTGGTTAATGATAGACCGAAAAGGTCAAGGAAATCCCCTGATCGGTTACGTTATTGATAATTAACGTAAATGGAAATTATTTCTTTGTTTAGTGTAGAATTGTTTTTATTTTATTACAAAGAAAATAAGAAGGGGAGAGTGTGATGTTCTTTATAAGCCGTTAGGCATAGTTTGGTCTGCGCATGTCGCGCCGACTCTTTATAGTCCGTATGCTGGACAAAAGTTAGTTAAGAATTTGGAATTAATGAGTGTATATGTCAAAGTGTGGAAATAAAAGTAATTACCAAAACGGCATCTTATTACTAAAACCCCAAGACATTACAGGTTTCTTTCTGGGTTTTCTCTCCCAAACTCTGAAAAATATCTATAAAATAAAAATGGGTTCAAGCCCTGAAGACAATAGCTTTCTGGCGCTCTTGTTCAAACAGACAAATTATATCTCCGACAGTATTGGTTTCTCAGAGTTGGGAATTATATCAATGGATTCTTATGAAAGAACTTCATCTTAGCAGAAATTGAATTCAAACATCATTTAAATTCAACAAGAGTGCCAAAAATTATCAATCCAAAACCAATAGACGAATTCTACCCAACAACGAACTCATCCGAGATATTCATTCCTCAATTCTATGATGAACGATAATATATATCTTTCCTCAATTCCACTCCAATACACCAATATTCCAGTTTTGTTTTTAGTGGAGATATTCTGAACTCAATATTATTAACTTACCATTACCATTCCCATCATCATATGGATTAACCATCGGCATGAAAATATCAACCAACAAAAAGTATGATATTATATTATAATTCTCATAATTCTACGATTGCTGGAATGAATTAGACAACGTCATGTCTCAGGAAAAAAAGTTGACATTATAACAATTCATAGAATACACACAGAATAATTATATCATTCTGTGAAAACATAGAAATACGATTCATATTGAAATTTTGAAAAATCATATCTCCGAAAGTATTAGCTTGTTAGAGTTAAAAATGATATCAATGGATTGTTCTGGTAAAACTGCATATTGAAAAAAAATTAATTTGGAATTTGTTATGTAAAAAATTTTTTTTTTGTTACTCCGAAACCATCAGTCCGATTTCGCCAAATCACGAACTTGGCCGAGATATTTATCTCCCAAACCTACTCTGAAAATTTCGACTGTCTAGCTCATTCCGTGCGGGAGTTATCGTGTTAACGGCCGGCCGGACAGAATCGATTTCGTAGTTGTTTCTTCGTTGATATTGTTTCGTTATATGTTAGGCAACATTGTTCGATTGATTGCTTCCATAGACATAAAATAACATGGACTGGTTGTGAGAAAGAGACCATTGATACCAGCATTGAAAAAAGACAGAATAGTTAAAGGCAAACCATAGTATAAGAATATATTCATATAATTTGGCGATTGGCAAAATCACAGAATACGAAACATTGGTTTCCTTTATCCTTTGACATTTCTTGTATACTGTATTGTTTGGTTTCATGTATTGTGTATGTGTTTTGGTGATTTGTAGACAGAATAGTTAAAGGCAAAATATTTTCATTAAGATCCGAGACTCGTTTCTGAATATTCTGAAACTTATAATCTGAAAATATTTCTCATAAATTTCATTACTGTAATTCATTCAGCTTTTTCGATACTCATTCGAAATAACCAATATTTCTCTTAAAAAAATCGGGATTTTCCAATATACCCCAATTTCCAAATTGTGTATTTGCCCATGCTATAAAAAGACCATTGTTTTTATACCATTATTTGCCTTTACTTATTCTATCCTTCATAACATCTCTCTTTCTAATGTATTCCGCAACAAACTGTGTGATAAAGTTACGTGAGGGTCAGTCCATGTTATTCTATGTCTATGATTGCTTCTGACAAATATCTTGTGTTTATTACGCAGAAGCAAATCACAAAATAATCAATTTTTAATTTTATAGATATTTTTCAGAGTTTGGCAGTGAAAACCCAGAAAGAAACCATTTATCTCAAATAGTTTTTGAGATATTGGTGAAAGCGAAAACCTAAACCTCCTTCTTTTTGGCGCTCTTGTTCCTCGGAACAGAGTGCTTATCAATTTTCCCAAATGTCTGTAATTTTCGAATTTTTCGATGAAAATTTAAACGATTTGATTCGACTCACTGATGAAGAATCCGAGGTCGAAATCAATTCTGTCCGGCCGGCCGTAGGCACGATAACTCTCGAACGAAAGGAGTTAGAGGATTGAAATTTGCAAGTTGGGTTTGAGCGTAAATATCTCGGACAAGTTCGTTAATGGGCAAAATCCATTAAGCGGTCAAGAGTTATGGCCGATTTTAGTAAAAACATTTTTTATGAATATTTCCGAAACCGATCACTCGATCTATCTTAAATGTAGCATCAAATTGTAGAATCATGACCTTTATACGCATGTGAAGTTTTGTATTGACCAGGTTACAGCAAAGTGTAAAAAAAAAATTTGAAAATTAAAAAAAAAAAAATTCTACAATAACTCTCGAACGGAATGAGCTAGGCAGTTGAAATTTTCAGAGTAGGTTAGGGAGATGAATATCTCGGTTAAGTTCGTTATTGGACAAAATAGGCCAGATGGTTTCGGAGTAACGAAAAAAAAATATTTTTTTTAAGTAACAAATTTCAAATTAAATTTTCATTTAAGATGCAGTATCACCATAAAAATCCATTGATGTCATTTTCAACTCCAACAAGCTAATACTTTCGGAGATATGATTTTTCGAAATTTCAATAATGAATCGTACTTCTATGTTTTCACAGAATGCTATAATTATTCTATCTAAGCTTTATTATATGCTCTGTGTTCATACTCGTACATGTCATCCTGTTTTATAAGGGAGGGTCAAATTCATTTTAATTTGATTTCTTCCATGGTGCAGTTCTCATTCTCAGATTGCTCGTTTAATCTTGATAAATAAACTATTATTTGAATTGAATTTCCTTTATGATGCAGTTCTTTCATAAGAATACATTGATATAATTACCAACTCTGAGAAACCAATACTTTAGGAGATATAATTTGTCTGTTTGAACGCCAGAAAGCTCCTGTCCACAGGGCTTGAACCAATTTTTATTTCACTTAATTGTTTATATCTATTGCAATTTTAGCGAGCGGCCTTAGCATTCTCTCGAAAACGATCTGCATGCCATTCCGAATCGAATGACACCTCAATCATAATTTTCAGGGAATACGCAGAAATGTCGACCTAAAATGCACTTGTTGACAAGACTATTATGTTCAGCGCATCTAAAATCTTCTCGCCTCGAAAATTTGAATCCGTGGCAATCGTTTCTCTCTTGCCGCGACCCGTATTGAAAGCAGGTCCCTTTATTTTATTTTTACCCAAGTCTGCGTAATGATTTTTCACGAGAAGGAGAAACATAACATACATAGAACGAGGTGGCCTTGGCATTGACCGTTGGTAACGCGATGCAGCTTTGAATATTTTCAAGGTGATCAGGGTGCTACCAGTCAGCGGAGATCGTTTGACCAAGATTCGGTACTTGTGGTATTTTTTATTGGACAATAGGCGATCGGAACACAAACGGTGCTACTCTTGACAATTGTAAATACTTGAGCACTGGTTTTGTTTTGTAATATTCGTGAACAGGGTATTTGAAATATCAATTCACATTGAAAACGGTATTAGCATTGTTTCAATGAAAAACTTTTGATCACTAGTTGGTTCCTACCTGGGTTTTCTCTCCCAAACTCTTAAAAATATCTATTAAATAAAAATGGGTTCAAGCCTTGTGGACAGGAGCTTTGGCGCTCTTGTTCAAACTTTGCAAATCATATCTCCAAATTATTGTTTTCTCAGAGTTGGGAATTATATCAATGGATTCTTATGATAGAACTGCATCATAAAGGAAATTCAATTCAAATAATAGTTTATTTATCAAGATTAAATGAGCAATCTTCAATGCTTTAATACTTCAAAAATTATCATTTAAAATACCTAAGGAAAGTATCATCGAAATGTCTAGAGCAAGGCTGGAGACAATCATAGCAGATTGTCCATTTATTCCTGATAATTGAGTAGTAGTCTAGTCAACAAGTGCTATTTGGACCAACTTTTTTCAGCAGTCTCCGAAAATTATGTATGAGGTGTCATTCGATTCGGAATGGCATCTAGATAATTTTTGAAAAAAATGAAGTTCCGCTTGCAAAAATTGTAAAAGTTATTAACAATTAACTAAAAAAAAAAGGGGTTTTAGTTTTTTGTAAATATCTCAAAAACTAATAAAGATTTTTCAAATCTGAAAAAAGATTCAAAAAGAGGAGGAAATTTCCTAAAAAAAAGTCAGGACTCCCGAAACTGTACGATAAATATTTATAATTCTTCCAGAGGGATGAAAATAAGGCCGAAAACGGGTACTCTGGCTTGGAGAAGCCACGTCCACTTCGGGCACTTCAACAATAAACATTTTTTAAACATAGTAAATATGAAAAAAAAAAATTTAAAAAATTCAGGCAGTAACTGAATAGATGAATGAATAATAATCCGCTTGAACAAAATTTTTATAATAATTTTTCATTTAGTTATTCAACAGTTAATTAATAACTTTTTTCTGCTTGCACATTAACATTGCAAGTGTGATAATTGCTAAACTATAAGTTTTAGATTTTTTTCCTCTCTTGGAGCAATTCTTCAAAGGCTTAAGACTAGAATCCCGTTGGGAAAATTAAAAAATGTTTATTTTTCAGTTTTTTATTAATAATTTTCGTTGTTGCAAAATTAAAAACTTAAAATAATCATCGAACAAAATTTTTTTTTTTTAATATTATTAACGATCCGTTTTTATGTTATTAGAAACTGCATAGAAATAATTTTTTCAAATTTTTATCTCTAATTGTTTAAAAAATTATTATAAACAAATGCGTTGTTTATAAGATAATTGAAAATTTTTTTTTGGAATTTCAATCTTTGATACAAATAATGATTTTTAAAAGAAAAATTGTTCCTTAAAAAAAATTTTTTATTGCTTAAAAACGCATTTGTTAATTAACAATTATTTTCTCCCACTTCTAATTAATATTAAGGAACGATATTTTTTTTTAAAAATCATTATTCATTTTTCTTTTCGATATAAAAAAAAAATTTTCATTTTATTTTATTTTTTCATTGTTTATGCAATAAACAATTTGTTATAAACAAATAAATTTTTACCTTTTATTTTTTTTTCTATTCTACTTTCTGTCACAAAAGCAGAAATGCAATGCATAAAAACGGATCGTTAATAATATTAAAAAAAAAAAATTTTGTTCGATGATTAATTTAAGTTTTTAATTTTGCAACAACGAAAATTATTAATAAAAAATTGAAAAATAAACATTTTTTAATTTTCCCAACGGGATTCTATTCAAAGCCTTTGAAGAATTGCTCCAAGAGAGGAAAAAAATCTAAAACTCATAGTTTAGCAATTATCACACTTGCAATGTTAATGTGCAAGCAGAAAAAAGTTATTAACTATTGAATAACTAAATGAAAAATTATTATAAAAATTTTGTTCAAGCGGATTATTATTCATTCATCTATTCAGTTGCTGCCTGAATTTTTTCAATTTTTTTTTTCATATTTACTATGTTTAAAAAATGTTTATTGTTGAAGTGCCCGAAGTGGACGTGGCTTCTCCAATAATTTTACGAGACTGCTGAAAAAAGTTGGTCCAAATAGCACTTGTTGACTAGTCTATAGGCAGAGGTTGACGAACAAATTATTATCTTTTCATAGTTTAATAGTTCATACCAATAACACATTCATTCTGTATTATGAAGCTCAAGAAAAAATATTTGATACACAATTGTAGATCCATATTTCAGCATTTTTTTGCTAGCAACATTATGAAAATACTGTATAAAGGAACATGTCTCACTACTAAAGGAAGTAAAAGGTAATATTTACCTCAGTGGTCAACGAACAGTAATTTCTTTTGATGATTCCATTATGTTGTTCTTTCCTATTGCCTTCATAAACTACATCATCAAAATGATTCAATTCTAAATCTTCTAAACCATCATCCCGAATTTATACATAAATGATTCAATATGCAACCCGTCAATATTATTTTCGGTTTCAAAACAGTCTTGTATATATTCACAAATTCAAGAATCGGATACTTGTTTTCCAGCAGAAAATATTTTCAAATTACGAATTGACATGTCTCTGATAGCTAGATGACATTTATGAACAGTGAACACAGACAGAGAATTCTGTGAAAACGTAGAATTACGATGTATTATTGAAATTTTGAAAAATCATATCTCCGAAAGTATTAGCCTGTTAGAGTTTTTTTTCATTACTCCGAAACCATAAGGCCGATTTTGCCCAACATAACCGAGATATTTATGTCCCACACCTACTCAACTGTCTAGCTCATTCCGTTCGGGAGTTATCGTGTTAACGGACGGCCGGACAGAATCGATTTCGACCACGGATTCTTGATCAGTGAGTCGAACCAAATCGTTTAAGACCCTTTTCAGCCAATAATTCGGAAATTACAGACATTTGAGCAAATTGATAAGCACTCTGTTCCGAGGAACAAGAACGCCAAAAATAATATTTATTCACATGAATATCTTCTTTCTGTCAAATACTGTCATATTCCATAAATTTGGTTCAGGCAAAACTGTGAACACTGGGTTGTGTTCGAATATTAACCTCACGGAGTAGAGTAGAGTTTTTGAAGGTTTGACAGATTTAGTCTGGAGTTGTCTCTGACAGTGACAGAAGGTGCCAATATCGGAATATAGGTTATGTTGGTTTAAGAAAACCTATTATTATTGTTTTCTTCACATATATGCAACTCAAATCATAAATATATTGTGGGCAGTATTAAAACTATTAAATTACCTCACAGAACATTCATACAACAGTGAGACAAAGATACGAGATTTTTCCGTCCCTTGAGTTATGTCAATTTTGACAGGAGTAAAAGGAACTCGGAGTACAATACTCTGACATTTCGGACGACAGTCATGGAGTAAAATCACAGATTACCAGATAGTGCAATCGACAGTTGGCGGGAAGCACGTAGGTTTGACCTTCAGATTTACTACCCATGAAGACGTAGTAAAATGACAGAGAAAAATGAACTACGTTCTCGCTCTTTAAACAAACTCTAACCTCAACTTCACAAATCACTAATAATCATATTCCTTTTATTTCTTGCACATACGCCACAAACTGCATCTTAAACGTCTTCATTACACCTTATAAAATTCATTAAATTAATCCCACTTGAGTTACAAATTTTCGTACATAAGCTGAGTATTTTAGCTAACCTTTCCGTTTGTTGTTATAAATTTATGAATGAACGTCGTTCTGCCTCTACCATAGTTGCGATTGGCCGAGAGGTCACGTGATCATATATCTGCGATTTTATTGGCACCCCCAAATAGTTAGGAGCTAGGAACTATTTGGGGGTGCCGTGAATTCCATGGTCAACATTACGCGTCAGCAGAGTTCATTCATAAATACTGGGAGTGGCGTATCTGGTTAATCTGTGGTAAAATATACCTAACCTTTCAGTTTTCGAACGCAATTTAGTGAATATTACTCTACGGAGTTAATATTCGAACACAACCCAGAGTATTCGAGTACATTTTACTCCTGTCAAAATTGACATAACTATGGGAGGGAAAATTTCGTATCTTTGTCTCACTGTTTTATGAATGTTCTGTGAGGTAATTTAATAGTTTTAATACTGCTCATATATATTTATGATTAGAGTTACATATATGTGAAGAAAACAATAATAATAGGTTCTTTCTTAAACCCACATAACCTATATTCCGATATTGGCACCTTCTGCCACTCTCAAGGCGAAAATTCATGTGGCGATTTTGTCGCCGAAAACCAGCGATTTTGTCGCCCAAAATTTCGACGATTTTTTCGTTCAAAACCAGCGACTGTCGCTCGAAATTTCCCTTCCCCTATATTTCATGGAGCGACAAAATCGCCACGACAGATTATTTTGAACTGACAGAAACATAACCTAATTGAATTTAAATATTACAACTAAATACATATTTAGGTACAAAATGAGTTCCGGAAGTACTACAGTTATCTCTAATAATTATATAAATGTATTAAATCGCAAAAGAAAAACAAATGGGAACGTCCAAGACGATGCAATTTCTGGAGTACATATAGGAGCTTCAACTCCTAATTCTAGAATCCTTGTAGAAGGAGAAGACTAAGAGGTTCTAAATGTAGATCATGTATGACAAAACAAATTGTGGTCGCATTTTTATAGACATTTGTTCCTTATATTCACAAAGTAGTGCCCTTAATTCAGAATCACATAAAATTGATGGCCCATATTAATGTGGAGAACGGTAAACTTAAAAAAAAAAGTATGGTATATTCTTGTAAAGTTGCAGCATGGAGCAGGTGTAAACATATTACTGATGTTTTAATTCAAGTTCAGGTGCATGCTGTTCTAATTCATTTATGAGGATACATATAGTGTCTAATTGATCCAGATAAAGCTGTGGTATAACAGTTATCCATAATTAAAATGATTTTTTCAAGATATGATACATATTTATTATGTGAAAATAATTATTAACAATAAGTGTAATGTTTGAGGTATAATAAAATTGCTTTTTTTTTGTTTTGTTTCCAAGAGTTTTGATGACCATCTCTTCTATTCAATTGAAAATATCAAAATTGTTTATGCCTGTGAAACTTTTCAAAGCACTGTCACTGTTCAAGATATCACTCTTTGTAGATAACCCGAATATATCAATGGCACAAGTGTTAGGTGGTCCGTTAACAATGTACACAACCAAGTATACTACTAAAATTATTATTGCTGTTCAACTAACTCAAGGGTGCTTGGGTGATACTTATTTCTTCTTCTGAATGAGGTTTTTCAACACAGCAAGTCATCGATACATCCTTCCTCAGTTCTCTTTCGAGGTACCTCCTTGTACTCTGTTTGAAGATGATGTAGTTCCAAGTTGAGTACTCTTCGGTCTATTAGTTATCTTCCTAACGCAGTTTCAATAATTATATTTATATTTGGTTTTCCGGAGGTAAGAATTGAATACACAAACCTATACTAGTAAATTTCACAGGAAGTTGGACAGAATAAAACCAGTACAGAATAAAACCTATACATTTTGGCATTTTTTTCGCCCATGAATTGCATTTGGGCACACAACAATGGTAATTTCTGGTCGAAGACATATTAGATAGGATAATATTATCTACTTTCATTTGAATTTGTCCAATAGAGATGAATGGACAATAGAATATGAGCGCAAAAGCTCCTTACTTCACGTCAGTGCTTGAACCAATTTTAATTTTTGCGGCTGTCACTGCTGTCAGAGGTATGTCATCAGTTGTCGTTGGAATGCTGGATTAATCCAGCGACACGGACGACGTCGCCCAAAACGGTCCAAATGACAGTATACTCATTTGGGCGACAAAATCGCTGGTTTTCGGCGACAAAATCGCCACATGAATTTTCGCCTTCAGTGTAAACTCCAGAGTAAATCTGTCAAACCTTCAAAAACTCTACTCTACTCCGTGGTTCGCCAGAACCAACAGTTGCGGAACAGTTGTCACATTACTATGATTTTTCTGCCGAACGGTACGCTCACTTTGGAACATGTTGAGTAGCGGTTGTCATTTTAAGGAGCGAAGATTCATTCCGCTCAGTATCGGTAACATGTTGTAAGTTTGACAGTTGTGACAGGTCGCGTTCAGCAGAACCAACAGTTGTCACATTTCGATGATTTTTCTGCCGAACGGTACGCTCACTTTGGAACATGTTGAGTAGCGGTTGTCATTTTAAGGAGCGAAGATTTTTTCCGCTCAGTATCGGTAACATGTTGTAAGTTTGACAGTTGTGACAGCAAAACCAACAGTTGCGGAACAGTTGTAACATTTCGATGATTTTTCTGCTTAACGGTACGCTCACTTTGGAACATGTTGAGTAGCGGTTGTCATTTTAAGGAGCGTAGATTTGTTTCGCTAACATGTTGTAAGTTTGACAGTTGTGACATTTATTTTAAAAATAAGGACCGAAAAAATGGATACTGGACATATATTTTCGACGGAAAGAATTACCTGCATTTCGGGACATTCTAAAATGGTCTTTGAATAAATCACCCATATATTGAGGAATTGTCTCTTCATCAAAATTCTGATTCCTGGGAACAATTTATCTGTTTTCATCTTTCAATGAAGGCAGTGGTTTAGCCAATAATTTAACAAGTTCACTTCTTATGTTGGCCGTAATATTATCATCTTCGAAGAGTAATGAAATGATATTTGGATTCATGATTGAATATTTATTTTTGTGACAGGCAATCAAAGAAAATTCGAATCACCTAACCTGAACTTCAAACATCTATGATTTGCCGACAAAAGGAGCTGTCCGTATCGGTAGCGTAGCGGTTCATGCTACCGATCTTTCTGCCGAACGCGCAACGCGACCATTATTCGAACACAACCCAGGGTGATTACAAAAATATTGTCGCTGCAGGATTCCGAATGTTTATTATTTTAGAAAATAATGAACAAAAATAAGAAGACGAGCCCAGTAACGTAATTGGCATTAAATACTTAGTAACTTGCACTACCCCAAGCTATTAATAATAATTGCCAACTATCAAACATAAATATCGTTATCGTGCGTCGTGGAAAAGGTCATGGACGCAAATCGAATTATTTATCAGAATCTAACGTAATTTTTCCCAAATAACGCGCAGATTACGACTAATGAAAGAAGCAAATGTGAATTATTCCTTTTATTATCGGAGTTCACGTAACCCTTATCTCTCGAACTTAATAAACAAAATTTGTTTTTGTTGAACGAATTATATTAATCACTCCAAAAATAAATAATCATAAATTGGATTTTTGCATTCAGCTTCGTGATCAATAAAGTTACATTAGATCGGTATTGGGATCAGGGTGGTATTGGGTGGGGTACTTCGTAAATATTCCCATTTTGATGAAAATCGAAGATATCATGCATCTGCAAAATTTTGCCACTTTTTTGGGCGTATGTTCTGGGGAACATCGCATTATCATTTTGCCCAAATGTCTGTAACTTTCAAATTTTTTGACGAAAATGGTCTAAAACGATTTAGTTCGACCCCCCAATGAAGAATTCGAGGTCAAATTTGATTCTGTCCGGCCGGCCGTTGCCACGATAACTTGAGAACGGAAAGAGCTAGCGACTTGAATTTTGAGGGTAGGTGGCGCATCCCAATACGACGGATAAGTTCGTTTATGGGTATAATCGGCCCAATGGTTTCCGAGTAATAATTTTGTTTTCAACCAATATAAATCCGATCGAATTGAAACTTGGTGAGTAGTTGTAGAATATGAACCTTAGCACGTTTGTGAAATTTTGTGCGAATCGTATGGCTAGAAAATTATTAAAAAATATTTTTGTTGTCACGATAACTTGAGAACGGAAAGAGATAGCGGCTTGAAGTTTTCAGGTTAGGATGTGCATCAGAAGGCGACATTTGAGTTTGTTTATAAGCATCATCGGCCAAACGGTTTTAGAGTTATAGCTTAGTTTTTTTCTCCTCATTAACTCGAAAAATTGAAATTAATTGAAACATGGTTATTAGTTGTAGAATGCCAACGCTAAAATTCTTGCAAAATTTCGTGAGGATAGTATTGGTTGAAAATTTTTAAGAAATCATTGAAAATTCAAAAAATTCTATATATCAGTATCTATTCGTCTGAAATTGCTGAAATTTTGCAAGAGCCTTTAGAACCCAACTCTACTGCCAAGTTTTAAGTTTTAACACGATCGGTTAAATATTGTTGGAGATTCGAACAGCCTTGTGTGAGTTAAGTAGATGGGTGACCGTTGCCTCGATAACTTTCGAACATTAGGAGATAGGGACTTGCAATATTCAGGGTTGGTTGCATATCCGAATGGGAGAGTTGAGTTCGTTTTTGGGCATAATCGGTTTAACGGTTTCCGAGTTATACCCACTTGGAATATTATTTCCTCGATTACTCAAAAAATAAAGATTCGATCGAATTGAAGCTTGGTAACTATTAGTAGAAAATCAACATAAAGTCGTGTTTAAAATTTTTTAAGAACCGTACCCCTAGAAAATTTGAAAAAAATTACGAAAAAAAAATTTTGTGAGAACCGTACCCCTAGAAAATTTCAAAAAAATTACAAAAAAAAATTGGTTCAAGCACTGACGTGAATTCAGGAGCTTTTGAGCATATGTTCTATTGTTCATTCTCCTGTATTGGGCATTCGAATTTACCATGGTAAATTCTATCAAGGGTGTCCAATACAGGAGAATGGACAATATAACATACGCGCCAAAGCTCCTGACTTCACGTCAGTGCTTGAACCAACTTTTTTTCAGTTTTGCTCATATATCCTAAGACCTAAACTATCATTTTTTATTTCGGAAGATGTAGAGCATTACATTCAATTCATATTTAACTGGTCAAATTCTTTGAACCATTACTTATCGAGACAGATGTTCAAAGTGGCAATATTCGATCTTGTCAAGTCGAGTGTCGAGTGCTGCAGACTGCAGTTCTAGACTACTTTGGCAATGAGTTGGCGGACTCATTGCAGACACGGGGTCCTTCCATGGGACTCATTGGACCTGAACCGGCCTGGGGCATCTCTCTCAAGGAGGCAACGCGGGAGATCAACAGATGGTTGGACCTACCAGTCCAAGAACTCATGGAACGTCATGCCAAGTCTCAGACAAAAAATACCTTAGTCAGTGAAGACTACAAATGGATTGAGCACAACATATGTGCCTTGCTGGGGACAGGGTTAGACTTGAGGAACTAGTAATCCACAAGCTGAGACTGAAGGAACTGGAAACAATCTCACCCTCTAAGCTCATCCCCCTTATTAAAATGCTGGGGCTTGTGGATGATGTATAACTGCAAGTGTGCCATAATAGACCAACCGGTCACGGAGGCAGGGCTGTGTTCGTCCACCCAACACAACCCATCCCAATCCTGCACATTTCCTGAGAATCGAACTGGTGGTAATGAATGGTACTGATGAAGTTTAATGATTCTAGTCCCTTTTATAGGAGCATCATCTGAATGGCTCCACATTTTTGTAAAATAATTGCGGGACCAAGGAATCTTTGAATTACACTGCATTAGATTTTTCCTGAAGTAAGTCTCATAAAATGGTCAATTCAACGTAATGCCTTTGAATGGGCTCAAAAATGGGCACGAACAACAAGGTGAAGATACTTTGCTGGTATCGAAGCGATACACCGACGAACAATCGAAAGCTATTTTATTCTCGTTTCACAAAATATTGTACATCTTTACTTCACTTAACCTTGTTACAGGTGGAGCTACAGTAGTTCGGAATTTATAAAATATAGCCAATCTTAATAATGCCTCAATACAAAAACACTGCAAATTCACACAGTTTAACACTTCCTTATCAAAATATACAAATCTAAGACTAACAATAAGAATAAATTTTCCAATTTCAGGGTGGACCTCTGTAATTCTTCTATATGATAAAGACGTTTTTTTTTCCTCGAGAGGAAAAACCTTTTATAGGCTAGTCCTAAAAGGGTCCGCCCTGGGCCCCTATTCACGAAATGTTGATAGAGATCTGTCCTACGAGATTTATCACGTGATTCAAGTGTCAGTGACTCTGCGCGAACTCCGTATGTGAATTGTCGGTTGAAATGTGCTTCTCTACTACTAAATAGTTAGATGAGATTTCTTGTTGGAGTTCTCGCATGAGAATACTCATCTCTACGAACGTCGAGTATACGGGGCCTGGGAGGGTCCGCTTCTCTCAGAAGTGTGGGACTCCAGTTGATGATTGGTTACTAACTAAAAACCCTCTCGCACGTTCCTTGGATTAGTTCTTCGTCCTGCCCTTACAGCGTCCCTCAGTAAAAGAGATGAGCTGCAAGCGGTCTTCACAGTTGATGGGACCTGATGACTCGAAGTGATCCGAGGAACACTGCCATCTGCATTCTGTGGGCTGAATCCTCGGCCAGATATTTGCAGACCGGAATAATCTTCAATTCGGTCACGAAGTTCGCTCGCATTCCGCCTATGCATCATATGATTAGTACGACCATCCTAACCTTATGCCGTTACATGATCCCTAGTTCGAACATTAAATCCTTTTATTTTCCCCTCTTCTGTTCTTCTTTCATCACCACATTATTTTCTGCGGGGGAGGAAAATTCGATGACAAACAATTCCTTGAGTTCTTTGTCCATCTGGCTTTATGGCGTGGATCTGCCGAGTTGTTAGAATAGCATAGTTCCAGTAGATGCGAAAACTGCTTCAATTTCCAGAGGCACATATGGCAGCACTGGTTCGTTGTCTTTACCAAAAACCTCTCTCAGATGGAATTAGAGAATTCGGAGTGCTGCATTATGTCTTTCCACATATCCTGTTGGAGCCTGGACTCTGCAAGCAGACAGAATGTGCATAACAGTTTCCTGCTGGATGTGGCATGCTCTGCACGTTGTTGGGGTGTCCACATTCATGATGTTCTTTTTACACCATCTTGTAATTTCTCACCCTATCTTGACAAGACATAACGAGTCCCTCCGTTTCCGACTTGAGTCCAGCGGACTTCAAAAAGGCGCAGGATAATTCTTCCGACAGGCCCTGATCTTTCAAACTCCTGAAAAATATGGAGTGCAGGTGTTTACTCATGTGATCTTCGAGTAGTGTCTTCTGTTGTGCCTGTCTTATCTCTCTGCCAACTCTTCTTTGGTCTGTTGGCGTGATAGATGTTCCTGCAAGCTCATGATCGATGGAGATGTCAGTTATACTGAGCTTCTCCAAAGCTCTATGACCAGCTCTGGATAGGAAAGCTCCTTGGTTCCTTATTTCATGATTCGCCACCATTTTCAGAAGCGGATCTTCGCTTCTCAATATCCATATTGCCATTTCCAACGTTTGTTGATGGTGTTGGTATTCCAAACTTTGTAAACCTCTGCCTCCCTGCGTTCGTGGAAGGTATATCCTTTGAATCGAGCAGTTGGGATGCAAGCTACGATTCATGTTCATCACTTTACGAGTGGTTCTATCTAACTCGAGAATTTCATTCACTGTCCAGTTAACTATCCCGAATGAGTAAGTGTTTATCGGGACTGCCGAGCTGTTCGTAACTGATACTTTATTTTTCCCTCCAGTTTTATTATTATTATAACTATAATAATTTTAAGTTGTAGCAGTTTCCTTTGCGTCGTGTGAAACGCACATTTGGACAGCCATCAAATTTCTGAAAGTTTGCTACGTTTCCCTTTCCCCTCTTTCCCGTCATCCACTCCTCCACACATACCCCCTCCATTGTCGTATTTTACAAATATAAATATAGAGTAAAGAGTTCTTCAGTTCAGATACGATTTATTTACAATGAAAGATACAACTGGATCTTTTACTATTTCCAAAATTGAATACAAATGCAGTTACATCAGTTTTTCATAATTTGATCAGATATCTTTCGAAACTTTCTCTTCGGAATCCATATGGAGGATCCTCCAAAAAAGAATATATATTCAATGTAAATTATATTGATTTACATAATAATATTATGTATTGCCAAATTCGAGACTTCAGATAATATTCAAAATTTCAATAAACTGATGGATGATAATTCTAATTAATTAATCAATTAGAAATTGTTAATCGCATAGACAGAATAAAATATATCTTTATCAGTTGACGGTTTAGGCAATTCAAGATTGACTGGTATTCAAATCACAAATTATACTTAATAAATGAAAATAAGGTTTTTGGCGCTCTTGTTCCTCGGAACAGAGTGCTTATCAATTTGCCCAAATGTCTGTAATTATAGAATTTTTGGCTGAAAATGGTCTAAAACGATTTGGTTCGACTCACTGATCAATAATCCGTGATCGAAATCGATTCTGTCCGGCCGGCCGGCCGTTCGGCCGTCCGTTAACACGATAACTCTCGAACGAAACCAGTTAGAGGATTGACATTTGCAGGGTAGGCTTGGAGCGTAAATATCTCGGACGAGTTCGTTAACGTACGAAATCCATCAAGCGGTTTCGGAATTATGGCCGTTTTTACTAAAAACGTTTTTTATGAATATTTCCGAAACCGATCACTCGATCTATCTGAAATTTAGCATAAATTGTAGAATCATAACCTTTAGACGCATGTGAAGTTTTGTATTGATCGGGTTACCGTAAAGTGTAAAAAAAAAATTTGAAAATGTTTTAATTGGAATGGAATGAGCTAGACAGTTGAAATTTTCAGAGTAGATTAGGGGGATAAATATCTCGGTTAAGTTCACTATTGGCCAAAATGGGCGAGATGGGTTCGGAGTAACGAACAAAAAAATTTTTTTTTAACTTACAAATTTCAAAATAATTTTTTTTTAAGATGCAGTTTCACCCTATTATATCTAAGCTTTATTATATGATCTGTGTTCATACTCGTACTTGTCATCCTGTTCTATAAGAGAGAGTCAAATTCATTTCAGTCATTTTAATTCGATTTCTTCCATGGTGCAGTTCTCATTCTCAGATTGCTCATTTAATCTTGATAAATAAACTATTATTTGAATTGAATTTCCTTTATGATGCAGTTCTATCATAAGAATACATTGATATAATTCCTAACTCTGAGAAACCAATACTTTCGGAGATATAATTTGTCTGTTTGAACAACAGCGCCAAAAAGCTCCTGTACACAGGGCTTGAACCAATTTTATTTAATGACAATTCTTGAAGGAATAAAGCATCGCGTACTGCTCATTTTTTTTAATTACATTTTTTTAAGCATTAAAGCATGGTAGATTGAACATTGTATTATTTTAATTTAATTTCCTGTATGATGCAGTTCTATCACAAGAATCCACTGATATAATTCATTTATTTTTAGTGTTATGGTCTATATTCAGACTAAATAATCCGTTAACTTATTAATTATTATTATTAATAATAAGTAAACGGATTATTCAGTCTCAGTATCAACCATATCGTTAGAAATCTATGTTTCAATTTTTAAGTTAGGGGATAAGTTAAAGTTACCAGCCAGCATAAACCAACCTTTAGACTGAGAAAATAGTTTTGTTATGTAAATTTGATTTGTTCGTCATCACATTAGATATAAAGTTTATTTTGTTTATGTGTTTTTCGATCTACCTTACAAAGTACAATCACATTGGATTTACTAACTTACGAGTTCATTCTGGACAGAAAACAGAAAATAGTCTTGATTTGATCAATCCAGCCGGATTCTTGGAAATTCGGTAAAATCGGGCCGGATCGAAAATCACGCAGGATTGCAATCCCTAACCGCATGCCGTACTACGCAACGACATCGATCTGAAACCAAAACTTTGACAGTTTGGTGGACACCAAACGATATGGTGGACGTTTGTTTCTTGTGTTAATCTGAGCGTTTACATGCCGTTTTAGGGTAGGATGTGCAGCAGGAAAAAGGAGCCAGGTTCTATGGTCATGTGGTGTACATTTGGTTTCAATATCAGGGAATATGTTATCCGTCCTCTCTCTTCGATAGTCTGTGTTAGATAATATCAACATAGAGTTATATGAAATCTGCATAGAGATATGATATATTCTAATCCCTCTCTGGGTATATGTGAATGACATCGATCCACAAAATCAGTATTCCTGATTTGATATTTACGTTTTATGGCTCTATTTAGCGAAAATGTTAATTTTGTCCAATCCTACTTCCCGTGGAGAAAATGCCTCACCTTTGAAATCACCAAGTATACAAATAGAAATTAACTTCGGTATTGTCGGCAGAGAGCGTTCCTCGTCAACAATTTTCGGATTCGTTAATTCCGAATCGGACAGAAACCTACTCACTATAATAACAATTTCCTAATTTCCATAAAATGACGTAGATGTTGATGCATCGTCGTACGATCAGCCGTTGTTGCATTCGATTATCTCCCCTGATGCCCAATCGTTCACGTTTCGCCGGCCTCCTCTCCGTAGAGTTCCCCGACTTGACCGGCCCACTCCAACACGTGGGTATCGGAAATCAGCATCTCCAGACCGGCTTCTCGTCATTTCGTGTTCCGTTTCTTGGGGCTCGGTGCATTTCTAGGTGCTTCTAATCTAATCGAGAGGATTTCGGCTGGTGTCCCGGTGGATCTTTGGCTCGTGATGGGACTGTTCAGTTTCGGTTAGTTTTTTCCGAGTCAGTGACGAAAAACTGAGATTTTTTTTTTTGTGTTTTTATCTGCCACATGTGTATAATCCGTCGGAAAATGGATAGCTGGATGCACGAAGTGGTGAGTGGTTTGTTGACATATCGAGTCAGATGTTATAATAATTGCATTATTTTAAACTTGTGCTAAGTTCGAAAAGTCCAAATTTTTTGGCGCTCTCGTTCCTCGGAACAGAGTGCTTATCAATTTACCAAAATGTCTGTAATTTTCGAATTTTTCGCCGAAAATGGTCTCAAACGATTGAGTTCGACTACCTGATGAAGAATTCTAGGACAAATTTGATTCTGTCCGGCCGGCCGGCCGTCCGTTGCCACGATAACTTGAGAACGGAAAGAGATAGCGACTTGAAATTTTCAGCGTAGGTGGGGCATCCCAATACGACGGACAAATTCGTTAATGGGCATAATCGGCCCAACGGTTTTCGAGTAATAATTTTGTTTTCAACCAATACAAGTCCGATCGAATTGAAACTTGGTGAGTAGTTGTAGAATGCAAAACTAAGCACGCTTGTGTAATTTTGTGAGAATCGTATCATTAGAAAATTTTGAAAAAATTATCAAAAAATATTATTTATGTCACCATAACCTGAGAACGGGAAGAGATAGCGACTTTGAAATTTTCGGGTAAGGTTGTGCATCTGAATGGGACATTTGAGTTTGTTTATAGGTGTAATCGGCCAAACGGTTTTGGAGTTAAACCCATTTGAAATTTGGTTGTTATTTCCTCAATAACTGGAGAAATATTAAACCGATGCAATTCAAACATGGCTGTCAGTTGTAGAATGCCAACGCGAATATTCTTGCATAATTTCATGAGGATCGTATAACTCGAAAATTTTTAAAAAATCATTGAAAAGAATTCTATATATCAGAAACTATTCGTCCGACATTGCTGAAATTTGGCGAGAGTCTCCAAAACCTAAGGCCGCTCGTACACCAGCACGACGCGACCGCAACGCTACCGCGACGATACTTTTTAACGAGGAAAATGCGTCGCGTCGCCGTATCCTTGGTGTGGGCGCTTCTATGAATTACCACGTACCGCGACTGCGAAGCGACACGAAGTCGCGGTCGCGTTGCGGTCGCGTCGTGCTGGTGTACGAGCGGCCTAACTCTACTGCCAAATTTCAGTTGCTGGATGGGTGACCGTTGCCTCTATAACTTTCGAACGAAAGGAGATAGGGACTTGCAATTTTCAGGGTAGGTTGCACATCCCAATGGGAGAGATAAGTTCGTTTTTGGGCATAATCGGTTAATCGGTTTCGGAGTTATACCCACCTGGAATATTTTTTCCTCGATAATTAAAAAAATATAGACTCGATCGAATTGAAGCTTGGTAACTAGTTCCTCTGTAGCTGTATGGGTCTCTTGGAGAAGAATCACCTCTGCACCATGGTAATCGCACTTATCCTTTGACCTCCCTTCAATAATTAAATTTAAAATAGAAACTTTGCTACTGCTCTTCTGTTGGGAGGGTTCTTGAAACCTAGTTCGGCAAATCCAAGTGACTATTTTTCCGAACTTCAGATGTTCGAAGACCGCTACAGGACCCTAATGAAGGGCAATCATCTCCCATAGATAAAAGCTTCACATTCAAATTGAAAAATTTCCAAGAAAAATTGGAGTTGTAGAATATCGACATAAAGGAGCGTGTAAAATTTTGTGTGAACCGTATCCCTAAAAAATTTTTCAAAATTACGAAAAAAATTTTTGTGAAAACCGTATCCCTAAAAAATTTTTCAAAATTTCGAAAAAAAAAATTGGTTCAAGCACTGACGTGAAGTCAGGAGCTTTTACGCGTATTTTGTTTTGTCCATTCTCCTGTATTGGGCAGTCTTAGGGCCGGTTTCTCAATTGCGAGTTAACCCGAGGTTGCGGGCAACCCGAGTGTTGCGCATTCATGAATATCGCTAAATACTTGCGTCAACTCGCAACCTCGAGTTAACTCGCAATTGAGAAACCGGCCCTTAATCGAATTTACCGTAGTGAATTCTATTGTCCGTTCTGCTGTATTGGACACTCTTAATCGAATTTACCTTGGTTAATTGAACCAATTTTTACATCTGAAATGAAAGTCGTTTGTTTAGACGAACTATTTTTATGTCAGGTGTAAAAAATGTGGACTTTTCGAACTTAGCATTGGTATGCGACTTGTAGAAGGAAAAATGTGATTTTTGGCACGCTTGTTCCCCTGATCAGAGTACCTATTAATTTGCCCAAATGTCTGTAATTTTCGAATTTTTAGCTGAAATGTGTCTCAAATGATTAGTTTGGTTTCACTGACGAAGAATTCGAGGTCAGACTTAATTCTGCCTGTCCGTCGGCTAGGGCTTCACACGAGACGAGAGTATAAAAATTAAAAAATCTCGTCTCGCTCTCGCCAATTCCCAAAAAATTAAGTCTCGTTTAAGTCTCGTTATCAGTTCTCTCGTCTAGTCTCGCTTAATTCTGAATAATGATAATAAATATTATAATATATAAACGAAATGGTATACATTAATGAATAATTTTGTAAAGCTATATTTATTACGCTCTTATAGAAAAATATCTGTACATGTACCTACATATTATTTTTAATTTTAAACACTGATAATTTCAACTTTCAAACCACTCGATGACCAAGAATTCAAACATAATCACGCTTGCATCATATCATTTTTCAATGATGTACGTGTTTTTGCCATGATCATACCTGCTGTGGAAAATAATCTTTCAACAGGTACGGATGTAGCCATTAATAAATCATCGGCCATCTTGGAAAGTGTAGGAAGAACTTTTTCATCACTCTCCACCACTGTAAAATATTTTAATTCCTATTTGCTCTTTCTAACAGCAAATTTTCTCAGCTTTCCAAATTTCGAAAGTTTAGTTGATGTTTTAAAGAGGCTATCGATGTCGATACATTTTTTTAAAGAATTGAACAATTTGATATAGTTTTCAAAGAATACCTTCGCAGTGGGTAGATCATTGAGGGTGTTCTTGGCGTATTCCTCATAACACTTTTCGAAACATTGAATAGCTTAATTTCTTCACCAGTTTTATTATACGTAGTTCCACAGATGTATAAAACAATTGTTCACAACCTCACTACAAGGAGCACAAGAGAATAAATTTCTCCAGATGTTCAGATAGAGACGAAATTTTCAAAGCATTGGGATTTAGGGGCAATAAAAGTTGTCCGTTAAATATTGAATTCATAATGGCATCCGTTTTTTTGGTTGTGAATTCTATTTTTTCTTGAAAAATAATCTCAATTATCGCAAGGTTATAACGAATTAATAATCTTCTGAAAAATCGTGTATTTCTAGAACGATCGATGCATAATAAAGACAAAATATATTGGTAATTATAGTGGAAACTCTTTATATTCAATTGTTTTCTGTGGGTCTTGAAAAAAGTCGAGTCGTATATAAAACTTCATACAAAAAATTTAACGAGACCAAAAACGAGACTCTCGTGTTGCGCTGTATGTGATCTCGGTATAGCCTATAATATTTTTGAAAACGTCTCGTCTCTTCTCGTCTCGTCTCGCTTTTACGAGACGAGAACGAGAAGAGACGAGAAAAATCTCGCTCTCGCGTGAAGCCCTAGTCGGCAAGATACTCTCGAACGCAAAGAGGTAGAGAGTTGAAATTTGCAGGGTAAGTTTGGAGTCCGATTACGCTGGTCAAGTTCCGTACAGTGGTTTAGGAGTTCCATCTAAAGTTTTTTTTTCCTAATAACTCGAAAAAAACTGATCTGATCGAATTAACACTCGATTGTTAGTTGAAAAAATTGGTTCAAGGACTGATGTGAAGTCAGGAGCTTTTGCCCATATGTTCTATTGTCCATTCTCCTATACTGGACACTCTTAATCGAATTCGAATAATAGTGTCGTTTTCGTAATTTGATCAAAATTTTCTAGTGGTACGGTCCTCACAAAATTTCACTCACGTCTTCATGTCGATATTCTACATCTAGTTACCAAGCTTCAATTCGATCGAGTCTATATTTTTTTAGTTATCGAGGAAATAATATTCCAGGTGGGTATAACAGCGGCCAACAGCGAACTTAATATAACTTATAACTCTCCCATAGAGACGTGCAACCTACCCGGAAAATTGCAAGTCCCTATCTCCTTTCGTTCGAAAGTTATCGAGGCAACGGTCACCCAAACAGCTACTCAACTCACACAAGGCTGCTCGGATATCAGACGCTCGCTATCTCTTTCCGTTCTCAGGTTATCGTGTCATAAATAATATGTTTTTAAATTTTCTAGTGATACGATCCTCACAAAATTTTACACACGTCTTCATGTCGATATTCTACAACTAGTTACCAAGCTTCAATTCGATCGCGTCTATATTTTTTGAGTTATCGAGGAAATAATATTCCAGATATAGTGCCTATCAATAAGCCCAAATGCCTGTAATCTTCGAATTTTTGGATGAAAATGATCTTAAACGATTTGGTTCGACTCACTGATCAAGAATCCGCGGTCAAAATCGATTCTGTCCGGCCGGCCCTCCGTTGACCCTCCGTTGAAACTCTCGAACGGAATGAGCCAGACAGTTGACATTTTCAGAGTGGGTTTAGGACATAAATATCTCGGTTAAATTCGTTATTGGGCAAAATGGTTTCGGAGTAACGAAAAAAAAAAAAAATTTTCCATTACAAATTTCAAATTCGATTTTTCTTAAGATGCAATTTCACCATTAGAATCCATTGATATAATTTTCAACTCCAAAAAGCTAATACTTTCAGAGATATATTTTTTAAAATTTCAATAATAAATCGTACGTCTATGTCCATATGTTTCCACAGAATGCTGCACTTAATTATTCTATCTATAATTTATTATATGATCTGTGTTCTTACATGGCATCTTATTTTCCTATGAGAGATATGTCGATATAAAAAACCCCCCCTGTTCTAGAAAACAAAGTATGATTGAATGCAAAATGACCAATGAAATAACATCAGCTATCGTAGAATTATGAGGATGATATGATATTATACTTTCAAGGTGATAATATAATGCCCGTGGATAATCCATATGAGGATGGAAATATATACTTCGGTAAATTACACACATTGCGTCCAGAATATCTCCAGTCAAAACAATACTGCAACATTGGCTAAGTTTTAATTGACATAATATAATAATAAGTAGATTTGAGGAATGAATATCTCGGATAAGTTCGTTATTGGGGAGAATCGGTCTGTTTGAATTTAATTTCTTTCATGATGCAGTTCTATCGTCAGAATACATTTATATCATTCCCAGAGACCAAAACATTCGGAGATATGATTTGTTTTAATGTCAGTAGCGTAGTGTTTATGGCCGGCTTATTGCTTATGGCACTCTTATTCCTCGGAACAGAGTGCTTATCAGTTTGCCCAATTGTCTGTAATTTTCAAATTTTTGACTGAAAATGGTCTTAAACGATTTGGTTCGGCTCACTGATCAAGAATCCGTGGTCGAAATAGATTCTGTCCGGCCGGCTGGCCGTCCGTTAACACGATAACTATCGAACGGAATGAGCTAGACAGTTGAAATTTTCAGAGTAGGTTTGAGACATAAATATCTCGGTTAAGTTCGTTAGTGGGCAAAATCGGTCAGATGGTTTCGGAGTAACAAGAAAAAAATTTTTTTTACATTACAAATTTCAAAATAAGTTTTTCTCGAGATGCAGTTTCACTATAGGAATCCATTTATGTCAATTTTAACTCTTACAAGCTAATACTTAGGTGAAATTTTACGGTTAGAGTAAGCAGCTCGAGTACTTTGAAACCCTGGTGAAATATTTTTTTGTAACCCCCTCTTAAACAGATGGTAGAGGGTGGGGGTGTTTTTTAAAATAAATGATTCTTTTCCACGGTAACGTACTAATAATAAATTAGATTCCAAAACTTCGATCTTTTACCTTTCATTTGGTGTATCGTTTCACTTGGAGCTCAAGCGGTTACAAAGATGTTATCAAAATAATGTCACTAACGCATAACATTTTCTATAACGGGGTAGAGCACTACATACAGATCGACGTTTTCCAGCTTCCCATTACCATATTGAAAAGTGTCGTAAGGGACCATAGTCTCCATATTTTCAAGATATTAAATACATATACATGGTGTTCCAAAAAAGGCTAGTCATATCACAACTTCCAAATTTTCAATCTGATAACCTGTATACTTTTTCATTTTTGAATTCTACGACCAATTTTAACGCAAGGTTGTGAGGGGAACTTTTTTTTTATTTAAGAAGCCGTTTTATTTAATTTTTTAGGCAAATAGGCTTGTAAAAATAACAAAATATCATGGGCTCAGAATATGTTTTATTTGCGGAATGCATACATTTTATGCTAAAAATTCAATCATTAAATGAAATATTAGAAAAATATGACACAGTATACAGGGTATCACATTGAAAATTCGGAAGTTGCGAGATGACTAGCCTTTTTTGGAATACCATGTATAGGTACTTCTTAATATCTTGAAAATATGGAGACTATGGTCCTTAACGACACTCGCAAGAAAAAAAAATTCAATATGGTAATGAGAAGCTTGAAAACGCCGATCTGTATGTAGTGCTCTACCCCGTTATCGAAAATGTTGTGTGTTCGTGATATTCTTTTGGTAACATCTTGTCAACCGCTTGAGCCCCAAGTGTCAACATACACCAAATGAAAGGTAAAGAATCGAAGTTTTGGAATCTAATTTATTATTAGTACGTTACCGTGGAAAAAAAATCATTTATTTTAAAAAGCACCCTCACCCTCTACCATTTGTTTTAGTGGGGTTACAAAAACTTATTTCACCAGGGATTCAAATTACTCGAGCTGCTTAATCTAACCGTAAAATTTAATTGCTCTAACTTAACTAGTCTCTATATTATTTTTAAAATAAGGAAACTCATACCTGGCTTAAACCATCCATAACCATAAACCATCAGAAGACCCGGAGGAAGTGTGACACGCTTATGGTCATCCCATCACCACCTCCTTGCCCGTGTCGGTTGTGGACCCTGTATATTGATCATCAACTGAAGTAGGGCGCTAAAGCTACTGACGTAACGTGAGGGATTTAAACATATTTCCATATGGAGCATCTTCATTTTCACAGAGAAAAAACAAGAATTTATTAATAAAAGGCATTTTCGAGTTTGCATTAAAGGCATTTTGATGTATGTACAGGATGTCGAAAGTTTAATGAAATGAAATTTGAAAACATTCCGAGCAATCTGGATGACTTGATCCAAACAACATAAATCTGTTCGTTCCGCTAAAACAAAGTCAAGGCTGGGCAAAAACCGTATGCGAAGACCGTTGCGTTGCATTTAAGATGACCTTGATCTTGAATAATCCAGTTACTAAGTCGACTGGGATTCGGATTAGGTTGTGCTATTGCAAGGACTACTCCCGAATTTGATCGTTCGAAAACAATTATTTCCAGGATATAATAGGCTTTCAGCCGGTCACATCAACAGTACCGTAATTGTTTTTTTTTTGTGAATATCGACAATGGAAAGTCAAAACAGCAATGAGACAGATATGACTAGGCTTGGCAAGCCGGAAAATATGATAGAATTCTATTGTTTTATTGTATTAGGACCTTTAGCGCGATAATTCTTCGACTGACAACTGGTGTGATAAATAAAATCCTAAAGAAATTGGTTCAAGCCCTGTGGACAGGAACTTTGGCGCTCTTGTTCAAACTGTGACAAATCATATCTCCGAAATTATTGGTCTCTGGGAATGATATGAATGGATTCTCACGATAGACCTGCATCATGAAAGAAATTAAATTCAAACAGACCGATTCTCCCCAATAACGAACTTATCCGAGATATTCATTCCTCAAATCTACTCTGAAAATTATATTATATCAATTAAAACTTAGACAATATTGTAGTTTTGTTTTTACCGGAGATATTCTGATTATCCACGGGCATTATATTATCACCATAAAAGTATAATATCATATCATCCTCATAATTCTACGATAGCTGAGGTTATTTTATTGGTCATTTTGCATTCAATACTTTGTTTTCTAGAACAGGAGGTGTATTTTATATCAAGAATAACGAACCAGAAATAATTTTGACATTTATCCCTCATAGGAAAATAAGATGACATGTAAGAACACAGATCAAATAATAATTCATAGATAGAATAGAATAGTAAAGCATTTTGTGGAATAGAAGTACAATTCATTATTGAAATTTTGAAAAATCGAAAGTCCGAAAATCCGAAAGTATTAGCTTCTTAGAGTTGAAAATGATATAAATGGATTCTTATGGTGAAACTGCAACTTGAAAATGAGCTAGACATTTGAAATTTTCAGAGTAGGTTTGGGAGATAAACATCTCGGCTAAGTTCGTTATTGGGCAAAATCGGCCTGATGGTTTCGGAGAAACAAAAAAAAATTTTTTTTTACATTACAAATTTCAAATTCAATTTTTTTTTAAGATGCAGTCTTATCATAAGAATCCATTGATATAATTTTCAACTACAACAAGCTAATACTTTCGGAGATATGAATTTTCAAAATTTCAATAATACATCGTAGTTCTATGTCAAGGTATTCACACAATGCGAATTCTATCTGTCTGTGTTCACTGTTCATAAATGTCATCTTATCTTATACAGTGTGTTTCAAAAAGTACGCACCAAGAGGAAATTTTCTCACCTTTATATTTTTTTGAAATTTTGGTTTCTGAGAAAGTTGGTGCTCAAGAAACGATGATTTTCGACATATATGTCATTGATCGTGTTACTCTGCAAACCTGTCAAAATTGACATTTTTTTAGAAAAATTACCAAAAGCCGTAGAAAGCAGAACAATATCAAAAAGTTTCTGAAAGAAATGTTGCTCAGAATTTAATTTTATACCAAACTGCCAAATTTCATAGTGAAATTCCGAAATTTTTTGATATTCATGTTCTGATGACAGCACGTTAGAGGGAGCTGTGGGCTTTGCGGAAATTTCAAAAATAATTCAGAATGTAATTCCAATGAAAGAGACAACATCACAATTCAAACAAAGTTTATATTAATTTGATGTTCCTCATAAATTATGATTTCTATAGTGAAAACCCCACAATCTTGGTGCAAACCGAATTATTCTTGAGAAATTAAATGCGCAAAGAGCTAATATCTCCCTAATTATTTTTGGAACATCATGAGAAAGATGCATAGAATACATGGTGAAGACACTCTTTGACATATTTTCGGCCGATTTGCGGTCCAAATACTGTCAAAATACAAGGATTTTGTTTTACTTCAATTTTCGCCGATAGATGCCGGCAGTAGAAATTTTATGGACAAAATTACCGACATGTCAAATTAAATTTGAATCTTTGCTTATTCCAGTTTCTTGTGGAAAGTCGTTTGCCGCGCCGAAAGTAAGTCAAATACTATTTTCATTTCGAAAATACTTCGTTTTTATGCGAATATATTTTTTTAACAATTGTATATTCTTACCGGATCAGGGGCAGATTTCTAGTATCAAGATAGTTATTAATTTTAATATTAATAATATTGAAAGATCGCTGATACCGTTAATTGTTAATAAATCAACATAGGAGAACGTAAGACTTGTTGATTTACTATAATCTTGCCGGTTGATGAACATAAACTGTTTTAACAGTTGAAATTAAGATATAACTCTATTGATTAATAATTATATTCATTATACAATTTCAGTCATATATTGAGAAGGAATGAAATGCCATGTTATGAAAACTAACAATATTATTTGTGAACGATGAAAGGACTAGCAGAGAACAAAGTTCAGAGCAACCACACAGTGTGATTTCATCAATTTGAATAGCTTTCCTAAGGCGTCATTCTTTTTGGCGCTCTTATACTATAATATTATTTGTTTCAAGGATATTGTTAAACGACAAGAATGGCAACTGGCTTGTGCTAGAGGTAGGGTATCGAAAATTAGAACATTTGTTTGTTCAAAATATTTTTCTAGCGAATATATGTATATTGAATAAAAGATTGAAACGTAGTACACTACCCTCTATTTGGTTAGTTTATCAATTTAATGAATCATTTTTCGATATTTCATCAGTATATACTTAGTTCTGAATAATAGCTATCGAATTAAATATCTATATTCAGCAATCTAATTGCTGAGAACATGAAAAGTTGTCAAGGGGCATTGGGTGACTGAAAAAATGCTGTATACATGAGAATGTTTTGATGAAATTTCAAATTATACATATAATATAATAAGTAAAATGCTCAATTTAAAAGAGCCTTACATGATAAAGGAATTACTACATTTGAATAATAATATGATATCGAAAGATATTGTATGTAGAGGTATTACAGAAAATTCTATATCATTCAATGTATTTCAAAATACATAAATTAAATGCTTGTACTCTAATGACGTTGGATGTGATCTTTCGTAATGGAAAAATAATGATTTCACAGATTTCTTCATTTACAGTTCCATTCAAAATGTTCCAAAGAAACTCCTTTACTGATAAATCCCTTATTTGACCTCATTATGTCTTGGCAAGATGAAATTTCTGTTCCAAACCAATGTGGTTTACATATTACTCCGAACAGATATCTGATTAATCAAAAAATGGATTGATTTTTCAATAAACTGCTTCATTATATTTATTTAATTTGAATTTACGAACTAGCAACGGTGAAAAGTGAACTTTGTCGCTTGTCAGTTTTCATTTATTCGCTTGTCAGAATCTTCGAAATCGACCCTAGCGGCACCATCGTTAATAAAGTGAAGTAGTACATAAAGTACGTGATTTGACAGTTCTTGGTCCGTTTTTCGGCCGAAAATTTTAGCAGGAATTAGTAGGGAGTGTCCACACCTTGTTATTCTATGCATCTTGATCATGAGAAATTATCCGCCTGTCAACTCGATTTCATTTTCACAGGTGTCTTTGTTTTAGATGAGGTCTGTATTGCTTTTTTAGTGGTATTTGAGCAAGTATTTGAGAAAATATATTCAAAAGCGTTTTTACAAGGTTTGGATAATTATTCTTCAGATATAAAATCGAATTTCCGCAAAGCCCAGAGCTGCCACTTACGTGCTGTCATCAAAATATCAATATCAAAAAATGTCTGAATTTTCACTATGAAATTTGGCAGTTTGGTATAAAATGAAATTCTGAGCAACATTTATTTCAGAATCTTTTTGATATTGTTCTGATTTCTACGACTTTTGGTAATTTTTCTAAAAAAAATGTCAATTTTTACAGTTTTGCAGAGTAACACGATCAATGACATATATGTCAAAGATCATCGTTTCTTGAGCACCAACTTTCCCGAAAACCCAGATTTCAATAACAATACAGGCGAGAAAATTTTCTCTTGGTGCGTACTTTTTGAAACGCACTGTATATTAGTGTTCTGTGATCTTATATAGCTACTAAGGCCGGTCCATACGCTACGTTTTGCACAACCTTTTGTCTGCACAGTTCAACAAATTGCAGGTAAAATATTGCGTGTAGATAGGAAAATTGAGCAGTTTTGAAAACGGCGTGAAGACGTTGCACTTGTAGCGATAACTGAGCTAGGGAGCATAGATATCCGAGAATTGTGCGAATTTGTCGCTAAATGTAGACGGTAACTATGGTAAATCCATGACGATATCACTAGAACTGCGCGAAATATACAGATATCACTGCACCATGTAGACGCTCTAAAAATTGCTACGTTTTCATTCCGTCTTAAGACTGCGCAGACAAAAGGTTGTGCAAAACGTAGTGTATGAACCGGCCTTTAAGGTGCATTTTCATGCTGTGACAAGCGTTAAAGCATAATATTGTTTAGATTTCAACTCTAACAAGCTAATACTTTCGGAGATATGATTTTTCCAAATTTTACTAATACATTGTACTTCTCTATGTTATCACAAAATGCGAATTCTATGCGTCTGTGTTCACTGTTCGTACATATAACATTATCTACCTATGACAGATATGTCAAATATATTGATTTCTGTTCTAACAAAGTATGATTGAATGCAAAATGAACAATTATAGGATATTATAATTACCCCTACCCTATATGCCCTTGGATGATCCATATGATGATGAAAATATATTCAGAATATCTTCGGTGAAAACAAAACCGGAATATTGGGTAAGTTTCAATTTATGTAATATAATTTTCGGAGGAGATGTGAGATGTGAATATCTCGGTTAAGTTCGTTATTTAATTTTAATGTAGTTTCGTGTATGATGCAGTTCTATTACAAGAATCCATTGATATCATTCCCAACTCTGAGAAACCAATAATTTTGGAGATGAATTGTCAAAGTTTGAACAAGAGCGCCAAAGCTCCTGTCCACAGGGCTTTCCCACATTTTTTGATAAAAAAACTAATCTATTTATTCATAAGAATAAATAATATTTGCGTATGGAACTAAAGAGCCGCTGCTTCATATCCAAAGAGTCGCCGACCCCTGAGTTAGACAGATTCCGCTTTGTTGACGTACACTCAATGAAACATCCTATCTCTCATCCAGCCAAACCACGGACGAAGACGGTCGATATAGGAGATTTCACGTTCGGCGAATCAGGAGTAAGTAGGCGTCATTTTCGATCGAGTGAACTTTCGATGCAATGAGCCGTATTCATAAAAAAAGGTTATGCTTATACTTGCAGAAAATGAAGGGAATCCTTCATCTCGCATTCATAATATTTCCAGTGAAACCTTATATTTATAGAGTAGGAGCATATCCTTTACAAAAAAGTATTTGGTTATTCATAAACGTTTCCTTTTACTTTAAATAAAAAGCATATCCTTCAATAATTTTGAGTGTGGTCAGTAGCTGACTCACCACCGTATTCACAAGGCATTCAATCTTTGTTAAGGCCTAACTGAGGTCCTCAGTTAAGGATAAATAAGAATCGCAACCTCAGTTAACGTGAAAATTAACGTGAAACAGGCCTTTTTGACCACCGTTACACACGTTAACTTAACTGAGGTTGCGATTCTTATTTATCCTTAACTGAGGACCTCAGTTAGGACTTAACGGAGATTTAATGCTTTGTGAATACGGCGGTCAGTCGTGTAGTAACATGTTTACCCATGTATAACTCAGTTTTATAAACAAGGGTAGTGATCAGTTGTAGCGATGGTAGATATTGTGGAACCATAGATTACTACTACTCTAATCTATGTGTGGAACTGAGAGAAATTAAACCCTACAAGCAGCGTTAACCCACATCTGTACGTGATTACAAAGAATTAAGTACCTATACCGGTTTGAAGAGGAAAATGTAAAATGGCTTGCCAACAGATTTTAAGGAATAAATGCTGAAACTCGAGGAGGTGTGTTGTCATCTGGCCTTAAAATGAAGATATGTTTACGTTATCTCAGTGATCCTGGGTATCAAACAGACATTGGTCAAGAACTGGGTGTGAGTCAAGCTACAGTAAAGCACAGTGCCTATCGAAATTAACAGCATAGTTGCACAATCAAATTATTGGATAAAGTTTCCGTCTTCTAACAATGAACTTATGGATCCGAAACAGTTATGGCAAAGCAAGTATAGGTTTCCGACAGCTGTAGTTGACTGTACCCACATAGGAATATTGCAACCAAATCACCATGGTGATGAATATGTCAACCGAAAAGGTCATCAAATTTAATTTTGTTCTATTATTTACGCCACAATATTAGATCATTGTGGTTTTCAAAAAACAAAATTCAAATAATTAAAGTGAGTTTATTCACATACTAACGCAAATTGTTCTATTTTTATTTTATTACAAACTTCCCCTAGTCTTACAAAAAAAATAATACCTATCATAATATATAATATAATAAATTGCCAATATAATAACGTAGTACACACGAAAAAGTTTTCTGTTGATTCCTTCCGCTTCAATTTCTCCAACTTTTTTTCATAGTACTCTCTTTGAAGTTTGTTTCCTCGATACTGCTCTAAAAGAACTAGACCTTGAAGCTCTTTGCTTGTGATTCCTTTTGTTTTCTTTGTTTCGTACTCTTCTGTTCCTGTTTTTTTGTCTTGTTGGCGATTCGAGATTGATTCGACAATCTTAACTTTTTCTCCCATTTCTACAGTTTTATTGCTTTATTTCCAGTTTTTTCAAGTCAGTTTTTTCTACAATCTTCCTTTCATATTGTTCATTTTCTTTAAAAAGCCTTTCGCATCCAGTGCTTTACCAAATGCTACATTGTACTTCCTGATAACATTTGTCATAAACTCGTCTTTTCTATTTTTGGTATTCGGGATTTTTCCAAAATCACAGGAGTATAGGAGAATTTCATCTGTTATGAATTGCAATTTTGTTGTAGCATTATCTTTTTCTGCACTTTCAATATCGCTGCTTTATGAATACATCTTCTCATATCGAAGTAGTAGGCTTAAATAACACCGATAAGAAAGAAATACAATAAATAAACAAACCATGCTGAACAGGTGGGAACCTGCCGCGGCACATACAAGCCAACATCCCATTACTTATTCTTGGAGGATATTCTTGCAAGTATAAGGTATTCATTATGAATACGAAAAAAAGTAAATGCTTTTACCCTTACCTTTTGCTTACCTTATACTGTCATGTTACAAGGATATCCTGCAGTTTTATGAATACCGCTCAATGAGTCTTTGATGGAGTGAGACGCACCGGTTCATAGAACATCGCGCCAAAAAATGGCTGATACCGATCAAAAAGTCCAGAGCTTCGAAAATTACAGACATTTGGGCAAAATGATAGCAGCGGTTCTATAGAACCTGTTCGCAAAAATATCATAATGAGGAATATATTACTAAATTACGGGATAATTAATGCATTATTATTATTATGAACTATTATGAAGGTCTGCGTTATCTTCTCCGATCAACGACCTTGGGACATATAATCACGACCGTATTTCTGTCGCATTCACGCAGCAACCGTCATTGTGACCTTGAAATTTGAATTAGCTGTGATTGGGTAAGGGAGCGATAAATACCTCAGCTGTTAAAACGCGAATGAGCACTGCACCGAGCTACGTCATAAGTCCAAAATCGAAAGCTGAATCCGTCCTAGGCGTGTTGTGAATTCATTCTCCCAGGTCGGGAACGCTTCGCAAACATCAATTCATCACGTCAGGTCTGGTAAACAGATGACGGGTTCATTAAAAAAATTTAAAATTAAAATAACCAGTCATCCGTAGATATAATGAACGCGAATAAGAATTGCCTTGTAATTTTGGCAATGTAATGGACCCACGTTGAACATCTCTCTGTCCCTCTCCTCGAATTTTCTCGTAATAGCCAGGTAAAAACTGCATTATCGTTAGGCGGAGCTGGGAATGGGTCCTGCGGTGTCTAGACGAAAGTCAAGGTCGCGCAATTAGTCTTCGGTTTTGAAACAAATGATACTGTAGTAGTGTACTGCAACCACACATGAACCTTTTTTTGCGCTCTTGTTCATCGGAACAGACTAACAGAGTGCTTATTAATTTGCCCAAATGTCTGTAATTTTCGAATTTTTCGATGAAAACGGTCTTAAACAATTTGGTTCGACTCACTGAGCAAGGAGGGCTTCACGCGAGAGCGAGATTTTTCTCGTCTCGTCTCGTAAAAGCGAGACAAGACGAGACGAGACGTTTTCAAAAATATTATAGGCTATACCGAGATCACATACAGCGCAACACGAGAGTCTCGTTTTTGGTCTCGTTAAATTTTTTGTATGAAGTTTTATATACGATTCGACTTTTTTCAACACCCACAGAAAACAAATGAATATGAAGAGTTTCCACTATAATTACCAATATATTTTGTCTATATTATGCATCGATCGTTCTAGAAATACACGATTTATTAGAAGATTATTAATTCGTTATGACCTTGCGATAATTGAGATTAATTTTCAAGAAAAAATAGAATTCACAACCATAAAAACGGATGCTATTATGAATTCAATACTTAACGGACAACTCTTATTGCCCCTAAATCCCAATGCTTTGAAAATTTCGTCTCTATCTGAACATCTAGCGAAATGTATTCTCTTGTGCTCCTTGTAATGAAGATTTGAACAATTATTGTATACATCTGTGGACCTACGTATAATAAAACTGGTAAAGAAATGAAGCTATTCAATGTTTCGAAAAGTATTATGAGGAATACGCCAAGAACACCCTCAATGATCAGGTATTCTTTGAAACAAGGGCGTAGCCAGGGGGGGGGTTGGGGGTTCATGATTTATTAATGGCTACATCTGTACCTGTTGAAAGATTATTTTCAGCAGCGGGTATGATCAAGGCAAAAACACGTACATCATTGAAAAATGATTTGATGCAAGCGTGATTATGTTTGAATTCTTGGTAATCGAGTAATTTAAAAGTTGAAATTATCAGTGTTTAAAATTGAAAATAATATGTACATTGTACATGTACAAATATTTTTGTATAAGAGCGTGATAAATATAGCTTCACAAAAGTATTCATTATTGTATACCATTTCGTTTATATATCATAATATTCATTATCGTTATTCAGAATTATTATTATTATTATTATTATTATTATTATTTAATGAACAAGAGTAGAGGAATCTCCTATAAACTCAAAACTAATATATTTATATATGTATTACAAAAAATGTTCACGAGTAGAACCTGCATCGTAAAGGTCCAGGGCATTCTTGAATCCGTTGACAGTCCCAGCATCGACCACGCAACTCGGCAAACGATTCCACCTCTCGAAGACTCTGTTTGAGAGCCGCTGGGTGGTTCCAAAATTCTCCTTCGACAACTTAAAACGGTGTCCTCTCAAATTGTTGATATTCAATCTAAAGAGGTCACGAATACCATCACCAAAGTGACCACGAATTGACCTGAATGAGAATATCAAATCACCCCTCTCCCGTCGTGCCTGGAAAGATGGCAACCTCAAAACACTGAGGCGGTCCTCATAGGAAGGACGAATCCTTCCATATGGAATGCGGGTATTCCATCTCTGTACCGACTCGAGGCGCTGCTCATCGCTCCGTGTGGTAGGCCACCAAACTGGACCAGCGTACTCCAACAATGGTCTCACGTAACTGGTGTAAAGAAGCTTGCACGTAGCAACGTCACAGCCGCTAAATGTCTTTTGGATGACATAAGTGAGTTGCTTTGCTCTGGCAGTAATGGCTGAAACATGGTCTGACCAGCGCAAGTCTTCGGATATGGTCAAGCCGAGGTCACAGTGACTTGAGACAGTTTTGAGCGTTACTCCATCGATGCTGTAGTTCCTTCTCGGATTGTTTCTGCCAATGTGTAGTACACAGCACTTATCCACATTCAGAGGGAGCAGCCAACTGTTACACCAGACACCAATTTCATGTAAGTCTCGTTGAAGGGTATCGAAGTTGGAAAGAGGAAAGTTGAAAATCTTGGTGTCATCCGCAAACATAGAGCAAGAACAATGAGGGAGATCAGAGGTGTATAACAAAAACAAGATAGGTCCGAGAACAGAGCCTTGGGGGACACCCGATTTCATAGGCTTATCTGGGCAGGAAAATGAACGATCGATTCTAACCCGAAAAGAACGGTTTGAAAGAAATGCCCCAATCCATGCCAAAACTCCTCCCCTGATACCAAGGTGGTCAAGCTTAGCCAGCAGCCGCCGATGGGGAACTCTGTCGAAAGCTTTGGAGAAATCAAGATACAATACATCCACGGGCACCCCCCGGTCCCATGCCTTGGTCCACTCGTTAATGCACAGAATGAGGTTGGTTAATGTGGAGCGACCTGATAGGAATCCATGCTGCTCAGAAGGAATAACATCATTAGTCATTGCGAACTGTAAAATATGGTTTGACACGATTCTCTCCAGTATCTTCGAAGCCGTCGACAAAATACTTATAGGTCTATAATTGTGCGGTGATAATTTGTCACCTTTTTTGAAAATTGGAGTAGCAGAGGCAGTCAACCAGTCATCAGGGAGAACAGAACACCTGAGAGAACTGGAGAATATCGTAGACAGAGGCAAGGCAAGGGGACCAGCACAACACCGAAGTAGCCGGGAAGACAGACCATCAAGTCCAGGGGCAGAATCCTTTAGCTGCAACAGGTACCCTCTGACAGCATCTTCGTCAATCTCAATATGAGAAATCTCTTCAGAAATCCGAGGTAACTTAACTTCGGGAAGCGGCCCATCGGGTTCTTCAACGAAAGATGAAGAGAAGACATCAGCGAATACATTCGCCGTCTCAAGCGGACTCTCACACAATTTACCCGATAGGTCACGAGTAGTCGGAAAACTAACTCCTCCGCTCATCGACGATTTCAGATATTTGTAGAATTTTCTACGGTTCTTAGTAGAAGCGAGGTGTTTCACATACTGGTTCTTGGCTTGTTTTACTGTCGCAGTCAAGTGATTCGACAAATTTCGATGGCTTTGATAGTCACTGATTGATCTGGTCCGAAGATATCTCTGCCATAAGGACTTCTTCTGCCTTGCCATCCACAGAACTTTTCTGTTGATCCATGGTTTCGCGTTATTGATCCTCACGGATCGAACGGAGGTGCAGGTCGCAACAACTTCCTCAACCACCCTCAGGAAAGAACTCCACATTCTGTTCACATCTCCTTCATCCTCAAATATCAGTGACCAGTCTTTTGATGAGAATAATTCAGATGCCCTGTTGTAGTCGATACTGCGGACTTCTTTAGTTGATGTAGAACTTGGACGAAGAAGGCGAAACTGAAGTTCTGTTGACAAGGTGACATGGTCAGATTTTCCGAAGGGTGGCAGATAATCTACTTCAGAGACGATGCTAGAATCGGAAACCAAGAATAGATCCAGCAACGAGGGCGTCTGCCCAGCTCTGAATCTCGTCGGTTTTTCGACTAATTGTTGGTAAGCAGTTCGGTTGATGAGCTCCGCGTAGGGATATGAGGGAGATGTTGAAGGTGGCAGACGATTTAGAGGCCATTCAATATCTGGACAGTTGAAGTCTCCTGAGATAAAAATATTATTGTGTAACATAGAAGCGTTCTGAAGAAATTCTACCAAATCGTTATCGGCTGGGCAGGGACGAGGACGATAGATGCAGCCAGTTAAAAGAGAGAATTCGGAATTATGAATTTTCAAAAAAATATTATCAATACCACACCAATTGAAGTGAGTTACATCAATTTTGAAACAATTAACAATCGTGTTTCTGACATAAACACAGACTCCACGGTGCCCCACGGTCAAGTTGTTGTCGTCACGATACATGGTATAGTCTGTTAGGTGGAATAAGCTATCCGGCAACGATGGTTTGAGCCAAGTTTCAGAAAAAAAGATGAGGCTTGGTTGATGCATTTGAACGTAGATTAAAATCTCCGCGAATTTGGAAGAAAGTTATTGGACATTACTGTAAACTATCGACCACACCTGGAGTCCCCCGAATCCTTGGGGAGGGTGGAAGCCACCGATGTTGTCGGCACTATTGTTGGGGTCCCTCTCACATATTTTATTGTGATATTTCTCTCACCGTTGGACTGTCTTCTCCTAAGCTCCCTCCGCAATGCATCGAGCTCAGCTACCTGGTTCTTCGTTTTGTCATCCCGTATTACGATGTTACGATATTTTTCATTGCCATTCAGTCGAGATTTGTTCCTTAAGAGGTTGGAGACGATATGAGGGTTGGAAAATGTCAACTTCAACCAACCAGGGCGTGATTTGTCTTTGGACTGCAATCTCACGGCGCCAACTAGGTTTTGACTAGCTGAATCACAAATACAGTCAACTATATCAGAGGAAACAGAAACATCATCAGATCCCTCTGAGACATTGAGGGCCAGAAGATTGTGAGATTTCTCAACACGCTCGAGTACCTCAGGCATGGCAAGCGACTGAGAAGCACGCGCTCCAGACGCAAACTCACACTTGACCTCACTCAAATTTCTCGATATCTCAGATACTCTGTCAGATACTATTGACTGATCACGCTGAAGCAGATCAATCTGGGAGCCATGCAGAGCCAAGGCCGATTCATGATCAGACAAAATCTTCGAATGTTGGGTCAAAGTCTCCGTACAAACGGCAAGTTGGTTAATCAGGTCATTCTGGCGCCTCTCAATACGCCCAACAGTCGATGACAGGTCCCTCATCCTCTCCATCAGAAGATTGAAATGTTGGATAGTTAAGGGTCCGTCCGAAGGTTCATCCAAACGAGACGCGGTAGACCGTGTCGGAGACGGCGAGATCGGACGTCCATCCCCGGAGTTACTACGTAAAATACGTTCGCTCTTCGTGCACGCAGCACAGCACCATACATCGCCGGTTCCCTTCAAAAAATTAACCTCTCTTTCCGTTAAATTGACGCAGCCTAAATGAAAATATTTGGTACATTTGACGCACGATATTTGCTTCTGGGCAGCAGAAATAGAATTTGCGCAAATGGAACAGGAACGAGCCATAACTGGATGAATTAAGCGAGACGAGACGAGACAACTGATAACGAGACGAGAACGAGACTTAATTTTTTTGCAAATTGGCGAGAGCGAGACGAGATTTTTTATACTCTCGCCTACTCTCGTCTCGTGTGAAACCCTAATCAAGAATCCGAAGTCAGAATAGATTCTGTCCGGCCGGTCCGGCCGTAGACACGATAACTCTCGAACGGAATGAGCTAGACAGTTGAAATGTTCAGAGTAGGTTTGGGAGATAAATATCTTGGTTCAGTTCGTTATTGGACCAGATGGTTTCGGAGTAACGAAAAAAAGAATTTTTTTTACATTACAAATTTCAAATTAAATTTTTTTTTAAGATGCAGTTTCATCATAAAAATCCATTGATATCATTTTCAACTCTAACAAGCAAATACTTTCCGAGATATGATTTTTGAAAATACCAATAATACATCGTACTTCTATGTTTTCACAGAATGCGAATTCTATCTGTCTGTGTTCTATCTGTGTTTACTGTTCATACATGTAATCTTATCTACCTATAACAGACATGTCAAATGTATTTCTGTTCTAACAAAGTATGATTTAATGCAAAATGACCAATAATAGGATATTATAATTACCCCTTCGCTATATGTCCTTGGATAATCCATATGATGATGGAAATATATAATTTGGTTAATCAAATTGAGTTCAGAAAAACTTCAGTGAAAACAAAACTGGAATATTGCACTTAATTTTGCATATTTTTTGCGCTCTTGTTCCTCGGAACAGAGTGCTTATCAATTTGCCCAAATGTCTGTAATTTTCAAATTTTTGGCAGAAAATGGTCTTAAACGATTTGAGTCAAACTCACTGATCAAGAATCCGTGGTCAAAATCTGGCCATCCGTCACGATAACTCTCGAACGGAATGAGCTAGACAGTTGAAATTTGCAGATTAGGTTTAGGAGATAAATATTTCGGTTAAGTTGGTTAATGTGCAAAATTGGCGGGATGATTTCGGAGTAACGAAAAAAAATTTTTTTTTACATTACAAATTTCGAATTGATTTTTGTTAAGATGCAGTTTCATCATAAGAATCCATTGATATCATTTTCAACTCTAACAAGCAAATACTTTCGAAGAAATGATTTTCCAAAATTTCAATAATACATCGTACTTGTATGTTTTCACAGAATGCGAATTCTATCTGTCTATGTTCTATCTGTGTTCACTGTTCATACATGTAATCTCACGATATAATCGAGAAGAGACTCCCACAGAGCTCTGACAGTATCTTCCTATATCGATGAACGCCCTTGAGTTAATTAATATTGAAATATGACTGATACCGTTGTGAATAAATCAACAATATCTGACCGTTCTGCCAATAGGGTTTCGTGGAACCGGTTCGTAAATCTATTCTTATGCATAGAGTTCACAACTCGAATTAACAAACATGATATTTTATTGATTTACCGATAGCAATAGCATTAAGTTTGTACGAGGCTTGAATATACAATAGAACATGCGCACAAAACCTCCTGACTTCACGTCAGTGACGCTTTTGACTTCAGCACAAAAGTGCCGAAGTAATGTCTCCAGTGCGGCGCTCCGGTTTTAATGCGTCACGTACAGTTGGTCACAGGTGTCCGTCAAGACGAGGCGACATCTACCGGCATGAACGACGAAGAGGCAGAAGGATCGGAGGAAAGAATGTAGTTCCCTACAGTTGTAATTTAGGAAGTTATAATAAGCGATTAAAGATCCCATTTGGTTGCTCAACATATTTATATTTGTTTTTATTATTATTATGCATATTAACTTTTGTTTTAAAGGTGTCGATGATGACAGACACCCCTGTCCATGTGGAGGTGACTTCGGCTGCGCCTCCTCCTTCATCCTCAGTCAAGAAGGAGGTGGATGGATTCGTAGAATGCTCGCCTTCAAATAGCAATACCTACTCTCCCACCACAACCATGGTACATGATCCTAGCGTAAGTACAGACTTCCAATATACTCCCTTACTTGCCGAGAGAATTTGGGAATTGTCACCAGACAATTAAGCGTTTAAACACAATTTGGTACTATCAACCAATTTGGAGGGGGAAGAAGATTTTTCTGACACTGTAGTTATCGCTATACCTATTCTATATTCTATTTTGAGTTCACTGTGGACTTATTATGAACACTATAAAAGTAACTACACTCTTGTCCACTTGTCTTGTGTTGTTCCATCTTCAAAGACGAAGCGTTACTGAAGCATGCAATCAATTTCTACATTCCAGTACGGGTTGACATTATACCCTTAGTCATAAACCAATTAGTGAGAATAATGGGTTGTTAATAGGGGTTAGGTCATTATTGAGTAAAAAATCCTTTCTCTTATACATTCCGATGCCTTCAATTGTTCCTAGGTACGCTTTATTGGGTAACCCCCTTTCCCCCTTTTTAGCTAATTTTTTCCTCAGTAAATTAGAACTTGAAACTAAAAAAAAAATGGTTCTAGCCCTGTGGACAGGAGCTTTCTGGCGCTCTTGTTCAAACAGACAAATTATATCTCCGAAAGTATTGGTTTCTCAGAGTTGGGAATTATATCAATGTATTCTTATGATAGAACTGCATCATAAAGGAAATTCAATTCAAATAATAGTTTATTTATCAAGATTAAATGAGCAATCTAAGAATGAGAAGTGCACCATGGAAGAAATCAAATTAAAATAGCTGAAATGAATTTGACTCTCTTTTATAGAACAGGATGACATGTACGAGTATGAACACAGATCATATAATAAAGCATAGATAGAATAATTATAGCATATTTGTTTTCGACAGGGACTTTCGACGGAAGATGCAATAAAAGCCTTAACAACAAAACTCTATAAGAATATAGATAAGAGTACACCAACTCTCGCTATATTTATTGATCTTGCGAAAGCATTTGACACAGTGAGTCACAAAAAACTGTTGGAAAAAATATATTTCTATGGATTCCGTGGGTCAATATATAGACTGATAGAGTGTTATCTTGCAAACCGAAGTCAAGTTGTAATGGTGAATAATAAACTCAGTGGGAAAAAAAATATTTGTTACGGAATCCCTCAGGGCACAGTTCTTGGACCACTTCTCTTCCTCATCTACATAAATAGTCTGTTGGAGATAAGCAGCGAAGGGCAACTTATTGGCTTTGCTGACGATACTGTGGTTTTATACGAGAGTGAATCATGGTCAGAACTGAAAAACACAGTGACAAGGGATTTTCATACAATAAATAAATGGTTGCAGTTGAATAAACTCACCCTAAACCACAAAAAAACTAAATACCTATCATTCTCGTCGACTAGAGCTGGAGCTATGGATCTTGGGGACATAAAGATCAGCGAAGAGCTGATAGTTCCCAGAGCAGAAACAGTGAAGTATTTGGGAATTGAGATCGACCAACACTTGAGATGGTATCAGCAAATGATTCGTTTGGCCAGAAAACTGCGTGGTATGTTGTACAAATTCAAATTCATCAGAAATAATATAATATATGTAGTTCTAAACACCTTAATATTTTGTACAATGCTCTCGTCCAGCCCTTGTTATCGTATGGTGTAATTGGTTGGGGCGGAGTACTGGACAGCCACAAAAGAAGGCTGGACGTTCTTCAAAAGTATTTCCTCAAAATAATACATGGCAAAACAATAACCTTCCCTAGCAAACAACTATGAACTGGCCAATGTACCCGATGTGAGACAGATATTTGCACTGCAGATTCTCATGAACATCTTTGAGCGGAAAATTCAAATAAAAAAGAAGAACCACCAGTGTCGTACCAGAGCTGCTGAAAAAAACTATGAACGTCCAAGATCGATAAAAAGAATTGGCCAAAGATGCTGCACCTACATAGCTTCACGACTGTTGCCTCTAGAGCCCGAAGGAGTGACTAAATTACAAAAATTACGACCATTCAAGAGAGAATTAAAAAAATGGATAATGAATTTTGATAGAACTAAAATACACAAATTAATAAATCAAAGTCAATAATAAATTCCTCTTTTACAAAAATATATAAAATGGATTTGACACAAACCTACCCGGACTTGACAATGAAGAAGGATGGATTTGGACATAGGAGAGTGATATCGACTGTGATGTGCCGTTCCTGCATGCGTGTTTTACTTTGGAACATATGTTTTTTTTTCTTTTTTTGGAGTGCATATTATGAGAAAATGGATTAGTTTTCAGCGGATATAAAGAAACTTGTTATGTTCAATACTGTGCACAGTTAATACTTATAAAATTAACTCTACAGTATCATAGAGTTTATTTAATGTAGATTATTCTTCAATAAACTCTTATTCTATTCTATTCTATATTGTGGAAACATAGAAGTACGATTCATTATTGAAATTTCGAAAAATCATTTCTCCGAAAGTATCAGCTTGTTGGAGTTGAAAATAATATCAGTGGATTTTTATGGTGAAACTGCATCTTAAATAAAAATTGAATTTGAAATTTGTTACTTAAAACAACATTTTTGCGCGTATGTTCTGGGGAACATCGCGTTATAGTTTTGCCCAAATGTCTGTAACTTTCGAATTTTTTGAAAAAAATGGTCTCAAACGATTAAGTTCGACTCCCCAATGAAGAATTCGAGGTCAAATTTGATTCTGTCCGGCCGGCCGTCCGGCCGTCCGGCCGTTGCCACGATAACTTGAGAACGAAAAGAGCTAGCAACTTGAAATTTTCAGGGTAGGTGGCGCATCCCAATACGACGGACAAGTTCGTTAATGGGCATAATCGGCCCAGTGGTTTCCGAGTAATAATTTTGTTTTCAACCAATATGAATCGGATCGAACTGAAACTTGGTGGGTGGTTGTAGAATATGAACCTAAGCACGTTTGTGAAATTTTGTGCGAATCGTATGGCTAGAAAATTAAAAAAAAATTATTAAAAAATATTTTTGTTGTCACGATAACTTGAGAACGGAATGAGATAGCGGCTTGAAATTTTCAGGTTAGGATGCGCACCAGAACGCGACATTTTAGTTTGTTTATGAGCATAATCGGCCAAACGGTTTTAGAGTTATAGCCATCTGAAATTATCTGAAATTTGGTGGTTTTTGTTCCTCATAAACTCGAAAAATACTGAACCGATTGAATTCAAACATGGTTATTAGTTGTAGAATGCCAACGCAAAAATGTTTGCAAAATTTGGTGAGGATAGCATTTGTAGAAAATTTTTAATAAATCATTGAAAATAAAATAAAAATTTATTATATATCAGTAACTATTCGTTTGAAATTGCTGAAATTTTGCAAGAGCCTTCATAACCTAACTCTACTGCCAAGTTTCAAGTTTTAATACGATCGGTTAAATATTGTTGAAGATTCGAGCATTCTTGTGTGAGTTCAGTAGATGGGTGACCGTTGCCTCGATAACTTTCGAACGAAAGGAGATAGGGACTTGCAATTTTCAGGGTAGGTTGCGTATCCGAAAGGGAGAGTTGAGTTCGTTTTTGGGCATAAACGGTCTAACGGTTTCCGAGTTATACCCACCTGGAATATTATTTCCTTGATACCTCAAAAAATAAATATTCGATCGAATTGAAGCTTGGTAACTAGTAGTAGAAAATCAACATAAAGACGTGTTTAAAATTTTGTAAAAACCGTACCCCTGGAAAATTTGAAAAAAATGATGAAAAAAAAAATTTTAAGAACCGTACCCCTAGAAAATTTAAAAAAAATCACGAAAAAAAAAATTGGTTCAAGCGCTGACGTGAAGTCAGAAGCTTTTGCGCGTATGTTCTATTGTCCATTCTTCTGTATTGGACACCCTTAATCGAATTTACCATGGTAAATTATGTTGTCCATTCTCCTGTATTGGACACTTAATTCGAATTTACCATGGAATGGACAACATAATTTACCATGGTAAATTCGATTAAGGGTGTCCAATACAGAAGAATGGACAATAGAACATACGCGCAAAAGCTTCTGACTTCACGTCAGCGCTTGAACCAATTTTTTTCGTTACTCCGAAACCATCTGGCCTATTTTGCCCAATAACGAACTTAACCGAGATATTCATCTCCCTAACCTACTCTTAAAATTTCAACTGCCTAGCTCATTCCGTTCGAGTGTTATTGTAGAATTTTTTTTTTAATTTTCAAAATTTTTTTTTGACACTTTGCGGTATCCTTTCAATACACAACTTCACATGCGTATAAAGGTCATGATTCTACAATTTGATGCTAAATTTCAGATAGATCGAGTGATCGGTTTCGGAAATATTAATAAAAAATGTTTTTACTAAAAACAGCCATAACTCCGAAACCGCTTGATGGATTTCGCCCATTAACGAACTCTTCCGAGATATTTACGCTCCAAACCCACCATGCAAATTTTAATCCTTTAACTGCTTTCGTTCGAGAGTTATTGTGCCTACGGCCGGCCGGCTGGCCGGACAGAATCGATTTCGACCTCGGATTCTTGATCAGTGAGTCGAAGCAAATCGTTTGAGACCATTTTCAGCCAAAAATTCGAAAATTACAGACATTTGGGCAAATTGATAAGCACTCTATACCGAGGAACAAGAGCGCCAAAAATAACACAAATATTTTCTAAAATTTTGGGCTAGATACGTAGATGACATATTTGCAATTGTTGATGAAAATTTTGATATTAACGGATTTGCTATGGTCTTAAACAGTAAATACCCATCTATTAAGTCCACCTTCGAAATGGAAAAGGACGGCTACTTACAATTCTTAGATTTAAAAGTATCCAGAGATAACTCAAATTTAATTAGTTTTGACATTTTTAGAAAACCTACTAATTCTGATATTTACATTTCGTCTGATTCGGTAGCTCCCTGGTCACATAAAACAGCCAGCTTACATTTCCTCGTTAACCGCTTATTTAATATTCCGCTAAGCAATGTAAATTTCAAGAAAGAAAGAAAAATGATTTTTCAAATTGCCGAAAGAAATGGGTATAGTTATCAATTAGTTCAGAAAATTACCAACAAACATAAACATAAAAATCTCTGCAGTAACATAACCCTAACGAAAGAAATAAAAACGGTAAAAGGTTTCCACCCGTTCACGTTCCATCCGAAAACAAACAACAAACTCCAGAATATTTTCAAAAAGGTTAATATAAAACTGGCTTTCAAATCTTCCACGAAAATTAAACAGCTTCTAGGAAATACATTCGATAAAACTCCGGACATGTTAGAATGGGGTATATATGAAATTAAATGTTTAGATTGCAACAAGTGTTACGTCGGGCAAACAACCAGAAACATTCTCACACGGTATAAAGAGCATACGGGACACAACGTCGATAAATCTGCGGTTGCAAATCACGTTTTAACAACTGGCCACTCAAATTAAGAAAATTCCGTCAAATTGTTGAAAAATTCCAAAATGTATAAGAGAAAAGATTTTTTACTTAATAATGACCTAACCCCCCACTATTTTCACTGATTGGTTTATGTCAACCCGTACTGGAATGTAGAAATTGATTGCATGCTTTAGTAACGCTTCGTCTTTGAAGATGGAAACTTCGTTTCCGAAACATATGTCAGACGACAATAAACTGTAGTGGACAAGAGTGTAGTTACTTTTATAGTGATCGCTATACCTATTCAATACTACTAAAATGTGCTGAATTTGGGCTTCGAATTCATAACTTTGAGATATTTTCAATATAATATCAGGGGTAGATTTCAGAGGGTCAAACTAATTTGATAATATACCGTCAGAATGTTCATCTGTGGTTCAATACGGGGACTAACAAGTTCTGTGCGCATGTTCTGGGGGACAGCGTGCTTTCATTTTGGCCAAATATCTGTAACTTTTGAATTTTTTGCCGAAAATGATCTCAAACTATTAGGTTCTACTCACTGATGAAGAATTTGAGGTCAAATTTGATTCTGTCGGACCGGCCGGCCGTTGCTACGATAACTTGAGAACAAAAAGAGATAGCGACTTGAAATTTTCAGGATAGGCGCCACGTCCAAATATGACGGACAAGTTCGTTAATAGGCATAATCGACCCAACGGTTTCCGAGTACAATTTTTTTTTAAACCAATACAGATCCGATCCAATTGAAACTTGTTAACTAGTTGTAGAATTCTGATACAAAGATGCATCTGAAATTTTGTGAGGATCTCGTATCACTAACAAATTAAAAAAATATATTATTCATCTCACGATAACTTGAGAACAGAAAGAGGTAGCGACCAGACATTTTTAGGGTAGGTTGCGCATCCGAATGCGACATTTGAGTTTATTAATAGGTATTATCGTTCAAACGGTTTTGGATTTGTACCTATCTGAATTTTTGCGCGCGTGTTCCGCAAGGAACAGCGTGCTATCATTTCGTCACAATGTCTGTATTTTTCGAATTTTTTTTCGAAAATGGTCTCAAACGATTAGGTTCGACTTCCTGATGAAGAATTCAAGGTCAAATTCAATTCTGTCCGTCCGGTCCGGCCGGCCGTTAGCACGATAACTCTCGAACGGAACGACTTAGAGCGTTGAAATTTGCAGGGTAGTTTTGTAGCGTAAATATCTCGGACAAGTTCGTTAACGGGCGAAATCCACCGAGCGGTTTCGGAGTTAAGGCCGTTTTTAGTCAAAACGTTTTTAATGAATATTTCCGGAACCAATCACTCGATCTTTCTGAAATTTGGCAGCAAATTGTAGAATCATGACCTTTATATGCCTGCGAAGTTTTGTTTTGATCGGACGGCCCTAAAGTAGCAAAAAAAAATGTCAAAAATTTCAAAATTTTGTTTTCAGGATAACTCGAAAAATACTGATCTGATTAAATTGAAACTCAGTAGTTAGATGCAAAAGACCAATGCAAACACTTTTGCAAAATTTCGTGAAGATCACGTGACATGAAAAAAATAAAAAAATTACTACTATTTTGCGAAATACTTTGCTTAAAATGCCGAAACCTATTTTTTGAGGTTCATGCTGCCCTTTCCGGACATTTTTCGTTGTGCGCATGCGCAGATGAGAAGTCATTTAACTGCTGTAGTTTTCGTCAGAGAGGATTGGGGTTTTGGGGAGGCGGATGCTATTCCTCCATAGAATCCAGATCCCTGATGAGGGTCTGCGCATGCGTAGATTAAAGATGCGATATCTTCCGAACCACTAGTGTTGGAGAATCGGAGTTTTTTGTAAGGTGTGTTATTTTGAAAGGACTTTTAGCCGCGAGTAGATTGCGCATGCGCAGAAGATAAATGTCTGTTTTTGGGTTGGATGGGTTATGTTGGGAGTGCTGAGTCGATATTGTGAGGTTTTAAAAGAATATTCATAGCAATTCAGTGCTCGGACACTAGTCAGTTTGGGGGAAATACCGTTGTTTCCGAGTTGAAGTGTGCATACCGTGGCCCTGGGGCCAATTATGTAATTGATGTTACCCCTTACGGGCATTTTTCGTTATGCGCATGAGCAGACCATCAGTGATTTAACTGCTGAAGTTTTCGTCAGAGAGGATTGGGGTTTTGGGGTGGCGGATGCTATTCCTCTACAGAATCCCCTGGTGAAGTTCTGCGCATGCGTGGATTCAAGAGGCGATATCTCCTGAACCACTAGTGTTGGAGAATCGGAGTTTTCTGTATGGTGTGTGATTTTGGGAGGACTTTCAGCTGCAAGTAGATTGCGCATGCGCAGAAGAGAAGTGAATGTTTTTGGGTTGTATGGGTTATGTTGGGAGTGCTGACCCGATATTGTGAGGTTTTAAAAGAATATTCATGGCAATTCAGTGCAAGGACAAGTCAGATTTGGGGATGTAGCGTTGTTTCCGAGTTAAAGTGTCCGTATCGTGGCCCTGGGGCTAATTTCGAAATTGATGTTACCCCTTACGGGCATTTTTCGTTATGCGCATGAGCAGACCATCAGTGATTTAACTGCTGGTGCTTTCGTCAGATAGGATTGGGATTTTGGGGTGGCGGATGCTATTCCTCTATAGAATCCCCTGGTGAGGGTCTGCGCATGCGTGGATTCAAGAAGCGATATCTCCTGAACCACTACTGTTGAAGAATCGGAGTTTTTTGTGAGGTGTGTAATTTTGGGAGGACTTGCAGGCACGAGTATATTGCGCTTGCGCAGATGAGAAGTGAATGGTTTTGGGTTGTTTGGGTTATGTTGGAAGCAATGAGCCGATATTGTGAGGTTTTAAAAGAATATTCATGTCAATTCAGTGCACGGACACAAGTCAGTTTGGGGGAAATAGCGTTGTTTCCGAGTTGAAATGTCTGTATGGTGGCCCTGAGGCGAATTTATAAATAACTATATTCGGTAGATCTATATTAAAATACGTTCGGATTTGGAGAAGAGGCAATTGCGTTCCAAACGGAGGTCCCACAACCGCATTTTTTTTCGATCTACGGTAAAGCTAACAGCCAAAATGTATTGATAGCTATATTTGTTAAAGGAACTTGAAAAAAAAAAGCACTGACGTGTAGTCAGTACTCTTTGGCGCGCGTGTTCACGGTGGCTAATTTGAATTGAATGACGAGTACTTCAAGCTCAGTAGATAGAGCGAGCCGAAGATCTACCCAAAGGATAGTGGACACCATTCACTGTCGGTTCAAAAATTAACAGTGCTGTATCTAAGCTGCCATCAGGATAGATTAACAAAGTTGAAAAGAACGCAAGTGACTCTCCTTAGTCGCACAAGCTCCTAGAAGATTTGGGAGGGTCAGTATAATCCTAATCATGTTAATCGCACGCGCGCAAAAGCAGATTGACTTAACAATGAAAGAAAAAGTGTAAAAAGTCAATCTGCTTTGGCGCGCGTGCGATTAACATGATTAGGATTATACTGACCCTCCCAAATCTTCTAGGAGCTTGTGCGACTAAGGAGAGTCACTTGCGTTCTTTTCCAACTTTGTTAATCTATCCTGATGGCAGCTTAGATACAGCACTGTTAATTTTTGAACCGACAGTGAATGGTGTCCACTATCCTTTGGGTAGATCTTCGGCTCGCTCTATCTACTGAGCTTGAAGTACTCGTCATTCAATTCAAATTAGCCACCGTGAACACGCGCGCCAATGAGTACTGACTATACGTCAGTACTGTATACGTCAGTGCTTTTTTTTTTTTGTTATTATTTCCTCTCTAACTCAAAATATACAAATCCGATCCAATTAGAACTCAGTAATTATTTATAGAATGCCGAAGCGCTAATTTTCGTACTTTTATTATTAGATTTTGAACGAATTTCAATTCCGGTAGAATAAATAATATCTTAAAATTAAAAATTTTGTGATCTTATGCGATTCTCGCATCGCCCAAGTATTTCATAAAGATGATACAAAATGTAGTCATATCTTATGAAATCTGAGAAAACGGTCTATATCGATGGTAAATTCGATTAAGAGTGTCCAATAGAGATGAATAAAACATTACTACCAGTAATTTTATCGGGTTTAAGTGAAATTTTAATTTTTTTTCTAGAAAAATTTTATATTTCAGAAACAGCTGAAATTCCTCACATAACTTCAAGCCACCATTTTACAATTGAGTACCGAATTTCAGTTCGATTGGCTTCGTATAAGGTGTGAATAGCCAATGGATCAAAAGCGCAAAAGCTACTTATTCACGTCAGTGCTTTTCTCAAATTTTTAGTTTTGGTTTAGTGAGGGTTCCAGAGCCGTTTGAAGTAGTCACAGTCGTTTATCGGAAACGGTCCTATACTTCGCACGCTACGTTTGTCTTAATCTTAACCAATGTCTATGCGCATGTGCTCCGCAAGGAACAGCGTGCTATCATTTTGCCACAATGTCTGTATTTTTCGAATTTTTTGCCCAAAATGGTCTCAAACGATTGACTTCGACTCACTGATGAATAATCCGAGGTCAAATTCAATTCTGTCCTTCCAGTCCGGCCGGCCGGGGATGCTATTCCTCCACCTCCATAGAATCCCCTTAGGAGTGTACGCTCATGCGTGGATTGAAGCTGCGATATCTCCTGGACCAGTGGTGTTGAAGAATCAGAATTTTGTGTGAGGTGTGTGCAGTTTTGCCAGATGGCCGAAGCCATTTTTCTGTAGTTGATTAGCAGAAATCTGTATGATCATAGAAACTTTGTTTTTTTGAAGATTTGACCTCTTATCTGTGGTTTAATTTATCAATTCTTCCATTTGCTCAGGAAATCTTTAGTTTTATTTAAATTTTCATGACGTCAGCATCTTCCACATAAAATTCAAAATTTTTTTATAGGCCTATAAATGCAATGCCAATAGCTATGGCTAAGTGTAGAATCAAATGAAATACATATTTGTAATTAATGGTGATAATGATTATTAAATAATATTGCTCTCATGCGCATGAAAATTGTATCTACTTTTTTCGGAAAACAAGGATGGATGTGGTTAGGTGCAGAAACAAAACTCATTTACTTAGGATAAAATAATTATACAATCCTTTGAAATCGTCGGCGAAGTCCGATATCTACTAACCTCGATCAACTAGTGCAACTAGTGCAACGTGTGCAAAATATGTTGGAACTACCTAACTAAGGCCTGGGATTTCCCGACCTATTTTGAATTCTATGTTAACCGCCAAAGCGCCAAGATATCGATATTCTTTATTTTTTCTACCATGTTCAATTTTAGAATTTATTAAACTAAATCAACCTAAACTATAAAATGGTATTTCTTATCAATATGAGAATTCTGTATAAAAATCTGTATTCGGAGGCAATCTGTATATCTGGCAACACTGGGTGTGTGAGTTTGAGAGGATTTTCAGCCACGAGTAGATTGCGCATGCGCAGAGGAGAAGTGGCTCTTTTTGGGTTGTAGGTTGTAGGGCTTAATTGGGTGCGGTTCACGTCTAGCGGTCATGGATTGGGTGCTGAGCAGATATTGTGAGGTTTTAAAAGAATATTGAAGGCAATTCGCTGAACGGACAAGTAATTTTCGAGTTGAAATCTCTGTACCGTGGCCCTGTAGCCAATTTATTTATAACTATATTTGATATTTGTAAGAATTATATCAAAGTATATTCGGATTTGAAGAATAGGCGAAGAAATTGCGTTCCTAATTCGAAATGTAACTCCTTTCGGGCATTCTTCGTTTCGCGCATGAGCAGACAAGAAGTCATTTAACTACCAGAGTTTTCGTCTGAGAGGATTGGGGTTTTGAGGTGCTGAATTTTGTTTGAAGTGTGTGATTTTGAGAGGACTTCAAGCCACGAGTAGATTGCGCATGCGCAGAGGTGAAGTGGCCATTGGGTTGTATGGCTTATGTTAGGAGTCATTTGCATCTAGCGGTCATGGATTTGGTGCTGAGACGATATTGTGAGGATTAAACAGAAATTTCATGGCAATTCTATGCACCGACAAGTCATCATCATAATTAATCATGTATATAACACGTGCGCCAATTGCAGATTGACTTCACAATGAAAGAAAAAGGCTTAAAAAGCATTGAAGTGGGGTCAGACTGCTTTGGCGCGCGTGCTATAAACATGATTATGAGTATACTGACCATCCCGATTATTCCCCAAGGAGATCCCTCAGAAGATCCTAGGAGCTTGTGCGACTAAGGAGAGTCAGTAGTGTTCTTTGTCAACTATGTTACTCTATCCTTATGCCAGCTTAGACACAGCACTGTTAATTTATGACCCGACACTGAATAGTGTCCACTACCCTCTGGGTAGATCTCCGGCTCGTTATATCTAATGAGCTTGAAACACTCATCATTCAATTCAAATTAGCCAACGTGAACACGTGCGCCAAAGAGTACCGACTTCACGTCGGTGCTTTTTTTATATTTTTTAACATCGATGTTTCCGAACTTGATACTTTGTAATAACATTCCTATCTACTTAAGGGTACATGAAAAGGCACAGCGGATAATTTTATTTTTGATATTGAACTTATGGCAGGGGACTGTGCTTAAAAATCTAGAATAAAGTTTGATCAGATGATTGGAATGGAATTAATTGATCTTAGATATTATTTTCGCAATGAAGTAAGTTAAATTGATTATATTTTTTAGCATCAAGCATAAAATTCTATATCATAAATAAATATGTATCATTAAACAAAGTCGAAAAGTGTTTTTTACCTGTTTGAGAATTTTTCAGTAAAAAACTATAAATCAACAAGTCCAAAGCGTTCTGTCAATGACAATGGTATCAGCCATTTATCAATATTGAAAAACTATAATTAATACTATTTTAACTGTCACTGATCTAAAAAGAAATATTCTTACCTTGCTTTTGAGGTATTTTAATTTGTATTATATCAATACTAACCCAACATTCGACAAAGAGCACTGTCTTGAAATCAGGAGCATTTGCGCGCATGTTATATTGTATACGCACGCCTCAGGCACCATCACGAAATACTGCATGTACCTTCAAGCGTTAACACTTGAAAAATGCATTTGGTATCAATTAATTCAATTTTAAAAGATCGGATCTGTATTTTTTGAGTAATTAAGGAAACTATATTCCATTTTCCCAATACCTAATTACTAAAATACAAAGCATATCGAGCTGAAATCCATTTTTTCGAGCGACGCACATACGATCAACGGATCAGAGATGAAAATGTTTGAATTTGAATTTGATATTCTGATCAGAAATATCAATTAAAGTGCTACTAATTTGTTTTCAGGAAAATACCTAAAAGGATTGGTTGGGGTCAGGCGTTAATGGGTATTGTGATAAGGAAGCATATTCAATTATCTCTGTATTCTGACTCGATTAGAGAGCTACCTATTATACAGGGTATTCTCTAGTGGCAGCACTGTTTTAGGTCGTGATTAAGAGGGTCATGATCTATTAAAAAAATTATATCTCAATTCTGAATTAATTACAGATATCAGACATTTAGAATATTTCCAGTATATGTAACCCTGACCCATAAAATAATTATAGATAAAAAAGTAGGAAAGCCCTGTGGACAAGAGCTTTCGCACTCTTGTTCAAACTTTGACAAATCATATCTCCGAAATCATTGGTCTCTGGGAATGATATAAATGGATTCCTACGATAGAACTGCATCATGAAAGAAATTAAATTCAAACAGACCGATTCGCCCCGATAACGAACTTATCCGAGATATTCATTCCTCAAATCTATTCTGAAAATTATATTATATCAATATTATCAATTAGACAATATTGCAGTTTGTTTTTACTGGAGATATTCTGAACCCAATTTGATTAGGTATCTTACCAAAGAATATATTTCCATCATCATATGGATTATCCACGGGCATTATATTATCACCTTAAAAGTATAATATTATTATTATTATTATTATACTGATCCTCCTGGGTCTTCCACAAGGAGACCCCTCATAAGCTCTAAGAGCTTGACCGAGTTAGGAGAACCAGTTGTGTTCTGTGTAGGCTTTGTTACTGTGTTCTTACGCCACCTTAGGCACAGCACTGTTAATTTTTGACCCAACAGCGAATGGTGGCGATTACCGTGACTAGAAAATTTCTTTCCTAGCCTCATCATATCATCATCATAATTCTACGATAGCTGAGGTTATTTCATTGATCATTTTGCATTAAATCATACTTTGTTTTCTAGAACAGGAGAATAACGAACCAGAGATAATTTTGAAATTTATCTTTCATAGGACAATAAGATGACATGCAAGAACACAGATCATATAATAATTCATAGATATAATAATTAAGTACAGCATTCTGTGAAAACATAGAAGTACGATTCATTATTTAAATTTCTAAAAATCATATCTCTGAAAGTATTAGCTTGTTAGAGTTGAAAATGATATCGACGGATTTTTATGGTGAAACTGCATCTTAAAAAAAAATTGAATTTGAAATTTGTAATCCAAAAAAAAATTTTTCTTCGTAACTCCGAAACCATCAGGACGTTTTTTCCCAATAACGAACTTAACCGAGATATTTATCACCCAAATCTACTCTGAAATTTTCAACTGCCTAGCCATTCTGTTCGAGAGTTAAAAGTCAAAGTTAAGAGTCAAAATTAAAAAAAAAATGTTTACACTTTTCGACAACCCGATCAATACAAAACTGCGCATGCATATCCTCGTAACTGGCTTACACACTCTCAGAATTGACATGAGGTGGTAATATGGCCCTCGAATTCCTAGTCGGTCTCTCTACTTTCAGACAAATTTTGTAAAACAATTAGAAATTCCACACATCGTTCACCCATTTATTCAATTGCCACTGAAGTCGAATGTATACCAGATGTGATTTTCCACGTAGGGAAACAACTGAAATAATTTGCTCAGTTTGGAAGTTTTAAATCATTTAATTATTTTTGAGGCTCGAGGTGGTCTGTTCTCAGTGATATTTTGCACACCACAAGAGGTCATCATTGCTCACCGAAAAGCCAAAATTGAACTCAATCCGATATTTGGTTTCGGAATTTCAAGCAAAATATTCCGCACATAGTTGAACATTTTTTAATTTTTTCACGCTATCCTCACGAAATTTCGCATAAGTATTTGCGTCGGTATTTCGAATCTAAGTACCGAGTTTCAATTCAATCAGATCAGTATTTTTCGAGTTATTGTAAAAAAAAATCCTCCTGATCAATACAACTGCGTACATATAAAGGTCATAGTTCTAAAACTTGATGCTAAATTTCAGATAGATCGAGCGATCGGTTTCGGAAATATTCATAAAAAATGTTTTCACTAAAAACGGCCATAACTCCGAAACCGCTTGGTGGATTTTCGCCCGACGAACTCGTCCAAGACATTCACGCTCCAAACCTACCCTGAAAATTTCAATCCTCTAACTCCTTTCGTTCGAGAGTTATCGTGCCTACGGCTGGACAGATTTGATTTCGACCACGGATTCTTGATCAGTCGAACTCTGCCAAGAAGTCAACCAAATGGGCTTTCTGTGTGATGAAACGAGTGTACAGCTGTCCCAAAAGTGAAGTTGACCTGGTCAGTTTCAACAACAACTACCAAAACTGCCTCATACAAACCATCTCATTAAAACACACAAATTCAAAAAGTTGATGCCAGCGAATGGATCGTCGTTACAGCCAGACAAATAACGGCAACTGAAAGGTGTAGTGATAGTGAAGAAAAAATCGTTTTGTGTGGAACACATATGATTTCTGTCATCGATAACAAATGTGAACTAATAGTAGAAAAATACATACTGAAAAATTTTCAAACCAGCATTTCGAAAATTAATCTGCCAAATATTGAAATCGTTCAACAATATATTGATTTCAAGCCCAATATTCCACATATTCAATTTTTTAGCCAAAAATTCGAAAATAACAGATATTTGGGCAAATTGATAAGCACTCTGTTCCGAGGAACAAGAGCGCCAAAAATTTGTTATTTTGTGAATTGCTTTTGCATTAGAAACACAAGATATTTGTCAGAATCAATGTATAGAACAATGTTGCCTAACAAAAAATTGGTTCAAGCCCTGTGGACAGGAGCTTTGGCACTCTTGTTCAAACTTTGACCAATCATATCTTCGAAAGTATTGGTAAGAGTTGGGAATTATATCGATGGATTCTTATGATAGAACTTCATAATAGCAGAAATTAAATTCAAACATCATATCAAATCATATCTTCGAAAGTATTGGTAAGAGTTGGGAATTATATCAATGGATTCTTATGATAGAACTCCATAATAGCAGAAATTAAAATCAAACATCATGAAAGAATTTAAATTCAGCAAGACTGCCAAAAATTATTAATCCAAAACCAATAGACCAATTCTACCCAACAACGAACTCATCCGAGATAGTCATTCCTCAATTCTATGATGAACGATATATTTTTTCGTCAAATTCATTCTAAAAATTATATTATATCAATTGAAACTTTAGCCAATATTTCAGTTTTGTTTTTACTGGAGATATTCTGAACTCAATATTATTAACTTACCATTACCATTCCCATCATCATATGGATTAACCAAGGGCATTAAATATCAAAATTTGACATAGCATGTCTCAGGAAAATAAGATGACATGTATCAACACAGATCATATTATAATAATTCATAGATAGAATAATTATAGCTTTCTGTGAAAACACAGAAGTACGATTTATTATTGAAATTTTGAAGATCATATCTCCGAAAGTATTAGCTTGTTAGAGTTAAAAATGACATCAATGGATTCCTATGGTGAAACTGCATCGTGAGAAAAACGTATTTTGAAATTTGTAATGTAAAATAGAATTTTTTTTGTTACTCCGAAACCATCTGACCGTTTTTGTCCAATAACGAACTTAGCCGAGATATTTATCTCCCAAACCTATTCTGAAACTTTCAACTGTCTAGCCCATTCCGTTCGAGAGTTACCATGCCTACGGCCGGCCGGACAGAATACATTCAGACAACGGATTCTTGATCAGTGAGTCCAACCGAATCGTTTAAGACCATTTTCATCCAAAAATTCGAAAATTACAGACATTTGGGCAAATTGATAAGCACTCTGTTCCGAGGAACGAGAGCGCCAAAAATAACGAAACATCAAAGTATGTCACAGAATAAAATGCAAATAATACAAAAATAATGTGAACATACCATTTTACCAAGAAACAGGGATCTCTACACTTTTATAGCCGATACTGTCCGTTATTTCCTTCAATTATAGTGAATATATTCTCTTCCAGATCGACTATCAAGAAAGTACGAAATACGAAATGAACTCCAGATCACCAGATAGTCCAGAAAGGCAGTATTGTTCTTCTACCACACAACCGCATAATGACTCAGGATTAGAATTGAATGTAAGTTGAAAATTTTCCACGATCCATTTTGACCGCCATGAAGAGCATATTGAGTACATATAGCTGGGTGCCAATAACGCCCTAGTAATACTATAACGTAGCTACAAGCAATTTGGAAAACAAATTATATTTTCCCAACATTATTTACAATATACAGGGTGTTCCTTAAGCTCTATAACAAACTATGGCAGATGGTAGCTGTGCTAATTCTAAACATTTATTCTTCTATGAACATATGTTCGATTCATTTTCGGCCTTAAAGGCCGGTCCATACGCTACGTTCTGCACAACCTTTTACCCGCGCAGTTCAACACGTTGCAGGTAAAACGTTGCGTGTAGACAGCAAAATTGCGCAGCTTTGAAAACGTCGCGGAGACGTTTGCAGCGAAAACTGAGCTATACAGGGTTGTGTTCGAATATTAACTCCGTAGAGTAATATTTACTCCATTGCGTTCGGAAACTGAAAGATTGGGTAAATTTTACTCCATGACTCGTTCGAAATGTCAGAGTATTCGACCCCAGTTCATTTTACTCCTGTCAAAATTGACATAACTCATAGGACGGAAAATCTAGTATCTTTGTCTCACTGTTTTATGAATGTTCTGTGAGGAAATTTAATAGTTTTAATACTGCTCACAATATATATTTATGATTAGAGTTACATATATGTGAAGAAATAGGTTGTTTCTTAAACCAACATAACCTATTTTCCGATATTGGCACCTTCTGTCACTGTCAGTGTCAGAGTAAATCTGTCAAACCTTCAAAAACTCTACTCTACTCCGTGAGTTAATTTTCGAACACAACCCAGCATAGATATCCGTGAATTGCGCGGAATTGTCGCTGCATGTAGACGGTAACTGTGGTAACAGCATGCCAAAATTGTCAAGAGTAGTTCCCATAGACAAGTAGTGCCTCCCCCATGACGGTATCACTAAAACTGTGCGAAATATAGAGATATCTCTGCATCGTGTGGACGCACTAAAAATTGCTACGTTTTCATTCTGTCCTGAGACTGCGCAGACAAAAGGTTGTGCAAAACGGAGCGTTTGGACCGGTCTTTAAGAAGAAGTATTTGAGAAAATATATTCTCACGTGCAAATCAAAAGTAGGCTGACAAACGACAATACTGATGGTTATGGCAACTTGTATCATTTTAATTTTTCAATTGATACTTGTCGTACCTTCTGAATAATAAGCAATGCATTCTTTCTCAACTCAGGAGTATGCAGATATTGTAATCATTAAAGAATACTGTGGGAGGTATACTCATTATTAAAAGGTTTTTTTTCTGGGTTTTCTCTCCCAAACTCTGAAAAATATCTATAAAATAAAAATTAATTATTTTGTGATTTGCATCTGCGTAAGAAACGCAAGATATTTGTCAGAAGCAATCAATTGAACAATGTTGCCTAACTAACAACAACGAAACAACATCTACGAAGAAACAACTATATCGTACCGTTTCGGAGTCTGTATCAGACTCCTTCGTCAGACGCTTAATGAAAATCTTTAGAATTATTTTGTTGATAGTTACTGTGAAATTCAAGAATTGTCACATTGCATTCTTGAATTTCACAATAACTATCAACAAAATAATTCTAAAGATTTTCATTAAGCGTCTGACGAAGGAGTCTGATATAGAATTGTCACATTACATTCTTGAATTTCACAATAACTGTCAACAAAATAATTCTAAAGATTTTCATTAAGCGTCTGACGAAGGAGTCTGATATAGATTCCGAAACGTTACGATATAGTTGTTTCTTCGTTGATGTTGTTTGGTTGTTGTTTGTTAGGCAACATTGTTCAATTGATTGCTTCTGACAAATATCTTGTGTTTCTTACGCAGAAGCAAATCACAAAATAATTAATTTTTATTTTATAGATATTTTTCAGAGTTTGGGAGAGAAAACCCAGAAAAAAAACCTTTTAATAATGCAGATATTGTGTTTGTATATGGGTATTCTAATGGAAACTCCAGACGAGCAGCTCGGGAATACAGAAGGAAGTATCCAAATAAATGTAGAAAATGATGAAAATGTAATTGAACCTGTTCTTGGCAGCTCTTCAAATAGTGTTCGACGTGTATCTACTAGTCTTCATGTATCTCCGAATTTTGTATGGCGTATCTTAAACAGCGAATTATTTCATCCATTTTATAGAGAAAATGTATAAGCTTTACATGATAGAGATGCAAAAATGTAATGCTTGTGGCTTTTACTTGATGCAAATCCATATTAACTCAATGAAAAATAATATACCATTTACACAAAATTAGTGTAAATCGTATATAATTTTTCATTGAGTTGATAGAGATGCCCCACAACGGTGAGAATTTTGTCGATGGTTACTTCAACAACATGCTGAAAATAATAGATTTATTTCATTGTTCATGTGGTCTGACGAGGCTTGTTTTACTAGGGACGGTATCAACAACAATCATAACGAACATGTGTGGGCATTACAAAATCCTGTATATTGAATGAAACTCATGTCAAAATAAAGATAATTTCATTGCGAACACGGTGATAGTGTTATCTGCCAAAAATCAGTCTATATAATCGTGTAAAGTTTTTTTTGTTTTTGCATAAGTTGTATTCATTAAAAAGACGAGTGCAAATTATTAGTTTCGACTTACCTGTTTATACCTGCCTACCCAAAATAATAATATAAAATTTTCACTCTTAATCGAATCATGGTGAATTCTATTGTCTGTTCTCCTGTATTGGACACTTCGAATTTACCATGGTAAATTCGATAAAGAGTGTCCAATACAGGAGAACAGACAATAGAATTCACCACGGTAAATTCGATTAAGAGTGTCCAATAAAGGAGAAGGGACAATAGAACATTTGCGCAAAAGCTCCTGACTTCACGTCAGTGCTTGTACATTTTTTTTTTTAGTCAGGAGCTTTTGCGCTTATGTTCTATTGTCCCTTCTCCTTTATTGGACACTCTTAATCGAATTTACCGTGGTGAATTCTATTGTCTGTTCTCCTGTATTGGACACTCTTAATCGAATTTACCATGGTGAATTCAAAGTGTACAATACAGGAGAACAGACAATAGAATTCACCATGGTAAATTCGATTAAGAGTGTCCAATAAAGGAGAATGGACAAGAGAACATACGCGCAAAAGCTTCTGAACCAATTTTTTTTTCAATGATTTTTCAAAATTTTCTAGTGCTACGATCCTCACGAAATTTTGAAAGAATTTTCGCGTTGGCATTCTACAACTAATAACCATATTTGAATCGTATCGGTTTTCTATTTTTTGAGTTATTGAGGAAATAACAACCAAATTTCAGATTGATATACATAACTCCAAAACCATTTGGCTGATTATACTAGTTAACGGACTTAAATGTCGTACTCAGATGCGCAGTCTACCCTGAAAACTGCAAGTCGCTATTTCTTTCCGTTCTCAAGGAATCATGAGATACATAATATTTTTTCGTGATTTTTTAAAAATTTTCTAGTGGTACAATCCTCACAAAATTTTACACAAGTCTTCATGTCGATATTCTACAACTAGTTACAAAGCTTCAATTCGATCGAGTCTATATTTTTTGAGTTATCGAGGAAATAATATATCAGATTTGTATAACTCCGAATCCGTGAGGCCGACTATGGCCAAGAGCGAACTTAACTCTCCCATTCAGATGTTCAACCTATCCTGAAAATTACAAGTCCCTATCTTCGTTCGAGAGTTGTCGAGGCAACGATCACCCATCCAGCTAGTGAACTCACACAAAGCTGCTCGGATCTCCAACAATATAGATCCGATCATGTTCAAACTTGGAACTTGGTAGTAGAGTTAGGTTCTGAAGGCTCTCGCAAGTCACAGCGATATCGGACGAATAGTTTCTGATATATAGAATTTTTGTCAATAATCTTCTATGATTTTTTAAGAATTTTCTAGTTATACGATCCTCACAAAATTTTGCAAGAATTTTCGCGTTGCCAATCTACAAGTAACAACCCATGTTTCAATTGGATCGGTTTTATATTGTTCGATTTATTGAGGAAATAACAACCAAATTTCAGATGGGTATAACTCCAAAACTGTTTCGCCGATTTTGCCTATAAACAACCTCGAATGGCGCCCCCAGATTCTTAACCTAACCTGAAAATTTCAAGTCGCTATCTCTTTCCGTTCTTAGGTTATCGCGACGTAAATATTATTTTTGATAATTTTTTAAAAATTTTCTAGCGATACGATGTTCACCAAATTTGACAAACGGGCTTAGGTTTATATTCTACAACTACTCACCAAGTTTCAACTCGATCTGATTAGTATTGGTTGTAGACAAAATTATTACTCGGAAACCATTGGACCGATTATGCCCATTAACGAACTTGTCCGTCATGTTGGGATGCGCCACCTACCCTGAAAATTTCAAGCTGCTATCTCTTTTCGTTTTCAAGTTATCCTGGCAACGGCTGGCCGGACAGAATCAAATTTGACCTCGAATTCTTGATCAGGGAGTCGAACCCAATCGTTTGAGGCCATTTTCGGCGAAAAATTCGAAAATTACAGACATTTGGGCAAAATGATAACGCGATGTTCCCCAGAACATACGCACAAAAAAAAATAATTTTTCAGCCAACCTATCTGCGATATTATACTTATCAAATTAAATTTTATATAAAATACTAAACATCTATTGAACAGACCTGTGAAGGCAGTTTCCTACTAGGATCCTCTACTATTGTGAAAGATCAATTCCAAGGTTTATGCAAATCGTGTCACTAAAAGCGAAAATTAAATATCTCGGATATTTATCGCCAGAATTCACTGACATTGGCATTTATTTTTTTAAACTGGAACCCCAATAGGATATATCTACCTAATTACAGGGGTTCACTACAAACCAACATCATATTACATAATACAAGATTGTGAAGTTTTACTCAAATACAGAAGCAATTTTCGGTTATAATTATTGCACAAGTGCATAAAAATTACCGATAATTTTGAAAGAAAGCGTGTTATCTAAAAATTGCATGAGTTTATTTTCATATTTCGGCGCTATATGAAAATATGAAAATAACCGAATGCAATTTTTATAAGATAACACGCTTGAATGTAAAATTATCTGGTCACTTTTATGCACGAGTGTAATTCATTGGAATATTTCACGAATGTAATATTTTTCCATCAGTAATTTTGCAGTGACATTCCAGATTGTCTTCACTGTAAAGTCCTTATATTCCTCACCATTCTGCTTGCACGTATCTATTGAATGCCCAGTCAGTTAATATTTTCCCCAGGACACCTATAGACGTCTCTTTGACCAGAATATATACTTTGTCCTCACACAAAATCCATGAACTGTCGCCATATATTCTATCTGATACATTTGGTATTTTTTGACCCATTTTTGGCGCTCTAGTTCCTCGGAACAGAGTGCTTATCAATTTGCCCAAATGTCTGTAATTTTCGAATTTTTGGTTGAAAATGGTCTCAAACGATTTGGTTCGACTCACTGATCAAGAATCCAAGGTCGAAATCGATTCTGTCCGGCCGGCCGGCCGTAGGCACGATAACTCTCGAACGAAAGGAGTTAGAGGATTGAAATTTGCAAGGTGGGTTTGGAGCGTAAATATCTCGGACGAGTTCGTTAATGGGCGAAATCCATCAAGCGGTTTCGGAGTTATGGCCTATTTTAATTAATAACATTTTTTGAATATTTCCGAAACCGATCACTCGATATCTGAAATTTAGCATCAAATTGTAGAATCATGACCTTTATACGCATGTGAAGTTTTGTATTGACCAGGTTACCGCAAAATGTCAAAAAAAAATTTATAAAATTTTTAAAAACATTTTCTACAATAACTCTCGAACGGAATGGCTAGGCAGTTGAAATTTTCAGAGTAGGTTAGGGAAATGAATATCTCGGTTAAGTACGTTATTGGGCAAAATAGGCCAGATGGTTTCGGAGTAACGAAAACAAAATTTTTTTTTAAGCTACAAATTCCAAAATCAATTTTTATTTAAGATGCAGTTTCACTATAAAAATCCATTGGTATCATTTTCAACTACAAAAAGCTAATACTTTCGGAGATATGATTTTTCGAAATTTCAATAATGAATCGCACTTCTATGTTTTCACAGTATTCTATAATTATTCTATCTAAGCTTTATTATGCTCTGTGTTCATACTCGTACATGTCATCCTGTTCTATAAGAGAGGGTCAAATTCATTTCAGCTATTTTAATTTGATTTCTTCCATGGTGCAGTTCTCATTCTCAGATTGCTCATTTAGTCTTGATAAATAAACTATTATTTGAATTGAATTTCCTTTATGATGCAGTTCTATCATAAGAATACATTGATATAATTTCTCAACTCTGAGAAACCAATAATTTCGGAGATATAATTTGTCTGTTTGAACTAGAGCGCCAGAAAGCTCCTGTCCACAGGCTTTGAACCAATTTATGCGCGTATGTTCTGGGGAACATCGCGTTATAGTTTTGCTCAAATGTCTGTAACTTTCGAATTTTTTGACGAAAATGGTCTCAAACGATTAAGTTCGACTCCCCAATGAAGAATTCGAGGTCAAATTTGATTCTGTCCGTCCGTCCGGCCGTTGCCACGATAACTTGAGAACGAAAAGAGCTAGCGACAAAAAATTTTCAGGGTGGGTGGCGCATCCCAATACGACGGACAAGTTCGTTAATGGGCATAATCGGCCCAGTGGTTTCCGAGTAATAATTTTGTTTTCAACCAATATAAATCCGATCGAATTGAAACTTGGTGGGTAGTTGTAAATTATGAACATAAGCACGTGAATTGTGTGAATCGAATGGCTGGAAAATTTTAAAAAAATTATTAAAAAATATTTTTGTTGTCACGATAACTTGAGAACGGAATGAGATAGCGGCTTGAAAAGCTCAGGTTAGGATGTGCACCAGAACGCGACATTTCAGTTTGTTTATGAGCATAATCGGCCAAACGGTTTTAGAGTTATTGCCATCTGAAATATTCTGAAATTTGGTGTTTTTTTGTTCCTCATTAACTCGAAAAATACTGAACCGATTGAATTCAAACATGGTTATTAGTTGTAGAATGCCAACGCAAAAATGTTTACAAAATTTGGTGAAGATAGCATTTGTAGAAAATGTTTAATAAATCATTGAAAATAAAAAAAAAAATTCTATATATCAGTAACTATTCGTTTGAAATAGCTGAAATTTTGCAAGAGCCTTCATAACCTAACTCTACTGCCAAGTTTTAATACGATCGGTTAAATATTGTTGGAGATTCGAGCATTCTTGTGTGAGTTCAGTAGATGGGTGACCGTTGCCTCGATAACTTTCGAACGAAAGGAGATAAGGACTTGCAATTTTCAGGGTAGGTTGCGTATCCGAAAGGGAGAGTTGAGTTCGTTTTTGGGCATAATCGGTCTAACGGTTTCCGAGTTATACCCACCTGGAATATTATTTCCTTGATAACTCAAAAAATAAATATTCGATCGAATTGAAGCTTGGTAACTAGTAGTAGAAAATCAACATAAAGACGTGTTTAGAATTTTGTAAGAACCGTACCCCTAGAAAATTTGAAAAAAATTACGAAAAAAAAAATTTTAAGAACCGTACCCCTAGAACATTTTAAAAAAATCACGAAAAAAAAAATTGGTTCAAGCACTGACGTGAAGTCAGAAGCTTTTGCGCGTATGTTCTATTGTCCATTCTTCTGTATTGGACACCCTTAATCGAATTTACCATGGTAAATTATGTTGTCCATTCTCCTGTATTGGACACTTAATTCGAATTTACCATGGTAAATTCGAATTAAGAGTGCACGATACAGGAGAATGGACAACATAATTGACCATGGTAAATTCGATTAAGGGTGTCCAATATAGAAGAATGGACAATAGAACATACGCGCAAAAGCTTCTGACTTCACGTCAGTGCTTGAACCAATTTTTTAATTATATTTTCCTCGATCATCTGTATTGAGCATTCACCGAAATGCAACATTTTTTGACACTTTGAAGTTTATCTGTTTGTATTGTATGTGTTGTCAAGGCAAAGGGATGTTTTCGGATGCATTTTTCGTTCTGCAGTGCAATTACCGCTGTAATTGTTCGATAATTGCATTCTTGTCATGAGAAGTTCTATGTAGGAGGGAAATATTCTCTTAAATTCCACCAATGACATACTGAACATATCTATTTCACTATTGTGCCAGTTATAAATGTATTGAGTAATCATTAAATGATACTGTGGGAGGTATACTCATTATTAAAAGGTTTCGATATGATATAGTTGTTTCTTCGTTGATGTTGATTCGTTGTTGTTTGTAAGGCAGCATTGTTCAATTGATTGCTTCTGACAAATATCTTTTGTTTCTTACGCAGAAGCAAATCACAAAATAATTAATTTTTATTTTATAGATATTTTTCAGAGATTGGGAGATAGTACAGTCATTTGGTCGAAAAAATAGAGGTTACCTGGAAAGCTTTCCGGGAGTTTTGAAAATTGGCAATTTTATAGATTTTGATATGGGTGATTCCGTTCTAACTGTGATATTCAATGTCCTGTATTGTTTGTTCTCATAGGTCATTAATTAATAATCAATTTATGAAATTTTTGTGCTTATTGGAAAATTACGAACATATTTCAACATTATTTTCATGTAATATAACTTGCCACTTACAGAAAACTTACAATATATCACTTAAATGTCAGTACCATGTCCATTTCTAGAATTTATTTATTAAATGTCAGTACCGTGTCATGTCCATTTCTAGAATTTATTTATAAATTGTTAGTTTTTTTTGTCGTAATAAATGATTTTAACTAATTATGTACCTCATAAATTCTAATGTTTATGATCAAACTGAACATAATTGACACATTTTTTATTTAATGTATTAAGTAAAGCTTTTAAGCGTTAAAGACAATAGTTATTGAACCGGAATTCAATGTTAACTTAATACATTAAACAAAAAATGTGTCAATTTTGTTCAGTTTGATCATAAACATTCGAATTTATGAGGTAATTAGTTTAAATCATTTATTACGACAAAAAAAACTAACAATTTATGAATAAATTCTAGAAATGGAATGACACGGTACTGACATTTAATAAATGAATTCTAGAAATGGACATGGTACTGACATTTAAGTGATATATTGTAAGTTTTCTGTAAGTGGCAAGTTATATTATATGAAAATAATGTTGAAATATGTTCATAATTCTCCAATAAGCACAAAAATGTCATAAATTGATTATTAGTTAATGACCTATGAGAACAAACAATACAGGACATTGAATATCACAGTTAGAACGGAATCACCCATATGCTCTTTCCAAATTTCAACTTTGCCACCTCGTATGTTTGCCGCTCGCGCCGCCATATTGAAAAATGGCGCCCAAAAGCAGATTTTTGATAATAACTCCTTTCCAGCGCATTTTACAGGAAAAAACTATCTATACAAAATAAAAGTAGAGAAAATCTCCTACAATTTATGTCATAACCTTTTCTTTCCTAAAATAAATAGTTTCGGCGTACGAGCGCCGTAAACCATTATACATCCACACCAATAGTAGAGTTCACAAGGCATGAAAAGAGCTCTAAAACAGATTTTCGTGGGACCTTCATTGCTAAAATGTATAGACCACTGGGTATCATTCTCCATACCCTTACAATGTAAATTCAACTGGTCGTCAAAAAATCGTCGTGTGCAGGAAGGGGTGGGGGGAATTTTTCCAAAAATTGACAAAAATTTTTTTTCTGTTCATGGTCATATATATACGGTGAACATCACTCACACAAACTTCTGTTGAAATATACGATTCAGAAATATTTTTTATTAATTGTCAAAAAAGTCGGATACAATGCTCTTAAATGGAATTCCTTAAGATATAAACGCTTGCCCTGAACACCCATATTAACTATTATGTTCCACTCGGTTTTACTCGAGATCTGTTAGGATTATCGAAAAAATGCTTTATATGAAAGGTCTGCTCCGAAAACCAACGATTCAGATGCTTCTTTCAAAATTACAATAGGTAGAACAGTTTCCTCACAAAATAAGAAATTGTGTTATTAACTCCCATTAACCGAAACCGAACCTGGAGACGCTAGTAAGGCGCAATTTGTAGCGTTAGTCCATGTTAGTGGCGACCTTATGGATTTGAGCTTTGATCTATGCACATAAGGTTCGTTATATCTATCCGACCAACTTTACAGTACTATTCCTGCGTTCCTTCAGAACGCATTTTGAAGATATTGTTTAAATTCCCAATTTCTTATATATGAGAATTTTACATATAATACATATATATTTGATTTAATTTTGTTAATTCGTTAATAAATATGCAAATATGCGAGTTCAAACTTATATTCATTACTTCATAAATCAATTTTGTGACGTAATATTACCACATTTTTGAAATCATCGTTCATTCTCATTAGTAGTAACAAGATTTCCTGAATCCTAGACCAAAAAACTGGAAAAAAATTAAGAAGGTATATAGTTGATATCTTTGATATTTAGGGTCTAAAAATTTCTTACATGTCATGATTCATCTAATTCAACTATCACTATCAGATGAAGAATCATCATTTTGAAGATATTGTTTAAATTCCTAATTTCTTATATATGAGAATTTTACATATAATTCATATATATTTGATTTAATTTTGTAATTCGTTAATAAATATGCAAAAATGCGAGTTCAAACTTATATTCACTACTTCATAAATCAATTTTGTGACGTAATATTACCACATTTTTGAAATCATCGTTCATTCTCATTAGTAGTAACAAGATTTCCTGAATCCTAGACCAAAAAGCTGGAAAAGAATTAAGAAGGTATATAGTTGGTATCTATGATATTTAGGGTCTAAAAATTTCTTACATGTCATGATTCATCTAATTCAACTATCACTATCAGATGAAGAATCATCATTTTGAAGATATTGTTTAAATTCCTAATTTTTGATGAATATGAGAATTTTACAGATAATTCATATATATTTGATTTAATTTTGTTAATTCGTTAATAAATATGCAAATATGTGAGTTCAAACTTATATTCATTACTTCATAAATCAATTTTGTGACGTAATATTAACACATTTTTGAAATCATCGTTCATTCTCATTAGTAGTAACAAGATTTCCTGAATCCTAGACCAAAAATCTAGAAAAGAATTAAGAAGGTATATAGTTGGTATCTATGATATTTAGGGCCTAAAAATTTCTTACATGTCATGATTCATCTAATTCAACTATCACTATCACATGAAGAATCATCAAGGGAAGGAAGATTTGAAAAATTTGAAGTACTCGTATTTGCACATGTTTTTTGGGCCATACATTTGCAGGAGCCAATACACGGAATTTGTTTTCTTTTACAGGAACACATTGATCCTGTGCAATCTGAAATGAGAATTTCCATTTCATAAAGAATATTTACGGATCTGATATTCGAAATAATATTTACCTTTCCTACAACTGCAGTTGCTAAGGATAGATGTTTCCTTAGGTAGGATTGGCATCGTCGTTAATTTTGGCAGAAGTTTTCCATTTTCTACATGCCACCCACTAAATATAGGATCCGGTAAAGATGGTCATGGTACATTACTATTGATCCAAATTTTTGTTTGGTAATGGACTCGAAGGCTGTGTTTTTTTTTTTTTTTTTTTTTTTTTTTTTTTTTTTTTTTTTAAATAGGCATCGACTACTATGGTCATTAGCCTTCGAAGGCTGTGTTGTCTCAAACTATCCAATGTTGGAGGTAATTTACTTATGGATCTTGAAGAAGCTATAATATTCCCCTGAGCCTGTTGATACATTTCACATTTTCGTTTGTCGTATACAGACAGATTACAAATTCAACAATATCATTGAATACTTTCGAACATGGCACCGGAAGTACATGATGAATTCAAAAATAGGAATTTTGTCATTAAATGTTTGATTGGGAATTTTAACCAACTTTCTGTAGATCAGGCGCTAGAGCATATCAACAAAAATTCCAAAGCTGCAGGAGGAACAGTGAGATAAACTGAAAATAGTACTATAGAATGGATGAATGGTTCTTGAGTTACAACATTATTGGTATGAAGTTAGTCATATTACGCTCACCTTTGCATCTTCATTCGGTCAAAATGTCGAAGAAGGTAAAAAAATAATGAAAATTGATGAAGATTCTGAGCAGATACTGCAGAGTGAACTTTCAAGATTTTGAGAATTTGAGAGAATAAGTATTCAATGATATTGTTGAATTTGAAATCCATCTGTATACGACAAACGAAAATGTGAAATGTATCAACAGGCTCAGGGGAATATTATAGCTATTTCAAGATCCATAAGTAAATTACCTCCAATATTGGATAGTTTGAGACAACACAGCCTTCGAGTCCATTACCAAACAAAAATTTGGATCAATAGTAATGTACCATGACTATCTTTACCGGATCCTATATTTAGTGGGTGGTATGTAGAAAATGGAAAACTTCTGCCAAAATTAACGACGATGCCAATCCTACCTAAGGAAACATCTATCCTTAGCAACTGCAGTTGTAGGAAAGGTAAATATTATTTCGAATATCAGATCCGTAAATATTCTTTATGAAATGGAAATTCTCATTTCAGATTGCACAGGATCAATGTGTTCCTGTAAAAGAAAACAAATTCCGTGTATTGGCTCCTGCAAATGTATGGCCCAAAAACATGTGCAAATACGAGTACTTCAAATTTTTCAAATCTTCCTTCCCTTGATGATTCTTCATGTGATAGTGATAGTTGAATTAGATGAATCATGACATGTAAGAAATTTTTAGGCCCTAAATATCATAGATACCAACTATATACCTTCTTAATTCTTTTCTAGATTTTTGGTCTAGGATTCAGGAAATCTTGTTACTACTAATGAGAATGAACGATGATTTCAAAAATGTGTTAATATTACGTCACAAAATTGATTTATGAAGTAATGATTATAAGTTTGAACTCGCATATTTGCATATTTATTAACGAATTAACAAAATTAAATCAAATATATATGAATTATATGTAAAATTCTCATATATATAAAAAATTAGGAATTTAAACAATATCTTCAAAATGCGTTCTGAAGGCACGCAGGAATAGTACTGTAAAGTTGGTCGGATAGATAATAACGAACCTTATGTGCATAGATGAAAGCTCAAATCCATAGGCTGGTTTTCCTGTCACGCTGACGGTCGGCGCTGACGGTCAGCGCTGATCGGTCATCTCGGATCACGCTGATCACATTGAGAAATAGAAGGATGCTATTGTCTCTGGCTCACTGAATGTGGAGGCTTGTCGGCGCCAGCTAGTCAGCGGCGCCGACGCGCCGGCGCGTACGTGCGCGAATATAGCTCAGCGCTGACAGCCGTCAGCACCGCGTGACTCGAAAACGCTACCTATAGCTACATACATATTGACCCATCAGCGCCGACCGTCAGCGTGACAGGAAAACCAGCCATAAGGTCGCCACTAACATGGACTAACGCTACAAATTGCGCCTTACTAGCGTCTCCAGGTTCGGTTTCGGTTAATGGGAGTTAATAACACAATTTCTTATTTTGTGAGGAAACTGTTCTACCTATTGTAATTTTGAAAGAAGCATCTGAATCGTTGGTTTTCGGAGCAGACCTTTCATATAAAGCATTTTTTCGATAATCCTAACAGATCTCGAGTAAAACCGAGTGGAACATAATAGTTAATATGGGTGTTCAGGGCAAGCGTTTATATCTTAAGGAATTCCATTTAAGAGCATTGTATCCGACTTTTTTGACAATTAATAAAAAATATTTCTGAATCGTATATTTCAACAGAAGTTTGTGTGAGTGATGTTCACCGTATATAGATGACCATGAACAGAAAAAAAATTTTTGTCGATTTTTGGAAAAATTCCCCCCACCCCTTCCTGCACACGACGATTTTTTGACGACCAGTTGAATTTACATTGTAAGGGTATGGAGAATGATACCCAGTGGTCTATACATTTTAGCAATGAAGGTCCCACGGGGTGACACGATAGAGCCCGGTTTGAACTCTACTACAACGTGTGGACCAACGTTTAACCCTCGGTTTAACCACTTCGTGGTTAAACAAGCCACCGAAGATGCGGATACGTTAATAATTAATATCGCAATAAACTTCTCATCGGCATTTGATTTCGTTATAGTTGTCGGTGAAGATATAGATCTTTTCGTTCTTTTGACGGCGCTATCAACGCATCCAAATATATACATCCTCAAACCAGGAAAAGGAGAAATTTCACGACAAATATACTCCATAAACAGTATAAAATATAAAACAGCCGCAAATCATATTGCATTTTTACATGCCTTTAGTGGTTGTGATACCACAACAGCATTATTTTATCAAGGAAAGTACTTCAAAAAAACCCAGATTTAAACGAGGTTCTCGAAGTATTCAAAAATCCAAATGCTGATCCAGAAGTCATTGCTAAAGCTGGAGAACGTTTCCTCCTCGCATTATACAGCTATAGCGATGTGAAAAGTCGGAAAAGTACATCTCTAAATAAATATAGATATGCATGCTTCACAGCATCAGCATATAAGAGAAAATTTAATATTGCGTCGCTACCACCAACAGAAGCAGCTGCAAGACCTCATTCGTTTCGAACTTATCACCAAATTCAGCAATGGTATGGAAACGAACAAAATGCAGAACAATAGGGATGGAAAAAAGACAAGAACTGGCTCATTTCTGTTACTACATTCGATCCCCCTGCTCCGGAAAGCTTACTGAAACTTATTTCTTGCAAATGCAAGAAAGGTTGTCAAAAAGCTTGCGGATGCAGAAAAGCAGGACTAAAGTGCTCCGTTGTGTGCACGAACTGGGGTGGCTCTTGCGATAATTCGCAATTTCCGTCACAAGACGGCATTGAAGAAGAAGAAACGGACACTATTCTCGAGCAAATAAACGATGAAATCGAGAACGAAGAGGACCACGATGAAACTGATGATCCAATCGTCGATGATGCCGAAGAAACTTCCGTCTTCGATATTTCAATCAGTATTGAAGACTATGAAAACCCAACACCTGGTCCGTCAACAAGAATGAAGCATAGACATAGAATAACATGGACTGGCCCTCACGTAACTTTATCACACAGTTCGTTGCGGAATACATTAGAGTGAGAGATGTTATGAAGGATAGAATAATTAAAGGCAAATAATGGTATAAAAACAATGGTGTTTCTATACCATGGACAAATACACAAATTGGAAATTGGGGTATATTGGAAAATTCCGATTTTTTTAAAAGAAATATTGATTATTTTGAATGAGTATCGAAAAAGCTGAATGAATTACAGTAAGGAAATTTATGGGAAATATTTTCAGATTATAAGCACAGTAATCTGTGTTATAAGTATCAGAATATTCAGAAACAAGTCTCGGATTTAAATGAAAATGTTTCGCCTTTAGCTATTCTGTCTACAAATCACCAAAACACATACATACATACACAATATGAGAAACCAAACAATACAGTATACAAGAAAGGTCAAAGGATAAAGGAAACCAATGTTTTGTATTCTGTGGTTTTGCCAATTGCCAAATTACAAGAATATATTCATATACCGTGGTTCAAGGGCGTAGCCAGGAATTAATTTCGGGGGGGGGGGAGGGGGGGTTTGAAATAGGAATTAATTTCGGGGGGGGTTTTGGGGGTGTAAGGGTCACTTTCTGCAGCAAAAAATTTTTTTTTCAAGGGAAAAATAACATTTCGGGGGGGGGGGTTTGAACCCCCAAAACCCCCCCCTGGCTACGCCCTTGCCGTGGTTTGCCTTTAACTGTTCTATCTTTTTCCAATGCTGATTTCAATGGTCTCTTTCTCACAACTAGTCCATGTCATTTTATGTCTATGGAATGAAGCGACGAAAATTGAACTAAATATTTAAATACTGAGTCAGATGTGGATTAGGCCTACTGGGGATACCACGAAAAAAGAAATCCGCCGATTACTCTACCTCATGGTGGTGTGGAAATGAGTATTTCTGCCGAAACGTGTATTGAATTACACTTTACGCCGCTCCTACGCCGAAACTATTCATAGGAAAGAAATGGTTATGACATAAATTGTAGAAAATTGTCTCTACTTTTATTTTGTGTAGATATGTTTTTCCTGTTAATTGCGTCGGAAAGGAGTTATTATCAAAAAAATGCTTTTGGGCGCCAATTTTTCAATATGGTGGCGCGAGCGGCAAACATACGAGGTGGCAAAGTTGAAATTTGGAAAGAGCATATCAAAATCTATAAAATTACCAATTTTCAAAACTCCCGGAAAACTTTCCAAGTAAAAATACTAAATGACTGTACTAAGAGAAACCCCAGAAAAAAACCTTTTAATAATAAATGTATTGAATGAGGTATTCATTTAAAACCTAATAGTTTAAGAGCCAGTAGCCGGCAGACAACACATATTTTAGGAAAGCATAAAATTTCCCCAGTTAGTCTATGGTCCCTACCATAAATGAAATGGGGGATAGCTAAGCCCAGTCGCGGTAGGTTCAGCGTCCCTCAGGTATGATAGGTGTAATAATTTCACGATCTGAAAAAGTATTTTAGGAAAGCTGCCGTTTTGAATGTCAAAATATACTATTATTGTTACTTAAAAATGAAATGGTAGAAGACTGTCACAATTATATCATCACGGCAGAAGCTGTGAAATTTGAAAAAAAAAATAAATTTAAGTATTTTTGGAAACTTGAACTTCATATATATGTTATTCTCGACAGCATTATAATCTTATATTTTTCAAGGCAGAAGGATCTGTCGGTTGCTTCTACCTGACAGACAGTAAAATCTTTCCTTCTGCACGAGCATAATAGTTAGTTAATTTATTTTATTATAGTTATACATAATTATTTATATACCAAGGACGAAAAACTGTCTATTATAGTCGAGTCTGCAAATTGCTATCTTCGGTACCGCCTCGGATAGCATGCAGGCGAGACAATAGACAATTTTTCGCCGAGGTGCATATATTACATTTTTTCGTCCACCTCCACATATTTTTATGAATTTCGGACCTCTTAAATAATTTCACAATAGCGAATGACACATACTCTTATGTTTGTATTGAACCGAATCATACCGTATTCATAGTGACCACAGCGGACGGGAAAGTAATTTTGCGGACGAGAAAGTACTTTCTCGTCCGCAAAGTACTTGCCTTCAATAATAATCGATTGAATCCGCTGACTATTTCATAAATGAAATATTATAAAGATAAGAAATAATATGATTGATTTAAATGAACAAAGATATTAACGGTTGTTCAATGGAATAATTATAGGGAATTGTTGAAGATAATATAAGCGCAGAATATTTCGGCATTTTTTAATTGTTTCTTCAGTGAATAAGAATGATTTTCATGTTTTTTTGTTCGGTACAAAATATACACTTCATTTGACTGGACGATATCCTCTAATGATGCACGAAATCAAATTAACTTCAATAAATTGAATCATTGTTTGCTAATAATATGTAAGTTTATTTGTTTACTACAGAATTCATGCCAATTTTCAACACTACCATGTCATAGAATATAGAAATGAAATCTCTTTGTATACAGCATATCTACAAACACATACAATATACCCTCGCAGGAGAAAATACTTTACTGTCTACAAGGTTGAAGCAACCAACGGAACCTCTGCCTCGAAAAATATGAGCTTATAATACTGTCGAGAATAACATAAATGAAATATTTTTTATAAAATTTTAAAGCTTATGCTATGACATCATAACCCTGGTAGTCTTCTGCCGTTTGAATTTCAAGTAACAATTATAGTTATTTAATCAACTAGTTTATTAATGACAGCGATTAATAGTCGAGATATTTTAATAGTTTGAGACCATTAATCGCTAGATTAATAAACCAGTTGATTACAAGATTTTTCCGTCGACCTTATAAGGAATTGAGAATAAATACTTTATTAAAATAATTATTTATTTTGCATAATAGATACATTTATCATAATATAAATTTCTATGTTCATTTCGATATGTTTATTTTTATGCTCCCGATAGAACAATTCGAGAAATTTACATAGGGAATATTAGACATGTGACACTCTGAATAGTTCATATTTATATCATTATCTACAATTTATGTTCGGTTGCCCATGACAATCATACATTAAAATAGGAGAAATCATACATTAAAATGTACGTGTACGTTAAACTGAGCTATTATTTAGAGGTCGACGGAAATATTATATTTTGACATATCAAAACAGCAACTTTCCTAGAATACTTTTTGGCGCTCTTGTTCCTCGGAACAGAGTGCTTATCAATTTGCCCAAATGTCTGCAATTTTGGAATTTTTCGATGAAAATGGTCTTAAACGATTTGGTTGGACTCACTGATCAAGAACCCATGGTCGAAATTCATTCTGTCCGGCCGTAGGCACGATAACTCTCGAACGGAATGAGCTGCACAGTTGAAATTTTCAGAGTAGGTTTGGGAGATAAATATCTCGGCTAAGTTCGTTATTGGGCAAAATCGGCCAGATGGTTTCGGAGTAACAAAAAAAAAATATATTTTTTACATGACAAATTCCAAATTAAAGAATATACAGAATGATATAATTATTCTATGTATGAATTGTTATAATGTCAACCTATTTTCCTGAGACATGACATTGTCTAATTCATTTCAGCAATCGTAGAATTATGAGAATTATAATATGATATCATACTTTTTGTTGGTTGATATTTTCATGCCGATGGTCAGTCCATATGATGATGGGAATGGTAATGGTAAGTTAATAATATTGTGTTCAGAATATGTCCAGTAAAAACAAAACTGGAATATTGGTGTATTGGAGTATTGGAGTGGATTTGAGGATAGAATATATATTATCGTTCATCATAGAATTGAGGAATGAATATCTCGGATGAGTTCGTTGTTGTGTAGAATTTGTCTAGGTTTTGGATTGATAATTTTTGGCACTCTTGTTGAATTTAAATTCTTCTATGATGTTTGAATTCAAGTTCTACTAAGATGAAGTTCTATCATAAGAATCCATTGATATAATTCTCAACTCTGAGAAACCAATACTTTCGGAGATATAATTTGTCTGTTTGAACAAGAGCGCCAGAAAGCTCCTGTCCACAGAGCTTGAATCAATTTTTTTAGATCGTGAAATTATCACTCCTATCATACCTGAAGGACGCTGAACCTGACTGAACCGCGACAGGGCGTAGCTATCCCCCATTTCATAGTGTAGGTACCATAAACTTGATGAGGTGTCTAGCCCGGCCACGCGGAATATTTGTTGATGGTTAAAATCAATAAATATTTCACCGTGTGTCTTGTTTTACCATAAACTAACTGGGGAAATTTTAGGATTTCCTAAAATATGTGTTGCCTGGCTCTTATCTGTCCAATGTGGAAAGGCCAAATGGAATAAATGCATTATCTTGGTTACTGTACATATTGAAAATCTCGAAACAAATTCAAATTTTAAATTGTCATTCTTCTTCGTACAAATGCGAACCCTACCTTCAACCCCCTTCGAAAGGTCTCGTCATTCTGTATTCAGAAATGTTATCACTCTCATGTTTATTGAAAAAATCGAATTAAAAAAAATTAAATCAAGTGATTAGCGAAACAAAAATGATCAACAATATAAAACTCACAATTAGACCATATTGTAATTAATTCCCCTTGTACATATAATCAGATACAACACTTGTAGGATCGACTATTAACGCGTTAACCATAAGCTGATGTTTCCGTGAATAACGATAAATTGAAAATAATAATCCATTTAATTTGAGCAATATTTATCTAGTCATACAATCCCCACGAAATTTGATCAGTATTTTAAGAGTTATTGGAAAACAAAATTTTCTAATTTTTGATCATCCGGTCAATACAAAACTTTGCATACACATATAAAGGTCGTAATTCTTCAATTTGGTGCTAAATTTCAGACAGATCGAAGAAGTAGCTTCGGAAATATTCAGAAAAGAAGCTTCAGCTCAAAACGGTGATAACTCCGAAACCACTAGGCTGACTTCGACCATTAACGATATTAACCGAGATATTCATATTCCAAACCTACCCTGCAAAGTTGGGGTGTTCTGCTATGGCCAGACGGACAAAATTGGATTTGACCCCGGATTATTCATCAGCGAGTCGAACCCAATCGTTTGAGCCCATTTTCGGCCAAAAATTCGAAAAATACAGACATCTGGGTATAATAATGGCACGCAGTTCCTGGTGGAACAAGCGCGCAATAACGAGGCAAATAATTCCAGAATATATTTAGATATGAATGGACGATATTGGACAGTCATAAAAATTTTGCTCAAATTCAGAGATTATCTTATCCACAATTATGTATGCATGCAAAACTATCTGTATTTGTGTTATGTGATATACAGCATAATGTTTAGGATACATCAATTTTCTACTGCTCGAATATGTGATGAGAGGATAGTTGTCTTCAACAATTAATTCATCATTATAAATAATGTATTTTTCACAGAATTGGCACTGAATTTACATAGATGTAATTTATTATAACACCAATATTCGTCGGAATGAGTATATCTAAAATATCATGATGGAATTAATCCAAGTAATTTGCGTTAATTGTTATAATAGGATTGAAGGAATGATCTTTTTGGATATACAGTTGTGGAAAAGCCAAATGAAATAACGTAATTATCTTACTCACTCAAGCTCTTCGAGAGCTTATGAGGGGTCTCCTTGGGGAAGACCTAGGAGGATCAGTATAATAATATACAATAATATATAATCTTGGTTAATGTACCGGGTTTCCCACTATAATTTGACCCCCCCTTTAACTATGCTACGAGTGGAGATACAAAAAAATGTTCTATACAAAAGTTGTACGAAACCTACTGAATTTTTTCAGGATGTTTTCACGAATTAAAATATATACAGGGTGGACAAGATATTGAATGTGACTTTATTTTTTTTAATGGAACACTCTATATATTTTTTTTATATTTGGCTAGCTCTTTCTCACCTGATTTGGAATATACAGGGTGAGTCTTTGACCACTGCATTAATTTCAACCAAAGATTCCTCTCATCAAATGAAACACTTTTTTCATTTAACATTTTTCCAAATTCAGCTCAGGTAAAAAGATACAGGCTGTTGAAATTTTGAAAAAAAATCAGTTTTTATTTTGTAGCTTTGACATTCTTTTTTCGAATAAAATAAATGTTGGCGTAATGTTTCCTATAACTATGATACATATTTTCCAAATATTAGTTATTTTCTACTTCTACTGGTTTTCTAGTTATGGACTCGTGGATTCATAAAACTAAACGAAATTAGCATAAAGGAAGCATATAAAGTTTTTATTGAGTCATTTCAAGAATATTCCATCGTATTAGAACATTATATTTTTCTTCATCATTTTTCCTTAAACGCACCGTTTTCGAGATATTCTCCATTGAATGTTTTAAAATGGAAAACTCCAGAAATTTCACAACTTTTATGGATCCGTCCCTGAGCGTTGGAATCCCGAATCAAGCTGTAAACCACGTTACCATGCCTTATTCTCGTCCGCCAGCAATGTCATAGATAATTTATATGCGGGAGTGTATTAGCACATTGTGAAATCCTTAAACGCTTGTATCTTTTTACCTGAGCTCAATTTGGAAAAATGTTAAATGAAAAAAGTGTTTCATTTGATGAGAGGAATCTTTGGTTAAAATTAATGCAGTGTTCAAAGACTCACCCTGTATATGCATATGGTTTATCACTCTTATGTTGAGTTTTACATTCTGGAAACCACGTGGCAAACTCAGTAGTCAGTTGTCAAGTGGGAGGCTGTGATGAACCAACTAACTGCATTGGTAACGATATCACACACTTCATTGGTAACAATATTTTCATTTTATGTGAAAAACAATATAAACAAAGCATTACCAATGCAGTTAGTTAATTTATCACAGCCTACCACTTGACAACTGACTACTGAGTTTCCAGGTTGTTTCAAGAATTTAAGACTCTGTAGATCTCCAAATAAGAGAGATAAACCAACACATGTAAGTATATTCGAAATCAGGAGAGAAAGGCCTAGCCAAATATAAAAAAATATATAGAGTGTTTCATTTAAAAAAATTAAGCCGGTCTCAATATCTTGTCCACCCTGTATATATTTCAATTCGTGAAAACTTGAAAAAATTCAGTTGATTTCGTACAACTTTTGTACATAGCGAACATTTTATTGTATCTCCATTCGTAACAAAGTTAAAGGGGGGGTCAAATTATAGTGGGATACCCGGTACATATTTATGGAAAATACCGAAACACGTCGAATTCAAATTTTAAATTGTCATTCTTCTTAGTGAAAATGCAACCCCTATCTTCAACCCCCTTCGAAAGACAGCTACAACCCCCAATTTTTCAAATAGGAATAATGGGCTTGTGATACATCGTTTGAAAGGTCTCGTCATTCTCTATTCAGAAATCTTATGACTTTCATGTTTATTGCAAAAATCAAATTAGAAAAAAAAAATAAAATCAAGTGATTAGCGAAATTTGGTACAATATCAAAAACTAAAATGTAATACAAAATGTAGCAAAAAAAATTTCTTCCAGCATCATTCAACATCCATTTTTTTTTCAAGAATTAGAAAATATTAAAAATAGGTTGTTCCTTTAATAAATATAGGCATACATAATCGTTTATATGTGTTGAAGGTACTTTAAAATACTTTATTTCAAGGAAAATTCTAAGACTTAGTTCTGACACTAACAGTAACTTCTATTTGTGAAGGAAAAAGTTCACAAACTATTCAGCCATAGTAATAAGATTGATGCTTTTGATGTAATTGAAGAGCTGAGAGAATTTTATTCATTTATTTATTTGTTCATGAGCAAACTAGGAGAAATAGTGCTTCTTTTAAGTTAGATATGCATTCGAAAACTGACTGAGTGGATGAAAAAAATTAAATAAATTATTAATTCAGTCTAAATACAAAGATGACTTCTTTTGATTTAATTGAAGAGGTGGAAATGTATTCAAGAGAAAAATAGGAAACGTACTTTTACGTTTCATTTCCAAGTCTGACTGACGACATGAAAAAATTAAAATTTAATATTTGTTCAGGTGTTTGCAAATCTTCAATTTTTCGGTCATGGTAGCAGTTACCAATATTCGGTTTCCTGAAAATTGATCAAAAACTCCATCTTATCCGAGTCTTGTTAGTTTCATAGATGAGATAACGTATATGTAGTTAGTTTTTCTCCTTTTTGATATTCTATATGTTAGGTTAGGAATTACGATTATTACCTGAGACTATAGAAGAGAGAGGACGGATAAAATATTCCCTGTCCTTGAAAACAAATGTCCACCAGATGAACACAGAGCCAGGCTCCTTTTTCCTGCTGTGGCTTTTACATCCGTTAGCTGCACATCCTACCATTATGTGTAACACAGTTTTCTAACAAAACAGTCCGTAAACGCTCAGATAAACACAAGAAACAAACTTCCACCACGTCGTTTGGTGTCCACCAAACTGTCAAAGTTTTGGTTTCCGATCGATAGCGTTGTGTAGTAAGGCATGCAGTATCCCTTCTCTTCTCTTATCAAAGATTATTACCATCAAAAAACGGATGAAATGTTTATCAAGTAAGGTTAAATTCTTCTTCTATTTCACATAAAAGTGATGAAATACAGTGTTGTCAGCTCTCAAAGAAATGAACTACTTGATAGCAATATTCTGGGAGAAAAGTGATAACCAACATTGTTATAACGGTCCGAACAGAATATTTAATACCATAGCCATATTGATAAAAATTAGGATAGCAATATGGCTTCAATAGCAATGTTTATAGCAATACAGAAACAGAATACGTCTGATTGACTTGACAGTCGGCACCAGACCAATGAGCGCTAGATGTGAACCACTCCCAATCTAACCCATACAACCTAAAAACAGCCAATCTCCTCTGCGCATGCGCAGTTTACTCGAGGGTGATAGTTCTCTCAAAAACACACACCTCACACAAAACAATCCACGCATGCGCGGACTCTCTCAAGGGCTCATGTGCAGAACGAAAATGCCCGAAAGGGGCATTGTGATTGTCGAAATTGGCCCAAGGATCATGTTATGTACATACTGTATTCCAAAAATACAGACATCTGGGCAAAATATTAGCACGCTGTTCCAAGGGTGCAAAAATGCTTACACTTAAAATGGCCATAACTGCAAAATCACCCGGCGGATTTTGCCCACTAACCTACCCTGCGATCTTCAACTCATTTCTTTGGAGAGTTATCGTGCTTACGTTGGGACAGACGGACATAATTGGATTTGGCCCCGGATCAGAGGGTCGAACCCAATCGTGTGAGACCATTTTCGGCCAAAAAGTCCAAAAATACAGTAATTTGTTCAAAATGATAGCAAGCTGTTCAAAATGAAGCAAATCCGCAAAAATGTCAATTATTATAGAAACTGATATATTCCACGAAATCAGAGTATCAGATCAGTGTTGAATGAAATTATGCAGATTTTATCTCGCTTTTTGATGGATGAAAATATCGTAGAAGATTCTCAAATGTTTGGATCGTACGTTTCTAAGAATAGAACAGGGGGAATTATTCGTAGGTGACTCATAATGATAATGTGTATGATAGTGGTTACTGGTCAGGATGTAGTGAATGCATCTGGTGAATATTTCGCAGGTGTTTTTCGCGATTCGAGTAAACCGGTTATTAAAAAAAAATGTTAATAGATGCAATAGCTCTAATATTTGGGATTCTATTCGGAGAGTTGGGATACTAAATAAAATTATCTAAGGTCTAAGGCCAGAATAAACTCTGCCGATAATTATAAGTTCGGGTACTTCTCCAGAAATATGTTAAAATCACTTAACTCATGAAGGTTGTAGATGAAATATATCATCCCTTGTCGCCCGGTATCTATACATATATACATACATAAAACAGAGCAGGGCTCACTCCATCGAAGAATCATTGCATCGAAAGAAAGATCACTGAATCGAATGTTCACTGCATCGAAGGTTCACTCCATCGAAAATGATGCCTACTTACTCCTGATTCGCCGAACGTGAAATCTCGTATATCGATCGTCTTCGTTCGTAGTTTGGCTGGATGAGAGGTAATTTGTTTCATTGAGTGTACGTCAACAAAGGCTTTTTAAAAATGTTAGTTTTTGACTCTTCTGACTCAAAAGGTTGAAGGATGAATTTGAATATGATCGATAATTTTCAATTAGTGAACCATTATGGAAAATATTTGTACCTATGCGTTCGTTATAAGTAGAGTTTTGTAACATGCAGAAATTTGTCAAGAAGAAAACATTATCCAGTGATGCTATGAAAATATGAATATATAATATTTACTCGAGTATCATATCCTGATTCTAAATAAAACTGAAATCAAAATAATATGCTGTATTATATAACACTTTTAATCTGACGACTTATAAGTATTATCTTAGTAAATCTAGAACTTTATTTATGTTTAATTGGTTTCTGTATTACTTCTCATTCGTAATGAAGAAATTTGTTTAAAGATATAACATTTTTATACTGAGTTAGAAATTAATACATTACGAGAACGATGGCAGGATGCCCGAAATGAAGGAAAAAGATAGATATATCGTCGGTTGAATGCAGAACTATTCCAAGTCCATTTTTCCCGAAAATCGGTTTATAGCTTAAAATGGTACTTGATGCGGCTCTCTATATCATGCAGAAGTATTGCAGGTCCAAATGATATCCTTAACCCACTTTATCAATTTTGTTTAAACTCACGTGATAGTTCAATCGCGCTTCAGTTGAGTGCAGAACTATGATGAGTGCGGATTCATGATACTTTCTAGCGATTAAGTGGACATGGCATAGTTCTGACCCATATCATAAGGACATAGCTCTGGAGATAGTGGACTTAGTATACTTCTGCGTATTACAGACACAACGGTATGGCTTACAGCAGGGCTCAGAAAATTCTAAACCTCTTGCCAGCAGAGGATATACTATCCTTCATGGTAGGTAATTCAAGAATAATTCAAAATACGTACTAATAATCCAATTTTTGCAGATGCAGCGAATTATACAACAAACAGAATTCAAATGATTCCGGTTCAAAAACAAGTTACGGATTTTGTAGGTGAGCAGTCATGATAAAATAGGGGGTTGTTCCCAAAAAAATTTAGTTTCAGTGTTTGTAATTTAAAACAACAATATCTCAATCAATACATAAATATTAATGGCTATTACTTTTGCTTGCAGTTCCCGTTAGTCAAGATCCAGTGGATTCCGATAAAATGGAACATCTGATGAAAATATCTTCAAATCTACAAATTCCTGACCATTTATTGCCATATGAAACTCTTAATTTCAGTACCTACAGCCTCATATTATCGAACCAATTTCGACATTCTTGAAATAAATGAATTCATCCCTCCCAAGTCCCAGTCACACTTAACTATCCTGAAAAATGTGAATTATTATGGAGATAACATAGTATCACCGGAACCAGATCCATATACAACTGATCATGATAGTAGTGATCCAGATTCCATACCTGTCCATGAAAAAATGGAAAGACAAGAAAATAATGAGGAAGGTGAAAACCAGACCCATAGGAAGTTGACAAAAATGAAGAGAAGATGTGTGGAGACATGGAGAAGATCTAAAATTAAAAAATCTAGGAATACTGGAAAATAATATATCAACGGGAAAGGAAACCTACAGTCTGAAAGAAAACTGAAACCACCCCGTCAAAACTGCAGAAAAAAGTGTGCAGAAAAATCCTCAAAGGAATATCGGAGAAATATTTTCACAAATTTCTGGGAACTAGGAGACATTAATCGTCAACGTGATTTTATTTCCAAATTCGTATCCACTGAAGAAAAACAGAGACATCGCCAACGAAAGAAAACAATAACAATTGATGATGAGAATATAGGCCAAAGTAAAAGGAACTATACTTTCAACTTTTATTTGCCATCACAAGGAACAAGTAGTTCTGTATGCAAAACGTTCTTCCTGAATACTTTGAGTATCAGTGGCCAAATGGTACGTACTGTGGTATCAAAATTGACTATGTCAGGAGTAGTATTAGCCGACAGAAGAGGAAGAGCTTGCAAAAATTCGGCCTTGGACGAGTCAGTCAAAGACTCAGTTCGCCATCACATGAATGCCTTCGAAACAGTAGAGAGTCACTATTGCAGAAAAAGCACTCAAAATGAATATTTGCCTGCCACACTCAATGTGGCGAAAATGTATAGTCTCTAACTTGGAATACTGCCAAGAGAAAAATATGGAACATTTTGCTACTGAAAGTATATATCGCCATATATTCAACACAGAGTTTAATCTTTCGCCCTTTGTTCCAAGAAAAGATTTATGCGACTATTGTCATAATTTTGAAAATGCAGAAGATAAAGCTGAGTTGCAAGAAGGGTATCAGCAACATCAAAGGAACAAAGAATTGTCACGTAAATTGAAAAATGATGCCAAAGATTTCGCCAAAAACGAACCCCATTTTTGTTCTGTTGTTATAAGAATGTGAAATAATCTAAATGTATAGGATTTAGTTAATAAATTATATTTGAATCCTTTATTTCAACTTTACCATGACCAATACGTAAAAAATATTATATTCAACCAAGACTATCCATTTTCATCTTGTCCGTTTGATCAAGAAGAACACTATTCTTATAAATATTTATAAAAACTATAGCGATTTAAGTGTATTATTGTGGACATAGAATAGTTGCAATATGAAGAACTAACGTATGTCCATACAAAACTATATTATGTCCCAATTTTTCAAAAATTACATTTTGAACGGATTTTGAAACTCACAAAACAATCAGGATGTTGGAGTTGAAGGTCTAAATGAAATAATATTTAAAGATTTTTAATCAGTCCTTGACTTATTCAAAATAATGTGTCTCCTGAAAAGTATGAATTTCAGACTTAGTATAGTTCTGCATTCAACCGACGATATATTAATATATTTTTATTTTAAATTCAGTTATTTTCAAAAAATTCTGAAATATAAGTATAAATTAATTTAAAAGTTCTCAATTCCTGCTCAGTGTTTCCACTTTGGCAAGGAGAAAATTCCTAACATGCACAATAAGGATATTTAAATTCTTATATCAATAATGTTGTTTTTATTTGTTCTTGAGTCAATAACTAAAATCCGAAGAAAATTGGAGTTGAACGGGTTTCGCACCGAGCCAATTTATCCCGATGCTGTTTTCTTCTTGACAAATTTCATATTTTGATTCCAATTTTTTTTCCAATCATGATATAATACTCGAGTAAACTAGATTCTTACATATTATAATATAAGTTCTATAGGTAATGGATAATATTGTTTGAATCAATGAAATAGTTTTCTTCAGTAGGTAGGTAATGGATAATATTGTTTGAATCAATGAAATAGTTTTCTTCAGTTCCAAGTCCTGCAATAATTTTCCTCTGGAGGATGGTCATACTGTATTAACTGCCTCTGATGTTAACAGAAAATGCAGTCAGTTGAATAAAAAACCATGAACAATCGCTGTACAGTAAATGTTTCAAATAAGATTTCCTCATTTCCCAATGTTATACCGTGTTATCAGCATTCCAATTCAGCGAAAATGCCATAGTCCTGCTCGACTAGTAAGTATAGAACGCGATATTTTTTTTAGCAATATATCTCGACTAGGCTTATAACGCATAGGTACCAAGATTTTCTATAATGGTTCACTAATTGAAAATTGTCGAACACATTGATCCTTCAATTATTTCAAATTTTAGGTTAGACCAGGGGTCGGCAACGTTTTGAGGCAGAAGAGTAAAAAATTACAATTTCCAAAATTTCAAAGGTTTTAAAGAGCCAGAAAAATTATTCTTGCCAACAATAAATAGTAGTATCATAAATAAGATTTTTTGATGAAAAAAACGAATCTATTTATTCATAACAATAAATAATATTTGCGTATGGAACTAAAGAGCCGCAGCTTCATAACCAAACAGCCGCCGACCCCTGGGTTAGACAGACACTCCGCTTTGTTGACGTACACTCAATTCAATGAAACAACTTATCCCTCATCCAGCCAAACTACGGACGAAGACGATCGATATAGAAGATTTCACGTTCAGCGAATCAGGAGTAAGTGGGCGTCATTTTCGATGGAGTGAATTTTCGGTGCAGTGAACTTTCGATTCAGTGAACTTTCGATGCAATGAGTCTTCGATGGAGTGAGGCGCACTGCATAAAACTTAATTCGTAATATGGCTCTTATTTGGCTCAAATAATACAAAATAACAAAAGTAACTACACTCTTGTGGTGGGTGGGCGAGCGTTGCCACGATAACATTCGAACGGAAAGTGATAGCGACTTTCAGGGTAGGTTTAGCATCTGAATGGGACAGTAATGTTCATGGTTGGGTATAATCGGCCAAACGGTTCCAGAGTTATACCCATCTGGAATATTGTTTCTCGATAACTCAAAAAATACAGATCCGATCGGATTGAAGCGTACCTAATTTAATTAATTTAAAAAAAAATATTGGAAAATCGGACGAAAGTATTCGTCCGACATCGCTGAACAAAACCTAACTCTAGAACCAAGTTGAAAAAACGGCCTATATCGATTGTAAATTCGATTAAGAGTGTCCAATAGTACAATAGAACATGCGCGCAAAAGCTGATTTCACGTCAGTGCTTGTTTAATAATTCTTTATCTGCATCTTTAATATGCTCTGCCAATTCATTCTTATAAGAAATTTGTACTGATAAGTATGTACAACTCTGTATAACACTTGCTATAATATACAGGCTGAATCTTCAGGTTGTATATTTAATTTAACCATAGATTCCTCTCATCAAATGAAATACTTTTTTCAAAATTTTCAGAGTCAGAGAGGGAGAGAACAGTCAAATATTTTCGTAAGAAATGCTGGATTAAGAACCAAATAATAAGAATTGAGAAATTTAATTGAATTTCAAGAATCAGATGATACAACTTTTCAGATATGTATTCTACATTACATATTACACTAAGAGTTAACCGTGTTGAACGAGTAAACAAAGTGCAAGCGTGTATTAACACATTGTGAAATCTTTAAACGCTTTTAACTATTGAGATGAATCTGGAAAAAGGGCAAAGGAAAAACGTTTTTATTTGATGAGAGTAATCTATGGTGGAAATTTACAAATTAAAAACTCACCCTGCATCTCAGTGGCGTAGGTAGCTTTTGTGATGGGGGTGGTGAATATAACTCAATATCGAATTCTATCCATTTTTCTTATAAAATGCAAAGATTACTAAGACTCATTGGGGGGGAGTTGATACCCAAATCCCCGCCCCCTATCTACGTCAGTGCTCTATATCACCAACTACAAATGTTTGATTTTTGAATGACTTCGATTCTGAAAGTAAAAAAAGTATTTTTCAGGATGATATCAAAGCTGAAGGCTCACCAAGAAGGGTATGTTTGGTTTGCGGAGATGTAGCTTCTGGCTTCCACTATGGCGTCGCCTCATGTGAAGCTTGTAAAGCTTTCTTCAAGAGAACTATACAAGGCAACATTGAATATACCTGCCCGGCTAATGGAGAATGTGAAATCAATAAGAGGAGGAGGAAAGCTTGTCAGGCTTGTCGATTCAGGAAATGTTTGAGATCTGGTATGTTGAAAGAGGGAGTTAGACTGGATAGGGTTAGGGGAGGAAGACAGAAATATAGGAGGAACCCGGAGTGCCCTTATCAAATACAAGTGGTTTCTTCGCAAAGGCCTATTCTTCAGCTTGAAGGTGAGAAACCAACCATTTTTTTTTATTTTACTAACCCGGTATTATTTACAACCCAGTTGTTCCTTGCTTAAGAACGAACTACTGGTTATTTTCTGAGACATATTAACTTTTTATATTGAAAACATAATAGTTTATTCCGCAGAATTGAAAGCTCCCAAATAAGATTTTCATCAGATGCTATCATTATTTTGCATGTTTCTACATTCAATTACAGTTTTTCGTTTTGGTATATTATCTTCTCAAATACTGAAACTTCCCAATTGTGCGGCGATAAAACTTTTGTGAACTTTCACTGAAATGTTTTTGGCGCTCTTTTTCCTCGGAACAGAGTGCTTACCAATTTGCCCAAATGTCTGTAATTTTCCAATTTTTGGCTGAAAATGGTCTTAAACGATTTGGCTAGACTCACTGATCAAGAATCCTTTGTCAAAATCGATTCTGTCCGGCCGGCCGTAACCACGATAACTCTCGAACGGAATGAGCTAGACAGTTGAAATTTTCAGAGTAGGTTTGGGAGATAAATATCTCGGTTATGTTCGTTACTGGGCAAAATCGGCCGGGTGGTTTCGGGGTAACGAAAAAAAAATGTTTTTTACATAAAAAATTTCGAATTCAATTTTTTTAAGATGTAGTTTCATCGTAAGAATCCATTGATATCATTTTCAACTCACACTAATTAATACTTTCGGAGAAATGATTTATCAAAATTTCAATATTAAATCGTAACTCTATGATTTCACAGAATTCTGTATCGAAAATGTACGTCCGTATCTATGAATTTCATCTGTGCTCATACATTACATCATTGTTATCTCATCTACAGATAATAGACATGTATGTATGTATAAACAAAGTATGATTGAATGCAAAAAGACCAATGGAATAACCTCAGGTATCGTAGATAGCTGTGAAAACAAAACTGGAATATTGGCTAAGTTTTAATAGATATAATATAATTTTCCTAGATTCGAAGAATGAATATCTCGGATAAGTTCGTTATTGGGTAGAATTGATCTGCTGGTTTTGGATTAATAATCTTTGGCACTCTTGTTGAATTTAAATTCTTTTATGATGTTTGAATTTATTTCCTTTTATGAAGAAGTCCTATCATAAGAATCCATTGACATCATTCCCAACTCTGAGAAACCAATAATTTTGGAGATATGATTTGTCAAAAATTAAACAAGAGCGCCAAAGCTCCTATCCACAGGGCTTTCCCACATTTCCACAATGAAGTCAAACAAATAAATCTCTGACTTTGAGATTTTATTTTGAATCAATTGTGTAACCTTCTCCCATTAAGGCTTGTTTCCCATGCATACGGTTCGGTTCTTTATGGGTTTTAACGGAAAACGAATAAAACCCTTTCACACATACACTGCTGAAGGCCTACAGCACAGAACACAACAACTACAGGCCGTCTGGGGACAACGGTCATACTAACACGCTGAGGTTGGGGGACTTATTAGATTAGTCACCTGATCCTGAACATGGTGAGCGACTGGAGTCCAGTAACTCACAAATTTTATCCTTCCTTCAAGTTGGGGCCAAAGCCCCTCCGCGGAGAGGAAGAAAAAACTGCTCAGTGAACCTACATCGTTCATGGACGATTCAGTGATGGACAGACGCTCTGGAGCTAGAGTATATGGAGCTGCACTCAATGTGAGCATTTCTCTCGGACAGTCAGGCAGCACTTTTAAGGCAATAGCCAGCTGGAGAATTAACTCCAGGCTTGTGCTGGAATGCTGACAGCACCTGGAAAGCTTGGCGGCCAGAAACCGAGTTGAGCTCGGGTGGGTGCCGAGGCACACGGGGGTTGAAGGGAATGAAAGAGCTGACGCACTCGCTTGAGAGGGCTAGGCTATCCTCCTCTTCCGGCCAGAGCCGGCAGCAAGGATGACCAAATCGGCTTTACTTGCACAGCACACTCGGCACTGAAACAATACTTCGGGCCAGCGCCATAGTAAGTTAATGATGAGACAGCCTGTCCCTCACTAACTAAAGAAGTCCTACTACTGAGTAGTGGTAAGCTCAGGGCAGTAACTGGCCTACTAACCGGACACTTTGCCGGAGCTAAATAAGAGAACAGCTCTTCGGAGAAATACTCCAGGTTCAACGGTTTTTTTTGGGTTTTCTCTCCCAAACTCTGAAAAATATCTATAAAATAAAAATTAATTATTACTTAAATACTCCAGGACTTGTACAGGCAAAAAGATTCCTGTATTTTCCTGCCAGTACAATTATTACTTGTACAGCGTGGCAAGTCAGCAAACGAAACATACAGGCTCTTTGGATAGGAAAAGGAAACAGCCGATCATATAATTTGCAATTACATATGGATGAGCCAGTTTTAAATCCTCATGACGTGATGGCTAAGGCTCCTAAGGTCGTCATTAGGTATTTTAACACCGTTGACAATGTCCTTAGCATTGAATAAGTTGGGTAGTAGAACAAAAGATCGTATCAGTTGCAGTTCTGAAGGGCTGAATCAAGCCAAACGACTACACGGCGTTCTAATAATAATAATAATAGTAGACATAATACATCCAAAAGGCTGGAGCCCAATTACAGGAGTATACAGGACACTAAAAAAGTAACTACACTCTTGTCCACTACATTTGTAGTTACTTTTATAGTGTTTATAATAAATCCACAGTGAACTCAAAATAGAATATAGTATACAGGGTGATTGTTTGAAACCGTACATTAGAAGAATATAAAAATCATAAAATCGCATGATTTTGAATTTTTGGTCTTAGGCAAAGTCCGGTGTGATCGTTCTCGTGAAAATATCTTCAAGATGGTGCCACTTTCATAAATACCGGAAGTCGACACATACTCTCTTATTTCAAATACGATTACATATTTTTTACTGCTTTTTTGGATTCAGTACCTAGCAAATTTTAGATCAACTTTCATCAGCATTCCCTATTTTTAACTACAGCCGTTCTTCAGATATTTCAACTTGTCGTCGCCATTAGATACTGTGCTGAAATTGGGGAGATGCGCAGCAGAAGCATTATCTTTTTGTATCACAATTTTCAAAATGATATTACGTTCGAGCGTAATCGTGCTAACGGCCGGATAGAGTATCAATTTTTGTTGAATATGTACCTAATTTTTAATAAGGTCGTGAATACAAAAAGTTTATTAAATCAGAAGAAAAGAAAGCTTCTAGAGAGAGAGATAAACTTTATTGGATGGTTCCAAATGGCTATAGACCTAAGTCTTCCTGCCTGTTACAAAAATTCATACAATTACAATTTAGGTACTTCATATTTGGTGTTAGTATGGATGTATATTAATTTAGGTTCATTAAAAATTCAAATAAAGGTGCTTCTGGAAATTTTCTTTTTGGTATGATGTTCCTGTCGTATCTGTGAATAAGAGGTTGCATGATATCTCTGTGGTGTTGTTCTGATATGAATTTTTTGTCCAATCTATTCATCCTGTTCAGAATAGGTTCAATTCCGGTCATTTCATACAACGTATGATTAGGGGGGTTATGCAGGGGGTTGTTCGGGTGTCGTAGTCTTGTGATCTTACGGAGGCTTGTTCTTTCTCCCACTTCTATGGTTCTTCGCATAGTACAATTTCCATTCGATATAATCGGGTGTCCATATTCGAGTAAGGGTCTACATATCATTTTATATATTCTACTGGCTGTATTGGTGCTTATACCTTCGTTTTTATAGGTCAACGACCTGAAGTGTTTAGCCCTTGTTATTGCCGTATCTTTCTTATGTTTACTGTCTGATTTGAAGTTGAGCTTGCTATCTATCTGTATGCCAAGATATTTGCAGTTGCTTGTGCTTCTATTTTGTTAAATTTTCCAAAAATGTTTATACCCCTCCAAGACTTACTCTTGGTGTTGGTTTTTAAAATTGAATTTCAGAGAATATTTGGTTGTTTTAACAATAAATATGTTCAATCTGGCTGTGAAAGTATACATATACTTTGCTTTATTATTATTATATTGGTATTGGTATTACATCCAACACCTCCAAATGTTTCTCGCAAACTGCGCTAAACAGAGGTAGAAGAATAATGTAGCCTTAACCTTAAAATTCATCAGCTCTTCATTTTTCGGAATAAAGAAACAGCTAACCTAATTTTTATTTATTGAAAATGAATCATAATTGCTCAATTCCTGCTACTATAGATCTAATATGATATTATATTAAGTCTATGGCTGTTTTACTGGGAGGAACACATTTTCGTTTCTATTCTTCTCAACGTGTATTCTCCTATATTCACTACATACCGTTTAATACCCAAACACTATTTAATCACAGAATAGAGAGCACTATATTGTACTAATGTCAAACCGACAACGTTTAATGGCAGACTAACGTGAACCGTACATGTTACGGGCTTGTGTACAAAGATGTCTTTGGCCAAACTACATTCTCATGCATCCACGTGTTTGTTAGGGAAATAGGTTCTGTGTTTAACTTTAAGCTTTCTCTGTGACATTTGGTCACAGAGCATAGACATTCAGCACTCAAGACCTCGGTTTGCCAGACGTGTATACTATTGCTACATTGCATATGCAAAAAAAAAATCCGGTGGTGCTACATAACATGTTCAGTGTATATAAGTGAAAGATTTGGAAATATTTTCAGATATAAAAATGCTGGAGGCGTTGGCAGCTTGTGAACCTGATCAATTAGAGATTAATACAATGGTAGGAAATTCAAAATCACGTTATCTGCCAATTCTCAGTGAACTCTTTGATAAAGAGTTAGTCGGAATTATTGGTTGGGCTAAACAGATACCTGGCTTCACTGATCTGCCTATTAACGATCAGATGAGACTATTGCAAAGTACCTGGGCTGAGATCTTGACACTCACATTGGCATACAGAAGTCTACCACTGTTGGGATCGTCTAGATTGAGATTTGCCACAGATTTCACCCTTGATGAGAAGCAATTGAAGGATTGTGGTGCTGCTGACTTGTATCAAGGGGTAAGCTATTGCTGGATATTTTGTCATTATTGATTTCAGAAACAGATAAGTAACTCAGTTAGTGTTTAATCACTGTAATTCTATATTAGTAAGATGTCTACATCTCTTAATATTTTACCTCGATTTTGTTTGAAACATTTCAAGCGACAGCACTGGAACCTCGTTTCATCTTCTGTGGATGCTGCTATTCAGAAAGGACGACAAATTGGTTGTTATTTGAAATGTGTTTCTCTTAAGATATATATAAACATGGTGTGTGTGGTGCCCAATAACCGAATTCGGATAATGTCCGATATAAATGCGCAAGACTTGTTCTGAGCAACAAGTATTTCCCAAACCCGACATTTCACTTGGGCGTTACAAAATCAACAGAATTATTTTTGCTCATTTAGGATAGTACAAAACTAGTTATCGGAAATGTAAATCCAATGTTTCGAGAACATTTTCGGTCAATAATTCGAAGAAAATAGACATTGTGGTAAAATGATACTGCCCTGTGCTAGACACTTGACAGCTATCTTACGAATATGGCACATGGTTGGGGAGGAGGAGGCTGTGCTTATGCATATTTCCACTCCATCGCAAGATATGGCATCATAGTATGAAGTAGTTCATGCCATGCCCAAAGAGTCTTCCTACAGCAAAGGAAGGCACTGCGAGCCATAGCTGGAGTATCTCCTGGCACGATTTGTAGAGATTTGTTCAGGAGATTTGCTGTGCCAACCCTTGCTCCTTCCTATGTGCTGGGTTCCGTTTGCTCTGTACACTCCAATAAGAACAATTTGATAAAGGGAGAAAATGTCCACAGACAAGATAAGAGAACGGCATTCCAGTTGAGTCTTCCGAAACACCGCCTCTCTAAGGTGCAGAATTCATGGAGCTAGATTGGTATTAAGATCTATAATAGTCTCCCTCCAGACCTAGGGATAGCGCAGGCTTCAAGAGATAGTTTAGCAAATTTTTGAGGGTCAAACCTTTTTATTCAATTGCGGAATATCTTAATTATAAATTTTCAAATTGTCGTCTCTCTATAAATCAGATTTTGAGTTCATATTTTAACTGAAGATTTTAATTATGCCAGACTGTCTTAGTTTGTGTTTTGTGGAATTTGTTTTATTCCTTAGTGATATTTTTCACTCCTAAATCGATTATTACTTTTATTGATGACAATCCTTGAAATCCCTAAAATTTTGAAGGAAATACATAACTATTAGGTACTGATCAGAGAATATAAAAGGCGGCTCTATAGTAACAAAACTCGAATACCAATTCTTCCACAAGCTATTTTTGGAAGAATTAAAAATTTTTAGGCATCTTTTGATAAAAAGGAATGACTCATCAACATGGGTTCATTCCGAGGGGTAAACCGCTAGGAATTCTGGTGTGCAAGAAGGTAGAATTCCATGGAATTCCTATTGAATTCCGAGGAATTCCTATTGAATTCCTGGAATTCCTATTGAATTCCTGGAATTCCTATTGAATTCCTGGATTCCTATTGAATTCCTGAAATTCCTATTGAATTCCTGAAATTCCTATTGAATTATTGAATTCTTGAAATTCCTATTGAATTCCTGGATTTCCTATTGAATTGCTTAAATTCCTATTGAATTCCGTGGAATTCCTATTGAATTCCGTGGAATTCTTATTGAATTCCATGGAATTCCTATTGAATTATTAAGAATTCCTATTGATGTTAGAGTGCGACACCTATCGGACAATCATGTATACAGCTCCAAATAGTTGGTTTTAACCGAGGGGTAAACAGCTAGGGATTCTGGCGAATATAGAATTCCAATAGAATTTCCAAAGATTTCCTATTGAATTCCAATGAAATTCCGGTTGAGTTGGAATTCTGGTGTACAAATTTTTGTCAGAGGTTTCCCTGTCTGTTCATTCCAATTATGAACATAATTTATTTATCTGTAGTCTAAATAAAATGTTATTCTTTCAGTGTTGCCATGTGATAGAGAGAATTGATAGTCTTTCAATTTTAAAAGAAGAATACTACCTCCTCAAAGCCCTTGTTTTAACTAACTGTGATGTTAAATTGGAAGAAAACCATTCTTTAAAGAAATTCAGAGATACTATATTGTCTGCTATGTCTGATGCTGTTGGAGTATTAAGGTGAGTTGATAGACATAGACCCTTGTAAACCTTGCCTCAATTTTTGGCGAATACACTGAAGCGAAAGAAAAAAAATCCCCTAAAACTATTCATCCCTAATAATTCTACTAGGAAGATTGAAACAGATCCCTGACAAAAAATCCGGGCAATGGATTATTTCAATAACAATCTTAAAATTACTTAAATTACTTAAAATTACAGATCTTGTGGCTCTAGAAGAAACTCGGATGTCAATCCTGCGGAGTAACTCTGGAGCTCCGACTCTTCCATGTAATATACTGACTGACAAAGAAACTGCAGCACCCAGAAGGAGCTGTTGTGTTAATTTTTTTTTGGTAAAACATATATAGTATAGCAAGGATTAAATGATTGAAATTTGAAGAAAAAAACGAAGGGTTTACAATTTTCTTTAATAAATTTGTTAATAATGCGTTTGTCCACCGCGATTATCTATTCACTCCCCAACAAGTCTTGGCATTGATGCAATAAGATTGTCTATTTCTTCTTGAGGGATACTATCCCAAGCTACCTGTAGTTCATGTATCAGAGCCGCCAAGCATGATGCCCCAAACATGCTCTATGGGCGAAGGATCGGGAGATCTGGGCAGCCATGGCAAAAGATTCACATGGGTCGCATCATTAATTATCTTGCTGAAATATTGGATTCTCGAGCCGGTTAAAGTAATGGAGAACATATGGCTCCACTATTTCTTGAAGGTAACGCAGCGCTGTCTTGTTACCTCGAATAAAGACTAAAGGTGACCTACTTGCATGTGCAATAGCACCCCATACCATATTGCCTACTGTCTGGTGTATATGACGCTCAATATCAAACTTCGGTTCACGTCTTTCTCCCCGACGTTGTCTAACCCTTCTTCGGCCATCATGTGCACCCAAGGAGAATCGAGATTCATCAGAAAAGACGACCTGATGCCTGTCCACATTCCAATATTGACGTTCTCTGTAATCGTTGCCGGCGATGCTCAACCGTCAGAGGTAACACAAGATGGGGTCTATAATGCTGCAGTCCAAAAGACCTTATCGGGCGGTAAACCGTTTGGACAGTTACAGGATGGCCTTGTTCTCCTAACCACTCATCAGCCAAAGATCGAGTTGTCGCAAATCGGTCTCTGATAGCCATAAGTCTTAGACGTCGATCTTAAACTTCATTTGTGCCCCTTCGACGTCTGGTGTCTACTCTTCTTTGATTTTGGGCATTATGAAACCACGCTTGACAACATCTCATAACAGTACTTGGATTTCTGTTCGTATGGTTAAACTAAAAATAAACAATTTCAGCAGTACTACAGTAACAGAGGAAACTTATACTACCAATCTTTCTACAATAGTTCTCAATTAATTCGATATTTTTGTCCAGTAAATTCCAAACCTCCACTGTAATATTCATTACCCAATCTAACAAAACGTGACAAAATACTGTGATAGCCATAATTTGTGCGATGGTAGGAACTTGGAATAATTCAGATTTACGAGTAGGTCTGTTTTGAACTTAAAAATAAATCAACTGGAGCAATGAAGCACCGTCTATCTCTCTCGATAGTATCTAATAGAAGTGGAAAGGTTTAACGGGTAATTCCACTTATATATATTACCCCGCATGATCCATATTTCTATGTATCTAATAGAGAGCATTCAAGTCAGAACTTGTTCTACTTCCTAGCAAGGTGCTAATATTCAAACTTTGCATAACCTGCATATAATCGTATTCACCATGTTGCAGATTAATTTTACACCTCATAAATTTTATATGCACTCTTTCTACTTGATTGAAAAGATTCACCGATCACGGAGTTAATATATTTTATATTTTTATTTAATAATAATCGCGAATTTCAAAACCTGTTTGAGGACGTTTTCAATTTGATAGTCGAACTGAATAGGATATTTGGACCTAGAAAAAGAAATAGAATAGAACTTGTCAACATTGAGTAACATTCCATTATTTGGTGACCAATTGATCAAGAAGCTCAAATCGGATTGGGTCTTCACAGTCCGTGTCGTAGTTGACTGGTATATACATTTTGAGGTCATCAACGAACAGAAGGTATTTACAGTAGCAAAAGTTAAGGGCTATATCATTATTGAAAGTATATGTATATGAAGAAACCGGACCCAGATGTGATCCCTAAGGGGCGCCATGATGTAACATGAATATCCCTGGAAATATGGTTTTGAATTTTCACCAACTGTTTTCTATCAGATGAATAACTATTTAATCAAATTTTTAAGCCTGTCTTCTCCACTACAATGTCCTGCTTATATACTGATAGATTTGATGTTGTTGATCTATCTACCTGTGACACATACATGTTTATTTTTTCAATATGCAAATTTCTGCAATTCGAGAAATGCTAGTGCACAAGTAAAAATTTACTACCTATTTTAAAAATTACTCTTTTTTTTCAGGCCTTCTGGTGTGTTATACCAGGTACAACAATTACTTCTCTGTTTGCCAGCGTTACGTCAAGCAGATCAAATAGTTAGGAAGTTCTGGTCTAACGTTCACCATCAAAATCTGGCACCAATGAACAAATTATTCTTAGAAATGTTGGAAGTTTACAGTCGGTAGCTAGTACATATATTATCCAACGGAGATCACATCCAATTGGTGGAAGGTCAATTGTGTGCTCAAAGAAGAGAGGAAATTTGAGTAGGAATGGGGATCACTGAGTATGGTTAAATCTTCAGTACTTGCTCCCATTCAAATAATCTATGGGCATACAATCAGGTTAGGTGAAATGTGTATTGAAAGCGATAATTCAGTTCATTACCATATGAAATTTTTAGAGAACTGAGTTATCTTTGAAGAATTTATCCAATTTATACCCATTGTTTGTTTTAAGTACAAAACAGTAGAATCTGCTTAATGTTGAATTATTGCCACCTCAACCTACTGTACCTATTAATCCTATTATTTTTGTCCGGAATCATGAATTTTGGTGCATAGATTGATTTTTAGTATTGCAGAAGTCTCATTGAAGGCAAAGATGTTCGAAGTGAATTGGTTCATATTCATACTAAGATCGATTAATCTAGTCATTTTCGGAAAAAAATATTTTTCGAGATATTTTTCTAAGTAAAAATGACTTAAAACGCCAGAATATATTATAGCATTTGGTCAATCAGAAGAAGGGGAAAGCGTGTGACTGACTAAAATAAATAATGCACATGATAGTATCCAAAGGTAGGGACAGACTGATCCCTCGAACGCAACGTATGCGATGCAACGTGGGAGAGCTTGTGTGCACACTTGTCCCTCATATGCAACGCATATTGACATCTGACGTTGTTGTATTTATTTTTGTTGGACAAAAAGTTCAGTTCTCGGAGTTTTATTGAAAAATAGAAAATAATGAAGTAGGTATGGCGAAAAGCCTGAGATGAAAAACTTTACTAATGAAATAATTTAAATCTCGAAAACTCTTATGAGCAGTATGACTAACAGATCAGGAATAAATTGATTTGCTGACCTTGTTTGCTTCATTTTCTTCAACGAAAATGGTGCTTGGAATTATGGTGGTTCTGGCTATTTAAATAGTTTACTATTTTACTATTATTGATAAGGGGTTACGTTGCACCGCGACCTTGAGATCTATTGTGCCCCCCATCAGAGCTGTTCTCACCATTACGCCATCTACAGCTCGCCCTCCAGTTCCAGAGTATAAATGAACCTCAATATCTGGGAAGGCTTCAAGGATATTACGTCTTCACTCCTACAAGTTTCCTGTCCAAAGCATTCCTTTCGCTGACTTACAATGGCGAGGCATTCTGTAACAAGGTGAAGAGGAGTTTCTTCCTCCTCCCCACAGAATCTGCACTCGTCAGTATCTGATAAACCTATTCTCATCAAATGCTTCCTGAGGCGACAGTGCCCTGTGAGGAAGCCAGTGACCAGGTGTAACTTATTCTTACAGAGATCCAGATACCTTTTGGATCTCACTTCTTTAAAGTTCCTAAGGAACTTTTTGGAATGAACCAAACCTGGAAGATTCCGCCAGAGTGTTTCTCTTTTGGTTTCCTCCTTCTCCAGAAACTCTTTCTTGTAGGTGCATTTTCCTATACCGCAGAAAGGTTCTGGGCCAATAAAAGGAGTTCGTGCTGCCTTTCTGGCAAGTGTATCGGCCTCTTCGTTCCCCTTGATTCCCGAGTGACCGGGGACCCAGACTAAAAAGATCTTATTATTCTTGCCAATTTCATTTAGTTTTCTTCGGCACTCCCATATCAACTTTGAATCGATGGCATGGGAGCTCAGTGCTTTGATAGCAGATTGACTATCCGAATGGATTGCTATGTCGCATTTCTGATATTTTCTTTCTAGGTTAATATCTGCACATCTTTCGATTGCGAGTAATTCTGCCTGAAAGATACTCAAACGGGAGCCTACCGACAGTGCGCACTATTTAAATAGTTTACATAAGGTGGAAGAATCCAATTGTAATTGGATTCTTCATTATTCATAGTGTACTATGAATAGGTGAGATTTGGAAAATTGCTTCCCTTCAAAATTTCACTGTATGCCACTGATCCCTACAATAATTAATCGATCTAGAAATATAAGTAAATAGTGCTTCCAACAGTTATTTTGGTGATTTAAATGGTAACGGAAAAGTTAATAGTGAATAGCTTTATTTCAAATAAAAGTGAATAATCAAGCACAACGCTTCGAAAACTGTATTTGTTCGCTTTAGAACTATATAAATGGCCAAACTCAAAATTAATCCACTGAGTATGACTCGGCCTCAAGGAGCATTTTTAATATTTTATGCATCTGTGTTCTGCATTTCGCTCAGTTACTGTCAAATGATGGTTCAGGTAGATTAATTCCTTGGTTCGATTGTTGTATGTAGTCTGTGTTTTCGTTGTGAATTTATTTTTGTTTTTGAAAGTAAAAAGCCGGCATTCTTGTATATGAATTGCTGAAAAGTTACTTGATTATTTAGATTTCGGACATCCATTGCCTGAATTTTATACCTATACACATCGCATGCTTAATGGTATACTGACCTAACTCGAAATAGATGATTCTTGGGAAATCGCAAAAGAAGATCTTGTTGTTGGGAGTAATCCTGTTTATTGACGGATAACATAAAAAGTTATTCGTGATATAATCGTGAATGCTGTTATTGTTAAATTATGATTCACCTTAGATAAGATCCAATTCAAAATTACCCGAAAATGATTTCTACTTATTAAAAAATAATATTATAAAAACTACATTCTAAGTTAAGTCGGTTTTTTATTAAAAATGGAACAAAACTATGAAATGCAAGTGTTCGATCAAGTTTACAGCCTGTTTCGGATTAAAAAAACCAATTATTTATGATGACTTTTTTTAAATTCAGTCTGTATATGATTAATTCAGAAAAACAAATTATGAGGTTGAGCCTCTTTACTGAAATTAGGATACCGTGAATGAATTTGAATTAATATTTTTCTAATAATTGGAAGACATGACTATAATTATCAATCTTTTATTGTAGAAAACATAACAAGTAGAAGATAAAATATTGAATTATACATATGGGTTAAACTTTGAAAGAAAAATAAATACACTTTATATATCAACCTAACAAATAAAACAATGTAATGCAAACATAATGTGGCTCTAATATTTAAACATAAAAAGTAAACTTAACTTTGGCACGTAATCAATAAATAAATGAGTCAGAATAATAATATACGATTATATAATACAGTTATAATAGTCTGCATAAAAATTTGGAATCAAATTTTTTGACAATAGTTCTTTTAGATCTTTCTTCTTATTTTCACTCAATTCTTGCTTTTGTACGTATGCATTATTTGGTGCAATTGCGGACAGAGGAAGCGTCTTCTTCCTTTTGTTTCTGACGACCACTTCTTGGAATTCCTAATCTTTATAAGAAGTTTTTACGTAAAATGAAAAAGGTGCATCTTTGCTTACTCTGATAACTTTTAGGTCATTCGAAAACACTTGTGCCCCCTCTTTCGTTTTATTAAAATTAAAACCCCAATCTTCTTGTAGTTTTTTCAAATCAAAAAATGCCTCAAAGGTAAGTTCATCTACAGAAAACTTGTTTCCAGATTTCTTTGAGTTTTTAATAATGGTTACGTATTGGTGTGGGGTGTAAATTGGACCAGACTTAAGATTTTTTTTTATCTCCTTTTCTATTAGGCTATGTATATTATCACCCTCGTTTTGTGTATGACCTTTTACTAAAAATTTATGAGTAATAGATTGTATATTTAGATGCATATAGATAAAGTGCAACTATAAATTTATTTTTATTCTGACCAGCACAATTGTCAGAGTAAAGAATTACATTATATGCATCATCTGGTGGTGCCTCTGCTGAGATCTTTTCGAAGACTCTTAACAAACATGTCCCAATTTCGTTGGCTCCGCGTTTTGCATCAGTTTCATTCCAGAAAAAACAGTGTACATCATCGTAGGAGTCTTTAATTTGACCGTCCACTTTTTTGTTTAGAATTGTAACTGTAAAATTGTAACTATTCAACTTTGATTTGTAATAAAATCCCGAGGTATCTCCTCTAGGAGACTGTAGAACAGCTTGCAGATCAAACACACTTTATTTTTATGGTCTATTTTGCAGCGATCATCGTATTTTTCTTGGCGACTCAATGCTTTTTCTTCTAAATGGACATCGTACGATTCTTGCAGCAATACCTTTTGTTCGGGCGTCGAGTTCCTGTACTGCACACATAAATCACATTGGTCTTTTCTTGGACGAAAAAATGAAATATTATAATCTTGTGTAAATACTTTATAGAATGTGCAATAGCTTCCAGCAGCTTTATTATTTTTAATTTGGTTTTCTTTAAAGTCCCTGAATAGATCTGAAATTGTTTTCCCACCATCAATGTATTCTCGAGTAGAATATTGCCTAATGTAATGGGATTCAATTCTTGGTATTGCTTCTATGAATTGCTTTATATCGATTAATAGTTCGTCATCAATTCTCACATGGTTGCTGTGCTGCCCTCTCAGATCTTGTGCCAGAATTCCATGCTTGTCTATTTTAACTGTACGTATTACACGATCAGAAATATCTAACGTTTTCATAAAAAATACTTTACAGACTCGCACCGATTGCCCTTCTACTACAAAATGGAATGCCTGATTACAATTTCTTGGATTGCGAGCATTTGTATATTTATATTTAGGAGTTATACTGGTCATACACGACATAATAAATGATCTTTGAGCATCAACCTGGCCAAGATTCCAATACGCATCGAAAATCACTTGTCTTTGATCTACAGTTATCCTTTCACAGCATTTTAGCCTACATTTATCGCCACAGGGCGGCTGAACAGAACGAGGTTTCATTACTTCATTTCTTCTGCTAGTGTATGATTTTCCAGCATTTCTCAGACTTTTAGCAAGATTCTGTTTCCAGCTTTTTTCATTTCGTGTACGCTTCCTTCCCCTTTTCTTTTTTTCTTGCGGTGAAGTATTTTCTCCAACTTCTTTATTTAGGGAAACTTCTGTTGTTGTAGGTTCATTAATGTTTGTTTGCTCTGATCTATTTTGTTCATTTACTTGAACTATATTATCGTGTCTTTTGTTATGTTCATCACTGGAATCTGTATCTGAATTATCACTGGAAGATTCTGAAGATGATGACGATGAAGAAGACGTTGAAGACGAAGAACTACTGGATGATTTTGATCGACTCGGATATACTGGTATTAAACATGACTTTTTAGGCTTTTTAGGAAGTTGGTATGTAGGATCAAGATCACTAAAATCGACGTCACTATTTTCAGCATTCGAAATTCTCTCATCAGTGCAATCGTGAACAACTGTGGTGCTATGAACGTGATTTTTATTGCTGATGGAAGCTGATTCCGAAATTTCAAAATATTCCTGTACGTTAGAGTAACGCTGAATTTTGGGCTTGTTTGTTATATCAGCTAACATCTGTAACTAAAATAAAACGTATCCTAGTAGCAAGCAATAAAATAAATAAAATATGTAACTATTATTTAAAGCTAGCTGAAATTATTACCGCCACTTCAGTTGATGGCACCGATTCATGTTCTTGTGTTGTCGGTTGTGGCGATGATTTTCGAAGCTGAACGAGTTCCATGATCTTTTTCGACCTATTTGATGACATTATCAACCTAAAGCATAAATATTGATAATGTGCCTCTTTTATAAATATATAATTATGTACTGTATTTGTAATAACAGTGACTTAAAATAAAATATTCACAGACAATGAAAAACTTAGACATTATATCACTTTAAATTTCCTCGAACAAAGACTTAACTCATATTGCGGATTCTAAACTACGATAGCCTTTATAGTAAACAGACTTAATCTTGATTGCTTTAAAGTGTCAGCTTAAATAATGGATAGGTTTTAATAGTAAACTGACTCAAGTCGAAATGGGCCTCAAAAAATTCAATGATGCTCGATGATAAACTGGCTTAAAACTGAATGTTTCACGTAATATATTATTAAAATATGTAGCCAACTGACATAAAATTTAATAAGTCAATATAAAATTATACTATTTGATGAAACTTACCCTTCAATTTAGTCGTAAACAGACTCAACAACAATTGGGTCTTCGTTCAATAAAATAATAATAATATCACTGCACCAGCGTTGGACATAAAGTGGCATGAGTCGCTGTTCGACGATATCGCGATGCGAGATCCCACAAGAGTGAAAGAGACAGATATATTTTTAGGGCGCCAAAAATGCCTAGTTTCGTCGTAATTCAAATGGTGATAGGTAGAGGGCGCTCAATAGAACCTGTATCTGTACGTAACTCAATTTTGACCTATCTACTAATGGGTCAGTATTCCATTAAGCATGCGATATGTAAAAATAATAAATAAAAAAATTTAAAAAAATATATTCTGTTACGGAAACAATTACATATTATGGATTGGATCTGAAACCAGAAATATTGAGGAGCAAAGCATACATTCAAGTCTTGATTAGACCTTCAAAAATACATATTCAAATTAAGTAACCAGCAGATAAAATACATATACTCCATTCACATATATAAAGTCTCCCGGTTGGCCATGAAAATTTGACACATTTCACCATGTATATTTTGAAAATGTTAGGTTATAGTCACTTTCCTGTCAGATAACTACGCAACGTTGTCCTCTCTACATAGAAGTCGTAGTAATTACGTATTTTCACAATGTGAATTTACTTCGGAAAAATAATGAAATTGACAAGATATTATGTGAATTCAATAATTCCACAGTCCTGGCGACTGTAGAAGAAAATTTTTCCTCTGTTGTTACTGGAAATATTTCACGTAAATAAACTGGTTGGAAGAATCAATTATGCTATTTTCTTCTATGGAAATCAAGAATCAAGTGTTGGAATTTTATTGGAAAATAATCGATAGAGTACTCCGCTACTTTGTGATTGTTCATTTGAAAAAAGAATAAAAGTACCCGAATAACCCGGCAGGAAAACTTCTAAACGAACAGGCTCACTTTTCGAAATTCTCAAGGAATAAGCCTACAGAAGACATTCAAATACCTTGTTGCACAACTTGAAATACACCAGTTTCAAAATGTAGTAGTACTACGAAACCTGAGTCATTCTTATACCTTAATGAAATATAGTGATAGGAAACTAAGTAATTTCATTCGAGAGTGCAACATGTCAGAATGAAGTTTTCCTATTGCAGATTTCGGTTCTGTATATCACTCCTACTTTCGGCATTTTCAATTTCAAAGCGAAGAGTTCTTTCTTATATTCGAAGATAATGGTCTGTTATGATTATGTTGAGAGTATAAGGCTGGTTTTCCTGTCACGCTGACGGTCGGCGCTGATGGGTCAATATGTATGTAGCTATAGGTAGCGTTTTCGAGTCACGCAGCGCTGACGGCCGTCAGCGCTGAGCTATATACGCGCACGTACGCGCCGGCGCGTCGGCGCCGCTGACTAGCTGGCGCCGACAAGCCTCCACATTCAGTGAGCCAGAGACAATAGCATCCTTCTATTTCTCAATGTGATCAGCGTAATGCTAAAAGGATACGAGCTGACCGATCAGCGCTGACCGTCAACGCCGACCGTCAGCGTGACAGGAAAACCAGCCTAAATTGGCAACGTCTCTGCGGATTGTTTTGACCTTGACGATATTTCAGCAGTGCCAACCTGCCTTTGTTTCAGTTACAAAAACGTGATAGACCTAAATCATCGCCAACCGGGAGACTTTATAAAAGTGAATGGAGTATACAACAATTTCAGTGCGAACTTTTTGCTTACAAATCCCCTAATGTGCTTTCTCGATTCTTCTATTTTTCTTGATAGGAAGCCATGATGATAATGAGATGTAAAACTTAACATCCGAAAGTTGATCTTTTCAGCGTATATCAGAAAAAAATTAAAAACAGATGTATTTCGTGAGTTGTCCCATATGGAAATGTTAACATATAATGTGATTCCTTCAACTATTATTTAGTTATTTCTGGCCTAATTTCGGGGGATGATGAATGTATATATTAATTTTTGTTTTTCAGCATTGTATAGTTTATCTCCACTAAACATCAATTTTTGCATCAAATTTCATATCCAGAAGAACTTGATTATATCTATCTACACGCCGATTTTTGCCGTATTTTTGAACGCATTAAATTCCATAAATATGTAAAATATTATATAAAAAGTTTTAGCTGAGAAGAATAATTGTTGAATAGTAGTTTTAAGTAATAAAGTATTTTGATTAATATTTGTTTTAATTCAGTGACACTGAAATAATTAACGAAGGTAGTCCCAGAAGAACCCTGACAAAAAAAATACAAAATGTTAGTAACAGAAATTTTCATATTCTTACAAATTTTGCTTTTTACTAGATTCATATTTCCAATTACGAATCGCCTACCTTCTTAAAATTACAATAAACCGCAATTAAACCTCTACATTGTTATGCAAATCTTACCCATTTTTGCGCACATGTTCTAGGCAACAGAGTGCTATCTTTTTTCCCAAATGTCTGTAATTTTCGGATTTTTTACCGAAAATGTTTTCAAACGATTAGGTTCGACACACTGATGAAGAATTCGAGGTCAAATTCGATTATGTCCGGCCGGCCGGCCGTCCGTTGCCAGTTGAACTGGTAAATGACTTGAAACTGTAGTTATGAAGAACTGTTAATTGAAATGTAAATGTATGTCTCGTCATGGTACACGAAATCAAATGCATTCATTCGAAAGTAATCAATGCTGTGTATGTGGTTGCGAAAGGTCCCTATTCAAACACATATATTCAAATTTGGATCGAAAATAATCAATGCTGTGTATATGGTTGCGTAAGGTCCTTGCGTAAATACATACATTCACAGTTGGATCAAATATAATAATTGATGTGTCTGTGGTTGCTTAAGGTCCCTATTCAAATACATACATTCACAGTTCGATCGGAAATAATAAATGCTGTGCCTGTGGTTGCCAAAGGTCCCTATTCAAATACATACATTCACATTTGAATGGAAAAAAATCAATGCTGTGTCTGTGGTTGCGTAAAGTCCTTATTTAAATAAATACATTCACAGTAGGATCGAAAATAATCAATGCTGTGTCTCCGGTTGCGTAAGGTCCCTATTCAAATACATACATTTACATTTGGATCATAAATAATCAATGCTGTTTTCTGCGGTTGAGTAAGGACTCCTATTAAAATATATACATTCACGGTTGAATCAATAATAATCAATGTTGTGAACGCGACGGCGTAAGTTCCCGGATCAAGTACTTATATTCACATTTGGATCGAAAAATATCAATGAAGTGTCGGTTGTTGCGGTCAAATCACTTAATTCACGTACAATTATGCCAAAAGATGAAGAACACCCTAGTCTATATATGAGTAGTTCATTATCAGCGACGTAGGTCCTGATACATTTTCTATAACGCAAATCGGTCAAATCATAAGGTCGTGCCATAGAAAACTGAGTTGGAATTGACGTCAAAAAAACACCCTGAAAAAATATTTCTGATAAAAAACAGTCGAATAATATGCAGGTATGTGATTATATTTTTCTGAAAAAATGAAATTATGAGAATCTATCCAAGGTATATAGGTGGTGCTTTGTGTGTGGCGACGTAAGGACACAAATCAGTTCAATCGAACAATTATGCCATGGGATAAATACTCCTATACATCCTGTATAGGAGAGTGGTTTATTTTCCATGATTAAGGTCCCGAGAGATTTTCTATAACACCAATCAGTTGAATCGTACGGTCGTGCCGTGGAAAACTGCGAGTTGAAATTAACGTCATAAGAAAAACACTCTGTATGGGGATTTCTGATAAAAACAGTTGAATTATATGCTGTATGATGATATTTTCCAGAAAGGAGAAAATTATGAGGATATATATATATCCAAGGTTATTAAGGTAATGCTTTGTTTGTGGCGACGTAAGGACACAAATCAGTTCAATCGTACAATTGTGCCATGAGATAAAAAAATACCCCGTATAGGAATGGTTTATTATATACGATTTTCCCGTGGAAAACTGCGAGTTGAAATTGACGTTAAAAAACCCTATATGAAGATTTCTGATAAAATGAGTCGAATAAGTGCTATCTGATGAGATTTGTCTGAAAAAAAAATGATGAGGGTCTTTCCAAGATATTTACGTAATGCATTGATTGTGGCGGGGTAAAGACACAAATCAGTTCAATCGTACAAATGTGCCATAAGATAAAGAACATCCCGTATAGGAGTGGTTTATTTTCATCGATGTAGGTCCCGCGAGATATTTTCTATAACACAAATCAGTTAAATCGTACAATTGTGCCATGGAAAACTGCTTGTTGAAATAAACGTTAAAAGAAAAACACTCTGTATGGGGATTTCTGAAAAAACAATGATATTATGGAAACCTATCCAAGGTATTTAGGTAATGCTTTGTTATAGTGGCGACGTAAGAACACAAATCAGTTCAATCGTAAAATTGTGCCATAAAAAACACCCTGTGTAGGAATGGTTTAAACCATTATTAATTATTTCGTACGATTGTGCCGTAGAAAACTGCAAGTTGAAATTGACGTTGAAAAAAAACACCGTGTTCGAAGATTTGTGATAAAAACAGTTGAATATGCTGTATGATGATATTTTCCAGAAAAAAGAAAATTTTGAGAATCTATCCAAACTATTTATAGGTAATGCTTTGTTCAAAAGAATATTTATATATATAGTTCCTTTGAATAAAGAACCAGTGGTTCTTTATTCAAAGTATAGTTCAATCGTAAAATTGTGCCATGAGATAAAAACACCCTGTGTAGGAATGGTTTATTCCGTACGATTGTGCCGTGGAAAACTGCGAGTTGAAATTGACGTTAAAAAAACACAGTGTTTGAAGATTTATGATAAAATGAGTCGAATCATATTCCATAAGATGATATTAACTTACTTTCAAGAAAAAAGAAAATTTTGTGAATCTATCCAAGGTATTAAGGTAATGCTTTGTTTGTAGCGACGTAAGGGCCCAAATCGGTTCAATCATACAATTGTGCCACGAGATAAAAAAACAGTCTGTATAGGAATGGTTTATTTTGTACGATTGTGCCGTGGAAAACTGCGATTTGAAATTGAAGTTAAAAAAAACACCCTGTATGAAGATTTCTGATAAAATGAGTCGAATAATATGCTATATGATGATATTCATAACTTAAAAATTACAAATCGGCTCCAATTAAAACTTGATAATTACGTTACAAATCGAACATGGTTTAACTCAAAATTTTGAATACTTGAAACTTTCTACCAGTTATCTTGTAAGGGTACGTGAATACCATAATTTCCATTCTGTAATCTTTATGAATAACCAATTACTAAAACAAGACACACGTGAAATATTTATTGATTTTAACCATCAACAAATATTCCGCGTGGCCGGGCTAGATCACCTCATCGCTCAGTGTTCCCCAAAGAGGAAAGTGTCATTCAAGGGCAGACACAAACCCGGGTTTCATGTTTGTTACCAATCATCATTGTGATTTAGCCAAACACTGAATGAAAACGGACGGCGTTCTAGGATACTTATATCCATCGGTCGAGAACTGGTAGGGAAACAATCCCACCAGCGCTACCTATGGAGAATCCTTACGAACTCCGACCCTCTGCGATGAAGAAACCTTAAGCGATGTTCATTCCTTTGTCGTAAGAGGGTCAAGGAATGGCAACGCCATCTACCTGTGCAGCGACCTTTACGGACTGAAAACGCCCGGTTCAGTGTGGTTAGATAAACCACAAACCGGTGAACATTGCATGAGATGAACTGTGGCTAATTGCTAATAATTAAAACTGCAATGGACCCCATCCAGCTAATTACAGGGGATGTGAATTTTACCACGCAATCTTGATGAGACCAAACAACCAGAACAACAGATTGAATGTACAACAGCCTGCTATACAAGCAGTAAACAACAAAAATTACTCAATGCCTAGAAATCAAATACCAGAAGAACAAAACAAACCCAGCTATTCGGACAAACTAAAAGGAATAAACAACAATTCACAAAACACAGATAATGCTGCCACCTTAACGTCCTTCTTAGCTGAGTTCAAAAACATGTTTCAACAATTGGTCCAGCAAAACAACATGATACTCAACATGCTCTCAACCCTAATCACTAAAATTCACTAGATTGATAAGAATAGCCCAATGGAATTCCAACGGTTTACTGCAGCACAAGAACGAAGTTGAAACATTTCTACACCTCAACTCTATAGATATTCTTCTTATAAGTGAAACACACTTTACAGTTAGATCTCACTTCCAAATACCACACTATACAACCTATTGCACAAATCATCCAGATAACACAGCACATGCCGGTACTGCAGTCATAATAAAGGAGACCATTACCCACTATGAATTACCAAAACATCAAATTGATTATCTTCAAGCCACAACTATCAATGTAAAAATGGCCACACATGATCTAACAGTCTCGGCTGTATACTGCCCACCCAAGCATAATATAAAAAAAGACCAATTCAGGGAATTCTTCAACACATTAGGACCAAGATTCATAGTAGGAGGAGACTACAATTGTAAACACACGCTTTGGGGTTCCCGTCTAATAACGACTAAAGGTAGGGAGTTGGCCAAACTAATACAAGAGAAAAATTACACCTTCATGTCAACTGGTGGACCTACCTACTGGCCGAGCGATCCAAACAAATTACCAGATCTCCTGGACTTTTTCATTGTGAACGGTATATCAACAACATATATGGAGGTGGAAGCAAGCTACGATTTGTCTTCTGATCATTCTCCAGTGATTGCATCGGTGGGAACGTTTGCTCTGAAGAGAAAAACCAAACCAAGACTTCATAACAGCAAAACAAATTGGGACGACTATAGAAGCAAAGTGGAGCAACAAGCTGAGCTATCACTGAGCCTCAAATATCCTTCTGAAGTAGACGAAGCATTGAAAATGTTTACAACTATCCTGAAACAGGCAGCTATGGACAGTACTCCAAACATAAAAGAACGGGAGCCAACGACATCAATACCGGTCGAAATTAAAAGACTAATCGCAGTGAAAAGAAAAGCAAGATCAAGATGGCAAAATACTCACGCTCCATCTGACAAAAGAATCTTCAACCAGATAAGTAAAGAACTAAAAAACAAATTGAGGGACCTACAAGAAAAATCATTTGCGGAATACTTAGCTAACCTAAACAGGTATGATAGCTCAATTTGGAAGCCAATCAAATCAAAAAAAAAACCAAAACAACAAGTCGTCCCACTCAAGAATCCAGGTAATGCGAGCACTAATTGGGCTAGAAGCGAAAAAGAGAAGGCTGATCTCTTTGCAGAACATCTTGCCGACGTATTTACGCCAAATGATCAGAGAACAGATGATGAGATTGAAGAGTGTATTTCCAGCATCCAAACTGACTTACCTAAAATAAAATCATTCACGGTAAAAGAAATTCAGAAAGAAATCAAGTATCTAAACATTCGAAAAGCCCCTGGTCTAGATGGAGTAACAGCAAAAATGATCAAAGAACTTCCTAAGAAAGCAGTTAAATTACTAACATATATCTTCAATGCCATCATAAAATTGAACTACTGGCCAAAAATGCTGAAGGAAGCTGAAATAATTATGGTATTAAAGCCAGGAAAATCACCACACGAGGTTTCATCATACCGACCTATAAGCCTGTTGCCGACCATCTCCAAGTTACTAGAAAGGCTCCTCCTACAAAGGATTGAGACTGAGTTACCCAATGAACACTGGATTCCCTCTCATCAGTTTGGATTCAGGCAAGGACACTCAACAGTTCAACAGACCCATCGAATAACAAGATTCATCCATCAAACATTCGAACAAAAACAGTACTGCACATCGGTATTCCTAGATGTAAGTCAGGCTTTTGACAAAGTCTGGCACGCTGGGCTCTTGTATAAAATCAAAACTATTCTCCCTCTGAAGTACTTCAGCATCTTGAAGTCGTACCTTACTGATCGTGAATTCAGAACAAAGGTAGGCGAAGAAACATCTAAAAATTACCCCATTAAAGCCGGAGTCCCACAAGGAAGTGTGTTGGGTCCTATTCTTTATATTCTGTATACTTCTGACCTGCCGACATGTGATAACACAATCACAGGAACTTTTGCAGATGATACCACCATAATGGCCTCCCATGAAGACCCCATAACAGCATCTAAACTTGTTCAAGAACATCTGAATCTAGTGGAAAAATGGATCAAGAAATGGAGAATAAAAATAAACGAAATAAAATCAATAAAAGTAGATTTCACCTTGAGAAAAGAACGATGCCCACCAATTCACCTTAACGGAAAAGCAATACCACAGGCAGAAACAGCAAAGTATTTAGGATTCCATCTAGATACCAGACTTACTTGGACAGAACACATAAAAAAGAAAAGGAAGCAAATAGACTTGAAAATCAAGGAGATGTACTGGCTTGTGGGAAGAGGTTCAAAACTGTCATTAGAAAATAAAATTCTACTGTACAAAACAGTTATAATTCCAATCTGGACGTATGGACTTGAAATTTGGGGATGTGCAAGCAAGTCAAATATAGCAAACATACAAAGAAGCCAGTCCAAGATATTGCGAATGATAGCCAACGCACCATGGTATGTCACAAACCTAACACTCCATGAAGATATGAAAATCCCCTTTGTTAAGGATGTCATTAAAACAAGAAGTAGAAATCACCATTCTAGATTGAAAGAGCACACAAATACCCTTCTACGACCCCTAACAGAGGACAACCAAGCAAGAAGACTGCAAAGGAAATGGCCAACTGACCTTATGGAATATTAAGAGATTCCCCCAATGGGGGGAACTTCTTCACGCTTAATTCCCACTGTATGAATATAAAATTAGCTTATAGAAATGTATTCTGATTGCTGATAAATAAATACCTTAAAAAAAAAAAAAAAAAAAAAAAATAATTAAAACAAGACACACGGTGAAATAGTTATTGATTTTAACCATCAACAAATGAGCGATAAGGTGATCTAGCCCGGCCACGCGGAATATTTGTTGATGGTTAAAATCAATAAATATTTCACGGTGTCTTGTTTTAGTTATTGGCAATTAGCCACAGTCCACCTCATGCAAAATAACCAATAGATTTGGTAAAACTAAATCCAGAATCACATAGAACCAAAATTGAGAGCTTAGGGTGAAGTAATACTCGAAAATTCAATAACCAAGTTTAATTGCTATATATATACTCTAAAAAAAATAATGATGATAACCGTCCATTACCGTTTCATAAAATGTATTTTTTCATGGCATGAAAACAAAATTGAAATGATACCAATTATATTTCTACCTTTATATAAAGTTAAATTTGTTCAAATAATCAAACAAAAAACTTAACAACATAAATCATGGATCAACAAGTGAGGTATAAAAAATTGCATCAAAAGAGAAAACAAGATACAAGGCAGTGAAACTAACTAAACAGTAGTAAATATCCATATGGAAATTTGAATTAAAATGATTCACTACACACCATCGAAAATATCTATTTGAATTTTTTTTATTCCCTAAACGAATACATAATTAAATAAAATCACAGTATATTGATTCAAATTTTCACAACTAATAAGACTCTTAAGTTTGACAATTATGGCGTTTGGTGAGTATACACCTTCTTCAACTTAGAACTAATATCATATATACATTTACATTTGCTGTTTTGAGTGAACATCGCATTGGAAGAAGGCAATTTTTTTCAGATTAATATACATTATGAATATTTTTATAGTTTTGAACTGGGTACAATTTGTGTAGATCAGTCAATCAAAACCATGACAAAAATTATTTTTGATTTCCATTATCAAAACTACCGATGTTTTCTAAAATGAGCAAGATCTGAAATAATCATATACAGGTGTCCCACACCAAGTAGTACAGAAGAAAATGTGGCGTAAAGGTCATGTCACCTCACCAATAATATAGTATTGTATAGTACAGTAGAATAGAAATGATCACTTTTTTTTTAAATATTTTTGAATATTGCACTCAAATACTGTGGAAACAATATGAGGTAATCAGTTGACGTCTGTGAGCTAAGATTCTCTCTACCTTTGAAAAAAAAGCAAATTTTATTAAAATTTCCATATTGTATCCAGTATGATGGAGAGAAGATTTCCTAAAAGAATTGCTCATTATTGAATAAAATTCTCAGTATGTGCTGTTGCAGAGAAATTACAGCCTAATGATATTGCTAGCAATGGCATTCAATACCTAATAGTTTTGCAAACTATACAAGAGAACTGATAATCATTTTGAAACTTACAGCTAATCTTTCCACAACGTTGTCAATTATGTACATTTTGAATGTTTGAGTAAATATGAAATAGAATTGTTATTTCAATGAATAAATACTTCTCTTACAAAACCAATTTCGCAGATATTTTTCAAATAAATGAATTATACTGATCAGAGACCATGGCTAAAAAGCCATGCATTGTGATGAAAATAAAGCTAGACTATAAAATTGACTATAGAAACTATAAGTGTTTTTCACAATAATGCACTAACTATCTGGCGATCGCTTAATTGAACTGTATCGAGCAGTAACAAGACATAAAATGGTGTAAATAATTATAATTTCTATACTACTGAGGATAGCCCAATACCTAACATTGCAGAGGTGACATGAAACCTATTCCTTATTTTCTCTCCTCCTACTTGGTGTAGGATACCCTGTATGTGTATATAAAAAAGTTTTGAGGGAAGACTGATCCATTCTGTTCTTTAGAATTACTGATTTCTGAGGCCTCAAATTTCCTATTATGAGAATTTGACTTACTGAGATTGCCATAGTGTAATGAAGGTATTTTCTTCATGAGTTATTGTCATTTACTGTGGCAATAACATGTACCTGTTTACCCTTCGTTGCATTGTAAACTTGTCCAGCACTAAAGGGTTCCAGCCTTGGATGCGTTTCATTTTTACCTAGGGAATAATGTTGAACATTGTCAGTAAAAATATTGGTTTTAAACAGTTCAGCATTGTTTCTATAGTATGTTCATTTATCGTAGAACCTAACCTTCGAAACTAGTCACTTTTAAATAGAAACTCTCTATTGGAATCTGGTTTTACTACTGGTGTTACAATTTCTCAATAATTCAGCAACCTACTCATAAAATCCTTACTGACAAACGTCACCGTACCCTCGCCAATCACAAACATTGACCAGATTTCCTAAACATGAGACCACCTAGAACTTGTTAACATTGCAGGCTGAAGGCACAAAAGTTTCTTCTGAAGAGAACAGATGGAAATTAGATTTCAGGATGATAAACTTTCAGTTGGGCAGAAATATCAAGGTAATTTAAACGTCTCCAGAATTCCACCCAAACGATACAATAAATAGCAAATAAACTGCAAGCATTTTAGGAGGTCATATCTCAGCCATTCATTCATAGTTTGATTTTTTCTTCGCCAAACTGAGTATCATCATTGGAACATATCAGGAGGCGCCCTACACGGTATTAAAAAAATTAGAGGTATTGTGAATTTGGAAAGCCTTAGTTTTCACCATTTCAGTGAGTAACTCATACATATTTAGTATGTAATTTTTTCCGATTTTTCAATTGTGAAGTAATGACACAGCAAATTGAATTTGAAACTTTTTTGTTTCCATTATTTCCAGTTGAAATTTAGGAAAACTTGTAATATCCACTACAAGTATTGAACACTGGATTTTTGGGTTGATGAGAATTCGATTTTGCACCATGATAATGCGCCATGCCACAGAGCGCTGTTGGTGCTGGATTATCTCATAAAATACGGCATCCATATCCTCCAACAAGCACTGTATTCGCTAGATATAGCACCTATCGACTTTTTTTGTTCTCCAGGCTTAAGTTGCCCCTTCGTGGGTGGAAATTTAAATCGTTGGAAGCCATCAAACAAAATGTGACAAAGGAACTAAAGGCCATTCCTTCAGAGGCCTTGCAGTAATGCATGAGTGTGTCATTCCTCATGCATTTCCTGTATGGTTCACTGGGAATCTAAAGCGTAATATCCGTCTTAAAAATTATTATAGAAGAAAATGGCGTGCTGGAGGTGGTGTTCAATGTTTGAATGAATTACGGCGACTGAGAGCGTTGGTCAAGTCGGAGATTTCTTCTGAATATGAGAAATATCTGAGTGGGGTGCAGGACCAAATAAAATCTGATCCTTCATCGTGCTGGAGGTATTTGGACCGGAGGAGATGTGCTTCGAGAATACCCGGGGTTTTTCGTACCGAAGAGCGTCTTTATGATGATCCAGCTGATATTGTTGATCTATTCGGAACACACTTTTCGGATGTGAGAGATCTAAATGTGAGCACTAATAGTGAATTCGACACAACTCAGTTTCCTCCTATTATTATTCCATCTGTGACCGCTACTGAAATCAAGACGATAATGGATGGATTCCCGGATAAATCGACGGTCGGTGATGATCAGATCCCTTCATTTCTTTTGCGAAAATGCAGCTCAGCATTTGCTGGACCCCTCCATCGTGTTCTGACTATTAGCCTACGCACTTCTACCTTTCCCAATAGATGGAAGAGAGCTCGGGTTATCCCCATATTCAAGAAAGGGGATTCATCTCTCGTGGAGAACTACCGACCTATTTCAGTGCTACCAAATTTTGCCAAGGTTTATGAGGAGGTATTATATTCAAATATTTATCATCATGTTAAGCCCCATTTGTCTGAAAATCAGCATGGTTTCATAAGAGGTAGGTCAACGGTAACTAACTTGGCAACATTATCACAGAATCTTGCTGAGGCTCTCGATGATGGAGGTCAGGTGGATGTAATCTATACGGATTTCTCACGTGCTTTCGATACCATTGATCACGCGCTACTCTTGAGCAAACTTTCATCATTCGGCTTCACTCATTCTTTTTTGAAACTGATGAATTCATACTTGAGGGGAAGAAAAAATTACGTGTTCTATAATGGCTTCAAATCTTTCGAGTATGAGCTCAGAACTGGCGTTCCCCAGGGGTCTAATCTGGGTCCCTTATTGTTCGTCATTTTTATAAACGACTTGTTGTGCTCACTCGGTTGCAATGCTTTAGCCTATGCGGATGATTTGAAGCTCTTCTTGAAGATATGTCGCATTGCTGATATTTTGCGTCTTCAGTCGTGTCTGGAGTTTGTCCACAGTTGGTGCCTGAGAAATGGTCTGATTCTGAATTTGAGGAAATGTTTTAAAGTGACGTACACGAGAAAAGCTCAGCCTCTCACCTTTGATTACCATGTAGGTGAGCATTTGATTGCTTCTGGGGACCGCATTCGTGACCTAGGAGTCCTGTTCGACAGTGAATTAAGTTTCATTCCACATGTTGAGGAGGTCTGTGCCTCTTCTTTTAGGTCACTGGGATTCATGTTCAGGTGCTTCGGGGAATTCGATGATTTATCTGCTCTTAGAAGCGTTTACTTTTCGCTTGTGAAAAGTAAATTGGAATATGCCAATTTGATTTGGTTTCCAATATATGGTTCCCATCTTGCACCACTAGAGCGAATTCAGAGGAAGTTTTTGAAGTACATCTTGTTCAGAAGGACAGGAAGGTATCCCGAGCGTGGTGCTGACCTTTCCGGTATCATGGGAGAGATGAGAATTACAACCCTCTATGCGCGCCAGAGTCTACAGAGCGCAAAGTTCATCCATAAGCTCCTCAGCGGAAAGATTGACTGCTCTTTCTTGCTCTCACGAATTGATCTTCTTGTACCAAGAATGGTGACCAGGCATCCGCTGGCGTTCGCCCTGCCTACTCCTCGTACCAACATACTCCAACGGGCACCTGTATATCGAGCATGTGATAGTGCTAATAAACTGAGTTACAATGTGTTTTCATAGTGTTTTGAGTTCCGGGCTTTTTCTGAGTTGCAATGTTAATATGGAAATGTTTTCTTTTATTTTAAGTTATCGGTGTATTATTTTAATGTTACCCTGTAATTGGGAATTCTCCTGTTGGGTATAATAAATCATTATTATTATTATTATTATTTCAGATGGATGTTATTTTGAAGGAGATAAAGTTTGGAAGAAGATCAACACAATTTCCGGGTATTTTTTGATCATAATGTATTCTTGCTTCCAAATGCCAATGTTTCAAACTATATCTATGAGAATAATGAATGTTACAACTAAACTGAATATTGATATTGAACTAAATGCATCAACGACATGTGGTATGAAGGTATTTGTGGCATTCTGGTAACCTCTTAGCAATTGCTTTAATTGAAATCATTAAATTAAGTTTTATAATACAAGCATGAATGTTACCTGATTGTCCTTCAGCAGGTATATATTTTGATATCCTAATAAGAGGTAATGGTAAATATCCAGCAGTTAAAGGCATTATATCCAAGACTATAGCTTCAGGCTCCACATCAGATTCAAAGCAAACCACTCCTGCAGTCCTTCCACAAACTGCCCAAACACTCTGTTCTGCAAGCACCTCATACATTATAGATTTTGTTTTAACTTTGTTATCTAGAATATTTCCAACATTCCTGATATTTAGATTTAGGTGGCAAAGGAAACCAACACGGCAAAACTCATTTCCTTTAGCAGGCTCCAGTGTGGCATCCAAGATATATAAGGTCTGAAAATGCAAAAATCCATAATATTATTTTGTTTGGCAACACCATAAACATGACTAAATGTACAAGTTTTTGGCGTTATTGTTCCTCGGAACGGAGTGCTTAACAATTTGCCCAAATGTCTGTAACATTCGAATTTTTGGCTGAAAATGATCTTAAACGTTTAGGTTCGACTCACTGATCAAGAATACGTGGTCGAAATAGATTCTGTCTGGCCGGGTCGGTCCGGCCGTTAACACGATAACTCTCGAACGGAATGAGCAAGACAGTTGAATTTTTCAGAATAGGTTTGGTAGATTAATATCTCGGCTAAGTTCGTTATTGGGCAAAATCGCTCAATGGTTTCGGAGTAAAAAAGAAAATGTTTTTTTACATTACAAATTTCAAAATAAGTTTTTCTCAAGATGCAGTTTCGCCATAGGAATCCATTGATGTCATTTTCAACTCAAACAAGCTAATACTTTCGAAGATATGATTTTTCAAAATTCGGTTCGACTCAATGATCAAGAATCCGTGGTCAAAATCGATTCTGTCCGGCCGTTAACACGATCACTCTCGAACGGAATGAGCTAGTGCTAGACAGTTGAAATTTTCAGAGTAGGAAGATAAATATCTCGGTTAAGTTCGTTATTGGGCAAAATCAACCTGGTCATCGTCAGATCTAACCTTAGATTTTGATCAAAAGAATATATATGTAATATGTGTATTCTCTTTTCTTTCACAATTTCCTAGATGTATATACAGGGTGGTCCAGATCTTAGCCAAGAAATTTTAACCACGTATTCTACGTCAAAAATAAGCCCTAATTTGTCATATAAACATATGTCGGGAAATGCTTGCTCTTTGAGATACAGGGTTTCAAAATTATTAGAAAAATAAATGTTTTTCTTTCTTTTACTTCGAACACCTTCTTAAAATTCATAATTGAGTGTGGCTATTAACGCATATTTTTTTGTAATTATACGTTTCGCTTACAAAGATAGTCTTATTATTATCATGTACCATATCAAATTTAAGCGATTTCCTCATGCATGAGAATGTGTTTAATTTTTTTACTCCGAAACGGTGCCTCGGATGTCAAAAACGCAAGAGAATGAATTTGCTCCATATTAAATAAGGATTTCAATAGTAATATTTAATGTTGGGAAAACCAGTGGCGTATCATTTTTTTGTCTTAAAATATTCAGTCTCGATGCAGTGCGGACGCCACTGGTAGAATGAACAAAAAATTATTCCATTCAAAAAGTGCTCCTTGGTCCTTAAAACCTATGTCACAAATTTATTAGAAATATTTCAAAAAGTGTAAAAGTTATTAATAAAAAACATTTTTTTTTCTATAGTTTTAACACCCTGTATCTCGGAGAGGAAGCATTTCTCGATATATGTTTGTATGACAAACTAGGGCTTATTTTTGACGTAGAATACGTGGTTAAAATTTCTTGGTTAAGATCTGGACCACCCTGTATATTTCGGCGCTCCACCGAAACCAGAAACCACTTCTTAATCATTTATTTTTCATAGGTTTGTAGGCCCAACAATGATATTTTAATCCATGCACAGTTGTGTCATTGCCTTTGAACATCTGAATAGAACAGCTTATTTACTTTTGAAAACAGTTTGGATTTTCATTGGAGGAATATGTATATACTTGATAGCAAGTTAAACCTGTTACATTCTCACTCTTCTGCACTTTTACACATTACTCCTCTTTGCAGAGTGGTAGCTGAACAAAGATCGATAGATCGTTCACAAACAATTAGCATAAAAATGACTGGAGGGATCTCAAATATCAATTTCGATATGATGTGGTGGTCCCTTTAAATAATCTTATAAACTACTCCACACATTACAGTCTCACCAGTGTTGTTCCAGTCCTGAAAATATTGGTTACTTCGGTTGATTTACGGAACGTATTCTATGTAATTAGCATCCAATACCGCCCATCATTCTATTAAAGGATGTTTAGATTTACCGATTACACCACAAAAATATAATATAAACAAACATTATCAAAACTGTAGCCGCCATTTTCACAACGACTGCAGCGACCCCAACGGCGTTTGCGATTGCCTATAGATACATTCAAAAGTAGAAAAATTATTTCAACATACCTCATAAGCTGAAATATCAAAGAAATATTGATATAATTTTGGTTTCATATCCACTTCTTTTATACTATAAGTGATGTTGAATTCTGCACTAAGGGTAGATCCTTTCAATGTGGAATTTAAGATAAGTTCCCACATCAATAGATAGGTATGACCATGCTGTAGAGTCTGGAAAACAATAAAAAAGCATTGTTTTATATGAAGCTAGTTCTATCAGGTCAATTCAGTAGATATATGACGAATCCAAGGTAATGGCAAATATTCAATTCTGACAATGTTGTGATTGACAATGTAAGATAAAGTTAATATTTTACAGTGTGCCAAATTCGATGTCGTTGAATGAATACTCCGCCATCTTAGGAAATATGAGGATGCAGTTTTGATATTCCTGTCTCCATTTTTGGATGAAAATGGTCTTAAACGATTTGGTTCGATTCGCTGATCAAGAATCCGTGGTCAAAATCGATTTTGCCCGGCCGTCTGGCAGGACCTCGGTTAACCCGATAACTCTCGAACGGAATGAGCTAGACAGTTGAAATTTTCAGAGTAGGTTTGAGAGATAAATATTTCGGTTAAGTCCGTTATTGGACAAAATCGGCTCGATGGTTTCGGAGTAACGGTAGAATTTTTCTTTTTACATTATAAATTTCGAATTACATTTTTTTAAGATGCAGTTTCACCATAGGAATCCATTGATATAATTTTCAACTCTAACAAACTAATACTTTCGGAGATATGATTTTTGAAAATTTCAATAATAAATCGTACTTCTATGTTTTCACAGAAGGCTGTAATTCTATCTATGAATTATTATGATCTGTGTTCATATATGTTATCTTATTTTCGTACGAGAGACATGTCAAATTTATTTCTGGTTCGTTTCTCATGATATAAAATAGCCCTCCTGTTCTAAGAAACAAAGTATGATTGAATGCAAATTGGCCAATGAAATAACCTCAGTTATCGTGAAATGATGAGGATTATATGATATACTTTTTTGGTGATACAATAGTGCCCTTAATCCATATGATAATATATATATATATATATAAATATGTACTTTGGTAAGTTAATCAAATTGGGTTCAGAATATCGGCAGTAAAAATAAAACCGGAATATTGGCTAAATTCCAATTAAAATAATATAATTTTCAGAGTTGATCTGAGGAATGAATATCTCGGATAAGTTCGTTTTTTAAACGAATAAAGCTGATATCAGAAATTTGATATTTCACCTAGTTTCAGAGATACAGGGTGAAATTGAAAATTTGCACTTTCTGAACATCCTTCATATCTCTGTTCAACTTTTACCCATTTCTATCGTGTTGGCGGTTCCTGATAGATTTCTTCACGAAGAATTCAGTGACCTCGACTATGTTCTATCAATGTCAGTTCTCTGGTTATGACAGGTGTATTTGATTTTTCTTTTGCGAAACCCTATATACAGGTCGTAGCATCCCCACCCGAGACCAACTGAGCCAAAGAGAGAGAGAACAGTCGTTTATCCGTTATCGCATCGCGCAGTTTTGACTGTTCCACTGCTCCACTGGATCCTGTCCATCGTCTAGCTAGATTAACATTGAATTTCCTAACTTTCCGAGCTTCTTCCATACCTGTATAATTCTATACATAGGTTTCTCTTTTCAAGTGCTTGTCAAAAATAGATATCACTTGTCGTTACGTTACGTATGTTGGAAAGAGTTGCCATTTTCATTGAAACAAAATTGATATAGTTCTTCAATTCTTCGTAGCGCATTGAGTATGACTAATGGATGATTTTGGAGAAATTCAAATGCAATTCTCGTTGTTTCTCTAAGTTTCTCTATAGACTGAAGCCGATTCATATAGATATTATTTTCCAAACAGCTCCAAGAGAAAAAATTGGTGATCGTGTGGGCCATCTGATAATGGTCTAAAGTTTTCCTCATCGATTTCAGAATCATTTTGACATACCTACCTCTGTGAATATAGTTTTTAAGGCTCATTTTGGTTTTCATTTGATTATATATGCGTCATGTCATATTTCTTGAAATTTTTAAAATTATTCGCCATTTCTTTATGAAATGTGCAACTTTGATTGCAAATTTTGTAAGCAAACTAATTTTTTGACAACTGCTACACCCAAATGACTGTTTTCCAGGATTGCGTTCGAATATTAACTACACCAGGTAGAGTAGAGTTTTTGAAGGTTCGACACATTTACTCTGGAGTTGACTATGCTGACAGGGACAGAAGGTGCCAATATCAGAATATAGGTTATGTTGGTTTAACAAAGAACCTATTATTATTGTTTTCTTCACATATATGTAACTCAAATCATAAATATATATTGTGAGCAGTATTAAAACTATTAAATTACCTCACAGAACATTAAAACATCATCAGTGAGAAAAAGATACGAGATTTTCCATCCCATGAGTTATGTCAATTTTGAGTGGAGTAAAATGAACTCGGAGTCGAAATACTCTGACATTTCGAACGACAGTCATGGAGTAAAATATATCCAACTTGTCGGTTTTCGAACGCAATTTAGAAAATAATACTCTAAGGAGTTAATATTCAAACACGACCCATAATAGGCACAACCATAATAGCTCATTTGTTTTGATAATGTAATTTTGTCCAATATAAGACTAAGAAATAAAATGTATAGAAAAACCAGATAAATCGCTGATTTGAGAAACCCCGCGTGTCCAAAAATCAATATATTGATAAAACTTGAAAAAACTGTTTTATTAAACGACTTGAACATCTATCAAAACAAGTATTATATTGAATTACTGATTGAATCCATCATCTCCTTAATTTGAAAGTTATCGTTATGGACAGACACATAGAATTGAATTTGACTACGGATTCATAATGAGCAAGTCAAATGGACAGAGATTGAATTTGGAAAATGATAGCGCTCTGGTAACACTCACCTCAAGGTTATAATTTCTATCCACAATTTCACAGTCTTGTTTTGTAGTCAATCTGGGCTTTCCTATAGTAATATCAGTCTGACATTGTCCGGTTAAACTAATTTGTACAAATTTCCTAAACTTGACTGTATGTAACTTCCAACTGCTGATCAGTGGCGGCGTAAAACTTAAGCTAACCCCTATGGGTTTGGGACTCCAAGGGCAAATGATGGAAACTTGGTGTTCCTTGGAGAGCATGTCCGCCATCACCCTTAGCCTTCTCCTTACACTTGAAAATATTTCTTGTTGACCTACTTCGAATTCACAGCTATTTGTTAATGGAGCATCCTTGCATGTTTGTAGCGCTAGACCACGAGACGAGTTCAGTTTTATTTTCAGGGTCTGAAAGAACGTTTTTGAAGATAATCAAAAAAAACCAAGGAAATTTTGCACTAAGATTTTATTACCTATACTAAAATGTGGGCCAAAGTAAACAGGATGTTTTCATAATAGCACATTCTAGTGAGCCACCAATTGATGGTAGCCAAAGTTGGAAAGGTACATCTAAGATGTCTAAAACAATGGTGTATGAACTCTTCGAAATTGGACAAAGTTGATCGACATGGTAGATGTTTCATGGCGGGGCCACAATAATAAATACAAAATATGCAAAATTTACCCTTGTACCTTGTAGATGAATGTTGCCCACTTATGATTCCCTTATTCCTTATCCCTTATCCCTTGTAGATGAATGTTGCCCACTTATGATTCCCTTATCCCTTTATTATTATTACCTAAATAAGGGAATAGGAATTTTAACCTAAAAAGTTAAGCAAAACTGTCGTCGCTTGACGTACAGACGTTTGGCATAAATCTATTCAGAATAGTCGAATTTAAGCGAATAACCGGAGCAGAGCGGTTAAGACCAATCCCTTGCTAAACATATCCGATCGGTTATAATAGGTGATAATAGCAAGGGATTGTTCTTAACCGCACTGTTCCGGTTATTCGCTTAAATTGGACTATAGACAATAAACCCCTTGCAACTTTCGAATAGCGCTACCTACAGGAAAGAAAATGAAAGATCTACCTTGTTCCTGAAAATGGCAAAACAAAATCGAATCAGTGCATACACCAGATTATAGAACATCCTTTATTGAAATTCTGTCAAACGTGCATGGAAATCAGACCTGTAGAAGCTAATTCAACAGAGATTCTAAGCCCAGCTCAATAGCTCAGTTGTAGTAATTGTTTCATTTATCTTAGTTTGATGAGATTTATCTCAGAATTTACTAAAAACATGTCTTCCCCTTCACTCCAACTGAACTTGCTATTCATCAGGTGCTCTACTGAGCAAAATGGGATACTTTATTAAAATAAGTTATCTGTGGTCCCTTACCGGAAATTGTGAGGTTAACGTTTTGTTCGGCAAGTTTTGATTAACCTACAGAACTGACAGAACATTAATAAGCTTGGAACAACAAATGAAAATATTGAGGAAGACACGAATAAAGAATTCTGATGACGAACCGCTTGACTATAAGCATGAACTACTGTCATCGCAAGCATATTTCTATAAAATAAGTAGGAATTTGTGAATTGGATATAATTAGGCTATAATAATTTTTAAATCCTCCTCATTCATTTCCTGTCCTGTTTGCTTTGGAGCGCACAATGGATATAACTGATATTTATCTGGGGATATAAGATATCAATTTGGGCACATGAAATCTAAAAAAAACTTACAGGATCTACAGGATAACTGCCAATAGTAAGTATCAAATTCATGGCTTGCTCAATGCCAGATAATAAAGGTGCAGGATCTTTATACAATCTTAAGGAGGGACCCTCTTCCTCAACCTCCAATGACAGCCTTGGAATGATTGGTTGGGAAATTAATTGTAATTGTCCAACATGAATAGCCAATTGCCCTAATTGGTACTTCCCTGTATTGGTTGCCTTTGTGCTCAGTCTCATAAGATTTGTTCCAGGAGTTAGTAGAAATGGCTGAAAATCGAAAAATCATAATAATAATAATGTTAATTCCGATAAGTATAAAATCCGTTCCAACTCCGCCAGATGTCGTTAGCATTTGATGGCGCAAGTGTCTCTGAGAAGAAAGTTAACCAAATTGCCACAGAAAAATTCCCTTCGAATTTATATCGAATACAGGGTTATTATTATTTATTATTATTATGGGTTGCGCTGGGCAGACGAAACCCGCCCCTCCACTGCGACCAATCGGTCTATTGTGGCACACCTTTAGTATATAATCTATACTTCACCCACAAGCTCAAGTCTCTTGATGAGGGATATGAGTCTGGTGGGTGAGAACTTGTCCCGTTCCCTCAGTGTCAGTTTGTGGACTCCTAGTTCCTCCAATCTGATCCTGTCCCCAGCGGGGCAGTCACACATGATGTGTTCGATAGGCTCGTCGTCCTCCAGGCAAAGTCTGCACTCGGAGTCCTCAGTCAACCCCAGTGTATTGAGGTGTTTCCTGAGGCCAGAATGGCCCGTGTATACAGCTGTAAGGATTCTCAGGTCCACCCTAGAGAATTTGAGCCATTTTCTGGCTCTTTCAGCTGATGGGCCAGTAATTGTTGAGCGAGCATGTCTGTGTCCAGGTATGCTGCTCCAGATTTCTTGGACCTTTTGGTCCACCCATCTGTTGTTTTCCTTCGCCGCTGTTCTGAGAGAGATGCCGCAGGCCGGTTCAGGTCCAATGAGCCCCATGGAAGCCCCCCGTGCCGCCAATGAGTCCACCATCTCATTACCCTTTATGCCTGAGTGGCCCGGGACCCACAAGAGCTGCAGCCTGCAGCTCCCTCCAAGTTCAGGGTGTGTGGTCCGGCAATCCTGCACAAGCAGGGATTTGCAGTTGTTTGAAGTCAAGGCCGTCAAGGCTGCTTGGCTATCCGATAGAATCTTGATTGATCCGTGAGCCCAACCTTTCTCAAGTATGAGCTTCGCACAGTGATCAATGGCGAAATTTTCTGCTTGAAAGACAGTCGCAAAACTACCCAGGCTGATGGATTCACCCCTAGCAATTCTGCAACCGCTCCCACCCCTTGGGTGGTAGCGGAGCCGTCTGTGAACCAGCAGGGATCCTCAAGCAGTCGTCTCAGAGACGGCCCAGTCGTCTCTGCTGGGAAAAACAACTCAGTAGGGCCACTCCGTGTAGGTTCTGGTTTTAGATACGTCCGATCGCATGCCCATTATCTCGTTGACCTCCAATTCAGTCTGCAGAGAACTAGGCACGTAGCAGATCGCATCTGGCGCATTGTGAGCCGTATGCAGAAGAGTGTATGTCGCCATCCGGGCCACGCTCCTGATGGAGCGAGGTCCATTAGGCGTTCCATGGCTGCGGTGGGAGTGGAGCGAAAAGCCCCTGTCACCATCAAGCACGCAGATCTCTGAATTTTTGCAAGCTTCAGCTGAGACTGCACCTTTACCGTACACTCCCACCAAGCAATGCTGCCGTAAGTGATTTGTGGTCTCACCACCATCACGTACAACCAGTGAAGTTGTTCCGGAGCCAGTCCCCACCTCTTTCCACAAGTCCGCTGGCACGCCCATAGAGAGTGCCTAGCCTTATGGATCACCCTATCCAGGTGTGCGTTCCAGTTCAGCTTTCTATCCAGGATAATACCCAGATATCTGGCCTCATCCGCAAACGGGGTGTTAATTCCATTCATAGTGATGGAAACTATATTAAGTTTCCTTTTCCTAGTGAATGGCACAATCAAGGTCTTTCGAGGGTTCACGTTTAACTTTTCCCCCTCACACCAGCCTTGTGTTGCTGTCAGTGCCTCTGATAGGCTCTCGACCAGGACTGAGTCATCCCGGCCCGTGGTCATAATGACTATGTCGTCGGCGTACGCCTGGACATATACATCCAGCGTGCCTATTATGGCCAGTAAGTCGTCCACCAGAAGAGACCACAGCAGGGGGGAAAGTACTCCTCCCTGTGGACAGCCCCTTCTGGCAACGAATCTCACTATGTCCCCACACAGGGACGTGGAGATGAGTCTGTTAGTCAGCATGGATCTTATCCATTCCACAATGAGGTCTGATATTCCCCTGGCCCACGCTGCTTCACAGAGCGAGTACGTTAGCGGTGCATTAAAAGCACCCTCGATGTCCAGGAAGGCCACTAGAGCAGTCTCCTTGTGGTCCAGAGATTGCTTCAGCCTTCCCACCAAGTTGTTTAGGGCCAGGTCAGTTGATTTACCACTCTGGAAGGCGTACTGGTGCTCACTCAGAGGATTCAGTGATAGTACACTGCCCCTGACGTAGCGGTCCAGTATCTTCTCGAGGGTTTTCAGAACGAAAGACGTTAGGCTTATCGGTCTGTATGAGTTAGGTTGTGAGCAAACTTTGCCCACTTTAGGGATGTAAACAACCCTAACCTTACACCAGCTTGTCGGGATAAAGTTCAAGGCAACACTGGCTCTAAAGAGTCTGATTGAGTACGGAAGGAGGTCATCTTCCCCCTGCTGAAGCAGAGCAGGAAAGATGCCATCCTCGCCGGGGGCCTTGAAAGGTTTGTGTGAGCGAATCACGCATCTCAAGGTCCCAGGGTTGATGATCAGTTTGGCATTTCTCCAGTCTTCCCGGCACGGCCTACAACGCCGCTCCTGGGAAGCATAGGTAGAACCGCTATCCGACTCATCAAGTATGCGACAATCTGGGAAGTGTGTCCTCGCAAGGATCTCTAACGTCTCTAACATGGTTAAACTGTTAAATAGAGTCTGATCTTCTACACTGAATCCACACCTAGTCAGAGCTGTCAAATATACTTTAAAAAATATTCTAGTTACTAGATGAGTTACTTTTTGGAACTTAGTAAAGTCAATCTGGGTATCTAGTTATTCTTTTCAAATAGGAACTTATCTTAGGTCACAAGCAGGCAAGACAATAGACAGTTTTTCAGCGAGGTGCATATTACATTTTTTCGTCAACCTCTACATATGTTTTTGGCGCTCTAGTTCCTCGGAACTGAGTGCTTATCAATTTGCCCAAATGTCTGTAATTTTCGAATTTTTGGCTGAAAATGGTCTCAAACGATTTGGTTCGACTCACTGATCAAGAATCCGTGGTCGAAATCGATTCTGTCCGGCCGGCCGTAGGCACGATAACTCAAGAACGAGAGGAGTTAGAGGACTGAAATTTGCAAGGTGGGTTTGGAGCGTAAATATCTCGGACAAGTTCGTTAATGGGCGAAACCCATCAAACGGTTTCGGAGTTATGGTCGATTTTAGTAAAACACATTTAAGTTAAGTTCGTTATTGGGCAAAATAGGCCAGATGGTTTCGGAGTAACGAAAAAAAATATTTTTTTTTTAAGCAACAAATTTCAAATTCAATTCTTATTCAAGATGCAGTTTCACCATTTAAATCCATCGATATCATTTTCAACTCCAACAAGCTAATACTTTCGGAGATATGATTTTTCTAAATTTCAATAATGAATCGTAGTTCTATGTTTTCACAGAATGCTATAATTATTCTATCTAAGCTTTATTATATGATCTGTGTTCATACTCGTACATTTCATCCTGTTCTATAAGAGAGAGTCAAATTTAGTTCAGCTATTTTAATTTGATTTCTTCCATGGTGCAGTTCTCATTCTCAGATTGCCCATTTAATCTTGATAAATAAACTATTATTTGAATTGAATTTCCTTTATGATACAGTTCTATCATAAGAATACATTGATATAATTGATAATATAATTTGTCTGTTTGAACTAGAGCGCCAGAAAGCTTCTATCCACAGGGCTTGAACCCATTTTTTTATGAATTTCGGACCTCTTGAATAATTTTATAATAGCAAATGACAGACACTTATGTGACGAAAAACTTTTTCGTCCACAAAGTACTTGCCTTCAATAATGTCCCTTTTCATTGAGGTCGACGAAAAATGTGATTTTTCATAGAGATCGACGAAAAATACTTTTTCAGTTCCATTTTATACCAGGTGGAGTTTCGTAACATATAAGGTAAGCTAAGGCATTTTCTATCTAATTAGTTTAGGAAAAAGTACAATATGTATGGTCAGACGCTACAAACTACGGTATGAACAATCCTATTGAGCGAGCAATAAAAGAGGCAAATTCAATAGAGGTTGATTTGTTCCAGATCTCTATTTTCAGCCTAAAGAGATATTTTGAGGCAATTTGAATCATCTTATTGCCAATTGAGTCTGATGTCTGTTATTTTAATTTTTTTTCCCCACTTCATAATAATTTTTTTATTTTTTGCTTTTTGTGGTTTGGAAGTTGTAAATGTATAACATTGTAAATTGGCTTTGCCGTTTATACTAAATAAATAAATAAACAAATAGACATGTATAACAACAGAATTGGAGACAATTGAAATTTTAAGACAGTTAACAACACACATAAAAAAACCATGAATGATTAATAGAAAAGGACTTCAAGACAAAATTGACCTCCAAATAAAATATAATAATGTATAAAAACATGAAAAAGTACAACATACCTACAGCCTACAGCTTACTTTATTTCAGTAAAATATAAATAAAGCAGAAAAAAATCAATCAATAAAAAAAATTACAGAAATGACGATACAACGGAAATACACCCCTGTAGTGAAGGACATTCACAAACAACTTTTGCCATTACTAAATAAATAATGAATCTTGTCACAAATGACTTACCAACTTGACCGACTCCAAGTGCCTTCGAAAATCACTATGTATAGGTGGACAACTATCCTTTCTCTTAAGCTCGTTCAGTTTACAAACAACACTAACACTAGACAATTGTTTATCTTGCTTATAATCCAAGTGTCTCTGGATCTTCAATTTTCTCAAACCCACATCTGCATCCTTTAAATCTTCTTCTGTTAGACTCCTTCCTTTACAATATTTACCAATCCTCTTGTTTGGTTCATTCTCCAATGAAACCATTATATTTGAACATAATATCTCTCTGGGAAAATTCGACTCCACCACACATTCCAATTCAATATTACTGTCTTGCATTATAATTCCTAAATTTTTTACACTAATGCTGATTATTTTAATAATATCACTGAAAGGCACAACTAAGGGTTTGTCTAACTTGTCAAGGTATTTGCGCATCTCATCAAAATAAGTCCATCTCACTAATGTATCTAAATCCACTGCCGATGACACATGCGTGCAGCACCTGAAAAGAAAATTTCAAAAAGATCAAAAGGAATTTTGAGATCATCGGAGATTAGATTCTTGAATGGGCAAAGTATGCTCATTGGTTCTGAAATATGTCCATCCTTATATTATTTTGATTTGTTTTATTTGCTGTATAAACTCATCAGCTTCACTAATTAATTAAAAGAAGTTGGTTGGAATTGGGGGCGGATTTTAAACAAATAGAATTAATTTTTCCAAAGTCATGAAGTATGACATAAGCATCACATTTTGTATGCCAAAATTGCGCTAAGGCCTGGGTTGTGTTCAAAAATTAACTCCACGGAGTAGAGTAGAGTTTTTGAAGGTTTGACAGATTTACTCTGGAGTTAACACTGACACTGACAGTGACAGAAGGTGTCAATATCGGAAAATAGGTGTTGTTGGTTTAAGAAAAATCCTATTATTATTGTTCTCTTCACATATATGTAACTCTAATCATAAATATATATTGTGAGCAGTATTAAAACTATTAAATTACCTCACAAAACATTCATAAAACAGTGAGACAAAAATACTAGATTTTCCTTCCCATGAGTTATGTCAATTTTGACAGGAGTAAAATGAACTCCGAGTCGAATACTCCGACTTTTCGGACGACAGTCACAGTGTAAAATTTACTCCTTTCAGTTTTCGAACGCAATGGAGTAAATATTACTCTACGGAGTTAATATTCAAACACAACCCATGAGCTTTAGTACGTTTGTTTGAATTTATAGTTAGATCGGTCACCCATCCAGGTACTGAACTCGGTAGCCAAAAAAAAGCAGCTTTAGGCAGTTCAGGACCTGGATGTGTGACCGCTCTTGGTTATAAATTTGAACCGTGCGCCAAAGCGCCCCTGTCCACATAGCTTTCCCACTTGTTTAAAAGATCAATTCCTCAGACATTAATACCTGATAAATTTCCTCCAATCCTGTGCCTGCTTATAACAATCCGCCAATTCCTTTTCAGTTTGGGATGCCACCTCAAGCCAGCCATCCTGCCTAAAAAGTCGTGCGGCATCACTCAAAAATGCTGCCGCTTTCTGTGTCTCCCCCAACAATAGATAAAAGGATGCTACTTCCCTGCCAACAAGTCTTGCAGATCTAGCTCTACCAGTGTGCTTGTAAGTGCCCATTGCTAATTCTGCTAGCTCCTGTGAGTAGAAATGTAATTTGAATTCAAATCTTTATATTTAAATTTTTTTAAATGTCTATCTATGCATATGTTTCTTCTATGTTCACTGGTTTGTGGTCTTCTCTAACTACATTACACAGAGCATTTTCACGTCACTATGGTGTAATATAGTTGGCCTGCATCTCAGTCCCTGACTCCCTCTTGTGACAAATGAATGAAGGTTACGTAACCTCTGATATATGGGGTTCTACTGTATTTTCCAACCAACAAATCATAATGCATAATTATGAATATCTCTAGAATTATTGAGTGGGACTGGAAAAATATTTCAGATCTGAAGCGAGGTTCGAACTACCGCTACATACCATAATGTATCTACGTGAGTTGACCTATAACGAGTTAAGCGATTAGCATTGGATACGCCTGTTCAGGGTTTTCATATGAAATATTTTCTGCTATCTCACCAATTAACCTCCATATTAACCGACAGAATAGACTGTGCACACTATCATAAGAAGCCGGGAAAGTAATTAAATGCAAACATGGTCTGGAGACGTACGCCAGACGCTTGTTATTCTATCATGGATGGTTACGTCCTAGTACATTACGAACCAGTATTATTTTGTCGGTTAGGTATACAATCGCCGGTATGTCGTTGAATTGTTTCCGTGAATAGGCAAACGGCGTGATTTGGTGCAATACAGAGATACCTTTTCAATGAATAAATAGTGTGTAGTGAATTTTCCTTTGGATTATTTTCTACTTGGGGTGAGTACAGGCTGATAGAAACGAAAATGTGTTCCTTCCTGTAACAGCCATAGACCTAATATTATATTATGTAACAGCAATTGAGCAATTATTATTCATCTGAATGCAAATTATGTTAGCCGCTGAATTTATAGGTTAAGGCTACATTTTTCTTCTACCTCTTTATAGCGCAGTTTACGAGTAACATTTCGAAGACTTCCATGTAATACCTAAAGCAAAGTATACATTTACAGCCAGATAGAAAATATGTATTATTAAAGCGCCCAAAGGTTCTCTCAAATGTACCAGAATACCTTTCAGAACCAGCACCAAAAGCAAGTCTAGAAGCAATACGGACATTTTTTTTTAAATTTAAATGAAATAGAAGCTTTTATTTATTGCGAATTCATATAAGATTTTGATGATTTAATTAAAAATTAGGTACTTTTTCAACAAAAATTGATTCATCTGGATAATCAAGAAGATCAGATTGAATATTTATTATTATTTATTCAATTTCAGACCTATTCTGTTTAAACATAGCAATATTGCTAAGAATAATACCATTATTACACTAAGCCTTTTTCGTGCCTATTTGTCAGCCTGACTGACTGCGCCTGAAATTTTGAAGAAATACGCATTCGCCCGGGACTATTTCTTAGACTGTTTCAAAATGTTGAAAAACTGTTGAAAATAAATAGAACTAGTTCTATTTGTTCCTCCTGAATCGTGGGGATTTCAAGCCTTTTTGTTGAAATGTCATGGCTACCAACACAATATTTATCTAACAGACTTGACGTCTTAACATAACCTAGTTTATTCTATCCTTTGAATCGCAGCCTTCGTAAATTCAATAATAAATTTATGTTTATTACTCTGAGGACGTAAACTTACTAAACTTACGAAGGCCAGATAATGTGTGATGGTTCTCCTCGAGTGATATGAAGTTTTCACCAGTAGCCTAGTATCGCAAAGTAATTATTAATTTCGTTTTTGGAGAAATGCTTGCTGGAATTACAGTGTCTTTTTTCTGTATGTGGATTTTTGATCTATGTAGTACCATATTAAACGTTTCTTCAGACATTCTTAAAATACTATGATATTGTTTTAAAAATATATGAACAAAACAAGAACTTGAGGTAAATATGTCAATTTCTTCAATGTTTGCAGCTCTAAAATGAATGCCTGAAACAAGCTCGAAAAAAGCGTGTTGTAATAGTGCCACTCATTTGGGGGAAAATTCAACCACAAATAACCATGAAAATAGGCGCAAATATAGACATGAAGAAGGCATAGTGTAATAGGGGTATTAGATATTGTTTCCACAGCAAGATGCGAAATATTGCTTTTGCTTTTCAGTTAATGTATTCGAAGACTGACTGAATGGAAAAAATTTAATCACCTATTCAGCCTTAATAATAAGATGGCTGCTTTAGATTTCATTTAATGGCTCAGGGAATTTAATTCATTTATTTATTTGTTCATGAGCAAACTAGGAGATATACTGCTTCTTTTCAGTCAGAGACATGCATTCGAAGACTAACTAAACTATTCAGCCTCAATACAAATATGACTGCTTTTGATTTAATTGAATAGCTGAAGAAATTTGTTCAAGATCAAACTAGGAGAGTTACTGTTCCTTTTCACTTAGATATGTGCATTCGAAGTCTGACTAACGACTGGAAAAAATTAAAATTTAATATTTGTTTAGGTATGAACAAAACAAGAACTTGAGGTAAATATGTCAATTTCTTCAATGTTTGCAGCTCTGAAATGAATGCCTGAAACAAGCTCGAAAAAAGCGTATTGTAATAGTGCCACTCATTTGGGGGAAAATTCAACCACAAATAGCCATGAAAATAGGCGCAAATATAGACATGAAGAAGGCATAGTGTAATAGGGGTATTAGATATTGTTTCCACAGCAAGATGCGAAATATTGCTTTTGCTTTTCAGTTAATGTATTCGAAGACTGACTGAATGGAAAAAATTTAATCACCTATTCAGCCTTAATAATAAGATGGCTGCTTTAGATTTCATTTAATGGCTCAGGGAATTTAATTCATTTATTTATTTGTTCATGAGTAAACTAGGAGATATACTGTTTCTTTTCAGTCAGAGACATGCATTCGAAGACTAACTAAACTATTCAGCCTCAATACAAATATGACTGCTTTTGATTTAATTGAATAGCTGAGGAAATTTGTTCAAGATCAAACTAGGAGAGTTACTGTTCCTTTTCACTTAGATATGTGCATTCGAAGTCTGACTAACGACTGGAAAAAATTAAAATTTAATATTTGTTTAGGTATTTGCAAGTCTTCAATTTTTGGATCATGTTACCGGTTACCCATATTCAGTCAATTCAGTGTGTTTCTTGAAAAGTGATAAATAACTCCGTCTTGTTAGTTTTATAGATAGCATAGTTAGTTTTAGGCCTTCGTGACATTTTATATATTTTAGGTTAGGTATCAAGAATTGTCATCGAAAACCGGACGAAATGTTTATCAAGTAAGGTTAATTTTTTTCTATTTCACGTAAAAGTCATGAAATAGAGTGTTGTCAGCTCTAAAATCACTTATTTTTTAACTACTTGATAGCAATATTGCTGGGGCAAAATTGATAACCAATATTGCTAAAACAGTCCGAACAGAACACTTAATATTATAGCCATATTGTCAAAACATAGCAGGAAAGCAATATGACTTGAATAGCAATGTTTATTGCAATAAGCAAACAGAATAGGTCTGATTATCTTTAGATTTCACATCATTGTAACATATATGCAGAAAAGTTTTGATCATATTTTGCTGAGGAACATATTGAATTCGTACCTACAAATCAAGTAGCTATTAACCTTACTTTCGTTCAACTAACTGTTTGTTACTGTTTGCTGTCATTTGCTATAGTCTGACAGATAAACCTTGTTGGTGGTGTCAAAAAGACGCAAACAGTTATCAAGTGTTTACAATCGAAAGTTTGCCTATTGTCTAATCCCTTCCAGCCCACCATTTACTTTTCTGCATAAATATGTGCATAACTGTCAGTTTATATCTCAAAACAAAGATGTCTATAAACTGGTGTATGCATTGATTATATTATCTGAAGCCATTTTCGAGAACATGGGTACCAGTTCATTTTCCATAGGGCTTTTCAGAAATTAAAAGGCATTTCTTGTCATTCTGAATAGATTTCTGTCAAACGTTCCTCAAGCGATGACAGTTTTAATTAACTTTTTAGGTTGGAATTCCATATTAGCGAATAAGGGAATCATAACTGACCTACATTCATCGGCAAGGTACACTTAGGGGTAAATTTTACATATTTTGTATTTACAACAAAATACCATATTACAAGTTTATTTTTTTTTTAGCAAAACTTGATATTTTCCAACACTCACCAGGTAAGTTTTGTTGAATGCATCCTGGGAACAAAGAGCCTCCTTCAATTTATCGGTAGGCGAAGGTGCAATCGGCGTTCCGGGATTATCGCCCATCCCGGCTGATAAACCAACAACTATATGCAATTGTTCGGATGTTGGGGTACTTCCAGGAAGAAGCCCACAAAACTCACCCAGACCTTTAAGCTGAAAAGGAACAAATTCCCGTTAAAAAAAATGTTTTTCTCCAAAAATTTTATATTTCAGAAACTGTCAGATTCCGTTGAAATTCTACACAAACCTTCAAGCCTTCATTTTACAATCGGGTACCGGATTAACGCTAAAACCAATTTTTTCTTCTTAAAAAAATTTATATTTCGGAAATAATTCTCATGAAATCCTGCTCAAAGCGCCATTCTACAATCGAGTACCGGATTTCAGTTCGATAGACTTCGTATTATTGGAAATACTGTGAAAGTAAAATTTCGAACTAGTAGGTATCTACTCTATCGAATTTCAAATCATGAAAATCTCAGAATTGTAACACACCTCGTTGGCTGAGATGTTAGCGATGTTAGATATTTCCAAAAATACAGATCCGTTCGAATTAAACTCTAGTACTAGGTTGAAAAAAAAAAGATGGCTTGAAGAGTCATGCACTGTTTCCTGAGTATGTATGAGGCGTGAATAGACAATAGAACGCAAAACATTCTGACTTCACCTAAGTGCTTTTTGGAATGTTTTAATTATTATTATTTTCGTAAAATACAAGAGATTAATTTAATGCCAGAGTAATTTAAAGGTCAAGGCACTGAGGTCGAAATGCTTTTTTTTTTCGAGAAAATTACCTTTTTATACAATATACAGTTTTTTATACACAAGTGCATTTCTTTAGCAGTTTATTTTCGGTTTTTTTGGCGCTCTTGTACCTCGGAACAGATTGCTTATCAATTTGCCCAAAAGCCTGTAATTTTCTAATTTTTGGTTGAAAATGGTCTTAAACGATTTGGTTCGACTCACTGATCAAGAATCCTTGGTCAAAATCAGTTCTGTCCAGCTGGCCTTAGAAACGATAACTCTCGAACGGAATGAGCTATACAGTTGAAATTTTCAGAGTAGGTTTGGGGAATAAATTTCTCGGTTAAGTTCGTTACTGGACAAAATGGTTTCGGAGTAACGAGAAAAATAATTTTTTTTTACTTTACAAATTTCAAATTAAATTTTTTTTAAGATGCAGTTTCATCATAAAAAATCAATTGATATAATTTTCAAATCTAACAAGCTAATACTTTCAGATATATGATTTTCAAAATTTCAATAATAAATCGTACTTCTATGTTTTCACAGAATGCTATAATTATTCTATCTATGAATTATTATAAGATCTGTGTTCATACTCTTACATGTCATCTTATTTTACTATAAGAGACATTACAAATTCATTTCAGCTATCGTAGAATTATGACGATTATTATATGATATTATACTTTTCGGTGATATTTTAATGCCCGTGGATAAACCATATGATGATGGAAATATATACTTTGGTAAGTTAATCAAATTGGGTTCAGAATGTCTCCAGTAAAAACAGAACTGGAATATTGGCTAAGTTTCAATTGATATAATATAATTTTCAGAGAGGATTTGAGGAATAAATATCTCGACAAGTTCGTGGATTCGAATTAGTAATTTTTGGCAATCTTGTTTTTTTTTAACTCAATATTTTTTGCCCAAGATTGAACAAGAGCGCCAAAGTTTTTGCCACACGGCTTTCCCACTTTTTTTAATACTGGTTGATGTCTAAATACCAACATGAAAATAAATTACTATGCTGGAAAAACGCGCTTATGCATGAGCATTTATAATCAATAATTATAGTCGCATGTTATTAGTGCTAATATGATCTTAAATGCAAGAGTATACGATACCGTATTTAACAAAAAATATTATGCAATTTAAACACTAGACTGATTAAAAAAATCGACTATTTTTTTTTCTTAAATACATATATCGAAAATATTGTTGGAAATGGTTAAAAAAAAATCCTGTGAAAGTTACAGCCCTTAATATTAATATTAAGATGTCCCGCATGATAAATTTCAATTTCCCTTATGATTAACATGGGAAAGCTTGTTTTTTTGAGTTTAGAATTTTATAACTCTTTAATCGTTTATCAAAAAAGCTAGACTAAATCATTTTCTTGTGTAAAATTGAACGCTCTACAAAAAAGCTATCTTAGAATTTTTCGATAAACCGACGCGTTTTGAAGTTATTCAACTTTAAAATATAATTTATAATATTTTCTCATTATTTTCCAATTTTTTGACGAAACTATCTGTTAAACCAAAAGAAATATAAATTACAAAAAATTTGTAAAATTTGACAACATTTTTTGATAAACTTGATAGTTTCGTCAAATAATTGGAAAAAAATGAGAAAATACTATAAATTATAAGAAAATAGGATAACGCGGATAAGTTTATAAAATGGAATTACCCGTTATACTTTTCCATATTATAAATTATATTTTAAAGTTGAATAACTTCAAAACGCGTCGGTTTATCGAAAAATTCTAAGATAGCTTTTTTGTAGAGCGTTCAATTTTACACAAGAAAACGATTTAGTCTAGCTTTTTGCGCGTATGTTCTGGGGAACATCGCGTTATAGTTTTGCCCAAATGTCTGTAACTTTCGAATTTTTTGAAAAAAATGGTCTCAAACGATTAAGTTCGACTCCCCAATGAAGAATTCGAGGTCAAATTTGATTCTGTCCGGCCGGCCGTCCGGCCGTTGCCACGATAACTTGAGAACGAAAAGAGCTAGCGACTTGAAACAGGAGAATGGACAACATAATTTACCATGGTAAATTCGATTAAGGGTGTCCAATACAGAAGAATGGACAATAGAACATACGCGCAAAAGCTTAAAGAGTTATAAAATTCAAAAATAAAAAAAACAAGCTTTCCCATGTTAATCATAGGGGAAATTGAAATTTATCATGCGGGACATCTTAATATTAATATTAAGGGCTGTAACTTTCACAGGATTTTTTTGAATCAGTCTATTGCACACACAACATATGTCCTAAGAGGTATTTCGAACGAAATACCAATGCTCTTCTAATAAAGTATTTAAATAGAAAATCGAAATGAGTACTTTGTATTTTGCATTCCAATTACTAGTATTTTAAAAATGTCACATCTCTAGTTAATAATATCCTCTACTCTACTCTAACAGTGTGAACTGATTTACAGTTGTATTCAATGAATAAATAATGAAGAACATCAATTTAGTAAATGCTAATTTGTTAGTTACAAGCAAGGGACATTGGGACAATTTTACCACATGGTTTCATTTAATGAGATAGTCAGTAGGAAAATGTATCTACAATGTAATAGCCAAAAAGTGGAAAGATAATCAACAACCGATTGTAAACGCGAGAAAAATATAAGTTTTCCTACCTTTTGACTAGCATAGGCCCACAAAGAAGCTGTGTGCTTAGAATATGCTTCTACTTCACCAGCATGATTGAACTTGTCACATGTGTGAAGAACTTCCATAGCCGCTAAAAATAGCCAACAATCAAGTGCAGCTGGTGGTGATGGAATTTCTAGTATAGATAATTCTCTAGTACATGTATGCAAGAAAGGCAAACATCTGAAGGCCATCTGAAAATAAATATATATAATTATTAAAAAAAAACAAAAAGTTTTCAGTAATGAATTTCTACTGTAAAATAAAAATTCAATTTTGTTGATATCTGAAACAAACATTTCTCAATAAATGTATGGAAAAGAAAAACAAATTTCATCTAAAAAACAACAATAAACATACAATAAATATTTGAGAAATTATAAATTTAAAACCTACTTGCTGCTAAATTTGTCAGATTGTATGGTTTATTTGTATGATGTGGCAAAGTAAAATAATCATACTATCATCACCATCGCTGTGAAATATATTGTTTGTAATTCGCAGATCCTGGTTGCCATGGTGACACATGAAACTAACAACAGCAAGGATGTGTGAAATGTTTTAATTTTTGGCGCGCTGTTCAGGTGAATAGATGACCTATCAATTCGTCCAAATGTCTTTATATTTCGAATATTTGGCCGAGAATGGTCTCAAACGATTAGTTTCGACTCACTGATGAAGAATCCAAGGTCAAAATTGATTGTGTCCGGCCGGCCGTCAGCACGATTACGCTCGAACGCAAGGAGTTAGTTGACATTTTCAGAGTAGGATTGGAGTTCAAATGCGCCGGCTAAGTTTGTTAAGGGGCATAATCCACTGAATGGTTTCAGAGTTATAGCTATCTGAAATTTCGTTTTCCCAATATCTCGAAAAATACTGATCTGATCGAATTAAAGCGCGGTAGTTAGTTGAAAAAATTGGTTCAAGCACTGACGTGAAGTCAGGAGCTTTTGCGCGTATGTTCTATTGTCCATTCTCCTGTATTGGACACTCTTAGTCGAATTTACCATGGTAAATTCGATTAAGAGTGTCCAATACAGGAGAATGGACAATAGAACATACGCGCAAAAGCTCCTGACTTCACGTCAGTGCTTCAACCAATTTTTTGAGTATGAGCAATGTTGAACCAGACTATTGTCTGTTCTCCTGTATTGTACACTTTGAATTTACCATGGTAAATTCGATTAAGAGTGTCCAATACAGGAGAACAGACAATAGAATTCAACATGGTAAATTCAATTAAGAGTGTCTAATAGGAGAATGGACAATAGAACATACGCGCCAAAGCTCCTGACTTCACGTCAGTGCTTGAACCAAATTTTTTTTGTGACGTCATGAGCTTTTGCGCGTATGTTCTATTGTCCATTCTCCTATTGGACACTCTTAATCGAATTTACCATATTGAATTTTATTGTCTGTTCTCCTTTATTGGTCACTCTTAATCGAATTCACCATGGTGAATTTAACCGGAAAATTAGGACTGCAAACCTACCCTGCGAATTTCAACTCCCTACTTAATTTTGTTCGAGAGAATTCGTGCTCACGGACGACCGACCGGCCAGGCAGAATCAAGTTCGACCTAGGACTCTTCATCCGTTAGTCGAAACTGAACCTGTTAAACAATTTAATAATAACTAACCTGCCACACTTTATCGGTCAGCAAAAGCATATGTGCCTGATTAGCGAATAGGTAAGCTCTGAGTTCTAAAATAGAAGGATTTGTGGGAAGCTGAGTTGGCCCTAATTTCAAGGCATGCCATCTTTCCAAAGGGGTTTGGAAATCACTTAACCATGCTACCGATTCACAAGTTACTCCATTTACCACAAACTGAGAAAAGAGAGCATCTAATTCATCAAATTGTACCAATGCTTCATCATAAAGACCTAACATTTCCAAAACTTGTGCTAATTCCTCCTGTAAAGTATAAAATGATGAAGGACAATCTTAGAATATCACAGATATAAAATATGGGAAAAGGATTAAATATGAAACAGTAAACATCAGACAAGATTTTTCTACATTTTCTTATTTCAAGATAAGGAATGCACATTTATGTTAACATGTATTGAGGTGAACTGTGGCTAATTGCCAATAATACATAGCAAGACACACGGTGATATATTTATTGATTTTAACCATCAACAAATATTCTGCGTGACCGGGCTGATCACCTCATCGCTCATTGTTCCCCAAAGAGGACAGTATCATTCAAGAGCAGACACAGATCCCAGGGTTTCATGGTTATTACCAACCATCAGTGTGACTTAGCCAGACACCGAATGAAACTTGAACGGCGAACTAGGAAACTTATTTCCATCGGTCGAGAACCGGTAGGGGAAGAACCCCACCAGCGCCACCTATGGAGAATCCTTACACACTCCGACCCTCTGCGATGAAGAAACCTTGAGCGATGTTCAGCGACGTTCATTCTTTTGCCGTAAGATGGTCAAGGAATGGCAACGCCATCTATCGTGAAGAGACCTTTACGGACTGAAAACGCCCGGTTCATTTTGGTTAGATCAACCAAAAACCAGTGAATATGTAATGAGGTGAACTGTGGCTAATTGTCAATGGCTGCGTTCAGCGGAAAGAGCAGTTGCAAAGCTGCTCACTGAGCGCTCATAGATCCTAAAGTGATCAGAGAGCGGTTTTCTGAACGGTTAGAAGTTAAAACGGTGCGAAGGCGACATTTACATAACCTGATTCTATTGTGTTTTCTTTAAATGTTTACACTTTCAAAAAAATGTAACCTCTAAAACTATGCTTTGACAGTTTTCAGTTTTGCTTAGTGAGCGGAATTAAATGTCGCTCACAAAAATGGCGTCCGCTCATTAAAAGTGTTGAGCAGGCGCTCACTGAGCAGGATCGTTCAGCGAAAATTCTTCCAACTGTTTTACAACTGTTGTGTCCGCTGAACGCAGCCAATAATACCTAACAAGACACACGGTGAAATATTTATTGCCACTGAATATCGTCAATAAATATTTCACCGTGTGTCTTGTTAAGTATTATTGGCAATTAGCTACAGTTCACCTCATTACATGTTCACTAATTTTTGGTTGATCTAACCAAAATGAACCGGGCATTTTCAGTCCGTAAGGCTTGTTACACATGCATTCGTTTTCATTCGGTTCGGTTCGTTCGGCTCGCTGGCGACAAGTGTGAAACGGTGCTTCGGTTCAGATTCGGTACCGAATAGAAACCGTACAGCACCGAATACTGCCTCGACACGAATAGGTTTCTATCAGGTTTGGATTCGTGTGCAGGGAATACAGATCAACCGGGGCGTTCACACAGACACGGTTTAGTTTCGGTTTTAACCATAAAGTAATAAATAGTTACATATGTTTCCTGTCTCGTTCTGTGGTTTTAACCTCAAAACTAGCAGATATCTTTCAATATTTCCTAAATTGTTCAAATATAGAAATATAAACATCAATACATATTTTCGGGATATTGTTGCTACCTCAGTATTCATGAGAAAATTATGGTTTACCAAATGTGGATCGACTGATTTCTGCTGTAAATCTAAACCAGTGTTGTGGGACAAAACTTCTGAAAAATATAAAGATGAATTGAAGACGCAGGAAGCATGCAAAGATGTTTATGTTCAAATTTTGAATAACTTTGATGAATCTGACGTCGCGAAAAAATTCGAATTGTGATTGAGCCTGTGTTTTGGAAGATAACATAAAACCTAATATGAACCGTATATGTATGAAAGGAGTTCATTCGTTTTCGGTTAAAACCGAACCGAACCGAATGGAACCGTATGCATGTGAAACAAGCCTAAAGGTCTCTTCACGGTAGATGGCGTTGCCATTCCTTGACCCTCTTACGGCAAAAGAATGAACGTTGCTGAACGTCGCTCAAGGTTTCTTCATCGCAGAGGGTCGGAGTTCGTAAGGATTCACCATAGGTGGCGCTGGTGGGGTTCTTCCCCTACCGGTTCTCGACCGATGGAAATAAGTTTCCTAGAACGCCGTTCAAGTTTCATTCGGTGTCTGGCTAAGCCACACTGATGATTGGTAATAACCATGAAACCCTGGGGTCTGTCTGTGTCTGCTCTTGAATGATACTGTCCTCTTTGGGGAATACTGAGCGATGAGGTGATCAGCAGGCCATGCGGAATATTTGGTGATGGTTAAAATCAATAAATATTTCACCGTGTGTCTTGTTACACATTTATGTTATTCACATGAGGTACAATTCATGTAAGCGTGGATTCATGCAGCATTGAGTAATAATTATCCATAAGAAGGCATCAAATAAGAATTAGCAATTAACAGGCATTAAAATGTAGCATTCATGCACTCAAATTAACAATTAAAAAGTATTAATTCGGAGATCCGAGGCATTCATTTTTTTGAATAACTTTTGTCCCTTTGGTAATGGAAAACAAGTATTTAAAATTAAATTTGAATACCCATTATTAACACAAATATTTTACACAGTGAGGTTATTAATGTCATAGGACTGACTAATCCGTGTTCATCTGGGCACTAGTTCAATTAAAGTAGAAAGTTATAAGTTGGCCAACTTCTACTTGTTATTTGATCATTGTTACTTGGCTGCATGAACAATCTCATTGAAAAATAATAAGTTCAACTTTTACATGCCCTTTGTTACTTGATACTCGCTAATTGCATGAATCCACACTAACCATTTTTAATCAACATTACAACACGACTCAACAAATACAAATTGTTTGTTGCCCTTGCTATATTTGAATTCTTTTATTGAGAATACAAAGAATTAAATGAACAGTTTTCATTTTTGATGCTAAATATAATATATAATCTCAATAATATTCAAAGTTTCAACCCTACCCGCAAGTTTCAAAAAGACTTATGCCTAGTAATTTAGAAGTTGTTCACATGACCGCAGCTTCTCTTTCACCCCTGCCAAATACCCCATTTCTTAAGGGGTTAGGTGTAGTCAGGTTTTTCAAAAAATCGTTTTTTGTTTTTTTGCATTTTCTTAAAGCATAATATCTCAGAAATATTCTCCGAAAATTTTAAGTAAATTCGACAAATACTTTTCGAGTTATTCGATAATTAGTAAAGGGCTCTCGGGAGCTCTGGGCTAGAGCAGGTAGCTAGTAGCTAGCAGCTAGCGTGCTAACGACCAGTCTCCGGAAGGTAGAATGCTACGTAGACAACATCAAATAGATATTTTGGAAGCTGCCACAACGGCTAAAGAATTATTGCATGGCCCAGGAATAGATGACTCTGTAAGTAATTAAATAATACGTAAATTGAGTGTTAAACTTCAAATGCGTTTTTCTCAAAAACCTTTTGGTAGATTTTAATAAAATTTATACAGCTTTTCGAAAACATAAAAACTAGTGCCTGATCGAAGGATTTTCTTTCCTTTTCTAATTTCGATTTTTCATAAACACTTAAATGTTGCTTTTTTCCCGAAAATATGGAAAAAAATTTCAAGAGGCTGCCATTTTGGTAATTTACAAGAAAAAAAAAGCTTCGATCAGGAACAAAATTACCTATTTATAAAACGGATTTTTTTTGTCCAATTGACTTTTGATGAATCTCCAAGGATAAGTGATGGTCACCGCAAGAAGCTTCGGTTGGAACTGAATCAACACAAACGGCCATTACTTTTGAAATAATTAATTTTTTTTCTGAAATTTCTTTTAAAGTAATTCGAAACCTTATTTAATGATGTTATATTTTTATTTTCATAAAATAAAATAATGTACTGGCAAAAAAAATTATTTAAAATTGTCATTTTTTCGTGTCTCTGACTACACCTAACCCATTGATGAAATAAATGGCTACTTGCGCTACAGTACTGGCATTTATGTACAAAATTGCCTAGAATATTTATTTATTCACAACTGATTCTAATTGGAAAATTCCTTATTATCGAACAATTTGTAAAGTTTGTAATACAATATAATTTATGAAGATTCCTTGAAAGCATGAAGGATAATCCAAAATATCAATAAATAATGTTGTATACCTGTAAATGAAAATAGTTCATAAATTTCCAACCTGGTTCATTTCTCTTCTCCCTTTGCTGCCTCACATGATCTTCTAATCGTGAGACAGCCTTGGAATAAGCCACTAAAAGCAGATGTCGGATACGATTTACTAACCCTTTCCATGACTCAGTTGTATCAGATTTGCCAGGATTGATAACAGAAATACAGCGATCTCCTGAAAGAATATTTTAAATGAAGGAAAACGAAGATTTTTCATACAAATTTCATTGAAACTATATTTTTGGAATTTTTGTCATTTTGGTGAATAAGAGTACAGTATAACCTTTCTAATTTGGACACATTTAAATACGGACATCCAGTATGGGTTTTGAAATCAGGCGTCGATTTCGAAACCCATAGTCCGGACGCACACAAGTCACCGCGTCTGAAATTTACGAGTTGAAACACGATTCAGAAGATTGTTGGAGTGCGCTAGCGTACCAGCGTATGTTTAGTTTGTTGTTAGTAATTTCGCGTGCAGTTCACAACGATTGTTTTCTAAAAATCCCGAAAAGAAAGCACATACGTAACATAACATAAAGTTCAAACATAAATTTGAGATTACTTCAAAGTTGAAAATAGATAAATTAATCTCTTGTTTATGAACATTTTAATTCAATTCATGTTTTCTGCTACTCTTATGACTAATATATTTTATTTAATAAACAACCTATAAGAATAATATATATTGCTTCTTTATTTCTTGATCTTGTTATAATAATAATTTTCCTTCCCCGTCAAAAATAATGTGGTTGAAAGAAGAACAGAAGAGGGAAAACTACAAGGATTTAATGTTCGAACTGGGGATCCTGTATCCAAGGCATAAAGTTAGAATAAATGGTCGTACTAATCATAGGATGTCTAGGTGGAATGAGAGCGAACTACGTGATAGAATTAAATATTATTCCAGCCTGTAAATCCCTGGCCGAGGTTTTGGCGCGCAGAAATGCATAAAGTAGTGTTGCTAGGATCACTTCAATTCATCAGGTCTCATCAACTGTGAAGGCCACTTGCAGCTTATCTCTTTTATTAAGGGACGCTGTAAGGACAGGAACAAGGAATGTGAGAGGTTTTTTAGTGGGACACCAAACAACAACAGGAGTCTCGCACTCCTGAAAGGCTGTTCTGTGGAAAAAAAGTGCTCAATCGCACTCCTTCTGGCCAAAGTTCGGGGTTTAATCATACTAATATACCTCCGAGAAGACATAACATTTCTCGTACTCAACCTTCCACAAATCAGTTGCCTCGGAGCACTAATTATACTAGGACCTCAGAGATGAACCACATTAAATTATTTTACTGGAAGTTCTTTGAAACAGCTCCAAAATAGGAGCCAAAAAGTAGAACATAACAATGTCCCAGACGTGGTGGCGTCAAATCACAACCTTGATTAGGCCAATAAGACATCTCTAGAAGCTCAGGTTAGAGATGGGGCCTCTCAAGTGAAAATAAATTTTCAATTATTGAAACCTCTCGTGATATCTGAAGTTGTTCAGAAAAGTACGAGCAAATTCATTCGAATGATTTCCTCTAGCTCGACTATCATGTCCCAGAGTTTTAGACATAAATAATAAATCAATTTTATTCCTGACCCCAAATCAGTACAGTGTACTGACTTCAACTTTTTGGTCCAGTTGTTACAAATGTGTACTTTTTGTTTGCCAAAATAAAAGGTGTGGAATTAAAAATTCACTCACATTTATAATATCCTGAACAAACTATAAATTAATTCTTACCTTGTTTCAGAGCAAAATCAGCTCGTATTTTATCTAAAACTGTTGTTCTTGGTAATAATTTATTGGCTCTTTTACCATCATAGTTTTCCACCACAACTATCAACCAATCTTGAATATCTTTAGAAATCAGTTCTTTCAACCATCCCTCAATATCTTCTTTGAGTGTTGACCTATATAAATCTACATCCTGTGAAAAATATATACATTAGTAACTTTCAATTTGTTTTAAATACAAGTTTATCATACTGAAGGTATTTAGAAGTGGCCAGTTTCGAACTGATTTCACATAATTTCAGTTTTAAATTAATCTAAAAATGGCAATGAAAGATAACCCTTTTCTGAAATAGGCATATTCATCAATCATTAAAAAAACACTGATGTGAGGTTAGTCTGCTTTGCTGCACTTATCCATGTTGGCCCATGCACGACTATCAGAAATTTTGCATAAGTTTTCCTGCCAGTATTTTCCAACCAGCTACAGAGTTTCAATTCGATCAGATACATATTTTTGGAGTTATTGGGAAAACAACATTACAGATGGCTCTCCAACTCCAAAACCATATGGCAGATTTTGCCCCTTAACTAAGAGATTTATTCCCCAAACCTATCCTGCCAATTTCAACCCTCCAACTCATTTCATTCGAGAGTTATCATGATAGAAGCCAGCCAGACAGAATTGAGTTGGACCTTGGATTGTTCATCATTGAGTCGAAACTAAATATTTAACACCATTGTATGCCAAAAATTCAGACATTTGAGCTAAATGTGATCCAATGAGAAATATTTTTTCCCAGCTAGCACTGTGCTCACTGTGATGAGCATAATGGCAGGTTGATTTCCATATATAATTTCAATTTGAATGTTGTATGTTACTACATTCTTAATGATCGCAATAACTGATTGCATAGGGTCCCTTTGTTATCAAGGGACCAAGAACACCCCTAATTGATTCCAAATGATCCTAATAATGCTGCTGAAGAAGTTGACATATTAAAAAATAAATTCCACTTTATCAATCCAAATTGTGCCTCGGTGGCACTATTTCACCAAATTTAAATTTGGCTGTTTAAATATAGAGCATCATTGAAAATTCAATAGTTCAAATTTTTTTTTCCACCATATTAAGATTACAATTTGATTAGGACATTCTAAAAGAAGTTCTCCAATATTAATACTGGTACTATTGAGTTGATTGTACATAGTAAGTTTTTAATCTTAAGAACTCACATTACATTCAGTCCAATATATATGAAATAAAGGCTGTCTAATTAAATCCCATTGTGAGCCCTTAGGGAGGCCTACAGAGCTGAAAGGTACAAAATTTGCACCAATATGGACTGATCTTACAGGTCGCCCTAAACTGCGTTTCCATTCTGCAGAATCTCTAGGTAATGATTGCAGTAAATTATCTTCAATGGGGGAGAACACTTCAATCTCGCCTGCACCTATAATAAAATGTTGATATCATCATCCTAGAAGTAAGGAATGAGGATGATATTACATGTAACCAGAGGTCTTCTATCAATCAGTTCTTTCTCCAAGCCATTCATTTTCAAAATTCAATTCTTTTTTGACGAACAAAAATGACATGTTTGGTGCAATTTTTCCTCAATTTGGTATTACATTTTCAACAAACCCAAGTTCATTTGGAACATGATTTGTTTAGAGATTATTTGAAACACCCCTACATTCTCGTCTAAATTTGACAGTTTGTAATAAGTAATGTCACTTCACTACTGTCAGTGGAAAGTGACATTCAATGACCAACATATAGTGACTATTTTCCCCTAAAAGAACTTCTCCAAAGTATTAGGCCCCTCTCACCCATTATTATATATAGTCCGTTTAAGATATATTGACATCAAGGGTGGCTTTGGAAAATCGAAATTCAGTTGGCAACGGTCCGTCTAGTTATATTTCAAGTCACATAATTTAGGTTGTTCGCATTGAAAATAACCATGAGCCAGTGTTGCCAGAAATGCAGAATTTTCTTCAATATGCAGAATTTTAGCCTTCAAAAAGAGCTGATGAAGAAAAGAAGAATATTTCAGGGAAACCATTAAAATATGAAGAATTTTTGAAATTCACATATTTTGGAACAATTTTACTCATTTCGTATGCGTTCTGACATTTTCGGTAAAATGGTTTAGCTACGACTTGAAATTATCGGCCTCGAGATGGTGCTTGCAGTAGCAAAATAAAAATATTGCAGTGTGAAACAGGTCAAACTGGGGATTGGCCCGATTGAGGAAGTTTTTAACTTTACTAACAGTGGGTAGGTAGGTACTCCAAAATGACGTTACACACCACTGCAGAAATATGAAGAATTTTTGAGGATAAATTGAAGAAATTTGATAAAAAGAATCTGGCAACACTGCCATGAGCTGATGAACTGTCATTTATTATTTATGTCTTACAATTTCGATATAACGAAAATCGAACAATTTGGGATAGTTTTTACATTTGTGTTTATAATTAATCGTACCGAGTTTGAGTATTTCCGCATCCTTTTGCTATTAAAAATGTCTGGAATTGATTACGATACCTCTCGCCTAACAAAAAGGGAACACAATGCAGTATATAGATTTTAGTGTGAATTCTTCAGGGAATCTGTAGATATTACCGCCAGCATTGCTCTAGTGTTCCAGGTAAACTGTTATTCAACCACTAGGAGTGTATTCTGATTATTACATTGGCCATAATATTTCAGATTTCTTCAAGTACTGTTCGAAGAATTCTTAGGGTAAAAGGGGAAGGCACATCATTAAAACCTGGCAGCAGTTGGGGAAGAACTCCTGTGATATACAATTTTAAATTCAAAGAGACATTACATTAAATTCGAGATTAAAAATTTGAGAGAGCACTTCACTGAAGGTTTTCTTTGATTAGTTCTTTCCTTCATGATTTCTACGAACTAAGCAAATTAAAGTTTGAAATAGAATTTTAAATCATTAAGTTTTTCAATATAAATTATAATACTAAAACGACAATTCATAGGAAAATGGCAAATAATCTTTTCTGTTCCTAGTTGCAATTGAAATCCATAAATCTCACAGCTTATGTAAAAAAAAAGTACATAGTAAAGTTTTCGTTCTGATTTTTTTTTTTGTGGAAAAATAAACACTTGAACTATTAGATACGAGATTAGATATCATTGCATAAAGATTATAATATTTTACAAGCTATTACTTTCCAAGTTAAATTAAGACAGAAATAATAAGTCTGCTTAAACACTGATAAATTAACTCTTCTTCCAAAATAATGCTCCATTATTCAACCCACCTCTCAATAATTTATACTGACGAAGTAATAATAATAGCATAATATTTATTAACGTTATATTAATGAAATTATTCAATAACCAATGTGGATTCAATAAATGAAAAGGTAGTTTCTTATGGGCTTTTACACCTTGATTGATTCTCCAATGGCTTTGGATAAGGAACCTAAGCTCTAAGATATATTGAGATGCTCATGATTATTATGTCAAAAGGTTCTTCATCCTGCATTAAATAAACTATCCAATTTTTGTTCTTCTCTAAATGATGATAAATATTGACTTTTCCAATTCCTTGAAATGGTTTCTGGGTATCAACCTCATATTTACATTTGTTTCATCGGTCTACTGCAGTTGAACTTGGAAAATTATCCTTCCAAAATCTCAGGATAAAATACATTCGCGATTTGAATTTCCAAAGTACATCAATAATGCATTTATTAGGGTCTTCGATTAATTACAAATTGGAGATAGCATTGAAAATATTCAAGGTTATGTGAATATTTATTTTCTCTGGTTACAGAACAGTAATTTTTTGTAACTAGAAATAAGGCACCAACTACACGTTCAAGGCCTACTTCGATGTCAATATATCTTAAACGGACTATATGTTCTGTGACTTCTGTGCCTCTCACCTCTCACCATTGAATATTGAATAACGACCTCTCACCTCGAGCAGCCTATTCTAGCTTCTAGGCGTGTCAGTATCCAACTATCCAATCACGAAATAAAGGGCAAAATACCTAGCAGTTGGCGCATTGAAACCTTTCTACCGAGGTTATTTTTTTTGGAAATGGAATTTGGAATAGATCTTTTTTTAGTATTCGAACATTCATTGCATGTTTATTTGAATATTTTGGGTTTGCATATTTCATGTACTTAGGGGTATTCATATCATATCTATTCATGTCTAGTCAAGAATAGGAGTTATCGAATGATTTCTTTCTGGATTTTCTCTGTCAAACTTTTTTCGGGAGAAAAACCCAGAAAGAAACCATTTATTAATAAATATAACTCCCAAAGTATCCGCACGGAAGAAGTGACACTTCCATAGATTACATAGATTACACTACTCTAATCTATGGAAACTTCGTAATGTGGAAATGAAAATAGGAAGGGGTAGAAAACTACGCGCATGTGCTCGAGTGCCACGCATTCACTCCGCTCGGTCTCTTTCTATTCCCCCTCCTCACGAGCGTTAAACGTTTAACGCAACAGTGCTTTCATACCCCCTCCATGGTAGCGTTAAACGTTTGACGCAACCTTGTTGGAAGTCGCATTGGAATTAAGTTTCACTTCAATAATGGTAAAAATTTAAATAAAGATAGCTGATTTCTTTCTAGTTGGTATTAACTATTTACGTATCTTTTCTCAAAACTGTTAATTGCAAATTGCATACATAAAATATATGAATACTAGAAGTTTCACTTCAAAAATCAAGTAAATGAAATAATGAATATTATAAGTTAAAATAGAAAAACGTAATGTGGAAATGAAAATAGGAAGGGGTAGAAAACTACGCGCATCGTTTGAGTGCCACGCATTCACTCTCGCTCTGTTGAATGTTTAACGCAGCATTGCTTTCATACCCCCTCCATAGTAGCGTTGAACGTTTAACGTAACAGTGCTTTTACACCCCCGCCATAGTAGCGTTAAACGTTTAACGCTACTATGGAGGGGGTATGAAAGCACCAATAATGGTAAAAATTTAAATAAAGATAGCTGATTTCTTTCTAGTTGGTATTAACTATTTACGTATCTTTTCTCAAAACTGTTAATTTAACACATTGCATACATAAAATATATGAATACTAGAAATTATATTTGAAGGCCATAAATATTTGACATGATAATGAGCCGTATTCATAAAACTGAAGGATATCCTTGTAAGAATAAGATGAAAGTATAAGGTTTTCAGTTGAAGAAAAAGGTAAGAGTAAAAGCATTTCCTTTTTTTCGTATTCATAATGATCACCTTATACTTGCGAGCATATCCTACAAGAATAAGTAAAGGGATGTTGGCTTGTATGTGCCGCGGCAGGTTCCAACCTGTTCACTATGGTTTGTTTATTAATTGTACAGTGGACCCCCGGTAGTCCGACAAACGTTTTGAAAGGCAGTCTCGGACTATCGAATTTGTCGGAATATAGAGTACTAATACTATAGAGCCCAAGACCTCCTATAGTCCGGAAAAAAATTACCTTGTAATCCAACAAATTCCAGATCAAAATATGTAATAAGATTCTATCTGAACTATATATGTACTACACTACCCTTGTTTATAAAACTGCGTTATATAAACATGTTACTACACGACCGAGACCGCCGTATTCACAAAGCATTCGATCTACGTTAAGTCCTAACTGAGGTCCTCAGTTAAGGATAAATAAGAATCACAACCTCAGTTAACGTATGTAACGGTGCTGAAACAGGCCTGTTTCACGTTAATTTTCACGTTAACTGAGGTTTTGATTCTTATTTACCCTTAACTGAGGACCTCTAAGGACTTACGGAGATTGAATGCTTTGTGAATACGGCGGTGAGTCTGCTACTGACCACAATCAAAATTATTGAAGGATATGCTTTTTATTTAAAGTAAAAGGAAACGTTTATGAATAACCAAATACTTTTTTGTAGAGGATATGCTCCTACTCTATATGTATAAGGTTTCACTCGAAATATTATGAATGCGAGCTGAAGGATTCCCTTCATTTTATGCAAGTATAAGCATAACCTTTCTTTTATGAATACGGCTCATTATTACACAGTTCATGTTCTAGCGTGCTATAATTTTGCCCAAATTTCTGTAATTTTCGAATTTTTTGCCGAGGAATGTATTCATATCTTATAAAAGCTGAGAAAACAGTCTATATCGATAGTAAATTCGATTAAGAGTGTCCAATAGAGGTCAATAGACAATAGAACATGCACGCAAAAGCTCCTGACTTCATATCACTGCTTGAACCAATTTTATTATGTTTTAGTTTGCGTTTCGAAAATCAGTTAGTCATAGTAGTCAGTACTCACTATCATAATGTCCTCGAATTCGGAACCGGAAACAGGAATATCAAATTTCAAGATTCGTTGCAACCGTATTATTTAATATGAAAATTGGTTCAAGCCCTATAGTCAGGAGCTTTCTGGCGCTCTTGTTCAATCAGACAAATTATATCTCCGAAAGTATTGGTTTCTCAGAGTTGGGAATTATATCAATGTATTATTATGATAGAACTACATCATAAAGAAAATTCAATTCAAATAATAGTTTATTTATCAAGATTAAATGAGCAATCTGAGAATGAGAACTGCGCCATGGAAGAAATCAAATTAAAATAGCTGAAATGAATTTGACTCTCTCTTTTATAGAACAGGATGACATGAACGAGTATGAAAACAGATCATATAATAAAGCATATATAGAATAATTATAGAATTCTGTGAAAACATAGAAGCACGATTCATTATTGAAATTTCGAAAAACCATATCTCCGAAAGTATTAGCTTGTTGGAGTTGAGAATGATATCAATGAATTTTTATTGTGAAACTGCATCTTAAATAAAAATTGAATTTGAAATTTGTTACCTAAAAAAAATTTTTTTTTTCGTTACTCCGAAACCATCTGCCCTATTTTGCCCAATAACGATCTTAACCGAGATATTGATCTCCCTAACCTACTCTAAAAATTTCAACTGCCTAGCTCATTCCGGACGAGAGTTATCGTAGAAATTTTTTTTTTAATTTTCAAAAAATTTTTTTGACGCTTTGCGGTAATTTGATCAATGCAAAACTTCACATGATCGGTTTCGGAAATATTCATGAAAAATGTTTTTACTAAAAACGGCCATAACTCCGAAACCGCTTGATGGATTTCGCCCATTAACGAACTCGTCCGAGATATTTACGCTCCAAACCCACCTTGCAAATTTCAATCCTCTAACTCCTTTCGTTCGAGAGTTATCGTGCCTACGGCCGGCCGGCCGGACAGAATCGATTTCTACCTCGGATTCTTGATCAGTGAGTCGAACCAAATCGTTTGAGACCATTTTCAGCCAAAAATTCGAAAATTACAGACATTTGGGCAAATTGATAAGCACTCTGTTCCGAGCAACCAGAGCGCCAAAAATGAATAAGGTTTTGTGAAAAATGTAGCTCCCCGCCACTGGTAATAGTGGCAATTCCTATACACGCCATTCGGCTATCTTCGGAAATCTGGCAGCCAGGTTCCAGGTTCATGTTCATTCATATTTCAATTATTTCATATTTATTTTCTATTTTGTTTTTATATTGTACGTTGTACATTGCATTCTTATTAACCCTTTACTGCGCAACTTTTTATTTTTTTTCAAAAAAATTGTATGAGTTCCAGAAATGCTTTCAGATATCGGGAAAAATAGTGAAAAAAATCCAGATGTAAAAAACTAGTCTATTTTTGTGATTTTTTTTCATGTTGCAGATATGCTACAATGCACTTTGAGTGGCCGTCTCTATAGTCGACTTTAAAAGTTGTCTACGTGCTTTCTATACTATATAAGTGCTTTGAATGCAGCTGATTTATATATCTGTATGTAGTTTTCATCCCTCCATTCCAGCTCTGATGAGATATCTCTTACTTTCTTAAGGTCCTTACGCAGATTTTTTTTTCCACATCAGCGATTTCTTCTGCGTTCTTGCGTTTTTGATGAGATCACTAATGATTTTTACGTTTTCTTACGTTGATGTATCTTCAGGTGATATGATTTCCAAGAAATCAGATCCTTTGGGAGGATCCGGTGAAAAATTATGCAATATTGGCATTTTGCCCATGTCCAAAAGTTCATCACTTTCAATTTCAGTATCACAAGGCAGAAGGTTTCCTCAATCTTGAAGAAGAACGTCATCTGCATCATCTCCTGAGAAAATTATTGTCTATATTCACTGAGTTCTGATAAATGATCAGCGAAGTATTTCAAACTCCGCCAGCGTCAGAATTTAGTTTTTCGATGCGTTTTCCTGAAAAAATATAAGACAATGTAAATTCTTCTCGTCGGATCTACAATGGGCACTATTACAGATATGCTACACTCCAATGAAAATATTTCATGCTCAACGGGGCATTGTAGCATAAGTGCAACGCTCATTCAAAAAGCGCTAAAAACTTCTAGCTAGATTTTATTTTTACGAAAATATGAATTTGTAATACTACTTACCATATTCAAGCCCCCTATATTTTTTTTAACACAAATTCACTCCGAAATTGAACTCCAGTAAAGCAAAAAACTTAGACGAATTCTAGTTCTCTCACTCGTCTGTTAACGTTTGTATTTTGAACTGACATTTACCGTTAGATAGACCTCCACCTATGTGGTAATCTATGAATTATGAAGCATATTAGTTTACGAGTAACGTAATCTTCACAGATTTCTCTAATATGAATTATTTGCCGAAATAAAGAGTATGAAAGCTAGCGTAGCATATATGCTACGCTATCTCTTGTCTATGTACGCTACGTTGCGCAGTAAAGGGTTAATTTTATTTTTAGTAATTACTGTGATATGTCTGTTGACCCGGAAAATCCTAAAATAATTTTATTAATTAGTGGAAAAAGGAAATGTGGCAAAGATTTCGTTGCCGAAAAATTGAAATCTGTGTATGGGCTGTATAGTATGAAACAATTAGTAAAGAATTAATGTGAATTGATTTCAGACTACTCAATAAATGCTCCATTTTAAGAATATCGGAACCAATCAAAAAATATTATGCTGAAAAATGCGGAATGAGTTTAACAGAACTCTTGGGCAATGGACCTTTGAAGGAAAAATATAGACTGGAAATGATTAATTGGAGTGAAACGATGAGATCGGAAGATCCAGGTTGTTTCTGTAGATCTGCATGCGAAAATGGTATATTACACTAAAATAATATCAGGCATTACTAAACAGCTAGTAACTACATTCTGGTCCATTAATACCTTTTGCACCTGACATACTTACAGGAGTAAAAGTACTGGTGGATCTGAATGTGATACTGTAGTTGCTCAGTGTTTTGTACAGTATCCTGTCCACAGTGAATTCAAGTTTCTTACATATGATATGCATACTGGAAATATCAGGAACATACCTTTTCAGCTGAAGTATGCCCAATTTGGATAGTTAGTGACATAAGGAGAAGAACTGATATTGAATTCTTCAAGAAAAACTATGATGGGAAAATTAGAACAGTTCTTATAAAGGCTAGTGAGACTGTCAGAACGGCGAGAGGATGGATATTTACGAAAGGTTTAAACTTTTTCTATAATAAATATATTTTTGGTTTAATTTGACAGTGGTCAACTCTCCTTTTGCTTTACTGGACTATGTACAGCCTTTGATCTTTCACATTATATACCTAGGGACCATATTCAGTTTCTTTTTGAGGACTAACGTAATAAAATGTACCGTTTTTCTTTCCATTTCCATGCAACATAAAATTTATTTTTCAAATTATCTCAAATGCAGTTAATGGTCTCACAGAAAAAGCCATTGATATGGTTCATTATCTATGTCTTGGTTCTTAAAAAAGTATTATTTTAGGTGTTGATGATGCGGCATCCGAATGTGACTTAGATGGTTATGCAGAGTGGGATTTAGAAATACTGAACGAAGGGTGTGAACAAGAAATTATGAAAATACTTGATCTTCTTAATATCGACAAATGAATTTATAAAATATATTATGGTCGATTGGAGGGATATATGGTTGAAGTATTATTTTGATCTGGTTTTTACTCAATTTATATTTTTATATTTATTAAAAACATATTTTATATGAATTGATATATATATTTTTATACCAGTATCATTTGGGTTATTCTAGGATTGGTCGTGGGGGAAGGGGGAATCCCTTGCATATGCATATAGATCCGCCCTTACTAATATTCTAGATATTTTTGCTGTTCGTCTTATCACTATTGATTACGAACATTTGCAAGTTGCATACTTGTGGTTGCAGTTTGCCTTGTGGTTATTGGGGAAATGGTTCTCCTTGACCCACCAATATAGCGTTGCCAATGCTCCTGTTTTAACAGGAGATCTACTGTTTTTTTGAAAGGGTTTGTTCGAAAAGAAAATAATTATTACAACGTTGCCGTTTTTCATTTCTAAAAACAACAAGTTGGAAAAGCACTGACCAGGAGCTTGCTGTTCAAATCTATAGCCAGAGCGTTCACCCTTCCAGGTACTGAACTAGCTCAAAGCTACTTAGCTCTAGAAAAAAAATAATATTTCCAAGAATATATAAATCCGATTGTGAACACAAATGTCCAAAAAAACTGATCCACTGTTTGGCGGAGAATGGAATCAAAAACGATTAATTTCGGCTCAAATACATATGGAAATAAAGCACTGTGGCCAGGAGCTTTGGCGCGCTGTTCAAATCTGTAGTCAATTTCGACTCAAATACATACTATTTACTAGCTGTTGGTTCGAAAATAAAAAGTGCTGTGTTTGTGGTGTCGTACTAAGGACACATTCGAATACATAAATTTACTTTTGGGTCGAAAATGAACAGTGACGGCGTAATGTATAGCAGTGGTATTATTTTCAATAATTTATTCCGAGAATTTTAGTCATGATACAAATCGGTCGAATTATATGGTTTATGCCATGGGTACCTATGAATTGACATTCTATCAAAAACGCCCAATATACCAGAAATTTTTTCAATATCTAATGATATACGAAAATATCCACGTAATTTTATGGAAATATCGACTTAATTCCGTCCATATAAGCAATTTCACAAAGTTAGAATTGGAAACAAAAATGAAAAAGACCAATAATTTCGGCTACAGGAGCCGATGCCGGTACCTACTTGCCAAGAAACAGAATCCTTATAACTGACCACAGAAGCACGAAAAAAATTTAAATGAATTCAGTAACTTGAACTCACCAAATTTTGCATAGGTCTTCATGCAAGTCGGTATTTTTCAACTACCGCGCTTTAATTCGACCAGATCAGTATTTTTGACTTATTGGGAACAAATATTTCAGACGGCTATAACTCTGGAGCCACTCGGTGGATTTTGCCCATTAATGAACTTAACCGGCTCATTTAGACTCCAAACCTACTCTGAAAATTTCAACTCTCTAACTCATTGCGTTCGAGCGTAATCGTGCTGACGGCCGGACATAATCAATTTTGACCTTGGATTCTTCATCATTGAGTCGAAACTATTCTCAGCCAAATATTCGAAAAATACAGACATTTGGACGAATTAATAGGCACTCTGTTCGCCTGAACAGCGCGCCAAAAACCATTTCATAAGCGATGAAGAAAAATTCAGAGAGTATAGGTACTGTCGTTTTAATAAATTAGCAGTTTAATTTTATTCTTGGTGGTAGGCTATATCCTTATTATGTAATCATCACGATATTACAGACAAGAAAATAACTAGACGCATAAGGTAATCACTTGTGATGACAATGAAGTTATCAACATGATGTACTTAGCACTGTTATATACATTGATGAAATTTTATATTATAATTGATGAACACCTTATTGATTCACATAATTTATTATAAATATCACAAGACCATCACAGACGATTACTAGGTACAAACTAAGAAAAAATTTAATTATCCATTTGTTAATAGAACATAATGTAATTTGAAGATTTGATAGTTTGGAAATAAGAATATTTTAAATGAGTCTTATGAGACTATATAAGAAATAACAAATCAATATTTCAGCGTAATGAGAATAAAATCCTGTATAGCAGCAACAGTTTCAAGAAGACAACAGATGGCCGTCTAAAAAATTTAAATTTGAATGAAAATACCGATTATTATAAAGGGTCTTTATGAATGATTGTAACATCGCAGTTGGATTTGAAATAATCTTATTCTGCCGCTTCTTATAAATACTGTTAACATTCTCTATTCCATCCACATAATTCATTTCCTGACAATACATTATCAAGGCTAAAAATTTCAAAGGCCTGTAGATCCTTAGCCAAGAGCAGCAAAGAATTATTCAATGCCAACTGCGATGTTACAATCATTTATAAAAAATTAACCGTAAATTATCCAACATCAATAATAATATCTTCTATTCTTCTTTGAATTACAACAAGGTTTAACCTAAGTAGTGATACTCAAAATTGAGCGTAATTTTCCATGATAATGCTTAATTATATTTGTGAAGATGAATATAAGTATGCAGTCATTAATCTGAGTGAAAGAAATATTTTCTAATTGCTATTTAAAATAGAAATATTATTTGATACACCACAAAACATGTTAATATTTTTGATATCAGAAATTTGATACAGCCATACCCATTTCATTTGTAAAAAACCTTATTATTTCTTTAACTACTACGGATTTTAAAGGATCAGAATTGAGTACCATAGGTAAGAGTATGAGAACATCTTGGGCTGTGAAACTTTGCACTGCTGCCATCACACTTTCTGCTAATCTCCTTCGCTGATCATGGCTCATATCATACCTTATTATATCAACTACAGATCTACATCTACCACTACATTTTAGGGCAGCTGTTGCACTTCCTATCGTGCCACCTACAGCGAGAATATATTTTATTTTCAATAGTTTATTGTTGGTCAACTTTTACCAATGAATAAACCAACAGGGCCTCCAAGAAGAGTTCCTATAGCCGCACCAGCACCTGCCATCAAAAATCCTTTTCCTGCTTCCTTGATTGTAACATTTAGATGCTCTCTCTCTGATAGAATGGTGCAAATATCAATGATTTGATCTTGTGACGGAGCCATTTCCTTAGATTTCAACTAAAAAAAAAGTTGATATGAATGAATCTCGATTATGATTTCTGTGAACTGTTAATTTAAAGGAATTATTGACGATTTGCTTTGGACTTAGGTACTGAAATAATTGATGACGTTTTTGCTATTTGGGGTAGCGTCAGCGAACGAAAATAATCCATTAGGTAATTTAAAAATAGATTCCACAGCTCAATAGTTACCTCTCGTCTTTCTCAATCATATAATCATAACATATTAATATATCAATCAAGGAATCAAGTAACAATAAAAAATGATTGAAATAAAATGACAACAAGAAAATTTACACGTCAATGATCTCAGTGATCCCAACCGATCGAAATGAAAATTCCCTTATTGGATTCCAAAAACATCCATAAAATAAACACCGCAAAACATTTTTAATTTCGACATTTGAAGTAATCTCAATGGACAGAAAAACAACTTTCAAGCATTCAATCCTCACAAACAACCGTTAATACGATATAATTAATATGATACGATTTCAAAGCAAAACAAACTCTGTTAACTACTTCTGAAGCTTTGGATTTCTCCAACAGGTGGCTCCGAGATAAACTTGAATCTTCAATATTCTGTGGATCATAGAAATCTAGAAAAAGAAAATGGTCATCCTTGACAGCTCTGTCTGATCATCTGTCATTCTGTCATTTCAGTACTTAATTCTGTGATTTCACAAATGAAATATTTTTTGAATCTGTCAAGCAGGCAAAATACTTAAAGTAAATAACTACTAACTAGTCAATAGTTATATACAACGTACTAAGTGTTTGGGCCCCAATGGACGGGCACGTTGCCACAGATGATTCCGCCCAAGGAAATTCTAGGCATGCTCTGCCAAACACCCAGAAACGGAAAAGTCAGTTAAGAGGAAGTGGCGATGCAAGTGAGAATCAAAGGGATGAGCGACCATCTAATTGGAGAGAAGTTCCTAGACAGTCTGTTGATATGCCTTCTGAAATTTTGAGGCGTGAAGAAGAGGAAGAGTTGAAATACGGTGCAAAGCATGTTATGAAACTGTTTGCGCCTGTTTCTTTATGCATGGTAGTTGTGGTAGCTACGATCAGTACCGTAGACTTTTATTCAGTGAAAGATATATATCTGTAAGTGATAAGTCGTTTTATGTCAATTAAATTTTATTAAGATTGTTGTAGTGTATACACTCCATTCCATGAAGAAAGTCCAGAAACAAGTACCAAAGTTTGGAACGCTGCAGCAAATTCTTTAATACTTATGTGTGTAATAGTTGTTATGACTGTTCTACTCATATTCTTATACAAATATAGATGTTACAAAATCATACACGGATGGCTAATAGTTTCTTCCCTAATGCTGTTGTCAATATTTTCTTATCTTTATCTTGAGTAAGAGTTGAAACATTTTGAATTGGAGATAGTCTTGACTTTTGAATTTTATAGAGAAGTTCTGAGAGCCTATGATATACCAATGGATTATCCAACATTACTTTTTGGTATGTGGAATTTTGGAATTATGGGAATGATTTGTATACACTGGCATGGACCGCTAAAGTTGCAACAAGCTTACCTTATTTTTATTGCTGCATTAATGGCATTAGTGTTTATCAAATATTTGCCAGAATGGACCACTTGGGCAGTACTTGCTGTTATATCAATATGGGGTAAGTATGCTTGAATTTATTTATTTTCATAATCTATCTTTGTATCTTTAGATTTGGTTGCTGTTCTTATGCCTAAAGGACCTTTGAGGATTTTGGTTGAAACAGCACAGGAGAGGAATGAACAAATATTTCCAGCTTTGATTTATTCATGTAAGTATAAAACAATTAATATTAATTATTTAAAATTTAGCATTGGATCTGGTAACACTTGACATTGGAAACAGTGGATATTGTGGTTTATTTTGACTCTCTTGGTCTTGAGTATAAATCTGAAGTCAAAACTTTAATAATTATTATAGTTTTTATACTATATATGTAGTGCCCCTAGCTCAGTTGTAGAGTGTTGGACTAGGACCCAGAGATCTCAAGTTCAATCCCAAGACTAGGAAAGAAATTTCATAGTCAGCTGGGGGCGGTCAACAATCACTATTTGGTAAAAAATTAATAGTGCATAAGGGCACAGTAACAAAGCCTACACAGAAGTTTTAGTATAATCATATACAGTATTGGAAGGAATATAGAGCCATAAGAAATATGCTTAGTATGAAAATGCGGGAATCTTATAGAGGAAGATTTAAAGGAAGTGGATTGCTGACTACAGCAGCAATACATATACAGGAATGCCTGTTGTTCTTATTTAAGAACACACATCTTTGAAGGAAAAACCGAGACTGAATATAACACAAGGACTACCCAGCTCAAGTATCTCAAACACAGATTAGCAATGACAGAAAAAGGACCACAATACACCTGCATCACCTGCTTCAATTTATTACCAGAAGACATACAAACGGAAACTGATCTAAAGAGATTCAAGAAGAAAATATAACAGCTCCTCTTACAAATGGAACCGTACGATGGGAATGAATTCAAGACAAATCGATTGACAAGATGAATATTATTTTATATTGAATTTTTTTTACCCTATTTTACATTTGGAGTAAAGTAAAGAAACATTTATTTATTTACGGGCAAACCCTTTTCATACAACAAATTAACATTTTATGGGTGATATAAAAGAAAAATAAGTCACAAATTCTACATAATCCATAAGATAAAATTAACAGAATATTTGTATGCTGCCATAATTAAATTTATTATTTATTATTTTTCATTTTATTTTATTTTATTTTTTATATCTTAGGTATTGTGATTTAATGAGAGAGTAAACAATAGCTTGCTAAATATTGAGGGAGCATTAAAATTTCTTCACGAATAGCGCAAAGAGGGGCTATTGAATTGTCGTTTGACGTCACCATACAGAGAATCGCCCAATCGCCCTACCTGCGAAGCACATCAAGCCTCGAGTCTGTACTCAGTTTAAGTGTCAATTGACAGATTTTTCATTTTCTACATTGGCACTAATACGCCGTCGTACTATAGAATTAAAATAAACAAATTTTATTTTAATTGAGCTCCCTTAATTGATGTTAATATTACGCAGTACATACTTTGTTGAACACAGGTGTGAAACTTTAATAATGATTTAAATAAATGAATTAAAAAATCTTATGATTTGCAACATTGTTAAACAGATTTCCAATGAGATATCATCAAAACAATTGTTAATTTGCAATATTTATACGGGCGAATTTGGTTGAATTGGTCCATCACAATGAGTGCCACACTATGTCAACGACTAATTATAGTGCGGTTGGTTCAGTGGGAGAGTAATTGACCTGGGAGCGGGAGCCCCAAGTTCACTTCCGAGGCTAGGAAAGAAATTTTCTCTTGTTACGGTAATCCCCACCATTCACTGTTGGGTCAAAAATTAACAATGCTGTGCCTAAGGTGGCGTAAGGACACAGTAACAAAGCCTACACAGAACATAATTGGTTCTCCTTACTCGCTCAATCTCTTTGAGAGCTTATGAGGGGTCTCCTTGGGGAAGACCTAGGAGGATCAGTATAATAATATACAATTCAATACAATTCAGTTTTGAAAATACTCTGCATCATTATAGTCTGATACTGACTTTGAATTTTTGGTTCAACAGCAACATACATGTACACCACTTTGGCAGCGGCAGATGGTTCTTCTACCCCTCCGCGACAACCTTCCGCTAATGCTGAAGACGATGGTGGATTCCCTGCGGATTTTGCAAACATGTATGATGAACGATCGACTAACAGAAGAAGAATTGAAGTATCTAATGAACCAAATAGTGCCCCACAAGTAGTATCTAGTAGCCAGGCTTTCCCGGATGAAGAAGAAAGAGGAGTTAAACTTGGACTTGGAGATTTTATATTCTACAGTGTTCTGGTGGGTAAAGCCAGCTCGTATGGCGACTGGAACACTACATTGGCTTGCTTTGTTGCCATTCTAATTGTGAGTCTGCTTGTTTATTTGATATTTTCATTTCTTTATTATTATTATTATTATTATCTTTATTTCATTTAAGCTGGTGTAAGGATACTGTGACAAAGCCTACACAGAACATAACTGACTCTCCTAATTCGCACAGCTCCTATAAGCTTAGGAGGGTCAGTATAAACATAATCATTAAATGGTTTCTTTTTGGTTTTTCTCTCCCAAACTCTGAAAAATATCTATTAAATAAAAATTTATTATTTTGTGACTTGCTTCTGCGTAAGCAACACAAGATATTTGTCAGAAGCAATAAATCGAACAATGTTGCCTACAAACAATAATGAAACAACATCAACGATGAAACAACTATTTTGTAAAATTTCGGAGTCTAAATCGGACTCCTTCACTTAACGAAATTATTTTTTGTTGATATAGCTATCCTGAAATTCGAGAATTGTCACATTGACAGCAGCATAGAAATTTCCGAGTTCCAACTCCTTTTTTAATGAATTCAGCCAAATATGGTCTGATTTAGACTACGAAACGTTACAAAATAGTTGTTTCATCGTTGATGTTGTTTCGTTATTGTTTGTTAGGCAACATTGTTCGATTTATTGCTTCTGACAAATATTTTGTGTCTCTAAAGGTGCGTATAAACTACGCGAGGCAAACCCTCGAACATCGAAACGCGAGGAGTCCTCGCGCTATGTAGACGGGGTTGTCGCTCGAGGCATGCCTGTATAAAAGGCGGAATGCCGCCTCACGTATCAATGTTCGAGGGTTTGCCGCGTGTAGTTTATACGCGGCTTTACGCAGAAGCAATTCACAAAATAATAGCAGCTCTGGGCGAATTTAGTACCTGGATGGATGACAGCTCTGGGCTATAAAGCAGCGCCAAAGCTCCTGTCCACAGGGCTTTCCCACTTCCCCTGTCTGGACAGAATTCAAGTGATGCGTGTTAAGTTCAAATATTAGAGAGAGTATTAAGAAAAATGTATTTCAAAATATCATAAAGTATTTATTATAATAAATCAACATTGCATTTTTTCAGGGTCTTTCCTTGACACTCCTTCTGCTGGCTATATTCCAGAAAGCGCTGCCAGCATTACCAATATCTATTACATTTGGACTGATATTTTATTTTGCGACTAAAGAAATTGTTAGCCCATTTTCAGATAGTTTATCGAATGAACAAGTATTTATTTGAGTTATCTGATATTACCTTTTCCAACATATTTAAACTATCATTCATGTAACAAATAGTATATATATATAATTTAATGTAATGAATTTTTAAGATTTTATGTATAAATAAACTTGTCAGAATATCTTGCTGTATATTTTTCTTCAGCCACAGTTTGTTCATTGTTAGAAATGTATTCATTCTTACAGAATTAGTCTGATTTTCAGGGAAGAAATCTATCTACTATCTTGAAAGGTGTATCAGTTTGGGCGTATTGTATTAAGGGGTTAGGTGTAGTCAGAAGCGTCAAACCATGACAATTTTAAATGATTTTTTTTTGCCAGTAAATTATTTTATTTTATAAAAGTATAAATATGGTATCATCAAATTAGGTTCCGACTTGATTTGATAGAAATTTCAGAAAAAAATATTAATAATTTTGAAACTAATGGCTGTTTGTGTTGAGCCAGTTCAGACCGAAGCTCCTTGCGGTGACCATCACTTATCCTTCGGGATTCATCAAAAATGAATCGGACAAAAAAAAATTATTTTATTAATAGATAATCTTGGGACCTGATCGAAGCTTTTTTTTTTGTCTTTTAAATTAACTAAATGGCAGTCTCAGGAAAATGTTTTCCTTATTTTCGGGAAAAAAACAACAGTTAATTGTTTATAGAAATTAAAAGAAAATCAGGCACGAGTCTCTCATGTTTTCGAAAAGCTGTATAAATTTCATTAGAATCTATCAGGGGATTTTCGAGCTACAGTGATCACCAGTTCAAAGAACGTAGTTTTGAGAAAACGCATTCGAAGTTTTACACTCAACTTACGTATTACTCAATTACTTACAGAGTAATCGATTCCCGAACCAAATAATAGTTCTTCAGCCGTTGTGGCAGCTTCCAAAATATCCATTTGATGTTGTCTACGTATCATACTACCTTCTGGACTTCTGGAGTGTTGTCGTTAGCACGTTAGCTGCTATTTACCTGTTGTTAGCTACCTGCTCTCACCCAGAGCGCCCGAGAATCCGTTGCTAATTATCGAATTACCCGAAAAGTATTTGTCGGATTTACTTCAAATTTTCAGAGAATATTTCTGAAATATTATGCTTTAAGAAAATGCAAAAAAAAGAAAAAAAGATTTTTTGAAAAAGCTGACTACACCTAACCCCTTAATAGAAGAGATATAGAGAGGGATAGGAGTCGGAAGGTTGAGGTGTGCAACGAAGCAAACATCTTCTGACGATATTTTATCATCGGTTTATTTCCCGTATTAAGTGGACTGTACTGATTTTAAGGTTCGCACCGGTTTTATCAAACAGAGATAATTTCTTGAAGATAACAATCAAGAGACGTTATGAATAAAGACTACTCAACACAAAATATGGAATATTTCGACTCACCTGAATATGCATGGATTGAATTGTCCGTCGGTTTTCGAAGAGGTTTTTTAGTATAATTTGAGACAAAGAACCCAAGTAGCACAATGTTATAAGCGAGCTGTAACAACTCCTAACGTAGTCGTATAGACAATGTAAATCAGTTACTTTTCACATAAATACTCAGTATCTGCTATACAACTTTGATGCGTTGATAATAACTACATTATTTTTTATTTTATAACGATATACAACTTATACTAAAATGTTGTGATGTGGTTGTAGTATACTCTACAATCTATATATGCCAAAATATTAACATCATTACGACGTTTATACAACTTCCATTACAGAATATATAATATACTGGTTATTTAAATGTAATTACACCGTCAAATATTGTGCAGATTATATATCCTGTTGTTTTATATATATCATGTATGTTTATCTTGCTAAGATTTTCAACGAAATAGAATTAAAATTAGATTTTAATAAAATAAATTTGCAGGAAACAATACAAGCATTCAACTTCTTTGTATAACTGTATTGATTACAAGAAATGCAATAATTAAGGGATAAGTGAGACGGAAACAAGTAATGTTGATAATGCAAATATCTACATGTATTTCGCGAATCAGTAAATCTGTTAGTATCGAATTGTTTGGTAAAAGCAAAATAAGGAACGCTCGCTTCTAAACTAGTTTTTTCCGCCGAGCCAGTCTTTCTTCCGGTTTTTACCTAACGTTCGCAATAAGACCTCGGCGTACTACAAAAAGTTTCGACCGAATTCAACGAGATTCTAACAAAACTCTAGTATTGATATTTATCTTAACTTTACCTCGACTCCTACCACTACCTTTTCTAACTTGTCCCTGACTCCGGACTTCAACAAAAATTTAACGTATCCTTAAGGCGGGTTTATGCTGGCTGGAAACTTTAACTTAACCCTTAACTTAAAAATTGAAACATAGATTTCTAGGAATATTGTTTATACTGAGACTAAAAGAATCCGTTTACTTATTAATAATAATAATAATTAATAAGTTAACGGATTCTTTAGTCTGATGACCCACACAGCATGAAATATTTCACGATATTTTCAAGAAATATCGCACAGAAATATTTACGAGAGGTTTAGGCAATATTCACTGTAAGGAAGTTTTTGAACCATTATCGAATATTTACCCAATCTTACAGAAATATTTCATGCAATATTTGATGAAATGTTTATGAAAGATTTTTGTAATATCGATCCGAAGGTTAAGAAAATATTCTTGCAATATCACTAAAATCGTTAGAAAATATATCAAAACAATATTTATGGATCCTTTGCGATCCTAACGGGGGTCCCATAACCACAATTTTTTTTCTTATTTCGACCTAAGGGATCTCCCTGGGGAAGACCTAGGAGGGTCAGTATAATAATAATCATGTTTATAGCTCGCGCGCAAATGCAGATTGACGTCACTATGGAAGAAAAATGCTAAAAAAGCATTGACGTGGGGCAGTGGCGTAACGTTCCTCAGCCAGGCCCCCCCAATGATTGTCCCCGGGCCCCACTCCTCCTTCAGCTCCTATCACAATACACCTAACAGATACTGGGATTTCTTTTTAAATTTGAATGAAACATACTTTATAGACAAACAAAACTTCATTTTCAAAAAACTTTAAGAAAGGAAGTTTTTCACAGTCGATAAATTTTCAACTCTCAAAAACAAGAGGTTGATAACAATCAACGACTAAAATGCGAAGAAATAAAAATATTTGAAATCTCAAAAATCGCAAAAACAACAAATTGGAACATTCTAAGATGTGAATAGCAAAAATAAGTTTAGTGTATTCTTTAGCGTGCCTTAACATCTATCACTCATATATCAGACATAAAGGTTGAACATACTCAAATTGATCACAAAAAGTAGTGGCCTCTCTTTATTCTAGGTGATTTTAATAATATTTCAATGTCCACAACAATTCACATAAAATATATCATCATAGTCGGGATAGATTAAGGAAATTTTGTCATTTCGAGTGTCTTTTCTGGATAATTTCACAGTATAATTGTCAACTATTTCGGAGGCCGATTAAATTTGTCCATTGTAATATTTGAGAGTTCTCTTAGTTGTGAAACGAAGAACATAAACTATTAAAAAAAACAAATTTTTAACAAAATTGTTTTCAAAGTTTCAGGTGATAACTTTGCACTAATTGATTCTTTTTCACGCGACAGCACCTGTAAAATTTGGCTGTAATTTGAAATAGCCCTGTTGGTCAAAAGGTATCAGGACACAACTAATATAATTTTCATTTGAATCCATTCATAAATTATGTCTTTGTGGACCTTTAGCTTTTATTCTTCAAAACTAGCGAAAAAGGACGTCATTTTCCTTAACTGTTTTACGGTACTTAAAATTATCAGAAATGAATGAAAGAAAGTAAATCAGAGAATTAATTAGGTACTATGAGTATATTGTGTTTTATTATAATAAATATTTCAATGAATTAATTGAAAATTATATGATCTTTACAGGTAAGATGTACTTACATGTACTTGTTGTGAAAATTTTTAGACATCTTTGGGGGTGTAAGGGTCACTTTCTGCAGCAAACATTTTTTTTTAAGAGAAAAATAACATTTCGGGGGGGGGGGTTGAACCCCCAAACCCCCCCCCCCTGGCTACGCCCTTGGTTGTCCACTATATACCCTCTGAGTAGATATATCCCGCTCGCTCTATCCACTGAGCTGTCTGTAACTCTCGAATTTTTTGACGAAAATGGTCTCAAACGATTCGGTTCGACTCCCCAATGAAGAATTCGAGGTCAAATTTGATTCTGTTCGGCCGTTGCCACGATACCATCTCAATACGACGGACAAGTTCGTTAATGGGCATAATCGGCCAAATGGTTTCCTAGTAATAATTTTGTTTTCAACCAATATAGATCCGATCGAATTGAAACTTGGTGAATAGTTGTAGAATATAAACCTAAGTACGTTTGTGAAATGTTGTGAGAATCGTATCGCTAGAAAATTATTAAAAAATATTTTTGTTGTCACGATAACCTGAGGACGGAAAGAGATAGCAGCTTGAAGATTTCAGGTTAGGTTGTGCATCTGAATGTGACATTTGAGTTTGTTTATAAGCATAAAATCGGTCAAATTTTTAAAAAATCATTGAAAATTGAAAAAAAAAAATTTATATTTCAGTAACTATTCGTCTGAAATTGGTGAAATTTTCCAAGAGCCTTTAGAACCTAACTCTACTGCCAAGTTTCAAGTTTGAACACGATCGGTTAAATATTGTTGGAGATTCGAGCAGCCTTGTGTGAGTTCAGTAGATGGGTGACCGTTGCCTCGATAACTTTCGAAAGAAAGGAGACTTGCAATTTCAGAGTAGGTTGCGTATCCGAATGGGAGAGTTGAGTTCGTTTTTGGGCATAATCGGTCAAACGGTTTCCGAGTTATACCCACCTGGAATATGATTTCCTTGATAACTCAAAAAATAAAGAATCGATCGAATTGAAGCTTGTTAAATAGTAGTAGAAAATCAACATAAGAACGTGTTTAAAATTTTGTAAGAACCGTACCCCTAGAAAATTCCGAAAAAAATTACGAAAAAAAAAATTGGCTCAAGCACTGACGTGAAGTCAGGAGCTTTTGCTCGTATGTTCTATTGTCCATTCTTCTGTATTGGACACCCTTAATCGAATATACAATGGTAAATTATGTTGTCCATTCTCCTGTATTGGACGCTCTCTTGATTCGAATTTACCATGGTAAATTCGAATTCGAAATTCTCCTGTATTGGACAACATAATTTACCATGGTAAATTAAGGGTGATTAAGGCGATTAAGGGTGTCCAATACAGAAGAATGGAGAATAGAACATACGCGCAAATGCTCCTGACTCTACGTCAGTGCTTGAAACAATTTTTTTTATATTTTTTGCTGATCGAGGTTTTGCCTAAGCTCGACTCATACGTCAAATGTGTGGTACCCTTCTACACTAACCTCTGCCAACACTTTCAAATTTCTTATTTCAAATGAATATAAATATTTAAAAGACAATATTTCATCAAATAAGGAATGATGATGAGTGCCTACAGGAAATTGATAGGGATAGCACGATGACAGCTTTCGCAGTTCTGAAATAATATGTCATGTGCCAGACCTTATTCAATAATTTTAAATATTGTTCGTATTTTATTCTGAAAAATGATACACAGTGAGAATTTGGAGAGAATGGCCTCTGAATCAGAAAAAAGAGATAGACCCGTTCACATCTTCATCAATAATGTTGATAGTTTCAATGGAAAATATATTTTAACTGTATATATTGATAAACAATATTTTCTTTGCATACAGAACATATGGCATGATTTCAGAGTCTTCACAAGCAGGGGTTTGAAGAGTTACCATTGTCTGGTGAACAGGGTGTTGTTGACGTGGAACGTTCAACGATAAACACAGAAGTCCCACCAGATAAAAACGAGGAAATTGATGAGGATGAGGACGTCCAAGAAGAGAGATCCTTAACTTTCGATCAGATAATAAGCGCCACATTTAAAGGTTTGTATATTATTCTTCAAGAATTAAATACGTAAATAAAGTCGAATAAAACTCCTGGCTAAATGGTCCCTTCCTGGGTTTTCTCTCCCAAACACGAAAAATATCTATAAAATGAAAAATTTATTATTTTGTGAATTGTTTCTGCGTTAGAAACACAAGATATTTGTCAGAAGTAATGTATAGAGCAATGTTGCCTGATAAACAATAACGAAACAATCCAACCATACAACAAGTATTTTGTAACGTATTTCGGGTTTCAGAATAGCTACCAACAAAAAATAATTCTGAAGATTTTCGTTTGATGTCTGACGAAGGAGTCTTATAATATTGTCTCCGAAACGTTACGAAGTTGTTTTATCGTTGATGTTGTTTCGTTATTGTTTGTTAGGCAACATTATTCGATTGATTGCTTCTGACAAATTTCTTGTGTTTCTTATGCAAAAGCAATTCACAAAATATTATTTTTTTATTTTATATTTATTTAGAGAGGGAAAACCCAGAAAAGATCTATTTAATAATGAATATACCTTCTTCCAAAGTATACTTTAATGATTACTTAAAACATCTGGTGTGAACTTCTTATGTATTGAGCACATTGAAAAATTATATACGATTTACACTTATTTATTCAATATTGTGACGCGTTTCGTCGACACAGCGACTTCATCAGACTACATCATACTGAATTCTTAACAAGTTATTATCTCCCTATACCTAGATGACATGGACACAGAATCATTTAAAACTAATTACATGAGAAACTTATTTAAAACAAATTACATAATAGACTTATTTAAAACTAATTAAATGAGATTTCACTGCTGGTTTCTTTGTACACATTAACAATAATTCATTCCTAATGCTTTTATTTATAAATTGATTCTCTATTTGAATAGATTGAGTAACGGTGAAAAATTTAGATCTAATTGTTCATTAACTAAATTACCCGTATGTTTTTCCCTATTTATTTCGACCATTTCCCAGTAATTAAGTTGCGCACCTTTATTCAAATTGTGTAGAATTTTGAAATCCGGGTTAAACTTATGTCCTTCTGCTAATAAATGATTTGAATAATTTGAATTAATTTTGTAGTTTTTGAAGCTGTGATGATGTTCCTTTATTCTTATGCCAAAATTTCTACCAGTTTTTCCTATATATGATTTGTCACAACTCCCGCAATTTAATTGATAAACACCGGATTTATCTTCTTTATTCCTTTTCGATTTATTGTTTTTTATGAATTTGGCAAGGTTATTATTTGTCCGGAATGACCTGTTGGTTTTGAAGAAACCTTTTAAGTTGTTGACTCGTTGTACCAAAATATGTTAAGCTATTGAATATTTTACTTTTATCCTTAATTTCTGGAAATACTAAACTAATTGTTTTTCTAAATTGTTTTTTCGTCAACATTTTTCTGATTAACTCTGTGTCATATCAGTTGTTCACCGCTATTTGTTCGATAATTTCTAATTCTGTACCATAATTTTCTTCGGATAAAGGTATATTAATTAGCCGGTGTAACATACTATGAAATGCCGCGACTTTATGTTCGAATGGATGACACGAGGATCGATGAATGATTGTATCCGTATGGGATGGTTTCCTAAATATTGAAAAATCATGTTGATTGTTTTTCCGCGTTATTGTTAAATCCAAAAAATTAATTGCACCATTATTTTCCATTTCAATTGTGAATTTGACATTTGGATGAATGCTATTAATAAAATCTACAAATATTTTCAGTTGCCGGTCTGTTCCTTTGAAACACGCGAGCACATCATCTACGTATCTAAACCAATATACGAATTTGGAAAAAATAGGATGTGTTTTAGCGATGGCTTCTAGGTTGTCCATGAATATTTCTGCCAAAAGGGGGCTGAGCGGATTCCCCATGATAAGTCCTTCATCGCTAGTATAAATCTTATCGTTGAAACTAAAGTAATTTTGATTCAAACACGTTTCTAAAAGCTGGAGTATTTCGGAAAATTTATGTATTGAGCACTCAATTATTTTTTTTCTTAACGTGAGGTCAGTATACTTTGACGCGCTTGTTCAAATTATAGCCAGAGTGGTCATCCATCCAGATACAGAACTCACCCAAGGCTGATTCTCTTTCAGAAAGTTTCTTAAAAAGAACTGAAGTGAAGCCAGGAGCTTTTGCGCGCAAGTTCCATTACCTATTTACGCCTCATACAAGGTCGATCGATTTGAAATTCGGTACTCGCTTGTAAAATGGCGGCTCGAAGATATGTGTGGAGTTTCAGTAGATTATGACGGATACTTTCTGAGATATAAATAAGAAAAAAATGTTTTTTTTCTAGTTTTATGATCCTCACGAAATTTCGCGCAAATTCTACAACTAATTATCAAGTTTGAATTGGATCGTATCTGTATTTTTTGAGTCATTGAGGAAATAACAACATAATTTCAGATGGGTGTAACTCCAAAAACGTTTGGCCGATTACTGATTGTGCCTATTAACAAACTCAACAGTCGCCTTCGATCATAGAATTTTTAATTATGACATAAATATTTTATCGGAATTGAAATTCTTTAACTATCTATTAATATATTAAAAAACCAACTCCTCAAGTTTTTTCAGGATATGATATTCACGAAATTCCGAGAAAATTTGCAAGTCAGCATTCTATACAAGTAATTACCGAGTTTTAATTAGATCGAATTCGTATATTTTGAATAATAGAGGAAATAACAACAAAAATTCAGATGTGTATATAACTCCAAAACCATTTGGCCGATTATGCCTATTAACGAATTCAAATGTCGCATTCGTTAATAGGCATAATCGGCCAAATGGTTTTGGATAACGACTTGCAATTTGCAAGTCGTTATTTCTTTCCGAGATACATAATATTTTTTCCTACTTTTTGGCGCTCTTGTTCCTCGGAACAGAGTGCTTATCAATTTGCCCAAATGTCTGTAATTTTCGAATTTTTCGATGAAAATTGTCTTAAACGGTTTGGTTCGACTCACTGATCCAGATTCTGTGGTCGAAATTCATTCTGTCCCCCGTATAACAATTCGTTATCGATTCGTTACAGGTAGAATATCTGAATGTCCGGTACGCTAACGAAAAATCGTTATCTGAACCAGCAACAAAACGTTATCAAAAACCTCTACTCCTTTGATACAGATCAAATAACGAAAAACTATCATCCAAACGGTAAAGTTTTAATACAGAAATTCTTTATCGAACAGATACCTATTTTGGGAGCAAGAATTAATAAGAATTACGGTGGAAAAACATAATTTTGAATGTTTTTCTTATATTTCTGCGTTTCATCGTTCGGATAACTCAATCATCCTCTCATTTAACCCCTATTACCATTGTATTGAATTAACGTATTAAATTAAATTTTCGTTCCTCATTTGGATTCGAACCTGCATACCTTACCTCCAATTTTCGATCTGACCACCACCTTACCAATTCATCCATCCACTAACCTTGTTGTAGGATATCGCAAGTGCGTGCATTTTAACGTCTGATGGGTGCAATGGATACACATAATAAAATAATGCGATATAACTGACGATCGGAGACTGAATATTCACGATTAAATCTTAAAAAAAAAGAAAATGGAAGCTGCGCATAATAAAATACGTAGAAATAATAAATAATGCAAATTACCTTAATAATGATACGATGAAGGAATTCTGTGGAAGGAATATCAGTGTAAGAACTTCACTTTATTCTACATTTTTTACTCAAACGCTATAATCAATACTACGTATCATAATTTCTTTTGATTTGTTACCACAGTTATTGAAGGCATAAACATAAACAATAACTTTCCCTCCAGTGATCACAGTACTAAGCTGTGATACATAAGAGTTCACACATTACCTGTAAGTGATTAGCTGATTACTGATTATATAATACCTATTGTTAGTGATCTATATTTATATTATCATGAGCTTTATTCGAATAAACTTGCCTGACCATTTTCGACCCAATGGACGGAAAGAAAACAAAATATGTCCTTGTAGTGGAATTAAAAATGAACTTAGTGTAATGAGTGCCAAAATTACACTACATATATAGAAAACCTATGAACAGTAGGACAATCCCGATTTCAAGAATGATCTGTTCCTGTGTAGTGTGTATTAAATTAAAAAGTATTAAATATTGTAATATCATTGAATTTCAACGCGACAACGCGTTGTATGCGTTTGGCATGTGAGATTTACATTTCATTACTTAAAGGAAAGCAGAGAGTACAGTAGAGTAGACGCAGAGTATATATCTGGTAGAAGTATATTATTTTCCTCTGAAAACTGTATCTATTGTCTATCGATTCATCGTGAATTTTCGATAAAGAATTTAATCACGGGATAGTATAGAACCTATAAAGTTTTTTGATATAGGAATATCTTCGAATATCGTTATATATTCTTTACAGAGGGATTAAAGATAACCGTTAGCGATTTTCTTACTGAATGCGTAGCGATTAGATATCGATTATCGATACAGATATTGTTTGCAAGATCTTTACCTAGTCTTTGTCGAATTTATATATTAGGGATCGCTATAATGTATACAGATTATCTTTAAAGTTTAGATATAGAATCGATAGAGTTTTGCTTTAACATTAGAAAGTTATTCAGTCGTTACGATCGGATAACGAAATATTCGGCCGATAACGAATTGTCATACGGGCCGGCCGGCTGTAGGCACGATAACTCTCGAACGGAATGAGCTAGACAGTTGGAAATGTTCAGAGTAGGTTTGGGAGATAAGAATCACGTTTAAGTTCTTAATTGGGCAAAATCGGCAGATGGTTTCGGAGTAACAAAAAAAAATTTTTTTTACATAACAAATTCCAAATTATTTTTTTTCAATAAGCAGTTCCACCATAAGAATCCATTGTAATAATTTTTAACTCTAACTTTAAAAATTTCAATAATAAATCGTATTTCTACGTGTTCACAGAATGATATAATTATTCTATGTATGAATTGTTATGTCTACTTATTTTCCTGAGACATGACATTGTCTAATTCATTTCAGCAATCGTAGAATTATGAGAATTATAATATGATATCATACTTTTTGTTGGTTGATATTTTCATGCCGATGGTCGATCCATATGATGATGGGAATGGATATAATTGAGGAATGAATATCTCGGATGAGTTTGTTGTTGGGTAGAATTTGTCTATTGGTTTTGGATTGATCATTTTTGGCACTCTTGTTGAATTTAAATTCTTCTGTGATGTTTGAATTCAATTTGTGCTAAGATGAAGTTCTTTCATAAGAATCCATTGATATAATTCCCAACTCTGAGGAACCAATACTTTTGGAGATATAATTTGTCTGTTTGAACAAGAGCGCCAGAAAGTTCCTTTCCACAGGGCTTGAACCAATTTTTTTAACATTTTTATAGTGACACGATTCTCACGAAATTTCAAATACGTCTTTATGTTGGTATTCTTCAACTAGTTTTAAGTCGATCGGATTTGTATTTTTTGAGTTATCCAGAAAATACTATTCCAGATGGGTATAACTCCGAAACCGCCGGGCCGATTATGCCCCAGAATGAACTTAACTGTCCCACTCGGATGCACAACCTACCCTGAGAATTGAAAGTCGCTATCTCTTTACGTTAGAAAGTTATTGTGGCTGCCGGATCTCCAACAATATAGATCTTATCGTGCTCAAATTTGGAACTTGGCTATGAAGTTACGTTTTGAAGGCTGTCGCAAAATTTCAGCGATGTCGGACGTACTTTCTGATATATAGAAGTTTTGCGCGATGTTCTGGGCAACATATCGCGCTATCATTTCGCCCAAATGTCTCTAATTTTTTGCCGAAAATAGTCTCAAATGACTAGGTTCAACTCACTGATGAAGAATGCGAGGTCAAATTTGATTCTGTCCGGTCAGCCGGCAGTTGCCACGATAACTTGAGAACGGAAAGAGATAGCGACTTGAAATTTTCAGGGTAGGTGGCGCGTCCCAATACGACAAAGAACTTCGTTAATGGGCATAATCGGTCCAACGGTTTTCGAGTGATAATTTTGTTTTCAACCAATACAAATCCGATCGAATTGAAACTTGGTGATTAGTTGTACAATACAGACCTAAGGACGTTTGTGAAATTTTGTGAGAATCGTATATCACTAGAAAATTTAAAAAAATAGTGTTTATGTCACCATAACCTGAGAATGGAAAGAGGTAGCGACTTGAAATTTTCAGGTTAAGTTGTGCATCTAAATGCGACATTTGAGTTTGTTTATAGGCATAATCGGCCAAACGGTTTTGGAGTTATTTCCTCAATAACTCGAAAACTACAGAACCGATCCAATTCAAACATGGTTTTTAGTTGTAGAATGCCAACGCGAAAATTCAGAACCTAACTCTACTGCCAAGTTCCAAGTTTGAACACGATCGGATTAATACTGTTGGAGATCTGAGCAGCCATGTGTGAGTTCGATAGCTGGATGAAAGAAACTTGCAATTTTCGGGGTAGGTTACGCATCCGAATGGGAGAATTATGTTCGTTTTTGGGCATAATCGATCCAACGGTTTCGGAGTTATATCCACCTGGAATATTATTTCCTCGATAACTCAAAAAATATAGACTCGATCGAATTGAAGCTTGGTAACTAGTTGTAGAACATCGACATAAAGACGTGTGTAACATTTTCTGAGAACCGTACCCCTAGAAAATTTTAAAATAATTGGTTCAAGCACTGACGTGAAGTCAAGAGCTTTTACGCGCATGTTCTATTGTCCATTCTCCTGTATTGGACACTCCTTAATCGAATTTACCATGGACATTAGAACATGCGCGCAAAAGCTCATGTCAGTGCGTCAGTGCTTGAACCATTTTTTTCAATGAGTTTAAATGATTTTTTTTTTAATTTTCTAGTGACATTTCAGATGGTTTTAACTCCAAAATAATCAACATAACATAATCGTTTGAGCTCATTTTCGACAAACAATTCGAACATTACAGACATTTGGGCAAAATGATAGCACACTGTTCCTCAGAACATGCGCTCAAATTAATAATTTTTCCGAACTAAATTCAAATTGTGAAAATACGTAATTACTACGACTTCTATGTAGAGAGGACATCGTTGCGTTGTTATCTGACAGGAAAATGACTATAACCTAACATTTTCAAAATATACATGGTGAAATGTGTCAAATTTTCATGGCCAACCGGGAGACTTTATTAAAGTGTGGAATGGAGTATACTTACAACACCTACCCAATTCATACAGTATGAATATGTTAAAGGAAAATATAGTAGCAGGTAGGTAGGTACTTGGCAGGCTGCTTACACTGTTGTTTTGCTATATCTTCCCGTGCTGCATTGCGTAATGTTGTGTCACGAAATTCAGTGCATTTAATATCATCAATGACATATCGCCTAACCAAATCAATGAGTGCTCATCTCCCATTTTCCAAAATTACTACTGACGCATTGCGAATCAAGGGCGTAGCCAGGAACTAATTTCGGGGGGGGTTTTGAAATAGGAATTAATTTCGGGGGGGGGGGGGGGGTTTGGGGGTGTAAGGGTCACTTTCTGCAGCAACAATTTTTTTTTTTAGAGAAAAAATAACATTTCGGGGGGGGGTTTGAACCCCCAAACCCCCCCCCCCCCTCCTGGCTACGCCCTTGTTGCGAATGTAAGTTTCCATAGAAACACACTAGCAATCCCCTCCACCTTCCCACGTCGATCTGGATCGGCGGATACCGCGTTGCGTGGGCGGCGTGGGACTGGGACAACGTTGCGTAGGATAGCGTGTGATAAGTGTGTTTCTAGGCATGTAAATTCAAGGGTCCAGATATCATAGGCTGGTTTTCCTGTCACGCTGACTGTCGGCGCTGACGGTCAGCGCTGATCGGTCAGCTCGGATCGTTTTAGTATCGCGCTGATCAAATAGAGAAATATAAGGATGCTATTGTCTCTGGCTCACTGAATGTGGAGGCTTGTCGGCGGCAGCTAGTCTGCGGCGCCGACGCACCAGCGCGTACGTGCACGTATATAGCTCAGCGCTGACGGCCGTCAGCGCTGCGTGACTCGAAAACGCTACCTATAGCTACATACATATTGACCCATCAGCACCGACCGTCAGCGTGACAGGAAAACCAGCCTTAATGCGTTGCGTACGTGGGTATAGTCTGCCTCTACCTTTAAACGACTGATCACATTCAATTGAATATTTGCCATAATCTAGTAGTTGCTACCAATGCCACGTGTCATATACATATATCCTTGAAGCATAAATAAGTTTTTTTCTTTATTTATCAAGGTATATTTTCTGCCACACGCATTTCTACAATTCTATTTGAAGAAATTGATGTGAAAGAAATTTTTGAGTGCATGGGGTACGGAAAACATAGATATTAAATGAAATAATGCAAAAATCTATTTCAGGTCCTCGGATGCATTCAAAATATAAAATATTCGGCTCCTTGCTCTCACCATCTAAAAAGAAACCAGAAGGGCTATGTGAAGTCACTGCGGAAAATAATGAGCAGTTCAAAAACATTATCACGAAATGTGATTGTGTCATTTATGACATAAGTTTAGATGAGAGTCAAATCCCCAAAGCGTTAACTGCTTTGTCGAGTATGTCCCTACCTATAATTCTCTTACCGTCTGTGTCAGTAGAAGTGGTCATATGTGTCTGAAGGAAGGTTTCACAGTCGTTAAGGTGGGAATAGGATGAAAAACGATAGCAGAAGATACCGATTGGTCATTTAATAGAAAGTGGAAAAGCCCTGTGTCAGAAACTTTGGCACTCTTGCCCAATCTTTGACAAATCATATCTCCGAAAGTATTGGTTTCTCAGAGTTGGGAATTATATCAATGGATTCTTATGATAGAACTACATCTTGAAAGAAAATCTCTTTGCATCTTGTCTTTAGAGTCATTCTCATAAACTGAGTAAATGAATAAGTAGCCACATTTGTTTATGAAACAAATCTAATGCAATCAATCCAGAGAGCACTCAAACCAAAATACTTATGTGGGTAATCTTAGAGAGTGTTACTAAGAAATAACTACCTATACATTAGTTGGAAATCCCGTTCTAAATCTTCCATAATTAGAGAATGACTCGTCAATTATGCTCGAATTCCTTGCATCATTCATTTTCGACTCACTAACCAAAAAACTCTGCCTATGAACTTAGCGAATCCAAATTTCAAATTTTTTACATGCTTAGGTACATGCCAAACTCTCCAAAAATACACTTTCAGTTTCGTTTGACATTAATGACGTTTATTATCTTTCAAACGCCAGCTACCGCAAACAGATAGAACACAGACAGATAGAATTCGAATTCTTTGTGAACAAAGAAGTACGATGTATTATTGAAATTTTGAAAAATCATATCTCCGAAAGTATTAGCTTGTTAGAGTTGAGAATAATATCAATGGATTCTTATGATGAAGCAGCATCTGAAAAAACAATTGATTTCGAAATTTATAACGTAAAAAAAAATTTGTTTTGTTACTCCGAAACCATCTGGCCGATTGCGCCCAGTAACGAACTTAACTGAGATATTTATGTCCTTAACCTACTCTGAAGATTTCAATTGTCTAGCTCATTCCGTTCGGGAGTTATCGTGTTAACGGTCGGACGGCCGGACAGAATCGATTTTGATCATGGATTCTTGATCAGTGAGTCGAACCAAATCGTTTAAGACCATTTTCAGCCAAAAATTCGAAAATTACAGACATTTGGGCAAATTGATAAGCACTCTGTTTCGAGGAACCAGAGCGCCAAAAATTGGTTCAAGCACTGACGTGAGGGGAGGAGCTTATGCGCGTATTTTCTTGTCCTTTCTCCTGTATTGGACACTCAATCGAAATTACCATAGTAACCATTTTTTTTTTCGTAATTTTTTAAAAATTACGGTTCTCACAAAATTTTACACAAGTCTTTATGTCTATATTCTACAACTAGTTACCAAGCTTCAATTCGATCGAGTCTTTTTGGCGCTCTTGTTCCTCGGAACAGAATGCTTATCAATTTGCCCGAATGTCTGAATTATCGAATTTTTGGCTGAAAATGGTCCCAAACGATTTGGTTCGACTCACTGATCAAGAATTCGTGGTCGAAATCGATTCTGTCCGGCCGTCCGTCCGTTAACACGATAACTCTCGAACGAAAGGAGTAAGAGGATTGAAATTTGCAGAGTAGGTTTGGAGCGTAAATATCTCGGACGAGTTCGTTAACGGACAAAATCCATCAAGCGGTTTCGGAGTTATGGCCGATTTCAGTAAAAACATTTTTTATGAATATTTCCGAAACCGATCACTCGATCTATCTGAAATTTAGCATCAAATTGTAGAATCATGACCTTTAGACGCATGTGAAGTTCTGTTTTGATCGGGTTACCGTAAAGTGTGTTTCTACAATAACTCTCGAACGGAATGAGCTAGGCAGTTGAATTTTTCAGAGTAGTTTAGAGAGATAAATATCTAGGTTAAGTTCGCTATTGGGCAGAATAGGCCAGATGGTTTCGGAGTAACGAAAAAAAAATATTTTTTTTTAAGCAACAAATTTCAAATTCAATTTTTATTTAAGATGTTGTTTCGCCATTGAAATCCATCGATATCATTTTCAACTCCAACAAGCTGATACTTTCGGAGATATGATTTTTAGAAATTTCAATAATGAATCGTAATTCTATATTTTCACAGAATGCTATAATTATTCTATCTATGATTTATTAAATGATCTGTGTTCATACTCGTACATGTCATCCTGTCTTATAAGAGAGAGTCAAATTCATTTCAGCTATTTTAATTTGATTTCTTCCATGGTGCAGTTCTCATTCTCAGATTGCTCATTTAATCTTGATAAATAAACTATTATTTGAATTGAATTTTCTTTAGGATGCAGTTCTATCATAAGAATACATTGATATAATTCCCAACTCTGAGAAACCAATTCTTTCGGAGATATAATTTGTCTGTTTGAACAAGAGCGCCAGAAAGCTCCTGTCCACAGGGGTTGAACCAATTTTGAATTCAAATTTGATGAGAATAAGCAATTCAATCGTTGAGCACTGTATATAATAATAGTATACCTACCTAAATTCTTCGGTTTTTAATATGCCCTGCGTTCGAAAATACTCTGTATTCTTGTGTTGCTGATTGAATTGGTCCGCTTCTAATTTCACAGATTGTATGTAGGTATGAAATAAAATATTTGATATCCAGGTTTAATCCAGTTATAGAACAAGATGTTGAAAGACAAAAGTGTCCAGCATCAAAGCATTCGACTTATACGATATTGTTCATTCTTATATCGACATGCATGACATGGGCTCTTACTCCCAGGATGGACCCTGTAAGTGCAGCTCTGAAATATCCTTTTAATATAATATTATTAGGTACCGATATATGAGGTATTCAGGAATTAATTAAGTTATCGAGGCAACGGCCGGACAGAATCAAATTCGACCGCGAATTCTTCATCAGTTAGTCGATGTTAACAGTATGATACCATTTTCGGTGAAAAATTCGAAAATTACTGACATTTGCGAAAAATTATAGCACGCTGTTCCCCATAACATGCGCGCAAAAAAAGATAGCGATCAGGGGAGCCCTGTCAGGATCGAAGTTGCTTACGCCTATTCTTTAAATCCGAATGTAATTTAATATGAATATCCCAAATATAGTTATTTATAAATTCGGTCAAGAAAAAGAGATTACCATTTGGCAACCCTCTCTCATTTGCCAACTTACCTCTTTTCGTTTAACGGTTTAGTTTCCGAGCACTCTGTGTTATAATTTTGCCAGTTATGGAGTATGTTTTATAGACTGATCCAGATCCCATACCATTCGTTGAATCAGATTATCGTAGAAGAAAACCCCACCCGAACTATAAGGAACATCACGACTGTGAAAGGGAAGTAATGCTGAGAGGAAAGAAGGTAAAAGTAATGATTAGGATGTGACAGAACAATTTTGATTGCGACAAACTTTAAGGGGTGATTCTGTGATGGAAATTAATTAATTTTCATCACTTCTTTTATTTTCCCTGTATATTAAAAGTCGCCCAGAAAGGTAATAGAATGGGTAATAAAGAAAATAATGCAAAACTTGAAAAATATATGAACTATAAACAAATAAATGAGTTTAGAGAAATTACACCTTGGTGCATATTGAAATGCATTGCATTTTTTCTCGTAAATGCTTAAGTTTTCGAATAAACTTGTAGAGATAAAAAAGTTAGTAAATGAATTGGGCTTTTCAGCCATCTTTTTTTTCAAGTAAAATTTTCACCCAAATAAAGTTGTAAGAAAAAATATCTTAAGGGTTGACTATTTCAAACCCTTCTAAACATACTTCAGGGTTGGAAAAATTCTAAAATGTGTAATTTTACATATTGACAAATAATATTTACCAAGTTTCGTGTCCTTAGCTCAATATAAGGGAAAATGAAAAAGAGAAACATTTTTTTTTGTTAATCTTCGGAGGGATGTAACTTTTCCGTTTCTCAAAGAATTTTGTACCAAATACCCACCTTAATTTTCATCACAGAATCACCCCCTAAAGTTTGTCGCACTTATTCAGAAACACCCTGTAGGTACCGGGTTTCCCATTATAATTTGACCCCCCTTTAACTTTGTTACGAATGGAGATACAAAAAAATGTTCTGTACAGAAGTTGTACGAAATCAACTGAATTTTTTCAAGATGTTTTTACGAATTAATATATTTTTTTAATGAAACTATATATTTTTGGCGCTCTAATTCCTCGGAACTGAGTGCTTATCAATTTGCCCAAATTTTCGAATTTTTCGATGAAAATGGTCTTAAACGATTTGGTTCGACTCACTGATCAAGAATCCGTGGTCGAAAATCATTCTGTCCGGCCGGCCGGCCGGCCGTAGGCACGATAACTCTCGAACGGAATGAGCTAGACAGTTGAAATTTTCAGAGTAGGTTTGGGAGATAAATATCTCGGCTAAGTTCGTTATTGGGCAAAATCGGACAGATGGTTTCGGAGTACAAAAAAAAAATTTTTTTTTTAAAAACAAATTCAAAATTAAGTTTTTTTCAGTAAGTAGTTTTACCATAAGAATCCAATTATATCATTTTTAACTCCAACAAGCTAATACTTTCGGAGATATGATTTTTCAAAATTTCAATAATAAATCGTATTTCAAAGTTGTCACACAATGATATAATTATTCTATGTATGAATTGTCATAATGTCAACTTATTTTTCTGAGACATGTCATTATCTAATCAATCGAAGAATTGTGAGCGAAGTGAGAAAAATCTCAGTTGTTTGCTCCGAAATTAGTTTTTCTCAGAAAAGTCTTACATTTCGGAACGGAACATAAAGTAAGAGATCTGAGAGTAGTGAGACTGCTTTTCATCCATAGACATAGATATAACTCTCGAACGGAATGAGCTAGGTAGTTGAAATTTTCAGAGTAGGTTAGGGAAATGAATATCTCGGTTAAGTTCGTTATTGGGCAAAATTGGCCAGATTTAATTTGATTTATTCCATGGTGCAGTTCTCATTCTCATGATTGCTCATTTAATCTTGATAAATAAACTATTATTTGAATTGAACTTCCTTTATGATGCAGTTCTATCATATGAATACATTGATATAATTCCCAACTCTGAGAAACCAATACTTTCGGATATATAAATTGTCTGTTTGAACTAGAGCGCCAGAAAGCTCCTGGCCACAGGGCTTGAACCCATTTTTTATATTTGGCTAGTTCTTTCTCACCTGATTTCGAATATATATGTACATGCTGGTTTATCTCTCTTATTTTGAGAACTACAGAGTCTCAAATTCTGGGAACCACGTGGCAAACTCAGTACATAGTCAGTGTTCGAGTGGGAGGCTGTGATTAATCAACTAACAGCATTGGTAACGATATCACACACTCCATTGGTAACAATATTTTCACTTTATGTGAAGAACAATAAAAACAAAGTATTACCAATGCAGTTAGCTGATTTATCACAGCCTACCACTTGACAACTGACTACTTGACTACTATGAGTCTCCAGGTTGTTTCCAGAATTTAAAACTCTGTAGTTCTCAAAATAGGAGAGATAAACCAACACATGCATATATATTCTAAATCAGGAGAGAAAGCCCTAGCCAAATATAAAAAAATATAGAGTGTTTGATTTGAAATAATGAAGTAGCACTCAATATCTTGTCCACCCTGTATATATTTCAATTCGTAAAAACTGAAAAAATTCAGTTGATTTTGAACATTCGTAACAAAGTTAAAGGGGTGGTCAAATTATTGTGGGAAACCCGGTACATATACTTAAATAACCTCACCTGATTCCAAGAAGCTTTTCGGGCGATAGTGGAGGAAATAGCTACATAACCATCCAGTCACTGTCATATGGAAACAATCGTTCCATGAATATGTCGGGAGTAGTATTAATTTCCTTCACCTTTGCGCCATGAGCTTTCTGGACACCGGCAAGTGAAGTTATTTTATTATTTGTTTCTTTATTTTTCACCTCAAAAATAAAAAATAGATTTAATTTATTAACTTCGTCATATTCGTTATCTATGGAGAATGTGATGAAGTAATATCTTTATATTTTATTTCAACTGTTACTTGATTTCTGGGGTAAATAAAACAGATGAAATCTACCAAAAGAAAATACCAAAAATATTGAAAACATATACAGGGTGGGCCAAATTGGACACTTTTGAAGGAGAAGTCTTATTTATCTACAAAAAAGAAAAACACTGATTTATGATGAAGCTTTGTGTGGAAGTGTAAAGGGTTTTCCAATAAGAGGTGTATTTTGATATTCAAATAAAAATGCCATTTTTCAATATAAATGATCTAATGTTTATTTCATTATAAAGAAGAAGCTATGCCGTCAATAGTAGAAAATAACATCAGGCAAATGACCACCACGACCACGCTTACAGGACCATATCCTTTTAATGAAATTTTCCATAACCAAATCGTCAAGTGGCTGCCCTATGTCCTCGATAGCCTCACGAATTCCACATTTGAGGTCTTGAATCGACGCTGGGCTATTGGCGTAGACCTTCTCTTTCACGTGGCCCCAAAGGAAGGAGTCGCAAGGTGTTACATAACAAGATCTCGGTGGCCAATTGTGATTACCTCTTCGAGAGATAACACGGTCCGGAAACTTTTCCGGCAAAAGATCAATGGTTTCGTTGCTTGTGTGGCACGTAGCGCCGTCTTGTTGAAATTAAACGTTGTCCAGATCAATACCATCCAATTCCGGCCATAAGAAATCATAAATCATCTCTAGATAGCGCAATCCATTCACCGTAACTGTTGCTCCAGCCTCATTTTCGAAAAAGTAAGGTCCAATGACTCCGCCGGACCATAAACCGCACCAAACAGTCACACGTTGAGGAAAGAGAGGCTTTTCAACAATAACTCTTGGGTTTTTCGAGCCCCAGATTCGACAATTTTGCTGGGTGGAAATGGGCCTCATCACTCAAGATGATTTTTGATGGAATTCCGGATCATTTTCATGCATTTCAACGACCCAATCACCAAAGACACGACGTTCTTGATGATAGGCCGGCTTGAGTTCTTGTGTTAACTGAACTTTATTATAAGCCTCAAGACCCAAATCTTTATGCAAAATACGGTGTAAGGACGTTTGTGGAATGCCTAATTCCAAAGAACGACGAGGATTGGACAAACCTGGGTTTTCTTCAACAGTTTCGGCTACAGCAGCAATATTCTCGGCTGCTCTTGAGCGATATGCAAGGGTTTTATTCTTCACATAACTGACTTGTCCCAACAGCTCGAATTTTTCCACCAATTTCTTTATTGCGGTCCGACAAGGTGCTTCACGACGACCCAAAAATGTTCGAGTTTTACGAACCGTCTCTGCCGAATTTTCACCATTTTTATAGTGAATTTTAATAATTTCAATGCGTTCTTGAAGCGTGTATCGTTCCATTTTTATTAATGGCGTAGTTTCATCTGCTTGTCAAATGTCAAAAAATGACAGCTTTAAAAGTGACATCTACCGAAATAGCGGGCTATTCAAAATAACACCTCTCATTGGAAAACCCTTTATTACCTAGACTGGCTCTCCCAACCTCAATCCTATTGAATATTTGTGGGTGATGATGAAAGAAGAGTTAGTGCTCATCAAAATAATCTGGAAAACCAGGGTCATCCTAAGATATTTGGCACCCCTGGGATAGCGGACAAATTACGCCCCACATTCTGAATAAAAAATAAATGATTAATTGATGCCGCCCGTAAAAAGCTTTCGCCTCAGGGCGCTGCAGCCATTCGACTCTGTGGATAGGGTGGGCCTGAAGACAAACTGATGTAAGCTGGTTTTGAAAAATTGAGGGACCTTCCTCAAGAAGTAATTGATAGTCTTGCCTGAAGAATTTGTGCTTCCATTGGGGCAATATAGGTGGAGATGAAGATCCCAAGAAGTCCAAATTTCAATTCTATATTAAGTTGCTGTTTTGGAATTAGACATTTACTTCATTTTAATTTTTTGTGAATATTCGCAATATACACTGCTCCACAAAAGCTAAGGAAGTTCAGAAATTTTGTGACCGTTTCAAAAGTTGCCGATTGTTGTCCACCAAATGTTCATTTATGAGAAATGTTTACTATTTTATATCTGAATGGTTTTTTTGCTCCACATTTGATATTTTTTTCAGTTTCAGGCAAGTACATGTCCTCTAAATTTCTGAGAATTTTGGATCAGTTATTGTTTTACGTTCTTACAATCAACTGCTTTGATTCAAAATCTGAAAATTTGTTTTGCAATAATGTCTTAGTGCGGGCGAAGCCCAAAGGACTATTGGTTTTATCGAGACGGGTCGTAATCAGAGAGATGTTGAGAATTTCTTCTTCAAATAAGTGAAAGCGTAGTTTCCCGGCTCGTCCATCGATTTCGAGAAACTGAAAACCTGTCCGAAAGACCGAGTAGTGGACGCCCAAAATCTCACAACAACGGTTTATTACTGTTTCTACCCGTAGAGAGCCTTTGAGTACTTGGTGAAACATGCAACAGCGCCTTTTGAACGCTACTGGTGTTTTAGTTTCGATTGAAACACTTCGTCGAAGACTTTGAGACGTTAATCTAATTTCTCGACGACTTTTGAGAAGGATTCCACTAACTCAAAATTATATGCGACTTCGATTAGAATGGTTCAATGAACACGTGAATTTGAACGATCAATGAGGGTCTTTATTGTTCACAGATGAGTCTAGATATGGACGGTTTTCGGATAGTCAGCGTGTTCGGGCATGGACCCATCCTGTGGTGTGTAATAAAACCATAGGGGCTTTGATATAATAACACTATGACACTTGTCACTAGAATTTCTAAGGCATTTCCGAAACTTTAAGTCCGTACTCCACTGCATGAATCTTATGTTCAATTTTTGTTAGGTGTTCTGGAACGGAGAGGAAAACACAGTAAAATCCAAGGTTAATATAGAGAAACTTCATTATTATTATTAACGGCAAACTCATCATATACGATATGTAGGATTTCAATTATGATTGGAATTCTACGTGTATATAGTTAGAATTAGTGTTACATTTTAAGGGTGAAAGCAACGTGTTATCGTTACATCAGACGTTCTTGGGAACCTCTGTGGCCAGTTATCCATTAACATACCGTTATAGATAAGAGGCAGATCCTGAAAACGATGTAACGATAACAGGAGATGAAGAATTTAGGACTAAAATCGCGACACTCTGGCGCCTCCATGGAGGTCTGTGTTGTATAATTTCCCGAAGAACGTTTGACGTGCAACATCGACAATCCATATTCTAGGAAATTCCCCAGAACGTGGGAAGGTTCCCAGGGAATCATATTGGTCTATGGGGGGCAGATCGCAGTCAGAGGGTCACGAATCAAGGAACTACCCTTTAAGATCGAAGGCAAGCCGATTGCAGGGGGTTGAATACGAAGGTACCTAGAGTACGAGCAAGGGATCGGGAAATGTATTCGGAACAGGGAAGAAGGTGAGACGTTGACGACGGTTCCGAGGTAGAGGTTTTATCCCTAAAGAATTAGACGTTTTAATTGAATTCCGACTTAGACAAATTGAGAATATATTGCGGTAGTTGAAGAAATTCAGTAATTGCGGAAGTAAATACTGTCATAGTTGTGAATAATTCTTCGAGTTAAACTGTAAATGAAGTGTAAATAGCCGAACAAGTGTTTTCTTGAAAACCACAGAGACGTTGAAGACGAATGTTAGGAAAGTAATTCAATCAACCCCTAGGCGATTGATATACAAATCCTACAGATATATCAGAATAAACTCCCGAAATATAACGATATTTCAATTACCCAAAATAAAACTCATCAGATACGACAATCTTGCAATTATTCAAGATAAAACTCATCAAAATAGTTCTCTGATCGCGATATGTCAGTAATTTTCTGGGAATACCATGCAACACATCAAACTCTTCAAAAAGGGGTTAATCTCTTTATGAAGGTCTCTCCTATCTTATGGAGACCGCTAATCCTTGAATTTACCTAAATCCGATTTCCACCCACGAAATTACTTCTGCTTCCCACAGAATTTACTTAACGCTCGCCACCAAACTGGTTTTTCCCTAGCCCGTCTTTCTAATCCGTGTTCCGGTTTTACTTAACGTTTGCTACTAGTAGACTTGTCAACAAGTGCTATTTGGACCAACTTTTTTCAGCAGTCTCCGAAAATTATGTATGAGGTGTCAATCGATTCGGAATGACATCTAGATGATTTTTGAAAAAAATGAAGTTCCGCTTGCAAAAATTGTAAAAGTTATTAACAATTAACTAAAAAAAAAGGGGTTTTAGTTTTTGGTAAATATCTCAAAAACTAATAAAGATTTTTCAAATCTGAAAAAAGATTCAAAAAGAGGAGGAAATTTCCTAAAAAAAGTCTCGACTCCCGAAACTGTACGATAAATATTTATAATTTTTCCAGAGGGATGAATATACGGCCGAAAACGGGTACTCTGGCTTGGAGAAGCCACGTCCACTTCGGGCACTTCAACAATAAACATTTTTTAAACATAGTAAATATGAAAAAAAAAATTGAAAAAATTCAGGCAGCAACTGAATAGATGAATGAATAATAATCCGCTTGAACAAAATTTTTATAATAATTTTTCATTTAGTTATTCAATAGTTAATTAATAACTTTTTTCTGCTTGCACATTAACATTGCAAGTGTGATAATTGCTAAACTATAAGTTTTAGATTTTTTTCCTCTCTTGGAGCAATTTTTCAAAGGCTTAAGAATAGAATCCCGTTGAGAAAATTAAAAAATGTTTATTTTTCAATTTTTTATTAATAATTTTCGTTGTTGCAAAATTAAAGACTTAAATTAATCATCGAACAAAATTTTTTTTTTTTAATATTATTAACAATCCGTTTTTATGATGCATTTCTGCGTTTGTGACAGAAAGTAGAATAGAAAAAAAAATAAAAGGTAAAAATTTATTTGTTTATAACAAATTGTTTATTGCATAAACAATGAAAAAATAAATAAAATAAAAATTTTTTTTTTATATCGAAAAGAAAAATAAATAATGGTTTTTAAAAAAAATATCGTTCCTTAATATTAATTAGAAGTGGGAGAGAATAATTGTTAATTAACAAATGCGTTTTTAAGCAATAAAAAATTTTTTTTAAGGAACAATTTTTCTTTTAAAAATCATTATTTGTATCAAAGATTGAAATTCCAAAAAAAAATTTTCAATTATCTTATAAACAACGCATTTGTTTATAACAATTTTTTAAACAATTAGAGATAAAAATTTGAAAAAATTATTTCTATGTAGTTTCTATTAACATAAAAACGGATCGTTAATAATATTTGAAAAAAAAAAATTTGTTCGATGATTAATTCAAGTTTTTAATTCTGCAACAACGAAAATTATTAATAAAAAATTGAAAAATAAACATTTTTTAATTTTCCCAACGGGATTCTATTCCTTTGAAGAATTCCTCCAAGAGAGGAAAAAAATCTAAAACTTATAGTTTAGCAATTATCACACTTGCAATGTTAATGTGCAAGCAGAAAAAGTTATTAATTAACTATTGAATAACTAATTGAAAAATAATTATAAAAATTTTGTTCAAGCGGATTATTATTCATTCATCTATTCAGTTGCTGCCTGAATTTTTTCAATTTTTTTTTTTCATATATACTATGTTTAAAAAATGTTTATTGTTGAACTGCCCGAAGTGGACGTGGCTTCTCCAAGCCAGAGTACCCGTTTTCGGCCGTATTTTCATCCCTCTAGAAAAAATATAAATATTTATCGTACAGTTTCTGGAGTCGAGACTTTTTTTTAGGAAATTTCCTCCTCTTTTTGAATCTTTTTTCAGATTTGAAAAATCTTTATTACTTTTTGAGATATTTACAAAAAACTAAAACTCTCTTTTTTTTTTAGTTAATTGTTAATAACTTTTCCAATTTTTGCAATCGAATTGAATCGAATCGAATGACACCTCATACATAATTTTCGGAGCTGCTGAAAAAAGTTGGTCCAAATAGCACATGTTGACTAGTCTATAGATCTCGGCGTAATCTACTACAAAAAGGTACAACCGAATTAAACGAGATTCTAATACCCTTATTACACTATGCCTTTTTCGTGCCTATTTGTCAGCCTGGCTGACTGCGCCTGAAATTTTGAAGAAATACGCATGCGCCCGGGGCTATTTTGTAGACTGTTTCAGGCTTGAAAATAAATAGAACTGGTTCTATCTGTTCTCCCTGAATCGTGGGGATTTCAAGCCTTTTTGTCGAAATGTCATGTATACCAACACAGTATTTATCAGTCCGACTTGACGTCTTAACATAACCTAGTTTATTGTATCCTTTGAATCACAGCCTTCTTAAATTCAATAATAAATTTATGTTTATTACTCTGAGGACGTAAACTAACTAAACTTACGAAGGCTAGATAATCTGTGATGGCTGTGTATCGCAAAGTAATTATTAATTTCGTTTTTGGAGAAATGCTTTCTGGAATTACAGTATCTTTTTTCTGTATGTGAATTTGCGCTCTATGTAGTAGCATATTAAACGTTTCTTCAGACATTCTTACAACACTATGGTATTGATATATACGAACAAACTTGAGGTAAATATGTCAATGTATTGAATGTTTGCAGCTCTGAAATAACTGCCTGAAACAAGCGCGAAAAAAGCGCGGTGTAATAGTGCCACACATTTGGGGGAAATTCAGCCAACAAATAGCCATGAAAATAGGCGCAAATATAGACATGAAAAAGGCATACCCCCGGTTTCTGAAAGGCTGATCAACACAAATGTTAACTAATCAGACATCAATCTCTTGTTAACCTCCATCTGAGTTGCGCAAAGCACAAAAACAAGAATGCTCGAATCTCCAACAATATTTAACCGATCGTATTAAAACTTGAAACTTGGCAGTAGAGTTAGGTTATGAAGGCTCTAGCAAAATTTCAGCAATTTTAAACGAATAGTTACTGATATATAGAATTTTTTTTTCAATTTTCAATGATTTTTTAAAAATTTTCTACAAATACTATCCTCACGAAATTTTGCAAGAATTTTCGCGTTGGCATTCTACAACTAATTACCATGTTTGAATTCAATCGGTTTAGGATTTTTCGAGTTAATGAGGAACAAAAAACAACAAAATTTCAGATGGCTATAACTCTAAAACCGTTTGGCTGATAATGCTCATAAACAAGCTGAAATGTCGCGTTCTGGTGCACATCCTAACCTGAAAACTTCAAGCCGCTATCTCTTTCCGTTCTCGAGTTATCTTGACAACAAAAATATTTTTTAATAATTTTCTAGCCATACGATTCGCACAAAATTTCACAAACGTGCTTAGGTTCATATTCTACAACTACTCACCAAGTTTCAATTCGATCGGATTTATATTGGCTGGAAACAAAATTATTACTCGGAAACCACTGGGCCGATTATGCCCATTACCGAACTTGTCCGTCGTATTGAGATGCGCCACCCACCCTGAAAATTTCAATTCGCTAGCTCTTTTCGTTCTCAAGTTATCGTGGCAACTGGCAACGGCCGGACGGCCGGCCGGACAGAATCAAATTTGACCTCGAATTTTCCATTGGGGAGTCGAACTAAATCGTTTGAGACCATTTTCGTCAAAAAATTCGAAAGTTACTGACATTTGGGCAAAATGATAACGCGATGTTCCCCAGAACATACGCGCAAAATAAGAGTTCTGTAAACAGTATTAAAAAATTATTGGGTTTGGACTTCCTGTGAGTCCCTAGGGCAGCGCATTCTGGCAGTCATGAGAATTAAAAAGTGTAGATCATAGAGCCTTCAAAGAATCGTTGGGTCGGGTCGAAAAGCCTGAGAAATTATTTTGGCTTGCTAAAGTAAGCACATTTGCTTGGGTCACCGCCAATCCGGTGGAAGTAGAGGGGTTCAGAAAAATGTCAAATGGAAAAAAAAGGACTAAGGAAAAGGGTTAGGCTCCACATTCGTTGTTGGGAGCCAAGAAATTAGTTAGTTACAGTCGGAAACTCGAGAGAGTTACAGTCAGGAACTCGAGGCAGTTACGGTCGGGAAATCGAGGGAGTTACTTTCGAGGTAGCTCGTTGTACCGAGAAAGGTTACGGGACTTAGGGCCGGTTTCTGAGGAGTATAACATTTGGTTTATCTTCCGTTTATCTGTCCAATTCAATAGAATTCAGTAGATAAACTCCATTCAAATGCGTCAGAAACCGGCCCTTAGTTCAATTTTTGTTGAAGTCCGGAGTTAGGGACAAGTTAGAAAAGCTGGCGGTAGAGTTCGATGTAAAGATATTTGTCGTAACTAGAGTTTTGTTATACCCTTATTACACTATCACCCGGTTTCTGAAAGGCTGATCAACACAAATGTTAACTAATCAGACATCAATCTCTTGTTAACCCCCATCTGAGTTGCGCAAAGCGCAAAAACTCGGACTGATTTGACATTAACAGTTCTGTTAACTTTGACCAGCCTTTCAGAAACCGGGTGATGATAGTGTAATAAGGGTATAACAAAACTCTAGTTAGGACAAATATCTTTACATCGAACTCTACCGCCAGCTTTTCTGACTTGTCCCTAACTCCGGACTTCAACAAAAATTTAACTAAGGGCCGGTTTCTGACGCATTTGAATGGAGTTTATCTACTGAATTCTATTGAATTGGACAGATAAACGGAAGATAAACCAAATGTTATACTCCTCAGAAACCGGCCCTAAGTCCCGTAACCTTTCTCGGTACAACGAGCTACCTCGAAAGTAACTCCCTCGATTTCCCGACCGTAACTGCCTCGAGCTCCTGACTGTAACTCTCTCGAGTTTCCGACTGTAACTAACTAATTTCTTGGCTCCCAACAACGATTGTGGAGCCTAACCCTTTTCCTTAGTCCTTTTTTTTTCCATTTGACATTTTTCTGAACTCCTCTACTTCCACCGGATTGGCGGTCACCCATGCAAATGTGCTTACTTTAGCAAGCCAAAATAATTTCTCAGGCTTTTCGACCCGACCCAACGATTCTTTGAAGGCTCTATGATCTACACTTTTTAATTCTCATGACTGCCAGAATGCGCTGCCCTAGGGACTCACAGGAAGTCCAAACCCAATAATTTTCGGCTATCACGCGGATTCCTAGTTTACACAGAGGACCTTGAACCACATAGGAATTTTAATCGTGTCTCAGATCGATAAGTTGGCTACAATGGATCCTCGCCTAAATTGATATCTTATCGCTTTTGGATTGAACAAATATCCGGTGGCTGCTCATAAAATGTATGCTCCCAGCTTGGATTTAATGTTTCGCATTCCAAATTATCCCAATATAATGTATTTTCTCATTTTAAATTAAGTTTTAGTGTTCCCAGGTATTTCAGGTGCCAGGCGCATCACTGATCCTAATCGGTCCTTCTCTGGACCTATCGACAAGAATTCTTGGATCAAGACTCAAGATGAGATAAACAGGTGCCCAGAAATCGTAGATCGGTTCAGGAAGTTCATCCTTTCAGAGTTTGGGGAGGCATTTGACTCAATGAACGTACAGAAAGTCATTGACAATATTATTCCTTTGTTTCATGCTGCTATTGGGCCAAATTTCTTATTTTTGTTCGATAATGCTCCACCCCATCGTGCGAGAATTGTCGATAAAGCTCTGGAAATCCATGATATTCCACATTTGGCCCTACCACCTCGTTCGTCTGAAATCAATCCCATTGAACACGCTTGGGATCAGCTACAAAGAGCTTTGGATACTCATGAACCACCTCCACATACATTTCAAGAACTCAGATGGCTTTTATCGGAACTCTGTAGAGAAATCGATCAAGGCTTCTTCAACAATCTGATCAAAAGTATGCAAAGAGGGGCTGTGGTTGATTTTCGAGGAGGCCATACTCTTTACAGAACTATATTTTTGCGCGTATGTTCTGGGGAACATCGCGTTATCATTTTGCCCAAATGTCTGTAACTTTCGAATTTTTTGACGAAAATGGTCTCAAACGATTTAGTTCGACTCCCCAATGGAAAATTCGAGGTCAAATTTGATTCTGTCCGGCCGGCCGTTGCCACGATAACTTGAGAACGAAAAGAGCTAGCGAATTGAAATTTTCAGGGTGGGTGGCGCATCTCAATACGACGGACAAGTTCGGTAATGGGCATAATTGGCCCAGTGGTTTCCGAGTAATAATTTTGTTTTCAGCCAATATAAATCCGATCGAATTGAAACTTGGTGAGTAGTTGTAGAATATGAACCTAAGCACGTTTGTGAAATTTTGTGCGAATCGTAAGGCTAGAAAATTATTAAAAAATATTTTTGTTGTCACGATAACTCGAGAACGGAAAGAGATAGCGAGAAGTTTTCAGGTTAGGATGTGCACCAGAACGCGACATTTCAGCTTGTTTATGAGCATTATCAGCCAAACGGTTTTAGAGTTATAGCCATCTGAAATTTTGTTGTTTTTTGTTCCTCATTAACTCAAAAAATCCTAAACCGATTGAATTCAAACTTGGTAATTAGTTGTAGAATGCAAACGCGAAAATTCTTGCAAAATTTCGTGAGGATAGTATTTGTAGAAAATTTTTAAAAAATCATTGAAAACCGAAAAAAAAATTCTATATATCAGTAACTATTCGTTTAAAATTGCTGAAATTTTGCAAGAGCCTTCATAACCTAACTCTACTGCCAAGTTTCAAGTTTTAATACGATCGGTTAAATATTGTTGGAGATTCGAGCATTCTTGTGTGAGTTCAGTAGATGGGTGACCGTTGACCCGATAACTTTCGAACGAAAGAAGATAGGGACTTGCAATTTTCAGGGTAGGTTGCGTATCCGAAAGGGAGAGTTGAGTTCGTTTTTGGGCATAATCGGTCTAACGGTTTCCGAGTTATATCCACCTGAAATATTATTTCCTTGATAACTCAAAAAATAAATATTCGATCGAATCGAAGCATGGTAACCTAGTAGTTGAAAATCAACATAAGGACGTGTTTAAAATTTTGTAAGAACCGTACCCCTAAAAAAATTTGAAAAAAATGACGAAAAAAAAATTGGTTCAAGCACTGACGTGAAGTCAGAAGCTTTTGCGCGTATGTTCTATTGTCCATTCTTCTGTATTGGACACCCTTAATCGAATTTACCATGGTAAATTATAGAAATTTGGATAATGCGGAGTAATAAACATATATAAGTGGAAAGGTTTAACGGGTAATTCCGCAAAAGGAGCAGAAACACGTGTCAGCAGGTACCAGCACAATTATTTTTAATCTGCTCCTTTTGCGGAATTACACGTTAAACCTTTCCACTTAGGAAAATTATGTTGTCCATTCTCCTGTATTGGGCACTTAATTCGAATTTACCATGGTAAATTCGAATTAAGAGTGTCCAATACAGGAGAATGGACAACATAATTTACCATGGTAAATTCGATTAAGGGTGTCCAATACAGAAGAATGGACAAAAGAACATAAGCGCAAAAGCTGCTGACTTTTGATTTTGCACTATGAATACTAAAAATGAATTTTCAGCTGAAACTTATCAAGAAATGGACAAAAGAATGAGTTCGGTAAGTGAGTAAACATTTAGATTTCTCATATTTAAAAAATTGGGGAAAAAAAATGGAAACTTTTGAAACAATCTCAAAATTTCCTTAACTTTCGTGGATCAGTATAATATGTTGAATAGTCTACTTGAAAGGTAGATTTGGTGACAAGCTAACAAAATAATGGATTAACCTTTGAAAAAATTTCAGTTCAAAGGTAAATTACGAACAATGATAGTTTGTTCCGGTGTAACTTATGGATTCGAAGAGAATATACTGGCATTCCTGTTCAAGATGGCATGGAACAACGATCACTATTTGCCGATTTTTGAAAGTGGCACAAATTTCGTACCTCTCATCCATGTCGCTGATTTGGCACAGTGAGTTTTGAAAAAAATAATAGACCATTTCCAAGTCGTCAGTCGTTATTTCTTCACGTGGAGTTTATATTCCTGTTAAGGCGAAAATTCATGAGACGATAAAATCGCAACTAAGAGTGATCACGTGACAATGTAAAAGCAACGACGCTGTCATTAAAATTTTCCCTTCCTATCCTTTCATGGAACGATGAAATCGAAGGACAGCTTATGAACTGATTTAAAAACATAATCTAATTGATTGTTAATATTACAACTAAATATAAACAAAATTAATAATAGATATATCAATTTGTGGTATAGAAACTGTTATTTAAAATATTATCAGTAGTACATCCAAAGTACTGCAGTTATCTCTGATAATTATATAAATGCATTAAATCACGAAAGAGAAACAATCACAGCAGCTCCAATTATGATTGCTAACAAAAAAAAATGGGTTCAAGCCCTGCGGACAGGAGCTTTCTGGCGCTCTAGTTCAAACAGACAAATTATATCTCCGAAAGTATTGGTTTCTCAGAATTGGGAATTATATCAATGTATTCATATGATAGAACTGCATCGTAAAGGAAGTTCAATTCAAATGATAGTTTATTTATCAAGATTAAATGAGCAATCATGAGAATGAGAACTGCACCATGGAAGAAATCAAATTAAATCTGGCCAATTTTGCCCAATAACGAAGTTAACCGAGATATTCATCTCCCTAACCTACTCTGAAAATTTCAACTACCTAGCTCATTCCGTTCGAGAGTTATATCTATGTCTATGGATGAAAAGCAGTCTCACTACTCTCAGATCTCTTACTTCATGTTCCGTTCCGAAATGTAAGACTTTTCTGAGAAAAACTAATTTCGGAGCAAACAACTGAGATTTTTCTCACTTCGCTCACAATTCTTCGATTGATTAGATAATGACATGTCTCAGGAAAATAATTTGACATTATGACAATTCATACATAGAATAATTATATCATTGTGTGACAACGTTGAAATACGATTTATTATTGAAATTTTGAAAAATCATATCTCCGAAAGTATTAGCTTGTTAGAGTTAAAAATGATATCATTGGATTCTTATGGTAAAACTCTTATTGAAAAAAATTTAATTTTGAATTTGTTTCGTAAAAAAAATTTTTTTTTTGTTACTCCGAAACCATCTGTCCGATTTTGCCCAATAACAAACTTAGCCGAGATATTTATCTCCCAAACCTACTCTGAAAATTTCAACTGTCTAGCTCATTCCGTTCGAGAGTTATCGTGCCTACGGCCGGCCGGACCGAATGATTTTCGACCACGGATTCTTGATCAGTGAGTCGAACCAAATCGTTTAAGACCATTTTCATCGAAAAATTCGAAAATTACAGACATTTGGGCAAATTGATAAGCACTCAGTTCCGAGGAACTAGAGCGCCAAAAAAGATAATATTATAAAAAGAACATTTTTGGTTACGTGTCAATAATATACTTGCGGGCTGAAATTCTAGATCGGATTCCATTGCTTGAAAAAAACCTGCATGCTTTACACATCCTACTTTCTGCGCGCATGTTCTAGGGAAAACATCGCATTATGGCGCGTTTACATTAGTCAAGTGAGCTGATCAAGTCACTTGAATGCACAAAGTTGACCGTGCTTCAACTGAGAAGCCGTTCAATTCAGCCGATCGACTGAAACGAATTGGGGGGGTTTACACATTCGATTCGCTTTCAAGTCACTTGAATTCAACTGACTTGATCAACTCACTTGACTAATGTAAACGCGCCATTATCATTTTGCTTAGCTGAACCGAGCGGGACGCATAATAGGAATCGGTCTTAAGAGTGTCCAATAGAGATGAATGGACAATAGAACATGCGCGCAAAAGCTCCCGACTTCACGTCAGTGCTTGAACCAATTTTAATTTTTGGGGCTGTCATGTGCGGTATGTTATCAGTGGTCGTTGGAATGCTAGATCAATCCAGCATTACAACGACGTCGTTCAAATGACTTTATAGTCATTTGAACGACGTTGTTCGTTTAGAAACGAACGACGAGAAACTTGCCGTTGCGATTTCATCGTCTCATGAATTTTCGCCTTTATTGCTTTTTTCAGTTGTGGGTTGCTCTATGAGAGCAGAAAGGGACCAGGTTAGATTTTTCAGAATTCCAGCGGAGTTAAAAATAGGGACGATAATGTCATCATGGTCAAGATATTGGAATATTGGATAAGAAGCTTGAAAAGAGGAAAGTTGTTTGGAACGTTCTTGAAAAATGTACGAATTTATTTCATATTTGAAGGCGAACCTGACAAATTAGAGGATGAAAATGACCTTGAAACGTTCAGAATATGTACATATTTTTATGTCGAGATCAAGATGCATATAGAATATTGTATTCTATGCATCTATGTCGAGATGTAGGGGAAGTCCGGGAGAGTTGAACCGCTTTTTGTTTAAAGTAACGTATTTTCTTAGAAATGAGTCTTAGTGAGTCAATTATTATAAAATAAAGTTTCTCATTAATTTAGGCTCACTTATGCATAATTACTTTTTCTATTTTATAGTACTAAAATATGTTATATCTATTTGAATGAAAAATGGGATATGAGTCAACTCTCCCCACCCTTAGGGACACTCGAACGGCAGTTTGGGGAGAGTTGAACATTGCTTTTTAAAGGGAAAAATAAAAACATTTTGCAGCTTAAATCACTGATATATTAAACAAAACATCAAAAAATTATATTGAATGATGTAGAAACAGACATTCTAATTTTCTTTTCCTTTTCTAGCTTTCTTTCTCTGGGCTTTCTGTTTTGAACCTTGTCTAGTTTTCAATGTTTTCTTTCCTTCAGTTTTTATTGGAAAGATATTTTTTATCATCTTTCAGTTAAGGATTTTGTTTGGTTTTTATTATTTTCTTTCCTTTCTTATTAGTGCCTTCTTGAACCTTCTTGATAGTTTTATTAGTATTTTTTTATTTTCTGATTCAATATCGCTATTCTCAAAAACTCTGTTCTTAATATTCATCTTTTGGTTTTTTATTGAATTATTCTTCGTAACATTGCACCGTAATGCATTTTACTGCAAGATAGTTCGTACCAGGAGTTTTTCTTCAGAAACAGTAAATATTTGTGACTCTTTATACTGACTATTTTTCGTTCAAATTCTTAGTGTACTGCTTTCTATCTATTCCATAATCAATAGATGTTTTTCTTAAAGATGCAACCTCTTTTACCTCACATATAGCATTTTCCAATTCTGTGACGGTATGCTTTTTGGCGCTCTAGTTCCTCGGAACTGAGTGCTTATCAATTTGCCCAAATGTCTGTAATTTTCGAATATTTCGATGAAAATGGTCTTAAACGATTTGGTTCGACTCACTGATCAAGAATCCGTGGTCGAAATTCATTCTGTCCGGCCGGTCCGGCCGGCCGTCCGGCCGTAGGCACGATAACTCTCGAACGGAATGAGCTAGAGAGTTGAAATTTTCAGAGTAGGTTTGGGGGATAAATATCTCGGCTAAGTTCGTTATTGGGCAAAATCGGACAGATGGTTTCGGAGTAACAAAATTCCAAATTAATTTTTTTTTAATAAGAAGTTTTATCATAAGAATCCATTCATATCATTTTTAACTCTAACAAGCTAATACTTTCGGAGATATGATTCTTCAAAATTTCAATGTAAATCCTTTATGATGCAGCTCTATCATATGTATACATTGATATAATTCCCAACTCAGAGAAACCAATACTTTCGGAGATATAATTTGTCTGTTTGAACTAGAGCGCCAGAAAGCTCCTGTCCACAGGGCTTGAACCCATTTTTTCTTTTGCGTGTTGCTTCAGAAGGCTTGTTTCGAAAAGACATTTTTCATGTAATTAACCTGTGAGAGAAAATAATATTGAACATTGAAAAAAAAACAAATAAAATGCATATAAAACTTGCGTGTTAAGGTTTCCGAATTGTTTTTAAATTTAGTAAAAAAGTTTTTAATTTCAATATATATCAAATGAAATTGCAAATATCATCATACAAACAATATAGAGGGAGACATGAACCACTGAGCATATCTCCCGCACTCGCCATGGTGCATGTCTCCCGCATGTACTACTTTGACATTACATTTTACTCACAGAAAAAACGATAAATCTTAGCGAAAATGTACTTAGCATACCTCAAATTACAATAATCAGACAGTACAATAGTAATAACACACAATACACTCTATAAACACGGTCGCATTCTCAAAATAACATAAATTAATAAAATTTACTCCGCTGTAACAAATACACTTTTTCGAACCTGAGAGCCAAACAAACTGGCCATTGTACAAAATGACAGCTTGCTGGTTATGACCGTCTTGACGTTTCATTAGCGTGAAATTTAAATTGAGTTTTGATAGGTTGTTCAACTCTCCCACCTGAGCAAGTCTCCCGGACTTCCCCTAACCATTAAGAATTCATTCAATGGTTCTCACCAAGTTTCTGCGAATGTTTCTTCTAAATGAAAATTAATAATGAATCACATAAAATCTTGATTTGATGACACACAACAATAATGCTCTGTTATGCTTCGTTTTGATAATAAATTTCCAAATTTATCAGTTTATCCTAAAACTTCTGCGCGAATCAATATTCATGATATTTGTAGGCTTGATTATTCCTTTGGGGGGTCGAAGACTACAGTGTGTACGGGTCAATATCAACAATAAATGCCGTTATTTTTTGACAGCGCCCCTTCACATCACCTATGAGAAATTTATGATATCTATTAAAATACATTCTGCCAGAAATAATTGTCGAAGACAATGAAAAACATTTGAACCACAACCTCCTCGTGCACTTTCAATACTCAACAAAGGAAAAATGAAGTTCCTATTTATGTCCCTCAGCGAATTCTGTGATGCTGCCAAAATCAGCTGACTGGAAATGGTCTATTCTGATACCCTTTTTAGTTCAGTCAATCTGGCAAAAATTAAATCGTTCCGATACAGAAAATAACCAGTGGCTGAATCTTTGTTAATAGTTGGAGAATGATGTTAGAAAAGGGTTTATTGGGTCGGCCACGTTGGACCGTTGAAATGCATTTATCTCGTGATCTATGCATTTCACAGAAAAATTTATTCAAGAAAAAATGTAGAGGACATCGATATCTACAATTAATCTCATTGGTGCTATGCCGTACAACAAAAAATGCACGCAGTAGGTGGCGCTAAAGTTCCAAAATAAGAGTTTTTCCACTTTTTTGCTATTAAATTTTCTTTTTTCAACTATATTGTAAATGTAAAAGTTGTTCCTTTTAATATTACGAACAACTTTTATTTAAACATTTATTGAAAACAATCTTTTTTTGTAATTTTGATCCGCCATATTAGTTGCCACTTGGAATTTTAAAAATATCACAAATTCAGTGACTCCAAAAACATATATACACAAATTTTCACATCAATTTAACTTATACAAAAATGTAAGGGTGAAAGGGTTAATCAAGTGTAAAATCCATATTTGTACTTTATCATCGTTATAAAATGAAAAAAATGTACATTAAAAGAAAAACGCTATTGTATGTACCAATAAAATTGATGTTATATAATGATGTTATTGAATTTGTTTTCGTCAACCTAATCCAAATTTCTCGAAAAGTCAATGAAATCATTTTAATTGTTAACATTTTTCATAAATTATTTTATAAGAAATCATTTTTCATAACAGAAATAAAGATTTGAAAACTATTTCCGTTCAATAAAATAATGTATAAAAAAATTTGATCAAAAGCTATAATTATTCATAATAATTTACAATCGCTAATTGGAAATATTACAAACAATGTTACAAACAATATAAATTATTACATCTTGATCAAAACAATAAAGATACGTCAGTTATATGCACCACAGCTGTCCTCATACTTTGTGAAATCGTTGTAATGGAATTTTCAAACTTCAGCAAGCTGTAGCTTCAAAACGGTAAGTTGTATGTAAAAAATGTTTAAATAAAAGTTGTTCGTAATATTAAAAGGAACAACTTTTACATTTACAATATAGTTGAAATAGAAAATTTAATAGCAAAGAAGTGGAAAAACTCTTATTTTGGAACTTTAGCGCCACCTACTGCGTGCATTTTTTGTTGTACGGCATAGCACCAATGAGATTAATTGTAGATATCGATGTCCTCTACATTTTTTCTTGAATACATTTTTCTGTGAAATGCATAGATCACGAGATAAATGCATTTCAAAATTTTTTTGAGTTTTTCAAAACACGCATCACGGTCCAACGTGGCCGACCCAATAAACCCTTTTCTAACATCATTCTCCAACTATTAACAAAGATTCAGCCACTGGTTATTTTCTGTACCGTCGAAATGCCAGATTGACTGAACTATTTTACCTAAGAAAATTTTTGATTTTTTCCAGGGTGATATGTAAATTGATTGATATGGCTTCGTTGAAGAATCAATATATTCTTGCGGTTGAACAAACTCCCACTTGCTTAAAGTATATTGTAAAGTACATAAGTAGGGTTTTGGGAAATGGAAAAATAGAGTATGTAGTTTCCGAGGAAGCTTATCTATATTCGGAAATTGATGTAAGTATCCATTATAAAATCTTACGAGTAGGAACAATAGGTCTCAAGGCCTCCGTTAAGCCAATGATCAGCGCAGCAACAGAAGAAGAAGAAGATCCATTATCATTTTAGTTTGATCTGCATCGGTGTTACATCTATTCATAATTGAAAAATATTCCACTTTTATCTTTTCTGTGTCTTCATCCCCTATAATTCTTCCTCTAGTCCAGTTTAATTCCTGCACCCATCTGTTTATCACATGAAAGTTATTTTTTTTATTCATTCTCATGGATAGACGAATACATCCCATCTCCCATCCTATCAAAACATGTCCTAATTGGGAAGTCATCGTACGACCTTGTGTCCAGCGATGGTGGGACGCTCGAACGAGCATAAATCAAACCCAGGAAACATAGGAAGGTGTCCAAATTGATTCGGACGACCGCATTTTAGAATCAATTTGGACACTTTCCTATGTTTCCTAGGTTTGATTTATGATCGTACGAGCGTCCGACCATCGCTGAACGCGCTGAAATGTTGTCATATATAGATAGTCTATCTCGTAGTCTTCGACTTTCCGCATCAAAGAATTCGTAAGGATCTTCCTAGGTGACGCTGATAAGATTGCCTTTCCAGTACTTCGCCACTATAGGGTTTGAGTTTCCCAAAGCTCCTTCGTTTGTGGCTGAGTTACACTGATGATCGGCAAAAATCATGAAGCCAGTGCGTATCTGCCCTGAATGACAGGGGGGGGGGCTTTGATGATGACGTGGCTAGCCTGGATTCAGATAGGTAGAATGTACCACCTTTCAGTTAATGGAAGAAATTCTAGCCAGCTGATTGGTTGTGACCCAAAATGGTTGTAACCGCATACGGAGGAAAACGGGACATGTTATCGGCTCTGACTGAAACGTGGTACACTTTTTGTCGTCTTCTCGGTATTAATCCAACGCACTTGTGGTTTGCGTAATGTGCCTGATATATTCAAATATTCTTTCAACGGGGTACAAATTTGACATTAACAAGGAGATAATTCAACTACTTTTTGTTATAAAATATGTAGGAATTATAATATTTTCACCCTTGTAAATAATACACTTAAGATTAGTTTTACTGGGGCAGATAAGTTAAACGACGTTGGAACAGATATTTTAGACGCATTTCTGGATTACATCCCTGTCTGAAGAAATTCTAAAATGATGCCATGATATCGAATATTGAGTCTGGAGGCGCGTCGAAGGCACTTAGTCTAGACTGGCAGACTGCTTTTCTCTGAAGAGGAAGTGCCATTTCCATTTTTAGCTGTCACCTAAATATTGGAATTGCCGTGCAGTTCTTAGAAGTCAATAACGCTCCTGATATCGTTCCCACCTAAACCCATTCGTTTCATCGAAGTATCGCAAGGTAGAGGATCTACCAATCAGCGTTGACTGCTACCGTGGTAGTAAAGCCGTTAGCCCAAGGAAAGAGGTTGGAAGGACGATCTAAGGGTGAATCGAAGACAGAATCGAGGAAGTTCGAGGGGTGCTGCCGAGCACGATATACGACAGTTGTTAAAGAAGTTGATTCCTGTTTCGACGAAAAACTGATTAGAGGTGCGGTGCGAGTGTTGTAAAAGCTCATTAGACGGTAGAGGCTTACAACGTATAATTATGGAGTATCGAGACTGTTAAGCTTGGTCCACACCAGTAGACCATGTTGCGCGATTTGTCTATAGACCTCTAGAGACGGTTTCGAGACACGGTCTATAGACTGTCTAGAGACACCGTTCATTGTCTTGTCTAGTGTCCACACTACAATGTAAATATTTCAGCCTCATGTTCACAGTCCGCCATGGAGGACTTTGTTTTGTGTGGAATGAGTTCCTGCTTAGTGGTAATTATAAGTGAAAGAACACGAAAACGTAAACGTTGGTGGACGCGCGAAGTACTTTCAGAAGGGCCTAGATTCGGTAATGCTCTATTAAGTAAATTAAGATTGGAAGACGCCATGGGTTTTCGGAATTTTACCCGGCTGACGACTACTGATTTTGAAGACTTGCTTCTGATGGTTGGAAGAATAATAATGAAGCAGGATACAAAGTTTAGGGAAACCATCCCAGCTTCTCTTCGACTGGCAGTCACACTGCGTTTCCTAGCAAGTGGAGACTCATTCACGAGCCTCATGTACCACAAACAATAATATACTTGATAATCTTCAATTAGACTCAAAACTTTTTCATTAGGCCACATGTTTCAAAGTAACTAAAACGCTTTTGAAAAACCGAATAAACAGCCGAACCACACCACTCGGTAGCTGGAAACAGAGTGAAGATGTCTCGTCTCTAGACGCTGAGTACGTCCACAGTGTCAAAATGTTGGGCAATATGTCTAACGTTGCATTAAGTCTCCCATTCCAATCGGGAGACCTTAGACCTGCGATTTTTGGTCTCGCAACAAGCCCGTAGACGGAGATCGGTCTATAGACCTGTCTACGTAGACAACCTGAGACACGTCTCAGAGACCAAAATCGCGCAACATGTCTACTAGTGTGGACTAGGCTTTAGGAACCTCAGTAATCGTCGATATTTAAAGTGAACGCGAAGTTGAAGTTTGTAGAAGTTGTATAAATAAACCTGTACATATTAGCTTACAGTGTTCTATTTATTCCAAAGTGCGAATGTAGAATCCCAGAAATTAGGTGACAGAATTCTACGTTCAAAAATTGGTTCAAAAGCAGTGTGGACAGGAGATTTTGGGGCTCTTGTTCAAACGGACAAATTATATCTCCGAACGTATTGGTTTCTCAGAGTTGGGAATTATATCAATGGATTCCTATGATAGAACTGCATCATGAAAGAAATTAAATTAAAAAAAAGTGTCGTTTAAGAAATATGCTTCAAAAATTATCTTTTAAAAAAAAAGCAATCTACAATGCTTCAATGCCTTAAAGATTGTCATTAAATTCATTTATCAAGATAAAAGGAGCAATCTGCAATGATTCAACCTCGTGGAATGGGTTGTTGCAAATCACACTCGGTGCATAGTTTTCACAACTCAAAAATACCTAAGGAAAGTATCATCGAAATGTCTAGAGCAAGGCTGGAGACAATCATAGCAGATCGTCCATTTATTCCTGATATTTGAGTAGGTATAGTGGATTACGAACAAATTATTTTAATAGTTCAAAATATACAAAATATATTAATAAAATACTATCCTCTTCTCATAATTTGAAATTTGATAGTTCATACCACTAACACATTCTTTTCTGTATTATAAACCTTAACTCAAGAAAAAATGATTGATACACAAATGTAGATCCATATTTCAGTATTTTTTTGCTAGCAACATTATGAAAATACTGGAACAGGAACATGTCTCACTTCACTACTTAAGGAAGTAAAAGGTAATATTAACCTCAGTGGTCAACGAACAGTAATTTCTTTTGATGATTCCATTATGTTCTTATTCCCTATTGCCTCCATAAACTACATCAAAACAGTCTTGTATATACAGGGTGAGTCTTTGACCACTGCATTAATTTCAACCAAAGATTCCTCTATCAAATGAAACACTTTTTTCATTTAACATGTTTCCAAATTCAGCTCAGGTAAAAAGATACAGGCTGTTGAAATTTGGAAAAAAAATCAGTTTTTATTTTGTAGCTTTGACATCCTTTTTTCGAATAAAATGAATGTTGGCGTAAAGTTTCCTATAACTATGAATGATACATATTTTCCAAATATTAGTTATTTTCTACTTCTACTGGTTTTCTAGTTATGGACTCGTGGATTCATAAAACTAAACGAAATTAGTATAAACAAAGCATATAAAGTTTTTCTTGAGTCATTTCAAGAATATTCCATCGTTTTAGAACATTATATTATTCTTCATCATTTCTCCTTAAACGCACCGTTTTCGAGATATTCTTCATTGAATGTTTTAAAATGGAAAACTCCCGAATCAAGCTGTAAACCACGTTACCATGCCTAATTCTCGTCCGCCAACAATGTCATAGATAATTTATATGCGGGAGTGTATTAGCACATTGTGAAATCTTTAAACGCTTGTAACTTTTTACCTGAGCCGAATCTGGAAAGATGTTAAATGAAAAAAGTTTTTCATTTGATGAGAGGAATCTTTGGTTAAAATTAATGCAGTGGTCAAAGACTCACCCTGTATATTCACAAATTCAAGAATTGAATATAATCGAAAATATACGAATTGACAATCTCTAATAGCTAGAAAAGATGACATTTATGAATAGTCACACTTGATCAGTGAGTCGAACCAAATCGTTTAAGACCATTTTCAGCTTAAAATTCGAAAATTACAGACATTTGGGCTGATTGAAAAGCACTCTGTTCCGAGGAACAAGAGCGCCAAAAATAATGCCGAAGTGTCAAAATCAGTCCAAAATGTAAATGCAGGGAGGATCAATATAAGGTGATCTGAATATAGTTTTTGCGCGCGTGTTCCGCAAGGAACAGCGTGCTATCATATCGTCACAATGTCTGTATTTTTCGAATATTTTTTCGAAAATGGTCTCAAACGATTGGGTTCGACTCCCTGATGAAGAGTTCGAGGTCAAATTCAATTCTGTCCGTCCGGTCCGGCCGTTAGCACGATAACTCTCGAACGGAACGACTTAGAGCGTTGAAATTTGCAGGGTAGTTTCTTAGCGTAAATATCTCGGACAAGTTCGTTAACGGGCGAAATCGACCGAGCGGTTTCGGAGTTAAGGCCGTTTTTAGTAAAAACGTTTTTTATGAATATTTCCGGAACCGATCACTCGATCTTTTTGAAATTTGGCATCAGATTGTAGAATCATGACCTTTATATGCGAAGTTTTGTGTTGAACGGACGGCCCTAAAGTGGCAAAAAAAAATTTTGAAAACTTGAAAATTTTGTTTTCACGATAACTCGAAAAATACTGATCTGATTAAATTGAAACTCAGTAGTTAGATGCAAAAGACCAAAGCAAACACTTTTGCAAAATTTCGTGAAGATCACGTGACATGAAAAAAATAAAAAAATTACTACTATTTTGCGGAATACTTTGCTTTTAATGCCGAAACATATGTTTTTGAGGTTCATGCTGCCCTTTCCGGGCATTTTCCGTATTGCGCATGCGCAGATGAGAAGTCCTTTAACTGCTGTAGTTTTCGTCAGAGAGGATTGGGGTTTCGGAGTGGCGGATGCTATTCCTCCATAGAATTCAGATCCCTGTTGAGGGTCTGCGCATGCGTGGATTAAAGATGTGATATCTCCTGAACCACTAGTGTAGGAGAATCGGCGTTTTTTGTAAGGTGTGTTATTTTGAGAGGACTTTTAGCCGCGAGTAGATTGCGCATGCGCAGAAGAGAAGTGACTGTTTTTGGGTTGGATGGGTTATGTAGGGAGTGCTGAGTCGATATTATGAGGTTTTAAAAGAATATTCATAGAAATTCAGTGCAAGGACAAGTCAGTTTGGGGGATGTAGCGTTGTTTCCGAGTTAAAGTGTCCGTACCGTGGCCCTGGGGCTAGTTTTGAAATTGATGTTACCCCTTACAGGCATTTTTCGTTATGCGCATGAGCAGACCATCAGTGATTTTACTGGTGGTGTTTTCGTCAGAGAGGATTAGGGTTTTGGGGTGGCGGATGCTATTCCTCTATAGAATCCCCTGTTGAGGGTCTGCGCATGCGTGGATTAAAGATGTGATATCTCCTGAACCACTAGTGTTGGAGAATCGGAGTTTTTTGTAAGGTGTGTTATTTTGAGAGGACTTTTAGCCGCGAGTAGATTGCGCATGTGCAGAAGAGAAGTGACTGTTTTTGGGTTGGATGGGTTATGTTGGGAGTGCTGAGTCGATATTATGAGGTTTTAAAAGAATATTCATAGCAATTCAGTGCAAGGACAAGTCAGTTTGGGGGATGTAGCGTTGTTTCAGAGTTAAAGTGTCCGTACCGTGGGGCGTTAAATTTTGAAGACAATATCAAAAACATGATCAACTGCCAAAAACAATTAATTCGATTCGAATGCATATTTTCACCATCTGGTCGACTTTTTTCTTGAGTTTGGCAGTTTTTCACATTATTGGTAAGATTTAGTAATTCAATATGCAGTTAATTTATTGTCAGTCTCTTAGCGATATCGAACTTAGTAAATTACACGAGCTTCTTAAGATGCCAACACGTAAATTAACAAACGCATAGGCTACTAGGGCTATCGGTATGCTACAGGGTGGCCTCACATGAAGTCGCTGTGGCAGAAACATTTCATGTATATCAAAGTGTAATATCGCGACTCTGGAATATGTTGAATAAGACAGGTTCGGTGCAGTAAAGACATAGGGTTGGTGGACCAAGAAGAACAACACCCGCACAAGACCGTTTTGTTACCATTTCGGCGAGGAGATATCCTCTTTCTTCAAGTAGGATGCTGAGAAATCGACTTTTATATGCCAATGGTCCTGAAATTTCCATTGAAACCATACGACGTCGTTTGGGGGAGATTAACCTGGCTTATAGACGTCCATTGAGGGGTGTTCCGTTAACACGTGAGCATAAACGACAAAGATTAGAATGGGCCAGGCAGCATGTTAATCTGAACGTCGAATGGCGTAGTGTACTTTTCACAGATGAATCTAGATACGGTCGATTTTCAGATTGTCGAAGAATAAGAGTATGGACTATGCCGCGTATACCCCGAAATCGCCGTCATGTGCAAGAGGTTCATCCATTTCGAGGAGGCTCTTTTATGGTATGGGCTGGGATATGTTACAACGGGCGCACAGACCTTCACATTTGTCCTGGCAATATGACTGCTTTACATTATAGGGAACATGTCATTGGCAACCTAGTGCCGAATTTTCAAGCTGCCATTGGTGTAGCTTTCCAATTTCTTGACGATAACGCAAGACCTTATCGTGCAGCAATAGTAGAAAATGCGCGAGACGAGCATGGTATTCCACATTTACCAATACTCCGCATTCGCCAGACTTAAACTGCATAGAACATGCATGGGATATGCTACAAAGAAGACTAGATGATCACCAACCTCCACCAGAAACATTGAATGACCTCAAAGCACTACTGCCTCGTTTATGGAATGAAATTCCTCAAGATATGCTCAACACCCTCGTTCACAGTATGCAACGAAGATGTCAGGCGGTCATTGATGCCCGTGGTGGCCATACCTTGTATTGAAGGCATAAAAAGACAAAAAAAAACAATAAAATGTGCGGAAATAAATTCGTTAAATTTGACCCTATTCTGTTAATCACCCTGTATATGTTGCAGACCAAAAAACTTAAGTGCATTTATAGTTCTGAACCTAAAACTATATTTAATTACTTTTACAGCGCAAACAAAGGTTTCAGAATGTCAGTTATTTTAGTTGAAACGATTATTCCTAACTCTTGTGGAGCAGTTTATTTGAAATTTCATCATTTCCTAACAAAAACGAAATTTTCTTTTCTTACGTTTTCTGACATAATTTCCCCTCATTACCTATCAGAAAATATCATTAAAATAAATCTCACAAATACATAAATATGGAGTGTGTGAAGTGTTTCCAAGTTCATCCCGAGAAGTTACTACCCTATCTTCTTCGACGAGAAGATATTTTCTTCAGCAATTTGCAGAGGTATCTCTTTCTGAAATTTGAATAGTAATGATATTGCTATGAAAGTGACGTTTCGGAAACTACATTTATAGTACCGTTAATCTGCGCATAAATACGATAGTTTTAGATATTGTTGTTGTTACTTATTATCATTCGAATAAATTGTTATCAGGTGAAAATGTTTATTTGCAGCATCACACATTCGACTGTTTAACTGCAAATATTGTAATGGAGCCAGAATTTTTATTAACATCTTTAGGAATTGTTTGGAGGAGCGAGATGAATTTTGTTGAAAATATTGAAGAAATAGTAGAGGAGTTCAAAAGGCATCGTAACTTAGAACCACTGAAAATTTTCATCCATGGGCCACCATGTTCCGGAAAAACGAAATTGGCCCACTCAATATGCGCCCATTATAATCTTCATTATATATCTATCAGAAGTATACTGGAACCGTCTGAATCCAAAGTGGTAATTATCTTCAAGATTTTTATCCGTATTTTACTAGTTATTGGAAAAAAAAAATCTCAAACTTTTGAATTTATTTTTTGCTTTGCTTGCATATAATGGTCGTAATTCTACAATTTGATGCTGAATTTCAGACAGATCGAAAGAGTAGTTTCAGAAATATCCAGGGTTTTATTTTATTTTTATTCCAGACGGGTATATCAGTTCATGCAAGGAATTAAAAACAAATACTTATCGGGACGCTTTATTACATATTCTGGTGCCGCTCAGTTACATTAACTCGAGAAACCAACTAATGTTTTCTCTCCCAACAACGAATGTGGAGCCTTACCCTTTCCTTAGTCCTTTTTCCCCTAAGTTGACATAGTTCTGAGCCCCTCTACTTCCACCGGATTGGCGATCACCCAAGCAAATGTGCTTACTTTAGCTAGCCAAAATAATTACTCAGGCTTTTCGACCCGACCCAACGATTCTTGGACGGCTCTATAATCTACATTTTTTAATTCTTATCACTGCCAGAATTTGCTGTCCTAAGGACCCACAGGAAGTCCAAACCCATTAATTTTCGGCTATCAGCGGCTTCATAGTTTACACAGAATACCCTGAACCACATAGGAATTTTAATTGTGTCTCGGATCGATAACTTGGCTACAATATATCCTCGCCAAAAGTAACATCTTATCGCTTTTGAATTCAACAAGTATCCGGTGGCGGCACATACACAATGTATGCTCCCAGCTTGTATTTAATCTTTCGCATTCCAAATTATCCCAATACAATGTATTTTCTCCTTTGAAATAAAGTTTTAGTATTCCCATGTATTACAATTAATATTATCATTATTCTGGTTCGGAGAAACAATCTTAATATATTCCTGATACGATGTTGTTTAACGAAACATATTGAAATATAATATCAAACATAAGATTGGCAAACAACCTTGTTCTATCAAATAAATATATACCTACAATTGAAAGTAATTCAAGGAAATCATATAATACAGGCTGTACCATGAAAATATCATGCATTTTCTAGGTGAATTTTCCCTTGCACCAATCACATTCCAATTGCAAATCTAGATCGAAGACGCTGCTGAAAGGATGCGACAAATTCAATATCGATACACAAGATATGGAGGAATTGGATATCGAAGACCATTGTTTGAATTTGGATATACAGGATTCAGAGGAAGAAAATTATCAGAAAAACGTTGCGGATGAAAACAGAAAGTACATTTCACGAGATTTCTTGGAAAATTCGAGGTTACCAGACGAACAAGTCGCATTGTTGTTACGTAGGGAAATGTTCCGAAATCATAGTCAGAATTTAGGCTTCGTCTTGGATGGATATCCCAAATCTTTTAAACAAGTAAGTTTCGCTTCATTGTATCCCATCATTTTCAATATTCGTACATCTTGAAGGTTATACATACCATGGTATCACTTACCTTTCCAGACAGAACGTCAGGCTACTATCTCCGGCTAACTCCGTATAAAGTCTTGTATATAGGGAGCCACCTTTTCTCTTAAAGTTTATGATTTTGTTAGTTTGTAAATGAAATATTTGATTTTCAATAAAGTTATTATTATTTTTTTTATCCGCTCGAGAGTCCAGTTGTTGATTGGTTACTCACTAAAAAACCTCTCGCACGTTCCTTGGAGTAGTTCTTCGTCCTGTCCTCACAGCATCCCTTAACAAAAGAGATGAGCTGCAAGCGGCCTTCATAGTTGATGGGACCTGATGATTCGAAGTGATCCGAGCAACACCGCCTTCTGCATTCTGTGCGCTAAATCCTCAGCCAGAGATTTACAGGCCGGAATAATCTTCAATTCGGTCACGTAGTTTGCTCTCATTCCGCCTAGGCATCTTATGATTAGTACGACCATTCTAACCTTATGCCCTGGATTCAAGATAACCAGTTCGAAACTTTAAATCCTTGTATTTTTTCCTCTTCTGTTCTTCTTTCATCACCACATTATTTTCTGCGGGGGAGGAAAATTCGATGACAAACAATTCCTTCAGTTCTTTGTCGAACAAGAGTATATCTGGCTTTATGGCGTGGATCTGCCGAGTTTTTGGAATCGCATAGTTCCAGTAGATGCGAGCTCAGTCATTTTCAACAACTGCTTCAATCTCCAGAGGCATATATGGTAGCACTGGTTGGTTTTCTATACTATAATTACCTCTCTCAGATGGGAGTATTCAAGAATTCGAAGTGCTGCATTGTGTCTTTCCACATATCCTGTTGGAGCATGGCCTCTGCAAGCAGACAGAATGTGCATAACAGTTTCCTGCTGGCTGTGGCATGCTCTGCACGTTGTTGGGGTGCCACTTTCATGATATTCTTCTTATACCATCTTGTATTTATCATCCCATCTTGACAAGCCATAACGAATCCCTCCGTTTCCGACTTGAGCCCAGCGGAAATCAAAAAGGCGAAGGATAATTCTTCCGACAGGCCCTGATCTTTCTAACTCCTGAAAAATATGGAGTGCAGGTGTTTACTTATATGATCTTCGAGTAATATCTTCAGTTGTGCCTGTCTTATCTCTCTGCCAACTCTTCTTTGGTCTGTTGGCGTGATAGGTGTTCCTGCTAGCTTCTGATCGATGGAGATGTCAGTTATACTGAGCTTCTCCAAAGCTCTATGACCAGCTCTGGATAGGAAAGCTCCTTGGTTCCTTATTTCATGATTCGCCACCATTTTCAGAAGCGGATCTTCGCTTCGCAATATCCTTATTGCCATTTCCAACGTTTGTTGATGGTGTTGGTATTCCAAACTTTGCAAACCTCTGCCTCCCTGCGTTCGTGGAAGGTATATCCTTTGAATCGAGCAGTTGGGATGCGAGCTACGATTCGTGTTCATCACTTTACGAGTGGTTCTGTCTAGCTCGAGAATTTCATTCACTGTCCAGTTCACTATCCCGAATGAGTAGGTGATTATCGGTACTGCCAAGCTATTTGTAGCTGATACTTTATTTTTCCCGGACAGCTGTGATTTCCATATATCTCGGATCTTCTTTTTGTAGCTAGCTGTTAAGGCATCCTTGATTCGATTGTCTCCAGTGCACCTCGTTGTGTCGTCCCAGGGAATTTGTATGTTTCATCCTCTTCGAGGTGTCGAATGCTTATTCCCCCTTCTAGGTCGATGTCTTCTCCTGTTTCTTCAGTTCATCCTCTGCTTAGATGAAAAACAGCACACTTGTTATTATTATTATTATAAGCCTGATAGGTGAGAGTTTAAGAGTTTAGCGAATGGGGCCTTAAGCAAATTGTAGAATCATTTAGAATACTGTAAACAATCAATAATCAATCACTACCATGGTATCATGGCATTCTGTAAACAATCAGTAAGTAGGTGGGTATAACCCCATCAAAGGTTCAACGAATAGTTCTCGTTAGCCGAAGGAGGTATATGTGCTAACGGTTACTCTGTGCTTCTAGTGGATGTAGACATTATTGTAGACACTTTCGAGCCGAATCATATAATGCAAAAATATTTCGTTAAGGAGCTTGAGCCCTCTGAAGATGATGTCCAGCCAACACTTTTTGTGGCATATCTTCAAAACGGCTTCACCTAAAGTGTTGAAATTTTAGACCTTGGCTAATATCAAAAATACGAATCGAATGGTTCGACTTAATTTTTTTCATGTCAAACATAAGCGTATCATTTTGGGGAGGCGAATAACTCTTTTATCCTTCATTATTTCACAAGTTACACATCAAATTTATAAACTCTGATACTTTTTCTTGAAAAAAGGTGCTCTTTTGTAATATCGCCCAGTTGCACCGGTTTTCAGAAAAATTGATTTGAAATTTTCTCTCCGTTCACTACTCAATGCTCGTTTTCTAAAGAATCATAATAAAGTAAGTGAAATATCAATATCTTGTACTTGATTTCAATTATTTCATGAAAGCTTCACCTTCTATAACAATTAATACGAAATCAAAAGGTGTTGCCTGGACGTCATCTTTAGAGGGCTCAAGCTCCTTAACGAAGCATTTTTGCACGATATGATTTGACTCGAGAGTGTCTAAAATAATACCTAGAATATCCATTCGAAGCTTGTCAGTCTAATTATGGGACACCATGTACATAATTCTAGGGGTACAAACCTCTCAATTACTTGAGACGTAAGTTTTTTCGTATATTATTAGATATTTAACGAATTTTAATTCCGATAGAATACTCAATATGTCAGAATTAAAAATTCTGTGATCTTAGAGGATTCTGTCATTACTCAAGTCTGTCATTAAAATGGTACGAAATGCATTTCATGTCTTATAGAAGCTGAAAAAACGGTCTATATCGATGGTAAATTCGATTCTAGTGTCCCATACAGGAGAATAGACAATAGAACATGCGCGCAAAAGCTCCTGACTTCACGTCAGTAATTGAACCAATATTTAAGTAGTGAACGATTTACATTGCGCAATGTATATCCTTTTCTTGCAGGCAGCATGGTTATTTAGGAATGAAAATTATAGGAGCTCAATAAGCTCATATGAAACGGGTGTATTCAGTAACAAATGTGACGGAAGACTGATACCAAACTATGTAATCGATCTTGATGCATCAAATAGTTTCCTTCTTGATAGAATTAGCAGAAAACCAGAAGAATCGATACAGGTGAGATCTCCTTAAATAATATAAATATAGAGTGATTCCAAATTAGACGTGAACCTTGGAGGAGGTGTTAATGGGAAAATTCATGAGACGATTTTGTCGTTCACAAGAAATGACGCTGTCGTTCAAAATTTCCCTTCCTATACTTTGCATGGAACGACGAAATCGGACGACAGCTCTTTTTAACTGATTTGAAAACATAACCTAATTGTCAGTTCCAAAATGGTCGTTACGGCGGGATGTCTACTTTCCCCGCGTCCCAGTTTGGAGCTCTAAAATTTAATACAAATTGAAAAATATATATAAAGAACGACTAAGATTAATAAATGTAAAAAGTGTAATTATAATTTGTGAAAAGTTTGGAAAGATAGTCCGGATTTGTTGTGATTGTTGAAAAGTGAATGTACACGAGGTTGTTATGTAATAGTACGATGGAGTTTTTTGATGTTCTTAGGTTTATTATAAAATAAAGATGTTAGGCCGCTGTCACCAGAGTAAACTTAGCATGGCTTTTATTCCTAAAATAAAGTAAAATCTTAGAAGAGTTCACTTTATTTATCATCAGACTAACCGGTTAAGTTTACTCAAAATTTTGAGAACATACTTCGATCAAGGCTTTGGAAAGGACTATAGGTCCGTGCTCCTTGCACGAAGAAGGAGTCTATATGTTATGTACTTTTCTGAGGGATATGATTAGGAAAGTATAATAGATTTCGGAACTTACTTAAATATTATATTCTCATAAAATTAATTACTAACCAGTTACACACTTAGAGAAAAACAAATGGAAACTTTCATGTCTCTGGGACACCGGACCAATATTCAGTTTCAAACGAGCAATATCTATACAAACAAAATTAATCCTTCAACATCTTTTACTATTCCTAGCTTCAATCGATCTTAACACAAATATCGGGTTACCTCTTTCGTTTGTACGAGGGGTTCAATATTCTATAACAACAAATCACAAATGTTACATCAAGTCAATTTACCTACGGGAGCTGTCAGTGATTATGGGAATATTTTCATAGAGAATTATAAACTCTGCATTACCTATGACTTACTACTTCTGTCTCGAAAACCATTAATCCAAAAGGGTGTATCAGTACCAAAATTCACCCACTTCACGAATCTACACCTTTTCTTAAATACAACTACTTGCTTCCAATTTACACCTCACATTTACCGCGACTTCGTTCCGTTACTCTACTTTACTTCTTCCTTACAATTACCGGCCCGAACTGCCTAAGTCGCCTTTACTCAATATTTCATCTTCACGAGCTACCGTCTCGGGGGCTAAAACGTAACTTCAATTACCGGCCCGAACTGCCTAAGTCGCCTTTACTCAATATTTCTTCATTACAATTACCGGCCCGAACTGCCTAAGTCGCCTTTACTCAATATTTCTTCATCTTCACGAGCTACCGTCTCGGAGGCTAAAACGTAACTCCAATTACCGGCCCGACCTGCCTAAGTCGCCTTTATTCAATATTTCTTCATCTTCACGAGCTACCGTCTCGGAGGCTAAAACGTAACTAACTTTGTTTTTCCAAACCACCGCAAACGGGGGGTCTGTCCCCTCTTCTTAAGTTTTTGCAAGCCGGAATTTTTCTGTTCTCATGCCGCCCACTCGAAAATACCCCACGGGTTTTCCAGGTCCACCGACTCTGCAATTTCGGCAGTTTTTAACGATCCACTACCAGGAATATCAATCCATATATCGCTGTTTAAGAGGGCCTCTTTGTCAACCTCAACTGACGCAACAAAGTAGCGTCTTATCGGTCTTGAACCCTATAAAGTCTACCTATCACAAAGGTTAGCCGCCGGATGGGGTACATAACCTTATCAGTCCACGTCTAGACGAAAACCATAAACACTCAATGACCCATTGTGCGATACGATACAATGTATGAATTTACTGCCGATCGATTCTTTCCATATTCTCAACTTGAACTGTTTTTCCATATATTCCCATATATTACAGTTACATTCCTGGTGATCGGCTTTTCTGAGACTCCCGTTGGCCCCAGGGACACCAGGATATACTACTAAGATTTACTGAGATTGGGTACATAGCCACGCAGCTGAGCCCATGTTCAAACCTCCCCAAATAGGGGGTTACTATATTGGGGCTCTGTTTGTTCGAGAAAGAGAGAGAGATAACCTAATTGAATTTAAATATTACTGAAACTAAATATATAGGTACAAAATGAGTACCTAAAGTACTACAGTTATCTCTAATAATTATATAAATGCATTAAATTGCAAAAGAGAAACAATTACAGCAGCTCCAATTATGATTGCTAACAAAAGAAGAAAATATAATAAAAAGAAAATTTTGGGCCATACTTACCGAAAATCAACAGTTTCCGAAGTATTTGTGATTTTGACCTTGGTTAATTTTTCGTCAAATTTTTCTAAGATATAATGATATCAATTTGCCTGCAACTTTCGAACTCCACAATTTTTATGTAGGTATTTCAAAATTATTTTAAAAACCGGCCAAATACCTTCTTTATTCTCAAAAAAAAATTCGTTAGAATGCATTATTTACTAGTTTCGTTTCAGCAGATTTTTTATAAGCAACCTTTTGAATGTCCAGCATAAAAAATAGTGAATGTGTAATCAAAAGGCAGCGATAGTAAATTTCAGGCGGAAAGCGAGGCGGCAAGTAACAACTGACGAAATTAGAACTGCATAGTTTAGAATTTATTTGCAATAAAAAAATATTTAATTAGTTATTTTTCTGTCTTTGCTTTTTATATCCCCTTTCATATACTAATTCTTTCCAACATCTAATACAGCATATTTTTGTTCTTTCACACATATCATATCCTTTTCTGATAAAAATAATCACATTTGACCAACGTAGAAAAAAATAAAGAAAAATAACTAAGGTGAGAAATCTTTAAAAAATCACAAGGACTCAAATATCTCGGAAACTGTTGATTTTAGGTTTTCAATAAATATGACTCAAACGACAGCATACTAACAGCTCCTCCAAGGTTCACGTCTGATTTGGAATCACCCAGTATATTTGTTGGAAGGTGAAGTGTTTCAAGGATGCTCTTCATTTTGGCATGGGTGTAAACCAATACGCTACCTTTTCTGATAAAAATAATCCAGAATTATAATCACATTTGACTAACGTAAAAAAAAAATTAAAAAAATAAGGTGAGAAATCTTTGAAAAATCACAAGAACCTAAATATCTCGGAAACTGTTGATTTTAGGTTATCAATAAATAAATATCTCTTCCACTGCTATAGCAGCAACAGAAGAACAGTCATAGAAGAGGGAAAAACGAATCTCACAATATTTTTTGAAAAGTCAGATCGGACTTACACTGAAGAAGACGAGGAGACCTTGCTCATATTTCTTGACACACACTTGCCTCATACATTTAATAATTCATCGTTCTTGAAAGATAAATAATTATGTTGTTTCTCCCATTCATTTTCCTTCCCCAAAACATTAAGGCGCCTTGTTCAAACAGGGCGACATGTCTAGCTGTGTTCAGTATATCCAAACCCTAGCCACCGCCGGATTTTGTTCAATTTAAAAAACGATAAGATATTACTCTCGAGCAGAATACATTGTAGCTACACTGAGAAAAAACTTTAATTACAACAAATGAAAATTGTGACTTGCTATAGGCACAAATAACTTTTTTTAGTTGCAACAGGTTCGCGTGTTATCTGATAAAAAGTAGCCTATCACAAGCTAGCAAAGTTAATTGTAGTAAGTATTTCATTTTTATTCAGAATAACTGACTTTATTGACTTGATCCAAGTAGCATGTGCTACTTGATAGAAAATCCAGCTAAACACCAGAACTAAAAATGCTATTCGGTGTAAGTAACGTTTGAACGTACCCTTATCATAATGTTTTCATATCGCAAGTAATTTTGTTACTGCTGTTAGTAAGAACCTCTGTCTGTTACAAGTAACTTTTTCACTTAGATCAAATAAAACGTTTGTGTTGGCAATTACATATTTTGTTTACGTTAAGAGACACTCTTACTTAGCGCAAGTACACATTGTCAAAAATTTAGAGGTAAGTCAAACCTTTCAGTTTTTTAGTAAAATGTTCATATATAAATGCATATTGAATGGTGTATTTCTGGGTTTTCTCTCCCAAACTCTGAAAAATATCTGTTAAATAAAAATTCATTATTTTGTGAATTGCTTCTGCGTAATAATGACAAGATATTTGTCAGAAGCAATAAATCGAACAATGTTGCCTAACAAACAATATCGACACAACATCAACGATGATACAACTAAATTTCGTAACGTTTCGGAGTCTAAATCAGACTCCTTCGTCAGACACTTAACGAAAACCTTCAGAATTATTTTTTGTTGATGTAGCTATTCTGAAATTCGAGACGAAGAAGTCTGATTTAGACTTCGAATCGTTACGAAATTTGCTTGGACAATTCTCGAATTTCAGAATAGCTACATGAACAAAAAATAATTCTGAAGATTTTCGTTACGTACGTCTGACGAAAGAGTATGATTTAGACTCCGAAACGTTACGAAATTTAGTTGTTCTATCGTTGATAATGTGTCGTTATTGTTCGATTAATTGCTTCTGACAAATATCTTGTGTTTATTACGCAGAAGCAATTCACAAAATAATACATTTTTATTCAACAGATATTTTTCAGAGTTTGAGGGAGAAATCCCAGAAAGAAACCATTTAATTTGCATATATATTTGAAAATTGTACTAAAACACTGAAAGGTTTGACTTACCTCTAAATTTTCCACTTAATATTCGAACCCCATTGCTGGAAGTTATCTTCGTAATCCATTTTAGGAAAATACAATAAACATGCACAAGTAAAAGTGGAGAAATTTAACACTAAACGTATAAATATAACCGCAGACTCTGTTCGAAAGAACATCTCGACTAACTCTCGTAATCAATCAGTGAAACACAACTCGACGATACCGATGGGGTGCGATTTCAACCATTCTTTATAGATGATGATTCCTTTGACCTTTACGCTCTGAATTCTGACCAGATGTAACATCTAACGGCTATCTTCAAAGGATCAACGAGATCGGGTGCTCTTCGGCTCAAATCGGTTACTTTACGAATATTTTTTACACTTATTATAATAAACACTGGTACCTTCCCCAAGTCGATGTTTGAATATGCCAAATAACTTTGTTATTCGCTGCTAATGAAAATGCGTAAGCGAAAAAGTAACTTGTGATAAGTGAATTGAATGCTTGGCTTGTAAACGCAGATTATTTATCATTAGCAAACAAAATTTAAATAACAGCGCTATTCGGATTCAATAACTTTTTAAGTGGTATTAAGAAAAACAGTTACTTCTAACAATTGTCAATTTTTAGGTGAACGTGTCTGTTTACGATAAATATATGATTATCTGCAGCAAATAGATGTTTGTTTATCGCTGATAAAAATTTATTTATCTCAAGTAAAACGTAGTCAAGTGAAAAAAGTTACTTGTAACTTTTTTCTCAGTGTAGTTATCGGTCGGAGACGCGATTAAAATTCCTATGTGGTTCAGGGCACTCTGTGAAAATTAAAAAGCCGCGCGATAGCAGAAAGTTTGGGTTTTGGGTTTGGACTTCCTGCGGGACCCTAGGACAGCGCATTCCGGCAGCGATAAGAGTTAAAAAGTACAGATCATAGAGCCTTCTAACAAATCGACGTGAGTAGAGTCGAAAGCCTGGGAATTTTTTCGGCTTGCTCAAGTATGCACATTTGCGTGGCTGACCGCCAATCCGGTGGAAGTAAAGGGGCTCAGAAAAATGTCAACAAGGGAAAGAGTAAGCCTCCACATTCGTTGTTGGGAGCGAAGAAATTGGTCAGTTACAGTCGGGAACTCAAGGGAGTTACAGTTGGGAATTCAAGGGAGTTACAGTCGGGAACTCAAGGGAGTTACGGTCGAGAACTCTGGGTATTCCATTATGTGAAACTCTTTCACACCTACACTTTTATCATAGGGTTCTTCTAAGGTTTGATGTTTTCTCCCGAAAAACAGAATAAATCGCTAGTAGATAGGAGTCAAGTTGTTCCGATTAGAAAAATTAACTAGTTGGAAAAGCACTGAACCCAGAGACTCTGGCGCACTTGTTCAAATTTATAGCCTGATCGGTACTCAACTCGTCCAAGGCAGCTTGGCTTCCAGAAAAAAATAATATTTTCACAATACTTTCAACAATATAGATCCAATCGACTTCAAATCTAGAACCTGGAAATAAGGTATTGAAGGCAAAATTTCAGCGATATCTGAACTGTGATATAAGTTGAAAATAACAAGAAAATTCTATGAAACCATTGAAATTTTCGAGTTATTGAGGAAATAATAACCAAATTTCAAATGGATATAACTCCAAAACCGTCCAGCCGATTATGCCTATAAACAAAATCAAATGTCGCATTTAGATGCACAACCTAAACCGAAAATTTCAAGTCGCTGTATCGTTCCGTTCTCAGGTTATCGTGACAAAAAAATGTTTAATGATTTTTTTTTCAATTTTCTGGCGATACTATTCACAAAATTTCACAAACGTCCTTAGGTTTGTTTATATTCTACAACTACTCACCAAGTTTCAATACGATCGGATTTGTACTGGTTGAAAACAAAATCATTATTCGGAAACCATTGGGTCGATTATGCCCATTAACGTCGTCGTATAGGGATGTGTCACCTACCCTGAAAATTTCAAGTCGCTATCTCTTTCCTTTCTCAAGTTATCGTGGCAACGGCCGGACACAATCAAATTTTACTTCGAATTCTTCATCAGGGAGTCGAACCCATTTTCGGCAAAACATTCGAAAATTACACACATTTGGGCAAAATGATAACGCGATGTTCCCCAGAACATACGCGCAAAAATAGTGACGGGTTTTATACCGTTACAGTAGGCGCTTAAAGCATGTAATTTGACTCTATTTGGCACAGAGGATGCGTTTGTATTAAATTAAGGAATATTTTTATGTGCATATCTGCGAAAATTGAACCGTGTCATTATCTTTTAGAATACCCATTACAATGAAAGGGACATGATACGCCGCCTCATGGAATACAGGGATACTAATAAAGGGCCATTAGGACCAATCAGTTATTTTCAGGATCGCAAAACAGAAATCGTCGAAATATATGTATCAGAATTTCCATCAGAAGATTTCAAATGTATTCTTTACATATGTAACAAGATAATTGGGGCACCAAGAGGATTTGGCCCCACCATTGCGGAAATCATGGAACTTGAAGTAGCGAATGAATATGAGGAAAAGCTCCAACATGAGAAGGAGGAATTGCAGAAACAAGTAGGGACCTAAAAACATGATTTTTGATTTGATTGCATGAATATCTCCAAATAATAATACTTAATGATCCGACAAAGCAAAAATGTTAACCTCCTTGGTAAATCGATAGTTATGATTCTCTCTTTTCCTTATTAATATTTATCGAGTTTTGGTTCATTATTTTCTAAAATTGCAATCCTCTCTAAAATTTTACACGCATATGTTTTTGAAAAAAAAAATCCGTTCGCTTTAAGATTTTCTCCCGACTACTGGGTGGGAATTCATTAAACATGGTAGAAACATTGGGTAGGTATCACCCCAAGGAGGATCCTTCGTATATTTAGCGTGTTAGTGGACCATTTGTTAAGCGAGTTCGAACCATGCTGGGACTCTGAAAATATTATTCTCCAGTTAATCTCAATATTTCACGTGATCTTCATAAGTAATTTTACAATGAGGTGTACCCTATTAAATTGTTTACCTTCGTATCCATCTTTAATCTCTAGATACTTTAGTATTTGTAAGTAGGTACCTACACGAAGTTTTTAAATTTTAGTAGGGTATATTAATAGACCATTAGTAAAAAGAATTTTGGGCACGAATAAGGATTAGGTTCTCGATATAAGTATGAAGAGTGTTATGCTCCCAAGCGAAATTTTCCAAAAGATTTTATAATACTATTTCAAGCAGGGAAGGGCCGAAGCCAAATTTGTAGGGGGGGGGGGGGGTAAAAGCACAGCCCCCTATATCTACTAGCCTGGAAGATGATAAAATGGCAACATCGATCAGAGTCGTACGCCAGGCGATTCAGTCGAAGGTTTGTTATTGTAAATGGACGATTACTTCTGATTGTGGAGTTAACCATTATTGTTCTTCGCGGGCATTTCCTGGTATTTTTGTGTATAACGGTGTGAAATGTGAATTAATTCAATGCAGTGATAAATATGGTCGGATATTTGTATGTTCTGTGATTAAACTGCAGTGTGTAAATAGTGAAATTTCCTTTGGATTATTTCTACTTTGAGATGAGTGCATTTCAGTTGAGACTATATAGACAACAAGATGGACTAGAAATATGAGTGAAATAGAACTTTCATTTCTTCCAATTTTATAAAACATTTTGATGACCTTCTAATTATTTTTCAACAAAAATTTATACATCTGGATGGGAGATCAAGGAGCTCAAGGAATCTATTTATTTTTATATATGTATTCAATTTCCAAAAGTCTGCATCTGTAGATGCTTCGGTTGAAAACAATAAGGACCTTATTCATCTTAAATTATTCATTAAGAATGTTCAGATTTCCTGCAGTGATATGAAATGGATTATTCCTGTTGATCTTACTCCGAGCAGATGACTAATCAGCTTTCCCGCTACGGAAATATTAATGGGAATTCAGATTCGGAATTTATCATTTGTTTCATCAACATTTTTACACGATTCAGGTCAAAAATTAATTTTATGTGAATTTACTCTTAATAGCATTGAATTGATATTCTGAATTCACAGAGTAGTTGTGGTTTACATTCGTAAATCATTATAAATTCACTTTGTTCTGTTTTCGCGAATTTAATTTTGAAAAGTTTTGTAGAAAATACGAATTACAATGTTATTGTCCACCGAATGGAAAATAAACAGAAACATTTGTAGATAGCAGAAACTCACCATTATAGTAAGTACCAAAACAAGACAAACTCTAAGATGATTATCACAATTTTCATTATCCTACATTATTTTATTAGTGTTATATAATAGTTATGTTTGGGAATATATTTTTATTTTGAGAATTTCATTCAAGTTTATAATTTTTTTGCCAATAGTTAACCCTACACCTTTTCGTGGTTCTTGCTGAACAATGAATTGAATACCAAGGTTTCTATTTCAACTTGATCTCAATAATATTGTGCAGAATGAAATATAGTTATTCAATTTATTGAAAAAGTAGGGTCTCATATTGTTCATTCATCCAGGGATTCCAAGCAAGAAAACCTATTCAATGAGTGCACTAGAGTTTTAAATTGGAAATATACGATATCCAGCGCTACCGCATTGAAGAAGTATGCCTCTAAGAGACGATAAATTGCGGCGTTGTCAGACTGTGTTCCAGGCTATCTCTATAGTGGGATGTGGTAAAAGCATAGACATTTTTCCAAGGGCTTTGAAATTTTTGAAACTGCTTCAAATTTTTTCCAACTGCTTTGAAAATTTGCCAACTACGTTCAACATTGGGGGGGTGGGGTGATCGTCCCCCTCCATAGGCACTTCCCTGATATCAAGTTTGCATAATGCGTATATTTACTATATTTTCATATTGTTCAGTGAAGATTTCCTCCCACAATGTTCTCCGAACATCAGAAAATAATTGATATATTTCTCGACGATCAATCAATGCGCTGACATGAAATTTGAAATACAATAGTCTTATTCAAGCGAGTAACCGGAGCAGAACGGTAAAGACCAATCTCTTGCTAAACATAACCGATCGGTTATAATAACAAGGAATTGGTCTTAACCGCTCTGTTCCGGTTACTCGCTTAAATTCGACTAATATGTTAGTGTTCAGCAATTGCACTAGAAGATTCATAGAATAAGAGAGATGGGAATATGAAGAAATTGGATACATGCTGATAAGGGTATAGATTCTGTGAAACACAGATGGGACTAAATTTATACTTGCAGATAGGTTAGGATTAGATTCAAAGGGTGCAAACGACGCATACTAAAGTTCATTAGCGACACTTTAGACGTTTAATTGTGTCTTAGGCGCCCTAAAACCAATTAAGATATCTGTAGTGATCCAAAACCATCTCCAAAGAGCATGTACCACCCGACGGGACATCGAGTGGTGAATGCAAAACGCGGCGAGTGTATCGGGAGTCGAGTAAAAGTCAGTTCCGGCATTGGAATCCTGTATTATTGTATATATTTATATGAAGTGTCAATCTCACCTCCAAAATATAAATTCCTTTTGCATTGTCACCTCATACATATATACATTATCTTGTTTATTAGCTTGTTGGACTTGTTGTACGCTTCAGGGATCAACATATAAAAAAATTGTTTTTAGGACACAACGCACCCCGTTTCTATACAGTACAATCTTTTAGTTCTAAAGTATATCACTGGCGCTAGTGTGCCGAACTGAATACGGACGAGTTGAGGAGATGCGCCACGTGTGTTGTGTCCTCCGAAAATGGCAACGTTGGTTTTTAATCGCTCTAGAACCACATGCACTTATGCAGCATTCATAAAAGGAACTTTTATGGAATTTGTTCGGAGGTAAACATCAAGAACTATTCAATAACGATAACTTGACTTCTTCTTCGAGTCGAAAGCTTTTTATATCGTGTCGCATGTGTTTAATTTATTATTCATGTTTTACTTAATGTTCTAATGTGAATTACTACTAATCAATGAAGTCAATTGCACTATAAGTGAACGAGCGCACTAAAGCTCCTAACAGCTTTATTGCGTTCGTTCGGGTATGATCAATATATTTCACTGTTTTATTTATTTATTTATTTATTTCGACATTATATTACAACAATATATATCGAATAAACGGGATATCCCCCATTTTACAATATCAATATGTTGAAATCAACAAACTTAAAACAAAATATGAACATCTAAAGAAACCAAAACATAATTATAATTTTCTTCAAAATAATGTAAGCAAGCTCCAATATGAGTTAGAGAGAACAACTTTCATGTATTTCTATAAATCTTTCTCACATTGCATTTGAAAGTAGGGAAACTTACGGAAAAAAAATCCAAGTTTGCATCCAAGCAATTTGAAACTGCTAAACATCTCCCAGGATAGATGTTTGATGCATAATTCGTCTTGTGTGTTATTGGACGAAAGAGTGGAGTATTACGTGTGAGTCTTCCAGGCACATTAAATGGTATCAACGACAACAAAGCTGGACAATCAACCACAGAATTCAAAATCTTATATAAATAGTGGAGATCAGCCGCGCGACGCCTGATTGACAGCTTCTCAAAACCAAACATATCCAATATTATTGGGTAGCAACCGTCCACTGGAATGTATGATTTGTATGCCAGAAAACGGATGAACCTTCGCTGAATCCCTTCAAAACGGTCCACATCACAGGCATAATAAGGAAACCAAATCACTGTTCCATATTCAAGTATTGAACGAACAAAAGAACAGTACAGTTTAAATATGGTGTAAGGACCAAACTCGTTAGAGTTTCGCATAATGAACCCCAACATGTTTTAACAGAATCCTGGCTCGAATCTCCGCTGAGTAAATTCACTAATTTATTTATTTTAATATTTGAATTCAGTTGATGCCCAGTGCATTTTTTACATGTCAAAAAGATGGCTTGAAAGTCTATACGATTGTGCAAAATGTTACTACTTATTGCGCTAAAGTGTATCAAAACTTGAACTTTTTTATCAGATTCCACTGATATTCCGCGGAAACCTTCGTGTCGAATTTTATTTTCCCAACTTTTTCAAAAATACAGATGCATTCGAATTGAAATCTATAACTCGGTTAAAAAAAAGACAGCTTGAAGGTTGTTTCTGACTCAGTATTTTTAAAGAATTTTTATATTTTCGAATTGACCTCATAATATTATCAATGTTATTTTCAGTTGCAAATAAAAAGGGAAACCGAAGATTCCCACGAAAAAATGAAAAAGGTGGTGGAAAAATATATTCAAGCAAATGTTAAATTGGAAAGAATTTTGGGACCTAAAATCGAAAAATATAGAGTTTTTATAGCCAGGAATGTTCTTCCTGTTCTCTTCCAAGCGCTCATGACTCTCGAGAAGAAGAAACCAAGAAACTCACTGGATTTTTTAGCAGAATATTTATTCAAAAATAATCCAAATGGAAAAATGTATAATACTAGATATTCAAGAAATGGTGAAAAACTCATTGAGAACACTGTTCAAGTCCTGTTGTAGTCATTTGATATTTTATTCATCGTTGAAATATTGTATAAGTCCGGTTTTACTGATCAATAAAGGTGTGAAATTAACAGACCTATTTATTTTGTGTATGCTAAGAACACTGAACTCTCATCATTGGAGAAATTTGAAAATTATTCCATATTTGGCAGTAATGGTGGCTTGCTTATGCCATTGTATCTTTATTGGCGCTCTTGTTCCTCTTGTGCTTAACAATTTGCCCAAATGTCTGTAATTTTCGAATTTTTGGCTGTATATGGTCTTGAACCATTTGGTTTGACTCACTGATCAAGAATCTGTGGTCGAAATCGATTCGGTCCGGCCGGACGTTAACACGATAACTCTCGAAGGGGATGAGCTAGACAGTTGAAATTTTCAGAGTAGGTTTGAGGGATAAATATCTCGGTTGAGTTCGTTATTGGGCAAAATCGGTCTAATAGTTTCAGAATAACGTAAAAAAATATTTCTTTTAGCATTATAAGTTTTGAATTCAAATTTTTATAAGATGCAGTTTCATCATAAGAATTAATTCTTATCATTTTCAACTCTAACAAGCTAATACTTTCGGAGATATGATGTTTCAAAGTTTCAATAATACATTGTAAGTCTCTATGTATTCACAAAATGTGAACACAGAATCTGTCTGTGATCACTATTCATAAATGTCATCTTTTCTAGCTATTAGAGATTGTCAATTCATAGCTGTTATTTTCTCTTGGAAAGCGAGTATTCGATTCTTGAATTTGTGAATATATACAAGACTGTTTTGATGTAGTTTATGGAGGCATTTTCCTTAAGTAGTGAAGTGAGACATGTTCCTGTTCCAGTATTTTCATAATGTTGCTAGCAAAAAAATACTGAAATATGGATCTACATTTGTGTATCAATCATTTTTTCTTGAGTTATGGATCATAATACAGAAAAGAATGTGTTAGTGGTATAGAGAGTATTAAATTTTAAATTATGAAAAGAGGATAGTATTATATTAATATATTTCGAACTATTAAAATAATTTGTTCGTAATCCACTACCTACTGAAATATCAGGAATAAATGGACAATCTGCTATGATTGTCTCCAGCCTTGCCCTAGACATTTCGATGATACTTTCCTTAGGTATTTCGAGTTGTGAAAACTATGCACCGAGTCTAAGTTGCAACAACCCATTCCACGAGGTTGAATCATCGCAGATTGCTCATTTAATCTTGATAAATGAATTTAATGATAATTTTTTGAGCATTAAGGCATTGAAGTATTGTAGATTGCCCTTTTTTCATAAGATAATTTTTGAAGCATTTTTTAAGCGACCCTTTTTTTAAATTTAATGTCTTTCATGATGAATTTCTATCATAGGAATCCATTGATATAATTCCCAACTCTGAGAAACCAATACTTTCGGAGATATAATTTGTTTGTTTGAACAAGAGTGCCAAAAAGCTCCTGTCCACAGGGCTTGAACGAATTTTCTTGATTGAATGATTACTGGGTGGTTCTCAGTCCCAACACTACAGATCCCCGAAGGAAGTTCAGTTCCCTCAATCCAAGATAAGTTTGAGACCACGATATCGATACCTTGCAGATCTCATCGGCATTGTGGAGGAATATCTAGCGCTAGGTCACAATAGTCTCACAGGGTCACTCCTTCCGAGTTATTTCACCCTTTGCCTACCGATTTGCTGAGTCCCCTTGTCGGTCTGGTAAGTTCCTTTTGGAGCGACTTGACCGGGAATTTCAGGTGTTCTAGTTTTTCCCCTTATTCCCCTGCGCCTTGTTTGTCGACTATCCGCTTGGAGGTTTGGTAAGTTCCTTTTGGAGGGACTTCGGTAATTGCAGGTGTCCTAGTTTCTCCCCGAATTCCCTTGCGCCTTGTTTGTCGACTATCCGCTTGGCGTTCCCTTGAGTTCCTTTTGGAGCGACTTGACCAGGAATTGCAGATGTCCTAGTTTTTCCCCTTATTCATCTGCGCCTTGTTTGTCGACTATCCGCTTGGCAGTCTGGTAAGTTCCTTTTGGAGCGACTTGACCAGGAATTGCGGATGTCCTATTTTTTCCCCTTATTCACTGCGCCTTGTTTGTCGACTATCCGCTTGGCAGTTTGGTAAGTTCCTTTTGGAGGGACTTCGGTAATTGCAGGTATCCTAGTTTTTCCCCGAATTCCCTTGCGCCTTGTTTGTCGACTATCCGCTTGGCCTTCCGTTAAGTTCCTTTTGGAGCGACTTGAACAGGAATTGCAGATGTCCTAGTTTTTCCCCTTATTCACTGCGCCTTGTTTGTCGACTATCCGCTTGGCGGTCTGGTAAGTTCCTTTTGGAGTGACTTGACCAGGAATTCCAGGTGTCCTAGTTTTTACCCTTATCATTTGCGCCTTGTTTGTCGCCTATCCGCTTGGCAGTCTGGTAAGTTCCTTTTGGAGCGACTTGACCGGGTATTGCAGGTGTCCTAATTTTTCCCCTTATTCTTTTGCGCTCCAGTAAGTTCCTTTTGGAGTTACTTGTCCAGGAATTGAAGGTGTCCTAGTTTACCCTTATCATTTGCGACTTGTTTGTCGCCTATTCGCCGGGCAGTCTGGTAAGTTCCTTTTGGAGAGAATTGACCGGGTATTGCAGGTTTCCTAATTTTTCCCCTTATTCCTCTGCGCCTTGTTTATCGACTGTCCGCTTGGCGCTTCGGTAAGTTCCTTTTGGAGCGACTTGACCAGGAATTGCAGGTGTCCTAGTTTTCCCCTTATTCATCTGCGCCTTGTTATGACTTGAACAGTCTTTCATCTCGAAATTGTTCAGCAATGTAGGCATTTACATCTGGTATGTACATCGAAATTGGTTCACATTTCTGGTTTTGTACAAACAAGGAACCAGTCTCGATGATTTTGTATTGAAATAATGTGGTATGAACTGTGTGGCGCTTAACAGGAAATTGATAGTAAATCATGTTGACCAATTCGAAATTGTTTGAATGATTTTGATCAATAAGCTCACATTTTCTATCATGTGTATGAACGGGTATGTAGTCTAGAGATGGGACCTCTCGAGTGAAAATAATCGAACCTTTCGATAATTGAAACCTCTCGTGATATCTAGAGATGTTCTGAAAAATGCGATCGAATTCAATCGAGTGATTTTCTATCGTCTATCATGTGGCACCGAGATGAGATAATGCCACTCGGGTTACGATAATGCAGAAATATCTTGTTTACATTTTGAATGTTTTGATATTTCGGATTTCGATTGGTGGCATTTCAGACTCCAGGTCTCGTATACGCGACTTTCGTAGAGATGAGTATTCTCATGCGAGAACTCCTTCAAGAAATCTCATCTCACTTCTCGCTCATTACTTATTAGTAGAGAAATACTGATGGTGTATATGGTACATTTGTATATATTGGATTTTTCGAAATAAACGATATATTTATTATTATTATTATAAACACAATTCAACCGACAATTCTCATACGGTGTTTGCTCAGAGTCACGTGATACATGTCGCAGGAGAGATCTCTATCAACATTTGTTGCGTATTGTTGTCATTCTCGATTTTATTCTTGGGAATTTTAGGTTCATACTTTCATACTTCATTTCAATAAATATGGTGTAGAACCCGGCATAATCAGATATGTTAGGAAGTAAAGAGATTTCAAGTGTATAAAATCGCCGAAACTTTTGTAATGCTCTCATTTGTTTGAGAATCCCGTATGTGTAACACCTTCAATATATATTTTTTTTTTTTGAAAATACATACCTATTTTATTTCAACATACAAAACATTTCATGAAAATCCTTCAATATATTTGATTAGGGAAGAGCATGCCGTACTACGCAACGCTATCGATCTGAAACCAAAACTTTGACAGACTTTGACAGTTTGGTGGACACTAAACGATGTGGTGGATTATTATTATTATTATTATAATGATCCTCCTGGGTCTTCCACAAGGAGACCCCTCATAAGCTCTTAAGCTCATGTTTGTTTCTTGTATTTATCTGAGCGTTTACGTACTGTTTTGTTATAAAACTGTGTTAGACGTAATGGTAGGATGTGCAGCTTACGGATGTGAAAGCCAAAGCAGGAAAAAAGAGCCTGGTTCTATGGTCATGGGTGGACATTTAGGTTCAGTGTCAGGGAATATTTGTTATCCGTCCTCTCTCTTCTATAATCTAAGTTTAATATCAAGTAATCATTAATGGATACTATGGGAGGTACATTTATTATTAAATGGTTCCTTCTTGGTTCTCTCTCCCGAACTTTGTAAAATATCTATGAAATAAAAAAAAAAGCACTGACGTGAAGTCAGTACTCTTTGACGCGCGTGTTCACGGTGGCTAATTTGAATTGAATGATGAGTACTTCAAGCTCAGTGGATAGAGCGAGCCGAAGATCAACCCAAAGGATAGTGGACATCATTCACTGTCGGTTCAAAAATTAACAGTGCTGTATCTAAGCTGCCATCAGGATAAAGTAACAAAGTTGGAAAAGAACACAAGTGACTCTCCTTAGTCGCACAAGCTCCTAGAAGATTCGGGAGGGTCAGTATAATCCTAATCATGTTTATAGCACGCGCGCCAAAGCAGATTGGCTTTTTACACTTTTTCTTTCATTGTTAATTCAATCTGCTTTTGCGCGCGTGCTAGAAACATGATTAGGATTATACTGACCCTCCCGAATCTTCTAGGAGCTTGTGCGACTAAGGAGAGTCACATGTGTTCTTTTCCAACTTTGTTACTTTATCCTGATGGCAGCTTAGATACAGCACTGTTAATTTTTGAACCGACAGTGAATGATGTGCACTATCCTTTGGGTTGATCTTCGGCTCGCTCTATCCTCTGAGCTTGAAGTACTCATCATTCAATTCAAATTAGCCACCGTGAACACGCGCGCCAAAGAGTACTGACTTCACGTCAGTGCTTTTTTTTTTTTCAAGTTCCTTTAACAAATATACCTATCAATACAGTTTGGCTGTTAGCTTTACCGTAGATCGAAAAAAATTGCGGTTGTGGGACCCCCGTTAGGAACGCAATTGCATCTTTTCCAAATCCGAACGTACTTTAATATAGATCTACCGAATATAGTTATTTATAAATTCGCCTCAGGGCCACCATACAGACATTTCAGCTCGGAAACATCGCTATAGGCCCCAAACTGACTTGTGTCCGTGCACTGAATTGACATGAATATTCTTTTAAAACCTCACAATATCGGCTCATTACTCCCAACATAACCCATACAACCCAAAACCATTCACTTCTCGTCTACGCATGCGCAATATACTCATGGCTGCAAGTCCTCCCAAAATTACACACCTCACAAAAACTCCGATTATCCAACACCAGTGGTTCAGGAGACATCGCTTCTTGAATCCACGCATGCGCAGACCCTCACCAGGGGATTCTATGGAGGAATAGCATCCGCCACCCCAAAACCCCAATGCTCTTTGACGAAAACACCAGCAGTTAAATCACTGATGGTCTGCTCATGCGCATATCGAAAAATGCCCGTAAGGGGTACCATCGATTTCAAAATTAGCCCCACGGCCACGGTACGGACACTCCAACTCGTAAACAACGCTACATCCCCCAAACTGACTTGTCCTTGCACTGAATTGCCATAAATGTTTTTTTAAAACCTCACAATATCGCTCAGCACCCCCAACATAACCCACACAACCCAAAAACAGTCAGTTCTCTTCTGCGCATGCGCAATCTACACGCGGCTGAAAGTCCTCTCAAAATCACACACCTCACAAAAAACTCGGATTCTCCAACACTAGTGGTTCAGGAGATATCCCATCCCTTATCCACGCATACGCGGACCCTCTCCAGGGGATTCTATGGAGTAATAGCATCCGCCACCCCAAAACCCCAATCCTCTCTGACGAAAACTACAGCAGTTAAATGACTTCTCATCTGCGCATGCGCATAACGAAAAATGCCCGGAAGAGGCAGCATGAATTTCAAATAAATATTTTTCGGAATTTCAAGCAAAATAGAGTAATTTTTTGAATTTTTTCATGTCACGTGATCTTCACGAAATTTTGTAAAAGTGTTCGCTTTGGTCTTTTGCATCTAACTACTGAGTTTCTATTCAATCAGATCTGTATTTTGAGAGTTATCGTGGAAACAAAATTTTAAAATTTTTGAAATTTTTTTTTTCACTTTATGGCCTGCCTGTCAGTCACAAAAAACTGCGATTCTCCAACACTAGTGGTTCAGGAGATATCGTATCTTGAATCCACGCATGCGCAGACCAGCACCGGGGGAATAACATCCTCCACCCCAAAACCCCAATCTTCTCAGAAGAAAACTCGAGCAGTTAAATTATTTCTCGTCTGCTTATGCGAATAACAAAAATGCCCAAAAGAGGCAGTTACACCCCAGTCGTTCACCGTTCAGACTAATTTTGAAAACCAATTTAAAATTCCACACATCGTTTACGCATTAATTCAATTGCCATGCTAGTAAGTAGTCCATATTTTAATCAGTTGCCCTCGTACATATCGTATTGATTCAGATAACACCCCAAGAGGTCATTATTGGTCACCGAAGTGCCAAAACTGAAACATTCCGATATTTGGTTTCGGAATTTCCAGCAAAATATTCCGCTGATAGTTAAAAAATTTTTTAATTTTTTCTACTCATGCTACCCCCACGAAATTTTGCATAAGTGTTTTCGTTGGTACTTTGCATATAACTACCGAGCTTCAACTCTATCGTTTCAGTTTTTCTCGAGTTATAGTGAAAACAAAATTTCTATTTCATTTTCAAATATTTAACTTTTTTCTTTCTAGTTTACAGCCATCCGATCATTATGAGACTTCGCAGGCATATAAAGGTCATGATTATACAATTTGATGCTGAATTTCAGATCGATCGAGTGATCGGTTTCGGAAATATTCTCGAAAAACGATTTAACTAAAAATGGCCGTAACTCCGAAACGGCTCGATGGATTTTGCCCATTAACGAACTTGTCCGAGATATTTACGCTCCAAACATGCCCTGCAAATTTCAACGCTCTAACTCGCTCCGTTCGAGAGTTATCGTGCTAACGGCCGGCCGGGCCGGACGGACAGAATTGAATTTGACCTCGAATTCTTCATCAGGGAGTCGAACCCAATCGTTTGAGACCATTTTCGCAAAAAAATTCGAAAAATACAGACATTGTGACGAAATGACAGCACGCTGTTCCTTGCGGAACACGCGCGCAAAAATGTATTATTTCGTAAATACTTATTTGTCAGAAACACAAGATATTTGTCAGAAGCATGTATAAAACGATGTTGCCGAACAAACAATTACAGTTTTCGAATTTCAGAATAATTCTGAAGATTTTCCCTTGGTGTCTGATCTAGTTTCCGAAACGTTACGAAATTGTTGTTTTATGTTAGGTAACAGTTTGAGAGAGAAAATACAGAAAGGAACCATTTAATAACTTTAATATCATCTACGATTATTTTGATATTTCTGAGTGCCCAAAAGGAACCCCGGCTAAGGTAGCTATACGAAATTGTTTTTTTTTATGTTAGGCAACAGTTTGAGAGAGAAAATACAGAAAGGAACCATTTAATAACTTTAATATTATCTACGATTATTTTGATATTTCTGAGTGCCCAAAAGGAACCCCGGCTAAGGTAGCTCTTGAACATTTGCCAGAGGATTAGAATTAAATTATCAGTCTTGGATGTGTTTATGTGTTATTTCATTTACTCTATGTTCATTGTCCTTCAAATGTTTTTCTGTTGGATAATAAACCATTGTTATTATGAGTGGAAACTGTATCTAAATCCCTACATCAGCTTCTGATGAGATTTGCTTATGTGGACAGACATTAATATGTAGTGATGAATATTCAACACCCAGTATAAGCTTTTCTCATTTATTTTATTTCGAAGTATTGCTTTATGGAATAACATAGGTTCATGTTTCATTTCTTTCTATAATGGTGACTCAATAAATATTCCATTGAAGGTAATAAGATACACATATCTTTGAGTAAATTTTCAACTGTATTTTCAGGTACATTCCTAAACATTATAGTTGAATGTATGCAATGAGTTCAAGAATCTATCGTAAAATGAACATTAATCGCATTATGACCAATACACTGCAATAAGATTTATATAATTAGAACGTATCAAACCTAATAATCTTCAACAAAAGCAACTCAGGTTTGTAAAGCAGTAGAAATTTCGTCGTGAATAGTAACTAATTCTTGTATGCGCGAGGCAAGTTGTTCGTTAAGGGTTACAAGAACTTGTCTTTGAGATTCATGAGCTCCTAGGGCCACATCAAGTTCTGATTGTGCTAATTTGGCTGTGACGAGAAGTTCTTGGTGTTCTTTCTGTAGTATCTGTAAAGATAAAAATGTCTCAAATTAACCTATTGATATGAACATATGCTTTCAATATTTCATAATAAATAAACTGCAATTCATGTGGTATAAGTATAATTCGTTTGATGCTTCATATTCATTATGTATGGGATCTGGAATCAATAGGTTTAGCTTCCGGTAAATAATGTCAGAGGCGGCTAGTGTATTACAGCTTCAGAAACTGATCAGAGATTGTAAAATAGTTATGTATGTATCAAGGACGAAAAACTGTCTATTATAGTCGGCTCCGCCTGGGATAGCAAGCAGGCGAGACAATAGACAATCTTTCGCTGAGGTGCATACTACATTTTTTCGTCAACCTCCACATATTTTTATGAATTTCAGAACTCTTAAATAATTGCACAATAGCAAATGATAGATGCAAAGCAAATGACATATACACATATGTTTGTTTTCATTTTATTTTTTTTTCGAAGATATCCTAATTAAAATTCGAATATGCAAAAATATACATCACATCATGCGGAAAAATCGAAAGTTACGGCCATTCGATGGGAAACAACCTGCAGTATAAATGACCAAAATTTCAATCAGATATCTTGAAAAATAAAGATTTTTTGGGGGTGAGCATGATTCCTATGACACCCGGTATAAGAGAATATTTCGAGATAGATTTTGTTATTCATAATATAATATATCTGAGGAAGTTACTGTATTGCGAACATTTTGATATATAGGAAAATATATGGAAGTTTCAATAATTCTGCAAGTCGTTCATTTCATATGATTAGTGGTAGCTTTCCCTTAAAGCGATATTCTATTTTACTGGATTTAATATTTCCGCTCTTGCGTAATACCTGGGCATTTTCGCTCCCCATGGTGGACAGCATGAGACTCCGAGAGTAATACTTGCGAATCTGTAGAGAAGAAAAGAATATACGCAGTGATCTCTAGTTTCGAATGACCGCAGTCGAGGAGACTGGTTCGTTGAACGCCAGGTGTCACTTCTCTTTACCTACTACTCGGAAGTGGTTGCTGGTTTCTCATAAAGAACATTTTCCTCGTAGTGTTTTTCATCATCGTTGAATTATGCGTCACTGGTGAGTCCAAACAAGGACGAAACCGTCCGTTGATATTCAACTTTGATGATGACACAGTCTGTGGATTACTCCTAACATTGGTCTTTGCTAGTCCGTTTATTTCATAATTCATTGTAATCATTATAATGAATTCACATCCAGTAAAAACCGATGAATGAAAATATTATAATGCAGGATCGAAGATATATTTTCAACCAAAATTTGTGGTTTTCTGTATTAGGCCGGATACTTGCGCAAGTACCATTGTAATTTATGATGTAGATAAATCCTTCGCTGAAAGCAAGCTTGTTGTATCTCGCCGTTCGATCATTTCCCAAAACCATGGCCACTATATCTAGGCTTTAGGTGTTGCCTAGGATTAGTTACGAGATGGATGCATAGAGTACATGATGCGGACACTCTTTGACATATTTTCGTCCGAAATGAGGTCCAAATAATGTCAAAATACAAGGATATTGTTCTACTTTTGTTTTCTCTTCTGATAAATGCCGGTATTAGAAAACCTTCCGATGTATCAAATTTAATTCCAAGCTTTGTTTATTCATGTTTCTTGTTGAAAGCCGTACAATTTGCCGAAATTTCATATTCTCAGTATTGTAATTGTTTAGTTTGATTTTTTCTTAGATATGGGTGTTCCTTTTGTTTTGTTCTAGGTTTTTTTCGACACGAATGATAACTTTTCTTTGGTAGAGTGACTGGGCTTAGCTATCTCCCATTTCATATATGTTAGGTAACATATACTAACTGAGGAAATTTCTTGGTTTCAAATAACCGGCCGTCAGGGCGGCACTGTTTTAGAAATAATTTTATCAAGAATCCTGCCTCCTTGAAATTCTGGCAATATGTTGTAAATAAATGGATAGTAATAGAAGATGTGATACCTGCTTTCAAATAACCGAACATCAGGGCGGCGATGGGGGTGACAATTTACAGAAATAGTTTTACAGTGCCGCCCCCAATGCTCTTCTGACGGTCGGTTATTAAAACTATTGTAATCAATATATTTGTGAATACACTATATTTAGTAAATTAGAATCTAATCCACTAAAGTTTTTATATGTTTAGAAAAACTCACCTGGTAATCATTTGATTTTTGTGAAGAGATTTGTTGTTTTATCTCATTGTTTTTACTATCCAATTCAGTCTCCAGTTGTTCAACACGAATTCTCAAGGAATGTATTTCTTTTCTCAACTCATCTGCTATATCCCCTCCACCTGTAAAAAATTGGTATGTATATGCAGTTTTGAGATTATAGAACATAGTTGAACCTAATGCTCTAATCTGACCTCCTAAAAGGTCAATCAACTCTCCATCACTTTTTACAATATGACGGCGAAGGTGGATGAAAGTTTAATTGACAGCTATTTTGTTTGTCAATCGCATATACATAAATAATGGCGCATTCAGATTATCAACCTAACCTGAAAATTTCAAGTCGCTATCATTTGAAATAAGGTTTTTGATGAAAATAATAACTGTCAACAAAAATGGGTTCAAGCCCTGTGGACAGGAGCTTTCTGGCGCTCTAGTTCAAACAGACAAATTATATCTCCGAAAGTATTGGTTTCTCAGAGTTGGGAATTATATCAATGTATTCTTATGATAGAACTGCATCATAAAGGAAATTCAATTCAAATAATAGTTTATTTATCAAGATTAAATGAGCAATCTGAGAATGAGAACTGCACCATGGCCGAAACCAAATTAAAATAGCTGAAATGAATTTGACTCTCTCTTATAGAACAGGATGAAAAGTACGAGTACGAACACAGATCATATAATAAAGCTTAGATAGAATAATTATAGCATTCTGTGAAAACATAGAAGTATGATTGATTATTGAAATTTAGAACTTCATCTTAGCAGAAATTGAATTCAAACATCATAGAAGAATTCAAATTCAACAAGAGTGCCAAAAATTATCAATCCAAAACCAATAGACGAATTCTACCCAACAACGAACTCATCCGAGATATTCATTCCTCAATTCTATGATGAACGATAATATATATCTTTCCTCAAATCTACTCCAATACACCAATATTCCAGTTTTGTTTTTAGTGGAGATATTCTGAACTCAATATTATTAACTTACCATTCCCATCATCATATGGATTGACCATCGGCATGAAAATATCAACCAACAAAAAGTATGATATTATATGAGGAGTAACTTTTCAAAATGCATTATGTCCAATTGGGGCGAAATTGAGTTTGAAGCGGATTCAGAAATGCTTTCTGTTGCTCTATAGCCCTATGTAAACAAAATCTTCCAAATGGCATTATGTCCCTCTGTAATTCAAATCCAAAGTATGTAAGCCGCATCGCAATGAATTATGTTTACGTTTGCATTTTTAAAAGAAATAAAATATAACCAAAAACATGTTTTATCGATTTGCTCATGTTAATTAGGTTACAGGCCAACACTTACTGTGCAGACTGTTTTCTCTAAATGTATAAAAAATCGCAACAAACAGCATTATTTTCAATTTCAACCACATCAAAACGCATTATATACAATGAGATGAATCAAAACGCATTAAGTCCAAACGTTTTTTACATTTTCTGTGTATATCTGATCAATATTGATTTAAATGAGATTAGTTATTACCTTTAGATGTAAATTTCTATCAAACAAACTCGACATACTCAAATTATAAGCCAGGGAGGAAGAAAAAATCGTTTTTCGTTGATTCCCAATAAAATGGTTTTTGGACTTAATGCGTTTTGATAAGTTGCTCCTCATATTATGATTCTCATATTGATACCATTACTGGAATGAATGACAATGAGACAACGTCAAAGTTGACATTATAACAATTCATAGAATAGCCACAGAATAATTCTATCATTGAAATTTTGAAGAATCATATCTCCGAAAGTATTAGCTTGTTAGAGTTTAAAATGATATGAATGGATTCTTATGGTAAAACTGCTTATTGAAAAAAATTTTAATAGGGAATTTGTTCTGTCAAAAAAAAATTTTTTTTTTTTGTTACTCCGAAACCATCTGTCAGATTTTGCCCAATAACGAACTTAGCCGAGATATTTATCCCCCAAACCTACTCTGAAAATTTCAACTGTCTAGCTCATTCCGTTCGAGAGTTATCGTGCCTACGGCCGGACGGCCGGACAGAATGAATTTCGACCACGAATTCTTGATCAGTGAGTCGAACCAAATCGTTTGAGACCATTTTCATCGAAAAATTCGAAAATTACAGACATTTGGGCAAATTGATAAGCACTCAGTTCCGAGGAACTAGAGCGCCAAAAAATGATACTGAACATTTGCGCTTGGTGTCTGATAAAGGAGTTTGATTTGGAAGTATCCGTCCTGTACAGTGACTTCAGGATATTTATTAGTCACTGTACTGTGAAGTTATAACATTGTTGGGTTATGTCCACTAATATAATTAACTGGAAATTATCCTTATCTATTTTGAAATTTCTTACGAAAAATGTTTTCTAATATACCTTCCATAATAAATTTTAATTCTGAAAGCAATTCTTTCATCACATTTGTACATCGCAAGTAGTAATCAAACTAATCAACATACATTAAGGAAGTCCACTGTTTTTATGATCTTGATATTTTCCGGTAGACTGCCCAGAATTGAAATTTAATTGCAGCGTTTAAACTGCACAGAACTTATCCTATATCTTTGCTAGGCGAATCTCAAATGAGCGAATTATTCATATTATGGATTGCTGCCGAAGTTTTCTCATAGTTGTTCTATAGAAAACGTTTTACTAATTTGACTTTGTGTTGTTCTCTTTACTAATTCTTATTATTCAATTAATATTTCTGGTATATACCTAATTTCACCAGTTCGTACCGGGGCGATGTAATTTGACACAAAAATATTTTGATGTCATTTTGGGTCTCTAAAAATTAACTAAGAAGTTGCTCTGTTAGAGTTGCAAAAGTGGATAACATATACTCCATTCACTTCTATAAAGTCTTCGCGGTTGGCCATGAAAGTTTGACACATTTCACCGTGTATATTTTAAAAATGTTAGGTTATAGTCATTTTCCTGTCAGAACTACGCAACGTTGTCCTCTCCCCATAGAGTTCGTAGTAATTACGTAATTTTCACACTGCGAATTTACTACGGAAAAATAATGAATTTGAGAAGATATTACTGTAAATTCAACAATTCCAAAGACCTGGCGACTGTTGAAAAACATTTTTCCTCTGTTGTTACTGGAAATATTTCACGAATATTAACTGGTTGGAAGATTCAGTTATGCTATTTTCTTGTACGGAAATCAAGAATCAAGTGTTGAAATTTTAATGAAAAATAATGGATGGAGTAGTCCGTTGCTTTGTGATAGTTCATTTGAAAAAAGAATAAAATTCCCTGAATAAACCGACAAGAAAACTTTGAAACAACAGAAGTATCTATGGAATTCGAAATTCTCAAGAAGACATTTAAATACCTTGTTGCACAACTTGAAATACTCCAGTTTCAAAATATAGTAGTACTACGAAACTCAAGTCAATGTCACTGTTAAACCTTAATAAAATAGGTATAGTGATAGGAAACTAAGTAATTTCATTTGAGAGTTCAACATGTCCTGAGACAGAATGAAGATTTCCTATTGCAGATTTCAGTTCTGTATAGCACTTTTTGATACTTTGTCTCTGCTTCTTCAAAACTGCTAACGGCATTTTCAATTTCAAAGCGAAAAGTTCTATATTATTCGAAGATAATGGTCTGTGATAATATCTTGTCTAAGATGGAACATTATGTTGAGAGTAGAAATTGGCAACGTCTCAGAGAAATGTTTTGACATTAATGTTATTTCAGTAGTGCCAACCAGCCTCAGTTTTAGTAACAAGAACGTGATAGACCTAAATCATGGCCAACCGGGAGACTTTATAAAAATGAATGTAGTCGAATCTATAGATTCGCGATGTTTACTTGGAATTATTATAATTCGGTGGCAATGAAGTATAAATAAAAATTTTTTTCTTGGTAAGAAGGATTTACCTTGAAATCACATAATTGTATACAAAAATAACAAAACAGATGTGAAAATTTCAAGCCCTCTTTACTAGATTTCAATTGGATCGGATCTGTTTTCTTCAAGATATTGGGAAAATAATGTTCGGCTTGAGGGCTAATCGTTGCGGAATTTGACAAATAGTGTTTTCTTTTGAAGGAATATTTTTATTGTTTTGGTGTTTCACCATTTGAAAAAACGCACTTGTTATCTTTTTTGAATTTCTCGGAAAAGCCTTGGATTTTGAAAAACCCTGTATTATTAGAAACGTATTTCATTAAACGTAAATGATGCAGGGGATGTTTTCAGCTCTCTTGGATTACAAGTACCGAAGTAATGAATGTTTAATTGATACTATATTTTGCACAAAATGGGTTCAAGCCCTGTGGACAGGAGCTTTCTGGCGCTCTAGTTCAAACAGACAAATTATATCTCCGAAAGTATTGGTTTCTCAGAGTTGGGAATTATATCAATGTATTCATATGATAGCACTGCATCATAAAGGAAATTCAATTCAAATAATAGTTTATTTATCAAGATTAAATGAGCAATCATGAGAATGAGAACGGCACCATGGAAGAAATCAAATTAAATCTGGCCAATTTTGCCCAATAACGACTTAACCGAGATATTCATCTCCCTAACCTACTCTGAATATTTCAACTACCTACCTCATTCCGTTCGAGAGTTATATCTATGTCTATGGATGAAAAGCAGTCTCACTACTCTCAGATATCTTACTTCATATTCCGTTCCGAAATGTAAGACTTTTCTGAGAAAAACATATTTCGGAGCAAACAACTGAGATGTTTCTCACTTCGCTCACAATTCTTCGATTGATTAGATAATGTCATGTCTCAGGAAAATAAGTTGACATTATGACAATTCATACATAGATTAATTATATCATTCTGTGACAACGTTGAAATACGATTTATTCTTGAAATTTTGAAAAATCATATCTCCGAAAGTATTAGCTTGTTAGAGTTAAAAGTGATATCATTGGATTCTTATGGTAAAACTGCTTATTGAAAAATTTAATTTGGAATTTGTTTTGTAAAAAATAGTAATTTACGTAACAAGTCCGGAAAATAGGGTTTTTTTGGACGAATAGACAAAATTCTAGGACGAGCGTAAGCGAGGAAGAAGCATTTCCCGGCCTAGTCCGGGAAGTACGTACTTCCCGGACTAGGCCGGGAAATGCTTCTTTCTCAAAGAAAAAGCGTCCGGGAAGTGGGCACTTCCCGGACGGTTGCCGAAAAAAATTTTTTTTTGTTACTCCGAAACCATCTGTCCGATTTTGCCCAATAACTTATCCGAGATATTTATCTCCCAAACCTACTCTGAAAATTTCAACTGTCTAGCTCATTCCGTTCGAGAGTTATCGTGCCTACGGCCGGCCGGACAGAATGAATTTCGACCACGTATTCTTGATCAGTGAGTCGAACCAAATCGTTTAAGACCATTTTCATCGAAAAATTCGAAAATTACAGACATTTGGGCAAATTGATAAGCACTCAGTTCCGAGGAACTATAGCGCCAAAAAGAAGTAAATTAATCAATTACTCGAAAACTGCTAGATATAGGGATGCATTTTGATGCAGAAATAATCAGGAGGCTACGGCGAATCAAAAAAAGCAATAATATATAGGGTGTTCCATTTGCAATATCAAAATTGTTAGTACTTTTTGTCATAAGCGGCAACGCAGCAGCTCTGAAAATATTCTAGATCGATGGGGCAGTGGCTCCTAGCCAAGTAATCAAATTTTCAATAAAATCTTACGTCCCGTTCTCCGTAAAAGTCCAGGGTACCATCGACCATAGCCCATCCTGTATATATTATGCAACCAACATGTTGCTGACGCTACGTCAGTGCTATGATAATTATTTTCGATTAAGTGGTGTTGAAGGTAATGGATCCTTACCTTGACTATTTTCAAGATCTGCTTGGTACTTTGAGCGCATTCGTAAGTTTTCCTCCTTGAGACTGGCTAACTGTCTTTTCCATTCATCCACGTTCGCTGTGCTTTCTTGAAGTGCGCTCGTCAGACGAGCATTATTGCTTTTTAGAGTTGCTAATTCAATTTCCCATTTTTTTGCGTTGGCAGAACTGTAACAATGTAAGAGATATTATTTATAAAGAATGGATTTGTTAAATGATGACCTGAAATATCTGGTTTTTCAATAAGAACATGACAATATTGTATCGAAATCAAAACACAATTGACATTTGGGGTTGAAATTCAATCCAGTTGCAGTACACATATTATATTATATTACAATTAATTAATTAATTATTATATTATACTAGCTGACCCACGCAACTTCACCTGCGCCAAATCGGTAATTGCGGTTGCAATTTTATTTCCAAATGCGAAAAATCTTTAAAAAAAAAACTAGAACCCGATTGCAGTGCCTCCTACCGGGGCAATTGAATTTCCAAGTTATCCAGGGTCCTACTCAAACACGTAATTCTAAAAAATACCTAGAACCCGATTGCGGCGCCACCTACCGGGTTCAATTGCGAATACGAACTACCCACTCAAACGTATCTGGTTAAGAAAAGTGAGAAAAGGTGAGAAAGACAGGAGACCGGCTTCGTTCTCATCCCTGCTCCGTGCTGTTTACTGGGACGTGACACCGGTATAGAGAAACTGCGTAAACACTAGTGGCGCCTCTTTCGGTAATTTCGTAAGCTTATACGTGATGTTGAACTGTCACTTAACGTAGAAATTCAAACATGTAAAATTATAATTGGGTGATTATGATTGGAAATAACGTTAAAAACAAATCCAGATCTGGTAACACAAGTTGTTGTATTGTATTATGTCATAATACTTTAATACTTATGGAAAGACTGATACAAATATAACATTTTATTCAAAACCAAATTTGTTAGAACGTCAACAAAAGTGGATGAAAGCCGTACATCGTATCAAAAGTAAGTGTAAATGGTAAATGTGTTGAAATCATCTTTATTACCACATTAATTTTTTACTTTTTTTAGAGCCGATGGTACCCCATGGCATTTCATTGGCGGAAACGCCTGTTCATCCACCAAAACATACGACAATTTTTCAAGCTATGTAATTATAGATTTAAAGAGCGTTAAACATCCAATGTAGATCGTTGGAAAAAAAGAACATGAGTATCTGAAGTGTCATGTGATGATATAGTGAAGAAATTAATAAATGATATTTATCTGAAGGTGTTCAGTTAGCTACAAGGATCAATTCAACAGTCGATAGATCGATTCCAGTAGTCTCATTTGAGCACATAAGTGATGACTTTGTTTTTTCATGTGACTTTGATCGTGAGTCAAAGAGTGTTTTGTGGACCTGACATACCAATTTCATTATCGATTTCGAGGATGTACTTCTATAAAAAATGAGAAACAACTTTTGGCTATAACCGCTGTAAGGGGAACAGTTTTTAAATTATTATTAGATGTGTAACCACTGATCAAAATCCAACAAAATATCTCTGGAAACAGATTACTAATTTTTATACTTAAATACAGACAGGTCTATTTTTTTATGGTACTTAATTTTTGATATGTATATCCAACATGTAGATCTAGATTCACTAGCGCAGAAAACAAAAAAATATATTTTCTGGCCTAGTAAAAGAGAATATGTAAGAAACTATGCCACTACCATTTACCGTATATTACATTGATCTTGTGCCGTACTTTGCCGTTTTAATTATTCATATATGCTGTGTACTAGTAAACTTACAAAAACCTATTTCTAAAGTAGGAAAATAGAATTAAATGTATTTTGACAAGTTCATATCTTTATTTGATATTTTAAATGACATTAATAAATAACAATAATCAAATGGTTTAATATTAGTTTGTCTTCCACTCTTCTACATTTTCAGCATGGTTACTTCTGAATACATTTTCACCTTTTTTGTTTGACAACCTCTTTTAATAAATAAAACGTTTGAAATTTTTCAAAATTTATAATTACCATAGACAAGATATAATTCTTATAAATAATAATTAATAATTACTTTGTATGGCGATCAGTACAAAATTTTATTTCTCTCACGTAATGAATGCTAAAATTAACCACCATGAGCGCTAGTGTCGAATCTCAAGGTCACGCAGGTTCTCTATAGTCTGGCAAACGAGTGTTGATCCAGAAAGACGCGGAAATTTTAAAAAATCTAGCACTAAGTATAGAAGGAATAAACTGCCTTGATACTTTAATAAAACTAAATATTTTTTTGTACAAAAATTTTAGCTTTGCCATAAGCTCAGGGAAATTTTAATCGAAATAGAGTGAAAAACATTCACAAAAATTACGGCAACTTGGTTTTAATTAGCTCTTTCTCTGGGATAACTTACCAAATGATAATTGATCAGTTATCGAGCTGGTTGAAAGAGATTAATTACTAAAATAACTATTTAAAAATAGGGGTTGGCGATAGAAGGGTGAAAATTTAGGGTTGTATGTATTTTGTAATGCCACATTATAAAAAAAATAAAAACAAAAAATTTCGTCCAAAAATAAAAAAATTTTTTTTTAAGGGTGAACAACCCTTATCACTTAGGGGTTTGAAAAATAGATAGTAGCCAATTCTCAGACCTACTGAATACGCATATAAAATTTGGTAAAAATCGGTAAAGCCGTTTCGGAGGAGTACGGTAACTAACATTGTGACATGGAAATTTTATATATTAGAAGAAGATTACAATTAACTTTGGGATTCGATCCACTCCATATTTTCACCGCGAGGACGTTTGCAGCAATCGATGCCAAATTTCCACAAGTCTCCAGTGTTCCACGAAGTACCGTCTTCGTGCCGGTACTTTTCAACTAACTACCGCGCTTTTATTCGATCAGATCATTTTTCGAGTAATTGGGAAAACAAATTTTCAGATGGATATAACTGTGTAACCACTCGGTGGATTATGCCCATTAACGAAATTAGTCGACTACAAACCTACTCTGAAAATTTCCAATCTCTCACTCATTGCGTTCGAGCATAATCGTTCTGACGGCCGGACAGAATCAATTTTGACTTTGATAGTCTAGTCAACAAGTGCTTTTTAGGTCAAAATTTTTGCGTATTCTCCGAAAATTATGATTGAGGTGTCATTCGTTTCGGAATGGCACGTAGATAGTTTTTGAGAAAATGCTAAGGCCGCTCGCAAAAATTGCTGTAGTTATAAACAATTAAGTGAAAAAAAAATGGTTCAAGCACTGACGTGAAGTCAGGAGCTTCGGCGCGTATGTTCTATTGTCCATTCTCCCGTATTGGACACCCTTAATCGAATTTACCATGGTAAATTATGTTGTCCATTCTCCTGTATTGGACACTCTTAATTCGAATTTACCATGGTAAACTCGAATTAAGTGTACAATACAGGAGAATGGACAACATAATTTACCATGGTAAATTCGATTAAGGGTGTCCAATACGGGAGAATGGACAATAGAACATACGCGCCGAAGCTCCTGACTTCACGTCAGTGCTTGAAACAATTTTTTTTTCGTAATTTTTTTGAAATTTTCTAGGGCTACGGTTCTTACAAAATATTTTTTCCGTCATTTTTATCAAATTTTCTGGGGGTATGGTTCTTAAAAAATTTTAAACACATCTTTATGTTGATTTTCTATTGATAGTTACCAAGCTTCAATTTGATCGAATCTTTATTTTTTCAGTTATCGAGGAAATAATATTCCAGGTGGGTATAACTCGGAAACCGTTAAACGGAATATGCCCAAAAACGAACTTAACTCTCCCATTCGGATACGCAACCTACCCTGAAAATTGCAAGTCCCTATCTCCTTTTGTTCGAAAGTTATCGAGGCAACAGTAACTCATCTACTGAACTCACACAAGGCTGCTCAAATCTCCAACAATATTTAACCGATCGTGTTAAAACTTAAAACTTGACAGTAGAGTTGGATTCTAAAGGATCTTGGAAAATTTCAGCAATTTCAGACGAATAGTTCCTGATATATATATTTATTCACAAAAATTTATTTATTTTTAATTTTCAATGATTTCTTAAAAATTTTCTACTAATACTATCCTTACGAAATTTTGCAAGAATTTTCGCGTTGGCATTCTACAACTAATATCAATGATTCAATTCAATCGGTTTAGTATTTTTCGAGTAAATGAGGAGAAAAAAACAACCAAATTTCAGATGGCTATAACTCTAAAACCGTTTGACCGATTATGCTTATAAACAAACTCAAATGTCGCGTTCTGATGCACATCCTAACCTGAAAACTTCAAGCCGCTATCTCTTTTCGTTCTCAAGTTATCGTGACAGCAAAAATATTTTTTAATAATTTTGTAGCCATACGATTCGCACAAAATTTCACAAACGTGATTAGGTTCATATTCTACAACTACTCACCAAGTTTCAATTCGATCGGATTTATATTGGTTGAAAACAAAATTATTACTCGGAAACCATTGGGCCGATTATGCCCATTAACGAACTTGTCCGTCGTATTGGGATGCGCCACCTACCCTGAAAATTTCAAGTCGCTAGCTCTTTCCGTTCTCAAGTTATCGTGGCAACAGCCGGACAGAATCAAATTTGACCTCGAATTCTTCATTGGGGAGTCGAACTAAATTGTTTGAGACTATTTTCGTCAAAAAATTCGAAGTTACAGACATTTGGGCAAAACGATAACGCCATACAGAATTCAAATTTACCATGGTAAATTCAAATTAAGAGTGTCCAATACAGGAGAATGGACAACATAATTCACCATGGTAAATTCGATTAAGGGTGTCCAATACAGAAGAATGGACAATAGAACATACGCGCAAAAGCTTCTGACTTCACGTCAGTGCTTGAACCAATTTTTTTTCCGTGATTTTTTTGAAATTTTCTAGGGGTACTGTTCTTAAAATTTTTTTTTTCGTCATTTTTTTCAAATTTTCTAGGGGTACGGTTCTTACAAAATTTTGAACATGTCTTTATGTTGATTTTCTACTACTAGTTACCAAGCTTCAATTCGATCGAAAATTTATTTTTTAAGTTATCAAGGAAATAATATTCCAGGTGGGTATAACTCGGAAACCGTTAGACCGATTATGCCCAAAAACGAACTCAACTCTCTTTTTCGGATACGCAACCTACCCTGAAAATTGCAAGCCCCTATCTCCTTTCGTTCGAAAGTTATCGAGGCAACGGTCACCCATCTACTGAACTCACACAAGAATGCTCGAATCTCCAACAATATTTAACCGATCGTATTAAAACTTGAAACTTGGCAGTAGAGTTAGGTTATGAAGGCTCTTGCAAAATTTCAGCAATTTCAAACGATTAGTTACTGATATATAGAATTATTTTTTTTATTTTCCATGATTTATTAAATATTTTCTACAAATGCTAACCTCACCAAATTTTGCGAACATTTCCGCGTTGGCATTCTACAACTAATAACCATGTTTGAATTCAATCGGTTCAGTATTTTTCGAGTTAATGAGGAACAAAAAACCACCAAATTCCAGAAAATTTCAGATGGCTATAACTCTAGAACCGTTTGGCCGATTATGCTCATAAACAAACTGAAATGTCGCGTACTGGTGCACATCCTAACCTGAAAATTTCAAGCCGCTATCTCATTCCGTTCTCAAGTTATCGTGACAACAAAAATATTTTTTAATAATTTTTTTAAAAATTTCTAGCCATACGATTCGGACAAAATTTCACAAACGTGCTTAGGTTCATATTCTACAACTACCCACCAAGTTATAATTCGATCGGATTCATATTGGTTGAAAACAAAATTATTACTCGGAAACCACTAGACCGATTATGCCCATTAACGAACTTGTCCGTCGTATTGGGATGCGCCACCTACCCTGAAAATTTCAAGTCGCTAGCTCTTTTCGTTCTCAAGTTATCGTGGCAACGGCCGGACGGCCATACGGCCATACGGCCGGACGGACAGAATCAAATTTGACCTCGAATTCTTCATTGGGGAGTCGAACTTTATCGTTTGAGACCATTTTCGTCAAAAAATTCGAAAGTTACAGACTTTTGGACAAAACTATAACGCGATGTTCCCCAGAACATACGCGCAAAAAAATATAATTTAAACTTATTAAATGAGAAAATAAAAAATTTAAGAAATTCAGGCGTCTGCAGGATAGATCAGTGAACAATAATCCGTGCTCCAAAAATGATTATCGTGATTTTTCAATTAGTTATACATTAGTTAATTAACAATTTTTTGGAGCACGAACATTTACATTGCTAGTACGATAATTGTTAAACTATTAATCTGAGAATTTTCTCCTTTCGTGGAGCTATTTTTCAAAGATCTTAGAATTGATTTCCATTGACAAATTTCAAATTGTTAATTTTCGTTTTGTTATGAACAATTTACTTAAGTGAAAAATTATAAAGCTTCAATCGGCTTCAATTTATAATATTGCTATTGATCAGTTTTCTTATAATCAGAAACTACTTAAGAATGATTTTTAATAATTATTATCTCCTATTGTTTGAAAAATTGTTATAAACCAATGCGTTGTTATGAGATAATTCAAAATTTTCTTTTGAAAACATAATTGAAGTTTATAATTTTTCACTCAAGTACATTGTTAATAACAAAACGAAAATGAACAATTTTTCAAATTTTCCAACGGGAATCTATTCCAAGACGTTTGAAAAATAGCTCAACGAAAGGAAAAAATTCTCAGATTAATAGTTTAACAGTTATCGCACTTGCAATGTTAATGTTCGTGCTACAAAAAATTGTTAATAAACTAATGGATAACTAATTGCAAAGTTGCGATAAACATTTTTGGACCACGGATTATTGTTCATTGATCTATCCTGCAGACGCCTGAATTTTTTCAATTTTTTATTTTCTCATTTAATGATATTTATTCAATGAATGGTCCGAAGGGGGCGAGGCTTACGCAAGCCGGAGTACCTGGTCCTAGTTTCGGATATTGGGACTTTTTTTTAAGAAATTTCTTCCTCTTCTTGAATCTTTTTTCGAATTTGAATTATCTCATATAGTTTTTGAGATTTTGGCGAACAACTAAACCCCCTTCTGCCGGCTCAGGTGGTGCAGTTGGTATAAAGACCTGCTGTGGTGCCGGGGTCGCGGGTTCGAATCCCGCTCAGGGCATGGATGTTTATTGTGATTGTCCGGTATGAATGTGATTACACTTTATTTCTGCTGGTTAATGACGAAAGTCAAGACCATATTTAGGGACTAGGTCCACCATGATTTAAAAAAAAAAAAAAAACCCCCTTCTTTTTTTTCCACTTAATTGTTTATAACTATCGCAATTTTTGCGAGCGGCCTTAGCATTTTCTCAAAAACTATCTACATGCCATTCCAAATCGAATGACACCTCAATCATAATTTTCGGAGAATACGCAAAAATTTTGACCTAACAACCGCTTGTTGACTAGACTATGAATCAGTGAGTCGAAACTAATCGTTTGATACCATTCTCGGCAATATACGACAAATACAGACATTTGGACGAATTGATAGGCACTCTGTTAACCTGAACAGTGCGCCAAAAATGAACAAACTAATTCGAATTAAATTCAGATTTGTAACGATTTGCATTATTCACTGTAGGCAATTTCATTTGATCTAAAAATGGAGAATTCTTGATTTGTTTGGGTATCATGATTATAAAACTTCTCTCTTTAGGATGAATAATTATGGCAATTACATAAATAGATTACTCCAATTGTATAATAAGTTCAGAGAAACTGCGAGGAATTGAAGCAACATGTGGACAGAACGTAAGATCGCAGATACATAATTTAACGCATCATGAATCGAAATAAGCAATCAATAAATTATGTAACGTACTAAAAAGGAGCATGTTGAAGGAAAAGCTCATTAATAGAGCGAAAAAAACTTTCGTCTTCGAATGATTCGATAATTTCGTCATGTATTTCCTGAAAATTTTGTTGTATTTTAGTACAAAGGAGTCTTGCAACATTGAAGTTGACACTTTTGAGAATGTCAACTACTAGTCTAGTCAACAATTGCTTTTTAGTTCAAAATTTTTGCGTGTTCTCCTAAAATTATTATTGAGGTGTCATTCGATTAAGAATGGCATGTAGATAATTTTTGAGAAAATGGCCGCTCGCAAAAATTGCAATAGTTATGAACAATTAAGTGAATAAAGAAGAAGGGGCTTTGATTTTTCGCCAATATCTCAAAAACTATATGAGGTAAATCAAATTTGAAAAAGGATTCGAGAAGAAGAGGAAATTTCCTAAAAAAAAAAGTCCCAACTCCCGGAACTAGGACCAATATTTATAATTTTCCGAGAGGATTGAAAACAGGTACTCCGGCTTGCGTAAGCCTCGCCCCCTTCGGACCTTTCATGAATGAATATTATTTAAACTTATTAAATATGAAAATAAAAAATTGAAAAAATTCAGGCGTCTGCAGGATAGATCAATGAGCAATAATCCGTGGTCCAAGAATGTTTATTGCGACTTTTCAATTAGTTATCCATTAGTTAATTAACAACATGCTGTAGCATGAACATTAACATTGCAAGTGCGATAATTGTTAAACTATTAATCTGGGAATTTCTTCTTTTCGTGGAGCTATTTTTCAAAGATCTTGGAATAGATTTCCGTTGGAAAATTTGGATAATTGTTAATTTTCGTTTTGTTATTAACAGTTTACTTAAGTGAAAAATTATAATGCTTCAATTATCGAAACAAAATTTCAAATTATCTCATAAACAACGCATTGGTAAGAGAATTTTTTAAACAATAGGAGATAATAATTATTTTTGAGTAGTTTCTGATATAAGAAAACGGATCAATAGTAATATTATAAATTGAAGCTTTATAAGTTTTCACTTAAGTAAATTGTTCATAACAGAAGAAAAATTACCATTCTTGAAATTTTCCATTAAGAATCTATTCTTAGACCTTTGAAAAAATAACCTCACGAAAGGAAAAAAAATCGAGATTAATAGTTCAACAAATTAGCGTACTTGCAATGTAAATGTTACTCCTACAAAAAATTGTTAATTAACTAATGGATAACTAATTGAAAAATCGTGATAATCATTTTTGGACCACGGATTGTTGTTCATTGATCTATCCTGCAGGCGCCTGAATTTTTTCAATTTTTATTTTCATATTTAATAAATTTAAATAATATTTATTCATGAAAGGTCCGAAGGGGGCGAGGCTTACGCAAGCCAGAGTACCTGTTTTCGGGAGTATTTTCAACGTTGGGACATTTTTTAGGAAATTTCCTCCTCTTCCCGAATCTTTTTTCAAATTTGAATTATCTCAGATAGTTTTTGAGATATTGGCGAAAAAGCAAAGCCCCTTTTTTTCACTTAATTTTTTATAACTATTGCAATTTTTGCAAGCTTCCTTAGCATTTTCTCAAAAACTATCTACATGCCATTCCAAATCGAATAACACCTAAATCATAATCTTCGGAGAATACGCAAAAATTTTGACCTAAAAAGCACTTGTTGACTGGACTATACTTATAAAAACTAATGAGATACCTGATGATGTAAACTTTCGAAGTACCTATGAATAAATAAATACTCGAATAAAGAGAACACTGCTAATATACAAAAATATTCCCTTTTGCGCGCATATTCTGGGGAACAGCGTGCTATTATTTCGCCCAAATGTCTGTAACTTTCGAATTTTTTACTGAAAATGGTCTCAAACGATTCAGCTCACTGATGAAGAATTCGTGGTCAAATTTGATCTGGCAGGCCGCTGCCACGATAACTTGAAAACGGAAAGAGATAGCGACTTGAAATTTTCGGGGTAAGTGGCGCTTCCAAATACGAAGGACAAGTTCGTTAATGGCATAATCGGTCCAACGGTTTCCGAGTGATAATTTTGTCAATCAATACAGTTCCAATCGAATTGAAACTTGGTAGCTAGTTGTAGAATACTGACACAAAAACGTTTGTGAAATTTTGAGAATCGTATCACTAGAAAATTAAAAAAAAAAAAATTATTAAAAAATATTATTTATCTCACGATAACTTAAGAACGAAAAGAGATAGCGACTTGCAATTTTTAGGGTAAGTTGCGTATCAGAATGCGATATTTGAGTTTGATAATAGGCATAATCACGCAAACGGTTTTGGCTATACCCATGTAAAATTTGGTTGTTATTTCCTCAATAACTCGAATACATACGAATCCGATCCTAGTCAAATTTGTGATGATTAGTTGTAGAATGCCCACGCGAAAATTCCTTCAAAATTTCGTGATGATCATATTACTAGAAAATTTAAAAAAAATCATTGGAAAATTCTATATTTATTAATTTTGCGAGGGCCTTAAAAACCTAACTCTACAGCCGAGTTCCAAGTTTGAACACGATCGGATCCATAATGTAGGAGATACCTCGATAACATTCTATCGAAAAGAGATAGGGACTTGTGCATTTTTTAGAGTTGGTTACACATCCAAATGGGAGAGTTAAGTTCGTTATTCGTTAATTTTGTGAAGACCGTACCACTAAACAATTTAAAAAATTATGAAAAAATACATATTATGTATCTCACGCTAACTTGAGAACGGAGAGACGTAGCAATTTGCAGGGTAGGTTGCGCATCCGAATGCAATATTTAATTCCTTAATTGGCAAAATCGGTCAAACGGTTTTGGAGTTATACTCATCTGAAATTTTGTTGTCCTTTCCTCTATAACTTAAAATATACAAATGTGATACAATTAAAACTCGGTAATTACTTGTAGAATGCCGACCCACTAATTTTCGCGGAATATCGTATCCCGAAGTTACTTGAGACGTAAGTTTTTTCGTATATTATTAGATATTCAACGAATTTCAATTCTAATAGAATATATATGTCAGAATTAAAAATTCTGTGATTATAGACGGTTCTCTCATTACTCAAGTCTGCCATTAAAATGGTACGAAATGTATTCTTATATTATAAAAGCCGAGAAAACGGTATACAGGGTGAGTCTTTGACCACTGCATTAATTTTAAGCAAAGATTCCTCTCATGAAATGAAACACTTTTTTCATTTACCATTTTTCCAGATTCGGCTCAGGTAAAAAGTTACAAGCGTTTAAAGACTTCACAATGTGTTAATACACTCCCGCATATAAATTATCTATGACATTGTTGGCGGACGAGAATAAGGCATGGTAACGTGGTTTACAGCTTGATTCGGGATTCCAACGCCCAGGGACGGGTCCATAAAAGTACTGAAATTTCTGGAGTTTTCCATTTTAAAACATTCAATGAAGAATATCTCGAAAACGGTGCGTTTAAGGAGAAATGATGAAGAATAATATAATGTTCTAAATCGATGGAATATTCTTGAAATGACTCAAGAAAAACTTTATATGCTTTCTTTATGCTAATTTCGTTTAGTTTTATGAATCCACGAGTCCATGACTAGAAAACCAGTAGAAGTAGGAAATAACTAATATTTGGAAAATATGTATCATAGTTATAGGAAACTTTACGCCAACATTCAATTTATTCGAAAAAAGGATGTCAAAGCTACAAAATAAAAACTGTTTTTTTTTTTCAAAATTTCAACAGTCTGTATCTTTTTACCTGAGCTGAATTTGGAAAATTGTTAAATGAAAAAAGGGTTTCATTTGATGAGAGGAATCTTTGGTTGAAATTAATGCAGTGGTCAAAGACTCACCATGTATATCGATTAAGAGTATCCAATAGACGTGAGTAGACAATAGAACATACGCGCAAAAGCTCCTGACTTCACGTCAGTGCTTGAACCATACTTTTTACCATAGATCTATAATAATATTTACGAGTGGAAAAATCTGAAAAAATAATTGGGTACAACATTATTCAATTAGACTCGCCTGATGAAAAATACGTCTGGATTAATAATTGTATACATTCACCTCTAATTAAGATCGAATCCAATTTCTTCAAGATTTATTATGTTTCAACATGCTTTATGTTATATAAACAAACTCGAAAATTGATTATATCTCCATGAAATTGGGATTAGAATCGTAATAAGCTGCTAACACAATAATATATGGTTTATCGTAATACTTATGCGATTGTGATATTTATTTTCATTATATTCTTCAATGATACCACAATTTATTCGTTTATTATTTACGGATGAAAACACTGATACAAATTAACAACATAAAAAGTGGAAAAGCCCTGTGGACAAGAGCTTTGGCGCTCTTGTTCAAACACTTGTTGAACACAGATCATATAATAATTCATAGATACAATAATCATAGCATTCTGGGAAAACATAGAAGTTCGAATTTTGAAAAATCATAGCTCCGAAAGTATTAGCTTGTTAGAGTTGAAAATAATATCAAAGATTTTTATGGTGAAACTCCATCTTAAATCTGAATATGAAATTTGTAATGCAAAAAAAATATTTTTTTTTGTTACTTCGATATGAACGTAAACCGTTTTTACAACTTCGAAGGGGAAGAACGTGGAAAGGTCATGCATCTTTTGGATTCCAGAAATATCATCACAGGGTGTTTCAAATTTTGTGTCGAAAATTGTGATCAAAAATTGGCCATAACTTCTGTTTTTCAAATTAGAACCCTATTTTTTTATGATTGCGTTGGATTCTGCGGTGAAAAATAATGATAGTTTTCTAACATGATTATGCTCCTAAATAAAAAAAAAACACAAAAATTATTGAATTTAGAAAACTATCATTATTTTTCACCGCAGAATCCAGCGCAATCATAAAAAAATAGGGTTCTAATTTGAAAAACAGAAGTTATGGCCAATTTTTGATCACAATTTTCGACACAAAATTTGAAACACCATGTGATGATATTTCAGGAATCCAAAAGATGCATGACCTTTCCACATCCTTCCCTTCGAAGTTATAAAAACGATTTACGTTCAGGATGTTTAAAATGTGTTTTTTGGCGCTCTAGTTCCTCGGAACTGAGTGCTTATCAATTTGCCCAAATGTCTGTAATTTTCGAATATTTCGATGAAAATGGTCTTAAACGATTTGGTTCGACTCACTGATCAAGAATCCGTGGTCGAAATTCATTCTGTCCGGCCGTAGGCACGATAACTCTCGAACGGAATGGGCTAGAGAGTTGAAATTTTCAGAGTAGGTTTGGGGGATGAATATCTCGGCTAAGTTCGTTACTGGGTAAAATCGGACAGAAGGTTTCGGAGTAATAAAAAAAAAATTTTTTTTTTACAAAACAAATTCAAAATTAATTTTTTTTTAATAAGCAGTTTCATCATAAGAATCCATTCATATCATTTTTTACTCTAACAAGCTAATACTTTCGGAGATATGATTTTTCAAAATTTCAATAATAAATCGTATTTCAACGTTGTCACAGAATAATATTATTCTATGTATGAATATGAATTGTCATAATGTCAAATGATGTTCCTGAGACTAATCAATCGAAGAATTGTGAGCGAAGTGAGAAAAATCTCAGATATGATTTTTCAAAATTTCAATAATAAATCGTATTTCAACGTTGTCACAGAATGATATTATTCTATGTATGAATATGAATTGTCATAATGTCAAATGATGTTCCTGAGACTAATCAATCGAAGAATTGTGAGCGAAGTGAGTTAAATCTCAGTTGTTTGCTCCGATATTAGTTTTTCTCAGAAAATTCTTACATTTCGGAACTGAACATGAAGTAAGAGATCTGAGAGTAGTGAGACTGCTTTTCATCCATAGACATAGATATAACTCTCGAACGGAATGAGGTAGGTAGTTGAAATTTTCAGAGTAGTTTAGGGAGATGAATATCTCGGTTAAGTTCGTTATTGGGCAAAATTGGCCAGATTTAATTTGATTTTTTCCATGGTGCTTTTCTCATTCTCATGATTGCTCATTTAATCTTGATAAATAAACTATTATTTGAATTGAATTTCCTTTAGGATGCAGTTCTATTATATGAATACATTGATATAATTCCCAACTCTGAGAAACCAATACTTTCGGAGATATAATTTGTCTGTTTGAACTAGAGCGCCAGAAAGCTCCTGTCCACAGGGCTTGAACCCATTTTTTTAATTAAGCATTAAAGCATTGGAGATTGGTCAATTTTTTAAATGATAATTTTTGAAGCATTAAAGCATTGAAGATTGCTTATTTAATCTTAATAAACTATTACTTGAAATTAATTTCCTTTATGATGCAGTTCTATCATAAGAATCCATTGATATCATTCCCAACACTGAGACACCAATACTTTCGGAGATATAATTTGTCAAAGTTTGAAAAAGAGCGCCAAAGCTCATGTCCACAGGGCTTTCCCAATTTTTCATACACATGCTTTATTGTTAGATAAAGAAATGTAATGCTCGGAGTTCAAATGAATATATATCATTAAATGAACGAGCGCAGTGAAGCTCCCAATGACACAAAATAGCTTTTAAATTTTAGGCGCCCACTGAACAGAGTGCTTATCAATTTGCCCAAATGTCTGTAATTTTGGAATTTTTGGCTGAAAAAGGTCTTAAACGATGTGGTTCGACTCACTGATCAATAATTCATTGTCAAAGTCGATTCTGTCCGGCCGGCCGGCCGTCAAGACGATAACTCTAGAACGGAATGAGCTAGACAGTTGAAATTTTCAGAGTAGGTTAAGGAGATGAATATCTCGGTTAAGTGAATTATTGGGCAAAATCAGCCAGGTGGTTTCGGAGTAACAAAAAAAAAAAAATTTTTACAACACAAATTTTAAACCCAATTTTTTTCAAGATGCAGTTTCATCATAAGAATCCATTAATGACGTTCTCAACTCTAACAAGCTAATACTTTCGGAGATATGATTTTTCAAAATTTCAATAATTATTCTCAATTCTATAGGATACTCTAATTATAATTTCCTGATGTAAACAAATCCAAAATGAGATGAGTCATAGACCTACGTTTTGAATTTAATTACGAAAATTCTTGAGAATTGACGCACAGAAGCCAAATTGAAAATGTGGGAAAACCCTGTGGAGAGGAGCTTTGGCTCTCTTGCTCAAACTTTGACAAATCATAACTCCGAAAGTATTGGTTTCTCCGAGTTGAGAATGATATCAATGGATTCTTATTTAATTTATCATATTTTGTGATGCAGTTCTATCATAATATTCCATTAATATCATTCCCAACTCTGAGAAACCAATACTTTCGGAGATATAATTTGTTAAAATTTGAACAAGAGCGCCAAAGCTCCTGTCCACAGGGCTTGAACCAATTTTTCAATCAATGAATGAATATTTTCGGTATTTCGATGAAAGATTCGCGAACCAATTGCTCGGTTTTCACGGTCAGACAAGGAAAGTTCCTAATATGTATGAAATAATGAGAGCACATGCTCATCAGAGGGAAAATTCAGTCTCAGGTGGGGATTTAGATTCATATAAAAGTTCATTTGCAAATATCACAGGTATATTATTCATTCATATCCTTCAACGCTTACATTCGTGCAACAATGTGTTCTTTAAAAGTAAGTTGCTTCATTTTCATTTAGGGTGAATTTTTCTCAATTTAGAATAGAATATCAATGAATTGTTACCAACGTATTTTTTTTTTGTTCACGCCTTAAGCTCTCTCAATTTATCGGGGTGACTTTCGAACTAAGAAAAGTTTTGACCAAATGTTAAAAAGTCTTCATCTTGAATGAACATTGAATAGATGCGTCCTCATATATCGGAATAACTGAAATTAGTGGATTCACGATAAACTTTGATGAACACGGAACAATTGAAGTTACATGAAAAAATTTTTAAGAAAATATGGGGTTCCGTGAATGGAGTTCGTGTAAAAGGGGAGAAAAGTGAAAAGTCATCTAGTGAAAATCAGTGAAATTAGAAAAGTGAATTCAAATTATGGAAGGAGAGGAAGACGCATGCTGGATAAGCAGTCGGTGAAAATAAAAGTTGGAAAAGCACTGACGTGCGGGCAGTGTGATCTGGTGCGCTTGTTCAAATTCATGACCCATCCAGGAACTGAACTCGCTCAAGGCTACTTGGCATCCAGAAAAAAAATATTTTCAACAATATACAGTGCCAACAACTCCGCACCAACAGGGACTTTTCTTTTCTATTAATATTTCCGAATTTTATTAATTACAAAAAGTTGGTGCATCGAAAATGATGATATAAAACTCGGCCAACTGAGACTTCCGGTTGAGCGGAAATCACCATTTTCAAACAAAAATGTTCATTATCCTTGAAAATTCGAACTTTTTTTGTGAAGCGCTTTGAGTACACATGTTTGAAATAACAATTTAGATACATGTACCAAATTCCAGGTCGGAAAACCATCAAATTTTTGGCGCTCTAGTCCCTCGGAACAGAGTGCTTATCAATTTGCCCAAATGTCTGTAATTTTCGAATTTTTGGCTGAAAATGGTCTCAAACGATTTGGTTCGACTCACTGATCAAGAATCCGAGGTCGAAATCGATTCTGTCCGGCCGGCCATAGGCACGATAACTCTCGAACGAAAGGAGTTAGAGGATTAAAATTTGCAAGGTGGGTTTGGAGCGTAAATATCTCGGACAAGTTGTTAATGGGCGAAATCCATCAAGCGGTTTCGGAGTTATGGCGGATTTTAGTAAAAACATTTTTTATGAATATTTCCGAAACCAATCACTCGATCTATCTGAAATTTAGCTTCAAATTGTAGAATCATGACCTTTATACGCATGTGAAGTTTTGTATTGACCAGGTTACCGCAAAGTGTAAAAAAAAATTTGAAAATTAAAAAAAAAAATTTCTACAATAACTTTCGAACGGAATGAGCTAGGCAGTTGAAATTTTCAGAGTAGGCTAGGGAGATGAATATCTCGGTTAAATTCGTTATTGGGCAAAATAGGCCAAATGGTTTCGGAGTAACGAAAAAAAATTATTTTTTTTAAGTAACAAATTTCAAATTCAATTTTTATGTGAGATGCAGTTTCAACATAAAAATCCATTGATATAATTTTCAACTCCAATAAGCTAATACTTTCGGAGATATGATTTTTCTAAATTTCAATAATGAATCGTACTTCTATGTTTTCACAGAATGCTATAATCATTCTATCTAAGCTTTATTAAATGATCTGTGTTCATACTCGTACATGTCATCCTGTTCTATAAGAGAGAGTCAAATTCATTTCAGCTATTTTAATTTGATTTCTTCCATGGTGCAGTTCTCATTCTCTGATTGCTCATTTAATCCTAATAAATAAACTATTATTTGAATTGAATTTCCTTTATGACGCAGTTCTATCATAAGAATACGTTGATATAATTCCCAACTCTGAGAAACCAATACTTTCGAAGATATAATTTGTCTGTTTGAACTAGAGCGCCAGAAAGCTCCTGTCCACAGGGCTTGAACCAATTTTTTTAATTTTCTAGTGATACAAAATTTTGCCAGAATTTTCGCGTCGTCATTCTACAACTAATTACCATGTTTGAATTGAATTGGATTTGTATTTTTGGAGTTATTGAGGAAATAACAACCAAATTTCAGATGGTTATGACTCCAAAATCGCTTGGCCGATTATGCCTATTAACAAACTCAAACGTCACATTCGGATGAGCAACCTACCCTAAAAATTGCAAGTCACTCTTGCTCTCTCCGTTCTCAGGTTATCGTGGGATGAATAATATTTTTCAAAATTTTCTAGTGATTCTCACAAAATTTCACAAACGTCTATGCGTCAGTATACAACTAGCTAGCTACCAAGTTTCAATTCGATCGGAATTATTGATAATGGATGGATGGATGGACGGATGGTTGATGACAAAATTATTACTAAGAAACCGTTAGGCCGATTATGCCCATTAACGAACTTGTCCGTCGTATTTGGACGTACCCTGAAAATTTCAAGTCGCTATCTCTTTCCGTTCTCAAGTTATAGATGCAACGGCCGACCGGACATAATCAAATTTGACCTCGAATTCTTCACCAGTGAGTCGAACCTAATCGCTTTATGCCATTTTGAAAGTTAGCCAAAATGATAGCACGCCGTTCCCCAGAACAATCAGGGATTGATGTAAAAACATCACATCATATTGACCTTCTGAGGTCAATATGGGACAAGACACCAGAAGACGCAATGAAAGAAGTTAAATTTCAAGATTGGAAACAAACATTGAACAAAAACTTACCAACCTAGCTTATGCAGCTGTCACTTATCCAAGTAGCTGACATTAGAAGAAAATGACTATAACTCTGCAGAAGACAGAAGAAAGAACTTGAAATATTTGATGATACAAATATCGAGTATCAAACGGTCATAATTTTGAGAGAGCCAATAAGTTCAAATATCTGTGAGGAATTTAGAGAAACCATAAATCTGAAGAAACTGAAAATAGAAAAAAAAAATAAGCGCAAGATGTGTGGATATGTTTATTGCATCATATTGAAGAACGCAGAAGGATAATTGATAACATGGATATAAAATGTTGAGAAAAATATTCGACCTGGACAATGGTAAAATAAACAATAGAAACAGGGGAATAGGATAAATGTGCAAACAACCGGATATAATAGGGACAATGATGAGTTACAGATGAGCATGCCATTCACAAAGAAGGGCGCAAACAACCCTGGATAGCATTCTATGGGTGAAAGATTCAGATGATTGATAAAATAATAAACAAAAATTGGATTCCAGTTTGCCATATAATACAGAATTTAACACCGAAATATGAACTGTTGGGCGCAAGGATGGACAAGTGTATCGGAATAAATTGGTTATCAGCAACCTGGAGCTCCGACCTTTCAAGTAAACCAGGTTCCACATCAACCTTCGCATAGGAACTATTTGCCATATGAACGGATATATAGATATATTACACCCTCGTAGTTCATCCTTGCTCCCTGTTCGATGATAACTTTTGCAGGTAGTTCGAGTTGTGAAGACTGTGCGATGAGTGTAAGTTGCAACAATCAAATCTACGAAGTGCCATCATTTCATAATGCTCAATTATTCTTGTTACACCTACATCAACAGGTATCGGCCACGGCATGGATTCTTTACTATAATTGGTTTATTTGACAAAAGATTTCACTTCATTATATTCCTTCTACAAGATTTTTTTTAACAATTTTATTTTCAGGTAACTCTTCTACTAGCTTTAACAACTGTAGCATATGCTGGCTACGTAGAACATGGCTTGGAAAGTGGCGGCAGCTTTGACCACTATGGAGGAGCCGTGCAAGAATATAGTGGAGGCCATGGTGGAGAGGAGCATATAGACTATCACGTGAGTATACGGCCGGACAGAATGAAATCTGACCTAGGATTCTTCATCGGTGTACCGAAACTAAACGTTTGAGGCAATTTTCGGACAAAAATTCGAAAACTACAAACCTTTGGGCAAATCGCCAGACACTCTGTTCAGGAGAACACGCGCGCCCAAAAACAAGACCCATCTTCCCAATTCAAGAAGCTAGCTTTCGGGTGGACTAGTTACCACTCTTGATACTCTCATTAGAGGTTGAAAATATCCCTTTTAAATCAATTGAACACACTAAGCAGGTTTTAAATTCGAAGCTTAAGTTCAATTGTTATTAATTAAAGAGGATTTAGGAATTAAACTTGAAAATTGGGATGACCTAGCAGTTGAATAATTTCCATAGATTATTATTTGAACTTAGAGATTATACAGGGTGGGCCACGGTAGATGGTACCCTAGACTTTTACAGAGAACCGGACGTACGATTTGATTCAAAATTTGGTTTCTTGGCTATGAACCACCACTCTATCGATCTAGAATATTTTCAGCGCTGCTGCGTTGCCGCTTATATCAAAAAGTACTAACAACTTTGATATTTCACGGAACACTCTATATATTATTGCTTTTTCGATTCGACGTAGCCTCCTGATTAATTCTGTATCAACTTCTTCATCCCTATCTGTAGGGGTTTTTCAGTAATTCATTGATTTACTTCCTTTTTTGTGCAAAGCTTAATTCCAATTCAACATTCATTACTTTGTTACTTGGAATCCTAGAAAGCTGAATTTTCGGGTATGGATAACCAATATCTCGTGTATCATTTACTTATAATGACATGCTTCCCTAATCAAACAGGGTTGTTCAAAATCTGAGTCGTTTCCGAGACATTGTTAAATCCTGCATTAATTTTTGAGCCATAAATGATGGAATTATTCTGCAATCCTACAAATTTTCTCTTGTTCATTTGTTATAAGTCAGGATACATCTCATTAAACATTCTACATGTTCTTGTTACAATTTGATCGCATTGACTGTGAAGAATGAACAATTTCATAAAAACTTCATTTGTTTAATTATTGCCTTCATTTTGAATCAATTTTCAATCAAATCTCCGTTAATAAATTTAACAATACTTCACAATCGATGCCGATTGTTATATTATCATAATTTACATGTACATATCATGGATACCTTATACATGTAGTATGTAGCTCAATATTCCCATTGGCATGAAAACTTGCTTTCAATTCGAAAATCTTACAATTTTGGTATAGGAACATAATCAGCCCTATTCTGTAACTCGTATAGAAATGAACGCATCGAATCGTAATCTGACAAATCGAAATGTATCTCTTCTAACGCGTCCAATTTTGGTATTCTATAACCATTGCAGAAGACGCTGCAGAATCGGAATTCTTATTTCTATTCGACGCTCTTGGAAGTAGCCGGCAACGTTGCATGTGCACGCAAATCTCGCCCTTAATAACCACTGACATTTATCAGTTTGTTTATTTTGGGTAACTTAACCTAGCAAATTTCATAAAGATATGCAGTTTAATTTCATGAATTTTAGTAGAAAACGATAACACGCTGTTTCTGGCGGAGCAAGCGCGTAAAAAGAAAAGAAGGGGAGTTTTTTTTTTAATAAAAAGCAAAGTGAATAAATTTTCAATTTATCCTGTGGAATTTAAAAGCAGAAAGAAAATTACAATTCTCCAATAGCTTCAGTAAGAACTGACTTCATTTATGAAATCGACAGCAATTGTTTAAGGTAAACGGTAAAGCTTCCTAAAAAATTCTTCTGGGATTTCAAAAGGATTACTAACTGGTATCCCTAAGTTAACGACGTTCCATTCTGATCATTTGCTGTTCGATTTTTTCTTCTATCGCCGAACGTAATTTATAGACGATATCCATGTTTTTCACCCAAAACACCTATTAAGCTTTTCCGTATTTACAAACGCTAAATTGAATTCGTCGATTTCATGTCAAAATACAGCGACGGCGCATGCTCCAGCTCATGGTTCCGATATGGTTTAGGCGGTAGAGAGCAATTCTATTCGATTTCTGTTTCAGTTCGATTTCTGTTTCAGATCTCGATAATAGAATTCGAGTTGAGTTACAGAATACTAATTTGAAGCGATTCCGATTTGACCGGTGTATTTCTATTCGATGCATACCATCTCTATTCGATTTGAAGTTACAGAATAGGGCTGATTATATCGTTTGATCGGAAATTTAATTCTCCTTCGATACATCTTATGAAATAAAGGTCATTCCATTTGAAAAAACTTACTTTGTATCGTTTAAGTATGTAATGTAATGTAATATCATCGAATACATTATTGCAGTGATGAGTATACAGGGTGAACCCCGGTCGTTACCGGGGTATATTCGATGATATTAACAATTAGTCCATTTTCATTTCCTTAACACGAACCATTTTGGTTGAGTTGTAATAGATTCGAAAGGAGTTATGGAGCATAAAGCTATGTAGCTAGGGGTTGAGCAGATACTTTTACTTACCCTATAATGTTATAATTTTTATGATAGGAGTATAAATTTGATATATTAACAATCAACCGCCCATAGGAACATCCCAAATATCAATTCAATTATGCTGTCAATGACCCTTTCACCGGTGATGTCAAACAACAGTACGAAGAAAGAGATGGGGACACAGTGAAAGGATCTTACAGTCTGAAGGAAGCTGACGGTTCAACTAGAATTGTCAACTATATAGCTGATAAACACAACGGTTTCCAAGCCACTGTCGCGAAAGTTGGTGGGGAACACAAAGGCGAAGAATACAATGAATATCCCGAGAAACATTATTAATTTAGCATGACTGAATAGTTGCCATTGAGTAAAATCTGCAAACCAGCAAATCCAAGGTCTTATACCGACATCGAAAAAGCCTTAGGTTCATTTTACCATCTGGCAGGAATCTAAGAAATGGAATAACGGTTCATCAATCACATGTAATGACTAAATCTGTAGAGTTCCACTTCGAGTGGCCTCTCGATTCGTCCTTTAATCAAAATTAAGCCAAAGCACCATTTAGATGTGGATGATGAGCCTTATTAATAAATGTCTTATTTTCATCAAAAAAGTACCTATATTTATATGCACACACTGTGATTATTATCGTTAATTGCTCGACTACTTTGGAGCTAAAATAATTCTTTTGTACCTACATTGTAATAAAGCATGTTAATAAAATGGTGGTTTTTTTCAACAGATCCTTAGGTACCTATTTATTATAGAGTTTCTTCTTCATTTGTCCTCTCCATTTAATGAAGGTTGGCGACAATTTCGGCATACTTATTACGGTCCTGCGTAGTACGAATTAAAGATGATGTGTTCATACCAGTCCAATCGCGAATGTTTTTCAACCATGAATGTTGCCTGCGACCAGGACCACGTTTTCCTTCGACTTTTCCCTCTATTATCAATTTCAGTATATCATAATTGCTGTTACGGTATAGGTATGTGAACCAGATGTGCTGTCTTTATTCGTTTTATTGTTGTAAGTAATTCTCTTTCCCTTCCCATACGTCTAAGCACTTCATCGTTAGTTATATGTTGAGCCTATGATATTTTTAATAGTCTACGGAAGATCCACATTTCAAAAGCCTCAAGACTGTTCATGGTTACCTTCAGTGTCCATGTCTCTGCTCTAACTGAGGACCTCAGTTAGGACTTAACGGAGATGGAGAAAGTTGTACATTAATTTCAACCATAGATTCCTGTCATCAAATGAAAAACGTTTTTCTTTTAACATTTCCCCAGATTCAGCTCAGGTAAAAAGTTGTAAGCGTTTAAAAATTTTACAATATTCTAATACACCCTTACAATGTCATCACCTATTGAATACGGAAACCCTTACTGGATTAATTATTGTATCTTGTATTATTATCTGCAAGCTTGATCATCTGATGCTCGAGATTAAATGGAATTGTTTGACAAAACTTATTTTAGTATTAAAGAATAAGGTAATAGATATTTCCATCTTGCTAATTTTGAATCATTCCTGCTATTAGGAAACTGTTTTAAATCTGATCTCCATGCCCTACGTACGATTCAAATTCCGTAATCTGTCAAATTTCGTAACAGTCACACCAACTGCCAAGATACAATACAAAAGTCACTAGGATGTATAATACGAATTTTTTATTAAATTTCAACAGTTTTTTACAAAACTTGCCTGAAATAGAGAAAATATCGTCTAATACTAGTTGCAGAAGGCAATTCCAACACTCATGCGTTCGAAAACTCGCTCCTGACGTCCTCGCATTTAACTGAGGCACGCACAGAAATGTAATAATTATTAGGTTATATTATGTTTCTTCTAGTATTCCTATGTCGAAGCTTCCGTTTGTTTATGTTTACATAGTTCCGTAGCTAAATTGGAATTATAAGAAATTAGTCGTCAACAATAATTGGGTGGTCTCACAGTACGATCGAAAAGGTGGAATGATACTTATAATTGATATTTCACCATGAAGTGTTAAATTCATTTATCGTCGGATGAAAGGACCACCTTTGATTGCGGATAACAAGTTCTCTTATGCATAACACAAACTTATGATTCAACGAGTACTTAGAAGTGAATTTAGTCATCAAATGTTCAAAATGTGCTCCATTTTTTGATTAGGGAAGAGAGGGGATACCGCATGGCGTACTACCCAACGCTATCGATCTGCAACCAAAACTTTGACAGTTTGGTGGACATGTGTTTCTTGTGTTTATCAGAGCGTTTACGGACTGTTTTGTTATAAAACTGTAACTGTACGGCTGTAAAAGCCACATCAGGAAAAATGAGCCTGGTTCTGTGGTCATGTGGTGCCCATTTGGTTTCAATGTCAGGGAATTTGTAATCCGTCCTCTCTCTTCTATTGTCTAAGGCTCCATTATTCTCAAAGCATTAATATATTCATTTTCGTTTGTTGTAAAATATATTTTTTAACATTTGTGGTCCAATATTTTGGCAGCACATTGTTATTGATGATTTGAGAAGCTCAAAATCATCTTATTGTCTTTTGAAAACCTCATCTTTCAGATATGCAAAGATGCTAAAGTCCAGGGGAGTCAAGTCTGGAAAGCGTGTCGGAAAGGAAAACTGGAGTCCTCGACTCCAGTTAGTCGGTAGTCATAGAACTCCTGCAAATAGCTTAGATTTGCAGAAATAGTGTGGGCAGTTGCCCCATCTTGGTTAAAGAACATGCGCGCATATGCTCCTGACGTCACGTCAGTGCTTTTTAAGAATATTATGAATGAATTCACGATATCGCTATTTCATGGCCACTCCGAAGTATCAGCCAAATATTAGTAATAACGAACAACTAACGAAAATTCAAACCGCTGACAAAAGTTTGTACACCAGAATTCCAACTTCCAACGAAATTTCATTGGAATTCATTAGGAATTCTTTTGAAATTCTATTGGAATTCTATATTTTTGTACACCAGAATTCCTAGCGGTTTACCCCTCGGTTAAAACCAACTATTTGGAGCTGTATACATGATTGTCCGATAGGTGTCGCACTTTAACATCAATAGGAATTCTCACTAATCCAATAGGAATTCCATGGAATTCAATAGGAATTCCACGGAATTCAATAGGAATTCCACGGAATTCAATAGGAATTCCAGGAATTCCATGGAATTCTACTTTCTTGTTCACCAGAATTCCTAACGGTTTACCCCTCGAATTCAATTTATATTTAGTAACGGGATAAACACAATTTTACAAAAATTATCATCAAAATCATAAGGAAAATCAATTAATTTCACACAAATGACAAGCACAGAAAAAACCAACGAATCAAATCAAATTAAGGTTGAAATAAGGTATAATGCCAGGGTAGTTGAAATTATTCAAATCAGCCTGTTCTACTGGCCATATTGACATTTTGCGAGATTCTGGAAATTGGCGACATCCTGGTATAATTGTGTTTGTTAGTGACACCAAGCAAATCAGAGCCCCTAGTATTCCTGGGTGGAACATGAAAGCCTCAAAGAGATAAATGGTCTGAAGAAGATATGACGCCGCTAACTAGTCTCGCGAACAATAATACATCTCCTCTAATAATTCAACGAGTATGTAAGGTGGGCAAATGTAGAACAGATCTACTACTGCGGAAAAGCTTACACGTGAGATACCTAACCTAAACGACGCAGAAAGAAGAAACTTATTCTGAACTCTCTCCAGCCTGTCGCAATCTTCATAATTATAAGGAGACCACACACAAGAGACATATTCAAGATGAGATCTAACCAAGCTAGCATAAAAGTGTTTTATAGTATAAATGTTTTTGAACTCACATGGGTGCCTCAAGGTGAAGCGCTGTATTCTAAAAACTCTATGATCAATGTATTGATTCCTTGTTATTTAGATAATAGTTACATGCAAACTGCCAATCATACCTGAAAATACTCATAAGCTTGCATTTGTTGAGGTTGATGACAACTTTATTGATTTCACAACATTGTTGTAATCTATTCAGGTCCGACCATAGATAGACATAGTTATTTTATGTCTATGGGTCAGACTGAAGATCCAAAACGTCAGTCAACTTTTTGATCGTTAAAAAAATCTTCAAGACATCCGCATATAAGATAAACTTGGAGTATCGGAAGCATGCGGTGATATGATCGATACAAATGAAAAAAGTAGAGGATCCAAGTGGCTACCCTGGGGTACACCTGAGTCAACCATGTACAAAGGCGAGAAAGAGATACGAACTTTGACTGATTGGGTCAGATGAGTGAAATATTAGATGAACCGCATCTGTAATATGCCAGTGATTCCAATTGATGAAAACTTCTCACTCAAAGTGCAATGGTGAACCTCATAAAATGCCTTGAAAATTTCTGTATTGACAACATCAAGCCTTTCGCCGCTCCACAAAGAATCGATGACATACTGGACACAAATTAGTAGTTTGCAATCAACACTTTTACCTTTTGTGAAGCCATGCTGTTGGTCGACCAATTTGGACGAAACATTTGCCTGTATCTGATCCAGTACTGGTGTTTCGAGGATTGTTGGAATGGAACTGATTGTTCTAAAATTGGTGATGTCATATATTTTTCCATACTTGAGCAATGCACCAAACAACGCTTCCATCATGAAGGAAAAACACCTGTTGATAATGACCCATTGAGTTAAATTTGAAGAGGAAGTGCGACTGGTGAACTAAAGTTTTTCAGAAAGAAAGCTGATATTAAATCAGGTCCTGGGCCCTTGTTGGCCTCGAGAGAATCAAACTTCTCAGTTACCCCAGCAGAAGGGCTAAAACCAGAAACATAAATAGACCGTAAGTCTTCAGAAATCAGAGCAGCGATGTCAGAGTCAATCTCTGTATTTTTATCCAAGTACATAACTGTCGGCAAATCATTGTCATTTCTTTTGGAGTGAAATTCCAATATAATTTTATATTTTCCTTTATTGAATTCCCTATGTCCTCAATATAATCTGAATAACATGACTCTGCCATTTGTAACGTTCCTTTTTGACCCGGGCCGGGGTTTGTTTACATTCTGCTTGCGGTAAGGTTGTCGTTTGTGTTGACGTTGAGTTTGAGGTTGGGTCTCAGTGGTACCAATCGACGCTAAAGAATTATTGTATTCTAAGAGCCGAAGTAGTAGGCTATATTGTTTCGTTGTGACAGTCTGAAATTTTGTGAGAGTCGGCGTCAGTGAGATGAGATCGTCTATTTTGTGGAGATTCTACGGAGGAGCAATAGGTTATGCGCATTTTCGAAACTTCGTAAGAATTGTTGAATTCTTCTTAGTTGGATATAGTTTCGAAAATCGAATTAGGAGTGAGGGTTACATTGGTTTGATTTGGAAGGATAACAGGTAACCTCCACTTGTCTCGAAAGAGGATTTAAAGACCTTTTGCAAAATCCAAGTTGAACACGTGAACGATCTTGGCGACTTTGACAGAACATTGCTGTGTGCTTGAAGGATTATTTGGTGGAGGCACGGCCAGATTTAGTTTAGAACCAAACTTATACAGGACAACCCCGAATATCAGGGGTTTTTATGTCAGGAAGAGTGAAACTGAGACATTCGAGTATATACAAGGTGATCCATAAGTAACGCTGTGAGACAGCCAACGCAGGGTTGCAGATCACGAGTGTGTATACAAGGTGGCCAGTAAGCAACGCTGTGAGACATTCAATCGAGGATTGCAGACTACGAGCACAGAGAGAAAGAGGACAGTATTGCGAGACCATCGGCGTAATACTACGTTCAGGAATAGGAATGGCACGCAAGTTATTGGAAACATATCTCGATATATATCTTATACCTGCTATAGACGACTTGAACATATATTATCATCAATTATATAAGTTATTATTGTTGTTGTAAAGCGGAAATTGGAGAAAGATTTGTGGTAATCATATAAGATCATAAATAAGAAACGTGGATGCGCCTGAGCTCAAGCGACGAGTATTTGAATGAAAGGAAAATATATACGTACAATTTCCGCCACCCTCTACTGGAATAAATTGTTTGTTTTTTTTAGCGTGAATATTCTTTTGGTGAATTTAGGAATTATTGCATTACGCTGGGGTATCTGGGAAAATAAAATTTACCTGGGGCCCATTCACCAGGTTCCATTTTTGGAAACCCACTCCCATCTCCACTAGAACTAGACCGCGGATCCCCGAGTTCTAGTAGCTCCGAATGGGAATAGTCGTTTGTCGTTATACATTCTGGAACAATTTGATAGAAGATTACAAAATGCAAGATAATCTTCCCAGCCTTTATATATTTTATAGTCTCTGTATACTCTTTTTTTATTGAAAACGAGTTCCTTAGGTTTAGGGGTATACCAAAGAGGATATGTGGACTTCTTGATAAACATTTTTGGACAAATCTATCTATGGCCTTGAACATCACAATATACTATTCTAGTTCACTGTGGGCTCAATATGAACACTAAAATAGTAACTACACTCTTGTCTACTACAGGTTTTGTCGTATGACATGTTTCGGAAACAATATTTCCATCTTCAAAGACGAAGCGTTACTAAAGCATGCTATCAATTCCTACACTCTAGTATGCGTTGACATTATACTCATGGTCATACACCGATTGGTGAGAATAATGAGTTGTTAATAGGGGTTAGATCATTATTGAGTAAAATATCTTTTCTCTTATACATTTCGATCCCTTCAAGTGCTACTAAAAATAATTTATTGGAATTTTTCAACAATTTGACGGAACTTTCTGAAATTGAGTGGCCAGTAAAACGTGATTTGAAACAGCAGATTTGTCGATGTTGTTGTTCCAAATGTGTCCCGTATCCTCTTTAAACCATGTGAATGTTTTTGGTTGTTTGCCAGACGTAGCACTAGTTGCAATCTAAACAATTAATTTAATATATTTTAACATGTTCGGAGATTTATCGAATGTATTTCCTAGAAGTTGTTTAATTTTCGTGGAAGTTTTGAAAGCGAGTTTTATATTAACTTTTTTAAAAATATTCTGGAGTTTGTTGTTTGTTTTCGGATGGGACATGAAAGCTTAGAAACCTTTTACCGTTTATATTTTTTTCGTTGGGTTTATGTTACTGAAGAGGTTTTTATCTTTATGTTTGTTGGTAATTTTCTGAACTCGTTGATGACTATATCCGTTTCTTTCGGCAATTTGGAAAATCATTTTTCTTTCTTCCTTGAAGTTTACAATATATCGTTGCTGAAATACTAATACCTCGTAATCCACAAAAAATCAAATTTCCTTTTTTGGTGGCACTGGGTAGCGTAAACCAAACTCTACAATTCTGCTAATATATTGTATACAACAAAAGTTTTACTTGGTAAATATTTAGGATTTCTGATACCTCTTATTGTAAATGCACATATTTTTTCAAGCAATACCTCTTAACCCACAGTCAGGAATATTTCGAATATATCGTATCCCACAAATAACCACCATACAATCAGGTTAGGTGTTTGTGTAGGTTATGTTCTTATTATTGTTATATTATTTTCAAAGAACAGTAATTTAATAGCAGTGAAATGTCTGGATATCGAGGAAAATTGTTAGTCGCGCTAGCCAGAAAACAAAATAACCCAGTAGTAACGGACATCAGGGCACTAAGATATTTGCCAAATGAGAAAATTTTTTACAAACTTGATTTTGATTCCGACTGGAAAGAGCTTCCACAGAGACCAAAAAAGGTGTTAGATGTTGTGGAGTGGCCAGCAATGTATAATGAGAAAAGGCAAATAAAGGAACAAAAGTGGCAACACCTGCAAGCCTTAAAATCCGTTATACCCAGCGACTGTCACAGCTTTTATGACAATTTAGCATATAGTGAAGTTTAAATTTTTTTTACCGTTGTAAATTAAGTATAGTTAATAATAAAAATAACGTATATTTGTTCCTACCAAAGTGTTTTGTCTACAAACGATAATCTGCGTATCCCACTGCAAAAACAAAATTTCATTGCAATACCTCGTATGCCGCGCCAAAAATGTAAAAAAAATTAAAATTAGTACAACACTTTAATTTTGTATAATCTTTAATGTCAAAGTAGATATCCTTAAAAAAGATCAATCTCTAAGTTGAATACTTTTCATAAAAAATAGTTTTTCGCTTCTCCTGAAAAATTTAATTTTAGGGTTTACGAGGTATTAGTACTTCAACGACGATATGTCAGACGACAAAACTTGTAGTGGCAAGAGTGTAGTTACTTTTGTAGTGATCCCATCCCAATATAAAATACATCAACCAAATCATCCATCCCAGCATGATCGGAAAATAAAGTCAACCAATCCAATTGTGATCACAAATCATTTAATGCTGCATAATCGACTTTTTGCGCGTATGTTCTGGGGAACATCGCGTTATAGTTTTGCCCAAATGTCTGTAACTTTCGAATTTTTTGAAAAAAATGGTCTCAAACGATTAAGTTCGACTCCCCAATGAAGAATTCGAGGTCAAATTTGATTCTGTCCGGCCGGCCGTCCGGCCGTTGCCACGATAACTTGAGAACGAAAAGAGCTAACGACTTGAAATTTTCAGGGTAGGTGGCGCATCCCAATACGACGGACAAGTTCGTTAATGGGCATAATCGGCCCAGCGGTTTCCGAGTAATAATTTTGTTTTAAACCAATATGAATCCGATCGAATTGAAACTTGGTGAGTAGTTGTAGAATATGAACCTAAGCACGTTTGTGAAATTTTGTGCGAATCATATGGCTAGAAAATTAAAAAAAAATTATTAAAAAATATTTTTGTTGTCACGATAACTTGAGAACGGAAAGATATAGCGGCTTGAAATTTTCAGGTTAGGATGAGCACCAGAACGCGACATTTCAGTTTGTTTATGAGCATAATCGACCAAACGGTTTTAGAGTTATAGCCATCTGAAATTTTCTGAAATTTCGTGGTTTTTGTTCCTCACTAACTCGAAAAGTACTGAACCGATTGAATTCAAACATGCTTATTAGTTGTAGAATGCCAACGCGGAAATGTTTGCAAAATTTGGTGAGGATAGCATTCGTAGAAAATTTTTAATAAATCATTGAAAATAAAAAAAAAAAATTCTATATATCAGTAACTAATCGTTAGAAATTGATGAAATTTTGCAAGAGCCTTCATAACCTAACTCTACCGCTAAGTTTCAAGTTTTAATACGATCGGTTTAATATTGTTGGAGATTGGAGCATTCTTGTGTGAATTCAGTAGATGGGTGACCGTTGCCTCGAATAGTTTCGAACGAAAGGAGATAGGGACTTGCAATTTTCAGGGTAGGTTGCGTATCCGAAAGGGAGAGTTGAGTTCGTTTTTGGGCATAATCGGTCTAATGGTTTCCGAGTTATACCCACCTGGAATATTATTTTCTTGATAACTGAAAAAATAAATATTCGATCGAATTGAAGCTTGGTAACTAGTAGTAGAAAATCAACATAAAGACGTGTTCAAAATTTTGTAAGAACCGTACCACTAGAAAATTCGAAAAAAATGACGAAAACAAAAATTTTAATAACCGTACCCCTAGAAAATTTCAAAAAAAATCACGAAAAAAAAAATTGGTTCAAGCACTGACGTGAAGTCAGAAGCTTTTGCGCGTATGTTCTATTGTCCATTCTTCTGTATTGGACACCCTTAATCGAATTTACCATGGTAAATTATGTTGTCCATTCTCCCGTATTGGACACTTAATTCGAATTTACCATGGTAAATTCGAATTAAGAGTGTCCAATACAGTGGACAACATAATTTACCATGGTAAATTCGATTAAGGGTGTCCAATACAGAAGAATGGACAATAGAACATACGCGCAAAAGCTTCTGACTTCACGTCAGTGCTTGAACCAATTTTTTTAAGTTGTAAGAGCTAACACCAATGTCAGGGGAGAGTTTAACATTGACCGAAATGCTGGCAAGAAGTGCAGGAGCATCCAACCTAGAGAGAACATCCAAGGAGGGCTTAAATTCGACATTATCATCTCCAGAGAATACAAGATCTAGCATACCGGCGGCACACATGTGCCTTACCGAATTAATTTGATGTAAATGATTCATGCCACTTTGATATCACATTAAAAACAAAACGTGCTAATCGGTGAGCCAGCGCTAATTCACCAAGGCACGAAGTCGAGTATCATCCATGATACTCTAACGGTAATATGCGAAAACAGCCTTTCTGGTATGGTGTAATATAATACATATTGAAGCTAGTTGCAAGTCGTTCTTTTATACTATGGCGCTAGCTTTCAATATCAGTCGAAAGTTACGCTTTATATTGGGACTGAGCAACTGCCACTACCTGTGACTGTTCTATTCAACAAGTGCTTTTCAGCTTAAAATTTTTGCGTATTCTCCGAAAATTATGATTCAGGTGTCATGTGCTTCGGAATGGCATATGTAGATAGTTTTTGGGAAAACGCTCAGGCCACTCGCAAAAATTGCAATAGTTATAAAAAATTAAGTGAAAAAAAAGAAGGGGGTTTAGTTTTTCGCCAAAATCTCAAAAACTATCTGTATAATTCAAATTTGAAAAAATATTCGAGAAGAGGAGGAAATTTCCTGAAAAAAAGTCCCAACTCCCGGAACTAAGGACAATATTTATAATTTTCCGAGAGGGTAGAAAATACTACCGAAACCGGGTACTCCGGCTTGCGTAAACCTCGCACCCTTCGGACCTTTCATGAATAAATATTATTTAAACTTATTAAATATGAAAATAAAAAATTGAAAAAATTCAGGCGCCTGCAGGATAATCAATGAACAATAATCCGTGGTACAAAAATGTTTATCGCGATTTTTCAATTAGTTATCCATTAATTAATTAAATATTTTTGTAGCACGAACATTAACATTGCAAGTACGCTAATTGTTAAACTATTAATCTGAATTTTTTTTCCTTTCGTGAGGCTATTTTTCAAAGGTCTTAGAATAGATTCCTATTGAAAAATTTTAAAAATTGTTAATTTTCGTTTTGTTATGAACGGAAGTGAAAAATTATGAAGCTTCAATTTATAATATTACTATTGATCCGTTTTCTTATAATCAGAAACTACTCAAAAATGATTTCTAGTAATTATTATCTCCCATTGTTCGAAAAATTGTTACAAACCAATGCGTTGTTTATGAGATAATTTAAAATTTTCTTTTGAAACATAATTGAAGCTTTATAATTTTTCACTTAAGTAAATTGTTAATAACAAAACGAAAATTAACGATTTTTCAAAATTTCCGAAGGGAATCTATTCCAAGACCTTTGAAAAATAGCTCCACGAAAGGAAGAAATTTTCAGATTAATAGTTTAACAATTATCGCACTTGCAATGTTGATGTTCATGCTACAAAAATTTGTTAATTTACTAATGGATAACTAATTGAAAAGTCGCGGATTATTGTTCATTGATCTATCCTGCAAGCGCTTGAATTTTTTCAATTCTTTATTTTCATATTTAAGAAGTTTAAATAATATTAATTCATGAAAGGTCCGAAGGGGGCGAGGCTTACGTAGCCGGAGTACCCGTTTCCAGGAGTATTTTCAACCTTCTCGGAAAATTATAAATATTGGTCCTAGTTCCGGGAGTTGGGACTTTTTTTCAGGAAATTTCCTCCTCTTCTCGAACCTTTTTTCAAATTTGAGTTATATCAGATAGTTTTTGAGATATTGGCGAAAAACCAAAGTCCTTTCTTTTTTTTTTCACTTAATTGTTTATAACTATTGTAATTTTTGCGAGCGGCCTTAGCATTTTCTCAAAAACTAACTACATGCCATTCCGAATCGATTGACATCTCAATCATAATTTTCGGAGAATACGCAAAAATTTTGTCCTAAAAAGCACTTGTTGACTAGACCAACTTTGATATATCAGTAATCAGAGCACAGTTCATGAAATATTGCTCAACACTACGTAATAGTGTCAACGTTCTTTTGTCGAGAACTATACAACGGATGCTAATGATTCCTTACGAACACATTTAAATCAATTCAGACTTCAATGATATGATTGATGTGTTCCTCAAATGAAAATTTTTCCACATTTAACCTGATAGGAATACTTCAAATATAAATATATAATGAGTGGTGAAACATGAAATTCTAAGATCTAGGATAAAGTATTTTGGAAAAGCACCACGTTCCTCGCCTCATTACATGAACTGCAACTGGGTAATGGATTACCAGACAGAGCTATGCCCTACCTTCAGCCTTCTAGAATCGATTTCATTTTTTTTTCAAATTGGAATTCATAGCTCAGTGTGCAATGAAGAAAGATGAAGCAAATAATATTGGAGGTGAAAAATTTACCTTTGTGCTAAAGCTAGCTTTAACCTATCATTATCATATTTCAGCTGCATATCTGTGAGAGGCTTTTCTTGTATAACTTGATGACTAGGACTATCACTAACTTGCAATCCTGAGACTGAATGGCTGCGTGGTTGAGGTATTTCATCATCTTTATTTTGGCACTGTGGAAGAGCGGCACTACCTGGAATTAAATAAAATCATATAATTTTATATAGAGTTCCTACTACTTTAAAATCAAGAGATACCAGTGCTTTATGATAAGCAACGGTGATATCGATATTTTAACAACCACTCCATCGTTTGACATTGTTAAAGTTTGGATCAGAATTGCAATTGCAAATTTTTGTGGCCCTCAGGGATATTTTTATTTTAGTGCAAAGTACAGCCTATGATGATATTAATGGAAAATTTTTTCGTTCAAATGTCCTATCTGGCTTTTATACAAATGATAATTCTTATTCTTGCATAATTTAGGCCCTGATATCTTTTATGAGCGTTGAACAGCTCCTAGAGCATAGTCCTTTTCTTCAATATAGCTCAACAATGGCTAATCGTGTTGAAGCAATAGACATTGGTTTCTAATAATTTATGTCCCCATTTCGAGAAACAACCCCAGGAAATTCCACGCGAAACAGAATAAGTGTTTCACTAGCTATGCAGCATGATGCACCCCCCTTCTAGGTATAAACGGCATCTGAAGGGTGTTTCGAAAAGAGCGTACTATTTCCAGGTTCAAAAAACACGTAGAAAAGTATTGAAATATATAATGAAGGGTGAGTCTTAAAGTTGTACAATAATTTTAACCATAGATTCCTACCCTCAAATAAAAAAACACTTTTTTCCTTCACAATTCACAAAAAGTTATAAGCATTTAAAGATTTCACAATGTGCTAATACACTCCTGCATATAAATTATCTATGACATTAGTTGTGGGCGAGAAAAAGGTACAGTAACGTGCTTTACAGCTTAAAGTAGTAAAATTTCTGGAGTTTCCCATTTTATACCATTGAATGAAGAATATCTCGAAAACAAAGGAGAAATGATGAAGAATAATTTAATGTTCTAAAATGAATGAATATTTTTGAAATGACTAAAGAAAAACTTCATCTGCTTTCTTTATGCTAATTTCGCTTAGTCTTATGAATCCACGAGTCTATAAACTAGAAAACCAGTAGAAGTAGAAAAAAACTAATATTCGGAAAATATGTATCATTGTTATAGCAAACTTCACAGCAACATTCATTTTATTTGAAACAAGGATCGTTTTATATTATTTTCCTAATCCGAAAGAAAATTATTCCATATTCTTTACACCTTCCATCTACTGTACATTTCTACCAATAGATCAATGTAATATGATTATGTATTATTATTGATCTAAGTTCCCTGTTTCAAATAGGATATCGTATAAAGGTTCGCTTTGAAATGAATATTATGGCCATAATTTATATAGATCATTTATTTTGTATCACAGTCAGTTACTAGATAGTCATTACACTGAACAACAAATTTTCAGAAATAGTTAGCATGTAGATGTATAGCAAATGAGAAAAATGCTATCGTCTGATGTTTAAGTTACAAATAAATGAGAAATTGAAATGAACACTATTTTCATTCATCTCCAATAAATAATACATAAAAATTGCTATTCGTCATCCATTTCTTCTTCTAATTCCTTCAACTTAGCTTTCTTGATAGCAATATCCAACAACAATGATTCTTTTTTCAGTGCTGCTTCGCTTCTTTGTGTTTGGAGTTGATTCCTCAAGAGTTGTTGGGTTAACCCTGCAATGACAATCCTCTTTTCAAGTAGGATAATGCTTAACTCCCTATTATTCCTATGCACATTCCCTCGATTCATACTGAAATATTTGTTGTTCACATTAGTCAACCCTATCACTGCAACCTGTTTTTACTTACTTGACTTGATATTCTGCCTAACTACAATAAGAACAATCCTCAGTCCTCACATAGGTAATTATCAATTCACACCGAATGATAAAAAAAACGAAATGGAAATGTACGACCAGCGGATTTTTTATCACAGAACACAAATAAGTTGTTTATATAGGTTATATTCGTGATAATCGTGATCACAAATTGAAATGTCAAAACTGTCAGATGGCGTTGACACTGACATTTGCACACAATTCTCGAAAGCATAGAACAAAATACTACAACTGTATTCGCAAAACGATGAAAACACTCGAATTTTTTTATACGCCGAATTGATGAACTCATTTCTACATATACTAGTAGAGTTCACAAGGCATGAAAAGAGCTCTAAAACAGATTTTCGTGGGACCTTCATTGCTAAAATGTATAGACCACTGGGTATCATTCTCCATACCCTTACAATGTAAATTCAACTGGTCGTCAAAAAATCGTCGTGTGCAGGAAGGGGTGGGGGGAATTTTTACAAAAATTGACAAAAAATTTTTTTCTGTTCATGGTCATCTATATACGGTGAACATCACTCACACAAACTTCTGTTGAAATATACGATTCAGAAATATTTTTTATTAATTGTCAAAAAAGTCGGATACAATGCTCTTAAATGGAATTCCTTAAGATATAAACGCTTGCCCTGAACACCCATATTAACTATTATGTTCCACTCGGTTTTACTCGAGATCTGTTAGGATTATCGAAAAAATGCTTCATATGAAAGGTCTGCTCCGAAAACCAACGATTCAGATGCTTCTTTCAAAATTACAATAGGTAGAATAGTTTCCTCACAAAATAAGAAATTGTGTTATTAACTCCCATTAACCGAAACCGAACCTGGAGACGCTAGTAAGGCGCAATTTGTAGCGTTAGTCCATGTTAGTGGCGACCTTATGGATTTGAGCTTTGATCTATGCACATAAGGTTCGTTATATCTATCCGACCAACTTTACAGTACTATTCCTGCGTCCTGCGTGCCTTCAGAACGCATTTTGAAGATATTGTTTAAATTCCTAATTGTTTATATATATGAGAATTTTACATATAATTCATATATATTTTATTTAATTTTGTTAATTCGTTAATAAATATGCAAATATGCGAGTTCAAACTTATATTCATTACTTCATAAATCAATTTTGTGACGTAATATTACCACATTTTTGAAATCATCGTTCATTCTCATTAGTAGTAAGAAGATTTCCTGAATCCTAGACCAAAAATCTGGAAAAGAATTAAGAAGGTATATAGTTGGTATCTATGATATTTAGGGTCTAAAAATTTCTTACATGTCATGATTCATCTAATTCAACTATCACTATCAGATGAAGAATCATCATTTTGAAGATATTGTTTAAATTCCTAATTTTTTATGTATATGAGAATTTTACAGATAATTCATATATATTTGATTTAATTTTGTTAATTCGTTAATAAATATGCAAATATGCGAGTTCAAACTTATATTCATTACTTCATAAATCAATTTTGTGACGTAATATTAACACATTTTTGAAATCATCGTTCATTCTCATTAGTAGTAACAAGATTTCCTGAATCCTAGACCAAAAATCTAGAAAAGAATTATGAAGGTATATAGTTGGTATCTATGATATTTAGGGCCTAAAAATGTCTTACATGTCATGATTCATCTAATTCAACTATCACTATCACATGAAGAATCATCAAGGGAAGGAAGATTTGAAAAATTTGAAGTACTCGTATTTGCACATGTTTTTTGGGCCATACATTTGCAGGAGCCAATACACGGAATTTGTTTTCTTTTACAGGAACACATTGATCCTGTGCAATCTGAAATGAGAATTTCCATTTCATAAAGAATATTTACGGATCTGATATTCGAAATAATATTTACCTTTCCTACAACTGCAGTTGCTAAGGATAGATGTTTCCTTAGGTAGGATTGGCATCGTCGTTAATTTTGGCAGAAGTTTTCCATTTTCTACATACCACCCACTAAATATAGGATCCGGTAAAGATGGTCATGGTACATTACTATTGATCCAAATTTTTGTTTGGTAATGGACTCGAAGGCTGTGTTGTCTCAAACTATCCAATGTTGGAGGTAATTTACTTATGGATCTTGAAGAAGCTATAATATTCCCCTGAGCCTGTTGATACATTTCACATTTTCGTTTGTCGTATACAGACAGATTACAAATTCAACAATATCATTGAATACTTTCAAACATGGCACCGGAAGTACATGATGAATTCAAAAATAGGAATTTTGTCATTAAATGTTTGATTGGGAATTTTAACCAACTTTCTGTAGATCAGGCGCTAGAGCATATCAACAAAAATTCCAAAGCTGCAGGAGGAACAGTGGGATAAACTGAAAATAGTACTATAGAATGGATGAATGGTTCTTGAGTAACAACATTATTGGTATGAAGTTAGTCACATTACGCTCATCTTTGCATCTTCATTCGGTCAAAATGTCGAAGAAGGTATAAAAATAATGAAAATTGATGAAGATTCTGAGCAGATACTGCAGAGTGAACTTTCAAGATTTTGAGAATTTGAGAGAATAAGTATTCAATGATATTGTTGAATTTGAAATCTATCTGTATACGACAAACGAAAATGTGAAATGTATCAACAGGCTCAGGGGAATATTATAGCTTCTTCAAGATCCATAAGTAAATTACCTCCAACATTGGATAGTTTGAGACAACACAGCCTCCGAGTCCATTACCAAACAAAAATTTGGATCAATAGTAATGTACCATGACCATCTTTACCGGATCCTATATTTAGTGGTTGGTATGTAGAAAATGGAAAACTTCTGCCAAAATTAACGACGATGCCAATCCTACCTAAGGAAACATCTATCCTTAGCAACTGCAGTTGTAGGAAATGTAAATATTATTTCGAATATCAGATCCGTAAATATTCTTTATGAAATGGAAATTCTCATTTCAGATTGCACAGGATCAATGTGTTCCTGTAAAAGAAAACAAATTCCGTGTATTGGCTCCTGCAAATGTAGGTATACCCCAAAAACATGTGCAAATAAGAGTACTTCAAATTTTTCAAATCTTCCTTCCCTTGATGATTCTTCATGTGATAGTGATAGTTGAATTAGATGAATAATGACATGTAAGAAATTTTTAGACCCTAAATATCATAGATACCAACTATATACCTTCTTAATTCTTTTCCAGATTTTTGGTCTAGGATTCAGGAAATCTTGTTACTACTAATGAGAATGAACGATGATTTCAAAAATGTGTTAATATTACGTCACAAAATTGATTTATGAAGTAATGAATATAAGTTTGAACTCGCATATTTGAATATTTATTAACGAATTAACAAAATTAAATCAAATATATATGAATTATATGTAAAATTCTCATATATATAAAAAATTAGGAATTTAAACAATATCTTCAAAATGCGTTCTGAAGGCACGCAGGACGCAGGAATAGTACTGTAAAGTTGGTCGGATAGATATAACGAACCTTATGTGCATAGATCAAAGCTCAAATCCATAAGGTCGCCACTAACATGGACTAACGCTACAAATTGCGCCTTACTAGCGTCTCCAGGTTCGGTTTCGGTTAATGGGAGTTAATAACACAATTTCTTATTTTGTGAGGAAACTATTCTACCTATTGTAATTTTGAAAGAAGCATCTGAATCGTTGGTTTTCGGAGCAGACCTTTCATATAAAGCATTTTTTCGATAATCCTAACAGATCTCGAGTAAAACCGAGTGGAACATAATAGTTAATATGGGTGTTCAGGGCAAGCGTTTATATCTTAAGGAATTCCATTTAAGAGCATTGTATCCGACTTTTTTGACAATTAATAAAAAATATTTCTGAATCGTATATTTCAACAGAAGTTTGTGTGAGTGATGTTCACCGTATATAGATGACCATGAACAGAAACAAATTTTTTGTCAATTTTTGTAAAAATTCCCCCCACCCCTTCCTGCACACGACGATTTTTTGACGACCAGTTGAATTTACATTGTAAGGGTATGGAGAATGATACCCAGTGGTCTATACATTTTAGCAATGAAGGTCCCACGGGGTGACACGATAGAGCCCGGTTTGAACTCTACTATACTCCATTCACTTTTATAAAGTCTCCCGGTTGGCCATGAAAATTTGACACATTTCACCATGTATATTTTTAAAATGTTTGGTTATAGTCATTTTCCTGTCAGATAACTACGCAACGTTGTGCTCTCTACATAGAAGTCGTAGTAATTAGGTATTTTCACAATGTGAATTTACTTCCGAAAAATAATGAATTTGAGAAGATATTATGTTAATTCAATAATTCCACAGTCCTGGCGACTATGGAAGAAAATTTTTGCTCTGTTGTTACTGGAAACATTTCACGTACATAAACTGGTTGGAAGATTCAATTATGCTATTTTCTTGTACGGAAATCAAGAATCAAGTGTTGAAATTTTATTGAAAAATAATGGATAGAGTATAGTCCGTTACTTTGTGATAGTTCATTTGAAAAATGAATAAAAGTATGTACCTGAATAATAACCCGACAGGAAAACTTCTAAACGAACAGAGGTACCTATGGAATTTCCCACTTTTCTCAAGAAGACATTTAAATACCTTGTTGCACAAATTGAAATACACCAGTTTCAAAATGTAGTAGTACTATGAAACCCGAGTAATTCTTATACCTTAACAAAATATAATGATAGGGAACTAAGTCATTTCATTCGAGAGTTCAACATGTAAGAATGAAGTTTTCCTATTGCAGATTTTAATGTTATGATTATGTTAAGTTTGAGACTTTTGCGAGTAGACATTGGCAACGTCTCGGCGAAATGTTTTGACCTTGACAATATTTCAGCAGTGCCAACCTGCCTGTGCTTCAGTTACAAAAACGTGATAGACCTAAATCATGGCCAACCGGGAGACTTTATAAAAGTGAATGGAGTATATAGTATAATATTTTGTTTCGCGAGGAGGCCAAAGGTTATATATAGAAATATAAAGATGTTATCTCTGGTGTGTAGATTAATTTTGACAGATACGTAAGTCCATTCCAACAAACTAAATGGACGTATACATAATGTACGTTTGGTTTCAAAACTTTTTCATACACCATTTTTTCTATCCAACGATTTTTCGATATATTGATTCAGCTTGTATAAATTAATCAAATTTGATACTTGAGGTCATAATGACTAATTGAATCCCGATTTAATATAGCGAAAAATAGGTGCAGGGAAAAAAAGGTGTACCCGAAAGTTTTGAAAGCAACTCTATATACTCGTATACGTAGGGTTGTGTTCGAATATTAACTCTCATTGCGTTCGAAAACTGAAAGGTTTGGTAAATGTTAAGGCGAAAATTCATGTGACGATTTTGTCGCCGAAAACCAGCGATTTTGTGGTCCAAAATTTCGACGATTTTTTCCTTCAAAACCAGCGACTGTCGTTCGAAATTTCCCTTCCCCTATATTTCATGGAGCGACAAAATCGCACGACAGATTATTTTGAACTGACAGAAACATAACCTAATTGAATTTAAATATTACAACTAAATACATAATTTAGGTACAAAATGAGTTCCGGAAGTACTACAGTTATCTCTAATAATTATATAAATGTATTAAATCGCAAAAGAAAAACAAATGGAAACTTCCAAGACGATGCAATTTCTGGAGTTCATATAGGAGCTTCAACTCCTAATTGTAGAAGGAGAAGACTAAGAGGTTCTTAATGTAGATCATGTATGACAAAACAAATTGTGGTCCCAATTTTATAGACATTTGTTCCTTATGTTTACAAAGTAGTGCCCTTAATTCAGAATCACATGAAATTGATGGCCCATATTAATGTGGAGAATGGTAAACTTAAAAAAAAAGTATGGTATATTCTTGTAAAGTCGCAGCATGGAGCAGGTGTAAACATATTACTGATGTTTTAATTCAAGTTCAGGTGCATGCTGTTCTAATTCATTTATGAGGATACATATAGTGTCTAATTGATCCAGATAAAGCTGTGGTATAACAGTTATCCATAATTAAAATGATTTTTTCAAGATATGATACATATTTATTATGTCAAAATAATTATTAACAATAAGTGTAATGTTTGAGGTATAATAAAGTTTTGATGACCATCTCTTCTATTCAATTGAAAATATCAAAATTGTTTATGCCTGTGAAACTTTTCAAAGCACTGTCACTGTTCAAGATATCACTCTTTGTAGATAACCCGGATATATCAATGGCACAAGTGTTAGGTGGTCTGGTAACAATGTACACAACCAAGTATACTACTTAAATTATTATTGCTGTTCAACTAACTCAAGGGTGCTTGGGTGATACTTATTTCTTCTTCTGAATGAGGTTTTTCAACACAGCAAGTCATCGATACATCCTTCCTCAGTTCTCTTTCGAGGTACCTCCTTGTACTCTGTTTGAAGATGATGCAGTTCCAAGTTGAGTACTCTTCGGTCTATTAGTTATCTTCCTAACGCAGTTTCAATAATTATATTTATATTTGGTTTTCCGGAGGTAAGAATTGAATACACAAACCTATACTAGTAAATTTCACAGGAAGTTGGACATAATAAAACCAGTACAGAATAAAACCTATACATTTTGGCATTTTTTCGCCCATGAATTGCATTTGGGCAGACAACAATAGAACATACGCGCAAAAGCTCCTTACTTCACGTCAGTGCTTGAACCAATTTTAATTTTTGCGGCTGTCACTGCTGTCAGAGGTATGTCATCAGTTGTCGTTGGAATGCTGGATTAATCCAGCGACATGGACGACGTCGTCCAAATGACTGTATACTCATTTGGACGACAAAATCGCTGGTTTTCGGCGACAAAATCGTCTTATGAATTTTCGCCTTTACTCCATGACTGTCGTTCGAATTGTCAGAGTATTCTACTCCGAGTTTATTTTACTCCTGTCAAAATTGACATAACTCATGGGACGGAAAATCTAGTATCTTTGTCTCACTGTTTTATGAATGTTCTGTGAGGTAATTCAATAGTTTTAATACTGCTCACAATATATATTTATGATTAGGGTGACATATATGTGAATAAAACATTAATATGTAATAGGTTCTTTCTTAAACCAACATTACCTATTTTCCGATATCGGCACCTTCTGTCACTGTCAGAGTAAACTACAGAGTAAATCTGTCAAACCTTCAAAAATTCTACCCTACTCCGTGGAGTTAATATTCGAACACGACCCAGGAATCAGGATTCTGCGCATAGACAGATTAGTACTGCTAATTTGCCTTTTGTTGGAAAGGGCTCCATGTTGTAGTTTGTACGGTTTGTAGAGCATTACTTGCAGCTCTCGCACCAATCGAGTTATGTGGAGAAAATGTGATTTAAGGACAAATCGTCGATAGTCCTCAATTCATATTGGCATGCTTATTTACATTATTTTCATAGGTTTGTTTATATTTCTCCACTGGGACCATAGAGATCTACGCAAATAACGAAGTAATAACCAATGAGCTCGTGGGGAAGCGTAAACAGAAACATGCAGATGTTAACTACGTTTTTCTTCGTTATTTATTACTATATTTTCCCCTTCCTCTATGGGACAAATTTCAAATTAGAATGTTACATGTACTCTTTATTAAAGGGACATGCGTCGCGTTTAACCGGTATAACGTATCAATAGTCGAACTTAAGCTAGTAACCGGAACAGAGCGGTTAAGACCAATCCCTGATATCATAACCAATCGGTAATGTATAGCAAGAGATTGGTCTTAACCACTTTGCTCCGGTTACTCGCTTAAATTCGACTATTGACATGAAAGAGAACTATAAGAAGTCAAAGTCAAACCTCCTTTGTGAGCATGTGAGCACAGAGCACCTAGCAGTGTTCCTCACAACTCAGAACATCAATTCTAATTGAAAATGGCTTTCAAAGTACACAGTGCCAAAAATATTGTTAATTTTTCAGTTGTTCAAAATACCCCCCAAAAAACTATTGCTTGCAAAATTCTAACAAAATATCAACGCGGCAACATTACTGCAGGTTGATGGAAATACTTGCAAATGCAGTAATTATTCGCAAATTGATAATAGACCACATTAGTTGGGTTAGGCGGGAATTTTGAAATGCATCCGTATGATCTATGAGAGCTACGCCATTATTCGAACCCATTTTTGAAACAATTGGTAGAGTTGCTTCAGTTCAGAGGGCAGGCTGTTCCATGTGCAGAAAACTCTCTTTCTAAGAGAGCACTGTCTGGAATGAGTCCTGAAATTTTCGTGTTTCTTTTAAAGATGACTTCAAGCTGAGGACTTTATAAGGCTTTATAAGTGAAGATCGTGTCGCCTCTGGCCCGTCTGCTATCGAAGGTGGATAGATTAAGCAGACTCAAGCGTGTGAGATAATCAGGACGAACTGTACCGTAAGGGATCCTAGTGTTCCACCTCTGAATGGACTCGAGAGCATCAATCTCTCCTCAAAGGGCAGTCCACCAGGCATACTCCATGATTGGAGGTATGTAGGTATCGTATAGAAGTTCGCATGTAGTCGGATCGGATTTGCTGAAGTTTTTCTGCATCAGGTAGGTAATATGAAGGGCCTTAATCGTCGTAGCTTCAATGTGAGAGGTCCAAGTGAGGTCATCAGAAACGACCAATCCCAGATCGCACTGACTAGAGGTAGAAGTGATGCGATGACCATTTATGAAGTAGGATAGTTTGGGATAGCTCTTTCGGATGTGTAGAACGCGACACTTATCCAAATTGAGGGGCAGGAGCCATTGCTCACACCACTGAGACAGTCTATCCAGATCTAGCTGGAGAACTCCGGTATTAATTAGTGGTAGATTGTAAAGTTCTGTGTCGTCAGCATACATAGAGCACGTGGAAGCGAAGCAGGAAGGAAGATAGGAAGTATAAAGCAGGAATAATATTGGCCCAAGGGTAGATCCCTGAGGGACACCACTACTGACGTGGACTCTTAACCGAATAAGATGCATTGCATTTTGTGGCAAGAACTTGAAACATATGGACACTACACATGATATAGCTGGTAATCGCAACGATTGAAACAGAAATAAATCTGCAAAATATTCACCCTGTACTGATGATTCTTATCCTGTATCTGTTGGCCGAGGAACCGGAGATCCCGAGGAAAGTAAAGAAAGGTAGCAGCCATCATTCACTGTTGTTCTTTATGTTTAGCAAGTAATTTTGCTGAAAAACACTCCGAAATTTTCACAACACTGACTCAATAATGTAAACCTAACCACCACAAATGCCCAAACTCCATGTATGTTGTAATTATTGGATACATATTTTTTCTTGCGTCTAGTCATGCTTAAATCACTCAACGTACAAGTTAAAATCATAAGAAAAAAGATATTCATTACGAACACAACGAAAATGGGTCATGTCGACACAAAATAGTACTAAGTAAATCTGAATATTTGAATGAACTTGAAAAGATATAGAACATCGTATACTCCACAATTATTACTCTACAGTGGTTAAGAACTTTATTGTGGCATGCTATTACCTGGAGGTTCTAATAAGTTGTCAGGAGATTCTGCGGCAGTTGTTCTGGTTGTGATTGGGCTGGCATTGGCACTTGAAACAGGGGTAACAACATTGGCACCATTTAAAGTAACCTTACTTATTGCATTTCTTGTTGCCTCCTTAACTTCATTAAACTTATCGATAAACTGAAATGAACATATTTACAGCTTTATTTTAATTGATAATAATTTACGACTTATAGCCAGTGTTTTGATTGGGGTGTGTAAGCTAGAGCTACAGTTTAGTCAACTTTCGTATAAGGAGTATTATTTATTTTGGTACCTATCATAAAAGTTCTTAGTTTGATTTATGTTTCCCATAAATTCATCTTTCTGATTTTTGGTACCATATATAATTAACCTGATTTTTTTCTGAAAGATTATTGCCTCAAGAAATGAATTATTATCAACCTTAAACTTCTATGCCAAAGAATCCTACACCAAAGAAAAAAATCCAAACATCACACTTTTTCTACAGGGTGTCTACCTTAAAAAGGGCCAAACTTCAACGGGAGATTATTCAAGAGATTTGCAACAAAAAATGTCATATAACACATGGTCCAAATCCTGACGGTTATTCTTCAATTTAACATTTCTTTATTTCACGAAATATTTCAAATTTTTCCATAAAATCAATTATAATTCAGTTATCCAAGTAGCCACCTGAATTTCGATTACATATCTGGAAAGGGCATTAAATTTGCTAAAAGACAATAATTTCAGTGTGCCAAAAAAAAATCATTTTTGCGGGTGTGGTAAGAAGATGAATATCACGATTCTTAAGTGACCAAAATCAGTCATATTTTTCCAATGGTTTTATCGATGAAAAATTATTTGTTAAGGACACGTTATCTTTTCATTTAATGTACTTTAAAATGACATATCAACTTTTGCGCTAACTGCTTTTCTTCTGCCATAATATCATGGCTAACAAGTTAACAACAAAAAAGTCTAAAAATTCCAAACCTCAATTTGCTCTTTCTTGAAGCTCCTTGTGATTGAATATCAAAGTGAACATTGTACATATTTGAAATCTGACAGTTTTTGTCACTCAATATTTCTGAGTATTAGTAACGTTTTCTTGAATCTAACAAATTAACGCGATTAATATTAAGTGTTATAATGCCTGTTTTTTCGAACATAGAATATCGCGATATGCTGTTCATATATGGATTTGCGAATGGAAATGCTCCCGCAGCAGTTCGCGAGTATGCTAACAGACAAAATTTGTGGTTTCAAATGGATGGCTGCCCAGCTCATAATAGTCGGAACGTACGAGACTTAATAAATCCATATTTTGGGCAACAATGGATTCGAAGGTACGGTCCGGTGAGATGGCCACCAAGGAGCCCGGACCTTACGCCTTTAGATTTTTATGTTTGGAACACCTTAAAAGAAAAAGTGTATCAAATTCGCGTTCAGACTCGAGAGGATTTGATCGAAAGGATACATATGTGTTGTGCAGAAATTCGTCAAAAACATTGTGAACTTCGTAGGGTTGTGGATTCAGTCGAAAGCGATCTGTAAAATGTATCGAACAAGGCGGTGGACATTTCAAACAATCGTTATAAATAGAATGTAGTGTGTTTATTAGTATGTGGTATGTTTTCTTCACATTTAATCATGAAATCTGTTTTATTAAAAATCAGTATATTTTTTCAAATAACTCTTTTTTGACAGATACCTGAATTCATAATTCTCATGAGAATAACTTCGATATTCAATCATAAAGAGCTTCAAAACTCAGCAAATTTTGGTTTGGAATTTTTCGACTTTTTCGTCGTAATCTTGTTAGCCATGATGTTATGGCAGAAGAAAAGCAGTTAGCGCAAAAGTTGATATGTAATTTTAAAGTACATGGAATGAGGTAGTTTTTGCTGAAAAGAAAACGTGTCCTTAATAAATAATTTTTCATCGATAAAACCAATGGAAAAATATGACTGATTTTGGTCACTTGAGAATCGTGATATTCATCTTCTCACCACACCCGCAAAAATTATTTTTTGGCACACTGAAATTTTTGTCTTTTAGCAAATTTAAAGCCCTTTCCAGATATTTAATCGAATTTCAGGTGGCTACTTGGATAACTGAATTATAATGGATTTTATGGAAAAATTTGAAATATTTCGTGAAATCAAGAAATGTTAAATTGAAGAATAACCGTCAGGATTTGGACCATATGTTATATGACATTTTTTGTTGCAAATTACTTGAATAATCTCCCCTTGAAGTTTGGCCCTTTTTAAAGTAGACACCCTGTATATTGCCGCTATCAACAATCCTACATATACACAAAAACCGTTCGTTACAATATTTCAAAGAAAGACTCGAGATAAACACTTGAAATTCTATACGCTTTGTTAGGAGAGATGAATTCTTGGAAAAAATTTCAGATGCGTTCGACTTCCGGTTTTACCGGAAATGATACCAACTTTCGTTTTTTAAATTGAATACCCAGTTTTTTCATTGATAACCAGATTGCCGATTGAATTCTACATTGGTGTCACTGATATATTATTCTCAGAAAATTCGTGTGCAATCTGAAAAAACCCTTTAAATTTTCTCAAATAGGGCTTCATTCCAATGTTAATAACTTGTAGATTTTTTCATGAAAATTTCTAATTGTCTAGTTTCAATCAGAACACACCAATGCGTCTCCTTCGTTAATTAAAAATTCAATTGAACATACAGGGTGTTTCTATTTCAATGTCAAAGTCAGTCATGACAAAAACCTCAGAACTCTTTTTTTTCAAATGAGAACCCATCTTTTTTATTGGTCAGCTGGAATCTACGTTAAAAAATAGTGTATTTTTTATAATACATAGTACTGCTTTACTTACCGAATATCTCAGGAAATAAGCATTTTAGAGCAGTAGTATGTATTGTAAAAAATACATGGGGTTCCATGCATTTTCGAGTACGGCTCTGTCTCTCCACGCTTTCAATCAATGTAAAGGCGCAATCGCGCAATACTTATCTGTGCAGAAACCTATCGTTGTATGTCCATTTCGTTTTCTTTAAAGGTCCTAGACAGGTCATAGTTCCTGGACGTACAATGTTCTGCACAGATAAGCACTGCTAATTTGTATGCGACCTTGGGTTTACGCCTTCACATTGGTTGGAAGCGTGGGGAGACAGAGCCGTACTCGAAAATGCGTGGAATCACATGCGACTTCGGGGTGGATAGCAGCCCTATCATGCATATTTTATGCGTGCGATTTTTGGTGAAATGATTTAATGATTTATTTTGATGAGTTGTACCTTCTGTTAAAAAAAACCCACCTTTGAAAACACCCTGTATTTATTGATATATTGAAACTCGACCACGTAGCTTATTCTTTGCGGACAGGAATAAAATTCATGATTGGATGTAAAGCGCTACAGGGATGATCTCTGTAATCCTTCCGTATAATAAAGACGTTTATTATTATTATTAACTTCATAATCTGATGATCTGATTTTGACTATCCTACAAATATTTTGTTCTTTGATGATTCATGAAAACCCACGTTGTTTGGAAGATCCGGAGCAAACAAAGTTAGCTACAACCTACAACCATTGTTGATATTTATTAAAATCATGAATGTAAATAAAAGTAAGGCGTACGACAATGGGTTTATCAAGAACAAACAATTTTTAACAATGAGTTGTTATCTTTCAAGATTCCTATTACTTAGAACGACTGTTTTATCCACTAATAAATAATTGAATACGTCTCGTGATTGATCATTTGCATCGATCACACTTGTTTAGATTGAGTGTCGTTTGGCTGTCTGACGTGTCTCTAATAGTTTGTGAAGTCCTCATGAATCACTATACGAACTCCTAAATGACTGACATGCATTTCATGTTTGGACTTGCTCATGGCAATTAAAAAAGTTAGGCTGTTGTGCATTGAACAGTTTCCTGACCATAATGTCCCTGATAGAAAAATCTTCCAAAAAGTTCATAAACATCTTCATGAAACATACACATTGAAACGAAGTGGAGGGCCAGGAAAACCAGTGATGGTGAGAATGGTACAACTGGAACAGAATGTGCTGGACAGGATATAGGACGCTCCAGGTAGTTCAACGCGAAAAATTGCAAATACTTTCAATGTAAGTAATTGGAGAGTTTGGACAATTCTTAAGAACAATTTTTTGTATCCTAATCACATACAACACGTTCAGGCACTACTTCCTACTGACTTTCCTCCACGTATTGCATACTGTCAATGGCTTTTGCAAACATTAGTTCTGATCCCCCAATTACTGACACAGAGGTACCGATGAAGCGAATTTCTCAAGAAATGCAATATGGAAATTTCACAATAACCATGTTTGGCCAGACGAAAATTCGCATGACATATTTGAAGATCGCTTTCAACATCAGTTATCGTTGAATGTTTGGGTTGAATTTGTGGGTGACAATCTATTTGGACCAGGAAGATATACCAGCGAGATGTATTCCAACGCTCTACCTAAATTTCTGGAGAATGTACCATTGGCAGTAAGAAATGCAATGTGGTTTATGCACGATGGTGCATCACTGTATTTTAATTCGGTTGCTCGTGATGTTTTAACAGCCACATACGGAGATCACTGGATTAGTCAAGGTGGACCACACGCATGGCCTGTTCGATCCCCAAACTTAAACCCGCTGTATTATTTCATATGGGGCTATATGAAGTCATTAGTTTACGCTACTCCAGTGGAAAATGTGTACCATTTGCGAAATCTTCGAAACAAAGCGGGTTTTCATAAATCATCAAGGAACCAACTATTCTTAGAATAGACCAAGGAACATTCGCTTGAATTTTTGCCGCATGTTTACCAATCACCCTGTATATACGTGAAATATACAGTTATCAAATAATTCAAGGATCCGTGAAGAATTTGATAAAATATATTTTCTGTTATGAGAGTTTCAACATAATCGATCATTTTGGAACTTGAGTAGTGTTCACGTTATTACCATTATAGCAATATACTTTGGTAAATGTTATCTAGTTAAAAATAAACGCATAAAGCAAAAAATCCTCAAATCACGAGATCTTATTCATAATCACAGATATCAAATATTTGGTAAACTTAAATTTTCCAACCTTGTATCCAGTGGGAAAAGTCAGCTCACAACCTAACTCATACAGACCGATAAATCTTACGTAATTCGTTCTGAAAACCCTCGAGAAGATAATGGATCGCTACATTAGGGGCAGTGTCTTCCACTGAATTCACTGAGTGCGCACCAGTATACCTTCCAAAGTGGGAAATCAACCAACTCTGGGCCACAAGAAGCCCGCACTGGCGGCCTTCCTGGACATAGAGGGTAGTTTTAATGCAGCCCAAAAGAACTCACTCTGTGGGGCGACTTGGACCAGACCTCATTGTGGAATGGACAAGATGCATGTTGAATAACACTCATCTCCATATCCCTATGTGGTGTTGTGGTGAGATTCATGGCCAGGAGAGACAGCCCACAGGGAGGAGTATGGTGTCTTCTGGTTGACGATCTACTGGCCATAATAGGCACGCTGGATATTCATGTTAAAGCGTACGCCGACGACATAGTAATTGTGGCCACGGTCCAGGATGACTCAATTCTGGTCGAGGGCCTCTCAGAGGCTCTAACGGCCACACAAGGCTGGTGTGAGGGGGAACAGTTAAATGTGAAGCCTCAAAGACCTTGATTGTGAGGAATAGGAAGCTCAACATGGATTATCTCTCTATCCATTGAGTTCACATCCCTTTTGCGGACGAGGCTAGATATCTGAGTGTCATTCTGGATATAAATCTGAATTGGAATTAGCAACTAGAACGGGTGATTCACAAGGCAAGGCACTCCCTTTGGGCCTGCCAGCGGACTTATGGAAAGAGGTAGGGACTGGCTCCGAAACAGCACCACTGGTTGTACGTGATGTTGGTGAGACCACAAATTTCTTACGGCAGTTTTGCTTGATGGAATTGCACTTAAAAAGTCAGTCTCAACTCAATCTTGCGAAAATTCAGAGATCTGCGCGCTTGATGGTGACTGGAGCCTTTCGCTCCACTCCCACCGCCTACAAGACCTCGTACCTCTTCACCTAGTGATCAGGAGCGTGGTTATCAAAAAATATTATTTATGTCACCATAACCTGAGAACGGAAAGAGATAGCGACTTGAAATTTTCGGGTAATGTTGTGCATCTGAATGGGATATTTGAGTTTTTTTATAGGTATAATCGGCCAAACGGTGTTGGAGTTATACCCATCTGATATTTGGTTGTTATTGCCCCAATAAATCGAAAAATATAAAACCGATCCAATTCAAACATGGTTGTCAGTTGTAGAATGCCAACGCAAAAATTCCTGCGAAATTTCATAGGATCGTACAACTCCAAATTTTTTTAACAATCATTGAAAAAAATTCTATATATCAGAAACGATCACTCCGACATCGCTGAAATTGTGCGAGAGCCTTCAAAACCTAACTCTTCTGCCAAGTTCCAAGTTTGAACACGATCGGATCCATATTGTTGGAGATCCGAGCAGCCTTGTGTGAGTTCAGTAGCTGGATGGGTGACCGTTGGCTTGATAACTTTCGAACGAATGGAGATACGGACTTGCAATTTTCAGGGTAGATTGCACATCCCAATGGGAGAGACAAGTTCGTTTTTGGGCATAATCGGTCCATCTGTTTCGGAGTTATACCAACCGGAAAATTATTTCCACGATAATGCAAAAAATATAGAATTGATCGAATTGAAGCTTGGTAACTAGTTGTAGAATATCGACATAAAGGAGTGTGTAAAATTTTGTGAGAACCGTACCCGTATAAAATTTTTCAATTACACAAAAAAAAATTGGTTCAAGCACTGACGTGAAGTCAGGAGCTTTTGCGTGTATGGTCTATTGTCCATTCTCCTGTATTGGACACTCTTAATCGAATTTACCATGGTAAATTCGATTAAGTGTTATTTCGATGTTCGATAAATAGTAGTTAAAGAGATATAAGATGGAGAACAAAATATCGGTACTCTCAAAATGTAAATGTTAATTTCAGTACGTGCTAATTCCTTCTAAAGTATTGCAGATTCATTGGAGAGAAGATGTTCCCTCATAAAAGCAAAAAATATAATTAATGTGTTTCGGATTAATATTTTTGATGTTCCTTTTTTTTCTTGATATAAACAATAAATTCAGTCCATACACAGGGTTAAAACACTTTTAGAATTATATTTTCAATAATGTAACAAGAAAACCTCATACTTTACAATTTTTTTTAGATAATTTTCAAGATGCTAGTTAGTATTATGTTACATCAAAAACATTTTTTTTGTCAGAAAGTATAACTGTAGGAGGATAAAATTTTCACACAAAAGTTCTGAAGTCAAATGATTTTGACATACAGATTCATAGGGTATACAGGTGGTAAGCAGTCAGAGCGCTATGGAAGGGGTGGCAGTATATCTTAGCTAATTCCTAGCAATTTTTGTATTTAACTAAATACTTATGGGATTTTGTAGTGTTATACTCAAAAACACACTTTTTTATTCTCCAATTCTAGAATTCCCACTTGGGCATGTGTTTAATTATGTCAGTTCCTATTCCTAACCATAACTGTCAAAGTCAATTGCTCTGTTAGTTGATAAGCTGAAAATATACAAGAAATCAACCTTTGGGGTGGCTTCCCAATTTCAAACCAAGATTGTCTTTCATTCAATATTGATCATCAGTTACTATCAGTGTTTACACAATTCTGTTTTCAAAAGTAAATACATATTTCGATAGCAATAAAAGGCAGTTTGGATTAAGACTCCTGCATTAATTTTAACCAAAGATTCCTCTCATCAAATGAAACACTTTTTTCATTTAACATTTTTCCAAATTCGGCTCAGGTAAAAAGATACAGGCTGTTGAAATTTTGAAAAAAAATCAGTTTTTATTTTGTAGCTTTGACATCCTTTTCTCGAATAAAATGAATGTTGGCGTAAAGTTTCCTATAACTATATGATACATATTTTCCAAATATTAGTGATTTTCTACTTCTACTGGTTTTCTAGTTATGGACTCGTGGATTCATAAAACTAAACGAAATTAGCATAAAGAAAGCATATGAAGTTTTTCTTGAGTCATTTCAAGAATATTCCATCGTTTTAGAACATTATATTATTCTTCATCATTTCTCCTTAAAGGCACCGTTTTCGAGATTTTCTTCATTGAATGTTTTGAAATGGAAAACTCCAGAAATTTCACTACTTTTATGGATCCGTTCCTGAGCGTTGGAATCCCGAATCAAGCTGTAAACCACGTTACCATGCCTTATTCTCGTCCGCCAACAATGTCATAGATAATTTATATGCGGGAGTGTATTAGCACATTGTGAAATCTTTAAACGCTTGTAACTTTTTACCTGAGCCGAATCTGGAAAAATGGTAAATGAAAAAAGTGTTTCATTTGACGAGAGGAATTTTTGGTAAAAATTAATGCAGTGGTCAAAGACTCACCCTGTATAGTATAATGCATTTTTCGATCCGCCGTAGCCTCCTGATTAATTCAGTATCATTTTCATCATCCCTATCTCTAGCAGTTTTCGACTGATGAATTGAATTACTTCCTTTTTTGTGCAAAACATAGCTTGAAATCAACATTCATTACTTCGTTACTTGGAATCCTAGAAAGTCTAAATTTTGGATATGGATTAACATTAATATCTCGTGTGTCATTTTCGTATAATGACATACATCCCAAACAGGATTGCTCAAGATCCGAGACATACTTAAACGATAAAAAGTGCGTTTTTCCAAATTGAAGGGCCTGTATATCATAAGATGTATTGAAAGAGAATTGAATTTCCTTTCAAACGATGCAACATGTTCCTACTTATACCTAAATTGTAAGGTTTTCAAATTAAAAGCAAGTTTTCAGCCAATGGGAATATTGAGCTACATTTTGTATTAGCTGTCCATGAAACGTCATAGAACATGTAAATTCAACAATTAGAATCGATTGTAAAGTATTGTTGAATTTATTAACGGAGATTTTATTGAAAAATCATTCAAATGGAATGCGTTATTCTTCACGGTCAATGCGATCAAGTTGTAGCAATATCATGCAGAATGTTCTGGTTAGGCCTAAATCTTATTCTGCACGTCTGGTGAAGCATGAGGATTTGCGTTAAAATAAGTGAATCCATTTAAAATGTTAAATTCTTTTGCTTTGTAACTTTTTATCTTTTTAGTATCGTTATAGTTTCTCGGAAAAGACTCGGATTTTCAACAACCCTGTAGGATTAGGGACGTATTTCATTAAACGTAAACGATACACGGGATATTGGTAATCCATATCCGAAATTTCAGCTCTCTAGGATTCCAAGTACTGAAGTCATGAATGTTTAATAGAAGCACAAAAATAGAAGTAAATCAATCAATTACTCGAAAACCGCTTGAGATAGGGATGAGGAAGTTGATACAGAAATAATACGGAGGCTACGACGATTCGAAAAAAGCAATAATAGGGTGTTCCATATGAAATATCAAAGATGATAGTACTTTTTGATATAAGGGGTTAACACCGCAGCGCTGAAAATATTCTAGGGGGCCTTCTTAAGGAACCAAATTTTCAATAAAATATTACGTCCAGTTCTTCTTAAAATCCCAGGGTACCATCGACCGTGGCTCACCCTATATACTCAGTTCTATTTTTTTTCAGGAATCAATTTTTGCTGAAAATACGGCGTTTTTAAGAAGGGGATTTATTCTATTCCACAGGTAATAATAAATTATTATATTTATCAGTAATCTTTCGACCAAAACTGCCTATAAAAAAGTTGCAAAATAAGGAACAATAATCAATCGGTCTCAGCTACTGCAATTCATAAGAATTCAATTGACAAGGTACTTTTTAGAATTCCATGTCAAAACTCCATTTTTGCGCGCATGTTCTAGGGAACAGCGTGCTATTGCCCAAATGTCTGTGATTTTCGAATTTTTTGCCGAAAATGGTCTCGAACGATTAGGTTCGTCTCACTGATGAAGAATTCGAAGACAAATTCTTTACGGCCGGCCGTCCTATGCCACGGTTACTTTCGAACGGAAAGAGATAGCGGAGAATGATGACCCGCAAATTTGAGCAGAATCTGTTAGGATATCAGGAACCTAGAAATTAGGAATTTCAGAATAGCTATCAACAAAAAATAATTCTGAAGATTTTCTTTGGTGTCTGACGAAGGAATTAGTCTCCGAAACGTTAGGAAACAGTCTTTTTATCGTTGATGTTATTTCGTTATTGGGTTAAAGATAATCCAAAAAGGAGTTTTAATAGCGTTCATTAATGCCAAAATTTATTTTATGTTCTTTTCGTGGAAGCCATCTACAGTAGAAAACGGATACAGCGACATTGAAGGGACTGCATATTTAGGATGCTATATCTGATAGTCCTTATAAGCAATGTACAATGTTTATGTAGGGATCTTGCAAGGACCTTACCATTTAGTCGTTATTACCGGTTTCTATTGTATTTATATTTACACTGATAAACTAGGAGTTTCATAGTAGCTGCACAACTCTGGCAAGTAAATAAATTACCAGATAACTTGTAGTTGGTGTAAAGAATGCAAACTGCGAGTTATCTCGTAGTTGGTAGTTTATGTGTTAATCTTTCACTTAAAATCAGTTATCCGCAAATCCAAACCGGATACAAGCCCAATTAGTTCGGATTTGAGGGGTTTCACTGTAGAAAGCAAGGTTAGTCCAAATCAGGTAGATAATAAAATAAAAACAATATGAGCCATACATTACAACACGATTGCACCTCAAAAAGGGAACTGTGTTCTGTGGTCCTTGGATCAGCATAATATATATATATATTCTTTTGAACTTGAGCATTACAATTAATTTTTCATCTAACAATAAAGCATGTGTATGAAAAAAGTGTTAGCAGAGGTTAGTGTAACGGGGTACCATATAATTTGATATATGATACTAGAGCTTAGGGAAAAAACCTCAGCAAAAAAACCCTATCTCCCCGTTAGTGTTGTGATTTATGAAAATTGAAATTGTTAACAAAATATGCTGAAATATTAAATATTGAAGGGCATCTTTTTCTTCATTATAGCTTCTTCCTTCAACAATCAGAGAAGTTTCTCCAAGGTACCCTAAACCCAATCTGGAAAAGGAAATGGCAAAGGGAGAAAACGAACAAATTAAAAATGGAATATTCTATATTTTATTAAATAGATTTAAAACTCGCTACCCATTCTAAAAAAGATTCAGAAACATTATGAATAGCCCTAAAACCATCTTTGAATCTATATATGCGACAATTATTAACTAAATGATCTATGGTTTCCTCTGCTTCCCCGCATTCACAACTAGGGCTCTCAACTGAGTTCCACCTGAAAAGCATGCTGTTGCAACGACCATGACCGGTTCTTAGACGATTCAGAATAGACCATATTCTCCTTGGAAGATCAAACCCCGGAACTCTATTTGAAGGATCAGAAATTAAATCTTTGTTGAATAAATTGCAAGAAATCCATTCAGACCGCCAAACTTCCTTGTCACTTTTATTCGAATTAAGAAAACAGTTGGACCATAAAGGGTTTCGTGACTTCAATCTGGGAATCTTATTGTCTGGAATGTAGGAGATAATCGGAAATGAATTCGGAAAAGAATGAAATTTATTCCAAGAATTTGAAACAGCAGTCTGCCTGCGAATGTGGGGCGGGACAATGTTTGAAAGAACTGGCAACCAATGAATAGGTGTAGATCTAATAGTTCCAGTGATGATTCGCATAGATGAATTCAACTGTGCATCAATTTTTTGAGTATGAGCACTATTAAACCAGACGGGGCAACAATATTCAGCGGCAGAAAAAACCAAGGCTAAGGCAGCCGTTCGAAGAGTAGCTGCATCAGCACCCCATGAAGTACCAGCTAATTTCTGCAGAATATTATTTCTCGTTTTCAACTTCAGACGCAAATCATCCAAATGAGCTTTGAAATTCAAAGATGAATCTAATTTCACTCCTAGATATTTAGGATAAAAATTATGTCTCAAGAATGAATCACCGAAAGACACACTCAGTGTTCTATATTTTTGGTGATTGTTCAAATGAAAGCAAGAAACCTCAGTTTTATTCGGATTCGGACACAAACGCCACTGAAATAGGTACTTTTTCAGAATATCTAAATCTGCAGATAGATTTTTTTCTATACTTTGGAAATCAGAATGACGAAATGCAAGGGCAATGTCATCAGCGTAGATGAATTTCTCAGACGAAGTAGCAGGAATATCACACAGATATAAATTGAAAAGAAGAGGTGCTAAAACTGAACCTTGTGGGAGACCATTATTCAAATTCTTGAATTTACTACTATTATTATCAATAAAAACACGAAACCTTCTATCCGAGAGCATATTTTCGAGTAAACGAACCATTTTTCCACACTTTAAATGAGTATAAAGTTTGGAAATCAAACCATCTTTCCATACCGTGTCATATGCTGCCGACAAATCCACAAATGCTGTTCCTGTTTTCATTTTACTATTGAAACCTGTTTCGATATAAGTAGTTAGACTAAGAACCTGATCACAACAATTTCTATTTTTCCTGAAGCCCCCCTGGCAATTCTGTAGAACGTCTTCTACAGACGATTCAATCCTAAAAAGAATCAATCTTTCTAAAATTTTAAAAGGAACACTCAACAGACTAATGGGTCGATAACTGCTAGGATCGGAAGAATCCTTTCCACGTTTTAAAATTCCTATAACTTTAGCTTTGCGGAATTCTTTTGGAATATTTCCAGTATTCAGAATATTATTATAGAATGATAATAGCCAGGACATGGCTTTTTTGCCCAAGTGTTTGATGAATTCAGGGTAAATTCCGTCAAATCCGGCTGCTTTCCGAGATTTAGTGCATTTAAGTGCTGCTTTTAATTCATCCAAGTTGAATATATTCGAGATACTGTCTATAGATGAAGATGATGTCCTAAATTGGTGCAAATTATACTTCATATTCTTGATTTTTGATTTTGAAATTCCAACCGAATTGGAAACATCAACTAGCCGACGAGCAATCAATTCAGGGTCAATTTTAGAAGATGACAATGTTAGAGGAGTAGCTTCCCCTAATTTTCTCAAAACATCCCATGTACTCCTACTCGAATGTGTAAAATTCATATCGGAAACTACACTATTCCACTTTTCCTTACGACTTGTATTTATAGAATTCATTAGCTTCTCGCATTTTTCAGTAGTTGGCGAATTTTGATAATCCTTATATAAATTTTCTGTTTCAACTGACCAACCAGGAATATACTCTTGACGGAAACCCCTCGGAATGAATTTCTTAGCTGAAGCTTTTACTACACCAACAAATCTATAGTAATTGTCATAAGTTGGTCGAATCCATCTTATGTCACTATCCACTTTTTTCGCGAATTGAACCCAATTAGCCTTCTGGAAATTCCAACGGGGTTTATTCAAACAGGGAGCAAACTGAACCACATTTCCTATAGTTAATAACATGGGCTTATGCTGGCTACGTGGAAAAACACCTAAAATTTTTCGTTTTACTGAAATAGGTTTAGAAGAAGCATCACAGGAAACCATGCATAAGTCAGGGTTATAGCCTCTATTCCATCTTGAAGAATGGAAAGAAGGTGTATCTTTTGCATCGAAAATCAAAAAATAATCATTGTCTTCCATCCAATCGGTCAAAGCTATACCATTTCTATCATTAACATCATAACCCCATGTAACATGATGCGAATTGAAATCTCCGCAGTAAATTGATGGATGATTAACATTTATATTGAAATTTCTTGGCCAAAAACTATTTGGAGGTTTATAAATGTTGATGACAGAAATGTCACAAAATTTGAAGGAAATGAAGAAAACTCCTTCAATCTCACCTTTCCTAATTAACTCAACATTTTGAACAGAGGAATTCTTGACATAACAAGCTAGACCGTAAATTCGACTTAGAAGAAAATCAACTAATACATAACCTTTCAAAAGTCATAATAACAATGACTATCTCACTCATATTAAAATCTGACCAACTACATGGCAAAGACAGCTTGTATTATCAGTAGTAATACCCCTAGGGCCTTGATAATACCGAGATAATTTTGTCATAGAGAATGCTGAAAGCGTGTTGCTTGAGCATCATGCTTGAAGGATTCTCCTAAACTACTGGAAATCTACTACCATAAAGGGAGTTTTAAAACTCCTTGTTTGCAACTTTTATATGGGCCATTTTCAGTGGAATGTTCGTTCTGCTTCCGGTTCGAAAACATTCAAAATCAATCTCTACATTAAATATTGACATTTGACAACTATCAATGGTTGAAAATGATAGATAGGGATTACCTGATATCGACTGCATACAGAGATGAACATCCCTTATTGTAATTAGCTAATTTATTCAAGATTGATTTAATGCACGGATATAAATACCTTCTGCAGTTCTGCTTCTGAAGAAAATCCCAAACCATACACTGTGTTAGCCCTGATGTCTGACCACTGGCCAAACTTTTGTGATGTTTTTGTAAATGTCATATTGGGGGTTACTGTGCTATTTATTACTGCTTTTTGGCCTTCTACACTTATTATTCTATACAAGCTTCTGGAATTGTCATAAAAGAAGGATACACTAACTGCTGTACTAGATGCTGGCATCCATGACCGCTTGGTTTTTGGATCTATGTGAAATACATGTGCCTTACAGGAGAAAATAGGTTGTTCACTGAAAAATAAAGATTCAAATACAGATTGTGTATATATGTGCATTTCTCAATATTTATTATTTTTCAATAATAGTGAAATATCCATATCATTAACAGTAGCATACTAGAAGTTCATTAGATCTCAACAAGTAATAATAAATATCAGAGTCAATAAGAAAGATGAGAGATATTGAGAAATTTTCAGATTCATTGAGATTGAAACACTTTAGGAAAGTCTGAGTAAACAAAAAATCAAGCAAAATGCAATTTTTGAAACTTGTGTATATTCAGGATACAATTTTATCACTCCAAATTGAATACAATACAAAATAATAATGAAGGCATACTGATTCATAACAGGAGATGATATTTCTAGCATGATAATACGAATGCAATGCAAATTTAATTGATGACTTCAATCGAAAAAATAGTGTTGAATGAGCAGGGTGGTTCTCTTTTTTATTGCAGTACCCGTAAACTAATACTCTCGGGTATAGTACATGTACTATACTAATATTTCAATTTGCTCTATACGCACCCCATAGTATCTTTACCGGAAGTCATTTAAAAAATCATTTATTTTCGAGGGGACAAATAATATAATATATCTTATTTAATATAGCACACATATACTAAAAACTGTCATAACTGAAACTGACGTACGTGACGTTTCGTTCGAAATTCAATTTCTAAACTATTGACATTGACAGATTGACATAATGACATATGTCACTTGTCAGTGTCATACATTAGGCTGAAATTACACATTTTCCATATTAGGCCAAACTTACACAAAGTTTAATTCGAGTTCTATTGCCAAAACCAGTGGCAGAGTGTTGTCTGTTGTCTCTGCCAGTGGTGCACTGAGTTCACTCAGTGCAATAAATGTTGCACTGGTTTCCCGATGGAGGACGTCAAAATTCGCTATATGAATATTTACTTACAGTACATCGGATTAATTTCATAGTATAGGATGGATTGCTCACCAGGATAAACACTTGAAACTATCTAGTCATGTATACTCTTGTGCGCTCGTCATGTTACCCAAATGTCGATAATTTTAGAATTTTGAGCCGAGAATGGTCTCATACGATTTCATTCGATCATTCGATGCTGTCCCCCCAAACCATCCGTACTCCGTAAACAGGATAACTTTCGAACGAATGAAAGAACTCAGAGACTTGAAATTTGCAGGGTATGTTTGATGATGTACGAGTGCGAGAATGGGAAAAATCCACACATTTGTTCCGGAGATATACCCATTCGAAATTTTATTTCCCCACAATTTCATGACAATCGTATCAATAGAAACGATACTAAAATGTTTTAAGGAAAAGTCAATATCTCAAAATATGTTGTACATATGTCCATAACATAAAGGTCAACGATAAAATCAGTCCTCCAAAATTTCAGCCTGATAGCTATTCTTCGTGAAAAGAAATTGAGGTTTTCTTGATTCAATATTGAAATAGGTACACATTTAAACCACCAAGGAATAAGAAGGAAAGGAATTTCGGTTTGCAATTAATTTAGATATTTTGGGTGTAAGGTAGGAGAAATGAAATTATTTTGAAAGAAAGAAAAAATTATAAAAAGTTTACAGCCAAGTTTGCACACGATAGGTCGATAGGATCCATATTGTTGGAGATCCGAGCTGCCTTTGGTAAGTTCAGTAGCTGGATGGGTGACCGTTATCACGATAACTTTCGAACGGAAAGAGACAGCGACTTCGTTGTTGGGCATAATGAGTCAGATGGTGTTGGAGTTATACTCACCTGGAATATTATTTTCTCGATAACTCAAAAAATGCTGATGCGATTGAATTTAAACTTGGTAACTAGTTGAAGAATACCGACATGAAGACATATGTGACGTATTTTGTGGGGATCGTATCACTGGAAAATTTTAAAAAAATTCTGAAAAAATATATGTATCTCACGATAAATTGAGAACGGAAACAGGTAGCGACTTGCAATTTTCAGAGTAAGTTGCGCATCCGAATGCAACATTCAAGCAGTTCTTTAATTGGTAATATTGGCCTAACGGTTTTGGAGTTATACCCATCTGAAATGTTGTTGTTATTTCCTCTATAACTCTAAATATATAAATCTGATCCAATTCCCAGGTAACACATACCTCGCATAGAGGTCTCTGAGAGGGTACAATGTGGATGAAATCCGAGATCCCACTGTGAGATCCTCAAGATATCACACATATAACCAGAATAAGACATTCCTCTTGCGAGCTCCTCAAGATATATCACACAGATAACCAGAATAAGACATTCTTATTGCGAGCTCCTCAAGATATCACACGGATAACTAGAATAAGACATTACTATTGCGAGCTCCATAAGTCATCGCAAGTATGACGAGAATAATAAATTCCTATTGCGGAGATCCTCAAGATATCACATATTTAATCAGAATAAGACAGTCCTATTGCGAGCTCCTTAAGAAATCGCGAGTGTAACGAGAATAACGCATTCCATTGCGAGGTCCTCAAAACATCGCAAATTCAACAAGAATAGGAAATCAGGTGGCGTGTTGCAGGGATCTACTCCATCCCTACTCACTTCTCGTTTCCACCGGTAGATGGCAAAATCGTCTACTCTGTACCCGGAAGAACAATCCCATCGCTAATAAGGCGAGTGGAATATCGTCTACGCATAGAAATATTAGAAATGATGTATTCAGCGCCACACATGCACTCAGTGTTGCCAGATGGCCGAAGCCATTTATCTGTAGTTGATTAGCAGAAATCTGTATGATCATAAAAACTTCGTTTTTTTGTAGATTTGACATCTTTATCTGTGGTTTAATTTATCAATTATTTCAAGTGCTTAGGAAATCTTTAGTTTTATGTTTTATTTCAATTTTCATGACGTCAGCACCTTCAACATTTTTTTATATTCCTATATAAATGGAATGCCGACAGCCAATAGGTATGGCGTATGGCTAAGTGCAGAATCAAATGAAATACATATTTGTAATTAATGGAGATCATGATCATTAAATAATATTGTTATTAGCATGAAAATTGTCTCTACTTTTTTTGGAAAACAAGTATGTATGTGGTTAGGTACAGAAACAAAATTCATTTACTTAGGATAAAATAATTATACAATCCTTTGAAATCGTCAGCAAAGTCGATTTTCGACTAATCTCGAGCAACTAGTGCAATGTGTGCGAAATATGTGGGAACTACCTAAATCCTGGGATTCCCCGACCTATTCTGAACTCTATGTTAACCACCAAAGCGCCAATATATCGATATTCTTTATATTTTCTACCGTGTTCAATTTTAGAATTAATGAATTATTAAACTAAATCAACTTAAAGTATAAAATGATATTTCTTATCAATATGAGAGAATTCTGTATAAAAATCTGTATTCGGAGGCAATCTGTATCATACATCTGGCAACACTGCATGCACTGCACATTTGAAGGATACATATATAAGATCGTTATTGGGTAGAATCGGTCTGGTGGTTTCGGATTAAAAATTTTATGTTTTTGGCACTCTTGTTTTTTTTAATGAAATTTTTCTGAATTTTTTTTTATGATGCAGTTCTATCATAAGAATCCAATGATCTCATTCCCAACTCTGATAAACCAATACTTTCGGAGATATGATTTATCAAAGTTTGAACAAGAGCGCCAAAGCTCCTATCCACAGGGCTTTCCTTAATTTTTAATGAACTTTTAACTACTCATTGTAACACTATTTAGGTACCTACTTACCTACTTGCTAAATTACCTATAAGGAATTATCTACCTCGTGATTTTGTGTGAAATTTAAATTATCTCTATTTTGAAATTTAATTGACCAGAAATTGATTGAATTATTAAATTCATTGATTTCCAATACCGAAATTGAATCAATTAAAAACAATACATATTTTAACGATTCATTTCATTAGCGATCATTAATCAATTAAATTTTTAATTGGATATTCCCAATATAGCCAGAAAAATTACAAACATTTTATTTGACGCGTACCTATTGCTATCCAGATCATAACCATGTTTCACTTAGTGTTGACTGTAAGTAAACAAGACTTGTGAATTTGTGAAGACTTATACAAAATTTCGTGTGAATCGTACGAGGAGAAAATAAAAATTTTTTTTTTTTAAATTCTCAGAAACTATATGTCAGATATAGTTGAAATTTGACGAGATCCTTCGAAACATAATTTTACAGAACAGTTCTAGATTTAAACTGGAATGGATCTATGTATATTGTTGGAAGTATTGACAAAATATTGAAATATTACAACGATTACAATTTACTGGTCCACTGTGTTAGTCTCGATCAAGAAACTTCTAGACGGTTTATGATTTTTAACGCGAAGTCTGCTGTTATTATGTTAGATATATAACAGCAAACAATGAAAAAGCGTGAGTAACAAATGCTTCGTTCTCAAAGAAAACCGTCCGGGAAGTGCCCACTTCCCGGACGGTTTCCGAAAAAATTGATTTGAAATCGATATCTAAACGCGATACTGACTAGAAATGCGTAAAATAGGTTATATTGGATGTATTCCAATCAATTGGAATTAGTTATTTATGTACCAAGGACGGAAAACCTCGCGAAAAACTGTATATTATAGTGGAGTCTGCAAGACAATAGAAAGTTTTTCGCCTAGGTGCATATTACAGTTTTTCGTCGAACCTACATATTTTTATGAATTTTGGAACTCTTAAATACTTTCACAATAGCAAATGACAGATACAGAGCTAATAACACATGCACTGATGAGAAAAAAGTTACAAGTAACTTTTTTCACGTGACTACGTTTTACTTGAGATGAATAGATTTTCATCAGTGATAAGCGAACATTTATTTACTGCATATATTTATCGTTAACAGACACGTTCACCTAAAAATTAACAATTGTTAGAAGTAACTGTTTTTCTTAATCCCACATAAAAAGTTATTGAATCCGAATAGCGCTGTTATTTAAATTTTGTTTGTTAATGATAAATAGGTTGCGTATATAAGTGAAGCAATGAATTAACTTATCACAAGTTACTTTTTCGCTTACGCATTTTCATTAGCTGTGAATAACAAAGTTATTCGACATATTCAAACTTTTACTTGGGGTAGGTAGGGGTGTTTAATATAATAAAAAATATTCGTAAAGTAACCGATTTGAGCCGAAGAGCACCCGATCTCGTTGGTCCTTTGATTCTGAAGATTTTCATTGAGTGTCTGACGAATGAGTCTGATTTAGACTCCGAAGTAAGTAAGTGTGAAATATCACACGTCAAGAAAATGTATTCATCATTCAATGAACGAGAGTATTGAAGCTCCTGACGTTATGAGGACCCCTCAATTGATCAAATCGTTTTCCAGGATGCCCAGATGAAGTTTCTGGAAATCCTTTATACATGCACAATTTCGTGAAATTCGAAGAAACAATTTGTTCAAATGTTTTTTTTTTTCAGTTACTCGTGATCAGTTCCATTCAGGCTCTAGATGTCATGGGTAAGTATATATATAATAATTTTTAATTTTGATAATAAATTCATTCTTTCCGTAAATGATCTTAAACCTAAACATGAAAAGTGGGAAAGCCCTGTGGACAAGAGCTCGGGAGCTCTTGTTCAAACTTTGACAAATCATATCTTCGAAAGTATTGGTTTCTCAGAGTTGGGAATGATATCAATAGATTCTTATGATAGAACTGCATCATAAAAGATATTCGAAAAATATTTTATTTATCAGAATTAAATGAGCAATCTACAGTGATTTAACCTTGTGGAATGGGTTGTTGCAACTTACACTCGGTGCATAGTTTTCATCAACTTTTCCATATCCGATAGTTTGATCGTGTTCTCTGAAAGAATTTCAGAATTGAGAACAATTAATTTCTTGATTTTAATTCAATGTTTCATTCCTTGTTTCTAATGTCGAATGAAAACATGCTACATACTGCGTAGACTATGAACATTGAAGCTGCTACCAAATATTTAGGCAAAATTTCATTCAAGCTGAGTTGATATATACTTAATGATATTATGACTAAATAAACGTGATAACTTTGAAGAACTTTTAAATAGAGTGAATTTTTGGATCATAGTATACAAAGGGGGATCTAATTTAATCTGTACATGAATAAATGAAAGAAATAATCCTGAGTTCGATCGCTTTTATTGGTTCTGAAATATTTTGAATTTATATATCGAAAACTCATCTATAGAATTGGTTAGTAACCGTAACTTAATTTCAATCATATATTCTTTCGAAACTTCCCAAACTATTAGAATAAAATGCAAAAACCACTTGGAACAAACTGTATAAACACTGCATTTCTGCATAATAAATAACAAATATCAAGGCATTCATACAAAAGCTTCGATAATGAACTATAAACAGAATATAAAAATATGATAAATGTTACAACATAAAATGGAAATCACAAAATACTCTGATGAAAAATTTTGAGAGTTGCGATACATCAATTGGAAGCCTTTTTGTGTTTCCTGCATTTTTGTAATATTGAAACGTTTATGTGTTTCTATCACATACACTAACAATGTCAATTATCCACCACCCCATTATTTTATAGAGTGTCCATTTTTTCTAAAAAACGCTGCACGTTTGTAATAGTCAATCCGACGTATTCACTAAGCATTCAATCTCCGTTAAGTCCTAACTGAGGTCCTCAGTTAAGGATAAATACGAATCGCAACCTCAGTTAAAGTATGTAACGGTGATGAAACAGGCCTGTTTCACGTTAATTTTCACTTAAACTGAGGTTGCGATTCTTATTTATTCTTAGCTGAGGACCTCAGTTAGGACTAAACGGAGATTGGCTGACGAACAAATTATTTTAATAATTCATTTCATTTGTTGTTTTTCTTTATTTGAAAACTTATCTCATTATACGACAAAATATATTAATAAAATACAATCCTCTTTTCATAATTTAATAGTTCATACCACTAACACATCAATTCTGTATTATGAACCTTAACTCAGAAAAAATATTTGATACACAAATGAAGATTAATATTTCAGCATTTTTTTGCTAGCAACATTATGAAAATACTGTATATAGGAACATGTCTCACTACTTAAGGAAGTAAAAGGTAATATTAACCTCGGTGGTCAACGAACAGTAATTTCTTTTGTTTTGATGATTCCATTATGTCGTTCTTTCCGATTTCCTTCATAAACTACATCATTAAAATGATCCAATTCTAAATCTTCCAAAAGATTATCCCCAATATTTATACATCAATTATTCAATATACAACAGGTCAATATTATTTTTGGTATCGAAACAAAACTTTTTTGTATATATTCACAAATTCGGATTACAATAATTAACAATTATTGTTTGAGACCATTTTCGGCGAAAAATTCGAAAATTACAGACATTTGGGCAAAATGATAACGCGATGGTCCCCAGAACATACGCGCAAAAATTGAAAAAATTTAGGCGTCTACAGGATAGATCAATGAACAATAATCCGCGGACCAGAAATGTTTATCGCGACTTTTCAATTAGTTATCCATTAGTTAATTAACAATTTTTTGTAGCATGAACATTAACATTGCAAGTGCGATAATTTTTTAAACTATTAATCTGAGAATTTTTTACTTTCGTGGAGCTATTTTTCAAAGGTCTTGGAATAGATTCCTATTGAAAAAATTTTAAAAATTGTTAATTTTAGTTTTGTTATTAACAATTTACCTAAGTGGAAAATTATAAAGCTTCAAGTATGTTTACGAAAGAAAATTTTAAATTATCTCATAAACAACGCATTGGTTTATAACAATTTTTTAAACATTAGGAGATAATAATTATTTAAAATCATTTTTAAGTACCTAGCTTCAGATCATAAGAAAACGGATCAATAGTAATATTGTAAATTGAAGCTTCATAATATTTCACTCAAGTAAATTGTTCATAACAAAACGAAAATTAACAATTTTTTAAATTTTCCAATGGGAATCTATTCTAAGACCTTTGAAAAATAGCTCCACTAAAGGAAAATATTCTCAGATAAATAGTTTAACAATTATCGAACTTGAAATGTTAAAGTTCGTGCTACAAAAAATTCCACGCATTTACAGTATTCTTTTTCGCCGTTTTCAGATTCCGATTATGAACTTGTTCCGAGACCAGCAATGTTGGGTAGACGTCCTTTTTTTAGAGGACAATACGGTCCAGCACAATATCGCTCAGGTCGTACAGGACAATATGGCACAGGACAATCCCGTTTAGGACAATATGGTTTTGGTCCGGCCAGACTCGAGTACATACCAGATGTTGTAGAATATCGTACGTAAGCTTTTCGTTTCGAAATATTAGACTCTGTTAGTATACAGGTTTCTTTCTCAAAAGCAAACTAATGAACCAATAGACATATGCAGGGTGTATATGATTAGTTGCGATAAAATTTAGGGGGTGATTCCTTGTTAGGGGTCGACAAGACAAGATTTCTTGTCTTGATAACAACTTCTTGTCTTGTAATCATTAAAGGATATTGTGGGAGGTATACTCATTATTGAAAGGTTTTTTCTGGGTTTTCTCTCCCAAACTCTGAAAAATATCTATAAAATAAAAATTAATTATTTTGTGATTTGCTTCTGCGTAAGAAACACAAGATATTTGTCAGAAGTAATCAATTGAACAATGTTGCCTAACAAACAACAACGAAACAACATCAACGAAGAAACAACTATATCGTAACGTTTCGGAGTCTATATCAGACTCCTTCGTCAGACGCTTAATGAAAATCTTCAGAATTATTTTGTTGATAGTTATTTTGAAATTCAAGAATTGTCACATTGACAGTATTTAAAAATCATAGCTAACATAGTTTTGCTTCGCATAGAAATTTCCAATTTCCAACTCCTTTTTCAATAAATTTAGCCAAATATGGTCAATACCAATTGAGCAATTTGCAAAATTGCATTCTCTGTATTTTATTGAACAGAGAATGCAATTTTGCAAATTGCTCAATTGGTATTGACCATATTTGGTAAGATTCTGACAAGCGAATAAATGAAAACTGACATAGTGACAAGCGCCAAAGTTCACTTTCCACCGTTGCTAGTTCGTAAATTCAAATTAAAAGAATATAATGAAGCAGTTTATTGAAAAATCAATTCACTTTTTGGCGCTCTAGTTCCTCGGAACAGAGTGCTTATCAATTTGCCCAAATATCTGTAACTTTCGAATTTTTGGCTGAAAATGGTCTCATCGATTTGGTTCGACTCACTGATCAAGAATCCGAGGTCGAAATCGATTCTGTACGGCCGGCCAGCCTGCCGTCCGTAGGCACGATAACTCTCGAACGAAAGGATTTAGAGGATTGAAATTTGCAAGGTTGGTTTGGAGCGTAAATATCTCGGACAAGTTCGTTAATGGGCGAAATCCATCAAGCGGTTTCGGAGTTATGGCTGATTTTAGTAAAAACATTTTTTATGAATATTTCCGAAACCGATCACTCGATCTATCTGAAATTTAGCATCAAATTGTAGAATCGTGACCTTTATACGCCTGTGAAGTTTTGTATTGATCAGGTTACCGCAAAGTGTAAAAACAAATTTTTGAAAATTAAAAAAAAAAATTTCTACAATAACTCTCGAACGGAATGAGCTAGGCAGTTGAAATTTTCGGAGTAGATTAGGTAGATGAATATCTCGGTTAAGTTCGTTATTGGGCAAAATAGGCCAGATGGTTTCGGAGTAACGAAAAACAATTTTTTTTTTAAGCAACAAATTTCAAATTCAATTTTTATTTAAGATGCAGTTTTACCATAAAAATCCATTGATATAATTTTCAACTCCAACAAGCTAATACTTTCGGAGATATGATTTTTCGAAATTTCAATAATGAATCGTACTTCTATGTTTTCACAGAATGCTATAATAATTCCCTCTAAGCTTTATCATATGATGTGTGTTCATACTCGTACATGTCATCCTGTTCTATAAGAGAGAGTCAAATTCATTTCAGCTATTTTAATTTGATTTCTTCCATGGTGCAGTTCTCATTCTCAGATTGCTCATTTAATCTTGATAAATAAACTATTATTTGAATTGAATTTCCTGTATGATGCAGTTCTATAAGAATACATCGATATAATTCCCAACTCTGAGAAACCAATACTTTCGGAGATATAATTTGTCTGTTTGAACAAGAGCGCCAGAAAGCTCCTGTCCACAGGGCTTGAACCAATTTTTGATGAATCGGTTCGGACATTATATGTAAAACCCATTTGTTTGGAACAGAAATTTCATCCTGCCAAGACATAATGAGGTCAAATAAGGGATTTATCAGTAAAGGAGTTTCTTTGGAACATTTTGTATGGAACTGTAAATGAAGAAAACCGTGGAATAATTATTTTTCCATTACAAAAGATCACATCCAATGTCATTCATTAGAATATAAGCATTTAATTTATGTATTTTGAAATACATTGAATAATACAGAATTTTCTGTAATACCCCTACATAATATCTTTCGATATCATATTATTATTCAAATGTATTGATTACTTTTATCATGTAAGGCTCATTCGATGTGAGCATTTTAATTATTATTGTCGATGTATAATTTGAAACTTCATCAAACATTCTCATGTATACAGCATTTTTTCAGTCACCCAATACCCCTTGACAACTTTTTATGTTCTCAGCAATTGGATGATTAGATTGCAAAATATATTTGATTCGAAAGCTATTATTCAGAACTAAGTATACTGATGAATTATCGAAAAATGATTCATTAAAATGATAAACTAACCAAATAGAGGGTAGTGTACTACTTTTCAATCTTTTATTCAATATATATTCGCTGTTAAGTATGTTATTGGGCAAAATAGGCCGGATAGTTTCGGAGTAAACTTTTTTTTTAACTTACTCATTTCAAATTCAATTTTTTTTAAGATGCAGTTTCACCATAAAAATCCATTGATGTAATTTTCAACTCTAACAAGCTAATACATTCGGAGACATGTTTTCACAGAATGCTATAATTATTCTATCTAAGCTTTATTATATGCTCTGTGTTCATACTCGTACATGTCATCCTGTTCTATAAGAGAGAGTCAAATTCATTTCAGCTATTTTAATTTGATTTCTTCCATGGTGCAGTTCTCATTCTCAGATTGCTCATTTAATCTTGATAAATAAACTATTTATGATGCAGTTCTATAATAAGAATACATTGATATCATTTCCAACTCTGAGAAACCAATACTTTCGGAGATATGATGTGTCAAAGTTTGAACAAGAACGCCAAAGCTCCTGACCACAGTGCTTGAACCAATTTTTTATTTACACTTATCTCACATCACCACGAAATTTATGTGAAAAATTCAAATAACCCAGTTTTTGGTTTCTTATTTTTATCTTTTACAAAAATTTTTTTTACACGAAATTTGGTGAAAAGTTACCTTTTTATGTCCCAAACACACAGTTATTTTTTTTATTTGAATATTCGTTTTTTCACCTTATTTCGACTTAATATCGAAAAAGCACCTTATTATTCAATCGATAATTCTCATGTCAAAATATCAGCTTTTTTTTAAAAATTAGGTGGGCTTTTTGTTCGTTGTAATCTCTACTTTCTGGTGGTGTAATGGTTGAAAAAATATACATAACTATAGTAAATTTTCTCAGAAAATGCTACGAAATAGAAGGTAGTAAGGCCCAGAACCTCCCAGCCCGTTCCCCACTTCTCTATGAATAAATTTCTGATGGGCTAAAATTTTCCGTAGGTCACACAGGTCAAGGGCGTAGCCAGGGGGGGGTTTTGGGGGTTCAAACCCCCCCCGAAATGTTATTTTTCTCTTAAAAAAACAAAATTTTGCTGCAGAAAGTGACCCTTACAGCTACCCCTGAGGTCTCAGCCTCGATTCAAGATGTAAGCCGCATTGCCGTACCTTTTCCCCATTCACCATCGAAGTCATAGATATTTTATGCCCCCAATACTGGGATTTCTTCGATTTCACTTAAATGGCTTACATCCGACAACGTTCATCGGGACTATCCATAGAGAGATAGTTCATAGAATTATTCATCCAAAAATTTTAAGAGAATTAGTATATTAAAGGAACTGGCGATTTCGAAAATGTGTATAATCTTATTGTGGAAACATTGAATGAAATTTGCATGAAAATCAAATTGAACTTCAGGGTTTTCATATTCCAAAATAGTAGAAGATTGTTGTTACAAATACTGGGCTGCACTTTCGCACATGGCCAGTGACCGATTTTGATGTTGCGGGTTGCCTAACACACAGCTGTCAGGGGCTAATGAACACTGAAGTGGAGTCCGGTATTCATGCAAACATACCTAAGGTATCTGGATTATATTCAACGCTCAATGGTTTTGATGTATTTGAAATTATGAAATTTGAAATTGAGTTCATTTGAAGCTTCAATTTCTTCGTAATTTCAGTTCTAGAAATATGAATTATTAAATGCATATATATTATATAAACTGTTTGTTTATGAAAAGTGAAAATTTCACTTACTGCGTCGAAAATTTAGTATCTGGCCAGTAACCGATTTTCTTCATACTTGTTTCAGAGATGCATTTTGGCATAACGAATCGAACCCTGTTTGTTTTAATTCCAGGAACCACCGCGTTCCGGAGATATAAAATTTTGAAATTTAAAATTTCACTTACTGAGTTGAGAATTTAGTATGTGGCCAGTGACCGATTTTCTTCATACTTGTTTCTGAGATGCATTTCGGCATAACAAATCGATCCCTGTTTGTTTTAATTCCAGGAACCACCGCGTTCCGGAGATATAACATTTTGAAATTTAAAATTTCATTTACAGAGTAGAGAATTTAGTATGTGGCCAGTGACCGATTTTCTTCATACTTGTTTCAGAGATGCATTTTGGCATAACGAATCGATCCCTGTTTGTTTTAATTCCAGGAACCACCGCGTTCCGGAGATAAAATTTTGAAATTTAAAATTTCACTTACTGAGTCGAGAATTTAGTATGTGGCCAGTGACCGATTTTCTTCATACTTGTTTCTGAGATGCATTTCGGCATAACAAATCGCTCCCTGTTTGTTTTAATTCCAGGAACTTCCGCGTTTCGGAGATATAAAATTGTGAAAATTGAAAATTACACTTAATTGTGTCGAAAATTTAGTATCTGGCCAGTGACCGATTTTCTTCATACTTCTTTCTGAGATGCATTTCGGCATAATGAATCGAACCCTGTTTGTTTTAATTCCAGGAACCACCGCGTTCCGGAGATATAAAATTTTGAAATTTAAAATTTCACTTACAGAGTCGAGAATTTAGTATGTGGCCAGTGACCGATTTTCTTCATACTTGTTTCAGAGATGCATTTTGGCATAACGAATCGATTCCTGTTTGTTTTAATTCCAGGAACCACCGCGTTCCGGAGATATAAAATTTTGAAATTTAAAATTTCACTTACTGAGTCGAGAATTTAGTATGTGGCCAGTGACCGATTTTCTTCATACTTGTTTCTGAGATGCATTTCGGCATTACAAATCGATCCCTGTTTGTTTTAATTCCAGGAACTTCCGCGTTTCGGAGATATAAAATTGTGAAAATTGAAAATTACACTTATTGTGTCGAAAATTTAGTATCTGGCCAGTGACCGATTTTCTTCATACTTGTTTCTGAGATGCATTTCGGCATAACGAATCGAACCCTTTTGTTTTAATTCCAGGAACCACCGCGTTCCGGAGATATAAAATTTTGAAATTTAAAATTTCACCTATTGAGTCGAGAATTTAGTATGTGGCCAGTGACCGATTTTCTTCATACTTGTTTCTGAGATGCATTTCGGCATAAAAAATCGATCCCTGTTTGTTTTAATTGTAGGAACTTACGCGTTTCGGAGATATAAAATTGTGAAAATTGAAAAAAATATGAAATTTTAAATTTCAAAATTTTATATCTCCGGAACGCGGTGGTTCCTGGAATTAAAACAAACAGGGGTTGATTTGTTATGCCAAAATGCATCTCTGAAACAAGTATGAAGAAAATCGGTCACTGGCCACATACTTAATTCTCGACTCAGTAAGTGAAATTTTAAATTTCAAAATTTCATATCTCCGGAACGCGGTGGTTCCTGGAATTAAAACAAACAGGGATCGATTCGTTATGCCAAAATGCATCTCTGAAAAAAGTATGAAGAAAATCGGTTACTGGCCAGATACTAAATTTTCGACACAATAAGTGTAATTTTCAATTTTCACAATTTAATATCTCCGAAACGCGGAAGTTCCTGAAATTAAAACAAACAGAGATCGATTTGCTATGCCGAAATGTATCTCAGAAACAAGTATGAGGAAAATCGGTTACTGGCCAGATACTAAATTTTCGACACAATAAGTGTAATTTTCAATTTTCACAATTTTATATCTCCGAAACGCGGAAGTTCCTGGAATTAAAACAAACAGGGATCGATTCGTTATGCCAAAATACGTCTCTGAAATAAGTATGAAGAAAATCGGTTACTGGCCACATACTAAATTCTCGACTCAGTACCTAAGTGGAATTTTAAATTTCAAAATTTTATATCTCCGGAACGCGGTGGTTCCTGGAATTAAAACAAACAGGGATCGATTCGTTATGCCAAAATGCTTCTCTGAAACAAGTATGAAGAAAATCGGTCACTGGCCAGATACTAAATTTTCGACGCAGTAAGTGGAATTTTCAATTTCCACAATTTTATATCTCCGAAACGCGGAAGTTCCTGAAATTAAAACAAACAGGGATCGATTTGTTATGCCAAAATGCATCTCAGAAACAAGTATGAAAAAAATCAGTTACTGGCCAGATACTAAATTTTCGACACAATAAGTGTAATTTTCCATTTTCACAATTTAATATCTCCGAAACGCGGAAGTTCCTGGAATTAAAACAAACAGGGATCGATTTGTTATGCCGAAAAGCATCTCAGAGACAAGTATGAAGAAAATCGGTCACTGGCCAGATACTAAATTTTCGACGCAATAAGTGAAATTTTCAATTTTCACAATTTTATATCTCCGGAACGTGGAGGTTACTGGAATTAAAACAAACAGTTTATATAATATATATGCATTTAATAATTCATATTTCTAGAACTGAAATTACGTAGAAATTGAAGCTTCAAATGAACTCAATTTCAAGTTTCATAATTTCAAAAACATCAAAACCATTGAGCGTTGAATTTAATCCAGATATTCATATGATATATTATATAATCATACCAGTCATGTTTGCATGAATACCGGACTCCAACCTTGAGATTTCATTAGCCCCTTACAGCTGTGTGTTAGGCAACACACAACATCAAAATCGGTTCACTGGCCATGTGCGAAACTTTTACCCAAATACTGCACTAAGAACCAAATCATAAGAATTGAGTGAGTGAATAAGTTTTCTCAGACAATTTAATTGAAATTTAAGCATCAGATTATACAGCATTTCGGCTATCTATAAACCTATATTCAGAAACGATTATGTTATATTATATACAGGGTGTCACAACAAAAATTTGACTCCCCCCCCAGAACTCCGAAAGGATAATTTTCGAAGATTTCAAAAAAACAGGATAACTTCTGTTTTGAGGGGGACGAACTTCCATCATGAGTTTGTTCCGAAAAAATCACCCCCATGAATTTTTTGAATAGGGAAGAGATGTCGAGTGTTGGTTAGTTTGAAAGTTATTCATGTTCAGTACACAACCCAGTCAAAATTTCCATAATCGGTTCAATATTTACGAAATTATGTAATAATTGAACTTACCATCAAAAGGTGATGTTGAACAGACAGTTGAACCGCCCAAACTCAAGAAATTAAGAGTTTTGACTTTATTCATCACATGCTCAACATATTGATGACACTGTTAAACTTTAATTAAACATAGTGATAGTAATTTCATTCGAGTGTTCAGCACTCCTAAGACAGAATGAAGTTTTCTTATTGCAGATTTCAGTTCAGTTCTGCATAACACTTCCTGATACATTCTCTCTGCTTCTTCAAAACTGCTTTCGGCATTTTCAATTTAAAAGCGAAGTGTTCTTTATTATTCGAAGATAATGATCTGTGATAATATCTTGTCTAAGACTGAACATTATGTTGATTGTTGAGAGTAGAAATCAGCAACGTCTCACAGCATTGTTTTGAAATTGACGATATTTCAGGAGTGCCAACCTTAGTTTTTAGTTTAGATCTAAATCATGGCCAACCGGTAGACTCTATAAAAGTGAATGGAGTATTTGCCAACGAATGCAAATATAAATCACTGTATAAACTATTTTAATTTTGCAAATACAACACTGAAAATTCGAATTGAAGTACTTTGTCTATGGTACCTTCACTTTTCACTTCACTATGACGCCCACAGAATACAAATATATATGTATATATATATGACGCTAAGACGTTTTCTTCTTCTTCTTCTTCTTCACTCCTAGGCTACGCTGTTTTGGTTTTGGTTCACAGCTACAGCCAGATTAACCTTTGGGTGGAGTAGGCGACTGCCTAGGGGCCCCGCAACAATATCAGGAAATATATTTCACTGAATTAATGTCAAATATAGTACCTTCACGACTACGCCATTAACCGTAGCGATACCTAGTAGCCTTATTCAAAAGAAGGAAAATTATTTCCTTCATTAGCAAATTTTTCATCAAGTTTGTCAGAGTTTTAATGTATTTTATAATAACCCGCCAACCCGGCCGTAGACCAATCCATCAAATTAAGTTACATAACAAAAAGTCCATCCGATCTTGAGTTACAAATGGTGTAACCAACGCAATGGTGACTTTGTTTTATATATTAAGATTATGGAGCAGATGGAACTGTTCTAATATCATCAAAGGTCTCTATTAAGGTGGTAATATTTTTGGATTTTTTTTAGCTGGAGCACCAGGATCTGCTTCACACACTGGGGATTCCAGCAATGGTGAGTAGATCCTTTTCAGTAAGACATAATATGTAGTTATCATATAGCTAGCCATTTATCATCTGCCTAACATATAAGTCTTTCTTAAAACCTATATTTTTCAAGATGTTCATTTTTTAAATCTGTTATAGTGTAGTCATCAGAAGATATTGCATAACACCTTCGGGGCACCTGAATCAACCGAAGGTGTTACTCCATATCTTCAGCTTTATAATTCCTCTCACCTGATTATCTATTATTTTCTCCATGGTTTTTAGGAAAGAGGATACTTGTGAACATAGAAGGATCAATTTGATTGACTATGTTCATGGAAATCCAGACTTAATTATAGCATTTTTGGTGCTCTTGTGGCTTGGAACAGAGTTCTTATCAATTTTCCCAAATGTCTGTAATTTTCGAATTTTTGGCTGAAAATAGTCTAAAACGATTTGGTTTGACTCACTGATCAAGAATCCGTGGTCAAAATTGATTCTTTTCGACAATCCGGTTTGTGAGTAACGAAAAAAAAAATTTTTTTTACATTACAAATTTCGAATTCAATTTTTTTAATCATTCATATTATTTTCAACTCTAATAAGCAAATACTTTCGGAGATATGATTTTTCGGAGTCTCAATTATACATCGTACTTCTATGTTTTCACAGAATGCGAATTCTATCTGTCTGTGTTCTATCTGTGTTCACTGTTCATACATGTAATCTCATCTAGCTATGACAGACATGTCAAATAAATTTCTGTTCTAACAAACAAAGTATGATTGAATGCAAAATGACTTATATAGGATATTATAATTACCCTTACCCTATATGCCCTTGGTTAATCCATATGATGTTGGAAATATATAATTTGGAAAATTTATCAAATTGGGTTCAGAAAATCTTCAGTGAAAACAAGACTGGAATTTTGGCTAAGTTTCAATTGATATAATATAATTTTCTCGGATAAGTTCTTCATTTCATTTTAGTTTATTTTCTTTCATGATGAAGTTCTATTATGAGAATCTGTTGATATCCTTACCAACTCTGAGAAACCAATAATTTCGGAGATGAATTGTCAAAGTTTGAACAAGAGCGCCAAAGCTCCTGTCCACAGGGCTTTCCCACTTTCTGAAGTTCATGCTGCCCCTTCCTGGTATTTTTCGTTATGCGCATGCGCAGCTGAGAAGTGATTTAATTGCTGGAGTTTGGCAGGATGGGGGTTTAGGGATGGAGGATGCTTTTCCTCCATAGAATCCCCTGGTGAGGGTCTTCGCATGCGTGCATTCAAGATGCGATATCTCCTGAACCACCAGCGTTGGATAATCGAAAAATGTATGCATGAAATTGAGAGGACTTTCAGCCGTGAGTGGATTGCGCATGCGCAGGTGATGAGCAACTGGTTTTGGGTTGTATGGGTTATGTTGGGAGTGCTTTAGGACTATCGGTCATGGGTCTGGTGCTGAGCTGATATTGTGAGGTTTTGAAAGAATATTCATGGCAATTATGTGCACGGACAAGTCAATTTGAGGGAAGAAGCGTTGTTTCCGAGTTGGAGTATCTGTACCGTGGCCCTGGGGCTAATTTTGAAATTGCTCACTATTCGTAAGCAATTGCGTTCCCACACGGGGGTCCCATAACCGCAATTTTTTTTTTCGATCTGCGATAAAACTAATAGCCAGACAGTATCGATAGCCAGCAGTATCGTTAGCCAGATTTGTTGAAGGCCCTTGAAAAAATATAAGAAAGCACTGACGTGAAGTCAGTACTATGTATTTGGCGCGCGTCTTCACGTTGGCTAGTTTGAATTGAATGATGAGGGTTTCAAGCTCAGTGGATAGAACGAGCCGGAGATCTACACAGAGGGTAGTGGACACCATTCACTGTCGCGTCATTAATTAACAGTGCTGTGTATAAGCTGGCATAAGGATAGAGTAACAAAGTTGACGAAGAACACAACTGACTCTCCTCAGTCGCACAAGCTCTTGGGGGCTTGTGAGGGGTCTCCATGGGGAAGACTTGGGAGGGTCAGTATAATCATAATGATGCTTATAGAACGCGCGCCAATTGCAGATTGACTTAAGAATGAAAGATAGAGGCTAAGAGAGGATTAACGTGCGGTCAATCTGCTTTGGCGCGCGTGCTATAAACATGATTATGATTATACTGACCCTCCCAAGTCTTCTCCATGGAAATCCCTCAGAAGCTCCTAGGAGCTTGTGCGACTAAGGAGAGTCAGTTGTGTTCTTTGTCAACTTTGTTACTCTATCCTTATGTCAGCTTAGACACAGCACTGTTAATTTATGCCCTGACAGTGAATGGTGTCCACTACCCTCTGTGTAGATCTTCGGCTCGTTCTATCCACTGAGCTTGAAACCCTCATCACTAAATTCAAATTAGCCAACGTGAACACGCGCGCCAAAGAGTACTGACTTCATGTCAGTGCTTTTATATATTATTTGGTGATGCAGTTTTGTCATACGAATCCATTGATATCATTCTCAACTCTAACAACTAATTAATCGTAATTTTATTGTTTCATAGAATGCTCTAGTTATAATTTGCTGATGTATTTAAATACAACATATTTTGAGATATAAATTTTGTTTAGCTGGAGTACCAGGATTTGCTACATACGGTGCGGAACCCAGGTCTGGTGAGTAGATCCTTTTCAGTAAGACAGAATATGTCGTTATCATACACCTAGCCATTTATCATCTGCCTAACATAATAGTCTTTTTTGAAACTTATATTTTTCAAGGTGTTCATTCATAATTTCTTTAATCTGTTAAAGTGTAATCATCTGAAGACATTACATAACATTTTCGGAACACCTGAATCGACCGAACGTGTTTATAATTCCTCTCACCTGATATTCTATTATTTTCTCCATGGTTTTTGGCAAGGGCGTAAGCCAGGGGGCGTAAGCCAGCGAAATGTGATTTCTTAAAAACACAAAAATACACTCTACAGAAAGCACCTGCCCTTTGTTTTATTTACGTATTATTAGCTTCTTTTACCTCAAACTAAAAATGTACCCTCTACTACCTTAACTGTAATTTGGTCAATGTTTTGCCTATTTAATATCAAGTGTTATACCTTTTTCGATAGCTGAAGAGACGAACAAGTTTTTAAAAGCATCTGCAGAATAACTTCCATACATTTTTTTAAGAAAAGCGTTTCAAATTTGAAAACATTCAGTGAAAATTCTTCACTTCTTACCTTTGTCAAGCAGTCCTTTTAAGCTGTTAGAAGTTGGTTCAGTTTTTGTTGATCATTTTTATCAATTGACATCCCCTCTAACTAGATAAATAAAAAAAACGGATCCTAGGAGCTCTAATCCTAGAAAAAATTGATAGAAAATCCAAAAAATGAGGGAATTAGAAAAAAAATCTTCAAAATTCAATATCTCAATAACGGTAAAATTTCGGAGAACATATTAAAGGACCAAATTCATCAGAAATAACCTGAATAATAACATCCTTCAATATTCAGTACGACATAACCTGTAACCCTATATAAACGAAATGATTATACAAAAATATTTGTACATGTACATAATTTTTTTTATTTCAAAAACTGTTAATTTCATCTTTTAAATTACTCGATGACCAAGAATTCAAACATAATCACGCTGGCATCACATCATCTTTCAATGATGTACGTGTTTTTGCCATGATCATACCTGCTGTGGAAAATAATCTTTCAACAAGTAGCCATTAATAAATCATCGGCCATCTTGGAAAGTGTAGGAACTTTTTCACGCACTTTCCGCCGCTCTAAAATACAATTTTTATTCCTATTTGCTCTTTCTAACAGCAAATGTTCTTCAAACTCAGCTTTCAAATGTTTCGAAGGTTTGGTTGATATTTTAAAGAGGTTATCGATTTCGATACATTTTTTAATAGAATTGGACAAATTGGTATCGTTTTCAATGAATACTTTCCCAGTGGGTAGATCATTGGGGGTGTTCTTGGCGCATTCCTCATAACACTTTTCGAAACATTGAATGTCTGCATTTTCCATTCCTTTACCAGTTTTATTAGGTACCCTATGTACTTCCACAGATGTATACAATAATTGTTCACATCTTCACTACAAGAAGCACAATAAGAAACAATAAATTTCTGCAGATGTTCAAATGGAGACGAAATTTTAAAAGCATTGGGATTTAGGGGCAATTAAAGTTGTCCGTTAAGTATTTAATTCATAATGGGATCTGTTTTTATGGTTGTGAATTCTATATTTTCTTGAAAAATAATCTCAATTATCGCAAGGTCATCAAAAAATCGTGTATTTCTAGAACGATCGATGTATGATATAGACAAAATATATTGGTAATTATAGCGGAAACTCTTCATATTCAATTGTTTTCTATGGGTGTTGAAAAAGGTCGAGTCGTATGTAATAACAGTTTACTGTATGTATCTGTAGCAAATACGACGATCTTCCGGATAGAAATTTTAGAGCCAAAGAAACCCTTTCAATAGTATACACGTTTATTACTCAATAGTTTATAGACACATATACTCAACCGAGAGTAAAAAATCGATCTTGAAAAAAACACATTGAAACCTAAAATATAAAAATTTGCAATGATAGATATTCACGATAACAGATACTATAAGAAGTTATAAGAACAGTTAAGAAATTGAACTAAAAATGTGAAAAAATTATTTTAATTTACAATAGAATATTTCACAGATAGTCACAAGAGTTGATGTTTTGTAAAATATATTGATCTCTATGTAGACCTTTTCTAATTTTTTGAATAAAACCTCATAAAACAAAATTAACGAAACCAAAAACGAGACTCTCGGGTTGCGCTGAATGTGGTCTCGGTAGCGCCTTTAATATTTTTATTTAGCTCTTGGATGTGGAAGGGTGTATCGATCAAATAAATAAATATACAGATGGATAAGAAAACTTATATATTTTCTATGTGCAGGTGCAGGTTTAGGTGGTTTGGGCTTAGGCTGTGCGCCAGGAGCTGGAATGGGCGATTCCTAAGCGAGGTGCAGTCGTAAGTAGATATATACAAGGTGAGTCTTTAAGTAAATTTAAGCATGGATCTCTCATCAAATAAAACACTTTTTTCATTTGCCATTTTTTCAGATTCAGCACAAGAAAAAATATATAGGCTGTTGAAATTTGAAAAAACAATCAGTTTTTCTTTTGTAGCTTTGACATGGTCATTCAGAATTGTATGAGTTTTGGTATGAAGTTTTCTATAACTATGGCGCATAATCTCCATGTAACAGTTTTTCCCTACTTTTACTGATTTCCTCGTTATAGACTCGCGAATTCCAAAAACTATGAGAAATTAGCATAATGGAAGCAGATGAAGGTTATTTTGAGTAATTTATGAAATACTCGATCCTTTTTGAAAATAAAATTATTCTTCATCAATTCTCCTAAAACGTACCGTTTCCAAGATATTCCCCATTGAACATTTTGAAAAAAAATACAGAAATTTATCTGCTTTTATCAATCCGAACCTGGAATACACAGAATAAAGATCTGCTCGAATAAAGGCATAGACTGAGTATTGATTTCAAAGTTGACACGGTAATTGTTTAGAACTAAAAGAACCGTGCTGGAGAAGTGAAAAAAATTGTACTTACCAAGTTTGGGCCCCAGATTACGAAAATGATAGCGAGAAGTCTGCAATTCCTTTAGTTTTTTCAAAAAAAAATTCCAAAGTTTCATGCAGGTAGGTGAAGTTATTCATAATTCTAGGCAGTTTTCCTCTATTTTCTCAATCAATAATCGTTGGAAATGATTTTATTATCAATTTCTGAGTGTTTCCTTCAAAATAAAGCCTGCATTTCGTCGAAATCGACAATTTTATGCATTGTTTATATTCGTTGCGGCAGCCATTTTAATTCGACTTTCGGCGAACGGTTGACTTTCGCGACGGTTGACAGCCGAAAGTCGAATTAAAATGGCTGCCGTAACGATTGTAACGAATATAAACAATGTATAAAATCGTCGATTTCGACGAAATGAAGTCTAAATTTTGCAGGAAACGCTCAGACATTGATAATAAAATCATTTCCAACGATTATTGATTGAGAAAATAGAGGAAAACTGGCTAGAATTATGAATAACCTCACCTACCTGAATGAAACTTTGGAATTTTTTTTTTTAAAACTAAAGGAATTGCAGACTTCTCGCTATCATTTTCGTAATCTGGGGCCCAAACTTGGTAAGTACAATTTTTTTCACTTCTCCAGCACGGTTCTTTTAGTTCTAAACAATTACCAACAACTCATTCAAACAGTTTGTAGGGTAGTTATCTTTTGGGAAATAGATGAATAGGCTTACCATGATATGTATTCATCTATGTATCTCCAATTATTCTTGAAGAGAAATTCTTAATCTGGATATACGGAATTAAGTAAACAAATAAGTAATGAACCACCGGCTTAATATTCTAAGGTTAGACCAACGATCTATTCTGTGGCTTACCGAATATTATTACATTTCTGTGCCTGCTCCTGTCACAGTATAATAAAATGTTATTATACTGTGTCTATACGAGGTCGTCACTTGCACAAGACCTATTTTGGTTCGCAGTAGGAACAGCTCCGAATCGGTTCTAAAGAGTGGTACAAACGTAGCGTGTGAAAGATTTCGCCCAGGACGCCCAAGTCCAATTAAAATAAATGATTGTGTGACTACTTCGAACGGTTCTAGGACCGTCCCTATTGCCAACCAAAACAATCCTATAGAGATAATAATAATCACAGAATCACATATTGTTTTCCTAGATTCTGTAGATTAGAGGTTGTAATAAATGTTGTTTGTTGGATATTGATATTTGATATTATATTCATATTCAATTAAAATATGCAAGGAAATTGAAAATAGGCGAAGAAGATAATGTGGATAATCTTATAGTGGATATTCAACAATTTCGTTGAATTTTGAGCATCAGATGATAAAGCTTTCATATAATTATGCGATATTGAATTTTAAGTGTTTCTGTGTTCAACACTTGAAGACAGTTCAGGGCTGGCTTCGCACATTATAAAATCTTTAAACGCTTTTAACTTTTTACCTGAGCCGAATCTGGAAAGAGTTATTCCACTTGATGAGAGGAACCCATGGTTAAAATTAATGTACAACTTAAAGACTCACCCTGTATATTATTATCCAGTTATTTATTGATAGTCAAAGACCATCTTTAAATCCCCTCCATCGGAAATGTATGGAAGAGACAACTAATTCGCATTTAATTACAGATGCCTTATCTGGAGATGAAACAACTAACTAATTTGAAACGAATTTGACACTACATACTAATTGAATTTTAATCACTGTTATGTATCTAAAATACAAATAAATTATGATAGCATTGTGAAAATTTTTTTAGTATTATACATCACACCCAGCAAACACAAACAAGTTTCAGCGATGTCATTGTGGGACATTTTGAAATTTGAGATTATATTAAAGAGACGCAATGCCATGCAGATTTACCTGGAAACAAACATTCTTTCATTTCCCTTTCACTCGAAAAAAATAAATTAACAAACAAGTCGCATCGAGTATACCAATATAATTTTCATTCTAGTCACCTTTTAGGCACGGCAGAATATCTCTTACATTTCGACATAAAACTTCAAGTCCATGAAGACGATAATTATGTACTTACCTGCTTTTGAGAGCAGATGAAGAGTAAGATGAACACAAAAATGTTTGGAAAATTTTATTCCATCAGGGATTTCTATGACAAAGTGACATTTCTATGTCAAAGTGATATATAAAATAGTAACGCCAAATTTTTCTTGGAGATTTTTATATCGATTTTCAATTTGAATGTGAAGCTTTTATCTATGGGAGATGATTGCCCTCTTTTAGGGTCCTGTAGCGGTCTTCGAACATCTGACTTTCCGAAAAATCATCGCTTGGATTGCCGAACTAGGTTTCAAGAACCCTTACGGCAGAAGAGCAGTAGCGAAGTTTCTATTTTAAATTTAAATATTGAAGGGATATCGAAGTATAAGTGCGATTACCTTGGTAAATTAGCGGACCAGCATGGTGCCATAGACATAAAATAACATGGACTGGTTGTGAGAAAGAGACCATTGAAATCAGCATTGAAAAAAGACAGAATAGTTAAAGGCAAACCACGGTATATGAATATTTTCTTATAATTTGGCGTTTGGCAAAACCACAGAATACAAAACATTGGTTTCCTTTATTCTCTGACCTTTCTTTGTACTGTATTGTTTGGTTTCGTGCATTGTGTATGTGTTTTGGTGATTTGCAGACAGAATATTTAAAGGCAAAACATTTTCATTTAAATCCGACACTCGTTTCTGAATATTCTGATACTTATAAAAAAACATCATTATTTTTATACCATTATTTGCCTTTAAGTATTCTATCCTTCATAACATCTCTCTCTCTAATGTATTCCGCAACGAACTGTGTGATAAAGTTACGTCAGGGCCAGTCCATGTTATTCTATGTCTATGCATGGTGCAGAGGTGATTCTTCTCCAAGAGAACCCATATAGCAACAGAGCAAAATCTTCGAGAGAGGCAACTTTTGAAAGGTTATGTACTAGTTGATTTTCCTCTAAGTCAAATTTACGGTCTAGCTTGTTATGTCAAAAATTCCTCTGTTCAAAATGTTGAGTTAATTAGGAAAGGTGAGATTGAAGGAGTTTTCTTCATTTCCTTCAAATTTTGTGACATTTCTGTCATCAACATTTATAAACCTCCAAATAGTTTTTGGCCAAGAAATTTCAATATAAATGTTAACCATCCATCAATTTACTGCGGAGATTTCAATTCGCATCATGTTACATGGGGATATAATGTTAATGATAGAAATGGTATAGCTTTGGCCGATTGGATGGAAGACAATGATTATTTCTTGATTTTCGATGCAAAAGATACACCTTCTTTCCATTCTTCAAGATGGAATAGAGGCTATAACCCAGACCTATGCATGGTTTCCTGTGATGTACACTACATGTGAGAAAAGTGATAGAACAAGACTTTATTTGACCAATCTGTGATATACATTGTGATGCTCTAGTATTAAGATGGCTGCGAACACCTGGTCTAATTCCCGCAATGTAACAATTGTTAAATGCAGTTACATCGGCCTAGGCCGCTTACTGTGATATGTATAATAATAATAATAATAAAATTATGTCATGTTATTAACTATAGGAAATGTGGTTCATTTTGCTCCCTGTTTGAATGAACCCAGTTGGAATTTCCAGAAGGCTAATTGGGTTCAATTCGCGAAAAAAGTTGATAGTGACATAAGATGGATTCGACCAACTTATGACAATTACTATAGATTTGTTGGTGTAGTAAAAGCTTCAGCTAAGAAATTCATTCCGAGGGGTTTCCGTCAAGAGTATATTCCTGGTTGGTCAGTGAAGTAGAAAATTTATATAAGGATTATCGAAATTCCCCAACTAATGAAAAATGCGAGAAGCTAATTCGATAAATACAAGTCGTAAGGAAAAGTGGAATAGTGTAGTTTCCGATATGAATTTCACACATTCGAGTAGGAGTACATGGGATGTTTTGAGGAAATTAGGGGAGGCTACTCCTCTAACATTGTCATCTTCCAAAATTGATCCTGAATTGATTGCTCGTCGACTAGTTTGATGTTTCCAATTCGGTTGAAATTTCAAAATCAAAAATCAAGAATATGATGTATAATTTGCACAAATTTAGGACATCATCTTCATCTGTAGACAGTATCTCGAATATATTCAACTTGGATGAATTAAAAGCAGCACTTAAATGCACTAAATCTCGAAAAGCAGCAGGATTTGACGGAATTTATCCTGAATTCATCAAACACTTGGGCAAAAAAGCCTTGTCCTGGTTATTATCATTCTATAATAATATTCTGAATACAGGAAATATTCCAAAAGAATTCCGCAAAGCGAAAGTCATAGGAATTTTAAAACGTGGAAAGGATTCTTCTGATCCTAGCAGTTATCGACCCATTAGTCTGTTGAGTGTTCCTTTTAAAATTTTAGAAAGATTGATTCTTTTTAGGTTTGAATCGTCTGTAGAAGACGTTCTACAGACTTGCCAGGGGGGCTTCAGGAAAAATAGAAATTGTTGTGATCAGGTTCTTAGTGTAACTACTTATATCGAAACAGGTTTCAATAGTAAAATGAAAACAGGAACAGCATTTGTGGATTTGTAGGCAGCATATGACACGGTATGGAAAGATGGTTTGATTTTTAAACTTTGTACTCATTTAAAGTGTGGCAAAATGGTTCGTTTACCCGAGAATATGCTCTCGGATAGAAGGTTTCGTGTTTTTATTGATAATAATAGTAGTAAATTCAAGAATTTGAATAATGGTATCCCACAAGGTTCAGTTTTAGCACCTCTTCTTTTCAATTTATATCTGTGTGATATTCCTGCTACTTCGTCTGAGAAATTCATATACCTACGCTGATGACATTGCCCTTACATTTCGTCATTCTGATTTCGAAAGTGTAGAAAATAATCTATCTGCAGATTTAGATATTCTGCTGAAAAAGTACCTATTTCAGTGGCGTTTGTGTCCGAATCCGAATAAAACTGAGGTTTCTTGCTTTCATTTGAACAATCACCAAAAATATAGAACATTGAGTGTAACTTTCGGTGATTCTTTCTTGAGACATAATTTTTATCCTAAATATCTAGGAGTGAAACTAGATTCATCTTTGAATTTCAAAGCTCATTTGGATGACTTGCGTCTGAAGTTGAAAACAAGAAATAATATTCTGCAGAAATTATCTGGTACTTCATGGGGTGCTGATGCAGCTACTCTTCGAACGGCAGCCTTAGCCTTGGTTTTTTCTGCCGCTGAATATTGTTGCCCTGTCTGGTTTAATAGTGCTCATACTCAAAAAATTGATGCACAGTTGAATTCATCTATGCGAATCATCACTGGAACTATTAGATCTACACCTATTCATTGGTTGCCAGTTCTTTCAAACATTGTCCCGCCCCACATTGGCAGGCAGACTGCGGTTTCAAATTCTTGGAATAAATTTCATTCTCTTCCGAATTCATTTCCGATTATCTCCTTTATTCCAGGCAATAAGATTCCCAGATTGAAGTCACGAAACCCTTTATGGTCCAACTGTTTTCTTAATTCGAATAAAAGTGACAAGGAAGTTTGGCGGTCTGAATGGATTTCTTGCAATTTATTCAACAAAGATTCAATTTCTGATCCTTCAAATAGAGTTCCGGGGTTTGATCTTCCAAGAAAAATATGGTCTATTCTGAATCGTCTAAGAACCAGTTATGGTCGTTGCAACAGCATGCTTTTCAGGTGGAACTCAGTTGAGAGTCCTAGTTGTGAATGCGGGGAAGCAGAGGAAACCATAGATCATTTAGTTAATAATTGTCGCATATATAGATTCAAAGATGGTTTTAGGGCTATTCATAATGTTTCTGAATCTTTTTTAGAATGGGTAGCGAGTTTCAAATCTATTTAATGAAATAGGGAATATTCCATTTTTAATTTGTTCGTTTTCTCCCTTAGTCTTTTGCTTTTCCAGATTGGGTTTCGGGTACCTTGGAGAATCTTCTCTGCTTGTTGAAGGAAGAAGCGATAATAAAGAAAATATTTCAGCATATTTTGTTAACAATTTCAATTTTCATAAATCACAACACTACGGCGAGATAGGATTTTTTTTGCTGAGGTTTTTTCCCTAAGCTCTAGTATCATATATCAAATTATATGGTACCTCGTTACACTAACCTCTGCTAACACTTTTTTCATACACATGCTTTATTGTTAGATAAAAAACAAATTGTAATGCTCAAGTTCAAAAGAATATATATATATGACTTCAATTACCTCAAAAAGCTTCAAAACACCAACCTTACTTTTCGAGAAAGTGCCGTAGAGGATACAGTGAATGCTGCGGAAGATTCTTTTAAAAATATCAAAGGAACCATATGGACACTGAAACGTCTGATGGGATACTTTCGTCCATTTTTTTTGATATATTTACGAGGGCATACGAAAAGTTTGATAAGGTATAATCAGAATAATATATGAAATTTTTCTCACAAGTGTGCTCTGATCCAAGAAATAATATTTTACTTTGTACCCCTGGCTAGCGGTAGAGCTGATACTACTCATATGGCGCCACTCCCTTCATAAAGATCTTAAACAGAGAGGTACCAATCTTAGGTGATAAATTAAGCGAATAGAGAAACGAAATTGTTGCCAATCTTACTTTAAAACCTGATTCTTAGAATGCAGAGCAACCACCAGTACATACAATGTGGCGACAGTGATAGGTAGAAAACAAAATTAAACAAAATACTCGCACACTGTATATAATTATATATAACTTATTATAATCGTTCAAAAAGTATGATCATAAATATCAGGTGTTGAAAGTTGAGGGAACAATTCATCACTTGCAGAAATCTGGTCTAGTTGGTGGAGTGAAGATCCCAAAACTAATATGACTAATCATTTATTCCATGTCCAATGAAGCAACTATGCAACTGTCAATAAAGGTAGTGTCATAACCTCGATAACCCAAGGGTAGATAACGGATAAGTTTCGGTAACTGTTTTCAAATTATTGACTACAAATTTGTGAATTTCAGATCTGAAAATAACATTCATAGATTTAAAAAATACCTGAGAAATACCTTCAGAATACTTTCAATATGACAGTTTTGCTGTTGTAAGACGATGATAGGAAAAAAGTGGTGAACTGACTTCCCCTTGAATCTTGCTCGGTTAGCTGTTTAGGAATTACTCTAACTCTCTGCTTGAGAGATTAGGTGTAGTCAGAAGCGTGAAAACATGACAATTTGAAATAATGTTTTTTACCAGTAAATTATTTTATTTTATAAAAGAAAAAATAAGGTATCATCAAAGAAGGTTTCGACTTGATTTGACAGAAATTTCAGAAAAAAATATTAATAATTTTAAAAGTAATGGCTGTTTGTGTTGATCCAGTTCCTACCGAAGCTCCTTGCGGTGACCATCACTTATCCTTGGAGATTCATCAAAGATCAATCGGACAAAAAAAATTTGTTTTATTAATAGATAATCTTGTGCCTGATCCAAGCTTTTTTTGTTTCTTTTAAATTAACTAAATGGCAGCCTCAGGAAACTTTTTCCATATTTTCGGGAAAGAACAAAGACCAAATTGTTTATAAAAAATCGAAATTAAGAAAAAAAGAAAATCCTTCGATCAGGCACGAGTCTCTCATATTTTGGAAAAGTTGTATAAATTTCATCAGAATCTACCAAGCGGTTTTCGAGCTACATGGTCACCAGTTCAAAGAACGTAGTTTTGAGAAAAACGCATTTGAAGTTTTACACTCAATTTACGTATTATTCAATTACTTACAGAGTCATCTATTCCTGGGCCATATAATAGTTCTTAAGCCTTTGTGGTAACCTCCAAAATATCTATTCGATGTTGTCTACGTATCATTCTACCTTCTGGAGTGTTGTCGTTAGCTGCCAGCTACCTGCTGTTAGCTACCTGCTCTCGCCCAGAGCGCCCGAGAGCCCTTTGCTAATTGTCGAATAACTCGAAAAGTATTTGTCGGATTTACTTCAAATTTTCAGAGAATATTTCTGAGATATTATGCTTTAAGAAAATGCAAAAAAAGGAAAAATTTTTTTTTAAAAAGCTGACTACACCTAACCCCTTAATACTCTCCTCTTACGATACCTAATATTTAAGAGGTTGATCCATTCGATTTTTCTCCAAATAGCATTTGCCAGAGATGGCAACTTCGCGGGCTACCTAACTTCCCACAGAATCAAGACTTTTCGAACCGGACGTTAATCTCCATAGTTAAGGCTAATAAAAAAGGCAACTGTAAAAATTAAAAATGGGTTCAAGCCCTGTGGACAGGAGCTTTCTGGCGCTCTAGTTCAAACAGACAAATTATATCTCCGAAAGTATTGGTTTCTCAGAGTTGGGAATTATATCAATGTATTCATATAATAGAACTGCATCCTAAAGGAAATTCAATTCAAATAATAGTTTATTTATCAAGATTAAATGAGCAATCATGAGAATGAGAAAAGCACCATGGAAGAAATCAAATTAAATCTGGCCAATTTTGCCCAATAACGAACTTAACCGAGATATTCATCTCCCTAAACTACTCTGAAAATTTCAACTACCTACCTCATTATCCGTTCGAGAGTTATATCTATGTCTATGGATGAAAAGCAGTCTCACTACTCTCAGATCTCTTACTTCATGTTCAGTTCCGAAATGTAAGAATTTTCTGAGAAAAACTAATATCGGAGCAAACAACTGAGATTTAACTCACTTCGCTCACAATTCTTCGATTGATTAGTCTCAGGAACATGGAACATCATTTGACATTATGACAATTCATATTCATACATAGAATAATATCATTCTGTGACAACGTTGAAATACGATTTATTATTGAAATTTTGAAAAATCATATCTGAGATTTTTCTCACTTCGCTCACAATTCTTCGATTGATTAGCATAGACAAGATATACTATGATTTATTAGTCTCAGGAACATCATTTGACATTATGACAATTCATATTCATACATAGAATAATATTATTCTGTGACAACGTTGAAATACGATTTATTATTGAAATTTTGAAAAATCATATCTCCGAAAGTATTAGCTTGTTAGAGTTAAAAATGATATGATTGGATTCTCATGAAAAAACTTTTTATTAAAAAAAATTTAATTTGGAATTTGTTTCGTAAAAAAAAAATTTTTTTTTTGTTACTCCGAAACCATTTGTCCGATTTTGCCCAATAACGAACTTAGCCGAGATATTCATCCCCCAAACCTACTCTGAAAATTTCAACTCTCTAGCTCATTCCGTTCGAGAGTTATCGTGCCTACGGCCGGCCGGCCAGCCGGCCGGCCGGCCGGCCGGACCGGCCGGACAGAATGAATTTCGACCACGGATTCTTGATCAGTGAGTCGAACCAAATCGTTTAAGACCATTTTCATCGAAATATTCGAAAATTACAGACATTTGGGCAAATTGATAAGCACTCAGTTCCGAGGAACTAGAGCGCCAAAAATGTCAAGGCGTCCATTTTGAAATCAGAATAACTCACCGTTCTCTTCGTCAAACTAATCTATAAAAGTGTATAATCAACAGGAACTTCAACAACTGATCGGCGACCGACAAAAATGATCGACTTGGATAATTAGTTTGAATCCGTCACCAAGAAGATAATAATATTCACAACAAATTTTTCGGAAGACGTGGCTACCAACGATGAAGTATCAGCTGACGTGTTCGTGTAATTTTATCTACATGGAGAGTGCTTAAAGGAGAAGTACCAAATACATTGAAATTATTGTGAAAATTTCACAATGCGACATTGTTCATATTACAAGAATAACACTTTTAATTAGGTCGATCACTCCTGCGATGTTGAATAATGTTGGAACAGTTTTTTATTTGAGGTTTGGATGCGAACACTTTGAACTTTTACTTCATTGAAATTTATAATTTTTTTGCTATTTACAGCACTGGAAGAGAATAGAAGGATATTTCATTCGCTCACCTATTCCAATGAAATATCGAAATTTTAGTTGAACAAAGTCGAGGGCAAAATGTTGCTAATTTTTTGTTTTTAGTGAGAGCCAAAATTTGTTGTCTTTTTGTATAGGTTTTTCAGTCAAAGTGTGAATTTCCAGAAACTATGTTTTTGACTGCCATCTCCGAATATTTGCGTTGTTGTTTTCGCCATATACCTACGAAACATCACTTCTTACAATAAATATGATCTCGATAGTTAACTTCACAACAAAATATCAGCTGGGCACTGACGAACAAAAACCTCGAATTCAAATTCACAAAACTATCATAAGAATTGTGTGAAAACGAAACTTCTTGTTTGTGAACCGATATCGAATGATGTCGGCTCACAAATGATTTTCTAACAGGGAAATAGCAATGAGGAATCGACTATACGCACTTTCATTCATTCTTACATCTAAATCATGTTCATTCATTCTGATTCGACTCTTTGTTTTCTATTATTCTATAATTATAATAACATAATTCTTCCGATTCCGCGGTTCTGGTACGAAAATACCAATATATCACCTAATTACCAGATTACTCAATTCTTAAATTTAAACTTCGATATTTGAATGAATAGTTCTGAAGCAATCTCTCTATCCAACATATCGATATGCACAGTGAGATGAAATACATCGTTGTTTTCAGTTTTCTTTACATTGCATTCTCCTCATGTGAAAATTGTACACCAGATGAATCTGTTCTCCTGAGTGAGTACCATTGTACTACATACTTGGATACAAAAGAGGCAATTTTTCTTAAATGCCTGGATGACCTACATTTACCTACTACTAGGCTATGGCCAACCACTCATATAATACCCTGTATCCCATTTCCCAGCTTTTATAAGATATGAATACATTTCATAACATTTCAATGACTTCAGTAATGAGAGAATCGTATATGATCACAGAATTTTATTTTGAATTCCGACATATGTCTCGTATACCAGCACGACGAGACCGCAACGCAACTGCGACGATACTTTTCAACGAGGAATTTGCGTCGAATCGCCGTATATTTGGTGTGGGCACTTCTATCACTAACCACGTACCGCGACTTCTAAGGCCGCTCGTACACCAGCACGACGCGACCGCAACGCTACCGCGACGATACTTTTTAACGAGGAAAATGCGTCGCGTCGCCGTATCCTTGGTGTGGGCGCTTCTATGAATTACCACGTACCGCGACTGCGAAGCGACACGAAGTCGCGGTCGCGTTGCGGTCGCGTCGTGCTGGTGTACGAGCGGCCTAAGCGACACGAAGTCGCGGTCGCGTTGCGGTCTCGTAGTGCCGGTATACGAGCGGCCTTACATATTATAAAATAAAGTCGCTTCCCATTGTCCCATTGTTCCTATGTATGCTTAGATCTTTGAAACTAAGTGAAGGATTTTGATGCGGTTTTTTTAATAGATAGAGTGATTCAATAGGAAGGTTTACATATATAATACATGCATAATATATTAGAGAAACACTGATAATTTTAGAGGTTTCTGATGTGATGTCGTAAATAAACAAATTTTTTTGCGTTTACATTGCAAACGCTGGCTGAACCCTACGGGATAGATCAAAATAATGTAGTAGAGTATGGTACACCTTACAATGGGCTACAAAAAATATGGTATATGTCTATCTCTTAAGGATAACCCACAATAACCATTTTTTATCCTTTACATTCTGCGAGAAATAATGGCTTGATTACGAAGCTATTTTAAGCGATACAGCATTGATCCTCATCCAATTAAGTACCTTAAATGCATTGTGCATTTAATATTGATTAATATGTCCCTTTTCAGCATGTAATTTAAATGAATATTTTCGAAGATATCGCAGATTTAAAATGCAGGGACATAGCGGTTGCGGTGGTACCGACCGGGGTGCCGGCACTGCCAGGATAGGGATCATCTGTAAAGCGTGAGGCTTGCCTCAGCCAGGATAGATGTATTGATTCCCCGAATTCCTCTGATACCATCAGATGTACTGATCCAATTTAAACGCCTGCAATTTCCGCTAATGATATATTTCGCAATCACCATTAATAAATCGCAGGGTCCAACTTTCAACGCTACAAGCTTATATTTGAGCGTTGAGTGTTTTTCACATGGCCAATTATATGTCGCTCTTTCAAGAGTAACCTCTAAAGAAAACATGTTTGTATTGTCTAACGACAAAAATGCTGTGAACGTTGTATATAAAGAAATTCTGTAAAATATATAGTATCAGCATTTCAACCATGCGAAGCCGGGGCGGGCAGCTAGTATCTAATATACGAAAAAAACTTAAGCCTCAAGTAACTTCAGGATACGATATTCCGTTTACCATGGTAAATTATGTTCTCCATTCTCCTGTATTGGACACTTAATTCGAATTTACCATGGTAAATTCGAATTAAGAGTGTCCAATACAGGAGAATGGACAACATAATTTACCATGGTAAATTCGATTAAGAGTGTTCAATACAGGAGAATGGACAATAGAACATACGCGCAAAAGCTCCTGGCTTCACGTCAGTGCTCGAAGAATTTTTTTTTTCGTAATTTCTTTGAAATTTTCTATGGGTACGGTTCTTACAAAAATTTTTTTTCCTCATTTTTTTCAAATTTTCTAGGGGTACGGTTCTTAAAAAACCTTAAACACGTCTTTATGTTGATTTTCTACTAATAGTTACCAAGCCTCAATTCGATCGTATCTTAATTTTTTGAGTTATCGAGGAAATAATATTCCAGGTGGGTATAACTCGGAGACCGCTAAACCGATTATGCCCAAAAACGAACTTAACTCTCCCATTCGGATACGCAACCTACCCTGAAAATTGCAAGTCCCTATCTACTTTTGTTCGAAAGTTATCGAGGCAACGGTTACCCATCTACTGAACTCACACAAGGCTGCTCGAATCTCCAACAATATTTAACCGATCGTGTTAAAACTTGAAACTTGGCAGAACAGGTTATAAAGGCTCTTGCAAAATTTCAGCAATTTCAGACAAATAGTTGCAAGAATCTTTGCGTTGGCATTCTACAACTAATAACCATGTTTCAATTCAATCGGTTTAGTATTTTTTGAGTTAATGAGGAGAAAAAACAACCAAATTTCAGATGGCTATAACCCTAAAACCATTTAGCCGATTATGCTTATGAACAAACTCAAATGTCGCGTTCTGATGCACATCCTAACCGGAAAACTTCAAGCCGGTATCTCTTTCCGTTCTCAGGTTATCGTGACAATAATATTTTTTAATAATTTTTTAATAATTTTCTAGCCATACAATTCACACATAATTTCACAAACGTGCTTAGGTTCATATTTTACAACTACTCACTAAGTTTCAATTCGATCGGATTTATATTGGTTGAAAACAAAATAATTATTCGGAAACCATTAGGCCGATTATGCCCATTAAAGAACTTGTCCGTCGTATTGGGATGCGCCACCTACCCTGAAAATTTCAAGTCGCTAGCTCTTTCCGTTCTCAAGTTATCGTGGCAACGGCCGGACAGAATCAAATTTGACCTCGAATTCTTCATTGGGGAGTCGAACCAAATCTTCTGAGAGCATTTCCGTCAAAAAATTCGAAAGTTACAGACATTTGGGCAAAATGATAACGCGATGTTCCCCAGAACATACGCGCAAAAAGACAGAATTGTTTATAGGAAATATCAAACCAGGATATTTAGTATAAAATAATTTCATTTACAGAGTTGTAATTGTATTGTAATTACAATAATAATTGCCAAATTAGAAATATCTTACTTCTTCCTGTTCCTACAGATTTTTTTCCCTTGGTTTTTTCCCTTCTAAAACTAGATAGAAGACTTTCCAATTTTTTTTGACGTCATTTACTTCAAATCCCATATTTTTACCAATTATTGCCCACGCATCATGCTTTTTAATTTCGTTGAAATAATACCCGTTTTTGGGATCCCATAAGATAGGATGCAGTTCAAATTGATCGATCAATTCTAGGCATTTTTCCCTGCTCCAGTCCATTTTCCTCGAACGAACGCCAAACACAACAAACGCCCGTATCCACTGAACACCGGCGAATAATTCCCTTTGATCAAATCGCATTTACCGAGAATCCTCGGAAAATGTTTTGCGCGTTTGGTTCTGTTCTGCGCGACGTATTGACTGGACAAATTTGTTACAGCGCGCGCGGTTGTTCGGAGCATTCTGTTGCAAGTGAATACGCAGCGAAAATGTTTTGCGCGTTTTACGCAGCATTATGCTGCGTATTCACTTGCAACAGAATGCTCCGAACGAACCAAACGCGCTGCGTACGCTGTAACAAATTTGTCTAGTCAATACGTCGCGCAGAACAAAACCGAACGTGCCAAACATTTTCCGAGAAGTCCGAGAACTCTCCAAACAGCCCGCACAATGTTCGTTGCAGCGCGCGGGGTGTGTTTGGTTCGTTCGAAGTGTTCTGTTGCAAGTGAATACGCACCTTTACAGTTCGCATTACATTACGCGTTACATTACTGTAAATTACTGTAAATGCGCGCGGAAAAGTATCACTTCGCGCACTGGCTAGGAAAATAACAACAGATTATCTTGGCATCCCGAATAATATACTGAAAATGAATTTCATGGAAATATCTTGGGTAGTTCACCGTTTAATTTTGAGTGAGGATAAGAAAGAATAACCCTGTATAGAAAATCTTGAACTGAATGTCAGAATTTGTTATGTTAGATACCTACTGCTTCCTACATATCCTTAATTGTATAATTATATTGTTTCCTTCACGTTTTTGCGCGTATGTTCTGGGGAACATCGCGTTATAGTTTTGCCCAAATGTCTGTAACTTTCGAATTTTTTGACGATTTAGTTCAACTCAAACGATTTAGTTCAACTCCCCAATGAAGAATTCGAGGTCAAATTTGATTCTGTCCGGCCGGCCGTCCGGCCGTTGCCACGATAACTTGAGAACGAAAAGAGCTAGCGACTTGAAATTTTCAGGGTGGATGGCGTATCCCAATACGACGGACAAGTTCGTTAATGGGCATAATCGGCCCAGTGGTTTCCGAACAATAATTTTGTTTTCCACCAATATAAATCGGATCGAATTGAAACTTGGTGAGTAGTTGTAGAATGTGGCTAGAAAATTTAAAAAACATTATAAAACAAATATTTTTGTTGTCACGATAACTTGAGAACGGAAAGAGATAGCGGCTTGAAATTGTCAGGTTAGGATGTGCATCAGAACGCGACATTTCAGTTTGTTTATGAACATAATCGGCCAAACGGTTTTCAAGATATAGCCATCTGAAATTTGGTTGTTTTTTGTTCCTCATTAACTCGAAAAATACTAAACCGATTGAATTCAAACATGGTAATTAGTTGTAGAATGCCAACGAAAAAATTCTTGCAAAATTTCGTGATTCTATATATCAGTAACTATTCGTTTGAAATTGCTGAAATTTTGCAAGAGCCTTCATAACCTAACTGTACTGCCAAGTTTCAAGTTTTAACACGATCGGTGGAATATTGTTGGAGATTCGAGCATTCTTGTGTGAGTTCGGCAGATGGGTGACCGTTGCCTCGATAACTTTCGAACGAAAGGAGATAGGGACTTACAATTGTCAGGGTAGGTTGCGTATCCGAAAGGGAGAGTTGAGTACGTTTTTGGGCATAATCGGTCAAATGGTTTCCGAGTTATACCCTCCTGGAATATTATTTCCTTGATAACTCAAAAAATAAATATTCGATCGAATTGAAGCTTGGTAACTAGTAGTAGAAAATCATCATGAAGACGTGTTTAAAATTTTGTAAGAACCGTACCCCTGGAAAATTTGAAAAAAATGAACAAAAAAAAAATTTTAAGATCCGCACCCCTAGAAAATTTCAAAAAAATCACGAAAAAAAAATTGGTTCAAGCACTGACGTGAAGTCAGAAGCTTTTGCGCGTATGTTCTATTGTCCATCCTTCTGTATTGGACACCCTTAATCGAATTTGCCATGGTAAATTATGTTGTCCATTCTCCTGTATTGGACAACATAATTCACCATGGTAAATTCGATTAAGGGTGTCCAATACAGAAGAATGGACAATAGAACATACGCGCAAAAGCTCTTGACTTCACGTCAGTGCTTGAACCTTATTTTTTTTAATTTGCTGAGGAACTAACTACCTAAAAAGCTACGCGTGGTTACCCGTGGCCGTACCGAAAGTTTGTTTACAATATTTACAGTTAAAAGGAAAGATAGACGTCCTCGTCAACCGGTCATGTAATATTCGGCTAAGCAAGATAAACTTCAAGAAAGAAAGAAAAATGATTTTCCAAATGGCCGACAGATAAACAACAACAGATAAAAAACTCTTCAGTAACAAAACCCTTACGAAAAAAATAAAAACGATAAAAGGTTTCCACGCTTTCACGTTCCATCCGAAAACAAACAACAAACTCCAAAATATTTTTAAAAAGGTTGATATAAATCAGGCTTCCAAAACTTCCACGAAAATTAAACAACTTCTAGGAAATACCTTTGATAAAACTCCGGACATTTTAAAATCGGGTATATATGAAATTGAATGTTTAGATTGCAACAAGTGCTACGTCGGGCAAACAACCAGAAATATTCTCACACGTACAAAGAGCATACGGGACACATTCGGAAAAACAACATCGTTAAATCTGCTGTTGAAATTCACGATTTACAACTGGCCACTCAATTTCAGAAAATTCCGTCAAATTGTTAAAAAATTCCATTAAAGCACTTAGGAACACTTTAAGGGATCGAAATGTATAAGTGAAAGGATATTTCACTCAAAAATGATCTAAGCCCTATTGATAGCCCATTATTCTCACTAATCTGTTTATGACTATGGGTATAATGTCAACCCATGCTTCATCTTTGAAGATGGAAACTTTGTTTCCGAAACATATGTCAGACAACAAACACTGTAGTTGACAAGAGTGTAGTTATTTTTTTAGGGTTCATAATAAGTCCACGGTGAACTCAAAGAAGAATTTTGCTAATTATTGCCAGCGTGCCGTTCATACAATACATGTCATGTTATTACATATTACTATATAATTTAGTGAATTGACTCTTTTCTTATTTTATGAAATACTTTTTAGGTAGATTTAAGAGAAATTCTGATAAATTTATGTATCCGATGAATGGAATCTGGTACAAAGATTCCGCTAGTGGTAAATATTATTTCCAACAAGGCAATAGCATTTATGTCCAAAGGAACGATGGCTATTACTCGAAATGGGTTACGAGTGGAAATGGTGCAGAATACGTACTCAACGATAAATATAAATGGACGTGGGATAAGAAAGGAAGATTATATCCTCACGGTGAGTGTACACAAATCGATAAATTTATTTTTAGGAAATACAGGGGGTTTGAATGTGTAAGTGGCAGGAAGTAAGGTACAAGTTGCAAGACAAGGTAGTTACGGACTCCCTAATATGCCGTTATATTCCGTTTCCGCTTCTGAAATCAAACGACTAGTGTCTAGTCCATTGGATTGTATCAGAGCATTAGTTTCTGCATTACGAGCAATAAGATGTGCGAAACCATGCACAATCAGTGTCCTCGAGATTTTGACTCTGTGATTTCAAATTTTATAATCTCCCTTGGACAATTGCCTCCAATGTCTGTGGGTGACAGACCTCCTAGTTCATTGATATTAGTTTCCAGATAATCATAGTTTTTGACCCGTTCTTAACCTAGAGATATAGATGCATATAGAATACATGTTGAACACACTCGATATTCGAATTTAAGCGAGTAACCGGAGCAGAGCGGTTAAGGAAAAGACCAATCTCTTGGTCTTAACCGCACTGTTCCGGTTAGTCGCTTAAATTCGACTTTTGACATATTTTCGGCCCAATTGCGGTCCAAATACAAGGATTTTGTTCTACTTCAGTCTTCGCCGATAGACGCCGGCAGTAGAAATTTTATGGACAAAATTATCGACTTGTCAAATTAAATTCGAATCTTTGTTTATTCAAGTTTCTTGTGGAAAGTCGTACCGTTTGCTGAAATTCACTATTTTCAGTATTTTGTTCAACGTCCTTGTTTTCCGCGCCGAAAGTGAACCAAATGTTTGCTGTGTGAACTATGAACGAGTATTCAGAACCATTTCAATCAAATACTATTTTCATTTCAAAAATCCTTCGGTTTTATGCGAATATAGTTTTCTTAACAATTGTCCGGGGCAGATTTCTAGTATCAAGATAGGTATTAATTATAATATTAATAATATTGAAAGATTGATGATACAGTTGTTAATAAATCAACATAGGAGAACGCTTAGACTCTATTAATTAATAATTATATTCTTCATACAATTCAGTGATATATTGAGAAGGAATGAAATGAAATGTTATGAAAACTAACAATATTATTTGTTAACTATGAAAGGACTAGCAGAGAACAAAGTTCAGGGCAACCACACAGTGTGATTTCAACAAAGTTGAATAGCTTTCCTAAAGCGTCATTCTTTTTGGCGCTGTTAATAACAAACAAATAATATTATGGAGCTTAGCTCTATAATATTATTTGTTTCAGGGATATTGTTACTTGACCAGAATGGCAACTACTTACTTGTGGTATAGAGGTATGGTATTGAAAATTAGAAAATTAGTCTGTTCAAAACATTTTTCTACTGAATATATATTGAATAAAAGATTGAAATAAATATATTAAAATATATCTTAAAATTCTATATTTTAAACTCGATAGGATCTACATCGGCGAAGATATATTGGCGAAATATCGAAACATTTCAACGATCGAGATGTGCTGGTCCATAATTTCACAGTCGACCAGCGAAATGGTCAACAGCTTTTGATTTTAGCCGTGATGGAGAGAATTTAATGAATCATATCAGCTGAAGTCAAATTTCACAAGTCGATACGTTAGTAATAACATTCGTTCAATACGTAGTGAGAATTGATATATCTTGTCTATGATATGAACTTATTTTAGAGCCAAGTTCTCGATTTAAACTTGATCGAATAATATGTAGGGTCAATGTGTAAGAGTGCGCACTTAGTGGATCTATGAGATTTTTTATACCAAAGTCCTCTTTCATGCCATTTGGTCTTACTTGAATATTAATGAATATATTTGAGTAACATCACACATCCAAATAGCATATAAACAAAAGTTATTCAACTTTTTCTGGAAACCCACGAATGCATACTCTTATGCAGTGGTGTATATATGAGTACGCACGTTCAGGCTTAAGAATACGCACATTATCAAACTACGATATTTCCCTAATTCAAAGGCGAAAAACAATTGAAAATGAACGAAAAAAGCATTTTCATTTATTTACTCAAAAAATATATCCGGAAAAAAAAATACAAAACAGGTTGCATGACACAACATGAAGGGAAATTTCTGAAAAAATAGGAACACAAAATAGATTACAATATTATATTATTGAATCCGTATAATATTATAGCGTAGGTATTCAAACATTACAACATTATTATTCACACTCAGGACTTATAAATTCCTCTATAACATTAGTTGTAATTGAATCATGGCACCACTTATTGCATTGAGAACAGATCATCCAGTCTTCCTTACATTTTGAATAAAAATCATTGCCTTGGGCGACTGACATCCTCATCTTCTGTTTCCTTATTGTGCTTTTGTTTAATTCTTGTTCCACATGGCCCAGATTATGTACGATAATGTAAATTTATTTTTAGTGCCTTTGATCATTTCGTTGCTTCCTTGTACTTTTTTCTTGCGCGAGACCGCAAGTGTGTACTCTTACACTATGTATATTGCGTACGCTTAGACACATACGCGAAATTCGATTGTATTGACTTTAATTCTGGCGAAATCTTACCTTACAACCATTGTCAGGTGGCTAGATATAAAATTAATCATGCTGCAATCACTAACTAATCATTCATAAAGCCATAGCATCAGTATTACCTGCACAAACGCAAAAACTTCGTGCACCGAAAATTACAGTGTGCAGCAGCGAAAACATCTGACCTATCTATCTTTCAAATTAAGCTAATAATTTCAGATTTCGCTCTTGACTTTGTCATTAGATACGATTTGAATTATGATTGACTTTTTAAATTAAAAAACAGATGGCGGCATAATGAAATAGCAATGGTGCGTACTCTTATACACATGAGTACTCTTATACGCATTTACCCTAACAGGATAATATTTTTATGAAATTAGAAAATTGAAAACAAGGTATTGAAGGCTAGTAATAACATAAGTTCAAGCTACGGAATTCCCATTAATTATTTAGGTCTTCTGTGGTCCAGTGGTAGGGATTTGTATTCTTGGCAGGGAGATACTGGGAACGATTCCCATAGCCGAAATTATGGATCTTTTTAATTTTTTTTCCAAATCTATCGGAATAAAAACTTTGTGGAAAAGGTTATGGTCGGACTTAAGTCGATATTTTCATAAAATTACGTAAAGATTTTCTTATATTATTAGACATTTAAAAATTACTGCTATACAGAGCATTTTTGATAAAATGTCAATTCATAGGTCCTCATGGCACAACCGTACGATTCGTCTGATTTTTATCATAGGAACAATTATCGGAATAAATTATAGAAAATAGAACCACTGCTATAAATTACGCCGCCACAAAGAAAGTACTGTTTATTTTCGACCCAAAAGTAAATGTATGTATTGGAATGGGTCCTTACGCCACCACAAACACAGCACTTTTAATTTTTGACCCAAGAGTGAATGCATGTATTTGAGTGGGCCCTTGCGCCACTTAGACACAGCACTGTTTATTTTCGACCCAACTGTGAATGGTATGTATTTGAGTAGAAACTAATCGTTTGATACCCTTCTCGGTCAAACAGTGGACCAGTTTTTATTGGACGTTTGTGTTTAAAGTCGGGTTGATACTCTTGGAAATATTGCATTTTTTTTCCTGATGGAGCTAAGCAGCTTTAGGTGAGTTCAGTACCTGGATGAGTGACCACTCTGGCAATAAATTTGAACAGCGTGCCAAAGATCCTGGCCACATTGCTTTTCCAACTTGTTTTAACAACCTTAATTCCGTATTTCTACTAATTCGTTCAATTTTTCCAGAGGATGATTGTCCAACTCCAATTAGAGAAAATCAGAAATTCGGGATTCCCATAAAATGTGTGGGTGGACAGTGTCCAGACCAGGCCAGATTTCCATCAGGCGGTGTGTGGCATTACACAAAGGATGTTTATTACTATGACTATGGTGAAAATAAATACCAGTTGTGCTCCAATGGATTTTACAAAAAATGGTTTAAAAAATCACCGAACAATAAATATGTACAAATCTGTCCAGACAACTGGACTTGGGATACCCAAACTGGAACGTGGGAACCAGTACCAGGTAGTGAAAGTAGGTATTCCTTGCAGGGACGGGCCGAAGCCAAATTTTTTTGGGGGGGGAAGCAATCAAAATTTTCCAACTGTCCATGACGGATTATAAATCATACGACTTTTTTTTTTTTAATTTGCCAACTCCGTTCAACATTGGGGAAATCGCAACTCCTAAACCGCAACCTACCCTAAAAATTGCAAGTCGCTATCTCTTTCCGTTCTCAAGTTATCGTGAGATAGATAATTTTTTTAATAATTTTTTTTAAATTTTCTAGTGATACGATCCTTACAAAATTTCACGTAACTCTTTATAGTGGTATTCTACGTCTGGTTGAAGACAAAATTAGTACTCGGAAACCGTTAGGCTGATTATGCCCATTGACTTTTCCATGTTATTTGTAAGCGCCACCTACCCTGAAAATTTCAAGTCGCCATCTCTTTCCGTTCTCAAGTTATCGTGGCATCGGCCGGCTGGAGAGAATCAAATTTGACCTCGAATTCTTCATCAGAGAGTAGAACCTATTCGTTTGAGACGATTTCCGAACGTCATCTGGACAGAATGATGGCATTCTGTTTCCCAGAACATGCGCGCAAAAAAATTAAAAAGAAAAGTTATGGCTACAGGAAGTGAGCCCGGTACCTTCAGGTAATTAGTCAAACATATTAACCTATGCGCTACAATATGTATCTGTATGTATAATCTGCGATGAAAGGAGTATATGAATGAATTTTATTACTTTTTGCATCCTATACAGAGGAATGTAATTTATTAGGATTAAACCACCAAGAAAAGAAATAGATATTCAATATTTTGAAGAGTCTATTGACTTTACAAGCTTCTAAGACCCATGTTCTGTTCAACGATTTTCTTATGTTTGTAGTTCGGAATATCATTTTCGATATGATTCCTTCTCCTTCAAACAGCTATAATAACGAAGGAGCATATTTGTTACTAGTAAACCGTGGAAGCTAATCATCCAATCAAAGTTGATTTTTCACTCTACAAGGGAGGAACTCGATGAATATGACTTAACTTAGTAGCTAATGATGATAATTATAATACATCAGACATTACAACTTTTGAATTAAAATTTTTTAAGATGCAGTTTCATCACAAGAATCCATTGTTATCATTTTCAACTCTAACAAGTTAATACTTTCGAAGATATACCGCCGTATTCACAAAGCATTCAATCTCTGTTAAGTCCTAACTGAGGTCCTCAGTTAAGCATAAATAAGAATCGCAACATCAGTTAACTTGAAAATTAACGTGAAACAAGCCTGTTTCACCACCGTTAAATACTTTAATTGTGGTTGCGATTCAGATTTATCCTTAACTGAGGACCTGAGTTAGGACTTAACGGAGATTGAAACCAAGGGCGTAGCCAGGAACTAATTTCGGGGGGGGGTTTTGAAATAGGAATTAATTTCGGGGGGGGTTTTGGGGGTGTAAGGGTCACTTTCTGCAGCAAAAAATTTTTTTTTAAGAGAAAAAATAACATTTCGGGGGGGGGGGTTCGTAATTCACTACCTACTCGAATATCAGGAATAAATGGACAATCTGCTATAATTGTCTCCAGCCTTGCTCTAGACATTTCGATGAGTCTTACCTTAGGTATTTCGAGTTGTGAAAACTATGCACCGAGTCTAAGTTGCAACAACCCATTCCACGAGGTTGAATCATTGTAGATTGCTCATTTAATCTTGATAAATGAATCTAATGACAATTTTTGAAGCATTAAGGCGTTGAAGCATTATTATTATTATTATTATTATTATGTACAGATATTGAGATGAGGCCAAATGGCCTATGAATCTCATACAGGAAAAATAAAAAAGGACACTTCAGAAGACAAAAGAGAATAATAAAAAAAAAAAAGCTTTCTAAGGAAATATGGAGTCTAGTCTATTTTCAAAAGTATTCACACTCCCGGCACCCACGACACTCTCCGGTAACGAGTTCCTCCTGCTAAATACCCTGTTCGGGAGGAAAAACTCTCTTGCACGGGTTCGATACACCTCATGGTACAACTTATATCGGTGGCCACGAAGATGACTGTTGTTCATCGTGAAAATTTCCTCGAGATTACCACCAATAAAATGGTTCAAGATACGATATGTCACAATTAGGTCTCCGCGCACACGACGATCATGAAAACTGCTCAACCGGAACACTTGGAGTATCCTCGTACGATGGACGAACTCGCCCAAAAGGAATCCTGGTTGCAGAGCACTGTATTCGCTCAAAACGCTGTTGATCACAGAGCAGGATAGGAAACCACGCGGGCCCAGCGTATTCGAGAATTGGACGGATGTAAGTTATATATAGCTGCCTGCAAGTAACAACCGAACATCCAGGGAAGGCTCTCCGTATCAAGTACAGGATCTTACTAGCTCTAGAGGCTAAATTACCCACATGAGCAGACCAGGAAAGATCCTCTGTAATGATGACGCTAAGGTCATTATGCTCCGTGCATGACTCCAGAACACTGCCAACGGCAAGATATTGGTGCCTCGGATTATTTTTGCCAAGATGGGGAACCTTGCATTTTTCCACGTTTAGAGGGAGGAGCCACTGGCGGCACCACTGATCCAACCGCATCAGGTCACCCCGAAGAACATCAGGGAAGCGAGCATCGTAAAATAATTTAATGTCGTCGGCATATTGTGAACAAATGGCTGAGATTGAGTTTGGAAGATCCGAAACGTAAATCAGGAAAAAAAGTGGTCCCAAAACTGAGCCCTGGGGGACATCACTAACAACTGCTCTGAAATCTGAAAAAGAATCACCCACTCTGACCGAAAAATGCCTACCAATGATGAATGAATGAAGCCAAGCCAGTAAACTGCCTCTAATGCCAAAATGTTCGAGTTTATGGAGCAAACGATTAAAATGGACATTGTAGATTGTCCTTTTTTTTATAAGTTAATTTTTGAAGCATTTTTTGTAAATGACACATTTTTAGATTTAATTACTTTCATGATGCATTTCTATCATAGGAATCCATTGATATAATTCCCAACTCTGAGAAACCAATACTTTCGGATATAATTTGTCTGTTTGAACAAGAGCGCCGAAAAGCTCCTGTCCACAGGGCTTGAACCAATTTTGTTTATATTCTCCCAACAAAAAGATGGATAGTCTAGATTCGGAATGATTTACTGTGACTCCTTTCCAGAAAAGACCTGTACTCAAGAGGAATCTTCTTCCAATAACTGTCAGCAGAATCAGAGTGAGTAATCAAGCATGATAGCAATCGATTGTCAACAGAGCGTTATAATTTCGAAATACACCCATGAAACCTAAATTATAACACTTTTAGAGTATGAACTCAAAATATAGTTATGCCTAAATAACTTCGCGGAATGAGGGAAATTCATATGTGCATAATCTGTTGAGAATATATTCCTAATTAATTTTGGAATCATTTTTGTTTATCTTCTCCCAACAAAAAGATGGATAATCTAGATTCAGAATGATTTACTGTGATTTATTTCCAGAAAAGACCTGTACTCAAGAGGAATCTTCTTCCAATGACTGTCAGCAGAATCAGAGTGAGTAATCAAGCCCGACAGCAATCGATTGTCACCAGAGCGTTATAATTCGGAAATACACCCATGAAACCTAAATTGTAACACTTTTAGAGTATGAACTCAAAATAGAGTTATACCTAAATAACTTCGCGGAATGAGGGAAATTAATATGTGAATAATCTCTCGAGGATATTTTCCTGTTTAATTTCGGAAGAACTTTTTGTTTATCCCCTTCCAAAAAAATATGGAGATTATTTATTCAGAATGATTTGACTGCAACTTCTTTCCAGGAATGACCTGTACTAAAGAGGAATCTTCTTTTAAGGACAATCAGCAGAATGAGAGTGAGTAATCAAGCATGACAGCAATCGATTGTCATCAAAGAGCTATTATTCCATACAAACGTCTTAGCCCAGGCAAATTAGTGCTGTAGCCCCTTAAAATTGCTCCAGAGCTGGAAATCGATTTAACCCCTTTTGGGGGTCCTGAATAACAAGTATCTGAGTTTGCGACGGTTTCTAGGTTGTGCTTCAGATTTCAGAGCCTACAAATCGCGAAATTTTACCAGTGTTTCGCATATAACTCGAAAAGTACGCATCCTACAGAAAAAAAGGCTTTTTTTAAGAACATTATATTTAGCGTCTAATGGCGTTCAAGACATCAATATCGGAATAGCAGTTCAGCCGCAATCGCCAGTCAAAGATGAGCATTTTTTACAAACTTAGCTCAAAAGTTGTCAACCCTCAACTTCTAACGCTTTTAGGTCTAAAAAAAACCGCACTGATTGAAAAATGCCATAGGATTAAGCTTGTAGGAAATTCAATAATTGTAACAGATGCTTTCTTAAATTTGAAATTGCGCTCACTCCAGTGCTGAGATATGAATTTTAAACCGAAAGAGTCCTTAGTGCCAAGTTTCCGCTATAGCAGTCCAACGCAGGAAACTTCGTCTGAAGTCAAAACTTCTTACTTTAATACATTTTTTTCAAGAAATATCAAACTTAGTCAACTTATGTACAATTTAAACTTAAGGAATCATTAAATCAAGCTCTGATCACGAGGTAACCATCAATCACTATTGACTTATCAGACGATCCCAAAAAATAGATCAGGGAAGAGAAAATGAGAGAGTTGCTTATTATATCAAAGTATATATTTATAACTGATAAAAAACTCAATGAAAAGTTATATACGATTTACACTTATTTCTTCAATATTGTGATGCGTTTCGTCGACACAGCGACTTCATCAGACTACATCATACTAAATTCTTAAGTTATTATGTCCCTATACCTAGATGACATGGACACAGAATCATTTAAAACTAATTACCTGAGATTACACTGTTGGTTTCTTTGTATACACATTAACAATAATTCATTCCTAATGCTTTTATAAATTTATTCTCTATTTGAATAGATTGAGTAATGGTGAAAAATTTAGATCTAATTGTTCATTAACTGAATTACCCGTATGTGTTTCCCTATTTATTTCCACCATTTCCCAGTAATTGAGTTGCGCACCTTTATTCAAATTGTGTAGAATTTTGAAATCCGGGTTAAACTTATGTCCTTCTGCTGATAAATGATTCGAATAATTTGAATTAATTTTGTTGTTTTTGTAGCTGTGATGATGTTCCTTTATTCTTATGCCAAAATTTCTACCAGTTTTTCCTATATATGATTTGTCACAACTCCCGCAAATTAATTGATAAACACCAGATTTATCTTCTTTATTCCTTTTCGATTTATTGTTCTTCATGAGTTTTGCGAGGTTATTATTTGTCCGGAATGAGATATTCACCTGTTGGTTTTGAAGAAACCTTTTAAGTTGTTGACTCGGTGTACCAAAATATGTTAAGCTATTGAATATTTTAACATTTTTCTGATTAATTCTGTGTTATATCCATTGTTCACCGCTATTTGTTCGATGTTGACGAAAGAACAATTTAGAAAACAATTCGTTCAGTATTTCCAGAAATTAAGGATAAAAATAAAATATTCAATAGCTTAACATATTTTGGTACACCGAGTCAACAACTTAAAAGGTTTCTTCAAAACCAACAGGTGAATATCTCATTCCGGACGAAACCTCGCAAAACTCATAACGAACAATAAATAGAAAAGGAATAAGGAAGATAAATCCGGTGTTTATCATTTAAATTGCGGGAGTTGTGACAAATCATATGCAGGAAAAACTGGTAGAAATTTTGGCATAAGAATAAAGGAACATCATCACAGCTACAAAAACAACAAAATTAATTCAAATTATTCGAATCATTTATTAGCAGAAGTACATAAGTTTAACCCGGATTTCAAAATTCTACACAATTTGAATGAAGGTGCGCAACTCAATTACTGGGAAATGGTCGAAATAAATAGGGAAAAACATACGGCTGATTTAGTTAATGAACAACTAGATCTGAATTTTTCACCCTTACTCAATATATTCAAATAGAGAATCAATCTATAAAAGCATTAGGAATGAATTATTGTTAATGTGTACAAAGAAACCAGCAGTGTAATCTCAGGTAATTAGTTTTAAATCAGTCTATTATGTAATTTGTTTTAAATAAGTTTCTCATGTAAGTAGTTTTAAATGATTCTGTGTCCATGTCATCTAGGTATAGGGAGATAATAACTTGTCAAGAATTTAGTATGATGTAGTCTGATAAAGTCGCTGTGCCGACGAAACGCGTCACAATATTGAATAAATAAGTGTAAATCGTATACCTATAATTTTTAATTGAGTTAATATGGATTTGCATCAAGTAAAAGCCACAAGCATTAAATATTTGATAGAAAAAGTCTTTACAATTGTGAGGGAATTGTAGCAGTCGTCTCAGTAGATCCTATAGGAAGAACAAAAGTTTTATATTATACTGATTATCAGGAATTGCTATTGAATTCTTAATTGCAATAATTTACGATATATGACGTCGAGCGGGTTCGCCTCCTTTTAGAGGGTCCGGGTTGTTCAGGGAACTTTTCTTCAATCTCTAGTTCTTGCTGCTCTTCCTCCACGGCTGATCCTTCTTCTGTCTCCAAATCATCTTCGTGTTCGGAAGTAATGGGAAGTTCAGAGGAGTCCATAGTTATGTCATGTTGCTGACCGACTGAGTTGAGGCATGCATGCCTAGCAGTGGGCGCGAATGGCTGAGCATTTGAGCCCGACTTTTCGGCAGGAGCATGCATTTTTGCAACATGTTTTGCAGGTGCAGGAAATTGTTTAATAATGCCTTGAGTGCCGGAGGTCGAGTGGTTTGCACAAGCATCAAACCATCTGGGGCGGATTTCCGTCCCCATTGCTCTACATTCATCTCTTGGTCCCTCTACATCTGTACCTGCAAAAACGCCCTGAAGGAATTGATGTTGAAAGTGTTTTACAGAGGGCCCCCTCGAAGAGTTGAAATCTCAGTTAGTTAAGAGACTACCCTCTGTTGCCTGAGTAAACTGCTGCAGTGAATTTCGCTCCAGCATCAGAAAGCTGGCCAGGAGTGGCTTTGTGGTCGAGGAAAATTGAGATAACACTTAGGAGGTCAGGATTTTTGGGAATAGTTTTGAAGAATTTGGCCTTGCCTTGTCAGAAAAACGACAAGGCACAGCGGCACCATGCCGCTGAAGGCATGGAGAAACATCTTATCTTAGGAAAGGTTGCTGTCTTTAGGACTATAGATCACGCATTGCTGATTGCCCTTTCCGCGTTTCATTAGGATTATGTTTGTCAATTATTTATGACTGATCTTCGCTTTTAAGTAATATTTGGTCAGGCAGCAAAACGATTAACGAATCTTTCCACCGCAGTTGCAACAATCATGGTATCTGCACAAGGGCGTAGCCAGGGGGGGGTTTTGGGGGTTCAAACCCCCCCCGAAATGTTATTTTTCTCTTAAAAATTTTTTTTTGCTGCAAAAAGTGACCCTTACACCCTCAAAACCCCCCCCGAAATGAATTCCTGCTTACGCCCTTGTATCTGCATCCTCAACGGCCTGTCTAATTTGAATGTCTGCACCTATGAACTTGTCCACGAGCATCGCAATTAGGCGTTTCTTGTTGTTTCCGTTGGCAAAGAACCGTTCTTTGGATGTTTCTTCCAACCAATTCTCCTCCAGAAGCTCCTAGGAGCTTGTGCGAGTTAGGAGAGTCAGTTGTGTTGTGTGTAGACTTTGTTACCGTATCCTTACGCTACCTAACAGTATCGTTAATTTTTTATCTAACAGTGAGTGGTGGCCACTACCGTCTGAGTAGATCTCCGGTTCGCGTTATCCACTGAGCTTGAAGCACTCATCATTCAACTGAAATTGGCCAACGTAAACAAGCGCGCCAAAGAGTACTGACTGTACATCAAAACTCTCCTAGACATGGACATATGCCGTATTCTTTTTACCTTGTTTCATCTCAATAGATGCATAGAATCTTGCATTTTGCCTTCTAACTACTGAGTCTGAACTGAGAATCTCAGTTAATCTAAGCTAAAGTTGGTAAAAAGAATACGGCTCTTATGTCCATGGACATGGACATGTATAAAATAGGGAAACTCAGAAATTAGAACTTATACAACACAAAATACCAGAATAATTTCAGTTCAGCACGTTTATACCATTACACTCTTGCACATTATGTTAGGATGTCAATCATCCATTATATTTTTTAGTTATTCAATACTTAATTCTCAAAAGTACGTTTAGAAAATGATAGTTTTCGTTAGAATTCTTAATCGTCTTTCTATTATTTTAGGATTAGTCGAAGAAAGTGCCTTTTTACTTCCCAAGTCGGCGTTCAAACTTTGATGTACAACTTTGATGATGGGAAAAATCCAGTTGAAAGATTACCCCACAGCCCCCTGGATAAGACTCTCTTATCGTTTCCTATTTATTTTTGAGAAATCTTATTTATTGCTCAGATCAATATCAATTTGGCTTGTCGATGACTTTATAATATGAAACTTTGATGTAAATAAATGATTTGAGAAAATTTTAACTTGATTTCTATGCGCTCCAATAAGGTCGCAATAGTTTTGCCCGAATGTGTATTTTGGAAATTTCAGTCGAAAATTGTCTCAAAAGTTTACATTACAATGACTGATGGATAATTCATTGTAAAATTTGTTTTCTGTCCGGCCGTACATTCGGCATTTAGGTGTAGAATAACTTCCATCAGAATCATATGATCAGGTAATCAGCTATATAGGGTGATCCACGAATAAGTACATATTTTTCAGGTGAAAAGATGGTAGCCAGAAAACCACAATTAAATATGGTATAAGCTTCTTCTTTTCTGAGATACATAGTCTAGTCAACAAGTGCTTTTCAGGTCAAAATTTTTGCGTATTCTCCGAAAATTATGATTGAGGTGTCATTCAAATGGCATGTTAAAGATTTTTGAGAAAATGTTAAGGCCACTCGCAAAAATTGCAATAGTTAAAAACGATTAAATGAAAAAAGAAGGGGGTTTCGTTTTTTGCCAATATCTCGAAAACTATTTGAAGTAATTCAAATTTGAAAAAGGATTCAAAAAGAGGAGGACATTTCCTAAGAAAAAGTTCCAACTCTCGGAACTGTATATATTTATTCCAGAGGGTTGAAAATACGCCCTAAAACGGGTACAAAAATTTTATTATTATATCAATTATTTTTATAAACAAACGGTATAAATCGAATAATGTTGTTGTTTAATTAATAAAGAATAAATTTGTCCCAAATTTTTTCCTAGTATCACCATTAGTTAAACAGTTATAATAAAATTAATCATAAAAAACAAGGTGAGAGTGGTAAAATAAAACAGAACAGAAAATTAAAAGTTCAATAAAAAATATGAATAAATTAAAGAAAAAATAATAAATGGTTGTTTTTGGTTTTTTGAATAGAAAAAGAAAAAACATATAAAGAGATAATTCATTTGTTTCTAAAATATTCTTTATTAATTAAACAATGAAATATTAAATTATAATCGATTTTTTCTTGAATCAAAGACCAAGATGAATAATGATTAAATAAAATGGTTTCTTAATTTTCATAATAAATGGTAAAAAAAATTGTTATTTTCAAATGCGTTTTCAAGCAATACATTTTTTTTTTAATCAGAGTTATCATCAAAGATTATGTTATCAAAAAAAAATTAAATTATCTCATAGGAACAAAAATTATTGAAAATCCTTTTTAAGTAGCTTCTGATCATAAGAAAACGGATCAATAGTAATATCATAAAAAAAAGTCTTTTCAATGATAATTTTTCACATGAACATTTTTTCAATTTTTCCAACGGGAATCTATTTTAAGACCTTTGAAAAATATCTCCACGAAAGGAAAAAATTCTCAGATTAATAGTTTAACAATTATCGCAATTGCAATGTTCGTGCAACAAAAAATTATTGTTTGCTGGTCTATCCTGCAGGCACCTGAGTTTTTCAATTTTTTTATTTTCATATTTAATAAGTTTGAATAAAATTTATTCATTAAAGGTCCGAAGAGGGCAATGCTCGTGCAAGCCGGAGCACCCGTTTTCGGGCGTACTTTCAACCCTCTGGGAAAATTATAAATATTGGTCCTACAGTTCCGAAATTTTAGACTTTTTTTTAAGGAATTTTCCTTCTCTTTTTGAATTTTTAAATTTGAATTATCTCAAATAGTTTTTGAGATATTGCTGAAAAACCAAATCCCATTTTTTTTCACTTAATTGTTTATATTCATTATTAAATGGTTCCTTTCTGGGATTTCTTTCCAAAACTCTGAAAAATATCTATAAAATAAAAAAAAATATTATTTTGTGCATTGCTTCTGCTCCAGAAACACAAAATCTTTGTCAGAAGCGATGGATCAAACAATGTTGCCTAAGAAACATTTGCCATTGCCAATGCCTTATTTATTTACTCTACTAATTAATTATATAGCTATTTATTATCAGTAGATACAATTTAACTTCCATCAGTAATTAACCTCCAGTTAGAGTTCCATTGCTTGTGCTTTTTGTTTAATATACAAAAAGCACAAGAGTTTAATAAGGAGAAATATCCCTACCGTTCTACGATGGACGAAGTGAAAAAGAATAAAAATAGTTTAAAAAAACTAAAAAAACACGCTTTTATAGCTAACCGAACTAAAAATTAGAAAATAATTTTTAATTTCAGAGAGTTTATAATACAGTAGTAGAAGATCGAACAATCAATCAGAATTTATCACCTCAAAATAAAATTATAATAAAGTTCAAGTTATTAACAAAAGAATTCAATTCAGAGTAAACAGCGTGGGGTGCTTGATAAAGTAAATGTAGCAACCATTCTATTGGCAACTATCTATGAGAAGAGAGTTATGAAAAGTAGTAGAATGCACCCCACGCTTTTTACTCTGAATTGAATTCTTTTGTTAATACCTTAAACTTTATTATAATTTTATTTTGAGGTGATAAATTCTGATTGATTGTTCGATCTTCTACTACTGTATTATAAACTCTCTGAAATTAAAAATTATTTTCTAATTTTTAGTTCGGTTAGCTATAAAAGCGTGTTTTTTTAGTTCTTTTAAACTATTATTTATTTTTCATTTTTTAGTTCGATTTATCAATTAGTTATTTGTTGACATGTGGTATTGAAATGTCTCACAAATTATTTCGCAATCTCATCATTTCATTCAAAATTTTATTAATCCTGGCGGTCCCAATAAGGATAATGGGAAACTGTTAGAACATGTTAGAACTGTTAGAATATGAGCCCAAAATGATATATCGCATGCGACAAATCGCCTTGCGATAGACAGGCTCCACTCTGTGAGATTTTGTACATGAGATACAGATAGTCCGCCGTATTCACAAATCATTCAATCTCCGTTAAGTCCTAACTGAGGTACTCAGTTAAGGATAAATTTGAATCGGAACCTCAGTTACCTAAAGTGAAAATCAACGTGAAACAGGCCAGTTTCACCACCGTTAAATACTTTAACTGAGGTTGCGATTCAAATTTATTCTTAACTGAGGACCTCAGTTAGGACTTAACGGAGATTGAATGCTTTGTGAATACGGCGGAGTATCTGTCTGCGCTTGTCGCTCATGCGATATCGCATCAGTATGAACTGGACCTGAAACATCACGTTGCAAATTGGCGGAGGTGCCCGGTATGAGATAATATGCTATAAATAATAATCAATTTTTGTGGATAATAAGGATAATGGGAAACTGTTATCAAATTATTGCATTGTCATCGGTTCTTGATACGTATGCAAAGTTTCAAATTAATCAGACTTCTGGAAACTGGTGAAAATTAAGTTCAAAGATTCCGTTACATACATAGTCAGATACAACCCAAGCTAATAAAAGCGTGTTAAAAAGCGTTGACATGAAGTCAGTACCCTTTGGCGCGGGTGTTTAAGCTGGCTAATTTGGATTGAATGATGAGTGTTTCAAGCTCAGTGGGTAGAGCAAGCCGGAGATCTAACCAGAGGGATGTGGACACCATTCACTGTCCGGTCAAAAATTAATGTTGCTCTCCTTGGGGAAGACTATAATCATGTCTATACACTGAAAGAAATGATTCAATCGAAAGGTTTACCAAAAATATTCTTACTAGGGTTGATACATTTCTTACTATTCGGTTAAAATAGCACTATAGACATAGTAAATTGAGTTGCTATAGTTATTGAACAGATCTTACTACGGTTTTCTTATTACACCAATGAAACTGTTTTATTATATCGTGCAAATGTGGAATTGCCACGGTAAACCAAAGTTTTCTAACCAGCATCCAATAGCCATAACAATTTAGCGATACTATGCGAGATACTTTAGTTCCATAAATTTACTACGGCAGTTAATGTTGATTCATTAAACCAGTCGAATATAAGCGATTATGCTCGAATGCAGGGTTGCGTGCCACCCGATTCATAGCATCCACTCAAACTCAACACTCATCGTTTGTTTATTCGACTTGAGACAACCTGCTAACGCGATTAAACTAATTTGTGAAATATGAATCCTAGTTTATTCATTATATTAATCAACAACCATCATCATAGTGTAGTTTGAAAGTGTTTAGTTTGTTAATTGAAATATCACCGTTTTTGTTTTGTGTGTCTACAATCAATCTTCCTGCACACATGGAACAGAAGTTCACAGAATTCCTAAGTTCCTAATGGAGAGTTGTAAATTCATTGCAAAGTTGGGGATTAGGAAGGAGACTATGTCAAAAAATGTACAGGTAGCTAATTTATGTTCTTAATTATTATTAGAGCATCAATCTGAATTCACTAACCATTGATTTTTCATAATAACAATATTGGCCGTTGGATCTTGAGTCAATGGCGTCCATGCGTTTGAAATGAATAATTCATCAATCGAATGAATGCTAGTATGTAATCATTTAATAATTTCCATTGATCTCATCAGATTGATAATTAAATTTTATTCGAAATTCTGAATAATTAATTATTGAAAGATTAGGTCAACTTTTTTGTAAATAGAACATTATTGTTCTTCTGTTGAATCCATTGCTCCCTATCATTGGAATGTGTTTTGTTTGCTCTATAATATTGTTTTTTTGAATATATTTTTGTTACCAATATTTGAGAAAGTGTGCAGTTAATTTCTCATTCAAATTGAATATCTTTTTTTCGTGATATGAGTAAGTTTGATCTCAGAGTTTGTTTATCTGTAATAATCTTTTTGTTCGTCTTTTAGTATAGTATTGTGATGAAAAGCCCTTTATATTTGAAATATTTCGACCAGTATTTGCTCTCAGTGAATGTATGTCTACTAATTCAAACCAAAGAATGTGATTATTACCAACAATAAAATGTCTTGTTATGCTACTATTTTTTTATTTGTATATCCACCCAATATAATTCTGGTAGTAGACAGTGGAGATAATATGTTCTCCATGAAATGAATAAAATACTGCTTCAAAAAATAGAAATATAGACCATTACAATTTATAAAAGAAATTGTATAATTTTCAGGTAGGTATAATTGAGATCTAGTTATGAATAATTCGACAAAGATAATTAAATAAAGTTCCAGAGATAGTTGTATCAATTTAGCTCATTTGAATATGAAGTCAACAAATTGCTTCATGCCCAGTGTTTCTTTGATGTCAGTCCTTCTGGGCTTATTAATCAATATGATGAATTCTCAATTTGAAAATTCGAGTTAATATCTTTCGCAGGTAGGTTTGAACTTTCCACACTCTATTTTATCATTAGAGAAACTATCAGATATATTATGTAATTTATTCTCTTCATAATATGGTTAATCTCTTCTGATTGCCTTTGTTAACTTGCGCACTTTAGTTAATTCATTTAACTGCCATGTTACGGACTGAGCCAACGTAGCACAAAGATTTGGCCAATTTATTGCTTGTCTTAATAATAAATTAGAAATTCATTAAAGTACAGACATAGTATTAAATTGGCCATTGTTTTCTGTCAGATGAGCTCAGTTTGTAATATGGCAGTTAAAAAATAACTAAAATTGCAAATTAAGCTGATAAAGACAGTAAGATGAGATTACGAGAGCGGTAAAATAGGTTTACTAGACCAGTAAAATGCAGTTATACAATATTACTATGGTTGTAAAACAAAGTTACAAGTGCAGTTATACCAGATTACAGTGATAGTAATACGGAGTTACAATTTACAAACGCAGTTATTCAAGTTTACTACGGTAGTGAGACAAAGTTTCAAAACCAGTAATAAAAAAGTACGACTATAGTATAATCACTTCAATACTTGCTGTAAAACGGTATTATTCCTGTTATGAAGGATTAAATCATATAGCCATTATTAACTGAATCGTAGTAAATCAAGGTGAACTGTGAGAAATAGAAAGTTTTGTTGAGGCATATAGTATATGAATTTTCTCATTGCTGTTATTATATTTTTCTTTCAGTGTACCACGCGCGTCAAAGCAGATTGACCCCACATAAATGCTTTTTCAGTCTTTTTCTTTCATAGTGAAGTCAATCTGCATTTGCGCATGGACATGATTATGATTATACTGACGCTCCTAAGTCTTCCCCAAGGAGAGCACTGTTTTGACCCGACAGTGAATTGTGTCCACTACCCTCTGGGTAGATCTCTGGCTCACTCTATTCACTGAGCTTGAGACACTCATCATTCAATTCAAATTAGCCAACGTGAATACACGCGCCAAAGAGTACTGAGTTCACGTCAGTGCTTTTTTATATTTTTCCAAGTTTCTTTGACAAATCTGGCAATCAATACAGTCTGGCTATTAGCTTTACCGTAGGTCGTGTAATTTAATATAAACCTCTAGTATAGGTGTGTACAAGACCTGTAATAGTCAATCAGAAGCATTCTAGAATAATAATATTTATACATGGGAATAGATTTAAAGTATCAGAAAAGATCAAACATTTATTACAGAAAAAAATTTCTAATATTACCTTTTTTCACTAGATTTCCTTATGGGAATTAATATGCAAAATCACCGAAATGTCGCCAGTACACATGCTATTTATCTGGAATTTAGATTTGAAATAGGCAATTAGCACCTTTCTGGACAATTAATATATATGGGGATGAATTGAAAGTATGACAAAATATCAAATATTTATTACATCTAATAAAGTTGATCACTAATACATTCTTCAACACAAAACTTTTTATTATACGTAATAACAGTATTTCGATCATTCCGAAGTTTTTAGGAAGTATCCATCACCTCATCTAAGGAGTAATGACCCCAAGGTAGGGTGTCCCATGTTCCTGATATCAAGTACCTTTTATCATCTTCCGGACTTAACGCTATTTTATCTTGTGTGAGGGAATGGACTCGATGATTTTTTGACTGAATTAAATTTTGAGTAATAGTTTTGCATTTCCAGGATTCCAAACATTCTATATAGTCATCGAAACAAATATCGTTACTCACAATTGATTTTTTGATACCTTTCGCTTTCTTTGTGATACCATAATTTCGAACTAAGGAGTCAACCTCTTCAGGATCATACTCCTCCATTTCCCAGAGAAGTTTTTCCATTTGCAGTTCACCACCAGGTATAGAATTTTTCACAGCATATAATTTAGATCTGAGACCTACATATTCTGTCATTGGTACACCATAATTCTCATCCTTCATCACTCCTACTACCTTCTTGTTAACTTGCGGAATTCCATAGATATTATCCTTAGGGTAGTCAGATGTATCAAAATATTTATAACAATCTCTTTTCAGTATCTCATATGGATCTTTGTATACTTCATAAATCACCGAGTCAGTATCACTATACAGTGCGATGCAGTTGTCATCGAAGGCTTCCTTCATGTAGTCGTAATGAAAATCATATATCGTGGTTTTGGCTAAATCCAAGATACTCATTCCCACGTAGATTGGTTTGTTCAAAAGAATCTGTATCTTTCGGAGCTCAACTGCCACCAAGTTCTCGTTGAATACAACACAATTTTTGAACTCAGGTTTTGCAATACCTATACGATTCTGCTCCATATCGACCCTTCCACTTTGTGAGAAGGTGGACATCCACTCTCTTTCTTATGTTCTCCAGTGTTTTACCAAATACCGCATTATTCATCAACTTGAATAGATTCTTCTCAAAATCATTCTTAGCATTCTTCCTTAGGTTAGTATTGAGATCGATATAGGTCGTTAACCATGGAGCCTGCTTAAATTTAAGTACTCGGTGTATTTTGGTGAGGATAAGTCCATTTCCCAACGCTTGTTTTAAACTCTGATAATGAATGATGTACTTCTTCTTCGGATGTAATGTAGCCATCAGTTTAACGTTTTGTTGAGAAGCTCCGCAGGGTTTCCGCGTTTTACAATTGATATGTTCAGGGCAGAATGGTAAATCCTTATGTGCATCATGCAATGCTCTGGGGTAATCAAGATCTACCTCCAAAATATAACCTTCTGTAGCATCATCCGGAATTTGTGTTACGTCAATGTTCGAGTCATCCCATTCAAAACCACCATAAGGGAGAAATTGACTCATCGCCCAGCCATATTGATTGTTGATATCAAAGTACATTAGGTAGTTTTCGGGTTTATTCGGATCTTATTAGCGATATATTTATTATTAGCATGTGCTCGACGTTTACCACAAACTTGAATTAGGCCACCACGGATTCCCCGCTCAACAAACAGAAACATATCAATATCTGTTAGTAGCTCCAATTCTTCTTTTGTATATTTCAACATAGCATCCCACGTGTAGCCAGGTAAGGTATAATAATGAGCTGGATCTAATCCATAAGTCATGTGACAACTAGAACGAAATTGTTCAAATACATCAGCCAACAAAAGGATATCAGTTTTCATATAGAGATCTGAATATTCACCCAAGTTGCTACATTTGAATTTATCCCATACTTGCTGAGCCCTCATATATCTTCTTCGAGGACAGTTCTTGTTCTCCAACTTATTATAAAATTCTTCAATGGGTGGTAGGGAAGTTTCATCAAATCGTTCAATACAATCAATGTAATCATAGGGCATTACTCCCTTTGCTGTTAAAAGATTAATTTGTTCTTCAGATGCATGAGAGAATTGCGATTTCAGGTTAGGAAACTCATTCAGGTACGAGGATAATTGATCTAATGACGATGCCATGAATCGAAAGCTATCAATGAATCTCAAATTAATTCGATGATTATCATAATGTTTGGTAAAACTGATGTATCTCTCCTTTGTTATAGGTAATAGATCAATTTTTCCTTCCATTCTTGTTGCGATATCTCTTATGATGAAATGTGCGTCATAGCCACTAAGGTTGTGAAATACTACAGGTATCGTATGGCTTCGTCTATAATTGACATTACATCTATCATGGGCTGCTCCACGATACTTATTCTCGGGGATGAAATGATTATGATCTCGCACCTTCTTTTCTTCAGGTTTGAAAGGTCTTTCACAAATATGACAGTGGGTGGCTTTCTGGAATTCAGCTTTCTCTTGGGATGACATATCATTATCGTAGGGACATAGAAAAACTGTTGCAATATCTTCAGCGAACTGACCAAGCTCATCAGCAAACCATTTCATGCAATCGAGACCTCGATGAGAACGATAGAAACTCAAAGAAACATCATATGAGCATTTCACATAATACCCAACAGCGGCAGCCTTATGTTCTTGATAGGTATTTTTTGTATTAGCAGGCTTCAAAACACTCTCCAAATCTACATACATTATAAATGGTAATTTTTGCTTGTTCAGATAGTTTTTGAATTTAAGTATATCATCCCCTGGTTTTGGCAATTTTATAGATGTTTCATTAATTTTATTACAATCCTCTGAATGCTTATCAAGCTTATTTTGTGATCGGAAGTAATGCAGACATCTATCACATATGAATTTTTGGCGTTTTTCCTTACTCAACTGGCTTGATATGAGTCGGGATAAATTCTTAATCCATACATAATGATATCGAACAGGGGTATCAGCAGCTGTATACTGATCTGATCTGAATTAGCAACAAATTCACATGTCTTTCTGATTTGCTTTCAGTTAAGTAGGTGGGTAATGTGATATAACTCTTCTCCTTCTTCAAAGTATAAACGTTGATAGAGATGTTATTCTGCTTTTCAAAGTTCGGTATTTGTTTCAATGTCATGGGGAATTGGATTCCTTTCAGTTTGAGCACTTTGGAATAGTGTGGATACTCAGATATACGTTCGGAGTTTTTTTGACAGGGTGCAACGCAGATGTCACAGCCCAACCAAAACAAGCATCATCTTCATTCTTCACATTAACACATGCTTTCTTCTGTTTGATTTCAACAGGGAGGTCAATGTAGGAGCTTCCAATAAGTAGTAGTGTGTACTTATTTATATTGACCCCCAAGTTGACAACATTTATAAGAGACCAACCACTATCTCTTTCTTGGAAATCTTCAAGATCTGAAAGAATTGGTGATTTAACGTTCGCTTGAAACCAGTTATTCAAATTGGTGTTTTGGTATATGGGAGCGTTCGATGTAGTGAAGTATTTATATTCCGTTTGAATCTAGTTAGCTTTCATAATCTCAAACTCTCCACAGAACACAGCATTCACCTTCACTGCTTCATCCCTTTTCAGAGCGTTCAATAATCTTCTACGGAAGATAAGCTCACAATCTGCTAGAAAATCCTTGGGGTCTTTATGTTTCAGATTGGTTATAATTCCTGTTCGAATTCTCGTCATAAATGCGGAAGAACAATCATCCCAATTGACTCTGTCACGAGCTGTTTCCTTTCTTCCTGCACCTTTTTTTCGTGCAAATTTCAATTGGGATCTGAAACTCTTCACGTGATTCAAAGCGCCCAATAGTTTTTGTTTTTCCCCAGTAGACTTAGCAGTTTTTAATTTTTTATTGATTCTTCGCACAGCCAAGGAACATTCTCTCAGTCCATCAACTATATTTCTTTCATCGTTTGTAACAACGAATAAAGCCAACAGCGACTTAATTGTACTGAAGGAACTCTGCAGGTTGAACATTTTTGGTAAACTGAAACAAAAATCCTATCGTGAGCTTTATAGATTCAAAAAGATATACGAAGAGGTACAAAGATGAGCGATTGAATAGGAAATGGGATCTATGAAACTTCCTTCTTTTATGGCATGAAGTATGCAAATAATTTCACTAAGCAATTGAACGCTAATGTGAGCTAATAACACCATGGAAATCAAATGTTTTAAAGGGGTTTCAAATAGTGCTACCTACATTGATTATGTAAATGGAAACCTGGCTCTTTCATATTGCTATCAGAAATGGATTATAACCCACCCCACTACAAAGAGTCTCAACTATGCAGGGTATCCCGGCACTGAATGACTCTCTTTCTCAGGTGTAAATAAAATATGTTAAGACGAGTTAGGAATGCTTTAATTTTTTTTCGTACGACGACCCCCTGCGAAGATATGTGCCTCCAAATGGTAATCCCATAATTCAGTTTCTTTGTGATAACTTCCACGCGACTCGACCGATTCTGGTCATTTTTCGAATTTGAATCAATAAAATATCAGTAGATATTGATTTGTTTTTAACATCTACCCCATAAGTCTTCAAGACCGCCAGGCAAGGACTCAAGAAAAAGTAGCAGAGTTTATGAATTTGATGTATAATTTGTAGTATAGGAAAAGTAAAAGAGTTGTTACTGAAAATACCCTTCGCCCCCCACCCTCCCCAAAATGATAAGCTCATGTTTGACATGAAAAAAATGCACTGAAACTGCGTATTTCTGAATTAGCCAATGTGTACAATTTCAACTTTTTTAGGTGATCCGTTTTGGAGATATGTGACAAAAAGTGTTGCCTGGACGTCATCTTCAGAAGGCTCAAGCTCCTTAACGAAGCATTTTTGCTTTATATGATTTGGCTCGAGATTGTCTAAAATAATGTCTAGAACATCCACTAGAAGCTTGTCGGTCTAATTATGGGACACCCTGTATAGGCAATTTTTGGTGAAATTACTTATTTTGATGAGTTCTACCTTCTGTTGAAAAAAAAACTCACCTTTGAAAACACCCTGTATAATGAGATGATGAATCTGCCCCTTTTTCACTCGATACATGAAATGGTTCGAATTTTAGAACAAATCTGAAAAGAAAAAATCCGAAATGTTAGCTTATATAATAGTCAGGAGGAAGTGTAAGGATGTATGAAAGTGTTCATTCAAATCAAGTTCGATTCTCCATTACAATTAGAATATCCTGGAAATCTGACGTTTTCGCACATATACTATCATTTTGCCCAGATATCTGTGTATTTGGAATTTTTGGTCAAGAATGGTCTCAAACGATTGGGTGCGACTCACTGATAAATAATGCGGAGTCAAATCTAATTATGTCCGTCCGGCACAACGTAAGCACGATAACCCTCGAACGAAATGAGTTAGGGAGTTGAAATTTGCAGAGTAGGTTTGGGTCATGAACGTCTCGGTTAAATTATGTAATGGGTGGACTTCGCATAGCAAATTGTAGAATTACGACCTCTATAGGCATGCAAACTTTTGTATTGATCGGATGGCAACTAATTGAAAAAAACTTCAAATTTGGAAATTTTGTTTTCACAATATCACGAAAAAAACTGATCTGATTAAACTAATATTTGGTAGTTAGTTGCAAAAGGCCGACACAAACACTTATGCAAAATTTCGTGAGAATCACAGGACTAGAAAAAATTCAACAACTGTTGAACTATTTTGCGGAATATTTTGGTTGAAATTCCGAAACGTGACCAATAATGACCTCTCGGAGTGTAAAAAATTTCAAGGAAACAGATCCTTGTGCGCTTCAAAAAACAAATCCCAATATGAAATTCGAAATAACTACTGGCTTGTTTACATCGAGAAGTTCTAATCGTATAGATAAGCGCCAGCAAGCATGTGTGAGTTGCGATGCATTTTCGTTCATTTGCGATCGAATCAGTGTTAATACAGATACGATTCAAAAAGTAGGTGAACGGTGTGTGAAAGTTTATTTAACTTTTAATGTTTCAATGTGAAGTTGTAAAATGCGCGAAATCATTCATTGCAAGTTCTGTATTATATGCATAGGATGGTTTTGAAGAAATTTCACATTTACGTCCTTTTTTGCTCGGACTGAGGTGTAAGTACAGAGGCGATTGAATAAGTGAATGAACGATATGAGGAATTTTAAATTTTTCTACAATCTTGATAAATAAAGTATTATTTAGATTGAATTTCCTTTATGATGCAGTTCTATCATAAGAATACATTGATATAATTCCCAACTCTGAGGAACCAAAACTTTCGGAGACATACTTTGTCTGTTTGAACTAGAGCGCCAGAAAGCTCCTGTCCACAGGGCTTGAACCAATTTTTGATATAAGCGATAGATCGATAGAACAAGATACAAAATTTTCAATAAAATCGTAGTTCCCGTTTTCTTTAAATGTACAGGGTACCATCACTACCATCGACTGTGGCCCATGCTGTATTGGAAATAATATCAGATATACGATATGCAATTAGAACATAGGAACAAAACAATAAATTGTACAAAATGAACCAACAGGAAAATAAATATAGATGCGACCGAAGGATGTCGATGTGTCACAATGCGAGCACCCCTGCATGTATCTTTTATAGTATGGCGACTTTTCGTAAACATTCTTGGACACGTTGACGGAGCACGAACGAACAACGTCATCAGATACTCAGGTTCTCAGGTAGTCGATTCCAGTAACCAGTTTTGATTTCTGAAATATACTAACTGACAAAGAAACTGCAACACCCAGAAGGAGCTGTTCAAATTTAATTTTTTTTTTTTTTTGTAAAACATAGAAGGTATAGCAAGGAGTAAATGATTAAAATTTGGTGAAAAATTCGTGAAGGTTTTTCCATGTAAACATTTTTTGTTACTTACATATTGTAGTCATTTTTTGCAAATTTTTTGTATTTTACAACAAACCAGCTGTTCGAGGAGATCCAAAGTCGATGTTTAGTTGTTGTTAAAATGCCTAGAGCACGTGTACGCGGAATTTATCGCTAGCTAAGTGAATTTGATAGAGGTCGAATTATTGGTCTACAGGAGGCGGGGTTGTCATTTCGAGAAATCGCTAATCGTACGAACAGAAATCCAACTACTGTTATGAGATGTTGTCAAGCGTGGTTTGATAATGCCCAAAATCGAAGAAGAGTAGGCACCGGACTTCGAAGGGGCACAAATGAAGTTCAAGATCGATGTCCAAGACTTATGGCTATTAGAGACCGATTTGCGACAACTCGATCTTTGGCTGATGAGTGGTTAGGAGAACAAGGCCATCCTGTGACTGTCCGAATGGTTTACCGCCGGATAAGGACTTTTGGACTGCAGCATTATCGACCCCATCTTGTGTTACCTCTGACGGTTGAGCATCGCCGGCGATTACAGTGGTGCAGAGAACGTGGAAATGTGGAATGGCATCAGGTCGTCTTTTCTGATTAATCTCGATTCTCCTTAGGTGCAAATGATGGCCGAAGAAGGGTTAGACGATGTCGGGGAGAAAGACGTGAAGCTCAGTTCGATATTGAGCGTCATGTACACCGGACAGTAGGCGTTATGGTATAGGGTGCTATTGCATATGCAAGTAGGTCACCTTTAGTCTCTATTCGAGGTAACATGACAGTGCTGCGTTACCTTCAAGAAATAGTGGAACCATATGTTCTCCCTTACCTTAACCGGCTCGAGTATCCAATATTTCAGCAAGATAATGCTCGACCTCATGTTGCCAGAGTAAGTTTAAACTTTTTTAAGCGACCCGGGACAATCTTTTGCCATGACCGCCCAGATTCCCCTATCTTTCGCCCATAGATCATGTTTTGGACATCATGGGTAGAAGGCTTGGAAATTTACCCCAGCCCCCACGGACTATGGCGGCTCTGATACATGAACTACCATCTTATTGAATCAATGCCAAGACGTATTGGGAAGTTCATTTAATCCTTGCTATACTATCTATGATTTACCAAAAAAAAATAAAATTTAAACAGCTCCTTCTGGGTGTTGCAGTTTCTTTGTCAGTCAGTATATATGACGAGGAAGAATCTGTCGCTGAGAAGTTTTCTCGGTTGAGTTTGCAGATATGACCTTGGAGCTGTGACTTTTCATCGTGCATGAGCGAAATCGGGACCAGAGGGAGATACTGGAACAAGGATTGGATGAACAGCTTCTCCGTCAGCCGTCTCCAACTAGCGATAAACCGGATCAAAGGCAAACGGCCAGCAAGTTTCATTTCAAGGAATTCTGTATTCACATTTCACATCAAAACTCGTTCAGCGTACACAATGAAAATTAATTATTTTACTTATCACTTACTATATACTTACTAGGTATATCACTTGCCTTATGGGATCGTAGATTTTCTCTGAAATATTTCATTCTTTAGATCAGGCGGAAATTTTAACATCAGTAATATGTTTACACCTGCTGCATGCTGCGACTTTACAAGAATATTCCATACTTTTTTTTAAAGTTTACCATTCTCCACATTAATATGGGCCATCAATTTTATGTGGTTCTGAATTAAGGGCACTACTTTGTAAACATAAGGAACAAATGTCTATAAAAATGGGACCACAATTTGTTTTGTCATACATGATCTTCATTTAGAACCTCTTAGTCTTCTCCTTCTACAAGGATTCTAGAATTAGGAGTTGAAGCTCCTATATGTACTCCAGAAATTGCATCGTCTTGGAAGTTCCCATTTGTTTTTCTTTTGCGATTTAATACATTTATATAATTATTAGAGATAACTGTAGTACTTCCGGAACTCATTTTGTACCTAAATATGTATTTAGTAGTTGTAATATTTAAATTCAATTAGGTTATGTTTCTGTCAGTTCAAAATAATCTGTCGTGCGATTTTGTCGCTCCATGAAATATAGGGGAAGGGAAATTTCGAACGACAGTCGCTGGTTTTGAACGAAAAAATCGTCGAAATTTTGGACGACAAAATCGCTGGTTTTCGGCGACAAAATCGTCACATGAATTTTCGCCTTAATTCTTCAAAATAACCTCACACTACATCTTCCGATATGCTTCCGATCGCCACTCTACTACTCTAGTACTCGTAAGGATTTAAGAATATCTGTAAGTTACAGATCGTCAAAAACAGTCCGGAATAGCAATGTTACTGTAAGGTTATGAAAAGATACAGATTTGCTTATAGATGAAAGCAGAATAAATAGCATCATAAGATTCCGTTTCCGTTATGATGCATAATATGCATTATCGGTACATAATACATAATATGCATTATCGGTATACATTTCCTTATCTGCGTTCCGAAATGCGATAAAATTGATGATATTGCGAATCCGACCAAATTAAACGAAATATGAGGTCTATTGAGTAATAATTATGACTTTCGTGGGATTTGCGAATCACTGTTATCGCTTTCCGGAAAGGAAAGTGCTTAAAGTGCAAGGAAGTAGCTATTATTATTAGTGACAATGTGTGTCAATTCTGTAATTCAAAGGGTTCCTGAGATATTAGCAAAAAACTGAAAAAAATATAAATTTTTGACACCCTGTATCTCTGAAACGAAGACCCGGAGGAAAAAACGGAAGAGAAAAAATGTAATTTTTTCATGAGAAATCTACCAGTTGACCGATGATACACTTAATTAGAAACACCTTGTATAATAAAATTCAGAGTAGATTTGAGGAATGAATGTGTCGAATAAATTTGTTATTGGGTAGAATCGGTCTGGTGGTTTCGGATTAACAATTTTTGGCACACGTGTGTGTTTTTTAAATGACACTTTTTGAATTTAATTTCTTTCATGATGCAGTTCTATCAAATAATCCATTGATATCATTCCCAACTCTGAGAAACCAATACTTTTGGAGATATGATTTGTCAAAGTTAGAACAAGAGCGCCACAGATCCTTTCCACAGAGCTTTCTCACTTTTTTTTAATAAAAAATTGTTCATTTGATGAAGACGCAATTTAGAAAATCTCGAGATTTATTGACCCAACCCGAATGGCGTTACATGTGCATTACTGAATTCGGAATTTTATTATGTAGGTATCCATGCTAGGAAAAAAATAGGGGCTTGAAATTTTGAAAATATATCGACGACACTGCTTGGTTACGGAAAATGGTAGAAAAATAAGAATGACCGGAAAATGGTCTTAAAAAAATATATAACATTCACCTACCAAACTATTTTCGATATTTCTGAAAGGGGAGAAAATAAATCCACAGTTCAATACTTTTGGCGCCCACGGTATAAGAGAAATTTAAGATTCCTACTGAACACACAACGTTAATTGTATTGCAGACTGTTTGGGGATTGGGGCAACTTAGTACGAAGACTATTCGAATGAATTATTATTGGGGGTAGCAAACTAAATCTGACATATATTGGGGAAGAATGAAATGATGATATTTTTCTTTAAATAAATAGGAAAATTTTTCTGAATTTCAACACTAACCTTATTAATTTGCCGACACTGCTTACACTTCACAATTCTTCGGGGACATCGTGTTATGTTCCTATGTTCGTAACTTCGTACGCGAATATATATGGAAGAATTATATCCCCTCTACTGCGGTCTGTGGTATTCCGCGCATGCCTTCCTAAACGGACATGTATATATTTCAGATAAAAAATCGGTTCAAGGTTCAAGCCCTGTGGACAGGAGCTTTGGCAATCTTGTTCAAACTTTGACCCATCATATCTCCGAAAGTATTGCTTTCTCAGAGTTGGGAATGATAACAATGGATTCATATGATAGAACTGCATCATAAGGGAAATTCAATTCAAATAATAGTTAATTTATCAAGATTAACCGCCGCATTCACAAAGCATTGTTAAGTGTTTGAATCTCCGTTAAGTACTAACTGAGGTCCTCAGTTAAGGATAAATATGAATCGCAACCTCAGTTAACGTATTCAACGGTGGTGAAACAGGCCTGTTTTACCACCTTTACCCCGAATTGTCCCTTATTATCCCCAGTTTATCCTTAAATGAGATCCTCAGTTAGGACTTAACGGAGATTGAATGCTTTGTGAATACGGCGGTAAATGTGCAATCTGAGAATGAGAACTGCACCATGGAAGAAATCAAATTAAAATTGCTGAAATGAATTTGACTCTCTCTTATAGAACAGGATGACATGTACGAGTATGAACACAGATCATATAATAAAGCTTAGATAGAATATTTATAGCATTCTGTGAAAACATAGAAGTACGATTCATTATTGAAATTTAGAACTTCAACTTAGCAGACATTGAACTCAAACATCATAGAAGCATTTAAATTCAACAAGAGTGCCAAAAATTATCAATCCAAAACCAATAGACGAATTCTACCCAACAACGAACTCATCCGAGATATTCATTCCTCAATTCTATGATGAACGATAATATATATCTTTCCTCAAATCTGCTCCAATACACCAATATTCCAGTTTTGTTTTTAGTGGAGATATTCTGAACTCAATATTATTAACTTACCATTACCATTCCCATCATCATATGGATTGACCATCGGCATGAAAATATCAACCTACAAAAAGTATGATATTTTATTATAATTCTCATATTTATACGATTGCTGGAATGAATACCAATGAGACAACGTCATGTCTCAGGAAAGTAAGTTGACATTATAACAATTCATAGAATACCCACAGAATAATTCTATCATTCTGTGAAAACGTAGAAATACGATTTACATTGAAAAATAATATCTCCGAAAGTATTAGCTTGTTAGAGTTAAGAATAATATGAGTGGATTCTTATGGTAAAACTGCTTATTGAAAAAAATTTAATTTGGAATTTGTTTTGTAAAAAAAAAATTTTTTTTTGTTACTCCGAAATCATCTGTCCGATTTTGCCCAATAACGAACTCAGCCGAGATATTTATCCCCCAAACCTACTCTGAAAATTTCAACTGTCTAGCTCATTCCGTTCGAGAGTTATCGAGCCTACGGCAGGCAGGACGGCCGGACTATCCGGACAGAATGAATTTCGACCACGGATTCTTAATAAGTGAGTCGAACCAAATCGACCATTTTCATCGAAAAATTCTAAAATTACGGACATTTGGGCAAATTGATAAGCACTCAGTTCCGAGGAACTAAAGCACCAAAAAAGCATGGGAGTTATTCTGCAGATGCTTTTAAAAACTTCTTCGTCTCTTCAGCTATTCAAAAAGGTATAAGACTTGCTATTAAATATGCGAAACATTGATCAAATTACAGTTAAGGTAGTACAGGGTACATTTTTAGTTGGAGGTAAAAGAAGCTAATAATACGTAAATAAAACAAAAAGAAACAGAAAAATATTTTTATAATTTATGTTCCACATGACCGTCGTCATTTCTCACACAAATTCTCATTGGTTTCCTTAAATTACTTTTCACGCTCCTCCCCATTTCCTCAGCTGCATCAATAATCCTCTGTCTCAGAATATCGACATTTGCAAATCGACGTCATTTGCCAGTCAGACGCCTCGTCACACAGTTCGAAGATGCAACAGTCCAAAAATCCAAGCCAAGTCGCGTTTTTACAGAAAATTGTCGAAGAGCACGGAAAAAACATCTACCACAGAAGAAACATAGATAAATTGAAAATAGTTATCATCGAAAAAATTCTTAATTCGAATTTACCATGGTAAATTCGAATTAAGTGTCCAATACAGGAGAATGGACAACATAATATACCATGGTAAGTTCGATTAAGGGTGTCCAATACATAAGAATGGACAATAGAACATACGCGCAAAGCTCCTGACTTCACGTCAGTGCTTGAAGCAATTTTTTTGGCGCTCTAGTTCCTCGGAACTGAGTGCTTATCAATTTGCCCAAATGTCTGTAATTTTCGAATATTTCGATGAAAATGGTCTTAAACGATTTGGTTCGACTCACTGATCAAGAATCCGTGGTCGAAATTAATTCTGTCCGGCCGGCCGTAGGCACGATAACTCTTGAACGGAATGAGCTAGAGAGTTGAAATTTTCAGAGTAGGTTTGGGGGATAAATATCTCGGCTAAGTTCGTTATTGGGCAAAATCGGACAGATGATTTCGGAGTAACAAAAAAAAAATTTTTTTTTTACGAAACAAATTCCAAATTAAATTTTTTTTAATAAAAAGTTTTATCATAAGAATCCACTCATATCATTTTTAATTCCTACAAGCTAATACTTTCGGAGATATGATTTTTCAAAATTTCAATAATAAATCGTATTTCAACGTTGTCACAGAATGATATTATTCTATGTATGAATATGAATTGTCATAATGTCAAATGATGTTCCTGAGACATTATCTAATCAATCGAAGAATTGTGAGCGAAGTGAGAAAAATCTCAGTTGTTTGCTCCTAAATTAGTTTTTCTCAGAAAATTCTTACATTTCGGAACTGAACATGAAGTAAGAGATCTGAGAGTAGTGAGACTGCTTTTCATCCATAGACATAGATATAACTCTCGAACGGAATGAGGTAGGTAGTTGAAATTTTCAGAGTAGTTTAGGGAGATGAATATCTCGGTTAAGTTCGTTATTGGGCAAAATTGGCCAGATTTAATTTGATTTCTTCCATGGTGCTTTTCTCATTCTCATGATTGCTCATTTAATCTTGATAAATAAACTATTATTTGAATTGAATTTCCTTTAGGATGCAGTTCTATTATATGAATACATTGATATAATTCCCAACTCTGAGAAACCAATACTTTCGGAGATATAATTTGTCTGTTTGAACTAGAGCGCCAGAAAGCTCCTGTCCACAGGGCTTGAACCCATTTTAATTTTTTCTTAATTTTTTCAAATTTTTTAGGGGTACGGTTCTTACAAAATTTTAAACACTTCTTTATGTTGATTTTCTACTACTAGTTACCAAGCTTCAATTCGATCGAATCTTTATTTTTTGAGTTATTAAGGAAATAATATTCCAGGTGTTCCAATGGTTTCGGAGTTATATTCATCTGGAATATTATTTCCTAGATAACTCAAAAAATATAGACACAATCGAAATGAAACTTGCTAACTAGTTGTAGAATATCGACCTAAAGACGTGTGTTTGTGAGAACTGTACCGCTAGAAAATTACGAGAAAAAAAATTGGTTCAAGCACTGACGAGAAGTCAGGACATTTTGCGCGTATGTACTATTGTCCATTCTCATGTATTCTCAATAGAATTTACCATGGTTCAAGCACTGACGTGAAGTCAGGAGCTTTTGCACCATGGTAAATTCGATTAAGAGTGTCCAATACAGAAGAATGGACAATAGAACATACGCGCAAAAACTCCTGACTTCACGTCAGTGCTTGAACCAATTTTTATTCATTTGTGTCGAATGATATCTGGCTGCCCATTTCTACTCCTACACAAATGAGTAGGACTCATTCTTGAATGGAGTGTTTATAAAATAAATGTGAAATTCAACTGAAACAATTTTTCGATAAGACTGGTAATGGTAGGTGTACTGAAAATGCTAACAACCATTCCTTCAGTTTGAGATTGAAGTAATTTGAAATGGGTTTCGTAATATTCCCAGTTTTAACATTCATCTTGATTTCATTTCCTGCTAGCAAATCACAAAGTCCTGGTCATAAATGTCCATGTACGAAGCCTCCTATTTGTAAGTGCTTGCCAGAACCGCAGCCTGATACGGATGTTTTACCAGGTGAGTATATCAAATCAATCTTGCATGATATTGATCAAAACTCCAAGGTCTTTTGCTAGCCCTATAGGCTATGAGTTAATAGTGTTGTTGAAATCAGGTAAAAATTCAATGATATTAGCAGAATATTTGCTGCGATTTTTGTATAAACTTCTTAAATAATGCACTCTTGAAGAAGTGCGGCAAAAAACATTTGTTACGAGATATCTAGAAAGCAAGAATTGAATAGAAAATTGGTTCAAGCACTGACGTGGAGTCAGGAGCTTTTGCGCGTATGCTCTATTGTCCATTTTCCTGTATTGGACACTCTTAATCGAATTCACCATGGTAAATTCGATTAAGAGTGTCCAATACAGGAGAATGGACAATAGAACAAACGCGCAAAAGCTCCTGACTTCGCGTCAGTGCTTGAACCAATTTTTTTTTCGTAATTTTTTTGAAATTTTCTAGGGGTACGATTCTCACAAAAAAATTATTTTTTGTCATTTTTTTCATATTTTCTAGGGGTACAGTTCTTACAAAATTTTAAACACGTCTTTATGTTGATTTTCTACTACTAGTTACCAAGCTTCAATTCGATCGAATCTTTATTTCTTGCGTTATCGAGGAAATAATATTCCAGGTGGGTATAACTCGGAAACCATTAAGCCGATTATGCCGAAAAATGAACTTAACTCTCCCATTCGGATAAGCAACCTATCCTGAAAATTACGAGTCCCTATCTCCTTTCATTCGAAAGTTATCGAGGCAACGGTCACCCATCTACTGAACTCACACAAGGCTGCTCGAATCTCCAACAATATTTAACCGATCGTGTTAAAACTTGAAATTTGGCAGTAGAGTTAGGTTCTTAAGGCTCTTGCAAAATTTCAGCAATTTCAGACGAATAGTTACTGATATATAGAATTGTTTTTTTTATTTTCAATGATATCTCAGAAATTTTTTACAAATACTATCCTCACGAAATTTTGCAAGAATTTTTGCGTTGGCATTCTACAACTAATAACCATGTTTCAATTCAATCGGTTTAGTATTTTTCTAGTTAATGAGGAGGAAAAAACAACCAAATTTCAGATGGCTATAACTCTAAAACCGTTTGGCCGATTATGCTTATAAACAAACTCAGATTGCGCGTTCAGATGCACAACCTAACCTGAAAACTTCAAACCGCTATCTCTATACGTTCTCAGGTTATGGTGACAACAAAAATATTTTTCAATAATTTTTTAATAATTTTGTAGCGATACGATTCTCACAAAATTTCACGAACGTGCTTAGGTTCATATTCTACAACTACTCACCAAGTTTCAATTCGATCGGATTTATATTGGTTGAAAACAAAATTATTTCTAGGAAACCATTGCGCCGATTATGCCCATTAACGAACTTGTCCGTCGTATTGGGATGCGCCACCTACCCTGAAAATTTCAAGTCGCTAGCTCTTTCTGTTCTCAAGTTATCGCGGCAACGGCCGGACGGCTGGCCGGACAGAATCAAATTTGACCTCGAATTCTTCATTGGGGAGCTGAACCAAATCGCTTGAGACCATTTTCGTAAAAAAATTTGAAAGTTACAGACATTTGGGCAAAATGATAATGCGATGTTCCCCAGAACATACGCGCAAAAATAACAGCACTGACGAAGGGTCAGGAGCTTTAGGGCAATCGTTCTTATAATGATTAATATATTTCAATAATTTCTGATGAATAATACTCTACAGCTTATCCTCAGTGACAATCTCTTCTCACCAATTAATTCTCAAACCAATTACTTGTAACGCTACCCTTCAGATGTCTGCCCGAATAGCTGGTAGGTCAACGATACACTTATGCTTCCTGGTATGTAGAGTGATATTTGATAAAACTGGTTTCTGAAGGTTTAATTTTAAAAAAATCCTTAATCACAAAGAAAACACTTACCTCAAATTTTCCAGGGAACATTTAAGGTAGTCTCCCTGATGGATGAATATGGGTTCTGCCAGCTGGAACTAACGATTCCTCCAGACACGGTGTAGGTAATGTAGGGATCACTCCCAGTACAACATCAAACATCAAAATATTCAAAGGGTTCAGTAAGGTAGAATTTCACCTCAATCCAACAATAGCTTCAACTTAAGGGGTTAGGTGCAGCCAGACACATGAAAAATGAACAATTTTAAATATTTTTTTTGCCAGTAAATTATGTTATTATATAAAAGTAAAAATATAGCATCATTATGAAAGGTTTCGAATTGATTTTACAGAAATTTCAGAAACAAATATTAATGATCTTAAAAGTAATGGCTGTTTGTGCTGATCCAGTTCCAACCGAAGCTCCTTACGGTGACCATCACTCATCCTTGGAGATTCCTTAAAAATCAATCGGACAAAAAAAAATAGTTTTATCAATAGACGATCTAGTACCTGATCGAAGCTTTCTTTCTTTTCTTTTGAATTAACGAAATGGCAGCCTCAGGAATATTTTTTCCATATTTTCGGGAAAAAACCAACAGTTAATTGTTTATAAAAGATCAAAATTGAACACAAAAAGAAAATCCTTCGATCAGGCACTAGTTTATCATGTTTTCGAAAAGCTGTATAAATTTCATCAAAATCTACTGAGCGGTTTTTGACCTGCAGTGATCACCAGTTCAAAGAACATAGTTTTGAGAAAAACGCATTTGAAGTTTTACACTCAATTTACGTATTATTTAATTAAATACGGAGTCATCTATTCCTGGGCCATATAATAGTTCTTCAGCCATTGTGGCAGCTTCCAAAATATCTATTTGATGTTGTTCACGTAGCATTCTACCTTCTGGAGTGTTGTCGTTAGCACGCTAGCTGCTAGCTACCTGATTTTCGCTACCTGCTCGCGCCGAGAGCGCCCGAGAGCTCTTTGCTAATTATCGAATAACTCGAAAAGTATTCGTCGGATTTACTTCAAATTTTCAGAGAATATTTCTGAGATATTATGCTTTAAGAAAATGCAAAAAATATTTTTTGAAAAAGCTGACTACACCTAACCCCAACATATTTTAAGCATGCAGTCTGATAATAAAATACATAGCAGCGAGTTCCTAGCCCCAGCCAAAAACTACGAACAATGAAACACATATTACTTTTTAAAATGCATTATTTCTCAGTACGAGTCTGGTTATATTAGCTAACAGTACACAAACTTCATTCATCATTAAAGCCTAGAAAAAACGAGGCACACAATCCCTCGAAAACTGAAAAAATTCTCCCCTGATTCGTTCAGAACAACATCAATATTAAATCCACATATACCAGAAAAATCAGTAGGAATCGAAATAATTGAACACGAAGTACTCTGCACTATTTTCTAACAAAGATGGCGTGCAAAACTATATTAAGTAATACCAATCTGAAAACGTAAGTTAATTCACCAAAACCAATTTCAACATCACAAAAACATATTTTAATATTTCTCACCGTTAAACTTGACATATACCTTTACAAATAATCACACAAACTATTGAGAGATAGTCAGACCACCAATTACTTAATTATGTCTTTGGAATTAAGCCATATGGATTGAGAATATATTTTAGTTCGATATTTATCCTATATATTGGCAGAATATTGACATTGAATCCATTAACCATACGACATGGAGAGCTCCGTTTTAAAGTAGGTATTAGTATTTTTCCAAATTTCGTTGGAATATTGTTGTTATCATTCCTTCGATGATGATGCACAAATCTAACATACTTTTTCGACAAATGATGTACACCAAGCTAGCTGAGAAAACAATTAAACATGTGTTTGACCCATTTTACAATTTTGTAATCAGGTACTTGAGGTTAAGCGACACTACAATTGTTAAACCCCACCAAATCTAAAGTTGTTATCTTCGGGAATGACGCTCGAATCCATTGCATCAAGGGAAACGTTCGAATTAGATGGTATTCCTCTGACTCTGGTAGGTTTGGAATCAAAACAAGGAACATGTTAAGAAAAAACATAGAATTGCGAAGCCTCCTGATTAATGCAGTATCAACTTCATCATCCCTATCTCTAGCGGTTTTCGAGTAATTAATTGTCAAGGTTTGCTATCCCCGACCAAGGAGTATCAGTATTATTATCCTATCATATCAAATGAAATATTCTCTAGCAGTTTCCGAGTAATTAATTGTCAATAAAGGTTTGGTATCCCTGACCTAGGAGTTTCAGTATAATCCTATCATATCAAATGAAATATCATCCTATCATATTAGGGGTAATCTTCCTGATAACTAATCTATAATTCGTTTTGTTCCGATTGAAAATCTTTCAGAACGATGTAAAAGAGCAACCGAAACTACCCAATATCCCCACCCTGGTACATGGTACAAAGTTACGGAAAATGGAATATATTACTTCCTGTTAGGAAGAACTGTTTACGTCCAAAGATCTGATAGATATTATTCGGAATGGGTCAACTCTGGTAATGGTTCTGACTGGGCACTCAACGATAACTACCTATGGAAATGGGATAAACAGGGTAGATGGTATCCCCATGAAGGTGAGCAAAATATCAATAAAAATTTACAATGATTTCAACCCATTGAATGAATCATACACATTTACTTAATTCAGAAATCACTTCAAAAACTGTCTAATATGCCTCGCCAATATTCGGTGTAATTGATACGACAATTGATGCAAAACATTTTGAGAGGTTGTTCTTTGGCAAAAATTCATGGGGGTCTTTCTTATAATTCATTAGACAGGGTGTCCGGAAAAATATGGAAAATCTCTGGGATTCAGATAAAACATAAAAAAAGTTTTTCAGTATTTCAAGAGGTCCTTAATATCATTTATCATATCAAATTTTCATTGAATTATATTAAGTAATTTAAAATGTATTCCAGTAAAATGGATTTCCAGTGGCGTCATTTAGGAGGCCGTATCATCGTAGGGAGGGCCGCTAGGAAAAAAATTGACGAGAACTTGTCATCTTATTTTTGGCGCTCTTGTTCCTCGGAACAGAGTGCTTATCAATTTGCCCAAATGTCTGTAATTTTCGAATTTTTGGATGAAAATGGTCTCAAACGATTTGGTTCGACTCACCGATCAAGAATCCGTGGTCGAAATCGATTCTGTCTGGCCGTCCGTCCGTTAACACGATAACTCTCGAACGAAAGGAGTTAGACGATTGAAATTTTCAGGGTAGGGTTGGATTTATGGCCTATTTCCTGTAAAGGACTTCAGAACAAATGCTGAAAAGCATTCAACAACTGAAGTGTTAAGAAACTTATCACCGTCTTAACATATTGCCTGATGTTGCTGGTGCTGCTGATAGCTCTTATGCAGAAATCAAGTAAAGTCAGTTCAGATGAGTGTTACAAATCCCAGAGTTCAAATGCCTAAGATTAAACATCCTACAAGCTCACTCATTGGCGCTGGCATCCGAAATTTCGGATGTTTTCCCACTCTATTTCAAAAACGGCAAATGAGAGTATTGTTGTAATATATCAGGACGGTTTTAAGATCGAAACCCCAATAATTGTTAATATTTCCCCTGTTTTTCCTAGATGAAGAAACCTCCTATTCTTCTTCTATCTGGTCTTTTATATACGATTACACTGAAAATAATTCACTACAACTACCTACTACAACTACTACTACGACTTCTCTTCGTGCAAGACATTAATTATATTTTGTTCGGTCGCGAAACTAATACCCTTTAGTTTTCGTACAAACTATGTAGTCACTCCTTCCTTGCTATACATTTTCATTAGAAGGAAGATTTTAGATTGTATTAATATTGCATTGTACAATTACTTCGTTATCACATTATCTGTAGCAAGAAAATACAGTTTGTTGTTTTGTTTAAAGTGCGTTCAAATCTTTCACTACTTGCTATCCTCGTAATTGTTATCTTATTGCAAGTAACAACTTACGCCGTAATCAACGAGATTACTGCTGGGTGCTTGAAGATAAGTATACCCCTTTACTCATACCCCTGATAAAACAATCAGGGTGCATAATTCTGGTCCTTCGAATTAATATTAACCTGATAAAAGAATCAGGAGTCAATATTTGATTCTTCGAACCATAATATTCTGATAAATCAATCAGTATCCAACAGTACATTTGACCCACTAGTACTACTATTCATAAGTCCTAAGATTTTTGAAGTGATTTCTGATTAGTTGCTCCATTACATTCGATAATTTTCATGTTCAGATATTTTTTTCATACAGGCGGGACTAACGCAGAAGATGGCTCGGATGATTGTACGAAGCTCAAGATACCCATTAAATGTATTGGGCCTGAATGTCCTGACCAAGTACGATTTCCTTCGAATGGAGTGTGGTACATTTTAGGTGAGAAAGTTATATTCCAACAAGATGGAGGTCCAAGGTATGAGCTTCAGAACAATGGCTTGTATCAGAGATTTGAAAAAGATAAACAGGGGTCCGACAAAGCGGGTGGTAAATCTTCTTGGTCTTGGAACTTCACTAGTGGCGTATGGTGCCAAACGGAAGAGGGTGCAAGTAAGAATCATTGAATCAACAAGTCCAGAGCGTTCCTGCCAATAGGGTCCTTCATAATGGCTCTGGACTTGTTGATTTATTAACAACGGTATCGCCATTTTTCATTATTATTAAGAATCATTGAATTGATCCAAATTTTCTTCTCCAAAAAATATGAAAATCGACTTCTATTGTCTATATTTTTGAGCGCTTTTTCCACCAAGGACCGTTCTATAGTTTTGCCCAATTATCTGTATTTTTGGAATTTTTGGTCAAAAATGGTCACACAAAGATTGGGTTCGACTCATTCAAGAATATTCCTAGTCAAATCCAATTTTGTCCGTCTGCCAATATGCGCGCACGATAACTCTCAAACGAAATGAGTTAGAGAGTTGAAATTAACAGCATTGGTTTGGGGCATAAATATCTCGGTCAAGTTCCTCAATGGTTAAAATCCGCCTTGCGGTTTCAAAGCTATGGACATCTGAAATGTTATCTTCCGGATAACTCGAAAAATTCTGATCTGATCGAATTGAAATTCGATAGTTAGTACAAACATACAGACGCAATCTCAGAACCTATCTCTCTGTATCGCTGAAATTTTGTAAGATCGTTTGAATAAATAAATAATAAATAATGCTTTTTATTTCAAATCATCATGCTAGATGACATTGTAAACAATTAGAAATGAAATTGTGTCAAAGTTATACAGGGTGTCCCAAGTTCGAATGCCTATTAGACTTTTCTGGAGAACTGGACATATTTGAAATCTGAAAATTGGGATTATGATATTGCTTGAAATTCTCTACAGAGCTAAAATATTTTTGAAGTCCAAGGTTATACAGGGAGTGAAAATAAATTTGATGAAAACAAAATTTTTTCAAGTCTTGCATTCCTGGTATTCCTGTATTCATTCGAACAGTTTTCAAAATATCGAAAAAAAAGACTGGAAAAAAAGTCAAATATGTTTAGTCAGTATTATGTTCATTATTCTTATTTTAAACATCTTGAGCTTGAACCGTTTTTACAACATCAAAGAGGAAGAATGTCGAAAGGTCATGTGTTCCAAATTTTGTGTCGAAAATTGTGATGAAAAATTGGCTATAACTTCTGCTTTTCAAATTAGAACCCTATTTTTGCGCGTATGTTCTGGGGAACATCACGTTATCATTTTGCCCAAATGTCTGTAACTTTAGAATTTTTTGACGAAAATGGTCTCAAACAATTTGGTTCGACTCCCCAATGAAGAATTCGATGTCAAATTTGATTCTGTCCGGCCGTCCTGCCGTTGCCACGATAACTTGAGAACGGAAAGAGCTAGCGACTTGAAATTTTCAGGGTAGGTTGCGCATCCCAATACGATGAACAAATTCGTTAGTGGGCATAATCGGAACAATGGTTTCCGAGTAATAATTTTGTTTTCATCCAATATAAATCCGATCGAATTGAAACTGGGTGAATATAAACCTAATCACGTTTGTGAAATTTTGTGGGAATCGTATCGCTAGAAAATTATTAAAAAATATTTTTGTTGTCACGATAACCTGAGAACGGAAAAAGATAGCGGCTTGAAGTTTTCAGGTTAGGTTGTACATCTGAATGCGACATTTGAGTTTGTTTATGAGCATAATCGGCCAAACGGTTTTAGAGTTATAGCCATCTGAAATTTGGTTGTTTTTTGTTGCTCATTAAGTCGGAAAATACAAAACCGATTGAATTCAAACATGGTTATTAGTAGTAGAATGTCAACGCGAAAATTCTTGCAAAATGTTGTTCTTGAATGTTGAGAAGTGCAGTGTGATGTCATACCATCGTGGTGTTACAAATAATATATTATATTACGTTGGCGATAGTCTTTTGCATAGGGCGAGCAAAGTCAAAGATCTAGGTGTGGAACTGGACTCTAAGTTGACATTTAGTGATCACATTTTCAAAGTTAAAAAAAAATGTATGAAACTTTTAGGTTTTATTCAGCGTAATACTTCATTGTACAGCGTTGAAACGTTCAAGATAGTTTATTGCTCATGGGTTCGAAGTATTGCAGAATACGCATCGGTTGTATGGTCACCATCTTACGCCATATATGTGAATTGCCTGGAGAGAGTTCAGAATAAGTTCCTTCGAATATGCGCTTACAAACTTGGAGTTCCGCTAACGGAATTAAATTATGATCACATAAGATCAATACTTGGTATGACCTCTCTATCAGTTAGAAGGTCTCACCAGGACCTATTGTTTACATATAAGTTGTTGAACGGTGTGGTGGACTGTCCTCAGTTATTGTCTAAATTCAATTTTAACGCTCCGAGAATGTGTACTCGGAGCACGCACATCTTTTATCAGGACACCCCACGTACTAACTACAGAAAAAACTTCTATTTGCATCGTACCACCGGATTGTTCAATGACTTGACCCCTGAATTGGAAATTTTTGGGCTGTCTCTTCCTCGCTTTAAGGCCAAAGTTTTATCAATTGTTAATTGTTAGTATTAGGTCATAATATGTTCTATTTTTTCTGCTCTTTAGGATGTTTGTATCTTTGTGTATTTTAAACATTGTTATTTTTGTCGTTTTTTTAATGCTTTTTATTATTGCTTTTGTGTTCAAATGGGATGTACCGTTGGTTTCATGTACAAAGTATTTACTTATGTGCACGAATATTAAATAAATAAATAAATAAATAAAATTACGTGAGGATAGTATTTGTAGAAAATTTTTAAGAAATCATTGAAAATTGAAAAGAAAATTCTATATATCAATAACTGATTCTGGTGTAAACTTCAATTATTGAAGTTTTTAGGAAAAATTGGTTTGAAATTGGCTTTCCCAGCTGAAAAAATTCTAGCCGAAAAACTTGCAGAATAACTAGCATTTGTTATACCATTTTGGAATCCTCATTAAATTCGCCAACTTTTACTATTACTTGCCGAACTAGCGTAGTACATTTTTTTTTCAGTACAGGCAGTTGAAATTGGACGAAATACGAGCTTTGAATATTTAGTGGTGCAAAAAGTAACATTTTGACGCATTATTCAGGATGACATTGACATAACAAAAATAAAATTGGTAAAAAATTAAGATTCGCCGAAATTGGAATTGAATAACCATGAATGCCTATAATTTTGAAATTACATCACCTATTTTTTGGCGCTCTAGTTCCTCGGAACTGAGTGCTTATCAATTTGCCCAAATGTCTGTAATTTTCGAATTTTTCGATGAAAATGGTCTTAAACGGTTTGGTTCGACTCACTGATCAAGAATCCGTGGTCGAAATTCATTCTGTCCGGCCGTCCGGCCGTAGGCACGATAACTCTCGAACGGAATGAGCTAGACAGTTGAAATTTTCAGACTAGGTTTGGGGGATAAATATCTCGGCTAAGTTCGTTATTGGGCAAAATCGGACAGATGGTTTCGGAGTAACAAAAAAAAATTTTTTTTTTACAGAACAAATTCCAAATTGATTTTTTTTTCAATAAGGAGTTTTACCATAAGAATCCATTCATATCATTTTTAACTCTAACAAACTAATACTTTCGGAGATATGATTTTTCAAAATTTCAATGATAGAATTATTCTGTGGCTATTCTATGAATTGTTATAACGTCAACTTTGACGTTGTCTCATTGTCATTCATTCCAGTAATGGTATCAATATGAGAATTATAATATCATCATACTTTTGGTTGGTTGATATTTTCATGCCGATGGTCAATCCATATGATGATGGGAATGGTAATGGTAAGTTAATAACATTGTCATTCATTCCAGCAATCGTATAAATATGAGAATTATAATATAATATCATAGTTTTTGTTGGTTGATATTTTCATGCCGATGGTCAATCCATATGATGATGGGAATGGTAATGGTAAGTTAATAATATTGAGTTCAGAATATCTCCACTAAAAACAAAACTGGAATTGAGGAATGAATATCTCGGATGAGTTCGTTGTTGGGTAGAATTCGTCTATTGGTTTTGGATTGATAATTTTTGGCACTCCTGTTGAATTTAAATTCTTCTATGATGTTTGAATTCAATTTCTGCTAAGATGAAGTTCTAAATTTCAATAATGAATCGTACTTCTATGTTTTCACAGAATGCTATAATTATTCTATCTAAGCTTTATTATATGATCTGTGTTCATACTCGTACATTTCATCCTGTTCTATAAGAGAGAGTCAAATCATTTCAGCTATTTTAATTTGGTTTCTTCCATGGTGCAGTTCTCATTCTCAGATTGCTCATTTAATCTTGATAAATAAACTATTATTTGAATTTAATTTCCTGTATGATGCAGTTCTATCATAAGAATACATTGATATAATTCTCAACTCTGAGAAACCAATACTTTCGGAGATATAATTTGTCTGTTTGAACTAGAGCGCCAGAAAGCTCCTGTCCACAGGGCTTGAACCCATTTTTTTTTAATATTTTTCTGATAACTAACATGACTTGTAATATAACCCGTTTCCGGCTTGACTTCGACTTCTGGGAGCCCTGTATAGAAAATCAATGATTTTCAATAATTTTTTAAAAATTTTCTAGTGATACGATCCTCACGAAAGTTGGCAAGAATGTTCGCGTTAACATTCTACTACTAATAACCATGTTTGAATTGGATTGGTTTTGTATTTTTTGAGTTATTGAGGAAACAACCAAATTTCAGATGGGTATAACTCCAAAACCATTCGGCCGATTATGCTTATAAACAAACTCAAATGTCACATTCAGATGTACAACTTAAACTGAAAATTTCAAGTCGCTATCTCTTTCCATTCACAGGTTATCGTGACATAAATAATTTTTTAGTGACTTAATTCTCACAAATTTTCACGAACGTGCTTAGGTTTATATTCTACAACTACCCACTAAGTTCCAATTCGATCGGATTTATATTAGTTGAAAACAAAATTATTACTCGGAAACCATTGGGCTGATTATGCCCATTAACGAACTTGTTCGTCGTATTGGGATGCGCCACCTACCTTGAAAATTTCAAGTCGCTAGCTCTTTCCTTTCTCAAGCTATCGTGGCAACGGCCGGCCGGATAGAATCAAATTTGACCTCGAATTCTTGATCGGGGAGTCGAACCCAATGAGGCCACTTCCGGCAAAAAATTTGAAAATTACAGACATATGGGCAAAGTGATAGCATGCAGGCGGAACAAGCGCGAAAAAATACATTTTTGATGTTTACGAAAAACCTTATCTACTCTTCAACTTATTTTTATGAATTTACACTTCATATTCCATCCTTAAAGTATTCTTTATTATCTTTACAGGTGAAAGGGAAGAAGTTCCGAGTCCACCAAAATAAAATATTCTGTTTTTAAATGAAATATTTCAATATTGATTGTTCCATACTATTGAATTAAATCCTTTTTGCAATTTAAAAAATTATTTCTTTTTGTTCCCGAATAACATAACCAAATTAAACAGATCGTAAAATTGAAGGACTAGTAGAGAAATCGCGATTGAATTCCATTCGGAAATACCTAGGACCTAGGACCAAATTTGCAGAAGATTAAATTCCCTTTAAATGTCACTGGTCAAGCTTATTGTTCGACCCAATACCTATCCAGATAGATACAGGTGTTCAAGAAAGGGCAAGTATTCCAAAATATGTGTGAAAAACATTTAAATATCCATTCCTTAGACGTGTTAAATGCTATTTTGGCTTCAACATTTATCCAACCCTTTCCTCCCCAACACTTAAGTTGTATTTCATAAGCAGAATAAAGTTTAGCTTTGGTGTCACAAGAGCTAGCTATAATACTCTCACATCAGTGCTTGAGGTCATACTTAATATGCTTTCTTTGCACTTAAAGCCGCTTCACACTAGGCAATATTGATGCAACGCATTGCATTGCATGAATATGATTCCATACTGCAATTTACGTGCATTACTATTTTCAAGGACTTGTACGATCAACTTAAAGAAAACTAAGAGCACTTTTGCATTTATACTTTTATCACAGCTTTTATATTGCGCCGACATTAACTTGCCATTATGAGATTAGAGGAAATTTCAATTATTATAACGGTGTTTTATGTAAGAAGAAAATATGTTAACAAATAAGAGGTAGGCTGAGGTGGGTCATTCGATGATTAGAAGTTATGGATAATTGGGCATTTCGCGAGCTTCTATTGAATAGGATTATCTAAAAAGTTATTAATGTTTCGGCAATATCAGTCAGTGCTCTCGAACGTGCTATTTTATTATGATAATCATCAGACTTGATGGAATATAAGCGAGCATGCTTTTCATACAATAGTATTAAACTTGTTCTGTTTTTGTAGACTAAACATACTTGCGAACCCATGCCTTCATGCTCAATTCATCGAAGATACAAATAAATTCCAACCATATAAAATTGATGAAATAGATAGAGCTGAAAAAAAGTTTCGAATGATAGGTTAAGTCAAACACCTAGTGAATTTTATCATATCATATTCATGTTGGCTTCCATTAAAGTAACTAAAAAACAAACCATAATTACCAAATAATTGCATGAAAAATAGCCCCAGCTCTAATTTTAAAAGTTGCATCAGCTGATCAGAAAATTGCCGTCACGCATGCTCCATTGGGTCATTTCACGTTGCATTGCTTTTGCATTGAACCAATATTGCATAGTGTAGAGCGGCTTTTACATGTAAGGAAATGTAGCCTGCTGGATGCCATAGGAATATCTCGAAGTGGGAAACTCTTACCTGGTGACTGATTATGACATATGAGTTTACTGGACCAACTGGACTCAAACCTCTTGGCAAAGCCAAGCGAAACACGCTTTACAACGGTCAAATGAGACCATCTGAGTACGCTGGACCTCGTAAATCGATTGGACAAAAAGTCGTCCATTTGGTATACGCATGGATCAACATCATATAAGAGCTATGTACTGACTGAAACTGAGGATCTATGTGACCCTGGGACATAAGCCCTCTATCTCACGGGCAGACACTAGCTCTCTATATTTGTGTTCAAGAGTGTCTGAAAAGGTACCTCTAGGGGACACACGTCTACATTATAACAGATAGTCAGGCCACACTGACAGACTTGGAATCACCCATCCAGGTTTCTGTCTAGCAACTGGCTAGAGGCAATAAGGTGACCCTTCTATGGGTGCCAGAGCGCTGTGGTATTGAAGGAAATGAGAAGGTCGATGAACTTGCGAAAAGGGCGTCCGGGGAGCATCTGATGCTGCACCAGAAACATTCTGTAGGCTTCGACAAGACCATACTATAGGCCAGCGGTCCAAAAATGGAAGCTAACCAGGCAACACGGTAGCTTCCAGAGATATTTCGGCAACTTCTTGCCGGGAGAATGTGAAGCTTTTATTACCTCTCTGGAAGGTCGAAGAGAGCTCTATTTCTCGTCCAATTTTCCACCGCCTCCCTTCAGCTTAGCCGAGGTCTCTGTGATAACCTATGTGGAAATATCACATTGTATACCAGGGGTGGCCAACTTGATGAGATCCAAGATCTATCTATTAACTGACAAAACTCTGCGTGATCCACCAATATAGACATATAGATCTATAATTGTAGAAATTTTAAATGAAATTCGATGCTGGCTGCCTCGCCGCGATCGACTGGACCTATAGCTACGATCGACCAGTCGATCGCGATCGACCGGTTGGCCACTGCTGTTGTATACCAAATGGGGATACTCTTATCTACCTCTCATATTGGGGTCCCTGTGATCTCGCATGAAGACATATTTGTGATAATCAAAATCACTGCGTATGGTGAACTTCACGGGATCAATATCAGAGGTGAATGAGAACCTCTGATACCTACTGAGCTGTCAGAGATCTCGCATAAAGTAGGATTTGTGATATTCGCAACACTGTCTATGGAGTGTAACGAAGCGATTTTCGTTACCATAAGTTTCGTACGGATTTCAATAATTCATTTTCATCCCCCAGAATAATTGTAATTCGGATCAGTGGACATCACGCATTAATCCAACCTATAAGGAAAATGTGTGATAAGGCAATTTTCGTAACGATAAATTCCCGTAGAATTTAAATTATTCATTCACATTTTACGGAATACCATTCAGATCATTCGAAATCGTTTATATAATCGAGCCTATATCGAAAAAACGCGATACGCGGGCTGCTATCTCTCTTCGCGAGTTTTTTTCCAATTGTTGTGTTTTTCAGCAGTTCGAACAACACAAAAAAAAGCAGCGCGATTTTTGACCTTATTTGATCTCGAATATTCTAGAAGGTTCCAGAAAACCGGAAATCTGTGATCGACCAATGAGTGGTCTCGCTGGCCCTAATTTCCCGAAAATGCCGACATATGTGACTTCCTTTTTCAGGAAGTCTATAAATTGGCGCTGCGCAGCCATTTCAGGCATTTTCCGATAGTTTTCGTAAAACCAGTTCTGATTTTCCACGTAGTTTTCATAGATAAGATTTTCGAGCCCCTAGTTTTGAGTTTCATTCAAGAAACCCGTTTTCCGAGGGCGATATTTATTTATTGACAAATGCGGGATACAAACAGAACAGAGTCCAAAACAGTATCCACACTTTGAACAAAAGAAATACAAATTTTCCGTTAACAGCTATTATAAAAGAACATTGTTAAGACACATTTGTACACTATCACCAAGACAGGAATCAATCAACTCTACAAAATTACATTTCATAGTTTATTCTTGAATTGTCTCAAGGAGGTATCATAGAGGTTCAAAGATGGAGCATAATAATTGCAGATCTTTTGACATCTGACTAGAGGCGAGTTCATTCCTATATTAGTTCTTCTAAAACATATGTTGAACAATTCGGGTCGTCTAGTTGTACGACTACAGACATTGAAACTGAGCAATGACAAAAGTTCCGTTGAATCTATGTGTGAGTTTATTAACTTAAAGGCAAACATGATATCGTTTCTATTTCTGTGTTGAGTCAAATTGAGAATGTTAAATTCTTTTTGCATAAATGAGTAGTCACCGTTGACAATGAGGGTGTTTGTTTTGTATGCCAGGTATCTTAAAAATTTATTTTATTCTTTGCAGTCTGTTGATATATTTTGCATATATCGGGTTCCAAACGACGGAGGCATAAGCCTGCTGTGTATGAATGCGTAGTAGAGTGGTATCAGAGAGCGCACGTTCGAGAAACCTCTACAGTTTCTTATGATATACCCCATCATCTTGAACAGTCAACAGCCAGCGAGTTAACATGGTTGTTGAATCTTAAGTTTTCATCAATTAAAATTCCCAAGTCCTTCACACTGTGTACCTTTCTGATCTGATTTCCATTTATGTTGTATTGATGAGTGAATTTGAATCTTTTATTTGTAAAGGTGATGAAGTTACATTTCGAAAAGTTGATGAATAAGAAATTCTGAGCACAGTATTCCACCAGTCGATCCAAGTCACTCTGAATTTTTCTACAGTCTTCCATAGTTTTCACACGAAGGAAAATCTTGAGATCATCTGCGTAGAGCAAGACATACGTGTGCTTGAAACATCCTATAATGTCATTTATATAAATGATAAAAAGTAGGGGACCTAGGTGACTTCCCTGAGGTACACCAGATGTGGACAAGTATTCGGCCGATTGATGTCCGTCTATTACAACCGTTTGAGTTCTTCCGTGTATGTACGACCAGATATAGGCTGGAAGGCCAGGAGTTTCACAAACCTCAGCCAACTTATTGACAAGTAGCTGATGATCAATTTTGTCAAAAGCTTTGCTGAGGTCCGTGTAGACTGAGTCAACCTGATCACCCGCATCCAATGACTGAGAAATGTACTCCACGTATAAGGTGAGATTGGTGTCGACTGAGCGCCCGGGGTAGAATCCATGCTGTTGTGGGATAATAGATTTTTTTGTTTCGCTGAGAAGAATGCGATAAACGATCTGTTCTAGGATTTTCCCGAATATTGACAGTTTACTTATGGGACGGTAGTTTTTTATTTCGTTTTTTTTTTCCACCCTTGTGTATAGGTACCACGTGACTCAACTTCCAGATAGAAGGGTAATATGAAGAGAGGGACAAGTTATAAATGAAAGTGAGCGGGAATACAAGACCATCAGTACAGTTCCTTATAAATACAGGTGGTATACCGTCAGGACCGGCTGATTTATTTAGTTGGATTTTTTGGAGTAATTCACGAACTTCCTGCTCCTGAACTGTTGCTATTTTGGTCCCGGAACTGTTACGATTATAAGAGTGACCACCACGGCCAACCTCAAACGTGCTCTCGAAAAAGTTGGCGAACAAGTCACACACCCTCTCAGGACCATCAGCACTGACTGTTTCCAGTGTCATGCTTCTGGGAATAAACATTCTCGATCCCCGCTTCCCAGACATGTACTTCCAAAAACCTCTTCCAGCGTTGCTACTAAGAATCTCTGATTCTATACCACGCATGTAGTCTGTGTAGTTTCTATGTATCATGTCCTTAGATGTTCTTCTGAGTAGTGAAAAGTTAACATAATCAGATTTATTATGATATTTTTTGAATTTTTTATGGTAGTTCATCTTCTGCTTAATCAAATCAAATCAAATCAAATTTATTCATCATGAAAAGTTACAAACAAGATTAGTACATACACTCATACATGAGATATCTTCATACTAACATCCACTTAAAATAAAATAGACTCAACCAACTTAATGAGTGTACCATTGGCAACTGGATTCACACTAGAAATGAACGAATCCATGTCTGTGTCGTGAACCCTTTACCATAATATTAAGGATGCAAAGCAGAATGGAGCAAGTGAGGAGCCAGAGAGCCGGGCGAAAAAGTGCCCCGCCGGTAGATAACACTTAAAAACAGCCGGTAGTTTGCGTATTTTTCTTTTCTTCAAATATTATGAATGTTGCATTATATTCAGAAACGTAACATAGTTCTCCCGGATGTATTGTTTGGTAAGTTTACTGAACTTTCGTTTGTTATTATTCAATGACTTGATGGTGTCAGGAAGTTTATCATAAAACTTAGGTGCAAAATATGTTGCAGTCCCTTGCGTGTGTGATTTGATGTATAGATGGGTTCGTAATTGATTAGATCTAGTGGTGTAGTACGTCGGTTTTTTTGGCAATAGATGCTGTAGCTTGGGTAGATAATTTATGCAGGCGTGAACATATAGGGCCTTAAGTGGTAGTACATCAGCCAACTCAAATAATCTGTAAGTTGAAAAGGTTCGGGATTTGTTATGCATTATTTTCAGTATAAATTTCTGAGTGGTCACTACGTTTTGTAAAGAATTATTGAATCCTCCCCCCCAAATAACCAAACAGTATCTCAGAATGGACTCTATAAGTGAGATATATACCGTCTTTAATAGTTTTTTGTTGAGAATATCTCTTAGTTGGTATAATCGATATACTAATTTTCTCATTCTATTATTGATGAAGTTGCAATGAAGATTCCATCTGAGATGTCTGTCTAGGATAATACCCAAATATTTAACACTATTGACACTCTCCAAGTGCCCACATGTACAGTCAGAACTCGAACAATCTTCATTGTGAATTTTTAAGATCATATTTTGGGGTATGTCGACAGCCGATATTGAGAATGTAATGTATTTGGTTTTTAGGACGTTTACACTGAGAAGGTTGTAGTTGAACCAACTATACAAAGTTCTAACACCATGTTCAGCCTCCTCGAATACTTTCTGCCAAGTGGATTCTGAGAACGATAAAACAGTATCATCAGCATAGGCAATTATCTTAGCATTTTTGAGGATCGCTCCAATGTCGTTGATGTAGATTAAAAATAGTGTAGGCCCAAGGACAGTACCCTGTGGGATACCAATTGAGGTATTTCTCACCTGACTATAAGTATTTTCGATTTTTACTCTTTGTGTCCTGTTCGATAAGTAATTTTTAAAAAGAAGATTCACATTTCCCCTTATTCCCATATACTGCATTTTATCTAATAATTTGTCATGAGGCACGGTATCGAAAGCCTTAGCTAAATCGATAAAGACTGATAAGTTCTTCTTATTTTCGTTCAAACACGTATTTATTTCATTTGTTAGGTTAAATATGGCGTCCTCTGTGCTTAAATTCGATCTGAACCCATACTGATTTTTATAGATAACATTATTTTCTTCGAGAAAGCTCATCACGCGGTTTTTCAAGCATTTTTCGAATAATTTAGCAAAATTATTGATAAGCGCAATGGGTCTATAGTTTTGTAATGATTGTTTATCACCGGACTTATGTACAGGTATGATAATAGATGTTTTCCAGTCTAGAGGAATTTCACCTTTAACAAGAATAAGATTAATTATATATTTGAGAGGTTCCACTAAATATGTATGTATCTTTTTTATAAGTTTAGTATCGATTCCATCATCCCCAGGTGAGGAATCGTTCTTCAGAGTAGCTATTAGCAATATAAGTTCTTGTGAGCTCACCGGTGCCAGGAAAAGTGTTTTTGGATTAGTTATGTTAGTTTTGTATATTTTTTTTGTTTTCTTGACCTTTTCCTGCATCTTACCTCCTATAGTGGAAAAGAAATCGTTGAACGAACCGGCAATGTCAGTTGGCTGAGTCAATATTTCATTTTTTTCATTGGTAATACTTTCTATTTTCTTCTTAGATTTTGTGACGTTAACCGCCTCGTTCATTATCTTCCAAATTTTTTTAGAGTCATTTTTTGCTGATATGATTTTGTTAGAATAATAATTATTTTTTGTTAGCTTTAGTAATTTATTAAGAAAATTTCTGTAATTAATATATTGAAGTTTCATTTCGTGTGAGTAATTTTTATTTAAATCTAATTTCATTCTATCCCTTTTACGAATACCATTTATCAATCCGAGAGTTATCCACGGTTTAAGCTTCTTATTTTTATTATTTATACGTATTATTTATACGTATTATATTTTTACAAGTGCTTATATGACTCATCAAAGTATACCGGAAAGCCCGATAACAATCCTCCACATCATCTTTTTCATATAATTTTAACCATCTTTCTTTCCCCAGCAATCTCAACAATTTCTTGTCATCGATTTTCTCAACCTCATCTGTTTTAACACCACTACTAATTTTTTCATTTAAGTTGAGTTCTAAGCCCACTGGAAAATGATCAGACATTGAGAACTTGCAAACAAAAGGATAAAGATTGATATTTTTTCTAAAACTATTCTGTGATCTGATCAATATATGATCAAGTAAGGTTTTAGTTGTTGCTGTGACTCTAGTGGGCTTGTTAATATAAGAAATAAACCCACATGATCCCATTACATTCAAATAGAGGCTTGCCATTTTATCGTTTCCCTCCAAAATGTCAATATTCAAGTCGCCAATAACCACTTCTACGCTATTCTTATTGAGTTTATTTAAATATATTTCCATTTCTTCGATGAATACTTTCAGACTAGTAGCTGGAGGTCTGTAAACAGCAGTCAGCCCAAGAGAAAGTTCATTAAGTATAATTTCTACACGAATAGGAATTGTTTGACTCAGCTGTATATAAACAACTCTTGGGTTCAAATTAGTACGAATATAAACTATTGTTCCATCGTTTTTATTGTATACTGAGTACTGAGTTGTTATAAAATAAGTCATAGCCACTTATAGAGAATAGTTCAATGTTAGTAGTTTCGATGTTGAAGGTTTCCGAGAGAACTATAATGTGTATTTTTTCTAAATTTATTCTGTCCAAGTAAACTAATAGTTCATTGAAATGTTTCTGAATGCTTCTTATGTTAAAGTGTAATACATTTGATGGTGTCTTTTCTGAAATATGTGGAAAATTTGGTGTTAATTTTGAAGGTGGAAACATATTTCTCGATTAAGTCGTTAATTTTGTCATAGAACATTCTTACGGCGTCGTCAACGTTGAGAGATTTAAACAAATCAATCCAACTCAAACTTGTGAGTTCTCTATTGATGGAATTATAGTCCGCTTTCTTGAAGTTCTTGACAAATTTCAAGGGACTACGAAGAGGCTTGTATTGTTCAAATTTAAAGTTGAACTCTAGAGCAGGATGATGTCTGTCCTCAACAACTATAGAGGATCCTCAGATTTTACAAGATTTTCTATGCAGTTCTCATTACAAAGGATCAAATCTAAAGTTTTGTCATTCATGTTTCTCATTGTGTTGAATTGGGTGAGGCCCAAGAGCGAAAACATATCGACAAGTTCAGCTGATTCATCGCCCACATTGGTGGGAAACAAATTGTGTGAATCCACGGAGTCAAGCCAATCAAAATTTGACATATTGAAATCGCCTACCACTATTACAGTATTGTTTTGTATTATATGTTGGTTATGTTCAATACCACTTAGAAAATTATAATAAGAAAACCTCTCACTAGGTGGAAGATAGACACACACTATGTAAACGTTTCTATCACCTGCTCTGATCGAAACCCACACGTCCTCTGCCACTGATTGGAGCTCCGGATGATGGGTTGCTTCCAAGGATGAATCAACAGCAATCAAAACACCACCACCATCCTTCTTGAGAGATGCCGTATCCCCGCGGTCACGTCGGAAAACCTGATATCCATCGTGAAAGAGTTCACCAGAGCACACAGCGTCCCTAAGCCAAGTTTCCGAGAGACAAATCACATTGTTGTCACCCGAAGCGACATTATGAAAGAATTGCACAGTCTTAGATCTTAGACCTCTTGTATTTTGGTAGTAGAGTTTAATATTTGGTGAAGCCATTGAAGTGTTTTCTTTGTATTGTCTTTGGTTTTTACATTATATGGGTTTACTTTAGATTTAAAAGGTTATCGTGTGATCTTATTTGCAGAACTCGAGAAATATCATCTTTTCTCATGTGTATATTGCAGTTTTTGATCCAAACATATATATAGTTCTTTGATCTCGCTATTTCACGAGCTTCTCTGAATAAAGGTTTGTTACTTATTGTGAGGTGTTCATTAATGTATAACTGCTCGGAAACTCCATCAACCTTCAGTGCATTCGATTTAGTTTTGGACCTAGTTTGTTTAACTGCGGCCAGTATCTCTTCTTTGTTTCCTTTTGAGTGCAATTTTACTACTATGTTCTTTATTTGACTGGAACCGTTCTTATTCACTGGGACTCTATGAATATCATCAATATTGGTGGCATCCATTCTACAGTTCAGGGTCTCGGTTATTTTCCCAAATATACTCAACAGATTTTCGTCCCTCACCTCTGGGACTCCAACAATTTCCAAGTTGTTTATTCATGACACCTGCTCCAGATCACTAAGCTTTTTGTTAACCTGGTCTAGGTTTGCCTTCAATTTGATATTTTCGGCAACGACATCATCAATCTTAGACGTGCTCTTTTTCATTTCCAAGAGTTGAGCTTCAAAATCGGTTATTTTGTTTGAACAGAAATTTACAGAGGTCAGAAGTTCTGTCTGCTGCGTTCGTATATTGCGAAGAGCAGCCCTTATTGCGCTGATCGCTGAGATGAGATCCATATCTTTCTCTGGTGCAAGGATCGCCGAAGTACTCGCCGCCACTGAACCAGACGACAACCTGCCCGGGATATTATTTAGTTGTGAACATACATTTTTAGTTACATAAGTTTTGGACAATTTTGCTTCGATTTTTATCCCGTTTCGAGAAAAGACTCAAGTAATTAAAATCAGTGAAATGGTGAAGAACGAAGTAAGTTCGTCGTGTCCGATCGGCCGGCACCATATCTTTCCTGTACTCTAAACAGAATTTGTAGTTATTTCTATTTCGTTTCAAATCTTCCTTAAAATACACCGCACAGTTTCCGTCGGAGTTGTAACTTAATTTCTGGTTTCAACTGCTTACACCGATGGGCGACCTCGCTTTGTGAGCGTTTGAGACCGAGTTAGTTGTAGGTCTGAGTGCCCTTCAGTGAATTAGGTCAGGGTGAGCATCCTTTCGGATCCCTACTGGTTGTTACCTGACTTCGTGCGGTAGGTCATACATTCTCCTCCAGATTCGTCACTAATATGTCTGTTTTCAACTTCGTACACCGATGGGCGGCATCGCTTTGTGAGCGTTTGAGACAGAGTTGGGTGCGAGAATGAGTACCTTTCAGTAAATTGAGGCAGGGTGAGCATCCTTTCTAATTAAAAGGCTCTGATTCAAGCGTAATAGTTTTAGTTGTGCTATTTCTGATCGGAGTGTGGATCCATATACACTGGCAAACACATCGTATTCTTAATTTCATTCACTAGTATATGCTGTGTATGCTCTCATAGTGTGATATTAACCACTCCATCTCCACCCCTCTGCTTTCCCCCGGCATTCACTAGTAGTATAAATCGAAAGTCTGCGAATTAATCCCACATCTCTTGATTCGCAGGTCTAGATACAGTTTTGCACGTCCAGTAGTTTAGATCACTTAACTTTATTGTGCATTAGCTGGCCTGTACTGATTGCTTTATTCTTCTCGTTACTGGACGTTTTATTCATGTTTCTATAGGGTGGACATTATATCCACTGTCGATTACTGCTGATTTTGACTGTGTGAATATTGTAAATAAAACTGTATATAATTTCTTTGAGTTTTACTGATACCCCCCTGTAGTGTCGGAGTATGTTCTCTGAAAGAGACCAATATCCATTAATCGCTAATATCTCAGATTAAATCGAATACTTCTCCAACTGTGAAAAGGTTACCTAGGTACTACAATCAGTAACCGACTCTATCAAGGAGTTGCAACCTTGTTGAACCAATAGAGGATTCCACTACTTCAATTCAATGTTGCCACTACCAGTTTCGGGTCCAAAATGTCTGACATTTTGTAGGCCATAACGGACATAATTTTCACTTTTAAGGATTTCTGAGTGTTCCCGGACCTATAAAATATATTTCACGATTTCATCACCGGGCAGTGGTTGCGAATATCACAAATATTACTTTATGTGAGATATCTGAGAGGTGAACGAGAATTTCCCAAGAAGCTGCCCATAGCCAGTGATTGTGATTATCACAAATATGTCTTCAATCGAGATCGCAGAGACCTCGCTATGAGATATAGATGCGAATTTTCCCATTTGGTACACAATGTGAGTTATTTGAGAATGTCAACATCGCAGAGACCTCACTAAGTCAATTCCAGGCGGTGGACATTTTGACGAGAAATAGACCTCTCTTCAATCTCTCAGAGAGTCAACGAGATTCAACTAGTTCTCACATTTTGCCGGCAAGAAGTCGCTGGGCAAGGTATCTCTGGGAGCTCTCTGTGTTCCCTGGGATACTACTTAGCTAGGGGCACTATGTTTGATGCATTTGAACGTATTCGGAGAAGAGGGTGGACTTTAAGGAGTATAGGCTCGTATGAATAAGTAGGGTGCAACAGGTTCGAATAAATCATACAAATTTTATTTTCCATTTTATTTTAGGTGAATATTTTGTGAACACTTAAATGTATCAGTAAATAGAGACAGTAAAAGTAAGCATAGCCTACCTGACCTCCTCAACGAGGGGGAGCTTTTGATTTTTTTTTATCTGAAATAGTACTGTATATCATCACTCGTCGTACAATATCGTTGTACAGAACGCAGGAATAAATTATGTGGTATAGTGGTACTAGTGGTGCGCCTCTTCCTAACATCGAATGGACATTTGTTTCCACTAGATCTGTATACAATTGATTTACTAAAATTTTAAATGGATTCTACGCCAAATGGAAAACACAGGCTATGATGATGCGCAGTCAGCCGAATATATTGCTGACATGCTTGCAGAAGGTCTGTAGCTGATTTTCATTACTATATCAACAAACTTAATACTAAGGCAATGGATCAAAATAATGTCCTCTGGCAGAGGATGAAAATCAAATTTTACATGTAGTTTCCGCTAAAGGAACACATCTTCGCGATGTTCCACTGAATGCTTTATTTTTAGGGCAGTTCTTCAAGTCTGATTCCCACCACCATAGTACTCTCCAACATTCATAATATTGGTTACATTTTGGAGCAAGATAGTTTCCGGATCCGGATTTTCCACAATCTGGGGGAGATACTGAAACAATAATGGGGTTGTTTAGGGAAATGTTGGAAAAATAACTATTTGAACAAGTACCTGTGGTAGTTGGAGCATTTGTTGTAGTGATAATTCTATAAGTAGTTTCAGTCGGGCCTCTCGTGGTTGAGATAATGCCAGCTGTAGTCGTAGTTGGGTCATTCTTTTTTGTGGTGATACTAGCTGTAATTTCAGTTGGGTTAGTTTTTTTCGTGATAATAGTAGATAAAGTTACATCGTCGAGACACCTGAAACAAAAATAGACTTATTTTTAAAAAGCAAATGGAATGTTGGGTAACACAAAACATATACTGATTACGAATTAACGTCAGGCCACCAAATTTAAAGTGTACAGTGTACAGTGTTTATAACTTGTCCACGATAACTCTACCAGAATTTAGGGCGGGTCGGGATGAATGTATCAAACTCCAGGAGTATTTTACTCCTGGAGTTTGGTACATTCATCCCGATATACAAGAGAAATTAATGAAAACAAATTCTTAAAAAGCACTAACGTGAAGTTAGGGAGCTTTTGCGTACATTGTATTGTCTATTCCCACCTCATACAAAGTCAATCGAGCTTAAATTCTGTACTCGATTGTAAAATGACTCGAAGATTTGTGAGGAATTTCAGAGGATTCTGTCAGATACCTATGTAATTTCTGAAAGATAAAATTTCTGAAGAAAAAAATATTTTAATTTTTTTGTCTAATGAAAGTCTAGTCAAGAAGTTCTTTTTAGGTCAAAATTTTTGCTTATTCTCCGAAAATTATAATTGAGGTGTCGTTCGATTCGGAATGGCATGTAGATAGTTATCGAGAAAATGATAAGGCCGCTCGCAAAAATTGCAATAATTAAACAATTAAGTGAAAAAAAGGGGGTTTGGTTTTTCACCAATTTCTCGAAAACTATTTGATATAATTCAAATTTGAAATAAAGATTCAAAAAGAAGAGGAAATTTCCTAAAAAAAAGTTTCAATTCTCGGAACTGTAGGACCAATATTTATAATTTTGTCAGAGGATTGAAAATACGCCCGAATACAGGTACTTCGGCTTGCGCAAGCCCCTTCGGACCTTTAATGAATAAATATTATTTAAACTTATTAAATATGAAAGTAGAAAATTGAAAAAATTCAGGCTTCTGCAGGATAAATCAATGAACAATAATCCGTGATTCAAAAATGTTTATCTCTACTTTTCAATTAGTTATCCATTAGTTAATTAACAATTTTTTGTATTACGAACATTGCAAGTGCGATAATTGTTAAACTATTAATCTGAGAATTTTTTCCTTCCGTGGAGCTATTTTTCAAATATCTTGGAATAAATTACCGTCGAAAAATTCGAAAAATTGTTGATTTTCATTTTGTTATTAAGAATTTACTCCAGTGAAAAATTATAAAGCTTCAATTATGTTTCAAAACAAAATTTTAAATTATCTCATAAACAACGCATTGGTTTATCACAATTTTTCAATCAATAGGAGATAATAATTGTTGAAAATAATCCTTGAGTAGTTTATGATCATAAGAAAACGGGGCAATAGTAATATAATAAATTGAAGCTTTATAAGTTTTTACTTAAGTAAATTGTTCATAATAAAACGAAAATTAACAATTTAAAATTTTTCCAATAGGAATATATTGTAAGACCTTTGAGAAATAGCTTCAATGAAGGAAACAATTCTCAGATTAATAGTTTAACAATTAGCGTACTTGCAATGTTAATGTTCATGCTAGAAAAAATTGTTGATTAACTAATGGATAACTGATTAAAAAATCACGATAAACATTTTTGGACCACGGATTATTGTTCATTGATCTATCCTGCAGGCGCTTGAATTTTTTCTATTTTTTATTTTCGCATATTTAATGAGTTTGAATAATATTTATTCATCAAAGGTACAAAGGGGGCGAGGCTTGCGTAAGCCGGAGTACCCGTTTTCGGGCGAATTTTCAAATTATAAATATTGGTCCTACAGTTCCAGTAGTTGGAAATTTCCTCCTCTATTTGAATCTTTTTTCAAAATTGAATTATCTCAAATAGTTTTTGAGATATTGGCGAAAAAACAAACCCCCAATTTTTTTTTTCATTCAATTGTTCATAACTTTTGCAATTTTTGCGAGCGGCCTTAGCATTTTCTCAAAACTATCTACATGCCATTCCGAATCGTATGACACCTCAGTCATAATTTTCGGAGAATACGCAAAAATTTTGACCCATATTGACTATAGACTTAAAGGTGAGAAAATAAATCCACTATTCCATACTTTGTACGCTCACTGCATATCGAAGGCATGAAGTCCTATCGTAAGAGGACTCGCCAAGAACTCTATACTTACGGATGGAAGTTATCTAAAGTCGAACATATTTGTCCTTCCGAACAAGTCTGGTTCCCAACCAATTCTTCTTTGCCATCAATGATCGTGCAGAATGCGAATGTTGTGGAATCGATGCATGTAATAGGCGAATCACATTCTGTTCCATATTCTTTTTGGGAATAAACTTCACGGTAAACAATAGAAACCTGCAATGGAATAGTGAATAACATGAAATTCAAGAGAAACCCATTACTTACAATGGCAAGAAAGACAAATTTCATGATTTTTATTTGGTTCTGGATATAGGTACTTAAACTTGACTGGTTATCTTGCATATTGTGGAAGTCACTCAAAGAAATTTCACGATTTATTCAAGTAAAAACTAAAAAAAGTTATCTCCATTAAATATTTGGAGACAGTTTGAATAAGCTAAACTTATTGAGGGTAATATAATTGCAGGAGATAACCAGATTAGAACAATCCAGTGAGGATGATGTGCAATGAAAAACGTTTTATTGTGTAATAATAATCTGGGATTGGCTGATGATGATCTGATGTCTTATGATCATTGGCTTTATTGAATCTCCAATATTCGTCAGTGTACAAATATTTTCCGAAAGATTATGCAAAATTAAACAAAGATTTATTTTTTCCCATTGAAAAAATGCCGTCAATATGTATGTGTTTTGATTTTTCACACCTCTTGAAATACTGATCGTGGAAACTTCATGAAGGAATTAATATTCAAAAACCGAATGAGAATATAATAAAAATAATTTTTTTTAAAGATTCTGATTAGCTTAATTGAGTATTTAATACAGTGGTTGCATCGAAAATGAACTGGGAATCGACATAGAATCATATTGATTTGGCAATTAAGTGCTGTCAAAAAAGTCTAGCTTTGTAAAACCCACCATAGGTCAGTCACGGAGCAAATGGTTTGGTAATTCTTGATTCAATATAAGAAGCGTAGATGTCAAACAAAACATAGAATTTCATACTTTCGAATATTATTCATGCATCTAATAACTTGACATGTAGTAAGTTGAGATTTTTCAAGACATCAAGAAAACAATATTAGAAATGAGGATATTCCTGAACCCATTAACATTCGAACCTACCCTGCAAAAATTCAGTGTGTATTTATTTTGTTCCCAGTTTATTGTACTCATAGACAAGATTGTACTTATGAATGACCAGCAAGACGGGCGAATAGAACTGAGTTTCTGGATCGAGCTCCTAAGACCTTTTGAGGCGGCTGTGTTCTCTCAGCCACGTATGGCGCAGTTCCTCACTTATCCTAATTGCCAAATTAAACCCCTCCAGATTATTTTTATTTCCAATTTGAATAGAAAGATACTATTTAACACCACAGGTATAGTTTATGAAACTGAAACAAGACTGAGGAGACATAAAGCGATGATTTCCAACATACTAGAATTCTAGCAATAATTCTATAACATTTGGCGCCCAACGTGGGGCCTGAAAATTTGGTAGTGAGAATGGCTCTGTGGGTAGAGCGTTTGACTTGGGAGGGGAAGCCCCAAGTTCAATCCCGAGGCTAGAAAATAAATGTTCTAGTCTAAGGGACGTAAGGACACAGTAACAGGCTCTCGAGAGCTTATGAGGGGTCTCCTTGGGGAAGACCTAGGAGGATCAGTATAGTATCTAATAATATAATATAATAATCATTTCAATATCAGTATCTCAACAAACTGATAGCGCATTCATATGAAAGAACAACGATCAACTGATAAAAATTGTCAAAGTGACAAACGGATTTAATCATATTTCGCATGCAAAATTTCAAGTGACATAAATCCCATTTTATTCCCAAAATAGTTGGAACATGGAGGATCCTCCGATTACCTCCATGTCTATCGAGTATACTAACCAAAATCTAGAAAACAATGAAAGTGAGAATGAGACACTAGAGCCTGTTTTGCAATTTTCACCAACATGTTATGAAGAACCAGAAAATGATCATATTGAGGAGATAAACAATAACCCTCAGGACTCTGATGTCCAGTCGGTGAAAAACGAAGTATCCTTGATTACTAAAAGTGAAGGAAACGTGCTAAACGAGAAGAATCACAATATTCTACTAAGAAATGTATACAGGAATATCTTTGGAAGTTTAGTATTTCTGATCTATAAGGTAAAATATCTTCTCCTCAATATTTCTTGAATCTTCACAGGGAGTTTTCGAAAATGGAGAACTCATTCTTTAACAGGAGATGGATGTCATCATATACAGGGTGAGTCTTTGACCACTGCATTAATTTTAACCAAAGATTCCTCTCATCAAATGAAACACTTTTTTCATTTAACATTTTTCCAAATTCAGCTCAGGTAAAAAGATACAGGCTGTTGAAATTTTGAAAAATAATCAGTTTTTATTTTGTAGCTTTGACATCCTTTTTTCGAATAAAATAAATGTTGGCGTTTCCTATAACTATGATACATATATTCCAAATATTAGTTATTTTCTCTTCTACTGGTTTTCTAGTTATGGACTCGTGGATTCATAAAACTGAACGAAATTAGCATAAAGAAAGCATATAAAGTTTTTCTTGAGTCATTTCAAGAATATCCCATCGTTTTAGAATATTATATCATTCCTCATCATTTCTCCTTAAACGCACCGTTTTCGAGATATTCTTCATTGAATGTTTTAAAATGGAAAACTCCAGAAATTTCACTACTTTTATGGATCCGTCCCTGAGCGGTGGAATCCCGAATCAAGCTGTAAACCACGTTACCATTCCTTATTCTCGTCCGCCAACAATGTCATAGATAATTTATATGCGGGAGTGTATTAGCACATTGTGAAATCTTCAAACGCTTGTAACTTTTTACCTGAGCCGAATCTGGAAAAATGGTAAATGAAAAAAGTGTTTCATTTGAAGAGAGGAATCTTTGGTTAAAATTAATGCAGTGGTCAAAGACTCACCCTGTATATATATACAGGATGTCAAGCAACGTCATGTCATGTCATTGAAAAAACTACATTATATTACATTATAGTCATTGTTTTTGAGATATTTACATAACTTTTTTAATGGAACAGCCCATATATGTATCTTTTTGCGCGCATGTTCTGGAGAACATCACCTCATCATTTTGCCCAAATGTCTGTAATTTTCGATTTTTTTGCCGAAAATGGTCTCAAATGATTGGGTTCGGCTCCCAGATGAAGAATTCGAGGTAAAATTTGACCGTTGTCACGATAACTTGAGAACGGAAAGAGATAGCGACTTGAAATTTTCAATTTAGGTGGCGCATCGTAATACGAGAGACAATTTCGTTAATGAGCATAATCGGCCCAATGGTTTCCGAGTATTAATTTTGGTTTCAACCAATACAGACCTTATCGAATTGAAACTTGTTAACTACATGGTTCTAGAATACCGAAAACCTGATGAAATTTACAACAATTTGACGATATCTCTATTTCAGTAATCAACCAAAAAAGTAACATTGATATCATTTTCAGGTGATGATTCCATTTGGAGAATATGTTCTAACAAATTCTACTCTATGGATTATTCTCAAGTCAACGGTAGAAGTGTTTCTGGAAATACTGCTGTATATTATTTTGGCAATCTGCTACGTCTTCCTTAGAATTATTACTCAAATGGAAACTAATTCTAAGGAAGTCCCGCAAAAGACTAAAAAGGCTCTCAAATAAAATAGTGATGTGTTGAATGCTAGATACACATGTACAACATTTTTAAGAATATATTATGTTTGACGTATTATTTGCTTACCTGACCGTATGTTTTTTGGTTAATTTCACAACAGCAACTGACAGATATTCTCACAGATACTTATGTATGTATGCATTGAACCGTATCTTGTCGTATCCAAAGTGTCCACATTGGACGAAAAGTGTTTGCGTCCACTGTGGCCACCTGTGGTTTACCTCCAGACTTATATTACTTATAATAATAATTATAAACCATAAGTCCCAAACTGAAGTAACCTGAGTCAGAAACGAGTCAGAAAATGAAAGAATTTTTTTAATGTATAAAAATTTATAACAATAATTGATAATATTAAAAATGATGCAGTGAAATTATATGTATGGAATACAATTCATATAAAATTTTCAAGTTTAGTATAAAAATATTTAAGAGACACACAATTCCTTAGATTAAAATAGAAATACAGAAAGAACTATCACAGACATATTTGACGCAAACAATATTTACACACAATTTATAAATTTATAATAACAATATCATAAACCGACATATCGATTAGTTTGCGCAATTTTAAACATCTACCAGAGGAGCCACGTTCTTCATTACTGACTCGGCGCAGTACTGCAACTCAGTTGGATCGTAGTTGATTGAATTGCAATACTCTTCATCAGCTTTGAAAGTAGATGGTCTTACATCATTTCCATCACCCAATCCATAAGTAGCGTTATGGAAAGAGATTCTGTGAAAAAAGTGGATATATATTTATACAGGTGGATTCAATGGGCATAGATGATTACTTTAATTGTGGATAAGAGTCAATGAGGGGGATCTTCATAACCTGTGGTTAATATAGGTCTGATGAGCTGTATCCTGCTCATCAGGGGCATCATGTATATCTGCTGTATCCAACTGCTTTAAAAATTTTCAAACTGCTTTGAAAATTTGCCAACTCCATTCAATATTGGCGAGATGGCAACTAACACCCAGTCACGTGTATCAACACGCTGTATAAGATTCTCTGAGTGTTTCTCTGAGTGCTCTTCAAAACCGTGAACAAAGAAGAGCAAAGAAAGGAGTACAGGGGTGTAAGGACAGCTTACTATTAGACAAGAGCATTGGTCAAGATGCGAGACACTACAAATGTGCTGTTTTTCCCCTAAGCAAAGGAAGAACTGAAGAATAAGAAAAATACCTATCGTACTAGACGGCGGAATAATCATTCGGTACCTCGGAGATGAAGAAACATACAAGTTCCATGGAATGAAACAGAGATGCACCCTAGACTACCCAAATTAAGAGTGTCATAACATCCAGCTACTAGAAGAAGCTCCGAGATTTATAGAAATAACAGCTGTCTGGTAAAAACAAAGTTTCTGCTACGATCAGCTTTGTTATACAGTGTGGAACAGCCAAATGGAATAAATTCGATAACGGATAAATGAGAGCGTGTTTGGAAAAACGCTTGGACACGTCGATTTGTATTTTTAACTGAGCATTTTTTTCAAAAAAAAAAATTATATAGGGTGCGTCATGTGACAGTGGCCAATACCCACTTTCTTATTTTAAATGCAAGCCCCTGTATATTATGAATTTTTTGGATTCTTCAGAGAATTCTAGACATAAATCATGTACAATGTCCTATACCTATCGTCAACTGTTTCGGAAATATTAAGTGTTTTCAGACGTTCGCGGCGAGCATTTTGAACATTTACTACATTGACATTAATATTTTTTTGTTTTTTTTTTTAATTATTAAGAAATAATCAGTATTAATTATTAGGTTTTTAGTGTAATGTAGCGAATTTGTGAAATAAAAAAAATTTTCTTTTTTTAATGTTAATTTTTGTAGTAAATCTGAAAACACTTAATATTTCCGAAACAGTTAGATATAGGACATTGTACATGATTTATGTCTAGAATTCTCTGAAGAATCCAAAAAATTAATAATATACAGGGGCTTGCATTTAAAATAAGAAAGTGGGTATTGGCCACTGTCACATGACGCACCCTATATAATTATTTTTTTTTGAAAAAAATGCTCAGTTAAAAATACAAATCGACGTGTCCAAGAGTTTTTCCAAACACGCTCTCATTTATCCGTTATCGAATTTATTCCATTTGGCTGTTCCACACTGTATAATCCCGATACTCACCTACTCTTTTGGAGTAGTTAATTAGACAGTGTGACAGTGAATGCAATTCTCGATGCTAGACAGATCCACTCGTAAAGCGATGAACATGAATGGTAGCCTGCATTTCAACTGCTCGATAAAAAGAATATACCTTCCACGAACGCAAGCAGGCAGAGGTTTGCAAAGTTTGGAATTTAAACAAACGTTGGAAATGGTAATAAAGATATTGAGAAGTGAAGACCCGTTTCTGAAATCATTAGCTCATCATGAAACTAGAACCAATTAGCTTTCCTATTTAGGGCTGGATAGAGAACCTTGGAGAAGCTCAGTATAAACTGAAGATCCTAATCGAAGATTACATGAGTTAAAACCTACACTCCATATATTTGAGGAGTTTGAAAGATCAGGGCCTGTCGAAAGAGTTACCCCTCGTCTTTTTGAAGTTAGCTGGGCACGAGTCGGGAACGGAGAGATTTGTTATGGCATGCCAAGATGGGTTGATAAATACAAGATGTTATAAAAAAAACATCATGAAAATCGACACCCCAAATGCCACAACCAGCAGGAAACTGTCAGACTGAGGTTACACGGTCAATCTGGTATCCAGTCTGGTATACGTCTCGCATCACATCAATCATGGATTGATGTCAGATTGACGGGAATTGATTCTCTATGCGTAGATTGATGGACTGATGATCCGGATTGATGGTAATACTGATGTTAGATTGATGCGAGAATGATACCAGATTGACCGTGTAACCTCCGTCTTATGAATATCCTACGTCTGCTTGCAGAGTCCACACTCCATCAGTATTTATTATTTTATTATTTATTTTATTTATCGTATGGCAATTCAGACACAGTAAGCATAAAATCTAATTTACACATAATATAAGTTAATATAACATACTTAAGGTTTTTCACAAGCAAATATCAAGTTATCAAAATAAATATCAGTATAAGTGGAAAGACACAATGTGGCACTCCGAATTCTCTACTTCCATCTGATAGTTGTTTATGGTATAGACAACGAACCAGTGCTACCGCTGGATCTGTGTCTCATTTATTTAGTTGATATCACCCCTGTCAACCAAGGAAACCTCCTCCAAAAAACTATCCATATTTGTTCTCATAAATTCTTTATCATTTTTCCGTCTAAATTATCAGGTTGACGAAAAATGAACTAAGGTTGTGTTGATTTTCGGTTATCAATAAATATGTCTCAAACGACAATAAATGAGTCATACTAACACCTCCTCCAAGGTTCACGTCTAATTTGGAATCTCTCAGTTCTCAGTTTGAATATTTACTTTATTGTTAAAACCGAAACTAAACAGTAGTTGTCTACCAGCGGATCTTTACTAATGAATAGTAATTGTCGAAAAAAACTTACCCGAAGTTCAGTTTACCCTTGAATGTTCTCCTTCTCATATAATAAACACCAATTGCAGCTACACATAATATAATGGCAATCAGAAGCAGAGAAATGATGAAAACGGATGAAGTTTCAGAAGATTGTACGTCACTTTGGAAGTCTTTTCTCGTTCTAGGTTGGGCAGTATCATCGACCGAGCTCCTCTGAAAACGAAAGAAATTCGATATTATTATTTGGAGTACAAAATCACTCGTTCTTCCAACGGCTAAAATCGTGAAAGATGAGGCTGTCTGAATTCAAATTTACAAATAAGAGTATCATAAGCTCCGGCAATATGCTGAGAGTCTTCTTTTTCTTCCGTAATGGTTTATAGGGAGGAATATCAATCGAAAATAACAACTATCAATTGATATTTCTGACTTCTGGTTTTTATAACAAACCAATCATTAAAAACAAGGCCAACCAGTTTCCACTTTATTGCGCAGTCTTCATCAGGACTTTGTAGTGAACAAAGCCTACTTAAGTATCAACACGGACACGAAAATATCACATTGTACAATAAAGTAGCATAACATTTAGGTTTTTTTGTTGTGAGGAGAAACACCTCAATTGGAAGTACTAACAATGAGTGCTTACTTACAGCTTTTGTTTGGTTTTATAGTCATAATCTCGAAAAATTCGAATGGAACACTTCCGAGACTCGAACAATTCAAATCAAACAGGAGCAAGAAATGTTGATATATTGACGGAGCGGTGAAGTAATCGGAAACAATATTATGGGATATGATGGTTATGTTTTTGCGCGTATGCTCTGGGGAACATCGCGTTATCATTTTGCCCAAATGTCTGTAACTTTCGAATTTTTTTACGAAAATGGTCTCAAACGATTCGGTTCGACTCCCGACTGAAGAATTTGAGGTCAAATTTGATTCTGTCCGGCCGGCCGTTGCCACGATAACTTGACAACGGAAAGAGCTAGCGACTTGAAATTTTCAGGGTAGGTGGCGCATCTCAATACGACGGACAAGTTCGTTAATGGGCATAATCGGCCCAATGGTTTCCGAGTAATAATTGTGTTTTCAACCAATATAGATCCGATCGAATTGAAACTTGGTGAATAGTTGTAGAATATAAACCTAAGCACGTTTGTGAGAATCGTATCGCTACAAAATTATTAAAAAATTATTAAAACATATTTTTGTTGCCACGATAACCTGAGAACGGAAAGAGATAGCGGCTTGAAATTTTCAGGTTAGGTTGTGCATCTGAATGCGACATTTGAGTTTGTTTATAAGCATAATCGGCCAGACGGTTTTAGAGTTATGGTCATCTGAAATTTGGTTGTTTTTTGTTCCTCATTAACTCGAAAAATACGAAACCGATTGAATTCAAACATGGTTATTAGTTGTAGCATGCAAACGCGAAAATTCTTGCAAAATTTCGTGAGGATAGTATTTGTAGAAAATTTTTTAAAAATAATTGAAAATTTTAAAAAGAAATTCTATTTATCAGTAACTATTCGTCTGAAATTGCTGAAATTTTGCGAGAGCCTTTAGAAACTAACTCTACTGCCAAGTTTTAACACGATCGGTTAAATATTGTTGGAGATTCGAGCAGCCTTGTGAGAGTTCAGTAGATGGGTGACCGTTGCCTCGATAAGTTTCGAACGAAAGGAGATAGGGACTCGCAATTTTCAGGGTAGGTTGCTTATCCGAATGGGAGAGTTAAGTTCATTTTTCGGCATAATCGGATTAATGGTTTCCGAGTGATACCCACATGGAATATTATTTCCTCGATAACGCAAGAAATAAAGATTCGATCGAATTGAAGCTTGGTAACTAGTAGTAGAAAATCAACATAAAGACGCTTATAAAGTTTTGTCAGAACCGTACCCCTAGAAAATTTGAAAAAAATCAGGAAAAAAATAATTTTGTAAGAACCGTAGGTACCCCTAAAAAATTTCGAAAAAATCACGAAGAAAAAAAAATTGGTTCAATTTACCATGGTAAATTCGAATTAAGTGTCCAATACAGGAGAATGAACAACATAATTTACCATGGTGAATTCGATTAAGGGTGTCCAATACAGAAGAATGGACAATAGAACAAACGCGCAACGCAAAAGCTCCTGACTTCACGTCAGTGCTGGAACCAATTTGTTTCTACGTGATTTTTTTTTCTTCTATTTTCTTCAGTAGTAATATGCCGTATTAATATAATAATAATTATCAATCATAATAAAATTAAAATATAACATTTTAATTGAATTTAAATTGAAATCAAAGGAATTTTTGGCGCGTTGTGCAGGTGAACGGAGTGTCTATCAATCACTAACGATTAATTATTGAAATTTTGGAAAATCATATCCCCGAAACTATTATGTATTTGGTTATAGTTGAGAACAACATCAATGGATTGTTATGATGCATCATAACAAAAATTCAAATTTGAAATTCGTAATGTAAAAAATTTTTTTTTCGTTAGGTACTCCGAAACCACGAATTTTACCCAATAACGAACTAAACCGAACTTACTTTGAAAATTTCAACTGTCCAGCTCATTCCGTTCGGGAGTTATGGTGTTAACGGACGGCCGGACATAATCGATTTTGTTCACGGATTCTTGATCAGTGTGTGGAACCAAAACGTTTTGAGATCATTTTCAGCCAAAACTTCGAGAATTACAGATATTTGGGCAAATTGATAAGCACTCGGTTCCGAGGAACAAGAGTGCCAAAAATTAATTATATTGCTCTATATTAAGCACTAGTGTATGATGAATGAATATTCAAACTTAGTTAGGCTATGGTAGATGATAAAAAAGACTTCTAATTAATGATATGACTGCTTGGTTTCAAAGACGAAACACTCGGGAACAATTGTTCTAAAAAGAAAAATATGGAGTTCTTTGGCACCTAAGATAATATTATTTCGTAGGTCTGTGTAATTCATAAGACGTAATCATCTATCACACTCACTTCAGAAAACACTCTGTATTAGTATGACTCACCAATAATGAATGACATTTTTCATCTTCCTTCATGATTTGACCATCCTCACAAAGACATCTGTAGTGAGTCTTACTTGGTAGGCACAAATATGAGCAGCTATTATTTGCACAATGGTTAGTTCCAACAGGCTGCACAGTGTTTTGTACAATGCTGAATAATCCATCATTGAAAATGTCCAGTTTGAAGGATTCTTCACTTTTCGTGCCGAAAAGTTTCCATTTATGCATCATGCCGCCGGAGGAAAGGTAGTACAGATAATTTTCGAAAAATGCTAATCCAATGGAATGACCTACGTTTTGAGTAACTACATGTTTCATGGAACCATCGTAGTTGACTCTGAAATTGGAAGTTGTGATGTATAAATATATTCAATTCTACAATATTTTTTTGTCATTTGACATAGTTAGTCCCCCAATTTTTAAACTTGAGACTTTTGTAATATATTATATAAGTTGAACAATTACGATATAAAATTTTTAACTCGATCATTCATCCTCAAAAATATTGGAGATTCAGTTACCGACCTGCAGAAGCAAAAATGATATCTGAAGGATTGATTTATTTGACGTTTGTTTTCAACAGATGATAACCCACCTTTCCTTTCGGATTATTGTGGCTCAAAATGATACAATGAGCGCAGTTCCTTGAGCAGATCTAGCTTTGAGATGAACCCAAGACTTTCTTGCTGAAGGATAGGTCCTTCAGTTTGAATTTATCTAGGTTGGCTTTTCCAAAGATCTTCAATCTGATGCTTTTTACTGCTGGGTAATCTGAGACGATTTAGATTGTCGTTTGATTTCCCTCCAAGCGAAGCTCTCCAGGATGATATAGCCAGAATGAATTCAATTTAACTTTCATTCTGTCCGTAAAAGCCCTATTTCTTGTTCTGGACCCACAACATAAAACGATTCGTGTCAAACGATCCGCTTCTTTGATACCTAAATAAACCAGAAGGACTTGATATCCAGACAAGGGCGAGTTTATTCTTCACACCAAGACTACTGAGTGTCATTCAGTAATTCCAAACTTAATTCGATGAACAGCCGTTTGATGCAAGAGCTCTTATAGATGCTTCACTGTCACTGAATATCTTGATGAGGGATGGGTATTCCTGCCTAGAATATGGTTCCATGCTATCCCAGGCCCAACAATTTGTTGACTTCTGGTTCACTGCCATAGAAACCTACTGGTTTTGGAACCATCTGGGTCAAGATCAGTTTTCAGCAAGACTCCAGCGTACTGGATTCAATCTTTCCTATTGAAAATGATTGCTTGGAAATTTGGCGATGTCTATATGTAGTCCTGTCAGCGGCTCTCTCCACAAATAGGTGAAGGGGAGAAAGGTTAAGAAGGACTTCCTTGGCTGAATATCTATAGGAAGTGAACTATTAAAGTATAATAATACAAAACTCACCGATTTATCATCCCCAGATGTTGATTCGTGTAAAACAAATGTTTCTTATGTGCATCATAGGTGATTCCAGAAATATATCCTTGAATGTCTTCAACCAAAGTTTGTTTCCCTGAACCATCCAGGAAGACCTTATAAATTGTACATGTTGGGGTGTTGAATAAAAACCATGTAGTGACTGAATAAAACAGAACTCGGTTCACGGCATCAACCGCTAAATTAGAAACCTGACTATGCATGTCTGTTTTTATAAATTGGGCACAATTTTTACTTTCAAAATTGCATACATCTATCGATTTCGAGAAAGGAACGTTGTTGTAGAAATAAATATTATTAGTGATCCAGTCTAGGGCAAGTTTCTTCGGCTGGCCGACATTATATATCACTTCCTTAGTGTTCAATTTCTCGTTGATTCTCATTAGTATTCCCATATTCTCTATGGCTGTATAGATTTCAGAAGAGCGGTAGGAGTGCGATAATCCAGTTATCCTGGCAGTTTCGGCAGAGTAAAGCAACGATAGGGAATTCTCTTTCTGCACAAGTTGACGGATTTCATTGTTGGATAGGTAGATCAAGATCATGGGGTCTCCCAGTGCTTTACAAGATGTTTTATCTAGCCTAAAAATTTTATTAGAAATCAATATTTCATACCTTCTAGATTCTAGAAGATGAACTATAAATATTGAGTATTTAAGTACATTAATTTAATTAAATTAATGAATGAAATAATAATATATTCCTCTCATTAAATGAAACACTCTTTGCGCGCATGTTCTGCGCGCGTCTAAATACGACGGACAAGTGCGTTAATCGACCTAACGATTTCAGAGTACAAATTTTGTTTTTTACCAATACTGATCCGATCGCATCGAAACTTGATAACTAGTTGTAGAACACCGATATACAGACATGTGTGAAATTCTTTGAGGATCTTATCACCAGAAAATTTTAAAAATATTATCAAAACATATTATTTATTTCACGAATTCACGATAACTTAAGAACAGATAGAAATAGCGACTCGCAATTTTTAGGGGAGGTTGAGCATTCGAGTGAGACAGTTAAACAGTTAAGTTTGATGTAAGGCACAATCGACCCAATGGTTTCAGAGTTATACCTACTGGAATATTATCTTCTCGATTACTCGACAAATACAGATCCGATTGAATTGAAACTTAATAACTAGTTATAGAATACCGAATTAAGACGTGTGTGACATTTTGTGAGGATCGTATCTCTAGAAAATTTTAAAACAACGAAAACATATTATATACCTCACGATACCTTCAAAACGGAAAGAGATAGCGACTTGCAATTCTCGGGGATGGTTACGCATCCGAATGCGAAATTTGAGTTCGTTAATTGGCATAATCGGCCAAACGATTTTGGAGTTATATACACTCTAAGAAATTTTACAACACCGGCCAACACCCGCTAACACCGGCCTGATTTCCTTAGAGGTCCTGATCTTTCAGTGTTATTTCGCACCATCCGAAATAACACCGACTTTCAGGTGTATTTTCTGCCATAATAAGTAATCAGCTTTCACACCAGACCGATTGAGATTTATCATTCGGATGAGTGTGAGGTAGCACTAGATCAATGGGGTTTAGCACTAGTTCGGTGTGAATTTGCACAAATACCGTAGTGCATTTAGCACAGGTTTAGTGTGATTTAACTTTAGTGCAGTGTGAATTTGCACTGACCTAGTGCTTGTGCAATATCTTGTTCAGTGTTATTTAACACCGAATCAGATGTGTTTTAAACCCTCGGGGTGTAGGTATTATTTAGTTGAAATTTACACCATTTTCGGTGTTTTATATGATATTGTTCGTTTTATAATTTGAAACTCAATATCATATAAATCACCGAAAGGATATGAAAAGGGTATAGGTATTGAAAAAACTCTTTAGTACATATGAATTTATTATTTCAAAGATTATTTAATACACAGTTTAATTTTTTACATATAATTTGTGAAAATACAATAAAAAATAAATTTTTATAGAAATATTTAGTGATTACTGAAGCTTAAAGAGATGATCAAAACTGTTGACAAACCAATCGAACTTTTGAGGCAGCACTTTCTGGTCCAACACGACACAAAATTCTTCCAGATCAGGTGTCAATGATATAGCGCTGGCAGTTTTTTCAATTTCGCCAATTGTTTCTTCTGATGGTGAGGGTTACTGAAATTAAAACATTTATATATTAATCATATATAATCATACAATTCGAATTGGTGCCTACAAAATAATGTGAAGCTGGCAGGTCTTTATATAATTGAAAGTTGTAACTTTTCAACGTGCTTTGGACCGATAATTGACTATCAACGCTGGTTTTATTCGATATAGATATCAAGAATTCACTCTTATCTGAAATAAAATATCCTGGAGAATAGGTTTTTGCGACAGTGTGATATTCAATTAAGATACGCAATATTCTGAAAAAAATATGTTCCCTTAGACTACCTACTACAAAAAACACTCACCTGCAAGTGCTTCTTAATAAATCTTATTGATAGTTCACAAAAGGTTAGATGAATAAGCCCCATTTGATTGAAGAACATTACGAAAATGAATTTCAAGAAAGAAACTGTAATAACATTAAAAATAAATATGAAATTTGATCTAATTCAGATAATTGCACTTTTCAAATAAAGAAAATTGAGTGAAATATTTTTCACTGACAAATGTAAAATTTCAAAGTCGGCGATGGACGAATTTGTAAATCCAATCGACCAACCAACACAAATATCTCATCAAAATTTTCGGGAAAAATTGATGAAATGATGATACCCAATTACGTAGGCACCCAAAAAAATTAAATTGAACGTTCATATGTACTCACTTGCAAACAGTATTATTTCCAAACTTCCTTCGACGGCCAAAACAAATTTCTCATTATTCTCATAAGTCATAACGAATATTCTTGATGCACTTCGTTTTTCCAGATTCTCACTTCATAATGCATAATGAACCAACTTATCGTCTCCAAGGCACAAAATCAACCCTATACAACACACTGTAGTCTCCCAAGGAATTACGTGTTGTATTAGAACTAGTCAGAGTCAGAAGTATTGCGACATAACCAATCCCTGCACATTGTTGCCGGATATAATTATATTCTGATATTTTAAAAACAATCCTTTGGTTTCGCAAATATCCATTTTCCAAAATTCGATGTTTCCAATTTTGTGTAGTTGAGACGATTTTTTTATGGAATGGTGCAATGAGTAGCGATTTGTTCAAACCTGCAATGTACAATTATTTCATACTGCATACTCACTTTGAAGTCATTATTTATCAGACTATTCATGATATACTTACCACAACAATCCATATGTTTATTTTTCGTGACTAAATATATCTCTTGATTGATTGGTAACTACAAATATTCAACTATTGTTGTACTCCGAAATCATTAAATAGCAGAAAATAAATTTGTGAATCATTGAGAGCGTGGAAGAATTGATTTTCATAGTCAAGAAAGGGATACAGTGATATTTCCATTATTGATTCGAGTGTTCCGAAATAACATCAATATTGTTTGTGAGAATTCCCCATGGAAGGGCACAATTCTTCCTGTCATCTTATAATTATTAATTCTTCACAACTATCGGCGATTTCTTTATATTTAAAAGACTCAGCAAGGATATCTGTCTTTCGATAAAGAATACTTGGCAACTATGTAGCAATGAATAAGTTGACGAAATAAAGTATAACGTTCTTTTGATATTCCTGGTGCGAATTTGGATAGTTTGTAGGTCGAAAAGCACTTGTTGGTACTTTCGATGATTTCACGTGTTTTAAAAGTTATACTTGGATATACATAAAATTGATAACTGAGTGTAAAATTTGGTAATAGGATTAAATCTCTGAAATCGTTCTTTCACATTTCACCATGCAGTGCTCATTTTCACCCAAGATATCACCTATCTGACTTTTGTATGAAGAATTGGCATTAAAACTTGATGTAAACTGTGAAATTTCAAATAAATTTTATTAATTCTTGATACTGGATCTGTTTGTGATATTTTCTGTCATAAATTACACTACTGAACACAATATGATCATAATAACGAAAATATTGATATGAATGTGACATTCTAGTGGTAAATTGCATCGACAATATTCTTGATAGTATGAAATCAACATTCACACTGAGATTTTTTTTAGAGTGTACATCTGAATTTTTGTTGTTATTTCTTCTATAACTCAAAATACATATACAAATCCGATCCAATTAAAACATCGTAATTACTTTTAGAGTGCCAACGCGCAAATTTTCTCTGAAATTCGTGGAAATCGTATCCTGAAATTACTTGAGAAGTAAGTTTTTTTTCGTATGATATTGGATATGTGAAGAATTTCAATTTGAATCGAATACATATGCCATAATTAAAATTTCTGTGATCATAGACGATTCTTTCCTTACACAAGCATGCCATTAAAATGGTACGAAATGTATTCGTATCTTATAAAATCTGAGAAAATGGTCTATATCGATGGTAAATTTGATCAATACTGTCTAATAGAGGGGAATAGACAATAGACATGCGCGCAAAAGCTCCTGACTTCACGTCAGTGCTTCAAACAATTTTTTCATGAACCATTTTTTCAAATTCTACGCAGGTAAAAATATACAGGCTGCTGTTAAAAAAAGTTGAAAAAAAATCCCTTTACCTTTTGTATCTTTGACATGATTATTCATGATGAAATAAAGTTTAGTGTGAAGTACGTTTTCTATAACTATGACACATAATCTCCAAATAACAATTTTTCCCTACTTCCACTCGTTTCCTAGTTATAGACTCGCAAATTCATAAATCTATGAGAAATTAGAGTAAAGAAAGTAGCTGAAATTTATCTTCTTTAGTGTTAAGAATCTTCAATCATTTAAGAAAATTGAATTATTCTTCATCATTTCCCTAAAATGGATGTTATTCATTCAATGTTATAAAATCTGATGGAAATTCCAGAAATTTAACAGCTTTTATGAATCCGGCCTTGAACTAGAATCACAGACAATCCTGAAATAGCGATTGAAGACATAGACATAGACAATCATTATCAACAACTTGAATTGCAGGTTATTCATCTTTAGGGAAATAGATGAATAGGCTCACCATGATCTGTATTATTCTATGAATTTTTCTCTATTTACCCCCAATAGTGAATAAAACTTTCAAATTATCTATTATCCACAACAACAATACATTTATTTTCATACTGCTTTCATTCTGCATAGTCAGTCTGAGGAATTCTCTCATATTATACGGAACATAATTTCGCCTTGCAAGACATATTCAATTAATAATTTCCCACAGATATAATTCACGTCATTTCTGATTATTTTATTCCTACTAGTTGAATCATAAGTCTTTTCATCAAGCGACAAATAAATGTAATACTTCATATGAGCTTTTGTGCGCATGTTCAATTGTCTATACAAGCCTCATACGAAGTCGATCGAGCTGGTATTCGGTACTCAATTGTAAAATATTAACTCGAAGGTATGTGCGAAATTTCATCGGATTCTGACAGATAGTTTCTGAAATATAAAAATTTTGAGAAAAACAATTTCTTAATTTTTTTCTACCGATATTTTGCGAAAATCAGTATTGTAAAAGTAAATATCAAGTTTTAATTGGATCGGATTTGTATATTTCGAGTTATAAGGCAATAACAAAAAAAATTAAGATTGGTCAACTCCAAACCCATTCCGCCAATTATGTCCAATTTTGGTGAGCAAACCTACCTTGGAAATTTCAAGTCGCTATATCTGTCCGTTCTCAAGTTATATATAACTTGGCTATAAAGTTAGGTTTTAAAGGCTCTCGCAATTTCAGCGATATCGGACGAATAGTTTTTGAGATACAGAATTTTTTTCAATATTTTTTTACGAAATTTCGCAAAAATTTGCTCGTCGGCATTCTACAACTGATAACCATGTTTGAATCGGATATGAGTCGTATTTTTTGAGTTATTGAGTAAACAATAACATAATTTTAGATGTCTATAACTCTAAAACTGTTTGGCTGATTATGTATACTAACTAACTCGAATGTCACACAAAACCTGAATGCGTCATATCAAACATTTCTACTTAATATGTGCGTGTTGTCTTGAAGTGAGATATTTCTAATTTTGGCATAAAATAGGTGATAGGGATCTCATCCATATTAAAACCAATTTTAGAATTATCCAGTTTTAGTACATATTATCTATTTATCCACATATCCAGTTGTAGTACTTTTGAGGGAATGAATTATCAACTATCTTCGAGTGGATATAAGATATAACAGTAATAAATATTTGTATTTTACTATGTATACAAATAAGCAACTTATTTGGATACCCATGAAGTACATTGTTGAAAATGTATCTCACCTTAATTCGAAGTCGCTGTAACAATCACACTGATATCTTCCAGGATGATTAACGCACAGTTGACTACATACTGGTGGTTCGGATCTACATTCGTCTATGTCCATGCAAGTTCTACCATCCCCCATCAATTCATACCCTGCTCTGCATTTGCAAGTGGGTCCAAAAGGTGTCTTCAAGCATAGATGTGAACAAGGGTCGCTGTTGGTTTGACAAGTGGTGTTGCACGTCCCACCTTCATCAGAACCGTCGAAGCAATCTTGTCTTTCATTACAGACGAGGGATTGATCAATGCATTGACCCGATTTACACCTGCAAATAATATATAAATGAGTATAAAAGAACTGGAACAAAAGCTAGAATTCATCTAATCAAATGTTTTCTTTTCTCCCAAATACAGTAAATATGTGTAGGAATTATTATATTTTCACCCTTGTAAATAGTAGGCTTAAGATTAGTTTTACTGGTGCAGATGAATTTGAACGACTTTCGAACAGATATTTTCGACGCATTTCTGAATTATATCCCTGTCTGAAGGAATCCTAAAACATCCCCATAATATCGAATATTGAATCTGGAGTCGCGTTGAAGGCACTTGAGTCGTCTAGACTGGCAGACTACTTTTTGTCGAACGGGAAGCTGATAATACCATTTACATGTTTAGCTGTCACCTATATCTTGGAAATGCCGTTGTGGGCGACCAGTTCTTAGAAGTCAATAACGGTCCCGATATCGTTGCCATGCAACGCCATTGATTGTAGCAAAGTATCGCAAGGTAGAGGATCTACCAATCAGCGTTGACCACTACCGTGGTAGTACAGCCCTTAGCTCATGGAAGGGGTGAAGAACTGGAGTAGGTACCGGGTTGACATACGGGTAGAATAGGAAGAAGGTCGGTGGTGGACAGCCGAGTCCGATTGACGTGTGACTGTGTTCGAGGTACGTTTGAGTTGTTAAGGAAGTTGACTCCTGCTTGGACGAAAAACTGATTAGGGGTTTGAGTATTGCAAAAGCTTATTAGACGTGAGAGAAAAGACTGTTAAACGTACAATTATAGAGTATCGAGCTGTTAGGAACCTCAGGAATCGACGGTATTTAAGTTAAGTTGTGTAAATAAACCTGTACATATTAGCATACAGTGTTCTATTTATTCCAAAGTGTGAATTTAGAATCATTAACCCCAAGACAATGATAAAAATCCTACATATATAATATTATTCAAAGAATGTAAAGAAAATTAAATACTTCAACATTCACAAGTTTGAGACAGCATGTCTTTCATAATTATCCTAACCAACTCCTCTCTTTCAAAACAAAAATCGAACCGATAAAAATGAAAATACACAACCAGATATCTAGAACTCTTTTCATAGAGAGTGAATCCATAAGGAGCGGTGTGTAGGCGGTAGGTCCCCATCTCTCGCTATGGTGGCAACGAAATATTGTCCAGGCAGACGAGATGACGATGACAGGAATAATCCAACTTCCTAATTCGCAAAACGAAGTTTCCACCCAGACATAAAATTCAGATGGATATTCTTAATAAAATTACCAGATAGGTAATATAAACAGCTACAGTTTTCCTCGCCAAGCAACATCCACAAAAGTTCATAAGCAACTGAAACTTCAACCAACTAATCATCGACCAACGAAAACAATTCTTTGACTTGGAAAATTGATTTAGTTTTGCTGATATGATTTATACTTTTCACCATAATTATCCTAAAAAACAAGTGTCCATTTTGCAGAAAACTTACCAGAATTGCAAATTGCAGCGGAATTTGATGGTGGCCAAATAGCGAATGAAATGCAAGAACGAGAAGGAGAGAACGATATAACGGAACAGAGGATCAATCCACGATCGATATCAATATCCCTGGGTTGAAACCTCACACTACAATATATCCCCCATGAAGGGCGCCATAAGTACCAAATACCTTCAATTCACTGTGGGAATTTCACAAGACGACAAGATACAACAGAAAATTACCTAATTGAAATAAACCTATCACAACTTCAGACTAATTCGCAAACGCGGAAATGTCTGAATATATACGAGTTATATCCATTTCGATATCGCAAAGTTGACAAATAAGCATAAATTCTCAATTTATTATGAAACGGTTCATAAACTTCTTTAGTAATCTAATGAGTCAAATATCCATAAATCAACAATATTCGATTGTATGCTCGGAGAAATACTTAATCTTTGTAGCAATCGTGAAAATATTTATGTAGAAAAGTTAAATAGTCTTCGAATAGTCTACGAGTGAAGCAAGCTAGTTTCATTCAGGCTGATAATAGAAACGATACATTTTTTCACAGGATGTGTAACTTATTAAAGCCCACCATTCCTACGAAAATCTTCCATATGAAGGTAATTAAAAAGCTGAGGCTTATTTTAACAAGGCAGTGTATTTGAATTTAGGAATATCGGTATCGGTATCAATCTACTGTCCGAAGACTGAAAGTTTGAAAATCGTCATTTTGTGGCAACGACCTGTGGCCACAAAAAAGTGTACACATCAACACAGATACTGACAAAAAAAATTACCTACGGATTCGCAATCTAGGACCTTCGTTAACATTTTTGTCAACGATTTGACTATGATTTTAAACTATGACTACGAGATCGTCTATTATGAGAGTAAAAGTTCTAGTACAACATTCTCAATATCACTTAATATTAACTACAATACAGACGTTTAACGATGTTCGTACCAGTAACAGACATATTTTTGGATTATATCCCTATCTGAAGAAAATCTAAAATATCCCTATGACATTGAATATTAACTTTGGAGGCGCCTCGAAGCCAATTAAGACGTCTAGAGTTTCCGAATACTTTTGTCTGAACAGAAAACTGGTAATACCATATTCATGTAAACTGTCAAATGAATTTTAGAGCAAAATGTATGCTGCTAGGTGTGTGATCCAACTTCTTGGAACTCAGTAACGCTCCGGATGTCGTCCTTATGCAATCCCATTGCTTCCAGCCAAGTATCGCAAAGGTAGAGGATCTACCAATCAGCTTTGACCACTACGATGGTAGTACAGCCCTAGATCAGGGAGAGGGGTAAGAACCTACTAAGGGTTGACCGGATTTCGAATTGGAAGAAGGTCGATTTTTGGCAGCCGAGCGCAATTGACGTGTGAGTACGGGGTTCGAGGGGAAGTTGATTTCTTGTGAATAAAGACTGTTAGACGATAGAGACGTGCAACGCACAAGTATACAGTATCGAGACTGTTAGGAACCTCAGTAATCGACGAGATTTGATGTAGATCTCTATTTTTTAAGTTATTGTGGAGAACATATTTCTGATGGGCATAACTCCAAAACCGTTTAGCCGATTTTGCCCATTAACGCATACAGCCTTCGCTATCTACTTTCATTCGTAAGTTATCACGGCTACAGACGGCTGGTAGAAAGAATCGAATTTTACCTCGAATTCTTCATTAGTAAGTAGAACATAGTCGATTGAGTACATTTTCGGCAAAACATTAGAAAATTACCAGTTAGCTTTTATACATTGTTGTTTGAAGTGGGATTTGTTGGTTATCGTAGGCACTTATATACAGGGTGAGTCCTTAAGTTGTACATTAATTTCAACCATAAATTCCTCTCATCAAATGAAATACCTTTTTCATTTGTTAGTTTTCCAAATTTGGCTCAGGTAAAATGATACAGGCTGTTGATATTTCAAAGAAGAATCAGTTTTGTCTTTGTAGCTTTGATATGGTCTTTAAACTCTTGTAACTCTTTACCTGAGCCGAATCTTGAAGAAAGATGAATGATATAAAAGGGGGAAAACCCTGTGGCAGGAGCTTTGGCGCTCTTGTCCAATCTTTGACAAATCATATCTCCGAAAGTATTGAGGTCTCAGAGTTGGGAATGTTATCAATGGATTATTAGGATAAAACTACATCATGAAAGAAATTAAAATCCCTTTGCATCTTATCTTCATATGAGGGTCCAATTTTGACTACAAGTATTTCAAAACTATCAGGAGTAATTCTGAAAAATTGAGTAAATGGAATAGCCAGTTTTATTCATGAAACAAATATAATGTAATCAGTCCAGAGAGAAAACAAACCAGAATACTTATGTAGGAAATCTTAAATAGTGTTAGGAAGGAATAACTACCTGTACATTAGTTGGAAATCCCGTTTTAAATCTTCCATAATTAGGGAATGACTCGTAAATTATACTCGACTTCCTAGCATCATTCATTTTCGGCTCACTAACCACAAAACTATGCCTATGAACTTAGCGAATCCATATTTCGAATTGTTTACATGCTCACATCAACCACGCTCCAGAAATACACTTTCAGTTTCGTTTGACATTAATTACGATTGTCCTTAAAACTGGACCGACCGCAAGCAGAATGAACACAGACAGATAGAATTCGGATTCTGTGAAAGACATAGAAGTACGATTTATTATTGAAATTTTGAAAAATCATATCTCCAAAAGTATTAGCTTGTTCAAGGTAAGAATAATAACAATATATTCTTACGATGAAACTGCATCTTAAAAGAAACTGAATTCAAAATTTTTAACGTAAAAAAAATTCGGCCATCTGGCCGATTTTGCCCAATAACGAAATAAACCAAGATATTTAAGTTCCAAAACTACTTTGAAAATTTCAACTGTCCAGCTCATTCCGTTCGAGAGTTATCGTGTTAACGGATGGCCGGACAGAATTGATTTCGACCACGGATTCTTGATCAGTGAGTCGAATCAAATCGTTTAACACCATTTTCAGCAAAAAAATCTAAAATTACAGACATTTGGGCAAATTGATAAGCACTCAGTTCTGAGGAGCAAGAGCGCCGAAGTGTTTTATTTGATGAGATGAATCTATAGTTAAACTTATTGTGCAACTTAAGGACTCACCCTGTATACAGATTTTAAGAAGATTCTAGTCAATGGATCTTGAAAATTTCAAGAATACTTTTTTGCGCGTATGTTCTGGGAAACGTCGCGTTATCATTTAGCCCATATGTTTGTAACTTTCGAATTTTTTTACGAAAATGGTCTCAAACGATTCGGTTCGACTCCCCAATGAAGAATTCGAGGTCAAATTTGATTCTGTCCGGCCAGCCGTCTGGCCGTTGCCACGATAACTTGAGAACAGAAAGAGCTAGCGACTTGAAATTTTCATGGTAGGTGGCGTATCTCAATACGACGGACACGTTCGTTAATGGGCATAATCGGCCAAATGGTTTCCGAGTAATAATTTTGTTTTCAACCAATATAAATCCGATCGAAATGAAACTTGGTGAATAGTTGTAGAATATAAACCTAAGCACGTTTTGTAAGAATCGTATCGCTAGAAAATTTTTAAAATATATTTAAAAAATATTTTTGTTGTCACGATAACCTGAGAACGGGAAGAGATAGCGGCTTGAAGTTTTCAGGTTAGGTTGTGAATCTGAATGCGACATTTGAGTTTGTTTATTTAAGCATAATCGGCCAAACGGTTTTGGAGTTAATGCCATCTGAAATTTGGTTGTTTTTTGTTCCTCATTAACTAGAAAAATACAAAACCGATTTAATTCAAACATGGTTATTAGTTGTAGAATGCTTACGCGAAAATTCTTGCAAATTTCGGGAGGATAGTATTTGTAGAAAAATTTTAAAAAATCATTGAATATTGAAAAAAAAAATTCTATATATCAGTAACTATTCGTCTGAAATTGCTGAAATTTTGCAAGAGCCTTTAGAATATAACTCTACTGCCAAGTTTCAAGTTTTAACACGATCAGTTAAATATTGTTGAAGATTCGAGCAGCCTTGTGTGAGTTCAGTAGATGGGTGACCGTTGCCTCAATAACAATAACTCAATAACGAACGAAAGGAGATAGGGACTTGCAATTTTCAGGGTAGGTTGCGTATCCGAATAGGAGAATCAGGTTCATTTTTGGGCATAATCGGTCTAACGGTTTCCGAGTTATACCCACCTGGAATATTATTTCCTTGATAACTCAAAAAATAAAGATTCGATCGAATTGAAGCTTGGTAACTAGTAGTAGAAAATCAACATAAAAAAGTGTTCAAAATTTTGTAACAACCGTACCCCTAGAAAATTTGAAAAAAATTACGAAAAAAAAATTTTGTAAGAACCGTACCCCTAGAAAATTTCAAAAAAATCACGAAAAAAAAATTGGTTCAAGCACTGACGTGAAGTCAGGAGTTCTATTGTCCATTCTTCTGTACTGGACACTCTTAATTCGAATTTACCATGGTAAATTGTCTCCTGTATTGGACACTTAATTCGAATTTACCATGGTAAATTCGAATTAATAGTGTCCAATACTGGAGAATGGACAACATAATTTACCATGGTAAATTCGATTAAGGGTGTCCAATACAGAAGAATGGACAATAGAACATACGCGCAAAAGCTTCTGACTTCACGTCAGTGCTTGAGCCAATTTTTTCGTAGTTCTACCGATACGATCCTCACGAAATGCAGCACTAACATTTAAATGCTTGGTTATGATGATTACAAGGGTTATATGTTGTTCTGGATCCTATCGAAAATAACCTCAACAACCTGCGCATAGGCCCTCACCAGTTTAGAAAATAACTCACCTATATTCAGCACAAGACACGCTTAGTGTGTATTGGTGGTCGACAAGTTTTTCTTCTCGACAAGTGTCTCGGGTCTCATCAGATCCATCCCCACAGTCGTCGGTTTTATCGCAGATCCAAGACTTAGGTATACATTTCTTATTTCGGCACATGAATTCCTCCATTTGGCAATCGGAACACTTCAATTCGTCCTCCTGGCCTGGACACTCGGATGTACCATTGCACACCGCCAACATTGGTAAACAGACAGTACTGTTCCCGTGACACCGAAATTCGTGTAATCCGCAATGATTTTGAACTTGTTTTTCGCAATTCATTTCATCTGAATCATCGCCACAATCGTCTGTTCCATCGCACAAAAACCGTTTGTTTAAGCATCTTCCGTTGTTACAGCTGAATGTATCAGGGGCACAGGTATATTCTGAAAAAAATCAATTGATATGTAGATCTATATTTGTCGATATGAAAATCGAATGAACACTGAAATTTCGAGTTTACTTGCAGTAAAAAAAATTGGTTCAAGTCCTGTGGACAGGAGCTTTCTGGCGCTCTTGTTCAAACAGACAAATTATATCTCCGAAAGTATTGGTTTCTCAACTGGAGAATGTGAACTGCACCATGGAAGAAATCAAATTAAAATAGCTGAAATGAATTTAACTCTCTCTTATAGAACAGGATGAAATGTACGAGTATGAACACAGACCATATAATAAAGCTTAGATAGAATAATTATAGCAAATCTGCATCTTAAATAAAAGTTGAATTTGAAATTTATTACTTAAAAAAAAATTTTTTTTTCGATACTCCGAAATCATCTGGCCTATTTTGCCCAATAACGAACTTAACCGAGATATTCATCTCCCTAACCTACTCGGAAAATTTCCCCTGCCTATCTCATTCCTTTTGAGAGTTATTGTAGAAAATTTTTTTTTTAATTTTTAAAATTTTTTTTTGACACTTTGCGGTAACCTGGTCAATACAAAACTCCACATGCGTATGAAGGTCATGATTCTACAATTTGATGCTAAATTTCAGATAGATCGAGTGATTAGTTTCGGAAATATTCATGAAAAATGTATTTACTAAAATCGGCCATAACTCCGAAACCGCTTGATGGATTTCGCCCATTAACGAATTCGTCCGAGATATTTACGCTCCAAACCCACCTTGCAAATTTCAATCCTCTAATTCCTTTCGTTCGAGAGTTATCGTGCCTATACGGCCGGCCGGACATAATCGATTTCGACCTCGGATTCTTGATCAGTGAGTCGAACCAAATCGTTTGAGACCATTTTCAGCCAAAAAATAGAAAATTACAGACATTTGGGCAAATTGATAAGCACTCTGTTCCGAGGAACTAGAGCGCCAAAAACAGTTAAGTGGCCCCCGCGTTCTCCAGATTTGTCACCAATGGACTTCTTCCTATGGGGCCACCTCAAAAATATTTTATACAAGGGATGACCTTAGAACAATAGATTCAATCCATTGATTCGATCAGCTATAGTCACATTAGTAATTCGATAGAAAGTATTCGAAGAAGATGTAATTTATGTTTAGCTGAGAATGGAGATTCGAACATGTATCCTAAACCAAATTCTCGAATACTTGATTCTTTTCTGTCAAACATGTTAATTGCTGTCTTTTTGATTTTGTGACCAAATATCAGGCTACTATGAATAAGATGATTGAAAAAAGTTATTTTCGAATTCTTCATATTTAATTGAATAGGAACTATATCATGTTATATATTTTTGAAGGAAAAAAAAAGTGGATATTTAAAAACATCATAAAATACATAAGTTTGTTTTATATCTTCGAAATTTCGAGCCTGAGAAAAATAATGAGTACGGCAATGGATTCTGCACAAAAAAGTTTCAGTATAATGCTTTAATTTCAGATCTCTAGCTTCAGTAGTAAAGGAGATATGATTTTTTCCCGATATCGCCACTTTTTCAATTTTCGATTACAACTAAAAACAAAAGGAGTTAAAACAAAAATTGGTTCAAGCCCTGACGTGAAGTCAGAAGCTTTTGCGCGTATGTTCTATTGTCCATTCTCCTGTATTGGACACTCTTAATCGAATTTATCATGGTGAATTATATTGCCTGTTCTCCTATATTGGACACTCTAAATCGAATTTACCATGGTAAATTCGATAGAATTCACCATGGTAAATTCGATTAAGAGTTTCCAAAACAGGAGAATGGACAATGGAAAATAAGCGCATTAGCTTCTGATTTCACGTCAGTGCTTGAACCAATTTTTTTTTCAATAATTTTTTTTTAATTTTCTAGTGATACGGTTCTCACAAAATTTCACAAACGTCCTTTGGTTGTTTGTATTCTACAACTAATCACCATGTTTCAATTCGATCGGATTTGTATTGGTAGAGAACAAAATTATTACTCGAAAACCATTGGGCGATTATGCCCATTAACGAACTTGTCCGTCATATTGGGATGCGCCACCTACCATGAAAATTTCGCGTCGCTATCCCTTGCCGTTCTCAAAATATCGAAAATATCGTGGCAACGGTCAGTCGGCCGGGCAGACATAATCAAATTTGAACTCGAATTCTTCATCAGGGAGTCGAATCCAATCGTTTGCGACCATTTTTGTCCAAAAGTTCGAAAATGACAGACATTTGGGCAAAACGATAACGGGATGTTCCCCAGAACATACGCGCAAAAATGAAAAGCGGCATCTCTAGTTTATCTCGGAAAGAGATTGAGAATGGGGTATCAGATTTTTGCTATCGCCCATAGTTTGAAAGTTGTGGTACTAAAACATCAAAATGCTTCCACCCAGGACATTGTCTTTGAGTAAGCGTTTCTGCTCGTTTTTTGATCTAGGAAAAAAATGGTCTCGCTGCTCAGTAGTTACCTTCCGCTAACTTTTTTACTGTATTTCAGAATGCCTAATGCATTGGAAATTGCATATGAGATATTGTTATTAGGTTTCCGAAACTACCACCTGTGGTACGTCCCCTGTACAGTAGTGAGTAGCTCTTTGGCTGCTCTACTAAAGCAATTATTCTTTCCCTCTGTACATCTGATAATCTCACTAGATGTCTTATTTTGCATTATTTCAAGACGGAGGTTACACGGTAAATCTGGCGTCAGTTCAGTCTGACATCAATCATGGATCGATGTCAAATTGACGGGAAAATGATTGTATACGCGTAGACTGATTGTTAAATCTGGCAACGTCTCCCCTATCGGCAACTTTGCAAACCCCTAGATTTCGGGGGTTCGGCTGGTGCCGGTAGTTTGAGAAGGGGAGAAAAGGGTGGGGGTAATGGATTAAAATAGGCGGAAACGGACAGAAAAGGGTAGTTCTTGCGTACTTCTCTCAGGGCTCTCAGGGAGTTCTAGCGTAGTTCTCAAGTGGCTCTCAGGAAGTTCGGGTAGTTCTTTTGAATCTCTGCAACGTGTGACCAAAACGAGTAAGTACCATTGTGAAATAGATTCTGTGTTGTGAATAAAATTCTAGACTGTGTTTGTGTACGCTTCTCTTCTTTCGCTAACCCGTTTAAATTACCTCCGAGAACGAAAATTTTCGTCCTTAATTCAAAATTCAATACTGATCGACTGATGATCCGGATTGATGGCCAGATTGATGTCAGATTGATGCCTTATTGATACCAGGTTGACCATGTAACACCCGTCTAAGATGCATATCTACCAATATTATTCTCTCAAATCACGTTCATTTGTCATGTACGCACGAAAATTCCTCTCAACTGGGTAATTACTGTTTTTAAAAAACTAAATAGATCATTCTTATAGAGAATACTCACGGCATTGTGGATGTTCATCTGACATATCTCCACAATCTATTTCTCTATCACATTCCCAGGATTTTGGTATACAAGCTCCGGAATTACATCTGGAACAATTAAATTCATCACATATCAATATTACACTTTACTGCAGAAAGGTATGGAAGAGATTCTTCCCCATCTGCTGAGAATCATGAGAAGCAGTTTAGACTTGGATCAAGTACCAATGGAGAAGGGCAAAAGTAACCTTCATACCAAAAATAGGGAAGAATAATGGGACTGATCCTCGATCTTTCAGACCTATTTGTCTGACATCGTTCCTACTTAAAACGATGGAGAAGGTATTGGACAACTACATAAGAACGGAGAATCTGGAAAGTATTCCACTTCACAAAAGTCAGCATGCTTACAGAGCGGGCCGATCTACAGAGACTGCTCTGTATCAGATGACTGAAGTCATCCAGAGAACTCTGGACCACAAAGAAATCACGATGTGTCAAAAAAAAAGATGCACTCGTAAGGCAAGGAGTGAATAAAACCATTATAAAATGGATGTATGATATGTTGTCAACGAAGATAGTCGAGGCACAGGTGGGCAATAAGACCACTTCTGTCAAAGCCACTCGTGGAACACCTCAAGGGGGAGTAACGTATCCCCTTCTGTGGAGCCTAGTAGTGGATGAGCTCCTCCACAGGCTAACGGAGCTCGGCTTCGAGTGTATAGGCTATTATTATTATTATTACAAGGTAAGAAGAGAGGAGGCTAAAGCCTATAAACTCTCAAACAAAATTATATCATCTTAACATCTAACGTACATTGTAATCACAGTCCAAAAAAAAAAAACAAAAAAACCACTAGTTTAGTGCATGCTAGTTTTATGCTGATGACATAGTCCTAATAGTCAGAGGTAAATTCGGGGGCACCTTGTGTAACTTACTACAGGAGGGCCTTTAAGTTATCGAGCAGTGGTCCTTGTCAGTGGGGCTCAACATAAACCCGAACAAGACCACAGTAATTCTGTTTACTCGGAGAAGGAAACATCCAGCTGTGAAAAAATATACTTTCGAGGCACACATCATTGACAATAAACCATTACTATACAGGTGTTCTTTATGCAGAGATATAAAGAACACCCTGAATAGTAATGGTACAATTGTACGCGATTGAAGTGATTTGTGCCACAAACAAAGCATTAACTAAATAGATACCTTGGATGGATTCTCATAATGTATTTGTCTGAAGTTTTCCTACAGGGTGTTTTTCTGTTAACGTCAATGGCAACTTGCTGTTTTTCACGCCAATCGTACCATTTCTTCAATTGAGTTAAAAAATATACTTTCGAGGCATACATCATTGAAAATAAACCAGTACTATACAGGGTGTTCTTTTTCTCACGGCACAATTGTACACGATTGAAGTGATTGGTACCACAAACAAAGCATTAGCTAAATAGGTACCTTGGATGGATTCTCATAATGTAACAATTTTGTTTTTCCTTTGATGTGTGGACATGGCTCATGGACAATTATACGTCGCGTGTTCGCGCGTCGGAAAAGCGCCATTTTTGTTTATTTGCGCACCACAAAACAAAACAAAAAATATAGTTTATCGGAAAGCTTTGAATTGATTAAGAGACTGTATCATAACTGTGTGTGTCTGTCAATATCAAATGGAAACCTTATAGATGGTCAGAATTTCAAAAAATGCCTGAAAAAGTCTACAGGGTGTTTTTCTTCTAACGTCAATGTCAACTTACTGTTTTTCACGCTATAATCGTACAAATTCATTTAATTGTGTTAAAAAATATACTTTCGAGGCAAACATCATTGCAAATAAACCATTACTACACAGGTTGTTCCTTTTCTCACGGCACAATTGTAAGCCATTGAAGTGATTTGTGTCACAAACAAAAAATTAATTAAATAAGAACCTCGGATAGACTCTAATCGTAGATGTATTTGAATAGGGACCTTAGGCGACCACAGATACGGCATAGATACGTTGACCCAGCTTACCTGAACTGATTCATACCGCATGTAGTTGAACTACAGTCCTTCTCATCTGACATGTCCGAGCAATCTGCATTGCCATCACAAACAAACTTCTCCGCTATGCATTGATCATCCAGACACTTATAATGTTTGGGTGGACAGAGGGTACCTCCTTTCAAATAATTACATTTGTGTTCGTCAGATTTATCTTCGCAGTCGAATAGCAAGTCGCAAACTTTATGTTCTTCTATACAAGCCCCGTTGTCGCACATGAAATGGTCTAGTGGACAATGATTTTCGGGCTTGCAACCTTCTTCATCTTCCCCGAATTTGCAGTCGATCGCTCCGTTGCACCTCTGGCTGAATGGTATGCATTTATTAGATTTCGGGCATTTGAACTCTGATGCCTTGCAAAACGTTATTTCCTCGCATTTCTGTTGATCGGTGGATAATTCCATATCATTCGGACAAGCACAAACGACCGTTTTTTGGAAAGTGATGCAGATATGTGAACAATTTCCATTATTCGAAGCACATCCTCCATGTATCGGTCTATTTTCTGGAGTAACAGAGATGAGATGCATACGATTCAAGTTGTTGGGTATAAAATCTGAAATTGTAGAAGCAAATATGAGAACGATAGGCAACATATCACAATGAAAATTGAGTTGAATAATTATTTCAAGTCAGGAGCTTTTTCGCGAGTGAATTTACCATGGTAAATTCGATTAAGAGTGTCCAATGCAGGAAAATGGACAATAGAACATACGCGCAAAAGCTCCTGACTTCACGTCAGTGCTTGAACCAATTTTTCTTTCGTAATTTTTTGAAAATTTTCTAAGGGTACGATTCTCACAAAATTTCACACTCGTTTTTATGTCAATATTCTACAACTTGTTAACAAGCTTCAATTCGATCGAGTCTATATTTTTTGAGTTATCGAGGAAATAATATTCCAGAAACCGAAACCGTGATCCCGATTATGCTCGAAAACGAACTTCACTCTCCCATTGGGATTCGCAACCTACCCTCAAAATTGCAAGTTCCTATTTCCTTTCGTTCGAAAGTTATCGAGGCAACGTTCATATATCCTGCTACTGAACTCACACAAGACTGCTCGGATCTCCAACAATTTAGATCCGATCGTGTTCAAACTTAGAACTTGGCAGCAGAGTTGGTTCTGAAGGCTCTATCTCGCCAGCAATGTCGGACGAATAGTTTCTGATATATAGAATTTTTTTCAATGATTTTCAATGATTTTTGAAAAATTTTCTAGTAATACGAAATTTCGCAAGAATTTTCGCGTTGGTATTCTACAACTGATAAACATGTGTGAATTGGATCGTTTTTGTATTTTTCGAGTTATTTAGGAAATGACAATCGAATTTCAGGTGGGGTTAACTCCAAAACCGTTTGGCGGATTATGCCCGTAAACAATCCCAAATGTCGCATTCAGATGAACAACCTAACCTGAAAATTTCAAGTCGCTAGAGATAGCAGATAACCGTTCTCAGGTTATCGTGACATATAAAAATGTTTAATAATTTTTTTTTTATTTTATGGTGATACGATTCTCACTAAATTTTACAAACATCCTTAGGTTTGTATTCTACAATTACTCACTAAGTTTCAATTCGATCGGATTTGTATTGTTTGAAAACATAATTATTACTCGGAAACCATTGAGCCGATTATGCCCATTAACGAACTTTTCTATCTTATTGGGATACGCCACCTACCCTAAAAATTTCAATTCGCTATCTCATTCCATTCTCAAGTTATCATGGCAACGGCGACGGCCGGTTGACCTTGAATTCTTCACCAGTGAGTCGAACCCAATTGTTCGAAAATTACAGACATTTGGGCAAAATGATAACGCGATGTTCCCCAGAACACACGTGCAAACTGAAATATCACAATATAGTTTCAAATGTTGCGTCCCATCGGTAACGAACATTTTGGTTCAATTGTAATTTCAAGTTATACAATCTTTGGGTGAAACGCATCTATTCGAGTTACAGATTCCATCCGGTTCATTGTGTCTCGGACTTTAGATGCACTTGGCTCATGAAATAAACCAGCATGTGCGGAATTTATATTTGCACCCAGGCTTTTAAATCCGTCAATAGAAAAAGTCCCGTGCTGACACAAGAACACCACATTTTGTGCGTCACTTGTTGGGCATTCTCTCCCAAACGTCCTCTAGATGATTATCCCCATCAAACTTATAGGTTCCACCCTCAGGACCATGAATCCAATTATAGGAGTTAGTACCCCCCACCAACCCAAAGATTGTATATGACACACCTATTACATATAAAATATAATAATATTCAAATATAAACGAAATTATTTAAACATTTTATTTTGATTCTAAAACAAATTAATAATTGAGTTACCACTTTTATAATTAAGTACGTCTCACCTAAAGTAATCCTTTTGTTGTTAGACGAGTTGAATTTATTCGACCAATATAAATTGGATGATTGTTCATTTACCCAGAATAAGTCAGCTTTCAGAGCCGCCAAGCTAACAGGATTAGTAGAAAGCATGACGAATGGATGTCTATCATCACCTGAAAAATAGAGTTTTTCCTTGGAAATCTGAATGAATCAACACGCTATCGATAATTTTTGAATAAAAAAAATTATAGTAGGATGAAAAGGAAGAGAATATAACAAAATTGAAAGGAAAAATAATTTACATGCGATCGGAGGTCGGGAAGTGGAAAGGGAAGTTTTTGAGGATAAAAAACGGTCTATCTCGATTTCTGGCAAAACTACAAGTCCTATGGAAAAAAGTGAAATCGCAAAGTTGTAGAAAATAAAAAGATCTACATCTTTTCTATTTACATTTTTTTCACATAACCTCAAAATTTATTTGAAAAATTCGAATAACCAAGTTTTTGGTTTTTTATTTTATCTTTTACAAACAATTTTATTCCGCGAAATTTTGTGAATATTTACCTTTTTTGTCCAAAACACACTGTAGCTTTTTAATTTAACATATTTATTTCTCACCTTATTTTGACTTTATATCAAAAAAGCAACCTTATTTTCAATCGAAAATCCTACCGTCCAAATATCTGCTTCTTTAAATAAGTCGGTGGGCTTTTTTTCGTTGAAATTCCTATATATCTCTAATTTTAGCCCATCAAAAGATATTTCATACAGAATTGGAGAAGGGACTAGGAGGGTCTGGCCCTTACTACCTGTTATTTCTTAGCATTTTCGGAGAAAATTTACCACAATAATATACATCAAATAAATTACAGTGTATTTGGGATATGAAAAGGTAAGTTTTTACCAAATTCCGTGAAAATAACAATGTTTTTGAAAAAGATAAAAATAAAAAACTAAAAAATGGTTATTTGAATTTTTCACGTAAATTTTGAGATTATGTGAAAAGAGTGTAGATACAAAAGTTGTAGTCCTTTTTATTACCAGGCTATTATTTTTGCCATTTAACTTTTTTCCATAGGACTTGTAGTTTTTTCGGAAAACGGGATAAACTGTTTTTTACCCTTAAAAACACCCCCTTCGACTTCCCGACCTCAGATCACCCGTAAATTATTTTTCTTTTAATTTTTGTTATATTCTCTTCCATTTCTAATGGGTTTCATCGTACTATTAATTTTTTTTCACTTTTTACCATTTTATAATTTAATTATAATGTTTATCTATAATTTTGAATATTCATATATTTTTTATTTTAAGCAAATTCTAACGTCGGATATTTATATCAAAAAGTTATCATTAATTAGGTATCAAATCGGTATTGAATCTCATATACCTCCAGTTTGATTTCGAGGGAGATGCTTTATTTAAAATGTTTGTAGGACAAAGCTCCTGTCCACAGGGCTTTTCCACATTTTTGGTTATGCCTTCGTGTACCGTTTTCCTGCGGCGTTGTCAAACCGTATACCAGGCTTTGACATATTGTGTAACTCGAAACTCGAAGAGAATAAATTATTATCTATGAAGAAAAGCATAATTTAATTTTCTAAAATGTTTGAAGATTCTTGTAATGACCAAAGGTGAACTTTATCTGCTTTCTTTATATTTATTTCTCATAGTTTCAGCACTCGGTGATTTATAAAAATATGGTACGTTGGATGTGAGAAAAATCTGTTGAGTAAAGAATGTGCTATAGCGATAGAAAACTTCACTCTGAAATTCTCACCATTCTGAATAAGTTTGTCAAAGTTACAAAACAAATACTGATTTGTTTTCGAAATTCAAGCAACCTGAATCTTTACACCTCAGCTGAATCTGGAAAAATGGTAAATTTAAAAAATGTTTCCTTTGATGAGAGGATTATATGGTAAAAATTAATTTAGAACTAAGAGACCCATATATGATATGATATGAGTATTTCCTTCGATCAAAGTGTGTTTGTCCCATCGTATCCCACAATTTCAAATAATTTTACCATCAACGCTGGTGGACTCGATGTTTCCAGTTCCGGCATCTGCGAAGAATACCCTATGGGAGTCGCGATCGTAATACAAGTCGATGGGACCCACTACACCATGGTCCATGACATGAGTCCTTCCACTGCCATCCATAGCGAACCGATCAATATGACTAATGCGATCGCTTCTTCTTCTCAATGAAATAAACATGATTCTGCAAAAAAGATCATTTAGATCGTTGAAGAGAATAGGGATATGTACCCAGTTAGATGAAAATCGCAAAACCCAAGAAGAGATAAGAATTATTAACCAGAATTGAGAATTCATATACTAAAAGATAGCAATGTATTAACATTGTAGAGAAAATAAAAAAATTATCCTCATAAATGGCAACTTATAACTTGAGACTCAACCCGCATACCTACTCAACATCAACAAAGTACGCAGTAAACATGAAATGTTGATGATGTGCCTAAGCTGGCGTAAGGATAGAGTAACAAAGTCGACAAAGAACATAACTGACTCTCATTAGTCGCACAACCTTCTAGGAGCTTCTGAGGGATCTCCTTGGAAAAGACCAAGGAGGGTCAGTATAATCATAATCATGTGCCAATGCAGATTGTCTATGAAAGAAGAGGGCTAAAAAAGCATTGAAGTGGGGTCAATCAAATCAAATTGGCGCGCTTGCTATAGATATGATCCCAGATAGCACACAATATCCTACGGATATACGTTTCAATTCCATTTCAGCTCAGGATATCCTCGTACATAGAATGGATATCCATAAAATATCCATCAGCAGATAGTAAATGGATATTCAACACTGGCTATCCTATGGATGTCCTTAGGATTCCCGCATTGTTTCTAGTTATATTTTTGGTTTTGTGGTAGTCAACACTGACATTCGATCCTATCAAATTTCAACACATGGCAATTGTAAATATAATATAATCGGGACATAGTCATAGTGAAATAATTATTGAGAGGAAAAGCTTTATTTCCATTGAAAAATAAGGTACCTACTAGAGATTTCATTCTTGCTAATTTTGAATCATTCATGCTATTGGGAAACTGATTCAAATTTGATCTCCATGTCCCCTACGTACTTTTCAAATTCAAATTCCGTAATCCGTCAACTTTCGTAACAGTCAGACCAACTGCCAAGATACAATATAAAAGTCACTAGGATGTATAATCCGAATTTTTCATTAAATTTCAACAGTATTTTACAAAACTTGCCTGAAATAGAGAAAATATCGTATAATACTCGTTACAGAAGGCAATTCCAACACTCAAGCGCTCGTTTTCGAATTTCGCATTCGCGTTTGAATAGGAGCCCATTCTGCCACTTGTTTTAGACTATTAAGTATCTACACTTTGTTTTCTTTCCAAGTAATAATATTCAAGGAATTCATCTGTGAATAAAACTAAATTTGTTTTGATTATTTATCAAAATATCTCTGAGAGATATTCCATTTTCAAGATTTCGATCTTGTAATCAAAAGAAGAAGATTTTTTGCATATCTCTCAATAAAGAAGTAGGTATATATATTTCTTCATTTCAAATGGTTTTCATTGCACTTTCAATTTGAATATTATAGTAACGATTGAAGTAAAAATATCTTGTCACTTTAATAATTAAACTAGATTCGATATTCTTCAACTGATAACATTCAAATATTGTTATCAAAAGAAGAGTAATTTTTGGCGTTTCTTTTGATAAAAATATCTGAATCTTATCAGTTGAAGAATATAGAATCTAGTTCAATTGACAAAGGATATATTATGAACATCCTCTCAAAATATTCCATTGATATGGGTATAACGTACATCTTATGGATGCCGATAACAGATGTCTTGTGGATGTCTGTAACAGAAATCTTATGGATGTCGGTAACGGATATCCTATGGATGTCCATTTTGGTGGTCGCCAGATATCTTTAGAACATCCAATAGAATATCTTATGGATGTCCGGAATATCCGTTACGGATATCCTTCGTACATCCATAGGACGAACCTGTGCTATCTGGGATTATGATTATACCCTCCTAGGTATTCCCCAAGGATATCACTCAGAAGCTCCAAGGAGCTTGTGCGATTAAGGAGAGTCAGTTGTGTTCTTTGTCGACTTTGTTACTCAATTACTCATCTCATTTCAGATCACTCACCCCATGTCAGGAACTAACGCAATAGACTCTGGCACCTCGTCTGGAACATTATGCAGTATGATTCTTCTGGCCCTGTTTTCCATATTCATAATTTCAACGGTGCCTTTCTCCTCGTCTGCCCAATATAGGTTGTTACCCATATAATCTGTGAAATATTACATGGAGATTGGTCTCATTAGACAAACTTGACACAAATTTTTGTTGCTATGTTTTACAGGTGGTGGTTTATATTCGTTCGTGATTAAAAATATAACATAATGACTCAGCAATTATCTGATGGAAAAAATCAACTTAGAGCTTGAAAATTCAACACATGAAAATAACACAATCATGATCACTTAGATGATTTGATGGAGGCATTTGAGTAATTAACAGAAACAAAAATTAAGAAAAAATTGTTTCAAGCACTGACGTGAAGTCAGCAGTTTTTGTGCGCATGTTCTATTGTCCATTCTCCTGTGTACCATGGTAAATTCGATTAAGGGTGTCCAATACAGGAGAATGGACAATAGAACATGCGCGTAAAAGCTACTGACTTCACGTCAGTGCTTGAACCAATGTTTGTTTTCGTAATTTTTTAGAAATTTTCTAGTGGTACGGTTCTCACAAAGTTTTACACATGTCTTTATGTCGATATTCTACAACTAGTTACCAAGCTTCAATTCAATCGAGTCTATATTTTTTAAATTATCGAAGAAATAATATTCCAGGTGGGTATAACCGCTGTGCCGATTATGCCCAAAAACGAACTTAAGTCACCCATTCGGATGCGCAACCTACCCTGAAAATTGCAAGTCCATTCGTTCGAAAGTTATCGAGGCAACGATCACCAATCCAGCTACCGAACTCAAGGCTGAACGGATCTCCAATAATATAGATCCGATCTTGTTCAAACTTGGCGGTAGAATAAGGTTCTGAAGGCTCTCGCAGAATTTCAGCAATGTCGGACGAATAGTTTCTAATATATAGAATTTTTTCAATGATGTTTTAAAAATTTTCTAGTGATACGATCCTCACGAAATTCTACAAGAATTTTAGTGTCGGCATTTTACAACTAATAACCATGTTTGAATTGGATCGGTTTAGTATCTTTCGTGTTATTAAGGAAATAACAACCGAATTTCAGATGGTTATAACTCCAAAACCTTTTGGCTGATTATGCCTATTAACAAACTCAAATGTCGTATTTAGATGCAGAACCTAACATAAAATTTGCAAGTCTCTATCTCTTTCCGTTCTCAGGTGATCGTAACATGAATACCTAATATTTTTTAATAATTTTTTTTTAATTTTCTAGAGATACGATTCCTACAAAATTTCACTGGCATCTTCAAGTTTGTATTCTACAAGTAGGTAGTCACCAAGTTTCAATTCGATCGGATTTGTATTGGTTGAAAACAAAATTATTACTCGGAAAACAAAAGGCCTATTATGCCCATTAACAAACTTGTGCGTCATATTGGAACGTCGCTATCTCTTGCGTTTCTCAAGTTATCGCGGCAACGTACAGAATCAAATTTATCCTCGGGTTCTTTATCAGGGAGTCGAACTCAATCGTTTGAGACCATTTTCGGCAGAAAATTCGAAAATTACAGACATTTGTGCAAAATGATAACGCGATGCTCCCCAGAACATACGCGCAAAACTATTGTACCTGTCTTTCGAAGGAGTTTGAAGGTAGGTTCCCATTTTGATGAAGAAGAATGAAATGAATAAAATTTAAATTTGACATGTTTCGTAATTTTCCATAAATGTTTACAGTAACCAAGATAATGAATTAATTCCATTCGGTTTTTCCACACTGTATGTATTCTATTTAAGAAGTACGTCCAAATGCCGAAGCTATTCCTCAAGTCACTGAACAAATGGGAGCTACAATAATACCAACTTACCAAAATCCATAGAAGTTATTCTTCCAACATCGCTCATAGTTATGGGCTCTGGAATTCCGGTATTCATGTCGAGCTCGATAATATTCTTCACTTCCAAATCACTTATATACATAGTGTTATTGAAAGGATTGTACGCTAAAGCTCCTACTTCCTTTATCACCAACGGCAAAGGGGAAACCGTATGCTTGCCCAGAAGTTGATGTTCGATTTGGACCAAAAAGTTCTTTGCTGCTAGTACAAGCTTCTGACGGTTCTCAATATCTGCAAATCAATCATTTTAATCTATTGGTTTCTTGAATAATTCAGATTATTTTGATTTCAACAAATGTTAGGGACATTTATGTGTTTATAACAACCTTCAACGCCACAAATATCATCTTAGCAATACCTAAATATTTCTTGGGAATGGCCAGGGGGCCCTTTTATGGGTACCAGAGCAGGTGTGGTCAGGCTCGGACTTCCCAGGCCTCGTATACTTGACTTTCGTAGAGATGAGTATTCTCATGCGAGAACTCCTACACGAGATCTCATCTCACTTCTTGCTCACTATTTAGTAGTAGAGAAACACATTTCAGCCGACAATTATGATACGGAGTTTGCGCAGAGTTACTGTCACATGAATCACGTGCTAAATGTCGCAGGAGAGATCTCTATCAACATTTCGAGAATAAAGGCCCTACGTCCAAAACTCAACTTTTCAAGGGAAAACAGCAACATAAATGAGAGTATCATTACGAACAGGCGTTTCCAACAGAGGTGCCGCAATCAAGTGCAAGGGAGGCAGATTAAGTTTAACCTCAAGCTCTGCTATGGGAGTAGTATAGCTAGTTCCTGTGACACAGGGAAGCCGTTGTAGTTTCTGCAACTGACTGTGTGTGGTGGCCTCATCAATTTTCGTCCTCCATGATAACGATGCGTATGCGTAATGCCGTATACAAATGGTCCTTAATATCGCATGCGAGGAAAAAGGATTAGAAATAAATCCCACAAAAACTAACCTATTCCTATTCGCTAGAAGGAGGAAGCTTAGTCTCAGAGCAAACATTTTGGCAAAACCTCGTGCCATTTATATTTTATTTTGCAGCACCATTTACGACTGTCATTCTTGATTGCCAAAGTGCTGTGGTCTACGTAAATCAACTAGACATCAAGTCATCCATATGGTATACCTGTTGGACCTGAACCCTTCAGTGGGCTTGCAAAAGACCAGTATAAAGGTCAACCATCCAACAATGTGAGCTGCACAATTAAACAACTCTCTGGATTTAGGCACCAGGACATGTACAAGTGGAAGGATTCTCAATATTCTGAAGATTGTTCCTTCACAAAGGCATTGATGATTAGTTTGTTATTTCAGAACGTGTGGCGTATTTCTCAGAAAGTATTGCAGATGAATATAGCCAACTTGGTATATTATTATTTATTATATTGTTGTAGGGGGTAACGTTGCAGTGCGACCTCAAGGTCTATCGCCCCCCCCTTCAGAGCTGTCGATGTCATTACCATCTACAGCTCGCCTTCCAGTTCCAGAGTTCTGATGAACTCCACTATCTGGGATGGCTTCAAGGAGGTTAGGTCTCTGCTCCTGCAGATTTCTTGTCCAAAGCATTCCTTGCGTTGGTTTGAGATGGCGAGGCATTCCGTTGTCAGGTGATCAGGAGTTTCATCCTCCTACCAACAGAATCTGCACTCGTCAGTTTCTGCTAGCCCTAATCTCATCATATGCTTCCTGAGGCCACAGTGCCCTGTGAGGAAGCCAGTGAGGAGTTGCAGGTTGTTCTTACTGAGGTCCAAGTATTTCTTGGATCTGACAGCATCAAAGTTCCGGAGGAATTTCTTGGAGTGATGAATTCCGGGGAGAGATCTCCAGAAAGTACCTCTCTCAGTTTCTTCTTTCGTCCAGAATTCTCTTTTGTAGGTGTGTCTACCAACCCCACAATAAGATTCCGGGCCAATAAAGGGGGTTTGTGCTCTTTTCTTGTCAAGTGTGTTGGCCTCCTCATTCCTTATGATTCCAGCGTGACCAGGAACCCAGACCAAGGAGACCCTGTTGTTCTTGCCTACTTCATTGAGTTTTCTTCGGCACTCCCATATTAGCTTGGATTCGATAGCTTGGTAAATGCATCAGGAAATTCCAGAGAATCATTGAAGTTATTTGTTAAATTAGGTTCACCCAAGAGGAGAAAATCGGTTGTTATTGGAAAATTATCGAATAAATTCATTATAAAATCTCAAACAAAATAAATAATCGATCAAAAATGAGAATGGAACACCCAAATCCTTGCAGATTTGTTTGTACGTTGTAAGTTTGGTGTAATTTTTCTCACCTCTTCATATATTTCGAAGCACTGTCCGAAGAACATTGCAACAAATAGTTTTATACTCAACAGATTATTTCTATTTTTACCAAATCTGCCCCGAATTTTGAAATATTCGTGAACCATCAAAAATTTCATCATTTCATCTAAACTTCATTGTTTGAAATATTCATATCAAAATGATATAACGTAACGAGAAGATTGAAACGGAATAACTTCCTAAAACATACAACTTACCCTTGCAATTGTGTTGATCAATGGAAAGCATTTTGTTTTGGGGACAAGCACATTTATATGTACTGCCCTTCAACAGGCATATATCTGAGCAGAAAGGCAATGCACAAGGATTGTCACGACTTGGTATTTGTGACGAATGATAAATGGTTAAACCGTAAATGAAATCTTTCTTCTCCTTGATAATGGTGTGGTGATCTTTTCCAGTGAATTTATCGCAAGATTGTATTGAGTGAGTGTGCCAGTCGGACCAATATAGACGATTCTCGAATACAGCGATTGAGTATGGATGCTTAACCGCAGCTTCAGGTATAACCTTGAATTGAGCAAATAAAGTGTATTAGAATATTAAAAAAAAATTAAATACAATACAGTACAATACGTAAAATAACAATTTCATAAGTAATCATTCAAGGATACTTTGCAAGGTGCATTCATCATTAAATGAATCGGCCCAACGGTTTCGGAGTTATACCCATCTAGAAAATTTAAAAAAAAATCTCACGATAACTTGAGAACGGAAAGAGATAGTGACTTGCAATTTTCAGGGTAGGTTGAGCATCCGAATGCGACATTTAAGTTACTTAATTGGCATAACCAGCCAAATTGTTTTGGAGTTATACTCATCTGAAATTTTGTTGTTATTTCCTCAATAACTCAAAATATACAAATCTGATCAACTAAAACTTGGCGATCATTTGTAGAATTCCGACCCACTAATTTTCGCGGAATATCGTGAATATCCTAGCCTGGAGTTACTTGAGGCGTAAGTTTTTTCGTATTTCAATTCCAATACATATGTCAGAAATACAAATTCTGTGATCTTAGACGATTCTCTACTGAACTCTGATTTAAAATTGTATGAAATAAATTCATATACATATTATAAAAGCTGAGAAAACGGTATATATCAATTCTAAATTTACAAATTACGGTTTAGTGTGGTTAGATTTTTAGTTATTGGCAATAAACACAGTTCACCTCATTGTATGTTCACTGGTTGGTGGGTTATCTAACCATACTAAACCGGGCGTTTTCAGTCCGTAAAGGTCTTATATAGGTTGACGGCCTTGCAGTCCCTAACCGTCTTACGGCAACAGAATGAACGTCGCTGAACATCGCTCAATTTTTCTTCATGGCAGAGGGTCGGAGTTTGTAAGAATTTCCGCTGGAGGGATTGTCTCCGTAGCAGTTCTCAACGGATGGAATTAAGTTTCCTAGAACTTCTTCGGTTGTCATTCTGTGTGGCTAAGTTGCGCTGATGATTGGTGACAACCATGAAACCACGGTTTGTGTCTGCTCTCCGCTTTCCTCTTCGGGGAAACACTGAGCGATGAGGTGACCTGGCCCGGCTCACACGGAATATTTGTAGATGGTTAAAATCAATGAATATTTCATCGTGTCTTTTTTAGTTATTGGCAATAAGCACAATTTACCTCATTGTATGTAGGTATTCAATAACTTGTCCTAATTGTCTTCAAAATGAGATACTTACTCTCCGACCAGTTCCATCTAGATTGATACTCTCCAAGGTCATGGCTTTTGCATCCGTCCAATATAACCGCTGGTTGGGATTATCAATTGCTAAACCATTCGGCCAATGGATCCCATCCGAAACGAATGAACGATCCATAGATCCGTCCATATAAGCTCGGGCAATTTTAGCTGGATGGCCCCAGTCGCTCCAAAACATTTCACTACAAGAAAGAAGGATGGTTCTTTCATGAAAAGTATTTATAATGAATCTCTAGTCAAGGAATTCGAAAGAAAATACAGCCACCAAGTATGCACGTGTTTAGAAAAGTAATGACTTTTTTGAAGAACAACATAGTCCAAATGAGCATTACCAGTTATTTTCAGAAAATATAAATTTTGGAATAGTAGATTATCTGGAAACTGCTATTTATTTCCGATTTTTGTTTCGTCGTGTTATAGAGTTATGATCAGAACAGGCGGAAATGATGTAGCAGCGAGGACAGGTCTATATTAGGTCTATATTAGGTAGGTATAATCCATTTATTGATAATTTTTATTTTATAAAGTCTCCCGGTTGGCCATGAGATAGGTCTATCACGTTTTTGTAACTAAAACGAAGGCAGGTTGGCACTGCTGAAATATCGTCAAGGTCAAAACACGCCGCGACGTTGTCAATTTCTACTCTCAACATAAACATAACATAATCTTCAATCTTAAACAAGATATTATCACAGACCATCATCTTCGAATAATAAATAACTCTTTAAGTAGTTTTGAAGAAGCAGAAAGTGCTATACAGAACCGAAATCTGCAATAGGAAAACTTCTGACATGTTGAACTCTCGAATGAAATTACTTAGTTTCCTATCATTATATTTTATTGTATATTGTATAAAAATGAATCGGGTTTCGTAGTACTAGTACATTTTGAAACTGGTGTAATTCAAGTTGTGCAACAAGGTATTCAAATGTCTTCTTGAGAAAAGTGGGGAATTCCATAGGTACGTCTGTTCGTTTAGAAGTTTTTTCTGCCGGGCTATTCAGGTACATTTATTCTTTCTTCAAATGAACTATCACAAAGTAGCGGACTACTCTATCCATTATTTTTCAATAAAATTCCAACGCTTGATTCTTGATTTGCATGCAAGAAAATATCATAATATCTTATCAAATTCATTATTTTTCCGGAGTAAATTCACATTGTGAAAATACTTAATTACTACGATTTCTTTGTAGAGAGGACAACGTTGCGTAGTTATCTGACAGGAAAATGACTTTAACCTAACATTTTCAAAATATACATGGTTAAATGTGTCAAAATTTCATGGCCAAGCGGGAGACTTTATAAAAGTGAATGGAGTATAGTTATTGGAATCATATATACTCCATTCACTTTTATAAAGTCTACCAGTTGGCCTTGAAAGTTTGACACATTTCACCTTGTATATTTTGAAAATGTTTGAGTTATATAGTCATTTTCCTGTCAGATAACTATGCAACGTTGTCCTCTCTACATAGAGGTCGTAGTAATTACGTATTTTTCACAATGTGAATTTACTTTCGGAAAAATAATTAATTTGAGAAGTATGTGAAGTCAACAACTCCAAAGACCTGACGACTGTTGAACAAAATGTTTCCTTTGTTGTTGCTGGAAATATTTCACGTGTATAAACTGGTTGGAAGATTCAGTTATGCTATTTTCTTGGACGGAAATCAAGACTCAAGTGTTGAAATTTTAATGAAAAATACAGGATAGAGTAGTCGGTTACTTTGTGATTGTTCATTTGAAAATAGAATGATAGGACCTGAATAACCCGGCAGGAAAACTTCTAAACGAACAGACGTATCTATGGAATTCCCCACTTTTTGAAATTCTCAAGAAATAAGCCTACAGAAGACATTTAAATACCTTGTAGCACAAGCATAACTTGAAATACACCTGTTTCAAACTGTAGTAGTACTATGAAACCCGAGTCACTGTTGAACCTTAATAAAATAAAGTGATAGGATAGGAAACTAAGTAATTTCATTCGAGAGTTCAACATGTCCTGAAACAGAATGAAGTTTTGCTATTGCAGATTTCAGTTCTGTATAGCACTTCCTTCTTTGCTTCTTCAAAACTGCTTTCTGCATTTTCAATTTCAAAACGAAGAGTGTTTTTATTATTCGAAGATAATGGTCTGTGATAATATCATGGAAAATTATGTTGAGAGTAGAAATTGGCAACGCCTCAGAGAATTGTTTTGACATTGATGATATATTTCAGGAGTGCCAACCTGCCTCAGTTTTAGTTACAAACACGTGATAAACCTAAATCATGGCCAACCGGGAGACTTTATTGAAGTTAAAAGAGTATATGCTTCACATCTTAATATCTCAGATATTAAGATTACCTTTCGTACGAAGGATTTTTTTTAATTACACACAAGCCAAAAGTTTTTGAATTATGGAAATGTCTTCACAAATTCGAACTATACAGGGTGATTTATGACCAATGGCCCATCAGGCAGGGGGTAATAGAGGACCATATGAGTAGTCAGAAATGGGCATTCAAACATCTCCTATGTCTTCTAATTTTTGAGATACAGGGTATTTCCTGAAAATCAACGAATTTTAACACCCCTATAAGTTCAAAATTGTTGCCCCGATTTTGATAATCTTTTGCAATCTTATTGTCTTGAGACACTCAAAAGAATCCGGAAGCGAAAAAACAAAAAGAAATAGGACCGTAGTAGAACATTAATTTTTTACGTTCGAATACCAAAACATCACTCTGTGCGCAACAAAGAAAATTATTTGTTGTCTGTGTCATGAAGATAAAATACTATGGAAATCAATAATCAATTCGACTGGCACAAGTTTCTTCTACAGAGCCATCTAAAAAACAAAATATCTCGATTCTTTATTTAAAAACAAAATTATATTATATAATCCTAATCGGCTGCTTTCAATGAAAACTATGATTATGAATAGGATGCTAAGAAATAATTCCAATGTGGAAGACAGAACCGTATCTGAGCCTTTGTTTCGATTATCAGGTATTAAAAACTTCACTTTGTATATGATTCACATTTTTCTCATTAATATAAATATTCGTGAAGAGAAGAAAAATGCAGTTGAAAACAATGTATTCAATTAGCAATATTTTTTTTCGAGATGAAGGTTCGTTTCAGAAAATTCATAATTCGATTTTTTAATAAAATAATACTTGATCTTAGCTCAATGGTATATTTTTGGGCGCATGTTCTAGGGGAACATCGTCCTATCATTTCGACCAAATGTCTGTAATTTTCGAATTTCGAGCTGAAAAATTGGCTAATAGACTAATTCGGACTCCCTGATCACGAATCCGGTGTCAGATTTTTGGGTGCCGTCCGACCGGCCGGCAGGCCGGCCTTCCGGCCGTAGGCACGATAACAGGAGCACCGAAGGTCCTATCGACTTCAAACTTTCAGGGTAGGTTTCTGATCAAAATGCGACGGTTAAGTTCGTTAACGGGCAAAATCGGCCGGACGGTTTAGAAGTTATAGACATTTCAAATTTTGAGGTTATTTCCCTGATATTTCAGGAACTAAAGAAGATGTTGAATCGAAACTTGGTAGTCAGTTCGAGGATATAAACGCGCAACTTTTGGCAAAATTCTGTTATGATCGAAATGTTGGTAACTTTTAAAAAAATATTTCTTTTAATTTTTTCGAAAAAAAAATTTTTTTTTCGTGAACTATTCATCAGATTGCAACAAAAACTTGTACTAACGTCAATTGTAGTATTTTGCAACATTGTGCAAAATTTTGGCTCTATACGATTTCAATTTCTGGAGATATAAGACAAAATGTGTCAAATTTCCTGGGTCTCTCTCAGTATTTTCATCGATTATTCTATGAACTCTTTGAATTCCACCGAAAACAAATTCAAAGACATAAACATAAAGAATCAAGTCATAGTTTAGACGTCGAAAGAAGGACGATGTTGATCGACTTGAAAAGGTACCTATTTCAAGAAATGCAATAATGAAATGCTTAATTTATGGATATAATATTATCTAAGTATTGTTGGGATCGGGCAGTTGGAAAATTTTTTAATAAAAAAATTTGTACCGACGTTAAATCAAGCATTCTACACGAGTGTGCAAAATTTCAGTTCGATACGATCTCAATTCCAGAAGATATTGCTTAAAATTCACATTCCAGCGTGTTTTGACGTTCTATGGTCACAGAAAATCGTCACAATAATTCCAATAATTGATGTCAGATTTCCTACATACAAAGATCAAACACATAATATTAAATGAAAAACAATTATTATGATCACATTCTACAGGAATTGATACTAAATAGAAGCTAGATGAAGATTATTGTAATGGAAAATTTGTGTTCCAGAATGAACATGCGCCCGATAGCTCCTGTCCACAGGGCTTGAACCCATTTTTTATGGGGTCATTTAAAAATTTTAGTCTATGAGGAAACTTTTCACACCAGAGTTTAATTCATTCAGAGAATTGATGGAGGATGGATGATGCTGATATTAGGAATAACCATCAAATCTTACGAAAATCAGAGAAGAGGTCTGAAAATAGTAGTCGGTGGAGGTAATTTCGAACAGTTTCTAGGAAATTTCATTATTGATTATAATTTATTTTGGTAGAAATTTAATTCACATACAAATTGTTTGGCTAAAATTATACGTATTAATTTATTAAACACGAGTAATGAATTTTCCGCTACGTTTTCGTCAACTCGAAAAAGAATATTGCGAATTTAGAACATTGGAAGACGGCTGCCACAATTCCCTCATGATTGTATGATCCATGTAAATAACTCCCTGTTAAATATAAATTGTAAGAACTTTTTTTGTATTAGAAATAAATATATACTTTGATATAATGAGTAACGTTCTCATTTTCTCTGTTCTATTTTCTGGTATCTTCTGGTAAGCCATTAAAGATTGATGGTTACCTCGTAATCAAAGCTTGATATAAGATTTCTTAAGTTTAAATTATTATATAAGTTGACTAAATTTAATGTTTCTTGAAAGAAGATGCATGAAAGTCAGATGTTTTGAGTTCAGACAGAGTTTCCTGCGTTGGACTGCCTTAACGGAAATTTGGCGCTACGAACTCTTTCGGTATAAAATTCATATCTCAGCACCTAAGTGAGCAAATTTGGTATTTCAAAAAGAATCTGATTCACAATTGAATTTACTACAAGCTAAGTTCTTTGACATTTTTCAATCGGTGCAGTGCTCTTCGACCTAACGACCTAAGTTTGTAAAAATTGATCATCTTTGACTGGCGATTGCGGCTGAACTGCTAAACCGATTTCGATATTTTGAACGTCATTAGACGCTAAATATAATTGTCTTCAAAATGAAGAAAAAATATTTTTCTGTAGGAAGCGAACTAATCGAGTGATGAGCGAAATACCGAAAAAAGTGCGAAAATTTCGCGGTTTTCAGGCTCTAAAATCTGAAGCACAACAGTGAAACCGTGGCAAATTCAGATAGTTGTTATTCAGGACCCCAAAATGGGTTTGAAATGATTTCCAGCTGTGGAGCAATTTTTAGGGGGTAGGTATAGCACTAATTTGCCTGGGCTACTTTCACATTTTGGACTATTACGGATGAACGAAGAAAATAGTTGAAAACAAAATGAATGTCTAATCCGATTAACTCAGTAGGAAAGTATTGATTATATACAAGAGAAACAACATTTACTTAGAATTTCAATTCCAAAAACTCACCCATCTTCCACATTCAATACAATGCCTCTTGGCCTATCGATATCCTTATTGACCAGAACTGTGCAATGAAGTCCATCACTTGTGCATACGCCAATGTGTTTGTACTCGGCATCAGTGAAATATATATTATCTGTTAGAGTATCGATGGCTAAGTCTTCAGGAGATCCCAAGCCGGCTGTAATTACCAACTGAAATAAGAACATTTCGAAATCACATCCACTAGGACAATAATTTACGTAATTTTCGAATTTTTGGCCTCAACGTTTAGTTTCGACTCGCTGATGAAAATTCCGAGGTCAAACCCAATTCTTCCAGTCCATCCTACCAGCCATAAACAAGAAGACTCTCGAACGAAATTAGTCAGAGAGATGAAATTTGCAGAGTAAGTTTGGGGCATAAATGCCTTGGTTGAGTTCGTTAATGGGCAAAATTATATATTATATCAATGAATGCATTTCGTACCATTTTAATGACAGACTTGAGTAATGATGTAATCGTCTAAGATCACAAAATTTTTAATTATGACATATGTTTTGTATCGCAATTAAGTTTCGCTAAATATCTAATAATATACGAAAAACTCACGTCTCAAGTAATTTTAATGATGAATGATAGCGCGTTGGTATTCTGCAGGTTATTCCTGTAGCATGCCGAGTTGTAATTGAATCTGATATGTATATTTTGCATGATAGAGGAAATAACAACAAAATTTCTTATAAGTATAACTCAAAAACCGTTTTGCCGATTATGCCTATTAACGAACTCAAATCTAGCATTCGAATGCGCAACCTACCCTGAAAATTTCAAGGTGCTATCTCTTTGCCTTACCAAATTATCGTGTGAGACATAATATTTTTCCATGATTTTTTCGATATTTTCTATAGATACAATCCTCACGATCTGTATTTTTTGAGTAATCGAGAAAACAATGTTCCAGATGGGTATTACTCTCAAACCGTTTGGTTATGATTATGCTACTGAACTCTGCACACAAGGCTGCTCTGATCTCCAACAATATAGATCCGGTTATGTTCAAATTTGGGACTTGACTGTAAAGTTAGGTTTTGAAGACTCTCACAAAATTTCAGTGATATCGGAGGGATAATTTCTGAGATATTGAATTTTTTTTGATTTTCTAGTAATCACAAAATTTCGCTAAAATTTTCACGCCGGCATTCTACAACTTATTATACCATGTTTGAATACGGTCGGATTCATATTTTTCGGAGCTATTGAGGAAATAACAGCCAAATTTCAGATGGAAAACGATATTTCAGATAGGTATAACTTCAAAGCCGTTTGACCGATTATGCCTATTAACGAACTCAAATGTCGCATTTAGATGCGCAGCCTACCCTGAAAATTGCAAGTCGCTATCTCTTTCCGTTCTCAAGTTATCGTGAGATAATTAATATTCTTTTATAAATTTTTTAAACATTTTCTTATTATACGATCCTCACAAAAGTCTGTATTCTACAACTAGTTATCAAGTTTCAATTCAACCAGTTCTGTATTGGTTGAAAACAAAATTAGTACTCGGAAACCGTTGGGCCGCTTATGCCCATTAACGAACATGTCGTCGCATTTGAACACGCCACCCACCCTGAAAATTTCAAGTCGCTATCTCATTTCGTTCGAAAGTTATCGTGGCAACGGCCGTCTGGCCGAGCAGGATCAAATTTGACCTCGAATTCTTCATCGAACCTTCTCATTTGAGATAATTTTCGCCAAAGAATTCGAAAATTAATAGATATTTGGCAAAATGATAGCACGCTGTTCCCCCGAACAAGTGAGCAAAAATGATTTAAAAAAAATATATATAACAGAGAAACTATCCGTTTGCTATCGCTGAAATTTTGCAAGAGCCTGAAAAACCTTATTTTACATTCAAATTCTAGATTTGAACTCGATTGGATCTATATTCTTGGAAGTATTGAGAAATTGCTATATTTTTCGCGGAAGCCAAACGGCTATGAATTTGAACAAGCGCCCTAAAGCAGACCGATCTCATGTCAGTGCTTTTCCATTTTCATTTATAACTGATAGTCGAAACTAATAAAGATAGTAATAACGGGAAAGGTATACAAAATAAAAAAATATTTATCTTCAAAGTTGAGGTCAAGAAGAAGAATAAACAACGTCGACCATGTAAAGTATAACAGTCATTCTACATTATTCTTATTATTTTTAGGTAATATAATATATATTGCGTTTTAGGTCAGTTTATTGAATATTCGCATATTCGCCCTCCTGTTCCTGCTCCTCATGAAGTAAGATAGGTATGCTTAAGAATGAGTTGCTTTGCCATTCTAACAAAAGTATCCCGTGCTTTTAAGGAGTATGTAATTGTTGAAAGAATTCAACCAAAGTTATGAAGAAGTTCAGTGATTAATTCTTTCTTTACCTGTCTATCGGACCCATCTTCTAGAGATTTAACTATACTTTCGTGTTCCGAGAAAATATCGGTCCAATAAACATAAGTTCCATCGTACGCTACGCCAACCACCTGCTTCATTTGAGAAGAAACCGGGAAGTAAATTTTGCTTTGTAGAAAATATGCTCGTATTTGTGTTTTTGAACTGAAAATCATCATTGGTTCACCACCTACTGCTTTGCAAGTTTTTTTGTCGTCCTGTAGGATGTATTTGTGATCACACAGACACTCGTAGGACCCTGGGGTGTTCCTGCATTTCTGGTCGCAGATTCCTGGAAAGTATCATCATGAGAAATTATATTCTGTACCTAAATAAGTATGTATAATTGCACTATTAGTATGTGAGTTATAGCATTTTTAGTGAAGCAACTTTGGGTAGTTTGAAAAAATGGATCAAAAGGAATTTCTTGTGCTAATAAAGCATTGATTTTTGGCGAAAAAAAAACTATCGATGCCAAGGCTTGGCTTGATGAACATTATTCGGGCTTTGCACTAGGAAAATCAACCGTAGAGAAGTGGTTTGCTAAATTCAAACGAGGCGATAATCTTCAGAATTATTTTGTTGATAGTTTTCAGAGTTTGGGAAAACCCAGAAAGAAACATTTTAATAATGAGTATACCTCCCACAGTATCCTTTAATGATTACTTAAAACATATGTGATGGCTGTAATCGAAAAATATATCATACTTGTAATGTAACACATTTCTGTGAATGGAACACCATCTAATTTATTTGTCAATTCATAGTTTGTGACCAACTCCTTCTCTAAAATATCGCCACATGCCTATAATTATTTACCTGTTTTCTAGATAAACAAGTTGTGAATTATACCCCCACTCTGTTATTATTTGTATTCACATGGAAATGTATGTTCTGGAATATTTACCATAATATGATCAGTAAGTAGTATGCTATTGAATAGGTACCGATGCCTAACCCGAATAATTTACTTCGAGCTGATGGAAATTGCAAAATGGCGAAGGTGTCGGTTATACACAACCAAATCCTTTCCGATAAAATTTTAGTAGGTACCTGAAGAAAAATTATATTTCACAGCCACCTGACATTTTGACACTCCAAGAGCTCTGAGAAACCAATACTTTCGGAGATATGATGTGTCATAGTTTGAACAAGAGCGCCAAAGCTCCTGTCAGTGCAGCTATTCAAATTTTAATTTTTTTTTGGTAAAACATAGATAGTATAGGAAGGAGTAAATGATTGAAATTTGACGAAAAAAACGAAGGGTTTACAATTCTTTTTAATCAATTTGTTAATAATGTGTTTGTCCACCGCGATTATCTATACACTCCCCAACACGCCTTGGCATTTATGCAATAAGATGGTCTATTTCTTCTTGAGGTATACTATCCCAAGATTTACAAGCTACCTGTAGTTCATGTCTTAGAGTCACCAAAAAGCGTGGGGGGAGGGGTAAATGTCCAAGCCTTCTACCCATGATGTCCCAAACATGCTCTATGGGCGAAAGATCGGGGGATCTGGGCAGCCATGGCAAAAGATTCACATGGGTCGCTTCAAAAAAGTTTAAACTAACTCTGACAACATGAGGTCGAGAATTATCTTGCTGAAATATTGGATTCTCGAGCCGGTTAAGGTAAGGGAGAACATATGGCTCCACTATTTCATGAAGGTAACGCAGCGCTGTCATGTTACCTCGAATAAAGATTAAATGTGACCTACTTGCATGTGCAATAGCACCCCATACCATAACGCCTACTATCGGGTGTACATGACGCTCAATATCAAACTGATGTCTTCCTACCCGACGTCGTCTAACCCTTCTTCGGCCATCATGTGCACCCAAGGAGAATCGAGATTAATCAAACAAGACGTCCTGATGTCATTCCACATTCCAATGTTGACGTTCTCTGCACCACTGCAATCGTTGCCGGCGATGCTCAACCGTCAGAGGTAACACAAGATGGGGTCGATAATGCTGCAGCCCAAAAGACCTTATCCGGCGGAAAACCGTTCGGACAGTTACAGGATGGCCTAACCACTCATCAGCCAAAGATCGAGTTGTCGCAAATCGGTCGCTAATAGCCATAGGTCTTAGACGTCGATCTTGAACTTAATCTGTGCCCCTTCGACGTGCGGTGTCTACTCTTCTTCGATTTTGGGCATTATGAAACCACGCTAAATTCCGCGTAGACGTGCTCTAGGCATTTTAACAACTACTAAACATCGACTTTGGACCTCCTCGAACAGCTGGTTTCTTGTAAAATTTAAAAAATTTGCAAAAAACGACTACAATATGTGATTAACAAAAAATGTTTACATGAAAAAACCTTTCTCCAAATTTTTATCATTTACTCCTTGCTATACTATCTATGTTTTACGAAAAAAAAATTAAAATTTAAACAGCTCCTTCTGGGTGTTGGAGTTTCTTTGTCAGTTAGTATATAAGTGTATTGGATAAAATATAATATGTGATTTATCATTCGACGATACGTCGTTGAAGCAATCATTTTGGATGAATTTTTGGACACAAATAAATTGAACTGAATGATAATTTAAAGAGTCTACAATTCATATTTACAGTGTGGAAAAGCCAAATGGAATACATTCATTATCTTGGTTAATGAATGAAATATCCCAAAACACGTCAAATTCAAATTTTAAATTGTCATTCTTCTTCGTCAGAATGCGAACCCTACCTTCAACCCCTTCGAAAGACAGGTACAACCCCCTATTTTTCAAATAGGAAGTATGGGCTTATAATACCTACATCGTTTGAAATTCGCGTCATTCTCTATTCAGAAGTGTTATCACCTTCATGTTCATTACAAAACCCAAAATAAAAAAAAATAAAATCAAGTGATTAGAAAAAATTGGTACAATATGATTACCGGAATTCATTAAAATGATATTTTGAAATCTTATTACAATAATACTAAGCATTTATTTGATAAGATACAAAACTCCTTGAAAAAATTAAAAGAACACTTACCATATATCTCGCATTCATTTATATCTTGACATTCTTTCTCGTTGATATTGTGGTATCCTTCAGGGCAATAACATTTAGGTCCAGTTGGAAGTTGAACGCACGTATGCGAGCAATTGTGCTGGGAGCAGGAATGGGTTGGAGCTGAGCAAAGAATACTCTCATCTGATTTATCTGGACAGTCTTGCTTGCCATTACAAACGTGATGTATATCTATACATGTATGATTGTTCGAACAGAGGAACTTCTTGTTTTCCCAGTTACATTTTTCTGGACTTATGAAGTTTTCTGGGAAAGTTAGATGAAACAAATTAAATATAAAAATCCTTGAGAAGCACTGACGTGAAGTCAGAGAGATTTTGCGCGCATGTTCTTTTGTCTATTTACGCCTCACACACTCTCGCGAAATACTCCAAATATTCATGAAAGATCATGTTTCCAAAAAACGAAATTTTATTATCTTATAAACAAAGCATTTGTTTATAATAATTTTTAAAATAATAAGAGATAAAACTTATTAGAAACTATTTTCAAGTAGCTTCTGATCATAAGAAAACGGATCAATAGTAATAAGTATTATAAAAAAATGATTTTTCAATGTTTAATTAAGCTTAATAATTTTTAACCTAACTAAATTGTTAATAGCAAAGCGAAAAACAATAATTTCTTAATTTTTCTAACGGGAATCTATTCTAAGGCCTTCGAAAAATAGCTCCTGAAAGGAAAAATTCTCAAATTAATAGCTTAACAATTATCGCACTTACAATGTTAATGTTCGAGCTACAAAATTTTTTTAATTAACTAATGGATAACCAATTGAAAATTAGCAATGAAAATTTTTGGAGCACTGATTATTATTGTTCATTGATCTATCCTGTAGGCGTCTGAATTGTTTCAGTTCTTGATTTTCATATTTTAATAATATATATATAATAATAAGTTTAAATAATATTCAAGACGGGTTTATACAGCAAATAAGATGAAATAAGGAACAAATTAAAATAAAATAAGAATTAAGGGTTAAAAGGATCGTTTGATGCAAAACAAAATGAGAAATAAGAATGAGGCAATCAAATCGCAGCTTTTTGACAATTCTATACAAGTTCTGTGAATTTTACTCTTTGAGCACGTGCATTGTCATTTTCCAAACAAAATAACATAAAATAAGAAATAAAGATGAGAGCCAACTTTAGTTCTTATTCTTATTTTATCTTATTTCTTGTATAAACGGTCTCATAGAAATGTACATGTTCAACTTTCTTATTTAATTTTAATTTGTTTCTTATTTTATTTCATCTTATTTTATTTGCTGTATAAACCCGCGTTTATTCATTAAAGGTCCGAAGGGAGTGACTTGCGCAAGCCGGAGTATCCGTTTTCGGGCGTATTTTCAACCCTCTGGGTCCTACAGTCTCTTTTTGGAAGATTTCCTCCTCTTTTTGAATCTTTTTCAAATTTGAAAAATCTCAAACAGTTTCTGAGATATATTCAAAAAATAAAACCCCCCTTTTTTTCTCACTTAATTGTTTTTTTGCAATTTTTGCGAGCGGCTCTTGAATTTTCTCAAAAAATTTCTACATGCCATTCCGAATCGAATGACACCTCAATCATATTCTTCGTAGAAATCTGAAAAGTTTTGACCTAAAAGGCACTTGATGACTGGACTAAAAGTGTAAATCTCCAAAAAATAGAAATAAAATATCCTACCACACCCTTCTTCATCACTGTTGTCAATGCAATCATCAGATCCATCGCATCTCCATTCATTTGGAATACAATGATTGTTTTTACATTTGAATCCATCACAAGTTATGGTGAGAGTGCAGCCTATTGTTTCATCCGAACCATCTAAACAATCTTCTTCTCCATTACAAACCCAATCCTTGAAGATGCACAATCTATCTGAACATCTCCATTCATTCTCTTCGCATGATGAATTCGAGTTGAAATTCATCTGAAATAAGACAATGATTTTAAACTTTTCAGTCAGCATAATAATATCAATTATATTAATTCTACTGAGGAATCCCCTCCGAAAGTCTTAAAGCCTGAAACCTCAGGACGCTTAGCATGTCGCATATTGGATTATTCATTTCACCCTAGGACGATCCACCGAGGGAGAAAATATAAATATTTTTATTAAATACTCCTCGCGAAAGATTCCACGTATTGATATGAAAAAAAAATTATATGAAAAAACGAATATTCAGAGTCTTTCATTGGTAAACGTACCAGACAAATCGAGAAGGCTATCAGGCATATTCTGAACAGGGCAAAAATATACATTGAGCAGAACGGTGGTACTTTTAAGCAATTCTTCAATTCTTCAAATTTTGTATTCCTTAAAATTTAACACTGCAAGATACAAACAAATGTGTCACAATGTTTGTCAATTTGAAAAATTCTTATGATTAAGTGTGATAATCTCAAGGAATACAAATAATCAATGAGAAAAAGAGGGAAAATTTTCAATGTAATCTAAACAGGGATGGCTGGTGAGGGAGGGCTGTGGGGCGCCGACCTCCCTAGAAAAATGACGTACATACATAAACAATTAATTTGTATATTTCATATTCGTGCTTTCCTCTTCAAACTGGATTCATTTGAAATTAAAACATTTTTACCTAACAACCATTAACAATAATTACATTTGCGTTTAGCGTACGCACAGACAAGGTATAATATGAGCATCCGCACTATGCTGGGCTGGATCTCGATCGCCCAAGCGAAATCGCCGGATACCATGGAAACGCAAACGTCCTCACTCAGAGACCAGCTAGTCTCACGGGATTTTCAGTGATGATTCGGGCGTATTATTAGCCTTGTTCATGGTTACGCTAAGTAGATTGGTATTGTAGTTGCCAATTGTTTCGTATTATAAAGTTAAGTTGAGGATTTAAGGATTGACACTGAGGGTGTGTTATCTAGCAAAATTAAACTTTAGTTTGACGCAAATGTTTACGAAAAGACTTTATGGTTGTGCGGATGTAAAGAAAAACATGCGTTTTTTTGTTTTGTTTGCTTACTGTTTGGTGGAGACGATGAATGAACAAAAGACGGTGTACGTGATTTGAAACATTTGGGTGAAAAGATAAAAAAACACGAAACATTGGCCAAATATATGAACAAGATTGTAAGCTACTATCCGTCAGATATCGTTGAAATTCTACGAGAGCCTTCAAAACCTTATTTTAACATTAAGTTCTAGATTTGAACTCAAACGGATATATATTGCCAAATAATCCGAATATTTCAAGGATGGGGTGTACTGGTCCGCTGTATTTACATTCAGCCAAACAACTTGTCAAAAGTTTTCGATTTTTGACATGACTCCAAGGAATTCAAATTGGCTATGCCGTTTGTAATAAATAAATAAATTCAAGTAATCATGACGTGTTTCCATAGATCATTAGTAGTGTTCTGTGATGTCATTCATATTTCATATCACTCTATGTTCAAGTTCATGTCATGTTGTCTGACATGACATCAGGCACTGACAGACAAACCAGTTTGAAAATGAGAAAAATTGCATATACAATATAATATAGCAAATCTTGGTGAACAGATAGGATTCTGTAACCAGTCTCGCAAGTTACAAGCAATGAGTGCGATATGCATAGTAAGATATCCAAAAAAATCTTTCTTATGCGCAAGACTGTCACTTTATCATTCTTCTTTAATGATTGCCTTTGAATTTGGTAAAGAAAACTCATAGTCCATAAACTTAAGTAGATGTTGGGGAGTTAATCGTACTGACGTTTGGTCTGAGTGGAACATCTGGCTTATTTGAATTGGGCAAACCATACGGTCTATGAGCCTGGCTGTCCTAATATTCTGAGCTTATTTTGCAAGGATTGTGTTAATATATCCAGTTTCTGAGATCTTCAACCAAACTGTCCCATATCCAGGCGATAAGACAGTACCAGTTCCGGTCAAGGCTATTTACATTTCTATCGAAACAGCTCTGAGGAAACGGTTATCGAACGAATTTGAGTTGATTTTTTCTTAAAATTGCGTGAAACGTGAGTATTTTCGTATATTATTAGATGTGAAAATTACTACTATACAGAATGTCTTTGAGAATAGGTACATAAAGTCGGAGTAGAACTCAAATATTTTAATTGTAGGTACTCTGATAGAATTACTTCGATATTATCAATGTCCTGGAGTTTATTATACTTTCAATGTACCTTGAAATCTGTGCATTTTTCTTCATCGGAATAATCTTCACAATCGTCTTGCCCATCGCACACGAAACTTTGGCTGATACACCTTCCATTTCTACATTTGAAAAACATAGAATCTTTGCACAAAATGAATTCTGAAAAATAAATGGAAAAATTACTTCATGTCATGGGTGATTATTTGGGCACTAGAATGTCTTATTGAGTAATCCATTGTCGTTTAAACTTCGTTCTATTTTGTTGAATATGATTCTAAATGGCATTCGTCTTTCTGGATACCTTATTCGCTGCAATGAAACATTCCAGCATGGTACATTTTTCTAAATTAGAAAATTCGGCCATACTGTTAGTTGAACCAATTATAATTACACAATATTGAGTATTTTTTACATTAAAATATCAAACCACCTAAATGAGTTCTACAATTCTGTAAAAGTTTCTAGTTTCTCTGATCAGATGAGTACATATAAACCATAAGCAGAATCCAAGATATATTTGAAATACTTATTCGATATAGTAATTTCAAATACTGTAATTCGATATCTTAGTATTACAAAGAAAGAGTTTGAGCGTCCCTGAACATTTATTCTCTAGGTCATATTGTTCTCGAGATGCTCCTAAGGAGGATCGAATTTGGGACATCCTGTACCTTCCCTGATATTTTATGTATATCAGTTGTATCCTTACATAGTATAAAACAAAGTCGTTTCCCGCTGTCTGTCTGTCCCTATGTATGCTTAGATCTTTAAAACTACGTGAAGGATTTTGATGCGGATTTTTTTAATAGATAGAGTGATTCAATAGGAAGGTTTATATGTATAATACATGCATAATATATTAGAGAAACATTGATTATTTTAGAGGTTTCTAATGTGATGTCGTAAATAAACACATTTTTTTGCGCTTACATTGCAAACGCTGGCTGAACCCTATGAGATAGATCAAAATAATGTATTACAGTATGGTACACCTTAAAATGGTCTACATAAAAGTCCACGAAGGTATATGTCTATCTCTTAAGGATAACCCACAATAACCATTTTTTATCCTTTACAGTCTACGTGAAATAATGGCTTGATTACGAAGCGATTTTAAGCAACTCAGCATTGATCCTTATCCAATTAAGTACCTTAAATGCATTGTACATTTAATATTGATCAATATGGCCCTACATCATGTACTTTAAATGAATATTTTCGAAGATATTGCAGATTTAAAATGCAGGGACATAGCTGTTGTGGTGGCACGGACAGGAGGGGCCGGCACAGCCAGGAAAGGGATAGAAATTGAATACAGAGAGCCAGAGAATCATCTGTAGAGCGTGAGGCTCGCCTCAGCCAGGATAGATGTATTTTTTCCCCGAATTCCTCTGATACCATCGGATTTACTGATCCAATTTAAACGCCTACAATTTCCGGTAAATATATATTTTGCAATGACCATTAATAAATCGCAAAGTCCAACTTTCAACGCTACAGGCTTATATTTGAGCGTTGAGTGTTTTTCACATGGCCAATTATATGTCGCTCTTTCTAAAGTAACCTCTAAAGAGAACATGTTTGTATTATCTAACGACAAAAATGCTGTAAATGTTGTATATAAAGAAATTCTGTAGTATATTCATTATATGTTGATGCTCTGTTTTTTTTTTCTGTTTTTTTTTCCTTTTTGTATTCGATCTGATTTTAAGCATTACTATTTATTTGTTTACTATAGTTGTATTATTAACGCATTTATTTAGTGTGATTTCCTGTAATTGGGGTTTAACCTGTAGGAAATAAACTACTTATTATTATTATTATTGTTATTATCAGCATTTCAACCGTGCAAAGCCGGGGCGGGCAGCTAGTTTACAAATAAATAAAGAATAATTGTGTATTCCGCTTTCCTTAAAAAGTTATGATCAGATAGGATGAGTAGTAACGCAAACAAGTCGAAAAGTATGAAAATAAAGTGGTGGAAATATGCGAAAATTGTGGAATGAATCAAATTAATTCAGCGGAATTGGTGAAGTTTGATGATAAAATAATCACATGTGAAATTTCCATTTTTTTGGAGAGGTAGCAGTTTGAACAAATGTTTTTAATTTTGTAATTTTGAGTCAAAAATGTCCTCAATGGATTCCATTTGTTGATAATGCGTAGTCAAATTCGATTCTGTCCGTCCTTCCGTGAGCACGACAACTCAAGATTTGCAGAGTAGGTTGGATGCCGAAAGGCCCTGGTTTAAGCAATTCCATAATGATCGTATACTAGTTGGTTTTCCTTTATCACCTGTCATGAGTAATATATTCATGGAAAATCCAAAATGACTGTACCATTCCCTTTGTCAGAAGGTAAGATTTTAATATTGTTATCTTTTTTAAGTCAGATAATAACTTGATTTTCAATATAACTTATAGATTTGAAGTTGTTTTGATAGGCTTCTCTAGTAACATTTTATTCAAAACTCTGAATTCGTTTGATCCAAATGAAAAATAATATAAATTCTGAAGAAAAATTTGTGGATACATATTTATTGAAACCAAAAGCTTGGTGGCGATATGTTGACGATATATTTGTAATTTGGCAAAATGGTAGAGAAGAGTTAGAAAAATTTTCCGATTTCAGAAATTCAAAAGAACCAACACTTTGGAAATAGAGAAAAAAAAATCAGCTTCTTTTTTCTATAGGTGTTTCGACAATTAAGTATCCGAATCATTTCGAAACATGTGTCAGGAAGCAGACACATACAAATAGATATTTGAATTTCTATTCAAACCAGTGTGAAAAGGGGTGTTATTAAAACACTTTACGATAGAGCTAATCTAATTTGTTCTACTTTTGAAATTCGAAATAATGAAAGTGATTTCATCTAAAAATTTCTTGAAGATAATGATAATACGAGGCAATTCATAAATACATCTATCATGAATTAAAGTTGAAGAGCTTCTAATAAAATAACAATTAATAAAGTATAACAAACTAACCAACAAGAATGACAACCCAATTTGTTGAATCTGAGCCCTTATGTTCGTGGCCTTTCGGAAAAAATCAGGAAAATCGATTCTAAGTTCAATTTAAGAACCGTTTTCAAGTCACAAACTGATCTTAGGTCTTTATTAAGAAACACAAAACCCATTAATGAAAAACAAAAATTCAAAAACTGTGTAAGTATACAATATTCCATGTATTTGTGATAAATCAAAAATAGCAAAATATGTATGTACAATCCAAGAAGATCACATGATGGATTGGAGTAAAACAAAGATTCTGATGACAGAGTCTGATTGCATAAAAAGGAAACTTAAGGAGTCGATACTTATATTATGTTGAACAGAGAACGTGCTCAGTTGGAATTCGCCATATTTGGTTGAATTTGTTGAAAAAGGAGTTGGAACTTAAACATTTCTTTGCAAAATGACTCTATGTTGCTATGATCTTCAAAGACTGTCAATGTGACAATTTTCGAAGTTCAGAATAGCTATCAATAAAAAAAATAATTCTGAAGATTCTCGCTTGCTGTCTGACGAAGTAGTCTAGTCTCCGAAACGTTACGAAATAGCGGATTTATCGTTGATGTTGTTTCATTATTGTTTATTAGGTAGCAATTTTCTATACTTCTGAGAAATATCTTGTGTTTGTAACGTGGAAGCAATTCACAAAATAATAAATTGTTCATTTTATAGATATTTTCCAGTTTGGGAGAAAGAGAAAACCCAGAAAGGAACCATTCAATAATGAATAAACCTTCCAATCCTTTAATTACTTATTACTTATCGAATCGTTTACTTTCAATGCCTGAGTATAATATTTCAGTTTTGGTAAAATCTATGAAATGATTTGTTTTATAAAAGGTTTTGCAAAACTGGTTGATATTTTTTTTCGAAGATAAGATTTTTTTGTTTTCATCTACCCTTATATTCATAGAACGTCCGGTCCGACGAATGTAGAATGCAGGGAATTCATTACAATGTAATTTTAAATGACGCTTTTTTCGCAATGTCAAGACAATCTCTGCTATTGATCAAGTGTGAACCAGGGTTTCTCCAGTTGATAAGTGAGAAGTTCCTTTGACATTTTACGAAATTGCTGCAATTTTCAGTTCATTTGAAATTTTGATGAAACTGGAAGAAATTCTGTTGAAATCATTCGAATTACAGAAAAAATGGTTGAACCATGGTTACGTTTCAGCGATTCAAGTATTTGACTAATAGATAATAAAATATATTATAATATATATTATATGTAATATACAGGGTGTTTCCTAAACATGCGGCAAAAATTCAGGGGGTTGTTCCTTGGACTATTTTAAGCATGTTTTGTCCTTGGATGATTTTTGAAAAACCTCTTTGTTTCGAAGATACAGGGCGAACAACATTTTTCATATTTTTAAAATTAATAATAGTTTAAATAAAAATGCGTACCGCACTGTGTTTACTAAGTAGGTACAATTTATTTTTAAATTTGTTTAACAACATTCCAATTACTAAAAACGGCCAGTTTTTTGACTAAAAATTGATAAGTGCAGATGGTAAAGGAATACAGATTAAACACGGTTTTCATTTGAATTCGTTTTGTGATGTATTAGCAATTAACATTTTATCTTTGACTATTATGAATCGCTATACAAACGCCGAGATGACTGACATGCATTTCATTAATGGACTTGCTGATGGAAATTCATTAAAAGCTAGGAGGTTGTACATTGAACGATTTCCTGGGCGTAATATTCCCGACAGAAAATTGTTTCAAAATATTCATCAACGTCTGCATGAAACAGGCGCATTGAAAAAAATGGGGGGACCAGGAAAACCAAACACAGTAAGAACGGTGGAACTGGAAGAGAATGTGCTGGACATGATCGAAGAAGACCCTAGTACTTCTACTCGAAAAATTTCCAATACTTTGAATGTGAGTAATAAGACTGTTTGGAAAATTCTTAAAGACAATTTGTTATACCCATACCATATGCAACGCGTTCAGGCACTTATTCCTACTGATTTTCCCCCACGTATTGCATTTTGTCAATGGCTTTTAACCACATTAGTTCAAATTCCTCAATTACTGACGCTGATTCTTTTTACCGATGAAGCGAATTTCTCAAGAAATGCAATAAGAAATTTTCATAACAACCATGTATGGGCCGACGAAAATCCACATGAGGTAATTGAAGATCGTTTTCAACATCAGTTCTCATTGAATGTTTGGGTTGGTATTGTGGGTGACTGCCTAATAGGGCCGATATTTTTACCAGAAAGACTTACCGGGGACGTGTATCGCAACTTTTTAGAACAAACGTTACCTCTGTTTTTGGAGGATGTACCATTGGCAATAAGACATGCAATGTGGTTTATGCACGATGGTGCACCAGCGCATTTTAGTTTGGTTGCTCGTGAGTTTTTAACATTAACATACGGAGATCGCTGGATTGGAAGAGGTGGACCTCATTTATGGCCTGCTCGTTCCCCGGACTTAAACCCCTTAGATTATTTCCTATGGGGCCATCTAAAATCATTAGTTTATACCACTCCAGTAGAAAATGTGGAAGACTTGCGAAATCGGATCATTGCTGGGTGTAACTTAATAAGAAATGATCCTGGTGTTTTTGAAAGGGTTCGGCAGTCAATGAGGAGAAGATTGGATGCTTGTATGCTGGGTAGAGGTGGTCATTTTCAACAGTTTTTGTAGGTTGAGTTGAATTTTCATGTAGTTTTTCATAATAAAATATTATTATCCAAAATTTTGTTTCCCCTATATCTTCGAAACAAATAGGTTTTTCAAAAATCATCAAAGGACAAAATATTCTTAGAATAGTCCAAGGAACAACCCCCTGAATTTTTGCCGCATGTTTAGGAAACACCCTGTATAATAATTGTTTTTTGGTACGAAAAATCTCCGTAAGAATGAGGCATCACTAAGAAAGGGAGCGAACGTAAACAGAAAGGTTTTAATTGAGGTTTATCTATGAGGTCATATATGCAGGAAAACCTTAAAAAATGTTGCGCAGTCCAAGATTGAAATGTTTGTGAAGTAGAACAAAAATCTATAGATAGCATCGAAAAATTCCGTACTTTGAATATTAAATGGCCAGTAATATATTGATCATTAAATAAACGAGTGCAATTAAGCTCTTGAAGTTTCTTGAGTGCTTTCAAAATTTTTCAATCAGTTTCCTGAGATCTCAATTTCACCTCTCAAGTTTTTCAGGATGTTGGAAGAATACAATTACGCGATTATCTAATTTCATACTGGCATTTAAGTCACAATTTTTTTTGCAAATAATTTTGACAAAACACTTTCACTTACCACAATCATGCTCATCCGACATATCTGAGCAATCATATATTCCATCGCATCTTTTACCCTTTTCTATACATTTATTGCCTGTTATGCAGCTGAACTGATTCTCTGTACAATTGCTATGTGTCTGTAATGACTGTACCATAAAGACAGAAGGGATTGAGCCGGTCCCTTGCGAAAAAATACCAGCCAGTAGCAATAACTGCAACATCTGAAAAAAAAATAGATTGTAAATATATGAAAACATATAATTGAACCGAGGATTGAAAACATTTCTGGTTGAATGTTATATGTATATAGGTACTTTAATTTCGTATTTAATCATTCTTTATGCATTCGAATTTTACGAATGTTGATCATATATTTTTTGTTTCATCAATATAAAAATTTCGAAAAATGAAGGAAATCATCAGTAGGAGAAAAAAATATCAGTAGAATAGTTGTATACCCCAAACATACCTTCAGTTCAGAATGATGAAAACTAAATTCTGCAATGCATGAGTGTCGGTGAAATCTCAAACAAAATGGTGCAGTGATTTGTTTTTCGGCATCCAGTTGAAGATGATCCCAGATGTTATTCGATAAAATTTCTGATTCGATCTCCCTTTTTTTCCAAATTAAATATGTTTCTTCTTGAATGGGAGTGATAATTATAGAAGAGTTTATTTACATCTGAATCGAATACGACACTAATAAACATTATCTTTCTAAGCGATTGAGGAAGTGTTACAATATTGTATTTTTCTCCCCTATAGACCTAGTTATCTGGAACAATAAATAATTGCGCATCGAATTCTGGATTTTTTTGTCCTGGATATCATTCGATTAATTCAATAATAAACACCCGTCTGGTAGATTTCGTCGTTTATTTATTGATTCATTGATAATTACTGTTGTCCTGGTATTCAAAAATTTGTCTGATTTTATATTCAATACAGGAGGAACCAATGTCTTACGACCGTACCCGAATGAAACATGATAGTTAGAGGATAAAAAATTGGTTCAAGCACTGACGTGAAGTCAGGAGCTTTTGCGCGTGTGTTCTATTGTCCAATACAGGAGAATGGACATAAACACGTGTTTAACATTTCATAAGAACCGTACCTCTAGAAAATTTTGAAAAAAATAAAATTTGTTCAATATAATTTGCCATGGTAAATCAAGCTCTATCAAGATTACACAGAATATCATAGCCAACTGCAATTCTTTCAATTTGAAATATCAATTGACGTTTTCTCCATCAAATCAAATGTAAAATACAATGTGTTATACATCGTTGGAAAGGTAATTTTGAGTAGAATTAAAAAATTGCCAGAAATATATAGGGTGCTATTTGAGAAAAAAAAGTCAGAGTCACTTTCAGTCAAACCGAAAATGACTTCCAATTTTTGTTATTCTCAGTTGAAGGATCCTTGACCGAATTGAGAATCATAAAATTTTCAAATTTTTATCTGAATTGGCTGAGATGGAACATGTATACAGGTACAGGATGTTCCAAGTTCGAGTGCCTATTAGTTGTTTCTGGAGAACTGGACATAATTGAAATCTGAAAATTGGGATTATGATATTGCTTGAAATTCTCTACAGAGCTGAAATATTTTCGAAGCCCAATCACTTATATATACAGGGAGTGAAAATAAATTTATGAAATTTTTTTTTTCAACTTCTGCATTCCTTGTATGATCAAGGATTCAATGCTGAATACATTTCTGTTAAAACCATTGTATTTATACGAATAGTTTTCAAAATATCGAAAAAAAAAACGGAAAAAAGTCAAATATGTTCAGTCTGTATTATGTTCATTATTCTTGTTTAAAACATCCTGAGCGTGAACCATTTCAAGAACATCGAAGAGGAAGAATGTGGAAAGGTCATGCATCTTTTAAATTTCGAAATATCATCACAGGGTGTTTCAAATTTTGTGTCGAAAATTGTGATCAATAATTGGCCATAACTTCTGTTTTTCAAACTAGAACCCTATTTTTTTATGATTGCGTTGGATTCTGCGGTGAAAAATAATGATAGTTTTCTTACATGATTATGCTCCTAAATTAAATAATTTCTGCGTTTTTTTTTTTAATTTAGTAGCATAATCATGTTAGAAAACAATCATAATTTTTTAACGCAGAATCCAACTCAATAAAAAAAAAATAGGGTTCTAATTTGAAAAACAGAATTATGGCCAATCTTTGATCACAATTTTCGACTCAAAATTTGAAACACCCTGTGATGGTATATCTGAAATTCAAAAGATGCATGACCTTTCCACATTCTTCCTCTTCGATGTTCTAAAAACGGTTCACGCTCAGGATGTTTAAAACAAGAATAATTAACCTAATACTTAGGGTTGCCAGATGTCCGGTTTTCAACCGGACAGTCCGGTTTTTTCCATGTTTGTCCGGTCGAAAAAATCTGGGTAAACCGGACAGAAGATTGTCCGGTTTTTAAATTCTGCGCAATATCTGACCGACGCGACAACCAACAGTATTGTTTGTATATAGTTACGTAGATAGATATCGCGCACATCGCCTCCCCTCTCCAAAAACTGCATATCCCTTCCGTATTTCAGATTTCAGGTAGTCTCGCAATTCGGCGGTTCTCGCATGACGCATGCTCTGTTCAGTCGCTAATTAGTTTCGATAGAGTCACGTCGCAATCTGGCTAATAACGTTTATCGATATTTGATTATTTTGTTTGTCTGTCCTGTTTGTGTGTCAAAATGGAAGATGAGGTAGCATCTACTAGCAAAGCAACACTTCCTAAGAAAGTGAGAAGATTTTGTCACTATAATGTTGACTGGGAATCTCATTTTTCTTGGTTGGATAAATGTGAAGAAGAAAACACGAATGCTTATTGCAAAGTTTGTAAAAGTAAGTTCACTGTGGCTTTCGATGGCTCAAAAGCATTAACCCATCACTCTGCTTCAAAGAAGCACAATGAAAGCGAGAGTGCTGTAGCCATGTCCCAGCAATTGAAGTCCTTCTTTACACCAAAAGGAAGCGCGCAATGTGAAAAAGTAGCTATTGCCGAATTAACTGAGGTTTACCATAGTATCAAGCATCATATTTCTTATGTTGCTCAAGATTGTTCGTTAAATGTTTTGAAACAAATAATTAACGATTCAAATATCGTGAAGCAAATGACAGGAGGACGCACTAAAAATACGGCTTTGGTCAACCAACTTTTATTGCCATATTCAACATGTTCCTTTTTCCGTCGTTACTGATGCCTCGAATAAAGGAAATAGGAAACACTTTCCAGTAGCTATTCAATATTTTTCCCCAAAGAACGGAATTTGTCATAAAATCTTGGATTTTTACGAAGATTCTTTCGAAGATTCATTATCAATCAAAAACCATTTATGTGGAGTCATTGAAAAATCGCGTCTATCATGGAGCAGAGTGACTGCATATGGAGCGGCCAACGCCTCTGTAAATTTCGGAGTCAACAAATCCGTCTTTCAAAAATTGAAATCCGAGGAAAACAACGACATAATTGCTGCTCACTGTAATGACCATATATTTCACAACTGCGCTAAAAATACATCAAAAGTAATGCCTGTTGATGTCGAAATTATAGAGATGAAAGTATTTGCAAAGTTTTCTTGTTCCGCGAAGAAACGAGAAGAGTTGAAGCAGTGTTTTGATTACTTCGAAAGCGAATACAGAGAAGTTATTCGCCACGTTCCTACAAGGTGGAGTAGTTTATTTAAAGCCCTTGAAAAGGTACTTCTTAGAACAAGGTTCTTGCCATTTTGGCCATTTTATCAGACCAAGAAAACGCAATTTCAACAGAAGCTAATCCTACTTATAATGAGCTATATTTGTATTTTACTCATAACTTTAAGACTTCCTTTCAAGAAATTATTCTGGTGTTAGAGAAATATACCACGGCAATCTAGATAATATAATGGTGAAATTTCAGGACACCATTTTGAAGAAAATAAGTGACCGGAATATTTCGGAATGAACGTCCATACGGCATTGAGAAAAGGCTATCTTTTAGATCATGAAGTGGAAGAATTCATCAGAAACGCAACAAATGTTTACGAAAGAGCACTAGATTATATAGAGAAGTGGTACCAATTTCAAAATCTGAACTATAAAATTTTTATTAATTTGGATCTCGAATGCGGAAGGTTGCCATCGCTGGATCAACTGCTCGAACTATGGTCAATATCGCCATGGACGCACCAAACTCCTCCAGAACATATTTACGAAGAACTGACTGTCCTTCAAAATGTTTTTTCTTCACTTGAAGGCAATTCCATTAGTATGTGGTGCATTATTTTCAAAAAAGCAGAAGCTCCGAATTTATTGAAAATTGTGCAGTTTGTCTGCAGTATTCCTGTATCCAACGCTTCTGTGGAACGAATCTTTAGCGTTATGGGAAATCTATGGACTGACGAAAGGAATCGTCTCGTCACTGTAAAAAGCGAATTGTGTGTTTACTTTGATATAAATGCTAGTTGCACTGAATTCAAGGATGTCATTTCAAGCAATAAACCATTGATAAAAGCAGTCTCATCAAATGCTAAGTAAGTATATAGGTATAGATGTAGACTGAAAGCATTTTCGTCATTTTCTATCATATATGTAATATGAACTAATGAAAAATAAAAATTTGTCCGGTTTTTTCCTCGAATACATCTGGCAACCCTACTAATACTGACTAAACATATTTGATTTTTTTTTCCGTTTTTTTTTCGATATTTTGAAAACTATTCGAATGAATACAATGGTTTAAAAAGTAATGTATTCATCATTGAATACTTGATCATACCAGGAATGCAAAACTTGGAAAAAAAAATTTTTCATTAAATTTATTTTCACTCCCTGTATAACCGGAATCGATTGGGCTTCGAAAATATTTTAGCTCTGTGGAGAATTTCAAGCAATATCATAATCCCAATTTTCAGATTTCTAATATGTCCAGTTCTCCAGAAATATCCAATAGGCACTCGAACTTGGGACACCCTGTACTGGGACACCCGGTATAGTTTCCAGAATTTCTTTTTTACCCATTGATGCACCCAACCGGCGCAACTTGACATCGAACCTATCCAGCAAATATCAAGTATCTAAGTTCCTTCTTTCGACAGTTAAAGTTTTTTACGGACGGACGGGCAGAATTGAATTGGATCACGAATTACGTTTTTTTAACAGAAAAACCAAACTTGAAAAAACTGTTTATTGATTACAAATCTAACACCAAAGCAGTGTTACGTCTTAAACTGCCAGACTCATAATAATCTTCCTCTCCTCTCGCTTATCCGAGGTTCCTCACCTGGAATATGCACAGCAAGCAAAGCTGGAAGGCGTAAGGAGAATAATCTGGTATTATATTACATTTTATATATATAATACATAACACCTCCATGCCTAAGAGAAAAATTATGGGGTGACACACTAATTTTTCAACTCTATATCCTTCATAGGATCTCCAACCCTGAGTTGAGGATATTCTTTCCTTTTACTTAAACACATCTTATATTTAACAAAAATGAAATAGATTAAGACTACAAAAATCATAAGATAAATCAAAATTGTGTACAAACTAATATTATTAAAATGAAACATAGGGTACTCTATAGAATCTAATTGAACTTTCGTTTTTTTTGTTCTAAAGTTGTTTCGATTTCTTTCAAATCGTTCTAATTCAAATTATCCAACTTAAGTGGAATCGATGGCACTTTATTATTCAGAGTTTGAGCAGTATTAGGAATTTCGATATTAGGGAGATTCACCATTTTCAATTTAATTTCACTTTTTCCACTATTTTTTAAAATATGCTCATTTATGCGCACCTCACAATTATTTGGTAGGAACACTAAATATGTACCGAAAATCGATTTCCTCTCATCAATGGTACCGCAAAAAGTCGTTACAGTTGTCTTGTTTACTGCGACTAACATCCAGTAATTTTCCTGAAGCTTTTGGATCTTGGTAGTTTTCAAAGAACTTGGAATCTGATTACAGTGGTTCTGCTTGTCAGGAAACATCAATAGCTCCACTTCGCAAGGATTACTTTCTGCGATCGTTGACTTCGTTTCTTCACACAAATAGCTACTTTGTTTGGCCAATTTACAGGTGTTATCGGTGAATGAATAGTAGTTTTCATTAAGGATGAGGTATTTTCTCCGTGGGACAATAATTAGAAAGGAGTTTTCATTGGATATAGGTAGTGCATAGAGCCCCTAGTAATCATAACTTAGATTCTCTACTAATGGTACTTCTAAAATAAAAATGACTTTGCCCTTACTTATATATCCCCTGACTCTGATTATTGCATAGTACGAAAAAATATCATCTTTTGGGTTAAAGGGTAGCTTAACTTGGTTCAGATGTGAAGCGATTTTGTTTAATTCTAATGACAAATGTTCGTGTTCTATCAAAGTGACATGCAGAATATTTGCATGAGCAAAAGATATGGCATTTTCAGTCTCAGACAGAATATTAATAATAATATCTAATGAAACCATAAAATGATAAAAATTTGAACTGGCTACTTCGTATTCATTCAATATAAAAATTTCGGAAGTGAGATTTTGTATTTTCTTTTCTAGTGAAAGTAATCTGTTTTCCAATATCTCTTCATTATGGTGTAACTTTACAATAGAAAGATTAAAGGTGTGTAACATTTTTTCGACAATACTAATTTGGCTGTTTCCTACTGAAACGAATTTATTTTGATATTGTTTTAAATCTTCGATAGCTTTGTCATATTTTTCCGCATCAGTTTGGTCTAAATTTCCAGTAATAAATTTCCATGCACTGCCAAGTCCGTTTATAAGACCTCTTCTACTTCTGTCGTTAGATCCTAATGAGATCTGTTCGAATTTTCTACGAGCATCCATTATCTTATATTCCAATAAATGCTTATAGTTAAATATTTCTGGTTCTAGTTCTGATATCTTTAAAGATTCAAAAAGTAATTCTAATCGATTATAATTCCCAACTAAGTTCATATAACCCTTATGGATCATTTCTGAGTCTATAACTTCAATTATCGTCCAATGGTCTATAATGTTTTGCGCTGAACCTAATTTTAAAGGTAATAAGCCGGGATTGTCTTTAATAAGACGAAAATCTACTCCCTCGTTTGCAGCGACGTAGATGGTTCGTAGACAGAAACAGGCGGCAATGAAGTATCTGAAACAATAGGCTGTCTTAAGTTTTTCAAATGGACTGTTCGTCCTAAATTTTTTGCACACTTATTTCCTTGTATTTTCTGAATAAGAGCTTTATTACCAGGTAGTAATTTAGCAATTTTAAAGGGACCATTAAATTTATCTCCTGTTTTCTTTCTAGCAAATTTGTAACTCTTTTCATAGACTATTTGGCCTACTTGAAAAGGATTATTGACTGCTCTGTTTTGTTTTTGGACAGTAGTTTCTTTGTTTTGAACCAGTTGCTTATTAATATTATTGTAAACTATATTTAACAATTCCTTTTGTCTTTGCGAATAATCATAATACATTTGCTTGTCATATATTGTGTCGAAAGGGTCTCTAAGTTTGGTATCACCGAAAGTAATTCCAGAGGCGTGAAATTCGTAGTCGAGTGTATTGAATTATTATATCCGATTATAGCATATTTCATTAATTGATCAATAGGGTCTTTTGAATGCATTCTTAATATTCTAATGTTTTCTGCTATTGTCGAATGAAACCTTTCTACAATTCCGTTAGATTCAGGGTGATTTGCAGTGATGAAGTGAATTTTTATCTTGTGAGTATCCAGCATTTCCTGGATTAAATGGCTGTAGAATTCCATACCTTGATCGGAACATATTAATTCTGGAATTCCATAATAACAAAAATATTGTATTAGTCCATTAAATATATCTACTGCGTTCTTTGATTTGACCAACACAGCTTGTCCTAATTCAGTGAATGAATCTACTAGAGTAAGAAATTTTTGATTCTCTAGCGTATAAATATCTACATGTATTTTTTCAAAAGGCTTCCTGGGCGTGTCAGTTACATAATTCCTATATGCGGTGGATTCCTCTCGTACTTGCACATCTTACAAGTTTCACAATTTGCTATGAATTTTGCAACGTGTTCCTGCATCAAAGGAAAGTAGTAATTTCGCTGCAATTGCTTTACCGTTTCTGATATTCCCCTATGGTTCGTTTTTCCTTCATGATATCTCTGTATTACTTCAGCTATGAGGTCAGGTTCCTGAATAAATTCCCTCCTTTCGCTACACGAAATAATGTCAGGCCCTTTTTGGCGCTCTAGTTCCTCGGAACTGAGTGCTTATCAATTTGCCCAAATGTCTGTAATTTTCGAATTTTTCGATGAAAATGGTCTTAAACGATTTGGTTCGACTCACTGATCAAGAATCCGTGGTCGGAATTCATTCTGTCCGGCCGGTCCGGCCATCCGGCCGTCCGGCCGTAGGCACGATAACTCTCGAACGGAATGAGCTAGACAGTTGAAATTTTCAGAGTAGGTTTGGGGGATAAATATCTCGGCTAAGTTCGTTATTGGGCAAAATCGGACAGATGGTTTCGGAGTAACAAAAAAAAAATTTTTTTTTACAGAACAAATTCCAAATTGATTTTTTTTTTCAATAAGGAGTTTTACCATAAGAATCCATTCATATCATTTTTAACTCTAACAAACTAATACTTTCGAGATATGATTTTTCAAAATTTCAATGATAGAATTATTCTGTGGCTATTCTATGAATTGTTATAACGTCAACTTTGACGTTGTCTCATTGTCATTCATTCCAGTAATGGTATCAATATGAGAATTATAATATCATCATACTTTTGGTTGGTTGATATTTTCATGCCGATGGTCAATCCATATGATGATGGGAATGGTAATGGTAAGTTAATAACATTGTCATTCATTCCAGCAATCGTATAAATATGAGAATTATAATATAATATCACAGTTTTTGTTGGTTGATATTTTCATGCCGATGGTCAATCCATATGATGATGGTAATGGTAAGTTAATAATATTGAGTTCAGAATATCTCCACTAAAAACAAAACTGGAATTGAGGAATGAATATCTCGGATGAGTTCGTTGTTGGGTAGAATTCGTCTATTGGTTTTGGATTGATAATTTTTGGCACTCTTGTTGAATTTAAATTCTTCTATGATGTTTGAATTCAATTTCTGCTAAGATGAAGTTCTAAATTTCAATAATGAATCGTACTTCTATGTTTTCACAGAATGCTATAATTATTCTATCTAAGCTTTATTATATGATCTGTGTTCATACTCGTACATTTCATCCTGTTCTATAAGAGAGAGTCAAATTCATTTCAGCTATTTTAATTTGGTTTCTTCCATGGTGCAGTTCTCATTCTCAGATTGCTCATTTAATCTTGATAAATAAACTATTATTTGAATTGAATTTCCTGTATGATGCAGTTCTATCATAAGAATACATTGATATAATTCTCAACTCTGAGAAACCAATACTTTCGGAGATATAATTTGTCTGTTTTTGTATGTGGCTACTGAATTATAGAAATTTGATAATCGCTTATCATCTTCAAGTTTGTAGGCGAGTATTAGAATTTCGTAGTTGGTCTTTTTGTGTTAATTAATTATTTTGATGATTACGAGTTCTCGATCCTGTTGAAAAATATTACATTGAATAACATCCCGTATTCAACTATGAAATTTACGTAAGGATTATGCATCAATGTTGAAACCTTATTATTATATTTCCTCGCATTTTACCTTATCATCCATTCTCTTAATTAGTAAATATCTCCCTTGAAGGAATACCTGTAACAGAAGAAAAAAGAATAAGCTGAAATTTCCGGTGAAAACATATAAATTACGTTTGGACAGTTTATATAAATAGAGAATTACACAATCAACACACATCTGTTATAACCAGGTGGTCAGGACGCTGGAGTAGGAACACAATTTCATATTCCGATTATTATTATACCATTATTCCGTCTTCCTCTGAATTGTTCATTATTTACATTTCGAAGTAAATACATTTCAGAAGTTAAAATAAGCCTTACCCACATATTAAAAGGCAACGTTTCAATTTCAGAGCCGGAAAATTGGTGGATTTAATTTTGAAAAAATACGTCATCGAAGTTGGATTTCATTCCCATTCCCATGATGTACCCAATATTTTACCACATTGTCCTACGGTTACTAGATCGAATCATGAAGAAGAATAAGGGTATAATGAAAGTAAAGAATATTTCAACTTGTAAGTTTTTGGTTGAGTTCTGGGATTGATTTAAGAATAAATTGAATCAAAAAGCACAACAAGAAAGAATAAAATATTATTCCAAGAATTCGAAACAGCAGCCTGCGAATGGGGGGCGGGACAATTTTTGAAAGAACTGGTAATCAAAGAAAAGTTGTAGATCTAATAGTTCCAGTGGTGATCTTCATGGAGTCCATCAGATGGGACACAAAATTCAGCTGCAGAAAAAACCAAGGAGCTGCACAATACTATTCCTTTTTTTTTTGGCGCTCTTGTTCCTCGGAACAGATTGCTTATCAATTTGCTCAAATGTCTGTAATTTTCGAATTTTTGGCTGAAAATGGTCTCAAACGATTTGGTTCGACACACTGATCAAGAATCCGTGGTCGAAATCGATTCTGTCCGGCAGGCTCGCCGTCCGTCCGTTACCACGATAACCCTCGAACGAAAGGAGTTAGAGGATTGTAATTCATAGGGTAGGTTTGGTGCGTAAATATCTCGGACAACTTCGTTAACGGGCCAAATCCATCAAGCGGTTTCGGAGTCATGGCCGTTTTAAGTAAAAACATTTTTTATGAATTATTTCCGAAACCGATCACTCGCTGTATCTGAAATCTAGCAACAGATTGTAGAATATTGACCTTTATACGCATGCAAAGTTTTTTATTGATCGGATTGCCGTAAAGTGAAAACATTTTTTCTTTTAATTTTTTTCTAAAATAACTCTCGAACAGAATGAGCTAGGCAGTTGAAATTTTCAGAGTGGGTTTGGGAGATAAATATCTCAGTTAAATTCTTTATTGGGCAAAATATGTCAGATGATTTCAGAGTAACCAAAAAAAAATTGATATTATCCATTATATATAAATATATATATATTTCGTATGAGAAGCTAACATGATATTATCCACTGATCCATTGATATTATTTACAACTCTAACAAGCTAATACTTTCGGAGATAAGGTTTTCGAAATTTCAATAATGAATCGTATACTTCTATGTTTTCGCAGAGTGCTATAATTATTCTATCTATGAAATATTATATGATCTGTGTTTATACTAGTAGTTCTATAGACCACATTAGTAAGGTTAGGCGGGAAATTTGAATTACGATCCATCCGTGGATCCGAGCTCTGAATTCCCCATGCATTTCTTATGGATCTAAAATGAACGCGAATTTCTCGCCTGTTTTTAGATACTTAGGCTAATTTCTTAAGGTTTATTTTGGTTGAAATAGATTCAGTGAACCTTTCTCAACAGTATAGAATCAAGTTTTCCTAACAAAATTGAATATTTCCAAAATAATTAATAAATATAAAAGTGTTCAGCAAATTCGATTGACGTATGTCTTAGCTCACTCGAAATCAGTCAAAAATAATAACATAACCCTTAATCGGCCTTGTAATGACGCACAACACAAGTCATCTACGACATACGGAAATCCTTCGAACTACACTGGTTTCAATTTTGATTTAAGGATAAATAAAAGTAGATTTTAATGTGGAAAGAACATGAAAACATGCACTAATGATGAAGGTACCCAATACTTGATATCTCTGTACTAACATTCTCTTATAAATAGGTTGGTATCATCTCAATGTTGAAATTCCATGTTAAAAAATTTGAATATGGATCTCCCGCCAAGAGAATGATTCTAACCTAACTAATGCGGTCTATAAGAGAGAGTCAAATTCATTTCAGCTATTTTAATTTTTTATTGAATAAATCATTTACGATATTAGAAAATGTTTTCAGAAGATTTTCAGTGGTGAAATGAAAATAGTACTTTTTATTATCAGCTGTATATTCTTTTAAAAAGTTTTTTATTTGATCTTCGTTATTGTCTTTAGTTATCTGTACATGGTATCGTGTGATTTTTCCTAAAGTTTCTACGCTTACAGGATTTGGATTGTTGTAAACTTCATATATGAAAAATTGACGAGGTTTTGAATCTATTATTTCTGAAGATATTTTTATAACACTTGATTCTTTATTTAAGTGATCTGAACGTATATTTGTTGCATTTTGTTTCAGAATTTCCTCTATACCGGTTGAGGAATTCATTTCCGTCATGACTTGAAGTGGATTTATAACTATATTTTGTACTCCTTCAGTGGAATTGATAATAGTTGTCATTGCTTCATTTTCCTCAATCTTCACTAAAGATTGTGGAATTTCTACTTCTGATTTTATTTGTGGATAATTTACTATTCCTTCCTGTAAATCTTTTGAGTGTATGGGTACCTTTACGATGTGTTGTCTCCTTGATTGAAGGTTGAATTTCTTTGGTTGCAAATAAATTGGAATTGTAGCATGTTGAGTGATAAGAACATTTTTCTTGAGGTCAATTTGAGCTCCTAGATGTTTCAGCAAATCCATTCCTATGAGACCATCATATTGTGCATTGAACTCGAAAATATGAAACTCGTAGAATTCTCTGGTGTTGAATATCGTGGGAAGAGGAATACGAGCTACTAATTTATGGAATGTCGTTTTATGTGCAGTTCTTATCTTGAATGGAGCTTCTCTAACATAATTTTGATAATATTTTTTCACTTATCTGGGACTTATTATAGTTTTTGATGAACCAGTATCTATTAGAAATTTTATATTAACTCTAGGAATTTGGATATATGGTAATTCCGACGTATTGAGATTAGTTAGATCTATAAAGTTTGGTTGTTTGAAGAATTGGTCATTCAGATAATATTGTTGTTGTAAATTTAATGGGGCATAAACTATAGGTGGTTCAGTGTGTTCTTGATGATAATAATTAAATGGTTCGAAATGTTCTTCGGTTATGATATTTTGGTCTAAGAATTCATCATTACCGTAGTTATCTGGAATATAATAATTTTCTTCAGAAGTCACGTCGCCTTCTTCTATATTCTGTTGAAACAGTTCCTCCGATACGAAATTTGCTTTCTGTCGATTGTCGTGAGGTCTAAAGGTCATCCTAGTGTTACCTGAAGAGATATCCTTTGACTCTGATTTAAATGTATTACTATTATTGGTTTTATTATTTCCTCCCAATTGATTGAAAGAACGTTGTTGATAATTGCCTAACTGATTAATAGGACGTTGATTATTATTATTGAAAATTTGATCAGGGACAAATTTACTATTTTGAGGGTAATAAGTTTGATTGCTATTCAAATTCATGTTATTTCTAAAGTTTGGAATAAAATTTGGTGGAGGTCGATAAACCGGCATTGGTTGATAAAATTGAGCCTGAGGAGCTTTATTAATCATTTTATTAGCTGGTTTGTTATATGTAGGATTAGATAAGAAGTTTCTAGAATAATTGAAGTTTTCTTCTTGTATTACAAAAGAGATAGCCTGTTCTATATTTTGGGGGTTTCGGAGCCTAATTGGCAAGCTATTCTGTAGACCTCTTAAAAATGCTTGTAGCGCTTGTTGTTCGTATATTTCAACCTTAATTCTGCGATTGTTTGGGTTTGGTTCAGAAAATTGGACTTTATTCAATAGTAAACTTAAAAGGTCCTGTACCCTATTACCGAAAGCTATAGCACTTTCTTGTCTTTCTTGTTTAACACGTAATATATCTCCTACTAGACAATTCTCGTCTCTTTGATCTGAGAAGAATTGTAAAAGTAAAGCTTTAATTGTAGCCCAATTATTTAAATTACCTCGGCTACCAATTAAATTCAAAGCTCTTCCTGATAATTTACCTACAATAGACCTAAGGAGAAATTCATTTAGAGGGTTTTCCAAATTTTGTCTATCTGCGAAATTATTCAAGAGATATTCACTAGCTTGAATGAAAACGGCCAGTGTAGCTGGGTTACCTTCAAATTCAGGTACACAGTCTAAATGATATTTTTCCAATTGATTGATAGCCATATCTTTTGTTATTCCTATGAAATTATCTATTTCTTCTACTCTAATATTTTCTCGTTTTAAAGGAGACCTATCTCGGATAGTGTTCATCCAAAATTAATCTTCGTTAAAAAAATTATATAAATGTTTATTAAATATAGATTGAATTAATCTAATTAAAAGTGAAACATAATTCTTCGATTTTTATGATTACTATGCTTTCTTTGTATTGGCTAATATTAGGGATAATGGTTAAAAGGATTGAAAACTTACATCAAAGTCATCCTCTACTTTTGAAGTTCCTTTTTCTCGTTGCTTATCCTAACTTATGTTATGAGCTTCGTTGATGCTAAACTCTGCTCGCTGACTGGTCTAGTCACCTTGCTGCACTCCGTTGATTTTGAAATGAAGTATCACAGTGTCTTTTTGTTTGGATCACCCAGTGAATTCGTTGAAACGAAACACTACTTTTTCGCGTTTTCAATCGATTGAATAGTGCTGGGTATCCTACCGACTGCGCCAATTACGTTTTTTTAACAGAAAAACCAAACTTGAAAAAACTGTTTATTGATTACAAATCTAACACCAAAGCAGTGTTACGTCTTAAACTGCCAGACTCATAATAATCTTCCTCTCCTCTCGCTTATCCGAGGTTCCTCACCTGGAATATGCACAGCAAGCAAAGCTGGAAGGCGTAAGGAGAATAATCTGGTATTATATTACATTTTATATATATAATACATAACACACGTAGGTATTCATCATTATATATATTATATATATTATTATATTATTTGACACCATATTCGCGCCGAAATTACAGACATTTGGGTAGCATTCAGGAACCGTTTTGGTTTATTATCTTCCGGCATACCTTCGAGCCACCATTTTATATTCTAGTATCGGAGTTTCAGCTCGATTGGCTTCGTATATGGCGTGAACAGACAATGGAACATGCGCGCAAAAGCTCCGGATTTCACGTCAGTACTCTTTGATTCGACAATTTTCCAACTGTGCATTGAAGAATTAGATAAAACTGAAGGTGACTGCCAACTCCGTTCAACATATTGGGGGAATCGACCCACCCCAACGCCCCTTAGGCTCGTCCTTGGTAATGCGTAATAGTTATTCCGTCCCTAGAACTACCCATTTGCAAGAAACCCAGAAGCAAAAACATCAAAACTTGTTTTCCAAAATTCAAACTTATCTATTTCTATTATTAAAAGAAATGAGCAAACTACGTACTTATACACACTTACTTTGCTAAATTCAATAGAAATAAAAGATTTCCAAAATGCCGCTCGATAGTGAGAAACAGCTCAAATTGGTACCAGATGGTTTGTTTTACTCCAGTCGGCGAAACTGAATCATCTATATAGAGAGCTACCCGCTTTGGGATAACGCAGAAGAAAATAAATAATTTATGTGTTCAAATACTGAGCTGCTAATGCAATATTATGATAAATATTATATTTTCCGGCTCCACACATTGTGCCGAAAAAAATTGAATATTGAATGTACGGCAACAGGAATGTGTACAAGGGTACATGGTGTTATTCCATACAATGAGGTGAACTGTGGCTAATTGACAATAACTAAAGAAGACACACGGTGAAATATTCATCGATTTTAACCATCAACAAATATCCCGCGTGAGCCGAGCTTTGTCACCTCATTGCTCAGTGATCTCCCAAAGAGAAAAGCGTCATGATTACAACTGCTGATATAAAAATTTTTCAACTGCTTTAAATTTTTTTCAACTCCGTTTCTTAGGTCTGTCCCTGGTAATGCGTAATGGTTATTCCGTCCGTAGATCTGCCCATTTGAAAGAAACCCAGAACATCAAAACTAGGAAGGAAGATATGTCCTATTTGAATGAATCACTATGTTGTCCACCTGAACATTTGACGAGAGGCTTTTATATCTAGCAATGTTAAGGGGTCTTCACAGAGTATCAAGATCTAATCCATAATATCAAATATTATTAAGAACTATGGATCCGGTTACACTGCGATGGATGTACGTCATGATTGTGAGACCCATAATCACCCCAGATAGCACACAATATCCTATGGATATCCGTTTCAAGTCGGGATATCTTCGTACATAGAATGGATATCCATAAGATATCCATCAGCAGATATTGAATGGATATTCAACACTGGATATCCTATGGATGTCCATAGAATATCCATTGATGGCGACAGTAAATGGATATCCTTTTGTCACAATGACGGATCTCCTATGGACGTCCATAAGATAATTGGTTGTCAGTTGTCATTGTCAATTTATCCGTTCATTCCGTTGAGGGTAGATCTCTCAAATAAGGTTGAAAATCAATACAAAATGAACAATGTGCCCAATAGATATTTCAGTAGTTAAAATTAATTGATTTTTTACGTTCCTGATGTGGATCGGAATCAAATGTATGATTTCATATCATTATTTTATTAGGGTTATGTTCGACATGAAACGTTCGCCGTACGCCTCCGATATTCGGCAATCGACGCTATTCAGTGTTTTTCTTGGGTAAGTACTGAGAAGTTGAGATAAATTTCATAAACAGCAACTTTTTGAAGCTCGCTATTATATTTGTTGGTAAAACTTTCGCACATGGCCAGTGAACCGATTTTGATGTTGTGTGTTGCCTAACACACAGCTGTAAGGGGCTAATGAAATCTCTAGGTTGGAGTCCGGTGTTCATGCAAACATGACTATGGTATGATTATATATATCATATGAATATCTGGATTAAATTCAACGCTCAATGGTTTTGATGTTTTTGAAATTATGAAACTTGAAATTGAGTTCATTTGAAGCATTTCGACATAACAAATCGATCACTGTTTGTTTTAATTCCAGGAACTTCCGCGTTTCGGAGATATAAAATTGTGAAACTTGAAAATTACACTTTTTTTTTACACATTTAGTATCTGGCCAGTAACCGATTTTCTTCATACTTGTTTCTGAGATGCATTTCGGCATAATAATTCGATCCCTGTTTGTTTTAATTCCAGGAACTTCCGAGTTTCGGAGATATAAAATTGTGAAAATTGGAAATTCCACTAACTGCGTCGAAAATTTAGAATCTGGCCAGTGACCGATTTTCTTCATACTTGTTTCAGAGATGAATTTTGGCATAACGAATCGATCCCTATTTGTTTTAATTCCAGGAACCACCGCGTTCCGGAGATATAAAATTGTGAAAATTGAATATTACACTTATTGTGTCGAAAATTTAATATCTGGCCAGTAACCGATTTTCTTCATACTTGTTTCTGAGATGCATTTCGGCATAACAAATCGATCCCTGTTTGTTTTAATTCCAGGAACTTCCGCGTTTCGGAGATATAAAATTGTGAAAATTGGAAATTCCACTAACTGCGTCGAAAATTTAGTATCTGGCCAGTGACCGATTTTCTTCATACTTATTTCAGAGATGCATTTTGGCATAACGAATCGATCCCTATTTGTTTTAATTCCAGGAACCACCGCGTTCCGGAGAAATAAAATTTTGAAATTTAAAATTTCACCTACTGAGTCGAGAATTTAGTATGTGGCCAGTGACCGATTTTCTTCATACTTGTTTCAGAGATGCATTTTGGCATAACAAATCGATACCTGTTTGTTTTAATTCCAGGAACTTCCGCGTTTCGGAGATATAAAATTGTGAAAATTGAAAATTCCACTTACTGCGTCGAAAATTTAGTATCTGGCCAGTGACCGATTTTCTTCATACTTATTTCAGAGATGCATTTTGGCATAACGAATCGATCCCTATTTGTTTTAATTCCAGGAACCACCGCGTTCCGGAGAAATAAAATTTTGAAATTTAAAATTTCACCTACTGAGTCGAGAATTTAGTATGTGGCCAGTAACCGATTTTCTTCATACTTGTTTCAGAGATGCATTTTGGCATAACAAATCGATCCCTGTTTGTTTTAATTCCAGGAACTTCCGCGTTTCGGAGATATAAAATTGTGAAAATTGAAAATTCCACTTACTGCGTCGAAAATTTAGTATCTGGCCAGTGACCGATTCTCTTCATACTTGTTTCAGAGATGCGTTTTGGCATAACGAATCGATCCCTATTTGTTTTAATTCCAGGGACTCCCGCGTTTCGGAGATATAAAATTGTGAAAATTGAATATTACACTTATTGTGTCGAAAATTTAATATCTGGCCAGTAACCGATTTTCTTCATACTTGTTTCTGAGATGCATTTCGGCATAACAAATCGATCCCTGTTTGTTTTAATTCCAGGAACTTACGCGTTTCGGAGATATAAAATTGTGAAAATTGGAAATTCCACTAACTGCGTCGAAAATTTAGTATCTGGCCAGTGACCGATTTTCTTCATACTTGTTTCAGAGATGCATTTTGGCATAACGAATCGATCCCTATTTGTTTTAATTCCAGGAACCACCGCGTTCCGGAGAAATAAAATTTTGAAATTTAAAATTTCACTTACTGAGTCGAGAATTTAGTATGTGGCCAGTGACTGATTTTCTTCATACTTGTTTTAGAGATGCATTTTGGCATAACAAATCGATCCCTGTTTGTTTTAATTCCAGGAACTTCCGCGTTTCGGAGATATAAAATTGTGAAAATTGAAAATTACACTTACTGCGTCGAAAATTTAGTATCTAGCCAGTGACCGATTTTCTTCATACTTGTTTCAGAGATGCATTTTGGCAAAACGAATCGATCCCTATTTGTTTTTATTCCAGGAACCACCGCGTTCCGGAGATACAAAATTTTGAAATTTAAAATTTCACTTACTGAGTCGAGAATTTAGTATGTGGCCAGTAACCGATTTTCTTCATACTTGTTTCAGAGATGCATTTTGGCATAACGAATCGATCCCTATTTGTTTTAATTCCAGGAACCACCGCGTTCCGGAGATATAAAATTTTGAAATTTAAAATTTCACTTACTGAGTCGAGAATTTAGTATGTGGCCAGTGACCGATTTTCTTCATACTTGTTTCAGAGATGCATTTTGGCATAACAAATCGATCCCTGTTTGTTTTAATTCCAGGAACCACCGCGTTCCGGAGATATAAAATTTTGAAATTTAAAATTTCACATTTTGTTCAATTTTCACAATTTTATATCTCCGAAACGCGGAAGTTCCTGAAATTAAAACAAACAGAAATCGATTTGTTATGCCGAAATGCATCTCTGAAACAAGTATGAAGAAAATCGGTCACTGGCCACATACTAAATTCTCGACTCAGTAAGTGAAATTTTAAATTTCAAAATTTTATATCTCCGGAACGCGGTGGTTCCTGGAATTAAAACAAACAGGGATCGATTTGTTATGCTGAAATGCATCTCAGAAACAAGTATGAAGAAAATCGGTCACTGGCCACATACTACATTCTCGACTCAATAGGTGAAATTTTAAATTACAAAATTTAATATCTCCGGAACGCGGTGGTTCCTGGAATTAAAACAAACAGGGATCGATTCGTTATGCCAAAATGCATCTCTGAAACAAGTATGAAGAAAATCGGTCACTGGCCAGATACTAAATTTTCGACACAGTAAGTGGAATTTTCAATTTTCACAATTTTATATCTCCGAAACGCGGAAGTTCCTGAAATTAAAACAAACAGGAATTGATTTATTATGCCGAAATGCATATCAGAAACAAGTATGAAGAAAATCGGTCACTGACCAGATACTACATTTTCGACGCAGTAAGTGAAATTTTCACTTTTCACAATTTTATATCTCCGAAACGCGGTGGTTCCTGGAATTAAAACAAATAGTTTATATAATATATATGCATTTAATAATTCATATTTCTAGAACTGAAATTACGTAGAAATTGAAGCTTCAAATGAACTCAATTTCAAATTTCATAATTTCAAATACATCAAAACCATTGAGCGTTGAATATAATCCAGATACCTTAGGTATGTTTGCATGAATACCGGACTCCACTTCAGTGTTCATTAGCCCCTGACAGCTGTGTGTTAGGCAACCCGCAACATCAAAATCGGTCACTGGCCATGTGCATGGTTCTGTGCAATATACGCACTGATGTTTTGGAGGAAATTAAAGAAATTTTTGTGAGGCCTGTCTCAAATAAGGACGAGTAAGAAATTGATTCAATATTTCTATTAGTTGATAATTTCCCGATAAACAAATTAAGTAGTTCGAAACACTATTGAATGACAAACAAATAAGGAGAGGAGCTTGTCCAGTAACAAGAACGCAGAACTCTGAAGTAGATTCTTTAACATTTTCAAATAAGTATACTTTTTTGTGTTGTGTTCATTGGTTAGAATGTTATTTTTCACTGATATTCAAGGAATTCTTCTGTGAATTAAACTAAATTTGTTTTGACTATTCAACAAATTGTTTCTAAGACATATATGTTCCATTTTCAAGATTTAGATCTTGTAATCAAAAGAAATTATATTTTTTCATTTCAAATGGTTTTCATTGCACTTTCAATTTGAATATTATAGTAACGATTGAAGTACAAAAATCTTGTCACTTTAATGATTAAACTAGATTCGATATTCTTCAACTGATAAGATTCAAATATTGTTATCAAAAGGAAAGTAATTTTTGGCATGCCTTTTGATAAAAATGTTTGAATCTTATCAGTTGAAGAATATCGAATCTAGTATAATTTACAAAGGATATCTCATGAACATATATATATCGGTAACGGACATCTCATGGACATCCATAACAGATGTCTTATGGAGGTCTGTAACAGATATCTTATGGACATCGGTAACGGATATCCTATGGATGTCCGATTTGGTGGCCAACAGATATCTTTAGGACATTCATAGGATATCCAATAACCTCCCAGGATATCCTTTGGATGTCCGGAATATCCGCTTCGGATATCCATCGGACATCCATAGGACGAACCTGTGCTATCTGGGACGTATGGGGCAGTAGTCTGGTACATAAAAATAAGCCAGAATAGCACGAGGGGAACCCTCGACAAAGTACAAAGGCTGGCAATGTGTGTGTATCACTGGAGCTATGGGAACCTGTCCTACCAGGGCACTTGAGATTATAACAAATCTCACACCACTGCATCTGGTGATAAAGAAAATGGTCCATGAAGCCATTCTCAGAATATCTAGGAAAGGATCAGGTAATGCGAGCATTAAAAACCAGATAGCCTGCTCCTCTCTTACCAGGTACATTTCATCAGCCAATCTTCCTAGTGACGAAATGATCAAGAAAGTGAGCATCAAAAAAAACTTTACTCCGATGCTTGGTATGAAAAAAGATTGGGACATGGAATCCAACACCCAAGTTCTTAAAAGAAATGCCATTAAATGGTACACAGGCGGTTCAAAAACCACTACAGGAGCTGGCGCAAGAGTATATGGGCCAGGCCAAAATGCTCACTATCGCTAGGCTCCTATCCGATCATCTTTCAGGCAGAAGTACTTGCAATAGGAAGATGCGTGGAAATGAACCTAGAAAGAAACTATCAGAGTTGTAACATTTCCACATCCTGATGCCCAAATAGCATTATTTACAGATGCATCAGACAAATCAATAGGGGCAGTATTACAGCAATTCGAGCCATCAGGTTGGAGGCCTATTGCATTTTTTTCAAGAAAGCTTAATTCACCTCAAAAAAACTACAGCACTTACGATAAGGAACTTTTAGCAATCTACCTAGCTGTGAAACAATTTAAACATTATTTGGAACCGAGACAATTCACAATATTTACAGATCACAAACCAATTACTTTTGCATTCAAACAAAAAAACGAGAAAGCTTCGCCACGCCAACTTCGCCAGTTACAATATATTTCCCAATTTTCTACAGATATAAGGCACATAAAAGGAAAAGACAACATTATTGCTGACGCTTTATCTAGGATAGACGAAATCAACGTGATTGATTATGCAGAAATTGAAAAGCAACAGCAAAATGATCCAGAACTGGAAGAATTACGTGCAAACCCACGATTACAGTTCAGAAAATATCAAATAGACTCTGGAAAAAATATTTGGTGTGATATATCAACAGAAAATATTCGACCATATATCCCCAAACCGTTACGATTACAAACATTCAAGCATTTTCATAATTTTGCACATCCTGGAATAAAAAGTAGCGTTAAACAAATTTCCTCTAAAATAATTTGGTCAGGAATGAAGAAGGATATCCGAAAATGGGCACAAACCTGTATTGACTGTCAAAAAAACAAAGTCACAAGACATACAAAGTCAGAACTAAGCAAGTTTCAGAAAGTCGACGATAGATTCAGCGTAGTGCATTTGGATATTATTGGACCATTACCACCTTCCCGAGACAAAACATATTGTCTAACATGTATCGACCGCTTCACAGGATGGATGGAAGTCATACCAATGACAAATATGACCGCAGAGGTAGTCGCGAAATCGTTTTATAAAAACTGGATTGCCAGATTTGGGACACCGGCGACAATCGTTACCGACCAAGGCAGACAGTTCGAAAGCCAACTTTTCATAAATCTGGCGGCACTCTGTGGAACATCACTGAAACATACAACGCCATATCATCCCCAAGCAAATGGTAAAATCGAAAGACTGCATAGAACTTTGAAAGCAGCGATTAGAGCTCATAACAATCCAAGTTGGACTGAATCCCAGATAGCACACAACATTCTGAGAATGTGATATCTAGCTTCTGAACGTTCATACTTTAGAATATTCTAATAGAACGTTCCATGCATCGTCGTAGAACATCTAGAATATTCAAGGAATGTCCTTCAGTAAACGTTCTGATCACATTTCAAAAATGATATCCATATCATATTATATGAAGAACATTACTAGAATATCCTTAGAGAATATTCATAGGAGTTGTAGTTTATTTCATTATTTGGTAAGATCCTTGTGGAATATAATAAGAACCTCCTCAGAATGTTCTTTGATCATTGCGTCGCGTGGGATCATTTTGAGATTTATGGTTTATTTAATAGTGTAGTGTAACATGTGACTTTACTACTTCACCTCAGAGGCTTTTCGATGCTATAGAAATTTTTATATCGACTGTTCATAAGCTCGGTCAACACCTCCTACATCCTTTTAGGAGGTGTTGGCTCGGTATATTTTCACTAGTGAAAGTTAATCAGTAAAGTTCTGATTCAAATAGATGAACAGCTTTTCAAGCCGAATATTTTTCCCTAATCTTCCAACCCTGACCGATTACTTCGGGTATCAGAACACGCTCCTGGCTCTTGTTACCAGCCCAGCCTACAGATATTTATTAATTTCACAATTCGCATCCTGGAATCATCACGTGACGTGACGTGAACCAATATGGCGGTTCTTTAATCTTTGATGGTTCTTTGTACATAAACTGTTGTTTATAATAAGTTACGTGTTGAGGCCGTTGGATATTTTATAGTGTTCATTGACTTATTCCGGAGCTTTTCTGCTGTTTAAACTATATTGAAATGGAGAATGAATTTCTGAAAAGACTATTGTTGAACAACGGAGACTTTGCTGAACGGTAGGTTCGAAAAAAAGTACCTTCATCATGTGTTTACATTTCATTTTATTACAGATATACATATAATAAAGTTGGGATTAATTAACGGCCTAGATCCTTCAACATTGAATGTTTCTGATCTGGATAGTGGATAATTGGATAATTCAATTGATGGTGTTCCTCCAATCACATATATGGATATTGCAATGTATTTGGATTATTATATACCACAACCTACAAGACATTCATGCATTTTTGCTAATAAAGAGTTCATATCTAATAGCACAATGCTGGGATAATTACTGAAGTTATTACTACCAAAAAATACAAATTCAATTGTTCACCTCACAGTCGCATTATTGTGATTTCATTATATGATTTCCAAATAGTTGTTTCGAAGTACGAATCCTATAAGATCTGGAACTATGGGAAAAGAACTGCTAAGAAATTTCATTCAGAAGTTATTATGCTGATGGCGAAATATTTCACATCTGCAGAGGTTGCTGCAGATTATCGGGAAATGATCTTAATAATAATGATCATGAACCAACTGAAGAATCAATCAATTTTGATGAAAAGTTTGATTTTCCTATTAAATATTACAACGTATTTCAAAAATTGGAGAAATAGTAATTTAGACCTTGAGGAAATTAAAACAAAAGTGGTAAGTTTCACGATTTTGATTTGTGTGATGTATCCAAATGTTACATTCAAATAGATTTTTGTTCTCTAGAAAATTCATTGATACTACCACATTACAGGTTATCAAATTATTCAAATTTGTTCACATATAAAAATCCTCGATATTATTGTATGAAATTCTCCTGGAAATTAATAATGTATACTCCTATCTAACATATAGGATTAGATAAGTCCACAGCATACATATTATTATTTATGTTACATTTCGGTTGTTGTTTTAGGTTTACGAGTTGTCAAAAATTGGGGGCCTAAACACAAAGTGATAACAAAAGGAAAGGTTGATGACAAATGCTCTTGCTATGAAATCTAGCTGGTTAGGATTTAAGAAGAAGGATAATTTTTCGTCATTGATTTTTTCCGAAATAGTGAAAGGTAAGAATTTTCGAAGAATTTACTATGTTCTATAAGATAGATAAGATAAGAAATATATTTCTATGAAGAAGCAATGTTTGAAGGAATAACTAGTCAAGATATTTTACCGAAATCACTTTACTTGGAATTATTGCGATAACTAAAATACATTAATACTCCATATTTGAATTATCTTTCATATTTTACAGAATCTGTGATGAACATTCATCGAAAGATTACAGAGTCTGATGCGGAATTGGTAATTAAAGACTGGTTGGTTAAGGCGAAAGAGAAGGAGGAAAAGTTTCAGAAATTAGACCCCAAAACTATAATCTAGTGAAGGTAGGAATATTAGTTGTACTCAATATCATTCATACACCATGAAGCAATATTTTTTGATTATTCTACTAGCTAAAATTTGGTTTGTTGCCTTGTATTTCATTCTGATCTGGCTTTACACTGAAAACTATTAAATTATTCAAGGTGCCTAGTAATATTTCATTTCTTCTCTTCCAGAATCTCTGATTTTGAAACCAAAAGGCTGGTTGGTAGCCAAAAATGATGGAGAAGATAATCTCGCGAATATTATTTTTTTTATAAACAAAATATTTTGTTATTATTCTTTTGAATTTATTTCAGGAAATGTCTTCCTAAAAATAAAACTGATGACTTGAATGATGTATTATTATAAAATGGATTAGTGTTGTTTGACCTCGAATAATATTATTATATTATTTGTGAAAAAACTAGGCTTATGCTCAGAATCAGCATTCTGATGATTTTTTATGGGATTACGAAAAATAAATAAGAATTTCATAACCATTCAATATGATGAGTCTATGAAATCTCAAAGTTTAACTAAATTTATAAAACATTTTAATTTTAAATTGAATTATAACAAAAAAGCATTCAATACCGTTAATTTATCGTTGAACACAATTTTTTTTTAGTTTTTCTGTTGGGGTTCGGTATTATTAATTCCCGCAGGGAATGCGGCAGGAATTAATAATACTAATGAATTTATAAATTCAACCAAATATTTTCGGAATTAAAGTATATTCTGGGAATATTTATAGAATGAGTGGGAATCTCCATAGAATATTTGGAGTAATATTAATAGGAGATTTTTTGAAACGTACCTGGAATATTCTCAAGAATATGCCTGAAATATTATCAAGAACATTCCTAGAAGGTTCTAGAATATTCGGGAGAACATTCATAGAACCTTTATAGAACCAGAGTTCCTCTCTCACTTAATAGTGCATGGAATGTTCTAAGAATGTGTGGGGTCTCTTGTGAGGATATTCTATGAATATTTGAACATTCTGGCGGTATCTTCTGAGAACATCCATATAACGTGTGTGTGCTATCTGGGATCCTTGCCAACAGTTTTGTTGGGACTTAGAACAGCAGTAAGAGAAGATGCTGACCATTCAATTGCAGAAATGCTATATGGACGAACAATACGTCTCCCAGGTGAATTTTTCAATCCACCAACCGTACCCATTAATACAGAGGATTTTGCAGCAGAATTGCGCCAACATATGGCACAACTTAAACCCGTTGCCACAAAAGAAAATACCTCTAGGATAGTTTATGTGCATAAAGACCTAAGTACCTGCACTCACATATTTTTGCGGACCGACCGAGTCAAGAAATCTTTGGAGCCACCATATGAAGGACCATTCAAAGTTCTCCAACGATTCGAAAAGTATTTCACAATCAATATTAGAGGAAAACAAGATAGACTCAAACCCGCCTATATTCTTAGTAACGAGACACCAGCAACTAGCACCACTACAGACGATACCGTTAGTGCTAATAATCCGACAACTCACGATAAAGAAATAAGGACAAGAGTGGGTAGGAAAGTGCGGTTTCCCAGCAAATATCTTTCGTGATAGTTCGGTAAATCTAAGGACAAGTGCGGTAAAACCAAAACAAGTGCGATTTCCTAGACGCAGTGCGGTAAAAAAGTGAGTGTCTCGCTAGTAAAGAAAAAACAATATAGACGATCATGACCAACATGAACTGTTTCAAACCCGTACAACAAGTACCTAATATGTACCAATTGTTTATATGTATTGTACTAACTATTGAATGCACAACAAAACATGTTAAATCATCAAGAACTTGTGTATTTAACTAATCTTATGTTCAGATTTTTTTTTCTAGAAATAATAATTTTTATCATTAGTTGCATAATAATAATTCGTATCGTAGCGGATGAAATTGTAAATTTTTTTTAAGTTAGCCGCTACTGAGGAGAGAGTAGTGTAGCAGTATTTCTCCCCAGATTTAAGAATATAAACAAGGCGACAGTGACAACAGGGTAAGTTTCGGCAGGTACTAGAAAGCCGAACCGCCCGAACACAGGCAGTCCCCCGAGAAAGCTCAAGCGGCACGTCACGTCGTCCCTTTCTAAATTTGTACGAAGCTCTTCGATGTCAATAAACAATTAAATCAGAAAAGTGTTTCAGTGTAAAAGTCCCTAACAGACCGTTATATTGGTAGGCTTAGGGATGTCATCTCCACTCAGCGCTACCAATTCGGGTCCCTCCCAAGAATTAAGTTTCGGCACTGACTTCATTAGCCAGTCCGCCGATCCTTGGGACCCACAATCCACAAGCATCATTCCACAGCGGAAATGAACTCCTGTGAAGTGGATCCCCCTTTCTTTGCTCTGGCATATCTCCTCCACCAGAGTATCCTCTAGGGCGGAGAGCTGCCCGGCTTCCAGGGTGGCCCTAGGGTAGTCCTTGGGCACAATTCCCACCCTGGTCACCTTTCCTGTTTTAACAGCTGCTGCATAGCCAGTGGCTTGCCCGGTTTTTGGTGCAGCTGTTCTTTGTTTCTTCGGCGGAGGCCGCTGAGGAGGTGTTATAAGCTCCGGGCCTCTCTTACCGTGTGCTTTCCCCGAAGGAGTCTCCGTCGGGGCTGGGCGCTGAAGAGCCTGCTTCCTAGCCTCCTCAGGTGCAAGACCTTGATGGAGGAGTCGCAGGTACTTCCGCACCCCTGCTCCACTGAGTCCTTTCCTCAGTGGATCATCTCTGCCGCCCGGTTGACCCAGTTTGGGCAGGTCGAACGGCAGACGGTGTTTTCTCGGTCCCTTGACCTTATTCCCCTCTGCTGGGTGCCCGGATGAGGAGGTGGAGGGTTTCTCCACTCCCTTTCCAGTGGTAGCATTTTTTTCTTTTTCTTTTTTCATGTTGTTCCCACGAAAAGCTAGGGTCCTAACGGTCCACCTCTGCAGAGCCCCGCTTGCAGAGGTAAGGGGTTGAATACAATGGAGTTCCCCCCGGTGCTCCAAGGTCGAATCCAGTTAAGACTAGTCTTCTATCTAGCCACGCATCCCTCGGCCTGGGTTCCCACCTTGGATTTAGAATTTTTAATGAGGTTATTTCCTCTCGGTCCGGGCGATTAAGCCAAGACCCCCCCCCCACTCCACTGACCCGTGAGACATGACCACAGACCGCCAGGGTGCGTTGGTATAACAAGATGGTCCCGAGGTTAACTCGAGATACCACTTGGCATCGTAACCTTGTGTGCTATCCCTTAGCCACGACACTACAGCCGGGACAGGTGAAGTTGGTCCGCGGCATGGTATTTGAGGGCTGCCAATTGAGTTTTTACGCACAACGAGCCCCCAGTATTCCCACGCAGACCTCCTCCTCATAAAAAAATCATCGTTGGAGGCCCCCTCCTATCCGCCACCTGGAGGCGCGCTGGGTTGGCACTTCACTCCCCCCATGGTTGCCATTGCCTGTTCTTAGCCGCCCCCCGAAAGGGACGTTACCGACTCTCACCACTAGGAGGTGACAGGTTGGACCTGAGAGAGTCAGAGTGCAACGTTACCCCCTACAACAATATACAATTAATATGAGATGAATTACAAAAAAAATAAAAAGTGACCGGGGGGGGGGGGGGTGATTACAACTGCTGATATAAAAATTTTTCAACTGCTTTAAAATTTTTTTAACTCCGTTTCTTAGGTCCGTCCCTGGTAATGCGTAATGGTTATTCCGTCCGTAGAACTGCCCATTTGAAAGAAACCCAGAACATCAAAACTAGTTTTCCGAAATTCAAACTTATCTATTTATATTATATTGAAACAAAGAAGCAAACTGCGTACTCATCACATATTTACGTTACTAAATTCGATAGAGATAAAAGCTTTTTAAAATGCCACTGGACAGTGCATGAGGAATAGCACAAATTGGAAGTGGTACCAGATGGTTTATTTTATGACTACTGAAACATCTAGAGTCGAGCTACGAGCTACCCACATTGGGATAACGCAATATTATGAAAAAATTAATTTTTTGCAGGCTGTCGAAAACTATTGAATATTGAGTTTACGGCAACAGGAATGTGTACAAGGGTACACATAACATGCTGGTGTTATTCCATGTTATCCGGTCCCTTTTATCTGCCTGCTTTGCATTTATTCGGTCAGGCGGTCAAATTCCTTCACTATAACAATTTTTTCGGAAATATTCCAACTCCATTGAAATTTTCCCAACTGCTTCGTAATTTTTTTTAACTCCTTCGAATTTTTTTCCAAATCCTTCGAAAATTTGCCAACTCCGTTCAACATTGAATCAATTTGAACATTATTTATTAGAATATTGAAATAGGTATGATTTAATTGTGGAGTTCAGGGCAAACAGATAAAAGTATCAAGGCGAACACTTCCTCAAAACTTGAGACATATAACTTCCTACATACTATCCTATATTTCGATTCACCCGAAAATAATTATGTTATGATGTAAATACAATATTGATTATGTAATAAACTATTATTTGAATTTCAGCTAGTTATTTTCTATTAACCTCCAATATATATTCTGCCCCTTTCTTATAGGTGTTAAATATTCTAGTTTGAGTTCACTGCGGACTTATTAATTATTATGAACATTACAAAAGTAATAACTACACTCTTGTCCACTACAGTTTTTGTCGTCTGACATATGTTTCGGAAACAAAGTTCCCATCTTCAAAGACGAAGTGTTACTAAAGCATGCTATCAATTTCTACATTCAAGTAGGGGTTCACATAATACCCAATTTTTAAAGTTCATGCCGCCCCTTCCGGGCATTTTTCATTATGCGCATGCGCAAATGAGAAGTGATTTAACGGCTGGAGTTTTGGTCTGAGAGGATTGAGGGTTTGGGGTGGAGGATGCTATTCCTTTATAGAATCCCCTGATGAGGGTCCGCGCATGCGTGGATTCAAGATGCGATATCTCCTGAACCACTACATGCTCTTTATCTCACTTGATTGAAGTGTCTGGTGCCACAAAACCCTTAGACTATAGTCTAAGCCACATTAAGCAAAGCAGTACCTAAATACCTTGGATAGATTCTCACAATTTTCTCTTTTTAGGAAAATATCATCATATAGCATATTATTCGACTGTTTTTTTATTAGAAATCTTCATACAGGACGTTTTTCTTTTAAGGTCAATTCTTAACTCATGGTATTCCACGGCATATCGTACGGTTTGACCGATTTGTGTTATAGAAAATCTCTCTTAGCTGATTTTTGTTATTTTCAGCAAGGTATAAAACGAAAGGCAAGTTGAATAAAATAAGACAAATATTAAATTTATTAAGTATTCCACATAAAAATAGATGAGTTCTTCTAATTATAAATTTAATAATTCACATAAATACATCGTCCCTACAATTCTTTATTTACAACACCTCCACTTATCAGATGATAAGAAAGCCACCAAGCAAGAACGGGTTGAGTAAAAGCAACAAAAAGAAGAAAATACAGTCTTCTCTTATTTCCCATTCGTTGGCTTGGATCTCCATAATAGCTTGTTTCAGTACTAACCTCCGATAAAACTTGTGCTTTCAGTGCCCTAATCAAAAAGAAAGCCAGAGCGAAATTTGTATAGACCAAAACGGCATAGTAACCAGTTTTTCCACAAACCATGCTTATGGATACACTAAAAATCATCCCAACAAACTTGTATCCACTATAAGCTAAAAGATCTAGGGTACGAAGATTAGTCTGAATCATCGATACATATAGGGTACCTAGATAAATACACAGTTCTACCACAAACCAAGCCAGAGCAGAAGAAGATAGAATGCCGATTTGTTCAAAGGTGAACCTTCGTTGAGTTCCTAAGAGTAAACCTGCTATCAATATATACGTAATGTAAGCCATCATTGGTATATATAGGTCAGGGGCATTTATTTCAAACCTAGGTTGAACTGGTGCATCCTGTTCATATTTTATCGACCAATTCTGAAAAAAAAAGATAAGTTATTATTCTATATTTGAAAGAACTATTTTATGGTTATACATATAATACGTTTTTGCCAGATTGCGTAAACAGAACTGCATGCTTATGGTTATGGTTATATTATACCTATATCAACTATAGTCATAACCGAATAATTGAGAAAATTGAAAACCTTGCTAATAGGTATTGTTTGAAATAGTACGGATCATGTTATCAAATATTTTCATAATGGCGTAATACATTATTTTGCTAGGCTTGAAAATTATCCTAGTCTCAAAACGTTATGTTAGAATTCCGTACATCTCTCGTATTTAATAGAATACAGGGTCATGCACCAGTGGTCCATGTCTCTATTTAGGAAACAGATATACAGGGTGTCCGGGAAAATGTGGGAAATCTCTCAGATTTAGATAAAACATAAAAAAATAAGATGACAAGTTCCCATCAATATTTTTCCTAACGGTCCTCCCTACGGAGATACGGCCTCCTAATCCATTTTACTGGAATAAATTTTAAACTACTTAATATAATTAAATGAAAATTTGATATGATAAGCAGTAGTAGGGACCTCTTAAAATACTGCCCTTAAATTTCAATCTGCTTGTTTAGTTTACCAGGGGCGGACTAGGTTGTACATTTTAATGCTTACATTTTTAACACCCTGTATGATAAGGAGTTAAAAAAAACAAATTTGGATAATTTTAATGCTTACATTTTTAACACCCTGTATGATAAGGAGTAAAAAAAACAAATTTGGATACCTTGAACATTAAGCTGAAGAAAAGGTACTCTTGTTCATTGTCGATAAAATGAACCGTTTTCAAGGTATCCAAATTTGTTTTTGCATGAAAAAAAAAAAGAATCGACATCATCCGGGAAATAGAAGAAACGAAATATGATTTCATGGCAATTTTCATTAGCCTAACCTAGTTTTATAATTGTCATGTTTGTACAACTAGGATAGGCTAATGAAAATTGCGATAAAATCATTTATTTCGTTTCTTCTATCTCCCGAATGATTTCGATTCTTTTCCATTTACTGGAAAAACAAATTTGGATACTTTGAAAACGGTTCATTTTATCGACAATGAACAAGAGTACCTTTTCTTCAGCTTAATGTTCAAGGTATCCAAATTTGTTTTTTTAACTCCTTATCATACAGGGTGTTAAAAATGTAAGCATTAAAATGTACAACCTAATCCGCCCCTAGTAAACTAAACAAGCTAATTTAAATTTAAGGGCAGTATTTTAAGAGGTCCTTACTATTGTTTATCATATCGAATTTTCATTAAATTATACTAAGTAGTTTAAAATTTATTCCAGTGAAATGGATTTCCAGTGGCGTCATTTAGGAGGCCGTATCTCCGTAGGGAGGGCCGCTAGGTAAAATATTGATGGGAACATGTCATCTTATTTTTGCTCATATGTTCTGGGGAACATCGCGTTAACATTTTGCCCAAATGTCTGTAATTTTCGAATTTTTCGCCGAAAATGGTCTCAAACGATTGGGTTCAACTCCCTGATGAAGAATTCGAGGTCAAATTTGATTCTGTCCGTCCGGCCTTTGCCACGATAACTTGAGAATGGAAAGAGCTAGCGACTTGAAATTTTCAGGGTAGGTGGCGCATCCCAATACGACGGACAAGTTCGTTAATGGGCATAATCGGCACAATGGTTTCCGAGTAATAACTTTGTTTTCAATCAATATAAATCCGATCGAATTGAAACTTGGTGAATAGTTGTAGAATATAAACCTAAGCACGTTTGTGAAATTTCGTGAAAATCGTATCAGTAGAAAATTAAAAAAAAATTATTAAAAAATATTTTTTGTCTCGATAACCTGAGAACGGAAAGAGATAGCGACTTGAAATTTTCAGGTTAGGTTGTGCATCTGAATGTGACATTTGAGTTTGTTTATAAGCATAATCGGCCAAACGGTTTTGGAGTTATCCCCATCTGCAATTTGGTTGTTATTTCCTTAATAACTCGAAAAATACCAAACCGATCCAATTTAAATATGGTTATAAGTTGAAGAATGCCTACACGGAAATTCTTGCAAAATTTTGTGAGGATCGTATCACTAGAATTTTTTTTTAAAAATCATTGAAAAAAATTCTATATATCAGAAACTATTCATCAGACATGGCAGATATTTTGCGAGAGCCTTCAGAACCTATCTCTACTACCAAGTTTCAAGTTTGAACACGATCTGATCTATACTGTTCGAGATCTGAGCAGCCTTGTGTGAGTTCCGTAGCTGGATGGGTGACCGTTGCCTCGATAGCTCCCGAACGAAAGGAGATAGAGACTTGCAATTTTCATGCGCATCTAAATGGGAGAGTTAAGTTCGCTGTTGGCCAGAATCGGCCCAACGGTTTCGGAGTTACACCCATCTGGAATATTATTTCCTCGATGACTCAAAAAATAAAGACCCGATCAAATTGTAGCTTGCTAACTAGTTGTAGAATATCGACATAAAGACCTGTGTAAAATTTTGTGAGAACCCCTAGAAAATAAAAAAAAAACTGGTTCAAGCACACGTCAGTGCTTGAACCAATTTTTTTTTCAGGTAGTAGCTTTTGCGCGTATGTTCTATTGTCCATTCTCTTGTATTGGACACTCTAAATCAAATATACCATGGTGAATTCTATTGTCCGTTCTCCTGTATTGGACACTCTTAATCGAATTTACCATGGTGAATTCTATTGTCCATTCTCCTGTATTGGACACTCTCTTAATCGAATTTACCATGGTAAATTCGTCCAATACAGGAGAACGGACAATAGAATTCACCATGGTATATTTGATTAAGAGTGTCCAATACAGGAGAATGGATAATAGAACATACGCGCAAAAGCTCCTGACTTCACGTCAGTGCTTGAACGAATTTTTTTTTTATGTTTTATCTGAATCCGAGAGATTTCCCACATTTTCCCGGACACCTGTACATCTATTTTTAAGTTTTCCCAAAAATTGAATGTAATAGGTAGTAAATGTAATAGCTACATGTATGCGGTATGTTATATCTGTTGATCTTCATTATATTTTGGGAAAAATTGTTTTCAATATATTTATTATGAATAAAACGTTCATTGTAATAGATTTTCCAGCTCTATGTTATATCTGTTAGATTTCACACCCATTTCGAATTGATTTTGTCCTAAAAATCATAATTCCTAATGTTTAGCTGTTATATGAAATGGATTCCTAATTTAAAAGGAAAGTAAGATCATGGGAATTTTGAAAACTCAACAGTACAGACTAAATAGCACAGTAATTCGATTATATATTTATTATATCATCATAATGAAATTTTGTCATATTTAATAGAATGATTTTCCCAACAATTGTGAAACTATTTGAAAACATATATTCAAAAGTATAAGCTACCTGGAACTATACGCAAAGACAACATAGCTAACCACCGACAATAACATCTCGTGATCCATTGTAACAAAGGCCTTACTAAAGTAAGATAAGTAACTTGATATGAGCTTTATCAAATGTTCTGAATACTTCGTCTGAATGTTAGTTAAGATTAATTCTCATCTTATAGAAAAAAACTAAAAAATCAACTTACCGAATGTGTGAATGGAAATAACAGAAGCATTAATTTTTTCAACACATATTTTGTATCAACTGAGAAATAATATTTTAGCTTTCCAACAGGGACATATTTTTCAACTTCCTTCTGTATGATATTTGTTCCCACACTGGCCAACTGAAACAAACACCATAAGTAAATCAAACACAACTACTTTAGTAAAAGAATCACCTGTTGGCCATACTGGAGTGCAAAATCTTGTACAATTGGCTGTTTAAAAGCTGTTAAATTGGTTCTCTGAGAGTTGTCCATACTATATTGCATATTCATATTATACAAAACGTTCGGAGGTGCAGAAGGACCCATATCTAGGTTCGGGTTCATCATTGGAGAACTGGCATACTCTTTAAGAAAAATACATCAAATATACAATTCAATTTACACTGAAACATATTAATCAATGACATGAAAGAATTTAAGTTTTTAATACACATAGACCTTATAGAATTCGACAATATTTTAAGAGAATTTGAAGAGAACATCGATCATGTTATCTCACAAAAAGATTGGCACTGTCAAGTATCCACAAGTGTCCCTGCAATATGAGGTCATAAAGTATTATTATGTAAGTATACAAACAACTAAAGTAAATCAACCGCAAAAAAAGATAAAAATCACAAATTATAAATCATGAAGGATAGATTCACAAACTTCTTCAAAATTCCTACACCCAATTTGGGTTTCAAACCATAGTTCAGGAGCAACTGCAGACTTATTAAAATGTACTATACAAAAACTAGAACAAAAAGATTTGGTGATCATCATATTTAGAGACCTGCAGAAGGCAAATAAAGTGCGCATAGCTATGTTGGTAGCCAACCTCCGTTAGGAGATGGTACACGAAGAAGAAGAAGAAGAAGGCATTTGACACAATGAACTTAAAAGTTTTGCTCGATAAATTGAAAATAATTGGCATTGTTGGCACACTCATTTTTGAGAGAAAAGCACTGACATGAAGTCAGGAACTTCTGCGTGCATGTTACATTGCCTATTTACACCTCACACACTCACAAAATACTGCATGAACTTGAATATGAACAAAGGCAGCGTTAACAGATGAAAAAATGCACTGGTCAACTGAATCCAAATTTTAAAATAAAATAATTCCAACACTACAGATCTGATCGAGCTGAAATCCGGTAATTGATTGTGAAATGACAGCTTAAAGGTTTGTGCGGAATCTGACAGATTGCTTCTGAAATCTTATTTATTTTGGAAGAAAAATGTGTATTTCTTTTTCTAGCTTTTTCTATCCACACAAAGTTTTGCACAAATTTGCAGGTCGGCATTCTACAACTAATTATGTTTCAATTTGATCGGATTTGTATTTATTGAGTGATTCAGGAAATACCAAATTTTTGATCGGTATAACTCCAAAAACCGTTCAGGCGATTAACATTAACAAACATAAGACGGACAGAATTGTATTGGACTACAGATTATTCTTCAGTGAGTCGAACCCAATCGTTTGAGACCATTCAAAAATTCAGACATTTGGACAAAACTGTAGGCCATTAGTTCTGGGGAACAAGCACGCCAAAAATGAAAACTTCCAAAATTCATCAATACTATATTTATCACGGTTTGCGAATTTGAAAGGTTAATAGGAAAGAACAGTTTTTAAATTAAAGATTCTCAGGAGAGTCCAGCAGCCCCTCCACCAAACCTAACAGTCCACAGGATACCATCTAATTCAATTAAGCATTTGATGCTGCTATAATATTAATAATGGTCTGGTATCTAATATCTGATATCTAATCTACAACACAATCCATGTATAATAACTCCAGAGTCTTAATTTTCCAACAGAAGAAAATCATAATTAATCCACATAACTGTTGCATAGAAGTACTAGCAGTTAATGAGCTCTTGATTTCAATTGGAACTACAGACTACATAGATAAGTAACACTACAAAAGTAACTACACTCTTGTCCACTACAGTTTTTGTCGTCTGACATATGTTACGGAAACAAAGTAGCTTTGAAGATGGAAACTTTGTTTCCGAAAAATATGTCAGACGACAAAAACTGCAGTGGAAATGAGTGTAGTTACTTTTGTAGTGTTCATAATAAGTCCATAGTGAACTCAAACTAGAATATAGATAACTAAGTTCAAGAAAATACCTTGTGGAGGATATTGGGGTAGATTTTGGGGTTCTTGGGCCATATTTCCATAGGATTGTTGTTGAGGAACGTTCGGCTCGTAAGGTGAATAACCCATTGCATTTACATCAACAACTCTTTTGACTTTACGGCCAAAGCCTGGAAAATATTGTGTGATTAGATTTAGGTTGAGGTCTATTTCTAACCAACTTACTGGTCCTAGTACCAGCATTTGAGTTATAGTTCATTTTGAAATATTCTATTCATACGAAACAATGTCAATCCATACGGAATTGATGTATTTACGAATGTTAATTAAATAAACATCCCAATGAGAACGTAATCAACTTGAACTTATGTCCAATCATTCGTCTTGGTTAAGATCAGAAATTGTCAAAAGTTGTAAAAGATCCAGTAAACGTCAGATACTTCAGATCATAGAAGTCTGTCCTGTCGTCTGACGTCACAATCAGCTGATGAGGGGACAAACGACCAAACGAGTCATTTTCATTTGTACGTTGCTTGTAGGTTGCGACACGAAAGGATAGCATTTGAGCTTGAGCCTATCGGAGCTAGTCAACAAAACTTCCCCTAAATCCTACCATTCCTACCTATTTAGGTCTACAGTGACTATAGTCCGTTTAAGATATATTGACATCGAAGTAGGCCTTGAACGTGTAGTTGGTGCTTTATTTCTAGTTACAAAAAATTACTGTTCTGTAACCAGAGAAAATAAATATTAACATAACCTTGAATATTTTCAATGCTATCTCCTATTTGTAATGGGTTACGTGCAGTTCTGACAGTTGACAAGACATTGGAGGACCAACAAAACAGGAATTAGTACTGTTATTGGTTGTTTTGCTCATATTTCTCGTAATTTTTGAATGTTATATCAAGTTATATTGTATTTACGAATTTTATGTAGTGTAATTAATATCTCATAAACGTTATTTGATCCATAAAAGGGGTATATATTGAGAAAAAAATAGTATTTCATAGGTAAGAATGCTAATATCTTCCTTATCTGAACAGTTTGCTCATTTCCATGTTTTCAGGTACCTTGTAATCCAATTTATATTTGTAAATAATCATGATGGATTATAGTGATTACTCTGAAGAACATTCTGAGAGTGACAAAAAGCTCTATATCGATCAAATTTCCATCATTGGTGGTTCGTTTAGATCCTTATACTATCAGGAAGCAGAAGTGTTCAACAAAAGTTGATGACTTTACGAAAATACTGTAACCGGACATTTTTATGCACCTTGTGGTTACCAAGAACAAATATACTTCAGATGATATGAGTTCTAATAAAAGTTTGTAGGCTTACAATCAGACAACATGTGGATGGGTGCGGAATATCTCCATAATAAAGACTGGCAATCATAGTTTGATAATTGCAAAGGTATAGGTTCAACAATCATCTTCAAATTTATATATTTCACTATAACTATCATGGATGTATTTGAAGAAAAGTATTTGAATATATCATCGAAGGAATTGCAGGATATCGGTAAGCCCCAATCTATCAAACTTTTAGTTCTTAAAATTTTATACTTGTTGGTGATTTTTATCTTATGTGTTCTGTTGAATTTATTAGTGGCAGTAATAAATGAGTCTTCAAGGCTGTTATATGAATGCAGCTTGTATCAACGTTAGTAAAATGATTTATTTATCAATATTTTTCAGGCAGAAGCATCAACATCAATTTGACAGTGGTTGAATCTAAATCTATTGAAATTGAAAGCAGGGAGCAGTTGAATATCAAGAGTTGGTTTTAAGCATGTGTAGGATTAAGAAGTATTTCACAGTGACAATGGGTTATTCATGCTCGTCATGATTTTTGGTAATAGTTTAAACTGAAGCACGCATATTTAAAAAAATTTACACTAATATTAATAGAGTAAAAAACACATTGTATACTTTATAATTTATTTACACCATTCATCATGTCTAAGCAGTTCTGTTTAAATAAATTAATCTACAATATACATTTTGCTTTGTAACAGCCTTATTCTCGTTTTTGTTCGCTTGGTTTGGACCTGGCATCAGAGTTGGGAAAATTAAATTTATTCATCACGAATTAACTACATTAGATTATAAAAAATAACAGCTAAATTACATACACAATCATATTCTATAATGGAATCCAATCAGGATGATTTTTATCGGACAAATCTGCTGGCTTACCTAGTGAAAACATGGTGTACAATTTTCTATATTCTAACATGAGAAACAAATCAAAATTTTATTTCCTTTCATATTTGAATGAAAACGTGTTAAATACATCATACCAAATTTGAGTTTCGAAGCTGTTAAGTCGAATCTCTTCAGCAGACGAATCCATAAATCTCTGGTTTTTGCTGAGGTAACAAATTTTGCGAACTTTATCAAAAACTGATGAAATCCTTTCAATAAAGAAATCAAATTAATTGAGAAATTCGTAAAATTTATAATATAATATTATAGATTCATACATTACTATTCATGCAGCTAACTAAGTGAAACATTTTTATATGTACCTATAATTATACAGAATTGACAAGCTGGAAAGTGTTATTTGTCTTCTAAATTTTCCAGATTCCAATCGTAGTGACATACTAATGCAATAGAATTCTTGCCTTTGAAAACAATATACCTAGTTCTTTCTTATAATCTCTCAAGGTGATCGGTTAAGTTCAGCTCTACATCATAGACCTTTAAATTAGGTCTATGCTCTACATTCATACAAGATTCAAATTGAAACCAAGATATTAAAATAGATCTATACCTTACTCACTTACTTACGCACTTTCTGTATATAAATTTACGTGAAAAATGTGATATTTGTACGTTTTTTAGTTCGCCCTTGCTACTGCAGCTCATGAACTTGCAAAAATTTGGCATTTTATTACTAAAAATTAATGTTTATGGAACAAATAAAGATAACAAAATATTCACTTCACTTCATAAACAGCAATTCAATTGATATAACTCTCACAAATATCGAAAAATCCAGGAAAATAAGAGCAAAACAAACAATAACAGTACTAATTCCCGCTTTGTTGGTCCTCCAATGTCGGTCAACTGTCAGAACTGCACGTAACCCATTAATCGAAGACCCTTATAAATGCATTCTTGATGTACTTTGGAAATTCAAATCGCGAATGTATTTTATCCTGAGATTTTGGAAGGATAATTTTCCGAGTACAACTGCAATAGACTGATGAAACAAACATAAATATGAGGTTGATGCCCAGAAACCATTTCAAGGAATTGGAAACATAATTATTTATAATAGAGAAGAACAAAAATTGGATAGTTTTTTTAATGCAGGATGAAGAACCTTTTAACATCTTATTCATGTGCATCAATATATCTTAGAACCTATGTTCCTTATCCAAAGCCATTGGAGAATCAATCAAGGTGTAAAAGCCCATAAGAAACTCACTTTTCATTTATTGGATCCATATTGGTGATTGAATAATTTCATTAATATAATGTTAATAAATATTATGTTATTATTATTACTTCATCAGTATAAATTTTTGAGAGGTGGGTTGAATAATGGAGCATTATTTTGGAAGAAGAGTTAATTTATCAGTGTTTAAGCAGACTTATTATTTCTGTCTTAATTTAACTTGAAAAGTAATAGCTTGTAAAATAATATAATCTTTAAGCAATGAAATCTAATAGTTCAAGTGTTTATTTTGCCACAAAAAAAAATCAGAACCAAAACTTTACTATGTACATTTTTTTACATAAGCTGTGAGATTTATGGATTTCAATTGCAACTAGGAACAGAAAAGATTATTTTCCATTTTCCTGTGAATTGTCGTTTTGGTATTATAATGTATATTGGAAAACTTAATGATTTGAAATTCTATTTCAAACTTTGATTTGCTTAGTTCGTAGAGCTCATGAAGGAAAGAACTAATCAAAGAAAACATTCAGTGAAGTGCTCTCTCAAATTTTCCTAAACTTTAATTTAATCTCGAATTTAATGTAATGTCTCTTTAAATGTAAAGTCGTATATCACAGGAGTTCTTCCACAACTGCTGCCAGGTTTTAATGATGTGCCTTCCTCTTTTCTTCGAACAGTACCTACTTGAAGAAATCTGAAATATTATGGCCAATGTAATAATCAGAATACACTCTTAGTGGTTGAATAACAGTTTACCTGGAACACTGGAGCAATGCTGGCGGTAATATCTACAGATTCCCTGAAGAATTCACAGTAACATCTATATACTGCTTCGTGTTCCCTTTTTGTTAGGCGGGAGGTATCGTAATCAATTCCAGACATTTTTAATAGCACAAGGATGCGGAAATACTCAAACTCGGTACGATTGATTATTAACACACATGTAAAAACTATCCCAAATTGTTCGATTTTCGTTATATCGAAATTGTAAGAAATAAATAATAAATGACAGTTCATCAGCTCCTTGTTATTTCCAATGCGAACAACCTAAATTTTGTGACTTGAAATATAACTAGACCGACCGTTGCCAACTGAATTTCGATTTTCCAAAGCCACCCTTGATGTCAATATATCTTAAACGGACTATATATATATCACTGTATTTAGGTCTAATTGTCAAAATCTGTCACGTCACGCCCTCCGAACTCCGAACTTTACGTTGATCGTTGATCAAGGGCCCTATTCCGAGGTCGACATTGCGAACGATTATCATTCGTTTTCGTAATCATTACGAACGTTCACTCGTTTTGCAATTCTCAACTGACAGATGATATGATTTGGTGAGACGAGCGCTCGAAATTCTAAACGAGTGGTATATAGAGAAACTGCGTAAACACTAGTGGCGCCTCTTTCGGTAATTTCGTAAGCTTATACGTGACGTTGAACTGTCACTTAACGTAGAAATCCAAACATGTAAAATTATAATTGGGTGAGTATGATTGGAAATAACGTTAAAAACAAATCAAGATCTGGTAACACAAGTTGTTGTATTGTATCATGTCATAATACTTTAATACTTATGGAAAGACTGATACAAATATAACATTTTATTCAAAACCAAATTGGTTAGAACGTCAACAAAAGTGGATGAAAGCCGTACATCGTATCAAGTAAGTGTAAATGGTAAATGTGTTGAAATCATCTTTATTACCACATTAATTTTTTACTTTTTTTAGTGCCGATGGTACCCCATGGCTATCTACAAACAACTCAAGAATATGCAGTAATCATTTCATTGGCGGAAACGCCTGTTCATCCACCAAAACATACGACAATTTTTCAAGCTATGTAATTATAGATTTAAAGAGCGTTAAACATCCAATGTAGATCGTTGGAAAAAAAGAACATGAGTATCTGAAGTGTCATGTGATGATAGTGAAGAAATTAATAAATGATTTATCTGAAGGTGTTCAGTTAGCTACAAGGATCAATTCAACAGTCGATAGATCGATTCCAGTGGTCTCATTTGAGCACATAAGTGATGACTTTGTTTTTTCATGTGACTTTGATCGTGAGTCAAAGAGTGTTTTGTGGACCTGACATACCAATTTATTTATCGATTTCGAGGATGAACTTCTATAAAAAATGAGAAACAACTTTTGGCTATAACCGCTGTAAAGGGAACAGTTTTTAAATTATTATTAGATGTGTAACCACTGATCAAAATCCAACAAAATATCTCTGGAAACAGATTACTAATTTTTATTTTTTATACTTAAATACAGACAGGTCTATTTTTTTATGGTACTTAATTTTTGTTATGTATATCCAACATGTAGATCTAGATTCACTAGCGCAGAAAACAAAAAAATATATTTTCTGGCCTAGTAAAAGAGAATATGTAAGAAACTATGCCACTACCATTTACCGTATATCACATTGATCTTGTGCCGTACTTTGCCGTTTTAATTATTCATATATGCTGTGTACTAGTAAACTTACAAAAACCTATTTTTAAAGTAGGAAAATAGAATTAAATGTATTTTGACAAGTTCATATCTTTATTTGATATTTTAAATGATATTAATAAATAACAATAATCAAATGGTTTAATATTAGTTTGTCTTCCACTCTTCTACATTTTCAGCATGGTTACTTCTGAATACATTTTCACCTTTTTTGTTTGACAACCTCTTTTAGTAAATAAAACGTTTGAAATTTTTCAAAATTTATAATTACCATAGACAAGATATAATTCTTATAAATAATAATTAATAATTACTTTGTATGGCGATCAGTACAAAATTTTATTTCTCTCACGTAATGAATGCTAAAATTCGCCACCATGAGGGCTAGTGCAGAGACAATATTTCTCTATGGGCTAGTGTCGAATCTCAAGGTCACGCAGGTTCTCTATAGCACTCGTTTTCGGAAGAAATTCCGCTCGCATTCAGTTATCAGTTGATTTGTTGATTATTATGCAAGCCTCTACACATCTTGTAACCTCAAATCTGTTGTTGGTAAATAAGTTTGTATTTTTACGGTGTAATTAACGAATCTGTTCAGTAAAAATAATTAAATTGTCAGAATTATTATCATATTGCAAATTGTCGATGTTTTAAATAAACCAGAAATATCGAATAGATTTGTTAGATTCCCACAAACATTGGCGGAATTGAATAGTAGGTAAAGGCAAAGGTAGGTATTGATATTTTAGAATATTGCAAAATTATTTAAGTTTATTAATATTTTTATATTCAATGAAAATTCGACTTCCCTGGGGTAATAGGTTGCATAGGTTGCACACAATGCAATATTTCCACCTAAAATTGAAGATTCAAATTACCCAAAACACACTTATGTTAATCGAAAAGGATGTACCTGGTAGGTTGCTGTAGTTATGCATTGAACGAAACGATGGCGAAATAGATGACAATGAAAACGAAGTGGACATGGGTAAAATCATCCAACATTTTCGTTATTTAATTAATCAATTAGTTCATTCCAGAAATGTAACCGGAAGGTAGAGGAATTGATGAAGAAGTGGCTGGGGGGCAACAAAATCCAGAGCTGATTTCAGAAAGAATTCAGAGGAATACAATTATACGTTTAGCTTTTCGTTGAATTGTAAAAGATACACTATGAATAAATAGATATAGATTTCTCTTCCAAAAAAATGTATTTAATTCTAAAAAATAAATCACAACCATAAACAAAACATCATTCAAAAATGCCTTAGTAGAATACAACTTAAAAAAAAAAGTATTCAAAATGAAGTTCTGAATAATCTCACAACATCTTACAACAAAAAAAATATTTCACTGTGTCTACGTAGAATAAAGGGATCAGAAATAAAAGTATTCAATAACCAATACTAGAGAATATATCACAGTAAACAAAAAATAATGTCTATATAACAAATATCCAGTTTGGAATAGAAAAATTAACGAAAAATAGCTGTAGCTTCAGTGAAATAATTATCATTATTAATTACAATTGTTTATTTGGCAAGTGTTGCAGAACATCCATAAATTTTTGTGACCGTATCACTTATACACTCTAAGGACGCATACATTATAATTTTTCCCCCAAAAATTGGTAAAATAAATCCAATATTTTCATTATTTAACTAATCAGTTAATTCACTGGAATGTGAAGGAATTGATCTGGAAATGGCTAGTAGGCAACAAAAACCAGAGCTGATTTCATGAAGAATTCAGAGGAATATAATTATATGTTTAGCTTTTCGTATAATTGTAAAAGACACGCTATAAATAAATAGATATTGATTTCTATTTGAAAAAAATTTATTTCATTCTAAAAAAATATATCACAACAATAAACCGAAAATGATTCGACAATTTGAGTGGAATAAAACTTTCAGAAAAAAAAAGTATTCGATATACAATCTCTCTAGATTTTGTTCTTGACCCAAGACCTGTCTGAAGAGGTGAAATAACCCTTAATCCTTGTAAAATCTTTCAATATTATATTGCAAAACTTTCTCCAAGTTTTCCATTCTTTTTTTGGTCCAGGAATACTATTTAACATTGTACTCAGTTCCTCTTTCATAGGCATTCCGAAGAAAATTCTGTAGTAAATTTCCCGCTTAATAACTGAGACTTACATTTTAGGAAATTTATAATTACTTTTCTCTTATCGAAGCAAACAGAAAAAACCAAATAAATCACTCAAGTTCAACAAACAATTTAATATCGTTTTGATTTATGAAGAAGCGCGCCAATAACATATACATAACACATTCAAATCTCAAATGTTACTATGTTGCCAAGTCTTCAGACGAAACGAATTCGTTTCAGTCATCGGTCATTGCGAAGGGCACATGAGAATAGCAATATAAACTATCGTTCGCAATTACCACCGTTCGTTTTCGTCACGAGTGGTCGAAAACGAGTGAAGTTCAGAATAGGGCCCCAAGTGGCTCAAGTAAAAAAATCGGTTCGGGGCATCGGGGCTGAAAAACAAACGCGCTTCTAAGACATCTGTGGTCATATGGGTATATATCATAGAATATAGAAAATTATTCTATGATATATAATGCGGGCTCTGTGGTTGATCATTTGAAATTATGATGTTTATGTATTATTTCTTTAACCTCTTCTATAAAAGTTGAACATAATTCGATTTAAAAAATGCTTTCTCTTTTTAGTAATTTACCGAAACCTTTGATGCTTGGCAGCGGAGTAGCTGCAATTTTTGGTGTTGCAGTTTTAATAAAGTAATGCTTCATAAAACACTAATAATATGCTCTATGTGTATTTCTGAGTCAGGAGATGTCTGCACGTATTTCATCTAATTTTAAGCCGAATTTAATGAATATATTTCGATATAGTTAGCAGGATATGAAGAAAAGTTCATAAATCTACAGTAACTCAATATTTATAATCGGGAGATACGATTGCTTTCTATGGGATAATGCGAATAATTATGTTAAATATTGGTTGCATCATACTTTTTTAGATATAATACTCTTCGAGGGATGTATTTATCCTAAAATAATGTTTGTTGTTGTATGTAACTGAAAAGGTCCAGAAATCGAGTAACTACAATCTTCGTAGGATGTGTAGAAATAAGAAATGGCATTCAATAATGATATCTCATTTGAATTGGTACAATAAGGCACTTCTATCTCATTTGAATTGGTATAATGAAGCACTTCTAAGTCATTTGAATTGGTACAATTAAGCAGTTCTCTCTCTTATTTGAATTGGTATAATATCGCACTTCTATCTGACTGTGACTCCATTGTGTCCAAAAATTTGAGCTTTTCCATCAATTTAAGATACTTTTCACCCCTTGAGACTTCAGGAACCCCACTGGATGCGCTCTGCTCTAATGGAGCTCTGTACAATTTCTCATCTTAATGTTCATATTTTGAAAGCACTGCAACTTGATTGTATATTGTATATTATTATACTGATCATCGTAGGTCTTCCCCAAGGAGACCCCTCATAAACTCTCAAAGAGCTTGAGCGAGTAAGGAGAACCAGTTGTGTTCTGTGTAGGCTATGTTACTGTGTCCTAACGCCACCTTAGGCACAGCACTGTTAATTTTTTGACTCAACAGTGAATGGTGGCGATTACTGTGACTAGAAAATTTCTTTCCTAGCCTTGGGAAATTAGATTAAATCTTTACTTGCAAATAATCTTATAACCTAAGTAGTTCATTGGGATCAATCCATATTTTTTTGCAAGTCAGTAGTCGAATTTAAGCGAGTAACCAAAACAAAGTGGTCACAACCAATCATGACCAATTGGTCTTGACCACTCTGTTTTGGTTACTCGCTTAAATTCGACTATTTCACTTACCTTGATTTCTGTAATAATCTATTAAAAGTGGAGAATTATATCAAATTGGCTGTTTTTCCATTAATTATTCTTATCATATTTTGAGAATTATGTAGTTGTAATTATTTCGAAGTAAGAAAAATTTGAATATATGTAGTTACCAGAATATCGGTACCTATCCTCTAATTTCCTATCAGTAGGATCTTGTAAAATTAAAATGTTCTATTTATTTTCAGAGAAAACAGTGGTGGTTCTAAATATAGATCTGATATTTTGATTGAAAATAAAGTAGTAATTATAACTGGATCTAATACTGGAATAGGGAAGGAAACAGCAAGAGAATTAGCTTGGAGGAAAGCAAAAGTTTATATGGCATGCCGAGATATGAAAAAATGTGAAATCGTAAGTGATTTCAAATATGTCCTGAGGAAACTTGTTTCAAATTGAAAATTGTAAATATACTGTATAAACAAAAGGTTTTTGTAGGCAAGGGAAGAAATCGTATTAGAAACTAAAAATAAATATGTATATTGCAGAAAATGTGACTTGGCATCAATGGAATCGATAAAGAAATTTGCGAAGCAATTCAAGAACGAGGAAAAACGCTTAGATATACTCATAAATAATGCTGGTGTAATGAGACCAGCATACAGTAAAACACGAGATGGTTTTGAATTACAATTAGGGGTAAATCACATGGGTCATTTTCTGCTAACCAATTTATTATTAGACCATTTGAAAGTAAGTATCAATTATTTTCACAAAATCATTTATACAGGGTGTCACTAAAAAAACTACATTAGACAGTAGTAGTACGCAATAGAGGGCCATAAAATAATTAGAAATGTTATATAATGATTAAATGTAAGCCCAAAACAGCTTTGTAGTGCGATTGGCTCAGTGGTAGAGTAATTGACTTGCGAGCGGAAGCCCCAAGTTCAATTCCGAGGCTAGGAAAGAAATTTTCTAGTCACGGTAATCGCCACCATTCGCTGTTGGGTCAAAAATTAACAGTGCTGTGCCTAAGGTGGCGTAAGGACACAGTAACAAAGCCTACACAGAACACAACTGGTTCTCCTAACTCAGGGCAAGCTCTTAGAGCTTATGAGGGGTCTCCTTTTGGAAGACCCAGGAGGATTAGTATAATAATAATAATACAGGTTGACGGGGAAAGTTATTTTCCCTGGTTCCGATACCGGGAATTTTCTGTCGCTAGAGAAAGTTGATGGTCCATGAAGACAATGTGCAGGTTTCTTTCCTCATGGGATGACAAACCTGATGCGACTATGTCGAATCACTCTTGTTACCACATACCCCCTTACCAGTGATGACGTTTCGTTGAGAGATCAGAAAATTGATATTTGTACATTATACTATATGAAAAAGTATGGAATGATACAATCTTCACGGAATTTCGCAGGAATTTGCGCGTCGGCATTCTTCGACTAATTGACATGTTCTATTAGGATCGGTTTAGTATTTTTTGAGTAATTGAGGAAATAAGAACAAAATAATAGATAAATATAATTCCTAAACCGTTTGGCCGATTATGCCTATTAACAAGGTCAAATGTCGCATTCCGATTGGCAACCTACCCTAAAAATTGCAAGGCGCTATATATCTATGTATGTATATCTTTCCGTTCTCAAGTTATATATATTATGAAATAAATAATATCGATCCCACAAAATATCACAACAGTCTTTATGTCAATATTCTACAACTAGTTACCAAGTTTCAATTCGATTGAACAAAATGAGTACTCCGAAACTGTTAGGCCGATTATGCCCATTGACGAACTTTTCCGTGGTATTTGTACGCGTCACCTACCCTGAAAATTTCAAGTCGCTATCTCTTTCCGTTCTCTAGTTATCGTGGCTGGTGAGAATGAAATTTGACCTCGAATTCTTCATCGGAGGATCGAACCTAATCGTTTGAGACCATTTTCGAACGTTACAGACATCTGGGCAAATTGATAGTATGCTGTTACCCAGAACATGCACCCAAAAAAACGAAAAAGAAAAGTTTCGGCTACGGGAAGTGATCCCGGTACCTTCAGTTCAGCTTATTAGTTCAACATATTAACCCATGCGCTATAATAGGTATATGTAGAATCTGCGATGAAAGGAGTACTTATATGAATGAATTTTATTACTTTTTTCAGTTTTATAATTTCTGGAAAATATCATGTTACATATTATTCGATGATTTTTTATCCTTAATCTTCACCTTTTGCTTAGTTTCCCTTTCGAAAACAGTCCTAATCGGTATATTTTGGGTGAAAATTTTAAAACCTCTCCCATTCTAATCCAACCTGACAGAAGTCAGGAATTTTTTTCTATGGACCAAAGGAATTGAAATTCTTCCGAAAAATACCAGCTTTCCTTACGTCGATTTCGAAAATAAAAGTTTCGAAAAAGAAAACCCCTCATATTTTATTGAGCGGATCGATCTTTCGACATAAACTCGCGAACAAGTCCTACTTTTGGAGCGTGCTATTACTGCTATTCCTGTACTGTACTTTTCGATTATCGATTTTGTCGCGATTTGCGGATCGAAAATGGTCATAGATATCGAAATTTCGTCTTCAGCTTCCGCTTCTGACCGTTCCAAAGTTTCGGTCGCTTGCTCTTTGACCACCCTCGAAACGAACCTTAAGTTTTAAAATAAATTCCCAAAATTCCCGATTTACTTAGGAACTTTTAATTAATTCTGTATTTGTGGCGCTCTCTGTGTATAATATAATAAAAATGTTAAAATGTAGAAAATCTTGGATGACTGTTTATAGTTGGCCAACTTCCTCCTATCATTCCAAATGAACTGATGAATATTGATTCAAGGAAGATTTTTTGGCATAGTACAACTGCAATGAGTCTGTTTCAAAATAATAATAATATGAGTTCCCAAAGTGCTTCTTATTTACTTGTTCATGTTTATTTCATTTTACAGCAAAGTGCTCCGAGCAGGATAATAAATATATCTAGTATAGCTCACAAAAGAGGTACAATAAATAAAGAGGATTTGAATAGTGATGTTAAGTATGATAAGGCGGAAGCATACTCTCAAAGCAAGCTAGCAAATGTGCTTTTTACAATGGAACTAGCCAAAAAGTTGGAAGGTAAGGTGATGAATAAAGTTTTAATAAAAACACTATTTGTTTCTTAAAACTTTAACACCCTGTCGCTGAAAAGTTAAGAGCTTTAGGACATATGTCGATATGAACTTTTTATCTTAAAATCACCGAAGGATTCACACCCTTAAGGATCAGCATCCAATTATTAAACACCCTGAGTATACAATATATACCGGGTGGCCCACCACAGACGCGGAGCTCGTTTTGAGGGAGTAAATGAAAATATTTTGGGAATATTTTTTTGTGATTATTTTAATATATACAGGTTGTTCGAAAACAAAGATATAATAATGAAAAATGGCGATACCGTTGTTAAAAAATCAACAAGTCAAGAGCGTTCCTGCTAATCGGGTCCTTCCTGAATGGCTTCGTATAATAAATATACTTATGCATATATTTCACAAATCAAATAGACCCCAGGGGGTTCATTGATCTGCCGAGAAAGCAAGAGCAGACGCGTTTCTGGCTTCTTGGCCTTCATCAGTACCCTGTAGCTTTCCCAACAAATTCAACTAAACTGACCTGGGTTAAGCCTCTCAGAGCCGGCTTGGTCGATCATTATAATCGCCCACGCCACCTATGAGACGAAACACGGAAATCAGCCTCTCCCCACCAGTGAATATTTGAAGCGTGAAATCATATGCCACCATTCACTCGATATTTAATCAAGAAGAAGCCATTCAGGAAGGACCCGATTAGCAGGAACGCTCTTGACTTGTTGATTTTTTAACAACGGTATCGCCATATTTCATTATTATTTTTGAAAACGCCAAACAGCGTTCATGGCCATTGAGAAGATACTGTCTGAGCTCTGCGGGCCTCGTTCTTGATTAAATATCGAGTGAATGGTGGGGAGAGGCTGATTTCCGTGTTTCGTCTCATAGGTGGCGTGGGCGATTATAATGATCGACCAAGCCGGCTCTGAGAGGCTTAACCCGGGTCAGTTTAGTTGAATTTGTTGGGAAAGCTACAGGGTACTGATGAAGGCCAAGAAGCCAGAAACGCGTCTGCTCTTGCTTTCTCGGCAGATCAATGAACCCCCTGGGGTCTATTTGATTTGTGAAATATATGCATAAGTATATTTATTATACGTAGCCATTCAGGAAGGACCCGATTAGCAGGAACGCTCTTGACTTGTTGATTTGTTGAACAAAGATATAGACCAAACTTACATTTTTTAAATGTAACACCCTGTATTTGACCTAAAAAACGGAATGGCCAGCTCAAATTATGATGAGTTTCTTCAGATCACTTTATAACTTAGAAGCACCATTTACAAGAAAATGGCGAAAAATTTAAAATATGCATTTTTTTTTATTTATTTATTTATTATCATACACGGGTTATCCCCTTTTAATATATGAAATATAATACAAATATACACTTACAGTAAACATAAACCAAGAAATAAACAACTTCAGCAGTACAACAGCAACATTGGAATACTTATACAATCAACCTTTCTACACTGATTCTAAATGAACTTAAAGTTCGTCCAGTAAATTCCAAACCTTTACCGTAATATTCATTACCTAATCTAAGAAAACGTGACAAATCAGTATGATAGCCATAATTTGTGCGATGGTAAGGAACCCGGAACAACTGAGAGTCACGAATAGGCCTGTTCGGTACTCTAAAACCAATCAACTGGAGCAATGAAGGACAGTCTATATCTCCCGAAAGTATCTTATATAGAGTGATCAAGTCAGATCTTGTTCTACTACCTTCCAGGGTGGCAACATTCAAACTTTGCATAACCTCCACATAATCATATTCACCACGTTGTAGATTCATTCTGAATGCTACACACCTCAGAAATTTCCTTTGCACTTTTTCCACCCGATCGATTTGAGATCGATAATATGGTGACCACACCGGTGAGGCATACTGAACAACCGAACACACTAACGAAAGGTACAATGATCTAAAAGCCGTACCGGACAATTTTTTGGTATTTCTAGTAACGAAACCCAACAGCTGAAAAGATTTACTGACAACTGAATTAACATGAGGTTTTTAATAGCAACTAATGAAGATACCAGGTGCGCCAGCGTTACAGACAGTATTTTTTCGAATAGACATATTGGCTACTCCTATACAGAAAAAAAAAATTAATCTGGAATATACAGAGTGATCATAATTGATTTTCAATCATCAACTACAAATAATGATCAAAAACTTTCTTATTTCAAATGGCACACCCGGTATTTCTATATCTCGTTGAACGTGAAAATTAATTTCGAAACTATCTTCATCAGGTTTTCCTACCCTGATAGTTTCTCAGCAATTTTCGACCTTTATGTGTAGTTGATTGAAAATTAATTATGATCACTCATCTGTATATTCCAGAGTTATTTTTTTTTTCTGTATAGGAGTAGCCAATGTGTCTACTCGAAAAAATACCGTCTGTAACGCTTACGCAACTGGTTTCTTCATAAATTGCTATTTAAAAAACAATTTTTTGTCATTTTCTCGTAAATGGTGCTTCTAAAGTACAAATGGCCTGAAGAAATTCATCATAATTTGAGCTTGCCATTCCATTTTTTGAGTCAAATACAGGGTGTTACATTTAAAAAAATGAAACTTTGGTCTATATCTTTGTTTTCGAACATCCTATATATATATGAAAATAATTTTATATTGTGCTTTTGAACACCCTCCACACATCACGAAAAAATATTCTCAAAATATCTTCATTTATTCCCCCAAAACGAGTTCCGCGTCTGTGGTGGGCCACCTGGTATAATATAATAAGCTTTATTATCTTTTCTAGGAACTGGTGTAACAGTTAATGCGGTTCATCCTGGCATTGTTGACACAGAAATAATCAGACATATGAGCTTTTATAACAGCTGGATGGCAAAACTCTTCATCAGACCTTTTGTATGGCCATTTGTGAAAAGTCCAAAGCAAGGATCATTCACAGTAGTTTATGTGGCTTGTAAACCAGAATTGGAAAAAGTCACCGGCAAATACTTTAGGTAGGTTTCAACTGATTAAGGCTTATATGAGTGCCAAGAGTACAGACTTACCGGACACTTCACTTTGCTGTTGGCATGGTGTTGCGTTCAGATTTTTGTTTGGGACTATGTCATTTATTTTGTTGATCGACCCTTGTATTTGCTTCATTTATGTTCCGAATTTATTAATGCGAATTGTGGAAAACACAGTTTTTCCGGCACAGAGGAAAAAACGTTGTATTTTCGAGTGCCGCATCTGGCGTAGCGCGAAGGACGGGAAACCAGTTTTGAAGTCGCAGCGGTCGAAAGATTATTGTTGGAAATTGGATTCTCTACGATAAAATCGCCTAATCTTATATATAAAATTCTCGTGCCACAATGTTCGTTCCCGTACTCCTCCGAAACGGCTTGACTGATTCTCATGAAATTTTGTGAGCATATTGAGTAGGTCTGAGAATCGACCAACATCTATTTTTCATACCCCTAAGTGATAAGGGTTGTCTACCCTTGAAAAAAAATTTTTAATTTTTGGACGAAATTTTTTGTTTTTATTTTTTTATAATGTGGCATTACAAAATACATACAACCCTAAATTTTCACCCTTCTATCACCAACCCCTATATTTTAATAGTCATTTTAGTAATTAATCATTTTTCATCCCGCTCGATAACTGATCAATTTATCACATGGTAAGTTATCCCAGAGAAAGAGCTAATTAAAACCAAGTCACCGTATTTTTTGTGAATGTTTTTCACTCTATTTCGATTAAAATTTCCCTGAGCTTATGGCAAAGCTAAAATTTTTGTACAAAAAAAAAATTTATTTTTATTAAAGTCTCAAGGCAGTTTATTCCTGCTACACTTAGTGCTAGATTTTTTAAAATTTCCGCGTCTTTCTGGATCAACACTCATTTGCCAGACTATACCGGTGTCACGTCCCAGTAAACAGAACGGAGTAGGGATGAGAACGAAGCCAGTCTCATGTCTTTCTCACCTTTTCTCACTTTCATTAACCAGATACGTTTGAGTGGGTAGTTGGTATTCGCAATTGAACCCTGTAGGTGGCGCCGCAATCGGGTTCTAGGTATTTTTCAGAATTAAGTGTTTGAGTGGGTCCCTGGATAACTTGGAAATTCAATTGTCTCGGTAGGAGGCGCTGCAATCGGGTTCTAGGTTTTTTTTTTAAGATTTTTGGCCTTTGGAAATAAAATGGCAACCGCAATAACCGATTTGGCGCAGGCGAAGTTGCGTGGGTCAGCTAGTAAGGTTATAAATTCGATATTTGGAAAGTAGGAATCTTTGGTAAAGGGTTTTTTTCTAGGTTTTCTCTCCCAAACTCTGAAAAATATCTAAAAATAAAAATTAATTATTTTGTGATTTGCTTCTGCGTAAGAAACACAAGATATTTGTCAGAAGCAATCAATTGAACAATGTTGCCTAACAAACAACAACGAAACAACATCAACGAAGAAACAACTATATCGTAACGTTTCGGAGTCTATATCAGACTCCTTCATCAGACGCTTAATGAAAATCTTTAGAATTATGTTTTTTTGACAATTCTTGAATTTAACAGTAACTATCAACATAATAATTCTAAATATTTTCATTAAGCATCAGACGAAGGAGTTTGATATAGACTCCGAAACGTTACGATATAGTTGTTTCTCCGTTGATGTTGTTTCGTTGTTGTTTGCTAGGCAACATTGTTCAATTGATTGCTTCTGACAAATATCTTGTTTTTCTTACGCAGAAGCAAATCACAAAATAATTTATTTTTATTTTATAGATATTTTTCAGAGTTTGGGAGAGAAAACCCAGAAAAAAACCTTTTAATAATGAGTATACCTCCCACAGTATCCTTTAATGATTACTTGGAATCTTTGGATTTGAGTAACCTCTATATGAGAATTTGAGGTGTTCTATCTTTATGTTTCAACATTGAAATTTCTTTATTAAATTTATTGGAGCAAGATTTCTGATGGTTTTTTCGTCACGATCTTACCGAGGATTCCTGGAATAATTCACGGGGAACATTGGATAGTTGCAGTCTTTTGGAGGCAGGTGAAGCCGGTGCCTTTATATAATTCTGAGATTTTAAGGGCTGTTGTGGAGGGCTGTCGTCGAATATACTCCCTGGTGGTTTCAGACCCGGAAGGATCTACATCGTTGGGAACATTAGGGTCGTACACATTTTATAGTTCGATATCGTACCTTTTTGCACGAAATACCTGTCCAGGTTCAAGTGACATTTATTTGAGTTTTGAAATAAGCCGCAGTAGTTCAGCATTCTTACATAACCGGTTTAATATTTCTTATTGAACAAAATTGTATTGGATCTGATTTGGATTACCTTGAACATTTTATCGGACTTATTTTTGGGCGTATGTTCTAGGGGAACATCGTCCTATCATTTCGTCCAAATGTCTGTAATTTTCGAATTTCGAGCTGAAAATTGGCTAATAGACTAATTCGGACTCCCTGATTACGAATCCGGTGTCAGATTTTTGGGTGCCGTATGGCCGGCCGGCCGGCCGTAGGCACGATAACAGGAGCACCGAAGGTCCTATCGACTTCAAACTTTCAGGGTAGGTTTCTGATCAAAATGCGACGGTTAAGTTCGTTAACGAGCAAAATCGGCCGGACGGTTTAGGAGTTATAGACATTTAAAATTTTGAGGTTATTTCCCTGATATTTCAGGAACTAAAGAAGATGTTGAATCGAAACTTGGTAGTCAGTTCGAGGATATAAACGCGCAACTTTTGGCAAAATTCTGTTATGATCAAAATGTTGGTAATTTTTAAAAAAATATTTCTTTTAATTTTTTCGAAAAAAAATTTTTTTTTTCGTGAACTATTCATCAGATTGCAACAAAAACTTGTACTAACGTCAATTGTAGTATTTTGCAACATTGTGCAAAATTTTGGCTCTATACGATTTCAATTTCTGGAGATATAAGACAAAATGTGTCAAATTTCCTGGGTCTCTCTCAGTATTTTCATCGATTATTCTATGAACTCTTTGAATTCCACCGAAAACAAATTCAAAGACATAAACATAAAGAATCAAGTCATAGTTTAGACGTCGAAAGAAGGACGATGTTGATCGACTTGAAAAGGTACCTATTTCAAGAAATGCAATAATGAAATGCTTAATTTTTTTTATGGTCACAGAAAATCGTCACAAAAATCTATTTACCTCATTTGACGGCTGTTTGTCAAATCAATTAATTTCAATAATTAATGTCAGATTTCCTACATACCAAGTTCAAACACATTTTATTATATGGAAAACACTTATTATGATCACGTTCTACAGGAATTGATACTAAATAGAAGCTAGATGAAGATTATTGTAATGGAAAATTTGTGTTCCAGAATAATATTAAGGTATTCAACATGATACTGCTTTTTTTCTTTACTGGTCAGTACGGGCCACAAGGAACATGCGCCCAAAAGCTCCTGTCCACAGGGCTTGAACCCATTTTTTAATTCTATTGATTGTTATTTGAGAGGTTAAAACTTGGTAACTAGTTGTAGAATATCGACATAAAGACGTGTTTAAAACGTAGCCCTAGAAATTTCAGAAAAAAATCGAAAAGAAAATTGGTTCAAGCACTGACGTGAAGTCAGGAGTTTTTGCGCTTATGTTCTATTGTCCATTCTCCTGTATTGGACACTCTTAATAGAATTTACCATAGTAAATTTGAATTTCGATTAAGAGTGTCCAATACAGAACAATAGAACATACGCGCAAAAGCTCCTGACTTCACGTCAGTGCTTGAACCAATTTTTTGCTGCTCTATTTCATATTTATTTCATGTTTTCAGTAACTGCGAGGAGGATTCAGTGTCAGACCAAGCAAAAGACCAGTCTCTGAGTACTTGGTTATGGGCTGTCAGCGAGAAATGGACGAGATTGAATGATACCAAAGCATTAATGAGTAAATGACATATTTTGTAGTTAAATAAAAACTAAATTTTATTTTTAATTACTTTCATTAGGTTCAAATCAGCTTCTTATATATGCCCTTTCCGCCTTTCCTGAAAATTTACAAGAAATCAAGGGCGTAGCCAGGGGGGGGTTTTGGGGGTTCAAACCCCCCCGAAATGTTATTTTTCTCTTAAAAAAAAATTCTGCTGCAGAAAGTGACCCTCACACATATGGTATCAACAAATAAGGTTTCGACATGATTTGACAGAAATTTCAGGAAAAAATATTAATAATTTTGAAAGTAATGGCCGTTTGGGAGTTCCCACCGAAGCTCCTTGCGGTGACTATCACTTATCCTTGGAGACTCATCAAAAATTAATCGGACGAAAAAAATCAGTTTTATTAATAGATAATCTGTTACAAAATTTTGGCGGATGTGGAATTCCAACAGTGAGGTAGATAACCATGCATACACGGGCAGTTTTATCTTTCGAATTCACATATGCGAATTTAAGTTTACGTCTTAAGGTTAAAAAATTCATTCTTATGTTGAACGCTAGCGAGAAACACAAAGAGAAACGTGTATTGAGTTTGTCAATCAACGAATTTTGTTGGATAATTGTTTTCAAAGGTGTTAATTTTTCACATTTCCTAGTATTTTGGGATATTATTTCGAGAAGAAATTGTGAAATTACCGTTTCACACGGGATTTTCAACGCTCGTTCACTTAATCTCTCTGAAGCCGCCAACATCCAAGGCTTTTTATTAGGAATCTTATTAGGATTCCGATTGGGATTCTCATTGAGATTGGGCTACAAGTACACATAACTACATCTTCATCTTCTTACAATCGAAGGTCAATATCGAAGTGAAACCCCGTAATAAGGCATATTGGACATTTCTCCTCATCAAAGTCAACCTCACACGTCTGCTTGACCACCCCCAAGGAAACGAACACCACCTCCAGGGAAAACTGCACCATCCCTAAAAGAATCTAACACTCACGAATATTGGATGAGTACAATATTTCATTTATATAACCACATTTTCTCCTTACTTGTGAATTTGATTTATTTATCACAATAATATCTTGTGAATGAATGCCGGCACTCATAAATCTAAGCCCTTCAGGCACTGTATAAAATACTAAGAACCTCTCACACAGTAATTTTGTGTGTTATTTAGATCAATATATTACGAAATTATTCATCCTGTGTTATCATTTTGATCAGATTCTATACAGTACAGTTATTTTGGTGGTTTAAATCATATATTTTCAGGGGTTTTATATTATTGGAAACCACCTGGCGCCCTCAAGTTAATTCTATTTAAATTTTGTTAAACCTACCCCCTTCTCCACTAGCAGCTAAGCCGCGAGCTGCACCCCTGAAAATAACTTATATGTTACCGTATCTGTGAATCAGTTTAAAATTCAGTTTAACACGTAACATATAAATTTGGCGCCCAACGTGGGGCACCCCCCTTAGTCGTCAGTTTTCACTTGTATAACCTTAAAAATTGTCTTAATAATTTTTCAAATTGATTTTAAAGGCCCTAGCATTTTTGATACTATAATAATTCCAAGTAGAATTGATATTGCTATATTGACCACAATTCGATTATTTTCGGAAATATTACTTCGTTCATTATTCTTTCATTTACCTTATCGCCTCGTAAAAATACGAGCATATGTTGGCATTTCTTTCGTTGAATTAATGTTTATCCTGCGGTTTTTGTCGTTTCGGTCGTTTTAGTCGAGCGTTGTTTCGAAATAATTCGAGACAAAAGCTAAGCGATTTTCAAGTATTGCGGCATTGTTGGAGTTGTCAAATTGCGGAAGTTCTTTTACACTCTCAGGCTTTTTCATTGGATTCATTTCTGTTTTTGATTATATTGAGTTTTATCGGTTGATTTTTGTTTCAATATGGAATTAAGTTTCGAATGTAATCGCCTGGCTAGAGAGGAACTTATTTACGAATTGAAAATAAGGGGATTTGAGGATGTTGGTTCGGTCGGGGAAATGCGGATTTGCTTACGAAATGTTTTAAAATTGGAGAAATCGGGACAAAAACTTACTTATCCTCCGTATACCTTCAAATCTGAAGAAGAATTTGGAATTGTTGAGGATAAAATTAATGAGATACAGGGGTTGATCGAAAACTTTTCTGATGATGTTAATAGTGGACCTTATAAGAAAATTATATCTAAGATTGCTCATATCGTGAAACGTGTTGATAGGATACCTAGTGAGGATGATGATACTCGGAAAACCCGTAGCAAACTTCTTAGCAAAAGTTTGACGTTGATGCCTAAATTGAAAAATCGCATTCGTATCGTTCAAAATCAGGAAACCAGCGTTTTGGATTCGAGTCTTTTGAATTTGGGATTGAGTGACGATGAATCGGATGAAAATAGCGCTGATATTACTGCCACGCCCGGAACTTCGAGACAGAAATCTGTTAAGACCGCGACTACTTCTGTTAAATCTGTTCCAGTCTATAAATGGAATTTGAAATTTTCAGGAGATGATAGAAAATGTTCAGTAGCTTCTTTTCTGGAGAGGGTCGAAAGATTTCGTCAGGCTAGACATGTGGATAAGGATGAATTATTTCAGTCAGCTTTTGATTTATTTAGTGGTACCGCCGAAAAGTGGTTTAGCGCGAATTGTTCTCGAATAAGTAGTTGGGACGAATTAGCCCTTGGACTGAAGAAACAATTTCAGCCGCCGGATTACGACGATCGTTTATTCGAGGAAACTAAAAGACGTACACAAGGTGATGACGAGAATATAGGAATTTTTGTTGCAAACATGAAAAATTTTTTCTCTAGACTAACCTGCTCTGTTCCAGAATCAACTCAGTTGAAAATAATTATGAAAAATCTAAATCCATATTATCAACTACATCTCGGTTTAGTCGAAGTTGATTCAATCGATCATCTTGTTGAGTTATGTACGAAATTGGAGACTAAAAAGCAAAATATAGAAAATTTCAGTAAACCTTCTCGTAGAAAGGGTGATTTAGAACCTGATTTGGCTTATGTCAATGTTAATTCTAGTGTTCCATCTACATCGCGAGATGAAAGATGTGCTACAGTTGATGTTGTGAAATGTTGGAATTGTCAGCAGAGCGGTCATAAATCTAAATATTGTAGAAGACCACCCAAAAAGCATTGTTTTAGGTGTGGAGAGCCAAACGTAACTGTTCATACCTGTCCAACTTGTAAAAAATCAAATAGGTATATATCGGAAAACTAGGCAGGGAGTCGATTTTGGGTAGCAAATCGAAATCCCAATCTTGTGCTACCGATAAGAGTTACATTGATTCGGAAAAACAGAAAGTTGTTTTAAATTATATTATTTCTCATTTAGATAAGGATCAAAGACCTTATTTAAAAGTAAATATTTTTGGCATACAATTTTTCGGTCTTCTGGACTCCGGTGCTTCGCGAACTATTGTGGGAGAAGATGTTTATAAAAGGCTTCGCGATTTCAATCTTATTATGAGTAAATGTGATTCACCAGCGGTTACTGTTGCAAACGGCCAATCTTGTCCAATTATAGGAACGATTCAAATTCCTATACAACTCACGACTAAGGTGAAGGTAATTGATGTATTGGTTGTACCTACTTTGGGAAATAAATTCATTTTAGGCTTGGACTTTTGGAAAGCCATGGAGATAATACCGAATCTTAATGAAGATGTTTGGAATTTTTCGTGTTCGGAAGTCGATTTGCAAACGAAAACTATCGCATTGCATTGTAAAACCGATCTGAGCGATTCACAACAAAAGATCTTGGAGGAATTTATTGAAAAACATTTTTCAGAAATGGGAGATGGAGTAGGCCGCACTAATTTGGTGGAATTTGAAATTCAAACAGATTCACCTCCCATAAAACAACGTTATTACCCGGTGTCTCCGGTGGTTCAAAAACATATTGACGAAGAACTGAACAAAATGCTCGAATTGGGAGTTATCGAGAAATCTAGTAGCTCGTGGTCATCACCGATTATATTAGTCAAGAAGAAAGACGGTTATTATAGATTTTGCGTGGATTATCGTAAGTTGAATAGTGTAACTAAACGCGACGCTTATCCGTTACCATACATTTCGAGAATTTTAGATCGACTTAAAGGGGCAAAATTTTTATCATCGATGGATATAAAATCTGCGTACTGGCAAATACCCATGAAAGAATCGAGTAAAGAGTATACGGCTTTCACAGTACCGAATCGCGGACTCTTTCAGTTCGTTAGAATGCCGTTTGGTTTGATGAATGCACCAGCAGTTTGGCAACGTCTTATGGATAAAATAATAGGACCTGATTTGGAACCTTATGTCTTTGTTTACTTGGACGACATTATAATCATAACAGAATCTTTCGAAATACATCTAGAAATTTTGAATATACTTTTTCATCGTCTCCGTGATGCTGGGTTAACGATCAGTAGGGAAAAAAGTAATTTTTGTAAACCTGAATTACGATATTTGGGGTACATTGTTGACAAACACGGTTTGCGTGTTGATCCTGATAAAGTAACCGCAATTATGAAGATTTCCGTACCGAAAACAGTTAAAGAAATAAGATCATTTCTAGGAATGGCTTCCTGGTATCGGCGGTTCATACCGAATTTTTCAAGTACCGTTTTTCCTTTGACACAACTTCTATGTAAAAACGCGAAATTTATTTGGAGTTCAGAATGTGATATTGCCTTCAAAACGATTAAGGAATATTTAGTAACTGCTCCATTGTTAAGTTGCCCTGATTTCTCGTTACCGTTCACTGTTCAAACGGATAGTAGTGATTTTGGTTTAGGAGCTGTCCTTAGTCAACAAACACCTGAAGGAGAGAAAGTAATTTGCTATCTCAGTCGCTCTTTGAATAAAGCTGAGCGAAAATACTCGACAACTGAAAAGGAACTTTTGTGTGTAGTCTGGGCATTAGAAAAATTGAGACCATATATCGAGGGATCGCACTTCACGGTAATAACTGACCATCATTCTCTAATATGGTTGCACAATCTCAAGGATCCTAATGGTAGATTGAGTAGATGGGCGGTAAGACTCCAACGATTCGACTTTACAATTATACATCGAAAAGGGAAGAATCATGTCGTTCCGGACTATCTTTCACGCTCCGTTCCTAAGATTGATTGTGACTCGGTTAACTCACTTACAGATTTAGTTTTGGGAGATTTTTCTGGAACTAAAGACAAATTTTATTTGAACTTGAAAACTTCTATTGCGGGAAATCCTTTAAAATATCCCAAATGGCGCCTTGAAGATGGTAGGATTTTCAAATATGTCAAAAGCAATCTTCCACAACTTCTGAGAGAAGAAAATGATTATTGGAAGTTACTAGTTCCGAGGGAATTTCGTTCTAAACTCATTTGGCAAATGCATTCTAGACCTACGTCAGGACATCCTGGAGTTTTTAAAACGTATCATAAGATTGGTGAAAGATTCTATTGGCCGAAAATGAAGTGTGATATATCTAATTTCATAAGAAAATGTAATGTCTGTATCGGACACAAACCTGTTCAGAAACCTCCCGCTGGATTTTTAGGCGCACGTCCTTCTTTATCTCGTCCTTTTCAGATGATTAGTATCGATATTATGGGTCCTCTACCTAGATCTACTAAAGGATATAAATACATTTTAGTCGTCTGCGATTATTTTTCTAAATTCGTTCTGTCAGTTCCTCTACGTAACGCAACTGTACCTAAAATAAGGTAAGTAAACCAAATATTGCCACCCTAAGGAATTTTAATTTTTTTTTTCACCATTTTTAGCTAAAACAACCTGTAAATTAGGCAAAGTTTTCTATTCTATGTTGTCTAGTGGAAAGGCATACCAAATATTTTTCATTTCAATATTATTTTTTTTAAGAGGACTTTTTAAAAACACTGTAAAATGACAATATTTGGAACACGTGTCCCAAATTTTGCCATGTAGTGGCAATAGTGGGAACATGGATATAAACACTGTAAAAAGCTTAATATATAACAAAACTATAATTTTATTATAAAACTTTCATTTCATTTTTATATTTATCATATTGTACAAAATAAAATATTCTTTAAGAAAAATCGTACAAAATAAAAAAACTATGTTAGGCGTAACTGGCAGCCCAACTTCTGCAAGTCGATGAATTCTATTCACTAACTCATTTTCTTGTTGCTGTGTTAAAATGCTACAGCGCCCAAGCCGTTAGGTTGCAATATTTTTTCTGTAATGCAGCCCCAAAGTTGTTCGGGGAATTTTATACACATCCGCAGCTTTGCTGATGCTGGATCCACTTCTGATGGTTGTCAATGCTTTTTTAAGATCATCCTCCGACCACTCAGCCCTCTTCTTCTTTGGCATCTATAAAAAATAATTTTTATTGAAAGCAATAATCCATAATTATTGGAAAAATATTTACTTGCCTAATATTGCCATCATTCAGTTACTGCAATTTAGTTGCTTTAGTGAATAAAATATTATCAATTTTAGTTTGTTGATCACAATTCATTTATTATGATAAATTTATTTACATAAGCCAAAAAAATTATATAAAAAAAATTATATGTACCAAATATTGCCATGGCAATATTTGGTCTATATATGGATGGCAATAATAGGCACCCGTGGATCTACTGAAGAACTGCCGCTTTCAAGAAACACCTTAATATTAAACATAAAAAACCCTATTATAACAAAACATGTGCTTTGGAACTTACCTTATGTAATTTTTTGCACAATTTATCTCGACTGGTAAGCCGATACGAACTCGATAACACGTGAATATTTTTATAACGAGGTTAAAAACAAACAGTGGTTCTCACTAGGGTGATGCGGGCAGACTGGGTACTTTTCCATTGCATTGGATTGGTTGATCTCAACACGTTGAAAGATTTAGTACGGATACCCGCCGCCAGAGTACCGATGGCAGGATTTTGAATCGGGTGGCAGTAATAGGAACATGGCAATATTTGGCTTAGGTACCTTATGCGAATATTTGGAGAATGAAGTTTTCTTGTTGTTTGGGGTGCCTCAATATTTAATTACCGATAACGGACCTCAGTTCAGGAGTTCGAAATTCGTCGAATTATGTAAGAAGTATAAAACGAAAATTTTCTTTAACGCGTTGTATCATCCTCAAAATAATCCGACGGAGAGATGTAATCGTATTACTATTGTGAAAACTATGTTGTCGTGTTACATTCAAGATAACCATCGAAAATGGGACCTTTACTTACCTTCGGTGACTTATGCTATTCGCACCCTAGTACGGGCCGGTTTCTCAATTGCGAGTTAACCCGAGGTTGCGGGTAACCCGAGTGTTACGCATTCATGAATATTGCTAAATACATGCGTCAACTCGCAACCTCGAGTTAACCCGCAATTGAGAAACCGGCCCTACATGAGGTAACTGGATTTACTCCTTACTTTGTATTGTTCGGGAGAGAACATATTATTTCGGGTGATCAACATAAGCAACTTGACGTGGACGAAAAGAGTATAAGTATAGATCGACCAGCTATTGATCCATTACGAACCGTTGGTCTTAATCAGGTTTATGAATCTGTTAAGAAAAGACTTCAGAATGCTTACGATAAAGTCAGCAGAAGATATAATTTACGAGGACGAGCAGTCACTTATTCTGTTGGTGATACTGTGTGGCACAAGAATCATGCTCTTTCTAATAAAGCAAAATATTTCTCTCACAAGTTGAGTGCGAAGTATGTCGGACCTTACAGGGTCAGGAGGAAGAGTGGATTTTATACATATGAGCTTGAAGATGATTTCGGAAATTCCGTCGGGATATGGCACGTCAATGATTTGAAACCAGGTGCAGATTTCGAGTTAGATTCCTAACTCTTCCTCTACGTGGGGGGGAGATTTGTTACAAAATTTTGGCGGATGTGGAATTCCAACAGTGAGGTAGATAACCATGCATACACGGGCAGTTTTATCTTTCGAATTCACATATGCGAATTTAAGTTTACGTCTTAAGGTTAAAAAATTCATTCTTATGTTGAACGCTAGCGAGAAACACAAAGAGAAACGTGTATTGAGTTTGTCAATCAACGAATTTTGTTGGATAATTGTTTTCAAAGGTGTTAATTTTTCACATTTCCTAGTATTTTGGGATATTATTTCGAGAAGAAATTGTGAAATTACCGTTTCACACGGGATTTTCAACGCTCGTTCACTTAATCTCTCTGAAGCCGCCAACATCCAAGGCTTTTTATTAGGAATCTTATTAGGATTCCGATTGGGATTCTCATTGAGATTGGGCTACAAGTACACATAACTACACTGAGAAAAAACTTTAATTACAACAAATGAAAATTGTGACTTGCTATAGGCACAAATAACTTTTTTTAGTTGCAACAAGTTCGCGTGTTATCTGATAAAAAGTAGCCTATCACAAGCTAGCAAAGTTAATTGTAGTAAGTATTTCATTTTTATTCAGAATAACTGACTTTATTGACTTGATCCAAGTAGCATGTGTTACTTGATAGAAAATCCAGCTAAACACCAAAACTAAAAATGCTATTCGGTGTAAGTAACGTTTGAACGTACCCTTATCATAATGTTTTCATATCGCAAGTAATTTTGTTACTGCTGAGAGTAAGAACCTCTGTCTGTTACAAGTAACTTTTTCACTTAGATCAAATAAAAAGTTTGTGTTGGCAATTACATATTTTGTTTACGTTAAAGAGACACTCTTACTTAGCGCAAGTACAAAATTTATAGGTAAGTCAAACCTTTCAGTTTTTTAGTAAAATGTTCATATATAAATGCATATTGAATGGTTTATTTCTGGGTTTTCTCTCCCAAACTCTGAAAAATATCTGTTAAATAAAAATTCATTATTTTGTGAATTGCTTCTGCGTAATAATGACAAGATATTTGTCAGAAGCAATAAATCGAACAATGTTGCCTAACAAACAATATCGACACAACATCAACGATGATACAACTAAATTTCGTAACGTTTCGGAGTCTAAATCAGACTCCTTCGTCAGACACTTAACGAAAACCTTCAGAATTATTTTTTGTTGATGTAGCTATTCTGAAATTCGAGACGAAGAAGTCTGATTTAGACTTCGAATCGTTACGAAATTTGCTTGGACAATTCTCGAATTTCAGAATAGCTACATGAACAAAAAATAATTCTGAAGATTTTCGTTAAGTACGTCTGACGAAAGAGTATGATTTAGACTCCGAAACGTTACGAAATTTAGTTGTTCTATCGTTGATAATGTGTCGTTATTGTTCGATTAATTGCTTCTGACAAATATCTTGTGTTTATTACGCAGAAGCAATTCACAAAATAATACATTTTTATTCAACAGATATTTTTCAGAGTTTGAGAGAGAAATCCCAGAAAGAAACCATTTAATTTGCATATATATTTGAAAATTGTACTAAAACACTGAAAGGTTTGACTTACCTCTAAATTTTCCACTTAATATTCGAACCCCCATTGCTGGAAGATATCTTCGTAATCCATTTTAGGAAAATACAATAAACATGCACAAGTAAAAGTGGAGAAATTTAACACTAAACGTATAAATATAACCGCAGACTCTGTTCGAAAGAACATCTCGATTAACTCTCGTAATCAATCAGTGAAACACAACTCGACGATACCGATGGGGTGCGATTTCAACCATTCTTTATAGATGATGATTCCTTTGACCTTTACGCTCTGAATTCTGACCAGATGTAACATCTAACGGCTATCTTCAAAGGATCAACGAGATCGGGTGCTCTTCGGCTCAAATCGGTTACTTTACGAATATTTTTTACACTTATTATAATAAACACTGGTACCTTCCCCAAGTCGATGTTTGAATATGCCAAATAACTTTGTTATTCGCTGTTAATGAAAATGCGTAAGCGAAAAAGTAACTTGTGATAAGTGAATTGAATGCTTGGCTTGTAAACGCAGATTATTTATCATTAGCAAACAAAATTTAAATAACAGCGCTATTCGGATTCAATAACTTTTTAAGTGGTATTAAGAAAAACAGTTACTTCTAACAATTGTCAATTTTTAGGTGAACGTGTCTGTTTACGATAAATATATGATTATCTGCAGCAAATAGATGTTTGTTTATCGCTGATAAAAATTTATTTATCTCAAGTAAAACGTAGTCAAGTGAAAAAAGTTACTTGTAACTTTTTTCTCAGTGTACATCTTCATCTTCTTACAATCGAAGGTCAATATCGAAGTGAAACCCCGTAATAAGGCATATTGGACATTTCTCCTCATTAAAGTCAACCTCACACGTCTGCTTGACCACCCCCAAGGAAACGAACACCACCTCCAGGGAAAACTGCACCATCCCTAAAAGAATCTAACACTCACGAATATTGGATGAGTACAATATTTCATTTATATAACCACATTTTCTCCTTACTTGTGAATTTGATTTATTTATCACAATAATATCTTGTGAATGAATGCCGGCACTCATAAATCTAAGCCCTTCAGGCACTGTATAAAATACTAAGAACCTCTCACACAGTAATTTTGTGTGTTATTTAGATCAATATATTACGAAATTATTCATCCTGTGTTATCATTTTGATCAGATTCTATACAGTACAGTTATTTTGGTGGTTTAAATCATATATTTTCAGGGGTTTTATATTATTGGAAACCACCTGGCGCCCTCAAGTTAATTCTATTTAAATTTTGTTAAACCTACCCCCTTCTCCACTAGCAGCTAAGCCGCGAGCTGCACCCCTGAAAATAACTTATATGTTACCGTATCTGTGAATCAGTTTAAAATTCAGTTTAACACGTAACAAATCTTGTGCCTGATCGAAGCTTTTTTTCTTTTCTTTTATATTAACTAAATGGCAGCCTTAGGAAATTTTTTTCCTTATTTTCGGGAAAAAAGCAACAGTTAATTGTTTATAAAAATTCGAAATTGAAAGAAAAAATAAAATCCTCCGGTCAGGCATGAGTCTCTCACGTTTTCGAAAAGCTGTATAAATTTCATTAGAACCTACCTAGCGGTTTTCGAGCTACAGTGGTCGCCAGTTCAAAGAACGTAGTTTTGAGAAAAACGCATTTGAACACTCAGTTTACGTATTATTCAATTATTTACATCTATTCCTGAGCAATAAAATAGTTTATCAGCCGTTTTGGCAGCCTCCAAAATATCTATTTGATGTTGTCTATGTATCATTCTACCTACTGGAGTGTTGTCGTTAGCTGCTAGCTACCTGCTCTCGCCCAGAGCGCCCGTTGCTAATTATCGAATTACTCGAAAAGTATTTGTCGGATTTACTTCAAATTTTCAAAGACTATTTCTGAGATATTACGCTTTAAGAAAATGCAAAAAAAAGATTTTTTGAAAAAGCTGACTACACCAAACCCCTTAAAAGGATTCTTGAAACATTAGTGACAATCATTCATCTGGGGAAGTGGAAGATATCTTACAATGGTCCCATGCCCTACGAACTCAACACGTTGTGGAGCGGAGGCTATTTATGCGCATGGAGCACATTTGATTTGTGCTAGGTAGCGGTAGCTTAAAATGGCTGAGCGCTTCGTCCGCTGAATGTGACCATTATTCCTCTTTGAGGTGACCTAGCCCGGCTCAGGCGGAATATTTGTTGATGGTTAAAATCAATGAATATATTTCACCGTGTGTTTTTTAGTTAATGGCAATTAGCTCAGTTCACCTTATTGTATATATTCACTGATGGTTCGTGGTCTATCTAACCACACTAAACCGGGCGTTTTCAGTCCGTAAATATCTTATATAGAGTTTGACGACCTGGCAGTCCCTGGCCCTCTTACGGCAAAAGAAAACGTCGCTGAAGGTTTATTCATCGCAGAGGGTCGGACTTCGTAAGGATTTCTATAGCTGGTCGGATTTACTCCCTACCAGTTCACAACGGATGGAATTAGGTTTCCATTCAATGTGGCTAAGTCACGCTGATGACTGGTAACTACCATGAAACCGCGGTTCGTGTGTTCGATGAGGTGACCTAGCCCGGCTCATGCGGAACTAACGGATGGTTGAAATCAATGAATATTTCACAGTGTGTCTTTTTTAGTTATTGGCAATTAGCACAGAGTTCACCTCATTGTAAGTTACAATGTTACTATTCACTAATTCCTGGGAAAACTTGTGCGAAATTGAGGTACATTACCAGAAGTTCGACTGGCGTACATATCACTTCAAAATGTCGCTCACGTGGGCATTAATTTTGTCAACTGAACTTTTGAGGTTGAATGAATGCTGTGTAAAAATTTCGCTGCGAAACCCAAACGATGATGTTTGCGTAAGGGATACAATAACAATGCAGATAAATCTTTTGGACTGATTCACATTTGGTGGCAAAAGACGTGCCAAATTCAATTATATCGGATTAATAGATATATTCGTGAATAATACTATGAAGAAACAATTGGTTATAGAATTTGAAGTTACCTACTGTGTTAACAAGAAATGGGTTCAAGCCCTGTGGACAGGACCTTTTCTGGCGCTCTTGTTCAAACAGACAAATTATATATATCTCCGAAAGTATTGGTTTCTCAGAGTTGGAAATTATATCAATGTATTCTTATGATAGAACTGCATCATAAAGGAAATTCAATTCAAATAATAGTATATTTATCAAGATTAAATGAGCAATCTGAGAATGAGAACTGCACCATGGAAGAAATCAAATTAAAATATAGCTGAAATTAATTTGACTCTCTCTTATAGAACAGGATGACATGTACGAGTATGAACACAGATCATATAATGAAGCTTAGATAGAATAATTATAGCATTCTGTGAAAACATAGAAGTACGATTTATTATTGAAATTTAGAAAAATCATATCTCCGAAAGTATTAGCTTGTTGGAGTTGAAAATGATATCGATAGATTTTTATGATGAAACTGGATCTTAAATAAAAATTGAATTTGAAATTTGTTACTTAAAAAAAATTTTTTTTTTTTCGTTACTCCGATACCCATCTGGCCTATTTTGCCCAATAACAAACTTAACCGAGATATTCATCTCTCTAACCTACTCTGAAAATTTCAACTGCCTAGCTCATTCCGTTCGAGAGTGATTGTAGAAAAAAAAATTTAAAATTTTGAAATTTTTTTTTGACACTTTGCGGTAGCCTGGTCAATACAAAACTTCACATGCGTATAAAGGTCATGATTCTACAATTTGATGCCAAATTTCAGATAGATCGGTTTCGGAAATATTCATAAAAAATGTTTTTACTAAAATCGTCCATAACTCCGAAACCGCTTGATGGATTTCGCCCATTAACGAACTCGTTCGAGATATTTACGCTCCAAACCCACCTTGGAAATTTCAATCCTCTAACTCCTTTCGTTCGACAGTTATCGTGCCTACGGCCGGCCGGCCGGACAGAATCGATTTCGACCTCGAATTCTTGATCAGTGAGTCGAACCAAATCGTTTGAGACCATTTTCAGCCAAAAATTCGAAAATTACAGACATTTGGGCAAATTGATAAGCACCATAGAGAAATAGAAGGAAGAGAGAGTTCGATTGCCTACTAAACAGGGGCGGCAAGGAATCCAGCTGGGTTTGGTGTAATTTTTATTTATTTGTATACCGTGGTGGTATTGCGAAGGGCGCATGCGGGCATTTACCCGCGCTCTTTAAATTTATTAGTAGTGTGATACTGATTCAACTGATTTCATTTACATAAATCACTTCGTTCAGTACTGATTCAACTGATTTTAGTTACATAAATCACAAAGTGATTTATATAACTTCAGTTGAATCAGTACTGAACGAAGTGATTTATGTAAATAAAATCAGTTGAATCAGTACGATAGAAAATTGTTATTGAGCCTCTGAAAAAAAGGAAGGAGAAGAGGAAAAAAACGTACTTTGATCAATTTGTTTATATTTGAACAATTGTCCGATAACATAATAAATAAAATATAAATCTTATATAATTTTTCATTGAGGTATAAAATTGTCAATGACTGAAATAATGTTGATGCAAACAATATTAGAATTAAACAATCAATTCAATAAAATATATTGTGTAAATAAATTCACTTGGCAATGCTCCGAAGGAGAGGGATGTTTCCATCATATCTGCAACAGTTTGACTTAAAGTTTTGGCAGCAATAGATACTTTCATTTCATATCCAGGATATTGTTTCAAATTGATATATTCTTTACGTATTTTGGGTGCCAAATAAAATTTTCTTGTTTAATCTAAATCTAAATATTGTTAAACGTAACATGATTTTGCAATTTCATGGTTATCAAACTGAATATTATATTTGAGGAAAGTATTTCTTGTTGATTTTAGCAGATGAGGGGAATCGAATAAGCGAAAAAATTATCATTTAGGCTAAAGTTATAATCAGTTCTACCTGTTTGAGTATTACAAAGTTGTCTGATTGCTGCTCGACTAGTTGTCCCCTGATCGTAAACAGTCCCCATTACCTCCAACCTAATGCTTTGGACAATTTCAACTATTTCGAACAATAAATGCTTCAGATCTGCTGTCTGTACCTCTGGTAAAATAAAAACCCAGAGGTTGGTTGGCCAAATCTTTCCTACGTCCCAGGGAACCCAAATCAACCAATCCAACAATTTTATCAGTTACTCGATCCAGCACATCTTGCTTTAAGAAAGTTATTCCATCAAAATCAACTGTACAGCATTTGTTCTAAGCACCAAGTTTGATGTAAGTTTAACAAGGTTTATTAATATCTGTTTATTCAAACCCACATCAATAGGACTGCCTTGCAAAACTTTTTGTATATTGTTAGATTGTTATATAGTTAGATTTTGACAGAAACAATGATTTTCTAAGTTTACCTCTAATTTTCTGATGGGATCTACACACATTATACAACTTACTTTTCCTAAGTGTAAGATTCTTCATCCTACTTTCACCTATATGCCCTAGAATGCTAGTCCTTCCTCTGACCTGAAAGTACCTCGTATGAAGGACCAGCAAGACTTTTTTCTACGCTTGCGGTTTCAGAAGTAGCAGCACATTCAGATTCATCAGTTTCAGATTCATCTTTTACGTTTACTGGCAGAGCAAATTTTGTCAGCCTACCTAATGTTGTAGAAGTAAAAGCAGATTCCTCGAAGTGATCTTCACATAAGTATTGCCTCGCGTTGGTTTCTGATAAATTCATGATGGCAAACAACTGCTGTCTTCTAGGTGGGCATTTCTCAGGAAATTTAGTTTGATATTTCCTATTATTAATATTATAATATCAATCTTCACTAGTTTTGGCATTGATCTGAAAGAAACATTTAATCAACAAGCATATAAAATTGTTCTTCAGTGAAGTTATACTAATGACAGTATTAAACAAACACTAGGGGGTCTATAAACAATTATAATATCACATAAGGTGTTAAATTATTATAAAACTATGCTTGATCTCATATTTTGTACACAATTATTAAATTTGTAGCATAATTTTCGAAATATATTTTCATCATTGAACACTTCACAGGAATACGTGAAATTACTTACCACTCCAAAATGTAAAAACGGTGAATTCAGTTCTCTATCATTATATCAATCTTCACTAGTTTTAGCATATTATATCTGAAAAAAATGATTTAATCAACAACAATACAAAATTGACCTTCCTTTTACAGGGAAGATACTCCATTCACATTTATAAAGTCTCCCGGTTGGCCATGAAAATTTGACACATTTCACCATGTATATTTTGAAAATGTTAGGTTATAGTCAGAGACAATATTTCTCTATGGTTATAGTCATTTTCCTGTCAGATAACTACGCAACGTTGTCCTCTCTACATAGAAGTCCTAGTAATTACGTATTTTCACAATGTGAATTTACTTCGGAAAAATAATGAATTTGAAAAAATATTATGTGAATTCAATAAGTCCTGGCGACTGTAGAAGAAAATTTTTTACTCTGTTGTTACTGGAAATATTTCACGTATATAAACTGGTTGGAATATTCCATTATGCTGTTTTCTTGCATGGTATCAAGAATCAAGTGTTGGAATTTTATTGAAAAATAATGGATAGAGTACCCCGTTACTTTGTTATAGTTCATTTGAAAACAGAATAAAATACCTGAATAACCCGGCAGGAAAACTTCTAAACGAACAGACGAACCTATGGAATTCCCCACTTTTCGAAATAAGCCTATAGAAGACATTTAAATACCTTGTTACACAACTTGAAATACTACAGTTTCAAAATGTAGTAGTACTATGAAACCCGAGTCATTCTTATACCTTAATAAAATATAATGATAGGAAACTAAGTACATAATTTCATTCGAGAGTTCAACATGTCAGAATGAAGTTTTCCTGTTGCAGATTTCGGATCTTTATTATATTCGGGGATAATGGTCTGTGATAATATCTTGTCTAAGATTGAAGATTATGTTGAGAGTAGAAATTGGCAACATCTCAGCGAATTGTTTTGTTAGTAGTACTACGAAACCCGAGTAATTCTTATACCTGAATAAAATATAATGATAGGAAACTAAGTCATTTCATTCGAGAGTTCAACATATCAGAATGAAGTTTTCCTATTGCAGATTTCGGTTCTGTTCTTTATTATATTCGAAGATAATGGTATGTGATAATAATAACTTATTATCTTGTCTAAGATAAAGTTAAGTTATGATTATGTTGAGAGTAGAATTGGCAACGTCTCGCCGGATTGTTTTGACCTTGACGATATTTCAGCAGTGCCAACCTTCTGTGTTTTAGTTACAAAAACGTGATAGACCTAAATCATGGCCAACCGGGAGACTTTATAAAAGTGAATGGAGTATATACTATATGTCAGTATAAAATTTAGAAAGGGAGTCTTTATCCATATCCAATGTATAATATAAACAAAAACGAGAACGTTTTTGAACAAACTTACCCAGAGTCTCAGAGATATCTTCTGTTCGAAAGCATAACCTGCATAACAATAACCAAACACAAACGCCATTTTAAATAATACATTTCAAGTTCCCGTTCTATTGATTAACGGAGAAAGAGAGGAGATATTCTCCTCTCTGTTGGAAACCAGCTGGATTCTTCGCATTCCACAAACTTGCCGCCTGGAATGCGGGCTATCTGGCGGTCTCTCTATTCTATTGTCTCTGTAAGCACTCATCAGTTCCGAGGAATTAGGAGCGCCAAAAAAAGTGGAAAAGCCGTGAGGACAGGCGGGGCGCTCTTGATCATACTTTGACAAATCATATCTCCGAATGTATAAGTTTCTCACAGTTGGGAATGCTATCAATGGATGATGGAACTGCATCATATAAAAGAAATTAAATCCAAAAAACTGTCATTAAAAAAAAAACAAGATTGCCAAAAATTATTAATCCGAAACCACCAGACCGATTCTACCCAATAACGAACTTATCCGAGATATTCATTCCACAAATCTACTCTGAAAATTATATTATATCAATTGAAACTTAGCCAATATTCCAGTTTTGTTTTTACTGGAGATATTTTGAACCCAATTCGCAATTGATTAACTTACCAAAGTATATATTTCCATCATCATATGGATTATCGAAGGGCATTATATTATCACTCAAAAATTATAATATCCTATAATCCTCATAATTCTACGATAGCTGAGGTTATTTCATTGGTCATTTTGCATTTAATCATACTACTTTGTTTTCTAGAACAGGAGGTATTTTATATCATGGTAACGAATGTTGAAAAGAACCAGAAACACAGAGATAACCAGAAATAAATATGACATGTCTCTTATCGGTAGATAAGATGACATGTATATGAACATGTAACGTTTCTTTTTAACTCAGGCAAGGGTTTGTTTATGTTTTGTTTACGATAAGGTTGTCGTTTGTGTTGACGTCGAATTTGAGGTTGGATCTCAGTGGTGCCAATCGACGCTAAATAATAATTGTTGTATTCGAAGAACCGAATAAGTTGGCAATAGTGTTGAATTGTGACAGTCTGAAATTTGTGAGGGTCTGCGCCAGTCAGGGACATGAGGTCGTCCATTTTGTGAACACTCGAAGGAGGAGCAGTAGGTTAGGCGTATTTTCGGAACTTAATAAGAATTGGTGATTTCTTCTTAGTTGGATATAGTTTCGAAAATCGAATTAGGAGTGAGGGTTACATTGGTTTGATTTGGGAAGATAACAGGTACCTTGCACTCGTCTCGAAAGAGGATCTAACGACCTTTCTGCAAATCTAAGAGTTGAACACGTGAACGATCTTGGCGACTTTGACAGGTATGTGTTAGGCCGCTCGTACACCAGCACGACGCGACCGCAACGCGACCGCGACTTCGTGTCGCTTCGCAGTCGCGGTACGAGGTAATTCATAGAAGCGCCCACACCAAGGATACGGCGACGCGACGCATTTTCCTCGTTAAAAAGTATCGTCGCGGTAGCGTTGCGGTCGCGTCGTGCTGGTGTACGAGCGGCCTTAGATGTTCTATTCTCGTCATTTATAGTGGAATCAATTCAGGTCGTAATTATATTTCTATATCCAGAACATCGCTGTGTGCTTGAAGAATTATTTGGTGGAGGCACGACAAGATTTGGTTTCGAAGCAAACGTGTGCAGGACAACCCCGAACATCAGGGTATGTACGAATTCTATAACTGTTGCATAACAACGAATAATTGGTCTGATTAATATTATGATAACCGAAATTATTATGTATTGCGAAAATTCATTTGTTTCCTATCCGAGAGAAGTCACTGATGATTTCTTTTCTGTCATCAGGGTTTTTTGTAACATCAGGAGTTTTTGTGTGCCAGCACGATTTTTATATCAAGAGGAATAGAAGTTTTTGTGGCAGTCCGAAGTTTATGGTGGCAGGAGTTTTTGAGGCCAGCACGATTTTTTATATCAGGAAGAGTGTAACTGAGACATTCGAATATATACAAGGTGGTCCATAAGTAGCGCTGTGAGACGGCCAACGCAGTGTTACCGATCCCGAGTATATACAAGGTGGTCAGGAAGCAGCGCTGTGGCTCTTCTGGGGCTCTATTCCGAGGTCGACATTGCAAACGATTATCATTCGTTTTCGTAATCATTACGAACGTTCACTCGTTTTGCAATTCTCAACTGACAGATGATATGATTTGGTGAGACGAGCGCTCGAAATTCTAAACGAGTGGTATATAGCACTCGTTTTCGGAAGAAATTCCACTCGCATTCAGTTATCAGTTGATTTGTTGATTATTATGCAAGCCTCTACACATCTTGTAACCTCAAATCTGTTGTTGGTAAATAAGTTTGTATTTTTACGGTGTAATTAACGAATCTGTTCAGTAAAAATAATTAAATTGTCAGAATTATTATCATATTGCAAATTGTCGATGTTTTAAATAAACCAGAAATATCGAATAGATTTGTTAGATTCCCACAAACATTGGCGGAATTGAATAGTAGGTAAAGGCAAAGGTAGGTATTGATATTTTAGAATATTGCAAAATTATTTAAGTTTATTAATATTTTTATATTCAATGAAAATTCGACTTCCCTGGGGTAATAGGTTGCATAGGTTGCACACAATGCAATATTTCCACCTAAAATTGAAGATTCAAATTACCCAAAACACACTTATGTTAATCGAAAAGGATGTACCTGGTAGGTTGCTGTAGTTATGCATTGAACGAAACGATGGCGAAATAGATGACAATGAAAACGAAGTGGACATGGGTAAAATCATCCAACATTTTCGTTATTTAATTAATCAATTCCCAGTAAACATGATATATTACAGAAACATTTCATATGAGATATGGGTGAAGCATTTTGAAACATTGCAAAGTTATGTTTCATGAACATCTCGCAAATGTTTATATGGAACATCGCTTCGCATCATCAGTGATATATCACAGTGACATGAAATATGAGACATATAATATAGGTATATTATGTGGGCATTAGAAAACATTCCAGTAATCTAACGGAAATGTTTGAATGTAACACGGCCTCTAAAAAAAAGCAATATCGGTGAAATATGTATATTAAATTATTTATTCAAGTATAGGTACATTAGCCTTTCCAACATTTTTTTTTTCAGTTTTCCGTCAAACGACAATGATACGTATAAATATATATCATTATCTCTTCAAGAATATATATTCAAGAATAAATCTTGTCTCAAAGATTTAATAAGCCTAATGTCAAATAATGAATGCTGATTGCTGATTCTGATTGGTTGGCGGTAGACGGATGCGGGCAGCCATATTGGTGTTCTGTGCGACAGACCCATGGATCACAGATTACGCGTGGTTAGGAGTGGAGGTTATGTCTGTTGATGATCATTTAATTTGGTGGAAAGTAGAAGTTTTGGCAGTTTTTAAGTTTCATTCATCATTGTGCGATAGGATAAATTAGTTCATACTCTTTGAAACTAATAAGTGATTAATAAATATATGGTTTCATCCAGCGGTGATAAGGAGGTGAATTCTTTATAATATCATACTTACTTGATTTTTTTTTTTTGATAACTTTTCTAATAATATATTTATATTATATCATGGAGCAACGACGAAAGAATAAGTTTTTTTCATTTTATTAAATTTTTTGTGCTATATAATATATTTTTATTTAATATTTCGATTTCAGGTTTTGTTGTACACCTTTGCATAAATGAAGAATAAAAACTCGATTTGATAACATTTGTTTAATATATTGACTAGAACCTTCGATAGTATTCTTGTTGACACCAAGGATTTAAGTGTAATGTTGTATATTTACTCTTTACGATAGGTTTGTTCCAAATCAAGAGATTATCGTACAATGCAGCGTCATGATTCGGAGCAGTAGGTAGAAAAGTCACATTTTTTATACTGCTCCGAATCCTGACGATGCATTCTCCGATAATTTCTTGATTTGGTACAAACCTAATGAAACACCTGAAGATTGAAGTAGAATCAAGAATGTTTTTGTTCCAGTGAAAAATTGGTCTGTAACATATCCTTGGTATATTGCAATGAGACCAAATTAACGTTAAAAGTAACGTAGATAATATCTACGTTACATTTCATTCATAGGGGTAGAGATGTTTCAGAAACATCTACGAGATCGTTAATGTCCAAGGACATTTATGCTTCAGTGGAAACATATCTCAGAAAACGTCTCAGTAACAAATCATTGAAACATATAATATATGTTTCAATGATATGTTACTGAGACGTTTTCTGAGATATGTTTCCACTGAAGCATAAATGTCCTTGGACATTAACGATCTCGTAGATGTTTCTGAAACATCTCTACCCCTATGAATGAAATGTTTCATGTTACACGTGAAATGTTTCAGCTATATTACTGAGATGCATCAATGTTTACTGGGTTAGTTCATTCCAGAAATGTAACCGGAAGGTAGAGGAATTGATGAAGAAGTGGCTGGGGGGCAACAAAATCCAGAGCTGATTTCAGAAAGAATTCAGAGGAATACAATTATACGTTTAGCTTTTCGTTGAATTGTAAAAGATACACTATGAATAAATAGATATAGATTTCTCTTCCAAAAAAATGTATTTAATTCTAAAAAATAAATCACAACCATAAACAAAACATCATTCAAAAATGCCTTAGTAGAATACAACTTAAAAAAAAAAGTATTCAAAATGAAGTTCTGAATAATCTCACAACATCTTACAACAAAAAAAATATTTCACTGTGTCTACGTAGAATAAAGGGATCAGAAATAAAAGTATTCAATAACCAATACTAGAGAATATATCACAGTAAACAAAAAATAATGTCTATATAACAAATATCCAGTTTGGAATAGAAAAATTAACGAAAAATAGCTGTAGCTTCAGTGAAATAATTATCATTATTAATTACAATTGTTTATTTGGCAAGTGTTGCAGAACATCCATAAATTTTTGTGACCGTATCACTTATACACTCTAAGGACGCATACATTATAATTTTTCCCCCAAAAATTGGTAAAATAAATCCAATATTTTCATTATTTAACTAATCAGTTAATTCACTGGAATGTGAAGGAATTGATCTGGAAATGGCTAGTAGGCAACAAAAACCAGAGCTGATTTCATGAAGAATTCAGAGGAATATAATTATATGTTTAGCTTTTCGTATAATTGTAAAAGACACGCTATAAATAAATAGATATTGATTTCTATTTGAAAAAAATTTATTTCATTCTAAAAAAATATATCACAACAATAAACCGAAAATGATTCGACAATTTGAGTGGAATAAAACTTTCAGAAAAAAAAAGTATTCGATATACAATCTCTCTAGATTTTGTTCTTGACCCAAGACCTGTCTGAAGAGGTGCGAAATAACCCTTAATCCTTGTAAAATCTTTCAATATTATATTGCAAAACTTTCTCCAAGTTTTCCATTCTTTTTTTGGTCCAGGAATACTATTTAACATTGTACTCAGTTCCTCTTTCATAGGCATTCCGAAGAAAATTCTGTAGTAAATTTCCCGCTTAATAACTGAGACTTACATTTTAGGAAATTTATAATTACTTTTCTCTTATCGAAGCAAACAGAAAAAACCAAATAAATCACTCAAGTTCAACAAACAATTTAATATCGTTTTGATTTATGAAGAAGCGCGCCAATAACATATACATAACACATTCAAATCTCAAATGTTACTATGTTGCCAAGTCTTCAGACGACACGAATTCGTTTCAGTCATCGGTCATTGCGAAGGGCACATGAGAATAGCAATATAAACTATCGTTCGCAATTACCACCGTTCGTTTTCGTCACGAGTGGTCGAAAACGAGTGAAGTTCAGAATAGAGCCCCTGAACTTCACTCGTTTTCGACCACTCGTAACGAAAACGAACGGTGGTAATTGCGAACGATAGTTTATATTGCTATTCTCATGTGCCCTTCGTAATAACCGATGAGTTAAACGAATTCGTGTCGTCTGAAGACTTGGCAACATAGTAACATTTGAAATTTGAATGTGTTTATGTATATGTTATTGGCGCGCTTCTTCATAAATCAAATCTATAATTTATTGTTTGTTGAACTTGAGTGATTTATTTGGTTTTTTCTGTTTGCTTCGATAAGAAAAAAGTAATTATAAATTTCCTAAAATGTAAGTCTCAGTTATTAAGCGGGAAATTTACTACAGAATTTTCTTCGGAATGCCTATGAAAGAGGAACTGAGTACAATGTTATATAGTATTCCTGGACCAAAAAAATAATGGAATACTTGGAGAATGTTTTGCAATATAATATTGAAAGATTTTACAAGGATTAAGGGTTATTTCACCTCTTCAGACAGGTCTTGGGTCAAGCACAAAATCTAGATTCGAGAGATTGTTTCGAATTCTTTTTTTTTCTGTTTTATTCCACTGAAATTGTCGAATTGTTTTCTGTTTATTGTTGTGATATATTTTTTTAGAATGAAATAATTTTTTTTCAAATAGAAATCAATATCTATTCCAGTCAATTAACTGATTAGTTAAATAATGAAAATATTGGATTTATTTTACCAATTTTTGGGGGAAAAATTACAATGTATGTGTCCTTAGAGTCTATAAGTGATACGGTCACAAAAATTTATGGATGTTTTGCAACACTTGCCAAATAAACAATTGTAATTAATAATAGAAATATGGATCATGCGGAGTAATATACAGGGTGTTTCCTAAACATGCGGCAAAAATTCAGGGGGTTGTTCCTTGGACTATTTTAAGCATGTTTTGTCCTTGGATGATTTTTGAAAAACCTCTTTGTTTCGAAGATACAGGGCGAACAACATTTTTCATATTTTTAAAATTAATAATAGTTTAAATAAAAATGCGTACCGCACTGTGTTTACTAAGTAGGTACAATTTATTTTTAAATTTGTTTAACAACATTCCAATTACTAAAAACGGCCAGTTTTTTGACTAAAAATTGATAAGTGCAGATGGTAAAGGAATACAGATTAAACACGGTTTTCATTTGAATTCGTTTTGTGATGTATTAGCAATTAACATTTTATCTTTGACTATTATGAATCGCTATACAAACGCCGAGATGACTGACATGCATTTCATTTATGGACTTGCTGATGGAAATTCATTAAAAGCTAGGAGGTTGTACATTGAACGATTTCCTGGGCGTAATATTCCTGACAGAAAATTGTTTCAAAATATTCATCAACGTCTGCATGAAACAGGCGCATTGAAAAAAATGGGGGGACCAGGAAAACCAAACACAGTAAGAACGGTGGAACTGGAAGAGAATGTGCTGGACATGATCGAAGAAGACCCTAGTACTTCTACTCGAAAAATTTCCAATACTTTGAATGTGAGTAATAAGACTGTTTGGAAAATTCTTAAAGACAATTTGTTATACCCATACCATATGCAACGCGTTCAGGCACTTATTCCTACTGATTTTCCCCCACGTATTGCATTTTGTCAATGGCTTTTAACCACATTAGTTCAAATTCCTCAATTACTGACGCTGATTCTTTTTACCGATGAAGCGAATTTCTCAAGAAATGCAATAAGAAATTTTCATAACAACCATGTATGGGCCGACGAAAATCCACATGAGGTAATTGAAGATCGTTTTCAACATCAGTTCTCATTGAATGTTTGGGTTGGTATTGTGGGTGACTGCCTAATAGGGCCGATATTTTTACCAGAAAGACTTACCGGGGACGTGTATCGCAACTTTTTAGAACAAACGTTACCTCTGTTTTTGGAGGATGTACCATTGGCAATAAGACATGCAATGTGGTTTATGCACGATGGTGCACCAGCGCATTTTAGTTTGGTTGCTCGTGAGTTTTTAACATTAACATACGGAGATCGCTGGATTGGAAGAGTTGGACCTCATTTATGGCCTGCTCGTTCCCCGGACTTAAACCCCTTAGATTATTTCCTATGGGGCCATCTAAAATCATTAGTTTATACCACTCCAGTAGAAAATGTGGAAGACTTGCGAAATCGGATCATTGATGGGTGTAACTTAATAAGAAATGATCCTGGTGTTTTTGAAAGGGTTCGGCAGTCAATGAGGAGAAGATTGGATGCTTGTATGCTGGGTAGAGGTGGTCATTTTCAACATTTTTTGTAGGTTGAGTTGAATTTTCATGTAATTTTTCATAATAAAATGTTATTATCCAAAATTTTGTTTCCCCTATATCTTCGAAACAAATAGGTTTTTCAAAAATCATCAAAGGACAAAATATTCTTAGAATAGTCCAAGGAACAACCCCCTGAATTTTTGCCGCATGTTTAGGAAACACCCTGTATATATATATAAGTTAAACCTTTCCACTTATGTAATTAATAATGATTAATTATTTCACTGAAGCTACAGCTGTTTTTCGTTAATTTTTCTATTCCAAACTGGATTTTTGTTATATAGACATTATTTTTTGTTTACTGTGATATTTTCTCTAGTATTGCCCTAATAACACACTTTGTTCCCGGAACGTCCCATTCATGTTCCATACGTGTCGCAATGTCCCGGCCTCCTATGGAATATCCCCGGAACGTCCCACTCGGAATGTTCCCGGAACGTCCCAATTGGAATGCTCCCGGAACGTCCCACTTGGAATGTTCCGCTTAGAATGTTCCCGGAACATATTATTTTGACACATATTGTCGTTTAAAAATCCGAAATCAGACAAAATATATATATTATTGATTATTGAATTTTCTTGTGCTTCTTTGATTCATATTTTTACTAGACAAAACAACATGCTAAAAAACTTACGAAAATCTTGCACAAAAATCTATCTATATACATATACATATATATAAAAATGTACTCATTTATGGTTTAATTCACTTAAATATATTTAGTCTGTAAAAGTTTGGTGATATTTCATTTTTTACTCATTCATACTGGACGACTGGACCATATCCATAGCCTGAGCAGGATTTGGTAACAAAGTGAGATCTTCTCGTACTGGATCACCGAGGCCAGCAAACATTTTTGTTCATTTGTCTTTTCATAGAAAAGACTGAAAAGAATTTCTCAAATTCTATGTTTTGAAGTTTGAACCAATATGTCACCATTGTCATTTGTTCTTTGTTTGCGTAATTGTCTATTGTCTCCCTTGTAAGTTTGTGTATTGTTCGAGATAAGAATTAAGAAGTATACCTGATTTATATAGGTAAGTAACAAATATTATTCTCAGTTGATATATTTATACAGAAAGAAAAGATGTATTTTAATTTTATGGTTAGGAATTAAGGCGGCAAAGCTTAGACCTAAGTGTGTGTACAAAACCTCTTTATTTTTCATTTACGTGCCTGTATATTTCTTAGTATGCCAAATAGTCGTTTCGGTTTTAGTTACTCCTGGAACGATGTCCACCCCAAGTGAAAACTTTTCAAAAAAAATTACTTCAAATATTATGAACGGTTTGAACGCCAGAAAACACACGCTTCTCAAGAAGCACCAATATATTCTTCCCCCGTTGGAGAACCTTCATCTTCATATGTTTTTCAAGAAGCATCAACATCTGCTTCCATTACTTCTCAGGATGCATCGTTATAAGCTTTCCTCACTACTCCTCTAGAGGATTCCACTATTCTTCACAGTGACAGTGAATCGGACAATGAAACTGTGGAAAATCATACCAATAGAGAATTAGATATTGCAATAGATAGAAACCGTGGAGAATCTTCTTCTCAACCAACTCTTTCGGAACAATTGTCAAAGCCATCCTACTAAATTCAACAGGGCACGTAATTAACCCACCTAATTATATTAAATTATTATATATTTGTCATCCACAAAATGACTTATGGATATATAAAGGTCATTGGATTCAGACAATATTAATGTTCACTCCACATTCATTAAAAAGTTAATTATTTTGGCCATTTTAGGGGACTATGCACTATCCAGAGCTAAAGCGAAGAAAGCCGAGTTTACCAGCGATTTAAATACTGACACAGAAGGCCAAAGAAGGAGAATAAAGAGATTGTTTTCTTCATCTGATTCATCTGGTTCTGAAAATGACATCTTCAATTAAAAGAAGAAGAACAAAAGATTGCATTCCCTTCCACCACCCCCTCAAATGAATTAATATTCCCCTCTTGAGTGAAGAAGAGATTTGCATTGGTAATTATATTAATTTTAGTTTACCTGGTATTATTTGATTTTAAGATCAGAAAATAAAATAGTAAGGGTTCGAAACTAAATGCAATTTATGCTATGGAGATAATGTAAATTGCAAAATTTGTTTTAGGTCTGGAAAATACTCCCAGACGAACTTTATTTTTAGGAGTTCTCCGGGTTCTTCGTCAGTACAAGCTTATAGTGCCCCAGACACTCCCTCGATAGCAAGATCTTCAAACACGACCATAAGGGAACGTAAGTATTTTAAGGTTACCCTATGTAAATCTAACCTAGTTTTGGAAATGTATGGAAGGAACTGTCGGTTCTATTATTGTACATGAAAAGGTCAATATAGACTAGAGCTAGACCAATTTATAAGGTTATAAGGCAAAAGTTTTAGTTTTCCCTGGTTGTGAAGTTCATATATCAATTAGAAATTTATATAATATAATTGGATTGCTATTTCCTAATAAATTAATAAGCTGTTCAGTTTTCTTTGTTGAGATAGTAATGCTTCTTGTATTTACTCCACTAAGATAATATTTGTATCTATTTGTATTTCAGGTTCTACTACGGCATGCAATAACCTGTGTGGTGTTTGCTGCAGAAAAAAACCGGATAGCAAATCAATTTACGTAATGACATCATTACTGGTGGAACTTAATGGAAAAGTCGATCACCTATTGAAGAGCCATGTGAGCAGGGGAGCACCAGTTGAGGAAATAGGCATTTTGGCAAAGGCCAATATAGAGTTCCCTATTGGAAACAAAATAATTCTAGATGAATTTAATGTATTTTTAGAAGAACAGGGAAATTACTCTGGCATGGTAATTTTCATGATTTTTTTAATTGTTCCTATAGTTGTTCAGTTATAGTCAAATCTAATATGACATCATTCGAATTGCAGAAATAGTTAAATATGTCAAAAACTCTATTTTTGCTAGTTTTAATGAGACACCCTGTGACATATCATTGATCCTTTTTTTTATAGGTAAAATATTTCTCCAAAATCGGAGGAAACAACTTGACAGAATTTGTAAAAAGATACTTGGCTCCGATAATACGGGATGATTTAGCCATGCAGTTCATGTATTTAGGCAGAAGTGGCAAATATAACTTTGGAGCTTCGAACTTGTCGAAAGCAATTGTTGGTAAGTTTGGTTTAATTTCGAATTCAATTATATTAATTGTACTATACGATGAATATCAATGGTACAACTATAAGAAAGCAAACTACTTCTGACATGCCTCTAGCTCGATGGTACCTCGCTGTTTATTAATAAATATGTATATATTCTTTTGAACTTAGAGCATTATATTTTGTTCATTTAACAAGAAAGTTTAAAGAAACATACAAATGTGTTAGCAGAGGTTAGTGAAACAAGGTACCATAGAATTCGATGTACGATACTAGAGCTTATGGAAAAACCTCAGCAAAAAAACCCTATCTCCCTGTTAGTGTTTACTAATAATTACTCTCCATTTAGATGCATCAGAGAAAACAAACTGAATAACAAATAGGAAAGAAACAGAAATTTCTATCGGAGGGTGGTTGAGGAGAGCTCCAGAAAGTAAAAGGAGATCCAGCGTGGTATGATTCTGGAGGCTGTATGAAAAATATTTTGGATTTTATTATACTTTGTATCCTTTCAGTTTATGGCTCTATTAAAAATACATTTATGTATATGCATTATTTTATTATCGTTCTGCCAACTACCCCCAACCTACCCAAAACAATCCCCACCCTCCACCCCGCAATCCAATCCAATGCCCCCTCCCCCGACCTACAAAAAACCAACCCCCCCCCTGCCCCTCTTAATGTCCCCGGGCTATTCCAAGAATGTCCATTGGTGCCTAAAACGTGTTCCGTCAAAATGTTCCCGGAACATTATCGGAACGCTCTTACGAACTGCTACGGGGATGCCCCTGGCATATTCCGCGAACATCCACGGATGTTCCGGGAATGTCCCGATGGGACATTCCCGGAATGTGCGATTTGCCCACATGGGCTTTACCGGGAATGTTCCCGGGGTGTCCCGGGATGTTTTGCGACATTCCCGGAACATATCTTTTGTCGCAAATGGATATTCCGGGAACATTTTGGGAATACACTTGTGCTATTAGGGTGGTTATTGAATACTTTTATTTCTGATCCTTTTATTCTACGTAGACACAGTGAAATATTTTTTTGTTGTTCGATGTTGTGAGATTATTTAGAACTTCATATTGAATACTTTTGTTTTAAATTGTATTCTACTAAGGCATTGTTGAATAATGTTTTGTTTATGGTTGTGATTTATTTTTTACAATTAAATACATTTTTTTGGAAGATAAATCTATATCTATTTATTCATAGTGTACAATTCAACGAAAAGCTAAACGTATAATTGTATTCCTCTGAATTCTTTCTGAAATCAGCTCTGGAAGTTGTTGCACTTCCGAGTTATTCCAGATGAAAGAATCAAGGGTTATTCCTGGTTATCTGGCACATACATTTAAAATTTTCATTTTGCTATCACATATCTGAAAAAGGTTCTGTTTATCTATACTTAATATTTTTTCAGCAACCTACCAGTTGAACATTAATCAAATGGTATCCTTTTCGATTATTTTAAATGTGTTTTGGGTAATTTGAATCTTCAATTTTAGGTGGAAATATTGCATTGTGTGCAATCTATGCAACCTATTACACCAGGGAAGCCGAATTTTCATTGAATCTAAAAATATTAATAAACTACAATAATTTTGCAATATTCTAAAATATCAATACCTACCTTTGCCTTTACCTACTATTCAATTCCGCCAATGTTTGAGGGAATCTAACAAATCTATTCGATAATTCTGGTTTATTTAAAACATCGACAATTTGCAATATGATAATAATTCTGACAATTTAATTATTTTTACTGAACAGATTTGTTAATTACACCGTAAAAATACCTACTATATATATAACTTGAACATATATTGTTATCAATTATCTAGGTTATTGTTATTGGAAAGCGGAAATTGGGGCAAGATTTGTAGTAATCGTATATGATCATAGAGGAGAAACGAGAATGCGCCTGAGCTCAAGCGACGCGTATTTGAATCCAAGAATAATATCTACGTACAATTTCCGCCACCCTTATTCAGGGTTTCATAATAGTTAAATTTTGCTGGATCTAAAGACCTGGGTTGTATGCTATTAGAATAAACTGTGTGTTATTAGCGTGGATATTCTTTTGGTGAATTTAGGAATTAGTACATTACGCAGGGGTATCTGGGAGACTTAAATTTACCTGGCGCCCATTTACTAGGTTCCCTTTTTAGGAATCCACTCCCATCTCCACTGGAGCTAGACCGCGGATCCCTGAGTTCTAGTAGCTCCGATCTTAACCACTACGACTTGGGAACAGTCGTATGTCGTTATAAACACAGATCATTCATATATACAGGGTGAGTCTTTGACCACTGCATTAATTTTAAACAAAGATTCCTCTCATCAAATGAAACACTTTTTTTATTTAACATTTTTCCAAATTCAGCTCAGGTAAAAACATACAGGCTGTTGAAATTTTGAAAAAAAATCAGTTTTTATTTTGTAGCTTTGACATCCTTTTTTCGAATAAAATGAATGTTGGCGTAAAGTTTCCTATAACTATGATACATATTTTCCAAATATTAGTTATTTTCTACTTCTCCTGGTTTTCTAGTTATGGACTCGTGAATTCATAAAACTAAACGAAATTAGCATAAAGAAAGCATATAAAGTTTTTCTTGAGTCATTTCAAGAACATTCCATCGTTTTAGAACATTATATTATTCTTCATGATTTCTCCTTAAACGCACCGTTTTCGAGATATTCTTCATTGAATATTTTAAAATGGAAAACTCCAGAAATTTCACTACTTTTATGGATCCGTCCCTGAGCGTTGGAATCCCGAATCAAGCTGTAAACCACGTTACCATGCCTTATTCTCGTCCGTCAACAATGTCATAGATAATTTATATGCGGGAGTGTGCACATTGTGAAATCTTTAAACGCTTTTTACCTGAGCCGAATCTGGAAAATATGGTAAATGAAAAACGTGTTTCGTTTGATGAGACGAATCTTTGGTTAAAATTAATGCAGTGGTCAAAGAATCACCCTGTATATATTCATAGATACAAATACGGACGTTAATTTTCGATTACAGCATTCTGATCCTTCAGATAGAGTTCCGGGGTTTGATCTTCCAAGGAGAATATGGTCTATTCTGAATCGTCTAAGAACCGGTCATGGTCGTTGCAACGGCATGCTTTTCAGGTGGAACTCAGTTGAGAGTCCTAGTTGTGAATGCGGGGAAGCAGAGGAAACCATAGATCATTTAGTTAATAATTGTCGCATATATAGATTCAAAGATGGTTTTAGGGCTATTCATAATGTTTCTGAATCTTTTTTAGAATGGGTAGCGAGTTTCAAATCTATTTAATGAAATATAGAATATTCCATTTTAATTTGTTCGTTTTCTCCCTTTGTTTTTTCCTTTTCCAGATTGGGTTTCGGACCTTGGAGAATCTTCTCTGCTTGTTGAAGGAAGAAGCGATAATGAAGAAAAAGATGCCCTTCAATATTTAATATTTCAGCATATTTTGTTAACAAAATCAATTTTCATAAATCACAACACTAACGGGGAGATAGGGTTTTTTGCTGAGGTTTTTTCCCTAAGCTCTATAGTATCATATTATATCAAATAATATGGTACCCCGTTACACTAACCTCTGCTAACACTTCTTTCATACACATGCTTTATTGTTAGATACAAAACAAATTGTAATGCTCAAGTTCAAAAGAATATATATATATATATGAAATCATAGAGAATGACGATTTAATATTGAAATTTTGAAAAATCATTTCTCCGAAAGTATTAGCTTGTTAGAGTGAAAAATAATATCAAAGGATTATTATGATGAAACGGCATCTTGTCAAAGTTTGAACAAGCGGGCTAAAGCTCCTGTCCACAGGGCTTTCCCACATTTTAATTTGTAAGTTTAACACAAAAATGTATTCTTGATAAATGTCTTGATAACGTGCGTTCAAAAAAATTCGTAGTCAATAATAATAAGTAGGCTATGGAATTTTAAAACTTGCAATGTCTGAACTATGTTCGGACGCAGAATATTGTCGTTCAAAATTCCATAGCCTACTTGACCACGAATTTTTTTAAACGTTGCGTAACTCGCAACCTCGAGTTAACTCGCAATTGAGAAGCCGGCCCTCAGCCCTCACCCATGAACGCTCAAAACCTTAGACTATAGACTATATACCACATTACAGTGACTATATTCTCTATAAGAATATAGTCACTGTAGACCACATTAGTTAGGTTAGGCGGGAAATTTGAATTACGATCCATCCGTGGATCCGAGCACTGAATTCCCCATGCATTTAGTATGGACCTAAAATTTACGCGAATTTCTCGCCTGTTTTTAGATACTTTGGCTAATTTCTTAAGGTTTATTTTGGTAAAAATAGATTCTGTGAAACTTTCTCAACCATCTAGAATCAAGTTTTCATAACAAAATTGTATATTTCCAAAATAATTAATAAATATAAAAGTGTTCACCAAATTCGATTGACGTATGTCTTAGCTCACTCGAAATCAGTCAAAAATAATAACATAACCCTATATCGGCCTTGTAATGACGCACAACAGAAGTCATCTACGACATACGGAAATCTTTCGAACTAGAATGGTTTCAATTTTGATTTAAGAATAAATAGAGGTAGATTTTAATGTGGAAATAACATGGACCTAACCTAACTAATGTGGTCTATAGTCTAAGTTCAAAACCAACCCACCGTGGGCCGGCTGGACAGAATTGAATTGAATTTGATTCTTCATTAGCGGATCGAACCTAATCGTTGAGACCATTTTCGAAGATTACCGATATTTACGCAAAATGATAGCGCAAAAAACATTTCATAGAACATTGTAAAAATGAGGTTATTATTCCGTTATGCATTATTAGATTAAGTTAATGTTGGGCGTTGGGCGATACATCTGAAAGTATCGATACTCTGGATCGTAAAATATCGAAATCAGTAGTATCGATACTGGTATCGTATCGCTTCGAAAGTATCGATACATTGAATATCGAGTACTTTCGTAGAAAATAGAAAAACAAATCACACAAAACAGATTTATTGAAATATATAATTATAAAAAATAAGAACAAATAAATTAAATCAATTTACAGTTGCCAGTCTTCTAAATTCAAAGATTTCAAAAATAATAATTTTGAAGGCATTTCACCGCCCAAATTATTTCGTTTCGCGGTCATAATATTTCCAGCTTGCGAAAATACTCTTTCGCAAGGAACTGAACTACCAGCAATTGACAAATATTTAAGAGCAATCTCTTTTAGAATATAATATTCATTATTTGGTGCGACTTCTAGTATTATAATACAATATACTATTTTTGTATTTTGAAATATTCCTACTGATTGCCAATACACGAAATAGTTATTAGGAATGGAAAATGCCAATGTTGATATAGGTAATTATATTTTGCTGTTGATGTCCTGTTAAAACAGGAGCATAGGCAACGCAATCTGATACTGAAATACTGAATCAAAGTGATGGCGCTGAATATCTAATCCCGGAGACAGTTTCAATGCCCACACACAGAAATCTAACTAGTATAATGTATATATGTATAATGCGAAATCCAAGCATCGTATGTTAGATGGAGCTTTGAAAAAAGGCAAACATTTGATTTCATGATTTCGATACTCGATCTACGATATACGCCATTTAGTATCGATACATTCATGTGCTGCGTTTGTTACATCTTGAGATGTCTCCGATTTTTTGATGTGATCATAGAATATTTTAAACAAACGCTCATGACAGTTATTAGATGTAAACAAAAACTCATATCAAAAAAATAATAATGACTTGTGAATAGCCGGTAGTTTTCAAATGTACTTATTTATCTGGGGTTTCTTCCACTTCAACTTTGTTCTCATTCTTTTTTAATGCGAAATACATTTTCAAGAAATATTTCGTTCAAACTAGTCTTCAGAGGTTTATTTGTTTATCAACACAGAATACAATTATTATATTTGTTCTTATATCTTCCCTTATCAAAGTATTTATCAATACCAAAACCCAAAACGCCACTCAATTACCACAAATGAATTATTTCATATGACAACTTTAACTTTGACAATTCAACTGGTTACAGCGGTTACATCTAGATGTGAAAAATGTAATCTGAATCTAATAACAAACGCTATTTCAGATGTAAAAGATGCGAAAAATGCGGCTAAACAAACGCTTGAAATGTAAAAGATGCATCTGATGTGGGTAAACAAACGCAGCAAAAGTATCGGTAAGTCAAGTATCGATACAAAATATCGAATATCGCAACGGAAAGTATCGATACAGTAAAATATCGATACGTATCGCCCAACACTAGGTTAAGTTGTCTTGAAGGCAAGCAGTATTTGTTTATTTGTTATTGATAAATGATAATGTTAATGTTATAATAGAGGAGAATTAAAACGTTACTTCTCAGAACAATATCTGAAAGAAATACTTAAGGCAATTAGTTCGACCATAAAACATCCAGATAAACATTACAATTCAAAATCAAGACAAAGATTAATAATCTTGCAATCTGAATACCCACTCCATACAAAATGAGTTCCTTGTATTGGGAATCACCTGATGGTAAAATCAATAAAAGTGTTTTACGTGTAGGAGCTTTAAAATGTAAACCCACTGAAGGCAGCAAATGTACACTACAAATTACTGATAGTAGCGAGGATTTATCTCGATTTTGCGAACTCACTATCGGTGATGTAGATGGGGATGTAGGAAGACAGTTTGAACTATGTGTTACCACAATGTTTGAAAATGAAAAATCATCGTATATTTTGAATTTAGATCAGAGAGTAACCTTCACTTTGGAGTTGATGGAAGTTCACTTCGGTGGGTTTTTATATGAGTGGAATGCAAAAAAGAAGTATGACTATGCCCAATTTCAGAACGATCAAGGAAAGAAACATTTTACAGGTGGAAATATAAAGGAAGCAGGTTTTCGTTTCAATAAAGGTTTAAAAATTATCTGTTCAATCGCTATTGATGTCCAAGACCCACCACAGGAAATTGATGCAGTTTCTATTAAGGCAATTGATCAACTTAAAGCAATTTTATATAACAATTTAGCTTCATGTTTCTTCCGAAAAGAGCAATGGTCTTTGGTTATAAGTTTATGTGATAAAGTTTTCATTTATGATGATAATAATGTCAAGGCTCTCTATAGAACTGCAGTATCTCACATCAAAGATAAAAATTATGAGAAAGCAAATGAATATTTGAAAAAAGTTCTTGCAGAAGAACCTAATAATAAATCGGCTCTTGAATACCATAAATTTGTTACACTGAAATTGAGAGAATCTAAAGAAAAATGTGATCATATTGCAAAAAAAATGATTGGTGATATTTTGAATTCTAACTGAATTGTATCCTTGGTTGAAAAATGTTTTGTATATTGTAACTTTATCTACACTCTTAAATTTCGGTCAAAATATTCATCGGAAGAATTCTGCATTGAGTTTATTTCATAATGTTCTACAGACTACCTTATTCAGTTTATGTGAATCAATTCAATGTATTGTTTTCATAACATTGTGAAATTTGAATAATAAATGAATTAAGTGACTGAACGATGCAAGCTTGATATTTTCGTAAATTAATATTCTTAACTGTTATTTAGCAACTAGAATACAAACTACGTCTGTGTCAGTAGAAGCTTAAAGAAACTGATATTCACATTAACGATAGATATCTCGTTCATTAACTAAATTATGCTGGAAATTTCTGTATACATACATATAAAAATCAATAAGATGATTTGCCGAATCGAGGCAACGGTCACTCATCCAGCTACTGAACTCACGCAAGGCTGCTCGGATCTCCAACAATATAGATCCGATCATGTTCAAACTGGGAACTTGGCAGTATAATTAGGTTCTGAAGGCTCTCGCAAAACTTTCAGCAAGGTCGGACGAATAGTTTCTGAAATATAGAATTTTTTTCAATTATTCTTCTTAAATTTTCTAGTGATACGATCCTCACAAAACTTCGCAAGAATTTTCGCGTTGGCATTCTACAACTAATAACCATGTTTGAATTGGATCGGTTTTATATTTTTCGAGTTATTGAGGAAATAACAACCGAAATTCGGATGGGTATAACTCCAAAACCGTTTGGCTGATTATGCCTACAGACAAATTCAAATGTCGCATTCAGATGCACAACCGAATTTGAAAATGTCCAAGTCACTATCTCTTAAAGTTCTCAGGTTGTCGTGACATAAATAATATTTTTTAATAATTTTTTTGAAATTTTCTAGTGATACGATTCTCACAAAATTTCACGAACGTCCTTGGGTTTGTATTCTGAAACTACTCACCAAGTTTCAATTCGATCGGATTTGTATTGGTTGACTACAAAATTCTTACTCGGAAACCATTAGTATTATGCCCATTAACGAACTTGTCCGTCGTATTGGGATGCGCCACCTAACCTGAAATTTTCAAGTCACTATCTCTTTCCGTTCTCAAGTTATCGTGGCAACGGACGGCCGGATGGACAGAATCAAATTTGAGCTCGAATTCTTCATCACGGAGTCGAACCCAATCGTTTGAGACCATTTTCGGCAAAAAATTACAGACATCCCAAAAAAAATCCAGATCCTTATAAGAAAATTGCTTGAAGCACTGACGGGAAGTCAGGAGCTTTTGCGCACATGTTATATTGTCTCTACTCCATATTGGGCACTCTCGAATTTACCATGGTAAATTCGATTAAGAGTGTCCAATACAGGGTTGCGTTCGGAATCAACGTCGGACGTTGTCCGGTCGTACCCAACCCGTTCGTAATCGACGTCGGGTGAACCTACACAATGACTAACCACAGAAAAGAACCGATCGCGCTCTACGTCGGACGCATCCGACGTTGATTCTGAACGCAACCCCGGAGAATGGACAATAGAACATGCGCGCAAAAGCTCTTGACTTCATGTCAGTGCTTCAAGCTTTTTTTTTTCGTAATATTGTAAAAATTTTCTAGGAGTACTATTCTCACAAAATTTTACACACGTCTTTATGTCGTTATTCTACAACTAGTTACCAATAAGCTTCAATTCGATCGAGTCTATATTTTTCGAGGAAATAATATTCCGATTATGCCCATTAATCGAACTTAAGTCTCCCATTCGGATGTGCAACCTACCCTGAAAATTTCAAGTACCTATCTCCTTTCGTTCGAAAGTTATCGAGGCAACGGTCACCTATCCATCTAATGAACTCACACAAGGCTACTCGATCGGATCTCCAACAATATAGATCCGATCGTGTTCAAACTTGAAACTTGGCAGTAGACTTAGGTTCTGAAGGTTCTCGCAAAATTTCAGCGATGTCTGACGAATAGTTTCTGATATATAGAATTTTTTCAATACGAAATATTGCAAGAGTTTTCGCGTCGGCATTCTACAGCTGATTACCATGTTTGAATTGGATCAGTTTTGTATTTTTCGAGTTATTGAGGAAACAACCAAATTTTGGAAGGGTATAACTCCAAAACCGTTTGGCCGATTATGTCTATAAACAAACTCAAATGTCGCTTTCAGATGCACAACCTAACCTGAAAATTTCAAGTCGTTTTCTCTTTCCGTTCTCCTCAGGTTATCGTGACATAAATAATATTTTTGATCGTATGTTCTGGGGAACATATACACATAATGTCATTTTGCCCAAATGTCTGTAATTTTCGAATTTTTTGCCGAGAATGGTTTCAAACGACTAGGTTCAACTCACTGATGAAGAATTCGAGGTCAAATTTGATTATGTCCGGCAGGTCGTTGCCACGATAACTTGGGAACGAACAGAGATATAACGACTTGAAATTTTCAGGGTAGGTGGCGCATCCAAATACGACGGACCAGCTCGTTAATGGGCATAATTGGCCCAACGGTTTCCGAGTAATAATTTTGTGATCAACCAATACAGATCCGATCGAATTGAAACTTGGTAGTAAGTTGTAGATTACGAAGACGTTTGTGAAATTTTGTCGGAATCGTGTCGCTAGAAAATTTTAAATTAATTATTAAAAAATATTATTTACTTCACGACAACCCGAGAACGGAAAGAGATAGCGACTTGCAATTTTCAGGGTAAGTTGTGCATCTGTATGGGACATTTATGTTTATTAATAGGCATAATCGGCTAAATGGTTTTGGTGTTATACCCATCTGAAATTTGGTTTTTATTTCCTCAATTACTCGAAAAATACAGAACAGATCCAATTCAAACTTGGTTACTAGTCGTGAATTGCTAAATTTCTCGAGAATCGTATCACTAGAAAATAAAAAAAATAATTGAAAAAATTCTATATATCAGAAGCGATTAGCCTGACATCACTGAAATTTTGCGAGAGCCTTCAGAACCTAACTCCACTACCATATTCCATGTTTGAACACGATCGGATGTATATTTTCGAAGATCCGAGCAGCCTTGGATAAGTTCAGTAGTTGGATGGGTGACCGTTGACTCGATAACTTTCGAGCGAAAAGAGGTAGGGAGTTGAAATTTTCAGGCTTGGTTGCGCATCCGAATAGGAGAGTTGAGTTCGTAGTTGGGCATAATCGGCCCAACGGTTTAGGAGTTATAACCATCTGGAATATTATTTTCTCGATAACTCAAATAATACAGACCCGATGGTATTGAAACTTGGTATCTAGTTGTAAAATATCGACATGAAGACGTATGTGGAATTTTGTGAGGATTGTACCACTAGTAAATTTAAAAAAAAATAGGAAAAACTATTGTGTATCTCACGATAACTTGAGAACAGAAAGAGATAGCGATTTGCAATTTTCAGGGTAGGTTGAGCAGCCGAATGCGATATTTGAATTTGTCTATAGGCATATTTGACCAAACGGTTATGGAGTTTGGTTGTTATTTCCTCAATAACTCGAAAAATACAAGAACGATCCAATTCAAACATGGTTATTAGTTGTAGATTGCCAACACGAAAATTCTTGTGAAATTTCGTGAGGATCGTATTACTAGAAATTATTTTAAAAATAATTGAAAAAAATTCTATATATCAGAAACGATTTGGTTCGACTCACTGATCAAGAATCCGTGTTCGAAATCGATTCTGTCCGGCCGTCCGTTAACACGATAACTCTTGAACGAAAGGAGTTAGAGGACGAGCTCGTTAACGGGCGAAATCCACCAAGCGGTTTCGGAGTTATGGCTCTTTTTAGTAAAAACATTTTTTATGAATATTTCCGAAACTCGATTTATCTGAAATTTAGCATCAATTTTTAGAATAATGACCTTTATACGCATGCGAAGTTTTGTATTGATAGGGTTGACGTAAAGAGTCAAATTTTTTTTTTTTTATTTTGTTTCTACAATAACTCTCGAACATAATGAGCATGGCAGTTGAAATTTTCAGAGTAGGTGTGGGAGTAAATTATCTCGGTTAAGTACGTTATTGGGCAAAATAGGGTAGATGCATCTGCCCTATTTTGCCCAATAACGACTCACTGATCAAGAATCCGTGGTCGAAATCGATTCTGTCCGGCCGTCCGTTAACACGATAACTCTTGAACGAAAGGAGTTAGAGGACGAGCTCGTTAACGGGCGAAATCCACCAAGCGGTTTCGGAGTTATGGCTGTTTTTAGTAAAATCATTTTTTATGAATATTTCCGAAACTCGATTTATCTGAAATTTAGCATCAATTTTTAGAATAATGACCTTTATACGCATGCGAAGTTTTGTATTGATAGGGTTGACGTAAAGAGTCAAATTTTTTTTTTTTATTTTGTTTCTACAATAACTCTCGAACATAATGAGCATGGCAGTTGAAATTTTCAGAGTAGGTGTGGGAGTTAAATATCTCGGTTAAGTTCGTTATTGGGCAAAATACGAATTAATACGAACTTAACCGAGATATTTAACTCCCACACCTACTCTGAAAATTTCAACTGCCATGCTCATTATGTTCGAGAGTTATTGTAGAAACCATGGTTTTGGAGTAACCAAAAAAAAATTTTTCTTTTACATAACAAATTTCAAATTCAATTTTTTCAAGATGCAGTTTCACTATAAAAATCCATTCAACAAGCTAATACTTTCGGAGATATGATTTTTCGAAATCTCAATAATGAATCGTACTTCTATGTATTCACATAATGCTATAATTATTCTATCTATGAATTATTATATGATCTGATGTGTTCATACTCGTATTACTCGTACACTTCATCCTGTTCTATAAGAGATAGTCAAATTCATTTCAGCTATTTTGAATTACATGTTTTTGATATTATACCAAATCTCGCTAATCACTTGATTTTATTTTTTTCTAATTTGATTTTTGCAATAAACATGAAAGTGATAACATTTCGGACACCAGACCTTTCAAACGATGTAATACAAGCTTGTCTTTCGAAGAGGGTTGAAGGTAGAATTCGCATATTTACGAAGAAGAATGACAATTTAAATTAGGCTTTTCCACACTGTATACATATCGACTCAGCGCGGTGTGAAATACCTATTGAAACTCCTTACTTCAGATCTTTATCGTTTTTTTAATTAATCGATATCAAGTAAGTACTTATCGAATATATTGTTATCATTGCACATATTGGGATATTTTTCCCCAAATCTGATAATATCGTGACTGAAGATAATTTCATACTATTTCCACATTTCAATTCCAAAGTAAAAATTATAGTGAACAGTGCTTAGTGTAATTTGGTTTTCGCAGCGTCAACAACACCAGTCACATTTTTGGAGATGAATACATCAAAGGCTGATTCAAATAATATGAATGTGCTACAGAAATTTAAGTTTGTAATAACCCATATAACCGTAGAACCTGTCATATTCTTCTACATACTACCAGGAACTATGGGATTTTTAGCAACTCAAAACATGAATCTAGAAAAGGCGTGCAGTGTGAATCTTGGTTACAACACCACAGTGTGCGATGCAATATTCAGGAAGGATCACTCTGGTTACGAGGATTATCAAGAAATTGAGGTTCAGAATCTGGTAGCAAAAATGATGGCGGTCAAAACCGCAATTGTTGGTTTCTTCCCAACATGTTTGATTCTATTTTTCGGTTCGTGGAGCGACAGACATAACAGGAGGAAACCAGTGATTCTCATACCAATAATCGGAGATCTCTTGAGCTATGTATTTCTTTTCGTTTGTGCATACTTCTTTCTAGAATTATCGGTGGAATACTCAACATTATCTGATGCTCTTCCTTTTGCTCTTGGAGGTGGTGTACCGTGTGTTACACTGGGAGTTTTTAGTTATATTAACGGTATAAGTTCTGACAAAGACAGGACTGTCCGTGTAGGTGTTGTTTCTATGTTTCAAAACACTGGGATAGCATTTGGCAATGCCTTAGGTGGTATTTTTATAGAACCTCTGGGTTATAGAGGAGTTTACCTTATAACAATAGTCGTGATGTCGCTCGTTTTCATTTATGTTTTATTTGTGATTAAGGATCCCAATATAAGGGAGCGTCATAAAAATGATGAGAATTTTCTGAAGGACTTCTTGAATTTAGGGCACATTCGGAATACTTTCAGGATTTGCTTCAATGAGAAGAGGAAAACCCGAATGATAGTATTGATGATTCTTACGGTGATGATAATGGGTCCATTTTCTGGTAAGTTCGAGAGAAGATCATGATAATAATTTTTAATTTTATCCAGCCAAAAGCTGAGATAGTGAATAAATCGATAATAATAACGCTGAATACCTTTTATTATTGTAATAATAAAAGAATAGTCTACAGATCTGAAAAGGAAAATAATTCAGCGTAGAAGATTGGTGCCGTCTTGCTTCAGTAGCTAATCTACTGAACCAGCCAGCACATATCACCTATTGAGATCTAAGAACAGTAATAAAGAAAAAAACCTGTTTCAAACTTTTGCTGCATTTTAAGAGGAAGATCTCTAATATATGGCACTCCGGTGGAGTGGAAGTGTAAACCCACTCTGAAACCTAAGACGGAGATTACACGGTCCTTCTGGTATCATTCTCGCATCAATCTAACATCAGTATTACCATTAATCCGGATCATCAGTCTACGCATATAGAACCAATTTCCCGTCAATCTGACATCCATCCACGATTGATGTGATGCGAGACTGATACCAGATTGACCGTGTAACCTCCGTCTAAGACAGAAGTTACATGGTCAGTCTGGTATCATTCTCGCATCAATCTAACATCAGTATTACCATCAATCCATCAGTCAACGCATATAGAACCAATTTGGCGTCAATCTGACGTCAATCCATGATTGATGTGATGCGAGCCTGATACCAGATTGACCGTGTAACCTCCGTCTAACACTCAAATTAGACCGAAGTTACACGGTCAATCTGGTATCAGTCTCGCATCACATCAATCATGGATTGACGGGATATTGGTTCTATATGCGTTGACTGATGGATTGATGATCAGGATTGATTGGAATCCGATATTAGATTGATGCGAGAATGATACCAGACTGTCCGTGTAACTTCTGTCTTAGACGGAGGTTACACGGTCAATCTGGTAACAGTCTCGCATCACATCATTCATGAATTGATGTCAGATTGACAGGAAATTGGTTCTATAAGCGTAGGCTGATGGAATGATGATCCGGATTGATGTTAGATTCATTCATTATTTTGATTAAGTAAACACCGAAATGCAACCGCGTCAATGCAAATTCATTCTTTGTCGACCAATATCAAGGTATAGGGTAAGATAGGGTATTGCCGGTCACCTAAGCAAAATGAAACACAAAGGAGTGTAAAATCAATTTTTTATATAGAAGGTAATACGCAAACATAACTTTGACTATTATTGAACGATAATTAATAGCTATGAGATCAACAGAAATTAAAAATTCGAAGTAATAAACATTTAAAAAAAAAGTGTCTTTGACCGCCATTGCCCGACATGGAGGGTAATAGCGGTCAGCAAGAGGACAATACCAGTCAGGCTTTTATACTGGGTTTACACGGGTAGAGTAAGTAGGATAGTACGGCGGGAGAGTAGGAACTAATTTACTATCTGCTAGTAGATTAGTTCCTACTCTCCCGCCGTACTATCCTACTTACTCTACCCGTGTAAACTCAGCATTAGCGACATAAATCACACACAGTTTGAAAGCCCTGGTCAAATCATCTTGGCGCCAATTCACCTTCAATCCTTGGCTCCTAGTGCGAGGCATTGTATCGAATACTGAGAATAATATAAATATGCATTAAAATAAAAATCACAACCCAAATTACAAAGAATCAAAAATATTGTTTTCTGTCTAAAAATATAAATTACTTGTATACGTGACCCGCGGGTAATACCGGTCAGAGGTGACCGGCATTGGCCACCCGTGCTCTTTAGATGTTAGTAATAATTTTACGAAAAACTTGTCACCAATAGCTTGAAATCTACAATGTAATAGATGGTCAGATAACTGATTGGTAGAAATTATTAGAGACAATTAATAAAATCGGAATAATATGATACTCACCCCTTATGTTATGAGGCCAAAAACTTATAGCAAAGTAGCGCGAAACAAACATAGGTTATATTCTCGGAGACGAGTGGTCGGAACAGGGGCTCGATTCTCGACCATTCGCAATTTTAACGATCGGTCGCATATGCTATATATTACTATAGAGATGCGCACGATCGTGCAAATTGCGAATGGTCGAGAATAGGTCCCCTGAGCGGTTTACGGTGTCTTAGAGCGGGGCACGATCAGGCAACCCTGGCAACCCTTTCTGCATGTGTGAGTTCGCGTAAAGAAAGTATTTTGAAGTATAATGTGGTGACCGGTATTGTCTCCTGACCGGTATTACCCCATCTTCCCCTAAATGGGATGCATTATCAAACTTTCAGAGCTCATACACAAATCTGAATTCTTTGGATGCACTCTTTATTATTAAAATCCAAACAAAAACCATACACCGAATCGCAGTAATTTAAATGTGACAATACAAGACAGATTCACAAGACTGATTTTATTCATCATATGTTGGCGATGATGCCGATAATCTTTGGAATATATTGAAATAGTTGAAACGGCTAATGATAATATATTTGCACGTTGAATCCAGTGGCGTACTGAAATTATTTCCGCAGATGTCAATTTCAGCACATAGAAAAGCCACGCTCATTCTGTCAGTTTCAATTTTTTTCCAACAATGTTTTGAAAATGAGAAATATAACTGTTTACTCAATTATCTAACTTATTATTTTGTCCATTTCTTAGTAAGTTTAATAGTTTTAGGTGAAAATGTATTTCTAGTATTTGTAGCAAAATCTGTTCACAACGACTTTGCATACTTTCGATCAGATTGTTGAAGTAGCCTTGATCAATTTCTCTCTCAGTTGCCGTCTGAGTCCTTGAAGTATATGTAGATGTGGTTAATGAGAATCCAAAGCCCTTTGTAGCTGATTCCAATAAGCGTGTTCAATAGGATTGAGGTCTGGCGACCGAGAGGGCAGTGCCAAATGTGCAATATATGGATTTCCAGAGTTTCATCGACAATCCTCGCATGATGGGGTGGCGTATTATAGTCCAAAAATAAGAAATTTGGCCCAATAGCAGCACGAAACAAAGGAATAATATTGTCGATGACTTGCTCCATGTCAATCAGCGCATTCATGGCAGCATCAAGCACCAACAATTCTATACCTCTATTGAAACAAATGCCTTCACAAATAATAATAATAATAATAATAATAATAAATCAGTTTATTATTCATCAAAAATGTTCGTGTACAAAACAAAACTTTTAACAAAAATCACTGATGAACAATTGGCATTTGGTTCAGACACCGAGGACTGGCCAAGGGTCTGCTCTACCACCAATGCCATAATTTACTAGAGGAAGTTGAGCGATCTAGCGAAGAATTTGTGGTTTAAGTAAATAGAGATCAAAAACAAAAAGAATGAGAAAAAAAAGGGGGGGAGGGGGAAGGGACGGAAAGGATATTTCTAGATTGTATATTCATCAGTTTTGAGTTTCAAACATTTGTCTTTTAAATATTCTCTTGAACGCACTCGGACTCACGCTTACATCAAAAAATCTCAGCTTCAACACATCATTCATAACAACCGCGATATTATAAGAGAAAGATCTCTTGTAGACTTCTTTTCTATGAGATGGGATGGTAAGTAATACCTTACGGCGGATATTTAGATTATGTACATCTGTTCGGTACCTTAGCCTATCATGTAAGTAAGCTGGGGACTTGAATTTAATAATTTTAAAGAAGAAACATGCCATATGTAATTGTCTTCGATTGTACATGTTGAGCCAGTTACAGTCCTTAAGCTTGTGAGACACTCTCTGACCCCTCCTGATGCCGAAAATCATACGCAGGCAAGAATTCTGTACCTTCTGTATACGCCTTTTATCGATACTGTCCAAACATATATAAACCGTACCACCCCTGAGCGGATGAATTTCCTGTACTGATCTGCGATTTCTGGGCACCAGAGGATGGGTCCATATCCGAAACTACGCTTTTACTAACTTGAAAGAAATTCGCAACATCTCTCCGATTATTACGTCCCGCCTCGATAATATCAGTAGCTCTATTGGCTTCATCCGCACCAAGTTTACGCCTAGGCATTATTGCAAAACAATTTTTCTGATTTTGAATTAAAGATGATTGGAAGAACGTAAAACAATAACTGATCCGAAATTCTCAGAAACGCAAACGCGAACTTGCCTGAATCAGGAAAAATTATCAAACGAGGAGCAGAAAACCATTCAGATACAAGAGAGTAAACATTTGGTTACTCCATAAATGAACATTTGGTGGACAAGAATCGGCAACTTTTGAAACGGTTAAAAAAATTCTGGACTTCCTTAACATTTGTGGAGCAGTATATTTGGAAAAGGGGGATTCCTGAAAATAACGAAATTATGTACAAAATTTCTGACCTGGTTTCAAGAACAGACATGAGTATGTTATCATTACTGGCATTTATGTTATGTTGTTATTTTTTGTTCGTTCGTAAAAGCCAAATGTTTCTATGTAAAGAACCTGTTCTTGTATTTGGGGGAATGTTTCTGCGGTTATATAAAGGGTTTTCCAATAAGATGTGTAATTTTGATATTCATAGAAAAATGCCATTTTTCAATATAAATGATCGGATGTTTTATTTCATTATAAAGAAGAAGCTATGCCGTTAATAGTGGAAAATAACATCAGGCAAATGACCACCACGACCACGCTTACAGGACCATATCCTTTTAATGAAATTTTCCATAACCAAATCCCAAAGTGGCTGCCCTATGTCCTCGATAGCCTCACGAATTCCATCTTTGAGGTCTTGAATCGACGCTGGGCTATTGGCGTAGACCTTCTCTTTCACGTGGCCCCAAAGGAAGAAGTCGCAAGGTGTTAAATCACAAGATCTCGGTGGCCAATTGTGATCACCTCCTTCGAGAGATAACACGGTCCGGAAACTTTTCCTACAAAAGATCAATGGTTTCGTTGCTTGTGTGGCACGTAGCGCCATCTTGTTGAAAGTAAACGTTGTCCAGATCAAAACCATCCAATTCCGGCCATAAAAAATCATTAATCATCTCTCGATAGCGCAATCCATTCACCATAACTGTTGCTCCAGCCTCATTTTCGAGAAAGTAAGGTCCAATGACTCCGCCGGACCATAAACCCAGCAAACACAAATTCATCTCAGTAACGTATCAGACATATAACTTGGTTCTATGCTATATAACAATGTACCATATTTGTTCTTTGATCGTAACCTACAACAAGAGCTCTATGTCCGCCTTGCGCCGGCCTTCTGTTATATAATTTGTAACGAACTTGATACATTACATGTAACATACAGAAATAATGTAACTGCGACAGCACAATGCAGATGTATATGTTATATGACAAACCTATGTATCAGACATATAACTTAATGGTTCTATGCTATATAACAATGTACCATACTTGTTCTTTAATTGTAACCTACAATAAGCGCTCTATGACTGCCTTGCGACGGCCTTCTGTTACATAATTTGTATCGAACTTGATACATCGCATGTATCAGAAGGAAATAATATAACTGCGACAGCACAATGGAGACGTATATGATCTGAGTCAGATTATTATACAGGTTGTTTTCGAAGGTGAGCCTTTTTTACAGAAGGTAGAACTCATCAAATTGAATAATTTCACCAAAAATGGCATATATACAATATGCATATTTCATATATGCAATTTTTGGTGAAATGACTTAATTTGATGAGTTCTACCTTCTGTAAAAAAAAGACTCACCTTCGAAAACACCCTGTATAATAATCTGACTCAGATCATATTGTATTCGTATTGTATTCTCCGGCTTGCATGTTGATTTTTGGGGTTTTGGATATATGCCATATCTGTTAAACAAATAATATTAATATTTATTTTTGTTCAAAATAATAGTTGGCACATGACAAATAAAAAATAAAATGCATCAACAAATAAATAAACAATGAAAAAAATTTATTGGTACATACTTTCAAAAAGATTAATGTATATAAATATAAAAATAAAAGAATGCATACTCTTTCTTCACTTCTGTCTTTTATGTCTCAAAGAGCTGAGCCTTATCCAGTTACTGGCATATTTTGCAAATTCTGCGCTATCTGTAAAGCAGCTCTGCTGTGATGCAAAATCTAAATCAAAATATAATATGGATTAATAAAAAAATATCATCAAGAATATTTAATTACGAGGCTTCTTGATTGGATGAATATGTTCATTAAATATCATAATCATAATAGAGATCATTCTAGTTTTCCAGATCTTAGAAAATGTTCATCAAATGTACTAAATTTGTTAAAGTTATTAAACTTTCTACTCCCACCCCTCATGCGATCTAAAATTGGAAACTAACAAAATACAAAAAACTCGTATTTCAATTTTCAATGGTTAAAATGAGGTTAAAAGTGAAAATGTAAGTTCAGTTGGGAATATATTACCAAAAACTAATTTAGAAAAAATGTAGTCAGTAATAACAATAATTTAAAGCCTAAGATTTCAATCTACGCTTTTGTCTAGTAGACAATTCTAGAAAACATTTACGTCTCTTATATACATTATAAATAATTGGCTACCTACTTCGAAAGTTTTAAATAGAAACAGTATCTATATCTATCTATATAAACATTATAAACCGTATAATATCTACATTCTCACCAGAGTTGATATTTCCTCTCCAAGTTATAGGTGTTACCCCAGTCCAATTTATAGATCTCTTATTTATTTGAGCACGTCATTCTTCAGGTCCTTAATAACACCTGCGTCACCTGCAAAAATATTTAATATTTCTCAGTCTTTGGAATGCATATTCATGAGTGATGCAAGACTTAACTATAGCTTACGTATTATTAATTAATTATTGGAAAATGCACTCAAGTATGATATAAAACTTACCCGAATTTGGTCACCAGAAGACATTCATGGAATTTTACTCAGCGAATTTAGATAAAATCTACACTATTTAATCAAAGATAAGACTGGCACTATATATTTATCCCAAATAATTAACTCAACTCTCATAACAGACTGAAGAATGTCAGGAATTAAACATCCACAAGGCAAGGCGTCGTTTAGAACGGAAGAGCGCCAACCTAAGACTGCCAATATGGCGGTTAATTTTGCAAGTCAAGCTAATAACATATCAATCTTGCATTTCCAGCAATATATCCAGAATATAAAAAAAGTTACATTACAAAAATAATATGTATGTTACATCGTTGTTATATATATGGTTTACATTTCTGCGAATATAAATATGTTACATAAATATCATATGTTTCCAGATGGTAGAATTGTTATATGCTTTTGATATGTAGCAAATACATAACTGAGGTTATATTATTCTATCAATGTAACAGATATATAAAAAGAGCAATGTTCTCAAACTTATACAGCAATGGTATATTAATTTTCATACATATCAGAGATAAATCTTTTATATACCTCAGAGATGTAGCAAGAACGGGTGTGTTTGCTGGGAACCGCACCAAACAGTCACACGTTGAGGATAGAGAGGCTTTTCAACAATAACTCTTGGTTTTTCTGAGCCCCAGATGCGACAATTTTGCTTGTTGACGATGCCACCGAGGTGGAAATGGGCCTCATCACTCAAGATGATTTTTCGATGGAATTCCGGATCATTTTCATGCATTTCAACGACCCAATCAGCAAAGACACGACGTTTTTGATGATCGGCCGGCTTGAGTTCTTGTGTTAACTGAACTTTATAAGCCTTAAGACCCAAATATTTATGCAAAGGACGGTGTAATGACGTTTGTGGAATGCCTTATTCCAAAGAACGACGAGGAATGGACAAACCTGGGTTTTCTTCAACACTTTCGGCTACAGCAGCAATATTCTCGGCTGTTCTTGAGCGACGTGCACGGGTTTTATTCTTCACATAACTAACTTGTCCCAACAGCTCGAATTTTTCCACCAATTTCTTTATTGCGGTCCGACAAGGTGCTTCACGACGACCCAAAAATGTTTGAGTTTTACGGACCGTCTCTGGCAAATTTTCACCATTTTTATAGTGAATTTTAATAATTTCAATGCGTTCTTGAAGCGTGTATCGTTCCATTTTTATTAATGGCGAAGTTTCTACTCGTCAAATGTCAAAAAATGACAGCTTCAAAAGTGACATCTACCGAAATAGCGGGCTATTCAAAATAACATCTCTTATTGGAAAATCCTTTAGGTAGGTACTCTGTTTGAGATACTCCTTGATTAAGAAAAAAACATTTAATTGTGATCTTGACACAATTTATAACTCAACAAATATTGAACAAAATTATTTCAATTGAATATGGTGCGAGATTACAAAGATTAGTCAGTGAAAGAATAATAATGTATCTTGTGATTTTTGCGCGAATGTTCTAGGGAACAGCGTGCAAACCTAAGCGTTTTACCCAAATGTTTGTAATTTTCGCAAAGTTGATTTCCTTTCGCTAGGCTGAAGTTTTTCCAATAAAGATAAGAAAATTCAAGTTACATTTCGTATAGATATTTGCAATTTTGTGACACCAAACAAACACATTATAATAGTCACAGGGGTTTCAAGGGAAAAAATTATGATTTTATTTACAGGTGAATTAGCAGTCCTTTATCTCTACACAAGATTCAAATTTGGATGGAATGAAGTTAATTACAGTATGTATAATACGATACAATTCACTATCCAAATTTTCGGTAAGTATACGATGAACGATGTACCAATTTCCTTTTGTAGATTAACTTTTTCCATTATTTGGTTGAAGCCTAGTATCAAGATGCTAGAATTACTCGATAAATTTTTAAATTCACCACCATTCGCTGTGTTCTCCCTTAACTAGGTATCAATATACGTTTCGAAACGTATATTTTATTATTTTGAAGATTACCCATATCTTGAATTTTCATAATATGTACTTTGGGCCATAAGTGATGGTTGTTTTATCCACTATAATAGCAATAAGTCGTTAAGTAAGCAGGATATTTGAAAAATTCATTTATTAAAATGCCCGAATATATAAAACTTTCCTTTTAACAAAGATCAAGTGGATGCAAAACTTAAAACTACTGTAATCATTAAGTAGGTAATCATTAAAGGATGCTTCCGGAGGTATATTCATTATAAAATGTTCCTTTCTGGGTTTTCTCTCTCAAAATCTGAAAATATCTATAAAATAAAAAAATTATTATTTGGTGTGTAGATATTAGTCGGAAGTTATAAATCGAAAATCTTCATTTTTTTTTTTGTTGATATCTGTTCTGAAATTCGAAAATTGTCACCAAGAAATATACTGAAATTGCAAACCATTCATGTAATGGCTTCAAAATTCACATGGCCCACAAACTCTGAATATAAATTATTCAAGCAGAGAATATAGATTTATGACAGTTATAAACAATATTCTATCATATCGAATTTCTGTAAATATACAATGTCTTATTGACTTAGTCGTGGACAATTGAGCGTACATTTAGATGTGATGTAAATTCAAATAGAACGTAAATCCAAAATCGATTAAATATTGAACTCTCTGAAATAAAACTGCTGCAAATTTTGATCTTAGAGTTGATTATGAATATACGTAGTAGGTATCTATAAATATGATACTTATTATTTGATAAGAACAATCATTGAAAGATAACAATGGATGTCATGTTTTTTTTTTATTCTCACAAAAATAAATGAGCGTTAATGAAAATACGTGGTCAAGTGGGCTATTGCCTTTTGAAAGGCTTATCTTGCATTATACCCTCTACATATACAGACTAATGTCTCTGACGTATATGACACTTCAAAAAAATTTGTCTTTAAAGTTTGATAAAAATAAATATCTGGTTAATTTATATTTCAAAATTTTCAAGAATCATTGTGCGTATTATGAATTTTTGGACCTACCAACGCTGTTTTGAAGAGTATGGACCGATAGCTACTTGGTGTATATCATAAATTAACGATAATATAAAAATCAGTGCAATTGATATTCTCTGATAAATGTGGGCTAATCTGTTACATCAGAAAATTACATCATTTATTATCCTAATCTCCAGATATAGGTACCTGACTTAGAATCAGAACGCCCGATAAGAGGTGATGAATTTCAACTAAATTTTAACAGAATATGTGTGTGATTAAACTCAAAATAAAAATAGAAGCACTAACGTGGTTCAGGAGCTCTGGCACTCTCGTTCATCAAATGATCTATATATTCCACTGATTAATACCATTCATTATTGAAATTTACGGTTGTCATCAGCGGTTATATCACGAAAACAAAATTTAGAATAACCATATTTAGAAAAAAAAAATTGGTTCAAGCACTGACGTGAAGTCAGAAGCTTTTGCGCGTATGTTCTATTGTCCATTCTTCTGTATTGGACACCCTTAATCGAATTTATCATGGTAAATTATGTTGTCCATTCTCCTGTATTGGACACTCTTAATTCGAATTTACCATGGTAAATTCGACAACGTAATTTACCATGGTAAATTCGATTAAGGGTGTCCAATACAGAAGAATGGACAATAGAACATACGCGCAAAAGCTTCTGACTGCACGACAGTGCTTGAACCAATTTTCTCTTTTGTGATTTTTTTAAAATTTTCTAGCGGTACGGTTCCTAAATTTTTTTTTTAATTTTCTAGGGATACGGTTCACACAAAATTCTACACACGTCTTCAAGTCGATATTCTACAACTAATTTTTATACTGACTTAAAGTATAAAACGTATAGAATGTGCAGCCGTTAAGTTGCCTATTATTTACCTGGGTTGCCAGGTTCAAACAGGTATGTCGATGGCAGTTACTTTCACATGATCGGATAATAGAAAAAAATTTATAAGGTGCGACTGCAATGTTGGGTCCTTTATTATTACACGGTATACTTACCTCGGATCTCGCGTTGCAGTTTAAATATTTAAAATTCGCAAACCCCTATAAGGACCAAAAATTTTGCAGACAACCCTATATCGATGTGTTCGCAATAAAACAGCGCTTATTATGATATTAATTTTTTTCTATTATCCGTTCAAGTGAGAGTAACTGCCATCGCCATACCTGTTTTTACCTGGCAACCCAGTAGTTCGTCCAGGTAAATAATAGGCAACTCAACGTCTGCACATTCTATACGTATTATACTATAAGTCATTATAAAAATTTTCTTATTATCTTGATGTTGCAAAATTCAATTGAAAATCATTTTTTTTTTAAATTGGTTCAAGCACCATTTACCATGGTAAATTCGAATTAAGAGTGTCCAATACAGGAGAATGGACAACATAATTTACCATGGTAAATTCGATTAAGGGTGTCCAATACAGAAGAATGGACAATAGAACATACGCGCAAAAGCTTCTGACTTCACGTCAGTGCTTGAACCAATTTTTTTTTTTCGTGATTTTTTTTAAATTTTCTAGCGGTACGGTTCCTAAATTTTTTTTTTAATTTTCTAGCGATACGGTTCACACAAAATTCTACACACGTCTTCAAGTCGATATTCTACAACTAATTGGCAAGCTTCAATTCGATCGGGTCTATATTTTTTAAGTTATCGAGTAAATAATATTCCAGGTGGGTATAACTTGGAAACCGTTAGACCGATTATGCCCAAAAACGAACTCAACTCTCCCTTTCGGATACGCAACCTACCCTGAAAATTGCAAGTCCCTATCTCATTTCGTTCGAAAGTTATCGAGGCAACGGTCACCCATCTACTGAACTCGCACAAGAATGCTCGAATCTCCAACAATATTCAACCGATCGTATTGAAACTTGGCAGTGGAGTTAGGTTATGAAGGCTCTTGCAAAATTTCAGCAATTTCAAACGAGTAGTTACTGATATATAGAATTTTTTTTTTAATTTTCAATGATTTATAAAAATTTTCTACAAATGCTATCCTCACCAAATTTTGCAAACATTTTCGCGTTGGCATTCTACAACTAATAACCATGTTTGAATTCAATCGGTTCAGTATTTTTTGAGTTAATGGGGAACAAAAAACCACCAAATTTCAGAAAATTTCAGATGGCTATAACTCTAAAACCACTTGGCCGATTATGCTCATAAACAAACTGAAATGTCGCGTTCTGGTGCACATCCTAACCTGAAAACTTCAAGCCGCTATCTTATTCCGTTCTCAAGTTATCGTGACAACAAAAATATTTTTTAATAATTTTTTTTTAATTTTTTAGCCATACGATTCGCACAAAATATCACAAACGTGCTAAGGTTCATATTCTACAACTACCCATCAAGTTTCAATTCTATCGGATTCATATTGGTTGAAAACAAAATTATTACTCGGAAACCACTGGGCCGATTATGCCCATTAACAAACTTGTCCGTCGTATTGGGATGCGCCACCCACCCTGAAAATTTCAAGTCGCTAGCTCTTTTCGTTCTCAAGTTATCGTGGCAACGGACGGCCGGACGGCTGGGCGGACAGAATCAAATTTGACCTTGAATTCTTCATTGGAGAGTCGAACTTAATCGTTTGAGACCATTTTCGTCAAAAAATTCGAATCGTGGCAACGGCCGGACGGCCGGCTGAACAGAATCAAATTTGACATCGAATTCTTCATTGGGGAGTCGAACCAAATCGTTTGAGACCATTTTCGTCAAAAAATTCGAAAGTTACAGACATTTGGGCAAAATTAAAAAACGCGATGTTCCCCAGAACATACTCGCAAAAATGTCTATAGGATGCGTTCGGATAAATTCGTATTTATTTATTCATTGAACATTCAAAAAACAAAACTTTTTGAAGCAAAGTTATAGATTTTCAATCCCGTTCAGTGAATACGTGGAGGAATCATGGTCCATTGATATTTCAAACAGACCTAAGGTAATATTAGTGTAGGATTTTTATATGGTTGTCAAGAGGTATCATCATTTATGCCTACACTCATTCTTGGGTTAATAAAGAGAACGCTGTATGCTGATATGTACAGGGTTTATCTACAGAACTATATTTTCGTCAACTTATTCGCCGTCGTAATAAAAAATACATAAAATATAGTCGATTACTGAGATTCCTAACATCTTGATAATTCAAGTTCTACGTAGCACGCCTTAAAATACTCGCACTTAATCTCTCATGCCTATAACCGTTTTCATAGGATGCTAAAATCAAACCTACTAGACTGGATACATTTGACTGTCCAATGCACTCGCCGCAACTAGGGGTACCCCGTTATTGGGTACTTATCACCCATTCTACTAGCTTTTTACCGCTCTCATAGGGTTGCACTCCCAAGGTGGTGCTCAACGCTGATTGGTGAATGCTCTGGCTGAGACCTTTGGTTACGCCAATGGCGTTCAATGGGAATGACAACCCACACTGAACTATAGTTCTTAGAACAGGACCCCCGAAGAAGTGAGATAAGTGTGCATCACAATTGAGGAGAATCGCGACTTTCTTCTATTCCCGCACTGCTTGTTCTGGGAAAGGGTAAACGGATTAATTTCAGAATTTTATACGATGTACGGTGGCGGAAACCGAAATGTGAACGATTTTTTTTCCTATTGTAAATATGGCAATTATACAGGGTGCCCCAGAAGTCGACGTCAAGCCCAAAGCGGGTGATATTACAAGTCATGATAGTTATCAGGAAAATATTAAAAAAAAATTAGGTGATGTAATTTCAAAATTATAGGCATTTAAAGAAAATCGACAAAATCTATACTTTGTGATGGTTATTCAATTCCCATTTCTACAAATCTAAATTTTTTGCCAATTTTATTTTTTTTATGTTATCCTGAATAATGCGTCTGTATATTATTGCCCAAAACTTCATGACTTTTACCCCGTTCGGAGCAAAATGTTACTTTTTGCACCACTCAATATGCAAAGCTCATATTTCGTCCAATTTCAACTGCCTGTACTGAAAAAAAAATGTAGGTACTATGCTAGTTCGGCAAGTAACTGCAAAAGTTGGCGCATTCAATGAGGATTCCAAAATGGTATAACAAATGCTAGTAATTCTGCAAGTTTTTCGGTTAGAATTTTTTCTGCATTTTCGAACCAATTTTTCCTAAAAACTTGAATTGATTCTGATGTACCCAAGCCTTTTATTCAGGCCGTTAGGTACTGTAAGATTTTTGGTTAAATTAAAGAGAAAGCTAATAATTCTACGATGTGTGAGCGATGCATAGGTAATAACGATAGATCAAAGTCGCTCTGCTACTGTTTCCAGGTAGTCTGAATCTTTTTTTTTCTGTTTTATGTTCATAATTGAATTTTCTGATCCAGAAAACTTTTTTAATAAACATTACAACAACATAAATATTAAAGAAATGTTCAAACTGTCTCCCTTCAGCCGCAATACACGTTCGACATCGTCGTAAAAAAGATTGGAGTATGTATTAGACTGGCTCATCCTCCGTTATTGACATGATTATTATTCAATTCATAAGAGCCAAGGCTTATACCTACAGGGGCTTGAAAAATTATACATTTTAAATGTAAAAAGCTTAAACTTAAGTCACTTTGTGTATTGTAACATTATTGATGAGAAGCAAATAATTGAAACAAGAAAAAAAAAATTAAAAAAAGGACTGACGTGAAGTCAGTACTCTTTGGCGCGCGTGTTCACGGTGGCTAATTTGAATTGAATGATGAGTACTTCAAGCTCAGTGGATAGAGCGAGCCGAAGATCTACCCAAAGGACCCAAACGACAGTGAATGGTGTCCACTCCATTCACTGTCGTTTCAAAAATTAACAGTGCTGTATCTAAGCTGCCATCAGGATAGAGTAATAAAGTTGGAAGAGAACACAACTGACTCTCCTTAGTCGCAAAAGCTGCTAGAAGATTTGGGAGGGTCAGTATAATCCTAATCATGTTTATAGCACGCGCGCCAAAGCAGATTGACTTTTTACACTTTTTCTTTCATTTTTAAGTCAATTTGCTTTTGCGCGCGTGCTATAAACATGATTAGGATTATACTGACCCTTCCAAATCTTCTAGCAGCTTTTGTGACTAAGGAGAGTCAGTTGCATGTGTTCTCTTCCCACTTTATTACTCTATCCTGATGGCAGCTTAGATACAGCACTGTTAATTTTTGAAACGACAGTGAATGGTGTCCACTATCCTTTGGGTAGATCTTCGGCTCGCTCTATCCACTGAGCTTGAAGTACTCATCATTCAATTCAAATAAGCCACCGTGAACACGCGCGCCAAAGAGTACTGACTTCACGTCAGTGCTTTTTTTTATTTTTTCAAGTTCCTTTAACAAATATACCTATCAATACAGTTTGACTGTTAGCTTTACCGTAGATCGAAAACAATTGCGGTTGTGGGACCTCTGTTAGGAACGCAATTGCCTCTTCTCCGAATCCGAACGTATTTTAATATAGATCTACCGAATACAGTTATACATAAATTCGCCTCAGGGCCACCATACAGACATTTCAACTCGAAAACAACGCTATTTACCCCAAACTGCATTGTGTCCGTGCACTGAATTGACATGAATATTCTTTTAAAACCTCACAATATCGGCTCATTACTTCCAACATATCCCAAACAACCCAAAACCATACACTTCTCGTCTGCGCAAGCGCAATATACTAGTGGCTGCAAGTCTTCCCAAAATTACACACCTCACAAAAAACTCCGATTCTCCAACACTAGCGGTTCAGGAGATATCGCTTCTTGAATCCACGCATGCGCAGACCCTCACCAGGGGATTCTATAGAGGAATAGCATCCGCCACTTCAAAACCCCAATCCTCTCTGACGAAAGCACCAGCAGTTAAATCACTGATGGTCTGCTCATGCGCATAACAAAAAATGCCCGTAAGGGGTAACATCAATTTCGAAATTAGCCCCAGGGCCACGGTACGGACACTTTAACCTGGAAACAACGCTACATCCCCCAAACTGACTTGTCCTTGCACTGAATTGCCATGAATATTCTTTTAAAACCTCACAATATCGGCTCAGCACTCCCAACATAACCCATACAACCAAAAAACAGGCACTTCTCTTCTGCGCATGCGCAATCTATAGAGGCTGCAAGTCCTCCTAAAATCACAGACCTTACAAAAAACTCCGATTCTCCAACACTAGAGGTTCAGGAGATATTGCATCTCTTTACACGCATGCGCAGACCCTCACCAGTGGATTCTATGGAAGAATAGCATCCGCCACCCCAAAATCCCAATCCTCTCCGACGAAAATACCAGCAGTTAAATCACTGATGGTCTGCTCATGCGCATAACGAAAATGCCCGCAAGGGGTAACATCGATTTCAAAATTAGCCCCAGGGCCACGGTACGAACACTTCAATTCGGAAACAACGCTACATCCCCCAAACTGACTTGCCGTGCACTGAATTGCCATGAATATTCTTTTAAAACCTCACAATATTGGCTCAGCACTCCCGACATAACCCATACAACCCAAAAATAGTCACTTCTCTTCTGCGCATGCGCAATCTACTTGCGGCTGAAAGTCCTCCCAAAATCCCACACCTTTCAAAAAACTCCGATTCTCCAACACTAGTGGTTCGGGAGATATCGCATCTTTAATCTACGCATGCGCAGACCCTCATCAGGGATAAGGATTCTATGGAGGAATAGCATCCGCCACCCCAAAACCCCAATCCTCTCTGACGAAAACTACAGCAGTTAAATGACTTCTGATCTGCGCATGCGCACAACGAAAAATGCCCGGATAGGGCAGCATGAACCTCAAAAAATTGGTTCAAGCCCTGTGGACAGGAGCTTTGGCGCTCTTGTTCAAACTTTGACACATCATATCTCCGAAACTATTGGTTTCTCAGAGTTGAGAATAATATACATGTATTCTTATGATAGAGCTGCATCATAAAGGATATTTAATTAAAATAATAGTTTATTTATTAAGATTAAATGGGCAATCTGAGAATGAGAACTGCACCATGGAAGAAATCAAATTAAAATAGCTGAAATTAATTTGACTCTCTCTCATAGAACAGGATGACATGCACGAGTATGAACACAGATCATATAATAAATCATTGATTAAATAATTAGCATTCTGTGAAAACATAGAAGTAAGATTCATTGTTGAAATTTCGAAAAATCATATCTCCGAAAGTATTAGCTTGTTGGGGTTGAAAATGATATCAATGGATTTTTATGGTGAAACTGCATGTTAATAAAACCATTATTTTGAAATTTGTGAGTTAAAAAAAATTTTTTTTTCGTTACTCCGAAACCATCAGGCCTATTTTGCCCAATAGCGAAAATAGCCGATATATGTATCTTCCTAACCTACTCTGAAAATTTCATTTGCCTAGCTCATTCCGTTCGAGAGTTACTGTGGAAACAATATTGAAAAATTTTCAGAATTTTTGTTTTGCACTTTAAGGTAACCCGATCAATACAAAACTTCACAAGCGTCTAAAGGTCATGATTCTACAATTTGATGCTAAATTTCAGATTTCTAGATATTCCTAAAAATATGTTTACTAATATTGGTTTCTCAGAGTTGGGAATTATATCAATGTATTCTTATGATAGAACTGCATCATAAAGGAAATTCAATTGAAATAATAGTTTATTTATCAAGATTAAATGAGCAATCTGAGAATGAGAACTGCACCATGGCAGAAACCAAATTAAAATAGCTGAAATGAATTTGACTCTCTCTTATAGAACAGGATGAAAAGTACGAGTACGAACACAGATCATATAATAAAGCTTAGATAGAATAATTATAGCATTCTGTGAAAACATAGAAGTATGATTCATTATTGAAATTTCGAACTTCATCTTAGCAGAAATTGAATTCAAACATCATAAAAGAATTCAAATTCAACAAGAGTGCCAAAAATTATCAATCCAAAACCAATAGACGAATTCTACCCAACAACGAACTCATCCGAGATATTCATTCCTCAATTCTATGATGAACGATAATATATATCTTTCCTCAAATCTACTCCAATACACCAATATTCCAGTTTTGTTTTTAGTGGAGATATAGATGCATAGAATACATGGTGAAGACACTCTTTGACATATTTTCGGCCGATTTGCGGTCCAAATACTGTCAAAATACAAGGATTTGGTTTTACTTCAGTTTTCGCCGATAGATGCCGGCAGTAGAAATTTTATGGACAAAATTATCGACATGCCAAATTAAATTCGAATCTTTGTTTATTCTAGTTTCTTGTGGAAAGTGGTACCGTTTGCTGAAATTTAGTATTTTGAGTATTTTGTTCAACGTTCTTGTTTTCCGCGCCGAAAGTATGCCAAATGTTTGCTGTGTGAACTCTGAACGAGTATCCAGAACTATTTCAATCAAATACTATTTTCATTCCGAAAATACTTCGTTTTTATGCGAATATAGTTTTTTTAACAATTGTTTATTCTTACCGCATCAGGGGCAGATTTCTGGTATCAAGATAGGTATTATTTATAATATTAATAATATTGAAAGATCGCTGATACCGTTAATTGTTAATAAATCAACATAGGAGAACGCTAAGACTTGTTGATTTACTATAATCTTGCCGGTTGATGAACATAAACTGTTTTGAAAGTTGAAACATTAAGGTATAACTCTATTAATTAATAATTATATTCATTATACAATTTAGTTATATATTGAGAAGGAATGAAATTACATGTTATGAAAACTAACAGTATTAAATGTCAACGATGAAAGGACTAGCAGAGAACAAAGTTCAGAGCAACCACATAGTGTGATTTCATCAAAGTTGAATAGCTTTCCTAAAGCGTCATTCTTTTTGTCGCTCTTATACTATAATATTATTTGTTTCAAGGATATTGTTACCCGACAAGAATGGCAACTGGCTTCTAATTGAAAATTTGTTTGTTCAAAATATTTTTCTAGTGAATATATATTGAATAAAAGATTGAAACGTAGTACACTACCCTCTATTTGATTAGTTTATCAATTTAATGAATCATTTTTCGATATTTCATCAGTATACTTAGTTCTGAATAATAGCTATCGAATCAAATATACATATCTTGCAATCTTATTGCTGAGAACATAAAAAGTTGTCAAGGGGTATTGGGTAACTGAAAAAATGCTGTATACATGAGAATGTTTTGATGAAGTTTCTAATTATACATCGAAAATAATAAGTAAAATGCTCAATTTAAATGAGCCTTACATGATAAAGGTAATTAATACATTTGAATATATATTCATTTCACAGATTTCTTCATTTACAGTTCCATTCAAAATGTTCCAAAGAAACTTCTTTACTGATAAATCCCTTATTTGACCTCATTATTTCTTGGCAAGATGAAATTTCTGTTCCAAATAAATGGGGTTTACATATAATGTCCGAACAGATGTCTGATTAATCAAAAAGTGAATTGATTTTTCAATAAACTGCTTTATTATATTCTTTTAATTTGGATTTACGAACTAGCAACGTTGGAAAGTGAACTTTGTCGCTTGTCAGTTTTCATTTATTCCCTTGTCAGAATCTTCGAATTCGACTCCAGCGGCACCATCGTTAATAAAGTGAAGTAGTACATAAAGTACGTGATTTGACAGTTCTAGGTCCGTTTTTCGGCCGAAATTTTTAACAGGAATTAGTAGGGAGTGTCCACACCTTATTATTCTATGCATCTTGGTGGAGATATTCTGAACTCAATATTATTAACTTACCATTCCCATCATCATATGGATTGACCATCGGCATGAAAATATCAACCAACAAAAAGTATGATATTATATTATAATTCTCATATTTATACGATTGCTGGAATGAATGACAATGTTATTAACTTACCATTACCATTCCCATCATCATATTATGGATTGACCATCGGCATGAAAATATCAACCAACAAAAAGTATGATATTATATGAGGAGTAACTTTTCAAAACGCATTATGTCCAATTTGGGCGAAATTGAGTTTGAAGCGGATTCAGAAATGTTTTCTGTTGCTCTACCAGTATAACAATTCGTTATCGGCCGAATATTTCGTTATCCGATCGTAACGACTGAATAACTTTCTAATGTTAAAGCAAAACTCTATCGATTCTATATCCAAACTTTAAAGATAATCTGTATACATTATAGCGATCCCTAATATATAAATTCGACAAAGACTAGGTAAAGATCTTGCAAACAATATCTGTATCGATAATCGATATCTAATCGCTACGCATTCAGTAAGAAAATCGCTAACGGTTATCTTTAATCCCTCTGTAAAGAATATATAACGATATTCGAAGATATTCCTATATCAAAAAACTTTATAGGTTCTATACTATCCCGTGATTAAATTCTTTATCGAAAATTCACGATGAATCGATAGACAATAGATACAGTTTTCAGAGGAAAATACTATACTTCTACCAGATATATACTCTGCGTCTACTCTACTGTACTCTCTGCTTTCCTTTCAGTAATGAAATGTAAATCTCACATGCCAAACGCATACAACGCGTTGTCGCATTGAAATTCAATGATATTACAATATTTAATACTTTTTAATTTAATACACACTACACAGGAACAGATCATTCTTGAAATCGGGATTGTCCTACTGTTCATAGGTTTTCTATATATGTAGTGTAATTTTGGCACTCATTACACTAAGTTCATTTTTGCGCGCGTGTTCCGCAAGGAACAGCGTGCTATCATTTCGTCACAATGTCTGTATTTTTCGAATTTTTTTTCGAAAATGGTCTCAAACGATTGGGTTCGACTCCCTGATGAAGAATTCGAGGTCAAATTCAATTCTGTCCGTCCGGTCCGGCCGGCCGGCCGGCCGTTAGCACGATAACTCTCGAACGGAACGACTTAGAGCGTTGAAATTTGCAGGGTAGTTTCGTAGCGTAAATATCTCGGACAAGTTCGTTAACGGGCAAAATCGACCGAGCGGTTTCGGAGTTAAGGCCGTTTTTAGTAAAAACGTTTTTTATGAATATTTCCGGAACCGATCACTCGATCTTTTTGAAATTTGGCATCAGATTGTAGAATCATGACCTTTATATGCCTGCGAAGTTTTGTGTTGAACGGACGGCCCTAAAGGGGCAAAAAAAAAATTTGAAAATTTGAAAATTTTGTTTTCACGATAACTCGAAAAATACTGATCTGATTAAATTGAAACTCAGTAGTTAGATGCAAAAGACCAAAGCAAACACTTTTGCAAAATTTCGTGAAGATCACGTGACATGAAAAAAATAAAAAAATTACTACTATTTTGCAGAATACTTTACTTTTAATGCCGAAACATATGTTTTTGAGGTTCATGCTGCCCTTTCCGGGCATTTTCCGTATTGCGCATGCGCAGATGAGAAGTCTTTTAACTGCTGTAGTTTTCGTCAGAGAGGATTGGGGTTTTGGGGTGGCGGATGCTATTCCTCCATAGAATTCAGATCCCTGATGAGGGTCTGCGCATGCGTAGATTAAAGATGCGATATCTTCCGAACCACTAGTGTTGGAGAATCGGAGTTTTTTGTAAGGTGTGTTATTTTGAGAGGACTTTTAGCCGCCAGTAGATTGCGCATGCGCAGAAGAGAAGTGACTGTTTTTGGGTTGGATGGGTTATGTTGGGAGTGCTGAGTCGATATTATGAGGTTTTAAAAGAATATTCATAGCAATTCAGTGCAAGGACAAGTCAGTTTGGGGGATGTAGCGTTGTTTCCGAGTTAAAGTGTCCGTACCGTGGCCCTGGGGCTAATTTTGAAATTGAAGTTACCGCTTACAGGCATTTTTCGTTATGCGCATGAGCAGACCATCAGTGATTTAACTGGTGGTGTTTTCGTCAGAGAGGATTAGGGTTTTGGGGTGGCGGATGCTATTCCTATATAGAATCCCCTGTTGAGGGTCTGCGCATGCGTGGATTAAAGATGTGATATCTCCTGAACCACTAGTGTTGGAGAATCGGAGTTTTTATAAGGTGTGTTATTTTGAGAGGACTTTTAGCCGCGAGTAGATTGCGCATGCGCAGAAGAGAAGTGACTGTTTTTGGGTTGGATGGGTTATGTTGGGAGTGCTGAGTCGATATTATGAGGTTTTAAAAGAATATTCATAGCAATTCAGTGCAAGGACAAGTCAGTTTGGGGGATGTAGCGTTGTTTCAGAGTTAAAGTGTCCGTACCGTGGCCCTGGGGCTAATTTCAAAATTGATGTAACCCCTTACGGGCATTTTTCGTTATGCGCATGAGCAGACCATCAGTGATTTAACTGCTGGTGCTTTTGTCAGAGAGGATTGGGGTTTGGGGGTGGCGGATGCTATTCCGCTATAGAATCTCCTGGTGAGGGTCTGCGCATGCGTGGATTCGAGAAGCGATATCTCCTTAACCACTAGTGTTGGAGAATCGGAGTTTTTTGTGAGGTGTGTAATTTTGGGAGGACTTGCAGCCACGAGTATACTGCGCTTGCGCAGACAAGAAGTGAATGGTTTTGGGTTGTTTGGGTTATGTTGGGAGTAATGAGCCGATATTGTGAGGTTTTAAAAGAATATTCATGTCAATTCAGTGCACGGACACAAGTCAGTTTGGGGGAAATAGCGTTGTTTCCGATTTGAAATGTCTGTATGGTGGCCCTGAGGTGAATTTATAAATAACTATATTCGGTAGATCTATATATTAAAATACGTTCGGATTTGGAGAAGATGCAATTGCGTCCCTAACGGAGGACCCACAACCGCATTTTTTTCCGATCTACGGTAAAGCTAACAGCCAAACTGTATTGATAGCTATATTTGTTAAAGGAACTTGAAAAAAAAAAAAAAAGCACTGACGTGAAGTCAGTACTCTTTGGCGCGCGTGTTCACGGTGGCTAATTTGAATTGAATGATGAGTACTTCAAGCTCAGTGGATAGAGCGAGCCGAAGATCTACCCAAAGGATAGTGGACACCATTCACTGTCGGTTCAAAAATTAACAGTGCTGTATCTAAGCTGCCATCAGGATAGAGTAACAAAGTTGGAAAAGAACACAAGTGACTCTCCTTAGTCGCACAAGCTCCTAGAAGATTTGGGAGGGTCAGTATAATCCTAATCATGTTTATAGCACGCGCGCAAAAGCAGATTGACTTAACAATGAAAGAAAAAGTGTAAAAAGTCAATCTGCTTTGGCGCGCGTGCTATAAACATGATTAGGATTATACTGACCCTCCCAAATCTTCTAGGAGCTTGTGCGACTAAGGAGAGTCACTTGTGTTCTTTTCCAACTTTGTTACTCTATCCTGATGGCAGCTTAGATACAGCACTGTTAATTTTTGAACCGACAGTGAATGGTGTCCACTATCCTTTGGGTAGATCTTCGGCTCGCTCTATCCACTGAGCTTGAAGTACTCATCATTCAATTCAAATTAGCCACCGTGAACACGCGCGCCAAAGAGTACTGACTTCACGTCAGTGCTTTTTTTTTTTTTTTATTCCACAACAAGGACATATTTTGTTTTCTTTCCGTCCATTGGGTCGAAAATGGTCAGGCAAGTTTATTCGAATAAAGCTCATGATAATATAAATATAGATCACTAACAATAGGTATTATATAATCAGTAATCAGCTAATCACTTACAGGTAATGTGTGAACTCTTATATGTATCACAGCTTAGTACTGTGATCACTGGAGGGAAAGTTATTGTTTATGTTTATGCCTTCAATAACTGTGGTAACAAATCAAAAGAAATTATGATACGTAGTATTGATTATAGCGTTTGAGTAAAAAATGTAGAATAAAGTGAAGTTCTTACACTGATATTCCTTCCACAGAATTCCTTCATCGTATCATTATTAAGGTCATTTGCATTATTTATTATTTCTACGTATTTTATTATGCGGAGCTTCCATTTTCTTTTTTTTAAGATTTAATCGTGAATATTCAGTCTCCGATCGTCAGTTATATCGCATTATTTTATTATGTGTATCCATTGCACCCATCAGACGTTAAAATGCACGCACTTGCGATATCCTACAACAAGGTTAGTGGATGGATGAATTGGTAAGGTGGTGGTCAGATCGGAAATTGGAGGTAAGGTATGCAGGTTCGAATCCAAATGAGGAACGAAAATTTAATTAAATACGTTAAATCAATACAATGGTAATAGGGGTTAAATGAGAGGATGATTGAGTTATCCGAACGATGAAACGCAGAAAATATAAGAAAAACATTCAAAATTATGTTTTTCCACCGTAATTCTTATTAATTCTTGCTCCCAAAATAGGTATCTGTTCGATAAAGAATTTCTGTATTAAAACTTTACCGTTTGGATGATAGTTTTTCGTTATTTGATCTGTATCAAAGGAGTAGAGGTTTTTGATAACGTTTTGTTGCTGGTTCAGATAACGATTTTTCGTTAGCGTACCGGACATTCAGATATTCTACCTGTAACGAATCGATAACGAATTGTTATACGGGTATAGCCCTATGTAAACAAAATCTTCCAAACGGCATTATGTCCCTCTGTAATTCAAATCCAAAGTATGTAAGCCGCATCGCAATGAATTATGTTTACGTTTGCATTTTTAAAAGAAATAAAATATAACCAAAAACATGTTTTATCGATTTACTCATGTTAATTAGGTTACAGGCCTACACTTACTGTGCAGACTGTTTTCTCTAAATGCATAAAAAATCGCAACAAACAGCATTATTGTCAATTTCAACCACATCAAAACGCATTATATACAATGAGATGAATCAAAACGCATTAAGTCCAAACGTTTTTGCGCGTATGTTCTGGGGAACATCGTGTTATAGTTTTGCCCAAATGTCTGTAACTTTCGAATTTTTTGACGAAAATGGTCTCAAACGATTAAGTTCGACTCCCCAATGAAGAATTCGAGGTCAAATTTGATTCTGTCCGTCCGGCCGTCCGGCCATCCGTTGCCACGATAACTTGAGAACGAAAAGAGCTAGCGACTTGAAATTTTCAGGGTAGGTGGCGCATCCCAATACGACGGACAAGTTTGTTAATGGGCATAATCGGCCCAGTGGTTTCCGAGTAATAATTTTGTTTTCAACCAATATAAATCCGATCGAACTGAAACTTTGTGGGTAGTTGAAGAATATGAACCTAAGCACGTTCGTGAAATTTTTTTTGAATCGTATGGCTAGAAAATTTTAAAAAAATTATTAAAAAATATTTTTGTTGTCACGATAACTTGAGAACGGAATGAGATAGCGGCTTGAAATTATCAGGTTAGGATGTGCACCAGAACGCAACTATTCAGTTTGTTTATGAGCATAATCGGCCAAACGGTTTTAGAGTTATAGCCATCTGAAATTTTCTGAAATTTGGTGGTTTTTTGTTCCTCATTAACTCGAAAAATACTGAACCGATTGAATTCAAACATGGTTATTAGTTGTAGAATGTCAACGCAAAAATGTTTGCAAAATTTGGTGAGGATAGCATTGGTAGAAAATTTTTAATAACTCATTGAAAAAAAAAAAAAAAATTCTATATATCAGTAACCATTCGTTTGAAATTGCTGAAATTTTGCAAGAGCCTTCATAACCTAACTCTACTGCTAAGTTTCAAGTTTTAATACGATGGGTGAAATATTGTTGGAGATTCGAGCATTCTTGTGTGAGTTCAGTAAATGGGTGACCGTTGCCTCGATAACTTTCGAACGAAAGGAGATTGGGACTTGCAATTTTCAGGGTAGGTTGCGTATCCGAAAGGGAGAGTTGAGTTCGTTTTTGGGCATAATCGGTCTAACGGTTTCCGAGTTATACCCACCTGGAATATTATTTCCTTGATAACTCAAAAAATAAATAGACGATCGAATTGGTGCTTGGTAACAAAAATTAGAAAATCAACATAAAGACGTGTTTAAAATTTTGTGTGAACCGTACCCCTAGAAAATTTGAAAAAAATGACGAAAAAAAAAATTTAAATAATCGTACCCCTAGAAAATTTTAAAAATGGTAAATTCGAATTAAGAGTGTCCAATACAGGAGAAAGGACAACATAATTTACCATGGTAAATTCGATTAGGGGTGTCCAATACAGAAGAATGGACAATAGAACATACGCGCAAAAGCTTCTGACTTCACGTCAGTGCTTGAACCAATTTTTTTTCGTGATTTTTTTTACATTTTCTGTGTATATCTGATCAATATTGATTTAAATGAGATTAGTTATTACCTTTAGATGTAAATTTCTATCAAACAAACTCGACATACTCAAATTATAATCCAGGGAGGAAGAAAAAATCGTTTCTCTTTGATTCCCAATAAAATGGTTTTTGGACTTAATGCGTTTTGATAAGTTGCTCCTCATATTATGATTCTCATATTGATACCATTACTGGAATGAATGACAATTAGACAACGTCAAAGTTGACATTATAACAATTCATAGAATAGCCACAGAATAATTCTATCATTGAAATTTTGAAGAATCATATCTCCGAAAGTATTAGCTTGTTAGAGTTTAAAATGATATGAATGGATTCTTATGGTGAAAGTGCTTATTGAAAAAAACTTAATTTGGAATTTGTTCTGTAAAAAAAAATTTTTTTTTTGTTACTCCGAAACCATCTGTCAGATTTTGCCCAATAACGAACTTAGCCGAGATATTTATCCCCCAAACCTACTCTGAAAATTTCAACTGTCTAGCTCATTCCGTTCGAGAGTTATCGTGCCTACGGCCGGACCGGCCGGACAGAATGAATTTCGACCACGAATTCTTGATCAGTGAGTCGAACCAAATCGTTTAAGACCATTTTCATCGGTCCGGCCGGCCGGCCGGACGGACGGCTTTTGAGACTATTTTCTGCCGAAAATTCTAAAATTACAGACATTTGGGCAAATTGATAAGCACTCAGTTCCGAGGAACTAGAGCGCCAAAAAATAGGTTTCGGCATTTTAAGCAAAATATTCCGCAAAATAGTAGTAATTTTTTGATTTGTTTTCATGTCACGTGATCTTCACGAAATTTTGCAAAAGTGTTTGCATAGGTCTTTTGCATCTAACTACTGAGTTTCAATTTAATCAGATCAGTATTTTTCGAGTTATCGTGAAAACAAAATTTTAAAATTTTTGAAATTTTTTTTTGCCACTTTAGGGCCGTCCGGTCAAAACAAAACTTCGCAGGCAGATAAAGGTCATGATTCTACAATTTGATGCCAAATTTCAGAAAGATCGAGTGATCGGTTCCGGAAATATTCATAAAAAACGTTTTGACTAAAAACGGCCTTAACTCCGGAACCGCTCGGTGGATTTCGCCCGTTAACGAACTTGTCCGAGATATTTACGCAGCAAAACTACCCTGAAAATTTCAACGCTCTAAGTCGTTCCGTTCGAGAGTTATCGTGCTAACGGCCGGACCGGACGGACAGAATTGGATTTGACCTCGAATTATTTATCAGGGAGTCGAACCCAATCGTTTGAGACCATTTTCGAAAAAAAATTCGAAAAATACAGACATTGTGACGAAATGATAGCACGCTGTTCCTTGCGGAACACGCGCGCAAAAAAATTGAATTCCAAATTTGTAATGTAAAAAAAAATTATTTTTTCGTCACTCCGAAAACATCGGGTCGATTTTGCCCAATAACAAACTTAGCTGAGATATTTATCTCCCAAACCTACTCTGAAAGTTTGGACAAATTGATAAGCTCTCTGTTCCGAGGAACAAGATCGCCAAAAATACAGTTTGAGCATAAAATATTCGTACGACATACGATCGGAGAATAATAATAATAATAACAGTGCTTTATTTCAGATCATTTCCATTAAACTAAACAAAGTTGTGAGGAATGAAATGATATTGTGTCAAAAAATAACATACATACATGTATGAAAATTCAAATTAGTGAGGATTAAAAAATTCCTCTAGCGTGTATGGCTCTAAGTTTAAAAGATATTTAAATAATTTTTTTTTGAAGACAGTGTTTTCTTCTATGTTCTTAATATGATTTGGTATAGAATTATATAATTTTAGGCATCTATATTCTGTTTGTTTCTGGGATGTTGTTAGATTGAGTTTGGGGTACAAATAGTCTTGATTTCGTGTTCCATAGAAGTTCTTCTTGTTCTCATATTTTTCAAATAGCATTGGATTGTTTCGTAGGAAGAGAACACATTCCTGTATATAAATTGCATATATCGTCAATACTCCTATCTTTTTGAAAATATTTCTGCAGGATTGGTCATATTTCATTTTATTGAGAATTCTAATTGCTCTCTTCTGTACAATAAACAGTGTGTTTATATTTCCTGCTCCATAAAAGATGATTCCAAACCTCAGTTTTGCCTCAATTGTTGCATGGTATACCGTCTTAAGATGAGTGTTTCCGATGTAGCATGATATAATTCTGAAACCATATATGGAACTTGTTACGTGATCGCATAGACTGCTTATGTGTTCTTTCCAGCTTAAGTGTTTATCTATAACAATACCCAAGAATTTGGTATAGTCGGAAAGGTTGAATTCTTCTTGATTCAGATATATCATGTCATTGAGATCTTCGGTTCTTGAATTAGTTGGTGTGAAGAGTATTAATTGTGTTTTTTCCTTGTTGATAATAAGATTATTGCTCTCAAACCATGTATTGCTTTCCTCCAAAATTCTTTCACATATTTGTTTCAGCTCCATACTGAACCTTTCAACTATAAGTATATCAGTATATCAGTATATTGACATCATCTACATAGTTCACAGTAGTTACCTTCCCATTTTCGGTATCTCTATTTAGTACATAATCATTTAGATAAATTATGAAGAATAGGGGTCCTGCAATACTTCCTTGTGGTATACCTAATAAAGTGTCTTGCATGGTTGACTTCACTTTGCCTTTATCTATTTCCACCTCAACCAACTGTTTCCTGAAGGAAAAATATGATTTCACCCATTCCAATGCTGGTCCTCGAATACCATACCATTCCAATTTCTTCAACAACTTACCACTATCAAGGCAGTCATATGCTTTAGATAAGTCCAGAAACATACCTAGGGCTAACTCTTTATTCTCAAAAGCCTCCACCATTTTAGTGATGAATTGGAATACTGCTGTTTTTATAGATTTTCCCCTTAAGTATCCATGTTGATTTTTCCTGAAGATATTATTCTCTATAAAATATTCCATAATTCGTCTACAGTAGGCCATCTCAATGATTTTAGAAAAACTTGGTAAAATGCTTATGGGTCTATAGTTGTTGTAATCGGTAACATCACCCCTTTTATGAACTGGCTTGACAACTGCTATCTTCAATTTATCAGGAAAAACCCCATACCTGAAAGAGTTATTGATGATATAATTTAGCTGCGGCGTTATTTCTTCGGCTGTTTGCTTAATAATGTTATTTGAAATTTCATCGTATCCACTAGAGTATTTATTTTTCAGTAATTTGATTGTTTCCCTTGTTTCTCTTTCTGTCATTCTCTTCAGCAGCATGGATCTATCAAGATCAATCAAATTGGGGCAAGTTCGAGAAAGTGGAGGTTTTGAATTACCTACTTATTGGTTCTGAAACTCATACTAAAACAAGCCTATTTATTCATGATTTTGATGAAATAATATTAAGTATATGATTGAAATTTTCCAGTTCATACTTCCTAAGAAAAGTTTTTAAAATTTTCGAGATAGTTTTTCAAATTCATTACTGGTATTCTACAACTGGCTACCAAGTTTCAATTTAATCGGATCTGTATAGGTTGAAAACAAAATTAGAACTCGGAAATCGTTGGACCGATTATGCCCATTAACGAGCGTCGCGCCACCTATCCAGAAAATTTCAAGTCGCTGTCTCTTTCCGTTCGAAAGTTAACATGGCAACGGCCGCTGCTGGCGTCCGGACAGAATCAAACATGACCTCGGATTCTGCATCAGTGAGTCGAAGCTAATCGTTTGAGACCATTTTCGGCAAAAAATTCGACTATTACAAACATTTGGGCAAAATGATAGCACGCTGTTCCCCAGAACATATGCACAAAAATATTTTGAATATCACGATAACTTGAGAACGGAATGAGACAGCGACTTGCAATTTTCTGGGAGGTTGCGCATCCGAATGAGACAATTAAGCTCGTTAATAGGCATAATCGGCCAAACGGGTTTGGTGTTATAAACATCCGAAATTTTGTTTTTATTTCCTCTATAACTCAAAATATACAAGTAATCATTAAAGGGTACTGTGGAAGGTATACTCATTATTATAAAAGGTTCCTTTCTGGGTTTCTCTCCCAAACTCTGGAAAATATCTATAAAATAAAAATTAATTATTTCGTGATTTGCTTCTGCGTAAGAAACACAAGATAATTGTCAGAAGCAATTAATCGAACAATGTTGTCTAACAAACAACAACGAAACAACATCAACGAAGAAACAACTAGGTATATCATAACGATTCGGAGTCTATATCGGACTCCTTCGTCAGACACTTAACGAGAATCTTCAGAATTATTTTGTTGATAGTTATTCTGAAATCCGAGAATTGTCACATTAACTATTAACAAAATAATTCTGAAGATTTTCGTTAAGTGTCTGACGTGTCGTATGAGGCAAATAGACAATGGAACATGCACGCAAAAACTCCTGACTTCACGTCAGTGCTTTTCTCAAATTTTTCATAATAATCACCTTTGTTTAAGTATTCGCCAAATATACAACTTGCACCAGTATCTACTAAGAATTAGAATTGATATGTGGCATACCCTATAATTACATAATTTAACGCATCCATGTGGTAGTTTACAAACTCGCTCGGTAAATATTTATGCGGCAGGAAAAACTGATTCGCGGTTGTTTATAGACTTCCTTCTGTTGTATCAATATCTAATTCTGTCGCGACGTAAGGACGTGATGAGTAATACTTATGGTTATTGTTTACATATAGGTCGTCGATAATGAGATCACTCACCCTTCTGTCTGGTGGCCTTCTCGATTGAATTGGATGGAATTTTGTCTATTTTGACCATTGATCGGATTTATGCCTCACTCATTTCGATATGACTAGGGGAGGCTGGTGAGGGAGGGCTGCGGGGCACCACCATCCGTATACAAATGACGTACATACGTAAACAATTAATTTGTATACTTCATAATCGTACTTTCCTCTTTAAACTGGATTCAATAATTAAAGTTAAAACATGTTTACGTAGCGACCATCTACATTTCACATTTGCTTTAAGCGTCCGCATGGACAAGGTATACTATAAGCCTCCGCACTATGCCGGGCTAAATGTCGAACGCCCAAGCGAAATGTCCGGTTACCATAGAAACGGCAAACGTCATCACTCAAAGACCAGCTAGTTCAACGCACACACGAACATAGTCTAGATTTTTATTCACAACACAATCTATTTCACAATGGTACTTGTACTTACTCGTCTTGGTTAGACGCAGAGAGTGGAAAGAACACCCCGAACTACCTGAGAACTCCCTGAGAGCCACTTGAGAACTACGCGAGAACTACTTGAGAACTGCCGAGCCGAGACTACCCTTCTCTGTCCGTTTCCGCCTATTTCAATCCATTACCCCCACAATTTTCTCCCCTCTCAATCTACCGGCACCAGCCGAACCCCCGAAATCTAGAGGTTTGCAAAGTTGCCGATAGCGGAGACGTTGCCAGATTTAACACCCTGAGAGGAATGAACATTTCCAAATATACGTATCCAATTTAATACCGATTGAATTGAAATTATACTATAATTATATGCGGAAATAATGGTTCAAATGATATTCGACTTTTTATAAGTTATTTTTGACGATTAAAAACCCCCTAGTTTGCCTCATTTAATTAAATCGAATTTAATCGATGATTAATTTAACTGTCAAAACAGTGCTAATTACACTTGACATGAGATTTGACTTATTCATATTTGATTTTTTCGCTGCGTCATTACAGAAATCGGGCGCTAACCTTTTGAAATCAACTCATTAATTAAACGCCATCCTTAAGGGGAATTTAAAATAGTTTTGAAAGTATGGATTATAAACGTGCCAAGAGATGTAATAATCAATTGTATAGACATCAAGAACTCTTATGTACATGTTTGATGATTATTGAGGGCATGGAATTCGTGTTATTTTTTGTTTTTTGTTCTTCTGTTTTTTTTTTCAGCAGCAAACACATTAATTGAATTGAATTTCGTACATTACATATAGTAGAAGTTAAGTTCATTGTTAGCATTTAAGTTTGAACCTCATACAAGGTTTTTTCTGCCCTAGGGCTGAAATTACCTTTGAGTTTTTGTTTAATGTTTGTTTCGTTGATTTTTTGTACCGTATTTTAATTTTCAAGAATTGTCGATATTGTTTGAAGCTCTGAGCGAAATTGTACTTAACAGCCAATAAACATTATTATTATTATTATTCATCAAAATTTTCCAGCTTCTTGTCCTTATAGGTATTCATCGGATTGACTAGTCAGTTTTCGGTCAATTTTGATGATGCCACGGTATTCGTACTCTCATCACCGATTGATCACAGAAAACGATACAGATTAAAACACACCCTTATATTATTATATCATTCCGTCATTTTCTAGCCTAAAAGTCATATTTCAGTATTACAAACGTTGATCTTGGGAAATACTCGATTGTAGCAGTAGAATAATAGTTCAAATAAACTGAAAAAAAATTTAATAATTGAATGATAAATTAATAAATTAAATGATAAAAGTATAAAATAATTTTTGAGCATTTGAATGAAATGATGGACGAAAAATGCAATTATTATTCAGGGAAAAATGCGGGGTGCTCAATAATATCAGTTCTTGAAAATATTCGATCGGTACAATCAGCGAAAAAATAGTAAGAAATAATAGATCTCCAAAAGTGTGTGATTCATAAAATATAAAAAAAAAGTCGTGCGAAAGGCATAAAAAATATGGCACAAAGCACCCCAAGGTTTTTCTCTAAATAATACTTCCGTCCATCATTTTGTTCAAATACTCAAAAAATGTTTTATTGTTTTTAGTTCAATTTATTATTAAAGCGTGTTTTTTAGTTTTTTTAAACTATTATTCATTTTCTCGTATTCAGTTCAATTTATCGCATGCGCAGAATGCACACTAGCTCTTACTCTCATGCAGAGGATCCCTAACGTAATTTATTAATCTTGGTCAGGATAATGAGATACTCTTTTCATATTATTGTAATGTCATCGCCTCCTGAAAAGTCTGCAAAGTTTAAATAAAATCTGATCTAAAGTGGGTCAAAATTGCGTTCAAAGAAGTCGGTTACAAGCAAACAAACAAGGAAGCGAGCAAGCAAACATACAGGTGAAGCGTGAAGCTTATAAAAGCGTGTTGAAAAGATACATGTTCAAATAATTCGTGAGAGAACAATTTCGTATATGTATGATGTATATGTATTGCAAAATGAGATGGTGCTGGCAACATGAAATCCCTAAAGAAATTCATTAATTCTGGCTATCCTAGCCAGGATAATTGGATACTCTTATCAAATTATTGTAATGTCATCGGCTCCTGAAAAGTTTGCAAAGTTTAAATAAAATCTGATCGTCTGAAGTGGGTAGAAATTGCACTCAAACAAAGTCGGTTACAAACAAACAAGCAAGCAAACATACAGGTGAAGCTTATAAAAAAGTGTCAAAAATAGAGAAATTAAATTTAGAAATAAAGAAATAAGGATAGGTACTACGAAGACATAAGCGGGCGACTATAAGGAGTTAAATAATTTAAATTCAGAATTAGTCTCAATACCGAGTTGCACATAAATATTTTTCTGTATAATGTTTTAACCAATTGTGTTATTCAGTAGGACGATAGTGGAAATATTGGTTTGGTTACAGTTCTTGAGAGTTATTACTATATTTGGAATACTCAGATTTAGAATGTGAATATATGATTCAAGTTTCATTTTTATTCCTTCCTTTATTCCTAGTTGAAAGCAATCTGCTGTCAGAAATAATACCTATCCTTCCTTTTCAGATTGAACCATTGAAATCGACCGATATCATTTAGGATTTTATTATCGTTGTTCAGAGGGTAAATGATAATTTCTGCCATTCCTGCTAACGTGATATTATATAATTTCCAAAACGCTAAAAGATAATATTCCTCCTCATATGCTACATCAATAATTATGGAAGAGTATATGATTATCATATTCCACCCTTACCTGACAGGCTAGATTCTCAATTTATAACGAATACTGCTGCCCAAAGGTACTGCATTCGGAGGTCCTTCGATCGAACGACAAAAAGGACGTCATTTTGCACGTCTGATAAGTAGTCTTTTGGCTGTTACTTACTTATCTCATTTGAACCTCATATATTTAGTCATATGGACGTCTTTTGGGCCAATATGATGACGTCAAATAGACGTTAAATGGACGTCATTTGCTACCATATACCTGCAGGCCTGTATATGAACACAACTTTCCTACTTATTCATTCTTCTAAAACTATCCATAATTTGTATCTGAATGTTGATAATTTGTCCATAATTTGTATCTGAATGTTGATGTAGAAACTTAAGTTTCCTAATGTTTCAGGCAGCACATTTACATTGTATTTCTTCTCAAAATACCTAAAATTGAAGGATGCTACTTTAGGAATCATAGCTATGATAAGCAAGATTTTGGCTTGCTTGTTGTACGCTTTCGCCCCTACTGGATCATTTTTCCTTATGGGTAAATAAGAAAAAAATAATTTGTACAATTCTAATTGGAGTTTTTAGGTATATGCATCGAAATATTCCATGGCACTGCCCACATAGCAATGAGATCTATCATTTCGAAGATAGTTCCTCCACATGAACTAGGCCAATCCAATTCTGTATTTGGAGTATGTGAAGCAGTAATGCCTTTAGCGTTCGGCCCCCTCTACACGAAATTGTATCAAATCACGTTGGGATCGTTTCCTGGCGCTTTTTACATATTATCGGCAGGGTTTTACACTATAACGATATTTTTATTTTGGTGAGTATTCTGAAATTTGTTGTGATGTATCCAGATATGCTTCAGAAAACTGAATTTAATAAATACGCAAATTCATTGAAGAGATTTGTATTTTTCACTCTAATTCTATTCTAACAATTGCTCCCATCAAGGCCAACTGTTTTAACGTGAAGGGAACGTACCCCACTCTGGTGACGCTTTCCATAGATCAGCGTACCATCTACGACATCATAAAATTAAGATTAATTATGGACATTTTGAAAAATCATATCTCTGAAAGTATTAGTTTGTTAGAGTTGACAATGATATCAATGGATTCTTTTAATAAAACTGAATTAAAAAAAATTGAATTTGAAATTTGTAATGTAAAAATATTTTTTTTTACTCCGAAACCACTCCCAATAACAAACTTAACCGAGATATTTTTCTCCCAAACCTACTCTGGAAATTTCAACGGTCTAGCTCATTCCGATCAAGAGTTATCGTATTAATGGCCGGCCGGCCGGACGGACGGCTTTTGAGACTATTTTCTGCCGAAAATTCTAAAATTACAGACCTTTGGGCAAATTTATAAGCACTCTGTTCCGAGGAACAAGAGCGCCAAAAAGGACGCGAAGCCACTTGAACCGATTAAGGGAAGTAAATACAAGATAGAAGCTCGAAGCTTGGCATTATGGCATTCCCTTTTTTTGTTCCTGAACGATCAGCGTTTAACAATTCATTAAATTCAAAGATTATTAGTGTTCATTGTTCAACAAGTTACAAATTCAATGGATAAGAATTTAAAGCACACCAGGTGTTTTACAATGTTTTGTTAGTAGGTACCTGGTCGTCGTCCCCCTACGACTTCGATCCGAGTTAACTGTATCCTTTTGAATGCATCTCATGATTCAGTCTTTCCATTGTGTGTCTTTTCGCTTATAGTGTGCAATCATCCTACTGGTACTAGGATCTGAATATTTGATGAATCTCTGTATTTCATCTTGCGTATATTTATTGATGTGATTAATATGCTACCATCGGTGTAAAGGGAAAACCCTTAGACTATCGACTCTTTCTATAGTCTAAGGGAAAAAACCCTGCCGTCCCAAAAAGTTCACTAAGTTCATGTACGTAACCGGTACTTATGAAAGGGTAACTTCTTAATAGTGTTAGAATTGGAAGCTCCGTAGTATCAGTAGGTATGCAGGAATGTTAATACGGTAGAGTGTGAATGGTTAATATGTCTTCCCAGGTATACCGCGAGTGTAGGTACCTAGAGTTAGTTTTATAATGCCACGAACTTTTTCCTGCATTTTCATCAACTTTGGCCTTTGGGCATAGCTCTGTTCAAATGCATTGACTCCTTCTGGCGAAGCTAAATGACATCGACCACCTCTGCGGTTAGCGCATCCCCTGTACATATCTTGCGCCTCCTGATAGCTGTAGGTCAGGCACTGGCTTGAGGAAGAACAAGTGAGGTCTGGCACTGCTCTTAAATCACCTCCTGAGTGAATGAATAAGGTAAAAAAAAGTGGTAGGTCTGGCGCTGCTCTTTACTCACCTTCGGCGAATATCAATATGGTATAAACACTAATGATTATTGATCTCCGATCCGTTGAATATTCAAATGTCATATTACAAGGACTGCACGATTCACCAGGTGCTCTCTTTATCGTTCTCAATTATAGTAGAAATGTGAGTGTACCAGTTGCTTGATGTATATTTGACTGATCATGACGATCCCACAACTGATGGGGGTTTTCCTAAGCGTTCTTTTCCCCCAGTTATACAAAATATACGAATCTGAACGCACAACCTTGTTGTTCCATTACAAGATTTCTTTTTTGACGGTGTGATTTATGACAGAGCATGGAACAGCCAATCACAGCGAGTGTTTCATGCTCAATATTCGCTGTGATTGGCTGTTCCATGCTCTGGAGGAGCTCGGAGTAACTCACATGGTAAAAAAAAGCAGCAATTGAGTGTAACTTGAGATTGGGTTACCCACACAACAGGGCTTTTCGGAAAGTGTGATCGGGTTAACTCGATCAGTCCGTTCACCAATCAGCTCGTTTCACTCTAATCTATGGAACGTGCAGATTGGTGAACGGACTGATCGAGTTAACCGGATCAACTTCCGCATTCTGTATATATTGCTTCAACATCAAGTAGTTCAAGTGGGTTACCCCCTTTTTGGGGCTTTGGCTCACAGATTTTCTCTGTCGTATTGCCTGATTTTCTGTAAGTTGTTCTATGGAGAGCGTCACCTGAGTGCATAGACCTAATATCTCATGTCCCATAATAATAGGATGTTCTATGGAGAGCGTGCATAGACCTAATATCCCATAATAATGGGATATTAGGTCTATGCCTGAGTGTGGGTGCGTTCCCTTCTATGATACGTTAATGCCTCTGTAATACAGTTGGGCCATGACTGGAATAATGGTTAGAATATAATTAGAGTGATAATAAATATGCGAATCTCAATTTTATTGTATTCGATATTGAAAATATTTTCAGGTGGTTACACCATTCAAGCAAGTTAGACAAATTCGGAGACAATGAGGATCCTACGTACGAAGAAGAACCTTTGGATACCAAGCAGTCGAAAATGTCAGAAGAACTCTATGATATTTCTTTTCTCTAGTCCAAGGAGTATACCGGCGTGAAGTTCGCAGCCAAAATCTGGCAGCCAGTTTCCGATCTTTCCCGAAGGATCATTGGCGTCGTGAATGTGGTGTATAATATGAATTTCGTTTCGAAGTATTTTTGAGGCAAAGGAGGATGTTCTTTTCACAAGATTATATTTTTATATATGTGAAGGATTCTGAAACTTTGAAGTGAATATTTCATGATAACAGTATAAATAAAAATATTCCAATAATTAAACCTCACCACATGTGAAGGAATAAAAGATGAAACGAGTTATGACAAACATGTTCTATGAACAACAATCCCTTCTGCCCCCTCTAGTATGAAAAAATTATTTTAAATATGATGGTGACGAATAGCCAAGTTGAAACTCATACAGAAAATCATAATACTGATAACGAATAAATCCTACAAAGGAAAATCCCAACAGCCCCTTCGATGAGGGTAAAACTGCCCCCATAAGTATGAAAAAAATATTATAAATATGGTGGCAACGAACCCACGCTGAAACTCACACGGAAAATCATAATAACAAAGAGGAATATACCCTAGGGGGAAAATCTCTTCGGCCCCGTCTGAAAGGGGGAACAGCTCTCCTAAAAATGAAAGAAATGTTCATAGGAACTATTTTTCTTAAAATGAGTCAAAGAATCACACCCTTAAAAATTAGCATGTCTTTAAGGAACACCCTGTATAGGAAATCAACTTTTTATTTGCTGTAAATGCTGCAATATAGACTCGACTTTTTGTATGAATGAATATAACAATGATTTAAATTCTTAACAACCTACTGTAGAAGATCCGAACCTGAATCGACCTTCACCGAGCTGATAATAGAATGAAACATATTTTATAATAAATTTACTATATTAGATAATATACTAAAAATGGGTTGGCTGAAAAAATCCTGGACAGACTATTTTTAATTATTTTTGCGCGTATGTTCTGGGGAACATCGCGTTATCATTTTGCCCAAAGTCTGTAACTTTCGAATTTTTTGACGAAAATGGTCTCAAACGATTTAGTTCGACTCCCCAATGAAGAATTCGAGGTCAAATTTGATTCTGTCCGGCCGTTGCCATTTAACTTGAGAACCGAAAGAACTAGCGACTTGAAATTTTTCAATGGTTTCCGAGTAATAATTTTGTTTTCAACCAATATAAATCCGATCGAATTGAAACTTGGTGAGTAGTTGTAGAATATGAACCTAAGCACGTTTGTGAAATTTTGTGCGAATCGTATGGCTAAAAAATTATTAAAAAATATTTTTGTTGTCACGATAACTTGAGAACGGAAAGAGATAGCGGCTTGAAGTTTTCAGGTTAGGATGTGCATCAGAACGCGACATATTTGAGTTTGTTTATAAGCATAATCGGCCAAACGGTTTGAGAGCTATAGCCATCTGAAATTTGGTTGTTTTTTCTCCTCATTAACTCGAAAAATACTAAACCGATTGAATTGAGACATGGTTATTAGTTGTAGAATGCCAACGCGAAAATTCTTGCAAAATTTCGTGAGGATAGTATTTGTTGAAAATTTTTAAGAAATCGTTGAAAATTAAAAAAAAAATTCTATATGTCAGTAACTTCTTTTCTTTCGGTGTCATGCCTGTCTTCAGGCGTGGGCTATCTCCATGACAACTTGATTGAAATTGCTGAAATTTTGCATGAGCCTTTAGAACCCAACTCTACTACCAAGTTTCAAGTTTTAACACGACCGGTTAAATATTGTTCGAGATTCGAGCAGCCTTGTGTGAGTTCAGTAGATGGTTGACCGTTGCCTCGATAACTTTCGAACAAAAGGAGATAGGGACTTGCAATTTTCAGGGTAGGTTGCGTATCCGAATGAGAGAGTTAAGTTCGTTTTTGGGCATAATCGGTTTAACGGTTTCCGTGTTATACCACAGTTTACCTGTAATCTATAGTTAACTGGAATATTATTTCCTCGATAACTCAAAAAATAAAGATTCGATCGAATTGAAGCTTGGTAACTATGAGTAGAAAATCAACATAAAGACGTGTTTAAAATTTTTCAACAACCGTACCCCTAGAAAATTCGAAAAAAATTACGAAAAAAAAAATTTGTAAGAACCGTACCCCTAGAAAATTTCAAAAAAAAATACCTCGAATTCTTGATCAGGGAGTCGAACCCAATTGTTTGAGACCATTTTCGGCGAAAAATTCGAAAATTACAGACATTTGGGCAAAATGATAACGCGATGTTCCCCAGAACATACATACAAATATTGGTTCAAGCACTAACGTGAAGTCAGGAGCTTTGGCGCGTATGTTCTATTGGCCATTCTCCTGTATTGGACACCCTTAATCGAATTTACCATGGTAAATTATGTTGTCCATTCTCCTGTATTGGACACTCTTAATTCGAATTTACCATGGTAAATGGTGCTTGAACCAATTTTTTAAAAAATGGTTTTCAATTGAATTTTGCAACATCAAGATAATAAGAAAATTTTTATAATGACTTATAGTATATAAAACGTATAGAATGTGCAGACGTTGAGTTGCCTATTACTTACCTGGACGAACTACTGGGTTGCCAGGTAAAAACAGGTATGTCGATGGCAGTTACTTTCACTTGAACGGATAATAGAAAAAAATTAATATCATCATAAGCGCTGTTTTATTGCGAACACATCGATATAGGGTTGTCTGCAAAATGTTTGGTCCTTATAGGGGTTTGCGAATTTTAAATATTTAAATTGCAACGCGAGATCCGAGGTAAGTATACCGTGTAATAATAAAGGACCCAACATTGCAGTCGCACCTTATAAATTTTTTTCTATTATCCGATCAAGTGAAAGTAACTGCCATCGACATACCTGTTCGAACCGAGCAACCCAGTAGTTCGTCCAGGAAATAATAGGCAACTTAACGTCTGCACATTCTATACGTTTCATACTTTAAGTCAGTATAAAAATTTTCTTATTATCTTGATGTTGCAAAATTTAATTGAAAATCATTTTTTTTTTAATAATTAAAAATCGTCTGTCCAGGATTTTTTCAGCCAACCCATTTTTAGTATATTTTGTAATATACTAAATTCATTATAACATATGTTTCATTCTATTATCAGTTCGGTGAAGGTTAATTTAGGTTCGGATCTTAGACTACTAGGTCCTAGATAAATCATATTTCTGAATAAGAACAGTCAACAGTATTATAATAATTCCTAGTTGGGCAAATCCAGATCGATATTGATGTTTGTATGAACGACAAATAATCAGTGGTGGCTGGTGATAATTTTGTTCAGGGGGCGCTGATTCAAGAATACAAAAACAGTATATATATTTTAAAAGGTAATTACCAAATACCTACTTCTAGACTCAATCCTTATGTTTTTTGTCGCAGATGAACTTCCCGATCACCTTTTCGTTGAAGTCAGGAATGTATTCAACTAAATTTTGTTCGATGGACAACATTGCGAGCGCCGTCAGCCTTTCTTCCGACATTTTGTTCCATTAGAAACGTCTTGATCAATTTTAAAGTAGAGAAACATCTTTCAGTTTCTGCGGTGGTCAGTTGCATATGGAACGACTTTACGAACGTTTTGAACGTTACGATCTTCTAGTGGAACGCGCCGTAGATCGTAGATCAGTGTCAAAACCTGCTAACTTCGAGAATCGAGGCTCTGTTATCTGTGGTCTGTTATCTGTGTTCTGTGGTTCAAGGTTTATTTATTTTCTCGTTTGGGTTATGTCCAAATTTGTAATTTTGTTTGTAAAGTAAAATGTGGTAAAATGGCATGGGAAAGAAAGCGCAGAGAATTTATTATTTCAATATAATGTTATTAGTAAAGATGAATAATATTTAATTTTATAAACGAACGTGGTATAACAAAATTTTTAATATCATGGATTCTGATAGGCAAACGGATGATATTTTACCATATCTTGAGGACTTGAAGATATCTGCTTTCAAAAAGGTAGAATTAATAAAACATCAAATACACAATGTTACTATAGGACCGAGCGCCAGTTTTCTTGATAATGACGGCGAGGAAGTGAAAAAGTCTATAAAAATCAGCCCAGTGAAATTTCTTGCCAAAGATGGAATTGAAGTCGAAAATGAAAGGCAAGTGGAAAGAAGTCAACCTGGAATCAACTGTGAGATCATTGATGCTGCTGGGACTGCCCCCTTAATACCATATCGTCAAGTTCTTAAAGAGTATGAACTATTGCGACAACAAAAGGTGCGGGAAGCTATTCAAAGTCATTCTAAAAAATTTGAATCATTTTCTGCTGAACAAGATATGATGAGAAAACACAATTGTATTCTTCAACAGCAAAAAATTGCACACAAAATACAACGTTATCAGGAAGAAGTAATCCATGCTCTAAAGAAATATGATGAGGAAAAATTTAATGACCAAAAGAAATTGAACGAATATCACCAGAGATTAGAGGAGGAAAGAAAAAGGGTTGCTGCAGCATTAGAAGCAAAAAGAAGGGAGAATGAGCTAGTAAATCAATGCTTAAATTATCAGTCTCAGTTTCAGTTAACATTTCAACAAATAATGTTGAGTATCAAAAATTGTCATGATACTGAGCTGAAAACAGAATTATTTGAAAGCTGGAAACACTCCAAGGAACTAAGTGATCTTATGTCTGCGCTGATGGTTAAATGTCAAGAGAGTATTACTGAAAAGGAAAAAGATATGATTGAAATGGTATTGAAGAGAATGAATGAATTGAAAGATAAAATTGATCTTATAATAAAGAATTATGAAACTAAAAAACATGGTATCAAAAATGAAACACAAAATAGTAATTCTTCAAACAGTGTTAGTATTACTGAAAATACAGTTACAGACAATCAAGCTGCAATTGGAAAAAATAACTCTTCCATATCTCCCTTAACCGAGTATATTGGTAAATCACAGCTAGAAGAGTATACTGCAGTAATGAAATTTCATCAGAAATATGTTGATTCCTTCAAGGAGTTATTGAAACATGAAAACTTTAAGCAATTCAGATTTGACTGTAAGAAAGCTGTAAATTTATCTGTAAACACAATTTCAGCAGCCAATTCCCAACATCTTCTTGATAAATATATTAAGCTATCAAATCTGTTGAGCGGAAGAAATGTTGTTATTGGTGATCTTCAAATAACAGCATCGAAACATCCAAAAGGTATTCAATATTGCATAGATTTACTAGCAATGAAATTTGTATTACAAGGCGATTTAATGGTATCTGGGAACCCAGAGTCAGCATTTCCTTTTGCATCAATTATTGTTTCATTATGGAATGAGAGTTCTGATTTTGGAAAAGTTTTGCTTACATACTTTTTCAAGGAATGCCCGTATTTAATACCTTATTATCCTCCAAGGATTGTTGACCAAACAGATGAGGAATATTATAAAAGTCAAGGATATAAATATGCAGACAATAAAGTAGAAGAACAAGATAAATTCTTGAAAAGAATGACGGGAACAATGAGACTATATTTTGCTATTTTGATATCTTCCCCTAAAAGAAGTCAAAATAGGCATCCATACTATATTCATCATGCTTGGACTTGGTTGGTAGCAGCTTTAAAATTGAAACCAAGGATAGATATTACAGCAACTATGTTCTATGCATTTTTTGACACAATTGGTTTCGGAATGCAAAATGTTTTTGGCAAGCAGTTCTTTAAACTTGTGAATTATTTCATTAAAGAATATTTTCCTGTGATGAAAAAAATTGACAGCGGCGGGCCTGTTACTCGGTTAGACTGTTTGATACAAGAATTCAAGGAGAATGGAAATAAATTCAAAGTACCAAAAGGACTTGTATATAAAAATTACTGGTGAGATTATACATTGGTTTTCTACTGTAAATATATTAAAAATAATTTACTAAGACTGTTGCCAATCTTCATTGTACCTATAATAATTTGTATGAAAATCCATATAATATTATTAGTTTTCATCAATCATTTATTGTGGTTCACAATGTATCGATGTTTCAAAGCACAGATATTGTATGTCCATTTTTGCCAGTGTGATGCCCCTGATAGACGGGCGAGTAAAACCGCGGTTTTTGGCTCGTCGCGGTAAAGCTCGCCGGCCGATCATTGCAAAACCGGCGGTATTGCATTGTTACACAGGTGAGCATTAGGGTAAAGTGATATTTTGAACGTATTTGGTTCAAGCACTGACGTGTCGTCAGGAGCTTTTGCGCGTATGTCCCAATCTCCTTTCGTTAGAAAGTTATCGAGGCAACGGTCACCCATCCAGCTACTGAACTCACACAAGGCTGCTCGGATCTCCAACAATATAGATCAGATCGTGTTCAAACTTGGTTGTAGAGTTAGGTTTTGCAGGTCCTCGCAAAATTTCAGCCATGTCGGATGAATAGTTTTTGATATATAGAATATTTTTCAATTAATTTTTAAAAAATTTTTAGTTATACGATCCTCACGAAATTTTGCAAAAGTTTTCGCGCTGGCATTCTACAACTAATCACCATGTTTGATTAAGATCGGTTCTGTATTTTTCGAGTTATTGAGGAAATAACAAAATTTCAGATGGGTGTAACTCCAAAACTGTTTGGCCGATTATGCTTATAGACAAGATCAAATGTCATATTCAGATGCACAACTTAACCTGAAAATTTCAAGTCGCTATCTCTTGCCGTTCTCAGTTTATCGTGACATAAATAATATTAATTAATAATTTTTTTTTTATTTTCTAGTTATACGATTCTCACAAAAGTGATAAAGTTTATATTCTACAACTATTCACCAAGTTTCAATTCGATCGGATTCATATTGGTTTAAAACAAAATTATTACTCGGACACCATTTGGCCGATTATGCCCATTAACGAACTTGTCCGTCGTATTGGGATGCGCCACCTACCCTGAAAATTTCAAGTCGCTAGCTCTTTCCGTTCTCAAGTTATTGTGGCAACGTCTGGACATAATCAAATTTGACCTCGAATTCTTCATCGGGTGGTCGAACCCAATCGTTTGAGAGCATTTTCGGCAAAAAATTACAGACATTTGGGCAAAATGATAATGCGATGTTCCCCAGAACATACGCGCAAAAAGTGGTCATACAAAATCTGTGCTTTCAACCATCAAATTATTGATAGTAGAAGTTCGTATCAAAATTCCTCATTCATGAGACTATCCTGTCGTCAAAAATTTCCCTTCCCATCCTTTTCATGGAACGACGAAATCGGACGACAGCTTTCCTGAGTTTTTCAACTGATTTAAAAACATAACCTAACCGAGTGTTAATATTACAACTGAATATAAAGAAAATGAGTGATTATAATCATTATTTCAATTTGTGGTAGAGAAACTGTTATTCAAAATTATGTCAAAATCAGTAGTGCATGCAAAGTACTACAGTTATCTCTAATAATTATATAAATGCATTAAATCGCAAAAGAGAAACAATCACAGCAGCTCCAATTATGATTGCTAACAAAAAACCAAAATATAATAAAAAGAAAATTTTGGGTTGTGTGTTAATAATATACTTTTACGGGCTGAAATTCTAGATCGGAATCCATTGCTTGAAAAAAACCTGCATGCTTTTCACATCCTATACTTTCTGCGCTCGTGTTCTACCCAGCAAACATGATATATCACAGAAACATTTCATATGAGATATGGGTGAAGCATTTTGAAACATTGCAAAGTTATGTTTCATGAACATCTCGCAAATGTTTATATGGAACATCGCTTCGCATCATCAGTGATATATCACAGTGACATGAAATATGAGACATATAATATAGGTATATTATGTGGGCATTAGAAAACATTCCAGTAATCTAACGGAAATGTTTGAATGTAACACGGCCTCTAAAAAAAAGCAATATCGGTGAAATATGTATATTAAATTATTTATTCAAGTATAGGTACATTAGTCTTTCCAACATTTTTTTTTTCAGTTTTCCGTCAAACGACAATGATACGTATAAATATATATCATTATCTCTTCAAGAATATATATTCAAGAATAAATCTTGTCTGAAAGATTTAATAAGCCTAATGTTAAATGTCAAATAATGAATGCTGATTGCTGATTCTGATTGGTTGGCGGTAGACGGATGCGGGCAGCCATTGGTGTTCTGAGGGACAGCGGACAGACCCATGGATCACAGATTACGCGTGGTTAGAAGTGTAGGTGTTCTGTGAGTGTAGGTCACAGAATATATGTTCTGTGGTGTAGGTTATGTCTGTTGATGATCATTTAATTTGGTGGAAAGTAGAAGTTTTGGCAGTTTTTAAGTTTCATTCATCATTGTGCGATAGGATAAATTAGTTCATACTCTTTGAAACTAATAAGTGATTAATAAATATATGGTTTCATCCAGCGGTGGTAAGGAAGGAGGTGAATTCTCTATAATATCATACTTACACTTGATTTTTTTTTTTTGATAACTTTTCTAATAATATATTTATATTATATCATGGATGAGCAACGACGAAAGAATAAGTTGTTTTCATTTTATTAAATTTTTGTGCTATATAGGTAATATATTTTTATTTAATATTTCGATTCCAGGTTTTGTTGTACACCTTTGCATAAATGATGAATAAAAACTCGATTTGATAACATTTGTTTAATATATTGACTAGAACCTTCGATAGTATTCTTGTTGACACCAAGGATTTAAGTGTAATGTTGTATATTTACTCTTTACGATAGGTTTGTTCCAAATCAAGAGATTATCGTACAATGCAGCGTCATATGATTCGGAGCAGTAGGTAGAAAAGTCACATTTTTTATACTGCTCCGAATCCTGACGATGCATTCTCCGATAATTTCTTGATTTGGTACAAACCTAATGAAACACCTGAAGATTGAAGTAGAATCAAGAATGTTTTTGTTCCAGTGAAAAATCGGTCTGTAACATATCCTTGGTATATTGCAATGAGACCAAATTAACGTTAAAAGTAACGTAGATAATATCTACGTTACATTTCATTCATAGGGGTAGAGATGTTTCAGGAACATCTACGAGATCGCTAATGTCCAAGGACATTTATGCTTCAGTGGAAACATATCTCAGAAAACGTCTCAGTAACATATCATTGAAACATATATTATATGTTTCAATGATGTTTCATTGAAACATATATTATATGTTTCAATGATATGTTACTGAGACGTTTTCTGAGATATGTTTCCACTGAAGCATAAATGTCCTTGGACATTAGCGATCTCGTAGATGTTTCTGAAACATCTCTACCCCTATAAATGAAATGTTTCATGTTACACGTGAAATGTTTCAGCTATATTACTGAGATGCATCAATGTTTACTGGGTAGGAGACACATCGCATAGTTAGTGTTCTGTGGCATTATCATTTTGCTGAGCTGAGCCGTTCTGTGGCTGAGCCGAGCGAGACGTATAATAGGCTTGTTTTGGTTCACAATTCGGACTGTCCTAGAACAGTTCAAAGTAGTCACACAGTCGTTTATTGTAATTGGACTTGCGCGAATGGGCGAAATCTATCACACGCTACGTTTGGCCCACTCTTTAGAACCGATTCGGAACTGTCCCTACTGCGAACCAAAACAAGCCTTATATGAATCTCTTGTCTATGAATCGGTCTTAAAGTGTCCAATAGGGGTGAATGGACAATAGAATATGCTCGCAAAAGCTCCCGACTTCACGTCAGTGCTTTAACCAATTTTAGTTTTTGCGGCTGTCAGAGGTGTGTTATATTGTGGTCGGAGGAAAGCTAGATAAATCCAGCATTACAACGACGTCGTTCAAATGACTAAACGAACGAAAATGGGTTCTTATGGTAAAACTGCATCTTAAAAATCTTGAATTTGAAATGTAAAACACAATTTTCTTTTCTTTACTCCGAAACCCAATAACGAACTTAACCGTGGTATTTATCTCCCAAACCTACTCAGAAAATTTCAACTGTCTAGCTCATTCCGTCTAGAGTTATCGTCACTTTGGCCGGCCGGCCGGACAGACTCGTTTTTGACCACAGATTTTCTTTATCAGTGGGTCGAACCAAATCGTTTAAGACCATTTTCATCCAAAAATTCTAAAATTACAGACATTTGGGCAAATTGATAACCACTCTGCTCCGAGGAAAAAGAGCGCCAAAAATATCACTAGTTATACATTTTTTTAATGCACGAAGTTCTTTTATTACGGCATCTTAATTCATACTGTAGATATATAATTGTCATTTTCGATCGAAAGTATTCCTAAGAACTATATAATCTATTTTACTTCATAAAAGTTCTTTATCGGTTTTTTATTATACAGGGTGTCCCAAGTTCGAATGCCTATTAGACGTTTCTGGAGAACTGTACATATTTGAAATCTAAAAATTGGGATTATGATATTGCTTGAAATTCTCTACAGAGCTAAAATATTTTCGAAGCCCAAGCGCTTCCGGTTATACAGGGAGTGAAAATAAATTTGATGAAAAATTTGTTTTTTCAAATTTGGCATACCTGGTATGATCAAGTATTCAATACTGAATACATTTCTGTTAAAACCATTGTTTTCATTCGAATAGTTTTCAAAATATCGAAAAAAAACCGGAAGAAAGTCGAATATGTTTGGTCAGTATTATGTTCATTATTCTTATTTTAAACATCCTGAGCGTGAACCGAATGTGGAAAGGTCACGCATCTTCTAAATTTCAGAAATATCACAGGGTGTTTCAAATTTTGTGTAGAAAATTGGCCATAACTTCTGTATTTCAAATTAGAACCCAATTTTTTTATGATTACGTTGGATTCTGCGGTGAAAAATAATGATAGTCTTCTAACATGATTATGCTCGTAAATTCAATAAAAAAAATAAATTATTGAATTTAGGAGCATAATCATGTTAGAAAACTATCATTATTTTTCAACGCAGAATCATAAAAAAATAGGGTTCTAATTTGAAAAACAGAAGTTATGGCCAATTTTTGATCACAATTTCCAACACAAAATTTGAAACACCCTGTGATGATATTTCTGGAATCCAAAGATGCATGACCTTTCCACATTCTTCCGCTTCGATATTATAAAAACGGTTCACGCTCAGGATGTTTAAAATAAAAATAATCAACATATATTTGAATTTTTTTTCTGTTTTTTCTTCGATATTTTGAAAACTATTCGAATGAATACAATGGTTTCAACAGAAATGTATTCAGCACTGAATACTTGATGATATCAGGAATGCAAAACTTGAAAAAAAATTTTTTCATCAAATTTATTTTCACTCCCTGTATAACCGAAAGTGATTGGGCTTCGAAAATGTTTTAGCTCTCTGTAGAGAATTTCAAGCAATATCATAATCCCAATTTTCAGATTTCAAATATGTCCAGTTCTCCAGAAACGTCTAATAGGCACTCGAACTTGGGACACCCTGTACATATAGGTATGTAATTTTGAAGATACTTCGCTAGTTGCTTTAAGAACTACTTTAATGCGATGTATACATGGAATAGGCAATAGAAAGAAATACTGCTATCATTCCCTAATTGCGCGCTCGCCCTACCAAAATGAGCGCACCGCAGAACACTAATGAGCTGATAGCGCACTATCATTCTGCATTCTGCAAAGTCTGTATTTATGGAATTTTGAGCCAGGAAGTCTCGATCGCTAGGGATTCACTGATGACAAATCCGTGGTCAAATTCGATGCTGTCCGAACGGCCGGACGTCCGTATGCACGATAACTCACGAAGGAAATGACGTAGAGACTTGAAATTTGCAGGGTAGGTTTAACATTCAGATGCCGCAGTTGAGTTCGTTAATGGGTAAAATCCACCGAGGGAGTCTGAAGTTTTCCTTTTTCATTAACTAGAAAAATACTGAATTGTAGTCTGTAGTTAGTTGGTAAATACCGACAGAAAGGCTACTGTGAAATTTTGTGAGTATTGAATTTTAAAAATTTATTTTATTGATAAAATTCTATCGGTGCATAAAGCAAGTTCAGTACCTGAATGGGTGACCACTCTTGTTATCAATGTGAGCAAGTCCGTCAAAGCAGACTGACATGACGTGCTTTTGGGGCCCCTGAGGAACTCGGGGCCCTACGCTTAAGGGTACTGGTTAATCCACCACTGCAACTAACATGTTAACTAATTTTTGGTCTTATGGTAAGAAAAAATATGAGAGGTTTACAAAAGGATTTATAGGAAACATTATTCTCCTTACTCGCTAAAGCACTCGAGAGCTTATGAGAGGTCTCCTTGGGGAAGACCCAGGAGGATCAGTATAATAATAATATAATATGATAATATACTATGTGTTTATTTTCTGATTAGTTTCCTACTCATTTTATTTTTTGGACAATAATATTTTCAAGAGGTGCATTATTTTTTTGGTTTTCAGTCCTGATCAAAAGTCTTTTATCTGGTTCTTTATCGAGTGCTAATTCAAGGTGATTTAATTTCCAACCTTTATTTTCAACTTTGTCGTCCTCAATGAAAATATAAAGTGTACCATTCTGCTTGCTGCCTTTCAGCCTTACTTCGAATTGCCCAGTACCATCTTTAACATAATTTTTCTTGGAATTCAGAGAATCAATTGATTTGTCTTTAATAGGTTCTCCAAGATAATGTACAGCTGCTTTATTATGGCGCACCAACTGCAAAGCAGTTTTATAGAAGACAGCTTTTTTCAAATTATCACTCAACTTATATTCAAGGGCAAACCCCATGCCACAAGTAAGGAAGCCTCCAATGGCTCCTATTTTCACCAAAGTTATTGTTTTCATTATCAGCTATTCATTTATAATATTATCCATCGATAGATTTTCCTCTAACAACTCAACAATTATTTTATTAATAGTAATAAAGTAATAGCATGTCCCTATATATGATATTAGTACATTTATTTACATTACATATTCATATTAGTGTTCTGTGATCTGTGTCATATGATATGATATGTCATAATTGTCATATATATAAATATATATAAATATATTCCTTGTCTATGTTCTGTGTATACCAATTTTCAAGATTTCAAGACACTTTACGTGTGTACTTTCTCATCCCACATCCCACTTTATTTTTGCTCTATTTAATATTTATTTATCATACACTTACAAATTTCAATAGAAGAAAGTTCGATATAAAAGAAAACGAACTAGCTCAAATTATTACTGTTCATTACCTGTGGTTATTTACTTTTATTCCTGAATTTGTCTTTATTGTAAAGGTTACAATGGTTCGAAAAATATCTCAAGAAACTTTCAATGAAGCAGTGAGAGAAAATTTAGATTTATTAGGAATATCATTGGAAGAGGCCCTTGAAGAAACAATAAAGCAGTTTGAAGCTCAGGTTTGCAAAGTAATTGTTAAATTTATATTTGAACTAATTTATTGCTATCCTAGGGTGTGGATCTCAGTAATATTTCAAAAGAATCTATAGGAGAACAAATCGATGAAAAATTGATCACTGATGTAATTGAAAGGTTGAAACGCCTCAATACAGAAGGAAAATACTCAAAGGATACATTAGACTTGTTGAAAGTACTTAAAGACTTTTGTGATAAAGGAATAGAATATAAAGTTCTAGCAGGTAATTTTCTGATAGCTGAGAAAGATTTTTAACTAATTTTTGTTTTCTTTTTGAAGGAAAACTTGGTGCGTATCAACAAATTTTAACTACATCAGAAAATAATAAAGTTGATAAGGTATTGACATTATCTTGTTTCAAAGCTATGCTTGCTTTGATGACTAAACAACCTGATCTTCTCGATGATAAGGGAATTCAAGTTATTTTAGAGAATCTTGATCATAAAGATGATCTTGAGATAATTACATTATGTTTGAGATGGGCCCGTGAATGTTGTATTTACCATGAAATGAACAGGTAGTTACCTCTTAATGCAATCCATCATAAATAATGCTCTCTCCTTGTGTTTCATCAGGCAAAAACTTTTCAATGCAAATATTTTGAGTAAATTGAAGCTTTTATTAGAAGAAGCCAATAATGAAATGCTCCGCTGCATTCTGTCATTGTTCAGAGCTCTGGTGCTGGATGATGATGTTAGGGTTGAATTTGGAAAGGCCCATGATCACGCTAAAGGAATTGCATCTGAAACTCTTCATACTCTAACGAATTTGTTAAATAGTAAGTCTATAACAATTTAACCCTAATATTATTTATTTAATCATTCTTTATCATGTAAGTTCAAGAATATATGGATACATTTCTAAATTACTTCAAATCAGTAGTATGTTAACTATTATTGGTCCTTGATATTTTATGCATCTGCTAATAGGTACATATACCACTCAGAAACCTGGAAACGTATACTCCATTCACATTTATAAAGTCTCCCGGTTGGCCATGAAAATTTGACACATTCCACCATGTATATTTCGAAAATGTTAGGTTATAGTCATTTTCCTGTCAGATAACTACGCAACGTTGTCCTCTCTACATAGAAGTCATAGTAATTACGTATTTTCACAATGTGAATTTCTTTCGGAAAAACAATGAATTTGAGAAGATATCATGTGAATTCAATAATTCCACAGTCCTGGCGACTGCAGAAGAAAATGTTTTACTCTGTTGTTACTGGAAATATTTCACGTATATAAACTGGTTGGAGGATTCCATTATATGATATTTTCTTGTATGGAAATCAAGAATCAAGTGTTGGAATTGTATTGAAAAATAATGGATAGAGTACTCCGCTACTTTGTTATAGTTCATTTGAAAAAAGAATAAAAGTACCTGAATAACCCTTCAGGAAAACTTCTGAACAAACAGAAGTACCTATGGAATTCCCCACTTTTCGAAATTCTCAAGTAATAATAAGCCTACAGAAGACATTTAATATACCTTGTTGCACAACTTGAAATACACCAGTTTTAAAATGTAGTAGTACTACGAAACCCAAGTCATTCTTATACCCTAATAAAATATAGTGATAGGAAACTAAGTCATTTCATTCGAGAGTTCAACATGTCAGAATGGAGTTTTTCTATTGCAGGTTTCGGTTCTGTTCTTTATTATATTAGAAGATCATGATCTGTGATAATATCTTGTCTTAAGATTAAGTTATGATTATGTTGAGAGTAGAATTGGCAACGTCTTAGCGGATTGTTTCGACCTTGACGATATTTCAGCAGTGCCAACCTGCCCGTGTTTTAGTTACAAAAACGTGATAGACCTAAATCATGGCCAACCGGGAGACTTTATAGAAGTGAATGGAGTATATGGATTCTCATAAGTTCTTACATAAGAAATTAAGTCCACATGCACATGTTTAGACAGTCAAAGATCATGATCTCTTTTTTTGCTTTAGGATGGATCAAAATATTTTAGATAGATAGGATTATGCGGAGAATGTAAATTTAATGACAAGGATTTATCGTGGAATTTCCCAAAGGGGCAGAAAAAATCATGCTGTTGGTATTTGCCAACGATTTGCTTTCACTTTTTCTTTGGTTTTTTGGTTGCCTTGAAGGTCCTATAGCTGAAAGCACAAATTAGTTGCTCGCTCCTTTTGTGGTGTCACATGTTTTCAGTTTTCTTTCCATCTTTCTCTTGATTTCTTGATTTTCTTGCCTTGAAGAAGCCAATTAGCAGAAACACGTGTCGGCCCGACTCCAGGCTCCCCAAAAATTAATGTGTATAATTTTGTCTGTAGATTCCTGATCCCTCAGGAACAATTTGGCAAATTTTTGCCCAGACACCATAAATGCCTTATACATCTCAAAACATACGCGATCGGGTTCACGGAACGTCCGCGTAGAGAGCGCTGCGGTCGGCCTGTATAAACTTTATATACATTCTATAGATTTTCCACATTCTACATAGCCTGTATATGTTCATCCGCATATGGGAGTCCCATAAATTTGGCATCCTCGGAGATGATAATCTCCTCTCCAGAATTAAAGCACTACTCACATATTCAAACATATTTCGATTAATTGAGACAATATTGAGGTTTACTGTGAAATATCATAGGTGGCCCATGTCAAGGAGACACTTGTCAGTATTTTATTCTTTCGATCATATATGGTAAATTGACTAGGAGAATATCAATAATTATTTCGTTAATTTCATTTCTGTACACATCGTGTATTTTTTAAAATAGCTATAAGCGACTTTAACTTTTTTTACTAGTTAGACGTTAATAAACTAGTAGGAAAAATTAATTTTCAACTAATTCGCAAGAACTCATGAATAGAACACGTAATTTTAGCAATTGCCTGTTTAAGAGTATCATAAGTAATTATTAAAGAATACTGTGGGAGGTATATTCATTATTAAATGGTTTCTTTCTGGATATTCTGTCCCAAACTCTGAAAAATATCTATAAAATAAAAAAATTATTATTTAGTGATTTGCTTCTGCGTAAAAAACACAGATTTGGCAGGAGCAATCAATCGAACAATGTTGCCTACCTTAATTTCCATCGAAAATTATAGACATTTGGACGAAGTGATATTACCCTGTTTCCCAGAACAGTTGCCGTTTGTTGTTTCCCCACAAGCCGTCTGTATGTAAGCACGATAACTCAACAACATATCTTGGATAGTTTTGATTTGCAGGGTATGCTTGGGCCGTAAATATCTCCTTTAATTTTGTTAAATACGCCTAGTGGCTTAGGAGTTACTGTGAATGTAATCATATGTGTGCAAGCGCAACAAACCCGTCGTGAAAGGGTCTTCTACGGGCTCTATACGATCCAAGAAACTACCACTCTTCAACCGCTACCGTTCCTGACATATCACGATTTGAAATTGCGTATCTGCAGAACGCAAATATCTCAAAGCAACATCTTTCATACCGAATTTGGACCTTGAACCGCAGTGCTCAAATCCACACAATATCCACTAAAATAATTCACGCATACGTAGAATAGCCATAAAATAGCAATAAGGCCTTCCAGTTTTTACTGGCTGCCTTTTCCAGTTGCTCATCTTTCAAACCAAATTTATAAAATTACGTTAGTCCATTCATCCAATCACCCCTGTACTTACACTCATCTGATCGCCCCTATACAGGGTGTCCCAATTTCGAGTGCCTATTAGACGTTTCTGGAGAACTGGACATATTTGAAATCTGAAAGTTGGGATTATGATATTGCTTGAAATTCTCTATAGAGCTAAAATATTTTTGAAGCCTAATCACGGTTATACAGGGAGTGGAGATAAATTTGATGAAAACATTTTTTTTTCTAGTTTTGCATTCTTGGTATGATTAAGTATTCAATGCTGAATTCATGTCTGTTAAAACCATTGTATTAATTCGAATATTTTTCAAAATAACGAAAAAAAACCGGAAAAAAGTCATATATATGTTTAGTCAGTATTATGTTCATTATTCTTGTTTTAAACATCCTGAGCGTAAACCGTTTTTAGAACATCGAAGAGGAAGAATGTGGAAAGGTCATCCATCTTTTCAATTTCAGAAATATCCTCACAGGGTGTTTCAAATTTTGTGTCGAAAATTGTGATCAAAAATTGGCCATAACTTCTGTTTTTCAAATTAGAACCCTATTTTTTTATGATTGCGTTGAATTCTGCGGTGAAAAATAATGATAGTTTTCTAACATGATAATGCTCCTAAATTAAAAAAAAGAAAAAAACTCAAAAACTATTTAATGTAGGAGCATAATCATGTTAGAAAACTATCATTATTTTTCACTGCAGAATACAACGCAATCATAAAAAAATAGGGTTCTAATTTGAAAAACAGAAGTTATGGCCAATTTTTGATCACAATTCTCGACACAAAATTTGAAACACCCTGTGATGATATTTCTGAAATTCAAAAGATGCATGACCTTTCCACATTCTTCCTTTTCGATATTCTAAAAACGGTTTAAGCTCAAGATGTTTAAAACAAGAATGATGAATATAATACTGACTCAACATATTTGACTTTTTTCCGGTTTTTTTTTCGATATTTCCTGTATAACCGGAATTTTCACTCCCTGTATAACCGGAAGTGTTTGGGCTTCCAAAATAGTTTAGCTCTGTAGAGAATTTCAATCAATATCATAATCCCAATTTTCAGATTTCAAATATGTCCAGTTCTCCAGAAACGTCTAATAGGCACTCGAACTTGGGACACCCTGTACACAGGCAAATTCCATTCAATTCGAATAAGTAGCCAAAGCTTCACAGTAACGTGTTACGGACCGACCACCCAGATAGCACACTAAATTGGCGGAATATCGATTCTATATTGGCCTAATATAGATTCATAGCTTCATAGTAAATCTACACTATATGCCCACTATTGGAATTTCAATTTATATCCAATATTGTGACTTGTTGCTACCGCCAATATTGGCCCTATATTGGCAAAATTTTATTGGTCAATATTGTATATGAGAACGACCCCAAATATTGGGATTTCTATATCTGGCCAATATTATCAATAAGTGCTGCATCCAATATTGGTCAAATATTGGTATTTCTATTTTGGCCCAATATTGGCCCTAAATTAGAGTTTCAAGATCTAGCCAATATTGTGACTTGTTACCACCAATATCGGCCCAGAATTGGCAGAACTATATTGGCCAATATTGTATATGAGTACTGCCTCATATATTACCCCAATATTGGGATTTCCATATCTGGCCAATATTATGAATTAGTGCTGCATCGAATATTGTTCAAATATTGCCATTTCCATATTCGACCATTATTGTGAATTAGTATTGCCTCCAATATTGGCCCAATATTAGAGTTTCAAGATGTAGCCAATATTGTGACTTGTTGTTACCGCCAATATTGACCCCGAATTGGCAAAACTATATTGACCAATATTGAATATGAGTACTGCCTCCAATATTGCCTCCAATATTGGGATTTCTATATCCGACCAATATTATGCCTCATCCAATATTTGTCAGATATTGCGATTTCAATATTGGGCCAATATTAGAGTTTTAAGATCTAGCCAATGTTGTGACTTCTTGCTACCGCCAATATTGGCCACGAATTGGCAAAAATATATTGTATATGAGTACTGCCTCCAATATTGGCAAACTATTAGGGTTTCTATATCCGGCCAATATTATGAATCAGTGCTGCCATACAATATTGGTGCAAATATTGCTATTTCCATGTTGGGCCAATATTGTGAATTATCAAAATACTGGCCCAATATTAAATCTTCAAGATCTAGCCAATATTGTGACTTGTCACCGCCATTACTGGCCCCGAATTGGCAATACGATATTGGCCAATATGTAATATGATTACTTCCTCCAATATTCTCCAAATATTGTGATTTCTATATCCGGCCAATATTATTAATCCAATATTGGGGTTTCTATATTGGGCCGATATTGTGAAGCATTGAAAGCCGAAATTAGACCCTGTATCAATGAAATACCACCACAGGTATTCAATAACGTTACCAAGTTACAAAGATAACTTTCGAACGGAAAGAGATAGCGACTTGAAATTTTCAATGCAGGTTGCGCATCCAAATGTGACGGACAAGCTCGTTAATGGACGTAATCGGCCTAACGGTTTCCGAGTACAAAGTTTGTTTCCGAACAATACAACACCGTTCGAATTGAAACTTGGTAGTTAGTTCTAGAATACCAACACGAATATTTGTGCGTAATTTCGTGCGGATAGTACGCCAGAAAATTTTAAAAAAATTATTGAATATGCGTGAAAAAATATTATGTATCTCAGATACTATCCGTCCGAGTAGTAGGAGTTATAGAAGAAATACTGAAAACCGAGAATCTTTGGGCGAGTTCAGTTTCTGACAAAGGACGTTTAGAATTTTACTTAGGGAAAATTTGTGTAAGTGAGGGAAAGAAGGGGAAGAAGAGGGGATTTTGAGGTTACTGGGGGAAAAGGGATTGTTGAAAATGTCGATAAGGCTATAGTGGTGATCTTTGGAGAAATTCCATATAATTTTAAAAAAATTCCGAAAGTGACGTATTTTTCCTAAGGAAATCGGGAATTTTGGAATTTTATTTTAAAATTTAAGGGTCGTTTCGGGGGCGGTCAAAGCACGTGACCGAAACTTTGGAACGGTAAGAAGCGAAAGCTGAAGACGAAATTTCAATATCTATTACCATTTTCGAAGGATTTACGAAAGAAATTTTGTTCACGTCCGGACCTCAAATCGCGGTGAAATCGATAGCCGAAAAGTAGAGTGATATGGATGCACGCTCCAAAGTAGGACTTGCTCGCGAGTTTATGTCGAAAGATCGATCCGCTCAATAAAATATGTGGGGTTTTCCTTTTCGAAGCATTTATATTCGAAATCGACGTAAGGAAAGCTAGTATTTTTCGGAAGAATTTCAATTTCTTTCGACATCTGTCAGGTTGGATAAGAATGGGTGAGGTTTTAGCTGGTTTAGTTTTTGAGATATTGGCGAAAACCTCCTGCTTTTTTTTTACTTTATTGTTCATAACTATTGGAACTTTTGCAAGCGGCCTTACCTTTTTCTCAAAAACTATCCTCATGCCATTCCCAATCGAATGACACCTCAATCATAATTTTCGGAGAATACGCAAAAATTTTGACCTAAAAAGCACTTGTTGACTAGACTACTGTGAAACTAATGAAAGAAAAAACCTTGTATATCAACATAGGTATCATTTTCTTCGCTAGTATAGCAATTGAATAAAAATGTTTCAGAGTGTAAGGGCGATGAAAATGTAGTAAGTGATCTGATATTGACAATATCCAATTTGCTAGTAAGACATGAATTTTGCAAGCAAGTAACAGAAGTTGGAGGATTAGATTTGATTCGACAAGTAATGAAAGAACACAGCCAGAATGAGGTGAGTCTTGAATTTTTGAATAAAACTAATGCTCATTTCGCATACTCAGCTTTAAAAAATAAATAAATGCGATCGGGTCACTGCCGTCAGGTACGTTCTATACGGATTTCTACGACTACGAATGTAATTCGAAATGTTCATGATTTTCACGTCTCTTTAGATTATACGGAGTTTGTTTCACACGAATGAGACAATAATTATTGTTGGAAAAGCTTATTTAATTATGCCGACGTTTCGTTGGATTTTTCCAACATTCTCACGGCTGTATCAACATAAAGCTATTTGACACAACTGTGCATTGAAAAGACGAACAATAGAGATGACTTACCTAAATTAGCAGCTTTTAAATTAACATAGATGTAAGAATAAAAACTGGAGAACGAATCACCACTACAGAGACAAAACAAAATTCACAATCAGTTAAAAGCATAAAAATCCACTCATATATACAATTAAAACCATAAATTAATAAATAAACATGATACGTCATTGACGACGACAAACACTAGACTTAACAAATCGAGTTACAATTACTGTGTACTTATATCCATATAATATTTGAAACATATGCTGAGAATTGTTTTTACTACCCTGCGGTATTTACAATCATTGTTGCCTATTCCTGTATAAATTCAACAAATTATTATAGATCAGACTCAAATTTTGAGTATCAGCTCTTGTATTTACAGTATCTTGTAACCTTATATGAACCATTTCACTCACATTTCGTCTAGGCCAATTCTCCTCCCAATCCAAAATTTCAACGTCACCGAAAGCGAAGCGGTGACCCTCCTCAAAGTGGTGGAGTGCTAAAGATGTCTTTTGCTCTTTATTGCGGAAACTTTCATTACAATCATATTTGTGTTGATTGTTTGTTGTTGATCTTGTTTTTAATAACTGTCTAGTTTGGCCCACATAACACCTCTCACAATTTTCGCAAGGAATTTTGTATACTAGATTTGAACAGTTTAGAACTGGGGTATTATCCTTTAATGGAGAATAAACCATCTTAATTTTTCCCACACTATAAAAAGCCAATCTTATCCTAATATTACATTGTGCGTTGAGCAAGCGAGCGATTTTGAAAGATATATTAGGTATATACGGAAACCTGAAATATTGAAGATCACCCATTGTGGACCCTGTTCTATTCAATTGTGCCTGATCGGGTGATCCATATTCGTTCAGTATTTTATTAACAAGAGCTGTAGGGTAGTCGTTATTTCTCAAAAGGTCTTTAATTTTTTTGATGATCTCTTGATGGAAATTCGCAATGCTTAGACTGATAGATCGATAGATCAAGTTTTTAACGACAGCAAGTTTCTGTGATCTCGGACTATGAGATCTGAAACTTAACAAGCGTCCTGAACTCGAAGGCTTCATATACCACCTCGTAGTGAGGGCACCATCATCTCGACGTACCACTGTGGTGTCCAAGAACGCCAACTCTCCATTCACTTCTTGTTCTATTGTGAATTTAATACGTTCATGAAAACTATTGAAAGTATCCAACAGTTCACTGGACTTGTCATCAGGAATTGCTAGGAAGGTATCGTCAACATAGATCTTTACGAAAGGAACATAAAACGAGAGACTGTGGATACATTTTTCAACAACCTCAGTCATAACTAAACCAGCCAATGAAGGACTAGCTGGACTGCCCGTAGCCGAGCCATCCAACTGCTCATAAATTGAATTATTGAATGTAAAATAGCTGGAGTCATATATGTATTCAACAATTTTGGTAAATGTTGACTTGGGCATATCAGTGTATGCTGAAATATACTGCCATTTTGTCTTTATTATTTTCAAAGTTAATTCTTTAGGTATATTCGTGAACAGAGAAACCACATCCAATGACACCAAGCGATACCCCACAGGAAGAGTGACAGCCGTAACAAACGATACAAATTCATATGAATTTTTCACATTGTAATGGGACGTAGAATTAACGGACGACAAAACATTATGTACTAGCACTGACAAATTATATGATGGCGAATTTATGCACGAAACTATAGGTCTCAAACTGAGAGTTTGTTTGTGGGTCTTCCGGAGCCCATACATTTTCGGCGCCACTGCATTATAACGTTTCAATTTCGAACTTTCTCTGTCATCTATGAGTCCGCACATATTCAATTCCTTAACTATATTATTAGATCTGGTCTGGAACTTATTGGTAGGATCCTTATTAATCTTTCTATACGTTTGTGTATCACTCAGCATATTTTCCATTTGGGCGATATACTCATTTTTCAGCATAACTACAGTAGCATTACCCTTATCGGACTTCATAATGAGAATTTCGGGGTGTTCTTTTAGGAACAGTTGTGTGGTTTTTATCATTCTCTCAATTCTACCAACATGATTGTTTGATTGTATATTATACCAACCATTCGTAATAATGTTAGTAATGTTAGTTTAATTAGATCACAGGCTACTAACATTATTACGAATGGTTGGTATAATATACAATCAAACAATCATGTTGGTAGAATTGAGAGAATGATAAAAACCACACAACTGTTCCTAAAAGAACACCCCGAAATTCTCATTATGAAGTCCGATAAGGGTAATGCTACTGTAGTTATGCTGAAAAATGAGTATATCGCCCAAATGGAAAATATGCTGAGTGATACACAAACGTATAGAAAGATTAATAAGGATCCTACCAATAAGTTCCAGACCAGATCTAATAATATAGTTAAGGAATTGAATATGTGCGGACTCATAGATGACAGAGAAAGTTCGAAATTGAAACGTTATAATGCAGTGGCGCCGAAAATGTATGGGCTCCGGAAGACCCACAAACAAACTCTCAGTTTGAGACCTATAGTTTCGTGCATAAATTCGCCATCATATAATTTGTCAGTGCTAGTACATAATGTTTTGTCGTCCGTTAATTCTACGTCCCATTACAATGTGAAAAATTCATATGAATTAGTATCGTTTGTTACGGCTGTCACTCTTCCTGTGGGGTATCGCTTGGTGTCATTGGATGTGGTTTCTCTGTTCACGAATATACCTAAAGAATTAACTTTGAAAATAATAAAGACAAAATGGCAGTATATTTCAGCATACACTGATATGCCCAAGTCAACATTTACCAAAATTGTTGAATACATATATGACTCCAGCTATTTTACATTCAATAATTCAATTTATGAGCAGTTGGATGGCTCGGCTATGGGCAGTCCAGCTAGTCCTTCATTGGCTGGTTTAGTTATGACTGAGGTTGTTGAAAAATGTATCCACAGTCTCTCGTTTTATGTTCCTTTCGTAAAGATCTATGTTGACGATACCTTCCTAGCAATTCCTGATGACAAGTCCAGTGAACTGTTGGATACTTTCAATAGTTTTCATGAACGTATTAAATTCACAATAGAAGAAGAAGTGAATGGAGAGTTGGCGTTTTTGGACACCACAGTGGTACGTCGAGATGATAGTGCCCTCACTACGAGGTGGTATATGAAGCCTTCGAGTTCAGGACGCTTGTTAAGTTTCAGATCTCATAGTCCGAGATCACAGAAACTTGCTGTCGTTAAAAACTTGATCTATCGATCTATCAGTCTAAGCAGTGCGAATTTCCATCAAGAGATCATCAAAAAAATTAAAGACCTTTTGAGAAATAACGACTACCCTACAGCTCTTGTTAATAAAATACTGAACGAATATGGATCACCCGATCAGGCACAATTGAATAGAACAGGGTCCACAATGGGTGATCTTCAATATTTCAGGTTTCCGTATATACCTAATATATCTTTCAAAATCGCTCGCTTGCTCAACGCACAATGTAATATTAGGATAAGATTGGCTTTTTATAGTGTGGGAAAAATTAAGATGGTTTATTCTCCATTAAAGGATAATACCCCAGTTCTAAACTGTTCAAATCTAGTATACAAAATTCCTTGCGAAAATTGTGAGAGGTGTTATGTGGGCCAAACTAGACAGTTATTAAAAACAAGAATCAATCAACACAAATATGATTGTAATGAAAGTTTCCGCAATAAAGAGCAAAAGACATCTTTAGCACTCCACCACTTTGAGGAGGGTCACCGCTTCGCTTTCGGTGACGTTGAAATTTTGGATTGGGAGGAGAATTGGCCTAGACGAAATGTGAGTGAAATGGTTCATATAAGGTTACAAGATACTGTAAATACAAGAGCTGATACTCAAAATTTGAGTCTGATCTATAATAATTTGTTGAATTTATACAGGAATAGGCAACAATGATTGTAAATACCGCAGGGTAGTAAAAACAATTCTCAGCATATGTTTCAAATATTATATGGATATAAGTACACAGTAATTGTAACTCGATTTGTTAAGTCTAGTGTTTGTCGTCGTCAATGACGTATCATGTTTATTTATTAATTTATGGTTTTAATTGTATATATGAGTGGATATTTATGCTTTTAACTGATTGTGAATTTTGTTTTGTCTCTGTAGTGGTGATTCGTTCTCCAGTTTTTATTCTTACATCTATGTTAATTTAAAAGCTGCTAATTTAGGTAAGTCATCTCTATTGTTCGTCTTTTCAATGCACAGTTGTGTCAAATAGCTTTATGTTGTTACAGCCTTGAGAATGTTGGAAAAATCCAACGAAACGTCGGCATAATTAAATAAGCTTTTCCAACAATAATTATTGTCTCATTCCTGTGAAACAAACTCCGTAATTCGAAATAATAATAAAATTCAAAATTTCAATAATACATCGTTCTTCTATGTTTTCACAGAAAGCGAATTCTATGTGTCTGTGTTCTATCTATGTTTACTGTTCATACATGAAATCTTATCTACCTATAACAGACATATCAAATCTATTTCTGTTCTAACAAACATAGTATGATTGAATGCAAAATGACCAATTATAGGACATTATAATAACCCCTATATGATATGCCCTTGGATAATCCATATGATGATGGAAATATATAATTTGGTTAGTTTATCAAATTGGGTTCAGAATATCTTCAGCGAAAACAAAACTGGAATATTGGCTTAGTTTCAATTGATATAATATAGTTTTCAGAGTAGATTTGAGGAAAGAATATCTTGGATAAGTTCGTTATTTCATTTTAATTTAGTTTCTTTTATGATACAGTTCTATTATAAGAATCCATTTATATCATTCCCAACTCTGAGAAACCAATAATTTCGGAGATGAATTGTCAAAGTACAAGAGCGCCAATGCTCCTGTCCACAGGGCTTTCCCACCTTTTTGTTGTTATTGTGAGATAAGATTTATTCAGATGAGCAATCTGATAATTGAAAAATTTCATATAATTCTGAAATATTCTTTAAATTTTGGTGACTTAACTTTTATGCTTTTCGAAATGTAAGTATCGAGCCATTTAGTTAATGACTTTTCTTTTTGCTTTTTCCAGAAACTTAGTCGACAATGTTTCAAACTGCTCAAAGCCTTGGCGGGAAATGATGACTGTAAAGTGGAAATAATCAACAATGATATCGCGCCTCTCATAGCGGCAGCGATGACCAATATAGTGAGACATAATTAAAGAATTTCAGTTGTCAAGAATTATGAGATTATTTTCCATTTTAGAAATCGGTGGCTACAGCATCAGCTGGTCTTGCATGTGTTGCAGCTTTATCCTTAAGGTGCCCTGAAAATTGTAAAGTCATGTTTGAAGCAGGAATACCAGAAGAGATCATTCAGATTATGAAAAATTTTCCAAAGGAAAAGAGTGTTCAGGTGAGTTACTACTGTTCCCTTTGATTTATGCTTCAACGCTGCTCATTCCAAACACCTCATAGCGTTAAACTATTTTATTAAACCTATTTCTGTGCGCATTGCGTGTTAACCTGGGCGTTTTCACCTCCTCGTGGTGTCCGCATGAAACTCTAAAACAGGGTTCTTGCAATTAGCCACGTTAGGAACAACGAATGTACGCAGGGATCTATAGTTTTGAGTAGTCCGCAACGGGGAGCTTGGTTGGTTGAACGCCAGGTGTCTACTTCGTACGCGGAAGTGATTGGTGGATTTTGATTAACTTGCTTCTTCGAAGTTTATTTTTCATCAGTGTTGAATTGTGCTTCACTGACGATTCCTAATAAGGATGAAACCGCGGTATGTTGCTATTCATCGTTGATGGAATTACACTTTGTGGATTACTCTCAACTAGGTCCTTGCTAGTCCTTTTCTTATTTATATGAAATTCATTATTGACGAAACTGAGAGGTTTTCGAAAAAATATCGAAAATGACCTTCGGTAGACCATCAGTAAGGTTTTGCTAGTGGATATTAACAACAGAAATGACACACCTAGATGCAAAAATCTTGTCAGACAGCGCAGCGAAGGTGTGGCAAAAGCGGACAAAGAGAGAGTCGCTTCGCTAAAGCCCATGATCGACGGGCGAGTAAAACAGCGGTTTTATGGCTCGTGGCGGTAAAGCTCGCCGGTGTAACAATGTAAGGAGTTGGAACTTGGAAATTTTTACGCAAAGTAAACCTATGTTACTATGATTTTTAAATACTGTCAATGTGACAATTCTCGAATTTCAGAATAGCTATCTTTGATTAGGAAAGAGAGAGGATACCGCATGACGTACTACATAACGCTATAGATCTGAATCCAAAATTTTGACAGTTTGGTGCACACCAAACGATGTGGTGAACGCGTGTTTCTTGTGTTTATGTGAGCGTTTACGGACTGTTTTGTTATAAAACTATATTACACATAATGGTATGATGTGCAGCTTACGGCTGTAAAAGCCACAGCAGGAAGAAGGAGCCAGGTTCTGTGGTCATGTGGTGGACATTTGGTTTCAATGTCAGGGAATATGTTATCCGTCCTCTCTCTTCTATAGTCTAAGATAGCTATCAACAAAAAATAATTCTGAAGATTTTCATTAAGTGTTTGACGAAGGAGTCTGATATACCGCCGTATTCACAAAGCATTCAATCTCCGTTAAGTCCTAACTGAGGTCCTCAGTTAAGGATAAATAAGAATCGCAACCTCAGTTTAAGTGAAAATTAACGTGAAACAGGCCTATTTAAGCACCGTTACATACGTTAATTGAGGTTGCGATTCTTATTTATCCTTAACTGAGGACCTCAGTTAGAACTTAACGGAGATTGAATGCTTTGTGAATACGGCGGATAGTCTCAGAAACGTTACGAAATAATTATTTCATCGTTGATGTTGTTTCGTTATTGTTTGTTAGGCAACATTGCTCGATAGATTGCATCCGACGGATATCTTGTGTTTCTTACGCAGAAGCAATTCACAAAATAATACATTTTTATTTTATAGATATTTAAATAAAATAGGTACCTATATAATTTTTTTCAATAAAAAAAATTCCTTTAATATTTGATGATAAATTCGCAATCTTGTACGATTTCCAAGAATCTCTATATGTTTCAGAAATCCGGTAGCTGGGCTATTAGGAACATGGTCTCAAGAAGCAAATATCAATGTGGTCATTTCATAGAGTTAGGAGTTGAGGAGATACTTAAAGAAACCTTTAAAAATTTCAAAGAATGTGAATATGATGTCAAAGCAGCTTTACGAGATCTTGGCTGTGAGGTTGAACTCAAAGAGGAATGGACTGGAAAAGGAGGCCTTCTCAATCATCCTCAGTGCTGAAAAATAACTAAGTACATATAATATTTTCTTACTATTTGTTCGTTATATGCTTGTTTTTCAATATTAATTGAATTTCTAAACATTAATCACTTATAGCTATATATACTTCTTCCTGTGGTCAAACACAAAATCAATTCACATGCAGGTAATCAAACATATAATGCAGCTGAAGTAAAAAAGAATATACTCTCTATTCAGATGCCACAGAATATTTGATAAATTCAAAATATTCATGTTAGATGAATACTGTTAGAAATAAATGCAATTCAAATTGCTTCTGTGTTCAGGAATGTTGGGAAAGATCATTTTGATTGTTACTAATTAATAATACTTTGAAATATTTATTGTGAAATGAATTTTGATACTTTTATAACTTGATAAATATATTTATTTATTGCTTTGCATTTAACATATTTCGGCACTCTGTTGAATAAAACCCACAATGCGACATATTCCCTCAGAAGCAAATGACATTTCAGTACTAGAATCGAATTTTGAAGGCGTTGATTTGTTGTTAGTTCAGTCAATCTGGCATTTCGACGGTACAGAAAATAACCAGTGGCTGAATCTTTGTTAATAGTTGGAGAATGATGTTAGAAAAGGGTTTATTGGGTCGGCCACGTTGGACCGTGATGCGTGTTTTGAAAAACTCAAAAAAATTTTGAAATGCATTTATCTCGTGATCTATGCATTCCACAGAAAAATTTATTCAAGAAAAAATGTAGAGGACATCGATATCTACAATTAATCTCATTGGTGCTATGCCGTACAACAAAAAATGCACGCAGTAGGTGGCGCTAAAGTTCCAAAATAAGAGTTTTTCCACTTTTTTGCTATTAAATTTTCTTTTTTCAACTATATTGTAAATGTAAAAGTTGTTCCTTTTAATATTACGAATAACTTTTATTTAAACATTTTTTACATACAACTTACCGTTTTGAAGCTACAGCTTGCTGAAGTTTGAAAATTCCATTACAACGATTTCACAAAGTATGAGGACAGCTGTGGTGCATATAACTGACGTATCTTTATTGTTTTGATCAAGATGTAATAATTTATATTGTTTGTAACATTGTTTGTAATAGGTGGAAAAGTTTAACGGGTAATTCCACCTATTGATATTACTCCGCATGATCCATATTTATATTGTTTGTAATATTTCCAATTAGCGATTGTAAATTATTATGAATAATTATAGCTTTTGATCAAATTTCATCAAACTATCCCGCCGGAGAAAGTTACAATAGGACCGAGAAAAATACCGTTAGCAGCACTGCGATGTTAACGCAGCGCTGTATTACACTATAACTTTCGAACGGTAAGTTGTATGTAAAAAATGTTTAAATAAAATTTGTTCGTAATATTAAAAGGAACAACATTTACATTTACAATATAGTTGTTAAAAGAAAATTTAATAGCAAAAAAGTGGAAAAACTCTTATTTTGGAACTTTAGCGCCACCTACTGCGTGCATTTTTTGTTGTACGGCATAGCACCATTGAGATTAATTGTAGATATCGATGTCCTCTACATTTTTTCTTGAATAAATTTTTCTGTGAAATGCATAGATCACGAGATAAATGCATTTCAAAAATTTTTTGAGTTTTTCAAAACACGCATCACGGTCCAACGTGGCCGACCCAATAAACCCTTTTCTAACATCATTCTCCAACTATTAACAAAGATTCAGCCACTGGTTATTTTCTGTATCGGAACGATTTAATTTTTGCCAGATTGACTGAACTATGTGTCTAAAAAGCATTAAAGAAAACTACATACACTTTGATGGCAGTTTTTTCAGCAATTTCAGCTTAGCCAGGAATTTTTTTTTCATGTGGACACTAATTTAATCGAATTGTAAATCTTTCAATTGCAAGATGTGGACAAATGAACAATGAAAAATGTGGGAAAGCCCTTTGAACAGGAGCTTTAGCGCTCTTGTTCAAAATTTGACAAATCATATATCTCCGAAAGTATTGGTTTCTCAGAGTTGGGAATTATATCAATGGATTCTCCTGATAGAACTGCATCATAGAAGAATAAAATAAATAAAATCATAAAATTTCATTAATTATTGAAATTTTTTTAGTTATTATTGCCGTTCGCAATTTATTGATTATATAACTCTACTGATGTAAATTTTTTAGAATGTTTACTGTTAATATTACCGGAATTCGTGTCCATTGGTTCACCGTAAATTTTCCTCTGATTTCTCAATATAGCACTGTTTATTTGATTTGCAAAATCTGAGTGTTGAGGAGGAATTGTTTCTAACAGATCAATTAAGATTATGCGGTTTATCAAGACCGTTAACTCTTTGATATGAGTTATCATAATTTGGATGATTTTGTTGGATTTTGGGGTCTACTCATAATTATAATTATTTTGGTGGTTGAGTTGACAAGGTTGTGGCATTGCATAATAACTCGGATTTTTTGAACCTGTATTGAATTGAGGGTGTGTAGTATGATGTTACTCAATTTTGATGACATAAAGAAGCTCATTATGGTACTTACTCCCATAATGAATTCATTATGATACTATAACTACCATCATTTTTAACAAAGTAGGAAAATTTTCGAAGGAGTTGAAAAAAATTTCGAAGGTGTTGGGAAAAATTTCGAAGCAGTTGGAAAAATTTTAATGCAGTTGGAAAATTTCCGGAAAAATTGTTATAAAATGTGGGAGAATGAGCAGGCAGATAATAGGGACGGGATAACATGGAATAACACCATGTACCCTTGTACACATTCCTGTTGCCGTAAATTCAATATTCAATAGCTTTTGGCACAATGTGTGTAGCCGGCAAAAAATGATATTTATCATAATATTGCGTTATGCCAACTAGCTCTCTAGATGTCTCAGTTTCGCCGAGTAGTCATAAAACAAACCATCTGGCTGGGCATCTCCTCAATGTTGAACGGAATTGACAAATTTTCGAAGTAGTTGGAAAAATTTTAAAGTAATTCGAATCAACAAGGTTGACAAATACATTCGAATATCCATTTGTATTCGCAATTTACAAAATGGAGGATCAATAACTAATAATAATAATAATAATTTTAGAAGACAGTAGTACTCGTTAATACAGGGTTTTTCAACGAAAATTTGAATTCTCCCTAATAAAGAACTTGAAAATTATTTTTGGATTTTTCAAAACTCTTAGGTTCTTGATTTTGGCGGTTCAACATATCCTTTTGACGGTAAGTTCAATAATTACATTATTTCGTGAATAATGAATCGATTTTGAGAATTTTAACTGGGTTGTGTACAGAACATAAATAACTAACCAACACTCGACATCTCTTCCCTATTAAAAAAAATGTTGGGGGTTGATGCCACCCTCATGGGGGTGTTTTTTTTCGGAACAAACTCATGATGGAAATTCGTCCCCCTCAAAAGTTCTGCAGGGGGTCGTTGGTACACCCTGTGTGTATTTTCGCTGCAAGTGTAGCTGGGTACTTCGTCGAATCGCGGTGTATTCTGGCGAAGTCGAATATACTTCGCCGGGTTGTCGGTAAACAGGCACGCATCAAAGGGTTTTTTATGATGCAATATTCGACTTCGATGTTCAGTTCAGTAGCGCTCCAGATTTTGAGTGCATGTTTGATTGCGGAGAAAATTTACGACTTGTAGTAGATAATTATTCAACGACATAATAGAACGCCACTGCTTACTCCATTTCAATTCTCAAGAATAGTCACGTAACGTTGACTGCAGATGTAGACAAGAACGTTGCGACGAAAACTTCGCGATGTTTTTATAACATCGCGATAAAGTCATAAAAATGTTCGCCTGCAAATGTGGCCCCAGCATAACAGAGAGTCCTCCTTAGATATCAAACTACCCAGTTAATGAATTTCAGGCGTTAAATTGTTGATTTAGTTTGTGGTTCAGCTCTCTCTGAAAACCCTGTGGAACTATGTGAAAGTAGATCTTGACACTTTTATTGTTATTCTCGCAGGAAAAAAACATTTCCACTGTTGTAAGTTATATTTCTTCCTATTTTATACTTATTTACTATATAATTTTCCAATTTTTTGTGACCAATTTTTCAAATGCATGGGATATCATCTGCAGCGGTGATGTATGGCATATTTTCCAAACGTAATCCAAATGAATATCCTGGTTTTTCTGGAAGTGGGGGAAAATACTTTGGACCAGGGGTCATGGTCTTCGAAGTTGGAGGACTCAGATGCGGTCTTATGCTGTAGTTAGGATTCCTTTGTTTGTACTTGCTAGGATCGGTCTGAGTGTAGGTCGCTGGTCCAGGGGAAGTGGCTTTAGGATTGACATAATGTTTGGAGGCCCTGTAACGTATGAATACCTAGTTATATACTTGATGTACTTAAATTTTCAAAATGCCTTGGTGCCTTTACAGTTTGTATTCAGTTATAATAACAGTTATTTTCACGTGAGCTTATCAGGTTGCTTTCCTATTGTTCAAATGTAAGGCTTTCCTAAAATATGTGTTGTCTGCGGGCTACTGGCTCTCAGACTATGGGGACAATTGCCTCTGTATCCGACACGCCACGGCCAATAGCCAATATTTGGGCCAATACAAATTTCGGGATACACACGTTGAACGCGTAACGTGTGGAGCCTGGTAAGCGTATTATTTCGGAAGAGTCTACTTGGCACTGGCGTTGCTAAGAGGTGATCAAGAAGATATATCCCTCTTACGAGTATTAGTAAACTTAGTACTGTCTATAGCCAGGGCCGTCGCTACCGGGGGGAGAGGGAGGGGAGCCTCCCCCCCCCGGATCATATCTCAAAGGGCGCCAAATTGACCGCGGATAGTTGCAAAACTATAGAAAAAGGATATAATAAAAACAATTTTTTTTTAACTACTACTTGAATAAGATTATTATTATTAATAGATCGACAGCATTGCAGAAAACTTTGTTGCTGCTAGAGACTAGATGGCAGGAGTGGGGAATTCCCGGCCTTCCCCGGCTATACATCAAAATCGTTCAATAGAAAGAAACATAGCCTTGTACTTCTTATATACATTATTCGTGAATAGTGAATTAGTGAATCTGAATATTGATTGAAATTTAAAATCGAAAACCTAATACGGTTTATGGGTCCCTGACAAAAAAAATTTTTTTTCGTAATTTTCTTAAATTTTCTAGGGGCACGGTTATCACTAAATTTCACACACATCTTTATGTTGATATTCTACAACTAGTTACCAAGCTTCAATTCGATCGAATCTATATTTTGTGAGTTATCGAGGAAATAATATTCCAGGTGGGTAATACTCCGCAACCGTTGGGCCGATTATGCACATAAACGAACTTAACTCTCCTATCCGGATGCGCAACCTACCCTGAAAATTGCAAGTCCCAATGAGTTATCCAGGCAACGGCCACCCATCCGGCTACTGAACTCACACATGGCTGCTCGGATCTCCAACACTATAGATCCGATCGTGTCCAAACTTGGAACTTGGCAGTAGAGTTGAGTTCTAAAGGCTTTCGCAAAATTTCAGCGATGCCGAACGCATAGTTTCTGATATATAGAATTTTTTTCAATGACTTTTAAAAAATGTTCTAGTGATACGATCCTCACGAAATTTCGCAAGGTTCCGCGATGACTCCAAAACCGTTTGGCCGATTATGCTTATAAACAAACTCAAATGTCGCATCAAGATGCACAACCTAATAACTTGAAAATTTCAAGTCGCTATCTCTTTCCGTTCTCAGGTTATCGTGACATGAATAATATTTTTTAATTATTTATTTAAAATTTTCTAGCGATACGATTCTCACAAAATTTCACCAATGTCCTTGAGTTTGCATTCTACAACTACTCACCAAGTTTCAATTTGATCGGATTTGTATTGGTTGAAAACAAAATTATTACCCAGAAATCAATGTGCCGATTATGCCCATTAATGAACTTGTGCGTTGTATTGGGACGCCCCACCTACCCAGAAAATTTCAAGGTGCTATCTCTTTCCGTTCTCAAGTTATTGTGGCAACGGCCGGCCGGACAGAATCATATTTGACCTCGAATTCTTCATTAGAGAGTCGAACCAAATTGTTTGAGACTATTTTCGGACAAAAATTCGAAAATTACAGACATTTGGGCAATGATGACGCGATGTTACCCATAACATGCGCGCAAAAAAGGGGAATGTATTTTCGAATAGAGCGAAAAGCGTTAGTTTTGGCGATTGATGACACATAATTTTTATGGAAAGTAGCACCTTGTGAATCTCCATTCAACAACTGCACTGACAGATTGAACTATAAAACTAGACATGACTCTTTTTTTCGTGAAATTTTCGATTGAGTGACATCGACGTTTTAATTTTCTATATACATACTACAAACATTTTCAGGGTGATGAATACAGAAATTTTGCTTTAATTCAGGAATTACAAAAAACTCATTCCAATATTCCAAATAGCATATATTTTCGAAGAATTGTTGGAACATTCCACTCTAGATAGCAGCAGGGTAATATGACGTTATTGCTATATCATTTTTCGAAAGTTTTCGTTTTAATATTTGTGAACTCTTCAGATAATTCTTATCATCTCGAAAGCTTGATGTATATATTTATTTTTGTCAAATACAATTATTTTTTAGTCCTGGATCTTTTGAGCGACGCAAACAATATTTTTCACTCAAAAACACAAATAAAGAACGTACGTCTTGTTTGTAAAATAATTTTCATTCATACTTATATTAATTTATAATTCATTCTTTATTCAGAAACTATGTAGTATATATACATTTACACTTTATCCATATTTTTGTGTTTTTCAATTTTTGTATATTTTTTCAAATTAGGGGCGCCAAAAGCCGTTTCTCCCCCCCCTCGGAAAAGCTCTTAGCTACGGCCCTGTCTATAGCACAGGTCCATGAAGAAATAATATTGCCAATATTTCCAAGAATATGAATCCTACTGTAAAAACAAGCGTCCAAAAAAAACTGGTACACTTCTTGGCCGAGAATGGTATCAAACGATTAGTTTCAACTCAAATATAATATACATTCACTTTTGGGTCGAAAATAAACAGTTCTGTGTCTGTGATGGCGAAAGGATCCATGCAAATACATACATTCACTCTTGTTTCGAAAATGAAGTGTAGTGCTGTGTCTGCGGAGGCGTAAGGTCCAATTTGAATACATACATTCACTGTTGCGTCGAAAATAAATAGTGCTGTGTCTGTGGTGGCGTAAGGACCCATTCGATTACATGCATTTACTGTTGGGTCGAAAATAAACAGTGCTTGGTTTGTGTTGGCGTTCAATCATACTATTGTGCCATGAGATGAAAAACACCCTGTATTGCAGTGGATTATTTCCAATAGTGTATGCCCAGAGTAATTTTTATGAAATCTATCAAATTATTCCAATTGTACGGTTGTGCCATGAGAAACTATGAGTTGACAATTGACAGAAAACATTCTGCATAGCAGTAATTTTGATATCTAATAATATACGAAAACACGTTTCACGTAAAACACGTAAAAAAGCAACCTAAATTCGTACAATAACCGTTTCCTCAAAGTTAAACTTAATTCCATCCGATGCCATCATCATAGGAATATATGATATATATATTATATTATATATATATTATATAATATAATAATATTATATATTATAATAGTGTGATTGGCTCAGTGGTAGAGTAATTGACTTGGGAGCGGAAGCCCCAAGCTCAATTCCGAGGCTAGGAAAGAAATTTTCTAGTCACGGTAATCGCCACCATTCGCTGTTGGGTCAAAAATTAACAGTGCTGTGCCTGAGGTGGCGTAAGGACACAGTAACAAAGCCTACACAGAACACAACTGGTTCCCCTAACTCAGGGCAAGCTCTTAGAGCTTATGAGGGATCTCCTTGTGGAAGACCCAGGAGGATCAGTATAATAATAATAATCCACAGGCATTATATTATCACCTTAAAAGTATAATATCATATATCATCCCCATAATTCTACGATATCTGAGGTTATTCAATTGGTCATTTTGCATTCAATCATAATTTGTTTTCTAGAACAGAAGGTTTATTTTATATCAAGAATAACGAACCAGAAATAATTTTGACATTTATCTCTCATGGAAAAATAAGATGACATATAAGAACACAGATCATATAATAATTCATAGATAGAATAATCAAGTACAGCATTCTGTGAAAACATAGAAGTACTGTTATTCATTATTGAAATTTCGAAAAATCATATCTCCGAAAGTATAATACCTTGTTAGAATTCAAAATTAAATCAATGGATTTTTATGGTGAAACTGCATCTCAAAAAAAAATTAATTCGAAACATGTAATGTAAAAAAATTTTTTTTTTTCGTTACTCCGAAACCAAAAGGCCGATTCTGTCCAATAACGAACTAAACCAAAATATTCATCTCCCAAACCTACTCCGAAAAATCAACTGCCTAGCTCATTCTGTTCGAGAGTTGTTGTAGAAGCAAAATTTTAAAATTTCTATAATTTTTTTTTGACGGCAACCCCATCAATACAAAACATCGCATGCATATAAAGGTCATTATTCTACAATTTGATGCTGAATTTCGGATAGATCGAGGGATCGGTTTCAGAAATATTCATAAAAAATGTTTTTACTAAAAACGGCCATAACTCCGAAACCGCTTGGTGGATTTCACCCGTTAACGAACCTGTCCGAGATATTTATGCTTCAAACCTACCCTGCAAATTTCAATACTCTCACTCCTTTTGTTCGAGAGTTATCGTGTTATCGGACGGCCGGACAGAATCGATTTCGACCACGGATTCTTGATCAGTGAGTCAAATCCATTTTCAGCAAAAAATTCGAAAATTACAGACATTTGGGCAAATTGATAAGCACTCTGTTCCGAGGAACAAGAGCGCCAAAAACGAGAATGAAGATTCATCTGTATTTAATGATTTCAAAAGTTTTCATAAATAAGTATCGAACCGCACATGCACTGTTTTTTTTCAGACGATCCCAAAATATAATTTTAAAATTTTTGGGGCCGATTTTTTCGAAAATGGTAGAGTTTAGAGCCTTCGGCCAGGAGTACAATTGTTGAAGAAAAAAGTTTAAGAATTTCAACCCCGTCGAAAAATTTGAAAAAATGTCAGTGACGTTTCAGTTGGGGGAGTTGTAATATGAATGTTTTCCTATCTACGCGACTGAAAATGTTCAAAACATGTGAGACATACCTATTTGAAGTTAACTTTTACCGAGGACTACGGCTGTTCTGTCTTTTATGGGAATATCTTCCGCCGCTTTTGAGTTATTGCAAAAAACTAATTATTTTCCCTAAATTTCCTGTATCTTTTCATATAATATTTATAGGAACTTTCAGTGAGGAAAAAAGCCTTCAATCTGATGGTCCTGCTACAGATAACATATTAAATTGTATAGCAGCACTGCTATCAATTTTGATAAGTTTTGCAGAGTAACACGATCAATGAGATATATTTGTCAAAAATCATTTCGTTTCTTGAGCACTAACTTTCCCGAAAACCCAAATTTCAAAAAACTATACAGGCGAGAACATTTCCTCTTGGTGTGTACTTTTTGAAATGCACTGTATAATATAAGAGGAAAGCCTTCCTCTTTGGGGAACACTGAGCGATGAGGTGATCTAGCCCGGCCATATTTTTCATAGATATCTTTCTCAAATGCCATCTACTACTGAATGTTCTTACACATAACCTCCGAAGTCTTACGGGGACAAAATATTGTGGGTTTCTTTCTGAGAGTAATATATATTTTCGCATGATTATTACATACCGCGTAATCTTTATATCTTACCGTTCAGATATCTCTTCCTTCGTTTGGAATTCCTTCGAGAATGGAATTGGTCTGAATAACTGGCAAATTATCATCTACTGTGTTGTTTAGCCGATACGTAATCCAAATTACATGCATCCTCTCGAACCGTTTTAAGCCAATGCGTATTCCGTAATGCGCATTGAAAACGCATGTAAACGTTTTTTCAATTCGAATTGACTACTCAAATGCGAATTAGTAAATGCGATTTGAAAAGGTGGATTGAGTTTTCCCAAACCGATTTAATGTGCATGTATACACCAAATACGCATTGAGAGTAGTTTTAAGAGAAACAAATTTCAGAATTACCAACACCAAATTTATTAGTTTGACAAATCTGATAATCTAACGAACCTGCTTTGGGGTTACGTTAATCGTAATTCCTAAGCTGGAAGATCGAAATGAATCTCTTGAGATAAAAATGATATAATATATTGTTCGAGGTAACTTTTTCTATTATCTTTAATCATTTTCTGCCAATTTTCTGGATTCATTTTCACGATTTGCTCTTTCAATCACTTGTAACCACCCAGAAAAGGTTAATTCCTTGCGAAATTATGGTGTTCTTCATCATTTTTTAAGATATTTAGAATGATTTTCTTTTCTTAATTTCCATTTTTAATTTTTTTCAATCTTCCCATGTTGGCTACGCGAGCTTAGAATAAAGCCGAATTACAGAAAACTAGTTTCAGATAAGGCATGTAAACTCTCAAACCATATTTCATCTAATTCGCATCAAAACATGCGCATTGGTTCAAAACGGATCGAGAAGGTGCATGTAAACGTAGTAATTGTCTTCGAAGCTTCTCGATTTGTCAAATTTGACTTGGGTGAGCAACGGAAACGAACGACAGTGCCGTTCGTTGGAAAAGTCAGCCAAAATTCTGTGTTGGTAGATGGCTGACCCTTTTACGGCAAAAAAATGGACGCCGCTGCACATCGCTCAAGGTTTCTTCATCGCAGAGGGTTGGAGTTCGGACCAGAGACGATAATTTTTGAAAGCGAAAAAAATTATAGTAGAATGAAACCCGTTGTAAAAGGAAGAGAATATAACAAAAATGATAGTAAAAATAATTTACGGGTGATCTGAAGTCGGGAAGGGGAAGGGGGTGAGTTTTTAAGGGTAAAAACGGTTTATCTCGATTTCCGGCAAAACTACAAGTCCTATGGAAAAAAGTGAAATGGCAAAGTTGTAGGTAATAAAAAGATCTACAACTTTTGTATTTACACTTTTTTCACATAACCTTAAAATTTATGTGAAAAATTCAAATAACCTTGTTTTTGGTTTTTAATTTTTATCTTTAAAAAAAAAAAAAATTCTCACCAAATTTGGTAAAAACTTACGTTTTCATGTCCCAAATACACTGTAATTTTTTGGATTCAAAATGTTTTTTTTTTCACCTGAATTTGACTTAATATCGAAAAACCACCCTAATTTTCAATCAAAAATTCTCACGTCAAAATATCTGCTTTTTTAAAGAAGTAGATGGGCTTTTTGTTCGATGAAATCTCTACTTTCTGATGGTCTAAAAAAAATATACATTACCATGGTAAATTTTCTCTGAAAATGCTAAGTTAATGAAGTTAATATTTAATAAGACACTAACAATATTTTGATAAAGTTGTAGAATCTTCTCTAAATTATATGCGTAGATGCTAATTTATTGCTATTTTGATATAACTTATACACCTGAGTGACCTACGTAAAATTTTAGCCCATAAAAAGTTATTTCATAGAGATTGGGCAAAGGGCTATTAAGGTCTGGGCCATACTACCTGTTATTTCGTAGCATTTTCTGAGAAAATTTACCATAGTAATGTAAATTTTTTTTAGACCATCAGAAAGTAGGGATTTCAACGAACAACTAGCCCACCTACTTTTTTGAAAAAGCGAATATTTTGACGTGAGAATTTTTGATTGAAAATTAGTGTACTTTTTCGATATCAAATCAAATTAAGGTGAAAAAAAAAACATTTTGAATCCAAAAAATTACAGTGTATTTGGGACATAAAAAGGTAAGTCATGACCAAATTTGGTGAAAGAAAAAAATTTTTTGTAAAAGATAAAAATTAAAAACCAAAAACGTGGTTATTTGAATTTTTCACATAAATTTTGGGGTTATGTGAAAAAAGTGGAAACACAAAAGTTGTAGATCTTTTTGTTATCTACAACTTTGCCATTCAACTTTTTTCCATAGGTCTTGTAGTTTTGTCGGAAATCGAGATAAACCGTTTTTTACCCTTAAAAACTCACCCCCTTCCCCTTCCCGAACTCAGATCACCCGTAAATTATTTTTTCTATCATTTTTGTTTTATTCTCTTCCTTTTCCAATGGGTTTCATTCTACTATAATTTTTTTTCACTTTTTACCATTTTTAAAGGCTTCGACCCTGGTCTTTAAGGATTTCCACAGGTGCCACTCGTCGGATTCTTTCCCTACCCGTTCGCAACTGATGGAATTTAGTTTCCTAGAACTCCTTCGGTTGTCTTTCAGTGTTGGCTAAGTGACACTGATGATTGGTAATAACCATGAAACCCGGGTTTGTGTCTGCCCTTGAATGACGCTTTCCTCTTTGGGGAACACTGAGCGATGAGGTGATCTAGCCCGACCACGCGGAATATTTGTTGATGGTTAAAATCAATAAATATTTCACCGTGTGTTTTTTTAAATTTTAGGACGATTTAAGCTTTTCTTGTGTAGGGTGAACCATTCAACTGAATACAGGAAGTTCTAATTTCATCCGTAATATGATTATACCTTCACGTCTATGGTCTCAGCCAGTGGTCTGTTTAGATTGCAACAAGTGCTACGTCGGGCAAACAACCAGAAACATTCTCACACGATATAAGGAGCATACGGGACACATTCGGAACAACAACATCGATAAATCTGCTGTTGAAAATCACGTTTTAACAACTGGGCACTCAATTTCAGAAAATTCCGTCAAATTATTGAAACTTTTTAGAAAATAATGAACTGTTTGTATAATACTTCCTCCGTTCTTCGATGAGAATAACTCACATTGAATAAGCTGCGTTGGAGCGTTTGTCTGGAATCTTCGGCCCGATGGTGCTGGGAAGTATATACTTGTCAGGTCCAGGATAATTTGGCATTTTATGAGGATTGTAACGATATGATATCGAGTAGCATGGCATGATGGAATCTCTCTTCGGTAGATATTCTGCTGGTCCTGGGGACTTCTTCGTACCTATAAGTGAGATTCTATTCAATGATGGAATTTAATTTTCTGTTGGGATCTTCATTCTCAAACATATTAGATCCTCTAAACTGGTGGCGAAATATGAATTTGTGACTCCCCACTTCTACTCTCAAACATGCTTGCTCATCTCCATTGAATGAAAAATAAACTGCAACCTAAGTGACTTATATGTCCCCCATAGATTCAGTGCTGATCTAAACCATTTGGACGAGTGTATAAATAGAACATGAGCTCCTGGGACCTACTACAGTTGTAACAAAATTTATTGTTTACGAATTAACTAATGTATTCATCTCAAATCATTATTCTTTTATCTATAATATAAAAGTGAATCGCAAAATGTGTTGGTAAGCGCATAACTCAACAACGCCTCGATCAATTTTGCAAAATTTTTTTTAATGTTCTTTGAAGTCTAAGGATGGTTTTTACGGCGAGAAAAAATCGAATAATTGTTTGGGGTTGGGGTTAGTTAGGGTTGGGTTTGGGGTTGGAGTTGGAGTTGGCGTTGGAGTTGGAGTCGGCATCGGCGTCGGAGTTGTATTGTATATTGTTGTAGGGGGTAACGTTGCACTGCGACCTTAAGGTCTATTGTGCCCCCCTTCAGAGCTGTCGATGTCATTACCATCTACAGCTCGCCTTCCAGTTCCAAAGTTCTAATGAACTTCAGTATCTGGGATGGCTTCAAGGAGGCTAGATCTTCGCTCCGGCAGATTTCTTGCCCAAAGCATTCCTTGCGTTGGTTTGAGATGGCGAGGCATTCCGTTGTCAAGTGATCAGGAGTTTCATCCTCCTCCCAACAGAATCTGCACTCGTCAGTTTCTGCTAGCCCTAATCTCATCATATGCTTCCTGAGGTCGCAGTGCCCTGTGAGGAAGCCAGTGAGGAGGTGCAGATTGTTCTTACTGAGGTCCAAGTATTTCTTGGATCTGACAGTATCAAAGTTCCGGAGGAATTTCTTGGTGTGATGCATTCCGGGGAGGGATCTCCAGAAAGTACCTCTCTCAGTTTCTTCTTTCATCCGGAATTCACTTTTGTAGGTGTGTCTACCAACCCCACAATAAGGTTCCGGGCCAATAAAGGGGGTTTGTGCTCCTTTCTTGGCAAGTGTCTTGGCCTATTCATTTCCTATGATTCCCGCTTGACAAGGAACCCAGACCAAGGAGACCCTGTTGTTCTTGCCTACTGGCGTCGGGGTTAGAGTTGGAGTTGGACTTGGAGTTGAAGTTGGCACTGGAGTTGGCGTTGGTGTTGGGTAGGCGTTGAGGAGGCAGTAAGAAGTCTGCCGGTACAGTAAGTAAATTGATAAAAAAATGCACTGCTGCAAATTACGGATAGGATTTTTATATTTTGAGTTATTGAGGAAATAACCTCATGGATTGAGACGGCTAAAAATTCGAAAATTACAGGCATTTGGACAAAATTATAACACGCTGTTCCCCAGAACATGCGCGCAAAAATTAATGCACCTCCAGATATTAAAAACCATAACAAAATCTAAACGGTGATGTCTGCAGTACTAGATAAATAAGTAAAGTTTACTTCTTTTTCTGCAGTGGCAACACCAAATATCGTGTTGATAAACAGAAATATTATGGTGATGCATCTTCTCTATCATTACTTCGTACTCTGGTGTACGTATTCAACTACAGTGAAAGAATTTGGCCCTATATCTGGAAGCCTAACCTCTGTGGAAATATCTGTAGGATCATTCCTGGTCAGGTAGGCATATACGTATCTGGATTCATGCACATATGTGGATTTTTCAAAGCTTTATTTTTTGTCGGTAGAAATCGTACGAGGTAGGGTGGGGCGTGTATCCAAGAATATACAGTGTGGTCCAACGAAAACATAACACCTCGATTTTCCGGCTTTAAAATGAAAATGTGGAAAATCGCTCGGACCAAAAAATTTCTGATTCGAGGGGTAACAACTTTTCCGCTCTGTGCATCCAAGCAACTGCAACCCCATAACAGGGGTCAGCACAACCCCTTGATTTAGAATAGGAATCAGGGGTTTGGCGCTACCTCATTTTGAAGATCTTATCGAGTACTATCTTATCCTGAAATTTCACTTCAAAATTTCCATCGATAACAAAATGGCAGGTAAAATAGTGGCTCTGAGACGCGCAGGGGTGTCAGAGGGAATTACGGACGTCATCGGCTCATACTTTTCGGAGAGGTGGGTGAGGATTGGCTCGGTGAGCCACCCTTGTACAATGGGGGTGCCGCAGGGCTCGGTCCTCGGTCCGACTCTCTGGAACATTATGTACGATGGGGTGCTCAGGCTGAGGTTTTCAGTAGGAGTAAAACCGATCGCTTATGCTGATGACCTAGCTCTGCTGGTTAGAGCTAATTCGATCGAAGACCTACAAAGGGAGGTTAACGAATCCCTTGAAAAGGTGGATGCATTCATGAGGGAAAACGGCTTAGACATTGCCGTTGGTAAAACGGAGGTTGGACTTCTGAAGGGAAGGAGGAAAAGTGGGCGGATAAGCTTTTCCATTCACGGACAGGTGGTGGAGGCAAAGACCAAGGTTTAATACCTAGGGATAGTCCTTGATAAGGGACTTTCTATGGGTAGACATGTGGAGTATGCTGCGGAAAAGATGATGGAAAAGACGGTGGCCCTGGCGAAGATTATGCCAAATATTAGGGGGCCGGGACAATTTGGCAGGAAATTGTTGAGCTCGGTAGCCCACAGTGTAGCACTGTATGGTGCGCCGGCCTGGGCAAAAGCGTGTAGTACGGAAAAATATAGAAGGAAAATAACGGCAGCACAGAGGGTAATATTGCAAAGGGTTTGCTGCGCGTACCGCACGGTCTCCGCAGCGGCAGTGCAGGTAATTGCGGGCACACCTCCAATAGATCTCCTGGCTGAGGAAAGGAGAAGAGTGTATGAGAATGCTTATGGACACCGACCTGGTGTGCGTAGGCAGATCAGGATAAGGATAATGAGGGCATGGCAGGATAGGTGGGAGTCACAGCAGGGAGCTGCGAGATGGACGAAGCAAATCCTGCCAGATATAAATAGGTGGATGAGTTGTCCCCATAAGGTAACCAATTACTGGTTTACACAAATACTTACGGGACACGGCTCCTTTGAAGTCTTCAGGGAAAGAATTGGAAAGACTGACCAACCGAACTGCCGAACGTGCAACTCGGAGGATAGCGTTGGGCACATGATATCGGAATGCAAAAGGTGGACAGTAGAAAGGCGGGGGCTAAGAAGCCTCTTCGGGGAAAACCTGAATTGTCAGGGAATTGTGGAAGAGATGCTAGACAACGAGAGCAAATGGAAAGATGGTTTCAAGATCTTGACAACCATAATGGAGAAAAAAGAGGTAGAGGATAGAGACAGGCAGGCTATGGAACAAACATAGCTTGTGGAAATATACTTTCCGCAGAGACGCAAAGGGCCCTAAAGGGCCCGGTACCAATGCGGAACGAAAGATGGGCGATGAGGTGGAGTTTGGTTGGTAGGCACTGTATTGTGAGTCCAACACTCTCTAGGGCAACTTCCTAGAGGAACATGAGTTTCTCCTCCTCTTGAAATAAAAAAAAAAAGGTAAAATAGTGGAGGAGCACTTACTTTTGTGATTAGTTTATTAAATGCTGAAAATGGGCACCATTTACTTCCATGCAGTAATATAAGTTTTGCTGAAAACGTTCACGTACATTACTCAAGATTTCTGGTGTAATTTGATGGCATTCATTAATGATCCGAGTTCGCAAACAATCCAGTGACTCAGGCTGGGTAGTGTAAATCTTGGATTTCAGGTGACCCCATAGAAAAAAAGCCCAGTGGAGCCAGATCAGGTGATCTGGGTGGCCACTCAATATGTCCTCTTCTTCCAATCCATGCGTGAGGAAAATTTTCATCCAAGAACTGACGCACCGGTTGAACGAAATTAGGTGGTGCGCTATCTTGTTGAAAAATGATCGTTTGATGGTCTTCTGCATTCTCCAATACTTGCGAGGGCTGGATAAATAGCATTCTCCAATAGATCTGAATAAATTTAGCCAGTGAGATAACCTGGTATTAAAAAGGGCCGATTATGTGATTTCCATAAATACCTGCCCAAACATTTAATTTTTGGGGACGCTGAGTATGTAGTTTTGATTACCGTTAATCATTTCACTGATCACTTCACAGAACTGGACTCGGCGATCGAGATCATCCTCATTCATCAGTTCCTGAACCAATCGTATCTTATAAGGATGGAATTTATGTTGTTTCAGGATTCTCATGATTGTTGTGCGTGAAACACCAGATACAACGGACAATTTCCTAGAACTCAAGGTCAGATCCATTGCTCCATGACCTAAGACAGCATCGTCCCTCGCTTCGTCTCTTTCATGCACCCTCTTTATATATCCGACTGACCAGTAGCGTCGAATTTACCAACCAGTTTGCAGAACGTAAGCAGCGGATACATTTTTTCCAGGATGTGGTTCATTAAAAAAAGTTAAGCGCGCAGAGTCGTTATTCCTAAAAATTAATTTTATCATTTCCACCCTTTCTTCTACGGAATACACCATTTTAATTTTACTACAAATTTACAATCACTTTGACACACTTTTAACATTCACGATAGACTAAAGTAAATCAAAAACATGGTCCGTCTACTTTTTTGGGCAAGAAATTAATAATTTCGTGGACAAAAACTTAACAACGTAACTACTACATACCTTTGAAATGTGTCGGATACGAACACTGGCGCAACCAGGGGAGGGGCCTTTGGGGCGGCGAAATTTTAGTGTCAAATAGTACTCGATACGATCTCCAAAATTAGTTATCGCAACACCCCTGATCCCTATTCAAAATCAAGGGGTTATGCTCACCTCTGTTAGGGGGTTGAAGTTACGGGGATGAAAAAAGTGGGAAAGCCCTGTGGACAGGAGCCTTGGCGCTATATTGTCCAATCTTTGTCAAATCATATCTCTGAAAGTATTGGTTTCTCAGAGTTGGGGATGATATCAATGGATTCTTATGATAGAACTGCATCATATAAGAAAATTCAAATAATAGTTTATTTATCAAGATTAAATGAGCAATCTGCAATGATTCAACTTCGCGGAATGGGTTGTTGCAACTTACACTCGGTGCATAGTTTTCACAACTCGAAATACCTAAGGAAAGTATCATCGAAATGTCTAGAGCGAGGCTGGAGACAATCATAGCAGATTGTCCATTTATTCCTGATATTTGAGTAGGTAGTGGATTACGAACAAATCATTTTAATAGTTCAAAGTATATTGATAAAATACAATCCTCTTTTCATAATGTAATAGTTCATACCACTAACACATTCATTCTGTATTATGAACCTTAACTCAAGAAAAAATATTTGATGCACAAATGTAGATCCATATTTCAGTATTTTTTTGCTAGCAACATTATGAAAATACTGTTTATAGGAACATGTCTCACTACTTAAGAAAGTGAAAGGTAATATTAACCTCAGTGGTCAACGAACAGTATTTTTTTATGATTCCATTATGTTCTTCTTTCCTTCCTATTGCCTTCATGAACTACATCATTAAAATGATCCAATTCTAAATCCTCTGAAACATCACCCTGAATTTATACATAAATTATTCATATGCAACCAGTCAGTATTATTTTGGGTTTCAATACAGTCTTGTATATATTCACAAATTCAAGAATCGGATACCTGTATTCCAGCAGAAAATAGTTTCAAACTACGAATTGACATGTCTCTAATAGCTAGATAAGATGACATTTATGAACAGTGAACACAGATAGATAGAATTCGCGTTCTGTGAATACATAGAACTGCGATGTATTATTGAAAATTTGAAAAATCATAGCTACGTATTAGCTTGTTAGAGTTGAAAATGGTATCGTGGATTATTATGATGAAACTGCATCTTGAAAAAATTCAAAAGTTGTAATGTAAAAAAAAAATAATTTTTTTCGTTACTCCTAAACCATCAGATTCTGTCCAATAATGAACTTAACCAAGATATTTATTTCCCAAACCTACTCTGAAAATTTCAACTGCCTAGCTCATTCTGTTCGAGAGTTATTGTAGAAACAAAATTTTAAAATTTCTATATTTTTTTTGACACCCGATCAATACAAAACTTCGCATGTATATGAAGGTCATTTTTTTCTACAATTTGATGCTAAATTTAAGATAGATCGAGTGATCTATCGCCCGTTAACGAACGCGTCCGAGATATTTATGCTCCAAACCTACCCTGCAAATTTCAATCCTCTAACTCCTTTCGTTCGAGAGTTATCGTGTTATCGGCGGGGCAGAATCGATTTCGACCACGGATTCTGGATCAGTGAGTCGAACCAAATCGTTTACGACCATTTTCAGCCAAAATTCGAAAATTACAGACCTACCCAGATAGCACACACACGTTATATGGATGTTCTTAGAAGATACCGCCAGAATGTTCAAATATTCATAGAATATCCTCACAACAGACCCCACACATTCTTAGAACATTCCATGCACTATTAAGTGAGAGAGGAACTCTGGTTCTATACAGGTTCTATGAATGTTCTCCCGAATATTCTAGAACCTTCTAGGAATGTTCTTGACAATATTTCAGGCATATTCTTGAGAATATTCCAGGTACGTTTCAAAAAATCTCCTATTAATATTACTCCAAATATTCTATGGAGATTCCCACTCATTCTAGAAATATTCCCAGAATATACTTTAATTCCGAGAATATTTGGTTGAATTTATAAATTCATTGGTATTATTAATTCCTGCCGCATTCCCTGCGGGAATTAATAATACCGAACTCCAACTGAAAAACTAAAAAAAAATTGTGTTCAACGAGAAATTAACGGTATTGAATGCTTTTTTGTTATAATTCAATTTAAAATTAAAAAGTTTTGTAAATTTAATTAAACTTTGAGATTTCATAGACTCATCACATTGAATGGTTATGAAATTCTTATTTATTTTTCGTAATCCCATAAAAAATCATCAGAATGCTGATTCTGAGCATAAGCCTAGTTTTTTCACAAATAATATAATAATATTATTCGAGGTCAAACAACACTAATCCATTTTATAATAATACATAATTCAAGTCATCAGTTTTATTTTTAGGAAGACATTTCCTGAAATAAATTCAAAAGAATAATAACAAAATATTTTGTTTATAAAAAAAATAATATTCGCGAGATTATCTTCTCCATCATTTTTGGCTACCAACCAGCCTTTTGGTTTCAAAATCAGAGATTCTGGAAGAGAAGAAATGAAATATTACTAGGCACCTTGAATAATTTAATAGTTTTCAGTGTAAACCCAGATCAGAATGAAATACAAGGCAACAAACCAAATTTTAGCTAGTAGAATAATCAAAAAATATTGCTTCATGGTATGAATGATATTGAGTACAACTAATATTCCTACCTTCACTAGATTATAGTTTTGAGGTCTAATTTCTGGAACGTTTCCTCCTTCTGTTTCGCCTTAACCAACCAGTCCTTAATTACCAATTCCGCATCAGACTCTGTAATCTTTCGATGAATGTTCATCACAGATTCTGTAAAATATGAGAGATAATTCAAATATGTATTAATGTATTTTAGTTATCGCAATAATTCCAAGTAAAGTATTTCGGTAAAATATCTTGACTAGTTATTCCATCAAACATTGCTTCTTCATAGAAATATATTTCTTATCTTATCTATCTTATAGAACATAGTAAATTCTTCGAAAATTCTTACCTTTCACTATTTCGGAAAAAATCAATGGCGAAAAATTATCCTTCTTCTTAAATCCTAACCAGCTAGAGTTCATAGCAAGAGCATTTGTCATCAACCTTTCCTTTTGTTATCACTTTGTGTTTAGGCCCCCAATTTTTGACAACTCGTAAACCTAAAACAACAACCGAAATGTAACATAAATAATAATATGTATGCTGTGGACTTATCTAATCCTATATGTTAGATAGGAGTATACATTATTAATTTCCAGGAGAATTTCATACAATAATTTCGAGGATTTTTATATGTGAACAAATTTGATAACCAGTAATGTGGTAGTATCAATATCAATGAATTTTCTAGAGAACAAAAATCTATTTGAATGTAACATTTGGATACATCACACTAATCAAAATCTTGAAACTTACCACTTTTGTTTTAATTTCCTCAAGGTCTTAATTACTATTTCTCCAATTTTTGTAATACGTTGTAATATTTAATAGGAAAATCAAACTTTTCTTCAAATTTGATTGATTCTTCAGTTGGTTCATGATCATTATTATTAAGATCATTTCTCGATAATCTGCAGCAACCTCTACAGATGTGAAATATATCGCTATCAGCCCTGGCATAATAACTTCTGAATGAAATTTCTTAGCAGTTCTTTTCCCATATTTCCAGATCTTATAGGATTCGTACTTCGAAACAACTATTTGGAAATCATATAACGAAATCACAATAATGCGACTGTGAGGTGAATAATTGAATTTGTATTTTTTGGTAGTAATAACTGTTTGTTTTCAAAGTAATTATCCCAGCATTGTGCTATAAGATATGAACTCTTTATTAGCAAAAATGCATGAATGTCTTGTAGGTTGTGGTATATAATAATCCAAATATGTTGCAATATCCATATATGTGATTGGAGGAACACCATCAATTGAATTATCCACTATCCAGATCAGAAACATTCAATGTTGAAGGATCTAAGCCGTTAATTAATCCCAACTTTATTATATGTATATCTGTAATAAAATCAAATGTAAACACATGATGAAGGTACTTTTTTTCGAACCTACCGTTCAGCAAAGTCTCCGTTGTTCAACAATAGTCTTTTCAGATATTCATTCTCCATTTCAATATAGTTTAAACAGCAGAAAAGCTCCGGAATAAGTCAATGAACACTATAAAATAACCAACGACCTCAACACGTAACTTATTTGTTGTTTATGTACAAAAGATTAAAGAACCGCCATATTGGTTCACGTCACGTCACGTGATGATTCCAGGATGCGAATTGTGAAATTAATAAATATCTGTAGGCTGGGCTGGTAACAAGAGCCAGGAGCGTGTTCTGATAGCCAAAGTAATCGGTCAGGGTTGGAAGATTAGGGAAAAATATTCGGCTTGAAAAGCTGTTCATCTATTTGAATCAGAACTTTACTGATTAACATTCACTAGTGAAAATATACCGAGCCAACTAATCCTAAAAGGATGTAGGAGGTGTTGACCGAGCTTATGAACAATAGATATAAAAATTTCTATAGCATCGAAAAGCCTCTGAGGTGAAGTAGTAAAGTCACATGTTACACTACACTATTAAATTAACCATAAATCTCAAAATGATCCCACGCGACGCAATGATCAAAGAACATTCTGAGGAGGTTCTTATTATATTCCACAAGGATCTTACCAAATACTGAAATAAACTACAACTCCTATGAATATTCTCTAAGGATATTCTAGTAATGTTCTTCATATCATATGATATGGATATCATTTTTGAAATGTGATCAGAACGTTTACTGAAGGACATTCCTTGAATATTCTAGATGTTATACGACGATGCATGGAACGTTCTATTAGAATATTCTAAAGTATGAACGTTCAGAAGCTAGATATCACATTCTCAGAATGTTGTGTGCTATCTGGGTATGGGCAAATTGATAGGCACTCTGTTCCGAGGAACAAGAGAGCCAAAAAAGCGGAAAAGTTCTTCCTCCTCGAATCAGAAATTGCCGGGTCCGAGCAATTTTCCACATTTTCATTTTAAAGTCGGAAAATCGATGAGGTGTTAAGTTTTCTTTGGACCTCCCTGTATTTACCCAAGGTCGGAATAATGATGATGAATATCACACAAGTTAGCAAGTTGCATTTTTCCCTAGGTAGGTAAGGTACTACATTCCGTGCAAATTATCCTGAAATAAATTTCGTGAATGGTAACACTTAGCTCATGTCTGATTTTCAGATAATTAGTTTTATCCTTCCGCTGAACGAATATGGTTGTGTATACGCTTGAACAACGCTGGGAAATATTGCTACATTACTTTGAAAATCATGGTAATGTTGTAGAATGTGTGCGAAAATTGCGACCGGATTTTGGAAGAAGAGAAGCACCGTCAGCTTCGTATGTTTGTTATCTTGTGAAAAAAGGGAAAGAAACTGGCATCCTAATCGATAAACCAAAGCGTGAAAAGCCAAAAACAGTGCGTACACTCGATTTTTTGCGCCCTGTTTTTGAAGATCGCATTATCAGCCGCAGAGCTGATGTCGTTTGGCCACCTCGGAGCTGCGATTTGACACCGTTGGACTATTATTTGTGGGGTGCCGTCAAAGATAAGTGTTACGCCAACAAGCCAGAGACAATTGACGCTTTAAAGGACAATATTCGTGAAGCCATTGGTGAAATACAGCTGCACACAATCGATAATGTGCTTAAAAATTGGACCGATCGTGTAGGCTACTGCATGGCCAGCCGAGGCAGCCATTTGAATGAAATTATTTTCCATTATTAACCGGAAGGATTGTACATTCAAATAAAAAAGAAATTTGAGAAAATATTCAGTAGTTTTTTTTTTATTGCATTAAAAAAAAAGTTATTTGGCGGACCCTTTATATAGAACTTACTGAGCTGTCTGGGCCTAGAGACCATTGAATATGCAGGAGAGGAAGATCTTCCCGCTCTCGTCATGTATTCCAACTGATACTTCGGTCCAGGACTCCTGGGTTTCACTCCATCCTGCAGCGGAGGTGCGATGGAATAATATGGAGACCGATTCCTAGTGCAGTCGTGAGCCTCGTAGCCAACAGTACCAGGGAGGAGGTATTTTCCAGGCCCAGGACCTATAAATTATTCAAAATATTTGAAAATCTTCTGCGTTGCTTTGCATTACTTGGGAGCATTGTTTTTGTTTCGGCGGTGATTCCAGTTTTTGAAGGCCACGCCCGGAGATAACTGAAAATGATTCAGTCTTTCCTACTTCCCGTCGGTCGGTAAATTTGCTAGTCAACGCCTGTTAGATTAGCAGGAATATCCAGAACATGGTATCTCCTAAACGATTATACAGGGTGAGTCTTTGACCACTGCATTAATTTTAACCAAAGATTCCTCTCATCAAATGAAACACTTTTTTCATTTACCATTTTTCCAGATTCGGCACAGGTAAAAAGTTACAAGCGTTTAAAGATTTCACAATGTGCTAATATACTCCCGCATATAAATTATCTATGGCATTGTTGGCGGACGAAAGTAAGGCATGGTAACGTGGTTTACAGATTGATTTGGGATTCCAACGCTCAGGGACGGATCCATAAAAGTAGTGAAATTTCTGGAGTTTTCCATTTTAAAACATTCAATGAAGAATATCTCGAAAACGGTGCTTTTAAGGAGAAATGATGAAGAATAATATAATGTTCTAAAAGGATGGAATATTCTTGAAATGACTCAAGAAAAACTTTTTATGCTTTCTTTATGCTAATTTCGTTTAGTTTTATGAATCCACTAGTCCATAACTAGAAAACCAGTAGAAGAAGAAAATAACTAATATTTGGAAAATATGTATCATAGTTATAGGAAACTTTACGCCAACATTCATTTTATTCGAAAAAAGGATGTCAAAGGTACAAAATAAAAACTGATTTTTTTTTCAAAATTTCAACAGCCTGTATCTTTTTACCTTAGCTGAATTTGAAAAAATGTTAAATGAAAAAAGTGTTTCATTTGATGAGAGGAATCTTTGGTTAAAATTAATGCAGTGGTCAAAGACTCACCCTGTATATTATATATTCGTTCCCAATAGTATCTTCAGCGAACAAAATGACGAAATTAAAAATTTTATTATTCGCTGTGAAGATTGTGTTTTATGCGTTATATGTTCTATAGTAGGACACATTTCGTAGGTCACTTTGAGCTTCTTCAAAAAGTTAACATTTGTTGGAGGGGTACAAAATTAGGCCAAGTACGTAGCACCCTTAATCATCCTTCCTCCTATGCAACAAGGGTGGGAGCTTCAAAAATGTTAAAGGTAAATAAGAATGAACTGGAAATCGACATAGACTGCTGAGGTCTTAACTGAGGTTCACAGTTAAGGATAAATTTTAATCGCAACCTCAGTTGACGTAAAAATTAACGTAAAACAGGCCTGTTTCACCACCGTTAAATACGCTAACTGAGGTTGCGATTCAAATGTATCCTTAACTGAGGACCTAAGTTAGGACTCAACGGAGATTGAATGCTTTGTGAATACGGCGGATTATCACACTAATGCGGCAATTAAGGACAGTCAAAGTTTGATGCAACCCATAGTAAGAAGCTTAGAGGCAGTGCGAGGGCAGTACTGTATTTCAGGATAGTTTATGAGTGCTCTGGCTAGCTGTACAGAATGTCTTAACAAGAAAATGGCATAGGACACAAGCAAACTAGTCTACAAGAACTAACGAAAATATGTTCACTTGCAATCAGTGTAGAAAGAGGTGCAAAGTTAAAAAAAAACAACATCGACCTCACACATCTTCACTTCCTTCACGTAGGGTCATTCTGATGTATATGGATTAGTCAACACCTCCTAAACGGAAGGCCAATCAACTCTTTTTACAATATGGCGGCGAAGGTGGATGAAAGTTCAATTGACAGCTGTTTTGTTTGTCAACAGTGAATGATTAAATCACCGTTGAAAATTTGATTTCTAGTGGAGATTCTTACTATTTTTAGTGAATAACGTTTCTACGGTTTAATTATTTTGTCGGTATGTAATTCCGCAGAACGAGCTACCCCTGCATGTACATTTATGATAAATAACCTAAAATCTCCATACAAGGATGTGGTTCACGTTGCACCAGTGAAAACTCTAAATGCACCTGACTTGCATAGGTACATTTCAAAGACAAGTTATCTGGGGACTGAAATATTCAGGTTTTGAGGAATTGGTAGCTGTAACAGATAACCATATAGGATTAACAGAAAAGCAATACCTGCTTTTGCCTAACCCCCTCAATTTACCAATGAGTATAAACATCGTTAAAATATCAAAACATACATAAGAAGGGTATAACCGTAAAGTATGTTCAAATTACTGAGGACTGTTACCAACTCATTGTCTAGATTATTTGGTAGAGTAATAATAGGTAGAATAGAAGATGGAATACATGTCATAGAAGAGCAGAATGGGTTCGGGGCAGGAAGATCATGCGTTGACAACCTTTTTTGCCTGAAGCAGCTTGTAGAAAAATCAACAGAGGGAAACTTGATTTTTGTGGACATGCAGAAGGCTTATGATAGTGTACCACTCGCTAAAATGTGGAAGACCTTGGAAGAAAATGACGTAATCCAGATATATATTAGGGTAGTGAAGGAGCTCTACACGGATATTTCAGCAAGGGTGAAGGTGGGAACCAAACTGTCTAAGGAGTTTCTTATCTCAAAAGGTCTCTGGCAGGGATGTCCGGTAGCCCCGACTCTGTTTAAGATCTACCTTGTCTCGACTTTGAAATATTGGAGAAGAAAATATCGAAATATAGGAAAAGATATACTTTTCACTCTACACTTTGCTGACGACCAGGTCATCATGACCGAAGGTGAGAAAGATATTTGTTATATGTTAGGAAATTAGATGAGGCATATATAGATTGGGGTATGTCCATAAACATCTGAAAAACGAAATCAGTCAGTATATCTTGTCTATGAACGAAATATATTGTTGTGAATAATGACAGGAGAGATCTTATCCTACGAGATGAAATAATATATACAGGCAGTAGATGAATATGCCTATCTCGGAGTGACCCTCACAGCAATCGGATCCAGTGAAAGGGAAATAAAGAAAAAGATCGCCCAAGGAAGATCAATTACGAAACAATTGAATGGCGTACTTTGGAGTTCACAAATAAGAAATTATATTGAAAGAATCTATTAAACCTTAATAGAGAATTTGGAATACCTAATATGGAGCCAAGGTATGGGAAATGACAACGCAACTTAAGAATAAAATCAAAGTGATGGACAGGGATATTGGAGGTGCTGCTCAAGACTACGCTACATGATCGAGTCAGGAATGAGGAGATAAGAGCTAGAATAGGTGTTGATGCAGATATTAGAGACACAATTGAGGCAAAAACGCTACAATGGTTCTGGCACGTGTCAAGAATGAGTGACGAGAAATGGCCATTTCAATGTCAATAGGGTTCCTCCGCAAAGAAGAAGAGGAAGACCAAGAACAAAGTGGAGGGAAGGACTTCAGGAAGCGATGGACAGGAGAGGTTTGCAAGACTGAGATTGGGAGAATAGGAGTCTATGGTGACTCAGATGCGAGAAATGACATTATTGTTGTATTTTATATAAACATCCTTCTGATAATAAAAGACCCATTTTTATGCTGTCAGTCCATCTTTTGAAAAATATAAGAAATAACTGGTAGACCTACCATCTTTATATCCAACATCAATTGAAAAGCAGAATGTGAAACTAGTGCTACATATTTTTAATCACACCACAGTGTAGAACTCATTGAACTTGGTCCTAGGGCATCACTTGAGTATCACGAAGATACTGCCATTTTTGTTGAGATTCAAAGTGATCCAAAGGACCCATGGAAAATATAGGTGCGCTATTAAATAAAATCATCGAATTATTACATGGCATGTATAAATAAGCAATTTGTTGAATATTAGAAAAATCCTATACTTCAACTTTTGAATTTACCGACTTTTCTCCATCCACGTTGGCGGCCATATTGGTTTTGATAACCGGCCTTCAGTGAAGGAGGTCTTGGATTAGGGAACATAGATCATTGAAATCGATAAGTTTAACTCACCGATCCTGCCCAGGTTTCCAATATTCATCATTTTCGTCATCTTGTCAGATTTTTCAACTCGATTGAGCTCTCAGAAAAAAATTATTGTTTCGCCGTAGAAAATGATCGAAAATGATACATTGTATCTTGCGGAATTACGATAAATTGAATTTTAAAATATATTTTGAGGATATAATGACATGAATGACTGATACTAAGATTTACTGTGAGACAATAGAATATGACATTCAGTTTCTTGATTAAACTGTTCTGAATCTGAAACTGTCATTAGGTCGATTACAAACACTAGCGTCTGTTAGCATTTTGCATTACTTCCATTTGTGGTTGTTTGCCAACAGAAACACCCTGCGTTGCTATCTGTTTACGTCGAACAAGCAACTCGGATATATGTTTGCTATCATTTGTAATTTGTGACTTGTGAGGGAATTGGGTTATGTTACTAATTTATGAGTTTTCTTAATAATAATATTTTAAATAACAGTTAAATAACAGGTAGGGTTGAGAATCTGATATACATTAGTTTTACTTAGCATAGAAATTTCCAAGTTCCAACTCCTTTTTTAATAAATTCAGCCAGATATGGTAAATTCCAATTGGGCAGTTTTCAAAATTGCATTCTCTGTTCAACAAAATACAAGTTGATTCCTTATGTTTCCTTTTAACGTAATCATATTCTGTCATCAGAATCTATGTATTACCCCAATCCATCATGTGATCTCCTTGGATTGTACATACATGTTCTGCCATTTTTTTTTCCCACAGTATCCTTTAATGATCACCTATTTCTCAAGTTGTTCTTATGTTTCTACTTTCTAGTGGTCTCGATGTTTCTCCTGTATACGATTTACCACGTTGTTGTTGGTTTTGTCTTTGTTAATAAAAACCTAAGATCATTTTGTGTCTTGAAAACGGTTCTTATATTGAACCGATTCTTCTGATTTTTTCAGAAAGGCTAAGAACATAAAGGAGCATCACATTCAACAGATTGTGTTGTTCTTCTTGTTGTTTTTTCTGTTGTACTATGATTGATTGTTATTTTATTAGAAGCCCTTCTATCTAGCTTCATGATTGATGTATCATAGACTCGGATATCCATTATATTCAAGAAATTTTTTGATTAAATCGATTTCATTATTCCGGATTTCAAGATTACCTATAAATAATCAGATTAGCTCTATCGTAAAGTGTTTAAATAACACCTCTTTTCACACTTAGTTGATAAAAATTCAAATTACTCTCCGTATGAGTATGTGTCTGCTTCCTAAAGACACTTGTTTCGAAATGGTTCGGATATTTAATTATCGAAACATCTAGAAAAGAAAGTTGATTATTTTTCTCTATTTCTAAAGTGAATTTTATTGTTGATTCCTTTGAATTTATGACATCGAAAAATGTTTTTAACTCTTCTCTACCATGTTACCAAATTGCAAATATATCGTCACCAAGCTTTTGGTTTCAACAAATATGTATCCACAAATTTTTCTTCAAAATTTTCCAATAATATATTACTCATGAAAGCTGCCAAAGGAGAACCCATTGCCCATTCCAAAATTTTGTCGGTAAAAAACATCCCCTAGTTGGAAATAGGTGGTATTCAAACATACATCAAGCATTTCCATTATATCATTATTCATTAGCATTGAATTTTGAATCTTTAATCACCAGGTCTATTAGAAGCAATTATTCTATCTAGTTTCATGATTGATGTATCTATGAATTGACTCGGATATCCATTATCTTCAATACATTTTTTGATTAAATGGATTTCATTATTTCGGATTACAACAGTAGAACAAATCCAGTGGCGGCTGGTGATAATTTTGTTCAGGGTGGCGCTGATTTAAGAATACCAAAAAAGTATACATATTTTGAATATGTACTCACAAATGCCTACTTCTTAAAATGCAACTCCATCCATCCTTCGGTTTTGTCGCAGATGAACTTCTCGATTACCTTTTCGTTGAAGTCAGGAATGTCTTTAACTAAATTTTGTTCAATGGACAACATTGCGAGCGACGTCAGTTTTTCATCCGACATTGTATTCCTTATAAATGTCTTGATCAATTATAAAGTAGAGAAACACCTTTCAGTTTCTGCGGTTGTCATTGGCATCGATATTAAAATAACCTAAAACTTACAAATTTCACAAAACGTTGAATCCAAACTATACGGCACTCGTTATGACCACGTAGTGCAAGATTGCCTTTGCCGCACAACTTCAGAATATCGACAATTTTTGACAGGACGTAACGGTTTTCACCATTGCGTTGTGATTACGAATGTTTTCGACATACGAGTATGTACTATTTAATCCATAAACGATAATAGTTGTGCTCAATTGCTGGAAGCTTACAATATTATTCATATGTTTGGCCAATTTTTCGTGTTTTTAAACTTTTGACCCAGATGTTTCAAATCACGAACACCTTCTTTTATCCAGTTATTATCTCCAACAAACAATAAGCAAAAGAAACAAAAAAACGCATTTGTTTCTTCATATCCGCACATCCATAAAGTCTTTCCGTAAACAGTTTGTGTCGAACTTCCGCGTAAACCCCGCTCGATTCTTATAGCCGTTCATTGTTTTTAATATTTATCTTGTTCACCAAATTCAAAGAACTAAAGTTTATTTTCGTTAGATCACACACCCTCATTGTCGGTCCTTAAATCCTCAACTCAACTTTATAACACGGAACAATTGGCACTATTTATTCGGTTTGTTCCTCTCTGGGCTCCTATTTCTGCGCCCAAATCGGCACTGAAAACAGCGTGGAACTAGCGGACTAGCCTGATCTCTGATTGGTCACGTTTGCCGTTTCCATGGTAACAGGCGTTTACGCATTGGGCTTTCAAGATTCCGCCCAGCATAGTTGCAGATGCGTACGCTCGTCGCTCATAGTATACCTCGTCTATGCGCAGGCTTAACGCAAATGTTATTATTGTGAAATATAGATGGCGGCTAGGTAAAAATGTATTCATTTTAATTGAATCCGGTTTGAACACAAAAGCACGGGTAAGAAATATAAAATGGGTTCAAGCCCTGTGGACAGGAGCTTTCTGGCGCTCTAGTTCAAACAGACAAATTATATCTCCGAAAGTATTGGTTTCTCAGAGTTGGGAATTATATCAAGGTATTCTTATGATAGAACTGCATCATAAAGGAAATTCAATTCGAATAATAGTTTATTTATCAAGATTAAATGAGCAATCTGAGAATGAGAACTGCACCATGGAAGAAATCGAATTAAATCTGGCCAATTTTGCCCAATAACGAACTTAACCGAGATATTCATCTCCCCAACCTACTCTGAAAATTTCAACTACCTAGCTCATTCCGTTCGAGAGTTATTGTAGAAAAACTTTTTTTAAATTTTCGAATTTTTTTTTGACACTTTGCGGTAATCTGGTCAATACAAAACTTCACATGCGTATAAAGGTCATGATTCTACAATTTGATGCTAAATTTTAGATAGATCGAGTGATCGGTTTCGGAAATATTCATAAAAAATATTTTTACCAAAATCGGCCATAACTCCGAAACCGCTTGATGGATTTCGCCCATTAACGAGCTCGTCCGAGATATTTACGCTCCAAACCCACCTTGCAAATTTCAATCCGCTTACTCCTTTCGTTCGAGAGTTATCGTGCCTAGGGCCGGCCGGCCGGACAGAATCGATTTCGACCTCGGATTCTTGATCAGTGAGTCGAACCAAATCGTTTAAGACCGCATTTTCATCGAAAAATTAAAAAATTACAGACATTTGGGCAAATTGTTAAGCACTCAGTTCCGAGGAACTAGAGCGCCAACAAGTTTCGTATAACAATTGCCCAAAACAGGTTTAAAGTACCTACAAATAGTAGTTTTTTCATAAAACATGTATCAAAGAAGAGTAAAGCTACATTCACAACCACCAAATTACAATTAAAATCAGCTATTGGAATTACAATTGGACGTAATATTGACGCAGGACGCAGGATATTGTTAACGTGTTTGCAGAGCACTTCAGTAGTGTGTACGATGAGCCCTGTGACACTTATGAGCTAGAAAATGTTGAGGACAATGCTAGTCTGTTCATCGGTATTGCTGAGATTACGGAAGATGATATAATGCGGGCCTCAAAAAAATTGTCAAATAAACGCACTGCGGGGCTTGATGGAGTTCCGAGTTTTGTGGTGAGAGACTGTATAGGAGCACTTTCTGCCCCTCTGGCACATAAGTTTAATCTCTCTGCATCCATGGGCATATATCCTTCAGTTTGGAAACGGTCAAAAATCATACCAGTTTTTAAAAAGGGTGATAAATCGAGTATCTCAAATTACCGTCCAATTTCCATCTTGTCAAATTTTTCGAAGATTTATGAGATCATCCTCCACAATAATATTTTTTCCACTGTCCGCAGTAGACAGTTAACCAGCACGGTTTCATGCCGAAAAGGTCCACTACAACGAATCTTGTTTCTTTTTTCGAAAAAGTGCTAGAGTCGTTGGACGGGTCCGGTCAGGTAGACGTTATATATACCGACTTTCAAAAAGCCTTCGATAAGATAGATCACAACATTTTAGTTCACAAGTTGAAAAATAAATTTGGTTTCGGCCCCAAACTGATCGATCTAATAAAGTCATATCTGTCGGACAGACTTTGTATTGTTGAGATTGAAAATTACTGTTCAGTCGAGTTCTGTGCAACATCTGGGATTCCTCAGGGCTCCAACCTTGGTCCTTTACTCTTTCTTTTGTTTGTAAACGATGTAGTAGATATTATGGATGTGGCAGTGTTGTTATTCGCGGATGATTTAAAAATTTTCCTTCGAATACTGGGAATTGGTCTGATCCACCACTGACGTTTACTCTTCCGCTTATTTTTCATTTCGAGATAGTACTCCCCCAACGCCAAAGCAAGGGAACCCAATGTTTTTTCCGAAGTTGACTTTTCGCCTCGACATTATTCAATATTCAGTGTTTTCACACTTCTTAAACAAGAGCGCCAAAACGTTAATCAAATGTGAGGTTCTGGAATTAAAATTATAGGAATACCATAGACCTAATATCCCATATGGGATATTAGGTCTATGAGGAATACGAAACGAATTCTGTCAAAACAAACATACTGAGCACGCGCGAAGATTTCCAATTACAATTATAGTCGTAGAAGTTTGGACATTGCAAAGTATTAGTTTTAAGTGTAATTGTAAGTATAATTGGAAACGTTAATTTGGAGGTTGTGAATGATCCAATTCTATAGCGTATACCAAACTTCTACGACTAATTAAAAAAAATTACCTTGTAATCGATCAAAAATTTCCTGATCTACGTTCACCAAATTTTCTCCTCTCTCGAACTGCAGAATTATGCTTTCATTATTTACATTCTATGTCGATGGATGAAAAACAGTCTCACTACTCTCAGATCTCTTACTTCATGTTCTGTTCCGAAATGTAAGACTTTTCTGAGAAAAACTAATTTCGGAGCAAACAACTGAGATTTTTCTCACTTCGCTCACATTTCGGAATACACTTTATTCTCATAATTCTTCGATTGATTAGATAATGTCATGTCTGAGGAATATAAGTTTGACATTATGACAATTCATACATAGAATAATTATATCTCTGTGAAATACGATTTATCATTGAAATTTCGAAAAATCATATCTCCGAAAGTATTAGCTTGTTAGAGTTAAAAATGATATGAATGGATTCTTATGATAAAACTGCTTATTAAAAAAAAATTAATTTGGAATTTGTTTTGTAAAAAAAAAATTTTTTTTTATTACTCCGAAACCATCCTTCCGATTTTGCCCAGTAACGAACTCAGCCGAGATATTTATCCCCCAAACCTACTCTGAAAATTTCAACACTCCAGCTCATTCCGTTCGAGAGTTATCGTGTCTACGGCCGGACGGCCGGACAGAATGAATTTCCACCACGGATTCTTGATCAGTGAGTCGAACCAAATCGTTTAGGACCATTTTCATCGAAAAATTCGAAAATTACAGACATTTGAGCAAATTGATAAGCACTCAGTTCCGAGGAACTAGAGCGCCAAAAATTAATTCTTTATGTATGTACGTCATTTTTCTAGGGAGCGCGGCGCCCCGCAGCGTTCCCTCACCAGCCGCCCCTGAACAAATCAGATTACCTCTATCGTAAGTGTTTTATCGTAAAGTGTTTTACTTATTTATTTAATGATAAATATACCCATAGTATCCTTTGATGATTATTTAACTCAAATCATCTCAAGTATTTTCATCCCAATTAAAAACTGAATTCAATTAAGCTAATAAGTTAACACAACATTCATTGATTCTAGCTTTTAGAATTCCGGTGGGTCACCCAGTAGGTATATAAAATGTCCAGTCGTGTATAAAAAACAACAATAAGTATTTAAATGTATTTATCTTTCATCAAACGACCAATAAAAGAAGGAGAATATTTATGTCATCATTATACACTAGTCACAAAAATTGAGGGACTTACAGGTTGTTACTCGGAAGGATATGAACCAACAGCAAACAAAAGTTTAAGGGTTTCAATTTTTGCGCGTATATTTTGGGGAACATCGCGTTATCATTTTGCCCAAATGTCTGTAATTATTGAATATTTTGCCGAAAATGGTCCCAAACGATTGGGTTCGACTCCCTGATCAAGAATTGGAGGTCAAATTTCATTCTGTCCGGCCGGCCGGCGCATCCCAATACGACGGACAAGTTAGTTAATGGGCATAATTGGCCCAACGGTTTCCGAGTAATAATTTTGTTTTCAACCAATACAAGTCCGATAGAATTGAAACTTGGTGAGTTGTTACAGAATGCAGAACTCTACGCTTGTGAAATTTTGTGAGAAACGTATATAAATATAAAATTTAAAAAAAATTATCAAAAAATATTATTCATGTCACCATAACCTGAGAACGGAAAGAGATAGCGACTTGAATTTTTCGGGAAAGGTTGTGCATCTGAATGGGACATTTGAGTTTGTTCATAGGTATAATCGGCCAAACGCAGAAACGTAGAATGCCAAAGCGAAAATTCTTGCAAAACTTCGTGAGGATCGTATAACTCGAAAATTAAAAAAAAATCATTGAAAATCATTGAAAAAAATTCTATATACCAGAAACTATTTTCCCGACATCGCTGAAATTTTGCGAGAGCCTTCAAAACCAAACTCTACTGCCAAGTTCAAAGTTTGATCGGATCTATATTGTTGGAGATCCGAGCAGCCTTGTGTGAGTTCAGTAGCTGGAAGGTTTACCGTTGCCTCGATAACTTTCGAATGAATGGAGATAGGGACAATTTTCAGGGTAACCGAATGAGAGGGTCAAGTTTGATTTTGGGCATAATCGGTCTATCGGTTTCGGAGTTATACCACCCTTGGTAACTAGTTGTAGAATATTGACTTAAACACATGTGAATAACTTTGTGAGAACCGTACCCCTAGAAAATTTAAAAAAAATTGCGAAAAAAAAAATTGGTTCAAGCACTGACGTGAAGTCAGGAGCTTTTGCGCGTATGTTCTAAAGCCCATTCTCCTCTATTGAATTTACCATGGTAAATTCGTTTAAGAGTGTCCAATACAGGAGAACCGACAATAGAATTCACCATGGTAAATTCGATTAAGAGTATCCAGTACAGGAGAATGGGTAATAGAACATATTCGCAAAAGCTCACTGACTTCACGTCAGTGTTGAACCAATTTTCTCATATCCCTTAATTTATGTGACTAGTTTAAATATAAATAAAAATTGAGATCATAATCAAAGAAATCCTTTTTTTATAAATATATTGAGGGTATCATCGATTCTCTTGAAATATTTATCTGTATCCCTCAGACCATCCAAGAACATTCCATGAAAATCCCCATCATCTGGCGATTGACTGATGTTGAAATCTGTGTTAAATCCGGTGGTGAGACTCGCTCTAAGAAAAACTGGTTTGTTATAAACGGCAGGTGGAAGGCATTTCTTGAAATTATCATTGCAATCTTTCCATGAAAAGCATTTCTGAGGGTCACTTCCTAGTTCCCTTAGTTTTGTAGAAAGAATGTCATGGTAAAATTTCAATAGATCCTCCACGTGCTCGTAAACAGATTCGGAACAGGAGGAGAGTAGATACTGCGTGATATCAGCTAGGGGGGGACCAAGACAACAATTTTGCCAATCGATTATCACCACTCTCTCAGGCTCTGACGCCCCCTCATCCTGAAAAAATAAGAAACAAATTCATCGAAGAGTTAAAAAATCGCCAAATAAAAATTTTTAAAAAATTAGCCATATGAAATTGGTGAAAACTTTCTTTGAACTTTCCTCCAAAAACCCCATGTTCCCCAAATGTGGGATGTGCGCAACCGGCCGCCATTTTGAACTTCAGAGGAACTTTTTCGGGTTTTGCGCGTATGTTCTGGAGAACATCGCGTTATCATTTTGCCCAAATGTCTGTAATTTTCGAATTTTTTGCCGAAAATGGTCTCAAACGATTGGGTTCGACTCCCTGATCAAGAATTCGAGGTCAAATTTGATTCTGCCCGGCCGCCGGCCAGCCGTCCGCTGCCACGATAACTTGAGAACGGTAAGAGATAGCGACTTGAAATTTTCAGGGTAGGTGGCTCATCCCAATACGACGGACAAGTTCGTTAATGGGCATAATCGGCCCAACATTTTCTGAGTAATATTTTTATTATCAACCAATATAAATCCGATCGAATTGAAACCTGGTGAGTAGTTGTAGAATATAAAAGGACGTTTTTGAAATTTTAAGTGAATCGTATCGCTGGAAAATTTTTAAAAAATCATTAAAAAATATTATTTACGTCACGATAACCTAAGAACGGAAAGAGATAGCGACTTGAAATTTTCAGGTTAGGTTGAAAATCTGAATTCGCCATTTGAGTTTGTTTATTGGCATAATCGGCAAAACGGTTTTAGAGTTATACCCATCTGAAATTTGGTTGTTATTTCCTCAATAACTCGAAAAATACAAAACCGATTCAATTCAAACATGGTTATTAGTTGCAGAATGGCAACTCGAAAATTCTTGCAAAATTTCGTGAGGATCGTATCACTAGAAAATTTTTAAAAATCATTGAAAAAAAAATTGGTTCAATCACTGACGTGAAGTCAGAAGCTTTTGCGCGTATGTTCTTTTGTCCATTCTCCCTTATTGGACACTCTTTATCGAATTAACCATGGTGAATTCTATTGTCTGTTCTCCTGTATTGGACACTGTATTGGAATATATCATGGTAAATTCGATTAAGAGTGTCCAATACAGGAGAACAGACAGTATAATTCAACATGGTAAATTCGATTAAGAGTGTCCAATACAGTAGAATGAAAAGGAGAACATACGCGCAAAAGCTTCTGACTTCACGCCAGTGCTTGAACCAATTTTTTTTCCTCAATATCCTGAAAAATATCAATTTTTTTGTTACCACTCATATTCATTAAATGAAAGCTCATTGAATATCCTACAAGCACTGTCCTGAAGTCAGGAACTCCTGCGCGTATGTTCTATTGTCCATTCTCCTGTATTGGACACCCTTAATCGAATTTACCATGTTAATTTGATTAATCGAATCGAATTTACCATGGTAAATTGGATTAAGAGTGTCCAATACAGGAGAATGGACAATAGAACATACGCGCAAAAGCTCCCGACTTTTTTTTTTCGTAATATTTTAAAAAATTTCTAGGGATACGTTTCTCACAAAATTTTACACACGTCTTTATGTCGATATTCTACAACTAGTTACCTAGCTTCAATTCGATAGAGTCTATACTTTTTGAGTTATCGAGGAAATAATATTCCAGGTGGGTATAACTCCGAAACCGATGGACCGATTATGCCCAAAAACAAACTTATATCTACCCTTGGGATGTGCTACCTACCCTGAAAATTGCAAGTTCCTATCCCTATTGCAAGTTATCGAGGCAACGGTCACCCATCCAGCTACTGAACTCACACAAGGCTGCTCGGATTTCCAACAATATAGATCCGATCTTGTTCAAACTTGAAACTTGGCAGTAGAGTTAGGTTTTGAAGTCTCTCGCAAAATTTCGGCGATGTCGGACGAATGGTTTCTGATTTTGGGAATTTTTTTCAAAGATTTTCAATGATTTTTTTTTAATTGTCGAGTTATACGATCCTCACAAAATTTCGCAAGCATTTTCGCGTTGGCATTCTGCAACTGAAAACCATGTTTGAATCAGATCGGTTTAATATTTTTCGAGTTATTGAGGAAATAAGAAACTAAATTCCAGATGGGTATAACTCCAAAACCGTTTGGCCGATTATAACTATGAACAAACTCAAATGTCTCATTCAGATGCACAACCTTACCCGAAAATTTCAAATCGCAATCTCTTTCCGTTCTCAGGTTATGGTGACATAATAAGAATCGTATCACTAGAAAATTTTAAAAAAATTATTAAAAAATAATAATTTTTTAAAATTTTGTAGTGATAATATTCTTATAAAGCGTCCAACTCACCAAGTTTCAATTCGATCGGACTTGTATATTGGTAACAAAATTATTACTCGGAAACCGTTGGGCCGATTATGCCCATTAACGAACTTGTCCGTCGTATTGGGATGCGTCACCTACATTGAAAATTTCAAGTCGCTATCTTTTTCCGTTCTAAAGTTATCGTGGCAACGGGCAGCTGGCCGGGCGGACAGAATGAAATTTGACCTCGAATTCTTGATCAGGGTGTCGAATACAATCGTTTAAGACCATTTTCGACGAAAAATTCGAAAATTACAGTCATTTGGACAAAATGATAAATGTTCCCCAGGACATACGCGCAAAAAGATTCTACTGACTGCTCTAAAGTATTTACAGAAATTGATTCCACAACTCAAACAATAATTACGGAAGGAATTCGCTTTCTTGGTGCGGTTTATGGAGTTCCATAATCCTGGGAGAAGATTAACAACAAATTGAATTATTCTAGCGGTAAGTACCTACTTATTACATTCAAGTGTAATTTGTTTTAATTTGTATATGCGTTAAATAATAGACATATTTCCTAAAATTTTCTCGGATATAAATATTTGCGCTTCTGTCTATAGCAGCAGCTAGTTATGAAATAAATAGTTTTCCTCCATAGTTCCGTGGTTCCTCCCCTATGCTGACGTGCTAGACTACGCTACTCTCAACATGCGGTCATCATTCAGGCAGAGCACAGGAATGGTTTTCCTCTGCCGTTCCTCCGCTGTGCTATGCTAGGCTAGGAGGATAGGAGATTCCTACAGAGTTCAAACAATATATTTCTATTGTTTCCTTTGAACAACTGTATTATCAACGAATTTTCCATATTAAAAACTTACGTATGAGAACAAAAAATTGTTGTTCCAACAATCCCCATGCCTAATCACTGGGAAATGGTCGTTTTCTATAGACATACTCTGGTAATAGATATTCTCGAAATTCTCCTTGCAATATTTAATTTTCTTCACCAATTCGATTTCACCTTTTTCCTCGTAAAGTCCAATCACAAAATCCAGTTCTTTTTTGGTAGATCTATGGCATAATTTAATTATTTTCTTCTCTTGATAATCCTCATTGCTTTTAGCGAATTTCCAGAACATCTCTGGGTTTTGATCTTTGACCGCCAAGCATAATGCCTGCCACTTCGCATAAGCTTCTAGTACCAGCCTGGCACAAGCCATATCGTGCGGTTTATCTAATTCGTGCATCTTGAAACCTTTTGGCCTCAGGTTCTCCATCAGAATAACATATAGGTTTTCCTTGACAATGTTTCCGAAACATTCTGGTATATTCTCGAATGCGGCCGACTTTCTACCTTCAGCGAATTTTTTAAAGAATGGCACAATTTTTAAATATAAGTTTATTTCATTTTTGTATGCACCCCGTAAGTTCATATCATCCAGAACGATACTGTCCGATTTACTTTGCTTGATCAACAGATTGAAGAACTGTTCACCATTCTTGTTCCGTCCAGTCACATCAACGAATAAAATGTCCCCTAAACTTCCGCCCCTGGTATCGTAATCAGGAAATTCAATATTGATCGTCTCGTAATTACATTTTCTGAAAGTTTCCCTAACCCATTCACTCACTTCTCTCTTTTTGTCACTCTCCATTTCGACGCTGTAGGTATAGTAAATCGGACGAATATAACCTACACTGAAAGTCTGTTGATTGATTCACGAGATAACGTGACTGAAAAATGAATCAATGAATTCCTCCCACCCCTCACTCTTTGTTTGTTTTCCTTTCCTCTCGTTACGTTAGTCTCGTTGTGTACGACTGTACGTACGTACCACGTGGTACGTACGAATGTACGATTCTGTCGATTGACGATTAAATTAGATGACTACCATTACGATTAAAGATTGACGAGTGATGACGGTTTGGGTTGCTCGGAAGCATAGACAACATATTAGGATTGGGAACTTCCAAAACTCTGGTGGCGGGATTCGGCAACTAACCACGCTAGTAATAAATGTAAACAATCTCGTTTTGGACAGGTCAGTCGACGAAGTTTGACCGAAATTTTCATGGAAAATTTAAATTATAATTGACTTGAGATCATTGTTGGATTACTTTGTGATATAGATTCAAATATTGATCATTATATAACTAATTTAATGGCACTTGTTGATATAAAGACTACAACCAGTAAGTATATTCATATATGTTTGTCAAACTTACATTATATTTAAAAGTTCTTTCAGTTACTATTTGCGAATGATTAAGAAGGGACTCAGTTGATTAGAATTTCTGGAGTACATAGGAGCTTCAACTTCTAATTCTAGAGTCCTTGTAGAAGGAGAAGAGGTTCTAAATGTAGATCATGTAATCGTGTGTGACAAAACAAATTGTGGTCCCAGTTTTATAGACATTTGTTCTTTATGTTTACAAAGTAGTGCCCTTAATTCAGTACCACATAAAATTGATGGCCCATTAATGTGGAGAATGGTAAACTTAAAATAGAAGGTATGGTATATTCTTGTAAAGTCGGAGCACGGAGGAGGTGTAAACATATTACTGATGTATTAATTAAAGTTCAGGTGCATGATGTTCTAGTTTATTTATGAGAATATAGTGTCAAATTGAACCAGATAAAGCTTTTGTAAAACAGTTACCAATAATTGAAATGATTTTTTCAAAATATGATACATCCCACACAGCACACAATATTCAGGAAATATTGCCACAATATTGCAATATTGCAATTGCAGTTGCAATATTCCAGAAATATTGCTGTAATATTGTGTTTCAATATTACAGTTGCAATATTGAGAAATATTGCTGGAATATTGTATTTCAATATTACAGTTGCAATATTCAGAAATATTACAGAAATGTTACAAACTATAACAGTTTTCTACAAAGTTAAAATTTATAGATTTGCGTATATGTATAATTATTCATGTGTCGTCGTGAGTAGTAGCACGCTCGAGAGCTCCGCTTATTAATTAGTCAAATCTATAATAATATCATCAATTTATTGAAGTCGAATTGCGAGGCTAAATGGCTCTGGCACAGAAAGATATTCAGAAGATTATCAAAGAGGCAATGAAATCAATTTTATCCGATCAAAATTTTATGGAATCCCTCGTGAAGCATGTATCGGAACATTTAAATGAAAAACTGGAGGAAGTCCTCATCAAGCAAAGGGAGAAGTTGGAGGAATATGAGGAAAAACTTACAGCCCTGCAAAGTGAAAATCGAAATCTTCATGAAAAGCTGGATATGCATGAACAATCACAAAGAAGAAACTGCGTTAGGATCTTTGGATTAGAAGAATGCACGGATGAGAATACCGAAGAGTTAGTTCAAAATTTATTGAACAAAACGATGAAAATCAAAATGAATATGACTACACAATCCGAGTCATGCTTCCGTATTGGCCCAATAAAAAACGCACAACAAACAACAAGATTTGGAACAGACAATATTAATTCCCGGCCCATACTTGTGCGTTTTTGCAACTACCGAGACAAACAGCGAGTCATGTGGAATAGAAAATTGTTGAAGTCCAGTGGCGTAACTATCAAGGACGACCTAACAAAATCCAGGTTGGAACTGCTTCGGATGGCCGTGAAGAAGTATTCTGCAAAGAATGTGTGGAGTTTTAATGGTGAGGTTTTCGCAAATATTGGAGGTCAGAGAAAGAAAATCCAGAGTTTTGGTGATATATTATAGGGATAACATTTTGTATTTATGGGAATTCAATGAGCGGGGCCAAGATGCTTACTATTTCTTTTTATAATTCTTTTTTGTTTGGTGGATTGGATTTGAACATTAGTAGATTTTTTTTTTTATGGTTTTGTTCCTTGAGTTTGGATTTATATAATGGAAGGGGGACTTATTAAGTGTTATTATCAAAATTTCAGAGGGTTGAGGACAAAGCTCAATGACTTAAAGCTTAGTACTGAAGAGGAAGATTATGATATAATTGTCGGAACCGAAACGTGGTTGTATGACGGTGTGTTTGATTCGGAGGTTTTCAATTTGGAAAAATATCAAGTGTATAGATCAGACAGAGATATGAGAAAGACAAACAAGGTAAGAGGTGGAGGTGTGGTAATAGCCGTTAAGAATGGGTTTAGAGTTATGGAAGTGAATACTAAGGCTGATAGGTATGAATTAGTCAAAATAAGCATTAAGGTGAAAAAGGGGGACCTGGCTGTTGTGTCCGTATACTTTCCGCCCAACTCGGGTGATGACAGTTACAATGATTTCTTCCTTCATATTCAGAGTATACTGGAAAGAAATACGAATATTATAATATTGGGGGATTTCAATTTACCTGATTTGCCTAGTGACTTGACAGCGTATGGTGGGCTGAATGAGAAGCATAAAAACTTTTTAGACCACATGAACATAACAATGCTAGAACAAATCAATAACGTCTGTAATGTGAGTGGTCGCAAATTAGATTTGATTCTGGTTCCCGGGGATGGATTACACACACTAACAGTATCTAGACCAGATTTTCCTTTATTACCAGAGGACATGCATCACCCCGCTTTAGTTTTTGATATGGATTTAAAATGTGGTTCTGACCTAGGTGATGCTGATAGAAAGGTGGGTGGTGGTGGGTATTATAATTTCAGGAAAAGTAACTTCTTTGAAATGAGTTGTAGAATCAGAGATATAAACTGGAATACACTGTTCGAATATGGGGATGTTAACAATGCACTAGATTTCTTTTATGGTCAGCTCTATATGGTACTAGATCTGGTGGTTCCATGTTCAAATAAAAAGATATCAAGATTCCCGGTGTGGTACACCGATGAGGTGATTCGATCAATAAAAAGGAAAAACCACCTGCAAAAATTAAAAAATCTATCGTTGCACCATATGCATATGTACAGATGTGAAAGAATTATCCTCAAAAAATTAATGAAATTGTGTTATTTGAATTATGTAAAAAATGTTGAGAACTCTATACAGGGAGACAGTAGGACATTCTGGGGATTTACTAAAAATAACAGCAGCAATTGTTCTTCTGTTTCACAGTTTGAACTGGACGGTAGGAGCATTCCAAAATCGGAGATTCCACGGTGTTTTGGCGAATATTTCGAATCAGTTTTTAAGACGGACGCTGCAACTTATCGTACTGACTTATTCGTGAATGGAATGTCTGGTTTTTGTATGTCGGAGGTAACTGCGGCGGACTTTTTTATGGCAGTGAAAAAGTTAAAACCCAAAAAATCAGCAGGTATTGACGGAGTTCCGCCTTATGTTATAAAGGGTTGCGCTGAGTGGCTTCAGAAGCCTTTACTTTACATTTTTAATTTGGCATTGAAGACAAATACATTCCCGACCTTATGGAGGGAGGTTTTAGTGACACCCATCCATAAGTCTGGAAAGAAAATAGAAATAAACAATTACCGACCTGTCTCAGTTCTATGCGCAGTTGCCAAATTGTTTGAACAGGTTGTCTACGCGAAGTTATGGATGGGTGTTCAGGACAAAATATGCCATGAACAGCACGGTTTTACACCAAAAAAATCTACGTCGACAAACTTACTGGAGTTCTGTCATGATGTTTCCAGTATTATGGAAAAGTCCCAAGCCGATATAATTTATACGGACTTCAGAAAGGCATTTGATAGTGTCAATCACGACATCCTGCTCAACAAGATCGGTGAATATGGAGCAGGCGTTAACGTTATTAGATTTTTCGCATCTTATCTACAAGGCAGAAAATTCAGGGTGAAATACGGTGGTAATTGTTCAGGGAAGTTTCATGCAAATTCGGGAGTGCCCCAGGGCTCAAACTTGGGCCCTTTACTGTTTTTGATTTTTATTAATGATTTGCCACAGTGTCTGAGGTACTGTAAATGTCTACTTTTTGCTGATGACCTGAAATTTTACCATAGGATTGAGGATGTACATGATTTCGTCAGGGTACAAGCGGATATAAATGCCATTCAACAGTGGAGTGTGAGGAATGATTTGCCCTTTAATAATGCGAAATGTGTTGTACTGTCTTGCTCCAGAAAAGACACAATACTGAAGTTTGGATATCACATGGATGGCACAGAGTTAGTTAGAGTTGAGAAGGTGAGGGATTTAGGTGTGGAGTACAACTTCAAACTCTCGTTCAAAGCACATATTGAGACCATAGCAGCTAGGGCCCTTGGAAAGTTGGGATTCGTGTTGAGGCATTGTAAGAACTTCAAAGAGATAAAAACCATTATATTGTTATACAATGCCTTGGTCCGACCTCAGCTTGAATATTGCTCAGTGGTATGGCATCCGGCACCCCTCGTGTATAAAAAAACCTTGGAAAAAGTTCAGAACAGGTTTTTAAGATTCCTTTATTTGAGAAAACATAGCGTTTATCCTGATTACAATATCGTTCGATCAACTGACCTCAGAAAGGAGTTTCAAATAATATCTCTTGAGAACAGGAGACTCAGGGATAACGTGAAATTCTGCTACAAAATTTTTAATCGGTGTTATGACGCTCCGCACATAAAGGATCTGATGAAATTGAGGATTCCCGCACGAGATACTAGACTCAAGCAGTTCTTTGAGATACCTCGTACAACCACTCTGATGCATTGTTCATCCGTAATTACAATGCTAAAAATAACGAATGATTTTTTAAATTTGCCCAATACCAGCTTTGCCCTCAAACCCAAGCAGTTTTTTAGATGTCTAAATGCACAATATAGATTTGAATGATCTCCTTAAGGATTATGTATTATTTGTTAAGTTAATGTTCATGACTTACTTCGACATGCCAAATATGATTGCTATCACTGTTATTCTCATGTAAAGAGATTTGTTATAATCTGTTTGAGAAATAAATAAAGAAATAAATAAATAAATAAATATTCCTATGAATATATGCATAGACATATTTATTACAAATCGCGACAGAAATAATTCAACATTACATGCAATAAATAATATGTTTGTGTGCTTTCTTTCTCTACTTCGAGGCTTCACGCATCCTCTCTTTTCTTTTACTCAGGCCGCCATTTTATCTGTGTACCAGTGTTGTTGTATCGTGTGGTGAAGCAGTCTGTTGTTACTTTACTTTGTTAGTTCAGTTAGTTGTGAGTTTAATGTTTATTAAAGACTAATTGGCTCTAAATAATATAAATGCAGTGATGATAAGCTGATTTGATTATCTAAGGTATAATTGCTACAAGTTTGTAGATATCATTGATACAAAATTTTATATTTTTAGGTTATACCAACCTCTTATCACAGCCCTATAAAGAGTAGGTTGTGATCTCATCCGTCTGATTATTGAGACGTTATATTGACGTGCTTTTTATATACGTACAAAGGTAGAGTTGAACAGATCTAATGATTTGATTACCTATGTTTGATTATTGAACCCATATCGAAATGGTTAGCTCAAGCCAAATTGCGAGTCTCCAGGGAAGTGGAAAAAGTTAAAAAAAAGAAATGTTGAATGTCCAGTAGAGAGCGAATAAAGATATTAATTGTGCCTACTATTTTTTTATGTGAGTTAAACCTATACCACATCTCATAAAATAACAGAAATATTTCTGCAAGAATCCTGAAATATTGCATATATATTTTGCAATATAACAAAAATATTCCATAAATATTACAAAATAATTCTACAATATTGCAGGAATATTTCAAAAAATAAGTCCGCAATATTGTGACGTTATAGGATAGAGAGCATATAGTTGAATATTTCTGCAACAATCCTGAAATATTTCATATATATTTTCCAATATAATAAAAAATTGCATAAACATTACAGAATAATTCTACAATATTGCAGAAATATATCGAAAAATATTTCTGCAATATTGCTATGTTAGGTTATGGGGCGGACATTCGAATGTTTCTGCAATATTCCTGAAATATTTCATATATCTTTCGCAATATAACCGAAATATCTCAAATATTTCCGAAACATATTCCTGCAATATTTCAGAAATGAGTCTGTGCTGTGTGGGATATATTATGTGAAAAGAATTATTAACAATAAGTGTAATGTTTGAGGTATAATAAAGATTATCTGGATGTAGTTCCAGGTTAAGTACTCTTCGGTCTATTAGTTATCCTTCTAACGCATTTCCAATATTTATATTTGGTGGTCCGGAGGTAAGAAGTGAAAACTCAAACCTATTCATTTTGGCATTTTTTTCGCCCATGAATTGCATTGAGGCACACAACAATAGTCATTTCTGGTCGAAGACATATTAGGCAGGATAATATTCACCATTTCAACTTGAATTTTTCGTTCAAACAAAAGTTTATTGACGAATACTGAACAATTAAACTCGAGCACGTGGCTCATTACTAGCTTGGTTAGCTGCCGAATCTCGCCACCAGAGTTTTGGAAGTTCCCAATAGGTAGGTTGATAGGTAGGTAGGTCGCAACCATATATATATATATATATATATCCCTTGTTATCTATGCCCTTGTCTATGGTCGCAACGCACTGCAGTGCAAAGTCCAAACTACTGAATAATATGTGAATAATATCCCATACGCATACAATCATTCATCGATCCTCGTGGCATCCATTCGAACATAAAGTCGCGGCTTCTCATAGTATGTTACACCGGCTAATGAATATACCTTTATCCGAAGAAAAATATGGTACAGAATTAGAAATTATCGAACTAATAGTGGTGAACAATGGATATAACACAGAATTCATCAGAAAAATGTTGACGAAAAAACAATCTAGAAAAACAATTCGTTTAATATTTCCAGAAATTAAGGATAAAAATAAAATATTCAATAGCTTAAGATATGTTGGTACACCGAGTCAACAACTTCAAAGGTTTCTTCAAAACCAACAGGTGAATATCTCATTCCAGACAAATAATAACCTCGCAAAACTCATAAAGAACAATAAATCGAAAAGGAATAAAGAAGATAAATCCGGTGTTTATCAATTAAATTGCGGGAGTTGTGACAAATCATATATAGGAAAAACTGGTAGAAATGTTGGCATAAGAACAAAGGAACATTATCACAGCTACAAAAACAACAAAATTAATTCAAATTATTCGAATCATTTATTAGCAGAAGGACATAAGTTTAACCCGGATTTCAAAATTCTAGACAATTTGAATAAAGGTGCTCAACTCAATTATTGGGAAATGTTGGAAATAAATAGGAAAAAACATACGGGTAATTTATTTAATAAACATTTAGATCTAAATTTTTCACCGTTACTCAATCTATTCAAATAGAGAATCAATTTATAAAAGCATTAGGAATGAATTATTGTTAATGTTTTCAAAGAAACCAGCAGTGTAATCCCATGTAATTAGTTTTAAATAAGTCTATTATGTAATTTGTTTTAAATAAGTTTCTCAGGTAATTAGTTTTAAATGATCTGTGTCCATGTCATCTAGGTATAGAGAGATAATAACTTGTTAAGAATTTAGTATGATATAGTCTGATGAAGTCGCTGTATCGACGAATCGCGTCACAATATTGAATAAATAAGTGTAAATCGTATATAATTTTTCATTGAGTTAATATGGATTTGCATCAAGTAAAAGCCACAAGCATTCTTGCACATTGAGACCCCTATGGTGGGTTTCACGAAGCTTAATCGTGGATTTAATTTGATGGTTGTATAAAAAATGAACTGAAATTCGACATAGAATCGCACTAATATGGCAATTAAGAGCTGTCAAAGCTTTGTGAAACCCACCTCAACCGCCGTATTCACAAAGAATTCAATCTCCGTTAATTCCTAACTGAGGTCCTCAGTTAAGGATAAATAAGAATCCCAACGTGAGTTAACGTGAAAATTAAGGTGAAACAGACCTGTTTCACCACCGTTAAATACTTTAACTGAGGTTGCGATTCATATTTATCCTTAACTGGGCACCTAAGTTAGGACTTAACGGAGATTGAATGATTTGTGAATACGACGGTAAGCCTGTGAAAGATATTTATCAGCTCTCGCTGATAGATTATATGCAGAAAGCGAAGTAGAGTTAGTGCCCATAGTGGGAGATTTCGAATTCCTATGATTGAAACACCCTAAATGTTCACTGATTGGAGCTGGCATCGGAAATCTAGTAGGCATACCACTATTTTTCGTAAACGACAAACGAGAGTATTGTTGTAACACATTATAGGGCGGTTTTATGATTGAAACCCCAATCATTGTTAATATTTCCTCCGATTTTCCCAGATGAAGGAACCTCCTATTTTTCTTCTATCTGGTCTTATGTATTTCTTTCTTTTACACAATACAAGGTAAAACATGCAACTATGGGAGAAGATGATCGCCCTACATAAGGGCCCTGTAGCGGTCTTCGAACATCTGAAGTTCTGAATAATCATCGCTTGGACTGGTCAGAACTGGTTTTGAAAGAGACCCTCCTGGCCTTACGAGCAACATTTTCCTTTTTGAATCCAAATATTGAAGGGATTTCTAAGAACAATATATTTGAGAACTAGCGGAGGCGATTCTTCTCCAAGAGATCCCATGCGCCTGCAGAGAAGTATATTCGTGAGAGGAGACTTTTGAAAGGTTATGTATTATTTTTTGTTTGTTCGTTCTTCTCCTCTTGTCTTTTCATTTTTCAGTTTGAGTTTCGGGTACCCTGGAGAAACCTTTCCGTTTTTATTTGACGAAGAAGTCCATATTCAATAAATAAATGCCTATCAATATTTTTAAATTTCAGCGAATTTTGTGAACAATAGTTACAAAACACAACACTCACGGCGAGACAGGGTTTATTGCTGAGGTTTTTCCCTAAGCTCTTGTATCATACGTCGAATTGTATGGTACCCCGTTTCACCAACCTCTGCTACCACATATAAAGCTCTCAGTCAAAAGAATGTAGGTATATATATATATATATATACAGTATGGTGCAAATGAAAGGAATTAATTCTTTATTTCGTAAACCGGCGACTTTAAGGAAAATCCTGAAACCCGTCGATTTTTATTCTTAAACGGGCTATTCATAAGGATACCTTTTCATTTTTGACTTCATCTATGTGAGCGTGATGAGGTCATCGCTAAAATTTTCAGATGGAAAGGTGGGTGTTGTAATACATTATTTGAAAGGTCTTTTAAATACCTATTCAGCCATATCAATAATGTAGAAAAATTGATTTTTTTTATTTTTTTCAACAATTAATAAAATTTTATTATTATTATTTAATATGACGTCAAAAATGAAATGACGTCAAAAATAAAATGGTTTCCTTACGAATAGCCTGTTTAAGAATAAAAATCGACGGGTTTCGGGATTTTTCCTTAAAGTCGCCGGTTTACGAAATAACGAATTTATTCCTTTCAATTGCACCATACTGTATATACACTGAAATGATTCACTACTACTACAAATATCATTGCAACTACTAATACGTCTTTTAGTGCAAGAGACATTACTATTTCTTGATCTATCGCGAAACAATACCATTGCCTTGTCTTCGTAGCAACTTAGTAGCCACTTCTTCCTTGCTATACATTTTCATATAGAAGGAAGATTTTAAATTGTATCAATAATGCATTGTACAATTACTTCGTGCTTGTTATCTCAGTATCGGTAACTAGAAAATACATTTTGTTGTTTGTTTAAAGTCCGTTCGAATATTTCACCACTTCCTATCCTCGTAATTGATATCTTATTGCAAGTAACAACTTACGCAGTAATCAACGAGATCACTACTGTGTGCCTAAAGTTAAGTATACCCCTTTACTCATCCCCCTGGTGAAACAATAAGGGTGTATAATTCTGTTCCTTCGAAACATAATATCCTGATAAAAGAATCAGCACTCATCGTTTGATCCTTCGAGCCATAATATCCTGATAAATCAATCAGGATTCAACAGTGAGTGATGAACGTTGATCAGACCTCATCGATCTCGTTTGTTCGAAGATAATTATTTATTATTATATTTCATAGAGAACTCAGATCAATAAGTAAACATAGATATGCTCCGATGCCCGTTGCATGTGCGTATTCGTATAATCTTGCAACAGAACACTCCGAACGAACGAAACGCGCCGCGCGCGCTGTAAAACTAGTTTTACACGGTGAAGAAATTCATGATTTTCTTCGCGAAATTGACCTTGAATTTAAACACGAATTTCTTCATGGAGTGTGTGGTTTTACACGGCCAAAGAAATTCATGAAGATAAATGTCAAATAACAGTAATACCAACTGTAAACTACTAAACTAGCAAATATCCAGACGACAACAAAATCAGCTATAGCACAACTAAAACTTCCAAACAACAACCTCAACGATTACCGGTTTATGTTTCACAGCTTTGCCGATAATTTATGACATGAAACAGTTGTTGGTACCCCTTACTTCACGCGAAACTTGTTGATAAAATAGAACAAGTTTTAATTTCGTGAAGATCTTCATGAAGTTTTACGTCAAGAAACTTCACGTCAAGTTTGTGTTTTACACGGAGAATTTCTTCATGAAGTAACTTCAGGAGAACTTTGCGAAGAAATCATGAATTTCTTCACGGTGTAAAACTAGCTTAACAGATTTGTAGTGACCGACCGAAAGTTCAGTTTCGGTTTTGGCCAAGAAATCTGGTTTCGGTCTTCAATGCGGGAGCATGTCGTTCATTGTTTTTAATATTTACCTCGTCCGCCAAACTCAAAGAACTAAAGTTTAATTTTACCAGATCACACACCCTCAGTGCCAGTCCTTAAATCCTCAACGCAACTTTTTAACACGAAACAATTGGCATCTATATACGTATCTATTTAGCGTAACCATAAACAAGGTATAATACTACTGCTCGTAACTTTTATTCCTCTCTGGGTATCTATTCTTGACCATTCGCAATTTTAACGATCGGTCGCATATGCTATATATTGCTATGGAGATGCGCACGATCGTGCAAATTGCGAATGGTCGAGAATAGACCCCCTGGGTTGTTACTCTATTTTAGATTTAGCCCGGCATAGTGCGGACGCTCCTAGTATACCTTGTCTATGCGGACGCTTAACGCAAATGTAATTTCTGTGAAATATAGAAGGTCGCTAGGTAAAAAAGTTTTAATTATAATTTAGTGCAGTTTGAAGAGGAATCACGAATATGAAATATACAAATTACTAGTTTATGTATGTACATCATTTTTACAGAGAGAGCAGCGCCCCCCAGCCCTCCCTCACCAGCCGCCCCTGCTAGTTAAGAACGGCAACAGAATAAATATTGCGAAAGCACCTATTAATTAGATCATTACTCGTAATTGATAATTATGAAATCAGCGTATTTCTTATCAAGATAGGAAGGTTATCCATTATGCGCGAATTAAAATTAACTAGTTCAGAGTTCAGATTTCATTCAGTTGGCCGATATTCTTGTAACTCTGCCGTTAGCATATGTGTATGTTCGCAAATTATTGAATACGAAAAATGGAAGCAGAAACCAAGAAGATGGTGACCAAATGGATGGATGAGGTATTGAAGACTGAAAAGTCCAACATTTTGAAATACGAATTTCCAGAAGTCCAATTCACAGGAGGATATGTATCAAAAATGATAAACATTTTGGTGACTGTGGAGGAAAATAATGAAACGGAAATTTTGGACCTGCTCGTCAAATGGAGTGATAATTCAGCCAACGTTATTTTCGAAGACGCCTATTTAAACGAGATTAATTTATATTCAAAAATACTACCGTATTTCAACAATTTTGCCGAAGAACATAAAACTGAGAAATTTGTGAATATTCCATATTGCTATGGGATTCACGTAGCAGATGAACATTTTGTTGCGGTTTTAGACAATTTAAAACCTAAAGGTTTTCAAGTGCGGGACTTAGCTCCTTTAGATATGAATCATATAAAACTACTCTTGAAAGCGTTCGCCGAATGGCATGCATTCAGTTTCGCTTTGAGAGATCAAAAACCGGATGTGTTCAACAAGTTGATAAAAACAAACATTGAACTTGAGGAATTCAAACTTCTAGATTTAACTATTCTGAGTTTCGAAGAGCAAATGGACTTTGCCATAAGTTTCTATGAAGGCAAAAATAAACCAAAAGTTCTCGATAAACTGAAATCACTGAGGAAGAAATGCAGGGATATGTACAAGGAATTTCTGAAGAATAAAAACGAAGAATATGTTGCAATCTGTCATACGGATGCTTGGAATAACAACTTTTTGTTCAAATATGTAAGTATGACCTAGCCTACATTCCATATACCCAGCTGATGCTGTATACACAGGGCCGTAGCTAAGAGCTTTTCCTCATAATTCTACGATAGCTGAGGTTATTTAATTGGTCATTTTGCATTCAATAATAATTTGTTTTCTAGAACAGAAGGTGTATTATATATCAAGAATAACGAACCTTAAATAATAATGACATTTATCTCTCATAGGAAAATAAGATGACATGTAAGAACACAGATCAAATAATAATTCACAGATAGAATAATCAAGTACAGCATTCTGTGAAAACATAGAAGTACGATTCATTATTGAAATTTCGAAAAATCTTATCCCCGAAAGTATTAGCTTGTTAGAGTTGAAAATGATATCAATAGATTTTTATGGTGAAACTGCATGTAAAACTGGATTTGAAATTTGTAATATAAAATTTTTTTTTTCGTTACTCCGAAACCATAAAGCCGATTTTGTACAATAACGAACTCAAGCAAGATATTTATCTCCCAAACCTACTCTGAAAATTTCAACTGCCTAGCTCATTCTGTTCGAGAGTTATTGTAGAAACAAAATTTGAAAATTTTAAAACATTTTTTTGACACTTTACGGCAATTACGCATGCATATATAAAGGTCATTATTCTACAATTTGATGCTAAATTTCAGATAGATGAAGGGATCGGTTTCGGAAATATTCATAAAAACTGTTTTTACTAAAAACGACCATAACTCCGAAACCGCTTGGTAGATTTCGCACGTTAAAGAACTTGTCCGAGATATTTACGCTCCAAAACTACCCTGCAAAATTTAATCCTCTAACTCTTTACGTTCGAGAGTTATCGTGTTAACGGCCGGACGGACGGACGGATGGCCGGACAGAATCGATTTCGACCACGGATTCATGATCAGTGAGTTGAACCAAATCGATTGAGACCATTTTCAGCCAAAAATTCGAAAATTACAGACATTTGGGCAAATTGATATTAAGCACTCTGTTCCGAGGAACAAGAGCGCCAAAAATGGCCATAACTCTGAAACTACTCGGTAGTTTTTTTCCGTGAATGAAAGTATCTCTCGATGATTTTCCAATTCCACAGAAACTACTTCCAGATAGTTTTCTAATTCCAAGGAAAGGATCCTCTGGTTATTTTCCTCATCCAAAAGAAGTACTACATTGATTTCCCAATTCCAAGGGAAGTAGATATTTCTGGGTGATTTTTCGGTACAAATTCAATCCCAGCCAAGGTGCTATTGGCGAAAAACGAACAAAGAAATTATAATACGAAACACATTTACAACTCCTTCCTGGTTTTCTGGACATAAATTTACAAATAATCATTCACATAATATATCAAAAATTAAACCTGAGAAGCAGTTCTGTTCAGAATATCAAACAACTTCTACGGAATTTACCAAATCTGAGATTGCTTCCACAAAATGGACGACACTGAAAAAACTATGATCATAAAATTAAGTTTTCTTCCCTGGTGAGGATTCTGAATTATAAGGATATAAAAAAATGGTTCAAGCACTGACGTGAAGTCAGGAGCTTTTGCGCGTATGTTCTATTGTCCATTCTTCTGTATTGGACACTCTTAATCGAATTTACCATGGTAAATTATGTTGTCCATTCTCCTGTATTGGACACTCTTAATTCGAATTAGCATGGTAAATTCGATTAAGGGTGTCCAGTACAGGAGAATGGACAATAGAACATACGCGCAAAAGCTCCTGACTTCACGTCAGTGCTTGAACGAATTTTTTTTTCGTAATTTTTTTGAAATTTTCTAGGGGTACGGTTCTTACAAAATTTTTTTTTCGTCATTTTTTTCAAATTTTCTAGGGGTATGGTTCTTAAAAAAATTTAAACACGTCTTCATGTTGATTTTCTACTAATAGTTACCAAGCTTCAATTCGATCGAATATTTATTTTTTGAGTTATCGAGGAAATAATATTCCAGGTGGGTATAACTCGGAAACCGTTAAACCGACTATGCCCAAAAACGATCTTAACTCTCCTATTGGGATACGCAACCTACCCGGAAAATTGCAAGTCCTCATCTCCTTTTGTTCGAATGTTAAGGTGGGTACAGACATGCAACAAAACATCGTATCGTAACACCATCGCGTAGCAATTTGTGTTACGCGTCGAAGATACGATGCTCACAGATTTATAGCGTAACAGAACATCGTTGCGTAACGTATCAGCAGAACATTGTAGCGTTCCATCAAATTTAATTCAGTTTTGTGAAGTACGTCGAAAAGATGGAGGTTGCTGCAGCAGCCTATATATTTATGCACTATCACTACTTAGTTAAGAAAAAAAAACACCGGACAGCAAGACGCTGGTGGCAGATACAGTTATATAGTAGAAGGGATCGGTACAGTGGAAGCAGCTTATTATTGGATTTGGAATTTCAAGCTATAAGTGGACTTTACAAGAATTTCACTAGGATGTCCCCAACAGACTTTGAATATTTAATCAATCTAATTGGACCAAAGATCAGGAAAAAGGATACCACATGGAGAAAAGCAATTTCCGTCCAAGAAAGGTTGGCAGTTACAATTCGATTTTTGGCAACTGGTGATTCCTATACCAGTCTGCAATATTTGTTCAAAATTTCAAAACAGTCGATAAGTTCTATAGTACCTGAAGTGTGCAAGGCTATAGTCGAAGGACTTAAAGATCATATACAGGTAAGAAACTAAGTATTTATTCAAAAATGGAAAAAAAGAAATAATTATTCTTGTAACAAATTATTTAACTGTTTACAAATCTTGTAATTGCCCGTCAGGTATAATTGTATATGTAAATCCCGGAGACGCCATATGTGATTGCTGTGAACTGTAATTGATTCCTTGGCTATCTTCATATTGTCGAGGTAGACTACTTGGCGTCGAATGGTTGGAAAAATAAGGATCAACACTACGACTATGGTATGATGGTGACTGACCAGTACTGTAACTGCTAGAAGATTGGTTGTGCAGCTCCCTATCCGCTTTAAATAAAATATTCATAATGTCTTGTTGCACAGTAGTTTGCAATTCCGATGAATACTTAGCAAGTTTTTTTGCCACAAGATTCCCAAATGCCGTACATTCGTTGTTTTCCTGTTTACTACTGTTTGAGGCAGCTTGGGATAATATTTTAAATGCTTCATCTAATTTTTTACTGTCTTCGATCTTCTTTTGCCGTTTTCCAGTAAATTTCTTCGTGGTTAGCCTTTTTGTTGCTCCAGTTTGTGACTCTTGAGTCTCTGCTGCAACAGAGTCTGTTTCTATTGAATCATCGTCGGTTCTTTCATTTTCTTCAATCCTATTTTCTGTGTCTTGGATCTGGAATTGAACAGAAGCGTTACCGAAATATTCATTCTGTACTACCGTGATAGTTGTTTGCTTCAACCGAATTTATTTTCATTGTTACAGATACCTACAACACCAGAAACATGGCTATCAGTAGCAAAAGAATTTGAAGAAATATGGAACTTCCCACACTGTCTGGGTGCTTTAGATGGGAAACATGTTATAATACAAGCACCATTGAACACTGGAAGCGAATTTTTCAATTACAAATCATCATTTAGCATAGTTCTTTTCGCCCTAGTGGACGCTAATTACAATTTTTTGTACGTTGATGCTGGAGGTCAAGGACGAATTTCAGATGGTGGCATATTTAAGAACTGCTCCCTATACAAGAAATTATTGATTAATGATTTATATTTTCCTGAACCTTCAGAGCTAGAAGACAGGCACATAAAGATTCCCTATTTTTTTATTGGGGACCAAGCGTTTGCTTTAAATAATTCATTAATGAAACCTTTTCCCGGGATTTGTCGTAAAGGATCACCACAAAGAGTGTTCAGTTACAGATTATCTCGAGCACGAAGAACTGTGGAAAATGTATTTGGTATCACATCGGCAGTTTTCAGAGTTCTCCGTAAACCTATGTTGCTTGAACCATCAAAGGCTGAACTAGTTGTAATGGCAGTAGCTCATTTACATAATTTTTTAAGAAGAAGTTCCAGCTCTTCTACTCTTTATACTCCAACTGGTATTTTCGATCAAGAAACAAATGGATTTCTTTCAGAAGGAACCTATCATAATATAACCAATGAAGCAATGTCCTCTCTGCATCCACTCCGAAATATTCCAAGAAAATCAACCGAAGAAGCGAAACTAGTTCGAGAGGAGTTGTCAGAATACTTTCAAAATGAAGGACGAATTGTTTGGCAGGATATTTATGCGTGATAATTTTTTTTAAATTGGTACTTACTGTGCTTTGTGTTTCTCGAATTTTACTCTTATCCCAAAGGAACAACAAGCTTTTAAAGGCGTACCAATTGCTTTCGTAAGCATCTTCAAGAGCTGGAATAAATGCAAAATTATTAAATTTCTTACTAAGAAAGTCAATAAAGGTTATTTCCCAAGAATTGCAATGTATTAATTCAAACTTACCTGCTCCTGTACATTGACTCTTCTTAATTTTAGCTTTTTCTCGCCGAAGTGATGATAAAAGTCCATTAACTTTTTTCTTGCATTCGCTTTCTGTAATATGAAACTGTTCAGCAAGTTCTTGCCAAGCATCATTCTTTTTAATTCTACTGTAATAATTCCGGTGTTTTGTATCCCACAAAACCTCTTTATTTCGATAATTATCAATGAACTCTATGGTATATTCCTCTGTCCACTCCATACTTGAAGACTTCTGAATCGAATTAGGTACTGAATAAAATTGCAACGGAAAACAAATCGCAATCATGTTACGCAGACCAGTACAAACTTGAAAACGAGGGGTGCAACATCACTCCGTAGCATTCCTTTGATGTGACGCTGTAATACCGACAACCGACGGAACGCTGCGATGTTACGTTGTTGCGGGGTTACGATGTTACGCGGTGCCGTCCACACTGGTTGCGCGACGGTGTTACGATACGGTGTTCTGTTGCATGTCTGTACCCACCTTTATCGAGGCAACGGTCACCCATCTACTGAACCCACACAAGGCTGCTCGAATCTCGAACAATATTTAACCGATCGTGTTAAAACTTAAAACTTGGAAGTAGAGTTGGGTTCTAAAGGCTCTTGCAAAATTTCAACAATTTCAAACGAATAGTTACTGATATATAGAATTTTTTTCTTAAATTTTCAATGATTTCTTAAAAATTTTCCATAAATACTATCCTCTCCAAATTTTTCAAGAATTTTCGCGTTGACATTCTTAAACTAATAACCATGTCTCAATTCAATCGGTTTAGTATTTTTCGAGTTAATGAGGAGTAAAAACAACCAAATTTCATATGGCTATAACTCTAAAACCGTTTGGCAGATTATGCTTATAAACAAACTCAAATGTCGTGTACAGATACAGATTCTAACCTGAAAACTTCAAGCCGCTATCTCTTTCCGTTCTCAAGATATCGTGACAACAAAAATATTTTTTAATAGTTTTTTTAATAATTTTCTAGCCATACGATTCGCTCAAAATTTCACAAACGTGCTTAGGTTCATATTCTACAACTACTCACCAAGTTTCAATTCGATCGGATTTATATTGGTCGAAAACAAAATTATTACTTGGAAACCATTGGGCAGATTATGCCCATTAACGAACTTGTCTGTCGTATTGGGATGCGCCACCTACCCTGAAATTTTCAAGTCGCTAGCTTTTTCCTTTCTCAAGTTATCGTGACAACGGCCGGACGGCCGGCCGGACAGAATCAAATTTGACCTCGAATTCTTCATTGGGGAGTCGAACCAAATAGTTTCAGACCATTTTCGTCAAGAAATTCGAAAGTTACAGACATTTGGGCAAAATGATAACGCGATGTTCCCCAGAACATACGCGCAAAAAGCACTTACCGAGAATTTTAGCACCATTCTCGTCGATAATTCAACTCGGAAATCTTACGATCAAAATGCTATATTGAAATCTTCCGGAACGCAAGAAGGAACTCCGGTTTACGCGCAGCCTCGAGCTTGTGTACGGTGCGTTTCAGTTCACGTAAAGGATTAATAAAACAGAGGCATATCGTCCCCTTCATTTCTCCATATACGCGTAATATCGTTGCAACTTTGTGGTTTATAAATCTACCATGAAACATCAAAAACTTTTAATTCACGCTGTCCAATTAATTCAAACAATTTGATTAAAACAATTTGGTTTTCAGAATGAAGAATTCATACCTACCGAAGTACGTATAGTTGACTGGCAAACAACAGTCGTTGGATCACCTGTCATCGATGTCGCCCAAGTATTCTTCTACTGTTGTTTCAGAAAAGAAATGGAACACATCGATGACCTATTGAAACTGTATCATATAACGATTTCAGAAAAGATAAGGCAGTTAGGAAGTAGCCCCGAGAAGTGCTTTCCTTGGGAGGCTTGCCTCCAATCTTTCAAGCGATATGCAGCCCTAGCAATAGCTGGTGTGCCTTTTCTAATAAGAATGAACTTCAGTGAAAAGTTGATGAATGAATCACATGATCCCGTCGAAACACCCGTTAATGGTGATTTCAGTGCAATAATGGGAGATCAAATTTCCGATCCAGAAGAATTTTTTGAAATCATAAATGCAATACTGGAATTTTGTATTGAACGTGATTTAATTTGATTGGTGATACATTTAAATTGATCATAATTGTTGAAGGTAATTCGATAAAAAGATACTGATTTTGAGTTGAATAAAGAATGTTGTGTTAATTTCATTTCTGTGCCAATTTGGTCTCATGGGTTTTCTTTGTCCGACGCACGGTTTCCGCTTAAAAAATAAGAATCGTTTTACTTCAGGATCGATTCCTCAAAAGTCTGCACATAGATTTTCGAAAATTGTCCCATGCATCTATCATTATCCATTATATGGTACAAAGGCTGTTCAAAAACCACTACAGGAGCTGGACTATATGGGCCAGGCAGAAGTACTTGCAATAGAAAGGTGCGTGGAGATTAACCTAGAAAGAAACTATGAGAGATGTGATATAGCTATCCACTCTGACAGTCAAGTTGCTGTTAAAGCTCTGAGCTACCATGTTATCAAGGTAATATAGGAGTGCCGAAGAAAACTCAATGAAGTAGTCAAGAACAACAGGGTCTCCTTGGTCTGGGTTCCTGGTCACGCGGGAATCACAGGAAATGAGGAGGCCAACACACTTGCCAAGAAAGTAGCACAAACCCCCTTTATGGCCCGGAATCCTACTGTGGGGTTGGTAGATACACCTACAAAGGTGAATTTTGGATGAAAGAAGAAACTGAAAGAGGTATTTTCTGGAGATCTCTCCCCGGGATGTATCACTCGAAGAAATTCCTCCGGAACATTGATTCTGTCACGCTGCGCCTCCTCACTGGTTTCCTCACAGGGCACTGCTGTCTTAGGAAGCATATGATGAGGAGGATGAAACTCCTGATCACCTGACAACGGGATGCCTCGCCATTCCAAACCAACGCAAGGAATGCACGAATTATAAGAAATGAAAACTCCCAACTAATCGTAGGCAACACCTAATGCCTTTATACAGTCCCCATGTTTGGTTGCAAGGAATGATCTAATGGCTTGAATTTACATACGTATTCAAGCTGCAAGTACTTTGCGTGTATTGTATTCACCGTCAATGTAAATTTACCGCTTCTACTATAAATCCTGATTCTGCAAACATAATTTATGATTGAATGCCATAATTTACATCGAAAATTAATAAATTAGAGAAGGGAAAGTAAGCACAATGATGAAATTTAGCATTTTATAGTTTGTAAATAATCGACAAATATGAAAATATTTCTTAAAACAGTAAATTCATACAATTGAATAAATCATTCAAAAATATTTTGATAATTAAAAAGAAGCAAAAAAAACTTCCCAACAATATCATATAATATCGCTGTGCTGATCAGTCGGCAGGCATCTTCTCTTAAGGCTGTTTCATCCTTGAAAAGTGTTCTTGAAAAAAAACGCAACCTCTAAACTTAGAAAGAATTTTGTATAGAGAAATACGGGTACTGTTGATATTCCAATCAGAAGAAGACTACTGTACTTAACAATAATCATCGTAGGCAGTTACATAGGGTAAAAATCTACGGAAAGCTTCATGATTAAAACGTGTCAGCACTCTTGGATTATAATAATCTGAGAAATCAACACTGCATAAACGATACTTAATAGCATTAGTGCTTGGACAGATACAACAAGCTTGCTTCCAAGCTGCCACTCTATGAATATTCCTTGGAAATATGAAGCACTTTTTCTGCTTAAAACCAGTAGGGAGATGCGAGTGAAAAGCTCTCTTTCAAAATGGAAATTTGCATCAGGAAATAGATTTTAGACATAGGAGTACTAGTGATACTACTGAATTTTTTGGCATTTTGAAAATAGAATAGAATAGGGACGATGAAAAATTTCGAGATCAAATTTAGCAGGGCTCACCCAATCACATGAAGTATCAAAATAGACGGAATATTCTACACTCGATCGTTCTTTAATTTTGAATATTCCCCTGACTTCAAACAAAAATCTTCCAATATTCTCAGTTGTCCTTTGTTTTTTGCTTGAGGGCTTGAGTGTCAACATAGTCAATCAGATGTATAGGGGTTATTTTCGGTTGGACTGTCACTCTGACCGGAAATTCTGAATCGGCCATGTTTGGTTGCAAGTTAGGATCATAGAACCCCGAATCCCGAGTTTCACCCCCCTGTACTGGAGTTCATTAGAACTCAGGAACTGAAAGGCGAGCTGTGGATGGTGATGACATAGACAGCTCTGACGGGGGGGACAATAGACCTTAAGGTCGCAGTGTAACGTGCAACCCCTTACAAAAATATACAATATTGTCAAATACAGATATTCGGAGGAAATCATAGCACATTGTTCAGATCGCGCTGAATTTGGAGGGCGCTATCTACTTATTATCCAAAATAAAATTATAACTGATTGTATGCTCACGCTCCATTATGATCAAATAAACCAATTTTTGGATTCCGATTGAATCTATGATAATTCCTGGCTGCGGCCTTGATCAGAATATCCAACTCATTTGTTTGGAAACATACTCGTATGTTATAGATACACAAGATTTAATTCGAAATAAGTGAAAGTAATATTCAATGAATAGTATCTAATTAGAACTCACTGATTCCGTATAAAATAAGTACCTATTTAATCCATAATTTGCTTATTCATCTCAGTAATCTATAGCACATGATATTCGTGATACTTCTATGACAAATTCTTGAACTACGCCCTACGCCTATGGATGATTAACTTAATGTTAAGGCTTCTTTCAGTATTTGCTTTCACTGCTCCATATTACAATTCGAGTTGTCAGTCGAAATTCTTCATAACAAAATGTCTTCGGAAAACGGCAGTGATTTCGAGCTTCTATATTCTCCTAGTAGATGGTGTAAGAGGTATAATTCATCAGATGAGTGTTTGAAAGATCATGTGAGAATAATTACAGAAGGTAATGGGTGATTTCTCACTGGTCATATCCGCTATTCAATCATTTTTTTTCAGAAAGTGAGATTGTCCGTTCCAGTATTCCTGCGAATCTAGATGTACCGTACGGAAGTCTACCGAAGGAAAAGTATGATTTCTTTGGAATTGATCTACCCAATGGTGAGTCATATTAGTAACCACAGAATCATAGACATAGACAAGATATGATGATAAGATAAGATGATCAAAGATCATAAAGTAGAAATATATAAAAGGACGAAATGTAATGTGAGCGCCATCTCGTGGTTCGAACGTAAATTTAACTGGTCAAAATATAATATAATAGAATTTCATTTGGAGAAACACATGAACATAACATGAACCTTTGAAGAGATGTTTAAGTATGTCGAACTGGAATTGGATATCTGATCTCTGATCAGTCTGATTTATGTATTTTGTTCAAAACTTCAGTACAAAACCTTTGTGCGATTTTCTAGTGCAAGAGCATCCCTATTCGAAATGTCTACCGGATCTTATTATAAACGATAAACTGTAATAAAATAAAAAAATTGGTTCAAGCACTGACGTGAAGTCAGAAGCTTTTGCGCGCATGTTCTATTGTCCATTCTCCTGTATTGGACACTCTTAATCGAATACGCGCAAAAGCTTCTGACTTCACGTCAGTGCTTGAACCAATTTTTGTTTTAAATTTTTTCAAAATTTTCGATTGGATTTGTATTGGTAGAAAACGAAATCATTACTCTATGCCCATTAATGAACTTGTCCGTCGTATTGGGGTGCGCCACCTACACTGAAAATTTCAAGTCACTATCTCTCTCCGTTCTCAAAATATCGTGGCAAAGGTCGGCCGACTGGCCGGACAGACCTCGAATTCTTCATCAGGGAGTCGAACCCAATGGTTAGAAACAATTTTTGGCAAAAATTCGAAAATTCAGACATTTGGGCAAAATGATAACGCGATATGTTCCCCAGAAATATAAGCGCATGAATGAAAAGACAAGAGGAGTAAAACGAACAAATTAAAAATAATACATAACTTTTCAAAAGTCCCCTCTCAGAAATATACTCCTCTGTAGCCGCATGGATCTCTTGAAGTAGAATCGCCTCCGCTAGTTTTCAAAGATATGCACTCTTGTTCAAAGAAATCCCTTCATAATTTGATTTCAAAAAGGAAAATGTTGTAGCTTAAGGCCAGGAGGATCTCTTTCAGAGCCATGTCTGGCCAATCCAAACGATGATTATTCAGAACTTCAGATGTTCGAAGCCCCCTACAGGACCCTAATGTAGGGCTATCATCTCCCATAGATTTGTGATGAAAATCTCGGCCTGAAAATTTATGTTATAATAATATGTCATCATGACATTCATGGTTTTGAAGGTTTTCGCAAAATTTCAGCGATTAACCCATCCAGCTACTGAACTCACACAAGGCTGTTCAGATCTCCAACAATATAGATCCGATCTTGTTCAAACTTGGAACTTGGTAGTAGAGTTAGATTCTGAAGGCTCTCGCAAAGTTTCAGCCATGTCGGATGAATAGTTTCTGATATATAGAATTTTTTTCAATGATTTTCAATGATTTTTTTTAAATTTTCTATTGATACGACCCTCACTAAATTTTACAAGAATTTTCGCGTTGACATTCTACAACTAATAACCGTGTTTGAATTGGATTGGTTTTGAATTTTTCGAATTATTGAGGAAATATCAACCAAATTTCATATGGGTATAACTCCAAAACCATTTGGCCGATTATGCCTATAAATAATCTCAAATGTTGCAATCAGATGCACAACCTAATCTGAAAATTTCCTATCTCTTTCCGTTCTCAAGATATTTTGACATAAATAATATTTTTTTTTAATTTTCTAGCGATTCTCAAAAAGTTTCTCTAACGTCCTTAGGTTTGTATTCCACAACTACTCGCCAAGTTTCAATTTGATCATATTAGTAATGGTTGAGAACAAAATTAATACTCGGAAACCGTTGGGCCGATTATGCCCATTAACGAACTTGTCCGTCGTATTGGGACGCTCTACATACCCTGAAAATTTCAAGTCGCTAACTGTTTCCGTTCTCAAGTTCTCGTGGCAACGGCCGACACTTCCGTCTCCCGCTGTCGTTTCTTTTTCAACAGGAGAAATGCTTAATGAACGATCCACTTTGAGTGGAACAGTGTGGGACTCTGTCCTTCTCCTGAAGGCGGTTACCCACTAAAACTCCGGTGATCGGGTTCCGGGCATTTTGCCTATAAACCAGTTATCTCTCTTCGTTGGGAATTTTTCACACGATCTAAGTCGTGTTATGGACTTATGGACATTCGTACCGATGCTTTGAGTATGATGCAGGAGCTAGTAAATCATATCTCCGAAAGTATCAGCTTGTTATAGTTGAAAATGATATCAACGGGTTCTTATGATGTAACTGCTACTTAAAAAAATTTTAATTTGAAATTTGTAATGTAAAAAAAAAATGGCTGATTTTGCCCAGTAACGAACTTAACCGTGATATTTATCTCCCAAACCTACTCTGAAAATTTCAACTGTCTAGCTCATTCCGTTCGAGAGTTTTCGAAGAATCATCATTTGTTACCTATTTCATCTTTTCAGCATCCCCAATAATGTTTTACGTACATGGTGGTTACTGGCAGGAAGAATGCATAGGCAGGCCGAATTCATCTTATATCGCTAAAGTCTTCCACAATCATGGAATTAAATCGTTTATTGCTGGCTACGAGCTCTGTCCCAATGTTAAACTCGAGGAAATCATACTACAAATACAGAAGGCTCTTAGGGTTTGTTTGGACTATGCAAAGAGGAAGGGTTCAAGGTAAACACATTCTCTCTCATCAATTTCATATACTTTTATTATCTGTATGTATTTATAAGACCTGCATCACAAAACAACGCTGGCTGGGAGTAATCTTAAAGATTTAACTGTCAGAAATCGTGTGTAAAGAAAATTTTTTGAGAATTCTGACAGCTATTCAAATTTTGTCATTTCATGTGTATTATGCAACTCAACTGAGTTGCTTAGAGAAACACCACTCGTCCTACGGACTCGTGGTGTTTTGAAGCAACTCAGTTTCGTTAAGAAATAATAAGTCGACAGACTTATCGCAAAAATTCAATCACTTGTGATATTACTTTTAAGTTACTTTTTGTGATCTGAATCTTAAAACATTATTATTATTATTGTTTAAGTGTATGTCGAGGTTACAATAGAAAACCGGTAGGTGGCGCTATATTCGGTTTATAGGAACTCAAAAATGCTTCGATATTTTTCGATGGGACTTTCCTGTGTGTGAACTACCGGTTCAATTGATCTACCGATAATATTGATCTACTAAAAAATGTAGATATACCGTAAAAATGTAGATCTACCAGAAAAATGTGGATCTATGGCTAGGTAGATCTGCTGGCTCATCTGAATCCCAAAATATGGACTGCTGGCCACTAGTTAATAATACTAAAATAAATCTTGACATAAGGACCGACCAACGACGGAGATCAAGGAAACTTTTTTCGAAAAAGGCTATTTTTTGAAGATTTTTCCCGTTTAGGTTCGTGGAATTGGGTCGAAAACGGAGGTACCATCGGAGAGAGAAAGGACGGTTCTATGCGGGACTTTCTCTCGTCTCGCCAGAAATACATGGCGTCTATTCAAAAAAATAGCGTAAAATGGGACAAAAACGTCGTTTTTTGCAAAAGGTGAAAAAAGAAGCCTTTATGCGTGGCCGGGTCGGCGAAGGTAGAGAATGATATTTGAGTAGGAACGGAAAGACCAAAGAATAAACGACTCCAGTACAACTCGCTTTTTTCTAAATTTAGTTCCGGTTTCTTCAAATTAAGATCGCAGAAAGTGACTTTTATCTCGAAATTAAAACTACACAGGATTTTGGCTGTTTTTTCCAACGAACGAGGCTGTCATTCGTTTCCGTTGCTCACCTAAGTCAAATTGGACAAATCGAGAAGCTTTGAAGACAATGTCAAAAATCGTTTTAAAGGAATAATTTGTTCGAATATATTCGAATAACAAGTAGATTCGCTTGGAGATGGTTAAATCATGGATTCCGTATCGGCTGAACAACATATTAGATGATATTTTGCCAGTTATTCAGACCAATTGCATTCCTGAATGAATTCCAAACGAAGGAAGAGATATCTGAACGGTAAGATTGGAATAAGATATGAAGATAACGCGGTAGGTGATAATCATGCGAAAATATATATTACTTTTCAGCAAGAATCTCACAATATTTTATCCCCATATTACTTCGAAGGTTATGTGTAAGTGTAAGAACATTCAGTAGTAGATGGCATTTGAGGAAAATATGCTATTATCATTCAGGAAGAAAGACCTGTTTATAAAGAGAATGCGATCCATAACCCAAGCATAGGTTTAGCATAAAAAAACTAAAGTATTTATGCCGAAAAACACGATATTTCTCCAAAGACATTCATGGCTATCAGGCATTTCATAGTAGGTATTCTACGTAGCCATTGACTCTCTGATAGTTTTTGATTTTCGAAATTAATCATTGCAACAATGGAATTCTTGAGGATTATCATACTTTGCATTGAATTGATTCATTTGAAATTGAAGTACATTTTTGCGCAAGCTGGATAGTTTTCCATAGATAGAATTCTTGAAGAAATGTATCACTGATTATTGTTTCACGATTTTCATAGCAGAATTGTGATCATAATTTAACGAATTCAATCTCGATGCATAAAACCAGTATGTTGCGTTGTTGAAAAATCTGTGGATTTTGCCTGGTGAATAGATTCCGATAAGTTTCTGGAAATGTACAACAATTCTTACAATTGGATTACTCAGGGCCCACTCAGTTGAAATTGCGGAATAGGTATTATCCAAATATTTTTAATGCAAGAAGAGTTGATAATAATTAATAATTGATGCATAAAACCAGTGTGTTGCTTTGTTGAAAAATATGTGGATTTTGCCTGGTGAATAGATTCCGATAAGTTTCTGGAAATGTACAACAATTCTTACAATTGGATTACTCAGGGCTCACAGAGCTGCAAACATTGAAGAAATTGACATATTTATCTCAAGTTCTGTTTTGTTCGTATATTTTTAAAACAATATCATAGTATTTTAAGAATGTCTGAAGAAACGTTCAATATGGTACTACGTAGAGCAAACATTCACATACAGAAAAAAGACACTGTAATTCCAGCAAGCATTTCTCCAAAAACGAAATTAATAATTACTTTGCGATACTAGGCTACTGGTGAAAACTTCATATCACTCGGGTATAGCCATCACAGATTATCTGGCCTATCTGGCAAGTTTTGTTAGTTTACGTCCTCAGAGTAATAAACATAAATTTATTATTGAATTTACGAAGGCTGCGATTCAAAGGATAGAATAAACTGAGTATGTTAAGACGTCAAGTCAGACAGATAAATATTGTGTTGGTTTGGTAGACATGACATTTCAACAAAAAGGCTTGAAATCTCCACGATTCAGGGGCAACAAATGTATCCAGTTCAATTTATTTTCGAGCCTGAAACAGTCTACAAAATAGCCCCGGGCACATGCTTATTTCTTCAAAATTTCAGGCGCAGTCAGTCAGGCTGACAAATAGGCACGAAAAAGGCATAGTGTAATAAGGGTATAAGAACTATATAAAATTATCTGCTCTTCGGTTCCACTGGTTACATAGATCTGTTAGCAATGTGGATTCCCTGTTACGTGGATCTGTTGGCTATGTAGATCTACCGGTTCATTGATATGCTGGCTACGTAGATCAGCTGGCTATGTAGATCTGCTGGCTCACTAGTAATGACTATAATAGTATGATTGACCCGTTTAACAATATAGTATTTAAACCAGCCCGAGATGCCCGCGATGCGCAATCAGGAAGAAACTACAGCATACCCATGTGAACGTAAATCCAGTTCAGTTTCGTTAAATTTGTCTACGATTAGCTGGCCATACACGTACGTCCTTTCGCGCGGTTTATCATGGCGCGTTGTAACGTGGCGGTTATCATGCCAAAAAGAACGGCATGGCGAAAAAACCGTCCTTGCCCATACACTTTGTGAATTATTCAGATGATTTTGCACGTGATGGTTCGTAGCGAATCATTTGAAAGGATAAACCGTGTGTGTATGGCCGAAAAACGTCGGAAAACGTGTTATTTGGAACGGCATTCAGTCATCTTCGAATTTTCAAGATGATGAACTGAATTCTTGGCGATTCCGCTACACGAAGGCGTCGTTCACCATCCAGTTCAATTTAGTTAATTGAATATTTTCGTGTTTTCCGAAAGTATTAGTTTGTTAGAGTTGATAATGATATCAATAGATTCTTATGATGAAATAAAAAAAAATGTATTTGATATTTGTAATGTAAAAATAGTTATTTTTGTATCTAGTGCGCGAAATGCTACTTTGGTGATCGAGAACTGATTTTTTTTAACGAGGCGCAGCCGAGTTAAAAAAAATAGTCGAGATCACCAAAGTATTTCGCGCATGAGATGCAAACAAAATTTTTTCTACAAACTTCAAAAATATTGTTCTAAAATAAGTAAAATGCTTAGCTTAATATGAAAAATAGTATGGAACTGGCTTAAACTGTTTTTCCAAATCAATTAATTACTGTAACTATGGAAATAAAATGGCATTTGTTGACCATTATTTCAAAGTGACAGTTCTTGATAATTATTTTGGAGTGACTTTTTATTCGCGTCAATTTCGTGCTTGATATTTATAACTGTGAAATAATGGAAATTTCGAGCGAAGTTGATGTAAGCAGTACCTCACCTAACTCGGCAGATGCGCCCAATTCTGTAATTTTAAATCTTTCACCGGAGAAATCGAGGAACATAAAGGTTAAAATATAAAAATTCCATATAGTTTACATGCAGTGTGCGAAGTAGGTATTTCGCACACTACTTCGCGCACGGTGTCATGGTAACGAAGGAAAATGAAAAAAAGGGTCACTTCGCATATTGTTGTCAATGCGCGAACCTTGTCATTTTTTGACGTTTGTAGAAAAACATTTTTTTTGCTTACTCCAAAACCACCAGAGCCAATAAAGAACATAACTGAGATATTTATCTTCCAAAACTACTCTGGAAATTTGAGCTGTCTTGCTCATTCTCTTCGAGAGTTATCGTGTTAACGGACGGCCGGACATAATCGATTTTGATTAGTAAGTCGAACCAAAACGTTTGAGACCATTTTCAGCCAAAAATTAGAAAATTATATACACTTGGGCAAATTGATAAGCACTCTGTTCTGAGGAACAAGAGCGCCATGGCAGAAAAGTTGGCTGGCTGACAAAGAAAAATATTGTCACATGTCGCTTTTACGGCAATTAAAAGATAATAATAATCCCGATAACTTGAAATAGTATTAAAGGTGGACGCAAAGACATTTGATCCCCGACCGCTCGATCATCTGCGTGTATGGCGCTGAAACGCCATTCCAGAGGAAAGGACCTGAGAAATCCCTCAAAGCTTTATCATGGCGTGCTGCAATGCTCACTCACGCAAGGGATTTTCCACATGATTTTGTAGATAACACGATAAACCACGCGAAAGAACGTCCGTGTATGGCCAGCTATTGATAACCAAAGTAGCCTTCCACATAGTTATGATCAGTAGCGTAGGGTGGAGGGGTTACCGGGTTTTAATGCTCCCTTGAGTTTGAAAAAAGGCCTTAAAACATTGCAAAAGGGCCTCAAAACAAAAGTATTAAGTGACTGAATAAGTAATATTTTCAGAAGTTTAACAATAAATAATTCTAGGCAAAACTGTGCATTAACCGTATATTGAATTGTTTCAATCTTTGCAAATATCTTACTGGTGGTAATTTGATTTCAACCAAATAACAGTAATTTCTTCGGATTCGCTAATTCGATTTTAGACAATATGAATATTGAGATATAATAAGCCGGGAAATACAAGTCCAAGCAATCATAAAATCACCACTGACAAACACTATGAAAATCGATATGATTAGACTTACCAGTAGAAACTCGTGGTGGTATTTTGAGCGACTTATTTCGGTGAGATTAGAAACGAACTGGTCAGGTCTTACCAGGAGAGCTACTGTCACCCCTTGGGCTCTGTGGTTCCGTAGGGGTGGAGGCCTTCGACTTCTTCTTCTTACTAGTCTGACTTAATACTGGCATAATCGATATCTAGGTGCAGAGTCAGCAAGATAATGTCAGAATATACAGGACATATCGGGGAGAACTATTCCACGAATCAAACAATTAAATTCCCGCAAATCAATATAATTGAAATTTAAAGAAAAGGAAAAAATATATACACATACAAAATGGGAACAGAACAGCTGGGGATGAAGTCACTACTTCAAATCAACCAGACTGAAAGCTCTGATACCAGTCTTATTACTTCATTCATAGTATAGAATAATTTCATTATTATAGGTACTGCCTTATTATGATTCAAAAGCTGTTTTTTTGCTTTTCAGGGGGATTTGTCTCATGGGTCATTCGGCTGGAGCCCATTTGGTAGCAATGCTATTCACTAGCTTTGTCAATACACTACTTCCAGAGGAATTATATCTTCTCAAGTCAGCATTTCTCGTAGGAGGCATCTACGATCTTGTACCGTTATTGACTACTTCATATAATAATCCAATAAAACTCACACCTGAAACAGCCAAAGAATACAGTCCAATTAACCACAAAATAGCAAATTCTAATACGATATTTTACGTGGTTGTTGGGAAATATGACAGCCCAGCATTTGTGGAACAGTCGGAACTGATTGAAAAAGAACTGAAAGATCAGAATATTACAAGGTTAATGATTTTGGACAATATAGACCATTTCAATATAATGGAACAACTGTCTACGGAGGATTATGTGCTGATTCAATTGATCCTTGAATCTTTGCAGGAGTGATTCCAAAACTTGTTTATCATTCAATAATATCAATTGTAAATTGTATTTTATTATTGTTATTCCTTGAATATATTCTGAGGTGAAACGATGTAGGTATATTTATTATTTATGTCATCATGACATATTAAATTATAACGTAAACTTCCAGCTCATTTTTGCGCGTATGTTCTGAGTTGTGTTCGAAAATTAACTCCACGGAGTAGAGTAGAGTTTTTGAAGGTTTGACAGATTTACTTTAGAGTTAACTCTGACACTGACACTGATAGTGACAGAAGGTGCCAATATCGGAAAATAGGTTATGTTGGTTTAAGAAAGATCCTATTATTATTGTTTTCTTCACATGTATGTAACTCTAATCATAAATAAATATTGTGAGCAGTATTAAAACTATTAAATGACCTCACAAAACATTCATAAAACAGTGAGACAAAGTTACTAGATTTTCCGTCCCATGAGTTATGTCAATTTTGACAGGAGTAAAATGAACTCCGAGTCGAATACTCCGACTTTTCGGACAACAGTCACAGAGTAAAATTTACTCAACCTTTCAGTTTTCGAACGCAATGGAGTAAATATTACTCTACGGAGTTAATATTGGAACACAACCCTGGGGAACATCGTGTTCTGAAATTTGTTTGTTATTTCCTCAATAACTCGAAAAATACGAATCCGATATAATTCAAACATGGTCATTAGTTGTAGAATGCCAAAATTCTTGCGGAATTTTGTGAGGATGGTGTAACTAGAAAATTTCAAAAAAATTATTGAAAATAATTGAAAAAATTCTATATATCATAAACTATTCGTCCGGCATGGCTGAAATTTCGGAAGAGCCTTCAGAACCTAACTCTACTGCAGAGTTCCAAGTTTGAACACGATCGGATCCATATTGTTGGTGAACCGAGCAGCCTTTTGTGAGTTCGGTAGCTGGATGCGAATCGTCGTATTTTTGCTAGAACCTTCAAATCGACAACATATCATATAAAACGATGAATCTCATGATGACATATTTTTGCGCGTATGTTCTTGGGAAAATCGTGTTATTTCATCACAAATCTATGGGAGATGATAGCCCTACATTAGCGGTCAGACCTGGTTTTGAAAGAGATCCTCCTTAGGAGGAGGCAACTAAATATTGAAAGGAATTTTTATAAACAAGAGTGAATATCTTTGAGAAATAGAGAAGGCGATTCTTCTTCAAGAGATCCATGTGCCTTCACAGGAGTATATTTGTGAGAGGGGACTTTTGAAAGGTTATGTATCATTTTTAATATGATATCGCAGAAATTTTGCTGAAGGCTTCAAAACTTAACTTTGAATTAACCACACTTTCTGATCTTGTAAGGTGAGAGGCTCATTTGTCGATATTGAATCTCGTGATGGGTAGAGAGGAATTTTAAGGCAGTTTATCTATCACGAATGAGAATATATCTTTATGTTTCACCTCAACACCCTTAGATCTATCAATGGACATTTATTGGTTAAGAATGCGCCAGTAAGCCGGCCACCGCCTATAGTCGGCCACGAGAGCTTTAATTTTATAATAACTTCGGTCGCACATTAGAAATGAGTAATTATCTGTTTTTTTGCCAATCTGTTAGGTTTGCGCGACTTGTTTATCAAGATGGGATTCCCCTAGATCAGATCTAGATCCCGTAGTTCCCGCGCAAAGTTGGCATGTTCAACAGTTTGATGGTTAAAGTGCGAGTGCAAGAAGTGAGTAATATCCATAGTGAAACTTTTGAGGTAAGTTGAAATTTATTACTGTATGGCCAGTGCGTTTTATATCTTATTAGATGATCAAATATGCTTCTAAATTATCAACATTCCATTCAAACACGCCAAATTCTAAAGATTGGTTTATAATTAGCATGGCGGGTAACCGGCATAATGATCTACCATGGTAGCTAGTAGTCGGCCTCATCGGCCGACTACTGGTGCACCCTATTCATCTTATGTTCGTCCTTATTAAGCTCATCCATTAACATATCTTTTCTCCTCTTTCTTCAGCGTGTAGTTTTAATTTACGCGAGATGTATGACCAGTAGTCGGCCATAGGTAGAGTAAACGAAATTGAAGTTATACCAAGTTGCATTTGGTGGCCGACTACTAGAACAGGTATTAACAGCTCATTGAGCCAATAGTCGGCCATAAGATTTCAAACCTGCATCAGCATCATTTTTCTGCTATAAATTTGAAATTATTAATTTCAGATAATGCCCAACCAAGCGAAACGAAAGTTTCATCAATACTCCGATGAGAATTTGCAAAAGGCTCCTGAAGAAATGAAGGAAGGAGCCAAAATAAGGCAAACATGTCGAAAGTACTCAGTACCACGAGGAACAGTACAGGACCGACTCAAGGGACGGGTCGCCAATACATCAGGACGAATGGGTCCAGACCCATACCTGAGTTCGGAAAACGAGCAAAAAATAGTTGACTGGATAATACATAGCTAAATGTGGATTTCCAATAAAAAAACAGGAACTATTATCCACCGTTCAAAAAATTGTGTTGGATGGAAAGATCGAAACTCCATTTAAAGACGGAAAACGAGTGCTATTTCGGCGATGGCATGGCGATCCTATTATATAAATAAGGATGAAGAAAAACAGGTGAAAAAAAATATGAGGAAAAGAAAAAAAGAAGAAACGGAAAGAAAGAAGACTAAACAATTATTGGAAAATTAAAAAAAAAGAAAAACCAATGAAAACACTGATCTATCTCAAGAAGTTCCTCAGAAGAAACAAAAGTGTGCTGCTTGTGATCATGACTTGGATAGTGATGCAGATGACGAAGGAGACAAAAATGTTGGCTGTGACTCGTGTCCAAGATGGTTTCATTTGAACTGTACAAAATTGTCAGGTCAGGCATATGATGACGTCAGACTTTTAGATTTCTGTTGCGATTATTGCTCTAACGATTACTCTATTTTAACCACCAATATTTTTTGTTGGTTTTCATTTATTTTATTTTTTAAACTTTCATGTATCGATTTAACTTAAGAATAGTATTTGTTTTTGTTCGTGTATTCAATTTATTTATTTATTTGATTTTCCAAGCAATGTTTTTTTTACCAAATATTTTTTTTTATCAATTTTTTATTTTTATTTTGTTATTATTCTCCTTTTGATCCTAACATAGCTGTGATAATCGACCTTATTATTGAATAAAATATTTCCTAGTTTTTATAAAAATTATTTTGTTTTTCCCTATATTCTTTATGTTGATATCATTTAATGCGGTCCTGGTAAAAATATAGTCTTATTTGGTGCGGCCGACAACTGGCATTACCCTGGCCGACTATGGGGTGGCATACGGCTGACTACTAGGAAAACTGCCATTTCTTCAAAGAATAATTTAAAAAAATAGTGGATTGGACTCGAAGCGTCCTTTGTTTTCCTCATTTTTTTCTTTGATATGCATGCTTTAAGAATGTTAAGGTAAAAACAGTTCAGCCCAAGACATATCTTTGGTATTCATTGTGGAAGTACAATGTACTCAAAAAAGGCCGACTACTGGCACATTCACCCTAATTGAATATTACTGGAATTCAATTGAATTTAATTCAATATGTTAGGAACTAAACTTATAATTTTCTTTACTTTGATTATTTAAATATGACATTAATTCCAGTAATATTTTTCTAGAATAATTATGTATTCTTCTGCTAAAGAAGAATTGAAGGTAGACAATAATGTGTTAATTTTTTTATCATTGCTTTCTATCCTGACTTCACGAAAAAAAAATTGGTTCAAGCACTGGCGTGAAGTCAGGAGCTTTTGCGCGTATGTTCTATTGTCCATTCTCCTGTATTGGACACTTTTGGTCGAATTTACCATGGTGAATTCTATTGTCTATTCTCCTGTATTGGACACTCTTAATCGAATTCGCCATGGTAAATTCGATTAAGAGTGTCCAATACAGGAGAAGAGTCAATAGAATTCACCATGGTAAATTCGATTAAGAGTGTTCAATACAGGAGAATGGACAATAGAACATACGCGCAAAAGCTCCTGAATTCACGAAAAAAAAATTGGTTCAAGCACTGACGTGAAGTCAGGAGTTTTGCGCGTATGTTCTATTGTCCATTCTCCTGTATTGGACACTTTTAATCGAATTTACCATGGTGAATTCTATTGTCTATTCTCCTGTATTGGACACTCTTAATCGGATTTACCATGGTGAATTCGATTAAGAGTGTCCAATACAGGAGAATAGACGATAGAATTCACCATGGTAAATTCGATTAAAAGTGTCCAATACAGGAGAATTAACAGTGCTTGAACCAATATTATTTCATCCTTACATAGTATAAAACAAAGTCACTTCCCGCTGTATGTCTGTTCCTATGAATGCTTAGATCTTTGAAAGTACGTGAAGGATTTTGATACGTTTTTTTTTAATAGATATACCGCCGTATTCACAAAGCATTGTTAAGTGTTTCAATCTCCGTTACCTAACGGAGGTTAAGGATAAATATGAATCGCAACCTCAATTAAAGTATTTAACGGTGGTGAGACAGGCCTGTTTCACGTTAATTTACACGTTTAACTGAGGTTGTGATTCTTATTTATGCTTAACTGAGTACCTCAGTTAGGACTTAACGGTGATTGAAAGGTTTGTGAATACGGCGGAGAGTTATTCAATAGGAAGGTTCACATGTATGATACATGCATAATATATTAGAGAAACACTGATAATTTCAGAGGTTTCTAATATGATGTCGTAAATAAACACATTTTTTCGCGCTTACATTACAAACGCTGGCTGAACCCTACGATATAGATAAAAAAATGTAGTACAGTATGGTACACTTTAAAAAGGTCTACAAAAAAGTCCGCGATGGTATATGTCTATCTCTTAAGGATAACCCACAATAACCATTTTCTATCCTTTACATTCTACGAGAAATAATGGCTTGTCTACGAAGCTATTTTAAGCAATACAGCATTGTAATTTTTTCAGTTATTGAGGAAATAACAAGCAAATTTCAGATTTATATAACTCCAAAACCATTTGGCTGATTACGCTAGTTAACTCACTTAAATGTCGTATTCAGATGCGCAATCTACCCTGAAAACAGCAAGTCGCTATTTCTTTGCGTTCTGAAGGAATCATGAGATACATCATATTTTTTCGTGATTTTTTTAAAATTTTCTAGTGGTACGGTCCTCACAAAATTTTACACACGTCTTTATGTCGATATTCTACAACTAGTTACCAAGCTTCAATTCGATCGAGTCTATATTTTTCAAGTTATCGAGGAAATAATATTCCTGATGGGTATAACTCCGAAACCGTTGGACCGATTATGGCCAACAGCGAACTTAACTCTTCCATTCAGATGTGCAACCTATCCTCAAAATTGCAAGTCCCTATCTCCTTTCGTTCAAGAGTAGTCGGGGCAACGGTCACCTATCCAGCTACTGAACTCACACAAGGCTACTCGGATCTCCAATAATATAGATCCGATCATGTTCAAACTTGAAACTTGGAAGTAGAGTTAGGTTCTGAAGGCTCTCATAAAATTTCAGCGATGTCGGACCAATAGTTTTTGATATATAGAATTTTTTTCTAAAATTTCCTATGATTTTTTAAAAAAATTCTGGAGATACGATCCTCACGAAATTCCGCCAGAATATTTGCGTTTCTATTTCACAACTAATAACCATGCTTGAATTGGATCGGTTCTATATTTTTCGAGTTATTGAGGAATTACGAACCAAATTTCAGATGGGTATAACTCCAAAACCGTTATGCTGATTATAGCAATAGACAAACTCAAATGGCGCATTCAGATTATCAACCAAACCTGAAAATTTCAAATCCCTATCTCTTTCCGGTCTCAGGTTATCGTGACGTAAATAATATTTTTCAACAATTTTTTTCAAATTTTCTAGCGATACGATTCTCACAATATTTCACAAACGTCCTTAGGTTTATATTCTACAACCACTCACCAAGTTTCAATTCGATCCGATTAGTACTGGTTGTAGACAAAATTATTACTCGAAAACCATTGGGCCGATTATGCCCATTAACGAACTTCTCCGTCATATTGTGATGCGCCACTTACCCTGAAAATTTCAAGTTGCTCTCTCTTTCCGTTCTCAAGTTATCGTGGCAACGGCCGGCCGGACAGAATCAAATTCCACCTCGAATTCTTGATCAGGGTGGCGAACCCAATCGTTTGAGACCATTTTCGGCGGAAAATTCGAATATTACAGACATTTGGGCAAAATGATAACGATGTTTCCCAGAACATACGCGCAAAAATGCCCCAAAGAGTCGTAAACCGTTCAGATAAATTATGGAAACCAATTTAAAATTCCACACAAATTCAAGCAATAATTCAATTTCCAAGCTAGTTACTCGTCCATATGTTTATCAGTTGGACTCGTATTATGTTTACCAAATGTTATATACTCGTATTCCACGTAGGAATTCGAGCTGAAATAATTTGTCTAGGTTGGAAGTTCAAAATTATTAATTTTTTTTAGGCTCCTATAGTGGTCTGTTCTCAGTCAAATTTGCACACCCCAAGAGTTCATCTGTAGTCACCGAAGTGCCAAAATTGGTTTCGGAATTTCAAGCGTAAATATTCCGCAAATAGTTAAACATTTTTTTAATTTCTACTACTCATGCTATCCCCTCGAAATTTTGCACAAGTGTTTTCGTCGGTACTTTGCATCTAACTACCGAGCTTCAATTCAATCGGATCAATATTTTTCGAGTTATAGTGAAAAATAAATTTCAATTTCAATTTAAAATATTTGACCTTTTAATTTCTAGTTTATAGCCATCCGATCAGAATCAGAATCAGAATATTTAGCAGAATCAGAATATTACACTACCTCACATATTATATCACAAAATCAAAAAGATCAATACAAAACTTTGCACGCATAAAAGGTCATCATCCTAAAATTTGATGCTAAATTTCGGATAGATCGATTGATCGGTTTCGGATATATTCTTGAAAAACGTTTTAACTCAAAATGACCATAACTCCGAAATGGCTTGGTGGATTTTGCCCAATAACGAACATGTCCGAGATATTCACGCTACAAAACTACCCTGCAAATTTCAACGCTCTAACTCGTTCCGTTCGAGAGTTATCCTGCTAACCAGACGGACAGAATTGAATTTGACCCACATTATTCATCAGTCGAACTGAATCGTTTGAGACCATTTTCGTAAAAAAATTCGAAATATACAGACATTGTGACAAAATGATAGCACGCTGTTCCTTGCGGAACACGCACGCTAAAATAGGTTACGGAATTTCAAGCAAAATATTCCGCTAAATAGAATTCATTTTTTGAATTTTTTCATCTCATGTGATCATCACGAAATTTTTCAAAAGTTCTGCTTCGGTCTTTTGCATCTAACTATAAAGTTTCAATTCAATCAATTCAGTGCTTTGAGCCTTCGATATAGTCACTGTATCGGAGATAAACTTGAATCGCCAATATTTCAATCGATGAGGGTAAAAAATTTAACATTCATAACATACCAAAACATCCATTGCCCTGAGTGGGATTCGAACCAGAGAAATAAAGGGAAAGAGAATGAGCTTCGACCACTGCGCATCCAAATTTTGGGGGACACTATTTCTCATATTCGAACCCGCGCCCCCTATCGCCAAAGTGTAAGTCAATCTTTACTATGGTGTAAACCGATCCCACCAGACGGTGCTCTTTTCAATCTTTCTACTTCAACTTTACACTAGTTGAATGACAGTAGTCGCGTAGTCGGTAATTAATTATTGGGTGGTAATGGTGGTATTATGTGTTGCCTACAGAACCAATTCACCAATATATTTGTATTATGTCGTCGGCGGCACCGCAAAACCCAACATTTTCAGGAGGCACTAAATTGAATTAGATTAAATTCAAAATAGTTACAAACCACTTGGTATTGATTATCTCAGTGTCTGTTTACTCTTTGTAAAGAATTTGCACACCAGTCCCAACAAATACAATCAAATAATTACCGACGAAATCTCATTTTTGTCAGTTACTTGGTTTTGCGGTGTCGCCGACTGGAAATTACATAACTCAATGACGGTACCTATCTAAAAAATGTATTTATTCATTGGTGTGAACTAAGATAATATTATCTAGAAAATTATCAATAGACGAGGTTACTTTGCGAGATTCACCTAAATGATCTAATAGATCTCTGCTTGTCAAAAATTTCAGTAGTGTAGGGTGTTGCAAATCTGTGAAATCTATTGATCATTTTTTAATGAACGCCTGCGCTAAAGGACCGGACAGTTCTGAAAATAGGTCCCAAAGAATATAATTACATATAATCTCTATTTATAAAACACCCTTTATGACTTCCAAATATATATCTCAACTACTTGCTTCAGCATGACAAAAATTGTTGAGTCACAAAAACCGAGAAAAAAACCATAGGTTCAACACTGTAAAAAATTGCGTTATCAGGATAAAGTTAGGGACAAACTGGGTCCACATATACAATATTTTGTCTATGGCCCACATACGCAACGCATTATGACATATGTGCATTAAAACAGATGTGTTGCGTATGATGAGTATGTTTCAAGAGTCTAGACGTCATAATGTGCTGGACACATGGGCTCAGTTTGTCCATACCTAATTCAGATACCGCTGGAGGTGGTCTACCTCTGGCTCCAGCTTGATTACACTCTACATGAGATCCAAATGAAGAACGACCATGACATGATAGTTTTCACTTGGCATTTTCTGACTTACTCTGAAGACAAATAACTGTTTTATGCTCCAAAAATCCAGCACTATACTATAACTATTCTCAATATATTGATTATATATTAATATAATATTAATATGAAACGGATATTTACAAAAACGTTGAACAGTAAAAGATATATAATGTAATATACTACATTTCATAGGAATAAAGCTCAGTATACATGTAGGTTATCTTTCTATATAGATATAATTGAAACAACAACTTCAGAAGCTCATGCAATTAAACAATTTTAACTGGATTCACCAATATTTTTCCAGACTTTTCTCAAGATCTTTCGGACTGGTGTTTGGTCCATACCTTTCAACTGGTATTCCATTTTTATCCACGATGAATTTGGTGAAATTCCATTTTATACTATCCAGCAGTAAGCCACCCTGCTTGTGCTTCAAAAACTTCCAAAGTGGATGGGCGCTATTACCATTGACATCAATTTTCTCAAACATATCAAAATTTACCTTCCTCCTTTTTGCAAACTCGCAGATTTCATCGTTACCCCCAGATTCCTGCGATCCAAATTGGTTACATGGGAATGCCAGTATCTTCAAACCTTTCGATTCATTATACTTATCATAAAGTTCATTTAACTCCGTATAATGGTTATCAGTATATCCACATTTGGAAGCAACATTTACGATAATGCAGACATGTCCCTTATATTTCTCAAGAGATATAGGTTCTCCTTTGATGTTGTCAGCTGTAAACTCGAAAATTGTTTTTGCTTCCTTGTAATCAATTGTTGTTGCTGCCATTGCTGACAAAATACCGGTGAATATTCTACCTGTAGGTTTGATAAATATGTATTATTTATTGTATAATAATCAAGGTTAGTAAAACAATAAGCACCACTGATATTTCAGACGATATCAAACAATTAACGCATACCCTTCAAAAATGATGATTTTATACTTGTAAAAATAGCCATTCGAAGTGCGTACTCGATAAGTTATTGAACGATTTCTTAGAAATAATAATTACCCAAAATAACTACTAAAATCATTGTTCTTACCTTCACAGAATAATATATCTTTTCTATGATCAAACTTTCATTCCCTATTATTTGAACTTAGGTGTGTTTTGACTTTTCAATGTATGAAAAAAAGACGGATATTGGGAATGTAGGTATATTACAGATCTGTGGATTTATATATTATCGTTATTCATCTGTGAGATAGACTTTGGCCAAAGATAATGATTGTAATCTTCAGTATCTATAGTTATTAGTTACAATTAGTACCTACTAAATAGTACTACATGCTCTGTGGTATCTACATTCTACATAAATGCCAGTGGCGTAACTTGCGATGAACACTGCGTAGTACACCTGGTTCCCGGAACAGCGGAAATATCCTGAATTTAGTTTTTCTACGCGTCTAGGATCATGATCCTTAGGAAATTCAGTATTCACAATGCCAAGAATGAGTAACTTAGCATTACAAATATTGTTGAACCAATTCGCAAAGATTTCATGAGTATAATTAATTAATTGAACTTTATTTATTATTTCTTTTATTTATTGAATATCTTAACATTGTACATTTTGAATGAATATAATATATACAAGTCTGACAAAGGCCAACTTTGAAGCTGATTTCAATGAATCGCAAAGTAATTTCATCAAGAAAGCCTATAGTTGAAAAGAGACAACAACCCCCTTGATCCAGGCTAGCCTAGCCTGTCATCACTTATGGCGATTTCCATTGACACGCTCGGATCACTCGGAGCTGTCACACTGACATATTTGACAGATCTTTTCGGTTCAATTGGACAGATGCATGACAGATGAGATCGATTTCGAGTGCTCCGAGCGTGTCAATGGAAATTAGGGATGGGCAAATGAAAAAAATATATCGATATTTGATATATCGATATTATTTTAAAGTATCGATATATATCGTGTAAAAATATCGATATTTTGATATATCGATATTTATCTATATATATCGTAATATTTGCACATTGTCAAAGTATAGTGTAGTAGGTATCGAAAATTAAATACGAATTGGTAGTCATGTAGTTTTATTTATTCAAAACATTACAATATAATCATTTAGTCAAACCAATAATCGTCAGATATCGACATGAGAAGCACTCTCTGTTTTATGTGCTCCCCGGTCAATCTGCTTCTATTGTCTGGCACTGCCAAGTTAATAACAGACGCAAGCCTTTCTGACGACACGGAAGATGCTTGGCATATTAGGTATTTTAAAGCGATATCAGAAAGAACCGGCGTAAAATGTCGACAACTCACCCAAAACTTTATTGGATCTGATTTCCTTTCCAGTAGTGGTTGGTCCAGATACTGCTTAAGCTCATTGGGGATAGAGCCAGCACTTGGAACCTCTTGCGCAGCTACGCTAACATTTATAAGTTTCTCATGCCTGAACCAGATAGAAGGCTCGGTCTGTTCTGATGCGTTTATTTGTGCAGGTCTTGTTTCTGGAGAACGTTGCCCTCTACGCCTGTGTTCTGCACGAATGTCATCGCTAATTTTAGAAATTGCGTGTGACACGTCAATTGGAGACGTGAAGTGGATTCGCTTAAAGCGAGGGTCCAAAATGGTAGCAACTGAAAGAAAAGGATTTTTTTCTAATGGAGCCAGTTTATCTTCGATTTTTTTAAGCAAGGCCTGTTGTATAGTTATCCCTAAAGTGGTCGATGGTGTAGCTTGATCTGTTACTTGACGAAGTAAATTTAAAACAGGAATGGCTAGACTCGCTGTCACGTAGTTCGAACCGCTGATTTCTTCCGTGCCTTCTTTGAACGGACCAAGAAGGCCAATGAGATCGCGTATAATATTGAGTTGCGACGTGGTGATCATGTCTGGTATATTTCTACCAGTTTTCGTAGCTAAAATTTTAGCAACAAGTGCTGACAGTTTGACAAATCGCTCTAACATATCTAAGCACGAGTTCCATCTGGTGCTGACTGCTTGTGTCAATGTCAGCACCTCGCCTTCTTTTTTTCCACAGTCTACCTGTTCAGATCGTAGCTGGTCCATTGCATTGACTGACTGCTTGAAATATGTCACAATTCCTTTGACACGATCGCAAATTTCTGAAAATTCTTTAATTTCTCTTAAAACTCCATCAACCACAAGGTTCAAACAATGAGCCATGCAGGGAATTCTGTGATTATCAGCTAAGAATAATCGCACTGCTGCCACTATATTTGCACCTCCATCAGTGGTAATGGATACTATTTTACTTCTGTCAATATTAAACTCTTTACAGATTTCTTCCCAGCATTCTTTGATGTACTGTCCCGTATGACCCTAAAAAAGACGTTTATATATTTTGACATTGTATTGTAAACAATTGTAGAGGTAAGATAATGTTGATCTTATGAATTTCAACGTAGATCAAATAATTATACCTGTGATAGTTTCTGTGCACATAGATTTATATTTTGAAGAACAGGCGATCCATTTAAGGTGTCAATGAAGTGAACCGTCACTACTAGAAAACTCCTTGTAGAATTAGTAATTGTGAGTATGTCACTGGTGAAACTTAAAAAAATTAACTCATTTAGAGTTTTTCTAATAACCTCTTTTGTAGTGTTGTATCTGTTTTCTATCAACTGTGTTACCTGAAATAAATGATACGTAGTACTTGTTTAGTTTACCATTGATCTGAATTTGTATAATGTAAATTAAAATATATTTTATTAAATAACTTCTTTTATTATTAGTATGGTGTAGTTTTAATTCTCCATCTCAAAGAATGGATGGAACTTTCTATTATGCTATTGTTATTATTATAATTATTATTTTAAAAATAGAAACCTTTTTTCTACAGGGCAGTTTATAAAGAGGACAAGCGGTTCGACAAAATTTTTGTAAGCCCTTTTTTTCAACACATGATAGTGGTAAATTGTCCTTGCATATCATGTAAATTAATGCCTGTGTAAGTTCACTATGCTTTTGTCCACCTTCTGAAAGAAAGAAGATAAAGAATAAAGATAAGCCAGAAAAAGGAATTAATAACGAGTCATTTGCTACTATCGATATTTCCGCAAATTAATTGGTGTACACCACTTAAATGTTGTGTTGAATAACTATTATTAATAATTTTACTGTGTTAACAATTATTTTAAATGTTGTTGAATCAAAAGAAAGTACCTACACGCATGTTTCTTATAACCCACCTTCGAAACTTAATCCTCTTTCCAAAACATTGAGTAAAGTGGGCTGCTTTCTTTTTTTTATGGAGAACTGAGTCTCGGACTCGGTAGATGCTACATAATCTGTCATTTCTTTTGTACTTGTACTTGGCAACACCTGGAAATAAATAAATAGATAGTAATTAGTAAGAAAACATCAACAAAAGATAAACTCATACTTACATAACCTAAGAAAAAGATTATAGTATTGAATTGAAATATTGATATACTTACATCTACACCGTTACTACTGTTTTCATTGTCTTCCGAGATAGCATCTTCGTGTTCTGGTTCATTCTCATTGCCAGATTTCGTTGGCTTCTGCATGTTAAGTAATTTCAGATAAGCATAATGGTGTTTCACTTTGAGATGGGTAGCTAAATTTGTGGTATTCCCACATGTTTTATATGACTTGTTGCACAAATTGCACGTCACGGGTCCTTGGTTATCCTTTTTTTTAAAGAATTTCCACACTGCCGACATTGGCGATGGATGTGGAAGGCAAAAACAAAACCAATACAATTATATTCACACTTAAAATGAACCGCAGTCCGCCCGTTGCCCCCGTTGGTTAAGAGGTTAAGTCAATAACACACAACACAGATTACAGAAACAACTTGTTTCTGTAATCTGTGGTCAATAAATTTTATTCGTTTGTTTATGTTTTAAAATTTACTAGTCTACGTTGCGAGCGCAAGCGCGCGTGTAAACTTGCTTATGATATATTTTTGTGTCGTTTGCATATATTTCGTGTAACTTTAACCTATCACGTTACGAATAGTTTGCTTTCACATATATTTTCATATTTTTTATCTAAATTACAAGAGTGGATAGGCAAAGGGAGCAGAAACTATACAGCCGATTTACTCATTCTTTCATTGCTCTCTTTTTAGGTCGCGTTCATAAACAAGATAAATTCCCTCGGTAAACGAACAGGAGCTCATAAAAAAAATCGAATTTGATATCCGGAAAAAAATATCAATTATCGATATATCAAGATTTAAAATATCGACGATAATTATCGATTATTTATTGAAAATATATCGATATTTTGATATATCGATATTTTTTACCCATCCCTAATGGAAATCGCCATTAAAGTCCCCTCAGAGAGGAAAGTGTAATTCAGGGCAGATACATATCGGTTTCATGGTTGTTACCAATGATCAGCGTATAACTTAGCCACTGAACGACAAACGAAGGAGCTCTAGGATTGCCTTTACGATAATTCACCATTAATAACATGCAAGTGTGCATTTCAATAATCAGTCAATTTGAGCGTGATATAGGGGAGTGGGGGGATACAAACTCGCAGAAATACATATGTATTTCTCCTGACGTGAAGTCAGGAGCTTTTGCGCCCATGTTCCATTGTCTACGAAATCGATCGAGCTGAAATTCAGAACTCGATTTTAAAATGGTGGATGGAAGTTATGTGAGGCTGATTCTGACGCATATTTTCTGAAATATAGAATTGATGACAACAATATAGATCCGATAGTGTTCAAATTTGGAACTTGGCTGTGAAGATGGGTTTTGAAGGTTCTCGCAAAATTTCAACAATATCAGACAGGTAGTTTCTGATATATACAATTTTTTCAATGATTTCTAGTGATACGACCTCACGAAATTTTCCAAAAATTTGCGTGTCGGAATTCTACAACTAATTGAATTGGTTCAGATTCGTATTTTTTGATTTATTGAGGAAATAATAACAACATTTCCAGATAAGTATAACTCCAAAACCGTTTGGCCGATTATGCCCATTAACAAACTCAAATGTCGCATTCGGATGCTCAACCTACCCTAAAAATGGCAAGTCGCCATATTTCTTTCCGTTCTCAAATTATCTTGAGATAAATAATATTTTTTAATGATTTTCTTGTAATACGATCCTCACACAATTTCACATACGTCTTTATGTCGGTAATCTAGTTAAAAAGTTTAATTAGATCGGATCTGTATTGACTGAAAACTACATTAGTGCTCGGAAACCGTGGTGCCATTTATGCACATTAATGAAATTGTCCGTTGCCTTTGGACGCGCCACCTCCACTGAAAATTTCAAGTTACTATCTTTTTCCGTTCATAAGTTATTGGGCCGGCCAGACAGAATCGAATTTCACCTCGAATTCTTAATCAGTGAGTCGAACCTAATCGTTAACAGACATTTGGGCAAAATGATGTTTTAATCTGGAGATTTCGCACGCTTTTCACTGGCGTTCTAGGAAATATAGTGTAAAAGATTAAAATACGCCGTATTTTAATGGTTGCTGGGTATACACAGTCAAAGAAGCTTGTAAACAACGCATCCATGTCAATAAAATTTGATATCAGTTGTTAATTACATACCTGAATAGATATTATATTAAAATATAAGGAACTATCCTGATCTTATCTCAAATTCATTTCAAGCATTGTTATTGAAGTTGCGTTGCAGGTATAATAAAAAAATAACACTTACACGTGAATAAGATATGTGCCTTCAAAGCACTTACAACTTACAACTATAATGGCACGACGCTCAGACTCGTTGCGTGTGCTTTGAAAGCTCACTTATACACTTGTATCACGATATATCATTTTAATTTTGCACGCTATTTTCCATGCAATTTATTTAACAAAATTCAATGATTAGAATAACATGAATACATTTTTTTGTCAAATTGTCAGATATTTCAAATCTAAATCTGATGATTATTTGGAGGGATCATGGGTCAGCAAGCACGTCTAGGACATAAACTAAATAATCTATACTATATGATAATCTGACGCGCTTGAGTATTTCAAAATGACGATTGTTCATGCATTTACAAAAAGACGCGAACTTGTGTGATCCGAATCATCAGAATTTCGATCTTTGGGTCTATTCAATATACCCTCTAAATATCTGACGTGATCGAATACATTTTTTTTTTAATTTTCGACCCATTAAGCATCCTGAGCTTCCCCGCTATCCTTTGTATCGGCAAGAAAGAGAGAAAGTGCCGACATTTTGATATTGAATGAAAAAATTGGTTCAAGTCCTGTGGACCGGAGCTTTTTGGCGCTCTTGTTCAAACAGACAAATTAAAATTATATCTTCGAAAGTATTGGTTTCTCAGAGTTGGGAATTATATCAATGGATTCTTATCTTATGACAGAACTGCATCATGAAAGATATTAAATTTAAAAAAAGTGTCGTTTAAAAAAATTGTTTTCAAAAATTATCATTTAAACAAGATCGCTAAAAAAGAAGAGCAATCTACAATGCTTTAAAAATTGTCAATAAATTTATTTATCAAAATTAAATGAGCAATATGCAATGATTCAACCTCGTGGGATGGGTTGTTGCAACTTACACTCGGTGCATAGTTTTCACAACTCGAAATACCTAAGGAAAATATCATCGAAATGTCTAGAGCAAGGCTGGAGACAATCATAGCAGATTGTCCATTTATTCCTGATATTTGAGTAGGTAGAGGATTACGAATAGTTCAAAATATATTAACTAGCAACATTTTGAAAATACTGTATATAGGAACATGTCTTACTACTTATTGAAGTAAAAAGTAATATTAACCTCAGTGGTCCACGAACAGTAATTTGTTTTGATGATTCCATTATGTTCTTCTTTCCTATTGCCTTCATAAACTACATACATACTGTTTCAAAACAGTCTTGTATATATTCACACATTCAAGAAACGGATACTTGTTTTCAAACTACGAATTGACATGACTCTAATAGCTATAGACCATATTAGTTAGGTTAGAATCATTCGCTTTGCGGGAGATCCATATTCAAATTTTTTAACAAGGAATTTCAACTTTGAGATGAAACCACCCTATTTAAAAGAGAATGTTAGTGCAGAGACAACAAGTATTGGGTACCTTCAACGTTAGTGCATGTTTTCATGTTATTTCCACATTAAAATCTGCTTCTATTTATTCTTAAATCAAAATTGAAACCATTCTAGTTCGATAGATTTTCCGTATGTCGTAGATGACTTCTGTTGTGCGTCATTACAAGGCCGATTTAGGGTTATGTTATTATTTTTGGCTGATTTCGAGTGCGCTAAGACGTCAATCGAATTTGGTGAACACTTTTATTTTTATGAATTATTTTGGAAACATACAATTTTGTTATGATTCTAGATGGTTCAGAAAGGTTCACAGAATCTATTTCAACCAAAATAAACCTTAAGAAATTAGCCAAAGTATCTAAAAACAGGCGAGAAATCGATCCACGGATGGATCGTCATTCAAATTTCCCGCCTAACCTAACTAATGTGGTCATTTATGACATTTATGAACAGTGAACACAGACAGTGAATATATAGAATTACAATGTATCATTGAAATTTGGAAAAATCATATCTCCGAAAGTATTAGCTTGTTAGAGTTGAAAATAATATCATTGGATTCTTATGATAACCATAAGGCCGATTTTGCCCAATAACGAACTGAACCGACACATTTATCCCTCGAACCTTCTCTGCAAATTTCAATTGTCTAGCTCATTCCGTTCGAGAGTTATCGTGTTTACGGCCGGACAGAATCGATTGTGACCATGGATTCTTGATCAGTGAGCCAAACCAAATTGTTTGAGACCATTTTCAGCCAAAAATTCGAAAATATCAGACAATTGGGCAAATTGATGCACTCTGTTCCGAGGAACAAGAGCGTCAAAAATCTGTAGCGCCCCCAGGTAAAATAGGATTTAAAATTGAACGTTTTTACCTCGTCTCGCGGTGCGGTCTCGCAGCCAAAGCAGGTCGCAGGCTATGAGGACCGCTACCAACGTTTACTAGCTACACCAGAGACAAGAGTCTCTGGCTACACCACTGTCTAAGTGTCTGGAGCCAAGATATCCAAGTCATGTTTCTCATGTTGATGTCACAAACTAAATATAGACTTAACTCTTAACTATTTCCTATGTGTTCTGTGAGTCATGTTATAGTAGGAAAGGTTACATAAAGTATATCGTATATCTCGTAATCTCGTCATTCTTGTCTATATGATATTTACTTTGGTACAAGTCTTCAATCGATAAGCCCTGAGGCTTGACGCTATTTTGAAATTCACTCGAATACCGATCACTACAGACAGATTGACTGGATATTAATCTGAACAATCCTGGACTACACGGGATATCATGATACCTACTTTGAGAGCATATTCTCATTGAGGACCAGTTTCTCAATTGCGAGTTACGCATGTATTACGTATTTATTGATATCCATGAACGATAAAGGCGAAAATTCATGAGACGATGAAATATCGCAACGACAAGTGTTCTCGTCGTTCGTTTCTAAACGAACGACGTCCTTCAAATTGCTAGAATGTCATTTCAACGACGTCGTTTTAATGCTGGATTTATGTAGCTCTCCTCCGACCATATATAACATTACTTCTGACAGCCGCAAAAATTAAAATTGTTTCTCTAGTTCAGTATCGTAATGAGTCCATTCCAGCACTAAAAACAGTGCTGGAATGAACTCATTCATGCATTGTTTCTAGTTATATTTTTCGTTTTGTGGTAGTCAGCACTGACATTCGATCCTATCAAATTTCAACACAATTCATGACAATACAATATAATTAGGATATACATATATAGTGAAATAATTGTTGAGGAAAAGTTTTATTATCATTAAAGAATATGGTACTACAGATTTCCTTCTTGCTAATTTTGAATCATTCATGCTATTAGGAAACTGTTCTTCTAAATCTGATCTCCATTCCGTAATCTGTCAACTTTCGTAACAGTCACACCAACTACCAAGATACAACACAAAAGTCACTAGGATGTATAATCCGAGTTTTTCATTAAATTTCAACAGTATTTTACAAAACTTGCCTGAAATAGAGAAAATATCGTCTAATACTCGTTGCAGAAGGCAATTCCAACACTCATGCGTTCGAAAATTCGCTCCTTCGTCGCTCGTTTTCGAATTTCGCATTCGTGTTTTAATAGGAGCCCATTCTGCAACTTGTTTTAGAATATACTATTCAAGCACTGACCAAGTCAGGAGCTTTTGCGCGCTTATTCTATTGTACGTACATCTCTTAAGGCCGATTCATATTAAACGTCCCGGGGATCTATTCTCGACCATTCGCAATTTGCACGATCGTGCGCATCTCTATAGCAATATATAGCATATGCGACCGATCGTTGAAATTGCGAATGGTCGAGAATAGACCCCCTGCATGCTCGGCTCAGCTCAGTAAAATAATAATGCGATGTGTGATGTGTCCCCTAGAACATGCGCGCAGAAAGTAGGATGGGCAAAGCATGCAGGTTTTTTTCAAGCAATGGAATCCGATCTAGAATTTCAGCCCCCAAGTATATTATAAACAAGCAACACAAACTTTTTTTTTTATTATATTTTCTTTTTTTGACAGCAATCATAATTGGACTGCTGTGATTGTTTCTTTTGTGATTTAATGCATTTATATAATTATTAGAGATGAGCTGTCGTCCGATTTCGACGTTCCATGAAAAGTATAGGAAGGGAAATTTTGAACGACAGAATCGTCTCATGAATTTTGGCCATTAACGCTCGGGTTGCCTACAACCTTGAGTTAACTCGCCATTGAAAACCGGCTCTTAATGGCATTCTCTCAAGAAATTTTGATTAGTTTTACAAAACAGGAATAATGTTCTTAAATTTGGTTACACGATTATTTCCTGAAATTTTAATAATATCGATGCATATTATGTATTAGAGAAGATTTCAATATAAAAGTTCAGAATATTAATATTTCAACAGTACAATTTAAGCGAGTAATCAAGACATAATCCGCCGTACTTATTCACAAAGCATTCAATCTCCGTTAAGTTCTAACTGAGATCCTCAGTTAAGGATAAATTGGAATCGCAACCTCAGTTAAAGGGAAAATTAACGTGAAACAGGCCTGTTTCACCACCTTTAAAAACTTTAATTGAGGTTGCGATTCATATTTATCCTTATCTGAGGACCTCAGTTAGGACTTAACGGAGATTGAATGCTTTGTGAATACGGCGGAGTGTCTATCATAACTGATTGGTTATGATAGAAAGGGATTGGTCTTAACCCCTCTGTTTTGGTTACTTGCTTAAATTAGAATAATGAGTTTTATCAACTTTATATCGGTGGTTACCATGGCTTCCAAACTGGAATATTAGACGGAGATTACATGGTCAGTCTGGTATCAGTCTCGCATCAGTATTACCATCAATCCGGATCATCAGTCCATCAATCTACACTAATAGAACCAATTTCCGTCAATTTGAGATCAATCCATGATTGATGTGATGCGAGACTGATACCAGACTGACCGAGTTTGGACAACAAACCCATGGATAGTTGTGGATAAAGTATCAACTCCCAAATTGGTTACTTTAAGCAATAAAATTAAACTCTTTCTAGAGTGAAAAATATTTCTTCACTAAAAATGAATAATTGATATTTAGATTCTGTCAAAGTTACCTCCTCTTCAACTGAAATTATAGGTATATCTATTGATTTCAAGGGATTCCAAACATGTTATCCTAGAACTTGTATTCCCGATATGGATATGTTATCTGTGAACTATTAGAAATGTAACTCTTCTTATGTTCACATATTATTTTTCCAACCAATTCAACACCTACTTGAAGGTCTTGTTTAAGTGTGAGTTGAAGTAGTTCAAATGGATAACCTGAAGAAGCCAGTGTGGCAAAACAATGGCTGTTCTTAAATAAAGAAGTTTGAATCATTATTTATCGATAAATTGAATTTCAATAAACTCAAATCAGTATACAAAACCAAATTATGACAAAAACAGGTCACATAATGAGGACTATGATAACTTGCATCTTGACAACTATATGTATAAGTAAATCAAAATGTCCCAAAGTGGCCGAAAAGAATAAAATTTTGATGTTAGTTTATTAATTGGTAGGTATTCAAATGCAAAATAAAACGTTATTTCATTGCTTTCTCTGCATGGTCACATTGTTCAGTATCACCAAAGAGAAATTAGAATTCAGGCATTTACTATATAACATACTTAAAATGTATAGTTTATGCACCTTCATTTTCTTACTATGTCCCTTCGATGTTCCGACTAGAATGTTCAAAGAAATTGGAAACAATGTGATACATATATATTTTCCAAACTATTAATCAACAATTATTTAAATTATCAGTCAATCAATTCAATAAAAATATGTGGAATCTCAAATATAAGATATTTCAGAGTATAAAAATATGTAACAATACAAAAATTATAAAAATTATTTTCCCCTAATAATGATGCCAATCCAAAAACATGAACCTATGTCTCTATTACCAATATTTTTCAAGAGTTTTGAGCAGTGCTTTGGGACTCACATTAGGTCCCTGTCTATCAACTGGTTGACCATTTTTATCAACTATGAATTTGGTGAAATTCCATTTGATAGCATCCAGTAAGAATCCTCCTTGTTGTTGTTTCAAATATTTGAAGAGAGGGTGAGCATCATTTCCATTCACATTAATTTTTTCAAATAAATCGAATTTAACGTTTCTCCTCGAGGTGAACTCGCAAATTTCATTGCTAGCGCCTGGCTCTTGTCCTCCAAATTGATTACAAGGAAAGGCGAGAATTCTCAAGCCTTTGCTTTCAGCATATTCCTCATACATTTCATTCAATTCTGCATAATGACTTTTTGTATAACCGCATTTGGAGGCAACATTAACAATAATGAGTACCTGCCCCTTATACTTTTCCAAAGACACTGGTTGGCCATTTATATCGTTGACTGTGAATTCATATACAGATTTCGCTTCTTTCCAATTAACATTTGATTCATTAGCTTCAGCCATCTCAAAATAATTCCTTATTGGTGTGAATCCTAAAAATATAGCGACAATAGGAATACATAGAGCAAAAATCATTTGTTGCATGGAATTATTCATTTTTAATTGAAGATTCCTACGCCGCTTTCATTCAGATTAAATTCAATACGTTTCGTAATATTTGTAAATTTTTACCTCAAATATAATGGCAACTCAAGTTTTCTTATCAGGATCGATTCAGAACAACGTAGAAGAATTCAAACTTGCAATGTCATTCAAGGATATCATTTACTGAAAATGAGCAATTACCGATCCTATAGGTATAGCACAGAACATATATATATATATATATATTAAATTATTTATTAGCTGTATTGTTATTTATCTGTATCTCCTTTCTGCGAAATTGACATCTCTAACCCATAGACAATTAATAAGCACAGATTTATCTGTTCTATACATAAGTCGAATTTAAGCGAGTAACCGCTAACCGGTTACTCACTTAAATTCGACTTTAATAGCGATTTCCATTGACACGCTCGGAGCACTCGAAATCGATCTCATCTGTCCAATTGAACCGACGCGCCAAATTTAAACTGTGGCGCCTTTTTCAGTTTCACTACAATTTCAAATTTATTATTCCAAGAACTGTTATCTCCAACGATAATTGGATTATCGTTGAAGATAACAGTTCTAAGAAAGAAATATTTGCAAAAGTAAATGAAGAAATAACAACCTTATTCTGAATTTTTTTTTTGGTAAAATAATTTTATCAATTAAAATTAATTCATTAATAAAACAATAACTGTTGAATAAGAAAGCAGTAAAACAGTTTATTTCTGAAAAGGAAAAATATTTACAAGAAGGTCATACAGTCAATATAACAAAAACTTTTCTATAAACAATATATAAAAAATAACTCAAATGTCTTCCTTCCATTCCTTCTAATCTTTTCCATGTCTTCCAGTTGGAGGTAAATTATAATCTGTCAAAAAATTGAAATCACCAGAATTGTTTTTATCTGAAGCAGTGGAGGCGCATGATGCCTCTACATCAGAAATTTCAAAATCAGGAAAGTGTTCTTCTTGATTAACATAAGAACGATCATGAAAACCTAAGATGTTGACATGATCATTCTGAACATATTCTTGACTTTCAGAATATGATTGTGGGGAAAAGTTGTGCTGTGCATAGAATGATCTAGAATGAAAGCATGATTTACAGGAGGCATTGAGGGGCAGGCTCCTCTTAACAACCTTGATTTACTTTACTTGTGTTATAAAAATCACTTTCAACACAGTGATCTTAAACAATCTCAAGATGAAACAGTTTGTGGATTCTGGAATCAAACAAAATTGTTTCCATGTTTGGCCACTTACATTCGTCGGAAACTTGAAGAAGTGCATTCCACTCAATCCAGCATAGTATTGATTCTTGCAAGTAAGGTAATTGCAAGAATACTTTGGTGTCCCAACAAGCATATTGTTAATGAGATTTTATAAGTAGCGAGTATACTTAGCTCTTCTCCTTTGATCGATCTATCCTGTCCATGTAAGTCTTAGGTGGTCCTTATAGTTGTCGCATTACTGAAAACAATTTCATATAAATTTTAATTGAATTCTTAATTAAATATGAATAATACTCACCTAAAACAGGTATTCGTGTATGCTTTTACATTTTACAACCATCATCATAACCATACATTTATTTATTTGACATATGGTAAAATTGGTAAATAAGGATCCTGTATCCTGTAGAATAATGCTCGAAGCTCCATCTAAAAGCCGGGTGCGAACTATATAACGTCAAAAATAAACTTCCAATTTTAGACCAGAGCTTTCACTTCTCCTAACGATATATTCTGTGATAATACTCCTGCTTTAGCAGGAGATCTCCTGCTTTCACTCCAAATCTCCTGCTCTCCTGCTTTCACTCAAAATTCTCCTGCTTTTAACAACTGTTCCAAGATCAGATATTTTATTATTTTAATACCTATTTTATATTCCATGAATATGATATATACATTTTATATCTTGTTGGTAACGTTTTTCATAAGTAGTGATGTGAAATACTCGAGTTTTTAAGTTAAGGATATATGTCCTGGAAAAATGTCCGAAACTTTCCCCCAAGGTCGAGCATTTTGAGTATTAAAGTATTTACGGACATTGCGGAAAAATCGGGAAAAATATGACAATCGTCACATGTTAATTTAAATATCAGGACAATTTGAGGCATTTTAAGATATTTATCATGGAATTTTTCATGGTCAATTGGAAATAACAAATAACTTATCATTGAATGAGTTATTATCGTGTTATTTTATTGAGTATCAGTGATAAAGGACCGGAGCCAGGTTCTGAATTAAGAATTAGTATTAGAAAAATCGATTTAATTTGACTGTTTAATAAAAATAAACTTGTTTAAAAAAAACTTTGTATAATTTTCCAATTGGTTCACACAAGGGCGTAGCCAGGGGGGGGGTTTTGGGGGTTCAAACCCCCCCCGAAATGTTATTTTTTCTCTTAAAAAAAAAATTTTTGCTGCAGAAAGTGACCCTTACACCCCCAAAACCCCCCCCGAAATTAATTCCTATTTCAAAACCCCCCCCGAAATTAATTCCTGGCTACGCCCTTGGGTTCACATATCGTTAAGAACCTTCGATCCAAGTAGAAAAGAATAAACTGCTTAAGAAAAAACTCTGTATAATGGCATCACAAATCGTGAAGCATCGTCGATCCAAGTAGAAAAAAATAAACTTCTTTAAAATTTTTGTAAAATTGGCATCTCAGATCGTTAAGCATCTTCGATCCAAGTAGAAAAGAAGAATAAATATCGGACAAAATGAAAATTTTCAAAAAATGTTTAAGTAGAAAAGAAATTTATGATATTTATCCAGACATTTTCGATAATTTCGTTAAATACTAAAAAACTCTAAATGTCGACTGTTTTTAGAAGTAATGATAATTTTCGGACATTTTTCAGTATTTATCAGAGGAGTATTTAAGACATTTTCCACACTCACAACACTATTCATAAGTTAGAAGGGATTGTTTAGTCATTCTGAATAGATTTCTGTCAAATGTCTGTTTCTCAAGTTTTTATCTGTCAAAAAACGAGTTCATACACCTTTGTTTAGACAACTGCTCAATTCGAACCATAGAATAAAGAAACGTTTTATTCTATGATTCGGACTTAAATTTCTGGTTTTTGCTGTTATTAATATTCATGTAGCTTTTATAGAATATTTAATGTGTTTTGTTAATATATTCACACATTTTTTTTGTGCGAAAAGAATTTGTATGGTCATATTTTCGAATCTCCTGCTTTTTCTACCAAATCTCCTGCTTTTTGAAATTCTTTCTCCTGCCAAATAATTTTGAGGCCTGGCAACACTGACAGTGACTATATTCTCATAAGAATATAGTCACTGTAGATGCGCGATGCGCCCTTTCGTCAGCGAGCCGTGCATAGCATTGACTCCAACATTAAAGAGAGAAAGGGTTATAGGCTATTCTTCATGTCCAACAGAGACGGGTAGAAATGATCACGTGACATAGAGCAAAAGATTCAAATTTAACAATGCGTTATAGAGGATGATTATAAAATTACTTTGACAAACTTCAGGAGGAGATTCCTCATAATATTCTAATATGAATTGTCCAAATAAATATATGTCCCGAAACGCCTCGTTTCCAAGATACAAGGTGTTAAATTTTTATTTTTATTTTAGTTTTTTTAAATAACTTCCGAAATACTGACCTTTATTAAACGAGAATTGATATTGAGAGGTTTTTTGAGGTGTCGAATTCGGACCTGATGTTATTATTGCTCTCATTCGTAAGGGGTGCCACCTACACCTATTTTTCTTTTATGGAGATCCATAACTTTTTTGAACGTACTTCTAGCACATTTTTCAGTAAAATAATCGATTCCTCCTATCATATCTACGTAAGAAGCTGCCCTTGTTACAAGTCGCTAAAAGCAACCGTTTTCTAGATATTTGGACTTGAAATTTTCAAGACTGATAAATTAATAGATGCGAATTTACCATGGTGAATTCTATTGTCCGTTCTCCTGAATTGGACACTCTTAATCGAATTTATCATGGCAAATTCGATTAAGAGTGTCCAATTCAGGAGAATTAACGGACAAAATAGAATTCACCATGGAAAATTTGATTAAGGAGTGTCCAATACAGGAGAATGGACAATAGAACATACGCGCAAAAGCTCCTGACTTCACGTCAGTGCTTGAACTAATTTTTTCACCTGAAGTCGGTCATGTATCAGAATGAAATTTTCAGGAACAATCTGCTATCGTATATTCATTCCTTTGATACCTCTCAAAATTTCTTATAATGGGGACTATGGGGTGAAAATCACCCTTATATGTGTTTTTTGCGGTTTTCCACCTGAAATCGGTCTTGTATCAGAATGAAATTTTCAGGTAAAATCTATACTGTCGTATATCGATTCCTTTGATATCACTCAAAATATCTTAAAATGAGGACTATAGGGGGTTAAAATCACCCTAGTGTAGAGTAATAACAAAGGAGTGGATATACGATAGCAGTTTTTCCTGAAAATTTCATTCTGATACAAGACCGACTTCAGGTGGAATAGGGCAAAAAACACATATAAGGGAGATTTTACACCCCCTAGTCCCCATTTTAAGAAATTTTGAGTGCTACCAAAGGAATGGTTATACGATTGCAGATTTTTCCTGAAAATTTCATTCTGATACAAGACTGACTTCAGGTGGAAACGCGCAAAAAACACATATAAGGGAGATTTTCACCTCCTAGTTCCCATTTTAAGAAATTTTGATACAAGACCGACTTCAGGTGGAATAGCGCAAAAAACACATATAAGGGTGATTTTCACCCCTTAGTCCCATTTAAAAAAAATTTGAGTCATATCAAAGGAATGGATATACGAAAACAGATTTTTCCTGAAAATTCCATTCTGATACAAGACTGACTTCAGGTGGAAACGCGCAAAAAACACATATAAGGGAGATTTTCACCTCCTAGTTCCCATTTTAAGAAATTTTGATACAAGACCGACTTCAGGTGGAATAGCGCAAAAAACACATATAAGGGTGATTTTCACCCCTTAGTCCCATTTAAAAAAATTTTGAGTCATATCAAAGGAATGGATATACGAAAACAGATTTTTCCTGAAAATTCCATTCTGATACAAGACCGACTTCAGGTGGAAACGCGCAAAAACATATATAAGGGTGATTTTCACCCCCTAGTCCCCATTTCAAGAGATTATAACAAAGTAAGGATATATTATTTTTGCTGACAATTTTATTCTGTTGCAAGATTAAGATTGGGTGGCATTATATGCAGTAGGGTGGACCACGAAAGAAAATCAGAGTCCACGAATCACCTTAAATATACAATATTCAATATTCCCTTCCACTTCCAAGAAATTTCCGACATACAGCAATGTGATGTTGCACGCCAATGAGCCTTCGGGTGAACTCGGCGATTTCACAGGATAACTTTTCAGGCTAACTTCACGCCGGTTGAATATGGCATGGATAAAATTGTGGATCGTGGATAATTCTCCAAACTGTGGACTGTATAGTATTCAGAGCTTCAGCAATTATTCTTGTACTTCTTTCTGGATTTTCTACAAGAGCGTTCAAAACAGCTTCTTCCAAATCTGGGGTTCGGACTGCTCGTGGTCTTCAAATAATATCAGCTGCCCTCTTAAATATACCTGTTTCTGCCAAACGATGCTGGAGACTGGTAAATGTTGGAGCTGAAGATAGTACTCGATTAGGAAATCGCTCCTGGTAAATACGTCTTGCTTCGAGCGCATTGCTATCAGTAATAGACCAGGGTCGAAGCCTTTAAAAATGGTAAAAAGTGAAAAAAAATCATAACCCATTGGAAAAGGAAGAGAATAGAACAAAAATGATTGGAAAAATAAGGGGAAGGGGTAGAGTTTTTAAGGGTAAAAAAACGGTTTATCTCGATTTCCGGCAAAACTACGAGTCCTATGGAAAAAAGTTGAATGCAAAGTTGTAGGTAATAAAAAGATCTACAACTTTTGTATTCACACTTTTTCCAAATAACCTTTTTATGTCCCAAATACACTGTAATTTTTGCGCGTATGTTCTGGGGAACATCGCGTTATAGTTTTGCCCAAATGTCTGTAACTTTCGAATTTTTTGACGAAAATGGTCTCAAACGATTAAGTTCGACTCCCCAATGAAGAATTCGAGGTCAAATTTGATTCTGTCCGTCCGGCCGTTGCCACGATAACTTGAGAACGAAAAGAGCTAGCGACTTGAAATTTTCAGGGTAGGTGGCGCATCCCAATACGACGGACAAGTTCGTTAATGGGCATAATCGGCCCAGTGGTTTCCGAGTAATAATTTTGTTTTCAACCAATATAAATCCGATCGAATTGAATCTTATGGTGGGTAGTTGTAGAATATGAACCTAAGCACGTTTGTGAAATTTTGTGCGAATCGTAAGGCTAGAAAAATTTAAAAAAATTATTAAAAAATATTTTTGTTGTCACGATAACTTGAGAACGGAATGAGATAGCGGCTTGAAATTTTCAGGTTAGGATGTGCACCAGAACGCGACATTTCGCGTTATAGCCATCTGTAATTTTCTGAAATTTGGTGGTTTTTTGTTCCTCATTAACTCGAAAAATACTGAACCGATTGAATTCAAACATAGTTATTAGTTGTAGAATGCCAACGCGAAAATGTTTGCAAAATTTGGTGAGGATAGCATTTGCAGAAAATTTTTAATAAATCATTGAAAATAAAAAAAAAAAATTCTATATATCAGTAACTATTCGTTTGAAATTGCTGAAATTTTGCAAGAGCCTTCATAACCTAACTCTACTGCCTACTTTCAAGTTTTAATACGATCGGTTAAATATTGTTGGAGTTTCGAGCATTCTTGTGTGAGTTCAGTAGATGGGTGACCGTTGCCTCGATAACTTTCGAACGAAAGGAGATAGGCACTTGCAATTTTCAGGGTAGGTTGCGTATCCGAAAGGGAGAGTTGAGTTCGTTTTTGGGCATAATCGGTCTAACGGTTTCCGAGTTATACCCACCTGGAATATTATTTCCTTAATACCTCAAAAAATAAATATTCGATCGCATTGGTGCTTGGTAACTAGTAGTAGAAAATCAACATAAAGACGTGTTTAAAATTTTGTAAGAACCGTACACCTAGAAAATTTGAAAAAAATGACGAAAAAAAAAATTTTAAGAACCGTACCCCTAGAAAATTTTAAAAAAATCACGATAAAAAAAAATTGGTTCAAGCACTGACGTGAAGTCAGAAGCTTTTGCGCGTATGTTCTATTGTTCATTCTTCTGTATTGGACACCCTTAATCGAATTTACCATGGTAAATTATGTTGTCCATTCTCTTGTATTGGCCACTTAATTCGAATTTACCATGGTAAATTCGAATTAAGAGTGTCCAATACAGGAGAATGGATAACATAATTTACCATGGTAAATTCGATTAAGGGTGTCCAATACAGACACTCTTAATGCGACACGGACACTCTTAATTCGAATTTACCATGGTAAATTCGAATTAAGTGGCCAAAACAAGAGAATGGACAACATAATTTACCATGGTAAATTCGATTAAGGGTGTCCAATACAGAAGAATGAACAATAGAACATACGCGCAAAAGCTTCTGACTTCACGTCAGTGCTTGAACCAATTTTTGGATTTAAAATTTTTTTTTCACCTTAATTTGACTTAATATGGAAAAAGCAGCCTTATTTTCAATCAAAAACTCTCACGTCAAAATATCTGCTTTTTTAAAAAAGTAGGTGGGCAATTTGTTCGTTGAAATCTCTTCCTTCTGATGGTCTAAAAAAAATATACATTACTAAGGGTAAATTTTCTCAGAAAATGCTTCGAAATAACAGGTAGTAAGGCCCAGAGCCTAATAGCTCTTTGCACAATCCTCTATGAAATAACTTTTGATGGGCTAAAATTTCACAGTCACTCATGTGTATAAGTTATATTAAAATAGCAATAAATAAGCATCTACGCATATAATTTAGAGAAGATTCTAGAACTTTATCAAAATATTGTTAGTGTCTTATAAATATTAACTTTATTAACTTAGCATTTTCTGAAAAAATTTACCATAGTAATGTATATTTTGTTTTAGACCATCAGAAAGTACAGATTTCAACAAACCAAAAGCCCACCTACCTTTTTAAAAAAGCAGATATTTTGACGTGAGAATTTTTGATTGAAAATTAGGCTGCTTTTTCGATATTAAGTCAAATTAAGGTAAAAAAAAAATTTTAATCCAAAAAATTACAGTGTATTTGGGACATAAAATGGATAGCTTTCACCAAATTTGGTGAAAAAAAATTTTTTTTTGTTAAAGATAAAAATTAAAAACCAAAAACGTGGTTATTTGAATTTTTCCCATACATTTTGAGGTTATGTGAAAAAAGTGTAAATAAAAAAGTTGTAGATCTTTTTATTACCTACAACTTTGCCATTTAACTTTTTTTCCATAGGACTTGTAGTTTTGCCGGAAATCGAGATAATCCTTTACCCTTAAAAACTCGCCCCTTCCCCTTCCCGGGATCGCCCGGCGTAAATTATTTTTTTTATAATTTTTTTTATATTCTCTTCCTTTCACAATGGGTTTCGTTCTACTATAATTTCTTTCGGTTTCAAAAATTATCGACCCTGGTCTACAAGGCCATAAACATAAAGGAAATGCATATCGGCTAAATGAGCACTGAGGTTTGACGACCGAAGATCAAAGGCCACGTCAGCACGATTGCGCTCGAACGAAATAAGTTACACAGTTGAAATTTACAGGTTAGGATTGAGGAATAAATATCTCGGTTAAGTTCGCTAATGTACAAAATCCGTGGAGTAGTTTCGGAGTTATAGCCATCTGAAATGTTGTTTTTCCAATAATTCGAAAAATAATAATCTGACCAAATTAAAACACGGTATTTAGTGGAAAAATACTGACACCGACTTCGGATCAATATTGGTGTAAATAATAAATATAATAATAATATAATATATTACAACTATCGAGGTGTATACTGGTCCATTTTTTTAACTCGACAAGGTATGAACAGTATTTGATTTTTGACGTGCCCGGATAGAATTGAACGAATCATCATGTAATTCCGTAATTTAAATAAGAGTAATTTCTATTTTCATAAAAATAGCCATAACTAAAATATCGAGATTGCTATGTTCGAAAGAAAACGCTCTGTGCTTGTCTGGAGGCCCCGAAGCTACAAAAAGGAGTGGAGGCCACCTGGCCCCAAATTAATTTCATAATAAAATGGACAATTTCTTTCAGTCGAATTTTCCAACAAATTCTGTAGGTAAAGGTAAAACGCGAAAAAAATATCAAAGGAAAAGTTGTTCAGTAGTGTTTAATAGTCTGAATTTGTTTTTTTTTCCGAAGTCTCTATTTTGGTGGCCCTCTTTTGTGGAAGCCCCAGGGTTGTACCCCGGTTGCCCTACCCTAAATCCGGCCCTGGTGATTGTATTGGATTTTGATGGTCCCTATTTAAAGGGCGCCTATACTGACCTGGGTTTTTTAAGGGCCTGAAGTGGATCTGAGGTGCTTATAGATTGGCTTGTGGTTGGAATATAAGTATAAAAGGAAGACATTGGATTAGTGTCCTTTTTTCGTTTGTGTGTGCAGCAACAAAGAAATCGTTCGACAGGTTTAATAATTTCTCTGAATTGTAGTTGTAAGTTTGACGAACCACTCTCAAGTGAGTCTTTTGCATTGATAATGAATATTAACACTGCTTTTATTCAAGTGGGAAGTGTTAACGGCTATTCCCGCAAAAGGAGCAGAGAAAATTCATTCTGCTGGTACCTGCCGACTAGTGTTTCTGCTTCTTCAGGACAGGGCAACCAAGAAACCAATGAAAAGAAGCCAACTAGCAGAAACACGTGTCGGCAGGTACCAAGAGAATGAATTTTCTCTGCACCTTCTGCGTAATTACCCATTAAACCTTCCCACTTAAATATACTTCTCCGCATTATCCATATTTCTACTTTTCATATCCTCGGGTTGAGGTCGCATCGCACAGGCAGCTTATGCTTCCTCCGTGCCGATGCCATAGTTTACCTCCAAATTGGAGGTCCTAGAATTGGAGGCACATTTATTTTTTATTTATTATTGGAATCGATTACTATATCCATAAGAATACTGAAAAAGTTCAACCGCCGTCAAAATTTTCAACGAGAAAACGATTATTCAAACTTGGTTGCACATAATGCCTGTTCAAACCATCGAAACTTGGCACCAGTCCGTGACGTAACCCGTCATATCTACTCTCACTCTCTTCTCGTACCCGTTTCACTCTTTATTCCAGTGTAACATGGCTCCCTATAGAGGGCTTGCAGTCAGCATTGGCTGTAACAAGCAGATGGTAAATTTTGATTACGTCATCCGTCATAGACACGTTTCAGAAGCGTTTCACCTCTATTGAAATTGCTTCTTGATTTACCGGTTTTCAATACCGAAATATTCAAATTTTATAAATTATGAAAGTGTATGAGACTATACATGATGGTATACTGGTATTGAAGTAGATTAAGAAAATAAAAATATGGTATTTCGTGTTACATGCAAGAGATCTATTGGTTGCTCGATCCTGTTGTGGCGTCACCTATTTTAAGTTTTTTTCCATCTTTTCCTTGGTTTCTTGGTTGCCCTGTCCCAGAGCTGTGCCGAGCACTGACGAAAAGTGCTTCGAGCACTAAGCACTGACTGAAAAGTGCTCCGGAATCTCGAGCACTAAGCCCTTTTATTCATGAAATGCTCGCGATTACTAAGCACTTTCGGAAAGTAATTCGTCTTTGCGAGCACTAAGCACTAAGCACTTCACAAAAGGATGAGTCTGTTAAACATTTGACGGGGAGTGGGGGGCAATACCATACTTCCTTCAAGATAAGGTTATATAATATGTTAATTATACTGGTACACCTATTGTTTTGGCGCGATCGTTCCCTGGAACGAGAACATTAACATGTTTTCCGAGTGTCTGTAATTATCGAATTGTGGGCGGCAAATGTTATCAAAGGATAAGGTTGGACTCACTGAAGAGGACTTCTTGGTAAATTTCAATTCTATCCGTCCGTCCCAAAAGAAAAGAGCTAGACCCTTGTAATTTTCAGGGTAGGTTAAGGGTGCAAATGCGCCGGTTAAGTGCGTTCATGTGATCAAATTGAAACTTAGAAATAGTTGTAGAATACGTACACGAAGACTTATTTCATATTTCGTGAGAATCATGTCACTAGACAAAAAAAAAGTAAAAATATCTGTCAGATGTTGCTGAAATTTTGCAAAAATCGATAGGGCTGGTATTCTTGGAAATATTTTGGAAACATATTTTTTGGAAACCTTTGGAGATTTCAGTACCTGGGTAGTGACCATTGTAGATATTATTTTGAAAATGTGCGCTTCTCTCCATTTCTCATTCAGTAAGTGTGCTCTCTACATCTTCCGGCAAACTTGGAGGCGGGCTTTCAGCTGCGACAAGAGAAATAGGAAAAGTGAAATTATGTGCGTGTAGTGTTATGGGGAAGCCTGATTGATTTTAACAAATATTTGAATGCATATTAAGATGAAAGTAATGAAAATGACAGATTAGATAAAATTCCCGGGAATCACTGACGTAGTGATTTTGAGCGTTTATTATTGTCACTATTCATCGAAAATAACATACAATAGACAACCATCCATACGATAGACAACCAACATATTGTACAATAATATTGACCGTCTAGGGGCCACCGTCATTATATTGTGCAACGCACATTGCACAATAATATTGAGCGTGTATGATGTGGTGAAAAAACAAAATTTTTAGAGCAAATGTAAAGAATAATGAGGGGTTTCCATAATGAAATTTGAAATCGTTGGAATTGAAAATTTCTGAATATGAATGCACTGAATTCACTTATGAACAAGCTGAAGAAAAGAAAATTAATAAACAAATTAAGAAAAAAATCACTGATGTAAAGATAGGGAGAAGGCTCTGCGCGCTTGTTCACATCACTCGGAAGCTCTTGAGATATAGATAAGCGGCCTAATCAACCCACTGTGTACCTACCAAGATTGTATGTACTGTACCCATATGTGACTGTATTTTATTTTACAGAATGCCAAAAAAATGCCCGTTATATTGGGTAATAGGTTATCACACCGAAGAAGACATGAGGAAAGCTCTTCAAGAAATTGGTACGGGAAAAAAAATACGTGCTGTAACAAGGGAAAACACAATTCCATTTTCGACGCTACAATGTTATGCAGCCAAAGTTAAAGCATCTACAAGCTCTGAAAATGTGAGACTTATGCCGCATTATGACATTAACAGAGTTTTCACGGATGAGCAAGAACAAGCACTTAGCGAATACTATAAAAATTGCGCTCTCATGTTTTACGGTTTAACAATAAAATATTGTCGAAAAGTTGCATATGAAATGGCTGTTATAAACAAAATAAGAATGCCACAGTCATGGAATGTGAACCAGAAAATCTGGCCGCAGCTTAATCGTGACATACACCGGAGAAGGAAAATTTGAGGTTACAAAGAACAGAAACCAAAAAGAGGAGGATACCAAAGAAAGACAAGCCAAAGAAAAAAGCTGTGAGAAAAGTCCTGCAGAGTGAATCAGAAGATGACGATGAGGATATACCTCTTAATTGATGATGAAGGCTCCGATTGGTGCGAGGAATACGAAGATGAAGAGGACACTGAAACTTTAACTGATCAAAAGTTACTCCATAGTGTCTTGTCTCGAGTTCTAAAGGAAAAAGATGCTAGTTCGTTTTTCAACTAAGAAAAAAAGTATTTATTTTGTCGGAAAATTCTACATGACCATAATGAAAACTTAGAATATTACGTAAGCTACATCCGTTCAAATAAGAAATATCAGTTGCATATGATATATATACACTGCTCAACAATTGATAGGGATCACTTACTTTTTCTAAATTTATTTCTGAATTATTCGCTCCAAGATTATAAATTTAGTCAGATATCAGAGTATTTTCAGTTGATAATATGGTTCACTTGAGAAAAGAATGAAAAAATGGAATGTTGGAGAGAAAAAAAGACTTTATTAGGAACACTCAAAATTCTGTGTTTGAATAACATAAACATTTTATGATGACACCACAAGAAGGCTGAAGTTTCGGTTACGCTAGTACCTAGTTGGCCCCCCACGAGCTCGTCTCAAGCATTCTACCCTACGAGGCATACTTTCAATCAAACGATTTATAAAATTTTGGGGCAAATTCGTCCAAATATCCCGTAAAGCGTTAGAAAGGTCCTCCAGGTTATTGATCGGTTGTTCTAAGGTTGACAATTGTCTAGACATCTCAGACCAGACATGTTCGATGCAATTCATGTCTGGAGAGCGAGCTGGCCAGTCCATCCTATCAATAGCATGAGTTTCTAGCGCTTCATTAACCAGACGACTACGGTGTGGACGGGCATTATCGTCAATTAAAATGAAATTCTCGCCCAAGGCAGCCGCAAACGGAACAATTATGGGTTCAATAATCATATCGTGATATCTCTGGCTGGTCATTGTGGTGTTCTGCAGAACAACCAACTCTGTGCGTTGGTTCAAACAAATGCCTCCCCATACACATATAGAACCTCCGCCAAAAGCTGTTGTGGGTACCATAAACTGTTCTGCATACCTTCGACCTCTTTCCCTCCAAGCAAGAATACGTCCATCGGAGTTGACCAAACGAAATCTAGACTCATCCGTAAATAAACATCGGCTCCAATCTTCAACTGTCCAATTGCGGTGCTCCTCAGCCCATTGCCGTCGATGAACCCGGTGTTCCCTATTCAAACGGGGATGTTGTACCCTCCTATGTGCTCTCAAACCACGAACATGTAGTCGTCGTCTTACAGTCTGGTTCGAAATTAGAACTCCTGTTGCAACTCTCAGTGATCTATTGAGCCGCGACGCCGGGTAAGTGGGATTTCTCCTAGCATTGAGGACCAAAAGACGATCTTGGGCAGCTGTTCTACTGCGCTGCCGACCTCCCCCATGAACATAAGCTACTGAGTCGTTTTGGATGAACCTATTCCAAGCCCGACTCACGACACTTTGCGAAACATTCAACCGCCGGGACACTTCTCGCTGGGACAAACCTTCCTGTATCCACCGTATGATTTGGTCCAGTTGCACAGGAGCGAAACGTCTTCTCGGCATGACTGATAAGCTAATATTGTTCTCATTTCTTCAATTATTGTCACCTTATGTGTTTGAACGAGAGAAAAAAACAGATTTAATAACGAATACCACATTGCTTTTCACTCCACATGTAACAGCCTACAGATAATAATCGATTTTGTGAACAAGAGCCGATGAAGTGAGGAAAAATTTGATATAAACTCAAAACATCTTAATTTTTCCTTAGAGAACATATATAATGTACAGATATTCACGAGATAACTTGAAAAAAATACAGATGAAGAGAAATTCATAAGTGATCCCTAGCAATTGTTGATCAGTGTATTAGAGTGTGTGATATAAAACTTATTTTGCCTCAGCCTCGTGTAGGAGGAGGCACCTTACGGCAACAATCGTACTACGTTTTTAATGTTGATTTTTCCCAAATTGATATCCGTTAGTTGATATTAGAATTTTTTTAAATTTTGTGATAATTCAGTGTTTAGTCGATATTCAAAAGAATAAATATTAATTTACAAAGATCTCAATTTCGATTAAGCGAACTATGAAGTTTAAAAACCAAAGTGCAACCAAATTGTTGAATTATTAAGTTTTCTGTTTTGTTTATTCATTCTTAAGATTAGTACCTAGTAGGTAGTTTGTAAACATTAACTAAGAAAGCTACATATTGTTAAAAAATATTCATTTCTATTATAATACCGGAGGATTATTGAGTACCCATGTTAAATGAAACCTAAAATAAAATGTTTAACAAAAATATTGCAAATATCAGGAATCATCTGAAATTTTATATTGAAAATCCCTCTTGATCCACTGTGCCCTTAGGGTTGACTCACTGTGTACTCCTCTTAGGGCACAGAGGATCAATATACATTTTTTTTCGAATGTACATTTTTCAATAACCATCAGATATATTCAAATTTATTTTCCATCAATTTGTAGCACAGTAGCCTACCTTTCTTCCATTTAAGTTTGGCATCGATAGCTTGAGTAGTTTTAGAGCTATCTGAGTCTTAAAATTGAGTGACCCACTGTTGCCACAACTACCCTATCTATAATATAACAAAATAATCAAAATTAGTTTTTAAACGTGAATATTTCCAATACCGTTGGTCCGATTATGCCCACATATTAACGACCTCAATCGAGATATTGAGGCCGCAAACTTACCCTGAAAATTTTAAGTTTAAGCTGTGGTCGTTTCGCAGAAATGAGTCTAATCTAATCGTTTGAGATCCATTTCTCCCCAGAAACCATTGTGATGAAACAATCGAGCTAAAATTCAATAAGTTGGTTAGGTACCTACTGACTGACAAATGCGTCTACTTCTTTTTTGGGAGTATTTATTTTGTCAACTAAAAAAAATGATTATTTTTCAATATTCGATCGTGTGAATTTTGCAATAGCAAAACTTAAAAATTCAAGTAACAGTATCAATACATTTCCCCTGCAGTCATTTCTACAGAAAAAATATTGCACGATGAAGATAGTAAAAATTGGTATTTGAGATCAAATCAAGATATATAATAAACTAGTGTTCCATTAAAAAATAATTTAACATTAGAAAGCTATTTCCATTCTTTGAATATTATTATTTTTTCATCAAGGGCTAATAATTTGTCATTACAACGTGTTTGTATCAAACGTATATCAATATTCCTTTACTTTTACATTAACGTACATACTCGTACAATATATGTAGGTACATAGCAATATAGTATATTAATCAATGAAGGTATTGAGAATGCCATTATTCATGAGGGTGATTTTTATGAAACAAACCGGAGGTGAGTTTCGTAAATCCCTCGAGTAAATAATTAAAGTCATAAAAAGCAAATTGAGTATTATGCTCCATCCACAACGATTAATTATTTCTAAAATAATTTCAAATATTTGTTGGAATCAATTGATATTTCACATAGACTTAATTTCATATGAATTGTTATCATAGTGAACTATGCATGCCATTATACTTGAGTAAACACACGTATAATATGCACATTATAGTACAACAGTCTTGGATAAAAATCTTAAAATGTTTACTTACCTTAGATTCTTGCGAAACTGCGCAGTTCACTCACTACTGACTGTAACTTCTTTAAATCTACACTCGAATGAGTCGAATGTCCATAATGCATAGATTATAGCCATAATGCCATAATGATGCGATCGTCTTACGTTTTCAGATTGTGACAAGTATGAATCGGTTATCCCGAGAAGTGCTCCGCAGCATTGCAGTGCTTGGGAGCACTTTGTAGTGCTCGGGAGCACTCTAGTGCTTGGGAGCTGTTTGTGGTGCTCGGGAGCACTCTAGTGCTTGGGAGCACTTTGTGGTGCTTGGGAGCACTCTAGTGCTTGGGAGCACTCTGCTATGCTCGGGAGCACTTTGTTGTGCTCGGAAGCACTTTTCGGGAGTTCTGAGCACTAAGCCTTCTCGAAAATTTTGAGAAGCTCTAAGCACTAAGCACTGCTTCGATATAGTGCTCGCGAGTACAGTGCTTAGGAGCACAAAAGTGCTCAGAGCACTTTGACGAGCACAGGGCTTTGGGACAGCTCTGCCTGTCCTGAAGAAGCCAACTAGCAGAACCACACGTGTCCGCAGCTTAGACTATAGACTATAGTCTAAGGTCCGCAGGTACCAGCAGAATGAATTTTCTCTGCTCGGGTATTCACCGACATACCGACTGTTTGTCCGATCGATGAGGCAACGCTTTTTCGGGGAATCCCCAACTTTGTTTTACTATATTTTTTGGTGGTGATTTTATAAATTCAAAAAGAAGAAGCATTTGAATTTATTAACAGTAAGAACGAAGATTTTTGGCCTTAGCATCCAAATCACTGCCATTTCCTAAATATATGTTTGGACCACAATTCCGTAACACCAGTCCATTGGTGTGGTGGAAGTCATTATTCCTTACCAGTTGGCCTACGGAAAGAAAACTTTCTAAAATTTTGTGAACAGCTACTATAACATCCTTGGTCAGGTTTTTTTCAACATTAGCCTTTTGGTACCATCAAAATTAGGAAATCGATTGAACTTTTTTGTTGTTTAAATATTCAAACAGAGAGCATTCGTCTACACCTAAAGCTTGTAATAGTAGCAATATATGGTATACATTATGCATTACCTGGTGGCAGTGGTGGGACAATGCAATTCCGGTGTTTGTCGTAAATATTGAATGTCAAGCTTGTTCATCGGTCTCTTTATGTGGCTCAAGCAAGAGTCTCTTGAGCCACACCAGATGTGGACAGTTTGTCCACATCTGGTGTGTTCTGGTATGTCAGTATATGATTTTGCAGAGGAATATTCTCCCCGGTTAAGCCAAAGGTCCGGGATCGGGATTACCGTATTGCTATATTCAGGCGTTCCGTAATGATTAGCATGATTCTATCATTGTTATTATTGAATACCAGTACTGCAACAGATATTAGTATGGCCTTTGATGGATACCGAAGAAGCACACTGTTAGCTACCTAAGAATGAGTGTCGAAACGAAAGGGGGATGTGAGACGTTAGACCTAAGTTACCGGAACCCTATGAATATCTTTTGCACGCTACTTGAATGTGTAATTTGGATAAAATCCATACACCGTGTTATTGCTTCCACTATGTACCATGCAACTCTTTCGTAAATACTATGTAAACTTATTGCTATTTTCAAGCACCTGTATCCCTTTACTAGGGATTTATGGCGATTTACTATGTACCTACCTAGGGCTATTTACCATGTAACTATTTGTAGTATACTTGGTTTTTACATACATTTTGGTCTATACAGGGTATTTTCAAAAAAATAGTAATTTTTCGGCAACCGTCCGGGAAGTGCCCACTTCCCGGACGCTTTTTCTTTGAGAAAGAAGCATTTCCCGGCCTAGTCCGGGAAGTACGTACTTCCCGGACTAGGCCGGAACAATCACGCCGTTTTGGTCATTGTAAATATGAAAATCTTGGTAGGTATATTTTTGATAAATGAAGTTACCATAGCACTGAGAAAACGGCTGACAGTTCATATACAATTAGTTGTCAACATGTGATATTTTCTGTTCTGTTTAATTTGAATAAGATTCAAAATATATAAAAAAGAAATGTGTCGTCTCATTGATTTGTTATTCTACAAAGTTGCCGAAAAAATATTGTACGCAACACGCCCGAAAAAGGTTTTTTTGGACTCATAGACTTCCAGGACTCGCTTACGCTCGTCCTAGAATTTTGTCTATTCGTCCAAAAAAACCCTATTTTCCGGACTTGTTACGTAAATTACTATTTTCGGCAACCGTCCGGGAAGTGCCCACTTCCCGGACGCTTTTTCTTTGAGAAAGAAGCATTTCCCGGCCTAGTCCGGGAAGTACGTACTTCCCGGACAAGGCCGGAAGAATCACGTCGATTTGGTCATTGTAAATATGAAAATCTTGGTAGGTATATTTTTGATAAATGAAGTTACCATAGCACTGAGAAAACGGCTGACAGTTCATATAAAATTAGTTGTCAACAATTTGCACAAGTGATATTTTCTGTTCTGTTTAATTTGAATAAGAATCAAAATATATAAAAAAGAAGTGTGTCGTCTCATTGATTTGTTATTCTACACGGTTGCCGAAAAAATATTGTACGCAACACGCCCGAAAAAGGTTTTTTTGGACTCATAGACTTCTAGGACTCGCTTACGCTCGTCCTAGAATTTTGTCTATTCGTCCAAAAAAACCCTATTTTCCGGACTTGTTACGTAATAGTAATTTACGTAGCAAGTCCGGAAAATAGGGTTTTTTTGGACGAATAGACAAAATTCTAGGACGAGCGTAAGCGAGTCCTGGAAGTCTATGAGTCCAAAAAAACCTTTTTCGGGCGTGTTGTGTACAATATTTTTTCGGCAACCGTGTAGAATAACAAATCAATGAGACGACACATTTCTTTTTTATATATTTTGAATCTTATTCAAATTAAACAGAACAGAAAATATCACATGTTGACAACTAATTTTATATGAACTGTCAGCCGTTTTCTCAGTGCTATGGTAACTTCATTTATCAAAAATATACCTACCAAGATTTTCATATTTACAATGACCAAAACGGCGTGATTGTTCCGGCCTAGTCCGGGAAGTACGTACTTCCCGGACTAGGCCGGGAAATGCTTCTTTCTCAAAGAAAAAGCGTCCGGGAAGTGGCACTTCCCGGACGGTTGCCGAAAAAAATATTTTTCTAACCGGACCTAGAATTCATTATAATATACTATTTCACAAAAACTCGCTTTTGCAATGAAAGGATAACGAAGACATGATCGAAGTTCACGTGAAATGAGTTTTGTAATGAAATTGTGAGTGAATTCGTTAAACAATAATATGAGTCTAGTAAATTTCACAGGCAGTTCGACAGAATAAAAACTAATCAACTATGATTTTGCCGATTTTTCGGAACCATTCGTCGACAAAATCATAGTTGATTAGTTTTTATCTCAGATCAATATGTTTACTAATAATTGATCTGAAGTTTTTATTCTGTTCAACTATGATTTTGCCGATGTTTCGGAACCATTCGTTGCCAAAATCATATAGTTGATTAGTTTTTATTCTGTCCAACTCCCTGTGAAATGTATTAGTTTAGTTGAACATGGACGTGAACACTGCATATATCAAGTGATATAGATACTGGTGAATCGAAGGAATACCGAGGAAAAAACACGGATGGAGCTGAAAATACTGAAATGTATAAAGGAATAAACAAATTAATTCATAACATTCCCAAAGATCTTGACGATACTTCAATGACTTCATAATTTTAATTTTCAATTTTTTCCTCAAGCAAACGTTCTTCAAGCAGATATTAGATTTTCTTACAAATCATTAATAATTTCCAAACCAAAACAATGATATTGAACTGTTTATTGATTCATTCATGACCCTCACTTTAATATAAAGACTATGTGCATTTAGTAAATTGAACACATGCATTGTGCCACTTCTACATATTTGTCTACCAATATTTTTCAAGCGATTCAATGAGCTCTTTTGGACTGGTGTTAGGTCCATGCCTTTCCACTGGTTGACCTTCTTTATTAACAATGAATTTTGTGAAGTTCCATTTGATGAAATCGCCCAAAACACCCCCCTGTTTCAATTTGAGGTATTTCCACAATGCACTTCCATCGCTTCCATTGACGTTAACTTTTTCGAAAATATCAAAATTAACGTTTTTAGATTTCATGAACTCGGATATTTCTGCACTGTTACCAGGTTCTTGGCCAGCAAATTGATTACAGGGAAAGGCCAAAATTCTCAAACCTTTTGACTCGGAATATTGATCGTAGATTTCCACCAGTTCCTCGTAGTGATTTTTCGCGAATCCACACTCTGAAGCTACGTTGACGATTATACAAACGCATCCTCTGTATTTGTCCAAAGATACAATTTCGCCATTCATGTCATTAACAGTGAAATCATAAATTGATTTGGCATTTTTATAGTTGAATTGTTCTTCGGACATTTTTCAATCCCAATGTTTTTGATGAAGTAATGATGGTGCCTTCTTTCAATGATTTGATGACACTGAAGTAGGTCATTTTTATTTGGAAATTAGGATTAAAAATGAAATGGCTACATGCGCAGTTGTAAGAGTTATTCATTATTTATTTACTGGTGATGTAGATAAAACACTTCCATTATGGTTTGGGGGAATAACAAATCAAGTGTATTGATCGATCATTACCTATGCAAATTGAATAGGTCTCTTGCATGAATTTATTTTATTATTGGAATCGATTATTATATCCATAAGAATACTGAAAAAGTTAAACCGTCGTCAACTATTTCAATATTCAACGAGAAAACGATCATTCAAATTTGGCTGCACATTATCATTGTGTTCCGAAATTACTGGCACTACTGGCCGCAGTAAGTAATTTCGGAACGCTTTTAAGTAACAATATGCATCGCCAGTGAATTTCAGTAATATCTGACGTTTCAATTTACTGCTTAGTACTGTTCATGAATATCGGAGCACGGCAATTGCCTGTTCAAGCGATCGAAACTTGGCGCCCCCGCGTGACGTAACCCATCATATCTACTCTCACTCTCTTCTCGTGTCCCTTTCACTCTTTACTCCAGTGTAACACAGCACCTTATAAAGTGCTCGTTGTCGTCATTGGCTGTAACAAGTAGATGGTACATTTTGATTACGTCAGCCGTCATAGCAACGATTCAGAAGCGTTTCACCTCATTTGAATTTGCTTCTTGATTTATCGATTTTCAATATCGAAATATTCAAATTTTACAAATTATGAAAGTGGTTGAGGGCATACATGATGATCTGGTATTGAAGTAGATTCGGAAAAACATAAACATATGGGATTTCGTGTAACATGCAAGAGACCTATTGTGGAATCCAATAATCATTATCGTAAGACGTAAGGTATAATTTCAACCATCGTGAGAAGACAACTGTAATCTTCATTCGATGGTTAATAGTTATTTATGTAACAGGGATTATAAAGACGATCATTATGGTACAAGTCGTGAATGGACTCGACTACGCCTCGCCCGATAACACGACATACAAAATTTTATCTGATGGTATTGTAATAATACATTTTCGAAAAATTAAAAACTGCATTTTTGATATGTCATAATGACAACGATTTTTAAAGGAGTAAGTATATGTGTAGTTTCAAATATTAGAAGGCTATAGAGAGCTGTGCTTTGCCTTTTCCTTGACAACGTCAGGTTGTAACGGTAATATTTATTTAGCAGGCATAAGGGTAGAGTCACAAAGTTGACAAAGAACACAACTGACTTTCCTTAGTCGCACAAGCTCCTAGCTTCTGACAGATCTCCTGGAGGAAGTCGTGGGAGGATCAGTATAATCATAATCATGTTTATAGCACGCGTGACAGAGCAGATTGACCCCACGTCAATGTTTTCTAGCCTTTTTCTTTCATTTTGAATTTAATCTGCAATTGGCGCGCGTGTTAACATGATTATGATTATACTCACCCTCCCACGACTTTCCCAAGGAGATCCCTCAGAAGCTCCTAGGAGCTGGTGCGATTAAGTAAAGTCAGTTGTGTTCTTTGTCAACTTTGTTACTCTATCATTATGCCAGCTCAGACACAGCACACCATATTTGACCCGACAGTGAATGGTATCCACTATCCTCTGCGCTCTGCGTAGATCTCCGGCTGTGTTCTATTCACTGTGCTTGAAACACTCATCATTCAATTCATATTAGCCAGCGTGAACACGCGCGCCATAGAGTACTGACTTCAAGTCAGTGCTTTTATATATTTTTTCAAGTTTCTTGAACAAATCTGGCTATCGATATAGTCTGGCTATTAGTTTTACCGTATATCGAAATAAAAAATGCGGTTATGGAACCCCCGTTTAGGAAGGCAATTGCTTACACCTATTCTCCAATCCGAACGTAATTTAATATAGATCCTCCAAATATATTTATCTATAAATTGGCCCCAGGGCCACCGGGCACGATACAGACAATTCAACTCGGAAATAACGATATTTCCTCGAAACTGACTTGTCCGGGCACAGAATTGCCATGAAATTTCTCTTAAAACCTCACAACATCGGCTCAGCACTAAATCCATGACCGCTTAACGCAAACCACTCCCAAAATAAGCCATACAACCCAAAAAAATCACGTCTCTTCTTCGTATGCACAATCTACTCGTGGCTTAAACTAGCCCTCTCAAAATCACACAAAATTGTGCACAACAGCAGTGGTTCAGGAGATATTGCAGCTTTAATCTACGCATGCGCAGACTCTTCCAAGAGAATTCTATGGAGGAATATCTCAAGGGCGTAGCCAGGGGGGGGGGGGTTTTCAAACCACCACCGAAATGTTATTTTTCTCTTAAAACAATTTTTTGCTGCAGAAAGTGACCCTTACACCCCCAAAACCCCCCCCGAAATTAATTCCTATTTCAAAACCCCCCGAAATTAATTCCTGGCTACGCCCTTGAATATCATCCTTGACCTCAACCCCAATCCTCTCAGAAGAAAACTCCAGCAGTTAAATCACTTCTTGTCTACTCATGCGCGAAACGAAAAATGCCCGATAGGGGTTACATGAATTTTGATTTAAGAACGCAATTTCTTCGCCTATTCTTCAAATCCGAATGTAATTTGATATACAGTGCGCGTCAAAATTATGGAACAAATTCATTTTCTCAGAAGAAAAATATTTGGCAACAAAATCCTGAAACAGGTCAATTTTTGTTTCACTTTTACCAAATTTTTATGCATTTTTGAAGGATTTTTGTTGCACCCTGTGGCATCCCCATCAACCCTCTAATTTTTTTGAATAGGGAAAGTGTGTACTGTGGTACTTTTTTGGCAAGGTTTGAAAAATATTTTTCAAAAAAGAGAAATTTCTGCACGCCTGTAATGAAGATACAAAGACCTTGCCGAAAAAGTACCACAGGACCCACCTTCCCTATTCAAAAAATTTAGAGGGTTGATGGGGATGGCATTCTTCAAAAATGCATAAAAATTAAAAAGTGAAACAAAAATTGACCTGTTTCAGGATTTTGTTGCCAAAAATTTTTCTTCTGAGAAAATTAATTTGTTCCATAATTTTGACGCGCACGTACTGCATATTGTAGCATTCTTTCGTTGAAATACCAGAATACTTACAAAAGTTTATAGTGCCCTGCTTTTCTCGTTAAGGAGAACACTTGCCCCAGCACAGTCGAGTTGGGGGTGGATTCTTTTCTTGAGTGGCTAGGTTCAATAAAAAAACAAGCATGAACGATACAATCAGGAGATGTCTTGTATTGTCTTTTCTAGGATAACTAAAACTCTAACCGACAGAATGAATCACAATCGATATCGTAATGTGCAAAAAGGCCTACGGAGTTCGAACCCAGATGAATTACAATTATAAATAATTAACCCCTACGAATATACGACGGCAATTTCATAATGATAATTTTCCATATCAATCACACACAATAAGAGAAATATAGTATTGCCTCCTCGGCATTCACAAGGATCAAAGTTCAATAATACTCTAAGTAATAATAAACGGGTTGATACTCAGCCTGGGGTGGAATGTTGCTGTGATCTTTTTCTTAACCTCGAGGTGAGAGTAAAGTCGCTCCAAGGTTGAACAAAGAAGATACTGTCCGAAGAAAAAGAAGGGACCAGCAGGGAGTGATGGTTCCCTTGACGGTAAAGCCTCAGTTGTTGTGTGGCTTTTTTTCTGTCTGTTAACGTTTGATTGCTCTTATCCCGGATTCCGGAGAATTATTATCAATCCAGATAATAAATTTGTGAGCACCTTCTAGGTAAATGTTGGATCCCAAAATTTTGGATATCAATTTGTAGAAAATTCTGTCTTAATAACCAATAAAACAAACTGCCTTTCTTCATTCGCCTACGCATTAACTCATACTGAAAGTATCATATGTCTTCAAGATTTCGATGTAAACGCCGCTACATATTTTCTCGATGCGCCGGCTGTCGCTGCCGGGATTTCCACATCGGGAAGATGGAATAAAACCTCGCGTCTTATACTGTACAGGGCGTACCCAAAATTCGAACCGTAACAATATCTTCTAACTATAGTTATTTATTAATTGGCACCAGGGCCACCGTACAGAGATTTCAACTCGGAAAAAACGCGATTTCCTCGAAACTGACCATTCACAGGATTGCTTTGAAATTTTCTTTTAAAACCTCACAATATCGGCTCGGCACTAAATCCATGACCGCTAGACGTCAACCGCACCCAACATAAGCCATACAACCCAAAAAGAGCCACTTTTCCTCTGCACATGCGCAATCTACCCATGGTATTTTTTGAGATTTTCCACCTCTTATGAGCTTTTTTCTTTGCAACAATGTGGTATTATTAGTTAAATAAGGAGGGTACTTAGGATTTGTATGAAAAATTGGGACATGATTAGAAATATTTTGATCGATAATTACATAAAAACTATCAACCATATCGTCGACTGAATACTTACGCTTGAAGAAATTTTCCCAATGAATACTAAGATGATTTTGATTTATCGATCCATAATCTTCCTTCCTAAAATTACGAAATTTCTTTCGCGCTGGAATGAGTTTCTTCAATATTATTGGAATTGTGAAGACAAACTCAATTGAGCGATGGTGGAGGGACCAACAGGCACCTATGGACTATTTGATTCCTGCAGATATTCCTCCGCGCGTAGACTGATTATAGAAAATAAGATCTAAAATGTTGCCATTTTCATTACATAGATGGTTAAACTGAGAAAATCCATTAAATAACATTGAATCAATTAGTTCACTATTTCGAACACTAACCGTTAGTTGCTAAAAGTCCACCTCTTAGCAGAACAATCTGGATCGCATTTATGGGTTGAGTAGTACAAAGTATTAAAAGGTTTCTTTCTGGGCTTTCTCTCTCAAACTCTGAAAAATATCTATATGTTATTCCTTTGTTGTTTGTTAGGCAACATTGTTCGATTGATTGCTTCTGACAAATATCTTGTGTTCCTTACGCAGAAGCAAACCACAAAATAATTAATTTTTACTTTATAGATATTTTTCAGAGTTTGGGAAATAAAACCCAGAAAGCAACCATTTGACAATATCCTTTAATGATATTTTTCAGAGTTTGGGAAATAAATCCCAGAAAGCAACCATTTGACAATATCCTTTAATGATTACTTAGTACAAAGCAAACTTATGTATAAATCACAGATGATCTATGGTATAAATATTCATTCTAAACATGAATCTAAGATCTAGATATTATTTACCCTCGATCGATACGAGATACGGAGCTTCCCCTCCATAGATGGTGCTGCCAGAATTGAAATTCATTATTATTAACAAAATTCAGAATGCGACAATTTTCTGTTTTGGGGTGGCCTTTTTCAATAATCTTCACTGGGTAAAATTAAAAAATCTTTATTGAATTCATGATGAATCATATGGAATCGAATTATATACACTGAATTGTAAAAAAAATTGGAATGGTATGAAGCAAATTCAAAATAATGACTAACAAATTACATAGGGTAACACATTTTGATCAAAAAACGATTTATATTTGTATATAAAACAGCATATTCGGGATCACAAAATGTTTTATTTTGGAATATTTCATGAGCTCAAGGGACATTCAACCACTTCCCAACTGAAACATGAAACGATCTCTTTCGCCAAAACAAGCTTTGATTCCTCAGAAATCTTGAAAATAAAATTTGAAAAATCTGAAATGGTTGAATTTTTCGAAAGTTTAAAAATGATTAAAAAATCAAGAATAATACAATTAGTCTGAGTAAAAATATAGTGTCATCTCGTTTATAATTTCTTTATTCTTTAATAAGTCTTGATCGACATCATCGATTAAATTATACCTAGTTTTATTTTAAATATTACAAAATTGAATCCACAAATATCGAATGAACATGTGAGTTTGAACGTATTTTAATGTAGGTATCAACTTGATGCTTCATTTGGCTACAATTGGCTATTTCTACATTTTTGGAAACAATTATCAGAAAAACCTTTTTTTGAATCTTAGACTCAAAATCATTCCACGTAATATATTCTCCGAAACGTATCAAAATCGAAATTCCTCGAACAAGAAAAATCAGGCATAATCCAGCTTAATTATGAAAATAAATTATGAAGAAAATATTAAATTGTTTCGGACTTGTATAATATATCCAATAAAAATGATAATTAAATAAAATTTGGAATTTTAATAACAATATGCAGGAGATGCATGGCTCCACGTAAATATTTGGCTTGTATATCAGTACAGTCAACTTAATTATCCCTTTGGTCGAATTTGTGAATTTCAGGGAAAATCAATTGTAGGACTCTTCCACGATTTTTAGATCTATCATTACATATTTACGAACAGGAATTTACAATTTTTTATCTATAACAGACTTGTCCTATCTTGAGACTAGAGAAAAATAGTAGATTCATTTATTTTACATTATTTATAGAACATATTTTTAACAACTGAAATTTTGAACTTATCTAATTTAAAACAGATCCATAATTAGATCTTTCATTATTACCAACAATTTGTATCAATACCTTATAATCAAATAAAGTGATAAGATATTTGGTTGTTTGGGTATTTCCTGAAATTATGCTACTATCATAGCATAAATAGGAATCATATGGATAACATTAACTTCAACTTATTATGCTTGCTAAATAGATATCTGGTAACTTCCAATGTTGGCGACGGCCGAATTTCTGAAATATTGGAATTCCTCCTCTCCATAATTTCCTTAGGTGGGTATTTATAATGGCAGTATCATCTCAACGTTTGGTCCTTCTCATAGATGCGTCTAAATGAAAAACCAATCAGACCGATAAAAACATATTTGATATATAATTCATTAGGTACATTAACAGCCACACAATGACGAGAGTGAACATGCTCCTTTGGTGAAATATCTTTTTGAAGATATTAAAAAAGTTGTACAGCCCAAAATTCATGTAAAAAACGTCGTTCATGGCAAAATGGCAGTTATTCTTCGAATAAGTGGCAAGTGTAGTGCAGTAATGTTGAATAGCAAACAATATCGTGCTATGAAAACACAGCTTTGTGTGCCTCAACGTGATTTCAACAAGACGTTGCCACATGCTATAATTCACGTGACACATCGATGTTCTTGTAAGCATTAGCTTTTACTAGTGCGATCTCCCGGTTTGGTGAACAAAATTGGCCGCCACGATAACACCTTCGGTGTTTTGTTGCGAGGATATTTATATTGGAGCCAAATGTTTATGCCAACAAGCCCGCATGTACTGAAGCATTGAAGGCTGAAATTTGACGTTCTATCAACGAAATATCGCTACTTGCGATTATGCTTACACGTAGCGATATTTCGTCGATAGGACGTCTAATTTCAGCCTTCAATGCTTCAGTACATGCGGGCTTGTTGGCCTAAACCATTAGCTCCAAAATACATATCCTCGCAACAAAACACCAAAGGTGTTAGCGTGGCGGAAAACTAGAATTCTTGATTTATTTCCTGATTGTTATTAATTAGAAATTAATTAATAGTTGAGACTCTTAAACTATTTTGAGGATTCTTATACAAAATTCTTAATACATTTAATCACTACTGCCCATTATATTTTTGTTTCCATGTATCTTCTCAATTAAAAAAACACACACTCTAATATTTCAAGTTTACTTTACAATCGATGCCAATTATTAAATTATCATAATTTACATGTTCTATGATACTTCATGGATAGCTATAACACAATGTAGCTCAATATATTCATTTTCATTGACATGAAAACTTGCTTTTAATTCGAAAACCTTACAATTTAGATAGAGGAACATGTTATATCGTTTGAAGGAAAATTTAATTCTCTTTCAAAACATCTTATGATATACAGGTCATTCCATTTGAATAAACGCACTTTTGGCGCTCTAGTTCCTCGGAACAGAGTGCTTATCAATTTGCCCAAATGTCTGTACTTTTGGAATTTTTGGCTGAAAATGGTCTCAAACGATTTGGTTCGACTCACTGATCAAGAATCCGAGGTCAAAATCGATTCTGTCCGGCTGACCGGCCGGCCGTAGGCACGATAACTCTCGAACGAAAGGAGTTAGAGGATTGAAATTTGCAAGGTCGGTTTGGAGCGTAAATATCTCGGACGAGTTCGAATGGGCGAAATCCATCAAGCGGTTTCGGAGTTGAGGCCGATTTTATTAAAAACATTTTTTATGAATATTTCCGAAACCGATCACTCGATCTATCTGAAATTTAGCATCAAATTGTAGAATCATGACCTTTATAAGCATGTGAAGTTTTGTATTGACCAGATTACCGCAAAGTGTAAAAAAAAATTTGAAGATTTAAAAAAAGTTTTTCTACAATAACTCTCGAACGGAATGAGCTAGGTAGTTGAAATTTTCAGAGTAGGTTAGGGAGATAAATATCTCGGTTAAGTTCGTTATAGGGCAAAATTGGCCAGATTCAATTTGATTTCTTCCATGGTGCAGTTCTCATTCTCAGATTGCTCATTTAATCTTGATAAATAAACTTTTATTTGAATTTAATTTCCTTTATGATGCAGTTCTATCATATGAATACATTGATATAATTCCCAACTCTGAGAAACCAATACTTTCGGAGATATAATTTGTCTGTTTGAACTAGAGCGCCAGAAAGCTCCTGTCCACAGGGCTTGAACCCATTTTTCATCGTTCAAGTATGTCTCGGAAAAGCCTCGGATTTTGAACAATCCTGTATGATGAGGGACGTATATCATTATACCCTTATTACACTATGCCTTTTTCGTGCCTATTGGTCAGCCTGACTGACTGCGCCTGAAGTTTTGAAGAAATACGCATGCGCCCGGTATTATTTTGTAGACTGTTTCAGGCTTGAAAATAAATAGAACTGGTTCTATTTGTTCCCCCTAAATCGTGGGGATTTCAAGCCTTTCTGTCGAAATATCATGTCTACCAACACAATAATTATCTGTCTGACTTGACGTCTTAACATAACCTAGTTTATTCTATCCTTTGAATCGCAGCCTTCGTAAATTCAATGATAAATTTATGTTTATTACTCTGAGGTCGTAAACTAACTAAACTTACGAAGGCCAGATAATCTGTGATGGCTATCCCCGAGTGATATGAAGTTTTCACCAGTAGCCTAGTATCGCAAAGTAATTATTAATTTCGTTTCTGGAGAAATGCTTTCTGGAATGACAGTGTATTTTTTCTGTATGTGAGTTTGCACTCTATGTAGTATCATATTAAACGTTTCTTCAGATATTCTTAAAACACTATGGTATTGTTTTAAAAATATACGAACGAAACAAGAACTTGAGGTAAATATGTCAATTTCTTCAATGTTTGCAGCTCTGAAATTACTGCCTGAAACATGCGCGAAAAAAGCGCGGTGTAATAGTGCCACTCATTTGGGGGGAAATTCAGCCAACAAATAGCCATGAAAATAGGCAAATATAGACATGAAACAGGCATAGTGTAATAAGGGTATTAGAAATACGTAAACGATACACGGGATATTGTTAAATCCATATCCGAAATTTCAGCTTTCTAGGATTCCAAGTAACAAAGTAATGAATGGTGAATTGAAGCTATGTTTTGTACAAAAAATGGGTTCAAGCCCTGTGGACAGGAGCTTTCTGGCGCTCTAGTTCAAACAGACAAATTATATCTCCGAAAGTATCGGTTTCTCAGAGTTGGGAATTATATCAATGTATTCATATGATAGAACTGCATCCTAAAGGAAATTCAATTCAAATAATAGTTTATTTATCAAGATTAAATGAGCAATCATGAGAATGAGAAAAGCACCATGGAAGAAATCAATTTAAATGTGGCCAATTTTGCCCAATAACGAACTTAACCGAGATATTCATCTCCCTAAACTACTCTGAAAATTTCAACTACCTACCTCATTCCGTTCGAGAGTTATATCTATGTCTATGGATGAAAAGCAGTCTCACTACTCTCAGATCTCTTACTTCATGTTCAGTTCCGAAATGTAAGAATTTTCTGAGAAAAACTAATTTCGGAGCAAACAACTGAGATTTTTCTCACTTCGCTCACAATTCTTCGATTGATTAGATAATCTGTCAGGAACATCATTTGACATTATGACAATTCATATTCATACATAGAATAATATCATTCTGTGACAACGTTGAAATACGATTTATTATTGAAATTTTGAAAAATCATATCTCCGAAAGTATTAGCTTGTTAGAGTTAAAAATGATATGAATGGATTCTTATGATAAAACCTCTTATTAAAAAAAATTTAATTTGGAATTTGTTTCGTAAAAAAAAAATTTTTTTTTGTTACTCCGAAACCATCTGTCCGATTTTGCCCAATAACGAACTTAGCCGAGATATTTATCCCCCAAACCTACTCTGAAAATTTCAACTGTCTAGCTCATTCCGTTCGAGAGTTATCGTGCCTACGGCCGGACCGGCCGGACGGCCGGACAGAATGAATTCCGACCACGGATTCTTGATCAGTGAGTCGAACCAAATCGTTTAAGACCATTTTCATCGAAATATTCGAAAATTACAGACATTTGGGCAAATTGATAAGCACTCAGTTCCGAGGAACTAGAGCGCCAAAAAGGAAGTAAATCAATTAATTACTCGAAGACCGATTGAGATAGAGATGATGAAGTTGATACTGAATTAATCAGGAGGCTACGGCGGATCGAGAAACGCAATACTATATAGGGTGTTCCAATTGAAATATCAAATTGTTAGTACTTTTTTATATAAGCGGCAACACCGCAGCGCTGAAAAAATTCTAGATCGATGGGCCAAGGGACCAAAGTTTCAATAAAATCGTAGAAGTCCAGGGTACCATCGACCTGTATATAGGTTTCTTGGCTTAGAGAAAAAAAAAAGATCCGAAATTTGGCTGGCCGTTTTTCGCTACAGGATATCCTTCTAGAATATTTTCATTAAAATTGTAGTTTCGGATATACCGGAAGTAACCATTAACTTTGTAATTTCAAATGAAACTACAGAATCTCTTTCCCCGGGATTAGATTGCTTGCTTAATCTGCTACATTTTTCATCTGCATCATATTTATTCCATTCACTCCATTCACTTTTATAAAGTCTCCCGGTTGGCCATGAAAGTTTGACACATTTCACTGTGTATACTTTGAAAATGTTAGGTTATAGTAATTTTCCTGTCAGATAACTACGCAACGTTGTCCTCTCTACATAGTCCAGTATATAGTATATCTTGTCTATGACATAGTCGTAGTAATTACGTATTTTTCACAATGTGAATTTACTTCGGAAAAATAATTAGGTAATTTGAGAAGATATTATGTGAATTAAACAATCCCACAGACATGGCGACTGTTGAAGACAATATTTCCTCTGTTGTTACTGAAAATATTTCACGTATATAAACTGGTTGGAAGATTTAGTTATGCTATTTTCTTGTACGGAAATCAAGGATCAAGTGTTGAAATTTTAATGAAAAATAATTGGTAGAGTAGTCCGTTACTTTATGATAGTTCATTTGAAAAAAGAATAAAAGTACCTGAATAACCCGTCAGGAAAACTTCTAAACGAACAGAAGTATCTATGGAATTCCCCACTTTTCGAAATTATCAAGAAAATAAGCCTACAGAAGACATTTAAATTCCTTGTTGCACAACTTGATATACACCAGTTTCAAAATGCAGTAATAGTACTACGATACCCGAGTCACTGTTAAACCGACGGGGAAACCACTGATAAAAATTTGTACACCAGAATTCCCACTCAAGCGGAATTTCATTGGATTTCTATAGGAATTCAATAGGCATTCTTACGAAATTCTATATTCTTGTACATCAGAATTCCTAGCGCACTATATTATATTAAGAAGGTGTAACACGAGGGGTAAACTGCTAGGAATTCTGGTGTACAAGAAAGTAGACTTCCATGAAATTCCTATTGAATTCCGAGGAATTTCTATTGAATTCCGAGGAATTTCTATTGAATTCCTGGAATTCCTATTGAATTATAAAGAATTCCTATTGATGTTAGAGTGCGACACCTATCGGACAATCATGTAAACTGCTCCATATAGTTGGTTTTAACAGAGGGGTACTGTTAAAACCACCTATTTGGAGCAGTTTACATGATTGTCCGATAGGTGTCGACTCTAACATCAATAGGAATTCTTTATAATTCAATAGGAATTCCAGGAATTCAATAGAAATTCCTCGGAATTCAATAGAAATTCCTCGGAATTCAATATAAATTCCTCGGAATTCAATAGGAATTTCATGGAAGTCTACTTTCTTGTACACCAGAATTCCTAGCAGTTTACCCCTCGTGTTACACATTCTTAATATAATATAGTGGTAGTGTGGTAGGATGGAAACTAAGTAATTTCATTCAAGAGTTCAACATGTCCTGAAACAGTATGCAGTTTGCCTATGCTGTTCTGCATAGCAGTTTCTGATACTTTGTCTCTGCTTCTTCAGAACTGCTTTCGGCATTTTAAATTTCAAAGCGGAGAGTTCTTTATTATCAGAAGATAATGGTCTGTGATAATATTTTGTCTAAGATGAAAGATAATGTTGAGCGTAGAGATTGACATTTTGCAACGTCTCGGAGAATTGTTTTGACATTGACGATATTTCAGGAGTGCCAACCTGCCTCAGTTTTAGTTACAAAAACGTGATAGACCTAAATCAATGCCAACCAGGAGACTTTATAAAAGTGAATGGAGTTTAGTTGCCATGGTTAACATTCATGAAGTAATCGCTACTTGCTGCGGTTTGCTAGAAAAATTATACTATCGGAACAATTAATAATGAAGAAATAAGCAAAATACCTGACATTTAGATTTAGAATATGTAACGTTGAGATATTTCAAACTGATATATCTTGATTTTTTTCAAATAGTCACATCTCTACTTTTTCCATTAACTATTGATAGAAAATTCAAAACGAACCATTTTTTCTTTAGGATTTCATATAGCAGCAATCGTTAATAAAACATAGTTTTATCTTCAATTACCAGATGAATTCGGATTATTAAGGTTCTGAACGTGACACAAACTGATCGAAACACACTCGTTTGAATAGTGAAAGCGATCGTTTTTCATTTTGCCATTTGAAAATTGAACACTCGTATTATAAATTATCTATCGATTTGTTCCAAGGAAATAGGAATGTGCAATTTGAAAAAATCAGGATATTCCAGTGTAAAATATCTCAACGTTACAAAATTATTGTGACAGTTCCAAATCAGCTACTTCAGTCAGTGACGATGAAGTACAAAGAGCAATTTTTGCATTTTTATCGGGTATTTTGCTTATTTCTCTATTACGAATAGTTCCAATGTTATGAATTTTCTGGCGGTCTGCTGTGAGTGGTTCTTTTTTTGGCGCTCTTCGGAACAGAGTGCTTATTAAGTCGTTACATATCTCCGTAAACATGGCGACTACATAAATATGACGCAGATAATATGACCGCCGTATTCACAAAGCATTCAATCTCCGTTAAGTCCTAACTGAGATCCTCATCAGTTAAGGATAAATAAGAATCGCAACCTCAGTTAACGTATATAACGGTGCTTAAACAGGCATGTTTCACGTAAATTTTCACTTAAACTGAGGTTGCGATTCTTATTTATCCTTAACTGAGGACCTCAGTTAAGACTTAACGGAGATTGAATGCTTTGTGAATACGGCGGAAAATGTAACAAATTGAGAAAGCAATGTGATAACGGTGAAAAAATATAAAATTCCAGATGATTGTCTCTTCTGGTAGGTATATCCGAAAGTTTTTCAAAAATTTTTTGGTAAGATAGCTCGTTCCTAGAGACGGAGGTGTGCCAAATTCCAGAATTCCATTTTTCCGAGAGACATCTACTGGGCCTATCAATTGGATGACCCTGTATATATGTTATATTCGACAAATCCAATTCTCTATAAGCAAGCCATCATTTTTTATAGGGCTTCCACGGACTCTGTTCCTTCTAATAATATCTAGTAGGATTGATATCTCTGGTTTGTTCATATTCAAAGAAACACGCTTATATCGTTTTATATGGTAATGTTTTAATGCTGAGGTGAATACAAAAGTCTTTCGTATAATATTCCATCAATATTTTAATTTTGATTCGATTATTTTCTTATTATGTAGTATGTACTTATAAATACATACCTATGTACTCACGATATACTGAACAACACTATAACAAACTTTGCCAACAGAGTACGCAAATGCTAGCAAATCAATGACCCCTTTACCAGATTTGTTCGATATATAATTCCCAAATTTATACATGATAACTCAATAAATATATTTTTATTATTATTATTATAATGATCCTTCAATGTCTTCCCCATGCAGACCCCTCATAAGCTCTTGAAGAGCTTGAGCGAGTAAGGAGAATCAGTTGTGTTCTGTCGATCGATAACTTAAAACCCTTTAGAAATGACAGCTCACGAAAAGCAATCTTCTTGTGTTCGATTATTAACTCCACGGAATAGAGTAGAGTTTTTAAAGGTTTGACAAGATTTACTCTGGAGTTTACTATGACAGTGACAGAAGGTGCCAATATCGGAATATAGGTTATGTTGGTTTAAGAAAGAACCTATTATTATTGTTTTCTTCACATATATGTAACTCTCATCATAAATATATATTGTGAGCCGTATTAAAACTATTAAATTACCTCACAGAACATTCATAAAACAGTGGGGCAGTAAGATTTTCCGTCCCATGGGTTATGTCAATTATGAACTCCGAGTCGAATACTCCAACTTTTCGAACGACAGTCATGGAGTAAAATTTACTCAACTCTTCCGTTTGCGGACACAATTTGGTGAATATTACTCTACGGAGTTAATATATATATAAAAGGAAACATATTACAAATCGTTTAATTCACAGAAATGCATCACACTCAAAAACTAGGCAGCTCTGGGTGACAAGCGTGTTCAAAATAAATAAACATGCAATAGTACTTGAAAAACTTACCTGAAAAATATCTTTCTCTATTCTAAGTATAATTTTCATTCTAGTCACTCGATAGGCAAAAAGGAATGTACCAAAGGAATAGATATAATCATGTTGAAATATTTATATTGTAGAAGCGAAACTCCACTAAGCATTTCGGAAACAATAAGATTTTTGTCAGATCACAAGAATGATAACAATTCATATAAAAAATTCGTTTTATCCCAACACTAGCGAACAATCTTCATCTACAATTGCTACAAAAGATGTCGCTACATATTTGATCACATTTACAGATATACACAATATTCAAACCTGAGCCACAATGTATACAGTCCATAGAAACCAAATTCATATATTGAAAGGATTATATACGTTCGCAGTTGAGTGTAACATTGAATTTCTTTTAGGATGAACTTCAATTCACATTTTTCTTTACTTTATTTCCAGTTTTTGCACGAACACTACAATAAACAGAACTGAATAATTCTATTAAGCGAATTATTAATCGTCTTACAATTTTATTTCCTAATTCAAAAAAAAAGAAAAAGTTTATATGTCATATCCATTCTCAAGATTCTGAGAATGGATATTGGATATGACATATAAACATATACTATCATACCCCTCCTTTTAAAATGTTTCCATAAAAAGTGTTGCAGACTCGGATAGACCACATTAGTTAGGTTAGGCGGGAAATTCGAATTACGATCCATCCGTGGATCCGAGCTCTGAATTCTCCATGCATTTCTTATGGACCTAAAATTTACGCGAATTCCTCGCCTGTTTTTAGATACTTTGGATAATTTCTTAAGGTTTATTTCGGTTGAAATAGATTCTGTGAACCTTTCTCAACAATATAGAATCAAGCTTTCATAACAAAATTGTATATTTCCAAAATAATTAATAAATATAAAAGTGTTCAGCAAATTCGATTTACTACGACGGCGTATTGGGGCCAATGTAAAAATAAAAAATCTGTCAATTAGTATAATTGACAGATTAAATCTGTCAATTAGTCTAATTGACAGATTAAATCTGTCAATTATTCTAATTGACAGATTTAATCTGTCAATTAGAATAATCTGTATCTGTATCAATTAGAATAATCTGTAAATTGACAGATTTAATCTGTCAATTAGACTAATTTACAGATTTAATCTGTCAATTATACTAATTGACAGATTTTTTATTTTTACATTGGCCCCAATACGCCGTCGTAATTTACGTATGTCTTAGCTCACTCGAAATCAGTCAGAGATAATAACATAACCCTAAATCGGCCTTGTAATGACGCACAACAGAAGTCATCTACGACATACGGGACTACACTGGTTTCAATTTAGATTTAAGGATAAATAGAAGTAGATTTTAATTTGGAAAGAACATGAAAACCTGCACTAATGATGAAGGTACCCAATAATTGATGTCTCTGTACTAACATTCTCTTTTAAATAGGGTGGTTTCATCTCAAAGTTGAATTCCATGTTCAAAAATTTGAATATGGATCTCCCGCCAATAGAATGATTCTAACCTAACTAATGTGGTCTATATGGATAGGAAAAGAATAAAATGAAATAATTTATTTTTGAAGGAAACATAATTATCTTCAGAGATTCTGATACAAGCTTTCATACTCCTGATTAAAAATATGAATTATGAACCAAATATTTCGACAAAAGACAAAACAGCAATTGAAGGACATCCTGAACTAAGAGCCAGCTTCTGCAGACATACTGAAACTATTAGAGCTTAAATTACTGTGTGTATTCCCACTAATGGTGCACTGGTGGCAAGAACGCCTGCTGATTACATAATTTGATTAACGATTACAGGAATCAGTAAATGAAGCAATAGAACAAAATAGATATCTCCAGTATCTATACCGGGTGGCCCACCACAGACGCGGAGCTCATTTTGACGGAGCAAATGAAGATATTTTGAGAATATTTTTTTGTGATGTGTGTAGGGTGTTCAAAAGCACAATTTAAAATTATTTTCCTATACACAGGGTGTTCGAAAACAAAGATATAGGCCTAAGTTACACTTTATTAAGTATAACACCCTGTATTTGACCTAAAAAATGGAATCGCAAGCTCAAATTATGATGAGTTTCCTCAGATCACTTTATACCTTAGAAGCACCATTTTCGAGGAAATGGCGAAAAATGGAAAATATGGAGTTTTTTTAAATAGCAATTAATGAAAAAACCAGTAACGCCAGCAATACAGACAGTATTTTTTCGTGTAGACATATTGGCTACTTCTATACAAAAAAAAATACTCTGGAATATACAGAGTGATCATAGTTCATTTTCAAACATCAACTACAAATAATGGTCGAAAATTGTTGAGAAATTATCATGTTTAGGTATAGGAAAACCTCATGAAGATAGTTTCGAAATTAATTTTTACGTTCAACGAAATATAGAAATACCGGGTGTGCCATTTGAAATAGGAAAGTTCTTGACCATTATTTATAGCTGATGTTTGAAAATGAATTATGATCACTCTGTATATTCCAGAGTTAATTTTTTTTTATCTGTAGTCAATATGTCTGCTCGAAAAAATACTGTATGTATCGCTGGAGTAACTGGTTTCTTCATTAATTGCTATTTAAAAAACTCCATATTTTCAATTTTTCGCCATTTTCTCGTAAATGGCGCTTCTAAGGTATAAAGTAATCTGAAGAAACTAATCATAATTTAAGCTTGCCATTCCATTTTTAAGGTCGAATACAGGGTGTTTCATTTAAAAAATAAAACTTTGTCTATATCTTTGTTTTCGAACACCCTGTATATATGAAAATAATTTTAATTGTGCTTTTGAACACCCTACACACATCGCAAAAAAATATTCTCAAAATATCTTCATTTACTTCATTTAGGGGCCGTCCATTAATCACGCGATGCTCTAAAGGGGAGGGGGGGTCCATGAAAATATCACGAAATATCACGAAGGGGGAGGGGGGGTTAAGTATAATATCACGTGTATTTTTTTTTTCTTCAAACACGTTAACACGTACAAACTCGATTTAAGCGGCTTGCAGTGTGACGCAGATTCCCCGTTGCCAGGCAAAACAGGTTTTTTATATTATTATTGTTTTTTTTTATTTGTTATAATAAAAATTGATCATACTCACACCAGTATATTATTTGGTATAATAAAAATAGATGATACTCATACCTGTAGCCTATATTTATATATATTTTTTAAGGAAATGGAAATTCTTTGTTGGTATTAAATAAATACACGTGATATAGGGGTGGGGGGGGGGGTGTAGTCTTGAACCTCACGAAATATCACCAAGGGGGAGGGGGGGTCAAAAAATGATAAAAAAAACATCACGTGATTAATGGACGCCCCCTTATTTAATATAACTTTTGAGGAACCCATTTATTTTTCAATATACATAATTATGTACATTTGAAAGCTCTTCAACTGTGGCGTCAGTGTCTTCCTGTAGTTTATGATGGTGCACGCAAAGCCTAGATTGACGTAGACACATTTTCCAATGGAGTAGATTCAGACCTAATTTACCAGAGAATATCGCAGCTATTTTGATTGCATATATCACAAATATATGCAGATCTCGTAATATATTTCATCCGATACTTTTAATTTTCATTCTCCAAAAATATATCTGCCGATTTGATGGCCTATTAGTAGGCAATATGAATTTCTTACTACTACTATCTGCTGATTGTTGCAAATTAGGATAATCAATAGTGTCTTGTGTAGGCTTTGTTACTGTGTCCTTACGCCATCGTAGACACAGCACTGTTCATTTTTAATTTATTTTTCATTACGAAATTTCGTTCCTAGCCTCGTAACTGAACTCGGAATATCCGAGTCCTAGTCCAATACTGAACTAGAGACATAGGTACGTGAAAACGAAGAACAATCTCAGCATAATTATGGCGCATCTCTATTACTCGGTACCTGTCCCTAGTTGTCTGACCTTTTGTAGTCAGAATACACACAAAACTGTTTAGGCTTTTATAGTTGTATGTATGTCTGGCAGGATCTTGTTCAACTCCATATAAGTAATTGAATAATATCACAAAATTTTATGATTAAGTTGTTATAGGTTAATTTAATTTAAAAGACTTTGGGGTTACGAATAATATGAATATGATTCCTATGATGATATTACATATTCAATGAAACAAGAACTATCTACTTCACCACGTTTGGAATAATGACACTCTTGCAGAACCCATTACTGGTAAGTACAGAATATACAATTCTATAAAATGTACACTTGTTTATTGTAAACATCCACTATCAAGCTCTTTATATCCAGAACAAAAAAGAAAATAGATGGAAACACTGAGTTATATTATATCAATTTATAATACTGATGAGAATAATATAAATAAACGAAATAAAATAAATATTTAGACTAGACGCATAAGTCTTTCTAAAAACATATCAATGTAAAAAATTAATATAAAAATCAAATGAAATCTTAAAACCTGCTAATCTCATTAAGCTAAAATAATCATAAATGGCCCATATCTCAATATTCTTAATCGGTAAAACACATAAGGATTTTATTGCAACGCATTATTGCAACTGGAATGTTATAAACGAACTCATTTCAACTTTAAGCTTATGTGAAATTCCAATTTCTTGCAAAAACAATAGGGTTACACTAAATCATTTTCTTACATTCGACTAAAACATACTTGAGTCAACAAGTTCCTGGGTCCGACTATTTCATAATTTTCGGATTGCCCAAATAAAATTACAAACTGCTGAGGTGTTCAACTTGGCTTAAAATGCCAATCTCTCCATTTAGCAACGAAAATTGATTTTCGAATACTCTAAAATATGAAAAATCAACGTTGAAATTAATAAAACATGTTTAACAAGCACATCATTTACTCGCAGTTAGGGAAATAAAAACCAAATCGTTCGGGACGAAGAAAGAGGAAAATATATGAAATTTGTGTGAATACAATTAATTGAATAACGTGAAAAACAGAATGAGACTATCATGATCATGATACAATTTTACACATTTTCTAGGTGTGAAATTGAATGTATTGCCACCAATTCCATGTGTGTAATTTACAAAAAATATTTTCGTATTGTCGAATAACATCTCTAGATTTCCTCTTTCGTCGTCTCCCAAGCAGGATGAAACTCCATATCACAAGAAACAAATCTCTAGTACGTAGGAATCTCGAAATGTGATGATGCATGGTCTTTCACAAGAAAGCACAAAACAACAATGATGATATGCAGGATCAGTGTGCTATTACACTCTGTGTGTTCTCACTCGTAATCGTCATCCACACGAGTCTTCAGTTGTTCCTGATGAAATCCAGAAGATGTGAGCATGATAAATTTCAGTGTTATACGTCGGTGTACACAGACAAAGTTAATGGGATAAAATGGATTGATAAGCGGCATTGGATTAAACACAAAATGACAAATAATCCAATCAAAAGATATATTCAACACATTTGGATATCACAACAAAGTAAAGAATAACAAAAAAACATCCGAGTGTGAAAAGCTTCGTATATTATATTCAGCATTATTATACATTGTAAATGTACCAGCCACAAAGGGACAGTATGAAGCATGATAAATGAAGTTTTTATAGTTGGTTAGGATATTTCGAAGAAAGACTCGAGACAAACACTTCAAATTTTATAGTCAAGCTTTCTTAGGAGAAATGAATTCTTGGAAAACATTTCAGATTCGTTCGACTTCCAGTTTCACCGGAAATGATACCAAATTTCGTTTTTTTAATGTAATATCCAGTTTTTTCATTGATAATGAGATTACCCATTGAATTCTACATTGTAATAATGTGTCACTTATACTACATTCCCTTTTATAAAGTCTCCCGGTTGGCCATGATTTAGGTCTATCACATTTTTGTAACTAAAACTAAGGTAGGTTGGCACTCCTGAAATATTGACAATGTCAAAACAATTCTGAGATGTTGCCAATTTCTACTCAACAATCAACATAATGTTCCATCTAAGACAAGATATTATCACAGAACATAGATCATTATCTTCCAATAATAAAGAACTCGTCACTTTGAAATGGAAAATGCCGAAAGTAGATTTGAAGAAACAGAGACAAAGTATCAGAGAGTGTTATACAGAACAGAAATCTGCAATAGGAAAACTTCATTCTGTCTTAGGACATGTTGAACCCTCGAATGAAATTACTTAGTTTCCCATCCTATCACTATATTTTATTAAGGTTTAACAGTGACTCGGGTTTCGTAGTACTACTACATTTTGAAACTTGGGTATTTCAAGTTGTGCAAAAAGGTATTTAAATGTCTTCTGTTTGCTTATTTCTTGAGAATTTCGAAAAGTAGGGAATTCCATAGGAGCATCTGTTCGTTTAGAAGTTTTCCTGCCAGGTAATTTTATTCTTTTTTCAAATGAACTATCACAAAGTAACGGACTACTCTAACCATTATTTTTCAATAAAATTCCAATACTTGATTCTTGATTTCCATGCGAGAAAATAGCATCGTTGAATCTTCCAACCAGTTTTTTTTACGTGAAATATTTCCAGTAACAACAGAGGAAACATTTTCTTCTACCGTCGCCAGGACTGTGGAATTATTGGATTGACATAATATCTTCTCAATATCATTATTTTTCGGAAGTAAATTCTCATTGTGAAAATACGTAATTACTACAACTTCTATGTAGAGAGGACAACGTTGCGTAGTTATCTGACTGGAAAATGACTATAACCTAACATTTTCAAAATATACATGGTGAAATGTGTCAAATTTTCATGGCCAACCGATAGACTTTATAAAAGTGAATGGAGTATATTATATAATATTCTTAGAAAATTCGTGCGAAATCAGAAAAGAACCTTTTAAATTTTCTCAAATAGGGCTTCATTCCAATGTTAATAACTTGTAGATTTTTATATGATAATTGCTAATATTCTAGCTCCTATCAGAAGACATACCAATGCTTCTCCTTCGTTAATTAAAAATTCAATTGAACATACAGGATGTTCCTATTTTAATGTTTAAGTCAGTATATATAGTATATATATATATAGTATATATACTATATATAGTATATATATAGTATATTTTAGTTTTGCCCAAATGGCTGTAACTTTCGAATTTTTTGACGAAAATGGTCTCAAACGATTTAGTTCGACTCCCCAATGAAGAATTCGAGGTCAAATTTGATTCTGTCCGTCCGGCCGTTGCCACGATAACTTGAGAACGAAAAGAGCTAGCGACTTGAAATTTTCAGGGTAGGTGGCGCATCCCAATACGACGGACAAGTTCGTTAATGGGCATAATCGGCCCAGTGGTTTCCGAGTAATAATTTTGTTTTCAACCAATATATATCCGATCGAATTGAAACTTGGTGAGTAGTTGTAGAATATGAACCTAAGCACGTTTGTGAAATTTTGTGCGGATCGTATGGCTAGAAAATTATTAAAAAATTATAAAAAAATATGTTTATTGTCACGATAACTTGAGAACGGAAAGAGATAGCGGCTTGAAGTTTTCAGATTAGGATGTGCATCAGAACGCAGAAGTTTGTTTATGAGCATAATCCGCCGAACGGTTTCAGAGCTATAGCCATCTGAAATTTGGTCGTTTTTTTGTTGCTCATTAACTCGAAAAATACTGAACCGATTGAATTCAAACATGGTTATTAGTTGTAGAATGCCAACGCAAAAATTCTTGCAAAATTTCGTGAGGATAGTATTTGTAGAAAATTTTTAAAAAATCATTGAAAATTGAAAAAAAAATTCTATATAACAGTAACTATTCGTTTGAAATTGCTGAAATTTTGCAAGAGCCTTCATAACCTAACTCTACTGCCAAGTGTCAAGTTTTAACACGATCGGTTAAATATTATTGGAGATTCGAGCATTCTTGTGTGAGTTCAGTAGATGGGTGACCGTTGCCTCGATAACTTTCGAACGAAAGGAGATAGGGACTCCGAGTTATACTCACCTGGAATATTATTTCCTTGATACCTCAAAAAATAAATATTCTATCGAATTGAAGCTTGGTAACTAGTAGTAGAAAATCATCATAAAGACGTGTTTAAAATTTTGTAAGAACCGTACCCCTAGAAAATTTGAAAAAAATGACGGAAAAAATTTTTTTAAGAACCGTACCCCTAGAAAATTTCAAAAATATCACGAAAAAAAAAATGGTTCAAGCACTGACGTGAAGTCAGAAGCTTTTGCGCGTATGTTCTATTGTCCATTCTTCTGTATTGGACACCCTTAATCGAATTAACCATGGTAAATTCGATTAAGGGTGTCCAATACAGAAGAATGGACAATAGAACATACGCGCAAAAGCTTCTGACTTCACGTCAGTGCTTGAACCAATTTTTTTATTGGTCAGCTGGAATCTACGTTCAAAAATAGTGTATTTTTTATAATACATACTACTGCTTTACCTACCCAATACCTCGGGAAATAAGCATGTTAGAGCAGTAGTATGTATTATAAATCATAGACTATTTTTATTCCAGCTGAACAATAAAAAAAAGGGTTCTCATTTGAAAGAAATGAGTTTTGAGGTTTTTGTCATGACTGACTTTGACATTGAAATAGAAACACCCTGTATTTTCGATTGCATGTTTTATTAATGAAGGAGGAGCATTGGTATCTTCTGATAGAAGCTAGAAAATTAGAAATTTTCATGCAAAAATCTACAAGTTATTAACATTGGAATTAAGCCCTATTTAAGAAGACTTTTTTCAGATTTCACACGAATTTTCTGAGAATAATATGTAATTGACACATGAAAACAATGTAGAATTCAATGGGTAATCTGATTATCGATCAAGAAACTGGGTATTACATTTAAAAAACGAAAGTTGGTATAATTTCTGGTCAAACCGGAAGTCGAACGAATCTGAAATTTTTTCAACAATTATTCTCTCCTAACTATAAAATTCCAAGTGTTTATCTCGAGTCTTACTTTGGAATATTCTAACAAACGGTCGCCGTGAATCACCCTGTATAAGAGCAAAAATTGACCCGAATGAAATGATGCCAAAATTTAATAAAATAAAACAGTTCAATGTATCAATGAAGTAGAAACAAACATTTTGCAGCTGTAACAATTGTAATCATTAAGGATGCAGAAATAAATACAAAATTTGACATTACAAAATATTCTTTTATTATAGTATTTTGTAAATAATATATTGTTTTTCAATTCTTATCCTTATATGTATATGTATTTAAAACATCTTTTGTAACATTATATGTTCGAGAAATTCATAAAAAATAATTTGTCAAGGTTTATAATTTTTCAACAACGTTTAAGCACTATGCGCATGCGGCACCTCAAGATGTTGTAATATTGAAACCAAATTTTTTTAAAATTATTTTTAAACCGAAAAGGCAACTTCTCCCCACTTTTACCAAATCAAAACAAAAAAGTCCCATTTTATAATTTTTCTACTTATTCATTTTGTTCTACAAACTTTAACCTCTTTGCGGCACCTCGAAATGTTGTAGTATTGCAACCAATTTTTTTAAAATTATTATTGAATATAAAATACAACTTTCCTCCACCATAAATAGTTGTACAAAACTGATTTATGGCTGTAAAAAAACTTTAGGGTTGCCATTTGAAAATCTCGAAATATTTCAACGCCATTTTTGGTGCAGAATTACGGGATATCAAATTACTGAATGAGTTTTATGAATGCTTGGATTGATGATTATAAAATTGCTGAATTTGTTTTCGTTCCCAAAAATAATGACCGTGTCGAACTGCCAAGGCAGATGTCAACAATTCCGAGAATTATTGCATAACTTAGCAACAGTTCGAGCCAGAGAATTTTTTTTTGAGTTGTTTGTACTTCGAATGCAGTATAGAATCAATAAGTTAATAAAAATACAGGCTGTTCCATTTAAAATACGAAAGTAGATTTGCATTTCAGATACACTGGCAACACCGTCGACTTGAAAATATTTAAGAAAAAGAGTTCCCTTCTACCCACAGCAATACTACAAATTTCAGAAGGAAAAATTCCAAACCATTATAGTAGGCCAAATTAAAAAGAAAATACATATGTATATTTCCTATCACAGGTGATATTATCATACTATACTAATTTATGACCACTTTGTTGTGATATCGATAATTCTGGAAAAATAACGGTGAAAAATCAACTAATCACTAAGTAAACATGCACTCCAGAGAAAACTAAATAAAAATCTAGTGAAAATTAGGATAACATGCTTCCAACGAACTGAAGAAACAAAATTCAATTTGGATTGGGATAAAATGAATTTTCGATATGAACGATTCAAACTGTTAGATAAAAATGCTTGTATAATTAGCTCAAGGGTAAAAATATAAATATTAGAAATTAAATAAACGAAATAATATGGAATTACCAAAAATGTTTTTACAGCATGTTTGCTTGAAATATTACTGAAAGGGAAGCCAAATGGTATTGGAAAAAGCTTAGTGAGAGGTGCATTAAGTGAAAATGATAATCTGCAAGCGTCTATTTCCAGAAAGCACCACAGCTACTGTGTACACAGACGGGGTGAATTTAGGTGAAACCCGATTTTCGTCAAAATACACCATTCTGAACACGGTGTATGTTGATAAAAACATCGGCGAAGTGTTGTAATAACCACTGACTTACACACAGTAAGCTGTATGATTCAAGACTATTGATGTATTGAACATGAACAGATGTTCTTCTCGTATATAAATTACTGTACTACATAGATTAAAATTGGTGTGAAGGCTGTGCTACCGGAAAAATGTAAATTTTAGTAGTAGTACTAGGGCTTCGCTCCATCTACTATTTGTACAGGAACAATAACAATTATCACAAATTTCCAGATTATGAAGAGAATTTTTGAGAACGATGTCCTAGCAACAGAATCTTATCGACCTTGTGCTTTGTCGAGAGGTAAAAGGTCAATACTCAGACTTGAACATTCTACTTTTCCGCCAGCATACGACTACTCCGTCGAAATGCATTTAGAACCAAACAGAAAAGACAGACAATTTATATTGATTGCATTTGATGAAATTAAATAATAAAACTATGATTATTTAGCGACGATACCGCTTATAACCTGTTATTGACAACGGTTTGTCAGCAATGTCAAAAATTGATCCCCTGCCCCATAATCGCAAGATGTTACTGTCAGTGTTGTCACTAAAACATCAACAGTTAATGTTCGTAAATATTTGTTCACTTTTCACTGTACAAACCTTACTTATTTTAACGTTTGATAAACAATGAATAACATGCAAATGTTGAATTGTTTATTTTTGGAATTTCACAAAAGAGTATTGTTTGTTTGTTTGTGTAAGACCGATACCGTTTGAGCGAGTAGCCCGAGCTGCAGTCTATTGAGACTTATTGCACCTCGCTCGGTCTCCTATCAGCTGACAGGGTCTCATGGTTTATCCAGTGCCGAGTGTGCCGTTCAAGGATCCCTTCTTCAATGACGGCTTCCACAGCCGATTTGTTCACCCCTACTCCCGGCTCTGGCCCGAAGAGGGTGAAAGCTGTGCCCTCTTTAGCAAGTGCGTCAGCTCTTTCATTCCCTCCAGTCCATGTTTGCCTTGGCGCCCACCCGAGCTCAACTCGGTTTCTGGCAGCCAAGGTTTCCAGGTGCTGTCGGCATTCCAGCACAAGCCTGGAGTTAATTCTCCAGCTGGCTATTTCCTTGAGTGCTGCCTGACTGTCCGAGAGAATTCGTATGTTCCTATTGGAATAGCCCATACGAATATTCTCCACGACATATGTCGCGATGGCTACCACTTCCGCCTGGAATATGGTGGTGCATTGCCCAAGCGTCATCGAAATGATCACATTGGGTGCAGCCCCATACACACAGCCCCAGAGCGTCTGCCCATCACTGAACCGTCCGTGAACCCGCTTGGTTCACTGTGCGGGCTTTTCTCCTCCTCCGCTGGGGGCTTTAGCCCCAGCTTGAAGGAAGGATCAAATTGGTGAGATACTAGACTCCAGGCGTTCGCCATGTTCTGGATCAGGTGACTAATAAGTCCCTCAATCCCAGCGTGTCCGTATGACCGTTGTCTCCAGTCACAGTTTAGCTGCAGCCTGTAGGCCCCCAGCCTCGCCTCGGCCCTCACTGGAAGGTGGAGAGGGGGTAGTCCCACGAGAACCTCCATAGCCGCAGTTGGAGTACTTTTCATTGATCTAAAAGTGTGGTACATTCAAATGGTCCCAGTGGTGATAGCACTATCCAAATGATGGATAATACACTTCAGGCTAGACTCAGGAGATATCTGGAATTGTATTTTTTCAATTGTTTCGAATGAAAAAAGAGACCTTCCATAATACCATATACCCAGTATGGTGGACTGCCCTTATTGGTGGGATAAATTCTCTCGGGTCTATCCAGAGATGGAATACCAGAATCCCGTATGGAATCGTCCGACCTGATTATGAGACCCGCCTCCGTCTGAATAACATGACAACATTTGCTGACAGACGCGCTATTATTATACTATATATATATATATATACCTAGTATTAACATAAAAATGTATGCACGGAATTTTTGGTTCTCAGGTGGAAGCAATATTCTGCAAAAATACCAATAATCTTCGAGGTCATAATTTCAAATTGAGGAAGGAGAATTTTCGGACCATTCCAAGGCAGTTGTTCCTTCCAAATAGGGTGTTCACATCTTGGAACAGTCTTCCCAGTTCCGCGGTCAATAACTCCACCACCAATTGCTTTAAGAATGGGTTAGACAGGCTGAGATGACTTTGATGATGGGGTAACGTTTGCTGTGACTGGTGCTGAATTTATATTACATATATCTTTGAAATAATTTCTGTTTTTTTGTATCTATTCATATGTTTATCTTTGTTTCGGGATAGTGTACATCGATTTTTTTTTATGTTAGCTTATTTGAGTTTATAGGTATTTACCTCAACTCTAATTGTATTACTAATAATAATAATAATCTATTTGATTAAATTATAGAAAATGATTCTCAACACCTAATCAAGAAAAAGCACAGAGGTGGACGCTATCCAGTACAACCAGAACGTAATCTACTAGTCTTTTTGTGGTATATATACAAGCTAGATTGCCTTCCTTCTATTACCGTTTAATAAAACATTCACCGTTAGGTGGTGTGCAATGCAATGATACCGGTATTAAGCGGTATCGTCGCTAAAAAAATATTATAAATCATTTTTTAGCTGTTATTTTTTGTGCTGTCTATGCAGGGTTACATGTCAATAAATTCAATTGTTCTAGATTTACACCTTTTAACAGCAAACGCGAGAAAAACACATTAGAGAGAAAACAAATACAACTAGTATGTTAATTATTAGTGTCTATAAAGAAAAATTAATTAATTTGTAGGCAACAGGTATTCAATATAACTTTTACGATACGTTGTACAGTCTGGACAAAGCAGTTGTTATAATTTTAATCCAAAATGTACAACGAACTGGCGATTTATTTGGTTGCATATTGTTCGAAAAAATGTTCAAGCCTGCAAGAAGTTTTAAAAATGACTTTTAACATTGATAAATCACTAATAGACCAGGGTCGATGATTTTATAAACAACAAAAATTATAGTAGTAAGAAACCCATTGGAAAAGGAAGAGAATATAACAAAAATGAAAGGAAAAATAATTTACGGGCAATCTGAGGTCGGGAAGTGGAAGGGGATCAGTTTTAAAAAAAGGAATCGCAAAGTTGTAGTGGTAAGCAATAAAAAGATCTACAACTTTTGCATTTACATTATTTTCATATAACCTCAAAATTAATGTGAAAAATTCAAATAATTCCAAGTTTTTGGTTACTTATTTTTATCTTTTATAAAAATTTTCACGAATTATGGAAAAAATAACCTTTATGTCCCAAACATATTGTATTTTTTTTTATTTAAAATATTTATTTTTTTCACCTGAATTTGACTTATTATCGAAAAAGTAGCCTAATTTTCCATAAAAAATTATCCCGTCAAAATTTTTAAAAAAAGTCGGTGGGGATTTTCTCCGTTGAAATCTATACTTTCCGGTGGTGTAAAAAAAATGGGTTCAAGCCCTGTGGACAGGAGCTTTCTGGCGCTCTAGTTCAAACAGACAAATTATATGTGGTATTGGTTTCTCAGAGTTGAGAATTATATCAATGTATTCATATGATAGAACTGCATCATAAAGGAAATTCAATTCAAATAATAGTTTATTTATCAAGATTAAATGAGCAATCATGAGAATGAGAACTGCACCACATTTTCAAATTTTTTTTTTGACTTTGCGGTAATCTGGTCAATACAAAACTAACATGCGTATAAAGGTCATGATTCTACAATTTGGTGCTAAATTTCAGATAGATCGAGTGATCGGTTTCGGAAATATTCATAAAAAATATTTTTACTAAAATCGGCCATAACTCCGAAACCCCTTGATGGTTTTCGCCCATTAACGAACTTGTCCGAGATATTTACGCTCCAAAACCACCTTGCAATTTTCAATCCGCTAACTCCTTTCGTTCGAGAGTTATCGTGCCTACGGCCGGTCGGCCGGCCGGACAGAATCGATTTCGCACTCGGATTCTTGATCAGTGAGTCGAACCAAATCATTTGAGACCATTTTCAGCCAAAAATTCCAAAATTACAGACACTTGGGCAAATTGATAAGCACTCTGTTCCGAGGAACTAGAGCGCCAAAAAAACAAGTTTCGTATGACAATTGCCCAAACTAGGTTTAAAGTACCTACAAATAATAGGTATTCCATAAAACATGTATAAAAAAAGATAAGTAATAATAAATTACCTTGTAATCGATCAAAAATCTACGTTCACCAAATTTTCTCCTCTCTTGAACTACAGAATTATGCTTTCAATATTTACGTAATATTTTCAAACATTTTCGGGTAAGGTCCCCGTTCCATCGCTAAAATACGAGTATTTCAACCCCAATATTCTTGAAGTTACAATATTCCCTTCTGTCAAGTTGACTTTATGACAATTCATACATAGAATATACATAGAATAATTATATCAATCTGTGAAATACGATTTACATTGAAATTTTGAAAAATCATATCTCCGAAAGTATTAGCTTGTTAGAGTTAAAAATGATATGAATGGATTCTTATGATAAAACTGCTTATTAAAAAAAATTTAATTTGGAATTTGTTTTGTAAAAAAAAAATTTTTTTTATTACTCCGAAACCTTCTGTCCGATTTTGCCCAGTAACGAACTTAGCCGAACCAAATCGTTTAAGACCATTTTCATCGAAATATTCGAAAATTACAGACATTTGGGCAAATTGATAAGCACTCAGTTCCGAGGAAATAGAGCGCCAAAAATATACATTACTATGGTAAATTTTCTCCGAAAATGCTAAGAGAGGACAGGTAGTAAGGGCCAGACCCACCTACCACCTTCCCCACTACTCTATGGAATCCATCTTTTGATGGGCTAAAATTTTCCGTAGGTCATAGGTATATATTAGATATCTAAATAGCAATAAATAGGCATCTACGCATCTAATTTGAATTAGATTCTACAACTTTCTCGAAAAATTGTAGATGTCTCAAATATTAACAAGTGGAAATGTTTAACGGGTAATTCCGCAAAAGAATCAGATTAAAAATAATTCTGCTGGTACCTGCCGACACGTGTTTCTGCTAGTTGGCTTCTTTAGGACAGGGCAACCAAGAAACCAAGAAAGATGGAAATAAAAGTGAAAATAGTTGACACCACACCAGGAGCGACCAACCAATTGTGCCTTCAGCATCGGCACGGAGGAAGCATAAGCTACCTGTGCGATGTGACCTCAATTGAGCTGAAGGCACAATTGGTTGCTCGCTCCTGGTGTGGTGTCACCTATTTTCACTTTTATTTCCATCTTTCTTGGTTTCTTGGTTGCCCTGTCCTGAAGAAGCCAACTAGCAGAAACACGTGTCGGCAGGTACCGCAGAATTATTTTTAATCAAATATTAACTTTATTAACTTAGCATTTACCAAAGTAATGTATATTTTTCTACACCATCAGAAAGTAGAAGCCCACCGAACTTTTAAAAAAAGCAGATATTTCAAATAAAAAAAAATTACAGTGTGTTTGGGACATAAAAAGGTGAGTTTTCATCAAATTTCGTGGGAATGGATTTTTTATAAAAGGTAAAAATAAACAACCAAAAACTTGGTTATTTGAATTCTTCACATAAATTTCGAGGTTATGTGAACAAAGTGTAACTACAACAAAAGTTGTAGATCTTTTTATTACCTCCACCATTGCAATTCAAATTTTTTCCATAGGAATTTCTGCCGAAGATCGAGATAAAGTGTTTTTTACCCTTAAAAACTCACCCCCTTCCACTTTCCGTCCTCAGATCGTCCGTAATTTATATTTCCTTTCATTTTTGTTATATTCCCTTCCTTTTCCGATGGGTTTCATCCTACTATTATTTTTTCTCTTTTTACTATTACAAAGGCTTTAGCTGTGGTCTATAAGTAGTGAACGCTAGCCCGTTCCTCTCAATTTTTGCACATATCGATTAATAGATGGATCGCACGCCTCCTGCACCCAATAAGAACACTGCTAAGCTACACCAACACCAAATTTCATAATGATTTATCGACTAAAGCTGTCCCTAAACGTTAGAATATTATTTTACTTATTTCGTGAACCAAACAGTTATATCAATGTGTACACCATTCAGATCTATTACGATTTTCGGAAGTAAAATATGATTAATGAATTATCTGAAAATTTGAGTTGTTCCGGCGGTCTTATGTCCATATAAAATACAGAAATAAGAGGCGACTGCTGAAATACCAACACTCAAACGGAGTCTCCTAGATTTGATACATTAAAATAATGAACAAGTGAGACATGTATGTAAAAAAATTTAACACATTCAAAAGTTATGTTATGTTAACATAAGTTATAATGATAGGGAGGTTAATTACTCACACTTTTTTCGCAAAAAGTATCTAGAAAATATCGTATATTTTGATGACACTTAAACGGACTTTGTTTTTTTTTCATTCTTCTCATGTTAACTATACTTTATTAATATGAACGTATCTGAACTATTTATTATTGAATCGTTCTTGATATCCATTATATTGAAAATTTTAAATTATTAAAATTCTCACTTATTTATATCGAATATGTATAACAAATGTTTCGCTGACAGTAGTTCCTTCAGATACATTACATTTTACAGGTGAAAATTATTCAACCAAAAATAAAAGTGCGGATTGTGATAAATCTACTCATTTTTATCGATCCTGAAATTATTTATAGCGAAAAAGATTGGATATTATAATGAATTAAAACCAATTCGTGTTTGTTTTAATAGTGGATTTTTTTACAGATGCTGCATTAAGAACCAAGTCATAAGAATTTAGTGAGTAAACAAGTTTTCTAAAACAATTTAATTGAATTTAAAGTATCAGATGATACAGCTTTTGGTTATTCTATAATACATATACTAACTGACAAAGAAACTTTTACACCCAGAAGGAGCTGTTTAAATTTTATTTTTTTTTGGTAAAACATAGATAGCATAGCAAGGAGTAAATGATTCAAATTTGGAGAAAAAAATCGTCGGTTTTTTCATGTAAACATTTTTTGTTACTTACATATTGTATTAAAAGGTTTCTTCCTGGGTTTTCTCTCCCAAACTCTGAGAAATATCTATGAAATAAAAATGAATAATTCTGCGATTTGCTTCTGCGTAACAAACACAAGATATCTATCAGAAGAATAATTAATTTTTATTTTATAGATATTTTTCAGAGTTTGGGAGAGAAAACCCAGAAAAAAACCTTTTAATAATGAATATACCTCCCACAGTATCCTTTAATGATTACATATTGTAGTCATTTTTTGCAATTTTTTTAAATTTTACAACAAATCCGCTGTTCGAGGAGATCCAAAGTCGATGTTTAGTTGTTGTTAAAATGCCTAGAACGCGTGTACGTGGAATTTATCGCCAGCTAAGTGAATTTGAAAGAGGTAGATTTATTGGTCTACAGGGGGCGGGGTTGTCATTTCGAGAAATCGCTAACCGTACGAACAAAATCCAACTACTGTAATGAGATGTCGTCAAGCGTGGTTTGATAATGCCCAAAATCGAAGAAGAGTAGGTACCGGACGTCGAAGCGGCGCAAATGAATTTCAAGATCGACGTCTAAAGCCTAGTCCACACTAGTAGACATGTTGCGCGATTTTGGTCTCTGAGACGTGTCTCAGGTTGTCTACGTAGACAGGTCGTAGACAGCCCGATCTCCGTCTACGGGCTTGTTGCGAGACCAAAAATCGCAGGTCTAAGGTCTCCCGATTGGAATGGGAGACTTAATGCAACGTTAGACATATTGCCCAACATTTTGACAGTGTGGACGTACTCGGCGTCTAGAGACGAGACATCTTCACTCTGTTTCCAGCTACCGAGTGGTGTGGTTCGGCTGTTTATTCAGTTTTTCAAAAGCGTTTGACTGCCAGTCGAAGAGAAGTTGGGATGGTTTCCCTAAACTTTGTATCTTGTTTCATTATTATTCTTCCAACCATCAGAAGCAAGTCTTCAAAATCAGTAGTCGTCAGCCGGGTAAAATTCCGAAAACCCATGGCGTCTTCCAATCTTAATTTAATTAATAGAGCATTACCGAATCTAGGCCCTTCTGGAAGTACTTCACGCGTCCACCAAAGTTTACGTGTTCGTGTTCTTTCACTTATAATTACCACTAAGCAGGAACTCATTCCACACAAAACAAAGTCCTCCATGGCGGACTGTGAACATGAGACTGAAATATTTACATTGTAGTGTGGACACTAGACAAGACAATGAACGGTGTCTCTAGAGAGTCTATAGACCGTGTCTCGAAACCGTCTCTAGACGGTCTATAGACAAATCGCGCAACATGGTCTACTGGTGTGGACTAGGCTTAAGACTTATGGCTATTAGAGACCGATTTGCGACATCTCGATCTTTGGTTGATGAGTGGTTAGGAGAACAAGGCCATCCTGTAACTGCCCAAACGGTTTACCGCCGGATAAGGTCTTTTGGACAGCAGCATTATCGACCCCATCTTGTGTTACCTCTGACGGTTGAGCATCACCGTCAACGATTTCAGCGGTGCAGAGAACGTCAACATTGGAATGTGGAATGGCATCAGGTCGTCCTTTCTGATGAATCTCGATTCTTGATGCACATGATGGCCGAAGAATAGTTAGACGACGTCGGGGAGAAAGACGTGAACCTCAGTTTGATATTGAGCGTCATGTACACCGGACAGTAGGCGTTATGGTATGGGGTGCTATTGCACATACAAGTAGGTAGGACCTTTATTCATTATTCGAGGTAACCAAACAGCGCTGCATTACATTCCAAAATAGTGGAGCCATATGTTCTCCCTTACCTTAACCGGCTCGAGAATCCAATATCTCAGCAAGATAATGCTCGACCTCATGTTGCCAGAGTTAGTTTAAACTTTTTTGAAGCGACCCATGTGAATCTTTTGCCATGGCTGCCCAGATCCCCCGATCCTTCGCCTATAGAGCATGTTTGGTACATCATGGGTAGAAGGCTTGGAAATTTACCCCAGCCCCCACGGACTTTGGCGACTCTGATACATGAACTACAGGTAGCTTGGAAAAGTATCCCTCCAGAAAAAATAGACCATCTTATTGCATCAATGCCAAGACGTGTTGGGCAGTATATAGATAATCGCGGTGGACAAACACATTATTGATCAAACAAAACAAAGAAAATTGTAAACCCTTCGTTTTTTTCTTCAAATTTCAATCATTTACTCCTTGCCATACCTACTATATATGTTTTACAAAAAAAAAAAACTTCAAACAGCTCCTTCTGGGTGTTGCAATTTCTTTGTCAGTCAGTATATTGTTTTGCGTTCAACAAGTAAACAAAGTGCAGCAGTATATTAGCACATTGTGTAATATTTAAACGCTTGTAACTTTTTACCTGTGCCGAATCTAGAGAAATGATAAATAAAAAAAGTGTTTTCATTTATCGAGAGAAATTTATGGTTAAAATTAAGGTACAACTTTGACTCACTCCGTATAAGGACAATATTTTCTAGACAGATTTATTGAAAATGTCTAAATCTAAAGAAGGAATTTGAAATCAACAATTATATGAAAATTTGAATAATTCATTAGAATCATCTACTAGTAATTAAAGAAAACAATATTCCCACTAAATTGTGGAATATTAAAACATCATGCATGAAAATCGAATGATGATTTACACAATGATACTATCAACGTTTCAGGTAAATACGGTGAGTAAGTTCATCTACTTCGAAACTTCCAAATAGCTGGGGTTACGTTTAGGGACCGCTAAACAGCAGCAAAAAATCGACCACACTAAAATCCATATTCAACGATATTGTGAAAACAAGTAGATTACTCTTTTCATTTGCGACTCACCATTTCTGAGGTAAGACAGGTGATGGCGTGTTCCACTGTCTTCTTGTGGCGCGAGGCCGACGTCGATGTGCTGTTGGAGCTCTGGCGCAGCGGCGTCGTGGGACACCCTGTATAGGGCACATCCATTTCATCCTTTTACTTACAATTATTCTATTCATTATTCCACCGCCTGAGATGACTCAAGAGCGACGTGGATCTGATTAGGGAGGAGGAAGATTGACTGAGGTGGTAATATTAGGAATTCAGGAGGAGGAGACATGTTTCATTTTTTTCCTGGATCTGAAGGCACTTTACGTCTAGGTGATATCAACTCTTAAGACTCCTACAATTTGTTTTCGAAGAAGACTTTTTTGAAGAGTATGTACTCATCAACTTGATGTTGATTCCACTAAAATTAATTATGAACCTAGATGATATTATGAGTGATTCCATACTAACTGTGAATGTCAATTATAGTTATTTATGTATCAAGGGAGTTATAAGAGGATGTTAACTACATATGGCAAACAGATTGCAATCCCGACTGACGTAAGTCCCGAGGGATTGTTAAGTTGTTAACATCCAATAACTCACGTGATAGATAATTAATTTTATTTCATATTGAATAAAAAAAAAATTTGACAACTGAAAGTTTGAATGTTTGAAAATTTGACAATTGGTGGTTTGTTTTTGTGAATACATTAGAGGGCGTTAAAGATCTATAACTTATTTCATACTGATACATTATGAAGAAATAAACCCTTAGTTACTGTAACTATAAATATACTATAATATTGGGATTATACTAAGCAGTTATAGATCCCTCTAATGTATTTACAAAAGCCAACCAAAAATTGTCAAATATTTTTTCATTCAGTATGAAATAAAATGATTATCTATCAAGTGAGTTATTGAATGTTAACAACCTCGGGTAACTTAACAATCCCTCGGGACTCACGTCCCTCGGGATTGCAATATGTTGCCCTCTGTAGTTAACACCCTCATAACTCCCTTGATACATAAATAACTATAATAAGCTCTATGCAAACTTTGGCAGATGATAACTGTGCTAATTCTAAACATTTTCTTCCCTACGAACATTGGTCCTATTCGTTTTCGTTCAGAAGATACAAGAAATATATTTTCATGTTCAAATTAAAAGTAGGCTGACAAATGAAAATACTGGTTGTGATATGGCAACTTGTATCATTTTAATGGTTCATTCGATACTTGTCGTACGTTCTGAATAAACAATGCATTCTTTCTCAACTCAAGAATATGCAGATATTGTGTTTATACAGGGTGGTCCAGCTGATTCGAGGGGGAAGAACTTTTCCGCTTTTTTCATCCCCGTAACATCAACCCCCTAGTGGGGGTGAGCACAATCCCTTGATTTTGAATAGTGATGAGGGGTGTTGCGATAACTAATTTTGAAGATCGTTCGAGTACTATCTGACCCTAACATTTCGCTTCAAAATATCCATCGATAATAATGAAATAACCGCGAAAATAGTGAAAGAGGCAATGTGGAATTTATCTCGAGGGTATTATTCATATCCGACTCATTTCAAAGGTATGTAGTAGTCATGTTGTTGAGTTTTTGTCCAAAAAAGTATTAATTTCTTGTCCAAAAAAGTAGACGGACCATATTTTTGATTTACCTTAATCGTGAATTCTTAAGAACTTTACAAGTGTGTCAAAGCGATTGTAAATTTGTAGTAGAATTAAAATGGTGCATTCCGTAGAAAAAAGGGTGGAAATGATAAAATTACTTTTTAGGAATAACGACTCTGCGCGAACAACAGCGGCTTTATTTAACGAACGACATCCTGGAAAAAATGTATCCGCTGCTTACGTTGTGCAACTGGTTGCCAAATTTGACGATACTGGTCGGAAACAAAAAGAGGGTGCATGAAAGAGACGAAGCGAGGGACGTGGCTGTCTAAGGTCATGTAGCAATGGATCCGACCTTGAGTACTAGGAAATTGTCCGATGTATCTGGTGTTTCACGCACAACAATCATGAGAATCCCGAAACAACATAAATTCCATCCTAATAAGATACGAGTGGTTCAGGAACTGAATGAGGATGATCCCGATTGCTGACTCCAGTTCTGTGAAGAGGTCAGTGAAATGATTAACGTTAATCAAAACTACTTGTTACCTTAAAGGCATTGTAACCGGCATAACTGTCGGTATTGGTTAGATGAAAATCCAAGATTATTTCGTGAGGTGATCACTCAGCGTTCTCAAAAATTCGTCTGGATTGGAAGAAGGGGACATATTGAGTGGCCACCCAGATCACCTGATCTGGCCCCACTGGACTTTTTTTATGAGGTCACCTGATATCTAAGATTTCCGCTACCCAGCCTGAGTCACTGGATTGTTTGCGAACTGGGAATTAGGATCATTAATGAATGCCGTCAAATTACAACAGAAATCTTGGGTAATGTAGGTGAACGTTTTCAGCAAAACTTATATTACTGCATGGAAGTGATTTCCAGCATTTAATAAACTAATCACAAAAGTAAGTACTCCTCCACTATTTCACCTGTCATTTCGTCGATTTACATCGATGGAAATTTTGAAGCGAAATTTCAGGATCACCTCAAAATCCACATGCCATTAGACCAAGACGATTTCAGCAACATTTCAGTGTCAGAGTTTGGGGTGGAATTTTCAACAATAATTTGATGGCAGTACATGTTATAAATGATGGTTCGAATTCAAATTTGTATATAATTTTTTTTACTTAACCTTTCAGAATTAATTAATGACGTAGAGCTCAACATTGTTGAAAATATGGGGTATCAGCACGATGGTGCACCACCACATAGAGGCAGACCAGCAGTTGCTTGGTTAAATCATTATTTTCTGAATATATGGATAGGTCAAGAGGGACATTTCGAACTATTTCTATAAGCTTAAAATTTGTTATTTCCATTCACCATAATTTTTAGTTCATTGTTTGAAAAAGTTGATACAATACAACATAGACAACTTAAACAATATATTTTTTCAAATGCTTTTATCTTCTATACGAAACCGAATTGGACCTATGTTCATAGGGTATAAAATGTTTAGAATAAGCACAGCTATCATCTGCAAAAGTTGTTCATAGAGCTTATAGAACACCCTGTATAATAAAAGTTGTAATTGAAAGAAAACTCGCAAATTCTCACTTGTCGATGTCACAACCGTGGTAGGTCCTTTTATAAGTATTACCAGTAAATGAATTAATCATTTTTTGTATAATAAACTTACAGATATTGATAATAAAAATTTTAAAATATCAATTTAACGGGAAATTCGGACTCAATAACTTTTGTCCAATTTGAGCGACATCCACTTCGATATCGATGAAATAACTAGTAATCCATCGTTAAAGTACGTCAACTGAGTAATGTTCACGAACATCGAGCAGATGGAATAGAACATTCAAAACGTTCGTCATAAATTTACTTGTCAGCACCGTGGTATTGGTAAACCAAATTAATTATTAATTATTTTAATCATAAACAATTAATTTGCTTTCCTTTTTACTAACCAAACTTACACATTAATTGGATATAATCAAATACATAAGCAAAAAATTACAGTTTCTATTTAAACTTAAATGTCAGTACCATTGTGCAAAAAATGAAAATATTCGTAATTACTAGTTATTATACTAATTGAATTTGATGTCATGGCAACGGATTCTGACGATTTCCCATTAGGGACAGAAATTTAGACGGTCCGGATTCGCACAGGAATGTAGAAGAAGGTTGGACTTGACGTTTCATTTCTCAATTCTGAACGAGAGTATTAAAAAAAAAAATCCAGAAAATTGGTTCAAGCACTGACGTGAAGTCAGAAGCTTTTGCGCGTATGTCCAATACAGAAGAATGGACAATAGAACATACGCGCAAAAGCTTCTGACTTCACGTCAGTGCTTGAACCAATTTTTTTTTTTATTTATAATATCATTTAAATTAATATTGTAGGACGTTACTTTAAAATTTCTAAGCTATACTGACTTACAGCTAAAATATTATAAAGAAAAGAAGCAATTGGATAGTCTTAACTATCATTTTAATAAAATGATGCATTTTTATTGTTCAAATAAAGATATTTTGTTAACTTACAAGAATTTCTTCATTCAATGGTATTTCAAAGATCTAATTACAGTTTTAAATATAAAATAAGTGTCCAATACAGGAGAATGGACAACATAATTTACCATGGTAAATTCGATTAAGGGTGTCCAATACAGAAGAATGGAAAATAGAACATACGCGCAAAAGCTATCTATCATTTTCTTCAAGTTTCACGCCCCAAAAAGGCCTAAATAGTCAGTTTCGGTTTCGAAAATTTCCGACCCCGTCTCTCGAATTAATTCTGACGTTTCTCAGATTGACTTTTTGAATGGAAAATCGTCGGACTCAAAACCTCCGAAACTTGTATCGAATTAGTATATTTAGGCTCAACCTAGAAGAACGAAATTTGGGAAAAACACAAATCGATTCGTCTTCTTCGACTCGACGGCAAAAGTCCGGGTCGAGCGATCGTTTCTTCGGAGCCTTACGCTACACCAAATCGGTACTACTGAACTCGCACAAGAATGCTCGAATCTCCAACAATATTTAACCGATCATATTAAAACTTGAAACTTGGCAGTAGAGTTAGGTTATGAAGGCTCTTGCAAAATTTCATGAATTTCAAACGAATAGTTACTGATATATAGAATTTTTTTTTTATTTTTAATGATTTATTAAAAATTTTCTACAAATGCTATCCTCACCAAATTTTGCGAACATTTTCGCGTTGCCATTCTACAACTAATAACAATGTTTGAATTCCATCGGTTCAGTATTTTTCGAGTTAATGAGGAACAAAAAACCACCAAATTTCAGAAAATTTCAGATTGCTATAACTCTATAACCGTTTGGTCGATTATGCTCATAAACAAACTGAAATGTCGCGTTCTGGTGCACATCCTAACCTGAAAATTTCAAGCCGCTATCTCATTCCGTTCGCAAGTTATCGTGACAACAAAAATATTTTTTAATAATTTTTTTAAAATTTTCTAGCCATACGATTCGCACAAAATTTCACAAACGTGCTTAGGGTCATATTCTACAACTACCCACCAAGTTTCAATTTGATCGGATTCATATTGGTTGAAAACAAAATTATTACTCGGAAACCACTGGGCCGATTATGCCCATTAACGAACTTGTCCGTCGTATTGGGATGCGCCACCTACCCTGAAAATTTCAAGTCGCTAGCTCTTTTCGTTCTCAAGTTATCGTGGCAACGGCCGGCCGGACGGCCGGCCGGACAGAATCAAATTTGACCCGAGCAATCAAAACCTCCTAAATTTGCGGGAAATATCAGATGACTATACAATCGTCCAACGTCATGATTCAACGAAAATCCTTAAACTTAATAAAATTTGAATTTTTATCTTCATTTTCGATATTTTATAGTTGTAGCAAAAAACATTCATTTATATAATAAAATAGAATATGTATGAAACAATTAAAAAGGTTTGGTAATAGAATTAAACAATGTATCATCAAAAAATAACAGTTAGAACAGAATCACCCATATATCACCGACACTAACGAGATAAGTCACTGAAAAGTGCAATACGATTTCTTGATTGTTCTAGTCTTCTTGCTAAACTATCGAAAAGTTCGAAGGAGTACCGAGTACGATCATGTGGAAAGGTATTGTAGGAAAGGCTTAATTTGAAGAACGAATTTGGGAAATGGCAAAGGAAGACACAACAAGTTAAATCCAGGATACAAGTACGAGGAAAATGCTTTACAGAACGCTATATCGTAAATTAGTCGTCAAAATACAAAATGAAAATTGAATACAAAATCGAAGAATTCAGTCACAAACCTCGAATGAACAATGCATTGAAACCGAGTAATAATTATTCATCATATTAATATTGAATAAAAAAGGGTAAACAACGCGATATACAGGCTTTAACTAGGAGGAAAATAATCATACAGCAAAAAAAATAGGAATTGTGCTCCTTTTGATTTTGATCATCAATGTTAGGACATAATGAGAGTACAAGAAATAGAATTAGGGTTTTTAAAACAGCAAAACATTGCCTATAAGATGCGATGACTAGCTTTTGATGAAAAAAATTTTTTCGAAGCGATTATTCTGACTGAAACAGATAAAAATTCGCATATTTAAGGATATTTATATATCTTAGTATAACTTTAAATATAATGAATGAATGAAGGATATCGTCGGCAATTTTTCAACCTCAAAGTGTCCCGGTTAAACCCTGGCAACTTTAATGTGTTCGTTAATTATGTCCAAAGTTACACCACGATATACAAATATCCTTAAATATGACAATTTTGCACTTTCAAATCAAACAAAGTGCCTTCAGTTTGAAAAACCAATAATAAAACTTTATAACGAACAGGTTCAATGACGTAGTCGAGAATAACAATTTCTACTTATTTCCGAGACAGATAATATTATAGAAACATGAAAAACATAATATAAGAACTCTTGGCAATTAAAGAAAATTTGGTACGCTTACGAGAAAAAAAAAACAAAAATCTTATTGTTTTACATACAAATACTCGATCAGCCTTATTGATTATTACAAATAACTGCCCGATTTCAAGCCTCTATATAGACGACTGATGCAAATACTAAAATATGTCAACATGAAAAAGTATAGAGAAATATAGAACGGTGCAAAAGTTGGGATGGAATAATCAATAATCTAATCTAATAGGTTCAAACGTGCTATGGAAAGGTTCTGTACTGCAGTTTAAAGATGATTGATTTAAAGATCTCAACAATCGGTGATTAAATGATCATTCGAGAGGTTAATCTCTCGATCCTAGGCACGGCCTAAGGGGGAGGGGGGATGATCCTCCCCCAATGTTGAACGGAGTTCCACACAGTTGGAAAAATTTCGAAGCAGTTGTAACAATTTCAATTTTCGAAAAAATTGTCATAAAAAGTGAAGGAATTTGACCGCCTGACTGGATAAATCCAAAGCACTCAGATAATAGGGACGGGATAACATGGAATAACACCATGTACCCTTGTGCACATTCCTGTTGCCGTAAATTCAATATTCCATTGTTTTCGGCACAATGTGTAGCGCACATAAATTATTTATTTTCTTTTGAGTTGTCCAAAAGGGGGAAGGTCTCTAGATGTTTCAGTTTCGCCGACTGGAGTATGTCATAGAACAAACCATCTGGTACCAATTTGAACTGTTTCTCACTTTCCAGCGGCATTTTAAAATGCTTTAATTTCTATTGAATTTAGCAGTTTTCTCCTTTCTTTAAATAATAGAAATAGATAAGTTTGAATTTCGGAAAACAAGTTTTGATGATTTTGCTTCTGGGTTTTTTGCAAATGGACAGAACCATTACGCATCCCCCCCAACGGAGTTGGAAAATTTTCAAAGCAGTAGGAAAAATTTCGAAGCAGTTGGCCTTGTTCGCTTGAAAAACTATTCGAAATCGATGTCTTTCTATGTAATTTTTATTCGTTCATTTAATGTATTGTCATTTTAAAAGTAGCTCTCTTTAGTCTCTTTTTCGAATTCACACCCCTAGCTGAGTCACAACCCTGGAAAGGATGAATTTATTTTTCAGTTTCCAAGTTTTACGTGGAACGAGTAACTCTATTTTTGCAACCCCCTAAGATATCTACATGGGGTTGAAAGAAACAACCTGTTCAATCTGAAACATCTTATCGCGATATTTCACGTTCAGCGAGAACTGATGACATTTCTGGCTTGATATGAATTTCTTTTATGACTTTCAAAATTATTGCAAGGATCAAAAAATTATTGTAACAGAACTAAACTTGATCAAAATTAATTAGTTCTAATAACAAAATGACATTCGCCTACTAGATAAATTTAAGTTCGAAAATAATTCCAGTATATGCGCGACGTACCTGATGATACATTATTTGGCGCTTAAGTCCTGGGGAACATCGCGTAAACATTTTTAAACAATTTTCAAAAATTATTGAAAAATATAATTTATGTCACGATAACCTGAGAACGGAAAAGAGATTAGCGCCTTGAAATTTTCAGGTTTCGGTTGAACATCTGAATGCGACATTTGAGTTTGCTTATAGGCATAATCGGCCAAAAGGTTTTAGAGTTATACCCATCTGAAATTTGGTTGTTATTTCCTCAATAACTCGGAAAATACAAAACCGATCCAACTCAAACGTGGCTGTTAGTTGTAGAATGCCAACGCGAAATTTCATGTAAAATTTCGTGAGGATCGTATCACTAGAATATTTTCAAAAAATCCTTGAAAAAAAATTCTATATATCAGAAACTATTCGCTGAAATTCTGCGAGAGCCTTCAGAACCTAACTCTACTCCAAGTTCCAATTTTGAACACAATCGGATCTATGTTGTTGGAGATCCGAGCAACCTTGTGTGAGTTCATTATCTGGATGGGTGACTGTTGCCTCGATAACTTTCGAAGGGACTAGCAATTATTAGGGTAGGTTGCATATCCGAGTGGGAGAGTTAAGTTCGTTTTTGGGCATAATCGGTCCAACGGTTTCGGAGTTATGCCGACATGGAATATTATTTCCTCGATAACTCAAAAAATATAGTCTCGTTCGAATTGAAGCTTTGTCGAATTTACCATGGTAAATTCGATTAAGAGTGCCCAATACGGGAGAATGGACAATAGAACATGCGCGCAGAAGCTCCTGACTTCACGTCAGTGCTTGAACAATTTTTTTTTCCTCAAAAACCGTAAATTTCAGCTAGAAATTATAAGAGACCTTATTTGTTCAGAATCAAGGCTAGGTATCTAAAATTAATTTTTAAATGGTATAATATGAATAAGGAAAATGTTAGGAGTGGTTTTTTCTACCCCTTGCAACCATATGGGAACACCACCAAACATTTTTTTGAGTTCCTTCTGGATCGCCTAAGTCAGCGTAATTTCATTGTTGTCAGTTTTCTGGTTTAAAAAAAATTAAAAATTGATTTTGTGGAGCCATTATTAGGGGGTTGTATTTAAGCAGGGGCTGCTCATAAAATAAACATATGAAAGACCCACCCTACTCTTTTGAATCATCTCTTAAATTTATTTACATCCTGTATATCCTCTTACGCTGGCTACGAGAAGCTTAACAAGGCTCAGTTTCGTTCAATTTGTCGAGAGCTACAGAATGAGAACACTGATGAAGACCAAGAAGTTCGAGAAGAAGTCTGAAATGCGTCAGTTCTTGCTTTCGGCGATTTAATTATTTCACCTGTGTGTTAATTCGATTTGTAAACCCTATGCATGAGTATAAAAATTATACGAACGCTCTGAACTTGTTGTTTTATTAACAACGGCATCAGCATTCAATATTATAGAGTTGTGATTTCTTCATTACAAGTTAATACGTCAACAGTTAATCCTGTTATCAGGTCTTTAAGACTTTGCTAGCTCTCAATCTATTAGTAATGCGCTCGACGAAATTTCTGTGTTTTCAAGCGAGGCACTTCATTGCTCGATATTTCCAAGTGAAGCCTAATTGTGGCGTTCTCAACTTCACATTTTTCAATCATTTTTCTAGTCGGTGCAGAACAGAACCATCCCCACATGCAAATAACATCCTACTCACCCATATCCCCGCTACTGGAAGATTCTGTGAATGAAGGTGTACCTTCAGTCCAGGTGGGAGTTGATCCTTCAACGGATGCTGGGGGCGTCCATGTTAGACCCCCTCTAGAATGGCTCGAGTGGCCGGCTCCGCTCGAACTGCCAGATTCCACACTGAGAGATGATTTGGTTTCGGCACGAGACTCCAGTTTTATATCGTTTATGCTGGAAAAATATTATATGGTTATCCCTCTACTCGAAATGAATAATCATACAGGTTGGGCAAAGGTCGATGGTACCCTGCACTTTTAAGGAGAACGGGACGCAAGATTTTATTGAAAATATGGCTCCTTGGCTAGGAACCACTGCTTCATTGATCTAGAATATTTTCAGCGATGCGGTGTTGCCGCTTATATCGAAAAGTACTAACAATTTTCGATAATTCAAATGGAACACCCTTTATTTTAAGATTCCCCGTAGCCTCCTGATTATTCCTGTACCAACTTCCTCATCCCAATCTCTAGCAGTTTTCGAGTAATAGATCGATTTACCTCTTTTTGGCGCTCTTGTTCCTCGGAACAGAGTGCTTATCAATTTGCCCAAATGTCTGTAATTTTCGAATTTTTCGATGAAAATGGTCTTAAACGATTTGGTTCGACTCACTGATCAAGAATCCGTGGTCGAAAACATTCTGTCCGGCCAGTCCGGCCGGCCGGCCTTAGGCACGATAACTCTCGAAAGAAATGAGCTAGACAGTTGAAATTTTCAGAGTAGGTTTGGGAGATGAATATCTCGGCTAAGTTCGTTATTGGGTAAAATCGGACAGATGGTTTCGGAGTAACAAAAAAAATTTTTTTTTATACATAACAAATTCCAAATTAAATTTTTTTCAATAAGCAGTTTTACCACAAGAATCCAATGATATCATTTTTAACTCTAACAAGCTAATACTTTCGGAGATATGATTTTTCAAAATTTCAAAAATAAATCGTATTTCTATGTTTTCACAGAATGATATAATTATTCTATCTATGGATTGTTATAAAGTTAACTTATTTTCCTGAGACATGACATTGTCTAATTCATTTCAGCAATCGAAGAATTATGAGAATAAAGTGTATTCCGAAATGTGAGCGAAGTGAGAAAAATCTCAGTTGTTTGTTCCGAAATTAGTTTTTCTCAGAAAAGTCTTACATTTCGGAACGGAACATGAAGTAAGAGATCTGTGAGAAGTGAGACTGCTTTTCATCATTCTCAGTTCTCTCACTTAATGACGGGACTGACGGAAGGGAATATTATAACTTCAAAAATATTATGTTGGTGTTGAAATACTCGTATTTTGGCGATGCAACGGGGACCTCACCCAAAAATGTTTGAAAATATTACGTAAATATTGAAAGCATAATTCTGTAGTTCGAGAGAGGAGAAAATTTTTTTTAATTAGAATCTGTTTCAATATTCTAGAATTTATTTATCAAATTCGAACAAGAGCGCCAAAAAGCTCCTGTCCGCAGGGCTTGAACCATTTCTTATGTGCAAAATATAGTTTCAATTAAACATTCATTACTTCGGTACTTGGAAACCTCAAGACCTGTTGTGTTGAGAAATACTAAAACGATAAAAAGTGCGTTTTTCCAAATGGAATGAGATGTATAAAATGCTGTCATATATGATGTATTGAAAGAGAATCAATCAAACAATATAACATGTTTATATACCTAAATTGTATGGTTTTCGAATTAAAAGCAAGTTTTCATGCCAATAGGAATATTATGGTACGTTTTGTATTAGGTATCCATGAAATGTCATAGAAACATATTATAATATCATAATTTGACAATCGGCATCGATTGTAAATTATTATTGAACTTATAAACGGAGATTTGATTAAACAAGCCCTGTGGACAGGAGCTTTCTGGCGCTCTAGTTCAAACAGACAAACTATATCTCCGAAAGTATTGGTTTCTCAGAGTTGGGAATTATATCAATGTATTCTTATGATAGAACAGCATCATGAAATAAATTCAATTCAAATAATAGTTTATTTATCAAGATTAAATGAGCAATCTGAGAATGAGAACGGCACCATGGAAGAAATCAAATTAAAATAGCTGAAATGAATTTGAGTCTCTCATAGAACAGGATGACATGTACGAGTATGAACAAAGATCATATAATAAATCATAGATAGAATAATTATAGCATTCTGTGAAAACATAGAAGTACGATTCATTATCGAAATTTCGAAACATCATATCTCCGAAAGTATTAGCTTGTTGGAGTTGAAAATGATATCAATGGATTCTTGTGGTGAAACTGCATCTTAAAAAAAAAATCATTTTGAAATTTGTAAGTTAAAAAAATTTTTTTTTTCGTTACTCCGGTATCACCTGGTCTATTTTGCCCAATAGCGAACTTAACCGAGATATTCATCTCCCTAACTTACTCTGAAAATTTCAACTGCCAAGCTCATTCCGTTAGGTAGTTGTTGTGGAAACAATATTTAAAAATTTAAAATTTTTTTGACACTTTACGGTAACCCGATGAATACAAAACTTCACATGCGTCTAAAGGTCATGATTCTACAATTTGATGCTAAATTACACATAGATCGAGTGATCGGTTTCGGAAATATTCATAAAAAATGTTTTTAGTAAAAACGGCCATGACTCCGAAACCGCTTGATGGATTTCGCCCGTTACCGAACTCGTCCGAGATATTTACGCTCCAAACCTACCCTGCAAATGTCAATCCTTTAACTCCTTTCGTTCGAGAGTTATCGTGTTAACGGACGGACAGAATCGATTTCGACCAAGGATTCTTGATAAGTGAGTCGAACCAAATCGTTTGAGACCATTTTCGTAAAAAAATTCGAAAGTTACAGACATTTGGGCAAAACTATAACGCGATGTATCCCAGAACATACGCGCAAAATGGTTCTGGATACTCGTTCAGAGTTCACACAGCAAACATTTGGCTTACTTTCGGCGCGGAAAACTAGGACGTTGAACAATATACTCAAAATACAAAATTTCCGCAAACGGTACGACTTTCCACAAGACACTAGAATAAACAAAGATTCAAATTTAATTTGACATGTCGATAATTTTGTCCATAAAATTTCTACTTCCGGCATATATCGGCGAAAACTGAAGTAGAACAAAATCCTTGTATTTTGACAGTATTTGGACCGCAATTCGGCCGAAAATATGTAAAAGAGTGTCTTCACCATTTTCAGCCAAAAATTCGAAAATTACAGACATTTGGGCAAATTGATAAGCACTGTTCCGAGGAACAAGAGCGCCAAAAACGATTTAAATGGAAGGCAATAATTATACAAATGTTTTGATGAAATTGTTTATTCTTCACGGTCAATGCGATCAAATTGTAACAAGAACGTGCAGAATGTTTAATGAGATGTATCCCGACTTAGAACCAGTGAACAAGAGAAAATTTATACGATTGCAGAATAATTCCAAGCTTAATCGATCAAAACTTGAAGTGGAACGAACAATGCGGAAGCTTATTATAACTTCAAAAGAATATAACATTTTAAATGGAACTTAGCACACTGAATGAAAAACGAAGGAGCTCTAGGAAACTTAAGCCCTATTGTTGCGAACTACCGGAGGGAAAAAATCTCACCAGCGTCACCATATACGTGAAATATTTCCAGAAACAACAGAGCAAAACTTTTCTTCTATAGTCGCCAGGACTGTGGAATTATTGAATTCACATAATAGCTTCTCAAATTCATTATTTTCCGAAGTAAATTCACATTGTGAAAAATACGTAATTAATAGGACTTCTATGTAGAGAGGACAACGTTGCGTAGTTATCTGACAGGAAAATGACTATAACCTAACATTTTCAAAATATACATGGTGAAATGTGTCAAATTTCCATGGCCAACCGGGAGACTTTATAAAAGTGAATGGAGTATAGAAGTGAAACTAGATTCCTCTTTGAATTTCAAAGCCTATTTGGATGATTTACATCTGAAGTTGAAAACAAGGAATAATATTATGTAGAAATTAGCTGGTACTTCATAGGGTGCTCATGCTGTTACTCTTCTTAAGGTAGCCTCAGCCTTGGCCTTCTGCAGCTGAATATTGTTGCCAGGTTTGGTTCAACACTGTTCATGCGAAAAATGTGATGCACAGCAAAATTCATCTATCAGGATCATCACTTAGATCTACACCCTTTGATTCCCAGATTGAAGTCGCGTAAACCTTTAGGGTCCAACTGTTTTCTCAATTTGAATAAAAGCGACAAGGAAATTTGGCAGTCTGAATGGAATTCTTGCGATCTTTTCAACAAAGATCCTGAGCCTTCGAATACAGTTCCGAGGTTTGATTTTCTTAGGAAAATATGGTATGTTTCGAATCGTTTAAGAACAGGTCTTGGTCTTTGCAAAACCATGCTTTTCAGATGGAACTCAGTTGAGAGCTCTAGTTGTCAATACGGGGAAGCAGAGGAAACAGTAGATGATTTGGTTATTGATTATTTAATATATATATATTTCAGGATGATTTTAGGTCTATTCACAAAGTTCCAGAATCTCTTTTAGAATGAGTAATGAATTTTAAATCTATGTGATGAACCATGGATTATTCCATTTTTAATCGGATCATTTTCTCCTTTTATCTGTTCCTTTTTCAGGTCCAGTTTAGGATACCTTGGAGAAGCCTCTTTGATTGTCCAGGAAATAATCCGTAAGTCAGTGTTGGCGAACCCAGGGCACGCGTGCCAGGTATGGCACATACGAAAATTTCGTTGGCACGTGATCCACAATAATGTCTGAGATTTGAAAACTGTTTGGCACGCCCCGACACGCGAGCATAAAAAGGTTCGCCTCCTCTACCTTAGGTGATATTCACCCTTAATGGAAAAAATGGTTGAAACCTACCTCACCGCATCCTCTCTGTAAGTCCTAACGGATGCGTGGTAATGACTTTGGTGAACGGAATGCGAGCCGTGACTCCCTTGGTGATGGTGGTGATACCTCCTGGCCGGGGTGGCTCCAGTTGACTCCTGGGGCTCGGAGGCACGCTGCTCCAAAACCTCGTCGAAGGTAGGGGGCGGCGTACTGCAGCAGCTTTGCGCTATACCTGTATGGACATGCGGCACTACAAATCTAGCGATTACTTCTTTATCTGCTCAACAGGGTAAGTTGGCTGGACTAAACTCAACAAAACACTATGTGAGCAGGTGAGATATTAGATACAGACCGACACAGAATTAGGTAACACTACTTCCCACAAATTTTCGGAATGAGAACTTCTTCAGCATGATTTTAGCGCCACTTCTGGATTCATAGCAACTCTTGAATATTTATTTCAATTTCAAATTAAATCGTGAAGGATCTACAGATTGTTACAATGACAGTGTACGATTCGAATAGCAAACCATTTGATTACTGGTAGTCGATTGGCTCAGAGGTGCCTTTTTCCCTTTCTGCAATGCGACCAATATGATTTATACAAACTAGGCACAATTTCGCAATATCCCCATACTGTTTTCCAACCGATGCCATGGTATTATCAAAGTGGATCGCTATGGCACTCCAGGAGCCATGTATATTAGGGTGATTCATTTCCCCAAAATTTTTTTTTTTTTCGGTGCTCATGCAAAATATTAATCTACACATAGAAAAAAAAATTCTCACCAAGTTTGAGCTCTTAATATTAATTTTAAGTACCTACTTACAATTTAAATTTAAAGTTTTACCATTTAAAATGCATGTAAAAAAATCTTTTTTTTTCAAATTTTTAATGCTTACCCGGCTTTTGCAATATTGCAAATGGGTTTGATGGACCTTGTGAGGAATTTCATGCTCTTCAAAATTGCCTTAGAGTTTTTTTGTATAACTCGCTCCGGTTCACCAGTAGAAGTCGTCAAGTACAGTTTTTGATAAAAATATATTTTTTTCTAATTTTTTGAGCAAACCGCCAAAAGTAGGAAGAAAAAAGGACCGACTCATAAAATAAAAGTTATCCAACCAATATTCAATTAATTTACAGCCATTCTTATACCGGAAAATGTAAGAAATTGATCAATATTAACTCATAATGTTATTTAGATTAATTTTTTTATTTATTACCATTATATTTCTCTATCCCGAGAAGAAAAATTGAAAATAGTTGATTCTATTAAAAACAAAAAATCGAGCAATAGTAAATATCCTCGATTTACTTTAGACAGCAAAAAGCTTGAAATAATGGCGTCTAAAAGTATAAGTGATTTTGTGAGTCAAGAATCTCTCACTATTTTCAATAAGTTAAATTTGACGTGTGAATTTTTAGACATCGACCCTGATTTCTGGGAAACGGATCAAGAATACATTACTTGCTGCGAAACTTTCAAAAAATTACGTGTTGTTAATGCACTGCTGAACGATGTGTTGCACTCGTTGAAAAATTTAACGAGTTTGGGACATATGATGAAGATCAGAAACAATATTTATTATTAATGGTTCAACAATGTAGAAAAAAATTTCCAACGTGCGCCAAAAAGCTTTATTCAGCTTTAAAATCTTGATGGATTTCAATAACTTTATTAGTTATTTGAAATTTGTGAACTTGTTATTTATAACTATTTAGATGTTTATTACATTTGAAGTATGTTACATGAAAATGTAACCTTCTGTATATTTTGATTAAATTGTTGTTGCTTTTTTAAAATTCATGTTGTTTTTGTATTCAGTGTGAGTAAAAAATCATACTTATTTTTAAAAAGTTCTTAGTATAGAGAAATATAATGGTAATAAATAAAAAAAATTAATCTAAATAACATTATGAGTTAATATTGATCAATTTCTTACATTTTCCGGTATAAGAATGGCTGTAAATTAATTGAATATTGGTTGGATAACTTTTATTTTATGAGTCGGTCTTTTTTTCTTCCTACTTTTGGCGGTTTGCTCAAAAAATTAGAAAAAAATATATTTTTATCAAAAACTGTACTTGACGACTTCTACTGGTGAACCGGAGCGAGTTATACAAAAAAACTCTAAGGCAATTTTGAAGAGCATGAAATTCCCCACAAGGTCCATCAACCCCATTTGCAATATTGTAAAAGCCGGGTAAGCATTAAAAATTTGAAAAAGAAAAAGATTTTTTTACATGCATTTTAAATGGTAAAACTTTAAATTTAAATTGTAAGTACTTAAAATTCATATTAAGAGCTCAAACTTGGTGAGAATTTTTTTTTCTATGTGTAGATTAATATTTTGCATGAGCACCGAAAAAAAACAAAAATTTGGGGAAATGAATCACCCTAATGTATATATTGAATTTTACGCTTCAAAGATGCTGGTATAAATTATCATCCATTCCCAATATTCAGTTGAAGGACCTAATACTGAGTATTGGTATTCAAGCCATCTGTAACTGTATATTATTTGATATTGATTCATCAGATCTCGGGCTGTAGGTTTGCTTTGTAACTTTATATTTTTGTGCTTTTTGTGGGGAAACTGCACGAGATAACATTTCTGAAGGAAGATAAGTATGTCCTATTTGAATGAACAACTATGTTGCCCAGCCGAATATTTGACGAGAGGCATATATCTAGCAATGTTAAGCGGTCTTCACAGAGTATCAAGATAGAATCCATAATATCAAATATTATTCCGAACTATGGATCCGGTTATACTGCGATGGATGTACGTCATGATTGTGAGACCCATAATCACGTATGGGGCAGTAGTCTGGTAAAAAAAAAAATAAGCCAGAATAGCACGAGGAGAACCCTCGACAAAGTACAAAGGTTGGCCTGTGTGTGTATCACTGGAGCTATGGGAATCTGTCCTACCAGGGCACTTGAGATTATCACAAATCTCACACCGCTTCATCTAGTGATAGACAAAATGGCTCATGAAGCCATTCTCAGAATATCTAACAAAGGATCAACGAGAGTATTAAAAACCAGAAAGCCTGCTAACTCTCGCTGGGCTGCTATTCGAGCATCTTTCAGGCAGAAGTACTTGCGATAGAAACATGCGTGGAAATGAACCTAGAAAGAAACTATCAGAGATGAGATATAGCAATCCACTCTGATAGTCAAGCTGCTATTAGAGCTCTGAGCTCCCATATTATCGAGTCCAAGCTAATATGGGAGTGCCGAAGAAAACTCGTCCCCCTGATTACGCGGGAATTAAAGGAAATGAGGAAGCCAACACACTTGCCAAGAAAGGAGCACAAACCCACTTTATTGACCCGGAACTCTATGTGGGGTTGGTAGATATACCTACAAAAGTGAATTTCAGATGAACGAAGAAACTGAAAGAGGTATTTTCTGGAGATCTCTCCCCGGAGATTCCTCCGGAACTTTGATACTGACAGATCCAAGAAATACTTGGACCTCAGTAAGAACGCGCTGCACCTCCTCACTGGTTTCCTCAAAGGGCACTGCGGCCTTAGGAAGCATATTATGAGATTAGGGCTAGCAAAAACTGACGAGTGCAGATTATGTTGGGAGGAGGATGACACTCCTGATCAAATTAGATTATAGATGATCCTTTGGCCTAAGAGAAACCATTTGCGCCTCAATCAATCGAATCTTTTGTGCTGTATATATCACGCTAACGCCTTGCATTGACCGGTAATTTGAACAGTCAATTTACACAACCAACAAGTAATCAGTCTTCTTTCTTGGTCATATGTAGGTAATCCTGTTATGGCCAGGGAGATTATCAGTAAGCAGCAATTGTTCGTTCTTCGACCGCCTTCCATAACAGCGAAGGTGACATCCCACGCGAGATCTCTACCAATGAACGTTATATGTTTTTTTGCAAGGGTATCCACCTTATCGTTTTACTCGACATCCTGGTGAGGGGGGTACCCAAACCAGCAATAGTTCGTTGCTCTTAAGTAGTTGAATGAATAGCGTTTCGCAGCTCAGAAAATTTTTGACACAAAACAAACGGCCTTCCGGTGCTTCAAATCCATCAGGCTGTATAACCACCCTAACCGATACAAATTGTTGCCCTTTTGTACTAGCAGGCAAAGGTTGAATACACTTTCCCACTACCAGAATTTCAGTTTGAAGCGATTATAAAGAATTTTTTTTTCAAAAAGGTTTAACCAGAAGGTTTCGGATTAGTGTCATAGATAGAGAAAGAGAAGATACAATATTCTACAGTCAAGTTTTGCAGCCAACATCACATGTTATCATTTATTTATTTTAAAAGATTTGTCGTTCCACGTGTTCCATTAACAATATTCAAGGAACATTAGGACACCTTGCTACGAATAACCCAACCCATTTGGCTTGAACAGCTGCTATAAATCCGCATAAAAGAAGTTATCATTTCAAAATCGTCGTGTACAAGCACCGGATGGTTTGTACCTTAATATCAAATATCAATTCAAAATTAGAATATCCGTTCGAACACTCCCCGAATATTCCATCGAAAATACCACTTTAGTTATTTCATTTGCTTTTCGAGTAAACCACCAATGTGATTTATATTCGGACATTGTTCAGAACGTATAACACACCGCTAAATCGAAGATAGATTAAGAAAAATCAAATGGTGAGAAAAAAACTAAAAAAGAAAGTTAGCTACAGAAGACAACAAGCAAAGCCATTCATTTCCTCTGAAATTCGGCCATTAGGAGGACCTGTTAAGGAAAAAATTAAATAATATTCTTGAACTGTGTGGGCGAGAAGAAAAGAGAAACGGAAATGAAAAGAAAGGAATTCGCTAAAAAGAGCAAGCATTACTGGAAAGCTGCATATGGAGAGTTCAGTTCCTCATTTACGTATGACAAATGCAATTTCTACCCCAATTTTATCGATTACCACTATCTTACTTTGCCCTGCTCTTTACGCGGATTCCAAGGCCAAATCTTCTAGTAACATAACCGTTCTGATTGTACAGGATGAGAGCAAAAAAATTGATATAAATTAAATATGTAATCGAGATGCATAGAACATCTAGTGTGTACAAGAATTGTCAATAATTCCGTCAAATTACGACTTTTTCGATTTCACGCCAACAGATGCTGACATCATCCAGAATGTTAAATCGAAGCAAGATCCCCTCCAATGTTGCCCAGAGTTAGCAAATTTTCAAGCCAGTTAAAAAAAATTCGATGGAGTTGGAATATTTCCGAAAAAATTGTCCTAAAATGTGAAGGAATTTGACCGCTTGACCGGATAAATGCAACGCACGCAGATAATGGGGACGGGATAACATGGAATAATTTCATGTGCCCTTGTGCTGTTGCCGTAAATTCAATATTCAATAGTTTTCGGCACATTGTGTGTAACCATAAAAAAATAATATTTATCATAATATTGCATTAGTAGCGCAGTATTTGAACACATAAATAATTTATTTTCTTTTGCGATATCCCAAAGCAGGTAGCTCTCTAGATGTTTCAGTTTCGCCGACTGGAGTACATCATGAGACAAACCATCTGGTACCAATTTGAGCTGTTGCTCACTGACGAGCGGAATTTTAAAAAGCCTTTATTTCTATTGAATTTAGCAACGTAAATATGCAAGTACGCAGACTGCTCCTTTCTTTTAATAATATAAATAGATAAGTTTGAATTTCGGAGGACAAGTTTTGATGTTTTTGCTTCTGGGTTTCTTGCAAATGGGCAGTTCTACGGACGGAATAACCATTACCATTAACGCATTACCAGGGACGGGCCTAAGGCTGGTTTTCCTGTCACGCTGACGGTCGGCGCTGATGGGTCAATATGTATGTAGCTATAGGTAGCGTTTTCGAGTCACGCGGTGCTGACGGCCGTCAGCGCTGAGCTATATACGCGCACGTACGCGCCAGCGCGTCGGCGCCGCTGACTAGCTGGCGCCGACAAGCCTCCACATTCAGTGAGCCAGAGACAATAGCATCCTTCTATTTCTCAATGTGATCAGCGTAATGCTAAAAGGATACGAGCTGACCGATCAGCGCTGACCGTCAGCGCCGACCGTCAGCGTGACAGGAAAACCAGCCTATGAGGGGAAACCCCAGTTGAACGGAGTTGGCAAATTTTCAAAGCAGTTGGAAAAATTTCGATTGCAGTTGCAGATCCTTTTTTCAATTGTCCCATTTGTCTCGCAACTGTTTTGTCGTCCTACGAGAAGAAACCAAAATCCACAAGTTTCTTTGAAATATTAGCCCAAGCAGCCCGCCTTTTTGCATCCGTCCTTATATTCATCCACCAAGGAAATGAGAAATCGAATTTCTTCATTAAAGGAATGAATGACAGTATATCCATATTTGCTTTGATACTAACTAATATGCCAAGAATATTTCAAAATACCAGAGAGCGTAAAAACCATGATCTGTGTAAACATCTGTGCACAGAACACAGAAATGGTACTTTTATAAAACAGACATTTTGAGATTAAAGTTAACTTCGAAACATGTTAAAATACCGACATTAAACCCGTAAGGACCTGCGAAGTTTAAGAACCCCTGGCCTAATCGACAACCGTTTACAGAGGGAAATAGACCACTAGTGGACGTTTTCAACTTTTTCGGACGAAAATTCGATAAGCAGTAGTGAGGAAATCTCCATAACAGGTGTTCTATGCATCTTGACAATAAAATTTCGATTGCTGGACTTGTGGCATTATTTGTAACGTGCGTTCAAGAAAACTCGTGGTCAAGTAGGCTATGGAATTTTAAAACTTGCAATTTCTGAACTACGTTCAGACGCAGAATATTGACGTTCAAAATTCCATAGCCTACTTGACCACGAATTTTTTTGAACGCACGTTATTATCATTTAATAATTTGAAATATAAACTGATCATTTTGGCGGAGGATTGAAACTCAATATATCGGTACGTAAAAAAATTACCGTCATACATAGTCGTCCATTTCGTGATAAAGTCCGTCATCAATCTCATGTAGAGAAATATTTGAATCGTATATCACTTGCCGTTTCAAGTTAGTCGGAAAAATTGCCCTTTCCTCTTTGATGTCCTCGTAATTCTTCCCTAAAATTTCGTTTCGAGCTTCGATCAAATCTTTGAAAAGTTTCCTTCTACCTGTTACACCAATACAACCGTACACATCAGTGAAATTTTTACTGGTTGACATCAGTTCGTTCCTTAACCTATGCACCTTAAGGTCAGTCGGTAAGGTAGAAACCTTCTTTGAGGATGAGGAACTGTAACTTTCGCTACTACACAAACTAGCAGCCTTGCTAGCAGCAACAGGTGCGCTGGCATGCCTGGCATGACCGAAGCAACGTGGGTGCAAACCTTTTCCAGTAATCCCACCCCTTTTCGTCTTAGGGGTTCCTCTGGGGGGCACCGGAGGCGGCACTTTAGGCTTGTTTTCCGCAGTCGGTCTCCCGACCAGGATGGCTGGATAGGAGGAGGCTGGCGGTGAGGTCAGGGGGGTGTGAGGGGTGGAGGATGTGAGGGGAGGGTAGTGGCTTGGTGGTGAGGTTTTCGTAGGTAGCGAGGAGTCCATGGGGCTTGCTACTGGGTTCCATGTGGAACGAGACAGATGCATCCGCAAGCAGATGAGGAGGCATGAAAAAGATCCACGCTTATATGAGACACCATGTATACTGGTGGGGTTAGTCACTAATCGGTCCAGTAGAATTAGAACCTCTTCTCAGAAGAAGATTCGATTCGTTCAAATATGAACCGAATCATCAAATTAGGAAATATGTTAATTTAACAAAACCTTAGCATTCTGGAACTCTTGAATTGGGTTGGTAGATCTTACTCATGCTTACACCTCTATCAATTAACATACAGATGCCGCCATAAACGTGTTTCGGACTTACTGGTTTACATTACGAACAATCTTACGCCCCAATGCGAAAAGAATAATTCGAGTCAATACCCCGATTTTAGAATCGAGATCGTTTGTATAAACAACTAGCAGCCCGGTACGTGCTTCGCTACGTATAAAGTGAAAAAATAATAAAAAAATCATCAAATTAATCCAAAACATTTGGATAAACAATATTTTTTGTTTTTCCATTTTGAGCATGAATAAACAAACGGCTGGAGGTTTTTCATTTTCGATCGTTAATTTTCTACTTAATGTTTGAATATTTTGCGTAATTTTAATGCAAAAATCCCTCCGATCGAACGGATATTCATTATAGATTTCGTAACTTAACGAAAAGATCCAAATCCCAAGATAAGTTTAGTGGAGTAACGCTCCTTTGAGTTTTTCATTGGGTAAAAATGAAAAAAATTTGAGAGAAGGCTATTTCGGACGTTCCTAGATTCGACCCCACCGCCCCGCGAGGTTCGGGAGCTATAAGTTCCCAATCCAACGCCTCAGCTCTCCCGGCCACGATGCCTATACGTGAATCAACTCCGATTATGTACCAAATAAAGATTTTTAGTACTCGGATGATTTCAGTCTTTCGATTTTCAGAATATCGTCAATCCTGTGAAGCGATCGATCGAAATCGGTTACTCGTTCATATTTCTCGCAGTTTTTCTAGACGATTCCAAGATTTTCGAGTGATTCCGTTCGAAATTCAAATTCAATTTGACATTTATCATTTCTCGTTCAGACCGAAAACGTCGACCTTGAAGGAGCCGCGTTAAAATTCGCCACAGAAATACGTGAAACGTCAGAATTTTCTCGATTTTCGCGAAAAGTCCTATCGTTCTTCCGGGAAAACGAAAGAGAGGATCGAAAAAAGGGCTCCGTTACAGACTAATTTCGAATCTCGTCTTCGCGTTCCCGCAAATACCGTCGTTCCGAACGCCACCGTTCATCCGAATTCCTTTCCACAATTTTGCTCCTTTTGCCAAAATCGGCGTTTACTCGTCTTTTCGCGATTTTTTTTCAATACACCCCCATCTTTTCGCTCCGAAAACGCGAATATCTACGTATTTTTCCTCGAAATTCCCTTCGAAATTTCCTCTAAACCCCCCTCCTTACACCCAAAAAACATCACGTTTATAGTAACATATTCAAAAAGTTTCCTTTGTTAAATGAAGAACCGCTCAACCGATTTTGTGCGAACTTCACATAAACCATCTACTAAATAGTCCGAACAAAGCCTAAACATTTGGTTTGCAAGATGAGCCGGTTCTTGAGTTATAAAATTACAACGAAAAATGGCATTGATTTTTATATATATTGATTGATGATTGATTGATTGATGTTATAAGCCAATTAAAAAAAAACCTTCTGTGTGTTAATTCAAGTTGTGAACTCCATGCATGAGTAAGGTTCGCCTACCCAATTCACTAGTTCCTATTAGCCGAACGCCCATGTTCTATTGTATTAACTATGGTACAAGCCATTTTCCTATTTTGATTTTATAGGTTAATTCTACTGTACTCGGAAAGGTCAAAGCAACATGCAGTTAATGGGGCTCAAAATAGAAACACCAAATGATGTAGTTTCAGGCGAAAACAAAATATCAAAGATACTTCTTGCGATATAAAATTTCTGCTGGTCCAAATTGAACAATGCCAAGAAATAAAAATTCTAGAAAAGCACTGACTCAAAGTCAGGAGCTTTTGCGCGCAAGTTCTATTATCTATTCACACCCACACAAAATACTGCATGAAGTTGAGTATGAATAAAGGAAGCGCTTACACGTGAAAACATGCATTCGTCATCAACTGAATTAATTTTTGGCGCTCTTGCTCCTCGGAACATAATGCTTATCCAAATGTCTGTAATTTTCTAATTTTTGACTGAAAATGGTCTTCAACGATTTGGTTCGACTCACTGATCAAGAATCCGTGGTCAAAATCGATTCTGTCCGGCCGGCCTTCCGTTAACACGATAACTCCCGAACGGAATGAGCTAGATAGTTGAAATTTTTAGAGTAGGTTTGGGAGATAAATATTTCGTTATTGGGCAAAATCGGTTTTACATCATTTGGCATGTCTCTTATATGTATATAAGATGACATAAAAAAAGATGACATTTATGAACAGCGTGCACGGACAGAAGAGAGATAGAATTCGCATTCTGAGAAAACAGAAGAACGATTTATTATTGAAATTTTGAAAAATCATATCTCCGAAAGTATCAGCTTGTTAGAGTTGAAAATAATATCAATGGATTCTTATGATGAAACTGCATCTTAAAAATAATTGAACTTGAAATTTGTAATTAAAAAAACTCCCTAACGACTTTGGCAGCCAAGTTGTGATGTCAGCTGACAGTGCTCTATTTTTTACTCTTGTGGTCAGAATTTGTTGAAGAGGACGGAAAGAAACTTCTTCAGTACTGAAGTAAGACACCGTAAGCAAACATAAAGTTAAGCCGCATTAAGGTAATCCTCGCACACCAAAACACTTCACAACAAACTTACAATAATAATGAACATATTGACCACTCACCAGTCTTGTTTCCGTTTTGCTGACTAGAATTGCCCTGCGCCTGAGAGGATGCTGCATAACCCAACACCACATGGATTAACATTGGATTATACGAAAATATGGTATCAGAGAATGTGATGCGCAAAGATCGGCAAAAATGAGATAAATATATATTTATATATATGCATGATATGGCGCTCGTAAGCAGAGGTGAAATTTCGAATGGACAGAGAAATGCAGGTCTTTTTTACTCACTGTTAATGTCGTCCTCATGGGAGCGAAGCGGCCTCGAGAGCGACTTTCTCTTAGATGGGGAATGCTTAAGAGCTGAAAACAATTCCATTATGAAACAATCAAAGCCCGAATACAACTGCTGCATGATGGATTGAAAAAAAATGAAAAGAAATGAGATAAAGTCGGGTGATGTATGAATGACATTCCTCTGATCTGGCGCGAATATTACATTCATCTTGATCATTTAAATGATTATAATTTGTCTATTATTATAATGTATCTCTATATTGAAATAATCGTTTTGGTTGCGTTCCTCTTATATGAGAACATAATAAATTGTGAAAGGTTTCAAATGAACCTGGCAGATCATTATAATAGTCGAGGACGTTGCTAGGTTACGAGGCGACAGCCATTCACCCCCAATTTTCAATACGGTGTTGAATCGCTAATAATCGAGGTACATTCAAAGCTGTATCCTATCATTGACAACGGCGATGCGAAAATAAAAGCAACAAGGTTTTATGTCATTTCATTATGGAATTTGAAAAAGTCAACAGAGCGGTATCTAGGGCGTGGCAAAGGTAGCACTCGCCACGGACGCAAGGTCCACGGGGGCGCCAGAAAATATCAAAAAAATGAAAACATAGAAGCGCCAAGCAAAATAATTCGAAAGACCACACGCGACACAGCGCAGAGTGAAATGAATTAGCGTAATTTCTTCATTTCAGTCTTCCTCACTTAGCTTACATATTATATTTAATATGGAGGTAAGATTTCAAATAATTAAATTGAATACTATATTCTATATTATATTGGTAAATTCAATAAATGTATCACGGTGTGGAGTAGAGAAAAGTAGATTGTCAGTCACGTGGTAAAGGAGTATACGGATTAAATAGATATTCTCGTTTTTACTCGATCCATAATAAATGAACACAAAGTAGAGTGAAGAGAGCAAATGAAAGGACATCGCAAAGTAAAAGTTGCTCCTTTTACTTTGCGATGTCCTTTCATTGCATCTAGCGAACTTAGTAATGATTGTATAAATAAAGTATTAAGATTAGGGCTTTGCGTGAGAGGAGATGATAGCAAAGTTGAAATTTTATATTTTTTTCGGACCAATTTATTGGCAAAAAAAATCGGATTGCATGAAAAATTATATTCTCAATCAAAAATCAAACCATGATTTTAGTTATTTGTTTTATTTGAGTTAGCCTATTCAAATAGTTGTTAGAAATAAAAACTTTTTATATACACCAACTTAAATAAAACAGAAAACTAATATCATGGGTTAATTCATATTGAGTATTGAATTATTTATGCAATCAGTAATTATAATTTTTTTTACCAACAAATATTCGTCTGAAAAGGAAAGAGTGGAAATCGACAAATACTACTATACAAATACTACAACTTAATACATATAGAGCAAAAATCAAAAGTATTTACAAGAGAACTAGTCAACGAATTTATGCGTTCTGCCCCAGAGGAGGAGTTTTTAATGATGAAAATGGCTTTTTTAATTGGAATTAGAGGAGCCTGTCGAAACAATAAATTCGCGAAGATGACCCCGGAAGATGTTGACGTTTTAAAGGACAGGCTGATTGCTACTATTCCCGACTCAAAAACCCACAAGAAACGGATTTTCGCTGTGGTATCTGACGGCGAAGTCAATCCTGTGCTTTTATTTAAAAAGTACGCAATATTGAGGCCAGTTCATAGTAAATACCGAAGATTATTTATATCATATAGAAAAGGGAAATGTACGGTAAAGCCCTGCGGCATTCATTTCTTCTCTAAAAATAGCTGTGCATCTCTAACTTGAAAATGCTTATATGTGTGTATACTGGTCACTGCGTTAGATGATCTTCGGGCAATTTTTTTTATTAATGCTAGATGAGATATATTAGACCTACAAGAACTTGGTGGATGTGAATCGGCGAAGGTTGCTAGAGCGTATTCAGAAGAAAGTGTGACCTCGCAAAATTCAAATCGGTGATGTTTCCGGCAGTGGATTAAGCACTGGGGAGTGCTTACTCAGTTATTAATCAATCTTCAGAGGATATAACTCTGATCGTGGACGCTAAAGGCAAAGGTGTATCCATCAAATTTTAAAACTGTCAGTGACCTGCAGTATCGATCCAGCCGTTTCGTGATGTCACTCTCTCATTGCGAATGTTGGCCGATTTAAAAACTAGCTGCTATTTGCAATTCTGTCACTTGTGAATATAGAAGCTGCACGTTTTAAAGGGTATTTTGGGGAAAATTGTAAGTCTCAGTGACAGTTCTGAACCAAATTATCCAAGGCAAGTAGCAAATTAAATAAATTGTTAGCCGTCGAGTTGGTTGAGGATCTGGTTGATTGTACATATTTGTGGATTAACTTAGCGACAAAACTGAGACTGTTAACAATACTCATCGGTAGTTGTTTAGAGTACGTATCTGGATGTTTAGAGTACCCATTTGAATACTTTGGATTATCCATCGCAATATTTGACTATACATCGGGAGATTAATGTCCGGTTGGAGACTTAGTTTCCGGAGTAGAAGGTCAGGTTGCCCGTGTAAATTGTCAGTACAAGGAGGTCAAGTTCACCCTTATTATTTTACTATCATCGTACCGTAGAAGAACTGTCATATTAAATACGGCTTGTGGTGTTTCTCAGGTAATATTTTTTTTGTAAATAAATCCATGTATATAGTATATTGTTGTAGAGGGTAACGATGCACTGCGACCTTAAGGTCTCTGTGTCCCCCCGTCAGAGCTGTAGATGTCATCACCATCTACAGCTCGCCTTAGAGTTCCAGAGTTCTGAGGAACTCCAGTATCTGGGATGGCTTCAAGGTGGCTACGTCTTCGCTCCTGCAGATTTCTCACCCAAAGTATTCCTTGCGTTGGTTTGAGATGGCGAGGCATTCTGTTAACAGGTTATCAGGACTTTCATCCTCCTCCTAACAGAATCTGCACTAGTCAAGTTTCTGCTAGCCCTAATCTCATCATAAGCTTCCTAAGGTAGCAGTGCCCTGTGAGGAAACCAGTGAGGAGGTGCAGCGTGTTCTTACTGAGGTCCAAGTATTTCTTGGATCTGTCAGTATCAAAGTTCCGGAGGAATTTCTTGGAGTTATACATTCCGGGGAGAGATCTCCAGAAAATACCTTTCAGTTTCTTCTTTCATCCGAAATTCTACCAACCCCACCGTAGGGCTCCGGGCCAATAAAGGGAATTTGTGCTCCTTTCTTGGCAAGTGTGTTGGCCTCCTCATTTCCTTTAATTCCCGCTTGACCAGGAACCCAGACCAAGGAGACCCTATTGCCTACTTCATTGAGTTTTCTTCGGCACTCCCATATTAACTTGGACTCGATAACATGGAAGCTCATAGCTTTAATAGCGGCTTGACTACCATAGTGGATTGCTCCATGTAAGTTTCAGATCTGAAATACGTAAATTTGAGCACCAATATTTTAGGAACAGTCATCGAAACGGATCGTTATAACCACCCCCTGGGCTAACAGGGTTATTATAGGACATTTATTGAACAACCGACCTATTTCTTGGATAATATAATGCTTGAATACGTATAAGTTCTTGAAGCTTCACTCCACCCACTAGGTCAGATTTTTGTTGTTGATATAGTACTATTGAGGTAAGCGTCTACATGTCCGCATCGTACGAATCGGACGCATCGCATCAAACGGATTAATTTTTCACAATGCGTCCACTGTATCGGCAGATAACGGATTTGCTGATGCAACTACGACGCAACTATGGCAACAACGGCGTCGACATTGCCGATTCCAGCGATCCGTACAAGTGGACCCACTTGTGTGAATTTCTATAGAAAGAAAACTACGATCCATTTGATGCGATGCGTCCAATTCGTACGATGCGGATATGTGGACGCTTACCTTTGTTCTCCTGGCTCATCGAACATTTGATATCTGTGGTTACATATCTAGGTTTGTTATTCCACGAATTAGGTGAGTGGCCATTTCGTTTTTCTCTTTTCGTGCAATTACCCTCGAAATATCGAGTGGTTCGTACGTCGCTTACGTCAGAGTTCAGCTTCCATTACCATCTCGTGAATCGTGGAGACGCTGGAATTACATACGTTCGTGCATGGCTCCATGGAAACCGAGTGTAGGAAAGAGACTATGGAGATTGGAAACGTATCCATTGAGTGTCAGCGTGCGGCGGCTTAGAGACGTTTATGAAGAGTATCAGCTCTATAATTAGCCAGGGGTAGAAAGTAGGACATTAATTATTGGATCGGAATGAACTAGTGATAGGATTCAATAGATATATTTGCTGAGTAATTCACACTTTACACAACCTTCTATTGCTTTGCATCCCACACCAATTCCTACCGCAGAAAGATTGCAAAATGCATGTGGCTTCGGTTGACACCGTGCAACCTATTCACAATCATGTACTCATGACTACTTTAACATTCATTCAGCTCTGTGTTCTTGCAGATCCATCGAGGAGGTCGAAATCTTGTGAAAACCTAGATGAGAGGATGGTCACAGAATAGATGCATAGAATACATGGTGAAGACAGAAATCGATTTTTAGCGACGTTACCGCTTAATACCGGTATCAAAAGGTTATAATTTCTACATTTTAGCGAGAGTGGTTACAAGCGGTAACGGAAGTTCCCCTCCAAAGCTGTCATTTTGACATTTGATACCGGTATCAAAATTTATAACCGGGTCCATGAGGTGGGTTACTAGCGGTTGACATTTGTTGAAAGTTTGAAATTGTCAAAAGTATTGAAAGTTTGAAACTGTTGAAAGCAATTAAAACGGCTGTGGCAAAGGAAAGCGTGGAATTTTTTAAATATACTCTAAACAACCAAGGAGTGGGAATTACTTCGTCATTACAGACCGCCAAATAGAGAATCTTTTATTAAACGGTAATAGAATGAAGGCAATCTGGCTTGGATATATAGCACAAAAAGACTAGAAGACTACGTTCTTGTTGTACTGGTTAGTACCCACCTCTTTACTTTTTCTTAATTAGGTGGTAAGAATCATTTTCTATAATTTCATCAAACAAATTTAATTATGGAAGGTTTCTTTTCTCATTCGAAACAATTGAAAAAATACTAATAAATTCAGTATATATTTCAAGCCAGATATCTCCTAGGTCTAGCCTGAAGTGCATTATCCATAATTTGAATAGTGCTATCAGTACTGGGAAGTGGGACTATTATTTGGATGTAATACACTGTTGAGAAATTCCAATAAGACACAATAATTCTCGTTAGTGAATAGCATTTCGTCAAATAAATTCAACATTTGCATGTAATTCATGTTAATTGTTTATCAAACGTTAGAATAAGTAAGGCTTGCATAATAAAAAGTAAACAAATATTACTATGTACTAGGACTACGGTTAACCGTTGACGTTTTAGTGAAAACACATACAACCTTTCGCGGTCATGTGGTGGGGGAACAAATTTTGACATTGATGACAAACCGTTGTTAATAACCGGGTTATAAGCGGTATCCTCGCTAAAAAATGATTACTCTTTGACATATTTTCGGCCGAATTGCGGTCCAAATACTGTCAAAATACAAGGATTTTGTTCTACTTGTTTTCGCCGATATATGCCGGAAGTAGAAATTTTATGGACAAAATTATCGACATGTCAAATTACATTTGAATCTTTGTTTATTCAAGTGTCTTGTGGAAAGTCGTACCGTTCGCGGAAATTTAGTATTTTGAGTATATTGTTCAACGTCCTAGTTTTCTGCGCCGAAAGTAAGTCAAATGTTTGCTGTGTGAACTCTGAACGAGTATCCAGAACCATTTTGCGCGTATGTTCTGGGGAACATCGCGTTATAGTTTTGCCCAAATGTCTGTAACTTTCGAATTTTTTGACGAAAATGGTCTCAAACGATTTAGTTCGACTCCCCAATGAAGAATTCGACGTCAAATTTGATTATGTCCGGCCAGCCGTCCGTCGCCACGATAACTTGAGAACGAAAAGAGCTAGCGACTTGAAATTTTCAGGGTGGGTGGCGTATCCCCACGGACAAGTTCGTTAATGGGCATAATCGGCCCAGTGGTTTCCGAGTAATAATTTTGTTTTCAACCAATATAAATCCGATCGAATTGAAACTTGGTGAGTAGTTGTAGAATATGAACCTAAGCACGTTTGTGCGAATCGTATGGCTAGAAAATTTTAAAAAAATTATTAAAAAATATTTTTGTTGTCACGATAACTTGAGAACGGAAAGCCATTCTGAAATTTGGTTGTTTTTTGTTCCTCATTAACTCGAAAAATACTAAACCATGGTAAATTCGAATTAAGAGTGTCCAATACAGGAGAATGGACAACATAATTTACCATGGTAAATTCGATTAAGGGTGTCCAATACAGAAGAATGGACAATAGAACATACGCGCAAAAGCTTCTGAGTTCACGTCCGTGCTCGAACCAATTTTTAATCAAATACTATTTTCATTTCGAAAATACATCGTTTTTATGCGAATATAGTTTTTTTAACAATTGCTTATTCTTACCGGATCAGGGGTATATTTCTAGTATCAAGATAGGCATATTGATTATAATATTAATAATTATGAAAGATCGCTGATACCGTTAATTGTTAATAAATCAACATAGGAGAACGCTTACGGCCAGTTTCATAATAAATTTTAAAGTCTCTTTTAATTTAAAGCATCCTTTAGTTGGACATTTTGAACCAAAATGTCACTTTGAAGGATACTTTAAATTTGAAGGAAATTTAAAATTTATTATGAAACCGGCCGTTAGACTTGTTGATTTACTATAATATTGCTGGTTGATGAACATAAACTGTTGAAACATTGAGGTATAACTCTACTAATTAATAATTATATTCATTATACAATTCAATTATATATTGAGAAGGAATGAAATGACATGTTATGAAAACTAACAATATTATTTGTCAACGATGAAAGGACTAGCAGAGAACAAAGTTAAATGCAACCACACAGTGTGATTTCATCTAAGTTGAATAGCTTTCCTACTACTCCCCTATATTTGGTTAGTTTATCAATTTAATGAATCATTTTTCGATATTTCATCAGTACATATATTTTGCAATCTAATTGCTGAGAACATAAAAAGTTGTCAAGTGGTATTGTGTGACTGAAAAAATGCAGTATACATGAGAATGTTTTGATGAAGTTTCAAATTATACATCGAAAATAATAAGTAAAATGCTCAATTTAAATGAGCCTCACATGATAAAGGTAATTGATACATTTGAATAATAATATGATATCGAATGATATTATATAGAATATTACAGAAAATTCTGTATTATTCAATGTATTTCAAAATACATAAATTAAATGCTTATATTCTGATGACATTGGATGTGATCTTTTGTAATGGAAAATTAATTATTTCACAGATTTCTTCATTACAGTTCCATTCAAAATGTTCCAAAGAAACTCCTTTACTGATAAATCCCTTATTTGACCTCATTATTTCTTGGCAAGATGAAATTTCTGTTCCAAACAAATGGGGTTTACATATAATGTCCGAACAGTGATGTATGATTAATCAAAAAGTGAATTGGTTTTTCAATAAACTGCTTCATTATATTCTTTTAATTTGGATTTGCGAACTAGCAACGGTGGAAAGTGAACTTTGTCGTTTGTCAGTTTTCATTTATTCGCTTGCCAGAATCTTCGAAATCGACTCTAGCGGCACCATCGTTAATTAAGTAAAGTAGTACATAAGTACGTGATTTGACAGTTCTAGGTCCGTTTTTCGGCCGAAAATTTTAACAGGAATTAGCAGGGAGTGTCGACCTTGTTATTCTATGCATCTTGGTCACAGAGATCGAATGCTAGAAGAGCAAAGTTAATCGAGTCGCTTCGACGTTTTGAATACGCAAATTGAAAAGATAGACCCAGAGATATCGAAACTCAGGAATTGAATATTGAAGTGTTGTTCGACGTGAGCTAAGGTGCTGAATGTATAAAATCACAAATATTTGGGAATATAAGAAATACAGGGCAGGTCATAAGGAACTGTACATATTTTACCACGTGTAGAGGGCTATTCAGGTGAACATCAAATGACCATTCGCAAGTGCCTTCTTCTCTTAATAGGTATTATACAGGGTGATTTTCTATTTTCACCCAAAATTTCGACCCATTATAACTTTTGAACGGTTATCTCGATTCAATGAATATTACCCTGTCGCATCTCCAAAAACTAACTTATTCGGAATTCTGAAAATCCAGGTTCGGCTCTAAAAATTTCGGTTGGTTGTGTCTCACAAAAACTTCACCTTGTATATGTGTGATAATGAATAATAATAATAATAATGATAATAATAATAATAATAGCATTTATTTCGAAAATCCTTCATATATGTTATATATACATGTTATCAGAACGAAATAGTCGTCAATTAATATAAGTTAAATTAGCCTAACACAGAGAGGGAACCATAAACTCCTGCACTGTATATGGCTCAAGCTCTATTAATAGATCATTTAGTTTTTTCTTGAATACCCTCAGATTCTTTTCTTGTCTAGTTCTTGAAGGTAGTTTGTTAAAAAATCTCGTACAGGAATATTTAGCCCCCTTCTCTGTAGCTGTAAGCCTATGGATCGGATAAATATAACAGCAGTCTCTATTATTATATGAATGAGATGGAAAGCTTGATTCAAAGTAATGTCTATTTCTTACAAGGAAATCTTCGAATTTGAAAATTGTGAAATCGGTTTCTCCCAACACTTGTTTGATATTTTTAATCAAATAGTAAATTTCTGTAATTATTTTTGCTTAAAATAAAATAACGATTTACTTATTGAATTTAGTACTCGGTTCTTGAATAAGGTTTCGAAAATTTACTAATTAAATGGTTCTTGGGATCGGTACACTCGAAAAATCACAACATTGTCTAAACTATCGATGATCCAAACTAAATTATTAAGTGCTCTTCGAATTCCCAACAGAACTAAAAAATCTGTGATCGATATTGTTAATTAATGCACTAGGAAAATAAGTGCCAATTCGGTATTTAACAAACAAATTCTACCATTTCCATTACAATATCCATACAAAAATACAATATCAGCATATTCAGACTTTGAATATTGATTCGGCATTATGAATCTATAGTATGGACCAAAATTTTGTCGAAACAATGGGATTTTAATCTATTGTCAAAACAACAATAATTAACAATATCAATCACAGCTTCTTGAGATCTGTTGGGAATTCGAAGAGCTCATAATAATTTAGTTTTCATCATCGAATGTTTAGGAAATTTTGTGTATTTTTCAGTGTACCGATCCCAAGAACCAATTTAATTAGTAAATTTTCGTAAGCCAGTAGTGTAAATGGCACGAACTTATGAAAGTGGTCCATGATGTATAGGTTTCACTTATTCAAGGCTTGAGTACTAAATTCAATGAGTTAATAGTTATTTCATGCAAAGCACAAGTAAATAAGATGCGTCAGGACAATATTCCTGATATTCCAAATTCAATTGAATCGAGATATCCGTTCAAAAGTTTTGATGGATAAAGTTTTTGGTGCAAACCGAAAATCACCCTGTATAACACCTGAGAAGTCACTCTGTAATTGTAATCTGATGTTCACCTGTATAGCTTCAGTATGTGGTGGGAATATGTACCTCATGACTCACCCTCTATATGAAAAATACAGCATTTAAGTCACACTCAGGTGGAAATTCAGAGTAAGCAGAAAATAATCGTATCCAACCTTACAGAATACAAACTAAAGTTTGTAATTTAAATTTTAAAAAATATATAAAATCTACCATGATTTTTAAATGCGGGACTCCAGCGAATACCAAATTTTCCAACGATTTTTCTTCGTTCCTATCTGGAGCTTGATGAAATTTCGTATATGGACATCCTATTCGCATTATTTTATACCTTAATGGATGTCCCATATTACGATCAGGTTTATGCTATACTACTTCAGGAGAATTATTCCAACAGTCTCCTTGAATAATCAACATATTGACATCCCCTTCGCCACTGAATGTTAACAGGATCACGAATTAGTATAACAATGACAAACTATACTATAGCTATACAAGGAGGTGTAGTGAAGAACAGGGTGACAATAATATTCACAACGTCAGAGGAATGATAAAATAAAACATGTTCGGGTAGCAAATCATAAAAAAACAATCATTCACACGCATAGTATGTAGTCAGTATTGGGTTTCTGCAATATTTGAATGGACATTTGAACGAACAGTCTACACGAAAAACAGTGAACAACAACAAACAGAAACACGTTACCTTTGCAAGAGATGGTTCGCGGAAATTTAGACCAAATAGAAGAAACATAGAAAGCAATTAGGACAATACTGCACGAAACAGCAGCATCAAATTGGTACTTTCCAACCCCCTCCATAGGTTGCAAATAAATTGTTAAAAGAAATTTTAAGAGCTATATATTTCGTTCGAAAATGCAATACTCCCAGCAGTTCATGAGTTCTTGACAAATATCCATTTATGACAATTGATGCTTGAAGTTAACATTCATCAGAAGATGAGGAAGATCCCAAACCGAATTGAACTTTCCTCATTACGTTTCATAATAAAATACATATTCCATATAATATTAAGAATGAGTAAACAAAATGTGCTATTGTTGTCACCCAATATCCCCAAGAGCATTTTAAACCGAAAATTACTGAATTAATTTTTTTTCAAGAGTAACATGCAGTTCCTTATCGTATTTATTACCAAAACGAATTCCTTATAAAATTATACATGAAATGTAGATACTTTTGTAATGAACACAATAATTCAGGGTTGGCCTAACAAATATAGGTAAATCCCAGTGATTTGATAAAAATTGAATATGTGATTTATCACTCGTCATTGTGTGACTTTGCTATGGTAGTGCCAATCCTATAGACCACATTAGTTAGGTTAGAATCATTCGCTTGGCGAGAGATCCATATTCAAATTTTTTAACAAGGAATTTCAACTTTGAGGTGAAACTACCCTTTTTAAAAGAGACTGTTAGTACAGAGACAACAAGTATTGGGTACCTTCATCATTAGTGCATGTTTTCATGTTATTTCCACATTAAAATCTACCTCTATTTATTCTTAAATCAAAATTGAAACCATTCTAGTTCGAAAGATTTCCGTATGTCGTAGAGGACTTCTGTTGTGCGTCATTACAAGGCCGATTTAGGGTTATGTTGTTATTTTTGACTGATTTCGAGTGAGCTAAGACATACGTCAATCGAATTTGGTGAACACTTTTATTTTTATTAATTATTTTGGAAATATACAATTTTGTTATGAAAACTTGATTCTAGATGGTTGAGAAAGATTCACAGAATCTATTTCAACCAAAATAAACTTTAAGAAATTAGCCAAAGTATCTAAAAGTCGAGAAATTCGCGTCAATTTAGGTCCATACTAAATGCATGGGGAATTCAGTGCTCGGATCCACGGATGGATCGTAATTCAAATTTCCCACCTAACCTAACTAATGTGGTCTATACAAATTTATATGAAAACTTGATAAAGGTAAATATATTATCCATACCAGTTCACCCTCAATTTACATCTGACAATTCTCTATTATTACTTGTAGAAAAGTAAGTAGCCTCATCTCGGCAATTCATTTACACCTTTTGTGCTTGGTTGAGGATGGAATTCTTCAAGAAACTACATGATATTAGCTACCGAAAAAAATTTAATTAAATGATTTCTGATTAAAAATAGTTGTACAGGGATATTACGGGACAGCAAAAACGTCACATGCTGTTTATTTCTACATTATATTAAATATACAATTCATTAAGAAACTCGATGGAGGTATACCGAATTGTTTGGTATCTTACCTTACACCCTCAGTTTTAAAGACATTACTTTCAAGCTTTTCGTAAATACTTCATTACTTTTCAATGTTTGCACAATCTTTTGCAATTGCATTGCCACAGATTTACAAAATTGAAAGTAATGACGGAGCCGTAATGGAAGACTTTCAAAGTTAATAACATTAGTACTGATCGTGTAACGTAACTATAAAACTATAAAGGAACCGTAATCACGATTCTGAAGAAAATTACTTTCATCATTGGGGGGTCCACGAGAATACAAAAATCATACGGAAAGAAGCGATGTGTTATGTGTAAGTTAAGAACAACTGCAAACAAAACACAGCAACCTGTTAAAAGCGCAAAAAAATTACATTAGCTATCGGAATCGGAAAAAATTACAAAACTGAGTTAGATTTTCTTTATTACCTATGTAGCTGGTTACCAGATTTCGAAACTTGCGGTGATTGCCTTTAATCTCGGGCAAGTCCACTACATGAAGCATTTTTGAAACACAGACAAGTCAGAATCCAACAAATCTACGGGCTTTTACTACTTTTCACTGCAGCTTGCAGAAATGGTTAATGCCTTTCGGTGTAGCAGTGTGCATATCGAGCTTGGCGTGCAGGAAATTTGAATTATGGATTAATGATATATTTTTACAAATATAACAAACGATTAATCATTTTGCGAATCTATACTAGTACAGTATATTTCCGAAATACATTCAATATTTTTAGAGCGAGCTTAACGATAAAATTCCGAAAATAGAAAACATAATATATTAATTTTCCTAAAAATCCGAACAGACAGAAAGAATCGACCAATTGGAATTAAATTGTCTACATATATATTATCTGTCTTGATGCAATGATAACAATATGGACAAACAAAAAATGTATTTTCTTTCCGCTTTGCCTGTATACCTCAAGATCCGACAAGTAGAAATAGTGAAGATATCTGCTGGCTAAGAAAAAGGATACTGGGAGACTTGTAGAGGTTATGTATACTATAATTTATTTACATGAAGAGGACTGATACCAATTTGAACACCCTGAAGGCTACAATGCGCAGATAGTCTCAAAAGAAATTAATGTTTGGTGATGTCTCAAAAATTTTCATCAACAAATAAATAAATCCATACAATAAGCTCAACCACAAAGGGCGCAATAAAAACAACGAATCTTAAATCAATTTTAAAATTGTTGCATTCCGTTCTGAATACAAACCTCATCGTAATAGATATAATTAAATGGTTGATTTCAATATTACGTCTGCTTCTTACAAAATAAGATGCATTTAATGATTGCCTCAATACCAGTTTCGATGTTCACTTAAATTTTGCGAAAAAAAATAAAATGAAGATATCTAGCTGCGCAACTAAGAATTTATTGAATATTACATAATTTCAAGCTTTATACTTTTCTAAAATTTCGAGACCATGTATTAGCTGATTTCTAATTAAAAGCAAAGCTCGAATAGAACTGGGTTTTGTTAAGTTACCTTTCGTTCTTCTAGCATTAACCACAACTGCACCTGAGTTAAGAGAGATATATATTTGGAAGGATAGACACAAAAACTACTTCTGATACAGATCAGGAAGACACAATTATCCAAGATGCTAAGGAATAATCATCGTCAGTCATATCTGGAAAAAGTCAGATTTTCAAGGCATAATTAGTATTTGACATTAAGATTATGTGCTCAGGATTACAAAATTGTATCAAAAACATTGAATTCAGTATCGAATATGAAGTCGAAGAAACTCTGTGCTCTGACTCGGTTCAGAAGATTACTAAACACTTTTATACAGTTCAATAATCATCTCTTCATACAACGTTTTAGTGTTTGCTCGAAAGAGTATCCTATATAAATGGAGATACAGTAGTTTGGCCAGAGGTTGAAGGTCAATTGCTATTTGAGGATAGTTTTTTGTTTTGACATCTTCAGGTCATTTACAAACTGAATCATGCTAAAGTTGCCGTGAACATGTTAAAGTAATTGAAGTCAATTATGAAATCAAGTATTCAAACAAAGGTGCATTTCGTGTTCTTCATGATTTTTTTGGTATAATAGACCGACTGTAAATGCTATTGGAAAAATTTGCAAAGAAATTCAAAGATACCAGTATGTGCTTGTGCAGGAAGTTCAGTTGAAAACATTGCTGCTGTTGCATGTGTACAAAATCAAGTTAACGAAGAACTTAAACCAACAAAGACGAATTTTCCACCAACTCCTCTTCAGCAACTAAGCCCATTTCCATCTTAATAGCTATGCCAACATGCAGAATTGCAGAATATGGGCTAATGAAGATCCAGATTATGGTGTGCATTCTTTGCTGGAGGAATTATTGGACCATTTGTTTTTAAAAATGATACCGGGAATTCGGCCACAGAGATTTTAAAGATTATTATTATTATTTAATCACAATAAGAGTTAAGGATATCCTATAAACTCAACAAATAAAAATTAATATTGTTCACATGTTGAATAGAAAATTAAAGCAGAACTTGTATACATTTATACGAGAAAAAAAAAGTTCAAAACAAATTATAACCGAGCACACACACTGATCTTCCATCTGTCAAATCTGTTCTTAAAATCGTTCACTATGTTCGGAAAAGAATTCTGGCGCTGTGAAGTTTTGAAATTTTCCTTGCGGAGGTTGTAGTTATGACCTCTCAAGTTATTTTGATTTCTTTCGAACATATTTCGCATATTTTCTCCAAAGTGACCCCGTACAGAACGGTATGTAACAATCAGATCACCTCTCCCGCGTCTGGTCTCAAATGATGGTAGATTGAAAATATTGATCCGATCCTCATAAGCAGGGCGCCCCGCTGGTAAGGGATCCGAGTATTCCATCTCTGAATAGACTCTAGCAGTTCCTCATCCCTTTTTGTAGATGGCCACCAAACAGGACCCACATATTCCAGAATTGGTCTTACATATTATGTGGTATAGAGCATACGAACCGTCGAGATAGCACTACCTCCGAATGACTTTTCGATGGCGTAAGTTGTGCGTTTGGCCTTGGCGCAAATAGAAGAGACATAGTCAGATCATCGCAGACCACAAGAAACCGTCAACCCGATATCGCAGTGGCTGGTTACACTTCTCAGGAACCTCCCGTCGATAGTGTACTCTTCACAAGGGTTGCTCCTTCCGATATGGAGAACACAACACTTGTCCACGTTCAGAGGAAGAATCCAATCCTCGCACTAAGAGACAATGACTCGGAGATCGCGCTGAAGGGTTTGCTGGTGGGAAAGAGGAAATCATACAGATTCGAATCCTCTGCGAACATAGAGCATCTTGAGCGGAGTAAACGTGGTAAGTCTGAGGTGTAAAGAAGAAATATGATGGGTCCGAGTACAGAGCCCTGAGGCACCCCAGACGTGACTGCTTTGTCTATTTGATTTATTCACTTTGACTCTGAAGGTCCGGTTGGATAGAAAAGCCTATCCATGCCAGCAGTCTGCCTCTTATGCCTAAGTTTGTGAAGAAGTCGTTGGTGCGGAACCCTGTCGAAGGCCCTGGAGAAATCCAGATAAAGAGCACATCCACCAGAATACCCATGTCCCAAGATCTAGTCCAATCATCAAGGCAGTGAGTCTGGTTAGTCAGTGTCGAGCGACCAGGAATGAAACCATGCTATTCATTAGGGATGATGTTATGCAACGTGGCAAACTTAGTAATATGATCTCAGACTATTCGCTCCAGAACCTTAGACACAGTAGATAGGAGACTGATAGGTCAGTAATTTCTAGAGGAAAACTTTTCACCTTTGGATTGGCGACTGCTACCACGCAATATTAAACCACTTTTTGTGTCCAATATGGGAAGATTATGACATCAATGATACGTGGTCTGAGCAAGATGACGCCACACAGTCCATGCCATAATGGTTCCTGTAGAAAGATTCCTGGGTGCATAATCTTCCAAAACAGTGATGTCCACTGAGATCTTGCGACATTAGGCAAATATTTCACACTTAATTGTAATGCATGAAATATCATGTTCGATAAAAGATATTTTTATTTTCTTACAACCATTGGAGCTATTAAACTCCTGGTGGAAAAACTGAGTTAAATAGAGCTTACAGTTTAGACTTCAGGGGATAAAATTAAATAAACATGACATCACATAATACTTAATATCCAGTCATGACTTAATAATTTACCGTTGATCATGTCAGAAATGAATAATGGTGGGAATGTAATCATACCTTGAAGGATCTATATTTTATTTTGGAAATGAAAAAAATTGTATTGATAAAAATCCTGATTATTCCTTACAACACATAGGAAAAGGTAGGGGTTTTGACATGGATACAAATTGTTACACATCTAAAATACTTACGTGAAGGAATCTTCTTAAATACATTCTCGGCCATAAATTTAAGAAATCTACTTGCATAAAAACTAGGTCTATGTACTGATACTGTATCCTGAGGACAGAAAAATATCAATGAAGTATAGTTCAATTCGAATATCCTGTCCAGGACTTACTCCGTCGTGTATCATACTCTTCCACGTGTGTTCTAATTTTTTCTTCAATCTATAACTCTGCAATATGTCTATGATTCCAACGAACAACAACAGTCGTTCGCCTTTAGAATTTCTAGCTGGTATGCCTCCAGGCCTGAAACAAAATAAAATTTATTAGAATAATGGCACAGGACGAAGGAGACCAGTATGGTGAAATTGTTACAAGGATTAGTTCCAGAAGTACTAATAAAGAAAGAACTTTGCCGGCATTTGGGTAAAATGATGGCATGCCGTTCCCTAGAACATGTGTAATCGTAAAATGCTTGGCAATGGATGGGGCTTCAAATCGCACCTTATGCACTGGTTGTGTACTGTGGTGTTGAGGTCTATTATAACCTATGCATCCTTGGTGTGGTGGACTTTTATAGAGAAGGCCTGTATACGCGCCATCATGACCAAATGCCAAATTAGAGCCTTTGTAAGCATAACGGGCGGTCTGAGATCTTCTCCCACATCATCGTTAGAATGTCTACTGGGTGTACCTCCCATACAGACAACTACTTCTGCTTTGACGAACCCAACAGGGTAGTTGCACCTGACCAAGGTCAATTGTGTACACCATACCGGCTTCTTAAATCAGAGGGCCCCACCTGGTTTACAAATGACTCTGTGATGTCGACAGAGATTGTGGGTCCTTGCACCAGTCTCTCCATTCCTCTTGGGAAGGACTGTTCCATAGAGCAAGCAGAACTATACGTTGTTCTGGTCTGCACGCTGGATAATATTCATATAGGATATAAATTCCTGGCGAATACATCTATATATTATGCTGTTACACTCAGGCAACACTAAAATCCCTCTATGATGTCTGATCAACTCCTATCTAGTAGAAGAATGCAGGGAAGCCTTGCACGTTCTCAGCTCTTATAATGCTCTCAAGGTTATTTAGTGCCCAGCACACGCAGAAATTCCTAGTAACATGCAGGCAGATGCATTTGCTAAGCAAGGGGCTTAGCATTTACTGGGCCAGCACGGTCATTATTTATCTGTCATACATCTGTCAAAGTTTTATTTGATAAATGGCTCATAAATGGGTTGATAGGAAATTTTCCTTTGAATGGAGCATGGAGGGCGACCTCAGGCAGTTGAGACTGAGCTTAAAAATCTCCTAGCTCTGGAGAGGAACCAATTAAGTCGGGTGAGAGAATATGAGAATGTGCTGTCGTTGTGTCGCTGGTGCAGGAAATGAACAGCACAGATTAAACTGTCGAACATATTATGTTCTACCTAGAAGAATTAACGACAGTACACCTAGGAAATCCAACACTCACTATTCCTATGGTGAGAGGGCCCCCTTCCTGTCGACTCATGGGATTTTTTCAGCATGTCATCGGGTCCAAGTCTGTCCAACTTCACGCGGAGGAACAATGGGCCTCCGTTCAACCCAAGGATGGCGCCGCAGAAGAATGTATACACTGTGTACACATCTCAGCAGGTCTACCTTCTTCTGCAAGCTCGTAGGGCTCTGGGCTACGTCTCGGTTGACCAATTGGTCTTCTTCATGTTCCTATACCTTCTTCTGCCCACTGTGACAAACCCTCATTAACCACTGTCACGATGGGCAACAAATTTACCCCCGCCAAAGTCGCCATCATGGGGATAAGTTTGACATTTTCGAACTGTAGACATTTTGTTACGCATAACCTAGTAGACGGAGGCGCAATAACTAAAAATATCTGGACTAACGGGTCTCATGAACCGGCAACTTTCAGAAAAAACTAAGAGACAAAATTTTGTTTTCGCAAAAAATTATCAAAGACAACGTTGACCTTAATCAAATATAGTAATTCTGTTGCCACAAATCATGTTAATGATTTTCCCTCTGGGTGTAAGACTAGAGTCACTGAGTAGACAGGTATGGTAAAGAGGCTCGGAAAGATAGGAAATTCAATGTTAATCTAGACGATGGCCAGGGTCCAGTGGAGCAGTGGAACAGTGAAAACTTCAGCACGATGCGATAACGAATAAACGATGTTCTCTCTCTTTGGCTCAGTTGATCTCGGTTGGGGATGCTACGATACGATTCTCGGGGATCTCCATCTGCCGATCAGTCGCACTCCAAAGGTGAGATGCGCAGGACCATATTGGTTTAAAATAAAGTAGATTCATATTATAAAATGGTACTTTGGTGGTCAATCAATTGAAGAAACAATAAATTCATTTACTGTTGCCTTTGAAGATAGGCCGATACCTTCAAGTTCCTATTTCTAAGATATTTAAAAAATTCGAGAAATGCGGGTGTTACGAACATGCAGTAATTGCAAGATTGATAACGGGTGTTTACGAACATGCAGTAACTGCAAGATTGATAAGCCACCAAAAACCATTAGCGAAAATCGTCTGCCTAAAGAGATAGATGTGTGTGCTGCTGTTATGGCGAAAAAGAACTAAGTACTCATTTTCACAGAGGAAATTAATTATCATTCATTGTGGCAAATAAATTCGTCGCATAATATGGTTTAACGCAACTAACGTTTGGAGTGCGACTTATCGGCAGATCGAGATCCCCAATAATCGTATCGTAGCATCCCCACCCGAGACCAACTGAGCCAAAGAGAGAGAACGGTCCTTTTGACTGTTCCACTGCTCCACTGGACCCTGGCCATCGTCTAGATTACATTGAAGGGGCACGGCAGTATAACTTTCGGTGCGCGCCATTCAGTCGGTTGATGTCGAGGCGGAGCGCTAGTGGTCTCGTTCCAGAGGTGGGACTATAAAGTTTTTACACAGTTCAGTCATGCGTTGGAACAGAGGCCTTTTTCGAGCGGATGTTCTGCAATCCATCGCGCCCTTTGGAATCACTGTAATTTTGCCTCGTTTGTCCCTGTCCCGGAACGGAAATCAATTTTTACGTGGGTCACTACGTCCAGAGAAACTGCAGGTGCGACAAGACGATGAAGTTAAGTCTCTCGGCCATCTAGATCTCCCCATGGGGTGGAAACTCTCTCACTAAAGTCGTGACCGTATTAGGGTTGAAATTATACCCGTAGGAGGTCTCTGCCTCGCGTTCTGATTGGTTCTCATCTTTTCGTCGTGATTGGACGGTTGACCGTTGTCAATATTATTGATTATCAATTTGAGAGAGTTTTCAGTTTGGTGTTGGAAATAATATATTATTAATAAATATAATATATAAGATGACTGTTTCTTGCCCAGTAAAAGGCAGCAGAAATAATAGTGACATGTCGAGGATTCATAGACTTCCGAAAGATGATATGTCCTGGTAAGTCCTTTTTATAAGTTATTTTAAAACTTGATTGATATTTTATTCCATCACTTTCAGCTTCTCAAGTTATGGTTGGAAAGAATAGGCCGTATTGAATTGTTGGCAAAACTAAAACTGGTGTTGTATGATAGCCACCGTATTTGCACAGCCCATTTCCATCCATCGGTATTCATGACAAACGTAAGCCATCAAATTGGTGTACGACCAGGTGTAATTCCTTCCCTATCATTGCCAATGAATGTTGGAATAGAAGGTAAATGAAATTTGTTCACTTTGTTGGCTAGGATCAGCCACTATACGAGTAGCTTCGCAAAAAGCGAGACTGCACTGTATGACCTCTGTCCTAGATATGAAAAATTGTCATTTTTAAATTGATTTGTTGTTATTATGGGATGAAATAATGATATTTGAATTTCTATTTCCAGATGTACAAGAAGTTCAATCAAATTGAGCTGGAATGGACATCCAAGGGTCTATGACGCCAAGTAAGTTGTTTAATTACTCATCTGAAGTGAATCAACATTTTACTCATCATGATTTCACATAAAAGTAACACACTTTATGGACATTTGAATTTCTATTTCTAGGTCCAGTGTCCAGTAATAGTAGATAGAAATAACTTCACTTGCAAGAGCAAGGACCTTCATGTTCATGTAAGATTTCCATTTATTGATACTATTTCATTTAGACTAAGGCCCCATTAAACTGAAGTATGTAATACTTCTGTTCGCTAGGGTCCGTCACTAGGCGAGTAGGCTCTTAGCAATAACTGAGCCTTAGCCGTAGGGTTGGAAATTTGACATTTTCAAATTGTGTTTTTACTATGCATGAAAGAAAAAATGCTTCATTAATGGTTATTCATAATTCATATCTATTCCTAGATATCCAAGGAGCTGTTGAAGTTCTCATCATCAAGAATTCCAAGGACCCTCAAATGCCTACTACTATTACCCTATGTAAGTTATTTTATGTTCTTATCTTTAATGAATATGTCTTATGATTATATAAAATTAAATTCTTATAACTCATTTTCAGGTAAGAAGAGAAACAGTTATAGCTGTCGGTGGGATAAGAAGACTTGAGCAGCTCTCCCAGACGTTAAGGCAATGTATAAAATTGCCACTGAACTCAATCGTAAAGGGAGAAGCCTTGATGAAAAGAAAGCCTGCAATCTGATCAAAGAGATACAGGATGCATGCCATTCTCTTGAACACTTGATGAACACACCAACCTTTCATTCTCTCCTGTCTCAAATAGGGTATCAAGACTTGAAACCTAGAGGAAGGCTCTTTACTTTGGGAGAGAAAATATTCAATTGCTCCTTCATATTTAAAGGTATAGATTAGAGATGATTTTCATGTAGATAATTTTTCCCACATTATGTTGTATACAGTATGGTGCAATTGAAAGGAATACATTCGTTATTTCGTAAACCGACGACTTTAAGGAAAAATCCCGAAACCCGTCGATTTTTATTCTTAAACAGACTATTCGTAAGGAAACCATTTTATTTTTGACATCATTTTATTTTTGACGTCATATTAAATAATAATAATAAAATTTTATTAATTTTTTAAACAAATACACAAATCAATTTCTGTACATTATTGATATGGCTGAATAGGTATTTAAAAGACCTTTCAAATAATGTATTACAAGACCCACCTTTCCATCTGAAAATTTTAGCGATGACGTCATCACGCTCTATATATTTGTTTTTTAACATTGTTCCATTAAATTTGATTTTCCATGTCAAATGTATTTTTTGGATGTGATATTCATTCTTCTAATGTGCATGTACTGTTTTGGCAGTCAAATGTGGTATTTAAATGCATGAATCAATAAAATGAAATTTGAGATTTTATTCGTTTTATTTCGATAACAGCAAAAATCATTGTTTCAAAAAACATTGTCAAAAACCAAGTTATCGATAATTCGATAACTTGGTGTTTGACAATGTTATGAAACAATTTTCTGACTAATATGGAATAAAGGATTTCAATTTGAATTAGCCGCCATATGAGTTTCAATTTACACCCGTCACGAACCGCTAGTGTTCCAGTGGACAGAGAAAAGGCTCGAGTGTCCCATCTATAGTATCTATAATCTATGGATCTCCCGAGAACATTGAGGCAATGAAAGCTTCTTTCCGATCACCACGGCCTTCTGCGCACAAACATGCGTGTCTACCCTTGGTATATCCAATCGTTCTTTTAGAATTCTTCATGATGATCTTCATTTCCATCCATACAAGATGACAATTGTGCAGGAACTTTTTGAAGGATGCTATTGATTTTTTTTTAGTTTTGCGGACCCTACAAGATTTGAAGACCAACATCCAGGAAGAAATTGCTAATATAACGCCTGATATGCTGGCAAAAGTCATGGCAAACGCCAGAAATCGGTTTACTCAGTGCATGGAGAATGTGGGACGCCATCTACCTGATTTGTTCTTCAAGAACTAAGTAAAACAAAACTGCAGGTATTTGTCTACATTATAAAAACAAATAAAATTTTTCTGGTTCATACAATGGGTTTTACTAAGTTTTTAAAATCGACTTAAATCGACTGGAAAGGCCCATTTACCAGACCCAAGCAGTTCAACCATCCCCAGACGACCCACTTTTCTTGTAAATCACGTATCTAGCGAGTGACTTTTTAAGAAATTTCTTTTTGGCAACCCTGTTTTTTACAGCTGACGCGGGATTCGCGCCTTGTGTCACTGTTAAACATGTTCAGTTTGGTCTATAATTTAACTATGAATCGACTTACAATCGAACAACGCTTACAAATTATTGAATTTTATCATCAAAATTTATGCTTGGTTAAGAAAGTGTATTGTGCACTTCCATTTTATGGTCAGTTTGGTCGACCTTCTCAGGCGGCTATTCGGTATCTTGTGACTAAATTGCGCACCAAATTTACATTATTGGATATTAAACCACCAACACGCATAGGTAGAGAGCGGACAGAAGAAAATATTGTAGCTGAATCCGCCAGTGTTAGTGATGAGAGTGAATTGTCGATTCGGCGCCATTCGCAGCAATTGGGCCTCTGTTACTCCACTACGTGGAAAATTTTGCGGAAGGATTTAGATGTGAAACCTTTTGAAATACAGCTGGTGCAAGAATTGAAGCAGCACGCCCTACCACAACAGATAACTTTAAATGAATGGGCGCTGGCAAAGTTGGATGAAGATCCTCTTCTTTATCGCTAAATTATGTCGCCATCTAGATCGTGTGATTTAACGCCTCTAAATTATTTTTGTGGGGCTATGTTAAGGCTCATGTCTATAGCAAGAAGCCCGCAACGATTGACGTACTGGAAGCAAATATTGAAGAATTTAATCGTGAGATATCGGCCGATATGTTGAGGAGAGCATGCCAAAATTGGAACCGGCGTATGGCCATGGAAGCGCAGCCGCGGCCAACATTTACATGAAATAATTTTCAAACGTTAAATTATATGAATTGTTCTATGGACTCAAATAAAGATTTCAAACATTTTTCTGAATTTTATGTGATTTTTTCTTAAATCAATTCCGAAAGCTCTTAAAAAATCACCTGTTACTTCATAATAATTGATAACGATGTTCAAAAAGCGGATTACTTACGGGACTCCTTCGTCCTCGTCGATAGGCTCGCTCTCGGCCTGGATGCTCTCCATAGCGGTGGAATGGGCGACCAGCCGTTGCCTGTTGATCGATTTGCTCCGGTTGAGAGCGACCACCGCCATTCTATCCTCTCTTTCACGAGCTTTCTCGCCCTGGATGAAGGTGACGGTAGGGTCGGCGAGCGCTCCCTCGTCTGGCAAATCGTCCAAGTTCATCTGGGATCGCCTCTCCTATGATCAAGCAGAAAAATCATAATGAAATTTTCATATCGCATTCGTTCAAAACAAAAAATTAACTTCTAGAATACCTGGTCTGCTAAAATATGAAAATGATGAAATCAGTACACCTCAAGGGATTGTTACAGTTTTTGCTAACTATTTTGACAGTGTATATGTAAAGCTCAAAGAAACCATAAATCATTTTCTGTGTATGGCCAAATATTTCCCAAGGTCAAAAATCTTATCCAACCTGAACAACATGGATTTATAGAGAAGCGTTCTACTGTGACAAATCTTATGTGTTTTACTCAAGTGGCATGTGATTCAATAGATGCAAAAGGGCAACTAAATGTCATTCACACAGATTTTTTGAAGGCCTTTGATAGTGACACTGAGAAAGTTGGGCACTCTTGGGTTTAATCAAGTTCTTACAACATACAACTCACTGAACCAATTCAAATCACAGTTAAAAGTCCACAACTAAAAAGTTAAAAACTACCAGCAAAATGTTACACTCATATCACAATAGTCCTAAGCTGTCCTGTAATTGGGTATACTCCTATTTGGACAATAAAGTGTTTATTTATTTATATACGCACAGAGGGCATGAGTGCCTCGATAAAAATCGGGAAGTCATATTACAGCCTAACACTTGCAAGAAAGTTCCCACGATCCATTCCGTTGAAGAATTTGTTGAGTATAATGGGTCTTTTAAACGTTTCAACCGAGGTAGAACCCGATCAGAATGAATCATTTCGCCAAAAACGAAATTTTCATGTAAACAATAGTACGATCAATATAGGCCCTAACATGCAAGGTTGACCAACCATATCCGCTTCCTACGCGCAGTTGATTTTTGTGGTATTGAAAAATGCGAAACAGAGTGGATAATAATGTAAAGGAGTGGGAATACTTACCGCTCGTTCTTTTTGTGCAAGATCCAAGTTATGTATTGTGAGCAGAAGACTGTAGTCCATAATTTTAAAACTCTCCAACACACGGCAATCTCTCTGTATCGTTTTCACCAATGCGTTATATGTATCTGCCTCCATTAGAATACCCTCTGGGTGGTGCTCCATAAAGTCCAAGTCTTTGTAAGTAGGGGTCCTCTTTTGGCACTCTGCTTTCGACGCCTGCAATGAAAAATTTAAATTGATTATTATATACTCCAACCAATTTCTCTGTCAAATTTAACAAACCGATTAAAAGAATTTAGGTTTCACAAAGCTTTTCGATGATATCAAAACCCAAGATTCTTATATAAGAAAAACCTTGATTACTCAATCGAGGAAAAAAATCTGACAATCTCGCATTTACTCTAATTTAACCGAGGCACAGAGTAATAATATTCTTATACTGTGATAGAGACAGGCACAGAAATGTAATAATTATTTCTTATGGGGGGTTACTGTTCTTCAAATGACACATATCCTCCATTCACTTTTATAAAGTCTCCCAATTGGCTATGAAAGTTTGACACATTTCACCGTGTATAATTTGAAAATGTTAGGATATAGTCATTTTCCTGTCAGATAACTACGCAACGTTGTCCTGTCTACATAGAGGCCGTAGTAATTGCGTATTTTTCACAATGTGAATTTACTTCGGAAAAATTATGAATTTGAGAAGATATTATGTGACTTCAACGATTCCAAAGACTTGGCGACAGTTGAAGCAAATTTTTCCTCTGTTACTGGAAATATTTCATGTATATAAACTGGTTGGAAGATTCAGTTGCTATTTTCTTGTACGGAAATCCATAATCAAGTGTTGAAATTTTAATGCAAAATAATGGTCCGTTACTTTGTCTCATAGTTCATTTGAAAAATAATAAAAGTACCTGAATAGCCCAGCAGGAAAACTTCTAAACGAACAGACGTGGCTATGGAATTCTGCTTCCTAAAAACTTCTTTCGGCATTTTCAATTTCAAAGCGAAGAGTTCTTTATTATTTGAAGATAATGGTCTGTAATAATATCTTGTCTAAGATGGAAGATTATGTTGAGAGTAGAAATTGGCATTGGCAACGTCTCGGAGAATTATTTTGACATTGACAATATTTCAGGAGTGCCAACCTGCCTCAGTTTTAGTTACAAAAACGTGATAGACCTGAATCATGGCCAACCGGCAGACTTTATAAAAGTGAATGGAGTATTATCTTTGGAATTGCACATTCTGAAGATGTACAGGGTGGGCCATCTATTGGTACGTTTTTAAAAATGCGATCAAAAGATTATGCATTGATATTTTTTATTAATCTTGTTGTTGTTGTAAAGCTGAAAGTATACCCGTCAAGAATGAAAAACGATTTCGTTCATGTGACTCCCTCTACTGGCCTTACAGTATGCCATTCGGTCACCCCAATTACTGATGACATTTTGAACTACCTCGGCGCCAATTTCACTCAAAACAGTCGTAATGTTGTTTTTCAAAGCTGGAATTGTCTCTGGATTATCCGCATAACATCGGTCTTTAACGGCACGCCACAGAAAGAAGTCCAGCGGTGTCAAATCGCAGCTACGCGCAGGCCAATTGACATCTCCTGAACGGCTGATTATGCGGTTGTTAAACTTGGTGCGCAGCAGGTCGATCGTAAGTCGGCTTGTATGGCATGTGGCGCCTTGTTGAAACCAAAGGTCGTCCACATTCATAGCGTCGATTTCAGGCCATAAAAAGTTGGTCAACATGGCTCTGTACCGTTCGCCATTGACGGTAACGGCGTTGCCAGCATCATTTTCGAAGAAAAATGGGCCAATTATGCCACCACTCCAAAATCCACACCAAACTGCTACTCTTGGAGGATGCATTGGTCTCTCTACGATTGCATGTGGCTGTTCCGAACCCCAAATCCGGCAGTTTTGCTTGTTCACATATCCGCTGAGATGGAAATACGCTTCGTCCGAAAAGATGATTTTTCGACCAAAATCGACGTCATTATTGAGCTGGTCTATGGACCACACAGCGAACTGATATCGAAGCGGATGGTCATTTGCTTTCAACTCCTGAGTCATCTGGATCTTGTAGGCGAATAATCCGAAGTCTTTGTGCAGTATTCTCCTCAGGCTGGTGCGACTAATGCTCAGTTGCTGCGATCGACGTCGAGTTGAGGTCGTCGGATTCTGTCTCACACTTTGGGCCACAGCCTCAATATTCTCGGGTGTGCGCACTGCCCGAGCTCTGGGGCCACTTCTGTCATCCACTAACACCCCTTTCTCAAGAACTTTCTTCACCAATTTGTGTATAGCGCCTTCGGTGGGTGCTTTATCACGACCCATATTTATTTTCAAAATTCGCACAGTTTCGTCGACACAGCACTGACTTTGAAAATAAGTTTCTAAAATTTCAAAACGCTCTTCAAGAGAAAACATGTTGTTTCGTGCCGCGGACGGTATGGCTAAATGAACTGTAAAAATTTCGGGTCTGTAGCTCGTTTGCCGTTGTAATACGACGAAATTAAAAAATGTACCAACAGATGGCCCACCCTTTATAAACAATATTTTACAACATTTACAATTCTAAGTTAAATATTTCAGTTACCTTTCTTTTGTAGGTGCTTCCTTTGAGATCGTATTTCTGGTGCATATGTATCGACGTGGGTAACAGATTATTCATCACCGCCATCCTTATATTCTTACTATTACATTGATAACAATACAGACCAAAGAACTTGGGTAACAGTGTTCTAGGATTCTGATTGAGATTCATATAATACCCTGGAAAAAATTCACAATTGCTTATTCACACTTGCTGCTTTCTCTAAAAAACGTGATTTATACACTGACAATTATTTGCAACTCACCAGGTAGTAACTTCTGCAAAAATTCTCCCTCCTTGTGTTGAACAGTCTTTATAATGAACTCATCATCGCTAGTTAAATAAAATATGGAACCACTGGCTCCAGGATTTGACAATTCTCGTAGAGGAGTATCACACATCGACATCTGGAAAAAAATATGAAATGTCATTCTACGCCTACTTAGACGATGCTCTTGAGTCAATATAGAGCATCCTTCGATGTGATCAGTGTTAGAGAAATCTTTCACCTTATTCTCACAATAATTCAATTTTAACGGGGACCAAATGGATTTAGTAAGGTTTCAATGTTAATCATTGAAGGATACTGTGGGAGGTATATTCATCATTGAATGGTTTCTTTCTGGGTTTTCTCTCCCAAACTCTGAAAAATATCTATAAAATAAAAAATTAATTATTTTGTGATTTGCTTCTGCGTAAGAAACACAAGACATTTGTCAAAAGCAATCAATCGAACAAGGTTGCCTAACAAATAACAACGAAACAACATCAACGAAGAAACAACTATATCGTAACGTTTTGGAGTCTATATCAGACTCCTTCCTCAGACGCTTAACGAAAAAATCCTTCAGAATTATTTTGTTGATTGTTATTCTGAGATTCGAGATATTTTTCGGAGTTTGGGAGAGAAAACCCAGAAAGAAACCATTCAATGTTTCAATGTTAGTTCTGAAGAAGGCTGTCACTTATATGTACTATTAAGTCACTCAATATTTGATGGAGTTTTCGAACATTTCAACTTGTTTCTGAGAGGTATTTGAATTATCATTCCTCATAAGACTAATAGATATTCTTATGCTAGGAAACATGCAAACACGTACCCAGAATATTTTATCGAGGGGGTCCAATAACAAAAAAAAAACTATCATGTTTGAGCGTAAAAGTATCATGGAAATACAACGCGAACCAATGTTAATTTGTTTATTGATTATCGTCCAAAACAAATACATGTTACAATAATAAAGATATACAGTGTGGAAAAGCCAAATGAAATAAATTCATTATCTTGGTTGCTTTACATATTTATGGAAAAACTCAAAACATGTCAAATTCAAAATTTGAATTTTCATTGTTTTTCTTAAATATGCGAACATTACCTTCAACCCCCTTCGAAAGATTGTGACAACCCCCAATTTTTCCAATAGGAAGTATGGGCTTGTGATACATCGTTTGAAAGGTCGCGTTATTCTCTATTCAGAAATGTTATCACTTTCATGTTTATTGCAAAACTAAAATAGAAAAAAATAAAATCATGTGATTGCCGAAATTTAATATAATATTCCCAAATCTTATTACAGTAATAATAAACTCATTTGCCTTCAAGATGTGATAGAAAGAAAATGAAAAAAAAAAAACCTTTTCATTGTGTGGTACCATGGAAAGTACGTAAAACACTTTCAGTGGCAACGTTAATTTCTTTAGAACGCATTCGCAAATTGTTTTATGCTGATAAGTTGTAGTTCATAAATTGTCTAATTTGTGTTTGAATTTCATTATCTTCAATTTTGAAGTAAGTCGCAAGGTTCCATGATAAATTTCCGAATTTGCCGCCTATAACCCAAGGGTCAATAAGTAAAATAGAGACGCAGTTTCGCCAGTTTGGACATGTAAGGCAGATTAAAAAAGCCGCTGCTAATCTATACACTGTGTGAGGATGTGAAATTAGATGTGATGCTTGACTTCGAAGAAAATCCATATAAATCTAGTAGAGATGCTTCCACAACATTCAGTGTCAGGCAAACAACCTACCCAGGACCTCTTGGAAGACGATTTTGATTGAAGAACTTATTTTTGAGAGTAAATGATGGACATATTGGATAACAATATTATCCAATTAGTAGACGTTTTGTTTTCTGATGAGTCTTCTTTTTCTCCCAACGGCCATGCTAATCGTCAAAATTGCCGCAAATCTCTCAAAAGGTTTGACAGGAAATTTTCGAAAACATAACATAGGCCCCTTTTTCATTGAGGACAATTTGAATGGCGATAATTATTCAGCACTACTTCAAAATGATTTCGTTCCAATTGGCAAATTTATATCCTGATCAAAGAAAACCTCAAGTTCCATGGAATACGATATGGTTCCAACAGGATGGAGCACCACCACATTACCAACGCAATGTCCGGCAGTACCTCGACTCAATATTTCCAAATCGGAGAATAGGAAGGCGAGGAACGATCGAACAGCCAGCGCGATCCCCTGATCTTAACCCATTAGATTTCTTTTTGTGGAGATATGTGAAGAGCATTGTGCACAAAACTAAACCCTTGATTTGAATGACCTAACTAAAAGATCGAATAACGCTTGTGATTAGGTCGATCACTCCTGAGATGTTGAATAATGTCGGAAGACGTTCTTATTTGAGGTTAGGATGTAGCAAAGGCGTTCGCGGTCAACACTTTGAACATCTACTTCATTAACATTCATAATTTTTTCGTTACATTTTAGTTTCTGATAGTGTACCAAATTTCGCTAATAACTTGATTTTATTTTTTTCTAATTTGATTTTTGCAATAAACATGAATGTGATAACAAGCCCATACTCCCTATTTGAAAAATTGGGTGTTGTACCATTCATTCGAAGGGGGTTGAAGGTAGGGTTCGCATTTTTACGAAGAAGAATTAATAAGAATTTAAAATTTAAATTTTACGTGTTTCGGAGTTCGTAAGGATTTTTGCCGCTAGAACCCCTTCGGTTGTTCATCCAGACTGCTAAGTCACACTGAGGATTGGTAACAACCATGAAACCGCGGTTCGTTTCTGCCCTTGAAATACACTTTCCTAGCTCACCACACTGTTACGAATTATTTCTGATAAGAAGCTCTACTTTCTCTCGAAAACCACGTCTGTTTACAAATACAACGTTAAGCAAAGAAGTATAACTTTTTGTTTAGATACAATGCCATGACAACGCTCTGACCTTCGATAACTAAAATAACCAAAATGGCGGAATGATTTCACACTAATAAAGCGTGTTGAGGCAGGCGGGTGCACTGCTGGCATCTTTTGTGCACAGTATTTAACATGCTACTACAGGGGTTCCCAAATGGTGTGCCGTGCCTAGCTAGGTCTTAATTATTAGGGCCTTCCAAAGTCATAACCGCGAACTCAAAAACTCTGTACTACTGTGATGGAAGGTAAAGTTAGCTAATGAACGACTCTGGGTGTCATGCAAGGTGCTCTGCTAGGCCCCAATCCTATTAATATCAATAATTTTGATAAGTCAGTGGTCAATTCCGAATAATTATGTATCTTCGGAACGGTATGAATAAACAATCAACACAGGATTTCACTGCAGTATGATTAAATATGCGCAGGATACATCTTTCCCACAGAGTGCCTAGAGCGATGGCTTTCTCGATGATACTTGTTAAGATGTTATGAATTGTACAACGTATTGATGTCATAGTTTGTATCTCGATCATAATTACACTAAAATCATTAGGTGTCATAATAGACAGAAAGGTGCGCCACGACTACATGTTATAATCAACCTTTGGTTCAGTCTCCTTCTCTTAAGATTGAAGGAACTATTTTGGATAAGACGATAAACTGTAGAGCTCATTAAAGGTAGACGTTCACTTAGGCGAAGTGTCGCGAAAGGAGGAGGCGCGTCGTTTTTCGCCAAAGAAGTTTACATTGAATTCAATGAAGAGCCGCTCACTTAGACGATGCGAAGAAAAGAGGCGAGTCGGTTGACGCGCGAATGATCTCCGAAGCAACTAGGAGTCGTTTCTCCTGACGCTTTGACCAAGAGTCAAAATTGCATTCTTGATCCGTGTTCTATAGTCAGTCAGTGGTAGTATTCAGTAGGAAATGCTTGCTGTAGTATTTAAAATATTTATTTTCTTTTGTCTGAAGTCGGAAAACCAGTGATGAAATTCACCGTACGTTTCCCTCCTTTGATTTATGTTTCTGACCCGCATGTTTTATTGGCATCTTCTTCTTCTTCTTCCATACTGGCAATTAAACCCAAAACAAACAGATCGCATTCAGAGGAGGAGTTGCTCATCTTGACCGCACGATATGCGGTATGATACTGAAAATATTCAAGTCAAGGGACTCTCAATTCCTTCTGATACGCGACCTGACGCTTCGTCCCAATGCGCGGTCCTCGGCGCAATGACTCTTCTCCTCGCCGCGCTTCCGTTCGCGACGCTTCGCATAAGTGAGCGTCTACCTTAAGAGTGTCTCGTGAACCAACTAAATTAGCAGTTTTTGGCAATATTGTTCCTCTGAACAGAGTACTTATCAATTTGCCCAAATGTCTGTAATTTTCGAAATTCATGGCCGAAGGTCAAGGCTTATTATGTTCGGCCGTCCGTAAGCACGATAACTCCCGAACGAATTGAGTTAAAGAGTTCAAATTTGTAGGGTAGGTTCGTAGTACAAATGGGTCAGTTAAGTTCGTCGATCGCCAAAATCCAACAAGTGGTTTCAGAGTTAAAGCCATCTGAAATTTGGTTTTCCCAGTAACTAGAAAAATACTGATCTGATCCCATTAAAACTTGGTAGTTAGTTGAAAAATGCCGGCACAAAGACTTGTGCATGAATAGTGCAATTCATGAGAATCGCATGACTAGAAAATTTAAAAAAATATACATAAAAAAATGTCATGAGCATTTGCGCTCATGTTTCATTGTCTATTCACGCCTCATACGAAGTCCATCAGTCGCTTTCTCTTACCGTTCGAATGTTACCGTGGCAACATCCAGCTACTGACCCAAGGCTGTTCGGATCTCCAGCAATATAGATTCGATTATGTTCAAATTTGGAACATGGCTGTAAAGTTAGGTTTTGAAGGTTCTCGCGATATCGAATGGATAGTTTCTGACATACAGAATTTTTTCCAATGATTTTTTGAAAATTTCCTAGTGATACGATCCTCACGATCGTATTTCGTATTTTTTATTTCGTGTTTTCGTATCGATTTTCACAAACATGTACGCGTCGGCATTGCACAACTAATTACCATGTTTGAATTTGATCGGATTCATATTTTTTGAGTTATTAAGGAAATAGCAACCAAATTTCCGATGGGTATAACTACAAAACCGTTTGGCCAATTATGCCTATTAACAAACTCAAATGTCTCATTAGGGTGCGCAACCTACCCTAAAAATTGCAAGTCGATATCTCTTTCCGTTCTCAAGTTATCGTGAGATAAATAATATTTTAATATTTATTAATTATTTTTTTAAATTTTCTTTGTTCTCTTCACTCAATTTGGATTTTATCAATTTGCCCAAATGTCTGTATTTTTTGAAATTTTTGCTGAAAATGTTCACAAACGATCAGGGTCGAGACACACTGATGAAGAATTCGAGGTCAAATAAAATGCTGTCCTGCCGTCCTCTTTTATAGTTATTTCCCGAATAATTCGAAAAATATACAGATCCGATCAAATTGAAATTTGGTAATTAGTTGTACAATGCCAACCTGCAAATATGTATGTACAAAATTTCGTGGGGATCGTGTTACGATCGACTACCGAATGTCGGCTCGATTGGCCTTATAATTTTATTATTTTAATTCCGTTGATACCCAATGATTTTTTTCTCGTGTTAATGTTTCCTTTATTCATAATAAACTTCATGCAGTATTAGTGAGGGTAGACAATAAAACATGCGCGCAAAAGCTCCTGACTTCACGTCAGCTCATTTTAAGAATTTTATTCTTTATATGGCTCGTATTTGTTTATAGGGTGTTTTCAGAGGTAATTTTTTGTATAACGCTGTTTAGAACCTAATAAATCAAACCATTTCACCAATAATCGCTTGTATAAAAGTTGCAAAATAACGAAGTTCAAAAACTCACCGAAAAAACTGATCCTTTTGCGGTCCTGTTAGACTAAGGTGATAGAGTTTGAAGTAATTCAAGCCGAAGAATACATGTGAAATCTTAAACTGACATTCGAGGTTGAAGAAAGAATAGCCCAATAAGCCGAACCAAAATAATTGCCATAAATGTGTTTTTGAACAACGTATTCATCAATCATGGTTTACCTCTTAAATCGCTCATCTCAGAAACTATCCGTTATACAGGGTGAGTCTTTGACCACTGCATTAATTTTAACCAAAGATTCCTCTCATCAAATGAAACACTTTTTTCATTTACCATTTTTCCAGATTCGGCTCAGGTAAAAAGTTACAAGCGTTTAAAGATTTCACAATGTGCTAATACACTCCCGCATATAAATTATCTATGACATTGTTGGCGGACGAGAATAAGGCATCGTAACGTGGTTTACAGCTTGATTCGGGCTTCCAACGCTCAGGGACGGATCCATAAAAGTAGTGAAATTTCTGGAGTTTTCCATTTTAAAACATTCAATGAAGAATATCTCGAAAACGGTGCGTTTAAGGAGAAATGATGAAGAATAATATAATGTTCTAAAACGATGGAATATTCTTGAAATGACTCAAGAAAAACTTTATATGCTTTCTTTATGCTAATTTCGTTTAGTTTTATGAATCCACGAGTCCATAACTAGAAAACCAGTAGCAGTAGAAAATAACTAATAGTTGGAAAATATGTATCATAGTTATAGGAAACTTTACGCCAACGTTCATTTTATTCGAAAAAAGGATGTCAAAGCTACAAAATGAAAACTGATTTTTTTTCAAATTTTCAACAGCCTGTATCTTTTTACCTGAGCTGAATTTGGAAAAATTTTAAATGAAAAAAGTGTTTCGTTTGATGAGAGGAATCTTTGGTTAAAATTAATGCAGTGGTCAAAGACTCACCCTGTATATCGTTGAAATTCTGCGAGATCCTTCAAAACCTTATCCTACAGTAATATTCTAGATTTGAACTCGATCGGATCTATATTGGTGAAGATATTGAGGAAATATCCATTTTCTTTACACTCGACAAACGAATTCGTCAACAGTTTTTGGTGTTTGACGTGCCGATCTTTCGATAAAATTACGTGAAACGTGAATAATTTCGTATATTAATTACTTTCCGGGTGTTTTCTATCTCATGGCATAATTGTACGATTGAACTGATTTGTGTCCTTACGCCACCACAAACAAAGCACTGCTTATGTTCGACTCAAGAGTAGATGTATGTATTAGAATGCGTCCTTACGCCACCACAAACACAGCACTGTCTATTTCCGACCCAACAGTAAATGTAGGTATTTGAGTCGAAACTAATCGTTTGAGACCATTCTCAGTCAAAAAGTGGACCAGTTTCTTTTTGGACGCTTGTTTTAACAGTAGGGTTTACATTCTTGGAAATAGTAGGAATATTATGTTTTCCTGGAGCTAAGCAGCCTTGGACGAGTTCAGTTCCTGGATGGGCGACTGCTCTGGCTATAAATTTGAACAAGCGCGCCGAAACTCCTTGCCGCAGTGCTTTTCCATGTTTATTCTCAAATTATATTAATGACTGTTGCATTTGAAAATCCAGCGATCTGAAAGTTGATGAATTTGTGTTACCCGTAAGCCTAAATTTGAAATAAAACTAATTCAATTTCATTGGAGATTGGTAAAACTCGCCATCACATCCTACTTGTTAAGTAGGGAAATAGCGAAACACGTTGTCGTTCTTTGTTCAACTTTAGATCTTCTCTATGACATTTCGTTTCATAGCATAGATATTCGGCACTCTTGACCTCGGTTTACTCACAGCCCTCTATAGAGATAGCCTGGAACACAGTCTGACAACGCCGCAATTTCTCGTCCCTTAGAGGCCTGCTTCTTCAATACGGTAGCGCGGGATATCGCATATTTCGAATTTAAAGCTCTAGTGAATTCACTGAATAGGTTTTCTTGCTTGGCATCCCTGAATGAATAAATAATATGAGACCCTACTTGGTCAATAAATTAAATAACTACATTTCATTCTGCACAATACTATTGAGATCAAGTTGGAATAGAAACCTAGGTTGTTGTTATTCAATGCATTGTTCAGCAAGAACCACGTGAAGGTGTAGGGTTAACTATTGTCGAAAAAATTATATAATATAATATATCCCCAAACATAACAAGTATACGACTAATGAGGTAGGCTAAAGAATATTGTGATAATCATCTTATACCCCTATTACATTATGCCTTTTTCATGTCTATATTTGCGCCTATTTTCATGGCTATTTGTTGGTTGAATTTCCCCCCAAATGAGAGGCACTATTACACCGCGCTTTTTTCGAGCTTGTTTCAGGCATTCAATTCAGAGCTGCAAACATTGAAGAAATTGACATATTTACCTCAAGTTCTTGTTTTGTTCGTATATTTTTCAAACAATAGCATAGTATTTTAAGAATTTCTGAAAAAACGTTTAATATGCTACTACATAGAGTGCAAATTCACATACAGAAAAAATACACTGTCATTCCAGCAAGCATTTCTCCAAAAACGAAATTAATAATTACTTTGCGATACTAGGCTACTGGTGAAAACTTCATTTCACTCGGAGAATGCCATTACAGATTATCTGGCCTTCGTAAGTTTAGTTAGTTTACGTCCTCAGAGTAATAAACATACATTTATTATTTAAATTACGAAGGCTACGATTAAAAGGATAGAATAAACTAGGTTATGTAAGACGTCAAGAGAGACAGAAAAATATTGTGTTGGTAGCCATGACATTTCAGCAAAAAGGCTTGAAATCTCCACGATTCAGGGGGAACAAATAGAACCAGTTCTATTTATTTTCAAGCTTGAAACAGTCTACGAAATAGTCCCGGGCGCATGCGTATTTCTTCAAAATTTCAGGCGCAGTCAGTCAGGCTTACGACAGGCACGAAAAAGGTATAGTGAAATAAGGGTATTAGAGTTTGTCATTTTTTGGTTCTTACTATAATCGTGAGTTTCTGGTATCTACAAATGTTTCTGTTTATTTTCCATTCGGTGGACATTAACATTGTTATTAGTATTTTCCAAAAGTAAATTTGCGAAAACAGAACAAAGTGAATTTAGAATGATTTACGAATGTAAACCACGACTATAAGTCTCTGTGAATTCTGAATAATAATTCAATGCTACGAAGAGTAATTTCACATAAAACTATTTTTGATCTGAACTGTCTAAAAATGTTGATGAAACAAGTTGATAAATTCTGAATCTGGTTAGACTCAGGGTTAGATCGAAAGGAAGAATCCATTTCAAATCACTTCAGGAAATCTGAACAAGCTAAATGAATAATTTAAGATGAATAAGGTCCTTATTGATTTCAACTGAAGCATCTACAGATGAAGACTTTTCGAAATTGAATACACATATGAAAATAAATAGATTATTTGAGCTTCTTGATCTCCCATCCTGATGTATCAATTTTTGATGAAAAATTTTTAGAAAGGTCATCAAAATCTTTTATAAAATCAGAATAAATGAAAGTTCTATTTCACTAATAATTCTAGTCCATCTTGTTGTCTATAGTCTCAACTGAAATGTACTCATCTCCAAGAATAAATAATCCAAAATAAATTTCACTATTTATACAGTTTAATCACAGAACATAGAGATATCCGAACATATACAGGGTGTTTCATGAATGCTTGTACAGGCGTTCAGTACAGATGCAGGGCAATTGGGTGACTCAAATCAGTGTTTAAGAAATACAGGTTTTATGTAATTCATCAAAAACTCTCAATCGGCATAACTCTTGAAAGCCTGCATGGATCTTCATGAAAATTTCAGGGAATGAGTATAGGTATATGCCTAATATTCGCTCAAAATGATTGTTGATAGCGCAGGTACGGACTGAGAAAAGGACTTTCTTTATTCCACATCTTGTAAAACACCCTGTACATCAAATTTTCAATAAGTGAAATTTTTCTCTGATTCTACGATAAATACTTTTTCAAAAAAGCCTATTGGCAATAATGGCACACTTCGCATCAATATTTTATTAACCATTGAATATCAGGAATTTTCAAGTCTTCATAAACACGGACCTGTATGCCCCCGAATAATGCGTTAAGTTAATACAAATTTACATATTTGATCACGAGAGCTAGAAGATGTTTAGACGAAAGAGGGGGTATTTTCGAAATCAAGTTATGATTTTTTTCTCATTTATTGTCAATTGTTTTTAGTTTAATATATGTTTATAAGATATATTTTACATTTTTATTCTCAAGTCCATTTTATAATAGTCCAATTAAAGGTTCAATGTTATTTCGAGTCTCAGTTGGGAAATATCGGACTAAGCAACCAAAACACACAAATCTATTCCTTCACACTTATATCGATACTTAATTCGAGATTTCGATTGTTTGGCATAAAATCTTCAATTATGCTAACATCTGTAGTTCAATTTTTCGAAAAAATTAGTTTCAAATATGAAAAATTCGAAAATGAGTATTTCTATCATTTCTATTTTCAGGTACCTACATAAGTGATCAAATGTGGAACTCCTAAATTCATGTTTTGGATGGAATAAGATGCAGTACAATAATTAATTGAAGTTACTGAGAATTTCAATTGATTCAATATGAATTAACGCATTATTCGGAGATTCCGGGTTTATTATAAATTGAAAATTCAAAATATTCAAAGGTTCACAAAATATTGATAAGATGTGTGCCATTATTGCCGATAGGCTTGTTTGAGGGAGTATTTATTGTAGATTCTGAGAAGAATTTCACTTCTTGAAAATTTGATGTACAAGGTGTCTTACAAAATGTGGAATAAAGAAGATAATTTTCCCAGTCCAGACCTGCGCTATCAACAAGTCATTATGAGCGAATATTAGGCATAGGCATATACTCATTTCCTTAAATTTTTATGATCCATGATCCATGCAGGCGTTCAAGAGTTATGCCGATTGAAAGTTTTTGATAAAATACATAAAACATCCTGTATCTCTTAAACGAATACATATAGGACTCCCCCAATTGTCCTGCATCTGCATTCGTGAAACACCCTGTATATCACTGCATTGAACCAATTCACACCGTTATACACAAAAATACCACGAAATACCCGCGAAAAACAATACTGGTTGATTCCAGAATAAGAAGTAATCGTCCATTTACAATAACAAACGTTCGACTGCATCTCCTGGCGTACGACTCATAACGGTGTTGCCATTTTATCATGTTCCAGGCTTGTTAGACATATAGTAGGCTATGGTTTGCCGGTCAAGTATGTTGGTATATCAGTCTTCAACCTAGATGTTCAGCGGAATACAACCCTAACGCCCTTCCGATTTAATCCGATATCATGAAGGAGTTTTTCTTTCTCTTGATAATTATTTATGAACACAACTTAACCAGATAGCCAATATCTACTTACAAGAAAGTCATCAGGCTGAATACCAAACAAATCTCTGAAGTATCTGAACGCTATCGGCGCGTAGTTCTTGAACTTGAACTCCGAATAGTGGTGGGCAGGGGTGTGATTAGATCCCTCGCTCGGAAAATTTGTCGTTTCGACCGTCATGAAGTCCTGCATCAACAGATCTCTCTCGGGTTTCGACGCCAATCCTCCTACTGCGTGTTGGATGCCTGTAAAAATAAGGACTTTAATATTTCGTCGAGTAATCCACCGTCTTGTAATATCCGACATCTGGGAAGTTTTACCTTCGTAGCTTTGACAGGTTATTCCAAATGAAATGAATTTTTGGGTGAAGTTTTCCATAACTATGATACATATTCCGAGGGGTAAACCGCTAGGAATTCTGGTGTACAAGAAAGTACAATTCTATGGAATTCCATTGGAATTCCTATTGAATTCCGTGGACTTTCTATTGAATGCCATGGAATTCCGCAGAATTCCTATTGAATTTCTTGGAATTCCGCAGAATTTCTATTGAATTAATAATAATTCCTATTGATGTTAGAGTGCGACACCTATCGGACAATAATGTATACAGCTCCAAATAGTTGGTTTTAACCGAGGGGTAAACCGCTAGGAATTCTGCTGTACAAGAATATAGAATTCCAATAGAATTTCAAAAGAATTCCTATTGAATTCCAATGAAATTCCGGTTGAGTTGGAATTCTGGTGTACAAATTTTTGTCCTCCCGCTCTGAAATAGCAATTGAGTAGAAGTGTCACTGGGCATTTCACTCTCATCTTCTCCCTTTTTTTTTTGATTTTGTCTCCCTTTTTATTATAGCCTGCACAATTACTTAATTAACCTATATGTGTAGATTGTATATTGAGCAATAAATGTTAACAAAAAAATTTGTCAGCGGTTTCCCCCTCGACATATTCTAAAATTAACAGTTTTTGCGCGTTTGTTCTGAGTTGTGTTCGAATATTAACTCCACGAAGTAGAGAGTAGGATGATGAAGGAGAAAAGGTGAAATTTGCTTCTGTCCGGCCGTTGCCGGTAACTTAAGAACGGAAAGAGATGGCGACCTGAAATTTTCGGGGTAGGTGGCGCATCCCAATACGACGGACTAGTTCGTTAATGGGCATAATCGGCCCAATTGTTTCCGAGTAATAATTTTATTTTCAACCAATACAAATCCGAAGGAATTGAAACTTGGTGAGTAATCGTAAAAATTTTTAAAAAAATTATTAAAAACATTTTTATGTAACGATAACCTGAGAACGGAAAGAGATGGCGACTTGAAATTTTCAGGTTAGGTTGTGCATCTGAATGCGACATTTGAGTTTGGTTATAGGCATAATCGGCCAAACGCTTTTGGAGTTATACCCATATGAAATTTGGTTGTTATTTCCTCAATAACTCGATAAATACAAAACCGATCCCATTCAATCATGGTTATTGGTTGTAGAAGGCCAACGCGAATGTTCTTGCGAAATTTCGTGAGGATCATATCACTACAAAATTTTCAAAAAGTCATTGAAAATCATTGAAAAAAATTCTATGTATCAGAAACTATTCATCCGACATCGCTGAAATTTTGCGAGAGCCTTCAGAACCTAACTCTACAGCCAAGTTCCAAGTTTGAACACGATCGGATCTATATTGTTGGAGATCCGAGCAGCCTTGTGTGAGTTCAGTAGCTGGATGGGTGACCGTTATAGTATTTCCTCGATAACTCAAAAAATATAGACTCGATCGAATTGAAGCTTGGTAACTAGTTGTAGAATATCGAAAGATGTGTGTAAAATTTTGTGAGAACCGTACCCCTAGAAAATAAAAAAAAATTACGAAAACAAAAATGGTTCAAGCACTAACGTGAAGTCAGTAGCTTTTGCGCGCATGTTCTATTGTCCATTGTATATTTAATTTTTTAAAAGATTCATAGATTCTTATGATAACTTGAGTTAAACTATATCTGCTTTCTTTAAGCTAATTTCTCATAGTTTTTTGAAATGGCGAAACTATAACTAGGAAACCCCTAGAATATAATACAATACAATTTGTTTATATTCTTGAAACAACAGGAGTCATAAATAATTGTTCAATAAAAAATAATTATATGGCATGACCAAATTAGGAAGAAAAAGAGTTGTCGGCATATCACAGAAGTCCGAAGGGTATTCAACACCAAGTCGAGCATTTTCATGCTGCAAAATCACTTTATCGTGTCTCTCGATTTTCATTCGTATTTTGGAATATTATTTTATAAACCATTTTGTCTACAAGCAGACACCTCTTGCAAGTTTAATAGTTGTTCACAAGTCTCGGTGATCTATTATTTATACTACAATGGGTACTTGAGATTATTATTTGACCATAATACTATTGTAGTTAAGTCACGCAGGTGATTAATCTGACAATGAGGAATTTCACTCTAATTGAATAACTAAACTGTATCTATAGAATTCGTAAATGATGTAAAGATAAAATTGTCGAACAATTCAGTTCAAGGTCAATGCGATAACACAGGCATGCATTTCGATTACGTTATTTTCAAAGGTGCGACAGGACAAAAACTACTGCAGAATGTACAGGGGAAGTATATAAAAAAGCTGACAATTTCACAGAACGGTTTCAATATTTTCCATTCACAATATAACGTATTCTAAATACATATTTGTGCGGATTTGTTCAGAATTTTAACCATTTATTTCTTGACAACTCTCGGGCTACTGATCGTAGAACACAGCAGTGTATCTCCTTTAGTTCGAAAGTTATCGAGTCAACGGTCACCCATTCAGCTACTGAACTCACACTAGGTTGCTCGGATCTACAACAATATAGATAAAGCAGATGTTCAGCGATGTCGAACGCATAGATTCTGATATATAGAATTTTTTTCAATGGTTTTTTGAAAATTTTCTAGTGATACGATCCTGACGAAATTTCTCAAGAATTTTTGCGCGGCATTCTACAACTAATAACCATGTTTGAATTGGATCGGTTTTGTATTTTTCGAGTTATTGGGGAAATAACAACCAAATTTCAGATGGGTACAACTCCTAAACTGTTAAGCCGATTATGCCTATCGGCAAACTCAACTGTCGCATTCAGATGCACAACCTAACTAGTAAATTTCAAGTCGCTATCTCTTTCCGTTCTCAGATTATCGTGACATAAATACTATGTTTTAATAATTTTTTTTAGAATTTTCTAACCTAAATTTGTTAATGGGCATAATCGACCCAACGGTTTCCGTGTAATAATTTTGTCATCAACCAATACAGATCCGATCGAACTGAAACTTGGTAGCTAGTTGTATGATGCTGACACAAAGATTTTTTGAGAATCGTATAACTAGAAAATTAAAAAAAATATATTATTTGTGTCCTGTTAACCTGAGAATGGAAAGAGACTCTTGCAATTTTTAGGGTAGGTTGTGCATCTGATTGCGACATTTGAGTTTGTTAATAGGCATAATCGGCCGAACGGTTTTGGTAGTTATACATATCTGAAATTTGGTGGTTATTTCGTCAAAAACTCGACAAATACGAATCCGATCCAATTCAAACATGGTAATTAGTGGTAGAATGCCAACGCAAAAATTCTTGCATAAGTTCGCGAGGATTGTATCATTAGAAAATTTTAAAAAAATCATTGAAAAACATTCTTTATATCATAAACTATTCGCTGAAATTTTGCGAGATCGAACTGATATTGTTGGAGATCCGAGCAGTCTTGAGTCATTTCAGTAGCTGGATGGGTAACCGTTACAAGAGATAGGGAGTTACAATTCTCAGAGTAGGTTGCGCATCCGAATGAGAGAGTTAAGTACATTGTTGGGCATAATCTTCTCAACGGTTTCGGAGTTATACCCATCTGGAATATTATTTTCCGGATAACTCAAAAAATAAAGACTTGATCGATTTTAAGCTTGGTAACTAGTTGTAGAATATCGACATAAAGACGTGTGTAAAATTTTTTGGGAAACATACCACAAGTAAATAAAAAAAAATTACGAAAAAAATATTATGTACCCCACGATAATTTGAGAGCGGAAAGAGATAGCAACTTGCAACTTGGTTGTGCATCCGACATTTAAGTTCGTTAATTGCCATAATCGGTTTTGGTGTTATACTCATCTGAAAGTTTGTTGTTTTTTCCCCTATAACTCAAAATACTCAAATCTGATCCAATTAACTCTCGGTGATTACTTGTAGTATGCCGATCCACTAATTTTCGCGGAATTGCGTGAATATCGTATGGACTTACTTGAGGCGTAAGTTTTTTCGTATTTCAATTCAATATATTACATTAAAATGATGTGATCATAGACGATTATTTCGTTACTTTCATTAAAATGGTATGAAATGTATTTATATATTATAAAAGCTGAGAAAACGGTATATATCGATGCTAAATTCGATTAGTGGTGTACTATAGAGGTGAGTAGACAATAGAACATGCGCGCAAAAGCTCCTGACTTCACATCAGTGCTTGAACCAATTTTTTAAATATGTATTGGGAAAATAAAATTACGAATGGGTGTATCTCCAATTCCGTAAGTTTCTTCTTTCGAATGTTATCGTGTGTACGTACTCAGGTACGAGAGTGCTAAAAATGGAATAGGTACAATCTCCACAAATTACCTGCGACTGAACGATTCCCAGACAATCCCACGAAATTTGCAACAATGCATATTCGTTTCAACGAATGTTGTAATCCGAAATTGTTGGCAATAATGCTAATAGTGAGACCTTCTAAAGGCCGATCCTAATAGAATACTGTGACTTTTTATGGAGAACAATGGATGATCGATAAATTCCAACGCTTCTCGATATCAGTCAATACAATGTACATCTTTGTCACTCATTTATATCAAATCAATGTATAATTGGTACAAATTTTGCACAAAGGATTATTAATTAGTTCCCCATATTATATCAGTATGGAAAGATGGTTTGATTATCATACTTTATACCCATTTGAAGTGAGGAAAAATGGTTCCATTAATCGAAAATATATTGTCAGATAAAGGATTTCGGGTTTTTGTTGATAATAATAGTAGTAAACCACCAACCAGCGAACATACAATGAGGCCTTGCAGTTCCTGTATCCTCTTACGACAAAAGAATGAACGTCGCTGAATATCGCTCAAGGTTTCTTCATCGCAGAGGATCGGAGGATTCCATAGGTGCCCCTGGTGGGATTCTTCCCCTTCCAGTTCGCAACTGATAGAATTAAGGTTTTCTAGAACTCCTTAGGTTGTTCATTCAGGCTGCTAAGTCACGCTGATGATTGGTAATAACCATGAAACCGCGGTTTGTGTCTGCCCTTGAATGACGTTTTCCTCTTTCGAGGAACACTGAGCTATGAGGTGACCTAGCTCGGCTTACGAGAAATATTTTTTGATGGTTAAAATCAATTAATATTTCACTGTGTGTCTTCTTGATTGGCAATTAGCCACAGTTCGCCTCATTGTAAGTGACTACTTAGTTGGTAGGACAACTACATCAAATATTATTGATTCTCGACAGATCAAAATAGTAATGTTTCGAGAACTAAGCGATGTAGTTATGGATTCTTGCAGTGTTATTGTATTTACCAGATAGAAGTTCCTTCATCTGTGTAAAAACGGGGGAATTCTTAACATTGATTGCGGTTTCGATCTCAAAACCGCCCTGATATGTTACAACAATACTCTCATTTGTCGTTTTCGAAAAGAGTGGGATTAAATCCGAAATTTTGGATACAAGCACCAATGGGGACACTTCTAGAATGTTTAAGCTTAGGTTCGAATGCCTAAGATCTAGAATTTTTCCCACTCATCTGAGCTGACTTTATTGATTTACCAGTGAAAATGAATAGCATGATGGCCAATGTCTTAAGAACCGATAAACTTCTTAACAATTCAGTTGTTGAATGCATTTGAGCATTCTTCTGAAGTGTTTACAGGAAATGAGCAATAAATCGCTCTACAATGGTCGACCCTTTACAAGAAATTCCAATCTCGTACAAAGCATAGTTGTCTTTTGTAAATGTATTATTTTCAAGGATTAGACCCTACATGGCAACTAAAACCCAGTTATCTCTAGGGACAAATATTCAAGTTTTACAAGCTAGCTGCTTTGTTGCGAAAAAAACAAATATACGCCTATTAAGATGTAAGGTCATGATACGTTACAATTGGTTTTTTCTGCAGCTGAATATTGTTGCTCCTTCTGGTTTAACGGTGTTCATGCGCAAAACATTGAACTACCTATTAATTGGTTACCAGTTCTTTCAAACACTCCCGCATCACACTCGCAGGAAGACTGCTGTTTTAAATTCTTGGAATCTATTTCAATATTTTCCTAATTCATTTCTCATTCCCTCCTACATTCCAGACAATAAGATAACCAGATTAAAATGGCGTGAACCTTTATGGACTAAAAAAAGACACTCGGTGAAATATTTATTGATTTTAACCATCAACAAATATTCCGCGTGAGCCAGGCTAGATCACCTCATCGCTCAGTGTTCCCCAAAGAGGAAAGCGTCATTCAAGGGCCGATACAAACCCGGGTTTCATGGTTTTTACCATAGGATTTCCATAGGTGCTGCTGGTGGGATTCTTTCCCTATCAGTTCGCAACTGATGGAATTCAGTTTCATAGAACTCCTTCGGTTGGAAGTGATTGGAGATGATCTAGCCCGGTCACGGGAATATTTTTTGATGGTTGAAATTAATAAATATTTCACCGTTTGTCTTTTTTTAGTTATTGGCTATTAGCACAGTTTTCTGAATTTAAATAAGAGCGACAAAGACATTTGGGGGAAATTAGTACACTAAGTATGAACACCCTGTAACTAGGACTCAATAAAAATTGCAAACTGTAGTATTCATGTAGAGGGACAAGTTGTTTTTCAATTGCACTATAGCTCACCTTCTATTCCCTATTAAGAATTTAGGGATGAAAACCCCTACACCTAGGCTTGAGAAGATTTTGGCTTACAATTGAGCTCAAAATAAGTCCCCCTCCGGATAAAAATGGAACTGTTCCGGCATTTTCTCTCAAAACATCCCTGTCGTGATAAAATTGGCCTGGCAAGTTTTCAAATTGACACCTGGTATGAAGTAGTGTATTAGCAATTTGTGAAATCTTTGGATCGCTTCCACCTTTTTGGCGCTCTAGTTCCTCGGAACTGAGTGCTTATCAATTTGCCCAAATGTCTGTAATTTCCGAATTTTTGGTTGAAAATGGTCTCAAACGATTTGGTTCGACTCACTGATCAAGAATCCGAGGTCGAAAACGATTCTGTCCGGCCGGTCCGGCCGGCCGTAGGCACGATAACTCTCGAACGAAAGGAGTTAGAGGATTGAAATTTGCAAGGTGGGTTTGGAGCGTAAATATCTCGGACGAGTTCGTTAATGGGCGAAATCCATCAAGCGGTTCCGGAGTTATGGCCGATTTTAGTAAAACACATTTTTTATGAATATTTCCGATCTACCTGAAATTTAGCATCAAATTGTAGAATCATGACCTTTATATATTATTTATATTATATGATTTTTCTAAATTTCAATAATGAATTGTACTTCTATATTTTCACAGAATGCTATAATTATTCTATCTAAGCTTTATTATATGATCTGTGTTCATACTCGTACATTTCATCCTGTTCTATAAGAGAGAGTCAAATTCATTTCAGCTATTTTAATTTGATTTCTTCCATGGTGCAGTTCTCATTCTCAGATTGCTCATTTAAACTTGATAAATAAACTATTATTTGAATTGAATTTCCTTTATGATGCAGTTCTATCAGAAGAATACATTGATATAATTCCCAACTCTGAGAAACCAATACTTTCGGAGAAATAATTTGTCTGTTTGAACTAGAGCGCCAGAAAGCTCCTGTCCACAGGGCTTGAACCCATTTTTACTTTTAAAGGCTGTGTTCCATTCGCCTACAAAACTGATATGTCAATTTTCCAGGATTTGTGTCGGTTAGCATATGTGAAATGATCATGAAATCTTCAATTAAACTCCTATATTCCGTATAGGAAGCACGTTTTGACCTTAAAACCAAACGTAAATTGGCGTACAAAGTACGAATGTCTAATGATGTGAGGTCGACTTGTTTTTCCGATGTTTAATAACTAACTTACTGATGTGAATCAGTACATCGCTCGACGATTGGTGGTATCCTATGTGCTGTCAACTCATAAAATATCTTTCGCGAATCGTTCATGAAATAATACATATGCATTATCATTTTCGAATAATATACCTCACAAATCGAATATCAAACAAACAAATGTATATTATTTTTTCAACGACAACATAGAAAAATGTTCATAACAAAGAGTACAAATTGTATCATAAGAAGCCTAATTTCGTACCAAATTTCATTTTGCATCGGTTTCTAGGCAACAAATGCAATATAAAATATGTCGAGTTCGATTTGCTGTTTTCGATAACAAAAACTGAGACGGCTCACGGCCGTTCCCAATATTCAATCTATCTACTGCTTTACCTAACTTGAGATGTGATACTAGCTAATTTTAGTTGGAATACAGCTACATACATATTTATTATAAATAACTGACTAAAATTAAATCACAGTGGATGTACAACTGAAAATGTAATGGAGTTAAAGAAATAAAAAATAATTAACACAATAATGTTCTATTGTGAACTATGGGCAACATTTAATTTGTATTTGCTCTCCGCAATTTCCAACTAGAGCTTAATTCTTTCCCTCTTGCTATTTAAGGTGTAATAATTTTTTCAATTTCGATTCCAAAGGAACAATAACCGCCAAACTCGGTTCAAAACAGAACATGAAACGCGTCCTGTCAATGTCATTTATGTATTTGTATATGTTCCATTTTTTGTGATTCAAGAGCATATGACATCTTCAACTCACTTATTTTGACTTGAAAAATTGGTTCAAGCCCTGTGGACAGGACCTTTGGCGCTCTTGTTCAAACTTTCACATATCATATCTCCGAAAGGTTTCTCAAAGTTGGGAATGATATCAATGTATTCTTATGATAGAACTGCATCATAAAGGAAATTCAATTCAAATAATAGTTTATTTATCAAGATTAAATGAGCAATCTGAGAATGAGAACTGCACCATGGAAGAAACCAAATTGAAATAGCTGAAATGAATTTGACTCTTATTATAGAACAGGATGACATGTACGAGTATGAACATAGATCATATAATAATTCATAGATAGAATAATTATAGCATTCTGAGAAAACATAGAAGTACGATTCATTATTGAAATTTCGAAAAACCATATATCCGAAAGTATTAGCTTGTTAAAGTATTAGCTTGTTAGAGTTGAAAATAATATCAATGGATTTTCATGGTGAAATTGCATCTTAAAAAATATTTAATTTGAAATTTGTAAGTGAAAAACATTTTTTTTTCGTTACTCCGAGACCATTCGGCTTATTTTGCCCAATAACGAAATTAACCGAGATATTGATCTCCCAAACCTACCCTGAAAATTTCAACTGCCTAGCTCATTCTGTCCGGGAGTTATTGTAGAAACAAAATAAAAAGAAATTACACTTTACGGCAACCCGATCAATACAAAACTTCGCATGCTTATAAAGGTCATTATTCCACAATTTGATGCTAAATTTCAGATAGATCGAGTGATCGGTTTCGGAAATATTCATTGAAAATGTTTTTACTAAAAACGGCCAGAACTCCGAACTCGTCCGAGATATTTACGTTCCAAACCTACCCTGCAAAGTTCAATCCTCTAACTCCTTTCGTTCGAGAGTTATCGTGCTAACGGACGGCCGGACAGAATCGATTTCGACCACAAATTCTTGATCAGTGAGTCGAACCAAATCGTTTGAGACCATTTTCAGCCAAAAATTCGAAAATTACAGACATTTGGGCAAATTGATAAGCTTTCTATTCCAAGGAACAAGAGCGCCAAAAATGAAATAGATTACATATTTTTAAATATTATTGTCTTTTATGATTCTAAAGCCGAAATTATACGAAGTTTTACTGTAACTATAGTCCTTACTATGAAATTTACGAAAAATATGCAATCTCCCTTCAAATGTAAATGGTCTATGGTTCTTCATTTATTATCGAAAAGAAAAATGTGCCGTCCGAAGAATAGGCGTGAATAAGCTTGGAGGCATGAGAAAAGAGATTGCTAAATATTTAAAATTGCCAAACCACGAATTATACACCGTCTATCTTCAGCAACAATTCTTGTGAATGCTGGTGATGACATAACTACTAATTTTAGCATCCAACATTCCACAAATTCTCCAAAAATGATTTTCAATAATTGCACATTTTACTTTAACAATAAATAAAATAAGTACGTAGCAAGTTGTTTCATAGTTCTTCTTAATTGGTTGGGCACTGCTGTTCAAGCTCTGCTAACGAATATGTAATTTCATATGTTCATGGATCCAAAGCAATAAATAAAATATTTGTATATTCACTTGTATCTATTTTTGGCGCTCTAGTTCCTCGGAACTGAGTGCTTATCAATTTGCCCAAATGTCTGTAATTTTGGAATATTTCGATGAAAATGGTCTTAAACGATTTGGTTCGACTCACTGATCAAGAATCCGTGGTCGAAATTCATTCTGTCCGGCCGGCCGGTCCAGCCGGCCGTAAGCACGATAACTCTCGAACGGAATGAGCTAGGGAGTTGAAATTTTCAGAGTAGGTTTGGGGGATGAATATCTCGGCTGAGTTCGTTATTGGGCAAAATCGGACAGATGGTTTCGGAGTAACAAAAAAAAATTTTTTTTTTACGAAACAAATTCCAAATCAATTTTTTTTTAATAAGCAGTTTTATCATAAGAATCCATTCAAATCATTTTCAACTCTAACAAGCTAATACTTTCGGAGATATGATTTTTTAAAATTTCAATGTAAATCGTATTTCACAGATTGATATAATTATTATTCTATGTATGAATTCTCATAATGTCAACTTGACAGAAGGGAATATTGTAACTTCAAAAATATTGGGGTTGAAATACTCGTATTTTAGCGATGCAACGGGGACCTCACCCGAAAATGTTTGAAAATATTACGTAAATATTGAAAGCATAATTCTGTAGTTTGGTGAACGTAGATCAGGAAATTTTTGATCGATTACAAGGTAATTTTTTTTTATTACTTATCTTCTTTCATATTTGTTTTATGGAATACCTACTATTTGTAGGTACTTTAAACCTGTTTTGGGCAATTGTCATACGAAACTTGTTTTTTTGGCGCTCTAGTTCCTCGGAACAGTGTGCTTATCAATTTGCCCAAGTGTCTGTAATTTTGAAATTTTTGGCTGATAATGGTCTCAAACGATTTGGTTCGACTCACTGATCAAGAATCCGAGTGCGAAATCGATTCTGTCCGGCCGGCCGACCGGCCGTAGGCACGATAACTCTCGAACGAAAGGAGTTAGCGGATTGAAAATTGCAAGGTGGTTTTGGAGCGTAAATATCTCGGACAAGTTCGTTCGATCTATCTGAAATTTAGCATCAAATTGTAGAATCATGACCTTTATACGCATGTGGAGTTTTGTATTGACCAGATTACCGCAAAGTGTAAAAAAAAAAATTTGAAAATTAAAAAAAAGTTTTTCCACAATAACTCTCGAACGGAATGAGCTAGGTAGTTGAAATTTTCAGAGTAGGTTAGGGAGATGAATATCTCGGTTAAGTTCGTTATTGGGCAAAATTGGCCAGATTTAATTCGATTTCTTCCATGGTGCAGTTCTCATTCTCATGATTGCTCATTTAATCTTGATAAATAAACTATTATTTGAATTGAATTTCCTTTATGATGCAGCTCTATCATATGTATACATTGATATAATTCCCAACTCAGAGAAACCAATACTTTCGGAGATATAATTTGTCTGTTTGAACTAGAGCGCCAGAAAGCTCCTGTCCACGGGGCTTGAACCCATTTTATAATTGTCTTTGTAGTAGAAAAAGTATAGTATGCAACTCGCACAAAATAGCAATTCAAATAATAGTTTATTTATCAAGATTAAATGAGCAATCTGCAATGATATGATCTCGTGGAATGGGTTGTTGCAACTTACACTCAGTGCATACTTTTTACAACTCGAAACACAAGTATCATCATTTATTCTTGAAATTTGAATAGGTATAGGCTGACATTTCATTTTTTTGAAAGATTAAATAATGTATTTTATATTCTTGTTTTTCTATATTTGAAAACTTATCTTATTATACGACAAAATATATTAATAAAATATCCTCTTTTCATAATTTAATAGTTCATACCATACTCATACCACATTCATTTTGTATTATAAACCTTAAATCAAGAAAAAATATGTGATACACAAATGTAGACCCATATTTCAGTCTTTTTTTGCTAGCAACATTATGAATATACTGTATAGAGGAACATGTCTCACTACTTAAGGAAGTGAAAGGTGATATTAACCTCAGTGGTCAACGAACAAGTAATTTCTTTTGATGATTCCATTATGTTGTTCTTTAAATACTGCCTTCATAAACTACATCATTGTAATGATCCAATTCTAAATCTTCTGAAACATCATCCCCAATTATGCATAAATTGTTCAATATGCAGCAAGTCAATATTATTTTCGGTATTCAAACAGTCTTGTAGCTATTCACAAATTCAAGATGCGGATACTTGTTTTCCAATAGAAAATATTTTCAAAGTACGAATTATAAACAAACTAGAACATAAATAAATTTGACATGTCTCTAATAGCTAGATAAGATGACATTTATGAACAGTGAACACAAATAGAACAGACAGATAGAATTCGCATTCTATGAAAACAGAGAGGAACGATTTATTATTGAAAAATCATATCTCCGAAAGTATTAGTTTGTTAGAGTTGAAAATGATATCAATGGATTTTTATGGTGAAACTACATCTCAATAAAAATTGAATTTGTAATGTAAAAAAATTTTTTCGTTACACAGAAACCATCAGGCCGATTTTTTATGTCATCTTACATACATATAAGAGACATGCCAAATGATGTCAAACCGATTTTGTCCAATACCGAAATATTTATCTCCCAAACCTACTCTGAATATTTCAACTGTCTAACTCATTCCGTTCGAGAGTTATCGTGTCTACGGCCGGCCGGACAGAATTGATTTTGACGCGGATTCTTGATCAGTGAGTTGAACCAAATCGTTAAGACCATTTTCATTGAAAAATTCGAAAATTAATTAAATTTGGAGAAATTGATGAGAACTCTGTTCCGAGAAACAAGAGCGCCAAAAGTTATAACAGTTTGTAGGCAGCAGTTAAAAATTCCATAGAAAATTTGGTTGGAATATAGTTTCAACTTCTTCAACTGTAAATAGATAAATTGTTAAATTCAGGGAGACTGGATAAGTGGGAGACGTTAAACACAGTAGTCGTCCGAAGAGCAGCCGTTAAAATGTTAGAATTGAAACAGTGCGTGGGAGTGTTAATGAAAATCCAGGAACTTCAATTCGGCACCGTGGACAAGAACTGCAAATTTTAAGAAGCTCTCTGCAACATATACTCACTAAAGATCTGTGTCTATATGCTTACAAAATTCAATTAACACCACAACCCTAATAGTCAAGTGCTTTTTAGGTCAAAATTTTTGCGTATTCTCCGATAATTATGATTGAGGTGTCATTCGATTCGGAATGGCATGCAGATAGTTTTTGGAAATTCTAAGGCCGCTCGCAAAAATTGCAATAGTTATAAACAATTAAGTTTGGTGGTTTGGTTTTACGGCTATATCTCAAAAACTATTGAGATAATCCGAATTTGAAAAAAGATACAAATAGAAGAGAAAATTTCCTATAAAAGTCCCAACTGCCGGAACTGTAGAACCAATATTTATAATATTCCTAGAGGGTTGAAAATAGGCCCGAAAACGGGTACTCCGGCTTGCGCAAGTCTCGCCCCCTTCGTACCTTTGATGAATAAATATTATTTAAACTTATTAAATATGAAAACAAAAAATTGAAAAAATTCGGACGCCTGTAATATAGATCAATGAACAATAGTCCTTGTTCCAAAAATGTTTATCGCGATTTTTCAATTAGTTATCCATTAGTTAATTAACAATTTTTTGTAGCACGAACATTAACATTGCAAGTACGCTAATTATAAACTATTAATCTGAGAATTTGTTTGTTTGTTAATTTTTGTTTTGTTATGGACAATTTACTTAAGTGAAAATGTTTAAAGCTTCAATTTATAATATTACTATTAATCAGTTTTCTTACGATCAGCAACTACTCAAAAATGATTTTTAATAATCATTATCTCGAATTGTCTAAAAAATGGTTATAAACCAATGAGTTGTTTATGAGATGATTTAAAATGTTCTTTTGAAACATAATTGAAGCTTTAGAAATTATTTTTCATTTGTACAGAACGAAAATTAACAATTTTTCAATTTTTCCAACAGGAATCTATTCCCAAAATCTTTGAAAAATAGCTCGATGATAGGAAAACATTCTCAGATTAATAGTTTAATAATTATCGCACTTGCAATGTTAATGTTTGTGCTACAAAAAAATGTTAATTAACTAATAGATAACTAATTGAAAAGTAGGGATAAACATTTTTGAACCACGGATTATTGTTCATTGATCTATCTTGCAGACGCCTGAATTTTTTAAATTTTTTATCTTTATATTTAATAAGTTTAAATAATATTTATTCATGAAAGGTCCGAAGGGGGCCAGGCTTACGCAAGCCGGAGTACCCGTTTTCGGGAGTATTTTCAAACCTCTGGGAAAATTGTAAATATTAGTCCTAGTTCCGGGAGTTGGGATTTTTTTGAGGAAATTTCTTCCTATTCTTGAATCTTTTTTCAATTTTGATTTATCTCAGATAATTTTTGAGATATTGGCGAAAAACCAAACCCCCTTCTTTTTTTTTTACTTAATTGTTTATAACTATTGCAATTTTTTCGAGCGGCCTCAGCCTTTTTTCAAAAACTATCTACATGCCATTCCCAATCGAATCACACCTCAATCATAATTCTCGGAGAATACGCCAAACATTTTGACCTAAAAAGCACTTGTTGACTAGACCATCATGTGATTGCCGACAAACAGTCCCTCCGTTAACAGGATAACTCTTGAACGGAATGAGCTAGATAGTTGAAATTTTCAGAGTAGGTTTAGGAGATACATATCTCGGTTGAGTGCAGTTATTGGGCAGATGGTTTCGGAGTAACGAAAACGGAATTTTTTTTTACATTACAAATATCAAATTCAATTTTTTTTTTAAGATGCAGTTTCACACTAAGAATCCATCGATATCATTCTCAACTCTAACAAGCTAGTACTTTCGGAGATATGATTTATTATATGGTCTGTGTTCATTCACGTCAACTTATTTTCCTTTAAGGGACATGTCAAATTTATTTCTGGTTCGTTATTCTTCATATAAAATTAGAAGAAACAAGAATCCATAGATATCATTCCCAACTCTGAGAAACCAATACTTTCGGAGATATGATTTGTCGAAGTTTGAACACGAGCGCCAAAGCTCCTGTCCACAGGGCTTTCCCACTTTTCAGATGCGAGTTACCTCAAGGTTGCGAGTAACCCGAGAGTTACGCATACATAAATCTATACTCTATTTACTTTTATAAAGTATCCCGGTTGGCCTTGAAATGTTGACACATTTCACCGTGTATATTTTGAAAATGTTAGGTTATGCACATTTTTCTGTTAGATAACTACGCAACGTTGTCCTCTCTACATAGAAGTCGTAGTAATTAAGTTTTTTTCACAATGTGAATTTTCTTGGGAAAAATAATAAATTTGAGAAGACATTATGTGAATTCAAAAATTTCTCTGTTGTTACTATAGAAATATTTCACATATATAAACTGATTGGATGATAGTTATGCTATTTTTTTGTACGGAAATCAATAATCAAGTGTGGAAATTTTAATGAAAAATAATGGATACAGTAGTCCATTACTTTGTGATAGTTCATTTGAAACAAGAGCGCCAAAAAGTATGAAAGTACCTGAATAACCCGGCAGGAGAACTTCTAAACGAACAGACGTACCTATGGAATTACACTTTTCGAAATTCTCAAGAAATAAGCCTACAGAAGACATTTAAATACCTTGTTGCACAACTTGAAATACACTAGTTTCGAAACGTAGTAATACTACGAAACCCGAGTCACTGTTACACCTTAATAAAATATAGTGTTAGGATAGGAAACTGAGTAATTACATTCGAGAGTGCAACATGTCCTAAGACAGAATTAAGTTTTCCTATTGCAGATTTCAGTTCTGTATAGCACTTCCTGATACTTAATCTCTGCTTCTTCAAAACTGCTTTCAGCATTTTCAATTTCAAAGCGAAGAGAATATTATTCGAAGATAATGATTTTTGATAATATCTTGTCTAAGATTGAATATTATGTTGATTGTTGAGAGTAGAAATTGGCAACGTCTCAAAGAATTGTTTTGAAATTGACGATATTTCCGGAGTGTCGAACTGCCTTTGTTTTAGTTACAAAAACGTGATAGACCTAAATCATGGCCAACCGGGAGACTTTATAAAAATGAATGGAGTATAGACACTTGCGTAACTCGCAACCTCGAGTTAACTTGCAATTGAGATACCGGCCTTAAGCTTGACGTACACTTTGGAATACATCTAATCATTCAAGCTTGTTTTTTGGCGCTCTTGTTCCTCGGAACAGAGTGCTTATCAATTTGCCCAAATGTCTGTAATTTTGGTTCGACTCACTGATCAAGAATCCATGGTCAAAATCGATTCTGTCCGGCCGTCCATTAACACGATAACTTTCGAACGGAATTAGCTAGACAGTTGAAATTCACAGTTGTTCGTTATTGAGCAAAATCGGCCAGGTGGTAACGTACTTAACTCGCATTCGGATACACAACCTACTCTGAAAAGTAGCTATCTCTTTCCGTTCGAAAGTTATCGTGACGGTGGACGGCCGGACGGACAGAATTGAATTTGACTACGAATTCATCCTCAGTGAGTGGGACCTTATCGTTTGATACCATTTTCGTAAAAAAAAATCGAACATTACAGACATTTGGGCAAAATGATACCGATGTTCCCCAGAACATGCGCATAAAAAACAGACAAATTATATCTCCGAAAGTATTGGTTTCTCAGAGTTGGGAATTATAGCAATGGATTCCTATGATAGAACTGCATCGTGAAAGAAATTAAATTTAAAAGAGTGTCGTTTGAAAAAAATGCTTCAAGAATTATCTTTAAAAAAAAGAGCAATCTACAATGCTTTAATGCTTCAAAAATTGTCATTAAAAATTATTTATCAAGATTAAATGAGCAATCTGCGATGATTCAACCTCGTAGAATGGGTTGTTGCAACTTACACTCGGTGCATAGTTTTCACAACTCGAAATAGCTAAGGAAAGTATCATCGAAATGTCTAGAGCAAGGCTGGAGACAATCATAGCAGATTGTCCATTTATTCCTGATATTTGAGTAGTAGTGGATTAGGAACAAATTATTTTAATAGTTCAAAATATATTAATAAAATACTATCCTCTTCTCATAATTTAAAATTTAATAGTTCATACAACCAACACATTATTTTCTGTATTATGAACCTTAACTCAAGAAAAAATGTTTGATACTCAAATGTAGATCCATATTTCAATATTTTTTTGCCAGCAACATTATGAAAATACTGTATATAGGAACATGTCACACTACCAATAAATAAGGAAGTATGAGGTAATATTAACCTCAGTGGTCAACGAACAGTAATTTCTTTTGATGATTCCATTATGTTCTTCTTTCCTATTGCCTCCATAAACTACATCAAAACAGTCTTGTATATATTCACAAATTCAAGAATCGAATACTTGCTTTCCAAGAGAAAATTTTTCAAACTACGAATTGGCAATCTCTTAAAGCTAGAAAAGATGACATTTATGGATCGTGAACACAGACAGATTCTGTGTTCACATTCTGTGAATACATAGAACTTACGATGTATTATTGAAACTTTGAAACATCATATCTCCGAAAGTATTAGCTTGTTCGAGTTGAAAATGATAACAATGGATTCTTATGGTGAAACTCAAAACAAATTTAATTCAAAGGTTGTAATGTAAAAAAAATATTTTTTTTCGTTAATCCGAAACTATTAGACCGATTTTGTCCAATAACGAAGTTAACCGAGATATTTATCCCTCAAACCTACTCTGAAAATTTCAACTGTCTAGTTCATTCCGTTCGAGAGTTATCGTGTTAACGGCAGGCCGGACAGAATCGATTTCAACCACGGATTCTTTATCAGTGAGTCAAACCAAATTGTTCAAGACCATTTTCAGCCAAAAATTCAAAAATTACAGACATTTGGGCAAATTGATAAGCGCATTGATTGAAGGTTTATTTAGTATTTCGTGAAACATCCGCGAAAAAGCTCTTGAATCCGCGCCAATGCTTTTCTCGAATCCTATTTAATTCGAATCTTGCCTTAATTTTGGGACACCCTTTATAAAGAGATAGGAAATACCGCAACGGCTCTTCTTCCCGTTCATTTTTCCCTATACGCAATCAATATCGCGTACGGACAAGAGCCAAGACTTCTCCCTACGAGCCGAGTGAAAATCTCGATATGACCTCGCCGTCTGGCCACTTTCCATCATGCCCATTAGGAACACTCCAGTTCGTCTTTTCCGACCCATTTTCCGAAGAAACTTCTGTGCTGTTCCATGGCACGATCTGTTCGTCGCTCTGGCAGCGCATTATTAATTTAGACGGCGTTTCAGTAGAACTTACAGGCGGGTTTACACAGCAACTTGAAAAGTATACAACTAACACATGGATCAAAAATGTTCCTGACTAGTTGTGGATTCATGTAGAATCAAGAAACAATTATCAAGTAAAAAATAACACATAACAATAAACAATAAATATAAAAATCTAGCAAAAAAGAAATAAAAAATGTGGGAAAGCCCTGAGTCTTTGGCGAGTGCTAAAGCGCTCTTGTTCAAACTTTGGAAAAAATATCTCCGAAAGTATTGGTTTCTCAGAGTTGGGAATTATATCAATGGATTCTTTTGATAGAACTTCATCATAAAAGAGGTTAGTGTAACGGGATACCATAGAATTCGAAATATGATACTAGAGCTCAGGGAAAAAACCAAGCAAAAATCCCTGCTAACACTTTTTTCATACACATGCTTTATTGTTAAATAAAAAACAAATTGTAAAGAAATTAAAATCAACGAGAGTGCCAAAAATTATTAATTCGAAGTCACCCAATAACGAACTTATCCGAGATATTCATTCCTCAAATCTGCCATGGAAATTATATTATATCAATTGATTTTTAAGCAATATTCCAGTTTTGTATTTACTGGAGATTGTCTGAACCCAATCTGAATAAGTTACAAAAGTATATATTTCCATCATCATCATCATATGGATTATCCAAGAGCTATCTATGATAGCTGAGGTTATCTCATTGGTCATTTTGCATTCAATCATACTTTGTTTGACATCTCTCTTATCTGTAGATGAGATGACAATTCATAGATACGGACGGTAATTCTCGATAGGTACAGTAGAAAGAATATTGAAATTTTGAAAAATCATATTATTAATTTGTTAGGGTTGAAAATGATCAATGGATTATAATGATAAAATGCATCTTAAAAAAAAATTATTCGAAATTTGTAATATAAAAAAAAATATTTTTTTTCGTTACTCCGAAACCATCCAGCCGATTTTGCCCAATATCGAATTTAGGCGAGATATTTATCTCTCAAACCTACTCTGAAAATTTCAACTTTCTAGCTTATTCCGTTCGAGAATTATCGTGTCTAGGGCCAGCCGGCCGAACAGAATCGATTCTGACCACGGATTCTTGATCAGTGAGTCGCACCAAATCGTTTAAGACCATTTTAATCCAAAAATTCAAAAATTACAGACATTTGGGCAAATTGCACACTATTACGAAACAAAAACAAAGTGTGACAAAAATTATTAATCCTAAACCACCTGACCGATTCTAGAACTGGAGGTATTTTTTATCATGATTAACGATTTTGAATAGAACTAGAAATAAATATGACATGTTTCTTATCGGTAGATAAGATGACATGTATGAACACAGATCATGAAATTCATAGATACAAATACGGACGTTAATTTTCGATTACAGCATTCTGCGGATTCATAGAATTAAGATTTATTATTGAAATTTTGAAAAATCATATCTCCGAAAGTTTTAGCTCGTCGAGTTATTTTTTTTTATTTGTTACTCGAAATTTTGCCCGATAACGAACTTAACCGAGATATTGATCTTCCGAACCTACAAACTTTCTAGCTCATTTCGTTCGAGAGTTATCGAGTTAACGGACGGACGGCCGGACAGAATCGATTTTGACCTCGGATTCATGATAAGTGAGTCGAACCATCAAGCTACTGAAGCTACTAAAGAAATACCGGCGATGTCGGACGAACAGTTTCTGATATAGAGATATTTTTCAATGATTTTCAATGATCACGAAATTTTGCAGGAATTTGTGCGTCGGCATTCTACAACTACCATATTTGAATTGGATCGGACTAGTATTTTTCGAGTTATTGAGGAGATAACAACCAAATTTCAGATGGGTATAACACCAAAACCGTTTGGCCGATTATCCGCCGTATTCACAAAGCATTAAATCTCCGTTAAGTCAAAACTGAGTTCCTCAGTTAAGGATAAACAAGCCCTGTGGACAGGAGCTATTGGGCGCATGTTCATCTTCCTTGTGGCCCGTACTGACCAGTAAAGAAAAAAAGCAGTATCATGTTGAATACCTTAATATTATTCTGGAACACAAATTTTCCATTACAATAATCTTCATCTAGCTTCTATTTAGTATCAATTCCTGTAGAACGTGATCATAATAAGTGTTTTCCATATAATAAAATGTGTTTGAACTTGGTATGTAGGAAATCTGACATCAATTATTGGAATTAATTGATTTGACAAACAGCCGTCAAATGAGGTAAATAGATTTTTGTGACGATTTTCTGTGACCATAGAACGTCAAAACACGCTGGAATGTGAATTTTAAGCAATATCTTCTGTAATTGAGATCGTATCGAACTGAAATTTTGCACACTCGTGTAGAATGCTTGATTTAACGTCGGTACAAATTTTTTTATTAAAAAATTTTCCAACTGCCCGATCCCAACAATACTTAGATAATATTATATCCATAAATTAAGCATTTCATTATTGCATTTCTTGAAATAGGTACCTTTTCAAGTCGATCAACATCGTCCTTCTTTCGACGTCTAAACTATGACTTGATTCTTTATGTTTATGTCTTTGAATTTGTTTTCGGTGGAATTCAAAGAGTTCATAGAATAATCGATGAAAATACTGAGAGAGACCCAGGAAATTTGACACATTTTGTCTTATATCTCCAGAAATTGAAATCGTATAGAGCCAAAATTTTGCACAATTTTGCAAAATACTACAATTGACGTTAGTACAAGTTTTTGTTGCAATCTGATGAATAGTTCACGAAAAAAAAATTTTTTTTTCGAAAAAATTAAAAGAAATATTTTTTTAAAAATTACCAACATTTCGATCATAACAGAATTTTGCCAAAAGTTGCGCGTTTATATCCTCGAACTGAATACCAAGTTTCGATTCAACATCTTCTTTAGTTCCTGAAATATCAGGGAAATAACCTCAAAATTTGAAATGTCTATAACTAAACCGTCCGGCCGATTTTGCCCGTTAACGAACTTAACCGTCGCATTTTGATCAGAAACCTACCCTGAAAGTTTGAAGTCGATAGGACCTTCGGTGCTCCTGTTATCGTGCCTACGGCCGGAAGGCCGGCCGGCCGCCGGCCGGCCAGCCGGCACCCTAATATCTGACACCGGATTCGTGATCAGGGAGTCCGAATTAGTCTATGAGCCAATTTTCAGCTCGAAATTCGAAAATTACAGACATTTGGACGAAATGATAGGACGATGTTCCCCTAGAACATGCGCCCAAAAAGAATCGCAACCTCAGTTAACGTATTTAACGGTGCTGAAACTGGCCTGTTTCACGTTAACTGAGGTTGCGATTCGTTTTTGGGCGCATGTTCTAGGGGAACATCGTCCTATCATTTCGTCCAAATGTCTGTAATTTTCGAATTTCGAGCTGAAAATTGGCTAATAGACTAATTCGGATTCCCTGATCACGAATCCGGTGTCAGATTTTTGGGTGCCGTCCGGCCGGCCGGCCGGCCTTCCGGCCGTAGGCACGATAACAGGAGCACCGAAGGTCCTATCGACTTCAAACTTTCAGGGTAGGTTTCTGATCAAAATGCGACGGTTAAGTTCGTTAACGGGCAAAATCGGCCGGACGGTTTAGAAGTTATAGACATTTCAAATTTTGAGGTTATTTCCCTGATATTTCAGGAACTAAAGAAGATGTTGAATCGAAACTTGGTAGTCAGTTCGAGGATATAAACGCGCAACTTTTGGCAAAATTCTGTTATGATCGAAATGTTGGTAATTTTTAAAAAAATATTTCTTTTAATTTTTTCGAAAAAAAAAATTTTTTTTCGTGAACTATTCATCATATTGCAACAAAAACTTGTACTAACGTCAATTGTAGTATTTTGCAACATTGTGCAAAATTTTGGCTCTATACGATTTCAATTTCTGGAGATATAAGACAAAATGTGTCAAATTTCCTGGGTCTCTCTCAGTATTTTCATCGATTATTATACAATAATCAATAATATTAAGGTATTCAACATGATACTGCTTTTTTTCTTTACTGGTCAGTACGGGCCACAAGGAAGATGAACATGCGCCCAATAGCTCCTGTCCACAGGGCTTGAACCAATTTTTATCCTTAACTGAGGACCTCAGTTTTGACTTAACGGAGATTGAATGCTTTGTGAATACACGGTATACCTGTTAACAAAATAAAATGTTGCATTCAGATACACTTCCTACCCTAAACATTGCAATTCGCTATCTCTTTCCGTTCTCAAGTTATCTTGAGATAAATAATATTTTTTTATCATTTTCGCAAATTTCCATAGGTATGTACCAAACACTACTATCACCTGAAGAGCATGGTGGTAAGAATGAAAATCTTCCAGAGTTCTCGACTAATTTCATTACGGTAACCAATTAAACGAACCAGAAATCACAGGGCAAATCGATAACGAGTCGAGGGATTATTACATCTCTATACAGGGTCAATCTTTTAAAGGGACAATTAGCCGTATATGGGAAAGTAAAAATGACAAATTCATAAAAATTTTCTCACAAAGGTTCTCGGACGAGTTCGATAACGGGCGAAATCCAGATATGCTCGTTTTTAGTCGAAACATTTTTTATGAATATTTCGATCTCGATCTAACTAAAATTTAGCATGAAATTGTAGAATCATAACCTTTATATGCAGGCGAAGTTTTGAATTGATTGGATTGCCGTAGTGTAAAAAAAAAATTTCTCTATTTTATATCTACAAAAACTCTCGAACAGAATGAGCTAAGCAGTTGAAATTTTCAGAGTAGGTTTGGGAGATCAATATCTCGGTTAAGTTCGCTATTGGGCAAAATCAGCCAGATGGTTTCTGAGTAACGAAAACAAAATTTTTTTTTTACATTACAAATTTCAAATTCAATCAAATTTTTCAAAATTTAATAATAAATCGTACTTCTATGTTTTCACATAATGCTATAATTATTCTATCTATGAATTATTATATGATCTGTGTTCATACTAGTACATGTCATCATGAGGATTATAATATGATATTATTCTTTTTAGTGATATTTTAATGTTCGTGGATAATTCATATGATGATGGAAATATATACTTTGGTAAGTTTATAAGAATGGGTTCAGAATAGCTCCGGAAGTCAAATATTGGCTAAGTTTCAATTGATATAATATAATTTTCAGAGTGGATTTGAGGGATGAATATCTCGGGTAAGTTCGTGGTATTTGGCGCTCTAGTTTGAATTTAATTTCTTTCATGATGCAGGTGTATCATATTTGAATTTAATTTCTTTCATAATGCAGTTCTATCATAAGAATCCATTGATATAATTCCAAACTCTGAGAAACCAATACTTTTGAAGATATATGCTTTGTCAAAGATTGAAAAGGAGCGTCAAAGCTTCCACCATAGGGCTTCCCCCTTTTATTTAAAATATTGGCGGTTTACTACCACTTCTGGTTATACCAGAAGTATAGCTACCAACTTCCTTATTTTAAATGGCAACCCTAATTTTATAATGCACATTTAGATTTACATTCGAAAAATTAGATCTGTTTATTAAACCATATCTACGGCCATCTTTGATCGTTTTGGAGATATTTGCTTTTTAAGAAAAAAATTGACACTTATGAGTACTCATAGTGTCACCTTGTTTATCAGTGACCTATAAAAAATGCTGTTTATTCAAATAATTATAATCGTTATTCAGAACAAACCACAGGTTCTCCACAAATGATGAATTTGTATCTTTTTTGAGTTTTTTCTGAGAAACTAGGTTTTTTCAAATGGAATATTTTCTCTTTTTGGCGCTCTTGTTCCTCGTAACAGAGTGGTTATCTATTTGCCGAAATGTCTAAAATTTTTGATGAAAATGGTCATAAACGATTTGGTTCGACTCACTGATCAAGAATTCTGTCCGGCCGGCCGGCCGTAGACACGATAACTCCCGAACGGAATTAGCTAGACATTTGAAATTGTCATAGTAGTTTTGGGAGAAAAATATCTCGGCTAAGTTCGTTATTGGGCGGAATGACCAAATGGAATAGTAGATAGTTCTTAGATAGTCCATATGATGATTTTTCAAAATTGCCTTTCGTTCGAGAGTTATCGTGCCTACGTGATTCGAACCAAATCGTTTGAGACCATTTTCAGCCAAAAATTAGAAAATTACAGACATTTGGGCAAATTGATAAGCACTCAGTTCCGAGGAACTAGAGCGCCAAACATGAGGTTTGCCATTTAAAATAAGAAAGTTACTTCTGGTATAACTGGAAGTGGTAGAAAACTCTCAAAATTTAACAGTACCTCAGTGTGTGAATTTGTATGAACGTATCGTTTCTTCTTTCCCATACAAGGCTAATTGTTCCCTTAAAAGAATGATTATTTATGTTCTGCAGCAATTGGGTGAAAACGCTGCACATTTGAACTAATTTGGAAAAGCACTGACGTGAGGCCAGTACGCCTATGGCGCACTTGTTCCAATTCATAGCCAGAGCGGTCACCCATCCAGGTACTGAACTCGCCCAAGGCTGCCAGGAAAATAAATAATATTTTCCCAATATTATCAATAATATAGATCCGATCGTTTGCACTATCATGGTGCATTAAGGCGTTACCAAGAGGAATAATAGCGTGGACGACGAGGTTAGATAGAGTGGCCAGGTCTGTCACCAGACCTCACACCATCGAATTTTTTTGTGGGGGTACTAGAAACCTAAGGCCCTACATCTCTTTGCAGTAGTGAAATTTTGAAACAACGAATTATTCATGATATCCATTTCCGCTGACGCAATCGAACGAGTACGACAAAAGCAATAGGATGCATTACTGTGAGGAAGTAGATAAAGCACACTTAATATAGGAACTGGTTCTTACATATTTATTCATTAAATGCGAAGAGATAAAGAAAACTTCGACATTTAAAAATATTATTTGGTTGAGATTATTCGTGTTAATTACATTAGGACCTCTTGGGTATAGTATATTCTATGTCTCCAGCAATTTATTTATTTTGTGTCTTCAGGAAGCAGACACATACAAATAGATTTTCAAATTTCTGTTCAAACCATCAACTTAGTGTGAAAACAGGTGTTATTAAAACACTTTATGATAGAGCTAACCTAATTTGTTCTACTCTTGAAATTCCAAATAATGAAAATAATGGATATCCGAGGAAATTCATAAATACATCTATCATGAATCAACAAGAACAGCAACCCAATGTGTTGAATGCGATCCCTTATGTTCGTGGCCTTTCTGAAAAAATCAGAAGAATCGGTTCTAAGTTCAATATAAGAACCGTCTTCAAAACACAAAATGATCTTAGGTCTTTATTAATTAAGACAAAACCCATTAATGAAAAACAAAAATAAAAAAACTGTGTATATAATATTCCTTGTATGGTAAATCGTACACAAGAGAGACATCAAGACAATCCAAGGAGATCACATGATGGATTGGAGTAATACAAAGATTCTGATGACAGAACTTGATTATATTAAAAGGAAACTTAAGGAGTCAACTTGTATTTGTTAAACAGAGAATGCAATTTTGCAAATTGCTGAATTGGTATTGACCATATTTGGCTGAATTTATTAAAAAGGAGTTGGAACTTGGAAATTTCTATGCAAAGTAAAACTATGTTACTATGATTTTCAAATAATGTCAATGTGACTATTCTCGAATACCAGAATAACTATAAACAAATAATTCTAAAGATTTTCGTTAAGTGTCTTATGAAGGAGTCTGATATAGACTCCGAAACGTCTAGTTACATATTACACGTTTGTAAAATTTTGTGAGAATCGTATCACTAGAAAATTTAAAAAAATTTTAAAAAAATATTATTTATCACACGATAACCTGAGAACGGAAAGAGATAGTGGCTTGAAATTTTCAGGTTAGGTTGTGCATCTGAATGCGACATTTGAATTTGTCTATAGGTATAATCGGTCAAACGATTTTGGAGTTATACCCATCTGAAATTTGGTTATTATTTCCTCAATAACTTGAAAAATACAAAACCGATATAATTCAAACATGGTTATTCGTTGTAGATTGCCAACGCGAAAATTCTTGCGGAATTTCGTGAGGATGGTATAAAAAAATATATAATTGAAAAAAAATTCTATATATCATAAACTATTCGTCCGCCATCGCTGAAATTTTGCAACTCTACAGCAAAGTTCCAAGTTTGAACACCATCGGATCCATATGTTGGAGAACCGAGTAGCCTTTTGTGAGTTCGGTAGCTGAATGGGAATCGTTGTATTTTTGCGGGTACCTTCAAAACTATGAATGTCATGATGACATATTTTTTCATCACAAATCTATGGGAGATGATAGTCCTACATTAGGGTCCTGTAGCGATCAGACCTGGTTTTGAAAGAGATCCTCCTTAGGAGGAGGCAAATAAATATTGAAGGGATTTCTATGAACAAGAGTGAATATCTTTGAGAAATAGAGAATGCGGTTCTTCTTCAATAGATCCATGCGCCTGCAGAGGAGTATATTTGTGACAGGGGACTTTTGAAAGATTGTGTATTATATTTAATATATCCCTGAAATTTTGCTGAATGCTTCAAAACTTAACTTTAAATTAACCACACTTTCTGATCTAGTGAGGTGAGAGGCTCATTTGTCGATATTAAATCTGGTGATGGGTAGAGAGGCATTTTAGGCCAGTTTTTCTATCACTAATGAGAACTTCATGTTTCACCTCAACACCTTTAGATCTAACAATGGGCATTTATTGGTTAAGAATAAGTAATTGAATATTACTGGAATTCAATTGAATTTCATTCAATACGTTAGTAACTAAACTTATAATTTTCTTTACTTTGATTATTTAAATATGACATTAATTCCAGTAATATTTTTCTAGAATAATTATGTATTCTTCTCCCAAAGAAGAATTGAAGGTAGACAATGTGTTAATTTTTACATCATTGCATTCTATCCTGACTTCACGAAAAAAAAATTGGTTCAAGCACTGACGTGAAGTCAGGAGCTTTAGAGCGTATGTTCCATTGTCCATTCTCCTGTATTGGACACTCTTAATCGAATTTACCATGGTGAATTCGATTAAGATGTCTGCAATTTTCGAATATTTGACCGAGATCAAAATTGATTCTGTCTGGCACTCCGTCGTGATTACGTTCGAACGCGTTAGAGAGTTCGTTACTGGGCAAAACCACCGAGTGGTTCCAGAGTTCTAGGCATCTGAAATTTTGATTTCTCAATAACTCGAAGAATACTGATCTGATCGAAATAAAGCGCGGCAGATATTTTAAAAATACCGACATGACGACTTATGCCTTGGCTTAGTGGATTGTCCCAGCTATAGGCCTTGCGTAAATGGTCCATTACACAGAAACATTAAACGTTATGAGCATACTGTCAACAAAAGTTATTCGAATTGCGAATTATCTGAAAGAATCGGGAATAGTAATCACTACATTCACGTCAATGTTATTTTCTGCCATAGTACGCCTATGGAATTGGTCAAATATCAAAGGAACAGCTATGTCAGACTATCTATGAGTTTGTCGGGTCAAAATGCACAGAGGATACCTGTGTTCACCTTCGGCACTTCCTAACAGGTTGGTAAATTCGTTAGTCGAGAGAGAATCGAGATATCTTCCTCTCGAGAGTCTCTACTAACCATTCGATTGTTGCAATCATTCGAGAAGACGTATTTCGATTGTGCCCATCGACACAACAAAGTGACACCTCGAGAAACCTGAGAAAATACCAACCAGTCTGTATCGCCTTTCCGAGACAGGTCTCCCCCACGTTGATGCAGGAAATCGACATTCTCACCCGCTATCCAAAAATCACATCACCGAAACCACTTCACTCCGCCACTTCATCAGACACAGATATCGCCAGCAACTAGCCTATAACATACCGTCGATATGATAACACTGATACTAATGTAATGTGGATTTAAAGCACGCGATTGCTAGACAAGATTCGTAACAAGGAGAATCCGAATAAGCATAAATATCCGGGTTGGGTGTCGGTTACATCGCACGTTGTCGATATCACGCGCAAATTTCGACGACCTAGCACACGGTTGTCGTACTTTTGAACGCCTACGACCTACCACAGCAAGTCAGCTGGTGAAAACGTGAAACTAGACTAGTTTCAAATGTACCCTTGATTTGGATGGGGAGCCATGAAGAATGATAATGACGCTGATAAGTTGAATACACACAACGAAATCGTTAAGGTATCAGTTCGGTACTGTTTATCGGATGAGTGGTACGCATCTCTAGCTTGTTTGATTTATTGCTTGGAAGATTTTCACAACAACGTTCATTGTTTTATAATATCTACCGTGTAAGAGGTACCCGTAATGGTTGAATAAAATTGCAAGAAGGACTTGAAGTGGTTTGTTAGGTCAAATAATTTATTTTTGGCGCTCTAGTTCCTCGGAACTGAGTGCTTATCAATTTGCCCAAATGTCTGTAATTTTGGAATATTTCGATGAAAATGGTCTTAAACGATTTGGTTCGACTCACTGATCAAGAATCCGTGGTCGGAATTCATTCTGTCCGGCCGGTCCGGCCGGCCGTAAGCACGATAACTCTCGAACGGAATGAGCTAGAGAGTTGAAATTTTCAGAGTAGGTTTGGGGGATGAATATCTCGGCTAAGTTCGTTATTGGGCAAAATCGGACAGATGGTTTCGGAGTAACAGAAAAAAAAATTTTTTTATTAAACAAATTCCAAATCAAATTTTTTTTAATAAGCAGTTTTATCATAAGAATCCATTCATATCATTTTCAACTCTAACAAGCTAATACTTTCGGAGATATGATTTTTCAAAATTTCAATAATAAATCGTATTTCAACGTTGTCACAGAATGATATTATTCTATGTATGAATATGAATTGTCATAATGTCAAATGATGTTCCTGAGACATTATCTAATCAGTCGAAGAATTGTGAGCGAAGTGAGAAAAATCTCAGTTGTTTGCTCCCAAATTAGTTTTTCTCAGAAAATTCTTACATTTCGGAACTGAACATGAAGTAAGAAATCTGAGAGTAGTGAGACTGCTTTTCATCCATAGACATAGATATAACTCTCGAACGGAATGAGGTAGGTAGTTGAAATTTTCAGAGTAGTTTAGGGAGATGAATATCTCGGTTAAGTTCGTTATTGGGCAAAATTGGCCAGATTTAATTTGATTTCTTCCATGGTGCTTTTCTCATTCTCATGATTGCTCATTTAATCTTGATAAATAAACTATTATTTGAATTGAATTTCCTTTAGGATGCAGTTCTATTATATGAATACATTGATATAATTCCCAACTCTGAGAAACCAATACTTTCGGAGATATAATTTGTCTGTTTGAACTAGAGCGCCAGAAAGCTCCTGTCCACAGGGCTTGAACCCATTTTTTTTAAATAACATTGTCCAATAATTATTATTGTTCTACCATTTCCCGGTACCAAGCACTGACGCCATCGATTTTTTTTTAAATTGCAAGCCCTATTTTTTTGCAATGGACGGATCATAAAATTCTGAATTCAGTAATGCACATGTAACGCCATTTGGGTCAATAATTCTCGAGATATTAAGTTTTCAAATTTGAAAAACATGTCGAAATTTCGAAATGAAGTTTTCACCAAATGAACACATTTTGCATAAATTATACTTGAAGGTGTCATAACTTACAAGAATTCCGTAGTTCGTAGTTTGGCTGGATGCGTGATAAGTTCTTTCTTTTGAGTGTACGTCAACAAAGCGCAATCTGTTTAACCCAGGGGTCGGCGGCTCTTTGAATGTGAAGCTGCTGCTCTTTATTTCCATACGCTTATTTATTCTTATGAATAAATAGTTTTTTTTTTATCAAAAAACTTTATTTATGAAAGTACTATTAATTGTTGGCAAAAATAATTATTCTGGCTCTTTCAAAACTTTGAAATATTGTAATAGCAATTTTTGACTCTTCTGACTCAAAAGGTTGCCGACCCCTGGTCTAACCTAAAATTTGAAATAAGTGAAGGATGAATGTGTTCGACAATTTTCAATTAGTGAACCATTATGGAAAATATTTGAACCTATGCGTTATAGGTTGAGTTTTGTAACGTGGAGAAATTTGTCAAGAAGAAAACATCCTCCAGTGATATTCCTAATGAAAATATCACGATCTATACTAACTAGTCAAGCAGGACTATGGCATTTTGGCTGAATTGGAATGATGATAACACGGTATAACAATGGGAAAAGAAGAGCATCTTATTTACAACATTTACTATACAGCGATTGTCCATGGTTTTTTATTCAACTGACTACATTATCTGTTAACATCAGAGGCAGCAAAATTACTACAGGAGTTTGAACTGAAAAAATCTATTTCATTGATTCACACAATATTATCATTTATAGAACTTATATTATATATTTGTTGAATTGGAACGATGATAAACAAGTATAACAATGAAAGAAGAACAAGCACTGACGTGAAGTCAGGAGCTTTTGCGCGTATGTTCATTCTCCTGTATCCACTCTTAATTCGAATTTACCATGGTAAATTCGAATTAAGTGTCCAATACAGGAGAATGGACAATAGAACATACGCGCAAAAGCTCCTGACTTCACGTCAGTGCTTGAACCAATTTTTTTTTATCGTAATTTTTTTCAAACTTTCTAGGCGTACGGTTCTTAAAAAAATTTTGAACACGTCTTTATGTTGATTTTCTACTAATAGTTACCAAGCTTCAATTCGATCGAATCTTTATTTTTCGAGTTATCGAGGAAATAATATTCCAGGTGGGTATAACTCGGAAACCGATTATGCCCAAAAACGAACTCAACTACCCCATTCGGATACGCAACCTACGCGGAAAATTGCAAGTACCTATCTCCTTTTGTTCGAAAGTTATCGAGGCAACGGTCACCCCTCTACTGAACTCACACAAGGCTGCTCGAATCTCCAACAATATTTAACCGTAATCATTAAAGGATACAGTGGGAGGTATACTCATTATTGAAAGGTTTTTTTACGGGTTTTCTCTCCCAAAGTCTGAAAAATATCTATAAAATAAAAATTAATTATTTTGTGATTTGCTTCTGCGTAAGAAACACAATATATTTGTCAGAAGCAATCAATTGAACAATGTTGCCTAACAAACAACAACGAAACAACATCAACGAAGAAACAACTATATCGTAACGTTTCGGAGTAAATTTCAGACTCCTTCGTCAGACGCTTAATGAAAATCTTTAGAATTATTTTGTTGATAGTTATTTTGTGAAATTCAAGAATTGTTTGGGAGAGAAAACCCAGAAATAAACCTTTCAATAATATTTAACCGATCGTGTTAAAACTTAAAACTTGGCAGTAGAGTTGGGTGCTAAAGGCTCTTGCAAAATTTCGGCAATTTCATACGAATAGTTACTGATGTTTAGAATTTTATTTTTTCAATGATTTCTTTAAAATTTTTCATAAATACTATCCTCACCATATTTTGCATGAATTTTCGCGTTGGCATTCTACAACTAATTACCATGTTTCAATTCAATCGGTTTAGTATTTTTCGAGTTAATGAAGAAAAAAAAACGACCAAATTTCAGATGGCTATAACTCTAAAACCGTTAGGCCGATTATGCTTATAAACCAATTTAAATGTCGTGTTCAGATGCACATCCTAACCTGAAAACTTCAAGCCGCTAGCTTTTACCGTTCTCAAGTTATCGTGACTACAAAAATTTTTTTCAATAATTTTCTAGCCTTACGATTCGCACATAATTTCACAAACGTGCTTAGGTTCATATTCTACAACTACTCACCAAGTTTCAATTCGATCGGATTTATATTGGTTGAAAACAAAATGATTACTCGGAAACCATTAGGCCGATTATGCCCATTAACGAACTCGTCAGTCGTATTGGGATGCACCACCTACCCTGAAATTTTCAAGTCGCTAGCTCTTTCCGTTCTCAAGTTATCGTGGCAACGGCCGGACGGACAGAATCAAATTTGACCTCGAATTCTTCATTGGGGAGTCGATCCAAATCGTTTGAGACCATTTTCGTCAAAAAATTCGAAAGTTACAGACATTTGGGCAAAATGATAACGCGATGTTCCCCAGAACATACGCACAAAAAAATCGTATTTAAAACATTTACTGTACACCGATTGTCTATTGTTTCTTATTCAACTGACTGCTTTTTCTGTTAACATCAGAGGCAGTAAGCACAGTAAATCTATCCTCCAGAGAAAAATTACTGCAGGATTTTGAACTGAAGAAAACGGGGGGAGGGGGGGGGGGGTTGGAGGTGTACTATTTACAAAATATCAAAGTTTTTGAAGAGCCAGAAAAATTATTCTTGCCATCAACAATAAATAGTACTTTCTTAAATAAAGTTTTTTGATAAAAAACTGATCTATTTATTCATAAGAATAAATAATATTTGCGAATAGAAATAAAGAGCCGCAGCTTTACATCCAAAGAGCCGCCGACCCCTGGGTTAAACAGATTGCGCTTTGTTGACGTACACTCAATGAAACAACTCATCACTCATCCAGCCAAACTACGGACGAAGACGGTCGATATAGGAGATTTCACGTTCGGCGAATCAGGAGTAAGCGGGCGTCATTTTCGATGGAGTGAATCTTATATGCAATGAACAGAAAGAAACTCTCAGGTAAGTTGCTGAGTAAACAATTGGATTTAAATTGTTCTCCGTTATTGCATCTCTTTCAATTATTATTCTACTAATGTAGGAATTTATCACCATTAGGTGTATATGATGTTTATACAATGTAAAAGATAAAATTTGTACGATTGCAGAATAATTCCATCCTTTATGGATCAAAATTGGGAAGAACAATGCCGAAGCTTATAACTTCAAAAGAAGATAACATTTAAAATGAATTAACTTATTTTAACACAAATCATCATGCTTTCACCAGAAGTGCAGAATAAGATTTAGGCCTAACCAGAACAGTATGTATTATCTTGCTACAATTTGATCGCATTGACCGTGAAAAATAAACAATTTCATCAAAACTTCATTTATATAATTATTGCCTTCCATTTGAATGATTTTTCAATAAAATCTCCATTAATAAATTCAACAATACTTCACAATCGATGCCAATTGTTAAATTATCATACTTTACATGTTCTATGACATTTCATGGATAGCTAATGCAAAATGTAGCACAATATTCCCATTGGCATGAAAACTTGTTTTTGATTCGAAAACCTTACAATTTAGGTATATGAACATGTTATATCGTTTGAAAGGAAATTTAATTCTCTTTCGATACATCTTATGATATACAGGTCATTCCATTTGAAAAACGCAGTTTTTATCGTCAATGTCTCGGAAGAACCTCGGATTTTGAACAACCCCATATGATTAGGGACGTATGTGATTATACGTAAATGATACACGAGATATTGTTAATCCATAATCGAATTTTTGGCTTCCTAGGATTCCAAGCAACGAAGTAATGAATGTCGATTTGAAACTGTTTTGCACAAAAAAGTAAATAAATTAATTACACGAAAACTGCTAGAGATAGGGATGATGAAGTTGATACTGAATTAATCAGGACGCTAAGGCGGATCTAAAAAAGGAATAATATATAGGGTGTTGTTCCATTTGAAATATCAAAGTTGTTAGTACTTTTTGATATGAGCGGCAACACCGCAGCGCTGAAAATATTCTAAATCGATGGAGTAGTGGTTTCTAGCCAAGGAACCAAATTTTCAATAAAATCGTACGTCCTGTTTTCCGTGAAAGTCCAGGGTACCATCGACCGTGGCCCACCCTGTATGTTGGAAATAAATATGAAAATTTTCTTATGATCTGAGAGCAAAAATATACATGGAGTATGTCCATCACGTATTGAAGCAAAGATTTTCCCAACAGATGAATAAAATTATCTGTTGACTTGAAAATCAAAAAAAAATTCCTATCTGTCAGATATCGCTGAAATCTTGCAAGTGCCTTCAATAACTTATTTTGGAATATATATTGTTGAAATTATGTGGAAAATATTTTGTTTCATGGAAACCAAGCAGCTTTGGGCGAATTCCTGGATGGGTGGCCACCATGGTTATGAATTTGATCAAGCGCGCCAAAGCATACTGATCTTACTTCGGTGCTTTTCCAACTTTTTGGCGCTCTAGTTCCTCGGAACTGAGTGCTTATCAATTTGCCCAAATGTCTGTAATTTTCGAATTTTTCGATGAAAATGATCTTAAACGATTTGTTTCGACTCACTGATCAAGAATCCGTGGTCCAATTTCATTCTGTCCGGCCGGCCGGCCGTAGGCACGATAACTCTCGAACGGAATGAGCTAGACAGTTGAAATTTTCAGAGTAGGTTTGGGAGATAAATATCTCGGCTAAGTTCGTTATTGGGCAAAATCGGACAGATGGTTTCGGAGTAACAAAAAAAAAATTTTTTTTTACAAGGCAAATTCCCAATTAAATTTTTTTCAATAAGCTGTTTTATCATAAAAATCCAATGATATCATTTTTAACTCTAACAAGCTAATACTTTCGGAGATATGATTTTTCAAAATTTCAATAATAAATCGTATTTCAACGTTGTCACAGAATGATATTATTCTATGTATGAATTGTCATAATGTCAAATGATGTTCCTGAGACATGACATTATCTAATCAATCGAAGAATTGTGAGCGAAGTGAGAAAAATCTCAGTTGTTTGCTCCGAAATTAGGTTTTCTCAGAAAATTCTTACATTTCGGAACGGAACATGAAGTAAGAGATCTGAGAGTAGTGAGACTGCTTTTCATCCATAGACATAGATATAACTCTCGAACGGAATGAGGTAGGTAGTTGAAATTTTCAAAGTAGTTTAGGGAGATGAATATCTCGGTTAAGTTCGTTATTGGGCAAAATTGGCCAGATTTAATTTGATTTCTTCCATGGTGCAGTTCTCATTCTCATGATTGCTCATTTAATCTTGATAAATGAACTATTATTTGAATTGAATTTCCTTTAGGATGCAGTTCTATCATATGAATACATTGATATAATTCCCAACTCTGAGAAACCAATACTTTCGGAGATATAATTTGTTTACTTGACAAATTTCTTGTTTGGATTACGAATGGCGTCCACGGCATCCATGATGGTTTTCCACGGGGAAAAATATTTGGGAACCGCTGGTATAGCCGAACACAAGGCGGAAATCTCAATCAATCCCGAACTTCCTGTAACTTGAGTACGCGGCACGGCTCGCAACTTTGTTTACAAATGATAGCATCTCCCATTGAATTGAATAATCGGCACACTGTGATTGAAAAAAAGGTGGGAAAACCCTGTGGACAGGAGCTTTGGTGCTCTTGTTCAAACATTGACAAATAATATCTCCTAAAGTATTGCTTTCTCCAGAGTTGGGAATTATACGAGGAATTATATTGTATAGTATTGTATTGTATATTATTATCAATGGATTATTATGATAGAACTGCATCATGAAAGAAATTAAATTCCCTTTGCATCTTATCTTTATATGTCCAATTTTGGCTGCAGGTGTTTCAAAACTATCAGTAGTCATTCTGAAAAATTGAGTAAATAAAAGTTAATAAGTTTTATTTATGAAACAAATCTAATCAGTCCAGTGAGAACTCGAACCAGATACTTATGTAGGAAATCTTAAATAGTGTTACTAAGGAATAACTACCTGCACATTAGTTGAAAATCCCATTCTAAATCTTCCATAATTAGAGAATGACTCGTAAATTATGCTCGACTTCCTTGCACTATTCACTTTTGAGTGACTAACCAAAAAACCCTGCCTATGAACTTAGCGAATCCAAATTTCAAATTGTTCACGTGCGTACATCAACCAAACTGTTCAGAAATAAACTTTCAATTTCGTTTGACATTAATGACGTTTATCTTTCAAACTGGACCAAACGACAGTCTCTTATAGAAAAATAAGATGACATGTGTGAACACAGATAATATGATAATTCATAGATACAATAATTAGAGCATTCTGTAAAACCATAGAAGTACGATGTATTATTGAAATTTTGAAAAATCATATCTCCGAAAGTATTAGCTTGTTAGAGTTGAAAATGATGTCAATGGATTCACATGGTAAAACTGCATCTTAAAAATTGAATTTGAAATTTGTAATGTAAAAAAAAATGATAATAATAAATAACGAACTTAACCGAGATATTTATGTCCCAAACCTACTATGAAAATTTCAACTGTCTAGCTCCGACAGTTATCGTGTTAAAGGTCGAACCGGTTGGCTAGATCGGCCGGACAGAATCGATTCTGACCACGAATTCTCGATCAGTGAGTCGAACCAAATCGTTTAAGACCATTTTCATCCGAAGATTTGAAAATTACAGACATTTGGGCAAATTGATAAGCACTCTATCCCGAGGAACAAGGGCGCCAAAAATTATGGTTGCCATTCGTTTTATAGGTACTTCCGGTATAACCGGAAGTGGTAGAAAACTGCCAATATTTAATAAAAAGTAGCTCAGGATTGAGTACAAAATGTGTGTGAATTTTTATAAGCTTATCATTTTTACTTTCCCATATAAGGCTAATTGTCCCTTTAAAAGAATGACCCTGTATTGTACTGTAATCATCTGGGGCCATTTTCGGCTCAACTTTAGAAAATTACAGACATTTTGACCAAATGCTACCATAATGATGATAAATGGCGATACCGTTGTTAATATATCAACAAGTCCAGAGCGTTCCTGCCAATAGGGTCTTCATAATGGCTTCGTATATATACTAATGCATATATTTCACAAGTCAAATATACCCCAAGGGATTCATCGATTTGTCGAGAAGCAAGAGCAGACGCGTTTCTGGCTTCTTGACCTTCATCAGTACTCTACTCTGTAGCTTCCCAACAAATTCAACTAAACTGAACCACGCCAACTATAAGACAAAACACGGAAGTCAGCCTTTCCCCACCAGTGAGAATTTGAAGCGCGATATCAAATGCCTCCATTCGCTCGATTTTAATCGAGAAACGAGTCCCGCAGAGCTCAGGCAGTATCTTCCCATGGCCATGAACGCTGTTTAGCGTTTTCAAAAATAATAATGAAAAATGATGATAAATTCACTGGTGGGTAAAGGGTGAATTCCGTGTTTTGTCTCATAGGTGGCGTGGGCGATTAGGTATAATCGACCAAGCCGGCTCTGAGAGGCTTAACCCGGTTCAGTTTAGTTGAATTTGTGGGGAAGCTACATAGTAGAGTACTGATATAGATGCATAGAATACATGGTGAAGACACTCTTTGACATATTTTCGGCCGATTTGCGGTCCAAATACTGTCAAAATACAAGGATTTTGTTTTACTTCAATTTTCGCCGATAGATGCCGGCAGTAGACATTTTATGGACAAAATTAGTAAAATTACCGACATGTCAAATTAAATTTGAATCTTTGCCTATTCTAGTTTCTTGTGGAAAGTCGTATACCGTTTGATGAAATTTAGTATTTTGTTCAACGTCCTTGTTTTCCGCGCCGAAAGTAAGCCAAATGTTTGCTGTGTGAACTCTGAACGAGTATCCAGAACCATTTTAATCAAATACTATTTTCATTTCGAAAATACTTCGTTTTTATGCGAATATAGTTTTTTAACAATTGTTCATTCTTACCGGATCAGGGGCAGATTTCTAGTATCAAGATTAATTATAATATTAATAATATTGAAAGATCGCTGATACCGTTAATTGTTAATAAATCAACATAGGAGAACGTTAAGACTTGTTGATTTACTATAATCTTGCCGGTTGATGAACATAAACTGTTTTAACAGTTGAAATTAAGATATAACTCTATTGATTAATAATTATATTCATTATACAATTCAGTTATATATTGAGAAGGAATGAAATGCCATGTTATGAAAACTAACAATATTATTTGTGAACGATGAAAGGACTAGCAGAGAACAAAGTTCAGAGCAACCACACAGTGTGATTTCATCAGAGTTGAGTAGCTTTCCTAAGGCGTCATTCTTTTTGGCGCTCTTATGATATAATATTATTTGTTTCAAGGATATTGTTACACGACAAGAATGGCAACTGGCTTGTGCTAGAGGTAGGGTATTGAAAATTAGAACATTTGTTTGTTCAAAATAATTTTCTAGCGAATATATATTGAATAAAAGATTGAAACGTATAGTACACTACCCTCTATTTGGTTAGTTTATCAATTTAATGAATCATTTTTCGATATTTCATCAGTATACTTAGTTCTGAATAATAGCTATCGAATCAAATAATACCTATATTCAGCAATCTAATTGCTGAGAACATGAAAAGTTGTCAAGGGGTATTGGGTGACTGAAAAAATGCTGTATACATGAGAATGTTTTGATGGAGTTTCAAATTATACATCTAATATAATAAGTAAAATGCTCAATTTGAAAGAGCCTTACATGATAAAGGTAATTAATACATTTGAATAATAATATGATATCGAAAGTTATTGTATGTAGAGGTATTACAGAAAATTCTGTATTATTCAATGTATTTCAAAATACATAAATTAAATGCTTGTAATCTGATGACGTTGGATGTGATCTTTCGTAATGGAAAAATAATGATTTCATAGATTTCTTCATTTACAGTTTCATTCAAAATGTTCCAAAGAAACTCCTTTATACTGATAAATCCCTTATTTGACCTCATTATGTCTTGGCAAGAAGAAATTTCTGTTCCAAACCAATGGGGTTTACATATAATGTCCGAACAGATATCTGATTAATCAAAAAATGGATTGATTTTTCAATAAACTGCTTCATTATATTCTTTTAATTTGGATTTACGAACTAGCAACAGTCACAACGGTGAAAAGTGAACTTTGTCGCTTGTCAGTTTTCATTTATTCGCTTGTCAGAATCTTCGAAATCGACCCTAGCGGCACCATCGTTAATAAAGTGAAGTAGTACATAAAGTACGGGATTTGACAGTTCTTGGTCCGTTTTTCGGCCGAAAATTTTAGCAGGAATTAGTAGGGAGTGTCCACACCTTGTTATTCTATGCATCTTGGTACTGATGAAGTCCAAAAAGCCAGAAACGGGTTTATTTGACTTGTGAAATACATGCATAAGTAATATATGTATATTAATTATACGAAGCCATTATGAAGACCCTATTGGCAGGAACGCTCTGGACTTGTTGATCAAATGCTATTATTTGAACTTGGAACAAGCGCGAAAAATGTAAGCTTTCTTAAAAATTTGCAACGTTTTTATGCGTAGAAGAAAGAAACCTTTACGACCTATAATAGTCGCCTTCGGAACTGTCATCAATTATTCAATTCGATTTCAATATTTACTCGAAACTGGGTTGGAGATGGGCCCAGAAATCTAGAAATTTGCATGACTCACAATGTCAGGTTTTAAATATTCAGACGGAGACTCGACGGTCAGCGTTATCTTGTCGAGGTTCCCGGAAGGCAAAAGGAATAATTAACTCAGTTACTCAGTATAATTTTTCTCGTTCTAGGTACCGTTACGTCTGAATCCGAGAAAAGAACTTGTGAGTCATGGCAGTATAATCACGGCATAAAAGTAAATATCGACAGATTATATTTCATCATCTCATATTTTATCATCGAAATAGATAAACACATCATCTCTATTCTGTTTCGGCATCCGCGATGGAAACTAAGAATTAAGATTTACAGACCTTAGATTTAATTCGGAGATTGCTACTGATTTCAGAGTGAATACGGATATTTATCATTGAAAATTATCTGAATGTTTTGCAAAGTATCCACCGCGATGGCCGATAGATACAATAAATAATTCTGAAGATTTTAGCTTATTGTCGATGAAGGAGTATTTAGGCTCTGAAACGTTAGAAAAAAGTTATTAAAAGGTATCTTTCTGAGTTTTCTCTCCCAAACTCTGAAAAATATCTATAAAATAAAAATTTATTATTTTGTGATTTGCTTCTGCGTAAGAAACACAAGATATTTGTCAGAAGCAATCAATCGAACAATGTTGCCTAACAAACAATAACGAAAACAACATCAACGATGAAACAACTATTTCGTAACGTTTCGGAGTCTATATCAGACTCTTCGTCAGACACTTACCGAATATCTTCAGATTTATTTTGTTGATAGTTAGTCTGAAATTCGAGAATTGTCACATTGACAGTATTTGAAAATCAGTAACATAGTTTTACTTTGCATATATATATATAGAAATTTCCAAGTTCCAACTCCTTTTTTAATAAATTCAGCCAAATATGGTCAATATCAATTATGCAATTTGCACAATTGCATTCTCTGTTCAACAAAATACAAGTTGACTCTTTAAGTTTCCTTTTGATATAATCAGGTTCTGTCAGCAGAATCTTTATATTACTCCAATCCATCATGTGATCCCCTTGAATTGTACATACATGTTGTGCTATTTGATTTCCGTATGTCTCTATTTCTTTAGTTGTTCTTATGTTCTGACTTTCTTACTTCTAGTGGTTTTGATGTCTCTCCTGTGTACGATTTACCTCAAATACAAGGAATATTTTATACACAGTTTTTTTGATTTTTGTTTTTCATTAATGGGTTTTGTCTTTGTTAATAAAGACCTAAGATCATTTTGTGTATCTAAATTCATGAATTTAGATAGAAGAGCAAATAATCAAGTACAACAGAAAAATCAACAAGAATAGCAACCCAATCTGTTGAATGTGATCCCTTATGTTCGTGGCATTTCTGAAAAAATCAGAAGAATCGTTTCTAAGTTCAATATAATAACCGTCTTCAAAACACAAAATGATCTTAGTCTTTATTAACAAAGACAAAACCCATTAATGAAAAACAAAAATCAAAAAACTGTGTATAAAATATTCCTTGTATTTCTGGTAAATCGTACACAGGAGAGACATCAAGACCACTAGAAGTAAGAAAGTCAGAACATAAGAACAACTTAAGAAATAGAGACATACAGAAATCAAAAATAGCACAACATGTATGTACAATCCAAGGAGATCACATTATGGATTGGAGTAATACAAAGATTCTGATGACAGAACCTGATTATATCAAAAGGAAACTTAAGGAGTCAACTTGTATTTTGTTGAACAGAGAATGCAATTTTGCAAATTGCTCAATTGATATTGACCATATTTGGCTGAATTTATTAAAAAAGGAAATTTCTAGGCGAAGTAAATAGTATATTATTTCATAAGGAGGAGAAGTGTCACTTTTCATGGCGAGCTGGAGTTTACCCGCCGAACGGAGTGAGGCGGGTAATTGAAAGCGAGCCATGAAAAGTCACTTCTACTCCGAATGAAATATGTTATTTTTTCTGTGACGGGAAAAAAATTTGACATTTCATCTCTGTTGACAGGTAACAAAATATAACTTTTCACGAAATTACTTTTTTCCCCGGGAAAAAAGTGAATACTTTTTTCCCGGATATATATACATATAGATAATGGAAGATATTTGCTACTTGCGCTGCTTCTATCAACTTCGGTGGAGTCAGAGAAAACTCAGAATCAAGCATTTTTAACTTTATAGTATTCAAAATAACTACTAAACAATTACTGAGTTCGCAATTTTTGAATCAAATCACAAAATTAAATTGACAGATATTTGATTACACTGAAGTTTTCCTTAGCAACGCAGGTCTAATAGCTTACTAGTTTAAAAATTCAAATTTCATATCGATAACATTCTGACTTTAATATATTGTAATAATATGTTCTTTCACTATTAAATCGTCGTTTTTCCTGTCACAGAAAAAAATAGTGTATTATACACGGGAAAAATATTAGATTTCAGCTCTCGGTTTTTTGTCTCCCTCCGCTTCGCGTCGGGAGACAACATAACCTCGAGCTAAAATCTAATACTTTTTTCCCTTGTATAATAAATAACTATTTTTCTGTGACGGGAAAAAAATTTGACATTTCATCTCTGTTGACAGGTAACAAAATATAACTTTTCACGAAATTACTTTTTTCCCCGGGAAAAAAGTGAATACTTTTTTCCCGGATATATATACATATAGATAATGGAAGATATTTGCTACTTGCGCTGCTTCTATCAACTTCGGTGGAGTCAGAGAAAACTCAGAATCAAGCATTTTTAACTTTATAGTATTCAAAATAACTACTAAACAATTACTGAGTTCGCAATTTTTGAATCAAATCACAAAATTAAATTGACAGATATTTGATTACACTGAAGTTTTCCTTAGCAACGCAGGTCTAATAGCTTACTAGTTTAAAAATTCAAATTTCATATCGATAACATTCTGACTTTAATATATTGTAATAATATGTTCTTTCACTATTAAATCATCGTTTTTCCTGTCACAGAAAAAAATAGTGTATTATACACGGGAAAAATATTAGATTTCAGCTCTCGGTTTTTTGTCTCCCTCCGCTTCGCGTCGGGAGACAACATAACCTCGAGCTAAAATCTAATACTTTTTTCCCTTGTATAATAAATAACTATTTTTCTGTGACGGGAAAAAAATTTGACATTTCATCTCTGTTGACAGGTAACAAAATATAACTTTTCACGAAATTACTTTTTTCCCCGGGAAAAAAGTGAATACTTTTTTCCCGGATATATATACATATAGATAATGGAAGATATTTGCTACTTGCGCTGCTTCTATCAACTTTTTTCCCTTGTATAATAAATAACTATTTATTTTCAAACGTTTTGAAATTCATAAAAATCTGAATATCCACTTTTGGATTGATTTACATAAATAATTCTATCCATTTACGATCGTTTTATAATTGAATGAATTATGAAACATTTGCCTAGCTACGGTTGCCACGTAAAATTCATTCTGACAGATATAAAGTAAAATAATTATTAGTTATCATTTGCAAGCTGGTGAGAAGTGGTTGATAGTGAAAATGTCTTGAAATTGAGGTTTTGGCGAATGAAGCAGTCTCTTCCCTTGGACCATCGAAGTCTATTAAAAAATATTCCGCAGCTTATGATCCCTTCGTGAATTGGTGCAATTCGAAAAACGTGACAGTTTACCAAGAGAATGTGCTTCTAGCTTATTTCAACTTAACTGCTACAGAAAAAAATGGAAATCCTCTACTTTGAGGGCCCGATATTCAATGATAAAGTCGCAACTAGCGATCAAACATGAAATACATATTGGTAAATATCTGAAGTTGCGCGCATTTTTTAAAAAATCTGATGAAGAGTATCTTGCAAAAAATTCAAGAGTTTTTTCTAAGGAAGAGTTCGAACGTTTTCTATTCGAAGCACCGGATGACTCATATTTAGGATTAAAGGTAACTATCATATTTCAAGTAGTGTCCGACCGAAACTGGTTTTTCAGCCGAAACCGAAACCGAAACCGAACTTTCGGCCAGGGTCTCAGTTTCGGCCGAAACCGAAACCGAAACCGAAACTTTTTATTTCATACTGAAATCTACTGTATTTTTTACAATTTTATTTGCATATACATAAAAACAGTTAAGCAGTGTTAAATAAAATAAAAAGACAACTTTTTTGATATCTTTATTTATTATTTTGGTATTACCAAATTATAAAAATAATTAGTAAGTATACAGGGTAATTCCAAATCAGACGTCAACCTTGGAGGATGCTAGTATGGATAATTTGCTGTGGTTTGAGCCATTTTTATTGATGACCAAAAATCAACAGTTTCCGAGATATTTGAGTTCTCGTTCTGATGAAAATGAATTATTATGATTTGAAAGGGGATGTAAGAAGCAAATAGAGAAAAATAACGAATTCAATATTTTTTTGTTGCAAATGAGCTCGAAATTTCATTAGAAAATGTATTCTTGAATTATGTTCCACCATTCCATATAGGCAAGCACATTATTGAAAGGATTTTTTTCTGGATTTTCTCTCCCAAACTCTGAAAAATACCTATAAAATAAAAATTAATTATTTTGTGATTTGCTTCTGCGTAAGAAACACAATATATTAATCAGAAGCAATCAATTGAACAAAGTTGCCTAACAAACAACAACGAAACAACATCAACGAAGAAACCACTATATCGTAACGTTTCGGAGTCTATATCAGACTCCTTCGTCAGAGGCTTAATGAAAATCTTTAGAATTATTTTGTTGATAGTTATTGTGAAATTCTTGAATTATTGTGACAATTCTTGAATTTCACAATAACAATCAACAAAATAATTCTAAAGATTTTCATTAAGCGTCTGACGAAGGAGTCTGATATAGACTCCGAAACGTTACGATATAGTTGTTTCTTCGTTGATGTTGTTTCGTTGTTATTTGTTAGGCAACATTGTTCAATTGATTGCTTCTGACAAATATCTTGTGTTTCTTACGCAGAAGCAAATTACAAAATAATTAATTTTTATTTTATAGATATTTTTCAAGTTTGGGGGAGAAAACCCAGAAAAAAACTTTCAATAATGAGTATACCTCCCACAGTATCCTTTAATGATTACTCAAGGCAAGCACATGCCGTCTTTCTGATATCTTCAGTTGTTATTTTCCGCCTGAAATTTACTCATGCTGTCTTTTGATACACATTCACTATTTTATATGCCGGACATTCAAAAGGTTGCTTATAAAAAATCTGCTGAAACGAAACTAGTTATGCAATCTAACGAAATCTTTTATAGAATGAAGAAGGAATTTGGCAAGTTTTCAAAATAATTTTGGCATACAAAATTGTGAAATTCGAAAGTTGCAGACAAATTGATATTAGAAATTGATTTTTCATTTATTCATATACCACATTTCAAATCATACTAATTCTTTTTCAACCTCTTATACAGCATAGTTTCGATTTTTTCGTACATATCATATCCTTTTCTGATGAAAATAAACCAAAATTATCATCAAATTTGGTCAACGTAGAAAAAATTGACGAAATATGAACTAAGTTCAGAAATCTTTTAGAAATCACCCGAACTCCAAAAACTGTTATTAATAAATATGGATTAAACAACAGCTAATGAGACATACTAACTCCTCCTCCAAGTTTCACGTCTTATTTGGAATCATCCTATGTAATCTATATAATAATCACTAAAGTGAATTCTCATGAATTCTCAGTCTTAACAAAGATAGATTAAAATAACTTGTACGACAATTATGTATACCTACTTTTAACTCCTGGCCAAACGACCAGGATAATTCACGAACAGTCAAGTTTCGGCCCGGCCGAAAGTTTCGGCTATTTTTGGCCGAAACCGAAACTAAGGCCGAAACTAGATTTCTTGGCCGAAACTGGCCGAAACCGAAACCGAAACCGAAATTTCGGTCGGTCACTAATTTCAAGTAATTATAATTTTGTATTTTGATCACGTGGTTGTTTCAGATTGTTCTATTATTCGGAGTAGCTGGTGCCTGCAGATGTGACGAAATGATGAAAATGAAAGCTACAGATATCGAGGACAAGGGAAATATGATAATAGTCAATATTCCTGATAGTAAAACGAGAAAAGTTCGAACATTCACAGTTATTAGGGAGAATAATCCAAATATTCATCGGAGATACACTGCGTTAAGACGATTTCGTTGAAAATAGATTTTCTTTGAAATATCAATCTGGAAAATGCTACAGAGCTGTGATGGGAATACATAGTATAGGAAGTGTTCCAAGAAGTCAAGTAGTTAGCAGAAGGGTAAATCGAGGATTCGCTGCGAAATAAGAATGAGATGGCTGGTAGGATATTGAGCTTTAACGAATTCCCTGGAACTAACAACTTGAAAGACTCTAATGAGGCATCAGCTTTGGAACAGAATCCGAGACAGAATCCTACCATTTCATTATTACATGGTTTCAATTTTCAAAACGCGATATTGACCAATTATTATTGTACATTCAATGTAACTTTAACGAATAAAAATGACGTTTGAATTAGAGAATCTTCATGGTAACCAACTCATCTTTTGCATAGAAACACTTTTCCTGCCGGCGGCAGGAAAAGTGTTGCATAGCAACACTTCTCCGCCTAGGCGGAGAAATAGAACTTTTCGATGATCCTCTCAATCGAAAAATGACGTTATTATTGTACGTTTGAAAATAAACTATGTTACTGATTTTCAAATACTGTCAATGTGACAATTCTCGAATTTCAGAATAACTATCAACAAAATAATTCTGAAGATATTCGGTAACTGTCTGACGAAGAGTCTGATATAGACTCCGAAACGTTACGAAATAGTTGTTTCATCGTTGATGTTGTTTTCGTTATTGTTTGTTAGGCAACATTGTTCGATTGAGTGTTTCTGACAAATATATTGTGGTTCTTACGCAGAAGCAATTTACAAAATAATAATTTTTTTATTTTATAGATATTTTTCAGAGTTTGGGGAGTAAAAACCCAGAAAGAAACCATTTAATAATACATGTTGTTTGGTAATTCGACGTGATCCTTCAAAGAGGATATATACTAGACGTCATTTGCAACGAATTGAGTCGAGTGAACCATGGTCCGAAAATCTAGGGTTACGAATATATGGCGACTTTTCAAATTTTTCTAAATTTTCTGCTTTGTTATCGAAAATAATTAATTTTGTATAAAATACTTCACTCTAAATATTCAATGAATATGTTTTTAAAGCTCATGAGATGGTTATCATTTCATGTGAAAAAGTATTTATTAAAATCTTAGATAACCTGAGATATAAGGGGTCATAAATGGCATCAACTGTTTTCCTCATAAAATCATGATGAAACAATTGAGAATTACTTGAAAAAAGTATAATGAACTTGGTGTACAAATTCAGGAAAAAACTTCCTTGTTTCATTAGCTTCTCGAAAAGGTACATATTTATGTCAATGATGCCTTCACGAAATCGAAAACTATGGCCGGAAAACCGCTCCAATGAAGCGTATTTTATTCCAGGGACACAATCCATACTATAATGAAATATCAGCATTTCTTCTCCTTGAAACTAATTATCCTGAAATTGAAATTCCAAAATTCCAAATTTTATTCGAGAAATACTGTGAATTTTTTTTATTCGTACTAATCCAATTCGTAACAAGCAACTAATAAACACATGAATCACAAGTATCGAAAAAGTCTGTTACTTGCACGGATTTCCGGCTATATTTTTTTATCTCCTGGGAAAATTTATTACATATATGTACTTTTTTGAAAAGTTCACCAACCGAGGAAGTTTTTTCACTAATTTGTAGGCAAAGTTAATTGTATTTTTTTCGAGAAATACGCAATTGCTTCACGAAAATTTAATGAGAAGAACAATTGATGTCACTCTTTATTTTTCAGGTTATTCGAATTTTTGATGAATGATTTTTTTCTGGGAATGATCCTCATCTCATCAGCTTCCAAAAAAACCTTAGTTCTATACTCAGTGTTGAGTAGTTTCCACAAAATTAATTGTTTTCAATGGTAAGTCGAAAAACTTTCAAAAAGTCAACATATCGATATATCTCAGTATCCATAGACTTTTGGACCATCGTTCACTGGACTAAAATCGTTGCAAATGATGTCTAGTATAACCCCGTTAAAGGATCACGTCAAATTACCAAACACCCTGTATATGATTATATTGTGAAACTTAGGCCAAGCTGTTTTCTTTACTTTAATAATTTTTTAAAATGTTTCTTCAAGTGATTAGCAAGAACTCAATATCTGGAATAAGTACATCCAAATGTTTACATATCAATCAGAATAATGCTCACAGTTCCAGTCAGTACAGCTTCTGCAGAGAGAAACTCCTCGAAGCGCCGCCACTAGTGCTTTTATAATTTTTGGAAACATAATTGAAGGAAAATTTCCATTTCTATGAAATTCATATCTCGAAAATGGTCATATCATTGGTCATGGTAATATCATTGTCAACCCTGCAAAGCATAGAACACTAGGACAGGTGAAGTTCATAATCGTGATGTGAAATATGTTGACACAACGTTATCTTAGCCATGAAACATTCTTACGATTCTTCATTGGTATATTGACTCATAAGTGTCCACATGAGAATTTCACATAGATATTACACTTGCTCGGCCTTGCCACAGCGCGAAATATTATAACCAATGTCTTTCTCCCGACCTTAGTCCTCATTCCTGATTCAAATTTCATGCTTGGCATATTCATTTACGTGTCACTTTTGGAAGTTCCGGTAGAAATTCTTCGGACATGAAAAATTCGGAAAAAGCACTGACGTGAAGTCAGGAGCTTTAACGCGCATGTTCTGCTTTCTATTCACGACTCTCACACTGACAAATAATTTCTGAAATATATTTTTGCGCGTATATTCTGGGGAACATCTCGTTATCATTTTGCCCAAATGTCTGAAATTTTCGATTTTTTTTCCGAAAATGGTCTCAAACGATTGGGCTCGACTCCCTGATGAAGAATTCGACGTCAAATTTGATTCTGTCCGGCCGCTGCCACGATAACTTGAGAACAGAAAAAAAGCGACTTGAAATTTTCAGGGCAGGTGGCGCATCCCAATACGACGACAAGTTCGTGAAGTCAGGAGCTTTTGCGCGCATGTCCTATTGTCCAATACAGAAGAATGGGGAACATGCGCGCAAAAACACCTGACTTCGCGTCAGTGCTTGAACCATTTTTTTAAATTTGCGCGATGGCTTTCTACAACTGATTACCAAGTTTTCAATTCAGTCGAATCTTTTTGCGCGTAGTTTCTGGGGAACATCGCGTTATCATTTTGCCCAAATGTGAAATTTAATTCTGTGGTGCCGTCCGGCCGTTGCCACGATAACTTGAGAACGGAAAGAGCTAGCGACTTGAAATTTTCAGGGTAGGTGGTGCATCCCAATACGACGGACAAGTTCGTTAATGGGTATAATCGGCCCAATGGTTTCCGAGTAATAATTTTGTTTTCAACCAAAATTAATCCGATCGAATTAAAACTTGGTGAATAGTTGTAGAATATAAACATAAGCACTTTTGTGAAATTTTGTCAGAATCATATCACTAGAAAATTTGAAAAAAAATTATTAAAAAAATTTTAAGAACCGCGCCTCCAGAAAATTTAAAAAAAATCACGAAAAAAAAATTGGTTCAAGCACTGACGTGAAGTCAGAAGCTTTTGCGCGTATGTTCTATTGTCCATGCTTCTGTATTGGACACCCTTAATCGAATTTACCATGGTTAATTATCCCAACTAGCAAAATAGACCCCTAAAAGAACGAAATGGTTTCATAACTATCGTATTGGGCCGCTTGAAAGGATAACATTATTTTTTAATGCGTCTCAATACGACAATTTGGTCATAAAATAGATGTATTTCTATAATGCTGTTGTATAGAAGTTCTTACAACTCATATAATACGACAAATTTTATAACAGTCGCATAACGTACTATAAAGTTCCTATAAAATAATTTTAAAACAGTGTTATACAGATTAGAATACGGTTGCATACCTATTGTATTACTTATAATAGCGACGTTAAAAGATGGTTATAAAGGAAGCTGTATAAACAGTTGCATTAGAGTTCTTTAAGAGAAGTAATAAGATTGTTGCTTTACGCAGAAGTTGAACACTACACAATAGATATAGAACTATTTTATAATCATCTTATAACTAAAACTGTATTCACTCTTATGAAGAGCTTATAGAATAAAAATGTGGTTCCAGGATTAAATTTATCTCATGTTCTGCGTTATAGAATCATCTACATATTTCTACAAACATATAAACATAACCCAATAGTAATAGAAAAATTACGCGGGTTTTCTAGCAGTTTTCGGGTTCAAAATGAATTCGGCAATATCTGAGTGGAAACAAATAAAAAAGCGTGCTAATTCGTTTCCCAGTTTGTGGGAACAATCGTCAACTCTTTTCTATTATTTTCCTCGGTTTCTACTATCTTGAACATATTTCAAATATATGAATACCGGTATAAATACATCCAATAATTTGAGGTTAGTTCACGATTGGAAAGAATCTGTATAAAGAAATTATTCCAAACACAATATAACTAAATAATTGTTTAATGTCGTACCGAACGCATGTTAAGCGATACTTCTGTTCTATTATGTAGTTTGTAAACGCGCTAAAGGATTATACGGAAATCTAACGTACAGTGTTGCTAGCTTGGCAGTTAGTAGTTATTCCGACATACATAAAATCAGTAGCAATAAATATGTAGACTTTTTTATTTTATTATGATACATCTTGTAGTTCAAGATGTTCTAAAAGCACCTACAATGTATGTTTTGCAATTCAATCATGAAAAGTCATATATATTTGACACGGATTGTCACAAGGGTTCATTGTAAATTTTAACAGTAAATTTGTGCTGAAGAGAGTTTAGTCATATGAACAAACACAATATTGCGATAGATTCCTTTATTTTTACTAAGAAAACAACTTTTTTCTAAATAATAACTGAATAATTAGCACAAAAAAAATCTTGTGTAGCCTACACTTTATGCAAAACAGCAACGTGTACTTTTTGCACACAATGTGTTGGACCACTCACTATACCCGTGGTCCAATCCTGATCCTTTATATAAATATCTACCTATCATTTCTGTAATAAACAAAATCTGGCAACAGTTGAAAGTGGTCAAGAATCAAACTGCACCATGATTCCTGAGACTGTTAAAAACAATTTTATGGCGCTGCATTAAACAACATAATAAAACTTTAATATCGTATACAGCTCAGATGAAAACAGAATCATTGTATAAGGTATCTAATTTGTATTCTACCATATACGCCATATTTATTAAACGTTCGGCTGTTCAGAAACCGCCGCCATTGTGAAAAAAATCATATAGAAACGAAAAAGGGTGAAATAAAAATGGATTTTTTAAGGAAATATGAGATTTTTTCCGCTTTTACAACAGCCACAATACATGCTTTGTTTTAAGTTGAAAATTCAACAAATAATACATTATTTTTTATTTTTCAATACCAATAAAATATACGCTAAACTGAGGCGCTTTAATTTTTTACCAACAAAATATATATATATTGTCAGAAAAGTTAGCTGCGCAAATAAATTTGGCCCCCACAGTAGCGATATAGGTCTTCAATATGATCAACAACAGGTCCCATCTCCATCACCCACCGCCATAATAATGCCTGATATTGGATTACTCCTCTGTCATGACACAACGCGAACGTTTACACCTAATAATATATTCTTGTGATAATTCTATTCCGAATTTCAACGGTAGAGAACAAAATTATTGTATTAGCTATTCTGTCTGCATTATAAAATACTTATAAAATACTTTCTTGGTAGTTCTATATGTGTCCGTTAAATAGTCTTAAACCGCATACTTATAGGACAGTTATATAGTCATCATATTGATTATCCCATAACAGTTGTGTAGTTTACTAAAGGATGTCCTAAAAGAACTAAACGGTTGTGTAAAGTGGGGCCCTTTTTGGTTGTAAAGGCATTGTATAATGGGTTATATCCACATTATAAGATTTTCACGTTTCTATAAGATATGCTGTATAGCAGTTCTTACAACCTTTATAAAATTATTTTTGCTAGTTGGGTATGTCGTCCATTCTCCTGTATTGGACACTCTTACTTCGAATTTACCACGGTAAATTCGAATTAAGTGTCCAATACAGGAGAATGGACGACATAATTAACCATGGTAAATTCGATTAAGGGTGTCCAATACAGAAGCATGGACAATAGAACATACGCGCAAAAGCTTCTGACTTCACGTCAGTGCTTGAACCAATTTTTTTTTCGTGATTTTTTTTAAATTTTCTAGGGGTACGGTTCTTAAAATTTTTTTTTTCGTCATTTTTTTCAAATTTTCTAGGAGTACGGTTCTTACAGAATTTTAAACACGTCTTTGTGTTGATTTTATACTACTAGTTACCAAGCTTCAATTCAATCGAATATTTATTTTTTGAGTTATCAAGGAAACAATATTCCAGGTGGATATAACTCGGAAACCGTTAAACCGATTATGCCCAAAAACGAACTCAACTCTCCCTTTCGGATACGCAACCTACCCTGAAAATTGCAAGTCCCTATCTCCTTTGGTTCGAAAGTTATCGAGGCAACGGTCACCCATCTACTGAACTCACACAAGAATGCTCGAATCTCCAACAATATTCAACCGATCGTATTAAAACTTGAAACTTGGCAGTAGAGTTAGGTAAGGAACGCTCTTGCAGAATTTCAGCAATTTCAAACGTATAGTTACTGATATATAGAATTTTTTTTTTTTATTTTCAATGATTTATTAAAAATTTTCTACAGATGCTATCCTCACCAAATTTCGCAAACATTTTCGCGTTGGCATTCTTCATCTAATAACCATGTTTGAATTCAATCGGTTCAGTATTTTTCGAGTTAATAAGGAACAAAAAACCACCAAATTTCAGAAAATTTCAGATGGCTTTAACTCTGAAACCGTTTGGTCGATTATGCTCAAAAACAAACTCAGATGTGGCATTCATATGCACAACATAACCTGAAATTTTCAAGCCGCTATCTCTTTCCGTTCTCAGGTTATCGTGACAAAAAAAATATTTTTTAATAATTTTTTTAAAATTTTCTAGCCATACGATTCGCCCAAAATTTCACAAACGTGCTTAGGTTCATGTTCTAAAACTACTCACCAAGTTTCAATTCGATCGGATTCATATTGGTTGAAAACAAAATTATTACTCGGAAACCACTGGGCCGATTATGCCCATTAACGAACTTGTCCGTCGTATTGCGATGCGCCACCCACCCTGAAAATTTCAAGTCGCTAGCTCTTTTCGTTCTCAAATTATCGTGGCAACGGACGGCCGGACGGACAGAATCAAATTTGACCTCGGATTCTTCATCGGGGAGTCAAACTTGATCGTTTGAGACCAATTTCGTCAAAAAATTCGAAAGTTACAGACATTTGGGCAAAACTATAACGCGATGTTCCCCAGAACATACGCGCAAAAATATCATTCATGACACGATAACCTGAGAACGGAAGGAGATAGCGGCTTGAAATTTTCAGGTTAGGTTGTGCATCTGAGGGCCGGTTTCTCAATTGCGAGTTAACTCGAGGTTGCGAGTTGACGCATGTATTTAGCGATATTCATGAATGCGTAACACTCGGGTTACCCGCAACCTCGGGTTAACTCGCAATTGAGAAACCGGCCCTGAATGGGACATTTGAGTTCGTTTATAAGCATAATCGGCCAAACGGTTTTAGAGTTATAGCCATCTGAAATTTGGTTGTTTTTTGTTCCTCATTAACTCGAAAAATACTTAACCGATTGAATTCAAACATGGTTATTAGTTGTAGAATGCCAACGCGAAAATTCTTGCAGAATTTCGTGAGGATGGTATAACTAGAAAATTCCAAAAAAATTATTGAAAATAATTGAAAAAAAAATCTATATATCATAAACTATTCGTCCGGCATGGCTGAAATTTTGGAAGAGCCTTAGGAACCTAACTCTACTGCAGAGTTCCAAGTTTGAACACGATCGGATCCATATTGTTGGAGAACCGAGCAGCCTTTTGTGAGTTCGGTAGCTGGATGCGAATCGTCGTATGATATGTTGTCTATGGTCGTATTTTTGCGAGAACCTTCAAAAATATTAATGTCATGATGACATATTTTTGCGCGTATGTTCTTGAGAAAAAGGTGTTATTTCATCACAAATCTATGGGAGATGATAGCCCTACATTAGCGGTTAGACGTGGTTTTGAAAGAGATCCTCCTTAGGAGGAGGCAACTAAATATTGAAGGGATTTCTATGAACAAGAGTGAATATCTTTGAGAAATAGAGAAGGCGATTCTTCTTCAAGAGATCCATGTGCCTTCAGAGCAGTATATTTGTGAGAGGGGACTTTTGAAAGGTTATGTATTATTTTCAATATGATATCGCTGAAATTTTGCTGAAGGCTTCAAAACTTAACTTTAAATTAACCACACTTTCTGATCTTGTAAGGTGAGAGGCTTATTTGTGGATATTAAATCTCGTGATGGGTAGAGAGGAATTTTAGGCCAGTTTTTCTATCACTAATGAGAATATATCTTTATGTTTGACCTAATCACCTTTAGATCTATCAATGGACATTTATTGGTTAAGAATAAGTAATTGAATATTACTGGAATTCAATTGAATTTCATTCAATATGTTAGTAACTAAACTTATAATTTTCTTTACTTTTATTATTTAAATATGACATTAATTCCAGTTATATTTTTCAAGAATAATTATGTATTCTTCTCCTAAAGAAGAATTGAAGGTAGACAATAATGTGTTAATTTTATCATCATTGCTTTCTATCCTGACTTCACGAAAAAAAAATTGGTTCAAGCACTGACGTGAAGTCAGGAGCTTTTGCTCGTATGTTCTATTGTCCATTCTCCTGTATTGAACACTCCTAATTGAATTTACCATGGTGAATTCGATTAAGGCTGTCCAATCCAGCAGAATAGACAATAGAATTCACCATGGTAAATTCAAATTAAAAGTGTCCAATACTTGAGAATGGACAATAGAATATACGCGCAAAAGCTCCTAACTTCACGTCAGTGCTTGAACCAATTTTTTTTCCGGGTTATTCAAGAAATAACAAAAAATTTTAGATGGATATAACTCCGAAAACCTTCGAGGAGACTACGCCCATTAACTCACTTAACCGTCGCATTCGGATACGTAACCTAACCTGGAAATTTCAAGTCGCTATCTCTTTTCGTTCGAAAGTTATCGTGACAACGGACGGCCGGCTGGACAGAAGCAAATTTAATCAACAAGTCCAGAGCGTTCCTGCCAATCGGGTCCTTCATAAATAGCTTCGTATAATAAATATACTTATGCATATATTTCACAAATCAAATAGACCCCAGGGGGTTCATTGATTTGCCGAGAATGCAAGAGCAGACGCGTTTCTGGCTTCTTGGCCTTCATCAGTACTCTGTAGCTTCTCAACAAATTCAACTAAACTGACCCGGGTTAAGCCTCTCAGAGCCGGCTTGGTCGATCATTTTAATCGCCCACGCCACCTATGAGACGAAAGACGGGAATCAGCCTTTCCCCACCAGTGAATATTAGAAGCGTGAAATCATATGCCACCATTCACTCGATATTAATCGAGAACGAGTCCCGCAGAGCTCAGACAGTATCTTCCCAATGGCCATGAACGCTGTTTAGCGTTTTCAAAAATAATAATGAAAAATGGCGATACCGTTGTTAATAAATCAACAAGTCCGTGTTTCGTCTCATAGGTGGCGTGGGCGATTAAAATGATCGACCAAGCCGGCTCTGAGAGGCTTAACCCGGGTCAGTTTAGTTGAATTTGGTGAGAAGCTACAGAGTACTGATGAAGGCCAAGAAGCCAGAAACGCGTCTGCTCTTGCTTTCTCGGCAAATCAATGAACTCCCTGGGGTCTACTTGTTGATTTATCAACAACGACGGTATCGCCATTTTTCATTATTATAGAAGCAAATTTGAACACGAATTATTCATCAGTCAGTCGAACCTAATCGGTTGACACCATTTTTGGCAACAAATTCGAAAGTTACAGACGTTAGGGCAAAATGATAGCACGCTGTTCCCCAGAACATGCGCGCAAAAATATTGAATTATACCGGCTGGCCCGCCACAGACGCGGAGCTCGTTTTGAAGGAGTAAAAAAAAAAAAAAAGCACTGACGTGAAGTCAGTACTCTTTGGCGCGCGTGTTCACGGTGGCTAATTTGAATTGAATGATTCAAAAATTAACAGTGCTGTATCTAAGCTGCCATCAGGATAGAGTAACAAATTTGGAAAAGAACACAAGTGACTCTCCTTAGTCGCACAAGCTCCTAGAAGATTTGGGAGGGTCAGTATAATCCTAATCATGTTTATAGCACGCGCGCCAAAGCAGATTGACTTTTTACACTTTTTCTTTCATTGTTAAGTCAATCTGCTTTTGCGCGCGTGCTATAAACATGATTAGGATTATACTGACCCTCCCAAATCTTCTAGGAGCTTGTGCGACTAAGGAGAGTCACTTGTGTTCTTTTCCAACTTTGTTACTCTATCCTGATGGCAGCTTAGATACAGCACTGTTAATTTTTGAATCATTCAATTCAAATTAGCCACCGTGAACACGCGCGCCAAAGAGTACTGACTTCACGTCAGTGCTTTTTTTTTTTTTCAAGTTCCTTTAACAAATATAGCTATCAATACAGTTTGGCTGTTAGTTTTACCGTAGATCAGAAAAAAATTCGGTTGTGGGTCCTCCGTTAGGGACGAAATTGCATCTTCTCCAAATCCGAACGCATTTTAATATAGATCTACCGAATATAGTTATTTATAAATTCGCCTCAGGGCCACCATACAGACCATTCAAATCGGAAACAACGTTATTTCCCCCAAACTGACTTGTGTCCGTGCACTGAATTGACATGAATATTCTTTTAAAACCTCACAATATCGGCTCATTACTCCCAACATAACCCAAACAACCCAAAACCATTCACTTCTCGTCTGCGCAAGCGCAGTATACTCGTGGCTGCAAGTCCTCCCAAAATTACACACCTCACAAAAAACTCCGATTCTCCAACACTAGTGGTTTAGGAGATATCACTTCTTGAATCCACGCATGCGCAGACCCTCACCAGGGGATTCTATAACGGAAAAGCACCCGCCACCCCAAAACCCCAATCCTCTCTGACGAAAGCACCACCAGTTAAATCACTGATGGTCTGCTCATGCGCATAACGAAAAATGCCCGTAAGGGGTTACATCCATTTCGACATTAGCCCCAGGGCCACGGTACGGACACTTTAACTCTGAAACAACGCTACATCCCCCAAACTGACTTGTCCTTGCACTGAATTGCTATGAATATTCTTTTAAAACCTCATAATATCGTCTCAGCACTCCCAACATAACCCATCCAACCCAAAAACAGTCACTTCTCTTCTGCGCATGCGCAATCTACTCGCGGCTAAAAGTCCTCTCAAAATAACACACCTTACAAAAAACTCCGATTCTCCAACACTAGTGGTTCAGGAGATATCACATCTTTAATCCACGCATGCTAAGACCCTCAACAGGGGATTCTATAGAGGAATAGCATCCGCCACCCCAAAACCCTAATCCTCTCTGACGAAAACACCACCAGTTAAATTACTGATGGTCTGATCATGCGCATAACGAAAAATGCCTGTAAGGGGTAACATCAATTTCAAAATTAGCCCCAGGGCCACGGTACGGACACTTTAACTCGGAAACAACGCTACATCCCCCAAACTGACTTGTCCTTGCACTGAATTGCTATGAATATTCTTTTAAAACCTCATAATATCGACTCAGCACTCCCAACATAACCCATCCAACCCAAAAACAGTCACTTCTCTTCTGCGCATGCGCAATCTACTCGCGGCTAAAAGTCCTCTCAAAATAACACACCTTACAAAAAACTCCGATTCTCCAACACTAGTGGTTCAGGAGATATCACATCTTTAATCCACGCATGCGCAGACCCTCAACAGGGGATTCTATGGAGGAATAGCATCCGCCACCCCAAAACCCTAATCCTCTCAGACGAAAACACCACCAGTTAAATCACTGATGATCTGCTCATGCGCATAACGAAAAATGCCTGTAAGCGGTAACATCAATTTCAAAATTAGCCCCAGGGCCACGGTACGGACACTTTAACTCGGAAACAACGCTACATCCCCCAAACTGACTTGTCCTTGCACTGAATTGCTATGAATATTCTTTTAAAACCTTATAATATCGACTCAGCCCTCCCAACATAACCCATCCAACCCAAAAACAGTCACTTCTCTTCTGCGCATGCGCAATCTACTCGCGGATAAAAGTCCTCTCAAAATAACACACCTTACAAAAAACTCCGATTCTCCAACACTAGTGGTTCAGGAGATATCACATCTTTAATCCACGCATGCGCAGACCCTCAACGAGGGATTCTATAGAGGAATAGCATCCGCCACCCCAAAACCCTAATCCTCTCTGATGAAAACACCACCAGTTAAATCACTGATGGTCTGCTCATGCGCATAACGAAAAATGCCTGTAAGGGGTAACATCAATTTCAAAATTAGCCCCAGGGCCACGGTACGGACACTTTAACTCGGAAACAACGCTACATCCCCCAAACTGACTTGTCCTTGCACTGAATTGCTATGAATATTCTTTCAAAACCTCATAATATCGACTCAGCACTCCCAACATAACCCATCCAACCCAAAAATAGTCACTTCTCTTCTGGGCATGCGCAATCTACTGGCGGCTAAAAGTCCTCTCAAAATAACACACCTTACAAAAAACTCCGATTCTCCAACACTAGTGGTTCGGAAGATATCGCATCTTTAATCTACGCATGCGCAGACCCTCATCAGGGATCTGAATTCTATGGAGGAATAGCATCCGCCACCCCAAAACCCCAATCCTCTCTGACGAAAACTACAGCAGTTAAAGGACTTCTCATCTGCGCATGCGCAATACGGAAAATGCCCGGAAAGGGCAGCATGAACCTCAAAAACATATGTTTCGGCATTAAAAGCAAAGTATTCCGCAAAATAGTAGTAATTTTTTTATTTTTTTCAAGTCACGTGATCTTCACGAAATTTTGCAAAAGTGTTTGCTTTGGTCTTTTGCATCTAACGAGTAGGGTGCACCACACGAAAGACTCATTGCACAGAAGCTCTACTGCATCGAACTTTACTGCATCGACGAGGCACCACATCGAAAAACCCCCCACTTTAGAAAGTGGGCGGCACTAACTAGAGTTAATGTTCGTGCTTTCTCCTGATTGGCCGAACGTGAAAACCCGTTTATCGATCGTCTTCGTCGATAGTTTCGCTCGATGAGAGGCAGCGATGCCAGATGTACCATAATTATGGAATTGTACCATAATTTCGACCTCAAATTTAGAGCATTCCATAATTGTACCATAATAAATAATTGTACCATAATTTCGATCGATTCAATATTTTCGCCCGTTTCTAATTGTTTGGTCTTGAATATAGTTTATTGTTGTAATCCGTAATTCGCCTGTGAATTTACTCGAGAACAGATGTGACCATTATAAGGGGATTATTTCTTTTATCTGCATAGAATACATAAACTGATAAAGAACTTTCATTTTGCGTCGGAGCCTTTGAAATTTGAGTTCCACAATTTATTTATGGCCGACCCATTATTTATTGCTTCCGTCGGCTACCGGTATCTAGAATAGGCAGTATTCGTGAAAGCAAGGGCGCAATGGACTGAACATAGGTTGAATTCGTCTGAAACAATTGCAAACAAGCTCAATGACTCAGAAACCAAACTTTTTTTTATTTCCTGCAATGGATTCTTCCTAATTTGTCGACCTTAACCAATATTTTCAAAATGACAGAGTTGTCATTACTGCAGTCCATAATAAGATGACTGAAACTTTTAAAACCATGTTATTGACATATTTGAAACCAAATTATGTGCATCAAACTCATTTATCAGATATTGATTCGAATAATGTGTCACAGTTTCTAAGTTCACATGATATATATCTTGGTGTCAGAGTCGCTGAAAATGTGAGCAGATTAACCCCTGACGAAAAAATAGATTTTTTTCTGTGACGGGAAAAAAATTTGACATTTCATCTCTGTTGACAGGTAACAAAATATAACTTTTCACGAAATTACTTTTTTCCCCGGGAAAAAAGTGAATACTTTTTTCCCGGATATGTATACATATAGATAATGGAAGATATTTGCTACTTGCGCTGCTTCTATCAACTTCGGTGGAGTCAGAGAAAACTCAGAATCAAGCATTTTTAACTTTATAGTATTCAAAATAACTACTAAACAATTACTGACTTCGCAATTTTTGAATCAAATCACAAAATTAAATTGACAGATATTTGATTACACTGAAGTTTTCCTTAGCAACGCAGGTCTAATAGCTTACTAGTTTAAAAATTCAAATTTCATATCGATAACATTCTGACTTTAATATATTGTAATAATATGTTCTTTCACTATTAAATCGTCGTTTTTCCTGTCACAGAAAAAAATAGTGTATTATACACGGGAAAAATATTAGATTTCAGCTCTCGGTTTTTTGTCTCCCTCCGCTTCGCGTCGGGAGACAACATAACCTCGAGCTAAAATCTAATACTTTTTTCCCTTGTATAATAAATAACTATATTTTGAATCAGCTGTCAACAACTTGAGATACAAACACGCGGTTGCTAGGTAACCGCCGGGAGATAAAGTAAATTTGCCATCTCACCGGGAGAGAATCTGGTACCACTCTGGTCAAAATTCATTTAGGGAATTGGGCGAATTTGTTCTTGATATTTTGGCAACACCACATTCAAATGCTTCTTGCGAAAGGGGTTTTTCAAAAGTCAGTTTAATAAAAACTAATATCCGAAATCGGATTTGTACAAATTCAATCAATGGATTGCTCTTAGCATTGCAAAGCACCAATGGAGAATGCTACAAATTCAAAATAACAGATTCTTTAGTACAGGCAATGGAAGCCAGAAATTTGTACAAATCTGATGACGAGAAAGATGTAGAAATTTACTTTCCGACGTAGTTTTAGGGTAAATGTACAGACATGAATTTACTTTGTAAAGTGTATATTTTGTAATTTAATTTCCATACTTGATTTTTTTCCGGTTTTCAAAACCAAATAATGTGCGTTCAAAAAAATTCGTGGTCAAGTAGTCTATGGAATTTTAAAGGTTAATTTTCTGAACTACGTTCAGACGTTTAAAATTCCATAGCCTACTTGACCACGAATTTTTTTGAACGCACGTAACATGATTAATTTCAAATTAACTTTTTATTTCTATAAATACAGATTGGTTTTTTAATTCTATGTATACCAATTCGTTGTTTTTTTCACAGTACTACTTATTACTTTGAATAAATATGCATACTTTATTATTGATAAGGGGTTACGTTGCACCGCGACCTTGAGCTCTATTGTGCCCAATATGCATACTTAATTGTACCATAATTTTCCCGAAAATTCCATAATTCTGGCATCTGTGTACCATAATTTGCCTTAAAATTCCATAATTCTGGCATCCTTGTACCATAATTTTATATTCGACATCTGGCATCACTGCCTCTCATCGAGCGAAACTATCGACGAAGACGATCGATAAACGGGTTTTCACGTTCAGCCAATCAGGAGAAAGCACGAACATTAACTCTGGTTAGTGCCGCCCACTTTCTAAAGTGGGGGGTTTTTCGATGTGGTGCCTCGTCGATGCAGTAAAGTTCGATGCAGTAGAGCTTCTGTGCAATGAGTCTTTCGTGTAGTGAGGCGCACCGCATCTAACTACTGAGTTTCAATTTAATCAGATCAGTATTTTTCGAGTTATCGTGAAAACAAAATTTTCAAATTTTCAAAAATTTTTTTTGCCACTTTAGGGCCGTCCGTTCAACACAAAACTTCGCAGGCATATAAAGGTCATGATTCTACAATCTGATGCCAAATTTCAAAAAGATCGAGTGATCGGTTCCGGAAATATTCATAAAAAACGTTTTTATTAAAAACGGCCTTAACTCCGAAACCGCTCGGTCGATTTCGCCCGAGTCGTTCCGTTCGAGAGTTATCGTGCTAACGGCCGGACCGGCCGGCCGGACCGGACGGACAGAATTGAATTTGACCTCGAATTCTTCATCAGGGAGTCGAACCCAATCGTTTGAGACCATTTTCGAAAAAAAATTCGAAAAATACAGACATTGTGACGAAATGATAGCACGCTGTTCCTTGCGGAACACGCGCGCAAAAAGATATTTTGAGAATATGTTTTTGTGATGTGTGTAGGGTGTTCAACAGCACAATTTCAAATTAAATTCATATATACAGGTTGTTCGAAAACAAAGATATAGACCAAATTTACATTTTTTAAATGTAACACGCTGTATTTGAACTCAAAAATGGAATGGCAAGCTCAAATTATGATGAGTTTCTTCAGATCACTTTATACCTTAGAAGCACAATTCACGAGAAAATGGCGGAAAATTGAAAATATGCAGTTTTTTTAAATAGCCATTACACACGCGATACAGACAGTATTTTTTCGAGTACACATATACAGAAAAAAACAACTATACAGGAAAAAAATTAAACCTGGAATATACAGAGTGATCATAATTAATTTTCAAACATTAACTACAAATAATGGTCAAGAACTTTCTTATTTCAAATGGCACACCCGGTATTTCTATATCTCGTTGAACGTATACATTAATTTCGAAACTATCTTCTTAAGGTTGTCCTACACCTAACCTGTTAGTTTTTCAGCAATTTTCGACTATTATTTGAGGATGATGTTTGAAAATTGATTATGATTACTCTGTATATTCCACAGTTAAAATTTTTTTTTCTCCTTAGGAGTAGCCAATGTGTCTACTCCAAAAAATACTGTCTGTATTGCTAATGTAACTGGTTTCTTCATTAATTACTACTCCATATTTTCAATTTTTCGCCATTTTCTCGTGAATTGTGCCTTTAAGATATAAAGTGATCTGAAGAAACTCATCATAATTTGAGCTCGCCATTTCAGTTTTTAGGTCAAATACAGGGTATTACATTTAAAAAATGTAACTTTGGTCTATACCTTTGTTTTCGAACACCCTGTATATATGAAAATAATTTTAAATTTTGCTTTTGAACACCCTACACACATCCCAAAAAAATGTTCCCAAAATATCCTCAATTACTCCGTCAAAACGAGCTCCGCGTCTGTGGTGGGCCACCCGGTATATGTTAACGTGGATTAATCTTCATCTGTTTCAATAGCATACTTTCGAGATCACAAAGGTTCGTTTCCCGATTTTGTTAACACTGCTAATAATACTGTTAAATCGAATTTTTCTATCGTAGCTAACATGTGGAGATTCTGAACGTTGAAATCGTGTGAAAATTTCATGTAAGACTACTGATGTGAAAAGCACGAATTTTCCGGGTTTACGTGAGAAAATTCAACAAATATTCTCGGCTTCTTGCGGAGATATTTCATCGCTCCGGACGTGATTTCTAGTAATCATATTCGCCGTCTCATGGTGTTTTCATATATTTCCGGTCCGCTGGGATTTGTTCGTGTGGTTGTTTTTATTTTTTGCGCTCTTGTTCCTCGGAACAGAATGCTTATCAATCAGACTTACAAATGTCTGTAATTTTAGAATTTTTGGACGAAAATGGTCTTAAACGATTTGGTTCGACTCACTGATAGACACGATAACTCTTGAACGGAATAAGCTAGACTGTTTAAATTTTCAGAGTTAAGTTCGTTATGGTTTCGGAGTAACGAAAAAAAAATATTTTTTTTCATTACAACTATTGAATTCAATTTTTTTTAAGATGCAGTTCGATCATAAGAATACATTGATATCATTCACAACTCAACAAATTAATACTTTCGGAGATATGATTTTTCAAAATTTCAATATTAAATAGTAACTCTATGATTTCACGGAATGCCGTATTGAAAATTAACGTCCGCATCTATGAATGTCATCTGTGTTCATACATTCCATCATCGACATCTCATCTACAGATAAGAGATATTATGCCAAACAAAGTATGATTGAATGCAAAATGACCAACGAAATAACCTCACCTCAGCAATCGTAGATATCTCTTGTATAATCCATATTATGATGATATATATATATATATATATATATATATATATATATATATATATATATATATATATATATATATATATATATATATATTCTTTTGAACTTAATTCGAATTTACCATGGTAAATTCGAATTTAGTGTCCAATACAAGAGAATGGACAACATAATTTACCATGGTAAATTCGATTAAGGGTGTCCAATACAGAAGAATGGACAATAGAACATACGCGCAAAAGCTTCTGACTTCACGTCAGTGCTTGAACCAATTTTTTTTTCGTGATTTTTTTTTAATTTTCTAGGGGTACGGTTCTTAAAATTTTTTTTTTCGTCATTTTTTTCAAATTTTCTAGGGGTACGGTTCTTACAAAATTTTAAACACGTCTTTATGTTGATTTTCTACTACTAGTTACCAAGCACCAATGCGATCGAATATTTATATTTTGAGTTATTAAGGAAATCATATTCCAGGTGGGTATAACTCGGAAACCGTTAGACCGATTATGCCCAAAAACGAACTCAACTCTCCCTTTCGGATACGCAACCTACCCTGAAAATTGCAAGTCCCTATCTCCTTTCGTTCGAAAGTTATCGAGGCAACGGTCACCCATCTACTGAACTCACACAAGAATGCTCGAATCTCCAACAATATTTAACCGATCGTATTAAAACTTGAAAGTTGGCAGTAGAGTTAGGTTATGAAGGCTCTTGCAAAATTTCAGCAATTTCAAACGAATAGTTACTGATATATAGAATTTTTTTTTTATTTTCAATGATTTATTAAACATTTTCTGCAAATGCTATCCTCACCAAATTTTGCAAACATTTTCGCGTTGGCATTCTACAACTAATAACCATGTTTGAATTCAATCGGTTCAGTATTTTTCGAGTTAATGAGGAACAAAAAACCACCAAATTTCAGAAAATGTCAGATGGCTATAACTCTAAAACCGTTTGGCCGATTATGCTCATGAACAAACTGAAATGTCGCGTTCTGGTGCAAATCCTAACCTGAAAATTTCAAGCCGCTATCTCATTCCGTTCTCAAGTTATCGTGACAACAAAAATATTTTTTAATAATTTTTTTAAAATTTTCTAGCCATACGATTCGTACAAAATTTCACAAACGTGCTTAGGTTCATATTCTACAACTACCCAACATGTTTCAATTCGATCAGATTTATATTGGTTGAAAACAAAATTATTACTCGGAAACCACTGGGCCGATTATGCCCATTAACTTGTCCGTCGTATTGGGATGCGCCACCTACCCTGAAAATTTCAAGTCGCTAGCTCTTTTCGTTCTCAAGTTATCGTGGCAACGGCCGGACGGACGGCCGTACGGCCGGACGGACAGAATCAAATTTGACCTCGAATTCTTCATTGGGGAGTCGAACTAAATCGTTTGAGACCATTTTCGTCAAAAAATACGAAAGTTACAGACATTTGGGCAAAACTATAACGCGATGTTCCCCAGAACATACGCGCAAAAAGCCAACATGAAGACGAAGTAAAAGTTTCTCTCTCAGAAAGCATCCGTCAGAAATCGATGAAATTTTGCAAGATTCTTCAAACCCTTATTTTACAACCAAGTTCTAGATTCAAACTCGATCGGATCTATATTGTTGGAAATATTGGGAAAATATATCGAAGACAATCTTGGCGGTACGATAATTTGTTCAAATACAGCCTGATCCCAACATCCGCACATCAGCTTCTCTAATTTCCTTATTTCCCCTTGAGTCATAGGCGGCAAATTTGGAAATTTCTCATGAAACAAGCGACTTACTTCTTTTTGTGTTGGGGTGTTATCTCCGTAACCAATCATTTTTAAAATTTCCATTTTGTGCATTTCCTTTAATCGAACCATTATTCAAAATTGAAGTTTATGAAATTCAAACACAAATTAGACAATTTATAAACTGCAACTTGTAACGTTCCTTTTTGATCCAGGCATAGGTTTGTTTATGTTTTGCTTGCCATAAATTTGTCGATTGTATTGACATTGAATTTGAGGTTGAGTCTCGGTAGTGCCAAGCGACGCATAAGGAATCGTGTTCAGAGAACCGGATGGATTGGCAATATTATTTCGTTTTGACGTTCTGAAATTTTGTCAGAGTCGGCGTCGGTGAGATAAGATCGTCCATTTTTGTAGAAGTTCGGCGAAGGAAGCATTATGTTATAAGCATATTCGAAACTTGATAAGAATTATTGGAATCTTCTTAGTTGGATATAGTTTCGACAATCGAATTAAGTTAGTGAGGGTTATATTGGTTTGATTTGGAAAGATAACAGGTAACCTCCACTTATCTCGAAAGAGGATTTAAAGACATTTGGAAATCCAAGTTGACCACGTGAATGGTCTTGGCGACTTTGACAGAACATTGCTGTGTATTTGAGGAATTATTTGGTGGAGGCACGGCCAGATTTAATTTTGAAGCAAAGTTATACAAGATAACCCCGATTATCAGGGGTTTTTATGTTAGGAAGAGTAGAACTGAGGCATTGGATTATATATACAAGGTGGTCAGTAAGTAACGCTGTGAGACAGCCAACGCAGGGTTGCAGATCCCGAATATCTACAACGTAATACTACGTTCAGAAATAGGCATAGAGGAGGATACCAGGTTACCGGGGTGGATTGACGGAATAGGAATAGTCAGCACGCAAGTTATTGGAAATAGATCTCAAAATATATCTTATACATGCTATATACGACCTGAACATAATATCACCAGATTATATAAATTATTATTGTTGTAAAGCGGAAATTGGGGAAAGATTTGTGTTAATCGTATATGATCATAGATAAAAACGTGGATGCGCCTGAGCTCAAGCGACGCGTATTCGAATCAAAGAAGAATATCTACGTACAATCTCCGCCGTACCCCATTCAGGGTTTCACAGTGGTTTTTTTTTTTGTTGAATCTAAATATCTGGGTTGTAAGCTACTGGAATAAATTGTTTGTTTTTAGCGTGAATATTCTTTTGGTAAATTTAGGAATTATTACATTACGCTGGGGTATCTAGGAGAAGTAAATTTGCCGGGCGCCCATTTACTAGGTTCCCTTTTGGAATCCACTTCCATCTCCACTGAAGCTAGACCGCGGATCCCCGAGTTCTAGTAGCTCCGAGTTTAACTGCCGCACCCTATTTAGAGGTTATACACTTATCAGCAGAAAACCATTTGCGAAGGGGTTCTAAAGAAACTAACATGACCACAGGAAGTGTTTACTGTAGTTTTCATGGTACCATCTGGAAAACACAATGTTATGGTTTTTTTTCTTTCATTTCCTTTCTATCACATCTTGAATGCAAATAAGTTTAATATTATTCTAATGAATAGAGGATATTGTAATGAATTTCGATAATCACATAATTATATATATTTTTTAATTTAAGTCTTGCAATAAACATGGAAGCGATAACATTTCTGAATAGAGAATTACAAGACCTTTCAAGCGATGTATCACAAGCCCATACTTCTTTGACGTGTTTCGGGATTTTTCATAAATATGTACAGTAACCAAGGTAATGAATTTATTCCATTTGGCTTTTCCACACCGTATAGTGAATTCTAAATCAATCCAATGAATTATTTCGCATGATACTAAATGGAAAAACAGATTTCCGATTCATAAATCAAATTAAAATGTCTCAAAAAATGGACGTTGCAAGAAGCTGTAGGGTAGACCTCTATCGTCATAAGAAAAGATTACTTCACTCGTATTCAACTTACCTAATTGTATGGATCCCATAATCGTACTGGTTTGGATCTTCTTGTACGTGATCTCCCCACCCACCCCTACCCTCCTATGTCCAATTTTTCTCTCCCTTTCCTTCTCCCTCTCCGCCTTCGACTTCGCCACATTTGCGAGTACTCTTTGGCCCGCCTGTAAAAAAAAAGATTTTTGAAACATGCACTCAACTGTGATATAATTTTGTTTCCGAGCAATATAATAATAATAATAAGCAAGATTATAGGTCAGGATAGGTCAAATTTTTATCAAATTCTATAACATTCAACGTTGAATATCTCAAAAACGATTTTGTTTTCGAAGAAATGATGAACAATAATTTAATTGTCTAAAATGATTGAAGATTCTTATAATGACTCAAGATTAACTTTATTTTATTTGTTTTCTTTATGCTAATTTCATTTAGTTTTATGAATTCCTAGTCTTCAACTAGGAAATCAGTGGAAGTAGGAAAAAACTGTTAATTGGAGAATATGTCTCATAGTTTAGAAAACTTCACACCAAATTTCATTTCCTTCCGAATAAGCATAGCAAAGCTACAAAAGAACTATTTTTTTTTGCAATTTAAACAGCCTGTATCTTTTACCTGAGCCGAATATGATTTGGAAAATTGGTAAATGAAAGTATATTATTTAAGTGAATACATATGTTTAAAAATAACGTAAAACATAAAGGCTCGCCTTGTATATTATTGATTTTTAGGACGACTCATCGGTACAGATTACGCTTCAAAGAACAAAGAGAATACTACTGTTAGGAGGAAATGTCAATGTACCCATATTTATTTATAATCTCTAATTTTGAAAAGACTAATGACGCAAAATAAAGTGAGAGTTTTACTTAGGGATTATTCATTATCATAAATAATACCTAACATAACATTTAGATTATGTATATATAAATGATACCGAAAACAACATACTCTTAACTGTAATACACCAGGAATAATATGTGTTACATTTTATCTGCCGTTTATTCTAGATAAGAAAATGTGTACATTTGTAATTTGCTCGGTAATTTAGTTTTTTTATGCCGGCAAATATTTAAAAGTTGAATCCAGTAACCCATTTCACCAGATTTCTATTGTTTAGCACCAAAACTCTTCACCTAGTATATCGCTGGCTTAAGTGCAAAACGTCGTATCTCCAAAAACTAAAATTGACCAGGGGAAACAAAAAACCTTCTGGATTCAAAGAACTTCTCGTTAATGAGTATTTGAACATTTTATGATGATGATGTTAAATCGTTTGTAACATATTTGAATATAATATTTAAGGTTTTGTTTGCCCCAACCCAATGCTTTGGAAGGCAACAAAATCGAAATTTTGAATAGTCGGAGGGTTACGACGTTTTGCATTTAAGCCATCGATTTATAGAATAAAATTGATAGATACTTCTCGATCTCATTTTTTGAGAAAAGAAGAAAGGTGAAAACCGTAGGTCGCTGTGACTTTTAGTTTTTGAGGTACAGGGGTGAAATTGAAAATCAAACATTTTCTTTCAACGTTCATAACTCGTATTTTATTGATTCACCTTCTCTCAGGAAAATGTTATGATAAGCTTCAGATGCATCATCTGCATCATAAATCACTTGTATATAGCATTCCAACATGTCATACTTTTCATTATTTTCGAAAGGCATATTTTAATATTGTAAGAAGGCACAAGACAATTTCTCACAACAATCAACAATGAACTAATTGTGACAGCTCGTACTTGTTTAATATCAATGACCACGCCAGCGATTAAAAAATAATTCATAGCTTACTTAGGTTTTGTGAACAAAAAAGCGATTTGTTGAGATTTTCGATAAATAATGAAATTCAAAGTATATCATGATATATATTATTAAAATCGTCTTAAAAAGGCAGTTCTGAAAATATCATGGCCTACTATGGTTTCCATTTAAAAAAAAATACTTCATACGATATCTGTGAAGGAAACGTGCTCCTAGAATGAGTTGGTTTAGAAAATGGAAAACAAGCACTGTGGACAGGAGCTTTGGCACTCTTGTTCAAACTTTGACAAATCATATCTTCGAAAGTATTGGTAAGAGTTGAGAATTATATCAATGGATTCTTATGATAGTACTTCATAATAGCAGAAATTAAATTCAAACATCATAAAAGAATTTAAATTCAACAAGAGTGCCAAAAATTATTAATACAAAACCAATAGACCAATTCTACCCAAAAACGAACTCATCCGACATATTCGTTCCTCAATTCTATGATGAACGATATATTTTTTCCTCAAATCCACTCTGAAAATTATATTATATCAATTGAAACTTTAGGCAATATTTCAGTTTTGTTTTTACTGGAGATATTCTGAACTCAATATTATTATTATTGAAAGTTTTTTTCTGGGTTTTCTCTCCCAAACTCTGAAAAATATCTATAAAATAAAATAATAATGAAAAATGGCGATACCGTTGTTGATAAATCAACAAGTCCAGAGCGTTCCTGCCAATAGGGTCCTTCATAATGGCTTCGTATAATAAATATACTTATGCATATATTTCACAAGTCAAATAGACCCCAGGGGGTTCATTGATTTGCCGAGAAAGCAAGAGCAGACGCGTTTCTGGCTTCTTGGCCTTCATCAGTACTCTGTAGCTTCTCAACAAATTCAACTAAACTGACCCGGGTTAAGCCTCTCAGAGCCGGCTTGGTCGATCATAAGGTAGCATTCGGATCTCGGCAGTTGCGACCCAGCAGTCGCGACGCGGCAGCCGCGTCCGCAGTCGCGGCACACCGCTCTGAAGGGATTTGCGTGCAACGCTTTCTGATGCAAGCGACTCAGCAGCGCTGCTGGGGGGCGTGTCCTGCACGCGACCACGGCATCGCCGCCAAACCGCTTCGGGAGCAGTATGGTCGCGCTGCTCGCTCTTTACGATAGTCAAAATGGCATTGTTCACCGATGAAAATGACGAGTTTTTAGTCGAATTAATAGCTAAAAATCCGTCGCTTTACAATTCCAGACTCACAGCTTATAAGGACAACATTGTCTAACTAAGTACGAATTCAAATTGTGTTTATTAAGTCTGCAGTACTTCCTGAATTTCTCTTCGTTTAAATTGAAGTGGTGTTTTATGAGGATGTTGTAGCAACCTTCATCAACTCTGGATGTACAGGCACGGGATTAAGGGGAGGGGGGGGGGGATGAACCCCCAATGTTGAACGGAGTTGGCAAATGTTCAACACAGTTGGAAAAATTTCAAAGCAGTTGGAAAAATTTCGAAGGAGTTGGACAAAATTTCGAAGAAGTTGGAAAAAATTTCGAAGCAGTTGGAAAAGTTGGAAAAATTTCGAAGGAGTTGGAAAAAGTTTCGCAGCAGTTGGAAAAATTTCGATGGAGTTGAATCGATTTTATTCCTCTTCTCATATGAAAGCAAGAGCAACATTACTTCATCATCCTCTATCAATCGCAACAAGAGTTCCCGTTTTCGTTTATTCAAGTTTTCAGACATAGTTCAGTTTGGAAACGCACAACTGTTCACATTAAATTCTGCTTGACTACTGCACGGAGCATTCGGGTCGGAATCGCTGCCCAGGCCGCGGTCGCTGATATCCGAAAGCTCGTGGCAGCGCTGCACAGCAGTGGTAATGGGTCGCGGCTGTCGGTCGCGGCTGCCTGGTCGCGACTTCCGAGATCCGAATGCTACCTATACCTAATCGCCCACGCCACCTATGAGACAAAACACGGAAATCAGCCTTTCCCCACCAGTGAATATTTGAAGCGTGAAATCATATGCCACCATTCGCTCGATATTAATCGAGAAACGAGTCCCGCAGAGCTCAGACACAGTATCTTCCCATTGGGCCATTAATTCGAATTTACCACGGTAAATTCGAATTAAGAGTGTCCAATACAGGAGAATGGACAACATAATTTACCATGGTAAATTCGATTAAGGGTGTCCAATACAGAAGAATGGACAATAGAACATACGCGCAAAAGCTTCTGACTTCACGTCAGTGCTTGAACCAATTTTTTTCTCAAAAAATGAGATGGAGAAGTACGTATTAATTTTTTTGGCGCTCTAGTTCCTCGGAACAGATTTCTTATCAATTTGCCCAAATGTCTGTAATTTTCGAATTTTTGGCTGAAAATGATCTCAAACGATTTGGTTCGAAACACTGATCAAGAATCCGAGGTCGAAATCGATTCTGTCCGGCCGGCCGTAGGCACGATAACTCTCGAACGGAAGGAGTTAGAGGATTGAAATTTGCAAGGTGGGTTTGGAGCGTAAATATCTCGACGAGTTCGTTAATGGGCGAAATCCATCAAGCGGTTTCGGAGTTATGGCCGATTTTAGTAAAAACATTTTTTATGAATATTTCCGAAACCGATCACTCGATCTATCTGAAATTTAGCATCAAATTGTAAAATCATGAGCTTTATACTCATGTGAAGTTTTGTATTGACCAGGTTACCGCAAAGTGCCAAAAAGAAATTTTGAAAATTAAAAAAAAAAATTCTACAATAACTCTCTAACGGAATGAGCTAGGCAGTTGAAATTTTCAGAGTAGGTTAGGGAGATGGTTAGGCCAGATGGTTCCGGAGTAACGGAAAAAGAATTTTTTTTTTAAGTAACAAATTTCAAATTCAATTTTTATTTGAGATGCAGTTTCACCATAAAAATCCATTGATATCATTTTCAACTCCAACAAGCTAATACTTTCGGAGATATGGATTTTGTTAATTTCTATAATGAATCGTACTTCTATGTTTTCACAGAAATCTATAATTATTCTATCTATAAATTATTATATGACCTGTGTTCATACTCGTACATGTCATCCTGTTCTATAAGAGAGAGTCAAATTCATTTCAGCTATCTTAATTTGATTTCTTCCATGGTGCAGTTCTCATTCTCAGATGGCTCATTTAATCTTGATAAAAAAACTATTATTTGAATTGAATTTCCTTTCTGATGCAGTTCTATCATAAGAATCCATTGATATAATTCCCAACTCTGAGAAACCAATACTTTCGGAGATATAATTTGTCTGTTTGAACAAGAGCGCCAGAAAGCTCCTATCCACAGGGCTTGTCAATTTTCTATATCTATTAGGTTAAGAGTTGTAGTGCTAACCAATCGAAATCTGGTCACCATGTACAAAATTGAACATGCTCCTGACTTCACGCCAGTGCTTTTCGAGAGTTTTTGGACATTTTTCACTAGTAATGTAATAACTCGTCTTTGTCGGTGTCAATTAAGATTTCAAAACATATGGAGATGAAGCTCAATTACTTCTAGCAACTAATCTTCAAAGTGAATTACTCTAAACACTCTCGTCGTAAAATGAATGTGTTCACTGGTATTGAGCGTGTTATTGTTGATCATTTCTTAGATTTTTCGAAAGTACCCGTGTCAATTACCAGTTTCCAATAAGCAACCTCTACATATTATGTATACATCCTGGAACCTTAATATTAGTTTCTCTAGAGATTTGCGTCAAAAGTGCATGCAACATTTTAAGTCCTGTAAACAGACCATAAATAATCTTGATTGCACTATCACACACTTGATTATATGCACGATTCGCTAGAGTAACGTACGGACTTCCCTAATTGAATTACAGTCAGGTGATTGAGTAATCACTCGCCTCCGCACCATATAAAAAATGGGAAATAATTTTAAATATAATAATTATAAATAGAGGAATATACAAGGTATTTGGTAATTCGACACGATCCTTCTAAGTGGATATGCTAGACCGAGGGGGAAACCGCTGACAAAAATTTGTACACCAGAATTCCAACTCAACCGGAATTTCATTGGAATTCAATAGGAATTCATTGAAATTCAATAGGAATTCATTAGGAATTGAATAGGAATTCTTTTGAAATTCTATATTCTTGTACAACAGAATTCCTAGCGGTTTACCCCTCGGTTAAAACCAACTATTTGGAGCTGTGTACATGATTGTCCGATAGGTGTCGCACTCTAACATCAATAGGAATTCTCAATAATCCAATAGGAATTGCATGGAATTCAAAAGTAATTCCACGGAATTCAATAGGGATTCCAGGAATTCAATAGGAATTCCTCGGAATTCAATAGGAATTCCATGGAATTTTACTTTCTTGTACAGCAGAATTCCTAGCGGTTTACCACTCGTATAGACATCATTTGCAACGAATTGAGTAGAGTCCGAAAATCTATTGTTAGGAAGATATGGCGATTTTTCAACCTATTGGAAATTTTCTGCTTTGTTATCGAAAATAATTAATTTTGTAAAAACTACTTGACTCTAAATATTCAATGTATATTTTTTCAAAGCTGAAGAGATGTTTATCATTTCAACATCAAGTTATTAACTAAAAAATTGGTTCAAGCCCTGTGGACAGGAGCTTTTTGGCGCTCTTGTTCAAACAGACAAATTATATCTCCGAAAGTATTGGTTTCTCAGAGTTGGGAATTATATCAATGGATTCCTATGATAGAAATGCATCATGAAAGAAATTAAATTTAAAAATAGTGTGGTTTAAAAAAAATGCTTCAAAAATTATCTTATAAAAAAGAGCAATCTACAATGCTTCAATGCCTTAATGCTTCAAAAATTGTCATTAAATTTATTTATCAAGATTAAATGAGCAATCTGCAATGATTCAACCTCGTGGAATGGGTTGTTGCAACTTAGACTCGGTGCATAGTTTTCACAATTCGAAATACCTAAGGAAAGTATCATCAAAATGTCTAGAGCAAGGCTAGAGACAATCATAGCAGATTGTCCATTCATTCCTGATATTTGAGTAGGTAGTGGATTACGAACAAATCATTTTAATAGTTCAAAATATATTAATAAAATACTATCCTCTTTTCATAATTTAAAATTCAATAGTCCATACCACTAAAACATTCTTTTCTGAATTATGAACCTTAAGTCAAGAAAAAATGATTGATACACAAATGAAGATCCATATTTCAGTATTTTTTTGCTAGCAACATTATGAAAATACTGTATATAGGAACATGTCACACTACCAATACATAAGGAAGTATGAGGTAATATTAACCTCAGTGGTCAACGAACAGTAATTTCTTTTGATGATTCCATTATGTTCTTCTTTCCTATTGCCTCCATAAACTACATCAAAACAGTCTTGTATATATTCACAAATTCAAGAATCGAATACTTGCTTTCCAAGATAAAATAACAACTATGAATTGACAATCTCTAATAGCTAGAAAAGATGACATTTATGAATAGTGATCACAGACAGATTCTGTGTTCACATAAAGTGAATAAATAGAACTTACGATGTATTATTGAAACTTTGAAACATCATATCTCCGAAAGTATTAGCTTGTAAGAGTTGAAAATGATAACAATGGATTCTTATGATGAAACTTCATCTTAAAAAAAATTAATTCAAAAGTTGTAATGCAAAAAAAATATTTTTTTTCGTTACTCCGAAACTATTAGACCGATTTTACCCAATAACGAACTTAACCGAGATATTTATCTCCTAAACCTACTCTGAAAATTTCAAATTTCTTGCTCATTCCGTTCGAGAGTTATCGTGTTAACGGCTGGACGGACGGCCGGACAGAATCGATTTTGACCATGGATTCTTGATCAGTGAGTCGAACCGAATCGTTGAAGACCATTTTCAGCCAAAAATTCGAAAGACAGACAGACATTTGGGCAAATTGATAAGAACTCTGTTCCGAGGAACAAAAGCGCCAAAAAGTATTATGAACTTGGTGTACAAATTCAGATAAAAACTGCCTTGTTTAATTAGCTTTTTGCGCGCGTGTTCCGCAAGGAACAGCGTGCTATCATTTCGTCACAATGTCTGTATTTTTCGAATTTTTTTGTGAAAATGGTCTCAAACGATTGGGTTTGACTCCCTGATGAAGAATTCGAGGTCAAATTCAATTCTGTCCGTCCGGCCCGGCCAGCCGGCCGTTAGCACGATAACTCTCGAACGGAGCAAGTTAGAGCGTTGAAATTTGCAGGGCATGTTTGGAGCGTGAATATCTCGGACAAGTTCGTTAATGGGCAAAATCCATCGAGCCGTTTCGGAGTTACGGCCATTCAGCCTCAAATTGTATAATCATGACCTTTATATGCCAGCGAAGTCTCATAATGATCGAATGGCTGTAAACTAGAAAAAAAAAATGTTAAATATTTGAAAATGAAATTGAAATTTTGTTTTCACTATAACTCGAGAAAAACTGATCCAATTGAGTTGAAGCTCGGTAGTTATATGCGAAGTACCAACGAAAACACTTATGCAAAATTTCGTGGGGGTAGCATGAGTAGAAAAAATTTAAAAAAATTTTAACTATCAGCGGAATATTTTGCTGGAAATTCCGAAACCAAATATCGGAATGAGTTCAGTTTTGGCACTTCGGTGACCAATAATGACCTCTTGGGGTGTGCAAAATTTCACTGCGGACAGACCACTAGGAGCCTCAAAAAAAATTAATAATTTTGAACCTCCAAACTGGTCAAATTATTTCATTTCGAAGTTCTACACGGAATACATACATACATAACAATATTCTGACGGGTTTTTACGCGTTTATCTGAATCAATACGATATGTACGAGGGCAACTGATTAAAATATGGACTACTTACTAGCATGGCAATTGAATTAATTCGTAAACGATGTGTGGAATTTTAAATTGGTTTTCAAAATTAGTCTAAACGGTGAACGACTGGGGTGTAACTGCCTCTTTTGGGCATTTTTTGTTATTCGCATAAGCAGACGAGAAATAATTTAACTGCTCGAGTTTTCTTCTGAGAAGATTGGGGTTTTGGGGTGGAGGATGTTATTCCTCCATAGAATCCCCCGGTGCCGGTCTGCGCATGCGTGGATTCAAGATGCGATATCTCCTGAACCACTAGTGTTGGAGAATCGCAGTTTTTTGTGACTGACAGGATGGCCATAAAGTGACAAAAAAAAATTTCAAAAATTTTAAAATTTTGTTTCAACGATAACTCGTAAAATACTGATCTGATTGAATAGAAACTCAGTAGTTAGATGCAAAAGACCAAAGCGAAAACTTTTACAAAATTTCGTGAAGATTACGTCACATGAAAAAATTCAAAAAATTACTCTATTTTGCTTGAAATTCCGAAAAATATTAATTTGAAATTCATGCTGCCTCTTCCGGGCATTTCTCGTTATGCGCATGTGCAGATGAGAAGTCATTTAACTGCTGTAGTTTTCGTCAGAGAGGATTGGGGTTTTGGGGTGGCGGATGCTATTACTCCATAGAATCCCCTGGAGAGGGTCTGCGCATGCGTGGATAAGGGATGCGATATCTCCTGAACCACTAGTGTTGGAGAATCGGAGTTTTTTGTAAGGTGTGTGATTTTGAGAGGACTTTCAGTCGCGTGTAGATTGCGCATGCGCAGAAGAGAACTGAATGTTTTTGGGTTGTGTGGGTTATGTTGGGGGTGCTGAGCGATATTGTGAGGTTTTAAAAAAATATTTATGACAATTCAGTGCAAGGACAAGTCAGTTTGGGGGATGTAGCGTTGTTTCCGAGTTAAAGTGTCCGTACCGTGGCCCTGGGGCTAATTTCGAAATTGATGTTACCCCTTACGGGCATTTTTCGTTATGCGCATGAGCAGACCATCAGTGATTTAACTGCTGGTGCTTTCGTCAGAGAGGATTGGGGTTTTGGGGTGGCGGATGCTATTCCTCTATAGAATCCCCTGGTGAGGGTCTGCGCATGCATGGATTCAAGAAGCGATATCTCCTGAACCACTAGTGTCGGATTTTCATTAAGCGTCTGACGAAGAAGTATAGACTCCGAAACGTTACGATATAGTTGTTTCTTCGTTGATGTTGTTTCGTTGTTGTTTGTTAGGCAACATTGTTCAATTGATTGCTTCTGACAAATATCTTGTGTTTCTTACGCAAAAGCAAATCACAAAATAATTAATTTTTATTTTATAGATATTTTTCAGAGTTTGGGAGAGAAAACCCAGAAAAAACCTTTCAATAATGAGTATACCTCCCACAATATCCTTTAATGATTACTTATGTTCTTTCAGCTTTACAAATTTCAAAATATTCTTGTACTTTATAAGGCTCACATTTTACTGTGAAAGAATTAATTCTCCTTACTATTCTCGGCCAAAAAGTGTACCAGTTTTCTTTAGACGCTTGTTTTTACTTACGGAGCTAAGTAGCTTTGGGCGAGTTCAGTACCTGGATGGGTGACCACTCTGGCTATAAATTTGAACAGCGCGTCAAAGCTCCTGTCCACGGGGCTTCCCCACTTTTTTTTCAGTACAGACAGTTAAAAATTGGTCGAAGTATTAATTTCGAATATTTAGGAAGGCGAAAAGAGAAATTTTCCTCCAAGCTTGGGCAGTTGGCTTAAAATCAATTTAGAGAAAAAATATTCAGGATACATAAAAAAAAATTATATTAAAATGTAGATTTGTAGTAGCGAGAGTTGAAGCACCATCACATGGTGAAGATTTTCTCGATTTTTTGAACTATCTATAATTTTGAAAACTATTATGACTTGGCCTATTATCCGCTTACGGCTTGAAGTCGACTTCTGGAACGGCCTGTATATTCTATATTCAAAAGACACTACGAGATAATTCAGTATCCCTAACTTTGAAGGAGTAGTTTATGCTCAGAATATACGTAAAAAGCATAGGATCAGATTCTTTTCGATTTTGTTAAATCTTGCAAGCGACGTACAACTTACTTTCTTGTTAAGCGCTCTTTTCTGGAAGACTGTAGATATAGACATCATGGAGGATGATATAGAAAACAGAAAACAATTCTGCGAAGTGCAGACAATAGACAAGCAACTGGATAATCTGCATTACAAACGTCCTTCATTACGACACACGCTTCACTCAAGTGTCCCCAATACGACTTTCCATGCAGAATTCTGAGAGGAACGAAATGATGCAATTGTGTTCATGGGTATCACAAGAAGGTATTGCATCATTTGAATATAATCCGAACATCAAACGATGCTTATGAATCCATTTTCCGCATTTCAACACAGACCCACAATATACCACGGTACTCAATAGCGTTATAAAACACATACACAGAGAAAACACTAAGATTTGATCAAAGAGATACCTACTAGTTCAACGATATACTCTACTAGCGGCCCGGTTCGTGCTTCGCTACGTATAAAGTAATTTAATTGGAACATCAAATTCATTTATTCAAACAAAAAAATATTTTATCAAGCTATTTTTTATGAATAAACAAACGTCTGGGGGTTTTTCATTTTCGATCGTTAATTTTCTACTTATTGTTTGAATATTTTGAGTAATTTTAATGCAAAAATCCTTCCGATCGAACGGATATTCATTATAGATTTCGTAACTTAACGAAAAGATCAAAATCCCAAGATACTTTTACTGGAGTAACGCTCCTTTAAGTTTTTCATTGAGTAAAATTTAAAAACTTTTAAGAGAAACCTATTTCGGACGCTCCGAGATTCGATCCCGCCGCCCCGCGAGGCTCGGGAGCTATAAATTCCCAATCCCACCCCTCAGCTCACTTGGCCACGTTGCCTAAGTGAATCAACTCCGATTATGTACCAAATAAAGATTTTTTCCGCAAATCGCCAGGAAATTTTGACATTCCTGTCAAAATTTCTTGAAGAAAAAGTCAGGACTTCCTTACTGTAAGGAGATGATATTTCCGTACAGTTGTTAGTGTTCTACATAAATGATAGAAAACACATTGCTTATAAGGAATTAATTTATATTTTGAAAACATCAAGTCATTGCTGAATACATTTTTAAGATCAATTTGTTATATTTACAGTAATTTGACAGTTAGCACAATTATTGAACATTGGAGGAACACTCTTAGAACTATGAGAAGCATTTTGGACAACATGCAGGGTGGAAGGGTCATTTTGTTGAATTTTTTGTACTGTGAAAATTTTATTTGCCACCTCAACCTTATTGTTAAGCGATTCTTCGATATATCCTTCAGCAACGTTTGATGACTTCCATCCGCCATGCCTCTTTAAACTAGTTATGTCGGCACCAGAGTCAACCAATATTGTTGCAGAAGACCGACGAAAGCAGTGACCAGTATATTCTGTCGGATTTACCAAGTTCAAATAAGTAGCAACTATTTTGGGCATTTTTCTAAATTGATGAATTCCTACCACTTGTCTACAACCCTTTCCGCTTTGATATTTAAAGAAAAATCGGTCACTGTTCATATTTTCTGGTCTTAACGAAACATACTTTCGATAAACATTCAAGTAGATCTGATTAATTACAAATGATCTTGGTTTGTTGGTTTTCGAATCAGGTATGCTGATTAAAAGCTTAGATTCTAAGTCTTCTGTATCGTGTACAGTCATTCGGACTAACTCATCCATTCTACAGGCCCCAGAAATACCAAATATTACAGCCACCTAAAAAATAAATAAAGCTATAATCTAAATAGAAATTAAAACCTTGTAAATTACCTTAATCATTAAATTTTCTTTATCTGGAGCCTCCTGGATAAATTTTTCAATTTCTTCCTTCGTTAACATCTTAGATTTCTTTGCCCTATAACCTTGAGCTTGCCGTTTCAATAAAGAACGAAGTTTTGAGTATGTAGATATATCTACATTGTGTTTAAGTGCAAGGGTTGACTTCAGCATTGAATAATTGGCCCATAATGTTGAAGATTTCATCTTTAAACAAAGGTCTAGGAAGTATGCCATTACAACATTTTCTGAGAAAGAACTCGTATTTTTACTCATGCGATAATCCATAAAACGTCTGTATGCATTTTCGTACTTTTCTCTTGATTTCTTTGGCAATAATTCTAATGAAGCAGTATTCACTGCCTCAACCAGCTTTAAATCAATCAATATCTGTCGAATTTTAAACGATTTGCGGAAAAATAGTATGTTTACCTCGTAGGAAAAGCCACATTCCTGGACTCTGTGTTGCTAAGTCTCGGCTTGCGCCTCGACTTAGCAATCTTCACAGTCGTCCAGGAATGTTAAGCTTTTCCTACCCGGTAAACAATGTACTATTAGTACTCGGATGATTTCCGTCTTTCGATTTTCAGAACATCGTCAATCCTGTCAAGCGATCGATCGAAATCGGTTACTCGTTCATATTTCTCGCAGTTTTTCTAGGCGATTCCAAGATTTTCGAGTAATTCCGTTTGGAATTCAAATTCGATTCGATATTTCTCGTCGTTCGTTCAGACCGAAAACGTCGACCTTGAAGGAGCCGCGTTAAAATTCGCCACAGAAATACGTGAAACGTCAGAATTTTGTCGATTTTCGCAAAAAGTCACATTTTCCTATCGTTCTTCCGGGAAAACGAAAGAGAGGATCGAAAAGGGCTCCGTTACGGACTAATTTCGAATCTCGTCTTCTCGTTCCCACAAATACTGTCGTTCCGAACGCCACCGTTCCTCCGAATTCCTTCCCACAATTTTGCTCCTTTTGCGAAAATCGGCGTTTTTTCGCCTTTTCGCGATTTTTTTTTAAATACTCCCCCATCTTTTAGCTCCAAAAACGCGAAACTCTACGAAACTTCCGTATTTTTACTCGATAAACCCCTCCGGAATTGGCAAGGTTATTATTTGTCCGGAATGAGATATTCACCTGTTGGTTTTGAAGAAACCTTTTAAGTTGTTGACTCGGTGTACCAAAATATGTTAAGCTATTGAATATTTTATTTTTATCCTTAATTTCTGGTAATACTAAACTAATTGTTTTTCTAAATTGTTTTTTCGTCAACATTTTTCTGATTAACTCTGTGTTATATCCATTGTTCACCGCTATTTGTTCGATAATTTCTAATTCTGTACCATAATTTTCTTCGGATAAAGGTATATAAATTAGCCGGTGTAAAATACTATGAAATGCCGCGATTTTATGTTCGAATGGATGACACGAGGATCGATGAATAATTGTATCCGTATGGGATGGTTTCCTAAATATTGAAATCTCATGTAATTAGTTTTAAGTCTATTATGTAAGTAATTTGTTTTAAATAAGTTTCTCATGTAATTAGTTTTAAATGATTCTGTGTCCATGTCATCTAGGTATAGGGAGATAATCCGCCGTATTCACAAAGCATTCAATCTCCGTTAAGTCCTAACTGAGGTCCTCAGTTAAGGATAAATAAGAATCGCAACCTCAGTTCAAGTGAAAATTAACGTGAAACAGGCCTGTTTCAGCACCGTTACATACGTTAACAGAGGTTGCGATTCTTATTTAGCCTTAACTGAGGACCTCAGTTAGGACTTAACGGAGATTGAATGCTTTGTGAATACGGCGGATAAACTTGTTAAGAATTTAGTATGATGTAGTCTGATGAAGTCGCTGTGTCGACGAAACGCGTCACAATATTGAATAAATAAGTGTAAATCGTATATAATTTATCATTGAGTCAAAAGAACATCACATCAGTTTCCTTAGATAAATGAAGAACCGCTCGACCGATTTTGTGCAAACTTCATATAAACCATCTACTAAATAGTCCGAACAAAGCCAAAACATTTGGTTTGGATAGGTGAGCCCTTTCTTGAGTTATAAAATTACAACGAAAAGTGGCATTGATTTTTATATATATATTGATTCCGTATTCCACGAGTAGAGTAAAACTTCATTCAATGATAGGATTATATTAGGTTGCCAATGACAATGACGTTAGTTTGAATATAAGAAGAAGAACTCCTTGGATTTCAATGGATTTTGCAATTATAGTAAGTGTTTGGGTTTCAATGATATACTTTAGTAGTTTCCTTAACGGATTTATCATTGATGCTATATTTTACTCAATTTCATTCAAATTCATTGTTTACATATGAGTATTATACTATATTAATTTCAATTCAGAATTCATCAATGAGTAAATCATTAACTCATATTCAAGTGAAATGACTTTTATTGGTGGAATAATTTTTATAATCCCAGTGAACATGTGGTATATCCTCTCATTGAGGATGGTTTATTTTCTCTTGCTTCAATTTTATGAAGCATAGGTTCGAAAATTTTAAACAATCACATTATATGATGACCTGAATGACCTATGCTGGGATTGAATAACAAAAACCAGATTGTTTCAGAACATATTTTATTATAATCTAAAGAACTTACCTTCGATAATTACCGATTTGGTCTTTTGGATTTTTTAATCTACAGTCAATAAAGAACAATACAAAAATTAAACTCTATCATAAAATTGCACTAATTAATAAAGTAAATGAATCGATAAATACATCCTTGTCTATGCATGTAGAGAATGAAAAATTTATTGAAGAAAATTAATTCGAATAAAGACTAACATATCAACATGTGGGTTCCTTATTTGAGTTGGGCACAATGTCGATAAAATTACGTGTCACTTACTGATGTATTTTTATTTTTGTTAATATTTTATGAAAATGTATTATTTAGACAAAACCATCAATAAAAATTAATCAAATTATTCATCTATCAATCAACTCAAAAAATATTAAACGAATCCAATTCAAACATGGTAAGTAATTGTAGAATGCCGCCGCGCAAATTTTTATGAAATTTCGTGATAACTGAATCACTAGAAAATTCTAAAAAATCATAGAAAATCCATGAAAAAAATTCTATATCTCAGGGACTATCCGTCTGATATCACTAACATTTTGCGGAAGGCTTCAAAACCTAACTTTACAGCCAATCAACAAGTCCAGAGCGTTCCTGCCAATAGGGTCTCCATAATGGCTTCGTATAATTAATTTACTTATGCATATATTTCACAAGTCAAATAAACCCCAGGAGATTTCATTGATTCGCCGAGAAGCAAGATAAGACGCGTTTCTGGCTTCTTGGCCTTCATCAGTACTCTGTAGCTTCCCAACACTATTGGCAGGAACGCTCTGGAATTGTTATTTCATTAACAACGGTATCGCCATTTTTGCGCGTATGTTCTGGGGAACATCGCGTTATTGTTTTGCCCTAATGTCTGTAACTTTCGAATTAAGGGTGTCCAATACAGAAGAATGGACAATAGAACATACGCGCAAAAGCTTCTGACTTCACGTCAGTGCTTGAAACAATTTTCATTATTATTTACAGCCAAATTCCAAATTTGAACACGATTTGATCTATATTGTTGGAGATCTGAGCAGCCTTGGGTGAGTTCAGTAGCTGGATAGGTGACCCTTGCCACGCTAACTTTCGAACGGAAAGAGATAGTGACTTGTTATTTCCTTTATAACTCAAAATATACAAATCCGATCCAAATTACTTGAGACTTAAATTTTTCGTATATTGTATATTGTATATTATTATACTTATCCTCCTAGGTCTTCCCGAAGGAGACCCCTCATAAGCTCTCGAAGAGCTTGAGCGAGTAAGGAGAACCAGTTGTGTATTGTATATTTAATGAATTTCAATTCCGATAGAATACATATGTCAGAATAAAACATTCTGTGATCTTCGACGATTCCCTCATTACTCATGTCTGTCATTAAAATGGTACGAAATGTATTCAAATCCTATAAAAGCAGAAAAAACGATCTATATCGATGGTAAAAGCACTGCACGTCAGTGCTTGAACCAATCTTTATGTCTATTTTTGATGAAAGGATTCATAATTAAATGGTTTCTTTCTGGGTTTTCTCTCCCAAACGCTGAAGAATATCTATAAAATAAAAAAGTTATTATTTTGTGATTTGCTTCTGCGCATCAACGATGAAACAACTATATCGTGAAGTTTCGGAGTCTGTATCAGACTCCTTCATCAGACACTTAACGAAAATCTTCGAAATTATTTTTATTTGATAGCTATTCTGAAATTCGGGAATTGTCTTATTTCGTAATGAATATAACCTCCCACAGTATTATTTGATGATTACTTGGAATGATCCATCATCTAGCACCTGTCAAAATGAGACTCACCCTCAAAAACACCCAGTATATGTCGCAAATGAAGATGAAGCAATGTACCCAATTATTTCGCACTACATAAGTGTATTATTACCTTCACGGATGAACGGATGTTGAAAATGAACCAATAATATTTCAACGTAACGTACTGTAAGTTCAACTTCTCACGAAGGTTAAATTGGACTCACGTTTATAGCGGTTATGCGTCAATTTCGTAACTGGCAGACGGGGATTGTAATATTCTTTTTAACGAATAGATTTCCACACGTGACTCAGGTTCTTCCCAATAGTTTTTTTTTAAATTATACCGCTTACGTGGACCGATAGATGTACAATTTTTTTTTTTTTTTATTCTAACGTTTGCGAAAAATTATCACCGTCGCCTGAGAGGGACCAGATGAGTTGTTGGACCACCCGATTCGTGATAATGGTTAGATCAAATTAATATTGTATGTCGACGAATATTTTCATCTAATTCTATCTATGAATGCTGTATCTAAATCGATAATTGATTATGGTTCTTAAAAATTCATCACACTTTATGTCTCAGAATTCACGTTACATTTGTTATTACGATACAGGATGTAACAACAAATTATGCTTGTTTTAGAGAACGCAGAACTCATCAATATAAACCATCTAAAAAGAAATCGTCTACACATATAGCTGGTCGGGAAAAAGACTATCATAACTCAAAAAATGCCATTTTAGGCGATCTTGTTCCTCGGAACAGAGTGCTTATCAATTTGTCCAAATGTCTGTAATTTTCGAATTTTTGGCTGAAAATGGTCTTGAACGATTTGGTTTGACTCACTGATCAAGAATCCGTGGTCGAAATAGATTCTGTCCGACCGTTAACACGATAACTCTCGAACGGAATGAGCTAGACAGTTGAAATTTTCAGAGTAGGTTTGAGGGATAAATATCTCGGTTAAGTTCGTTATTGGGCAAAATCAGTCTAATAGTTTCGGAGCAACGAAAAAAAATGTTTTTTTTTTACATTACAACTTTTGAATTCAAATTTTTTCATGATCCAGTTTCATCATAAGAATCCATTGTTATCATTTTCAACAAGCTAATACTTTCGGAGGTATGATTTTTCAAAATTTCAATAATACATCGTAAGTTCTATGTATTCACAGAATGTGAACACAGAATCTGTCTGTGATCATTATTCATAAATGTTATCTTTTCTAGCTATTAGAGATTGTCCATTCCTAGTTGTTATTTTCTCTTGGAAAGCAAGTCGAAATTCTTGAATTTGTGAATATATACATGACTGTTTTGATGTAGTTTATGGTGGCAATAGGAAAGAAGAACATAATGGAATCATCAAAAGAAATTACAGTTCGTTGACCACTGAGGTTAATATTACCTTTTGCTTCCTTAAGTAGTGAGACATGTTCCTATACACAGAATTTTCATAATATTGCTAGCAAAGAAATACTGAAATATGGATCTACATTTGTGTATCAATCATTTTTTCTTGAGTTAAGGTTCATAATACAGAAAAGAATGTGTTAGTGGTATGAACTATTCAATATTAAATTATGAAAAGAGGATAGTATTTTATGAATATATTTTGAACTATTAAAGTAATTTGTTCGTAATCCACTACCTACTCAAATATCAGGAATAAATGGACAATCTGCTATGATTGTCTCCAGCCTTGCTCTAGACATTTCGATGATACTTTCCGTAGGTATTTCGAGTTGTGAAAACTATGCACCGAGTGTAAGTTGCAACAACCCATTCCACGCCACGAGTTTGAATCATTGCAGATTGCTCATTTAATCTTGATAAATAAATTTAATGACAATTTTTGAAGCATTAAGGCATTGAAGCATTGTAGATTGCTCTTTTTTTTATAAGATAATTTTTTAAGCATTTTTTCAAACGTCTCTTTTTTTAAATTTAATTTCTTTCATAATGCATTTCTATAATAGGAATCCATTGATATAAATTATTATGTCATGATGACATATTAAATTATATCGTAAATTTTCCCTGCTCATTTTTTCATTATTTTACACAATACAAAGTAAAAACATGCATCTATGGGAGATGATAGCCCTACATATGGGCCCTGTAGCGGTCTTCGAACATCTGAAGTTCTGAATAATCATCACTTGGACTGGCCAGATCTGGTTTTGAAAGAGACCCTCCTGGCCTTACGAGCAACAATTTCCTTTTTGAATTCAATATTGAAGGGATTTCTAAGATCAATATCTTTGAGAACTAGCAGAGGCGATTCTTCTCCAAGAGATCCCATGCGCTAACAGAAGAGTATATTTGTGAGAGGAGACTTTTGAAAGGTTTTGTATTATTTTTAGTTTGTTCGTTCTTCTCCTCTTGTCTTTTCATTTTTCAGGTTGAGTTTTGGGTACCTTGGAGAAACCTCTCCGTTTTTTGACGAAGGAGTCCATATTGAAGAAATAAAATATTTGTAAATTTCAGCAAATTTTGTGAACAATAGTTACAAATCACAACACTCACGGGGAGACAGTGTTTTTTGCTGAGGTTTTTCCCTAAGCTCTTGTATCATACGCAGAATTGTATGGTACCCCGTTACACCAACCTCTGCTAACACATATAAAACTCTCAGTCAAAAGAATATATATATTGATATAATTCCCAACTCTGATAAACCAATGCTTTCGGAGATATAATTTGTCTGTTTGAACAAGAGCGCCAAAAAGTTCCTGTCCACAGGGCTTGAACCAATTTTTATTTAAGCAGCCGTTTTTGATTTCTTTTTAGGCAAATAAGCGCGTTTTCAAGGCTTGCAAAAATAACAAAATATCATGAACACAAAATATTTTTTATTTGCGGAATGCATACGTTTCATGCTAACAATTCAATCATTAAATGAAATATTAGAAAAAATTTAAAAATGACAAAGTATATGACATTGGTATGACATTGAAAATTTGGAAGTTGTGAGATAACTAGCCTTGGAACAACATGTAAACTTCTTAATATCTTGAAAATATGGAGACTATGGTAACTAACGACACTCGCAAGAGAAAACAATTCAATATGGTAATGGGAAGCTGGAAAACGCCGATCTGTATGTAGTGCTCTACCCCGTTATCGAAAATGTTGTGTGTTCATGAGATTCTTTTGATAACATCTTTGTAACCGCTTCAGCCCCAAGTGTCAACGATACAACAAATGAAAGGTAAAAGTTCGCAGTTTTGGAATCTAATTTATTATTAGTATGCTACCGTGGATAAAAATCATTTATTTTAAAAAGTACCCCCTCCCCCCACCATTTGTTTCAGTGGGGGTTACGAAAACTTTTTTCGCCAGGGTTTCAAACCCCTCGAGCTGCTTACTGAAACCGTCAAATTTCATTGCTCTATCTCAACTGGTCTCTAAAATATTTGCAAAATAAGGAAACTTACCCCTGGCTTAAACCATCCCTAACTTCCATCAGAAGACCTAGAGGACAGTTTAACAACAGGAAGTGTGACACCCTAATTTAAAAATTTCAAGGGGAACAATGGGCCTGAAGGCCTCAGTTCAGCCTGGGACGGCACCGCGGTAGAAGAAGACACCCGAATGGTACCCCATCACCATCGTACCCGTCCAATACCTCCTAGAATACATGTAGAATGTATTCTAGGAGGTATTGACCCGTGTCGGTGTGGCGGCCTCGGACCCTGTATAGCAGGGGTGGCCAACCGGTCGATCGCGATCGACTGGTCGATCGTAGCTATAGGTCCAGTCGATCGCGGCGAGGCAGACAGCATCGAGTTCCATTTAAAAAGTCTACAATTATAGAACTATACCGGGTGGCGCAAATTAATCGATCAGGCCAAATTTCTCCGTTGGTACGCTCCGGAGAAAAAAAAATTCGAATAAAATATTTGTAAAATAAAGGGAGAAATCAAATGATGATGTCAGACTTGACCTTGACCTTGGCGGTCATTCTGGGGTCAAGTTTGAAATTTCAAATGGGAACATATATTTTTGACCACAGATTCCTGACGAGCGGAAAATTTCACGTTGGAATGACCTATCGTACATGATGTTCGGTGGTCATTGAGGACCAGCCAGCAGGTCATAACCCCCTGTTCGTGAAGTACACGAATTCTTGCCAATTAAATCTAATCGGCGCTTATTTATTAAATTTCACGTTGGAATGACCAATCGTACATGATGTTCGGTGGTCATTAAGGACAAACCAGATTACTCGTCAAATTCTGCTTAAGAATGAAAAGCTTTCAAAAATCAACAAGTCCAGAGCGTTCCTGCTAATCGGGTTCTTCATGAATGGCTTCGTATAATAAATATACTTATGCATATATTTCACAAATCAAATAGACCCCAGGGGGTTCATTGATCTGCCGAGAAAGCAAGAGCAGACGCGTTTCTGGCTTCTTGGCCTTCATCAGTACTCTGTAGCTTCCTCAACAAATTCAACTAAACTGACCCAGGTTAAGCCTCTCAGAGCCGGCTTGGTCGATCATTTTAATCGCCCACGCAACCTATGAGACGAAACACGGAAATCAGCCTCTCCCCACCAGTGAATATTTGAAGCGTGAAATCATATGCCACCATTCACTCGACATTAATCGAGAACGAGTCCCGCGTTTTCAAAAAACGCTAAACAGCGTTCATGGCCATTGAGAAGATACTGTCTGAGCTCTGCGGGACTCGTTCTCGATTAATGTCGAGTGAATGGTGGCATATGATTTCACGCTTCAAATGTTCACTGGTGGGGAGAGGCTGATTTCCGTGTTTCGTCTCATAGGTTGCGTGGGCGATTAAAATGATCGACCAAGCCGGCTCTGAGAGGCTTAACCTGGGTCAGTTTAGTTGAATTTGTTGAGGAAGCTACAGAGTACTGATGAAGGCCAAGAAGCCAGAAACGCGTCTGCTCTTGCTTTCTCGGCAGATCAATGAACCCCCTGGGGTCTATTTGATTTGTGAAATATATGCATAAGTATATTTATTATACGAAGCCATTCATGAAGGTCCCGATCAGCAGGAACGCTCTGGACTTGTTGATTTTTTAACAACGGTATCGCCATGTTTCATTATTATATTTGAAAAGCTTTAGTTTTCTTCCGCGCGCAGATTAGATTTAATTGGCAAGAGTTCGTGTACTTCACGAACAGGGGGTTATAACCTGCTGGTCCTCAATGACCACCGAACATCATGTACGATAGGTCATTCCAACGTGAAATTCTCCGCTCGTCAGGAATCTGTGGTCAAAAATATATGTTCCCATTTGAAATTTCAAACTTGACCCCAGAATGACCGCCAAGGTCAAGATCAAGGTCAAGTCGGACATCATCATTGGATTTCCCCCTTTATTTTACAAATATTTTATTCGAACTTTTTTTTTCTCCGGAGCATACCAACGGAGAAATTTGGCCTGATCGATTAATTTGCGCCACCCGGTATATCTATATTGGTAGATCGTGCAGTTTTGTCAGTAAATAGTAGATCTTGGATCTCATCAAGTTGGCCACCCCTGCTGTATAGTATAGACATATGTTGAACATACGTTGAACAAAATACTCAAAATACTAAATTTCAGCAAACGGTACCACTTTCCACAAGAAACTAGAATAAACAAAGATTCGAATTTAATTTGGCATGTCGATAATTTTGTCCATAAAATTTCTACTGCCGGCATCTATCGGCAAAAACTGAAGTAAAACAAAATCCTTGTATTTTGACAGTATTTGGACCGCAAATCGGCCGAAAATATGTCAAAGAGTGTCTTCACCATGTATTCTAGGCATCTATCATGTGCCATAGCTATAGAAAACTTCATGCCAAAATTCATTCAATTCTGTACAACCATGTCAAAGCTACAAAAGAAAAACTGATTTTTTTTTCAAATTTCAACGGCCTGTATCTTTATTCTTGTGCTGAATCTGGAAAATGAAAAAAGTGTTTTATTTGATGAGAGGAATCTATGGTTAAATTTAATGTACAACTTAAAGACTCACCCTACAAGAAAGAAAATGAAAGATGTCCGATGTTCCAGAAAATGACAAACAAAATCAAATCAGTGCATGCACCATGTTTATAGACATCTTATAGTTTCCGAGAAAACCTTGTGTTGTCAATCATCTGTGTCGCAGACATTGGATGTGCCGAATTTCTTACCTACCTCAAATGCGAATCCACTCCGAAGGTAAATCTGTTGGTAATCTTGTTCCTGGTGTCTGTCGGCTGAAGCGTTGAACCATAGAATAACAGCGCCAATCGGTAACGATTCGGTGCGCGCTAAATCGATGAGTGCCGTATACTAAATTCTAAAACACATTACACGAATAATCCGACTAATTGGCGTAATATCATTTCAATCACAGGCAAAGCCGCTACCCAATTACGGAAATAAATTGATGAATTAATGTCGCGCTAACGGAATATCAGACATAAATCGATTTACTGATTTTGCAGTAACTCACGGATCGCATTTTTATCGCAATAATGATCAGCCGCGAGAAAAAAGTGTGATTAAAGTATTGTTTTCATTTCTAACATGGTTCTATCCAAAATCATTAATTTTCCAAACATAAGCGGCATCTTCATGATGCATACCTAGTGTGAAAGAGACCAGACGAACGTGCGGCCTCTCTAGCTCTACATATAAGGGCGCAAAAAGTCTTCGATTAGGGGTATTGTTCCTTTTAATATACAAACCTTACGAAAGAAACAGGTCTCACAGCTTTTTAGTGTCTTTTTGAAGATTGATCAATACTGTGAAGCAAATGCTCTGTCTATGATCCATTCCACAGAATACAAATATACCAAACACTTGAGGTGCATAGAAAACCTGGCGTGGGCATTCACAATTTTTCATGCTGGTGTTAGAAACATCGATGGTCTCTCTGTAAACGGTGGCGGCGCTGAAGACGATAAGACAATCAATTCCGCTCAACAAATTCAGAATTAGTTAACTTTAGGTTCAATATGTGTAAACCCATATATAGGGTGAGTCTTTAAGTTTTACATTAATTTTATCCATATATTCCTCTCACGGCTGGAAGACTCAGGTCGATAGCCATTTGATTCATAATCAATAAAGTTGATTTCTCTCTCTCTATTCCTCTCATCAAATAAAACACTTTTTTCCTCTAACATTTTTCCAGATTCGGCTCAGGTAAAAAGTAATAAGCGTTTGGAAATTTTACAATGTTCGAAGCCACCCCTGAACTGTATTTAAGTGTTAAGTGTTAACACCTATTGGATTAAATATTGCATAATTATATGGAAGCTTTATCAACTGATGCTCGAAATTCAACGAAATTGTCGGAGAAATCTTATTTACTCCCTGAAGTTTTATAAAATGGTTTCAAATAATCTGTATGCTGGCTGCAACTTTGAAAAAAAATTAAACCACTGACTTCAACTTGATTTTCATTGAATATCCACAATAACTATAAGATTATCCTCAATATCTTCTTAGCCTATTTTAACATTTCTTACATATTTCAATTAATATAATATCAATATCCAACTAACAACAATCATTATAACCTCTGCTCTACTGAATGGAGAAAACAATGTGTGATCATTATGTTGTCTATACAAGTGATGACCTCGTATAGACAATATAATAATATTTTATTATTGATTTTTTAATTTTCTGTGCCAGAAACAGGCAGAGGAATGTAATAATTATTAGAATATTAGGTTAACCTTAGAATATAACGCCCGTTGTTCTTTATGTTTGTTATTCAAATAATTCCGTAGATCTAGATTAAAAATTTCTCGTCAAGGATAATTGGGATGAATAGGTGGAATGATACTTACAATTAATATTTCCCTTATGCATACTAATATACAACAAACTTATATGATTCAACTAAGTAGTTCGAATAAAATAATTAGAGTTGACGTGAGTTATATCTGTACAGGGTGATTCACTTATCTTGGTAACCCCAAATTTCTCCGAAACGCCCGAATATATTTTAATTCTGTAAACGCCGTTTTGTACAAGTCAACGTTGACTTGGGATGCGTGTAGAAGTTGGCGTAAAAAATAAAGGTGGCTGGCGTAGCGGCACCGTTACATTCTTTTTTTCCAGGGACATACCTTTTTTATTATGCCATTCGAAAGATGATTGAATTCTAAATTTTATTTCCAAATACCATTTTTTCCCATTTTAAACCGTTAGCGATCTACAGGGCGTTTTATGTTAATTCTATTCCATTTTTGCGCGATGTTCTGAGGAACATCACGTTATCATTTTGCCCAAATGTCTGTAATTTTCGAATTTTTGCCGAAAATGGCAAATTTCACAAACGTCCTTAGGTTTCTATTCTACAACTAATCACCAAGTATCAATTCGATCGGATTTGTATTGGTAGAAAACAAAATAATTACACGGAAACTATTGGGCCGATTATGCCCATTAACGAACTTTTCCGTCGTATTGGGATGTGCCACCTACCCTGAAAATTTCAGCTAGCTCTTTCCGTTCTCAAGTTATCGTGGCAACGGCCGGCCGGCCGGACAGAATCAAATTTTAACTCGAATTCTTCATACTACATCTTTGTACATACGCCATTCTTGACCACATATCCAAAGCTCATCGTGGAACACTCAATATTTTCCGAGTTATGGCATTTTTAGCTATACCGCCTCAGATCGCCGCCCCCTGGGGCCGCAGAAACTATGGGACATACCACATCTTTGTACTTACGCCATTCTTGACCACATATCCAAAGCTCATCGTGGAACACTCAATATTTTCTGAGTTATGGCATTTTTAGATATACCGCCCCCCTGGGGCCGCACAAACTATGGGATACACTACATCTTTGTATTTAAGCCATTCTCGATCACATAACCAAAGTTCATCGTGGAACACTCAATATTTTTCGATATACCACCCCCGATCGCCGCCCCCCTGGGTCCGCACAAACTATGGGACCTACTACATCTTTTTATTTACGCCATTCTTGACCACATATCCAAAGTTTATCGTGGAACATTCAATATTTTCTGAGTTATAGCATTTTTCGTTTTACCGCCCCCAGCCACCGCCCCCTGGGGGCTACACAAACTATACGACATTTTATTTCGATTCTTTAGGCATCCACCAAGTACTTATCGAGTTATTAATATTTCAATTTGAACATTTTTTGGTCGTTGAGTGTATGTGTGGATGTGGATAACTTCACAGCGGTATGGAGTATAATATACTCCATACCGCTGTGAAGTTATCCCAGTCTTGCATATTATGCAAGACTGGGCCAAAAAAAACGACTATTTTTTTTCTTAATGATACTATGAAAATATCAGTCATGATGATAAAAAAAATTATCGTGGAAGTTTGAGCCCTTAATAATAGTATTAAGGGGTGTATCGTTACGACTATCGGTTTTTTAACAGTAATCGCATTTTTTCACTCAAAACTCGTCAATTATCAATTTGAAAAATTTGAGCGATACGTATTTTCAAAGTAAATTAAATTCCCTACAAAAAAGCTCTCCTTGTAAATTAATGTAAAACAAGCCGTTTGCTTGTTATCGTGCCTGAAACATTGATTCATTTTTTCAATTTTGCGTTTTGATTTTGCATTTTTGCAACTACCAGCAATATCAATATTTTTGTGGTACAAAATACTTATTTTAAAGGAAATTTAATACTCCACAAAAAAAGTTTCTTAACATTTTTAATTAATTTCACTCCTTCCAAAGTTATTCGACATTGAAGTCAAATTCAAAAGTAATTTATCGTTTTTTTCGCGTTAAACATAATTTTTTTCACTTGATTGAAAAATGTATTACTTAAATATTGAGAGTAACTTTATTCTCTCGACCACTAAACATTTTTTTGTAAAATCATAATTTATTAATGTATTATTTTGCTACTCCAATTGGAGTTGCTTAAATACATTGAAAATGAATTTATGTTGATAACTAATCGTTAAAAAGCAAAATAATACATTAATAAATTATGATTTTACAAAAAAAAGTTTAGTGGTCGAGAGAAAAAAGTTACTCTCAATATTTAAGTAATAAATTTTTTCAATCAAGTGGAAAGAATTATGTTTAACGCGAAAAAAACGATAAATTACTTTTGAATTTAACTTCAACGTCGAATAACTTTGGAAGGAGTGAAATTAATTAAAAATGTTAAGAAACTTTTTTTGTAGAGTATTAAATTTCTTTAAAATCAGTATTTTGTACCACAAAAATATTGATATTTCTGGTAGTTACAAAAATGCAAAATCAAAACGCAAAATTGAAAAAATAAATCAATGTTTCAGGCACGATAACAAGCAAACGGCTTGTTTTATATTAATTTACAAAGAGAGCTTTTTTGTAGGGAATTTAATTTCCTTTAAGAATACGTGCCGCTCAAATTTTTCAAATTAATAATTGACGAGTTTTGAGTGAAAACGTGCGATTACTGTTAAAAAACCAATAGTCGTAACGATACACCCCTTAATACTATTATTAAGGGCTCAAACTTTCACGATAATTTTTTTTTATCATCATGAATGATATTTTCACAGTATCATTAAGAAAAAAAAATAGTCGTTTTTTTTGGCCCAGTCTAATGCATACACATATCTACTATATCTATGACTTCCACGGATCATAAAATTCAAAGTTGAGATTTCTCCATTAATACTCACATCGTGAAATGTTGTTTTTGCGTTCAGAGTGTTGTCCTTTTCTGAAACAAGAAAATTAACAATGGATAATTACGGCATCATCGTACACAGCTACATGGAAAGAACATTTACATTTGATGGGGTCGTCGAAGTCTGAATCACCTTGAACGGCACCATTGCCGAACTCAGATCGAGATTCAAAAGCACGATTTATTTTGCAACAACTCAAATGCAAATGAAAAATATTTCATATTTCGGCGGTAGAAGAGCTTTGTCTCAAAGTCACATATACAGGGTGTTTGGTAATTCGACGTGATCCTTTAGCGGGGTTATACTAGACATCATTTGCAAAGATTTGAGTTCAGTGAACCATGGTCCAAAAGTCTATGGTTACTGAGATATATTAATATTTCGACTTTTTGAAAATCTTTCAGGGAAGATGTATACGTCACCCCCAAAACCGCCCCTCTACGGTCGCACAAACTGAGTATTTACCGAATTATGACATTTTTCGTTTTACCGCCCCTAGCCACCGCCCCCTGGGGGCTACACAAACTATTTTTTGACATTGTATTTCCATTCTTGCATTCATGAACAACACTCTCAAATTTCATCATTATCCACCACGAATATTTATCGAATTAATATTAAGTAATATTTCATTTTGAACATTTTTTGGTCTTTGAGTGTATGTGTAGACTAGTGATGGGACCTCTCGAGTGAAAATAATCGAACATTTCGATTATTGTAACATCTCGAGATATCTGGAGATGTTCTGAAAAATGTGAGTGAATTCATTCGAATGATTTTCTGTCATCCAGATGAGATATCACTCGACTCGAGCAAGAATTGAATTAAATGAAATGAGATACGAGATATATCGTACTCGTAATTCGTTCGTATTAGTGACCGACCGAAAGTTCGGTTTCGGTTTCGGTTTCGGCCAGTTTCGGCCAAGAAATCTAGTTTTGGCCATAGTTTCGGTTTCGGCCTAAAATGGCCGAAACTTTCGGCCTGGCCGAAACTTGAATGTTTGTGAATTATCCCGGTCGTTTGGCCAGGAGTTATAAGTATGTATACATAATTGTCGTACGAGTTATTGTGATCTATCTTTGTTAAGACTGAGAGTTCATGAGAATTCACTTTAATGATTATTAATTAGATTACATAGGGTGATTCCAAATAAGACGTGAAACTTGGAGTATGACTCATTAGCTGTTGTTTAATCCATATTTATTAATAACCGAAAACCAACGGTTTTTGGAGTTTTGGACATATTTCGTCAATATTTTCTACTTTGACTAAATTTGGTGATAATTTTGGTTTATTTTCATCAGAAAAGAATATGATATGTACGAAAAAAGCAAAACTATGCTGTATAAGAGATCGAAAAAGAATTAGTATAATTTGAAATGTGGTGTATGAATAAATGAAAAATCAATTTCTAATATCAATTTGTCTGCAACTTTCGAATTTCACAATTTTGTATGCCAAAATTATTTTAAAAACTTGCCAAATTCCTTCTTCATTCTCTAAAAGATTTCGTTAGATTGCTTAACTAGTTTCGTTTCAGCAGATTTTTTATAAGTAACATTTTGAATGTCTGTCATTTAAAATAGTGAATGTGTATCAAAAGACAGCGTGAGTAAATTTCAGGCGGAAAATGACAACTGAAGACATCAGAAAGACGGCACGTGCTAGCCTATGGAATGGTGGAACATAATTTATGAATACATTTCCTAATATAATTTGGAGCTTAGTTGCAACAATAAAATATTGAATTCGTTATTTTCCTTTATTTGCTTCTTATATCCCCTTTCAAATCATACTAATTCTTTTTCAACAGAAACAGAATATCTCGGAAACCGTTGATTTTTGGTCATCAATAAAATGGCTCAAACCACAGCAAATGATCCATACTAACACCTCTTCTAAGGTTCACGTCTGATTTGGAATCACCTTGTATATTTCGACTGAATATTTTGATAACTAGGTAATGCCAAAATAATAAATAAGATCTCAAAAAAAATGTCTTTTTATTTTATTTAACACTCCTTAACTATTTTTATGCAAATGCGAATAAAATTGTAAAAAATACAGTAGATTTCAGTATGAAATATAAAGTTTCGGTTTCGTTTTCGGTTTCGGCCGAAACTGAGACCCTGGCCGAAAGTTCGGTTTCGGTTTCGGTTTCGGCTGAAATACCAGTTTCGGTCGGACACTAGTTCGTATACGTTCTGAATGTTTTGATATTTCGAAGTTCCTTTGGCGGCATGTAAGTATGAGATATGAAAGGTTTCTTCAACAATCGATATAATTTATGGCTGTCATCTGGATTCTGGTCGGGTGCTGCCGAAATACTAGCCAGCCAATGATTTTATTATTTATTCCATTGCAAATTGAGGTATTCATAAAGGCTGGTTTATGCTGGCTGGTAACTTTAACTTAATCATATATATATAATATATATAGACATTTATTTTTAGTGTTATGCTCTATAATCAGACTAAATAATCCGTTAACTTATTAATTATTATTATTAATAATAAGTAAACGGATTATTCAGTCTCAGTATCAACCATAGCGTTAGAAATCTATGTTTCAATTTTTAAGTTAGGGAATAAGTTAAAGTTACCAGCCAGCATAAACCAGGCTTTATTATTCTTATCTTATTCAGTAGCTGTTCGTTCAAAATATTCAGATATATTCCGTTTGTTAAACAAGTATTTTATCGTTATTTTTTTTAAATATTTGTATAGGTGGCATTTGATGCTTGTAGATAGCTTCAATTGGTATTATGCATGCATCTATTGAATTGACTCGAATTTTATTTTCAATAATTTTTTAAACTTAATTAACTAATTAATTGGAGGAATGAAAAAGGTCATAGAAAATTCTATCTGGACGTGTAATATATGATTAAAAAATTGTTTTTGCGAAAAACAGAATGAAATAAAGTAAAAAGTACAAATGTCATTGACATTACATTTCGCCATTCAGAAAAATTATTTGGTTTACATTTTTTTGGCGATAATCTATCACGGCGGATGTTGGTTAATTGTCCACATTTCGAAAATACCCTTTCCGACGGAACTGATGTTGCCGGTATTATTGTATTTAGTGATTATAAATAGGTATATACTTAATTGTGCATTCTGGGGAATTTCAGGTTCATAATAAATTAATAATTCATTTCATAGCTCCATTCCCTTTCGAACAGCTGGAAAGAAATTTTCAAATATTGGACCAAAACCAAATAGCATAATAATAAATTATCAAAGGACCAACGGCAATGTAATAAAATGAAGCCGTAAAATGTGAGTAGGGAGCCGACGCAATTATATTGAAGATAAGGGATAACCCAAGCCGCTCACGGGATGAGAACTGAGTGGAATACCGGATGATCAATATCTCGAATGATCATTCGATTATTGAAATCTCTCGAGAACCTATATATCGATTATTGAAATCATTCGATTATGCCCAACTCTAGTGTAGTCCGGTCTAACCGATAGCCGTAGATAATTCTAACCTAACCTAACCGATAGAGAATTCGTGCCTAAATTCAATTATCTTTCAACTTTCATAAATGTCTATATTTAAAGCAATTTAATATAATAAGCTGAAGTCTAATGGAGCAGTTCAAACGAAAGTTTCTTGTATTCTAAGGAATCAATATATTTCATGTCCTAAATCGATAAAACGCTTAGTACTCGAGAAAACGTAATTTTCCGTCTAATTTGGAATTCTAAAAATGTGTAATACAGATTTGTTATTCTGGTAAATTTACTCTATCTATAAATCAAATTCATAATAACGGTTGGTTTGTTTACTTGGATATCATCGAGATACAATAGGGGAGACGTCATCGCGTGATGAAAGTTGTATCCATGTATCCGCCATATTGGTAAGAGATTTTCAATCAACCTTTGACTAAAGAAAATTCATATTTTGATATTGGATTAATTTTACATTGACCGATTTCCCTGATGGATCTGGCATATTGGTCTCAGGCTGAGCTCCGTCCAGAGGTACCCTTTTACCCTATCATGATACGAGTGTGAAACTGGCACCGGTTTCCAGCAACACTTTGGGAGTTTGGGACTCGCGTTGAGAGCACTACTGGTGTTCGAGTTCGATTCTTCACATCACTTGTCCCTACAGCTCAAATTTTTGCACCAATTTAACAATAGCTGCCCGAGAAGTTGCTTCACGATGTCCGAGAAAACATTTAACTTTACGTACTGTTTCAACGAAATTTTCACAATTTTATTAGGTAGGTATTGAATTTCAAAAATTTCGATGCGTTGCTGAAAGACTTCCATTTTGCACGCATGTTCTAGAGCGCAGCGTCATTTTACCCAAATGACTGTAATTCTCAATTTTTTTGCCGAAAATGGTCTAAAATGATTAGGTTCGACTCACTGATGAAAAATTCCGGGACAAATTAAATTCTGGTCAGTTGGCCATCATAACTTTCGAACGGAAAGGGATAGCAATTTTCAGGGTAGGTTGCGACGGTTGAGTTCGTTAATGGGCATAATCGGCAAAACTATTTCGGAGTTATACCCAACTGAACTTTTATTGTTATTTCCTCAATAACTCAAAAGATACATACCCGATCTAATTGAAACTTGAGTTGTAGAATCATGATGCGCAAATATTTCGTGAGGGGGTGTGACTGCTGCCAAAATATCGGGCTATTCAAAATGAAACCTCCAATTAGAAATCTCTGTACTTCCCAACCATGCAAAATACAGGTTGTTTCTCTCAAAATATACCTATCATGTTCACTAATGTCCAAAAAATTCAATTCAACAACGAATTCATCAATAAGACCAATGTGATCGTTCGAGACCATTTTTACAAAAAACAGGCGAAATTCTAATGCTTTCACACGAACACGATAAAATGAATTATGTACTTAATTTTAGTTCAATATTCATTAGGTATGTAATCCTACCTACTCAATAAACCCCGAGATAAAGCCTTCAAAAACTTCATAGGAACTTTTACGTTATGAATAGGACATAGAATATCCTCCCGAAGTTTGTGGATATACTCACTAAACACCCTGTAAATATTTCTGGTAGTCGTGGGTTTCACAAAGCTTTGACAGCTTTTAACTGCAAAAACAGTGTGATTCTATGTCAATTTCCAGTTCATTTTTTATGCAACCATCGAATTATATAATTGAAATCCACAATAATTAAGCTAATAGAAGCTTCGTGAAAACCACATATACTCACTAAACACCCTGTAAATATTTCTGGTAGTCGTGGGTTTCACAAAGCTGTGACAGCTTTTAACTGCATAAACAGTGTGATTCTATGTCAATTTCCAGTTCATTTTTTATGCAACCATCGAATTAAATAATTGAAATCCACAATAATTAAGCTAATAGAAGTTTCGTGAAACCCACAAGTTTGATAAGCAATAAAACGCATTGAAAATTGAAATTTGAACTATCAATTATTTGGGAAAGCAATAAACTTAAATTTGAAATTGTTGAAATTGGTATTTATTGGTAATTAACCCAGATAAGCCTGACTTTTTTTTCCCTTGAATTTCCACTAAATCCTAATTTTTTTACTCAGATGTGTTCCCAGAATAGTAGAAAAATATCCAAAAAAATTATTTCCTCGTGGTTTTTTCTCTAGATGCCGTCCTTTTAAAAGGACATTAGCTCAATCAAGGTCTATCAGGGGATATAATAAAACTTCATATAAGAAAAATATATATTCATGACTAACGTTGGACGTGATAATTATAAAAGCATTCTTTTGGATGGAGCCCTACGTCGCATTTCTTGCAACGAAAATTAACCTTCTTCGAACATAATCTGCATCTGATTTGCGTTTCATGATAAACAATGAGATGATCCAATCGATCATAACGAGACGAATCATGAGAATCTCGCCTGCTTTTTCCGCATTGGTAGGTGCAAGGTCTTTTATTCGTCTCTAAGAGACCTTGCGCCAGTGATCGTTTAAACGACAATTGGTCCATTCTGCCACCATTCCCTCGGTGGAGCTGCCAAGCGTTTTGAACAGCCATGTCAATCAAATGGCAGAAAATTGGAAAATACCATTTTTTTCCCCTTATAGAGGTACGGTATAGACTTATGTTCTGATCTGCTCGGTCTACACCACCCATATTCTCATTATATTTCTTCACAATATTAGGTTGCTCAACTAGAATATGCTTTTTCTCCTTTTGAGAAAATCTTCGCACCAATGAAGTTGGTTTAACAGCACAATAGTTCGAGGCCATAGTAACCAGATTGTTGTCATTCCATCTGCAAATTATAATTTGTTTTTCCTTTTCAAGCATATATTCATATGTGCCCCTCTTCTGTTTTTTTTGTGCACTAGATGAGCTCAAAATATTTTCAGAGATCCGATTTTCTCTTATCGTTCCAGTTCCTCTCAAATTCCGATGGTTAAGTTCATGTAATAATGAAAGCGAAGTAAAAAAATTATCAAAGTATAAATGAAAGACAATGTTTGGAAACTGTTTTTGGAGTACGTCGCAAAATTCTAATACAATGCTTGAACCGAGTCCTAAATTTTTATATTTCGGCGAAATTATATTAGACGATCCCTGGTATGGCTCGAACCACTCAATATAACCACCTCGTGTGGTACCTGTCCAAAATTTATATCCCCATCGAATGGGTTTACCTCTAATAAATTGCTTACTTCCATGCCTTCCATAATATGGAACCATTGACTCATCAATACTGTGAGCTTCTTCCATTGGTGCATGTTCTATGAATTTTTTATTCAGTATATCGATGATAGGCCTAACTTTAGAGAATTTATCATCTATTTTCAATTTCGTATTATCACAACAGTGAATATTTTGCATAATATGCTTGAATCGGTCTCTTGATATGGCTGATCTAACTAACTCGTTTTTGGTATCACTGCTGTTCTCCCAATACATGTTCTTTCGAGCTAATCTATGGTATCCACTTAGTATCAGAACGCCTATGAAACATTTCATTTCCGTTGCGGAAATATCTGCCGTACGATTCTTTTGGGACGCGTAGGTATTCGTGTAGTACCTTAATTGATCCATCAGATTTTCATCAAAATATAATGTAAACAATTCGTATGGATTGGAATTGTTTTTTACACTATGAGGATTATTCCAGGACATTTCAGATTCAGGCAAATCATGTCCCAATGTCCAATTAAATTTTTTCAATCTTTTCAATGGTATCAATTTGGAAAGTGGCAAATTATCCTCTGGATCTGAGGAATCGTCGAAATCAGACATTCTACTTTCATCATTATCGCCGAGTACCTCCAAGTTGATCTCAGCAGTAACTCGAAGTTGACTACCTGGCAAATTATCCACATTGACCTCCTGCTCATCTCCAGAATCTTCATCTGTTATGGCTCCATTCGCATTATCAGGAGGAAAAATTGTGATAGAGGATACTGGAGCATGAATGTCGTCTTTTTCTAGCTCTTCTATGATTTCGTGAAGCTTTAATGGTCGTCGGAAGTAACTGAAACAATATGTCTGTATAAGTAACCCATTGGGCTAATGTCCTTTAAAAAGGACGTTGCTACTTCGGAGATATCGAGTATATACCAACGTAATTTCAACATGCAATATGGAAGGGAGCTCTAGTAATATGTATTCTTTTATAATATAATTTCATTTTTGCACAAAACTAATGGAACAAGAAATGACTTACCTCCAATTATCCATTTCGATATCTGCTTGTTCTACAAAAATTAATTGTCACACAACGGTTCACTCAATCGTCAGATAATACAATGAATGTCAAACAGATTACAGATGTTCTATCTACATAGACTTACACCTACTGCCATCTTCATTGGAGGTCCCGAATATCTACTAATCAGCCAAATGTGAGAATTCTGCCTGCGTCCTTTTAAAAGGACTTTAGTCTCATCTGGGTTAAACACAAAATCTAAATGATAATTGTATTAAAATCAAATTGAATTCAATATCATATCTTGAAAGCTACATTGAAAATAAAAATTTGATTGAAGATTGGAGGATGGAATTCGAACTACCTATCAAACGAGACATGAAAAGAATTATATGAATTATAAAGATTATTACCTTACTTTCCAGTATCAATAAAATAAACACTTATACATCCAAGCCTGAATGGTTGCAAACCCACCCTAAATTTATTTCGCTCTTCCAACCAGCTTTTGTAAAAACCATTGGAATACCCAAGTATTTAACATATCAAACAGCGATATGACAATGACAAGATTCACATTCAGAAATGTAGGTATCTAAGATCATTATAATTATGATAAAGCCATTTGCAGTCAATCAATAAATTCTGCTGAAATATATCTTCAGAAATATTATATTAAGTGAAAAATCCTGCAGTTGAAATGTGAAGAATTAGAGTGACCTAATAATTTTTGACTGAAGACGCCTATCGAACCATTTGAATCTATATCTATAATAAATAATTCTTTCTAACCTACCCCTTGTATCCACTGAATGTTCATTGTTTACTACAGTATCCTTATCCTTTAAGTTGTTAAAAGAGGTCTCATACACTTCTGTTATAGTTTCTATCGTATCACCAGAAGCCATTTTGATCACTTAATTACTATCATAATTAAAAACGTTTATTAGAAACTACACATTTCCAACACAATTTTTAACATTACAACTTTTATAAAATCTACACATATATTCAAGAAATGTACAAAGTTGAGGATACAACTTAGACATAAACATTTTTACACTGACATCTCTATCCCCACCCTACAACCTACATACCTACAAGTATTCTGATAAGAGTAAATTAATGTTCTGTGATCGTTATGCTTCCTTTCCACGAGAATTCTGCGACCGACAATTTGAAGCCAGAATAACCTATTGATATTTCGTAGAAATCAGTTTCTTGTGAATAAAATTTTGAATAATGAAAATTCTAGAATATTTTCTGATACTATTTCAGTCTCCCCACTTTATACTCCCAGAAACATTTCGTGAAGTTGGTACTGGCCAACCCAAATGTTAGAGGCCAATGAAGAATAATGTTAGTTTGATCGATGGTACTGTTTTTTATTATGACTTATTGTCATTTTTTTGCCGTAGTAAACATTTATCATGGCATCGATTACTTCAGAAAATAAGGCAAATTCTAGAAATTTTATAAATTTATTCTCAAAGTCAGCAGACTGTTCATACGTTTCTTGTTATTGGTAAGTCTTCCACAAAAATCAACATATGTGCTATATAAGTTAATTGAATTTGTGAAGCAAGAATTGATTTGAATATCAGTTCCTTCAAAATATTCCATCAATAATTAACAATTACATATAGATCTTTTCCAGCATGAGTTGGTTTGAAGGGACTTGATTTGCCCCATTGTATTAGGCTGAACTAGAACAATATATTCCCATGAGTTGACTGGAATTTGCTATTTAACTAATTCAATTTAGTTCGCATGCTGAACCTTGCGTATCATAGCAGCTCTGGTTGTGATTTTATCAGATAATTATAATTACTCAGAAGCTCTGCTACCCATAATGGTATATTTCAGTAGGAGTGTGCCTTCCTCCCTTGCTTTTTGTGATATTACATAATTTGGCGAGGATATTGATAATTACATAAACATTGATTCAAATCTACATTGTTTCCACAGGCTATCAGGGTTCTACATAGTGTATACCAATTCTATTCCATCCAATAGTCTAACTTAAATGTATAGGTATATTAATTCACGTGTACCAATCTCAATTAAAACATTCTCAGATATGAAACCAGGAAAGGAATATTGGGTGAAAGTTTATTGGACCTCTCAAATGACAAAAATATTTAGGATGAGACATGCCAAACATAATATAGATATGAATTTTCATTACATTCCCCTGTTGGTTTAATTAAAAAGTGGAAAATCTCTCTAAAAATGAATGCCTTCTTGTAATCACATAATTGAATTTTATTAATTATTCAAGCTTAAAAAGGGAGCACAAACACAAAAAATCTTTTTAAAATAATAAAGGCGAGTTCAGGGTCATTTGGATATTTACTATCTACAATGCATAAACGAATGCACTTGATAGTGAACTGTACGATTTCAATGATGCTCCAATTGATGGAACAACTTTTTCTGTGGCTTCACATTAGATCTTCTGATCAAAAGTCCGTCATCAAAATTAATTCTCCCTGTTCGGCTGCCTGTAAGCAAGATAACTTTAGGAAAACACTTCTCAAAAAAGCCCTAGTTATACCCATCTTATTAAAAAAAAAATGATATACGGTTATATTAGTATCATAGCAAGGTGGAAGAACAACAGATGGTTGAACCAAAAAGTCCAAGAAGACATGGTCGCTCAACAATAACTGTTCCGTGAACTGAAAATCGACATAGAATCGCACTAATTCGGCAATTAAGAGCTGTCAAAGCTATGTGAAACCCAATGTTAGACTGGTGTAAATGTTCCATTAGGATTGCTTAAGGACTCTGAGTGGAGAACGACAAGTCTATCATGTGTATGTCTGGACAAGTTCTCACCCTCTAGGATCATCTCCGTCATCAGAAGGCTTGAGCTTATTGATTTAGATGTGCCACAATAGGCCGACACAACACATATCTATCTACAGTATCACAAATTATAGACCCATTTCTATTCTAAGTGTATTTTCTAAAGTTTTTGAGGGACTTTCGTTCAATAGGATGAAGTGACAAGTTCTATATACAGGGTGTCCCAACGAAAATTTGAGCCCCTCCAGAATTCAGAAACGAAGCATTATCGAAGATATTAAAAAACAGGTCAACTTCTGTTTTGAGGGGGACGAACTTCCTGTTCCGAAAAAACAACCCCCATGAAGGTGGTATCAACCCCCAACATTTTTTGATTAGGGAAGAGATGTCGAGTGTTGTTTAGTTTGGAAGTTATTTATGTTCTGTATGCAACCCAGTTAAAATTGTAAAAATCGGTTCATTATTTACGAAATAATGTAATAATTGAACTTACCGTCAAAAGGTGATGTTGAACATACAGTTGAACCGCCCAAACTCAAGAACCTAAAGCGGCCCATACTCGCTCAATATTATTGTGCAATGTGGGTTGCACAATATATTGAGGGTGGCCCCTAGACGGTCAATATTATTGTATTATCTGTTGGTTGGTAAAAATGTATATTGTATGGAGGCGATATTGATGGTTGTGCAATATATTGCGCTATTGCGCAACCTTTCAATATCACCTACACACGACAGACGATCAATTATATTGCACAAAACCAAAATATTGTACAATAATATTGAGCGTGTATGGGCTGCTTAAGAGTTTTGACTCTATTCATCAAATGCATAACATATTGGTGACCTAAATTTCTTTCCGGTGCGCCTCACTCCATCGAAAATTCACTACATCGAAGGTTACCTCCGTCGAAAATGACTCCCACTTACTCCTGATTCGCCGAACGTGAAATCTCCTATATCGATTGCCAGCGTCCGTAGTTTGGCTGGATGAGAGATGAGTTGTTTCATTGAGTGTACGTCAACAAAGCGGACTGTGGGTCGACGGCTGTGACAGTTATGAAGCTGCGGCTCTTCAGTTCCATACGCGAATATTATTTATTCTTACGAATAAATAGATTAGTTTTTTATCAAAAAACTTTATGTATGAAAGTACTATTTATCGTTGGCAAGAATAATTTTTCTGGTTCTTTAAAAACTTCGAAATTTTGTAAATTGTAATTTTTTACTCTTCTGACTCAAAAGGTTGCCGACGCCTGGTCTAAACTAAAATTTGAAATGATTGAAGGATGAATGTGTTCGACAATTTTCAATTAGTGAACCATTATAGAAAATCTTGGTACCTATGCGTTATAAGTTGAGTTTTGCAACGTGCAGAAATTTGTCGAAAAGAAAATATCCTCCAGTGATATTGCTAATGAAAATATCTCGAGTTATACTTACTATTCAAGCAGGACTATGCCATTCTCGCTGAATTGGAATGCTGATAACACGGTATAACATTGGGAAAAGAGGAACATCTTATTTGGAACATTTACTTACAGCGATTGTTCATGGTTTTTTTATTAAACTGACTGCATTTTCTGTTAACATCAGAGGCAGTTGATACAGTACATATGTCCATCCTTCAGAGGAAAATTAATGCAGGACTTGGAACTGAAGAAAACTATTTCATTGATTCACACAAAATTATCCATTTCCTATAGAATTTATATTATGTAAGAATCTATTTAACTCGAGTGTCATATCCTGATTGGAAAAAAAATTGAAATATAAATATTAAATTGGTCAAAAACCCAGGTAACACAGACCTCGCATAGAGGTCTCTGAGAAGCTACAATGTGGATGAAAATGCGAGCTCCCAATGTGAGATCCTCAAGATATCACACAGATAAGCAGAATAAGATATTCCTATTGCGAGCTCCTAAAGATATCCCACAGATAACCAGACTACGACATCCTGTTGAGAGATCCTCAAGATATCACATATGTAACCAGAATAAGACATTCCCATTGCGAGCTCCTAAAGATATCACACAGATAACAAGAATAAGATATTCCTATTGCAAGCTCCTAAAGATATCCCACAGATAACCAGAATAAGATATTCCTATTGCGAGCTCCTAAAGAGATCCCATAGATAACCAGACTAAGACATTCCTGTTGCGAGCTCCTTAAGTCATCGCAAGCATAACAAGAATAAGATAGTCCTGTTGCGAGATCCTCAAGATATCACATATGTAACCAGAATAAGACATTCCCATTGCGAGCTCCTAAAGATATCACTCAGATAACTAGAAAAAGACATTCCTATTGCGAGCTCCTCAAGATATCACAAGTGTAACGAGAATAACACATTCCATTGCGAGGTCCTAAAAACCTCGCAAATTCAACAAGAATAGGAAATCAGGCGGCGTGTTGTAGGGATCTACTTCATCCCTACTCTGCACTTCTCGTTTCCACCGGTAGATGGCGCAACAGTCTACCCTGTTCCCGGAAGAACAACCCCATCGCTAATAAACCGAGTGGAATATCGATCTACGCATCGAAGTGACGTATTCGGCGCCACACATGTACTATGTACTGCACATTTGGAGGATATATAGATTATAGATCCATATCGCAGCCATTTTCTCTCAGTACTGCCCCGGTTGAGCAGCCTGAGAACTTCCCCATGTGATATCTCTGAGATGTTACTGAGATCATCCCCTGTGGCGGACATTTGGAGGTGATAGAGAGGTCTGGGCGACCTCCCTGCGATATCGCAGTACACATCTCAAAATATTCCCCAGGGTGAGCAGTTTGAGATCTTCCCCATGTGATATCTCAGAGATGTTACTGGGCTCATCCCCTGTGGCGGACATTTGGAGGTCATAGGGAGCTCTTGGCGACCTCCCAGCGATATCGCAATAGGCGTCACAATATCCCGGCAAGAGCTCGCCGAGACATATCTGGGAGGTCCCTGTGTTATCTGGGAAGAAAACAGCATCGAGATAAATTGGATCGGTGCGAAACCCGTTCAACTCCAATTTTCTTCGAATTAACAACATTATTGATTCAAGAATTTAAATATCCTTTTCATTGTGCACGTTAGGAATTTTCTCCTTGCCAAAGTGGAAACACTGAACAGGAATTGAGAACTTTTAAATTAATTTATACTTATATTTCAGAATTTTCATAGAAAGAACTAAATTTAAATAGTATATTATTTAACGAGCGGTAATGTAAGTCATAACTCACGCATATGAAGTTTGCAGCGCGAGCCGGAGGCGAGTGCTGTAATTCATCAAGTGAGTTATGGCCATTACCGCAAGTTGAATACTATACTTTATCTACGACTATAACAATAAATACAAAATCTAAAATAAATTATGATATTAACTATCTACTACATTTGTTGCCAGATATTTCTGATCAGGAGCTTCATTTATGAAATCATTTAGTTGTTCTGGCGTAAAACTTTCTGCCTTTTTAGCTACATGTTTCTCTGATTGACGTTTAAGGAACGCACGTAATTTTAAATAATTAATTATCTATACTGATTCCATTATTCATGTTGAGTGTGCTTCTTGGCATGGAGCAGAAAGTCCATAGAGACGGTGCTGAGTTCACTAATATGTGCCAAAGAACATTCACTGTAAACGATGACTTAATGTTTTTGCCAATCTTGAAAATATTTGTATACAACTTTATACTTGTTTTGAGATCTTTCGGCAATAAATTCTGTATGGTGACATTAGCTGCTTCTCTTATTTCTGGAGGTGCACATAATAATTCATCTTCACTATCAGAATTAATCGTTTTCAGCAAAATATTCACGGTAATTAGGTATCAACTCAATTTCAAAACGTCAAAATTATTCAGGTGACAGAAGCACAGACCCACCTTGATATTCAACTGGTGAATAATTCCAGGAATAGTAGTGAGTTATAGCGGTGAGTTATTATTACTCACGCTGTTTGTTTAGAGATACTATTAATTGAATGAAAGCAATTGAATAATGAATATATAATTTAATAGGAGTAGATAAATAAAAATATATTTATATACCTATCTTTTTCCTTCATTTCGGGCATCCTGCTATCATTCTCGTAATATATTTCTAACTCAGTATAAAAATGTTATATCTTTAAACAAATTTATTTATTATCTACAAATGAGAAGTAATACAGAATCCAATTAATTAAACATATTTTGAGTTCTAGAATGCAAAAAAATATCCTACTCTTTTAATTGAACCTTTCAACTTGCTCCGATAGATTTACTAAAATGATATTTATATGTCGTCAGATTAAAAGTGTTATATAATATAGCATATTATTTAGATTTCAATTTTATTTCGAATCAGGATATGATACTCAAGTAAATATTATATTTTCATAGCATCACTCGAGGATGTTTTCTTCTTGACAAATTTCTGCACGTTACAAAACTCAACTTATAACGCATAGGTACCAAGATTTTCTATAATGGTTCACTAATTGAAAATTGTCGAACACATTCATTCTTCAATCATTTCAAACTTTAGGTTAGACCAGGGGTCGGCAACCTTTTGAGTCAGAAGAGTAAAAAATTACAATTTACAAAATTTCGAAGTTTTTAAAGAACCAGAAAAAATATTCTTGCCAACGATAAATAGTACTTTCATAAATAAAGTTTTTTGATAAAAAAACTAATCTATTTATTCATAAGAATAAATAATATTTGCGTATGGAACTGAAGAGCCGCAGCTTCATAACTGTCACAGCCGTCGACCCAGAGTCCGCTTTGTTGACGTACACTCAATGAAACAACTTATCTCTCATCCAGCCAAACTACGGACGCTGGCGATCGATATAGGAGATTTCACGTTCGGCGAATCAGGAGTAAGTGGGCGTCATTTTCGATGGAGTGAGCCCTACTCTTTCTTTCTGGATAATTGTTATTAAAGTACCTTGCAGTTAATCTAGTATTTTTGTCATTCCGATAGTATAATTTGAGAGTTTCTATTCTTTCTTCTATAGAATAGACCAGTTTCGCCCATGTAAGTAAGTCTCAAACGGGATTATGATGCAGAAGCGAAAGACTGAAATACATTTGAGGAAGAATCGTCAAAAAAATGTTATAATGTAATGAATTGTCTCACACTTTTTCCGATCATGAACTATAAGAATATCGAATGTTTTTAAAGTAAAAACTTTCAGAAATTCAAATTGTTCCACCATTAAATAATAAATTTTGAAAATTTCAACTGCGATGTTGAGGGAACAGAAAAAACTTCTTAACTAAACCACATCCAACATCTCCTCCCTATTCAAAAAATGTTTGTTGTTGTTGCCACCCTCAGCTGGTTTTTGGCGCTCTTGTTCCTCGGAACAGAGTGCTTATCAATTTGCCCGAATGTCTGTAATTTTCTTCGGAACAATGTTGTTAGAGGAATTCCTTCTCCCTAATACAGAACTTGAAAATTATTTTTGGATTTTTCAAAACTCTCAGCTTCTTGAGTTTGGCGGTTCAACTGTCTGGTCAACATCACCTTTGGACGGTAAGTTCAATTATTTCGTGAATAATGAACCGATTTTGAAAATTTTAACTGGGTTGTGTACAGAACATAAATTACTTTCAAACTAACCAACACTAGACATCTCTTCCCTTACATATATTGGGGGTTGATACCACCTTCATGGGGTGTTTTTTTTTGGAACAAACTAATGATGGAAATTCGTCCCTCTCAAAACAGAAGTTGACCTGTTTTTGGCGCTCTAGTTCCTCGGAACTGAGTGCTTATCAATTTGCCCAAATGTCTGTAATTTTCGAATATTTCGATGAAAATGGTCTTAAACGATTTGGTTCGACTCACTGATCAAGAATCCGTGGTCGAAATTCATTCTGTCCGGCCGGCCGGTCCGGCCGGCCGTCCGGCCGTAGGCACGATAACTCTCGAACGGAATGAGCTAGAGAGTTGAAATTTTCAGAGTAGGTTTGGGGGATGAATATCTCGGCTAAGTTCGTTACTGGGTAAAATCGGACAGAAGGTTTCGGAGAAATAAAAAAAAAAATTTTTTTTTACAGAACAAATTCCAAATTAAATTTTTAATTCTAACAAGCTAATACTTTCGGAGATATGATTTTTCAAAATTTCAATGTAAATCGTATTTCACAGGTTGATATAATTATTATTCTATGTATATTCTATGTATGAATTGCCATAAAGTCAACTTGACAGAAGGGAATATTGTAACTTCAAGAATATTGGGGTTGAAATACTCGTATTTTAGCGATGCAACGGGGACCTCACCCGAAAATGTTTGAAAATATTACGTAAATTTGAAAGCATAATTCCAAAGTTCGAGAGAGGAGAAAATTTTGTGAACGTAGATCAGGAAATTTTTGATCGATTACAAGGTAATTTATTATTTTATACATGTTTTATGGAATACCTACTATTTGTAGGTACTTTAAACCTGTTTTGGGCAATTGTCATACGAAACTTGTTTTTTTGGCGCTCTAGTTCCTCGGAACAGAATGCTTATCAATTTGCCCAAGTGTCTGTAATTTTGGAATTTTTGGCTGAAAATGGTCTCAAATGATTTGGTTCGACTCACTGATCAAGAATCCGAGTGCGAAATCGATTCTGTCCGGCCGGCCGACCGGCCGTAGGCACGATAACTCCGAACGAAAGGAGTTAGCGGATTGAAAATTGCAAGGTGGTTTTGGAGCGTAAATATCTCGGACAAGATCGTTAATGGGCGTTAACCATCAAGGGGTTTCGGAGTTATGGCCGATTTTAGTAAAAATATTTTTTATGAATATTTCCGAAACCGATCACTCGATCTATCTGGAATTTAGCACCAAATTGTAGAATCATGACCTTTATACGCATGTGAAGTTTTGTATTGACCGGATTACCTCAAAGTGTCAAAAAAAAAATTTGAAAATGTGGTGCAGTTCTCATTCTCATGATTGCTCATTTAATCTTCATATATAAACTATTATTTGAATTGAATTTCCTTTTTGATGCAGTTCTATCATATTAATACATTGATATAATTCCCAACTCTGAGAAACCAATACCAGATATAATATGTCTGTTTGAACTAGAGCGCCAGAAAGCTCCTGTCCACAGGGCTTGAACCCATTTTTTTGTTAAATCGTCGAAAATTATTCGTTTCTGAGTTCTGGGGGGGGGGTCTTGGGTCACCCTGTATTATTCGGTCCAGCATTGCTTCAAATCTGGTCGCTCAATCTAAGCAGCAGCAATTCACTTTGTAGAGTTACTTTACGAATGTCTTGATATAGGTTTAAATCTTGCGGGTTTATTTTATGAGCTTTCTCAAGCATTGTCTATTGTCGGTTTTTGGACCGCTTCTTTCTTAATGTTTATTAACGATATTCCCATGATCCAAACTATGCCACATCATCGACCAAAGCGCCGGGAAATGGTAAAATGCCATTCAGGACAGAAACGTACCGGCTTGTTAGCAATCGTCAGCGCATCACAGCCACTGAATTAACATCCAAAGTAGCTCTAGGAAACGTAACTCCTATATTTGCGAAGTTTCAGAGTCGAGGCAAAATAGAACTTAAACAGAGTCGGTGCTACCGGATAGCCCTGTCGGAGACCATTTGTGATACGAAACTCCTTAGACAGTTTGGTTCCCACCGTCATTCTTGCTGAAATATCCGTTAAGATCTTCTTCACTCTCCTTATTGTATATCTGGCGTACGCCCTTTTCTTTCAAGGTATTCCACAATTTTGCGAGTGGTACTCTATCATAAGCCTTCTGCAATTATACAAAAATTAAGTATCTCTCTGTTCTTTTTTCCACAAGCTGCTTCATGCAAAAAATGTTGTCAACGCATGATCTTCCTGCCTTGAACCCTTTCTGCTCTTCTATGAAATGTATTTCATCTTCTGTTCTTCCTTTTATTATTCTACCATATAATCTGGACAATGAGTTGGTAACACTGAATCCTCGGTAATTTGGACTTAAAAATAGTACGAATCTCCACTTATAATCAAATTTTCAACGGTGATTTAACCATTCACTATTGACAAATAAAAGAGCTGTTACTTGAATTTTCATCCACTATCGCCACCATACTGTAAAAAGTGATGGGAGCTGATTGGCCTTCCTTTTAGGAGGTGTTGTTTCATACTTTTCTAAATAAAACTTTGTTTTTGATCTCAATACATCATTAGTTTCTCCATGTCCAAATTTGATCTTCTTTCAAGGGTTCTCTTGAATAACTATTTGTAGATTCTTGTTGAACATTTTTCTTCATGAGGAAATAGTGAGTAGAGCTGAATCCCAAGAGACATTTATTTTTCCCCTCAGTATCAATAGAATCATATTGTTAGGTCGATTTATTCAAAATTCAATTCGCCTACGCATATCTTATCATAAATCTTTTCGCTTAGGTGTGCCAAATTTTAAAATTTCGCTCTGGCTACGACCCTGCCTGGAAGAAAAAGTGCTACTCTCTCAAAGCAAACGCATCCGGGAAGGAGGCACTTTCTGGACGGTTGGCGAAAAAAAATGTTTACTACCAATAAATCTTACACTAATTATATTTCGAAAAGCGACAAACGTTACTTCGGAATTGTTGGAAACGTACCGTTTTTCCACTCCGCACGAATATCGATTGTTCTCACATCACAACACCGACAACATGCATGTTTAAAAGGCATTCTGAATTATGTAGAATAACTCAATATTTTTCATAATCAGTATACGATCGCACGTTTTGAGTACGAGAACGTTAGCTGAGCGGAAGACATGGAAAGGTTCGCGACCTTTTCCAAACAGGAGTAAGAAATCGAATTAAATTGGCGTTTTTGGTGTGTTCTACAGGTCTTTGTTTGTTTCAGCGAGGAAAACGTGTATAAATTGTGCGAGGATGTGACCAGGAGGTATCCGGGCGAGATACAGAATTGCTCCATCGTTTTCGTGTCGAATGCCAGGAGGAAGGTGCCCTTGTGGAAACAGAGGGCAGGAAAGGATGAGGAAAAACTGGTTATATGGGTGAGTGACGATTTATTACTTAATCAGACTTCGACGTTTCCAGTTTCGCGCCAAATCAACCGAAGAGAAATATATGAGGCACCATATGAGCGAAAATCGAAGGTTGAGCATAGATTTCTTCATTTCTTTCGCGTTTTTCCGCTCATGCGGGGTCGGAATTGTGTTCCAGTCTACTCTGTCACATGATCCATTCACAAGCAGATCTTAATCCACACAGTTTGCCAATTTTGATCTATCACTTTCTATAGAAGAAAATGTTTTAGACCCGAAATTTTCAGTTAACGTTCTGAAGTATATACAGGGTGTGAATTTGAATACTTGCCAGGTCAATAGGTCTCTTGCATGTAACACGAAATACCATATGTTTATGTTTTTCTGAATCTACTTCAATACCATGTCATCATGTATGCCCTCATACACTTTCATAATTTATAAAATTTGAATATTTCGGTACTGAAAATGGGTAAATCAAGAAGCAATTTCAAGTGAGGTGAAACGCTTCTGAATCGTTGCTATGACGGATGACGTAATCAAAATTTAGTATCTGCTTGTTACAGCCAATTGTGACTTCGAGCCCTTTATAGGGAGCTGTGTTACACTGGAATAAGGAGTGAAAGGGACACGAGAAGAGAGTGAGAGTAGATATGACGGGTTACGTCACGGTCAGGCGCCAAGTTTCGATCGTTTGAACAGGCATTATGTGCAACCAAATTTGAATGATCGTTTTCTCGTTGAAAATTGAAATTTTTAACGGCGGTTGAACTTTTTCAGTATTCTTATGGATATAATAATAGATTCCAATAATAAAAAAAATTCATACAAGAGACCTATCATGTCACGACAGGGATTTTTTGATAGAAAATGCGGGAACAGGTCAATGTTTATTCGGAGGGAGACATATTTTGCACACAATTGCAAGCCAAAATCTTCTCAAGCCTAGGTGTAGGGGTTGTCATCCCTGAATTCTTAATAGGGAATAGAGGGTGAGCAATACCTTGTCCCTCTACACGAATACTGCAGTTTGTTAATTTTTATTAAGTCCTTGAAGTAGTTACAGGGTGTTTATACTTAGTGTACTAATCAAATGAGATGCTCGAAATGATTTCCATTACTAACCGAATCATAATACAGTCTGTTCTCAAATGTTTGTATGTCCCCCTCCGAATATTTTTTCAATGATATTTTAGAGTTTTCCAGTGATACGATTTTCACGAAATTCTGCAAGAATTTTCGCGTTGGCATTCTACAACTAATAACCATGTTTGAATTGGATCGGTTTTGTATTTTTCGAGTTATTGAGGAAATAACAACCAAATTTCAGACTCATATAACTCCAAAACCATTTGACCGATTATGCCAATTAACGAACTTCGCATTCAGATGCGCAATACCCTGAAAACTGCAAGTCGCTATTTCTTTCCGTTCTAAAGGAATTTTTTAAAAATTTTCTAGTGATACGGTCCTCACAAAATTTTACACACGTCTTCATGTCGATATTCTACAACTAGTTACCAAGCGTCAATTCGATCGAGCCTATATTTTTTGAGTTATCGAGGAAATAATATTACAGATGGGTTTAACTCCGGTTTGGCCTTCTGAGCCAAAAGCCTGGGGTCGAATCCCATATCGGGTATTAACTTATTTTTCAATTTTTTTTTTATTGATCTACTGTAAAAATATTGATCTATAGCTAGGTAGGTCTGATGGTTTTTTTCAATACTAGATCTTACTAAACTGAAGAGTTGGAGTCATCAAAGGGGATCAAGGGAAACTTTTTGAAGATGTCGTTATAAACGTGTGGTCTTTTTGGATGTTAGGAGGGGGATTTGGCGGGTGTTTTTCAACACCGACACGCCTCGAACGATTGTGATTAAACTTTGTCTGTGTTTCGATGTATCTCAGGTAAGTCAAGATTCACAATTGGACCCGGTAGGTGGCGCTACAATCGATTTACAGGAACTCGGAAACAACTATACCGATTCTGATGAAGTATTTCGGTGGGCGGTACGATCCGGTAGGTGGCACACAAACGGTCTGCAGGAACTCAAAAACGGCTGGACCGATTTTGATAATACATACTTTGTGAATGAGATTTAGTGGGTCCCAGGTTCACGATAGGATGCAGTAGGTGGTGCTGTAATCAGTTTATAGGAACTCAAAAACGGCTGGACCGATTGTGATGAAACTTTGTGTGTGTGTCTCGGTGGGTCTCAGGTCCAAAATAGCACCAGAAAGAGGACGCCGAATCGATTTGCAGTAACTGAAAAACGGCTCAACCGATTTCAATGAAACTTTGTGTCTGTATAGGTCTCAGGGCCACAATATACCCCGGTAGTTGGCGCTGCAATCGGTCAACAGGAACTGAGAAAAGGCTCGACCGATTTTGTTGAAACATTATGTGCGGGTTTGAGTGGGTCTCAGGGTCACAATAGGAACCCTGTAGGTGGCCCTGTATTCGGTTGATAGCAATTCAAAAACGGCTCGACATATTTCGATGGGACTTTCGTGAATGGGTCTCAGAATCACAACAGGACCCGTTAGGTCGCGTTGAACTACCAGTTTAATTGATCTACCGATTATATTGATCTACTAAAAAAATGTGGATCTTCTGGAAAATATAGATCTACTCGAAAAAAATTAGATCTACTGGAAAAATGGAGATCTACTGTGGAAAATGAAGATCTACAGGAAAAATGTAGATCTACTGAAAAAATGTAATTAACGGTTCATCTCAACTACCGATTCCATTGATCTACCCGTCCAATTTAACTACCGAATGAATCTATCCAATAAATTGATCTACTGGCTCATCGAATCCCAAGATATGGATCACTGGCCACTAGTTTTACCTCATTAATTAATACGTATTCAATTATATCAGCATGATGATTCATTCGTTGCCTCATTTACCAAAATTATTTCAGATCCTAGCCTTTTTTTGGTTTGGAATAGGATCATGTTGCTTCATGTAACTGCGCTCATTTCTTTTTGTTTAAAAACGTTTATTTGTTGGCGTGATCTATTCTATTCAATTCCTTGCAGGACTACCACGTGATATTTTTGTACCATCCAGAGCCGCAGAAATGTCTGGTCTATGATCTAGATTCCGACCTACCATTTCCGACCTACGTACACAAGTACATCACCGAAACATTCCGTACCGATCACATACTGAAATCTGATTATTTTCGGTAAGCCAATTTTATCCTGGTTGTATCGCTTAAATTTATCGCATGAATTTCTTCTATTTTTTATTGCATGCTGTTTTTTCATCGTGTTTGTGAATAAGCTTTTTTGATATCTATTGGATCTATAATTCGGAATTTATTACTTTAATATGTATATGTATAATAATATGTATAATCATATAACATAATATAATCCTCATCATTCTACGATAGCTGGGTTTATTTCATTGGTCATTTTGCATTCAATCAGGAGTAACGAACCAGAAATCAATTTGACATGTCCCGTATATGAAAATAGATAACAAGTATAAACACAGATCTTATAATCATTCATAGATAGAATAATTACAGCATTCTACGAAAACATAGAAGTTTGATTTAATATTGAAATTTTGAAAAATGATATTTCCGAAAGTATTACATTGCGAGTTGAAAATGATATCAATGGATTCTTATGATGAAACAGCATCTTAAAAAAAGTTGAATTCGAAATCTGTTATGTTAAAAAAAATGTTTCTTTCGTTACTCCGAAACCATATAACTTAACCGAGATACATATCTTCCGAATCGTCTTAACGGCCGGTCGGTCGGACAGAATCGATTTTGACCACGGATTCTTGATCCATTAATATAGATTCGATCGGGTTCAATTAGGAACTAAGCTGTAAAGTTAGGTTTTGAAGACTTTCGCGAAATTTCAGCGATATCGGACGGATGGTTTCTCAGGCCCAGAATCGTTTTCAATGATTTTAAAAAAATTTCTAGTGATACGATCCTCACGAAATTTCTCAAATTTGATCGGATCTATATATTTCGAGTTATTGAGAAAATAACAACGTAATTTGGGTATAACACCCAAATAGTTTGACCGATTATGTCTATTAAGAACAATTAAAGAACTATCGCATTCGGATGCGTAAACTAAACAGAAAAATGCAAATCGCTATCCTTACAAAATTTTGCATAAGATTGAATTTTAGTAATCATTAAATGATACTGTGGGAGGTATACTCATTATTAAAAGGTTTCTTTCTGGGTTTTATTATTTTGTGATTTGTTTACAGTATATTTGTTTCTTCGTAGATGTTGTTTCGTTGTTGTTTGTTAGGCAACATTGTTCGATTGATTGCTTCTGACAAATATCTTGTGTTTCTTACGCAGAAGCAAATCACAAAATAATAAATTTTTATTTAATAGATATTTTTCAGACTTTGGGAGAGAAAACCCAGAAAGAAACCTTTAAATAAGATTGAATTTAATTCTTTGAATAGAATCTCAGGCAGAACATGTCAGAGTGCTATTAGTCACTGTACCTTTTAAAACCCCAAACCATAGTGCTGAGTCACTATGTGAATAATTTTGACTTAGTTTCATCAAGCATATGAGAAGCTGGTAAATTTTTGTAACTTTCTCAGTATTCCACCCAAAATAATATTTAGTTGTGTATATTTTCCAACAGCTTGTATATAATTTGCTTAGGTTATTGTCATGTTCAATAACTACCTCAGATTTTTTCACAATTTAAATTTTGTGTATTCAGATTTTTCAGAGTAGTCCCAGCCAAAGAGTTTCTGAAAGATTTTTCTTCAGACAGGAGACACATGAAGAGACCTGACGGCACCTGGATCAAGCCCCCACCAAACTATGCGCCAATCACCAATGTAGGTATGTATGTCATGGAAAAATCATTTACTTGCGATATCAACAACAATTGAAGTAGGACTTCCAATAATGTTTATATTTTTGTATTGGGGTGAATTATTTACCCCACTCATCCCCAAAAGTCATATGTTGTGTTGTAATCAAGGAACTGAATATCCTGTTTCGTAAGGACTTTGTGAACGGTTCTAGATGGATGATTCAAAACTCGAGGCGAAAAATTAAGGAACGTATACAGGCTGATATTCTCGATAAAAAATGTGAAATAAAATATTTGGATTTTTGGCTTTGTTTCCGAGATGTCAGACTTCAAAGTTTCTGCATGTCATCAATTTTCAACTTTAGTATATGATATAAAACCACAAAAAAAAAATTTTATCAAATGTTCAAAAATACCACCATTAGCATCGATAGAGTCAGCAAAATGGGGGAATCTTATACTATAATTGCATGTTTTGCCTATTTTGAGTGGATTCGACTGCATTAATAATTCGTTCCATTCATTTTTCTTGATTATTAATTTCTACTGCGTATGAATGTTGTTTTAAATGCCCCCATATAAAATAATCCAAAGGATTCAAGTCAGGTGATCTCGCAGGCCATAGCACCTGACCACACCTACCAATCCATCTTCTATTAGAAGTTGGTTAGGTTAGGTTAGGTTAGGTTAGGTTAGGTTAGGTGCCGAAGTGTACCTGAAATTCGTCGATAACGATCTCGCAAATTTGCTAGAAGATTTTCCTGTGGATTTGATATACAATCATATGTGGTATCACCACAATGTAGGATCACCGCATGTTGTATGAAATGTATTCGCCTGATGAAACCAAAACTTTTAATAGGAGATAGATTGGTCGGCTTGGGCAGGTGCCATGGCCTGCGAGATCGCCTGATTTGAATCGTTTGGATTATTTTGTATGGGGGCATTTAAAACAACTAATTTACACAGTGAAAATTAATAACCAAGAACAATTAATGGAACAAATAATTATTAATGCAGTCGAATCCACTTGAAACAGGAAAACATAGTATACGATTCCCTCATTTTGCTTTGCCAAGAATTTATCGATGCTAATGGTGGTATTTTTGAACATTTGATTTAATTATTTTTATATTATGCTTTACAGTTGAAAATTGACGACATGCAAAAACTTTGAAGTCTGATATCTTGGAAACAAAGCCAAAAATCCAAAAATTTTATTTCACATTTTTTATCAAGAACATCAACCTGCATACGTTCCTTAATTTTTCGAGTTTTGAATCACCCTGTATAATAACTTGATTGTTTGTGTCAGGCGCCAAATGAACTATTACGCGTGTTTTTATGCCTCACTAATTTAAAAAAAAAAATTACAGGTACTGGCATTCTGCTATAGTATTTTAATAATATGATGAAGGTGTCATCATCCACTAGGAAAAATTAAGTACGATTGGAATTCCACCCTATGTGTGCCATGTATTCACTTGTCATAAAATTGTTTGATTTCACGGAAAAATAACAGTCCGTTATTTTTTAGAATGAATAAGACAAGAATTAAATTAAATTTCTGTTGATAAGATTTAATGAGAAAAAAATTATCCTACAAAACAAGTTTTAGGGTTGCCCCTTTCTAGCCCTTAAAGCCATCGTGAGATCCCAAAAAATTATTGAGTGCCTTTCAGACAGCAGACAATGTGTGCTTATGAGGGGTCTCCTTCTGGAAGACCTAGGAGGATCAGTATAATAATATACAATAATACTAGCTGACCCACGCAATTTCGCCTGCGCCAAATCGGTTGTTGCGGTTGCAATTTTATTTCCAAATGCGTAAAATCTTAAAAAAAAAACCTTGAACCCGATTGCAGCGCCTTCTACCAGGTCAATTGAATTTCCAAGTTATCCAGGGACCCACTCAAACACGTAATTCTAAAAAATACCTAGAACCCGATTGCGGCGCCACCTACCGGGTTCAATTGTGAATACGAACTACCCACTCAAACGTATCTGGTTAAGAAAAGTGAGAAAAGGTGAGAAAGACAGGAGACTGGCTTCGTTCTCATCCCTACTCCGTGCTGTTTACTGGGACGTGACACCAGTATATACTGCCTTGATACTTTAATAAAAATAAATATTTTTTTTGTACAAAAATTTTAGCTTTGCCATAAGCTCAGGGAAATTTTAATCGAAATAGAGTGAAAAACATTCACAAAAAATACGGCGACTTGGTTTTAATTAGCTCTTTCTCTTGGATAACTTACCAAGTGATAATTGATCAGTTATCGAGCGGGATGAAAAATGATTGATTACTAAAATGACTATTAAAAAATAGGGTTTGTTGATAGAAGGGTGAAAATTTAGGGTTGTATGTATTTTGAAATGCCACATTATAAAAAAATGAATAGAAAAAATTTCGTACGAAAATTAAAAAAAAAATTAAGGGTGAACAACCCTTATCACTTAGGGGTATGAAAAATAGAGAGTAGCCGATTCTCAGACCTACTGAATACGCATATAAAATTTGGTAAAAATCGGTAAAGCAGTTTCGGAGGAGTACGAGAACGAACATTGTGACACGAGAATTTTATATATAAGATAATACAATATTATTTCATGAACTTTGTTGTTGCTGAAGAAATAAATTTAAAACTACGAAATCTTTTCCTACGGATGAGTTGACACCCATGTTTGGGTACAAAGTGTCCTTATATTACTGAATATGCATAGTTTGGCAGTATATAGGGTGTTTCATGAATAACTGTACATGCACCCAGTGCAAATGCAGGACAATTTGGGAAGTGTGAATCTATTATTAAATGGTTTCTTTCTGGGTTTTCTCTCCCAAACTCTGAAAAATATCTATTAAATAAAAATGTATTATTTTGAGAATTTATTCTGCGTAAAAAACACAAGAGATTTATGTCAGAAGCAATAAATCGAACAATGTTGCCTAACAATCAATACCAAAGCAACATCAATGATGAAACAACTATTCCGTAACGTTTCGGAGTCTAAATCAGATTCCTTCGTCAGACACTAACAAAAATCTTCAGAATTATTTTTTGTTGATATACCTATTCTGACTTCTGTGATCAAGGATAGAAACAGAAACGATTTTCATAACATTTTCATGAAGAATAAAAATAAGATAAACTATTTTAAAAATTCTTGGCTTTTCAGGTAATCCTCATAATTTAGAGGAGTTCATTCAAATGGATACTACCAAAGGACCAGGTGAAGTCCTCAGTCTGACTCAGTTTGTTCAAAGATTCTACAAACCTGCAACGTAAACGATTGAAATGAAGATCCTAAGACGAACAAAGATGGATAATATGCGCTTGAATCTTTGCGAAACTCAGAAGCCTATATTCCTTGCCATTGCTCTCTGAAAGCCTGGTATGCGATGTTTAAGGATATTTTCAATACTATCCACCTATTCAGGAATTTTTCGCATGAATTTATTGTCAATTTTTGTGTGATAGCATTTTGCAATGGTTGGTATTGTTCAATATGGAATTTGGCTATAAGTGGTTTGTTTCTCAATAATTTCTGGTTGTTGTAGTGTGTTCAATATTCATGCTATAATCATGAAATCCGTTTGAATATTACCAATTCATTCAGGGACTTTATTATGGAATTTTGCTCACATTTTTGTGCGATATAAAGGTTGAACTAAAAGGTCAATTTTTAGTCATTTCCAGTTGCAGTGTTTTCAACATACTGATTATTTTCTGTACTTTACTTTTATGAAGATGATATGTGTTGCCAACTTCACTTTGCTATCTTCCTTTTAGTGAGAAGAAGTTCCTGATACTGCACATGATTCTCAAGATTACTCATAATTTGATAGAAAAGATGAAAAAAAATAAGACTTTATGAATTCATCATGATTATGAATCCGAAAATATCTGGAATATTGCATCTTATATTCATGCAGGGCAACAGAGTGAAGAATTAAAGAAATTTTGAAATTCTAAAAATTGAATAAACAAACGTAAAAAATATTAATTCTTTAATGAAAACAAACAATTCTTTTAATTGAAAGATATCAGCATAATCAGATATACAGGGTGGGTCTTTGACCACTGCATTAATTTTAACCAAAGATTCCTCTCATCAAATGAAACACTTTTTTCATTTAACATTTTTCCAAATTCAGCTCAGGTAAAAAGATACAGGCTGTTGAAATTTTGAAAAAAAATCGGTTTTCATTTTGTAGCTTTGACATCCTATTTCCGAATAAAATGAATGTTGGCGTAAAGTTTCCTATAACTATGATATATATTTTCCAAATATTAGTTATTTTCTACTTCTACTGGTTTTCTAGTTATGGACTCGTGGATTCATAAAACTAAACGAAATTAGCATAAAGAAAGCATATAAAGTTTTTCTTGAGTCATTTCAAGAATATTCCATCGTTTTAGAACATTATATTATTCTTCATCATTTCTCCTTAAACGCACCGTTTTCGAGACATTCTTCATTGAATGTTTTAAAATGGAAAACTCCAGAAATTTCACTACTTTTATGGATCCGTCCCTGAGCGTTGGAATCCCGAATCAAGCTGTTAACCACGTTACCATGCCTTATTCTCGTCCGCCAACAATGTCATAGATAATTTATATGCGGGAGTGTATTAGCACATTGTGAAATCTTTAAACGCTTGTAACTTTTTACCTGAGCCGAATCTGGAAAAATGGTAAATGAAAAAAGTGTTTCATTTGATGAGAGGAATCTTTGGTTAAAATTAATGCAGTGGCCAAAGACTCACCCTGTATATATTTTCACTCTGAACATAAGTTAGAAGTGTTCATCCCACTGAACCTTTTTGTGTTATCTCAGGAATAATTATTCAAGTCTACTGTGTTCAATCGTGTAATAATAAAAGGCTAATTATTTATTTGTGTAAAGTACAGGATATTTCATTGAAGAATTTGAGGAGTGAGTTGGCAAAGATTTCTAGAATACTTCACATTAAGCACCATTTTGGAATATATTTCCTTTTGTTCTAATAAATTTTTGGGGTACAAGCTAAACTTTCAGCAGTATTCCAAAAACTATATCCCCACTTTACAAGGATTCTTAATGAATGATGGCATTAAGACAATGATAAATTTGAAGATATTATACTTATATATCCAAATAATCATAATGTCTGTTCAAGGACCATTTTATTTGAATGTGATATTTTTTTTAGTGTGGTTTAGATTTTTATGAATAAATATATATTATTGCATTACAGTAATGTTACCTAGATCGTTTTTATACCTGTTTGAATATCAGTTATCGATAGCTAAAAAGAGTTTAATGGTTTTAGATGTTGTCAACGATTGAGAAAATATTTATGTGATATGCTGATAATTATAAGATTTTTCTATCTATTTATCTTTGAATGTAAAATTTTTTAAATCTTTATCCCTCAGACCAACAATGTATAGCTTGGTTGAAGCTGGAAGTCCATAATGTCATATAATGCATTCACAGTAGCTTTTTCTGAAAATATATTTCCATTCAAACAATACATGTGCCTTTTGTTTCATAACATCAATTTTGTGTGAATTTAGGGAAGAGAAAACATGAAGTCACTTTTATGGATAGTACATGATAGGTATATAGACCACATTAGTTAGGTTAGAATAATTCTCTTGGCGGGAGATCCATATTCAAATTTTGTAACAAGGAATTTCAACTTTGAGATGAAGCCACCCTATTTAAAAGATAATGTTAGCACAGAGACAACAAGTATTGGGTACCTTCATCATTAGTGCATCTTTTCATGTTATTTCCACATTAAAACCTACTTCAATTTATTCTTAAATCAAAATTGAAACCAGTGTAGTTCGAAAGATTACCGTATGTCGTAGATGACTTCTGTTGTGCGTCATTACAAGGCCGATTTAGGGTTATGTTATTATTTTTGACTGATTTCGAGTGAGCTACGACATACGTCAATCGAATTTGGTGAACACTTTTATATTTATTAATTATTTTGGAAATATACTATTTTGTTAAGAAAACTTGATTCTAGATGATTGAGAAAGGTTCACAGAATCTATTTCAACCGAAATAAACCTTAAGAAATTAGCCAAAGTATCTAAAAACAGGCGAGAAATTCGCGTAAATTTTAGGTCCATAAGAAATGCATGGGGAATTCAGTGCTCGAATCCACGGATGGATCGTAATTCAAATTTCCCGCCTAACCTAACTAATGTGGTCTATTAAGAGTGATAATCATGATGAGCGATGAATTGAAAATATCACAATATTATTTCATAACCATACTGGGAACTATGTCATGTAGTTCCCATTCTCGTAATTTAGTTTTCATCATATTTGACACACCTAATATTCTTTTTCCTAAAAGCAAATACTGCAAAACTGCAAATATGTTGATCATTCTACTTCATACTGTTTTATATTTGGAAAATGAATCAATGATGGATATGTTGATGCAAATTTCTCTAGATCAAAATCTCAAAAAAAAAAAAAGCATAAGCAAAAAGCTAGCATAAGAGAATTTTTTTTAATTTCAGCTGTGTTGTTTGAATTGTATAAAGCACATACAAAATCAACAATAAATATTTGAAACACTTCAGCCAACAATTATGAAAAATCTCAATATTCAAGTTTTTGGTCTTACAACACGTTCAATGAAAAAATATGAATAATCCATAATCCATGAGCAAATATGACTTAATTGTTTTCATTGTAAATTTTCACTTCTGTAGAAATATATAATGAAAACTATAAAAGGTAGTTTATTGAGAAATGCTCTGCGTATTCATTATCTGAAGTTATTTCAATTATTTGTATAGCTATAAACTTAAGCAACAAAATATGGAAATATATGGGTGCGTTTTGATTTTAATCAGCTTTTGTGATGGATTCAATCAGCGATGAATACGATTGACATGACGTCATTAAAATCCATAGGAAATTCACTAATCAATCCGATGTATATAGACCACATGAATTAGGTTAGGCGGGAAATTTGAATTACGATCCATCCGTGGATCCCAGCACTGAATTCCCCATGCATTTCTTATGGACCTAAAATTTACGCGAATTTCTCGCCTGTTTTGAGATACTTTGGCTAATTTCTTAAGGTTTATTTTGGTTGAAATAGATTCTGTGAACCTTTCTCAACCATCTAGAATCAAGTTTTCATAGCAAAATTGTATATTTCCAAAATAATCAATAAATATAAAAGTGTTCCCAAATTCGATTGTAGTATGTCTTAGCTCACTCGAAATCAGTCAAAAATAATAACATAACCCTAAAATCGGCCTTGTAATGACGCACAACAGAAGTCATCTACGACATACGGAAATCTTTCGAACTAGAATGGTTTCAATTTTGATTTAAGAATAAATAGATTTTAATGTGCAAATAACATGAAAACATGCACTAATGATGAAGGTACCCAATACTTGTTGTCTCTGTGCTAACATTCTCTTTTAAATAGGGTGGTTTCATCTCAAAGTTGAAATTCCTTGTTAAAAAAATTGAATATGGATCTCCCGCCAAGCGACTGATTCTAACCTAACTAATGTGGTCTATAAGAATAGAAAGCTGATAAACGTTGATGATTTGTTAGGTTGTTATGTTTTTATCAATAATCTTGTATTTTGTTCCATTGATGACCTATATTAGGTCTATGTTTAAAGTTCATCTTATATTATTTCCTTGAAAAAGGTGAATCAACTCCAGAAATGCGATGCGAAATCCACTCCTAAATGATGAAGTTTAGGTTAGAATCCTTCCGTCTGATGGGTCTTATCCTTGGACTATAGTCCAAGGTCTTATCAACCTACAAGTGGATTGGACCGATAAGTAATCATCGATTAAATTGTGTTGAAAACAAATTCACCTTTATTCACTTGATGAAAATAAAAACCCAACGATTCATTCAAGGTTAAACGAATAAACATTTTGATTAAAATAAAAATGCACCCTCTATTTCAGTAAATTTAGAATTTCAAGTACCAATATGTTACTAAATATTTACTATATATATTGTTGTGAACTTTTCAAAGTTGGCCTAAAATCTTGATATAATATAAAATTATGCAGTTGAAACATATTTATTATTTCCATTCATTTAACAGAATGGTCTGTACATTGTGAAGAGTATATTTTATTTGCAAATTTATACAAGACAAATCGACAAATATTTCGCAGTGTGTCTCTCTTTATTAGATGGATTCTTGTACCAAGTTCATCAATTTATCTCTAGTAGATCCAGAGAAATGCTCTGGATGCAAAAGAACTGAACTATTAATTTTATATACACTACACGTTAACTGAAAATTTCTAATTTTAAATAACTACTAGTCACTGCGGCCAATTTAATGAACTTGAAGCTTATATCTTGGATCATTTCCAAAACAAGAAATGGAATACATTCTAGCCAGGGTAGCTACCACCATTCCAAGATTAACAGTGCTGTGCCAAACGTGTCGTGATGATACAGTATTAGTAGGGGAGCCCAAGAGGGGATTTGAAGAGTTACTCGAGCGCGTCAGAAAACTATATGAGGAGAAACCTTATTCCTTGTAATGTACTCCTACCTCCTACCATATATAAACCGTTCATAGTTCATATAACGGCGTGCTCCGAGGACAGTCCATCAGATTAGTAAAAAAAATCAATTCTCAGAAAAACTCGAGCGCATCAGATTAAGGCCAGGTAAGTTAAATACATACAGAACAGAATATATTTCAATAATCTGATGATTTTAGCGTGGCATAAGGAAATGGGTGAGTGGCAAAATTGTAAAAAAAACGTCACTGTGAAATACTCGAGCGCAATTACAGAATAAAAATAACCTGACGATTTTCATGGGGCCATGTAGCTTAAACCACAGCCCCCTATATCTACTAGCCTGGAAGATGATAAAATGGCAACACCGATTCGAGTCGAACGCCAGGCGATTCAGTCGAACGTTGTTATTGTAAATGAACGATAACTTCTGATTCTGGAGTTAACCATTATTGTTTTTCGCGGGCATCTCGTGGTATTTTTGTGTATAACGGTGTGAAATGTGAATTAATGCAATGCAGTGATAAATATGGTCGGATATTTGATATTTATATGTTTTGTGATTAAACTGCAGTGTGTAAATAGTGAAATTTCCTTTGGATTCTTTCTACTTGGAGATGAGTACATTTCAGTTGAGACTATAGACAACAAGATGGACTAGAAATATGAGTGAAATAGAACTTTCATTTCTTCCGATTTTACAAAACATTTGGATGACCTTTCTAGTAATGTTTCAACAAAAATTGATACATCTGGATGGGAGATCAAGAAGCTCAAATAATCTATTTACTTTTATATAATAATATGTACTCAATTTCCAAAAGTCTTCATATGTAGATGCTTCAGTTGAAAACAATAAGGACCTTATTCATCTTAAATTTTTTCATTAAAAATGATCAGATTTCCTGCAGTGATTTGAAATGGATTTTTCCTTTCGTTCGTACCCCGAGCAGATGGTCTCAACTTACTAATCTGCTTTCCCGCTACAGAAATATAATAAATGGGGATTCAGATTCGGAATTTATCAATTTGTTTTATCAACATTTTTACACAGTTCAGATCAAAAAATAATTTTATGTGAATTTACTCTTTATAGCATTGAATTGATATTCTTAATTCACAGAGACTTGTAGTTGTGGTTTACATTCGTAAATCATTCTGAATTCACTTTGTTCTCTTTTCGCAAATTTAATTTTGATAAATTTTGTAGAAAATACGAATTACAATGTTATTGTCCACCTAATGGAAAAAAAAAACAGAAATATTTGTAGATAGCAGAAACTCACCATTATAGTAAGACTAAGAACCAAAACAAGACAAACTCTAAGATGATTATCACAATTTTCATTAGCCTACATCATTAGTGTTATATAATAGTTATGTTTGGGAATATATTTTTATTTTGAGAATTTCATTCAAGTTTATAATTTTTTTGCCAATAGTTAACCCTACACCTTTTCGTGGTTCTTGCTAAACAATTAATTGAATAACAACTGCCTAGGTTTCTATTTCAACTTGATCTCAATAATATTGTGCAGAATGAAATGTAGTTATTCAATTTATTGCAAAAGTAGGGTCTCATATTGTTTATTCATCCAGGGATTCCAAGCAAGAAAACCTATTAAATGAGTTCACTAGAGTTTTAAATTGGAAACATACGATATCCAGCGCTACCGCATTGAAGAAGTATGCCTCTAGGAGACGATAAATTGCGGCGTTGTTAGGCTGTGTTCCAGGCTATCTCTATAGTGGGCTGTGGTGTTTCGTAGATGTATGGTGTTTTGATTAATTTGTTGTGTTTTACAATAATTTCATTAATTCAATGGCTATATGGTTTGAAAAACTAAACGATGTCAATTATGGTAGAATGGAAATATTCAATAAAACATATAAAGATCAGACACGTCTCAGCCCTTCTCGCTAAATGTGCGTAACTACGACGGTTGTAACTTGCCACCTTGCCAATCAAAGCTACGGCAACATTTATTAAGATCTAAATACATCGCATGTTTGTGGAGGAATGCTCATTATCGAATCTCGAATCGTAACTGAGATGCAACCGATTAACTGTGGATGGACAAATGTTGATGGAAAATTAGAGCCGACTTGGTTTCTTGGTAGCCAACTTCCTGAAGCATACGAAGATATTGTCATAACACCTGACATATCAGGAGATACTTTAGATTCAGGTACGTTTTTTTTTAATACTATAATACAAAAGAAATAGAAAATTTTGAAGTTTATAACCCTTCCTTTTTACAGAAACACAAAATGAAGAAGAAATTGACCAAGTAGGAATCAATTTTGAAGATGAATCCAGTGAGGATGAAGATTAAAAAATTTTTTTTATATTTTTTAATCTATTTTTGTATTAATAAATAATAATGAAATTACACCTACATATATGCGTAATAATTTATTCCACTCAGAAATTGGAAAAAAAAAATTTTCTTTCAAATTTCCAGATTAAGAATATTTCTCCATATATTTGTCAGATTATCATTTGGGACGACTAGAACATCAAGTTAAACCGTTTGTGTGAAAATCTGATGCGCTCAAGTATTTCGAGGTCACTTTTTTTTACATTTTCAAAAATTTAACATGACTTTTGATCACATCCAAATCGTTAGATATTTCAATAGGACACTTTTTTGAGTTATTCCCTTCGAATATCTGACACGCTCGAATAACTTTTTTTTGCGCGTATGTTCTGGGGAACATCACGTTATAGTTTTGCCCAAATGTCTGTAACTTTCGAATTTTTTGACGAAAATGGTCTCAAACGATTAAGTTCGACTCCCCAATGAAGAATTCGAGGTCAAATTTGATTCTGTCCGTCCGGCCGGCCGTTGCCACGATTACTTGAGAACGAAAAGAGCTAGCGACTTGAAATTTTCAGGGTAGGTGGCGCATTCCAATACGACGGACAAGTTCGTTAATGGGCATAATCGGCTCAGTGGTTTCCGAGTAATAATTTTGTTTTCAACCAATATAACTCCGATCGAATTGAAACTTGGTGCGTAGTTGAATAATATGAACCTAAGCACGTTTGTGAAATTTTGTGCGAATCGTTTGGCTAGAAAATTTTGAAAAAATTATTAAAAAATATTTTTGTTGTCACGATAACTTGAGAACGGAATAAGATAGCAGCTTGAAGTTTTCAGGTTAGGATGTGCACCAGAACGCAATATTTCAGTTTGTTTATGAGCATAATCGGCCAAACGGTTTTGGATTTATAGCCATCTGAAATTTTCTGAAATTTGGTGGTTTTTTGTTCCTCATTAACTCGAAAAATACTGAACCGATTGAATTCAAACATGGTTACTAGATGTAGAATGCCAACGCGAAAATGTTTGCAAAATTTGGTGAGGATAGCATTTGTAGAAAATTTTTAATAAATCATTGAAAATAAAAAAAAAAAATTCTATATATCAGTAACTATTCGTTTGAAATTGCTGAAATTTTGCAAGAGCCTTCATAACCTAACTCTACTGCCAAGTTTCTAGTTTTAATACGATCGGTTAAATATTGTTGGAGATTCGAGCATTCTTGTGTGAGTTCAGTAGATGGGTGACCGTTGCCTCGATAACTTTCGAACGAAAGGAGATAGGGACTTGCAATTTTCAGGGTAGGTTGCGTATCCGAAAGGGTGAGTTGATTTCCTTTTTGGGCATAATCGGTCTAACGGTTTCCGAGTTATACCCACCTGGAATATTATTTCCTTAATAACTCAAAATATAAATATTCGATCGAATTGGTGCTTGGTAACTAGTAGTAGAAAATCAACATGTTTAAAATTTTGTAAGAACCGTACCCCTAGAAAATTTGAAAAAAATGACGCAAAAAAAAAATTTAAGAACCGTACCCCTAGAAAATTTAAAAATAATCACGAAAAAAAAATTGGTTCAAGCACTGACGTGAAGTCAAATTATATATTGATAATTATATAATTTACCATGGTAAATTCGATTAAGGGTGTCCAATACAGAAGAATGTACAATAGAACATATGCGCAAAAGCTTCTGACTTCACATCAGTGCTTGAACCAATTTTTTTTTTTTTCTACAGCCATCCTCCCCTAATTACTCGTCAGAATAATATATCTCGGTTGTTAGAAAAACAAAGTGGGTAAACACCGTGAATGTCTGAGGGGCTCGAGTATTTTTATGTGAATGATTTTTTTTAACATTTTAGAAAATGAGCACACCCTCTCTTCCTCACTAAAATGGCAAAATGAATATAAATTATTTTTCGTTTTAGGCCCAAATCTTCACAATCAAATCGGTCCCCATGACGCTTTAGTAACTGAAAATTTAGTGTACCGGGCTCCCCAACTATAACAAGGCTTAAACAGAATACAACTGATTCTCCTAAAAGAGGTTTCCTGACAAAACCTAGGAGTTTCATTATAATTAATCAATATATTGTACAACCACTCACTCCAAAATGTAAAGAAATCTTTCCAACAATAGATTCGAAATTTATTGTCCTATTTTGTACAAATTCCGATTTGATTCATGTCAGGTTTGTTCTGATTCATTAATAATTTATTCTCAAGGTAATATAAAAATACACTAACATTATTGTGACAATCTAAAACCATATCGAAATTTATTATTTCATTTCAATGAGCATAACACAAATTGCCTGAATTACTTTCATAAGGTATAGCAAACTATTTTCAGCTCTTACAGATGTTTACTCACACATTTTTCGGAGATTTTCAAATCACGGAAAAAATAATACTTCAAAGGATCATGTGATTTTCCTGTGTCCAGTCTCAGTAAGAAGAATCTCCATATTCATATTGACCATCATATCTATATTTATTTGATATTTCCAGAGACATGCAAAAAATATTGCTTCACTTTCAGATTTGGAAAATGCAATATTTTCCAAAACCAATTTCTTATTCTGAAATTTGGGAATTATTATAGTGACAACAATGAAAAGTAAGAATACCTTCAATTCCTTCACATAAGCCTCATAAATAAGTCTTGAAATTTTTTCTATTTTACCCAAGGGCATTGATATGAATGGTAGGACTTCTTCACTATGTAATTTGATCATAGCTGATATACGCTCGCAGAATGAATCAATATTATCGACAACTTCAGAACAACTGCCGCATAAATTATACAACTCCAAAGTAATATTATTTAAATCGTCCTGCATCTTCATATCCATATTGTAATCTCTAGGCATGAAACTAGCAATTTCTCTGACAACTTCAATTCCTTTGAGATGATAGCTATTCCATTTTTGAATAACGTTATGAATGTCTGCAACAGTATCTGAAACTGTTCTAGTAAGTCCTGTCAGATTTTTACCAGGTGTGGACTGCACAGGGCTTCGTTTGACTGTAATATGAAATTCATTACTTATTTAACTCATGCCAAAAATAGAAATGTTAGAGATTGTTTTCCAAATAACTCATCAGTAATACATAAGGAGGTATGTTGGACCAAGAGATTGATTTTATAGGTATCGAGTAAGATATGATTATACTTATGAGGAAATACCAACAACCAATGAAATTATAAGAGAAATAATGTGATCAATTAAATTCCAGTGATCTTCCTTCATTGTTAATCTCCTCATTCATTTGTATAAAAGATCAATTCAATTTGAGGATTTTACTCAATGAAATGAACAAATAATGAAAATACGCTTAGTGGAAAACTTGCCAGCAATGGGAGAAAAATTATTCATAGTTAATTTTTCATTGACTCAAATTTAAATACATTTATTTTTCACCTATAAGCACAGAATACAAATTAAAAATATATATGTCACAGACAGTGTTGCCAGATGGTCGAAGCCATTTATCTGTAGGTGATTAGCAGAAATCTGTATAACATCTGTATGATCATAGAAACTTTGTTTTTTTGTAGATTTGACATCTTATCTGTGATTTAATTTATCAAGTCTTTCAAGTGCTTAGGAAATGTTTAGTTTTATTTCAATTTTCATGACATCTTCAACTTTTTGCGCGTATGTTCTGGGGAACATCGAGTTATAGTTTTGCCCAAATGTCTGTAACTTTCGAATTTTTTGACGAAAATGGTCTCAAACGATTAAGTTCGACTCCCCAATGAAGAATTCGAGGTCAAATTTGATTCTGTCCGTCCGGCCGTCCGGCCGTCCGGCCGTTGCCACGATAACTTGAGAACGAGAAGAGCTAGCAACTTGAAATTTTCAGGGTAGGTGGCGCATCTCAATACGACGGACAAGTTCGTTAATGGGCATAATCGGCCCAGTGGTTTCCGAGTAATAATTTTGTTTTCAGCCAATATAAATCCGATCGAATTGAAACTTGGTGGGTAGTTGTAGAATATGATCTTAAGCACGTTTGTGGAATTTTGTGCGAATCGTATGGCTAGAAAATTTTTAAAAAATTATTAAAAAATATTTTTGTTGTCACGATAACTTGAGAACGGAATGAGATAGCGGCTTGAAATTTTCAGGTTAGGATGAACACCAGAACGCGACATTTCAGTTTGTTTATGAGCATAATCGGCCAAACGGTTTCAGAGTTATAGCCATCTGAAATTTCGTGGTTTTTGTTCCTCATTAACTCAAAAAGTACTGAACCGATTGAATTTAAACATGGTTATTAGTTGTAGAATGCCAACGCGGAAATGTTTGCAAAATTTGGTGAGGATAGCATTTGTAGAAAATTTTTAATAAATCATTGAAAATAAAAAAAAAAAATTCTATATATCAGTAACTATTCGTTTGAAATTGCTGAAATTTTGCAAGAGCCTTTATAACCTAACTCTACTGCCAAGTTTCAAGTTTTAATACGATCGGTTAAATATTGTTGGAGATTCGAGCATTCTTGTGCGAGTTCAGTAGATGGGTGACCGTTGCCTCGATAACTTTCGAACGAAAGGAGATAGGGACTTGCAATTTTCAGGGTAGGTTGCGCATCCGAAAGAGAGTGTTGAGTTCGTTTTTGGGCATAATCGGTCTAACGGTTTCCGAGTTATACTCACCTGGAATATTATTTCCTTGATAACTCAAAAAATAAATATTCGATCGAATTGGTGCTTGTTAACTAGTAGTAGAAAATCAACATAAAGACGTGTTTAAAATTTTGTAAGAATCGTATCCCTAGAAAATTTGAAAAAAATGACGAAAAAAAAAATTTCAAGAACCGTACCCCTAGAAAATTTTTAAAAAGTCACGAAAAAAAAATTGGTTCAAGCACTGACGTGAAGTCAGAAGCTTTTGCGCGTATGTTCTATTGTCCATACTTCTGTATTGGACACCCTTAATCGAATTTACCATGGTAAATTATGTTGTCCATTCTCCTGTATTGGACACTTAATTCGAATTTACCATGGTAAATTCGAATTGAGAGTGTCCAATACAGGAGAATGGACAACATAATTTACCATGGTAAATTCGATTAAGGGTGTCCAATACAGAAGTATGGACAATAGAACATACGCGCAAAAGCTTCTGACTTCACGTCAGTGCTTGAACCAATTTTTTTATATTCCTATAAATACAATGCCAATAGCCAAGAGGCATATGGCTGAGTGTAGAATCGAATGAAATACATATTTGTAATTAATGGAGATCATGATTATTAAATAATATTTTTCTCTCATGCGCATGAAAATTGTCTCCACTTTTTTATGTAAAACAAGGATTATGTGGTCAGGAACAGAAACAAAATTCATTTACTTAGGATAAAATAATTATACAATCCTTTGAAATCGTCGGCAAAGTCGGATTTAAACTAATCTCGATCAACTAGTGCAATGTGTGCGAAATATCTACCTAAATCTCGGGATTCCCCGACCTATTCTGAACTCTCTGTTATCCACCAAAGCGCCAAGATATCGATATTCTTTATTTTTTTTACCGTGTTCAATTTTAAAATTCATAATTTATTAAACCAAATCAACTTAAAGCATAAAATGATATTTCTTATCAATATGAGAGAATTCTGTATAAAAATCTGTATTCGGAGGCAATCTGTATCATACATCGAAAATCTGTATAAATACGGAGAAATCTGTATATCTGGCAACACTGACTCACAGAACACTATATATATGGGTCATAGATTATATCCACAGAATATACATGCATCTTCTTCTTCTTCGTTTATATGTGCCTGGTATCTAAGACCATCTACACAGTGCAGTGGATTGTTTCCTTTTGTAGGAGGCTTGCTCGAAAGCGGATTTCGGATTAATATGTTTCTTGGTTATTCAGAATTGGAGCACGCCATAATAGACTTGTAAGGTTATTAGGATGACGGGCAAGAAAAAAATTAAAACAGGAGTTAGACGTCACTAGGGACATTAGTATAAACACATAATTAATTATGACACATTAGACTCCACGAAAACACCAATACATCAACTCAACTGGAAGATCATAGTAATATTTACTGAGTGAACTCTATATTATATAGTATAGAGTTCATTGTATTTACTACAATCTTATGCCTGATATTGTTAAAAAATTTACCAGTACTTTAATAACAGACACGTCGTTGAAAAATTTGACTTCCCACAAATTCAAGGGGAACGATAACTTGTTCCGCAATAGCAGCGCCAAATCTGAATATAATCCATTACTTTTCTCTCTATTGTTAGTACAGTCCAGAAAAATATGGATAATATCTCCTCTCTCTCCACAATCGCAATTAGGTGATTCTATCACTTTTATTTTAAAAAGATGGACAGGGCTACAACAGTGGGATGATCTTAACCTGCATATGGTAGTAATATATTTTTTCGGCAACCGTTTAGAATAACAAATCAATGAGACGACACATTTCTTTTTTATATATTTTGATTCTTATTCAAATTAAACAGAACAGAAAATATAACATGTTAACTAATTTTATATGAACTGTCAGCCGTTTTCTCAGTGCTATTAACTAAATTAGTTAATATGTTATATTATCTGTTCTGCTTAATTTGAATAAGAATCAAAATATATAAAAAAGAAATGTGTCGTCTCATTGATTTGTTATTCTAAACGGTTGCCGAAAAAATATTGTACGCAACACGCCCGAAAAAGGTTTTTTTTGGACTCATAGACTTCTAGGACTCGCTTACGCTCGTCCTAGAATTTTGTCTATTCGTCCAAAAAAAACCTATTTTCCGGACATGTTACGTAAATTACTATTCTCGGTAAATCTATATTGTTGAACCATGGTTTATTGTAGGGAAGTTTTTATTAGTCATCTCTACATATGCGCGACCTTTAAGTAAGCCAACTTTCACCCATTGATCTCTCCACTTCTCCCATATAATTCTTCTGAAACTGGGCCAAAACTCTCTACTATCACATTTGATGTGTCGTGTTGAACGAAGATTCAGAGCTTTTTTTGCCAGTGAATCCGCCATTTCATTGCCGTTAATTTGGGTATGACTGGAAACCCATACCAAGGAGATGGAAAAACCTTCCTGCTTCATTTTATTTGAAGTATTTTTGCGCGTATGTTCTGGGGAACATCGCGTTATCATTTTGCCCAAATGTCTGTAACTTTCGAATTTTTTGACGATAATGGTCTCAAACGATTAATAGCGAATTCCATTGGTAGAACTCGTGCGCTCTGAGTGCATGAATCGAATTCCATTGGAGAATTTCGTCGAGCTTTTTGACGTCTAGTGCAACATTTATTGCACTCAGTGCAGCACCAGGGCACCACTGGTTTCGCCAATGGAATTCGCCATTAGTTCGACTGCCCAATGAAGAATTCGAGGTCAAATTTGATTCTGTCCGGCCGGCTGTCCGGCCGTTGCCACGATAACTTGGGAACGAAAAGAGCTAGCGACTTGAAATTGTCAGGGTAGGTGGCGCATCCCAATACGACGGACAAGTTCGTTAATGGGCATAATCAGCCCAGTGGTTTCCAAGTAATAATTTTGTTTTCAACCAATATAAATCCGATCGAATTGAAACTTGGTGAGTAGTTGTAGAATATGAACCTAAGCACGTTTGTGAAATGTTGTGCGAATCGTATGGCTAGAAAATTATTAAAAAATGATTCAAAAATATTTTTGTTGTCACGATAAGTTGAGAACGGAAAGAGATAGCGGCTTGAAGTTTTCAGGTTTGGATGTGCATCAGAACGCGACATTTCAGTTTTTTTAAGAGCATATCGGCCAAACGATTTTAGAGTTATAGCCATCTGAAATTTGGTTGTTTTTGTTCCTCATTAACTCGAAAAATACTAAACCGATTGAATTCAAACATGGTCATTAGTTGTAAAATGCCGACGCGAAAATACTTGCAAAATTTTGTGAGGATAGTATTTGTAGAAAATTTTTAAAAAATCATTGAAAATTGAAAAAAAAAAATCTATATATCAGTAACTATTCGTTTGAAATAGCTGAAATTTTGCAAGATCCTTTATAACCCAACTCTACAGGCAAGTTTCAAGTTTTAACACGATAAGTTAAATATTGTTGGAGATTCGAGCAGCCTTGTGTGAGTTCAGTAGATGGGTGACCGTTGCCTCGATAACTTTCGAACGAAAGGAGATAGGGACTTGCCTTAGTTCCTTTCAGTTCGGTTTGTTTTCGGTTTCAACCGAAAACGAATGAAAACCTTTTACAAATACACGCTACACGCTTATCATTTGAGTCATATAAGGTTTTATGTTTTCTTCCGAAACTGGCTCTGTCGAAATTCCATTTTTTTCGCAACATCAAAGTCATTCAAACTGTTAACATAAACATCTAGGGACTGCAAATTCCTCGGTTCGAATTTCGACGGTACTTGGTACTTCACTGATTTTTGATGCAAGTGTCGATGCGATTGTCAGTTGTCATGTCAGTTGTCAGTATGTCATCACATGCTCATATCATATCCCTTGTCTATGATATTGGGATTGGCAACATTTCCAATTTCAAGTTCCATTTCCAAATTTTACATCCATTTTGTGTTATTAGTTTTTAAGAATTGCTTGAGGTTTGTATTTGAAAATGATTATTCTCACTAATTATTCAATCATCAAAATGTCATTTAAGATCTCGATGTTGTAATAGTTGGCTGGGTATTTTAAATGCTAATGATATACCTATTATGATTTCACGATTTTACACATTAAGTAACATCAAATATTAAAAAATTCAATTTTACGTTGAAGTAAATGTTGTTTTTGATGATGTTACGTAGTGATTAATAGTTATGTAACATCATAACCTTAAAATTGGAAGTGCTTTATCAATTTGTTTTGTTCTAGATCATGGCAGGCCGACTCGCTATTTTTGGTGTTAAAGCTATCCGCTCTCCTAAGGTTCCAGTTGGAGCTATGTCAATGAGCGGACATGGTAGTGGGGCACCAGATTATGTTAAAGATATTGGTAAACGAGAAGTAGTAGGCTATGGTATTAATGGCAATCCTGTTTACATGGATCGAACTGATTTTCCAATGCCTGCTATCAGGTTTCAAGAACCAACCCCTGACATATTGGTAAGAAATATCTTTCATTTGAAGGCCCATTGGTGTGGAAGTTATATCCATAAATTATGTAACTCAAATTATGTGAGATGAAAATAAGGACTTAAGATCGTGGTCCAAATTATTTCTGTGTTAATTTTCCTATATGAAATACTGAGGACACTTGGAAAATTTCTAATCATCATTATAGGATACATAAATTTTAAAATGGTACCTATATTCTGTATCAATACTATAGTAGGGAAAGTTTGTCATCCAAGCCTTTCCCTGGAGGTAAGGTTAAAAGTATGTGAGGGGAATATGCCTTCCCTATGTGTTACAGACCAAACTTTCTCAATATGTATGAACAATTTATTTTATTAATGAAAAGCAAAGTTGTATCTAATTAGTTAATGTATCCTGAAAATATTTAATTCAAAAAATTATCAAGAAAACAAAATCTAGTGATGATAAATGTAATTTCCAGGCTCTTAGAGAGAAAGAAAAGGGCGATTGGAAAAAACTGAGTTTAGAAGAGAAGAAAGCTTTGTACAGGTATTCCTACTGTCAGACTTTTGCTGAATTCAAGGCTCCAAGTCCTCAATGGAAACAAGTTGTAGGAGCAGTATTGATGCTCATATCTACTGGATTATGGATATTTTATGGTGTTGAGGAATTCGGTAAGATATCCATTATTGATTAAAATAGGACAAAAAGATAGGCAGATTATTCTGGAATTTTTTGCTTTTTATAGTCGATAAATTAATTATATCATTGGTCATTTGCATAGACCTAAAATAATATGGAAGAGTATCAGCTGACTTTTAGACGGAATCGATTAAAATCTACATGTGAGAGAAGGAAGATCCGAAAGCAGGGTAATAAGGAACGGAGCTAGTGTTGGAATATAATCAGAATCATGCACAATATTTGAAAGACTGATAGAAATGATAAATATTTTCTTAGATGAGATACTTTTTTCACCTTGTGAAGAGTGTAGAGTTCATTAATACCATTTACTGCTTCATGTTTACAATCTTCTATATGTGACCAGGGTTGTGTTCGAATATTAAATCCACGGAGTAGAGTAGAGTTTTTGAAGATTTGACAGATTTACTCTGGAGTTTACTCCACTGACAGAAGGTGTCAATATCGGAATATAGGTTATGTTGGTTTAAGAAAGAACCTATTATTATTGTTTTCTTCGCATTTATGTAACTCTAATCATAAATATATATTGTGAGCAATATTAAAACTATTAAATCACCTCACAGAACATTCATAAAACATTGAGACAAAGATACTAGATTTTTCGTCCCATGAGTTATGTCAATTTTGACAGGAGTAAAATGAACTCTGAGTCGGATACTCAGAGTTGCGTTCGAAAATTAACTCCGTAGAGTAATATTTACTCCATTGCGTTCGAAAACTGAAAGGTTGAGTAAATTTTACTCTGTGTCAGTCGTCCGAAAAGTCGGAGTATTCGACTCCGAGTTCATTTTACTCCTGTCAAAATTGACATAACTCATGGGACGGAAAATCTAGTATCTTTGTCTAACTGTTTTATGAATGTTTTGTGAGGTAATTTAATAGTTTTTATGCTGCTCACAATATATATTTATGATTAGAGTTACATATATGCGAAGAAAACAATAATAATAGGATCTTTCTTAAACCAACATAACCTATTTTCCGATATTGGCACCTTATGTTACTGTCAGTGTCAGTGTCAGAGTAACTCTAGAGTAAATCTGTCAAACCTTCAAAAACTCTACTCTACTCCGTGGAGTTAATTTTCGAACACAACTCTGACATCGCGAACGACAGTCATGGAGTAAAATATTCCCAACCTTTCAGTTTTTGAACGCAATTTAGTAAATATTACTTTACGGAGTTAATATTCGAACACAACCCTGGAGTTCCATGGCTACAATAGCTGCATCTCTCACATGTAGATTTCAATACCCTCTCTAGCACTATGTCCATATATTGGTTCTATGGTCATTTGATTATAATTCACAATTTTTGGATTTGAATGGAAGGAAGTAGTTTCCAATATGAAATATATTGGAAACTACTCTGAAACCTTGAAAGACAATAAATCAATCAATTCTTATATATTTTGCAAGTTTATGCATATCCATATATTATGAAATCTAGTAAATTTTTACTTTTTTCTCAGTATACCCACCACTTCCTGAAAGTTTCAAAGAGGAGAACAGAAAAGCCCAACTCAGGCGTATGCTTGATCTTCAAGTCAATCCAATTCAAGGTCTCTCCTCAAAATGGGACTACGAAAAGGATGAATGGAAAAAATAAATTAATACCTTTCATTATAAATTTTTAAACCAATGCTATTGATAGTTCTTTTAGGAATAATACATAGTTATACCTGTTTACTCAATTCAAACCACCATCCATAATCCTAAGTAGGTAGAGTTAATAATACTTGCTTGACGTATTTATATAAGTAATAAATTTTCATTAAAAATTATTTAATTTTTTAATGTTGGCATCACTATTCCTAAAAAAAATATTTGTGAAAACTGAGGCCCATTCAAGAAAAAACACCTTAATTCATAGATAATGTATCTGACTTGATTCCTTGCGTGTTCTATGGAATGATATGAGCTGTCAAAACCGCGCAAGTAACGACAATCCAGGCGAATGTTGAGTTGACGAAGCTCTAAATTCAATGTTTCTTTTTGATTAATTTTCATTATAAACTACATTATTTGGGATTGTTTATGATATCAACAAGATTCTTTTCCAGAAAATGTGAGCGAAATACATTAAGACTAACCACAAATAAATTCTCACCCTAATCCTTCATCTGTTATCTAGTCTCTTTTGGATTTCCCTGTTGATTCTTTTTTATCTTATCTAAAAATAATATATATACGTATTCTTCAGATGTTGTTTTTGTGAAGTCTAGAGATATTTGCGCAGAACCCTCGAACATTTCTTTATGCACGAAAATATACTCGCCAATCTTGAAATAGAGTCCAAAATAAATCAAGAAAATTGCGAATTTTCATTGTTTCAGAATGGCTGCAGTCGGCGACTTATGGGTTTCTTGGTTTAGTTGTTGTGTAGCTCAACCCCAAAAAAGAATGCATAGGATAGATAGGTTAGTTATTGATACAATTTGTATTATTGCCTTATATGGAACTGACCTCACCCTTGACTGACTATTGTGATTGCAAGTTTTTCGTTGAGCTGAGGTCATCTGCAATATATAATTCAATACTAATTCCACACAAAAGGCTTTGACTCTTGTTATGTTATTGGTCAGCTGATTTGAATTATTGACTTTTTCAGATCGATGATTGGTCATCCAACAAATTTTCAACATACTGGTCATGTTGGAAGCGGTGATATTGAAATGCCAAATGATCATTTAAGAGCTCTACAAAATCAAATGAGGAGTAAAGGAGGCTATGCTACACCATATAAAGTAAGTCATGAAATAAGATTCTAAGAGATATCAAATAAGATTTGACCAGGAACCAGGAAAGAATTCGATGGAACATAGTTCAAGCGCCTCACTTCACTTAGTAGCTGAACTCATCTGGTACCGTAAAATAATCAGAATGGATATCATCACATGCTCCCCTAAACATCATTTCACTCAAATGACTGAATTTTTGGCATAAATTGGTCCTAAATGTTTAGTTTCAACTCACTGATAAAGAATATGAGGTCAAATTTAATTATATCCGTAAGCACGATAACTCTTGAACAAAATAGTTAAAAAGTTTAAATTTACTGGGTGGGTCTGGAGCATAAATATCTTGGTTAAGTTCCTTAATGGGCAAAAATAGATTCGGAGTTATGGCCGTCTGTAATTTTGTTTTCTCAATAACTTAAAAAATACTGATCATATCAAATTAAAACTCGGTAGATACCTAGTTCAAAATCACTGACATGAAGACTGCAGAATATATCGCTGAAAAAGCCTACAAAAACTCATTTTACAGCCAAGATATAGAGATAAACTCGATCGGATCTATATAGTTGAAAATATTGGGAAAATATGATTTTATTTCTTGGAAGCCAAGCAGCCTTCAGCGAGTTCAGTACCTGGATGGGTGACCACTCTGGCTATGAATTTGAACAAGCGCGCCAAAGCGGACGGACCTCATATCAGTAGCTTTCCAATTTTTAATTAACTAATCACAAAAGCGCATGGATTAGTTGCATTAGCCAATCAAGAGTCTTGGCAACAATTATTAGTGGTTTCGTCATACATTTCTTCAGCGGTCTACTTTTGAGTAGTGAAGATCTGAGCAACCTGATTTTTAGTGCCTCCAAAGTGGGAATATCGTCTAATATAGTCCCAAATAATCCAAAAGTCCCGACTGGCCACCAAGGCAATGAGGCCTAAATTAGCTGTTTCGATAGTGACAATATAACAACTGTGTTACAATTCATGTCATAAACCCATACGTAATTTTTCCCTTTGAACTTTATATCGAGAAGTCCCAAGGACCTGTATCTGAGTACCCTGAAGGGTATACAAATGTTCAAAAAAAATAATTACCGGCTAAGTAATGACCTTACTGCAATTAACAACCAATTATTGCCAACTCTGTTCTGTTATTTCCGAATTGTGGGTCTGGCGTCAAAAGTATTAGGGGACTAGTGTAGACACTTACTGTCATGTAAAGTATACTTTTCACAGTAACCTAAAATTTCTTCTTGCATGTCATCGGTTAAATATTCCTCTTGTTGGTCCTCCAGTTTATTATGTTTATAATAATATAATATTAATTGATTCAATTTCCTTAGTTTTTACATCTTTTACAAATTTATTGCATTTTTTTATAATATGTAAATTTGAATTACATTTAAGGACCTATAGGGGGCCTAATCCCGTGCATAGGAATTGAATCCCCATTAACAGCACCCATACAATTATTCTTTTTGCGCGTATGTTCTGGGGAACATCGCGTTATAGTTTTGCCCAAATGTCTGTAACTTTCGAATTTTTTGAAAAAAATGGTCTCAAACGATTAAATTCGACTCCCCAATGAAGAATTCGAGGCCAAATTTGATTCTGTCCGGCCGTTGCCACGATAACTTGAGAACGAAAACAGCCAGCGACTTGAAATTTTCAGGGTGGGTTGCGCATCCCAATACGACGGACAAGTTCGTTAATGGGCATAATCGGCCCAGTGGTTTCCGAGTAATAATTTTGTTTTCAACCAATATGAATCCGATCGAATTGAAACTTGGTGGGTAGTTGTAGAATATGAACCTAAGCACGTTTGTGAAATTTTGTGCGAATCGTATGGCTAGAAAATTAAAAAAAAATTATTAAAAAATATTTTTGTTGTCACGATAACTTGATAACGGAATGAGATAGCGGCTTGAAATTTTCAGGTTAGGATGTGCACCAGAACGCGACATTTCAGTTTGTTTATGAGCATAATCGGCCAAACGGTTTTAGAGTTATAGCCATCTGAAATTTTCTGAAATTTGGTGGTTTTTTGTTCCTCATTAACTCGAAAAATACTGAACCGATTGAATTCAAACATGGTTATTAGTTGTAGAATGCCAACGCTAAAATGTTTGCAAAATTTGGTGATGATAGCATTTGTAGAAAATTTTTAATAAATCATAGAAAATAAAAAAAAAAATTCTATATATCAGTAACTATTCGTTAGAAATTGCTGAAATTTTGCAAGAGCCTACATAACCTAACTCTACTGCCAAGTTTCAAGTTTTAATACGATCGGTTAAATATTGTTGGAGATTCGAGCATTCTTGTGTGAGTTCAGTAGATGGGTGACCGTTGCCTCGATAACTTTCGAACGAAAGGAGATAGGGACTTGCAATTTTCAGGGTAGGTTGCGTATCCGAAAGGGAGAGTTGAGTTCGTTTTTGGGCATAATCGGTCTAACGGTTTCCGAGTTATACCCACCTGGAATATTATTTCCTTAATAACTCAAAAAATAAATATTCGATCGAAATGGCGCTTTGTAACTAGTAGTAGAAAATCAACATAAAGACGTGTTTAAAATTTTGTAAGAACCGTACCCCTAGAAAATTTGAAAAAAATTACGAAAAAAAAATTTTAAGAATCGTACCCCTAGAAAATTTTAAAAAAATCACGAAAAAAAATATTGGTTCAAGCACTGACGTGAAGTCAGAAGCTTTTGCGCGTATGTTCTATTGTCCATTCTTCTGTAAATTCTTCCCTTAATCGAATTTACCATGGTAAATTCGATTAAGGGTGTCCAATACAGAAGAATGGACAATAGAACATACGCGCAAAAGCTTCTGACTTCACGTCAGTGCTTGAACCAATTTTTTTATTATTAAATTGGTATTTATTCTATTATTATATACAATTATATTATATCATCAACAGATTTCTTCCCTAATAGCGATAAATTTTCCCTAATTTCAAAATTAATTTCAACATCACAGCAAGTTTTATAACATTTAAATTACATCTCGAATGATTTGTTCTCTTATTCTTTTTCGAATTGTTTTTTTATTCGAGTTCAACACCTTCATTTCATCTGATAATTTATCAAAATATCTTTTGAATAATACACATAAGTCCCCTCCAACCAATAATTCCATATGTGACAATACTATGAACAAACCATAATATATCTGTAACAGCTGATGTTTTGTCATTACTTCTCTTAACTTATAAAAGACAAACACTAAGTACTTAGTTTTCTTTACAATATTGTGCACATGTATATTCCACCTCATATGTTGATCATATGTTATTCCCAAGTATCTACAAGATTCTACTCTCTTTAAATTAACATCGTTCATCTCTATTTCTATGGATTCGGGAATGGAATCACAATTGCTACCAAAAGTTAAAAATGCAAACTTCTGGATGTTGATAACCAGTTTTGTTCTTATATAACCAAGATAGTACTTCATTTAATTTATTACTCAAATTTGCGGCCAATTCATTCCAACAGGTTCCAGCTACAGGTACAACTGTGTCATCAGCATACTTCACAAGTTCAGGATGTAAATTCAACAAATCATTGATATATACAATGAACAACAGTGGGCTCAAAATAGATCCTTGCGGCACTCCTATATTCTTTGTTACTGGATCACTATTCACTCCATTTATCTCTACTGTTTGTGTTCTATTATATCTATGTAACTTGAAAACAACTGAAAACCAATCCCTCTTACTCCCATTCTGCACAACTTTGCGAGCAGAATTTCATGATCCACCAGATCAAAAGCCTTGGAGTAATCTAGAAAAGCCAGCATAGTTGGCGTACCGGCCGATAAGCTGCTATATATAAATCCTTTTATCATTGCTATGGCATCATTTGTACTTTTTCCCTTCCTGAATCCAAATTGTTACACATTAACTATCTTACAATAATCCACTAAGCTGCTCAATCTATTAAATATTATCAAATCAAATACTAACCAACATTTTTTCTATGTAAGATCTTTTTTATTTCATGAACAATTTTTTATGCACATATTTCCACATTCTTTTTGCATCAGCTTCGCCCAATAGCTTTGATCTTCATTATTTTTTCATATTGTTTATATCTCTCTTTGTATTGTAAATTATGTGGTCGCAATTTCCACTCTTCATAGAGTTTTTTTTTCGATTTGCTATATTAACTAGTGTGGTTCACATGGACTTTGGAATCACTTAATCAGTGATCCTTAAACTGATCTAAACAATTTTTCTTTAGTTTCCTTTCTCGTAAGTGTAGAATACGCTCTGTTTTTAATTTTAATTAATTAATTTTTCATAATTCATTACAGGAAACGGATTGGTGCCAATAAAATCACGAAGTGTCCTATTTTGTGAACATTTTATACTAATATATTTATTTGGATGATGCGATTGCAAACAATTTTTATAATTTGTTAGTTATTGTATATTATATTTTATTTCAGTATTTGAATTGAAACTGTAAATATTTATTGAACAGTCTAGGATTCGCCAGAATTATGAAGATTTGTATTTAAACAGACAGCACAGAGCGAATATGATCTATTTTGATCAAACATAAAAAATGTATTGAGTTTATTCTTATATGGGACGAAAAAATTCATTTTTGAATATACATATATATATATATCAGGTTAAGGAAGTTTACATACTTTCCGAAAGCAACACATTTGAATTCATTCTAGTGACTATATTAAATTTTTTGTATTATAAATAAATATTTTATTTTCATTTTATGATTTGTTGACTCATAATCATCTTTAGTATGAGAGTATTAAAAGAGGTTGTATAGTTTTTGTTGAAATTAATTGTTTGTCACGGAAATATTTCATTTAAAATTGATTCAATGCACATAAACGGCTCCAAAAGTGTTAGAGATAAGTTTTTGCAGGAAATCTCAAATATACAAAGGGGTATGTGGGTTGAATAAGGGGATTTTTAAATTGAGTTACAACACGATCGTATGCAGTGTGATGAACTAACGTTTCATCAAATTTAAGAATTCTATTTGGAGTAATGAAAGCGAATTAGATTGCTGCAATGATTTGGAAACATTCAATGTATTCTGTCTACAAGGGTATAAAACATTTCTTATGGAATTTTCCCAAACAATTTTATATTTCAGGACACTGAGATGATATAACATTCTTTATCATGAGCTAATCCACGTACCTTGCCAGATATGTCTGTTTCACCATAACTTTCATAACTGTGTACATATATTTTAAAGCAGTTCAATATATCATAAACTCTTGTGGAGCAGTTTATTTTCTGAACTTTTTATTTTATTTTTTTTCAGTTCGAAAAATGTTTGGCGGGTAATTTGTTTTCCGCCTTTTGTATGAAGGACTGATGTTAGGTATTGAAAAGTGGTATTCTAAATGGAATCCAAAAGTGTAGTTCAATTTCATTAACAATAGTATTGTAGGGATTGCGGAGCAATTAAGTGAACTAAAATTATGTTCCTGTGATATACTTACCTTGACTCATTGGTGTTAACAATAACAATGTAATTAATATTGTTGTGTTTAATTATTAGTTATTGAAACATTGGAAAGGTTAAAGAGATAATTCATTGAGAACACTGGCTGTTACTTGAATATTCCATGTGTTAAAGTCCCTGTCATCGTCTTTAAACTTAATCATTGAGAAAAAGCGTTGTTTGAATTTTTATACACTGGTTATAAACATATTATTATTATTATCAAACGTGAATATTCTTCATCATTATATAACTTTACTGAACCCTGTGAAATTTTTTTAAAAGAATCACTGCCATTAGATTTTGAAGGCCATAATAATAATGATGTCAAATCATCGAATTTCCTTTACAATGAAGTGACTTACTTAACAGCCTTACCTCATAGATAGACTTATTTTTGCACATCTTGTAAACGCACAAACAGTAAACATCTGTTGAAATGATTGTATATTACTATGTATGGAATGTATTAAATATTGACATTTAGCTTTAATTTGTTTTTTATTGTATTACCGTCGAGCGCGGCGAAATTGTAATGAGTCGACCAAGGGGAGTTTGGGGCATAAATATCTCGGTTAAATTCGTTAATGGGGAAAATGAGCCGAGAGGTTTCGGTGTTATAGCCATATGAAATGTTATTTCCCATTTACTCGGAGGAAGGGCTGCAGGGCGCCGCCCTCCCTATAAAAATGACGTAAATGCATAAACAATTAATTTGTATATTTCATATTCGTGCTTTCCTCTTCAAACTGGATTCAATTAAAATACTTTTACCTAGCGACCTTCTATATTTCACAGAAATTACATTTGCGTTAAGCGTCCGCATAGACAAGGTATACTAGGCACTAGGCCGGGCTAAATCTCGAATGCCCAAGCGAAATCGCCGGTTACCATGGAACCGGCAAACGTCCTCACTATAAGCCCAGCTAGTTCAACGCGATTCTCAGTGATGATTCGGGCGCTCAGAGTAGCAGCCCAGAGAGGAATAAAAGTTACGTTCAGTAGTAGTATACCTTGTTTATGGTTACGCTAAATAGATAGATATTACAGGTGCCAATTGTTTCGTGTTATGAAGTTGCGTTGAGGATTTAAGTACTGACACTGAGGATGTGTGATCTGGCAATATTAAACTTTAGTTCTTTGAGATTGGCGGACGAGATAAATATTAAAACAAATGCAACTCGGGTATAAGAATCAGGCGGGGTTTACGCGGAAGTTTGACGCAAATGTTTACGAAAAGACATTATGGTAAAAAATGCGTTTTTTTGTTTTGTTTGCTCATTGTTTTGTGGAGACGATCACTGGACAAAAGAAGGTGTACGTGATATAAAACATGGGTGAAAAGATAAAAAAAAACAAGAAAAATCGGCCAACCATATGAACAAGATTGTAAGCTATTGGCGAGGGGTCTCCCACTGGGGAAATTTAGTGTACACTTACAAGGAAGTGAGGAGGCAATGAGAGGTAATGTGAGGAAATGAGAGGTAATGTGAGGAAATGAGAGGAATTGAGGAGAAATGAGAGGGAATTAGTGGGTAATGAGGGGTAATTTTCGTTTAATTCCGGTTTTTGCGCGTATCGTTTGGGGAACATCGCTTTATCATTTTGCCCAAATGTCTGTAATTTTCGGATTTTTTGCCTTAAATGGTCACAAACGATTTGGTTAAACTCTATCATGAAGTATTCGAGGTCAAATTGGATTCTGTACGGTCGTTGTCACGATAACTTGAGAACAGAAAGAGATAGCGCCTTGAAATTTTCAGGGTAGGTGACGACGGACAAGTTCGTTAAAGGGCATAATCAGCCCTTGTTCCCGAGTAATAATTTTGTTTTCAACCAATACAAATTGAAACTTGGATAGTAGATGTAGAATACAAACCCAAGCACGTTTGTGAAATTTTGTGAGAATCCCATAACTAGAAAATTTTAAAAAAATTATTGAAGAATATTATTTATGTCACGATATCCTGAGAACGAAAAGAGATAGCCACTTGAGTTTGTTTATAGGCATATAATCTGCCAAATTGTTTTGGAGTTATAACCATCTAAAATTTGGTTGTTATTTCCACAATAACTCGAAACATACAAAACCGATGCAATTGAAACTTGGCTATTGTTGTAAAATACCAACACCAAAATTCTTGCGAAATGACGTGAGGATCGTAGAAATAGAAAATTTTTGAAAAATCATTGAAAAAAATTCTATATATCAGAAACTATTCGTTCGAATTCGCTGAAATCCTGCGAGAGCCTTCTACTGCCAAGTTCCAAGTTTGAACACGATCGGATTTATATTTGTTGGAGTTCCGGGCAGCCTTGTGTGAGTTCAGTAGCTGGATGGGTGACCGTTGCTTTAACTTTCGAACGAAAGGAGATAGGGACTTATCTTATCCGAATGGGAGGGTTAGGTTTGTTTTTGGGCATAACCAGCACAACGGTTTCGGAGTTATACCCACCTGGAATATTATTTCCTCGATAACTCAAAAAATATAGACTCGATCGAATTGAAGCTTGCTAACTAGTTGTAGAATATCGACATAAAGACGTGTGCAAAATTTTGTGAGAACCGTACAGCTAGAAAATTTTAAAAAAATTACGAAAAAAAAATTGGTTCAAGCACTGACGTGAAGTCAGGAGCTTTTGCGCGTATGTTCTATTGTCTATTCTCCTGTATTGGACACTCTCAATCCAATTTACCATGGTGAATTCTATTGCCTGTTTTCCTGTATTGGACACTCTTAATCGAATTTGCCATGGTAAATTTCGATTAAGAGAGTGTCCAAAACGGGAGAACGGACAATAGAATTCACCATGGTAAATTCCATTGAGTGTCCAATACAGGAGAATAGACAATAGAACATACGCGCAAAAGCTCCTGACTTCACGTCAGTGCTTGAACCAATTTTTTTCAGCTTGTATTAGATATGAATTTCGTATCATTTTAATGACATACTTGGCTAACCAGAGAATCGTCTAAGACCACAGAATTTATCATTCTGACATAAACATTCTATCGGAATGGAAATTTGTTGAATATCTAATAATGTACGAAAAAACTCACGTCTCAAGTAATGTCAGGATACGATATTCACGAACTTCCGTGAAAATTAGCACGTCGACATTCAATGAGTAATTACCAAGTTTCAATTGGATCGGATTTGTATATTTGAAAAGGAAATAACAACATTTCAGATATGTATAACGCCAAAACTGTTTGGCCGATTATGCCTATTGACGAACCTAAATGTCGCATTTGGATGCGCAACCTGCTCTGAAAATTGCAAGTCGCTATCTATACGTAATATTTTTCCATTATTCCTTAAAGATGCTCGGTTATACGATCTTGACAATACGTCCGTATGACGGTATTCTACAACTAGTTACCAAGTTTCAATTCGATCGGATCAGTATTTTTTTAGTTATCGAGAAAATAATATTCCAGATGGGTATAACTCCGAAACCGTATAACTCCGAAACCCATTCGGATTCCTGAAAAGTGCAAGTCTCTATTTCTTCTCAATTTTCATTTTATTCATAAAATATTTTTCCACAAATCCGTGGGGTAAATCTTGTGATTATTCTATCTATTGGTATTCTCCAAAATTGCTGGTTGTGAAAAAAATGAGAGTAATCGACTTGGCAATTAGGGGAAATAAGAGGAAATCAGAGGGCAATGAGGGGAAATTAGAGGAAATTAGAGGAAATGAGAGGGCAATGAAGGGAAATTAGAGGCAATGAGGGGCAATTAATGGCAATGAGGGGAAATGAAGGCAATTTTGGGAGAAATGAGAGGAATTGAAGGAAATTTAGGGGGAAATTTGGAAATTTTTGCCCGGAGGGGCAATTTAGTGTACTAATTTCAGTCAGTGAGAGACCCCTCGGCTATTGGCCACAACTAATATCGCTTCTGGTTTAATTAGTGCATATGCCGAAAATATTCGTGTGCACAACGAAATGGTATCAAAAAACCGTTACGTCCTGTCAATAATTATTTATCGATATTCTGGAGTTGTGTGGCAAATACAATCTTGTACTACGTGGTCATAATGAGTCGGAAGACTCGATTAATAACACAAGAAAACGAGAACGTGGCCGGTTGCTTACGTACTTTAAATTTAATAATAGTGTCGTATGGTTTGGATTCAACGTTTTGTGAAATATGTAAAGTTTTGGTTATTTTAATATCGATGCCAATGACAACCGCAGAAACTGAAACATGTTTCTCTACTTTAAAATTGATCAAGACGTTTCTAAGGAATACAATGTCGGAAGAAAAACTGACGGCGCTCGCAATAATATTGTCCATCGAACAAAATTTAGTTATATACATTCCTGGCTTCAACGAAAAGGTGATCGAGAAGTTCATCTGCGACAAAAACATAAGGATTGAGTTTGATTTTAAGAAGTATAGACATTTGGTAATTACTTTTTAAAATGTATATACTTTTTTTGTATTCTTGAATCAGCGCCCATCCTGAACAAAATTATCACCAGCCGCCACTGCTCTCTTTACTCCATGTTACTTCATCTATCAGCAAACAACGTTTCATGTAAAAATAGATAACAACTTGAAAACTAAAGATTCTCGTAAGTAAAGGAGTACAACAAGGCGACACTATAATACTATATCACCTAATCTTTTCACTTTGGCACTAAATAACCTGTTGAAACAGCTATCACGGAAAAACAAAAGAATAAACGGCGAAACCTTACATCACCTGAAGCTCGCAGATTATATCATATCAATAAGCTCCGATATCCAAGATTTAAAAAATATGTTGTCACAATTTTTTTTTTTTAATAATCCTTTATTGCCACTTGCCACAATCATCTATAACATATTTGCAATTAAAAGAAGCATCAAAATAGATTGGTCTAATCATGAACAAAAATCCTGAGTCACAGTAACAACACTACTTATACAAATAAATTATACCAATATAGAGACTGTAGAACAATATATCCTTGACACACCATAATCGGTAAAGAAAATAAAAACGCCGAAGTGAAGAGACCATTAAAGGCGAAAATTCATGAAACGATGAAATCACAACGACAAGTGTTCTCGTCGTTCGCTTCTCTAAACACAGAGATATTAGAATTCAAATACATATCTCTATGTTTATAAACGACGTCGTTCAAATGACTATGGCTCGCTTCACATCAACACGACACGGTTTTATGTACGGCAACGACACAAACGCTCGAGCTTTCCCACAAGTTCGCTTCACAGTCGTGTAAACGACACCGGCATCCGATTCTTGGGTGAAGGCTTGAATGATAGCTTACACAGCTATCCGGCCGAGTCGTGGTCGTGTGAACGACACACGGCTGCCGTGCACGACTCGAGGGTGTCCGGCAGTTCCCTCGAGCCCTTCAAGGCAGCCGTGTGTCGTTCACACGATTACGACTCGTGCCGGATAGCTGTGAAAGCTATCATTCAGGCCTTCACCCAAGAATCGGATGCCGGTGTCGTTTATACGACTGTGGCTCGCTTCACATCAGCACGACACGGTTTTATGTACGGCAACGACACAAACGCTCGAGTTTTCCCACAGCCTCGCTACACAGCCGTGTTAATGACACCGGCATCCGATCCTTGGGTGAAGGCTTGAATGATAGCTTTCACAGCTATCCGGCCGAGTCGTGGTCGTGTGAACGACACACGGTTGCCGTGCACGACTCGAGGGTGTCCGGCAGTCCCCTCGAGCCGTGCATGGTAGCCGTGTGTCGTTCACACGACCACGACTCGGCCGGATAGCTGTGAAAGCTATCATTCAAGCCTTCACCCAAGAATCGGATGCCGGTGTCGTTTACACGACTGTGAAGAGAACCTGTGGGAAAGCTCGAGAGTTCGTGTCCTTGCCGTACATAAAACCGCATCGTGTTGATGTGAAGCTGCTGTGATTGTTTCTGTTTTGCGATTTAATGTATTTATATAATTATAAGAGATTTTGTATTCTGTAATGATAATGCTGTGTTTGATGCTTATATAGAAAAAGATTATAATAGTTTTCTGTGAAATCACTGAAATCTATGATGTTGAGCACAGAACACAAATAATATGTGAGGTTATACTGCTTTGTTTTGTAGTCCTTGTACCAGGGGGGTGAAGCGTTCTGTGCTTTGTACCAAATTGTAAATGAATCATTATTCAATTACATTACAACTAAACTATTTGAAACAATCAAGGAAATACTTATAATAGAATAGTGTTAGATCGAATCGATAATAAGAATTTATATTATAAAATGACTTCAATTCCAGTGACACTCATTTTCTCTGGTGGAGCAGAACTACTTTTCAACAATAAAAGAAAACATGAAGTTAATCTAACAACAGGGAAAAACGAATTAGACATAAAGACACTACTAAAGTGGATGGAAGAAAACTTGTTGACTGAAAGACCGGAATTATTCATACAAAGTGGATCGGTTAGACCTGGAATTTTGGTACTGGTAAATGATGTTGATTGGGAGCTTCACGATACTACAAATTATAAAATCCAACCTAACGATATGATAACTTTCATATCAACATTACACGGTGGATGAAGTGTTTGTTGTGAATTTCTGTAATTACTTGCATAAGGTTATGAAAATGAAATTAACTTCCTGGTTGTACATTTTTTACTCTTATTTAATACCTTTTTCAACTTCCAGAATCAAGTAGTGATAAGTTGAATGAATTTTAACATTGACAACTAAAAATTCTTGATACTCAAATACATTCTAGTTCCTCATTTCTTTTTAGTTTGATTAGCAACTTTTTCAATGGCTGCAGCAACTATATCTGGATCTCCTAGGAATTTCATGCTCACTACAGGCTTCAAATTTGCATCCAATGTATACAAAAATGGTATACCAGTTGGCAAATTCAAATTCGTTATATCATCATCACTTATGTTGTCCAAATGTTTAACAATACCTCTCAAACTATTTCCATGAGCTACAATCAAAATACGTGTTTTTCCCTTGAGCTTTGGAACAATTACAGTGTTCCAGAAGGGCAGAGTACGTTCAATTGTTAGTTTCAAGGATTCTGTTTTAGGGAACTCGTCTGGTGCAGGCCCATCTTCCTTCAGTGCTGGATTATTTCTGATATTGTCATAATATGGGTGATCTTCGGGCATTTCTGGTGGGGGAGTGTCAAAACTGCGTCTCCAGATAGCTACTTGCTCTGACCCATACTTCTCCACAGTTTCAACCTTATTCAAACCAGTCAATGCTCCATAGTGCCTTTCGTTCAATCTCCAGGTTTTTTCAATAGGGACATTGCTTTGACCAGAACGCTCCAATATATTACTGAGGGTATTTTGAGCTCTTTTCAACATAGATGTATAAGCGATATCGAATTTATGCGGGCTGTTTTTTAAATAATCTCCTGCAGATTGAGCTTCTTTCAAACCAGCCTCGCTAAGATCAGCATCAAACCAGCCACAAAATAAGTTTTTTAAATTCCATTCTGATTCTCCATGCCTAACCATGATAATGTCTACAGTTCCGGCGTCTCCCATCTTGGCAGGATTTTTTTGTTTCAAAGAATAATTCCTGAAAAACTTGAGCAGCGCTAGATGAAAAAAGCTACTTTTACAATTTTCACGACCTTTCAAGGTGACATTACTTAGCAGGATGAAGCACAGAATATATTAGGCATTCCAAAACACGTGACCTATAATTACCAAAAATGGCCGCCTGGAGGCACACACTTCACAACTTGTCTAAGCTCTTTCTGCTTTCATGTGCATTTCGTCGAGTTGTTACCGTTGTGACTGTGTGTGGATATTTCTGGTTTATTTGACACCGGTTTTATTGTTTTTAAGTAGTTCTCGAAAAATGTCTGCATTGAGGAAGAGTGAATATTTATTGAAACTTGAGAAAGAAAGCAGTGAAGTTGCCATGCGATATAAAGAAAAGATTCGAGTTATTAGTTGTATAGACCCCTTCGAGCTTGCTTCTGAAGAAATGGACACGAATATAAGTTCATTTCCATCAGTTACATCGTGGGATATATTCAACTATTTATTATTAACCCATAGTTTTTATACCGCTGAACAGATGAAAGTTCACAAGAGTTTGTCAGGATATAAATATTTTGAGGCAGGCTTTGTACACAACTTGGGGGCTAAAAAAATTGGAGAAAATGTAGCCGTCGTTGGAAAGGTAAAAATTAATTGTGGTTTGTTTGTATTTCAGTAATTAAATCCATTATTTTTTAGGTGAAACATTCTCAGCGAATGAATGAACTCCCACTGAATGTTTGGGTTATTTGTGCTTTGGATGGAGCTATCATTTCTGCACATTGCATATGTATGGCTGGGCTTTCTGAAGTTTGCATTTTGATTTGTAGAAATGAAGTGCCTGATTCAAACAATTTATTTGAAACCATTTGGTTCCATTTAAATTATCTGACTGTCAGATATTCCACATGAATCTTGGACTTTTGAACCTGAGCACTATTTTAATGAAACAATATATTTAAATGTCTGGTATTTATTTGAAATTAAATTTGTACATACTAAAATATTCATTCTTTTGATTTTTGATCACTTGTCTGAGGTCTAATTGGTGGACACAAATTAATGAGGGCACAGCATACGATAACAATTTTATCCAGTATAGGATCACTATCACCCTGAGATATCAAAGATATTGGCATTTTATCACTTAAAATTCTAAATTTTTGACGAATCATCCCGATTATTCGTTCAACATGTATTCGTACATGTGCAATCGATCTTGTTCTCTCAATTTCTATAGGTTCCATCTGTTTCTTCCCCTTAGTAAAAGCAGGCATCATCATCTGCCCTACTTGTAGTAGCAACCTAAACAATAAAGTTTTGATAATCATAATCAGTATTAAACACACCATTTCAAGTACTAGTACCTGATCGTCAACCAATCTTCGTTTCACAGCTCTTTCTTCTCGTGCTTCTTTCATCTGCTTTTGCTCTTGAGTACCTTCACTGCCATATCCCAAAGCAAGAGATGGTACCCAATCAATATTGACAACATCAATTAGAGCAGCTGGTTTTCCTCAAAAAGACAATTGCAATTGATAATAATGATATCTCGTTGTCGAGTTTATATTCCTTACCTGATACAAAATGTTTACTGCATACTTTTGCATACTGCAGTGTTTTTTCGGTAATATCTGCTCTTCTGATTGCTTGGATCCACTTTTGACGCCTGGTCTTCGAAAGTTCATTCAGATTAGCTTTATGTACAAAATGTAGTTCACTGGGAATTTTGTAAAAATGAATAGAAGCACCATCACGATCTCCGCGACTTCCACAATTCACAACACAACAAGTCGTAGGCATTTTCACTTTTTCTTATGAAAAACTTCTCTTCTCCACTCCAGTAAAGTTTCGTAGAACTTATTCAAGAGCATAAACATTTAAGAATTTATTCTATTCATAGAATTTATTGAATCTTTATTTCAATCTTAGCACACATAAAAACTGAAACCTCATAACACCGGTTAATCGTAAGATGATCAAATGTAAACAACTTGTGTATGCCTCCTGGACGCCATATTGGTTTTAGTTTGACAGCATCTCGGATATCTCAATTAGTTAGATATTCTGTGGGATGTATGGTGAGTAATAATAATTTCTTTATTTCAGTATCGTAATGAGTTCATTACAGCGCTAAAAGCAGTACTGTAATGAACTCTATAACTCATTCCCGCATTATTTCTAGTTAAATTTTTCGTTTTTTGGTAATCAGCACTGACATATTCGATCCTATCAACAAACGTCAAATTACAACACACGTGAAATAATTGTTGAGGTTAGTTGTTTTATTTTCATTAAAAAAAATTGGTTCAAGCACTGACGTGAAGTCAGAAGCTTTTGCGCGTATGTTCTATTGTCCGTTCTTCTGTATTGGACACCCTTAATCGAAAATCTGAATTCGAATTAAGAGTGTCCAATACAGGAGAATGGACAACATAATTTACCATGGTAAATTCGATTAAGGGTGTCCAATACAGAAGAATGGACAATAGAATATGCGCGCAAAATCTTCTGACTTCACGTCAGTGCTTGAACCAATTTTTTTTTTCGTGATTTTTTTGATATTTTCTAGGCGTACGGTTCTTAAAATTTTTTTTTTCGTAATTTTTTTCATATTTTCTAGGGGTACGGTTCTTACAAAATTTTAAACACGTTTTTATGTTGATTTTCTACTACTAGTTACCAAGCTTCAATTCGATCGTATATTCTTTTTTCAGTTATCAAGGAAATAATATTCCAGGTGGGTATAATTCGGAAACCGTTAGACCGATTATGCCCAAAAACGAACTCAACTCTCCCTTTCGGATACGCAACCTACCCTGAAAATTGCAAGTCCCTATCTCCTTTCGATCGAAAGTTATCGAGGCAACGGTCACCCATCAACTGAACTCACACAAGAATGCTCGAATCTCCAACAATATTTAACCGATCGTATTAAAACTTGAAACTTGGCAGTAGAGTTACGTTATGAAGGCCCTTGCAAAATTTCAGCAATTTCAAACGATTAGTTACTGATATATAGAATTTTTTTTTTTTCAATGATTTATTAAAAATTTTCTACAAATGCTATCCTCACCAAATTTCGCTAACATTTCCCCGATGGCATTCTACAACTAATAACCATGTTTGAATTCAATCGGTTCAGTATTTTTCGAGTTAATGAGGAACAAAAAACCACCAAATTTCAGAAAATTTCAGATGGCTATAACTCTGAAACAGTTTGGCCGATTATGCTCATAAACGAAACGAAATGTCGCGTTCTGGTGCATATCCTAACCTGAAAACTTCAAGTCGCTATCTCTTTCCGTTCTCAAGTTATCGTGACAACAAAAATATTTTTTAATAATTTTTTTTTAATTTTCTAGCCATACGATTCGCACAAAGTTGCACGAACGTGCTAAAGTTCATATTCTACAACTACTCACCAAGTTTCAATTCGATCGGATTTATATTGGTTGAGAATGAGAACAAAATTATTACTCGGAAACCACTTGGCCGATTATGCCCATTAACGAACTTGTCCGTCGTATTGGGATGCGCAACCCACCCTGAAAATTTCAAGTCGCTAGCTCTTTTCGTTCTCAAGTTATCGTGGCAACGGCCGGCCGGACAGAATCAAATTTGACCTCGAATTCTTCATTGGGGAGTCGAACTAAATCGTTTGAGACCATTTTCGTCAAAAAATTCGAAAGTTACAGACATTTGGGCAAAACTATAACGCGATGTTCCCCAGAACATACGCGCAAAAATAAAGTACTATAGATTTCCTTTTTGCTCATTTTGAATCATTCATGCTATTAGGAAACTGTTTTAAATCTGATCTCAATGCCCTAGGTACAATTCAAATTCCGTAATCTGTCACTAGGATGTATAATCCGAATTTTTCACTAAATTTCAACAGTATTTTACAAAACTTGCCTGAAATAGAGAAAATATCGTCTAATACTCGTTGCAGAAGGCAATTTCAACACTCAAGCGTTCGAAAACTTGCTCCTTCGTCGCTCGTTTTTTTCAATTTCGCATTCGTGTTGCAATATGAGCCCATTCTGCAAGTTGTTTTAGAATATACCTACTATTATTATGATCTAATAATAATTTTTTATCAGATCATTGAGTCTGTGCGCAGAGTGTGGAGGCAAAATATATATTTTTTTTTTTAAGACGTTTATTGCTTAATGTACAATCTACTTGAACAAGTATTAAGTAATTTTGATGGATTGTATTGAAAAGAAAAACAAAAGAAAAAAAAAGACATGGGAGGAAAGAGTCCAGTGACTCTTCTACTCGTTTACTATTTCAGTAAGATCTTCTGGCCAGGTCTTCTTTAATCTTCGTATGTTTGGACCTTCCTGGTACAGGTTCTGTATAAGATTGTTTGAGTTCCCTTGTAGTCGCTGTTGATATTTAGCAGAGGAGGATTTTATGACATCTGTTTATACGGAATTTGTAGGTCTTCATGGAGTCTCTGATTAGTGACGTACCAGGGTGCTTTGGCTATTTGCCGTAACGTTTTTGACTGAATCCTTTGGATCGTTTTTATTCTTGATGGTTTTGCGCAGCCCCACAATTGAATGCCATAGGTCCAGATAGGTTTAAGTATTGTTTTGTATACGAGCAGTTTGTTTTGCATCGTAAGTTTTGATTTTCCTCCTATTAGCCAATGCATTTGTCGAAGTTTCAAGTTCAATTGCCTTCTTTTGGCTTCTATGTGATTACGCCATGTTATAACGACATACGACTGTTCCCAAGTCGCAGTGGTTAAATTCGGAGCTACTAGAACTCGGGGATCCGCGGTCTAGCTCCAGTGGAGATGGGAGTGGGTTTCTAAAAAGGGAACCTAGTAAATGGGCGCCAGGTAAATTTAAGTCTCCCAGATACCCCAGCGTAATGTAATAATTCCTAAATCCACCAAAAGAATATTCACGCTAAAAACAAACAATTTATTCCAGTAGCTTACAACCCAGGTCTCTAGATTCAACAAAATATAACTACTGTGAAACCCTGAATGAGGGTGACGGAAATTGTACGTAGATATTTCTCTCTGATTCAAATACGCGTCGCTTGAGCTCAGGCGCATCCATGTTTCTTATCTATGATCTTGTATGATTTACGCAAATCTTTCCCCAATTTCCGCTTTACAACAACAATAATTTACACAATTGATGACAATATATGTTCAAGTTATATATATAGCAGGTATAAGATGTTTCGAGATATGTTTTCTATAACTTGCGTGCTATTCCTTATGCCTGAACGTAGTATTGCTTCGATGGTCTCGCAATACTGTTCTCCTTCCGCCTGTGCTCGCAGTCTGCAACCCTTGACTGAATGTCCCCAATCACAGCGCTACTTCCTGACCACCTTGTATATACTCGGGACCAGCAACACTGCGTTGGCTGTCTCACAGCGTTACTTATGGACCACCTTGTATATACTCGAATGCCTCAGTGCTACTCCTCCTGACGTAAAAATTCCTCTCTTCCTGACACAAAAAAATCGTGCTGGCACAAAAATTCGGGCTGCCACAAAAACTCCTGATGTTACAAAAAACCCCTGATGTTCGGGGTTGTCCTGCACACGTTTGCTTCGAAACCAAATCTTGTCGTGCCTCCACCAAATAATTCTTCAAGCGCTCAGCGATGTTCTGTCAAAGTCGCCAAGATCGTTCACGTGTTCAACTCTTAGATTTGCAGAAAGGTCGTTAGATCCTCTTTCGAGACGAGTGCAAGGTACCTGTTATCTTCCCAAATCAAACCAATGTAACCCTCACTCCTAATTCGATTTTCGAAACTATATCCAACTAAGAAGAAATCACCAATTCTTATTAAGTTCCGAAAATACGCCTAACCTACTGCTCCTCCTTCGAGTGTTCACAAAATGGACGACCTCATGTCCCTGACTGGCGCAGACCCTCACAAATTTCCGACTGTCATAATGCAACAATATTGCCAACAGTCATTCGGCTCTTCGAATACCACAATTATTATTTAGCGTCGATTGGCACCACTGAGATCCAACCTCAAATTCGACGTCAACACAAACGACACTCGCCAACCAAACGTAAACAAACCCCTGCCCGGGCTAAAAAGAAACGTTACAATGTTAGTCGTTGGTCCAGATGAATGCCAAGGTACTTAATGCTTGTCTTTGTGGGCAGAGTCATTCCATTCAGAGTTAGTTTGGGACAGGTGTTGATACGTGTAGTGAAGACTATTTGTGAGGATTTGGTCTGGTTGAGAGTCATCCTCCACTTCTTGTACCAGTGGTTCAATTGGTTCAGGTGTTCCTGAATATTTCTGGATGAGACCGAGGGATCGTCATCGGAAGACAGTATTGCGACGTCGTCAGCAAATGCAGCAATAGTGGTTTTAGATGTTTCAGGCAAATCAGCAGTATAGAGCAAATATAGAAATGGTCCCAGTACACTTCCTTGTGGTACACCAGATTTAATGGAAAGGTATCTTGAGAATGTGTTGTTGTACTTAACTGATATATTTCTGTCAGAGAGATAGGATTTGAAAAGCAGGAAGTAGTTGTTGTTGAGGTTTTTCTTTATTTTATATAGCAGACCTTTGTGCCAGACTTTGTCGAATGCCTGGGAGATGTCCAGGAACACGCCATTACAGAATTGTGTTTTTTCGAGAGAATGTGCGATGATGTTGACTATTCTGTGCGTTTGATGTGATGTTGACATCCTTTGGCGAAAACCAAATTGATAATCGGGAAGTATTTCTGATGTTTCGTGATCGTCTTGGATTCTTCTTAGAAGGATTCTCTCGAAAATTTTTCCTGGGATTGGAAGGAGACTTATGGGCCTGTATGATGATGGATCAGTTGGTGTTTTACCGCTTTTATGGATCATTATCACATGTGCGTGTTTCCATAATACAGGATAGTAGCTCAAATTCAGCATGCGGTTGTAAATTGTTGTCAAGAACACAATTGCTTTTCTTGGAAGTCTCTTGAGAATCTCTGCAGTGATCAAATCCGGACCAGGAGATTTCTTGTTTTTGAGTTTTCGGATTTCGCTTTTGGCTTCTCTAGGAGTGATTGGTTTTATAGGTGGTGACAACTGACATGGTGAATCCAAGTATGTCTCAACATAGGCAAAATATAAGGTTACCTTCATGATTATTTACTTTGAAAAGAGAAGGTTCTTTATTCAAAGATTATTTACTTATATACTGAAGCTTCCTAGTGGACTCGGGTGTAGAGTACAGTGAACAGTGACTATAGTGAATATAGTCACTACTCACTGTAGTGTAGAGTAGAGATATGTTGCGATTTTAGGAACTGTGTCTGCCAACATTGCTTCGAGTCGAGGATTCAATTCAATTTAGACTCAGTTTGTCCAGTTTCTTTATTGCTTACCGTGTTCGATTATAATTTCGATAAGGAAAACTATTCAAAGAATATTTAAAATAATAAAGGTAGAAACAGACTATGCCCACGTACGCCACGTACGCGACGCAACGTGGGAAAGCTAGCGTGCACACTTGACCCACGTACACAACGCATATTATTGACATCAGTCGTTTTCATTTGTCAGTAGTACGATGTTTTCTGATTCAGATAGTGAATTTGAGGAAGATTCATTGAGTTTGTTGTTTGTGCATGAATATGTCCGTGCCTCAAGAAAAAAAAAAAAAAAGCACTGACGTGAAGTCAGTACTCTTTGGCGCGCGTGTTCACGGTGGCTAATTTGAATTGAATTATTCAAAATTTAACAGTGCTGTATCTAAGCTGCCATCAGGATAGAGTAACAAAGTTGGAAAAGAACACAAGTGACTCTCCTTAGTCGCACAAGCTCCTAGAAGATTTGGGAGGGTCAGTATAATCCTAATCATGTTTATAGCACGCGCGCCAAAGCAGATTGACTTTTTACACTTTTTCTTTCATTGTTAAGTCAATCTGCTTTTGCGCGCGTGCTATAAACATGATTAGGATTATACTGACCCTCCCAAATCTTCTAGGAGCTTGTGCGACTAAGGAGAGTCACTTGTGTTCTTTTCCAACTTTGTTACTCTATCCTGATGGCAGCTTAGATACAGCACTGTTAAATTTTGAATAATTCAATTCAAATTAGCCACCGTGAACACGCGCGCCAAAGAGTACTGACTTCACGTCAGTGCTTTTTTTTTTTTTTTTTCAAGTTCCTTTAACAAATATAGCTATCAATACAGTTTGGCTGTTAGTTTTACCGTAGATCAGAAAAAAATTCGGTTGTGGGTCCTCCGTTACGGACGAAATTGCATATTCTCCAAATCCGAACGCATTTTAATATAGATCTACCGAATATAGTTATTTATAAATTCGCCTCAGGGCCACCATACAGACATTTCAAATCGGAAACAACGCTATTTCCCCCAAACTGACTTGTGTCCGTGCACTGAATTGACATGAATATTCTTTTAAAACCTCACAATATCGGCTCATTACTCCCAACATAACCCAAACAACCCAAAACCAGTCACTTCTCGTCTGCGCAAGCGCAGTATACTCGTGGCTGCAAGTCCTCCCAAAATTACACACCTCACAAAAAACTCCGATTCTCCAACACTAGTGGTTCAGGAGATATCGCTTCTTGAATCCACGCATGCGCAGACCCTCACCAGGGGATTCTAGAGCGGAAAAGCATCCGCCACCCCAAAACCCCAATCCTCTCTGACGAAAGCACCACCAGTTAAATCACTGATGGTCTGCTCATGCGCATAACGAAAAATGCCCGTAAGGGTTTGCATCCATTTCGAAATTAGCCCCAGGGCCAAGGTAAGGACACTTTAACTCTGAAGCAACGCTACAGCCCCCAAACTGACTTGTCCTTGCACTGAATTGCTATGAATATTCTTTTAAAACCTCATAATATCGTCTCAGCACTCCCAACATAACCCATCCAACCCAAAAACAGTCACTTCTCTTCTGCGCATGCGCAATCTACTCGCGGCTAAAAGTCCTTTTCAAAATAACACACCTTACAAAAAACTCCGATTCTCCAACACTAGTGGTTCAGGAGATATCACATCTTTAATCCACGCATGCGCAGACCCTCAACAGGGGATTCTATAGAGGAATAGCATCCGCCACCCCAAAACCCTAATCCTCTCTGACGAAAACACCACCAGTTAAATTACTGATGGTCTGCTCATGCGCATAACGAAAAATGCCTGTAAGGGGTAACATCAATTTCAAAATTAGCCCCAGGGCCACGGTACGGACACTTTAACTCGGAAACAACGCTACATCCCCCAAACTGACTTGTCCTTGCACTGAATTGCTATGAATATTCTATTAAAACCTCATAATATCGACTCAGCACTCCCAACATAACCCATCCAACCCAAAAACAGTCACTTCTCTTCTGCGCATGCGCAATCTACTGGCGGCTAAAAGTCCTCTCAAAATAACACACCTTACAAAAAACTCCGATTCTCCAACACTAGTGGTTCGGAAGATATCGCATCTTTAATCTACGCATGCGCAGACCCTCATCAGGGATCTGAATTCTATGGAGGAATAGCATCCGCCACCCCAAAACCCCAATCCTCTCTGACGAAAACTACAGCAGTTAAAGGACTTCTCATCTGCGCATGCGCAATACGGAAAATGCCCGGAAAGGGCAGCATGAACCTCAAAAACATATGTTTCGGCATTAAAAGCAAAGTATTCCGCAAAATAGTAGTAATTTTTTTATTTTTTTCATGTCACGTGATCTTCACGAAACTTTGCAAAAGTGTTTGCTTTGGTCTTTTGCATCTAACTACTGAGTTTCAATTTAATCAGATCAGTATTTTTCGAGTTATCGTGAAAACAAAATTTTCAAATTTTCAAAAATTTTTTTTGCCACTTTAGGGCCGTCCGTTCAACACAAAACTTCGCAGGCATATAAAGGTCATGATTCTACAATCTGATGCCAAATTTCAAAAAGATTGAGTGATCGGTTCCGGAAATATTCATAAAAAACGTTTTTATTAAAAACGGCCTTAACTCCGAAACCGCTCGGTCGATTTTGCCCGTTAACGAACTTGTCCGAGATATTTACGCTACGAAACTACCCTGCAAATTTCAACGCTCTAAGTCGTTCCGTTCGAGAGTTATCGTGCTAACGGCCGGACCGGCCGGCCGGACGGACAGAATTGAATTTGACCTCGAATTCTTCATCAGGGAGTCGAACCCAATCGTTTGAGACCATTTTCGAAAAAAAATTCGAAAAATACAGACATTGTGACGAAATGATAGCACGCTGTTCCTTGCGGAACACGCGCGCAAAAAAGAATTAAGAAGAGAAGATGTTGGATACACAATATAAATAGAGACAGAGAGAAAAATGGAGAATATCATACATTGATGCGGAGACTAGAATCTGACGAAGACCGATTTTTTATGTACTTCCGCATGTCTAAAGTACAGTTTGAGGAGATTCATGGTATGATTGAATCCGATATACAAAAAGAAAATACACATCTTCGGAAGCCGATAAGTACCAGAGAAAGAGTAGCAGTTTGTCTTAGGTAAGTATAAATTATCTTTTTGCGCGTATGTTCTGGGAACATCGCGTTATAGTTTTGCCCAAATGGTGTTAATATATCTGATGCGTACTAGGAGCTTGGTTATCACTTCGTGAATATTCAGAAATGGCTCACCCATTTGTAAAATTCTTAGGTTGGCCGTCTTTGGGCCTCCGCAAACTATATGTTCGGCAGTTTACTTTTTCGATCCACAGAGCCTGCATGTTTCGTCTGCTCATGAAATATATTATAAACAATAAATATTGAAATTGTTTAGGATAATTTTATTCTAAATGTATATTTTCGTAATAATATTGAATATTTTTTACATGATAAGTATCAACGGAAATTTGAGTCTTAGGCATTTCAACTAAATATGATGGGGAAGAATATGATGTGTAGGCTTGTGAAAAACTTCCAGAAGAAGAATTTATATTTTCTTGGTTTTGGCTGATTATCTGATCCTCAATAGTAACTGGTGCTCTCAAGATATTTTGTTGCAACTCTGCTTGTTTGAGCTCTGCTTCACTTACAGCTTTAAGCAAATTCATTTTAATTTGAATTTGATCCTGTTTTGAGAGCTTCTTTACCGTTTTACTCATATTTAAAAAGAATGTGTCTAAATCATCCATTTCCTGTTTTTTACTTCTTCTTTCGTGCGAGTTTTTCATAATTTCCACCAAATCGGCCAAGTTATTGTCCCTACTAGAACTGGCCTTTCTTTTGCTTGATGGATTGGATGTGGGAGTGTTGGTGTGGGATGGAGTGCTATCAGAGGAAAATAAATGAATTTCTTCAAGGGGAACGCTCTCTGGAGAAGGAAGAGGGGAATTTGCATTAGATACAGCAGCATCCAGGTTTCCGGTAGTATGACGGCCTTCTAAATATGGCTTCAAAAACGACATCTGTTCCTCAAACCGCCAAGGCGCAATAATTTTCCCAGCTTGTCCACTTTTTTTCTTGCGTCGTTTCATAGCATTGTTGAAGCAATTTCGCAACTTACCTCAATTTTCTCTACACATTTCAACTGCAACAATAATAATAAAAATTCTTAAAAAGTCAGTAGCTTTTGCGCACATGTACCATTGTCTATTCGAGCCTCATACAAAGTCGATAATGCTGAAATTATAGTGACTGTAGGCCTAAGTTTTGGTTCGTAGTAGGGACAGTAGGTACCGAATGGGTTCCAAATAGTGGGACAAACGCAGCGTATGAAAGGTTTCACCCAAGTCCAATTACAATAAACGACTGTGTGACTACTTTGAACGGTTCTTGGACCGTCTCAATTGCAAACCAAAAGAAGCCCTATATTCCCATATGGGAATATTCACTGTGTTATTTACTATTCACACAGCATCATCTAGCCCTAAACATACCTAATTTTTAAAAATTTGTATTATTTATTTTACAGATTCCTAGCTACGGGTAATTCATTTCGGAGCATTGGATTCAGTTATCGCATGGGTTTTTCTACTATACGTATAATTGTGCAGGAGGTTTGTGAAGCGATTTGGAAACATCTTGGACCTATCGTGATGCCGCAACCCACAGCGGAAATGTGGAAACGAATAGCAAATGATTTTAACCGCTTTTGGAATTTTCCAAACTGCATAGGAGCTCTAGGTAAACACGTGAACATAAAGTGTCCAATTAAAGGCGGCTCAGATTATTGGAACTACAAAGGTCAAAATTCCATAGTTCTTCTTGCTTTGGTAGATGGCCATTACAAATTTGTAGTGATAGACGTGGGCTCCTACGGAAGAAATAGTGACGGGGGAATTTTCGAAAAATCAACACTGGGTAAACTATTGGATCAAAAGAAATTGAACATACCAGAAGATCGACCTCTAATGCCAGGATCAGAACCATTGCCGTATATTATAGTCGGCGATGAAGCATTTCCCCTTAAACAATATTTACTGAGACCTTACAGCAAAAATGCTTTGCTCAATAATGAATCGAATAAAATTTTCAATTATCGATTGTCTACGGCCAGAAGAATCGTGGAAAACGCATTTGGGATATTTCAAGGGCCTGTTCAGGTACAACCAGAAATGGTGGACAAAATAGTTCTAGCAGCATATGCTGCCTCCATAACTATTTGGGCACCACTTTTGAGCTGCAGGATGAAAGAGGTACAGAACCTACACCACAACAATCATTAACCTTCCGTCGGTCGCATGGGTATCAAAATGATACAAGCTCGCCAATTTTTAATGCCATTATTGAACCCCAGAGTGGGGAGATCCTGCCTTCATAGTACCTTCCTATGTCACTTTTGTTTACCGCTCAATCGTATTTGAAGCGTTGTAGTGATTGAGTGTCTTTAGTTAGGAGGCTATTGATCATATTGATACATTGCGACATAACGTGTACGGGCAGGAGAATACGCGGCGTCGACTTTTTCTTTGGAAACTGGGCCATGAATTAGCCTTACCACAACTACAGAAAAGAAGTCTTCTGACACAAGGCATGCCACGTTCTCTTTCTGAAGGTCTCAGGAGATTCAGACCGACGGAAGAACCCGATGAAGGAGCTGGATCAGTGGTTGCAGAGGATATAGTAGCTTCAACAAAGCGTCGTCGCTGTGCTTTGTGTTACACATCACGAGGGACCAGATTGACCAAACCAATTTGCAAGAATTGTAAGCAATATATTTGTGGCGAGCATACAACCTCAGTATGTTCACCATGTCACTCAAGCTTACAAGAACAAGAAGACTCTTCAAGTGAAAACTGAGTGAGACATTGCCACATGCAATGAAGAGAAATAAACATTTTTTTTTATTTGATATGTTTTTAAGAAAATATATATTATTTTATGTTACGTAGGAAGACAATATTTTATTTTCGTTACCAATCTATAAGGTATGAAATAAAATCATTTTATACGAGTATTTAGGTTATTTTTTTATGTAAGTTACTATTTTTTGATAGTATATGAATGTTTCAAATCGTAGTAAAAAATAAATGATAAAAATAATAAAAAACACAACTAAAATCACTACATATCTGACTTTGTATTAGTCAATTTTATAATCATGTATCAAACAGATACATTGCGACCGTTGCTGTCGATAAATTTTCATCCGTAAGTCACGTCTTCGGGGAATTACATAAATAGTTTTTCTTGTGGTCACAATGTATTTACACAAACAAACAAGCAGCAAAATAATGAATGATTAAGTGTAATCTTCAACTAAGCTTGACACAAGAACTATTACTTTTACTGAAATTTTAAGTCAAAGTTAGATGTATCATTTCGATACATTGCGACAGCTTTTCTACAAGAGTAAGGTTGCGACCGACGAAAGGTTAAATACATTGGATGGTCTTAGAAGGAATCACACGCAATATGCATATAATATCAGAGAAAAATTCAAACATTATTTCATCTCAAGCGAGGGTTCAGTGCCGTGGCAATTAAATATGGTGAGAAGAGGATTACAAAATCCACCCAACGAAAATGATTAGTTCATGGATTATTTCTACTATAAAAATAAAATGTATTAATAAATAAATGAAATGTTTTTTATTAACATTATGTGTATGACTTATGAAACATCAACTAGTACATAAGAAGCAAGTATGTACCTAATGACTTTAGAGAGACTACAACTCTGACTACAAATAAATACTCATGTCATTTCGAGTTAACAGGCTAAATTCGCATCATTTATTTTGGTGATTTGCTAAAAAAGTGATGAATGCATTTTGATAAAACTTTTACCAATCATCAATATCATAAATAAATAAGCAAACAAAAAAGGAATATGAAAATCCAATAGGTAATTGAGAAATACGTGCAAAAATATCATACACAAGTATAGGTACCACCTACCTACGTTATGAAATTGTAATACAATCATATTTATATAGAAGGACTATTAGATCTATATGAATATATACGGGTCGTATTTTTACCTCCTTTTTTTAAAGTAAATTATACAGAAATACCCACACATATTCAATTATTCAGTATAAAACGTGCCTATATTGTAGCCAATTCTTACAGTACAAATATGTTTTAGAAAATTATAGTAACAGGTAGGTACTTGCCAGGTTTGCCAATTTTCTGGGCTATTTCTTCCCATGCTGCATTTCTCAATGTAGCATCGCGATATTCCGCGGATTTAATATTGTAAATTACCTCGTAATTCTTAATTAAATCGATGAATTGTTCATCTGCCATATTTTCAAAATCCAACTGACTTGTTTCGAATTTAAGTTTCTATAGAAACACACTAATCTACGCCACCTTGGCATCTACAATCCCCTACACCTTCCCCCGTCGATCTGGATCGGCGGATATCGCGTTGCGTGGGATAGCGTTGCGTATGATAGCGTCGGTGTAGTGTGTTTCTTGGCATATAAATTCAAGGGTCCAGATATCGCGTTGCGTCGCGTACGTGGCGTACGTGGGCATAGTCTGTTTCTACCTTGTGTCTTTCGAATTGAGCATTTTATCCATGTAAAAATAATCTATAATCACAATCACATTTCGAAATGAAAATATAGGTAACTATTTCCATTTCTGCAAATCAAAAAGTGAAATTAGAATCAATTAACAACAGCAGATTAAAGTTAAATAAATGAAATTTGCATTCGAAATTTTATACCACATACGTTATAGAATTGAGGATAAAATGCTCGAGAGTAACCTGAGTGTTACTCGTTCATGAAGGTCGCTAAATACTTGCGTAACTCGCAATTGAGAATACGGCCTAATCATATTAAAACTGGGTGGATGTCCAAATGGCGAGCCTAAAATTGCTTTTTGGATGTAGGAAAACCAAGAAGATAGTTAATATTATTACGTCTATGGTCAGCAACCTTCAGATCATAGAAAGCAGGAGTAGATTTTATACACCTACACACAGACGTTTCCCGCCACTTTTGTGTTTTACAAACAATTCCACCTAAATGATATATTCGCATTGTAACGTATTATAATAATCTAATAAGAATTATTTACGAAAATCTTCAAATTTTTAATAAAAAAATATGTCATCTCCACCTGCTGCGAACGGAGATGAACCATCTACGCCTAGGAGATCAGGAAGAAATTTGGGCAATGAAACTCCAAGATCCGTTCACGGATCTGCATCTACAAGAACACAAACACCCAGAGCCGGTCCTTCTCGCCCAGGGGGATCTAGGACACCCAGGCATGGCTCTCAAACTCCAAGGAGAGGTGCGCAAACACCAAGACATGGCTCACAAACTCCAGGTAAACAAATAAATATTGGTTAATAGATTATGCTACCAATAGTGCTTATTATAGGCCGGGAAGAAATTCCTGATACACCAATGCGAGATTTTGGCAATCGCACGCCTAGACGTACTCCAGCGCATAATAGCGAGGTTGAGGAAACCCCTTTGAGATGGGGTGCAGGAAATCAAGATGACGAAGAGGTAGACGTTCCACCATCTCCTGCCCATAGCTATGCTCCAACAAGTCCTGGTATGGGGTTGATGAGTGAAATTGATTTGAGTTCACCTTTGAATTATGGCACACCAAGCTCTTTAGGATCAGTAAGAACTCCTAGATCAGGAATTCGAGGAACACCTGTTAGAATAAGACCAGATGTTAGGTAAGAAATATTAGTTTTACAATGAGAAATACTGATTTACTCTTTTCCTGTTAGATCAGATAAAAGGATTCGTCAAGTGAATGTGGGTGTGGGTGATCTGGAAACTATCCCTGAATCTAGCCAAGAATCAAACTTAGCTGCACCAAATTTGGTTATTTGGGGTACTAACGTATCGGTTACAGAGTGTAAAGAGAAATTCAGACAGTTTATTATGAGATTTATTGATCCCAATGCGGAAGAAGATGAAAGAACCGGTGATATGAATATAAACGAACCATTATACATGCAGAAACTAGATGAAATTCACACATTAGAGGAACCGTTTCTCAATGTTAACTGCATGCATATTGAAACTTTCGATGCTAATTTATATAAACAGCTGATTTGTTATCCCCAAGAAGTAATTCCTACTTTTGATATGACAGTTAATGAAATGTTTTATGAAAGATATCCTGCAGCAGTACTGGAACATCAGATTCAAGTACGTCCGTACAATGCTGAGAAAACGAAAAATATGAGATCTTTAAACCCTGAAGATATAGATCAGTTGATTACTATTTGTGGAATGGTAATAAGATGCTCAAATATAATGCCAGAAATGCGTGAAGCATTCTTTAAATGTATTGTATGTTCATTCACAACAACAGTTGAAATAGATAGAGGTCGAATAACAGAACCTACACTATGTTCGAGCTGTAATACAAATCATTGCTTCACTTTAGTCCACAACCGATCTCAGTTCACTGATAAGCAGATGACCAAACTTCAGGAGTCTCCGGACGATATGCCTGCAGGTCAAACGCCCCATACGGTGGTGTTATTCACTCACAATGATCTTGTAGATGCTGTACAACCTGGAGATCGTGTTACAGTAACAGGAATTTACAGAGCACAAGCCCTACCTGTTAACCCTAGGATGCAAAATATCAAATCAGTGTATAAAACACATATTGATGTTGTACATTTCAGAAAAATCGATAACAAGAGGTTATATGAGGATGAGAGTGGAAAAGATCATAGGTTCCCTCCAGAAAGAGTTGAATTATTGCATCTGTTATCAGAGAAACCTGATGTTTATGATCGGTTAGCCAGAGGGATTGCTCCATCAATATACGAAAATTTGGATGTGAAGAAGGGAATATTGCTTCAATTATTTGGGGGTACCAAGAAAACATTTGTTGCCTCTGGTCGTGACCATTTCAGAGCCGAAATAAATATTCTGCTCTGTGGTGATCCAGGTACTTCAAAATCCCAATTACTCCAGTACGTATTCAATTTAGTACCTAGAAGTCAATATACTTCCGGTAAAGGCTCTTCTGCGGTAGGTTTAACAGCATATGTAACGAAAGATACAGAAACTAGACAGCTCGTCCTACAAACTGGTGCTCTTGTACTTGCTGATAATGGTATCTGTTGTATTGATGAGTTCGATAAGATGGACGATTCCACCAGAAGTGTACTTCATGAAGTTATGGAACAACAAACCCTGAGTATCGCTAAAGCTGGTATCATTTGCCAACTCAATGCTAGAACTTCGATTTTAGCGGCTGCAAATCCCTCAGGGTCACAATGGAGTAAATATAAAACCATAATTGAAAATGTTGAGCTACCACACACTCTATTATCCAGATTTGACCTAATTTTTCTGATTCTTGATCCCCAGAATGAGCTTTTCGATAAAAGGCTAGCTCGTCATTTGATTTCCCTTTATTACAAAAGACCAGAACAGGATTTAGACGAGGTTTTGGATATGTCTGTAATGAGGGATTACATTGCATATGCAAAAGAACACATTCATCCAAAACTCAGTGAAGAGGCCTCACAAAAACTGATCCAATCTTATGTTGATATGAGAAAGATTGGTGGAGGCAGGGGACAGATTTCTGCTTATCCAAGACAACTAGAATCGTTGATCAGACTTTCAGAAGCTCATGCAAAAATGAGATTTTCACAGGTGGTTCAAGTGGAAGATGTTGATGAAGCATGGCGACTTCATCGTGAAGCATTGAAGCAAAGTGCCACAGATCCATTGTCTGGTAAAATAGATGTTAGTATCCTAACTACTGGCATAAGTAGCTCAGCACGAAAAAAGAGGATGGAGTTAGCTCAGTTTGTGAAGAAAGCTATCATGAGTAAAAAGGACACTCCTAATATAGATTACTCCAAACTATTCACTGAATTGAAGGAAAATTCAGATATTCAAATAACAAGGGAGCAGTTTGAAGATGCTCTGTACGATTTAGAACAGGAAGGTTTGATAACGATTCTTGGTAAGACTTCTATAAGGATTAAGAAAGGAATAAGAGCAGATTAGGAAGTTTATTTTTAAGATGCATGTTTATTATATCCTTGGATTTTTGTTTTAAATATATTTTTTTGAAGAACATGTTTGACTGAATTTCGGATTTCAATATAGTATTCTGAACCTCACTAATAGCATTGTACACTGTTGGGTCATAAACTAACAGTGCTGTGTCTAAGGTGGCGTAAGGACACAGTAACAAAGCCTACACAGAACACGACTGGTTCTCCTTACTCGCTCAAGCTTATGAGGGGTTTCCTTGGGGAATAATATCAGTAATATACTGCGACCTGTCTGATTTCATAACGATAATTGAATGATTCGATTTGTTATTGGGATTAAAAGAAATTGATCAGAAAGTTAAGAAAGCAAATTATTTTATTTACAAAATAAAAACATGAATATTGCCTGTTAAATATTATCTACTCTTAATCATTCTCCTAAAGTCTTTTAAAAAATAACTAATCAACACATCTGCATAATTCAAATTAAGATAAATTGCATTATGACCATTAAAAAAATCAACTTAATTTTAAAGTATTAAATACTAAATTATAACAATGAAATTATACATCTAATTCCACATATCTTCAGATCGTCCAAATTTATAAATGAGAGATGCAATGAATATAAATGCATTTTCCAAAAACAATGCTACTCCAGGCCAACTTGGTGTAAGAGGACTAGGTGGAGCTATGGTTGTAGTAGTTGCATTAGAGACTGGCAATTTTTGAGGTGTGGAAACATATACAGCAAATAAAATCCAACAAGATGCAATAACAGATGCAAAACCCATCACAAATCCTAGGAAAAGCCAGAATTTAGCACCTCTGGATCCCATACATCCACCTTCATAAGCATCTCCTCTGAACTAAAAATTAAAAGAGAAGAAACATTGAGATTTTTACCATCAAGTAATTTAAAGTGGCTATTGAATTATTATAATGGCATAACATTCACAGCATAATATAACAAAGAAAATGATTTAGTTATGAATCACATCATTAGATTTTACCAAAGTTGAGATGAAATATCAAATATTTGCCTACCTGGGCATTAGTAACAGAGTTGACCATAATCAAAGACAGAGTTCCCAGAACTCCGCAAAGCTGGTAACCAAAAGAAATCGATCCAGGATAAACGCATGTAGCATCAATTATTATCCACCAACCAACGGAAAACTGAAAAAATTCGTCATCAGTATCATTTTCAAAGAAGTGAATGAAAGACTCACCAAAAATCCTGATATCATAGCAGCATAAGCATTCCTTCTATCCCCTTCGAACCATACGCAGGGAGGAATGTTGAGATTTTCCATGCAATCTCCTAAACCCATATTAGTTGAAGAAATTTATGGAGATTGAATTTTCTGAAAAGCCCTTAGTTAATGTAATCAGCTGAGTTTATTGTTGACAACAATTTCTTATTTGACATTTCATTTGCATTTCTATGCTCCACTTATTATTAATTTATTCTGTGTATTGTTTGAACTTTTCTTTTTCGCCCCAAAGCGGAATATGCAAAAAAAATATTCCTAAATTCAAAATTGAAACAATTTCTGATAGTGGATTTTAAAGCAAATTAGTTGTGACTGGCTTTGTACTTTGTAAGAATAAAAATACAGTAGCTGCGTCATTTTCTTCGTAAACAAGAATAATGGGAACTATTATTGCTATTGAAGGAAGGAAATATCTAATATCAGTATAGGAAATTTTCAAGCAATCATCATCAATTATAATTCATATGAGTAACCTCAAAATTAAGAATATACTTATATTATAACTAAAGTAAAAAATCTATTGATTTGGGAGGCAATAACTACTTCATTGTAGACATTTAAGCGATTGGATATAACTTTCTAGAGTGTTTAGTTATATGAAATAATAATTGTTGGGTAATTATTGGGAAATATTTAATTTATTAATGTGTACCTATTTTGAATTTCCTGAACGGGTGGGTCATGGATATCTGCGCATGTAGCGAAACGATTGTGGCGCCTTCAATCAGAAAAAAAATTATTCCCCGACTTTGATCGTCCGACATGTTAAATTCACCTATGTACTGTCACTTAAACCTGCTTTAAAGGATTTGATAAACTAGATTCCAGTGATTACGAGTTATTTCGTGCTCAACCTCATCAATCCTAGTTGATTTTCGTTTGTGAAACAGAGCCTTCAGTGTGTAATTTGAAAAAAGTCGATTTCTCATTTTAGCCAGGGTGTATCGAGTAGTTTTTGAGAACACCGACAGAGGAACACACGATTAAACATTAAAAAATTTGCCAGGTTCTATTTTTAAATGTAGTTTTGCATTGTACATCATTAAAGTGAATTTTCCACAGTGGACGAGCTATTTTTGAAATTCGCAAATTAAAAATAACTGCGGTGTCTGTGAGACCTTAAAGATAGGTATGTTGCGGAGCCATTTCTGCGATATTTTTATGGATGAATAAAAAAACCACTCGAGTTTCTAACCTCAGTGTTGTGTTGATGTGTTCTGTTTGTGAGAAAAAGTGCATCGCAATCAGCAGTGATGATTAAGAACACCAGGGATTAGTTGACATTAATTGCGAACTTGAAGAAGTGTTATAAACAGCCACGGTGGCTTCAGGCCCGGATTGTGGCCCAGTGGCCGCCGACAAGGGGGCTGATTGTTGGTGGTCCCCACTGGCGGCCATGGGCTGCTTTGGCAACCGGGATGCTGCCCAAGCATCAGATGACATGAGGACTCAGAAACGAATAAGTGACCAAATAAACAGGCAGTTAGCCAAAGAAAAGCAAGTTTACAGAGCTACCCACCGACTACTGTTGTTGGGGGCTGGTGAGAGTGGAAAATCCACCATTGTCAAACAAATGAGGATACTTCATGTAGATGGGTTCAGTGAACGAGAGAAAAAGCAGAAAATAGAAGACATTAAGAAGAATATTCGAGATGCCATTATTGTGAGTTATTCTTTCAATTACTTACATCTATATCTTCTCATCTTGATAAAAGTACTCATTACCATATCTCGAATGTATTATTTGTTGGTTGAAAGTTAATACCATTAAATTTCTGTTTAGAGTAAACTGCATCGCTGATATTATACCATGAGAATCATGAGATACAGATGAATTTGCTTCTTCGGGGTTAATCATTCTTGAAATTATTAATTTACAATAGTCAACAGCTTGTCACTTTGTCAACCATGCCTACCTAACTAAAATAATTAACCACACTTCGAAAGTGGCTCTACATGTTTTATATGATATTATCCATGTTCGAATAAATACTTAACAAATGAGCACTCTGCCAATGATCCGTTCAATATAAATAACACTTTTGCAAGTTTAGGGTATACAATCCTTTTTTTGATTTTGGTTTTGATGAAAGTATCCTCAATATGAAGATTGTCTCATGTTGTAGAAACCGTTGTTAGATGGATTAATTTCTACGTCACTCAAAGCAAAACTACAAAAATTCAGACAAACGCAAAGGAAAAAAGAAACGGACTAAAGGCATTTTCGATGTGAGCATGCTTCTGGTCTCACATTCTATTTACATTGTATATTGTATATTATTATACTGATCCTCCTAGGTCTTCCCCAAGGAAACCCCTCATAAGCTCTCGAAGAGCTTGGGCAAGTAAGGAGAACCAGTCATGTTCTGTGTAGGCTTTGTTACTGTGTCCTTACGCCACCTTAGGCACATCAATGTTAATTTTTGACCCAATAGTGAATGGTGGCGATTACCGTGATTAGAAAATTTCTTTCCTAGCCTCGGGATTGAACTTGGGCTAGGAGAGAAATTTTCTATCAAAGAGAATTAGTCTTTTTGGTTGTTGTGATTCGGGATGCTGATGAAATAATATAATATATCTAAATTAGTTGATTGAATTGAAATCATAAACTGCGTATTCATGTAATGCAGATAAGCGGCCTGCCATACTAGCAGACAGACAAATCTTCATTTAGAAAATAGAGTATAAGCTCCTAATTGGAGGAAGAACTATAAATCTCTGTATATCTTCCAAATCTTTAATTAGAACATGAGGTCATAATTATTTCATGTTCATGTTGTGTGAGTGATGATAATTGTAGTAATTGTTTGCAGACCACCTCTTAAAAAAATCATTATTATGTTCTTGAATCAAACTATTCAAACTAATACTTACTCGAGCGGGGGAAAAACCATAATTGTAGTGATTATGATATAATTATACATGATATTATATATGATATAATTATACAAATTCTCCGGAGGATGCCCCTCATAATCTCTTAAAAGAGCTTGTTTGAGTACGGGGAATCAGTTGTGTTTTATGTAGGCTTTGTTATTGTCTCCTTACGCTACCTTAGGCATATTGTTGTTCATTTTTGACCAACAGTGAATGTAGGCCCCTAACGTCTGATTAGGAAATTTTTTTCCTAGCTTGGGATTGAACTCGGGGCTTTACGGTTACTAGTCATCGCACTAACCAGCTGAGCTAGCCGCGCTCGTCATCGAGGATTATTACCGTTTGTGAGCTTGGGATTGCATGCTTGTGGCTCCAAGATTCATGCATGATTTCATAAATAATAAAAATTCCTGGCGCTCCTGTTCAAACTTTGACAAATCCGAAAGTATTGGTTTCTCAGAGTTGCCAATGGATTCTTCTGATAGAACAGCATCATAAAATAAATTAAATTAAAAAAAGTGACATTAAAAAAAAAAGAGTGCCAAAAATTATGAATCCGGAACAACCAGACCGATACCAATAAGGAACTAAATAATATCCGAGATATTCATTCAAAACTAGTCTGAAAATTATATTATATCAATTAAAACTTAGCCAATATTCCAGTTTTGTTTTTACTGGAGATATTCTGATCCCAATTTGATTAACTTACCAAAGTATATATGTATTTCCATCATCATAGGGATTATCCAACGGCATTATATTAACACCCAAAAATTATAATATCCTATAATCCTCATAATTCTACGATAGCTGAGGTTACTTTGTATGAAGATGACATGTATGAACACAGATCATGAAATTCATAGATACAAATACGGACGTTAATTATAGAATTACAGCATTCTGTGAAATCGTAGAATTACGATTTAATATTGAAATTTTGAAAAATCATATCTCCGAATGTTTTAGCTTGTTACAGTTTAAAATTATCTCAATGGATTTTCTTGATGAAACTGCGCCTTGGAAAAAAATTGAATTCGAAATTTGTAATTTAAACAAAATTTTTTTTTCGCTGAAACCCTCATGCCGATTTTGCCCAATAACTAACATAACCGAGATATTTATCTCCCAAATTTACTATAATTCCAACTGAGAGTTATCGTATTAACGGCCGAACGTAATCGATTTTGACCACGGATTCTTTATCAGTGAGTCGAACCAAATCGTTGAAGACCATTTCCATCCAAAACTTACAAAATTACAGAATTTTGGGCGAATTGAAGCACTCAGTTCCGAGGAACAAGAACGCCAAAAACGAAATATTGTTCGGACATTGCCTCAAATAAATAAATAAAAACAAAAATACCGGCGTGAAGTTGGCAGCCACTTATTAGCGCGATAGCTGTCGTTTCACCAGTGGCGTCGGTGTAAATACATTATATGGCGTAACTTCCGTTTGAAACATGGCTGGTATTTAAAATTTGCAGGAAATGTTTATTGTGGACCAATGAAATAGTTGTATTAATCGTATCCACTTCAGATGGGTCTAAGGGGTGGAAATTGGAACCGCCCCCTGAATAGATATTTACATACTTTCATAACTCGTTGAAAAAAATATCCTCTACAGATGAAAATCACATAGAACGTTTATTTTGGACCAATTAAGAATTCTTATAAATTTTATTGACTTCGGATGGGTCCGAGGGGTGGAAATGATAACCACCCCCTACTTTTCATATACCTTCATAACACATTGAAAAAAATATCCTCTACAAATGAAACTTACAGAAGATGTTTAATGTGAACTCAAGAACAATACTTATTAATTTTATCGCCTTCGGGGGGGTCTGAGGGGTGGAAATGGGAACCGCCCCCCAATTGATGTCTACCTTCATAACACGTTGAAAAAAATGGCCTCTACAGATGAAACTCACAGGAAATGTTTATTGTGAACTCATGAACAATACTTATTAATTTTATCGCCTTCGGGGGGGTCCGAGGGGTGGAAATGGGAACTGCCCCCCAATTGATGTCTACCTTCATAACACGTCGAAAAGAATGGCCTCTACAGATGAAATTCACAGGAAACGTTTATTGTGAACTCATGAACAATACTTATTAATTTTATCGCCTTCGGGGGGGCGCGCCCCCCAATTGATGTCTACCTTCATAACACGTCGAAAAAAATGGCCTCTACAGATGAAATTCATAGGAAACGTTTATTGTGAACTCATGAACAATGCTTATTAATTTTATCGCCTTCGGAGGGGTCCGAGGGGTGGAAATGGTAACCGCCCCCCAATTGATGTCTACCTTCATAACACGTTGAAAAAAATGGCCTCTACAGATGAAACTCACAGGAAATGTTTATTGTGAACTCATGAACAATACTTATTAATTTTATCGCCTTCGGGGGGGTCCGAGGGGTGGAAATGGGAACTGCCCCCCAATTGATGTCTACCTTCATAACACGTCGAAAAGAATGGCCTCTACAGATGAAATTCACAGGAAACGTTTATTGTGAACTCATGAACAATACTTATTAATTTTATCGCCTTCGGAGGGGTCCGAGGAGTGGAAATGGTCACCGCCCCCCAATTGAAGTCTACCTTCATAACACGTCGAAAAAAATGGCCTCTACAGATGAAATTCACAGGAAACGTTTATTGTGAACTCATGAACAATACTTATTAATGTTATCGCCTTCGGAGGGGTCTGAGGGGTGAAAATGGTAACCGCCCCCCAATTGATGTCTACCTTCATTAGAGATTTCATCTGTAGAGGCCATTTTTTTTGACGTGTTATGAAGGTAGACATCAATTGGGGGCGGTTACCATTTCTTCCCCTCGGACCCCCCCGAAGGCGATAAAATTAATAAGTATTGTTCATGAGTTCACAATAAACATTTCCTGTGAGTTTCATCTGTAGAGGCCATTTTTTTCGACGTGTTATAGAGGTAGACATCAATTGGGGGGCGGTTCCCATTTCCACCCCTCGGACCCCTCCGAAGGCGATAAAATTAATAAGTATTGTTCATGAGTTCACAATAAACTTTTCCAATGAATTTCATCTGTAGAGGCCATTTTTTTCGACGTGTTATGAAGGTAGACATCAATTGGGGGGCGGTTACCATTTCCACCCCTCGGACCCCTCCGAAGGGGATAAAATTAATAAGTATTGTTCATGAGTTCACAATAAACGTTTCCTATGATTTAAATCTGTAGAGGCCATTTTTTTCGACGTGTTATGAAGGTAGACATCAATTGGGGGGCGGTTAGTATTTCCACCCCTCAGACCCCCCCGAAGGCGATAAAATTAATAAGTATTGTTCATGAGTTCACAATAAACATTTCCTGTGAGTTTCATCTGTAGAGGCCATTTTTTTCGACGTGTTATAGAGGTAGGCATCAATTGGGGGGCGGTTCCCATTTCCACCCCTCGGACCCCTCCGAAGGCGATAAAATTAATAAGTATTGTTCATGAGTTCACAATAAACGTTTCCTATGTATTTCATCTGTAGAGGCCATTTTTTTTCGACGTGTTATGAAGGTAGACATCAATTGGGGGGCGGTTACCATTTCCACCGCTTGGACCCCTCCGAAGGCGATAAAATTAATAAGTATTGTTCATGATTTCACAATAAACGTTTCCTGTGAATTTAATCTGTAACAGCCATTTTTTCGACTTGTTATGAAGGTAGACATACTTTGGAGGGCGGTTCCCATTTCCACCCCTCAGACCCCCCCCGAAGGCGATAAAATTAATAAGTATGGTTCAAGAGTTCACAATAAACATTTCCTGTGAGTTTCATCTGTAGAGGCCATTTTTTTCGACGTGTTATGTCGGTAGACATCAATTGGGGGGCGGTTACCATTTCCACCCCTCGGACCCCTCCGAAGGGGATAAAATTAATAAGTATTTTTCATGAGTTCACAATAAACGTTTCCTACGAATTTCATCTGTAGAGGCCATTTTTTCCGACGTGTTATGAAGGTAGACATCAATTGGGGGGCGGTTACTATTTCCACCCCTCAGACCCCCCCGAAGGCGATAAAATTAATAAGTATGGTTCAAGAGTTCACAATAAACATTTCCTGTGAGTTTCATCTGTAGAGGCCATTTTTTTCGACGTGTTATGTCGGTAGACATCAATTGGGGGGCGGTTACCATTTCCACCCCTCGGACCCCTCCGAAGGGGATAAAATTAATAAGTATTTTTCATGAGTTCACAATAAACGTTTCCTACGAATTTCATCTGTAGAGGCCATTTTTTTCGACGTGTTATGAAGGTAGACATCAATTGGGGGGCGGTTACTATTTCCACCCCTCAGACCCCCCCGAAGGCGATAAAATTAATAAGTATTGTTCATGAGTTCACAATAAACATTTCCTGTGAGTTTCATCTGTAGAGGCCATTTTTTTCGACGTGTTATGGAGGTAGACATCTTTTGGGGGGCGGTTCCCATTTCCACCCCTCGGACCCCTCCGAAGGCGATAAAATTAATAAGTATTGTTCATGAGTTCACAATAAACATTTCCTGTGAGTTTCATCTGTAGAGGCCATTTTTTTCGACGTGTTATAGAGGTAGACATCAATTGGGGGGCGGTTCCCATTTCCACCCCTCGGACTCCTCCGAAGGCGATAAAATTAATAAGTATTGTTCATGAGTTCACAATAAACGTTTCCTATGAATTTCATCTGTAGAGGCCATTTTTTTCGACGTGTTATGAAGGTAGACATCAATTGGGGGGCGGTTACCATTTCCACCGCTTGGACCCCTCCGAAGGCGATAAAATTAATAAGTATTGTTCATGATTTCACAATAAACGTTTCCTGTGAATTTAATCTGTAACAGCCATTTTTTCGACTTGTTATGAAGGTAGACATCAATTGGGGGGCGGTTCCCATTTCCACCCCTCAGACCCCCCCGAAGGCGATAAAATTAATAAGTATGGTTCAAGAGTTCACAATAAACATTTCCTGTGAGTTTCATCTGTAGAGGCCATTTTTTTCGACGTGTTATGTAGGTAGACACAATTGGGGGGCGGTTACCATTTCCACCCCTCGGACCCCTCCGAAGGGGATAAAATTAATAAGTATTGTTCATGAGTTCACAATAAACGTTTCCTATGAATTTCATCTGTAGAGGCCATTTTTTTCGACGTGTTATGAAGGTAGACATCAATTGGGGGGCGGTTACTATTTCCACCCCTCAGACCCCCCCGAAGGCGATAAAATTAATAAGTATTGTTCATGAGTTCACAATAAACATTTCCTGTGAGTTTCATCTGTAGAGGCCATTTTTTTCGACGTGTTATGGAGGTAGACATCTTTTGGGGGGCGGTTCCCATTTCCACCCCTCGGACCCCTCCGAAGGCGATAAAATTAATAAGTATTGTTCATGAGTTCACAATAAACATTTCCTGTGAGTTTCATCTGTAGAGGCCATTTTTTTCGACGTGTTATGAAGGTAGACATCAATTGGGGGGCGGTTACCATTTCCACCCCTCGGACCCCTCCGAAGGCGATAAAATTAATAAGTATTGTTCATGAGTTCGCAATAATCGTTTCCTGTAAATTTCATCTGTAGAGGCCATTTTTTTCGACGTGTTATGAAGGTAGACATCAATTGGGGGGCGGTTACCATTTCCACCGCTAGGACCCCTCCGAAGGCGATAAAATTAATAAGTATTGTTCATGATTTCACAATAAACGTTTCCTGTGAATTTCATCTGTAAAAGCCATTTTCTCGACGTGTTATGAAGGTAGACATCAATTGGGGGGCGGTTCCCATTTCCACCCCTCAGACCCCCCCGAAGGCGATAAAATTAATAAGTATTGTTCATGAGTTCACAATAAACATTTCCTGTGAGTTTCAACTGTAGAGGCCATTTTTTTCGAAGTGTTATGAAGGTAGACATCAATTGGGGGGCGGTTACCATTACCACCCCTCGGACCCCTCCGAAGGCGATAAAATTAATAAGTATTGTTCATGAGTTCACAATAAACGTTTCCTATGAATTTCATCTGTAGAGGCCATTTTTTTCGACGTGTTATGAAGGTAGACATCAATTGGGGGGCGGTTACTATTTCCACCCCTCAGACCCCCCCGAAGGCGATAAAATTAATATGTATTGTTCATGAGTTCACAATAAACATTTCCTGTGAGTTTCATCTGTAGAGGACATTTTTTTCGACGTGTTATGGAGGTAGACATCAATTGGGGGGCGGTTCCCATTTCCACCCCTCGGACCCCTCCGAAGGCGATAAAATTAATAAGTATTGTTCATGAGTTCACAATAAACGTTTCCTATGAATTTCATCTGTAGAGGCCATTTTTTTCGACGTGTTATGAAGGTAGACATCAATTGGGGGGCGGTTACCATTTCCACCCCTCGGACCCCTCCGAAGGGGATAAAATTAATAAGTATTGTTCATGAGTTCACAATAAACGTTTCCTATGAATTTCATCTGTAGAGGCCATTTTTTTCGACGTGTTATGAAGGTAGACATCAATTGGGGGGCGGTTACTATTTCCACCCCTCAGACCCCCCCGAAGACGATAAAATTAATAAGTATTGTTCATGAGTTCACAATAAACATTTCCTGTGAGTTTCATCTGTAGAGGCCATTTTTTTCGACGTGTTATGGAGGTAGACATCAATTGGGGGGCGGTTCCCATTTCCACCCCTCGGACCCTTCCGAAGGCGATAAAATTAATACAGTATTGTTCATGAGTTCACAATAAACGTTTCCTATGAATTTCATCTGTAGAGGCCATTTTTTTCGACGTGTTATGAAGGTAGACATCAATTGGGGGGCGGTTAGTATTTCCACCCCTCAGACCCCCCCGAAGGCGATAAAATTAATAAGTATTGTTCATGAGTTCACAATAAACATTTCCTGTGAGTTTCATCTGTAGAGGCCATTTTTTTCGACGTGTTATGAAGGTAGACATAATTGGGGGGCGGTTACCATTTCCACCCCTCGGACCCCTCCGAAGGCGATAAAATTAATAAGCATTGTTCATGAGTTCACAAGAAACGTTTCCTATGAATTTCATCATACCTGCCATTTTTTTCGACGTGTTATGAAGGTTGACATCAATTATTGGGGGGCGGTTACTATTTCCACCCCTCAGACCCCCCCGAAGGCGATAAAATTAATAAGTATTGTTCATGAGTTCACAATAAACATTTCCTGTGAGTTTCATCTGTAGAGGCCATTTTTTTCGACGTGTTATGGAGGTAGACATCAATTGGGGGCGGTTCCCATTTCCACCCCTCAGACCCCCCCGAAGGCGATAAAATTAATAAGTATTGTTCTTGAGTTCACATTAAACATTTTCTGTAAGTTTCATTTGTAGAGGATATTTTTTTCAATGTGTTATGAAGGTATATGAAAAGTAGGGGGTGGTTATCATTTCCACCCCTCGGACCCATCCGAAGTCAATAAAATTTATATGAATTCTACCTCCATAAAGTTAGCAGAGCCACTTGCGAAAATTTCAATGAAACCTATTGCATTAATTGTCGAATATTTGTCGAGAATTTGTCGTGAAAGAAAAAAATTTGTCGCGCGCTTAGTTTTTTTTATATGGGGTGGCTCTGCTAACTTAATATTAAGTTAGCAGAGCCACTTGCAACAATTTCAATGAAACCTATTGCATTAATTGTCGAGAATTTGTCGTGAATTTGTCGTGAAAGAAAAAAGTCTGTCGCGCGCTTAGTTTTTTTTATATGGGGTGGCTCTGCTAACTTAATATTAAGTTAGCAGAGCCACTTGCAACAATTTCAATGAAACCTATTGCATTAATTGTCGAGTATTTGTCGTGAATTTGTCGTGGAAGAAAAAAGTTTGTCGCGCGCTTCGTTTTTTTTGTATGGGCTAAATTAATATTTGGCTAAAGGGGCCACACACAAATCACGTAAGTTGGTTAATCGTATTTTTTTTCAATCAGAAATGAGCTGAATAATTGTCGAAGGACCCAAACATATTCGTCGTGACAGAAAAAAAATTGTCGAGCCCTTAGTTTTTTTTAAATGGGGTGGCTCTGCTAACTTAATATTAAGTTAGCAGAGCCACTTGTAACAATTTCAATGAAACCTATCGCATTAATTGTCGAGTATTTGTCGTGAATTTGTCGTGAAAGAAAAAAGCTTGTCGCGCGCTTCGTTTTTTTTGTATGGGCTAAAACAATATTTGGCTAAAGGGGCCACACACAAATCACGTAAGTTGGTTAATCATATTTTTTTTCAATCAGAAATGAGCTGAATAATTGTCGAACGACCCAAACATATTCGTCGTGACAGAAAAAAAATTGTCGAGCCCTTAGTTTTTTTTAAATGGGGTGGCTCTGCTAACTTAATATTAAGATAGCAGAGCCACTTGCAACAATTTCAATGAAACCTATCGCATTAATTGTCGAGTATTTGTCGTGAATTTGTCGTGAAAGAAAAAAGCTTGTCGCGCGCTTCGTTTTTTTTGTATGGGCTAAAACAATATTTGGCTAAAGGGGCCACACACAAATCACGTAAGTTGGTTAATCGTATTTTTTTTCAATCAGAAATGAGCTGAATAATTGTCGAACGACCCAAACATATTCGTCGTGACAGAAAAAATTTTGTCGCGCGCTTAGTTTTTTTTAAATGGGGTGGCTCTGCTAACTTAATATTAAGTTAGCAGAGCCACTTGCAACAATTTCAATGAAACCTATTGCATTAATTGTCGAGTATTTGTCGTGAATTTGTCGTGAAAGAAAAAGGTTTGTCGCGCGCTTCGTTTTTTTTGTATGGGCTAAATTATTATTTGGCTAAAGGGGCCACACACAAATCACGTAAGTTGGTTAATCATATTTTTTTTCAATCAGAAATGAGCTGAATAATTGTCGAACGACCCAAACATATACGTCGTGACAGAAAAAAATTTGTCGAGCCCTTAGTTTTTTTTAAATGGGGTGGCTCTGCTAACTTAATATTAAGTTAGCAGAGCCACTTGCAACAATTTCAATGAAACCTATCGCATTAATTGTCGAGTATTTGTCGTGAATTTGTCGTGAAAGAAAAAAGCTTGTCGCGCGCTTCGTTTTTTTTGTATGGGCTAAATTAATATTTGGCTAAAGGGGCCACACACAAATCACGTAAGTTGGTTAATCGTATTTTTTTTCAAACAGAAATGAGCTGAATAATTGTCGAAGGACCCAAACATATTCGTCGTGACAGAAAAAAAATTGTCGAGCCCTTAGTTTTTTTTAAATGGGGTGGCTCTGCTAACTTAATATTAAGTTAGCAGAGCCACTTGCAACAATTTCAATGAAACCTATCGCATTAATTGTCGAGTATTTGTCGTGAATTTGTCGTGAAAGAAAAAAGCTTGTCGCGCGCTTCGTTTTTTTTGTATGGGCTAAAACAATATTTGGCTAAAGGGGCCACACACAAATCACGTAAGTTGGTTAATCGTATTTTTTTTCAATCAGAAATGAGCTGAATAATTGTCGAACGCCCCAAACATATTCGTCGTGACAGAAAAAATTTTGTCGCGCGCTTAGTTTTTTTTAAATGGGGTGGCTCTGCTAACTTAATATTAAGTTAGCAGAGCCACTTGCAACAATTTCAATGAAACCTATTGCATTAATTGTCGAGTATTTGTCGTGAATTTGTCGTGAAAGAAAAAAGTTTGTCGCGCGCTTCGTTTTTTTTGTATGGGCTAAATTATTATTTGGCTAAAGGGGCCACACACAAATCACGTAAGTTGGTTAATCATATTTTTTTTCAATCAGAAATGAGCTGAATAATTGTCGAACGACCCAAACATATTCGTCGTGACAGAAAAAAATTTGTCGAGCCCTTAGTTTTTTTTAAATGGGGTGGCTCTGCTAACTTAATATTAAGTTAGCAGAGCCACTTGCAACAATTTCAATGAAACCTATCGCATTAATTGTCGAGTATTTGTCGTGAATTTGTCGTGAAAGAAAAAAGCTTGTCGCGCGCTTCGTTTTTTTTGTATGGGCTAAATTAATATTTGGCTAAAGGGGCCACACACAAATCACGTAAGTTGGTTAATCGTATTTTTTTTCAATCAGAAATGAGCTGAATAATTGTCGAAGGACCCAAACATATTCGTCGTGACAGAAAAAAAATTGTCGAGCCCTTAGTTTTTTTTAAATGGGGTGGCTCTGCTAACTTAATATTAAGTTAGCAGAGCCACTTGTAACAATTTCAATGAAACCTATCGCATTAATTGTCGAGTATTTGTCGTGAATTTGTCGTGAAAGAAAAAAGCTTGTCGCGCGCTTCGTTTTTTTTGTATGGGCTAAAACAATATTTGGCTAAAGGGGCCACACACAAATCACGTAAGTTGGTTAATCATATTTTTTTTCAATCAGAAATGAGCTGAATAATTGTCGAACGACCCAAACATATTCGTCGTGACAGAAAAAAAATTGTCGGGCCCTTAGTTTTTTTTAAATGGGGTGGCTCTGCTAACTTAATATTAAGTTAGCAGAGCCACATGCAACAATTTCAATGAAACCTATCGCATTAATTGTCGAGTATTTGTCGTGAATTTGTCGTGAAAGAAAAAAGCTTGTCGCGCGCTTCGTTTTTTTTGTATGGGCTAAATTAATATTTGGCTAAAGGGGCCACACACAAATCACGTAAGTTGGTTAATCATATTTTTTTTCAATCAGAAATGAGCTGAATAATTGTCGAAGGACCCAAACATATTCGTCGTGACAGAAAAAAAATTGTCGAGCCCTTAGTTTTTTTTAAATGGGGTGGCTCTGCTAACTTAATATTAAGTTAGCAGAGCCACCCCAATTAAAAAAAACTAAGCGCTCGACAAACTTTTTTCTGTTACGACGAATATGTTTGGGTCATTCGACAATTATTCAGCTCATTTCTGATTGAAAAAAAAATACGATTAACCAACGTACGTGATTTGTGTGTGGCCCCTTTAGCCAAATATTAATATAGCCCATACAAAAAAAACGAAGCGCGCGACAAACTTTTTTCTTTCACGACAAATTCACGACAAATATTCGACAATTAATGCAATAGGTTTCATTGAAATTGTTACAAGTGGCTCTGCTAACTTAATATTAAGTTAGCAGAGCCACCCCATTTAAAAAAAACTAAGGGCTCGACAAATTTTTTTCTGTCACGACGAATATGTTTGGGTCGTTCGACAATTATTCAGCTCATTTCTGATTGAAAAAAAATACGATTAACCAACTTACGTGATTTGTGTGTGGCCCCTTTAGCCAAATATTGTTTTAGCCCATACAAAAAAAACGAAGCGCGCGACAAGCTTTTTTCTTTCACGACAAATTCACGACAAATACTCGACAATTAATGCGATAGGTTTCATTGAAATTGTTGCAAGTGGCTCTGCTAACTTAATATTAAGTTAGCAGAGCCACCCCATTTAAAAAAAACTAAGGGCTCGACAATTTTTTTTCTGTCACGACGAATATGTTTGGGTCCTTCGACAATTATTCAGCTCATTTCTGATTGAAAAAAAATATGATTAACCAACTTACGTGATTTGTGTGTGGCCCCTTTAGCCAAATATTAATTTAGCCCATACAAAAAAAACGAAGCGCGCGACAAGCTTTTTTCTTTCACGACAAATTCACGACAAATACTCGACAATTAATGCGATAGGTTTCATTGAAATTGTTGCATGTGGCTCTGCTAACTTAATATTAAGTTAGCAGAGCCACCCCATTTAAAAAAAACTAAGCGCTCGACAAACTTTTTTCTGTTACGACGAATATGTTTGGGTCGTTCGACAAATATTCAGCTCATTTCTGATTGAAAAAAAATATGATTAACCAACTTACGTGATTTGTGTGTGGCCCCTTTAGCCAAATATTGTTTTAGCCCATACAAAAAAAACGAAGCGCGCGACAAGCTTTTTTCTTTCACGACAAATTCACGACAAATACTCGACAATTAATGCGATAGGTTTCATTGAAATTGTTACAAGTGGCTCTGCTAACTTAATATTAAGTTAGCAAAGCCACCCCATTTAAAAAAAACTAAGGGCTCGACAATTTTTTTCTGTCACGACGAATATGTTTGGGTCCTTCGACAATTATTCAGCTCATTTCTGATTGAAAAAAAATACGATTAACCAACTTACGTGATTTGTGTGTGGCCCCTTTAGCCAAATATTAATTTAGCCCATACAAAAAAAACGAAGCGCGCGACAAGCTTTTTTCTTTCACGACAAATTCACGACAAATACTCGACAATTAATGCGATAGGTTTCATTGAAATTGTTGCAAGTGGCTCTGCTAACTTAATATTAAGTTAGCAGAGCCACCCCATTTAAAAAAAACTAAGGGCTCGACAAAATTTTTTCTGTCACGACGAATATGTTTGGGTCGTTCGACAATTATTCAGCTCATTTCTGATTGAAAAAAAATATGATTAACCAACTTACGTGATTTGTGTGTGGCCCCTTTAGCCAAATAATAATTTAGCCCATACAAAAAAAACGAAGCGCGCGACAAACTTTTTTCTTTCACGACAAATTCACGACAAATACTCGACAATTAATGCAATAGGTTTCATTGAAATTGTTGCAAGTGGCTCTGCTAACTTAATATTAAGTTAGCAGAGCCACCCCATTTAAAAAAAACTAAGCGCGCGACAAAATTTTTTCTGTCACGACGAATATGTTTGGGTCGTTCGACAATTATTCAGCTCATTTCTGATTGAAAAAAAATACGATTAACCAACTTACGTGATTTGTGTGTGGCCCCTTTAGCCAAATATTGTTTTAGCCCATACAAAAAAAACGAAGCGCGCGACAAGCTTTTTTCTTTCACGACAAATTCACGACAAATACTCGACAATTAATGCGATAGGTTTCATTGAAATTGTTGCAAGTGGCTCTGCTAACTTAATATTAAGTTAGCAGAGCCACCCCATTTAAAAAAAACTAAGGGCTCGACAATTTTTTTTCTGTCACGACGAATATGTTTGGGTCCTTCGACAATTATTCAGCTCATTTCTGATTGAAAAAAAATATGATTAACCAACTTACGTGATTTGTGTGTGGCCCCTTTAGCCAAATATTAATTTAGCCCATACAAAAAAAACGAAGCGCGCGACAAGCTTTTTTCTTTCACGACAAATTCACGACAAATACTCGACAATTAATGCGATAGGTTTCATTGAAATTGTTGCAAGTGGCTCTGCTAACTTAATATTAAGTTAGCAGAGCCACCCCATTTAAAAAAAACTAAGGGGTCGACAAATTTTTTTCTGTCACGACGAATATGTTTGGGTCGTTCGACAATTATTCAGCTCATTTCTGATTGAAAAAAAATATGATTAACCAACTTACGTGATTTGTGTGTGGCCCCTTTAGCCAAATATTGTTTTAGCCCATACAAAAAAAACGAAGCGCGCGACAAGCTTTTTTCTTTCACGACAAATTCACGACAAATACTCGACAATTAATGCGATAGGTTTCATTGAAATTGTTACAAGTGGCTCTGCTAACTTAATATTAAGTTAGCAGAGCCACCCCATTTAAAAAAAACTAAGCGCGCGACAAAATTTTTTCTGTCACGACGAATATGTTTGGGTCGTTCGACAATTATTCAGCTCATTTCTGATTGAAAAAAAATACGATTAACCAACTTACGTGATTTGTGTGTGGCCCCTTTAGCCAAATATTGTTTTAGCCCATACAAAAAAAACGAAGCGCGCGACAAGCTTTTTTCTTTCACGACAAATTCACGACAAATACTCGACAATTAATGCGATAGGTTTCATTGAAATTGTTGCAAGTGGCTCTGCTAACTTAATATTAAGTTAGCAGAGCCACCCCATTAAAAAAAAACTAAGCGCGCGACAAAATTTTTTCTGTCACGACGAATATGTTTGGGTCGTTCGACAATTATTCAGCTCATTTCTGATTGAAAAAAAATACGATTAACCAACTTACGTGATTTGTGTGTGGCCCCTTTAGCCAAATATTGTTTTAGCCCATACAAAAAAAACGAAGCGCGCGACAAGCTTTTTTCTTTCACGACAAATTCACGACAAATACTCGACAATTAATGCGATAGGTTTCATTGAAATTGTTGCAAGTGGCTCTGCTAACTTAATATTAAGTTAGCAGAGCCACCCCATTTAAAAAAAACTAAGGGCTCGACAATTTTTTTTCTGTCACGACGAATATGTTTGGGTCGTTCGACAATTATTCAGCTCATTTCTGATTGAAAAAAAATATGATAACCAACTTACGTGATTTGTGTGTGGCCCCTTTAGCCAAATATTGTTTTAGCCCATACAAAAAAAACGAAGCGCGCGACAAGCTTTTTTCTTTCACGACAAATTCACGACAAATACTCGACAATTAATGCGATAGGTTTCATTGAAATTGTTACAAGTGGCTCTGCTAACTTAATATTAAGTTAGCAGAGCCACCCCATTTAAAAAAAACTAAGGGCTCGACAATTTTTTTTCTGTCACGACGAATATGTTTGGGTCCTTCGACAATTATTCAGCTCATTTCTGATTGAAAAAAAATACGATTAACCAACTTACGTGATTTGTGTGTGGCCCCTTTAGCCAAATATTAATTTAGCCCATACAAAAAAAACGAAGCGCGCGACAAACTTTTTTCTTCCACGACAAATTCACGACAAATACTCGACAATTAATGCAATAGGTTTCATTGAAATTGTTGCAAGTGGCTCTGCTAACTTAATATTAAGTTAGCAGAGCCACCCCATATAAAAAAAACTAAGCGCGCGACAGACTTTTTTCTTTCACGACAAATTCACGACAAATTCTCGACAATTAATGCAATAGGTTTCATTGAAATTGTTGCAAGTGGCTCTGCTAACTTAATATTAAGTTAGCAGAGCCACCCCATATAAAAAAAACTAAGCGCGCGACAAATTTTTTTCTTTCACGACAAATTCTCGACAAATATTCGACAATTAATGCAATAGGTTTCATTGAAATTTTCGCAAGTGGCTCTGCTAACTTTATGGAGGTATGAATTCTTCATTGGTCCAAAATAAACGTTCTATGTGATTTTCATCTGTAGAGGATATTTTTTTCAACGAGTTATGAAAGTATGTAAATATCTATTCAGGGGGCGGTTCCAATTTCCACCCCTTAGACCCATCTGAAGTGGATACGATTAATACAACTATTTCATTGGTCCACAATAAACAATTCCTGCAAATTTTAAATACCAGCCATGTTTCAAACGGAAGTTACGCCATAATATGTATTTACACCGACGCCACTGGTGAAACGACAGCTATCGCGCTAATAAGTGGCTGCCAACTTCACGCCGGTAATAAAAATCTAGTATATCCTAGATGTCGCTAAGCTTACGGCAGTAATGGGTTTCAGATAATCTTACGAATGGTGTACCTAACCTTGATAGCAATCCATGAATCATTAACGAAGTTTTAAAATATAATTGAAATGTATTATGATAGAACAAATACATTGGACCAGAAAAATTGCACAATATGGCGTTAAATAAAATAAAATTCTCAAAAAGCACCAAAATGAAGTCAGGAGCTTTTGCGTGCATGTTCTTTGGTATATGCACGCCTACACATCCTCACGAAATACTGCATGAACCTTCAAGCCTTCTTTTTGGCGCTCTAGTTTCTCGGAACTGAGTGCTTATCATTTTGCCCAAATGTCTGTTATTTTCGAATTTTTCGATGAAAATGGTCTTAAACGATTTGGTTTGGCTCACTGATTAAGAATCCGTGATCGAAATTCTTTCTGTCCGGCCGGTCGGTCCAGCCGTAGGCACGATAACTCTCGAACGGAATGGGCTAGAGAGTTGAAATTTTCAGAATAGGTTTGGCAGATAAATATCTCGGCTAAGATCGTTATTGGGCAAAATCGGATAGATGGTTTCGGAGAAACAAAAAAAAAATTTTTTTTTACAAAACAAATTCCAAATTAAATTTTTTTTAATGAGCAGTTTTATCATAAGAATCCAATGATATCATTTTTGGCGCTCTAGTTCCTCGGAACTGAGTGCTTATCAATTTGCCAAAATGTCTGTAATTTTCGAATTTTTGGCTGAAAATGGTTTCAAACGATTTGGTTCGACTCACTGATCAAGAATCCGAGGTCGAAATCGATTCTGTCTTTCCGGTCCGGCCGGCCGGCCGGCTGTAGGCACGATAACTCTCGAACGAAAGGAGTTAGAGGATTGAAATTTGCAAGGTGGGTTTGGAGCGTAAATATCTCGGACAAGTTCGTTAATGGGCGAAATCCATAAAGCGGTTTCGGAGTTATGGCCAATTTTAGTAAAAATATTTTTTATGAATATTACCGAAACCGATCACTCGATCTATCTGAAATTTAGCATCAAATAGTAGAATCATGACCTTTATACGCATGTGAAGTTTTGTATTGACCAGGTTACCGCAAAGTGTCAAAAAAAAATTTTTAATTTAAATTTTTTTTTTCTACAATAACTCTCGAACGGAATGAGCTAGGCAGTTGAAATTTTCAGAGTAGGTTAGGGTGATGAATATCTCGGTTGAGTTCGTTATTGGGCAGATGCCAGATGCCCAGATGGTTTCGGAGTAACGAGTTTCAAATTCAATTTTTATTTAAGATGCAGTTTCACCATAAAAGTCCATTGATATCAATTTCAACTCTAACAAGCTAATACTTTCGGAGATATGACTTTTCGAAATTTCAATAATGAATCGTACTTCTATGTTTTCACAGAATGTTATAATTATTCTATCTTAGCTTTATTATATGATCTGTGGTCATACTCGTACATGTCATCCTGTTCTATAAGAGAGTCAAATACATTTCAGCTATTTTAATTTGATTTCTTCCATGTTGCAGTTCTCATTCTCAGATTGCTCATTTAATCTTGATAAATAAGCTATTATTTGAATTGAATTTCCTTTATGATGCAGTTCTATCATAAGAATACATTGATATTATTATTATTATTATTATTATTATTATTATTATACTGATCCTCCTGGGTCTTCCACAAGGAGACCCCTCGTAAGCTCTAAGAGCTTGCCCTGAGTTAGGAGAACCAGTTGTGTTCTGTGTAGGCTTTGTTACTGTGTCCTTACGCCACCTTAGGCACAGCACTGTTAATTTTTGACCCAACAGCGAATGGTGGCGATTACCGTGACTAGAAAATTTCTTTCCTAGCCTCGGAATTGAACTTGGGGCCTCCGCTCCCAAGTCAATTACTCTACCACTGAGCCAATATAATTCCCAACTCTGAGAAACCAATTCTTTCGGAGATATAATTTGTCTGTTTGAACTAGAGCGCCAGACAGCTCCTGTCCAAAGGGCTTGAACCCATTTTTTTCAATCCGGTCGCCGTCTTATCCGGCGCCCCTTGTAATCCGACATGTCTATCACTGTTGAATATACCAAGGAATATACATATGTATTTTGATCTGTAATTTGTCGGATTACAAGGTAATTTTTTTCAAAGAATTTCGGACTATAGTGTACCAGTAAAAAATATCAAGGTGAACCGGTGTGAAGTTATCCACATCCACACATACACTCAACTACCAAAAAATGTTCAAATTGACATATTAATAACTCGATAAGTACTTGGTGAATAATGATGAAATTTGAGAGTGTTGCTCATGGATGCCTAAAGAATCGAAATAAAATGTCAAATGATTTGTGTAGCCCCCAGGGGGCGGTGGCTGGGGGCGGTAAAACGAAAAATGCTATAACTCGGAAAATATTGAGTGTTCCACGATGAACTTTGGATATGTGGTCAAGAATGGCGCAAATACAAAGATGTAGTAGGTCCCATAGTTTGTGTGGCCCCAGGGGGGCGGCGATCGGGGGCGGTATATCGAAAAATGCCATAACTCGGAAAATATTGAGTGTTCCACAATGAGCTTTGGATATGTTGTCTAGAATGGCGTAAATACAAAGATGTAGTAGGTCCCATAGTTTGTGCGGCCCCAGGGGGCGGCGATCGGGGGCGGTATATCGAAAAATGCCATAACTCGGAAAATATTGTGTGTTCCACGATGAGCTTTGGATATGTCGTCTAGAATGGCGTAAATAAAAATATGTAGTAGGTCCCATAGTTTGTGCGGCCCCAGGGGGGCGGCGATCGGGGGCGGTGTATCGAAAAATGCCATAACTCGGAAAATATTGAGTGTTCCAGGATGAGCTTTGGATATGTGGTCGAGAATGGCGTAATTACAAAGATGTAGTAGGCCCCATAGTTTGTGCGGCAATCGGGGGCAGTATATCGAAAAATGCGATAACTCGGAAAATAAAGAGTGTTCCACGATGAGCTTTGGATATGTCGTAAGAATGGCGTAAATAAAAAGACGTAGTAGGTCCCATAGTTTGTGCGGCCCCAGGGGGGCGGCGATCGGGGGCGGTATATCGAAAAATGCCATAACTCGGAAAATATTGAGTGTTCCACGATGAGCTTTGGATATGTCGTCTAGAATGGCGTAAATAAAAAGATGTAGTAGGTCCCATAGTTTGTGCGGCCCCAGGGGGGTGGCAATCGGGGGCGGTATATCGAAAAATGCCATAACTCGGAAAATATTGAGTGTTCCACGATGAGCTTTGGATATGTCGTCTAGAATGGCGTAAATAAAAAGATGTAGTAGGTCCCATAGTTTGTGCGGCCCCAGGGGGACGGCAATCGGGGGAGGTATATCGAAAAATGCCATAACTCGGAAAATATTAAGTGTTCCACGATGAGCATTGGAAATGTCGTCTAGAATGGCGTAAATAAAAATATGTAGTATGTCCCATAGTTTGGGCGGCCCCAGGGGGGCGGTATATCGAAAAATGTCATAACTCGGAAAATATTGAGTGTTCCACGATGAGCTTTGGATATGTGGTCGAGAATGGCGTAATTACAAAGATGTAGTAGGTCCCATAGTTTGTGCGGCCCCAGGGGGGTGGCAATCGGGGGCGGTATATCGAAAAATGTCATAACTCCGAAAATATGGAGTGAAAAATTGCAATACAAACAATTAAGTGAAGAAAAAAGGGGGTGTGGTTTTTCGCCAATATCTCAAAAACTATTTGAGATAAATCAAATTAAAAAAAAGGAGGAGATTTCATAAAAAAAGTGAGAACTCCGGGAACTGTAGGACCAATATTTATAATTTTCCCAGAGGGTTGAAAATACGCCCGGAAACGGGTACAGCGGCTTGTGCAAGCCTCGCTCCCTTCGGACTTTTAATTAATAAATATTATTTAACTCATCAAATATGAAAATAAAGAATTGAAAAAAATTCAGGTGCCTGCAGGTTAGATCAATGAACAATAATCCGTGGTCCAAACTTTTTTATCGCGATTTTTCAATTAGCTATCCATTAGTTAATTTAGAATTTTTTGTAGCACTAACATTATCATTGCAAGTGCGATAATTGTTAAACTATTAATCTGATAATTTTTTCCTTTCCTGGAGCTATTAATCAAATTCTTAGAATAGATTCCCGTTGGAAAAATTAAAAAATTGTAATTGTAAATTTTTGTTTTGTTATTAACAATTTACTTGTGTGAAAAATTATAAAGATTTCATTGAACATTGAAAAAACCCTTTTTTTTATAATATTAGTATTGATCCGTTTTCTTATGATCAGAAGCTGCTTGAAACTGATTTTTAATAATATTTATCTCCTATTGTTTAAAACATTGTTATGAACAAATGCGTTGTTTATGAGATAACTACAATTTTTTTTTTTTGATAACACTATCCTTGATGACCATTATGATTTTTAAAATTACTAAAAATAATTGTTATTGATTAAAAATGTTGAAAAAAAATTGAAATATACAGGGTGTAAATAAAATTATGATTAGTTGCGAAAAATTGTAGGGGATGATTCCTTGTCAAAAAATAGGTTGGGTCTTTTTTGTTTGAGTCCCCCCGCCTGAAAAGCAGTTTTTATTTTTTTTGTTGGAAAAAAAATCACAAGAATGAAATCAAGCAGATATTTTATGCGGGTGAGAGGGCATTTAAAAAATGTTTGGTGGTGTTCCTCTATGATTGAAGGGGTAGAAAAAGCCACCCCTAAAGCTTGTTTCACAAGAAACTTTTTTCCATATTCATATTTTACAATAAAAAAATTTATTTTGGATAGCTTGATCCATTCTTAACAAATAAGGTCTCATGTTAATTCTCGCTAAAATTCACGGATTTTGAAAAAAAATAGTAATTTACGTAACAAGTCCGGAAAATAGGGTTTTTTTGGACGAATAGACAAAATTCTAGGACGAGCGTAAGCGAGTCCTAGAAGTCTATGAGTCCAAAAAAACCTTTTTCGGGCGTGTTGCGTACAATATTTTTTCGGCAACCGTGTAGTATAACAAATCAATGAGACGACACATTTCTTTTTTATATATTTTGATTCTTATTCAAATTAAACAGAACAGAAAATATAACATGTTAACTAATTTTATATGAACTGTCTGGAACTGTCAACCGTTTTCTCAGTGCCATGGTAACTTCATTTATCAAAAATATACCTACCAAGATTTTCATAATGTATTTACAATGACCAAAACGACGTGATTCTTCCGGCCTAGTCCGGGAAGTACGTACTTCCCGGACTAGGCCGGGAAATGCTTCTTTCTCAAAGAAAAAGCGTCCGGGAAGTGGGCACTTCCCGGACGGTTGCCGAAAAAAAAAATTTATCATCATGATAGCTCGAGTCGTAGAGGCCGGAATTATTTCCGAACTAGAATGTATCTACTAAGCGGATGTCATTTTGTTATGACAACTGACTAGTTTTGATTAACTTTGTTTCAGTTACAATTATTTTTTGATTTGGCTTATCATTTTGAGATTTTTGGCACATACTCATTAATATGACGGTGTACACAAACGCAGAAATGATCGATATGCACTTTGTTCACGGTCTTTCTGGTGGTAATTCCCTAAAAGCATCCAGAAGATATGCAGAAATGTTTCTTGAACGTGTGGCTCCACATCACACTCTATTTACACGAATTCACTAACGACTACGAGAAAGTGGTACATTTAAAATGAATAAAAATAATTGTGGTCGCCAGCGAGAGATTCGAATTCCAGCAATAGAAGAAGCAGTACTAAATCTTGTCGACGAGCAACCTGACACGAAACCTGACATAAGTACTAAGAAAATTACAAATTCACCTTATGACGGTGTTTGCGATCTTAAGGGGTTAGGTGTAGTCAGCTTTTATAACCGGTGTGAAGTTATCCACATCCACACATACACTCAACGACCAAAAAATGTTCAAATTGAAATATTAATAACTCGATAAGTACTTGACGAATAATGATGAAATTCGAAAGTGTTGCTCATGGATGCCTAAAGAATCGAAATAAAATGTCAAATAATTTGTGTAACCCCCAGGGGGCGGTGGCTGGGGGCGGTAAAACGAAAAATGCTATAACTCCGAAAATATTGAGTGTTCCACGATGAACTTTGGATATGTGGTCAAGAATGGCGTAAATAAAAAGATGTAGTAGGTCCCATAGTTTGTGCGGCCCCAGGGGGCGGCGATCGGGGGCGGTATATCAAAAAATGACATAACTCGGAAAATATTGAGTGTTCCACGATGAGCTTTGGATATGTTGTCTGGAATGGCGTAAATACAAAGATGTAGTAGGTCCCATAGTTTGTGCGGCCCCAGGGGGGCGGCGATCGGGGGCGGTATATCAAAAAATGCCATAACTCGGAAAATATTGAGTGTTCCACGATGAGCTTTGGATATGTTGTCTGGAATGGCGTAAATACAAAGATGTAGTAGGTCCCATAGTTTGTGCGGCCCCAGGGGGGCGGCGATCGGGGGCGGTACATCGAAAAATGCCATAACTCGGAAAATATTGAGTGTTCCACGATGAGCTTTGGATATGTTGTCTGGAATGGCGTAAATACAAAGATGTAGTAGGTCCCATAGTTTGTGCGGCCCCAGGGGGGCGGCGATCGGGGGCGGTATATCGAAAAATGCCATAACTCGGAAAATATTGAGTGTTCCACGATGAGCTTTGGATATGTTGTCTGGAATGGCGTAAATACAAAGATGTAGTAGGTCCCATAGTTTGTGCGGCCCCAGGGGGGCGGCGATCGGGGGCGGTATATCGAAACATGCCATAACTCGGAAAATATTGAGTGTTCCACGATGAGCTTTGGATATGTTGTCTGGAATGGCGTAAATACAAAGATGTATTAGTTCTCATAGCTTGTGCGGCCCCAGGGGGTCGGCAATCGGGGGCGGTATATCGAAAAATGCGATAACTCGGAAAATATAGTGTTCCACGATGAGCTTTGGATATGTCGTCTAGAACGGCGTAAATAAAAAGATGTAGTAGGTCCCATAGTTTGTGCGGCCCCAGGGGGGCGGCGATCGGGGGCGGTATAACGAAAAATGATATAACTGGGAAAATAAGGAGTGTTCCACGATGAGCTTTGGATATGTTGTCTGGAATGGCGTAAATACAAAGATGTAGTAGGTCTCATAGTTTGTGCGGCCCCAGGGGGGCGGCAATCGGGGGCGGTATATCAAAAAATGCCATAACTCGGAAAATATAGAGTGTTCCAGGATGAGCTTCGGATATGTGGTCGAGAATGGCGTAAATAAAAAGATGTAGTAGGTCCCATAATTTGTGCGGCCCCAGGGGGGTGGCAATCGGGGGCGGTATATCGAAAAATGCGATAACTCGGAAAATATTGAGTGTTCCAGGATGAGCTTTGGATATGTGTTCGAGAATGGCGTAATTACAAAGATGTAGTAGGTCGCATAGTTTGTGCGGCCCCAGGGGGGCGGCGATCGGGGGCGGTATATCGAAAAATGCCATAACTCGGAAAATATAGAGTGTTCCAAGATGAGCTTCGGATATGTGGTCGAGAATGGCGTAAATAAAAAGATGTAGTAGGTCCCATAGTTTGTGCGGCCCCAGGGGGGCGGCAATCGGGGGCGGTATATCTAAAAATGCGATAACTCGGAAAATATAGAGTGTTCCACGATGAGCTTTGGATATGTTGACTGGAATGGCGTAAATACAAAGATGTAGTAGGTCCCATAGTTTGTGCGGCCCCAGGGGGGCGGCAATCGGGGGCGGTATGTCAAAAAATGCCATAACTCGGAAAATATTGAGTGTTCCACGATGAGCTATGGATATGTTGTCTGGAATGGCGTAAATACAAAGATGTAGTAGGTCATATAGTTTGTGCGGCCCCAGGGGGGCGGCAATCGGGGGCGGTATATCGAAAAATGCGATAACTCGGATAATATAGAGTGTTCCACGATGAGCTTTGGATATGTTGACTGAAATGGCGTAAATACAAAGATATAGTAGGTCCCATAGTTTATGCGGCCCCAGGGGGGCGGCAATCGGGGGCGGTATGTCAAAAAATGCCATAACTCGGAAAATATTGAGTGTTCCACGATGAGCTATGGATATGTTGTCTGGAATGGCGTAAATACAAAGATGTAGTAGGTCCCATAGTTTGTACGGCCCCAGGGGGGCGGCAATCGGGGGCGGTATATCGAATAATGCCATAACTCGGAAAATATTGAGTGTTCCACGATGAGCTTTGGATATGTTGTCTGGAATGGCGTAAATACAAAGATGTAGTAGGTCCCATAATTTGTGCGGCCCCAGGGGGGCGGCGATCGGGGGCGGTATATCGAAAAATGCCATAACTCCATAACGCCATTCTCGACCACAAGTCCAAAGCTCATCGTGGAACTTTCAATATTTTCCGAGTTATGGCATTTTTTGATATACTGCCCCCGATTGCCGCCCCCCTGGGGCCGCACAAACTATGGGACCTACTACATCTTTTTATTTACGCCATTCTCGACCACATATCCGAAGCTCATCCTGGAAAACTCTATATTTTCCGAGTTATCGCTTTTTTCGATATACCGCCCCCGATTGCCGCCCCCCTGGGGCCGCACAAACTATGGGACCTACTACATCTTTTTATTTACGCCATTCTCGACCACATATCCGAAGCTCATCCTGGAACACTCTATATTTTCCGAGTTATCGCATTTTTCGATATACCGCCCCCGATTGCCGCCCCCCTGAGGCCGCACAAACTATGGGACCTACTACATCTTTTTATTTACGCCATTCTCGACCACAAGTCCAAAGCTCATCGTGGAACACTCAATATTTTCCGAGTTATGGCATTTTTTGATATACCGCCCCCGATTGCCGCCCCCTTGGGGCAACACAAACTATGGGACCTACTACATCTTTTTATTTACGCCATTCTCGACCACATATCCGAAGCTCATCCTGGAACACTCTATATTTTCCGAGTTATCGCTTTTTTCGATATACCGCCCCCGATTGCCGCCCCCGTGGGTCCGCACAAACTATAGGACCTACTACATCTTTTTATTTACGCCATTCTCGACCACATATCCGAAGCTCATCCCGGAACACTCTATATTTTCCGAGTTATCGCATTTTTCGATATACCGCCCCCGATTGCCGCCCCCTTGGGGCCGCACAAACTATGGGACCTACTACATCATTTTATTTACGCCATTCTCGACCACATATCCGAAGCTCATCCTGGAACACTCTATATTTTCCGAGTTATCGCATTTTTCGATATACCGCCCCCGATTGCCGCTCCCCTGGGGCTGCACAAACTATGGGACCTACTACATCTTTGTATTTACGCCATTCCAGACAACATATCCATAGCTCATCGTGGAACACTCAATATTTTCCGAGTTATGGCATTTTTTGACATACCGCCCCCGATTGCCACCCCCCTGGGGCCGCACAAACTATGGGACCTACTTCATCTTTTTATTTACGCCATTCTCGACCACATATCCGAAGCTCATCCTGGAACACTCCATATTTTCCGAGTTATCGCATTTTTCGATATACCGCCCCCGATTGCCGCCCCCCTGGGCCCGCACAAACTATGGGACCTACTACATCTTTGTATTTACGCCATTCCAGACAACATAATCAAAGCTCATCGTGGAACACTCAATATTTTCCGAGTTATGGCATTTTTTGATATACCGCCCCCGATTGCTGCCCCCCTGGGGCCGCACAAACTATGAGACCTACTACATATTTGTATTTACGTCATTCCAGACAACATATCCAAAGCTCATCGTGGAACACTCCTTATTTTCCCAGTTATATCATTTTTCGTTATACCGCCCCCGATCGCCGCCCCCCTGGGGCCGCACTAACTATGGGACCTACTACATCTTTATATTTACGCCATTCTAGACGACATATCCAAAGCTCATCGTGGAACACTCTATATTTTCCGAGTTATCGCATTTTTCGATATACCGCCCCCGATTGCCGCCCCCCTGGGGCCGCACAAACTATGGGACCTACTTCATCTTTTTATTTACGCCATTCTAGACAACATATCCAAAGCTCATCGTGGAACACTCAATATTTTCCGAGTTATGGCATTTTTTGATATACTGCCCCCGATTGCCGCCCCCCTGGGGCCGCACAAACTATGGGACCTACTACATCTTTTTATTTACGCCATTCTCGACCACATATCCGAAGCTCATCCTGGAAAACTCTATATTTTCCGAGTTATCGCTTTTTTCGATATACCGCCCCCGATTGCCGCCCCCCTGGGGCTGCACAAACTATGGGACCTACTACATCTTTTTATTTACGCCATTCTCGACCACATATCCGAAGCTCATCCTGGAACACTCTATATTTTCCGAGTTATCGCATTTTTCGATATACCGCCCCCGATTGCCGCCCCCCTGAGGCCGCACAAACTATGGGACCTACTACATCTTTTTATTTACGCCATTCTCGACCACAAGTCCAAAGCTCATCGTGGAACACTCAATATTTTCCGAGTTATGGCATTTTTTGATATACCGCCCCCGATTGCCGCCCCCTTGGGGCAACACAAACTATGGGACCTACTACATCTTTTTATTTACGCCATTCTCGACCACATATCCGAAGCTCATCCTGGAACACTCTATATTTTCCGAGTTATCGCTTTTTTCGATATACCGCCCCCGATTGCCGACCCCCTGGGGCCGCACAAACTATGGGACCTACTACATCTTTTTATTTACGCCATTCTCGACCACATATCCGAAGCTCATCCTGGAACACTCTATATTTTCCGAGTTATCGCTTTTTTCGATATACCGCCCCCGATTGCCGCCCCCGTGGGTCCGCACAAACTATAGGACCTACTACATCTTTTTATTTACGCCATTCTCGACCACATATCCGAAGCTCATCCCGGAACACTCTATATTTTCCGAGTTATCGCATTTTTCGATATACCGCCCTCGATTGCCGCCCCCTTGGGGCCGCACAAACTATGGGACCTACTACATCATTTTATTTACGCCATTCTCGACCACATATCCGAAGCTCATCCTGGAACACTCTATATTTTCCGAGTTATCGCTTTTTTCGATATACCGCCCCCGATTGCCGACCCCCTGGGGCCGCACAAACTATGGGACCTACTACATCTTTTTATTTACGCCATTCTCGACCACATATCCGAAGCTCATCCTGGAACACTCTATATTTTCCGAGTTATCGCTTTTTTCGATATACCGCCCCCGATTGCCGCCCCCGTGGGTCCGCACAAACTATAGGACCTACTACATCTTTTTATTTACGCCATTCTCGACCACATATCCGAAGCTCATCCCGGAACACTCTATATTTTCCGAGTTATGGCATTTTTTGATATACCGCCCCCGATTGCCGCCCCCTTGGGGCAACACAAACTATGGGACCTACTACATCTTTTTATTTACGCCATTCTCGACCACATATCCGAAGCTCATCCTGGAACACTCTATATTTTCCGAGTTATCGCATTTTTCGATATACCGCCCCCGATTGCCGCTCCCCTGGGGCTGCACAAACTATGGGACCTACTACATCTTTGTATTTACGCCATTCCAGACAACATATCCATAGCTCATCGTGGAACACTCAATATTTTCCGAGTTATGGCATTTTTTGACATACCGCCCCCGATTGCCACCCCCCTGGGGCCGCACAAACTATGGGACCTACTTCATCTTTTTATTTACGCCATTCTCGACCACATATCCGAAGCTCATCCTGGAACACTCCATATTTTCCGAGTTATCGCATTTTTCGATATACCGCCCCCGATTGCCGCCCCCCTGGGCCCGCACAAACTATGGGACCTACTACATCTTTGTATTTACGCCATTCCAGACAACATAATCAAAGCTCATCGTGGAACACTCAATATTTTCCGAGTTATGGCATTTTTTGATATACCGCCCCCGATTGCTGCCCCCCTGGGGCCGCACAAACTATGAGACCTACTACATCTTTGTATTTACGTCATTCCAGACAACATATCCAAAGCTCATCGTGGAACACTCCTTATTTTCCCAGTTATATCATTTTTCGTTATACCGCCCCCGATCGCCGCCCCCCTGGGGCCGCACTAACTATGGGACCTACTACATCTTTATATTTACGCCATTCTAGACGACATATCCAAAGCTCATCGTGGAACACTCTATATTTTCCGAGTTATCGCATTTTTCGATATACCGCCCCCGATTGCCGCCCCCCTGGGGCCGCACAAACTATGGGACCTACTTCATCTTTTCATTTACGCCATTCTAGACAACATATCCAAAGCTCATCGTGGAACACTCAATATTTTCCGAGCTATGGCATTTTTCGATATACCGCCCCCGATCGCCGCCCCCCTGGGGCCGCACAAACTATGAGAACTACTACATCTTTGTATCTACGCCATTCCAGACAACATATCCAAAGCTCATCGTGGAACACTCAATATTTTCCGAGTTATGGCATTTTTCGATATACCGCCCCCGATCGCCGCCCCCCTGGGGCCGCACAAACTATGGGACCTACTACATCTTTGTATTTACGCCATTCCAGACAACATATCCAAAGCTCATCGTGGAACACTCAATATTTTCCGAGTTATGGCAGTTTTCGATATACCGCCCCCGATCGCCGCCCCCCTGGGGCCGCACAAACTATGGGACCTACTACATCTCTGTATTTACGCCATTCCAGACAACATATCCAAAGCTCATCGTGGAACACTCAATATTTTCCGAGTTATGGCATTTTTCGATATACCGCCCCCGATCGCCGCCCCCTGGGGCCGCACAAACTATGGGACCTACTACATCTTTGTATTTACGCCATTCCAGACAACATATCCAAAGCTCATCGTGGAACACTCAATATTTTCAGAGTTATTGCATTTTTTGATATACCGCCCCCGATCGCCGCCCCCCTGGGGCCGCACAAACTATGGGACCTACTACATCTTTGTATTTACGCCATTCCAGACAACATATCCAAAGCTCATCGTGGAACACTCAATATTTTCCGAGTTATGGCATTTTTTGATATACCGCCCCCGATCGCCGCCCCCCTGGGGTCGCACAAACTATGGGACCTACTACATCTTCTTATTTACGCCATTCTTGACCACGTATCCAAAGTTCATCGTGGAACACTCAATATTTTCCGAGTTATAGCATTTTTCGTTTTACCGCCCCCAGCCACCGCCCCCTGGGGGTTACACAAATTATTTGACATTTTATTTCGATTCTTTAGGCATCCATGAGCAACACTTTCAAATTTCATTACTATTCATCAAGTACTTATCGAGTTATTAATATTTCAATTTGAACAATTTTTGGTCGTTGAGTGTATGTGTGGATGTGGATAACTTCACACCGGTGCTTTTTTAAACATTTTTTTTTTTCATTCTTTTGCATTTTCTTAAAGCATAATATCTCAGAAATATTCTCTGAAAATTTGAAGTAAATCCGACAAATCTTTTCGAGTTATTCGATAATTAGCAAAGGGCTCTCGGGAGCTCTGGGCGAGAGCAGGTAGCTAACAGGAGGTAGCTAGCAGCTAGCGTGCTAACGACAAGAATCCAGAAGGTAGAATGCTACGTAGACAACATCAAATAGATATTTTGGAAGTCGCCAAAACGGCTGAAGAACTATTATATGGCCCAGGCATAGATGACTCTATAAGTAATTAAATAATACGTAAATTGAGTGTGAAACTTCAAATGCGTTTTTCTCAAATCTATGTTCTTTGAACTGGTGACCACTGTAGCTCGAAAACCGCTCGGTAGATTTTAATTAAATTGATAAAGCATTTCGAGAACATGAAAAACTAGTGCCTGATCGAAGGATTTTCTTCTATTTTTCAATTTCGATTTTTTATAAACAATTAACAGTTGTTTATCCCGAAAATACGGAAAAAATTTTCCTGAGGCTGCCATTTTGCTAATTGAAAAGAAAAGAAAAAAGCTTCGATCGGGCACAAGATCATCTATTAATAAAACAATTATTTTTTGTCCGATTGATTTTTGATGAATCTCCAAGGATAAGTGATAGTCACCGCAAGGAGCTTCGGTTAGAACTGGATCAACAGAAACAGCCATTACTTTTAAAATTATTAATTATATATTTCTGAAATTTCTGTCAAATCAAGTCGAAATCTTATTCAATGATGCTATATTTTTACTTTTATAAAATAAAATAAATTATATATATTATATAAATCATTTTTGAACCAAGATTTAGTGGTGGATTTTTCTACCCCTTGCAATCATAGAGGAACACCATCAAACATTTTTTCGAGTGCTTTCTCTCTCGCATAAAATGTCTGCTTAATTTTATTCTTGTCAGTTTTTTGGGTTTGTAAGAAAAAATTTTAAACTGCTTTTCGGGTGCCATCTTAAGGGGGCTGTAACTAAGAAGGGGGGGGCTCAAAAAAGAAAAGTTTATATGAAAGACCCACCCTATTTTTCGACAAGGAATTACACTCATAAACTTTTCGTAACTATTCATATACACCCTGTATATTGTCTCCCTGTTCCCTGAGACTAATGTTTATAGAGGGCGCATCCTACCCTTGAATCGCGAATAGAGACGCGGAGAACATACCTATCGAACTAATAACATAAGAGGATGAGAACATGATGCGTTGCCTTTTGCCTTTCTCTGTGCATGGCTTGTATTAAGGCGAAAATTCATGAGACGATTTTGTCGCCGAAAACCAACGATTTTGTCGTCCAAAATTTCGACGATTTTTTCGTTCAAAACCAGCGACTGTCGTTCGAAATTTCCCTTCCCCTATATTTCATAGAGCGACAAAATCGCACGACAGATTATTTTGAACTGACAGAAACATAACCTAATTGAATTTAAATATTACAACTAAATACATATTTAGGTACAAAATGAGTTCCGGAAGTACTACAGTTATCTCTAATAATTATATAAATGTATTAAATCGCAAAAGAAAAACAAATGGGAACTTCCAAGACGATGCAATTTCTGGAGTACATATAGGAGCTTCAACTCCTAATTCTAGAATCCTTGTAGAAGGAGAAGACTAAGAGGTTCTAAATGTAGATCATGTATGACAAAACAAATTGTGGTCCCATTTTTATAGACATTTGTTCCTTATGTTCACAAAGTAGTGCCCTTAATTCAGAATCACATAAAATTGATGGCCCATATTAATGTGGAGAATGGTAAACTTAAAAAAAAAGTATGGTATATTCTTGTAAAGTCGCAGCATGGAGCAGGTGTAAACATATTACTGATGTTTTAATTCAAGTTCAGGTGCATGCTGTTCTAATTCATTTATGAGGATACATATAGTGTCTAAAATTGATCCAGATAAAGCTGTGGTATAACAGTTATCCATAATTAAAATGATTTTTTCAAGATATGATACATATTTATTATGTGACAATAATTATTAACAATAAGTGTAATGTTTGAGGTATAATAAAGTTGCTTTTTTTTTGTTTTGTTTCCAAGAGTTTTGATGACCATCTCTTCTATTCAATTGAAAATATCTAAATTGGTTATGCCTGTTAAACTTTTCAAAGCACTGTCACTGTACAAGATATCACTCTTTGTAGATAACCCGAATATATCAATGGCACAAGTGTTAGGTGGTCTGGTAACAATGTACACAACCAAGTATACTACTAAAATTATTATTGCTGTTCAACTAACTCAAGGGTGCTTGGGTGATACTTATTTCTTCTTCTGAATGAGGTTTTTCAACACAGCAAGTCATCGATACATCCTTCCTCAGTTCTCTTTCGAGGTACCTCCTTGTACTCTGTTTGAAGATGATGTAGTTCCAAGTTGAGTACTCTTCGGTCTATTAGTTATCTTCGTAACGCAGTTTTAATAATTATATTTATATTTGGTTTTCCGGAGGTAAGAATTGAATACACAAACCTATACTAGTAAATTTCACAGGAAGTTGGAGTGAATAAAACCAGTACAGAATAAAACCCATACATTTTGGCATTTCTTTCGCCCATGAATTGCATTTGGGCACACAACAATAGTAATTTCTGGTCGAATACATAATATTAGATAGGATAATATTATCTACTTTCATTTGAATTTGTCCAATAGAGATGAATGGACAATAGAATATGAGCGCAAAAGCTCCTTACTTCACGTCAGTGCTTGAACCAATTTTAATTTTTGCGGCTGTCACTGCTGTCAGAGGTATGTCATCAGTTGTCGTTGGAATGCTGGATTAATCCAGCGACATGGACGACGTCGTCCAAATGACTGTATACGAATTTGGACGACAAAATCGTTGGATTTCGGCGACAAAATCGTCTCATGAATTTTCGCCTTTAGAGTCGGCTGTAACTAAACCCATTTCGATGTAAACATTCAGAGTTGCGTTCGAAAATTAACTCCGTAGAGTAATATTTACTCCATTGCGTTCGAAAACTGAAAGGTTGAGTAAATTTTACTCTGTGACAGTCGTCCGAAAAGTCGGAGTATTCGACTCGGAGTTCATTTTACTCCTGTCAAAATTGACATAAATCATGGGAAGGAAAATCTAGTATCTATGTCTAACTGTTTTATGAATGTTTTGTGAGGTAATTTAATAGTTTTTATACTGCTCACAATATATATTTATGATTAGAGTTACATAGATGTGAAGAAAACAATAATAATAGGATCTTTCTTAAACCAACATAACCTATTTTCCGATATTGGCACCTTCTGTCACTGTTAGTGTCAGTGTCAGAGTAACTCTAGAGTAAATCTGTCAAACCTTCAAAAACTCTACTCTACTCCGTGGAGTTAATTTTCGAACACAACTCTGGAGTTGCATTTCAAGGCAATCCTCGATATTTGCATAAAGTTTCTTGAATTTCCTTCCTATTTCCGTCAAAAAGTCCGGTCGTGATAATTTGTTCCATTTGTGGCGATAGACGTGGGCTGCAACCCCAACTATAGACGAAAAGGGATAGACAAAAACTCTACGTAAATACCGTCGTCTTGAAAAATACAATTAAACGTCGACGATTATTGCGTTTATCGCCATTGCAACTGGAAATTAACTCGTTAATTTGCTCCAAACAATTTATGACTTTTGCTCGTTTAATGTCCACACATTTATCCTCTCTATAAAAAGTGAGACTAATAGTTTTGTCTGGAAACTATATCGGACTTCAGTTTCGTTGTCTTCTCAAAATATTGGCCGCATACAACCTCTAAAATTATAAAAGCACTCACGTGAGTTCAGGAACTTTAGCAAGCTCGTTCATTTGGTGATCAATATAAACTGCTCCAAGAAAGTTAGGGAGATACCTTGAATTTATTTTAATTATCCACGCTGTAACTCCGAGCAGGGTTCGAAAATATCACGATATTTATATAAATATCAATTATCGGATATATATGGATATATATCCGATATATATCAATTTCCTGATATTTATTTTTATGAACAATTTTTGAAGATTTTTCATAATTAAAATCAATAAATTAAACGAATTAAATTGTGAGTTACTAAATTTATTGAGAAAAGTAAAAAATATTCTCAAAAACAAAGAGAATAACAAAAATAAAAAGAAGTAATTTAGTTGAAGAATTTATCAACGGTATCAGAAGGAATCTCCTGTGCATACGCAGTGACCTCATCCCATATAAAGTTATAAAATCGCCATCTGAAGATATACCCCCCCGAAAATGCATTGCTTCATCCATCGGACCGACGGTAGGTATGTCGGTGAATACCCATTTTCTCCTGTTGGCTGTGACCCCTTGAAGTGGGCATAGGCGTGCTGTTAAATAGTGATCGATTTTGATTTTTTTAAGCAGCGTCTCTCATTTAAAAAAAAATATAAATATCCGTGATATATATGACTGCTTATAAATATCGATAAATATCGTGATATATATCATGATAAATATCGGCGATATACAGGGTGAGTCTTCGAGTTGTACATTAATTTTAATCGTAAATTCCTATCGTCAAATGAAACACTTTTTCATTTACCATTTTTCCAAATTCGGCTCAGGTAAGAAGATACAGGCTGTTGAAATTTCGAAAAAAAATTAGTTTTCATTTTGTAGATTTGACATCCTTTTTTCGAATAAAATGAATGTTGGTGTGAAGATTCCTATAACTAGGATACACATTTTCCAAATATTAGTTTTTTCCTACATCTACTGGTTTTCTAGTTATAGACTCGTTGATTCATAAAACTAAACGAAATTAGCATGAAGAAAGCAGATAAAGTTTTTCTGGAGTCATTTCAAGAATGTTAAATCGTTTTAGAACATTGAACTATTCTTCATCATTTCTCCTTAAACGCACCATTTTCGAGATATTCTTCATTGAATATTATAAAATGGGAAACTCCAGAAATTTCTCTACTTTTATGAATCCACCCCTGAGCGTTGGAATCCCAAATCAAGCTGTAAACCACGTTACCGTACATTTTTCTCGTCCACCAATAATGTCATAGATAATTTATATCCAAGTGTGTATTAGCACATTATGAAATCTTTAAACGCTTGTAACTTTTTACCTGAGCCGAATCTGGAAAAATGGTAATCCAAAAAGTGTTTTATTCGATGAGAGGAATCTATGGTTAAAATTAATGTACAACTTTAAGACTCACCCTGTATATCGGTCGAACCCTGACTGCGAGGGAAATGATCATACAGCAAAAAAAAAGCAAGTTATAGCTAGTCTAGTATCAAGTTCTAGATTTAACCATAATTTTTTTTATCATGTACGGTTCCGGAATTGATTTGCTTGTCTTGAAAATATGGGATTCGATTTTTTTTTTCAAAATTTCACCATAAAGCTTTCTCAGGAAATGTAATGACCTTTAACTTGACTTGATTAAAAAGCCTGTAAGATGATTCTCCTCGGGGTTATCATCGATCAAAGCAAAAAAGTCCTTTTTGACTTTGATAATCAATAACTCGGGGTGAATAACACCCTATTAGTAGCTTTTGATGAAACAATTTTTCTCGAAGCGATAATTTTGACTGAAAAAATAATACAAATTCGCGTATTTAAGAATATTTGGATAATTTTGTATACAGGGGGGAAAAGCTGAGGGAATAGCCAAATGGAATTAATTCATTATCTTGGCTACTGTACATATTTATGACAAATCCCGAAACACGTCAAATTTAAATTTTAAATTGTCATTCTTAATCGTAAAAATGCGAATCCTACCTTCAACCACCTTCGAAGGACAGGTACAACCCCTAATTTTTCAATTAGGTAGTATGACCTTGTGATACATCGTTCGAAAGGTCTCGTCATTCTTTATTCAGAAATGTTATCACTTTCCTGTTTATTGCAAAACTCAATATAGAAAAAATAAAATAATGTGATTACCGAAATTCATTATAATATTCCAAAATGTTATTACAACAGTACTAAACTTATTTGCCTTCAAGATGTGATAGAAAGAAAATGAAAAAAAAAATGGATTGAAGCACTGACGGGAAGTCAGAAGCTTTTGCGCGTATGTTCTATTGTCCATTCTCCTGATCTATGGTACACTCTTAATAGAATTTACCTGGTGAATTCGATTAAGAGTGTCATATACAGGAGAATGGACAATAGAACATACGCGCAAAAGCTTCTGACTTCACGTCAATGCTTGAACCAATTTTTTTGCATTTTTTTTTATTTTCTAGGGGTACGGTTCTCATAAAATTTTACACACTGCGGCTCGAATTTCCATCAATATAGATCCAATCCGATGTCGGACGAATAGTTTCTGATATATAGAATTTCTTTCCACGATATTCAATTATTTTTTGAAAAATTTCTTGTGATATGATCCTCACGAAATTTCGCAAAAATTTTCAAAGTGACATTCTACAACTAAAAACCATGTTCGAATTGGATCGGTTTTGTATTTTTGGAGTTATTGAGGAAATAACAACCAAACTTCAGATGGGTATAACACCAAAACCGTAGGATTGTAGGATTACTGTCCCCTTCCATAGCCTTCAATAACTTTTTCTCCCATTTCTACAGTTTTATTGCTTTATTTCCAGTTTTTTGCAAGTCAGTTTTTTCTACAACCTTCCTTTCATATTGTTCATTTTCTTTAAAAAGCCTTTCGCATCCAGTGCTTTACTAAATGCTACATTGTACTTCCTGATAACATTTGTCATAAACTCGTCCTTTCTATTTCCTATTTTTGGTATTCGGGATTTTTCCAAAATCACAGGAGTATTGGCAATTTCATCTGCTATGAATTGCAATTTTGTTGTAGCATTATCTTTTTCTGCACTTTCACTATCGCTGCTTGATGAATACATCTTCTCATATCGAAGTAGTAGGCTTAAATAACACCGATAAGAAAGAAATACAATAAATAAACAAACTATGGTGAACAGGTTGGAACCTGCCGCTGCACATACAAGCCAACATCCCTTTACCTATTCTTGGAGGATATTCTTGCAAGTATAAGGTATTCATTATGAATACGAAAAAAAGGAAATGCTTTTACCCTTACCTTTTGCTTCAACTGAAAACCTTATACTGTCATCTTATACTTACAAGGATATCCTGCAGTTTTATGAATACCGCTCATGTCATGTCTCAGGAAAATAAGTTGACATTATGACAATTCATACATAGAATAATTATATAATTCTGTGAAAACGTAGAAATACGATTTATTATTGAAATTTAAAAAATCATATCTCCGAAAATATTAGCTTGTTAGAGTTAAAAATGATATCATTGGATTCTTATGGTAAAACTGCTTATTGAAAAAAATTTGATTTGGAATTTGTTATGTAAAAAAAATAAAAATTTTTTTGTTACTCCGAAACCATCTGTCCGATTTTGCACAATAACGAACTTAGCCGAGATATTTATCTCAGACTCTGAAAATTTCAACTGTCTAGCTCATTCCGTTCGAGAGTTATCGTGCCTACGGCCGGCCGGACAGAATGAATTTCGACCACGGATTCTTGATCAGTGAGTCGAACCAAATCGTTAAAGACCATTTTCATCGAAAAATTCGAAAATTACAAACATTTGGGCAAATTGATAAGCACTCAGTTCCGAGGAAATAGAGCGCCAAAAAGAGTTTTTTATTGGATTAGAGGAACGTAGTTAAATTTAATGTACAATTTAAAGACTCACCCTGTATATATATACGTGTATTGAATCATTGTGCGATCGACGCAGCTTCATCATAATCAGGCGATAATCTAATCTATCTGTGTGCTAACGAATGAAAATATTTCGTGGAAATTATGTTCAAATGAGGATTATGCTTCATTCCAAAATCTAATCTTTAAAAGGCGATAATGAAATGAATTAAACTGGCTGAAGCTGAAATTTTCACAATGGTTCATCATTTCCTTTCAGAATTTCCAATTTTTCCCTTCTGATTTACAGATTCAAATAACATTCATGAATGTCGGGTAGGCTATTAGCTGCGTAATGGAGATATTTAACTTGCAGAAACAACACTTAATTGGACTTCAAAATCTGTTCTTTTTGGCGCTCCTGTTTTTTTTATAATTACAAATATTAAATCAATTTTTTTTAAGATGCAGTTTCATCATAAGAATCCATTGATATCGTTATCAACTCTGACAAACTAATACTTTCGGAGCTATTATTTTTCAAGATTACAATAATTATTATTAATTCTATGATTTCATAAAACATAAAATACTCTAATTATAATTTGCTGATGTATGTAAATGGAACACGAGGTGAGTCATAGACCTACGTTTTGAATTTAATTACGAAAATTCTTCAAAATTAACGCACGGAAGCCAGATTGAAAAGTATTGGTTTCTCAGAGTTGGGAATGATATCAATGGTTTCTTGTGATAGAACTGCATCATAAAAGAAATTAAATTCAAATAATAGTTTATTTATCAAGATTAAATGAACAATCTGCAATGATTAAGCCTCGTGGAATGGGTTGTTGCAACTTACATTCGGTGCATAGTTTTCACAATCCGAAATACCTAAGGAAAATATCGAAATATCTAGAGCAAGGCAATCATAGCTGATTGTCCATATATTCCTAATATATGAATAGGTAAGTATAGGCTGACGAAAAATTATATTAATAGTTCAAAATATATTAATAAAATACAATCCTCTTTTCATAATTTAATAGTTCATTTAACACATTCATTCTGTATTATGAACCTGAACACACGAAAAAATATTTGATACACAAATTCAGATCAATATTTCAGCATTTTTTTGCTAGCAACCTTATGAAAATACTGAATATAGGAACATGTCTCACTTCGGAAGTAAAACGTAATATTTACCTCGGTGGTCAACGAACAGCTATTTCTTTTGATGATTCCATTATGTTGTTCTTTCCTATTGCCTTCATAAACTACATCATTAAAATTATCCGATTCTAAATCTTCTGAAACATCATCCCTAATATTTATACATAAATTATTTAATATTTATGCAACAAGGCCATATTATTTTTGGTATCGAAACAGCCTTGTATATATTCACAAATTCAAGATCCGGAACCTTTTTTTCCAACATAAATATTTTCAAAGTACATACGAATTATTTAAAAAAAACTAGAACAGAAATAAATTTGACATGTATCATGAAGGTAGACAAGATGACATGAATGAACAGTGAACAAAGACAGATAGAATTCGCATTCTGTGAAAACATAGAAGTACGAATAGTACGAAGTATTATTGAAATTTTGAAAAATCATATCTCGGAAAGTATTAGCTTGTTAAAGTTGAAAATGACATCAATGGATTCGTATGATGGAACTGCATCTGAAAAAAAAAATAGAAATTGAAATTGGTACTGTGAAAAAATGGTTTTTCGTTACTCCGTAACCAGGCCGATTTTGCCAAATAGCGAACTTAACCGAGATATTTATCTCCCAAACCTACTCTCAAAATTTCAACTGTCTAGCTCATTCCGTTCGAGAGTTATCGTGCCTACGGCCGGCCGGACAGAATCTATTTCGACCACGGATTCTTGATCGGTGAGTCGAACCAAACCATTTCCATCCAAAAATTCGAAAATTACAGACCTTTGGGCAACTTAGTAAGCACTCTGTTCCGAGGAACAAGAGCGCCAAAAATTGAAAACTAATGATATAAATACCTTTCATTTACTTGAATACCCTCCAAATAATAAGTGTCAAATGTTGTTTATTAACGAACGAATGAAGAGCACATACCTATATATACAGGGTGAGTCTTTGACCACTGCATTGATTTCAACCAAAGATTCCTCTCATCAAATGAAACACTTTCTTCATTTATAATTTTTCCAGATTCGGCTCAGGAAAAAAGTTACAAGCGTTTAAAGATTTCACAATGTGCTAATACACACCCGCATATAAATTATCTTTGACATTGTTGGCGGACGAGAATAAGGCATGGTAACGTGGTTTACAGCTTGATTCGGGATTCCAACGCTCAGGGACGGATCCATAAAAGTAGTGAAATTTCTGGAGTTTTCCATTTTAAAACATTCAATGAAGAATATCTCGAAAACGGTGCGTTTAAGGAGAAATGATGAAGAATAATATAATGTTCTAAAACGATGGAATATTCTTGAAATTACTCAAGAAAAACTTTATATGCTTTCTTTATGCTAATTTCGTTTAGTTTTATGAATCTACGAGTCCATAACTAGAAAACCAGTAGAAGTAGAAAATAACTAATATTTGGAAAATATGTATCATAGTTATAGGAAACTTTACGCCAACATTCATTTTATTCGAAAAAAGGATGTCAAAGCTACAAAATAAAAACTGATTTTTTTTTTAAATTTCAACAGCCTGTATCTTTTTACCTGAGCTGAATTCGGAAAAATGTTAAATGAAAAAAGTGTTTCATTTGATGAGAGGAATCTTTGGTTAAAATTAATGCAGTGGTCAAAGACTCACCCTGTATCCTCCCTCTGGAATTTACGATCATAGAATAGATGTACGATTCCCAGACACCTCCATAAAGTTAGCAGAGCCACTTGCGAAAATTTCAATGAAACCTATTGCATTAATTGTCGAATATTTGTCGAGAATTTGTCGTGAAAGAAAAAAATTTGTCGCGCGCTTAGTTTTTTTTTATATGGGGTGGCTCTGCTAACTTAATATTAAGTTAGCAGAGCCACTTGCAACTATTTCAATGAAACTTATTGCATTAATTGTCGAATATTTGTCGAGAATTTGTCGTGAAAGAAAAAAATTTGTCGAGCGTTTAGTTTTTTTTATATGGGGTGGCTCTGCTAACTTAATATTAAGTTAGCAGAGCCACTTGCAACAATTTCAATGAAACCTATTGCATTAATTGTCGAATACGCCGGCCCGGTAGCCTAGCGGTTGAAGAGCTAGCTAGGGTGCCGGAGTCGCGGGTTCGAATCCCGCTCACAGCATGGATGTTGGTTGTGATTGTCCGGTATGAATGTTAGAAAATGAACTCTGCTGGTTAATGACGAAAGTCAAGACCATACTTAGGGACTATGTCCAATGTGATTAAAAAAAAAAAAAAAAAACTTTGTCGAATATTTGTCGAGAATTTGTCGTGAAAGAAAAAAATTTGTCGCGCGCTTAGTTTTTTTTTATATGGGGCGGCTCTGCTAACTTAATATTAAGTTAGCAGAGCCACTTGCAACAATTTCAATGAAACCTATTGCATTAATTGTCGAATATTTGTCGTGAAAGAAAAAAGTCTGTCGCGCGCTTAGTTTTTTTTATATGGGGTGGCTCTGCTAACTTAATATTAAGGTAGCAGAGCCACTTGCGAAAATTTCAATGAAACCTATTGCATTAATTGTCAAATATTTGTCGTGAATTTGTCGTGAAAGAAAAGAGTTTGTCGCGTGCTTCGTTTTTTTTGTATGGGCTAAATTAATATTTGGCTAAAGGGGCCACACACAAATCACGTACGTTGGTTAATCGTATTTTTTTTCAATCAGAAATGAGCTGAATAATTGTCGAACGACCAAAAATATTCGTCGTGAGGAAAAAAAAGTTTGTCGCTCGCTTAGTATTTTTTAAATGGGGTGGCTCTGCTAACTTAATATTAAGTTAGCAGAGCCACTTGCAAGAATTTCAATGAAACCTATTGCTTTAATTATCGAATATTTGTCGTGAATTTGTCGTGAAAGAAAGAAGTTTGTCGCGTGCTTGGTTTGGGTCATTCGACAATTATTCTGCTCATTTCTGATTGAAAAAAAATACGATTAACCAACGTACGTGATTTGTGTGTGGCCCCTTTAGCCAAATATTAATTTAGCCCATACAAAAAAAAAACGAAGTGCGCGACAAACTTTTTTCTTTCACGACAAATTCAAGACAAATATTCGACCATTAAGGCAATAGGCTTCATTGAAATTCTTGCAAGTGGCTCTGCTAACTTAATATTAAGTTAGCAGAGCCACCCCATATAAAATAAACTAAGCGCGCGACAGACTTTTTTCTTTCACGACAAATTCTCGACAAATATTCGACAATTAATGCAATAGGTTTCATTGAAATTCTTGCAAGTGGCTCTGCTAACTTAATATTAAGTTAGCAGAGCCACCCCATTAAAAAAAAAACTAAGCGCGCGACAAACTTTTTTCTGTCACGACGAATATGTTTGGGTCGTTCGACAATTATTCAGCTCATTTCTGATTGAAAAAAAATACGATTAACCAACGTACGTGATTTGTGTGTGGCCCCTTTAGCCAAATATTAATTTAGCCCATACAAAAAAAACGAAGCGCGCGACAAACTTTTTTCTTTCACGACAAATATTCGACAATTAATGCATTAGGTTTCATTGAAATTGTTGCAAGTGGCACCCCATTTAAAAAAAACTAAGCGCGCGACAAACTTTTTTTTCGTCACGACGAATATGTTAGGTCGTTCGACAATTATTCAGCTCATTTCTGAATGAAAAAAAATACGATTAACCAACGTACGTGATTTGTGTGTGGCCCCTTTAGCCAAATATTAATTTAGCCCATACAAAAAAAAAACGAAGCGCGCGACAAACTTTTTTCTTTCACGACAAATATTCGACAATCAATGCAATAGGTTTCATTGAAATTGTTGCAAGTGGCTCTGCTAACTTAATATTGTTAGCAGAGCCACTCCATTTAAAAAAAAACTAAGCGTGCGACAAACTTTTTTCTGTCACGACGAATATTTTTGGGTCGTTCGTAATTATTCAGCTCATTTCTGATTGAAAAAAATTACGATTAACCAACTTACGTGATTTGTGTGTGGCCCCTTTAGCCAAATATTAATTTAGCCCATATAATTATTATATATTATTATTGAAATTTCGAAAAAACATATCTCCGAAAGTATTAGCTCGTTATAATTGCAAATGATATCAATGGATTTTTATGGTGGAACTGCACCTCCATAAAGTTAGCAGAGCCACTTGCGAAAATTTCAATGAAGCCTATTGCTTTAATTGTCGAATATTTGTCGAGAATTTGTCGTGAAAGAAAAAAAATTGTCGCGCGCTTAGTTTTTTTTTATATGGGGTGGCTCTGCTAACTTAATATTAAGTTAGCAGAGCCACTTGCAAGAATTTCAATGAAACCTATTGCATTAATTGTCGAATATTTGTCGTGAAAGATAAAAGTCTGTCGCGCGCTTAGTTTTTTTTATATGGGGTGGCTCTGCTAACTTAATATTAAGTTAGCAGAGGCACTTGCAAGAATTTCAATGAAACCTATTGCATTAATTGTCGAATAATTGTCGAGAATTTGTCGTGAAAGAAAAAAGGTTGTCGCGCGCTTCGTTTTTTTTTGTATGGGCTAAATTAATATTTGGTTAAAGGGGCCACACACAAATCACGTAACTTGGGTAATTGTATTTTTTTTCAACCTGAAATTAGCTAAATAATTGTCGAACGACCAAAACATATTCGTCGTGACAGAAAAAAGTTTGTCGCGCGCTTAGTTTTTCTTATATGTGGTGGCTCTGCTAACTTAATATTAAGTTAGCAGAGCCACTTGCAACAATTTCAATTAAACCTATTGCATTAATTGTCGAGAATTTGTCGTGAAAGAAAAAAGTTTGTCGCGCGCTTCGTTTTTTTTGTATGAGCTAAATTAATATTTTGCTAAAGGGGCCACACACAAATCACGTACGTTGGTTAATCGTATTTTTTTCAATCAGAAATGAGCTGAATAATTGTCGAAGGACCCAAACATATTCGTCGTGACAGAAAAAAGTTTGTCGCGCGCTTAGTTTTTTTTTATATGGGGTACCTCTGCTAACTTAATATTAAGATAGCAGAGGCACTTGCAAGAATTTCAATGAAACCTATTGCATTAATTGTCTAATAATTGTCGAGAATTTGTCGTGTAAGAAAAATGGGTGTCGCGCGCTTCGTTTTTTTATATGGGCTAAATTAATATTAAGTTAAAGGGGCCACACACAAATCACGTACGTTGGTTAATCGTATTTTTTTTCAACCAGAAATGAGCTAAATAATTGTCGAACGACCCAAATATATTCGTCCTGACAGAAAAAAGTTTGTCGCGCGGTTAGTTTTTTTTTATATGGGGTGGCTCTGCTAACTTAATATTAAGTTAGCACAGCCACTTGCAACAATTTGAATGAAACCTATTGCGTTAATTGTCGAATAATTGTCGAGAATTTGTCGTGAAAGAAAAAAGTTTGTCGCGTGCTTCGTTTTTTTTTGTATGGGCTGAATTAATATTTGGTTAAAGGGGCCACACACATCACGTAACTTGGGTAATTGTATTTTTTTTCAACCAGAAATGAGCTAAATAATTGTCGAACGACCAAAACATATTCGTCGTGACAGAAAAAAGTTTGTCGCGCGCTTAGTTTTTTTTATATGGGGTGGCTCTGCTAACTTAATATTAAGTTAGCAGAGCTTTTTTTCTGTCACGACGAATATGTTTGGGTCGTTCGACAATTATTCAGCTCATTTCTGATTGAAACAAAATACGATTAACTAACGTACGTGATTTGAATGTGGCCCCTTTAGCAAAATATTAATTTAGCTCATACAAAAAAATCGAAGCACGCGAAACACATTTTTCTTCCACGGCAAATTCTCGACAATTATTCGACAATTAATGCAATAGGTTTCATTGAAATTCTTGCAAGTGGCTCTGCTAACTTAATATTAAGTTAGCAGAGCCACCCTATAAAAAAAAACTAAGCGCGCGACAAACTTTTTTCTGTCACGACGAATATGTTTGGGTCGTTCGACAATTATTCAGCTCATTTCTGATTGAAAAAAAATACGTTTAACCACCGTACTTGATTTGTGTGTGGCCCCTCTAGCAAAATATTAATTTAGCTCATACAAAAAAATCGAAGCGCGCGATAAACTTTTTTCTTTCACGACACATTCTCGACAATTATTCGACAATTAATGCAATAGGTTTCATTGAAATTGTTGCCAGTGGCTCTGCTAACTTAATATTAAGTTAGCAGAGCCACCCCATATAAAAAAAAAACTAAACGTGCGACAAACTTTTTTCCGTCACGACGAATATGTTTTGGTCGTTCGACAATTATTTAGCTCATTTCTGGTTAAAAAAAAATACAATTACCTAAGTAACGTGATTTGTGTGTGGCCCCTTCAACCAAATAATAATTTAACCCATACAAAAAAAACAAAGCGCGAGACAACCTTTTTTCTTTCACGACAAATTCTCGACAATTAATGCAATAGGTTTCATTTAAATTGTTGCAAGTGGCTCTGCTAACTTAATATTAAGTTAGCAGAGCCACCCCATATAAAAAAAAACTAAGCGCGCGACAAACTTTTTTCTTTCACGACAAATTCTCGACAATTATTCGACAATTAATGCAATAGGTTTCATTGAAATTGTTGCAAGTGGCTCTGCTAACTTAATATTAAGTTAGCAGAGCCACCCCATATAAAAAAAAACTAAGCGCGCGACAAATTTATTTCTTTCACGACAAATTCTCGACAAATATTCGACAATTAATGCAATAGGTTTCATAAAAATTTTCGCAAGTGGCTCTGCTAACTTTATGGAGGTTGGAACTGCATCTTTAAAAAAAAATTGAATTTGACATTTGTAATGTAGAAAAAATTTTTTTTTCGTTACTCCGAAACCATCAGGCTGTTTTAGCCCAATAACGAACTTAACAACATGATAACAACAAACATAAACATCATGATAATCAAAGCTGTTAAAGAAATCTATAAAAACTCCAGTATTAAAATAAAAATTGGAAATAAACTGGCCCGCGGTTTCTACACGGATAAAGGATTAAAACAGGGATGCTGTTTATCGCCTACACTCTTCAAGATCTTCTTAGAGAAAGTTCTACTGCAATGGAAGCGTAAATGTAGCAATATGGGTATACCGCTCAACAACACCACTATCTACACCCTGAGTTTCGCGGACGATCAAGTAGTCATGGCCCAAGACCTGGATGATCTGGAGTATATGACCAGGAAGCTGATTGAAGAATATAGCCAGTGGGGACTCGAAGTAAATATCTCCAAAACAGAGTACTTGTGCGTTGGAGGACCCCAACAAAACATGATACTGGAAAATGGTCAGATCATCGGAGGCTGTGAAATATATAAATATCTGGGAACAAAAATTACTAGTAGCGGAACCCTAGATGAAGCTATTGTAGACAGAAATACCCAAGGAAGAAAAGCAATATCTATGCTCAATAGTGTTTTATGGGATAAAAATATATCCAAAACAAATAAACATCGCATATACAACGCGATAGTAAAGAGCATAGTATCCTATGGTAGTGAAGTCTGGCAGCTAAAAGATAAAACTGTCCGTACTCTTGAAGCAACAGAAATGGATTTCTGGAGACGGGCTGCAGGCAGATCAAGACTAGAGCGAGTAACAAACGATAGAATACGGGAAATAATGGGTGTGCACAGAACAATAACTGATGATATAAGAACTAACGGGTTAAAATGGTATGGCCACGTACAAAGAATGGCTAATGAGAGACTTCCAAAACAAATTCTAGACTGGAAGCCAACTGGAAGACGCAAAAGAGGAAGGCCCCGGAAAAGCTGGAGAGAGGGGATAGACAAAGAAATAAGAGAACTAGGACTGAAGGAGGATCTCTGGAGAGATAGAGATCAATGGAGACTGGGTATCGGAGGACGTCGGAGAACGTTTTAAAACCGATATACATACATACGAACTTAACCAAGATATTTATATCCCAAACCTACTCTGAAAATTTCAACTGCCTAGCTCATTCTGTTCGAGAGTAATTGTAGAATTGACACTTTACGGCAACCTGATCAATACAATACTTCGAATGCATATTAAGGTCATTATTCTACAATTTGATGCTAAATTTCAGATAGATCGAGTGATCGGTTTCGGAAATATTCATAAAAATTTGTTACAAAAAGCGGCCATAATCCGAAACCACTTGGTGGATTCTCGTGAAAGATATTAACGCTACAAACCTACCCTGCAAAGTTCAATTATTTCGTTCGAGAGTTATCGTGTTAACGGCCGGACAGAATCGATTTCGACCACGGATTCTTGATCAGTGAGTCGAACCAAACCGTTCAAGACCATAATGAGCCAAAAATTCGAAAATTACAAACATTTGGGCAAATTGATAAGCACTCTGTTCCGAGGAACAAGAGTGCCAAAAAGTGGGAAAGCCCTGTGGACAAGAGCTTTGGCGCTCTTGTTCAAACTTTGACAAATCATCTCTCCAAAAGCATTGGTTTCTCAGAGTTGGGAATGATATCAATGGATTCTTATGATAGAACTTCATCATGAAAGAAATTAAATTCAACAAGAGTGCCAAAAATCATTTATCCAAAACCAACTGACCAATTTTACCCAATAACGAACTTATCCGAGATATTCATTCCTCAAATCTACTATGAAAATTACATTACATCAATTGAAACTTAGCTAAAATTCCAGTTTTGTTTATACTTGATACATTCTGAACCCAATTTACTTACCCAAGTATATATTTCTCTCATTATATGGATTATCCACCGACCTTATATTATCACCTTAAAAGTATAATATCATATCATCCTCTCAATTCTACGATAGCTGAGGTTATTTCATTGGTCATTTTGCATTCAACAATACTTTGTTTTCTAGAACACATATCATATAAAAATTCATAGACAGAATAATTAAGTACAGCATCCTGTGAAAACATAGAAGTACGATTTATGATTGAAATTTTGAAAAATCATATCTCCGAAAGTATTAGCTTGTTAGGGCCTGTTTCACCACTTGCTGATAAAGTCCCGGATAAGCTATTCATAACTTATACAACAGATAACCCTGAAAATTGTGTTTCGCAGATGTGGGATAGGTTAAACTAGATGATAAACTCCCGGATAATTTAACACCTAGATGATAGTAGAGTTCAAACCGGGCTCTATCGTGTCACCCCGTGGGACCTTCATTGCTAAAATCTATAGACCACTGGGTATCATTCTCCATACCCTTACAATGTAAATTCAACTGGTCGTCAAAAAATCGTCGTGTGCAGGAAGGGGTGGGGGGAATTTTTCCAAAAATTGACAAAAAATTTTTTTCTGTTCATGGTCATCTATATACGGTGAACATCACGCACACAAACTTCTGTTGAAATATACGATTCAGAAATATTTTTTATTAATTGTCAAAAAAGTCGGATACAATGCTCTTAAATGGAATTCCTTAAGATATAAACGCTTGCCCTGAACACCCATATTAACTATTATGTTCCACTCGGTTTTACTCGAGATCTGTTAGGATTATCGAAAAAATGCTTTATATGAAAGGTCTGCTCCGAAAACCAACGATTCAGATGCTTCTTTCAAAATTACAATAGGTAGAACAGTTTCCTCACAAAATAAGAAATTGTATTATTAACTCCCATTAACCGAAACCGAACCTGGAGACGCTAGTAAGGCGCAATTTGTAGCGTTAGTCCAGGTTAGTGGCGACCTTATGGATTTGAGCTTTGATCTATGCACATAAGGTTCGTTATATCTATCCGACCAACTTTACAGTACTATTCCTGCGTGCTCTCAGAACGCATTTTGAAGATATTGTTTAAATTCCTAATTTTTTATATATATGAGAATTTTACATATAATTCATATATATTTGATTTAATTTTGTTAATTCGTTAATAAATATGCAAATATGCGAGTTCAAACTTATATTCATTACTTCATAAATCAATTTTGTGACGTAATATTAACACATTTTTGAAATCATCGTTCATTCTCATTAGTAGTAACAATATTTCCTGAATCCTAGACCAAAAATCTAGAAAAGAATTAAGAAGGTATATAGTTGGTATCTATGATATTTAGGGCCTAAAAATTTCTTACATGTCATGATTCATCTAATTCAACTATCACTATCACATGAAGTATCATCAAGGGAAGGAAGATTTGAAAAATTTGAAGTACTCGTATTTGCACATGTTTTTGGGCCATACATTTGCAGGAGCCAATACACGGAATTTGTTTTCTTTTACAGGAACACATTGATCCTGTGCAATCTGAAATGAGAATTTCCATTTCATAAAGAATATTTACGGATCTGATATTCGAAATAATATTTACCTTTCCTACAACTGCAGTTGCTAAGGATAGATGTTTCCTTAGGTAGGATTGGCATCGTCGTTAATTTTGGCAGAAGTTTTCCATTTTCTACATACCACCCACTAAATATAGGATCCGGTAAAGATGGTCATGGTACATTACTATTGATCCAAATTTTTGTTTGGTAATGGACTCGAAGGCTGTGTTGTCTCAAACTATCCATGTTGGAGGTAATTTACTTATGGATCTTGAAGAAGCTATAATATTCCCCTGAGCCTGTTGATACATTTCACATTTTCGTTTGTCGTATACAGATGGATTTCAAATTCAACAATATCATTGAATACTTATTCTCTCAAATTCTCAAAATCTTGAAAGTTCACTCTGCAGTATCTGCTCAGGATCTTCATCAATTTTCATTATTTTTTTACCTTCTTCGACATTTTGACCGAATGAAGATACAAAGATGAGTGTAATGTGACTAACTTCATACCAATAATGTTGTAACTCTAGAATCATTCATCCATTCTATAGTACTATTTTCAGTTTATCCCACTGTTCCTCCTGCAGCTTTGGAATTTTTGTTGATATGCTCTAGCGCCTGATCTACAGAAAGTTGGTTAAAATTCCCAATCAAACATTTAATGACAAAATTCCTATTTTTGAATTCATCATGTACTTCCGGTGCCATGTTTGAAAGTATTCAATGATATTGTTGAATTTGTAATCTGTCTGTATACGACAAATGAAAATGTGAAATGTATCAACAGGCTCAGGGGATTATTATAGCTTCTTCAAGATCCATAAGTAAATTACCTCCAACATTGGATAGTTTGAGACAACACAGCCTTCGAGTCCATTACCAAACAAAAATTTGGATCAATAGTAATGTACCATGACCATCTTTACCGGATCCTATATTTAGTGGGTGGTATGTAGAAAATGGAAAACTTCTGCCAAAATTATCGACGATGACAATCCTACCTAAGGAAACATCTATCCTTAGCAACTGCAGTTGTAGGAAAGGTAAATATTATTTCGAATATCAGATCCGTAAATATTCTTTATGAAATGGAAATTCTCATTTCAGATTGCAGAGGATCAATGTGTTCCTGTAAAAGAAAACAAATTCCGTGTATTGGCTCCTGCAAATGTATGGCCCAAAAAACATGTGCAAATACGAGTACTTCAAATTTTTCAAATCTTCCTTCCCTTGATGATTCTTCATGTGATAGTGATAGTTGAATTAGATGAATCATGACATGTAAGAAATTTTTAGGCCCTAAATATCATAGATACCAACTATATACCTTCTTAATTCTTTTCTAGATTTTTGGTCTAGGATTCAGGAAATCTTGTTACTACTAATGAGAATGAACGATGATTTCAAAAATGTGTTAATATTACGTCACAAAATTGATTTATGAAGTAATGAATATAAGTTTGAACTCGCATATTTGCATATTTATTAACAAAATTAAATCAAATATATATGAATTATCTGTAAAATTCTCATATACATAAAAAATTAGGAATTTAAACAATATCTTCAAAATGATGATTCTTCATCTGATAGTGATAGTTGAATTAGATGAATCATGACATGTAAGAAATTTTTAGACCCTAAATATCATAGATACCAACTACATATATACCTTCTTAATTCTTTTCCAGATTTTTGGTCTAGGATTCAGGAAATCTTGTTACTACTAATGAGAATGAACGATGATTTCAAAAATGTGGTAATATTACGTCACAAAATTGATTTATGAAGTAATGAATATAAGTTTGATCTCGCATATTTGCATATTTATTAACGAATTAACAAAATTAAATCAAATATATATGAATTATATGTAAAATTCTCATATATATAAAAAATTAGGAATTTAAACAATATCTTCAAAATGCGTTCTGAAGGCACGCAGGAATAGTACTGTAAAGTTGGTCGGATAGATATAACGAACCTTATGTGCATAGATCAAAGCTCAAATCCATAAGGTCGCCACTAACATGGACTAACGCTACAAATTGCGCCTTACTAGCGTCTCCAGGTTCGGTTTCGGTTAATGGGAGTTAATAACACAATTTCTTATTTTGTGAGGAAACTATTCTACCTATTGTAATTTTGAAAGAAGCATCTGAATCGTTGGTTTTCGGAGCAGACCTTTCATATAAAGCATTTTTTCGATAATCCTAACAGATCTCGAGTAAAACCGAGTGGAACATAATAGTTAATATGGGTGTTCAGGGCAAGCGTTTATATCTTAAGGAATTCCATTTAAGAGCATTGTATCCGACTTTTTTGACAATTAATAAAAAATATTTCTGAATCGTATATTTCAACAGAAGTTTGTGTGAGTGATGTTCACCGTATATAGATGACCATGACCAGAAAAAAATTTTTTGTCAATTTTTGGAAAAATTCCCCCCACCCCTTCCTGCACACGACGATTTTTTGACGACCAGTTGAATTTACATTGTAAGGGTATGGAGAATGATACCCAGTGGTCTATACATTTTAGCAATGAAGGTCCCACGAAAATCTGTTTTAGAGCTCTTTTCATGCCTTGTGAACTCTACTATGAAGCGGCCATTATATTTTTATTCGGTGGATAACCCAACTTATATCATAACAGGCGTCATTCATATGCGCAATGACATGTTATCAAGTGTATTTTGACAGGCGAAGATGTCATGATTTCTTGAACTGTTTTTGGAGCAGTAGTAGCTTATTTGTGTGAACATGGATCTTTTCGAGTTTTTAGAGGACGAGTTTGACGATTTCCTTGCACGTATCTCACGTCCACGAAAACGTGGTGAAATTAGAACCCGATATGATCAATTTGCTGAATACGACGAGGAAGCGTTTAGGTCCAGGTTTCGACTATCGAAGTTAGCAGTTGACTATGTACTATCTTTTATAGAAGACGACATAAAAACAACAACCTAACAATTGTCTAATAATATATATATATAATTGTCTAACCTAACCTCCTAAATTATTCACGAAACATTCTGATTCTATGCAGTAATCATCACAGAGACATAAATACACAACTTACAAGGCCCCACCTTACGTTTCTTTAGCCAGCAGCAAGCATAAATGCGACGTTGCCAAACACACCTCCCATTAAATTGTCAGATAGCTATCCAGTAGATATTTTATCCGGGACCCGCGTGGTGAAACAGAAAATAATTATCCGACAGATTTATCCAGCAGATACATGATATCGATGGATTCTCATGGTGAAACTGCATCTTGAAAACAATTGAATTTGAAATTTGTAATGAAAAAAAAAAAATGTTTTCGTTACTCCGAAACCATCTGGCCGATTCTACCCAATAACGAATTCAACCGAGATATTTATCTCCAAAACCTACTCAGAAAATTTGTCCAGCACATTCCGTTCGAGAGTTATCGTGTGAACGGAGGGCCGGCCGACCACGGACTCTTGATCAGTGAGACAAACCAAATCGTTCAAGACCATTTTCATAAAAAAATTTGAAAATTACAGACATTTGGACAAATTGATAAGCACTCTGTTCCGAAAAACATGAGCGCCAAAAAAGAAATTTCTGAAAGCACATTTGTTGTAATTCTACCTCATCCAATTAATCCAAGCGTTATCATTTTGCCCAAATGTCTGTAATTTTGGTTGCCTCGGTAACTTTCGAACAAAAGGAAATAGGGACTTGCAATTTTCAGGGTAGGTTGCGCATCCGAATGGGAGGGTTGGGGTCGTTTTTGGGTATAATCGGTCCAACGGTACGGAGTTATACCTACCTGGAATATTATCTCCTCGATAACTCAAAAAATATAGACTCGATCGAATTGAAGCTTGGTAACTAGTTGTAGAATATCGACATAAAGACATGTGTAAAATTTTGTGAGAACCGTACCCCTAAAAAATTACGAAAAACAACTTGAACTAATCAAGCACTGACGTGAAGTCAGTAGCTTTTGTGCGTATGTTCTATTTTACTAATTTACCATGGTAAATTCGATTAAGAGTGTCCAATACAGGAGAATGGACAATATAACATACGCGCATAAGCTCCTGACTTCACGTCAGAGGTTGATCCAATTTTTTTTTGTTATTTTCAATTCAGCAGAAATAAAATTTGATAGTTTCAATATGAAATTATCAGTCTACTGATTTTTCTTTCTGATAGGTTTGTGAATTCCCATAACACCGCTTTGTTAATTTGTTGTGAACAGCGATTCTTTAAATAGAATTATAACAGGTGCCTGCTATTTTTATTTATGTATTCGGACGTGGATTATTATTTTGATCCCTGTATTGATCAATATGTTAATTGAAAGTTTGTTGTATTATTCTGTTTAGTCTGATTTGATAATAATAATAATAATAATAATAACACAATAATAACACACATTTATTTCAAAAATTATCACATATATACATATACATAATACAGTGATGAAACTGAAACAAGTCAAACCGATTCATTAGTCACTAGTTGACCGACAATAATTATAAAATTCCTCTACACTGTAGGGTTCCATATTAAGTATAAACTTGCGTACCTTTATTTTAAATAACCGCATATTGTTGGTCTGTTGAAGTGATCTCGGTAGAGCATTAAAAAATCTCATACAGCTATATTGGCAACTTTGCTGCGTGAGAGTAAGTGAGCATTTGGGTAGGAGGTAAGGCATCGTCCTTCTCGTATTGTTGGAATTAGAGAACCGTGCAAAGAGATCAGGATTCTTGCGATTAAAACACAATGTCCTAAATACAAACAAACCTGGCAGTGTCAGGATGTTGTTCTTTCTGAATAAACCTCTACACGATTCTCTGTAAGGAAGTCGTAGGATGGATCTTAAAGTCATTTTCTGGATGATGAAAAGACGTCGTGCATGTGGGCTGCTTCCCCAAAAGATAATACCATATGAGATCAATGTTTCGAAATTTGCAAAGTAAACTACCTTCAAAACGTCGATTGTTACCTGACGTTTCAAAACATTTATGGAATACAGCACGGAGAGTAATTTCTTACTCAAATATTCTACCTGAAGATCCCATTTTAGGGAGGCATCCAGGTAGATACCCAAGAACGTGGTTGATTCACCCACGGAAAGGGCAGTGTTACCGACTCTGATCGACTCTGGGAATGAGAGGCGTGATCGATCAGTGTGGAAGAAAACTAGGTCGGTCTTGTTCACGTTCAATCGGAGATGGTTATTATTACACCAAGAGGTAATGGATTCGAACGCAATGTTTACTTTTTGAATGACTGTAGCTATGGAAGGATCAGAGACAATGACATTAGTATCATCTGCAAAGAGAATAATCCTGACAAGAAGACTGATCAGATCTGGCATGTCGTTAATATAAACTAAAAAGAGCAGGGGCCCCAAGATGCTACCCTGCGGAATGCCCATCAAAACTAAGAGGTCCTCAGAGTAGAAGACATCGCCATCCTTCACCAATTCAACTCTCTGCTTGCGACCACTTAAATAGCTCTGGATGAGTTTGAGCTGATTATCACGAATGCCGCATGCCTCCAATTTTGACAGCAGTCTTTCATGATTGATACTGTCAAAGGCCTTCGATAGGTCAAGAAACATTCCTATGGGAATATTTCCGTTTTCAAAGGCTATAAGAATTTCATTTATCGCTTCAAATATGGCTGTGTCAGTGGATTTGTGTGGTACGAACCCATGCTGACATTTACTGAAAATTTCAAACCTAGAAAAGAAAGAGATCAGTCGAACAGATAAAACCTTTTCAAAAATTTTAGAGAACGATGTTAACAAGGTAATAGGACGGTAATTTTCCAATTGTTCATGAGATCCTTTTTTATAAATTGGTTTCACTATTGATATTTTCAGCGAATCATTTTTCAGCGATATTGTAGGACATTTTATGTATTTCGATCTAACTTACCTATAGATGCAAATATGAACATACGCACATAAAACTATACCTTCTGGTCCAGTACGCGGCGGTTTTTTGAATGCAATGGGCGGGGTAGTAGCGATTTTTGACGCTCTTGTTCCTCGGAACAGAGTGCTTATCAATTTGCCCAAATGTCTGTAATTTTCGAATTTTTGGCTGAAAATGGTCTTAAACGATTTGGTTCGACTCTCCGATCAAGAATCCGTGGTCGAAATCAATTCTGTCCGGCCGGCCGTAGGCAAGATAACTCTCGAACGAAAGGAGTTAGAGGTTTGAAAGCAGAGTAGGTTTGCAGCGTAAATATTTCGGACGGGTTCGTTAACGGGCGAAATCCACCAAGCGGTTTTGGAGTTATGGCCCTTTTTAGTAAAAACATTTTTTATGAATATTTCTGAAACCGATTACTCGATCTATCTGAAATTTAGCATCAAATTGTAGAATAATGACTTCTATATGCATGCGAAGTTTTGTTTTGATCGGGTTGCAATAAAGTATCAACAACATTTTTTTGAAAAATTTTAAATTTCGTTTCTACAGTAACTCTCAAACAGAATGAGCTAGGCAGTTGAAATTTTCAGAGTAGGTTTGAGAGATAATTATCTCGGTTAAGTTCGTTACTGGGCAAAATTGGCCTGATGGTTTCGGAGAAACGAAAAAACAATTATTTTTTACAACACAAATTTCAAATGTATCCTCTTAAGATGCAGTTTCACCATAAAAATCCATTGATATCATTTTCAACTCTAACAAGCTAATACTTTCGGAGATATGATTTTTCAAAATTTCAATAATGAAATGTACTTCTGTACTTCTTATGTTTTCATAGAATGCTGTACTTAATTATTGTATCTATGAATTATTATATGATCTGTGTTCTTACATGTCATCTTATTTTCCTATGAGAGATAAATGTCAAAATTATTTCTGATACCTACACCTCTTGTTTTTGGCGCTCTAGTTCCTCGGAACTGAGTGCTTATCAATTTGCCCAAATGTCTGTAATTTTCGAATATTTCGATGAAAATGGTCTTAAACGATTTGGTTCGACTCACTGATCAAGAATCCGTGGTCGAAATTCATTCTGTCCGGCCGGTCCGGCCGGCCGTAGGCACGATAACTCTCGAACGGAATGAGCTAGAGAGTTGAAATTTTCATTGTAGGTTTGGGGGATAAATATCTCGGCTAAGTTCGTTATTGGGCAAAATCGGACAGATGGTTTCGGAGTAACAAAAAAAAATTTTATTTTTTACGAAACAAATTCCAAATTAAATTTTTTTTAATAAAAAGTTTTATCATAAGAATCCACTCATATCATTTTTAACTCTAACAAGCTAATACTTTCGGAGATATGATTTTTCAAAATTTCAAAAAAAATCGTATTTCTATGATTTCACATAGGGCATTTCCAGTCAGCTATTTTTGACAACATCAAAACACGTGCTGATGGGCAATCATACTTAATTTTCCCTTTGCAAAGTATAGAAAATGCACGTATAAGTTGTGCTGTAAAGGTTTTTATGGGATTTTTGGTGATTATTTCTGGAAGAATGTCTTTTCGTAATATTATGAATCACTCAGCGGTAATGTGAGTGAGCGTTATCTACAAAAACTGGCCGTTATTGATGATATTGACCCGTACACCATGAAAGTCTGCGATCTCTAAAAAAACGTCTACAAGCCTACAAAGTACACAAATAATGAATCTTGTATTGTGCAGAAGGTTTAGGGCTAAACTGACCAATCTGGTGCTTTTGTTGTTGTGGGAAAGGTAAGATTAATACCACTAGTTCTCAAAATGAAGTGTAACAGAGCATTATTGTTGTATTCCAATACATATTTGCTGTGATTCATTATTTAAATTTGATATTTCTCACCCCCTACGACCCCCACCCCTCTACTTTATTATTTCCAATGGGAAAATATGGATTGTGATCAAATGAAAGGTAATTTGATTACCTACTCAATGGTGCGAATGAGAGAAAAATTGGTTGTGCCGTTCTTTGTCGCTCTAATTACTCGGAACTCAGTGCTTATCAAATTGCCCAAATGTCTGTAATATTCGATTTTTTGGCTGAAAATGGTCTCAAACGATTTGGTTCGACTCACTGATCAAGAATCCGAGGTCGAAATCGATTCTGTCCGGCCGGCCCAGCCGGCCGTAGGCACGATAACTCTCGAACGAAAGGAGTTAGAGGATTGAAATTTGCCAGGTGGGTTTGGAGCGTAAATATCTCGGACAAGTTCGTTAATGGGCGAAATCCATCGAGCGGTTTCGGAGTTATGGCCGATTTTAGTAAAACACATTTTTTATGAATATTTCTGAAACCGATCACTCGATCTATCTGATATTTAGCATCAAATTGTAGAATCATTACCTTTATACGCATGTGAAGTTTTGTATTGACCAGGTTACCGCAAAGTGTCAAAAAAATTTTTTTTCAAAATTTCAAAAAAAAATTTCTACAATAACTCTCGAACGGAATGAGCTAGGCAGTTGAAATTTTCAGAGTAGGTAGGGCAAGATAGGCCAGATGGTTTCGGAGTAACGAAAAAAAACATTTTTTCAAGCAACAAATTTCGAATTCAATTTTCATTTAAGATGCAGTCTGACCATTTGAATCCATCGATATCATTTTCAACTCCAACAAGCTAATACTTTCGGAGATATGATTTTTCTAAATTTCAATAATGAATCGTACCTCTATGTTTTCACAGAATGCTATAATTATTCTATCTAAGCTTTATTATATGATCTGTGTTCATACTCGTACATTTCATCCTGTTCTATAAGAGAGAGTCAAATTCTGTTCAGCTATTTTATTTCATTATAACTTCTCTTCTTTAATACATGTTTTATGGAATATCTACTATTTGTAGGTACTTTAAACCTGTTTTGGGCAATTGTCATACGAAACTTGTTTTTTTGGCGCTCTAGTTCCTCGGAACAGAGTGCTTATCAATTTGCCCAAGTGTCTGTAATTTTGGAATTTTTGGCTGAATATGGTCTCAAACGATTTGGTTCGACTCACTGATCAAGAATCCGAGTGCGAAATCGATTCTGTTCGACCGGCCGTAGGCACGATAACTCTCGAACGAAAGGAGTAAGCGGATTGAAAATTGCAAGGTGGTTTTGGAGCGAAAATATCTTGGACAAGTTCGTTCGATCTATCTGAAATTTAGCATTAAATTGTAGAATCATGACCTTTATACGCATGTGAATTTTTGTATTGACCAGATTACCGCAAAGTGTAAAAAAAAAAATTTTGAAAATTTAAAATATGTTTTTCCACAATAACTCTCGAACGGAATGAGCTAGGTAGTTGAAATTTTCAGAGTAGGTTAGGGAGATGAATATCTCGGTTAAGTTCGTTATTGGGCAAAATTGGCCAGATTTAATTCGATTTCTTCCATGGTGCAGTTCTCATTCTCATGATTGCTCATTTAATCTTGATAAATAAACTATTATTTGAATTGAATTTCCTTTATGATGCAGCTCTATCATATGTATACATTGATATAATTCCCAACTCAGAGAAACCAATACTTTCGGAGATATAATTTGTCTGTTTGAACTAGAGCGCCAGAAAGCTCCTGTCCACAGGGCTTGTTTATAAGATAATTTTTGAAGCATATGTTTTAAACGACACTTTTTTTAAATTTAATTTCTTTCATGGCGCATTTCTATCATAGGAATCCATTGATTAATTCCCAACTCTGAGAAACCAACACTTTCGGAGATATAATTTGTCTGTTTGAACAAGAGCGCCAAAAAGCTCCTGTCCACAGGGCTTGAACCAATTTTTTAGTATGTTGTTAAGCTTGGGGCCCTAATGAAAAATCCAAGTTTTCGATCTCGAGGAGCATGCGCTCGAGCCGCCATCTTGGATTTTAGGTACAAAAATTTGGTTTTTTCATAATAACTCAAGGGTGGCTTTCACTACAAAAAAAGGTTCTATACAAAGTTGAAGAGAGTGCAAAATTTCCTACATTTTTTGTAGCACGCATAATGTCAGGGTTCACAGCTCCGTGAAGTAGCACTATTTGAAAATCATTATATTTTTACATAATTATAAAAAAAACAAAGGCACTTGAGTATTATCATTTAACAGTATGTACATATTATACTTTTCGTAAACAAAGTTGAAGGCGAAAAGTACATCGCATTTTTTTTTTAATTCAAGAACAGTAAAATATTATTTTATAGCGTTACAAAAATTAATTTCTACTACATTTTGGTACGTTTCGATAGTCCGGGTCGGTTATTGTCGGTGTCCTGCTCGTAGTTTTGGTCCGTAGTCTACATGCCCCACCACACCCTTTTTTGCAGTTACTAGATACCGATTTTAATAAGGAATCGGGAGCTGGTTTTTCCGCCATTTTTGTCGTGAAAGCCACCGTTTTTGAGTTGTTATCAGAAAAACAATTTTTTGTACCTAAAATCCAAGATGGCGCCGCAAGTCTAACAACATACTAAAAGATCGCTACTACCTCTCCTTTTTTTTTGCATTCAAACACCCCTTTTTGGCGTCCTTGTTCATCGGAACAGAGTGCATATCAATTTGCCCAAATGTCTGTAATTTTAGAATTTTTGGATGAGAATGGTCTTAAACGATTTGGTTCGACTTACTGATGAAGAATCCGTGGTCAAAATTGTTCTGTACGGCAGTTAAAACGATAACTCTTTTTTTAAAATGCAATTTCATCATAACAATAAGAAAAAAACCATTCAATAATGAGTATACCTCCCACAGTATCCTTTAATGATTACTTTCGGAGATATGATTTGTCAAAGTTTCAACAAGGGCGCCAGTCAGTGCTGGCTCAAATATAACATCCTTGATCTGTCACAATTATTACGGTAATAATAATTCTTAAATGAGGATTTCAATACCAGTAAATCTGGAGGATAGTTGAACTATTAGCAGGTTGCTTTCCTTCTTATCCTTGGTAGTTCCTTGTTGCTTTTTTTATATTCGATTCGATTTCTAATTTCTGAAAAGATAGAAGACTGAATTGGGGTTTTATCAATGAAGAATGTAGCTTCGAGAGTATATATGCGATTGTTATCTTCGTAATCCCTTGTTCATAATTGGGTAAATATTACCTATTTACTCTCGCAAGTATTGTTTTAAATATTTCCTGGTTTTTAACAGAATTTGTCATATGATGCAAAGATATCATCCTCTGAATTCTAAGGTTTGTTTATATTAGACCGTGAATAAGTTCCCACCCAATTTTCGCAAACATTAATATTCAAATATACCTGTAGCTACATATGTATATATTCCTATGGAAAAAGACTCTCTCCGTTCTCAAATTATCGTGACATAATAGTTATTTAATCAACTAGTTTATTAATGATAGCGATTAATGCTCGAGATATTTTAACACGTGAGTGGAGCGAGCGTGTTAATGTTCGAGACCATTAATCGCTAGATTAATAAACGAGTTGATTACAAGATTTTTCCGTCGACCTCATTATGAATTAGAAATAAATTATTTATTCAAATAAATTTTATTTCTCACAATATAAAATTTGACAATGAAAAACTCGATGCTCACTTTGACATATTTATATTTATGGTTCCAATTGAACAATTCGTAAAATTCATAGACGGAATTTTCGAGATGTGACATTCTGAATAGTCCACATTTACATCATTACTGACGATTTGCGATAAGGAATGTGTGGAACTGGTGGGAGCTGATGTATTAATTACTGGCGAACGATTATCGCATAAAATTTTTTCAGCAGTTTCTAATCTATTTTTCATCGAGTTTTCGATGTACCCTTCTGCAACAGATGTTGATTTCCATCCTTCAAGCCGTTTGATGGCTGCAGAAGAACGCCGAAAACAGTGACCCGTATACAGATTGGGTTGTTCTTATTTGAGAAATTTTGCAATTAACTATGGTAATTTCGAAAACGTATTGATTCCTACTGGCTGTATTGAGCATTTAAAGTTCTTGTAAAAGACCCAAAACCTTTCGTGCGTAGTGTGAATTGGTCTCAAGGATATACAGGGTGTAACTAAATAAGTGTAAAATATTTAAGGGGGTGATTCCTTATCGAAAAAAATATAGGATCTTTCATATAAAGAAACTTCATTGGAGCATCCCTTGTTAAGATACAGCCCCTTAAAGGGGGTACAGAAGTTTTGTTTAATAATTTTTTTCACAAGCACTAAAAAAGTCACAATATTGAAATTAACCTGATATTTTCTAATACCAAAAAGACACTTAGCCAGTAATTTATTTGGTTTATCCCATGGTTGTATGCCATTTTAATAACAAGTGAATTAAAGTAACAAATTTAGAACAGAACAATGACACACAATTAGTATTAATTCAATTTCAAAAATTTACAAGCTAACAGCGTCATACCAATTTAATTATCACTGTCGCTAATAGCGGCCTACCTAGATAAATTAGTTTCGTTTTATGACGTAAAATAATGTTTTGGTGCGATCTGGTTTATTTTGGGCAAAAAACTCAAGAAACATTTTTTGCTTAGAATGAAACAGGTTATCGGAAATAAATTTTAAAATGGTAAACAAATAATACGACAAAAAGTTACATTGGAAAAAAATTTTAGGGGTTGCGTTTTCAACCCCTTACAACCATGGGATAAACCAAATAAATTACTGGCTAAGTGTCTCTCTGGTATTAGAAAATATCAGGTTAATTTCAATATTGTGACTTTTTTAGTGTAAAAAATTATTAAACAAATTTTCTGTACCCCCTTTAAGGGGCTGTATCTTAACAAGGGATGCTCCAATGAAGTTTCTTTATATGAAAGGTCCTATCTTTTTTTCGATGAGGAATCACCCCCTTAAATATTTTACACTTATTTAGTTACACCCTGTATATCTCTTGATTGGACTCAAAAGTGTACGCTCCACCACAGTGAATATCCTTTTCGAGTGCGTTTTGGATGAATTCACTGTTATTAAAAATTTCGAGGCCATATCCTGCACATCATTTATCTTATTTTGAAAATTAATTTAATTGAGTTTCATATTTACCTTTGACATCAAGAAAATACTGTCTGGAGCATTTGCTATAAACTCTTTTACATGATCTGCTTATATCAATATTCCTTTTAACGTTCAATGTTCCTTTCAGCTTTGAATACTTTGGCCATAAACTTGCTAAGTATCCCTTTTCTTCAACACTCTTAAAGTATGCCAACAAAACTGTTTCAGAATAATTGAAAACGTTCTTCTCCTCGCACCATGACATGAATTCTGCGTATCTTTTGTCATACAAATGTCGGCTTTTTTCAGGTAGCAGGGTCAAAGTTGCTGCTTTAGCCATTTCTGCAACGTCCGGGGGAGTTAAGGGGATATTGACTTCGTTACTCATTGTAATTAAAGTAACTGGCGATATTAGATTAAGATTAAGATTGAAAGCAGCTATATTACTCGTAATTTGACAGATCGATTATGTTCGGATTTGTTTCATTATTTCTTTTCTATGTGGAATAACAATGGAACCAGAGATAAATACGCGACTATTCTGTGATTGAAGAGTGAGAGTCACAGGCCTCATACATAAAAATGAAATATCAGTCAAGTTGTGACGTTACTCATATTACTTCTGAATACTCTATGTTCGGTTGCCCATGACAATCATGCATTAAAATAGAAAGAAATCGTGCATTAAAATGGGTCATTAATGCATGATTTTGTGAACGTTAAACAGAGTTTTTTCGTACTTCCGGGCCTGAAGTGACAACTTCACTCCCTTGTGACAGGTACTAAAGTGTCACATTTAATCCCTCCGGGATTAAATATTGACGAAACTCCCGGAACGATTAAATCACAAACAAACGATATCTTCTCTAATGTTAATAACCGATTTCAGCATTGAGTAATGTGCCCAGAGAGTTGAGGCACAAACCGCTTTTGATTTATCATTGAAGTAGACTAACAGCGCATTTTCAGTAGGTTGTCTCACATTTTTTAAGCGGCACCACTTTAAAAAAGCATCGTACTGCTGCTCGTATAGTTTTCTAGATTTCGGTGGTAACAATTCTTCACCTACTTCGGCTGCTCTTTTATCAATATCAGATACACCTTCTTCACTCATGATACCAATAATTATCAATAACAATGTTTCTTTACAATGACACTAGTAATGACAATGTTTCTAAATTATAATTGTCACAACGCAATGTTACTATGGTAACTTATTTTAAAGACAGTTTATCAAATGAGTTGAAGAGAGAAAAAACTGATTGAAATTATTGAAATAATTAATAAAATCATACCGGAAGTACGAAAAGTATCGTATATACCTTGCGACTGAAGTACATTTAATCCTTCAGGTAAATTATGGCCCTCCCTGTGGTCGGGCCATAAACTTTACCTTCAGGATTAAATGTACTACTTCAGTCCCGCGGTATATAATATACTATTATTGGGAGGTCGACGGAAAATAATATTTTTTTCGTACTTCCGGGCCTAAAGTGACAACTTCACTCCCTTGTGACAGGTACTAAAGTGTCACATTTAATCCCTCCGGGATTAAATATTGACGAAACTCCCGGAACGATTAAATCACAAACAAACGAATTTAAGGGATATTTTATTGAAAAATATAATTAATTAGAATGGTAATTAACGTTAATATTCAAATTAATATTATGACAGTTTGTCATATTGACCAGTCTTTCCTGGGTTAATGCAGCAGGTAACTGACGAGTAACAGATAGGTCCTTTTCATATTGAACTGGTGTTTGTTTCGAAGATCCTGCGTAAACAGGAAGCGAGAATGAGGACTGTGGCATAACTATAGTGGACGAATCGGCGACTTGACCAAATATTTTATCTGAAATTTTTTGTTTATTTTTAATAGACGATTCAATATATCCCTCGGCCACGTTGGAGGATTTCCATCCTCCATGTCTCTTCAGCACGTCTATTGTTGCTCCCGAATCAGCTAACAAAGACGCAGATGTGCGTCTAAAACAATGTCCCGTATAAGACGTCGCATTTTCTAATTTCAAGAAAGCTGCTATTTGCCGTGGAAATGTACCAAACATGTTTTTTCCTACTACTCGCGTAGTACATTCTTTGTTGATGTATTGAACAAAAAATTTGAATGAGGTGTCCCTGTCTTTCGCAATGCCACATATTTTCGAAATATCGCCACAAAACTGATGGCACTGTTTTCTGAATTTTTGATCACAAAATTTCGGTCAATTTTATATTTGGTGTTTCTAATCGCAATTAGGAAGGAATCGCCCAAATCTCTCACATCGTCGATTTCTAAATCAACCAACTCTTTTCCACAACAAGCTCCCGCAACGCCCAAAATAAGTGCAACCTACAAAAAAATTGATTTCTTAAAATTTCTGAATATAAACACATTTCCAAATTTACCTTAAGCATTAAATATTTATCATCCGGAGCCTCCCGTAAGAACTGATCTACCTGCTCAGACGTGAGAATTCTTGACTTCTTTGGCTTAAATCCCTCATTTCTTCTCTTCAAAAAAGCTAATAATTTTGGAAATTTACTTATATCAATATCTTCTCTAATGTTAATAACCGCATTGAGTAATGTGCCCAGAGAGTTGAGGCACAAACCGCTTTTGATTTATCATTGAAGTAGACTAACAGCGCATTTTCAGTAGGTTGTCTCACATTTTTTAAGCGGCACCACTTTTTAAAAGCATCGTACTGCTGCTCGTATAGTTTTCTAGATTTCGGTGGTAACAATTCTTCACCTACTTCGGCTGCTCTTTTATCAATATCAGATACACCTTCTTCACTCATGATACCAATAATTATCAATAACAATGATTCTTTACAATGACACTAGTAATGACAATGTTTCTAAATTATAATTGTCACAACGCAATGTTACTATGGTAACTTATTTTAAAGACAGTTTATTAAATGAGTTGAAGAGAGAAAAAACTGATTGAAATTATTGAAATAATTAATAAAATCATACCGGAAGTACGAAAAGTATCGTATATACCTTGCGACTGAAGTACATTTAATCCTTCAGGTAAATTATTATTATTATTATTAATAATAAAATAATAATAATAATAATTATGGCCCTCCCTGCGGTCGGGCCATAAACTTTACCTTCAGGATTAAATGTACTACTTAAATCCCGCGGTATATAATATACTATTAATATATTTTTTTAATTTTTGGCCAATGGCCGGACGGGCAGAATCAAATTTGACCTCAAATTTCTTATCAGGCAGTCGAACCCAATTGTCTGAGACCATTTTCGGCAAAAATTCCAAAATTACAGACATTTGGGCAAAATTATAACGAGATGTTCCCCAGAACATACGCGTAAAAAGAATACTACCTACTCTTCGAAATACTCAAGAAATAAGTCTACAGAAGACATTTAAATACCTTGTTGCACAACTTGAAATAGACCAGTTTCAAAATGTAGTAGTACTACGAAACCCGAGTCACTGTTAAGCCTTAATAAAATATAGTAATAGAAAACTAAGTAATTCCATTCGACAGTTCAACATGTTCTGAGACAGAATGAAGTTAGACAGCTTCTCATAAATTATGGATTACAAAACATCAGCTTACGATCAGAATAAGCAGATTTCAGTTCTGTAAAGCACTTACTGATACTTTATCTCTACTTCTTCAAAACTACTTTCGACATTTTAAATTTCAAAGCGAAGAGTTCTTTATTATTCGAAGATAATGTTCAGTGATAATATCATGTCTAAGATAGAAGATTATCTCGAGAGTAGAAATTGGCATTGGCAAAGTCTCGGAGAATTGTTTTGACATGACGATATTTCAGGTTTAGTACAGAAACGTAGTAGACCTAAGTCATGGCCAACCTGGAGACTTTATAAAAATGGATGAAGTATATCTATATGTCTATGATGGAGAAACGTTGAAGATGATATTGCCCTCTCCTCTAGCTCCATAAATAGGACCAATTCCAATCTTTCTGCTTCTTCGCCGTTCCCGCAAGTAGATATCGCCTCCGTCTTGACGGACACCTGTCCATCTGTGCGTGACGCATTAAAACCGAAGCACCGCACTGGAGACATTACTTCGGTACCTTCTGGCAGAAGTCAAATGCTTCTACGGCAGGCTCTCACTGAACAACCCGTATTGATAAGTTCATCAGTGAGAGCTGTAACGAACGCTGAACAACCAAAAGGTTGTGGGTCCTCACATCACAGCAAGCACCGAGACCCAAACATGCTATCAGGAAACTTATAATATCAGCAAACAATCCAATTATTCTCAACCTCAAGATCCAAATGGAATTTCTGCATCATAATGAATTCAAGTTGGAAAGTTATTACTTCACAAGGATTTTTATTTTAATTTAAGTTATGTTCGAATTGATTGTATGTGTCATTGTTTAGAAATCTTATGAAGGAATTCAAATCAGTGCAACGTGACTTGTGTAGAGGGTTCTTTATGATTCAAATTGAAATAATTGAGCGTTCTCGATAACGCGTAACGACCAACGAATTGGAATCAGATGGTGCAATCTGAGGAGCGCACGTAACACTTTCCGATTTATCGACTGATTTATCATACGGGTACATCATCTAAATTTATGCACATTCATTATCGCTTAGACCGAACTGATATTAACCATTTGAAACACAAATGAAATTGTAGAGGAGTTTCGATCATGACTCATTAGATTACTAAGAGATACAGAGGGTTGCCAAATTGTTACACAAATTGTCGTATTCTCTAGTTTTGTTTTGTATTGTAGCTGTATCATTATGTATGATTTTTCGCGTATGTTCTGGGGAACATCGCGTTATCATTTTGCCCAAATGTCTATAATTTTCGAATTTTTTGACGAGAACGGTCTCAAACGACTATAGGTTCAACTCACTGATGAAGAATTTGAGGTCAAATTTGATTCCGGCCGGCCGGCCGTTGCCACAATTACTTGAGAACGAAAAGAGATAGCGACTTGACATTTTCAGGGTAGGTGGCGCATCCGAATACGACAGACAAGTTCGTTAATGGGTATAATCCGAGGCATAATCGGCCGAACGGTTTCCGAGTGATAATTTTATCATCAACCAATACAGATCTGATCAAATTGAAACTTGGTAGCAAGTTGTAGAATACAAATAGGGAGACGTTTGTGGAATTTTGCGAGAATCGTGTCGCTAAAAAATTTAAAAAAAGTTATTAAAAAATGTTATTTACGTCTCGATAACTCAAGAAAGGAAATAAATAGCGACTTGCAATTTTTAGGGTAAGTTGTGATTCTGAATGCGACATTTGTATTTATTAAAAGGCATAATCGGCTGAACGGTTTTGGACTGATACCCATCTGAAATCTGGTTTTTATTTCCTCAATAACTCGAAAAATACAAAACCGATCCAATTCAAACTAGGTTACTAGTTGTAAAATGCCGGCTCGACAATTGTTGCAAAATTACGCGAGAATCGTATCACTAGAAATTTAAAGAAAAATAATTGAAAATCACTGAAAAAATTCTATATATCAAAAATTATTCGCCCGACATCACTGAAATTTTGCGAGAGCCTGCAAAAGCTAACTCTACTACCAAATTCCAAGTTTGAGCATGATTGGATGCATATTTTCGAAGATCCGAGCAGCCTTGGATAGGTTCAGTCGTTGGACGGGTGACCGTTGCCTCGATAACTTTCGAACGACAAGAGGTAGGGAGTTGAAATTTTCAGGCTTGGTTGCGCATCCGAATAGAGGTAAGTTCGTTGTTGGGCATAATCAGCCCAACGGTTTCGGAGTTATAACAATCTGGAATATTATTTTCTCTATTTCAGTATCGTAATGAGTCCATTCCAGCACTGAAAACAGTGCTGGAATGAACTCATTCCCGCATTGTTTCTAGTTATATTTTTCGTTTTGTGGTAGTCAGCACTGACATTTGATCCTATCAAATTTCAACACACGTAAATTATGAATAAAATATAATCTGGATATAGTGAAATCATTGGGAGGGAAAAGATTTATTTTGATTGAAAAATGAGGTACTAGAGATTTCCTTCTTGCTAATTTTGAATAATTCATGCTATTAGGAAGCTGTTTCAAATCTGATCTCCAAGCCCTACGTATGATTCAAATTCAAATTGCGTAATCTGTCAACTTTGGTAACAGTCACACCAACTGCCAAGATACAATACAAAAGTCACTAGGATGTATAATCCGGATTTTTCATTAAATTTCAACAGTATTTTACAAAACTTGCCGAAAATATCTTCTAATACTCGTTGCAGAAGGCTATTCCAACACTCATTCGTTCGAAAACTCGCTCCTTCGTCGCTCGTTTTCAAATTTCGCATTCGTGTTTGAATAGGAGCCCATTCTGCAACTTGTATTAGAATATACTATTCTCGATAACTCAAATAATACAGACCCGATCGAACTGAAACTTGGTATCTAGTTGTAGAATATCGACATAAAGAGGATTGTATCACTAGTGAATTTTAAAAAAATTACGAAAAATTATTATGTATCTCACGATAACTTGCGAACAGGGTTGGTTGCGAATTTACCATGGTAAATTTGATTAAGAGTGTCCAATTCAGGAGAACATACAATAGAATTCATCATGGTTAATTCGATTAAGAGTGTCCAATGAAGGAGAATGGACAATAGAACATACGCGCAAAAGCTCCTGACTTCACGTCCGTACTTGAACCAATTTTTAGAGAGGGAAACAAGGTCTGCGAATTTTATAACGGCCGGTTTCATAATAAGTTTCAAACTCCCTTTCAATTTAAAGTATCTTTTAGAATGACATTTTGGTTCAAAATGTCCAACTAAAGGATGCTCTAAATTTAAAGGGACTTCAAAACTTATTATGAAACCGGCCGTAAATAAACTAACGAACCGGACAGACGATGTCCTGCTCGAACGTTTGATTGCATGCTGATAACAGGATCAGAAAATGTTTTTCGCGCGAATGTTCTGGGGAACATCGCGTTATCATTTTGCCCAAATATCTGTAATTTTCGAATTTTTTGCCGAAAATGGTCTCAAACGATGGGCTTCGACTCCCTGATCAAGAATTCGAGGTCAAATTTGATTTTGTCCGTCCCGCCTGCCGCTGCCACGATAACTTGAGAACGGAAAAAGATATCGATCTGAAATTTTCAGGGTAGGTAGCGCAGCCCAATACGACGAACAAATTCGTTAATGCGCATAATCGACCGGCGGCCCAATGGTTTCCGAGTAGTAATTTTGTTTTCAGCCGATACAAATCCGATCGAATTGAAACTTGGTGAGTAGTTGTAGAATACAAACCTAAGGTCGATTGTGAAATTTTGTGAGAATCCTATCACTAGAAAATTTAAAAAAAATGATTGATAAATATTATTTATGTCACGATAAACTGAGAACGGAAAGAGATAGCGACTTGAAATTTTCAGGTTAGATTGTGCATCTGAATGCGAAATTTAAATTTGTTTATAGGCGTAATCTGCAAAACGCATTTTGAGTTACCCATCTGAAATTTGGTTGTTATTTCCTCAATAACTCTAAAAATACAGAACCGATCCAATTCAAAGATGGTTGTTAGTTGTAGAATACCAACGGGCAAATTCTTGCGAAATTTCGTGAGGATCGTATCACTAGAAAATTTTATATATCAGAAACTATTCGTCGGAAATCGCTGAAATTTTGCAAGAGCCTTCAGAACCTAACTCTACTACCAAGTTCCAAGTTTGAACACGATCGGATATAATATATTGTTGGAGATCTGAGCAGCCTTGTGTGAGTTCAGTAGCTGAATAGGCGACCGTTGCCTCGATAACTTTCGAACGAAAGGAGATAGGGACTTGCAAATTTCAGGGTAGGTTGCGAATCTGATTGGGAGAATTAAGTTCGTTTTTGGGCATAATCGGCCAAACGGTTTCGGAGTTATATCCACCTGGAATATTATTTCCTCGATAACTCAAAAAATATATACTGGATCGAATTGAAGCTTAGTAACTAGTTGTAGAATATCGACCTTAAGACGTGTGTACAATTTTGTGAGAACCGTACCCCTAGAAAATTTTAAAAAAATTAAAAAAAAAAAAATTGGTTCAAGCAAGTCGGGAGAAACTGTAGAATGGACAATAGAACTGTTGCGCAAAAGCTCCAGCGTTCACTCCAGTGCTTGAACCAATCATATGATCACAGCATTTTCAATTCAAGTATACTATCGGAATTTTTTGAGTTATCGAGAAAATAATATTCCAGTCGGTATAACTCCGAAACCAGTGGGTCGATTATGCCCAACAACGAACTTAACTGTCTCACTCGGTTGCGCAACCTACCCTGAAAATTGCAAGTCGCTATCTCTTTCCATTCGAAAGTTATAGTGGCAACGGTCACCCATCCAGCTACTGAACTATCCCAAGAATGATTGAATCTCCAACAATATAGATCCGATCGTGTTCAAATTTGAAACTTCGCTGTGAAGTTAGGTTTTGAAGGCTCTCGCGTAATTTCAGCGATGGTGGACGAATAATTTCTGATATATAGAAGTTTTTCCAATGAATTTACAATGATTTTTTAAAAATTTTCTAGCCATGCGATCCTCTCGAAATTTTGCAAAAATTTGCGTGTTGGCATTCTACAACCAATTGACATGTTTTAATTGGATCGGTTTTGTATTTTTTGAGTTATTGAGTAAATTAGAACCAAATTTCAGATAGATGTAACTCCGAAACCGTTCGGCCGATTATGCATATTAACAAACTCTAATGTCGCATTCGTATGCGCAACCTACCCTGAAAATTGCGAGTCGCTATCTCCTTCCGTTCTCAAGTTATCGTGAGATAAATATTACCTTTTAATAATTTTTTTTGTCTGCTGATGCGCTCCGCATAAAATTTCACATACACGTCTTCATGTCGGTATTCTACAACTAGTTACCAAGTTTCAGTTTGATCAAATATGTATTGGTTGAAAACAAAATTTGTACTTCGAAACCGTTGGGCCGATTATGCCCATTAACAAACTTGTCAGTCGAAAATTTCGCTATCTCTTTCCATTCTCAAGTTATCATGAACCTAATCGTTTGAGACTATTTTTGGCAAAAAATTCTAAAGTCACAGACATTTGGGCAAAATGATAGCACGCTGTTCCCCAGAACACGCGCGTAAAAACTGACTCCTATTTCTTGGTATCCTAAGCTGATCAGTTCTATTGTCATGTCTGGATGATATTTGGTGATTGAAATTAGCTCATTTGGCAGAACAGCCTGTATTTTTCCTGTGATTGGTGGTGAGTACAAAAATGTGGTTGCAGATCACATAAATATAAGTAACTTCTTCAGTACTGCATCCAACAATGTACAGCTTTTAATTACATTCCAAAATCCTTCACACATTAATTATACTTCTATATAATGTGTCCTTAACTTTATTTTTACAAATAGCTTAATACTGACTGAACCTAAAATTAATAACGAATTAATTACCAAATTATTTCTGCACTTCTACAGAATGGCAGTCATCACAAAATTTAGTTTTGGTTTCAACAAGATGGAGCGGAGACCTGCTCGTTTTCCGGACCTCAACCAGTTAGATTTTTTTCTATGGGGTTATCTCGAATCACGTGCTTTCGTTAGACGACCATTATGCTTGCAGGAATCGAGACAAATAATTATTACACATTCATTGATTTATATTGATTAATGTGAACTAATACGTCGAGAAGTCCGGTTACCACAAATTTATTAATAGGATTGCATAATGTAAGGAGGTGAACGGCGAACATTTTCAACATTAACACTCAGTTTTTAAGAGTCACCTGATTGAATGAAGGTTTTTATTTTTCAGACTATTACCGGTGCAATGTCAACATTGACGCCGCCAGTACAACTCGAGAAGCCAGAAAACCAGGTTCGTGTGGACTGGATACAGGATTGCGCAACTGGTCCAGATTTCGACTACCCTTCAGAGTTCTATGAACACACAGAGGCTCTCTGGAAAGATAAAGGTGTTCAGGTATGCGTGAAATTGAGCATTTTTGATAAGTATACATAAGTATTACATCGGCTGTTTTATTTCCGATCTAACATACAGATGGCGCCGCAAACACAGAATGCTTTAAATAGCACAAACCTTCAAAAGGCCCAGCTACCTTTTGAAGGTTTGTGCTATTTAAAGCATTCGTTCAAAAGTTAAAGTGCTTTTATTGAAATAACTGGACCGCCTGTACTAATAGCAGACGAAAAATATAAAAAAGCATATTTGTTAAGTCAGTTATCTTTGGCGTGCTTGTTCACGTTGACCAATTTGAATACAACTGATTACCCTAACGCTCCTAACAGCCCTCATACTCGACTTTCGTAGAGATGAGTATTCTCATGCGAGAACTCCTACACTAAATCTCATCTCACTTCTCGCCCACTATTTAGTAGCAGAGAAACGCATTTCAACTTTCAAGCGACAAATCTCATACGGAGTTTGCGCAGAGTCGCTGTCACGTGAATCACTTGATAAATGTCGTAGGGGAGATCTCTATCAACATTTCGTGAATAGGGGCTCTGGTGGGTCTCCTTGGGGAAGGCCTAAGAGGGAAATTCATAATTATGCCAAGCGCTCCAAAGCAGACTGAACCCACGCCTGCTGTGCATTTTTACTGGATGAGAGAGGAACACACGCTATTCCCTCCCTTTCATCAATAAATATTATTTGAACTTATTAAATATGAAAATAAAAAATTGAAATAATTCAGGATAGATAGATCAATGAACAATAATCCGTGGCAAAAATGTTTATCGCGAATTTTCAATTAGTTAATTACCAATTTTTTGTAGCACGAACATTAACATTGCAAGTGCGATAATTATTGAACTATTAATCTGAGAATTTTTTTCCTTTCGCGGAGCTATTTTTCAAAGGTCTTGGAATAGATTATCGTTGGAAAATTTTAAAAATTATTAATTTTCATTTTGTTATCAACAATTTACTTAAGTGAAAAATTATAAATCTTCAATTATGTTTCAAAAGAAAATTTTAAATTCTCTCACAAACAACGCATTGGTTTATAACAATTTTTTAAACAATAGGAGATAATAATTATTAAAAATCATTTTTGAGTAGTTTCTGATCATAAGAAATCGGATCAATAGTAATATTATAAATTGAAGCTTTATGATTTTTCACTTGAGTAAATTGTTCATAACAAAACTAAAATTGACAATTTTAGAAATTTTTCAATAGGAATCTATTCAAAGATCTTTGAAAAAGAGCTCCACTAAAGGAAAAAATTCTCCGATTAATAGTTTAACAATTAGCGTACTTGCAATGTTAATGTTTGTGCTACAAAATATTGTTAATTTACTAATGGATAGCCAATTGAAAAATTGCGATAAACATTCTTGGACCATGGATTATTGTTCATTGATCTATCCTGCAGGCGCCTGAATTTTTTGCAATTTTTCATTTTCATATTTAATAAGTTTAAGTAATATTTATTCATCAAAGGTACGAAGGGGTCGTGGCTTGCGCAAGCCGGAGTACCCGTTTTCGGGTAAATTATAAATATTGGTCCTAGAGTTCCGGCAGCTGGGACTTGAAAAAAAAAACTTTCCTCCTCTAGTTGAATCTTTTTTCAAATTTGAAGTATCTCAAATTGTTTTTGAGATATTGGCAAAAACCAAAACCTCCTTCTTTCTTTTTCACTTAATTGTTTATAACAATTGCCACTTTATTGTTTATAACAATTGCAATTTTTGGCGAGCGGCCTCAGCATTTTATCAAAAACTATCTACATGTCATTCCGAATCGAATGACACCTCAATCATAATTTTCGGAGAATACGCAAAAATTTTGACCTTAAAAGCACTTGTTCACTCAATATTGGCTCTGGCTGTCAGTTTAAAAATTCTATGATATAAACAGAACACAAGAAGTGAGTAGCGGCAAATAAAAATCCTAAGCCGACTGTGATGTTACCATCATTTATAAAGACCCTGTATCATACCGGTGTGAAGATAGCAGCCTAAAGTTAGCAGCCGATTTCGAGAAATCGGCTGCTTGACCGTAGCAGCCGAAACTTCGTTTATGCGTACACCTTCAAGAAATTTGAATATTTCCCACTAGTTCAACAATTAAAAAATATTGCTACCTGAATAGGGGCCTAAATGACATAATCTAACCAAAAAATATACTACGAAGTACCTTCTGTCAAAAACTACCAAACTTTCCTATCATATACAGGGTGAGTCTTTGACCACTGCATTAATTTTAACCAAAGATTCCTCTCATCAAATGAAACACTTTTTTCATATAACATTTTTCCAAATTCAGCTCAGGTAAAAAGATACAGGCTGTTGAAATTTTGAAAAAAAATAAGTTTTTATTTTGTAGCTTTGACATCCTTTTTTCGAATAAAATGAATGTTGGCGTAAAGTTTCCTATAGCTATGATACATATTTTCCAAATATTAGTTATTTTCTACTTCTACTTGTTTTCTAGTTATGGACTCGTGGATTCATAAAACTAAACGAAATTAGCATAAAGAAAGCATATAAAGTTTTACTTGAGTCATTTCAAGAATATTCCATCGTTTTAGAACATTATATTATTCTTCATCATTTCTCCTTAAACGCACCGTTTTCGAGATATTCTTCATTGAATATTTTAAAATGGAAAACTCCAGAAATTTCTCTACTTTTATGGATCCGTCCCTGAGCGTTGGAATCCTGAATCAAGCTGTAAACCACGTCACCATGCCTTATTCTCGCCCGCCAACAATGTCATAGATAATTTATATGCGGGAGTGTATTAGCACATTGTGAAATCTTTAAACGCTTGTAACTTTTTACCTGAGCCGAATCTGGAAAAATGGTAAATGAAAAAAGTGTTTCATTTGATGAGAGGAATCTTTGGTTAAAATTAATGCAGTGGTCAAAGACTCACCCTGTATAAAATGAATTTGAACTATTATACAGGGTGATTTTTTTAAGTGTTTCATTAGACGTTTTCGAGGAAGGAATTGTAATACAGATTCAAGATTTCGGATTTTCGTATAAGAGTACATGAACTTTAATTGTAAAATATTTTCAAGAGGAATCTACTTCCGGTTTCACCGGAAACGAATGTAACTTCGCTATTTCAAATGCAACACCCTGTATATTTTTACGTATTCGAATTGTTCGTTCGATTCTACACTGATTTGATGTATGCTATGTGCAACCATTCAAGCGGTTTTTGAATTATAGCCTGATTATCAAATTTTTTGAAAAAAAGGTTGTCACAGATTAGTGTCCATATCTTAAAAATCCCTCATTACAAGAATTTCTTTTTGCGAAAGTGGAACAAAAGAAAGTACGCTGATGCTGTTTCTTGTATAACTTATGAGGAAATATTATAAAGGGTGTCTGAAAAAGGGCCCCAAAGTGAGCCTCAATAAAACTATGAAATCTCACTTTTTTCAAATGGCAACCCTATAATTTTGTAATTCCAATCGATTGCTCGTCAAAAAACAGTTATGGTGTCCCGAACATTTCATGCCTCTAAAATCAGTATTTTTGCCGTTATTCAATAAAATTCGAATTACACGATTAAAGACAGGTTTTGCACAGTTTGTAAGCTTGCATTTTTGAAGTAGGCTATGATAGGAACTGTCATTCTTACTTTTTCTTACAGATCAAGCACTAAGCAAAACATGCAATGATAATTTCACTGGAATGATATATCAAGAGTATGTTCTTTATTTGCGGCAAATGATACAAATCCACATTTGATTCATGAGAAAAACCATCAACATAGGATTGGTTTCAATGTCTTTTGCATGTTGATGGATGATAAACTATGTTATCATATTTATGATGAGAATTTAACCGGACAAAGGTATCTGGAAATCTTAAGGTCGGTGGTTTCCCCTTTTTTGGAAGAATTACCTCTTAATGTGATGTTCCATTGCTGGTACCAATTAGACGGAGCACCGGCACATTGCACGAGACCTGTCACTACCGAACTGAACGCAATGTTCGGAGAGAGGTGGATCAGACTAAATGGTCCATTAGAGTGGCCCCCTGGTTCTCCAGACCTAACACCCCTTGATTTTTATTTATGGGGTACTATAAAATCAGAGGTCTACAAAAATAACATCGACTCAAAGGAAGAACTTGAAGCGAGGGTGAGGGGTGCATTAAGGGGATTACCACCTGAACAAATAAGAAAAGCTACATCAGATGGAGTTCGTAGAAGAATTGATGAATGTATGGCGGTAGGCGGCCAATATTTTGAAAATTTATTGTAGTATTAGTTTCTTGTTGTGAATAAAATTTTTGTGATAGTCTAAAACTAAGAGATCATTCATTATCTATTACTGTATTCACTCGAGTCCGTTTAGGGTTAAGGCTTCCAGTACGGAGAAAATTGATTTGATACCTCCTGAACTTTGATTTCGTTAAAGTCAGTAAATGTGAATTTCGTTCGTTGAATTTCTAATTACCTTTTCTAGGAATTTGTTACATTTGCCGCAAATAAAGAACATACCCTTGATATATCATTCCAGTGAAATTATTATTGCATACTTTGCTTAGTGCTTGATCTGTGAGAAAAAGTAAGAATGACAGTTCCTAACATAGCCTACTTGAAAAATGCAAGCTTACAAACTGTGCGAAACCTGTCTTTAATCGTGAAATTCTAATTTTATTGAATAACGGCAAAAATACTGTTTTTAGAGGCATGAAATGTTCGGGACACCATAACTGGTTTTTGATGAGCAATCGATTGGAATTACAAAATTATAGGGTTGCCATTTGAAAAAAGTGAGATTTCATAGTTTTATTGAGGCTCACTTTGGGGCCCTTTTTCCGACACCCTGTATAATATTTCCTCATAAGTTATACAAGAAACAGTATCAGCGTACTTTCTTTTGTTCCACTTTCGCAAAAAGAAATTCTTGTAATGAGGGATTTTTAAGATATGGACACTAATCTGTGACAACCTTTTTTTCGACAAATTTGATAATCAGTCTATAATTCAAAAACCGCTTGAATGGTTGCACATATCATACATCAAATCAGTGTAAAATTAAACGAAGAATTCGAATACGTAAAAATATACAGGGTGTTGCATTTGAAATAGCGAAGTTACATTCGTTTCGGAAGTAGATTCCACTTGAAAATATTTTACAATTAAAGTTCATGTACTCTAAAACGAAAATCCAAAATCTTGAATCTGCATTACAATTCCTTCCACGAAAACGTCTAATGAAACACTTAAAAAAATCACCCTGTATAGTGAATTCAAAGTTACAGAAAAATATAAATAAAATGATTTTACACCCTGAAAATTTGATATGTTAATAATGATGATGTACTCTATCAGAAAAAACTATCGCGATGGACTTACAAGCCTTCCTTCTATGGAAAACTACCCCTTGTCTTAAATAACCAATATGTCGAATGTATCCGAATAATCGTGTTATTTCAAAGTTGAAGAAAATTATGAAGAAAATGATGTTACACTCTGAAAATTTGATATGTTAATAATAATGATGTACTCTACAGGGTGTCTGGTGAGGAATGGGACAACGTTTAGGTGGTGATGAGGGATGTCTCAAGGAGTGAGAAAATGCCATTTGAAATCATCTGAGGTTCATGGTTCCTGATATACAGGGTGTTTTAGAAAAAAGTACGAAATTTCAAATGACTATAATTCAGGAAATATTAAAGCTAATCCGATGATTTTTGGTATGAACAATGATAGAGTGAGTACGAATCTGTTTGAATGGAAAATTCGAAATAAAATCAGATCCGGACTCAGAAATTTTAGTTTTTAGGAAATTAGGAAAAAACAACACCCTGTATGCGGTTTTTAATTTTTTTGACTTCAGATTCTGAGAGAGCAAGAAAAATACTTTCAGACTCAACTGCCATCCCGAATGGCACAAATTTTCCCTGCTTTCTCTGACCCTTCGAATGTCATTCTTCCGATTTTCGCTTCTTCCATATTTTTTTTCTCGATATTTCAGAAACATGAGATCTCAGATAGTTACTTATAATTAAAAAAAAGCCTATAAACGAATCAAAAATTTTATAAAAATTATCAAAAAAGGGAAAAACAGTTAACATTTGGAAAATTCACGAAGTATTTCTGAAGTACTAATTGATGATTCAGTGGGAACAAAATTAATGATTAATTCTTCAAATATTGTTCAAAATGAAAACCACCAACTTCTACACATTTATCTGCTCTTTTCATTAAATTCAAATTTGCTTTCCTTATCACATTTGGGTTGTTTCGTATTTCGTCACATGCGTCTATTATTCGCTGAATTAATTGTTCCCTCGTATTTATCTCTTGCTCGTACACCATAGTTTTAAGGTGGCCCCAAAGGAAATAATCTAACGGTGTCATGTCTGGAGACCGAGGTGGCCATGCTCTTTGACCACCACGACCTATCCATCTATTTGGATAGACCTCGTTCAAATGATTTCTCACTGTAATTGAGAAATGTGGGGGTGCTCCATCATGCTGGAAGATAAGTCCTCTTTGATTAATATTCCCTAATAAATTAGGAAAAACATTCATGAGGAAATCTCTATAAATTTCTCCAGTGAGTCTTTCTTCGAAAAAATGAGGACCTATTAAAATATTATCATAAACTGCGCACCACACATTTACACTGAAACGTCTCTGTGATTGTCTTTGTACGACAGCGAAAGGATTCTGTTGATGCCAAAGGTGATTATTTCGAGCATTGTTTATTCCATCACGAGTGAATTGAGCTTCATCTGTGAATAATATTCTTTGGACATTTCTTCTATAACTTCTTATCCACCTGGAAAATTGAAGCCGTGCGATCTTATCGCCAGGCTCCAACTGCTGAACCACTTGAGGGTGATATGGGTGATATTTTTCACTCTTCAGAGTATTCCAAACGTACCATTTCGATACTTCATGAATTGAAGCCAATCGTCTGATACTTACTCCCGGATTGTTTTGTACAGTTTCTAAAATATTCTCACGGATATTATCTTCTATTGTATGTGGTCTCTCAGAAACTATTTTGCTGGGAAAACTACCATGTTGTTTCGTGTGCAACAAGGCGGGAAAAAATGTTGTGATTTGGAACCCGACGATTGGGAAAACGTCTACGATACTCCCTTTCAGCTGCTCTTCCGTTCATATCACATGAACCATACACCAAAATCATGTCAACATACTCTTCATTAGAAAATGTGTGCGGCATGATTTTCAACAAATTGAAGTAAGATTGTATCAACAATAATATCACTAGTTTGACAGATAACTAAATGCTCTATCTTTTCTCATCATGAATGATAGCAAACCATAGAATGACATAACTGGCAACTAGATTCAAGACTAATGATGGAGATATTATGTACATGACGAATGAAACTTTGGATATTACAGGAAAAAATGATCCAAACTCATCTGAAAGAGACAAGAAGTTGACGGTTTTCATTTTGAACAATATTTGAAGAATTAATCATTAATTTTGTTCCTACTGAATCATCAATTAGTACTTCAGAAATACTTCGCAAATTTTCCAAATGTTAACTTTTTTTCGCTTTTTTGATAATTTTTATAAAATTTTTGATTCGTTTATGATCTTTTTTTTACTTATAAGTAACTATCTGAGATCTCATGTTCCTGAAATATCGAGAAAAAAAATATGGAAGAAGCGAAAATCGGAAGAATGACATTCGAAGGGTCAGAGAAAGCAGGGAAAATTTGTGCCATTCGGGATGATAGTTGAGTCTGAAAGTATTTTTCCTGCTCTCTCAGAATCTGAAGTCAAAAAACTTAAAAACCGCATACAGGGTGTTGTTTTTTCCTAATTTCAGAAAAAATAAAATTTCTGAGTCTGGATCTGATTTTATTTCGAATTTTCCATTCAAACAGATTCGTACTCACTCTATCATTGTTCATACCAAAAATCATCGGATTAGCTTTAATATTTCCTGAATTATAGTCATTTGAAATTTCGTACTTTTCTCTAAAACACCCTGTATATCAGGAACCATGAACCTCAGATGATTTCAAATGGCATTTTCTCACTCCTTGAGACATCCCTCATCACAACCTAAACGTTGTCCCATTCCTCACCAGACACCCTGTATAAGAAAAAACTATCGCGATGGACTTACAAGCCTCCCTTCTATGGAAAATTAACCCTTGTCTTGAATAACCAATATATCGAATGTATCAGAATATTCGTGTTATTTCAAAGTTGAAGAAAATTATGAAGAAAATCATGTTACATTCTGAAAATTTGATACGTTAGTAATAAAGATGTACTCTATCAGAAAAAACTATCGCGATGGACTTACAAGCCTCCCTTCTATGGAAAACTAACCCTTGTCCTGAATAACCAATATATCGAATGTATCAGAATATTCGTGTTATTTCAAAGTTGTAGAAAATTATGAAGAAAATCATGTTACACTCTGAAAATTTGATATGTTAATAATAATGATGTACTCTATCAGAAAAAACTATCGCGATGGACTTACAAGCTTCCCTTCTATGGAAAACTAACCCTTGTCTTGAATAACCAATATATCGAATGTATCAGAATATTCGTGTTATTTCAAAGTTGAAGAAAATCATGTTACACTCTGAAAATTTGATACGTTAGTAATAATGATGTACTCTATCAGAAAAAACTATCGCGATGGACTTACAAGCCTCCCTTCTATGGAAAACTACCCCTTGTCTTAAATAACCAATATGTCGAATGTATCCGAATAATCGTGTTATTTCAAAGTTGAAGAAAATGATGTTACACTCTGAAAATTTTATATGTTAATAATAATGATGTACTCTATCAGAAAAAAACTATCGCGATGGACTTACAAGCCTCCCTTCTATGGAAAACTAACCATTGTCTTGAATAACCAATATATCGAATGTATCAGAATAATAGTGTTATTTCAAAGTTGAAGAAAATCATGAAGAACATGATGTTACACTCTGAAAATTTGATATGTTAGTAATAATAATGTACTCTATCAGAAAAAACTATCGCGATGGACTTACAAGACTCCCTTCTATGGAAAATTACCCCTTGGCCTAAATAACCAATATGTCGAATGTATCCGAATATTCGTGTTATTTCAAAGTTGAAGAAAATTATGAAGAAAATCATGTTACATTCTGAAAATTTGATATGTTAATAATAATGATGTACTCTATCAGAAAAAACTATCGCGATGGACTTTCAAGCCTCCCTTCTATGGAAAACTAACCATTGTCTTGAATAACCAATATATCGAATGTATCAGAATATTCGTGTTATTTCAAAGTTGAAGAAAATTATGAAGAAAATCATGTTACACTCTGAAAATTTGATATGTTAATAATAATGATGTACTCTATCAGAAAAAACTATCGCGATGGACTTACAAGCCTCCCTTCTATGGAAAACTAACCCTTGTCTTGAATAACCAATATATCGAATGTATCAGAATATTCGTGTTATTTCAAAGTTGAAGAAAATTATGAAGAAAATCATGTTACACTCTGAAAATTTGATATGTTAATAATAATAATGTACTCTATCAGAAAAAACTATCGCGATGGACTTACAAGCCTCCCTTCTATGGAAAACTAACCCTTGTCTTGAATAACCAATATATCGAATGTATCAGAATATTCGAGTTATTTCAAAGTTGAAGAAAATTATGAAGAAAATCATGTTACACTCTGAAAATTTGATACGTTAGTAATAATGATGTACTCTATCAGAAAAAACTATCGCGATGGACTTACAAGGCTCCCTTCTATGGAAAACTACCCCTTGTCTTAAATAACCAATATGTCGAATGTATCCGAATAATCGTGTTATTTTTTTTTTTTATAAATTTAATGCTTGTGGCTTTTACTTGATGCAAATCCATATTAACTCAATGAAAAATTATATACGATTTACACTTATTTATTCAATATTGTGACGCGTTTCGTCGACACAGCGACTTCATCAGACTACATCATACTGGTATGATGGTATGATGTAGTCTGATGAAGTCGCTGTGTCGACGAAACGCGTCACAATATTGAATAAATAAGTGTAAATCGTATATAATTTTTCATTGAGTTAATCGTGTTATTTCAAAGTTGAAGAAAATTATGAAGAAAATGATGTTACACTCTGAAAATTTGATATGTTAATAATAATGATGTACTCTATCAGAAAAAACTATCGCAATGGACTTACAAGCCTCCCTTCTATGGAAAACTAACCCTTGTCTTGAATAACCAATATATCGAATGTATCAGAATAATAGTGTTATTTCAAAGTTGAAGAAAATCATGAAGAAAATGATGTTACACTATGAAAATTTGATATGCTAATAATAATTATGTACTCTATCAGAAAAAACTATAGCGATGGACTTATAAGCCTCCCTTCTATGGAAAACTACCCCTTGTCTTAAATATTCAATATATAGAATTTATCAGAATAATCGTGTTATTTCAAAGTTGAAAAAAATTATGAAGAAAATGATGTTACATCATTTTCTTCAACTTTGAAATAACACAATTATTCTGATACATTCGACATAGTGGTTATTTAAGACAAGGGGTAGTTTTCCATAGAAGGAAGACTTGTAGTCCATCGCGATAGTTTTTTCTGATAGAGTACATCATTATTATTAACATATCAAATTTTCAGAGTGTTAACGTCATTTTCTTCATAATTTTCTTCAACTTTGAAATAACACGATTATTCGGATACATTCGACATATTGGTTATTTAAGACAAGGGGTAGTTTTCCATAGAAGGAAGGCTTGTAGTCCATCGCGATAGTTTTTTCTGATAGAGTTCATCATTATTATTAACTTATCAAATTTTCAGAGTGTAACATCATTTACTTCAACTTTGAAATAACACGATTATTCGGATACATTCGATATATTGGTTATTTAAGACAAGGGGTAGTTTTCCATAGAAGGAAGGCTTGTAGTCCATCGCGATAGTTTTTTTCTGATAGAGTACATCGTCATTATTAACATATCAAATTTTCAGGGTGTAAATTCATTTTATTTATATTTTTCTTTAACTTTGAATTCACTATATAATAGTTCAAATTCATTTTATATATGATAGGAAAGTTTGGTAGTTTTTGACAGAAGGTACTTCGTAGTATATTTTTTGGTTAGATTAAGTCATTTAGGCCCCTATTCAGGTAGCAATATTTTTTTAATTGTTGAACAGGTGGGAAATATTCAAATTTCTTGAAGGTGTACGCATAAACGAAGTTACGGCTGCTACGGTCAAGCAGCCGATTTCTCGAAATCGGCTGCTAACTTTAGGCTGCTATCTTCACACCGGTCTGTATCATCACCTTTTCAGTATTACACGTATTGCTTATCAGAACGATGAACAATCTTAAAACTTTACGTGCGATATTTTGATATTGCCTTGAAATCCTAAAGTACGTAATTTGAAATACCTAACGACCCAAAAGTACGGGTACAGATTGATTAGAAATATATTTCATTCATGGATGAGGTTCATCGATATAAATTAAATGCTAATAAACACGTCAATCTAGTCTTAACGATAGTGTTTATCGATGGAACTAGGATGAGATAATGTTCGAATGCCACATATAGGTGCTCGGATCTACACTACTCAACAATTGAAGTGGTTATTTGTATTCTCTTAAAATTTGCCGTGCAAAATATTCCTGAAATAATTTTTTTACTACTGTCGTGAACATTATTATTTATGGAATCAATTCATTATCTTGGTTAGTGGTCATATTTATGAAAAATCCCGAAACACGTCAAATTCAAATTTTAAATTGTCTTTCTTCTTCGTAAAAATAAGGACCCTACCTTCAATTTTGCAAATAGGAAGTATGGGCTTGTGATATATCGTTTGAAAGGTCGCGTCATTCTCTATTCAGAAATGCGATTACCGAAATTCATTATAATATTCACTCGAATATTCCCAAATCTTATTAAAATAAGACTGAACTTATTCGCCTTCACGATGTGATGAAAAAAAATCTTAACATTGTGTTTTCCAGCTGGTACCATGAAAACTACGTAAAAACTTTCTGTGGCAAATTAGTTTCTTTAGAACGCCTTCGCTTATTAATTGTTTTGTGCTAATTTTGAAATTAGATGTGCTTCACTTTGAAGAAAATGCAAATGAATCGAGTAGAAATGCCTCCACGACATTCAATGACAGCCATAAATCGATTCTAAACATATTAAAACAAAATAAAATGTATCCTTATTAAATGATACCTACCCAGGAGCTCTTCGAAGACGATTTTGGTAGGAGACCTTATTTTTGTGAACAAATGATGGATAAGAATACTATCCAATTAGTAGACGTTTTGTTTTCTGTAGAGTGCACTTTTTCTCTCAACGGCCATGCTTATCGTCAAAATTGCCGCTACTGGTCTACCGAAAATCCTCACTGGATGAGAGAGGCACACACGCAATACCCTCAAAAGGTTAATGTTTGGGCAGGAAATGTTAGGTCCCTTTTTCATTGAGGGCAGTTGGAATATTTAGCACTAATTCAAAATGATGTCTTTCCAACTTTTGCAAATTTATATCCTGATCAAGGAAATCCTCAAGTTCCACGGAATACAATATGGTTCCAACAGGATGGAGCACCTCCACATTACCAACGCAATGTCCGGCAGTACATCGACGCAATATCTCCAAATCGGTGGATAGGAAGGCGGGAAACGATCGAATGGCCAGCGCGATCCCTTGATCTTAACCCATTAGATTTATTTTTACGGGGATATGTGAAGAGCATTGTGTACAACACTAAACTCCTTAATTTGAATGACCTAAAAGATCGAATTATCTTGCGATTAGGTCGATCACTCCTGAGATGTTGAATAATGTTGGAAGAAATTTTTATTTGAGGTTAGGATGTTCGCGGTGAACACTTTTTCTTCTTAAATAATATTCATAATCTTTTTGCTACATTTTGTATTACATTTTAGTTTTTGATATTTTACCAAATTTTTCTAATCACTTGATTTGATTTTTGCAATTAACATGAAAGTGATAACATTTCTGAATAGAGAATAACGCGACCTTTCAAACGATGTATCACAAGCCCATATTTACTTGAAAAATTGGGGGTACCTGTCTTTCGAAGGCGGATGTTGGTAGGGTTTGCATTTTTACGAAGCAGAATGACAATTTGAATTTTAAATTTGACGTATTTCGGGATTTTCCACAAATATGTACAGCAGTAGCCAAGATAATGAATTTATTCCATTTGGCTTTTCCACGCTGTATATGTTGGAATGCGAATGTGGTTTGAAAACGATGTGTTCATATGGTGCTTGTACCAATTTTATTACTGGTGCTACTAGAAATAAAACTGTTTATGTAATGTATGTTAATATTATGCGTTTACGACGATTAGAAATAGTGCATTTTGAGCAATTAGTGGGTTGGATACGTAAAAGTTCGTCTCATGTGGGATTCCGTATGCGGTTGAATGTCTAACACACCCTCAAATACTGCACGAACCCGTCTTTTTGGCGCTCTTGTTCCTCGGAACTGAGTGCTTATCAATTTGCCCAAATGTCTGTAATTTTCGAATTTTTCGATGAAAATGGCCTTAAACGATTTGGTTCGACTCACTGATCAAGAATCCATTGCCAAAATCGATTCTGTTCGGCCGGTTGCCCGTCCGGCCGTTAACACGATAACTCTCGTACGGAATGAGCTAGACAGTTGAAATTTCAGAGTAGGTTTAGGAGATTAATATCTCGTAATACTATCGGAGATATGATTTTTCAAAATTTCAATAATTATTCTCAATTCTATAGAATACTCTAATTATAATTTCCTGATGTATATAAATCCAACATGAGATGAGTCATAGACCTACGTTTTGAATTTAATTACGAAAATTCTTGAGAATTGATGCACAGAAGCCAAATTGAAAATGTGGGAAAGCCCTGTGGACAGGAGCTTTGGCACTCTTGTTCAAACTTTGACAAATCATAACTCCGAAAGTATTGGTTTCTCCGAGTTGGGAATAATATCAATGGATTCTTTTTTAATTTATTTTATTCTATGATGCAGTTCTATCATTAGATTCCATTAATATCATTCCCATCTCTGAGAAACCAATACATTCGGAGATATAATTTGTCAAAGTTTGAACAAGAACGCCAAAGCCCCTGACCACAGGGCTTGAACCAAATTTTTCAACCGAGTACTAGGTAAGCTTGTTTAACACTAGTCCAACATAAGATAATTCAGGGAACGCTCATAATGTTTTCATTTACCATTTCATTTCCAAATAAGAAATATAATGAACTTCAAAACTATACCTGAAATTGGAATTATCAGCAATATACTTACGTCATTTCTTTGGAAAAGAGGAAATATTGCCCAAAAATATGTTCAGTTACTTCAGAAGTTCCACAATAGCTGAAAAGTTATACAATTCACTTCACGAAATCTAGAAAAGGAGACATAGCATGCAGTTTTGTATACTCCATCCACTTTTATAAAGTCTCCCAGTTGGCCATGAAAGTTTGACACATTTCACCGTGTATATTTTGAAAATGTTAGGTTATGGTAATTTTCCTGTCAGATAATTACGCAACGTTGACCTCTCTACATAGAGGTCGTAGTAATTACGTATGTTTCACAATGTGAATTTACTTCGGAAAAATAACGAATTTGAGAAGATATTATGTGAACTCAACAATTCCAGAGACCTGGCGGCTGAAAAGAAATTTTTTCCTCTGTTGTTGGAAGATTCAGTTATACTATTTTCTTTTGTACGGAAATCCAGAATCAAGCGTTGAAATTTTAATGAAAAATAATGGATAGAGTAGTCCGTTACTTTGTGATAATTCATTTGAAAAAATAATAAAAGTAATTGAAATATCTGGCAGGAAAACTTCTAAACGAACAGACGTACCTATAGAATTCCCCACTTTTGGAAATTCTCAAGGAATAAGCCTACATAAGACATTTAAATACCTTGTTACACAACTTGAAATATACCAGTTTCAAAATGTAGTACTACGAAACCCGAGTCACTGTTAAACCTTAATAAAATATAGTGATAAGAAACTAAGTAATTTCATTCGAGACTTCAACATGTCCTGAGACAGAATGAAGTTTTCCTATTGCAGATATCAGTTCTATATAGCACTTCCTGATACTTTGTCTCTGCTTCTTCAAAATTACTTTCGGCATTTTCAAATTCAAAGCTAAGAGTAGTCTCTTATTTCAAGATAATGGTCTGTGATAATATCTTGTCTAAGATGGAGTATTATGTTTTGAGTAGAAATTGACATTCGGCAACATCTCGGAGAATTTATATTTCAGGAGTGCCAAACTGCCTCAGTTTTAGTTACAAAAACGTGATAAATCTAAATCATATGTCTACAGGTGTTTGGATGATGGATTATGGGTCTGTGGATTGTTCTTTGACCTTTCTCGTGCGTTTGACTGTTTGAATCTTAGGTTCATCCTTGACAAGATGCACAACTTAGGTTTTCGTGGCGTCTTCCTGCAGTGGATTCGTGGTTTTCTGAGTGACATATTGTTTTGTGTTAGGTTGCTTGAGCATTTGTCAGCTACTTTCAGTGTCAATTTGGGTGTCCCTCAGGGGTCTGTCTTGGGACCTCTCATATTCCTGCTTTTTATCAACGATTTGCCAGATCACGTGATTTTTGAATGGCCCATTATGTTTGCGGATGATACAGCTTTCGCAATTTCTGCCAAAACAAAAGACGAGCTAGTTTCAAGTTGTTTAGCCTTGGTCCAAAGCTTTATGAATTGGTGCAAGGCTAATTCAGTTATTGTTAATATCGATAAGACTGAGATGGTAACTTTCTTCCTCAAGTCAAAAAATGTCACCCTAACTTTACAATATGAAGATATAACTATCGAGTCGCAATCATGCGTCAAATTTCTCGGCTTGATTGTAGATGACCAATTAAGGTGGTGTGATCATATTGATTACTTGAGTACTAGCTTGAATAAAGCTTATTATGCTTTAAGCAGACTGAAAGGTTCTCTTCCCATTGAGTCACTGATAGATGTTTATTATGGATTGATCATTCTCGTCTAAATAATAATATTTTACTGTGGGGTAATTCGGTGTCAGTGGAAAGAATTTTAATAGCACAAAAAAGAATTTTACGTTTAATTTTTGGTTTGAGCGCTCGTACTTCATGTAGAAGTTTTTTTAGTGAAAGACAGATAATGACAGTACCTTCACTATTCATTTATAGATGTTTGATTCATGTTAAAGAAAGAATTATGACTGTTCCACATCTTTCTGAATGTCACAGTTACAATACTAGGAATACAACAATTCTGTCTGTTCCTGTTCACAGAACATCCAAATATGAGTTTTCTCCCCATTTTCAAAGTATAAGATTATATAACCATCTACCATCAGCTTGGAGGGAGCTTGGACTTACTGTGTTCAGGAGGAGACTGAAACAAATGTTAGTACGTAAGGCATATTACAGTGTCAAAGAATAACTATGTGATACTGATTTTCAGGTATGAAACATTTTTCTGTTTTTTTTTTTCTTGTTTTCTAGATTGGTGAGATAATTCTGCATTTTTGCGCGCGTGTTCCGCAAGGAACAGCGTGCTATCATTTCGTCACAATGTCTGTATTTTTCGATTTTTTTTTCGAAAATGGTCTCAAACGATTGGGTTCGACTCCCTGATGAAGAATTCGAGGTCAAATTCAATTCTGTCCGTCCGGCCGGCCGTTAGCACGATAACTCTCGAACGGAACGACTTAGAGCGTTGAAATTTTCAGGGTAGATTTGTAGCGTAAATATCTCGGACAAGTTCGTTAACGGGCGAAATCCACCGAGTGGTTTCGGAGTTAAGGCCGTTTTTAGTCAAAACGTTTTTTATGAATAGTTCCGGAACCGATCACTCGATCTTTCTGAAATTTGGCACCAAGTTGTAGAATCATGACCTTCATCTGTCTGCGAAGTTTTGTTTTGACCGGACGGCCCTAAAGTGGCAAAAAAAATTTTCAAAAATTTTAAAATTTTGTTTTCACGATAACTCGAAAAATACTGATCTGATTAAATTGAAACTCAGTAGTTAGATGCAAAAGACCAATGCAAACACTTTTGCAAAATTTCGTGAAGATCACGTGACATGAAAAAAATCAAAAAATTACTACTATTTTGCGGAATATTTTGCTCAAAATGCCGAAACCTATTTTTTTGAGGTTCATGCTGCCCTATCCGGGCATTTTTCGTTGTGCGCATGCGCAGATGAGAAGTCATTTAACGGCTGTAGTTTTCGTCAGAGAGGATTGGGGTGGCGGATGCTATTCCTCCATAGAATCCTTATCCCTGATGAGGGTCTGCGCATGCGTAGATTAAAGATGCGATATCTCCCGAACCACTAGTGTTGGAGAATCGGGTTTTTTTGTAATTTGTGTGTGATTTTGGAAGGACTTTCAGCGGCAAGTAGATTGCGCATGCGCAGAAGAGAAGTGAATGTTTTTGGGTTGTATGGGTTATGTCGGGAGTGCTGAGCCAATATTGTGAGGTTTTAAAAGAATATTCATGTCAATTCAGTGCACGGCAAGTCAGTTTGGGGGATGTAGCGTTGTTTCCGAATTGAAGTGTTCGTACCGTGGCCCTGGGGCTAATTTTGAAATCGATGTTACCCCTTACGGGCATTTTCGTTATGCGCATGAGCAGACCATCAGTGATTTAATTGCTGGCATATTCGTCGGAGAGGATTGGGATTTTGGGGTGGCGGATGCTATTCTTCCATAGAATCCACTGGTGAGGGTCTGCGCATGCGTGGATTCAAGATGCAATATCTCCTGAACCTCTAGTGTTGGAGAATCGGAGTTTTTTGTAAGGTGTGTGATTTTAGGAGGACTTGCAGCCGCTAGTAGATTGCGCATGCGCAGAAGAGAAGTGCCTGTTTTTGGGTTGTATGGGTTATGTTGGGAGTGCTGAGCCGATATTGTGAGGTTTTAAAAGAATATTCATGTCAATTTAGTGCACGGACACAAGGCAGTTTGGGGTAAACAGCGTTGTTTCCGAGTTGAAATGTCTGTATGGTGGCCCTGAGGCGAATTTATGTATAACTGTATTCGGTAGATCTATATTAAAATATTCGGATTCGGAGAAGAGGCAATTGTTTTCCTAACAGAGGTCCCACAACCGCAATTTTTTTCGATCTACGGTAAAGCTAACAGTCAAACTGTATTCATAGCTATATTTGTTAAAGGAACTTGAAAAAATAAAAAAAAGCACTGACGTGAAGTCAGTACTCTTTGGCGCGCGTGTTCACGGTGGCTAATTTGAATTGAATGATGAGTACTTCAAGCTCAGTGGATAGAGCGAGCCGAAGATCTACCCAAAGGATAGTGGACACCATTCACTGTCGTTTCAAAAATTAACAGTGCTGTATCTAAGCTGCCATCAGGATAGAGTAATAAAGTTGGAAGAGAACACAACTGACTCTCCTTAGTCGCACAAGCTGCTAGAAGATTTGGGAGGGTCAGTATAATCCTAATCATGTTTATAGCACGCGCGCAAAAGCAAATTGACTTAACAATGAAAGAAAAAGTGTAAAAAGTCAATATGCTTTGGCGCGCGTGCTATAAACATGATTAGGATTATACTGACCCTCCCAAATCTTCTAGCAGCTTGTGCGACTAAGGAGAGTCAGTTGTGTTCTCTTCCAACTTTATTACTCTATCCTGATGGCAGCTTAGATACAGCACTGTTAATTTTTGAAACGACAGTGAATGGTGTCCACTATCCTTTGGGTAGATCTTCGGCTCGCTCTATCCACTGAGCTTGAAGTACTCATCATTCAATTCAAATTAGCCACCGTGAACACGCGCGCCAAAGAGTACTGACTTCACGTCAGTGCTTTTTTTTATTTTTATAATTATGTTGTTTATACATGAGGGATTATTCTGTTCCTTTTTTCGTTGACGTGCCCATACATATGTATATGTCGAAAGGGATTGAATAAAAATTATTATTATTATTATTATTATTAATGCCAACCGGGAGACTTCATAAAAGTGAATGGAGTATAAGTACGTGCGACAGTATATTTAAACTGAAAATCTTCTATTCACAACAACTCTCCAGATTATTCACAGTATTCACAATAAATCAATTATAACTCACAATTGTTCCAAAAAACGCTATTTTCAGTTAATATTCGAACTTTAAGATACACCAAAATGCACTTAACCTCTTTATGAAATTATTTATTGGCCTCCCCATTCATTCGTGGACCATAGAGTGCTGACATTTCTCTATTGTTTTTAAAGATGCTGTAATGGTGTTCTTTACCTTCCTTCAATTTTTCCTTTCATTCTTTTGATTGAATGTTCACTTCTTCAACTTTTCTTGACTTCCAAATAATTAGAAATAGAATCCATTTTTGTTTAACTCAGTACTCAGTTTATTTTAAAAAGTGACGCAGAAAATTTTAATATTCCGGTGATATCCGCTTTATCTGTTGTGCAGTATATATCAGGTGTCTGAGACACCTCCTTCATGAGGATGTTGATGCAATTTATGCAAATGTGCGCTGTTTCAACGTGTAATTAAATTGTATCATGGTTTCCGCTTGCGAATTGTCTCGTAATTTTATTTGTTTAGTCATTGGACTCTTCCGATTTGTCCTGGAACAAACTAGATAGCATTTTCTGCTTTGTGAAATCAGAATTGTTTCAAAAATATACGCACAAAACAAGAACTTGAGGTTAATATGTCAATTTCTTCAATGTTTGCAGCTCTGAAATGACTGCCTGAAGCAAGCGCGAAAAAAGCGCGGTGTAATAGTGCCACTCATTTGGGGGGAAATTCTACCGACAAATGGCCATGAAAATAGTCGCAAATATAGACATGAAAAAGGCATAGTGTAATAAGGGTATAACTCATTTCGTCCACCGGTGTGAACTTCGCGGCGTTTTTCTAGCAGCACTTTTAAGCCAGCGCGACCGAAACGGACCTCCATTGGCGTACCGTTGCCCTCGCACTCGACGCACTCTCGTTCTTCGGGGAGCGGAAACTTGTAATCCGCCCCGAGATGAATTATACTATTCATTCTATTACAACGTTATTTGGAATTATAAATTATCATTCGGCTACAATGAAATGCGATTCTGATGAATATATATTTCAAACACACATAGCAATAATAAGGTAATTAAATTCAATCAGTTTAATCATTAAATATTGTGTATGGAAACGATCGCGGCAAATCATCCTGATCTTTCGGAATTCGTACGCAATCGACTAGCTCGTAGATTTTATAACCATACAGAACAAGTTTTTGAAGCCATTGAATTTTATATTCTATACCAGATGTGTCACATCGTATTTTATACCCTTAAGAAACATTTCAACGGACTATTGAATAGGGGAGATATGAACGAATCTGCCGCTGAAAATGTCATCTTCCATTCAACGTTTTCATTTCCACAAAAATTAAGGAAATGAATTTTTGTTTTCAGAACCTACAGAAGCATATAGTGATCATAATTTTTTCACCCATAAGAAAAATTTCAACCGAACTAAGAGTACGGGAGCAGTGAATAAATTAGCAGCTAAAAATTTCATTTTCAATTTCGCGTTCTCATTTCCACAAAAATTAAGGAAATGCATTTTTGTTTTCAGTACCTACAAAAGCATATAGTTATCATAATTTTTTTACCCATAAGAAAAATTTCAACCGAACTTTGAGTACGGGAGAAGTGAATAAATTAGCAGCTAAAAATTTCATTTTCAATTTCGTGTTCTCATTTCCCCAAAAATTAAGGAAATGCATTTTTTATTTCAGAACCTACAAAAGCATATAGTTATCATATTTTGTCACCCATAAGTAAATTATCAACCGACCTTTGAGTACGGGAGATACGAATAAATGTGCCGCTAAAATTTTCATTTTCGATTTCGCGTTCTCATTTCCACAAAAATTAAGGAAATGCATTTTTGTTTTCAGAACCTACAAAAGCATATAGTTAACATATTAAATCACCCATAAGAAAATTTTCAACCGACCTTTGAGTACGGGAGATATGAATAAATGTGCCGCTAAAATTTACATTTTAGATTTCGCGTTCTCATTTCAACAAAAATTAAGGAAATGCATTTTTGTTTTCAGAACCTACAAAAGCATATAGTTATCCTATTTAATCACCCACAAGAAAATTTTCAACCGACCTTTGAGTACGGGAGAAGTGAATAAATTAGCAGCTAAAAATTTCATTTTCAATTTCCTGTTCTCATTTCCACAAAAATTAAGGAAATGCATTTTTTATTTCAGAACCTACAAAAGCATATAGTTATCATATTTTGTCACCCATAAGAAAATTTTCAACCGACCTTTGAGTACGGGAGAAGTGATTAAATTAGCAGCTAAAAATTTCAATTTCAATTTCGTGTTTTCATTTCCACAAAAATTAAGGAAATGCATTTTTGTTTTCAGAACCTACAAAAGCATATAGTTATCATATTAAATCACCCATAAGACAATTTTCAACCGACCTTTGAGTACGGGAGATACGAATAAATGTGCCGCTAAAATTTTCATTTTCGATTTCGCGTTCTCATTTCCACAAAAATTAAGGAAATGCATTTTTATTTCAAAACCTGCAAAAGCATATAGTTATCCTATTTAATCACCCACAAGAAAATTTTCAACCGACCTTTGAGTACGGGAGAAGTGAATAAATTAGCAGCTATAAATTTCAATTTCAATTTTGTGTTTTCATTTCCACAAAAATTAAGGAAATGCATTTTTGTTTTCAGAACCTAGAAAGCATACAGTTATCATATTAAATCACCCATAAGAAAATTTTCAACCGACCTTTGAGTATGGGAGATATGAATAAATGTGCCGCTAAAATTTTCATTTTTGATTTCGCGTTCTCATTTCCACAAAAATTAAGGAAATGCATTTTTGTTTTCAGAACCTACAAAAGCATATAGTTATCCTATTTAATCACCCACAGGAAAATTTTCAACCGACCTTTGAGTACGGGAGAAGTGAATAAATTAGCAGCTAAAAATTTCATTTTCAATTTCGCGTTCTCATGTCCACAAAAATTAAGGAAATGCATTTTTTTTTCAGAAACTACAAAAGCATATAGTTATCATATTTTGTCACCCATAAGAAAATTTTCAACCAAACTATGAGTACGGGAGAAGTGATTAAATTAGCAGCTATAAATTTCAATTTCAATTTTGTGTTTTCATTTCCACAAAAATTAAGGAAATGCATTTTTGTTTTCAGAACCTAGAAAGCATACAGTTATCATATTAAATCAACCATAAGAAAATTTTCAACCAACCTTTGAGTACGGGAGATATGAATAAATGTGCCGCTAAAATTTTTATTTTTGATTTCGCGTTCTCATTTCCACAAAAATTAAGGAAATGCATTTTTGTTTTCAGAACCTACAAAAGCATATAGTTATCCTATTTAATCACCCACAAGAAAATTTTCAACCGACCTTTGAGTACGGGAGAAGTGAATAAATTAGCAGCTAAAAATTTTATTTTCAATTTCGCGTTCTCATTTCCACAAAAATTAAGGAAATTCATTTTTGTTTTCAGAAACTACAAAAGCATATAGTTATCATATTTTGTCACCCATAAGAAAATTTTCAACCGAACTATGAGTACGGGAGAAGTGATTAAATTAGCAGCTATAAATTTCAATTTTAATTTTGTGTTTTCATTTCCACAAAAATTAAGGAAATGCATTTTTGTTTTCAGAACTTAGAAAGCATACAGTTATCATATTAAATCACCCATAAGACAATTTTCAACTGACCTTTGAGTACGGAAGATATGAATAAATGTGCCGCTAAAATTTACATTTTCGATTTCGCGTTCTCATTTCCACAAAAATTAAGGAAATGCATTTTTGTTTTCAGAACCTGCAAAAGCATATAGTTATCCTATTTAATCACCCACAAGAAAATTTTCAACCGACCTTTGAGTACGGGAGAAGTGAATAAATTAGCAGCTAAAAATTTCATTTTCAATTTCCTGTTCTCATTTCCACAAAAATTAAGGAAATGCATTTTTTATTTCAGAACCTACAAAAGCATATAGTTATCATATTTTGTCACCCATAAGAAAATTTTCAACCGACCTTTGAGTACGGGAGAAGTGATTAAATTAGCAGCTAAAAATTTCAATTTTAATTTCGTGTTTTCATTTCCACAAAAATTAAGGAAATGCATTTTTGTTTTCAGAACCTACAAAAGCATATAGTTATCATATTAAATCACCCATAAGACAATTTTCAAACGACCTTTGAGTACGGGAGATACGAATAAATGTGCCGCTAAAATTTTCATTTTAGATTTGTCGTTCTCATTTCCACAAAAATTGAGGAAATGCATTTTTTATTTCAGAACCTGCAAAAGCATATAGTTATCCTATTTAATCACCCACAAGAAAATTTTCAACCGACCTTTGAGTACGGGAGAAGTGAATAAATTAGCAGCTAAAAATTTCATTTTCAATTTCGCGTTCTCATTTCCACAAAAATTAAGGAAATGCATTTTTGGTTTCAGAACCTACAAAAGCATATAGTTATCATAATTTTTTCACCCACTAGAAAAATTTCAACCGAACTTTGAGTACGGGAGAAGTGAATAAATTAGCAGCTAAAAATTTCATTTTCAATTTCGTGTTCTCATTTCCACAAAAATCAAGGAAATGCATTTTTTATTTCAGAACCTGCAAAAGCATATAGTTATCATATTAAATCACCCATAAGAAAATTTTCAACCGACCTTTGAGTACGGGAGATATGAATAAATGTGCCGCTAAAATTTTCATTTTTGATTTCGCGTTCTCATTTCCACAAAAATTAAGGAAATGCATTTTTGTTTTCAGAACCTACAAAAGCATATAGTTATCATATTAAATCACCCATAAGACAATTTTCAACTGACCTTTGAGTACGGGAGATACGAATAAATGTGCCGCTAAAATTTTCATTTTCGATTTCGCGTTCTCATTTCCACAAAAATTAAGGAAATGCATTTTTATTTCAGGACCTGCAAAAGCATATAGTTATCCTATTTAATCACCCACAAGAAACTTTTCAACCGACCTTTGAGTACGGGAGAAGTGAATAAATTAGCTGCTATAAATTTCAATTTCAATTTTGTGTTTTCATTTCCACAAAAATTAAGGAAATGCATTTTTGTTTTCAGAACCTAGAAAGCATACAGTTAACATATTAAATCACCCATAAGAAAATTTTCAACCGACCTTTGAGTATGGGAGATATGAATAAATGTGCCGCTAAAATTTTCATTTTTGATTTCGCGTTCTCATTTCCACAAAAATTAAGGAAATGCATTTTTTATTTCAGAACCTGCAAAAGCATATAGTTATCCTATTTAATCACCCACAAGAAAATTTTCAACCGACCTTTGAGTACGGGAGAAGTGAATAAATTAGCTGCTATAAATTTAAATTTCAATTTTGTGTTTTCATTTCCACAAAAATTAAGGAAATGCATTTTTGTTTTCAGAACCTAGAAAGCATACAGTTAACATATTAAATCACCCATAAGAAAATTTTCAACCGACCTTTGAGTATGGGAGATATGAATAAATGTGCCGCTAAAATTTTCATTTTCGATTTCGCGTTCTCATTTCCACAAAAATTAAGGAAATGCATATTTATTTCAGGACCTGCAAAAGCATATAGTTATCCTATTTAATCACCCACAAGAAAATTTTCAACCGACCTTTGAGTACGGGAGAAGTGAATAAATTAGCTGCTATAAATTTCAATTTCAATTTTGTGTTTTCATTTCCACAAAAATTAAGGAAATGCATTTTTGTTTTCAGAACCTAGAAAGCATACAGTTAACATATTAAATCACCCATAAGAAAATTTTCAACCGACCTTTGAGTATGGGAGATATGAATAAATGTGCCGCTAAAATTTTCATTTTTGATTTCGCGTTCTCATTTCCACAAAAATTAAGGAAATGCATTTTTTATTTCAGAACCTGCAAAAGCATATAGTTATCCTATTTAATCACCCACAAGAAAATTTTCAACCGACCTTTGAGTACGGGAGAAGTGAATAAATTAGCTGCTATAAATTTCAATTTCAATTTTGTGTTTTCATTTCCACAAAAATTAAGGAAATGCATTTTTGTTTTCAGAACCTAGAAAGCATACAGTTATCATATTAAATCACCCATAAGAAAATTTTCAACCGACCTTTGAGTACGGGAGATATGAATAAATGTGCCGCTAAAATTTTCATTTTTGATTTCGCGTTCTCATTTCCACAAAAATTAAGGAAATGCATTTTTGTTTTCAGAACCTACAAAAGCATATAGTTATCCTATTTAATCACCCACAAGAAAATTTTCAACCGACCTTTGAGTACGGGAGAAGTGAATAAATTAGCAGCTAAAAATTTCATTTTCAATTTCGCGTTCTCATTTCCACAAAAATTAAGGAAATGCATTTTTGTTTTCAGAAACTACAAAAGCATATAGTTATCATATTTTGTCACCCATAAGAAAATTTTCAACCGAACTATGAGTACGGGAGAAGTGAATAAATTGGGATAAACTGGGAAGTCGAAAAACTTGATATTTTTCTTAAATGATGGTAAATTTAAGGACACCGTAAGTACCGTCTCAATCAGGGATCACTTTCGTTTTCAACATCTGAAAACAAAGATTCTGGCACATTGCACCGCAGTGTGAAGTTGCAGAACTAAAATTTGATTTAAATAGGAAAAAGCGGCACGGATATTCATTAGTTCGGATGTTAATTCATAACACTATAAAATACATTGACAACTAATTGAACTGTTGTTTAATCCAATTCTTTAGCAATTAATGATATGTGTTCAAGTATCTGTCTCCATCGGCATCAGATATTTACGATAGGAGGTAAATAGATCGCCGGGTCGTGATAAATTATATGTTTCTTTATAGATAATACAAGTTTATGAGGTCATTTAAATTTCCATGCAGATATCTATGGCTTTATTTTATTCAAACTTCGATTTCTTTACTGAGTGTTAATAATACATCATTTAATTTGTTTGATATGTCAGGAATATTCTACATAATCATATAAATGATTTCCGGCAATTTCATTTACGGCAACTCATAAATTTTCGAATATTGAGTACAACATAGGCTCAAACCAGTATTTGATTATGATTATTTCGATATTGTTTTCTAGGAATATTCATGAGGTGTATGTGTCATAGAGCTTTCCATTAATGTCCATTCCAGTGCCAAAGTGTTTAATTATTTGTATTAGAAATATTCATTGCAACAAAGAATTTTTACTCGAAAGGCAATTCCTTTACAACAATTTGGAAATTGTCTTCTAAGAATATACATTAGCTGTATGTCGAAAAGTGCATTCCATGAATCTGTAATCCAGTACCAAAAATATTCACAAATTAAAATTCGAATTTTTCAACATTTATTGCAAAAAGGAATTTTTACAGCAGGAGGGATGAAAAATGCAGATGTTCTTTCTATAAAGGGCATAACCGGATATTCTTTGAACTCGTCAAATGTTCGATAATCTTGCTCACAATATTCACCAAAAGATCTCTGTTATTCAACACATTGTATAAAGAACCTTCAATCATTCTCACTAATGGACACCATAAAAATCACCAACAACCGTTTGGAATGTTTATGTCGGAAAATAAAAATGTTTCCAACAAGATGAGGTACAAATCCTAAATCTTAGATAATTGAAATGAAACCGACACCTCAATATTATTCGGCAACTCCCATAATAATCTTATTTGTTATCACCCCATCATCTAAACTGTCTTTAAGAAAATATTTTATGGTTCTACCATAGTGGCCTGCTTTAAAATTTATTTCATTCGTTTCTAGATGCCTTTCGTTTCCTGCATTATTTAAAAAAAAATTTCCAGATTTTTCAACTTCCCAGTTTCGAATTCCGCCGTCAATGATTTTTTATGTAGCGATATACATCGATCGTCGGATTTTAAAATGAAAGGAAAACTAATGAGGAGTAATCCCTATAAGGATTATTCTAGAAATTGCATGGATTTCCTTCCAACTTTAATTTAAATTCTTTTTCTGGCTTACCCTTTATAAAATAATTCCCTAATGTATTCAAAAAAACATCAATGACGTCACCAAACCTATACTCATGACGTAACGTGATGAAACGTAAGTTTCATCAAAGGTTGGAGAAGAAAATAATAAGCAGTTTAAAGATTTGCCTAGAAATTTATTCGATATTCAACCTCATCGTTAATTCCTTTTTTGGGCTGATTGTGTAGAAAACAACATGTAACTGTAATTATCATGCAGTACTGAAGAACTGAAGAACTGAAGAGCTTTTGAAGGAGGTGTCACATGACAATTTTATTTTGTATAAAAAAAAGGTGACCTACATCGAGATCGTAACCACTTACGATTATGTATTATGTAGTTGGTTACCACTATCAGGATTTTTCTCGAAATTGGATGGATTTCCAAGTTTAATTTACATTTTTTCTCCGGCTCAGCCTGCATAAAATATTTTTTTTGCATGTTGGTTTGGTGAGTACAGGAGTGACCTTTTACATGAGGTATCATAGGACACTATGATTGCATTTGAAAAAACATCGATGACGACATCAAACCTACAAGGATGACGTCATCACTATAATAATGTAATTCAAAGTTGGGGAAAAAAGGCTCAATCTGTAGAAAACAATTTCGCAATGTACTTATCATGAATGCAGAATCGAACAATCTCAAGACGTAATCACGTTAAATGTTGAATTTAAAGATTGGTTTATTTAAAATAACACTTGATTTCTCTCGAAATTCGATAGAATGCAAGAAAATAAATATATTCCGACCTTTACGTGCTCACCTATATATCGGTGTTCATCATAGTTTTCTTATGGGTGACAAAATATGAGAACTATATGCTTTTGTAGGTTCTGAAAACAAAAATGCATTTCCTCAAGTTTTGTGGAAATGAGAACGCGAAATTGAAAATGAAATTTTTAGCTGCTAATTTATTCACTTCTCCCGTACTCAAAAGTCGGTTGAAAATTTTCTTGTGGGTGATTGAATATGATAACTATATGCTTTTGTAGGTTCTGAAAACAAAAATGCATTTCCTTAATTTTTGTGGAAATGAAAACACGAAATTGAAATTGAAATTTTTAGCTGCTAATTTAATCACTTCTCCCGTACTCAAAGTTCGGTTGAAATTTTTCTTGTGGGTGAAAAAATTATGATAACTATATGCTTTTGTAGGTTCTGAAAACAAAAATGCATTTCCTTAATTTTTGTGGAAATGAGAACGCGAAATTGAAAATGAAATTTTTAGCTGCTAATTTATTCACTTCTCCCGTACTCATAGTTCGGTTGAAAATTATCTTATGGGTGACAAAATATGATAACTATATGCTTTTGTAGTTTCTGAAAACAAAAATGCATTTTCTTAATTTTTGTGGAAATGAGAACGCGAAATTGAAAATGAAATTTTTAGCTGCTAATTTATTCACTTCTCCCGTACTCAAAGGTCGGTTGAAAATTTTCTTGTGGGTGATTAAATAGGATAACTATATGCTTTTGTAGGTTCTGAAAACAAAAATGCATTCCCTTAATTTTTGTGGAAATGAGAACGCGAAATTGAAAATGAAATTTTTAGCTGCTAATTTATTCACTTCTCCCGTACTCAAAGGTCTGTTGAAAATTTTCTTGTGGGTGATTAAATAGGATAACTATATGCTTTTGTAGGTTCTGAAAACAAAAATGCATTTCCTTAATTTTTGTGGAAATGAAAACACAAAATTGAAATTGAAATTTATAGCTGCTAATTTATTCACTTCTCCCGTACTCAAAAGTCGGTTGAAAATTTTCTTGTGGGTGATTAAATAGGATAACTATATGCTTTTGCAGGTTCTGAAATAAAAAATGCATTTCCTTAATTTTTGTGGAAATGAGAACGACAAATCGAAAATGAAAAGTTTAGCGGCACATTTATTCGTATCTCCCGTACTCAAAGGTCGGTTGAAAATTGTCTTATGGGTGATTTAATATGATAACTATATGCTTTTGTAGGTTCTGAAAACAAAAATGCATTTCCTTAATTTTTGTGGAAATGAAAACACGAAATTGAAATTGAAATTTTTAGCTACTAATTTAATCACTTCTCCCGTACTCAAAGGTCGGTTGAAAATTTTCTTATGGGTGACAAAATATGATAACTATATGCTTTTGTAGGTTCTGAAATAAAAAATGCATTTCCTTAATTTTTGTGGAAATGAGAACAGGAAATTGAAAATGAAATTTTTAGCTGCTAATTTATTCACTTCTCCCGTACTCAAAGGTCGGTTGAAAATTTTCTTGTGGGTGATTAAATAGGATAACTATATGCTTTTGTAGGTTCTGAAAACAAAAATGCATTTCCTTAATTTTTGTGGAAATGAGAACGCGAAATCGAAAATGAAAATTTTAGCGGCACATTTATTCGTATCTCCCGTACTCAAAGGTCGGTTGAAAATTTTCTTATGGGTGATTTAATATGATAACTATATGCTTTTGTAGGTTCTGAAAACAAAAATGCATTTCCTTAATTTTTGTAGAAATGAAAACACGAAATTGAAATTGAAATTTTTAGCTGCTAATTTAATCACTTCTCCCGTACTCAAAGGTCGGTTGAAAATTTTCTTATGGGTGATTTAATATGATAACTATATGCTTTTGTAGGTTCTGAAAACAAAAATGCATTTCCTTAATTTTTGTAGAAATGAAAACACGAAATTGAAATTGAAATTTTTAGCTGCTAATTTAATCACTTCTCCCGTACTCAAAGGTCGGTTGAAAATTTTCTTATGGGTGACAAAATATGATAACTATATGCTTTTGTAGGTTCTGGAATAAAAAATGCATTTCCTTAATTTTTGTGGAAATGAGAACACGAAATTGAAAATGAAATTTTTAGCTGCTAATTTATTCACTTCTCCCGTACTCAAAGTTCGGTTGCAATTTTTCTTATGGGTGAAAAAATTATGATAACTATATGCTTTTGTAGGTACTGAAAACAAAAATGCATTTCCTTAACTTTTGTGGAAATGAGAACGCGAAATTGAAAATGAAATTTTTAGCTGCTAATTTATTCACTGCTCCCGTACTCATAGTTCGGTTGAAATTTTTCATATGGGTGAAAAAATTATGATCACTATATGCTTCTGTATGTTCTGAAAACAAAAATTCATTTCCTTAATTTTTGTGGAAATGAAAACGTTGAATGGAAGATGACATTTTCAGCGGCAGATTCGTTCATATCTCCCCTATTCAATAGTCCGTTGAAATGTTTCTTAAGGGTATAAAATACGATGTGACACATCTGGTATAGAATATAAAATTCAATGGCTTCAAAAACTTGTTCTGTATGGTTATAAAATCTACGAGCTAGTCGATTGCGTACGAATTCCGAAAGATCAGGATGATTTGCCGCGATCGTTTCCATACACAATATTTTATGATTAAACTGCTTGAATTTAATTACCTTATTATTGCTATGTGTGTTTGAAATATATATTCATCAGAATCGCATTTCATTGTAGCCGAATGATAATTTATAATTCCAAATAACGTCGTAATAGAATGAATAGTATAATTCATCTCGGGGCGGATTACAAGTTTCCGCTCCCCGAAGAACGAGAGTGCGTCGAGTGCGAGGGCAACGGTACGCCAATGGAGGTCCGTTTCGGTCGCGCTGGCTTAAAAGTGCTGCTAGAAAAACGCCGCGAAGTTCACACCGGTATTTCGTCCGAGATTTATCGTGTCCACTGCGAATTCTTCATCAGTAAGGCGAAACTGAACTTTTAAGACCAGACCTTTGGGCGAAATATAAGCTACGAGCAACAAGCTCGCCAAAACCCATTTGAAAACAGCGTTTAATAAATAGTCTAGTCAACAAGTGCTTTTTCGGTCAAAATGTTTGCGTATTCTCCGAAAATTATGATTGAGGTGTCATTCGATTCGGAATGGCATGTAGATAGTTTTTGAGAAAATTCTAAGACCGCTCGAAAAAATTGCAATAGTCATAAACAATTAAGTGAAAAAAAAAGAAGGGGGTTTGGTTTTTCGCCAATATCTCAAAAACTGTCTGAGGTAATTCAAATTTAAAAAAAGATTCAAGAAGAGGAGGAAATTTCCTAAAATAAAGTCCCAACTACCGGAACTAGGTATTTATATTTATAAATTTCCTAGGCGGTTGAAAATACTACCGAAAACGGGTACTCCGGTTTGTGTAAGCCTCGCCTCATTCGGTCCTTTCAGGAATAAATATTATTTAAACTTATTAAATATGAAAATAAAAAATTGAAAAAATTCAGGCGTCTGCAGGATAGATCAATGAACAATAATCCGTGGTCCAAAAATGTTTATCGCGACATTTCAATTAGGTATCCATTAGTTAATTAACAATTTTTTGTAGCACGAATAGATTCCCGTTGGAAAATTTGAAAAATTGTTAATTTTCGTTTTGTTATTAACAATTTACTTAAGTGAAAAATTATGAAGCTTCAATTATGTTTTAAAAGGAAATTTTAAATTATCTCATAAACAATAGGAGATAATAATTATTTAAAATCATTTTTAAGTAGTTTCTGATCATAATAAAACGGATTAATAGTAATATTATAAATTGAAGCTTTGTAATTTTTCACTTAAGTAAATTGTTCATAACAAAACGGAAATTAACAATTTTGAAAATTTTCCAGTAGGAATCTAAGACCTTCTAAGGAATCTAAGATCTTCTAAGACCTATGAAAAATAAGTCCACGAAAGGAAAAAATTCTCAACTTAATAGTTTAACAAATATCGTACTTGCAATGTTAATGTTCGTACTACAAAAAATTATTAATTATCTAATGGATAACTAATTGAAGAATCGAGATAAATATTTTTGGACCACGTATTATTGTTCATTGATTCATCCTGCAGGCGCCTGAATTTTTTCAATTTTTTATTTTTATATTTAATAACTTTAAATAATATTTATTCATCAAAGGTATGAAGTGGGCGAGGATTGCGCAAACCAAAGTACCCGTTTTCGGGAGTATTTTCAACCCTCCATGAAAATTTTAAATATTGGTCCTACAGTTCCGGCAGTCGGGACTTTTTTTTTAGGATATTTCCTCCTCTATTAAATTTTTTTTTCAAATTTGAAATATCTCAAATAGTTTTTGAGATATTGGCGAAAACCTAAACCTCCTTCTTTTTTTTCACTTACTTGTTTATGACTATTGCAATATATAGATCTACCGAAAAATGTGGATCTACCGGGAAAATGTAGATCTACCGGAAAAATGTAGAGCTACTGGCTAGATAGATCTGCGGGCCCACTAGTTTATGACTATTGCAATTTTTGCGAGCGGCCCTAGCATTTTCTCAAAAACTATCATCATGCCATTCCGAATCGAATGACACATCAATCATAATTTTCGGAGAATACGCAAAAATTTTGACCTAAATAGCACTTGTTGACTAGACTATAAGGTTTTGGAAGGAAAAACAGATAGAATAGTTACAATATTGAAATTTTCGCGCCACCCCATAATTAGCTCTGAACAGTAGAATCCGTTATTAAGAGACAGTTTTATTATTTTTCCAGCAAACTTACGAGAGAAGTAACGAATATCAGCTCATCGATTGTGCGAAATACTTCCTCGATCAGGTTAGTATAATTAAGCAGCCCGACTACACGCCTACTGAACAGGATATCCTGAGATGTCGTGTGCTCACCAGCGGCATCTTCGAGACATCCTTCCAAGTCGATAAAGTCAACTTTCAGTAAGTACACCTCTGAGGAATATTTAATAAATACCTGGTCAATTAATTTTAAACAATTCCCGTATCGATATTAAGGATTTTCGCATTTTTGAGATACTTTACAACAAACAACATAAATGCTATACAATAAGGTGAACTGTGGCTAATTGCCAATAACTAAAGAACACACACGGTGGAATATTCATTGATTTTAACCATCAACAAATATTCCGCGTGAGCCGAACTAGGTCACCTCATCGCTCAGTGTTCCCCAAAGGGGAAAGCCCCATTCAAGGACAGATACCAACCGTGGTTTCATGGTTGTTACGAATCATCAGCGTGACTTAGCACCCTGAATGAACACCAAAGGAGTTCTAGGAAACTTACTTCCATCCGTTGCGAACTAGTAGGGAGAAAATCCCACCAGCGGCACCTATGGAAATCCTTAGGAACTCCGACCCTCTGCTATAAAGAAACCCTGAGCGATATTCAGCGACGTTAATACTTTTGGCGTAAGAGGGCCGGGGACTGCAAGGCCGTCAACCTTTATAAGACAATTACGGTCTGAAAACGCCCCGTTTAGTGTGGTTAGATAAATCACCAACCAGTGAACATGCAATGGGGTGAACTGTGGCTAATTGCCAATAACTAAAGAGCTTGGTCACCTCATCGCTCAGTGTTCCCCCAAAAAGGAAAGCGTCATTCAAGGACAGACACAAACCGCGGTTTCATGGTAGTTACCAATCATCAGCGTGTCTTAGCCACAGTCAATGAATAACCGAAGGAGTTCTAGGAAACTTAATTCAATCCGTTGCGAACTGGCAGGGAGAATATTCCACCGTGTCTTCCTCAACATAAATACTACTAAAATTAGGAACAGCATATCCAATGAGATTTATTAATAATATTAGTTTATTGTGGACAATTACGATTTATCACATAAGGATTTTTGGCTTGCTTCCATTAACCTGATAAATTTGATTTATGAAACCAGTACCAAAAAATGTAATAACTCGAAGCATTAGCATATTTTGACAAAAAAAAAATCAAAATTCACCCAATAACGAAACATTTCAAAGGCGTCAGGAGCTTTAGTGTGCTCGTTCATTTAATGATCATTAATACCGTACACTATTATTGTTAGAGATCCGACGTAAAAATAATACAAAATTTCAAATGGGCCGCCACTTGATTTAAACTCTGAATGAAAACGAGTCAACGAGATTGAATATTTTATATTTATTGATACAACATAATCAATATTTTATAGCAGCACCATTGGCTACTAAATCAGCTTCCAAGCGACCCCTCTTTCATAAAACTAATGATCTCTTATCATACGTATCAGATATATGTTCTCAAATATTTTCTATGGATACCCAGAATTCTTGGACATTTTCTGGTCTGAAATTTCGATTATAAATTAATTTTACCCTATGCCCCCAAATATTTTCCATAGGGTTCATGCCCGAACTTCTTGCAGGCCAAGGTAATACGATTATATTTTTTTCCTGCATCCATTGTCTTACTATATTCGAAGTGTGGATAGGAGAACTATCATGAGGAAATATAAAGTTTTCAGGGAACACCTGTGTAACTGAAGGTATCATTACCTTTTCTAATATTTCTTTGTAATGTTCGCCTGTTAAGCTCCCATCTGTTTTCCATCAGACAACAGACACCAATAGATGCTTACCCAAGCCCACGCACTCACTGAAAAGCGACCACTATTTCTTACAGAGTGGACTTAATCCTCGTCAAACCTTTGGTTTCGAGGTCTATAAACCAGAAGTTGTCCACTGCTGCACGATTGAAAAGTTTTTTCATTAAAAAACACTACGATGCTCCAAAAATTGTCATCCGTATTTAAATATTCATTTGCGAACTGCAATCTCTTCATTTTATGGTCTTCTGTTAAAAATGCCTTCTTCGCTGCAGAATAGTTTTTTATGTTACCTTCCTTGATTCTTTTTCGCGCTGTTATTACGGACCCAGGGAAATCAGTGAACTGACACGCTTCAACAGCAGTTGCGAATGGATGCTCCTTAATATAATTGATAAACGCATTGTCTTCATTTTGATCAGATATTCTTCTAATTCCAACTCGGATCGGACGTTGAATGCGCCCTTCCTGCCAGTGTCGATTCAAGTTGAAAATACAAGTTTTACTGACATTTAAGGCTTCTGCTGTCGCAGTTAGCGACCAATTCTCCAGTTTATGAATTGCCCACATTTTCTCACCATCGTTTAAATGTCGAGAATTTTATAATTATTATTAACGTTTACTTGAAATTACCTCAATAAGTTCTCACATTTTTGTTGTGAACGACTGCGCGATATAGCTATAGATATACATGGATGGAGTCATATTTACAATAGGAAAAAAAATTGTTCACATTTCGGTTTCCGCCATTGTACCTTAAAAACACAGCTACCTATAGTATTCTACCAATTAAATACGGCCGGAGGAAATTCCGATGGGAATATCCTGTTTTCGACTCTTGCATTCGTTTTGGAATAATTCTGACGATATTTATTTTTACAGCATGTTCGACGTAGGCGGACAGAGAGACGAACGACGTAAATGGATACAATGTTTCAATGATGTAACTGCAATCATTTTCGTCACCGCATGTAGTTCATACAACATGGTTCTCAGGGAGGATCCCACCCAGAACCGGCTCAGGGAGAGTCTTGACTTGTTCAAGTCCATATGGAACAACAGATGGCTACGCACCATCTCCGTTATTCTTTTCCTCAATAAGCAGGATCTCCTGGCGGAAAAGATTATGGCAGGTATGCATTATCAAATCGAAGATAATTTATTGAAGAACTTGTCGAGTATACCGTATACGAGTGATTAATGAATGAGAATAATGAATATAGGGTGTATATTCCAGTTTGAGTTCACTGTGGACTTATTATGAACACTACAAAAGTAACTACACTCTTGTCCACTCCAGTTTTTGTCGCCTGACCTATGTTTCGGAAACAAAGTTTCCATCTTCAAAGACGAAGCGTTAGTAAAGCATGCTATCAATTTCTACATTCAAGTATGGGTTGACATTATACCCTGAGTCATAAACCGATTAGTGAGAACTAGTGGGCCCGCAGATCTACCTAGCCAGTAGATCTACATTTTTCCGGTAGATCCACATTTTTTCGGTAGATCTACATTTTCCGGTAGATCTACATTTTTCCAGTAGATCTACGTTTTTCCGGTAGATCTACATTTTCTAGTAGATCTTCATTTTTCCGGTAGATCTACATTTTTCCGGTAGATCTGCATTTTTAATGGTAGATCAATATAATCGGTAGATCAATCGAGCCCGTAGTTTAACGCCATTTAACGTGTCCTGTTGTGTGAAAGTCCTATCGAAATATGTCGAGGCGTTTTTGAGTTCCAAGAAACCGAATGTACCATATCGTACCGTGAACCTTAGGCCTTCCGAAACACGATCACAAAGTTTCATGAAAATCAGTATAGCCATTTTCGAGTTCCTGTGAACCGATCATAGCGCCACCTATGGAGGGTATATCGTGGATCTGAGACCTCCTCAGACACACAGAAAGTTAAATGGAAATCGGTCCGGTCGTTCTTGAGCTTCTAAAAGCCGAACACAGCGCCATCTACCGGGTTCGTATTGTGACTCTGAGATCCACTCAAGTACGCACACAAAGTTTCATCGAAATCGGTGGAGCCGTTTTCGAGCTTCTATAGATCAATCGAGGCGCCCCGCCCCCAACATGATGCTATTGTGAATCAGAGACACGCCGATACAAAGTCACAAAGTTTCATCAAAATCGGTCAGGGCGTTTTCGAGTTCCTATACATCGATTGTAGCGCCACCTACAGGGTCTAAAAAACACGAAAAAGTGTGATCCCCTCTCCGGGATTCGACCCCGCCTTCTCTCGGTCTGACACCGAGAGTTCGATCGTCAGATGCATGCGCCACCGACTTCAACGTAGATTTTGACCGATCTCCGGTATTCGAATAATTAGTCGGTACTTACCGGGGATAGATATTCTTAATTTTCACTTTTCGAAATACAATCGCCACATGGCGGTTTATTGGAGGGTTTTTCACCCTTATCCTCGCTTTTCGTCAACTTTCAGGCCCGAAAACGGCCTAGAAGGGCCGTTAGTCCGTCTCTCATGTCAATTTTGACGTTTCTCGGAATGTCTTCTAGCAAGGAAAATTCCCGGGGTTGAAACCTCCAGAACTTGTATCGATTTTGTATATTTAGACTTAAAGTAGGTAAAAGTTGAGCTGGTTTTTGTCGAACCGATACTTCTTCTTCGTCTCGACGAAAAATTCGGAGCCAGAGCGGTCGTATTTTCGAAGCCTTATGCGAAATAAAGTCGGTCTCGCTTTTTCGCCGGGCGAAGGATAAAAAATACATTTTCGTTCGTTACGGGAAAACCGCGATATATATCGACTTAGGGTCTTCGGATCTACCCTTTCCTCCTCCCTAAGATTCGATATCCACCCCCTTCGAACCTCGATCCGTCCTCTAGATTTTAAAAACAATTCCCAAAATTGCCGATTTACTTAGGAAAAATCGCAAATTAGTGAGAATAATGAGTTCTTAATAGGGGTTAGATCATGATTGAGTAAAATATCCTTTCTCTTATACATTTCGATCCCTTCAAGTGTTCCTAAGTACACTTTATTGGAATTTTTCAACAATTTGACGGAATTTTCTGAAATTGAGTAGCCAGTTGTTAAAACGTGACTTGCGATATCAGATTTATCGATGTTGTTGTTCCGAATGTGTCCCGTATGATCTTTATACTTTGTGAGAATGTTTCTGGTTGTTTGCACGACGTAAATTAAATGACTTCCGTGTTAAAATCGGGTATATATGAAATTAAATGTTTAGATTGCAATAAGTGCTACGTCGGGCAAACAACCAGAAACATTCGCACAAAGTATAAAGAGTATACGGGACACATTCGGCAACAACATCGATAAATCTCCTGTCGCAAATCACGTTTTAACATTTAGCCGCTCAATTTCTGAATATTTAGACAAATTGTTGAAAAATTCAAATAAAGTGTACTTAGAAACACTTGAAGGGATCGAAATGTATACGGAAAGGTTGTTTTACACAATAAGGATCTAACCCCTATTAACAACTCATTATTGTCACTAATTTGTTTGTGACTAAGGGTATAATGTCAACCCGTACTGGAATGTAGAAATTGATTGCATGCTTTAGTAACGCTTCGTCTTTGAAAATAGAAACTTTGTTCCCGAAAAATATTTCAGATAAAAACTGTAGTGGACAAGAGTGTAGCTTGAAAACTTCAAGATAACGAATATACAGGGTGATTCATAACTCGTGAGCACTATTTTGGATTCTGATAAAGAATTAAATTTTAAACAAAAATTCTTAAAACTGAGGTGAAGTAGGAGCTTTTACGCGCATGTTCTTTTATCTATTCACGCCTCACGAAATACAATTCGGCTTGAAGGTTTGTGCGAAATTTAAGCGGAATATGGCGAATAGTTTCTGAAATATAAAATTTTTGAAGAAAACATTTGTTTCAATCCGTCTTTTTAAATCGAATGAATTAAAATAATCTAATATATAAAATTTCCATGTCACAATGTTAGTTACAGTACTCCTCCGAAACGGCTTTACCGATTTTTACCAAATTTTATATGCGTATTCAGTAGGTCTGAGAATCGGCTACTATCTATTTTTCATACCTCTAAGTTATAAGGGTTGTTCACCCTTAAATTTTTTTTTTTAATTTTTGGACGAAATTTTTTGTTTTTATTTTTTTATAATGTGGCATTACAAAATACAAACAACCCTTAATTTTCACCCTTCTATCACCAACCCCTATTTTTTAATAGTCATTTTAGTAATTAATCATTTTTCATCCCGCTCGATAACTGATCAATTTTATCACTTGGTAAGTTATCCCAGAGAAAGAGCTAATTAAAACCAAGTCGCCGTATTTTTTGTGAATGTTTTTCACTCTATTTCGATTAAAATTTCCCTGAGCTTATGGCAAAGCTAAAATGTTTGTACAAAAAAAATATTTATTTTTATTAAAGTACCAAGGCAGTTTATTCCTGCTATACTTAGTGCTAGATTTTTTGAAATTTCCGCGTCTTTCTGGATCAACACTCATTTGCCAGACTATGCCGGTGTCACGTCCCAGTAAACAGTACGGAGTAGGGATGAGAACGAAGCCGGTCTCCTGTCTTTCTCACCTTTTCTCACTTTTCTTAACCAGATACGTTTGAGTGGGTAGTTCGTATTCGCAATTGAACCCGGTAGGTGGCGCCGCAATCGGGTTCTAGATATTTTTTAGAATTACGTGTTTGAGTGGGTCCCTGGATAACTTGGAAATTCAATTGTTCTGGTGAGAGGCGCTGCAATCGGGTTCTAGGTTTTTTTTTTTTAAGATTTTTCGCATTTGGAAATAAAATTGCAACCGCACTAACTGAGTTGACCCAGACGGAGTTGCGTGGGTCAGCTAGTAAAATAAATAAAATAGTGAACTTATTCAGCGGAGGTTCAAACCAGGATCTCCCGAGCGGAAGTCGAGCAAACTAACCTCGCGGCTGTAGCAGCGCTTTGAAAAAACATCACTCGGATTTACATAATTTAATTTCAGAAGCCGATACCAGTTCCGAATTTTATATAAATATACGGTACTCGATTGTAAAATGGCGGCTTGAGGGTTCGAGCGGAATTTCAACGCAATCTGACAGGTACTTTCTGAAATATAACATTTTGGAAGAAAAAAATAGTTATGGAATTCAGATGAATTATTTTGTGCTTCTGTGGCCCAATGATACGCATTCGTCGTCTTGACAAGTAGGTACCGGGATCGATTCCCGTAGCCGAAATAACTGACCCTCTTCATTTTTGTTTCCAATTCTATCAGAATTCTATCGATATTTTCATAAAATTACGTGAGTAGTTTCGTATATAATTAGATATTAAAAAAAATTACTGCTATACACGGCGCCAATGTGTCAATTAATGGTTCCTCATGGCACAACCATACGATTTGACTGATTTGTATCATAGGAGTAATTCTCGGAATAAATTATAGAAAATAAAACTACTGCTATATACATTACGCCACAGTAAGCACAGCACTTTATATTTTCGACCCAACAGTGAATGTATGAATTTGATTTGAAACTAATCATTTGAGACCCTTCTCGGCCAAAAAGTGTACCAGTTTTTTTTTGTACGCTTGTTTTTACAGTGGGATTTATATTCTTGGAAATATTGGGAATATTATTTTTTTTCCTGGAGCTAAGCAGCTTAGGGCGAGTTCAGTACCTGTATGGGTAACCACACTAGCTATAAATTTGAACAGCGCGCCAAAGCTCTTGGCCATAGCTTATCCAACCAGTTAAATGTTTATATTATATTTGAGTGTGTATATTGCCGTGTCATGCTAATTATAATGACAAATAAATGATATGATAAAACGAAAACTTTGTGGTTTGCTCAATCGTAACCTGCCGGTATCTCATGGTTCACGGTTGCGTTTGAATATTAACTACACCAAGTAGAGTAGAGGTTTTGAAGGTATGATGAATTTACTCTGGAGTTGACTACCCTTCATGTAATATTTGAACGGTTACAGTTTTCATTTGGAGCTGCAGAAGGTGCCAATATCGGAATAGGTTATGTTGGTAAAGAAAGAACCTATGATTATTATTGTTTTCTTCACATATAATATGCAACTCTGATAACAAATATTATTATGAGCAGTATCAAAACTATTAAATTACCTCAACTTGAGTGCTCAGAACATAAAATATACTAAAATGGAAAAGTATAACGGGTAATTCCGCAAAAGGAATTACCCGTTATACTTTTCCATTTTAATGAACTTATCCGCGCTATCCTATTTTCTTATAAAATATACTCTTCATAAAACTGTGAGACAAAGATAAGAGATTTTCTGTCCCATGAGTTACGTCAATTTTGAGTGGAGTAAAATAAAACCAGCTATTTTGTAGAGTTACAAGAGTTAACTCGGAGTCGAATACACAAATGTTTTCGAACAACAGTCATATAGTAAAATATAGAAAACTTTTCGGTTTTTGAACGAAATTTAGTAAATAATACTCTGCAGAGTTACTATTCGAATGCAACCCATAAGTTCCACGTCGAAAAATGTTCGAGTTTCAAATCAGCTTTTTCACTATAAATACCAGTTACTACAATCCTCCCTGTATAACTATGACTGGCAGGCAATGTTTGCCTCAATACTACCAATTGGAAGACTGTTAAAGGATCAAGATGCACTTTGGTCCTGCCAACATCTTTTTCCTGATCTGTGTTTTCACAGTATTGTACTAAGATATGTTTCATATTTTCAGGGAAAAGTAAACTAGAAGAATATTTCGCCGATTTTACGAGGTATCAGCCGCCACTTGAAGTGGTTAATGATACCAACGATCCACAAGAAGTGTTTCGAGCCAAGTACTTCATCAGGGATGAATTTTTGGTGAGCAACCTTATTTGTAATTAGTACTGTAAACTCGGTAAGCCCCAAAAACGAAATCGAGGGTGGGACGTTATTTTTCTTGATTTTAGTATCCTTCGCAATCCCAGTTCCCTAATGTGTTCCCTTGGATCTGTTACTATAGCCAGAAGAACGTTTTCTGCATGTGGAAAAAAAGCATTGCGCTGAATGACAAGATCTATGAGCTTAAAATTGTCTTTCTTCATATATCTAGAATATTTGATGAGCTTCCAAAGATTTTGTGCACCATCAGAGCATAAATCGTTTTTCTACTACTAGTGAACCAAACTGGTGCATAAACTTTCTCAACATATTCCATTAGGACTATTCAATTCTGTGAAGAATTTCGTTTAAGACCATTTTCAGCCAAAAATTCGAAAATTACAGACATTTGGGCAAATTGATAAGCACTCTATTCCGAGGAACATGACCGCCAAAAATTGGTATGGGTCATATGCGATTCCTCACACAACTTTTGGTAACTATTACATTAGGCAATTGAAAAAAAAATTAAGGCATGTACAAATTTCAAAAAGGTTAAATTTTTAGATTTTCATCAATATTAATGGATCTGGCGGACCCTATAAAAATAAAGCGATTGCAATAAAAATTGGTATGGGTTATATGCGATTCTTAACACAACTTTTTTTAACTGTTACATTATGCAATTGAAAAAAAGCATATAAAAATTTCAAAAAGTTAAAATTTTTAGATTTTCATCAATATTAATGGATCTGGCGGACCCTCTAAAAATAAAGCGATTGCAATAAAAATTGGTATGGGTTATATGCGATTCTTAACACAACTTTTTGTAACTGTTACATTATGCAATTAAAAAAAGGCATATAAAAATTTCAAAAAGTTTAAATTTTTAGATTTTCATCAATATTAATGGATCTGGCGGATTCTCTAAAAATAAAGCGATTGCAATAAAAATTGGTATGGGTTATATGCGATTCCTAACCCAACTTTTTGTAACTATTACATGATGCAATTGAAAAAAATCTAAGGCATAAACATTTCAAAAAGTTTAATCCCTCTAAAAATAAAGCGATTGCAATAAAAATTGGTATGGGTAATATGCGATTCTTAACACAACTTTTTGTAACTATTACATTATGCAAATAAAAAAAAAGTTTTTCACTCCACCCTAATGTGTACGGAAAAAAATTTAATAACGTTGAAATACATACTCTTGAACGGGTCCCGAGTCGCCACTGACTACAGACATAGATAAACAAATAATAAATGAATATTTTCTGTTTCAGCGCATAAGTACAGCCTCTGGCGAAGGTAAACACTACTGCTACCCGCACTTTACCTGCGCCGTCGACACGGAGAATATCAAGAGAGTGTTCAACGACTGCCGCGACATCATACAGCGTATGCATCTCCGCCAATACGAACTCTTATAACCGCCCAGTACGTTCTTTCCCCATAGCTTCGTTTCGTGTCTCCAGCGCTTCTTACTAACCGACGAGAAAGGAACAACGCAACGTTGCCGGCCCATACGGGTACAAGGGTGATTTGTTTCACAGAATCACGGCCTGCAGACTGCCACGGAACGTTGAAACCGATGAATCACTATCATTTTTTTTCATCCGGCCAGACCGGTTATTAGATTTGCATAACTCATGGCTCAAGTCCAAATATCCAAGAAAATTTTTCTATTCTCTGGTTCTCTTATCTTGCCGCAAATTAATTTCTATTTTGGAAACAGCATGTTTTTGAAATGATAACATATTATTTTTAAAATGGGATATGGTAGATTTTTGACACCGGTATTTTATATTTAACGACATGGATGAAGAAAACCAGGGAAAATTTGTTCATAAAACTACTCCAGAGGATTTTTTAAATTGTTGAGACCCGAGACCACAAAAAAAAGAAGAACCATCCCCACTATAAGTACTCGATCTGTCAACAGAAAATATACCTTGTTTAATGCATAGAAACTCCCACAGAATTCACTCATCAGTAAGCCATCTTGGACTTTTCTGTCCCACATTTTTCCCAGTATTGCTGGGTTGTGTTTGAATATTAACTCCGTAGAGTAATATTTACTCCATTGCGTTCAAAAACTGAAAGGTTGAGTAAATTTTACTCTGTGACTGTCGTCCGAAAAGTCGGAGTATTCGACTCGGAGTTCATTTTACTCCTGTCAAAATTGACATAACTCATGGGACGGAAAATGTAGTATCTTTGTCTCACTGTTTTATGGATGTTTTGTGAGGTTATTTAATAGTTTTAATACTGCTCACAATATATATTTATGATTTGAGTTACATATATGTGAAGAAAACAATAATTATAGGATCTTCTTAAACCAACATAACCTATTTTCCGATATTGGCACCTTCTGTCACTGTCAGTGTCAGTGTCAGAGCTAACTACAGAGTAAAACTGTCAAACCTTCAAAAACTCTACTCTACTCCGTGGAGTTAATTTTCGAACACAACCCTGTATATTAAGGTGCATTTTCATGCTGACGCTCGATGCTAGCGTCAAATGCGGTCACGTGTTACCTTTTTTGGTTAGAATGCCATCTAAAATAAATATAGCGTCAATTTTCCAATTCAAAAAGTGACAAGCGTTAAAGCCAAATATTGTTTAGCTTTATCGCTGAGTTCTAGCGTTAAATCAGTTCAAATCATCGATTAATTGTTCTCAAATGGATACAAAGTAAAAAGAAAAAGTTTTAAAAGAACAATGAGCAACGAAGTAACTAAAAATTATTAATAACGTAAATGGCATAATAATATATTGATGAATTAAAATAATGTATCAATTAAAACTAAGAATTTAAGTAAGCGATTGCTTATTCGATAAAAGAGCAGCCAAGATTCTTTTTCTCCTGATTTTTTCCATTTCTGCTTGCCGGATTAATTTTTGTCCCTGATAAATCCACATTTGTAATTTATCAGATCCAGCCATTGCTTTTCAGTAATTATAAACTTTTTCTTTTTACTATGTATCGATTTGAGAATAATTAATCAATGATTCGAAATGATTAAACGCTAGAACTCAGCGATAAAGTTAAACAATATTTAGCTTCTACCCTTGTCACTTTTTGAATGTGAAATTTGACGCTACATTTATTTCAGAGGGCATTCTAACCTAAAAACTCTAAAAAGGTATCACGTGACCGCTTGACGTTAGCGTCGAGCGCCAGCATGAAAATGCACTTTTATGTATTATATATTATTATGAGCGCCGGAAGCAAAGAGCAGTGCAGTGCAGTGGACTAGGAACCAGAAGATCCAACCTTGCCAGTATAGAAAAAGGATTTTCTAGTCAGACTGTATCGGCTTCCACCACTTTTGGGTCAAAAATGATCAGTGTCTAAGGTAGCATGAGAGTACAAAACGTAACCAGATGGCTATTTATGCTTGTACAAACTCTTGAGAGAGCTTCGACAGGTTTTCTTGGAAGACCTAGAGATTTAGGATAGCTATAACATTAGTGAATGAATTATTTAAAAACCGACGTTACCCCTGTATCCAAGTTTACAGTCTGCGGAATATCACATGGAAAAATGTTAACATTAGACTAACCTTGGCAGATGGAGGGTCTGGAAGTTGTCCTATTCCAAGATGAGGAAGCATCGAAAGATCTATACACGATGAAAGAGGTGCTCCTGGTTTCCTTTCAACTCCCACTCCCCTATCTATTTGATACTAGAAGTGGGGATGGTCTTGATTACATACAAAAATTATATGTAATAATATTTTTATTATTTGATATTATGATTTTTTTGTTCTGCTTAAATCAGGAAGAATATGATACAGTGAAGCTCTGTGAATGCTTAGTCCTGTTTTAAATCTCTTGGGCTCTATGGCTTTTATTCGCATAATCTACACAGTGTGTCCAAGATAAGGACGGAATTGCATAACTATCTAAGAAATTCTCTGTGGAGGACATTTTTTGTGAAGTTGTTTATTTTGATGAGTTCTACATCCTGATAAAAAAGCCTCCTCTTCGAAAACACCCTGTATATCTTTGATTTTTATAAGCAGAGCTTTATTGGTAATATTTACGGTGATGCAATCAGAAGAAATTAATTATATATATAAAAACCGTATTAGTTCAACATAGAGCATGGGATTTTGATCAAAAAAATTTCAATTTAATTATTGTGATTTTTTAAATTTTTTTTTTATAATTTAACTTTACTCTGCTACTCTTCTCTATTTAAAATCAATACAAGTGTCCCATAAAATCCAAGAATCTAAATGATTGATTAATGAAAAGGCATATACTCCATTCACTTTTATAAAGTCTCCCGGTTGGCCATGATTTAGGTCTATCACGTTTTTGTTACTAAAGCAGAGGCAGGTTGGCACTGCTGGAATATTGTCAAGGTCAAAACAATTCGCCGAGACGTTGCCTATTTCTACTGTCAACATAATCATAACATAATCTTCGACAAGATATTATCACAGACCATTATCTTCGAATATAATAAAAAACTCATCGCTTTGAAATTGAAAATGCCGAAAGTAGTTTTGAAGAAGCAGAGACAAGTGCTATATAGAACCGAAATCTGCAATAGGAAAACATTCTGACACGTTGAACTGTCGAATGAAATTACTTAAGTCAAATTTAAGCGAGTAACCGGAGCAGAGCGGTTAAGACCAATCTCTTGCTAAACATAACCGATCGGTTATAATAACAAGGGATTGGTCTTAACCGCTCTGTTCCGGTTACTCGCTTAAATTTGACTTTAGTTTCCTATCATTATATTTCATTAAGGTATAAGAATGACTCGGGTTTCGTAGTACTACTACATTTTGAAACTGGTGTATTTCCAGTTCTGCAACAAGGTATTTAAATGTCTTCTGTATGCTTATTTCTTGAGAATTTTGAAAAGTGGGGAATTCCGTAGGAACGTCTGTTCGTTCAGAAGTTAGACTACTCTATCCATTATTTTCCAATAAAATTCCATCACTTGATTCTTGATTTCCATACAAGAAAATAGCATAATTCAATCTTCCAACCAGTTTTTTTTTACTTGAAATATTTCCAGTAACAACAGAGCAAACATTTTCTTCTACAGTCGCCAGGACTGCAGAATTATTGTATTCATATAATATCTTCCCAAATTCATTATTTTGCCCAAGAAAATTCACATTGTGAAAAAATACGTAATTACTACGACTTCTATGTAGAGAGGACAACGCTGCGTAGTTATCTGACAGGAAAATGACTATAACCCAACATTTTCAAAATATACTTGGTGAAATGTGTCAAATTTTCATGGCCAACCGGGAGACTTTATAAAAGTGAATGGAGTATATGCATAAATATGTTATCATAGACATTCAATTGTTCTTAAATTGATTTTGGCTTGTGACTTCTTTAGTTTCACTGATTTCAGTCAATATTGCCCCAAACTTTCATTCTCAAATAATTAGTAATAAACATCAGCATCCAATATAAACTAGCAAATCATTCAAGTACATTGTTCATTGTACTTCAAAGTTCTGACTATTTCTGCAGTATAAAGGTTCCCAAAGAATTATTTTACATTACATCGCATAGGGCAAGTACAAAACGCCGTATCAAGTTTTTTAGACTTAACAGTAAGTAGGACCAAGTATTTACAACGCAACAGATATTTCTTAAACATTGTTTTGGCACCAACCAACACCAATAAAACAAAAATGGGTTCTCCCTTTGGACGAATGTTCATATTTTTTGTACAATTTATTCAATCATATGCATAAAATGTGAGCTTAAAGGTGTTCCATGAGTATATATTCTGCTTATATGGATGAAGAGATGTTCTCATATATTCAGAATTGATTCATAAGTGGCAATAGGTGATTTTGACATATTTAAGTTTGAATGGAATGAAATCAAAAAATTGGTTACCAACAATCATTTACATGTATATTTTGATTTATGTCTATCTTATTTGATTTAAATTCAAGTATTAAATAATCAAATAATAGCCAACAAATCGAAATACATGCAGAGCTGAGGTGGGAGTCATTGCTCATGTTGGAATACCAACTGATCAGATCTCAGTGTTAATTGTTTGAATAAGTGAATGAAAATCCAGAAATTGGAGATGACACAATATTTTCAATTGAAGAAACTTTCAAATGTTTCACAAAATAAAGGTACATAAAAGTATGATATAATGCTGATACTGATGAGGAATATTCAAATTACTGATTCTTTCATTCGCAATTAAATATTATATGTTTATTAATAGTCGGAATATCTCACGAACACCATATGAGAATATTTTAAGGGCGCTGATAGAATTCTTAATCAATGTGAACTACTATTTTGATTACCACAAAAATTTCTTCCTTGTAATGACACTGCATATTATCATAAAATCTTTTTTTATTGTAGTTCCTCAAATATGGAATTAATCAACTTGAAAGCTTCTTCTGTGAATTTACACTTATCTCCTCTATGGTAGTTTTTAATATAATTTTCTAACAGGTGGTTAATATTGAGTTTTTTTCTGGGTGTTCTCTCCCAAACTCTGAAAAATATCTATAAAATAAAAATTAATTATTTTGTGATTTGCTTCTGCGTAAGAAACACAGGATATTTGTCAGAAGCAATCAATTGAACAATATAGCCTAACAAACAACAACGAAACAACATCAACGAAGAAACAACTATATCGTAACGTTACGGAGTCTATATCAGACTCCTTCGTCAGACGCTTAATGAAAATCGTTAGATTTAAACAATTTTCATTAAGCGTCTGACGAAGGTGTCTGATATAGGACTCCGAAACGTTACAATATAGTTGTTTCTTCGTTGATGTTGTTTCGTTGTTGTTTGTTAGGCAACATTGTTCAATTGATTGCTTCTGACAAATATCCTGTGTTTCTTACGCAGAAGCAAATCACAAAATAATTAATTTTTATTTCATAGATATTTTTCAGAGTTTGGGAGAGAAAACCCAGAAAAAAACCTTTCAATGAGTATACCTCCCACAGTATCATTTAATGATTAGGTGGTTAATAGTATTGCATGTCTTGAATTACACTTCGACTCTGCCATAAATAGTAAAAATAAGTCTATCCCCAAATTACAATATTTTTTGCCCTATTTGGGAATGAATTATATTATTAAGAACTATAAAAATTTAATACAAAAGCTACAATGTCAATTCCTGATAAAATCGAACTCCTATGAAATTTGTCCGAAAAACTTGTGGAACTATCTTTCTTTTATCTTTCTGAGTGTTTCCATTCATACTTAGAACACCAATTCGATAAAAGACATATTTGTCTTTTTGTTAGGATTATCTAGGTACTTGAAGATATCTGGAACTGAAGCTTCATAGTAAAGTCTATATCTAAATTGTAGAAAAGATTATCTGATGGATATTCCAGCTATTTCAAGTAATCTATCAATTGAATGTTGTATTTGTGTATTGAAAAAACTTATCTTTTAGACTGTAGAAACATGTTTTGTACAACTTGAAGTAGGCATAATTGGTCTTAAACTTTCTTTTGAAGATAGGATATTGATGTCTCGCAATATAGAGGTAATGAAAATGAGAAGAGCTGAGTTTGTTGCCACCTCTTCCCTTCATCTGGAAGATGTTCCTACAGATATTTTGCGCAAGCTCCAATATTCTTTGAAGAATCCTGAAATTCATATTGGCAATCCCAGAAATCTTTGCTATATTCAATTTTTTTTTATTTTCGAGAGGATATTGAAGTATATGCATATGATGATTTTCTTTCGAATATAGGGACCAAGCAAAATTGATGAAATACAAAACATTGAGAGAAAAGTTTCTGGAAAACAAAAAGATGTCACAACCATGGGTATTGTAAAATTTTAAAGAAAATCGTCCATGTGTATATGGAAAAACATACGTTTTTTAGAAATTTAAATGATTTTTTTGTGTGTGAATTTTACTCTGCATTTTTGTATTGATTCTGATAATATTCCGTGGAAATAGCTATTTATGATATAGGTACATAGAGTAGATCTTTTTTGGTCGCGTTTTACACTGACCAATAAAGACCACTTTTGGTACGCCTCACATACCAAAAGATTTTATGTCTGATTGCAACTAGTTGTAATTTCTGTTTGATTGAACTGACGTAATTGAAATTTGTTGACCATGTCAATTGAGGTTCAGGTAAATTTAATGTACTAAAATATAGTAACTTTATTTGACAGTGCAATAAAGTGCTACTTTATGAAGGCAGAACTGTATCATAAACAGTCTAGCAATCAGACAAAAATTATGTTCTTTGAATATGAATATTGAAAAGATTCGAAGAAAATGTGTTAAACCTTACTATTTTAACCAACTTCAAAAAAGAAGTTCTGTTTTTGTAATTTCAAATTTTATACTGTTTTTTGTTTCAAAATTTTGGCGTCGATTGTGATATCTAAACTTTGGTAATAGGAAAGAATTATGTGCAATCTTGTTCTTAAACAAAAAATGAGCATTTAACAACTATTTCTATTTTTATATATGTTAATCTATATTTACAAAACAGTTTTATATTTATTTTTGTTGAGTTTGAAATGTTAAATATTATTACCGATTAGTTAATTACTTGAACTCTATAGAGTTGTTTTATTTTATTTTTTTTCCTCAAGACCTCCCTCACCTAAAAATTTGGTACTTAAATTTGTACATCTGTGGGATTATATCAATGCTGAACTTGATAAAGGCAGCTTCTAAAATAAAGTTACTCGCTTCAACCCCAATGAATTTCAAAGTATATGAATATTTATATTTTTCTTTATTTTATAGGGGAATATTATTTTCAAAAGCTAAAATGTGTTCATCTCTATCAAATTTGTAATATTGCAGTGGTATCCTCCTACAAAATCCTTAGAAATATTTTAAATCAATTGAAATCTGAACTCGTCTTATTAAGGTTTTGTTAATATTTTATATATAGTGTAAGCTCTGGAGACTTTTATTATTACAATCTGTAGATGCACAAATAAAGAGTGTGAGTCTAGCTAAATGTCCAAAACCAACTTGTAAATTAAGGTATGCAACTAGTGTAATAATGAATACATCACTTTAGATCATTTAATGTTTTAAATTATAACTTTCTTTTTTTTCGTGAGACAGATGTACACGTCAATATATTCTGTTTAGTTCAAAACAACTTTAAAGAGGAATATATGTATTTATTTGGATAAAATTAAGAATGATTTGTATTTATCAACTGAAAATTGATTTGATTAAAAGAACCCAATATTGAAAATCTACAGAACTTTTGTAGAATTATTGATAGCATCTCAAAAGGTGCTTATGAAAGACTCAATCACGAGGAGTTTCAAAGTTGTTTTGTAGTAGTCAGTAAATAATTTAGCCAAAAGAAGTTGTTCTATTTCCATACCAAGTCGACTTGAATTTCGGTTACATGTATGTGTTTATTTTAAACTTCCGGTGAATTCTGTTAGGCAAGATTGTATCACTCTGGTTAAATTCATGCTTTTATTAGTTCGGTAGTGACTAATTAATAATGAATATATATATATATGTGCCGCTAGTCGAAAAAACTAAACTGTGAAACTATCTTTTTAATGGTAGTTGAACAGTTGTAGTCCGAAAAAGTTTAACTGAATGTTATATTTGTTAATAAATAAATTATAAATATTTATATCTCTGTTATGTGTTTAGTCAGAGGATGAACTCGCTGATTGCACAAATATTTTACCTACTATCCTTTATAATGACCTTTTTTATACATATACGACTATTATTGAATAAATATTACTTCAAAAAAGTTTTTTACGCTTTTTGATTGTAATATTAATTTCCAGACTCCAGTGAATTACATAAAACTTTGCTCAATGATAAATATCTAAGTGAACATTGCATGTTTTTGAGAAACAGTTTACTTGAACCTTAAGCACTTTTTTTGAATGATAGGATTTTTATTTTTAAGCAATTTTGTGATACATATTGTCGATATAATTCATCAATAAAGTAAGTAGACTTCATAATTAAAAGAAGGAATTACTAGTTACACTTCCTATGGCTATTGAATGGTTTGTTGAATTTTTTGATTGCGAGTTTATTTTCTGTCTGACACATACTATTGAATTGACATACTGACAGATTATATCTGCATATTCCTGAAATTGTTTTAAAATTTTTGTTAGATGGTATTATATTGGTTCAATTTAAATGTATTAATGGATAATTTCAGTCATAAAGTAATATGCTGATATGAAGACTGTCTTGGCCCTTTTACACTTCAAATGATTGTCCCCCATATAAAATATACACATTTTTCTACTAATTCTACATGGAGATACCCAAAGTTAAATTGAATAACCATTGATAAACGATAAACAATTCCATTTATTAGAATGTTTATCAGAAAAATATGATCTTTTTTTTCAAAACCAGGGTGACCAGTTGACGATAATTACTACAATGGTGTTCTTTATAATAAAACTGATTTTTGAGGCTTTCCATTGGGAAAATGCACTTGTATGAGTGACAATCAACCTCAGAGGTCCGTTAGGCCGGTATATTGCACAACCACATTGAAGCAATTATGTGTAAGAGTGATGTGGATAATCTGGAAGAATGTGTCAGCTGTGTGACTGGTAAACTAAATGTTGTGAGCTGATCTAAGCAGTATTCTATTACTCTATTTTTTGCCAATATTGTAAATGTGAACGCAAGAGGTTCATGTCGGTGACAGTTCCTCAACGACTGCCTGCGATGGATCTCTTGCATATAAATATATAAATAAATTAAATATAAAATTATATGAAAATATGTAAAACTAAATGATCTGTAATAAATATGTCTTATTTAGAAGAACATTTTCAATTATTGACAACGCTATTCACAATAAAATTCAAGAAAATATCCTTTCATTTATAGGATTTGGATCTAGTGTTTTTCTGAAAAATAGTCACGAATGAATTAGAGTTGGCGACAGGGACGGGCCGAAGCAAAATTTTGGGTGGAAGGGGGAAGCATCGAAAATTTTCAACTGTTTATTGAAGGATAAGATAAAACCGATAGTGGAGGGGGGGTTCCAACTGCTTTAAAATTTGCCAACAAGCAAGGATCGCATACGCCTCCACCCCTACCCCCCCTTAGGCCCGTCCCTGGTAATGCATAATGGTTATTCCAGAAGCAAAAACATCGAAACTTGTTCTCCGAAATTCAAACTTATCTATTTCTATTATTAAAAGAAAAGAGCAAACTGCGTACATATATTTACGTTGCTAAATTCAATAGAAGTAAAAGCTTTTTAAATGCAGCATGCCGGCTACGGTGGCATAGTTGGGTAGACCACCTGACTGTGGTGCCGGAGGTCGCGGGTTCGAATCCCGCTCAGGGCATGGATGTGGTGTTGGGTTGTGTGAATGTCCAAAAATAAAATTGAAAGAGTTTGCGATAAAAATTGTTACTGTGTAGATGGCCTACAGTTGCCTAGCACATAAAAAGGATAGAAAAAAAAAAAAAAAAAATAAATGCAGCATGACAGTGAGAAACAGCTCAAATTGGTACCAGATGGTTTGTTTTATGACATACTCCAGTCGGCGAAACTGAAACATCTAGTCTAGAGAGCTACCCGCTTTGGGATAACGCAAAACAATAAATAATTTATGTGTTCAAATACTGCGCTACTAACTCAATATTATGAACAAGACCTATTTTACCAACCAAGAAAATTCGATATAAGTATTAAAATATTTTTATATCTCAATTATTTAACGTACATAAAAGAACTATACATAATTACAATCACTAATAATACAGTAGTAAATGGAACCTTGTAATACTGATATAAATTATAAATACTCAGTTTAATATAAACTGAATAGCAATGATAGTAAGGTAGTATGAACCAATAATAATCTTGAATCGGCATAAAAAATCACACTTTTTATACATTTATTGCTAGTTTCTGTTCAAAATTCAATACCACAATCGAAATCATGATCAAAACTTCAATTGAGAATGATATTGCAGTATAATATGACTAGTTGAATTATAAATACGAATAAGATTTGTTAAGGCGGGTTTATACAGCAAATAATATAAAATAAGAAACAAATTAAAATATAATAAGAATTAAGGGTTAAAAGGATCGGTTTATACAGATCATCTAAAACAAAATAAGGATATGAACCAATCAAATCACACCTTTTTGATAATTTTATGCAAGTTCTGTGAATTTGACTCTTTGAGCATGCGCATTGTCATTTTCCAAACAAAATAACATGAAATGAGAAATATAAAGATGAGAGTTGGCCAACTTTATTTTTTATTTCTCATTTTATCGTATTTCGTGTAGAAACACTATCATAGAAATGTACATGTTCAACTTTCTTATTTTATTTTAATTTATTTCTTATTTTATTTGCTTTATAAACCCGCCTTTAGTATTCGACCATAGGAAAGGAAAGATTTCTGGTCATGTGTTTATTTTAACACAAAAGTTTCATTCAATCAAAATTGAGTTTTCACTTCGAATCATAACATAAAACATTTCTATTAATTAAATTGATAATATTCAATAATGTTACCTTAACCTTAAGGTCAGTCGACTAGTGACAGCGGAAAGCTGCGAAATCACATTCGTCCAAACCGATACCGGCAGCTAATCCTCAGGGGCGGCTGGTGAGGGAGGGCTGCGTGGCGCCGCCCTCCCTAGAAAAATTACGTACATACATAAACAATTAATTTGTACATTTTATATTCTTGCTCCTCAAACTGGATTCAATTAAAAATAAAACATTTTTACCTAGTGACCATCTATATTTCACAATAATTACATTTGCGTTAAGCGTACGCATAGACAAGGTATACTATGCGCGTCCGCACTATGCCGGGCTGAATCTTGATCGCCCAAGCGAAATCACCGGTTACCATGGAAACGGACGCCAAACGTCCTCACTTATGGCGAATTCCATTGCCAAAACCAGTGGTGCACTGGTGCTGCACTGAGTGCATTAAATGTTGCACTGGACGTCAAAATGTATCAAAATGCTCGACGAAATTCTCCAATGGAATACGATTCATGCACTCAGTGCGCACGAGTTCTACCAATGAAATTCGTTATTAGAGACCAGCTAGTCTCGCGCGATTCTCAATCATGATTCGGGCTTATTAGTAGAAGCCCAGAGTAGTAGTATACCTTGTTTATGGTTACGCTAAATAGATAGGTATTGAAGGTGCCAATTGTTTCGTGTTATAAAGTTGCGTTGAGGATTTAAGGACTGACACTGATGGTGTGTGATCTAAAAAAATTAAACTTTAGTTTGACGCAAATGTTTACGAAAAGACTTTATGGTTGTGTGGATGTGGAGAAAAACATGCGGTTTTTTGTTTTGTTTGCTTACTGTTTGGTGGAGACGATAACTGAACAAAAGAAGGTGTACGTGATTTGAAACATCTGGGTGAAAAGATAAAAACACGAAAAATCGGCCAAACATATGAAGAAGATAGTAAGTTTCCAGCTATTGGCCGGAACTAATATCGCTTCTGGTTTAACTAGTGCATATGTCGAAAAAATTCTTAAGCACAACGAAATGGTATACAAAAGCCGTTACGTCCTCTCAAAAATTTTCGATAGTCTCGATTAATAACACAATGAAATGAGAACGTAACCGGTTGCTTACGTACTTTAAATTTAATATAGTGTCGTATGGTTTGGATTCAACGTTTTGTGAAATATGTAAAGTTTTGGTTATTTTAATATCGATGCCACTGACAACCGCAGAAACTGAAAGATGTTTCTCTACTTTAAAATTGATCAAGGCGCTTTTAAGGGATACAATGCCTGCAGAAAGACTGATGGCGCTCTCAATGTTGTCGATAGAACAAAATTTGGTTGAAGACATTACTGATTACAACGAAAAGGTGATCGAAAAGTTCATCTGCGACAAAAACAGGAGTTTCATTTTAAGATGTGGGTATTTGGTAATTACCTTTTACAATATATGCCTATAGTTTTTTTGTATTCTTGAATCAGCACTCCCCCTGAACAAAATTAGCACCAGCCGCCACTGGTAATCCTACATAAACATATCGGATTTAGACGAATGTGATTTCGCAGCTTTCCGCTCCCACTGGACGATTGACCTTATAAGTATAGACAGGCTCATTCTGAAATACAATTAATTTGCCGCCAATTTTGTATAATATTTTTCTGGATTGAATAATCAATTATAATTTCTGAACGAAAAAATTTTGAACAGTAATTGTTGTCATGAAAATTAATAACAAACAATGCATATTTCAAGGGAAATGTATTCACAACGACTTCCCCAAATTCATTTATTTTGCTATGTAAATCAACTATTTTACAATTTAAATGCGATGCACTAATATAATTACCAGAGTATATTTACATAAAAAAAATGGGTTCAAGCCCTGTGAACAGGAGCTTTCTGGCGCACTAGTTCAAACAGACAAATTATATCTCCGAAAGTATTGGTTTCTCAGAGTTGGGAATTATATCAATGTATTCTTATGATAGAACTGCATCATAAAGGAAAGTCAATTCAAATAATAGTTTATTTATCAAGATTAAATGAGCAATCTGAGAATGAGAACTGCACCATGGAAGAAATCAAATTAAAATAGCTGAACTGAATTTGACTCTCTCTTATAGAACAGGATGAAATGTACGAGTATGAACACAGATCATATAATAAAGCTTAGATAGAATAATTATAGCATTCTGTGAAAACATAGAAGTACGATTCATTATTGAAATTTAGCAAAATCATATCTCCGAAAGTATTAGCTTGTTGGAGTTGAAAATGATATCGATGGATTTTAATGGTGAAACTGCATCTTAAATAAAAACTGAATTTGAAATTTGTTGCTTAAAAAACATTTTTTTTTCGTTACTCCGAAACCATCTGGCCTATTTTGCCCAATAACGAACTTAACCGAGATATTCATCTCCCTAACCTACTCAGAAAATTTCAACTGCCTAGCTCATTCCGTTCGAGAGTTATTGTAGAAATTTTTTTTTTAATTTTGAAATTTTTTTTTGACACTTTGCTGTAACCTGTTCTATACAAAACTTCACATACGTATAAAGGTCATGATTCTACAATTTGATGCTAAATTTCAGATACCTCGAGTGATCGGTTTCGGAAATATTCATAAAAAATGTGTTTTACTAAAATCGGCCATAACTCCGAAACCGCTTGATGGATTTCGCCCATTAACGAACTTGTCCGAGATATTAACGCTCCAAACCCACCTTGCAAATTTCAATCCTCTAACTCCTTTCGTTCGAGAGTTATCGTGCCTACGGCCGGCCGGCCGGACAGAATCGATTTCGACCTCGGATTCTTGATCAGTGAGTCGAACCAAGTCGTTTGAGACCATTTTTAGCCAAAAATTCGAAAATTACAGACATTTGGGCAAATTGATAAGCACTCAGTTCCGAGGAACTAGAGCGCCAAAAATGTTAAATTCAAGATTTCCGAAGGATTTCTCAAAATATACACATCCGACTCCGAGCCAATTAAAACTTCTTCAAAAACTGTAGCTCTCGACAAATTCAACCAAACGGATATAGTGCGAATGGGGGCATAATGTTTTCATGGTTCAAATTTCAATAGGGGAGGAAGGCCGACTTCCTTGTTTTGTCTGATAGGTGTCATGAGCGTTATTATACAGGGTGAGTCTGTAAGTTGTACACAAAATTCAACCATGGATTCCTCTCATCAAATGAAATAACTTTTTCATTTACCATTTTTTCAGATTCGGCTCAGGTAGAAAATTATAAGGGTTTAAAGATTTCACAATGTGCTAATCCACCTTTGCACTGTCTTTAAGTATTCAACACAGACACACTAACTGGATTCAATATCGCATAATTATCTGAAAACGACATTCACGGGGAGACAGGGTTTTTTTGCTGAGGTTTTTCCCTAAGCTCTTGTATCATATGTCGAATTGTATGGTACCCCGTTACACTAACCTCTGCTAACACATATACAGCTCTCAGTCAAAAGAATATATATATATATATCTGAAAACTTTATCATCTGATGCTCGAAATCCAATGAAATTGTTATAATTCAACTACATTATGTAGTTGGAATAAAATAATTAGAAGTGACGCGGGTTATATCTGTAGAAAATTATTAATTGAATGCGCTACAAGATGAAATTATGTTCCATATATGACAGAAATTCTTAGGATGATTGTGCAGAACATATAATTTTAATGTTTTATATTCACTATTGGGGGATACATAGAGAAACATTTATAGATGAATATAGATCATGGTAAGTATATTCATCTAACGTGCGTTCAAAAAAATTCATGGTCAAGTAGGCTATGGAATTTTAAAGCTTGCAATGTCTGAATATTGACGTTCCAAATTCCATAGCCTACTTGACCACGAATTTTTTTCAACGCACGTTATTTCCCAAAAAATAACTACCCTGTGATTCAACTTGTTTGAATAATGATTCCCTATGTCTATGGCTTTTATTATTATTTCAATTATTGCAGGTGAATTCGCAACATTCACAAACAAGCTGAAATTTTAAACTAATCTTTCATCAAAAAATTGAAATTTGATTACTAGATATTCTTAACTTATACCTAATTAACTTATACCGTTTTAGGATGGTAATATAACAATCAATTTGGAAACAAACGAGATTGAATTGAAATGCATAAAAATAAAAATATTATGTGAGATAAGGAGATTACTATATATACCTCTTTCTATAAGTGTCAACTTTGAGATCAATACTCAGTCTATGCTTTTAACCGAGCACAGATCATCTGTGATTCCAGTCCAGGTTCGGATTGATAATAGCAGGTCAATTTCTGGAATTTTTATCATATTTTATGTTATGACATTCAATGAAGAATATCTCGAAAACGGTACGTTTTAGGAGAAATGATGAAGAATAATTTAATTTTCTAAAATGATTGATTATTTCAAAAATGACCCAAGATAATCTTCATCTGCTTTCATTATGCTGATTTCTCATAGTTTTATGAGTTCGCGAGTCTATGAAAACCAGTAGAAGTAGGAAAGAACTGTTAATTGGGGATTATGTGTCATAGTTATAGAAAACTTCACATCAAAATTCATTTCATTCTGAATAACCATGTTAAAGGTAAAAAGGAAAACTGTTTTTTTTTTATTTCAACAGCCTGCATCTTTTTTCCTGTGCCGACTTTGGAAAAATGGTAAATGAAAAAAGTGATTTATTTGATGAGAGGAATGTATGGTTAAAATTAATATGCAACTTAAAGTCTCACCCTGTATATCCTCTTATGCTAGTTATGGGAAGGTTAATAAGGCTCAGTTTAGTAGAATTTGTCGAGAGCTACAGAAGGCCCCTGCAGGCCAAAAATTCTGAAACGTTACTTTTCTTGCTCTCGCCAAATCAAGGAAGACCAAGCAGTCTGAAACGCATCTGCTCTTGCTCTAGCCAAATCAATCAAATACCTTTAGAGTTCATTTGATTTGTGAACTCTATGCATAAGTATACAATTTATACGAACCCATTTCGGGACACTATTGGCAGAACGCTCTGATCTTGTTGATTTAATGTTCTGGAACTAAGGTTTTTTCAAACTTCAACTCCTTGTATTTTGTTAAGGGATCATTTGCGGATCTACATTTATGGGAACTTTTTTTCTTGAAATAGTTTCAGGAATCACTCCTTCAAATTTTCTGACGGTATTCTGGAACGTCCTGTATTCCGAATAAGGCACACACAACATTCTTTAGTTAAAAATGTGGGAAAGCCCTGTGTACAGTAGCTCTGGCGCGCTGTTTAAATTTATAGCCAGAGCGGTCACCCATCCAGGTATTGAACTCGCCCAAAGCTACTTAGCTTCAGGAAAGAGAAATGAGATTTCCAAGAATTTAAATCCGAAAGTAAAAATAAGAATAGTATTAAACGATTAGTTTTAACTCAATACATTCACTGTTTGAAAATGAACAGTGCTGTGTTTGCGGTGGTTTAAGGTCCCCATACATTCATCCACTATTGGTTCGAAAATGAACGTTGACACATAATAATGCTAAGTATATTATATGCATGAAGCTAGGCAATTTCGTTTCATAAAGACCGTAAGATTACTACATAGTAGAATTAATTCTTTCTTAATAAAATGTGAGTATATTTAACAAGAATATTTTGAATTTTGTTAAGCTGAAGATACTTATTCTTCAATGTAACTTACTATTGTTGACATTCTTTCATGTACTGTACTACAGTACAGTCGGGTGTGACACAACATTGTTCCTTAGCTCAGAAGGGAAGATATGCAGTAGCACAAAGTGTGTTGATATGTATACTTATTCTATAACTTTAATATTTGATAATAAATGCTTCAAAACTGTTGATAATGAAATGATGAGAATAAGTATTGATGAGTCTATAATTAGAACCAGGTATCAAAAAATGTACTTGACTTCTGACTTTGATGTAAACATAGACTATTATTCCAACTGTAAAGGCAAAGGAGAGTGCTGGGCTGGTGGCTGTATGTATATCACTAAAGGAAAATACTTTGAGGAAAACCCAAGAGATTTGCACAACTTATCAAGTTACGGGTGCTTGGCAGGAGTAGTTGGTTGTGACACATGGTGTTATCATCAAACATCTTGTACATATTACAATTATTGGCTAACTGAAAAAGGGACTAAATCAGCTGTATTCAAGAAAACGTCACAAATATGGGAAACCAATATCAAAATTTGTTATAAAGATAGCTGCAGGATTGTTAAGTTCAACACCAACAATCCTATGCACAATTTAAATGGAAGAGACCTAAACGACGTCATAGCTGACATGCCAATTGTTGTTACAAATTTCCAGTATGAGCACACCCACACTGAAAACTTTGTAATAGAAGACAGTGTTGTAGGGTTAATGGACATTAATGCTGCTGAACTTAACTTCCCTCAAATAGGTTTGATAGGTGATTATCAAATATCACTTAACAACCAGGGAAGAGATTACCCTTTGAGCTACATTCAGTGCCACTCTGAATCATGTTTTGTCAAGTCAAGTGTATAACTAATGAGCCAGCATTGAGAAAATTGAGAAGGACTTACAAGCACAATAAAGCACAGAGGCTGAACACATATAAGTTCATAGACAACTACGGCATAGAAAATAGTTATAAGACAACATCAACAGTAACCCTAAACATTGCTAATGTTGAATTTACAAATTTGCATGTTGAACTTGCAACATGCACTTTGACTGTTAGTATGTCATATGCTTGTGAGGGCTGCAATGTCAAACCATATGCTATAATATCAGCTTACAACATAAGGCAGGAGGGGATGCTACCAATAGAAACAAACTGCTCGCTAAGTTTACGTTTCTTAAGCTGTAACCCTGAACCACAAATTGTTAAGTTTGATAAGTATCACCAGACATGTTATGAGCTAAGACATACGTCAATCGAATTTGGTGAACACTTTTATATTTATTAATTATTTTGGAAATATACAATTTTGTTCTTCTGACTTTGATGTAAACATAGACTATTATTCCAACTGTAAAGGCAAAGGAGAGTGCTGGGCTGGTGGCTGTATGTATAACACTAAAGGAAAATACTTTGAGGAAAACCCAAGAGATTTGCACAACTTATCAAGTTACGGGTGCTTGGCAGGAGTAGTTGGTTGTGACACATGGTGTTATCATCAAACATCTTGTACATATTACAATTATTGGCTAACTGAAAAGGGGACTTAATCAGCTGTATTCAAGAAAACGTCACAAATATGGGAAACCAATATTAAAATTTGTTATAAAGATAGCTGCAGGATTGTTATGTTCAACACCAACAATCCTATGCACAATTTAAATGGAAGAGACCTAAACGACGTCATAGCTGACATGCCAATTGTTGTTACAAATTTCCAGTATGAGCACACCCACACTGAAAACTTTGTAATAGAAGACAGTGTTGTAGGGTTAATGGACATTATTGCTGCTGAACTTAACTTCCCTCAAATAGGTTTGATAGGTGATTATCAAATATCACTTAACAACCAGGGAAGAGATTACCCTTTAAGCTACATTCAGTGCCACTCTGAATCATGTTTTGTCAAGTGTATAACTAATGAGCTAGCATTGAGAAGGACTTACAAGCACAATAAAGCACAGAGGCTGAACACATATAAGTTCATAGACAACTACGGCATAGAAAATAGTTATAAGACAACATCAACAGTAACCCTGAACATCCATATAAAGGTCCTGAGCCTTCGCTTCCAGTATGTCGTACCTCTGTTAAAACATTCTTCAAGAATCGTTTGGACAGGAATTTCTCCAGTGTATGGAACACGGGAGTAGGACTCAGGCAGTCAAGGCTTCTCATTAAGAAACCATCGTCCAAGTCTGAAGTAAAGAAACTTCTTTCACTCGAAAGAAGAGAATTGAGCCTGGCGACTGGATTACTAACTGGTCACCAGTTCAACAAACATCTGAATAGGATGGGATTGGCCGATAGCGCTCTGAGTCGCTGGTGCAAGAGCATGGAAGAAACAGCTGAACATATTCTGTTCGACTGTAACAACCTTGAAGAATTGAGGGTCATACACCTAGGCAACCCAACACCTACGATTCCTACGGTGAGAGGGACTTCTCCTTTTAAACTCGCGGCATTCCTGTCAGCGTGTTTTTTGGACTGAGTCTAACGAGTTTGGCAAGCGGGAGAACAATGGGCCAGAAGGCCTCAGTTCAGCCTGAGACGGCACCGCGGTAGAAGAAGAAGAAGAACCCTTAACATTGCTAATGTTGAATTTACAAATTTGCATGTTGAACTTGCAACATGCACTTTGACTGTTAGTATGTCATATGCTTGTGAGGGTTGCAATGTCAAACCATATGCTATAATATCAGCTTACAACATAAGGCAGGAGGGGATGCTACCAATAGAAACAAACTGCTCGCTAAGTTTACGTTTCTTAAGCTGTAACCCTGAACCACAAATTGTTAAGTTTGATAAGTATCACCAGACATATTATGAGCTAAGACATACGTCAATCGAATTTGGTGAACACTTTTATATTTATTAATTATTTTGGAAATATACAATTTTGTTCTTGTCACTTTGATGTAAACATAGACTATTATTCCAACTGTAAAGGCAATGGAGAGTGCTGGGCTGGTGGCTGTATGTATAACACTAAAGGAAAATACTTTGAGGAAAACCCAAGAGATTTGCACAACTTATCAAGTTACGGGTGCTTGGCAGGAGTAGTTGGTTGTGATACATGGTGTTATCATCAAACATCTTGTACATATTACAATTATTGGCTAACTGAAAAAGGGACTAAATCAGCTGTATTCAAGAAAACGTCACAAATATGGGAAACCAATATTAAAATTTGTTATAAAGATAGCTGCAGGATTGTTAAGTTCAACACCAACAATCCTATGCACAATTTAAATGGAAGAGACCTAAACGACGTCATAGTTGACATGCCAATTGTTGTTACAAATTTCCAGTATGAGCACACCCACACTGAAAACTTTGTAATAGAAGACAGTGTTGTAGGGTTAATGGACATTATTGCTGCTGAACTTAACTTCCCTCAAATAGGTTTGATAGGTGATTATCAAATATCACTTAACAACCAGGGAAGAGATTACCCTTTAAGCTACATTCAGTGCCACTCTGAGGGCCGGTTTCTGACGCATTTGAATGGAGTTTATCTTCAGTTTATCTACTGAATTCTATTGAATTGGACAGATAAACGGAAGATAAACCACATGTTATATTCCTCAGAAACCGGCCCTCAATCATGTTTTGTCAAGTGTATAACTAATGAGCCAGCATTGAGAAAATTGAGAAGGACTTCCAAGCACAATAAAGCACAGAGGCTGAACACATATAAGTTCATAGACAACTACGGCATAGAAAATAGTTATACGACAACATCAACAGTATCCCTAAACATTGCTAATGTTGAATTTACAAATTTGCATGTTGAACTTGCAACATGCACGTTGACTGTTAGTATGTCATATGCTTGTGAGGGCTGCAATGTCAAACCATATGCTATAATATCAGCTTACAACATAAGGCAGGAGGGGATGCTACCAATAGAAACAAACTGCTCGCTAAGTTCACGTTTCTTAAGATGTAACCCTGAACCACAAATTGTTAAGTTTGATAAGTATCACAAGACATGTTATGAGCTATGACATATGTCAATCGAATTTGGTGAACACTTTTATATTTATTAATTATTTTGGAAATATACAATTTTGTTCTTCTGACTTTGATGTAAACATAAACTATTATTCCAACTGTAAAGGCAAAGGAGAGTGCTGGGCTGGTGGCTGTATGTATAACACTAAAGGAAAATACTTTGAGGAGAACCCAAGAGATCTGCACAACTTATCAAGTTACAGATGCTTGGCAGGAGTAGTTGGTTGTGACACATGGTGTTATCATCAAACATCTTGTACATATTACAATTATTGGCTAACTGAAAAAGGGACTAAATCAGCTGTATTCAAGAAAACGTCACAAATATGGGAAACCAATATTAAAATTTGTTATAAAGATAGCTGCAGGATTGTTAAGTTCAACACCAACAATCCTATGCACAATTTAAATGGAAGAGACCTAAACGACGTCATAGTTGACATGCCAATTGTTGTTACAAATTTCCAGTATGAGCACACCCACACTGAAAACTTTGTAATAGAAGACAGTGTTGTAGGGTTAATGGACATTAATGCTGCTGAACTTAACTTCCCTCAAATAGGTTTGATAGGTGATTATCAAATATCACTTAACAACCAGGGAAGAGATTACCCTTTAAGCTACATTCAGTGCCACTCTGAATCATGTTTTGTCAAGTGTATAACTAATGAGCCAGCATTGAGAAAATTGAGAAGGACTTACAAGCACAATAAAGCACAGATTGAACACATATAAGTTCATAGACAACTACGGCATAGAAAATAGTTATAAGACAACATCAACAGTATCCCTAAACATTGCTAATGTTGAATTTACAAAATTTGCATGTTGAACTTGCAACATGCACTTTGACTGTTAGTATGTCATATGCTTGTGAGGGCTGCAATGTCAAACCATATGCTATAATATCAGCTTACAACATAAGGCAGGAGGGGATGCTACCAATAGAAACAAACTGCTCGCTAAGTTCACGTTTCTTAAGATGTAACCCTGAACCACAAATTGTTAAGTTTGATAAGTATCACTAGACATGTTATGAGCTAAGACATACGTCAATCGAATTTGGTGAACACTTTTATATTTATTAATTATTTTGGAAATATACAATTTTGTTCTTCTGACTTTGATGTAAACATAGACTATTATTCCAACTTTAAAGGCAAAGGAGAGTGCTGGGCTGGTGGCTGTATGTATAACACTAAAGGAAAATACTTTGAGGAGAACCCAAGAGATCTGCACAACTTATCAAGTTACAGATGCTTGGCAGGAGTAGTTGGTTGTGACACATGGTGTTATCATCAAACATCTTGTACATATTACAATTATTGGCTAACTGAAAAAGGGAATAAATCAGCTGTATTCAAGAAAACGTCACAAATATGGGAAACCAATATTAAAATTTGTTATAAAGATAGCTGCAGGATTGTTAAGTTCAACACCAACAATCCTATGCACAATTTAAATGGAAGAGACCTAAACGACGTCATAGCTGACATGCCAATTGTTGTTACAAATTTCCAGTATGAGCACACCCACACTGAAAACTTTGTAATAGAAGACAGTGTTGTAGGGTTAATGGACATTAATGCTGCTGAACTTAACTTCCCTCAAATAAGTTTGATAGGTGATTATCAAATATCACTTAACAACCAGAGAAGAGATTACCCTTTAAGCTACATTCAGTGCCACTCTGAATCATGTTTTGTCAAGTGTATAACTAATGAGCCAGCATTGAGAAAATTTAGAAGGACTTACAAGCACAATAAAGCACAGAGGCTGAACACATATAAGTTCATAGACAACTACGGCATAGAAAATAGTTATAAGACAACATCAACAGTAACCCTAAACATTGCTAATGTTGAATTTACAAATTTGTATGTTGAACTTGCAACATGCACTTTGACTGTTAGTATGTCATATGCTTGTGAGGGTTGCAATGTCAAACCATATGCTATAATATCAGCTTACAACATAAGGCAGGAGGGGATGCTACCAATAGAAACAAACTGCTCGCTAAGTTTACGTTTCTTAAGCTGTAACCCTGAACCACAAATTGTTAAGTTTGATAAGTATCACCAGACATGTTATGAGCTAAGACATACGTCAATCGAATTTGGTGAACACTTTTATATTTATTAATTATTTTGGAAATATACAATTTTGTTCTTCTGACTTTGATGTAAACATAGACTATTATTCCAACTTTAAAGGCAAAGGAGAGTGCTGGGCTGGTGGCTGTATGTATAACACTAAAGGAAAATACTTTGAGGAAAACCCAAGAGATTTGCACAACTTATCAAGTTACGGGTGCTTGGCAGGAGTAGTTGGTTGTGACACATGGTGTTATCATCAAACATCTTGTACATATTACAATTATTGGCTAACTGAAAAAGGGACCAAATCAGCTGTATTCAAGAAAACGTCACAAATATGGGAAACCAATATTAAAATTTGTTATAAAGATAGCTGCAGGATTGTTAAGTTCAACACCAACAATCCTATGGACAATTTAAATGGAAGAGACCTAAACGACGTCATAGTTGACATGCCAATTGTTGTTACAAATTTCCAGTATGAGCACACCCACACTGAAAACTTTGTAATAGAAGACAGTGTTGTAGGGTTAATGGACATTAATGCTGCTGAACTTAACTTCCCTCAAATAGGTTTGATAGGTGATTATAAAATATCACTTAACAACCAGGGAAGAGATTACCCTTTAAGCTACATTCAGTGCCACTCTGAATCATGTTTTGTCAAGTGTATAACTAATGAGCCAGCATTGAGAAAATTGAGAAGGACTTACAAGAACAATAAAGCACAGAGGCTGAACACATATAAGTTCATAGACAACTACGGCATAGAAAATAGTTATAAGACAACAACAACAGTATCCCTAAACATTGCTAATGTTGAATTTACAAATTTGCATGTTGAACTTGCAACATGCACATTGACTGTTAGTATGTCATATGCTTGTGAGGGCTGCAATGTCAAACCATATGCTATAATATCAGTTTACAACATAAGGCAGGAGGGGATGCTACCAATAGAAACAAACTGCTCGCTAAGTTTACATTTCTTAAGCTTCAACCCTGAACCACAAATTGTTAAGTTTGATAAGTATCACCAGACATGTTATGAGCTAAGACATATGTCAATCGAATTTGGTGAACACTTTGATATTTATTAATTATTTCGGAAATGTACAATTTTGTTCTTCTGACTTTGATGTAAACATAGACTATTATTCCAACTGTAAAGGCAAATGAGAGTGCTGGGCTGGTATGTGTATGTATAACACTAAAGGGAAATACTTTGAGGAAAACCCAAGAGATTTGCACAACTTATCAAGTTACGGGTGCTTGGCAGGAGTAGTTGGTTGTAACACATGGTGTTATCATCAAACATGTTGTACATATTACAATTATTGGCTAACTGAAAAAGGGACTAAATCAGATGTATTCAAGAAATCGTCACAAATATGGGAAACCAATATTAAAATTTGTTATAAAGATAGCTGCAGGATTGTTAAGTTCAACACCAACAATCCTATGCACAATTTAAATGGAAGAGACCTAAACGACGTCATAGCTGACATGCCAATTGTTGTTACAAATTTCCAGTATGAGCACACCCACACTGAAAACTTTGTAATAGAAGACAGTGTTGTAGGGTTAATGGACATTAATGCTGCTGAACTTAACTTCCCTCAAATAGGTTTGATAGGTGATTATCAAATATCACTTAACAACCAGGGAAGAGATTACCCTTTAAGCTACATTCAGTGCCGCTCTGAATCATGTTTTGTCAAGTGTATAACTAATGAGCCAGCATTGAGAAAATTGAGAAGGACTTACAAGAACAATAAAGCACAGAGGCTGAACACATATAAGTTCATAGACAACTACGGCATAGAAAATAGTTATAAGACAACATCAACAGTATCCCTAAACATTGCTAATGTTGAATTTACAAATTTGCATGTTGAACTTGCAACATGCACATTGACTGTTAGTATGTCATATGCTTGTGAGGGCTGCAATGTCAAACCATATGCTATAATATCAGCTTACAACATAAGGCAGGAGGGGATGCTACCAATAGAAACAAACTGCTCGCTAAGTTGACGTTTCTTAAGCTGTAACCCTGAACCACAAATTGTTAAGTTTGATAAGTATCACCAGACATGTTATGAGCTAAGACATATGTCAATCGAATTTGGTGAACACTTTTATATTTATTAATTATTTTGGAAATATACAATTTTGTTCTTCTGACTTTGATGTAAACATAGACTATTATTCCAACTGTAAAGGCAAAGGAGAGTGCTGGGCTGGTGGCTGTATGTATAACACTAAAGGAAAATACTTTGAGGAAAACCCAAGAGATTTGCACAACTTATCAAGTTACGGGTGCTTGGCAGGATTAGTTGGTTGTGACACATGGTGTTATCATCAAACATGTTGTACATATTACAATTATTGGTAACTGAAAAAGGGACTAAATCAGCTGTATTCAAGAAATCGTCACAAATATGGGAAACCAATATTAAAATTTGTTATAAAGATAGCTGCAGGATTGTTAAGTTCAACACCAACAATCCTATGCACAATTTAAATCAGTGTTGCCGTTTTGGCATTTTTAACCTTCCAGTAGTCACGCCCGGTGTCAGAGACCGGTCTATGGAAATAATCTCTGCACTTTTTGTTGTGGTGGGGATAACGAGTTGTCGCCGTGAATATGTACATCTCTGGCCGCGTTTCAGTCATCGTTAAGATTGTGTGACAGTTGAGTGTATTCATTTGGAGTTATTACGTTTCACGGATTCTGAGACCAGGGTGACCACTAGAGCACACGGTGTGTAAGACCGGGGTTACTTTTAAGGCATATAAATTTTCAGATTTCATGGTAAGTAAAATGTTTTTTTTTATAGATATGAGTTGAAGGTAGGTAATCATCCATAAAACAAGGTAGGAAATTTTCCGATTCAAGAGGTTATTCACTCACTACTCATTTTTGAGGTTTGTTCTAATTGGAAATATATTTTTTTATAGATGGGTGATTATGAAAAAGAACAATTACGTCTCCAAAAATTATTGGAGGAAGTTTTGAATGACGACGAACTTCCGGAGTTTGCTGACGATGTCGAATCAGATCAGGAACCAGATGAAGAGGAACAGCAGGATACAGATAGTGGATCTGAGCAAGAGATCAATGATACGGAAGAGGACGTGCTCTATTCAGGAAACTTCTCATTCATAGGAAAGGATAAGTTGACCTGTTGGAAAAAACACCCAATACAGCGCAAATCGATGAAGACAAGAAAAGAAAATATAGTGAAAAGATTTCCTGGCCCTTCCAAAGAAACCAAATTACTCAAAGATCCAGCACTGATATGGGGATATTATTTTGACGATAAAATGATTGATATAATAGTGAATAACACAAATAAAAACATTGATACCGTAAAAATAAATTACTCAAGAAGTCAAGATGCCAAATCAACTTGTGCAACTGAGATTCGGGCGTTGATTGGACTTCTTTATTTGAGTGGTGTTTATCACGCAAGTCGCTTGAATACAGAAGACCTTTGGAGTACTGATGGTTCAGGTGTTGAAATGTTCCGTCTTACGATGTCTCTTCAGAGATTCAGATTTCTTCTCCGCGTTATACGATTTGACGATAGGCAAACTCGAGATGAGCGCAGGGCAACTGATAAGCTTGCCCCAATTCGTACACTATTTGATATGTTTGTCTCCAAATGCGAAAAAGGATTTCATCACTCAGAATTCGTGACTATTGATGAAATGTTGCCTGCGTTCAGAGGAAAATGTGGATTTCGGCAATATATTCCATCGAAACCAAATAAATATGGTATCAAGGTATTTGCAGTATGTGATGCTAAACGTTTTTACACTAGCAAGCTGGAAGTATACACCGGGCAACAACCAGAAGGCCCTTATAGGGTTTCAAATAGGTCTGAAGATATTGTCCTGAGAATGTCCAGTCATATATCCGGAACTGGAAGGAATATAACGATGGACAATTGGTTCACGTCCTTGAATCTTGTGGAAAAACTAATTATTGAACATAAAATAACGTCAATAGGAACAATAAGAAAAAACAAGGCACAACTTCCTGTAGAGTTTACTCAACCTACAGCGCGACCAGTATGTTCAAGTATGTTTGGTTTCAGGAACAATTGTACTTTGGTATCCTACAAACCAAAAAAAAATAAAAATGTATTGGTAGTTTCAACTATGCACTACCAAGATGAGATCGATCAGGAGACAGGAACACAGCATAAGCCTATTATAATTACTGATTACAACAGTACCAAGGGTGGGGTTGACACAGTTGACAAACTCTGCGCAAGTTACAGTTGTGCTCGTAATACCAGGAGATGGCCGATGGTCTTGTTTTATCTCATGCTAAATATAGGTGGGATTAACTCGAAGATTATTTTCGATGATAACAATGCTCCTTCTAATTTGTTGAGAAGAAATTTTCTAAGAAAATTGGCTTATGACTTGGTTTTACCACTGATGAGACAACGTGCTACCATGAGCAATCTTCCAAGAACATTGACACTCAGATTACGAGAGATTTGTGAAATCCAAAATGAATCAGTACCTTCTGCACATGTTAGAAATGGAAGATGTGCATATTGCGACTGGAAGAAAAACCGAAAAACCAGATATTCCTGTTTTAACTGTAACAAGTTTATGTGTCTGGAACATTTATCGGGAATATGTCTAGACTGCAGGGAAAAATTTACCGAAACGGACTGATAATGTATCATATTTTTGAGTTCCTGGATTTAGTTTTTGGAAATTCACAATGGAGTATTCTTAAGTTTATAGGTGTTATCTTATCAAAATAATAACTTTTTTTTTGTTCGCATATGGAAAAATTGAAATTTGTTTTGTAATAAAAACCACTTTTACTGTACGAGTTATAAGATTATTTAACAGAATTCATCAAAATTCAAATGTGAGAACACTAAGACAAAAAAAATAGGGGGCCCGGTGTTCGAGACCGGGGTGACTACTCGAATCCAATATTTTGGCGTGACTACTGGAAGGTTAATGCTAAATTTAGCATTTTTTGGCCTCAGTCAGCATGCAAAATTCGAGTTTAGCATATTGCATTATTTTAGCATTTTTTGGCATCCTACCGAGAAATGAGAATTTTCGATCAGCAGTTGATGCTAATACTTGAATATATTTTTCTAAGAATCAATATTTAGGTATATAAAGATAGTGTATTGGCAATTCTGATACCTAACACAATGATCTAATAGGGGAATCCCCAATTCTAATAGGGGAATCCCTAGCATTCGAGGCAACGATCATTCGTGATTTTCTTAAGACTCGAAGCGACGAATATTCCCGTTCTACGTTATATTGTTAAGTGTTAATAGTTGTTTTGCGAGAGTGTAAATTTAATTTGATATTTTTGAGTGATTGAATATACATTATTTATAAACTGTTTAATAGTTAATTGTGATTTTGGTGTTTTGTTCAACGATGCCCCCTAAATATTCACAAAATTACCGAGAAGAATGGGCGCAGATGAGCGAGTTCAAGGATTGGGTGTCAGCAGTTCCAGAGGATTCCACCAAAGCTTACTGTAAATATTGCAAATGTACTATTATTGCGAAAATATATTGTTTGAAGCAGCACCTCTCAAGTTCAAAACATATAAAAGCAATTCAGCCCATGAAAGGCCAAACAAAACTAAATTTTGCGAAGAAAGAAATTTGTCTGGATTCACAAAAAGCGGAAGGTACACTGGCACTTTTTATTTGCGAACATACCGCAATTTTACCCGTCGACCATTTAACAGAAATGTGCAAGAAGATCTTTTCCGATAGTAGAAGTACGGACAACATGAAGTTGCACAGGACAAAATGTACTCAAATTATAAATTACATATTAAGGCCGCATTTTATTTCAGAATTGATAAGAGATATAGGAGATTCAAACTTCAGTATATTGATTGACGAATCCACTGACATTTCAGTTACAAAAATCCTTGGTGTATCGATCCGATATTATAGCCAATGCCAAAAAAAGATTATGGAATTCATTCTTAGGTTTAGTAGAAATTGATAACGGATCAGCCGTAGCTTTGGTCGATGGAATAAAAAAACTATTCAGGGAATTGAACTTAAATATAAAAAAATTGATAGGAATTGGAACAGATAATGCTTCTTCCATGACTGGCGTCAATAACGGCGTTCACACCCTATTAAAATCGGTAACCGGAAATAATAATCTTGTTTTGGTGCGCTGTATATGCCATTTCCTACAATTGGCTATTACCCATGCATCCGAAGGAACCCTTCCAAGAAATATAGAATTCTTGATACGGGAAACGCATAATTGGTTCAGCCACTCGTCCAATAGGCAATTATTTTACAAAGAACTTTACAAAACCTTGAATTTTGTCAAGGAGCCTTTGAAAATTATTCAGATGTGCAATACCAGATGGTTGTCCATCGAACCTGCGGTCCGTAGAATATCTGATCAATGGGTAGAATTGAAAACACATTTTGAAATTGTTAGGCAAAAGGAAAACTGCTACATGGCGGAAATGCTATTCAACATGTACAATGATCCCGTCAATCATCTACACCTTTTATACCTATTACCCATTTTAGATGAAGTTCAAAAAGTGAATGAACATTTTGAAAGCAACGACCGGGACCCGACCAAACTACTAAATGATTTAGTAGAACTAATCGGGTCATTAGCTAGGCGTATTTTGATGCCCACAGCACGAGTTGATATTTTGTCCGATGTCTGTATAGACAGTTACTTGGATCCATCTCCATACATGGGATTTAGTGTGGAGAACATGATTACGGAATATAAACTTCCTTCGGAAATAGAAAAAAACCTAAGACATCGTTGTAAACAATTCACTCTAAAGCTCGTTCAGGAGATGCGATCCAGGCTGCCAACAAATGTTGAGACCCTAAGAAAAATTAATATATTTGCTGTGCGAGAAGCCTTGTCACCAACTAAACCACAAATCGTGGACATTGCTCAAGAGTTTGGTTGCACCACAATTGAAATTGAACGCATTGTGGTGCAATGGCGAAATATAAACCATGTAGAATGGAAAAATAAAAATTCAACCGTCGAGTTTTGGTCAGAGGTTTTCGAATACAAGGACTCTGGGGATAATCCTGCTTTTCTAGAATTAGCCTCTTTGGCTATATCAATCCTCTCTCTTCCACACTCCAATGCAGAAATAGAGAGAGTATTCAGTCAGATGAATATCGTAAAATCTAAACTGAGGAATCGAATGGCATTAATAACTTTTAATTCGATTATTCATGTTCGATATGGACTCAGAAGATCAGCGAAGTGTTGCCATTCTTACAAACTTCCTGATGATGTACTAAGACAGATTGGAAGTTCAAAGGAATCATTTGGATCAGCAATGATCGTTGACAGTAAACCGTCCACGTCAACGTCACAAGACCAACCGAATGAGTCTTATGACATTATGGATTTGGAGTCTAACCACCTAGATTTATTTGATTTAGAATAAACAATTGAATTATTTCTATAAATTAAATTTGAGTTCCTATAATTTGATTAATAAATACTTTTAAACTATTTGGCATTTTTTTTAGCACTTCGATAAATTTATTTGGCATTTTTTAGCATTTTTTAAGAATGAAGTTAGCATGTTTCTCGAAAACGAAACGGCAACACTGATTTAAATGGAAGAGACCTAAACGACGTCATAGCTGACATGCCAATTGTTGTTACAAATTTCCAGTATGAGCACACCCACACTGAAAACTTTGTAATAGAAGACAGTGTTGTAGGGTTAATGGACATTAATGCTGCTGAACTTAACTTCCCTCAAATAGGTTTGATAGGTGATTATCAAATATCACTTAACAACCAGGGAAGAGATTACCCTTTAAGCTACATTCAGTGCCACTCTGAATCATGTTTTGTCAAGTGTATAACTAATGAGCCAGCATTGAGAAAATTGAGAAGGACTTACAAGCACAATAAAGCACAGAGGCTGAACACATATAAGTTCATAGACAACTACGGCATAGAAAATAGTTATAAGACAACATAAACAGTAACCCTAAACATCCATATATAGGTCCTGAGCCTTCGCTTCCTGTATGTCGTACCACTGTTAAAACATTCTTCAAGAATCGTTTGGACAGGAATTTCTCCAGTGTATGGAACATGGGAGTAGGACTCAGGCAGTCAAGGCTTCTCATTAAGAAACCATCGTCCAAGTCTGAAGTAAAGAAACTTCTTTCACTCGAAAGAAGAGAATTGAGCCTGGTGACTGGATTACTAACTGGTCACCAGTTCAACAAACATCTGAATTAGAGATGAAACGGATAGCAGTTTGGCCGGATACCGGATATTCGGCCGACCAAGTGGCCGGATCGCCGAATATTCGGCTAAGCTTAGCCGTTTGCGTAGGCGTCGCGCGAACGATCGGATGGACTCGGTTTGATTCGGGTCTTTTTGTTAATGAGTGAAGTTAACAATTGTATCATTCATTTTATTATTGTGTCGATTACATGCAGTGCAGACACGTGCGTGATCGTTTTTAGGATATAATTTTATTTGTGCTCGGTTTGATTCGGGTCTTTTCGTTAATGAGTGAAGTTAACAATTGTATCATTCATTTTATTAAATTAAAATACTTAGATAAAACTGAAACTGAGCAAAGAACTCCTGATTTATCACATCTGCGAGCCTCGTTAAAAGCTGAGTTAGATACTCGTTTTACCTCCGTAAGTCAAGACTCAAACTACTTGATTGCAACTTATCAAGACCCTAGATTCAAAACAAACTACTTGGGGGTGATTGAAGCTGCAAAAGCACGCCAGGAGATCTTATTGGAATATTCAAAAATGTCTTGTGAAGAGCCTTCAAGTAGCAGTTCATCTTCAACTCCGGCTAAAAAGAGTAGAGGAGAGGAGACAGAGCTAGCTGTATCTTGCACAGCCCATAACACATTTTGGGACTGCTTTGATGAAGTAGCAAATGAAAACAACACTGACCAAGTGCAACGTGAAGAAAGAAATGCGATAGCCTGTGAGCTGGATTTTTATCTCAAGTCAATGAGAATTGATCGCACTTGCGACCCTTATTCTTGGTGGGCAGCTAATGCCAAACAATACCCAAATTTAACAAAGTTTGTCAAAATCTACCTTTCTGCTCCTTGCAGCAGTGTGTATAGCGAAAGACTTTTTTCTGAAGCTGGGCTTATTTATGAAGAGAAACGCAACCGCCTGCTACCTCTCAATGCAGAGAAATTAGTATTTATTCACCATAATTTGCCCTTAGTGCAGTATGAGTACTAAATGTACTAATTCATTCATTTTCCTTGTATTACATTAACTTACTATTGTGTAATTAAAAATTTAATACTTAAACTAATTATATTTAAGTAATGTGATTCTTACTAAAAAAATAATTACTCAAAAATATGTTTCTTTTATCCAGCTTTTTTTTTTTAATCGGCCGGATGTCTATCCGGCCGTATAGTAGCTATCCGGTATTCGGCCGGATAGTATTTTCGGGGCCGGATAGGCCGGATACCGGATATCCGTTTCATCTCTAATCTGAATAGGATGGGATTGGCCGATAGCGCTCTGTGTCGCTGGTGCAAGAGCATGGAAGAAACAGCTGAACATATTCTGTTCGACTGTAACAACCTTAAAGAATTGAGGGTCATACACCTAGGCAACCCAACACTTACGATTCCTACGGTGAGAGGGACTTCTCCTTTTAAACTCGCGGCATTCCTGTCAGCGTGTTTTTTGGACTGAGTCTCACGAGTTTGGCAAGCGGGAGAACAATGGGCCAGAAGGCCTCAGTTCAGCCTGAGACGGCACCGCGGTAGAAGAAGAAGAAGAAACCTAAACATTGCTAATGTTGAATTTACAAATTTGCATGTTGAACTTGCAACATGCACTTTGACTGTTAGTATGTCATATGCTTGTGAGGGTTGCAATGTCAAACCATATGCTATAATATCAGCTTACAACATAAGGCAGGAGGGGATGCTACCAATAGAAACAAACTGCTCGCTAAGTTTACGTTTCTTAAGCTGTAACCCTGAACCACAAATTGTTAAGTTTGATAAGTATCACCAGACATGTTATGAGCTAAGACATACATCAATCGAATTTGGTGAACACTTTTATATTTATTAATTATTTTGGAAATATACAATTTTGTTCTTCTGACTTTGATGTAAACATAGACTATTATTCCAACTGTAAAGGCAATGGAGAGTGCTGGGCTGGTGGCTGTATGTATAACACTAAAGGAAAATACTTTGAGGAAAACCCAAGAGATTTGCAGAACTTATCAAGTTACGGGTGCTTGGCAGGAGTAGTTGGTTGTGACACATGGTGTTATCATCAAACATCTTGTACATATTACAATTATTGGCTAACTGAAAAAGGGACTAAATCAGCTGTATTCAAGAAAACGTCACAAATATGGGAAACCAATATTAAAATTTGTTATAAAGATAGCTGCAGGATTGTTAAGTTCAACACCAACAATCCTATGCACAATTTAAATGGAAGAGACCTTAACGACGTCATAGCTGACATGCCAATTGTTGTTAGATATTTCCAGTATGAGCACACCCACACTGAAAACTTTGTAATAGAAGACAGTGTTGTAGGGTTAATGGACATTAATGCTGCTGACCTTAACTTCCCTCAAATAGGTTTGATAGGTGATTATCAAATATCACTTAACAACCAGGGAAGAGATTACCCTTTAAGCTACATTCAGTGCCACTCTGAATCAAGTTTTGTCAAGTGTATAACTAATGAGCCAGCATTGAGAAAATTGAGAAGGACTTACAAGCACAATAAAGCACAGAGGCTGAACACATATAAGTTCATAGACAACTACGGCATAGAAAATAGTTATAAGACAACATCAACAGTAACCCTAAACATTGCTAATGTTGAATTTACAAATTTACATGTTGAACTTGCAACATGCACTTTGACTGTTAGTATGTCATATGCTTGTGAGGGCTGCAATGTCAAACCATATGCTATATCAGCTTACAACATAAGGCAGGAGGGGATGCTACCAATAGAAACAAACTGCTCGCTAAGTTCACGTTTCTTAAGCTGTAACCCTGAACCACAAATTGTTAAGTTTGATAAGTATCACCAGACATGTTATGTCTATGTCATGAACACTAATCAGACATTAATAATAAACTCAAATATAACTTTTATTGGGGACATAGATATGACAAAACCCATGTCAAGTATTGAGACTTTTAGTGAAGCAGCCAAGAGAATAACATCAAGCACTGAATTTTGGACTAGTATTAATTGGACATTAGGAATATGTGCAGGGGTTACAACTATGTTTGACTATGAGCACTAAGATACTGAGAACAGTGGTTATATACAGAACTAATAAAGCTGTTGAAAAAATATAGGGTGTATCTTAAACTTAAGTAAATTATTAATTCTAATCGACTTCTAAATTTACTACTGTTCATCTCTGTACTTTGAATTGAATAAACTATCTATGCATCTACTTAATGTTGTAGGGCGTCCCCATCAGAGATGTGGATGTGATCACCATCTACAGCTTGCTTGTAATGAGAGAATCGTCTAAGATCAAAGAATTTTTAATTCTGACATATTCTATCGTAATTGAAATTCATTAAATATCTAATACTATACATATGATGAGATATTAAATTATAACGTAAATTTTCCGGCTCATTTTTTCATTATTTTATGCAATAAAAAGCAAAACATGTATCTATGGGAGATGATAACCCTACATTAGGGTAGTTCTCACGAAATGTTCCACTTTGGTGTTCATGACAGTTTTCTGCTACATAAAACTGGTTTAATCGTTTAATTCTCTATATTATATCCTTTTGAAATGTAACAATCACTATAAAGAATAAAAAATTGCAAAATTTCAAAAATTTTAATTTTCAACGCTAGTTTTCTTCCCAGAAGAATTGAAAACCTCACCTCCGTGACTGTTCCTCTTAGTTATCGCATTGTCCTAAACTTAAAATTATAGCATTAATGGAATTCTGGCACAGCGTATTTCTAGTTCATTATCCACAATTAACTAAGTAATGTTGACATAATAAAATCTCAATAAAAAAATTATCGGTATTCGAATTATACTTATATTAGTCGATGTTCCTGCATTATCTATCACCTCCGTGAAGCGACATTGTAATTTGACTCTTTAATCGCAAGATGACGGTATCGTCATCGTGGACCGCCTGGAATATCGGTTGATGCGCAGGTAATACTGACCACTTGAGATTTGAACTTCAAAGTGTAACTTATTGGTTAAATTCTTACCCAAGTGATAAAGACGTGTATGGGAAATTTGGGATTCTCACCTCCGTGAAGATGAATTGTAAGGTAGGAGATTATTTTATTCAATTATTTGTTATCTGAATATACTTAATTACGAAAGTTAAATAATGAGTTAAAATATTGTTTTGAAGCCTTTTTCTTTAAATGAGATATTCTATAAAAAAGTCAAATTTCTCACCTCCGTGAATATAGTAATTCACGGAGGTGAGGTAGTCTTCTCGGATGTGATAATAATATTCTGTTCCTCCTTTCAGGACATGAATTCTAACATCATTAAAAAAAAATAAGAAAAAAGTTACTGCATCTCATGAAGAACAGAAGAAAAAACAACGAAAATCTATGAGAAGACTTCATGAAGCCCGAAAAAATGATCCTGAATTATACGAAGAAGAAAAACGTAAAGAACGAGGGCTATTATAAAAGAAAAAAGGAAGGAAAAGTTAAAAATATTCTGGATATGTCCGAAAGAGAAAAATTGGTTCAAGCACTGACGTGAAGTCAGGAGCTTTTGCGCGTATGTTCTATTGTCCATGCTCCTGTATTGGACACTCTCTTAATCGAATTTACCATGGTGAATTCTATTGTCTGTTCTCCTGTATGAGACACTCTTAATCGAATTTACCATGGTGAATTCGATTAAGGCTGTCCAATACAGGAGAATAGACAATAGAATTCACCATGGTAAATTCGATTAAAAGTGTCCAATACAGGAGAATGGACAATAGAACATACGCGCAAAAGCTCCTGACTTCACGTCAGTGCTTGAACCAATTTTTTTTATATTAAGGATATATGAATTTTTTTTTTCATTTAAAATTTAACATTATTTCATTTCCGTGAATTTTGTCTCACATCCGTGAATGCCGGTTTCATGAAAATCTCATTATTTCACAAAATACCAACGAAAGTGTGTAACCTTAGGCATAAGATTAATAAGAATTAATTTCTGGTTTAGGATATCTAAAAATAAATTCGATTATTGTTAATTTATTTTTTCTTAAACTAAAATGCGAAAGGGTAACATTTGGTGGGAATTACCCATTAGGGTCCTATAGCGGTCTTCGAACATCTGAAGTTCTGAATAATCATCACTTGGATTGGTCAGACCTGGTTTTGAAAGAGACCCTCCTGGCCTTACGAGCAACAATTTCCTTTTTGAATTCAAATATTGAAGGGATTTCTAAGAACAAGAGTGGATATCTTTGAAAACTAGTGGAGGCGATTCTTCTTCAAGAGAAGTATATTTGTGAGAGGGGAGTTTATCTAAGGTTATGTATTATTTTTAATTTGTTCGTTTTTCTCCTCTTGTCTTTTCATTTTTCAGGTTGAGTTTCAGGTACCTTGGAGACCCCTCTCTGTCTTTTGACGAAGGAATCCATAATGAAGAAAGAAAAGGCCAATAAATATTTTTAAATGTCAGCAAATTTTGCGAAAATTACAGACATTTGGGCAAAACCATAACACGATGTTATTGGAGCTGTTGTGATTGTTTCTCTTTTGCAATTTCATGCATTTATATAATTATTAGAGATACCTAAAATACTTTGCACGTACTACTGATAATATTTTAAATAACAATTTCTATACCACAACATATTCCATGAAATAATTATTATAATCACTCATTTTGTTTATATTTAGTTGTAATTTTTACACTCAATTAGTTTATGTTTTTGGCGCTCTTGTTCCTCGGAACAAATGTCTGTAATGTTCAAATTTTTGGGTAAAAATGGTCTTGAACGATTTGGTTCGACTTACTGATCAATAACCCGTGGTCGAAATCGATTCTGTCCGGCCGTCCGTTCGTTAACACGATAACTCTCGAACGGAATGAGCAAAAACAATTTGAAATTTTCAGAGTAGGTTTGGGAGATAAATATCTCGGTCAAGTTCGTTATTGGGCAAAATCGGCCGGATGGTTTCGGAGTAACGAAAACAAATTTTTTTTTTGATAACACAATTTTGAAGTCAATTTTTTGTAAGATGACGTTTCATCATAAGAATACATTGATATCATTTTCAACTCTAATGAGCTAATACTTTCGGAGATATGATTTTTCAAAATTACAATAATACATCGTACTGTTTTCACAGAATGCGAAATCTATCTGTCTGTGTTATATCTGGATTCACTGTTCATCCATGTAATCTTATCTATCTATAACAGATATGTCAAATGTATTTCTGTGCTAACAAACAAAATATGATGGAATGCAAAATGACCATTTATAGGATATTAGTGTACATGAGCGAGTAGTCGAATTCTGTGTGCTCCCGCATAAATAATAAACTTTCAATATCAAAGAACAAATTCGCGTTTGAAAAGTAGTCAACAGTTTCGATAAGACTCACACCTGATTCTGTAAATTTGCTAACTATTGGGAAAATTCAATTAACCCGGAATAAATCGAATTTCATGCAAAATGCCTTTAACAAGAGATCAAATGGAGGAAATAAAAAGACTTGTATCAGTGAATATAAAGCAGCTGTTAAAAGAAGACTCCTTTATAAAAACCATAACCGAACAGGTGTCGAAGATAATCCTGAACGTCGTGAATGAGATTTTAACATCCCATGAACAGAAAATTATGGAAGTTATAAATGAGGTTAAATCACTGGAGTCAAATATGAATGAGAAACAAATAAATAATACTGTCAAATTGGACCTGTTCGAGGAGAAGATTGGAGAATTTTCGAAGGTCGCACAAAACCTCGAGAAACCGTATGAATTAGGCTGGTTTTCCTGTCACGCTGACGGTCGGCGCTGGCGGTCAGCGCTGATCGGTCAGCTCGGATCCTTTTAGTATCGCGCTGATCAAATAGAGAAATAGAAGGATGCTATTGTCTCTGGCTCACTGAATGTGGAGGCTTGTCGGCGCCAGCCAGTCAGCGGCGCCGACGCGCCGGCGCGTACGTGCGCATATATAGCTCAGCGCTGACGGCTGTCAGCGCTGCGTGACTCGAAAACGCTACCTATAGCTACATACATATTGACCCATCAGCGCCGACCGTCAGCGTGACAGGAAAACCAGCCTTAATGGACCAACAGTTGAGAAAAAATAATCTCAGAATCTTTAATGTGAATGAAATCGCCAATGAAAATACAAAACAAACTGTTATATCGCTGGTTGAAAGAAAACTGAAACCCGAGGAAATCGAAGCCTGTTTCAGAGTGGGAAATAAAAAGAATGGAAAGCCAAGAAATATATTATTGAAGTTCTTCGATTACAGGAAGAGAATGGAAGTTTTCAACGCCAAGAAGAATTTGAAGGGTTCAGGGATGGTGATCAAGGAAGATCTTACCATTGCAAGAGTCAAGATATTAGAGGAAGCTGGAAATAAATTTTCTTTTGTCAATACTTGGACAAAACATGGCAGGGTATTTGTTAGATCTAACACAGATATCATTAATATTGTATCAATTGAGCATTTGAATAAGTTATGATTGCATATATTTTGAGTGGCTGATTATATTGCGGGCCGTTTTTGCGCGTATGTTCTGGGGACCATCGCGTTATAGTTTTGCACAAATGTCTGTAACTTTCAAATTTTTTGACGAAAATGGTCTCAAAAGATTAAGTTCGACTCCCCAATGAAGAATTCGAGGTAAAATTTGATTCTGTCCGTCCGACCGTACGGCCGTCCGTCCGGCCGTTGCCACGATAACTTGAGAACGAAAATAGCTAGCGACTTGAAATTTTCAGGGTAGGTGGCGCATCCCAATACGATGGACAAGTTCGTTAATGGGCATAATCGGCCCTAAATGGATCTGGATACCAAGGTTGTGGCCTACGCAGACGACACTGTGTTTATATTCGTGGGTGATACGTGGGAGTTAGTCTCCAAAAAGGCTGAGAGGGGATTGGCGGTGATCAGTGGGGAGATGAAGAATCTTTTGTTGACCCTGAACATTCAGAAGACGAGGTTTATGACTTTCACGCTGACGGAGGCAACTTACCCAAATTTGAAAACCATTAAAATACACAAAATAAATAACTGCGACCGTAGTTGTGACTGTCAAGTTTTTATTGAAGAGGCTGAAAAAGTAAAATATTTGGGTGTATACATCGATCCATTGCTGAGATGGTGTGAGCATATTGAACATATTCTGAAATTGCTTCGGTGCACCCTACCAAAATTCAAACTGTTAGTTAACATATTGTCACAAAGAACAACTTTCACAATCTACTATGCCTTGGTACAGTCGATTTTAGAGTATGGTATAGTTGGTTGGGGCGCAGCTTACAGATCGCATCTAGAATGTTTGGATGTCACTCAGAGATTCATTCTTAAGATTATAATGAGAAGGGATCGTTTCTACCCCTCTCATCTTCTGTTCAGTGAGGCTAAGGTTTTTACTGTTGACCAATTGTTCCATAAGAATGTTCTTTTGATGGTTCATAAACACCCTGTGAATTATGAAAGGTATGAACATCAATATGATACTCATAGTCAACTCCTAGATCCAATCCAAATAGCAATGACACATAAAACCAATTCTCAAAAACACGCCCTCCATGTGGGCATAAGGATGTACAACACTTTACCTTTGGATATTAAACATATAGGCAACCTCAGACATTTTGTCAGAAGGATTAAAGTTGTAATTTTTGTGACCGGGAGTGGGCTATGCTGCGTGCATCCCAGTCGGTGGGGGAGGGGGGGAAATGCGGAGAGGGGAGTTGAATGATAGGAAGGAAAAAAGGTTAAAAATAGGTGAAAAATTATAGAAGGGAAAAATTCAACATACGATTAAAATGGTATATTTGGGAGTTTGATGAGGGATTTCTTTTTTTTTTGGTTAGGTTCGCGTTTTTTTTTTTCTTTCGTTTTTGTGTTTGGCTGGCAGATAATTGAGATCATGAATGGGTTCATGTATGTGTGTAATATTTGAATATTGTTAAATAAATGTTATTATTTATTACTGTCAGGCACAAACCATAGGTTTAGCTGACAGAGTTTAAAATAAATTTATTGTATTTGATTTTGATAAAAATAAACTTGAACTTGAACTTCTTGAACTTGATTATAATTACCCCTACCCTATATGCCCTTGGATAATCCATATGATGATGGAAATATATAATTTGGTAAGTTTATCAAATTGGGTTCAGAATATCTTCAGTGAAAACAAAACTGGAATATTGGCTAAGTTTCAATTGATATATGTAATATAATTTTCAGAGTATATTTGAGGAATGAATATCTGAGATAAGTTCGTTATTTAATTTGAATTTAGTTTCTTTTATGATGCAGTTCTATTATAAGAATCCATTGATATCATTCCCAACTCTGAGAAACCAATAATTTCGGAGATGAATTGTCAAAGTTTGAACAAGAGCGCCAAAGCTTCTGTCCACAGAACTTTCCCACATTTTTAAATCAGTATAAAAGCTGTAGTTGCGATTTCGTCGATCCATGAAAAGGATAGGAAGGGAAATTTCTAAATACAGCGTCGTTGCTTTAACATTTGTTACTTGATCACTCTTCGTTGCAATTTTATCGTCTCATGAATTTTCGCCTTAAGTGTGTCTGTGAAAGATATCGAAGGACATTTTGATTGATATCATTATCGATTTATTAAGGATTCTGCGAAGTGGGCTCATAAGCTTATACATATTTCAGAGGAGATGGATGATTAGAGGTGTCTGTAATTTCATCCGCTTCAAAGACATTGAAATTTGCAGATTTGATTTCCTTATAAATTTCCTGCCTGTAAATTTTCAACATTGCACCTAACTATTTGTTCTGAATGGTTTTAGAGACATCTTTAAAAACTTGCGAATATTTCAGGTATTGCAACAAGCATAGCGTCTTATTCGGCTGAAAAGTTGATTAAGAGTATATAAATACCTGGATTTTCCAACATCGTTGATTCATCATTGCCTTCTAATTTCTCTCCAATTTTATATAAGTAATCGATGATTTTATTATAAGTAATCGATGATTTTATTAAGAGGAATCGATGGAAACTCCGTTGGTGCCGTCATCATTAATAAGCATTACATTACGTTACGTCTACAAATTCACAATAACACATCCAGTAGATTGTAAGACGTTTACTGTAAACTGCGATAACTGAAGCCCAAATCAATCCCTCTATAGACCACATTAGTTAGGTTAGAATCATTTGCTTGGCGGGAGATCCATATTCAAATTTTTTAACAAGGAATTTCAACTTTGAGATGAAACCACCCTATTTAAAAGAGACTGTTAGTACAGAGACAACAAGTATTGGATACCTTCATCATTAGTGCATGTTTTCATGTTATTTCCACATTAAAATCTACCTCTATTTATTCTTAAATCAAAATTGAAACCATTATAGTTCGAAAGATTTTCGTATGTCGTAGATGACTTCTGTTGTGCGTCATTATAAGGTCGATTTAGGGTTATGTTATTATTTTTGACTGATTTCGAGTGAGCTAAGACATACGTCAATCGAATTTGGTGAACACTTTTATATTTATTAATTATTTTGGAAATATACAATTTTGTTATGAAAACTTGATTCTAGATGGTTGAGAAAGGTTCACAGAATCTATTTCAACCAAAATAAACCTTAAGAAATTAGCCAAAGTATCTAAAAACAGGCGAGAAATTCGCGTACATTTTAGGTCCATAAGAAATGCATGGGGAATTCAGTGCTCGGATCCACGGATGGATAGTAATTCAAATTTCCCGCCTAACCTAACTAATGTGGTCTATAGACCACATTAGTTAGGTTAGAATCATTCTCTTGGCGGGAGATCTATATTCAAATGTTTTAACAAGGAATTTCAACTTTGAGATGAAACCACCCTATTTAAAAGAGAATGTTAGTATAGAGACATCAGGTATTGGGTACCTTAATCATTAGTGCCTGTTTTCATGTTATTTCCGCATTAAAATCTACTTCAATTTATTCTAAAATCAAAATTGAAGCCAGTGTAGTTCTAAAGATTACTGTATGTCGTAGATGACTTCTGTTGTGCAGCATTACAAGGCCGATTTAGGGTTATGTTACTATTTTTGACTGATTTCGAGTGAGCTAAGACATACGTCAATCGAATAAGGTGAATCTTAATATATATATTTCTTGTGTGCGTGTGTATGTGACTGAACTCCTCCTAAACGACTGGACCGATTTTGATGAAATTTTTTGTGTGTGTTCGTGGAGATTCGAGAATGGTTTAGATTTACTAAAAATGACGGGGAGAACCAAAGTTTTCATTGCTCACCATAATTATCCTTTCTTTGATGGTATACCTGGCACCTCCGCCAATTTGCAACGCGATGTGTAACTTCGACTAGACCGATTTTGATGAAATTTTTTGTGTGTGTTCGTGGAGATTCGAGAATGGTTTAGATTTACAATTTGGTCTACTGGAAAATGTTTTTTCAATTAATTTCTTATTTATAAGGAGTTGTTGATTTTGGAATGTTTTACATTAGATCCGGCGGACGGCGCTATCATCGCATTCAATTTTAGTTTGTCCCGACAGATGGTGCTACGATTAATTTGTTATTCAATTCATGTGCTGATTAAAATATTAAATGTAATTATTTGCAATATGTCGGGAAGCGAACAAGACGCGACCGATGCGCTCTGCAAGTATTGTCGAAAAAATGTAGTGAAACCAGTAAAATGTGAAAAATGCTTCAGCAGTTATCATCGATCATGTGCACAACGTCAAAAAGGCGTTAAAATATTAAATGAAACATCAATAATTTGCTGCGAAAAAGAAGAAATTGAAGGGTTATTAGAAAACGAACCCAATTCAACAGCTCTAGTTGGCGATCTATACCAGAAGTGGCTACCAATAAATAGTGAGTCCAAAAGGGTTGATCTGTTAATTAACATAATAAAAAAGTTGGAAGAAACCAATAAATTACTATTCGAAAATAAGGAATTATTACACGAGAAATTATCCAAACTAGAAGATGATATTGCATTCAAGGACATGAAAATCGACAAATTAGAAAAACAGATATCAAGCATAAACATGGCAAAAAACCGCATACCAGATGATGCGATTATTAATTGTAGTAATCGTACATCGGAAACTGCAAGAGAAGTAGGTAAGAGAAATGAAGTAGGAGATGCCGCAACGAATGATCGTGACGTACATCGGAACTATTCGAAAGCGGTAACAAAGAATCTCTATCAAAACATGCAAATGGCGCAAGCGAAGAAAATGACAGAAGTGATAAATTTGAACAATTCTTTGTCTACTACGGGGCATAATAGTGCAAAAATGAATACAAATAGTACAGTAACAGCGGAAATACAATCCTCTAAGAATGAAGAATGGCAAGTCAAAAGCAATAGGCGATCACGAAGATTTGGGTTTACAAGGTTGGGAACTGGTAAAGCTGATGAAAATGCGACTAATGACGAAAATAAATTTACAGGACAAGAGAAAAAAGCCTGGTTCTTTATAAACAGAGTGAAGAACCATGTAACGGAAAACATCATTACAGAATACATAAGACAAAAACCTGGTTTCAAGGAAGAGATAGTGGAAGTAAAGGAACTGGAATTTGAAAGGAAAAGTGCAGACAGAAAAAGTTTTCTAGTAAAGGTGCCATTTAGCAAGAAGGATGAACTATATAAAACTGAATTCTGGCCTGAGAACGTAGGCATAAAACGTTTCAACTTCCAGGTCTATGAAAAAAACAAACCAGGTGGTAATTTTTTATAGGTAGTAAAGCAAAGGAAAATAAAATTAAACAAGTTGATATATGTGTTAATAAACCTACTAATCAAAAATCAGCTACCTATAGTATAATACATCATAACCTACAGTCAATGGGAAACAATATAGATGTGGTACAGCATTTTCTCAACAATCATAGGGATTGTAAAATCCTTTGCGTCACTGAGCACTGGATGTCAACAATGGAACTGAGTGAAAAACTGGGTAATTTAAGATTGGTCTCAAGTATATGTCGAGAACAAGGCAGGCATGGAGGAGCTGGTATATACATCCATCCAACTATTAGAAGTAAAAGAAGAAGACAAATAGAAGAGCTATCAATAATAGGACAATTTGAATGTGCAGCAGCTGAAGGTGCTATTGATGGAGAGAATGTTGTGGTGTTATCTGTGTACAGGCCAAGTGGTAATGATGCTATTATGGATGTTTTTCTACAACAATTGGAGAAGGCCTTAAGTGTAGTTTTTATGGAAAACAAAACTGTAATAGTTGCAGGTGATTTTAATATTGATTTATTAGATAAAAGCAGTAAGCATAGAATTGAATTTTTGACACTGATGAGGTCATTTCAACTTAAACCTTCTATAAATGAACCAACTAGAATAACTCAGAATACAAAAACTTGTATAGACAATATATTCACTAATATACATCTGCTGAAAGCAGAAGTTCTAACAACAAATATTTCGGATCACACAGGACAGAAAATTTCAATTAAATTAAGAACATGTAATAAAAAAGAATCAGTGTTTAGGAGACAATTCAATGATACTGCGAAAGAACAATTTAAAATGTCATTGGGTGATCAGGACTGGGAACGTGTTTTTGCTGTTGATGATAGTGATGTAGATGGTCAATGGAAAATTTTTATGCAAACATTTATGCTCATTTTTGAGGAATGTTTTCCTTTAAAACGTATCATAGATAAACGTAGATCACAAAAATATTATGACACACAAGAAGTAATAGATAGTAAAAAAAAATTAGATATACTTTTAACATTAAAAACGAGGGATAAAGCTTTCAAAGATCAATATAATGAAGAAAAACAAAGATACCAAAGGTTGTTATGTAAAGCGAGGGGTAATTGTTATAATGAAAAAATCATGCAGTCTGAAAATAAAAACCGAACGATGTGGTCAATTTGTAGGGAGATAAGGGGTGATAATGGTAATAAGTATAGAGATAGTGGTGAAAACTTTTTTGGTTGTGACGCAATAGCAAGGGTAAATGAATATAACATGTTTCTTGTAGAGAAGATACCTAGATTACTGGGTGATCTGGTTGGTGCACCATCATCCCAAAATATTCCAACCAACAGTAAAACATTTCATTTAGAACCAACTACGCCAGAAGAAATAGGAGAAATAATAAACAAAATTAAGAATAAATTCACAAGTGGAGAGGATGGTGTACCCTCCAGTTTGACTAGAGTCTGTGGTGACGAGATCAAACATATTCTCTCTTTTATCATTAATAACTCTTTCAAGTATGGTGTATTTCCAGATCAGTTGAAAATGTCACTCATTAGACCTATTTTTAAAAGGGGGGAAGTATCGGCTATGGAAAACTATAGACCGATCAGTTTGTTGTCGTCCTTTTCTAAAATATTTGAACAAGCTATGAGCACAAGATTATTGAACTTTATTAAAGAATGTAACATCATAAGTAATTCTCAGCATGCCTACCTGAAGGAAAAGTCCACTCAATCTGCAATATATCAGTTTACTGAAGAAATCCTTAAATTACTTGAAAAAAATGAACTAGCTCTAGGATTATTTTTGGATCAATCAAGTGCCTATGATTGTTTGGTTAGGGAGCTTCTATTGAGAAAATTAGAGTGTATGGGTATTAGAGAAAAATCAGGAAAGTGGTTTCAATCATATCTGACAAAACGACAACAGAGAGTTAGTATTTTGAAAGAAGGAAAAGAAATAAAATCAGAAGTATTAGAATCGAAGTTTGGAGTCCCCCAAGGTAGCGTGTTGGGGCCGATTCTATTTATTATTTTCATAAATGATTTGTACTCTGTAATACCTAGACTGATAACTGGTTTCTCGGATGATGCAAATGTTTTAATTAGTGCCAGTGACTCAGAACAACTAGAAATTAATGCACAAGATTCTTTTGAACAAATAAAATCTTGGTTTGCCAATAATAAACTTATCTTAAATGGAAAAAAAACAACTGCAGTAATGTTCAGTACAAATAAAGTAAGAAATGAGAAAGAATACATTAGGTTGGACAATAGCGATATAAAACTAGAAGAGTCAACAAAATTTTTAGGAATTTATATTGATCAGTTTCTGAAATGGACTAGTCACATAGAAAGTCTCTCAATGAAATTAAGTTCAATAGGGTATGGTATTAGATCTCTTAGAAACTATCTAAGTCAACCGTGTCTAAAAGTTGTATATTTTGCAAATTTTGAATCTCTATTGAGATATGGCATTATATTCTGGGGAATAAGTACGAGAGTGAGTGAGATATTTGTTATACAAAAAAGAATTGTAAGACTGATGTTTGGATTGAAATTTTTGGAGTCATGCAGGGGAACATTCAGAAAAAATAAAATTTTAACCGTTTATGGTATTTATCTATTTGAGTGTTTGGTATTTCTCTTTAAAAACAAAAATATAATGTTACAACATACCACAGTTCATAATTACCCTACAAGAACCCTTGATATACACTATCCAAGGCACAGATTGAGTTTGAGTGAAAAACATCCGTCTTACAACTGTATCAGGATTTATAATAAATTGCCAAGTAGAATTAAAATGATAACAAGTCTTGTGTTGTTCAAAAGAAAAATGAAGGAAATATTAATTGAGTTGGAACCATACTCATTAACTGAGTATTTTGAAAATGAGTTTGAGATGGCATTATAAAGAGTTTCAAATTTTTTGTTTTTTTTGACACTATTTCATTCTATGTTGTAACATACTCTGAAATAAAGATATTTATTATTATTATTATTATTATTATTATTTTTTAAAGAGTTTTGAAGTGTGTATAAATAATTTTGTGAATTCAGATGTTTTTTTTTGTAAGGAGTTTTTGATTTTGGAATGTTTTACATCAGATTCGACGGATGGCGCTATCATCGCATTCAATATTATTCTATTTTAATTTTAGTTTGTCACGACAGATAGTGCTACGATCAATTTGAATTGGAGTTGGCGTTAGGGTTGGAGTTGTCGTTGGCGTTGAGGTTTGCATTGACGTTGGAGTTGGAGTTCACGTTGGAGTTGGAGTTCACGTTGGAGTTGGAGTTGGAGTTGGAGGGCAGTACGAAGTCTGCCGGGCCAGCTAGTTCTTTTATATTTATTAATTATTTTGGAAATATACAATTTTGTTATGAAAACTTGATTTGAGATTGTGGAGAAAGGTTCACTGAATCTACTTAAACCGAAATAAACCTTAAGAAATTAGCCAAAGTATCTAAAAACAGGCGAGAAATTCGCGTAAATTGTAGGTCCTTAAGAAATGCATGGGGAATTCAGTGCTCGGATCCACGGATGGATCGTAATTCAAATTTCCCGCCTAACCTAACTAATGTGGTCTATTGGAAGCATATACTCGGAGGAGGTACATGTTAGACAGTTACTCGGAAATAAGTTTTGATCGTTAGAATTACTGGCTTGACGCACATAGGACGAATGCGAAAGGAAAGTTTGATATCGTCTTCGTAAAATCAACAAAAAAAAAATGAAATTAAAATTTCTGAAATATCTCTCTGTTTATCTTAGTGATTGGGTACACTTGTGCCCTTTAGAACCAGCTGCCACTGAATTATATTAGTGCTTTACAACAAAATTAGATCCTCATAATCTACAGTACTATTACGTTACCCGATGAGTCTTCAAATGACGTAGTAAGTGACATTTCTGGGAGAACCTCTTATTGCAATATTCACAAAGGAAAGCTCTTTCTCCTGTATGAGTTAACATATGCTGCTCCAATTGCCCCTTGGTGCAGAATGCCTTACCGCACTGATCACATCTGAAATTCTTCTCGCCAGTATGGATTCGAACGTGGGTTCTGAGGTTGCTGGAACTTGCAAACCTTTTGGTGCAGTAGCTGCAAGCGTAAGGTCGTTCCGAGGTATGTATGGCTATTGTATGTTTGGTTAACTGTTGGGCTGTCGTGAAGGCTTTGTGGCAAGCTGCACAGACATGGTTCTTCTCCCCAGTATGAGACTTCATATGGGTGTGCAGGTGGCCCCCATTTATAAATCGCTTATCACAGAGATGACAGACATAAGGCCTTTCCCCAGTATGGATTCTTATGTGATGTACTAGACCTAAAAAAAAAAATTCAAATTACTAGAGTGCAAAGTTAATCTGAAATGGAATGTTTAAAATAGTAGATAGAACAATTCTTTGGCACAATTAAAGGAAGCATATTTAACGAAATAAAGGAGCACTGATGAGAGGTCGGTCTGCTTTGGCGCATTTGTTTATGTTGACCAATCTCAATTGAATTATGTCATAAAGAAGCGCGCAAAAGCAGACTGACCTCACGTCAATACTTTTTTATGATTTTCGATATTAAATGACGTGAGTCAGTCTGCTTTTCCGTCGATCGAAATAAAAAATATGATTTGAAAAAAATAATGAATTTTTTATGTATGAAAAGATAGGTACACAATCTTAATGAACGATTCAGGATTCAATCAAATATTACACGTATAGAAATATCAAAAAATTTAGTACTCACTGGGTTTCGTTCTGAAGATTTTCCCACATGTCCCACACTGGTGATTCTCCACTTTTTTTGGTTTGGTACTTTTCACTTGGTAGCTGCTATCTAAATCCATGTTCAATTCTCCCACTTTCAAGTTGGTATCATTTGATTTGAGCTCATCAAAATCTAATTTCAATTCAGTTAAGGTAACTTTTTCTAACTCACATAGGGGAGGCACATTTTGTAGGGTGCTGAGTTGATTATCCACTGGTTGACTTTGCAGTGGTTCCTGTGTCTGAATGTGGCCAGTTTCACTAATGTTATTTACTTCTTGGATGCCTTGTATTTGTAGAGTATTATTGTTGATACCTCCATCAGTAGTTGTGAACGTGATTGATATGCTGGAGTTAGAGAGTTCAGACTCAGCCTTTATATCGGAAACATATTCTGCTCCAGAAATATGAATTTCTCCTGATGAAATATGTTGGATATTATCGAAACAACTCCTGAGTCGAGCATCTGATGTTTCACATTGAACTTTGAATTGAAAAGCTATATTGAGCTTCACTACACATTTTTGGCATATATAAGGGGACAAGCCATCTCCTGCTTCCACCTAAAATTCACAATTATCTCAATGTAGATTTTCTGAAATCTCAAACTAAAAAAGATTCCCTACCTGCACCTGGGCACACGACATAAGTAACACAGAGAAATGAGCTGGTTTAATGGGATCAAATATCGGCAAAAGCTTTCCTTTTTCTAAGCACACTCGGCATATATTATTCATATTCATAGTAAGATAATAGTTCAATAAATCATTTGTTTGCGAAGTTTTATCTTCTGCCATTTCTCACTAAATAATTATTATAAATTATAATATCGTTTGTTTTTGTTCTCTGTTGTCAATATTGTCAATTGTCATATCCATTCCATATGACATAGTTATATCCATAGAACTATAGTAAATACACCATACACCACAGAACACCGCTTAAAGCACACACAAGTCATGAAATATCTGCTTGGAATCAAGTTATATTTGCGAGTTACCTAAGGTTGCGATTTACCCGAGCGTTTAGCCATCTTGAATGCGAAACACTCGGATAACTCGAGAAACCTGTCATCAGTCTACTATAACTCCTGACGCCATTCATAAGATAGAGAAGAAGAAGGAGAGTTCAGTAGGTCTTGTGTGGCAAAATGTCATACCCTTGATCTTGAAAATAAAGTGAGGTTATGAGGTTAATTTCGAAATCATCAACAAAGTTTATAATTTAGAAGAATTTTTGAAATACTGGGCCTATTTATTATTAGAATTCTGTGATATTGATCCTCAACATCTTCAAGCTCTTCGTTTATATCAAATCCTAAATTTTCCTGTGTGCATGAAAGTAATTTGTCTCGTTAACACAAAAAAAGAACAATCTATGGTAGACTGACATTCAGCGGTAAAATCGAAATATTCCAATTCAAATAATATAGAGAAATGTAAACATTGGAGGGAAAAATGTTTGGAACTGAAACTTTAGATAATTCAAAATTGGCGATTTCACAAAAAAATCAGTAATGGAGTAAGTATAGGCTCTTCAATGGGACCCAAATAATTTAACAAAATGAAAAATGATGTACGTTTTTGCAGAGTTGTTCGAGAAAATTATGAAGGAACAGATGGATTTGATATTCAAGCAGGGCTGACCTGGATTTATCCTACGAATTATCCTATGAGAGACTATCAGTACAATATCATCGAACAAGCACTCTACAAAAATACATTGGTGAGATTTTGAACATGTCCTGTAAATGACTTATGATGCATTTTTTAGGTAACTTTGCCAACAGGACTTGGAAAAACCTTCATTGCTGCTGTTGTTATGTATAATTATTATAGATGGTATCCTACGGGAAAGGTAGTATTTATAGCTCCAACTAGACCATTAGTTAAACAACAAATAGATGCGTGTTACGATATTATGGCAATACCAAAAGACGTAACAATAGAATTGACTGGTACAAATAAAAACACTATTAGAAATGAAATATGGTCGGATAAAAGGGTGTTTTTCATTACACCCCAGATTTTACAGAATGATTTGGATAGGTGTCCTGAATTGGCTACATTAATCAAATGTATTGTGTTTGATGAAGCTCATAGAACTAGAGGAAATTATGCTTACTGTGAAGTTATGAAGAAGATGAAAGCACAAGCAAAATATTTTAGAGTTTTAGCTCTGAGTGCTACACCGGGAAATAGCATAAATGATGTAGGAGAGGTACATATATTATTTAGTTTGTATTTTTTATTAAGAAATAGGGGCCATAAAATGCTTAGTTGTAATTCAATATAAACCTATATTTCAGTTTAACCTCCAAGCTGACCTTAAATAATCTTTTATGAATAACGCCTTTTGTGATTTTTTCCAGGTGATCAATACTTTAATGATATCACATTTAGAATACAGAACTGAGGACAGTGTGGATGTCAAACCCTATGTATTTCAAAGAAAATTAGATACCATTGTTGTTCCTTTAGGTCAAAAATTGGTTCAAGTGAGAAATGATTATTTAGAGGTACAATATATTATTATGTCCACTAGTTAAGCTTGGGAATCTTCAATTGCACTTGAATTTTAGGTACTCGAAAAATATAGCAGAACCCTACTCAAATACAAAGTAGTGCAGGGAAATTGTAGCACCTTAACCAAAGGGGCAATATTTAGAATTAAGAAAGAATATCAAGAAAGGAGTCACAGGTAAATTTTGAAATAGTAGTTTTGATTGTTTGCTTTTATTCTTCAAGTATTTTACAATTAAACCAACTCATAAATAACCTCCATAAAGTTAGCAGAGCCTCTTGCGAAAATTTCAATGAAACCTATTGCATTAATTGTCGAATATTTGTCGAGAATTTGTCGTGAAAGAAAAAAATTTGTCGCGCGCTTAGTTTTTTTTATATGGGGTGGCTCTGCTAACTTAATATTGAGTTAGCAGAGCCACTTGCAACAATTTCAATGAAACCTATTGCATTAATTGTCGAGTATTTGTCGTGAATTTGTCGTGAAAGAAAAAAGTCTGTCGCGCGCTTAGTTTTTTTTATATGGGGTGGCTCTGCTAACTTAATATTAAGTTAGCAGAGCCACTTGCAACAATTTCAATGAAACCTATCGCATTAATTGACGAGTATTTGTCGTGAATTTGTCGTGAAAGAAAAAAGTTTGTCGCTCGCTTCGTTTTTTTTGTATGGGCTAAATTAATATTTAGCTAAAGGGGCCACACACAAATCACGTACGTTGGTTAATCGTATTTTTTTTCAATCAGAAATGAGCTGAATACTTGTCGAACGACCCAAACATATTCGTCGTGACAGAAAAAAGTTTGTCGCGCGCTTAGTTTTTTTATATGGGGTGGCTCTGCTAACTTAATATTAAGTTAGCAGAGCCACTTGCAACAATTTCAATGAAACCTATCGCATTAATTGTCGAGTATTTGTCGTGAATTTGTCGTGAAAGAAAAAAGTTTGTCGCGCGCTTCATTTTTTTTGTATGGGCTAAACTAATATTTGGCTAAAGGGGCCACACACAAATCACGTAAGTTGGTTAATCGTATTTTTTTTCAATCAGAAATGAGCTGAATAATTGTCGAACGACCCAAACATATTCGTCGTGACAGAAAAAATTTTATCGCGCGCTTAGTTTTTTTTAAATGGGGTGGCTCTGCTAACTTAATATTAAGTTAGCATCAGAGCCACTTGTAACAATTTCAATGAAACCTTTTGCATTAATTGTCGAATATTTGTCGTGAATTTGTCGTGAACGAAAAAAGTTTGTCGCGCGCTTCGTTTTTTTTGTATGGGCTATATTAATATTTGGCTAAAGGGACCACACACAAATCACGTAAGTTGGTTAATCGTATTTTTTTTCAATCAGAAATGAGTTGAATAATTGTCGAACGACCCAAACATATTCGTCGTGACAGAAAAAATTTTGTCGTGCGCTTAGTTTTTTTTAAATGGGGTGGCTCTGCTAACTTAATATTAAGTTAGCAGAGCCACTTGTAACAATTTCAATGAAACCTATTGCATTAATTGTCGAATATTTGTCGTGAATTTGTCGTGAAAGAAAAAAGTTTGTCGCGCGCTTCGTTTTTTTTGTATGGGCTAATTTAATATGTGGCTAAAGGGGCCACACACAAATCACGTACGTTGGTTAATCGTATTTTTTTTCAATCAGAAATGAGCTGAATAATTGTCGAACGACCCAAACATATTTGTCGTGACAGAAAAAAATTTGTCGTGCGCTTAGTTTTTTTTTAATGGGGTGGCTCTGCTAACTTAATATTAAATTAGCAGAGCCACTTGTAACAATTTCAATGAAACCTATTGCATTAATTGTCGAATATTTGTCGTGAATTTGTCGTGAAAGAAAAAAGTTTGTCGGGCGCTTAGTTTTTTTTGTATGGGCTAATTTAATATTTGGCTAAAGGGGCCACACACAAATCACGTACGTTGGTTAATCGTATTTTTTTTCAATCAGAAATGAGCTGAATAATTGTCGAACGACCCAAACATATTCGTCGTGACAGAAAAAAATTTGTCGAGCCCTTAGTTTTTTTTAAATGGGGTGGCTCTGCTAACTTAATATTAAGTTAGCAGAGCCACTTGTAACAATTTCAATGAAACCTATTGCATTGATTGTCGAATATTTGTCGTGAATTTGTCGTGAAAGAAAAAAGTTTGTCGCGCGCTTCGTTTTTTTTGTATGGGCTAAATTAATATTTGGCTAAAGGGGCCACACACAAATCACTTAAGTAGGTTAATCGTATTTTTTTTCAATCAGAAATGAGCTGAATAATTGTCGAACGACCCAAACATATTCGTCGTGACAGAATAAATGTTGTCGCGCGCTTAGTTTTTTTTAAATGGGGTGGCTCTGCTAACTTAATATTAAGTTAGCAGAGCCACTTGTAACAATTTCAATGAAACCTATTGCATTAATTGTCGAATATTTGTCGTGAATTTGTCGTGAAAGAAAAAAGTTTGTCGAGCGCTTCGTTTTTTTTTTGTATGGGCTAAATTAATATTTGGCTAAAGGAGCCACACACAAATCACGTACGTTGGTTAATCGTATTTTTTTTCAATCAGAAATGAGCTGAATAATTGTCGAACGACCCAAACATTTTCGTCGTGACAGAAAAAAATTTGTCGCGCGCTTAGTTTTTTTTAAATGGGGTGGCTCTGCTAACTTAATATTAAGTTAGCAGAGCCACTTGTAACAATTTCAATGAAACCTATTGCATTAATTGTCGAATATTTGTCGTGAAAGAAAAAAGTTTGTCGCGCGCTTTGTTTTTTTTTGTATGGGTAAATTAATATTTGGCTAAAGGGTCCACACACAAATCACGTAAGTTGGTTAATCGTATTTTTTTTCAATCAGAAATGAGTTGAATAATTGTCGAACGACCCAAACATATTCGTCGTGACAGAAAAAATTTTGTCGCGCGCTTAGTTTTTTTTAAATGGGGTGGCTCTGCTAACTTAATATTAAGTTAGCAGAGCCACTTGTAACAATTTCAATGAAACCTATTGCATTAATTGTCGAATATTTGTCGTGAAAGAAAAAAGTTTGTCGCCCGCTTCGTTTTTTTTGTATGGGCTAATTTAATATTTGGCTAAAGGGGCCACACACAAATCACGTACGGTGGTTAATCGTATTTTTTTTCAATCAGAAATGAGCTGAATAATTGTCGAACGACCCAAACATATTCGTCGTGACAGAAAAAATTTTGTCGTGCGCTTAGTTTTTTTAAATGGGGTGGCTCTGCTAACTTAATATTAAGTTAGCAGAGCCACTTGTAACAATTTCAATGAAATCTATTGCATTAATTGTCGAATATTTGTCGTGACATGTCGTGAAAGAAAAAAGTTTGTCGCGCGCTTCGTTTTATTTGTATGGGCTAAATTAATATTTGGCTAAAGGGGCCACACACAAATCACGTAAGTAGGTTAATCGTATTTTTTTTCAATCAGAAATGAGCTAAATAATTGTCGAACGACCCAAACATATTCGTCGTGACAGAAAAAATTTTGTCGCGCGCTTAGTTTTTTTTAAATGGGGTGGCTCTGCTAACTTAATATTAAGTTAGCAGAGCCACTTCTAACAATTTCAATGAAACCTATTGCATTAATTGTCGAATATTTGTCGTGAATTTGTCGTGAAAGAAAAAAGTTTGTCGAGCGCTTCGTTTTTTTTTTTTGTATGGGCTAAATTAATATTTGGCTAAAGGGGCCACACACAAATCACGTAAGTTGGTTAATCGTATTTTTTTTCAATCAGAAATGAGCTGAATAATTGTCGAACGACCCAAACATATTCGTCGTGACAGAAAAAATTTTGTCGCGTGCTTAGTTCTTTTTAAATGGGGTGGCTCTGCTAACTTAATATTAAGTTAGCAGAGCCACTTGTAACAATTTCAATGAAACCTATTGCATTAATTGTCGAAAATTTGTCGTGAATTTGTCGTGAAAGAAAAAAGTTTGTCGCGCGCTTCGTTTTTTTTGTATGGGCTAAATTAATATTTGGCTAAAGGGGCCACACACAAATCACGTAAGTAGGTTAATCGTATTTTTTTTCAATCAGAAATGAGCTGAATAATTGTCGAACGACCCAAACATATTCGTCGTGACAGAAAAAATTTTGTCGCGCGCTTAGTTTTTTTTAAATGGGGTGGCTCTGCTAACTTAATATTAAGTTAGCAGAGCCACTTGTAACAATTTCAATGAAACCTATTGCATTAATTGTCGTGAAAGAATGTCGCGCGCTTCGTTTTTTTTTGTATGGGCTAAATTAATATTTGGCTAAAAGGGCCACACACAAATCACGTAAGTTGGTTAATAGTATTTTTTTTCAATCAGAAATGAGCTGAACAATTGTCGAACGACCCAAACATATTCGTCGTGACAGAAGAAAGTTTGTCGCACGCTTAGTTTTTTTTATATGGGTGACTCTGCTATTTTATTATTAAGTTAGCAGAGCCAACCCTTATAAAAAAAAAACTGAGCGTGCGATTATTTTTTTTTTTCTGTCACGACGATTATGTTTGGGTCGTTCGACATATTATTTAGCTCATTTCTGGTTGAAAAAAAATACAATTAACCACTGTACGTGATTTGTGTGTGGCCCCGTTAACCTAATATTAAGTTAGGCCATACAAAATCAACGAAGCACGTAACAAACTTTTTTCTTTCACGACAAATTCTCGACAATTATTCGACAATTAATGCAATAGGTTTCATTGAAATTGTTGCAAGTGGCTCTGCTAACTTAATATTAACTTAGCAGAGCCACCCGATATAAAAAAACTAAGCGCGTGACAGACTTTTTTCTTTCACGACAAATTCACGACAAATACTCGACAATTAATGCAATAGGATTCATTGAAATTGTTGCAAGTGCCTCTGCTAACTTAATATTAAGTTAGCAGAGCCACCCCATATAAAAAAAACTAAGCGCGCGACAAATTTTTTTCTTTCACGACGAATATGTTTGGGTCGTTCGACAATTATTCAGCTCATTTCTGATTGAAAAAAAAATTCGATTAACCAACGTACGTGATTTGTGTGTGGCCCCTTTAGCCAAATATTAATTTAGCCCATACAAAAAAAACGAAGCGCGCGACAAACTTTTGTCTTTCACGACAAATTTACGACAGTTATTCGACAATTAATGCAATAGGTTTCATTGAAATTGTTCCTAGTGGCTCTGCTAACTTAATATTAAGTTAGCAAAGCCACCCTATTTAAAAAAAACTGAGCGCGTGACAAACTTTTTTCTGTCACGACGAATATGTTTGGGTCGTTCGAAAATTATTCAGCTCATTTCTGATTGAAAAAAAAATACGATTAACCAACGTACGTGATTTGTGTGTGGCCCCTTTAGCCAAATATTAAATTAGCCCATACAAAAAAAACGAAGCGCGCGACAAACTTTTTTCTTTCACGACAAATATTCGACAATTAATGCAATAGGTTTCATTGAAATTGTTACAAGTGGCTCTGCTAACTTAATATTAAGTTAGCAGAGCCACCCCATTTAAAAAAAACTAAGCGCGCGACAAATTTTTTTCTGTCACGACGAATATGTTTGGGTCGTTCGACAATTATTCAGCTCATTTCTGATTGAAAAAAAATACGATTAACCAACGTACGTGATTTGTGTGTGGCCCTTTAGCCAAATATTAATTTAGCCCATACAAAAAAAAACGAAGCGCTCGATAAACTTTTTTCTTTCACGACAAATTCACGACAAATATTCGACAATTAATGCAATAGGTTTCATTGAAATTGTTACAAGTGGCTCTGCTAACTTAATATTAAGTTAGCAGAGCCACCCCATTTAAAAAAAACTAAGCGCGCGACAAAATTTATTCTGTCACGACGAATATGTTTGGGTCGTTCGACAAATATTCAGCTCATTTCTGATTGAAAAAAAATACGATTAACCTACTTAAGTGATTTGTGTGTGGCCCCTTTAGCCAAATATTAATTTAGCCCATACAAAAAAAACGAAGCGCGCGACAAACTTTTTTCTTTCACGACAAATTCACGACAAATATTCGACAATTAATGCAATAGGTTTCATTGAAATTGTTACAAGTGGCTCTGCTAACTTAATATTAAGTTAGCAGAGCCACCCCATTTAAAAAAAACTAAGCGCACGACAAAATTTTTTCTGTCACGACGAATATGTTTGGGTCGTTCGACAATTATTCAACTCATTTCTGATTGAAAAAAAATACGATTAACCAACTTACGTGATTTGTGTGTGGCCCCTTTAGCCAAATATTAATATATCCCATACAAAAAAAACGAAGCGCGCGACAAACTTTTTTCGTTCACGACAAATTCACGACAAATATTCGACAATTAATGCAAAAGGTTTCATTGAAATTGTTACAAGTGGCTCTGCTAACTTAATATTAAGTTAGCAGAGCCACCCCATTTAAAAAAAACTAAGCGCGCGATAAATTTTTTTCTGCCACGACGAATATGTTTGGGTCATTCGACAATTATTCAGCTCATTTCTGATTGAAAAAAAATACGATTATCCAACTTACGTGATTTGTGTGTGGCCCCTTTAGCCAAATATTAGTTTAGCCCATACAAAAAAAAATGAAGCGCGCGACAAACTTTTTTCTTTCACGACAAATTCACGACAAATACTCGACAATTAATGCGATAGGTTTCATTGAAATTGTTGCAAGTGGCTCTGCTAACTTAATATTAAGTTAGCAGAGCCACCCCATATAAAAAAAAAACTAAGCGCGCGACAAACTTTTTTCTGTCACGACGAATATGTTTGGGTCGTTCGACAATTATTCAACTATTTTCTGATTGAAAAAAAATACGATTAACCAACTTACGTGATTTGTGTGTGGTCCCTTTAGCCAAATATTAATATAGCCCATACAAAAAAAACGAAGCGCGCGACAAACTTTTTTCGTTCACGACAAATTCACGACAAATATTCGACAATTAATGCAAAAGGTTTAATTGAAATTGTTACAAGTGGCTCTGCTAACTTAATATTAAGTTAGCAGAGCCACCCCATTTAAAAAAAACTAAGCGCACGATAAAATTTTTTCTGCCACGACGAATATGTTTGGGTCGTTCGACAATTATTCAGCTCATTTCTGATTGAAAAAAAAAATACGATTAACCAACTTACGTGATTTGTGTGTGGCCCCTTTAGCCAAATATTAGTTTAGCTCATACAAAAAAAATGAAGCGCGCGACAAACTTTTTTCTTTCACGACAAATTCACGACAAATACTCGACAATTAATGCGATAGGTTTCATTGAAATTGTTGCAAGTGGCTCTGCTAACTTAATATTAAGTTAGCAGAGCCACCCCATATAAAAAAAAACTAAGCGCGCGACAAACTTTTTTCTGTCACGACGAATATGTTTGGGTCGTTCGACAATTATTCAGCTCATTTCTGATTGAAAAAAAATACGATTAACCAATGTACGTGATTTGTGTGTGGCCCCTTTAGCTAAATATTAATTTAGCCCATACAAAAAAAACGAAGCGCGCGACAAACTTTTTTCTTTCACGACAAATTCACGACAAATACTCGTCAATTAATGCGATAGGTTTCATTGAAATTGTTGCAAGTGGCTCTGCTAACTTAATATTAAGTTAGCAGAGCCACCCCATATAAAAAAAACTAAGCGCGCGACAGACTTTTTTCTTTCACGACAAATTCACGACAAATACTCGACAATTAATGCAATAGGTTTCATTGAAATTGTTGCAAGTGGCTCTGCTAACTTAATATTAAGTTAGCAGAGCCACCCCATATAAAAAAAACTAAGCGCGCGACAAATTTTTTTCTTTCACGACAAATTCTCGACAAATATTCGACAATTAATGCAATAGGTTTCATTGAAATTTTCGCAAGTGGCTCTGCTAACTTTATGGAGGTTCATAAATATTCTTCTACATTTGCATACAAAAATGTGAAATTTTACAGAAATTATATACAAATTTAAAATAGAATAAAGAATGCAGAGAATAAAGGACAAAAGAAAAAAATATGATGAAGGATTTTTTTAGTTAAACCCCAAAAATCAATTTGTGGATATTATCATGAGGAAGTTCTGGGCATAAAATTCAAATGTTACATCTTAATTTTCGTTCACCCTGATGGTGCTAATTCTAAACTAAAGTATATTTTTTTTCCAAAATATATCGACTATTTTTATGGATGTTCTGCTTTTGGTGAGATTTTCACAACCTTTTTTCATCGCTCGGGCAATACTTATTGTAGAACATTACACCAAATTTTCCTCCATTTAGCATCGGAACAAAATTATCCATTTCGAATTTCATGTAAATCCATTAACAAAATTAAGAAGATATTTTTTCTACCCTAAGTTTCAATCAATCTGGATGATTTTGATTTATTCTGTGTGAAAAATAACAGCAGTTTGCTTTATGAACTATAATATGGTTTTGGTAAAGAGCTCTCTTCTGCTCCTTTTCTACTCATTCAAAATACAACATTTTAAATTTTGTTTCAGAGATCCACATTATAAGGAAGTTATGCTTACTTTGAATATTTGTATGAGTTTGTTTCATGCCAGTGAATTGTTGATCAGACATGGCTTACGTGGGTTTTTGTGTTATTTTGAAGGTCTCTTTTGTGTTTGCCGTATTTTGCTCATTATGTAATGAATTTTACTTTTAGAACATATCAATGATCCTCTTCTGAGGAATAATGATGGTTTGATAAGAATTATGGAAGATGTGAGGAGTTATCTAGGTCCAATGCCTGCTGTGGAGAAATTACCTGATGGATCATATCCTGAGGTGAGCAGCCTTTGATAAATAATAAATGTATGAAGTTATATAAACTGACATTTTGTGGTGCAAAAAAGTTCTCAAGTACTCACTCTAGGCAGTATGGACATGGTAAAAATGGTAAATTCCTATATCATGCATTTACAATCTTTTTTTGCCTTATGAAGAACAGTTTATTAAAAAGTCCAAACTACACACATTGTAAAAGTCTGAAATTCACACACATCTCACACCAAACTCCAATTCTCTAGCACCAGTGGTTCAGGGATATCGCAGCTTCAATCCACACATCCCCCAACTCCAAACCCCAGTCTTCTTGTAAGAAAACTCAATTATATCACTTTCCGTCTGCTCGAAAGCCAGAAAGGGGCAGCATTTCATTGTCCCAAGGGGCACAATATAGGCACTTCGCCTCGGAAACAACTATTTTTCCGCGAAACTGACTTGCAAACACACATAATTGCCATGAGGTGCTAATATTGCTTTCCTGTTTCTACTGGCCGAGTTACCTATTGACCCCAGTCGCTCAGCTATCAGACAAATTTCACATTAAGTTGTGAATCGCAACAATCAGATGAAAACCAATTACAGGAATTAGCAGATGCTTACATGATCCATGTTTGAAAACAAATCGTTAATAATTTAACCAATATTTAGACTTTCACATTGAAATCTATTTTTTGAGGCTTGTAGAAGTCGGTTTTCTATGAAATTTTGCACACTCCAAGAGGTCATGATCGGTCACCTAAGCGCCAAAATTACACTCAATCCGATATGTGGTTTCGGAATTTCTAGCAAAATACCTACTCTGCAAAATAGTTGAACATTTTTTCCAGTCCTAACGGAATTTTATTGGGAAAAAAAATTTTCAAATTTTTTATTTTATATAAGTGTTTAAACTGATCAATGGAATACATCTGAAATCTTAACGATATGAAATACTCCAATGGAAAGATAAGCAACTAAATATCGACCTTATCCCAATTACCAACGCAACCAATTTTGGCTCCGGGTATTGGTAGTCCAGATATTAATAGAACAATAGTAGATAAGATTATCAGGTCCGCGAATTGCCTTTCTGCACTGCAACCAATGAGATCTATTGTGCAAATCCATTCTGCCACTAAGTACATAGGAGTTGATTGTTACATCAGAGAGGGATTTTAGTGTTCCCTGACTGTCACAGCGTAATATTTAGATGTATTTGCCAGAGTATCCTGTACGAATATTATCTAGCGTGCAGACCAGAATATATTAGTTCTATCTGCACTGTAGAGCAGTCCTTTCCAAGAGGAATGGACAGATTGGTAAGAAGACCCCCAATCCCGCCACCAGCCCAAGACCAGGTATTACTCTGATGAAGTCTCTTTTACTTGACCTCTGTTTCAACCATGTTGAGCTTAGAAGGTTAGGCTGGGAATTTATATAGTAATTTGGCCCCAAAGGTTCAAATATCATTTGAAATAAGACTCTATTTGTACTGATAGCATAATATGTGGGAATATATTACCCTTATCCATTAGGCAGCAAATCATTATCTAATTACATGATAACTTGATCATTAATAATGAAAAATGGCGATACCGTTGTTAATAAATCAACAAGGAACGCTCTGGACTTGTTGATTTATTAACAACGGTATCGCCATTTTTCATTATTATTTTTGAAAACGCTAAACAGCGTTCATGGCCATTGGGAAGATACTGTGTCTGAGCTCTGCGGGACTCGTTTCTCGATTAATATCGAGCGAATGGTGGCATATGATTTCACGCTTCAAATATTCACCGGTGGGGAAAGGCTGATTTCCGTGTTTTGTTTCATAGGTGGCGTGGGCGATTAGGTATGATCGACCAAGCCGGCTCTGAGAGGCTTAACGCGGGTCAGTTTAGTTGAATTTGTTGAGAAGCTGCAGAGTACTGATGAAGGCCAAGAAGCCAGAAACGCGTCTGCTCTTGCTTTCTCGGCAAATCAATGAACCCCCTGGGGTCTATTTGACTTGTGAAATATATGCATAAGTATATTAATTATACGAAGCCATTATGAAGGACCCTATTGGCAGGAACGCTCTGGACTTGTTGAACTTGATCATTTCTCCATACTTCTTGATTAATCCGAGGAAGTACAATAAGTTTTCAATTTTACAGGTGCCATCAAATACCACATTTGGTCACCCAAAATTCTACAAATTACGAGATATTCTGATATCTCATTTTAACAATAGTGAAGATGACAGCAAAGTTATTGTATTCTTTGAATACCGCGATTCTGTTAAAGAGGCTTTTTTGATTCTTCTGCAAGCCAGACCAATAATCAGACCTGAAATGTTTATGGGTCAAAGATCTGGAGTAACCCAAAAAATGCAGCTCAAGGTAGGTCAAGGAATACTACAATTTGTCTTTTCAACAAGTGCTTTTTAGGTCAAAATTTTTGCGTATTCTCCGATTGAGGTGTCATTTGATTCGGAAGAGCATGTAGATAGTTTTTGAGAAAATGCTAAGGCCGCTCGCAAAAATTGCAATAGTTGTAAATAATTAAGTGAAAAAAAAAGAAGGGGCTTTGGTTTTTTGCCAATATCCCAAAAACTATCTGAGATAATTCGAATTTGAAAAGAAGATTCAAGAAGAGGAGGAACTTTCCTTAAAAAAAGTCCCAACTCCCGGAACTAGGACCAATATTTATAATATTCCCAGAGGGTTGAAAATACTCCCGAAAACGGGTACTCCGGCTTGCGTAAGCCTCGCCCCCTTCGGACCTTTCATGAATAAATATTATTTCAACTTATTAAGTATGAAAATATAAAATTGAGAAAATTCAGGCGTCTGCAGGATAGATCAATGAACAATAATCCGTGGTCCAAAAATGTTTATCGCTACTTTTCAATTAGTTATCCATTAGTTAATTATCAATTTTTTGTATATCACGAATATTAACATCACAAGTGCGATAATTGTTAAACTATCAATCTGAGAATTTTTTCCTTTCGTGAAGCTATTATTCAAAGGTCTTGGAATAGATTCCCGTTGGAAAATTTGAAAAATTGTTAATTTTCGCTTTTTTATTAACAATTCACTTAAGTGAAAAATTATAATACTTCAATTATGTTTCAAAAGAAAATTTTAAATTATCTCATAAACAACGCATTGGTTTATAACAATTTTTTAAACAATAGGAGATAATAATTATTAAAAATAATTTTTGAGTAGTTTCTGATCATAAGGAAACGGATCAAATAGTGATATTATAAATTGAAGCTTTGTAATTTTTCACTTAAGTAAATTGTTCACAACAAAACGGAAATTAACAAAACAAAACAAAAACAAAGATTTTCAATAGAAATCTATTCTAAGACCTTTGAAAAATAGCTCCACGAAAGGAAAACATTCTTAGATTAATAGTTTAACAATTAGCGTACTTGCAATGTTAATGTTCGTGCTACAAAAAATTGTTAATTAACTAATGGATAACTAATTGAAACATCGCGATAAAAATTATTGGACCACGGATCATTGTTCATCGATCTATCCTGCAGGCGTCTGAATATTTTAAATTTTTTTATTTCCTTATTTAATAAGTTTAAATAATATTTATTCATCAAAGGTACGAAGGATACGAGGCTTGCGCAAGCTGGAGTAATCGTTTCCGGGCGTATTTTCAACCCTCTAGGAAAATTATAAATATTGGTCTTACAGTTCCAGCAGTTGGGACTTTTTTTTTGGGAAATTTCCTCCTCTATTTGAATCTTTTTGCGCGTATGTTCTGGGGAACATCGCGTTATAGTTTTGCCCAAATGTCTGTAACTTTCGAATTTTTTGACGAAAATGGTCTCAAACAATTTAGTTCGACTCCCCAATGAAGAATTCGAGGTCAAATTTGATTCTGTCCGTCCGGCCGGCCGTTGCCACGATAACTTGAGAAAGAAAAGAGCTAGCGACTTGAAATTTTCAGGGTGGGTGGCGCATCCCAATACGACGGACAAGTTCGTTAATGGGCATAATCGGCCCAGTGGTTTCCGAGTAATAATTTTGTTTTCAACCAATATAAATCCGATCGAATTGAAACTTGGTGAGTAGTTGTAGAATATGAACCTAAGCACGTTCGTGAAATTTTATGCGAATCGTATGGCTAGAAAATTTAAAAAAAATTATTAAAAAATATTTTTGTTGTCACGATAACTTGAGAACGGAAAGAGATAGCGGCTTGAAGTTTTCAGGTTAGGATGTGCACCAGAACGCGACATTTCAGTTTGTTTATGAGCATAATCGGCCAAACGGTTTTAGAGTTATAGCCATCTGAAATTTGGTGGTTTTTTGTTCCTCATTAACTCGACAAATACTGAACCGATTGAATTCAAACATGGTTATTAGTTGTAGAATGCCAACACGGAAATGTTTGCAAAATTTGGTGAGGATAGCATTTGTAGAAAATTTTTAATAAATCATTGAAAAAAAAAAAAAATTCTATATATCAGTAACTATTCGTTTGAAATTGCCGAAATTTTGCAAGAGCCTTCATAACCTAACTCTACTGCCAAGTTTCTAGTTTTAATACGATCGGTTGAATATTGTTGGAGATTCGAGCATTCTTGTGTGAGTTCAGTAGATGGGTGACCGTTGCCTCGATAACTTTCGAACGAAAGCAGATATGGACTTGCAGTTTTCAGGGTAGGTTGCGTATCCGATAGGGACAATTGAGTTCGTTTTTGGGCATAGTCGGTCTAACGGTTTCCGAGTTATACCCACCTGGAATATTATTTCCTTGATAACTCAAAAAATAAATATTCGATCGAATTGAAGCTTGGTAACTAGTAGTAGAAAATCAACATGTAGACGTGTTTAAAATTTTGTAGGAACCATACCCTAGAAAATTTGAAAAAAATTACGAAAAAAAAAATTTTAAGAGCCGTACTATTAGAAAATTTAAAAAAATCACGAAAAAAAAATTGGTTCAAGCACGATTAAGGGTGTCCAATACAGAAGAATGGACAATAGAACATACGCGCAAAAGCTTCTGACTTCACGTCAGTGCTTGAACCAATTTTTTCAAATTTGAATTATCTCAAATAGCTTTTGAGATATTGGCGAAAACCCAAACCTCCTTCTTTTTTTCACTTATTTGTTTATAACTATGGCAATTTTTGCGAGCGGAATTTGACACCTCAATCATAATTTTTGGAGAAAACGCACAAATTTTGACCTAAAAAGCACTTGTTGACTAGACTAAATAGCAATCATTGATGTCTAAGTTATGGAATATCTGTAGTTTATGGTCAAATAAACCCCAGTATTATTAGCATGCTTGTATTAAGCTCAATTCATTTCATTAATCCTCAGTGCCTCTATTATTCATCGAAACAAATTTTGTTTAAGGTTATAAATACATTTAGAGATGGAGATTGTAACACTTTGCTGTCTACTTCTATAGGAGAGGAAGGTCTGGATGTTGGCGAGGTCGACCTCATCATCTGTTTTGATATCTCAAATAAGTCCCCCATCAGGATGGTACAGAGGATGGGAAGAACAGGTAGGAAAAGAGAAGGACAAGTGATCATTTTAGTGACCGAAGGGAAAGAACAGCAAACCTTGAATGATTGTTTGTTTCATAAGAATAATATGAAGAGTTGGGCAGGATCTACAGAGATCATGAGTAAGTTTTTTGTGGAATCGCCAAGGATGGTACCCATGGAAATTATTCCACAGTGTATGAAGATGCAGATTACAGTTACTAAGCCAACTGTTCAGAAAAAAAATTCCTTAAAGGTGAGCAATCTTCATTTAAATAATGTTAATTTCCTTCTTACTTGCCCCATTTTTGTTGAATGCAATGTTCTTATGGTCTTATCTAAAATATATAGAAGGACTGTATGACAATGATTCTTTAGTTGTACTCAGACTATAGATATAGACAACATTAATTAGGTATAGTTGCGTATCTGCCTCCTTTCCTCGCTACTTCCGATGCTACTCGACGAGTGTGTGGCAGGGGTATTAGATTACTACAAAAATTTTAATATTTTAATGCCAGTCTCCACGATCCACGCGTTCGGAGTGGAAGCAGAAAGATCGAGTGCTTCGTTCGTCGCTTACGTATTGGAGGTTCAGCTTCCACTCCGATCGTGGCGACGCTGGAATTAGTGTTGGCCATAATCGAATGATTTCAATAATCGATATATATGTTCTCGAGAGATTTCAATAATCAAATGATCATTCGAGATATTGATCGTTCAGTATTCCTCTCAGTTATCATCGCGTCAACGGCTTCGGTTATCCCTTATCTTCAATATAATTGCGTCGGCTCTTTACAACAGTATTACACATTTTATGGCTTTATTTTATTAAGTAGACGTTGGTCCCTTGATAATATATTAATATGCTATTTTGTTTTGGTCCAATATTTGAATATTTATTTCCAGCTGTTGGAAAGGGAATGGAGCATATGAAATGAATTATGAACCTAAAATTCCCTAGAATTAATTCCAGAATTACAACATTACGCACGATACTCACATTTTAGTTTTCAGAATATTCATACAATGCACTATTATAATAGGTATACCTATTTATAATCACTAAATACAATAATACTGGCAACATCAGTTCCATCGGAAATGGTATTTTCGGACATATTTGTATTTGTGGACAATTAGTCAACCTCCGCTGTAATAGATTAGCGCCAAAAAATTTAAACCAAATAATTTTTCTGAATGGCGAAATGTAATTTCAATGAAATTTTTCATTTCTATATTTTTTACTTTCTTCCATTTCGTTTTTCGCAGAAACATATTTTTAATCATATATTGCACGTTCCAGATTGAATTTATTTTCTATTTTCTTTTTCATCCATCCAATAAATTATTGAAAATAAAATTTGAGTCAATTCAATAGATGCATAAAACCAATTGAAGGTATCTACAAGCATCAAATGCTACTTATACGAATATTTAACTACTTTTGCGCGTATGTTTTTTTGTCCATTCTTCTGTATTGGACACTCTTAATCGAATTCACCATGATAAATTATGTTGTTAATTCGAATTCACCATGGTAAATTCGATTAAGAGTGTCCAATACAGAAGAATGGACAATAGAACACACGCGCAAAAGCTCCTGACTTCACGTCAGTGCTTGAACCAATTTTTTTTTCGTAATATTTTAAAAATTGTCTGGCGGTACGGTTGTTACAAAATTTTACACACGCCTTTATGTCGATATTCTACGACTAGTTACAAAGCTTCAATTCGATCGAGTCTATATTTTTTGAGTTATCGAGGAAATAACTCCGAAACCGATGGACCGATTATGCCCTAAAACGAACTTAACTCTCCCATTGGGATGTGCAACCTACCCTGAAAATTGCAAGTCCCTATCCCCTTTCGTTCGAGTGTTATCGAGGCAACGGTCACCCATCCAGCTACTGAACTCACACAAGGCTGCTCGGATCTCCAACAATATAGATCCGATCGTGTTCAAACTTGGAACTTGGCAGTACAGTTAGGTTTTGAAGGCTCTCGGAAAATTTCAGCGATGTCGGACGAATGGGTTCTGATATATAAAATTTTTTTCAATGATTTTTTTTTTAATTTTCTAGTGACACGATCCTCGCAAAATTTCGCAAGATTTTTCGCGTTGGCATTCTACAACTAATAACCATGTTTTAATTGGATCGATTTTGTATTTTTCGAGTTATTGAGGAAATAACAACCAAATTTCAGATGGGTATAACTCCAAAACCGTTTGGCCAATTATGCCTATAAACGAACTCAAATTTCCATTCAGATGCTCAACCTCCATCAATAATATTAATAACCACCATTGATAGTGCTACTCTCCTCTTGAAAATGTTGATAGAATTTTTATTTTTAGAATTTAATCAAACAGATGTCCAGTGGATCGAATTCAGCAACATCAGAGGATGTGGAAATTATAGAAATAAAAGAAAGAATACCAAATCAAATTTCCCTATTCAATAAACGTAATAAACCTTTTTTTAAAATTTGTACCTTCGATATTGAATTACATCCATTTCAGCGATCTCTCAGGATTTTGATTTGAAACCATTTTACAATGACTACATAGAGCATCAAAGGATGTTTCAGCATAGTTCAAAGATCAGTTCATCGGATGCATCAAAACTGTTTGTCAATCTGATGAAATTTGCTGATTCTAAGAGGTTTAATATTCCACTTACTCAAGGAACAAGTAAGTTGATATAAGGTGTATGGGGAATTCAGTACAAATTTCATATCACCAAATATTTTACAAGAAAGTACAACCTGAGAAGAGTGCCTTCAGAGGTAGGCAGTTAAAGATAAAATATTAATAAGATAATAATCGTCATTTATGAAAAAAGCGAGTCATTAAATTTCAACAAATATTTTAGGATATAACCTTCAGAAACATAATTTTACCTATCATGTGACTATCCCGGGAGTGAAACAAAAATAAAAATTCGTGAAAAGCATTGGCTTGAAGTCTGGGATTTTTACGCGCATGTTCTATTGTCTATTCGCGACTCACACGTCACACACCCTCAGGAATTAGTGTGGATTTATGCAGCAACAGTTAACAATTATCAAGTAACTAGTATCAAATAACAATGATGAATTAATAAGCATAAAACTGTAACCCAAATTAACAATTAAGAAGTAAAAAGTAAGGATTCGCACAAGTCGGAGATTCAAGGCATTCGTTTTGCAAAATAACCTCCGTTTCCTTGATTATCAAAAATAAGTGTTTAAAATGTGGATGATCTACTGGCCATAGTCATTATGGCCACTGGCCGGGATGACTCGGTCCTGGCCGGGAGCATATCAGAGGCGCTAACAGCAACACAAGGCTGGTGTGAGGGGGAACAGTTGAACGTGAACTATCGTAAGTGTCATTCACTAGGAAGAGGAAGCTTAAAATGGATTCCCTTACTATGAATGGAGTCCACCTCCTTTTTGCGGATGGGGCTAGATATCTCGATGTCATTCTGGATGGAAAACTGAACTGGAGCTCACACCTAGAAAGGGTGATCCACAAAGCTAGGCACTATCTCTGGGCCTGCCAGTGGACTTGTGAAAGTTGGGGACTGGCTCTGAAACAGCTCGACTGGTTGTACGTGATGGTGGTGAGACCACAAATCACTTACGGCAGCATTGCTTGGTGGGAGTGCACTGTAAAGGTGCAGTCTCAGCTCAAGCTTGCATAAATTCAGAGATCTATGTGCTTGATGGTGACTGGGGCTTTTCGCTTCACCCCCACCGTAGACATGGAACGCCTACTACACGTCGCCCCTCTTCAGCTAGTGATAAGGAGCGTGGCCCGAATGGCGACATATAGATTTCTGCATATGGCTCGCAATGAGCCTGATACGATCGGCTACGTGTTTGGTTCTCTGCAGGCTGAACTGGAGGCCAACGAGATAATGAGAATACAGTCTGACGTATCTATAACCAAAAACTACACAGAGTGGCCCTCCCGAGTCATCTTTCCCATCAGAAACTATTGGACTAGCTCGGCGACCCCACTGCTTGAGGGTCCCTATTGGGTCACAGATGGATTCACTACCACCCAAGGGCTGATAGCGGAAGTCAGCGGTTGCAAAATTGATGAGGGCGAATCCATCAGCCTTGATATTTTTGCGACTGTCTTTCAAGCAGAAATTTTCGCCATTGATCATTGCACGAAGCTCATACTTGAGAAATAATGGGTCAACCGCCTTGCAGACCTTGACTTCATACAACTGCAAGTCACTGCTTGTGCAGGACTGTCGGACCGCACTTGCTGAACTGGGAGAGCGCTGTAGGCTGCAGCTCATATGGGTCCCGGGCCACTCGGGTTGAGAGGGTAATGAGGTGGCGGCACGAGGGGCTTCCACGGTGCTCATTGGACCTGAACCGGCATGTGGCATTTCCCTCAAAGCAGCAAGGTGGGAGAACAACCGATGGTTGGACCAAAAGGTCCAGGAAATCAGGAGCAGCATACCTAGACACAGACATGCTCGCTGAACAATTATCGGCCCATCAGCTGAAAGAGTCAGACAATGGCTGAGATTCTCTAGGTCTAGGTTATACCTTAACAGCTGTATACCCGAGATCACTGTGGCCTCAGGGAACACCTTAGTACTCTGGGGTTGACTGATGACTCTTAGTGCAGACTATCCCTGGAGGACGACGGGTCTATCAAACACATCATGTGTGACTGTCCCTCTGAGGACCGGATCAGCATTGAGGAACTAGGAGTTCACAAACTAAGACTGGGGGAACTCCAGCCAGAACTCCACCAGACTCATATCCCTTATCTTAAGGATTGAGCTTGTGGGTAAAGTATATATTTAGGTGTGCCACAATATACCGATTGGTCGCAGTGGTGGGACGAATTTCGTCTGCCCGACCGAACTCATATATAATATAAAGTGATCAAAGACCGAGTGTATCTAGTTAGGTTAGCTTGACAGAACTCATATATTATATAAAGTGATCCTAGGCCGAGTGTATCTAGTTAGGTCGGGCGTCTTTTGGTCCATGGTGTTCCCGTATTTCAGCCATTTTAATAACTATTGTATTCGGAAATACAACAACAATCTGGAATATATTTTTTTATCAGCCTTAAGCCTTGAAATTGAAGGAAAACCTGTATTCTGAAGAAAGTAAACCCATAAACAGCCTCAAAAATTTCTCTTGACTTCAAGCTGGTAATTTTTTAAGAATTAATTTTTTTCATCATTCAATCGAGTTGAAAATTATCGAGATACCCAAAACCGCGTGACGTCAATGCGCAGTGATTTTAACTGATCATATCCATGTTTTGTTGAAGTAGCTACAATTGACCTTCACTTAAATCTTTACCTTCTTTCTATAGTATAGTAAAATAAGTGGATTCATTTATAAAAATTTCCAGACTTATCAATATGCCGTTCTCATATTTCTAATAATCTCTTACCTTTTCAGCAGTTCCCACTAAAAATCTCAGGCAGGGAGACATCCGAAATATGTTCAATAATGGTGCAAAAACTTGCATCGCATCCACCCAAGGTAAGCATCTACTGGAACAGAACAAATAGAGAAAACATTGTTGAACAATACTTAATATTGTCCGCGTATTTCTCGAGGGTTGTAGCATTATTAACACTGGAAATGGCGCGCCGGGAGTTCAACACCCTTAATTTCAACCGTTCCTGTACGTGGAGCACTAAACACTCACGCTACGTTCCCCATTCCCCTGATGCACACCCCGAATTTGTGGGGCTCAGTTGTAACTTGTTGTATTTTCTGGATTTTTGTATGTTACGTTCCGAAGAACAGGACCGCCAACAATTTAAAAATAGATTGCTTTAATTTTCATCAACTTCATTCACAATATCAAATCTAAAGTTTTCTTGATATTTGTGAATCCTCTGTAATAAGAGTTTCTTGTTTTTTCTAGATTTTATCTCACAAGCATACTCGTTACCTACTACTCAAAAGGAATTAAGTGGTCAAGAAATTGAAGATAAAAAGTTCCGTATTAAACTTCATGAAGAAATATCTATCTACCATTCAATAGCAGAAAACACACCTGAAACTTGCAAGTTCTGCGAAAGAGGATTCAAATGTGCCAAATACAGGATAAAGAAGGATTCGAAATTTTTAGAAAACCTTAATCGCTGGATACCGCCTGCTGACTTGAATTTTGTTCAAAATATATCAGCAGAAGATTTGGAAACTTATAAGAAATATAAACTAGGCAATCACAATGTTGAATTAACAAACAAGGATGGTGGCAAAGTGTTACAAGACAATGAAGATGCCGATGATTCTATATTACAATTATTAGACAGCGATTTGTCAGATTTATTCCCAGAAGAGAAAATCAATGAAAAAATTCTGAAAGAGAAATTTTTCAATTTCGATGCCCCAAAATCTTTTGGCAATTTGGTTGATAAATACATGACATCAACGTTAGGGAGTCAGAATCAGAAAAATACAGTTGAGAAAGAAAACAGTAAAACAAGAGAAAGTTTGTCAATTGTGAATATTTCAAAACCGGATACACATCATGAAGTAAAAGAACGCACTATTTCTCCAAACCAAGCACAAACCGCAGATAAATCCTGCAAGGATGAAAATTTGGATTCAGTGTTATCCTTTTTCAAGTTGGATAAAATTGAGGATATTTTTGAATTGGACAACGAAGAAGATGAATCAGCTGACTCTGGAAAGACCATTATTGATGTGAATGTAGTGCAACATATAGAATTTGAAAGGGAATCATCACCTGTTTTGAGTACACAAGTTACTCGAAAAAGAAGAATCAATACAGAACAAAAACCGACCAGCATTGAAAAACCGGGTTCTCCTGTTTTAGGTTCATCTAGTTTATGGCGATCGCAAAAGGACATATCATTTAAGGGAAGGCCAAGCTTGGATATAATCGATACTTCAATTGATGAAAAAGATGTTTTAACACTTCCTAAAAAGCTATCTCAGAAAAAAAAATCCATTTTTTCAGAAAAGAACAGCTTGGATAGTAAGGCTAAGGAAGTTGATTTTATGCGTGAAAAATCAATCAAATCAGATGAAGAAAATTTATTAGGAATTTTCAGTACAAAAAAGAAAATTAAAACTTCGAATGTAACAAAACTGGATCAGAAGCCTTTGGGTATTGAAGATATCTTTGATTTATGGTCTTTCGGTTTAACAATTTTGGATTTTAGAAATAAAGACTATACATTATTGCAAATACAATCTGAAGGGAAGGAAAACATAAAGCATTCTGCGAACTTGAAGGAAAAAGATCATTTTCATGATTTTTCTATGTTGGTTAATGCTGAATCCACCAGAATAGAAGCAGGATTTACAAAAGAGATTCCAGAGAATAATAATTATGGTGGAAAAAATGAAACAAATTTGAAACCAAAACAAATGAATATGGGCTACGAGGAAGGACAGTCAGATAATCAAGAAAAGGACCGTTCAGCATTAGAAATAGAGGATTTTTGTGATTTGTCAATTTTTGGCTTAACGATAGATGATGAAGAAATGAGCATCGAACAACAAAAACTTAATCAGCCAAATAATAACGATGCAATGAAAGTGGGTGACTCAAACAATACTATTAAGTTAGATGATTTTGCTAAGAATATGTGTACCAAACACATGTTAACAGACAGATGTTCACAAGTGACCAAAAATCTTAAATCGCTTGAACCTTCATGTAGCAAACAAATTTTAAAACAAAGGGAAACACCTAATATGTTTCATGGAGAAGAGAAGATTCAAAATCAATATTCAACTGAAAACTTTGAAACTAATAAAAATGATAATGAATCTAATATTATAGTTATTGAAGAGAGTCCTACTAAAGACAGTTTCATAGATCTTACACAAAGTCCAAAAGGAAAGAATAAAGTTCCCCCGAAACGAAAAATTTTGTCCCAAATGTCAATCACCCAGATTCTGAGTTTGGCAGAGAAATCTACTCAATCTGTATTATCTTCCACAAATTCGGTTTCTAGTGTGGTAGACCAGACTAAACAATCCACATTACCTATTATTATTAAATCACAACAAAATAGACAGCAGAATCATGTGCATACGAATGTAGCTATCAGTTTAGAAGATTTTGAAGATTTCAATATTGAAATGAAATCACCCTCATATCAATCCAAAAAATTATGTAACACAAGCTTATTAGATGATTTGAGAAATTTTGATGAGTTCAACGAATCATTGAGTTTGAAACAGCCTTCGCCAGTGTTCAAAAAACCAAGTGCCAGTATAGCCAATCTAGATAGATTGAGGAAAGAACGAAAAAAAGCTTCTTCATCTCTCCAGCCAGATGAATCAAGTTCAAATTTGAACAATACGATAGACGGCAAAGAAGATCATCATTATTCTTCTGCAAATTCGAAGCTGAATTCTTCACTTTTGAACAGTAATAGCGATGATGAATTTGAAACTACTATTTATCCTAGTACCATTCGTAATAGAAAGCAATGTTTCCGAAATAAACTAAATGATTCAAGTTCCTCGATACCCAAAAAAAAAGTTCGTAAAAAAACAGTAAGTATATTGAAAATATTCATTTTTGCTTTGTTTTAAACTTTCTGGTTGTGAGCCGAAAATTGTCTCGAACAATTCCTTTTCAAATATGTATAAAAATGTACTGCCCCTGTAACTACAGCCGTCTTTAGAGATAGCCTGGAACACGGTTGGACAATGCTTTTGATTGTCACTTGGAAGCTAGCCTACTGCTTCAATGCAGTATATTGTTGTAGGGGGTATCCTTGCACTATGACCTTAAGGTGAATGAACGATATGAGGCCCTACTTGGTCAATAAATTGAATTATGCACAATAATCTTGAAATGAAGTTGAAATTGTTGTTATTCAAGTCTTTGTTCGGCAAGAACCACAAGAAGTTGTAGGGTCAACTCTTGTCATAAACAAGGACTGCACGTGTACCGTGTATCTCACGGAAAAACTACTACTGGTTTATGTAGGGTGTAGGACTAGGACGTAAAGCGTATGCCTCAATTCCATGTTTCCATTTAATCCAGGCTCCTATATAGAAGCATATGATGTAACGTAGCGATTATATTTGCTCGAGGAGATTAATAATAATGGCTCACTAGTTACTATATACTAATTGAATTTGATATCATGGCAACGGTTTTCGACGATTTCGAGGTGCCAGGGAAGAGAAGAACGGTTCTTCGACGATAGTGGTATACCGAGCGTCGCAGAACGGACGGAATGTTTAAAAAAAATTCACGATATAGAAAAAATATTTTTACGAAATTTGCAATTTTTACGAATTACCTATTTTAAAATTATCACAAAACGCGGACGCTTGCTGATGAGGCGCCGTCAAACATCACGTCCCTTACCCTCAACGTGTGTACCACCAGAATAGCGTCGATTGTCGTCTTTTCCTCGTATTACTCGAATGAAATTTCCCGTTTTTGGATCACGGATCGCGAGATATGTTACTGGAGGAATCGGTTTTGAGATTTCTCCATATTTCGACCAATCAATACACAAAATTTCCGAGAAACGTCAGATTATAAATACTAATGTCGTAATTCCTCGAAATACGTCGAAGTATCTCAAATTGACGGAAACCAAGGGAATTCTGGTAGAGAATATCGTAAAATACGTCTATAAATGATAAATACGATAGTTGATTAAACTAATGTGCGTTTTTAAAAACGAAAACAGAAATTCTTTAGAATCCTTGGAAGAATGAACGATATGAGGCCCTACTTGGTCAATAAATTATATTATGCACAATATCTTGAAATAAAGTTAAAATTATTGTTATTTCAAGTCATTGTTCGGCAAGAAACACGAGAAGTTGTAGGGTGAACTCTTGTCATAAACAAGGACTGAACGTGTACCTCACCGAAAAACTATTAGCGATTATATTTGCTCGAGGAGATTAATGATAAGGCCCATTAATGGGCCACTAGTTACAATATACTAATTGAATTTAATGTCGTGGCAACGGTTTCGAGGTGACAGGGAAGGGAAGAACAGTTCTTCGGCGATAGTGGTATACCTTGCGTCACAGAACGGACAGAATATTAAAAAAATCACGATACAGAAAAATTTCTTTTACAAAATTTGAAATTTTCACGAATTATTTATTTTAAAATGATGACAAACGCGGACGCTGACGGATGAGGCGCCGTCAAACAGCACGGTTCTTACCCTCAACCTGTGTACCACCGGAATCGTGTATTATTCGGATGAAATTTCCCATTTTCAGATCACGGATCGCGAGATATGTTACTGGAGGAAAAGGTTATGAGATTTATCAATATTTCGACCAATCAAATCTCACTAACGTGAAGTTAGTACTTTTTGGCGCGATTGTTCACGTTGACCAATTTGAATTGAAAGATGAGTGCTATAAGCCCAGTGGATAAAGCGAACCGAAGATCTAGTTAGATGGTAGTGGACCCATTCACGGTCAAATATTAACAGCTTCTGAGGGTGTTCTTGGGAAGACCTAGGAGGGTTAGTACAATCATAATCATGTCATTAGCAAGCGCGCCAATGCAAGTCGGCTCATTTGCACACATGCTGTCACCGTCACTTTCTGTCCATAACTAAGAGCACCAACCTGTTAACAGAAAGGTAGGGTTAGGTGGAGCTAGCGCATCGGAGCAGTACTCAGTATTTCATTTAGCCGATAAATAATAGGTTGCCAAATATCTTCCTTCCGCCTTTTTGTCTTTTGAATTTCGCGGCTATGTACAAAGCGCTACAGATCTCGTAACTGGCAATACTATACATAATTTAAAAGGTCTTGACATAACCTACAAAACGACGCTATGCATGATTAGTTTAGGTATAGCGTTCAACACTTATAGACGTGTAAACATGGAGTTCACTAACGCCGAAATTCGCGCTATTTTAAAGTTTTCCTTCGTTAAAGGCAAACCCGCTAGAGAAACGTTCCGTGAGATTGATGGTGTTTTGGGGGATGGTACTCACATGTATCTCACGGAAAAACTACTACTGGTTTATGTAGGGGGGCTTCTACGAGGGAGGTATTATGAAGTTGCCGTCTAGATGGAAACAGATTATCGAACAAAACGGCGCATATTTGAACTAAATCCGATCACTGTAACACTTTTTATAAAGCATTGAATAAAGAGCAAAAAAGCGGAAGGGAGATATTTGACAACCTATTATATTATAAACTTTTTGAAACGAAAATATTCATTCAGATTTCTGTTTATTAATGGTTCTACCTTTCTCGGTTTTCAGAGAACGTGCGATTTTATTGAAGAGGAAGCAGATGTCTCAATCAATAAAGGCTCCGTGTCCGATGATGAAAGTGATGATGATGGTTCTTTTGATGAGAGCTTTGTTGATAATGATACTCAGAATTTACAAAATGATACCCAGATGCACGCAAATTATCTGAGATCCGTAAGGTAAACATTAATCTTTCAAATAAAAAATCCAACGTTCATTGATATTTAGCATTTGAAAAGTTCGGAAATATATCATTGTCTTGTTTTCAGAAGCCCCAATTCAGGAAATAAGTTTAAATTTCCAAGAACATTGAGACCTATTACAGATGATATTTTTTCACAACCAGTTGATCGAGATGTATCTAATGCATATGAAATCGTAAGTTTTTCACAATGTTATTAATATGTGTAACCAAAGGATTGCAAAAACCCATAGAAGCGCAAATTCATTTTTCACCAACATTTATTAAATTTGACTTGGATTAGTTAGTTTGTATGCAAATATTGCAGCTGGATTTTAACCAGCTTCCAGATAATTGACCTAAAATTTTGCACAATTCACTATTTTAAAATAAATTTTGATGAAGGTATTCAGGTTTGGTACCAATGAAACCATTTAAACTTTCAAGTTTCGTGCCTTCCCATATTTTGGGGTACCTACCCCTTTCAATGATCATTGAAAAGTAAAGAATCGATCCTTTTCAACCCCCAAAGTTGGGTTATTCATCCCTTACAAATATATTCAAGCTAGGAAACTTAAAGTTGCCATATGTACAGATTTGGTGGTGATGAAACATCTTCAACCATACATTACTATGAAGATATTGATTTGAGATGTTCATAATCGTGATTTTTCAGGATTCTTTTTGTGTGAACACTGAAGAGGTAGTGGAAGATTCAGATGATTTATCAGAACTAGAAATTCTTGAAAGACAATTGAAAAAAAAGAAGAAAAAACGAAAGGTATCGGATGATGAAAATAGAAGAATTAAGAGAAGAAGAATAAGGATGATGGATAGTGATAGTGATTGAAGTGTGATATTATTTTTTATATTCATTTGATTGTAAAAATGTATATAATAAGGGATATTATATTATGTTAATACATATTTTTGCATAATTTTGATATTTCAATTTTTATTTCATACCAACTAAACATATATAATGCGAAACTTCTTATGATCCTGATTATTCTCAAACCTTAGGGGCCATATTATGAAAATTGGTGTTTCTGTTATTTTGAAGTATATACTTCTTTCTCATGCTGCCATAATGATGACAAATGATGCCATAATGACAACTGGAAACATTTGGGAAAGCCCTGTGAACAGGAGCTTTGGCGCTCTTGTCAAACTACTAGCGAGTAATTATTTAAAATTTGACAAATCATATCCCCAAAAGTATTGGTTTCCCACAGTTGGGAATAATATCAATGGATTCTCATGATAGAACTGCATCATAAAAAATAAATTCAAAACGTAGGTCTATGGCTCACCTCATGTAAGACTTATACATACACCTGAAACAGTTGCTTCACTGTTTCACCATCAGCGCTGGCCCTGTCCGGCAGTCCTTGGGAACGCGAAACCACCAGGCCGATTTTGCCCAATAACGAACCTAACCGAGATATTTATATCCCAAACCTCATTCCGCCGTTCGTGAGTTATCGTGTTAACTGACGGCCGGACAGAATCGATTTTGACCACGGATTCTTGATCAGTGAGTCGGACCAAAACATTTGAGAACATTTTCAGCCAAAAATTCGAAAATTACAGACATTTGGATAAACACTCTGTTCCGAGGAACAAAAGCGCCAAAAAAAGATGGAAAAACGAAAGGTATTGGATGATGAAAATAGAAGAATTAAGGGAAGAAGAATAAGGACGATGGGTACCTATAATGATCTCAGATCAATAAGTAAACTTGGTGAACATGTTGATAGGATTTTGGAACCAGTCTCGTAAGTTTACTGACAAACAATGAAAGGAAAATAGTTAACTATCCAAAAAATCTTTCTCATGCGAAAGACTGTCACTTTCTCATTTTGTCGAATTCTCCAACAAATATGTATTTCAATGTGAAAAACTTCAACGATTCGATAAATGCAAGTATTTGGTCAGAGGCAGCTTAGTTAAGCAGGTTTTTTTACTGACATAGATATAGGCATATCTGTTGAACGACTTCAGCTGTTCTCAGACATGATCACTACACTGCACGTCTGCCGTTCACGACTCGGGGGGACTGCCGGAGACCCTCGAGTCGTGCACGGCGACCGTGTGTCGTTTACACAACCACGATTCGTGCTGAATAGCTGTGAAAGCTATCATTCAAGCCTTCACCCAAGAATCGGATGCCGGTGTCGTTTACACGACTGTGAAGCGAGTCCGTGGGAAAGCTCGAGCGTTTGTGTCGTTGCCGTACATAAAACCATGTCTTGTTGATGAAAACCGCGTCTTGTTGATGTGAAGCGAGCCTAACACGGAGGTTACACGGTCAGTCCGGTATCATTCTCGCATCAATCCAACATATATCAATGTTACCATCAATCCGGATCATCAGTCCATCAGTCTACGCATATAGAACCAATTTCCCGTCAATCCATGATTGATGTGATGCGAGACTGATACCATCAGATTGACCATGTAACCTCCGTCTAAGGATGCAAGGCACCTTATTATTATTGACATTTAAGTATTCTGCAAAGAATTTAGGATACTTTCTCACAAAATGACATAATATATTTACATATATAGAGTCCATCCCACTGTCAGCAATTCAGAATGATATAAAATAATCATTACATTCTTATTAAGGGTTTCACAAAGCTTGGACAGCTCTTAAGGTGGACGCTCTCTTAGGCGAAGCGTCGCGAACGAAAGTGCCTCGGCGAAATGACTCTTCATTTCGCCGAAGCGTCAGGTCGCGTATCGGAAGGAATTGAGAGTCCCTTGAATCTTTTCAGTATCATTTGAATATTTCATATCCTGCCTTCAAGATGAGCACCTCTACCTCTGAAGACGATCTGTTTGTTTTGGGTTTAATTTCCAGTATGAAACAAGAAGAAGATGCCAATAAAAAATGCGGGTCAGAACATAAATCAGAGGAGAGAAACGTACGGTGAATTTCATCACTTGTTTTCCGACTTGAGACAAAAGAAATATTTTAAATACTACAGCAAGCATTTCCTACTGCATACTACCACTGACTGACTATAGAACACGGATCAAGAATGCAATTTTGACTCTTCTCTTCGGCTGAGACCGCGCACTTGGGCGAAGCGTCAGGAGAAACGACTCCTACTTGCATCTAAGATTATTCGCGCGTCAACCGACTCGCCTCTTCTCTTCGCTTCGTCTAAGTGAGCGTCTCTCCATTGAATTCAATGTAAACTTCTTGGGCGAAAAACGACGCGCCTCTTCCGTTCGCGACGCTTCGCCTAAGTGAGCGTCTACTTTTATTGCCAATTCAGCGTGATTCTTATTCCCAGTTCATTACGTCATATAATCCTCTAAAGGTAGACGCTCACTTAGGCGAAGCGTCGCGAACGAAAGAGGCGCGTCGTTTTTCGCCCAAGAAGTTTACATTGAAGTCATTGGAGAACCGCTCACTTAGACGAAGCGACGAGAAGAGGCGAGTTATTGGTTGACGCGCGAATGATCTTCGAAGCAACTAGGAGTCGTTTCTCCTGACGCATCGCCCAAGTGCGCGGTCTCAGGCGAAGAGAAGAGTCAAAATTGCATTCTTGATCCGTGTTCTATAGTCATTCAGGCACGGTTTCTAAATTGCGAGTTAACTCAAGGTTGCGGGTAACCCATAGAGAAATAGAAGGAATTCTATTGTCTCTGGGGTAACCCGAGTGTTACGCGTTCATGAATACCGTTAAATACATGCGTATCTCGCAACCTTAAGTTAACTCGCAATGGAGTAACCGGCCCTATATGTGGTAGTATTCAGTACAAAATGCTTGCTGTAGCATTTAAAGTATTTCTTTTTCTTTTGGCTGGAGTCGGAAAACAAGTGATGAAATTCACCGTATGTTTTCCTCCTTTGATTCATATTTCGACCCAGCATTTTATAACGGCATATTTTTCTTCTTCCATGCTAGCAATTAAACCCAAAACAAACAGATCGTCTTCTGAGGAAGAGCTGCTCATCTTGACCGCACGATATGAAATATTCAAATTATACTGAAAAGATTCAAGGGACTCCCAATTCCTTCCGATACGCGACCTGACGCCTCCTCCCAATGCTCGGTCCTCGGCGAAATGACTCTTCTCCTCGCCGCGCTTCCGTTCGCGACGCTTCGCCTAAGTGAGCGTCTACCTTTATGAGTTTTATGAGCTTTTCCGTACTATTATAGATATTTTTAAGTGTTTGGGAGAGAAAACCCAGAAAGGACTATTTAATAATGAATATACCTCCCAAAGTATCCTTGAATTTGGTATAGAAAACTCATAGTCCATAAATTTAAGTATATCAGCAATGAACTTGCTCAGCTCAGATGTTGGGCAGTTGATCGTACTGATGATGATTGGTTTGAGTGGAACATATATCTGGCTTATTTATATTGGGCAAACCATACAGTCTATGAGCCTGATGGCTATCATAATGTGTATTTTATAAAGATTGTATTTATATATCCACGAGTTTCTGAGATCTTCACCCAAACCGTCCCATGAAAAACAGTTTGGCCGATTATCTCCATTAACGAACTCAACCATCTCATTTGAATGCACAACCTACCCTGAAAATTGCAAATGACTATCTACTTTTCGTTTGAAAGTTATCGTTGGAAAGGGACAGAATCGTATTTGATAGCGAATTCTTCATCGGTGAGTCGAATCTAATCGTTTGAGACCATTTTCGGCAAAAAATTCGAAAATTACTGGCATTTGGGCCAAATGATAGCACGCTGTTTCCTAGGACAAGCGCTCAATTAAAGAATATTAATTTTGAAGACGATATAGAATATATATCACTAGTATAAAGTAAACACATATAAAACAAATTAAACTTCAACGAAAAATATACAGCTTTATTGTTTACGGTGTCAAAAAATTCTCGGAAATTATACTGTGCTTTTTCGTAGAGAATATTTGTATTATTATTCTGTGATGTCTTCATTGTCTTCAATTTTCTATGAACCCGTGCATGCGACTTACTTCCCGTCACTTTTGGTTAACTTAAGAAACACACATTTACAAAGGAATTCAAAATGTACGGAGGAGGTAGAGCCCCAATATTGGTTTTGAGTGAGTGAAAATGATATTTCCTTGGTGTATTTTGACAATTATATAATTCCGTCACTTTCAGGTCAAAACACAAAGCGTGAGTCGGGCAGAAAAGTTCAGTTGGAGAACATAAGTGCCGGAAAGGTGTGTTTCAGCATCGAAAGATGAATGCATTTATGATAATTCTTAGTGGAAATCTATCGAACTTATGAAAATTCCATTTTAGCAAGTTGCCGACGTAGTAAGAACATGTCTTGGTCCTCAAGCTATGTTAAAAATGTTGATGGACCCAATGGGAGGTATCGTGATGACAAATGATGGCAATGCCATCCTACGTGAAATCACAGTCCAGCATCCAGCAGCTAAAAGTATGATCGAGATTGCAAGGACTCAAGACGAAGAAGTGGGCGATGGTACAACCTCTGTCATCGTACTTGCGGGAGAGATGTTAGCTGCAGCTCAACAGTTTCTCGAACAGCAGATGCATCCAACACTCATTATTCGTGATTATAAGCGGGCTCTAGATGATATGATTACATTACTTGAAGGCCCCTTAAGTGTTCCAGTTGACCGAAACGACAAATCTGCATTGGCCAATGTGGTAAGTATTCTATATTTTTATGGTGGGCTTCTGTTAAAATATGTTTGTGAAATTATGACTGGATCGTAATCAAACTTTCTTATTAATGACCACTCTAAAGTACGTTGATTTAACTTTTTGGTGAATTCACTGTCAAATATTACGTTTAAATTGTTTAGAAATCTCGTGTAATCTTCGAAATCCCTCTAAAGTCGCAATTTTTTTATAAAGTTGGTTTTACACAGAGAAGAAATTCATGAAGTGTGTCGTTTTACATGGGCCAAGAAATTCATGAAGATAAATGTCAAATAATAGTAATACCAACTGTAAACTTCTAAAGTAGCAAATATCCAGACGACAACAAAAGCAGCTGGGGCTAGATTTTGAACTTGACTCGTTTTCTACCTCAAAACACAACTAGAACTTCCAAACAACAACCTCCAGTTTATGTTTTACAGCTTTTCCAATAATTTATGGCATGAAACATATGTTGGTACCCCTGACTTCACGCGAAACTTGTTGATAAAATAGAACAAGTTCTAATTTCGTGAAGTTCTTCATGAAGTTTTACATGAAGAAACTTCACGTCAAGTTTGTGTTTTACACGGAGAATTTCTTCATGAAGTAACTTCATGAAGAGCTTAGCAAAAAAATTCACGAATTTCTTCGCCGTGTAAAACTAACTTTAGGGAAAAATTATAATTTACAAATACAGGACACCCAATTACAAATGTAAGAGAACTAATAAAAATGTTTAATATGGAGGTAATCTTATTGCAAACATTCATTATCTTATAAAAAACAATTCTTTGTCTTTTGTTAATTTATTATAATGTAAAAAATACTATTTTATTATGCATTCTAGCCTGCATGTTCAATTGAAGTATTTTTCATTCATTTGTCTGTACTTGCATCATGGTTTGATGCAATAATAAAAAAAATTGATTCAAGCCCTGTGGACAGGAGCTTTTTGGCGCTCTAGTTCAAACAGACAAATTATATCTCCGAAAGTATTGGTTTCTCAGAGTTGGGAATTATATCAATGTATTCATATGATAGAACTGCATCATAAGGGAAATTCAATTCAAATAATAGTTTATTTATCAAGATTAAATGAGCAATCATGAGAATGAGAACTGCACCATGGAAGAAATCAAATTAAATCTGGCCAATTTTGCCTAATAACGAACTTAACCGAGATATTCATCTCTCTAACCTACTCTGAAAATTTCAACTACCTAGCTCATTCCGTTCGAGAGTTATTGTAGAAAGCCTTTTTTTAAATTTTCAAAATTTTTTTTTGACGCTTTGCGGTAATCTGGTCAATACAAAACTTCACATGCGTATAAAGGTCATGATTATACAATTTGATGCTAAATTTCAGATAGATCGAGTGATCGGTTTCGGAAATATTCATAAAAAATACTTTTACTAAATTCTGCCATAACTCTGAAACCGCTTGATGGATTTCGCCCATTAACGAGCTCGCCCGAGATATTTACGCTCCAAACCCACCTTGCAAATTTCAATCCGCTAACTCCTTTCGTTCGAGAGTTATCGTGCCTACGGCTGGCCGGACAGAATCGACCTCGGATTCTTGATCAGTGAGTCGAACCAAATCGTTTGAGACCATTTTCAGCCAAAAATTCCAAAATTACAGACACTTGGGCAAATTGATAAACACTCTGTTCCGAGGAACTAGAGCGCCAAAAAACAAGTTTCGTATGACAATTGCCCAAAACAGGTTTAAAGTACCTACAAATAGTAGATATTCCATAAAACATGTATGAAAGAAGAGAAGTAATAATGAAAAATTACCTTGTAATCGATCAAAAATTTCCTGATATAGGTTCACCAAATTTTCTCCTCTCTCGAACATTTTTGGGTGAGGTCCCCGTTGAATCGCTAAAATACGAGTATTTCAACCCCAATATTTTTGAAGTTATAATATTACCTTCCGTCAGTCCCGTCATAAATTGAAAGAACTGAGCATTCTATGTCTATGGATGAAAAGCAGTCTCACTACTCTCAGCTCTCATACTTCATGTTCCGTTCCGAAATGTAAGACTTTTCTGAGAAAAACTAATTTTGGAGCAAACAACTGAGATTTTTCTCACTTCGCTCACAATTCTTTGATTGATTAGATAATGTCATGTCTCAGGAAAATAAGTTGACATTATGACAATTCATACATAGAATAATTATATCATTCTGTGACAACGTAGAAATACGATTTATTATTGAAATTTTGAAAAATCATATCTCCGAAAGTATTAGCTTGTTAGAGTTAAAAATTATATCATTGGATTCTTATGGTAAAACTGCTTATTGAAAAAAATTTAATATGGAATTTGTTTTGTAAAAAAAAAATTTTTTTTTGTTTACTCCGAAACCATCTGTCCGATTTTGCCCAATAACGAACTTAGCCGAGATATTTATCTCCCAAACCTACTCTGAAAATTTCAACTGTCAAGCTCATTCCGTTCAAGAGTTATCGTGCCTACGGCCGGACCGGCTGGCCGGCCGGACAGAATGAATTTCGACCACGGATTCTTGATCAGTGAGTCGAACCAAATCGTTTAAGACCATTTTCATCGAAAAATTCGAAAATTACAGACATTTGAGCAAATTGATAAGCACTCAGTTCCGAGGAACTAGAGCGCCAAAAAGTGGGATTGTTCGAAAAAATTTCACTGAAACAACACATATTCTATTAGTGAAACACATATTAAAGAAGTTGGATATAACACAGCTTTGATTTTGGAATATAGTTCATTGGATATATCCATCATTGAATTGTCTTCCAAGCTTTGATAATTGGACACAATTGATAAAGTATTTTCAAATACACACTTTTTCTATTTCTAATTATCTATCTATAACTGATGATGCGACAACCAAGTATACAAATGGGTGAAAATATGCAATCGTCCAGATAATAATTATTTGCACACCTATTTGTAATCTTCAATTGAAGTTTATTACGACTAAACCAATCAAAATCACTCCAGAACTCTCATCATATTGAAACTGAACTGTTTCATGGTCCTATAGCAGATTTTTTATTCTAGGTAAAAGGTTGTGTAGGCACTAAATTCATCAGTCGTTGGGAAGAACTGGCAGTCAATATTGCTCTTGATGCTGTAAATACAGTATTAATTGAAGAAAATGGACACAAAGAAATTGATATTAAACGATATGCTAAGATAGAGAAGATACCTGGTGGTACAATTGAAGATTCAACAATCCTTAAGGGGGTTATGTTAAATAAAGATGTAACACATCCTAAGATGAAGAGGTACATTAAGAATCCCAGAATTATATTATTGGATTGTCCACTAGAGTATAAAAAGGGAGAATCTCAAACGAATGTAGAAATTACAAACGATGCAGATTTCACAAAACTTCTGGAGTTGGAGGAAGAACATGTGAAACGTCAGTGTGAGGAAATCATTGCCTTGAAACCTGACTTAGTATTCACAGAGAAAGGAGTATCTGATCTAGCCCAACACTTCATGGTTAAGGCTAACATAACCGTTATCAGACGACTCCGTAAAAGTGATAACAACAGAGTTGCCAGGGCTTGCGGTGCTACCATAGTTAGTAGAACGGATGAGTTGCAAGAGTCTGATATAGGAACAGGTGCAGGCCTTTTCGAAATTAAGAAGATAGGCGATGAATACTTTTCCTTCATTACCGAGTGCAAAGATCCTAAGGTAAGTTGATTCTTTGTCAGAATGCAGCTTTGATCGAACATTAAGATTCTGAAGTTTTAAACTACATAGGAGTACAACTAAGTTTCCACCGTTTTGATAAAAAATTAGGAATTTATTGTGGAAGAACGGTACAGTATTGGAAGTGTAGTCCATCACAAGCATGCGTTCCAATCTGTGAATGTAAACATTTTATTAAAGTTCCTAAATAATTTCTGTGAACTGTAAACAACTTAGGACTATGTGCCATTAAATATTGTGAAAACTGAGAGTCCTAAATTTTTGCTTGAGAAAACCGAAAAGGTTGTTGCATACCTCTAGCTAGATAAATCATGCATAATCATTGCAATCTTTGTCTTCTTCGCTAGAGTCACCGTTATTAAACTTTTGAAACCAGTCACGACAAGTTCTCTCACTTAAAGCAGCCTGATTATGTAATTTTTTTAACTTGAAGGGGTAAATAATAGTTCCCGCAAATTATGCTCAAATTTAGACATTTTTGGAGATAAAAATTATATAATGCTTTAAGGTTATGTTACTAAATGACCAAACTTACTTTATGCCGTATTTCATCTGATAATTTCAACCTAAACCTTGTGTAGCATCATCTTTCTTATAACGGCGGTAACTTATTTGTACATATTTTTTGCATAGGCATGTACAATTCTTCTGAGGGGAGCCAGCAAAGATATATTGAATGAAATCGAAAGGAATCTTCAAGATGCTCTTCAAGTAGCCAGGAATGTTCTTCTGAATCCCAGGCTAGTACCTGGTGGTGGTGCTATTGAGATGGCTGTCGCTCAGCGTTTAATTCAGAAAGCAACCCATGGTCCTTATAGAGCACTAGCACATGCCTTAGGTAAGATTATTCTTTAGTTCAATTTTGATAAAAAGATAAAAACCTTCATTAAATAACTGTTTGTAAAATACAGTAATTACTCAATTACTGTTACCATAGACCGAATATTATATTAGGTCTATAGTTGTTACAGGACGGAACACATTTTTGTTTTTATTCATCTCAGCCTGTACTCTTAGATGTACTCACCCCAAGTAGAAAATAAACCAGCTTGTATATAAAGATGGCTATGGTCGAATAATATGGTGGTACAATCGCGGCTGGTCACAGATTGCTCTGAAATCAGCAACTGCCACAGGACAACGAACTATCATTATCCTTATAGAACACGCAAATCACTTAGTTAAACATTGTCAAAGTAAAGAAGACAAAAGTTTGATATTGTTAAAGTTAATCCAAGTTATTTTCTTCACTATAATAATTCTTATATCCTATTTTTTTTAACAGGGGTTTTTATGAATTTTAAATTTAAATTTCACACATTTTTTTTTGTAGAAATCATCCCGAAGACTATCGCTCAAAACTGTGGAGCAAATACCATCAGAACCCTCACTGCCTTGAGAGCTAAGCATGCCAACCACAACGATGAAAACACTCCCTGCACTTGGGGAATTAATGGAGAAACAGGAGAATTGGTTGAGCAAACTAAGAACAATCTATGGGAACCACTAGCCGTTAAACTTCAAACTTATAAAACAGCTGTTGAAACTGCCGTGCTTCTTTTAAGAATCGACGACATTGTGTCGGGATCGAAAAAGAAGGGAGCGGACGGCCAGACTGGTCAAGCGCCACAACAAGAATAAATTAATCAAAATAGTGTTATTTTAATTATTAATTTTCATTTGGCATTTATGTTGTCAATTTCTCACATCTTGAAATAATTTAATGACCGATAATGTATTTCCATGCTTTTTGCTAATAAAAACATTTTAATCACCATCTTTAATTTTTTTGATTTGATATTGAAATGATTTTGATATTTGAAATGGGCGAATCTAGTGCTGCTCGATCGAATCTATATTGTAGGAGATATTTAGGGAAATACACAAAAACTGAAATTAGATATTTGAAAACAAGGTGTCAAAGATGTCAGTCTATATAAATATTCTTTTGATTGAGAGCATTATAAGTGTTAGCAGAGGTTAGTGTAATGAGATACAATACAATTCGATGCATGATACAAGAGCTTAGAGAAAAACCCTGGCTCTCCGTGAGTGTTATGATTTGTAAATTAAGAATTTTTTTACAAAATTAGCTGAAATTCAAAACATTAATGGGCATTTCTGTCTTGAATATGGATTCCATCGTAAAAAACGGAGGGGTTTCTCCAAAGTTCCCGAAATTTCCTGAAAAATGAAAATACAACAGAACAAAAACGAACGAATTGAAGATGATACATAACCTTTCAAAAGTCCCCTCTCACAAATATACTCCTCTGTAGCCGCATGAATCTCTTGAAGAAGAATCACCTCCGCTGATTTTCAAAGGTATTCACTCTCCGAAATCCCTTCAATATCTGAATTCAAAAAGGAAAATGTCGTTGCTCTTAAGGCCACGAGGGTTTTTTAAACCAGGTTTGACCATCCAAGCGATGGTTATTCAGAACTTCAGATGTTCGAAGACCGCTACAGGACCCTAATGTAGGGCTATCATCTCCCATATTACGTTTCACTTTCTATTTTATAAAAAATTGAAAAAATGAGATGGAAAAATTAACGTTTTAATTCAATGCCATCATGACATATTAATAAAATTCGTTTATAATAATATAATCCACGTTTCACCGTTTATCTGTACTTACACGGCTGTATAGGTTGAAACGTCGGACTTTTGGAAGCCAGACAAGGCTCCGTGGGATCGAATTGCGGCAACGAAATTGCTCTTTATCGTTTTTTTGCGCGTATGTTCTGGGGAACATCGCGTTATCATTTTGCCCAAATGTCTAACTTTCAAATTTTTTGTCGAAAATGGTCTCAAACGATTTGGTTCGACTCCCCGATGAAGAATTTGAGGTTAAATTTGATTCTATCCGGCCGGCCGCTGCCACGATGACTTGAGAACGGAAATCGAAATTTTCAGGGTGGGTGGCGGATCGCAAAGCGACGGACAAGTTCGTTAATGGGCATAATCGGCCTAATGGTTTCTGAGTAATAATTTTGTTTCCAACCAATATGAATCAGATCGAATTGAAACTTGGTGAATAGTTGTAGAATATAAACCTTAGCACGCCCGTGGAATTTTGTGAGAATCGTATCGCTAGAAAATTAAAAAAAAATTACGAAAAAAAATGTTTTGTAAGAACCGTACCCCAAGAAAATTTCGAAAAAATTACGAAAAAAAAATTGGTTCAAGCACTGACGTCAGGAGCTTTTGCGCGTATGTTCTAATTGTCCAGTCTCCTGTATTGGACACTCTTAATCAAATTTACCATGGTAAATTTGATTAAGAGTGCCCAATACAGCAGAACGGACAATATAATTTACCATGGTAAATTCGATTTAAGAGTGTCCAATACAGGAGACTAGACAATAGAACATACGCGCAAAAGCTCCTGACTTCACGTCAGTGCTTGAACCAATTTTTGAAAAAGGTCCTATTCACAGAAGATGCTAATTTTTCTAGAGATCCAATAAAAAATTTTCATAATAACCACATATAGGCCGAAGAGAACCCTCACGCTATCACTGTAGTTCACCACCATGAACAATTTTCTCTAAATGTCTGGCTTGGAAATATTGAGGATCAGTTAATTAGTTCAAAATTTCTACCACCTAGATTGAATGGAAATACATACTTTCAATTTCTATAAGAACTTCCTGTACTCCTTCAAAACATTCCTTTGCGTGTCCGAAGGACAACGTGGTTTATGCATGATGGGGCTCCCGCACATTTCTTTCAGTATTGAAGCACGTCAGCATTTAAATCATACATATTCAAATCGATGTATAGGGCGAGGTGGACCTCAGTGCTGGCCTGCCCTATCACCAAATTTAAATCCTCTGGAGTTTACTTTTTGGGGCCATTTAATGGTTTAATTACAAGACAAGATATGGAAGATAAGAAACCGCATTGTTATTTCATATAGAGTTATTCAAAATACTCCCGGATTTTTTGACAGGGTGATCGAATCTATGCGCCGACGTCTAGACTCTTGTGAAACGGCCGAAGGTAGCCACTTTGAACATTTCATATGATCACAAATAGCAAGAAAGAAATATTATTTATCGAAAGTAATCAACAAAACTGTTGGTTTCAATCGATCAATGTTTCTTTCTTGCTATTTGTGATGTATTGTATTTGGCCTTTCGGCGTGTACCTTCTACCTATTTAATATGATAGGTATTTAATTTGTGAAAAGTTTAAAATTGTTTGGTTTGTTAGATTTATTTAATATTTGTACCAGTTCTCAATAAAAATGTCTACTTGACATCCGCTCAATGGATACATGCAATATGCAATTTAAGATCGAAAATAATTCCAGCCTCTTCGATTCAGGCGTATTATCCGTTGATAAATTATTTTTTTTGCGCGTATGTTCTGGAGATCATCGCGTTATAGTTTTGCCCAAATGTCTGTAACTTTCGAATTTTTTGACGAAAATGGTCTCAAACGATTTAGTTCGACTCCCCAATGAAGAATTCGAGGTCAAATTTGATTCTGTCCGGCCGGCCGTCAGGCCGTTGCCACGATAACTTGAGAACGAAAAGGGCTAGTGACTTGAAATTTTCAGGGTGGGTGGCGCATCCCAATACGACGGACAAGTTCGTTAATGGGCATAATCGGCCCAGTGGTTTCCGAGTAATAATTTTGTTTTCAACCAATATGAATCCGATCGAATTGAAACTTGGTGGGTAGTTGTAGAATATGAACCTAAGCACGTTTGTGAAATTTTGTGCGAATCGTATGGCTAGAAAATTTAAAAAAAATTATTAAAAAATATTTTTGTTGTCACGATAACTTGAGAACAGAAAGAGATAGCGGCTTGAAGATTTCAGGTTATGATGTGCACCAGAACGCGACATTTCAGTTTGTTTATGAGCATAATCGGCCAAACGGTTTTAGAGTTATAGCCATCTGAAATTTGGTTGTTTTTTGTTCCTCATTAACTCGAAAAATACTAAACCGATTGAATTCAAACATGGTAATTAGTTGTAGAATGCCAACGCAAAAATTCTTGCAAAATTTCGTGAGGATAGTATTTGTGAAAAATTAAAAAAAAATCATTGAAAATCGAAAAAAAAAATTCTATATGTATATCAGTAACTATATTCGTTGGAAATTGCTGAAATTTTGCAAGAGCCTTCATAACCTAACTCTACTGCCAAGTTTCAAGTTTTATAACACGATCGGGTTGAATATTGTTGGAGATTCGAGCATTCTTGAGTGAGTTCAGTAGATGGGTGACCGTTGCCCCGATAACTTTCGAACGAAAGGAGTTAGGGACTTGCAATTTTCAGGGTAGGTTGCGTATCCGAAAGGGAGAGTTTAGTTCGTTTTTGGGCATAATCGGTTAAATAGTTTCCGAGTTATACCCACCTGGAATATTATTTCATTGATAACTCAAAAAATAAATATTCGATCAACTTGACTTGGTAACTAGTAGTAGAAAATCATCATAAAGACGTGTTTGAAATTTTGTAAGAACCGTACATCCCTAGAAATTTTGAAAAAAATGACGAAAAAAAAGAATTTAAGAACCCCTAGAAAATTTCAAAAAAATCACGAAAAAAAAAATTGGTTCAAGCACTGACGTGAAGTCAGAAGCTTTCGCGCGTATGTTCTATTGTCCATTCTTCTGTATTGGACACCCTTAATCGAATTTACCATGGTAAATTATGTTGTCCATTCTCCTGTATTGGACACTTAATTCGAATTTAACATGGTAAATTCGAATTAAGAGTGTCCAATACAATCTCCTGTATTGGACACTTAACTCGAATTTACCATGGTAAATTCGAATTAAGAGTGTCCAATACAGGAGAATGGACAACATAATTTACCATGGATGATGGACAACATAATTTACCATGGTAAATTCGACTTCTGACTTCACGTCAGTGCTTGAACCAATTTTTCTCAAAAACCCTGAACTCAGCAAGAAATAACACGAGAATAACTTATTTCATTTGCTAAGAATGGAAGGTATACAAAATTTATTTTTTTATTGTAAAATATGAATATGAACAAATTGGTTCAAGCCCTGTGGACAGGAGCTTTCTGGCGCTCTAGTTCAAACAGACAAATTATATCTACTAAAGTATTGGCTTCTCACAGGCGCGGATCCAGGTCCGACATTTGGGGGGGGAACTTTTGGATATTGATAAGCCAAAAGGTACTTTTTGGGCAATGGCAATTGACTTAATTGAGTTGCTCCCAATCAAAACACCTTGTGTAAAAATATTCGAAAAAGGTATTTATAGACATTAACCTTACACATAGTTTGACTTTTGAAAATTTGAGCTAAGTACAAAAGATGGAACTTTTTATAAACAGGAAATGTCTCATAGTATCTTGAATTACCAGTTTCCAGTTATGTTTTATACTAAGTAAATAACACAAGAAAGATTGAAAAGATTTTATTTATTTTCAATTTGAGAGGGTGAAAAGTTTCAATTTCAAAACAGGGAATTTCTGAAAATTACTTTGTACATCAAAAACAACTTGCGGTTCTGTCTATAAAATAGTGAAACAAAATAGGTAAACACAGAGGTAAGTAGATCAAAGAAATGCAATAAATAAATGCGAATTAAAAATTGCATCCCATTTGCACTAGGATGCTATTAGAGACATAGACGGTGAGTTTTTGATTTTGCAACGATCAATAACATTTTTTGGTTCAACTATGATGTCGTGATGAATGTGCAAAAGTGCAAGTCCAACCAGTCTCTTCTGAACCATCGTTGATCTGGTCCACGACCTTAAACGCCGCAACGAAGAAAACGATCTCTCTGCACTAGCGTTGCTTACTGGCAATGTACATAAAACTTGAAAAAGGATGTGAATCGTCAGGTAAATGTCCTTATCACAGCCATTCAAAGCATCAATTGCTGAAATGTTTGGAGGGATTTCTCCAATGTTCATTGTTCCGTTTTTCCACTTTTGTTGCCATAAGCTAGCTTCTCCCTTCAACTTCATAGTTTCCAGGACCTTATTACCACCCAACAAAGAGGAGAACCTATTGATGATACAATGAATAATTTCATCCAGCTCAGCACCTGACAATTTTACGATGGACCCAGGAAGTAATAATGGCAATTTGAAGGCGTCCAAAACATCTGAAGAAAACCTCATGTTCAAATCTGCACACACACTATCATAAAGTGGTACATATGAAGAAATCCTGAAATAGTCCTCGGGGTTTTGAATCTCATAATTTGCTCGTTTGGTTTGACGGCCACAAGTTCTGGGTTTTCTAATATCAACATTCAGAGTTTTATAGCCATTTCCTCAATGTCCCTGAAAATATTTTCAAAATGTGATTTAGCTGTTAGCCTGTAACACCAAACATTAACTTAAGCATGCGAGTAAAATATCAACGGAATCGAACCAAAGTAACTATTTACCCCGATATCTGTAAAATAAAACAAATCCAAAGTAAATACAACGCGGAACACCGGACTTACAGCCTGTTCGAACGGCTTGCCTAAGGTGGACAAACCTATTTTTCATTGCAGATTTGGATTCAATATGTCTTGAAACGCAACAATCAAGTTTGAGGTATGATTATAATAAAAAATTGGTTCGATTCCTGAGAATGATCACCCAAAAGTTGAATCAATAATTCAATATAATTATTTTCTGTTATTAAAGCATCCTGTGAAACATTGTTGAATGCATTCTCAAATTATATTCATTTAACATTAATAAGATGAATAACAATGAAATGTAATATTTACTTACCATTGTTAAAACAAATAAAAATCAACTGCTACTTCTGATCGTCTACACTCCTAATACAATCAATAATTCGAACGGGAGATTATCATAAACTTTCGTTAATTCGAAGTCACTCGCGAAATCGAAAAATCACACAAGATAAATCGAAGAAAAAAATATTCACACCAATAGAAACACAAATACAGTCGACTCTTGGTAAAGGCCTGGTTTCGCTAGTGCGTCGGATGCATGCAGTGACTGCGTGCAGCGAATGCTTGCGTCCGCTGCGTCGTCGGAGTGGTTTCATTAGGTGCAGCGAAACTACTGCAGCCGGCATTATTATTTGTGTTCTGTGAGTCATCAGTGATAATTCGTTAGCAATGGAGTATGTTCTTGCGTTTCATATTTTGGAAGAAGAGCAGGATCAGGGCCGTAGCTAGAAATGAATTTAAGGTAGGGCAATGAAGGTTACAGGTAGGGCAGAAGTAAAAAATTGTACTCGATGTGATCTGATGAATCAATTTTCATCGTACCTACTTTTGAGTGTATGGTAGTATGTATATATAAAAATATTTATTTCTTCAGTTTATATTATTTCTTTCAACATGTTGTGATTAATATAATGATGATAAAAAACTTCCTCAAAACAGCTGAATCCTTCGATTTGTCATATTATTAAATATGCGAAGGACTTCATTCAGATCAACAGACTGAGTCCTTCTCTTTTCAAAGGCCAGAAATACCATGCCTGCCATTCTTTCGTGACTCATTGACAGCCTCTGAGGTCTATTGATTGCAGTTAAGGTTGAAAAAGTAGATTCACAAACAGCAGTGCTACATCCTATGGTCGCCACAGATGCAAAGAGTTCATATGTATCTTTGAAAGCCTCTCGCTGTCTGTACAAAACTTGCACTATGTCTTCTGTTTTATCCTCACGACGACTCAAATAAGCTTTAACCACTGTAGCCTCTTCATTTGATGGAATTGTTATACCTGAAAAGTTAATTTAAATTGTGAATTGAATATGAATAAACAAGCGTAATATTTTAGAAGCAGCAACATCATTTTGTTAATTGCCTTACACTCACCTAAATTTTTCAAAGGTTCCATTTTGTTCACATCCAACTCATCGAGACTCGCTACAGAATTTAACAGATCATCGTTGTCTGAAAACCTTCTCTGTAATTCAGCAACTAGTATGTCCAATGTTTCGAAATACTCAGATTTAAATGGTTGATCTTCTTCATTTTGTTTCGTTGAGGAACAGGAAGAGTCAAACATCAAGTAGTCATCCATGCGATTAGATCTTCTGACTTGCCTTTTTTGGGTGTGAGTCCTATTTTCAGAATCAATGCTTGTCATAGATTTAGCTTCTTCCAAAATTTGATGATACATTTCATCTGTTCTCAATTTTGTGATTTCATTTTGGACGCAATTTATGATTATTAGGGCGTCTTTCAATCCTGCGCTTCGGGCTTGTAAACTTGCATCTGCAGGCTGAAGCATGGATAGTATTTTTTTGGCCACAACCATAGCCATTCGGAATTCCAAATTAAGCATAATTTTTTTGATGCCGACACTCTTGGCAACGTCGTCACCATTGAATCTGTCATTTTTTATTTTATCTAAAGTTAGCAAAATCTCTGAATAATTATCGTTTACAACTTTTGTAACCGCCAAGTGTCCTGACCAACGCTGTTCGAGTAATCTGCCAATTATTTTTCCACCTTACATTGCAGCTATTTTTCCATGATGAAAGAACTCATGTAACATGATGCATTGATCAAAAAATAAACGGATGAAAGTCATTTCAGAGATAGTCCTGATAACTATTAAATGTAAGCGGTGGTTATAACAGTGGACATAAGGAATTTTTCGGCCCAATTGATTCTCTATTCTAGTCGCAACTCCTGAAACTTTTCCGCTCATAACACTTGCTCCATCATAGCATTGGCTTAGCATACGGGAGAGATCAATGCCATTTTTCGTAAGAGTGTTTAAAGTTAATTCGGTAAATGTTGCTGCATCAAGATGTTCAGTTGTTGTAACTGTCAGCAACGACTCATTGACGATTCCATCCTTAACGTAACGTATTGCTATAGCAATATTTTCACGATTATTCTTATCCCTCGTTCCATCTTCCATTAGAGTGAACCAATTCACGTCAGATTCCTTGATATCTTTGACAATGGAGTTCTGTACTACTTGAACCATTGCTTGAATTATTTGGTTTTGAATTTCCGGTGAATGATATGTCGCATTTTGTGGTATATGGCTGAAAGCCTCCTTCAAATTCGGATCTTTCATGCACGTGTATTCAAATAAATTCTGAAATAATCCTTGTTCTTTTTTTTCCTCCAAAACATAATTTCCTCGCAAAGCTAACTCGTTGACAACTAAAAATTGTATAACTTCAACAATTGATTTCATGTAATACCGGTTTTTTTCTAAAACTTCATGATTTATCAAAGTTTCGACACTGCTACCTGTAGATATTCTGCGTAGTTTGTCTTGCCACATCGCCATGGCTTGTGTATGAGGAATTGATTTCTCATGTTTTGGAAACCCAGTTCTTGTATCACTGGCATTTTTCCAGTTTCTGAATCCTGTGGAAGTATAAGAACTTTGTTTGCTTCCATGGGGTAAAAATTGTTGACAAGGATAGCAAAAAGCAGTATCTCTCTCGACCGAATACTGCAACCATTTATATCGCTTAAACCAATCCGCAACAAAGGCCCTATTATTTTCTTTGGGATATATATTTAAAATAATTTGTTTTATCGGTTCTCCGATTCGTGCAATATCCGAAGGAATACCATAGTTAATTCTATTTCTACCAACCTGTTTTGCCAAACTAGTTTCCATAGAACTAGGAGTGGGTTTTGAGCAATGGGGTTCATCGTGATGAATTCCCTCTTCAACTCTTCGTTTTTTGGTAAAGAAAGTCCTTATATCCATCGCTAAATGAGTCAATCAACACTTCACTTCACTTCAATAAACAAACAATTATTTCGCTAAACTCTATTTTGGGTTATATGGGGATCCCCCTACCAAGGGGCGTATATTCCAGTACAGGTCCCATACATACTTCAAATGCCTTCTATGTGCGGAATCAAGAAAATAAGCACATGAGGTGCTTCTGAAAATACAGCGTGCTGTATATATACAATGACCACGGTGCACTCTATTGATGTAGTTCGCAATCTCTAACAACTCGTGATTAATTCAGAATTGATTTGCGAGTGATAATTTTTTCCTCACGTCACATAATGAAATTTCCTTTGAATATTATTTAAATTGTTACTATTTTTTAAGGTAGGGCATTGAAAATTAAAGGTAGGGCATTGCCCCATAATGCCCCCCCCTGGCTACGGCCCTGAGCAGGATGAATTGATTTTTAAATATCTAAAGCAAAAAAATTAAAAAGGCGACCTGTGCATTTAATGTACCAATTTTTTTAAATATAACTTCATTTTACATGTTCTTCCCTTCACTTCTGTCGCGATCATTTTCCATATGTTATCTTCAACATACCTCGGTTACCTCGGACACATACTGCGTGGAGAATGTTACCACTTTCAACCCTTCATTCTCCAGGGTAAAATTGAGGGTGGAAGAGGAGGAATAAGCAGAGGAAAGTTATCATGGCTTAGAAATATCCGTCAATGGACGGGGATAAAAGACTTCTAAACATTGCAGAATGCTGCGTTCAATAGAGACATATAATGGGAATAGATAAGGATGAACGCCTACGCAGGAATCTGCACGGCACTAAAAGAAGAAGATCTTTAACATTATTAGTTTTATAATTATCATGAGATGCATCATATATGCATCTATTTTGCGAAACTAATTCAATGAGATTCATCCCTTCGTCCCTTGTGAATTTATCGCTACTCATTTTCTCTTGTTTACGCTGCAGCGACGTCGCACAGACTGGTACCCCAAGCAGTGAGCCGTTAGCATACATTAATTCTTGGCAAGCACCCTCCAATCCCGAAGAAGCTGCTCGTGCTCATGCGCCACGCGTGTTTACAAATATCTTGGACGAAATTTGAATAGACTGTTCAGTCAAATTTCGATTTTGACAGGACCGAAGATATTATTTGTAAATTCTCGTGAAATATGGATTAGTTGGATGTGAGATCTTACTGTTATGGACGGCTGTAAGCAGTATTTTGTGCACTTGAATAACTTTTCCTTCAAAATTCAGTGCATAATTTTTAAGGGAAAAATCAATATCAACATTACCTTTTGCGTAAGTTTTATTTCCACGATGAACAATTCCTATCAAATTGCGACAATAAGCATACAGTTCATTGTATTAAGATGTTGTAGAAGGCTCATCCATTGAAAAGAAACCGATTAGTGTATTGTATGCTAACAACTATACGACATATGATTATTCTGGAAATCATATAGCTAATCTAGGGACACAAATATAAGCTATTTACCATTTGGGAAACAAATAATTAGATTTACTATAATCAGGTTTGAATATTGCTTTCATCCTCAATAGCTGAATTATTGCTTATTCATATATCATCCATATATATTAGCCACCGAACAGATGATTTGATCCTGCATATATTATTATAAGAATTTCTCTAGGTATGGAATATGGTAATAATGTTATATTGTAACAAATCATTTGATAAATAATGATTTCTTATAGTTAGATATCATTTTCATTTTGTAATTATTTTAGGTCAACTCATTTGATATCTGCAATTATGTATTAACTCAGAATATTGAAAGTTTACAGACATTTCCACTTATTAATTTGTATTCCAAGAATATGAATATATGTTAAATGCATGAAAAAATTGGTTTTCATAGGTAACGGAAACAAAGTAATTGTAAAAATGAAAATCATTTATTTAGATACCAATATACATATATTTTATACTTTCTACCAAGTGAATAAAAAAATTGTATACCACTCAAGTAGTAATTCAAACACAGGAAATACTTTCAAATAAAACTATATATTAACATCATTCTTAACTTCAAGAGCGATCAAGAATACCATTTATTTTGAAATTTACATTACATGCATCAAGCATTAGTACATCAAGCAGCATGCAATAATATTTTTTTTTGTGTTTGGCCCACCATACCACCCCACCATATAATCATGGACGGTTCCTGAAACACTACACAGACGATAAACATATGGATCATAATTGAAACATGATTACTAACTTTTTCCATTGAAAAAAAGTCTTATATACTACTTCTTCGTTGGAAAATATGCTTCTTGGTTTTTCCTCCATAGTCCTAGGTATATCATCATTTTAAAAGTTATTGTTGAATTATCATGCCATTCTAGTAGGTATAATATTAGTAACATCGGGGCCTTCATGCATATTTATATTGTTAAGCGTACTAAGCAACAAGCATTGGAAATTTAAGAAACATGTACCTGAAACTCTATGGGAAAACAACAAATACATACAAACATGTTATATTACTACGTGACCTTTTACTCCCATATTTTGAAATATTCTGCTACTGGAAAAATGGAAATTTGTTGTTAAAAACTCCTATTATATAATACATGCTGTCATCCAAACACCCCATGTTAAAGCATAGCTATCACCTACATGCATTGTTTAATTACTAAAAGATTGGCCAATCACCTCTCTGGGTCCCTAGAACTTTTCAAAACTATACATAAATGCATAAAAAATTACCAAAAGATTATTTACTTTCCACGTTTGCATTAACTCTACTTTTTGCATGGATAATATAATTGCTTATCAATTTTCCTTTTTCTACATCCAACATTTTCTGCACTTTTCTGATGTTCATAGAAAGCATTGTAAAATTTAGAGAAACTTGCAAAATCTACTAATTTGAGATCTTCACATAATTTTTTATGCATAATCTATAAATATACAAGCTATTGGAAATACTACCAAACTTCCTACTCAATAACAACTTGGGTACCTCACGTTTACTACTTTCATCATTAGGAACATTTAAATTAACTTTTTTTTCATTTTCTTCCAAGAAACGATCAACTTCGGATTGGTATTGGACCTTACTAGTAGAAGGTTCATCTATACATAAGTTGAAGTCATCAGAATCTCCACCTGATACAGACTCGCTTCTCTTTTCGATCAAAGCAACTGCATGTATATGTTTGCACAAAGCTGTTTTCACAGCGTATTCTGAACACTCACATTTGAATCTGTGTATGCAGATTTTACACTTCTCACAGTACGAAGCTCTACATCCCTCATCGCAAAGTTCACTATATGAAATTATGTAATATTTGTCTCCTGTTGAACTTGATTCAACTTTGAATTCTCCTGAATCTAACCGAGTTACCATATGCTGGACAACATTTTCAGCTCGATCATGTGCTTCTAGATTGACTCTATGTTGATACGAATTAGCAGATGGTCTTTCAGTTTCGATTATTTTTTTCCACATTATGTCATTTACCAATTCTTCCAATATATCCAGCAACTTTTCCACTCTGAAAGTTCAACATACACTTTTAGTAATTATTATTAAACAATTTCACCACTCACCGAATATTCTGTTTTGCTTTCAGTTTATTATATTTTAAAACTTTATTCAAACTTTCGATTGCCATGTTTGTATTAATTCCACAATTCTTCCTATAGCAATGAGCCCACATGTGTATCCTTTCGTCGCTCTGAAAATAATATCTGAAAAAAATCATTTATCAAAATGACGATGTAGATGTAGTCCCAACATTGTTACTCACCTCTGTAAATAGTTGAGAAATGCAGTTTCCCCTTCTTCTTCCAAGTGCTTGAAATATTTTATTTTCAACTCCCTAAATGTTGACTCGTCCATCTCAGTCAAGATTCTTCTCATGTCCTTCTTCATAGCTTTCTTATTTTCAATTTTTTTTAATTTATTCCTTCCTTGTTGGTTCCAGTTTTTTATTATATGCCATGTGCATAATAATCTTCTGGGTTTATTTTCTGTAGTCATCACTTGGGTCCATGCATTGTAATATTTCACATCATCATCTGACATGATGTATTTAGCTTCAATATTTCCTCCTACTCTGGTTTTTAGTGCATGGAAAAAAGTTTGTTGGATCTTCTGATCCCTTCTATTGGAGAGTAAGAAAGCGACAGGAAATCCTATGTTCCTTTCATCTTTAACTAGCACTATGGTTAAATCCCAGTTTTTCCTGTTAGTCCCATGAGTTCCGTCTATGCAAATGATTCTACTGAACTCTTTGAGCTTCTTCTCCATGAGATTATTCATGAAGCCCAGAGCAAAATCTTGGTTTTCCAACTCAGGGTGGTTTTCACCTAAACACATGATGAATAAAATACTAATCACACATATTTGAGAACCACTCACCAATTTGTTTGAATAGAAACACCTGATTTTCTTCTTGGATATTCCACTCTTGAACTTTCAAAATTGTAGCGATCATGTCATCTTCATGTCGCCTTTTATCAACATTAAATTTCCTCATGAGATATGCTAAATCTCCACGAGTTAGTATATTTAATCTACTCAGTTCTGTATTCCTTGTAATTTTTGCATCTCTGAGGATTCTATCTGTAGTAACTCCATCATTCAATTTGTTGACGAGCATTTCTTGCTCACTTTTCGTCAACCGTTTAGATCTTAATTCATTCTCATGCCCCACATGTGTTTCAGTAAAGCATATGATCACTCCTAAAAATAAATAATGAGCCTTGGATAAGTAAAATAATTCAAATAACTACCAGTACTGCTGATTTTAGCTTCAATTCTTGAGGGACAGATTCCAGATATTTTGATGCTGCCTCCCCTTTTCATTCTTCTTTCAGAACAATTGCTGACAAATCCTAAATAGAATAGAAATTAATATATCATTTAGAACACATTAATAAGTAACCAACCTGTGGTATTACTACGATTACAATTATAGTGCCGTTGTTCTCCATAATTAGTCTTGCAATTTTTTTCACAAACATAATCAATATTTCTATTATCTAGATTCCTCCAAGCTTCAAACTCTTCAATTGTCTTGAAATCCAAGGTAGTCTCTACTATATTCAACGTATGGTATTGCTTCAAATGGTGGATCAATTCTTTTCGAAATTGAAATGGTTTTTTATTATTTTCGCAGCATATTGGGCACTTAATATGTTTTCGTAAGGTATTGGTAATAATATTGTGGAATTCTTTTAAATGCCGAGTCTTTGACGATACTCTGCCAAAATTTTTACCACACACTTGACAACTGAGTTTGTTATCGCTGAAAAGTAAATATACTTATAATTCCTTTCTATTAATTAAAAAGCAACTTACTTTTGCTCCTCCATATTCCTGGGTTTAATTATTTCACTGAAATACAACCAATCGATTCACAACCTATAATAAATATAAATCCAACGAAACGATTGAAATACAATCGATGTCAACAGGATAGTTAGTATTAGTAATAACTTGTATATTAAGGAATTACTCTGAATAAGACAACTCGTTGTCGATTGACAATAGCTGAATGGCATCAGAAATCGTATTCCAGCCAATTTCGCGGTAAAATATCTCCAACACAAGGAGAGCGGAGCGCATGAGCAGGAGCAGCTTCAACGGGATTGGAGAGTGCTCGCCAAGAATTAATGTATGCTTGGCTGTTGCAGTGCTGTTGCGTCGGACTCAGAAGCGAAACCACTTCTTCGTAGTTCCGAATTAGCAGTCTATTCGAAAGACGGTGCAGCCACTTTCTGCAGTCACTGCATGCAGCCGACGCACTAGCGAAACCAAGCCTTAACTCAAAGTTTTCAATTGAAACTGTTTTCAATTGAAACTGTATTTATATATTTTTCCCTCATCTTGGGGTTCATATTTCTGATTGGTGAATTGAATATAAAAACAATTGCTGAAATATCAGAGATAACGCCTGAGGATCTAAGAAACCGATCAAAGAAGTCGCACTTCATATTAAAATAAATAGTAACATTTGTCGGAAAGATTGATGTAGTGCAAAAAAATAGTATAGGGGTAAGCAGGGAATCACTTACCTACGCGCGACAGTCGATAATATTTATGACCTATTTGCGGCGCCTTAGAAGATGCCGCCGCCCAACATATATTAATTTATGACTTGAATGCGGCATGTTGAAATTGGTCAATATTTATATCGTTTCTGAATTTATTGCATTTTCATTTCCTATTCGTACTTCCAACATCGTTCTTTCAGAAATTGAGTCAAATTAAATTTTTACCCATCTTGTAATTATTTCACATATTACCCTCGGTATGTCAGCAAAATTTCAAGTGTTCAAGGGCCATTTGGGGGGGGAACGTTCCCCCAGTTCCCCCCCCCTGGATCCGCGCCTGGCTTCTCAGAGTTGAGAATTATATCAATGTATTCTTATGATAGAAGTGCATCATAAAGGAAATTCAATTAAAATAATAGTCTATTTATCAAGATTAAATGAGCAATCTGAGAATGAGATTGCATCATGGAAGAAATCAAATCAAATTAGCTGAAATGAATTTGACTCTCTCTTATAGAACAGGATGACATGTACGAGTATGAACACAGAGCATATAATAAAGCTTAGATAGAATAATTACAGCATTCTGTGAAAACATAGAAGTACGATTCATTATTGAAATTTCGAAAAATCATACCTCCGAAAGTATTAGCTAGTTGGAGTTAAAAATGACATCAATGGATTTTTATGGTGAAACTGCATCTTAAATGAAAATTGAATTTGAAATTTGTTACTTAAAAAAAATTTTTTTTTTCGTTACTCCGAAACCATCTGGCCTATTTTGCCCAATAACGAACTCAACCGAGATATTCATCTCCCTAACCTACTCTGAAAATTTCAACTGCCTAGCTCATTCCGTTCGAGAGTTATTGTAGAAAAAAATTTTAAAAATTTTCAAATATTTTTGACACTTTGCGGTAACCTATGGTCAATACATAACTTCACATGCGTATAAAGGTCATGATTCTACAATTTGATACTGAATTTCAGATAGATCGAGTGATCGGTTTCGGAAATATTCATAAAAACTGTTTTTACTAAAATCGGCCATAACTCCGAAACCGCTTGATGGATTTTGCCCATTAAGGAACTTGTCCGAGATATTTACGTTCCAAACCCACCTTGCAATTCAATCCTCTAACTCCTTTCGTTCGAGAGTTATCGTGTCTCGGCCGGCCGGCCGGACAGAATTGATTTCGACCTCGGATTCTTGATCAGTGAGTCGAACCAAATCATTTGAGACCATATTCAGCCAAAAATTCGAAAATTACAGACATTTGGGCAAATTGATAAGCACTCTGTTCCGAGGAGCTAGAGCGCCAAAAAGTTTCTTCGAAACAAGGTTTAGGGGTGGATTTTTCCACGCCTTCTAGTCATAGAGGAACATCACCAAAAAATTTTTTTGTGTGCCTACTCGCTCGCATAAAATGTCTGCTTGATGTTGTACTTGTCAATTTTTTGGTTTTAAGAAAAAATATTAAAAACAGCTCTTCGGGCACCATCTTTAGGGGACTATAACTAAGCAGTGGAGGCTCAAAAATGAAAAATATAAATTAAAGACCCACGCTATTTTTTGACAAGGAATCACCCCCTAAATTTGTTCGCTATTATTCATATACACTCTGTATATTATTTGATATTATTCGAAATGCCGCACCCTTTATTATCGCATTAGTACCATGTGTGTTAAAACTATCACAAATGAAATTATGGTAGACACTTTATAATTAAAAAATTGGTTCAAGCACTGACGTGAAGTCAGGAGCTCTTGCGCGTATTTTCTATTATCCATTATCCTGTATTGGACACTCTCAATCGAATTTAACATGGTAAATTGAACCAATTTTTTTTTGTAATTTTTTTTTATAGAGGTTCGGTTCTCACTAAATTTTACACACGTCTTTTTGTCGATATTCTACAACTAGTTACCAAGCTTCAATTCGATCAAGCCTATATTTTTTGAGTTATCGAGGAAATAATATTCCAGATAGGTATAACTCCGAAACCGTTGGGCCGATTATAACCAAAAAAAAAAAATAACTCTCCCATTCGGATGCGCAACTTACCCTGAAAATTGCAAGTCCCTATCTCCTTTCGTTCGAAAGTTATCGAGGCAACGGTCACCCATCCAGCTACTAAACTCACACAAGATTGCTCGGATCTCCAACAATATAGATCATATCGTGTTGAAACTTGGAACTTAGCAGTAGTGTTAAGTTCTGAAGACTCTCAGCAATTTCGAACGAATAGTTTTTGATATATAGAATTTTTTTCAATGATTTTTTTAAAAATTTCCAGTTATATGATCCTCATGAAATTTCGCAATAATTTCTACAACTAATAACCACATTTGAATTGGATCGGTTTTGTGTTTTTCGAGTTATTGAGGAAATATCAACCAAATTTCAGATGGGTAATACTCCAAAACCGTTTGGCCGTTTATGCCTATAAACAAACTCAAACGTCGCATTCAGAGGCACAATGCAACCTGAAAATTTCGAGTCGCTATCTCTTTCCGTTCTCAGAATATCGTGACATAAATAATATTATTTAATATTTTTTTAAAAATTTTCTAGTGATACGATTCTCACAAAATTTCACAAAAGTCCTTAGGTTTGTATTCTACAACTACTCACCAAGTTACAATTCGATCGGATTTGTGTTGGTTGAAAACAAAATTATTACTAGGAAACCATTTGGCCGATTATACCGATTAACAACCTTGTCCATCGTATTGGGACGCGCCACCACCCTGAAAATTTCAAGTCGCTATCTCTTTCCGTTCTCAAGTTATCTTGGCACCGGCCAGACAGAATCAAATTTGACCTTGAATTTTTCATAAGAAAGTCGAACCAAGTCGTTTGAGACCATTTTCGGCAAAAAAATCGAAAATTACAGACATTTGGGCAAAATGATAACGCGATGTTCCCCAGAACATTTATGCCCAAAAACACATTGATATTCAATCAAATGAAAATTATTTAAAAAAATTCTCCATTTCAGAAACTGTCCGCCAGATATCACCGAAATTTTGTAAAACCTTTATTTTATGAATTCAAACTCGATCGGAGCTATATCGAACAAATATTATTTTTTTCCCGAAACTATGCAGCCTAGGGCGAGTTCAGTACCAAACACTTGTCACCGCGCTTACGGACGGCCGGACAGAATTAAGTTAGACCAACGATTCTTCATCAGTAAGTCGAAACTAGACGTTCAGAAATTACAGGCATTTGGGTAATAAGCGCACCAACAAAAACGCTTGAATAACTTAATTCCCTCACTCTCAGGAATCTTTTCGTGACCTATGGGTTAAGATGGAACTCTAAAATTCTCTCCTCATTCCGCCTCTGCTTTCAACTACGTCCGAATTATCTGTTGTGTTTACACAGTTCGCTCAACAGACGAATATATCATCAAATTCCCGTTTCGCTAATTATGTCACCTATTACACATACCCTATTTTTGTTCCTCGAATAGATTGAAACTCCCACCATGGCCGTTGACCAATAACAACGCTCGTGGGGGGTCCAACACATTGAGTACCTTCAGAATCCATCACCAAAGGGGAACAACCTGTGGATGCAAATTCAACAAAAACAGAGGAGCGAAAAGTTAGTTCCGAATCCCTGTTGGTTCGTTCTTACGTAGTGTAGATTTCATTTCAACGCAACAATGGGCACATCCAAGGCCTTCTGGGCTAATAATAACGACCAGCAAACGAAGTGAAGTTATCAATAAAATGAAAGTGCAAGCTCTCATAAATGAAATCATTCTCTGAATTGGTGCAACAGAAGTGAGTACGATCGACACGGCCGGCCGAGTCAAGCACCAGCAATTGGTTTAAATTTCATTATATAACTCGAGTTGATCACAAATTCTTCGGTCTGTAAACATCTCTCACCATCTGCGAGCTTTATCAACGCCTATGTAAACAATCTAATCATTATCTCATGTCGAGAGTTCATAAAAAATAAGCCGGTCATTACTCAGACGGTGTTGAGCGAGCTTAACGACTTCTATGAACTTTTGAAATGCTGATTTTTTCCGTGATTGTGTTTTAGAAGAGTCAAAATGTTGGTGCTCTGTTTGTTTATGTTTGCGCTGATTTTCGCAAAAGAAAGTGTTGGTGGTACTCAGTTATCGTATATAGTGAGGAGGGAGGGGCAGAGGTTGATGCCTATTTGTGTTGGGGAGGGGGCTGATCGATATGAAGGGATTGCTTGGACGTACCCTTTGCCAAGGGATGGAATTTTAGCTCAAGAAGGTATGGTCATTGTTCTTCTTCGCAATATTTTTTTGCTTTATTATAACCAAATAATAAACCTCCGAAATCGGGCAGCTAAACGATTTCAACCAAGAGCTTAGCCAGGGGGGCGGTTTTGGGGGTTCAAACCCTTCCGAAATGTAATTTTTTTCTTAAAAAGAAAAAAATACTTGCTACAGAAAGCGACCTTTACACCCCATTCGTTTATGAAGTCAATTCCCAAAATTTCATAACCCCTGCCCCGAAATTAATTCCTATTTCAAACCCCCTCCTCTCCCCGAAATTAATTCCTGGGTATGCCCTTGATTTCAACCTTCTGAAATTTCAGCCGTTTACGTTTCAAAGTAATTCGAAGTTTAATACTGAATAAAGGATGCTCCAACTTTACAGAATGCTGGATTCCTTCCTTATCGAAATGATGTAGCGATTCTCTCTATTATAAGACATTTGCTAGGGATAGATTATTTTTTTGCGATTTAAACACTTTTTCGTACTTCCGGGCCTAAAGTGACAACTTCACTCCCTTGTGACAGGTACTAAAGTGTCACATTTAATCCCTCCGGGATTAAATATTGACGAAACTCCCGAAACGATTAAATCACAAACAAACGAATTTATTTTTTTATTGAAAAATATAATTAATTAGAATGGTAATTAACGTTAATATTCAAATTAATATTGTGACAGTTCGTCATATTGACCAGTCTTTCCTGGGTTAATGCAGCAGGTAACTGACGAGTAACAGATAGGTCCTTTTCATATTGAACTGGTGTTTGTTTCGAAGATCCTGCGGAAACAGGAAGCGAGAATGAGGACTGTGGCATAATTATAGTGGACGAATCGGCGACTTGACCAAATATTTTATCTGAAATTTTTTGTTTATTTTTAATAGACGATTCAATATTATCCCTCGGCCACGTTGGAGGATTTCCATCCTCCATGTCTCTTCAGCACGTCTATTGTTGCTCCCGAATCAGCTAACAAAGACGCAGATGTGCGTCTAAAACAATGTTCCGTATAAGACGTCGCATTTTCTAATTTCAAGAAAGCTGCTATTTGCCGTGGAAATGTACCAAACATGTTTTTTCCTACTACTCGCGTAGTACATTCTTTGTTGATGTATTGAACAAAAAATTTTGAATGAGGTGTCCCTGTCTTTCGCAATGCCACATATTTTCGAAATATCGCCACAAAACTGATGGCACTGTTTTCTGAATTTTTGATCACAAAATTTCGGTCAATTTTATTTTTGGTGTTTCTAATCGCAATTAGGAAGGAATCGCCCAAATCTCTCACATCGTCGATTTCTAAATCAACCAACTCTTTTCCACGACAAGCTCCCGCAACGCCCAAAATAAGTGCAACCTACAAAAAAATTGATTTCTTAAAATTTCTGAATATAAACACATTTCTAAATTTACCTTAAGCATTAAATATTTATCATCCGGAGCCTCCCGTAAGAACTGATCTACCTGCTCAGACGTGAGAATTCTTGACTTCCTTGGCTTAAATCCCTCATTTCTTCTCTTCAAAAAAGCTAATAATTTTGGAAATTTACTTATATCAATATCTTCTCTAATGTTAATAACCGATTTCAGCATTGAGTAATGTGCCCAGAGAGTTGAGGCACAAACCGCTTTTGATTTATCATTGAAGTAGACTAACAGCGCATTTTCAGTAGGTTGTCTCACATTTTTTAAGCGGCACCACTTTTTAAAAGCATCGTACTGCTGCTCGTATAGTTTTCTAGATTTCGGTGGTAACAATTCTTCACCTACTTCGGCTGCTCTTTTATCAATATCAGATACACCTTCTTCACTCATGATACCAATAATTATCAATAACAATGTTTCTTTACAATGACACTAGTAATGACAATGTTTCTAAATTATAATTGTCACAACGCAATGTTACTATGGTAACTTATTTTAAAGACAGTTTATTAAATGAGTTGAAGAGAGAAAAAACTGATTGAAATTATTGAAATAATTAATAAAATCATACCGGAAGTACGAAAAGTATAGTATATACCTTGCGACTGAAGTACATTTAATCCTTCAGGTAAATTATGGCCCTCCCTGCGGTCGGGCCATAAACTTTACCTTCAGGATTAAATGTACTACTTCAGTCCCGCGGTATATAATATACTATTTTGGGCGCCCTTTTTTCTCGGAACAGAGTGCTTATCAGTTTGCCCAAATGTCTCTAATTTTCGAATTTTTGACCTCCATAAAGTTAGCAGAGCCACTTACGAAAATTTCAATGAAACCTATAGCATTAATTGTCGAATAATAGTCGAGATTTTGTCGTGAAAGAAAAAAGTTTGTCGCGCGCTTAGTTTTTGCGCGTATGTTCTGGGGAACATACGCGTTATAGTTTTGCCCAAATGTCTGTAACTTTCGAATTTTTTGAAAAAAATGGTCTCAAACGATTAAGTTCGACTCCCCAATGAAGAATTCGAGGTCAAATTTGATTCTGTCCGGCCGGCCGTCCGGCCGGCCGGCCGGCCGGCCGGCCGGCCGTTGCCACGATAACTTGAGAACGAAAAGAGCTAGCGACTTGAAATTTTCAGGGTAGGTGGCGCATCCCAATACGACGGACAAGTTCGTTAATGGGCATAATCGGCCCAGTGGTTTCCGAGTAATAATTTTGTTTTCAACCAATATGAATCCGATCAAATTGAAACTTGGTGGGTAGTTGTAGAATATGACCCTAAGCACGTTCGTGAAATTTAGTGCAAATCGTATGGCTAGAAAATTTTAAAAAAATTATTAAAAAATATTTTTGTTGTCACGATAACTTGAGAACGGAATGAGATAGCGGCTTGAAATTTTCAGGTTAGGATGTGCACCAGAACGCGACATTTCAGTTTGTTTATGAGCAGAATCGGCCAAACGGTTTTAGAGTTATAGCCATCTGAAATTTTCTGAAATTTGGTGGTTTTTTGTTCCTCATTAACTCGAAAAACACTGAACCGATTGAATTCAAACATGGTTATTAGTTGTAGAATGCCAACGCAAAAATGTTTGCAAAGTTTGGTGAGGATAGCATTTGTAGAAAATTTTTAATAAATCATAGAAAATAAAAAAAAAAAATTCTATATATCAGTAACTATTCGTTCGAAATTGCTGAAATTTTGCAAGAGCCTACATAACGTAACTCTACTGCCAAGTTTCAAGTTTTAATACGATCGGTTAAATATTGTTGGAGATTCGAGCATTCTTGTGTGAGTTCAGTAGATGGGTGACCGTTGCCTCGATAACTTTCGAACAAAAGGAGATAGGGACTTGCAATTTTCAGGGTAGGTTGCGTATCCGAAAGGGAGAGTTGAGTTCGTTTTTGGGCATAATCGGTCTAACGGTTTCCGAGTTATACCCACCTGGAATATTATTTCCTTAATAACTCAAAACATAAATATTCGATCGAAATGGCGCTTTGTAACTAGTAGTAGAAAATCAACATAAAGACGTGTTTAAAATTTTGTAAGAACCGTACCCCTAGAAAATTCGAAAAAAATTACGAAAAAAAAATTTTAAGAATCGTACCCCTAGAAAATTTTAAAAAAATCACGAAAAAAAAAATTGGTTCAAGCACTGACGTGAAGTCAGAAGCTTTTGCGCGTATGTTCTATTGTCCATGCTTCTGTATTGGACACCCTTAATCGAATTTACCATGGTAAATTCGATTAAGGGTGTCCAATACAGAAGCATGGACAATAGAACATACGCGCAAAAGCTTCTGACTTCACGTCAGTGCTTGAACCAATTTTTTTTATATGGTTTGGCTCTGCAAACTTAATATTAAGTTAGCAGAGCCTCTTGCAAGAATTTCAATGAAACCTATTGCATTAATTTTAGAATAATTGTCGTGAAAGAAAAAAGTTTCTCGAGCGCTTAGTTTTTTTATATGGGCTAACTTCATAATAAGTTAGCAGAGCCACTCATAAATCACGTAATTTGGTTAATTGTAATTTTGTTGCAACCAGAAATGAACTAAATAATTGTTGAACGATCAAAACATATTTGTCGTGAAAAAAAATTGTCGCTCCCTTAGTTTTTGGCGCTCTAGTTCCTCGGAACTGAGTGCTTATCAATTTGCCCAAATGTCTGTAATTTTGGAATATTTCGATGAAAATGGTCTTAAACGATTTGGTTCGACTCAATGATCAAGAATCCGTGGTCGAAATTCATTCTGTCCGGCCGGCCGGCCGGCCGTAAGCACGATAACTCTCGAACGGAATGAGCTAGAGAGTTGAAATTTTCAGAGTAGGTTTGGGGGATGAATATCTCGGCTAAGTTCGTTATTGGGCAAAATCGGACAGATGGTTTCGGAGTAACAAATAAAAAATTTTTTTTACGAAACAAATTCCAAATCAAATTTTTTTTAATAAGCAGTTTTATCATAAGAATCCATTCATATCATTTTCAACTCTAACAAGCTAATACTTTCAGAGATATGATTTTTTAAAATTTCAATGTAAATCGTATTTCACAGATTGATATAATTATTATTCCATGTATGAATTCTCATAATGTCAACTTGACAGAAGGGAATATTGTAACTTCAAAAATATTGGGGTTGAAATACTCGTATTTTAGCGATGCAACGGGGACCTCACCCGAAAATGTTTGAAAATATTACATAAATATTGAAAGCATAATTCTGTAGTTTGGTGAACGTAGATCAGGAAATTTTGGATCGATTACAAGGTAATTTTTTATTATTACTTATCTTCTTTCATATTTGTTTTATGGAATACCTACTATTTGTAGGTACTTTAAACCTGTTTTGGGCAATTGTCATACGAAACTTGTTTTTTTGGAGCTCTAGTTCCTCGGAACAGTGTGCTTATCAATTTGCCCAAGTGTCTGTAATTTTGAAATTTTTGGCTGAAAATGGTCTCAAACGATTTGGTTCGACTCACTGATCAAGAATCCGAGTGCGAAATCGATTCTGTCCGGCCGGCCGACCGGCCGTAGGCACGATAGCTCTCGAACGAAAGGAGTTAGCGGATTGAAAATTGCAAGGTGGTTTTGGAGCGTAAATATCTCGGACAAGTTCGTTCGATCTATCTGAAATTTAGCATCAAATTGTAGAATCATGACCTTTATACGCATGTGAAGTTTTGTATTGACCAGATTACCGCAAAGTGTAAAAAAAAAAATTTGAAAATTTAAAAAAAGTTTTTCCACAATAACTCTCGAACGGAATGAGCTAGGTAGTTGAAATTTTCAGAGTAGGTTAGGGAGATGAATATCTCGGTTCAGTTCGTTATTGGGCAAAATTGGCCAGATTTAATTCGATTTCTTCCATGGTGCAGTTCTCATTCTCATGATTGCTCATTTAATCTTGATAAATAAACTATTATTTGAATTGAATTTCCTTTATGATGCAGCTCTATCATATGTATACATTGATATAATTCCCAACTCAGAGAAACCAATACTTTCGGAGATATAATTTGTCTGTTTGAACTAGAGCGCCAGAAAGCTCCTGTCCACAGGGCTTGAACCCATTTTTTTCTTATATGGGGTAGCTCTGCTAACTTAATATTAAGGGAACAGAGCCAATTGCAAGAATTACAATGAAACTTATTGCATTAATTTTATAATAAATGTCGGGAATTTGTCGTGAATGAAAAAGGTTTGTTACGCGCTTAGTTTTTTTATATGAGCTAACTTAATAATAGGTTAGCAGAGCCTACCACAAATCACGTAACTTGGTTAATTGTATTTTTTTCAACCAGAAAAGAACTAAATAATTGTCGGAAGACTAAAACGTATTTGTCGTGACAAAAAGAATTTGTCGCGCGCTTAGTATTTTGTATCAGGTGGCTAACTTAATATTAAGTTTGCAGATCCACTTTCAAGAATTTCGATGAAACCTATTGCATTAATTATCGAATAATTGTCGAGAATTTGTCGTGAAAGAAAAAAGTTTTTCGAGCGTTTGGTTTCTTTATATTGGCAGATCATTTCTGGATAGAAAAAATACAATTAACCAAGTTACGTGATTTGTGAGTATCTCTGCTAACCTATTATTAAGTTACCCCATATAAAAAAAATTGGTTCAAGCACTGACGTGAAGTCAGGAGCTTTTGCACCATGGCAAATTCGATTGAGGGTGTCCAATACAGGAGGATGGACACTAGAACATACGCGCAAAAGCTCCTGACTTCACGTCAGTGCTTGAACCATTTTTTCAATAATTTTTTTGAAATGTTCCAGTTATACCATCCTCACGAAATTCTGCAAGGCTTTTCGCTTTGGCAGTCTACAACTAATAACCATGTTTGAATTATATCGCTTTTGTATTTTTCGAGTTATTGAGGAAATAACAACCAAATTTCAGATGGGTATAACTCCAAAACCGTTTGGCCGATTATACCTATAGACAAATGCAAACGTCGCATTCAGATGCACAACCTAACCTGAGAATTTCAAGCCGCTATCTCTTTCCGTCCTCAGGTTATCGTGTCATAAATAATATTTTTTTATAATTTTTTTAAATTTTCTAGTGAAACGATTCTCACCAAGTTTCACAAACGTGCTTAGGTTTATATTACAACTATTCACCAAGTTTCAATTCGATCGGATTTGTATTGGTTGAAAATAAAATCATTACTCGGAAATCATTGGGCCGATTATGCCCATTCATTTTTTAATTTAATTAACTTGTCCGTCGTATTGGGATGTGCCACCTACCCTGAAAATTTCAAGTCGCTAGCTCTTTCCGTTCTCGAGTTATCGTGGCAACGGCCGGATGGCCGGCCTGCCGGACGGACAAAATCAAATTTGACCTCGAATTCTTCATCACGGAGTCGAACCCAATCGTTTGAGACCATTTTCGGCGAAAAATTCGAAAATTACAGACATTTGGGCAAAATGATAACGCGATATTCCCCAGAACATACGCGCAAAAACCAAGCGCGAGACAAACTTTTTATTTCCACGACAAATTCCGAACTATTATTCGACAATTAATGCAATAGGTTTCATTGAAATCAGAAAAAAATTGTCACATTCTTAGTTTTTTTGCGCGTATGTTCTGGGGAACATCGCGTTATAGTTTTGCCCAAATGTCTGTAACTTTCGAATTTTTTGACGAAATTGGTCTCAAACGATTCAGTTCGACTCCCCATTGAAGAATTCGAGGTCAAATTTGATTCTGTCCGTCCGGCTGTCCGTTGCCACGATAATTTGAGAACGAAAAGAGCTAGCGACTTGAAATTTTCAGGGTGGATGGCGATCGCAATACGACGGACAAGTTCGTTAATGGGCATAATCGGCCCAGTGGTTTCCGAGTAATAATTTTATTTTCAACCAATATAAATCCGATCGAATTGAAACTTGGTGAGTAGTTGTAAAATATGAACCTAAGCACGTTTGTGAAATTTTGGGCGAATCGTAAGGCTAGAAAATTTTAAAAAAATTATTAAAAAACATTTTTGTTGTCACGATAACCTGAGAACGGAAAGAGATAGTGGCTTGAAAATTTCAGGTTAGGTTGTGCATCTGAATGCGACGTTTGAGATTGTTTATGAGCATAATCGGCCAAACGGTTTTAGAGTTATAGCCATCTGAAATTTTCTGAAATTTGGTGGTTTTTTGTTCCTCATTAACTCGAAAAATACTGAAGCGATTGAATTCAAACTTGGTTATTAGTTGTAGAATGCCAACGCGAAAATGTTTGCAAAATTTGGTGAGGATAGCATTTGTAGGAAATTTTTAATAAATCATTGAAAAAAAAAAAAATCTATATATCAGTAACTATTCGTTTGAAATTGCTGAAATTTTGCAAGAGCGTTCATAACCTAACTCTACTGCCAAGTTTCAAGTTTTAACACGATCGGTTGAATATTGTTGGAGATTCGAGCATTCTTGTGTAAGTTCAGTAGATGGGTGACCGTTGCCTCGATAACTTTCGAACGAAAGAAGATAGGGACATGCAATTTTCAGGGTAGGTTGCGTATCCGAAAGGGAGAGTTGAGTTCGTTTTTGGGCATAATCGATTTAACGGTTTCCGAGATATATCCACCTGGAATATAATTTCCTTGATAACTCAAAAAGTAAATTTTCGATTGAATTGAAGCTTGGTAACTAGTAGTAGAAAATCAGCATAAAGACGTGTTTAAAATTTTGTAAGAACCGTACCCCTAGAAAATTTGAAAAAAAAAATTTTAAGAACCGCACCCCTAGAAAATTTAAAAAAAATCACGAAAAAAAAATTGGTTCAAGCACTGACGTGAAGTCAGAAGCTTTTGCGCGTATGTTCTATTGTCCATTCTTCTGTATTGGACACCCTTAATCGAATTTACCATGGTAAATTCGAATTAAGAGTGTCCAATACAGGAGAATGGACAACATAATTAACCATGGTAAATTCGATTAAGGTTGTCCAATACAGAAGAATGGACAATAGAACATACGTGCAAAAGCTTCTGACTTCACGTCAGTGCTTGAACCAATTTTTTTTATATCGGTGGCTTTGCTATAGCGGTGCTATTAAGTTAGCAGTTTTTTTTTCTTTCGCGACAAATTCTCGACAATTAATGCAACAGGCAGGGCCGTAGCTAGAGATGAATTTAAGGTAGGGCAATGGAGGTTACAGGTAGGGCAGAAGTAAAAAAAATTACTTGATGTGATCTGAAGAATAATCAATTTTCATCGTACCTACTTTTGAGTGAAATAGGTAGTTAATATTAAAATTTTTATTTCTACAGGTTTATTTTATTCCTTTTAACATATTGTGATTATTATAACGTTGATAAAAATCTTCCTCAAAACCCCTGAATCCTTCGATTTGCCATATTATTAAATATGCGAAGGACTTCATTCAGATCAACTGAATCAGTTCTTCTCTTTTCAAAGGCCAGAAATACCATAATAATTAAATGAGACTGTGGGAGGTATATTCATTATTAAATGGTTTCCTTCTGGGTTTTCTCTCCCAAACTCGGAAAATACCTATCCATAAAATAAAAAAAAAATAATTTTGTGAAATGCTTCTGCGTAAAAAACACAAGATATTTGTCAGAAGCAATCAATTGAACCAGGTTGCCTAACAAACAATAACGAAAACAACAACGATGAAACAACTATTTCGTAACGTTTCGGAGTCTATATCAGACTCTTTCGTCAGACACTTAACGATAATCTTATTTTTGCGCGTATGTTCCGGGGAACATCGCGTTATCATTTTGCCCAAATGTCTGTAATTTTCGAATTTTTTGCTGAAAATGGTCTGAAATGATTGGGTTCGACTCCCTGATGAAGAATTCGAGTTCAAATTTGATTCTGTCCGGCCGGCTGGCCGTCCGTTGGTAACTTGAGAACGGAAAGAGATAGCGACTTGAAATTTTCAGTATAGGTGGCGCATCCCAATACGACGGACAAGTTCGTTAATGGGCATAATCGGCCCAATGGTTTCCGAGTAATAATTTGGTTTTCAACCAATATAAATCCGATCGAATTGAAACTTGGTGAGTAGTATTAGAATACAAACCTACGGACGCTTGTGAAATTTTGTGAGAATCGTATCACTAAAAAATTTAAAGGAATATATTAAAAAATATTATTTATGTCAGGATAAACTGAGAACAGAAAGAGATAGCGATTGAGAGTAGTGAGACTGCTTTTCATCCATAGACATAGATATAACTCTCGAACGGAATGAGGTAGGTAGTTGAAATTTTCAGAGTAGATTAGGGAGATGAATATCTCGGTTAAGTTCGTTATTGGGCAAAATTGGCCAGATTAAATTTGATTTCTTCCATAGTGCAGTTCTCATTCTCATGATTGCTCATTTAATCTTGATAAATAAACTATTATTTGAATTAAATTTCCTTTATGATGCGGTTATATCATATGAATACATTGATATAATTCCCAACTCTGAGAAACCAATACTTTCGGAGATATAATTTGTCTGTTTGAACTAGAGCGCCAGAAAGCTCCTGTCCACAGGGCTTGAACCCATTTTTTAAGGTAGGGCATTGGAAATTAAAGGTAGGGCATTGCCCCATTATGCCCCCCCCCTAGCTACGGCCACGGCAACAGGTTTCATTGAAATTTTTGCAAGTGGTTCTGCTAACTTTTTGGTGGTGAAACTGTGATGTTGTGCATGAAATATTCTGTATTTCATATTTCACACATAGGCACGTGAATAAATAAGTTATTTCTAGTAAACCGTTATCAAAATTATTCCATATATTTGATGATAAGTTATAGAATGTATTCGTAAAAATTTCAAGGCACACAAAATGAATAGATAAATAGGTAGTACATTCTCATTTTGTAATCTTAAACGAGTAATTCTGAAATAAGTATAAATGTGGATACATTTTTCTCTGATAAAATTCAGTATTACGAATTTGTTATCAATTATGGTTCATAAAAAATTTGGATGTACTTCGGTAATTTTTATAGAATTCTATTCTAATTCAATATCTACTGGAGTCAAGATGAGACAAATGTTTCACTGCATTTTCTTCCATGAATCCAGCCTTTTAGTGTTTTTCGTGCTAGCACCAGGGTTCTATCAATCTTCCCAAATGTCCTTATTTTGGTCTCGACCGATGACATCGAACGATTCGTGGTCAAGTTTCACAGTTTCAGGTGAAAATTTATTTTTATTTTTTGTAGTGCAAAATCAGTTGACTCAAAAAATTGAAAAAATCAGATTCAGTTCTTAGAGTATGTACTCCTCGAACATCAACCACAGCCTGACAACGCATTTGCATACTTTTGATTAGATTATTGAAGTAGCCTTGATCAATTTCTCTCCAGAGTTGCGGTAAAAGCCGTCTGAGTCCTTGAAGTGTAAGTGGAGGTGATTGATGAGAGTCCAAAGCTCTTTGTAGCTGATCCTAAGTGTTCAATGGGACTGAGGTCTGGCGACCGAGGTGTTAGCGGCAAGTGTGGAATACCATGGATTTTTAAAGCTTCAGCGACACGATGGAGTAAAGCATTATCGTCCAAAAATAAGAAATTTGGCCCAATAGCCGCATGAAAAAAAGGAATAATATTGTTATTGACTTGCTCTATGTAAATCTGCTCATTCATGGTAGCAACAAGAACCAACAATTCTGTACCCCATTGAAATAAATGCCTCCCCAAACAGTAAATGTACCACCTCTGAATGGATGCACTTCCTGAACCGATCTGCGATTTCTGGGCACCAGAGGATTGGTCCATACCCGAACACGCCGACTATCCGAAAGCCGTCCATATCTCGTCTCATCTGTGAACATACAGACCTCCAATGCAATCGAAGTCGCATATGATTTTGATTTAGTGGAAACCTTCTCAAAATTCGTCGAAAATGTGGATTAACGTCTTGGAAGCCTTAAATGTTTCAATCGAAATCAAAACACCAGTAGCGTTCAAAAGGCGCCATTGTATGATTAGACAAGTACTCAAAGGCTCTCTAAGGGTAGACACAGTCAGAAACCAATATTGTGCAGGAGTGGTAGATCTTGGGCGTCCACTTTTCGGTTTTCGGTCACGTTTCCAGTTTCTTGATATCGAAGGACGAGCCGGGATCTATGCTTTCACTAACTTGAAAAAAATTCGCAACATCTCTCTGATTACGCCTCTATCATACCAATAGCCCTATTGGCTTCATCCGCACTAACTTTGCGTCTAGGCATTATTGCAAACAAATTTTCAGATTTTGTATCAGTGTAGATTTTAAGTACGTAAAACAATAAATGATCCAAAATTCCTGACTGAAAGTGAAAAAGTTATCAAACAAGGAGCAAAAAAAAACCATTCAGATAAGAGAGTAAACTTTTGATTTCTCATCAAGATACCTGAAATGGAATGACGTTGGTAACTTCGATTTCAACGTCAAACTTGAGATAATCTCCGGAATTTCGGATTCGGAGTTGTGTTCGAAAATTAACTCCACGGAGTAGAGTAGAGTTTTTGAAGGTTTGACAGATTTACTCTAGAGTTACTCTGACACTGACACTGACAGTGACAGAAGGTGCCAATATCGGAAAATAGGTTATGTTGGTCTAAGAAAGATCCTATTATTATTGTTTTCTTCACATATATGTAACTCTAATCATAAATATATATTGTGAGCAGTATAAAAACTATTAAATTACATCACAAAACATTCATAAAACAGTTAGACAAAGATACTAGATTTTCCTTTCCATGAGATATGTCAATTTTGACAGGAGTAAAATGAACTCCGAGTCGAATACTCCGACTTTTCGGACGACAGTCACAGAGTAAAATTTACTCAACCTTTCAGTTTTCGAACGCAATGGAGTAAATATTACTCTACGGAGTTAATTTTCGAACAGAACCCAGGCATGGGTATAATGATCATAAAGCATCTGACGATCGAATTTCTCCGGAAACCTTATGCCAAATCTCACACTCTTCCGAGCGGACAATAAACATTTAATAAAATATATATTATTATCGATGTAACTATATTCAGGAGATGTCCTGAATTCTCATTTTCCATTCTAACTTTTGTTTTCTTCATATGACGGAAGTCTGATTAGACCATAGATTTCAGTCAAATCTATTTATGCTTCAATGAACGAGTGCGCTATATCTCTTGATGATACGTTTTTATAATATTATTTATTTAATGTTAGTGAATGCAAAGAAAACATTATTGATCGGTGTATTTTCCTTTTCAGAGCACTATTACTCACCAACGATAAAGAACGATTACAACTGCAAATTTTCATACAACGAACACTGCGGCAGAGTATGGTCTATGAAAAACTGGGAAATAGATTCGAATACAACGAGAAGATTTGACTTCATCTCTGATGAGAGATGGGAAGGTAAGTCAATCCTTGAATTTCTTCTAAAGGAAATATTGAAATGAAGAAGAGTAAATGAGAGGGACAGTTGTATTGTGGGTTTTCGAATTGTGGTCTGGAGGTAGTGAACCTATTGATTTTCAGTTCGAATGACGCTGCACGCTTCGTTCCAGCCCCTATCTTCGAACTCTTCAATCTAGCTGGTAGGGGCCTGCTGTAGACGTGTGTAACGCCGGACTTCGTTTGTTCCATAGATCGCTGATCGAGGTTTTTTTTTTTTTGAACAGGAGAAATCCTTTATGGACAAACCACTTCGAGTGGAACAGTGTGGGGCTCCATCCTTATCCTGAAGGCGGTTACGATTACCTACTTAAACTCCTGTGACCGGGTTCCGGGTATGTTTGCCTATAAACCAGTTATCTCTCTTCCTTGGGAATTTCTCACACGATCTATGTCGTGTTTGTGTTTAAAGGTCTTCCTTCACCATGTTTGATGAAGGAGCATCTTAATTAATGATAGCTTAATTTCGTTCTCCAAGTAGTTGATCTCTCGGCCTTTTGTAGTAGGGCTTTATATTTCTTCTATTGGGTCGTAGTTTACAAGTCTTCTCAGTTCCTCATTGGCATGTAGGTTGGCTTTTTCAAAAATCTTCTCGGCTTTTTTCTTCATGAAAGTTGTGATCGGCTCCCATTCTAAGTTACTGTGGATTTGTCTATTTCTCACAAACCATGGTACGTCCATTGCTCTTCTTATTAATATGTCTTCTGCCGACTGTATCTTCTTGATGTGGCTTTTGGCTGCAATGCCCCACGCTGTCGAACCATAGGTGAGTTGCGGTTTAGTCATCGTCAGTTTCATGTTTTAATTCATACTGCTCTTCCTTCCTATTAGCGGATATAGTCGGCTCATTGCCGCCTTTGTTTTGTCAACTGCTGATTTTATGTGTCTTTCATTTAGTATCACCCCTAGACATTTGGCCTCTTTTTGCCATTTTACTTATGCACCATAATTTATGAGGTTTCTTTCAACTTTCATTTGTCTCTTCTGTAGTAGGATGGCTTGACTCTTTCGTCCGTTTATCTGGTATTTCCATTTTATACACCACTCGTTTAATTCTTCGGTTGCTTCCTGTAGTCTTCGTTGTATGACATCTGCTCGCCGATGTCTGAAAGCAATTCCTGTGTCATCTGCGTGCATCTTTTGGCATATCGTGGATATAGATGTTGTACAGAAGTGGCCCCAGAACGGATCCTTGGGGCACTCCTGCTTCTAAGTATCAAATAGAGGAGGATTGATCCTCTATTTTGACGTAGAAATTCCTGTCTCTGAGATCTGATCGACGCGAAGTAGCGTACTTTATTTATGACCCATGCGGTCGACCTTAAGCCGGGTGGCGCGCAGACAATTGCGCCATCTACGGGGGATATATTGACCATTTGTTTTCTTCATTGGGCGCAATATTAACGCAAATATGCGTAATTCTACGAATATTTCATTCACGTAGCGAAAGACATTTCGTTGTTGTAATTTTCGATAAATATTTTCCTTTTTGAACCTTTCCAACAATGAACCAAACGAGTCTTATCGGGACTACCTATTCATCGTGATCTCAACTCCAGATTTATTTCCAAGATTCGATTTAGTGGTATGAGCTTGTCTTCATCGTTGGAAAGTTAGGTGTTAAGAAATTAACAGACTTAGGATCAAATACTGCAGTCAACTTTTTTAAGTAATGTTAGATATCATTACAGTTTCTTCCAACCTTTGAAAATTCACCCCCTCCCCCTTCTCGCTCATGATGTTGTATAGCAGGGTATAACATTTATTTTGGTACCTACTGTAATAATTATCTAGTTCAGGAGTATCCAAACATCTCGCCAAACATCATGTTCTTAGGGTCATACTGATTACTTCAGTAAGTTCCAAGGACCGAAACTATTTCATTTTCTAGCAAGTAATCCAAGGTAGCACTGGGACGAAGCCGCACGAAGCGTCAAGTCGCGTATCGGAAGGAATTGAAAGTCCCTTCCCTTGAATCTTCTCAGTATCTCAGTATCATTTGAATATTTCATATCGTGCGGTCAAGATGAGCAGCTCTTCCTCTGAAGAGGATCTGTTTGTTTTGGGTTTAATTGCCAGTATGGAAGAAGAAGAAGATTCCAATAAAAAATGCGGGTCAGAAACATAAATCAAAAAAGGGAAACGTACGGTAAATTTCATCACTTGTTTTCCGACTTCAGACAAAAGAAAAGAAATATTTTAAATGCTACAGCAAGCATTCCCTACTGAATACTACCACTGACTGACTATAGAACACGGATCAAGAATGGAATTTTGACTTCTCTTCGCCTGAGACCGCGCACTTGGGCGAAGCGTCAGGAGAAACGAATCCTAGTTGCTTCGAAGATCATTCGCGCGTCAACCGACTCGCCTCTTCTCTTCGCTTCGTCTAAGTGAGAGCAGCCATGGACAAGGGACAAGTGAGCGGCTCTCCATTGAATTCAAGTGAGCGGTCATAGACTCGCCTCTTCTCTTCGCTTCGTCTAAGTGAGCAGCCATAGACAAGGGACAAGTGAGCGGCTCTCCATTGAATTCAAGTGAGCGGTCATAGACTCGCCTCTTCTCGTCGCTTCGTCTAAGTGAGCGGCCATAGACAAGGGACAAGTGAGCGGCTCTCCATTGAATTCATTGTTAACTTCTTGGGCGAAAAACTCGCGCCTCTTCCGTTCGCGACGCTTCGACTAAGTGAGCGTCACAGAACACAAATACAACAAAATACACAATAATAACACAAATAATAGGTGAGCGTCCACCTTAAGCCATTAGGTCTCGCGGGTCGGATTGATTTCATTGGTGGGCCGTAGTTTGGAGACCTCTGACCTAGTTGGATTTAAGTCGAGTCGGTTGGGGTGTTAAGTTTCCATCGTTCTGAATTCGAAAGAAGTTAATAGATTTGGATGAAACATTGGAGTTAAAAGTTATCTATTAGTTATTTATGTAATAAGAATCATAAAGACGATCATTATGGTACAAGTCGTGAATGTTATCGGGCGAGGCGATAACACGACGTGTAGGCACACGTCGTGTTATCGTGATTGTTTATGATTCGTATTACATACAAAAAATTAAAAACTGCATTTTTGATATATCATAATGACAACGATTTTTAAAGGAGTAATTGATATATGTGTAGTTTCAAATATTAAAAGGTTAGATAGTTATGCTTTGCCATTTCCTTGACAACGTCAGGTAGTAACATAAGGCAAACTTTCGATTGCAAACAGTTGCTAACTGTTTGCGTCTGTTTGACACAAACAACAAGGTTTATGTGTCAGTCTAAAGCAAAAGACAGCAAACACTAAAAAACAGTTAGTTGAACGAAAGTAAGGCTATAGACCATAGGCAAACTTTTGATTGCAAACACTTGCTAGCTGTTTGCATCTGCTTGACACAAAAAACAAGGTTTATCTGTCAAACTATAGCAAATGACCTCAAACACTAGCAACCAGTTAGCTGAACGAAAGTAAGGCTAAAGACGACCTCCATAAAGTTAGCAGAGCCACTTGCGAAAATTTCAATGAAACCTATTGCATTAATTGTCGAATATTTGTCGAGAATTTGTCGTGAAAGAAAAAAAATTGTCGCGCGCTTAGTTTTTTTTATATGGGGTGGCTCTGCTAACTTAATATTAAGTTAGCAGAGCCACTTGCAAGAATTTCAATGAAACCTATTGCATTAATTGTCGAGTATTTGTCGTGAATTTGTCGTGAAAGAAAAAAGTCTGTCGCGCGCTTAGTTTTTTTTATATGGGGTGGCTCTGCTAACTTAATATTAAGTTAGCAGAGCCACTTGCAACAATTTCAATGAAACCTATTGCATTAATTGTCGAGTATTTGTTTTTCGTTTTTCGTTTTTTTTGTATGGGCTAAATTAATATTTGGCTAAAGGGGCCACACACAAATCACGTAAGTTGCTTAATCGTATTTTTTTTCAATCAGAAATGAGCTGAATAATTGTCGAACGACCCAAACATATTCGTCGTGACAGAAAAAATTTTGTCGAGCGCTTAGTTTTTTTTATATGGGGTGGCTCTGCTAACTTAATATTAAGTTAGCAGAGCCACCCCATTTAAAAAAAAACTAAGCGCGCGACAAACGCCATGACCGGTTCTTAGACGATTCAGAATAGAACATATTCTCCTTGGAAGATCAAATCTTTGTTGAATAAATTGCAAGAAATCCATTCAGACCGCCAAACTTCCTTGTCACTTTTATTGGAATTAAGAAAACAGCTGGAACATAAAGGGTTTCGTGACTTCAATCTGGGAATCTTATTTTCTGGAATGTAGGAGAGAATCGAAAATGAATTCGGAAAAGAATAAAATTTATATATTATATATACATTATTTTCCAGGATATCGTTCGTTAAATAAAGCCGCTGTTGTTCGCGGAGTCTCGTTATTCCTAAAGAATAATTTTATCATTTCCACCCTTTCTTTTACGGAATATACCATTTTAATTCTACTACAAATTTACAATCGCTTTGACACAGTTGTAACGTTCTTAAAAATTCACCTTAGACTAAGGTAAAACAAAAACATGGTCGGTCTACTATTTTCGACAAGAAATTGATACTACTACATACCTTTGAAATGTGTCGGATACGAATAATATATGCTTGAGATAAATTCCAAATTACCTCATCCACTATTTTCGCTGTTATTTCATTATTGATGGATATTTTGAAGCGAAATTTTAGGGTCAGATAGTACTCGATACGATCTTCAAAATTAGGTATCGCAACACCCCTCATCGCTGTTCAAAATCAGGGGGTTGTGCTCACCCCCGTTAGGGGTTTGAAGTTACGGGGATGAAAAAAGCAGAAAAGTTCTTCCCCCTCGAATCAGAAATTGACGGATCCGAGCGATTTTCCACATTTTCATCATAAAGTCGGAAAATCGAGGTGTTAAGTTTTCGTTGGACCACCCTGTATATACTCCTACACTGTTTCCTTATTCATAAATTGAGTTGAATAAATCTCGAATTTTTAGAGCACCCGAGTAATGTGAGTAGATACTTGATTAATCATTGTTTATTTCCTGCATTTCGAATATGTAGATGGTAGGTACAATGTGCCATCACATCTGCACTCAACTATGAGAACATATTCGTAGCTATAAATAGCTAATTTAAATACGAAAGCGCACTTCCATGTTCCAAATTTAAAACCGATGAATAGGAATCCGAAGATTTCAATATCGAAGCTGAATAACAAACGAGTCAACAAACCTTTAAATATTTACAGTGTTGATTTACAGTTCGTTTGAATATTAAATTTATATGAGAACTCAAAAGCAGAAAAGAATGATATTTAACTGCATTAATTCGATAGGTTCTATGTGTTGGAAATACTTTTTTCTCTTTGATATTTAGAACATGTCATTGTTGAAAGTCTGACATTTGATTTTATAATACTATATTCTAAAAAAAATGGGTTCAAGCCCTGTGGACAGGAGCTTTCTGGCGCTCTAGTTCAAACAGACAAATTATATCTCCGAAAGTATTGGTTTCTCAGAGTTGGGAATTATATCAATGTATTCTTATGATAGAACTGCATCATAAATTTGTGGATTTACACTAGTGGGTTTGTAACCTGTTTGTAGTCCCTTCATGTTTAAATAAATAAATAAATAAATAAAGGAAATCAAGATTAAATGAGCAATCTGAGAATGAGAACTGCACCATGGAAGAAATCAAATTAAAATAGCTGAAATGAATTTGACTCTCTCTTATAGAACAGGATGACATGTACGAGTATGAACATAGATCATATAATAAAGCTTAGATAGAATAATTATAACATTCTGTGAAAACATACAATATGTACGATTCATTATTGAAATTTCGAAAAATCATATCTCCGAAAGTATTAGCTTGTTGGAGTTGAGAATGATATCAATGGATTTTTATGGGGAAACTGCATCTTAAATGAAAATTGAATTTAAAATTTGTTACTTGAAAGAAAAATTATTTTTTGTTACTCCGAAACCATCTGGCCTATTTTGCCCAATAACGAATTCAACCGAGATATTAATCTCCCTAACCTACTCTGTAAATTTCAACTGGCTAGCTCATTCCGTTCGAGAGTTATCGTAAAAAAAAATTTTAAATTTTCAAAATTTTTTTTTGACACTTTGCGGTAACCTGGTCAGTACAAAACTTCACATACGTATGAAGGTTATGATTCTACAATTTGATGCTAAATTTCAGATAGATCGAGTGATCGGTTTAGGAAATATTCATAAAAAATGTGTTTTACTAAAATCGGCGATAACTCCGAAACCGCTTGATGGATTTTGCCCATTGACGAACTCGGCCGAGATATTTACGCTCCAAACCCACCTTGCAAATTTCAATCCTCCAACTCTTTTCGTTCGAGAGTTATCGTGCCTACGGCCGGACAGAATCGATTTCGCCCTCGGATTCTTGATCAGTGAGTCGAACCAAATCGTTTGAGACCATTTTCAACCAAAAATTCGAAAATTACAGACATTTGGGCAAATTGATAAGCACTCAGTTCCGAGGAACTAGAGCGCCAAAAATGTGGGAAAGCCCTGTGGACAGGAGCTTTGGCCCTCTTGTTCAAACTTTGACACATTATATCTCCGAAAGTATTGGTTTCTCAGAGTTGGGAATTATATCAATAGGATCTTATGATAGAACTGCATCATAAAATAAAATAAAGTGAATAAGAATCCATTGATCTCATTCCCAACTAGGAGAAACAAATACTTTCGGAGTTATGATTTGTCAAAGATTGAACAAGAGCGCCAAAGCTCCTGTCCCACTTTTTCAATGTGGCTTCTGTGCGTCAATTCTCAAGAATTTTCGTAATTAAATGCAAAACGTAGGTCTATGACTCAATGACTCATCTCATGTTGGATTTATATACATCAGCAAATTATAATTAGAGTATTCTATGAAATTATACAGAATTGAGAATAATTATTGAAATTTTGTCAATCAATGACAAAATTCGTATGATGAAACTGCATCTTAAAAAAAATTTAATTTGAAATTTGTATTGTAAAAAAATATTGTTTTTGTTACTCCGAAACCATTTGGACGATTTTGCCCAATAACGAACCTAACCGAGATATTTATCTCCTAAACCTACTGTGAAAATTTCAACTGTCTAGCTCATTCCGTTCGAGAGTTGGTGTTAACGGCCGGACGGACGCACGGCCGGGCAGAATCGATTTTAACCATGGATTCTTGATCAGTGAGTCGAACCAAATCGTTTAAGACCAATTTCAGCAAAAAATTCGAAAATTATAGATATTTGGGCAAATCGATAAGCATTCTGTTCCGAGGAACAAGACCGCCAACAAGTTGCAGAATGGGCATAATTCAAACACGAATGCAAAATTCGAAAACAAGTGACGAGGGAGCGAGTTTTCGAATTCCCTTCTGCAACGAGTATTAGACGATATTTTCTCTATTTCAGTCAAGTTTTGTGAAATACTGTTGAATTTTAATGAAAAATTCGGATTATACATCCTAGTGACTTTTGCATTGTATCTAGGCAGTTGGTGTGACTGTTGCGAAAGTTGACAGATTACGGAATTTGAATTTGAATCGTATGTAGGGCATATAGATCAGACATAAAACAGTTTCCTAATAGTAGGAATGATTCAAAATTAGGAAATCTCTAGTACCATATGTTTTAATGAAAATAAAACTTTTCCTCTCAACAATTATTTCCCTATATCCAGATTATATTATATTGACAATTCACTTGTGTTGAAATGTCAGTGATGACTACCACAAAACGAAAAATATAACTAGAAAAAATGCGAGAATGAGTTCATTACAGCACTCTTTTTAGTGCTTCTAAGGTGAGAAGTGATCTGAAGAAACTCATCATAATTTGAGCTTGCCATTCCATTTTTTAGGTCAAATACAGTTACATTAAAAAAAAATTTGCTTTGGTCTATATCTTTGTTTTCGAACACCCTGTATATATGAAAATAATTTTAAATTATGCTTCTGAACACCTTACACTCATCACAAAAAACTTGTGTCTAAATTCTACTCACAAGTGATTGCTGGTTTTCTTTAAACCGGTTACTTCGTAGTGTTGTTTTCATCAGCGTTGAATTGTTCTCCACTGATGATTCCTAACAAGGATGAAACCGCGGTATATGTAGCTATTCAACTTTGATGAAATCATACACGCTCAAAACGAGCTCCGCGTCTGTGGTGGGCCACCCGGTATATGTATATGTAAGCCCCTACTGAATCATCCTTCATAAAGGATTGTCTCTCACAAGCTCTTGAACAGCTTATATGGTGTCTCCTCGGAGGATCTAGGAGTTTCAGTATATTCATGTGTTACCAGGACTGATTCTGATTATTTTTGTTCTAGATTTTCCAATTCATTATGTTTCTAACGCAACCAAAGAGTCTGAGGGTAGAATAGAGATACCAAATATTTTTAAACTGGGATTTTCCGTAAGAGCATCGGACCAAATAGAATTGTTGGTATGCGAAGGATGGAATCCAAAAGAGTATCCTTGTTATAACTTCAACATCACAACCAAAGAGATCAAAATCAGCAAGCGCTCCAACAAGTCCGAGAACGACATAGAACAAGGCCGCATTTTGGAATCTTACAAGGTATGATCACAGATTAACTGTTTCCTTCGAATGTATTATCATTCGAGAAATATTGTGAATTTTTTTTATTCGTACTAGTCCTACTCGTAACAAGCAACTAATAATCACATTAATCACAAGTAAAGGAGAAGATAAGTGGGATAACCAAGTAATCATTAAAGGATACTGTGGGAGGTATATTCATCATTGAATGGAAATTTCTATACAAAGTAAAACTATGTTAGCTATGATTTTCAAATACTGTCAATGTGAACTTGGAAATTTCTATACAAAGTAAAACTATGTTAGCTATGATTTTCAATACTATCAATGTCACAATTCTCGAATCGCAGAATAACAATCAATAAAATAATTCTGAAGATTTTTTCGTTAAGCGTCTGACGAAGGAGTCTGATATAGACTCCGAAACTCTGACAAATATCTTGTGTTTCTTACGCAGAAGCAAATCACAAAATAATAAATTTTTATTTTATAGATATTTTTCAGAGTTTGGGAGAGAAAACCCAGAAAAAAAACCTTTCAATAATGAGTATACCTCCCACAGTATCCTTTAATGATTACTTAGCTCATTCCGTTCGAGAGTTATCGTGTTAACCGAACAGAATCGATGTTGACCACGGAATTCGATAGGTAATTATAGACATTTGAGAAAATCGATAAGACTTCCTTTCTGAGGAGCAAGTGAGCCAAAAAACAATTTTTTTGATATTTAATATCATAGAGCTGTCAATAATGAAACCAAGATACAATTTCTATGTTTTGCTATGCATATATTCCTGCGCTGTGATTATTACTACTATTTTGTTTACATTTAGTCTCAACTTATTTCCTCATTGTGACCAAGATTAGTGCATGGACTAAGAAGGCCATGCCAGGATTGCCAGGCTTTATTAATGATAATTCAAACAATTATTATGTAAGTAATCATTAAAGGATACTGTGGGAGGTATATTCATCATTGAATGGTTTCTTTCTGGGTTTACTCTCCCAAACTCTGTAAAATATCTATAAAATAAAAAATTTATTATTTTGTGATTTGCTTGTGCGTAAGAAACACAAGATATTTGTCAGAAACAATCAATCGAACAATGTTGCCTAACAAATAACAGCGAAACAACATCAACAAAGAAACAACGATATCGTAACGTTTCGGAGTCTATATAAGACTCCGTTATAAAATACTTCTGCAGATTTTTGGTTAAGCGTCTGACGAAGGAGTCTGATATAGACTCCGAAACGTTACGATATCGTTGTTTCTTCGTTGATGTTGTTTCGTTGTTATTTGTTAGGCAACATTTTCGATTGATTGCTTCTGAAAAATATCTTGTGTTTCTTACGCAGAAGCAAATCACAAAATAATTAATTTTTTATTTTATAGATATTTTAAGGAGTTTGGGAGAGAAAACCCAGAAATAAATCATTCAATGATTTATTATGTACTTCTCTCAGATCAATCAGACAAAGTAAAGTTTAGTTATTGATGTACCTATCTTCAAGTCGAATTCAATTTGGACGAATACAATAGGTTCCAAACTGTGGGCACTACAAAAGTATAACTACACTCTTGTCCACTACAGTTTTTGTCATCTGACATATGTCAACTGGTGGGATTGTTTTTGAATTCTAGAGAAAGGCGTTGAGATATATATTCATAGGGATAAACTCAGAAACATTATTTTGATGTTAATAAACCATCAAAACTATACCTATTCTTGTGGACAATAGCAGTTTAATTGATTTCAGGCCTTCTCAAATATAATTTCCAAGGACGAATGGAGAAATTTCGAATTAGGAATGGATGCAAATAAACAGATTACACTGAAAGACATGAATCTGAATCGAACCTTGATCGAGAAGAAAGACGATAATTATCCATTAGTGCCAGCCTACTTGTTCTTCAGGAGTCAACAACCGTCTGTTTGGAAAATACACCAAAGTAAGAATACATTGTGAATCATAAAACTTTAATTAAGAGAATTTTCTTGATTCAATAGAAAGAAAACCGGTTCTGGAAGTTCGCTCATTCAAATTGAAAATAAAAAGAACATAAAATTCTTAAAAAGCAGTGACGTGAATTCAGGAGTTTTGGCGCGCATGTTCTTTGGTTTATTCACGCCTCCCACAACCTCACGAAATACTGCATGAACCGTCCTTTTTCAACCGAGAAAAAAATTTCAATTCTATCATATCTGTACTGGAAGTATTAGGAATATAAAATGCGGCATGAAGGTTTGTGAGGAATTTCATCGAAATCTGATAATTATTTTCTTAAATATAAAATTTCTTGAGAAAAATTTTTACTTTTTTACGCACATGTTCTGGGCAACATCGCGTTATCATTTTGTCCAAATGTTCGAATTTTTTGCCGAAAATGGTCTCAACCGATTAGGTTCGACTCACTGATGAAGAATTCGAGGACAAATTTGATGCTGTTCGGCCGGCCGTTGCCAAGATAACTTGAGAACGGATTGGCGACTTGAAATTTTCAGGATAGGTGGCGCGTCCAAATACGACGTAAAGTTCGTTAATGGGCATAATCGGCACAACGGTTTCCGAGTAATAATTTTGTCAACAACCAATACAGATCCGATCGAATTGAAAGGTAGCTCGTTGAAGAATACCGACACAAAGACGTAAGTGAAATTTTGTGAGAATCGTATCACTAGAAAATTAAAAAAAAATTATTAAAAAATATTATTTCTCTATTTCAGTATCGTAATGAGTTAATTCCAGCACTGTTTTTAGTGCTAGTCCCGCATTGTCTCTAGTTATATTTTTCGTTTTGTGGTAGTCAGCACTGACTACGATCCTATCAAATTTCAACACATGTCAATTATTGTCAATATAAGATAATCTGGATAAGGGGAAATAATTGTTGAGAGGAAAGGTTTTATTTTCATAAAAAAATAAGATACTAGAGATTTCCTTCTTGCTAATTTTGAATCATTCATGATATTAGGAAACTGTTCAATCTGATCTCCATGCTCTACGTACAATTCAAATTCCATGATCTGTCAACTTTCGTAACAGTCACACCAACTGCCAAGATACAATACAAAAGTCACTAGGATGTATAATCCTAATTTTTCTGTAAATTTCAACAGTATTTTACAAAACTTGCCTGAAATAGAGAAAATATCGTCTAATACTCGTTGCAGAAGGCAATTCCAGCACTCATGCGTACGAAAACTCGCTTCTTCGTTGCTCGTTTTCGAATTTCGCATTCGTGTTTGAATATCAGCCAATTCTGCAACTTGCTTTAGAATATACTATTCTGTCACGATAACCTGAGAACGGAAGGAGATAGCGACTTGCAATTTTTAGGGCAGATTCTGCATCTGAATGCGACATTTGAATTTGTTAATAGGAATAATCGGCCGAACGTTTTTGGAGTTATACCCATCTGAAATTTGGTTGTTATTTTCTCAATAACTCGAACAATACTAATCCGATCCAATTCAAACATAGTAATCAGTTGTCGAATGTCGATGCAAAAATTCTTGAACAATTTTGTGAGGAACGTAACGCTAGAAAATTAAAAAAAAATCATTGAAAAACATTGAAAAAAATTATGAATATCAGAAATAGTCCGACATAGCTGAAATTTTGCGAGTGCCTTCAAAACCTAACTCTACTGCCAAGTTCCAACTTTGAACACGATCGGATCTATACTGTTGGAGATACGAGCGGCTTTGGGTGAGTTGTGTTTCTGGATAGGTGACCGTTGCCTCGATAACTTTCGAACGGAAAGAGATAGCGACTTGCAGTTTTCAGGTTAGGTGGCGCATCCGAATAGAAAAGTTAAGTTCGTTGTTGGGCATAATCGGCCCAACGGTTTCAGAGTTAGACCCATCTGGAATATTATTTTCTTGATGATCCAGAAAATACAGACCCGATCGAATTGAAACTTGGTAACTAGTTGTAGAATATCGACATAAAGTCGACCGTACCACTAGAAAATTAAAAAAAAAAATTACGAAAAAATATTTTGTTTCTCACGATATCTTGCACTTCTTATGGTAGGTTTCGCATCCGAATGCGACCTTTGGGTTCTTTAATTGGCATAATCGGCCAAATAGATTTGGAGTTATACTCAACTGAAATGTTTTTGTTATTTCTTCTATAACTCAAAATATACAAATCTGATCCAATTAAAACTCGGAGATTACTTGTAGAATGCCGACCCACCAATTTTCGAGGAATTTCGTCAATATCGTATTCTGGAGGTACCTACTTGAAGTGAAAGTTTTTTCGTGTTTCAATTCCAATAGAATACATAGATCAGAATTAAAAATTCTGTGATCATTGACGATGCTCCCGTTACCTACTGAAGTCTGTCATTAAAATGGCATGAAATGCAATCATATATATGTATTATAAAAGCTGAGAAAACGCTATATATCGATGCTAAATTCGACTAGGAGTGTTCAATAAAGGTGAGTAGACAATAGAACATACGCGTAAAAGCTTCTGATTTCACGTCATTGCTTGGAAACAATTTTTCAATAATTTTTTTATATTTTTTACTATAAATACGGTCCTCACGATATTCTGCAAAAATTTGTCGGCATTCTACAACTAATTGCCAAGTTCCAATTCGATCGGATCTGTATTTTTGAAATTTGGAAAAAAAAATTGGTTCAAGCCCTGTGGACAGGAGCTTTTTGGCGCTCTTGTTCAAACAGACAAATTATACCTCCGAAAGTATTGGTTTCTCAGAGTTGGAAATTATATCAATGAATTCCTATGATACAAATGCATCATGGAAGAAATTAAATTTAAATAAGAAAAATGCTTCAAAAATTGTCTTTAAAAAAAAAGAGCAATTTATAATGCTTCAATGCTTTGAAAAATGTCTTTGAAAAAAGAACGGTGGGCGTATCTGGGATTCATTTATCAAGATTAAAGGAGCAATCTCCAATTATTCAACCTCGTGGAATGGGTTGTTACAACTCACACTCGGTGCATAGTTTTCACAACCCGAAAAGTATCATCGAAATGTCTAGAGCAAGGCTGGAGACAATCATAGCAGATTGTCCATTTATTCCTGATATTTGAGCAGGTAGTGGATTACGAACAAATTATTCTAATAGGTAGTTCAAAATATATTAATAAAATACTATCCTCTTTTCATAATTTGAAATTTAATAGTTCATACCACTAACACATTCTTTTCTGTATTATGAGACTTAACTCAAGAACAAAATGATTGATACACAAATGTAGATCCATATTCCAGTATTTTTTTGCTAGCGACATTATGAAAATACTGTATATAGGAACATGTCTTACTACTTAAGGAAGTAAAAGCTAATATTAACCTCAGTGGTCAACGAACAGTAAATTCTTTTGATGATTCCATTATGTTCTTCTTTCCTATTTCCTCCATAAACTACATCAAAACAGTCTTTTATATATTCACAAATTCAATAATCGAATACTGCTTGCTTTCCAAGAGAAAATATACGAATTGACAATCTCTAATAGCTAGAAAAGATGACATTTATGAATAGTCACACAGACATATTCTGTGTTCACATTCTGTGAATACATAGAACTTACGATGTATTATTGAAACTTTGAAACATCATATCTCCGAAAGTATTAGCTTGTTAGAGTTGAAAACGATAACAATGGATTCTTATGATGAAACTGTATCTTAAAAAATTCAAAAGTTGTACTTTTTTCGATACTCCGAAACTATCAGACCGATCTTGCCCAATAACGAACTTAACCGAGATATTTATCCCTCAAACCTACTCTGAAAATTTCAACTGTCTAGCTCATTCCGTTCGAGAGTCATCGTGTTAACGGCCGGTCGGACAGAATCGATTCCGACCATGGATTCTTGATCAATTAGTCGAACCAAATCGTTTAAGACCATTTTCAGCTAAAAATTCGAAAATTACAGACATTTGGGAATATTGATAAGCACTCTGTTCCGAGGAATAAGAGCGCAAAAACAACAAAATTTTAAATGAGAATAATTTCGAAATCGTTTGGCCGATTATATTCATTCATTATTAATTCAATATTAGAATTTGTCATTAACGCATAATACATTTTTAGATGAATTCTTCTACACGAGAACCTCACAAATATCAAGATTAGGTCCAACTCTGAGGCTCAACTCTAATGATCTTTGTGTGAATTTGTATCTTAGCTCATGTGAAAATTGTTCCACTATTTTCTTCATGATACAAAACGGCACGAAAACTTTAATAGATCAACAAGAACTGAGGAAGGTATTGACCGCTATTGAAAATATTCAAAATCTTTATTCATTGATGCAGAACATTTTCAGACTGGAGAATGGTCTCTCATAAGATTGAGCAAAGCACAAGTGCCTTTAGATTATGTTAACATATTCATGCAAACTTTGTACAAAGATAATGTTGAACGAAGAAATGGCTTCTGGGCTATAGATGACATCAGGGTTTGCCATAAATCCGGTAAGTAATTTTATTCGATATTCTATATATAGTGTGGAAAAGCCAAATGGAATAAATTCATTATCTTGGTTACTGTACATATTTATAGTTTGAAATTGCCATTCTTCTTCGTAAAAATGCGAACCCTCCCTTCAACCCCCTTCGAAAGATAGGGGGTTTTTCAAATAGGGATGATATAGGCTTGTGATACCCCGTTTGAAAGGTCGCGTCATTCTCTATTCAGAAATGTTATCACTTTCATCTTTATTGCAAAACTCAAAATAGAAAAAAAATAAAATCATGTGATTACCGAAATTCATTATAATATTCCCTCGAATATTCCCAAATCTTATTACAATAATACTAAACTCATTTCCCTTCAAGATGTGATATAAATAAAATGAAAAAAAAACCATAACATTGTGTTTTCCAGATGGTACCATGAAAACTATACCTAAAACACTTTCCGTGGAAATGTTAGTTTCTTTAGAACGCCTTCGCTAATTGTTTTGTGCTGATAAGTCGTAGTTTATAAATTGTCTAATTTGTGTTTTATTTTCATTAACTTCAATTTTGAATAATGGTTCGATTAATGGAAATGCACAAAATAACAATTTCACAAATGATTGGTTACGAACATAACACCCAAACACAAAAAGAAGTAAGTCGCTTGTTTATGGGAAATTTCCGAATTTGCCGCCTATAACCCAAGGGGCAAAAAGTACGATAGAGAAGCAATTTCGCGAGTTTGGGCATGTAAGGCGGATTCAAAAAGCATCTACACTGTGTGAGGATGTGAAATTAGATATGATGCTTGACTTCGAAAAAAATCCACATAAATCGAGTAGAGATGCCTCCACAAAACATTATATGTCAGCCATAAAAAAAATTATTTTCATGTATTTTCATCGGGATATGTGAGGAGAATTGTGTACAAAATTAAACCTCTTGATTTGAATGACCTAAAAGATCGAATAATGCTTGCTATTAGGACGATCACTCCTGAGATGTTGAATAATGTTTGTAGAAATTTTTATTTGAGGTTAGGATGTTGCCAAGGCGTTCGCGGTGAACACTTTGAAGATCTACTTCATTAACATTCATTATTTTTCTGCTACATTTTGTATTACATTTCAGTTTTTCATATTGTACCAAATTTCGCTTTATGTTCTAATTTTATTTTTGCAATAATCATGGAAGTGATATCATTTCTGAATCGAAAATGACTAGACCTTCTGAAGGCTCAAACTTCCTATTTGAAAAATGGGGGGGTCTCAAAACTTTGTGGAACCCAACGTTAATGTATAAAAAATTGAGCTTTTTTTGAAGACATCAATATAAATATTTTCTGTACTTAACGGACCTAGATGAAACATTCAATTTTTCTGTTAATTTCCGAGCCAAACATTATTTCTTGTGGTTGTAACGTTTGCACCCTTGTACTTGTTCTTCTCTATAATGTCGTCCTTAATTTGGACATTTTCGGTTGATACAGACACTTTGACATGCCCTCTTTTGGCTCATTTATATTACAATTACTACAAAAAATACCCGTATCTTTATGCCATTGAACCTAAATAAACATTGAACCATAATAAACAAATACTCCCGGCATCTTTAAAGAAATTCGCAAAACATTAGCGGAGTCAACAAGTTTATATTTGTCGTAAACGTGCGACATTATTCAACAAACTCACAAAAACTCAACTATAAATTGTAGTGCTGTCGGGTACTCAGACTTATTAACATGTATTCTATGAAAGAAAGTTTCACTATGTCACTACGATTATCAATGGCTTAGATAAGAATTGGTTGAATTAATCAAACATTTGAAACGTTTCCATTAATTATTTCGAAGGGTTCTTACTTGTTGGAAAAATCCTCACCATTGAGAACATGTAGTGTACACGTCGTAATATAATATGATATGTTGTCTATGCATAATATCTAATTTTTTTTTAGAAGTCAAAATAAGTATTCTGAAGTCACTCAAGGATCTTGACGAAAATGACAGTAAAGTATCATGTCAAATTTTGGAGAAGCCTAACTTGAGACCAACGAAGAAGGTGCTAGATAGCATTGAAGGTAAATCATCTGAAAATTTCATTGTATTAATTTTTTAAGGAGAAGCACTACACACATACGGTTAACCGAGCGGTTGCGTGTGTATAGATACTACAGATACCGCACTACCGCAGCGCGGCATAAATCCCTCACCCTAATCCTCCCCTATTCCTACTGATCAAATCAAAATTTCAAGATATGCAAATCAACATACATGGGTAATTCCCACCAAATGTTCCCCTTTCGCATTTTAGTTTAAGAAAAAATAAATTAACAATAATCGAATTTATTTTTAGATATCCTAAACCAGAAATTAATTCTTATTAATCTTATGCCTAAGGTTACACACTTTCGTTGGTATTTTGTGAAATAATGAGATTTTCATGAAACCGGCATTCACGGATGTGAGACAAAATTCACGGAAATGAAATAATGTTAAATTTTAAATGAAAAAAAAAATTCATATATCCTTAATATAAACAAATTGGTTCAAGCACTGACGTGAAGTCAGGAGCTTTTGCGCGTATGTTCTATTGTCCATTCTCCTGTATTGGACACTTTTAATCGAATTTACCATGGTGAATTCTATTGTCTATTCTCCTGTATTGGACAGCCTTAATCGAATTCACCATGGTAAATTCGATTAAGAGAGTGTCTAATACAGGAGGATGGACAATAGAACATACGCGCAAAAGCTCCTGACTTCACGTCAGTGCTTGAACCAATTTTTCTCTTTCGGACATATCCAAAATATTTTTAATTTTTCCTTCCTTTTTTCTTTTATAATAGCCCTCGTTCTTTACGTTTTTCTTCTTCGTATAATTCAGGATCATTTTTTCGGGCTTCATGAAGTCTTCTCATAGATTTTCGTTGTTTTTTCTTCTGTTCTTCATGAGATGCAGTAACTTTTTTCTTATTTTTTTTTAATGATGTTAGAATTCATGTCCTGAAAGGAGGAACAGAATATTATTATCACATCCGTGAAGACTACCTCACCTCCGTGAATTACTATATTCACGGAGGTGAGATTCACGGAGGTGAGAAATTTTACTTTTTTATAGAATATCTCATTTAAAGAAAAAGGCTTCAAAACAATATTTTAACTCATTAAATAACTTTCGTAATTAAGTATATTCAGATAACAAATAATTGAATAAAATAATCTCCTACCTTACAATTCATCTTCACAGAGGTGAGAATCCCAAATTTTACATACACGTCTTTATCACTTGGGTAAGAATTTAACCAATAAGTTACACTTTGAAGTTCAAATCTCAAGTGGTCAGTATTACCTGCGCATCAACCGATATTCCAGGCGGTCCACGATGACGATACCGTCATCTTGCGATTAAAGAGTCAAATTACAATGTCGCTTCACGGAGGTGATAGATAATGCAGGAACATCGACTAATATAAGTATAATTCGAACACCGATAATTTTTTTATTGAGATTTTATCATGTCAACATTACTTAGTTATTTGTGGATAATGAACTAGAAATACGCTGTGCCAGAATTCCATTAATGCTATAATTTTAAGTTTAGGACAATGCGATAACTAAGAGGAACAGTCACGGAGGTGAGGTTTTCAATTTTTCTGGGAAGAAAACTAGCGTTGAAAATTAAAACTTTTGAAATATTGCAATTTTTTATTCTTTATAGTGATTGTTACATTTCAAAAGGATATAATATAGAGAATTAAACGATTAAACCAGTTTTATGTAGCAGAAAACTGTCATGAACACCAAAGTGGAACATTTCGTGAGAACTACCCACATATTAAAAATTCACAAACTTAATTGACTAAAAATTTTCTAATGTATTGTAAGTATCTGTCAGGCTATCATTTTCTTTAAATATCTGATTTGGCGAATTTTTAGCTCAAAATGAAGTGATTGGATTATGAATAGTCTGGGACTGCAGGTTGGAAATATTTCCTAATTGTTGGAATAATTTTAACAAACATTTTTATGACTTCTATTCAACAATCAACACTATTTATCCACACATAAATTATGCATTGAATTCTTGTGGCTGCAGAAAATAATTTAGAAAAACAATTAGTTTAGTATTTCCAGAAATTAAGGATAAAAATAAAATATTCAATAGCTAACATATTTTGGCGAACCGAGTCTTCAACACCAACAGGTAAATACTCATTCCGGACAAACAATAGCCTGGAAAACTCATTAAGAATAATAAATCAAAGAGCCATAAAAATAAATCCAGTCTTTATCATTTAAATTGCGGTAGTTGTGATGGATTTATATATATGAAAAACAGGTAGAAATTTTGCAATGAGAATTAAGGAACACCATCACATCTAACAAAATACAAAATTAACGGGGCATAAGTTTGACCCGGATTGCAAAATTCAACACAATTTGAATCAAGGTGCGCAACTAAATTATTGGGAACTGTGGAAATAAATAGAGACAAACATACGGGGAATTTAGTGGATGAACAATTAGATCTCAACTTTTCGCCGTTGTTCAATCTATTAAAAAAGAGAATACATTTATAAAAGGGGTAGGAATGAATTATTTTGAATGCTTACAATATAATAGCAGTGCAAGATTATGTAACTAGTTTTAAATAAGACGTAAGAAGAAGAAAGAGAAAGAACAAGAAGGAAAGAAAGACTCTTTGCCCAGGTCATCGATTGTGAGGACTAGGGAGGGAGATTATTACTTGTTAAGAATTAAGTATGATAGTTGGGATAGCTCAAGGACTGAAAGGGTATGCTCGTTTTTCAGAATTTTCCACTGTCGAAAGCGAAAGTGATTCAACCTCTATTAATTTTACATGGGCTCAGAAAAATGGAGAAGATTTGGATTACTTCATAAGTTATCAGGTAAACAAACAATACTTGAATACTTGAAAACTTGATAACCTGCTTATTAAAACCTTAGAAACTTTTTACTGCGATATATTCTGTTTCATTGCTTCTATATATTCATCATTTTTGATCAAACAACAGCAAACAGTTGTGAGCATAGGTACCTTCTGAAGTTTTGGAGGCGAAGATGGATGAGATTTCTTCATCTCATTGTGGCTCTTATGATAAGTAGGTACTAAAAAGTATGTCGATTTCCCAGCCATGCATCCGCATCGACAGCAAGGCCGAATGTTCACGGCTCCAAGGTCTTGCTCTGTATTTGGTGGAACTAAGAACTAACTCAGCATACTGTGTTACGATGACCGCATGAGACCGAGGGATACAGCACATGCGCTCTTTATGGAAGTCGTCAATTATAGCGTTCGAGCCGAGCATCGACAAACGGTAGCAATGCATTGATTGAATAATAAGGGGTTCTCGGGCACCACACTACATACTCCCAAAGGAAGTTCAGTGCCCATTATCCAGGATTAGTTTGAGAACAGCTTTCTACGAACTTCACGAGTCCGTGTGTTCAAAAATCTAGGTGGTGAGATAATTGGCAATTACTTTTTAGTGGACTGTTACCAAATGATTGAGTTGAAGATGTTTAATAAAATGTTTATTGTATTAGTTCACATTCACATTATAAACAGGTACTCGCATGGAGTTAAAATTATATACAAAATTTAACAACATCTAAACAGAGTTGACCTATTTACATTTATTGAGAGACAATTGAGTGTAATATTTCACAATAGAGAAAGTCTGAACGTTGTGCTTGAATTGAGAGAATGCTTTGAGATCGATAATTGAGATGTATTGAGTATTATGTGTTGCCTGTAACAATTCTAAATCACTAACGTTGATCTGAGAAGCATTATTTGTCAATAGAAACGCAACGTTTACAGGAATAGAGCTGGCATGTATTAAAATGTCCCCTATTAGAAAAACAGAAGGTTCATTGACAAACAGAGATGGTTGAGGGTAAGTGTAATTGACAGGAGATGAGAGAAATGTATAATCAATAATTATGGTTAACGACGTTTACAGTGATAAGCCTGTCCTTATCAGAAAAACAGAAGTAATACAACATAACTATGGTAATGGAGGTGATAATTGAGAGTCATATGAGGTGTATATAAAGGCAGCAGTTAAATTCTAGTTAGCGAAATGAATCAACTGACAACACATTTACTTGAGAGGATAGTTGGTCATAGGTTGAGGAGAGTATAGAGTGCAGGCAATGTAAGTTGCAAGTTATGATAAAGTATAAGAAAATACAAATACAAATTATACTTATGTGAGGTGACATGGGTCTGGAACCATCAAGCGATACATCCAACCAGGTCCTTTAGAGTTTTGAGAGCATTTGCATGAGTAGAACAATTCTGAATACTTATCAGTTGAGACCAGGCCTGGTTGTACGATCCATGTGATGACTCCAGCTGGAACGGAGAGGTACCTGAAACTTACAAAAGCCTGAGAAGTCTAATCGTAGAGGTGTTTTTGAGTATGAGAGATTGTGAAATACTATGAGTGAAAATAATGAGAAGTAAGTGCCTGAGATGTAGGTGAAATGTGAACCTGGTGCTCGAGAGAATACGAGGAGTAACTAGGTACGAAGAGTTTACGAGGGGGGGTCGTTTGGAGATTATAAAATTGGAGAGTTCGTACAAAGGGTTAGGTACAGTACACACGTGGTTCGAGAAATAAATATGAAAATACCAAAAATATACCTTAATGAGGGAGGTACAGGTGACGAGGAGGCTATATAAAATACACTTCAACGATATATACTCAAGATGCATGAGATATTTCGTGGAAACGTGAGAGTGCATGATATTTTATAGGAAGCATGTTAGGAACAATTCATATAGTTAAGAAAAATGTACTGTACCTGTATTTGAGGAGATCTAAATAATCACTTAAAGCAATATAATTGTCTTTTAAGGTTTGATTGGTAAGCACCAAGTTCACAATTCGTAGAGCACAAATTAGTCGACTTGCGAGAAAATGGCGTAGGAGAAGCAAAAAAGGCACAAGAGCGTAGAAAATTCGTAGCACGAGCGGAAAAGCGAAGTGACAGGAAGAGAGTGAAAGAGGGGTTAGGAGAGTTCTTGCCGGTGTGTTATATTAGAGATCACAGATGAACGCGCATGTCAGATCTCGAGTATGTCAGAAATCACAATACTCTGTGACCAAATAGCGTTGGGCGAGGAGGGCAACCAGGAGCGTAGAGTAGACTGCATCACAGGGTTAAAAACTCATTTAATTTTTAACATTCCGGCCGCCATAATTAACGGAGTTGATTATAGATGAGAAGAGCTTCGTGGAACTTCCCTGGTGAGGAGGGTGAGAGAAACCTGCTCTCCAGTGTCTGAGCTACTCAATCCACCCATCAACTGGAGGAAACAGGCCCCTCGTTGTCCTCAGAGTCCACCAGGATTGGCAAAATGCATAACATTGCAATTGGCCTCGTGAGAGTTGTAGTGGAGGTTTTTAAGGTGACCACTCTTGTGAGTCCGTCTCGTCCGGGATGGAGATGTGTGACTCTGGCTAGAGGCCACTTGCATGGAGGTGTACGTTCATCAGTGATCAGCACCAAAAACCAATCTTGAGGTCGTGACGTGGGTCGTGCCATTTTGAGATGGAGAGCTGACGTTGCAGGTATTGTGATGACCATTGGTTCCAAAACTGTTGAGTTCGTTGTTGGACCAACTGCCATCTGGAGAGTCGAGACGTGGAGAGATGTTCGAGAGATGGTTCTGGCAGAGCATTTAATGGTGTGCCGATGAGGAGATGTCCAGGTGTGAGGGCTTCACAGTCGTCGGGGTCGTCACTGAGAGGTTCGAGTGGTCTTGAGTTCAAAATGGCTTCGATTTGAGAGGACAGCGTCATGATTTCTTCCAAGGTGAAGGATTGATCCTTGACGATTCGAATGAAGTGATGCTTGAACGATTTGACGACTGATTCCCATTTTCCACCCATATGAGGAGCTGCTGGGGGGTTGAAACACCATGTAGTGCCGTCATTGAGAAGAAGCTTGGAGAGGTTTTGGTGTTGACTGGAAGCTTTCGTGAAGAGTTCCTTGAGAGCGGTGTCAGCGCCAATGAATGTGGTGCCACAGTCTGAATACAAGGTATGACAGATTCCTCGTCTGGCTGTGAACCTGCGAAAAGCAGCAATGAAGGAGTCAGAGGAGTAGTCACTTACGACTTCGAGGTGAACAGCTGAGGAGGCAAAGCAGACAAACACACAAACCCAGCCTTTGTGTGTTCTGGAACCTCTTCCCTTCCATGTCTTGAGAGTGAGTGGTCCGGCGTAATCGACACCGGTGTGGAGGAATGGACGAGATGGCTGTACTCGAGGTGCTGGTAGTTGTCCCATGAGCTGTTGTGCCCGAATGCCACGGTGTCTGGCGCAGGTTACACATCGAAGGATATGGGATTTGACTGGGGCTCTTCCTCCAAGAATCCAATACCTTTGACGTATGCGGGCTAGAGTGAGTTGAGTGCCTCCATGGAGAGTTGATCGATGAGCTTCATCGATAGCTAGAGAAGTGAATTGAGAGAATCGAGGAAGAATTATAGGATGTTTGCTATCTGGGTCTAGATTTGACTGGGTGATTCGTCCGCCTACACGAATTACACCATCGTGGTCGAGGAAGGCTGTGAGTCTACTGAATGCATTTGAGGAGTAGATTGGAGTCCGAGTGCGAAGAGCCTTGAGTTCGAGTGAGAAGTAGACTTCTTGAGTTGCTTTTATCCAGAAAATTCTGGATTTTTCCAAGTCAGACGAGGTGAGGCTTGTGAGAGGTGCTGGATCCAGCTTGCGTTGGAGTCGTGCGAGAAGCTTTGAACAAAGAGAGGTGATTCTCAACAATTTATTCATAGAAGAATACCTGTAGATAAGGTCCCACTCGTAGTCCTTCGAGGTGGAAGTGAGAATGGAGGTGACAGGTTTTGCTTCGGATTCATGTTCAGTTGTCGATGCCGGCTGACGACTGGGCCATGAGTCTTCTGACTTGGAAAGCCATGGTGGTCCCGTCCACCATAGCGAGTGGTTGCGAAGTTGAGCGGAAGTTAAGCCTCGAGATGCACAGTCAGCAGGATTGTCTTTGCCGGAAATATATCTCCATTGGGCCCTAGGAGTTAGTTCTTGGATTGTTGCCACGCGGTTCCGAACAAAGTCCTTCCAACGTGAGGGATGAGTTGTGATCCAGGATAGAGTGACTGAGGAGTCCGTCCATAGAGTTGTGGAGAGGCTGTTGAGCTGTAAAATATTATGCGCATAATTTACGAGACGAGAGAGGAGAAGTGCAGCTGACAATTCGAGGCGCGGGATTGTGAGAGGCTTCAAAGGCGTTACTTTTGTTTTGGAGCAGAGCATTGAAACTTTGCGTGCCTTGGACGGAGTTTGAACGAGGAGGTAGAGGACTGCAGAAATGGCAAATTGAGATGCATCGGAGAAGCCATGGAGTTGTACGGAACAACCATCCTGGTAGTTGATCCATCGAGGAATTTTTATGCTGGCCAGCTTGTAGAGGTCGTCGCTGATGTCATGCCATTTCTGTTGGAGTAGTTGAGGTAGAGGTTCGTCCCATGATAACTTTTGGAGCCATAATTCTTGCAACAACATCTTGGCCCTAATCGTAACAGGGGAGACTAAACCTAATGGATCAAATATTTGAGCGATATGAGAAAGAACTGAGCGTTTTGTTAGTATAGACCCAGATAGGATGGAGCTGACCTTAAATGTGAAGTAATCTTCTTGAGGGTACCACAGGAGTCCTAAGACTTTGGTTGAGGTGGGATTTTCATCGAAGGAGAGTGGAGATGAAGTATGTTCGTCCTCTTGTACATACTGGAGTAGTTGTGGTACATTTGACTGCCACTTTGCGAGGGGGAGGCCGGCCGCCATGCAGAGGTGCTGGAGTTGTTTGGCAATCTCGAGGAGTTGGTCTTCAGTATCTGATCCGCCACAGATGTCATCGACATAACGACCTTTCGTCAATGGGGGAATGGCTAACGGAAACTTGTGACCTTCATCGTTGATGAGCTGGAGAAGAATTCTAATTGCCAAGAATGGAGCGGACCTGGTTCCATATGTGACTGTGGTGAGGTGGTACGTTTGGACCTTGTTGTTGGAGTCGAGCCATAGGATACATTGAAGATCCCAATCGTCAGGATGGACCAGGATCTGTCTGTACATCTTTGTGATGTCTGTGGAGAAGACAAATTTGTACTTACGCACCCACATAAGGACATCTATCACGTCGAGTTGTAGTTTGGCTCCTGTGTGCATGATATCGTTGAGTGAAATACCAGTTGAGGTGGGGCTGGAGCCGTTGAAGACCACCCGTAGTTTCTTTGAGGTGTTGTCTGTTTTGAGAACCCCATGATGAGGCAGGAAGTATCTTGAGATGGCTGCCTCTGATGAAACAGGTTGCATGTGATGGAGAAGTTCATATTCATCGATGAATTGATGATAGAGGTCGGAGTACTCTGGGTCCTTTTCGAATTTACGGAGCAGGCCTTGGAGACATCGAAAAGCACGTTGTCTTGAGGAACCCAAGACGTCGACAGACGATTTCAGCGGTAGTCTTACCATGTATTTGCCTGAATCTAGTCTTCGGTGAGTAGAGACGAAGTGGTTTTCGCATTCTTGCTCATCAGGGGTGAGGTGTGACTGAGAAGTTGATTGGATATCTTCCTGTTCCCAAAACTTGGTGAGGAGTTGATGGAGATCATCTTGAGTAGTATGAAACATCGGAGAGTGATGTGGAATGTCTTCTGGTTGTTGACACACAGGACCAAGGATGAGCCATCCGAAGATAGAGAGCTGTGCTGTTGGAGATGATGGAGGACCTCTTTTCATTTGAGGGAGAATGATTGAGCCGTAGACATCAGCGCCGAAAATGATGTCGATTGGTCGTGAGATGTGGTAGTCTGGATCAGCCAGCTTGAGATTCTGGAGGTGTGGAGATGGCTGTAAGCAGGTGTGAAAAGAAGGCAGGTTAGAGAAGGATAATGAGAGAACATGAGCATCAACATGTATGGATTGATGGTCATATAGCGACGTGAGCGTGATAGAAAGGCATCCCTTTGCCTTCGAGGTGGTACCATGGATGCTGACAATTACAACGTGTGACTTCCTTCGAGGAAGACTCAGCTTGTTGGCCAGAGGTGGAGAGATGAAGCTCAACTCAGATCCTGAGTCGATGAGAAGTCGAACCTTGTGTGAGGCTGTTGAGGTGACGAGGTTGGCAGTGGCGGTGGCGAGCAGAACATTGAGACGACTTGGAGGTTCCTGTTGAGCTGACTGTTAACGCCTCTTCGTTGAGGTGCTAGGACTCACCTCCTTTTGAGGTGACTGATGAGAAGTAGAGGAGCTGGTGACCATTCGAGGAGGCACGATTGGTATCCTTGAGAAAGGTTTGCTGCTGAGGGGGACGTCGTGGAGCAGGGTGTTGTGCTGACTTCCACAGCTCTTGCATCTTTTGGAGGTCTTACATGAGCGGCGATTGTGCCTACCCAGACAATTGGTGCACAGCACTCTGTGCAGCACCACATCAGCCTTCTGTTGAGGAGACCTGTTGGCAAACCGTGGACAATTGGAAATAAAATGCTCTTGTCCACAATCATCGCAATTGAACGATGGCAGCGAACTGGACCTGATCGGCGTCGTTGAGCTTGAGGAGACTTGTTCGGTTGAGGAGACTGCTAAAGGAGTTCGGACTGAGATGTTCTTCTTAGAGGGGTCTGGGACTCCTGAGCGAGGCTTGGAGACGACTTGAGGCGGCTGTCGTTGTGTGGATTCCACCCAATCCAATGATCTGGACCTTGATTCAAGGAAATCCATGACTGGAGGTAAGGTAGGGAATTCCATGTGGGTGGAAATAAGACTCTCCCACTGAGTCCTAGAGGCGTGATCGAGGCGGTTGATGATATGGAATACCAGAAGATTATTGTTTTGCTGGAGGTTTTCACCAAGAGCAGAGAGGCACTGAATGGGATTGGTAATGCTATCGCACAACTGTCGTATGGCTGAGGCGTTGGCAGCCTTTTGGTCTGCGAGTGAGAACGAGAGAAGACGGGAGTATTGAGAAGAAAGGAGCAGTCTTCGATTTTCGTATTTTTGCGCAAGCTTTTGCCACGCAATTGAGAATGAGGAGGCTGTGAGTGGCAGACTTGAGATGGTTTCGAGGGGTTCATGAGACAGGCATGTTCTCAGGTAGTGGAGGCGTTCGATATCAGCGAGCTGTTCAGCGTCGATGACTAGAGACTTAAAAAGATCTCTAAATGCAGGCCACTGCGAGTAATCTCCCGCAAACGTGGGAATGGCGATGTCTGGGAGGCGTGGACGTGATTGAGTAGACTGAGTGAGTGAGGAGACTGACTGAGGGTCGACAATTGTGGCGAGGCACCCAAGCTTTGTGGTGATTGACTGATAGAGGCAATGCTCTTCGAGAAAGACGGAATCGGAGAAATAGGGATGGTCCAGACAGGCTTCTGGCCAGGCTGCTTCGAAGTGGGTGTGTGTCTTTGAGAAGGATTGATGGATTTCTTGAACATGTTCAAGAATGCGGGCAAGCTCTTGAGCGGTCCAGTCCTTAGTGACTGCGAGATCTGTGAGAGTAGTCCTGAGGAGTCTGACACGCTGGCGTTGAGTAGACACCTTGATTTTTAGAGGGGTTGGCAACCCCATGGAGCGGGTTTGAGGCGATTCCTTGGCAGAGGAGGTGGACGCTGAGCGTGTCCTTGAGGCGACTGGGAGGTGGCTGGCATCCTCTTGAGGTGGAGGAGAAGTCTTCGAGACGTCAGTCACAGCAGACTTAGTGGATGATGCCTTAGTGGACATAGCTGTAACTGTATTTGAGAGAATGTGATGTGAACGATTAATATAACAACTCAATCATCCGGCTCGAAGGACCAAATGTTCAAAAATCTAGGTGGTGAGATAATTGGCAATTACTTTTTAGTGGACTGTTACCAAATGATTGAGTTGAAGATGTTTAATAAAATGTTTATTGTATTAGTTCACATTCACATTATAAACAGGTACTCGCATGGAGTTAAAATTATATACAAAATTTAACAACATCTAAACAGAGTTGACCTATTTACATTTATTGAGAGACAATTGAGTGTAATATTTCACAATAGAGAAAGTCTGAACGTTGTGCTTGAATTGAGAGAATGCTTTGAGATCGATAATTGAGATGTATTGAGTATTATGTGTTGCCTGTAACAATTCTAAATCACTAACGTTGATCTGAGAAGCATTATTTGTCAATAGAAACGCAACGTTTACAGGAATAGAGCTGGCATGTATTAAAATGTCCCCTATTAGAAAAACAGAAGGTTCATTGACAAACAGAGATGGTTGAGGGTAAGTGTAATTGACAGGAGATGAGAGAAATGTATAATCAATAATTATGGTTAACGACGTTTACAGTGATAAGCCTGTCCTTATCAGAAAAACAGAAGTAATACAACATAACTATGGTAATGGAGGTGATAATTGAGAGTCATATGAGGTGTATATAAAGGCAGCAGTTAAATTCTAGTTAGCGAAATGAATCAACTGACAACACATTTACTTGAGAGGATAGTTGGTCATAGGTTGAGGAGAGTATAGAGTGCAGGCAATGTAAGTTGCAAGTTATGATAAAGTATAAGAAAATACAAATACAAATTATACTTATGTGAGGTGACATGGGTCTGGAACCATCAAGCGATACATCCAACCAGGTCCTTTAGAGTTTTGAGAGCATTTGCATGAGTAGAACAATTCTGAATACTTATCAGTTGAGACCAGGCCTGGTTGTACGATCCATGTGATGACTCCAGCTGGAACGGAGAGGTACCTGAAACTTACAAAAGCCTGAGAAGTCTAATCGTAGAGGTGTTTTTGAGTATGAGAGATTGTGAAATACTATGAGTGAAAATAATGAGAAGTAAGTGCCTGAGATGTAGGTGAAATGTGAACCTGGTGCTCGAGAGAATACGAGGAGTAACTAGGTACGAAGAGTTTACGAGGGGGGGTCGTTTGGAGATTATAAAATTGGAGAGTTCGTACAAAGGGTTAGGTACAGTACACACGTGGTTCGAGAAATAAATATGAAAATACCAAAAATATACCTTAATGAGGGAGGTACAGGTGACGAGGAGGCTATATAAAATACACTTCAACGATATATACTCAAGATGCATGAGATATTTCGTGGAAACGTGAGAGTGCATGATATTTTATAGGAAGCATGTTAGGAACAATTCATATAGTTAAGAAAAATGTACTGTACCTGTATTTGAGGAGATCTAAATAATCACTTAAAGCAATATAATTGTCTTTTAAGGTTTGATTGGTAAGCACCAAGTTCACAATTCGTAGAGCACAAATTAGTCGACTTGCGAGAAAATGGCGTAGGAGAAGCAAAAAAGGCACAAGAGCGTAGAAAATTCGTAGCACGAGCGGAAAAGCGAAGTGACAGGAAGAGAGTGAAAGAGGGGTTAGGAGAGTTCTTGCCGGTGTGTTATATTAGAGATCACAGATGAACGCGCATGTCAGATCTCGAGTATGTCAGAAATCACAATACTCTGTGACCAAATAGCGTTGGGCGAGGAGGGCAACCAGGAGCGTAGAGTAGACTGCATCACAGGGTTAAAAACTCATTTAATTTTTAACACCGTGTATCAAAATTTCCTGTGGAAATAAGTTATATTCGTCAACAAAGCCGAATATGTTCGTTCTAATGGCAGACAAAGCCTGTCATTTCAAAAGCACATGGTTGGCTTTTTCGACCTCCATGTCATATAATCTGCATTGCAAAGAGTCGCAATATCTCCTCATCATCTTAAAGTGCTTCCTCAGATTACAATGACCGGTAAGGAGGCCAACCACATTTCTGAGTTAAGTTCTGCCCAAGCATAGCAATCCACCATCCTCTTGCCATGAACATTGCCTGAGGCATCTTTCCAGGTTAAGAGGTGATGGTTCTGAATCCATTCTCCAATATTTTGCCGGACTTTCCTGAAAGAGTGTCTTCGGCAAGCTTATCTGCCTCCTCTTCTCCCCTTATTTCCTCGTCAGCTGGCACCACTGATTCCAAAACAATCTCAAAGTATATTTTGAAGAACTCTGTAAAGCTCTTAGAGCGACCTGGCTATCTGAGAGAATATAGATTGGCAGATTAGAGGTGTTCTTCATAATATTCCCCCTCGCACATTCGGCAATAGCTATAATTTATTCCTGAAATACTGTGGCGTCCAACCCCAGGCTTAGCTTGAATGCTTTCCTAGGTCTTGCCCATATATTCCAGCGCCGACAACCGCCGCTGACACGGAGCTATCTATAAACCAGAGTAGGTCCCTACTCAGCCTCGGAATCTCTTTGACTGTCCTCCCTCTGTCTTTGATGGAGGTATGGCATGATTTGTCAAAGCAGGAGTAATTCGATCCGTCGGCATCAGAAGATGATCGCTGTCGTTTGCCCAACTTTAGACCATCACATCGCTGCCTTGTACGTTAGTGCAGGTCTAAAAGCTGCAGTGTATATCCAGATATTTTCCTTAAGTTTTACGGAGAGAGCGTCGACGCATCATCAGGAAGTTTCTGGCTCTTTTCAGTACTTTGTCCAGATGGAAATTCCAGTTCAGTGCTGAACCCACTCTATAAGGCTTCAGGGTTCCATACTTTGGTGAATGGTACAACTACAGTTTTTTTGGGGATTTACCCTAAGGTTCTCCATCTAACACCATAGTTGAACGAATTTTAAGGCGGACTAAATAAAGTCCACACATATTGTCGTTCGTGTGTTTCCCTTGGATCACTATGACACTTTCCTCGGGCATACAGTCCATGACCTTGATCACGATAAGACTGATGCGGATTGATGGAGTGACGAAGTACATTAATATCCCATCAATCTGGATTATCAGTTTGCCGTCAATCCGATATCAATCCATAATTAATGTGATGCGAGACTGATACCAGATTGACCGATTAACCTCCGTCCTAGACGGAGGTTACATGTCAGATTGACGGAAAAATGGTTCTATATGCGTAGACTGATGGACTGATGACTCGGATTGATGCGAACTTGTTTCGATCAGGGTGATATCACATCTCCCCCGCAAAACTGTGGTAGTGAAACAGCGAGTAAGTTTTACGTAAATCCGATAACGCGGAGAATCATAACCACATATTTACGATGTGCGGTTTCGCTGCCACAGTTTCGCGGCGGAGATGTGATACTGGCGTCACTGACGTGTGGTCTGGCTGGCCACCACTTCAGGTATAATTAATTAGTGAAATTTTGCATCGTTCCGATTTAATTTGTTAGAAGGAGGTCACACGGTCAATTTGGTTTCAATCTGACATCATTCAGGACCATCAGTCCATCAGTCTACGCGTATAAAATCAGTTTCTCGTCAATCAGACATCAATCCATGATTGATGTCAGACTGAACTGGTGCCAGACCGAGCTTGTAACCTCCGTCTAATCGTATACAATCAGTTTCCCGTCAATCTGACATTAACCATGATTGATGTCAGACTGAACTAATGTCATATTGACTGTGTATGACGAAGATTACACGGTCAATCTGGCATCAGTCCAGTCTGACATCAATCATGGATTGTTGCATGATTGATGTCAGATTGACGGGAAACTGATTGTATACGCGTAGACTGATGGACTGATGGTCCGGAATGATGGACAGTTTGATGCCACATTGACCGTGTAACCTCCGTCTTATGGACTTTCTCCAAGATGCAGGTGTTAAAGTTATGCCGTGACCACCGGATTTAAATCCCATCGAACATATTGTGCATGTGGTATATGATATGCAGGAATCTGTTCACTCTACAAAGTCCTCCACATACTCTATCACAGTTAATCCGAGGAATTCAGGTTTCTTGTAACGAGATGCCATCTATTTTCTCGAGCTATGGGGTCGCCAAACATATTTAAAAATTTCAGATTACATGTTAATATGATTTTTTACAAATGTTATCGTTCATTCTAGATGTAGGACTACTACCTTGCCAAAAAATAAAATTGAAGAAATTATTCCTCCTGGGTTTAACACTTCTAATGTCACTGAGTATTATTAACTTTTGTGTAGGTACCCAATATTCGCAGCTTCTTCGTGGTAATGTATATAAAATTCAATTTCTTACTAAATGTTTTGTTTTATTTACAGGCGAATGACATCTGTCTCGATCGGTCGAGGCAGACCAAAAGGATCAAATCGAACGGTTTCGTTGTGACCAAATCGAACGTCCTTTATTTGAAAGATCTGATTCCTTACACCACCTATAATGTGACCTTTTCTTCCATGCTCCATCTCAAAGAAAAGCTAGTGACGGTAAATACCAAAGAATCTTCCTATATAAGTTTGGAGGAGTTACCTAGGAGTGTGCACGTGGATAATGTAACTGAAAGCACAGCAACAGTGTCCTGGAACGAAGTTGACTGTGAGGTCCTTCGTGGCCATATTATTTACACTTTGGTGTTAACGGACGAAAGAAGGCACAACGTTACCCATTATGGACCTCAGACCGAAAATACAAGAATTTTTACCGCCTTGCACCCTTTCACGGAGTATACCTTGAATATCGTGACTTCAAGGTCCGTTATTAAGACAGGGGAAAAAATTAAAAAGTTCTATACGAAGATGTTCTTCAAAACGAAACCTGGCTGTAAGTATATAACATTTTCTCGCATAAGCTCACACATATTTTTGGAATCGACAGCCGACTTCTCATTACGCAGCCAAGGTACTTAACTTGAAAGTCATCGACTGTATACTCTAGACTTCTGAGGTCTTGCAGATTGTATAAGGTGCTTGGTTACGGTGCAGGAGGTCGGTTCTTTGCTCACAAAGAGTCTAGAGCAAATGTGTAAACTATCACTGCTGTCAAATTACCAGAATTGAATGATTCATTATTTATCTTTTTTAGATAATGTACATCCCAGGTAATACAGGGACCTTCCAGAGATATATCGACGAGCTCTTTCTGGGATATTGTGACGCCTTTTGCGATATCGCTGGGAGGTCACCAAGAGCTCCCTATCATCTCCAAATGCCAGTCATAGGGGATAAGCCCAGTAACATCTCAGAGATATCACATGGGGAAAAAACTGCTCACCCTGGGCAATATTTTGAGAGAATGGCTGCGATTTCGCAGGGAGGTCACTCAGACCTCTCTATCACCTCCAGAAGTCCGCCACAGGGGATGAGCCCAGTAACATCTCAGGGATATCACACGGGGAAGTTCTCAGGCGGCTACTCATGGGCAATATTTTGAGAGGTTCGCTGCGAAATCGCTGGGAGGTCGCCCAGACCTCTCTATCACCTCCAAATGTCCGCCACAGGGGATGAGCCCAGCAAAATCTAATAGAAATCACATGGAGGAGTTCTCAAACTGCTCACCCTCAGACTATCAACCTGGGCAGTACTGAGAGAAGATAGGTGTGATATGGATCTTTAAATATATGCTCCAAATGTGCAGTACACGCGGTTGTTCTTCCGGGTACAGCTTAGACGATTGCGCCATCTACCGGTGGAAATTTCCTATTCTTGTTGAATTTGCGATTACTTGCGGAGGTCGCAATAGGAATGCATTATTCTCGTTACAATTGTGATATATTGAGGAACTCCGCATTAGGAGTTATACTATTTTCGTTATACTAACGATGAGGAACTCACAATAGGAATTTCTGATTCTGGTTACATATGTGACATTTTGAAGAGTATATATTCGGAATATATTCATTCCGAACTACACGTAAGTTCCTTTCGAAGTCGCGAGGTCAGGACCGGCAGATGGTAATCGGCCGAGCGTGGCCCAGTGCGAAGCGATGTAGCGTAAATAACGAAGATGCTATAGGTTTAAACTTGACTAATTTCTGGCAGATTCACTTTTATATAAGAAATTATAAGAGATGCTGCTCTAAACGAATTCTTGTAGTATTTCATGAATATACATGGCGAATATGTGACTGAATTTTCGACCATTTTCAATAACTGGAAACGTGTTATCGAGAAATAGCAATTAACCTTTTACATTTAAATGAATGAATGAAGCTTGGTAGTCTCGCCAACTCTGGAATGCCTCGATTCGTTTTCTGTCATGCGGTACCGTATGACCTTCGTTCCGTGTCCACTGGCCTTATATCAGTAGTCTCGAAGCTGAGCTAAATGTAAAATAGAAATTGATTCCTCGCTAATCTCTTGGTGAAACATCGTTCTAACGTAAATAAAACAATAAAAAACACTCGACTATACGTTTCACAATTTATTAAAAATATTTGCGAAATAGAAATAGAAAATATTCTCCCCTGTGAATATTAGATTTAATATGTTTGTGTTATACTGGAAGCGATATGTGGATGATATTTTCTGTGTATGGACTGGATCGACCTCAGAACTAAAATTATTTTTAGATTTATTAAACTCCTTTTATAGTACTGTCCAGTTCACTTTGGAAATGGAGGACGAGAATAGATGTTTGAACTTTTTAGATATTCAGGTAAAAAGAATAAATGAACATCTTGAATTCGATATATATAGAAAGCCCACCTTCTCTGATATTCTCATCCATAACAGTAGTGCACATCCTTACAAGATCAAGATGTCTGCATTTCATACATTAGTACATAGGTTAATTTCGATTCCACTGTCTAAAGCCAACTTTGAAAAAGAGATTCAAGTCCTAAAATTATTAGCAAAAAACAACGGCTATTCTACTGACATAATAGACAAAATACTCAATAAAAAACAACACAACAAATTATTAACTTTAGTCTATCCACCTCAATGTGATAGTGAAATCAAGAAATATATGTACATCAACTATTTTCCATCTCTCAGTAATAAACTTTGTAAAAGAATCAAACAGAATGAAATTGACGTGATTTGTACTAATAAGAAAAATCTAAGATCAATGTGTTGTAGTGGTAAGGATCGATTGAGAGTTTCACAGTTAAGTGGTGTATATAAGTTGTTCTGTGATGAATGCCCCGCATTTTATATAGGTCAAACTGGTCGTTCTCTGGGAATTAGAATTGATGAACACAAGAGATCAATTCTCCAAAATAAATCAACAACTGGCTTTTCCAACCATTGTATTACTTCCAACCACTTTATAGACTTTAATAAAACAGAAATTTTACACAAGGGCACTAAAAGTAAACGTATGGACCTTTTGGAATGTTTGGAAATTTCTTCAGCCCTGAAGCAAAACCTCCCAATCGTAAATGACCAACTCGATTTTCACCTGTCTCCGGTTTTAACATCTGTTATCTGTGTGTGTAATAATGTGAATATAGTGTACTTATGTATTTCATGTTCAGTTTTGAGAATGGGATGAAACCCGAAACATGCATGTCAACGCAAATATTTTTAATAAATTGTGAAACGTATAGTCGAGTGTTTTTTATTGTTTTATTTACGTTTAAATGTAAAAGTTGCGTTATTAATGTTAAGGCTGTGTCACTCGTATTAATGTCTCCTTGGTCTTGGTTCCTGGTCACTCGGGAATTAAAGGAATTGAAGAGGCCAACACACTTGCCAATAAAGGAGCACGAACCCCTTTTATTTTCTTGGAACCCTACTGTGGGGTAGGCAGATACACCCACAAAAGTGAATTTCGGATGAAAGAAGAAACTGAAAGAGGTACCTATACTCTGGAGATCTCTCCCAGGAATGTTGAGCTTTGACACTGTGAGATCCAAGAAGTATATGGACCTCAGTAAGTACACGCTGCACCTCCTCACTGGTTTCTTCACAGGGCACTGCCGTCTTAGGAAGCATATGATGAGATTGGGACTAGCAGAAACTGACTAGTGTAGATTCTGTGGACAGGAGGATGAAAGTGTTTACGGAATGCCTTTCCATCTCAAACCAACGCAAGGAATACTTTGGCAAGAAATCTGCAGGAGCGAAGACGTAGCCTCCTTGAAGCCATCCGAGATACTGAAGTTGAGAAGTTCATCAGAACTTCAAGTGGAAGGCGAGCTGTAGATGGTGGTGACATCGATAGCTCTGATGGAGGGGGCACAATATTAATGTTAAAGCTATGTTATTGCGCGTATGTTCTGGGGAACATCGCGTTATAGTTTTGCCCAAATGTCTGTAACTTTCGAATTTTTTGAAAAATCTGGTCTCAAACGATTAAGTTCGACTCCCCAATGAAGAATTCGAGGTCAAATTTGATTCTGTCCGGCCGGCCGTCCGGCCGTCCGTTGCCACGATAACTTGAGAACGAAAAGAGCCAGCGACTTGAAATTTTCAGGGTGGGTGGCGCATCCCAATAAGACGGACAAGTTCGTTAATGGGCATAATCGGCCCAGTGGTTTCCGAGTAATAATTTTGTTTTCAACCAATATAAATCCGATCGAATTGAAACTTGGTGGGTAGTTGTAGAATACGAACCTGAGCACGTTTGTGAAATTTTGTGCGAATCGTATGGCTAGAAAATTTTGAAAAAATCATTAAAAAATATTTTTGTTGCATAATCGGCCAAACGGTTTTAGAGTTATAGCCATCTGAAATTTTCTGAAATTTGGTGGTTTTTTGTTCCTCATTAACTCGAAAAATACTGAACCGATTGAATTCAAACATGGTTATTAGTTGTAGAATGCCAACGCGAAAATGTTTGCAAAATTTGGTGAGGATAGCATTTGTAGAAAATTTTTAATAAATCATAGAAAATAAAAAAAAAATTCTATATATCAGTAACTATTCGTTTAAAAATTGCTGAAATTTTGCAAGAGCCTTCATAACCTAACTCTACTGCCAAGTTTCAAGTTTTAATACGATCGGTTAAATATTGTTGGAGATTTGAGCATTCTTGTGTGAGTTCAGTAGATGGGTGACCGTTGCCTCGATAACTTTCGAACGAAAGGAGATAGGGACTTGCAATTTTCAGGGTAGGTTGCGTATCCGAAAGGGAGAGTTGAGTTCGGTTCTGGGCATAATCGGTCTAACGGTTTCCGAGTTATACCCACCTGGAATATTATTTCCTTAATAACTCAAAAAATAAATATTCGATCGAAATGGCGCTTTGTAACTAGTAGTAGAAAATCAACATAAAGACGTGTTTAAAATTTCGTAAGGACCGTACCCCTAGAAAATTTGAAAAAAATTACGAAAAAAAAAATTTTAAGAATCGTACCCCTAGAAAATTAAAAAAAAATCACGAAAAAAAAAATTGGTTCAAGCACTGACGTGAGGTCAGAAGCTTTTGCGCGTATGTTCTATTGTCCATTCTTCTGTATTGGACACCCTTAATCGAATTCACCATGGTAAATTATGTTGTCCATTATCCTGTATTGGACACTCAATTCGAATTTACCATAGTAAATTCGAATTAAGAGTGTCCAATACAGGAGAAAGGACAACATAATTTACCATGGTAAATTCGATTAAGGGTGTCCAATACCAGTGGCGGTGCTATCACTATTTTTGGGTGGTGCGAGATCAGGAAGTGGCGCCCCTACAACTATAAAACCGAATTTTTACTGTCATACTGATGGCGCCCGGTGCGACGATTTTGGCGCCCCCCCAGACGGCGCCCGGTGCGGTCGCACCGCTCTCACCGCCCTAGAACCGCCCCTGTCCAATACAGAAGAATGGACAATAGAACATACGCGCAAAAGCTTCTGACTTCACGTCAGTGCTTGAACCAATTTTTAATAATAACTGACCGTTTCTTTTGTTAGGCGCGAAAGTGAAATTATCGATTCTTGTAGGTCTATAGACAATAATGAAATGACAATAAGTGTAGACATTTTTGACAATAATATTGAATCTCGAATTTCCTTCTATGATTATTTGCCACACAATTTTGCAGATGTTGTTCTAAGAACATCTAATACATTTCGATGAGTTCATTAGATTAGAATAGCTATATTTATCATTAATATCTATGTTATTCTAGTGGCATCTCCACCCAGAAATCTCGAAGTGTATGCTACCTCCTCCTCTACCATATCATTGAGATACAATCTACCAGATTTATCAGAAGGTATTCCCGTAGAGGTCCATGTGACAAGATGTAACCCTTTGACTTTGAAGAAGTGTAAAACCCTGCTTCTGCCTGTAACTCCTTGCAAAATTTTCGTGGGAAAATATTGCTTGAATATTAGTAATATGATTCCCCATCAAAAGCAGATGTTGAGGATAAGTTTGAAGAACAAGGGAACTCATACCTTTGGAAAGGAATCGATTATTGAAGGATCCACAGTCGAAAGAAGTAAGTTTGGGATCATTTCAACTCTAGAAACGAATTGAAGAGTTGCCTTATATGTTAAAATAGTAAAAGGAAGAAGGTAGAACATTAAAAAATTTGATGAATAAGTCTCTAATAAATTTTACCTTGCGCTTGCTGAAGGAGGCCACTGGAAGTCTCTTCAACTGTATCCAGTGGCTGTTCGTGGATAAAAGAAGTGGGAGATCTGCATCCGAATCAGAACGTAGGGATTCAGTGTGATAGAGAAAGTATTCGCAGTAAGCATATATTGAGCTCCAGGGGACCATTTCAATACTTTTTAAATAATAACTCATAATCTCCATCATTGAGAAAGTGATTACGGATTTGTTGTTAATGCAAAATAGTATAGAGACCATCTATCTGTGATGTTTTAATGAGACGAACATTATTCTTTGACTAATGTCGTTTAATACGCATGTCTGTTAATACGCATGTCTTTTAATAAAATCAAATAAAGTTAGCCGTCGAAAAAACTGAGTTTGAATCACAGGATTAAGAGTGATGAATTAGGTATATCTAAAAAAAAAAAAAATTGGTTCAAGCACTGACGTGAAGTCAGGAGCTTTTGCGCGTATGTTCTATTGTCCATACTCCTGTAATGAACACTATTCTTAATCGAATTTACCATGATGAATTCTATTGTCTATTCTCCTGTATTGGACACTCTCTTCTTAATCGAATTCACCATGATGAATTCTATTGTCCATTCTCCTGTATTGGAGACTCTTCTTAATCGAATTTGCCATGATGAATTCTATTGTCTAGAATGGACAATAGAATTCATCATGGCAAATTCGATTAAGAAGAGTCTCCAATACAGGAGAATGGACAATAGAATTCATCATGGTGAATTCGATTGAGAAGAGTGTCCAATACAGGAGAATAGACAATAGAATTCATCATGGTAAATTCGATTAAGAATAGTGTTCATTACAGGAGTATGGACAATAGAACATACGCGCAAAAGCTCCTGACTTCACGTCAGTGCTTGAACCAATTTTTTTTTTCGATTAAGAGTGTCCAATACAGGAGAATAGACAATAGAATTCACCATGGTAAATTCGATTAAAAGTGTCCCATACAGGAGAATGGACAACAGAACATACTCGCAAAAGCTCCTGACTTCACGTCAGTGCTTGAACCAATTTTTTATTTATAATATCATTTAAATTAATATTGTAGGACGTTACTTTAAAAGTTCTAAGCTATACTGACTTACAGCTAAAATATTATAAAGAAAAGAAGCAATTGGATAGTCTAACTATCATTTTAATAAAATGATGCATTTTTATTGTTCAAATAAAGATATTTTGTTAACTTACAAGAATTTCTTCATTCAATGGTATTTCAAAGATCTAATTACAGTTTTAAATATAAAATAAGTGTCCAATACAGGAGAATGGACAACATAATTTACCATGGTAAATTCGATTAAGGGTGTCCAATACAGAAGAATGGAAAATAGAACATACGCGCAAAAGCTATCTATCATTTTCTTCAAGTTTCACGCCCCAAAAAGGCCTTAATCGTCAGTTTCGCTTTCGAAAATTTCCGACCCCGTCTCTCGAATTAATTCTGACGTTTCTCGGATTGACTTTTTGAATGGAAAATCGTCGGACTCAAAACCTCCGAAACTTGTATCGAATTAGTATATTTAGGCTCAACCTAGAAGAACGAAATTTGGGAAAAACACAAATCGATTCGTCTTCTTCGACTCGACGGCAAAAGTCCGGGTCGAGCGATCGTTTCTTCGGAGCCTTACGCTACAACAAATCGGTACTACTGAACTCGCACAAGAATGCTCGAATCTCCAACAATATTTAACCGATCATATTAAAACTTGAAACTTGGCAGTAGAGTTAGGTTATGAAGGCTCTTGCAAAATTTCATGAATTTCAAACGAATAGTTACTGATATATAGAATTTTTTTTTTTTATTTTTAATGATTTATTAAAAATTTTCTACAAATGCTATCCTCACCAAATTTTGCAAACATTTTCGCGTTGCCATTCTACAACTAATAACAATGTTTGAATTCCATCGGTTCAGTATTTTTCGAGTTAATGAGGAACAAAAAACCACCAAATTTCAGAAAATTTCAGATTGCTATAACTCTATAACCGTTTGGTCGATTATGCTCATAAACAAACTGAAATGTCGCGTTCTGGTGCACATCCTAACCTGAAAATTTCAAGCCGCTATCTCATTCCGTTCGCAAGTTATCGTGACAACAAAAATATTTTTTAATAATTTTTTTAAAATTTTCTAGCCATACGATTCGCACAAAATTTCACAAACGTGCTAAGGGTCATATTCTACAACTACCCACCAAGTTTCAATTTGATCGGATTCATATTGGTTGAAAACAAAATTATTACTCGGAAACCACTGGGCCGATTATGCCCATTAACGAACTTGTCCGTCGTATTGGGATGCTCCACCTACCCTGAAAATTTCAAGTCGCTAGCTCTTTTCGTTCTCAAGTTATCGTGGCAACGGCCGGCCGGACGGCCGGCCGGACAGAATCAAATTTGACCTCGAATTCTTCATTGGGGAGTCGAACTTAATCGTTTGAGACCATTTTTTTCAAAAAATTCGAAAGTTACAGACATTTGGGCAAAACTATAACGCGATGTTCCCCAGAACATACGCGCAAAAAGAATAAAACATCTTACCAAAATAAATTTACTTGCTACATATTATAAATTCCATTTGGTTGTGCAAGTTAATAACAATCGTCTGCGACCACAATTTTTCACCATTAAAAATTACCCAGGCAAAACAATATAACGCGTTCTTTTAGCTGCACTCACAAATCCACTTATTCCGCGAATAAATTCCCCTATTAAAATGATCTTTCATTAGACATTCCGCGACTTGTGCGGGTAGCTTCTAAATCAATGTCTGGAGGAGATCTACCTTTTTTATTATTTTAATGTTATTGTTTCAGAACCTAAACAACTACTCGTGAAAATGTTCAACCTTAATAAGACACTAATTTTACAAAAGTTGAAAATACCCCGGTCAAATCGACAATAATAAACGAAACTAACATCAGCAGTCAGCACTATGTTGATAACACACAACACACGCTAAACAAAACCTCATCTGAGCTTAAAACACTCAAACGCTGCATATATTGCAGCTCAAATCTTCCATAAGCGACCGTATATTTAGCTTTCAGGCGAAGAACTGTGGTGGATCGGCGTGAGTCAGAGTAGTCAGTGCAGACTGCAGAACTACAATGTTACTCAAATAAGTTGACGATAAGTAATTGTACCTTCACATTGAATAATATATTAGTTTACCGCACACCACATCTATGTAATGATTATGGGATGGGCTACAGAGGTAATTTCTGGACTATCTGGCTACAGACTATAGTTGTTTACACACAGAAGGTTTTTACAAGAGATTTTGAAATTTTAACAATATCGACTCAGTTATATTTTTTATTGTTTCTCGGAAAAATTACCTATTTTGCTAAAAAATTGGTGGTTCTGCAGTACATGGATAAAAAACACCCCTCACTGTGACTATCAAATTCACAACAAAGTACGAATAATTTAATATTAAGGACCTCTCAAAATGGTGTTTCAATATTATTAATCTTTTCAGTATTTTATTTAGTTTACCAGGACCGGACTAAGTAATACTGCCTAATGCATACATTTTCAATACCCTGTATCACAAATACCCGGAATCAATATTCCTGGGCGGTTAGAACCTAAGGCTAAAATGAGAAAAAAACTGTTTTCGAGAAGAAATGATAAAATGGATAGAACAACTTAAAATCAAACTCACTCTGCAGCCAGGAAAAAATTGAAACCATGTCCTAGTTATCAAAATATTTAACATAAGTTCGTTTTATCAACAATAGGCAAGAATATCTATGTTGTAGCTTTTGTTTCAATCCAACCAGAAATATTTTTTCACAAACACAACATAAGGTGTTATGAACATCAAACGGTACAAATTAATCTAACCCTGATGAACTGAAAAGGACACTTGTCTGATAGGTCCTTAGTGTTTATCATATTAAATTTTTACCAAACCATCTCCAGCAACGTCCTTCAAAGGACCATGTCTCTGGAAGGAACAGAAAACTTTATAGGAACTTATCATCTGATTATTTAATGTTCTATCTGAAGAGAGAGAATGTCAAATTTTCCTGGACAGTAGATTTCTGCCTCTTCATACTCTTCCTTTCTTCCAGCTCCAGGACAACCCACTAATATCACCTACCGAATAGTAGACTGTTCACTAAAGATGGAATATTGCAATTTGAATATAAGTTGGCTGCATCCTTATGATCAAAATGGTACCATTACTGGCTTCAACATCCTTCTAAATAGTACTGAAAAGGAGGACAATGATGAGGAAGATTCTTTCAAGGTGCTTATGAAGATAACAGAACAGAGTTATGCGGCAAAATATACTCATCAGGTGAGTTCTACTTTCTATTGGGTGTAAAACTTTGACTTTTCGGACGTTTTAGATGGCTTTAGCTGTATGTAACTCTTTGAAATTAATAGATCATATTATTCCTACACTATACAGGGTAGGTCACGGACTTTATAGAGAACGGGGCGTATGATTTTATTGAAAATTTGGTTCCTTGGCTAGGAACTACTGGTCCATCGATCTAGAATATTTTCAGCGCTACGGTGTTGCCGCTTATATCATAAAGTACTAACAACTTTGATATTTCAAATGGAACATCCTATATATTATTGCTTTCTTCGATCCGCCGTAGCCTCCTGATTAATTGAGTATCAACTTCATCATCTCTATCTCTAGCGGTTTTCGAGTAATTAATTCATTTACTTTCTTTTTCGTGCAAAACATAGCTTCAATTCAACATTCATTACTTCGTTACTTGGAATCCTAGAAAGCCGAAATTTTGGGCATGGATTAACAATATCCTGTGTATTATTTCCGTTGAATGACATACGTCCCTAATCATACAGAACTGTTCAAAATTCGAGGCTTTTCCGAGACATACTTAAATTTTCTTCTTCCTATCTCATTCCAATTGAGAAAACACACTATTCATCGTTTAAGTATGTCTCGGAAATGCTTTGCATTTTGAACAACCCTGTATGATTAGGAACGTATTTCATTAAACGTAAATGATACATGGGATATATTGTTAATCCATGGCCAAAATTTCAGCTTTCTAGGATTCCAAGTAACGAAGTAATGAATGTTGAATTGAAGCTTCTGTTTTGCACAAAAAAATGATTAAATCAATTAATTACTCGAAAACCGCTAGAGATAGAGATGATGAAGTTGATTAGTTGATACTCAACTAATCAGGAGGCTACGGCAGATCGAAGTAAGTAATAATATATAGGGCGTTCCATTTGAAATATCAAAGTTGCTAGTACTTTATGATATAAGCGACAACACCGCAGCGCTAAAAATATTCTAGATCGATGGAGCAGTGGTTCCTAGCGAAGGAACCAAATTTTCAATAAAATCGTACGTTCTGTACGTCCAGGGTACTATCGACCGTGTCCCACCCTGATTCCTACCCCCACCTGATTCCACCATATTCCAGAGTTATATTCACAACAAGGGCATAGCCAGGAATTAATATCGGGGGGGTTTTGAAATTTTGGCAATTGACTTTATAAGTGTAGGGGGTGTAAGGATTTCTTCTGCAACAAAAAATAACTATGAAACATTTCGGGGGGAAGAGGGGGAGGTTCAACCCCCAAACACCCCCCCCTGGCTACGCCCTTGCATCACAAGATGTAAGTATTGAATTATTTTGTGAAAATCAGTGTTTTTACATGTTTGTTTTATGGAATCATAAGAGTAGATTTAATGAAAGAGGGATATGACCCGTCAGGGAAAAAATGTTCCAGTCAGGGCAATGCCCTGGTCATGCTACGAGTCTGCACTACCTCCCATCTTTAATTTCAGATAAGAAAAATTCCTTTCAGCAGGAAGTACAACCTTTACATTCAATCCCTAAACGACGAATTCCGCAGCCCATTCACAACTCAGACTGTCGTCCATAGTGCAGATCTTGGTGATCAAATCGACCAAACGCCCAGCTTGGTGAAAACTTTAGAGGATGCTCTCGAATTCGAACTGAAGCCAGCAGAACGAAGACTTTCTACAACACTCACGGTTATCGTGCAAGACTTCGATGATAGAAAGGTAGTCGATGAAGAAATAGCAGGACAGGTAGTATTGGCTGATAATTTGTGCTACGAATCTGGAGATACATGGATTTCACAGATTGTTAAGGTATGGAGTTATGTAGCGTATTTCAATAATATGTACTTAATATAGACGGGGGTTACACGGTCAATCTGGTATCAGTCTCGTATCATATCAATCATGATTGATATCAAATTGACGAGAAACTGATGGAATATTAATGTGCTTCGTCCATCCATCAATCCGCATCAGTCTCATCGTGATCAAGGTCTGAACGGATGCGAGATTGATGGCATATTGACCGTGTAACCTTCGTCATACGGTTTGACGAAATGTCCGATTTGGCAATAGTTTTGAAATAACACGGAAATTATTTTTGGGAAGGAATGTTGACTTTGTGAAGGATCTTACTCACAGGGTCGGCGTTAGGGGTGAAACGTCGACGCAGCCATTCCAAGCGCCTTTGAAAGGGGTCCACGCCAAATACAACTGAATAAATTTCCGTTATCAGGACTAATAAACTGCTCCACAAGAGTTAGGGATAATCGTTTCAACTAAAATAACTGACATTCTGAAACCTTTGTTTGCGTTGAAAACGTAATTTAATATAGTTTTAGGTTCAAAACTATAATGCACGTAAGTTTTTTGGTCTGCAACATATACAGGGTGATTAACAGAATAGGGTCAAATTTAACGACTTTTATTTCCGGACATTTTATTGTTTTTTTTGTCTTTTTATGCCTTCAATACAAGGTATGGCCACCACGGGCATCAATGACCGCCTGACATCCTCGTTGCATACTGTCAACGAGGGTGTTGAGCATATCTTGAGGAATTTGATTCCATAAACGAGGCAGTAGTGCTCTGAGGTCATTCAATGTTTCTGGTGGAGGTTAGTGATCATCTAGTCTGCATGTTCTATGCAGATTAAGTCTGTCGAATGCGGAGGTAATGGTAAATGTGGAATACCATAATCGTCTCGCGCATTTTCTACCATTGCTGCACGATGTGGTCTTGCGTTATCGTCAAGAAATTGGAAAGCTTCACCAATGGCAGCATGAAAATTTGGCACTACGTTGCCAATGACATGTTCCCTATAATGTAAAGCAGTCATATTGCCAGGACAAATGTGAAGGTCTGTGCGCCCGTTGCAACATATCCCAGCCCATACCATAACAGAGCCTCCTCGAAATGGATGAACCTCTTGCACATGATGCGATTTCGGGGTATACGCGGCATAGTCCATACCCTTATTCTTCGAGAATCTGAAAATCGACCGTATCTGGATTAATCTGTGAAAAGTACACTACGCCATTGGACGTTCAGATTAACATGCTGTCTGGCCCATTCTAATCTTTGTCGTTTATGCTCACGTGTTAACGGAACACCCCTCAATGGACGTCTAGTAGCCAGGTTCATCTCCCCCAAACGACGTCGGATGGTTTCAAAAGAAATTTCAGGACCATTGGCATTTAAAAGTCGATTTCTCAGCATCCTACATGAAGAAAGAGGATATCTCCTCGTCGAAATGCTGACAAAACGGTCTTGTGCGGGTGTTATTTTTCTTGGTCCACCAACCCTATGTCTTTCCTGCACCGAACCTGTCTCATTGAACCTATTCCAGAGTCGCGATATTTCACTTTGCGATACTTTTTCTGCCACAGGGACTTGAGTGAGGCCACCCTGTAGCATACCGATAGTCCTATTAGCCTCGGCGTTTGTTAATTTACGTCTTGGCATCTTAAGAAGCTCGTGAAATTTACTAAGTTCGATATCGCTAAGAGACTGACAATAAATTGACTGCATATTGAAATGCTAAATCTTACGAATAATGTGAAAAACTGCCAAACTCAAGAAAAAAGAAGACCAGATGGTGAAAATATGCATTCAAATCGAATTAATAAGTTTTTATTGGAAGTTGATCATGTTTTTGGTATTGTCTTTAAAATTTTACGCCCCTCAGAACAACTCAATATGATATCCCTAACTCTTGTGGAGCAGTTTACTTTCCTCAAATTCTTTTTGGCGCTCTTCTTATAATAGAGAAAAGGCTAATGGCGAATTATTTTCTCGAAAATGGCTAGTTTATTTTATTTCAACCAATTCCGTTTACTGCTTTTGCTGTTTTATATTCCAAAACTCTGATATCAACGCGTTGAATGAAAGGAAAGGTTATCGTTTCTGGAGAACCGTGTCGAGCAATGTAATCGCAGGGTACGTTGCTATTTGATTCGAGTTCTCGGAGTCCACGTGTCTTTTCTATTGTTTTGATTAGGAAGATCAACTTTCGGCACTGTAGTATCAAAGCTTCACGTGTGGTATAAACACAGCCGAAGGTTTGAAACATGCATCTCTGCAGTTACGTCTCGACATTTGCTGATACCATAGCCATATTTATAAAGAGCCCGGAACTTCATTGAATAGTAACATAGTCTGGAGACTTGTTTGTTTGTTTGTGTTAGACCGATGCCGATTGAGCGAGTAGCTCGTGCTGCAGCCTGGAGAGGCTTATTGCACCCCGATCAGTCCCCTATTAGCTGGCAGGGTCTCATGGTTGATCCCCTTGAGTTGCTAGCTGCCATAGGGTCTCTTAGTCGATCCCTTGCAGCTCAGGTTTACTTAACCGAGCTAAGTCCTGCAGCGCTGACATTATATGGGTATCATGGGTATCATCATTATTCCAAAAATCCAAAATACTCAACATCAGGAAATTATTCATTCTAAAAATGGCCGTAAGTGTGTTCAAGGGAAAGATACCATTAAATGACATAGATTATGAATACGAAACAAGAAATGAAGATAGAACCTACTATACCTCAAAATGTTTTAAGCGAATAGGACAGAGATCAGCTCAATTCCTTGTTTCTAAAGTATATGCAGCGATCCCAACTCAGTTGAAAAAAATTAGAAACTATAAAAAATTTAAGAGGAAAACCAGAGAATGGCTAGTTGAGTTGAAGACAAAAGAAGCAAATGATTTAATTAATAAATTCAATGAATGAAACAAAATTTACACCAGAATATCCAATTATAATGCCAAAGTACTCGCCGATTATGACAAAACATACTCACCGATTATGACAAAATATACTCACCGACTAGAACAAAAATACACACCGATTATGAGCAACGTAAAACCCGGTTTGAACTTTTGACTTAGAGCAAGGAGTGCCTTCACAGTGAAGTGAATGTTTTTTTTTTTTTTTCAAGTTGGGAAAGATTTGTTTAAGTTTGAGATTATATATTGTAGGATTAAATTAAGTTATAATTAACAGTTACACACAGATTATACTATATTATCTGCTATGATCTCTGTAACGTAAACCATGTTTATTTCTCGCTAGATGAATAAACATTATTATTATTATGTAACATTCCCACTGCCTTGTAGGTGTATTACCTATATAAGGTCAATTTTCCTAGTAAGTAAGATTAGGCCCTTAACTAGGTTCCCCGTAAGGTTTCTGACACTCAGGGTCGTGTCGTCGTCCCCATAGTGAAGTCTCCATCGTGTTTGGGCTGGACAGTCAAATATGACATGTGTGGCTGTTTCGTCTGCCTCCCCACTTTTCCTACAAACAGGATCTTCTCGGATAATCTCCATGTTGTGCAGGTGCTTTTTCAGGGTGCAGTGTCCGGTTAGTAGGCCAGTTATTGCCCTGAGCTTACTTCTACTCAGTAGTAGGACTTCTGTAGTTAGGAGGGACAGGGCTGTCCCATCATTCCAGTTTCGTTCCAGTGCCGAGTGTGCTGTGCAAGAATCCATTATTCAATGACGCCTTTCACAGCCGATTTGGTCACCCATTCTCCAGCTGGCTATTGGCTTAAGTGATGCCTGACATTTCCGCCTGGAATATAGTGGTGCATTGCCCAAGTGACATATCGAAATACTCACATTGGTTGCAGCCCCATTTCTCTCCCTCCGCTTTAGCCCCAACTTGAAGGATCAAATTTGTGAGTTACTGGACTCCAGTTGCTCACCATGTTCAAGCTCGAGTGACTAATAAGTCCCCCAATATCAGCTTGTCCGTATGACCTTTGTCTCCTGACTCCGTTTAGCTGTAGCCTGTGGACCCCCAGCCTCGCTTCGGCCCTCACCGGAGGGTGAAGGGGAGGTAATCCCGTGAGAACCTCCATAGCCGCAGTTGGAGAACTTCTCATTGCTCCAGTAACACAAAACAAGGCCAGTCTCCGAACTTACTCCAGCTCTTTGGCGACCCTGCTCTGGTTCATTTATATCCACCACACAGTACTAGCATATGTGAGTGAGGGTCTAACTATTAGCTGTGTAAATCCACCTAGTGATTTCCAGGCTCAAGCCTCATATTTTGCCAATTGCCCTGCGAGCAATCTTGAAGGTTTTCTTCCCCTCGGCAACCGTTGCTTAGAATTGTATGCTCCAGGTTAGCTTGGTATCAAGCATAACGTCCAGGTAGCTTACCTCATCAGCCAGGTTTACTAGCACACCCATGAGTTTGGGGGCGTTAATTATCTCCAAATTCCTTTTGAGTGTGAACGATATAATAATAGCGTACGTAATATATTATAAATCTACCAGCATTTGTGAACGAACCAACAAACTTAATACTGTTTAATGGCGGACTAACGTAAATCGTTTGCCTCTACCATGTTGCCATTTAATCATGTTCCGGACTTGTATATAAAGATGGCATGTGTCTGAACTGTGTATCAAATGCAAGTATCAAGAAAGTACTGGGAATAATCGGCCAATGAAACACATAATAGGTATCATTAAAATGGTCTTTAAATGCAGGTTCAGGAATCGAATTCAGTATCCGCGAATTATCTTTTATGGATTCTATTGACTGAAAGCTGGTGGTAAGTACAAGTGGTAATTCTAAGATAGCCATGTGGGATGGTACGTTGTCGTAGTGCAAAATCCACGATTTTTGGCGCTCTTGTTCCTCGGAACTGAGTGCTTATCAATTTGCCCAAATGTCTGTAATTTTCGAATTTTTCGATGAAAATGGTCTTAAACGATTTGGTTCGACTCACTGATCATGAATCTGTGGTCGGAATTCATTCTGTCCGGCCGGTCCGGCCGTAGGCACGATAACTCTCGAACGAAATGAGCTAGACAGTTGAAATTTTCAGAGTAGATTTGGGGGATAAATATCTCGGCTAAGTTCGTTATTGGGCAAAATCGGACAGATGGTTTCGGAGTAACAAAAAAAAAACTTTTTTTTTACAGAACAAATTCCAAATTAAATTTTTTTCAATAAGCAGTTTTACCATAAGAATCCATTGATATCATTTTTAACTCTAACAAACTAATACTTTCGGAGATATGATTTTTCAAAATTTCAATGATAGAATTATTCTGTGGCTATTCTATGAATTGTTATAATGTCAACTTTGACGTTGTCTCATTGTCATTCATTCCAGTAATGGTATCAATATGAGAATTATAATATTATCATACTTTTTGTTGGTTGATATTTTCATGCCGATGGTCAATCCATATGATGATGGGAATGGTAATGGTAAGTTAATAATATTGAGTTCAGAATATCTCCACTAAAAACAAAACTGGAATTGAGGAATGAATATCTCGGATGAGTTCGTTGTTGGGTAGAATTCGTCTATTGGTTTGGATTGATAATTTTTGGCACTCTTGTTGAATTTAAATTCTTCTATGATGTTTGAATTCAATTTCTGCTAAGATGAAGTTCTAAATTTCAATAATGAATCGTACTTCTATGTTTTCACAGAATGCTATAATTATTCTATCTTTATTATATGATCTGTGTTCATACTCGTACATTTCATCCTGTTCTATAAGAGAGAGTCAAATTCATTTCAGCTATTTTAATTTGGTTTCTTCCATGGTGCAGTTCTCATTCTCAGATTGCTCATTTAATCTTGATAAACAAACTATTATTTGAATTGAATTTCCTTTATGATGCAGTTCTATCATAAGAATACATTGATATAATTCTCAACTCTGAGAAACCAATACTTTCAGAGATATAATTTGTCTGTTTGAACTAGAGCGCCAGAAAGCTCCTGTCCACAGGGCTTGAACCCATTTTTTCCTCGAATCTGGTCTTTTTCGACCAATTCGCTGTCTAAAAGGCACGTGATATTATGATACAGTCGATTCACCTTGAGCTTTATGTAACATGTAACATGTAACTGTTAGCAAACTAAATGACAGATGATGCTTAAACTCTGCGCGAGTATAGAGGACAGAAGTGCCAACTTGGCAACAAAAAGAATTTCTACAATCCCTTCATCGCGCTTTTTAAATGATCAATTGAAAGTTGCTTACTGTGCAAGTGCTTTCTTTTGGATTGAACATTATACAATTAATGTAATTTTATTTTCAGCTTTCTGATACAACTAAGAAAATAACGGTTGGAAAATCGGATCCGTCAGGAAGATCCCTAAAACCGTCCACAGAGTACTGTATAACGTTTTTAATGGAAAATGTGTACAAGAATTCAACGCAGGTCAATGCATATTATGAAAAGTTGACAACGCCACCCCATGCTGAACAACCAGTCCCTGCTTCCGGACCACAACTGCTTGTCATTGTTCTAATAATCATCATTGTACTGATTATTGTAGGATTTTTGGTAGTTTGGTAGGTATTTTTTTCCATAGTGTCTCAAAATTACCCGGAAATGGTTAAGAAATTACAATGGCTTAGTTTAATCGAAAAACTTTTCATCTTGAAACCATGATAGCTTTCAACGCAGCAGGTATTTTCATTAACGTGAAATAGAGTTCTAAATGTCGCTAAATAATCATCTACTACAATTGCATCATTTGCAAAACATGGACTCTATAGTAAGTAATCAAATAATCTATTATTTATTTATTCTTCAGTTCTTCGATAGAAATAGGCCAACTAGTGTTGCCTAACGACCCTAGTGTACCCTAAAATAGAGTTTTGCGTATAGGTGTACCTAATAATATACAACCCCAATAAAGTACCTACGCTATAAAATACTTTATTTACACGTAACTCTGGCTGTTACCAAAAACTGAAACAAGCTGATTGTTCAGGGTGTGGCAGAACCAGTTGAGCCATTTTAAAGAGTTATAAAAAAGAAGCCAAGATATGTATGATAAAAATGTTTTTATTTTTGAAATCAGTAGGATTTACCATTTTATACTCATAATATTTTGAAAATTATGTCTTTAAGATTACGACCGTTAGCTGCAATACATTGCTAGAGACGATTTCTGAAGTTTTGAACAGCCCGTTGACACCTTTTGCAGGGTATCACGTTTACTTCTTCAAAAATCCGCTCCCTTAGCCCGAGCATGTTTTGGGTGCAACGTTTAAACACTTTTTAGTGCGTAGTTCAGGCGAACAGAGTGCCTATCAATTCGTACAAATGTCTTTAATTTTCGAGTTTTTAGCCGAAAATGGTCTTGAATAATCCGAGGTCAAACTTGATTCTGCCCGGTCGTCAGCACGATTACGCTTGAACGCAACAAGTTAGAGAATTCAGAGTGTTTGGAGCTCAAACGCCCAAAAGTTCTTTAATGGGCATAATCGGCCCAATAGTTTCCGAGTAATAATTTTGTTTTCAACCAATAGAAATCCGATCGAATTGAAACTTGGTGAGTAGTTGTAGAATATGAACCTTTGTGGAATTTTCTAAGAATAGTATCACTAGAAAATAAAAAAAAAATATTGAATATTATTTATGTCAAGATAACCTGAGAACGGAAAAAGATGGCGACCAGCGCGACTTGTCCAATTTCAAGTCACTTTTTCGTCCGAAATGCATTGAAGATTGTTCCCCTTCCCTCTACGCTCCATAGTTTACCCCATTACATACCCACCTAATCCAAAAAGAATTTTCGCGGGATTATCAAATGAGAATTTCCGGGTACTTTTATTCATTTATAAGTTGCGAAATATATGTATACCATGCCGAGACAGCCTGTATGTAATATAAAGAAATATAGCAGCTACATTCATCCTTGACATTTTCCAGGTTCCATAGAAGGAGTCGAATATCGAGGAAACCAAGAACTAATAATTTAAATCCAGAAGAACATGCCTACGAATCTTTGCCCTTCGAGGATACCATCGCAAACAACAATATGTACGATCACTTAACGCATAAATAACTTACTTACCACGTACTTATATACATAAGAAAGAGTACCAAAAATTTCCCCCATGATTACATAACTTTTTAGCTTTGAACACAATGAGTTCAACAGATAATTCACTGGTAATGGGTATTTCCAGTATCTAAAAATATGCACTTTTTTGAGACAATTTGTGATACGTAGGTACAGTCGACTCTCGACAACTTGAAACTCTAGGGACCAGCAAAAAAGTTCAAATTATCGAAAGTTCAAAATAACAAATGTTCAAATAATCAAGAGGGTGTTCTGACAAATATTTAAAATAATACATAAATCACTAATTTTGACTGAACTCTTGATTATTTGAATATTAATCAAGAGTTCGATCAAAATTCGTGATTTATGGATTATTTCAAATATTTGTCACGCCTCCACAGCTTCAATCACTTGCTTTTTTTCACTTATGAAAAGACACTTTTACTTTCTTGAAATCATTTTGATAACACAAATCAAAAATTAACGTTTGAACTTCGAATGTAAACTGGAATGAGAATTGCGAACTGCATGTATGTAAACAAACGACAGGTCTGAGCATGATAAAAAATTCAAATTATAAAAAGAGTGGGGTAGCCCGGGGACTTCAAATTATTGAATGTTGGCGGTCAAGATACCATTCCTTCAACTTCAAATTAGTGAGGGGACTAATTAATATTGATTTTTCAATTTTTCGAGTATTTTTTAAGGGACTGGAAAAAAATTTCAAATTGTCCAGAGATTCAAATTAACGAGTGTTAATATTTATCGAGAGTCGACTGTAGTCCTAACCAAGAATAAATTTAGTGTCCTATATGAACACTGAATCACGTGAAATATATATTATATATATATTTTTGCACCAAAGTTGATTGTAAGAACGTAAAACAATAACTTATCCAAAATTCTCAGGAACGCAAACGACAAGAACTTGCCTGTAACTGAAAAATGTATCAAACGAGGAGCAGAAAAAAATCAGATATACGAGATATAAGATTGATTCCTCATAAATGAACATTTGGTGAACAAAAATCGGCAACTTTTGAAAGGGTCACATTTATAAATTTATTTAAGTGGATTTTATCAGCTAATAAAGCAGCAATCAATCAAATTCATTCGTCCCTAACATAACACGGTTCCCGCTTCTTCTGATCGAATTTGATACAATTTACGTGGAAATCCAACATTGCAAAATATTATTTTTTCAATGGCTGGAAAGGCCATGTATATTTTAGCCACCAGCCCCAAGCACAATAGGAATTGTTATTAATTGTTATATTTACTTATCGTTTTGAAAGGGCATTACTACATTGATTGGGGGATAATGGTGCTTTTTCTTTGCAAAAGATGCTTCTGTGATATCAGAAATTATATTCAGGTTTATCAAAAAAATCAAGGCAAACTAAAATGTATATTGTGTTCTCGCAAATCAATTGGTGAAACATTTTGAGAAATGATGAATTAAGTTAAAACTAATTGAAGTTGTTTTCGTTTACTTTAATTATTTTTCAACAAACCATAATGGCTCAATATTTCTATCTATAAAGGTGAATAGAATCCTATATCTGCCATTTTGTCAACAGTACTTACTTTATCAAATTGTATAGAATTTTTGATAACCTTACTGTTTGAAGGATATTCCCATTTGAAGGAAATGTATACGTGTTTATATGTGCTTTATACTGTGTGTTGCTATATTTGAATCTTAATTTTTATACGGAATCTGTGTTCAATCACCATACGACTTCATTGAAACAGTTAATTGCACTTAATCGATTATGCATTATATTAATATTATAATAATAGAAAAGTCAGAAATCTCACAAACACTTTTATATTAATATTGTAGAATTTTTCTTTCGTGAAGAAAATGTATGTGTAATATTTGAATTTTCAATATATGTTGTAACTAGACTGCGTTTTTCTAAGGAAATGTATAGAGGGTGGGCCAACGAAAATTTGACAACTCGATTTTCCGCAGCTTTAAAATGAAAATCTAAAAAACTCTCGATTTCTGATTTGTGGGGGAACAACTCGTATGCTTTTTTCATCTCAGTCGGGGGAAGCACAACCCCCTGATTTTGAATAGGGGTGAGGAGAGTTGTGATACCTTATTTTGAAGAACTCATCGAGACCCAAATTTTCGACTCAAACGTTTCAACGCTAACGAAGCAGCTAAAATATTGAAATGGGCAATGTCGAATTTACCTCAAGAATAATTGTTCTGACTGATATTTGAGAAGTAATCATGCAGGTATTAGTTAGTTTTTTGGCAAAAAAAACTTTGCGGGCCATGTGTTCGATCTACCTCAGTTTTTCGTGCATTTTTAGGAACATTCCACCGCGTCAAATCGAATGTGTATTTTAAGTAGATTTAAAAGGGTGTATTCTGTGGAAGAAATGCTGGAAATAATAAAATTGGGTTCGATTCCCCGATGAAGAATTCGAGGTCAAATTTGATTCTGTCCGGCCGGCCGTTGCCACGATAACTTGAGAACGGAAAGAGCTAGCGACTTGAAATTTTCAGGGCAGGTGCCGCATCCCAATACGACGGGGGCATAATCGGCCCAATGGTTTCCGAGTAATTCTTTTCTTTTCAACCAATATAAATCCGATCGAATTTAAACTTGGTGGATAGTTGTAAACCTGAGCACGTTTGTGAAATTCCGTGAGAATCGTATCGCTTGAAAATTAAAAAGAAAATTATTAAAAAATATTTTTTGTCACGATAACCTGAGAACGGAGATAGCGACTTGAAATTTTTAGGTTGTGCATCTGAATGCGACGGTTGAGTTTGTTTATAGGTATAATCGGCCTATCTGTTTTGAAGTTATACCCATCAGAAATTTGGTTGTTATTTCCTCAATAACTCAAAAAATACTGAACCGATTAAATTCATACATGGTTATTAGTTGTACAATGCCAGTGCAAAAATTCATGAGGATCGTATAACTAGAAAATTAGCAAAAAATCATTGAAAATTATTGAAAAACATTCTATATATCAGTAACTATTCGTCCGACATCGCTGAAATTTTGCGAAAGCCTTCAGAACCTGACTCTGCTGAGTTCCCAGTTTGAAGACGATCGGATATATATTGTTGGAGATTCGAGCAGCCTCGTGTGGGTTCAGTAACAAAAGCTCCTGACTTCACATCAGTGCTTGATCCAATTTTTTTTCGTAATTTTTTAAAAATTTTCTAGGCATACGATTTTCACAAAATTTTACACACGTTTTTATGTCAATACTCTTCAACTAGTTACCGAGCTTCAATTCGATCGAGTCTATATTTTTTGAGTTATCGAGGAAATAATATTCCAGATCGGTATAACTCCGAAATCGTTGGACCGATTATGCCCAAAGGTGAACTTAAATCTCATATTTGGATGCGCGATCTACCCTGAAAACTGCAAGTCCCTAATCTCCTTTCATTCGAAAGTTATCGAGTCAACGGTCACCCATCCAGCTACTGAACTCACACAAGGCTGCTCGTATATCCTACAATATTGGTCCGATCGTGTTCAAACTTGGAACTTGGCTTTAGAGTTAGGTTCTGAAGGTTTAGCGATTCCAGACGAATAGTTTTTTAAACATTTTCTAGTGATACATTCCTCACGAAGTTTCGCAAGAATTTTCGTAACTTTCGGAAATTTGTTGTCTATGTTTTTTGGCGCTCTTGTTCCTCGGAACAGAGTGCTTATCAATTTGCCCAAATGTCTGTAATTTTCGAATTTTTGGCTGAAAATGGTCTTGAACGATTTGGTTTGACTCACTGATCAAGAATCCGTGGTCGAAATCGATTCTGTCCGGCCTGCCGTCCGTTAACACGATAACTCTCGAACGGAATGAGCTAAACAGTTGAAATCTTCAGAGTAGGTTTGAGGGATAAATATCTCGGTTAAGTTCGTTACTAAGCAAAATCGGTTCAATACTTTCAGAGTAACAAAAAAAAATATTTTTTTTACATTACAACTTTTGAATTAAAATTTTTTTAAGATGCAGTTTCATCATAAGAATCCATTGTTATCATTTTCAACTCTAGCAAGCTAATACTTTCGGAGATATGATGTTTCAAAATTTCAATAATACATTGTAAGTTCTATGTACATATTCACAGATTGTGAACACAGAATCTGTCTGTGTTCACTATTCATAAATAATGTCATCTTTTCTAGCTATTAGAGATTGTCAATTTGTAGTTTGAAAATATTTTCTCTTGGAAAGCAAGTATTCGATTCTTGAATTTGTGAATATATACAAGACTGTTTTGATGTGGTTTATGGAGGCAATAGGAAAGAAGAACATAATGGAATCATCAAAAGAAATTTCTGTTCGTTGACCACTGAGGTTAATATTACCTTTTACTTTCTTAAGCAGTGAGACATGTTTCTATATACAGTATTTCCATAATGTTGCTAGCAAAAAAATACTGAAATATGGATCTACATTTGTGCATCAAACATTTTTTCTTGAGTTAAGGTTCATAATACATATAGTATTTTATTAATATATTTTGAACTATTAAAATAATTTGTTCGTAATCCACTACCTACTCAAATATCAGGAATAAATGGACAATCTGCTATGATTGTCTCCAGCCTTGCTCTAGACATTTCGATGATACTTTCCTTAGGTATTGCGGTTGTGAAAACTATGCACCGAGTGTAAGTTGCAACAACCCATTCCACGAGGTTGAATCATTGCAGATTGCTCATTTAATCTTGATAAATAAATTTAATGATTTTTGAAGCACTAAAGCATTGTAGATTGCTCTTTTTGGCGCTCTAGTTCCTCGGAACAGAGTGCTTATCAAGTTGCCTAAATGTCTGTAATTTTTAGCTGAAAATGGTCTCAAACGATTTGGTTCGACTCACTGATCAAGAATCCTAGGTCGAAATCAATTCTGTCCGGCCGGCCGTAGGCACGATAACTCTCGAACGAAATTAGAGGATTTGAATTTGCAAGGTGGATTTGGAGCGTAAATATCTCGGAAAAGTTCGTTAATGGGCAAAATCCATCGAGCGGTTTCTGAGTTATGGCCGATTTTAGTAAAAACAGTTTTTATGAATATTTCCGAAACCGATCACTCGATCTATCTGAAATTTAGCGTCAAATTGTAGAATCATGACCTTTATACGCATGTGAAGTTTTGTATTAACCAGGTTACCGCAAAGTGTCAAAAAAAATTTTTTGAAAATTAAAAAAAAAAATTCTACAATAACTCTCGAACGAAATGAGCTAGGTAGTTGAAATTTTCAGAGCAGGTTAGGGAGATGAATATCTCGGTTAAGTTCGTTATTGGGCAAAATAGGCCAGATGGTTTCGGAGTAACGAAAAAAAATTTTTTTTTTAAGTAACAAATATGATTTTTCGAAATTTCAATAATGAATCGTACTTCTATGTTTTCACAGAATGCTATAATTATTCTATCTAAGCTTTATTATATGCTCTGTGTTCATACTCGTACATGTCATCCTGTTCTATAAGAGAGAGTCAAATTCATTTCAGCTATTTTAATTTGATTTCTTCCATGGTGCAGTTCTCATTCTCAGATTGCTCATTTAATCTTGATAAATAAACTATTATTTGAATTGAATTTCCAAGCCAAAAGCCAAAAAGCTCCTTTCCACAGGGCTTAAACCAATTTTTGAGCTAAATAATACCTCGCCTTTATGTTATTTGTTAATAATAAACCAAAAGCAGAGTAAGCAACACCGTAACGAAAATGTAACACAATTGTAACATTTAACATTCCGAACATCCCAATCCAGTCCAGCCAAATTTCACCGCTTTCACCAATTCATAGAAATGCGCAACTATACGCGCGCAAGAATGAAAATGGGGAAATCAATATTTTCAGGACATATCTTCCAGGGCAAGGTTAGAGAACTGATACATAAAATATATAATAAACGAATCATACTCATTACTAAATTACACTTTCCACGATGAGAATTATTTGAGAAATGCCAAAAAAGATAGAATTTTCCGTGGTTTACGCGACAAGTAAGACACTGAATATAATCACAGAAAGACGAGTTTGAATAAAATTTCTGTTTGTTTTTAGGTGAAGATTGTAAATATCGTTCCGGAGAATTGAACACACATGGGTCAACTGTGAAAGGATGGCAGTCAGAAAAAAACTGCTGCTACCCTCAAGAAATTATACTGCGATTGAAGAAACGTTGTTCTTTGAGGAAGATTCAACTACTAACCCATCAATATTTGATACGTAAATTGATTAAACCTTTCCAATAAATTCTTATTCACATATTTTCCGTTTTGCAGCTTCAAGAGTTGAACTTTATTCAAGTAACGAAGAAAAAAATGTTGTAAACAATGAAACTGTTACGGATATCAACTGGGATTACTTAGGGTATATCACGCTTTCTGATAATCAAAGCACAGGGTTCAAAAGCAGGGAATTGAAGAGTGCAAATGTTCCAATGTGTGACGTCACTTTTGTTAAGGTCAGACTGGGCAAAAATCATTCCAATTCGCATAATAACAACAATCAAGTAAGTAGAAGCATTTTCATGAAAAAAATTCTTCCTGAGGAATATTTTTGAGCTTCGCTTATACGGGGAGTTTTCAAAGATGTGTCTTTCGCGCGCTCGAACCAGTACGCATAGAGAGATACCGAAATACTCGTATAATATAATATCTCTACACTATTATAGACCAGGTTCGAAGCCTTATAAAATTGTAAGAAGTGAAAAAAAATATTGTAGAATGAAACCCATTGGAAAAGAAAGAAAATATAACAAAAATGATAGGAAAAATAATTTACGGTCGATCTGACTTCGGGAAGGGGAAGGAGGTCAGTTTTTAAGGGTAAAAAACAGTTTATCATGATTTCCGGCAAAATTACAAGTCCTATGGAAACAAGTTGAATGGCAAAGTTGTAGGTAATAAAAAGATCTACAACTTTTGTTTTTCATTTTTTTCACATAACCTCAAAATTTATGTGAAAAATTCAAATAACCACGTTTTTGGTTTTTAATTCTTATCTTTTACAAAAAAATTTCTTTTTGGCGCTCTAGTTCCTCGGAACTGAGTGCTTATCAATTTGCCCAAATGTCTGTAATTTTCGAATATTTCGATGAAAATGGTCTTAAACGATTTGGTTCGACTCACTGATCAAGAATCCGTGGTCGAAATTCATTCTGTCCGGCCGGCCGGTCCGTCCGTAGGCACGATAACTCTCGAACGGAATGAGCTAGAGAGTTGAAATTTTCAGAGTAGGTTTGGGGGTTGAATATCTCGGCTAAGTTCGTTACTGGGCAAAATCGGACAGATGGTTTCGGAGTAATAAAAAAAAAATTTTTTTTTACAAAACAAATTCCAAATTAATTTTTTTTTAATAAGCAGTTTTATCATAGGAATCCATTCATATCATTTTTAACTCTAACAAGCTAATACTTTCGGAGATATGATTTTTCAAAATTTCAATGTAAATCGTATTTCAACGTTGTCACAGAATGATATTATTCTATGTATGAATTGTCACAATGTCAAATGATGTTCCTCAGACATGACATTTTATAATCATTCGAAGAATTGTCAGCGAAGTGAGAAAAATCTCAGTTGTTTGCTCCGAATAAATTATGTTTTCTCAGAAAATTCTTAAATTTCGGAACGGAACATGAAGTAAGAGATCTGAGAGTAGTGAGACTGCTTTTCATCCATAGACATAGATATAACTCTCGAACGGAATAAGGTAGGTAGTTGAAATTTTCAGAGTAGTTTAGGGAGATGAATATCTCGGTTAAGTTCGTTATTGGGCAAAATTGGCCAGATTTAATTTGATTTCTTCCATGGTGCAGTTATCATTCTCATGATTGCTCATTTAATCTTGTTTTCGAAGCTCTTATCGTTGAAAATAAACCATTACTATACAGGGTGTTCTTTTTCTATCGGCACAATATTACGCGATTGATTTGATTTTTGACACAAACAAACCGTTATCTAAATATGAATCTTGGATGGATTCTTATAATGTATTTTTTAGAAACCTCTATACAGGGTGTTCTTCTTTTAACGTCAATCGCAACTTGCTGCTTTTCACGAAAAATCGTACTATTGTATTCAATTGTGATAAAAGATATACTTTCGGACATATATCGTTGAAAATAAACCATTACTATACAGGCTGTTCTTTTTCTATTGGCACAATATTATGCGATTGATTTGATTTTTGCCACAAACAAACCGTTATCTAAATAGAAATCTTGGATGGATTCTTATAATGTATTTTTTAGAAATCTCTATACAGGGTGTTCTTCTTTTAACGTCCATCGCAACTTGCTGCTTTTCACGAAAAATCGTACTATCGTATTCAATTGCTCATTTAATCTTGATAAATAAACTATTATTTAAATTGAATTTCCTTTATGATGCAGTTCTATCATATGAATACATTGATATAATTCCCAACTCTGAGAAACCAATACTTTCGGAGATATAATTTGCCTTTAAAAAATCTCTATACAGGGTGTTTCTGTTTTAACGTCAATCGCAACTAGCTGCTTTTCACGACAAATCGTGCGATTGTAATCAATTGTGTTAAAAGATATGGTTTCGGGACCTACATCGTTGAAAACAAACCATTACTATACAGGATGTTCTTTTTCTTTCGGCACAATATTACGCGATTGATTTGATTTTTGACACAAACAAACCGTTATCTAAATATAAATCTTGGATGGATTCGTATAATGTATTTCTTAGAAATCTCTATACAGGGTGTTCTTCTTTTAACGTCCATCGCAACTTGCTGCTTTTCACGAAAAATCGTACTATTGTAATCAATTGTGATAAAAGATATACTTTCGGACATACATCATTGAAAATAAACCATTACTATACAGGGTGTTCTTTTTCTATTGGCACAATATTACGCGATTGATTTGATTTTTGACACAAACAAACCGTTATCTAAATAGGAATCTTGGATGGATTCTTATAATGTATTTTTTAAAAATCTCTATACAGGGTGTTTCTGTTTTAACGTCAATTGCAACTAGCTGTTTTTCACGACAAATCGTACTATTGTATTCAATTATGATAAAAGATATACTTTCGGGACCTACATCGTTGAAAACAAACCATTACTATACAGGGTGTTCTTTTCCTATCGGCACAATATTATGCGATTGATTTGATTTTTGCCACAAACAAACCGTTATCTAAATAGAAATCTTGGATGGATTCTTATAATGTATTTTTTAGAAATCTCTATACAGGGTGTTCTTCTTTTAACGTCCATCGCAACTTGCTGCTTTTCACGAAAAATCGTACTATCGTATTCAATTGCTCATTTAATCTTGATAAATAAACTATTATTTAAATTGAATTTCCTTAATGATGCAGTTCTATCATATGAATACATTGGTATAATTCCCAACTCTGAGAAACCAATACTTTCGGAGATATAATTTGCCTTTTTTTTCACAAAATTTGGTAAAAACTTACCTTTTTATATCTCAAATACACTGTAATTTTTTGGATGTAAAATATTTTTTTTTACACCTTAAATTGACTTAATATCGAAAAAGCATCCTAATTTTCCGGTGCGCCTCACTACACGAAAGACTCATTGCACAGAAGCTCTACTGCATCGAACTTTACTGCATCGAAGAGTCACCACATCGAAAAACCCCCCACTTTAGAAAGTGGGCGGCACTCGTTTATCGATCGTCTTCGACGATAGCTTCGCTCGATGAGAGACAGCGATGCCAGATGTACCATAATTATGGAATTGTACCATAATTTATACCTCAAATTTAGAGCATTCCATAATTGTACCATAATAAATAATTGTACCATAATTTCCATCGATTCTTCCATTCAATATTATTCGCAAAACTATTCAGCGAATATGTCAAGTCCTCTCATTAAACCGCTTTTTTCTGGGTTTTTTCTCTCAAATTCCGAAAAATATCACAGTACTTCTTATTTAAGAAAGATCCTATTATTATTGTTTTCTTCACATATATGTAACTCTAATCATAAATATATATTGTGAGCAGTATAAAAACTATTAAATTACATCACAAAACATTCATAAAACAGTTAGACAATGATACTAGATTTTCCTTCCCATGAGTTATGTCAATTTTGACAGGAGTAAAATGAACTCCGAGTCGAATACTCGACTTTTCGGACGACAGTCACAGAGTAAAATTTACTCAACCTTTCAGTTTTCGAACGCAATGGAGTAAATATTACTCTACGGAGTTAATTTTCTACTGCCACAGAAGTGGTCGTATAGTGCCAGTACTGCCAGTATTCCTTCCCCAAATTCAAATAGTTTAGGTTATGAGTCTTTTTTAGTACTAATCAACATCAAAACTGTAAAATCGCTATCCCTGAGTATTGAATTCAATAAGACTTGGTTAATTTCAGCCATCGTTTCACCCACCGATTACAGACCTAACATTTAAAAGGACTTCAAATATGAAAATTATAGGTTATGTTGTTCCTTCGTTCAAAGCTTCGTTTGTTACTGCTCGAACGTTCCGAAAATTAACAACAGTTTGAGATTACTGTCACTGAAAAGCGTTCCGATATTGCTTACTGTGGCCAGTAATGCCAGCAATTTCGGAACGCAAGGTCTGAGCAGCTGTGCCAGGGTTGTGTTCGAAAATTAACTCCACGGAGTAGAGTAGAGTTTTTGAAGGTTTGACAGATTTACTCTGTAGTTAACTCTGACACTGACACTGGCACAGTTCTGTTCCAATATCGGAAAATAGGTTATGTTGGTTTAAGAAAGAACCTATTATTATTGTTTTCTTCACATATATGTAACTCTAATTATAAATATATATTGTGAGCAGTATTAAAACTATTAAATAACCTCACAGAACATTCATAAACAGTGAGACAAAGATACTAGATTTGCCGTCCCATGAGTTATGTCAATTTTGACAGGAGTAAAATGAACTCGGAGTCGAATACTCCGACATTTCGGACGACAGTCACAGAGTAAAATTTACTCAACTTTTCAGTTTTCGAACGCAATAGACCACATTAGTTAGGTTAGAATCAGTCGCTTGGCGGGAGATCCATATTCAAATCTTTTAACAAGGAATTTCAACTTTGAGATGAAACCACCCTATTTAAAAGAGAATGTTAGTACAGAGACAACAAGTATTGGGTACCTTTATCATTAGTGCATGTTTTCATGTTATTTCCACATTAAAATCTACTTCTATTTATTCTTAAATCAAAATTGAAACCATTCTAGTTCGAAAGATATCCGTATGTCGTAGATGACTTCTGTTGTGCGTCATCACAAGGCCGATTTAGGGTTATGTTATTATTTTTAACTGATTTCGAGTGAGCTAAGACATACGTCAATCGAATTTGGTGAACACTTTTATATTTATTAATTATTTTGGAAATATACAATTTTGTTTTGAAAACTTGATTCTAGATGGTTGAGAAAGGTTCACAGAATCTATTTTAACCAAAATAAACCTTCAGAAATTAGCCAAAGTATCTAAAACCAGGCGAGAAATTCGCGTAAATTTTAGGTCCATAAGAAATGCATGAGGAATTTAGTGCTCGGATCCACGGATGGATCGTAATTCTAATTTCCCGCCTAACCTAACTAATGTGGTCTATAGAGTAAATATTACTCTACTCAGTTAATATTGTATGGAAGAATCGATGGAAATTATGGTACAATTATTTATTATGGTACAATTATGGAATGCTCTAAATTTGAGGTATAAATTATGGTACAATTCCATAATTATGGTACATCTGGCATCGCTGCTCATCGAGCGAAACTATCGTCGAAGACGATCGATAAACGAGTGCCGCCCACTTTCTAAAGTGGGGGGTTTTTCGATGTGGTGACTCTTCGATGCAGTAAAGTTCGATGCAGTAGAGCTTCTGTGCAATGAGTCTTTCGTGTCGTGCACCCTACTCCTAATTTTCAACCAAAAATTCTCACGTCAAAATATCTGCTTTTTTAAAAAAGTAGGTGGGCTTTTTGTTCGTTGAGATCTCTACTTTCTGATGGTCTAAAAATATACCATGGTAAATTCGAATTAAGAGTGTCCAATACAGGAGAATGGACAACATAATTTACCATGGTAAATTCGATTAAGGGTGTCCAATACAGAAGAATGGACAATAGAACATACGCGCAAAAGCTTCTGACTTCACGTCAGTGCTGGAACCAATTTTTTATTCTTTCGCCCAGATGTTTCAAATCACGTACACCTTCTTTTGTCCAGTTATCGTCTGCACCAAACAGTAATCAAAGAAAACAAAAAAAACGAATGTTCTTCTTCACATCCGCACAACCAAAAAGTGTTTTCGTAAATATTTGCGTCAAGCTAAAGTTTAATTTTCTTAGATCACACACTCTCAGTGTAAGTTTTTAAATCGTCAACTCAACTTTATAACACGAAACAATTGGCACCTACAATACCTATCTATTTAGCCATAAACCATAAACAAGGTATATTACTACTGAACGTAGCTATTTTATTCCTCTCTGGGCTTCTACTAATACGCCCAAATCATGACTGAGAATCGCGCGAGTCTAGCTGGTCTCTAGGTGTGGACGTTTGCTGTTTCCATGGTAACCTTGGGCTATCGAGATTCAGCCCGGCGTAGTGCGGACGCTCATAGTATACCTTGTCTATGCGTACGCTTACCGCAAATGTAATTATTGTGAAATATAGATAGTTTTGGTACGTACACTCTCAATCGAATTTACCATGGTAAATTCGAGAGTCGAATGCAGGAGAATGGACTAGAACATGATAGCAAAAGCTTCTGACTTCACGTCAGTGCTTGCACCCATTTTTACTTTGCAAAGATCTAGCATTCTCTAAAAATGGTATCGAAGATTTATAGAAACGATTGTATCGCCTGATGGAAATAATGTCGACCAATAAAAGTGAATTTTACGAAAATACTGTGTTGTTCTTACTAGTCCGGAATCTCTTTGATCCATGAGTTAATATGATTTCATATACAATACAACAACAATACAATTTTTTATGTTTGTATTATAGTCTAGTCAACAAGTGCTCTTTAGGTTAAAATTTTTGCTTATTCTCCGAAAATTATGATTGAGGTGTCATTCGAGTCGGAATGGCATGTAGATAGTTTTTGAGAAAATGCTATGGCCGCTCGCAAAAAATGCAATAGTTATAAACAATTAGGTGAAAAAAAAGTAGGGGCTTTGGAAAAGAAGATTCAAGAAGAGAAGGAGATTTCCTCAAAAAGTCCCAAGTCGCAGAACTACCACCAATATTTATAATTTTCCCAGAGGGTTGAAAATACTCCCAAACACGGGTAATCCGGCTTGCGTAAGCCTCGCCCCCTTCGCACCTTTCATGAATAAATATTATTTAAACTTATTTAATATGTAAATAAAAAATTGAAAAAATTCAGGCGTGTGCAGGATAGATCAATGAACAATAATCCGCAGTTCAAAAAGGTTTATCGCTACTTTTCAATTAGTTATCCATTAGTTAATTAACAATTTCTTGTAGCACGAACATTAATTAATATTGCAAATGCGATAATTATTAAACTATTAATCTGAGAATTTTTTCCTTTCGTGGAGCTATTTTACAAAGATCTTGGAATAGATTAACGTTGGAAAATTTGAAAAATTGTTAATTTTCGTTTTGTCATTAACAATTTACTTAAGCGAAAAATTATAAAGCTTCAATTATGTTTCAAATGAAAATTTTTAATTATCTCATGAACAATGCATTGGTTTATAACAATTTTTTAAACAATAGGAGATAATAATTATTAAAAATCATTTTTGAGGTTTCTGATCATAAGAAAACGGATCAATATCTAGTAATATTACAAATTGCTTTATAATTTTTCACTCAAGTACATTGTTCATAACAAAACCAAAATGAACAATTTTTCAAATTTTCCAAGACCTTCGAAAAATAGCTCCACGAAAGGAAAAAATTCTCAGATAAATAGTTTAACAATTAGCGTACTTGCAATGTCAATGTTCTTGCTATAAAAAATCGTTAATCAACTAATGGATAACTAATTGAAAAATCACTATAAACATTTTTGAACCACTGATTATTGTTCATTGATCAATCCAGCAGGCACCTGAATTTTTTAATTTTTTTTTCATATTTAATAAGTTTAAATAATATTTATTCATCAAAGGTACGAAGGGTGCGAGGCTTGCGCAAGCCGGAGTACCCGTTTTCGGGCGTAATTTCAACCCCGTAGGAAAATTATGAATATTGGTCCTACAGTTCCTGCAGTTGGGACTTTTTTTTAGGAATTTTCTTCTCTTTTTGAATCTTTTTTTAAATGTGAATCATCTCTAACAGTTTTTGAGATATTGGTGAAACCTAAATATCCTTTTTTTTTTCACTTAATTGTTTATAACTATTGCAATTTTTGCGAGCGGCCTTAGCATTTTCTCAAAAACTATCTGCATGCCATTCCGAATCGAATGACACCTCAATAATAATTTTCGGAGAATACACAAAAATGTTGACCTAAAAAGCACTTGTTGACTATACTAATAGGCATAAAACAACGTTATAGACGACTAAGATTAATCAGAGGAATATATTTATCGTTCAATGAAAGAGACCTCTAAAGCTTCTGACACCGCATCAGTGGTTTCAACATTTTTTTATGTTTCAGGTCAGCGTGATAGCTGTGAATATTTTAGGAGTCGAATATCCAGATAGGGAAAGTGAGATATCCCAGAATGTATTCGATGATCCAGATTACATGTCACCCTATGACGATTTAGCTTTTGTTATGTACGTGGACTCAGAAGTTGCCAAAATAATAAAGGATATGGAGGTTAAGAAACATTTAGCTGTGATAAGTGAGTGTTAAAACTATAACTCAAGGTTTATGTTACAATATTTGCTTGTATGGTCACTAAAGTGGTCCATCTCGAATTGGTTAGTGACTTAAATACTGAGGCCCACATACCGAGCACGAACGGATTTTTCTATCGACGATGTAAAACAATCGCAATTTATTCCGACAACGCCACAAACTTTGTTTGGTCTAGTAATGCACTCAATGCAGACAAAGGTTGAGTTCCTCGCCTGAGCATAATTAAATGATGTAACATTATTGCAATAAGGTCGGTATTTATTGGCACTTCATATCTCCGAAATCTCCACATTTTGGTGGACTTTGGGAATACACCAATTAATAAAAGGAAAAAACTGGCAACTTTCTAGCCACAACATAACAAATATCTCATAGGCAATCTTCCTCAATTTCGTGTATCTAGTTCTCGACGTCTTCAAAATGTCGGTGACGATTACTGCGGACCATTATTCATTAAGGAAAAGCGTTTCAGAAATCGTAACAAACTCAAGGTTTATGTTGCAATATTTGCTTGTATGGCCACTAAAGCGGTCCACCTCGAATTGGTTAGTGCCTCGAGTTCTTAGGCCTTCATACCGACCATAAACAGATTTTTCTATCGACGATGTAAATCTCTCGCGATTTATTCCGACCATGCCACCAACTTTGTCGGGGTAAATAATACACTCAATGATATACAAAGGTTGGTTTTCTCGCCTGAGCATAATTAAATGATGTAACATTCTTGCAATAAGGGCGGTATTTATTGGCACTCCATATCTCCAAAATCTCCATATTTTGGTGGACTTTGGGAAGCTGCCGTTGAGTCATTGAAACACCATTTTGTACGAACAGTAGGCGACACTTTCTTAACATGCGAGCAGCTAGAAACCTATATGGTGGAAATAGAAGCCATATTAAACTCACGTCCTATATCACCTCTTTCATCTGACAGTTTTTTTTTTTTGACAGTTTATATCAAGTCATTATAATAAACTTCAATCATTTAAGAAAATTAAATTACAAGTACAATAGCACATTGTGATATATTTGAACGCTTATAGTTATAACTTACCTGAGCCAAATCTGGAAAAAAGTGTTATACATGATCAGAAGAATCTACCGATCTCTTGGCGACACTTTGTTTGAACCATATGTGTCGAGTTCATCAAATTCTACCCAAAAGTAGTCTTCCCACAAGACTCAATGGCCCGTAACATGGTTTTCCTATAGACGAAAAAATCAAGCCTAATCAAACTTCGGGCACACAGTTTTTGTAGTTTTATTCCAGTCTCATGAAGCATAAGTCGGTTTGGTGTTGTCCAGTAACGCATATTTCGCTCATTGGCAAAGCCATTAAGCTATAAATGAGCTTATTCGCTGAATATTTGTTTAGGGTATTATGTCATGAGAACTCCAAGATTATTTATAATTATATATTATATATTTGTCGTCAAAAAATTATCGCCGAAATTTTAAATTCTTGTTCAAATTTATAGCCAGGGCGGTCACCCCTCCAGTTACTGAACTCGCTTAGCTGCTTAGTTCCAGGGTGAAAATAAATATTCCCAATAAAAATATCGCCTTAAATCCGTCTATAACCCTTTTCTCAAAGTTATTATTTCGATAGAATTGGAAAAAATAAATTAAAAAGGTCAATAATGTCGGCTACGGGAATCGATCCCGGTAACTATTCATGTTATGATCACGGTGCTCTACCCCTTAGCTGTTCAGCCAGTACAGATTATGAAAGCCGATACTTCGAATGTTATTAGTGACCTTTTATACCTTAAGTATTCATTGAAGGATACTTTGGGAGGTATATTCATTATTAAATGGTTATTTTCTGGGTTTTCTCTCCCAAACTCTGTATATTTAAAAAAAAAATATATATTATTCTGTGAATTGGTTCTGCGTTAGAATTACAAGATATTTCTCAGAAGCAATGTCGCCTAACAAACAATAACAAACATCAACAATAAAACTACAATTTCGTAACGTTTCGGAGACTAAATCACCAAGCGAAAATCTCCAAAATTATATTGTGTTGATAGTTATTCTGAAATCAAAAATTGTCACAATTCTGAAGATTTTCGCTTGGTGCCTAACGAAGGAGCTAATTAGTTCCAACTCCTGTTAATAATGAAGCACAAGCGATTGCATATTTTGCAGTTCATTCATTTTACAGATGAAAGATTTGAATATGCTAGAAAATTGAAGGAAGCTATGGAAACACTCAGGGAAGCCGGAGAGAAATTAGGAAAATACGAATTAGAGAAGAGACACGCTATTGAACAAGAGGATTATGAAAAGGCTAGACATAAGAAGGATCAAATAGAAGAATTCAGGAGTGCTATCTATAAGGAAATCAGTTTAGATCAACTCATGGAAACTAATGGGGTGAGACTGCTTTGTATACTCTGAACAAATTAGAAATTGATTAATTTAAGTAATAATAGTATAAAAACAAGCACAGACGTGCAGTCAAGATCTTTTGCGCGCACTTTCTATTGTCCATTCTCCTGTATTTTACACACGTCTTTTTTATGTCGATATTCTTCAACAAGTTACCAAGCTTCAATTCGAGCGACTCTAAATTTTTTTAGTTATCGAGGAATTAATATTCCAAGTGGATATAACTCCGAAACCGTTGGGCTGATTATGCTTGAAAACTAACTCAACTCTCCCATTCGGATGCGCAACCTACCCTGAAAATTGCAAGTCCCTATCTCCTTCCGTTCGAAAGTTATCGAGGCAACGGTCACCCACCCAGCTACTGAATTCACACGAGGCTGCTCGGATCTTCAACAATATAGAACCGATCGTGTTCAAACTTGGAACTTGAAGGCTGTCGAAAAATTTCAGCGATGTCGGACGAATAGTTTCTGATATATAGAATATTTTCCAATGATTTTTTAGGGATACGATCCTCACGAAATTTCGCAAGAATTTTCGCGTTGGCATTCTACAACTGATAACCATGTTTGAATTCTATCGATTTTGTAGTTTTCGAGTTATTGAGGAAATATCAGCCGAATTTCAGATGGGTATAACTCCAAAACCGTTTGGCCGATTAAGCCTATAAACAAACCCAAATGTCACATTCAGATGCACAACAAGTCGCTATCTCTTTCCCTTCTCAGGTTATCCTGACATAAATAATATTTTATTTTTAATTCTCTAGTTAAACGATTTCGCAGAAAATTTCACAAACGTCCTTAGGTTTGTATTTTACAACTACTCACCAAGTTTCAATTCGATCGTATTCGTAGTGGTTGAAAACAAAATTATTACTCGGAAACCATTATGCCCATTAACGAAATGATCCGTCGTGTTGGGATGCGCCATCTGCCATTAAAATTTGAAGTCGCTATTTCTTTCCGTTCTCAAGTTATCGTGGCAACGGACGGCCGGCCGGTCAGACAGAATCAAATTTGAACTCGAAATTTTCATCAGGGGGTCGAATCCAATCGTTTGATACATTTTCGGCAAAAAATTCAAAAATTACAGAAATTTGGGCAAAATGATAAAGCGATGTTGCCCAGAACATACGCGCAAAAAAAAGTAATTTCTTTATGTTAAGTCCATGAATAATACTGCTCTCACATGTATTGATGCTTACGTCAAATACCGCAGAATTCTACATCGGCGTCACCTAAACTACACAAACATAACTATGACTTATTCTCAGAAGGTCAATCAGTCATGAATTTTTTTCAGAAGTTTTTAACGCTCAATTATTCATGAACTTGATTTTTTTCATTTAAAGAATACTAGGAGGGGGTGTTGAAGGAATGTTATTTTGGGATAATAATAGGTTCTGATATGGGAGAATTCTCGAAAGAATACAAAAAAATTCGTCGAAAAATCTTCAGAAAAATTCCTATAACCCGATTGCAGCGCGACCTACCGGGTCAAATTGTGAATCTAATACCTACATTCAGGGACCTACACGAACGCAAAATTTCATCAAAATCAGTCACGTCATTTAGGAGGAGTTCAGTAACATACATGTGTAAATTTAATGATTCATTATAATCATATATCATTCAACCTTTGTGTTAACATTCTCAGTTATCATAATTGTATATTCAGGTTTGTCCAAAAAATGATGAGTCAACCACGAAAGCCTTATCACCTACATCAATCAAATTACCAGAGGGCAAAAGATCTCCTTCTCCGCTGATCAGTACACATTCAAATATGTCACCCTTACATAGAGCAAGGCAGGTGAGCCCTAAGTGGGGTTCCCCTAGTACTGGAAGTCCAACCAATATACAAACGAGAGGCTCATTCAGAAGAAGGAATAAATCTGCTGGTTCTATTGGGAAAACCACCTATGAGATGTATGAGGAAAAACCTTTACCAGCATTAAGGCAGTGAGTATCATTGTAATCAACAGGGGCGGCTGGTGATGGAGGGCTGGGGCGCCGACCCCCTAGAAAAATGACGTACACACATATTACAATTAATTTGAATTTCTCATATTCGTGTTCTTCAAACTGGATTCAAATTAAAAAATTTTTACCTAGCGACCATCTATATTTCACAATAATTACATTTGCGTTAAGCGTACGCATAAACAAGGTATACTGTGAGCGTTCGCACTATGCCGGGCTGAATCTCGATCGCCCAAGCTAAATCGCCGGTTACAATGGAAACTGCCAACATTCTCACTCAGACCAGCTAGTCTCGCGCGATTCTCAGTCAAGATTCGGGTGTATTAGTAGAAGCCCAGAGAGGAATAAAATAGCTACGCTCAGTAGTAGTACACCTAGTTTATGGTTACGCTAAATAGATAGATAATGTAGGTGATGATTGTTTTGTGTTATAAAGTTGCGTTTAGGATTTAAGGACTGACATTGAGGGTGTGTGATATAACAATATTAAACTTTAGTTTGACAGAAATGTTTACGAGGAGACTTTATGGTTGTGCGGATGTGAAGAAAAACATTCCTTTTTTTGTTTTGTTTGCGTACTGTTTGGTGAAGACGATAACTGGACAGAAGAAGGTGTACGTGATTAGAAACATTTGGGTGAAATGATAGAAAAACACGAAAAATCGGCCACACATATGAAGAAGATTGTAAGCTTCCAGCTATTGGCCACGACTAATAACGTTTCTGGTTAAAGTAGTGCATATGACGAAAATATTCGCAAGCACAACGAAATGATATTAAAAAACCGATACGTCCTGACAAAATATATCGATAGTCTGAAGTTGTGTGGCAAATGTAATCTAGCACTACGTGGTCATAATGAGTCGGAAGACTCGATTGATAACACAAGAAAACGAGAACGTGACCGGTTGCTTACGTACTTTAAATTTAATATAGTGTCGTATGGTTTGGATTCAACGTTTTGTGAAATATGTAAAGTTTTGGTTATTTTGATATTGATGCAACTGACGACCGCAGAAACTGAAAGATGATTCTCTACTTTGAAATTGATCAAGACGTTTCTAAGGAATACAATGTCGGAGGAAAGACTGACGGATCTCGCAATGTTGTCCATCGAACAAAATTCAGTTAAAGACATTCCTGATTTAAACGAGAACTTAATCTGCGACAAAAACAGAAGGATTGAATTTCATCATAAGATTAAGGCTTTTGGTAATTATCTTTTAAAATATATACAACCTATACTTTTTTGTATTCTTGAATCAGCGCCCCTGAACAAAATTATCACCAGCCGCCACTGCTAAAAACGTAGGACATTGTCGATCCCTATTGAGAGCATTTCACCAGAGATGAGAGGTTATAGCGCAGTTTTCACGTGTTTCGAATAGCCATTTAGTAAATAAGGCACCCTGTATAAGAGGGATAGTATTTCTCAATACAATTTGGTACAATTTCTATTAAAAACATATCCTATCCCTATATTTTCGTTCTCCTATTTTTTGTCAAGAAATCCATAATAATCGATTAAATCGACAAAAACAAGCTCACTTTCCGCAAGAATACAAAGCCTGGACTTTTATAATGAAAAAACTTTGATGTCGTATTTTTTTCCAGTAGTCACACCAACGAGTTCCTAAGAGAATGCCAGTTAGATCCTGATATCAAAACTTCGTCGAAATTGACGGAACGGGAAAGAAAACAAGCTTCTCTGCCAATTTTGGTATTTGGTAACGAAATAGTTGAAAAAATATATTCGAAACATTACTGTGATAAGGAAGAAGGTCTACACAAGTTAAAAGAGGAGCTACTTTCCTACGATACGACAAAAATGCACACGGCGAATAAGACAGCAAGAGCGACTATTTTCTTGTTGCATCGAGCTCTCAGGGACAAAGTCTTTTCCGTCTATAGTTTATCAAATGAAGTGATACGGTTATTTTTTGTTCAGTTTGTACCATCGAGGTAAGAGGAACGATTGCATGCAAAATTAGCTATTTTATTATTTTCAATTGATATTGATGGTTGACAAAAAATCCAGCTATATGAACAGTGTTAAGGTGGGTTTATACAGCAAATAAGATAAGATAAAATAAAATAAGAAATCAAATAAGAAAGTTAAACATGTACATTTCTATGAGAGCGTTTATACACGAAATAAGATGAAATAAGAAATAAGAATAAGAATTAAAGTTGGCCAACTCTCATCTTTATTTCTTATTTTATGTTATTTTGTTTGGAAAAGGGCAATGCGCATGCTCAAAGAGTGAAATTCATAGAACTTGCATGAAATTGTCAAAAAGCTGCGATTTGATTGGTTCATTCTTATTTCTTATTTTGTTTTAGATTATCTGTATAAACCGATCCGTTTAACCCTTAATTCTTATTTTATTTTAATTTGTTTCTTATTTTATCTTATTTGCTGTATAAACCCGCCTTTAGTCTTACAGTGATGCAAAGGAATACAGAGGTCGACCATTTTCCTACCATTCAAAAATAGCCATCAGATTTCGTCCAACACTCCTAATTTTTTAGATACAGATCTTTTGATGTTCAAATGGACATTGCCCATTCCTGTTATGTATCCTCTGCTGTTATATTCTGAAAACAATAATCTTACAGAGGTTAGCAAATAGTTCGACTGTCTTTTGTAAGCTTGAATTGGTTTATCTTGTATGTGGTCTTACTATTCTGGTAGTTTTTCTGTGTGGTTGCGGTATCCACTATACTGTATATTATCATTAATCACACAGAATTAGCAGCATTCAAACGTACACTACGTATATTATCAATTCCTTGGATATATTCTCGTTTACAATTTCTTCATCCATTCATGAATAATAATAAAATATTAATGTAGGATTTTCATCGTTATCTAGAGATATAAAGATTCTTGCCTACACGCTTGGTTTGATGAATAAAACACTGTATACTGTATTTACAGAACTATAAATTATATAATTATAAGATGAGGTATTCCTCGAATACGGAGATTTTAAAGGATTCTTCGTCTAAAACACGAATAAAGTTCCTGAACCCACTTCATCTTAGAGCGTCTAAAGGATTCTACCGAACTCCGTCTAACCTCAGGAATCCAATCTCAGGACTACTGACTTCCACTCTCCCCCGCGACTGGGTACTCTGTTCCACTCCTACTACCAGTACTACCAAGGCTTTTCACCGCTTTCATATGGTTGTACTACCAATGTGGTTTTCAACGTTGATTGGTGAATCCTCTGGCTGGAATATTTAGACCAATGGCATTCCAAGGGTACGATCCGCGTTCAACCGAAAATGATTAGGTCCCTTCAGACAGATTAATCCTCGGATTGAGCCTTCGAAATGAACTTTTGGGAGTCGTCACTCGATCTGCTGTCAAGGGGTACATGTTCTGGGGACGGTTTGGGATTATTAGATATAGGTATTATAGGCGCCAGAATTTGGTATTCTCCCCAGTTCGTCTGCACCCTTAAAGCTAATCTTAATTCTGCTATTTACAGGGTGTAATTCCTACATTAATGAGAAAAATTATCATTAACTGAGTGTTAATATTCCACCTTGTAGCACTGTATATCTGTTCATATAGTAATTAAAACTTTCGTATTTTATTTCATTTTATCCACTGCTATATTCACAGGTTATTCACACCCTTCGCCGAAATTCTTAAAAGACAGAATAGGGGTTAAATTTTCCGTTTGCATTTTTTTTTGCTTTTCATGTCTTCCAAATTTAAAAAATTAATATCTCGAGAATTATTGACTCAAATGGCATTACATGTGCATTATTGAATTCAGAACTGTATGTAAGAATTGTAGGTAAGAAAAAAATAGGTACTTGCAATTTAAAAAAAATAAGATAAGATTCTGACAAACAAAAGGTGGCCCAGGAATTTTAGTGATATGTGTATATAGCACTGATAAATCCGTTCAAAAGTTATTTGGAATGATTTTATATTATGAAATCTTTGAAGGGTTTCTTCTGCGGAGGTCGAGAGAAGTGTCGACAAGCTCCTACCGGAACTGTTGACAAAGTCTGGAGATTCCAGTGCGAGGATTCATCATATGGCAGTTCACACCATTTTAACGATGGCAGATTGTAAAAGTGTAAGGTATGATTGGATAGTCTTTGCTTTTTCATCGTAAATTTTAGATATAGAGGGAAACTTCACCATAGTCACAAACACAAACCCGTAGTCTGGCTCGTGTGAATATTTGACTAGTGAAAATAACTATCTGCTGCATTGATTGCTTCAATAAATGAAATGAAACTTAAACTTGACTTCAGCAGACAACACTAGATTGATGGCTTGTTTATATGAAGTTACGAATTGTTACGAATCTAGTGGGGGGGATGGAATGTCCTCAGTCTTTCTTCTTCTTCTTAAAATTTTGGCAATTGACTTTATAAGGGCAGGAGGTGTAACGGTCGCTTTCTGAAGCAAGTAAAAAATAACATTTTGGGGGGGTTTGAACCCCCCTTGATCTATATAATGAATCATTTTGAACTATCCGTTATTTCCTTGCAATAGGTAATAAATGATCGGAATTTGATTAATTATTTCGAAAACTAGGCTTCTATTCTTTGATCCAGTGCAGAAATGTCTTCTTGTCTTATTTCAATCCAAGTGAAAATGATACATCAAAAAGATTCTTGCTGTATTTCTTGCTTGTTTAATTTTGTTGATATTCTCTTTTTTGGCGCGCTGTTAAGGTGAATTGAGTGTCTATCAAGTCGTCTAAATGTCTGTATTTTTCGAATATTTGGCCGAGAATGATCTCAAACGACCAAAGTGTAATTCAATTCTTCTTTCCTTCATTTCCCTTGTATTCTCTTCAATCTTTAATTCTAATCTCTAAGATGTCTTCGATCCTCGTATTCATTTTTTGTATTCTTTTAGAATTTTCCTTCATTTCTTGATGAATTCTTTCAGAATTATATTTAAAATTTCTACCATTTCTTCAAAAAAATTAATCATATCGGATTCACCTTTATTCTGTCTTCCTCTCTTTACCATTTTCTTACATTTGTATATCATCTTCTTCATCACCTTTCTCTCCAATTAATGTCATACTTTTGGTTTCCTTTTTAGCCCCACGTTGGGCGCCAATTGTTATGATAATAATAATAATTCACTTATTTTGTTTCTAATTATATTCAAATTAGTCTCTTTACTCTTGTGAGAATTCTGGAAACACAATATAATATTTATGTTGTTGAATTATATTCAAAAAAACTTCCAATATCAACTGACACATCCAATATATCAATTCATATATATTTCAACTCCCTGCAATTGTTTGCTGGATATTTGATCAAGTTGGGAGAATTCCCCACAAACTGGTGTTCCTCGCAAGCAGAAACAACGCTAGCATGACTCACATTAATAGTGTAGAAGAAACCACGCGTAATTTCATTCATCTAGTTTTTTCATTGTAGAGATCTACATATAATTCCCGTCCATTTGAGTAGAACTCTAAGTAGCAGTACTCATCCTAGGTTAGCGCTAAGTAGAGCAGAAATGGTGGAGCAGCTCATCCTAAACCATGGCATTTCTACAGAGAAGCAGAGGTTAGTAGATTGAAGCGTAAAGCGAACGCTTTAAGAAGAATCCTAAATTGACTGTAGACTATACTATATTTTGCATACATTTTGCGATGTGCTTGCTCGTCAGGTCTACTGAGTACCAATCTGGAATGGAAACTCAGCGGCGCTTAATGTTTGCATGTTCGTATCCCTGTTTACCAATTTACGTAGGATTAGTTAGAAAAGGTCCGTTGAGATTCTTGTGGAGGATACAAAGACACGTAATCCCAACACAAAATCTTCACGTTATAAACTAGTATTCAGTTACCGACATTTGAAATATTTCTTCATAGGAACAGCCAATAGGGCTTCTAGCAATACCTGTTTCAGTTAGACCTAGATAGCTCACTCCTTTCCTCTAAAGACCCTCCTCTAACTGAGAGTTAACCAATAGATCGAAAGTAAACGGATATTTTTCGGAGATTCCAGGCATTGTTTAAGCAAGAATTGTAGAAACATTGGTCAAATTGTCGCAATTCTAGACTTCTTTGATTATTACATTTATTTATTCTACCAACATGTATTCGAAGTTCTAAATCCACAAATTAAGTGTTATCTTCCCCACTGAACAATTTGCTAAAACCTTTCTCAAAGACCTTTTTTTTTCTGCTCCAAATCTATATCCTAAAAAGTTTTTATACGACGAGATAACTTAATACATTTCTTCCATGGCCTTGAAGTTGTGTTGATGTCTGATATAGTGCTAGAGGCAAATTGCAAGAGTAGTAGTTCGCAATTGGCAGACACATGATGAAAAATTCTATCTAGAAAAGGGCACTAGCGGGAGGAATCTTTGAAACATCAAACATCCAACTCACATTTCGTTGAAATTGTGCGTTATATCCAGAGTTGGGGATGTAGCCTAGTCAACAAGTGCTTTTGAGATCAAAACTTTTGCGTATTCTCCGGAAATTATGATCGAGGTGTCATTCGATACGGAGTGGCATGTTGATAGTTTTTGAGAGAATGCTAACAACCATGGATTATTTTTTTTTTGTTTATTGAACTTTTTTTTAATAATACATGGTTGTTTTTGTTTTTTTTAAATAGAAAAAGAAAAGAAATACAAAGAGATAATTCATTTTTTTATAACAAATTGTTTATTAAATACACAATGAAAATTTAGATAATAATAGATTTTTTTTTTAAATATCAAAAACCAAGATAAATAATGATTTAAAAAAAAAGATTCCTTAATTTTCACAACATGTGGTAAAAAAAATTGTTATTCAACGAATGCGTTTTTAAGCAATAAATTTTTTTTTAAGAAACTGTTTGTTTTGAAAAATCCTAATTATCATCAAGGATTCCAACGGAAATCTATTCTAAGAGCTTTGAAAAATAGCTACACGTATGGAAAAAATTCTCAGATAAATAGTTTAACAATAATCGCAAATTGTTAATCTTATGGATAACTAATTGAAAAATGGCGATAAAAATCTTTGGACCACGGATTATTGTTCATTGGTCTATCCTGCAGGCGCCTGAATTTTTAAATTTTTATTTTCATATTTTATAAGTTTAAATAATATTTATTCATTAAATGTCCGAAGGAGGCGAAGCTTGCGCAAGCCGGAGTATTAGTTTTCGGGCGTATTTTCAACCCTCTAGGAAAATTATATCTATTGGTCCTACAGTTCCGTGAGTTGGAATTTTTTTTAGGAAATTTCCTCCTCTTTTTGAATCTCTTTTCGAATTTGAATTATCTCAAATAGCTTTTGAGATATTGGCGAAAACCAAACTCTCTTTTTTTGTTTCACTTAATTGTTTATAACTATTGCAATTTTTGAGAGCGGCCCTAGCATTTTTTCAAAAACTAATTTTCGGAGAATACGCAAAAATTTTGACCTAAAAAGCACTTGTTGACTAGACTAATAATCGAATGATCACTTGATATATGAATCGCTCGGTGCTCGTTTCAGTCCTTATCCTTATCGCTCGCTTTAGCAGTGTTTAGTATTTATATTTTATCACTCAATTGCGTTTCCCGCTGATAGATTATGACGGGTTCGATACCATATCCAGACATCAGGGGAGGGAATCGGGGGTGGATGATCTTCCCCTCAATGTTGAACGGAGTTGGCAAATTTTCAACACAGTTGGAGAATTTTCGAAGGAGTTGGAAAAAATTTAGAAGCAGTTGGAAAAATTTCAATGGAGTTGAATATTTCCCAAAAAATTGTTATAAAATGTGAAGGAATTTGACCGCCTGACCGGATAAATGCAAAGCAGGCAGATAATAGGGACGGGATAACATGGAATAACACTATGTATCATGTACCCTTGTACACATTCCTGTTGCCGTAAATTTAATATTCAATAGTTTTTGGCACAGTGTGTGTAGCCGGCAAAATATAATATTTATCATAATATTGCGTTATTCCAAAGAGGATAGCTCTCTAGATGTTTCAGTAGTCATAAAAAAAACCATCTGGTCCTAATATTGCATTATTTCAAAGCGGGTAGCTCTCTAGATCCCCGGAATGTATAACTCCAAGAAATTCCCCCGGAACTTTGATACTGTCAGATCCAACACATACTTGGACCTCAGTAAGAACACGCTGCACCTCCTCACTGGTTTCCTCACAGGGCACTGCAGCCTCAGGAAGCATATGATGAGATTAGGGCTAGCAGAAACTTCTTCTTCTTCTTGATAGTGCCAATCCGTTATCGGATATTGGAGACCATTCTGGCTATCGTGACTTTATTCACTGCTGCTCGAAACAGTCCAATTGTGGTTGTTGAGAACCAGACTCTCAAATTTCTGAGCCACGAAATTCTTCTCCTGCCGGGACCTCTTCTACCCTCAACCTTGCCCTGCAGTATCAGCTGGAGCAGGCCATATCTTTGTTCATTACGCATGATGTGGCCTAAGTATTCCAGTTTTCTCCTCTTCACGGTACCAAGAATTTCAGTTTTCTTGTTGACCAATATTAGCAGAAACTGGCGAGTGCAAATTCTGTTGGAATTTGGGAAAAAGGAAGAAACTCCTGATCACCTGATAACGGAATGCCTCGCCATCTCAAACCAACACAAGGAATGGTTTGGCAAGAAATCAGTAGGAGTGAAGACGTAGCCTCCTTGAAGCCATCCCAGATACTGGAGTTCATTAGAACTCTGGAACTGGAAGGCAAGCTGTTGATGGTAATGATATCGACAGCTCTGAAGGCGGGACACAATAGACCTCAAGGTCACAGTGCAACGTTACCTCATATAAAAATATACAATATTGTGGTATGAATCGAGTTTTGAACTGATGGTTATGCCAATTATTCGAAGTTTCCTTCCACTATTGCTCTCTTTCAGATTGAACATTGCATATCATCTGCATCTCCTAATGTTGCTCACTCTCTCAGCTTTGAAAGATTGTCCACCTGTCGTTTCATCTCACAACCACACATATTTTTCATCTGGTTAGAAACCAGTTATCTGATCGTATAGGTACACAACGAAACAACACTAAAAAAAATTAATTTTCATGTGGGACTTTACCTACTAATTTTTTTTCAGAAATGAAAAACCTTGTGCTAACTTCAATCTGATCTATCAAAAGAAAAAATAAAGTACACCTTCCATATTTGAATTTGATCAGTGTCCCGGGGCACACCAACCAACGCTAGCAGTTCGTGTTCCTGGATTCCAGGATCTCTCAGGATATCTCGGTCCCATTTATACACATTTATCATTATCACAAACGGTTGTCAGGGTTTCAGGAGTTTTTTTTTGTAACTCTAGCGTTTTATTTTGACCTACCCTGGATCAACTGACGAATGTTGCCTTTTCTGAGCTATAACAAGGTCTTTGTTCATCTCGAATTCACCCATGAAAGAAAACCTCTGAACACGATCCAAACAAGAAAGCTGATATCTTTATTTTTTTTATACAGGGTGAGTCTTTGACCACTGCATTAATTTCAACCAAAGATTCCTCTCATCAAATGAAACACTTTTTTCATTTACCATTTTTCCAGATTCGGCTCAGGTAAAAAGTTACAAGCGTTTAAAGATTTCACAATGTGCTAATACACTCCCGCATATAAATTATCTATGACATTGTTGGCGGACGAGAATAAGGCATGGTAACGTGGTTTACAGCTTGATTCGGGATTCCAACGCTCAGGGACGGATCCATAAAAGTAGTGAAATTTCTGGAGTTTTCCATTTTATAACATTCAATGAAGAATATCTCGAAAACGGTGCGTTTAAGGAGAAATGATGAAGAATAATATAATGTTCTAAAACGATGGAATATTCTTGTAATGACTCAAGAAAAACTTTATATGCTTTCTTTATGCTAATTTCGTTTAGTTTTATGAATCCACGAGTCCATAACTAAAAAACCAGTAGAAGTAGAAAATAACTAATATTTGGAAAATATGTATCATATCTATAGGAAACTTTACGCCAACATTCATTTTATTCGAAAAAATGATGTCAAAGCTACAAAATAAAAACTGATTTTTTTTCAAAATTTCAACAGCCTGTATCTTTTTACCTGAGCTGAATTTGGAAAAATGTTAAATGAAATAAGTGTTTTATTTGATGAGAGGAATCTTTGTTTAAAATGAATGCAGTGGTCAAAGACTCACCCTGTATATTCTTGTGTCCCGTGGAATGGTGTAGTAGTATCCGTAGCAGATGTTCTAGAACTTTGATCCCTGCACAAGTATTGGAATCTCTGTACATATAGCAGTAGCACATTTCATTCCTCCCTTATATGAAATGAACATAAGTCCTCTTAATTACAGTGGATTAACTTGTAGAATCCTGTCCGAATTTGGAACAAGTGGTCTTCATCATCCCGCCGAATCCGTTCGAAAAGTAGCAGAGAGAATACTCGTATTAGTTTATAAAGTCAATCCAAGGATGGTGCGAAAACAGCTGCCGCCAGATGATGACATCACTAGGAGGAACCTTCTTTATAGACAGTTGTTCCACGAATTTGATAAGATCGATTTGCAGGTGAGTATTTTTAAATACGGACTGATATTATGAATAGGTGAGAAGTAGGTAGCAGAACACGGAAGATTGCATTGTCATAACCATGACCCCGATATTTTTCAAATTTAGTTTTTCGATCTTTTTTTAATGTCCTCTTACTGCTGGGTAAAAAACTCCTAGCGATTTAATGATTTTAAATGAGTTTCCGTTGCCATGTTGGAATATTTTATCTGATGATCCCCTATGACGGCGCATAGTAAATCGGCGCAATTCAAATCTCCTGAGTACCTTCCCTACACTCGGTTTCTATGGGCACCATGCAATAATAACGGCTGACGTAATCAAAATGTACCATCTGCCTGTTACAGCTAATGCCGACTACGAGCCCTCTATAGAGGGCTGTGTTACACCGGAACAAAGAATGAAACGGACACGAGAAAAGAGTGAGAGCAGATATGACGGGTTACGTCACGGATAGGCGCCAAGTTTCGATCGTTTGAACAGCCATTATGTGCAACCAAATTTGAGTGATCGTTTTCTCGTTGAAAATATAAATTTTTGATGGCGGTTGAACTTTTTTCAGTATTCTTATGGATATAATAATAGATTCCAATAATAAAAAAATACATACAAGAGACCTATTGTCTCCAATAGCGTCTCCATTAGGCCGCTCGTATACCAACACGACGAGACCGCAACGCGACTGCGACGATACTTTTTAACGAGGGATTTGCGTCGCATCGCCGTATCTTTGGTGTGGGCGCTTCTATGACTAACCACTAACCGCGATTTCGAAGCGACACGAATACACGTATACCAGCACTACGAGACCGCAACGCGACCGCTACTTCGTGTCGCTAGAAGTCGTGGTACGTGGTGTGTGATAGAAGCGCCCACACCAAAGATACGGCGATGCGACGGTCGCGTTGCGGTCTCGTCGTGCTGGTATACGAGCGGCCTTAGGCCGCTCGTATACCAATTAAGTATTAAGTACGACAATTAAGATTTGGTGATAGGTGTTTGACATCCCAATGGCAGATCACTTTGCAGGATCATCAAAAACCTCTAGAATTTGAGCTTTCACAAACACAGCAAACCAGCGGCATGCGCTCTTGTTCCTCGGAACAGAGTGCGAATTTTTGGCTGAAAATGGTCTTAAACGATTTGGTTCGACTCACTGATCAAGAATCCGTGGTCGAAATCGATTCTGTCCGGACGTCCGTCCGTTAACACGATAACTGTCCAACGAAAATAGTTAGAGGATTGAAATTTGCAGGTTAGATTTAGAGCATAAATATCCCGGATGAGTTCGTTAACGGGCGAAATCCAACAAGCGGTTTCGGAGTTCGATGGCCGTTTTTAGTAAAAAAATTATGAATATTTCCGAAACCGATCACTAGATCTATCTGAAATATGTACGACAACGACACAAACGCTCAAGATTACCCACATCTCGCCGGAGCTCCGGCATCGTCTTCAGCTGTTCTCATACATGGTCATTGTACTGCACGACTGCCGTTCACAACTCGAGGGGACTGCCGGACTCCCTCGAGTCGTGCACGGCAGCCGTGTGTCGTTCACACGACCACGACTCGGCCGGATAGCTGTGAAAGCTATCATTCAAGCCTTCACCCAAGAATCGGATGCCGGTGTCGTTTACACAAAGCTCGAGCGTTTGTGTCGTTGCCGTACATAAAGCCGTGTCGTGTTGATGTGAAGCGAGCCTAAGATGTCTGAAACACGTTTCTGCTGTCGTCAATGAAACCTTCTGTTGTGAAATCCATGCATAAGTGTACATAGATTTATTCACGAGAACCTATTGGCAGAACCCTCATCTTCTTGTGATTTATTCAGCGGTATATGACATTATTCGATATTATTGATAAATAGTGTTCTGTTTCAGCGCAAGAAGGATCTTCTGTTGGAAAAGAGCAAAATGCCCACCCTCACAAATACAAACCAGTGTTTTAGTCCTGACTTTGGTAATGAAGATACACAGAGGGAACTGAACAAATACCCGAGTGCCTCAAATATACATTCAATGGCGAGTTTATTCTCGTATGATCATCAGCAGACTAAGGGTTTCACTTTATCCAAAAGCATTAGTGGCGGAAACATAACACAGCAAACTAATGGGAACCATAATGAAAATGAAAAACAAAGCTCGGGATCTGCGAGTGGAATATCAACACCTAGCAACGATTCATTGAGAGATGAAAAGTAAGGAATATCTGTAATATCCACAAAGAAGAACAAAAGGTTCATCCTACAGATGCAACACTTGGTTGTCTTCATAGCAAGTCTCGTAACTAACCATTCCTCAAGAAATACTAAAAAATTTCAGCAGTTCCAACAACTTTGAATTCTCAGTTCCCAATAGAAATAGAAATTTAAAAACAGACGTGAAGTCAGTACTCTTTGGCGCGCTTGTTCACGTTCACCAATTTGTAGCGAATGATGGAGTGCTTTAAGCTCAGTGGATAGAGTGGAACGAAGATCTATTAAGACGGTACTGACCACCATTCTGTGTCAGGACAAATATTCAGTGCTGTGCCCAAGCGGGCGTAAGGATTCCGTATGAAAGCCTATATAGAACACAACTGACTCTCCTAACTCACAAAAGCTCCTAGGAGCTTATGAAGGGTATCCATAGGAAAGACCTAGGAGGGTCAGTATAATGATGTATCCTTAAGCCAGTCACAGCACTGATAATCAGCCCTATTCTGTAACTTCAAATCGAATAGAGATGGTATGCATCGAATAGAAATACAGCGGTCGAATCGGAATCGCTTCAAATTGGTATTCTGTAACTCAACTCAAATTCTATTATCGAGATCTGAAATAGAAATCGAATAGAATTGGTCTCTACCGCCTAAACCATATCGGAATCGCTTTAAGAGATCGGAACCATGAGCGCGAGCATGCGCCGTCGCCGTATTTTGACATATGAAATCGACTAATTCAATTTAGTGTTTGTGAATACGGGAAAGTTTAATAGGTGTTTTGCCAGAAGAAGGAACTATTTGTGTCGATCAATCAGAGTGAAAAACATGGATATCCTCTATGAATTACGTTCGGCGATAGAAGTAAAAATCGAACAGCAAATGTTCAGAATGGAACGTCGTAAACTCAGGGATACCAGTTAGTAATCCTTCTGAAATCCCAGAAGAAATTTTTAGGAACCTTTACCTGAAACAATTGCTGTCGATTTCATAAATGAAGTCAGTTCTTACTTTAAACAACCAATTCTGACGACTGCTGAATCATTTGAAGCTATTGGAGAATTGCAATTTTCTTTCTGTTTATAAATTCCACGGGATAAATCGAAAATACCTTTCTTCTCTTTTTACGCGCTTGCTCCGCCAGAAACAGCTTGTTATCGTTTTTTACTAAAATTCATGACTGTAAACTGCATATCTTTATGAAATTTGCTAGGTTAAGTTACCCAAAATAAACAAACTGATAAATGTCAGTGGTTATTAAGGGCGAGATTTGCGTGCGCATGCAACGTTGCCGGCTACTTCCAAGAGCATCGAATATAAATAAGAATTCCGATTCTGCAGCGTCTTCTACATTGGTTATAGAATACCAAAATTGGACGCGATAGAAGAGATACATTTCGATTTGTCAGATTACGATCCGATGCGTTCATTTCTATCCTAGTTACAGAATAGGGCTGAATATTTGATTCAATAGCGAATGGCGGCCACAATTGTCTGATTAGATCTCCACTTCACAGTATCCACTCAGCTTGAAGCACTCATCATTCAATTCAAATTGGTGAACGTGAACAAGCGCCCCAAAGAGTACTGAAATCACGCCTCAAGATCAGCATCTTGAGGTATTATGGAAATTTGTTCCGTTCAGAAAAATGCAACACTAAAGAAATGTAACCTAGTTTTGCGTCAAATAAAGTACTACTTTAGGAATGCAATATTAGTAATCTCATTCACTGAATACACTGAATTATTAATGCCAACAGACTTTATTCATATTATTCTTACAAACGGTAGACAATATAAAACTATTTTTTTTTGCAGAAAATGTATATTTTGCAACCAACCTGAAAGGAGCATTTTAGCAACAAGCAATTCCATGAATTCCCATTATTGGAGGACATGTCCTATGTTGGTTAGATGCAAAGAATGCAGCCAAGTTGTTGAAGTATCATCCTTGACAGAACATCTTATACTTGAATGTGAACAGAGAGAATATTACACTCAATGTCCGCAATGTTCGGAGGCTGTAAAAATTAAAGACATTAGTTTACACAACACTAGTTGCAAAGGTAAACATTAAAAATTTATAAGAGCAATGGCTTGGCTCGTTTGTTGAATGAATTTTTATTTTTGGGCGCATGTTCTAGGAGAACATCGTCCTATCATTTCGTCCAAATGTCTGTAATTTTCGAATTTCGAGCTGAAAATTGGCTAATAGACTAATTCGGACTCCCTGATCACGAATCCGGTGTCAGATCTTAGGGTGCCGTCCGGCCGGCCGGTTTCCCGGCCGTAAGCACGATAACAGGAGCACCGAAGGTCCTATCGACTTCAAACTTTCAGGGTAGGTTTCTGATCAAAATGCGACGGTTAAGTTCGTTAACGGGCAAAATCGGCCGTATGGTTTAGGAGTTATAGACATTTAAAATTTTGAGGTTATTTCCCTGATATTTCAGGAACTAAAGAAGATGTTGAATCGAAACTTGGTAGTCAGTTCGAGGATATAAACGCGCAACTTTTGGCAAAATTCTGTTATGATCGAAATGTTGGTAAGTTTTAAAAAAATATTTCTTTTAATTTTTTCGAAAAAAAAATTTTTTTTTCGTGAACTATTCATCAGATGGCAACAAAAACTTGTACTAACGTCAATTGTAGTATTTTGCAACATTGTGCAAAATTTTGGCTCTATACGATTTCAATTTCTGGAGATATAAGACAAAATGTGTCAAATTTCCTGGGTCTCTCTCAGTATTTTCATCGATTATTCTATGAACTCTTTGAATTCCACCGAAAACAAATTCAAAGACATAAACATAAAGAATCAAGTCATAGTTTAGACGTCGAAACAAGGACGATGTTGATCGACTTGAAAAGTACCTCATTTGACGGCTGTTTGTCAAATCAATTAATTCCAATAATTGATGTCAGATTTCCTACATACCAAGTTCAAACACATTTTATTATATGGAAAACACTTATTATGATCACGTTCTACAGGAATTGATACTAAATAGAAGCTAGATGAAGATTATTGTAATGGAAAATTTGTGTTCCAGAATAATATTAAGGTATTCAACATGATACTGCTTTTTTTCTTTACTGGTCAGTACGGGCCACAAGGAAGATGAACATGCGCCCAAAAGCTCCTGTCCACAGGGCTTGAACCAATTTTTTTATTTATTACTTTCATTTATATAGATTTATTGTTTAACCTTACACTATCTGAAATCCATAGCATTTCAATCCAATTATGTAATTCCAACAAGGATAATTCAAACGCAGATAATTGTTCATGATGAACTTTCAGATAAATTGTGAACTTTCCAGGAAACGTCGCTTTGTGTTTCAAATTCATAGATTTTCAATACAATTTGCGATACAAGCCGATCAGAGGAAAAGTGGTATAACTCGAAAAATTTTGAATTTTTAGTTAAACCGTTATTTTGGTACCTATGATTGTATTTCATTCTCTGAATGAATGGAGCCTGTTGATGTTTTACCTCTCAAAGAAATACCTTGATTTTTCAATCCGTTGAAAGGTAAAACCTTAATTTCCAACAAATCACTTATGTAGTTATACCACTTTTCCTCTGAGAGTCTCATATATCAACGTTTGTCGCTATCATAGAGAATGTTTTTCTTAAATCTTGTGTAATTTTGAGAACTTCAATCTTGAACAAGATATTTTCAGTGGACTAAAAACAAATGAATTCATTTTTCAGAATTAACCAAAGATCGTATAAGATGTCCCTTATGCCATATGAATTTGGAAGACGTAGAAATGTGTTGGAAAAATCACCTCATGGGAGAACATCCTTGTCCTAACAATAATAAAACAACTAAACACCAAAACACAAAGCAAGTGAAAATACAAATCTAGAGTGGAATATCAAGCAATCATTGAAAATTTTTGGATAATTTTAAGCATCAAAAAGGAGTGATTCCGCTGATATAAATGTTATTTAGAAGAATTTTTCAATTCATTGGGCTTCTTCAGTCCAACATACGAAGAGAATGATTGTGGAAAGATGTGGCTCTATTTTTTACCGTCCTGAATGTACATCCAAGATTTTTAGGCAATTAAGTATTTCGATTCGTCCAAATAGAATATTACATTTTTACTGCTGAATCTTAGGTCGTAATCTCATGTTTTTGTGCAATATTGTTATGTTTATGCAGTCTTTAATAGTTGGAATAGCATATTAACAATTTAGTCCAAAAAGTTTATTGCTTTGGTCTATGAAACGAAATGAATTCATTATATGACTCTGTTTCCATCAAATTGTTTAATAAGTATTTCCGATTCAATTTATTTAACCTAAGAAATTCTATATTTCTAAAATCTTTTTATTAAATATTCGTTGGCAGAAATCCTGTTTGTTCAAACAGTTTTTAATATGGAATTATTATGTGATAAACTCGATTTACTACATCAAAAATATAGTTGTTACAGCATGCAATATTCTTTCACAATTTGAATTAAACTCACATTCATCCGTACTATTCAGTGTTGTTTTCATCATTCACCACTTCTCTGACATCCACTTCCTTTTCTTCTAGCCCTTTAGACTCTTCCTTTCCTTCAGGTTCTTCTTGTTTTTTAAATTTGTTGACATCTGCAAGGAAATTAATCCAATAACTAACGGATTTTTGCGCGTATGTCCTGGGGAACGTCACGTTATCATTTTGCCCAAATGTGAAATTTAATTCTGTGGTGCCGTCCGGCCGTTGCCACGATAACTTGAGAACGGAAAGAGCTAGCGACTTGAAATTTTCAGGGTAGGTGGCGCATCCCAATACGACGGACAAGTTCGTTAATGGGCATAATCGGCCCAATGGTTTCCGAGTAATAATTTTGTTTTCAACCAAAATAAATCCGATCGAATTTAAACTTGGTGAATAGTTGTAGAATATAAACCTAAGGACGTTTGTGAAATTTTGTGAGCATCGTGTCACTAGAAAATTTTAAAAAAATTATTAAAACATATTTTTTTATGACACGATAACCTGAGAACGGAAGGAGATAGCGGCTTGAAATTTTCAGGTTAGGTTGTGCATCTGAACGCGACATTTGAGTTCGTTTATAAGCATAATTGGCCGAAAGGTTTTAGAGTTATAGCCATCTAAAATTTGGTTGTTTTTTGTTCCTCATTAACTCGAAAAATACAAAACCGATTGAATTCAAACATTGTTATTAGTTGTAGAATGCCAACGCGAAAATTCTTGCAGAATTTCGTGAGGATGGTATAACTAGAAAATTTAAAAAAAATTATTGAAAATAATTGAAAAAAAAAATTATCTATCATAAACTATTCGTCCGGCAGTTTGTCCAAAATGGATGGAATAGTATTAGGATCTAGAAAATGTTAAGAGCTAAGGGGTCAGTTAAATTAGAGAAACGTTGTTTTTTGGCGCTCTTCTTCCTCGGAACAGAGCTTATCAATTTGCCCAATTGTAAGTAATTTTCGAATTTTTGGCTGAAAATGGTCTTAAATGTTTTGGTTCGACTCACTGATCAATAATCCGTGCTCAGAATCGATTCTGTATGGCCGGTCCTCCGTTAACACGATAACTGCCGAACGGAATGAGCTAGACAGTTGAAATTTTCAGGGCAGGTTTGGGAGATAAATATCTCGGTTAAGTTCGTTATTGGGAAAAAAAACCTGATGATTTCGGAGTAATGAAAAGAAATTTTTTTTATGCTAAAAATTTAAAATTAAATTTTTTTTAAGACGCAGTATCCTCATAAGAATTCATTGTTATCATTTTCAACTCTAAAAAGCTAATACTTTCGGAGATATGATTTCTCAAAATTTCAATAATAAATATTAATTGTATGAATTCACAGAATGTTTTAATCGAACATTAACGTCCGTATTTGTATCTATGAATTTCATGATCTGTGTTCATACATGTCTTCATATCTACAGATAAGAGACATGTCATATTTATTTCTAGTTCTATTCTTCATGATATAAAATACCTCCTGTTCTAGAAAACAAAGTATGATTAAATATAGAATGACCAATGAAATAACCTCAGCTATCGTAGAATTATGAGTATTATAGGATATTATAGTTTTTGGGTGATAATATAATGCCCTTCGATAATCCATATATGATGGAAATACTTTGGTAAGTTAATCAAATTGGGTTCAGAATATCTCCATTAAAAACAAAACTGGAATATTGCCTAAGTTTCAATTGATATAATATAATTTTCAGAGTAGATTAGTAGAATGAATATATCGGATATGTTTGTTATTGGATAGAATCGGTATGGTGGTTTCGGATTAATAATTTTTGGCACTCTTCTTTTTTTAAATGACATTATTTCGAATTTTATTTCTTTTATGATGCAGTTCTATCATAAGAATCCATTGATGACATTCTCAACTCTAAGAAACCAGTTCTTTCGGAGATATGATTTTTCAAAGTTTGAACAAGAGCGCCTAAGCTCCTGTCCACCAGGCTCTCAAGCGGTTTTTTTAATCTCCCTTAAAAATCAACTAACCATATTTGGAGATATCTCCATCCAGCAGACGTAGGAGATGAACCGTACTATGCTGAGTTGTATAACAACGTAATGAAGTGGTGCCTCTCCATCCGCTTAAATGCAACACAAAAGGATCTTTAGCACTATCTTTATCTTCAGTGTACACTAGGACACAGCTTCCAGGACCTGAAACAAATATTTTCGATTCAATCATGGTTAATGTTTGTTGCGTCCCATGACTACACATGTTGGGATGCGCTCATTTGTATTTCTAAACAAAGCAGCTCGCTAGTGAAACTTAAATGTTTTGGGTTCACTGGTTTATTTTACCCTGTGTGGCATCACCCTTGAAATTAATATTTTCTACGAAAAGATAATTGCAAGTGGAATATCTTGTGAAGTTTCTACCCTTGTAGATATTTATTACCTATTTACTGTGAAAGAATGATGTTAAAATTCATTTAACAACTGAAGTGCTAAGAAACGTATCAGTTTCTAGACACATTGCCCAGTGTGCTATTCCTTTTTGTCTAGACGTTTGAAAACCCCTAGTCTGTGAAAGTCATTTATCAGCTTTCGCTGATAGATTATATCCAGACAACTAGTGAAAATTAGTTCAAATGGGGGGAGAACTTCGAGATTTTGAATTTCTAAGATTGAACACGCTAGAAGTTCACTGATTGGTGCATTTAATATGCATTCCTACTACTTTTTCGCGATCGACAAATGAGAGTATTGTGGTAACATATCTGGGGCGGTTTTAAGATCGAACCCCCAATCATTATTAATATTTCCCCTTTTTTACCCAGATGAAGGAACCTCCTATATTTCCTTCTATCTGGGCTTTTACAATTACACTGTTCAATTTCATGACTATTCTTGATCTGTCGCGAAACAATAACATTGTCTTGTCTTCGTTGGCAACTTAGTAGTCACTTCTTCCTTGCTATAAATTTTTATATAGAAGGAAGACTTCAATTGTATCAATATTGCATTGTACAATACTTCGTGCTTGTTATCACATTGTCGGTAACAAGAAAATACATTTTGTTATTGTGTTAAAAGTGCGTTCGAATATTTCACCACTTCCTATCCTCGTAATTGTTATTTTATTACAAGTAACAACTTACGCAGTAATCAACGAGATTACTACTGGGTGCTTAAAGTTAAGTATACCCCCCTTACTCATCCCCCTGATAAAACAATCATGGTGTATAATTTTGGTCCTTCGAATCATAACTTCCTGATAAACTAATCAGGAAACAACAATGTTGATAAACGAAGAGTTGTGGCTAGTTGGAATGAAATAATCTTATTCATACCTTTACTATAAGTCTTGAGATGATTTATTAGAAATATATTTTTGAGATGGAAGGTATTTCATTCATTTGTTCGAATGGAGTTCATTAATTTAAATTTATTGATATTGCTCAGTCCAGATATAATAAACTCATTGTTGAGGAATCTAACCACAAGTTTACTCAACAAACTCAAGAACCTAAGAGTTTTGACTTTATTCATCCAATGCTTAACATATTGGTGACTTGCAGTTGATCTAGCATTTTCGTCATTCCGATAGTATAATTAGAGAATTTCTATTCTTTCTTCTCAAACCGAATTATGATGCAGAAACGAAAGACTGAAATACATTTGCGAAAGAATCTTCAAAAAAATAGTACAGGGTGTCCCAAGTTCGAGTGCCTATTAGACGTTCCTGGAGAACTGAACATTTTTGAAATCTGAAAATTGGGATTATGATATTGCTTGAAATTCTCTAGAGAGCTAAAATATTTTCGAAGCCCAATCACTTCCGGTTATACAGGGAGTGAAAATAAATTTGATGAAAAAATTTTGTTTTAAAGTTTTGCATTCCTGGTGATCAAGTATTCAATGTTGAATACATTTCTGTTAAAACCATTCTATTCATTAGAATAGTTTTCAAAATATCGAAAAAAAAAACGGAAAAAAGTCAAATATGTTTAGTCAGTATTATGTTAATTATTCTTTTTTTAAACATCCTGAGCGTGAACCGTTTTTAGAACATCGAAGAGGAAGAATGTGGAAAAGTCATGCATCTTTTGAATTTCAGAAATATCATCACAGGTTGTTACAAATTTTGTGTCGAAAATTGTGATCAAAAATTTCCGGTTTTTTTTTCGATATTTTGGAAACTATCCGAATGAATACAATGGTTTTAACAGAAATGTATTCAGCATTGAATACTTGATCATACCTCATACCAGGAATTCAAAACTTGAAAAAAAAAATTTTCGTCAAATTTATTTTCACTAACTGTATAACCGGAAGTGATACGGCTACGAAAATATTTTAGCTCTGTAGAAAATTTCAAGCAATATCATAATCCCAATTTTCAGATTTCAAATATGTCCAGTTCTCCAGAAACGTCTGATAGGCACTCGAACTTGGGACACCCTGTATAATGTAATGAATTATCTCAAACATTTTCCAATCATGAACGATAAGAAAATCGAATGTTTTAAAGTAAAAACTTTCAAAAATTCAAATTGTTCCACCATTAAATAAAAATTTTTTAAAATTACAACTGCGATGTTTAGGGAACAGAACAAGCAATATTTACATGTTATTACACCTTGTATAATATAATTTGACAATAATTCAGACGAGCTTTGGTCGAGTAGTTGAAAGAAATATTTAAACAGACCAAGCAACATTTACATGTTATTAAGTGAATAGTAAAGATTTATCAACATGTAATCAGAAAATAAATTAATAATATATTTGGTGACTCATAGCTGAGAACAAAAAATTAAAGAAATTATTTGTTCTGGGTGTATCACTTCTAAAGTAACTGAGTTACTAAACTCACCGAGTATACAGGGTGAGTCAAGTTGTACACCAATTTTAACCAAAGATTCCTCTCGTCAAGCAAAATACTTTTTTCATCTCTATTCACACTGTTTATGGTAAACAACATGTATGAATATCTTTTTTTGTGAATAAATATTATTATTATTATTTACCATTTTCCAAATTTGGCTCAGGCAAAAAGTTTCAAGCATTTAAAGATTTCACAATGTGATAATACACGCTTGCACTGCACTGTTCAACATAGAAAACTGATACTGAAATCTATTGTAGAACAACAAAAAAAACTTAATCATCAGATACTTACACCAGTTTCAAAATGTAGTAGTACTACGAAACCCGAGTCATTCTTATACATCAATAAAATATATTGATAGGAAACTAAGTAATTTCATTCGAAAGTTCAACATGTCAAAATAAAGTTTTTTTTCTATTGCAGATTTCGGTTCTGTATAGCACTTCTGCTTCTTCAAAACTACTTTCAGCATTTTCAATTTCAAAGCGAAGAGTTCTTTATTATTCGAAGATAATGGTCTGTGATAATATCTTGTCTAAGATTGAAGATTATGTTATGATTATGTTGAGAGTAGAAATTGGCAACGTCTCGGCGAATTGTTTTGACCTTGACGATATTTCAGCAGTGCCAACCTGCCTGTGTTTTAGTTACAAAAACGTGATAGACCTAAATCATGGCCGACCGGGAGACTTTATAAAAGTGAATGGAGTATACATTGATGTATACAATTTTTGTTGTAGTTCAATTGTATGGTAATTATTTGAATCTAACATTAAACATTATTATAGAAAATTCCATAAATTTTCAAATCCATTCATTTCCAAGAAAATCTCAAATCGAATAGTTGAGACGTGATTCCAACTGACAGAATAATTATAATTATTAGTAGGTAACGTTCACAGAAACGTTACATAGACTTTATGTCTATGTCCCGTTCGTCGTTCGCATGCGACGTTGTCAAACTGTGTACTAGGGGTTGGTATATTATTAAAATCGCGGCGCATAGATTATCTAAATCTTGCGAAAAAAAAAAAATGTGGCAACGTAGAAATACATCGATTCAAGGCCATCGTAGGTCAGGAGCGGATCAACCAAAATAAGGCAAATTATCAGAATTTAAAACATTCAACATTGAATATCTCATAAACGACGCGTTTTAGGAGGAATTATTCAATTTCCTAAGATTCTTAAAATGATTCAGGATAATATTCATCTGCTAATTTCATTTCATTTTATGAATCCACGAGTCTATAACTAGGAAACCATTGGAAGTAGGAAAAAAATTTTAATCGGAGAATATGTGTCATAGTTATGAAAACTCCACACCAAAATTAATTTCATACTGAATATCCAAGTCAAAGCTACATATGAAAAACAGATTTTTTCCTGCAATTTCAATAGCCTGTATCTTTTTATCGGAGCCGAATCTGGAAAAATGGTAAATGAAAAAAGTGTTTTATTTTATGAGGGGAATCTATGGTTAGAATTGATATAAAACTTAAAGACTCACTTTGTATAATGTATTTCATAAAATATACTCACTCAAATCAGCCACCTGCTTCTGTATAATTTCTGATAACGTTTTGATAGGAGGAGAGTTCATTGGGTCATTATTCATAAGGAGCTTAATTAGATCTTCTCTTGGAATATTGATTTTCCTATCTTCGCCAATGAACGGGTATATACTTTCCAGACCATCATTTGCTATCCTGTAACAGTGATTTGATGTTGAGATTTGAGAGTGCACGTAGAAATAAACAAACATGATGAAATTGCTGCAGGTGCCGTTTTTGCATTACAACCCACTAAATCCTGCAAAAATTCTTACCTAAAGGCACATTTCATATTCTTGTTATCACATCTCACAAACGCTTTCACCCCTGTGTTGATGAACTTTATACTGCCTTGGTTCTGCAAAACCAAATCTCTCACGCCATTGGACGTCAAATAAATATTCTTCTTTTTTCCAACTTGACAACGGGTCAATAAACATGTTGAGTCAAAAGAAGGGTCAATTTGATAAAAGGATTTTATATCATCCCAGACTTTCTCATCATCCTTGAAAAATACAAAGGGATCTTCCCTATAACCATCTTTCCTATGCCTTTTTCGTTGGCTTTGCGGTAAATTATCATTATTGATTCTCTTTTTGGAGTCATCTTGACTCTTCTCCTCTGTTTCCTGTTCAGTTTTTGGAGAGACCTCCTTGACATTCAACGGTGCAACTTTTTCAAGAATAGCCACAAAAAATGCTCCGGTATTCTGCATGTGCGGCAATATTCGAATACTGAAAAAATAGAATCCACATAAAACAATTTAGAAATTTCCTGAACCAACTAAAGAGGTGTTCGTTCTAAAATTATATTCTGTGTTAATTCAAATACAGAAAATGTTGCAAAACTTCCAATGGGCATTTTAGTTTACCCAACCACATAACTGCAATAGAAAGTCAGCACAAAATCAACTGATGAAGTATATATAATACTAGCAGCTTTTCTATTTTAGATTCTAAATTGTGTTTAGTAATTAACTAGTGGGCCCGCAGATCTACCTAGCCAGTAGATCTTCATTTTTCTGGTGGATCCACATTTTTTCGGTACAGTTTTAGCTACAGTTCACCTTATTCTATAAGAAATGCTATGGTGATCTCAACAAACGCTTTGGCATCTCTATGTTTACTTTTGGCGCGTATGTTCTGGGGAACATCGCGTTATCATTTTGCCCAAATGTCTGTAACTTTCGAATTTTTTGACGAAAATGGTCCCAAACGATTAAGTCCGACTCCCCAATGAAGAATTCGATGTCAAATTTGATTCTGTCCGGCCGTCCGGCCGTTGCCTCGATAACTTGAGAACGAAAAGACCTAGCGACTTGAAATTATGTCCATTCTCCTGTATTGGACACTTAATTCGAATTTACCATGGTAAATTCGAAATAAGAGTGTCCAATACAGGAGAATGGACAACATAATTTACCATGGTAAATTCGATTAAGGGTGTCCAATACAGAAGAATGGACAATAGAACATACGCGCAAAAGCTTCTGACTTCACGTCAGTGCTTGAACCAATTTTTTTTTTACTATGTTTACTTCTTACTATGAGGAGGCAATGGCAATGGCAGTTTGAAAAAATTTTTGTACGTCGAGCCTAAATGAAAATGATTTTCACACTGTGTTGATAGACCATTTCAAAATATTCATTACAAGAACATCTTTAAGGCAAAATATTGCTTCGCAACTCACCATCTGTTCAAATTATATTTGGGTAAATCCTCTTCTTTGGGCGGGAACATTTGTGGCCTAATCGTTGTCCTCCATTTTTCGTCAACATCATCAAAAGATTCATAAAATTCTAAATTTCTGCTCCCTACCAACCATTTTTCCATTCCTACAAAGAAAATTCAAATAAAGAGAACAAATATATCTCTATCATTCTGATCATCTCTGGGATTAAGTTAAATATCTATGCTGAATGAGATATTTGACTAAATTAACAATAATTGTAAAGGGTTGGGATAAAGTATGGAGCAAGTAAATATCTTTTAAACGAAAAGAACGATATTTATCAAAATTTGCAGGTAAGTGCAATGGAACAAAATGCATCTGATGTACATTTTTTTGTCAATAATATACTTCCGGTTTAACCGGAAATGCCATCAACTTCTTTAATTTAAATGGGACACCCTATATATTTTTAAAGATTTTGAAAGAGCTTGGTATTTTGAATTCATACATACTGAGTTTAGTGTCAAAAAAGTGTAAAAACGAGGAATAACTCACTGTTAGTTGTACAATATTTTACATTATTTTAGAATAATGAGAAACAAAATTACTTCAAATGTTCAAAATGCTCGCCGTTTACTTGCTGACAATATGCCATCCTATTAACAAATTCTTGAGTCACTCTTTCCAAGACTTCTCCACGTATTAGTTCACATTCATCAATAATTCTTTGTCTCAATTCCTGTGAGTTTGTTGGTCGTCTAACGTAAACACGTCATTTTAGATAACCCCAAAGAAAAAAAATCTAACGGGCTAAGATCCGGAGAACGAGCAGGCCACTCTATGAATCCCCTACGTCCAATCCATCGATTTGGAAAATTCGCATCCAGAAAATCCCTAATCCGTCTATCATAGTGAGGAGGTGCTCCATCTTGTTGAAACCAAACATTTTGTGGTAATTGCCCATTCTGTTGGAGTTCAGGAATAATTTCGTTATTCAGTAGATCCAAATACTTGTCACCATTCAAGTTTCCGTCGATAAAAAATGGGCCTATAAGCCTATTTTTGACAACTCCCATCCAAACATTCAACTTCTGTGGATGCTGGGTATGTGCTTCATGACAGCAATGAGGATTCTCATTTGACCAATACCTTGAGTTATGGCGATTAACTGTTCCATTTAAACAAAAAGTTGCCTCACCGGAAAAAACTATGTTAGAAGCAAAATTTTCGTCGACATTACAGATGTCCATTAGCCGTTCGCAAAATTCCAGCCATCGGTCAAAATCATCTTCTGACAATTCTTGAACCAACTTTACCTTATATACGGATGATACTTTTCACTTTTTAATATCTTTCCTACAGAACGTCGACTGATACCATGGTTTAGTTCCAAATTTGGTGAAGTTTGAGGTGATTCTTCTAAATCGATTGCAATATTTTGTTCAACAGTTTCGTTCGTTGCAGTCTGCGGTCTTCCAGGTTTTAGCAACTCTTTTACCATCCCAGTTGTATTAAAACATTGTAATGTTTTAGTTACTGTTGAGCGTGATATAGGATTTCTCTCCGGATGCAAATTATTAAAAATATGAGACACTTCATGAGTTCTAACACGATCACCATAACCGATCATCATTCAAATTTCAATACACTCTTTTTCACTTAATTGAACCATTCTAAATTGTAAAATTTATTTCCGTCAATTAGAATTCGACACTTGGAGAACTAAACAGTACTCGTTTATTTATTACTATGCATACAAACAACATCAATTAGTTCTCGTTTTTACAAATTTTGTTTACACTAAACTCAGTATGGTTGAATTCAAAATAACAAGCTCTTTCAAAAGCTGTAAAAATATACAGGGTGTCGCATTTAAATTAAATAAGTTGATGGCACTTCCGGTTAAACCGGAAGTATATTATTAACAAAAAATGTACATCAGATGCATTTTGTTCCATTGCACTTACCTGCAAATTTTCATAAATATCGTTCTTTTTGTTTGAAAGTTATTTACTTGGTTTCATACTTTATCCCAACCCTGTATAATAGTGAAATTAGATGAAGAAATAAAGTCCAAATTAATCAAATTATAAAAATTACAATAAACCTGACTGCTGCAAAAATTACTCACTGAAATGGGCGAAGCAAGCTATAAACATCAATTAAAACGTTTCGGAATTCTACAGCAGGGACAAACGTATAACCAAACTGTGTTTAGTATCTGTCTCTCTAAGATATTTTGATTTTAACAACAATTATATTCCGCAATCTTCGTTTGTCCCTGCCAGCAAAATTCGAAAATGTTAGATTATCAACAAGAAAGTTAAATTATACACTTGCCTGCTGAATATTTTAACCCAGGTAACATATTATTTGGATCGACAAGTTGGACAGAGCCATTTGCTTCGGCCAAAAGCCTATGAATAACAGACTCATTCTCAATAGGATTTATGGAACATGTTGAATAGACGATCCTTCCTCCAGGTTTTAGGAGTTCAACTCCTCTCTTGAGAATTCTGTACTGAATTCTGAAATATAACAAAACAAGTTTCATTCATTATTACCTCAAAAAAAAAAACCTTAGCGATGGAACAAAACAAGTATGAGGATTTCAATATTTAAATAAAAATAATCTGCTGTCGAAGGTTTTCTTCTCAAAAAACTAAAGGGAAATTCACCAAACTTAGGTACGAAAATCATGTATTATCCGGCTCCTCCAAGTTTTCCCCCCAAATCAATACACTACAAAGGTTGAAAATTGAGGGTTTAAATTTTAAAAAATATGTTTCTCAAAACCTTATCGACCAGTTAACAATTCAATTCATTTATTCAACTCAAATAATTATTGCAAGATTAAAACCACAACTGTTCAGTTATTTATCCTGATGAAGAGATGATTTAGGATGTAAGAATTAAAGAGCAAAGAGAATTTTAATTATATTCCTCAATGTACCCGCTCGCAGAACATTCTCAAAACATTCCCATAAAACCAAAAAACTCTATACATATACCAATAATATTGCTCATATATTACAAGACAGTGGACCCTTGATAGTGCGACAAGATTTTGCAAGGCAGTGTCGGACTATCGAATTTCTCGGATTATAGAGTATTGCCTAAGACCTCCTATAGTCCGGAATTCTTTGACAAAACTTACTTTGTAATCTGACAAATAACAGATCAAAATATGTAATAAAATTCTATCTGAACTAGTGTAGTGGCGCATACAAGTTGCTGCATGTTTTTTCATGTACATATGTTCATATATTCAACAGTGATAGGTATGGCGGATTATAAGGGGGTGCGGATAACCGGGGGTCCACTGTAGTTTATTTTTACCTAAACAGGTGATTTAGCAAGGCAAACAAACAAAATTTAAAAATATTACCCATGGAGATTTAAAGCATTTGCTGGTGTCCATTTCAACCAAATGTCAGGGTTTTTTCTCAATGTTCCATCACCAGAGCAGGGCACATCACACAATATCCTATCGAATAAAACCTGAAAATAATCACCTTTGAATAGATGCATTGAAGTAAATTGCAGGGAATAAAACCAAAACATGCCTCCAATTCATCGGCCTTCAACGTTAAAAAGATGCAGGGTGTGTCTTTAACTTATAACCATAGTTTCCTCTCTTCAAAGGAAACACTTTTTTCATTTACAATTTTTCCAGGTTCGGCTCAAGTAAAATGTTATGAGCGTTTGAAGATTTCACAATGCGCTGATACATTCCAGCACTTTGTTTACCTGTTCAACCAAAACTGTATCATCTGATGCTTGAAATTGAATGATATTCTTTGAGAAAACTTATTTACTCACTCATTTCAAATGATTTGGTTCCTAATGAAGCATTTAAAATATTCAACTATTTTTAACTATGAATTCCACTCTGGCACTTGATTTCAATTGTTCACTATTCACTATAAGATAATAAGCAATTTAATCATCGCCTGTTTTCACATTGATAATTCCATAAATATCCTCATCAAATGTTATACAAATCAGAGACAGAGAGTTATACAAAGCAGAGACAAGAGAAAATAGAAAGATTCCCAGATAGATTGGCCAATCACGGGCAAGATTGTGGAATTCCATCGGTAATGGCGCATGTACGCGGTTTCAGGAACTACTTCTTGTTTACGAATCAAGTGTATTAAAACTAGTTAAATTCCTAAAATTTTTATCATATCTTATGACATTCAATGAAGAATATATATTTTTATTATGCCTTAAGGTAAACTTCATCTGTATGAATCAGTGAGGCTATATAACTAGGAAATCGGTGGAAGTAGGATAAAAATGGTAATTGGGGAATATGCGTCATAGTAAGAGAAAAATTCACACCAACATTAGGAAAAAACATGTCAAAGCAACAAAATAAAGACTGATTTTTTTCAACAGCCTGTACCTTCTAACCGGGGCCGAAGTTGGAGGAATGGTAACTGAAAAATACAGTCGGGTCCGTTTATAACGAGTACCACTTATAACGAGAGTTTGGTTTTAACGAGCAAATTCTGAAGGTACGGACTACCGCAATGCAAATAAGTTTAACTCGTTTAATACGAGCGTTCGCTTATAACGAGCATTTTTTCTGGAACCGCTGAGCTCGTTATAACCGGACCCGACTGTATGTTTTATTTGATGATAGGAAGCTATGGTTAAAACTAATTTACAACTCAAAGAGTCACCCTGCATATATAATCATGTATTTGCTTACCTGCTGTGTTGACCCATCAGGCAGAGACTCAAGCATATTTGGCAAAACAGCACTATCGTGATTGATAACAGCGACACATGGAGAATTGAGCCTCTTTGCTTGATGCACCAACATATAACATCGTTTATTATCCACATCATTTGCTATAACATACCCTTGTGGTATAGGATCATCTTTTGCATGCAATAATTCCAACAATTGTGCTGTCTTAGATCCAGGAGCCGCACACATATCTAAAATCTGATAAAAGATTCATATATCTTCAAGGTGATTTTTTTTCAATTTGATATCATTTCATAAGATTTGGTTTAACTAGATTTTTTTTGTTTCATGGTTTCAAGGGAAAGGAAATTAAATGATTCCATTTATACTTAATGCTACTTATATCACTACTGGTCTAAGCAATTCAAAACAGCAGAAATCATATTATATTGAAACCAAGCAAGAACACCAATGACGTGTTGTTGTCAGTTACCTTGACCACAGCCCACTATATCTTCTAGCCTGGAAGATGATAAAATGGCAACACCGCTCTGAGTCGTACGCCAGGCGATTCAGTCGAACGTATGTTATTGTAAATAGACGATTACTTCTGATTCTGGAGTTAACCATTATTGTTTTTCGCTCGCATTTCGTGGTATTTTTGTGTATAACCTTGTCAAGTGTGAATTAATGCAATGCAGTGATAAATATGGTCGGATATTTGATATTTATATGTTCTGTGATTAAACTGCAGTGTGAAAATAGTGAAATTTCCTTTGGATTATTTCAACTTGGAGATGGTACATTTCAGTTGAGACTATAGACAACAAGATGGACTAGAAATATAAATGAAATAGAACTTTCATTTCTTCCGATTTTATAAAGCATTTTGATGACCTTTCTAATAATTTTTCAACAAAAAGTGATACATCTGGATGGGAGATCAACAAGCTCAAAGAATCTAATCATATTTATTTATTAAGTCTGCATCTGTAGTTGAAATCAATAAGGACCTTATTCATCTTGAATTATTCATTAAGAATGTTCAGTGATTTGAAATGGATTCTTCCTTTCGATCTTACCCCGAGCAGATAGTCTCAATTTACTAATCTGCTTTCCCGCTACAGAAATATAATTAATGGGGATTCAGATTCGGAATTTATCAATTTGTTTTATCAACATTTTTACACAGTTCAGATCAAAAAATAATTTCATGTGAATTTACTCTTTGTAGCATTGAATTGATATTCTGAATTCACAGAGACTTGTAGTTGTGGTTTGCATTCGTAAATCATTCTAAATTCACTATATGTTCTCTTTTCGCAAATTTACTTTTGAAAAATTCTGTAGAAAATACGAATTACAATGTTATTGTCCACCGAATGGAAAATAAACAGAAACATTTGTAGATGCAGAAACTCACCATTATAGTAACCAAAACCAAAACAAGACAAACTTGATTATGACAATTTTCATTAGCCTACCTTATTAGTCTTATATAATAGTTATGTTTGGGAATATATTTTATTTTAAGAATTTCTTTCAAGTTTATAATTTTTTCGCCAATAGATAACCCTATACCTTCTCGTCGTTCTTGCTGAACAATGAATTGAATAACAACAACCTAGAATTCTATTTCCACTTGATATCAATAATATTGTGCAGAATGAAATGTAGTTATTCAATTCATTGAAAAAGTAGGGTCTCATATTGTTTATTCATCCATGGATTACAAGCAAGAAAACCTATCCAATGAATTCACTAGAGTTTTAAATTGGAAATATACGATATCTAGTGCGACCGCATTGATGAAGTATACCTCTAATACCCTCATTACACTATGCCTTTTTCACGTCTATATTTGCGTATATTTTCATGGCTATTTGTTGGGTGAATTTCCCCCCAAATGAATGGCACTATTACACCGCGCTTTTTGCGCGTATGTTCCCAAAGCGCGTATGTTCTGGGGAACATCGCGTCATCATTTTGCCCAAATGTCTGTAACTTTCGAATTTTTTGACGAAAATGGTCTCAAACGATTTGGTTCGACTCCCCAATGAAGAATTCGAGGTCAAATTTGATTCTGTCCGGCCGTTGCCACGATAACTTGAGAACGGAAAGAGCTAGCGACTTGAAATTTTCAGGGTAATTTTGTTTTCAACCAATATAAATCCAATCGAATTGAAACTTGGTGAGTAGTTGTAAAATATGAACCTAAGCACGTTTGTGAAATTTTGTGCGAAGCGTATGGCTAGAAAATTATTAACAAATATTTTTGTTGTCACGATAACTTGAGAACGGAAATAGATAGCGGCTTGAAGTTTTCAGGTTAGGATGTGCATCTGAACACGACATTTGAGTTTGTTTATAAGGATAATCGGCAAAACGGTTTTAGAGTTATAGCCATCTGAAATTTGGTTGTTTTTTTCTCCTCATTAACTCGAAAAATACTAAACCGATTTAATTGAAACATGGTTATTAGTTGTAGAATGCCAACGCGAAAATTCTTGCAAAATCTTGTGAGGATAGTATTTGTAGAAATTTTTTAAGAAATCATTGAAAATTAAAAAAAAAATCTATATATCAGTAACTATTCGTCTGAAATTGCTGAAATTTTGCAAGAGCCTTTAGAACCCAACTCTACTGTCAACTTTTAAGTTTTAACACGATCGGTTAAATATTGTTGGAGATTCGAGCAGCCTTGTGTGAGTTCAGAGCTGTGTTCGAAAATTAACTCCACGGAGTAGAGTAGAGTTTTTGAAAGTTTGACAGATTTACTCTGGAGTTACTCTGACACTGACACTAACAGTGACAGAAGGTGCCAATATCGGAAAATAGGTTATGTTGGTTTAAGAAAGATCCTATTATTATTGTTTTCTTCACATATATGTAACTCTAATCATAAATATATATTGTGAGCAGTATTCAAACTATTAAATTACCTCACAAAACATTCATAAAACAGTGAGACAAAGATACTAGATTTTCCGTCCCATGAGTTATGTCAATTTTGACAGGAGTAAAATGAACTCCGAGTCGAATACTCCGACTTTTCGGACGACAGTCATCGAGTAAAATTTACTCAACTCTTCCGTTTTCGGACGCAATGGAGTAAATATTACTCTACGGAGTTAATTTTCGAACGCAACTCAGTAGATGAGTGACCGTTGCCTCGATAACTTTCTATGGGATTCTATGGAGGAATAGCATCCGCCACCCCTAAACCCCAATCCTCTTTGACGAAAACACCAGCAGTTAAATCACTGATGATCTGCAGATGCGCATAAAGAAAAATGCCCATAAGGGGTAACATCGATTTCAAAATTAGCCCCAGGGACACGGTATGGACAATTCAACTCGGAAACAACGCTACATACCCAAAACTGACTTATCCGTGCAATAAATTGCCATGAATATCCTTTTAAAACCTCACAATATTGGCTCAGCACTCCCGACATAAGTCGTACAACCCAAAAACAGTCACTTCTCTTCTGCGCATGCGCAATCTACTTGCGGCTGAAAGTCCTTCCAAAATCACACACCTTACAACAAACTTCGATTCTCCAACACTAGTGGATCGGGAGATATCGCATCTTGAATCCACGCATGCGCAGACCCTCACTAGGGGATTCTATGGAAGAATAGCATCCGCAACCCCAAAATCCCAATCCTCTCTGACGAAAACACCAGCATTTAAATCACGGATGGTCTGCTCATGCGCATAACGAAAACTGCCCGTAAGGGGCAGTTGATTTCAAAATTAGCCCCAGGTCCACGGTACGGACACTTCAACTCGGAAACAACGCTACATCCCCCAAACTGACTTCTCCGTGCACTGAATTACCATGATTATTCTTTTAAAACCTCACAATATTGGCCCAGCACTCCTGACATAACCCGTACAACCCAAAAACCGTCACTTCTCTTCTGCGCATGCACAATGTACTCGCGTCTAAAAGTCCTCTCAAAATCACACACCTTACAAAAAACTCCGATTTTCCAACACTAATAAGGAATAGGACCAATAATAAGGAATAGCATCCGCTAGTAATTTTTTGATTTTTTTCCTGTCACGTGATCTTCACGAAATTTTGCAAAAGTGTTTGCTTTGGTCTTTTGCATGCAATGGATGATGAGATTTTTTACGTTATCCCGAAGAAAATATGGAAAAATTGAGCTTTATACTTCAACGAAAGTAAGGTACTATTCTTTACACCTTTACAACCTGTTACCTGCAAAATTTTCAGCTCTTATAAAATAACGAAGGTCTGGCCGTCGTGGGCTCTTAGACTATTAAACTAATTTGTCTCGCAATACTATAAAATACAGGTTCGGAAAGAATATATCTTTGGTATTGTGATTTAATGAGAGCGTAAAGAATAGGTGATTAATATTGAGAGAGAGCAATACAAGTCCTCCTCGAATTGCGCGAAGAGGGGATCAAATTATCGTTTGACGTCACCATAAAGAGTATCGCAGAACCGCCCCTCCTACGAAGCAAAATGAGCCTCGAGACCTCGAAGAGTTGAGTACATCATTGCATCTCTCTTGATTATGTGGTACCATAATATATTTTCGTTCCTTGTTACTCTCATAGTTTTGTCTATGCCACAGATATATTTCTTCCGATATTATATACACCAAAGTGGAGTAGAAGGCTGTTTATTCCGTGCAATTGCTTATTCCGCATTGCCGTGCCAGCTATGCGTCGCTCAACGTGTCACCATTAGTACGGTAAATTATATGAGGTTCCTGGATCAACTGGACTAAAACCTCTTGGCAAAGTCCTCAGATGTAATGTCAACCATATTCTATTTTGAAACACCCCTTGCAACGGTCATTAGAGACCGTCTGAGAGCGGTGGACCTCGTTAATCGATTGGAAAAAAATTCACCTTGTGATGTGGTTGGACGTCCAAAAGCAGAGGGGGAATCATACTGACAGTTTCTTGTCGAGAAATTGTTCCATGCTCAGTCTCTGATATTAAAAAGTTATGAAGTTTGTAGTATGCTTCACATCGTCTGATATCTTTCCTAGTTAATTCCATCTGCCAAGCAAGCTTATGTGGATACCTAAAACACATCACAGCTTGAATTAAATCTAAATAGAGGAAGATAGGATTTGGTTTTGCCTACCAAGGAAGAGGAAATAGTTCCAGAGGTTTTTGCGAGGGTTTTTGAGATACAGGTAAATCATTCGAACTTGAATATCCTGGAGATACTGGACGGTAATAAGGAGATACTGGACGGTAAGAAGATGAAGCAGGCCAGGGTGTTTGATATACAGGGTCAGGGTCAGGAGATCCTGGAGTGTAACGATATACAGGGGAATCATCAGGAGATACATGAGAAGAGGAGAGTAATGTAATCTCTGGGTCCGTCTGTATACAATTTTTTATGAACTGTCCCTCTACGATTTCCAACATTCTTTTTGCCTCTCCCTTAGAACCTGTTATTCTGAATGTTGCTGGCAAATCAGTTTTCATACATGTTATAAATTCATCAAACTGCTCATCTGTACATACTTTTTGCGTCTAGAAGAGAAAAAAAATTAAATTAAATAAAAACAGCTTTGGATTCTTATATCGTTAATACCATACTTTGTAATAAGTAACAAATTTCTCGTTTTCCTTGATAATATCGTTGTAGGGTTTTCTTTCTTCTGGATTTTGCGGCTGAAAATCAATTAATGAAAATGAAAGTCCAAATAGAAACAATGAATGTCTTACTTGCTTTCTCACTTTATGCATGCCTTTGCGGAAACCAGTTTTTCTTTTGCCCATTCTGATAACAATCAGTGTTACAAATTCAAAATAACAGATAAACACACCTCTTCGGTATATTTCTTTTTGTAAAGGATTTTTGGAGGTTAAATCCACAGAACACATTAAAAATTATTTTTCTTCTTCTTTTCCTTTATATGTGCCTGGAAGCTGAGTCCATCTACACATTGAGTCGAATTTACCATGGTAAATTCGATTAAGGGTGTCCAATACAGGAGAATGGATAATAGAACATACGCGCCAAAGCTCCTGACTTTACGTCAGTGCTTGAATCAATTTTTTTTTTCGTAATTTTTTTGAAATTTTCTGGGGGTACGGTTCTCACAACAAATTGTTTTCGTAATTTTTTTAAAATTTTCTAGGGGTACGGTTCTTAAAAAATTTTAAACACGTCTTTATGTTGATTTTCTACTAATAGTTACCAAGCTTCAATTCGATCGAATCTTCATTTTTTGAGTTATCGAGGAAATAATATTCCAGGTGGGTATAACTCGGAAACCGTTAAACCGATTATGCCCAAAAACGAACTTAACTCTCCCATTCGGATACGCAACCTACCCTGAAAATTGCAAGTCCCTATCTCCTTTTGTTCGAAAGTTATCGAGGCAACGGTCATCCATCTACTGAACTCACACAAGGCTGCTCGAATTTCCAACAATATTTAACCGATCGTGTTAAAACTTAAAACTTGGCAGTAGAGTTGGGTTCTAAAGGCTCTTGCAAAATTTCAGCAATTTCAGACGAATAGTTACTGATATATATTGAATTTCTTTTTTTATTTTCAATTATTTCTTAAAAATTTTCAACAAATACTATCCTCACGAAATTTTGCAAGAATTTTCGCGTTGGCATTCTACAACTAATAACCATGCTTGAATTCAATCGGTTTAGTATTTTTCGAGTTAATGAGGAACAAACAATAACCAAATTTCAGATGGCTATAACTCTAAAACCGTTTTCCGATTATGCTTATAAATAAACTCAAATGTCGCATTCAGATGCACAACATAACCTGAAATCTCCAAGCTGCTATCTCTTGCCGTTCTCAGGTTATCGTGACAACAAAATATATTTTAATAATTTTTTAATAATTTTCTAGCGATACGATTCTCACAAAATTTCACAAACGTGCTTAGGTTTATATTCTACAACTATTCACCAAGTTTCAATTCGATCGGATCTATATTGGTTGAAAACAAAATTATTACTCGAAAACCATTAGGCCGATTATGCCCATTAACGAACTTATCCGTCGTATTGAGATCTGCCACCTACCCTGAAAATTTCAAGTCGCTAGCTTTTTCCGTTCTCAAGTTATCGTGGCAACGGCCGGACAGAATCAAATTTGACCTCGATTTCTTCATTGGGGAGTCGAACCAAATCGTTTGAGACCATTTTCGTAAAAAAATTCGAAAGTTACAGACATTTGGGCAAAATGATAACGCGATGTTCCCCAGAACATACGCGCAAAAATATACCCCCTATAAATGGAAATGTGCCAAATAATGTTATTTTATTTTCAAATACCTAAATACGTATTTCTTATAGATAAGAATGATTAGTAATAAACATTTTTTATCAATATAAAATTTGTTTTAAATTTTGTCATATTAACGGTTCAGCCTTATATTTCGATTTTTGGCGCTCTAGTTCCTCGGACTGAGTGCTTATCAATTTGCTCAAATGTCTGTAATTTTCGAATTTTTCGATGAAAATGGTCTTAAACGATTTGGTTCGACTCACTGATCAAGAATCCGTGGTCGAAATTCATTCTGTCCGGCCGGTCCGGCCGGCCGTAGGCACCATAACTCTCGAACGGAATGAGCTAGAGAGTTGAAATTTTCAGAGTAGGTTTGGCAGTTAAATATCTCAGCTAAGTTCGTTATTGGGCAAAATCGGACAGATGGTTTCGGAGTAACAAAAAACAATTTTTTTTACATAACAAATTCCAAATTATTTTTTTTTCAATAAGCAGTTTTACCATAAGAATCCAATTATATCATTTTTAACTCTAAGAAGCTAATACTTTCGGAGATATGATTTTTCAAAATTTCAATAAAAAATCGTATTTCTACGTTTTCACAGAATTATATAATTTTTCTATGTATGAATTGTCATAATGTCAACATATTCTCCTGAGACATGACATTGTCTAATTCCTTGCTAATAGTTGGTTCGAGAAACGTCAAAATCGAATTAGAGAGACAAGGGTAAAAAACCGTCAAATAAACCCCCATGTGGCGATTTTATGTCGAAAATTGAAAATTAAGAATATATATCCCAGGTAAGTACCGACGTTTTATTCTAATACCGGAGATCGACAAGATCGTACGAGGAGCCCGATAGCCGTTTCGTCTAGTCAGTCGGGTTTTCGGTTTCGGAACGAGAGAAGGCGGGCTCAAATCTCGGAAAGGGAATTACACTTTTTAGCGCTCTAATTCCTCGGAACTGAGTGCTTATCAATTTGCCCAAATGTCTGTAATTTTTATTTAAGATGCAGTTTCACCATTAAAATCCATCGATATCATTTTCAACTCCAACAAGCTAATACTTTCGGAGATATGATTTTTCTAAATTTCAATAATGAATCGTACGTACTTTCATGTTTTCAAAGAATGCTATAATTATTCTATCTAAGCTTTATTATATGATCTGTGTTCATACTCGTACATTTCATCCAGTTTTATAAGAAAGAGTCAAAAATTGATTTCAGCTATTTTAATTTGATTTCTTCCATGGTGCAGTTCTCATTCTCAGATTGCTCATTTAATCTTGATAAATAAACTATTATTTGAATTTAATTTCCTTTATGATGCAGTTCTTTCATAAGAATACATTGATTGCGAGTTAACTCGAGGTTGCGGCTAACCCGAGTGTTACGCATTCATGAATATCGCTAAATACATGTGTAACTCGCAATTGAGAAACCGGCCCTAAGTGAACTTGCTCTATCTATCAATACAGCCAGTGATTCCAATTCCATAAGGTTTGTCATAAGTATCTAAGTGTTATTTTCTCTTAATGCTCTTAATTCGAATTTACCATGGTAAATTCGAATTAAGTGTCCAATACAGGAGAATGGACAACATAATTTATCATGGTAAATTCGATTAAGGGTGTCCAATACAGAAGAATGGACAATAGAACATACGCGCAAAAGCTTCTGACTTCACGTCAGTGAAGTCTTTTGTATCTAACTACTAATTTTAATAATTCGGTCAGATCAGTATTTTGCGAATTATTGTGGAAATAAAATTTTAAAATTTTTTAATTTTCTTTTTTCACTGCATAGTCATTCGATCAATACGAAACTTCACACCCATATAGAAGTCATGATTCTACAATTTGGCGCTAAATATAAATATATATATATTCTTTTGACTGAGAGTTTTATGTGTTAGCAGAGGTTGGTGTAACGGGGTACCATACAATTCTGCGTATGATACAAGAGCTTAGGGAAAAACCTCAGCAAAAAACCCTGTCTCCCCGTGAGTGTTGTGATTTGTAACTATTGTTCACAAAATTTGGTGAAATTTAGAAATATTGATAGGCATTCATTTCTTCAATATGGACTCCTTCGTCAAAAAAACGGAGAGGTTTCTCCAAGGTACTCGAAACTCAACCTGAAAAATGAAAAGACAAGAGGAGAAGAACGAACAACCTAAAAATAATACATAACCTTTCAAAAGTCTCCTCTCACAAATATACTCTTCTGTTGACGCATGGGATCTCTTGGAGAAGAATCGCCTCTGCTAGTTCTCAAAGATATTGATCTTAGAAATCCCTTCAATATTTGAATTCAAAAAAGAAATTGTTGCTCGTAAGGCCAGGAGGGTCTCTTTCAAAACCAGATCTGACCAGTCCAAGTGATGATTATTCAGAACTTTAGCTGTTCGAAGACCGCTACAGGGCCCATATGTAGGGCTATCATCTCCCATAGATGCATGTTTTTACTTTGTATTGTGTAAAATAATGAATATAATATAATAATAAATATAAATAGATTGAGTAATCGGTTCCGGAAATATAAAAAAAAATGTTTTAAATAAAAATGGCCATAACTCCGAAACCGCTTGGTGGATTTCTACCGTTAACGGACTTGTCCAAGATATTTACTCTCCAAAACTACCCTGCAAATGTCAATCCTTTAACTCTGTTCGTTCGAGAGTTATCGTGCTAACGGTCGGCCGGCCGGACCGAACGGACAGAATTGAATTTGACCTCCGATCTTTCATCATTGAGTCGAACTCAATTGTTTGAGACCATTTACACAAAGTACTACTTCACTCTCAATATTTTAGTATGCTGCTCCCTTCCATAAATAGTCCACATACAAAATTTACGTTAGATTTTTGATGCATCCATATCTATACATTTTCCAGAGGGACACTCCTTAGGATATACTAATTTTTTGCAAAGGCCACTTGTATATCTTGTATGTGTTTTGTCACGCTCATTAACTAGCTTCACCTCAAAAATATCAAATAATTATATACACAGAACAACACCAGAGCCCATGAGAGGACTGCACGGAAGGCCGCCTTAGTTTCAATATAATCATAATGATATAAAACTTCATATAGTCTGAAATCCAGTTGGGATTGAGCTTACTTAATGCTAAAGGGTTACTTTTTGCACGTATGGGGAATATCGCGTTATCATGTTGCGCAAATGTCTGTAACTTTCGAATGGTCTCAAACGATTAAGTTCGACTCCCCAATGAAGAATTTGAGGTCAAATTTGATTCTTTCCGGCCGGCCGTCCGGCCGTTGCCACAATAACTTGAGAACCGAAAAAGCTAGCGACTTGAAATTTTCAGGGTAGGTGGTGTATCCCAATCGATGGACAAGTTCGTTAATGGGCATAATCGGCCCAATGTTTTCCGAGTAATAATTTTGTTTTCTACCAATATAAATCCGATCGAATTGAAACTTGGTGAGTAGTTGTAGAATATGAACCTAAGCACGTTTGTGAAATTTTGTGCGAATCGTACCTTTAGAACGGAAAGAGATAGCGGCTTAAAGTTTTCAGGTTACGATGTGCATCAGAACGCGACATTTCAGTTTGTTTATAAGCATAATCGGCCAACGGTTTTAGAGTTATAGCCATCTGAAATTTGGTTGTTTTTTTTCTCCTCATTAACTCGAAAAATACTAAACCGATTGAATTGAAACATGGTTATTAGTTGTAGAATACCAACGCGAAAATTATTGCACAATTTCGTGAGGATATTATTTGTGAAACATTTTTAAGAAATCATTGAAAATTAAAAAAAAATTCTATATATCAGTAACTATTCGTCTGAAATTTCTGAAATTTTGCAAGAGCCTTTATAACCCAACTATACTGCCAAGTTTTAAGTTTTAACACGATCAGTTAAATATTGTTGGAGATTCGAGCAGCCTTGTGTGAGTTCAGTAGATGGCTGACCGTTGCCTCGATAACTTTCGAACAAAAGGAGACAGGGACTTGCAATTTTCAGGGTAGGTTGCGTATCCGAATAGGAGAGTTAAGTTCGTTTTTGGGCATAATCGGTTCAACGTTTTCCGAGTTATACCCACCTGGAATATTCTTTCCTCGATAACTCAAAAAATAAAGATTCGATCGAATTGAAGCTTGGTAACTATTAGTAGAAAATCAACATAAGGACATGTTTAATTTTATTTGAGAGCCGTACCCCTAGGAAATTCGAAAAAAAATGACGAGAAAGAAATTTTGTAAGAACCGTACCCCTGAAAAATTTCAAAAAAATTACGAAAAAAAAATTGGTTCAAGCACTGACGTGAAGTCAGTATTGGACACTTAATTCGAATTTACCATGGTAAATTCGAATTAAGAGTGTCCACTACAGGAGAATGGACAACATAATTTACCATGGTAAATTCGATTAAGGGTGTCCAATACAGGAGAATGGACAATAGAACATACGCGCAAAAGCTCCTGACTTCACGTCGGTGCTTGAACCAATTTTTCTGTTTGTGACAGGTAGATATTCTTTCCAAAATCCTAGTAAAATACCAACAGTTCAAGATTCACCTAATTTAGTACTGGCATTTAAGTTATACAGGGTGAGTCTTTGACCACTGCATTAATTTTAACCAAAGATTCTTCTCATCAAATGAAACACTTTTTTCATTTAACATTTTTCCAAATTCAGCTCAGGTAAAAAGATACAGGCTGTTGAAATTTTGAAAAAAAATCAGTTTTTATTATGTAGCTTTGACATCCTTTTTTCGAATAAAATGAATGTTGGCGCAAAGTTTCCTATAACTATGATACATATTTTCCAAATATTAGTTATTTTCTACTTCTACTGGTTTTCTAGTTATGGACTCGTGGATTCATAAAACTAAACGAAATTAGCATAAAGAAAGCATATAAAGTTTTTCTTGAGTCATTTCAAGAATATTCCATCGTTTTAGAACATTATATTATTCTTCATCATTTCTCCTTAAACGCACCGTTTTCGAGATATTCTTCATTGAATGTTTTAAAATGGAAAACTCCAGAAATTTCACTACTTTTATGGATCCGTCCCTGAGCGTTGGAATCCCGAAACAAGCTGTAAACCACGTTACCATGCCTTATTCTCGTCCGCCAACAATGTCATAGATAATTTATATGCGGGAGTGTATTAGCACATTGTGAAATCTTTAAACGCTTGTAACTTTTTACCTGAGCCGAATCTGGAAAAATGGTACATGAAAAAAATGTTTCATTTGATGAGAGGAATCTTTGGTTAAAATTAATGCAGTGGTCAAAGACTCACCCTGTACCTATATATCATCAACACCAAAAGGAAAGTTTATTTCATTACAGTGAACTGATTGTCTTTAAGAGTGGGTCTTTATCGAACTGAAGTGATCAAGTATTTTGAATAATTATATTTTAAAGAGTAATTAACAATCAGTTACAATATATTGATGTATGTATCTGTGTAACAAATTCACTGTATATTGTGATGAGTTGTATTTATATGGTCAAAAATAGGTTTCAGTTCAGACTGATTAGAAACAAAAAATTCGAGCACCAACAATTTGCAACCAGTATCACTTATGAGGCAGTGATGTCTTCAAGAATGTGATGAACAGATTATAAATATTTTTGTCGAAAATAGAACTACACTGCAACGTAATATTACTCAACTTTTCTTGGTTAGTGTCTTTTTTATTGAACTCATGAATATTAAATTCATCTACTCCATTGAATAAATCACTGAAATCATCTTCTTTAAATTCATTAGAAGTCCTGGCTTTATTGAATAACTGTAAAGTAGGCATATGAGAAGTTCTACTTGTGTTCTGCAAGAAAGTTTGGAATTCTTCATTGCAACTATCATTTGTCAGGCAGTAAAAACTTCCTAAACTGAACTTTTCAATGTCTTGCAATGTGAATCGTCTTCTAGGCTCCATTTCAAATCAAAACAGAGCTGTTGTTTCTGAAAAAATATTTGATCAAATTCATGTCAGGCAGGATCTCAATAGAGGGAAAACTTACATTGTGCTTTATTATGAATATAATACTTTTGGATAGTATCTTTCTTCTTCTTCTTCGATCAAATGCAATCCACTCTGGACAGTAGAGTCCCCTGCTGTGGACTAGAAGAAAAACTGTTATTAGCAATGATGCTAGGTACCCAAAATCTGTACTCGAGGCTGTTTCTTTTCTTGATCCACCTTGGTGTGGGATGATTCCTGTGGCTACGGAGTCTAGGATGAACCCACAGGGAAAAGACATGTGAGATTAATAGTAGAGTTCACAAAGCATGAAAAGAGCTCTAAAACAGATTTTCGTGGGACCTTCATTGCTAAAATGTATAGACCACTGGGTATCATTCTCCATACCCTTACAATGCAAATTCAACTGGTCGTCAAAAAATCGTCGTGTGCAGGAAGGGGTGGGGGGCATTTTTCCAAATATTGACAAAAAAAATTTTTCTGTTCATGGTCATCTATATAAGGTGAATATCACTCACACAAACTTCTGTTGAAATATACGATTCAGAAATATTTTTTATTAATTGTCAAAAAAGTCGGATACAATGCTCTTAAATGGAATTCCTTAAGATATAACCGCTTGCCCTGAACACCCATATTAACTATTATGTTCCGCTCGGTTTTACTCGAGATCTGTTAGGATTATCGAAAAAATGCTTCATATGAAAGGTCTGCTCCGAAAACCAACGATTCAGATGATTCTTTCAAAATTACAATAGCCAGAACTGTTTCCTCACAAAATAAGAAATTGTGTTATTAACTCCCATTAACCGAAACCGAACCTGGAGACGCTAGTAAGGCGCAATTTCTAGCGTTAGTCCATGTTAGTGGCGACCTTATGGATTTGAGCTTTGATTTATGCACATAAGGTTCGTTATATCTATCCGACCAACTTTACAGTACTATTCCTGCGTGCATTCAGAACGCACATTTTGAAGATATTGTTTAAATTCCTTAATTTTTTATATGTATGAGAATTTTGACGTATAATTCATAGATAGTTGATTTAATTTTGTTAATTCGTTAATAAATATTCAAATATGCGAGTTCAAACTTATATTCATTACTTCATAAATCAATTTTGTGACCTAATATTAACACATTTTTGAAATCATCGCTCATTCTCATTAGTAGTTTCAAGATTTCCTGAATCCTAGACCAAAAATCTGGAAAAGAATTATTATTATTATTATTATTATTATTATTATACTGATCCTCCTGGGTCTTCCACAAGGAGACCCCTCATAAGCTCTAAGAGCTTGCCCTGAGTTAGGAGAACCAGTTGTGTTCTGTGTAGGCTTTGTTACTGTGTCCTTACGCCACCTTAGGCACAGCACTGTTAATTTTTGACCCAACAGCGAATGGTGGCGATTACCGTGACTAGAAAATTTCTTTCCTAGCCTCGGAATTGAACTTGGGGCTTCCGCTCCCAAGTCAATTGCTCAACCACTGAGCCATATATATATATATATATATATATATATATATAGGTATATGTATAGTTGGTATCTATGATACTAACGGTGGGTTTCACGAAGCTTTGACAGCTCTTAATTGCCGAATCGAATTAGTGCGATTCTATGTCGATTTTCAGTTCATTTTTGATACAACCATCGAATTAAATCCACAATTAAGCTAATCGAGGCTTCGTGAGTGTCTAAATATTTCTTACATGTCATGATTCATCTAATTCAACTATCACTATCAGATGCAGAATCATCAAGGGAAGGAAAATTTGAAAAATTTTAAGTACTATTATTTGCACATGTTTTTTGGGCCATACATTTGCAGGAGCCATACACGGAATTTGTTTTCTTTTACAGGAACATATTGAGCCTGTGCAACCTGAAATGAGAATGTCCATTTCATAAAGAATATTCACGGATCTGATATTCGATATAATATTTACCTTTCCTACAACTGCAGTTGCTAAGGATAGATGTTTCCTTAGGTAGGATTGGCATCGTCGTTAATTTTGGCAGAAGTTTTCTATTTTCTACATACCACCCACTAAATATAGGATCCGGTAAAGATGGTCATGGTACATTACTATTGATCCAAATATTTGTTTGGTAATGGACTCGAAGGCTGTGTTGTCTCAAACTATCCAATGTTGGAGGTAATTTACTTATGGATCTTGAAGAAGCTATAATATTCCCCTGAGCCTGTTGATACATTTCACATTTTCGTTTGTCGTATACAGACAGATTACTAATTCAACAATATCATTGAATACTTTCAAACATGGCACCGGAAGTACATGATGAATTCAAAAATAGGAATTTTGTCATTAAATTTTTGATTGGGAATTTTAACCAACTCTCTGTAGATCAGGCGCTAGAGCATATCAACAAAAACTCCAAAGCTGCAGGAGGAATAGTGGGATTAACTAAAAATAGTACTAGAATGGATGAATGGTTTGAGTTACAACATTATTGGTATGAAGTTAGTCACATTTCGCTCATCTTTGCATCTTCATTCGGTCAAAATGTCGAAGAAGGTAAGAAAAGAATGAAAATTGATGAAGATTCTGGGCAGATACTGCAGAGTGAACTTTCAAGATTTTGAGAGAAGAAGTATTCAATGATATTGTTGAATTTGTAATCCATCTGTATACGACAAACGAAAATGTGAAATGTATCAAAAGGCTCAGGGGAATACTATAGCTTCTTCAAGATCCATAAGTAAATTACCTCCAAAATTGGATAGTTTGAGACAACACAGCCTTCGAGTCCATTACCAGACAAAAATTTGGAACAATAGTAATGTACCAAGACCATCTCTACCGGATCCTATATTTAGTGGGTGGTATGTAGAAAATGGAAAACTTCTGCCAAAATTAACGACGATGCCAATCCTACCTAAGGAAACATCTATCCTTAGCAACTGCAGTTGTAGGAAAGGTAAATATTATATCGAATATCAGATCCGTAAATATTCTTTATGAAATGGATATTCTCATTTCAGATTGCACAGGATCGATGTGTTCCTGTAAAAGAAAACAAATTCCGTGTATTGGCTCCTGCAAATGTATGGCCCAAAAAACATGTGCAAATACTAGTACTTAAAATTTTTCAAATTTTCCTTCCCTTGATGATTCTTCATCTGATAGTGATAGTTGAATTAGATGAATCATGACATGTAAGACATTTTTAGACCCTAAATATCATAGATACCAACTATATACCTACTTAATTCTTTTCCAGATTTTTGGTCTAGGATTCAGGAAATCTTGTTACTACTAATGAGAATGAGCGATGATTTCAAAAAAGTGTTAATATTACGTCATAAAATTGATTTACGAAGTAATGAATATAAGTTTGAACTCGCATATTTGCATATTTATTAACGAATTAACAAAATTAAATCAAATATATATGAATTATACGTAAAAATTCTCATACATATAAAAAATTGAGGAATTTAAACAATATCTTCAAAATGTGCGTTCTGAAGGCACGCAGGAATAGTACTGTAAAGTTGGTCGGATAGATATAACGAACCTTATGTGCATAGATCAAAGCTCAAATCCATAAGGTCGCCACTAAGATGGACTAACGCTAGAAATTGCGCCTTACTAGCGTCTCCAGGTTCGGTTTCGGTTAATGGGAGGTAATAAGACAATTTCTTATTTTGTGAGGAAACTGTTCTGCCTATTGTAATTTTGAAAGAAGTATCTGAATCGTTGGTTTTCGGAGCAGACCTTTCATATAAAGCATTTTTTCGATAATCCTAACAGATCTCGAGTAAAACCGAGTGGAACATAATAGTTAATATGGGTGTTCAGGGCAAGCGGTTATATCTTAAGGAATTCCATTTAAGAGCATTGTATCCGACTATTTTGACAATTAATAAAAAATATTTCTGAATCGTACATTTCAAAAGAATTTTGTATGAGTGATAGTCACCTAATATAGATGACCATAAACAGAAAAAAAAAATTGTCAATTTTTGGAAAAATGCCCCCCACCCCTTCCTGCACACGACGATTTTTTGACGACCAGTTGAATTTGCATTGTAAGGGTATGGAGAATGATACCCAGTGGTCTATACATTTTAGCAATGAAGGTCCCACGGGGTGACACGATAGAGCCCGGTTTGAACTCTACTATAAGAGTTATTCTGATTTTTAATGGTATAACCATTCAAGAGCAAGCAGTTAGTTAAAACGTATCGAACACATGGAAGGGTTCAAACAATAGGGTGTCAATTACCCAGCTATTGAATATTTTTTCAATGTGGGACATTTAGAGTATTTGGAAACTGTGAAGGGTAGATTCTTTGAGGAAATTAACGAAACTTTGAAGGATATTCCTTGGTCTGATTTGTTCGATGGTCAAGATATCAATAAGAATGTTAAACTTTTTTATGAAATATTGAATAATACAATTAATCAATTCGTCCCTTACAAGAAAGTCAATAAGAACTATCCCAGCTATTATAAGAAAATTACAATTCAGCTCATCAAACTTAAGAATAAATACCATTCCAAGTGGAAAAATTGGTTCAAGCACTGACGTGAAGTCAGAAGCTTTTGCGCGTATGTTCTATTGTCCATTCTTCTGTATTGGACACCCTTAATCGAATTTACCATGGTAAATTATGTTGTCCATTCTCCTGTATTGGACACTCTTAATTCGAATTTACTATGGTAAATTCGAATTGAGTGTCCAATACAGGATAATGGACAACATAATTTACCATGGTAAATTCGATTAAGGGTGTTCAATACAGAAGAACGGACAATAGAACATACGCGCAAAAGCTTCTGACTTCACGTCAGTGCTTGAACCAATTTTTTTTTTCGTGATTTTTTTAAAATTTTCTAGGGGTACGATTCTTAAAATTTTTTTTTCGTAATTTTTTTCAAATTTTCTAGGGGTACGGTTCTTACAAAATTTCAAACACGTCTTTATGTTGATTTTCTACTACTAGTTACAAAGCGCCATTTCGATCGAATATTTATTTTTTGAGTTATTAAGGAAATAATATTCCAGGTGGGTATAACTCGGAAACCGTTAGACCGATTATGCCCAAAAACGAACTCAACTCTCCCTTTCGGATACGCAACCTACCCTGAAAATTGCAAGTCCCTATCTCCTTTCGTTCGAAAGTTATCGAGGCAACGGTCACCCATCTACTGAACTCACACAAGAATGCTCGAATCTCCAACAATATTTAACCGATCGTATTAAAACTGGAAACTTGGCAGTAGAGTTAGGTTATGAAGGCTCTTGCAAAATTTCAGCAATTTCGAACGAATAGTTACTGATATATAGAATTTTTTTTTATTTTCTATGATTTATTAAAAATTTTCTAAAAATGCTATCCTCACCAAATTTTGCAAACATTTTTGCGTTGGCATTCTACAACTAATATCCATGTTTGAATTCAATCGGTTCAGTATTTTTTGAGTTAATGAGGAACAAAAAACCACCAAATTTCAGAAAATTTCAGATTGCTATAACTCTAAAACCGTTTGGCCGATTATGCTCATAAACAAACTGCAATGTCGCGTTTTGGTGCACATCCTAATCTGAAAATTTCAAGCCGCTATCTCATTCCGTTCTCAAGTTATCGTGACAACAAAAATATTTTTTAATAATTTTTTTAAAATTTTCTAGCCATACGATTCGCACAAAATTTCACAAACGTGCTAAGGTTCATATTCTACAACTACCCACTAAGTTTCAATTCGATCGGATTTATATTGGTTGAAAACAAAATTATTACTCGGAAACCACTAGGCCGATTATGCCCATTAACGAACTTGTCCGTCGTATTGGGATGCGCCACCCACCCTGAAAATTTCAAGTCGCTGGCTCTTTTCGTTCTCAAGTTATCGTGGCAACGGCCGGCCGGCCGGACAGAATCAAATTTGACCTCGAATTCTTCATTGGGGAGTCGAACTTAATCGTTTGAGACCATTTTTTTCAAAAAATTCGAAAGTTACAGACATTTGGACAAAACTATAACGCGATGTTCCCCAGAACATACGCCCAAAAATACAACAATCTTAGTGACCTTCTAGAGTACAGAAGATTGCGTTCTCAGAGTAAACAGCTCATGAAGGCCGATTTTCACCGATATTCCACCGATATACAAAATGAATTGAAAGTAGATCCCAAAAAATTTTTCAGTTATGGGTCTGTCAACCAAAAACAATCATCACGATATTCCCAGAAGTATGTCTTTTGACGAAGTCAGAGCCGATACGGGTAAGGGTATAAGCATGCTTTTCGCAAACTATTATCAAAAGCGTTTATACTAAAAAAAAATTACATCTTACATGCTAGAAATATTGAGACATTAAATGGCAACCCATATCTGTTAAATTCAATTCGGTTTTCTGAATGCGAGGTGGAGAACGCTCTTCAGAACGCCAATGTAAAGAAAGATGCTAGCCCTGACTCGATTCCACCTTCGTTCGTCAAGAACTGCAGCGCGACTCTGAAAGGTCCTCTCACTCTGATATTTAATGAGTCTCTAAATAGCGGTGTCTTCCCTGATTATTGGAAGACCACGTCTATAATTCCCTTTCATCAGGGTGGCGATAGAGGATCGATAAGAAACTACAGACCTATTGGCAAGTTGTGTGTGATGGAGAAAATTTTTGAGTCATTGGCTTATCCGCACCTCTATCACCTGGTCTAAGCTCAGATTATCCCCGAACAATGCGGGTTTTTCAAGGGTAAATCAGTTGAAACCAATCGTCCTATGGACTTGACAAAGGTTAACAGATTGACGCGATATACACAGATTTTAGTAAGGCGTTCGATAAAGTCGACTTAGCTGATCATCTGAATGAACTTGCTGGGGTTGGCGTGCATAATACCATGTTACATTGGTTCGGATCATATTTGAGCGGTAGGCCTCAGTTTGTTTCAGTACAGGGTTACTCCTCGGATGCTTTTGAAGTCACATCAGGGATTCCGCAGGGGTCTCACTTAGGACCACTTCTTTTCTTGATTTTTATTAACGGCGTTAAAAAAAGATTTTGATTTCTGCCGATGATATTAAAATTTTGGCCGTGGTATATTGCTGGCAAGACTGCGTTGATATTCAAAATGAACTATTCTGTTTCAATGAATATTGCCGAGAGAAGAGTCTTATTTTGAACCTGTCGAAATACGCTGATATTTCCTTTACAAGAAATCGAGATTCCGTGTCCTATCCCTATTGTATTGATAACACCATCTTAACAAGGACAGATAGAACCAGAGATTTGGGAGTAAATCTTGGTTCCACACTCCAATTTCACTACCACTTCGAAACAGTGGTCAATGATAGCAACAAAATGCTTGGTTACATTTTAAGACAGTGCAGAGAATTCCGGAACACCGATGCCCTATAAGCTGTATAGGTACTATGCGTGTGGAGTCCTTATTACAAGGTCCATATAACTCGACTTGAAAATGTTCAAAGGTAGTTGCTGAGATTTCTCGGCTATAAAGCAGGTCTCGTAACGCAAAGAGGTAACCCTGACCATTACACCATAAGGCAGAGCAATTTTCGCGTGGTAAGTCTGGAATATCGCAGAATGATCAATGGGGTGCCGACACTGCACAAATTACTAATCAATTCATTGGAGTCCCGATCTCTTCTAGACGAAATCAACTTTTATGCTCCAACAGGTCTCTCAAGAAACACAGCAATTTCTACCTGCCGATGAGGAATACACTTGCTGCTCAGAATTCTCCTCAGTTGTTGAGAGTTTCTAATTTATTCGAGGATGATTGTGGCCTTTTCTTCGGCAGTTCGAGAAACATAAAGAATCGCATACTCGGGATTTCTTTCGATAAATTGGGAGTCGGATATTCGTTGAATATTTTGGTATGGGTGGTATTTACTTTTTTTGTGTCAATTTTTGTTTTGAATTTTTATGATTTCAGATCATGATATTTTGCAGATATATTTGTAATTAATGGTTTTTGCTTCAGTTTTACACTTTCTTGTTTAGATGTCATTGTGAATGCATTTGTAGGTGTGGAAATCACCTGTTTGTATTCCTGTTTAGAAAATAAAAATAAGAAAATAATGTATGCTGACATTGCATTTTCGATGCACAAACTACAGTATCAAGCATGTAATGAGGAAAAAAAATAATTTTATTTGATTCCCTATCTCATAGTTTATTCTGACAAGCATTTAAGTAAGTGCATCATAGGAGACCAAAAAATATTACTTTATGAATGTTAATCGAAACTTAAATTTCATCTGAGCAAGACTTTCATATAATAAGGATGCTTGAATTCTCAGTCCACTACAATCAAAGAACAAATGGAATGAGTTGAAGCTCTCAATCCTCTCAATCTATACAAGTCCAATCCTCTCCATCTATACAAGTGAGGCGGTCAAGAACAATGACCAGACCGCAACCTGTTGATATGTACTTTCTGGGTCTACCGACCTGTCGAAACCAGTGTACTGACGTGTAAGTGATATTATTCATCATCTGAGCGTAATCTCTGCCCTTATTTTCACCTAATAGTATGGAATCCCTTTGTCAGAGTTCTTTCAATTCCTTCCTATAGGAGGGACACATCTCATTTGGCCCAGCCTGTATCCTCTGGTTATAGGGGCTCAAATTTCAAAATAAGTTCTTCTCAAGATGCAGTTTCACCATAGAAATCCATTGATGTCAATTTTAACTCTAACAATCTAATACTTTCGGCTTTCGGAGATATGATTTTTCAAAATTTCAATAATAAATCGTACTTTTGTGTTTTCACAGGATGCGATAATTATTCTATCTATGAATTATTACAATATGATCTGTGTTGATACATGTCAACTTATTTTCCTGAGACATGATATGTCAAATTTGGATATTTATTGTCCATGGTTAATCAATATGATGATGGGAGGGAATGGTAGTGATAAGTTAATAATATTGAGTTCAGAATATCTCCAGTAAAAACAAAACTGAAATATTGACTAAAGTTTCAATTGATATAATATAATTTTCAGAGTGAGTTTGATTAAAGAATATATCGTTCATCATAGAATTGAGGAACGAATATCTCGGATCAGTTCGTTGTTGGTTAGAATTGGTCTATTGGTTTTGGACTAATAATTTTTGGCACTCTTGTTGAATTTAAATTCTTTTATGATGTTTGAATTTAATTTCTGCTATTATGAAGTTCTGTCATAAGAATCCATTGATATAATTCCCAACTCTTAACAATACTTTCGAAGATATGATTTGTCAAAGTTTGAACAAGAGCGCTAAAGCTCCTGCCCACAGGACTTGTACCCATTTTTTTCAACAAAAATTGATACATCTGGATGAGAGATCAAGAAGCTCAAAGAATCTATTAATTTTAAATTAATTAATAATTAATTAATTTTCGAAATTTGAATAATGAATCGTCATTATTCAAATTTCGAAAAATCATATCTCCGAAAGTATTAGCTTGTTGGAGTTGAAAATGATATCAATGGAGTTTTATGGTGAAACTGCATCTTAAAAAATTTATTTTGAAATTTGTAAGTGAAAAAAAAACATTTCTTTTCGTTACTCCGTAACCGTCTGGGCTACTTTGCCCAATAGCGAACTCAACCGAGATATTTATCTCCCTAACCTACTCTGAATATTTCACCTGCCTAGCTCATTTCGTTTGAGAGTTATTGTAGGAACAAAATTAAAAAATTTTCAAATTTTTTTTTTACACTTTATGGTAACCCGGTCAATACAAAACTTCACATGCGTCTAAAGGTCATGCTTCTACAATTTGATGCTAAATTTCAGATAGATCGAGTGATCGGTATTGGAAATATTCATAAAAAATATTCTACTAAAAATGGCCATAACTCCGAAACCACTTGATGGATTTCGCCCGTTTACGAACTCGTTTGAGGTATTTACGCTCCACACCTACCCTGCAAATTTCAATCCTCTAACTCTTTTCGTTCGAGAGTTATCGTTTTAACGGACGGATGGCCGGACAGAATCGATTTCGACCACGGATTCTTGATCAGTGAGTCGAACCAAATCGTTTTTGAGGCCATTTTCAGCCAAAAATTCGAAAATTACAGACATTTGGGTAAATTGATAAGCACTCTGTTCCGAGGAACAAGAGCGCCAAAAACAACTTCGTTTTGTTGCTCCATATTTCTGCGCGTATATTTCTTGAAAGACAGATATGTGAAGTACGTTAACAACTTCCGGATATAATTTAAACTCAAAAATCAGAAACTGTTGGCTACTTGTTTGGTCGAATATAAATACAGTGGACCAGTTTACTTCAATCGTTGGAATATTTGGATATTTCGGCAATATCTTCACCAATATAGATCCGATCGAGTTCAAATCTAGAACTTTACTGTAAAATAAGGTTTCGAAGGCTCTCGTAGAATTTCAACGATATCTGACGGAGAGTATCTGGGTTACACAATGTTTTAAATATTTTTTTTTTAATTTTGCAGACATGCGATGCTGACAAAATTATGCATGAGTCTTCGTGTCGGTATTTTTCAATTAATTACCGTGCTTTGATTCGATCAGATTAGTATTTTTCGAGTTATTGGGAAAAATTCCCAAATTCCCCCATCCCAAATTCTAAATTTCAAACGGCTATAATTATGAAACCACTCGATTGATTTTGCCCATTAACTAACTTAGCCGGCGCATTCAGACTACAAAGCTATCCTGAAAATTTCAACTCTCAACCTCATTGCGTTCGGGCGTAATCGTGCTGACGGCCGGACGGCCGGCCTGACAGAATCAATTCTGACCTCTGATTCTTTATCATTGAGTCGAAACCAGAGACAATAGAATAGAAATCCTTCTATTTCTCTATGGTCGAAACTAATCATTTAAGACCATTCTCTGGTCATAGAATAGCGCGCCAAAAAGACCGTACTCAATGGAGCTAGGTTGAAAATATGAACTGTGAGAAATTAAGTATTCGCTGAAAGAGTAAAGAAATGATTTTTCAATTGTTAGCAAGCAATCAAATCACACTCACCACCCAGGATTAACAGAAAACACAGGCAGTAATTAGGAGATCACTGCACACTATGTTGCTCTATCAACGTATCGATCAAGAATGGATAGTATCTTTTTACTGTCTGTTATAACATCAGCTAGGTTATCATCATGATTATTGTTATTAATCAAAATGCTATTTATTCTTCTAATCTCGCGTTACAAATATGTACCAAAATTTTGCAACATTAGATACTTATGGGTATAGGCAAGATATCGAGCAAGATATGATAATTAATAAATAAAATGAATTTGATACCACTTGAGGATAGCAGCAGAATAGCTAATGCAATGTTTGCCTACAAGCTCACAAATAATAAGCTTAATGGCTCCGATATAATTCATCAAGTGAGATGGATTGTCGCACCTTACATCACACGACATGTGAATTATTTCTTCTTGAACCAAGCTAGTACCTATTATTTCCTATAAGATAAGATAAGATAAGAAAGATCTTTATTTCAAAACAATTCAATTTACAAACAAGAGAAGAAATGAAATAGTGTCAAGAAATAGGGTTAAGGTCACCCAAAAAACTCCTTCAAGCTATATGGTTCCATGTACAATAACAGATTGAATATTTTCTTCTTAAAAAGTCTAAGAGAATCTATTTTTTGTATATCCCTGAGCAGTTTGTTGAAAAATTTCAGACATCTGTATTCTGTTTGCCTTTGAGTAGTTGATAATTCATGTTTTGGTAGATTGAATGCCAACGTTCTTGTGGTATAGTTCTTCTTGAGATTAAGATGTTGAAAAAACAGTTCTTTGTGTTTATGAAGGAATATTAAACATTTTTGAATATATAATGCATACAGTGTTAGTATGCCCTTCTTTTTGAAGTGTCCTCTACATGATTCTCTGGGCGTTAAATTTTCCATTATTCTTACAGCTTTCTTCTGAAGCACAAATAAGGATGAAACATTTCCTGATCCATAGAAAGTAATACCAAATCTCAGCTTTGCCTCAATGGTTGCATGATAGACTAATTTTAGTACCCTTGCGTCCAGATATCTGGCGATTACCCTGAATGCATAAATAGATGGCCCTATTTTCTTACTCAGGTGGTCTACATGTTGTTTCCAATTCAGTTCCTCATCGATGTGCAGGCCTAAGAATCTGGTGCTCTGTGAAGTTTTAAGTTTGCTGCAATTCAGAGTCACACTATCGGGAATCTCTAACTTGGAATTTGGAGGGTGGAATAAAACCACGCTCGCTTTGTTTTTATTGAGCACCATATTGTTTTTAGCAAACCATACTTCGGTATATTGCAGTACCTCTTCTGCCAATATCTTGAGATCTGGCCACAAAGACTCTATCACAAGCAGATTCTTGTCATCAACATAGTCCTCAACGCTCACCTTATCCTCACTCCAACGGAAGTTCAAACAGTAATCATTCAGGTACACTATGAAAAACAGAGGTCCTGCTATGCTTCCCTGTGGCACTCCAAGTTTCAATTCCTCTATATCCGATCTTATCCTATTTCCATCTGAATATATCTCCACCATCTGAACACGTTTACTGAAGTATGATCTTATCCAATCGAGTGTCGGTCCTGTAATTCCATAACTTTCCAGCTTGTACAGAAGCTTACCAACAACGAGACAATCATAAGCCTTCGACAGATCCAGAAATAGTCCCAGGGATAGATCTCCATCTTCAAAAGCTCCCGTTATTTTCTTTACAAAGTTGAAGATTGCTGTTTGTATTGATTTTCCTTTTAGATCACCATGCTGATTTCTGGCAAATATTCTGTTCTTCATGAGGAATGCCATTATCTGATTGCAAATAGCAAGCTCAAAGACTTTTGAAAATGATGGCAAAATACTGATTGGTCTGTAATTTCCAAATTCATTTGTGTCTCCCTTCTTGAAAATAGGTTTTACTATGGCTTTCTTCTATCTTTCTGGGAATACTCCTCTCTTTATGGAATTGTTCATTACTATTCTCAAAGGCTCCAAAATCTCCTTCGAAGTTTGCTTTATTATGTAGTTGGATACACCATCATCCCCACTAGTATGTTTATTTTTCAAAGATTTCACGATATATTCCCCTCTGCTTAGAATATTGAGATATTGAGGACTTATAACTCTGTCTCGGGTCTCTGGGGTGACAGATTTGGAAATTTTTGTCGATGGAATCGACAGAGGATCTGGAGTCTGGACCATCATCACTCAATATCTTCAGTCTGCCTTTTTCCGGCCACAACACTGATTGGTTGAGTTTGCTAGATTGACCAATGAACTGCTTGACACTTATATTTGCTTTTCAATAAATTTTGTTCTTTTGCTTTTTTGCGCGATGTTCTGGGGAACATCGCGTTATCATTTTGACCAAATGTCTGTAACTTTCGAATTTTTTGACGAAAATGGTCTCAAACGATTAAGTTCAACTACCCAATGAAGAATTCGAGGTCAAATTTGATTCTGTCCGGCCGGCCGTCCGGCCGTCCGTTGCCACGATAACTTGAGAACGAAAAGAGCTCGCGACTTGAAATTTTCAGGGTGGGTGGCACATCCCAATACGACGGACAAGTTCGTTAATGGGCATAATCGGTCCAGTGGTTTCCGAGTAATAATATTGTTTTCAACCAATATAAATCCGATCAAATTGAAACTTGGTGAGTAGTTGTAGAATATGAACCTAAGCACGTTCGTGAAATTTTGTCTGAATCGTATGGCTGGAAAATTTTAAAAAAATTATTAAAACATATTTTTTTTGTCACGATAACTTGAGAACGGAAAGAGATAGCGGCTTAAAGTCTTCAGGTTAGGATGTGCACCAGAACGCGACATTTCAGTTTATTTATGAGCATAATCGGCCAAACGGTTTTAGAGTTATAGCCATCTGAAATTTTCTGAAATTTGGTGGTTTTTTGTTCCTCATTAACTCGAAAAATACTGAACCGATTGAATTCAAACATGGTTATTAGTTGTAGAATGCCAACGCGAAAATGTTTGCAAAATTTGGGAGGATAGCATTTGTAGAAAACTTTTAATAAATCATTAAAAAAAAAAAATTCTATATATCAGTAACTATTCGTTTGAAATTGCTGAAATTTTGCAAGAGCCTTGATAACCTAACTCTTCTGCCAAGTTTCAAGTTTTAATACGATCGGTTAAATATTGTTGGAGATTCGAGCATTCTGGTATGAGTTCAGTAGATGGGTTACCGTTGCCTCGATAACTTTCGAACGAAAGGAGATAGGGACTTGCAATTTTCGGGGTAGGTTGCGTATCCGAAAGGGAGAGTTGAGTTCGTTTTAGGGCTTAATCGGTCTAACGGTTTCCGAGTTATACCCACCTGGAATATTATTTCCTTGATAACTCAAAAAATAAATATTCGATCGAATTGGTGCTTGGTAACTAGTAGTAGAAAATCAACATAAAGACGTGTTTAAAATTTTGTAAGAACCGTACCCCTAGAGAATTTAAAAAAAATGATGAAAAAAAATTTTTTAAGAACCGTACCCCTAGAAAATTTGAAAAAAATCACGAAAAAAAATTGTTTCAAGCACTGACGTGAAGTCAGAAGCTTTTGCGCGTTTGTTCTATTGTCCATTCTTCTGTATTGGACACTCTTAATTCGAATTTACCATGGTAAATTCGAATTAAGTGTCCAATATTTTTTCTTTAAAATTATAATTTCATTTACAATTTTGCTCGATGTAATTCTATTCAATTGTACATAAAATATCGGTGGATACTTTTTTGGGATGTCCCGTTTGTATCCCGAAGAAGAAATAAATAAATAATTAAATTGGATTCTGGGGTCAAGTGCGAAGCAGGGCGGGATTTATTACTGAAATTGTGAAAAATCATATCTCCGAAAAAGTATTAGCTTGTTAGAGTTAAAAATGACATCAATGGATTCCTATGGTTAAAATGCATCTTAAGAAAAACTTATTTTGAAATTTGTAATGTAAAAAAAATATTTTTTTGTTACTCCGAAACCATCCGACCGATTTTGCCCAATAACGAACTTAGCAGAGATGTGTATCTCCCAAACCAATTCCAAAAATTCCAACTGTCTAGCTCATTCTGTTCGAGAGTTATCGTGGTAACGGCTGGACGGACGGCCGGCCGGCCGCACAGAATCAATTTCGACCACGTATTCTTGATCAGTGAGTCAAACCAAATCGTTTAAGACCATTTTCAGCCAAAAATTCTAAAATTACAGACATTTGGGCAAACTGATAAGCACTCTGTTCCGAGGAACAAGAGCGCAAAAAATAGGTTGCGAAATTTCAAGCAAAATATTCCGGTAGTAGTAATTTTTCGAATTTTTTCATGTCATGTGATCCTCACGAAATTTAGCAAAATAAAGTGTTTGCTTTGGTTTTCTGCATCTAACTACTGAGTTTCAATTCAATGAGATCAATATTTTTCGAGTTATCCTGGAAACAAAATTTAAAAATTTTTGAAATTTTGCAGGCATATAAAGGGCATGATTCCACAATTTGATGCAAATTGATAAGCACTCTGTTCCGAGGAACAAGAGCGCCAAAAAGGTGGAAAGCCCTGTGGCAGGAGCTTTGGCGTTCTTGTTCAATCTTTGACAAATCATATCTCCGAAAGTATTCGTTTCTCAGGGTTGGGAATTATATCAATGGATTCTTATGATACAACTGCATCATGAAAGGAATTACATTCAAACAAGAGCACCAAAAACCACGAACTCAACCGAGATATCCATTCCTCAAATCTACTCTGAAAATTATATTGCATCAATTGAAACTTAGCCAATATTTATGTTTTGTTTTTACTGGAGCTATTCTGAACCCATTCTGATAAATTTACCAAAGTATATCATCATCATATTGATTATCCACAGGCATTGAAATATCACCAAAAGTATAATATTATTATTATTATCCTCATAATTCTACGCTGGCTGAAATGAATATTACTCTCTCTTATAGGAACACAAGATGACATGTACGAGTATGAACACAGATCATATAATAATTCATAGGTAGAATAATTATAGCATTCTGTGAAAACATAGAAGTACGATTTATAATTGAAATTTTGAAAAATCATATCTCCGAAACTCTTAGCTTGTTAGAGTTGAAAATGTTATCAATGGATTTTCATGGTGAAACTGCATCTTAAAAAAATCGAATTTGAAATTTGTAATGTAGAAATTTTTTTTTTTCGTTACTCCGAAACCATCAGGCAATCTTGCCCAATAATGAACTGAAGCGAGATGTTTATCTCCCAAACCTACTGTGGAAATAAAATTTTAAAAAATTTTAAATTTCTTTTTGACACTTTAGGACAAACTGATCAATACAAAACTTCACATGCATATAGAGGTTACTATTCTTCAATTTGATGCTAAATTTCAGATAGATCGAGTGATCGGTTTAGGAAATATTCATAAAAAATGTTTTTACTAAGAACGACCATAACTCCCAACCCGCTTGGTGGATTTCGCCCGTTAACGGACTCGTCCGAGATATTTACGCTCTGAAACTACTCTGCAAATTTCAATCCTTTAACTTCTTTCATTCGAGAGTTATCGTGCCTACGACCGGCCGGACCCGCCGGACAGAATTGATTTCGACCGCGGATAAGTTTCCTAGGACGCCTTCGATGTCATTCAGTGTTGGCTAAGTCACACTCATGATTGGTAATAACCATGAAACCCTGGGTTTGTGTCCGCCCCTTAATGATACTTTCCTCTTTGGGGAACACTGAGCGATGAGGTGATCTAGCCCGGCCACGCGGATTTTTTTTATGGTTAAAATCAAGAAATATTTCATCGTGTGCCTTTTTTCGCGCTGTTCTATGAACAGAGTGTCTATCAATTCTTCCAAATGTCTGTAATTTTCGAATATTTGGACGAGAATGGTCTTAAATGAAGATTCGACTCACTGATCAAGAATCCGAGGTCAGAATTGACTCTGTCCGGCCGTCAGCACGATTACACTCGGACGCAATGAGCTACAGAGTTGAAATTTTCAGGGTTGCTTTGTAGTCCGAATCCGCCGGCTAAGTTCTTTAATGGGCAAAAGATTTGATGGATAATTTTCTCTGCTCACACCAAATTTCAGTATGAGCAAATACGCAAATATTAGACGTTGTCAGTTGATCATCATTAGTGTTGAGAAAGTCGACGAAGTCCAACGTAGCTGTTTGTATTTGCGATTGGAGGATTTTTTCAGCTAAAAATTGTTCATTTTACAAGTAGTGTATTCTTTGAATTCAATTCTAATTAGTTTGTTTTATTTTGTATTACCATTCATAAATTAAATGTATTTAAATCTTGTGCTGCAATAAGGTTCATATTCTCGTGTCAACATAACCTAATATATTTAAAATAGAAAAAGGTTGGTTGATTAAAGGAATATTCATGCGAAGAAAGCTTTTGTACAGTTGTGGCTCCTCATTTTCTAGCTCTCGTAGTAGTTGAGCATAACAACCCAGCTTATTACTACGTTCAACCCATTCCCGCACCCAAACATTACACACTCGACGATACGTTTCATTCTCGACATTTTCGATAAAGCATTGAGCCGCACCAAAAAGACAAATCATCAATGTATTTTCTTTCTCTGAATCAGACATAGTCAACAAAAAAATTCGTTCAAGCACTGACGTGAAGTCAGAAGCTTTTGCGCGTATGTTCTATTGTCCATTCTTCTGTATTGGACACTCTTAATCGAATTTACCATGGTAAATTATGTTGTCCATTCTCCTGTATTGGACACTCTTAATTCGAATTTACCATGTTAAATTCATATCTAGCGATACGATTTTTACAAAATTTCACAAACGTGCTTAGGTTCATATTCTACAACTATTCACTAAGTTTCAATTCGATCGGATCTATATTGGTTGAAAACAAAATTATTACTCGGAAACCATTGGGCCTATTATGCCCATTAACGAACTTGTCCGTCGTATTGAGATGCGCCACCTATACCCTGAAAATTTCAAATCGCTAGCTCTTTCCGTTCTCAAGTTATCGTGGCAACGGCCGGACAGAATCGAATTTGACCCCGAATTCTGCATTGGGGAGTCGAACCAAATCGTTTGAGACCATTTTCGTAAAAAAAATCGAAAGTTACAGACATTTGAGCAAAATGATAACGCGATGTTCCCCAGAACATACGCGCAAAAACTAATTATTATTTACGACTACTGTCGCCGTCACTATAAAAACACACAAAACGTTCGTTCCTACTTTCATCATCAAATGACGTCTGAGTGGCAGCAAAGATAATGTTACTTTGATATTATTCGCCCTAAAAATTTTTGCGCCATATATTTATCACCGTGTAATGACACAGTAATAGTATATTATTTAACGAGCGGTAATGTAAGTCATAACTCACGCAGATGAAGTTTGCAGCGCGAGCCGGAGGCGAGTGCCTATAGCCTATAGAACCTAACTCTACTGCCAAGTTTCTAGTTTTAACACGATCCGTTAAATATTGTTGGAGATTCGAGCAGCCTTGTGTGAGTTCAGTAGATAGGTGACCGTTGCCTCGATAACTTTCGAACGCAAGGAGATAGGGACTTGCAATTTTCAGGGTAGGTTGCGTATCCGAATGGGAGAGTGAAGTTCTTTTTGGGCATAATCGGTCTAACGGTTTCCGAGTTATACCCACCTGGAATATTATTTCCTTAATAATTCAAAAAATAAAGATTCGATCGAATTGAAGCTTGGTAACTAGTAGTAGAAAATCAACATAAAGAAGTGTTCAAAATTTTGTAAGAACCGTACCCCTAGATAATTTCAAAAAAATCACGAAAAAATTGGTTCAAGCACTGGCGTGAAGTCAGGAGCTTTTGCGCGTATGTTCTATTGTCCATTCTTCTGTATTGGACACCCTTAATCGACAATCATCGATCCTTAATCGACAACATAATTTACCATGGTAAATTCGATTAAGGGTGTCCAATACGGAAGAATGGACAATAGAGCATATGTGCAAAAGCTCCTGACTTCACGTCAGTGCTTGAACCAATGTTTGTCGTACCTATTAATGCTGAGACACAAAATCCTCAATAATGTATGGTGTCCGGCCTTTTTGCCTAAATGTCCGACCAAACGGGCTGGTCCGGCTATTACATTTGGCGACCTGGCAACCCTATATGTGGGGAGTAGGATGAAACACCTGATCAACTGATTACGGAATGCCTTGCCATCTCAAACCAACGCAAGGAATACTTTGGGCAAGAAATCTGCAGGAGCGAAGACGTTACCTCCTTGAAGTCATCCAAGAACTGGAGTTCATCAGAAATCCAAGACCAAGACGAATTAACCAAGACGACTAACTTTTTGACAGCCTCATTGAACAGTAATGCGGATTTGATATGTGTGACGGAGTCATGGCTTAAATCAACGGTAGCAACTTCAGAATTTATGTGTGAAAGATACTGTGTGTTTCGTAAGGACCGTTCCAATGATGAAGGATGCAAGAAGGATGGTGGTGGTGTTTTTGTTGGCGTTTCAAAACATCTGGATTGTGCCCTGGTTTCCGACTGTCGTCACTCCACCCGAGTTGAAGACATATGGATCAAGATTGCCCTCGGTGGGTCAAATAATCTATTCCTCGATATTTGTTATGTCCCAACCGGTATATCTTCGAGCGACTATGCAAGTTATTTCGATGCGGTAACGGCTCTGATTGACAGTGATCATGGTGGTGGAGACTTCATTTTGGTTGGAGATTTCAACCTTCCGGGTTTTTCTTGGTCTGCGACCGCTACTGGGAAGTGGTTTGTGATATGATACAAGGCGACTCATACACTGCATTCAGGGATTTCTTATCCTACACCGCTTTGAAGCAATTCAACTCCAACCCTAATGCTAATGGTAAGGTTTTGGATCTAATTTTGGCATCTGGTATTGATGTTGTCTCTACGCGAGCAGACTTTCCTTTTGTTGGCGAGGATAGTCATCATCCCGCCTTGGATATTCTGATACGGGTTTCAGGGGAAAGGAACAAATCTAAAAAATCCAGATCAGTGTACAAGTTTTTTAATGCGGATTATTGTGCCATAAGTGATGAACTTTTACTCATTAATTGGGAGGTGTGTTTGGGGGATGATGATGTGAATGTTAACGTGGACACTTTTTATAATATACTCAATTGTATAATTGAAAGGCATGTACCAACTAGAGCTATTGAGGGTGCTAGATTTCCATCTTGGTTTTCTCGCGAGACGAAATCACTTGTAGATCTAAAGGCCAAGATTCATAACAGATTTAAAAGGTTCCGGAGGGTTGACGATTATAACCAATTTTCATTTTTACGTAAGCGTTGTAAAGAGTTAATTCGCAAAGACCACGCGGATTATATTGCACGCGTCGAAAATAATATTGTGAGGAATCCACGGAATTTCTGGTCATATGTTTCGGAGAATCGAAGTGGCGATTATCTACCTAAATCGATGACTCATGATGGCATCGAGTATGGTGAGGCTCAGGATGTTGCGAATGCATTCGGTGAGTTTTTCGCAGATGTTTTTGAAGACTCATTTAAGCCTGTTATCGACAAATCTGATGCGAGTGATATCTCAACACATGTTTGTATATATTATATTAGTTCGGAGGAAATTCTCGAAAAGGTCAATAACCTGAAAGTAAGTAAGGGTCCGGGTCCGGATTTGATACCACCGGTGTTCATTAAGTCATCGTCTGCTGGCCTCGTTTTGCCTCTTCATATAATTTTCAATCAATCCTTGCGTTATGGTGTCTTCCCTGACCGCTGGAAGCTCGCGAAGATTAACCCGATTCACAAAGGTGGAAGAAACAACGACGTATCAAATTACCGACCGAGTTTCTATTCTGAGCCATTTCGGAAAATTGTTTGAGTCAATTATAACCGACTTTATATTTAGGTCGTTGAAATCCACGATATGTGTTAGACAGCATGGTTTCTTCAAGGGTAGATCTGTCCTAACGAATTTGTCACCCTACATAAATTTCGTATCTCAACATCTAGATGAGGGTACTCAGGTGGATGCCGTTTACACGGATTTTTCGAAGGCTTTCGACAAGGTTCATCACGCGACTCTTCTGAAGGTACTGTCCGAGTAAGGTGTGGGCAGTGTAGCCAGATTCTTCAAATTAATTTTCTTCAATTTATCCTCAGAAATTCTTCATATTTCTGCAGTGGCCTGTAACGTCATTTTTGAGTACCTATACCCACCGTTAGTAAGGCCAAATACTTCCCCAATCCCGCCTATACCCAGTTTGAACTGTAACACACTGCAATATTTTTATTTTGCTACTGCTAGTGCTTTTTGGAGGCCGATAATTTTGAGTTGTAGCTAAACCATCATCTCGAAGATGTCAGGACGCGAATGAAATGAGTAAAATAGTTGCAAAAATATCCGAATTTAAATAATTCTTCATATTTTAGCTATTTTCCTAAAATATTTTTCTTTTCTTCATCAGCTCTTTTTAGAGGCTCAAATTCTGCATATTGAAGAAAATTCTGCATTTCTGGCAACACTGGGTGTGGGGGTAATCTGTTGGCGTGGATTGGGTCTTATTTATCTGATCGGCGTCAGTACGTGATTGTGGGCGATGCCCGTTCTCCTCTTCATGTCATTACGTCTGGGGTACCTCAGGGTTCACACTTGGGTCCGGTCCTCTTCTTGTTGTACATAAACGATATCTTTAAGTGTTTTACGCATGTATTTTTCGAACTTTATGCGGACGACCTTAAGGTGTACCTGGCGGTGAAGAGTATGGAGGACGCGTGGAAGTTTCAGGATGATCTTGATAGACTTTCTAATTTTTGTGAAAGCCGGTACCTATCTCTGAATGTCAGAAAGTGTAAACATATTATATTTACCAATAATTTCAATATTCTGTGGAAAATAATCTTTCAACAGGTGCGGATGTAGCCATTAATAAATCATCGGCCATCTTATAGAAAGTGTAGGAAGAACTTTTTCATCACTCTCCAACACTGTAAAATATTTTGATTCCTATTTGCTCTTTCTAACAGCAAATATTCTTCAAACTCAGCTTTCCAATATTTCGAAAGTTTTGTTGATGTTTTAAAGAGGCTATCGATGTCGATAAATTTTTGATGGAATTCAACAAATTGGTATAATTTTCAATGAATCCATTTCCAGCGGATAGATCATTGAAGGGGTGTTCTTGGCATATTCCTCATAACACTTTTCGAAACATTGAATAGCTTCATTTCTTTACCAGTTTTATTATACGTAGTTCCACAGATGTATACAATAATTGTTCACATCTCCACTACAAGGAGCACAAGACAATGAATTTCTCCAGATGTTCAGATAGAGACGAAATTTTCAAAGCATTGGGATTTAGGGGCAATAAAAGTTGTCCGTTAAGTATTGAATTCATAATGGCATCAGTTTTTGTGGTTGTGAATTCTATTTTTTCATGAAAAATAATCTCAATTATCGCAAGGTCATAACGAATTAATAATCTTCTGGAAAATCGTGTATTTCTAGAACGATCGATATATAATATAGACAAAATATATTATTATAGTGAAAACTCTTCATATTCAATTGTGTTCTGTGGGTATTGAAAAAATTCGAGTCTTATATAAAACTTCATAAAAAAATTGAACGAGACCAAAAACGAGACTCTCGTGTTGCGCTGCATGTGGTCTCGGTATCGCCTATGATATTTTTGAAAACGTCTCGTCTCGTCTCGTCTCGCTTTTCCGTGACGAGAACGAGTCGAGACGAGAAAAATCTTGCTCTCGCGTGAAGCCATTTTTCTGTATAACCAGAAGTACTACTTCACTCTACATATTTTAGAGGCTCCCTTCCAAAAATTGTCCACATACAAAATTCCGAGTAGGTACGTTAGATTTTTGGTAAATCTATTCATTTTCCAGGGGACACTCCTGTTTAGCATATTCCAATTTTTGCAAAGGCCATTTATGTGTATATCCTTGATGAGTGTTTTGTTAAGCTCATTAACTACCCTCACCTCAAAAATATTAAAAAATTATATACACAGAACAACACCATAGCTCATTAGGAATCTGCACGGAATACCTTAGTTTCAATATAATCATGTTATAAAACTTCGTATAGCCTGAAATCCAGTTGGGATTGAGCTCACTTAATGCTAAAGGGTTAATATTCTCTTTGTGACAGGTTGATATTCTTTTCAAAATCCTACTGAAATACCAACTGTTCAAGATTCATCTTATTTAGTACTGTAGTATTTGAGTTATATGTAATATCATTCCAAAACCATAAGAAAGTTTATTTCATGACAGTGAACTGATTGTCTTTAAGAGTGGGTCTTTATCGAACTGAAGTAACCATTAAGTATTTTGAATAATTATATTTTAATGAGTAATTAACAATCAGTTACAATATATTGATCAATGTATTTGTGTAACAAATTCACTGTATATTGTGATGAGTTTTATATGATCAAAAAGTATTTATATGATCAACAACATCAACAAATAATCGAACACCAATAATTTGCAACACGTATCACTGCCCCATAGTCTTCAAGAATGTGATGAACGGATCGTGAATAGTTTTGTCTAATATAGAACAACACTGCAACATAGTATTACGCAACTTTTCGTCGTCAGTTTTTTTCTGCTTTAACTCGTGAACATTAAATTCAACTACGCTATCTAATAAATCACTGAAATTATCTTCAGTAAAATTAGTAGAAGTCCTGGCTTTATGGAATAAATCTAAAATAGGCAGATGATAAGTTCTACGTGTGTTCCGCAAGAATTTTTTAAATTCTTCATTGCAACGATCGTCTACCAGGCAGTTAAAGCTTCCCGAACTGAAGTTCAGGAGTTCTTGCAAGGCAAATCGTCTTCTAGGGTCCATTTCAAATCAAAACAGAGCTGTTGTTACTGAAAAAATATTTGATCAAATTCATGTCAGGCTCTCAATAGAGGGAAAGACTTACATTGTGCTTTATTATGAATATAATACTTTTGGATAGTATCTTTCTTCTTCTTCTTCGATCAAATGCAATTCACCCTGGACAGTAGAGCCCCCTGCTGTGGACTAGAAGAAAAACTGGGATTAGCCCAAAATCTGTACTCGAGGTTTTTTCTTTTCTTGATCCACCGTAGTGTGGGATGATTCCTGTGGCTACGGAGTCTAGGATGAACCAAAATCATCCCACAGGACAAGGACATATTATGAGATTAAGAGTTATTCTGATTTTTAACGATATAATCATTCTAATCATTCAAGAGCAAGCTGTGAGTTAAAAGGTATCGTACAGATGGAAGGGTTCAAACAATAGGGTTTCATGCATGCTGAGAACGTATTTTCAAGGCACAATCTACAGTAACAAGCATTTAAGGGAAAAAAACTTAATTTTGTTTGATTCACTATCTCGCAGTTAAATCTGACAAGCACCTAAGTAACTGAACAGTGCATCATAGGCGACCAAATCGCCAGAAAATATGACTTCCTCAATATTAATTGGAAACTTAAATTTCATCTGGGCAACACTTTTAATATAATAAGGATGCTTGATTTCCCAGTCTTCTGGAATCAAAGAACAAATGGAATAAGTTGAAATCGACCTGTCGAAACCAGTGCACTGACGTGTAAGGGGTATTATTCATCATCTGAGCGTAATCTCTGCCCTTATTTTCACCTAATACTATGAAATCTCTTTGCCAGAGTTCTTTTAATTCCTTCCTATAGGAACCACATCTCATTTGGCCTCGCCTGTATACTCTGGTTGTCGGGGCTCACTCTACCTTAATTAGCCAATTTGTCCGCCATGTCATTCCCACGAAAATGGGAGTGACTGGGTACCCACAATCATGCAATCCTTAGACCCAAATTCCTAGCCTCCCAAAATTTCTCCAGCATATTGACTGTATTAATGTCCATATTAGAATCTCTTGAATTTAATATAATCAAGAGCACTCAGATAATCTGTCAGAATCAAGGTATTTTGAATCCTTTTCATAATTATTAGGTCTATAGCTACACTAATCGCACAGATTTCCGCTAAGAAGACACTCCAACAATCAGGCAATCTGCCACATATATTAATATATAGAGTTGGGGAGTAGATGCCAAACCCCTCGGAGGGTTGTCGTGTAGATACAGAAGCATCCGTAAACAGAGGCATATGCAATCCTAGAATTTCGAACCAACAAAATCCAGAAAAGCACTATTGTTATCCAAAGTGCCCTTCGGGAGGCCTGATGTGAAGATCACATCATCATAACACTGCTCTTTAGAGGAATGGTCAGCACAAGAAAGGGAAGGACCTCACTCTGCTAGATAGACGAATGTTCCTCAGAATACTTCAAATAGGCTTCAATATATGGTGGAGCTGTTCCATTTAACCACAAGGCACTAAGGTTTTCTGCATCTCCCAACACTTTCAAAGTAGGGTGATCCTGCAGACGAAAGGCTTTGGATACATACTTGAAAGCTAGCAATTTTCTTCTGATATACAGAGGCAACTCCGCATTTCCAGAAAGTAAGATGTTTGTAGGCGATAAGCACATCATTCCCAACACCGGTCTCAGAGAGGCAAACTGGACACGATCGAGTTTGGCCAAGGTATTCTTGGCACATCTTCCATATACTAATTAGGCATAATCTAGATGCGGGTGAACTAGCGCTCTATGCAACAGCAGTATAAATTCGGATGGGAACCCCAATATATTCCCGTTATGGACTTCAACGAATTTAATGCGTTCGTTGCTTTCAAACGGGCAGCATCAATTTGTGGATTCCACTTCGATTTCAGGTCCAAATTACACGCAGGTACTCAACAGTTGGTTTTCAAGGTATATCCACTGTGTTCAGCGACAAGGGTTCTGTATATTCTGGTAATCTGGACTTGATAAATATCATGCCCGATGATTTTTCCTGAGAAATAAGGAGATTGTGCTCTCTGCTCCATTCGAAAAGTCTATTGAGGGCGAAATTGAGTGTGTCTTCTTCCTATCAATTGTCCTGCCACGAGTCAGGATAACTATATCATTTGCGAAGATAAAAGTGATAATTCCAACTGGAAACAGGTAACCAGGTAATTGCATGTACAGACTAAATAGTACGGGGCTAAGCACCGAACATTGCAGAGACCCCTATGGGGTTTATGGGGGCCCAAGAGTTCACCTGAAACCGTACTACATATGTACAGCTCAGAATTATCGAATAAATCGCAGATGATCCTCACCAAACATGGAGGAATAGAACAAGCCCCCATGTCCTTTTTAAGTATTCCATAGGGAACATGATCATATGCCGATTTAATATCCAAAAACACCGCCATCACATAGTCACCTGAATTAAAAGCCTGGTAAACAAGAGTGGTATAGTTGGTAATTGTATCATATGAGTATCTTCCGCTGTGTAAGCCAAAAGTCTTCGCACTGCCCAGCTTTAACTCTAGAAAGGGTTCGATTCTAGCTTCAATCAATTACTCCAAAATTTTGGTCAAACAAGGAGCAAGGGAGTTTGGTTGATTGCTTCCAAGGGAGTGGGTTCAGATCAAAAATCAAAAATAGTTTTATGTGAATTTAATCTTCATAGCATTCAATTGGCCTTTTATTATTCAGAATTTACAGAAAATTGTAGTAGTGGAATACATTCGAAAATCATTCCAAATTCACTGTTCTGTTTTCGCAAATTTACTTTTGAAAAATTTTCTAGAAAACACGAATAACAATGTTAATGTCGATGGAATGGAAAAGAAACAGAAACGTACATTTGGAGATAGCAGAAACTCACCATTATAGTATGAACCAAAAAATTACAAACTCAAATATGATTTTATCATAATTTTCGTAAGCCCACCTCATTAGTCTTATAATTGTTATATTTGAGAATATATATTCATTTTGAGAATTTTATTTAAGTTTATAATTTTTTCAACCCAACGCCTTCGCGGAACAATGAATTGAATAACAACTACCTAGGTTCCTATTTCATCTTGATCTCAATAATATTGTGCAGAATGAAATGTAGTTATTCAATTTATTGACCAAGTAGGGTTTCATATTGTTTATTCATCCAGGGAATCCAAGCAAGAAAACCTATCCAATGAATTCACTATAGTTTGAATTATACGATATCCCGCGCTACTGCATTGAAGAAATAAGCCAAAGAGACGGTAAATTGCGGCGTTGTCAGACTGTGTTCCAGGCTATCTATATATAGAGGGCTGTGGTTTAACTGCAGGTTTAGCGCTGTGGTGTACATGAACTGATGTTACCATCTTAGGAGGGGAAAGATCCACAGAGGGGTATTGGGAATGTTGCGAACTAGACTGGGATATAGTAGTAATAACATTGTTATCAGAGGGTTTATATGCTAGGAGGCAGTTAGCATCATACCCAGGACTGGTTGGAACCTTTCTCTTAGGAATGACCGAGCTAGTTTTTCTTGTGTGAAGTGGGGATTTAAGGGAATGGTTTACATTATTCTATAGAGCTACTGAGAAGGTGCGTCGACTACTGAGAAAAGGAGAAGACAAGGAATTCTGGGACGAGTTTTGGGAGTTGTGACCTAAGCTAGGATAGTCAGGAGAAGTCAGGGTTGGAGATCCACGGGAATTCTTGTCTACTTCGAAGAATGTAATATTATAAAATGCCATGCATTCTTAATTTTTTTTTTGTCTGAGATATTCTTTGCCGGACCTGTCAGTAGAGGAATGAGGCTCATGGCAATAAACACAATTGAGAGGTCCCTCACAAACCTGTTCATCAGGATGCAAATCACCACACTGGCATCTGAATTTACCTCTACAAAGAGCTCTGACATGGCCATAGCGGAGACATTTCAAGCATTGGATTACATGCTGGAAATAAACGGGAACTAGAGACAGCCTATTAAATAATAATAATTCCTTTACAATCAAAAGTTAGCATACATGTAGTTGTGGCCCCATATGAAACCATATTATTTTTGCTAATTCTCTTATTCAGCCTGCGCATTTTAATTATTCTACAATCAGCGTATAATCCTTCACCATATTCCAGCATATAATGTTCACTAATGTCCAATCCAATATATCTATATCAATACCCATGCTAATTGGATTGGCCCAAGCTAATAGGATTAGGGCCAATAATCTTCTCCCAATAATTCAGAATGAGATACAGCTTTTTGAATAAATGGGAAATACCGATTCTGTCATGTTTTTATTTCTTTTTGTAGAATTAATTTGGTTTTTTCAAGAAAATGTATTTAATTGTTTCAAATTTAAAATGTATAATATTAGTAGGTATAATATAAAATATTAAACTATAATGAATGTAAATGCATTGCATTCATTGCAATTTTTAGCAAGTATTTTGATACTTTTCAACTTAGATCATAATCTACAAAGCCTAATTGGTACATGGCTAAAATTATCCGTAGGTCACTCAGGTATACAAGTTATCTCAAAAGACCAATAAATAGGCATCTACACATATAATTTAGAGAAGATTGTACAACTTTCTCAAAATATTGTGGATATCTTATTAAATATTAACTTTATTAACTTAGCATTTTCCGAGAAAATTTACCATAGTAATGTATATTTTTTTACACCATCAGAAAGCAGAGACTCCAATGAACAAAAAACCCACGTACTTTTTCAAAAAAGCAGATATTTTGACGTGAGAAATTTCGATTGAAAATTTGGGTGCTTTTTCGATATTAAGTCAAATTAAGGTGAAAACAAAAATATTTCAAATCCAAAAATTACAGTGTATTTGGGACATGAAAAAGTAAGTTTTTACCAAATTTGGTGAAAAAATATTTTTTTTTGTAAAAGATAAAAATTAAAAACCAAAAACGTGGTTATTTGAATTTTTCACATAAATTTTGAGGTTATGTGAAAAAAGTGTGAAAACAAATGTTGTAGATCTTTTTATTACCTACAACTTTGCCTTTCAACTTTTCCCCATAGGACTTGTAGTTTTGCCGGAAATTAAGATAAACCGTTTTTTACCCTTAAAAACTTGCCCTGTTCCCCTTCCCGACCTCAGATCGCCCGTAAATTATTTTTCCTATAATTTTTGTTATATTCTCTTCCTTTTCCAATGGGTTTCAATCTACTATAATTTTTGTTCACTTTTTATCATTTTTAAAGGCTTCGACCCTGGTCTAATCAGTGAGTCGAACCAAATCGTTTGAGACCATTGATTAGCACTCTGATCCGAGGAACAAGAGCGCCAAAAAAGACAAAGCCGTAATCAATGATGGAGCTAGGATGAAAATTTGAACTGTGAGAAATTAAGTATGCGCTAAAAGAGTAAAGAAATGATTTTTCAATTATTAGCAAGCAATTAAATCACACTCACAAACAAGGATTAACAGAAAACACAGGGAATAATTAGGAGATCACTGCACACTCTCCTGCTCTGTGAACGTATCGATCAAGAATGGATAGTATCTTTACTATCTGTAACAACATCAGCTCGGTTATCATCATGATTCATGTTATTACTCAAAATGCTATTTATTCTTCTAATCTCACGTTACTAAACTGTAAGGAAATTTTGCAACATTACTTCTATATAGGCAAGATATCGAGCAAGATAAAGGGTGCGTTTTTATTTCAATCGAAATGTCTAATCGATTAATCATAAAAGAACACACCGATTCATTTACGATTAATCGATTAGATATTTCGATTAAAATAAAAATGCACCCATACTGTTGGTATTACCCCTGAGGGAGAGGGGGTTGATTCGAACTGCTTTGAAAATTTGCCAACTCCGTTCATCAACATTGAGGAGATCTCCCCGCCCAGTAAACATTGATGCATCTCAGTAATATAGCTGAAACATTTCACGTGTAACATGAAACATTTCATTCATAGGGGTAGAGATGTTTCAGAAACATCTACGAGATCGTTAATGTCCAAGGACATTTATGCTTCAGTGGAAACATATCTCAGAAAACGTCTCAGTAACATATCATTGAAACATATAATATGAGAGATGTAGATGTAGAGATGTTTCAGAAACATCTACGAGATCGTTAATGTCCAAGGACATTTATGCTTCAGTGGAAACATATCTCAGAAAACGTCTCAGTAACATATCATTGAAACATATAATATATGTTTCAATGATATGTTACTGAGACGTTTTCTGAGAAATGTTTCCACTGAAGCATAAATGTCCTTGGACATTAACGATCTCGTAGATGTTTCTGAAACATCTCTACCCCTATGAATGAAATGTAACGTAGATATTATCTACGTTACTTTTAACGTTAATTTGGTATCATTGCAATATACCAAGGATATGTTACAGACCAATTTTTCACTGGAACAAAAACATTCTTGATTCTACTTCAATCTTCAGGTGTTTCATTAGGTTTGTACCAAATCAAGAAATTATCGGAGAATGCATCGTCAGGATTCGGAGCAGTATAAAAAATGTGACTTTTCTACCTACTGCTCCGAATCATGACGCTGCATTGTACGATAATCTCTTGATTTGGAACAAACCTATCGTAAAGAGTAAATATACAACATTACACTTAAATCCTTGGTGTCAACAAGAATACTATCGAAGGTTCTAGTCAATATATTAAACAAATGTTATCAAATCGAGTTTTTATTCTTCATTTATGCAAAGGTGTACAACAAAACCTGGAATCGAAATATTAAATAAAAATATATTATATAATATAGCACAAAAAATTTAATAAAATGAAAACAACTTATTCTTTCGTCGTTGCTCCATGATATAATATAAATATATTATTAGAAAAGTTATCAAAAAAAAAAAATCAAGTAAGCAGTATGATATTATAAAGAATTCACCTCCTTATCACCGCTGGATGAAACCATATATTTATTAATCACTTATTAGTTTCAAAGAGTATGAACTAATTTATCCTATCGCACAATGATGAATGAAACTTAAAAACTGCCAAAACTTCTACTTTCCACCAAATTAAATGATCATCAACAGACATAACCTCCACTCCTAACCACGCGACACGCGTAATCTGTGATCCATGGGTCTGTCCAGTGTTGCCAGATTCTTTTTATCAAATTTCTTCAATTTATCCTCAAAAATTCTTCATATTTCTGCAGTGGTGTGTAACGTCATTTTGGAGTACCTACATACCCCCCCCCCCCCCCCCCCCCGAAATTAATTCCTGGCTACGCCCTTGCTACCTACCCACTGTTAGTAATATTGAAAACTTCCTCATTCGGCCCAATCCCCAGTTTAACCTGTTTCACACTGCAATATTTTTATTTTGCTACTGCAAGACCATCTCGAGGCCGATAATTTCAAGTCGTAGCTAAACCATTTTACCGAAAATGTCAGAACGCATACGAAATGAGTAAAATTGTTCCAAAAATATGAGAATTTCAAAAATTCTTCATATTTTAATGGTTTCCCTGAAATATTCTTCTTTTCTTCATCAGCTCTTTTTGGAGGCTAAAATTCTGCATATTGAAGAAAATTCTGCATTTCTGGCAACACTGGGTCTGTCGCACAGAACACAGAACACCAATATGGCTGCCCGCATCCGTCTACCGCCAACCAATCAGAATCAGCAATCAGCATTCATTATTTGACATTAGGCTTATTAAATCTTTCAGACAAGATTTATTCTTGAATATATATTCTTGAAGAGATAATGATATATATTTATACGTATCATTGTCGTTTGACGGAAAACTGAAAAAAAAAATGTTGGAAAGGCTAATGTACCTATACTTTAATAAATAATTTAATATACATATTTCACCGATATTGCTTTTTTTTAGAGGCCGTGTTACATTCAAACATTTCCCTTAGATTACTGGAATGTTTTCTAATGCCCACATAATATACCTATATTATATGTCTCATATTTCATGTCACTGTGATATATCACTGATGATGCGAAGCGATGTTCCATATAAACATTTGCGAGATGTTCATGAAACATAACTTTGCAATGTTTCAAAATGCTTCACCCATATCTCATATGAAATGTTTCTGTAATATATCATGTTTACTGGGCCCCTTAGGCCCGTCCATGGTAATGCGTAATGGTAATTCCGTCCGTAGAACTGCCCATTTGAAAGAAACCAAGAAATCCAGAACATCAATATAAGTTTTCCGAAATTCAAACTTATCTATTTCTATTATTAAAAGAAAGGAGCAAACTGCGCACTCACATATTTACGTTGCTAAATTCAAAAGAAATAAAAGCTTTTCAAAATGCCGATCGACTGTGAGAAACAGCTCAAATTGGTACCGGATGGTTTGTTTTATGACTACTGACACATATCCACATTCCACAATGAATACAAAAGTCAGTATCCCAATTATTAGAGACGCTGCTGGTAATATATGCGGTAGTCCGCGGGAAACAGCCGATTTTTTAGCTTGCACATTCGCTGAGGTGTACGTACCTGAACCTCCTGGAAATTTACCTATCATTGCATCTCCTCGTGAACATGACGAACTGGATATTATAGTTCTTTCCAGGGAGTTGGTAGCAGAGTATCTGGATAAGGTCAAAGTCAGCAGCTCCCCAGGGAGGGACGGATTCTCTCCACGGCTGCTACATAACTGTTCCGAAGCTCTATAGCAACGCCGGTGTATCTCATATTCCGACGATCTCTTTCCAGCTCTACTCTTCCGAAAGATTGGTTAACAGCGTTATTTCGGAAAGGATCGTTGGCGACCAGATTATTGAATTCTGCACAATACATAAAATTATTCCCGAACAACAGCATGGTTTTCTCCCTCATCGTTCTACTCTCACAAACCTCATCTGCTGTCTTGATGATTGGACGAGGTCATGGGATGCCAATCTGGCTGTGGATGTAGGTTATCTGGACTTTTCAAGAGCCTTTGACAGAGTGCCGCATGGGCGCCTTTTATGTAAACTCGAGCACCAGGGAATTAGAGGTGGCCTACTCAGCTGGATCGGTGCGTTTCTATCAGGTAGATCTTACAAAGTGAGGGTGAGGGATATTTTTTCGTTTGGTGGGTGGAATGTCGAAAGAGGCGTCCCTCAGGTTTCGGTACTTGGGCCGATACTTCTTCTATTGTACAGTTCGGATCTCCCTAGATCTCAAGTTATCGTGACAACAAAAATATTTTTTAATAATTTTCTAGCCATACGATTCGCACAAAATTTCACAAACGTACTTAGGTTCATATTCTACAACTACTCACCAAGTTTCAATTCGATCGGATTTATATTGGTTGAAAACAAAATTATTACTCGGAAACCACTGGGCCGATTATGCCCATTAACGAACTTGTCCGTCGTATTGGGATGCGCCACCCACCCTGAAAATTTCAAGTCGCTATAGCTCTTTTCGTGGCAACGGCCGGCCGGACAGAATCAAATTTGACCTCGAATTCTTCATTGGGGAGTCGAACTTAATCGTTTGAGACCATTTTCGTCAAAAAATTCGAAAGTTACAAACATTTGGGCAAAATGATAACGCGATGTTCCCCAGAGCATACGCGCAAAAAGGTTTAAATTTACAAAATATTTTTCTGACGTACCTTATTATTAATACTGAGACACAAATTCCTCAATAATGTAGGGTGTCCGGCCTTTTACCCAAATGTCCACTGTCCGGCAATTAGGTTTAGCGACCTGGCAACGCCTATGTGGAGAGGAGGATGAAACTCCTGATCATCTGATTAAGGAATGCCTCACCATCTGAAACCAACGCAAGGAATGCTTTGGGCAAGAAATCTGCAGGAGCGTAGCGAAGACGTAATTCCTCCTTGAAATCCTCCCAGATACTGAGTTCATCAGAACTCTGGAACTGGAAGGCGAACTGCAGATGGTGGTGACATCCACAGCTCTGATAGGGGACACAAAAGACTTTAAGGTAGCAGTGCTACGTTACCCCCTACAACAATATACTGGACTCATCCCCTGTGGCGGACATTTGGTGCTGACAGAGCTCTTTTGGTGACCTCCAAGTGATATCGCAGAAGGCGTCACAATATGCTGGAAAGAGCTCGTCGAAATATCTTTGGGAGGTCCCTGTGTTGCCTGGGACGTACCTTTATATGTGTGATGTGTGCAAAGTTTTGTATTGATCGGACGATTACGTTCGGAAAAAAAATTTAAAATGTTGTTTTCTCAATAGCTCGAAAAATAATTCTTGATGTTACTTTCTAGTATTCTACTATTGTTCTGAAACAGAGATGATTTAGAAAATTCCAAATATTTTTTGTAATATCTTGAAAATCATTATTAATTTTGAGATAACCTGAAATATGGAGTTCCAAAATGGTCGTTACGGCGGGATGTCTACTTTCCCCGCGTCCCAGTTTGGAACTCCAAAATCAAGTATAAATTTAAAAATATATTAACAAGAACGACTAAGATTATTAAATGTTATAAGTGTTATTGTAATTTGTGAAGAGTTTGGAAAGATTGTCCGGATTCATGGTGATTGTTGGATAGTGCACGTACACGAGGTTATAATATTCCTGGTGATCGGTTTATCCGAGACTCCCGTTGGCCCCAGGGACACCAGGATATACGACGAAGAAAATTACCGAGATTGGGTACATAGCCTTACTGTGCTGAGCCCATGTTCAAACCTCCCCAAATAGGGGGTTACTATTTTGGGGCTCTGTTTGTCCGAGAATTTACATACATATATACATATATAACCTGAAATATGTTACCCTCTATCATTTGACTCTATCCAACAAAAAGGGAAAAAGGATTTGTTCCCATTTGGATATCTGGAATTCTGAAAGTCGATATTGTTGTCGATAAGTTGATTTCCTTTGGATAGTTTGAAGGTTTGCCAATATAAGGTTCAAATGACAGATTTAAGAATTTCAATAGCATTCCGAAGATATTTGCAATTTTTGTGAAACCCTACATCATTTTATCTTCAAGAAGGCTCATAATTACACAAAAAGTACCAGAAATAAAAACATGGTGCTTCAAATATAGCAGACTTCATATAGTCATTGAAGATTGCAAAAATACATTAAGTATTGCATTTGAAATAAGGAGCTATGTGTTTCCAGTATAACCAGAAGTACTACATCACTATCAATATTTTAGAGGGCTGTTCCCTTCCAAAAATTTCCCACATACAAAATTTCGAGTATCTGGGTTACATTTTTGGTGTATCTATCTATACATTTTCCCGAGAAAGAGTGTTTTGATACGCTCATTAACTACCTTCACCTCAAAAATATTAAAAAATTATATACACAGAACAACACCACAGTTCATGAGGGGTCGGTACGGAAGACCTTAGTTTCAATATAATCATGATATAAAACTTAGTATAGCCTGAAACCCAGTTGGGATTGAGCTTACTTAATGCTTAAGGGTTAGTTATTCTGTTAGTGATAGGTAGATATTCTTTTCAAAATCCTAATAAAATAACAACTGTTCAAGATTCAACTTATTTAGTACTGGCTTTTAAGTTATATACAACATCAGCAACATTATACAAAATAATTAAATAAAAACAAATGTAGATTCACTAAAACCATAAGGAACTTAAATTTTATTTCAATAAAGTGAACCGATTGTCTTTAGGAGCTAGTCTTTATCGAACTGATGTGATCAATAAGTATTTTTCCTAATTCTATTTTAAAGAGTAATTAACAATCAGTCACAATAATATTATAAAATGTATCTGTGTAACAAATTGACTATATACATATTGTGATGAGTTGTATTTATATGATCAACAATAGAGTTCACAGTGATTAGAAACAAAATAATCGAACACCAACAATTTGCAAACAGTATCACTTATGAGGCAGTGATGTCTTCAAGAATGTGATGAACGGATGATAAACATTTTTGTCTAAAATAGAACTACACTGCAACGTAATATTCCTCAACTTTTCTTGGTTAGTGTCTTTTTTATTGAACTCATGAATATTAAATTCATCTACTCCATCGAATAAATCACTGAAATCATCTTCTTTAAATTCATTAGAAGTCCTGGCTTTATTGAATAACTGTAAAGTAGGCATATGAGAAGTTCTTCTTGTGTTCTTCAAGAATGTTTGGAATTCTTCATTGCAACGATCGTTTACCAGGCAGTAAAAGCTTCCTAAACTGAACTTATGGATGTCTTGCAAGGTGAATCCTCTTCTAGGCTCCATTTCAAATCAAAACAGAGCTGTTGTCACTGAAAAAATACTTGATCAAATTCATGCCAGGATCTCAATAGAAGGAAGAGTTACATTGAGATTTGTGGCGAATAAAATACTTTTGGTCGGTATCTTTACTTTCTGTTATAACGTCAGCTAGGTTATCATCATGATTCTTGTTATTACGCAAAATGCTATTTATTCTTCTAATCTCACGTTACAAAACTGTAACGAAATTTTGCAACATTACTTCTAGATATCCAGAAAAAACTATACTAATAATAATTACTTACATTAGTTCCATTGTTATTTCCCATTTTCCAGACACAACAGTTCTCAAATAAACCGGTAACGGCGGTAACACAGATAACTGACAGATAACCATGTCTCTGCAGATAACTAAAAGACCACATTAGTTAGGTTAGGCGGGAAATTTGAATTACGATCCATCCGTGGATCCGAGCACTGAATTCCCCATGCATTTCTTATGGACCTAAAATTTACGCGAATTTCTCGCCTGTTTTTAGATACTTTGGCTAATTTCTTAAGGTTTATTTCGGTTGAAATAGATTCTGTGAACCTTTCTCAATCATCTAGAATCAAGTTTTCATAACAAAATGGTATATTTCCAAAAATAATTAATAAATATAAAAGTGTTCACCGAATTCGATTGACGTATGTCTTAGCTCACTCGAAATCAGTCAAAAATAATAACATAACCCTAAATCGGCCTTGTAATGACGCACAACAGAAGTCATCTACGACATACGGTAATCTTTCGAACTACACTGGTTTCAATTTTGATTTAAGAATAAATTGATGTAGATTTTGATGTGGAAATAACATTAAAACATACACTAATGATGAAGGTACCCAATACTTGATGTCTCTGTACTAACATTCTCTTTTAAATAGGGTAGTTTCATCTCAAAGTTGAAATTCCTTGTTAAAAAATTTGAATATGGATCTCCCGCCAAGAGAATGATTCTAACCTAACTAATGTGGTCTATATATGTATATGAATATATGTATGACCGGTAAAGTTTGACCGGATGACCGGTAAAGTTTAGGTGAGTTTAGGTTAGAAATACTCAGATCTCATGTAATTTTAGGATACGATATTCACGACATTTCTTGAAAATAATTAGCGCGTCGGCATTCTACAAGTAATTACAATTTATTCGCTGTTATTCGTATATTTTGAGTTATAGAAGAAATAAGAATACAGTTTTAGATGTACTATAACCACAGATAACTCTGCTATATGCTATATGTGTTATAACTCCCAAAACCGTTTTGCTGATTATGCCTCAACGAACTTAAATGTCGCATTCGGATGCGCAACCTCTACCCTAAAAATTGCAAGTCGCTATCTCTTTCCGATCGAAAGTTTATCGTGGCAACGGTAATACCCATCCAGTTATTGAACGCACCCAATAAGGCTGCTCATATCTCCAACAATCCGATCGTGCTCAAACTTGGCTGTAGAGTTAGGTTTGAAGGCCATCGCAAAATTTCAGTGATGTCGGACGAATACTTTCTAATATACAGTATTATTATTAAAATTTTGTAGTGATACGATCCTCACGAAATTTTGCAAACATTTTCTCTAATTACCATGTTTGAATTGGATCAGATTAGTATTTTAGTTATTGAGGAAATAAAAACCAAATTTCAGATGGATATAACTCCAAAACCGTTTGGCAGATTATGCCTTTTAACAATCTCAAATGTCGCATTTGTATGCGCAAAATTATAGCATGATGTTCCTTAGAACATGCGCGCAAAAATATTTTTAATTAATGTATGATGCATTACTTAAAACCTTGAAGATGTGTTATGAAATTGAGCCCAAAGATTACACCTATTTCTGTCAAGAAAATATTAAAAATATACTTTCTTGAACTTGCAATTTTACGTGAGGATAAGGATCAATAAAATAAATTCATTCTGGTATTGATATTGAATTTTCAAATGTTTTACTCTTTAGAAAACATTTCTTGAGTAATAGTGTTTTAAATAAGTTGAGAATTTTTGGAACCGTTGATGATACTTTATACTGAACACAGTTTAAACTACCACTACACCAACACTAATAACACATTTCACTATCTTACATGCGTTTCAATATCCAAGTTATCTTCTTCAGAATGGTAGTGTAAACTGTGTTCATAGTATACCTAATAGTGTTTCAGCTTGAATGGAATTATTCAATTAAATTAATCAATATTAAATAATGGATAAAATTAATGAATAATAACAATAATATTTATTACCAAATTCCTCTTAGTACAAAAAGGCCACATACGCCCATACATATGTTGGTCCCAAATTTAATATGTAATAAATGTTCAAATAAACACAACAAGATATAATATAATATATATATATATACACGTATCCAAAAATAGAACATACCAACCTCACAAGCAATGGTGTTATTCAAACTATTTGAGTATTTAGTGATATATTCGACAGTAAAATATGTACAAAAGAAAATCAATGTTCTTCAAATTATCAAATCTTTATTTCTGATCCACAAGTGATACTTAGTGGCAACTGAGAGCAAATTACGAAACACAATAATAACTGATCTTTATTGACTACCCTTAATGGCCATTGGTTGAAGTCTTTCATCCTTTGAATAAAAATAATTCTTAACAATTTAAACGTTTCAGAAGTTTATAGAAAGGAAGTTAAGTATAAGGATTTCAACTGAGGAAATTGAACCTCAAGTAGTTGATGAAAAATATATCATTTTGCAAATTAGTTTTTCTGAATTGAAACATTGAACAACTTCAAAAATGAGAGAATTCATCATATAGAAATGGTAAATATATCTAGTATATATTATTGGTGATTAAATAAAATTTTGTGAGCTGCTGTGCAACAGATTGATCTTGCATTTTGCAAGTATACTTTTTTGCCATTTGAAAGACCTAATCTAGATTAGCGCATTAGTTTCAGCATATCTATACAAAAATCTTTAATGGTTTCATTACTGGAGTAGGTGAACCAAGTTCTCCAAAACATTGTTCAGATGGATGTCTTCAACATTGTTAAGTTTGTTGATAGTACAGTGCATGTCACCGAGGATATTTGGACATATATTTCATGTAAACATATCAGAGTTTCTACCACAATATTTGCTTTTTCTCTCCCAGTGAGAGATGTAATGAAAAAGTAAGTTATACGAATTTTCCACACTGTCTATTATTTATTCCCAGGTTGCCCCACATTTGTTATCCATCAAAATCTAGTTGCTTTCTTATGGAAACTTCATCAATAGTAAGTGAACAAATGACTTCCGTTGCACATATGATACTCATGAACGAATCACTATGTCAATATCTCCATAAATAGATTTTAGAGAATCTATGGATTATCGAAGCAACATTTTAGTATAATCCAACACTTTTCAAGATATTTTGAAACATTATATTTCTTAAATGAATTTAGGCCAAGCAACAAAAGTTTTGGCATTGATATTACTGAATTCCTTCTAGGGAACAGTCTATTCAATAATTTTTTATTGCTGATGTGTAGGGTTTATACTTTTCTGTGTATGAATTTATATAAATGAGAAGTAAAGAATAATAGATTTACTTTCTTAAGTACAAATTCTGTGGGGTTCAATTTTTATTTCTTCGGTTCATAGGTACGTAACCAGGGGCGATGTAAAACTTTATTCTATATATTGGATAATATTCATTATCGTCATATTTGACCACAACAATATTATCACTTTGTTTTGTGGATGTATCACATCCAGCTGGTGGTAATTTCATATTGTATTTACCCAAACACTTCTTCCCAATTAATACTTTAGCAATAAACATTACTTTCTCATTGTTATCTGTATCGGAATAATTTGCTGCATACATTGCATTACAAGAAAAACACACTCCCTGACCAAACCTATGTCCAACTTCTTTGCCACTAAATCTCCAGTTGAAATTATTTTTACAAATACTATCAGCATATATCAACTTAGTGCCATGAAACAATTCTAGCTCTTCCAAATAAGGGTAACTTTTCAGTTTTTGCTTCTTTTTCAGTAAATAACTAGTTTCCAATAATTTATTATCAATTTCATCAATACTGATCACTTTGAAATATCTGTTGGTAATCCTCCTTTTGATATCCCAGTATTCATCTTCACTTTTATAAATTGGCAAAATTTGATAAATAGGCGAGTCAGAGAACAAATGTAGCCTCAAAAGAACTGGAAAATAGTTTGGATCAAACTTCTCATTTTTGATATTTAATTGTGTAGTTCCATGAATGATTGAAGTGCTTTCTTGAATAAAATTACTATTGTAGATCTTGGGATCCCTCACTCCTCTGTTTATATTATAATTAGGAATAGCTGAAGAGTTTCTTGGAACAGTAATTCTGTTCTGTACATCCTTATTTCGTGTCTCAATTCTCCTTGGACCACTAGAAGTGATTACCGCATTTGTATTATGAATAGTTGAAGAGTTTCTTGGAACAATAATTCTGTTTTGTAAATCGTCATTTCGTGTATCAGCACTTGGACTACTGGGAATGATTTCCTCATTTTCCACACTTTTTTGCAGGCAACAACAAAGCCCCCCCATATCAACGAGTAATTTTTAAACTAAACGACACAGTTTTGCAGAACCAAATATTTTTACTTTATCTTCAAAATGAACATGATTAAATATCGATCAATTTACCTAAGCAGCGATAACGACACACGACACCAAAACTAAATATAATAATAATTATGTAAAAACATTTGATCAGTGACAACAACTATGATTATTGATTATCTTTATCTATAACAAAACAACTGGTTTGATATCAGTTTAGGTTTAGATAGGTGAATCGGTGATTTCTGGGCAGTGATTAGTGTTGTGAGTGTGGAAAATGTCTTAAATACTCCTCTGATAAATACTGAAAAATGTCCGAAAATTATCATTACTTCTAAAAACAGTCGACATTTAGAGTTTTTTAGTATTTATGGAAATTATCGAAAATGTCTGGATAAATATCATAAATTTCTTTTCTACTTAAACATTTTTTGAAAATTTTCATTTTGTCCGATATTTATTCTTCTTTTCTACTTGGATCGAAGATGCTCAACGATCTGAGATGCCAATTTTACAAAAATTTTTAATAAGTTTATTTTTTTCTACTTGGATCGACGATGCTTAACGATTTGTGTTGCCATTATACAGAGTTTTTTCTTAAGCAGCTTATTCTTTTCTACTTGGATCGAAGGTTCTCAACGATCTGTGAACCAATTGGAAAATTATACAAAGTTTTTTTTAAACAAGTTTATTTTTATTATTTAACAGTCTAATTAAATCGATTTTTTTTTCTAATACTAATTCAGAACCTGGCTCCGGTCCTTTATCACTGATAGTCAATAAAATAACACGATAATAACTCATTCAATGATAAGTTATTTGTTATTTCCAATCGACCATGAAAAATTTCTTAAAATGCCTCAAATTGTCCTGATATTTTAACTAAACATGTGACAATTGTCATATTTTTCCCGATTTTTCCACAATGTCCGTAAATACTTAAATACTCAAAATGCTCGACCTTGGGGGAAAGTTTCGGACATTTTTCCAGGACATTTGTCCTTAACTTAAAAACTCGAGTATTTAACATCACTAGCAGTGATACCACCAATGATCTAAGTCCTAGAGAGAACCATTGACTCCAACATAACAGAGAGATGCAATGATCGAAAACAGCTGATGTAGGGCAAAACATGGTTTTGAAAACCAAGTTAAATTATGAACTTTTATTAGTTTTTGGCAATCTGTTCAGGTTAACAGAGTCCAGATATGGGCTACGTCAAAAAAAACATCGGGGATATTTTGAAATCAGAATTCTTTGAAATTTCAGAATATGATGTCGATTTTAGTTTATGCGCTGAGTATAGTCGATTCCGCCAAAATTTTAATCATTCTCCTAGTCCTATCCCGAAATTTCCAAGAGTTATCACTGCTGTAGACGTTGACAGACTTAAGTAATGGGAGAATCGTCTATGATCACAGAATTTTTACTTCTTGCATTATTATATTTATATCTTGTTCATAGACAAGATATACTTGATGATGATCTTGTTATACGACAAAACTTGAAGAATGTTTGCGCGTCGGCACTTTTAAGTAATTACCGAGTTTTAATTGGATCAGATTTGTATATTTTGAGTTATAGAGGAAATAACAACAAAAATTTAGATGTGTATAGTCTGAATTCATTTGCCAAATTATGCATATTAACGAACTCAAATGGCGTATTCGGATGCGCAACCTACCCTGAAAAAGTCGATATCTCTTTCCGTTCGAAAGTTATCGTGGCAACGGTCACCCATCCAGCTACTGAACTCACCCAAGGCTGCTTGGATCTCCAACAATATAGATCCATTGGAGTTCAAATTTGGAACTTGGCTGTAAAGTTAGGTTTGTAAGGATATTGTAAAATTTCAGTGATGTCGGACGAATAATTTTCTAGTGATCCGATCCTCACGGAACCGTACTCGGAAACCGTTGGGCCGATTGTGCCCATTAATGAACTTGTCCGATGGCATTTGGACGCGCCACCTACCCTGAATATTTGACGTCGCCATCTCTTTCCGTTCTGAAGTTATTGTGGTAATTTAACCTCGAATTCTTCATCAGTGAGTAGAACCTAATCGTTTATCGGGACCATTTCCGGCAAAAAATTCGAAAGTTGCCGACATTTGGAATATACACGTTGTTCCCCAGAACAAGCGTGCAAAAAGAAATAAACAAAATACCCGTTCATAACGCAAGAATTGCGCTTTATAATACTTTTGAATTTAATAATTTTGAATGATGTAGCTCATTAGGAATTGTCACAATAAATTGGTAACGTTTGAGATAATTTAAACTGAAATATCTACATTTTTTCAAATAGCACCCCCTTAATTTCTTCAAACATATCGATAGAAAATTTAATTTGCACTATTATTTCTCAGATGTTCCATACAGCTATCATCAACTCTTCCTTAAACATGGCTAAAATAATACAATTTTTGCGCGTATGTTCTGGGGAACATCGCGTTATCATTTTGCCCAAACGTCTGTATTTTCGAATTTTCTGCCGAAAATATGGTCCCAAACGATTGGGTTCGACTCGCTGATCGAGAATTCGAGGTCAAATTTGATTCTGCCCGGCCGGCCGTTGCTACGATAACTTGAGAACGGAAAGAGATAACGACTTGAAATTTTCAGGGTAGGTGGCGCATCCCAATACGACGGACGAGTTCGTTAATGAGCATAATCGGCCCAATGGTTTCCGAGTAATAATTTTGTCTACAACCAATACTAATCCGATCGAATTGAAACTTGGTGAGTAGTTGTAGAATATAAAACTAAGGGCGTTTGTGAAATTTTGTGAGAATCGTATCGCCAGAAAATTTTTAAAAATATTAACTACGTCACGGTAACCTAAGAACGTAAAGACATAGCGACTTGAAATTTTCAGGTTAGGTTGAGAATCTGAATGCACCATTTGAGATTGTTTATAGGCATACTCGACAGAACGGTTTTGGAGTTATACCCATCTGACATTTGGTTGTAATTTCCTCAATAACTCGAAAAATACAGAACCGATCCGATTCAAAGATGGTTATTAGTTGTAGAATGTCAACGCGAAAATTTCGTGAGGATCGTATCACTAGAAAATTTTTAAAAAATCATAGAACATTATATTGAACAAAAATATATGTCAGAAACGTTCGAAATCGCTGAAATTTTGCGAGAGCCTTCAGAACCTAACTCTACTACCAAGTTCCATCATGATCCGGATCTATATTCCTTGCGTTCCGAAATTGCTGGCATTACTGGCCGCAGTAAGTAATTTCGGAACGCTCTTAAGTAAGAGTAAGCATCGCCAGTGAATTTCAGTAATATCTGACGTTTCAATTTACTGCTCAGTACTGTTCACTGTTCAGGAATATCGGAACACGGCAAAGGTTGGAGATCCGAGCAGCCTTGTGTGAGTTCAGTGGCTGGATGGGTGACCGTTGCCTCGACAACTCTCGAACGAAAGTTGATAGGGAATTGCAATTTTCAGGTTGCACATATGAATGGGAGAGTTAAGTTCGCTGTTGGCCATAATCGGCCCAACGGTTTCGTAGTTATACCCATCTGAAATATTATTTCCTCGATAACTCAAAAAATATAGATTCTATCGAATTGAACCTTGCTAACTAGTTGTAGAATATCGACATGAAGACGTGTGTAAAATTTTGTGAGGACCGTACCACTAGAAAATTTTTAAAAAATTGCGAACCAATCCTAACTGGGTCCTCAGTTAAGGATAAAAAAGAATCGCAACCTCAGTTAACATGAAAATTTACGTGAAACAGGCCTGTTTCACCACCGTTAAATACATTAATTGAGGTTGCGATTCTTATTTATCCTTAACTGTGGACCTCAGTTAGGACTTAACGGAGATTGAATGCTTTATGAATAATTACCATAGTTAGAATGATCCGATTTAGATCAAATGTCAAATACGCGCTGTTTTGTTCGTTAACTTGTCGCCATTTTGGAGGTAATATCTTGTCTATGGTAATATCATTATGCCTTTCTCATAGAAGCCCTCGTCCCTATTGGCAAAAAATTGAGACAGTCGATTTTCACAAGCGAATGTTTCACCAGCAAAATTGTTCGTCACGGACAGCAACAGATGGTAATCACTTGGTGCCAGAGGTCTGGACTAAAAGGTGGATGCATAAGAACCTCCCAGAGCATATGGCGATTCACTATCGATGTATGTGTGGCCTGGCGTTGTCCTGGTGGAACACAATTCCTCTCATATTGGCCAAAGCAGGCTGCTTCTGCGTGATTGCTTCTTTCAAACGGTACAATTGTTGAAACTGTCAACAATTTCCGAGTTAACAGTTGTGCCTAGGGTTGCCAACCGTCCTTTATTTCAAAGGACAGTCCTTTATTTCAAAACTATGTCCTTTTGAAAGGTGTCAAAGGACGGCAAATGTCCTTTGAAATCATTCGAAGACGTAAATTCTCTATATTCACGCTAAATGCAAATAAAATGTAACAAAAAATAATTCAACCCAGAGTAGTTTACAAGCCCCCCCCCCCCCCCCCCAGTCTGACCGAAGTCCTGTATTCCAATAGCTCGGAGTTGGCAATCCTAGTTGTGCCATAGGGGAGCAGCTCATAGTAGTCATAGTAGATAATTACCTGCCAATCTCACCAAACACAGCATAACCTTGCTGGTCGTCAATCCTAGCTTGGGCACCGTTTCCGCCGGTTCACCGCCATTCGATCACGACCGTTTTTGCTTGACGTTGTCGAAAGTGGTCCACTTGCAATTCAGCAGCGTTTTGCAGATGAAAATTCAGTCAATAAGGTTTTTTGCGATAACTCGTGTGGCACCCATACATCGAGCTTCTTCTTGAGTCCAGCCTTTAAAATGGTTCCAAACTCTTTTTGCGCGTATGTTCTGGGAAACATCGCGTTATAGTTTTGCCCAAATGTCTGTAACTTTCGAATTTTTTGAAAAAAATGGTCTCAAACGATTAAGTTAGACTCCCCAATGAAGAATTCAAGGTCAAATTTGATTCTGTCCGGACGGCCGTTGCCACGATAACTTGAGAACGAAAAGAGCCAGCGACTTGAAATATTCAGGATGGGTGGCGCATCTCAATACGACGGACAAGTTCGTTAATGGGCATAATCGGCCCAGTGGTTTCCGAGTAATAATTTTGTTTTCAACCAATATGAATCCGATCGAATTGAAACTTGGTGGGTAGTTGTAGAATATGAACTTAAGCACGTTTGCGAAATTTTGTGCGAATCGTATGGCTAGAAAATTAAAAAAAAATTATTAAAAAATATTTTTGTATCACGATAACTTGAGAACGGAATGAGATAGCGGCTTGAAATTTTCAGGTTAGGATGTGCACCGGAACGCAATATTTCAGTTTGCTTATGAGCATAATCGACAAACGGTTTTAGAGTTATAGCCATCTGAAATTTTCTGAAATTTGGTGGTTTTTTGTTCCTCATTAACTCGAAAAATACTGAACCGATTGAATTCAAACATGGTTATTAGTTGTGGAATGCCAACGCGAAAATGTTTGCGAAATTTGGTGAGGATAGCATTTGTAGAAAATTTTTAATAAATCATAGAAAATAAAAAAAAAAAATTCTATATATCAGTAACTATTCGTTCGAAATTGCTGAAATTTTGCAAGAGCCTTCCTAACCTAACTCTACTGCCAAGTTTCAAGTTTTAATACGATCGGTTAAATATTGTTGGAGATTCGAGCATTCTTGTGTGAGTTCAGTAGATGGGTAACCGTTGCCTCGATAACTTTCGAACGAAAGGAGATAGGGACTTGCAATATTCAGGGTAGGTTGCTTATCCGAAAGGGAGCGTTGAATTCGTTTTTGGGCATAATCGGTCTAACGGTTTCCGAGTTATACCCACATGGAATATTATTTCCTTAATAACTCAAAAAATAAATATTCGATCGAAATGGCGCTTTGTAACTAGTAGTAGAAAATCAACAGAAAGACGTGTTTAAAATTTTGTTAGAATTGTACCCCTAGAAAATTTGAAAAAAATTACGAAAAAAAAAATTTTAAGAATCGTACCCCTAGAAAATTTAAAAAAAATCACGAAAAAAAAAATTGGTTCAAGCACTGACGTGAAGTCAGAAGCTTTTGCGCGTATGTTCTATTGTCCATTCTTCTGTATTGGACACCCTTAATCGAATTTACCATGGTAAATTATGTTGTCCATTATCCTGTATTGGACACTCGATTCGAATTTACCATAGTAAATTCGAATTAAGAGTTTCCAATACAGGAGAATGGACAACATAATTTACCATGGTAAATTCGATTAAGGGTGTCCAATACAGAAGAATGGACAATAGAACATACGCGCTTCTGACTTCACGTTAGTGCTTGAACCAATTTTTTTTTTAATTTACTCTGTATAGTCAAACTAAACTGAGTCAACTGATCATAAAACTGTCAGGAAGGTTTTTGTAATATGAAATTTCATTTGTCTAACGCCACCTAGAGGAACCCGCTCGGACTTATACAACGCGAGATACATATAACTAAAGCCATCTATTGTAAAAATAATGGATTTCTGTTTACTACACCTTATATTATGAATGGTTCTCCCTCACGATTACACAAGTTGGATATATTTTTTCACCCATTCACCACACCTCACAACAGAAGAAATCAAAGATATTCTTGCAATGATCATTTAATAATTCAGTTCCAGTTTCGAACACAGGTCGTAATAAAGATGAAATGAAAATATCAATCACTTTATTGATACTTCTCTAATTTACACTGAATTAATTTAAAGTATATACAATAGAAAAAACATTTTTTTTTTCAATATAAAAATACAGTCTCAATAACTAACTAGATAATTCATAACTTGACTAATAAAAACCCATTATAACTTACTAGTAACAAATGCTTAGTCATTATCTTGCCCAGGGCTAGTCGGAGAATAACTTGGGGAAGATGGTGAATACCTTGGAGCTGGTGGGGAATAATTAGGTGAAGCGGGAGAGTAACTAGGAGATGTTGGAGTAAAGTTTGGAGAAGTTGGCGAATATTTAGTACTTTGGGGCGAGTACTGCGGAGATGTGGGGGAATATCCAGTTGAGCTTGGGGAGTAATTTGGAGATGAAGGAGAATACCTTGAACTTGCAGCAGGTGTGTGTTGAGGACTTGATGGGGAATATCCTGGGGATGCTGGTGAATATCCTGGAGAAGTTGGAGAATATTGATGGCTATCACCTGGGAATGATGGAGAAGTTGGAGAGTAATTTGGCGATGAAGGTGAATATTTGGATGAAGTAGTGGAGTAACTAGGAGAAGCAGGCGAGTAACTTGGCGATGATGGGGAATAATTCTGTGGAGGTGATGTGTTGTATCTTGGTGACGAAGGAGAATAATTTGGTGAAGTGGGTGAATAATTTGGAGAGGTTGGAGAATATGTTGGGGAAGTACCTGAATACGAAGGGGATGTACCAGGGTAAGAGGGAGAAGCAGGAGAATACGATGGCGATGTAGGGGAATAATTAGGAGTTGCAAGGGAGAAACCTGGAGAAGTTGGTGAATATGATGGAGAAGTTGGTGAATAGGATGGCGATGTTAGTGAAAAAGTTTGCGAGGTTGGAGAATATGATGGAGATGTTGGAGAATACGATGGGGATGCACTTGGATACTTCGGCGAAGTGGGTGAATATGACGGAGAAGTTGGTGAATAACTTGGTGAAGATGGAGAATAGTTAGTGGGGGAAGTTGGTGAGTAATTTGGAGAAGTGGGGGAATAATTCGGACTTGTAGGACTGTAATTTGGACTAGTTGGTGAATATGAATTGGGTGAATAACCAGGTGAAGCAATTGTCAATGATGGTGACATGGGCTGATAAGCTGGACTGGAAGGACTGTAAGATGGAGATTGTCCACGAGGGGAAGTCAGATAAGGAGACATGGCTGGTGATTGACCACCAGAGGGCGACCATGATCCATATCCTGGAGACATTCCTGAAGCATCAGATGCAGCTGAAGGGGAGAATGAAGGACCACCAGGTGTCATTCCACTTCCCATAAGATCTGAAAATGACATATAGAGTTAGTGTATGGAAATATTATTATTATTATTACAAAGTGATAAAGAGTTGAGGTATGTATGTATTTGTATTGTATCTGGTGACTCCAAAAGTCATCTTGGTCAAAAATGGATTGAATTAGTTCACTATTTCTGTACTAATATTTGAACAAAACTAAATATAAAAAATTTACCTGATTAATTTTTTTTTTATTGTAATCTTATTGAATCTCTTTATAGCCTTATTACACTATGCTTTTTTCGGGCCTATTTATCAACCTGACTGACTGCGCCTGAAATTTTGAAGGTACACGCATGCGCATGGGACTATTTCGTAGACTGTTTCAAGCTTGAAAATAAATAGAACTGGTTCTATTTGTTCCCCCTGAATCGTGGGGATTTCAAGCCTTTTTGTGGAAATGTCATGTCTACCAACACAATATTTATCTGTCTGACTCGAAGTCGTAACATAACCTAGTTTCTTCTATTCTTTGAATCGCAGCCGTCCTAAATTCAATAATAAATTTATGTTTATTACTCTGAGGACGTAAACTAACTGAACTTACGAAGGCCAGATAATCTGTGATGGCTATCCCCGAGTGATATGAAATTTTCACCAATAGCCTAGTATCGCAAAGTAATTATTAATTTCGTTTTTGGAGAAATGCTTTCTGGAATTACAGTGTCTTTTTTCTGTATGTGAATTTGCACTCTATGTAGTAGCATATTAAACATTTCTTCGGACATTCTTAAAACACTATGGTATTGCTTTAAAAATATACGAACAAAACAAGAACTTGAGGTAGGTAAATAAGTCAATTTCTTCAATGTTTGCAGCTCTGAAATTACTGCCTGAAACAAGCGCGGTGTAATAGTGCCACTCATTTGGGGTGAAATTCAACCAACAAATAGCCATGAAAATAGGCGCAAATATAGACTTGAAAAAGGCATAGTGTAATAAGGGTATTATAGTTTTTAGTTTTGTTCTTAAGATTCTGTATTATATGGAAAGGAACAAAGAAAAACCTTTTTTGATTTTTAAGTAGGGCTTGCTTATTAAACAATTTTCGAAACGGCATCCGTATTCAATATACAGGGTGTTGTAAAAAAAAATTCTATAATTTTTTTTTTCGATATCCTCTTTTACCCCAGGATCCGCAATCGAATTAATTTGGCATTTAGGTTAGATGTTTAAATTTTTTTCAAATATCACTGAGAAAATACACAATTTATGCTAAGCTCGAAAAGTCCACATTTTTTACATCTGACATGACAGTTTTCTGGCCTGAAAGTTGACGAAAAGCGAATATAAGGGTTAAAAACAGTCAAATAAACCCCCATGTGGCGATCTTATGACGAAAAGTGAAAATTAAGAATATATATCCCAGGTAAGTACCGACGTTTTATTCCAATACCGGAGATCTATAAGATCGTTCGAGGAGCCCGATAGCCGGTCGGTCTGACCCGTCGGGTTTCGGAATGAGAGAAGGCGGGCTCAAATCACGGAAAGCAAGGTTCGGAAATATCATGATATTTATATAAATATCAAAATATCGGATATATATCGATATATATCTGATATATATCAATTTCCTGATATTTATTTTTGAAAACAATTTTTACAGTTTTTTCTTAGTTAAAATCAATAAATCAAACGCATTAAAATGGTGATTTACCAAATTTATTAAAAAAATTAAACAAGATTCTTAAGAACGAAGAAAATAACAAAAATAAAAAAAGTTAATTAGTTAAAAAATGTATCAAAGGTATCAGAACGAATTTCCTGTGCAGACACAGTGGCCTCATCTCTTATACATTCTATATTGCTACTATTGCAAGCTTTAGATGTAGACGCATACTCTCTGTTTAGATATTTGAACAAAAAAACAAGTTTGGCTGTTTTGTCACGCTTTCTTAATTTTGATTGTACCAAGCCGAATGCTGAAAAAATACGATTCCGCGGCGAAATTATAAAATCACCATCTAAAGCTATACGGGGATTCCCCGAAAATGCGTTGCTAAATACCGGTTTTCAGCTGTTGGATGTGGACCTTTGACGTGGGCTCAGACGTGCTCTTATATCGCGATAGATTATGAATTTTTTAAGCAGCGTCGCACATTTTTGTGAATTTATAAATATCCGTGATATATATCACTGCTTATAAATATCGATATATATCGTGATATATATCATGATAAATATCGGCGATATATATCGGTCGAACCCTGCCGGAAAGGGAATTAAACTTTTTGGCGCTCTAGTTCCTCGGATCTGAGTGCATATGAATTTTTATTTAAGATGCAGTTTCACCATTAAATTCCATCGATATCATTTTCAACTCCAACAAGCTAATACTTTCGGAGATATGATTCTTCTAAATTTCAATAATGAATCATACGTACTTCTTAGTTTTCACAGAATGCTATAATTATTCTATCTAAGCTTTATTATATGATCTGTGTTCATACTCGTATATTTCATCCTGTTCTATAAGAAAGACTCAAATTCATTTCAGCTATTTTAATTTGATTTCTTCCATGGTGCAGTTCTCATTCTCAGATTGCTCATTTAATCTTGATAAATACTATTAATTTGAATTTAATTTCCTTTATGATGCAGTTCTTTCATAATAATACATTGATATAATTCCCAACTCTGAGAAACCAATACTTTCGGAGATATAATTTGTCTGTTTGAACTAGAGCGCCAGAAAGCTCCTGTCCACAGGGCTTGAACCCATTTTTTAGCGACGATACCGCTTAATACCGGTATCAAACGGTTATAATTTCTACATTTTAGCGAGAGTGGTTACAAGCGTTAACGGAAGTTCCCATCCAAAGCTGCCATTTCGACATTTGATACCGGTATCAGAATTTATAACCGGGTGCTTGAGATGATTACTAGCGGTCGACATTTGTTGAAAGTTTGAAATTGTCAAAAGTATTGAAAGTTTGAAACTGTTGAAAGCAATCGAAATGAGTGTGGCAAAGGAAAGCGTGAAATTTTTTTTAACATACCCTAAACTACCAAGGAGTCGATTACTTCGTCATTACAGACCGCCAAACGGCGAATGTTTTATTAAGCGGTAATAGAATGAAGGCAATCTGGATTGGATATAGACCACAAAAAGACTAGTAGACTACGTTCTTGTTGTACTGGTTAGTGCCCACCTCTTTACTTTTTTTTAATTATAGGTGGTGAGAATTATTTTCTATTATTTCATCAAACAAATTTAATTATGGAAGGTTTCTTTTTTCATTCGAAACAATTGAAAAAATGCAATTTCAGTATATATTTCAAGCCAGAAATCCCCTAGGTCTAGCCTGAAGTGCATTATTCATAATTTGAATAGTGATATATCATCACTGGGAGAAATTCTAATAAGACACAATAATTCTCGTTAGTGAATAGCATTTCGTCAAATAAATTCCACATTTCCATGTAATTCATGTTAATTGTTTATCAAACGTTAGAATAAGTAAGGTTTGCACAATAAAAAGTAAACAAATATTTACGAAGATTAACCGTTTACGTTTTAGTTACAACACTGACAACCTCAGTAACATTTTGCGATTATGGGGTGGGGGATAAACTTTTGACATTGATGACAAACCGTTGTTAATAACCGGGTTATAAGCGGTATCCACGCTAAAAAATCATTAACGTTTTCTCGTAGAGCGTTCGTTTATTCGAGATGTCAAAAATGTAGACTTTAGTCACGTGATAAACATTTTGAAACATATATCGCATCTGCGATGTGGACTTTACGAACGCATTAGTTAGTTATCTCTGACATGTATACTCCATTCACTTTTATAAAGTCTCCCGGTTGGCCATGAAAATTTGACACATTTCACCATGTATATTTTGAAAATGTTAGGTTATAGTCATTTCCCCGTCAGATTATTACGCAACGTTGTCCTCTCTACATAGAAGTCCTAGTAATTAAGTATTTTCACAATGTGAATTTACTTCGGAAAAATAATGAATTTGAAAAGATATTATGTGAATTCAATAATTCCACAGTCCTGGCGACTATAGAAGGAAATTTTTGCTCTGTTGTTACTGGAAATATTTCACGTATATAAACTGGTTGGAAGATTCAATTATGCTATTTTCTTGTATGGAAATCAATAATCAAGTGTTGAAATTTTATTGAAAAATAATGGATAAAGTAGTCCGTTACTTTGTGATAGTTCATTTGAGAAAAGAATAAAAGTACCTGAATAACCTGGCAGGAAAACGAACAGACGTACCAATGGAATTCCCCACTTTCTCAAGAAGACATTTAAATACCTTGTTGAATAACTTGAAATACACCAGTTTCAAAATGTAGTAGTACTACGAAACCCGAGTCATTCTTATACCTTAATAAAATATAATGATACGAAACTAAGTAATTTCATTCTAGAGTTCAACCCGTCAGAATGAAGTTTTCCTATTGCAGATTTTAATGTTACGATTATGTTAAATTTGAGACTTTTGAGAGTAGAAGTTGGGAACGTCCCGGCCAATTGTTTTGACCTTGACGATAATTCAGCAGTGCCAACCTGCCTCTGCTTTAGTTACAAAAACGCGATAGACCTAAATCATGGCCAACCGGGAGACTTTATAAAAGTGAATGGAGTATAGTAAATCTCAGTGCCAAATAAATGATAGTCTGGCGAAAAAGGAAGTGAAACATCTGGTTAGTCTGTGGTATATCCTACTAAAAGGAATACGGAAGCATAACATAAATGAAAGAAAAACTCACTATGTGGTGACCAATTGCTGCCGCTGTAAGGTGTTGCTCCTTGATTCCAAGGCGTCATTGCTACTCCAGGACTCATACTGGGAGTGGCGGCAGAATCAAAGAACATAGAGGAAGCCAAAACGTCTCCTCCTTGAGCCTGTGGTATCGGTATGCCATATTTACACTTCTCAGCGTCCAACAATAGATCGAAGCATCCGGTACCCATTCTGGGTAATTGTCCTAAAATAATATTTTCGGACACTCCCCTCATAGGGTCCACCTCGGCGTGAGAAGCGGCGTCCATCAAAACATCCACAGTTTCTTCGAAGGAGCATCTCATCAAAGCACCAGTATCTTGTCGATTGATACCGTGACGCGTAATGGCCATAAGATGACCTTTCGCTGTCATAACGTCGCACAGTAACGCAAGATGACGATAGTTTACGTACAGCCCGTAAAACTGTAGCACGGCATTCATTTCTTTCTCCACAGATTTTCGGACAGCCTCTATTCCGAGTACCGAGAATATTTCACAAATATCGTTCGAGTAGGTTCTCACCGGGTCTACATCTCTTTCAGAGAGAACTTTCATCATGCTGGTGCCGTCAGTTTCCAACAACCATTCTGCGATTGCTTTGAACTCGCCAGTTTCGGTGATAACGATCCTTTTCTTTGCGTCCGTTTGTGGCAAATGCATGTACACCTTAGAGATAGCTTCGATACCTTGTAATGTCATATCGCTCAGCATGTTTGCTTCGATACATCTCAAGAACATATCGTCGTCCATTTTGTCTACTTCCTCATCTGCCCCCTCCCCAAATTTGCCGTCATCACTGTTCATTATACGAATACGCAGTACTAACTTCTCGGCATTATCGTCATTGAAAATGCAGTTAAGGTCGTCTCCAAAGCCGGCATTGATCTTTTCAGCGATTTGTTCCATGGTTAATTTCTTATCGGTCATCCTCTTTCTATCCAACTCTATACGTAGAAGCCAAGGTGAGATTCTTGTGGGGTCAAAGTCGGGCATTTCGTAGTAAACATTAACGAATTCTTGATCCTCTGATATGACTGTATTCTGGGGATCTGGATCGTAATAGATGGCTGTATTTGCAGTCACTTTTCTGAGTGTAGTATGTTCCAATCTGCATAGAACGTTCTTGGCTTTTTCGGCATCTCGGGCGGCTGCTCCGGTCAAGAACACAGTTAGAGACGGGGCTTTTGGTTTTTTAGAAATGTTTATAATTTCCTTCAGACGAGGTACGCCAAGTGTTACGTTCTTGGATGACACACCAGCAAAATGGAAAGTGTTCAGTGTCATCTGTGTGGCGGGTTCACCAAGAGACTGTGCTGCCAATGCTCCTACCATCTCTCCTGGATTAGCCTTAATTTGAATAAGAAAAATGTAAATTTTCACAAGATAAAAATCATGAAAATACATCTCAGGATATTTAGAAGTCTGTTTATTGAATATTGATCAGATCTCACGAATTTGTAACACTTTACACCCATGCAGTCTATGATGAGGTCCGAGATCCAATATTTTAATTCAATTTTATGTTTATCTCTAAAGTAACTGCATCTATGAATTATCAATGTATTTTTGCGGCTAAAAACAGGGTTGCAATCTGCAATTTTTGGCTCGCTGTCAAATTGAACCATTTGTACGACGGCGTATTAGGGCCAATGTAAAAATAAAAAATCTGTCAATTAGTATAATTGACAGATTAAATATATCAATTAGTATAATTGACAGATTTAATCTGTCAATTAGTCTAATTGACAGATTAAATCTGTCAATTGACACATTGAAATCTGTCAATTAGTGTAATTGACAGATTTTTTATTTTTATATTGGCCCCAATACGCCGTCGTACATTCGGAACATGGATGTGGAAGCTAAAACTCCTACCACCATATCAGTGCTTTATTAATTTTTAGTTACCTGTGCTTGTTGGAATCTAGTTTCAATTTCTCCTATAAGCCACTCAAAGGCTTCTGTGCTTAGTCTGAACTCTTCCGATACACATTTTGTACATAAAGTTGACCTGACAAGACATTGGAACAACAGCGTGGCGTTTTCGTTTGCTTGTATTGACAATCTGTCCTCTCCAACCACTATAACACATTTCTTGAGCAGTTTTCTAACGCCCTGAATCACTTTGAGGGGCGATAAATCAGTAGGTCCCCTCTTATTGATGTGGAAAATTTTCTGAACATTCCAAATCATACGTTGGAGGTTACATGGCAATACCACATTTGAATCTCCATTAGAGAAGATCTGTCTTAATGCCTCTCTATCTTTTTGCAGCTGTTCCCATTCCAATTCGAGCTCTGCAATTACCTCTCCAGAACCCATAAGCTGTTTGATGACGTCTTCATTGAACACCCTTCTAAGATATCTTTCGTTACTGGGATCAAACCTGTATTTTTTCTCGAAAGCCTGAAAAAATATCAATTACAACTTAGTTTCAACATAAATTCTGAGAACTTGGGTATGAATACACTTTCTACCAAGGTATGAATGTCACGTTATATTTGTATAGTGAAACATTTTATACTAATAATTATTTCTATTGACTAGCATCCGATCACTCTCAGAGCTTACCGATTCTAACCGCTCTTAAAGCAACCTCAATGGAAAATGGTTCTCCCCTCCCTTTTCAGTTTTGAATTTGTTTTTGAAGCGAAGTGTGGAAGATATACAGGGTGGTCCAGATCTTAACCAAGAAATTTTAACCACGTATTCTACATCAAAAATAAGCCCTAGTTTGTCATATAAACATATGTCGAGAAATGCTTCCTCTCCGAGATACAGGGTGTTAAAATTATTAAAAAAAAAAAAAAATGTTTTTTTTCCTTTACTCCGAACATCTTCTTTAAATTCGTATTTGAGTATGGATATTAACGCTTATTTTTTCGTAATAACACATTTTTTACGAAGATAGTCTTATTATTACGAGTAATATTATTATGTACCATATCAAATTTTAGCGATTTGCTCATGCATGAGAGTGTTTAATTTTTTTACTCGGAAACGGTGCCTCGAAGGTCAAAAAGTCAGGAGGATGAATTTGCCTCAAATTAAATAAGAATTTCAAGAATAAATTTTATTGTTGGAAAAACCAGTGGAGTATCATTTTTTTGTCCAAAAATATTCAGTCTGGATGCAGTACGGACACCACTGGTGAAATAAAAAAAAAATCTTGTATTCAAAAAGTGCCTCTTGATCCTTAAAACCTCTGTCCCAAATTTCATAAAAATATTTTAAGAAGTGTAAAAGTTATTAATAAAAAACATTTTTTTTTCTTTAATTTTAACACCCTGTATCTCGAAGAGAAAGCATTTCTCGACATATATTTATATGACAAACTAGGGCTTATTTTTGACGTAGAATACGTGGTTAAAGTTTCTTGGTTACGATCTGGACCACCCTGTATACAGGGTGAGTCTTTAACCACTGCATTAATTTTAACCAAAGATTCCTCTCATCAAATGAAACCCTTTTTTCATTTTACATTTTTCCAAATTCAGCTCTGGTAAAAAGATACAGGCTGTTGAAATTTTGAAAAAAAATCAGTTTTTATTTTGTAGCTTTGACATCCTTTTTTCGAATAAAATGAATGTTGGCGTAAAGTTTCCTATAACTATGATACATATTTTCCAAATATTAGTTATTTTCTACTTCTACTAGTTTTCTAGTTATGGACTCGTGGATTCATAAAACTAAACGAAATTAACATAAAGAAAGCATATAAAGTTTTTCTTGAGTCATTTCAAGAATATTCCATCGTTTTAGAACATTATATTATTCTTCATCATTTCTCCTTAAACGCACCGTTTTCGAGATATTCTTCATTGAATGTTTTAAAATGGAAATCTCCAGAAATTTCACTACTTTTATGGATCCGTCCCTGAGCGTTGGAATCCCGAATCAAGCTGTAAACCACGTTACCATGCCTTATTCTCGTCCGCCAACAATGTCATAGATAATTTATATGTGGGAGTGTATTAGCACATTGTGAAATCTTTAAACGCTTGTAACTTTTTACCTGAGCCGAATCTGGAAAAATGGTGAATGAAAAAAGTGTTTCATTTGATGAGAGGAATCTTTGGTTAAAATTAATGCAGTGGTCAAAGACTCACCCTGTATACATACTAGCTGACCCACGCAACTTCGCCTGCGCAAAATCGGTTATTGCGGTTGCAACTTTATTTCCAAATGCGAAAAATCTATAAAAAAAACCCTAGAACCCGATTGCAGCGCCTCCTACCGGGAAAATTTTATTTCCAAGTTATCCTGAGTTGCGTTCGAAAATTAACTCTGTAGAGTAATATTTACTCCATTGCGTTCGAAAACTGAAAGGTTGAGTAAATTTTACTCTGTGTCAGTCGTCCGAAAAGTCGGAGTATTCGACTCGGAGTTCATTTTACTTCTGTCAAAATTGACATACCTCATGGGAAGGAAAATCTAGTATCTTTGTCTAACTGTTTTATGAATGTTTTGTGATGTAATTTAATAGTTTTTATACTGCTCACAATATCTATTTATGATTAGAGTTACATATATGTGAAGAAAACAATAATAATAGGATATTTCTTAAACCAACATAACCTATTTTCCGATATTGGCACCTTCTGTCACTGTCAGTGTCAGTGTCAGAGTAACTCTAGAGTAAATCTGTCAAACCTTCAAAAACTCTACTCTACTCCGTGGAGTTAATTTTCGAACACAACTCAGGGACCCACACAAACACGTAATTCTAAAAAATACCTAGAACCCGATTGCGGCGCCACCTGCCGGGTTCAATTGGGAATACCAACTATCCACTCAAACGTATCTGGTTAAGAAAAGTGAGAAAAGGTGAGAAAGACAGGAGACGGGCTTCGTTCTCATCCCTACTCTGTGCTGTTTACTGGGACGTGACACCGGTATAGTCTGGCAAATGAGTGTTGATCCAGAAAGACGCCGAAATTTTAAAAAATCTAGCACTAAGTATAGCAGGAATAAACTGCCTTGATATTTTAATAAAAATAAATATCTTTTTTGTACAAAAATTTTAGCTTTGCCATAAGCTCAAGGAAATTTTAATCGAAATAGAGTGAAAAACATTCACTAAAAATACGGCGTCTTGGTTTTAATTAGCTCTTTCTCTGGGATAACTTACCAAGTGATAATTGATCAGTTATCGAGCGGGATGAAAAATGATTAATTACTAAAATGACTATTAAAAAATAGGGGTTGGTGATAGAAGGGTGAAAATTTAGGGTTGTATGTATTTTGTAATGCCACATTATAAAAAAATAAAAACAAAAAATTTCGTCCAAAAAAGGGTGAACAACCCTTTTCACTTAGGGGTATGAAAAATAGATAGTAGCCGATTCTCAGACCTACTGAATTTGGTAAAATCGGTAAAGCCGTTTCGGAGGAGTACGGTAACTAACATTGTGACATAGAAATTTTATATATCAGATTATAATTTTCAACTTGAAATGTGAATAACTTACCCTATTACTCAATTTAATCGTAGGAAGATTCTGGAACTCCACCATCTCCCCGCATAGGCCATCCTCTCCATAACGTAACTGAATAAGCTGGCCAACTGAATTTCTGACAGTACCATCGTAATTTACCATTACAGACTCCATAGCCTTTATCAGACGTCTCTGGATGTAACCAGTTTCAGCGGTTTTTACGGCCGTATCGATAAGACCTTCACGACCTCCCATGGCGTGGAAATAAAATTCGGAGGGAGTAAGACCAGCAAGGTAGGAGTTCTCTACGAATCCTCTGGACTCGGGACCGTAATCGTCTTTGATGAAATGCGGTAGGGTTCTCTTTCGGAAACCGAACGGTATACGTTTACCTTCTACGTTTTGTTGACCCACACAGGCAATAACCTAGAAGAATGAAGGGAAAGTATTAATGAACATCTTGCGAATTGTACGAAAAAGTACACTCCAGATAGAACGAAAATATGGCTTGTAAGAACTATCGTAGTATAAGCTGCGGATCCGGTAAACCCGGAACTTTGAGATGAAACCACCCTATTTAAAAGAGACTGTTAGTACAGAGACAACAAGTATTGGGTACCTTCATCATTAGTGCATGTTTTCATGTTATTTCCACATTAAAATCTACTTCTATTTATTCTTAAATCATAATTGAAACCATTCTAGTTCGAAAGATTTCCGTATGTCATAGATGACTTCTGTTGTGCGTCATTACAAGGCCGATTTAGGGTTATGTTATTATTTTTGACTGATTTCGAGTGAGCTAAGACATACGTCAATCGAATTTGCTGAACACTTTTATATTTATTAATTATTTTGGAAATATACAATTCTGTTATGAAAACTTGATTCTATATTGTTGAGAAAGGTTCACTGAATCTATTTCAACCGAAATAAACCTTAAGAAATTAGCCAAAGTATCTAAAAACAGGCGAGAAATTCGCGTAAATTTTAGGTCCATACTAAATGCATGGGGAATTCAGTGCTCGGATCCACGGATGGATCGTAATTAAAATTTCCCGCCTAACCTAACTAATGTGGTCTATAGCCTAGCATTTAAACTAATCTAACCTTATTCTGTTGTCACCTGATCATATTGTTTCTTGCTGTATGATATTGCAAGTTTATAAAAGATATAATATAAGACGCATACTGCTTCCAAAAGAAATCTCTATTTCTCGAGTTTGGAAATTGAATTTTTGACTTTGATAGAATGAATATACGCGGAAATTTTGTAAAATATTAAACCATTTACAGAAGTAAGAGCAGATTATCAATCACGTAGAAAAGTTCCTTGAGGAACAATTGAGGGATCTCATTAAGATGAAAAATTAAGTATAGTTTACAATGCGTGTCCCTAAAGAATGGAAGGCGGAGGAATGTCAAATGTATAAGAACTCAATCTACTCTCCATAGTTTAACCTGACCTTTGAGATATTCATGCTCTCATATCCCACTAAAATGGTTCTGATCCTTTAAAAAGGAAAAAAAAACAAAATTACATCGTGCATACCTGGGAAATGTTAATGTTTGATCCTTTAGAACCGGAAACGACCATAGCCTTCAAGTTGTTATATTCTGTCAACGATTTCTTGGCCGAACCTCCAGTCTTGTCACGAGCATCGTTTAGAATTCTGTTTACCTGATTCTCGAAAGTCTGCCTCAATGTGTTACCTGGAGTGGGCTCTAATTCCATATTGTGGGCCTTCTGGATAACTTCTATGACATCCTCCTTTGCCTTCTTAATGGCCTTCTGAATTTCCAAATAGGTTTGAGGATCAGCAATGGTGTCACCAATACCAATACTGTGACCTGAAAAAACAATAAAATATCCTCAATATCTACTTGACAATATTAATCAACTTAAGAGAAAATTGAAAAAAAAAAGAACTGGCCTCGTCAGGATCATTAGCACACTGGTTCATTGAATGATAATTTGGAGCATGAGATGAAACATGTGATTTTCACTCCCGAAAAAGTTGAAAGAGCCATAAAATCCCTTAAGCAGGATTCCGGTCCAGGGCCTGATCAGATTCCATCAATTTTCCTAAGGAAGTGTGTTGTTTCATTGGCCGGTCCACTTTCAATTGTAATGAATGATATTGCGAAAACAGGAAACTTTCCAGAAGAATGGAGAAAGGCCATAGTTATACCAATTTTTAAAATGGGAAACAAACAACTAGCTGAAAATTACAGGGCAATCAGCTTAACCAGCACTTTGTGTAAGTGTATGGAAAAGATCCTGGTGGTGGAGTTAACAGGCTTTGTCTTGGACCACAATGTGATACCTCAAAACCAACATGGCTTCTTGCCAGGAAGGTCTACCATAACAAACCTGTTGCATAAGCTGGATCAGTGGACGCTCGCTGACGATGTTGGTCAGCCCATTGATGTTGTCTACTTGGATTTCGAAAAAGCTTTTGATAAAATTCCAATTAGAAGTCTGGTTTACAAGCTTGAACATTATGGCATAAGAGGTGAATTACTAAATCTTATAAGCAACTTTCGTAAGGATCGCTCGTTCCGAGTTCGGGTGGGTGCGTCTCTCTCATCGGAGGTCAGTGTCTGTAGTGGTGTTCCGCAAAATTCTGTGTTGGGCCCCTTGCTTTTCATCATATACCTCAGTGACTTATATATTGGCTTGAAAACTAACGTCTCGTCATTTGCTGACGATACAAACATATATAGTAACGCCTTACTACACAATGAATTGCAGGAGGATCTAGCGACAATAACGTCTTGGACGCGGAGATGGGGTATGCCTCTGAATGATGGAAACTGCTCTGTGCTCCACTTGGGCGGATGTAACCCAAAGTCATCATACCTGCTCAACAACAGTGAGGTTGCCAAAGTAAAGAGCCAAAAGGACTTGGGTGTGACCATCAGTGAGGATTTGAAATGGGAACTTCACACAACTCAAATAGCAAAAAAAGCCAACAGTCTTATATACCTCATTCAAAGGTCCTTCAGAGATCTGTCCAAGGAGATGGTTCTTAAGCTGTACAAAAGTTTTGTGCGCCCAAAGTTGGAGTACGCTCACTGTGTCTGGAGTCCTTACTACGTCAAGGACATAGAGCTTCTCGAAAGAGTTCAGAGAAGGATGACCAGGGTTCCATTTGAGCTGCGGAATCTGACTTATGTCGATCGCTTGAGAGCCCTGAGCTTGACAACGCTCCATGAGCGCAGAATTCGTGGCGATCTCATTGAGTGCTATAAGATCACCAGCGGATATTACAGGTGTAACCTTACCATCCTTCACCCAAATGAAATGCACAACCTGAGAGGCCACAATAAGAAACTCAGCAAGGAACGATGTAACAAACTGCTACGTAGAAACTTTATCACCAACAGAATAGTGTACGCATGGAACCAGCTAAGCCAGGAAACAATTGACTGTGATAATATTAATAAGTTCAAAAATAGATTAGACAGGGAAATGAAAGAATGGGGCAGGGTACTTGTCCATTATACATAACGGAGGCCAAAGACTGGATTCTGTGATGACGCCGGGAACTCTTCAGGGACTGAATTTTTAATATACCGCTCGGATATATACATATATTTATACCAAAGTGATTTATAGTATTTACAAGATCAACTGTGATATGTACTGTGCTATAATAGGCAAAAAGTGCTAAAATTTAAGGACAACATGCGTAACAGATAACAGTCCCATTGGTTCGCCGCTTACTGTTGTAATATACAGGGTGTTTCCTAAACATGCGGCAAAAATTCAGGGGGTTGTTCCTTGGACTATTCTAAGAATATTTTGTCCTTTGATGATTTTTGAAAAACCTATTTGTTTCGAAGATATAGGGGAAACAAAATTTTGGATAATAACATTTTATTATGAAAAATTACATGAAAATTCAACTCAACCTACAAAAACTGTTGAAAATGACCACCTCTACCCAGCATACAAGCATCCAATCTTCTCCTCATTGACTGCCGAACCCTTTCAAAAACACCAGGATCATTTCTTATTAAGTTACACCCAGCAATGATCCGATTTCGCAAGTCTTCCACATTTTCTACTGGAGTGGTATAAACTAATGATTTTAGATGGCCCCATAGGAAATAATCTAAGGGGTTTAAGTCCGGGGAACGAGCAGGCCATAAATGAGGTCCACCTCTTCCAATCCAGCGATCTCCGTATGTTAATGTTAAAAACTCACGAGCAACCAAACTAAAATGCGCTGGTGCACCATCGTGCATAAACCACATTGCATGTCTTATTGCCAATGGTACATCCTCCAAAAACAGAGGTAACGTTTGTTCTAAAAAGTTGCGATACACGTCCCCGGTAAGTCTTTCTGGTAAAAATATCGGCCCTATTAGGCAGTCACCCACAATACCAACCCAAACATTCAATGAGAACTGATGTTGAAAACGATCTTCAATTACCTCATGTGGATTTTCGTCGGCCCATACATGGTTGTTATGAAAATTTCTTATTGCATTTCTTGAGAAATTCGCTTCATCGGTAAAAAGAATCAGCGTCAGTAATTGAGGAATTTGAACTAATGTGGTTAAAAGCCATTGACAAAATGCAATACGTGGGGGAAAATCAGTAGGAATAAGTGCCTGAACGCGTTGCATATGGTATGGGTATAACAAATTGTCTTTAAGAATTTTCCAAACAGTCTTATTACTCACATTCAAAGTATTGGAAATTTTTCGAGTAGAAGTACTAGGGTCTTCTTCGATCATGTCCAGCACATTCTCTTCCAGTTCCACCGTTCTTACTGTGTTTGGTTTTCCTGGTCCCCCCATTTTTTTCAATGCGCCTGTTTCATGCAGACGTTGATGAATATTTTGAAACAATTTTCTGTCAGGAATATTACGCCCAGGAAATCGTTCAATGTACAACCTCCTAGCTTTTAATGAATTTCCATCAGCAAGTCCATAAATGAAATGCATGTCAGTCATCTCAGCGTTTGTATAGCGATTCATAATAGTCAAAGATAAAATGTTAATTGCTAATACATCACAAAACGAATTCAAATGAAAACCGTGTTTAATCTGTATTCCTTTACCATCTGCACTTATCAATTTTTAGTCAAAAAACTGGCCGTTTTTAGTAATTGGAATGTTGTTAAACAAATTTAAAAATAAATTGTACCTACTTAGTAAACACAGTGCGGTACGCATTTTTATTTAAACTATTATTAATTTTAAAAATATGAAAAATGTTGTTCGCCCTGTATCTTCGAAACAAAGAGGTTTTTCAAAAATCATCCAAGGACAAAACATGCTTAAAATAGTCCAAGGAACAACCCCCTGAATTTTTGCCGCATGTTTAGGAAACACCCTGTATAATAATAATAATAATAATAATAATAAAAATAGATTTTATGAACACCTAACATTACACAAATCTATTAAGAAAATACAGGGTTTGGTATTAATTATACTTATATTATAAGTATATTTTATAAACTGATAAATTTTATTGTCTACAATGTCTACATAAATATGTATTGAACTGAAAATAGTTCATTATGCATTCCACATTACAGGCACAAAAATCTGATTAACATATTAAGCTGGTTTCTTTCTTTTCATTTCATCATTTTTATATTATGATACTTGAGTTATATGTTTTCACAGACGGGCTTTTCGTTTTATTTTGATAATTATTTTATTGATAAAGATCCTTGGATTTCCAATCTAATCCAATCGGGTGAATCAGTTCAATGTTCAAAGTGAAATCTTTCAATATATACTGCTCCACGAAAGTTAAGGAAGTTCAGAAATTTTGAGACGTTTCAAAACTTGACAATTCTTGTTCACCAAATATTCATTTACGATAAACCAAATGTTTACTCTTATTTCTGAATGTTTTTTTTTTGTAAGACCAAGATCTACCACCTGCACAAGATCAGATCGCTTTCTGACTGTGTCTACCCGTAGAGAGCCTCCGAGAACTTGTTGAATCAGGTAACACCGCCTTTTGAACGCTACTGATGTTTTGGTTTCGTTTGAAACAGTTCGTCGAAGACTTCCGAGACGTTAATCTGCATTCTCGACGACGTTTGAGAAGGATTCCACTAACTCAAAGTCATATGCGACTTCCATTGGAATGGACCAATGAGCACTTGAATTGGAACAATTAATGGAGGTCTGTATTGTTCACAGATGAGTCGAGATATGATGATTTTCGGATAGTCGGCGTGTTCGGGTACGGACCCATCCTCTGGTGGCCAGAAATCGCTGGTCGGTTCAGGAAGATCATCCGTTCAAAGGTGGAACAGTTACTGTTTGGGGAGGCATTTGTTTCCATGGACATATAGAATTGTTGGTGCTTGATGCTATCATTTTTTCATGCTGCTATTGGGCCAAATTCCTCATTTTTGGACGATAATGCGCCACCCATCGTTCGAGAATAGACCACATTAGTTAGGTTAGGCGGGAAATTTGAATTACGATCCATCCGTGGATCCGCGCACTGAATTCCCTATGCATTTCTTATGGACCTAAAATTTACGCGAATTTCTCGCCTGTTTTTAGAAACTCTGGCTAATTTCTTAAGGTTTATTTTGGTTGAAATAGATTCTGTGAACCTTTCTCAACCATCTAGAATCAAGTTTTCATAACAAAATTGTATATTTCCAAAATAATTAATAAATATAAAAGTGTTCACCATATTCGATTGACGTATGTCTTAGCTCACTCGAAATCAGTCAAAAATAATAACATAACCCTAATCGGCCTTGTAATGAAGCACAACAGAAGTCATCTACGACATACGGAAATCTTTCGAACTAGAATGGTTTCAATTTTGATTTAAGAATAAATAGAAGTAGATTTTAATGTGGAAATAACATGAAAACGCACTAATGATGAAGGTACCCAATACTTGTTGTCTCTGTACTAACATTCTCTTTTAAATAGGGTGGTTTCATCTCAAAGTTGAAATTCCTTGTTAAAAAATTTGAATATGGATCTCCCGCCAAGCGACTGATTCTAACCTAACTAATGTGGTCTATTGTCGATAAAGCTCTGAAAATTCATGGTATTCCACATTTGGCCTCAGCCCATTCAGTCGCCAGAACTCAATCCCATTGAACACGCTTGGGATCAGCTACAAAGAGCTTTGGATTATCGTCAACCACCCACATACACTTCAAGAACTGAGACGGCTTTTACCGCGACCCTGGAGAGAAATTGATCAGGAAATCTGATCCAAAGTATGCAAAGGCGTTGTCAGGCTGAGGTTGATGTTCGAGGACTCTTTACTGAACTTTATTTCTTCAATTTTTTGAGTGAACTGATTTTGCACTACAAATACTAAAAATAAATTTCCATTATATCTATCAACTTTAGGTTAGTGTTTTGTTTGCATGTGATATTGTTGCTAATGACAGTTTATTATGAGCACAGAGAACAAATGAGGATGTTTTAAAGGCAAAGCTATTTGATATATTTTTTTTTGTATTAGTACCTACCTTCTAAAAGCAGCCAGTTGTTGATCACTGTTTGGATATTACCGTAGAATCTTCCACACACTTGGTGTCCTAACTCCAACATACATATGTGCAAAAGAGAGCCGGCTGATGCACCAAGAGTTTTCTTGCACAAAATACCCATAATAAGTTCACCGTGCTCTACCATTACTTTGGTATCTCCAGGCGATATCCACTTATAGGGACCATCATCCTCTTCATCAGGATGAGTGGAGTGTGTTCTTATCATATTTACATTACCAGGAATGATCAGGGAGAAAATTTGTTTGCCGGTCCATAATGGTTTGGGTTTAAGAATTGCCGGTTTTGGCATTTTTCCATCCCAAATGGGCAAAAACATAAGAATATTCATCATCTGATCCAATTCAATGAATACATCTCTTTTCGTCATCTTACGAACAGCACATAACGTATCTTGTACAATACCCATGACAGGTTTGTTACACTGAAAACATGGAACATTAAATATAAACAGAAACTAACGGGTCCGCCATCTAATGTTTTTTTTTTTCAACTAGTGCTTATTTCGTGAATAGTAACACTTAGCTCATGTCCGATTTAACAGATAATTAGTTTTATCCTTCTGCTGAACGAATACGGTTGTGTATACGCTTGAACAACGCTGGGAAATATTGCGACATTACTTTGAAAATCATGGTAATGTTGCAGAATGTGTGCGAAAATTGCGTACGGATTTTGGAAGAAGAGAAGCACCGTCAGCTCCGTATGTTCGTTATCTTGTGAAAAAAGTGAAAGAAACTGGCATCCTCATCGATAAACCAAAGCGTGAAAAGCCAAAAACTGTGCGTACACCCGCATATTGCTGCTGTAGCAGAAAGTGTGCGTGAAGCGCCATCAACATCAATTCACCATCGTTCTCAAGAATTGAACATTTCGGAGACATCATTGAGACGAATTTTGCATAAAGACCTTGGTATGACGCCATACAAAGTCCAATTGGTTCAGGAGTTGAAGCCAACTGACCATCCAATGCGTTTTCGCTGCGCTAAGTGGCCTGCGATCGACTTACAGAATATGCCGATTTTTCCTAAAAAATCATCTTTTCAGAATAAGCTCATTTTGATCTTGGCGGGTATGTAAACCATTGTCGTATTTGGGGCACAGAAAACCCGCACTCATAAATTGAAAAGCCGATACACCCAAAACGAGTCACTGTTTGGTGCGGATTTTGGTCCAGAGGCATAATTGGGACATTTTTTTTTCGAAAATGAGCAAGGAGTAGCCGTTACAGGTCCATGTTGAACGAATTTTTGTTCACAAAAATTGTAGAGGGGATATTGGCAACATTTGGTTTCAACAGGACGGCGCCACGTGCCACACAGCCGAAGCTACACTCGATGTTTTGCGCTCTGTTTCTGAAGATCGCATTATCAGCCGCAGAGGTGTCGTTTGGCCACCTCGGAGCTGCGATTTGACACCGTTGGACAATTATTTGTGTGGTGCCGTCAAGGATAAGTGTTACGCCAACAAGCCAGACAATTGACGCTTTAAAGGACAATATTCGTGAAGTCATTGGTGAAATACAGCTGCACACAATCGATAACGTGCTTAAAAATTGCCGAGGCAGCCATTTGAACGAAATTATTTTCCATTATTAACCGGAAGGATTGTACTTTCAAATAAAAAAACAAATTTGAGAAAATATTCAGTAGTTTTTTTTTAATTTAATTTAGAAAAAAAAAGAAGTTATTTGGCGGACCCTTTATTTAGCAAAGATTTTATTGACAATTATCTTGCCTGACTTGTAAAATTAGCTTACCTGAGGTGTGATAATCTGTCTTGGAGTTATGTGCAAATTTTCCACTTCCGCCCTGGTTTCCATACTTTGGGGAACATGCAAGTTCATTTCGTCACCGTCGAAATCCGCATTGTAAGGTGAGGTGCAGGATAGGTTCATCCTGAATGTGGACCAAGGCAGTACTTTAACCCTGTGACCCATCATACTCATCTTGTGGAGGGTTGGCTGACGATTGAAAATAACCAAATCACCGTCACGAATGTGTCTTTCAACCCTGAAAACCAGCAATTATTAGGTTTGTTCCTACAGCGGCCGAAACCGTACAGTGAACGGTCCACGGACTGCGCCGTGGCGTAAAAGCATTCCTTTTACACCACCGCGCAGTCCGTGGACCGTACACTGTACGGTTTCGGTCGCTGTAGGAACAAAGCTATTGATTGCAAATGAAAAAAAATTAATTAAACTTACTTGTAACCACACTGTAAATGGAGATCTGAGGATTTGGGATGAAACCTAAGATCTATTCTTTCGCCGTTATCTCTTATGATATATTTAGCACCAGGATATTGGGAGTTACCTCTATGGACGAGCTCTTGCATTCTAAAAAAAAATAGGTTTAGTGTCCTGCACCCTGTAAAATTTTTGGTGAGCTATTCTGTTCGGGTGAACAGAGTGCCTATCGATTCGTCCAAATGTCTGTATTTTTTTAATATTTGACCGAGAATGGTGTCAAATGATTAGTTTCTACTCAATGATGAAGAATCAGAGGTCAAACATGATTCAGTCCGGCTGTCAGCTCGATATATCGTTGAAACTCTGTAAGGGCCTTCAAAAACTTATTTTACATTTAATTTTTGGATTTGAACTCGATGGTGAAGATATTGCCGAAATATCGAAATATTTTAACGATCGAGATGTATTCCATAATGTTACACTCGACAAACGAAGTTGTCAACAGTTTTTCATTTTTGACGTGCCTGGCGAGAATCATGACATGTTTGCGTAAATCGCGAAATATGCCGATTCGGACTGTTTTCGAACATGGCAAAAAGTGAAGATGGGGATAAAAACCGTCGAATAATATGTAAGATGCTAGTTTCACGAAATTAGAAAATTAATAATAAGTAATAATAATAATAACTTCAATAACCAAATTATAAATTACATAATTTCATATTTTGGTTCTTATAATTATGTTTAATACAGCTCAATTTGTTGCGCCTAGGTTTTCACCCGTATGCGCTGACAAACAATTATTGTACATACGCAACACACCAACATCCGCAACTCCAGACCACCAAAAGCAAGAAAACAAAAAAAAATTCAACTTAAAACCAAAAAGAATGTATGTCTCTATTTTCAAATATAAACTTTCGACTCTCTCTTTAGAAACTTACTCACAAGTTTCACCGATCTTATCTCTAGGGGAAGAACATTATATAATCTTGGTCCCAAGTATTGAAAATTGTTCCTATAGAATTCACTTTTAGGCTTTGGTACCTGTACCCTGTACCTGTCTGTGTGATATTGGCCTAGTACTGTGACAATGTTTTATTGAATTTACAATAAAATTACGAAAACATATCGAAAATAAATAATGACATTCCTTCAACACCGAGCTTTTAGATTATATCTGTACTCACACAGCGTGGCCTTATTGGCTAGCGATGGGCTTCATAGCACGTGGTATCGGGAGCAATTCGCTTAGCAGAAATTGTCCTCTTTTCGTTTTTCTTTCATTTCGATAGAAATAATAACTTTGATGAATGGTGTATCCACTGAATTTAAGTCGACCTTTCAATAAAATTACGTGAAACGTGAATAATTTCGCATGTTATTAGTTATTTTACGAATTTCAATTTCGGGTGTTTTTTATCTCATGGCAAAATTGCATGATTGAACTGATTTGTGTCCTTACAACACTACAAACAAAGCACTGTTTATTGTCGACCAAATACAGTGAATGTATGTATTTGAGTCAAAACTAATCGTTTGAGACCATTCTTGGCCAAAAAGTAGACCAGTTTTTTCAGACGCTTTTTTTTAGTCTGATTCATATTTCTGGAAATATTGAGAATATAATTTATATTCCTGGAGCTAAGCAGCCTTGGGCGACTGCTTTGGCATGTGAAAGTGAAAGCTACTGGCCACAGTGCTTTTTTAAGTTGTTTTAAATTGCTTCTATTGGGTTGTACCTTTAGAATCTACTCCAACAAACTTATGGACAAGAAAAAATCACTTAAACTGATAATTGTCAAAAGTTCCTCCTGGGGAGTGAGGTTATGATAAGCGAAGAGGGAGATAAATCACAGTACCACATAGAATCTATTTGTACGGTATCGCCAACATAACTTTGAAGTACTAAAGTCCACTTCTTATATTCTTATATCCGGGTTGCACTTCACTTACATTCAATACCGTCACAGCTTGTTCATTGTTTTTAATATTTACCTCGCCAAACTCAAAGAACCAAAGTTAAATTTTGCCAGATCACACAGCCTCAGTGTCAGTCCTTAAGACCTCAACGCAACTTCATAACATAAAACATTTGGCACCTACAATACCTATCTATTTAGGGTATCCATAAACAAGGTATACTACTACTGAACGTAACTTTTATTCCTCTCTGGGCTGCTACTCTGGGCGCCCGAATCATCACTGAGAATCGCGTTGAACTAGCTGGTCTTTCAGTGAGGACGTTTGCCATTTCCATGGTAACCGGCGTTCGAGCCCGGCAAAGTGCGAACGCTAATAGTATACCTTGTCTATGCGGACGCTTAACGCAAATGTAATTATTCTGAAATATAGATGGTCGCTAGGTAAACACAATACCGTCTTTACCATAAGGACACACGGGGCCCGTGCCCAGGGCCTCCATCCTTAGGGGAGCCCCGAAAGACAGACAATTTCTCTAAAATTTATTGTAAAAACATTTTTGCCAGGCACAGAGTAACAGTAAGCACCCAGGTCGAAAATAAAATTTACTTTAGTCTTAAAATTTAAATCAAAATTATGTTAATTTAACCAAATTAAGACAAAATCAAATCAAACTTTGCCTATTTTCTTTTTGAAGTATAAAATGTCCCCAACAGTTGACTTGATTTTGACTTAATCAGCTTAGTTAGGATCGATTTAAGACAAAAAAGTTATATAAGTTTAACCTTGGCTTGTATTAGGCTCAATAAGTCAAAAAACTTGGTTCGAGCAATGACTATGGTCCATTCTCCTGTATTGGACATGCAGGTAAATTCGATTAAGGGACAATAGAACATACGCGAAAAAGCCCCTACCTTCATGTCAGTGCTTGAACCAATTTTTTTTTCGTAATTTTTTTTAAATTTTCGGGGGTACGGTTCTCACAAAATTTTACACACGTCTTTATGTCGATATTCTACAACTAGATACCAAGCTTCAATTCGATCGAGTCTGTATTTTTTGAGTAATCGAGGAAATAATATTACAGGTGGGTATAACTTCAAAACCGTTGGACCGATTATGCTCAAAAATATTAACCCTCTCATTGGGATGCGCAACCTACCCTGAAAAATTTGAGTCCCTATCTCCTTTTGTTCGAAAGTTATCGAGGCAACGGTTACCCATCCTGCTACTGAACACGAGGCTACTCGGATCTCCAGCAATATAGATCCGATCGTGTTCAAACTTGGAACTTGGCAGTAGAGTTAGGCTTTGAAGACTCTCGCAAAATTTCAGCGATGTCGGACGAATAGTTTCGGAATTTTTGCGTTGACATTTTACAACTAATAGCCGTATTTGAAACCAAATTTCAGATGGGTATAACTCCAAAATCGTTTGACCGATTATGCCTTTGAACAAACTCAAATGTTGCATTCAGATTCACAACCTCACCTGAAAATTTCAAGTCGCTATCTCTTTCCGTTCTCAGGTTCGTGACATAAATAATATTTTTCAATAATTTTTTAAAACTTTGCAAGTGATACAATTCTCACAGAACTTCCCAAACGTCCTTAGGTTAGTAGACAACCACCACCAATTTTCAATTCGTTCGGATTTGTATTGGTTGAAAACAAAATTATTACTCGGAAACCATTGGGCCGATTATGCCCATTAACGAACGTCGTATTGTGATGCGCCACCTACTCTGAAAATTTCAAGTCGCTATCTCTTTCCGTTCTCAAGTTATCGTGACAACGGTGATGTTCCCCAGAACATACGCGCAAAAAGTGGGACAGGCTTTGGCGCTCTCGTCAAAAAGTACTAGCGAGTAATTATTCAAACTTTGACTGCATCATAAATATTGAAAAATCAGATCTCGGAAAGTATTAGATTGTTGTTGTTGTTGAGAATGATATCTGTGGATTCTTATGATTAAACTGCATATTAAAAAAATTTAATTTGAAATTTGTAATGTTAAAAAAATTTTTTTTTTTCGTTAATCTGAAACCACCGATTTTTCCCAATAACAATGTTAACCGAGATATTTATATCCAAAACCAACTCTGAAAATTTCAACTGTCTAGCTCATTCCGTTCAAGAGTTATCAGGGTAGAAAAATATATAATTCGCATTCTTTACTTTCCAAAAGGGCCCCAAATTAATGTGCGCCCAAGGGCCCCAGCATAGTTTAAGACGACCATGGTGTTTTAATTTTAATTGAATCCACTTTGAAGAGGAAAGCACAAATATGAAATATACAAATTAGCCTGCTGGAAATGCTCATTGTATAAAATGACGATGTGAGGTATGAATGGTCTACTTACTGTTCGAAGTTGAATGGAGTCACCAGTTCCGGAAAGGTCAAGTTTTGTGCTATACTTCTAGGCACACCTACTTGATCAATCCTCAAGTTTGGATCTGGAGTAATGACAGTTCTGGCGGAAAAATCCACTCGTTTACCCATAAGATTGCCTCGAATTCTCCCTTCTTTACCTTTTAATCTTGCCTTCACTGCTTTCAAAGGTTTGCCTGATTTTTGCATTGCTCTAAAAAATATATAAATTGCTATTTTTCTACATAGTTCACACTCTTCAATTGGCTTCAACAAAACATTGATTTTAAATAAAATTAGGCTGCACCAAAAATTAATGTGAAATTGATTTGATTTTCACAAACTTGTGATTGATCAATCAAACCTTTGTAAAACCATATTCTCAATAAAATAAAATAATTATTATTGTGACACCTTTATTGCTTACCTTGGCATGCCGGGCATGTCATTGTCTATGAAGGTGGCAACATGAAACTGAAGCATTTTGATATTTTCACTGATTACATGTGCAGCTGTACCAGCAGCCTCATTTTTCATAAGTTCATTGTTAGCCTTGATAATATCTGCTAGTTTGTGTGTTAAATCATCTTGATTTCTAGCAGAGCCATGCATGACTACAGCTGGCCTAACAGATAATGGTGGCACAGGCAAACAAGTGACTATCATCCAATCTGGGCGGGCAAACTTAGGATCCATTCCCAATATGAAACATTCTTCGTCTGAAGAAGAATGAAAAGGTGAACAAATCAAGAAATATGGATGTAAGATACTATTGCTCCTTTCGATAAAGAGTAATAAAAAAATCAAACAAAAAAAGATTCACGTTTCAAGATCATTATAATACTTAATCAGAAGATCTAGTTACCAAGAATTATTATTGTAAATTTTGAATTCAATTGAACCATCTTTCACCTAAATTTATAATTAAATTCCTGTTTAGAACTTGCAATTTTTATACTCTTTCCTTCAAATAGATATTATTTTCTAGATTTTTGATTCTAGATGTAAGATTCAATAATATTAACAAGGTATTTCACAGAGAAAAAATACAGCTTGATAAATACAATCTCAAATCCTCGCAGAAGACATTCCTATCACAAGTATTCACTTGTGCATGGGTATAATAAAATTAGATGAATATATCATAAAGTTTAAATGTAGGAATAATATGATCGTTGATCATATCGAGGCTATCAAATAAGTCCATAACTTCTATTTTTCAAGATGTCTAAATTATGATAAACTGATATTATTCATTGCATGTGAATTCAAACGCTCCTCCCCATTGATGTAAGTATGTAATATATTTTTTGTGATAATTATAATTTCTTGAATCATTGTGTTTTAATCTTAATTATCATTTGAGTAAATATAATAGCCAACAATTGGAAAACATAAAGAGTTGCCAAGTTGATAATTATTGTTGCATCACTAACATTGAGGAGTGTAAAAACACTCCTCAATGAAAGTTTATCATAGGTATCCTTTTGTCAATCAGCAACGCTGTCATTAATATTAAGAATTTTAGAATCAGGATTGACAACATGAGTATAACAAATGAAAATTATTCCTGAACTGTTGTCACTCCATCTCATCTGATCTTCGAAATTCTAAAGTTTTGGTATTTCCAACAACTTTTCAATATATGGACAGTAAGATTTAAAATTATAAAAGCTTGCATCAGTTTATAATTTTTAAGTACATACCTGTGATATGTTTCAATATTTCCCATGCTCTTTCAGCTGTTAGCGGTTGCTTTTTTTCTTGAGAATCCTCATTACCGTGTTTCCATTCAACTGTTAAGTCTAGCCCTTGACGCCTAATCATAGGTTGGTATCTACCGCAACCTCCATGACCTTGCTTTTTATCTGAAATTGAATACCAATATTTTTAATACTGAAGAGGACATTCTCAATTTCTGGTTAATAAATGTAACCAGGTTTAATTATATTGCATACTTGGATTTTGTTCATCTCCTTCTCTGCCTACATCCATTTCATCACCTCCATCACAGATATTTTTACCTTTGCAAAGATCATAAACAAAAGCCAACCTCTTTCTAGGCTGACCTTTTGATTTCATGACAACTTCTTTAATTTTTGGATTATTCTGCAAACACATTACAGTATTTTGAAACAAAAACAATGATAGAAACGAAATAATATGCAACTTCTAGTATTCAAAATGCTATATGTATGTATTTCTTCCTAGTATTATTACAGAATAGGGTTATAAAAATACTTAAAAAATATAGTTTTATTCTTACCGGACTGACTAATAATTTACTGCAATAAAAACAAACACATCTTAATATCTTTATAGTTTTTGTGAGAAAACCAACGTGAAACACAGGCTTTGCCAAATCTATATGAGCAAAATGCCCAGGGCACTCAGTCTGGTTCCCAGCACATGTCTGACATCTAGACATTCTATCTAGAACACCTTGTCGGGGATCCATAAGTCCACCCAATTTGGGGCGACCTGCTTCCATTGTTTCGGGGAAGCGGATACCCCCTTCTGTAACTGACATACGACGCTGAAAAAGAAATTAATAAGTTGATGAAACCGAATGGCATGATGGATAAAATGTTATTTCTCTTTTATATTATCGCAGTTATTTCATTTTTATAAATTGGATTCTAGGAAATATTTTAAGAAAACCATAAAGCATGCCTTCATAAAAGTTTTTGTAAGGGCTATACCCTATTTTGAACCGGGTAGAATATAAATTATTGAATCAAGGTGGTAGAATCGATTTGGAATTTTGATATCTCCATTTTTCAAATCGCAAACAAAATTCGGGGAACTAGGGAGTTATAGAGTATGCAAAATAACTGTCAATATTTTCTTTAAATGTTGTGATATTTTGGACATTCTTCTACAATAGCGTTCCACTCATTATTGTTTACTTTACTAAATTATTTTAATATATTTTCAAGGGATCCTGCAAAAATTGTTTATTCCCCTAATGTACGCAGAAGCAATGGGTACAGTTCACAACAGCCATGGTCGCTGTTGTGAAATAAAATCGCAAACAATATTTTCTACAACTAGGTCGAACACCTTCCAATTGTTTTTATGTCAGGAAAACAACGCAGATGTTCATTTGATAATACTCACAATTTCATCTGGACTTAGTATACTAAACTGCACTCTTTTCACTAATCTATGCGGAGCTTTACTGTCGTTGGTCGACATTTTGTTCCATATGATTTCTCTTCATACGTCTTGTCAAACCAAGCGCAAATGTCTGTTTGTGGATTTTTGACACAGAATTTAGCGGTTATGAACATAGAAAATCTAACTATCTTCTTTTCGAATAATTTTTGTCCGAATTTAAAACATTCAGACCTATTCTGTTCGCGCATAGCAATATTGCTAAGAAAAAGATATTGCTACAACAGCAAGATCCGAAATATTGCTATTCTGATCATCGTTTTTGAGCAATATGATCTGTCATTTTGATGAACATATTGTTATCCACATTGCTATCTCAGCAACCTCAAAAAAGTACTTGCTAAGAGCATAACAAGATTTGGAATATGGCTGAGAACCACTTTTTTCTTCCAAGAAATCGAAAATATTGAAAATAGGTAGGTACTTTGATAAATATAGGTATATACCACATATACATAATCGTATATATTTATTAAAGGTACTTTAAAATACTTAATTTCACGGGAATTTCTAGGACTTAGGTTTAACACTAACAACCCCTTCTATTCTTAAACAGAAAAGTTCATAAACTATTCAACATCAATAAGAGGCTGAGAGAATTTTATTCATATATTTATTAGTTCATGAGCAAACTAGGATAGATACTGTTTCTTTTATGTTAGAGGCCTTAGCAGCCTTAGTAAAAAGGTGACTGCCTTTGATTTTGATTTCATTGAAGAGACGAGGGTATCCCACACAGCACAGACTCATTTCTGAAATATTGCAGGAATATGTTTCGGAAATATTTGAGATATTTCGGTTATATTGCGAAAGATAATAATATATGAAATATTTCATGATTATTGCAGAAATATTCAAATATATGCTCTCTATCCTATAACGTCACAATATTGCAGATTTATTTTTTGAAATATTCCTGCAATATTGTAGAATTATTTTGTAATATTTATGGAATATTTTTGTTATATTGCAAAATATATATGCAATATTTCAGGATTCTTGCAGAAATATTTCCGTTATTTCATGAGATGTGGTAGGTATAGGTTTAACTCACATAAAAAATAGTAGGCACAATTAATATCTTTAATCGCTCTCTACTGGACATTCAACATTTCTTTTTTTTAACTTTTTCCACTTCCCTGGAGGCTCGCAATTTGGCTTGAGCCAACAATTTCGATATGGGTTCAATAATCAAACATAGATAATCAAATAATTAGATCTGTTCAACTCTACCTTTGTACGTATATAAAAATTGGTTCAAGCACTGACGTGAAGTCAGAAGCTTTTGCGCGTATGTTCTATTGTCCATTCTTCTGTATTGGACACCCTTAATCGAGTTTACCATGGTAAATTATGTTGACCATTCTCCTTTATTGAACACTCTTAATTCGAATTTACCATGGTAAATTCGAATTAAGTGTCCAATACAGGAGAATGGACAACATAATTTACCATGGTAAATTCGATTAAGGGTGTCCAATACAGAAGAATGGACAATAGAACATACGCGCAAAAGCTTCTGACTTCAAGTCAGTGCTTGAACCAATTTTTATTGTTCAAATAAAGATATTTTGTCAACTTACAAGAATTTCTTCATTCAATGGTATTTCAAAGAACTAATTACAGTTTTAAATATTTAATAAAAAAATGGAATAAATTTCATATACATATATAGATCCTATAGTATTCAAACTTGGAACTTGGTAGTAGAATTATGTTCTGAAGGCTCTCACAAAATGTCAGCCATGTCGGATGAATAGTTTCTGATATCTAAAATTTTTTTTAAATGATTTCTTAAAAATTTTCTAGTGATACGATCCTCACAAAATTTTCAAGAACTTTCGCGTTGGCATTCTACAATTAATAACTAAGTTTGAATTGGATTGGTTCTATATTTTTCGAGTTATTGCGAAAATAACAATCAAATTTCAGATGAATATAACTCCAAAAACGTTTGACCGATTATGCTCATGAACAAACTCAAATGTCGCATTCAAATGCACCACCTAACCTGAAAATTTCAAATCGCTATCTCTTTCCTTTCTCAGGTTATCGTGACATATAATATATATTTTTTAATTTTCTAGCGATACGGTTCACACAAAATTCTACACACGTCTTCAAGTCGATATTCTACAACTAATTGGCAAGCTTCAATTCGATCGAGTCTATATTTTTCAAGTTATCGAGGAAATAATATTCCAGGTGGGTATAACTCGGAAACCGTTAGACCGATTATGCCCAAAAACGAAATCAATTCTCCCTTTCGGATACGCAACCTACCCTGAAAATTGCAAGTCCCTATCTCCTTTCGTTCGAAAGTTATCGAGGTAACGGTCACACATCTACTGAACTCGCACAAGAATGCTCGAATCTCCAACAATATTTAACCGATCGTATTAAAACTAGAAACTTGGCAGTAGAGTTAGGTTATGAAGGCTCTTGCAAAATTTCATCAATTTCAAACGAATAGTTACTGATATATAGAATTTTTTTTTTTATTTTTAATGATTTATTAAAAATTTTCTACAAATGCTATCCTCACCAAATTTCGTAAACATTTTCGCGTTGGCATTCTACAACTAATAACCATGTTTGAATTCCATAGGTTCAGTATTTTTCGAGTTAATGAGGAACAAAAAAACACCAAATTTCAGAAAATTTCAGATGGCTATAACTCTAAAACCGTTTGGCCGATTATGCTCATAAACAAACTGAAATGTCGCGTTCTGGTGCACATCCTAACCTGAAAATTTCAAGCCGCTATCTCATTCCGTTCTCAAGTTATCGTGACAACAAAAATATTTTTTAATGATTTTTTTAAAATTTTCTAGCCATACGATTCGCACAAAATTTCACAAACGTGCTAAGGTTCATATTCTACAACTACTCACCAAGTTTCAATTCGATCGGATTTATATTGGTTGAAAACAAAATTATTACTCGGAAACCGCTGGGCCGATTATGCCCATTAACGAACTTGTCCGTCGTATTGGGATGCGCCACCTACCCTGAAAATTTCAAGTCGCTAGCTCTTTTCGTTCTCAAGTTATCGTGGCAACGGCCGGACGGACAGAATCAAATTTGACCTCGAATTCTTCATTGGGGACTCGAACTTAATCGTTTGAGACCATTTTCGTCAAAAAATTCGAAAGTTACAGACATTTGGGCAAAACTATAACGCGATGTTCCCCAGAACATACGCGCAAAAAGCACGTCAATATAACGTCTCAATGATCAGACGGATGAGATCACAACCTACTCTTTATAGGGCTGTGATAAGATGTTGGTATAACCTAAAAATATAAAATTTTGTATCAATGATATCTATAAACTTGTAGCTATTATACCTTAGATAATCAAATCAGCTTATTACTGCAATTATATTATTTAGTGCCAATTAGTCTATAATAGGTAAACATTAAACTCACAACTAACTGAACTAACAAAGTAAAGTAACAACAGACTGCTTCACGACACGATACAACAACACTGCTAAACAGAAAAAATGGCGGCCTGACTAAAAGAAAAGAGAGGATGCGTAAAGCCTCGAACTAGAGAAAGAAAGCACACAAACATAATCAGCATATATTGCATGTAATGTTGAATTATTTCTGTCGCGATTTGTAATAAATATGTCTATGCATATATTCATAGGAATATACGCAAAACTATAAATTTTAACTTTATAGAAAACTGTTATAGTTTGTAACATTTCTGTAATATTTCTGAATATTGCAACTGTAATATTGAAACACAATATTCCAGCAATATTTCTGGGATATTGCAACTGCAATTGCAATATTGCAATATTGTGGCCATATTTCCTGAATATTGTGTGCTGTGTGGGATTTTATTCATTCATTTATGTGTTCATCAGCAATCTATGAGATTTACTGCTTCTTTTAAGTTAGATATGCATTCGAAGACTGACCGACTGGATGAAATAAATTAGATAAACTATTAGTTCAGCCTTATAGTAGAGTTCAAACCGGGCTCTATCGTGTCACCCCGTGGGACCTTCATTGCTAAAATGTATAGACCACTGGGTATCATTCTCCATACCCTTACAATGTAAATTCAACTGGTCGTCAAAAAATCGTCGTGTGCAGGAAGGGGTGGGGGGAATTTTTCCAAAAATTAACAAAAATTTTTTTTCTGTTCATGGTCATCTATATACGGTGAACACAAACTTCTGTTGAAATATACGAATCAGAAATATTTTTTATTAATTGTCAAAAAAGTCGGATACCATGCTCTTAAATGGAATTCCTTAAGATATAAACGCTTGCCCTGAACACCCATATTAACTATTATGTTCCACTCGGTTTTACTCGAGATCTGTTAGGATTATCGAAAAAATGCTTTATACGAAAGGTCTGCTCCGAAAACCAACGATTCAGATGCTTCTTTCAAAATTACAATAGGTAGAACAGTTTCCTCACAAAATAAGAAATTGTGTTATTAACTCCCATTAACCGAAACCGAACCTGGAGACGCTAGTAAGGCGCAATTTGTAGCGTTAGTCCATGTTAGTGGCGACCTTATGGATTTGAGCTTTGATCTATGCACATAAGGTTCGTTATATCTATCCGACCAACTTTACAGTACTATTCCTGCGTGTATTCAGAACGCACATTTTGAGGATATTGTTTAAATTCCTTATTTTTTTATATGTATGAGAATTTTTACATATAATTCATAGAAAGTTGATTTAATTTTGTTAATTCGTCAATAAATATGCAAATATGCGAGTTCAAACTTATATTCATTACTTCATTAATCAATTTTGTGACGTAATATTAACACATTTTTGAAATCATCGTTCATTCTCATTAGTAGTAACAAGATTTCCTGAATCCTAGACCAAAAATCTGGAAAAGAATTAAGAAGGTATATAGTTGGTATCTATGATATTTAGGGCCTAAAAATTTCTTACATGTCATGATTCATCTAATTCAACTATCACTATCACATGAAGAATCATCAAGGGAAGGATGATTTGAAAAATTTGAAGTACTCGTATTTGCACATGTTTTTGGGCCATACATTTGCAGGAGCCAATACACGGAATTTGTTTTCTTTTACAGGAACACATTGATCCTGTGCAATCTGAAATGAGAATTTCCATTTCATAAAGAATATTTACGGATCTGATATTCGAAATAATATTTACCTTTCATACAACTGCAGTTGCTAAGGATGGATGTTTCCTTAGGTAGGATTGGCATCGTCGTTAATTTTGGCAGAAGTTTTCCATTTTCTACATACCACCCACTAAATATTGGATCCGGTAAAGATGGTCATGGTACATTACTATTGATCCAAATTTTTGTTTGGTAATGGACTCGAAGGCTGTGTTGTCTCAAACTATCCAATGTTGGAGGTAATTTACTTATGGATCTTGAAGAAGCTATAATATTCCCCTGAGCCTGTTGGTACATTTCACATTTTCGTTTGTCGTATACAGATGGATTTCAAATTCAACAATATCATTGAATACTTATTCTCTCAAATTCTCAAAATCTTGAAAGTTCACTCTGCAGTATCTGCTCAGAATCTTCATCAATTTTCATTATTTTTTTACCTTCTTCGACATTTTGACCGAATGAAGATGCAAAGATGAGCGTAATGTGACTAACTTCATACCAATAATGTTGTAACTCAAGAACCATTCATCCATTCTATAGAACTATTTTCAGTTTATCCCACTGTTCCTCCTGCAGCTTTGGAATTTTTGTTGATATGCTCTAGCGCCTGATCTACAGAAAGTTGGTTAAAATTCCCAATCAAACATTTAATGACAAAATTCCTATTTTTGAATTCATCATGTACTTCCGGTGCCATGTTTGAAAGTATGTAATGATATTGTTGAATTTGTAATCTGTCTGTATACGACAAACGAAAATGTGAAATGTATCAACAGGCTCAGGGGAATATTATAGCTTCTTCAAGATCCATAAGTAAATTACCTCCAACATTGGATAGTTTGAGACAACACAGCCTTCGAGTCGATTACCAAACAAAAATTTGGATCAATATTAATGTACCATGACCATCTTTACCGGATCCTATATTTAGTGGGTGGTATGTAGAAAATGGAAAACTTCTGCCAAAATTAACGACGATGCCAATCCTACCTAAGGAAACATCTATCCTTAGCAACTGCAGTTGTAGGAAAGGTAAATATTATTTCGAATATCAGATCCGTAAATATTCTTTATGAAATGGAAATTCTCATTTCAGATTGCACAGGATCAATGTGTTCCTGTAAAAGAAAACAAATTCCGTGTATTGGCTCCTGCAAATGTATGGCCCAAAAAACATGTGCAAATACGAGTATTTCAAATTTTTCAAATCTTCCTTCCCTTGATGATTCTTCATGTGATAGTGATAGTTGAATTAGATGAATCATGACATGTAAGAAATTTTTAGGCCCTAAATATCATAGATACCAACTATATACCTTCTTAATTCTTTTCTAGATTTTTGGTCTAGGATTCAGGAAATCTTGTTACTACTGATGAGAATGAACGATGATTTCAAAAATGTGTTAATATTACGTCACAAAATTGATTTATGAAGTAATGAATATAAGTTTGAACTCGCATATTTGCATATTTATTAACGAATTAACAAAATTAAATCAAATATATATGAATTATCTGTAAAATTCTCATATACATAAAAAATTAGGAATTTAAACAATATCTTCAAAATGATGATTCTTCATCTGATAGTGATAGTTGAATTAGATGAATCATGACATGTAAGAAATTTTTAGACCCTAAATATCATAGATACCAACTACATACCTTCTTAATTCTTTTCCAGATTTTTGGTCTAGGATTCAGGAAATCTTGTTACTACTAATGAGAATGAACAATGATTTCAAAAATGTGGTAATATTACGTCACAAAATTGATTTATGAAGTAATAAATATAAGTTTGAACTCGCGGTAGCGGTTACCAAAATTCGATGTGTTTCCTGAAAATGTGAAAATTGATCAATAACTCCATCTTGTTAGTTTCATGAATAAAATACAGTTCGTTTTTGGCTTTCGTGACATTTATATATTTTTGGTTAGGAATTAAGAATAACCACCGAAAAACGGACGAAATGTTTATCATTTAAGGTTAGATTCTTCTTCTAATTCACATAAAAGTCATGAAATACAGTGTTGTCAGCTCTAAAATCAATGAATTTTGACCTACTTCAAAGCAATATTGCTGGGAGAAAATTGATAACCAACATTGCTATAACAGTACGAACAGCCATATTGTTAAAAATTAGGAGGATAGCAATATGACTTGAATAGCAATACGCAAACAGAATAGGTCTGATTGTATATAGATACATAGAAGTTATCTATAAACAATGTTTAAAATAACTAACGTGTAATGGAATATTGAACTTCTATATTCTGCGTCTGAATCAGACGCAGAAATGCAGAATATAGAAGTTCATAATTCCATAGCCTACTTGACCACGAATTTTTTTGATAAAGTAATCTGGGTAGAACTCTTTTTTTACATTTAATACCATTTAGCGCGTATAAAAAGTATTTATGTTTAGGCATATCATGGCACTTTTTGAATTTTTTTTCGTGCTTACTACAATATTTTTTTTTATTTATATCTTCGAATGATTTCAAAGGACATTTGCCGTCCTTTGACACCTTTCAAAAGGACAAAGGACATATTTTTAAAATAAAGGACTGTCTTTGAAATAAAGGATGGTTGGCAACCCTAACTGCAACGTCTCCGCGCCGTTTTCATAACTGTGCAATTTTCCAATCTATATACACGCAACGTTTTACCTGCAGCGTGTTGAACTGTGCAGGCAAAAGGTTGTGCAAAACGTAGCCTATGGATCGGCCTTTAGGCCAAGCTGTTTCCTTTACTTTAATAATTTTTCAAAATGTTTCGTCAAGTGATTATCAAGAACTCAATATCCGGAATAAGTACATCCAAATTTTAACATATCAATCAGAATAATGGTCACAGTTCCAGTCAGTACAGCTTCTGCAGAGGTGAACTCCTCGAAGCGGGGCCACTGGAGCTTTTATAATTTTTGCAAACATAATTGAAGGAAATTTCCATTTCTATGAAATTCAAATCTCGAAAATGGTAAACTATTGCTCATTGTCAACCCTGCAAAGCATAGAACTCTAGGACAGGTGAAGTTCATAATCGTGATGTGAAATATGTTGACACAACGTAATCTTAGCCATGAAACATTCTTACGATTCTTCATTGGTATATTGACTCATAAGTGTCCACTTGAAAATTTCACATAGATATTACACTTGCTCGGCCTTGCCTCAGCGCGAAATATTAGCTCAGTTTTCGCTGCAACTGCAACGTCTCCGCGCCGTTTTCTACACTGCCCAATTTTCCTAGCTACACGCAACGTTTTACCTGCAACGTGTTGAACTGTGCAGACAAAAGGTTGTGCAAAACGTAGCTTATGGACCGGCCTTAACAATATCTCATTAAACGGATAGGGTCAAGCTAAATTAAGCTAATATTTAGTGTGGCCGCCATTTTTTGTGTGACTCTAGTACAGCGGTTCCCAACCTTTTTGAGACCATTACCCATAAATCGGGTTACATATTAGCAATTATCTCACCCCCCCACCAAAAAAAATTCTTGGTTTACACCGCGTTACAATAAAAATAAGACTTAGTCTTGCTTTTATCCCTCAGAAAGTTTTACCCCTCAGGGGGTAATTACTCCCCGGTTGGGAACTAAACCAGCCGTCTTTGGTCCGACTTACTCAAAATATAAACATGCTGCCCATAACGCCTCACCATCCGCCACCCCACCACGCCAGCAGACTGGCCAAAATTGGTGATAACTACAAACTTTTTGACCCTAAGGAATAGAAGATGGCACATTCCACATTGCGGATATATATTTTTGAGAAACGTATGATGCCGTTAACTGTATGCCTTCTTATGTTTTCGTGTAAGGCCAAAATTAAATTTGGGCGAATTCAACATTGTAACAAATCGTTACGCATCCGAATGCGACTTTTAAGTTTGTTACTAGGCATAATCGGCCAAACGGTTTTGGAGGTTCACCATCTGATATTTTGTCGTTATTTCCTCAATAACTCAAAAAACTCGAATCCGATCCAATTCAAACATGGTAATTAGTTGTAGAATGCCGACGCGCAAATTTCGTGAGAATCGTATCACTAGAAAATTAAAAAAATAAGACCATTCTCGGCCAAATATTCGAAAATTACAGACATTTGGACGAATTGATAGGCACTCTGATCATAGAACAGCGCGCCAAAAATGATTGAATTATTCATTGAAGGTCATTCAGGAACTTTAAAAAAAAATTGGTTCAAGCACTGACGTGAAGTCAGAAGCTTTTGCGCGTATGTTCTCTTGCCCATTCTCCTTTATTGGACAGGTTACACGGTCAATCTAGCATCAGTTTATTCTGACATCAATCCATGATTCACGGGAAACTGATTCTATACGCGTAGACTGATGGTCCGGATTGATGTTAGATTAATGCCAGATTGGCCTAGCTTATAAGATTATTAAATTCGTTGCACTCATTGAAAATAAGTTTTCCACCGGTTTTATTGGTAAATCTTACACAAGTGCAAAAATATGTAAAACTCAATCATATAGGACCAAATAGTGATCAAAAAGGAGTTAAAATCCAGACGGTAGATATAAAATTATTATCTCAGTCCTGCTGCTTTCAGTTCCATCAAGGCACTCTGGCTTATAATACCGTGAGTTCTGTTGTAACTGTTGAAACCATTGTAAAGAACTTTTGTCGAATCCAGTTTCTTATTGTTTCTATTCATCAGTTCACTTCGTGACTTGAGTTTTACACGACTATTGTTGTCACCTCCAGCTTGTAACTTACAAAGTTCCCGGGGGAATCGGATATTACACTTTGTTAGAACCTTTGAGTCTGATTTGATGTTCCCAATATGGTGCTCTGGTTGCTTCGGAAAATTAGACATCTTGGGCTCTGACTGTGAAACATACGACTTATTCACATCTCTATATAAATGTCCTTTCAAATATCGTTCCGTATTTTTGGCCAACCTATAATTGACATCAGTACGAGATGCTACTGATGCTGTCAAATGAGAAACTTTCACATTTTTTTGTCTGGGTGATGACATGAGTTCATATAGTTTATTTCTATAGTCGTCCACAGACAATCTAACGTCATCGTTGAACGGGATTACAGCGTTGGACTTCATAGATATTTCTTCAGCCGAGTCGTGAAATTTTGCTATATATGCGTGTTCCAGAGCTTCTTTGGCGGTTAAACGGTTGTGTGGATTGAAAACGAGGAGTTGCAGTACAAGATTAAGCGCGTTTTGGTCGACGTTTGGTCCCAAAATGGTTTCGATAGGTGTTTTATGCACAGAGGATGCGTTTTTAATCATAGACGAGCCCACACCTGATATGCATACAGCGTTTATATCTGGAACAAAAATCAACGTAGATTATTGTATCAACATTCCAATACAGACTAATGCCATTTTCTTGTATAGTCTATGCAATCCTACTTGGAAATCTAAAAAATTAAATGGGCCAGATGTCTCTTTGATCTTGAACCGCAAACAATGGGTTCATGTTGGTTTGCGACATGAGATCAAACGGCCCAAATTTATATGGAGAAGTTAAAGTAAGATGAAAAAGCATTACACAGAAGCGCAATCATTGAATGCAATAAATTGAGCGCAATAATAACAGGTCTTTAAGAATTATAACTAGGTAACACGCAGAAAATTGAGACAAGAAATAATTTCAAGTGTGTTTTGTTTACACCAACACAATTATATTTATGACATTATTGCTTTCAAGTCTTGACTTGTCTAAATAAGCGCAGACTTGTGCGTTCGTATACTATTTACTCACGTGTTGGCGTAAAAAAAAATGTTTTTGTATTACTCTGATCGAGGTGTTGGCGAATATTTCAATAGAGCGTTAATGTCAATGTTTTACTAGAGAATTAATTATGGGTCATGAGTATTTATGTTTATATAGAGATAATTCGATTGAATACAAGAATTATATAAGAAATTATTGTATGTGCTTTGACCAAAAATAGGTTTGAATGGAAAACTTGCCAACCAGAGCAATAATGTTATTAAGACGTTGTACTTACGTCATTTATTGCTTTAATATTATTGTACGCAACAGGCATAAAAGTCACTTATGCCAAAATACAAACCTCTCTGTGATGGGGTAGGTATTATTGCCATGATTTTTTCTACTTGATTTACAGTTGAAGTACCAGGAAAAATAGGTTTTCCTGCTAGTATTTCTGCTAAAATACATCCTAGACTCCACATATCGATGCCTTTTGTATATCTGAAATCGAAAGTACATTTGAAGTGACTACCCTACGATAGTTATTTATGTACCAATGACGAATAACTGTCCATTATTGTCGTGCCTGCAAATTTCGGCTCCGTCTCGGATAGCAAGCAGGCGAGATAATAGACAGTTTTTCGCCGAGGTGCATATTACAATTTTTCGTCGATCTCTACAAACATTTATGAATTTCGGTCCCATTAAATAATTCCACAATAGCAAATGACAGTTATTCTCACATACACTTATGTTTGTATTGAACCTTAGTATGACCACAGCAGACGAAAAAGTGATTTTGTGGACGAAAAAGTACATTTGCCTTCAATAATAGTCGATTTTACGGCCAAAAATTAGTAAGTAAAATGTCCCTTTTCATAGAGGTCGACGAAAAAAATTATTAAGATGCTCATCACGCACAAGAGCGTTAAAATGTTCATTCATATGAAGGTGTAAGTAATATATTACAACATAAAACCCGGTGAATATATTATGGCCTAGATGCTCCGCTATGCTGTATAAACTGATAAATAGGATACATCTGAGATCTAAGCAATATCAATATTTAGCTTTGACGATTGACGCTAGCTACGAGCGTCAGCATGGAAATGCACCTTAAAGGTAGACGCTCACTTAAGCGAAGCGTCGCGAACGGAAGAGGCGCGTCGTTTTTCGCCCAAGAAGTTTAAATTGAATTCAATGGAGAGCCGCTATATATCCCTTGCCTATGCCGCTCACTTAGACGAAGCGAAGAGAAGAGGCGAGTCGGTTGACGCGCGTTGATCTTCGAAGCAACTAGGAGTCGTTTCTCCTGACGCTTCGCCCAAGTGCGCGGTCTCAGGCGAAGAGAAGAGTCAAAATTGCATTCTTGATCCGTGTTCAAAAGGGTTTTTCAATAAGAGGTGTTATTTTGATATTCAAAGAAAAATGCCATTTTTCAATATAAATGATCGGATGTTTATTTCATTATAAAGAAGAAGCTATGCCGTTAATAGTTGAAAATAGCATCAGGCAAATGACAACCACGACCACGCTTACAGGACCATATCCTTTTAATGAAATTTTCCATAACCAAATCGTAAAGTGGCTGCCCTATGTCCTCGATAGCCTCACGAATTCCATCTTTGAGGTCTTAAATCGACGCTGGGCTATTGGCGTAGACCTTCTCTTTTACGTGGCCCCAAAGGAAGAAGTCGCAAGGTGTTAAATCACAAGATCTCGGTGGCCAATTGTGATCACCTCTTCGAGAGATAACACGGTCCAGAAACTTTTCCCGCAAAAGATCAATGGTTTCGTGGCTTGTGTGGCACGTGGCGCCGTCTTGTTGAAAGTAAACGTTGTCCAGATCAATAACATCCAATTCCGGCCATAAAAAATCATTAATCATCTCTCGATAGCGCAATCCATTCACCGTAACTGTTGCTCCAGCCTCATTTTCGAAAAAGTAAGGTCCAATGACTCCGCCGGACCATAAACCGCACCAAACAGTCACACGTTGAGGATAGAGAGGCTATTCAACAATAACTCTTGGGTTTTCCGAGCCCCAGATGCGACAATTTTGCTTGTTGACGAAGCCACCGAGGTGGAAATGGGCCTCATCACTCAAGATGATTTTTCGATGGAATTCCGGATCTTTTTCATGCATTTCAACGACCCAATCAGCAAAGACACGACGTTGTTGATGATCGGCCGGCTTGAGTTCTTGTGTTAACTGAACTGCATAAGCCTTAAGACCCAAATCTTTATGCAAAATACGGTGTAATGACGTTTGTGGAATGCCTAATTCCAAAGAACGTCGAGGAATGGACAAACCTGGGTTTTCTTCAACACTTTCGGCTACAGCAGCAATATTCTCGGCTGTTCTTGAGCGACGTGCACGGGTTTTATTCTTCACATAACTAACTTGTCCCAACAGCTCGAATTTTTCCACCAATTTCTTTATTGCGGTCCGACAAGATGTTTCACGACGACCCAAAAATGTTCGAGTTTTATGAACCACCATTTTTGCGCGAGTTATACGTTTAGATCCAGGAGATCCCAACTCAACCTAATGCTGACAGGGACATTCCCACTCTGGCCATTCTGCTGAATGGCATATTTACAATATACATATATTGAACCTTTTCTTCACACTAGTTAGTCTTGACATATTCGGGATCGCGAATTTATGTACGAATCGTCCGTCACATTTTCCATCCTTTGTAGTTAGTAAATAAATGTTTTTTTAAAAGTCAGTAGCTCACTACTAAAACATAATTGGCGCAGTCGACGGAGTTTTTGTGAAGTTCTACAGCAGAAAATACAAGAATCAAGAACCTATCATCCATCGGGTCCATCAGGGAATACGTATGGATATTGCATTTTTTACTAAGTGGTGAGTTATATTGATACTATAACATTTTTTACATTTTATGTCAGACCCTCCTAAATCCTTGTCCGATTCCATCATTGAAAACGACTCTGATTTGGAGCAAAATTTATTAAATTCTTTTGAGAAATTAAGCATTCACACAATCCCTCAAACTAAAATGGCTACGGTTCCAAAATTTGACTCAAAAGAATTAAGTATTGTTCCCGATTTTGACGGGAATCCGAATAAACTCCATAGGTTTATTACAGCCTCGGAAGCTCTTCTAGCACATTATTTCGACATAAATAATGCGAATAACTTCCAAAATTTATTGTTGCTAAATGGTATTCTAAATAAACTGCATGGTCGTGCCGAAGAAATTGTCGTCATCCATGGCGCAACTAACGATTGGCTAGAAATTAAAAATGCACTCATTTTGAACTTTAGCGATCAAAGAGACGAAAATAGTCTGAATCAAGATTTGGTGAATTCAATTCAAAAGTGGAACGAATCACCGCAAGAATTCTACGAAAGAATATTACATTTATTAAATTCAATTTGTAACTATATAGACCTAAGGTGTAATGCGGCAGAAAAAGAAAGTAAGCGAACTTTTTTCAAGAATCAAGCTTTGAAGAGTTTTTTAGCCGGATTAAGAGATCCTTAAGGCCCTATCATTAGAGCAATGAGACCTACTTCTTTGGCTCAGGCCATACAATTTATAATAGAAGAGGATAATATAAAACATTTGCAAAAAAGTAAAAACTTTCAAATTCCTAGAAAAACAGTCAATACGAAACAAAATAGAATAAATTATAATCCAGTTCATAATGGAAATCCTCAATTTCAATCACCGCAATCTTATGGTAATAGTCAATTTGCAAATTCGCAACATTTTAGAGATAATCACCAACATTTTCCTAGTAGACCAGTAACTCTACAAAGAAATTTCAATCACATTCCTCCAAGATTTCCAACCTATTCTCAAGTTTTTAAAAAACCTCATCAAAATTACCCAACTCCAATGAGTATATCTACCAATACTACAGTTCCAAAATTAAAAACAGATTATTCAACTCAGAGAAATTTTTCAAACAGGAATAGAAATCAAGATTTTATAAGTGAAGAGTTGTATAATTCGGAAAATTATGATCAAAATAATATTGAATTCGAAGATTATAGCAAGGAAGAAAATTTTCAGAATATTCAAACAGACAACCAATTGAGATGATAGAATTTCATATTTCTAATAAACGAGAATTGCCTTTTATATCTATACAAAATCCTCCTTTAAAACTACTTACAGACACAGGCTCAACAAAATCTTTTATAAGTCCTGAACTTGCAAAAAAATATTATTCAAAATTCATTTTCAAAAAACCCTTTACTGTTTCCACGGTTCACCAAACATCAACCCATAATTTTTGTGCTAATATCCCAATTTTTTCTGAATTTAATCAACATGGTAATTTCGAATTTTACTTATTCAAGTTTCACAATGTTTATGATGGTCTTATAGGACTAGATAACTTAAAACTTCTAAATGCAACCCTCGATTTTCAAAATTCAAAGTTGAATACACCATCTTCTATCTTAACGATTAAGTATCAGGAAACTGCGAAGAAAATTCCTTTCAAAATTAAAGTTGACGCAAATTCAAAAATAATCACTAAAATTCCCGTGAAACAAACATCAGGCGATATTATAGTTCCCAAACAAACTATACAGAATTGCCAAATACCTGAAATTTTAACTCTTTCTAAAAATGGATTAGCCAATGTGGAAATTTCGAATAAGACTAATGAAGATATAATATTAATTTTGAATAATCCAATTGAGTCATTTTTTTTCAATAATAATGATTTCGAAATATTTCAAATAGATACGAATATTTCATCAGATAATATCGATATAGAAAAATTAATTAGAACGGCACATATGAATAACGAGGAGAAAGTTCATATTCTCAAATTATGCAAGAAATATTCTAATATTTTCCATAGAGAAAATCAACCTCTTTCATTTTCGAATCAAATTAAACATCACATTAAAACAAAAGATGATATTCCTGCATATACAAAATCTTACAGATACCCTTATGTTCATAAAGAGGAAGTAAAAAATCAAATTAATTCAATGTTGGAACAAGGTATTATTAGGCCTAGTCAATCCCCTTGGTCATCTCCTATTTGGGTAGTTCCTAAAAAGACTGATGCATCTGGAAAGAAAAAATGGACAATCGTAGTGGATTTTCGTAAACTCAACGAGAAAACTATAGACGATAAATACCCCATTCCCAATATTAATGATGTTTTGGATAAACTTGGAAAGTGTCAATATTTTACAACATTAGATTTGGCCAGTGGTTTTCACCAAATTGAAATGAATCCGGAAGATATTGCAAAAACAGCTTTCAACGTAGAAAATGGGCATTACGAATTCTTAAGAATGCCGTTTGGATTAAAAAATTCTCCTTCTACCTTTCAACGTGTAATGGATAATGTTCTTAGAGGATTAGAAAATTGCTTAGTCTATCTTGATGATATAATAATTTTTTCCACCTCCTTGCAAGAGCACATTGTTAATCTTAGTAAAGTTTTTCGAAGGCTAAAAGAAGCGAACTTCAAAATTCAATTGGACAAGTCCGAATTTTTAAAGCGAGAAGTAGCATATTTAGGGCATATCGTAACCCCAGAGGGCGTGAAACCAAATCCCGATAAAATACGTGCGATTCAAAAATATCCATTGCCGCGTACCACCAAAGTAATAAAAGGTTTTCTAGGTTTAGTAGGTTACTATAGGAAATTCATTCGAGATTTTGCTAATATTACCAAACCTCTAACTTCATGTTTGAAAAAAGGTGCAAAAATTGAACACACTTCAGAATTCATTAATTGTGTCAAACATTGTAAGAATCTTTTAACGAATGAACCAATTCTGCAATACCCAGATTTTTCAAAAGAATTTATCATAACCACTGACGCGAGTAACGTTGCATTGGGTGCTGTCCTATCTCAAGGAAAAATAGGATCGGATAGACCAGTGTCATACGCTTCACGAACATTAAATGACAGTGAACAAAATTATAGCACCATTGAAAAAGAACTTTTGGCTATCGTTTGGGCTACAACATATTTTAGGCCATATCTCTTTGGCAGAAAATTCAAAATTGTATCGGATCATAAACCTTTACAATGGATCATGTCACTTAAAGAACCGAGTAGCAAACTTTTGAGATGGAGGTTGAAATTAGAAGAATATGACTTCGAAATCGTGTACAAAAAGGGTACTGCCAATACTAATGCCGATGCGCTTTCTCGCATCGAAAATCATAACAAAGAAATTTTTGAATACATGGAAAAATTCAATGAAGCTTTTTCAAAATCAAACTTAAATGACGATAATGAATCTATGATTGTAAACGTGGATAAATCGGTTATTCAGAACAATAAGATCGAAGATGAATTATTATCATATGAAAGATTTCTAGAACTTTATGAATCAAATAATATAAAAAACTTTTGTCACATTACTGAACGAGAAGGTGAAATATTTGAATCTCCAGAATTTTACTCACTAGCCCATTGTGTTTCAGAAGATTTATATATGGACAAAGGGATTGCATTAACATTTAAACAGAGATTTGGTCAAGTTCATAATTTGAAATCCCAAAATAAAAAAGTCGGTGAAATTGCTTCAATCAATTTTAAGAACCTTAGAATTTATTATCTCATAACAAAGGAATTCAGTTACGAGAAACCTGAATATAAAACCGTCTTCCAAACACTTGTTAATCTCAGAAAATCATGTGAACAGAATGGAGATAGATACCTTGCATTACCAAGAATTTCTTGCGGACTTGATAAACTGAGTTGGCAAAAGGTATTTGAGATGTTAAAGTTTATATTCGCTGAGAGTAATATGAATATCGTAATTTATTATTTACTTGAACAGAACCAAGAAGCATTCGTAGAAGTTATCAAGGCGGAAATATCGGATGACAATACTGTTCATTCCAATCGTGAGAACCCAATTCAGGAGATCCCCATTTCAGAAAAAGTATTAAATGTTTTCGACAACCAAATAATTTTTGATTTCGTGTTTCATTCGCCAGCCGAAGCTAGGGTAGAAAAAATTTTTTCCAACAAACAAAGAATTTTCGCTCAATTATCAATCAATAATTTAGAAAAAGATATAATAGAATTTTTCAAACATTACATTCGTCCGAAAATATTATACGCATTATATTTTAAGGAAGATAAACATTATCTTGATATTTGTGAAATTTTAAGGAAAACTTTCAAACAATCTGCTTTCAATTTAGTTAAGAGCAATGACATATTAGAAGATGTAACTGATAAAGATTTACAAGTTCAAACTATTCAGTTCATGCACGAATCCAAAACTAATCATAGAGGAATTACTGAAACCATAGCTAGAATCAGAAGAACTTATTATTGGCCTAGTATTCAAAATGACGTCACTGAATACATCAATAATTGCGAAAATTGTCAGATAAATAAATACGATCGAGATCCTCCATGTCAAAAGCTTATGCTCACTCCAACACCGTCGAAACCATTCGAAATTATTCACATTGACACCTTTCAAGCTCAAAATAAAAAGTTTTTAACTATTATTGATGCCTTCTCAAAATATGCACAGGCCTACCCACTGATTTCTCTAACAGGTATCGAAGTTGTACGTTCACTTTTAATCTTCATGACACATCATGGTTCGCCTTCAACAATAATAATGGACAATGGAACAGAACTAAAAAATAGTGTAATTACAGAATTTTTTAAAGTCCATCAGATCACCCCTCACTATATAACCCCTAATAACCCTCAATCGAATGGATTAATTGAAAGATTTCATTCAACACTTATAGAACATTTGAAAATAGTAAGAATTCAAGACAAAGAAACGAGTAATAATGAGAACTTAATGCCTTATTCAATTTTCGGATATAACAATTCGATCCATTCTTCCACTAAACAAAAACCTATTGATATTATTAATGGCCATCTTGATACAAAAGACCCATTGAATATCGATATTAACGAAAAGTTAGTGAATAATTACATTGAAAATCATAGAGAAAAAACTAAGGAAATCTACAAAAAGTTGAACGAAGAAATAAGGAACAGAAAAATTCATATAATTGAAAAACATAATGAAAAAAGGCATGAACCTCTTAGTTATAAATCAAACACTATAGCATATCGTAAACTTAAGTCAAACATTAGAAATAAGCTCACTCCAAAATTTGCAAAAGAGAATGTTTTAACTGATGCAAATATTAAAATACATAGCGATAGTAGAATAATTCATAAGCAAAATTTGAAAAAACCAAAATCTAAATCCAAAATACTTTTGCAGGATGCTCCTAGTGCATCTCGTAGCAGCCCAGGAAATAGAAATAACGAATCTTCAAGAGAATCCAGGGATCCTCCCGATTTACCTGGGCAAAGCAAAAATTAAAACGAAATACCACGATTTCATACATTTTTACGATGTCGAACCTATCATCGACGAACTAAATTATCTTCAAAATCAATATTTGTCTGTTAAAGAATCCCTTCTGAACAAACCGAATAGTATATTTTTTAAAGAATTGGAAAATCATGGAAATATTTTTGAATATCAATTTAATATTGCGAAACAAAAATTGAATAGTGTAATACCGAATGGTAGAACAAGAAGAGGTTTAATTAATGGCTTAGGTACAATTATCAAAAGTATCTCAGGAAATTTGGATGCTGACGATGCAGTTTATTATGAAAAAGCTCTTAGGAACCTTCAGGACAACCAAAAAGAAGTAATTTCAAAGTTAAATTCTGAAATTTCGTTAACGGTAGAAGTGATTGATAATTTCAATAAAACTATCTCTATACTTCGACTGAATCAAAAAATGATAACTTCCCAGTTCGAAAAAATCTATGGAAAATTCAATAAGCTTGAGGATAATTTTTATTATTTCATGAGAATTAAAAATATTATGGATCAAATTGGAACATCAGTCAATATTGTTATGACAATGATCGACGAAATTGAAAATGCTATCAGTTTCTCAAAATTAGGAGTTCTACATCACAGCATTATCAAAATTTCCGAATTGAAATCAGTCATTATAAAAATATCAAAACAATATTCCCAGGATAATTTAATGTTCATGAACGAAGAAGACTTTCATAATTTTTATGAACTAATCAAAGTTGATGCATACAAAATTCAATCCAGAATTGTTTTCATTTTACATTTTCCAATTATGAATTCTCAATCATTTTCTCATTATCATCTGTATTCCATTCCAACGATCAATAACACTATAATCTTACCCCAAAACACCTATCTGACATTGAATGAAAAACTGTATCAGTATACCTCGTCCTCTTGTGTAAAGATGCAAAACATATTCTACTGTGAGGAGAACAATCTAGTCGAAGGTGCCAAGGTGGAAGACTGTATTTTTCAACTACTTCAGCTGAAGAATCCATTTGGGAAATGTCAACAGCATTCAGTAGTAATCAATGAAAATGTTATCCAGAGAATTGACAATTCAAAATTTATTGCAATCATCCCTCAAGAAACCAAAATTCAAACTTCGTGCAAGAAGAAAGATTTAACCCTACTGAAAGGAAACTTTCTAATCACAATTCCAAAAGGATGTTATTTCGAGACGGAAGAAGAAAAGTACTTCAACGACAAAGAGGTCATCGAAAGACAGCCGATGCTACTCCCTAGAATTGTAACCAATTGGACTTCATCAAAAATCAACAACCTCAAAATTCAATTGAAAAATGTTCCGCTTGACCAGATCCACAACCTCAAGAGGAAACAAGAAGAAATTCGGCCCATCATGGAAGAATCTCAACCAAAAAGTTCATTCCATGGAGAACTTATTGGAATTTTGTACACATTATTTTTTTTTATCATTACCATTTTCTGTTACAAGAAAGCAAAAGAATGCTGGAATTCCAGAAAACCAGCTGCAGGACCGGAACCGGAAGCAGCCGTCCAACAGACCAGCAAAACCTTCTTCACCCCGTGACGCAACTTCTGGGAAGGGAGGAGTTATACGTTTAGATCCAGGAGATCCCAACTCAACCTAATGCTGACAGGGACATTCCCACTCTGGCCATTCTGCTGAATGGCATATTTACAATATACATAATATATTGAACCTTTTCTTCACACTAGTTAGTCTTGACATATTCGGGATCGCGAATTTATGTACGAATCGTCCGTCACATTTTCCATCCTTTGTAATTAGTAAATAAATGTTTTTTTAAAAGTCAGTAGCTCACTACTAAAACATAATTCGCGCGTGTTCCGCAAGGAACAGCGTGCTATCATTTCGTCACAATGTCTGTATTTTTCGAATTTTTTTTCGAAAATGGTCTCAAACGATTAGGTTCGACTCCCTGATGAAGAATTCGAGGTCAAATTCAATTCTGTCCGTCCGGTCCGGCCGGCCGGTCCGGCCGTTAGCACGATAAATCTCGAACGGAACGACTTAGAGCGTTGAAATTTGCAGGGTAGTTTCGTAGCGTAAATATCTCGGACAAGTTCGTTAACGGGCGAAATCGACCGAGCGGTTTCGGAGTTAAGGCCGTTTTTAATAAAAAGGTTTTTTATGAATATTTCCGGAACCGATCACTCGATCTTTTTGAAATTTGGCATCAGATTGTAGAATCATGACCTTTATATGCCTGCGAAGTTTTGTGTTGAACGGACGGCCCTAAAGTGGCAAAAAAAAATTTTGAAAATTTGAAAATTTTGTTTTCACGATAACTCGAAAAATACTGATCTGATTAAATTGAAACTCAGTAGTTAGATGCAAAAAAACAAAGCAAATACTTTTGCAAAATTTCGTGAAGATCACGTGACATGAAAAAAATAAAAAAATTATTACTATTTTGCGGAACATTTTGCTTTTAATGCCGAAACATATGTTTTTGAGGTTCATGCTGCCCTTTCCGGGCATTTTCCGTATTGCGCATGCGCAGATGAAAAGTCCTTTAACTGCTGTAGTTTTCGTCAGAGAGGATTGGGGTTTTGGGGTGGCGGATGCTATTCCTCCATAGAATTCAGATCCCTGATGAGGGTCTGCGCATGCGTAGATTCAAGATGCGATATCTTCCAAACCACTAGTGTTGGAGAATCGGAGTTTTTTGTAAGGTGTGTTATTTTGAGAGGACTTTTAGCCGCCAGTAGATTGCGCATGCGCAGAAGAGAAGTGACTGTTTTTGGGTTGGATGGATTATGTTGGGAGTGCTGAGTCGATATTATGAGGTTTTAAAAGAATATTCATAGCAATTCAGTGCAAGGACAAGTCAGTTTGGGGGATGTAGCGTTGTTTCCGAGTTAAAGTGTCCGTACCGTGGCCCTGGGGCTAATTTTGAAATTGATGTTACCGCTTACAGGCATTTTTCGTTATGCGCATGAGCAGATCATCAGTGATTTAACTGGTGGTGTTTTCGTCAGAGAGGAATAGGGTTTTGGGGTGGCGGATGCTATTCCTCCATAGAATACCCTGTTGAGGGTCTGCGCATGCGTGGATTAAAGATGTGATATCTCCTGAACCACTAGTGTTGGAGAATCGGAGTTTTTTGTAAGGTGTGTTATTTTGAGAGGACTTTTAGCCGCGAGTAGATTGCGCATGCGCAGAAGAGAAGTGACTGTTTTTGGGTGGATGGGTTATGTTGGGAGTGCTGAGTCGATATTATGAGGTTTTAAAAGAATATTCATAGCAATTCAGTGCAAGGACAAGTCAGTTTGTGGGATGTAGCGTTGTTTCAGAGTTAAAGTGTCCGTACCGTGGCCCTGGGGCTAATTTCGAAATGGATGTAACCCCTTACAGGCATTTTTCGTTATGCGCATGAGCAGACCATCAGTGATTTAACTGATGGTGCTTTTCGTCAGAGAGGATTGGAGTTTTGGGGTGGCGGATGCTTTTCCGCTATAGAATCCCCTGTTGAGGGTCTGCGCATGCGTGGATTCAAGAAGCGATATCTCCTGAACCACTAGTGTTGGAGAATCGGAGTTTTTTGTGAGGTGTGTAATTTTGGGAGGACTTGCAGCCACGAGTATACTGCGCTTGCGCAGACGAGAAGTGAATGGTTGTGGGTTGTTTGGGTTATGTTGGGAGTAATGAGCCGATATTGTGAGGTTTTAAAAGAATATTCATGTCAATTCAGTGCACAGACACAAGTCAGTTTGGGGGAAATACCGTTTCTTCCGATTTGAAATGTCTGTATGGTGGCCCTGAGGCGAATTTATAAATAACTATATTCGGTAGATCTATATTAAAATGCGTTCGGATTTGGAGAAGATGCAATTTCGTCCCTAACGGAGGACCCAAAACCGAATTTTTTTCTGATCTACGGTAAAACTAACAGCCAACCTGTATTGATAGCTATATTTGTTGAAGGAACTTGAAAAAAAAAAAAAAAGCACTGACGTGAAGTCAGTACTCTTTGGCGCGCGTGTTCACGGTGGCTAATTTGAATTGAATGATTCAAAAATTAACAGTGCTGTATCTAAGCTGCCATCAGGATAGAGTAACAAAGTTGGAAAAGAACACAAGTGACTCTCCTTAGTCGCACAAGCTCCTAGAAGATTTGGGAGGGTCAGTATAATCCTAATCATGTTTATAGCACGCGCGCAAAAGCAGATTGACTTAACAATGAAAGAAAAAGTGTAAAAAGTCAATCTGCTTTGGCGCGCGTGCTATAAACATGATTAGGATTATACTGACCCTCCCAAATCTTCTAGGAGCTTGTGCGACTAAGGAGAGTCACTTGTGTTCTTTTCCAACTTTGTTACTCTATCCTGATGGCAGCTTAGATACAGCACTGTTAATTTTTGAATCATTCAATTCAAATTAGCCACCGTGAACACGCGCGCCAAAGAGTACTGACTTCACGTCAGTGCTTTTTTTTTTTATAGTGAATTTTAATAATTTCAATGCGTTCTTGAAGCGTGCATCGTTCCATTTTTATTAATGGCGTAGTTTCTACTTGTCAAATGTCAAAAAATGACAGCTTCAAAAGTGACATCTACCGAAATAGCGGGCTATTCAAAATAACACCTCTTATTGGAAAACCCTTTATTATAGTCAGTCAGTGGACCAGTGGTAGTATTCAGTAGGAAATGCTTGCTGTAGAATTTAAAATATTTCTTTTTATTTTCTCTGAAGTCGGAAAACAAGTGATGAAATTCACCGTACGTATCCCTCCTTTGTTTTATGTTTCTGACCCGCATTTTTTATTGGCATCTTCTTCTTATTTCATACTGGAAATTAAACCCAAAACAAACAGATCGTCTTCAGAGGAAGAGCTGCTCATCTTAACCGCACGATATGAAATATTCAAATGATACTGAGAAGATTCAAGGGGGTTCCGATACGAGACCTGACGCTTCGACCAAATGCGCGGTCCTCGGCGAAAAGACTCTTCTCCTCGCCGCGCTTCCGTTCGCGACGCTTCGCCTAAGTGAGCCTCTACCGTTAGAGTTTTCTAATGCATATAGGTATTTGGAAATGAAGGGGTTCTATTTTTCTTACCTTCGGTTAGCTATGAGTATTTCCGGTGCTCTGTACCATCTGGTGGCGACGTAATCAGTCAGGGTGGGATCTCCAGTGCCCCCTATGTTTCCATCAGTATTATCGGTTATGGAGCGGGCAAGCCCGAAATCGGCTATTTTACACCTGAAAATTAGTACATCGTATTGTGTTTGTATATTTAGTAATGTATAGTTAATTTCAAGCAACAAACGCTGCCATGTTCAGATATACTACGTGGCCACAGATAAGTTGTGCAGAGAAAATTTCGTGACAACGAAAAACTCTGTATAATGGCAACACAAATCGTTAAGCATCGTCGATCCAAGTAGAAAAAAATAAACTTCTTTAAAAATTTTTGTAAAATTGGCATCTCAGATCGTTGAGCATCTTCGATCCAAGTAGAAAAGAAGTATATATATCGGACAAAATGAAAATTTTCAAAAAATGTTTAAGTAGAAAAGAAATTTATGATATTTATCCAGACATTTTCGATAATTTCCATAAATACTAAAAAACTCTAAATGTCGACTGTTTTTAGAAGTAATGATAATTTTCGGACATTTTTCAGTATTTATCAGAGGAGTATTTAAGACATTTTCCACACTCAGGGCCGGTTTCTCAATTGCGAGTTAACCCGAGGTTGCGGGTAACCCGTGTGTTGCGCATTCATGAATATCGCTAAATACATGCGTCAACTCGCAACCACGAGTTAACTCGCAATTGAGAAACCGGCCCTCACAACACTAGCCAGTGAACAGTGTAACAGCAGAGGCAACAGGGTGTTTTCTGTTTGGAATCGTTTACCATCTGCCGTTGTGGAGGCCTTCTCTGTCAATTAATTCAAGAACCAGTACGACGGGTGGATGCATGGTTGACCATCGCCAATCTCAGAAGGGTGCTTTTTTTCTTCTTGTTTGTTTCAATCTTCATTTATAATTCAAGCTGTTTTTTTTGCGCGGGTGTTCTGGGGAACATCGCGTTATCATTTTGCCCAAATATCTGTAACTTTCGAATTTTTGGACGAAAATGGTTTCAAACGATTTGGTTCGACTCCCCAATGAAGAATTCGAAGTCAAATTTGATTCTGTACGGCCGGCCGTCCGGCCCATGCCACGATAACTTGAGAACGGAAAGAGCAAGCGACTTGATATTTTCAGGGTAGGTGGCGCATCCAAATACGACGGACAAGTTCGTTAATATGCATAATCGGCCCAATGGTTTCCTAGTAATAATTTTGTTTTCAACCAATATAAATCCGATCGAATTGAAACTTGGTGAAAAGTTGTAGAATATGAACCTAAGCACGTTTGTGAAATTTTGTGCGAATCGTATGGCTAGAAAATTATTAAAAAATATTTTTGTTGTCACGATAACTTGAGAACGGAAAGAGATAGCGGCTTCAAGTTTACAGGTTAGGATGTGCCTCTGAACACGACATTTGAGTTTGTTTATAAGCATAATCGGCCTTACGGTTTCAGAGTTATATAGCCATCTGAAATTTGGTTGTTTTTTTCTCCTCATTAACTCGAAAAATACTGAACCGATTGAGTTCAAACATGGTTATTAGTTGTTGAATGCCAACGCGAAAATTCTTGCAAAATTTCGTGAGGATAGTATTTGTTGAAAATTTTTAAGAAATCATTGGAAATTAAAAAAAAAAAATCTATATATCAGTAACTGTTCGCCTGAAATTGCTGATTTTTACAAGAGCCTTTAGAACCCAACTCTACTGCCAAGTTTCAAGTTTTAACACGATCGGTTAAATATTGTTGGAGATTCGAGCAGCCTTGTGTGAGATGGGTGACCGTTGCCTCGATAACTTTCGAACAAAAGGAGATAGGGACTTGCAATTTTCAGGGTAGGTTGCGTATCCGAATGGGAGAATTGAGTTCGTTTTTGGGCATAATCGGTCTAACGGTTTCTGAGTTATACCCACCTGGAATATTATTTCCATGATAACTCAAAAAATAAAGATTCGATCGAATTGAAGCTTGGTAACTATTAGTAGAAAATCAACATAAAGACGTGTTTCAAATTTTTTAAGAACCGTACCCCTAGAAAATTCGAAGAAAATGACGAAAAAAAAATTTTGTAAGAACCGTACCTCGAGAAAATTTCAAAAAAATTACGAAAAAAAAAATTGGTTCAAGCACTGACGTGAAGTCAGGAGCTTTTGCGCGTATGTCCTATTGTCCATTCTTCTGTATTGGACATCCTTAATCGAATTTACCATGGTAAATTCGATTAAGGCTTGAACCTATTTTTGGGCGCATGTTCTAGGGGAACATCGTCCTATCATTTCGTCCAAATGTCTGTAATTTTCGAATTTCGAGCTGAAAATTGGCTAATAGACTAATTCGGACTCCCTGATCACGAATCCGGTGTCAGATTCTTGGGTGCCGTCCGGCCGGCCGGCCGGTTTCCCGGCCGTAAGCACGATAACAGGAGCACCGAAGGTCCTATCGACTTCAAACTTTCAGGGTAGGTTTCTGATCAAAATGCGACGGTTAAGTTCGTTAACGGGCAAAATCGGCCGGACGGTTTAGGAGTTATAGACATTTAAAATTTTGAGGTTATTTCCCTGATATTTCAGGAACTAAAGAAGATGTTGAATCAAAACTTGGTAGTCAGTTCGAGGATATAAACGCGCAACTTTTGGCAAAATTCTGTTATGATCGAAATGTTGGTAATTTTTAAAAAAATATTTCTTTTAATTTTTTCGAAAAAAAAATTTTTTTTTCGTGAACTATTCATCAGATTGCAACAAAACTTGTACTAACGTCAATTGTAGTATTTTGCAACATTGTGCAAAATTTTGGCTCTATACGATTTCAAGTTCTGGAGATATAAGACAAAATGTGTCAAATTTCCTGGGTCTCTCTCAGTATTTTCATCGATTATTATATAATAATCAATAATATTAAGGTATTCAACATGATACTGCTTTTTTTCTTTACTGGTCAGTACGGGCCACAAGGAAGATGAACATGCGCCCAAAAGCTCCTGTCCACAGGGCTTGAACCAATTTTTTTCAGCTATGATTGTGCATCATTTGATTTTATTTTGTTATTCTTTGAGTTTATAGAATTCTAAACTCTTGCCAAATAAATAATAATTCTTGCCAAATATGTAATAATAATACCATCAACAAACATTGGAAATGGCAATAAGGATATTGAGAAGCGAAGACCCGCTTCTGAAAATGGTGGCTCATCATAAAATTAGGAACCAATGAGCTTTCCTATTTAGGGCTGGACAGAGAGCCTTGGAGAAGCTTAGTATAACTGATGGTATATCCATCGATCATGAGCTAGCAGGAACACCTATCTCACCAACATACCAAAGAAGAGTTGGCAGAGAGATGAGACAGGTACAACTCAAGACACTACTCGAAGATCACATGAGTAAACATCTGCACTCCATATATTTCAGGAGTTTGAAAGAGCAGGGCCTGTCGGAAGAACTATCCTTCGCCTTTTTGAAGTCAGCTGGGCTCTAGTCGGAGTATATTATGGCCTGTCAAGATGGGGTGATACATACCAGATGGTATAAAAAGAACATCATGAAAGTGGACACCCCAACAACTTGCAGAGCATGCCACAGCCAGCAGGAAACTGTTATGCACATTCTGTCTGTTTGCAGAGTCCATGCTCCATCAGGATCTGTGAAAAGACGCAATGCGGCACTTCGAATTCTCTACTTCCATCTGAGAGAAGTTTATGGCCTAGACAACGAACCAGTGCTACCATATGTGCCTCTGGAGATTGAAGCAGTTGTTGAAAATGACAACTCGGCAGATTCACGCTATTAAGCCAGATATACTCCTGCTGGACAAGGAACTTCAGGAATTGCGTTCGTTGAATTTTACTCCCCCGCAGAAAATAATGTGGTGATGGAAGAATAACAGAAAATGGAAAAATACAAGGATGTAATGTTTGAACTTGGGATCCTGTATCCAAGGCATAAAGTCAGGATGGTCGTATACTAATCATAGGGTGCCTAGGCGGAATGAGAGCGAACTACGTGACCGAATTGAAGATTATTCCGGCCTGCAAATCCCTGGCCGAGGATTTAGTGCACAGAATGCAGAAGGCGGTGTAGCTCGGATCACTTCGAGTCATCAGGTCCCATCAACTATGAAGGCCACTTGCAGCTCATATCTTTTGTTAAGCGACGCTGTAAGGGCAGGACGAAGAACTAATCCATGGAACGTGCGAGAGTTTTTTAGTGAGTAACCAATCAACAGATGGAGTATCACACTCTTGAAAGAAGCGGACCCTCTCAGGGCGGGTCTATAAAAGGTTTTTCCTCTAGGGCGGAAAAAAAAATAAAACCTAGTTTTCTAATAGGAAACAGTTGGTTGTGTTCGTAAGACCAAAGGAATCGACGATCAGAACACGCAAATTCTTGACCAATATGTCGGACGCTATCCAAAAACGTCTAATATTTTTAACTTTCTTTCATTCAATTCGACTTGTATGTTTGTATGTGGATCTTACTGCCGAATTTCCGGCCAGTTCCCAGAATTCGACTGAGTTGAATTTCTCCAGACTGATTGAATCCAGGTTATCCAGGTGATAATCTAGTATACTCATCAGATGAATAAGTAATCTTATTTGTTTACTTATATTGATCTGAGGTATTTAAATTTGAGGTGCTACGTATATGGGAATCATTGAAACACTTAGCGAACACGAAAACATTGTTTTATTTTATTTTTCTCAACAATAATTAAGTTTTCCGGATTAAAATATATTATCTTGGTTCATTAGTCGTTAAAATATTATTATTTCTCTATTAATTTAAATTATTTATATATTATTCTAATTGCGGCTTCTTTTTGGGGTTAAATGGAAGAGCAGATGTATGTTAATTTCCAAATATATATTTCATATTGTACTTTATTTATTATTACATACAAATCTTCAGTGACACGTAACACTCGTGTTACTCGCAACTTTGAGTAAACCCGCAATTGAGAAACCGGCTCATAGACGAACAAAAATCATCCGAATGAATCACTCGGGTTTTTGAGAACATCTCGGGATATCTCGTTTCTCGAAAGGTTGCAATAATCGAAAGGAAAGATTATTTTCACTCGAGAGGTCCCATCTCCAGCTTTTAATATTAAAACGGTTTTAGTCCTTGGAACGAGTCATCAGTATGGCCCTGAGGCTGAAAAGTTTGGGGGTCTCTAATCTAGATGGTCACAAAATACAGATCTACTTAATATATAAAAATCAATGCCACTTTTCGTTGTAATTTTATAACTCAAGAGCGGGCTCACCTATCCAAACCAAATGTTTAGGCTTTGTTCGGACTATTTAGTAGATGGTTAATGTAAAGTTTGCAAAAAAGGGTCGAGCGGTTCTTCATTTATCAAAGGAAACTTTTTGAAAATGTTACTATAAACGTGATGTTTTTTTGGATATTAGGAGGGGGGTTTGGGGGAAATTTCGAAGGGGTTTATCGAGGAAAAATACGGAAGTTTCGCGTTTTCGGAGCGAAAAGGTGGGGGTGTATTTAAAAAAAAAATCACGAAAAGGCGAAAAAAGGCCGATTTTGGCAACAGGATCAAAATTGTGAAAAGGAATTCGGAGGAACGGTGGCGTTCGGAACGACGGTGTTTGCGGGCGGTGCGCCTTACTACAAGGAAGACTCATTGCACAGACGCTCTACTTCATCGAACTTTACTGCATCGACGAAGCAATCCATCGAAAAACCGCCCACTTTAGAAAGTGGGCGGCACTAACTAGAGTTAGTGTTCGTGCTTTCTCCTGATTGGCCGAACGTGAAAACCCCTTTATCGATCGTCTTCGTCACTAGTTTCGCTCGATGAGAGGTAATTTGTTTCATTGAGTGTACGTCAACAGACCGTAATCTGTCAAACCTAAAATTTTAATTAATTGAAGGATGAATATGTCCGGCAATTTCGCTCAATTGGAAGTATTATAAAAGATAAAATGGTGTTACAATGGGAAAAGAAGAACATATTATTTAAAACATTTACTCTACAGTGATTGTCCATGGTCTTTTATTCAACCGACTGCATTATCTGTTAACGTCAGTAAACAAACACAGTATTTCTATCCTTCAGACGAAAATTACTACAGGACTTGGAACTGAAGAAAGAATGAAATTGATTCACACAATATTATCCAATATAGAAGTTAAATTATGTATTTGTTGAATTGGAACGATGATAAATTAGTATAAGAATGGGAGAAAAAAAAAAAAAAAGCACTGACGTGAAGTCAGTACTCTTTGGCGCGCGTGTTCACGGTGGCTAATTTGAATTGAATGATTCAAAAATTAACAGTGCTGTATCTAAGCTGCCATCAGGATAGAGTAACAAAGTTGGAAAAGAACACAAGTGACTCTCCTTAGTCGCATAAGCTCCTAGAAGATTTGGGAGGGTCAGTATAATCCTAATCATGTTTATAGCACGCGCGCCAAAGCAGATTGACTTTTTACACTTTTTCTTTCATTGTTAAGTCAATCTGCTTTTGCGCGCGTGCTATAAACATGATTAGGATTATACTGACCCTCCCAAATCTTCTAGGAGCTTGTGCGACTAAGGAGAGTCACTTGTGTTCTTTTCCAACTTTGTTACTCTATCCTGATGGCAGCTTAGATACAGCACTGTTAATTTTTGAATCATTCAATTCAAATTAGCCACCGTGAACACGCGCGCCAAAGAGTACTGACTTCACGTCACTGCTTTTTTTTTTTTTTTTCAAGTTCCTTCAACAAATATAGCTATCAATACAGTTTGGCTGTTAGTTTTACCGTAGATCAGAAAAAATTCGGTTGTGGGTCCTCCGTTAGGGACGAAATTGCATCTTCTCCAAATCCGAACGCATTTTAATATAGATCTACCGAATATAGTTATTTATAAATTCGCCTCAGGGCCACCATACAGACATTTCAAATCGGAAACAACGCTATTTCCCCCAAACTGACTTGTGTCCGTGCACTGAATTGACATGAATATTCTTTTAAAACCTCACAATATCGGCTCATTACTCCCAACATAACCCAAACAACCCACAACCATTCACTTCTCGTCTGCGCAAGCGCAGTATACTCGTGGCTGCAAGTCCTCCCAAAATTACACACCTCACAAAAAACTCCGATTCTCCAACACTAGTGGTTCAGGAGATATCGCTTCTTGAATCCACGCATGCGCAGACCCTCACCAGGGGATTCTATAGCGGAAAAGCATCCGCCACCCCAAAACCCCAATCCTCTCTGACGAAAGCACCACCAGTTAAATAACTGATGGTCTGCTCATGCGCATAACGAAAAATGCCTGTAAGGGGTTACATCCATTTCGAAATTAGCCCCAGGGCCACGGTACGGACACTTTAACTCTGAAACAACGCTACATCCCCCAAACTGACTTGTCCTTGCACTGAATTGCTATGAATATTCTTTTAAAACCTCATAATATGGACTCAGCACTCCCAACATAACCCATCCAACCCAAAAACAGTCACTTCTCTTCTGCGCATGCGCAATCTACTCGCGGCTAAAAGTCCTCTCAAAATAACACACCTTACAAAAAACTCCGATTCTCCAACACTAGTGGTTCAGGAGATATCACATCTTTAATCCACGCATGCGCAGACCCTCAACAGGGGATTCTATGGAGGAATAGCATCCGCCACCCCAAAACCCTATTCCTCTCTGACGAAAACACCACCAGTTAAATCACTGATGATCTGCTCATGCGCATAACGAAAAATGCCTGTAAGCGGTAACATCAATTTCAAAATTAGCCCCAGGGCCACGGTACGGACACTTTAACTCGGAAACAACGCTACATCCCCCAAACTGACTTGTCCTTGCACTGAATTGCTATGAATATTCTTTTAAAACCTCATAATATCGACTCAGCACTCCCAAGATAACCCATCCAACCCAAAAACAGTCACTTCTCTTCTGCGCATGCGCAATCTACTCGCGGCTAAAAGTCCTCTCAAAATAACACACCTTACAAAAAACTCCGATTCTCCAACACTAGTGGTTCAGGAGATATCACATCTTTAATCCACGCATGCGTAGACCCTCAACAAGGGATTCTATAGAGGAATAGCATCCGCCACCCCAAAACCCTAATCCTCTCTGACGAAAACACCACCAGTTAAATCACTGATGGTCTGCTCATGCGCATAACGAAAAATGCCTGTAAGGGGTAACATCAATTTCAAAATTAGCCCCAGGGCCACGGTACAGACACTTTAACTCGGAAACAACGCTACATCCCCCAAACTGACTTGTCCTTGCACTGAATTGCTATGAATATTCTTTTAAAACCTCATAATATCGACTCAGCACTCCCAACATAATCCATCCAACCCAAAAACAGTCACTTCTCTTCTGCGCATGCGCAATCTACTGGCGGCTAAAAGTCCTCTCAAAATAACACACCTTACAAAAAACTCCGATTCTCCAACACTAGTGGTTCGGAAGATATCGCATCTTGAATCTACGCATGCGCAGACCCTCATCAGGGATCTGAATTCTATGGAGGAATAGCATCCGCCACCCCAAAACCCCAATCCTCTCTGACGAAAACTACAGCAGTTAAAGGACTTTTCATCTGCGCATGCGCAATACGTAAAATGCCCGGAAAGGGCAGCATGAACCTCAAAAACATATGTTTCGGCATTAAAAGCAAAATATTCCGCAAAATAGTAGTAATTTTTTTATTTTTTTCATGTCACGTGATCTTCACGAAATTTTGCAAAAGTGTTTGCTTTGGTTTTTTGCATCTAACTACTGAGTTTCAATTTAATCAGATCAGTATTTTTCGAGTTATCGTGAAAACAAAATTTTCAAATTTTCAAAATTTTTTTTTGCCACTTTAGGGCCGTCCGTTCAACACAAAACTTCGCAGGCATATAAAGGTCATGATTCTACAATCTGATGCCAAATTTCAAAAAGATCGAGTGATCGGTTCCGGAAATATTCATAAAAAACGTTTTTATTAAAAACGGCCTTAACTCCGAAACCGCTCGGTCGATTTCGCCCGTTAACGAACTTGTCCGAGATATTTACGCTACGAAACTACCCTGCAAATTTCAACGCTCTAAGTCGTTCCGTTCGAGAGTTATCGTGCTAACGGCCGGACCGGCCGGCCGGACCGGACGGACAGAATTGAATTTGACCTCGAATTCTTCATCAGGGAGTCGAACCTAATCGTTTGAGACCATTTTCGAAAAAAAATTCGAAAAATACAGACATTGTGACGAAATGATAGCACGCTGTTCCTTGCGGAACACGCGCGCAAAAACACCGTATTTAAAATGTTTACTGTTAACCGATTTTCTATGGTATCTTATTCAATTGACGGCTTTTTCACTTAACATCAGAGGCAGTAAACATAGTAAGTGTATCCTTCAATTGAAAACTACTGCAGGATTTTGAACTGAAGAAAACGATTTCATTAATTTTAACAATATTATCTATTATAGAACTAACATGTCAGAATATACTCTACTTGAGTATCAGATCCTTATTTGAAATAATATTGAAATCTTAATAAAATGCTGCTGTATTATTTGTCACTTTTAATCTGACCACAAAAATATCATTTTATTACATCTATCGAAGCCAGTTGAAATATTCATCAATTAAAAGAGCAGGATATTTTGCTACACCACTGACTTTAATATTGATTTCAAACACTTCATTTATGTTCAATAGCTTTCATTCTTCAGTTCCAAGTCCTGCAGTAATTTTCGTCTGGAGGATAGAAATACTGTGTTTACTGACATTAACAGATAATGCAGTCGGTTGAATAAAAGACCATGGACAATCACTGTAGAGTAAATGTTTTAAATAATATGTTCTTCTTTTCCCATTGTTATACAATTTTATCTTTTATAATACTTCCAATTGAGCGAAAATGCCGAACATATTCATCCTTCAATTAATTCAAATTTTAGGTTAGACAGATTACGGTCTGTTGACGTACACTCAATGAAACAAATTACCTCTCATCGAGCGAAACTAGCGACGAAGACGATCGATAAAGGGGTTTTCACGTTCGGCCAATCAGGAGAAAGCACAAACACTAACTCTAGTTAGTGCCGCCCACTTCCTAAAGTAGGCGGATTTTCGATGGATTGCTTCGTCGATGCAGTAAAGTTCGATGCAGTAGAGCGTCTGTGCATTAGGTTTTCGATGTGGTGCACCCTACTCTTTGCGGGAACGCGAAGACAAGATTCGAAATTAGTCCGTAACGGAGCCCTTTTTTCAATCCTCTCTTTCTTTTTCCCGAAAGAACGATAGAAAAATGTAACTTTTCGCGAAAATCGACAAAATTCTGACGTTTCACGTATTTCTGTGGCGAATTTTAACGCGGTTCCTTCAAGGTCAACGTTTTAGGTCTGAACGAGCGCCGAGAAATGTCATATCGAATTTGAATTTCAGACGGAATAATTTGAATCGTTTAGAATCGTCTAGAAAAACTGCGAGAAATATGAACGAGTAATACCCTTATTACACTATGCCTTTTTCATGTCTATATTTGCGCCTATTTTCATGGCTATTTGTAGATTGAATTTCCCCCCGAATGAGTGGCACTATTACACCGCGCGCTTGTTTCAGGCAGTAATTTCAGAGCTGCAAACATTGAAGAAATTGACATATTTACCTACCTCAAGTTCTTGTTTTGTTTCTATATTTTTAAAGCAATACCATAGTGTTTTAAGAATGTCTGAAGAAACGTTTAATATGCTACTACATAGAGTGCGAATTCACATACAGAAAAAAGACACTGTAATTCCAGAAAGCTTTTCTCCAAAAACGAAATTAATGATTACTTTGCGATACTAGGCTACTGGTGAAAACTTCATATCACTCGGGGATAGCCATCACAGATTATCTGGCCCTCGTAAGTTTAGTTTACGTCCTCAGAGTAATAAACATACATTTATTATTGAATTTACGAAGGCTGCGATTCAAAGGATAAACTAGGTTATATTAAGCCGTCAAGTCAGACAGATAAATATTGTGTTGGTAGACATGACATTCCGACAAAAAGGCTTGAAATCCCCACGTTTCAGGGGGAACAAATAGAACCAGTTCTATTTATTTTCAAGCCTGAAACAGTCTACAAAATAGTCCCGGGCGCTTGCGTATTTCAGTCAGGCTGACAAATAGGCACGAAAAAGGCATAGTGTAATAGGGGTTTTACCGGTTTCGATCGATCGCCTGACAGGATTGACGATATGCCTTTGAGGCATTTGTGTATACAGTTATGAATGCCTTTGAGAGTTGCTGTCCCCTTAGGTTTGTTCAAAACAATACTAATCATAAAAAGATGTGGATTACTCCAGAAATTGTCAGGGCAAAGAATGAACTGATTAATATTTATTGGTTGCATAAAAATATAAAAAGTCAGTCAACTTTCAATTCGTATAAGAGTGCTAAACATTCTTACAACAATCTGATTAGGAAAAACTAAATTAAATTTTCACTGTGGTATAATTATAATTCAGAAAATAAAAACAAAACTGTCTGGAACCTGGTAAATATTTTGACGGGTTGTAAAACTGATAATCAAAAATCCATGGTTCTTGTTATCAACGATGTTTCCTATGATGAACCACGAGCTGTAGCGGAGATCTTTGCCAACCATTTCACCATGGTTGCGCAGACCAGCCTAATCGATTATTATGGAGATGCATTATCTTCCTCGTGTACAGCCTCACCTTTATCGAATGCTAATTTTTTCTTTTATCCGATTCTGGAGGATGAGGTTGTCAGTGTATTCAGATCAGTTAAAAATGACAATAGTTCGGGTGTTGACTTTGTCTCATCGCGAATATTGAAGAGAATGGGTCCTGTTAATGCTCATCATTTCGTACATTTATTTAATTTGTCCATCAGCTCGGGAGTTTTTCCTAACATCCTCAAAAAAGCCACTGTCATACCTATCTATAAGAAGGGAGATATATATGATGTAATGAATTATAGTTGCTTTGCGAAAACATTTGAACGTTTGGTTTTTGATAGGATGGTGAAATATTTGGACAAATTTAAATTGCTCAATACCACGCAGCACGGATTCAGATCGGGCCGCTCAACTCAAACAGCTACTTTAGATTTCCTTGAGTTTGTATATGACCGTCTGGATAGGGCTTTGTCCCGAGCCTTTGATTGTCTCACCTTCCAGTTTATATTAGACAAGTGCTACAGTCTGGGATTCAGGGGGGTTTTTCATGACTGGATTCGCAGTTATCTGGAAGGCAGGGTCGCGTCTGTTAGAGTCAACAACTGTTATTCGAGTGAACATCATCTGGAGCTAGGAGTTCCCAGGGCTCTATTCTCGGACCGATCCTGTTTTTATTATTCATAAACGATCTTCCGGACAATTTAAAGAGGCTATTCATTAGTTTATCTGATTATTCAGGGGATTTTACCAAACTAATAAAAGCAATCTTATTCGCTGATGATTTCTCGCTAGCTATTACAGCCGATAGCATGGAGGAGTTGAAGAGGTTATGTGATCTTTTTATCAGGTGTTTTGTTGAATGGTGCAATCTTAATGCTATTATGATCAACGTCAATAAGACTGAATGCATATTGTTTTCACTATCTTCTGATGATAATACATTTACTACTAAGCACTTTGATACGACTATCTCTTCGAAGCAAAGCACAAAATTTCTTGGTGTTCACATTGATAGGTATTTGAGGTGGGATGCACAGATTGACGCAGTATGCAAAAAACTTCATAGCTCATATTACGCACTCTGTCGAGTAAAACATTTGCTTCTCACTCATTCCTTGTTAAATATCTACTATAGTTTAGTCTATAGTCACCTGTCATACAACATCATGCTCTGGGGAAATTCCACTGATGTTGGTAGGGTATTTATAATTCAGAAAAGGATTCTACGTTTGATGTTCAATATTGCGCCGCGATCTTCTTGTAAACTTGTATTTATAAATAATAATATCTTAACTTTGGCATCTATCTTCATCCTCAGATGCCTCGTATATGTTAGAGAAAATGAGAGTAGTATTGTTAAATTATCCAGTTGTCATTCACATCAAACTAGAAATAAAGATATATTTTTGATTCCTAAGCATAGTACTTCCAGGTTCGAGAGGTCACCAATGTATCAGTGTATTAAAATTTTTGATCATCTTCCTAGTAGTATTAAGTCACTAAATACATTTAAGTTTAAGAGAGTTGTTAAGGGTTTACTTACTCAAAAATGTTTTTATAGTGTTAATGAATATTTTTCGGATAGTTTGGAAAGTTTTTGAATTCGGTTTGTTTTTGACTTGTCCCATACATATGTATATGATGTCTTAAGGGATCAATAAACATTATTATTATTATTATTAACCTGAAAATCGAAAGACGGAAACCATCCGAGTACTAAAAATCTTTATTTGGTACATAATCGGAGTTGATTCGCGTAGGCAACGTGGCCGAGTGAGCTGAAGCGTTGGATTGGGAATTTATATCTCCCTAGCCTCGCGGGGCTGCGGGATCGAATCTTGGAGCGTCCGAAATAGCTTTCTCTTAATTTTTTTTTCACTTTTACCTAATGAAAAACTTAAAGGAGCGTTACTCCAGTAAACTTATCTAGGGATTTGGACCATTTAGTTGAGTTACGAAATCTATAATGAATATCCGTTCGATCAGTCAGGTTTTTGCATTAATATTACTCAAAATATTCAAACACTAAGCAGAAAATTAACGGTCAAAAATGAAAAACCCCCAGCCGTATGTTTATTCATGCTCAAAATGGAAAAACAAAAAATAGTGTTTATCCAAATTTTTTGGATTAATTTTTAAAATAGCTTGCAATTAATGAAATGTTCTTTTGTTTGAATGAATGAATTTGATGTTCCAATTGAATTATTTTATTATTTCACTTTATACGCAGTAAAGCACGTACCGGGCCACTAGTATTCGATAAACTACGAAATTATAGAGTATTCACGCCCCATTTGCTATTATACTAATGTGAAAGAATAGTATATTCTAACACAAGTTGCAGAATGGGCTCCTATTAAAACACGAATGCGAAATTCGAAAACGAGCGACGAAGGAGCGAGTTTTCGAACGCATGATAGTTGGAATTGCCTTCTGCAACGAGTATTAGACGATATTTTCTCTATTTCAGGCAAGTTTTGTAAAATACTGTTGAAATTTAATGAAAAATTCGGATTATACATCCTAGTGACTTTTGTATTGTATCTTGGTAGTTGGTGTGACTGTTACGAAAGTTGACAGATTACGGAATTTGAATTTGAAACGTACGTAGGGCATGGAGATCAGATTTAAAACAGTTTCCTAATAGCATGAATGATTCAAAATTAGCAAGAAGGAAATATCTAGTACCTTATTTTTTATGAAAATAAAACTTTTCCTCTCAACAATTATTTTACTATATCCAGATTATATTATATTGATGATTGACGTCTGTTGAAATTTGATATATGATCGAATGTAAGTGCTGACTACCACAAAACGAAAAATATAACTAGAAACAATGCGGGAATGAGTTCATTCCAGCACTGTTTTCAGTGCTGGAATGGACTCATTACAATACTGAAATAGAGAAATATTTTTATATATCTTTATTTTATGCCAAGTTCAGTTTCATACCTGCAGGAACTGTCCAGTAGAACGTTACTCGGCTTCAAATCCCTGTGGATGACATTACCAGAATGAATATATTTGATGGCTTTCAGCAGCTGATACATTATGTACTTTTTGTGAATGTCCTTTAAAATATTTCCCTTCTTTATTATATTATGCAAGTCTGTCTCCATATATTCAAAACCCAAATATATGTCGCGGTCATTGGCAGCTCTGAAAAAAAAATGGTAAATTTTGATGAGGCGAACTGTAGCTAATTGCCAATAACTAAAGAAGACACACGGTGAAATATTCATTGATTTTAACCATCAATAAATATTCCGCTTGAGCCGAGCTTGGTCACCTCATCGCTCAGTGTTCCCCAAAGAGGAAAACGTCATTCATAAGGGCAGACAGGAACCGCGGTTTTATGGTTGTTATCAATCATCAGCGTGACTTAGCACCCTGAAAGAACAACCGAAGGAGTTCTAGGAAAATAAATTCTATCCGTTGCAAACTGGTAGGGAGAAAATCCCACCAGCGGCACCTATGGAAATGCGTACGAACCCCGACCCTCTGCGATGATCCTAGGTCTTCCCCAAGGAGACCCCTCATAAGCTCTTGAGAGCTTAAGCGAGTAAGAGAATCAGTTGTGTTCCCTCTAGGCATTATTATCAGTAAGTTTGTCAGTTTAAGGTTAAATTTAAATTTTTTTCAGCTTGAAAATGTTATATTTCAGAAACTATGCTCGATCGACTTCGTATGAGACGTGAATAGACAATGGAAAATGCACGCAAAAGCGCCTAACTGCACGTCAATTCTTCAATTTTTAGGTTTTTTCCGTTCAAAACAGAAAATTTTACATTTTGGTTCATTTGTTTTAAAAGTACGTACTTAAGGCGGTTTTATACAACAAATAAGATAAAATAAGAAACAAATTAAAATAAAATAAGAATTAAGGGTTAATAGGATCGGCTTATACAGATGATCTGAAACAAAATAAGAATAACCAATCAAATCGCCTCTTTTTGACAATTTTATGCAAGTTCTATGAATTTCACTCTTTGAACAAACGCATTGTTATTTCCCAAAGAAAATAAGAAATAAAGAGGAGAGTTGCCCAAATTTATTTATTATTCTTATTTCTTATTGGCGCTCTTATTACTCGGAACAGACTGCTTATCAATTTGCCCAAATGTCTGTATTTTAGAATTTTTGGCCGGAATTGGTCTTTATCGATTTGTTTCAACTCACTGATCAAGAATCCGTAGTCAAAATCGATTCTGTCCGGCCGTCCTGCCGGCCGTAACCACCATAACTCTCGAACGGAATGAGCTAGATAGTTGAAAATTTCAGAATAAGTTTGAGAGATAAATGAATCGGTTAAGTTCGTTATTGGAAAAAATCGGCCTGGTGGTTTCGGATTAACGAAAACAGTTTTCTATTTACATTACAGATTCTAATTTTGTTTAAGATGCAGTTTCATCACAAGAATGCATTGATATCATTCTCAACTCTAACAAATTAATACTTTCGGAGATACGATTTTTCAACATTTCAATAATTATTCTCGATTCCATGAATTCATAGAATACTCTAATTATAATTTGCTGATGTATGTAAATCCAACACGTGGTGACTCTTAGACCTTAGACTGACGCACAGGAGCCAAATTGAAAAAAAAAAAAAGCACTGACGTGAAGTCAGTACTCTTTGGCGCGCGTGTTCACGGTGGCTAATTTGAATTGAATTATTCAAAATTTAACAGTGCTGTATCTAAGCTGCCATCAGGATAGAGTAACAAAGTTGGAAAAGAACACAAGTGACTCTCCTTAGTCGCACAAGCTCCTAGAAGATTTGGGAGGGTCAGTATAATCCTAATCATGTTTAGAGCACGCGCGCCAAAGCAGATTGACTTTTTACACTTTTTCTTTCATTGTTAAGTCAATCTGCTTTTGCGCGCGTGCTATAAACATGATTAGGATTATACTGACCCTCCCAAATCTTCTAGGAGCTTGTGCGACTAAGGAGAGTCACTTGTGTTCTTTTCCAACTTTGTTACTCTATCCTGATGGCAGCTTAGATACAGCACTGTTAAATTTTGAATAATTCAATTCAAATTAGCCACCGTGAACACGCGCGCCAAAGAGTACTGACTTCACGTCAGTGCTTTTTTTTTTTTTTTTCAAGTTCCTTTAACAAATATAGCTATCAATACAGTTTGGCTGTTAGTTTTACCGTAGATCAGAAAAAAAATCGGTTGTGGGTCCTCCGTTAGGGACGAAATTGCATCTTCTCCAAATCCGAACGCATTTTAATATAGATCTACCGAATATAGTTATTTATAAATTCGCCTCAGGGCCACCATACAGACATTTCAAATCGGAAACAACGCTATTTCCCCCAAACTGACTTGTGTCCGTGCACTGAATTGACATGAATATTCTTTTAAAACCTCACAATATCGGCTCATTACTCCCAACATAACCCAAACAACCCAAAACCATTCACTTCTCGTCTGCGCAAGCGCAGTATACTCGTGGCTGCAAGTCCTCCCAAAATTACACACCTCACAAAAAACTCCGATTCTCCAACACTAGTGGTTCAGGAGATATCGCTTCTTGAATCCACGCATGCGCAGACCCTCACCAGGGGATTCTATAGCGGAAAAGCATCCGCCACCCCAAAACCCCAATCCTCTCTGACGAAAGCACCACCAGTTAAATCACTGATGGTCTGCTCATGCGCATAACGAAAAATGCCCGTAAGGGGTTGCATCCATTTCGAAATTAGCCCCAGGGCCAAGGTAAGGACACTTTAACTCTGAAGCAACCCTACAGCCCCCAAACTGACTTGTCCTTGCACTGAATTGCTATGAATATTCTTTTAAAACCTCATAATATCGTCTCAGCACTCCCAACATAACCCATCCAACCCAAAAACAGTCACTTCTCTTCTGCGCATGCGCAATCTACTCGCGGCTAAAAGTCCTTTTCAAAATAACACACCTTACAAAAAACTCCGATTCTCCAACACTAGTGGTTCAGGAGATATCACATCTTTATTCCACGCATGCGCAGACCCTCAACAGGGGATTCTATAGAGGAATAGCATCCGCCACCCCAAAACCCTAATCCTCTCTGACGAAAACACCACCAGTTAAATTACTGATGGTCTGCTCATGCGCATAACGAAAAATGCCTGTAAGGGGTAACATCAATTTCAAAATTAGCCCCAGGGCCACGGTACGGACACTTTAACTCGGAAACAACGCTACATCCCCCAAACTGACTTGTCCTTGCACTGAATTGCTATGAATATTCTATTAAAACCTCATAATATCGACTCAGCACTCCCAACATAACCCATTCAACCCAAAAACAGTCACTTCTCTTCTGCGCATGCGCAATCTACTGGCGGCTAAAAGTCCTCTCAAAATAACACACCTTACAAAAAACTCCGATTCTCCAAAACTAGTGGTTCGGAAGATATCGCATCTTTAATCTACGCATGCGCAGACCCTCATCAGGGATCTGAATTCTATGGAGGAATAGCATCCGCCACCCCAAAACCCCAATCCTCTCTGACGAAAACTACAGCAGTTAAAGGACTTCTCATCTGCGCATGCGCAATACGGAAAATGCCCGGAAAGGGCAGCATGAACCTCAAAAACATATGTTTCGGCATTAAAAGCAAAGTATTCCGCAAAATAGTAGTAATTTTTTTATTTTTTTCATGTCACGTGATCATCACGAAATTTTGCAAAAGTGTTTGCTTTGGTCTTTTGCATCTAACTACTGAGTTTCAATTTAATCAGATCAGTATTTTTCGAGTTATCGTGAAAACAAAATTTTCAAATTTTCAAAATTTTTTTTTGCCACTTTAGGGCCGTCCGTTCAACACAAAACTTCGCAGGCATATAAAGGTCATGATTCCACAATCTGATGCAAAATTTCAAAAAGATTGAGTGATCGGTTCCGGAAATATTCATAAAAAACGTTTTTATTAAAAACGGCCTTAACTCCGAAACCGCTCGGTCGATTTCGCCCGTTAACGAACTTGTCCGAGATATTTACGCTACGAAACTACCCTGCAAATTTCAACGCTCTAAGTCGTTCCGTTCGAGAGTTATCGTGCTAACGGCCGGACCGGCCGGCCGGACCGGCCAGCCGGACCGGACGGACAGAATTGAATTTGACCTCGAATTCTTCATCAGGGAGTCGAACCCAATCGTTTGAGACCATTTTCGAAAAAAAATTCGAAAAATACAGACATTGTGACGAAATGATAGCACGCTGTTCCTTGCGGAACACGCGCGCAAAAAGGGGGATAGCCCTGTGGACAGGAGCTTCGGCGCTCTTGTTCAAAATTTGACGAATCATAACTCCGAAAGTATTGGTTTCTCCGAGTTGGGAATTATATCAACGGATTCTTATTTAATTAATTTTTTCATGATGCAGTTCTATCATCAGAATCCATTGATATCATTCCCAACTCTGAGAAACCAATACTTTCGGATATATGATTTGTCAAGGTGTGAACAAGAGCGCCAAAGCTCGTGTCCATAGGGCTTTCCCACTTTTTTGGTGCTCTTGTTTCTTGTTTAAAATTTGGATTCGCTAAGTTCATAGGCAGAGTTTTTTGGTTAGTGAGTCAAAAATGAATGATGCAAAGAAGTCGAGCATAATTTACGAGTCATTCTCTAATTATGGAAGATTTAGAACGGGATTTCCAACTAGGTAGTTATTCCTTAGTAACATTATTTAAGATTTCCTACATAAGTATTCTGGTTCGAGTTCTCTCTGGACTGATTACATTAAATTTGTTTCATGAATAAAACCATCTATATCATTTACTCAATTGTTCAGAATGACTCCTGAAACACTTGTAGCCAAAATTAGACCGTCATTTAAAGATAAGATGCAAAGGGATTTCCATTTCTTTAATGATGTAGTTCTATCATAATAATCCATTGATATCATTCCCAACTCTGAGAAACCAATACTTTAGGAGATATGATTTGTCATAGATTGGATAAGAGCGCCAAAGCTCCCGCCACAGGGCTTTCCCCCTTTTTCAATAAAACCTAATAAATTATTTCTTCATTACGAGTTCTCTGAAGACTAATAATAATAATTAATAATACAGAAATTGGCTATGATTAAGAAAAAGGAAAAAAATAATGAAAAATTCTATATTATAATATAAGATACACTTTTCTAATTGTTGACACATTGCCAATGTAAAATATGAATTTTAACACTTTCACATCAAAATGGCTTAGCTTGCGCTAGTGGATCAATATTTGACAGGGGACCCTTATTTTATGGTGAAACCACGGTTAAAAATTTGAAGTCTGGAGGCCCCTGAAGACTGGTACGGAAATGGATATGCCCCTATTACATATTGAGCGCTCTGAAATTTAATTCGACTTATATCGATTTTCGAAGAACGGAAACTCTCTCATTTCGAACGGATCAGCCTCTATTTTATGATTCTAATAGCTTGGAAAATTAATTTGAAATTTTCAGTCAGAAAGCCATTGAGTTCATTTATTTAACATTCAATCTAAATTTTCTTGGGATCCTACTTAGTAGGGGCCCAAATTTGTCTTATGCTTGGGGTCCTCAGTTAGGTTGATCTACTGAACAGAGTACACTTTATCCACGACCCTAAATAAGAATAAGATATGTTGTCTATGATAAGAATGTTTAATTCGAAAATGAAAATGACGTTTCTAAAAACTGCATAAAATTATATCAGTTAAATAAGAATAAGATATGTTGTCTATGATAAGAATGTTGAATTCGAAAATGAAAATGACGTCAGTTAGGGTCACAGAAAATAATGTATTCTCTATGTTAGTGAAAGTATTTCAAAATGATCATTCCATAACAAGTGATTTAGAATCTCTATACATATTATATATTCTATAGCACAAGTGGAGAATGTATAATAATTATTCTGTAATAGGTTGGAAATTTTGGAATGGCACATTCCACCCTCGCGTACCTACGTGCCTTATAAAATTTGTCTTTTCAAACTCTGTTTCAAATCTTCCACAAATTATGAAGTTTTTCACTCACCTGTGTATACTATGTAAATCTATAATATTTGGATGGCCCCTAAAAGTCCTCAAAAAAATTATTTCCCTGAAAGTGCGCTGGGCGTCAGTCTGATTCCTGAAAGCGTCGAAAATTTTTTTCACGGCAACAATTTCTTTCGTCTTCCTGTTCTTTGCTTTCCACACTATTCCATAAGCACCCTTTCCCAGGCGTTTCTGTATCTCATAAACTCTCGTTATGTGCTGGTCAATCTCTGACATTTTGTCGGAATCCTTTGCTTGCGGCATTTCGGAAAAGCTGTAATAAAATTTTAGATAAATTCATATAGAAAATGGCATAATTTCAGGAATCGATAGGGTGTCACTGTGACAACTAAATGTCCTCTAATTATCTTATGATATCCTTGATCTAGTTCTTTTTTCAGTTCATTGCCATTCTTTGCATTCTTCACCCACTTAGGCACCCCAGTTTTTAATAGTTAATTATTGTCACACATTTTCGTCGTTCGTTCACCAACCAAGAATGAGAGATTGTTAAGGTTTTGTTTGCTCCTCGGTTACCATGCATTGATTTTCGTTAAAAAACCATAGTTTGTTTGGTCATTATAGGCGAGCGAAATCGTTCAGTATTGTGTTTTTGTTTATCGTGCATATTTCTTGCTCGTGTCTCCATGGAGACGTTCGATATCCGATCATATTAGTTGTCAATTTCCTGTCCTCTTTTCGATATTTTGAAATTCACGCTGGAAGCGCCATCTAGCTTTGATACCGATGTCCAAGCATTGTTTGGGCATCTATGAGCAAAGAAGAAATACATAATAGATAATACATAGATACAATAGATATGCCGAACTATATATTTTGTGATATATTTGGACGGTATTATTAAATTTTCCACCGTCTAAAATATTAATGAGAAATTGATTTCCGATTCAGTGAATATTCAATGTTTATTGTTAATTTGAAACTGCTGATTTTATGTATTCAACTATTTCAAGTTTTTATGGTGCATATGAATTTACATTGGGCAATTATTAATTATTACTGATACTGCATCAGAATACTACATTATATTTAGAAAGATATGGATTTCCGATTTAGTTGACATGTGGTATTCAATCCTGAATTGTTTAGCCGTAACTGTAATGATACGTACTTTTGGTAAGAATGTTTTGAGTCTGTATTTTTGTGGTGTATATGAACTTTAATATAATAATATTGTATATAGATTACAATCTATATAAAATTATAAAATGATAATATTATAATTATTTAATAGCACTGACACTGTAGAACACTTTATTTGGAATAGCGCCATCTGCACGAATATTTTCCTAGCTATAGGTCCAAAGCAGAATACTACTTGCGGAATAAATAGTAGAGATAGTGTTCTACCAGCCTAATAATTTGGCAGATTCCTATGTTGCTCGCGTGAATGTATGCATGTATGCATGTGATAACTAGATGGCGCAAACTGTCATATACACCTTTTATGGGATGCACCACAGATTAATACCACAGTTAATCTGTGCTTATACCTCGTCTATGCTTAGACCCTTAGGCGAAAAGCTTGAAGTCATCTAATTCGACTTATTCTTCAATAATTTATTCGAAATTGTGTGCATCCGAATGCTACATTTGAATTTGTTAATAGGCATAATCGGCCAAACGGTTTCGGATCTGAAATTTGGTTATTTCCTCAATAACTCGAAAAATACTAATCCGTTCCAATTCAAACATGGTTATTAGTTGTGAAATGCCAGCGCGAAAATTTTTGCAAAATTTTGTGAGAATCGTATCTCAAGAAAATTTAAAAAAAGTATTGGTTTCTCAGAGTTGGGAATTATATCAATGGATTCCTATGATAGAACTGCATCATGAAAGAAATTGAAATTAAAAAAAAGTGTCGTCTAAGAAAACTGCTTCAAACATTATCTTAAAAAAAAAGAGCAATCTACAATGCTTCAATGCTTTAAAAATTGTCATTAAATTTATTTATCAAGATTAAAGGAGCAATCTGCAATGATTCAACCTCGTGGAATGGGTTGTTGCAAAACTCACACCCGGTGCATAGTTTTCACAAGTCGACATACCTAAGGAAAGTATCATCGAAATGACTAGAGCAAGGCTAGAGACATTCATAGCAGATTGTCCATTTATTCCTGATATTTGAGTAGGTAGTGGATTATGAACAAATTATTTTAATAGTTCAAAATATATTAATAAAATACTATCCTCTTTTCATAATTTGAAATTTAATAGTTCATACCACTAACATATTCTTTTCTGTATTATGAACCTTAACTCAAGAAAAAATGATTGATACACAAATGTAGATCCATATTCCAGTATTTTTTGCAAGCAACATTATGAAAATACTGTATATAGGAACATGTCTCACTACCACTACTTAAGGAAGTAAAAGATAATATTAACCTCAGTGGTCAACGAACAGTAATTTCTTTTGATGATTCCATTATGCTCTTCTTTCCTATTGCCTCCATAAACTACATCAAAACAGTCTTGTATATATTCACAAATTCAAGAATCGAATACTTGCTTTCCAATAGAAAATATACGAATTGACAATCTCTAATAGCTAGAAAAAATGACATTTATGAATAGCCACACAGACATATTCTGTGTTCACATTCTGTGAATACATAGAACTTATACGATGTAATATTGAAACTTTGAAACATCATATTTGAACTGTCTAGCTCATTCTGTTCGAGAGTTATCGTGTTGACGGCCGGACAGAATCGATTTCAACCACGGATTCTTGATCAGTGAGTCGAACCAAATCGATTAAGACCATTTTCAGCCAAAAATTCGAAAATTACAGACATTTGGGCAAATTGATAAGCACTCTGTTCCGAGGAACAAGAGCGCCAAAAATCATTGAAAGAAATTTAATATATCAGAAAATTTCGTCCGATATCGCTGAAAATTTGCGAGATCCTTCAAAACCTAACTCTAAAACCAAGTTACAAGTTTTAAAACGATCTGATCGATATTGTTGGAGATCCGAGCAACCTTGAGTGAGTTCATTAGCTGGATGGGGGACCGTTGTCTCCATAACTTTCGAACGAAAAGATATAGGCACTTTTCAGAGTAGGACTTTTCACAGTAGGTTGCGCATGCGAATGGGAGAGTTAAGTTCGTTGTTGGGAATAATCGGCCCAGCGGTTTCGGAATTATATACCCATCTGGAATATTATTTTATCGATAACTCAAAAAATACAGACCCGATCGAATTGAGACTTGGTAACAAGTTGTTTATTATCGACATAAATGCGTGTGTGAAATTTTGTGACCACCGTACCACTTGAAAATTAAAAAAATTGCTTTCCAGCAACTCCGCTGCAAGAGGGACTTTTATTTTCTATTAATATTTCCGAATTTTATCTCTCTTAAAAAGTTGGCGCATCAAAAATGATAAATAATGATATAAAACTCGGCCTGCTGTGCCTTCCGGTTTAAGCGGAAATCGCCATTTTTGGCGCTCTTGTTCCTCGGAACAGAGTGCTTATCAATTTGCCCAAATGTCTGTAATTTTCGAATTTTTGAATGAAAATGGTCTCAAACGATTTGGTTCGACTCACCGATCAAGAATCCGTGGTCTAGATCAATTAACGGGTTAACGGGCGAAATCCACCAAGCGGTTTCGGAGTTATGGCCGTTTTTAGTAAAAACATTTTTTATGAATATGTACCAATTACTGGAACCAATCTCTCGATCTATCTGAAATTCGGCATCAAAGTTTTGTATTGATCGGATAGCCGTAAAATGGCAAAAAAAAATTAATTTTTTTTACATTACAGATTTCAAATTCAATTTCTTTTAAGATGCAGTTCCATCATAAGAATCCATTTATGTCATTTTCAACTCTAACCAGCTAATACTTTCGGAGCTATTATTTTTCAAAATTTCAATAATACATCCCATCTACTTCTATGTTTTCACAAAATACGAATTCTATCTATCTGTGTTCTATCTATGTTCACTTTTCATTCATGTCATCTTATCTACCTATTGAGACATCATATTTATTTCTGTTCTAGTTTATTTATATAATTCGTACTTTAAAAATATTTTGTGTTGAGAAACAAGGTTCCGTATCTTGAATTTGTGAATATATACAAGACTGTTTTGATACCAAAAATAATAATGACTTTTTGCAAATTGAATAATTTATGTGCAAATATTGGGATGATGTTTCAGAAGATTAAGAATTGGATCATTTTAATGATATAATTTTTGAAGGCAATAGGAAAGAACAACATAATGGAATCATGAAAAGAAATTACTGTCCGTTGACCATCGAGGTTAATATCACCTTTTACTTCCTCTAGTAGTGAGACATGTTCCTATATGCAGTATTTTCATAATGTTGCTAGCTGAAAACTGCTGAAATATTGATCTACATTTGTGTACCAAATATTCTTTTTTGAGCTAAGGTTAATAATACAAATTGATGGTGTTAAATGAAATATTAAATTATGAAAAGAGGATAGTATTTTATTAATACGTTTTGAACTATTAAAATAATTCGTTCCTCAGCATATACCTATTCAAATATCAGAAATAAATGGACAATCTACTATGATTGTCTCAAGCCTTGCTCTAGACACTTCAATAGTATCCTTAGGTATTTCGAGATGTGAAAACTATGCACCGAGTGTAAGTTGCAACAACCCATTCCACGAGGTTAAATCATTACAGATTGCTCATTTAATCATGATAAAAGAACTATTATTTGAATTCAGTCTTTTTTGTGATGCAGTTATATCATAAGAATCTATTGATATCATTCCCAACTCTGAGAAACCAATACTTTCGGAGATATGATTTGTCAAAGTTTGAACAAGAGCGCCAAAGCTCCTGTCTACAGAGCTTACCCATATATTTCATAATTATTTTAAATATTCTAGTGATGATCCTCAAGTCAAAAAAATATCACATATGTCTTTATGTTTTGGTATTCTACAAGTAGTTACCAACAAACAACAAAATTTCAGATATGTATTACTCCATAACCGTTTAGCTGATTTTGCCTATAAACAAACTCAAATGTCGCATTCGGATGCACAACCTACCCTAAAAATTGAAAGTCTCTATCTCTTTCCGTTCTCAAGTTATCGTGAGATAAAAAAAAATTTCTAGTGATACGATCCTCACAAAATTTCAAATACGTCTTTATGTAGGTATTCTACAAAGTTTCAATTCCATCGGATCTATATTGGTTGAAAACAAAATTAGTATTCGGAAACCGTTGCGTTGGGTTGATTATGCACAATAACGAACTTGTCCGTCGCATTTGGACGGGCCACCTACCCTATCTCTTGCCGGTCGAGAGTTATCGTGGCAATTTGATTATGTCCGTCCGGCCAGACAGAATCAAATTTGACCTCGAATTCTTCATCAGTTGAACATAATCGTTTGAGACCATTGTCGGCAAAAAAATCGAATATTACAGACGTGTGCAAAATGATAGCACGCTGTCCCCTAGAACATGCGCGCAAAAACTGTGGAAAGCTTCGGACCTCGGATTAGTCATATGATCAAAGTCACATTAAATTCGATGGGAAACCAAAAATGTGATAATTTATTTAGCATGAGATTTCAAAAACCAAGTTGATAGTTGATCTTCTCGCCATCCCGAATAATATCAAAAATGTCGATTAATTCTCCGTATAATTTTGGGTGAGGTTAAGACAGAATTACGCTGTATTTATCGTTAAATGGACGGGAGTGCTAAAGCTCCTTATATCACGTGAGTGTTCTGAGAATATTTTATTCAACAATTAATCGCAACATCGATTATGTGTACCTATCTTGCTTATGTTGGAACGTATATACAGGGTGGTCCAGATCTTAACCAGGATATTTCAACCACGTATTCTACGTCAAAAATAAGCCCTAGTTCGTCATACAAAATGTCGAGAAATGCTTCCTCTCCGAGATACAGGGTGTTAAAATTATTGAAAAAAAATGTTTTTTATTAATAACTTTTACACTTTTTGAAATATTTCCAATAAATTTGGGACAAATGTTTTAAGGATCAAGGAGCACTTTTTGAATGGAATAATTTTGTGTTTATTCTACCAGTGGCGTCCGCACTGCATCGAGACTGAATATTTTCAGACAAAAAAATGATACCCCACTGGTTTTTCCAACATTAAAAATTACTCTTGAAATCCTCATTTAATATGGAGCAAATTCATTTTCCTGCGTTTTTGACATCCGAGGCACCGTTTCCGAGTAAAAAAATTAAACACATTCTCATGCATGAGGAAATCGCTAAAATTTGGTATGGTACATAATAATAATAAGACTATCTTTGTAAACGAAACTTATAATTACAAAAAAATAAGCGTTAATAGCCACACTCAATTATGAATTTTAAGAAGGTGTTCGAAGTAAAAGAAAGAAAAACATTTTTTTTTCTAATAATTTTAACACTCTGTATCTCAAAGAGGAAGCATTTCCCGACATATGTTTATATGACAAACTAGGGCTTATTTTTGACGTAGAATACATGGTTGAAATTTCTTGGTTAAGATCTGGACCACCGTGTATAAGGCCCTCTATTGTGAAATAGTTTTTAAGATACATCCACATCCTTTCAAAAAATATTCAGTCAGGAGCTTTTGCGCGCATGTTTTATTTTCTATTCACGCCACACACACACACACCAGTATCAGGTAATCTATTGTAAAATGCCTGCTTCGAGGTTTGTGCGAATTTTCTGCGAAATCTGACGGATAGTTTCTGAAACATAAAATTTTCGTTATTTTTAGTTATCAGATACTCTCGAAATTTCACAGAAATTTGCGGGTCGTCATTCTACAACTAATTACCAAGTTTCAATTCGATCAATTCCGTATTTTTTGAGTAATCGAGGAAATAACAACAAAACTACAGATTGGTATAACTCCGACACCGATTGGCCGATTATGCCCAATAACGAACTTAACCGTCGCATTTGGAGTTGCAACCTACCCTACAAATTTCAAGTCGCTATCTCCTTCCGTTCGAGAGTTATCGGACATAATCGAATCCGGCAAACGGACATAATCGAATTTGAGCTTGAATTCATCAGTGAGTCGAACCTCGAACCTAATCGTTTGAGACCATTTTCGGCAAAAAATTCGAAAATTACAGACATTTGGGGGATATGACAGCACGCTGTTCCAGTTCCCTACAACATGCGTGCAAAAATAATTGCTCTCGATAGAACCCAGGATATAATTTCATTTTGACCGAACCTCACTACTGCATGAGTAGGAATTTCTCCATCTTCTACAGTCCCTTTATTTTCTGTTTATTGTACCAATCGTGGTCTTCCCCGCTGCGTAAATTGCAAACAAGTCTGTTACAGTCGTTCAGTATGAAATCATGATTTCGTCTCGCCCTACTGTTATATACAAATATTTAGGAAACGAGCGTTTATTGCTTCTGAAAAAGTAGTCCTGGAACCCGAAATGAGTAGCTACTGTAACAAATCAGGATTTCCTAGCACCACTTTCAAAAGAGACCAGAGGGCCATTTCGAAGATCTCTTTTTGTATAGAACTGATTCAACCTGCCGACACCGAGACCTACAACTGTAAATCTGTCATCACCAGAGTAATTTGTCAAATTGTCCACCGGTTTGTATGAGAGGATCAGTAGGTTAAAACATCATACATTCATTTGGGCGAACAGGCTATAATCGACAATGAGAATCAATTTATAGAAGCAGCACTTAAGGAGATAAGTTCATTGTGTTGTCGAATTTGTTGATGTTTAAGTAGGTACAGGATGTTATAAGTTTTACACTGATTATGCGGACATGGTGTTTACTTAAGACTCCAAGGCGGATATCTTCAAAAATAGAATTTGGTTCTGTTCTGTATTTCCTAATTATAAATCATAAGAATCAAACCCCAAAAATCTTCATAGTTTACGTTCTGAAAGTTAGTGCATGATAATTAAATAAAGAAAATCTACCTGTCCAGAGTTTTTCTCCAAAATAACTATAGAAGAAATATCATGAAACTCGTTATAAAATCTTTTGAAAGCACTCACGTGAGGTCAAGAGCTTTAGGGGGCTCCTTGATTAATATATTTCAATGATTTAAAACCAGAGAAATTCAAAAAAGTTTTTAAAATGTATTTAAATAAGACTTCATTAAAATAAAATACTTTCATAGTTTTTAACTTTCCTTATTTTATTAGTAAGCATACAAGCAAGTAAATGAATTAAAGCTGATGGAGTATCGACAATAAGCTAAGAAAATTGACCCCAATATAACGGCAATTTGAACTCTTTTTGGCGCTCTTGTTCCTCGGAACAGAGTGCTTATCAATTTGCCCAAATGACTGTAATTTTCGAATTTTTGGCTGAAAATGGTCTCAAACGATTGGGTTCGACCCACTGATCAAGAATCCGTGGTTGAAATCGATTCTGTCCGGCCGTCCGTTAACACGATAACTCTCGAACGAAAGGAGTTAGAGGATTGAAATTTGCAAGGTGGGTTTGGAGCGTGAATATCTCGGACAAATTCGTTAATGGACGAAATCCATCAAGTGGTTTCGGAGTTATGGCCGATTTTAGTAAAAATATTTTTATGAATATTTCCGAATTTAGATTCAAATTGTAGAATCATGACCTTTATATGCATGTGAAGTTTTGTATTGACCAGGTTACCGCAAAGTGTCAAAAAAATTTTGAAAATAAAAAAAAAAAATTTCTACAATAACTTTCGAACGGAATGAGCTAGGCAGTTGAAATTTTCAGAGTAGGCTAGGAAGATGAATATCTCGGTTAAGTTCGTTATTGGGCAAAATAGGCCAAATGGCTTCAGAGTAACGAAAAAAAAATAATTTTTTTTGAAGTAACAAATTTCAAATTCAATTTTTGCGCGTATGTTCTGGGGAACATACGCGTTATAGTTTTGCCCAAATGTGAAATTTAATTCTGTGGTGCCGTCCGGCCGTCCGGCCGTCCGGCCGTTGCCACGATAACTTGAGAACGAAAAGAGCCAGCGACTTGAAATTTTCAGGGTGGGTTGCGCATCCCAATACGACGGACAAGTTCGTTAATGGGTATAATCGGCCCAATGGTTTCCGAGTAATAATTTTGTTTTCAACCAAAATAAATCCGATCGAATTTAAACTTGGTGAATAGTTGTAGAATATAGACCTAAGCACGTTCGTGAAATTTTGTGAGAATCGTATTGCTAGAAAATTATTAAAAAATTATTAAAAAATATTTTTGTTGTCACGATAACCTGAGAACGGAAGGAGATAGCGGCTTGAAAATTTCAGGTTAGGTTGTGCATCTGAATGCGACATTTGAGTTTGTTTATGAGCATAATCGTCCAAACGGTTTTAGAGTTATAGCCATCTAAAATTTTCTGAAATTTGGTAGTTTTTTGTTCCTCATTAACTCGAAGAATACAAAACCGATTGGATTCAAACATGGTGAATAGTTGTAGAATATAGACCTAAGCACGTTTATGAAATTTTGTGAGCATCGTATCGCTAGAAAATTATTAAAAAATTATTAAAAAATATTTTTGTTGTCACGATAACCTGAGAACGGAAAGAGATAGCGGCTTGAAAATTTCAGGTTAGGTTGTGCATCTGAATGCGAAATTTGAGTTTGCTTATGAGCATAATCGTCCAAACGGTTTTAGAGTTATAGCCATCTGAAATTTTCTGAAATTTGGATATTTTTGTTCCTCATTAACTCGAAGAATACAAAACCGATTGGATTCAAACATGGTTATTAGTTGTAAAATGCCAACGCGAAAATTTTTGCAGAATTTCGTGAGGATGGTATAACTAGAAAATTCAAAAAAAAAAATAATTAAAAATAATTGAAAAAAATTCTATATATCATAAACTATTCGTCCGGCATGGCTGAAATTTTGGGAGAGCCTGCAGAACCTAACTCTACTGCAGAATTCCAAGTTTGAACACGATCGGATCTATATTGTTGGAGAACCGAGCAGCCTTTTGTGAGTTCGGTAGGTGGATGCGAAATGTCGTATGATATGTTGTCTATGGTCGTATTTTTGCGAGAACCTCCAAAAATAAAATATGAATGTCATGATGACATATTATTATACATATATATTCATGGTAAAATCGTGTTATTTCATCACAAATCTATAGGAGATTAGATGATAGCCCTACATTAGTGGTCAGACCTGGTTTTGAAAGAGATCCTCCTTAGGAGGAGGCAACTAAATATTGAAGGGATTTCTATGAACAAGAGTGAATATCTTTGAGGAATTGAGAGGCGATTCTTCTTCAAGAGATCCATGTGCCTTCAGAGGAGTATATTTGCGAGAGGGGACCTTTGAATTTTGCAGAAGGCTTCTGATCTTGTAAGGTGAGAGGCTCATTTGTGGATATTAAATCTCGTGATGGGTAGAAAGGAATTCTAGGCCAGTTTTTCTATCACTAATGAGAATATATCTTTATGTAATAACGGGTGATTTTTTGAGAGCTTTTGGATTTGATTTGAAAAAAATTGGTTCAAGCACTGACGTGATGTCAGAAGCTTTTGCGCGTATGTTCTATTGTCCATTCTCCTGTATTGGACACTCTTCTTAATCGAAAAAAAAATTGGTTCAAGCACTGACGTGAATCAGGAGCTTTTGCTCTTCTTAATCGAATTTACCATGATGAATTCTATTGTCCGTTCTCCTGATTGGACCCTTTTAATCGAAAAAAAAATTGGTTCAAGCACTGACGTGAAGTCAGAAGCTTTTGCGCGTATGTTCTATTGTCCATTCTCCTGTATTGGACACTCTTCTTAATCGAATTTACCATGATGAATTCTATTGTCTATTCTCCTGTATTGGACACTCTTCTCAATCGAATTCACCATGATGAATTCTATTGTCCATTCTCCTGTATTGGAGACTCTTCTTAATCGAATTTGCCATGATGAATTCTATTGTCCAGAATGGACAATAGAATTCATCATGGCAAATTCGATTAAGAAGAGTCTCCAATACAGGAGAATAGACAATAAAAATCATCATGGTGAATTCGATTGAGAAGAGTGTCCAATACAGGAGAATAGACAATAGAATTCATCATGGTAAATTCGATTAAGAAGAGTGTCCAATACAGGAGAATGGACAATAGAACATACGCGCAAAAGCTTCTGACTTCACGTCAGTGCTTGAACCAATTTTTTTTTCGATTAAAAGGGTCCAATCAGGAGAACGGACAATAGAATTCATCATGGTAAATTCGATTAAGAAGAGCAAAAGCTCCTGATTCACGTCAGTGCTTGAACCAATTTTTTTTTATTTAACATGCAGTTTCACCATAAAAATCCATTGATATCATTTTCAACTCCAACAAGCTAATACTGACGGAGATATGATTAACATACAAAATTATGTATTTCAATCATCATAAGGACAAGGGCATTATATTATCACCTAAAAATTATAATATCCTATAATCCTCATAATTCTACGATAGCTGAAATTATTTCATTGGTCATTTTGCATTCAATCATAGTTTGTTTTCTAGAACAGGAGTAATGAATATTGAATAGAACCAGAAATATATATGACATGTCTCTTATCGGTAGATAAGATTACATGTATGGACAAAGATCATGAAATTCATAGATACAAATACGGAGGTTAATTTTCGATTACAGCATTCTGTGAAATCATAGAATTACGATTTATTATTGAAATTCTTAAAAATCATATCTCCGAAAGTATTAGCTTCTTAGAGTTGAAAATGATATCAATGGATTCTTATGATAAAACTGCATCTTAAAAAAATTTAATTTGAAATTTGTAATGTACAAAAATTTTTTCGTTACTCTTAAACCATTAGGCCAATAACGAACATAACCGAGATATTTATCTGAGTCGAACCAAATCGCTAAGACCATTTTCATACAAAAATTCTAAAATTACAGACATTTGGGCAAATTGATAAGCACTTTGTTCCGAGGAACAAGAACACCGAAAATTGAACTTTTTAAACAATATCGAGTTTTCTTGGAGAGCGCTTACATTTGCGATAGTGTGATTATCAAAAAGTATTTGGCTTTTTGCAAATACAAGATATATCCCATTTGTTATTTCAAATAATGTGAAAAATTGTTTTCTAAACTAGTTGGAAAGTAGCCAAAGCTTCTGGTCACAGTATACTGTGACCAGAAGCTTTGGCCCGCTTGTTTAAATTTATAGCCAGAGTAGTTGCCCAACCAGGTATTGCACTCGCCCATAGCTGCTTAGCTCCAGGAAAAAAATAATATTCCCATTATTTCCAAATTTATAAATCCTACTGTAGGAACAAGCGTCCAAAAAAAACTGATCCTTTTTTTTTGTGATTTTTCTGTATTTACCTATAATATATATCATCTTCAAAATAAATCCGATCGAGTTCAAATCTAGAATTTTACTGCAATATAAGATTTTAAAGGCTTAAAGTCATTTTAAATATATATTTTTGGCGCTCTTGTTCCTCGGAACAGAGTGCTTATCAATTTGCCCAAAAGTCTGTAATTTTCGAAATTTTGGCTGAAAATGGTCTTAAACGATTTGGTTCGACTCACTGATCAAGAATACGTGGTCGAAATCGATTCTGTCCGGCCAGCCGTTAACACGATAACTCTCGAACGGAATGAGCTAGACAGTTGAAATTTTCAGATTAGGTTTGGGAGATAAATATCTCGGCTAAGTTCGCTATTGGGCAAAATCGGTCAGGATGCAGTTTCACCATTGGAATCCATTGATGTCATTTTTAACTCTAGCATGCTAATACTTTCGGAGATATGATTTTTCAAAATTTCAATAATAAATCGTACTTCTTTGTTTTCGCAGAATGCGATAATTATTATATCTATGAATTATTATAATATGATCTGTGTTGATATATGTCAATCTATTTTCCTTAGACATGATATGTCAAATTTTTATATTTAATGCCCATGGTTAATCCATATGATGATGGGAATATTGGGAATGGTAATGGTAAGTTAATAATATTGAGTTCAGAATATCTCCAGTAAAAACAAAACTGAAATATTGGCAGAAGTTTCAATTGATATACCTAATATAATTATCAGAGTGGATTTGAGGAAAAAATATATCGTTCACCATAGAATTGAGGAACGAATATCTCGGATGAGTTCGTTGTTGGGTAGAATTGGACTATTCGTTTTGGATTACCAATTTTTGGCACTCTTGTTTAATTTAAATTCTTTTATGATGTTTGAATTTAATTTCTGCTATTATGAAGTTCTATCATAAGAATCCATTGATATAATTCCCAACTCTTACCAATACTTTCGAAGACATGATTCGTCAAAGTTTGAACAAGAGCGACAAAGCTCCTGTCCACAGGGCTTAAACCAGTTTTTAATTTTCTAGTCATGAGATTTCTGTCGGCAGCTCTTTACCGAGTTTCAATTCAATCAGATCTGTATTTTTTTCAGTTATTGAGGAAATATCAACAACGTTTCAGATGGGTCGAACATACTCATTTGAGCAAGCATTTGCTTCTGAAGAAATTCGAAAATTACAGACATTTGGGCGAAATAGAGAAATAGAGAAATAATAGACACAATAAGTATCTTCGGATGTGGCAATATAAAACAACCTTGGGAAATTGCTTCATTTCGTCGATTCAACCTCCTAATCCCGGTCCTGCACAGGATGATGCCCCACTAAACCTGGAAATTCCAGTAGAAAACACGGAGCAGCCTCTCTGCCGTCTGTCCTGGACGGTGTTTTTGCGGGAGAATTACAGACGCGTTACCAAGGCAACTCCGTCTGCTGATAGACTTATTGGCCGTTACTTTAGACCCAATAAATCGGACCATCAGCTAATTTAGCAAGTCGCTGGCAGAACGATCTCCCTTATTGAGCTGTAAATAACTCTTATACTGGCCAGTTTATATTGAGAAAACCGCCGAAGACCTAAATCCCAACTTTCAGCACGACAATGATGTATCGACTTCATCGATTTTCTCCTTTAATTAGCCGGGAAACGCATTTTTAGCAGTTTTTTTCGTTTGCTAAGCAATTGATGTTATCATCACTATTAAGACTACCACGTCTTTGAAATACATAACGAAAAAGTCATCTGCGATAACTCAATACAAATATTGCAATTTGACAATTTCTACGTCTTTTTGAAAAATGGAGAAAACGAAAAATGATTATATATATAAATAATAAAAGAACAATTGAATTATATTAATAGTGCAAAAGTACTGACGTGAAGTTCCAGTTACCGAATTCGCTCAAGGCAAATCATATCTCCAAAAGTGGTTTCTCAGAGATGGGAATTATATCAAGGGATTCTTATAATAGAACTGCATCATAAAATAAAATAAATTAAATAAGAATCCATTGATATCATTCCCAACTCTGAAAAACCAATACGGAGTTATGATTTGTCAAAGTTTGAACAAGAGCGACAAAGCTCCTATTGACAGGGCTTTCCCACTTTTTCAATTTGGCTTCTGTGCGTCAGATTTCAAGAATTTTCGTAATTAAATTCAAAACATAGGTCTATGAATCATCTCATGTTGGATTTACATACATCAGCAAATTATAATTAGAGTGATCTATGAAATCATATTGAATTGAGAATAATTATTGAAATTTTGAATAATCATATCTCCGAAAGTATTACTTTGTTAGAGTTGAGAATGATATCAACGGATTCTTATGATGAAACTGCATACAAAATTGAATTTAAAATTTGCAATGTAAAAAAATTTTGTTTTTGTTACTCCGAAGCCACCTGGCCAATGACGAATTTAACCGAGATATTTATCTCCCAAACCTACTCTGAAAATTTTAACTGCCTAGCTCATTTCGTTCGAGAGTTATCGTGTTAACGGCCAGCCGGACAAAATCGATTTTGACCATGGGTTCTTGATCAGTGAGTCGAACCAAATCGTTTAAGACCATTTTCAGCCAAAAATTCAAAAACTACAGACATTTGGGCAAATTGATAAGCAATCTGTTCCGAGGGACAAGAGCGTCAAAAATCATATTTCATAATATTTCCAAAAATATGAATCCGATCGAGGATAAATCTAAAACTAAAATCCGAAAGCTACATTTAATGTCACATTCGGATGCGCAACTTACCCTAAAAAGTGCAAGTCGTGAGATAGATAATATTTTTGCGCGTATGTTCTGGAGAACATCGCGTTATAGTTTTGCCCAAATGTCAGTAACTTTTGAATTTTTTGACGAAAATGGTCTCAAACGATTAAGTTCGACTCCCCAATGAAGAATTCGAGGTCAAACTTGATTCTGTCCGTCCGGCCGTCCGGCCGTTGCCACGATAACTTGAGAACGAAAAGAGCTAGCGACTTGTAATTTTCAGGGTAGGTGGCGCATCCCAATACGACGGACAAGTTCGTTAATGGGCATAATCGGCTTAGTGGTTTCCGAGTAATAATTTTGTTTCCAACCAATATAAATCCGATCGAATTGAAACTTGGTGAGTAGTAGTAGAATATGAACCTAAGCACGTTCGTGGAATTTTGTCCGAATCGTATGGATAGAACATTTAAAAAAAATTATTAAAAAATATTTTTTTTGTCACGATAACTTGAGAACGGAAAGAGATAGCGGCTTCAAATTTTCAGGTTAGGATGAGCACCAGATTGCAACATTTCAGTTTATTTATGAGCATAATCAGCGAAATGGTTTTAGAGTTATAGCCATCTGAAATTTTCTGAAATTTGGTGGTTTTTTGTTCCTCATTAACTCAAAAAATACTGAACCGATTGAATGCAAACATAATTATTAGTTGTAGAATGCCAACGCAAAAATTTTTGCAAAATTTGGTGAGGATAGCATCTGTAGAAAATTTTTAAGAAATCATTGAAAAAAAAAATAAAAAATTCTATATATCAGTAACTATTCGTTTGAAATTGCTGAAATTTTGCAAAAGCCTTCATAACCTAACTCTACTGCCTAGTTTCAAGTTTCATTACGATCGGTTAAATATTGTTGGAGATTCGAGCATTCTTGTGTGAGTTCAGTAGATGGGTTACCGTTGCCTCGATAACTTTCGAACAAAAGGGATAGGGACTTGCAATTTTCAGGGTAGGTTGCGTATCCAAAAGGAACAGTTGAGTTCGATTTTGGGCATAATCGGTCTAACGGTTTCCGAGTTATACCCACCTGGAATATTATTTCCTTGATAACTCAAAAAATAAATATTCGATCTAATTGGTGCTTGGTAACTAGTAGTAGAAAATCAACATAGAGACGTGTTTAAAATTTTGTAAGAACCGTACCCCTAGAAAATTTGAAAAAAATGACGAAAAAAAAAATTTTAAGAACCGTACCCCTAGAAAATTTAAAAAAAATCACGAAAAAAAAATTGGTTTAAGCACTGACGTGAAGTCAGAAGCTTTTGCGCGTATGTTCTATTGCCCATTCTCCTGTATTGGACACTCTTCATCGAATTTACCATGGTAAATTATGTTGTCCATTCTCCTGTATTGGACACTTAATTCGAATTTACCATGGTAAATTCGAATTGAGAGTGTCCAATACAGGAGAATGGACAACATAATTTACCATGGTAAATTCGATTAAGGGTGTCCAATACAGAAGTATGGGCAATAGAACATACGCGCAAAAGCTTCTGACTTCACGTCAGTGCTTGAACCAATTTTTTTAATAATTTTGTTAAGACTTTCTAGTGACAATATCCTCACAAAATTTCACATACTTCACTACTTTTTAGGTCGGTATTTTACAACTAGTTATCAAGATTCAATTCCATCAGATCTGTATTAAGTAATCATTAAAGGATACTGTGGGAGGTATACTCATTATTAAAAGGTTTTTTTTCTGGGTTTTCTCTCCCAAACTCTGAAAAATACCTATAAAATAAAAATTATTTATTTATTTTAATTATTTTGTGATTTGCTTCTTCGTAAGAAACACAAGATATTTGTCAGAAGCAACGAAACAACATCAACGAAGAAACAACTATATCGTAACGTTTCGGAGTCTATATCAGACTCCTTCGTCAGACGTTTAATGAAAATCTTTAGAATTATTTTGTTGATAGTTGGGGGAGAAAACCCAGAAAAAAACCTTTTAATAATCAGATCTGTATTGGCTGAAAACAAAATTAGTACTAGGCAACCGTTAGGCCGATTATGCCCATTAACGAACTTGTCCGTCGCATTTGGACTCGTTACCTAACCTGAAAATTTCAAGTCGCCGGACGGTCGGAGAGCCGGACATTAAGGATTGAAGATTCTATAAATGGTAATTGGAGAATATGTGTCATGGTTATAAGAAACCTCACATTGACATTCATTTCATTCAGAAAAACCATGTAAAAGCTACAAAATAAAAACTGGTGTACTTTTGAAATTTCGACAACATGTGTACCTATCTTTTTACCTAAGCCGAATTTGGAAGAATGGTAAATGTTGATCTCATTCATAAATTCTAGCCTATAAGAAGGAAACCAGTGAAGGTAAGAAAAATAATTCAAGCTCTGACGTGAAGTCAGAAGATTTTGCGTGCATGTTCCATTGCCTAATCACCTCTATTGGACATTCTTAATCGAATTTAGCATTGATATATGGGTGATTCCGTTCTAACTGTGATATTGAATGTCCTGTATTGTTCGTTCTCATAGGTCATTAATCAATAATTAATTTATGAAATTTTTGTGCTTATTGGAAAATTATGAACATATTTCAACATTATTTTCATATAATATAACTTGCCACTTACAGAAAACTTACAATTTATCACTTAAATGTCAGTACCATGTCCATTTCTAGAATTTATATATTAAATGTCAGTACCGTGTCATGTCCATTTCTAGAATTTATTTATAAATTGTTAGTTTTTTTGTCGTAATAAATGATTTAAACTAATTACCTCATAAATTCTAATGTTTATGATCGAACTGAACAAAATTGACACATTTTTGTTTGATGTATTAAGTTAACATTGAATTCCGGTTCAATAACTTTTGTCTTTAAAGCTTTACTTAATACATTAAATAAAAAATGTGTCAATATTGTTCAGTTTGATCATAAACATTAGAATTTATAAGGTAATTAGTTTAAATCATTTATTACGACAGAAAAACTAATAATTTATAAATAAATTCTAGAAATGGACATGACACGGTACTGACATTTAATAGATACATTCTAGAAATGGACATGGTACTGACATTTAAGTGATATATTGTAAGTTTTCTGTAAGTGGCAAGTTATATTATATGAAAATAATGTTGAAATATGTTCATAATTTTCCAATGAGCACAAAAATTTCATAAATTGATTATTAATTAATGACCTATGAGAACAAACAATACAGGACATTGAATATCACAGTTAGAACGGAATCACCCATATACCATTTTCTCAGCTTTTATAATAAGTATATGAATACATCTCATACCACTTTAATGATAGACCTGAGTAATCAGAGAATCGTCTATGAACACGGAATTTTTAATTCTGACATAGGAACACAGGAATTTAAATTCGTTGAATATTTGATAATATACGAGAAAACTTACTCATCCAGTATAATTCAATTCAGGATTAGATATTCACGAAAATTCGCGAAAATTGGTAGGTCGGCATTCTAATCTAAGTAATTACTGAGTTTTAATTGGATTAGGTTTGTATATTTTGAGTTATAGAGGAAATAATAGCAAAATATCAGATGAACATAAAGTATAACTCCAAAACCGTCTAGCTGATTTTGCCAATTAACGAACTTAAATGTTGCATTCAGATGCGCAACCTATGCTGAGAATTTCAAGTCGCTATCTCTTTCCGTTTTTAAGTTATCGTGAGATACATAATATGTTTTTTATAATTTTTTTTATATTCAAGTGGTACGGTCCTCACAAAATTTCACGCACGTATTTATGCCGATATTATACAACTATAGTTACCTACCAAGTCTCAATTCGATCAGGTCTATATTTACCATTAGGCCGATTATGCCCAACGACAAACTTAAGTCTCCCATTCGGATGTGAAACCTATCCTGAAAATTGTAAGTCTCTATCTGTTTTCGTTCGAAAGTTATCGAGGCTAGCTATTGAAGGCTCTCGAAAAATTTCAGCGATATCGGACGAATAGTTTCTGACAGAATTTGTTTTCAATGCTTTTTAAAACATTTTCTAGCGATACGATCCTAACGAAATTTCGCAAGAATTTCAACAGCCTGTATATTTTCAGCTGAGCCAAATTTGTAAAAATGACAAGGGAAAAGTGTTTCATTTGATGAGAGGAATCTATGGTTAAAAATATGTACATCTCGAAGACTCACCCTGTATATACCATATACCTATTATTTGAGAAATTGAATGAATCGAGAAGGAAAGCTAAGATTAATACCGGACAATTCTTGATCTTTTTGGCGCTCATGATCCTCGGAACAGAGTGCTTATCAATTTGCCCAAATGTGTGTAATTTTCGAATTTTTTGGTGAAAATGGTCTTGCACGATTTGGTTCGACTCACTGATCAAGAATCCGTGGTCAAAATCGATTCTGTCCGGCCAGCCGGTTCGGCCGGCCCCCCGTTAACACGATAACTTTCGAACGGAATGAGCTAGGCAGTTAAAATTTTCAGAGTAGGTTTAGGAGTTAATATCTCGGTTAAGTTCGTTATTGAGCAGAATGGTTTCGGAGTAACGAAAAAAAAATTTTTTTTACAGTACTAATTTCAAATTAGTATTTTTTATGATGCAGTTTTATCATAAGAATCCATCGATATCATTTTCAACTCTAACAAGCTAATACTTTCGGAGATATGATTTTTCGAAATTTCAATAATAAATCGTAGAATGCTCTAATTATTTTATCTATGAATTATCGTATGATCTGTGTTCACATATGTCAACTTGGACTTGCGTCCAACTTTTACGTATGAGTTGGACGTAAGTCCAAGATACTTATAAAACGGAACAAACCAATATGAACATTGTCACATTAAAGAAAACTACTCATCTGTCAAATATTCTGTTACGTTTTACGTGCCATTTCTGAATGTGTTTTTCAGCGGGGGTGTTGGTTGCTTCCTAATAATTCAATGGGCAGGTGAGTTATTGATTTTCCTTGCCTTTTATGTGATCGTCTCCAGTTCCATTTTAAATATTCATTCCTAAACTTTCAATATTTCTTAAAATTCTTAATTTCTGAACTAGTTGGGAAACGAATATAAGGTAACTTTGAATCGTTCAATGTTACCCGCAATTTGAATCTGGTTTGAATTATCACTATAAGGTGAAGAATGCAACGAAAATCTTAAAAAGCTACAACCGGTGTCAGAAAATATGGTACAAAAAGTGGGAAAGCCCTGTGGACAGGATCTTTGACGCTCTTGTTCAAACTTTGATGAATTATATCTCCGAAAGTATTAGATTCTCAGAGTTGGGAATGATATCAATGGATATCTTATGATAGAACTGCATCATAAAATAAAATAAATTGAATGAGAATCCATTAATATCATTCTCAACTCTGAGAAACCAATAATTTCGAAGTTATTTTTTGATAGACACATTTTGTTTTATTATAAGAATCCATTGATCATTCCCAACATTGAGACACTAATACTTTCGGAGATATGATTTGTCAAAGTTTCAACAAGAGCGCCAAAGCTCCTGTCCACAGGACTTTCCCACTTTGTTTACCAAGTTGCATTGATTTCCACCAAGAAATTCGGAGAGAAAGTAAGTTTTAATTTTTGTTAATAATTACAAAAAACATATCTAAATAATATCAATATAGGCAGACAATACAATTAATATGTTTAAATATCTTCAAATTTTCACAGCAATGCTAAACGAAATTTGATAGGATAGAATATCAGTGCTGACTACCACAAAACGAAACATATAACTAGAAACAATGCGAAATATAACTAGAAACATTACGATACTGAAATAGAGAAAAGTACCTTTGAAACCCAAAAAATCGCATGTTCCCAAAAAGACCAAAAAAGCCAAAATTCTACGAAAGTTGCGGTACTAATAGGGGCAATAAAGTGCCAATGATGTATCTTGAAGTTACAGATCGTACTGAGCAGTTATGAATTAGTTCTACCATAAAAATGGTAAGGCTCGAATACGAAAGACGAATTGAATTTGTATTTTTACGATGCACTCTAGTTTTATAGCGCAATAATTCCGGTGCTACTTTCGGGCTGTAAACTTTTGTCAGGCCGTAAAATATTTAACTTTTGCTACTTTATAATCATTCGTCAACCAGAACAACTGAGGCAAATATTGGAAAAATGAAAATTTGGTTTGGACTAAAGCGTGTCTGATGGGCATGTCTAACACATTCGTTTGAGGCAGTGCCGAAAGAGAAGGGTTTCTTGTGAAATGCGCCAAATGAATAACACGCTCAGTGGCTCTATTCTGAACTTCACTCGTTTTCGACCACTCGTAACGAAAACGAAAGGTGGTAATTGCGAACGATAGTTTATATTGCTATTCTCATGTGCCCTTCGTAATGACCGATGACTTAAACGAATTCGTGTCTTCTGAAGACATGGCAACATAGTAACATTTGAAATTTGAATGTGTTTATGTACATGTTATTGGCGCGCTTCTTCATAAATCAAAACGATAATTTATTGTTTGTTGAACTTGAATGATTTATTTGGTTTTTTCTGTTTGCTTCGATGAGAAAAAAGTAATTCTAAATTTCCTAAAATGTAAGTCTCAGTTATTAAGCGGGATATTTACTACAGAATTTTCTTCGGAATGCCTATGAAAGAGGAACTGAGTACAATGTTAAATAGTATTCCTGGACCAAAAAAAGAATGGAAACTTGGAGAAAGTTTTGCAATATAATATTGAAAGATTTTTACAACGAGTAAGGGTTATTTCACCTCTTCAGACAGGTCTTGGGTCAAGAACAAAATCTAGAGAGATTGTATCGAATACTTTTTTTTTTCTGAAAGTTTTATTCCACTGAAATTGTCGAATGATTTTCTGTTTATTGTTGTGATATATTTTTTTAGAATTAAATACATTTTTTTCAAATAGAAATTGATACCTATTTATTTATAGTGTGTCTTTTACAATTCTACGAAAAGCTAAACGTATAATTATATTCCTCAGAACTCTTCATGAAATCAGCTCTGGTTTTTCTATTCCAAACTGGATTTTTGTTGTATAGGCATTATTTTCTGTTTACTGTGATATATTCTTTAGTATTGGTTATTGAATACGATGTTGTGATTACTTAGAACTTCATATTGAATACTATTTTTTGAAGTTGTATTCTACTAAGGCATTGTTGATAAATATCAATACCTACCTTTGCCTTTACCTACTATTCAATTCCGCCAATGTTTGTGGGAATCTAACAAATCTATTCAATATTTCTGGTTTATTTAAAACATCGACAATTTGCAATATGATAATAATTCTGACAATTTAATTATTTTTACTGAATATATTTGTTAATTACACCGTAAAAATACCAACTTATTTACCAACAACAGATTTGAGGTTACAAAATGTGTAGAGGCTTGCATAATCAACTGAATGCGAGTGGAATTCTTCCGAAAACGAGTGCTAAACAGCACTCGTTTAGAATTTCGAGCGCTCGTGTCAACAAATCATATCATCTGTCAGTTGAGAATAGCAAAACGAGTGAACGTTCGTGATGATTACGAAAACGAATGATAATCGTTCGCAATGTCGACCTCAGAATAGGGCCCCTGGTGTAGATACAGGAAAGGTATAATTAGCATACAATTTCTATAGACCACATTAGTTAGGTTAGAATCATTCTCTTGGCGGGAGATCCATATTCAATTTATTTAACATGGGAGTCTTATGGAGATGGAACTTTGAGATGAAACCAAGTTATTTAAGAGCGATTGTTAATACAGTGATATCAAATATTCACTGAAGTTTCAAATGGAACGGATATGTACTTGCACGTATGTTCTGGGGACATCGCGTTATCATTTTACCTAAATGTCTGTCATTTTCGATTTTTTGCCGAAAATGGTCTCAAACGATTGTGTTCGACTCCCCGATCAAGAATTAGAGGACAAATTTGATTCTGTCCGACCGGCCGGCCGTTGCCACAATAACTTGAGAACGGAAAGAGATAGCGCCTTGAAATTTTTAGGGTAGGTGGCGCGTCCCAATACGACGGACAAGATCGTTAATGGACATAATCGGCCCAATGGTTTCCGAATAATAAATTTGTTTTTATCCAATACACATCCGATCGAAGTGAAACTTGGTGAGTAGTTGTAGAATTCAAACCTAAAGTTTAAACATTTCTGAAAATCGTATCACCAGAAAATAAAAAAAAAATTGTTAAAGAATATTATTTGTGTCACGATAACCTGAGAACGGAATGCGATAGCTACTTGAAATTTTCAGGTTCGATTGTGCATCTGAATGCGACATTTGAGATTATAGGCCAAATGGTTTTGGAGTTACACCCATCTGAAATTTGGTTGTTATTTCCTCAATAACGCGAAAAATACAAAACCGATTCAATTCAAACGAGGTAATTGGTTGTAAAATGCCGACGCAAAAATTCTTGCAAAATTTCGTGAGGATCGTATCACTAGAAAATTTTACCCACCTGAAATAACTCAAAAAAAAATCTCGATCAAATTGAAGCTTGGTAACTATAGTTGAAGAATATCGACATAAAGATGTGTAGGTATAAAATTTTGTGAGAACCGTATCACACAAAAATTTTGTTGAAATTACGAAAAAAAATTGGTTCGAGCACTGACTTGAAGTCAGGAGCTTTTGCGGGTGTGTTCTATTGTCCAATACAGGATAATGGACATTAGAACATATGCAGGGCCGTAGCGAAGAGCTATTCCGAGGGGGGGGGAGAAACGTCTTTTGGCGCCCCTAATTTGGAAAAATAGACAAAAATCGAAAAACACACATATGGATGAAGTGTACATATATTGATAAATACTACATACTTTCTTAATATAGAATGAATTATAAATTAATATAACTATCAATGAAAATTATTTTACAAAGAATACCGCGTTCTGAATTTGTGTTTTTGAGTGAAAAAAATTGTTTGCATCTCTCAACAGATCCAGGGCCAAAAAAGAATTATATTTGACAAAAATAAATATATATACCAAGCTTTCGAGATGATAAGAATAATCTGAAGATTTTATAGATATTAAAAAGAAAACTTTCGAAAAATGATATAACAATAATTTCACGTTACCCTGCTATCTAGAGTGGAATGTTCCAACAATTCTTCGAAAATATCTGCTATTTGGAATATTGAATGAGTTTTTTGAATTCCTGAATTTAAGCAATATTTTTGTACTCATCACCCTGAAAATTTTTGTAGTTTGCATATAGAAAATTAAATATTCGATGTCACTCAATCGAATATTTTACCGAAATATCACGAAAAAAAAATGTTATTTTATAGACACTGAGAATTAACCTGTAAGTGCAGTTGTTAAATGAAGATTCACAAGGTGCTACTTCCCTTAAAAACTATGTGTCAGCAATGGCCAAAACTTTTCGTTCTATTCGAAAATACAGTCCTCTTTTTAGAACGCATGTTCTAGGTAACATCACACGTTATCATTTTGCCCAAATGTCTGTCCTCAATAACTCGAAAAATACAAAACCGATCCAATTCAAACGTGGTTATTAGTTGTAGAATACCAACGCGAAAGCTTGCGAAATTTCGTGAGGATCGTATCACTAGTAATTTAAAAAAAAATCATTTAAAAAAGTTCTATATGTCCTAAACTATTCGTTCGATATCGCTGAAATTTTGCCAGAGCCTTCAGAACTTAACTCTACTGCCAAGTTCCAAGTTTGAACACAATCAGATAGATATTGTTGGATATTCGAGCAGCCTTGTTTGAGTTCAGTAGATGGATGGCTGACTGTTAACTGACTCGATAACTTTGGAACGAAAGGAGATAAGCTCTTGCAATTTTCAGGGCAGGTCACGCATCCGAATGGGAGAGTTGAGTTCGTTTTTGGGCATAATCGGCCCAACGGTTTCGGAGTTATAACCACGTGGAATATTATTTCCTCGATAACTCAAAAAATATAGACCTTATTGAATTGAAGCTTGTACTAGTTGCGGAATATCGACATAAAGACTTGTGTAAAATTTAGTTGGAACCGTAGAAATTAAAAAAAAATTGGTTCTTAATCGGTATATTCGATTAAGGAGAATGGACAATAGAACATACGCCAAAAGCTCCTGACTTCGCGTCAGTGCTTGAACAACTCGCCATCTATTCATGACATTTGCGCCTTTTCCCGTTTCAATTTTTCTTATCTGGGCTGTCCTTCTGAATTCCGCTCCAGACGGTTTGAACTTATTTTGGCAAGGATCCATATCCATATTCGGTTTTCGATTTTAAATTTCAATCAATATTCATATTCACTATTCACGAATAATGTATATAAGAAGAAGAAGGTTAGTTTCTTTCTATTGAACGATTTTTATGTATAGCCGGGGAAGGCTGGGAATTCCCCACTCCTGCCATCTAGTCTCTAGCAGCAACAAAGCTTTCTACAATGCTGTCGGTCTTGTACAAATAAATTGAGTAAATGGTTGGGTAGGCAATCATTCGATACAGTCACTGCACTTATGTATAATAATAATCATCTTATGCAAGTAGTAGTTCAAAAAAATCTATTTTCATTATATCATTTTGCTATAGTTTTTCAAATATCCGCGGTCAATTTGGCGCCCTTTGAGATATGATCCGGGGGGGGAGGCTCCCCTCCCTCCCCCCCCGGTAGTGACGGCCCTGAACATATGCGCAAAAGCTCCTGACTTCACGTCAGTGCTTGAACCAATTTTTCTTTCGAAATCTTTTGAAATTTTCTATGGGTACGGTTCTTACAAAGTTTTACACACGTCTTTAAGTCGATATTCTACAACTAGTTACCAAGCTTCAATTTAATCGAGTCTATATATTTTGAGTTACAAGGTGGGTATAATTCCAAAACCGATGAACTGATGATGCCCAAAATCGAAGCTCCCATTTGGATGCACAACCTACCAATTTCTGTTCCTCGGAACAGAGTGCTTATCAATTTGCTCAAATATCTGTAATTTTGGAATTTTTGGCTGAAAATGATCTTAAACGATTTGGTTCGACTCACTGATCAAGAATCCATGGTCAAAATTGATTCTGTCCGGCCCTCCGTCCGTTAACACGATAACTCTCGAACGGAACGAACAAGACAGTTGAAATTTTCAGAGTAGGTTTAGGAGGTAAATATCTCGGTTGAGTTCGTTATTGGGCCAAATCGGCTAGGTGGTTTCAGAGTAACAAATTTTTTACATATTACAAATTATGAATTCATATTTTTTAAGATGCAGTTTCATCATAAGAATCCATTGATGTCAATCTCAACTTTAACAAACTAATACTTTCCGAGATATGATTTTTCAACATTTCAATAATTATTCTCAGTTTGAACAAGAGCGCCAAAGCTCCTGTCCACAGGGCTTGAACCAATTTTGTTTTCCAAATTTTGAGTTATTGAGGTAACAATATTTCAGATGTTTATGACTCCGAATTGGCCATATTCGGCGAAAAGGTTTCCGAGTAGGTACTAATTTTGTTTTCAAACAATACAGATCCAATCGAATTGAAACTTGGTAACTAGTTGTATAATATATACAGAGACGTACATATGTGAAATTTCGCGAGGATCGTATCACTAGAAAAAAAAAATATATTAAGTATCCAGCGATAACTTGAGAACGGAAAGAGATAGCGACTTGTAATTTTCAACATAGGTTGGGGATCCCAATGCAACATTTAATTGCGTTAATAGGCATAATCGGCCAAACAGTTTTTGAGTTATACCCGTCTGATTTGTTGTTGTTATTGACTCAATAACTCAAAAAGCACGAATCCAATCCAATTCAAACATGGTAATTAGTTGTAGAATGCTAACGCGCACATTTTTGCGAAATTTCGTAAGGATCGTATCACTAGAAAATTTAGAAAAAATCATTAAACATTTGGCTCAAGCACTGACGTGGAGTCAGGAGCTTTTGAGCGCATGTTCTATTGTCTATTCTCCTGTAGATGAATGTAGGAGAATGGACTATAGAACATGCGCGCAAAAGCTCCTGACTTCACGTCAGTGCTTGTTTCGTCATTTTTAAAAAAAATTTCTATGGGTAGGGACCTCACCAAATTTAACACACGTCTTTATGTCGATATTCTACAATTAGTTACCAAGCTTTAATTTTCGATCGAGCCTATATTTTTTGAGATATCGAGGAAATAATATCCCAGATGGGTGTAACTCCGAAACCGTTGGGCCGATTGTGCCCAACAACGAACTTAACTCTCCCATTCGGATGCGCAACCTACCATGAAATTCGCAAGTCCCTATTCCCTTCGTTCGAAAGTTATCGATGGTCACCCATCCAGCTGCTGAACTCACACAAAGCTGCTCGGATCTCAAACAATATAGATTCGATCCTGTTCAAACTTAAAACTTGGCAGTAGAGTTAGGTTTTGAAGGCTCTCGCAAAATTTCAGTTATGTCGGACGAATAGTTTCTGATATAAAGAATTTTTTTCAATGATATTCAATAATTTTTTTTAAATTTTCTTGTGATACGATCCACACGAACTTTTGCGTCGGCATTTTACAACTAACAACCATGTTACTATTGGATCGGTTTCGTATGTTTTGAGTTATTGAAGAAATAACAACCGAATTTCAGATGGGTATAACTCCAAAACCACTTGGCCAATTATGTCTATTAATGAACTCAAATGTCGCATTCAGATGCATAACCTAACCTAAAAATTGCAAGTCACAATCTCTTTTTGTTCTCAGGTTATCGTGACATAATAATATTTTTCAATGATTTTTTTTAATTTTCTAGTGTTATGATTCTCACAAAATTTCACAAACGTCTTTAGATATATATTCTACAACTACTCAGCAAGTTTCAATTTGATCCGATTTGTATTGATTGAAAACAAAATGATTACTCGGAAACCATTGGGCCGATTATGCCCATTAACGAACTTGTCTGTCGTATTGGGACTCGCCACCTACCCTGAAAATCTTTATTGATCTTTATTGTTAGAGATCCGAGCAGACCTGATGGGTGAGTTCATAGTAGCTGGATGAGTGACCGTTGCCACGATAACCCTCGAACGGAAAGAGATAGCGACTTGTAATTTTCAGGGTAGGTTACGCATTCAGATAGGAAGGTTAAAGTTTGTTTTTGGGCATAATCTGCCAAATGGTTTCGGAATTATACCCATCTTAAATTTTGTTCTCATGTCGTCAATAACTCAAAATATACAAATCCCATCCAATTAAAACTTGCTTATTAGTTGTAGAATGCCGACACGCTAATTTTTGCGAAATTTCGAGAATATCGTAGCACTAGAAAAAAAAATTTTTCTTCAAAAATTTCATAATTCAAAAAGTATTGGTCAGAATCAGCTGAACTTCCACACATCTAATTTGAGAACCGACTTCATATGAGGCGTTAATAGACAATGGAACGCGCGCAAAAGCTCCTGACTTCACGTCAGTGCTTTTCAAGAATTTCAAAATCTTATATTTGAATAATATGAATTTTTCTTCGAAGTTACAAATTCGTAATTGCCCTGTCCCCCCTCATGGCGGTGCCTATGAGATCCGCTACAAGGAGAGGGGTGACTACGATGTGCCCGAATAGAAAAGCGGAAATGCTGAATACTGAATTACAATTCCATGGAAACACTGGAGAAAATTGCCGGAAATTGGGGGTGAAAATCGCTCGGCAGCGTTTATATGCATGTAATCTGGTTCATGAAATAAATAGCTGTAATAAATTGCAGCACTCCATTCGTTTGAACGAATGAAATTTCGGGAGTGCGAAACAGGAAACAATTGAGTTTTTCATTAGGGGTTGGAGCTTCGGGGTTTGGAATTACTACTCAATTACGGGTTTTTCGACAGAAAAGTTTATTTCAGTTTTCGAAAATGTGTTCGTAATATTGTAGTCTAATAAAAGAAGCCGTTCAATCGAAAAGCGAGTCCGTAAATAATGAGTTTTTGCGGGCTTTTTCCCGAGCCCAATCATTTCCTGCAAATGTCTGCAATTTTCGAATTTTAAGTCTTAAATGATTTCACTCGACTCCCTGATGAAGAATCGTCGGTCTAATTCAATTTTGTCCGTCCGTCCGCTATAGATCACATTAGTTAGGTTAGAATCATTCTCTTGGCGAGAGATCCATATTCAACATGGAATTTCAACTTTGGGAATTTGGGATGAAACCACCCTATTTAAAAGATAATGTTAGTACAGAGCCATCAAGTATTGGGTACCTTCATTATTAGTGCATGTTTTCATGTTCTTTCCACATTAAAATCTACTTCTATTTATCCATTTATCCTTAAATCGAAATTGAAACCAGTGTAGTTCGAAAGATTTCCGTATCTCGTAGATGACTTCTGTTGTGCGTCATGTCAAGGCCGATTTAGGGTTATGTTTTTAAATTGACTGATTTCGAGTGAGCTAAGACATACGTCAATCGATTTTGGTGAACACTTTTATATTTATTAATTATTTTGTATACAATTTTGTTATGAAAACTTGATTCTAGATAGTTGAGAAAGGTTCACAGAATCTATTCCAACCGAAATAAACCTTAAGAAATTAGCCAAAGTATCTGAAAACAGGCGAGAAATTCGCGTAAATTTTATAGGTCCATAAAAAATGCATGGGGAATTCAGTGCTCGGATCGACGGATGGATCGTTTCAAATTTCCCGCCTTACCTAACTAATGTGGTCTATACCCTTACAAAATAACGACGGTATAGCAACTCCTACCAATGTAGGAGTTGCTCCTACATTGATAGGAGTTGCCCAAATGTCTGTAACTTTGGAATTTCTTCACAAAAATGGTCTCAAACGATTCGGTTCGACTCCTCAATGAAGAATTCGAGGTCAAATTTGATTCTGTCCGGCCGTTGCCACGATAACTTGAAAACGGAAAGAGCTAGCGACTTGAAATTTTCAGGGTAGGTGGCGCATCTCAATACGACGGACAAGTTTCTCAATGGGCATAATCGGCCGAATGGTTTCCGAGTAATAATTTTGTTTTCAACTAATATAGATCCGATTGAATTGGAAGTTGGTGAATAGTTGTAGAATATAAACCTAAGCTGGTTTGTGAAATTTTGTGAGAATCGTTTCGCTAGAAAATTATTAAACAATTATTAAAAAATATTTTTGTTGTCACGATAACCTGAGAACGGAAAGAGATAGCGGCTTGAAGATTTCAGGTTAGGATGTGCATCTGAATACGACATTTAAGTTTATTCATAAGCATAATCGCCCTAATGGTTTTAGAGTTATAGCCATCTGAAATTTGGTTGTTTTTTGTTCCTCATTAACTCGAAAAATTCAAAACCGATTTAATTCAAACATGGTTATTAGTTGTTGAATGCCAACGTGCGAATTCTTGCATAATTTCGTGAGCATAGTATTTGTAGAAAAATTTTAAAAAATCATTGAAAATTTAAAAAAAATCTACATATCAGTAACTATTCGTCTGAAATTGCTGAAATGTTGCAAGAGCCTTTAGAACATAACTCTACTGCCAAGTTTCAAGTTTTAACACGATCGGTTAAATATTGTTGGAGATTCGAGCAGCCTTGTGTGAGTTCAGTAGATGGGTGACCGTTGCCTCGATAACTTTCGAACGAAAGGAGATAGGGACTTGCAATTTTCAGGGTGGGTTGCGTGTCCGAATGGTAGAATTAAGTTCATTTTTGGGCATAATCGGTTTAACGGTTTCCGAGTAATACCCTCTTGGAATATTATTTCCTTGATGAATGATAACTCAAAAAATAAAGATTCGGTCGAATTGAGGCTTGGTAACTAGTAGTAGAAAATTAACATAAAGAAGTGTTGAAAATTTTGTAAGAACCGTACCCCTAGAAAATTCTCAGTTCTTCAACTACATCTTGAGAAACTTCCTGTCGTTTCCAGTCTGCATGAATCTGTTTATAACACCTCTGATATGGGCTTTCAGAGAAGATTCTAGAATCTGAACATCAGGATATTTCGTCAGATATTCATTTTTAAAGGCTTCTACAGCCATTCACCATTGTAATGTACCATTAAGGATTTATTCGCGACTAACCCGGTTACTGAATCCAGTTACCGAGTGGTTACTGAAATGTGAGCAGAGTGGGGGATGCGAACATCATCGGTTACTGATCTCGCGAAAACTGCATGGTTAGAAACCACTGACCAACAAACGTCATTTTTGAATGTGAACAAGTTTAAGTTAGTTGCCATTTAGTTGCTCAGTGAAATTGAAAATGGATTTTATTAACTTTTTTTTTTTAAATTTATGAGAGTTTGGATATTGATTTGCAGGTTGGAAAATTTTTGACGACATTTTTCAGCCGAAGATTTCTCATCCTCCCCTATGTGATATCCTGCAATTTCCATTTTTTGTGCAATGATTTTCCACAAATTATTTTTATTGGAGCATCTGTCATCGAATTTATCAGCAAATTCCTTTCTCCATTTCAGAAAATACGTGGTTGCTTTTTCGTAGGTTCTAGAATTGGGCCTTTTAAACCCCATATATTCGAAGTAGAACTGCTACTTGCCTCATCTACTTGGTCATTTGTGACTTTTAATAAATTCCTGGCATATATTTCCGCTTCATTCTGGTCTTTTAAATAAATTTCAAAATTAATATTTAAGAGATTTTAATGAAACAATAAACAATATTTATTTACCATTTAAAAGTCTATTTGCAGTAGTTGTATCCACTACGGCAATAATATCCTGTCCTTTATAATTTATCGTTATTTCTACTCGAAATTCCCCATACTCTGATCCTTATTATAACTCTCCATCGTTCCTTAAATTTCGAAAATGTACCCGCCAACAAATGCATATGTAACCGCAGTAACCCATAGAATCTGCAGGGTTACTGCGGTTACAGAATTCAGTTACCGATGACGTAAATTTTGTGACGTCATAACACCTTCCCCTACTGACCGAATCCTCGCGAAAACGACAGTAACCGTTACTGTAACACACATACCGTCAGTAACCAGGTTACTCGCGAATAAATCCCTATTGCACTGATATAGGACATCACAATAAATGTGTTTTGTTCTAAATCATAAATCATTGCAGATTTAAATAATTTGGAAACTGAATTTTTATACGATTGTTAAATAGAATCTTGAGAATAAAAGATTTTTTCTGGATTTTGTCTCCCAAACTCTGAAATAATTCTAAAGATTTTCATTAAGCGTCTGACGAAGGAGTCTGATATAGACTCCGAAACGTTGCGATATAGTTGTTTCTTCGTTGATGTTGTTTCGTTGTTGTTTGTTAGGCAACATTGTTCAATTGATTGCTTCTGACAAATATCTTGTGTTTCTTACGCAGAAGCAAATCACAAAATAATTAAATTTTATTTTATAGATATTTTTCAGAGTTTGGGAGAGAAAACCCAGAAAAAAACCTTTAATAATGAGTGTACCTCCCACAGTGTTAAATGGTCCCTCATTATGAAAAGGTTAAGAATCGCTGAATAAACAGAACACAAGAAGTGAGAAGTGGCAAATAAAAATCCAAAGCCAACTGCGTTGTTACAATCATTTATAACAAACTGTACCTTGATTGAAACCGTATTTGCAGCTATTTTTTTTATGATTTTCATTCAATTTTCCAGATTATTTTTCGAATAAGATAATCAGAATGCTTTGTGTATCTTGTACCTATTCGCTGATATTTTATGGCAATATGAGTGGTTGAAATTTATATGGATACAAATAGATAGGTATCAAATAGTGCAGTTGATGTCAATACTTTGAGCTCCTACTCCTTTTGTACTCTCCCTCATAATTGTGTCATGAATTCAATAATAACTACAGTTGGCCTCGAATAGCTACCGTTTATTCGTTTATGACACAGTTTTGCCTACTTCTTCAGCATGAATTTCTATTCTTGTTTCCAGCAATTCTCTGAAAATGGAATGAATGTAAAGTTGTAAACTTTATTAGGTCATTATGTCTCTTCTGTCAGGATGACAAAGTGACTTTCCTGTCAAAATATTTTAAAACATTCACTGAGGAGCCTTCACGGTCATTTGAGAAATTAGGCCACGTTCCAATTCTCAGACGGTGGACAGAGATGTTGCCCTATTTCTTTATGTTTCAGCTGAAAAGAAAGTGTTTGTACCTAATGGTGATTATTTTTGGAACGACACGCGTTGACAATTATGCGAAAGATGGCTTATGGCAATGGAGTTAATCATTAAGGAATGCGTCAAAAGTATGGAATTTAATTTCTCTCCTTTCAGGAATAGCGAAAAATGGTTTGATAGATCAAATTTATTTATTTTTGGCGCTCTAGTTCCTCGGAACTGAGTGCTTATCAATTTGCCCAAATGTCTGTAATTTTCGAATTTTTGGCTGAAAATGGTCTCAAACGATTTGGTTCGACTCACTGATCAAGAATCCGAGGTCGAAATCGATTCTGTCCGTAGGCCGTAGGCACGATAACTCTCGAACGAAAGGAGTTAGAGGATTGAAATTTGCAGGTGAGTTTGGAGCGTAAATATCTCGGACAAATTCGTTAACGGGCTAAATCCATCAAGCGGTTTCGGAGTTATGGCTGATTTTAGTAAAACACATTTTTTATGAATATTTCCGAAACCGATCACTCGATCTATCTGAACTTTAGCATCAAATTGTAGAATCATGACCTTCATACGCATGTGAAGTTTTGTATTGACCAAGTTACCGCAAAGCGTAGAAAAAATTTTCAAAATTTAAAAAATAATTTTCTACAATAACTCTCGAACGGAATGAGCTAGGCAGTTGAAATTTTCAGAGTAGGCTAGGGAAATGAATATCTCGGTTAAGTTCGTTATTGGGCAAAATAGGCCAGATGGTTTCGGAGTAACGAAAAAAAAAATTTTTTTTAAGCAACAAATTTCAAATTCAATTTCTATTTAAGATGCAGTTTCCCCATTAAAATCCATCGATATCATTTTCAACTCCAACAAGCAAATACTTTCGGATATATGATTTTTCTAAATTTCAATAATGATTCGTACTTCTATGTTTCCAGAGAATGCTATAATTATTCTATCTAAGCCTTATTATATGATCTGTGTTCATGCTCGTACATTTCATCCTGTTCTATAAGAGAGAGTCAAATTCATTTCAGCTATTTTAATTTGATTTCTTCCATGGTGCAGTTCTCATTCTCAGATTGCTCATTTAATCTTGATAAATAAACTATTATTTGAATTGAATTTCCTTTATGATGCAGTTCTATCATAAGAATACATTGATATAATTCCCAACTCTGAGAAACCAATACTTTCGGAGATATAATTTGTCTGTTTGAACTAGAGCGCCAGAAAGCTCCTGTCCACAGGGCTTGAATCAATTTTTTTAAGGAACATTTTTCCATCATTCTTATATTTCTACCATTTCATGATACCAAGCAATGAAGTTATCAACATTTTTTTAAAATTGCAAGCCTCTATTTTTTTCTTGCCATGGATAGATCATAAAATTCTGAATCCAGTAATGCACATGTAACGCCATTTGGGTCAATAATTCTGGAGATATTATTTTTTTTTACATTTGAAGAACATGTGAAAATTATGAAATGAAGTCTTCACCCAATAATAGTTATTAATGATGTGAGTATTAAAAGTGATGTTTTATTTTGTGAATGAGAAAGTTTGTGAAATGAGCGGAGCGAATTGAACAATTTCACGAACAAAATAAAATCACAAATATCATACAATATGTTTTGTATAAGTGCCCTATTTTGATAATAAAATATAAGTAATATAAGTAATATAAGTAATATTCAAATAATCGCAATGGCAAACGTTGCCAACGCTATTTTTAATAACAAATACTTGTTTGCAAATAAAAAAACTATAACGCGTATGTTCGCCAGAACATACGCGCAAAAAGACTTGTAATTTAAATTGCGTTCTTGTCCAATTTTTGTCTTTGGTTCTTAACTGCTTAATATGTTTGTGGATAGTGCATGGAATAATCAATAAAAGTGTTGATTTGATTGTTCCTGAGGATATTGAAGAATCTGCAAGAAGAGCAACTTTGGAACAATTATCAAGTCAAACGCCCTTGAAAAAATGGGTTCAAGCCCTGTGGACAGGAGCTTTCTGGCGCTCTTGTTCAAACAGACAAATTATATCTCCGAAAGTATTGGTTTCTCAGAGTTGAGAATTATATCAATATATTCTTATGATAGAACTGCATCATAAATAATAGTTTATTTATCAAGATTAAATGAGCAATCTGAGAATGAGAACTGCACCATTGAAGAAATCAAATTAAAATACCTGAAATGAATTTGACTCTCTCTTATAGAACAGGATGACATATATGAGTATGAACACAGATCATATAATAAATCCAGGGCCGTAGCGAAGAGCTATTCCGAGGGGGGGGAGAAACGTCTTTTGGCGCCCCTAATTTGGAAAAATAGACAAAAATCGAAAAACACACATATGGATGAAGTGTACATATATTGATAAATACTACATAGTTTCTTAATAAAGAATGAATTATAAATTAATATAACTATCAATGAAAATTATTTTACAAAGAATACCGCGTTCTGAATTTGTGTTTTTGAGTGAAAAAAATTGTTTGCATCTCTCAACAGATCCGGGGCCAAAAAAGAATTATATTTGACAAAAATAAATATATATACCAAGCTTTCGAGATGATAAGAATAATCTGAAGATTTTATAGATATTAAAAAGAAAACTTTCGAAAAATGATATAACAATAATTTCACGTTACCCTGCTATCTAGAGTGGAATGTTCCAACAATTCTTCGAAAATATCTGCTATTTGGAATATTGAATGAGTTTTTTGTAATTCCTGAATTTAAGCAATATTTTTGTACTCATCACCCTGAAAATTTTTGTAGTTTGCATATAGAAAATTAAATCTTCGATGTTACTCAATCGAATATTTTACCGAAATATCACGAAAAAAAAATGTTATTTTATAGACACTGAAAATCAACCTGTAAGTGCAGTTGTTAAATGAAGATTCACAAGGTGCTACTTCCCTTAAAAACTATGTGTCAGCAATGGCCAAAACTTTTCGCTCTATTCGAAAATACAGTCCTCTTTTTAGAACGCATGTTCTAGGTAACATCACACGTTATCATTTTGCCCAAATGTCTGTAATTTTCGATTTTTTGCCGAAAATTGTCGCAAACCATTTAGTTCAACTCTCTAATGAAGAATTCGAGGTCAAATTTGATTCTGTCCGAACGGCCGGCCGTTGTAACGATAACTAGAAAACGGAAAGATATAGCGCCTTGAAATTTTCAGGGTAGGTTGTGCATCTTAATGCTAGTTTGTTTGTTCATAGGTATACCTATCTGAAATTTGGTTGTTATTTCCTCAATAACTCGAAAAATACAAAACCGATCCAATTCAAACGTGGTTATTAGTTGTAGAATACCAACGCGAAATCTTGCGAAATTTCGTGAGGATCGTATCGCTAGTAATTTAAAAAAAAATCATTTAAAAAAGTTCTATATGTCCTAAACTATTCGTTCGATATCGCTGAAATTTTGCCAGAGCCTTCAGAACTTAACTCTACTGCCAAGTTCCAAGTTTGATCACGATCAGATAGATATTGTTGGATATTCGAGCAGCCTTCTTTGAGTTCAGTAGATGGATGGCTGACTGTTAACTGACTCGATAACTTTGGAACGAAAGGAGATAAGCACTTGCAATTTTCAGGGTAGGTCACGCATCCGAATGGGAGAGTTGAGTTCGTTTTTGGGCATAATCGGCCCAACGGATTCGGAGTTATAACCACCTGGAATATTATTTCCTTGATAACTCAAAAAATATAGACCTGATTGAATTGAAGCTTGTACTAGTTGCGGAATATCGACATACAGACTTGTGTAAAATTTAGTGGGAACCGTAGAAATTAAAAAAAAATTGGTTCTTAATCGGTATATTCGATTAAGGAGAATGGACAATAGAACATGCGCCAAAAGCTCCTGACTTCGCGTCAGTGCTTGAACAACTCGCCATGTATTCATGACATTTGCGCCTTTTCCCGTTTCAATTTTTGTTTTCTGGGCTGTCCTTCTGAATTCCGCTCCAGATGGTTTGAACTTATTTTGGCAAGGATCCATATCCATATTCGGTTTTCGATTTTAAATTTTAATCAATATTCATTTTCACTATTCACGAATAATGTATATAAGAAGAAGAAGGTTAGTTTCTTTCTATTGAACGATTTTTATGTATAGCCGGGGAAGGCTGGGAATTCCCCACTCCTGCCATCTAGTCTCTAGCAGCAACAAAGCTTTCTACAATGCTGTCGGTCTTGTACAAATAAATTGAGTAAATGGTAGGGTAGGCAATCATTCGATACAGTCACTGCACTTATGTATAATAATAATCATCTTATGCAAGTAGTAGTTCAAAAAAATCTATTTTCATTATGTCATTTTGCTATAGTTTTTCAAATATCCGCGGTCAATTTGGCGCCCTTTGAGATATGATCCGGGGGGGGAGGCTCCCCTCCCTCCCCCCCCGGTAGCGACGGCCCTGAATAAATCATAGATAGAATAATTATAGCATTCCGTGAAAACATAGAAGTACGATTCATTATTGAAATCTTGAAAAAATCTCCGAAAGTATTAGCTTGTTGGCGTTGAAAATTATATCAATGGATTCTTAGGGTGAAACTGCATCGTAAAAAAAATTATTTTGAAATTTGTAAGTTAAAAAAAAAATTTTTTTTCCTTACTCCGAAACCATCACACCTATTTTGGCTGATAGCGAACTCAACCGGGATATTTATCCCCCTAACCTACTCTGAAAATTTCAACTGCTTAGCTCATTCCGTTCGAGAGTTATGGTAGAAACAAAATTTAAAAATAAAAAAAAAAAATTTTTTGACACTTTACGGTAACCCGATCAATACAAAACTTCACATGCGTATGAAGGTCATGATTCTACAATTTGATGCTAAATTTCAGATAGATTAAGAGATTGGTTCCCGATATATTCATAAAAAACGTTTTTAGTAAAAACGGCCATAACTCCGAAACCACTTGATGGATTTCGCCCGTTAACAAACTCGTCTGAGATATTTACGCTCCAAATCTACCCTGCAAATTTTAATCCTTTAACTCCTTTCGTTCGAGAGTTATCGTGTTAACGGTTGGCCGGCCTGCCGGCCGGACAGAATCGATTTCAACCACGGATTCTTGATCAGTGAGTCGAACCAAATATATGTTATGGTGTTTGTCGACGTGTTTTGAACTTTGGAAAAATTTATAGGTTTATAAAAAAAAAATTTAATAAAACTAAGATTGTTGTTTGCTGCATATGGTGCCTTTATTATTTCATTATTTTGTTTTGATTACACAGTTGGAATTTAATTCAATTTTGGTGGTTCACCCCACGGACAGGCTAAGACTTTGTGGGAATCACTATTATTTGTAGTCCTGTATACCTGTATAATATCTGCAAATAAATTATTATTAGTATTATTATTATTATTTAAAACAGAAAAGTGAAGAATATCGTCCCAAAAAATAAAATATTCTCATACATGAACAAGTTGGAGAGTTCATAAAGGAGGCATCAGATGAGAAATACTTGATGATGGTTAAAAATATTTTTAACGCGATTCCTGCGCGTAAACATTCACTTTTAACACTGTTGACTGTCATTAAAAGTGTCACTTTCAATGGCAGTTGGACAAAAACACATTTTTATTGCAAAAACGATACTTGAAGGTTTCATAACTTACAAAAATTATCGTAGTAAGTGTTCTACTCCTCGATGTTGTTTAGCCGATTCAGATAAACTTTGCTTACGATTTCAATTCAAATAAAATGTTGCTTCGTCACTTAATAAAATTCGAGGTGGAAACCCCTCATCGGTATTGAAAAGGTCCATCATTTGTTCGCCAAAACTGAATTCTGCGGTCAAAATGATCTCCATTCCGAGAAAATATATCTACACTCATTCAATGAGGTGAACTGTGGCTAACTGCCAATAACTAAAGAAGACACACGGTGGAATATTCATTAATTTTACCAATCAACAAATAGTCCGCGTGAGCCGAGCTAGGTCACCTCATCGCTCAGTGTTCATCCAAAGAGGAAAGCGTCATTCAAGGGCAGACACGAACCACGGTTTCATGGTTGTTACCAATCATCAGCGTGGCTTAGCACCCTGAATGAACAACTAAAGAAGTTCTAGGAAACTTAATTCCCTCAGTTGTGAACTGGTAGCGAGAGAATCCCACTAGCGGCACCTATGGAAATCCTTACGAACTCCAACTCTCTGCGATGAAAAAGCCTTGAGTAATGTTCAGCGACGTTCATTCTTTTGCTATAAGAGGGTCAGGGACTGCAAGGCCTTCAACCTATATAAGACCTTTACGGACTGAAAACACCCGGTTTAGTGTGGTGAGATAAACCACCAACCAGTGAACATACATGTTTGCTGTATAATGATTGTATTGTACCCATTTATCGACTTTTCAACTGTCTTCATCATCAAATAATTGCTCAAGCACCATGGATTGATCTCTCACGAATCTCTTGTGTCGGTTTTAACTTTGGAATCTATTTCTAGTCTTTTTTGCACTGAGATGTGTATGTCTGTACGTAATTAAAGTGAAATGTGGCAGTTCAGGAACGATGTTTTACATATTCGGTATGACTAAAAGCGCTATCAGACTGATGTAGCAATAGGAATTAAACCCGGTGGTCCAACTTACCCCTATGCTCAAGTAGACCCAACAAAATGGCTCATTACATATTATTTGACAATGCCCTCAATATAGGTCTCAAATGAAAGGGCTTGACGAGTAGAATACAGTATATTATGAAAAAAAAATCTAAATACAACTACTAACTTGACAAAAAATAGGCAATTAAATGTTTTGAATCGGTTTTATTGAAAAGAAAGATAATAATGATGTATAACGACCAAAAGCTAAAAAACTCAACTCATCAATCTAGAACATTGATCAGACTCAAAAATTTCTATCAATAGTCCCACTATTTTATTTTTGAGTCAGATCAATGCCCTAACTAGATTGATGAGGGGAGAGGTGTAATGACTGCTATATCTAGTAGGTATCTATCTAATTATTTTCCAGCTTTTAGTACATTATCTGCAACATTATTATACTTCTTTTCATCAATAAAACCGTTTAACTAAAACATTTTTTTTTACCAATGTATCTTTTATTCAAGAATATGGTTTGAAGCAAATTCATAGGAAGATTTCACTATTGCCAATAAATATATGTACTATTTTAATGACCGGGGAAATCGATTAGAATATGTGAACCCCATTCGACATCTGAATTTGGAGAAATGCGAATAAAATTTTCAGTGTAATATGGGAATAATCTACCCTTCACGTTGCCAAACGAATATCATAGACAAAATATGCCCGTTTCCAAGGGTTACGGAAGGGGAAGAAAGAGAACAGTACAGGGATGTAGCCAGGAAGAAGTAAGGCTGTACCTAATTTATATAATGATTTTTTGAATGAAGGAAGCCAGGATTCATTTTTGGGCTAGAAATATATTGAGGCTGGTTGGATTTGTGTGTAATCACTAATATATTGCCCCCCATCCCTCCTGCCTTGAGGTTGCTGGGGTATGTTTGAGGATTGGGCTATTTTCATTAGAGTTGTAATTTTTTGCGTGCTCACATCATTTGGCCGAAAACAAAAACTGGTCTGGAACGATTGATTTGGTTTTTAGGTGGAGAATAAAACTGATTTGATCAAGGAGTTGGCGCTACAAGTACAAAATCAATTACGGCATTCTATAGCACCATTCTTTAAAAGGTTATGTGTCAACATTTAATGACAATCGGACCACGCATTCCCAAGTTAATACGGCTGTTAACGAAGGAAACTTAAGAAAAAATCTGGGAGTTTTTTTTACCGACCACAAAAAGAATGTGTATAGGTATTGTATATTGTTGTAGGGGTAACATTGCACTGCGACCTTGAGGTCTATTGTGCCATCCCATCAGAGCTGTGGATGTCACCACCATCTACATCTCGCCTTCCAGTTCCAGAGTTCTTATAAGAACTCTGGAACTGGAAGCCTTCTTGAAGCCAGATACTGGAGATTTTTATTTCACTTTCACCAGATTTTTATGCATTTTTGAAGGATTTTTGTTGCACCCTGCGCCATCCCCATCAACCCCTCTAATTTTTTTGAATAGGGAAAGTGAGTCCTGTGGTACTTTTTTGGCAAGGTCTTTGTATCTTCTTTACAGGCATGCAGAAATTTTCAAGAAAACATTTTTCTTTTTTGAAAAATAGTTAGTTCAAAGAGGTGTTCAGAATGTGCACTTTGTCATGGCTCATTTACTTTGAGACGATGGTATCCGATGAAATTTGTCACCGAATGAAAGTCGACCATTACAGTTTTGTTCATGCACTTGAAAATTTCTGCACGCCTGCAAAGAAGATACAAAGACCTTGCCAAAAAAGTACCACATGACCCACTTTCCCTATTCAAAAAATTTAGAGGGTTGATGGGGATGACACAGGGTGCAACAAAAATCCTTCAAAAATGCAGAAAAATTTGGTAAAATGAAACAAAAATTGACCTGTTTCAGGATTTTGTTGCCAAATATTCTTCTTCTGAGAAAATGAATTTATTCCATAGTTTTGACGCGCACTGTATATATATTCTTTTGATTGAGAGCTTTATATGTGTTAGCAGAGGTTGGTGTAACGGGTACCATACAATTCGACGTATGATACAAGAGCTTAGGGAAAATCCTCAGCAAAAAAACCCTGTCTCCCCGCGTAAGTGTTGTGATTTGTAACTATTGTTTACAAAATCTGCTGAAATTTTAAAATATTGATAGGAATTTTTTTCTTCAATATGGATTCCTTCGTCAAAAAACGGAGAGCTTTCTCCAAGGACCCGAAACTCAACCTAAAAAAAGACAAGAGGAGAAAAACGAACAAATTAAAAATAATACATAACCTTTCGAAATTCCCCTCTCACAAATATACTTCTCTGCAACCGCATAGGATTTCTAGTTGAAGAAGAATCACCTCCACTAGTTATTCACTCTTGTTCTTTAGAATTCCCTTCAATATTTGAATTCAAAAAGGAAAATGTTGCTCGTGAGGCCAGGAGGCTCTCTTTCAAAATCAGGTCTGGCCAATCCAAGCGATGATTATTCAGAACTTCAGATGTTCGAAGACCGCTACAGGACCCTAGTGTAGGGTCATCATCTCCCATAGATACATGTTTTGCTTTGTATTGAATAAAAGAAGGAAAAAATGAGCCGAAAAATTTACGTTATAATGTGATATGTCATCATAACATAGCTAGCCCTAATCTCATCATATGCTTCCTAAGACAGCAGTGCCCAGTGAGGAGGTGCAGCGTGTTCTTACTGAGATCCATATACTTCTTTGATCTGACAGTGTCAAAGTTCCGGAGGAACTTTTTGGAGAGATACATTCCTGGGAGAGATCTCCAAAGTATACCTCTTACAGTTTCTTCTTCCATTCGAAATTCATTTTTGGAAGTGTATCTACCTACCCCACAGAAGGGTTCCGGTCCAATGAAAGAGGTTGGTGCTCCTTCCTTGGAAAGTGTGTTGGCCTCCTCATTCCTTTTCATTCCCACTGACCACCAGGAATCCAAACCAAGGAGACCCTGTTGCTCTTGCCTACTACATTAAGTTTTTTCGGCACTCCCTTATTAGTTTAGACTCGATAACATGGAAGCTCAGAGCTTTCGAATGACACCAACATCGTAAAATCCGTTGAGGTGCCCTGCTAGTGTAATGTTACGCGAGCAGGACACTTTGAAGTGTCTATAACTCAATCACAACCTACTAAATCTACTAGCCTGGAAGATGATAAAATGGCAACACAGCTCGGAGACGTACGTCAGTCGAACGTTTGTTGGTTTGTTATTGTAAAAATGGACGATTACTTCTGATTCTGGAGTTAACCATTATAGTTTTTCGCGGGCATTTCGTGGTATTTTTGTGTATAACGGTGTCAAATGTGAATTAATGCAATGCAGTGATAAATATGGTCAGATATTTATATGTTCTGTGATTAAACTGCAGTGTGTAAATGGTGAAATTTCCTTTGGATTATTTCTACTTATTGGAGATGAGTACATTTCAGTTGAGACTATAGACAACAAGATGGACTAGAAATATGAGTGAAATAAAACTTTCATTTCTTCCGATTTTATAAAACATTTTGATGAACTTTCTAATAATTTTTCAACAAAAATTGATACATCTGAATAAGAGATCAAGAAGCTCAAATAATCTATTTATTTTTATATATATATTAATTCAATTTCCAAAAGTCTGCATCTGTAGATGCTTCAGTTGAAATCAATAAGGACCTTATTATTCATTAAAAATGTTCAGATTTTCTGCAGTGATTTGAAATGGATTCTTCCTTTCGATCTTACCTTTACCCGAGCAGATGGTCTCAACCTCAGATCAATAAGTAAACATTTCCCGCTACAGAAATATAATGAATGGGGATTCAGATTCGGAATTTATCAATTTGTTTTATCAACATTTTTACACAGTTCAAATCAAAAAATTATTTTATGTGAATTTACTCTTTGTAGCATTGAATTGATATTCTGAATTCACATAGACTTGTAGCATCCCATAACTGTCTAATCGTCCTGAAAATTTACTCACTTGCTAATTTTGGGTTGTAGATAACGAATCTGAAGTTGAAAATCCGTGCTCTCTTCTAGTTTTTTTTTAATCCCAAAGTGTCCAAAATCACATCACTTCATCTCGTAATTACATTGTTTTAAACTGTTTTATCGGTAAATATTAATCATAAATAAGATCTTATTGTAGTCCTCATCATTTTTCGACAGTAAATCATTTGAAAAATGATGAAATAGTCGAAATTTCATCAAAATCCAGCGCTACCGCTTTGAAGGAGTATGTCTCTAAGAGACGATTAATTGCGACGTTGTCAGACTGTGTTCCAGGCTATCTCTATAGTGGGCTGTGACTCAATGTACATCGGTGAGTAAAATTAACTGAGTGGTTAGAAAAACGGAGCAAACTGAGAGAAAACGAGGGCATAGAAATCGTGAAAATCGTCCGGGGTGCTCTGCTAGTGTAACATCGCTCTTCACCACACCATTCTCAGTCCGACTCTGTGGCCCAGCACAACACTTCTCCACATCCCAGATCGTTTGATATTTTATCGCAGTTTTTCCCCTAGCAATTTACGTGAGCCAATAGGAGAGTACGTCGCTGCAGCGACCGGCCAATAAGCGACGTGAAAACGTCGATAAAAATACTCGGGCTCCATTATCAGCCATGATAGCGGCGCTGGCTGCTCAGACTGATTCCCTTCATAAATCCAAGTGATCGCATCTCCTCCTTGCGCTGTGTTTCTCTGTCAGTTATTAATAGGCAGTAGCGTAACCGGACTAGGTAATGAGGCGGTTGGTGCATGATGAATGGACTAAGACGTTTCGAAATAGGAATCGATACCATCGTTTTGCCCAACTTGGATGGGTTATGATTGAGAAGTTTAGTGGACTCGGAATAGTATAAAGGCGATTCCGAAAGAGCTGTTAAAAATACTATCTATCTACTACTATCTAACGTGCGTGCAAAAAAATTCTTGGTCAAGAAGGCTATGGAATTTTGAACGTCAATATTCTGAGCAGAAACTTAGTTCTTAGCTTCTGCTTCAACATTTTCCCGGTTAACTGTCAAGTTAGCGTTCCCGATTATTGTTTATTATTATTATTTTATTAAAATCATCAGCGAATTCTGGAAATGGTTTTCTCTATTTCAGTATCGTAATGAGTCCATTCCAGCACTGAAAACAGTGCTGGAATGAACTCATTCCCGCATTGTTTCTAGTTATATTTTTCGTTTTGTGTTAGTCAGCACTGACATTCGATTCTATCAAATTTCAACACACGTCAATTGACAATACAATATAATCTGGATGTAGTGAAATAATTGTTGAGGAAAAGTTTTATATTCATTGAAGAATATGGTACTAGAGATTCCCTTCTCGCTAATTTTGAATCATTCATGCTATTAGGAAACTGTTTTAAATCTGATTTCCATGCCCTACGTACGTTTCAAATTCAGATTCCGTAATCTGTCAACTTTCGTAACAGTCACAGCGACTACCAAGATACAATACAAAAGTCACTAAGATGTATAATCCGAATTTTTCATTAAATTTCAACAGTATATTACAAAACTTGTCTGAAATAGAGAAAATATCGTCTAATACTCGTTGCAGAAGGCAATTCCAACACTCATGCGTTCGAAAACTCGCTCCTTCGTCGCTCGTTTTCGAGTTTCGCATTCTTGTTTTAATAGGAGGCCATTCTGCAACTGGTATTTGAATATACTATTCTCTATTTCAGTATCGTAATGAGTTCATTCCAGCACTAAAAACAGTGCTGGAATGAACTCATTCACTCAGATAATTTTCTAAGTATTATTAACAGAAGTACTCCTGTTGAAAGTATAAAGTATTAAATTGTTAAATGTAACACAAAACGTTTTTGACTACGAAAAAATACGGTAACCACAACAGAGCATTTATGTTACCCTAAATGTCGTTTGTTAATACTATAAAACATGAAATATTGTGGTAACCTCATGATTTCTGTTATAGCTTCACAATATTCTTATAATCAATGTTTTGTTCATCAATACAATAGTAAAATTCAATAAACAGGAAGCTAAAATTTCATTACTTTGATACCTTTAACATTGTGAATATAACACAAATTATTTATAAATAATATTTAATAAACTGTGTAGTCTATAACACATATTATTATCATTACAATTTTTGAAATATTTCATCGTATGACCGCATATCTTTTTGCGCGCATGTTATGGGTAACAGCGTGCTATCATTTTGAACAAATATCTGTAATATTCGAATTTTTTGCCGAAAATGGTGTCAAATTATTAGATTCGACCCACTGATCGAAACCGTCAGGCCGATTTTGCCCAATAACGATCCTAGCCCAGATATTTATCTCCCAAACCTACTCTGAGAATTTCAACTGCCTAGCTCATTCCGTTCGAGAGTTATCGTGTTAACGGCCGGACCGGCTGGCCGGAAAAAATTGATTTTGACCTTGGATTCTTGATCAAAGAGTCGAACCAAATCTTTTAAGACCGAGGAACAAGAGTGCCAAAAATCAAAAAGCACTGATATGGGGTAAGTCTGCTTCGGCGTGCTGGTTTATGTTGACCAATCTGAATAGAATAATGTCTGAACAAGCGCGCAAAAGCATATCGACCTATCGTCGTTTCTTTTGGAAATGATCTTCAAAGAAAAATTAAAAATCATTTGTTGATCAAAAAAGCACTGACGTGCAGGTCTCCTTTTGACCGCTTGTTTATGATTTTATTCAATTCAGATTGGTTGATATGATCAAGCTGACTAAAGCAGACTGACCTCACATCAATGCTTTTTTAATTTTATATTTCTGCTCATACTATCCTAACGATTTCCTACATGAGTCTTCATGTTGGTATTTTTAAACTCACTACAGACTAGAAAACTTTGCATGCATATTCAAGTTGTAATTCTACGGCTTGCTGCTGAATTTCAGTTACATCGGATGAGTACTTTCGGAAAAAAAACTTCGAAATCCTTCAAGTAATTTTGTCCGTTACGTACTTAACGGCTTATTTTGAGCCCGAACCAACTCTTAAGATATGAAGGTGCTATCCCGTTTCGTGTGAGGGATATCGGGCTTACGGACGGAAGGCCTGATGGAACAAGCTCACAAAAATCATATAGGTACTGTTAAAATATATTCGTTGTGTTAATAGCAATATATTGTATCGAAGAACATTGGTTAACAATAGTCAACAATATCACTGCGTATATAACACACTCCACTGTTAATTTAACAATATCTCTGCGCATCCAACACACTCCACTGTTAATTTAACAATATCTCTGCGTATCCAACACACTCCACTGTTAATTTAATAATATCTCTGCGTATCTAACACACTCCACTGTTAATTTAACAATATCACTGCGTATCCAACACACCCCGCTGTTAATTTAACAATTACACTGCATATCTAACACACTCCACTGTTAATTTAACAGGCCTTCTTTACACGAATGCCCCGAAATGAAACGGATATTCGCAAGAACAAGCCAACAACAAGGGCATTGCGTGTCCGTGTATGTTGTAGACTACTGTAGTTAAGTTAAAGCGTTAGGTATGGTGATTTCAAACAATATTAAAAGTGAAAGAAAAACTTTTAAAAGAAAATTAAGGCATATTTTCAATAAAGCAGGAGTGTTTGAAGCTGAAAAGCTTGCAAAAAAGTGCAGTGGTAAGTAGTCAACTTATTTCTTCGTTAAAATTGGTATTTATATTGATACACAGTTGTGGAATTACCGGTTGTTGTATTACCATTCACTAAATTACTTTATTAATTAATCTTTGCTACCGGTAACATGCCACAACTATATCGATGTCGAAAGCAGGTAGGTTTAGGTGCAGTTCCCAAGTTTCGACAAGTGTATTTCAAAACACGACGTGCGCATGCACCGACATGGTAATTTCGCGGCAATTTTTTCAAGATTGTGCAGAAGTATTTACATTTATGCATTTCGGAACGATTCCAGAATAAAGAGCAGTAACTGTAAATAAATTTTGATGAAGAGCGAATATGCATTCAGACCGATAAATACAGATATCTGGAAAAGTAATATAATGGATTCCGGCAAAATACATTCCTTATACTCTATAGGAATAACGAATTTTACTCAGATTGATATGATATTTCATATTCTACTCTCTTGACTTGTATCCAATTGCCACTCGCCTTCCTACTTTTGTCTGATTTAGTTATTATTTCAACTATTATGACGAACCAAAAATTGAAATCTATAATAAGTATATTATCATGAATCAAATTCTTATTCAATTTATAAATTGAAAAACTACATTGTATCCTATTATTATTCATCAGCAACCTTTTAAAGGCTGGGTTAGTTCTAATTTACTTTCTCAAATGTATTTCTTTCATATAAATTTTTATCTCATATAATATTTTATATCTATTGCACGAAAAACATTATAATTTGGATTGTAAGTTTATTTGAATATTTGGATTGCTTATTGGCAGATATTGCGATGGAAAGAACCAAGGAAAAATTCATTATCTGATATTGCAAATTAACAAAAATTTCAGTCACAATCTTGTTAATAAGGGCTACTGTTTGGATGTGATACTCAAAAATATATCAGCAAACAGAATTAACTTCTCAATCTGGCAACAGGAGTCCCGAAATGTCATTGTCGGAGCCTGCGCACGTCGTGTTTTGAACACTTGTTTAAACTGCACCTTTACTTGGAAACATATTTCAAACGAAAATGCCATAGGATATTTGAAGAGTTCAGCTTGAGAAATCAATGAAGGAACAAAATATATAAAAAATTATCAATAAATGGTTCCTTTATGGCTTTTCTCTCCCAAACTCAGTATTTTGAAATGGCTTCTTCGTTAGAAACACTATGATATTTGTCAGAAGCAGAATTATTTTTTGTTGGCAGTTATTCTGAAATTTGTAAAATTCTGAAGATTTTCGCTGGGTGTCTCATATTCATCGTTGATATTGTTTAATTACTGTTTATTGGGCTACATTGTTTTATATATGTGCTTCTGACCAATATCTAGTATTTCAAATGCAGAAGTTATTTCAAAATAATTTTTTTTTTATTTCATTGATATTTTCCAAAGAAAACCCAGAAAATAACCATTTAGTGATAACTTCACCTCCAAAAGTATCCTTTAATGATTGCATAAAAAATGATGTTAGTTAGTCCTTGGATTAGGAAATCGTGTAGAAGAAGTGAAAGTGAAATTTTTCTTGTGACAATTGTGCCTTTGAGTACCTGGCCCTTGGTTTGAAATGTATTTCTCTATTTAGTTTGAATCAGAAAAATCATTAAAGATCCATTTTAAATTTTGAAAATATTTACCAGATAACAGATTCACTTTTGAAACCTTCATATTGATAACTGCCAGACATATTAAAGACTTCTGCTACGAAGAGCCGCAGATTTCTTGGAGGGACAGGATCATTTTCGAAGAGCTTGTCAGAGTTGCACAGAATATAGTAAAATTAAGGTATACCTATGAATACCCCGGAATGATTTGTTTTTGTTGCAAAAAGAGTTTTCACGACCTTTATATATTAATAAGGCATTTCAAACTGGTCCATGGTTTGAATAAAAATAATAAATTAACTTGTTTAGAAGATAAATGCTCGCAATCATTTCCTAATCTAAGCAGTTTCAAGAGGCATGCAGTTTCGTTCGGACTGGCCAAGCATCGTCTCAGCTCTATATTTTGCCATATTTATTCTTTCTTGTCATGGCTATCGGATAAAATATAAATTCAGGATATATGCTTAAGTATACAGGTAGATGAAATCCGCAAAACCGTATTCCAGAAGATAATTTTGTATTAACTTTCGTATTGATCAAAATAAATATAAGGACGGTTCATTCTTCAAAAAATAAAAAAAAAATGTTTTTCTCCTTACAGTTTTAATTTTGACACACTGTCCGCCGTATTCACTAAGCATTCAATCTCCGTTAAGTCCTAACTGAGGTCCTCAGTTAAGGATAAATTGGGGATAATAATGGACGATAAGGGATCAAGGTGGTAAAACAAGCCTGATTCACCACCGTTAAATACGTTAACTGAGGTTGCGATTCAAATTTATCCTTAACTGAGGATCTCAGTTAGGTCGTAACAGACATTTAAACACACAATGCACACACAATGCTTTGTAATACGGCGGTGTATCTCTTGATATATGTATAATTAGGTATACATCTGTATTTGCTATGACTATTCTTTTTATTTTCATTCCTTCAGAGATTATGACATGAAAATATTAATTTCATGTGGTTATATTCTTTACTTCTGTATCTTCTTGATATTAAATTGTAATCTTTATTTTAGATGGACGAAATGTTGGCATTTTGTTACTGTTGCACGCAGCGATGGCACCAACATCCAAGAAAACCCAAAGAATTGGTACCAAGAAAGTGTTGATTAAATACACAATAACTGATTCCCAGGATGCCTTCATAGTATCAGGTGCCAGTGTAGCGGAAGTCGAGACCAAACTCTATTCATTAAAAGATAAAAACATACCGATCCAACCACACCTAGTGGTAATTTACGAAGACAATATATTTAACCCCAAACAATATTTTGTTTGTTGCGATCAAATGAAATATTTTTTTTTCTCTAATTTCAGTATTCAATTGTTGTTTTCAACTATTCCACAGTTTCAATTTGAACTACCCTCTTGAATGTATAGCCGTATGGCAATTTGTTCAAATTTATTTTTATGATATAAAAACGAAACATGATGTTGTTTTACCCAACATCAATATGTTTATAAATGAGTTGAAAAAAAAATTTCTATTTGAAAAGGGTTTTTTTAGTTTTTAGATAAAATAAACGCCGTATTTTTTTGGGAAAACTGTGTGCTATATTTGATTTATATCGAGTGTTACAAAATGAGATATAGTTATTCGTTTTTGTTACTTATTTGTTTTAAGATTTTTTGTTGAGAATGTTTTTATATTTTTTTATTCTTCGAATAAATTTGTTTCTCTTTCTAAGTATTTTTTTTTGTTTCATCTTACCTACACCTTAATAACTGGTACAGAAAATGCGGAGGAAATACTATTGACAAAAGAGTATAAAGGACCAGGCTTATGGAGAAACGGTTTCCAGTGAAATTTCGTGAAATGTTGGGTCGACTTTCTGAGGGATATTGTTCGTAGGCACAACTCAATCCGATGAATACATTTTAATAGACAGAGTATTATAGTTGGAAAATTGAAATTTTTGAAATTATAGGTATGAGGTTTCATTGCTTTAATGTATTAGTGCATTTTTTGACATGATATTATTCTGAGGATATCAAATATTAGTCCATGATGAGTCAAAGTAATATGTTTTTTAGAGTAAAATCAATGATACATTGAAATAATGAAACCTTCTATCGTTAAAGAAGACAATTATTTTCCAACTTTGATGCCCTGTATAAGTAGTCATAGAATTAAATTTGGGTCCACAGACACTTGTTCAGGAAACCGACTTCTTCGATATACCACATATTCAGGAAATTATACCGGATCCCATTTTTTCATTATCCGGTTTCCTGGCCCTTCGTATGTTTAACAGTTTTACTGTTAAAGTTATAATTGTTTTCTAACAATATAATAACATATTTTGAATGGTGTAAAAGAATTACTATCGGGAAAAGTATTTAAATTTGTACATTCAACAGTTACACTGCTACAGTAATAATTATTTTTTCGTATTATAATAACATATTTTGATTAGCACAAAGGAAATACTATTGGCAAGAGTGTATAAATCTGTATATTTCACAATTACACTATCCATTTTACAATAAGTTACTGTTGTCAGGATCGTTATTTCTTTTGAATGTAATACTAATAGTGAATTATTTTGTATAAGTATAACAGCATATTTTTATTAAGGTAAAAGAAACATTATTGACCTAATACGGTACACAAATATTTATTTTATGAATATATTGTTCATGTTACACGAAAGTGTTGTTATGAATATCAATATTTTGTATTATGTAATAACTCTAATGCTAGTAAAGGAACTATTTTATTATCATGGTAACAGAAAAGTCTTTATATTTATAATGTGTTCTTGAAATTGGATAGCTGACAAAAGGGCTTCTGTAAATTTAACAGAATTTTAGATTGACCAAATAGGGATCTTATTATTGTTACATTAACATACATTTTTCGTTGTATCTACTAGAAAATTTTTCTGAGTGTTCCCGCATTGTTTCTAGTAATATTTTTCGTTTTGTGGTAGTGCATAACCAGCGGTGCATTTACACTAGGGGCAGTCGGGGCAAGTGCCCAGGACAGCAAATTTTTTAGGGCGGCAAAATTTTTAAAGTGAAAAAAATAAACTATAAGTTTAAGTAGAAGGGCGGATTTTTTTTCCGGTGCCCAGGGCGACAATGATTATTGTTATGCAGCATAACAATGATCATCGTGGGCAGTTACATAGGGCAAAAATCTAGGGATAGCTTCATAATGAAGACGTGTGAGAACTCTTGGATTATAATAATCTGAGAAAGGATCACTGCATAAACGATAATTAATAGCATTAGTGCTTGGACATAGATATAGCAAGCTTGCTTCCAAGCTGCTTGCTTCACTCTCGCGTGAAGCCCTATTAGCAACGCAAAATTATGATAGCAAACACAGTGGATCAGTATTAATTTCAATATTACAGCAAAATTCTAAGTAAATAAACGGAGCTCTATTGATATACCTAAGTAGTGGGTATAAGGTTTAACAAATTATTCCCACAATTTATCGCCACTAAAGTCACAGTAATATGAATAGAATTACTGAAATCGAGCAAATCGAGGAAGATTACAAATTCCAGTTTTTGCATCCCTATCATGAATTTTTCAGTGGTTAGAGCGTTCGACTCAAGGGCCGGAGGTCTCGAGTTTAATACTGGAGCTAGGAATAAAATTTTCTAGTTGCAGCAATCGCCACCATTCCATTTTACCCAAGGTGGCGTAAGGACACAGTACCATCAAAGCCTACACAGAACACAACTGATTCACCAACTTGCTCAAGCTTTTAAGTGCCTATGACTCCTTGGAAAAGACCTAGGAGTTTGAGTATAAATAATATCAATTCCCAGTTTGTTGAACTTCTTCACATATTGTGTCTGATAGAAAAACATATTTTCATAATAAATATATATAAATATATTTTAAACTGATAAATCAGATATATCTGAATATACTTATTACGGATACTTAGTTAAATAAATAATTCAATAATATTATATTTCAACGGCGCAGCCAGGAATCAATTTCGGGGTGGTTTTGAACTAGGAATTGATTTCGGGGGGGTTTTGAAATTTTGGCAATTGACTTTATAAGGTCAGGGGGTGAAAGGGTCGCTTTCTGTAGCAAGTATTTTTTTGTTTTTTAGAAAAAAATTACATCAATAAAATTTCTTAACTTTTCTCAAAATCCTTAGACTTTTCCGATGTAGGTCGGTATGTATGAAATCTACGCCAATGATATTTTCGAGGCTAACCGTGTACTGCTGGTTATTAACGATCTCGTTCATGGTTCTGAAGAAGTTTTATTCGTCATAACTACGAAGCCGGATTTAATTATTTCCCTGATTTTGCCCCTCGATCTTCTTCATTCTCTCGCTTTCCCGAACGTTGCGAAAGTAATCAGCGTTCATTTTCACGGTATAAAATTAAAATATCTCTTGAGAATATCCGGAACTAACCCCATCTCAAATGTAAAGTGTGAATTGCAGTAGTTGCACATGCCGAAAGAACAAAACGGCAAATATTATACAAAGATTGGATATTCCATAGAACAATTTATTATACATTATAAATAATGTGATAAATAAAAAATTATTTTTATTTAAAAAATTGCTCGAAGCTGTCTTATCCTTTTTGCGCGTATAGGTATGTTCTGGTGAACATCGCGTCATCATTTTGCCCAAATGACTGTAATTTTCGATTTTTTTGCAGAAAATGGTCTCGATTGGGTTCGATTCTCCGATGAAGAATTCGAGGTCAAATTTTATTCGGTCTGACCAGCCGGCCGTTGCTACGATAACTTGAGAACGGAAAGAGATAGCAACTTGAAGTTTTCAGGGTAGGTGACGCGACCCAATACAACGGACAAGTTTAAGAGTAATGATTTTGTTTTTAATCAATACAGGTCTGATCGAATTGAAACTTGGTGAGTAGTTGTAGAATACAAACTTGAAGACGTTTGTGGAATTTTGTAAGAATCATATTACTAGAAAGTTTTAAAAAAATTATTATAAAATATTATTTATGTCACGATAAACTGAGAACGGAAAGAGACAGCGACTTGAAATTTGCAGGTTAGGTTGTGCATCTGAAAGCAACATTTAAGTTTGTTTATAGGCATAACTGGCCAAACTGTTTTGGAGTTATACCCATCTGAAATTTGGTTGTTATTTCCTCAATGACTCGAAAAATACAAAACCGATTGAATTCAAGCATGGTAATTAGTTGTAGTATGCCAAAACAAAAATTCTTGTAAAATTTCGTGAGGATCGTATTACTAGACAATTCTGAAAAAAATATTGAAAATCATTGTCCGACATCGCTGAAGTTTTGCGAAGCCTTAAGAACCTAACTCTACTGCCAAGTTCCAAGTAAGAACACGATCGGATCTATATTGTTGGAGATCCGAGCAGCCTTGTGTGAGTTCAGTAGCTGGAGGCGGGTGACCGTTGCCTCGATAACATTCGAACGAAAGGAGATAAGGACTTGTAATTTTCAGGGTTAGTTGCTTATCCGAATGGAACCTTAAGTTAAAGTTAAAACTTAAAAAAATTAAAAAATTACGAAAAAACTAAATAAATTGGATCAAGCACTTGGGTGCTTGAGTGACGTCACGATATAAATTAGATTAAGAGTGTCTGATACAGGATAATGGACAATAGAACATGCGCGAAAAACCTCCTGACTTCACGTCAGGGCTTGAACCAATTTTCTGAATAGATACCGTCAACTGCGGCTACTTTGCACATTTCTTGTGGTGTTTTTAGTATAAAATCGATGTTTTTTCGAAAATGGCTTCGAGCTTGAACTGTGTGAAATTTTTGTGTTTTTGGCGCTCTCATTCCTCGGACAGAGTTTTTATCAATTTACCGAAATGTCTGTAATTTTCGAATTTTTGGCTGAAAATGATCTTAAACGATTTGGTTCGACTCACTGATCAAGAATCCTTTGGTCGAAATCGATTCTGTCCGGCCGGCCGTCCGTTAACACGATAACTCTCGAACGAAAAGAGTTGAAGGATTGAAATTTGCAGGGTTGGTTTGGAGCGTAAATATCTCGGACGAGTTCGTTAACTGGCGAAATCCACCTAGCGGTTTCAGAGTTTTTAGTATATATATATATTCTTTTGACTGAGAGTTTTATATGTGTTAGCAGAGGTTGGTGTAACGGGGTACCATACAATTCTGCGCATGATACAAGAGCTTAGGGAAAAACCTCAGCAAAAAACCCTGTCTCCCCGTGAGTGTTGTGATTTGTAACTATTGTTCACAAAATTTGCTGAAATTTAGAAATATTGATAGGCATTTATTTCTTCAATATGGACTCCTTCGTCAAAAAACGGAGAGGTTTCTCCAAGGTACCCAAAAATCAACCTGAAAAATGAAAAGACAAGAGGAGAAGAACGAACAAACTAAAAATATATTTCCGAAACCGGCTACTCGACTATCTGAAATTTTGCATCAAATTGTGGAATAACGACCTTTATATGCATGCAAAGTTCTCTATTGATCGGTATGCTGTAAAGTGTAAAATTTTTTTTTTATTTTTAACTTTTGTTTCTACAATAACTCTCGAACAGAATGAGCTAGGCAGATGACATTTTCAGAGTAGGTTAGGGAGGTAAATATCTCGGTTAGGTTCGTTATTGGCAAAATCGGCCTGATGGTTTCGGAGTAACGAAAAAAATAATTTTTTTTACATTACAAATTTCAAATTAAATTTTTTTTAAGATGCAGTTTCACCATAAAAATCCATTGATATCATTTTCAACTCTAACAAGCTAATACATACTTGATTAGATGAGAGATATTATTTTGTGGAAATTTCAATAATGTATCGTACTATGTTCTCACATAATGCTGTACTTAATTATTCTATCTATGAATTATTATATGGTCTGTGATCTTACATGTATTCTTATTTTCCTATGAGAGATAAATACGAAAATTATTTCTGGTTCGTTAATCTTGATATAGAATACACCTCCTGTTCTAGAAAACAAAGTATGATTGAACACAAAATGACCAATGAAATAACCTCAGCTATCGTAGATTTATGAGGATGATATGATATTATATTTTTAAGGTGATAATATAATGCCCGTGGATAATCCATATGATGATGGAAATATATTCTTTGGTAAGATACATAATCAAATTCAGAATCAAACACATAGTCAAGTTCGGAATATCTCCAGTAAAAACAAAACTACAATATTGTCTAGGTTTTAATTGATATAATATAATTTTCAGAGTAGATTTGAGGAATGAATATCTCGGATAAGTTCGTTTTTGGGGAGAATCGATCTGTTTGAATATAATTTCTTTCATGATGCAGTTCTATCGTAAGAATCCATTTATATCATTCCCAGAGACGAATAATTTCGGAGAAATGATTTGTCAAAGTTTGAACAAGAGCGCAAAAGCTCCTGTTCACAGAGCTTGAACCAAGTTTTTATCATCCAACTGCGGCATTCCGAAGAATTACTTGTTGTAATAATCAACCTTTCGTAAGGCTTTCAGAAGTAAAAGAAAAGATGCGCTTCCTTAACTCCTACTCATACTTCATAAGTAAACTCGATCAAACTGAAACGACTCGCGTTAGTTCTGCTCGATAAACAATACAAGCACAAATACTGAACAATATTTTGACGTTCGAAACAGAAGAGGATGTGCCTCTTGTTGTGCATTAATTCGTCTCGTATTGAAATGTTCAGACGTTCCGATTTTGTTCGGCTCAGTCGAGATCCACCAGACGTTGACAGGTGAAAGCAAATAGTTTGAATGATGTTCCTTGTCCAACAAACGTGTAAATCGCTTTCTGGATTGTGACGGAACTATACACTTTGCGAGAACTTTACATGTGGCGACTGGCGTGCAGGAACTGATATACTAGCCAGACGTCTACACCTTTTTGCGCGTATGTTCTGGGGAACATCGCGTTATAGTTTTGCCCAAATGTCTGTAACTTTAGAATTTTTTGACGAAAATGGTCTCAAATGATTTAGTTTGACTCCCCAATGAAGAATTCGAGGTCAAATTTGATTCTGTCCGGCCGGCCGTCCGTCCGTCCGTTGCCACGATAACTTGAGAACGAAAAGAGCTAGCGACTTGAAATTTTCAGGGTAGGTGGCGCATCCCAATACGACGGACAAGTTCGTAATGGGCATAATCGGCCCAGTGGTTTCCGAGTAATAATTTTGTTTTCAACCAATATAAATCCGATCGAATTGAAACTTGGTGGGTAGTTGTAGAATATGAACCTAAGCACGTTTTAGAAATTTTGTGCGAATCGTATGGCTAGACAATTTTAAAAAAATTATTAAAAAATATTTTTGTTGTCACGATAACTTGAGAACGGAATGAGATAGCGGCTTGAAATTTCCAGGTTAGGATGTGCACCAGAACGCGACATTTCAGTTTGTTCATGAGCATAATCGGCCAAACGGTTTTAGAGTTATAGCCATCTGAAATTTTCTGAAATTTGGTGGTTTTTTGTTCCTCATTAACTCAAAAAATACAGAACCGATTGAATTCAAACATGGTTATTAGTTGTAGAATGCCAACGCAAAAATGTTTGCAAAATTTGGTGAGGATAGCATCTGCAGAAAATTTTTAATAAATCATTGAAAATAAAAAAAAAAAATTCTATATATCAGTAGCTATTCGTTTGAAATTGCTGAAATTTTGCAAGAGCCTTCATAACCTAACTCTACTGCCAAGTTTCAAGTTTCAATACGATCGGTTAAATATTGTTGGAGATTCGAGCATTCATGTGTGAGTTCAGTAGATGGGTGACCGTTGCCTCGATAACTTTCGAACGAAAGGAGATAGGGACTTGCAATTTTCAGGGTAGGTTGCGTATCCGAAAGGGAGAGTTGAGTTCGTTTTTGGGCATAATCGGTCTAATAGTTTCTGAGTTATACCCACCTGGAATATTATTTCCTTAATAACTCAAAAAATAAATATTCGATCGCATTGGTGCTTGGTAACTAGTAGTAAAAAAACAACATAAAGACGTGTTTAAAATTTTGTAAGAACCGTACCCCTAGAAAATTTGAAAAAAATGACGAAAAAAAAAATTTTAAGAACCGTACCCCTAGAAAATTTTCAAAAAAATCACGAAAAAAAAAATTGGTTCAAGCACTGACGTGAAGTCAGAAGCTTTTGCGCGTATGTTCTATTGTCCATCCTTCTGTATTGGACACCCTTAATCGAATTTACCATGGTAAATTATGTTGTCCATTCTCCTGTGTTGGACACTTAATTCGAATTTACCATGGTAAATTCGAATCAAGAGTGTCCAATACAGGAGAATGTGTTGGACGCTTAATTCGAATTTACCATGGTAAATTCGAATCAAGAGTGTCCAATACAGGAGAATGGACAATATAATTTACCATGGTAAATTCGATTAAGGGTGTCCAATACAGAAGGATGGACAATAGAACATACGTGCAAAAGCTTCTGACTTCACGTCAGTGCTTGAACCAATTTTTTCAGTTGCTATTCGGAAAATCAAAGCTCAATTTCAGAAATGTGAACATGTATTTCAGAATAAGAATTTTTAATTCATAAAAGAGAAATTGGATTTGGTAATAGTTAATTTCATTTCAGAAAAGTGGGAAAGCCCTGTGGACAGGAGCTTTGGTGCTCTTGTTCAAACTTCAACAAATCATATCTCCGAAAGTATTGGTTTTCCGAGTTAGGAATTATATCAATGGTTTGTTACATAGACATAGAATAACATGGACTGGCCCTCCCGTAACTTTATCACACAGTTCCTTGCGGATACATAAGATAGAGAGATGTTATGAAGGATACAATAAGTAAGGGAAAATACATGGAATAAAACAATGGTGTTTTTATACCATGGGCAAATACACAATTACACAATAAATACACAAATTTTCAAGAGAAATATTGATTATTTTGAATGAGTATCGAAAAAGTATCAGAATATTCAGAAACGAGTCTCGGATTTAAATGAAAATGTTTTGCCTTTATAACTATTCTGTCTACAATACACGAAACCAAACAATACAGTATACACGAAAGGTCAAATGATAAATGAAACCAATGTTGTATATTCTGTGGTTTCGCCAATTGCTACAGTATAAGAATATATTCTTCTATGTGGTTTTGCCTTTAACTATTCTGTCTTTTTTTCATGCTGATTTCAATGGTCTCTCTCTCAAAACCAGTCCATGTTATTCTATGTCTATGGTTTCTTATGATAGAACTTCATTATAAAATAAATTAAATTCAAACATCATAAAAGAATTTAAATTCAACAAGAGTGCCAAAAATCATTAATCCAAAACCAACTGACCAATTTTACCCAATAACGAACTTATCCGAGATATTCATTCCTCAAATCTACTATGAAAACTATATCACCTACTGGAAATATTCTGAACCCAATTTACCTGCCAAAGTATATATTTCCATCATCATATGGATTATCCACGGGCATTATTTTATCATCTTAAAAGTATAATATCATATCATCCAATTAATTCTACGATAGCTGAGGTTATTTCATTGGTCATTTTCCATTCAATCATACTTTGTTCTTTATAACAGGAAGGGTATTTTTTATCAAGAATAACGAACCAGAAAGAAAATTCGAAATGTCACTTAAAGCAAAATAAGATGACATGAATGAACACATATCATTTAATTATGCATAGATAGAATAATTAATAATTAATTGAGTACAGGCAATGAATTCTATACTAACGTAGTATAAAGTTCTATGAGTATAGCATTCTCTGTGAAAGAAAACATATAGAAGTACGATTTATGTTTGAAATTTTGAAAAAGCATATATCCGAAAGTATTAGTTTGTTGAACATGATATCGATGGATTCTTATGATAAAACTGCATCATAAAAAAATTGAATTTCAAATTTGTAACGTAAAAAAAAATTTTTTACACTCCGAAACCATATATTCTGCCCCATAACGATCTTAACCGAGATATTTATCTCCTAAACCTACTCTGAAAATTTCAACTGTCTAGCTCAACCCGTTCGAGAGTTATCGTGTTAACGGTGGGCCAGCCGGACCGGCAGGACAGAATTGATTTTGACCACGGATTCTTGATATCATATTATAATTCTCATAATTATTCTACGATTGCTGAAATGAATTAGACAATGTCATGTCTCAGGAAAATAAGTTGACATTATAACAATTCATACATAGAATAATTATATCATTCTGTGAAAACGTAGAAATACGATTTATTTTTGAAAAGTCATATCTCCCAAGATATTAGCTTGTTAGAGTTAAAAATGATATCAATGGATTCTTATGGTGAAACTGCTTACTGAAAAAAAATTAATTTGGAATTTGTCATATAAAAAAAAATTTTTTTTGTTACTCCGAAACCGTCTGTCCGATTACGCCCAATAATGAACTTAGCCGAGATATTCAACTCCCAAACCTACTCTGAAAATTTCAACTGTCTAGCTCATTCCGTTCGAGAGTTATCGTGCCTACGGCCGGACCGGCCGGACATAATGAATTTCGACCTCGGATTCTTGATCAGTGAGTCGAACCAAATCGTTTAAGACCATTTTCATCGAAAAATTCGAAAATTACAGACATTTGGGCAAATTGATAAGCACTCTGTTCCGAGGAACAAGAGCGCAAAAATGGATTTGGGTATTATTTGGAGATATGTTACAGACCAACATGAAAATGGCACCTCCATTCAGCTTAAAATCGATGGCATGAGAAGATATTTGTAAATGGGTTTGAAGAAATAATATTTAATGGAGTAAATAGTTATTTTTGTATCTAGTGCGCGAAATGCTACTTTGGTGATCGAGAACTGATTTTTTTAACGAGGCGCAGCCGAGTTAAAAAAATAATCGAGATCACCAAAGTATTTCGCGCATGAGATGCAAACAAAATTTTTTCTACAAACGCCAAAAATATAGTTCTAAAATAAGTAACATGCATAGCTTAATATGAAAAATAGTATTGAACTGGCTTAAAATGTTTTTCCAAATCAAGTAAATACTGTAACTATGAATATAAAATGGCATTTGTTTGTTTGATTGAGGAACATAAAGGTTAAAATATAAAAACTCCATATAGTTTACATGCAGTGTGCGAAGTAAGTACTTCGCACACTACTTCGCGGACGGTGTCATGGTAACGAAGGAGAATGAAAAAAAGGGTCACTTCGCATATTCTTTTCAATGCGCGAACCTTGTCATTTTTTGACGTTTGTAGAAAAAATACATTTATAAATACGGACAAATTATTCACCGATGTCTATAGATATCTCCTAGAGCCAAAATCGAATGCTTTAATGTATTTTCAAGGAAATCTCTATTATAGTTTAATGGTGCATAACCTATCAGTCAGATTTTATCCTTTGAATGACGTATCAGCTACCAGTATTACCCCTTCTAATATAATCTGCTAACAATTCTAAGTGGAAGATTAGGATGTCGGGCCATTTAAAAAGCTTCCGACAAAGTCCAACACGCTAAGAACGCTAGAAAGACAAACAGTTGGAACTCTTTGACATATATTGCGGTATTCTTCAATATTTCACTGATAATAGTGTTAATTGATACTGAAAGGGCCTCTTTTATCTTTTGTCGTCACGCGCACTTGTGGATCTCCATGGCCAGTGTCGGATCTAAAAATTGTCCGAGAAGATATATTACTAAAATTATAAGGGGGATTAATTACCATTCCTTTGTGGGGCCACCACTGGTTTTGTTCTTCACACTGCAGAAGTAATGCATATGAGAATAGTCCTGGGAGAATCTACCGTACTTGACGTATAGAAGGCTATTGTTTTTTGAAAATAATGACTATTCAAGCAAGTACCAACCATTACGCATGTTCTATTGTCTGTTCACGGCTCACACACCCTCACGAATTACCTAATGCCGCCTTTTTAGCGTTAACATGCAGTGGACATCAACTGAATTCAAATTAAAGAAAAAATAAAATTGTCAACTTAATGCGGGTTCGCAGCCGGATCTCCTGCGCGGCAGGAAGAACGCTAACCTCTCGGCCATCGAGGTGTTGTCACAATTGTGAGATTTACAGGATTTCAAATTAGGGAAGAATCGGGAAAGAAAAAGAATTGTATTCAAATAATATATCTACTGTACACCGATTGTCCATGGTTTTTAATTCAACTGACTGCATTTTCTGTTAACATCAGAGGCAGTAAATACAGTATGTCTATCCTCCAGAGGAAAATTACTGCAGGACTTGGAACTGGAGAAAACTATTTCATTGATTCACACAATATTATCCATTATAGAACTTATATTATAGTAGAGTTCACAAGGCATGAAAAGAGCTCTAAAACAGATTTTCGTGGGACCTTCATTGCTAAAATGTATAGACCACTGGATATCATTCTCCATACCCTTACAATGTAAATTCAACTGGTCGTCAAAAAATCGTCGTGTGCAGGAAGGGGTGGGGGGAATTTTTCCAAAAATTGACAAAAATTTTTTTTCTGTTCATGGTCATCTATATACGGTGAACATCACTCACACAAACTTCTGTTGAAATATACGATTCAGAAATATTTTTTATTAATTGTCAAAAAAGTCGGATACAATGCTCTTAAATGGAATTCCTTAAAGGCGGGTTTATACAGCAAATAAGATAAGATCAAATAAAATAAGAAATAAAATAAGAAAGTTGAACATGTACATTTCTATGAGAGCGTTTATACATGAAATAAGATAAAATAAGAAATAAGAATAAGAATTAAAGTTGGCCAACTCTCATCTTTATTTCTTATTTTATGTTATTTTGTTTGGAAAATGACAATGCGCATGCTCAAAGAGTGAAATTCATAGAACTTGCATAAAATTGTCAAAAAGCTGCGTTTTGATTGGTTCATTCTTATTTCTTATTTTGTTTTAGATTATCTGTATAAACCGATCCGTTTAACCCTTAATTCTTATTTTATTTTAATTTGTTTCTTATTTTATCTTATTTGCTGTATAAACCCGCCTTAAGATATAAACGCTTGCCCTGAACACCCATATTAACTATTATGTTCCACTCGGTTTTACTCGAGATCTGTTAGGATTATCGAAAAAATGCTTTATATGAAAGGTCTGCTCCGAAAACCAACGATTCAGATGCTTCTTTCAAAATTACAATAGGTAGAATAGTTTCCTCACAAAATAAGAAATTGTGTTATTAACTCCCATTAACCGAAACCGAACCTGGAGACGCTAGTAAGGCGCAATTTGTAGCGTTAGTCCATGTTAGTGGCGACCTTATGGATTTGAGCTTTGATCTATGCACATAAGGTTCGTTATATCTATCCGACCAACTTTAAGGCGGGTTTATACAGCAAATAAGATAAGATAAAATAAAATAAGAAATAAAATAAGAAAGTTAAACATGTACATTTCTATGAGAGCGTTTATACACGAAATAAGATAAAATAAGAAATAAGAATAAGAATTAAAGTTGGCCAACTCTCATCTTTATTTCTTATTTTATGTTATTTTGTTTGGAAAATGACAATGCGCATGCTCAAAGAGTGAAATTCATAGAACTTGCATAAAATTGTCAAAAAGCTGCGATTTGATTGGTTCATTCTTATTTCTTATTTTGTTTTAGATTATCTGTATAAACCGATCCGTTTAACCCTTAATTCTTATTTTATTTTAATTTGTTTCTTATTTTATCTTATTTGCTGTATAAACCCGCCTTTACAGTACTATTCCTGCGTGCCTTCAGAACGCATTTTGAAGATATTGTTTTAATTCCTAATTTTTTATATATATGAGAATTTTACATATAATTCATATATATTTGATTTAATTTTGTTAATTCGTTAATAAATATGCAAATATGCGAGTTCAAACTTATATTTATTACTTCATAAATCAATTTTGTGACGTAATATTACCACAGTTTTGAAATCATCGTTCATTCTCATTAGTAGTAACAAGAGTTCCTGAATCCTAGACCAAAATCTGGAAAAGAATTAAGAAGGTATATAGTTGGTATCTATGATATTTAGGGTCTGAAAATTTCTTACATGTCATGATTCATCTAATTCAACTATCACTATCAGATGAAGAATCATCATTTTGAAGATATTGTTTAAATTCCTAATTTTTTATGTATATGAGAATTTTACAGATAATTCATATATATTTGATTTAATTTTGTTAATTCGTTAATAAATATGCAAATATGCGAGTTCAAACTTATATTCATTACTTCATAAATCAATTTTGTGACGTAATATTAACACATTTTTGAAATCATCGTTCATTCTCATTAGTAGTAACAAGATTTCCTGAATCCTAGACCAAAAATCTAGAAAAGAATTAAGAAGGTATATAGTTGGTATCTATGATATTTAGGGCCTAAAAATTTCTTACATGTCATGATTCATCTAATTCAACTATCACTATCACATGAAGAATCATCAAGGGAAGGAAGATTTGAAAAATTTGAAGTACTCGTATTTGCACATGTTTTTTGGGCCATACATTTGCAGGAGCCAATACACGGAATTTGTTTTCTTTTACAGGAACACATTGATCCTGTGCAATCTGAAATGAGAATTTCCATTTCATAAAGAATATTTACGGATCTGATATTCGAAATAATATTTACCTTTCCTATATAACTGCAGTTGCTAAGGATAGATGTTTCCTTAGGTAGGATTGGCATCGTCGTTAATTTTGGCAGAAGTTTTCCATTTTCTACATACCACCCACTAAATATAGGATCCGGTAAAGATGGTCATGGTACATTACTATTGATCCAAATTTTTGTTTGGTAATGGACTCGAAGGCTGTGTTGTCTCAAACTATCCAATGTTGGAGGTAATTTACTTATGGATCTTGAAGAAGCTATAATATTCCCCTGAGCCTGTTGATACATTTCACATTTTCGTTTGTCGTATACAGACAGATTACAAATTCAACAATATCATTGAATACTTTCAAACATGGCACCGGAAGTACATGATGAATTCAAAAATAGGAATTTTGTCCTTAAATGTTTGATTGGGAATTTTAACCAACTTTCTGTAGATCAGGCGCTAGAGCATATCAACAAAAATTCCAAAGCTGCAGGAGGAACAGTGGGATAAACTGAAAATAGTACTATAGAATGGATGAATGGTTCTTCAGTTACAACATTATTGGTATGAAGTTAGTCACATTACGCTCATCTTTGCATCTTCATTCGGTCAAAATGTCGAAGAAGGTAAAAAAATAATGAAAATTGATGAAGATTCTGAGCAGATACTGCAGAGTGAACTTTCAAGATTTTGAGAATTTGAGAGAATAAGTATTCAATGATATTGTTGAATTTGAAATCCATCTGTATACGACAAACGAAATTGTGAAATGTATCAACAGGCTCAGGGGAATATTATAGCTTCTTCAAGATCCATAAGTAAATTACCTCCAACATTGGATAGTTTGAGACAACACAGCCTTCGAGTCCATTACCAAACAAAAATTTGGATCAATAGTAATGTACCATGACCATCTTTACCGGATCCTATATTTAGTGAGTGGTATGTAGAAAATGGAAAACTTCTGCCAAAATTAACGACGATGCCAATCCTACCTAAGGAAACATCTATCCTTAGCAACTGCAGTTGTAGGAAAGGTAAATATTATTTCGAATATCAGATCCGTAAATATTCTTTATGAAATGGAAATTCTCATTTCAGATTGCACAGGATCAATGTGTTCCTGTAAAAGAAAACAAATTCCGTGTATTGGCTCCTGCAAATGTATGGCCCAAAAACATGTGCAAATACGAGTACTTCAAATTTTTCAAATCTTCCTTCCCTTGATGATTCTTCATGTGATAGTGATAGTTGAATTAGATGAATCATGACATGTAAGAAATTTTTAGGCCCTAAATATCATAGATACCAACTATATACCTACCTTCTTAATTCTTTTCTAGATTTTTGGTCTAGGATTCAGGAAATCTTGTTACTACTAATGAGAATGAACGATGATTTCAAAAATGTGTTAATATTACGTCACAAAATTGATTTATGAAGTAATGAATATAAGTTTGAACTCGCATATTTGCATATTTATTACGAATTAACAAAATTAAATCAAATATATATGAATTATATGTAAAATTCTCATATATATAAAAAATTAGTAATTTAAACAATATCTTCAAAATGCGTTCTGAAGGCACGCAGGAATAGTACTGTAAAGTTGGTCGGATAGATATAACGAACCTTATGTGCATAGATCAAAGCTCAAATCCATAAGGTCGCCACTAACATGGACTAACGCTACAAATTGCGCCTTACTAGCGTCTCCAGGTTCGGTTTCGGTTAATGGGAGTTAATAACACAATTTCTTATTTTGTGAGGAAACTGTTCTACCTATTGTAATTTTGAAAGAAGCATCTGAATCGTTGGTTTTCGGAACAGACCTTTCATATAAAGCATTTTTTCGATAATCCTAACAGATCTCGAGTAAAACCGAGTGGAACATAATAGTTAATATGGGTGTTCAGGGCAAGCGTTTATATCTTAAGGAATTCCATTTAAGAGCATTGTATCCGACTTTTTTGACAATTAATAAAAAATATTTCTGAATCGTATATTTCAACAGAAGTTTGTTTGAGTGATGTTCACCGTATATAGATGACCATGAACAGAAAAAATTTTTTTGTCAATTTTTGGAAAAATTCCCCCCACCCCTTCCTGCACACGACGATTTTTTGACGACCAGTTGAATTTACATTGTAAGGGTATGGAGAATGATACCCAGTGGTCTATACATTTTAGCAATGAAGGTCCCACGGGGTGACACGATAGAGCCCGGTTTGAACTCTACTATTATGTAAGAATCTATTTCACTCGAGTATCATTATACTGATTAGAAATAAAATTTAAATCAAAATATGAAATTTGTCAAGAAGAAAACAGTATCGGGATTAATTGAAGGGCTCAACAACATTATTGATTTGAGAATTTATGGTATCTTCATTGTGCACGTTAGGAATGTTCTCCTTGCCAAAGTGGAAACACTGATCAGGCATTGAGAAATTTTAAATTCATTTATACTTATATTTCAGAATTTTGTTGAAAATAACTTAATTTAAAATAAAAATATATTATTATACCTACCTTTTTCCTTTATTTCGAGCATCCTACCATCGTTCTCGTAATATATTTCCAACTCAGTATTGAAAGGTTATACTTTCATACAAATTTCTTTATTACGAATGAGAAGTAATACAGAAACCACTTAAACATAAATAGAGTTCTAGAGGGTAACAAAATATCCTATACTCTTTTAATTGATGAACATTTCAACTTGCTTCGATAGATTTACTAAAATGATATTTATATGTTGACAGATTAAAAGTGTTAAATAAGAAATACAGCATATTATTCAGATTTCAATTTTATTTCGAATCAGGATATGATACTCGAGTAAATATTATTTATTCATATTTTCATTAGCACCATACTGGAGGATGTTTTCTTCTTGACAAATGTCTGCACGTTACAAAACTGAACTTATAACGCATAAGTACAAAGATTTTCCATAATAGTTCACTAATTGAAAATTGTCGAACACATTCTTCCTTCAATTATTTCAAATTTTAAATGGCACATTAAGATTCTCAATCTTACCTGAAAATTTCAAGTCGCTATATCTTTCCGTTCTTAGGTAATCGTGACGTAAATAATATTTTTTAATAATTTTTTAAAAATTTTCTAGCGAAACGATTCTCACAAAATTTCACAAACAATGGCTATATTCTACAATTACTCACCAAGTTTCAATTCGATCGGATTAGTATTGGTTGTAGAGAAAATTATTACTCGGAAACCATTGAGCCGATTATGGCCATTAACGAACTTGTCCGTTGTATTGGGATGTGCCACCTACCCTGAAAATTTCAAGTCGCAATCTCTTTCCGTTCTCAAGTTATCGTGGCAACGGCCGGCAGGACAGAATCAAATTTGACCTCTAATTCTTGATCAGGGAGTCGAACCCAATCGTCTGAGACCATTTTCAGCGAAAAATTCGAAAATTACAGACATTTGGGCAAAACGATAACGCAATGTTCCCCAGAACATATGCGCAAAACGAATCTATCTATTCATAAGAATAAATAATATTTGCGTACGGAACAGAAGAGCCGCAGCTTCACATCCAAAGAGCCGCCGACCCCTGGGTTAGACAGATTGCTCTTTGTTGACGTCAATGAAACAACTTATCTCTCCTCCAGCCAAACTACGGACCAAGACGGTCGATATAGGAGATTTCACGTTCGGCGAATGAAGAGTAAGTGGGCTTCATTTTCGATGCAGTGAACCTTCGATGCAGTGAACTTTCGATGTAATAATTCTTTGATGGAGTGAGCCAGGTAGGTAGGTACCTATGGAATTCCCTACTTTTCTCAAGAAGACATTTAGATACCTTGTTGCTTGTTGCACAACTTGAAATACACCAGTTTCAAAATGTAGTAGTAGGTACTACGAAACCTGAGTCATTATTATACTTCAATAGTTCCTATTGCAGATTTCGGTTCGGTGTAGCACTTCATGATACCTTAATGTCTCTGCTTCTTCAAAATTACTTTCGGCATTCTCAATTTCAAAGCGAAGAGTTCTTTATTATTCCAAGATAATGGTCTGTGATAATATCTTGTCTAAGATTGAAGCTTATGTTGAGATTAGAAATTGGCAAGGTCACGGCAAATTGTTTTGACCTTGACGATATTTCAGCAGTGCCAACCTCCCTGTGTTTTAGTTACAAAAACGTGATAGACCTAAATCATGGCCAACCGGGAGACTTTATAAAAGTGAATAGAGTATGTACCACTTTCAATATTCGATGTTCCTAGTTAAAGAATCAACATAATATGGTGCTAAGTTTGATTTAATTTTGACAATTAATTGCTTGACACAGTGTAAATCCGATAGCCCAATACCACAATTTCCTCTAATTCCGAATCTTAAGCCGACCAACGTATTCACAGAACAATGCGCGCACAGAAACGGGCACGAAATCGCCCAGTAAATGGCTGGGAATCAATCAAAGCCGATAAATAGAAAAGCGGGGAATTAAACCGACCAAATAGCTGTCAAATAAAGTAAATTGGGCATGAGTAACACATCACATGGAGATACACGCAGCCCCGACGGTCTTAATGGGGCAATTTATCGCATCAGTATAGTGGGTGGCTGCGGAAATGCTACCGCATCTGTCATCCTCCATTATTGGTAATTGTTCAGTTTGCGGCAGTCCGAATGTCCGAGCATCGATTTCCACCAAGGTGCTACCTCGAATAATGAATTGCGGTATCAATAACAATTTCCTATAGAATTTGCAATTAGAAATGTGGCAGTTTAGAATGAGGTGTCGAAATTCGAAGCGGAATTAAGTTTCTCTATTTCAGTATCGTAATGAGTCCATTCGAGCACTGAAAACATTGCTGATGCAATGAACTCATTCCCGCAATGTTTCTAGTTATATTTTTCGTTTTGTGGTAGTCAGCACTGACATTTGATCCTATCAAATTTCAACATACGTCAATTGTCAATATAATTTAATCTGGATATAGCGAAATACTTGTTCAGAGGAAAAGTTTTAATTTAATTAAAAAATAAGGTACTAGAGATTTCCTTCTTGCCAATTTTGAATAATTCATGTTATTAGGAAATTGTTTTAAATCTGGTCTCTATGCCCTACGTACAATTAAAATTCAAATTCGGTAATCTGTCAACTTTCGTAACAGTCATACCAACGGCCAAGATAAAATACTCGTTGCAGAAGGCAATTCCAACACTCATGCGTTCGAAAACTCGTTCCTTCGTCGCTCGTTTTCGAATTTCACATGTGAATAGGAGCCCATTCTGCAACTTGTTTTAGAATATACTATTCTCTATTTCAGTATCGTAATGAGTTCATTACAGCACTAAAAACAGTGCTGGAATGAACTCACTCCCGCATTGTTTCTAGTTATATTTTTCGTTTCTTGGTAGTCAGCACTGACATTCGATCCTTTCGAATTTCAACACACGTCAATTGTCAATATAATATAATCTGAATATAGTGAAATAATTGCTGGCAGGAAAAGTTTAATTTTCATTAAAAAATAAGGTTCTAGAGATTTTCTTCTTTCTAATTTTGAATGATTCAATAAGCTATTAGGAAACTGGTTTAGATCTGATCTCCATGCCCTACGTACGATTCAACATCAAATTCCGCAATCTGTCAACTTTCGTAACTTTGAAATGCTTTTTTCTTCGATTGATCACACAAAAACCTTTTTGGCGCTCTTGTTCCTCGGAACAGAGTGCATATCAATTGGCCCAATTGTTTGTAATTTTCGAATTTCTGGCTGAAAATGGTCTTAAACGATTTGGTTCGACTCACTGATCAAGAATCCGTGGTCGAAATCGATTCTGTCCGGACGTCCGTTAACACTATGATTCTCGAACGAAAAGAGTTAGAGGATTGAAATTTGCAGGATAAGTTTGGAGCGTAAATATCTCAGACGAGTTCGTTACCGGGCGAAATCCACCAAGCGTTTTCGGAGTTATGGCCGTTTTCAGAAAAATATTTTTATGAATATTTCCGAAACCGATCACTTGATCTATCTGAAATTTAGCATCAAATTGTAGAATAATGACCTTTATATGAATGCGAAGTTTTGTATTGATCGGGTTGCCGTAAAGTGTAAAAAAAAAAATTAAGTTTTCAAATTTTGTTTCTACAATAACTCTCGAACAGAATGAGCTAGGCAGTTGAAATTTTCAGAGTAGGGTCGGAAGATAAATATCTCAGTTAGTTTCGTTATTAGGAAACGAAAACAAAATTTTTTTCTTGCATTACAAATTTCAAATTAAATTTTTTTAAGATGCATTTTCATCATGAAAATCCATTGATATCATTTTCAACTCTAACAAGCTAATACTTTTTGATATATGATTTTTTGAAATTTCAATAATGTATCGTACATCTGTTTTCTGTGCTGTGTTCTTACATATCATCTTATTTTCCTATGAGAGATAAATGTCAAAATTATTTCTGGTTCGTTATTCTCGACTTGACATAAAATACACCTCCTGTTCCAGAAAACAAAGTATGATTGAATGCAAAATGGCCAATGAAATAACCTCAGCTATCGAAGAATTATGAGGATGATATGATATTATGCTTTTAAGGTGATAATATAATGCCCGTGGATAATCCATATGCTGATGGAAATATATTCTTTGGTAAGATACATAATCAAATTGGGTTCTGAATATCTCCAGTAAAAACAAAACTGCAATATTGTCTAAGTTTTAATGGATATAATATAATTTTCCGAGTAGAATTTAGGAATTAATATCTCGGATAAGTTCGTTATTGGGGAGAATCGGTCTGTTTGAATTCAATTTCTTTCATGATGCAGTTCTATCGTAAGAATCCATCCATATCATTCCCAGAGACCAATAATTTCGGAGATAATTATGATTTGTCAAAGTTTCAAAAAGAGCGCCAAAGCTCTTGTTGAACAATGTTCAGCGCTTGAACCAATTTTATTTGTTTGTTAGGTAGCTACTTTTGAGCTTGACAAACGTGTGTACCAACATGATAAAAGTGAAAAACAGAGACGGAGATATGTGCATTGTAACAGTACTAGAGAATACAATCCCGGATGTTTTTTTCAATTCCGGGATTACGGGATTTTTTATGCACAATCCCGGGATCCCGGGAATATCCCGGGATTAGACTATGTGGTTTCTAAATGAGCTCAAATGAAAAAACTGTTATAATTTCTTCAAAAATATTTATAATGTAAAAGAAAAAATCACAAGCAATAATTAGAAAGACGAAAAAAAAATACACTTAAAAAAAACTATAATTTAGAAAAAAAAATAAATTGAAAAAACTACTTAGAATTTTTTAAATTTAATCATAGAAATATTTTAGCACTCACTTCCAAATTCTGTTCACGACTGGGGCTCTGGGAAAAAGGCAGTGAGGCCGTACTGCCGTAGAAACATTTGAAGTTAGAATGATCAAAAAACATGTGTTTTTTCTCGAGCTTTCGCTGAAGCGATCTATATTCCTTTCATTTTGCCTGATGTTTACAACTTTGGGTTCAATAAAATGTGAGAGAAACTTAACCTGATCACCCCCATAGTTTCTACTGTTCTCCGAGCGTTTGGCTGGTTTCGCATATTCTTTTATTCATATCACCTTCAATTACCCATAATTATTCGGTTATGAGATCGCGTTTATTAATGTTTGATAGAACTCCGAAAATCCCGGGATTCTCCAAGTACAATCCCGGGATTTTCGGGGTCAGAAAACGGCCGGGATCCCGAGATTCGGGATCCCGGGATTGTATTCTCTACAGTACCTATACCTCGTGTAACACTGTACCCAGTACCGTCTTTACCATAAGGGCACACGGGGCCCGAGCCCAGGGCCCCCATCCTTAGGGGGGCCCCGAAAGACAGACTGTCTCTCACATTTATTCTAAAAACATTTTTGACAGGCACAGTAACAGTAAGCACCCGAGTCGAAAATAAAATGTATTTTGGCCTTAAAATTTAAATCAGAATTATGTTTATTTAACCAAATTAAGACAAAATCAAGTCAAACTTTGCCTATTTTCTTTTTAAAATATAAAATTTCCCTAACATTTGACTTGATTTTGACTTAATCAGCCTAGTTAGGATCGATTTAAGACGAAAAAAGTCATATAAGACTAAACTTGGGTTGTATTTGGCTCAATATAAGTCAAAAACTTGGTTCAAGCACTGACATGAAGTCAGGATGCATTTGCGCGTATGTTCTATAGTCCATTCTCTTGTATTGGACTTACAGGTAAATTCGATTAAGAGACAATAGAGCAAAAGCTCCTGTCTTCACGTCAGTACTTAACCAATTTTTTTTTTCGTAATTTTGGCATTGGCGTAATATTTGCGTTGGCATTCTACAACTAATAACCGTATTTGAATTGGATCGGTTTTGTATTTTTCGAGTATTAAGCAAATAATAACCAAATTTCAGATGGGTATAACTCCAAAACCGTTAGGCCAATGATGCCTATAAGTAAAGTCAAATGTTGCAATCAGATGTACAACCCAACCTGAAAATTTCAAGTCGCTATCTCTTTACGTTCTCAGGTTATCGTGTCATAAATAATATTTTTTAATAATTTTTTTTTAATTTTCTAGTACGATTCTCACAAAATTTCCCAAACGTCCTTAGGTTTGTATTCTACAACCACTTACCAAGTTTCAATTCGATCGGATTTGTATTGGTTGAAAACAAAATTATTACTAGGAAACCATTGGGCCGATTATGCCCATTAACGAACTTGTCCGTCATATTGGGATGCGCCACTTACCCTGAAAATTTCAAGTCGCTATCTCTTGCCGTCCTCAAGTTATCGTGACAATGGTGATGCTCTCCAGAACATACGCGCAAAAAGTGGAAAAGCTTTTTGGACAGGGGCTTTGCCGCTCTTGTCAAAGTACTAGCGAGTAATTATTCAAACTTTGACTGCATCATATATATCGAAAAATCATATCTCCGAAAGTATTATTTTGTTAGAGTTGAGAATGATATCAGTGGATTCTTATGACGAGACTGCATTTTCAAAAAATTGAATTTGAAATTTGTAATGTAAAAAAAATTTTTTTTTTCGATATGTACTCCTAAACCCCCGTTTTGCCCAATAACAAACTTAACCGAGATATTTACATCTAAAACCAACTTTCAACTGTCTAGTTCATTCCGTTCAAGAGTTATCAGGGTAGAAAAATGTATAATTCGCTTTCTTTACTTTCCGAAAGGGCCCCAAATTATTGTGTGCCCAAGGGCCCCAGCATAGTTTAAGACGGCCTTGACTGTACCCCACCTACTAAAAGTGTATTTTTATAGATCCGATAATTACTCACATGATTGTCGTTTTGGGGAGGAATGTGGAATGTAAAGTATCGAGAATTACACTCTTATTTTCAAATTATTATCTATTCTCAACCACCATACTCGAAGATAAGACTTCGGGGAGCTTCAACCAATCATCTCCAATCATCTGAGCGTCGTCCGTCACGGCAATAAGTCGAAATCAAGAAGATACCTAGCTCGTAAAGTATACAACCCCACAACCGTTTAGCACAGGCAAATAACTGAAGCGAAAATCATAAATTCATAAAAATAGTTCAGCGAACCCGTTCCAATGAGGGAGTTTTATAGATTTATAAGGGTGCGGACAATGGGGTGATGAGCTCTCAGACGGCTACCGTACCCTTAAATTGGTCTCGGGATGTGGCGGCCCTTTTGACGGACGTCTATGACGGTTCCGGGGCGATCGGAACGAATTGAAGGACGATTTTTTTAGGAGGCTCTGGAGGCGTTCTCATGATCGGAAAAATAGTTCTGGTTTAATTTTTCCAAATAATAATACTAATATTTTTTATTTAAACTCGTACATCCTAGTAGGCAAGTAGACTGATTATACGGAGGTACAAATTTAGTTCTTCTAAATTTTTCCATATATGCAAAAAATATCCAATAAAAAATTGGTTCAAGCCCTTGGACAGAAGCTTTGGCGCTCTTGTTCAAACTTTGACAATTGATATCTTCGAAAGTATTGGTAAGAGTTGGGAATTATATCAATGAATTCTTTTGATAGAACTTCATGAAAGCAGAAATTAAATTCAAACATCATAAAAGAATTTAAATTCAACAAGAGTGCCAATTATTATTGATCCAAAACCAATATACCATTTCTACCCAACAACGAACTCATCCGAGATATTCGTTTCTCAATTCTATGATGAACGATATATTTTTTCCTCAAATCCACTCTGAAAATTATATTATATCAATTGAAACCTTAGCCAATATTTCAGTTTTGTTTTTACTGGAGATATTCTGAAGTCAATATTATTAACTTACCATTACCATTCCTCTCATCATATGGATTAACCGTGGGCATTAATTACAAAATTTGATATATCATGTCTCAGGAAAATAAGTTGGCATGTATCAACACAGATCATATTATAATAATTCATAGATAGAATATTTATCGCATTCTGTGAAAACACAGAAGTACGATTTATTATTGAAATTTCGAAAAATCATATCTCCGAAAGTATTAGCTTGTTAGAGTTAAAAATGACATCAATGGATTCCTATGGTGAAACTGCATCTTAAGAGCTCTTGTTCTTCGGAACAGAGTGCTTATCAATTTACCCAAATGTTTGTAATTTTCGAATTTTTGGCTGAAAATGGTCTCAAACGATTTGGTTCGACTCACTGATCAAGAATCCGTGGTCGAAATAGATTCTGTCCGGCTGTCCGTTAACACGATAACTCTCGAACGAAAGGATTAGAGGATTGAAGTTTTCAGGGTAGGTTTGGAGCGTGAATATCTCGGACGAGTTCGTTAACGGCAGAAGTCCACCAAGCGGTTTCGGAGTTATGGCCGTTTTTAGTAAAAACATTTTTTATGAATATTTCCGAAACCGATCATTTGATTTATCTGAAATTTATCATCAGATTGTAGAATAATGACCTTTATGCGCATGCGGAGTGTTGTATTGATCGGGGTAAAGTGTAAAAAATTTTTTTTTTTAAATTTCAAATTTTGTTTCTACAATAACTCTCGATCTCGAACAGAATGAGCTAGGCAGTTGAAATTTTCAGAGTAGATTTGAGAGATAAATATCTCGGTTGAGTTCGTTAGTGGGTAAAATAGGCCGGATGGTTTCGGAGTAACGAAAAAATGATATTTTTTTAACTCACATATTTCAAATTGAATTTTTTTTCCCAGAATGCTATAATCATTCTATCTATGAACTATTATATGATCTATGTTCATACTCGTACTTTTCATCCTGTTCTAAAAGAGAGAGTCAAATTCATTTGAGCTATTTTAATTTGATTTCTTCCATGGTGCAGTTAGAGAATACAATCCCGGGATCCCGAATCTCGGGATCCCGGGATCCCGGCCGTTTTCCAATCCCGAAATCCCGGGATTGTACTCGGATAATCCCGGGATTTTCGAGATTGTCTCAAACATTAATAATCGCGATCTCATAAGGGAATAATTATGAATAATTGAAGGTGATATGAATAAAACTATACGCGAAACATTGGGGATATTAATTCAAGATAATATGATTCGAATTATTAATTAAGTAGTCAAAATTCCGATGAATAGGAAAAAAATGTTTCAGTAAATAAACCAAACGCTTGCAGAGCAGTAGAAGAAACTATTGGGGTGATCAGGTAAAGTTTCTCTCACAGTTTCTTGTAACCAAACTTGGAAAAATCAAGCAAAATGAAAGAAATATCGATCGCCTGAGCAAAAGCTCGTGAAAAAACACATGTGTTTTTATTTCAATTCTAGCTTCAATTCGTATGTGTCTACGGCCCATGATAAAAGGAAAGCTTTTTTGTCTCCTTTGTATCACTCCCTTCAAATTTAAAAAATTCAAAGTAGTTTTTCAATTATTATTTTTATCAAATTATAGTTTTTTGTTCAGTGTATTTTTTTCGTCTTTCTTATTATTGTTTGTGATTTGTTCTTTTACATTATAAACATCTTTAAAGAAATTACACAGTTTTTTTCCACTTGAGCTCATTTAGAAACCACATATTCTAATCCCGGGATAGTCCCGGGATCCCGGGATTGTGCATAAAGAATCCCGTAATCTCGGGATCGAAAAAAGAACCCGGGATTGTATTCTCTAGGTGCAGTCCTCATTCTTAGATTGCTCATTTAATTTTGATAAATAAACTATTATTTGAATTTCCTTTATGATGCAGATCTATCATAAGAATCCATTGATATAATTCATAACTCTGAGAAACCAATACTTTCGGAGATATAATTTGTCTGTTTGAACAAGAGCACCAGAATGCTCCTGTCCACAGGGCTAGAACTAATTTTTATCATTTAAAATAGCTTTTTCATTTTTCTGCTTTCATTTTCTATTTAACCGTTATATTTTTATTTTTTTTTTCATGGCGTATAGTTCTAAAAGCTGGTATATATTACAACAATCGCCGTATACATTGTTCAGGTTTCGTGCAGTCTTTGTTTAACACATGACGCACGGATTTGAGTCTACCCAACTAATATTTAGTATTTCTCAATTGTATCTCAATTTTCGAAACATTCTACACAGAAATTTGTCTCGTTCTGAGATGAATCTGACTCATTTGAAAGAGTTTCGTTTCTTTGGTTGAAAACTCCTTTATGAATTGTACTTTGGGCATCAAGATTTTTAGATTTTTTTAAATTTCAACTTCTTAGCTCTCTGCTATTTCGTCTTCTTTACAGTAATATCAGGCTTGTTTTCTATTAAAGAGCCTTTTGGCGCTCTTGTTCCTCGGACCAGAGTGCTTATCAATTTGCCCAAATGACTGTAATTTTCGAATTTTTGGCTGAAAATGATCGATAACGATAACTCTTGAACGGAATGAGCTAGACACTTGAAATTTTCAGGGCAGATTTGGGAGATAAATATACCAGCTATGTTCGTTATTCCGAGTAAACAAATAAATTTTTTTTTAATACAAATTTCAAATTCAAATTCAATCCATTGATATAATTTTCAACTCTAACAAGCTGATACTTTCGGAGGTATGATTTTTCAAAATTTCAATAATACATCGTACTTACTATGTTTTCACAGAATGCCAATTCTCTCTATCTGTGTTCTATATGTGTTCACTGTTCATACATGTCATTTTATCTGCCAATGACAGACATGTCAAGTATTTCTGCTCTAACAAACAAAGTTTGATTGAATGCAAAATGACCAATTATAGAATATTATAGTTACCCCTACCCTATATGCCTTTGAATTTTCCATACGAAGATGGAAATATATAATTTCGTAGTAAGTTTATCAAATTGGGTTCAGAATATCTTCAGGGAAAACAAAACTGGAATATTGGATAAGTTTCAATTGATATAATATAGTTTTCAGAGTAGATTTGAGGAATTAATATTTTGGATAAGTTCGTTATTTAATTTTAATAATAATTTTTTCTTTGGAAATCCATATCGCGTCCAAAATATTCTCATGATTAAATGAAATGAATGCATGAATTCTTCAGCAGTGAGTCCAACCAAAAAGCTTGAGATCAATTTCGGTAAAAATTCTCAAAATAAAGATATTGAGAGAAAATTAAAGTGATAATACGAGTGGCATAAACTGCGAATTAAAGTAATTAATGTTGAGAAATACAAATCATTTACGTATTTATTGACGAAATCAGAAATTAACGATTCTTTTTAGCATCTACTTCTCAGAATATTATAGCGTCTATTCAATATCATCACAACAGTCTCTTATCTCGCCTGCCAAGGCATTTTCACACTTTTTTTTCGATATTTACATTTATAATTACGCAATAAAAACATGATGGAAATGATAAACATTCACATGAAGGGAATTAATGACGTTATTATCATCTTTGTCCGCAGCGATGACCAAACCTTGAATTTTAACATTTTACGATTATTACAACATGTTCAAAGGTTCCGAACCTGCCACGATTATTAGACATTACCGCAAAGTCTGATTCCAAGGCCGAAAAATATGGCTTTACAATGCAGCGCAGTATAGATTGCTTTTGGGATTTTTGACCATATCGTAAAATCTAAATAAAATTTCGGATATGCCTGAAATTTGGTGTACATGATGGTCGAGGATTCAGAGAAATCATTGTTGCGGCGTTCTTTATGACTGGCTGTTATTATGGGGTAATACAACCCTTCGGATGTTTAGAGTAATAAATGAGGAATATTTCGAAATTTGTTTTTGCAAGGTCTTCACTTTCAGATAAACATTGTGTTCGGCCACAAAGACGTTTCCGCCAAAAAATCATTTTTCCTAATATTGGTCGTAAATTCCTGATTTAAAGGCAACTATTTATATCAGTTCAAACCTGCTGACTTTTTATAACAGAAAAATTTATTCAAATCTATATTTTCGAATAAACCATTTTGGATAAACCGAAACTATTAGAGTTATACTTAAGTAACATGGGAAAAAATGTGGAAAAGCTCTGTGGACAGGAGCTTTGGCGCTCTTGTTCAAGCTTTGAAGAATCATATCTCCGAAAGTATTGGTCTACGGGAATGATATAAATGGATGCTTATGATAGAACTGCGTCATAAAAGAAATTAAATTAAAAATCATGAATTTACGATTAATTGAAATTTTGAAAAATCATATTTATGAAAGTATTAGTTTGTTAGAGATGAAAATAATATCAATGAATTATTGTGATGAAACTGCATCCTAAAAACATTTGAATTTGAAATTCGTAATGTAAAAAAAATTTTTTTTTTTGTAACTCCGAAACCACCTGGCCGATTTTGCCCAATAACCGAGATATTTATCTTCCAAATCTACTCTGAAAATTTCAACTTTCTAGCTCAGTCTGTTCGAAAGTTATCGTGTTAACGGATGTTAACTGTTTCAATTTGGCTTCTCTGCGTCAATGTTCAAGAATTTTCATAATTAAATTCAAAACTTACCTCATGTTGGATTTTCATACATCAGCAAATAATAATTAGAGTAGGTATTATATGAATTCATAGAATTAAGAATAATTATTGAAATTTTGAAAAATCGCATCTCATTGGGTTTCACGAAGCTTCGATTAGCTTGATTGTGGATTTAATTCGATGGTTGTATCTAAAATTAACTGAAAATCGACATAGAATCGCACTAATTCGGCAAGTAAGAGCTGTCAAAGCTTCGTGAAACGTCAGTTTGTTAGAGTTGAGAATGATATCAATGGATTCTTATGATGAAACTGTACCTTAAAAAAATTTTTATTTGAAATGGGTAATGTAAAAAAAAATTTTTTTTTCGTTACTCCGAAATCACCTAGCCGATATCGCCCAATAACGAACTAACTGAGATATTTATCTCCCATGCCTATTCTGAAAATTTCAACTATCTAACTCATTCCGTTCGAGGGTTATCATGGTTACGGATGGACGGCCGGCCAGAATTGATTTCGACCAATGATTCTTGATCAGTGGGTCCAACCAAAACGTTTAAGACCATTTTCAGCCAGAAATTCGAAAATTACAGACATTTGGGCAAATTAGTAAGCACTCTGTTCCGAGGAACAAGAGCGCCAAAAATGGAGAAAAGCCTGAAATCATGAGATTTTTCGGGTTTTGTTCATATTATTGTTTACCAAAAAATCATGTGTCTTTATATTGGTCGTAAATTCCTGATTCAAAGGAAACTATAATTATTCAAACCTGCTGATTTTTGTATGCCTGAAGAATTAATTCAAATCAACATTTTCGAATATCAGAGGTATACTTAAGTAACATGAGAAATAATGAATAAAAGCGTGTATCAGGAGCTTTGTTCGCTTGTTCATAATATTATTCAAATAATTTTCAGCCTTTCTGACGCGAGCCATAGTGCATCTTGATATTCTTTTGATGTATTTTGTAGGGTTATGTCCATGTTCTGGGAACGCTCAGATAATTCCTTTTAATGAAGATCATATCATCTTCTGATTGCTATTAGTATTTCGATTTAATTTTATACTGACCCTCCTAGATCTTTACCTCATAAGCTCCAAAGAGCTGGAGCGAGCTTCGCTATTTTTCTTTCAGGTCCTGAAAAAATTGTTCCCTCAAGCTCTTCACATTTTACAATGCAAAAAATTCGAACCACCCAAAAATTGCATTTTTGGCGCTCTAGTTCCTCGGAACTGAGTGCTTATCAATTTGCCCAAATGTCTGTAATTTTCGAATTTTTCGATGAAAATGGTCTTAAACGATTTGGTTCGACTCACTGATCAACAATCCGTGGTCGAAATTCATTCTGTCCGGCCGGTCCGGCCGGCCGGCCGTAGGCACGATAACTCTCGAACGGAATGAGCTAGAGAGTTGAAATTTTCAGAGTAGGTTTGGCAGATAAATATCTCGGCTAAGTTCGTTATTGGGCAAAATCGGAGAGATTGTTTCGGAGTAACAAAAAAAAATTTTTTTTTACATATCAAATTCCATATAAATTTTTTTCAATAAGCAGTTTTACCATAAGAATCCAATGATATCATTTTTTACTCTAAGAAGCTAATACTCCCGGAGATATGATTTTTCAAAATTTCAATAATAAATCGTATTTCAACGTTTTCACAGAATTATACAATTATTCTATGTATGAATTGTCATAATGTCAACTTATTTTCATGAGACATGACGTTGTCTAATTCCTTGCTAATAGTTGGTTCGAGAAACGTCAAAATCGACTTAGAGAGACAAGGGTAAAAAACCGTCAAATAAACCCCCAGTGGCGATTTTATGTCGAAAAGTGAAAATTAAGAATTTGCCCAAATGTCTGTAATTTTTATTTAAGATGCAGTTTCACCATTAAAATCCATCGATATCATTTTCAACTTCAACAAGCTAATACTTTCGGAGATAAGATTTTTCTAAATTTCAATAATGAATCGTACGTACTTCTATGTTTTCAAAAACTGCTATAATTATTCTATCTAAGCTTTATTATATGATCTGTGTTCATACTCGTACATTTCATCCTGTTTTATAAGAAAGAGTCAAATTCATTTCAGCTATTTTAATTTGATTTCTTCCATGGTGCAGTTCTCATTCTCAGATTGCTCATTTAATCTTGATAAATAAACTATTATTTGAATTTAATTTCCTTTATGATGCAGTTCTTTCATAAGAATACATTGAATCCATCAAGCGGGTTCGGAGTTATGGCCGATTTTAGTAAAAACATAATTTATGAATATTTCCGAAACCGATCACTCGATCTATCTGGAATTTAGCATCAAATTGTAGAATCATGACCTTCATACGTATGTGAAGTTTAGTATTGACCAGGTTAACGTAAAGTGTCAACAAAATTTTTGAAAATAAAATTTTTTTTTACAATAACTCTCGAACGAAATGAGCTGGGCAGTTGAAATTTTCAGAGGGAGATGAATATCTCGGTTGAGTTCGTTATTGGGCAACAGAGGCCAGATGGTTTCGGAGTAACGAAAAAAAAAATTTTTTTTAAGTAACAAGTTTCAAATTCAATTTTTATTTAAGATGCAGTTTCACCATAAAAATCCATCGATATCATTTTCATTTTCAACAAGCTAATACTTTCGGAGATATGATTTTTCGAAATTTCAATAATGAATTGTACTTCTATGTTTTCACAGAATGTTATCAGTATTCTATATAAGCTTTATTATATGATCTGTGTTCATACTCGTACATGCCATCCTGTTCTATAAGAGAGAGTCAAATTCATTTCAGCTATTTTAATTTGATTTCTTCCATGGTGCAGTTTCATTCTCAGATTGCTCATTTAATCTTGATAAATAAACGATTATTTGAATTGAATTTCCTTTATGATGCAGTTCTATCATAAGAATACATTGATATAATTCCCAACTCTGAGAAACCAATTCTTTCGGAGATATAATTTGTCTGTTTGAGCTAGAGCGCCAGAAAGCTCCTGTCCACAGGACTTGAACCCATTTTATTTATATCCATGAGTGGTTCAGAGGCATTTTTGATTTCAATGAAGAATCAGGAAAATATTATTTTCTTCTCACGTTGAATATCTATAGTGCTGATTTCAGCGTATTCTATCGATTAGTTTCCGAGATATTATTTTTTGGCGCTCTTGTTCCTCGGAACAGAGTGCTCATCAATTTGCCCAAATGTCTGTAATTTTCGAATTTTTGGCTGAAAATGGTATCAAACGATTTGGTTCGACTCTCTGATCAAGAATCCGTGGTCGAAATCGATTCTGTCCGTCCGGCCGGCCGTCCGTTAACATGATAACTCTCGAACGAAAGGAGTTAGAGGATTGAAATTTGCAGAGTAGGTTTGGAGCGTAAATATCTCGGATGAGCTCGTTAACGGGCGAAATCCATTCAGCGGTTTCGGAGTTATGGCCTTTTTTAGTAAAAACATTTATTATGAATATTTCCGATATCGATCACTTGATCTATCTGAAATTTAGCACCAAATTGTAGAATCATGACCTTTAGACGCATGTGTAGTTTTGTATTGATCGGGTTACCGAAAAGTGTCAAAAAAAAATTTGAAAATTTTCAAATTTTGTTTCAACAATAACTCACGAACGGAATGAGCTAGGCCGTCGAAATTGTCAGAGTAGGTTAGGGAGATAAATTTCTCGGTTAGGTTCGCTATTGGGCAAAATAGGCCAGTTGTTTTCGGAGTAAAGAAAAAAAAATTTTTATCTAACTTAAAAATTTCAAAATAATTCTTTTTAAGATGCAGTTTCACCATAAAAATCCATTGATATCATTTTCATTTCTAACAAGCTAATACTTTCGGAGATATGATTTTTCGAAATTTTAATAATGAATCATACTTCTATGTTTTCACAGAATGCTATAATTATTCTATATTATTCTATATTATTATGATTTATTATATGATCTGTGTTCATACTCGTACATGTCATTCTGTTCTATAAGAGAAAGTCAAATTCATTTCAGCTATTTTAATTTGATTTCTTCCATGGTGGAGTTCTCATTCTCAGATTGCTCATTTAATCTTGAAAAATAAACTAATATTTGAATTGAATTTCCTTTATGATGCAGTTCTATCATAAAAATACATTGATATAATTCCCAACTCTGAGAAACCAATACTTATGAGATATAAATTGTCTGTTTGAACAAGAGCGCCAGAAAGCTCCTGTCCACAGGGCTTGAACCAATTTTTTTAATGTAATTTTTTACGCTTCTAGTGATGACCAGCATAAGCAGAAGGCTTGGCAGGAACTTATAAAAGAATTTAATTCTACCACCACTAGTTATTATATCGAACGCTTGAAAGTTTGGAGCAGAATCATAAATACCTAAAAAAAAGGAAAGAAAACTGCATCTTGTGAAAAAATGGATATTCCAAGTAAGTTTTCCTGCTTGAATTGAGTTAAGTGCCCTGGTTGCCATTTACATGTTTTATATATTATTAACTAACTTATTAATTAAATATTGAAACAGGTAATAGATTACTGCCATTATTTTATGTATTATTTACCAGAAATTCCGTGACAAGTGTCAAGTTTTCAAATTGGAAACGTCATTTTTAACATTACTAACCTGGAGTAAGTAATTTAACCCTGACATTTTGCGGGGTTAAATTTGTATAGTTTTAACTCACGGATACTTAATCAGTCCCTCAAATGGAATGGGTTGAGGCCATTTTCAGCTCAAAATTCAAAAAATCCTATTCCCCCTATTCTTTATGTCCATTAAATTTTGTAATTTTCCAACCGCTTTTTTACAGCTTATTCGAGAAAATTTTTTCCTTTTGCTAACCACAATTATTGTAAACCTTCAGGATACCTATTCCCACCGATCAGTTGGAGCGTTATTTTAGGATATTGTTTTCTGTATACGAGAATATAATAAATACATTTCTTTTATCTCAAGATACAATTGTACGATTTAACTGATTTCTGCCCTTGCGGCGCCACAAACAAACCGCTGTATATTTTCGACCCAACAGTAAATGTATGTATTCGAATGGGTCGACCTTAGGCAACCCCTACACAACACTTTATTTTTGATCCAACAGTGAATGTATGTAGTTGAGTGGGTCCTTGCGCCACCCCAAACACAGCACTGTTCATTTTCGAACAAACAAGGAATGTATGTATGTATGTAATGTATGTATTATGGTAAAGGGTTCACGACACAGACATGGATTCGTTCATTTCTAGTGTGAATCCAGTTGCCAATGGTACACTCATTAAGTTGGTTGATTTGTATTTGTATTGTATTTTTATTTTAAGTGGATGTTAGTTAAGATATCTCATGTATGAGTGTATCTACTAATCTTGTTTGTAACTTTTCATGATGAATGAATTTGATTTGATTTGATGTATATGAGTCGAAACTAATGGTTTGAGAGCATTCTCGACCAAAAATTGTACCAGTTTTCTTTAACGTTTGTGTTTACAGTTGGAATTATATTATTGGAATATTGGGAATGTTATATTTTTCCCTGGACCTGAGCAGCCTTGGGCAAGTTCAGCAGCTGGATGGGTGACCACTTTGGCTATAAATTTGAACAGTGCGCTAAAGCTCCTGGCCACAGTGCTTTTCCAACTTGTTGTATCTTGTTTTGAGAATATGGCATGTACGGTGATGTAGGAGATTTGGCATAATTGAAGTTTATAAGGAGAAGAAGTGCAGAAAGTAAAATTGATATAATATGGGTTACTATTATATGAAATTGAATAAAATAGTCATTTTTGACGCTCATACTGCCAACATCAAACACATAACAGTCTGTGGTTTGGCTACGTTAATACTGAAAATTTTCAACACGTAATATTCTATGGTCGAACAGTCGCAAAGAGAAGAGGATCTACTGCATAGGGGTATAGCAGCCCATTGACAAAATATCCTCAATACCTAACGTTCAAAATTTAGTGAATTAGAAAATCAACCACTGAGAGATCTCTAGTTGGAATATTTTGACAAGTAAATGTTCTGAAATTACATTTCTAAAAAGACGCATCATAGAGAACATAACTTCACACTTATTCTATTTTCGAACACTTTCTTCCTATTTTACCAGTCTAAACCAATCCGGAACCTTCACGTGTTTTATTTGGTTTGGGAAAAGGTTTCGCCATTATTTCTCGCTGATTATAAATATTTCCGACCAGTCGAACATAAGGATCACGTTGGCTTGATAGCCGAGGTCTGTGCCCCGGTCGGATCCTGTGTCAAAGCCTTCCTGATTTCCCAGAGGCTTCATAAAGTTCGATTTAAAAACGAATCCAGTCGGCGACGCTTTCCATCCGATGGCACAGTTCGGTCTTCGTAAACGCCAAAACTATTTCTTCACTTCAAAATTACCAACTTCAACAGTACATCATCATTTTGTCTGTATTGCAATCAATTACACTCAGCAAAAATAGAAATTCTGCTTTGAACTTATTTCAAATTTTATTCTGTGACCGTCACAGAACTCTTTTTCCCGTTTCCTATGATGAGAACCGATCTGACCGACTGGACCATAGAGTTAAATTTTAAATTCTGTACCCTAGGACGTGTTCCAGAATCTTTGCGATGACTATGTTTTTATATGTTGAACCCTGAGAAGCCATAATTATTTCACGACCCTCCGGTTGGTTGGAACGATCAAATATTTAGTATATTTTGAGCGGATTGTACAAGAAACATGGGAGACTACCTACGGAGGTGAGAGGGATGCCGCCATTTTGGATATTTCGTTCGGTCAATCCAATATTAGGAAATCAAGAACTGCAAGGCGGACAGGAATGATTTCATGAGTTCAGCATTGTTATTTTGCAGATTATTCCATAATCAGGAATGCACAATGAGAAAAATGCAAAAGAATATCAAGGAATAATCATAAAAGGATACTGTGGAAGGAACCCATTTAATAGATCAAGGAAATAGAAAATAATTGTGAAAAAATCCTCAGTTTCATTAAAATGTTATTAAGTGCAAGGTTGTCAGAAAGAGACAAGATATTGAACTTGAATTTTCGCGCGTATGTTCTGGGGAACATCGCTTTATCATTTTGCCCAAATGTCTGTAATTTTCGAATTTTTTGCCGATAATGGTCTCAAACGACTAGGTTCAACTCACCGATGAAGAATTCGAGGTCAAATTTCATTCTGTCCGGCCGTTGTCACGATAACTTGAGAACGGAAAGAGATAGCGACTTGAAATTTCGAGGGTAGGTGGCGCCTCCCAATACGACGGACAAGTTCGTTAATGGGCATAATTGGCCAACGGTTTCCGAGTAATAATTTTGTCATAAACCAATACAGATCCGATCGAATTGAAACTTGGTAGCAAGTTGTAGAATACAAATAGGTATAAAGACGTTTGTGGAATTTGGTCAGAATCATGTCGGTAGAAAATTTTTAAAAATTATTAAAAAATATTGTTTAAGTGACGATAACCTGATAACGGAAAGAGATGGCGACTTGCAATATTTAGAGTAGGTTATGCATCTGAATGCGCCATTTGTGTTTGTAAATAGGCATAATCGGCAAAAAGGTTTTGTAGTTATACCTATCTGAACTTTGATTGTTATTTACTTAATAACTCTAAAAATACAGAACTGATCCAATTCAAACACGGTTACTAGTTGTACAATGCCAACGCAAAAATTCTTGCGAAATTTCGTGAGGATCGTATCACTAAAAATTTTTTTAAAAATCATTGAAAAAAATTCTATATATCAGAAAATATTCCACCGAGATAGATGAAATTTTGCGAGAGCCTTCAAAACCTAACTCTACTGCCAAGTTTCAAGTTTGATAACGATCGGATCTATATTGTTGGAGATCTGAGCAGCCTTGTGTGAGTTCAGTAGCTGGATGAGTGATCGTTGCCTCGATAACTTTCGAACGAAAGGAGTTAGGAACTTGCAATTTTCAGGGTAGGTTGCGCATCCGAATGGAAGTTCGATTTTGGGCATAATCGACCCAACGGTTTCGGAGTTATACCCACCTGGAATATTATTATTCTATATTTTCCTCCATAACTCAAAAAATATAGACTCGATCGAATTGAAACTTGGAAACTAGTTGTAGAATATCGACATAAAGACGTGTGAAAAGTTTTGTAAGAACCGTAACCCTAGAAAATATTAAAAAAATTAGGAAAGAAAAGGCTGGTTCAGGTATAGACGTGAAGTCAGGAGCTTTTGCGCGTAAGTTCTATTGTCCATTCTCTTGTATCGGACTCTCTTAATCAAATTGAATTTACTACTCCATATATAGAAGCTATCAAAATATTTACCCATACAGAGTGTAAAAAAAGTCTGGAATATTGATAATATGTATTTTGAAAACACCTGAATATTGCCCAAACGTCTGTAATTTTCGAATATTTTGCAGAAAATGGTTTCAAACGTTAAGGTTCGACTCACTGATGAAGAATTCGAGGTAAAACACAATTCTGTCCGGCTGGTCTTCCGTGGCCACGATAACATTCGAACGAAAAGATATAGCGAGTTGCAGGGTAGGTTGCGCATCCAAATGGGACAATTCATTTCATTAGTGGTCATAATCAGCCAAACCGTTTTGGAGTTATACCCATCTAAAATATGGTTCTCAATAACTCAATAACTGATGTCGTTTCTGAAAATATTGCCAGAAATGTGAGTATTTGACGCAAAGTTGTTTGAGGAGGCTGAGCGGAATAATTATTCGATGTAAACTGTTCTCTGAAGAGACTTTTCGGTTTTACCCAAATGTGAATACCCAAATACAAGACTTAATATTATACTGGAAGCACCTTCTAATATTCCTGCAACATCTGTAACTTCAAATCCATTTTATGGTTTTATGCCTAATAATATTCTTAAGGGAAAAAATATTTGCACAAAATTCTTTATGATATCTATAGCTTTATGACGCAGGTACCAACCAAAAAATGTTAGTGTTGCCAATGATACAAGTTGTAAGAAGTTCCTTTGATTTTTAAATTTGATGGCCCGGATTGGGAATGCCGCCAAACGGTTTTTGGCACTCTTGTTCCTCGAAACAGAGTGCTTATCAATTTGCCCAAATGTCTGTAATTTTCGAATTTTTTGCTGAAAATGGTCTCAAACGATTTGGTCAGACTCACTGATCATGAATCCATGGTCGAAATCGATTCTGTTCGGCCGGCCATCCGTCCGGACGTTAACATGATAACTCTCGAACGGAAGAAGTTAGAGGATTGAAATTTGCCGGGTAGGTTTGGAGCGTAAATATCTCGGTCAAGTTCGCAAACAGGCGAAATCCACCAAGCGGTTTTGGAGTTATGGCCGTTTTCAGTAAAAATAGTTTTTATAAATATTACCGAATCCGATCACTCGATATATCCTCCTTTTGTTCCTACAATAACTCTCGAAACGAATGAGCTAGGCAGTTGAAATTTTCAGAGTAGGCTTTGGAGATAAATATCTTGGTTTAGTTCGTTATTGGACAAAATGCATGGTTTCGAAGTAACGAAAAAAAAATTTTTTTTTACATCGCAAAATTCAAATTCATTTTTTTAAGATGCGGTTTCACCATAACAAACCACTGATATCATTTTCAACTCTAACAAGCTGATACTTTTGGAAATATGATTTTCCGAAATTTCAATAATAATCGTACTTCTATGTTTTCACAGAATGCTGTACTTGATTATTCTATCTATGAATTATTATATGATCTGTGTTCATACATGTCATCTTATTTTCCTATGGGAGATAAATATCATTATTATTTCTGGTTCATTATTCTTGATATAAAATACACCTTCTGTTCTAAAGAAAACAAATTATGATTGAATGCAAAATGACCATAAATAACCTCAGCTATTGTAGAATTATGAGGATGATATGATGTTTTACTTTTAAGGTGATAATATAATGCCCGTGGATAATCCATATGTTGATGGAAATATATTCTTTGGTAAGATACATAATCAAATTGGGTTCAGAATATCTCCAGTAAAAACAAAACTGCAATATTGTCTAAGTTTCAATTGATATAATATAATTTTCAGAGTAGATTTGAGGAATTTATATCTCGGATAAGTTCGTTATTAGGGAGAATCGATCTGTTTGAATTTAATTTCTTTCATGATGCAGTTCCATCGTAAGAATCCATGCATTTATATCATTCCCAGAGACCAATAATTTCGGAGATATGATTTGTCAAAGTTTGAACAAGAGCGCCAAGGTTCCTGTCCACAGGGCTTGAACCATTTTTTTTTTTATATCTTCCATATATTTGGTGAATTACTTGTTGTAATTCAGTACAATAGAAATTTACTCAAATTCTGTCTAGTATAAATGCCTTCAGCTCAATATAAATTTATACTTAGTTCTCTGAATGAATACTACCTTGATGAACAGTTGATATTTTGACTAACACGAGGTTAAGTAAATTTTGTTACCATTTTTTGGCACTCGGTTCGCTGAATAGAGTGCCTATCAATTTTCCCAAATATCTATAATTTTCGAATTTTTGGCCGAAAAAGGTCTCAAACGTTTAGTTTCTACTGACTGATGAAGAATCCGGGTTCAAACTGAATTCGATAACTCTCGAACGCAATAAGTTACACAGTCGAAATTCACAGGATAGGTTTGAGGCATAATTATCTCGGTTAGGTTCGTGGAATGTGGAATGCACAACGAAAAATTTTTCAGTTTGATACATATTTATGTGGACAACAAAATATACTATAAAATAAATAAAATTAAATTTTCTGGCGGGGGCAGACGGAGACTACGGAATAGGTATACTTGTTGTTAAAATCAAAATATTTTTGAGATACCAATACCAAAAACAGTTTGATTATACGCCGGTCAAGCCTGAAAAATTCCGATTCGATTTAATGATATTTATATTGAAGTAGATTTTATTATCTACAAAAATATTTATTGAACTGAAAAATAGTTAATTATTTTTTATATATTAATAGTTTTTTGTTTTGATAATATTATTATTGTGAATTTTTCATTCATCAATGAATGAATTGTTCAATTTAATATTGGTGAGTAAAACAGATCAACGATATACATTTTTAAAATCAGCGATTCAATACCTCTCTTTTTATATAAAAATTTTTATATTCGAGAATATTTTTCTTTTAACTAGAATTATATACATATAATGCCGACTTCAAACTCGGAATTAGATATAATTAAATAAGCTTTATAACTATTTATCGTTTTTGTCAAAAAGCACCGTAATGAGCAATTTTTCGATTCTCATTCTTTTTCCAATGAAACAAATATTTTTTTGGTGATAACCCAAAAGGATTAATTGTTGAAAAAAATTGGCGAAAACAACGAACAATATTGATGACATAAGGCCATAATTATTGGAAGAAGTGGTCAAAATTGGTGGTGACATGCCAGAAATACTTTTCAAATTCAAATTCACTTAAAAAAATTACAGCCAAAAATAATCCATCAATTTTTTTATTTCAATTTAAAGTTCTCTAGCCCTTAAAAACACTTTTATAATCATCTGTCATGAATTTCGAATCGATAAAAGAAATTTAAGCATTATTCAATTTACTACTGTAAATATCGGAAAGCTCCAATTTTAACTTTTTTACAATCAGAAATAATTGAGAATAAAATTGAAGTTTCGGGCTAGATAAAAAAAAAAGTTCGACTTTCTAGTCGTAAAATTGTGAACTATCCTGAAATGGACGCTTTGAGGCCGTAGGTATTGCCCTGAACTTCGCAAATTTCGGGTGCGATAATAAAAAAGTTCGGTAGAATTGCACCATTTTAGCCGAAATCAGAGCAGAAACGTTTGTAATTGTTGCAATTTTTAACGAAGGTCCAAAAAATAATGGTATTTCTTTCGGGTCGTCATAAAATACTGAAGTTTTGAGAAACGACAGAACTCATGTTTTTTGGGATCTTTGAGAAATCCGCAAATTTGAGGTTATAAATTCATAAAATACCTCTGCAATTTCCAGTCCCAGGCTTGCATCTTTGCGGCAATTTCTCATTTATTACTGTATTTAGTTTTGGGGGTTATTATTTAATGGTGTAATAGAATATTATTTTACGATTTATGATTCAAAAGTCTGTTTTTTGAGTCGGAAGAAGTCAAAGGTATTTTGACAGATGTTCCCTGAGGCTTGAAGGCACTATGCAAAATATTCATATTGTATGTTAGTATGATATTGAGCAGTAAATATAACTTCCATCATTCGGATATATGATTTTTCAAAATTTAATTTCAATATTAAATCCTAATTCTATGATTTCACAGAATGCTGTAATCGAAAATTAACGACCATATTTTTATCTATGAATTTCATGATCTGTGTTCATACATGTCATCTTGAAAAATGAAGAGACATGTCATATTTATTTCTAGTTGTTCTAGAAAACAAAGTATGATATCTAAGTTAATCAAATTGGGTTCAGAATATCTCCAGTAAAAACAAAACTGTAAAATTGGGTAAGTTTCAATTGATATAAAATAATTTTCAGAGTAGATTTGAGGAATGAATATCTCGGATAAGTTCGTTATAGGGTAGAATTGGTCTTGTGGTTTCGGATTAATAATTTTTGACACTCTTGTTTTGAATGTAACTTCTTTTATGATGCAGTTCTATCATAAGAATCCATTGATATCATTCCCAACTCTGAGAAACCAATACTTTTGGAGATATGATGTGGAAAAGTTTGTGAACAAGAGCTTCAAATCTCCTGTCCACACAGGGCTTTCCCACTTTTTTTAATGAAAAAATCTAGATATTTTGTTTTTCTGGTGGCTGAACTACGAAAGAAAATTGTCCCATTTGAATTGATTATTGATTTCCTTAGCATTTCTTTCCATATTCACGAAACTGACAACAAACAATGTTTTCATGTACAGAGTGATGTTTTAGTGCCCGGACGTAAAAAATTTTATGTGGATCGTATCTCGTATCACTAACAAAAATAATTAAAATTTGTCTGAAAAAAAATAAAATTTTTTCTTCAAAATGTGTCTAAATCAACAAGTCCAGAGCGTTCCTGCCAATTAATCTATTCTCTTCTATATTATATATATATATATATATATATATATATATATATATTTATAAAAGAAAGTCGTGTTAGTTACTTCACTTATAACTCAAGAACGGCTATACCGATTTGGCTCAAAACTGGTGGGGAGGTAGCTTAGAACCAGGAGACGGACATAGGATACTTTTTTGTGTTATACAGGGTGTTTTTCTTTTTACGTCAATTAAAACTTGCTGTTTTTCCTGCCATAATCGTACAATTTTAGTCATGTGTGTTTAAAAATAAACTTTCGAGGCATACACCATTGAAAATAAAGCATTACTATACAGGGTGTCCTTTTTCTCATGGCACAATTGTACGTGATTGAAGTGATTTGTGTCACAAACAAAGCATTAACTAAATAGGTACCTTGGATGGATTCTCATAATGTATTCGCCCGAAATCTCCATACAGGGTGTTCTTCTTTTAACGTCAATTGCAACTTGCTGTTTTCCATGCCACAATCGTACAATTTCATTAATTTGTGTTAAAAAATAAACTTTAGAGGGATACATCATTGAAAATAAATCATTACTGTACAGGATGTTTTTTTTCTAACGTGTATAATAAAATCTAAAATCTGCTTATTTATTGCCTCTAAGGCGGAACAGAGTTCGCAGGGTCAGCTAGTATAATATAAAAATGAATAGCAAAATGTCTTGGTAAGCGCATAACTCAACAGTGCCTGGACCAATTTTGCTAATTCTTTTTTTTAAATGTTCGTTGAAGTCCAAGGATGGTTTTTACGGGGAGAAAATTTCGAATAATTACCATGAAAACCCTAAAAACAGCCCTTTTCTTTTTCTTTTTCTAACTAGCGTTAGGATTGGAGTTGGCGTTGTAGTTGGGTAAGAGTTGGTGTTGGAGTTGGCGTTGGGGTTGGAGTTGAAGTTGAAGTTGGAGTAGGCATTGTGGTTGGCGTTGGTTATGGAGTTGGCGTTGTAGTTGGAGTTGTAGTTGAATTGGAGTTGGAGGTGGAGATGGAGGTGGAAATGGAGATGGAGTTTGAGTTGGCGTTGAAGTTGGCGTTGTGGTTGGCGTTAGGATTGGAGTTGGCGTTGTAGTTGGGGTTAGAGTTGGTGTTGGAAGTGGCATTGGAGTTAGCGTTGGGGTTGGAGTTGGCGTTGGCGTTGGGGTTGGAGTTGAAGTTGAAGTTGGAGTAGGCATTGTGGTTGGCGTTGGTTATGGAGTTGGCGTTGTAGTTGGATTGGAGTTGGAGGTGGAGATGGAGGTGGAAATGGAGTAGGAGTTTGAGTTGGCGTTGGGGTTGGCGTTAGGATTGGAGTTGGCGTTGTAGTTGGGGTTAGAGTTGGTGTTGGAGTCGGCATTGGAGTTAGTGTTGGGGTTGGAGTTGGCGTTAGCGTTGGGTAGGCGTTGAGGAGGCAGTACGAAGTCTGCCGGGTCAGCTAGTAATATATAAATATATATAAATAAATGATAATTATTCTAAAATGTGTCTGTATTTCGCTAAAATTCGGCAAAAACCTTCGAGCCACCATTTTATAATCGACTACTAGATTTAAGCTCGATCAGCTTTGTATTTCTGGATTTTCTTTAAATTTGAATTCAACTGACGCCCAATGCATTTTTTCACGTGTTAGGAAGTACTTTATTCATAATCGAACTCATGTCTCAGTATTTCGTGAGGGTGTGAGAAGCGTGAGTAGACAATAGAACATGCGCTCAAAAGCTTCTGACTTCTCGTCAGTGCCTTTTGAAATATGAAGCTTTTCATACAATATACAGTTTCTTTAGACATGAGCAGTATGAGCACATTTCTTTTATATTGGTTTATGTCTGAAGAAAAACATTTAAATAAATTACTGTGCTAAAAAATGCGTTCGTAGTAAAATAAAACTTACTTTATGCATGAGCATTTGTAATCAAAGATTATTGTCGCATGTTATTAGTGCTACGATACGTGCATTTTGCAAATACAAGATGTGTCCTATAAAAGGTATTTCAAATAAAATACAAAATGCTCTTCTGAATAAAGATTTAAATTCAAAACGGAAATAGATTCGAGTTCGCTCTCTTAAGTTCGCACTCGTAATGTCTATTTTGTTGAGAATATTTTCAGCAAATTTTTGTATATCAGATATCGTTAATAAAACATATTTCATCTCAAAGGTATGTTCAAATTATAAGTTAAGAATAAAAAAAAAAAAATTAGTACATTTTTATTGTGAAAATAATATTACCAAAGAAATCTTTATTTACTGAGGCAAATGAAAATATGGAATACGAAAGTTATATCAACACACTACTCAAAAAATGTATATGAAATAATCTGTGATTTGCTTCTGGATGACTTTCTTATTCAGAAATGATTGTTCTATTTCTCTTTGAAGACCATACAATTTTTCTTCATACTCACTCAGTTCCAAATTGGCTGATATCGTTTTCACTGCATGAAACATTTAAGCTGCAGGTACAGGTATTTTATATTCAAAGACTAGTATTTTAAGATTCTCACATCTCTGTTTCGCGACTTATAAAAAAGTGGTAGTGTAGGTATGTAAAAATGGATAATGAAAGAACAATATAGATGCCAGACCGATAATTTAAAACCAGGAAGAAGAGTTTCAATTTATATTTATTGGTGGTTTATAAACGAACTCAATTGTATTCTAGAGCAATTTTTCTTCGTTGACCAGGGGGAAGTTTACGGCGACACAATGGTGTTGACGGTCTGTAAACCACATTTCTGGTCAATTTGGGGTACAAATATTGGTATCGGAACTAATCGCTTAGCTACGGGGTGTTCAGTTTACATCTTTAGCTTTGTTTGGCTCTTGGAAGTAGAGAAATTATGTATTGGATTATATTTCCGTGAACGGTCGGTAACATAGCGAAATGAAGAAGCCAATTTGTCTCCGAAACAGATACGCTGTTGAGCTAGGTTTGCTTCCAATTTGATTCTGGGAATTCTTTTCTGTTCGGATACTTGGTTGAAAGAGGAATTAGTTCAACTGTGGATGATGGACAACTACCTTATTGGTATAACATAAAATGTATAGTTATATTATAAGAGCAATGATAGTTGGCGCTTTCCCTCTATTTTTGCGCTGTTCTTAAAGTTATGAACTGCAACATTATGAGAGCTCTGATGGTGCGTCAGTCTGAAGGAGAATTTGACATATATTCAGAAAATGACTTATATAGAAGAATATAAATATCTTGAGAATTTCAAACGTCATTCTCTGTACGTTTCGCAAGCTTTTCCATACAATTCTGTGAATTTTGTACAGTTATATACAGGCTGTTTCAAAAGTAAAGTGAGGTAGGGTAAGTTTGGATTCATGTTGAGAAAAAAACTTTATACGTATATCCTAAATGCCTTATATTTCGAGATAAGGGGTGGAACTCGCTTACTGAAAATTAAGGGTAATGATTCCTCAATTATTTTGTCATGATATTTTACGTAAAAGAATCGAAATAGTGAAATCAAATTTGTTTAAAAACGATGCATGGAGTTGCTCATTCCATGTCAGATATAAACGCAGAGAAATGTTTCTTATTTTGTCACGTGGAAATCATGCCTCGGAAGAAAGAAAATCGGAGGAACATATTTTTTCAGAAGTGAAAGAGAATTATAAAAAAAAAATTGTTGTGGTTGTAGTACAAAATCTAATCCTTCTAACGCCAACTAGTGGAACCCGATCAGACTGAAACAACGCGAGATACATATAACTAAAGCCATCTATTGTAAAAATAATGGATTTCTCTTTACTACACCTTATATAAGCAGGTTTTTTTTTGCCAAAATAGATATCTTGTGTTTCTAACGCAGTACGCAGTTACATGTAAGGCGGCTTATGTCTTGTATTATTGATATTTAAGTATTGTGCAAAGAATTTAGGATACTTTCTCACAAATAACATATATTTACATATATATAGATACCATCCCACTGTCAGCAAGTCAGAATTATATAAAACAATCAATACATTCTTGTCCAGGGTTTCACAAAGCTTTCACACTTATATTCACTGATTAGGGAAGATAGGGGACACCGCATGACATACTACGCAACGCTATCGATCTGAAACCAAAACTTTGACAGACTTTGAGAGTTTGGTGGACAGCAAGTGACCAAACGATGTGGTGGACGAGTGTTTCTTGCGTTTATCTGAGCGTTTATGGACTGTTTTGTTATAAAACTGTGTTATACATAATAGTAGGATGTGCAGCTTACGCATGTAAAAGCCACAGCAAGAAAAAGGAGCCAGGTTCTGTAATCATGTGGTGGACATTTGGTTTCAATGTCAAGGAATATGACAGCTTTTAGTTTCCAAATCAGCGTGATTCTGATTTCCAATTCCTCATGTCATATGATCCTCCAATGAGTTTTGAGACCTTTTCCGTATTATTACAGATATTTTACAGAGTTTGGGAGAGAAAACCCAGAAAGGAACCATTTAATATAATGAACATGTTGATAGGATCCTGGAACCCGTCTCGCAAGTTACAAATAATGAATGGAAAATAGTTAGCTATCCAAACCCATTTAACGATGAATAGGTATACCAACCCAGAGTATCCTTTAATGATTTTAGCTTTGATTTTAGTAGATAAAACTCATAGTCCATAAACATGTTGGGGAGTTGATCGTTCATCTGTATGATCTACATAACCAGAAAATCTACTCAACTGGTAGATCTACATTCAAAGAGATGCACATGACTAGCAGATCTACGTAACCAGTAATTCTGAATAGCAGATAAATTTATATATATCTATCCGCCCCATAAATCTATACAGGGTTTATCTGAATAACACCGAAAATATTTAAGGGGTGATTCTGTGATGAAAATTAAAATGGGTATTTGGTATAAAATATGTTGAAAAACCTCCTCCCGGAAAAGTTACACCCCTCTGAAGATTAACAAAAAAAAGTTTTTTTTTATTTTCCCTTTATATTGAAAGTCTTCAAGAAAAGTAATAGAATGGGTGATGAAGAAAAAATAAAGCAAAACTTGTAAAATATACGAACTATAAACAAACAAAATAGGTTAGGGAAATTTCACCTCGGTGAAAATGCATTGCATTTTTTTCTCGTAAATGCTTAAGTTTTTGAAAAAACTTGTAGAGATAAAAAAGTTAGTAAATGAATTGGGCTTTTCAGCCATGTTTTTTTAAAAGGAAAATTTTTATCCAAAAAAAGTTGTAAGAAGAAATATCTGTTGACTATTTCAACCCCTTCTAAGCATACTTCAGGATTGTAAAAATTCCAAAATGTGTAGTTTTATTGACAAATAATATTTACCAAGCTTCGTGCAAGTCTTTAGCGTATTATACAGGAAAGATATAAATGAGAAACAATTTTTTTGTTAATCTTCGTAGGGGTGTTACTTTTCCGGGGGGAAGTTTATCCAAAAATTTTATACCAAATACCCACCTTAATTTTCATCACAGAACCACCCCTTCCATTTTTTCGGTGTTATTCAGATACAACCTGTATAGTGTGTAAATACTCTATTTGCAGATTGATAATTCAGTTATTCAGTTCATCAGGAAATTGACGCACTCTAACGTCATCACCTTGGATACCAGATCATCGATATCATTAACTTCAAAATTACGTTAAAAGCTCCAATAAAATTTTATTATCAAAGTCAATACTCTATCTATATGACTGCAAATAAAAATATCGAGTCTTCTTAGAAACGGGTTTACCACCCTAGTAAGAAGAGTTATGAATATTGCAGTCACCTTCAGAATTCCTTGTGAAGTCTACCCTTTCAGTCAATTTTTATTTCGTGCCATCAAAGTTGCCCCAATATTATGGTACCGTTACACAAATACAACCCGAAATTTCGCAAAGGTACCGTAGGAACGGTTTATGATAGTATATTTCGAGGGCAAATCCTCTATTCGAACTCTTTCGGTGCGTATTATAAGAAACAAGTTAAAAAAAGCAGAAAAAATGTCCTCATTTCAGATCCGTTCTGAACACTCAGTTTAGGGAAGTATGGAACAACAGTGAATATCTTCATGCAGTTGACATGAGATAATCAGGAAAATCAGGCAGTGAAAATAAATTTGTAGAAAACAAATTTTTTCAAGTTTTGCATTCTTGGTATGATCAAGTATTCAATGCTGAATATATTTCTGTTAAAACCATTGTATTAATTCGAAAAGTTTTCAAAATATCGAAAAAAACCGGAAAAAAAGTAAAATATGTTTAGTCAGTACTATGTTCATTATTCTTGTTTTAAACATCCTGAGCGTGAACCGTTTTTAGAACATCGAAGAGGAAGAATGTGGAAAGGTCTTGCATCTTTTGAATTCCAGAAATATCATCACAGGGTTTTCCAAATTTTCTGTCGAAAATTATGATCAAAAATTGGCCATACTTCTGTTTTTCAAATTAGAACCCTATTTTTTTATGATTGCGTTGGATTCTGCGGTGAAAAAAATGATAGTTTTCCAACATGATTATGCTCCTAAATAAAAAAAAAAACTCAGAAATTATTTAATGTAGGTGCATAATCATGTAAGAAAACTATAATTATTTTTCACCGCAGAATCCAACGCAATCATAAAAAAAGCACTGACGTGAAGTCAGTACTCTTTGGCGCGTGTGTTCACGGTGGCTAATTTGAATTGAGTGATGAGTACTCCTCTTTGGGTAGATCTCTAGCTCGCTCTATCCACTGAGCTTGAAGTACTCATCATTCAATTCAAATTAGCCACTGTGAACACGCGCGCCAAAGAGTACTGACTCCACGACAGTGATTTTTTTTTTTTCAAGTTCCTTTAACAAATATAGGTATCGATACAGTTTGGCTGTTAGCTTTACCAAAGATCGAAAAAATATGTGGTTATGGGACCTCCGTTAGAAACGCAATTGCCTCTTCTCCAAATCTGAACGTATTTTAATATAGATCTACCGAATATAGTTATTTATAAATTTGCCTCAGGGCCACCCTACAGACATTTCTACTCGGAAACATCGCTATTTCCCCCAAACTGACTTGTGTCCGTGCACTGAATTGACATGAATATTCTTTTGAAACCTCACAATATCGGCTCATTACTCCCAACATAACCCATACAACCCGAAAACAGTCACTTTTCGTCTGCGCCTGCGCAATATACTCGTGGCTGTAAGTCCTCCCAAAATTACACACCTCACAAAAAACTCCGATTCTCCAACACTAGTGGTTCAGGAGATATCGCTTCTTGAATCCACGCATGCGCAGACCCTCACCAGAGGATTCTATGGAAGAATACCATCTGCCACCCCAAAACCCCAATCCTCTTTGTTGACGAAAACACCAGCAGTTAAGTCACTGATGATCTGCTCATGCTCATAACGAAAAATGCCCGTAAGGGGTATCATCAATTTCGAAATTAGCCCCAGGGCCACGGTATGGGCACTTTAACTCGGAAACAACGCTACATCCCCCAAACTGACTTATCCGTACACTAAATTGCCATGAATATCCTTTTAAAACCTCACAATATTGGCTCAGCTCTCCCGACATAACCCGTACAACCCAAAAACAGTCACCTCCCTTCTGCGCATGCGCAATCTACTTGCGGTTGAAAGTCCTCCCAAAATTACACACCTTACAAGAAACTCCGATTCTCCAGAATTAGTGGTTCAGGAGATATCGTATCTTGAATCCACGCATGCGCAGACCCTCACTAGGGGATTCTATGGAGGAATAGCATCCGCCACCCCAAAACCCCAATCCTCTCTGACAAAAACACCACCTGTTTAGTCGCTGATGGTCTGCTCATGCGCATAACGAAAAATGCCTGTAAGGGGTAGCATCAATTTCAAAATTAGGCCCAGCGCCACGGTACGGAAACTTCAACTCGGAAACAACGGTGCATCCGCCAAACTGACTTGTCCTTGCACTGAATTGCCATGAATATTCTTTTAAAACCTCACAATATCGACTCAGCATTCCCAACATAACCCATCCAACCCAAAAACATTTACTTCTCTTCTGCGCATGCACAATCTACTCGTGGCTAAAAGGCCTCTCAAAATCACACACCTTACAAAAAACTCCGATTCTCCAACGCTAGTGGTTCGGGAGATATCGCATCTTTAATCCACGCATGCGCAGACCCTCATCAAGGATCTGGATTCTATGGAGGAATAGCATCCGCCACCCCAAAACCCCAATCCTCTCTGATGAAAACTACAGCAGTTAAATGACTTCTCATATGCGCATGCGTAATACGGAAAGTGCCCGGAAAGGGCAGTATGAACCTCAAAAACATAGGTATGTTTCGGCATTAAAAGCAAAGTATTCCGCAAAATAGTAGTAATTTTTTGATTTTTTTCATGTCACGTGATCTTCATGAAATTTTGCAAAAGTGTTTGCATTGGTCTTGTGCATCTAGCTACTGAGTTTCAATTTAATCAGATCAGTATTTTTCGAGTTATCGTGAAAACAAAATTTTCAAATTTTCAATTTTTTTTTGCCACTTTAGGGCCGTCCGGTCATTACAAAACTTCGCAGGCATATAAAGGTCATGATTCTACAATTTGATGCCAAATTTCAGAAAGATCGAGTGATCGGTTCCGGAAATATTCATAAAAAACGTTTTGACTGAAAACGGCCTTAACTCCGAAACCGCTCGGTGGATATCGCGCGTTAACGAACTGGTCTGAGATATTTACGCTACAAAACTACCCTGCAAATTTCAACGCTCTAAGTCGTTCCGTTCGAGAGCTATCGTGCTAACGGCCGGCCGGACCGGACAGACAGAATTGAATTTGACCTCGAATTCTTCATCAGGGAGTCGAACCCAATCGTTTGAGACCATTTTCGAAAAAAAATTCGAAAAATACAGACATTGTGACGAAATGATAGCACGCTGTTCCTTGCGGAACACGCGCGCAAAAATGGGTTCAAGCCCTGTGGACAGTAGCTTTCTGGCGCTCTTGTTCAAACAGACAAATGATATCTCCGACAGTATTGGTTTCTCAGTGTTGGGAATTATATCAATGGATTCTTATGAAAGCAGAAATTGAATTCAAACATCATAGAAGAATTTAAATTCAACAAGAGTGCCAAAAATTATCAATCCAAAACCAATAGACGAATTCTACCCAACAACGAACTCATCCGAGATATTCATTCCTCAATTCTATGATGAACGATAATATATATCTTCACAATACACTCCAATACTCCAATACACCAATATTCCAGTTTTGTTTTTAGTGGAGATATTCTGAACTCAATATTATTTACTTACCATTACCACTCCCATCATCATATGGAGTGACCATCGGCATGAAAATATCAACCAAGAAAAAGTATGATATTATATTATAATTCTCATAACTCTACGATTGCTGGAATGAATTAGACAACGTCATGTCTCAGGAAAATAAGCTGACATTATAACAATTCATAGAATACACACAGAATAACTATATCATTCTGTGAAAACATAGAAATACGATTTATATTGAAATTTTGAAAAATCATATCTCCGAAAGTATTAGCTTGATGGAGTTAAAAATGATATCAATGTATTCTTATGGTGCAACTGCATATTGAAAAAAAATTTATTTGGAATTTGTTATGTAAAAAAAATTTTTTTTGTGTTACTCCGAAACCGTCTGTCCGATTTCGCCCAATAACGAACTTAGCTGAGATATTTATCTCCCAAACCTACTCTGAAAATTTCATCTGTCTAGCTCATTTAGTCGAACTAAATCGTTTAAGATCATTTTCATCGAAAAATTCGAAAATTACAGACATTTCGGCAAATTGATGAGCACTCTATTCCGAGGAACAAGAGTGCCAAAAAATAGGGTTCTAATTTGAAAAACAGAAGTTATGACCAATTTTTATCACAATTTTCGACACAAAATTTGAAACACCCTGTGATGATATTTCTGGAATTCAAAAGATGCATGACCTTTCCACATTCTTCCTCTTCGATGTTCAAAAAACGGTTCACGCTCAGGATGTTTTAAACAAGAATAATGAACATAATACTGACTAAACATATTTGACTTTTTTTCCGGTTTTTTTTCGATATTTTGAAAACTATTCGAATTAATACAATGGTTTTAGCAGAAATTTATTCAGCATTGAATACTTGATCATACCAGGAATGCAAAATTGGAAAAAAAAATTTCATCAAATTTATTTTAACTCCCTGTATAACCGGAAGTGATTGGGCTTCGAAAATATTTCAGCTCTGAAGAGAATTTGAAGCAATATCATAATCCCAATTTTCAGATTTCAAATATGTCAAGTTCTCCAGAAACGTCTAATAGGCACTCGAATTTGGGACACCCTGTATAATAAAAGCACTAAAGGTTTACAGCAACTAATACAAATTAAAATAAAATGGGAGCTTCAGCACGCTCGGTCAATAAATGATCAATAGTTTTCACTGATTTGAGAATAGAATACAGGACTGAATTCTATATAGTTATTGAAGCAAACACGAAATTTCTTATTGTAATTGCCATATTTAGAAAATTGGATATAATAGGTATACACTCGGATGAATATGCAAATTCATTGAACATACAAAAATCATTTCTTTGCAAATCTACAGATTTTTTATTCAATTTATCGAGGCAATCTTAGTATCGTATATTCTGATTAGTCATATTCTGTTTAGTCATATTCTGTTTAGTTATATTTTTCAGAGATAATCCAAGATAACATTCTTACTAAATAATCAAATACAAAGCAACGAATAATTCGTTTACTTAGATACCATAATTGGGAAATACCTCTTGTAGATATAAGTTCCTTTAGGTCGGTGTTAAATTAGTATTTGACTCGGAATTGGACGTCCCGAGCTTACCCCGGGGCTAGTAAAGACATTGTTTTCGCGCGCAAGTAGTGGGGAACAGCGTGCTATAATTTTGACCAAATGTTTGTAATGTACGAATTTTTTGCCGAAAATGGTCTCAAACGATATGGTTCGACTCTCTGATGAAGAATTCGAGGAAAAATCTGATTCTGTCCGGCGGGCCGACCGTTGTCACGATTACTTTTAGAACGGAAAGAGATAGTGATTCGTTAATGGGCATAATCGGCACAACGCTTTCCGAGCATAAGCAAATTCCATTCAGAGCCAACGCATTAACCACTTAACCAAATCTTGATAATATCCGAATAAGGCCAGAAGTAGCCGAACATATAAAAAAAAATTGAAAAAGATTGACTTCCTCTAAGGGAATCGAACCCAATACCGTGAAGGGCCTCGGAATGGACATTTCACACAGATCATGAGATGGTAATATGGCCTTCCTGTATATACGCAAAATTGCATCTTGATTGATTTTATTAACATGTGCTTTGCACAAAAACCAATTGCGATAAGAATTTCTCGTTGTAAACAAATCATTCATAATATTTTCTTCCTTCTATGAATAATCTTTTAATTCACGATAAATTGCTAATGAATAAAATATGTATTTTGATGTCAAACGACATCATGCGTAAAATTTCCCACTTCGCCAATCGCCAGTCATAAAATTGATTCGAACAGAAACGAAAAGGGTCAAAATTTTCAATACTGGGCATCTGACACGGTCGTGGCCTACGCATTTACGTAGGTAATGTAGATAAATGTGTTATCATGAAGGGGGACAGCCGGCAACAATGGGAACTGTGACAAATTGTGTGTATTCCCCATCGTATTAATCCGAACCAGTCAACATTGTAATAGATATAAGATTAGATGGGATTACACGGATTGTCTGTCCGGATACGAATAGCAGGGGGCGAAATATTGCCACACGCCGATCTGCGCTGCCGGCGTTGCCATAAGTACAATTCAGAAATCCCCAGAAAGTTGCAAGGCCCATGCCTGGCTGACCAAAGAAGGGAGATAATGGGGGAATGTTTGAGATAGCTATTATTGGACGCGTGTTCCACAAGGAACAGCGTGCTATCATTTCGTCACAATGTGTCTATTTTTCGAATTTTTTGCCGAAGATGTTCTCAAACGATTCAGTTCGACTCACTCATAAATATATATATATATATATATATATATATATATATATATATACAGGGTGTCTACTTTAAAAAGGGCCAAACTTCAAGGGGATATTATTCAAGTAATTTGCAACAAAAAATGTCATATAACACATGGTCCAAATCCTGACGGTTATTCTTCAATTTAACATTTCTTGATTTCACGAAATATTTAATATTTTTCCATAAAATCAATTATAATTCAGTTATCCAAGTAGCCACCTGAAATTCGATTACATATCTGGAAAGGGCATTAAATTTGCTAAAAGAAAAAAATTTCAGTGTGCCAAAAAAATCATTTTTGCGGGTGGGGTAAGAAGATGAATATCACGATTCTTAAGTGACCAAAAGCATTCATATTTTTCCAATGGTTTTATCGATGAAAAATTATTTATTAAGGACACGTTTTCTTTTCAGCAAAAATTACCTCATTCAATGTACTTTAAATTGACATATCAACTTTTGCGCTAACTGCTTTTCTTCTGCCATAATATCATGGCTAACAAGATTACAACGATAAAGTCGAAAAATTCCAAACCAAAATTTGCTCAGTTTTGAAGCTCTTTATGATTGAATATCGAAGTTATTCTCATGAGGATTATGAATTCAGGTATCTGTCAAAAAAGAGTAATTTGAAGAAATAAACTGATAAACAGATTTCATGAAAAAATGTGAAGAAAACATACCACATACTAATAAACACACTACATGCTATTTATAACAATTGTTCGGAATGTCCACCGCCTTGTTCGATACATTTTACAGATCGCTTTCGAACTGAATCCACAACCCTACGAAGTTCACAATGTTTTTGACGAATTTCTGCACAACACATATGTATCCTTTCGATCAAATCCTCTCGAGTCTGAACGCGAATTTGATACACTTTTTCTTTTAAGGTGTTCCAAACATAAAAATCTAAAGGCGTAAGGTCCGTGCTCGTTGGTGGCCATCTCACCGGACCGTACCTTCCAATCCATTGTTGCCCAAAATATTGATTCATTAAGTCTCGTACGTTCCGACTATTATGACCTGGACAGCCATCCATTTGAAACCACAAATTTCGCCTGTTAGCCAGGGGCATTTCATCTAATATGTTTGCTACGCTGCTTTAAATTAATCTTATGAATTCTTCAGAGTTGAGGCGATCGGGAAGTATAACTGGTCCAAAAAGTTCACCTCTCATCACTCCCAATCCCACGTTGACCCTTTATTAATGTTGGTAATGAGAAACAATAGTTGCATGGGGGTTTTCTCTTTTCCATACATGGCTTTTCCGCAAATTTATCAAACCCGATTCCGTAAAAGTTGCTTCATCAGTCCATAATATTCTATCGCTCCCCCACTCCTCCAACTTATTCAGGTACCACCTACAACATGTTAGTCTCACCTCAGCATCTACAACTAACAGATCCTGCACCTTTTCAAATGGTATGGATGAAACTTATTTTTTTTAGTACTCTGTGTACAGTAGAATGATGTATCCTCAATCTACATCCAACTCGACGAGTACTTGTTGTGGGGTCCTCCCGAATAGCTTGGAGTATAGCAGGTGCATGCTGGCCTTGCTGTGCATTTCGACCACCTTCTCTTATTCGGTAACCACCAAATGAGCCTGTTTCACCTAATCTTCTGAACACTTGTACAAATGTCTTTCTATTTGGTTGACGTCTGTTCGGAAAACGTATACCATACTCGCGAACTGCTGCGCGAGCATTTCCATTCGCAAATCCATATATGAACAGCATATCGCGATATTCTATGTTCGAAAAAACAGGCATTATAACACTTAATATTAATCGCGTTAATTTGTTAAATTCAAGAAAACGTTACTAATACTCAGAAATATTAAGTGACAAAAACTGTTAGATTTCAAATTTGTACAATGTTCACTTTGATATTCAATCGCAAGGAACTTCAAGAAAGAGCAAATTGAGGTTTGGAATTTTTACACTTTTTTGTTGTTAACTTGTTAGCCATGATATTATGGCAGAAGAAAAGCAGTTAGCGCAAAAGTTGATATGTCATTTTAAAGTACATTAAATGAGGTAGTTTTTGCTGAAAAGAAAACGTGTCCTTAATAAATAATTTTTCATCGATAAAACCATTGGAAAAATATGACTGATTTTGGACACTTAAGAATCGTGATATTCATCTTCTTACCACACCCGCAAAAATGATTTTTTTGGCACACTGAAATTTTTTTCTTTTAGCAAATCTAATGCCCTTTCCAGATATGTAATCGAATTTCAGGTGGCTGCTTGGATAACTGAATTATAATTGATTTTATGGAAAAATTTTAAATATTTCGTGAAATCAAGAAATGTTAAATTGAAGAATAACCGTCAGGATTTGGACCATGTGTTATATGACATTTTTTGTTGCAAATATCTTGAATAATCTCCCGTTGAAGTTTGGCCCTTTTTAAAGTAGACACCCTGTATATATACAGGGTGTTTCATCATAAAGTGGACAAACCTATATGGCGTATAGGAGATATCGAGAGAATCATTTTTGGCTTATGACATATACCCCGTTTTCGAACCATAAGCGAGATACAGGGTGTTAAACCTCAGGATTGAGCCATTTTCAATCCAATATTGTCAGTTTTCTATAACATATCAAGTTATGATTTTACGTCACAGTGGAGTATTTCGGGGTACTTTATCTAGAAAAGTTCAAAATCAGTCAAAAAAAAAATTCAAAATGGCGGAAAACCTAAAATGCTCTTCAATTTTTTTCTCGGTTCCAAATTTGAATTTAATTTTTCGAACGTGCTCATTTTTATAAGAATTTCTGTACAAGAAATTTCTGATAAATCGATAACAAATTTTTTTTTACATGTCTACAGCAAAAAAAAAATTTCACCCAAAATTGTTGATTTTTCACACGGTGGTACTCTATCTCCTACCAAATACGAATCTGAAAACAGAATCGAAAAATATCAAACGGTTTCTTCGCTAGAGCCATCCGAATATGGCATTTTGACTTCTTGCTCAACTAAAAATAATTAAATTAATAATTAAACTGATTTGACTATGGGGGTTTGTTGTGTGAATTTTGGCTATCAAATTATTCCAAATCCTGGAAAAGAATTAATCACAAAATAGTTTTTTATGTTACTCTGATGGAATTCTTAAGTTCATCTCTAGACTCTAGACTGAGAAATGTTAATTGGAACTTATCTAAGAATGCTCAGAATCGTTACCTAGCAACGGCGATTCACCGAACTGCTAGATTTTCAATTTTCACTTAGTAGAATATTACATTTCGATTGAAATGAATAGAAATGGGAAAATATTAGGAAGCAATGTCCTTTTGTAACTTAAATAATTTCGAAATTTCAATGATATTTTGAGGAATAATTCAACATTTATCTAACTCGGAAATAAAGAACAAGAAATAGAATGGAAAAAATAATTTAATAACTCTGAAAAAAATTTAAATTCATAATTCATTCTCAAAAATATTTCCATTTTTCTGTAAACACCTTCTCGCTCTTTTCGCCATTGTATTCACCGATGCTGCAATCATTTCCGGGTTTCGGCGAATTTCGTCAGCAGCTGATTCAATTCGCTCAATAAGTTCTTCTCTCGAGTTTACTGGAGCTCGCTTGTCATAGACAAGGCTTTTCATGTGACCCCAGAAATAATAGTCAAGAGGTGTCAAATCTGGTGAAAGAGGAGGCCATGCAACCGGTTCTAATCGACCAATCCATCGGTAGGGGTATTTAGTGTCTAAATACTCCCGTACAGTTCTCACTGTGTGAGCAGGACAACCGTCATGTTGGTACCAAATTCCTTGAAAATGGCTCAGAGGAATATCTTCCATTAGATTCGGCAAAGTCTCCCGCAAGAATTGATAATACGTATTTCCAGTCAACGTTTGAGGGAGAATGTAAGGTCCGATGATAAATCGATCCTTGATACCCGCCCAAACATTAACTGAAAACCTCTTTTGTCTATTCCTTTGTATTGTTGCATGCGGATTCTCCCTTTGCCATATAACAGTATTTTTACTATTAAAGAATCCGTCTCTATGAAACGTAGCTTCATCAGTGAAAAGAATTTTACCCAAGAAATTTCTATCAGCACGTTTTCTTCTAAGAACAAAGCGACAAAATTCTTTCCTTCTATCACAATCACCCTCTTCTAAGGTTTGAGTTTTTTGGTAATGATATGGACGGTAATTGTTTCGTTTCAAAATTCTCCATACAGTTGATCTGCTTCTCGTACTTAGATGATTCGCTAAAGTTTTCGTAGATATCTCCGGATTTCTATCAACCATATCCAGTATGCGTTCATCATACGTTCGGATAGATTCCTTCTTTTTGCGGGAGAGAGTACCTTTCTCTCGTAATTTCCGTACTGTCGCCAGAAACGTCTTGAAATTTGGTAGTGCTCTACCTGGAAATCTACGGGAGTAGATTTCTCTCGCTTTCCTCGCCGAGGAATTTCCTTCATAATACGCCTGAATCATATCATTTTTTTCCAAAACTGAATATTTCATTTTCATTCAAAACTAGATTGCGCTTCGAATAAAACGTCAAATTCGGTGAATCGCCGTTGCTAGGTAACGATTCTGAGCATTCTTAGATAAGTTCCAATTAACATTTCTCAGTCTAGAGTCTAGAGAAGAACTTAAGAATTCCATCAGAGTAACATAAAAAACTATTTTGTGATTAATTCTTTTCCAGGATTTGGAATAATTTGATAGCCAAAATTCACACAACAAACCCCCATAGTCAAATCAGTTTAATTATTAATTTAATTATTTTTAGTTGAGCAAGAAGTCAAAATGCCATATTCGGATGGCTCTAGCGAAGAAACCGTTTGATATTTTTCGATTCTGTTTTCAGATTCGTATTTGGTAGGAGATAGAGTACCACCGTGTGAAAAATCAACAATTTTGGGTGAAATTTTTTTTTTGCTGTAGACATGTAAAAAAAAATTTGTTGTCGATTTATCAGAAATTTCTTGTACAGAAATTCTTATAAAAATGAGCACGTTCGAAAAATTAAATTCAAATTTGGAACCGAGAAAAAAATTGAAGAGCATTTTAGGTTTTCCGCCATTTTGAATTTTTTTTTTGACTGATTTTGAACTTTTCTAGATAAAGTACCCCGAAATACTCCACTGTGACGTAAAATCATAACTTGATATGTTATAGAAAACTGACAATATTGGATTGAAAATGGCTCAATCCTGAGGTTTAACACCCTGTATCTCGCTTATGGTTCGAAAACGGGGTATATGTCATGAGCCAAAAATGATTCTCTCGATATCTCCTATACGCCATATAGGTTTGTCCACTTTATGATGAAACACCCTGTATATTCTTTTTTTTTTCATAAACAATCTAAGGTCAAATTCAATTCTGGACGTAAATATCTCGGACAAGTTAGTTAACGACCAAAATCCACCGAGCGGTTTCGGAGTTATGACCATTTTTGGCGCTCTAGTTCCTCGGAACTGAGTGCTTATCAATTTGCCCAAATGTCTGTAATTTTCAAATTTTTTGATGAAAATGGTCTTAAACGATTTGGTTCGACTCACTATTCAAGAACCCGTGGTCGAAATTCATTCTGTCCGGCCGGCCGTAGGCACGATAACTCTCGAACGGAATGAGCTAGACAGTTGAAATTTTCAAAGTAGTTTTGGGAGATAAATATCTCCGCTAAGTTCGTTATTGGGCAAAATCGGATAGATGGTTTCGGAGTAACAAAAAAAAAAAATTTTTTTACAAGGCAAATTCCAAATAAAATTTTTTTCAATAAGCTGTCTTACCATAAGAATCCAATGATATCATTTTTAACTCTAACAAGCAAATACTTTCGGATATATGATTTTTCAAAATTTCAATAATAAATCGTATTTCAACGTTGTCACAGAATGATATTATTCTATGTATGAATTGTCATAATGTCAAATGATGTTCCTGAGACATGACATTATCTAATCAATCGAAGAATTGTGAGCGAAGTGAGAAAAATCTCAGTTGTTTGCTCCGAAATTAGGTTTTCTCAGAAAATTCTTACATTTCGGAACGGAACATGAAGTAAGAGATCTGAGAGTAGTGAGACTGCTTTTCATCCATAGACATAGATATAACTCTCGAACGGAATGAGGTAGGTAGTTGAAATTTTCGGAGTAGTTTAGGGAGATGAATATCTCGGTTAAGTTCGTTATTGGGCAAAATTGGCCAGATTTAATTTGATTTCTTCCATGGTGCAGTTCTCATTCTCATGATTGCTCATTTAACCTTGATAAATAAACTATTATTTAAATTGAATTTCCTTTATGATGCAGTTCTATCATATGAATATATTGATATAATTCCCAACTCTGAGAAACCAATACTTTCGGAAATATAATTTGTCTGTTTGAACTAGAGCGCCAGATAGCTCCTGTCCACAGGGCTTGAACCCATTTTTAGTAAAAACATTTTTTATGAATATTTCCTGAACCCAGCACTCGATCGACCTGATATTTAGCATCAAATTGTAGAATCATGAACTTTATATGCTTGCGAAGTTTTGTATTGATTGGATGGCTATAAACAAAAAAAAATTCAATTCTTTGAAAATTTTGTTTTCTCAATAACTCGAAAAATACTGATCCCATTAAATTGACACTCGGTTGTTAAATGCAAAGTTTTTTAACTCTTAGCGAAATATTTTTCTTGATATTCCGAACCCAAATATCGGATTGAGTTCAATTTTGGCACTTTGGTGACCAATGGGGATCCTCTTGGGGTGTGCATTTCACTGAGAACAGACCACTAGGAGCCCAAAATTTTGTCAAAGGAACTTGACAAAATATAAAAGAGCACTGTCGTGAAATCAGTACTCTTTGGCGCGCTTGTTCACGTTGGCTAATGTAAATTAAATGATTAGTGTTTCAAGCTCAGTGGATAGAGCGTGCTGGATAGGGAATCCAATCCCGCAAATGCGGGATCCCTCTGAAATTCTGCGGGATCTACATTGCGGGATTTTCCGTGCGGGATCTGCGGGATTCAATATTAAAATTCCGTATTCGATAATGAAAGCGTAAAAGCCTCAGAAAAAGAATGAGTACTCTTTTTGTCGACCTTTTTGCGGCCGTAAAATCAACTATTTTTGAAGGCAAGTACTTTGCGGACGAAAAAGTACTTTTTCGTCCACAAAATTACTTCCTCGTCCGCTGTGGTCGCTATGGATACGGCATGATACGGCCCAATACAAACATAAGTGTCTGTAAGAATAACTGTCAGTGCTGTGATCACTATGGATATGGCATGATACGGTTCAATACAAACATAAGTGTATTTGAAAATAACTGTCTATAATGCTATAATGAAATTATTTAAGTGGTGCGAAATTCATAAAAGTATGTAGAGGTCGACGAAAAAATGTAATATGCACCTCGGCGAAAAACTGTCTCTTGTCTCGCCTGCTTGCAATTTGCAGGCATGACAATAATAGACAGTTTTTCGTCGTTGGCACATACATAACTATTATGCTACGACTAAGTATAGTATGTTTTTAATTGCATAAGATCTTTTTATAAGCATTTTTATTAGGTTGAGTAAAAAGAGTATATATATTTTTAACAATCCCACATTCTTGCGGATCCGCGCGCGGGATTGGTTATTTCAATTCCGCGCGTTTGCAGGATAGAGGGTTTGGTGCGGGATTGGATTTCCTAGTGCCGGAGATGAACCCAGAGGGTAGTGGACATCATTCAATGTCGGGTGAAACATCAACAGTACTGTGTCTAAGCTGGCGTAAGGATTGAGTAACAAAGTTGACAAAGAACCGAACTGTCTCCTTAGTCGTACAAGCTCCTTGGAGCTTCTGAGGTATATCCTTGGGAAAGACTTAGGAGGGTCAGTATAATCATAATCATGTTTATAGCATGCGTGCAATTTCAGATTGACCTCACAAGGAATGAAAAAGTTTAAAAAAGCTTTGATGCAATCTGCTTTGGCACGCGTGTTATAAACATGATTATGAGTATACTGACCCTCCTAAGTCTTCCCAAGTAGACCCCTCAGAAGTAGTCAGAAGCTTCTAGGAGCTGGTGTGACTAAGGAGAGTCAGTCGTGTCCTTTGTCAACTTTGTTACTCGATCCTTACGCCTGCTTAGACACAGCACTGTTAATTTTTGACCCGACAGTGAAAGGTGTCCACTACCCTCTGGGTTGATCTCCGACACGCCCAATCCACTGAGCTTAAAACACTAATCATTTAATTCATATTAGCCAACGTGAACACCAAAGAGTACTGACTTCACGTCAGTGCTTTTTTATATTTTTATTTGTTATAATTTTGCCCAAATGTCTGCAACTTTTGATTTTTTCGCCGAAAATGGTTTCAAACGATTAGATTCTGATGAAGATTTCGAGGTCAGATTTGATTCTATTCCGCCGGACAAGTTCGTTAATGGGCATAATCGGTCCAACGGTTTCAGAGAACAAATTATGTTTTCAGCCTATGCGTATCTGATCAAATTGAAACTTAGTAACTAGTTGTAGAATACCGACATAAATATGTATTTGAAATTTTGTAAGGATCGTATCACCAGAAAATTGAAAAAAAATTGGTTCAAGCACTGACGTGAAGTCAGTAGCTTTCGAACGCATGTTCTATTGTCTACTCACCTCTATTGGACACTCTACTACTAATTTAGCATCGATATATACCGTTTTCTCAGCTTTTAGTATATAGGAATACATTTCATACCATTTTAATTACATACTTCAGTAGAGAATCATCTATGATCACAGAAATTTTAATTGTAACATATATGTATTCTATTGGAAATGAAATACGAATTCACGAAATTCCGCGAAAATTAGTGGGTCAGAATTCTACAAGTGATCACCGAGTTTTAATTGGATAAAATTTGTATATTTTGAGTTATAGAGTAAATAACATCAAAATTTCAGATGAAACATAATCACATAATCGGCAAAAACAATTTGGCCCATTATGCCAAAATAACAAACTTAAATGTCGCATTCAGATGCGCAACCTACCCTCAAAATTGCAAGTCGCTATCCCTTTCCGTTCTCAAGTTATTGTGAGATACAATCATAATATTTTTTCGTATTTTTTTTTTATTTTAAATTTGATCGGATTTGTATTGGTTCAAAACAAAATTATTACTCGGCAACCATTGGGCCGATTATGCCCTTTAACAAACTTGTCCGTCGTATTAGGACGCGCCACCTACCCTGAAAATTTCAAGTCGATATCTCGAACCAAATTCGAAACAAATTTTGGCAAAAAATTTGAAAATTACAGACAATTGGGCAAATGATAACGCGATATTTCCCAGAACATGCGAGCAAAAAGTATTAAAAAATAATATTTATTTCACGATAACTTGAGAACAGAAAGAGATAGCAATTTGCAATTTTTGTGCGTATGTCCTGGGGAACATCGCGTTATCATTTTGCCTAAATTTCTGAAATATTCGAATTTTTTGATGAAAATGGTCTCGAATGATTGGGTTCCACCAATACCTCCTAGAATACAAGGCCACAGGGCTCTTTCGAGAATTGCTGTGACGTCACCACTCGAAGTGCACTCTGTTGCTAGCGTGCCTGAGGCGTGCTTGTACTGCCCTTTTAGTTTATGTTTGGTTTGCGACGTCATTCAACCTGTTGCTAAACCAGCGTAAATAATAAGTGTTGTCCAGTGCTTTTGTGATATTTGTGAGTACTTTTCAGTAGTATCTCTGTGTGAACAAAATGCCTAATATGTGTTGTGTACCGGGGTGTAGGGGAAATTACAGAAACGGACCGAAAGTGCACGTTTTTAAGTTCCCAATGGCTTCGTGTTTGTTTAAAAAGTGGATTTCCGCCATTCCTAGGCAAAATTTCAAACCATCCGTTCACAGCAGAGTTTGTGAGAAGCATTTTGGAGACGATAATTTCATCAAATCCACTTCAGCGAAGGATTCTAGAACTGGCCATATAGTTACAGTACCTCTGAAAATCCATAGGTTAAGAAGAGATGCTGTTCCTAATCTGTTTCCAAACTGTCCTAAGTATTTATCGAAAGATATCATGGTAAGGGTAAGTCGTGACGAAAAATTAGAACATTTTGAACAGGGCATGTGTTATTCAATTCATTTTGGAATATACAGGCTGGTCCAGACATTAACCAAGAAATTTTAACCACGTATTCTACGTCAAAAATAAGCCCTAGTTTGTCGTATAAACATATGTCGGGAAATGCTTCCTCTTTGAGATACAGGGTGTTAAAATTATTAGAAAAAAAAAATGTTTTCCTTTCTTTTACTTCGAACACCTTCTTAAAATTCATAATTGAGTGTGGCTATTAACGCTTATTTTTTTGTAATTATACGTTTCGTTTACAAAGATAGTCTTATTATTATTATGTACCATATCAAATTTTAGCGATTTCCTCATGCATGAGAATGTGTTTAATTTTTTACTCGGAAACGGTACCTCGGATGTCAAAAACGCAAGAGAATGAATTTGCTCCATATTGAATAAGGATTCCAAGAGTAATTTTAAATGTTGGAAAAACCAGTGGCGTATCATTTTTTGTCAGAAAATATTTAGTCTCGATGCAGTGCGGACGCCACTGGTAGAATAAACGAAAAATTATTCCATTCAAAAAATGCTCCTTGATCCTTAAAACCTATGTCCCAAATTTATTAGAAATATTTCAAAAAGTGTAAAAGTTATTAATGAAAAACATTTTTTTTTCTATAATTTTAACACCCTGTATCTCGGAGAGGAAGCATTTCTCGACATATGTTTGTATGACAAACTATGGCTTATTTTCGACGTAGAATACGTGGTTAAAATTTCTTGATTAAGATCTGGACCACCCTGTATAGATCAATATGAAATTTTACCTGAAAACCAATGTGAAACTCATTCCACTGAAATAATTGCCAATATAATTATAACATGCACTACAAATACACTTTTGAAAAATTACTGCGGAAAGACAAATGACCGTCATGTTAAAACTTCCAATAAGAGAAAATTGAAAACCTTTGAACGTAAATGATCCTTCAGATAATTAAATTCTCATTCAAGAATACATCGAGCCAAATTTCCTCCTGGAAAACATCATTACGATATTCTCTAATTTTAATATTGATATAATTTTTCGTTTCCAAATTATAAATGAGTAAAATCAATTGGGATTTTCGTCGTATGTTATTTCAATCGCTTTCTTCATTCATACAATATTGATAAATCTGTTCCATTGATAAGAAATACTTTCTGCTCTAAAAGTAATAAAACGGATGGGATGCAATGAAAGGCCCAGATGATGACTGGCATCGTCTTAAAACCGAAAACCATAATAAAGTCACGTTTTCATTCAGTTATAATGTGAAACAATCGTGAAATCTGCACCGATCGCTCACGCTCCGTTTAGTGAGATGCACTCCTGTTGCTTACGTCACGCGGCAGCGCTGAGGCCTTGTATTCTAGGAGGTATTGGTTCCACTCCCTGATGAAGAAATTGAGGTAAAATTTCAGTCTGTCCGTCCAGCCATGCTAAGATTACCTACTTGAGAACGGAAGGGTAGGTATAGCGTGTCCCAATACGACGGACAAGTTCGTTAATGGGCATAATCGACCCTACGGTTTCCAAGTGATAATTTTGTTTTCAAACAGCACAAATCCGATCGAATTGAATCTTGGTGAGTAGTTGCTGAATACAAACCTAAGGACTTCTGTGAACTTTTGTGAGAATCTTATCACTAAAAAATTATTAAAAAATATTATTCATGCCACGATACCCTGAGAACGGAAACAGATAACAACTTGAAATTTTCAGGTTATATTATGCATCTAAATGCGACATTAGAGTTTTTTTATAGACATAATCGGACAAACTATTTTGGAGTTATACCCATCTGAAATTTGGTTGTTATTTCCTCAATAAGTCGAAAAATACAAAACCAATCCAATTCAAGCAGTTATCAGTTAGCGAGAAAAACCGAGAAAGTACTTTCTCGTCCGCAAAGTACTTGCCTTCCATAATAGTCGATTTTCGGACGCAAATTAGTACGTAAACTGTAACTTTCCATAGGGGTCGACGAAAAATATATTTATCATATTTATATATGTACTTACAAAACCATTAGGCAGATTTTACCAAACGCATGATCTTTGAATTCTAGCTTTAAATCTACCTTGCAAAGTCCCCAACATATTTTTCTCCTAAGATATCGTGACGTCCAGAGACAGAGATAATCGAAATTCGCAAAATTATTTGGATGAAATGATGGCTCCCTTATGGTTATTGCTTTTACCATAAACACAAAAACCATATTTGCACCACAAACTGTAATAGCTCAAATAAATTTCACGAAATTCACCACAACTCATTACAAAGCGGCAACAGCGTATACTTATTCTCGTGCTTTTCTTTCGCCACGTTCCTGTAGGAACAAGGGGACAGATTCCATATTCGCTTAATAGAAAATCGATTCCAATTACCCCTGATTTATTGTTGATTTATTAATAATTTCAGATTGCAGGGATTTGTTGCCCGTTTTCAGTATCTGTATTATGTATCAATATGTCATTAAGATCGAGTGTGGATAAGGTTAATGTATGATGTATGAAAAATGTCCATTCGTTGGAGGAAGAGGGGAATATGTTTTGATTTGGTATGTTCAATGATTTGATAGTCTATTGTTGGGCGAGTCGAGAATGAAATATGAACGAAGTGTATAGCGATTTGAGATATCTTGAATTCAAGTAGGTTTTCGAGAATATTTTGATTTCTCCATGTCTCGTCTTTTCTTGGGTGTGGCGGACGGCATAAAGGCAAAATGTACCATGTTTCGGTTAATAGAACAAATTCTAGCTCCGACTAAAACGCGGTACACTTTGTTGCCTTCTCGGCATGCATCGAACGCACTTGTGATTTGCGTAATGAGCCTGATACTTACAGGTATTCTTTCAGCGGTACAATTTTGCCATATTACTTCCACAACGAGATTCAACTACTTTTATTGCGCGTATGTTCTGGGGAACATCGCGTTATCATTTTGCCCAAATGTCTGTAATTTTCGAATTTTAAGCCGAAAATGGGCTCAAGCGATCATCCTAAGGACGTCTGCAAAATTTTGTGAGAATCGTATCACTATAGAAATAAAATGGGTTCAAGCCCTGTGGACAGGAGCTTTCTGGCGCTCTAGTTCAAACAGACAAATTATATCTCCGAAAGTATTGGTTTCTCTGAGTTGGGAATTATATGAATGTATACATATGATAGATCTGCATCATAAAGGAAATTCAATTCAAATAATAGTTTATTTATCAAGATTAAATGAGCAATCATGAGAATGAGAACTGCACCATGGAAGAAATCGAATTAAATCTGGCCAATTTTGTCCAATAACGAACTTAACCGAGATATTCATCTCCCTAACCTACTCTGAAAATTTCAACTACCTAGCTCATTCCGTTCGAGAGTTATTGTGGAAAAACATATTTTAAATTTTCAAAATTTTTTTTTTACACTTTGCGGTAATCTGGTCATTACAAAACTTCACATGCGTATAAAGGTCATGATTCTACAATTTGATGCTAAATTTCAGATAGATCGAAGGAACTTGTCCGAGATATTTACGCTCCAAAACCACCTTGCAATTTTCAATCCGCTTACTCCTTTCGTTCGAGAGTTATCGTGCCTACGGCCGGTCGGCCGGCCGGACGGAATCGATTTCGCACTCGGATTCTTGATCAGTGAGTCGAACCAAATCGTTTGAGACCATTTTCAGCCAAAAATTCCAAAATTACAGACACTTGGGCAAATTGATAAGCACTCTGTTCCGAGGAACTAGAGCGCCAAAAAAACAAGTTTCGTATGACAATTGCCCAAAACAGGTTTAAAGTACCTACAAATAGTAGATATTCCATAAAACATGTATTAAAGAAGGGAAGAAATAATGAAAAAATTACCTTGTAATCGATCAAAAATTTCCTCATCTACGTTCACCAAATCTTCTTCTCTCTCGAACTAAAGAATTATAATAATAATAATAATAATAATAATAATAATAATAATAATAATAATGTTTATTGCAATAAATTTCCATACATAAAGTGTTACATCATTGTCCCTTAGCTAATAAACACAATAATCCTCCACAAGGAAAATTTCCGCGCGTGGACAAAATATAAGCCTTAATTCTAAGCATATCCAACACATCATACACCCATTAACCTAACAAAAAAATTTCATTTTCTGGTTTTTTTTTTTTTTTTCTATTTTCTAAACCATATAATTCCTATTTTACTTTTTTTACATTTTTTTTTCTATTTTCTTTCTAAAAAATGTCTAACAGCTTTTCGGCCTTTCTCATTTAAATACGTAATAACAATTATTTTTTTTTTCATATTTTTTGAATGTGAAGTTTTAGCAGTCTTTGGCAGTTCATTGATTAAACGAGGTCCCAAAGAAATGAAAGATCATTGATCGTTGCTTTCAATATTTACGTAATATTTTCAAACATTTTCGGGTGAGGTCCCCGTTGCATCGCTAAAATACGAGTATTTCAACCCCAATATTTTTGAAGTTACAATATTCCCTTCTGTCAAGTTGACATTATGAAAATTCATACATAGAATAGAATAATTATATCAATCTGTAAAATACGATTTACATTGAAATTTTGAAAAATCATATCTCCGAAAGTATTAGCTTGTTAGAGTTAAAAATGATATGAATGGATTTTTATGATAAAACTGCTTATTAAAAAAAATTTTATTTGGAATTTGTTTTGTAAAAAAAAAATTTTTTTTTTATTACTCCGAAACCTTCTGTCCGATTTTGCCTAGTAACGAATTTAGCCGAGATATTTATCCCCCAAACCTACTCTGAAAATTTCAACTCTCTAGCTCATTCCGTTCGAGAGTTATCGTGCCTACGGCCGGCCAGCCGGACGGCCGGACAGAATGAATTTCCACCATGGATTCTTGATCAGTGAGTCGAACCAAATCGTTTAAGACCATTTTCATCGAAAAATTCGAAAATAACAGACATTTGGGCAAATTGATAAGCACTCAGTTCCGAGGAACTAGAGCGCCAAAAATGGGTTCAAGCCCTGTGGACAGGAGCTTTCTGGCGCTCTAGTTCTAACAGACAAATTATATCTCCGGAAGTATTGGTTTCTCTGAGTTGGGAATTATATCAATGTATACATATGATAGAGCTGCATCATAAAGGAAATTCAATTCAAATAATAGTTTATTTATCAAGATTAAATGAGCAATCATGAGAATGAGAACTGCACCATGGAAGAAATCGAATTAAATCTGGCCAATTTTGCCCAATAACGAACTTAACCGAGATATTCATCTCCCTAACCTACTCTGAAAATTTCAACTACCTAGCTCATTCCGTTCGAGAGTTATTGTGGAAAAACTTTTTTTAAATTTTCAAAATTTTTTTTTACACTTTGCGGTAATCTGGTCAATACAAAACTTCACATGCTTATAAAGGTCATGATTCTACAATTTGATGCTAAATTTCAGATAGATCGAACGAACTTGTCCGAGATATTTACGCTCCAAAACCACCTTGCAATTTTCAATCCGCTAACTCCTTTCGTTCGAGAGTAATCGTGCCTACGGCCGGTCGGCCGGCCGGACAGAATCGATTTCGCACTCGGATTCTTGATCAGTGAGTCGAACCAAATCGTTTGAGACCATTTTCAGCCAAAAATTCCAAAATTACAGACACTTGGGCAAATTGATAAGCACTCTGTTCCGAGGAACTAGAGCGCCAAAATTAAGTTTCGTATGACAATTGCCCAAAACAGGTTTAAAGTACCTACAAATAGTAGGTATTCCATAAAACATGTATGAAAGAAGATGAGTAATAATAAAAAATTACCTTGTAATCGATCAAAAATTTCCTGATCTACGTTCACCAAATTTTCTCCTCTCTCGAACTACAGAATTATGCTTTCAATATTTACGTAATATTTTCAAACATTTTCGGGTGAGGTCCCCGTTGCATCGCTAAAATACGAGTATTTCAACCCAAATATTTTTGAAGTTACAATATTCCCTTCTGTCAAGTTGACAATTCATACATAGAATAATTATATCAATCTGTGAAATACGATTTACATTGAAATTTAAAAATCATATCTCCGAAAGTATTAGCTTGTTAGAGTTAAAAATGATATGAATGGATTCTTATGATAAAACTGCTTATTAAGAAAAAATTAATTTGGAATTTGTTTTGTAAAAAAAAAATTTTTTTTTTATTACTCCGAAACCTTCTGTCCGATTTTGCCCAGTAACGAACTCAGCCGAGATATTCGTCCCCCAAACTTACTCTGAAAATTTCAACTCTCTAGCTCATTCCGTTCGAGAGTTATCGTGCCTACGGCCAGCCGGCCGGACGGCCGGACAGAATGAATTTCCACCACGGATTCTTGATCAGTGAGTCGAACCAAATCGTTTAAGACCATTTTCATCGAAAAATTCGAAAATTACAGACATTTGGGCAAATTGATAAGCACTCAGTTCCGAGGAACTAGAGCGCCAAAAATTTTAAAAATACTATTAAAAAATATTATTCATGTCAAGATAACCTGAGAACGGAAAGAGATAGCGGCTTGAAATATTGAGGTTAGGTTGCGCATCTGAATACAACATTTGAATTTGTCTATAGGTATAATCGGCCAAACGGTTTTGGAGTTGAATCCATCTGAAATTTGGTTGTTATTTCCTCAATAACTCGAAAAATACAAAAACCGATATAATTCAAACATGGTTATTAGTTGTATAATGCCAACGCTAAAATTCTAGCGAAATTTCGTGAGGATCGCTCCACTAGAAAATTTTAAAAAAATCATTGAAAATAATTGAAAAAAATGCTATATATCAGAAACTATTCGTTGGACATCGCTGAAATTTTGCAAGAGCATTCAGAATCTAAATCTACTGCAAAGTTCTAAGTTTGAACACGATCGGATCCATATTGTTGGAGATCCGAACAGCCTTGTGTGAGTTCAGTAGCTGGATGGGAATAGCAGAAATTTTGCGAGAACCTTCAAATCCATGAATGTCATGCTGACATATTTCAATTTTCGGGCCGATTTTTTCATCACAAATCTATTTGAGATGGTAGCCCTACATTAGGGTCCTGTAGCGGTCTTCGAACATCTGAATAATCATAGTCTGGATTGGACAGACCTGGTTTTGAAATAGATCCACCTTAGGAGCTACAACATTTTCCTTTTTGAATTCAAATATTGAAGGAATTCTTATGAACAAGTGTGAGAGGGGACTTTTGAAAGGTTTTGTATTATTTTTAATTTGTTCGTTTTGTTCCTACGGTCTTTTCATTTTTGTGAGTCCGGGGGAACATTGCGTTATCATTTTGCCCAAATGTATGTAATTTTCGCCGAAAATGGTCTCTAACGAATGGGTTCGACCCCCTGATGAAGAATTCGAGGTCAAATTTGATTCTGTCCGGCCGGCCGGCCGACCGTTGCCACGATATTTTGAGGACGGAAAGGGAAGCGACTTGAAAATTTCAGGGTAGGTGGCGCATCCTAATACGTCGGACAAGTTCGTTAATGGGTATAATCGGCCCAATGGTTTCCGAGTAATATTTTTGCTTTCTACCAATTCAAATCCGATCAAATTGAAACATGGTGATTAGTTGTAGAATACAAACCTAAGATGTTTGTGAAATTTTGTGACAATCGTATAACTAGAATAAAAAAAAATTATAAAAAAAAATTGGTTCAAGCACTGACGTGAAGTCAGAAGCTTTGGCGCGTATGTTCTATTGTCCAATCTCCTATATTGGACACTCTTAATCGAATTTACCAGGGTGAATTCTATTATAATTTGAAAATATGCCACATAAAGTTCCCCACTATGATTGATTTAGCTTTTTCAATAATCATCCCAGTCAAAATAGTCAATATTTCTCTTAAACAAAATCAAGAAACGGAGTTTTCCAATGTATCGCAATAGCCATGGTAAATTCGATTAAGAGTGTCCAATACAGGAGCATGGACAATAGAACATACGCGCAAAAGCTCAGCTTCACGAAAAAAAAATTGGTTCAAGCATTGACGTGAAGTCAGAAGCTTTTGCGCGTATGTTCTATTGTTCATTCTCCTGTATTGGACACTCTTAATCGAATTTACCATGGCTATTGCGATACATTGGAAAACTCCGTTTCTTGATTTTGTTTAAGAGAAATATTGACTATTTTGACTGGGATGATTATTGAAAAAGCTAAATCAATCATAGTGGGGAACTTTATGTGGCATATTTTCAAATTATAATTATCAGAATATTCAAAAACAAGATAATTTCATTCTGTCCCATTTGAATGAAAAGTTATTTTTTTTTTCTGTTCCAATGTTTTCAGTTAGTTCAGGACTGAAAAATATTATTGACAAAATTAAATTTATATTCGATATCGTGCAGTTACAAGGCCAAATTAAATAAATATGAATTTCCGGTGTTTCTAAAATGTGTAACCATATACCTATATTTGTGTTTGTAGAAAAAAATTCCTGAATGTTTTTGTGAAAATAGAGTACATATAGCGATATGCCACGATCACGCAAAAATTCTGCTACATTGTTGAAATTTAAGGTTAACGCAATTTCAGTTGAATCCACGGTTCTGTCATCATCTAAGATCGCATTCGTCATATTATTCTTCCTTCAGAAACTCATACCTTTCATCCATCCTGATTTACAACATGGCATAATTGCAACTTTCTAACGTTATCCGTGTTACCAAGATGTTATCAGCATGTGCGGCACGACGCTTTGGCTCCCCTTTTAGGCAAAATTGTAGCAGTTCACCTTGAGAATGATATCTTTATAGTAGTCACCCTTTCAGCCACCCTTTCAGTCCGTGCAGTTTTTGGAATAACTGCATCCAATATTGCAAAATAGTTCTTAGGGAGTATTGAAGATTGCAAGAGTACCGTAATTGGTTTTACAACGGGTTCGGAAATTGTGGCATTTATTATTTTATTTCGGTTAGGCAATTTGCTCCGGGAATAGAAGTCACCGGCTTGTCGGCATAGAGTTGGAGTTGATTCTGGATGCTGAAAGGTCGAGTGAACGAACTGGAGTTACGCAGTGGTTTCGTTTATTATTTTCTCGAAAAACTATGTTCTATTGTCCATTCTACTGTATTTGACACTCTTAATCAATTAAATTCGATTAAGAGTGTCCAATACAGGAGAATGGACAATAGAACATACGCGCAAAAGCTCCTGACTTCACGTCAGTGCTCAAACCAATTTTTTTTCGTAATTTTTTAAAAATTTTCCAGGGGTACGGTTCTCACAAAATTTTGTCGAATGTATTTCCTAGAAGTTGTTAAATTATCGTGGAAGTTTTGAATGCCAGTTTTATATTAACCTTTTCAAAAATATTCTGGAATTTGTTTTCAGATAGAACGTGAAAGCATGGAAATCTTTTACCGTTTCTATTTCTTTCGTTAGGGTTATGTTAACATCAACTAACATAAAAATACAGATATCATCAACAAACATATAGATAAAAATCTCAGTAACATAACCATAACGAAAGAAATAAAAATTGTTTCAAGCACTGACGTGAAGTCGATTAAGAAGTCCAATACAGGAGAATGGACAATAGAACATACGCGCAAAAGCTCCTGACTTCACATCAGTGCTTGAACCTATTTTTTTTCCTAATTATTTAAAAATTTTCTAATGTTATGGTTCTCACAAAATTTTATACACGCCTTTATGTCGATATTCTACAATTAGTTACCAAGCTTCAATTCGATCGAACCTATATTTTTTGAGTTATCGAGGAAATAATATTCCAGGTGGGTGTAACTCCAAAACCGTTGGGCCGATTAAGCCCAAAAACGAACTCAACTACCCCATTTGGTGGCACAACCTACTTTCGTTCGAAAGTTATCGAGGCAACGGTCACCCATTCAGCTCTTGAACTCACACAAGGCTGCTCGGATCTCCAAAAATATAGATCCGACCGTATTCAAACTTGGAAATTGGCAGTAGACTTAGGTTTTGTGAGGCTCTCGCAAAATTTCAGCGATGTCGGACAAATAGTTTCTGATATATTGAATGTTTTTAAATATTTTTCAATGATTTTTCAAAAATTTTCTAGTTATTCGATCCTCACGAAATTTTGCAAGAATTTTTGCGTTGGCATTCTACAACTAATAACCATGTTTGAATTGGATACTATGATACTGGTAACTATGTTTGAATTGGAACGGTTTTGTATTTTTCGAGTTATTGAGGGTACAACAACCAAGTTTCAGATGGGTATAACTCCAAAACCATTTGACCGATTATTCCTATAAACAAACTCAAATTTCCCACTCAGATGCACAACCTAACCAGAGAGTTTCAAGTCGCTCTCTTTCCGTTCTCAGGTTATCGTGACATAAATAATATTTTTTAATAATTTTTTTAAAATTTTCTAGTGATTCGATTCTTACAAAATTTCACAACCGTCTTTAGGTTTGAATTCTACAAATACTCACCAAATTTCAATTCGATCGTATTTGTAATGGTTGAAAACAAAATTATTACTCAGAAAACATTGGGCCGATTATGATACCCATTAACGAACTTCTCCTTCATATTGGAATGCGCCTCCTACCTATTGATTTCAAGTCGCTATTTCTTTCTGTTCTCAAGTGATCGTGGCAACGGACGGCCGGCCGGACAGAATCAAATTTGACCGCGAATTCTTCATCAGGGAGTAGAACCCAATTGGTTGAGACAATTTTCGGCAAAAAAATCGAAAATTACAGATATTTGGGCAAATGATAACGCGATGTTCCCCAGAACATACGTGCAAAAAGTATTCAAACGATCCATTTTGAGGCCTTTCCTGGGTTGTTTTGTGACTAGGTAGGATGTGGCTTCTCATACGAAGATGAGATGTAGACCGTTTCTTCTTCCTCATTGCACAACCTGCACAGTGGATCTTCTCCACAAATGTTTTCTTAGATTGCAATAACCGTATATTAGTTCAGTAGCATATCTTATGGGTGCTCTTGTTCGTCGGAACAGGCGAACTTATCAATTTGCCCATATGTCTGTAATTTTCGAATTTTGACTGAAAATGTTCTTAAACTATTTGGTTCGACTCACTGATCAAGAATACGTAGTCAAAATCGATTCTGTCCGTCCGGTAAGATAACTCTGGAACGGAATAAGCTAGACAGTTGAAATTTTCAGAGTGAGCTTGGGAGATAAATATCTCGTTTAAGTTCGTTGTTGGGCATCATCGGATCAACCAACGATTTCGGTGTTATACCCATCTTAAATTTTGTTGTTACTTCCTCAATAACTCAAAATATACAAATCGCTAATTTTTGCGAGATTTCGTGAATCGCTAGAAAAAAATTTGCTTAAAAAACTTCAAATTTCTTAATTTATTCTTCAGAAACCGCTGAAATTCCGCATATTATATCTTCGAGCCACCATTTTACAATCGATTACCGAATTTGAGCACGATCGATTCCGTATATGTGAATACGACGCGTGAATATAGACAATGGAACATGCGCCCAAAAGATCCTGACTTCATGTTCTACGGAACAGATTGCTGATCAAATTGTTCAAATGTCTGTAATTTTCGAACTTTTGGATGAAAATGGTCTTAAACGATTTGGTTCGACTCACTGATCAAGAATCTGTGGTCAAAATCGATTATGTCCGGCCGGTCCGGCCGTTAACATGCTAACTCTCGAACGGAATGAGCTAGGCAGTTGAAATCTTCAGAGTAGGGGTAGAGACATGTCATATTATTTATTTCTGGTTCTATACAAAATTCGTTAACCATGATATAAAATATATGAACCTCCTGTTCTAGAAAACGAAGTATACAAAATGACCAACGAAATCACCTCAACTATCGTAGAATTATGAGGATTATATAGGATATTGTAATTTTCGGGTGATCATATAATAATATATAATGCCTTTGGCTAATCCATATGATAATGAAAATATATACTTTGGTAAGTTAATCAAATTGGGTTCAGAATATCTCCAGTAAAAACAGAACTGGAATATTGGCCAAGTTCCAATTTTCAGAGTAGATTTGGGGAATGAATATCTCGGATAAGTTCGTTATTGGGTTATTGGGTGGTTTCGGATTAATAATTTTTAGCACTCTTGGTTTTTGGCGCTCTTGCTCCTCGGAACAGAGTGCTTATCAATTTGCCCAAATGTCTGTAATTTTAGAATATTTGGCTGAAAATGATCTTAAACGATTTGGTTCGACTCACTAATCAAGAATCCGTAGTCAAAATCGATTTTGTCGATCCGGCAATTAACACGATAACTCTTGAACGGAATGAGCTATACGCAGACAAATATCTCGGTTAAGTTCGTTATCGGGCAAAATTGGCCAGATGGTTTCGTAGTAACGAAAAAGATGAATTTTTTACATTACAAATTTCAAGTTCAATTTTTTTAAGGTGCAGCTCTAACAAGCTAATACTTTCGGAGATATGATTTTTCAAAAATTTTATGATTTCACAGAATGCTGTCATCGTAAATATGAATTTGATGGTCCGTTTTCATACATTTCACACAGAATATACCCTAGGTAAGGTATATTCTGTGTGTCGTCCTTGTCATATATTAGTGTTCTGTGATTGTCATCTCATAGAGAAATAGAAGGTCTCTGAAATAAGAGAGATTTCAAACTGAGTATGATGTCATATTTATTTCTAGTTCTATTAAAAATTCTTGATATAAAATATCCCTGCCTCCTGTTCTACAAAACAAAGTATGATTGAATCCAAAATGAACAATGAAACATCCTCAGCTATCATGGATAGCTCTTGGATAATCCATATGATGATGGAAATATATCCTTTGTAAGTTAATAAAATTGGGTTCAGAATATCTCCAGTAAAAACAGAACTGGAATATTGACTAAGTTCCAATTTTTATAATATAATTTTCAGAGTAGATTTAAGGAATTAATATCTCGGATAAGTTCGTTATTAGGTAGAAACGGTCTGGTGGTTTCGGATTAATAATTTTTGGCACTGTTGTTTTTCTTTCAAATGACAATTTTTGAAGCATTGAAGCATAATAATATAATATGATAATAAACTATTATTTGAATTTCATTTCCTTTATGATGCAGTTCTATCATATAGGAATCCATTGATATCATTCCCAACTCTGAGAAACCAATACTTTCGGAGATATGATATGTGAAAGTTTGAACAAGAGCGCCAAATCTCCTGTCGACAGGGCTTTCTCACATTTAAGAATTTTTTTGAGACTGTAGTACAAACCCCATTATACTTGTTGAGTTAAATTATGGGGACTTCGAATTAAGATCAAGCAAACACGTTGGAAATTCCATGCGTATAATATTCCCCATAATACTATATTGCCAGTCGTAATTTAATCTTTAATAATAATACCTACCTATTGATTCTCAAAAGAAAAGAAGATATTTATGAGGGAATTAGTTTATTCCTATCATCTGACATTAAGATGTAGTTAAATCTAAATATGAGTAGTTTATTATAGAGAGATCCTATATATATATATATATATATACTGGTAAATCCCACTAAACTTCGAATTGAACCTAGAAGGTATACCTGTAGATGTTGTACCTGTAGCAATAAACTCAAACACCATTCGATACCTGGGCTATAATAAAGTTAAGGATTTTTCGGTAAATACACACCAACTATAGACAAGAATGAGGGGTTACCTATACAAATACTTTGCTCTTTTTTTGAAAATTCAACTGAAACTCATCAATATCTCATAAAAAAATTATTTCAATTTTGGCTTATTTTCAATCATGAACAAACTCCGTTAGTGATTATTTCCTATATTCGTATTCCTTATTTCATCATTCTGGTATTCCGATTATAACTTCCATAATATACTCGATGATTAATATTGTTTTAAACCACCAAGAAAGCTGATGAATAATAAAGCGAAACTGATATGATTAATTATTATCGTATATTTAAAAAAAAACAAATAATAAATATTATCACTACATAACAAAACATATACATATATACAAGATACATTTCTACAATTTGTACAAAAAGATCTTAAAATATACATATTAGCACTGCTTCCGAAAATATTTACAAATTATACTAGAACTTTCATCAAAAGAAACAATATGAATCATGGTAGTGATTTTCAGAGATCTATGACATTTCGTTTTATAAACACAAATATTTGAATACATTTCTACAAGATATAAATTTTTTATACTTCCGAAAATAATAATAAGGATCATGGTAATGATTTTCAGGGATCTATGACATTTGGTTTCATAAACACAAATATTTTAAATATTGTACTATTTGCCGACCATTATCGCAGATAACAATCTTGAGTTCACGATACAGTGATGATATAGGTACTATGTATTATTTACAGGTGGTAATTTCTTCCTTCGAAGACATTAAACCTCGGATTTATAAGGTTGGAACAATTTCGGTTTCTCGAATGTTGTCTGGGGCGGCGATCTACTATGCGGCGAAGACATAATTTGAGGCGGCGATAGAGGTTGTGGAGGTGAGATCCTTGCAGGCATCAGCAGGGTCTCGTGCAGAGGTGGTGTTGAGCTGAGATCGGAGTGTACCGGTGACACGGTTGGCGATGCTCTCTGACCCCTGAGTGGAAACAGAGGGTAATCCGAACCAAGGTTAAAACCAAAATTAGGTTGTACGGGAGGAACTGGAACATTCTGAGGTAAAGTTGGAACTCCAGCCTGATTCAAACCAAGGTTTGGGTTGAAGTTGTAACTGGGATTCTGCATCGGTATGCCCGGATGCAGTCTTATGGAGTACGGCGAGTACCTAGGATATTGACCGTATACTGGAGGCGGCGTCATATAATGCAAAGGTAAAGAAGAAGCTGCAGCTTGCAGGATGGAAGCTGCGAACGCTGGATCAGTGCATAAGGCAGCGTAAGGCCAAGACGCAGCTATCCTATTCCTCTTATCCTTCATCCTTCTGTTTTGGAACCACACCTGCAACAAAAATAAAAGTTAGCCAATCCGTCAGTTGAAAAATCCATAAACCGAATCTTTATTCGAGCTGATCACGTCCATACCGACAAATTATGGCAACAATTAGCACCTCGTGCAACGCTAATTGAGCTTTTAGGAGATCAAAGAGGCCGCTGTTCGGAACCTTCAGCAATCAATTAAGAAAAAAATTTAATAACATCAAACTTATGGTCCGGTGAAAACCCGCCTGTGGTAGCTTAATGGACTAATGACTCAAAATCATTCCGTTTATGAGGTGCTAAATGACTCAGATCAAGGCGGCCTTTTACGCTTCAAATCATCTCTCTCGCTCTATGTACGCGCTCGTGGATTAAAAAAATCAATAACACAGTTTTTCAACTTTCAATTATTCCGAAACGTATGGGTATGGAAAAATCGCGAAATTTGGAAAATAGAATGGAAGGTGTTTTTTAAAACGGTACCTACCTTGATGGTGCTTTCGGGCAAGTTCAACTCGGAAGCCAATTCGCATCTTCTGGGTCTGGAGACGTAACTTTCTCTGCTGAATTCTCTTTCCAGCCTCCCTAATTGTTCCCTGGTGAAGGCAGTTCTATATCGTCTCACGTTGGGATCGTTGTTCAAAGACGTCGCTGAATTGTTCAATTTACCCTGTTCGTTCTGGATTGGACTGAGGCAATCTGAAAAGAAACATCGAATTTAGAAACTAATGAAAAATATATTCGAGAAGAAGTTTTACGCGAATATTGAGTGTTCACAGATGTTCCAATAGCTAAAGGAAGTCATCACCTAAGGTATTTGTCAAAATATTTTTATCTGTTCCCTAAACAGGATCAAGGAAATGAAAGTCTAGACGGTACAAGTGGTGGTATATTTTACTGACATATGTTAAGTCAAGTACTTCTCCCGTCGGTAAGGGTATACAAAGGCTGGTCACTAATTGATGCTTAGGGTTGAGGCGACTTACTTCCGTCGGTCTGTCGCTGATACTAATGGATAGACAAATCGACTAGTTTGGAATTGTTTCATTTTCAAGAAACAAACTATTTGCGGAGGAAAAAATGAAAACAAAATTGTGATAAATTTAAAAATTGATATGATATTTTAAATAAAGTAATGGGTCCTAATTGAAAGTGTAGTATGATAACCGTTGCAAAGATTAATCAGAATATTTGGATACATGCTCAAGCTCAAACTATGAATATTTAGGAGGCAAGTAATTAATGAATAAGTGGAAATAAAATAAAAGGAAATGGTAAACCAAATCAGAGGAGAAAATCTTTGGATTCAGAAAAACTTCGAAAATAGTTCAGTTGTTTTCACGTAGTAAATATCTCTATTTTCCTGATAAACGTTGAAACAGGTTAAGATTAAAATACTTGGGGTGAGTTCTTGAAATTTCAAATTAGGAACTAATTTGACTTTGATGGTAAAATATAAACAGTTCATCAGATTAAACTTCTGACCGGTATTAACACTGTTCACTTCCGATATAATTAAGATCTATAAACTGCTTTTTACCTTTGGAATATTGGGTGCTGTTTGGAGATTGGGGAGGACTGGGCTGCCCATGAGATCCAAGATTGTAATGCTGGGGTGACAGGACATCCACAACAATTTGTCCCCTTTCATTTTGACCGTAAATGTCTCTCGAGTGCATCTTTGCTTTTCACCAAGAAGAACGTCACTATACACAGTTCACAATCACTCAACAGTTAAAACGATCTTTCATCTCACAAGCTCGGACTAGGAATGATTACTTTAAGGGTGGCAAGGATAGCTTTAACTTGATCCTGCGAGAGGCGGGACTTCGATTCGATTGGCTGTGGTGCCGTTGTGATGGGGAGGGGAACGCCTCGACACCTTACGTGTCCTGTCGTTAAGGACTATTTTCTGGACTTAGTCCTTATAGGCGCTTATTAGATGTCGGAGTATATTAGGGGGATATATGGCCTATTACTATTCTAAACCTTAATAACGGTTTCTGCGTTCATCTTCGCCATACAGCTTATTTAGTATTGATTATATTTTTATGGACCAATAAACGCTGTTTTAGCGCTCCGGTTATTTTGTGCGCTGGCTAAATTGTTGTTTTAGCTATATTCGAGATAATTTAGAGTTACGGCTTCTTCCTGTTTTAATCGAAAATTGTTCTTTTCACAGGAAATCTGTTCGAGACCCTTGAATTCTACTAGTACCGGTATAAGGGAGTCTTGAGAAGTACCCATATCCGGGGATGCTATTATTAGAAATTTTATATAGATCGATAGTGATATTTTACGTGACACTTCGAATGAGAATGTTGAAGTTAAGTTAAGTCATTAAATGACTAATATATTATATTATTTTGATTGAGAACTTTAGATGTGCTAGCAGAGGTTAGTGAAACGGGGTACCATAAAATTCGACGTTTGATACAAGAGCTTAAGGAAAAACCTCAGCAAAAAAACCCTATCCCCCCGTGAGTGTTGTGATTTGTAAAAATTCAATTTGTTCACAAAAGTAGTGAATAACAAATGAAGTGGTGAATAGACATATAATTACTAACAATTTCGCAGATTTAATCTGAAATCACATTATTTTTGGCGCTCTTGTTCCTCGGAACAAAGTGCTTATCAATTTGCCCAATTCTGTGATTTTCGAATTTTTGGATGAAAATGTTCTGATTTTTTTCGACCGATCAAGAATCCCTGGTCGAAATCAATTCGGTCCGGCACCCGTAGGCACGATAACTCTCGAACGAAAGGAGTTAGAGGATTGAAATTTGTATAGGGTAGGTTTGGAGCGTAAATATCTCGGAAAGTTCCTTAACGGGCAAAATCCACCTAGCGGTTTTGGAGTTATAACTTTTTTTAGTAGAAACATTTTTATAAATATTTCCGGAACCGATCACTCGATCTATATGAAATTTTGCATCAAATTGTAGAATCATGACTTTTATATGCATGCGAAGTTTTGTATGGATCGGATTGCCGTAAAGTGGCAAAAAAAATTTAAAAATTTTTTAAAATTTGTTCCTACAATAACTCTCTAATAAAATGAGCTAGGTAGTTGAAATTTTCAGAGTAGGTTTGGGAGATAAATATCTCGGTGTTTCGTTATTGGGCAAAAATGGCCTGATGGTTTCGGAGTAACGAAAAACAATTTATTTTATACGTTACAAATTTCAAATTAAATTTTTTTTAAGATGCAGTCTCACCATAGATATCCATTGATATCATTTTCAACTCTAACAACAAATTGAATTTAAAATCTGTAATGTAAAAAACATTTTTTTTTTGTTACTCCGAAACAACCTGGTCGATTTTGCCCAATAACGAACTTAACCGAGATATTTATCTCCTTAACCTACTCTGAAAATTTCAACTATCTAGCTCATTCCGTTCGAGAGTTATCGTGTTAACGGCCGGACAGAATCAATTTTGACCATGGATTCTTGATCAGTGAGTCGAACCAAATAGTTCCTGATAGACCCTGATCTACCATCATTAATTAGATTATAATTGCTGATTTGTAATTTTTTAATGACCCATCCTGCTATAACGTGATAAAATTTCGAGAGAGGTTCTCTTATCAACCCCTATTATACGTTTCACAGTATGTATAGATTTACCTAATCGAATGAAACGATTATAAACGCATACTAAAGTGGGGTCAAAAACTTGAGCAATCTATGATATTCGTAGATCCGTCAAATCCAGAAAAGAATATATCAAATGGGGTTATTCAGAACATTACTTATAGTTATAATGTAAATCTTCAGTAAATACGTGGGGTTAAAATTTGCAGGATAATAGGTATAATGAGATCTGGACAATTCGCAGTGTCGACGAAACTCTTTATGTTTCAGTATTTAATTCAATGTCGATTAAGATCAAGTAAAATCCCTCAGCATTAAAAAAAAAATAAATTTTCAATTTTTATATAGGTACATATTATGTACATTATGAATTAAATTGATCGATATCATCTTAGTCTTACTGTTAGTAATTACGAAATAAACAAAGTTGGTTCAAGCACTGACGTGAAGTCAGGAGCTTTTGCGCGCATGTTCTATTGTCTATTCACCTGTATTGGACACTCTTAATCGAATTTGCCATGGTATATTGGATAAAGAGTGTCTAAATACAAGGGAATGGAAAATAGAACATGCGCGCAAAACCTCCTGACTTGAACCATTTTTTTTTTCGTAATTTTTTAAAAATTTTCTAGCGGTACTGTTCTCACGAAACTTTACACACGTCTTTATGTCGATATTCTACAACTGATGGTTACCAAGCTTCAATTCGATCGAGTCTACAAGTCTCCGATTCGGATACGCAACCAACCATGAAAATTGCAAGTCCCTGTCTCGTTCAAAAATTATCGAAGCAACGGTCACCCATCCAGCTACTGAACTCACACAAGGCTGCTAGGATCTCCAAAAACAAAGATCCGATCAAACTTGGAACTTGGTAGTACCTAGAGTTAGCTTCTGAAGGCTCTCGCAAAATTTCAGCGATGTCGGACGAATAGTTTCTGATATATAGATTTTTTTTCAATGATTTTCAATGTTTTTTTTTAATTTTTGGTAATACGATTCTCACGAAATTTCGCAAGAATATTTGCGATGGCATTCTATTCTACAACTAATAACCATGTTCGAATTTAATCGGTTTTGTATTTTTCGAGTTATTGAGGAAATAACAACCAAATTTCAGATGGGTATAACTCCAAAACCGTTTGACCAATGATGTATTATATAAACGAAACTCAAATGTTTTCAAGTCGCTATCTCTTTCCGTTCTCGGGTTATCGTGACATAAATAATATTTTTTAATAATTTTTTTAAACTTTTTTAGTAATACCATTCTCACAAAATTTCTCAAACGCCCTTTGCTTTTTATTCTACAACTACTTACCAAGTTTCATATCGATCGAATTTGAATTGGTAGAGAACAAAATTATTACTCGGAAACAATTGGGCCGATTATGCCCATTAGCGAACTTGTCCGTCGCTATCTCTTTCCGTTCTCAAGTTATCGTGGCAACATACGCGCAAAAAATGTGATAATTACGAGAACACTGATGTAAAATTTCGCTTGATTCAGAATTGATCAGTATAAGTACCTAATTAAGTACATCTATTTATAGGCAGATAATGTAGATTTAACAACACAAATGTATTTTAAACAGTTTCGTGGAAAACTATTGAAATATGTTCCTGACAATAAATCTATTCTTACTTAAAATGAAAGATCCAAATAACATACTTCTTGGAAGTTAAGCATGCCACTTTACAGATACTAATGAGTGTCGATGAATATGATATCTGGTAGGTACAACTTATTACATTTTCATCAATTGAAGTGTCTAAAATAGAGTTGTTCAAATATATTTTTGTAACTGACATCAGGGAAAAAACACAAAAGTGCTTGTTTTTTGAGAGTATGTGAATGAAATAATCTAATATTGAACGTATCATAATCATTGAAAGAAAATTATTATAACCCGCTAAGTAAACCCAGCTATAACTATACTCATATCTATTCAATAATATATTTTGAAATAAAGATACAATTATTACAATGATAAAATACATGAATTAAAAAGTTGTATCCGTCGGATCGGTAAAATACACCGCAAATTTTTCACAATGCATAACAATTTCCTAATCCAAATTGACCAAATTTTTTCATTTCTTCATCTGCATCACAGATTTGTACAAAATTTCTTAGCTATTTTTGCGCGTATGTTCTGGGGAACATCGCGTTATCATTCGGCCCAAATGTCTGTAATTGTCGAATTTTTTGCCGAAAATGGTCTCAAATGGTAAGGTTCGACTTACTGATAAGTGATGAAAAATTCGAGGTCAAGTTCGATTCTGCCAACAATGTAGATCCGATCTGATATGACACTAGAAAATTAAAAAAAAATTATTAAAAAATATTCTGTCTCAGAAACTATCCGCCCGAAATCGCTGCAATGCGAGAGGCTTCAAATCCTAATATCCTTATTACACTATGCCTCTTTCACGTCTATATTTGCGCCTATTTTCATGGCTATTTGTTGGCTGAATTTCCCCCCAAATCAGTGGCACTATTACACCACGCTTTTTGCGCGTATGTTCTGGGGAACATACGCGTTATAGTTTTGCCCAATGAAATTTAATTCTGTGGTGCCGTCCGGCCGGCCGTCCGTTGCCACGATAATTTGAGAACGAAAAGAGCTAGCGACTTGAAATTTTCAGGGTGGGTGGCGCATCGTAATACGACGGATAAGTTCGTTAATGGGCATAATCGGCCCAGTGGTTTCCGAGTAATAATTTTGTTATCAACCAAAATAAATCCGATCGAATTTAAACTTGGTGAATAGTTGTAGAATATAGACCTAAGCACGTTTGTGAAATTTTGTGAGAATCGTATTGCTAGAAAATTATTAAAAAATTATTAAAAAATATTTTTGTTGTCACGATAACCTGAGAACGGAAGGAGATAGCGGCTTGAAAATTTCAGGTTAGGTTGTGCATCTGAATGCGACATTTGAGTTTGTTTATGAGCATAATCGTCCAAACGGTTTTAGAGTTATAGCCATCTAAAATTTTCTGAAATTTGGTAGTTTTTTGTTCCTCATTAACTCGAAGAATACAAAACCGATTGAATTCAAACATTACTATTAGTTGAAGAATACCAACGCGAAAATTCTCGCAGAATTTCGTGAGGATGGTATAACTAGAAAATTAAAAAAAAAATAGTTGAAAATTATTGAAAACAAATCTATATATCATAAACTATTCGTCCGGCATGGCTGAAATTTTGGAACAGCCTTCAGAACCTAACTCTACTGCAGAATTCCAAGTTTGAACACGATCGGATCCATATTGTTGGAGAACCGCGCAGCCTTTTGTGAGTTCGGTAGGAGATGCGAATCGTCGTATGATATGTTGTCTATGGTCGTATTTTTGCGAGAACCTTCAGTTCAAAAATAAAAATATGAATGTCATGATGACATATCTTTTACGCGTATGTTATGGGAAAATCGTATTATGTATTTCATCACAAATCTATGGGAGATGATAGCCCTACATCGCATGCGCCCCGTTTTAACCTCAACATCGAATCTGATCTGAATGTGATCAAAACACAAATACAAAACGTAAACAAAATATTCTCAATCCACGAAGTACGAACGAGTATTCCTTCTGTTGAAAATAATCGAGATTACCTTGTATTTGAAGATTGGAGGAATCTAGAAATATTGTTTACGTATAAGTGGAAAAGTTTAACGGGTAATTCCGCCAAAGAAGCAGATTGAAAATAATTCTGCTGGTACCTGCCGACACGTGTTTCTGCTAGTTGGCTTCTTCAGGACAGGGCAACCAAGAAACCAAGAAAGATGGAAATAAAAGTGAAAATAGGTGACACCACACCAGGAGCGAGCAACCAATTGTGCCTTCAGCTCTAGGACCTCCATTTCGGAGGTAAACTATGGCATCGGCACGGAGGAAGCATAAGCTACCTGTGCGATGCGACCTCAACCCGAGGATATGAAACATAGAAATATGGATCATGCGGAGTAATATAAATAAGTGGAAAAGTTTAACGGGTAATTCCGCCAAAGAAGCAGATTGAAAATAATTCTGCTGGTACCTGCCGACACGTGTTTCTGCTAGTTGGCTTCTTCAGGACAGGGCAACCAAGAAACCAAGAAAGATGGAAATAAAAGTGAAAATAGGTGACACCACACCAGGAGCGAGCAACCAATTGTGCCTTCAGCGGGAATTACCCGTTAAACTTTTCCACTTATTTATATTACTCCGCATGATCCATATTTCCATTGTTTACGTATGTGAAAGAAATTCCAAATTATGGAGAACTGTGGAAAAGTTGTTCAGAAAGAAGATATCTGGTATATGTCCTTCAGGATTTCTGGCTAAAAATCAGCAGTAAGTAATAGAAGTGAATTGAATGAATTACTTTACTCAGAGAAATCCAAGTCTTAATATTTTTTTCCAGGTTGAAACATAGACGTAATATCAAATAGACTCGCCGTCACGTGACTTTCTCGAAGTATTCGAAGCAGTATGAATATGAACGAGAGAGATGCAGCTAGTTGAGTAAACGTCAAAATCATATGATCAAAATATGGAACGGATGTTCGGAAAATCTTGAAATTTTAATATATTCTGAATGAAACTAATTTTTATTTTGATTGATTCGACTTCTAGCAGTGTTGGGCACTATAGATAAATAAATTAGCGGTCAATGAATCCGGGTCGAATGCTTACGGGCCTACGGGGTTTCATGAAAGTGTCACTACTGTCACTCTACCTACTACATACTACACCTAAAAGGCACATGCTCTATGAAAGCAGAGTTTCTGTGATCGCATTTATGCGGTTGGCATTTCAGAATGTAAACATTTTCAAATTTCCATTGAATTGTTGACAATTATGATTTATTAAGTAGAGCAATAGATAAATAAATCTGGCCGTACAATTGAACGTTGCACAACCGTGAGGCATCTTGAAGACTTTAGAAACTCCAATAAAGGCCCGCGAAAATTTGGCAAACGTAGACGATTATACTGTAAAGGTCAATTAGACTATACTTTTTCGATAAATTTTCATATAAACTAAGACCCATTCCCATTGACGTTATATATTTGATACTAGGTCAATGAATCTTTATTTATTAAGGCTAAGAATATATGTATATATTAATCCAAGAGAAATTTCATTAAATACTAACCGCTACTTTCTTTCGATAGTAAGATCAACACTATTAGAAATCAAATCGATCGAAACAACAATAAGATCAATTCAGAACAATCTCAAAATAAGATATAAATTGAGGATATCTCGCACGTGAACTAAATGTTTTAATCATATGATTTTGACGTTTACTCAACTAGCTCCATCTCTCTCGTTCATACACGCAGAGAAAAAGACGGTAATTGTTACTATTATCGCGATGGAATCAACCGAACATAATGGTGCGTATAGCGCCAGACATTTTTCTTGATTAATTCTACTATGATGTAGTGACGATTTGATTAAAAACGTGAAAAGTACTCCAAACCCAACCAAAAGATGGATAGTGTCGTTAGTAATAGTAGCGTTATACATTTAATACAGTGAAATCATATAACAATTGATGGTACAATTTACCACGAATCGTGGCACTGTCATAATCGTAGCAGAGTATAACCACGATATAATTGATGGTGAAATTTACCACGACGAATTTACCACGACGAATTTACCACGACGATAGTGAAATTTAACACAAGTAGATTCACCACGAGACTTGGGGTATTTTTGAACATTGCCAATTCATTTTCACTTATCGAATGTTCAAATGGACTATTCATTTTGATTGTTTTTTTTTTTCAATTAAATCGGTCTGAATATGTAGTCATTGAGTGGTTTCTTTCTGGGTTGTCTCTCCCAAACTCTGAAAAATATCTATAAAATAAAAAATTAATTTATAGATATTTTTCGGAGTTTGGGAGAGAAAACCCAGAAAGAATCCATTCAATGGTGAAAATAACTCCCACAGTATCCTTTAATGATTACCTAAATATACAGTTTCGATTCTTGAAATGAAAAACAATGCTGCATTATACATCACCATGTATTACAAAAATATATTGAACTAATGTCAGGTACACTCTCTTAAATATACTATAAAGAACAAATATAACTACACTCTCATAAAACAAATTGGTAAATGTTCCACATTCCTTATCTCATCAATCAGTCAATGGTAGTGATGGTAACTTTTGATTTCATTATATGATCATAAGGAGTCGAACGATACTGGGTCTGGTATTGTTGTTATCTTCAGAGACTATGGAGATAAATCCACTTGTTTTATTCTTTTGCGCAATGAGTATGACGGAAAGGTGGACATCAAACAGAGTTTGCCCTGTTATTATTTTTCATCAACGTATCCAAAATGCTGTTTCTCTTCAAGGGTCGATTCAGGAAAAGGTTATCTGCTTTGTCAAGATAGATTTTTCAGAATTCATTTTCGATCTGAAAAGGAAAATTGTATTCACTACACATGATGTTTTGGCATAATATAAATGATTTTTTGAATCAGAATAATGGAAAGTGTCATTCGATAACGAATTTTAAAGTAGATTTTCATAGGACCGATTGTGTCAGTTTTCCATTATGTGACAACATAATCGTCCATACAAACTTCACAGAATATATCCACAGTACACATTGCAATCGAAAAAATCAAAATAAAGGTTAATTTTTGCTAACTGATGATTGATATTGGCTCTCGATATTAAGTATTATGTAAAAAATTCCAATATAACAACATGAACACCTAATATCAAATATTTTTGGTTTGAAAAATATGTAATAATTGTTACCGTTTATAAAATTTCTGCATTCTCGTATTCGAATAGTGTTGTATAAACTCATCAAATTCCAACCCAGTATATTTTTGAAGGGAATAAATGAGTCATTTACTTCTAGTATACTGCTTCCTAAGTAATCAAGTAACTCAAATCTTGCTTGATAGGTTTGCTCCCATTTTTTGAAACCATTGTCCATGGCTCAAAGGTATCACTTAGCCATTGAACATCGTCCAGTATTTCTTCTGGTATCATTTTCCTTGGAAAAAAAATATGGTTAATATTGATATGGGTATAAGAAGTGGTAGTTATAGATCATTTTACCTTGGGAAATCTTCTGCCACTTCTGGATCGAACCAAGTATGATAAATTTCCTCCTTTGATTGCAATAGTTATCGTATCATATTCCTTTGCAAGAAATTCTTCGTCTGACCACAATCTTGGATGGAATATAGTAGATTTCTCTTTTTTGACTTGGAGCACACTCTATTATTTTGTCCACCATGTCCTCAAAAATGTCTCTGGTGAACCTGAAATGAATTTATAGATTCAGTAATTTACTCAGTGTAGCTTAGGTACAAGCCACCAACTTTTCGTTCACATCTGCCCCATTCAATAAGACAATGTGAAGACAACCGAATATCGCTCTACTGTACGGGGCTCCCAAGAACCGGGGTTATATGTATCTATCCCGTCGTGGTAATTTTTACCAACCTTCGCTCGGTGTATCTATAAACCAGCCATTGATGCAGCATGCAGTGAATTTTAAATATTATAACAACGTTTTTTGTCGGTATAAAAATGCAAAAATGAGATGTATAGATAATATTCCTCTACTTACCTTGGAAATGCTGATCAAATGTGACAATCCGTACAGTTCAAAAGTTTCCTCCAACTTATTATCGTATGCTTTAATCGTCCGAACTCTTATGCAATTTTCACTTCATTTAGGACGGAGGTTGAAATGAATACTGACTGACACTAAATCTTTAAATAGTTTTTCGGTCATAGCTTGGGTAGGGGGTGAACATACAGGGTACTATGGCAGGGATGGCGACACAGGAACATGTTCATCATTTATTTTCAATTTTTATACCCTTCTTATGGGTGAAAAATTAGGGTACATGTAGAAAATAATAAGTGTTTGTCAAAATAAATCGTTTCTGATGTTTAACCTCAAACAAGAAAGTTGTATTAATGGTCCAGACATTCTGAACACTTTTCCATAATGCAACATATTTTGGCGTTTTGGTTTCAATATATTTTTGAATAACTCCTGATGGAGAGTAAGGTGTTCTCGACAAGTTCATCGATTAATAAATGATATTCACCCTGAAGAAACCTGGAAGTGATCAAATCAATTATCCTTGATGATATAATGTAAACCTCCAATGAATAAACCTAAATATTAACAAAATATTTTCATTTCGGTGGCAGACATGAGAATTTTGAACTCTTTAAAATCATCTGTCTTTAGTTTTAGTGGTCTATTCTTATTATCAATGCATTCAAAGTCGAAAATTTTAAGTCTGTGGTTAATAATTTTAAGTTCAATCACATTGTCAGTGTAAATCATATCGTTCAAAATAGGAACAAATCAAAAATGCAAACTCCTTCAACAATATCATGCATTATATCCACATAGGTATTATGAGTAAGGTGATATATTTTCAAAGTATGCCAAACATACTCTTCTTTTATATCCGTTTGGGTCTTATCGTTCTTCTTCAGATCTATTTCATAATTTACTTTTTTCTGTATGTGTCCTCACTTACACTACATCTAGACATATTAGAATTTTTGGGGCTTTTCATGATCTACTATTGTAGATTCTGAAATGAATGCTTCAAGTCCTTAAAAATGCTTGTACTCCTATTATTCTCAAGAATTACTTGATACGCTTCGAATCCATCGGAAGAAAATGAATCCTCACGGCTTTTATTTTAATTAATTCTTATTCACAGCATATTCATCGTGTTCATGCGACCATCCATTATGATATATTTTTACCAAAGTAGCATTATATGTAATATCTGTTCAGAAAATAGTAAAACAATTGTATCTTAAAATATACAAAGAATGAGAAGACAAATTTGTTCAATGTTAGATTCATTAGAATTGAACAATATTTAGTGGCGTTCATCACTCGATATAGTAATACATTTGCATAACTCATAACCACAATAAGATTAGTACCACATACGGACAATTTGGGTTACAATTACCATTCAGTGTGGTGAATATATGTTGATATTCCGTGAATACGTTTTCGGTACAAAGAACTAAAAACGAATGGTTGGAACCTCTTTGCGTCGTGGTAAATTATACCATGAAAACATTTCTTATTGAATCGTTTTAACATAGTGAATATGAATAAGGTTGAGATACTTTGTGCCGATTCTGGAGGTTGATTTAATCGCGATTTGGATATTTTGTACCACGAATTAAAAACTACAACAAATGGTTGATTTTTCCAACTCTATTTCTTTGCGTGTATTCGGCATGCGGGAATTTTGCTCCGAGGGCTAGTCCATTTAGATACTACGTCAATGGGTTGAAATGAATTAAGGTCCAGTTGACGTAGAGCAAAAAAGTAATGCTTTTCGACAAATAGAATGCATGAGTTACTCTTGGAGTTACTGCAGATAGAATTCTTAAAAACAAGGTATATGGAACTTAGTCGATTGAATATTTGTGAAGATTAAGTATACCTCATGAGAAAATTTAATATTGATAAGAGGCAACCAAGATGACATGAACACTAATGGCGTATTCCATTGGTAGAACTCGTGCGCACTGAGTGCATGAATCGTATTCCATTGGGGAATTTCGTCAAGCATTTTGACACATTTTGACGTCCAGTGCAACATTTTTTGCACTCAGTGCGTGCTCAGTGCAGCACTGGTGCTGCCAATGGAATACGCCATAAAATTTCTGCACCTACCCTATTATTCAGATTTGGCCCTTAGCTACTTTTACCTGTTTACACATAACATTTGCATAATACTATTGCACAAAAAAAACAGTTGAATTACGCTTAGACCAGTGAATTTTGAACACTTTTCTGTTTTCCTGATATCATGGGTCTCTTACGATCCATCATCAGGGTGTGTGGATGCCAGCGAATCTTAACAAAACATTTTAATTTTTCTAATTGCAGAATATTTTAAAATATGGGAGTAGAAGGTGATGCAATATAACATGTGTGTAGGTATGTGCGATTGGCTCAGTGGTAGAGTAATTGACTTGGGAGCGGAAGCCCCAAGTTCAATTCAGAGGCTAGGAAAGAAATTTTCTAGTCACGGTAATCGCCACCATTCGCTGTTGGGTCAAAAATTAACAGTGCTGTGCCTAAGGTGGCGTAAGGACACAGTGACAAAGCCTACACAGAACACAACTGCTTCTCCTAACTCAGGGCAAGCTCTTAGAGCTTATGAGGGGTCTCCTTGTGGAAGACCCAGGAGGATCAGTATAATAATAATAATATATTATGTATATTGTTTTCACGTGGAACTTCAGGTATATGTTTCTTAAATGCTTGTTGCTTAGCATGCTTAACAATGAATACCTCTGAAGAACAGATTTTACTAATATTATAATAGAATGGCTTGATAATTCAACGCTAACTTTGAAAATGATGTATCCTAGTGTTGCGGAGGAAAATCCAAGTATATTTTACAACGAGAAGTAGTATATAAGGAAATGGAGAAAGTCAGTTATCATATTTTAATAATAATCTATATACAAGTATTTATCCTCCCTGCAATGTTTCACGAATCCTCCATGATTATGTGGGCAGCAGTGGTCCAAACTCGAAAAAATGCATTGCATGCTGCTTGATGTAGAATTGAATTTTCAAAATGAATGTTATTCTTGATCTCTCTTGAAGTAAATAATCGAATATGTTAATAGAGTTTTATTCGAAATTATTTCCTTTGTTTGTATTACGGCTTCAGTGAGGTATACAATTTTTTTGTTCACTGAGGGCTGATATATTTTACGACCTGTAAACTGTCAAGTAGCCTTACCGAAAGGAAAGTAATCTGTAAATGTTCACTTTAAAGGGGATCAGTAAATTCAACGAGCACATAGTTGACGAATACTTTACGGAGAGGTTGAATAAATCGGCCCTTAGTAGATAGTATAAAACAATATATAGATTGGTATCTAAATAAATGAATCTTATTTTCACAATAACTCTTTTCCCCTAACCCATGAAAACAAATTTTCACAGACAATTTACATGAATCATTAGCTTCAAACGTTCATTATCTTGAAATACAAATGAATAAGTGGAAATTTAATTTTAATATTTCAATATTGAATGGAATATTTAGAGTTTATCTATAATTTCAGATATCTCATCTCATCAACGATTGACAAAAGTATTGAAATTGATTATGCATTAAACGATGTGTTCAAATGTCAAATTATTACCATATTCCATATCGACAGACATTCTTGTAATGATTATGAAGAATTAAAAAGGTTTTTTTATTAAATATTTAAAACTGTAATTAGTTCTTTGAAATACCATTGAATGAAGAAATTCTTGTAAGTTAACAAAATATCTTTATTTGAACAATAAAAATTGGTTCAAGCACTGACGTGAAGTCAGGAGCTTTTGCGCGTATGTTCTATTGTCCATACTCCTGTAATGAACACTCTTCTTAATCGAATTTACCATGATGAATTCTATTGTCCATTCTCCTGTATTGGACACTCTTCTTAATCGAATTCACCATGATGAATTCTATTGTCCATTCTCCTGTATTGGAGACTCTTAATTCGAATTTACCATGATGAATTCTATTGTCCAGAATGGACAATAGAATTCATCTTGGTAAATTCGATTAAGAAGAGTCTCCAATACAGGAGAATGGACAATAGAATTCATCATGGTGAATTCGATTAAGAAGAGTGTCCAATACAGGAGAATGGACAATAGAATTCATCATGGTAAATTCGATTAAGAAGAGTGTTCATTACAGGAGTATGGACAATAGAACATACGCGCAAAAGCTCCTGACTTCACGTCAGTGCTTGAACCAATTTTTTCACGCTTGATTCAGGCAGTAATTTCAGAGCTACAAACATTGAAGAAATTGACATATTTACCTACCTCAAGTTCTTGTTTTGTTCGTTTATTTTTAAAACAATACCATAGTGTTTTAAGAATGTCTGAAGAAACGTTTAATATGCTACTACATAGAGTACAAATTTACATACAGAAAAAAAAATTGGTTCAAGCCCTATGGGACAGGAGCTTTCTGGCGCTCTAGTTCAAACAGACAAATTATATCTCCGAAAGTATTGGTTTCTCAGAGTTGGGAATTATATCAATGTATTCATATGATAGAACTGCATCATAAAGGAAATTCAATTTGAATAATAGTTTATTTATCAAGATTAAATGAGCAATCATGAGAATGAGAACTGCACCATGGAAGAAATCAAATTAAATCTGGCCAATTTTGCCCAATAACGAACTTAACCGAGATATTCATCTCCCTAAACTACTCTGAAAATTTCGACTACCAACCTTATTCCGTTCGAGAGTTATATCTATGTCTATGGATGAAAAGCAGTCTCACTACTCTCAGATCTCTTACTTCATGTTCCGTTCCGAAATTTAAGAATTTTCTGAGAAAACCTAATTTCGGAGCAAACAACTGAGATTTTTCTCACTTCGCTGACAATTCTTCGATTGATTATATAATGTCATGTCTCAGGAACATCATTTGACATTATGACAATTCATACATAGAATAATATCATTCTGTGACAACGTTGAAATACAATTTATTATTGAAATTTTGAAACATCATATCTCCGAAAGTATTAGCTTGTTAGAGTTAAAAATGATAGCGTTGGATTCTTATGGTAAAACAACTTATTGAAAAAAATTTAATTTGGAATTTGCCTTGTAAAAAAAATTATTTTTTTTGTTACTCCGAAACCATCTGTCCGATTTTGCCCAATAACGAACTTAGCCGAGATATTTATCTCATAAACCTATTCTGAAAATTTCAACTGTCTAGCTCATTCCGTTCGGGAGTAATCGTGCCTACGGCCGGCCGGCCGGACCGGCCGAACAGAATGAATTTCGACCACGGGTTCTTGATCAGTGAGTCGAACCAAATCGTTTAAGACCATTTTCATCGAAAAATTCGAAAATTACAGACATTTGGGCAAATTGACAAGCACTCAGTTCCGAGGAACTAGAGCGCCAAAAAGACTGTAATTCCAGAAAGCATTTCTCCAAAAACGAAATTAATAATTACTTTGCGATACTAGGCGAAAACTTCATATCATTCGGGGATAGCCAGCACAGATTATCTTGCTTTCGTGAGTTTAGTTAGTTTAGGTCCTCAGAGTAATAAACATAAATTTATTATTGTATTTACGAAGGCTGTGAGTCAAAGGATAGAATGAACTAGGTTATGTTAAGAAGACGTCAAGTCAGACAGATAAATATTGTGTTGGTAGACATGACATTTCGACAAAAAGGCTCAAAATCTCCACGATTCATGGGGAACAAATAGAACCAGTTTTATTTATTTTCAAGCTTGAAACAGTCTACAAAATAGTCCCGGGCGCATGCGTATTTCTTCAAAATTTCAGGCGCAGTCAGTCAGGCTGACAAATAGGCACGAAAAAGGCATAGTGTAATAGGGGTTTTACCATACAGCCAAGTTCCAAATTTGAACACGATCGGATCTTTATTGATGGAGTTATTGAAATTATATTGGAAACAGAGCAGCGTTGGGCGAGCTCAGTATCTAGATGGGTGACCGTTACCACGATAACTTTCGAACGGAAAGAGATAGCGACTTGCCATTTTCAGTTCAGCGAAATATCGTGAGGATCGTTTCTCTAGAAAAAAAAATATTTTTCCTAAGAGCTTCTTCGAGTTAGAAAAATCAGTTGTGTTCCGTGTGAAATGTTCAGTGAGTGAGTAAGTAATGACGAATGAAATTGTTTGAGAAAACTTATTTACTCACTCAAGTCTTATGAAATGGTTTTTAATAATCTTTATGCTGTATTAAAAAAAACTCTTCCTCAATATCAAAATACTGACTGCAACTTGATTTTCATTAAATATCCATTAGATTATCCACAGGAAAATCTTCAGAATTATGTTGTTGATAATTATTCTGAAATTCGAGAATTGTCACATTGTCGAATTTCGAAATAACTATCAACAAAATAATTTTGAAGATTTTCTTTAAGTGTCTGACGAAGGAGTCTGATATAGCCTCGAAACGTTACGATATCGTTGTTTCTTCGTTGATGTTGTTTCGTTGTTGTTTGTTAGGCAACATTGTTCGATTGATTGCTTCTGACAAATATCTTGTTTCTTACGCATAAGCAAATCACATAATAATAATTTTTTTATTTAATAGAAATTTTTCAGAGTTTGGGAGAGAAAACCCAGAAAATAAACCTTTTGATAAATTAAATAAATGTGAGATAAGGAGTTATTAGCTACCTATACCTACTACTATATAGGTGTCAACTTTGAGCTCAATATTCAGTCCATGCCTTTTTGGCGCTCTAGTTCCTCGGAACTGACTGCTTATCAATTTGCCCAAATGTCTGTAATTTTCGAATTTTTGGCTGAAAATGGTCTCAAACGATTTGGTTCGACTCACTGATCAAGAATCCGAGGTCGAAATCGATTCTGTCCGGCCGGCCGGCCGTAGGCACGATAACTCTCGAACGAAAGGAGTTAGACGATTGAAATTTGCAAGGTGGGTTTGGAGCGTAAATATCTTCGACAAGTTCGTTAATGGGTGAAATCCATCAAGCGGTTTCGGAGTTATGGCCGATTTTTTATGAATATTTCCGAAACCGATCACTCGATATATCTGAAATTCAGCATCAAATTGTAGAATCATGAGCTTTATACGCATGTGAAGTTTTGTATTGACCAGGTTACCGCAAAGTGTCAAAAAAAAAATTTCAAAATAAAAAAAAAAATTTCTACGATAACTCTCGAACGGTATGAGCTAGGCAGTAGCAATTTTCATAGTAGGTTAGGGTGACGAATATCTCGGTTAATTGCGTTATTGGGCAAAATAGGCCAGTTGGTTTAGGAGTAACGAAAAAAAAATTTTTTTTTAATCAACAAATTGCAAATTCAATTGTATTTTAAGATGAAGTTTCACCATTGAAATCCATCGATATCATTTTCAACTCCAACAAGCCAATACTTTTGGAGATATGATTTTTCTAAATTTCAATAATGAATCGTACTTCTATGTTTTCAGAGAATGCTATAATTATTCTATCTAAGCTTTATTATATGATCTGTGTTCATACTCGTACATTTCATCCTGATCTATAAGAGAGAGTCAAATTCAGTTCAGCTATTTTAATTTGATTTCTTCCATGGTGCAGTTCTCATTCTCAGATCTTGATAAATAAACTATTATTTGAATTGAATTTCCTTTATGATGCAGTTCTATCATAAGAATACATTGATATAATTCCCAACTCTGAGAAACCAATACTTTCGGAGATATAATTTGTCTGTTTGAACTAGAGCGCCAGAAAGCTCCTTCCACAGGGCTTGAACCCATTTTTGGCGCTCTAGTTCCTCGGAACTGAGTGCTTATCAATTTGCCCAAATGTCTGTAATTTTCGAATTTTTCGATGAAAATGGTCTTAAACGATTTGGTTCGACTCACTGATGAAGAATCCATGGTGGAAATTCATTCTGTCCGGCCGTCCGGCCGGCCGGTCCGGCCGGCCGGTCCGGCCGTAGGCACGATAACTCTCGAACGGAATCAGCTAGAGAGTTGAAATTTTCAGAGTAGGTTTGGGGGATAAATATCTCGGCTAAGTTCGTTACTGGGCAAAATCGGACAGAAGGTTTCGGAGTAATAAAAAAAAAATTTTTTTTCACATTAACAAATTCCAAATTAAATAATTTTTAATAAGCAGTTTTATCATAAGAATCCATTCATATCATTTTTAACTCTAACAAGCTAATACTTTCGGAGATATGATTTTTCAAAATTTCAATGTAAATCGTATTTCACAGATTGATATAATTATTCCTTGTATGAATTTTCATAATGTCAACTTGACAGAAGGGAAAATTGTAACTTCAAAAATATTGGGGTTGAAATACTCGTGAAGTTTGTATCGACCAGATTACCGCAAAGTGTAAAAAAAAAAAATTGAAAATTTAAAATATGTTTTTCCACAATAACTCTCGAACGGAATGAGCTAGATAGTTGAAATTTTCAGAGTAGGTTAGGGAGATGAATATCTCGGTTAAGTTCGTTATTGGGCAAAATTGGCCAGATTTAATTCGATTTCTTCCATGGTGCAGTTCTCATTCTCATGATTGCTCATTTAATATTGATAAATAAACTATTATTTGAATTGAATTTCCTTCATGATGCAGCTCTATCATATGTATACATTGATATAATTCCCAACTCAGAGAAACCAATACTTTCGGAGATATAATTTGTCTGTTTGAACTAGAGCGCCAGAAAGCTCCTGTCCACAGGGCTTGAACCCATTTTTCAAGCACAGATCATCAGTGATGCTAGTCTAGGTCAGGATTGATAAAAGCAGACTTTCTGGAATGCTTATCACATTTTATTACATGCAATGAAGAATATCTCGAAAACGGTACGTTAGGTGTCATAGTTATAGAAATCTTCACACCAAAATTCATTTCATTCGAAATAACCATGTCAAAACTACAAAAGGAAACCTGACTTTTATTTCAAATTTCAACAGCCTGTATCTTTTTTCCTGTGCCGAATGTGAAAAAATGGTGAATGAAAAAAATGTTTTATTTGATGACAGGAATCTATGGTTAAAATTAATGTACACCTTAAAGACTTACTTTGTATATCCGAAACCTCAATTGGGTGATTTTGGTCAAATGTTAGCGCTCTGCCGAGCGAAAAAAACAGCGACAACTAATATTCGAGTTATAAACTCCGGGTTCTTTGATTAACAATAGTTTGTTCGGAAATCGTCCCCTGTCCTTTGTGATAGAATCTCCTCTCTTCTATTATGGGTCCATATAAATGTATGAATGACCGTTCAGAATAACAAGCCGACAAACATTGAATCAAGACGACAAAACAGGTAGGTACCTATTTGTTGGGTTACCTAGAAGGTATAGAGTTAATTCTGCAAATGGGGATTTAATGAAATATCATCGAGAAACTAATTGCCTGAAGGATTATTATGATGACCCATAGGTACTTCTATTTTATTACATCAGGTAGTTGAAAGTTCAGACATGGATTTCATGACCATTTGAAGGTGTTAATTATATTAAGTGGTGTACGCATCATTTCATTTCGGATTATTAATGAGTTTCTTGAATCACTTGAAAAAATATTGTATTATAGGATTATTTTTCCGAATTTATTAACCTCAACTAAAACTTTAGAATATGAAGTCATGTAAGTAATCATTCAATATTTTGTTTCCGGTTTTCTCTCCCAAACTTTGAAAAAATATCTATAACAAATTTTTGCGCGTATGTTCTGGGGAACATCGCGGTATCATGTTGCCCAAATGTCTGTAACTTTAGAATTTTTTGACGAAAATGGTCTCAAACGATTTGGTTCGACTCCCCAATGAAGAATTCGAGGTCAAATTTGATTCTGTCCGGCCGTTGCCACGATAACTTGAGAACGGAAAGAGCTAGCGACTTGAAATTCTCAGGGTAGGTGGCGTATCCCATTACGACAAACAAGTTCGTTAATGGGCATAATCAGCTCAATGGTTTCCGAGAAATAATTTTGTTTTCAACCAATATAAATCCGATCGAATTGAAACTTGGTGAATAGTTGTAGAATATGAACCTAAGCACGTTTGTGCAATTTTGTGCGAATCGTGTGGCTAGAAATTTTTTAAAAAATGATTAAAAAATATTTTTGTTGTCACGATAACTTGATAGACGGAAAGAGATAGCGGCTTGAAGTTTACAGGTTAGGATGTGCATCTAAACACAACATTTGAGTTTATTTATAAGCATAATCGGCCTAACGGTTGCAGAGTTATAACCATCTGAGATTTGGTTGTTTTTTCTCCTTATTAACTCGAAAAATACTAAACCGATTGAATTGAAACATGGTTATTAGTTGTAGAATGCCAACGCGAAAATCCTTGCAAAATTTAGTGAGGATAGTATTTGTAGAAAATTTTTAAGTAATCATTGAAAATTAAACCAGAAATTGAAATCGTATAGAGCCAAAATTTTGCACAATGTTGCAAAATACTACAATTGACGTTAGTACAAGTTTTTGTTGCAATCTGATGAATAGTTCACGAAAAAAAATTTTTTTTTTCGAAAAAATTAAAAGAAATATTTTTTTAAAAATTACCAACATTTCGATCATAACAGAATTTTGCCAAAAGTTGCGCGTCTATATCCTCGAACTGACTACCAAGTTTCGATTCAACATCTTCTTTAGTTCCTGAAATATCAGGGAAATAACCTCAAAATTTGAAATGTCTATAACTTCTAAACCGTCCGGCCGATTTTGCCCGTTAACGAACTTAACCGTCGCATTTTGATCAGAAACCTACCCTGAAAGTTTGAAGTCGATAGGACCTTCGGTGCTCCTGTTATCGTGCCTACGGCCGGAAGGCCGGCCGGCCGGACGGCACCCAAAAATCTGACACCGGATTCGTGATCAGGGAGTCCGAATTAGTCTATTAGCCAATTTTCAGCTCGAAATTCGAAAATTACAGACATTTGGACGAAATGATAGGACGATGTTCCCCTAGAACATGCGCCCAAAAAAAATACTATATGTCAGTAACAATTCGTCTGAAATTGCTGAAATTTTGCAAGAGCCTTTAGAACCCAACTCTACTGCCAAGTTTTAAGTTTTAACACGATCGGTTAAATATTGTTGGAGATTCGAGCAGCCTTGTGTGAGTTCAGTAGATGGGTGACCGTTGCCTCGATAACTTTCGAACAAAAAGAGATAGGGACTTGCAATTTTCAGGGTAGGTTGCGTATCCGAATGGGAGAGTTAAGTTAGTTTTTGGGCATAATCGGTTAAACGGTTTCCGAGTTATACCCACCTGGAATATTATTTCCTCGATAACTCAAAAAATAGAGATTCGATCGAATTGAAGCTTGGTAACTATTAGTAGAAAATCAACATAAAGACGTATTTAAAATTTTTTAAGAACCGTACCCCTAGAAAATTTGAAAAAAATGACGAAAAAAATTGGTTCAAGCACTGACGTGAACTCAGGAGCTTTTGCGCGTATGTTCTATTGTCCATTCTCCTGTATTGGACACCCTTAATCGAATTTGCCATGGTAAATTCACACATCACGTTATTATTTTCTGAAATATAACATTTTTGAAAAAATGTTTTTTTTTTCTAGTGATACGATCCTTGCGAAATTTCGCAGAAATTTGTGCGTCGGCATTCTACAACTAATTACCAAGTTTCAATTCGATCAGTTCTGTATTTTTTGAGGTATTGAGGAAACTATGTTTCAGATGGTTATAACTCCGAAACCATTATGCCGATTATGCCCATTTACTTACTTAACCGTCGCATTCGGATGCACAACATATCATAAGTTACCGATTTTGACCTCAAATTCTTCATCAGTGAGTCGAACCTAATCGTTTGAGACTATTTTCGGCCAAAAATTTGAAAATTATAGACATTTCGGCAAACGATGAACATGTATTTAGCAATTATTTACAGGTTATCAGTTAACGATGGTAATCATAGCTAAATAAAAGTTTGTTTGGTGTGTTTCTGCTTCGTCTGTTGCCATTTAAGATTTAAAAGTTACCCTTTCCCCCGCCTTCAGAGGCTGAGGGGTGGGCGGAATTAAGTACAACTAGATGCGCCCTCGAGATCAAACTTTTATCTCTACAATTTTTTCACTACGATACGTAATCTCGGAATACAGACAAAATTCCAGGTTAGCAAATATAATTTCAACCCTTTTTTCACAATATATAAAGAAGTAGTATCGTGAACATCCTACCTAAACACCAACCTATCACCCGGATATAGGGGCTGGGATGATAATATCAACTATAGATAGGAATTGTACCGCCATTCCACAGAAAATCGTTTTTGTCACTTTGTACAAAACGATTTTTGACATGCGTCTTTTATACAATAAGCTTTTACAAGAATGCATTATAATTTATCTATTAGTATTAATGTCTACTAATTTATGCTTGAAAACCTTGAGCAATGATGGGGGCAAACTCGATGGCCTTGATCACCTTGATACAGATAAACGAGATTGTTGTGATACCAACCCCCCAACATTTGAAATACGGGCCATAATGATACCATGTTCAGTGAAATATTGCCCTTGCTCCGTCCCAGGCCAAGTATCGACGACGAAACCACCCAATTTCGCATGCGAAACCGAAAAAAGTAACTGCCGATTGTCGAACTGTACCAAAAAATTGATAATAACTGTCAAGATGAGCAACGTCGGTAGGACCCACTGCAAGAATCAATATGTCGTTTTAGACCATGTCTACGACCCTTCCTCTGAGCACAAACATCGACTCTTGTACCCGTACGTACTCAAAATTAGCCAAAAATCAATCATGCAAACCTACAGCTTAGAGAAAGAGAGTAGTGTGAACGAGAAGTCAACCGAATTGGTTATAAACAAGAACGATAAGGAATATAAGGGATGTAAGACAACAGGAGAAAATTCTACCTGTAAAAAAGTCTCGTACAGAGATAAATCAGTACCATATAGCGCTGGTTTCTGCTGTTCTTGCGACGACAAGGAATTAAAGCACGAATTGTCGAAGTTTGAGGAAGAACATAAACCCATGAAAAAAGACAACAAACGACAAAATTTCCCACATGAAATTGCAAAAGCGAAAACCCCAGATAAAGCTTTAAGGAGAAGTGTTGCAGCCGATACTAACGATTTGTCCTCAACAAAAAGATATCATGTATCCAGATCAACTTACAGTAATAATATAAATAATAAGAGGAACCAAATGCTTGATCTGGAGGAAACTTTGGATTCCATCAATGTGAATGATTTTGGTACGATTGCAGAAGACAGTCCTTTACATAAAAGACGTAAGTTTTGTTTACCGATTGACGTGGAAATAGGAGCACCAAAATGGGGTAGACATTTTTCATCAAACTTGGCAGAAACTTTATAATACTAATTTGCAATCGAATGAGAATCATTTATATGGTTCAATTGATATAGCTTGACTTCTAGCATCTCTCAGGCAGAAATCCACGTGATTCAGAAATGTGTACAACCTAGAAAAGGGCATCAGAGATGTGACTTAGCCACTTTGACAGTCGATTGGCCATTAAAGACCCGAACTACAACGTCATCCACTCAAAGATAGTATGGGGTGACTAGATTTACGCAAGTACAACAGGGCCTCCTCGCTGTGGATTCCTGGTAACGCAGCAATCAGGGATAACGAGCAGGCCCACATGCTTGTCAAAATAGGGTCTTTAACCACCTTTCTTGTACCCAAACCTTTTTGTGGCACATGCAGAGTCCAGGAAGATAAATAAAATGAAAAGCATTATGTCGGGATCTTCCAGGTTTGCAGCACTCCTTGAGTCCGATCCAGAGTTCGGCAGAACTCTGGAATGGAGCGGGTGGGTATAGCTTGGCATACACCTGGTCTGGCCCAGAAAGGGGGATTACAGGTCGCGGTGGACTCGTACCCATCAGTCGATAATAATAATGATTATATGGCGACAAGAGGCAATTGGTGATCAATTATTAACCAACCACGGGTTTTCTGTAATCTTTCGAACAGCTCATCATAAAATAGTGGCTCGCAATTTCATCGGCCTCATCTTGGGATACTGACTGCTCTAGACTGACATCAAAATCTGGAGTGGTGCTGGTTGTGACCCCACTAGAATCTATAGGGGTGTCGGTGATGAACACTGGATCAGTTTGTGGATGCATGGTGGCCGTATGAGTATCATATGAAGACATGCAAAACATTCGATTTTTTTTTTGGCCCCAAATTGTGGGAGATTATGATTCATAGGAATAGGCGTAGTTTCGTGTTCTTCCAACGTTGTACGCCTTGCAATGTGTGGATGGGGTGGTAGAGTTCCATATTGTTCATGAGTCGGAAGATCAAATTTTGCGGAATAATACCAGTTATCATGTTGCAAGACTATGCCAGGCAGCTTGTGTCAAAAAAACGACCGATTGAGGAAAGTTTAGGTTAGTTTTGATTTTCGGTTCATTTCGGCTTCATAAAACCCATATTTTTATATATTTATGACCCAAAGGAAAGAAGATCTCTCAATGTTTGCATAGCTTTAATAACTTTAGCACCTTGCGCAGCGACACTTTAGCAGCATTTCCTAAGGGTGTACATTGATAATGTATTATTATACCATGCTACCAGGACCAAGTGTGGCAAGGCGTGGTAAAACCCTCTCAGGATTGGGGATGGAAGCAATCGAGAACAGGCCTGTAACTTGTTCTTACGATCTCACCCCAGGTCCTCCTGCACTTCTAAGCCGATCTCCTGCAAGTATAAGAAGAATTTCCAACGCAATTGTGGGTGTAGGAAGGTAGGGCTATCCTGCTCCAGCTTGTGCTTCAATTGCGAGGGCACTTGCAATAACGCAGCAGCAGTTAATGAGGAAGGAGAAAGAAAGGAAGAGTCCCTTCAGGATATGTAATTCATTAAGTGAATCGGTACCCAACCCATGGAGGAAATAGCTGAAGGTAGGAAATAGCTCTCTAAGTATGTACATATCTTCAACAGGCTGGTGCCATTCTTCATTTGCAGATAAAGATGACTCCGAACCAGTTAATGAGGAAGGATAATGAGAGGAAGAAACCTTTCTGGATGGAAATCCCTGGGAAATCCCTGGGGGTAGGAAATCCCTGGGGGTAGCAACAGTTTTATGGAATTCACTGTTGAAAGTAGGTATTCAATTCACCTTAATTAACTTCATGCATCTACTTCTTCATTTGCAGATGACCTTGAAGCATGGCCTTTAAAGAGGGCACTGCATGGCATCCCCATCAGAAGATACACTGTCGGTGGGTTTCACAAAGCTATGACAGCTCTTAATTGCCAAATCAGTGTGATTTTATGTCAATTTCCAGTTCATTTTTGATGCAACCACCGAATTAAATCCACAATTAAGCTAATCGAAGTTTCGTGAAACTCACCATCAAGGTATGACAAACAAAATTATTGTTTAGCGGAGAAACCTACCATAATTGCACTGAATACATTAGGATTAATCCCTCATTAATTCCTTTTTTCTATTTTTCAGCTATGAATGACTGAGATGATTTTAACCTTAGACTACTTACTTCCATATTACCAATATAAATTAGTGATGTAAATAAATGATGAATATTTCACGAGTACCTACTTTTAATTAACATGCCAATGAGACCTCATAACGTGCATGTACATGCATATATGTATGTATATGAACCTTTATCTTGTTTACATGTATGTATATACAGGGTGTATCTCAATACCAAAAACATGTGAGGATTATTTGTGTGATGAAAATTAAGGTGGGTATTTGGTATAAAATCTTTTGGGAAATCTTCCCCCGGAAAAGTTATACCCCTCTGAAGATTAACAAAAAAAATTGTTGTTTTTTTTTATTTTTCCTGCATATTAAGCTAAAGACACGAATCTTGGTAAAAATTATTTGTCAATAAAACTACACATTTTGATAGTCAACCCCTAAGATATTTTTTCTTACAACTTTTTTTTGGATGAAAATTTTCTTTTGAAAAAACATGGCCGAAAAGTCCTATTCATTTACTAACTTTTTTATCTAGTTTTTCAAAAACTTAAGCATTTACGAGAAAAATACTTCAAAAAGAAACAATTGGCAATGTAGTAGCGAAATATTCTCGCTAGGTTGACAAAAAATCCTACCCCTTCTTGGTGTTGCTGTCACTGAAGAGTTATTCAAAATAAGTCCCATTGCCAATAAAAAACTGCCTGGAACAATACCACGCAGGCGTTGTAAGATGCTTAGGAAATGTATTCACATTCATACCCGCATCTTCTCTGTTGCAGGCAAAGAAGAAAGTCTTGAAATTGACACGGATGAGAAAGGTGACGATTACACAATCTCAAAAGTTGATTGCATGGGAAAACAGAAGAAGAAAGTGCAGAAAAAACACATGAAAACAACAAACGACACATTCGAAGAAAAACTTAAGGAAGAATATGAAAAAATCTCGAAAAACGTAACCGAAAATCTAATGAATAATGGGCGGGACATTAACTACGAAAACACCCCGAGGTTGTCCGAAACTCAAGATGAATATTCAAATCCATACATACATCCACGAGGTGGACAAGATTGTAGTAATACAACAGGTCCCCCAGACGTAGATCCAGAAAGCTACCAACAAAGCGCTCATTGCTTGCTATTTTCCAAATTGTGGTACACTGTTTTTAAAATGGGGAAACCAACTGTATCCCATCAATTATCATTGGAGATATTCGAAAAACATGTAGACCTCATGGGACACGTCATCTGGCACGACATAACTAAAGGTAAACCCTTAACTATAGGCACTACTAAACCTGAGGACCAGGACGAGGAAGTATGGGCGGGATATGTCGCTCAAGAACCTGCCCCGCACTTTTTTGGACTAGACCCAGAAATTCACCGATTGCTAGTCCCAGAACCGTTGGAACCTTGTTCTACCAGAAAGTTCCCTCAACTCAAAGGGGGTCCTTATGAATGGCTAGTTATACCAAATCATATGATAACTCACGATGGAAGTAGATGTGATAAAGTTGGCATCGGCTATGAAGCATTCGTGAAGCAACCTAACAGGTGTAATATGCCCCGAGGAACCTGCTTGAAGAACCAACCTAAAGATCTTTGGTCTCACGATCATCGTTTGGAAGAAGTTGGACAGTCTGGATCGTATTTCTTGAAATATTTCGGATTTTTACCCCGATGTCCCATACGCAACGTCACAAAAGGAAGTGGTGGAAAAAATTTGACTATGTATTTTCGCAGCGCGTATTCTAACACCATAAATATAGAGTTGAAGACGGAATACAACTTAGTATTGAAGCCACATGCTGCAGCAGTCATCACTGAAGTATATGTTGATAGTACAAACTACATTAAATCAACCGTTACTGTCAAAATAACCAACACTGGTTTAGTATATGGTGTATTCTATGTAGCTCTCACCGATTGTCCCTTAGATATGCCAGCAAGCTTCAACAATATCCAAACAAAATCAGCTGTTATACATCCTCAACACCAACACATCTTCATAGTAGAAATAATGTGCTCCTTACCTGAAAGGAGATTCCACTGTTCTGTTGAAGCCAAAAATATTAAAAATGAGCTAATGGCTTTCAGAAGAGTTAGATTCCAGAAGAACGACCGCTGCCTATGTATCTGGCATTGTGTTTGTACTTGTTTGGAAACAGATGGTGGATTGAAATGTCAACCTCTACCGTTTGATCATTATAATGCGGCAGGATTTCATGGTGGTCTACCAATGGCAGCAGATTTTGTCCGATTTACTCTAATCGAAGAACTTATGACACTGTTATATCACCTATTCCTTACGATGACCTTCATCCTTATCCTAATGGGTGTCATGAAAGGTATTATAGGTTTCTTCTACAGACCAATTGGAGAATGGGGTCTATGCTCCATGCTGAGTTTGCCTAAAGCGATGAATTGTTACCACGAGAATAGTTTGAAAGGTAGAGAAGTGATCTACGATAAGTGTGGATGGCCAATTCATCCAGATACAAAAAAGAGAGTGAGGAATGCTTCCATGGTTGTGGAATTCTGCATAAACGTCATATTCTTCTTGATTTATCCTTTGGTGATGATAAATGTGATCGTGAAGAGAATGTGTTTTGTTGATGCAACAAACGAATGTGATAAACAACCTTGCTGTTTGTGTGGTCAAAGGCACGAAACTGGAAAGTGTCCGTCACTTGGTATTTTCAAAAGTTTGGGGTTGTATAGGAAGTCGAACAGAAGGAGTAGTATGTTCGCAGTATACCCGAAAAAGGACGCATCTATTCAATACTCGTCACCGGGTAGTAATGCAAATTGCTCTTGTTATTAAGATTTGATTTCGATCTCATATTTTATATTTATCACTTATAAGTCCTAATATATTAAAATGTTCAAAAAACCGTATTTTCGTATTTTCTACTCAATTATCAATAATTTATGAACTGGTTTAGGCTGAATGATGAAGTGTATTATCAGTTGTAATACCCCTAGGGCCTTGATAATACCGAGATAATTTTTTGTCACACAGAATGCTGAAAGGGTGTTGCTTGATAATCCTTGACAAAACACGTTTGAAGGATTCTCTATGACAAAATTTTGAGTATTTATCAAGGAACGAGGGGTATTCGGTAAGATAATATTTACTTTGTAGATTTCAAAAAATTGATTGTCAATCTGACGTTCAATGCTTAATGTTTTCACTAGTAATATCACAAGTGAATTTTCGTGATAAGTCTGTAGACTTATTTCTTAACAAAGCTGAGTTGCGTGAAAACACCACGAGTCCGAAGGATGAGTTGTGTTTTCTCCAAGCAACTCAGTTGAGTTAAGAAATAAAAGACAGACTTATGAGGTAAATTCAGTCACACTACAAAAGTAACTACACTCTTGTCCACTACAGTTTTTGTCTGACATATATTTCAGTAACAAAGTTTCCATCTTCAGAGACGGAGCGTTATTGGTACGTCTGGTACGTCTTTGAAGATGGAAATTTTGTTTTCGAAATAGTCAGACGACAAAAACTGTAGTGGACAAGAGTGTAGTTACTTTTGTAGTATTCATAAAAGTCCACAGTGTCAAACTAGAATATGTCAGCTAATTCATAATAATAATTGATAAAAACTAAATTAATATTTATTTATAACATTTCATACAAGACTTTGGAGGTGCAGTTATGAATGAACAAGATTTCTTCTTATGAGGTTGGAATGAGCCTCTTCTATCCTTAACCTTATTATCAATTTTATCATTCACGTATTCCGGAGTACACACTTTAACTACGATAGAGTGTAATAACACCAACGGATACAACAGGAAAAATACGACGTTTATGGTGAACTCAGTAGATATCGAAGTCGTCCTACAACGTTTCTTAGTTTCGGGATGTATCGGCCAACCCAACTTATCGTACTGAACAGGCCGCATCCTCAAGTTGGACTCGTAGTACTTATCGATCGATTTAGGGAGCCCCAAGTACCACTCCAGTCCGAACCTTCCGATTGGAAGATAGCAGAGTCCAAGAAAGGCCTTGGAAATGCCCATAAGCAACAACAAAATCGTCATTGTCAAACACAAATTGAACATCAGAATCAAGTATTCCTCAACGAACGATGTGGACATTATGTATTCTGACGCAACCGGCAATCCCCCATAAAAACCGGCAGCGTTATAGTGGTCGATTGGTAGAGGATGACACTTCAATCCCTTGTCAGTCTCCAAACAAGTGCAACAACAGTGCCAGATACAGATGCACCTATCACTCTTCTGAAAACGTATTCTTCTGAACGCTAGAACGTCGTGCCTATGATTTTTCACATCTATGGAGCAATAGAATTTCTTTTTGGGCAGCGGGAACAATACAGTAAGGCCGAAAATATGTTGTTGCTGAGGTGGAATGACCGCTGAGCTAGTGGCTATATTACTCAAACCAGCTGGAAGACGCAGCGGACAATCGGTCAAAAACACGTAGAAAGCTGCATACACTAGACCAGTATTGGTCACTTTCACTGTTATATCTGTCTTTTCGCAATGGGTAGCATCCACGTAAACCTCAGTGATAACAGCTGAGCTGTGAGGTTTCAACATGATGTTGAGATCAGCTTTGATTTCTATGTTTACGAAACTCTGATGTGGTCCTTCGTAGTAAAACGTTAAGTTTTGAAAGCAGTCCGTAGTATTATGCAATGGAGTAGGTGGCAAATTCGCGAAATACTTCAAGAAGAAGTTTCCTCTGTAGCCTAGTTGTTCGCGTTTGCGATCTTGACACCAAAACCACTTGGGGGGATACCTCAGGCCGCTACTCTTGGTCACGTATTTTTCGTGGGCGCCATAATGTACTCCCGAAGAATCGAAACAGTCTTGAGTCCTAATAAACATGCTCTCAGGTATCAATAAAAATTTCTCCGGTCCACCTTTGAGGTACGGGAATTGTGGTATCAACAGTCTCACGCTATCGTAAGCTAGCGCGAAGTTACGCAGTGGAGGCTCCCTTGAACTGTAGCTGGCAGCAAAAGCGCCGTTCTTTTCCCGAACCTCAGTGTCATAGGTACCGAGAAAAATAGGTTTTTCATTGGTTTTGATGTTCCACTGGACGTTGCCGGTTATATCGTAGTGTTTTTCGAAAATCTGGATGGAGAAGTGGTGCTTAACAATTGGTTCTTGTGGCTTGTATATGTAATATCGCATGTTACAATAAGCACAGTTTTCATAACAGCATGATTTGGGAAATGCCACCGCTGGGTATTTCGTTGATGAGTATCCACCTGCAAACATTAGAAAAGATTCTTAAAAAGCACTGATGTGAAGGCAGGACCATTTGCGCGCATATTCTATTCACGCCTCACACACCCTCACGAAATATAGTATGAACCATCAAGCTTTTTTTTCAACCAAATACTAGATAGAAGCTCCTAGGAGTCCTATAAGACCTTCTAAGGGGTGCAATTGGAGGATCAGTATAATCATATCATTTAATAAAATTTGTTCAACACAAACCTTATCACCACAATGTTCACTAGGTATTAAAAAAAATTGGTTCGAGCACTGACGTGAAGTCAGAAGCTATGTTCTATTGTCCATTCTTCTGTATTGGACACCCTTAATCGAATTTACCATGGTAAATTATGTTGTCCATTCTCCTGTATTGGACACTTTGCGAATTTCTGTTCTGTCCTCTATTGGACACTTAATTCGAATTTACCATGGTAAATTCGAATTAAGTGTCCAATACAGTAGAATGGACAACATAATTTACCATGGTAAATTCGATTAAGGGTGTCCAATACAGAAGAATCGACAATAGAACATACGCGCAAAAGCTTCTGACTTCACGTCAGTGCTTGAGCCTTTTTTTTTCGTGATTTTTTTCAAATTTTCTAGGGGTGCGTATGTTCTATTGTCCATTCTTCTGTATTGGACACCCTTAATCGAATTTACCATGGTAAATTATGTTGTCCATTCTCCTGTATTGGACACTTTGCGAATTTCTGTTCTGTCCTCTATTGGACACTTAATTCGAATTTACCATGGTAAATTCGAATTAAGTGTCCAATACAGTAGAATGGACAACATAATTTACCATGGTAAATTCGATTAAGGGTGTCCAATACAGAAGAATCGACAATAGAACATACGCGCAAAAGCTTCTGACTTCACGTCAGTGCTTGAGCCTTTTTTTTTCGTGATTTTTTTCAAATTTTCTAGGGGTGCGGTTCTTAAAATTTTTTTTTTTCATAATTTATTTCAAATTTTCTAGGGGTACGGTTGAAGGGGGGGTGAAGTTGATTGCCTGCTCGTGGTGCCCCCTGCGTAATCCAAACGATCAACAGGGCGGTTCTGAAGCACCAACCCGAGCGTCCCCAGGTGGCGAATAGGGGAGGACCAATTGTGGATGATCGAAAGTGGCGCAATCTGGTCTACAGGGCGATAAGGGGGCTCGTTCCGTTTAAAACCGGAATTGGAAGACCACCGAAAACCCTGTCGTGGACCAACTTCTCTGACCCAGCTGTCGTGTCGTGGCTAAGGGTTTGCACACAGGCACAACGGCACCGATCACCGTATGACACGATGATCGACATACCATGCCTCTGCATGAGGGTTCGTTACTAACGGCCAGCATGCATTGGCGGGGGGCCTTGGCTTCATCGCCTGGGCCAAGAGGAGTAAACCTTATAAAAAATCCCCAACTCTCAGTGGAACAGCTTGCGTTGAAGAGTTGCTTCTTTTGAAGTGGCCCTTTGGGAAAGAAGAGGTCTCTTAGTAGGCGGACTCCGGACACTTGCCGACCTCCGGTTTCAATAATGGCTTACCTGGGTACGGGAGCACTGCCCAGGCGGACTTTTAGTTCTTCCCATACTCGTGGGATCTATTTATGGACCATAAAAATAAAAATAACAAAACACAAACCGACGAGGCGGTTAATCCCGAGCCTCTTTTAGAGGAACCGATGGAGTAGGATGAAACTCCCCCTCTACCGGACCCACAACCGCTGATGACGGCCTCGGAGGACACGGAACTCTCTGAGTTCTCAGACACCACCGAGGGTGAGTCAGTGACTGCTGCGGAGCCTAAAAAACCCCGCAAAAGACTATCAGGCAGCAGTAAAAAGCGCCTGAGACGCTTGCTGAAAACAGGGCTGGATTTTAACACCGCCCTGGAAAAGGCACGAAACCCCGACCGGCCCTTAGGGCCGATCGGAGAGGAAACTAATACTCCCCAGGGTCCCTCCGACAAGGGCAAACGTCTTCTGTCGGACGGCACCCCTGAGCAGAAGCCGAAGAGGCACTGCCCAGAAACCAAGAGAGCATCCGACAAGGGGGCTAAGGTGGCCTCCTACAAAGATGCTGCGGCTGGGATTAAGATTGGGATAGTCCACTCGGAATACCCGGCTGCACAGCTGACGGCAGAGCAGAACAAGCTACTGCAAGAGGCAATACTGGAGCAGCTATGCAAAGGTGTCGAAATGGGGGTACAGGTCCGCGGACAAATATGAAAATTCAAACCATCAAGAGACAATTCTGGGAGAAATACTCATCAGACATGGAACACGACTTATATGGAGGACAAAAAAAGATTTGGAATATGATAAGGAACCTTAAAAAGCCAATCAACGAGTACATTCACACGAAAACAATAACGTCAGAAGAATGGGAAAGTTATTTCCATAAACTATACGGTGGCATAATAACAAGCCAAGCCCCAGAACAGGAACAGGAAAATACGTCTTGGGAAAGAGAAGACATCCAAAAACAGTTAATATCAAAAGACAAAATTGAAGCAACAATGCGCAAGCTGAAAAACAGGAAATCACCAGGGCTAGATAATATTAATAACGAGCTTCTTAAATATGGTGGCAATGAATTAATGGATCAAGTGCATGTACTGTTTAATAAGATATACGACCAGAGAAAAGTACCAGAGGAATGGAAAGTAAGCATAACGATCCCTGTCTTCAAAAAAGGGGAAAAGAAAGAACCAAATAATTATAGAGGGATCAGCCTCCTAAGCACGACTTCAAAATTATTAACAAAAATTATTGCAGAAGAAGTTTCAAGTAGTGGTATGAGAGAGGAACAACAGGGATTTAGACAGAATAGATCGACCATAGACGCTATATTCATCTTAAAGCAGATTTCCGAAAAGGCCATAGAGTACAATAAAACCGCGTTTATGTGCTTCATAGATTTAACAAAAGCATTTGATAGAGTGAGATTACAGGATGTCATTGAGCTGCTGAAAGAACGAGACGTAAACCAAAGAACAATAGACATCATTCGGGATATGAACATTGGAAATAGCACACATGTAAGGGTTAACAACGAACTCTCCAGTAAAATACCAGTATCAACAGGGATCAGACAAGGAGATAGCCTCAGTCCAATACTCTTCAACATTATAATGGACGAAATTATAACAGAAGTCAAAACTGCAGGCAGAGGATACAGGATGGGAAAACATGAGTTCAAAATAGTTTGCTACGCTGATGACGCAGTCGTGATATCGGAAGATGAGGATAATCTGCAAAAACTGCTACACAGATTCGAAACAGTTGCAGGAAAATTCAATATGGTCATATCAACACAAAAGACACAATCCTTGACAATAGCGAGAGAACCCAGAAGATGCAAACTGGCAGTTTATAATAAAAGTGTGGAGCAGGTTATGTCCTTTAAATATCTAGGGGTTAACATCACGAGCAATAGGAACCTAAAACAAGAAGTAAAAATGCAAACAGTAGCAGCATCTAGGATATCGGGATTCCTTCGAACCGTGATATGGAGGAATAATTTCTTAAGTATCGAAAGCAAAACACGGATATATAAAACGTGTGTTAGACCAGTTATGACACACGCCATAGAAACGAGAGCGGAGACTGCAGCTACTAAGCAGATTCTTAGAACGACCGAAATGAAGACATTACGCTCAATCACAGGGAAAACGCTAAGAGACAGAGCAAGGAGTAATGAAATTAGAAGAATGTGTGACGTTCCGGATATAGTGAGATGGGCCAGAATTAGAAGAAGAGCATGGAGAGATCATGTCAATAGAATGGATGACGATCGACTAGTTAAAATCGCAAAGGAAGAGAGACCAAATACAAGCAGACCTCCTGGGAGACCACCAAAGCGCTGGTATGAGAGCTGGTCCTCGGAGTCACAACTTAGGCTGCCTCTTTGAAAATACAAGACATAGTCTTAAAATAGGAAGAAGAAGAAGAAGAAGAGGTCCGCTTTTTGGGCTCTGCCCTCAGACCAGGCTGGCTCCAGATAACCTGCGCGGACGAGGCCAGCGTCTCGTGGCTGAGGAGCCGAGTACCGACTCTGATGCCGTGGGACGGGGCAACGCTACGCCTGGTTCAAGGAGCGGACTTACCGAAACCGCAGGTCTATGTAGCGTTCATTCCGGACCCCTCGGCCAATAAAAGGCTAAGGGCGGATATGGTGCTCGCAGGCCTCAGAAGCTCCAACTCTGGGCTTACAACCCAGAGCTGGAATGTAGTCAGACACGAAGTGTCGGGGCCGGGACAGACATGGGTCTTCGCTATGGATGACCCATCTGTTTCGGCTCTGAGGGCTCTCGGAATGAGACCCTACTTCGGATTCGGAAGGGTTACCTTCCGAATCAGACAAGCAACCGCACCTCTTGTGGCCCCGGGCCCCTCTGGTGGTGGAGCGGATGGCGGGAGTGGGAGACCACAGAATCTGCCTCGTGCTTCATCGTCGGGGGGTGATACTGGGGCTGCCGGGGTCGGGAGCAAAGGGGGGGACCAAGCAGGGCCCTCCAGAATGGTCGCTGGCCCGTCTGGGTCTGGTGGAGGAGGCAGGGTGCCTCCGCCCCCGGCACCGACTAAGCCAGGGACCAAAAACGCTGGCAAGGGTAAGCGACCTGCCAGCGGCAAATCCACTGGGAAGGGCAAACAACCCTCCAGTGGAAGACTGGCACCTGTGAAGACTAGCAAAAAGGATTCACAGGGAAAGGCTACCCCTCCCCCTGGGCCGTCAAAATGATGCCCCCAGGGGTGAAGTGCTTACAGGCAAATTTACAACACTCCAAGGCAGGATCATACCTCCTTGGGAAGTGTATCCGTAGTGAAGGACTGGATATAGCCTTCATTCAGGAACCATGGCTGGCAGGCACAAGCGTTTGTGGGCTTAATAACCTGCCAGGCAAGATAATCTACAATTGCCCTGGGGTCGAACCCAGAGCCTGTATATTTATCAACAACAGGATTGAGAATTTCATCCTGACTAAATTCTGCACAAGGGACGTGACAACAGTCCGTGTGAATGTTCCGGTGGACTGTGGCAGACTAGAGATAGTGGTCTGCTCAGCCTACTTTTCGGGCGATTCGATAGAATGTCCACCTGTAGTGGTCCGCCAGCTGGTGGACCACTGCAGTAGGAAAAACTACCACCTATTGGTGGCATGTGACGCAAATGCGCGCAACACGGTGTGGGGCAGCACAGACGTCAAATGGAGAGGGGAACGTCTACTGGACTTCCTCATGGCAGAGGCTCTCCTAGTTAATAACAAGGGAGCCGAACCAACCTTTGTGACTAAAAACCGTTCAGAGGTACTGGACATTACGTTCAGCTCTAACTCTCTGGGAAACAAAATCTTGGATTGGAGGGTCTCCCGTGAACCCTCAGGTTCGGACCACAGACATATTCAATTTTCAATCGAGTCTGGCCCAAGAGCGACGGTGGAATATAGAAACCCTAGAAGCACCGATTGGGGTGGATTTAAACGCTCCTTAGGTGCCCACCTGGGATACATTTCTACCGTCACCAACTCTCGTGAGGACGTTGAGAGACTAGGTGAGGACCTAGTCCTCACTATAAACTCGGCGTATGAAGAAAACTGCCCACTAAGGAGGATAATCCTGATAACAGGAAAACTGCTTGGTGGAACCCAGCCCTTGAAAAAGAAGAAAAGAAGTTCGGAGACTATTCAACCGAGCTAAGGTATCCGGCAACTGGGACAACTATAGAAACACTCTAACAAACTACAACAAAGAAATAAGAAGGGCAAAGAGAGATTCCTGGAGGAGGTTCTGCGGGGAAGTCAAGGCTACCCCGGAGAGTGCCAGACTCCACAGAATCCTCTCCAGAGATCCGTCAGGAGGGCTGGGATCTATCTCTAGATCTGATGGTCGTCTTACAGACTCTGGAAAAGAGACGTTAGAGATCCTTGCGAGGACACACTTCCCAGATTGTCGCATACTTGATGAGTCGGATAGCGGTTCTGCCTGTGCTTCCCAGGAGCGGCGTTGTAGGCCGTGCCGGGAAGACTGGAGAAATGCCAAACTGATCATCAACCCTGGGACCTTGAGATGGGCGATTCGCTCGTACAAACCGTTCAAGGCCCCCGGCGAGGATGGCATCTTCCCTGCTCTGCTTCAGCAGGGGGAAGATGACCTCCTTCCGTACTTAATCAGACTCTTTAGAGCCAGTGTTGCTTGGAACTTTATCCCGACAAGCTGGCGTAAGGTTTGGGTAGTTTACATCCCTAAAGTGGGCAAAGTTTGCTCACAACCTAATTCATACAGACCGATAAGCCTAACGTCTTTCGTTCTGAAAACCCTCGAGAAGATACTGGACCGCTACGTCAGGGGCAGTGTACTAGCACTGAATCCTCTGAGTGAGCACCAGTACGCCTTCCAGAGTGGTAAATCAACTGACCTGGCCCTAAACAACTTGGTGGGAAGGCTGAAGCAATCTCTGGACCACAAGGAGACTGCTCTAGTGGCCTTCCTGGACATCGAGGGTGCTTTTAATGCACCGCTCACGTACTCGCTCTGTGAAGCAGCGTGGGCCAGGGGAGTATCAGACCTCATTGTGGAATGGATAAGATCCATGCTGACTAACAGACTCATCTCCACGTCCCTGTGTGGGGACATAGTGAGATTCGTTGCCAGAAGGGGCTGTCCGCAGGGAGGAGTACTTTCCCCCCTGCTGTGGTCTCTTCTGGTGGACGATTTACTGGCCATAATAGGCACGCTGGATGTATATGTCCAAGCGTACACCGACGACATAGTCATTATGGCCACGGGCCAGGACGACTCAGTCCTGGTCGAGAGCCTATCAGAGGCACTGACAGCAACACAAGGCTGGTGCGAAGGGGAACAGTTAAACGTGAACCCTCGAAAGACCTTGATTGTGCCATTCACTAGGAAGAGGAAACTTAATATAGTTTCCATCACTATGAATGGAATTAACATCCCGTTTGCGGATGAGGCCAGATATCTGGGCGTTATCCTGGATAGAAAGCTAAACTGGAACTCACACCTGGATAGGGTGATCCATAAGGCTAGGCACTCTCTATGGGCGTGCCAGCGGACTTGTGGAAAGAGGTGGGGACTGGCTCCGGAACAGCTCCACTGGTTGTACGTGATGGTGGTGAGACCACAAATCACTTACGGCAGCATTGCTTGGTGGGAGTGTACTGTAACTGTGCAGTCTCAGCTGAAGCTTGCAAAAATTCAGAGATCTGCGTGCTTGATGGTGACAGGGGCTTTTCGCTCCACTCCCACCGCAGCCATGGAACGCCTAATGGACCTCGCCCCTCTTCACCTGGTGATCAGGATCATGGCCCGGATGGCGACATACAGACTTCTGCATACGGCTCGCAATGAGCCAGATGCGATCGGCTACGCGCCTAGTTCTCTGCAGGCTGAATTGGAGGTCAACGAGATAATGGGCATGCGATCGGACGTATCTAAAACCAGAACCTACACAGAGTGGCCCTACCGAGTCGTTTTTCCCAGCAGAGACGACTGGGCCGTCTCTGAGACCCGACTGCTTGAGGTTCCCTGTTGGTTCACAGACGGCTCTGCTACCACCCAAGGGGTGGGAGCGGGAGTCAGCGGTTGCAGAATTGCTAGGGGTGAATCCATCAGCCTGGGTAGTTTTGCGACTATCTTTCAAGCAGAAATTTTCGCCATTGATCACTGTGCGAAGCTCATACTTGAGAAAGGTTGGGCTCATGGATCAGTCAAGATCCTATCGGATAGCCAAGCAGCCTTGAAGGCCTTGACTTCATACAACTGCAAATCCCTGCTTGTGCAGGATTGCCGGACCACACTCGCTGAACTTGGAGGGCGCTGCAGGCTGCAGCTCTTGTGGGTCCCAGGCCACTCGGGCATAAAGGGTAATGAGATGGCGGACTCATTGGCGGCACGAGGGGCTTCTATGGGGCTCATTGGACCAGAACCGGCCTGCGGCATCTCTCTCAGAGCAGCGGCGAAGGAAAACAACAGATGGGTGGACCAAAAGGTCCAAGAAATCTGGAGCAGCATACCTGGACACAGACATGCTCGCTCAACAATTACTGGCCCATCAGCTGAAAGAGCCAGAAAATGGCTCAAATTCTCTAGGGTGGACCTGAGAATACACGTGCCATTGTGGCCTCAGGAAACACCTCAATACACTGGGGTTGACTGAGGACTCCGAGTGCAGACTTTGCCTGGAGGACGACGAGTCTATCGAACACATCATGTGTGACTGCCCCGCTGGGGACAGGATCAGATTGGAGGAACTAGGAGTCCACAAACTGACACTGAGGGAACTGGACAAGTTCTCACCCACCAGAATCATATCCTTCATCAAGAGACTTGAGCTTGTGGGTGAAGTATAGATTAAATACTAAAGGTGTGCCACAATAGACCGATTGGTCGCAGTGGAGGGGCGGGTTTAGTCTGCCCAGCACAACCCATAATAATAAATTAGGGGTACGGTTCTTACAAAATTTTAAACACGTCTTTATGATGGTTTTCTACTACTAGTTACCTACCCTGAAAATTGCAAGTCCCTATATCCTTTCGTTCGAAAGTTATCGAGGCAACGGTCACCCATCTACTGAACTCACACAAGGCTGCTCGAATCTCCAACAATATTCAACCGATCCTGTTAAAACTTGAAACATAGTCGTAGAGTTAGGATGTAAAGGCTCTTGCAAAATTTCAGGAATTTCAAACGAATAGTTACTGATATATAGAATTTTTTTTTTTCAATTTTCAATGATTCTTTTAAAATTTTTTACAAAAACTATCCTCGCGAAATCTCGCAAGAATTTTCGCGTTGGCATTCTACAACTAATTACCATGTTTGAATTCAATCGGTTGAGTATTTTCCGAGTTAATGAGGAACAAAAAACAGCAAAATTTCAGATGGCTATAACTCTAAAACCGTTTGGCCAATTATACTCATAAATAAACTGAAATGTCGCGTTCTGGTGCACATCCTAACCTGAAAACTACAAGCCGCTATCTCTTTCCGTTCTCAAGTTATCGTGACAACAAAAATATTTTTTAATAATTTTTTTAAAATTTTCTAGCCATACGATTCACACAAAATTTCACAAACGTGCTTAAGTTCATATTCTACAAATAATCACCAAGTTTCAATTCGATCAGATTTATATTGGTTGAGAACAAAATTATTACTCGGAAACCACTGGGCCGATTATGCCCATTAACGAACTTGTCCGTCGTATTGGGATTTGCCATCCACCCTGAAAATTTCAAGTCGCTAGCTCTTTTCGTTCTCAAGTTATCGTGGCAACGGCCGGACGGACGGCCGGACAGAATGAAATTTGACCTCGAATTCATCATAAGGGAGTCGAACTAAATCGTTTGAGACCGTTTTCGTCAAAAAATTCGAAAGTTACAGACATTTGGGCAAAACCATAACGCGATGTTCCCCAGAACATACGCGCAAAAATTCTTAAAAAGCACTGACGTGAAGTTAGGTGCTGTTGCCCACATGTTCTTCTGTCTTTCACGCCTCACGCACCCTAATTAGATTTCAATTAGATCGGATCAGTATTTTTGAAATTATCGGTAAAATAAAAATCGGCTCGAAGGTTTGTTGCGGAATTGCAGCGGAATCTGACGAGTAGTTACCGAAATATGAGATTTTTAAAGAAAAACATTTTTTTTTAAGAAATATTTCAATGTTTTTCTAGTGATACGTTCCTCATGAAATTTCTCAAAATTTTGTTTGTTGTTTGTTTTCGGATGGAACGTGAAAGCGTGGAAACCTTTTACCGTTTTTATTTCTTTCGTTAGGGTTATGTTACTGAAGAGATTTTTATCTTTATGATGTTGATGAGATTTGTATATTTATGTTTGTTGATGTTAACATAACCCTAGCGAAAGGAATTAAAACAGTCAAAGGTTTCCATGCTTTCACGTTCTATCTGAAAACAAACTCCAGAATATTTTTAAAAAGGTTAATATAAAACTGGATCTCAAAACTAACACGATAAATAAACAACTTCTAGGAAATACATTCGATGAAACTCCGGACATGTTAAAATCGGGTATATATGAAATTAAATGTTTAGATTGCAATAAGTGCTACGTCGGGCAAACAACCAGAAATATTCTCACATGGTATAGAGAGCATACGGGACACATTCGGAAGAAAAACATCGATAAATCTGCTGTTGGAAACGTTTTAACAACTGGCCACTCAATTTTAGAAAATTCCGTCAAATTATTGGAAAATTCTAATAAATTGTACTTAGGGATCGAAATGTATAAGAGAAAAGATTTTGAAACCTTTCGGGCGTCTACATTCTACGAGTACTTACCAAGTTTAAATTGGATCGGATTTGTATTTTTTGAGTTATTGAGGAAAAGACAACAAAATTTCAAGTTGCTATCCCTTATATGTTAGTTAGAGTTCACTGTGGACTTATTATGAACACTACAAAAGTAATTGCTCTCTTGTCCAATACAGTTTTTGGCGTCTGACAGGGTTCCATATTCAAAGACGAAGCGTTATTAAAGCATGCTATCAATTTCTACACTAAAGTACGGGTTGACATTTTGCCCTTAGTCATAAACCGATTAGGGAGAATAATGAGTTGTTAATGTTAAGGGATTAGATCATTATTCAGTAAAATACCTTTTCCGCAAATCGCCAGGAAATTTTGACATTCCTGTCAAAATTTCTTGAAGAAAAAGTCAGGACTTCCTTACTGTAAGGAAATGTCATTTCCTTACTGTAAGGAATAGTAATTTACGTAACAAGTCCGGAAAATAGGGTTTTGTTGGACGAATAGACAAAATTCTAGGACGAGCGTAAGCGAGTCCTAGAAGTCTATGAGTCCAAAAAAACCTTTTTCGGGCGTGTTGCGTACAATATTTTTTCGGCAACCGTGTAGAATAACAAATCAATGAGACGACACATTTATTTTTTATATATTTTGATTCTTAGTCAAATTAAACACAACAGAAAATATCACATGTTGACAACTAATTTTATATGAACTGTCAGCCGTTTTCTCAGTGCTACACTGTTAAAAATTTCCATAGTAATTTTACTAAACTTGTGTAGGAAGTTTTTACGCACCACATTTTTGTAATTGTGGAACTCAGTCTTGTAATTTTACTACACAACTTATTACAACTCAATTCCAAATTATTACAAATCATCAGTCGCAAAATTACTAATCATTTACTAGAATTATGTTTAGTAATATTACTATACATTATTCGTAATTTTACTAAGTCAAATGTATCCAATAAATCTAGTAATTTTACAAAAATTGATTGTAATTATACTAGACAACTTATACCAATTTAATTTAGAAAAATTACAAACTTTCTGTTGCAATATTACTAATATTTAGTAAAAAATTGTTTAACAATATTGCAGTACAATAATTGGAATTTTACCAAACAAATTATACCAAATAAATTTAGTAATTCTACACGAACGTATAGGAATTTTGCAACCCAACTAACATCAATTCAGTTTAGAAAAATTACAAACCATTTGTTGCAATATTACTAAAAAATTGTTCAATAATATTACAGTACAATAATTCGAATTTTACCAAACAAATTATATCAAATAATTTAGTAATTCTACAACAACTTATTGGAATTTTGCAACCCAACTAACATCGATTCAGTTTAGAAAAATTACAAACCATTTGTTGCAATATTACTAAAAATTGTTTAATAATATTACAGTACAATAATTGGAATTTTACCAAACAAATTATATCAAATACATTTTGTTATTCTACAACAACGTATTGGAATTTTACAACCCAACTAATACCAATTTAGTTTAAGAAAATTACAAACCATTTGTTGCAATATTACTTTGCATTGGCTTATAACTTGTGTAGCAATATTACAGTATAAGACTGTAAATTTGATGAGGATATTTGTTAAATAAATATATCAATGCTACAACAGCGTAATGCAGTTTTATAACACATAAGCTATATTATGTTTAGCATAAGTGTGGCATGACGGACTGGATTCTTATGAACAATTTTTTAGAAGCATACATTAAACGTTTGATTTTAATTTTATAAACCAAATAAATTAATGCATGTATCAATTTAACAATATTTTATTGTTACATTAAAATACAGTTAATATTTTATCAGGTAAGGATTATAACAAACGAAATCAAAAGTGAATTATTTACTAACATAAAAAAAGTAACTATCTGAAATTATTTGGCATAAATGAAGTCTTCTTTCCTCATAAGGCTAATATAATCATTATTTATAATCTCTACGTTGAAATAGTAAATTCTTAAAATAAAAATAAAATATTTTAAATATTTTAAGATCAAGAATAACATAATAAATATTTTCTTGACTTTTTTTCCAAAATATTAATAATATTAATTATTAATATTAATCAGCCTCATCATTGATCTTTTCACTCTAGTTAATATGCCCAGTCTACATCGAAATAATAACTTAGCACTAAAATAATTTTACTTTCTTTGAAAAAAAAAATAATAATAGTAATAAAGTTCAAATATATTGAGAACAAGAATCAATAAATTAATGAATATTTTTTCTAAAAGTAGGTGTAACAATATATAAAATATAAGAAGTGTTAAATATTTTAATCAAAACGTGTCGTTAATACTTATAGTATCATCAATAATTTCTATATGAAAATAATATTATTCAACGGTTTTTTTCTGGGTTTTCTCTCCCAAACTCTGAAAATATCTATAAAATAAAAATTAATTATTTTGTGATCTGCGTAAGAAACACAGGATATTTGTCAGAAGCAATCAATTGAACAATGTTGCCTAACAAACAACAACGAAACAACATCAACGAACAAACAACTATATCGTAACGTTTCAGAGTCTATATCAGACTGATTAGTTGTTTGTTCGTTGATGTTGTTTCGTTGTTGTTTGTTAGGCAACATTGTTCAATTGATTGCTTCTGACAAATATCCTGTGTTTCTTACGCAGAAGCAAATCACAAAATAATAAATTTTTATTTTATAGATATTTTCAGAGTTTGGGAGAGAAAACACAGAAAAAAACCGTTGAATAATGAGTATACCTCCCACAGTATCCTTTCATGATTAATGAAAATAATAACTTAATACTAATACAAACCTTATACTTTCTTTGAAAAATAACTAAAGTTAGCAATTATAGAGAGTAAAGATAGTTTAAGTTTTTTTTAAAGTTAGGGTTTAAGTAGATATTTTTTTTTTCATAAATAATAAATATTTGAAATGTTAGGTATTTTAATGAGACCCATCATTCTCATTCCATATGATTTTCGAGCTCTTGGATCATTGTTGTTACTTTTGGATGGATGTTTGTGGCTTTTCTCTTACCACCGCGTTTTCTTCCTTTTGGAGGGCAAATTTTCAAGAACAACCTGAAAAAAAAGTTGAAAAACTTTATGTTGAGTTATTTATTAACTACAAAACTTAATCTCTATATTTTAGATAATCTTTTATATTATTTATATTATTGTTTTATTTAATATATCTTAATAACTATACTAAGAAGAAATCTGATCCATATATTTCAGATGTATTTTATTTTATAGGCTAAGAAGAAATGTATTAAGTAAAATAAGAGATGCTTAAGCGTCATTGTTTATGTTATGTGTTTTAAAGAGTGGGAATCAACCCATGGTTTTCTTTACCATTTATTTTGATAATTGTTAGTCTTATGACTTATGACAACCTCGGTATAGTTCAGATATCCTTTTCATTGCATTTAAAGAAAGTAGAGATTAAATAAAGTATAAAAGTTAAAATCAATTTAACTTCTAATTATTTAAAGCCCCTAATTTCCAATACTTTATTTTCAAAATAAATTTGAAGAATAAGTACTTAATGATTGAATGTAATAGTTTATGGGGAAAATTGAAGGCGTCAATTTTTTTTAGTACTTTTATCATTTAAGTTCAGAATTAATTAGCTTGTAATTGCACGCCTCATAAGCGAAGCGTTGAAGTTGTGCTCTAACTCTCGCTAATTTGACAGAGCACCTATGGGCGTTCAACTCGCCCTAAAAATATAATTCATAATAGCGGAGAAGTTTAAATTCTAATTTTTTTCGTAATGAACTGATTTCAATAAACTTTCCATCCTACTTTACAATTTTACAACTTTAGAAATGGGTTGTTTTTGTAACGAATTATCATTAATTTTTTTAATTCGATCAAACATAAAAAATGATATACAGTGAACTCTTGATAAGTCGAACATCGATAATTCGAACTCTTAGATAAGTCGAACATTTTTGCCGGTCCCAATTCATGGTTATCTAACCCTGTACCTATACTTTCACCTCAATGAGTCGAACAGAGTTCTTGAGAGTAAAAAGTCTAGTAGATGAGTCGAACTGCTGGAAGGGTCCACGAGAGAACCTCCAACTCTATCAGTCGTACTCCTAACCATCATCTCCTCTATGAGTAGAACTGTTTGATCTAACGAATGAAACCGAAAATAATTCGGTATGCAAACGAATCACCACATTTGGTAACCATCATATGTATTTTTCAATCGCCTAGTACATTGTTCAATTTATTTTTGCGCGTATGTTCTGGGGAACATCGCGTTATAGTTTTGCCCAAATGTCTGTAACTTTCGAATTTTTTGAAAAAAATGGTCTCAAACGATTAAGTTCGACTCCCCAATGAAGAATTCGAGGTCAAATTTGATTCTGTCCAGCCGGCCGGCCGTTGCCACGATAACTTGAGAACGAAAAGAGCTAGCGACTTGAAATTTTCAGGGTAGGTGGCGCATCCCAATACGACGGACGAGTTCGTTAATGGGCATAATCGGCCCAGCGGTTTCCGAGTAATAATTTTGTTTTAAACCAATATAAATCCAATCAAATTGAAACTTGGTGAGTAGTTGTAGAATATAAACCTAAGCACGTTTGTGAAATTTTGTGCGAATCATATGGCTAGAAAATTAACAAAAAATTATTAAAAAATATTTTTGTTGTCACGATAACTTGAGAACGGAATGAGATCGCGGCTTGAAATTTTCAGGTTAGGATGAACACCAGAACGCGACGTTTCGGTTCGTTTATGAGCATAATCGGCCAAACGGTTTTAGAGTTATAGCCATCTGAAATTTTCTGAAATTTCGTGGTTTTTGTTCCACATTAACTCGAAAAGTACTGAACCGATTGAATTCAAACATGGTTATTAGTTGTAGAATGCCAACGCGGAAATGTTTGCAAAATTTGGTGAGTACAGCATTTGTAGAAAATTTTTAATAAATCATTGAAAATAAAAAAAAAAAACTTTTCCCCGGAAAAGTTACACCCCTCCGAAGATTAACAAAAAAAAATGTTTTTTTTTTATTTTCCCTGTATATTTAGCTAAAGAAATGAAATTTCATACCGAACACCCATCTTAATTTTCATCACAGAATCACCCCTGACATTTTTTCGGTGTTATTCAGATATATAATGGAAAAATTATTTCAGAATATTTTAATGAATAAAAGAGAAAAAAATCTAGAATTGAAATAGGTTGGCTTCAGATTGTATCATGATAATCTTATCCATTAATATTTTTATAAAATAGAAACATTCTATACCTTGACATGGAGAAATATCGCCTCCAAACTCTCGAGGGTGGAAAACTTCCACCATTTATTAGCAAGTTTTATCTTTCCAGTTGGGGGTACTACATGATTCAAAATCGCAATTTGCGATAGCAATTTCTCTAAAAACAGATAACTCAATTAACATAGTGAAATATATTATCAGTAGGTACCTATATTATAATATTCTCACCTTCGAAAGTAGGTAATTCAGCGATGATTTCTTTTATAGATGAATCTTTTACTGCTTGTCCTCTTTGGCTTATGACTTTTTCGATGAAGCAATCCCAGTTCAGGTGGAAATTCAAATGGCTATTGGGATATAGTTTTTCAAAATCTAAATTAATCTGAAAAAAAATCAATGTTAAACTTTTAACAAAATCCATAAACATTTTAGAGGTAATATAGTATTTATGAAAAAATATATAGATATTTACTAGCACATCTGAACGTAAATCGTTTAAAATAGGCCAGTCCAGCAGAAATTCTTGAATTGAAGGTATATTATATCCTCTGCGACACAGGAATGTACTGTTCCATTTTTCAATTACTGTACTCCATGGTTCCACATTATGGGTTAGCCAAATTTTATTCTCCATGATTGTTATATCTGTAATAGTCATGTTTCATAGAAGTTATAATGAGTATAGTATTTTTCAGACATATACCATCTCCTGCAGTCCTTGTCAATTTGTTAGGAATATCAGAACAATATTTTTTATCATCTGCCGCTCTTTTCCGGTTCCTAATAGAATCCCCTGAAAAATATCTTATATTTCTCACTGCATTTGGTAGTTTTCCCTTGCATTTCTGGGAATAGTTCAATACACTATCTGCTTTCTTTATTGCTGGTACATAATATGTACCTATCTTTTCATTCGGAAATAATGTTAATATTTTTGCAGCTAAGGTCGTATAATGAGAGTGGTCCAAAGAACTGAAATATTGAAATGATATCAACTCTCTTACTGAACAAAAAAATCGACAAAACAAAGTTGAAATTAAGTATACGCATAGGAATTGTAAAATAACTCACATTTTTGTCAGAAAAGTGTAAATGTGTTGTACTATTATTTTCACAAGTCGATTTCTATGCGTTTTGTCCAAAATGTTATAAGTTTCATAATACTTAATCACACTCTTTCCTAGAGGAGATGTAGTGAGCAAGGTCTGTAAATCAAATGGTGGTAGAACATCCTTAAATAAGGATGAATCTAAATCAATGAATACTTGTGATGATTCATGCATAAGTATTTGGTCGGTTTGTCCATTATCAGAGATATCTGTAATTTCTGTGACAATTGAAGATACTGTCTCTGTTGTTGCTGTAGCGGTATCCTAAAACATGGTACTTTAGTGCAAACTCGTAGATATCCGTACAGTTTAGGTGGAAAGGCAAATATCAGTATTTTATGATGTTTTCAACTCAACATACCTTGCCCGACGACCATTTTAATATATTTGTTTCAAAACTCAACCTAGGACCAATGCGTGGGATCAGTTCTTTGATAATTTCTGGTTTTCTGGCCAGATACTCCAAATTTTCCATCTTAATATTATTTTCTGTAAAAAATGCGTGGATGAATTCAAAAATTAATAGAATCCTTTAGAACGTGACAAAATTAGGAATAATACATTTACGGTTTTTGGCGCTCTAGTTCCTCGGAACTGAGTGCTTATCAATTTGCCCAAATGTCTGTAATATTCGAATTTTTCGATGAAAATGGTCTCAAACGATTTGGTTCGACTCACTGATCAAGAATCCGAGTGCGAAATCGATTCTGTCCGGCCGGCCGACCGGCCGTAGGCACGATAACTCTCGAACGAATGGAGTTAGCGGATTGAAAATTGCAAGGTGGTTTTGGAGCGTAAATATCTCGGACAAGTTCGTTCGATCTATCTGAAATTTAGCATCAAATTGTAGAATCATGACCTTTATACGCATGTGAAGTTTGTATTGACCAGATTACCGCAAAGTGTAAAAAAAAAAATTTTGAAAATTTAAAAAAAGTTTTTCCACAATAACTCTCGAACGGAATGAGCTAGGTAGTTGAAATTTTCAGAGTAGGTTAGTGAGATGAATATCTCGGTTAAGTTCGTTATTGGGCAAAATTGGACAGATTCAATTCGATTTCTTCCATGGTGCAGCTCTATCATATGTATACCTTGATATAATTCCCAACTCAGAGAAACCAATACTTTCGAAGATATAATTTGTCTGTTTGAACTAGAGCGCCAGAAAGCTCCTGTCCACAGGGCTTGAACACATTTTTTTTTCTGGATGATGCTAGCAGAACCACTCAATTTTTCTAAAACTGCGTGATCATAATATTAGACCAATTCATCAACCTATCTTTGACCATTCAGTTGATCAACACAACATGGATTGTGCTATCTTAAAGTTTAGCTATAATGTTCAGTAATTCATCAATAATTTGGAATATTGAAGAAAGGTTTGTCTAAAAGCATGAAGATTTAACCAAAGTCACTCAGATAAAATATTGCTCTGTACCGAATTACAGCGTGTACCTAAGTTCTGCTTAAAAATTAGATTTTCCGGTTCTCTAAATCTATTTAATCTCATACTTGATAGGGAACCTACAAATTTAAACTACCTATAAATTCAATTTAAGTAAAGAATTTAATAACGATCAGGTAAGCATTACCTGATGTACCTCTAACGAGGTTATCATTACGAATAAAGCGAATGTTAATGTATTTTCGGGCAACTGAAAGATGCATTCGCGAATATAATCATAATAACTTATCCATGCTTCGAAAATTCCGCCATATTTTTTCACAGTAGATATCATATTACGAACTAGGCAGGTATATATACCTAAGGCAGGTATATATACCTAAAGAACTAAGCCTCTGAAATTTTCAACGGAAACTACAGTGTCAGGATATTGTCACATGATAATATTCTGAATTAATAACGTTCAAATGTGCATAAAATAAATAATCATCTTAATAATTGTTCCAGAATAATTTCAACCGTTATTTTTCAAACCTACATAATAACTAAGTACATACGAAATATTCCAAACACTCACCTTGGAATTTCATGACTGTTTCCATCTCGACTCCCCACGATATAAGTAATTCTTCAAGTTCCTTATTATTTTCCATCATTACCAAGAATTAGGTAAGAATTATAACTTCAACACTCCTTCAATGAAAAAGATTCTCCTATTTTCTGTTAAACCGATACAATAACAACGGCACAACCACTTCTGAATATGAACCGATTCTAACAGAGAAAAGCAACGCTAATGGCGGAAATGCCGTATAGAAGGTTTGAAGAACAGTTTATTCCTTATTTAGGATAAACGCTGCAAGAAAGAGATAGCGCATGCATAGTAAGAGCTTAGAGGTAGATACAAGATGAGGAATATGGTGTGATGTTCCATAAGGGTCATTTTACCGAAGCATATATTAACTGCGCATGTGTTGGACCGCTCAGGCTTCTGAACGTCGGAACATTGCGAACGTTACAGATGTGACACAATGAGTTACAGTATTTCGTAAAATGAATCGGAAAGAAGCGTTACGGTTTCAGAAAGTGTTACAATTCTATAGTAGACGCAAAATTGCCTAGATGAACAAATAACGTCGTATAAAGAAGAGTTCTTCATTTCAGGTTTAATGTTTAATAGGATATTGGAACTATCTACGTATGGAAGGTACCTTGTGCAACTTGGTTCAAGCCTTTTGCCAGGAATCCATCCGTATTTCTAATTATGTCTTATAAACAATTTTCTGAATATCTATATATTTTCTTAGAGTTATTTTCTTAACTACAACTATAGTTAGGAATGTGGCATACAGAATAGTGAAAATCATTCAAATAATTGTAAGGAAGATGAATTACACTTCTTCCTTCACATTATATTGAACAATATAGTAATAGGTAGGTAATTCCCTAATTTCAGCAGACCTTCAAAATTTTGCAAAAATTCACTAGTATTATTCCGATCGAAGAAAACGCACATTGCATCATTGAATTAATACCTATGCGTAGGTCTTCACTGTGAGTATATAAAGGTTTGATTTGATACCAGGAGTGATTCCTTGTATTTAGGGTTCATGATTTCAATAACCGAACTTCAAACCTTCAATTCAAAGAAGAGCTCTCAGATTAAGGAAATAAAATGAAAACATTATATATTTTCTATAAAGAAATGAATGCACTCACTTCAATGTCATATCTTCAAAATATGACCATATGTATTTAAAATGAGAACATATATTCAAAGAAATTCGTAGTTTTAATTCAAGAGAACGTTTTTTTGTGTGTAGATACAGTACAAACCTGGTTATACGTTATATTTCTTTCTCTCTCCTACTTTGTGGAAATTTTTTATATACAGGTATAGTTGTTGTGAGAGGGCTAGATCATTCGATGTGACATATAATCAGGTTGTACTGTATAGATATACACATTATCCCACTAAGCAAGGCGCATACATACATCTGGACAATGCTTAGCAGACGACAGTGGGGACGCTACGAAGCATCGCACAAAGAAGAGATTGAGATTATAAAATAAACATAGCGCGTAACAGACAAAAGTGACTATTTGTTTTATTTACATTGTTATAAAATTTCTATAAAGAAGTTTCACTTAAAAAATATCAATTTTAATACTAAAATTAAAATTTTTTTAAATTCGTGCGTAAATTTTATGAATATAGAGCGACGCATTTCTCTATTTTTGGCAGTCTCTTCGCTACTCAAATTAAGCCAAGATAACAACTTTTTGAAATAAATTGAAAATACGTCTGTTCTTACATTAATAAAGTAGATCTTTTAAGAATTTTAGAATGAAACTTTTAACGATTATATAAAAAATATTTGAGACCATACTTCTTCAAGTTTTACGTTTGAAGTATCATATCATATTATGAAGCTGACGTAGTTTAAGTTTTCTTTTTTTCTTGTAAACATAAACATATTCTGAAAAGATATCTGACTCACGCAAGCGTAGATATCATCGACAATTTAACACACTTGAAGTGTACTTATCAAAGCTAATTTCGATAATATCTATATTGATCACCAAAAAAGTATCAATCCTATTATACTTGTCTATTGCGTTCAATATAATCAATATTGATAAAAAAAATTTCTTCTACTAAAACCGGTCATTCGATAATTTGTAAAGAGGAAATAATAAAACAAAAATTCGTTTTTGAAGTAAAACTTCTTTAGGCGCCTATAGAGGGTAACTCAGAATTTCTTTCTGACGGAAGCAAAGTTCAGTTTTCTATAATCTGTGTTGATAGTTTCCGCTATTCAAAAATAATAACTTGCATTGGTCGTGAGTATGTATATACCATATACTCAACGTTTCTTGACTTATACGTCAACCAATGGCAAAGATTATAATAAATTGAAATTATTTATTTATAAAAAAAATTGTAAAATTGCAAACAAAATTGTCAGAAAAAAAAATAATTATTTGTAAATTTCCAATTATTTCTTGTAAGTACAATCGCAAGTTCTGGTTAGTAATTTTACTGATAAACGTCCTAAAATTAAGTTCCGAAAATGTATAGAAATTTTACAAAATTTTAGACTTGAAATTACAATTCAGAATTGTTAAAACAGATAGCGCTCATGATTAAAATATAAAATCGTAAAAATGCAAACTAAATTTTCAGAAGAAAAATAATGATTCGTAAATTTCCAATTATTTCTTGTAAGTACAATCACAAGTTCTGGTTAGTAACTTTACTGATAAACGTCGTAAAATTAAGTTCCGAAAATGTATAGAAATTTTACAAAATTTTAGACTCGTAATTACAATTGAGATTTATAAAAACAGATAGCGCTCATGACTAGAATGAAATATAGTAAAAATACAAACAAAATTTCCAGAAAAAAAATAATTATTTGTAAATTTCCAATTATTTTTTGTAAGTGCAATCGCAAGTTCTGGTTAGTAATTTTACTGATAAACGTAGTAAAATTAAGTTCCGAAAATGTATAGAAATTTTACACAATTTTAGACTCGAAATTACAATTGAGATTTGTAAAAACAGATAGCGCTCATGACCAGGATAAAATATAGTAAAAATGCAAACAAAATTTTCAGAAAAAAAAATGATTTGTAAATTTCCTATCATTTCATGTAATTGTAATTGCAAATCTTGTTTAGTTATTTTACTAATAAACGTAGTAAAATTAAATTCCAAAAATGTATAGAAATTTTACAAAATATTAGACTCGAAATTGCAATTGAGATTTGTAAAAACAGATAGCGCTTATGACTAGGATGAAATATAGTTAAAATACAAACAAAATTTTCAGAAAAAAAATAATGATTTGTAAATTTCCAATTATTTCTTGTAAGTGCAATCAGAAGTTCTGGTTAGTAATTTTACTAATAAACGTAGTAAAATTAAATTTCGAAAATGTATAGAAATTTTACACAATTTTAGACTCGAAATTACAATTGAGATTTGTAAAAACAGATAGCGCTCATGACCAGGATGAAATATAGTAAAAATGCAAACAAAATTTTCAGAAAAAAATAATGATTTGTAAATTTCCTATCATTTCGTGTAATTGTAATTGCAAATCTTGTTTAGTTATTTTACTGAATGTTGTAGTAAAATTAAATTCCGAATATGTATAGAAATTTCACAAAACTTTAGATTTAATCCTACAGCTTGGAATTGTAAAATTACAATAAGTATCTGACGAATACAAAAAATTTGTAAAATTGCAACCTGCTTAGTACACTAGCTATTACGAAATGTAATATTACAACAAATGCATACTAAAATTTCAATACAATACAAGAGTTTGTAATTTTACTATGCAATTGCTTAGTAAAAATGTAGTAAATTTACAAAAATTTTTAACAGTGTATGGTAACTTCATTTATCAAAAATATACCTACCAAGATTTTCATATTCACAATGACCAAAACGACGTGATTCTTCCGGCCTAGTCCGGGAAGTACGTACTTCCCGGACTAGGCCGGGAAATGCTTCTTTCTCCAAGAAAAAGCGTCCGGGAAGTGGGCACTTCCCGGACGGTTGCCGAAAAATGCTATTTCCGTACAGTTGTTAGTGTTCTACATAAATGATAGAAAACACATTGCTTATAAGGAATTAATTTATATTTTGAAAACATCAAGTCATTGCTGAATACATTTTTAAGATCAATTTGTTATATTTACAGTAATTTGACAGTTAGTACAATTATTGAACATTGGAGGAACACTCTTAGAACTATGAGAAACATCTTTAAACAAAGGTCTAGGAAGTATGCCATTACAACATTTTCTGAGAAAGAACTCGTATTTTTGGCGCTCTAGTTCCTCGGAACTGAGTGCTTATCAATTTGCCCAAATGTCTGTAATTTTGGAATATATCGATGAAAATGGTCTTAAACGATTTGGTTCGACTCACTGATCAAGAATCCGTGGTCGGAATTCATTCTGTCCGGCCGGCCGGTCCGGCCGGCCGGCCGTAAGCACGATAACTCTCGAACGGAATGAGCTAGAGAGTTGAAATTTTCAGAGTAGGTTTGGGGGATGAAAAAATTTTTTTTTACGAAACAAATTCCAAATCAAATTTTTTTTAATAAGCAGTTTTATCATAAGAATCCATTCATATCATTTTCAACTCTAACAAGCTAATACTTTCGGAGATATGATTTTTTAAAATTCAATGTAAATCGTATTTCACAGATTGATATAATTATTATTCTATGTATGAATTCTCATAATGTCAACTAAATCGATACAAGTTCTCGAAGTTCCGACCTCGGGAATATCCTTGCTAAAAGTCTGTCTGAGAAACGTCAAAATGAATCCGTTAGACGGGGTGCGGGAAATTTTTCGCAACGAAATGGCCGTTCTAGGCAGTTTTCGGGACTGAACGTTGACGAAAAGCGAAGATAAGGGTAAAAAACCGTCAAATAAACCTCCATGTGGCGATTTTATGTCGAAAAGTGAAAATTAAGAATATCTATCCGCGGTTAGTATCGACGTTTTATCCTAATACCGGAGATCGAGAGGATCCTTCGAGGAGTCCGATAGTGCCGATGTCTAGATAGTCGATATCTCGGTTTCGGACGAGGGAAGGCGGGTTCGAATCCCATCAAGGGAATTATACTTTTTCGTGTTTTTTTTTCAATTACTATCGCAATATTAACTTCGAATAACGGTATATCTGCCGACTTTAAGTAAGGGTGTTTTTCTTTTTTTTTTCTGAGCATATATCGCTGAAAATAAACCATTACTATACGGGGTGTTCTTTTTTTCACGGCACAATTTGACACGATTGAATTGATTCGTGCCACAAACAAACCGTTATCTAAATAGGAACCTTGGATGGATTCTTATAATATATTTTTCGGAAATCCCTATACAGGGTGTTTTTCTTTTAATGTCAATTGCAGATTGCTGTTTTTAACGCTATGAACATACCATTTCATTCATTCGTGTTGGAAAATATACTTTCGAGGCATACATCGTTGGAAATAAACCATTACTATACAGGGTGTTCATTTCCTCGCGGCATCGATTATTTTCAAATGCAAGCGTTTTAAGTAAAATGTCACCTCGTGATTTCTATCGCGAGGAGAATTCTCAACTTTGTAAAACCGTTGCGAAATGATAACCGCTGCTATACAGGGTGTCTTAAGAAATATGTCAACTCTGAAACTTTGCGTGTATGTATTTCAGTGGAACCCAAGGCGGCTCAGATTCACAATTGGACCCTGTAGGGGGCGCTAAAATCGATGTATAGGAACTCGGAAACAGGCGGACCGATTTTGATGAAACTCTGTGATTTTCTTTCGGCGTATCTCTGATTCACAATAGCATCCTGTAGGGGCGCCCCGATCGATCTATAGGAAACGACTCGAACGATTTCGATTAAACTTTGTGTGCGTATTTGAATGGGCCTCAGAGTCACAATAGGTACTCGGTAGATAGCACTGTGTTCGGTTTATAGACACTCGAGAACGACCGGACCGATTTCGTTGAAACTTTCTGTGTGTGTGTGTCTGAGGAAGTCTCGGAAAAATGTAGATCTACCGGAAAAATGTAGATCTACCGGAAAAATGTAGATCTATCGGAAAAATGTAAATCTACCGGAAAAATGTAGATCTGCCGGAAAAATGTAGATCTACCGGAAAAATGTAGATCTACTGGCTAGGTAGATCTGCGGGCCCACTAGTTATTATTCTATGTATGAATTCTCATAATGTCAACTTGACAGAAGGGAATATTGTAACTTCTAAAATATTGGGGTTGAAATACTCTTATTTTAGCGATGCAACGGGGACCTCACCCGAAAATGTTTGAAAATATTACGTAAATATTGAAAGCATAATTCTGTAGTTTGGTGAACGTAGATCAGGAAATTTTTGATCGATTACAAGGTAATTTATTATTACTTATCTAATAAACTATTATTTGAATTGAATTTCCTTTATGATGCAGTGATATCATATGAATACATTGATATAATTCCCAACTCTGAGAAACCAATACCAGATATAATTTGTCTGTTTGAACTAGAGCGCCAGACTGCTCCTGTCCACAGGGCTTGAACCCATTTTTTTTAAATCAATCAATATCTGTCGAATTTTAAACGATTTGCGGAAAAAAAGTATGTTTACCTCGTAGGAAAAGCCACATTCCTGGACTCTGTGTTGCTAAGTTTCGGCTTGCGCCTCGACTTAGCAATCTTCACAGTCGTCCAGGAATGTTAAGCTTTTCCTACCCGGTAAACAATGTACTATTTCTCTTATCCAATTCGATCCCTAAGTACAATTTATTGGAAATAATTTCCAATAATTTGATGGAATTTTCTAAAATTGAGTGGCCAGTTGTAAAAAAGTGATTTCTAACAGCAGATTTATCGATGTTGTTGTTTCGAATGTGTGCCATATACCCTTTATACCGTGTGAGTATGTTTCTGGTTGTTTGCATGACGTAGCACTTGTTGCAATCTAAACATTTAATTTCATATATACCCGATTTTAAAATGTCCGGAGTTTTATCGAATGTATTTCCTAGAAGTTGATTAATTATCGTGGAAGTTTTGAAAGCCAGTTTTATATTAATCTTTTCAAAAATATTCTGGAATTTGTTTTCAGATAGAACGTGAAAGCATGTAAATATTTGACATTTTTATTTTTTTCGTTAGGGTTATGTTAACACCAACGAACATACAGATTCAAATCTCATCAACAAACATGAAGATAAAAATTTCTTCAGTTACATAACCCTAATGAAAGAAATAAAAATTGGTTCAAGCACTGACGTGAAGTCGATTAAGAAGTCCAATACAGAAGAATGGACAATAGAACATACGCGCAAAAGCCCCTGACTTCACGTCAGTGCTTGAACCAATTTTTTTTCGTCCTTATGTCGATATTCTACAACTAGTTGCCAAGCTTCAATTCGATCGAGTCTATATTTTTCGAGTTATCGAGGAAATATAAAAAAAAAAAAATTAATAATAATATTCTAGGTGGGTATAACTCCAAAACCGTTTGGCCGATTATGTCCAAAAACGAACTTAATTCTCCCATTCGGATGCACAACCTACCCTGAAAATTGCAAGTCCCTATCTCCTTTCGTTCGGAAGTTATCGAGGCAACGGCCACCCATCCAGCTACTGAACTCGCACAAGGCTGCTCGGGTTTCCAACAATATAGATCCGATCATATTTAGACTTGGAACTTGGCAGTAGCGTTAGGTTCTGAAGGCTGCCGCAAAATTTCAGATGTCGGACGAATAGTTTCTGATATATATATTTTTTTTTCAAATGTCGCATTTAGATGCATAACCGAACCTAAAAATTGCAAGTCGCAATCTCTTTCCGTTCTCAAGTTATCGTGACACAATTAGTATTTCTCAATAATTTTTATAAAATTTTCTAGCGATATGATTTTCACAAAATTTCTCAAATGTATTTAGGTTTGTATTCTACAACTACTCACCAAGTTACAATTCGATCGGATTTTGTATTGGTTGAAAACAAATGTATTACTCGGAAACCATTGGGACCATGGGATGATTCCCATTAAAGAACTTGGCCGTCGAAGTGAAGCGCGCCACCTACCCTGAAAATTTCAAGTCGTTATCTCTTTTCGTTCTCAAGTTATCGTGGCAATGGACGGCCAGCCGGCCGGACATAATCACATTCGAAAATTACAGACATTTTGCCAAAATGATAACGCGATGTTCCCCAGAACATACGCGCAAAAACGGTAAAAGGTTTCCACGCTTTCACGTTCCATCCGAAAACAAACAACAAACTCCAGAATATTTTTATAAAGATTAATATAAAACTGGCTTTCAAAACTTCCACGAAAATTACAGAACGATCTCGCAAAATTTCAGCGATATCGGACGGATAGTTTATGAGATACAGCATATTTTATGATAATATTTTGAAAATTTTCTAGTGACCCTCACGAAATTTCGCAAAACATAAATAAATGAATTTCTTTCTACATATGAATGACTCTTTGAATTCGGTAAATTTAAACTAGTATACTCACTCAAACTATCACACCCCTCATTCGAAGGTGATTTCATAGGATATTCTATTCCGTGCAGTACATCCCTTTCTCCTTCCATTCCAAATCGGGTAGAATTTTGATTCTTGTGATGGAAAATTCTTTTATTTTTTTCCAAATCATCTTTCAGGGGACATTGCTTTTCATTTACTCTCCCCAAATCATCTATATTATCACCGAATCTCCTTCCATAGTCGATATATTGTCTGAATCGTTCAATATTGGAGGATTTGGTTTTCTGATTTTCCAGATATCCTCCAGGAAAATAAGGGTTGATTTCAGCTGCAGTGCCTCTCTTCACTTTTTCCATTATGTGAGGGTACCTATTGTTACATTGTTCCCATGGAAACTTATGAATCCAAGACTTCTTCATACGTGTACTCGTTCCATCGTTTTTCCTACCTTCCATCGTTCTACATCTCTCTTTGATACTACTCTCGCAGTCCAACCTGTAAGTTTGAAGCAGAGGTTCCTGCTTCAATTTTAATACGTATGGATAAAGCAATTTCTGTTTTGTATCTGTCTGGCAATCATACACCTCGTCAACCACTACATATTGCTTTTTACAGGTGGTAGGACCAACATTGGTAATTTTTACCGAAATTACCACCTTTTTAATGCAGTCTTTCAGCTTGCCCTGCTCGCATATGTTGGAATCAAAGCCTTGCAATCTACCCGATCGACCACAGCTGCAGCGATGTTGGTTGGGATGTGGATGACACGGCACCAATATCGCACGTACTTCGTAGTTGGAGGACTTGTTGAAACAAGGCTTTTTTTGAGTTTCACATGTTTGAAATTGAGGTGGTGAGGATAGAACCGACCAAATTAAAAGGGAAATCCAAAGAACTGATGGAGATTCCGTTTTTGACTGAACATTCATTGTGACTTCTAATGACAATCAACATTTTACATAATATAGGTACTCCAATCGAATTCAAGCGAGCAACCAAAACAGACCAATCTCTTCTATCAAGACTATTTGGTGATGATTGAAAGGGATCGGTCTTGACTACTCTGTTTTTCGCTTTAATTCGTATTTTGTGTTTTTGGGCATAGAATATAGAATTCTGGAATAAATATGCATAGAAAATGTGGAATATCTAGTTCCAGCGATTTTTCGTCGACGAGCAGCTACTCGAAGACTAGGTGTATTTCAACATGGGACTATAGCGAGGTTCTTTGACCGTAAATTGGCCAAAATTTCCTACGACGGGAAAATATAGTCCAATCACACCTCCTACGTGGAATCTACACCACAGGGTCGCTTTTTGTGGTTGTAATGGAGTTTCTCGATGCACATGTGGGCTTGTTGCAGTCCAATAACTCGTAAAAAAATTGGTTCAAGCTCTGTGGACAGGAGCTTTTTGGCGCTCTTGTTCAAACAGACAAATTATATCTCCGAAAGTATTGGTTTCTCAGAGTTGGGAATTATATCAATGGATTTCAATGATAGAACTGCATCATGAAAGAAATTAAATTAAAAAAAGTGTCGTTTAAAAAAAATTATCAAGAATTATCTTTAAAAAAAGAGCAATCTAATGCTTTAATGCTTCAAAAATTGTCATTGATTTTATTTATCAAGATTAAATGAACAATCTTCAATGATTCAACATCGTGGAATGGGTTGTTGAAATACCTAAGGAAAGTATCATCGAAATGTCTAGAGCAAGGCTGGAGGCAATCATAGCAGATTGGCCATTTATTCCTGATATTTGAGTAGGTAGTGGATTACGAACAAATTATATATTATATATTATATTATTATTATTATACTGATTATTTTAATAGTTCAAAATATATTAATAAAATACTATCCTCTTTTAATTTCATAAATTAAAATTCAATAGTTCATACCACTAACACATTTTTTCTGTATTATGAACCTTAACTCAAGAAAAAATGTTTGATACACAAATGTAGATCCATATTTCAGAATTTTTTTGCTAGCAACATTATGAAAATACTGTATATAGGAACATGTCCCACTACTTAAGTAGTGCATTATGTTCTTCTTTCCTATCGCCTCCATAAACTACATCATTAAAATGATCCAATTCTAAATCTTCTGAAACATCATCCCCAATATTTATACATGAATTATTCAATATGTATAATTAGTCAATATTATTTTCGGTTTCAAAACAGTCTTGTATATATTCACAAATTCAAGAATCGAATACTTGATTTCCAAGAGAAAGTATTTTCGAAATACGAATTGCTAGAAAAGTTGACATTTATGAACAGTGAACACAGACAGATTCTGTCTTCACATTCTGTGAATACATAGAACTTACGATGTATTATTGAAACTTTGAAACATCATATCTCGGAAAGTATTAGCTTGTTTGAGTTGAAAAAGATAGCAATGGATTTTTATGATGAAACTGCATCTTAAAAAATTTTAATTCAAAAGTTGTAATGTAAAAGAAAATATTTTTTTTCATTACTCCGAAACTATTAGAGCGATTTTGCCCAATATCGAACTTAACCGAGATATTTAACCCTCAAACCTACTCTAAAAATTTCAACTGTCTAGCGCATTCCGTTCGAGAGTTATCGTGTTAACGGCCGGCCGGACGGCCGGACAGAATCGATTTCGACCACGGATTCCTGATCAGTGAGTCAAACCAAATCGTTCAAGACCATTTTCAGCTAAAATTCGAAAAATACAGACATTTGGGCAAATTGATAAGCACTCTGTTCCTAGGAACAAGAGCGCCAAAAAGTGGGAAACCCCTGTGGACTGGAGCTTTGGCGCTCTTGTTCAAACTTTGACAAATCTCCGAAAGTATTGGTTTCCCAGAGTTGGGAATGATATCAATGGATTCTTACGATAGAACTTCATAATAAAAGAAATTAAATTCAAACATCATAAAATAATTTAAATTCAATACAAGAGTGCCAAAAATTATTAATCCAAAACCAACTACCCAATAACGAACTTATCCGAGATATTCATTCCTTAAATCTACTATGAAGATTATATTATATCAATTGAAACTTAGCCAATATTTCAGTTTTGTTTTTACTGGAGATATTCTGAAATTATTCTGAAATAATTTAAATTCAATTCAAGAGTGCCAAAAATTATTAATCCAAAACCAACTACCCAATAACGAACTTATCCGAGATTCATTCCTTAAATCTACTATGAAGATTATATTATATCAATTGAAACCTAGCCAATATTTCAGTTTTGTTTTTACTGGAGATATTCTGAACCCAATTTGATTAACTTGCCAAAGTATACAGGGTGGGCCACGGTTGATGGTACCCTGGACTTTTACGGAGAACGGGACATACGATTTTATTGAAAATTTGGTACCTTGGCTAGGAACAAATGCTCCATCAATCTAGAATATTTCCTGCGATGCGGTGTTGCCGCTTATATCAAAAAGTACTAACAACTTTGTTTTTTCAAATCGAACACATTATATATTATTGCTTTTTTAGATCCACCGTAGCCTCCTCATTTATACAGTAACAACTACATCATCCCCATATCCAGAAGTTATGGAGTAATTAATTGATTTACTTCTTTCTTTGTTCAAAACATAGCTTCAATTCAACATTCATTACTTCGTTACTTGGATTCCTAAAAGCCTAAAAGCCAAAATTTCGGGTATGGATTAACAGTATCCCGTGTATTATTTGCGCATAATGACTTCATCAATCATACAGTGCTGTCAGGCACTGGCCTAAGGGGGGGGGGGGATGGGGTGGATGATCCCTCTCGGGACAGATGAGTGCTTATCAATTTGTCCAAATGTCTGTAATTTTCGAATTTTTTGGTGAAATGGTCTTGAACTATTTGGTTCGACTCACTGATCAAGAATCCGTGGTCGAAATCGATTCTGTCCAGCCTTCCGGCTGCCCGGCCGTTAACACGATAACTCTCGAACGGAATGAGCTAGACAGTTGAAATTTTCAGAGTAGGTTTGAGAGATAAATATCTCGGTTAAGTTATTATTGGGCAAAATCGACCAGATGGTTTCGGAGTAACGAAAAAAATATTTTTTTTTAATTACAAATTTCGAATTAAATTTTTTTTAAGATGGAGTTTCATCATATGAATCTATTGATATCATTTTCAACTCTAACAAGCTAATACTTTCGGAGATATGATTTTTCAAAATTTCAATAATACATCGTAATTCAATGATTTCACAGACTGTCTATCTGTGTTCTATCTGTGTTCACTGTTCGCATGTGATCTTATTCACCTATACCAGACATGTCAAATGTAACTCTCAATAATCAATAATTATCTAACAAACAAAGTATGATTGAATGCAAAATGACCAACTATAGGATATTATAATTACCCCTACCCTATATGCCCTAGGATAATCCACATGATGATGGAAATATATAATTTGGTAAGTTCAGAATATCTTCATTGGATACAAAACGGGAATATTGACTAAGTTTCTATTGATATAATATAATTTTCAGAGTAGATCTGAGGAATGAATATCTCGTATAAGTTCGCGTAATCTAATTTTAAATTAGTTTCTTTTCTGAGAATCAGTTATATTATAAGAATCCATTTATATAATTCCTAACTCTGGAATGAATTGTCAAAGTTTGAACAAGAGCGCCAAAGCTCCAGTCCACAGGGCTTTTTCTATTTAATTTAGCAACGTAAATATGGGAGTACACAAATTGTTCCTTGTTTCAATAATAGAAATAGATAGGTTTGAATTTCCGAAAACAAGTTTTGAAGTTCAGGGTTTCGCAAATGGGCAGGAATAACCATTACCAGGGACGGGCCCCTAAGGAGGGGGGGGGGGGTTGCGATCTCACCAATGTTGATGTTGAACGGAGTTGGCAAATTTAAAAAAAAAAAGTTTGAAAAATTTTAAAGCCCGATCGTCGTTTTTCGATTTAATCATTCATGGACAGTTGGAAAATTGGAAAAATTTGTCTTCACCCCGTCCCTGAGGGCTGTTCAAAATCCGAGGCTTTTCCGAAACATACTTAAACGATAAAATACGCGTTTTTTCAAATGGAATATCCTGTATATCATAAGATGTATTGAAATATAATTAAATTTCCTTCCAAACGATATATTAATATGGTCTTATAACTAAATTGTAGGGTTTTCGAATTAAAAGCCAAGTTTTCATGCCAATGGGAATACTGAGCTACATTTTGTATTAGCTATATCCATGAAACATTATAGAACATGTAAATTGCGATATTTAACAATTGGCATCGATTGTAAAGTATTGTTGAATTTATTAACGGAGATTTTATTGAAAGATCATTCAAATGGAAGGCAATTATTATACTAATGAAGTTTTGATGAAATTGTTTATTCTTCAAGGTCAATGCGATCAAATTGTAGCAAAATTATGCAGAATGTTCTGGTTGGTCCTCTTTCAATACATCTTCATGATAAACAGGTCATTCCATTTGAAAAAACGCACTTCTTATCGTTTTAGTATTTCTCGGAAGAGCTTCGGATTTTGAGCAAACCTGATGTATGATTAGAGTCGTATTTCATTAAACGTAAATGATACACGGGATATTGGTAATCTATATCCGACATTTCAGCTCTCTAGGATTCCAAGTACCGAAGTAATGAATGCCTAATTCAAAATATATTTTGCACCCAAAAAGTAGTAAATCAATCAATTACTCGAAAACTGCTAGAGAAAGTGATGAGGAATTTGATACAGAAATATTCAGGAGATTACGGCGAATCGAAAAAAGCAATAATATACAGGATGTTCCGTTTGAAATATCAAAATTGTTAGTATTTTTGACAACACTGCAGCGCTGAAAATATATTCTAGATCGATGGAGCATTTGTTCCTAGGCAAGGAACCAAATTTTCAATAAAATCGTACCGTTCTCCGTAAAAGTCGTAGGTTTCCGTCATCATCATCATCATATGGATTATCCAAGAGCTTCAATCATACTTTGTTTGACATGTATCTTACCTGTAAATGAGATGACAATGATGAAATGTATGAACACAGATGAAATTCATAGATAAGGACATCAATTTTGGATACAGCATTCAGTGAAATGAAATCAAAGATTTAATAATGGAATTTTGAAAAATCATATCTCCCAAAGTATTAATATTTTAGAGTTGAAAATGATATCAATGGATTCTTATGATGAAACTGCACTGAAATGAATTCAAAATTTGTAATGTAAAAAAATTTTTTTTCGTTACTCCGAAACCATCAGGACGATTTTGCCCAATAACGACCTCAACTGAGATATTCATCTCCCAAACCTACTCTGTAGATTTCAACTGTCTAGCTCATTCCATTCGAGAGTTATTGTGTCTACGGCTGGCCGGACCGGACGGATAGAATCGATTTTGACCACGGATTCTTGATCAGTGAGTCGAACCAAATCATTTAAGACCATTTTCATCCAAAAATTCGAAAATTACAGACATTTGGGCAAATTGATAAGCACTCTGTTCCGAGGAACAAGAGCACCAAAAATTTGGACCTTGTCTATTTCGTTCCGACTTAACTCACCTTATTCCCGGGGAAAAAAGTCATTTCATACAAAGTGATATTTTCTTACCTCTCAACAGAGATAAAATGTCATTCGTTTTCCCGTCACAGAAAAAACAATTCAGCACAATTCCTAAGGTTTATTATTTGAGAAAATAATGAACCAAAACATATCATTCGGCTACGAGGCGGTAACACGGCACTTATAAATCGCTGATTTATCGCCATGTATACATCGTTATTGAAAATTAACGACCAATATCGAGATAATCGCACATCCCTCTCGTACCAGAAACCAGATGTCATTCTAAAAACCGAATAAAGTCACTTTAACGGCTATTATAAATGAGATAATATTTAAAACGCCGTTCTAAGTGGCTGATGCGTATGGGAGCAATCGTCATATTAAAAACCAATCTCAACAGTAGTCAAAACATGGGTAGGGCGATGTCACAGCGCCAGGTTGTTACAGGGCTGTATTCTCAACATTTCGGATACTTTCTTTCTAGATAATGTAGCTGGTTTTTTAATTAAGGTATAACTTAATTTTGTACTAAAATAAAATACAGAATGATTGAGATTTGGGATGAAATTTATTCCATGGTTTCTCGAGAACTTGTCATTCACAATATAATATGGTGACCCACTTGTCTATGTCATAATCCGCGAACTAGTGATATTCCCTAGAATATTGCGGTAAAAATTCAGCTTTAGCCAAAGAGTTGTGATTTTGGCAAAAAGCCCTAAGGCAGGAAGGAGCTTTGGCGTTCTTGTTCAAACTTTGACAAACCATATTTCCGACAGTATTGGTTTCTCAGAGTTGGGAATGATATCAATGGATTCTTATGATAGAACTGAACCATAAAAGAAATCAAAGTCAAGAAATAGTTAATTCATCAAGATTAAATGAGAAATCTGCAATGATTTAACCTCGTGGAATGGGTTGTTGCAACTTACACTCGGTGCATCGTTTTCACAACTCAAAATACCTAAAGAAAGTATCATCGAAATGTCTAGAGCAAGGTTGGATACAATCATAGCTTATTTTCCATTTATTCCTGATATTCGAATAGCTATAGGCTGACGAACAAATTATTTTAATAGTTCAAAATATATTATTAAAATACAATCCTCTTTTCATAATTTAATAGTTCATACCACTAGCACATTCATTCTTTATTATGAACCTTAAATCAAGAAAGAATATTTGATACACAAATGTAGATCAATATTTCAGCATATTATTGCTAGCAACATTATGAAAATACTGTATTTAGGAACATGTCTCACTAAAAGGTAATATTAACCTCGGTGGTCAACGAACTGTAAGGTCTTTTGATGATTCCATTATGTTGTTCTTTCCTATTGCCTTCATAAACTACATCATTAAAATGATCCAATTCTAAATCTTCTGAAACATCATCTCAATATTTGTACATAAATAATTCAATATGCAACAAGTCAATATTATTTTTGGTATCAAAACAGTCTTGTATATATTCACAAATTCAAGATGCGGGCAGCTTGTTTTCCGACAGTCAATATTTGTAAAAAGTACGAATTATATAAACAGACTAGAACAGGAATTAATATGACGTCTTTAGGTAGATAAGATGACATGAATGAACAGTGAACACAGATAGAACACAGACAGATAGAATTCGCATTCTGTGAAAACATAGAAGTACGATGTATTATTGAAATTGTGAAAAATCAGACCTCCGAAAGTATTAGCTTATTAGAGTTCAAAAAAACATCAATGGATTCTTATGATGGAACTGCATCTTAAAAAAAATTAAATTTGAAATTTGTGATGTAAAAAATTTTTTTTTTCGTTACTCTGAAACCGTCAGGCCCATTTAGCCCAATAACGAACTTAACCGAGATATTTATCTTCCAAAGCTACTATGAAAATTTCAAGTGTGTAGCTCAATCTGTTCGAGAGTTATTGTGCCTACGGCCGGCCGGATGGAACAGAATTGATTTCGACCACGGATTCTTGATGAGAGAGTAGCACGAAATCGTTTAAGACCATTTACATCAAAACATTCGAAAATTACAGACATTTGGGCGAATTGACAAGCACTCTGTTCCAAGGAACAACGGTGCCAAGAATTAACAAAGAAGTACACTTAGCATAATTATAACTAATACTGTGAAAGTTATTTGGGTTCTTGGCTATAAGGGGCTATTTATAATCAAGCAACCATTGTTACATACACCTATATTTCGGAACTATATTGGTTCCTTCATCAGGATGCTGAAAAGTATACAACATTACACAAAAACTGCTTTATCTGGGTATGGGGATAACAATCTTAACAATAAAAGTACCTCTTCAAGGCAAGTGTAAAAAAAGGAATCATCAACAACTAAAATACAATATTACTCACATGCGTCAGTTGCTATAGAGAACAGAGGCAAACTGAACGGAAAACATTCCTCTGAATCTAACTACGTGGCCATGATATCAATTCATCAAAATTGGAAACATGCAAAAGCCGACAGATTTAAAAACGAATACAAACAGTCTTTTTTGGTTAGGAGAGACCACAGACGAGAGCAGAGAAAGCAAGAGAGATCGAGTATAATTCTATGACTGTATGTGGACGACATTATCACGGCAATACCTGCAGATGGATTACAGGAGCTCCTGAGGGTGTTTAACTCCTATGATGAACACATCCAGTTCACAGTGGAGGAGGAAAATGAGAATTCGGTTCCCTTCTTGGACACAAGAGTTATCAGAGCCCCAGACAACACCTTACGATTAAACTGGTATAGAAAACCAACTAACTCAGGCAGATACATCCATTATCGATCAAATCATGATTGGAAAGTGAAAGTGAATGTGATCCTTAACTTGAAAGATAGAATTCAGAAGATTGCACATCAGGATTATCAAAGGACAGCCTTCAGAGAATTGTACAACGTCCTCAGAGAGAATGGCTACCCCAAGGGCTTTCTTAATAAACTCATTTACTGTACCCCAACAACACAAGAGGAACCTTCCATTGCACCCCACAACAATGAAGGAAGAATTATTGATGATACCACCAACTCACTGTTAGATACCCCAAAATTTGCCTCCCTGCCCTATCTTCCTGGTCTCACCAATAAGTTGATTCACATTCTGTCCAACATCGGAAACTTAAAGATTGCCAAGTATAACGTTTTCTCAAATGGAGCTCTGTTTTCCAAATTAAAAGACAAAATTCCTCTTTTAGACCAATCTGACTGTGTGTATTCAGTCCCTTGTAATGATTGCCCCAGCATCTATATAGGACAAACATCTCAGTCCTTGAAACGTCGTTTTTCTGGCCATCGAAGTAACATCAGGTCTTTATCCGAAAATTGCGCGCTATCAAATCATGCAGTTAAAAACCTTCACTCGTTTAATTTTGAACAAGCGAAGGTCCTCTCTTTTTGCAAAAATTATCATAAAAGAATATTCCAGGAAATGTGCTTTATTAACGAAAACAACCATAGTGTTAATAAGAGAACAGACATAAAAGGTCTTAGTAACATTTATAGTTATCTCCTGCATCTAGACTTAAAGGATGGCCCCTGTACCTCGATGACAGCCACCGCCTCGTCATAGAATTATACTCGATCTCTCTTGCTTTCTCTGCTCTCGTCTGTGGTCTCTCCTAACCAAAAAAGACTGTTTGTATTCGTTTTTAAATCTGTCGGTTTTTGCATGTTTCCAATTTTGATGAATTGATATCATGGCCACGTAGTTAGATTCTGAGGAATGTTTTCCGTTCAGTTTGCCTCTGTTCTCTATAGCAACTGACGCATGTGAGTAATATTGTATTTTAGTTGTTGATGATTCCTTTTTTTACACTTGCCTTGAAGAGGTACTTTTATTGTTAAGATTGTTATCCCCATACCCAGATAAAGCAGTTTTTGTGTAATGTTGTATACTTTTCAGCATCCTGATGAAGGAACCAATATAGTTCCGAAATATAGGTGTATGTAACAATGGTTGTTTGATTATAAATAGCCCCTTATAGCCAAGAACCCAAATAACTTTCACAGTATTAATTATTCCACGGCTACTCTCCTACAATATTGACATAATTATAACTAAGTGTAAATGTATACATACTTATGTCATCCAGAATTGACGACAAGTAAAAGTTGTTTATTGAAATTATTTAGGTTCATCACTTGAAAAAACAATTAAATAATAATACAAACACACAAAATATCACTTGGAATCAGTTATGCCTCAAAACAGAAATATCTCTCTGAATCTTTGACTATACAGGGTGAGTCTTGAAGTTGTACATTATTTTTAACCATAGATTCCTCTCAGGAAACTAAACACTTTTTTCATTTACCATTTTTTCAAATGCGGCTCAGGTAATAAGTTATAAGCGTTTAAAGATTTTACAGTGTGCTAATACACTCCTGCATATAAATTATATATGACATTAATGATGGACAAGAAACAGGTACGGTAACGTGTTTTACAGCTTGATTCGGGATTCCAACGCTCAGGGGTGGATCCATAGAAGTAGTAAAATTTCTGTAGTTTCCCATTTCATAACATTCAATGAAGAATATCACGAAAACTGTGAAATCAAGGGGAAATGATGAAAAATAATTTTATTTTTTAAAATTATTGAATATTCTTTAAATGACCCCCAAAAAACATTATCTGCTTTCTTTGCGTGAATTTCGTTTAGTTTTATGAATCCACGTGTCTATAACTGGAAACCAGTAGAAGTAGGAAAATAACAATATTTGGAAAATATGTATCATAGTTATAGAAAATTTCACACCATTATTCATTTTATTCGGAAAAAGGATGTCAAAGTTACAAAATAAAAACTGATATTTTTTCGAAATTTCAACAGCCTGTATCTTTCTATCTGAGCTGAATTTGGAAAAATGGTGAATGAAAAAAGTATTTCATTTGATGATAAGAATCTAAGGTTAAAATTAATGTACAACTCAAAGACTCACCCTGTATAAGCATATTATGTTTATGCTCTGAATTCATATGCTGATAGGTCATATTAAATATCATAACCTGAATTCTGGAAGCTTGCTAAATCTGAAAATTAATATCCTAAAAAAAATTGGTTCAAGCACTGACGTGAAGTCAGAAGCTTTTGCGCGTATGTTCTATTGTTCATTCTTCTGTATTGGACACCCTTAATCGAATTTACCATGGTAAATTATGTTGTCCATTGTCCTGTATTGGACACTTAATTCGAATTTACCATGGTAAATTACAGACTTACAGTAAAAATATTATAAAGGAAAGAAGCGATTGGATAGCCAAACTATCATTTTAATAAAATGATGCATTTTTATTGTTCAAATAAAGATATTTTGTCAACTTACAAGAATTTCTTCATTCAATGGAATTTCAAAGAACTAATTACAGTTTTAAATATTTAATAAAAAAATGGAATAAATTTCATATACATATATAGATCCTATCGTATTCAAACTTGGAACTTGGTAGTAGAATTATGTTCTGAAGGCTCTCGCAAAATGTCAGCCATGTCGGATGAATAGTTTCTGATATCTAGAATTTTTTTTCAATGATTTCTTAAAAATTTTCTAGTGATACGATCCTCACAAAATTTTGCAAGAACTTTCGCGTTGGCATTCTACAACTAATAACTAAGTTTGAATTGGATTGGTTCTATATTTTTCGTGTTATTGAGAAAATAACAATCAAATTTCAGATGAATATAACTCCAAAACCGTTCGACCGATTATGCTCATGAACAAACTCAAATGTCGCATTCAGATGCACAACCTAACCTGAAAATTTCAAATCGCTATCTCTTTCCTTTCTCAGGTTATCGTGACATAAAAAATATATTTTTTAATTTTCTAGCGATACGGTTCACACTAAATTCTACACACGTCTTCAAGTCGATATTCTACAACTAATTGGATAGCTTCAATTCGATCGAGTCTATATTTTTCAAGTTATCGAGGAAATAATATTCCAGGTGGGTATACCTCGGAAACCGTTAGACCGATTATGCCCAAAAACGAAATCAATTCTCCCTTTCGGATACGCAACCTACCCTGAAAATTGCAAGTCCCTACCTCCTTTCGTTCGAAAGTTATCGAGGTAACGGTCACCCATCTACTGAACTCGCACAAGTATGCTTGAAACTTGGCAGTAGAGTTAGGTTATGAAGGCTCTTGCAAAATTTCATCAATTTCAAACGAATAGTTACTGATATATAGAATTTTTTTTTTATTTTTAATGATTTATTAAAAATTTTCTACAAATGCTATCCTCACCAAATTTTGCAACCGGCGTGAAGTTGGCAGCCACTTATTAGCGCGATAGCTGTCGTTTCACCAGTGGCGTCGGTGTAAATACATTATATGGCGTAACTTCCGTTTGAAACATGGCTGGTATTTAAAATTTGCAGGAAATGTTTATTGTGGACCAATGAAATAGTTGTATTAATCGTATCCACTTCAGATGGGCCTAAGGGGTGGAAATTGGAACCGCCCCCTGAATAGATATTCACATACTTTCATAACTCGTTGAAAAAAATATCCTCTACAGATGAAAATCACACAGAACGTTTATTTTGGACCAATGAAGAATTCATATAAATTTTATTGACTTCGGATGGGTCCGAGGGGTGGAAATGATAACCACCCCCTACTTTTCATATACCTTCATAACACATTGAAAAAAATATCCTCTACAAATGAAACTTACAGAAAATGTTTAATGTGAACTCAAGAACAATACTTATTAATTTTATCGCCTTCGGGGGGGTCTGAGGGGTGAAAATGGGAACCGCCCCCCAATTGATGACTACCTTCATAACACGTCGAAAAAAATGGCCTCTACAGATGAAATTCACAGGAAACGTTTATTGTGAACTTATGAACAATACTTATTAATTCTATCGCCTTCGGAGGGGTCCGAGGGGTGGAAATGGTAACCGCCCCCCAATTGATGTCTAGCTTCATAACACGTCGAAAAAAATGGCCTCTACAAATGAAATTCGTTTATTGTGAACTCGTGAACAATATTTATTAATTTTATCGCCTTCGGAGGGGTCCGAGGGGTGGAAATGGTAACCGCCCCCGGACTGCTTTCTATATACCTCCATAACTCGTCGAAAAAAATGGCCTCTACAGATGAAATTCACAGGAAAACTTTATTGTGAACTCATGAACAATACTCATTAATTTTATCGCCTTCGGAGGGGTCCGAGGAGTGGAAATGGGAACCGCCCCCCAATTGATGACTACCTTCATAACACGTCGAAAAAAATGGCCTCTACAGATGAAATTCACAGGAAACTTTTATTGTGAACTCATGAACAATACTAATTAATATTATCGCCTTCGGAGGGGTCTGAGGGGTGGAAATGGGAACCGCCCCCCAATTGATGACTACCTTCATAACACGTCGAAAAAAATGGCCTCTACAGATGAAATTCACAGGAAACGTTTATTGTGATTTCATGAATAATACTTATTAATTCTATCGCCTTCGGAGGGGTCCGAGGGGTGGAAATGGTAACCGCCCCCCAATTGATTTCTAGCTTCATAACACGTCGAATAAAATGGCCTCTACAAATGAAATTCACAGGAAACGTTTATTGTGAACTCGTGAACAATATTTATTAATTTTATCGCCTTCGGAGGGGTCCGAGGGGTGGAAATGGTAACCGCCCCCGGACTGCTTTCTATATACCTCCATAACTCGTCGAAAAAAATGGCCTCTACAGATGAAATTCACAGGAAAACTTTATTGTGAACTCATGAACAATACTCATTAATTTTATCGCCTTCGGAGGGGTCCGAGGGGTGGAAATGGTAACCGCCCCCCAATTGATGACTACCTTCATAACACGTCGAAAAAAATGGCCTCTACAGATGAAATTCACAGGAAACGTTTATTGTGAACTTATGAACAATACTTATTAATTTTATCGCCTTCGGAGGGGTCCGAGGGGTGGAAATGGGAACCGCCCCCGGAGTGCTTTCTATATACCTCCATAACTCGTCGAAAAAAATGGCCTCTACAGATGAAATTCACAGGAAACGTTTATTGTGAACTCATGAACAATACTTATCAATTTTATCGCCTTCGGAGTGGTCCAAGGGGTGCAAATGGTAACCGCCCCCAAATTGATGTCTACCTTCATAACACGGCGATAAAAATGGCCTCTACAGATGAAATTCACAGGAAACGTTAATTGTGAACTCATGAACAATACTTATTAATTTTATCGCCTTCGGAGGGGTCTGAGGGGTGGAAATGGGAACCGCCCCCCAATTGATGACTACCTTCATAACACGTCGAAAAAAATGGCCTCTACAGATGAAATTCACAGGAAACGTTTATTGTGAACTCATGAACAATACTTATTAATTTTATCGCCTTCAGAGGGGTCCGAGGGGTGCAAATGGTAACCGCCCCCTAATTGATGTCTACCTTCATAACACGTCGATAAAAATGGCCTCTACAGATGAAATTCACAGGAAACGTTTATTGTGAACTCATGAACAATACTTATTAATTTTATCGCCTTCGGAGGGGTCTGAGGGGTGGAAATGGGAACCGCCCCCCAATTGATGACTACCTTCATAACACGTCGAAAAAAATGGCCTCTACAGATGAAATTCACAGGAAACGTTTATTGTGAACTTATGAACAATACTTATTAATTTTATCGCCTTCGGAGGGGTCCGAGGGGTGGAAATGGTAACCGCCCCCGGAGTGCTTTCTATATACCTCCATAACTCGTCGAAAAAAATGGCCTCTACAGATGAAATTCACAGGAAAACTTCATTGTGAACTCATGAGCAATACTCATTAATTTTATCGCCTTCGGAGGGGTCCGAGGGGTGGAAATGGTAACCGCCCCCCAATCGATATCTACCTTCATAACACGTCGAAAAAAATGGCCTCTACAAATGAAATTCACAGGAAACGTTTATTGTGAACTCATGAACAATACTTATTAATTTTATCGCCTTCGAAGGGGTCTGAGGGGTGGAAATGGGAACCGCCCCCCAATTGATGACTACCTTCATAACACGTCGAAAAAAATGGCCTCTACAGATGAAACTCACAGGAAACGTTTATTGTGAACTCATGAACAATACTTATTAATTTTATCGCCTTCGGAGGGGTTCGAGGGGTGGAAATGGTAACCGCCCCCCAATTGATGTCTACCTTCATAACACGTCGAAAAAAATGGCCTCTACAGATGAAATTCACAGGAAACGTTTATTGTGAACTCATGAACAATACTTATTAATTTTATCGCCTTCGGAGGGGTCCGAGGGGTGGAAATGGTAACCGCCCCCCAATTGATGTCTACCTTCATAACACGTCGAAAAAAATGACCTCTACAAATGAAATTCACAGGAAACGTTTATTGTGAACTCGTGAACAATACTTATACAATTCCTGTGAATTTCATCTGTAGAGACCATTTTTTTCGACGTGTTATGAAGGTAGACATCAATTGGGGGGCGGGTACCATTTCCACCCCTCAGACCTCTCCGAAGGCGATAAAATTAATAAGTATTGTTCATGAGTTCACAATAAACGTTTCCTGTGAATTTCATCTGTAGAGGCCATTTTTATCGACGTGTTATGAAGGTAGATATCAATTGGGGGGCGGTTACCATTTCCACCCCTCGGACCCCTCCGAAGGAGATAAAATTAATAAGTATTATTCATGAGTTCACAATAAAGTTTTCCTGTGAATTTCATCTGTAGAGGCCATTTTTTTCGACGAGTTATGGATGTATATAGAAAGCACTCCGGGGGCGGTTCCCATTTTCACCCCTCGGACCCCTCCGAAGGCGATAAAATTAAAAAGTATTGTTCATGAGTTCACAATAAACGTTTCCTGTGAATTTCATCTGTAGAGGCCATTTTTTTCGACGTGTTATGAAGGTAGTCATCAATTGGGGGGCGGTTCCCATTTCCACCCCTCAGACCCCTCCGAAGGCGATAAAATTAATAAGTATTGTTCATGAGTTCACAATAAACGTTTCCTGTGAATTTCATCTGTAGAGGCCATTTTTATCGACGTGTTATGAAGGTAGATATCAATTGGGGGGCGGTTACCATTTCCACCCCTCGGACCCCTCCGAAGGCGATAAAATTAATAAGTATTGTTCATGAGTTCACAATAAAGTTTTCCTGTGAATTTCATCTGTAGAGGCCATTTTTTTCGACGAGTTATGGAGGTATATAGAAAGCACTCCGGGGGCGGTTCCCATTTTCACCTCTCGGACCCCTCCGAAGGCGATAAAATTAATAAGTATTGTTCATAAGTTCACAATAAACGTTTCCTGTGAATTTCATTTGTAGAGGCCATTTTTTTCGACGTGTTATGAAGGTAGACATTAATTGGGGGGCGGTTACCATTTCCACCCCTCGGACCCCTCCGAAGGCGATAAAATTAATAAATATTGTTCACGAGTTCACAATAAACGTTTCCTGTGAATTTCATTTGTAGAGGCCATTTTTTTCGACGTGTTATGAAGCTAGACATCAATTGGGGGGCGGTTACAATTTCCACCCCTCGGACCCCTCCGAAGGCGATAGAATTAATAAGTATTATTCATGAAATCACAATAAACGTTTCCTGTGAATTTCATCTGTAGAGGCCATTTTTTTCGACGTGTTATGGCGGTAGACATCCATTGGGGGGCGGTTCCCATTTTCACCCCTCAGACCCCCCCGAAGGCGATAAAATTAATAAGTATTGTTCTTGAGTTCACTTTAAACATTTTCTGTAAGTTTCATTTGTAGAGGATATTTTTTTCAATGTGTTATGAAGGTATATGAAAAGTAGGGGGTGGTTATCATTTCCACCCCTCGGACCCATCCGAAGTCAATAAAATTTATATGAATTCTTCATTGGTCCAAAATAAACGTTCTGTGTGATTTTCATCTGTAGAGGATATTTTTTTCAACGAGTTATGAAAGTATGTGAATATCTATTCAGGGGGCGGTTCCAATTTCCACCCCTTAGGCCCATCTGAAGTGGATTCGATTAATACAACTATTTCATTGGTCCACAATAAACATTTCCTGCAAATTTTAAATACCAGCCATGTTTCAAACGGAAGTTACGCCATATAATGTATTTACACCGACGCCACTGGTGAAACGACAGCTATCGCGCTAATAAGTGGCTGCCAACTTCACGCCGGTAATTTTGCAAACATTTTCGCGTTGGCATTCTACAACTAATAACCATGTTTGAATTCCATTGGTTCAATATTTTTCGAGTTAATGAGGAACAAAAAACCACCAAATTTCAGAAAATTTCAGATGGCTATAACTCTGAAACCGTTTGTCCGATTATGCTCATAAACAAACTGAAATGTCGCGTTCTGGTGCACATCCTAACCTGAAAATTTCAAGCCGCTATCTCATTCCGTTCTCAAGTTATCGTGACAACAAAAAGATTTTTTAATAAATTTTTTAAAATTTTCTAGCCATACGATTCGCACAAAATTTCACAAACGTGCTTAGGTTCATATTCTACAACTACCCACCAAGTTTCAATTTGATCGGATTTATATTGGTTGAAAACAAAATTATTACTCGGAAACCACTGGGCCGATTATGCCCATTAACGAACTTGTCCGTCGTATTGGGATGCGCCACCTACCCTGAAAATTTCAAGTCGCTAGCTCTTTTCGTTCTCAAGTTATCGTGGCAACGGACGGCCGGACGGCCGGATGGACAGAATCAAATTTGACCTCGAATTCTTCATTGGGGAGTGAACTTAATCGTTTGAGACCATTTTCGTCAAAAAATTCGAAAGTTACAGACATTTGGGCAAAACTATAACGCGATGTTCCCCAGAACATACGCGCAAAAATTAGAATGTGCGGGGAGAATAATAAATTATTATAGAATTCCGTGTTTTCTGATTTAATAATATGATAAACAGTCAGAATTTAGAGAGACATTCCGGTTGTATAATGCCACCCTAATATCTTTCCTCGCGTTCTCGAATATTTCAGATACGCCCCTGTCCATCTATTTCTAATAGGGTGAATCCATACCAAATTGGATCCAAATATAGCGGGTGTGATTTTATCTGTTTTATGCGGGGTTTGTCTTTAGATGTGTGTTTATTATGACTTTATAGCGGAAGACTTAGCTTGTTTTGTCGTTTAGCTTAATTGGATTTTTATTCGTCGGCATGCTGAGAGCAAAAAGGAGCATTAAGTGAGCTCCGAAAAACGTTAGATGGTAGATAAAAATGTTCGTTCCGGAATGGTATGTACTAAGGGCTGCCTCGTTCCCATAAAATCCCTACTGGATGGCACGGGTTAACATTCCCGGATAAGGAGGAATTGCTTTTATTATTTCATATTCATTGTTTGTTCCATTTCACTTTCATTTATATTTATGAGGCTGATTTTCTGGGACAGGATGGATTAGAAGGATTTTTATCCCTGAGGGGGGGTTTGAGAGATACGCTGATCCTACGGACAGAATTCAAGTAAAACTTGCAATTAATTAAAGAAATGGGTTCAAGCCCTGTGGACAGGAGCTTTCTGGCGCTCTAGTTCAAACAGACAAATTATATCTCCGAAAGTATTGGTTTCTCAGAGTTGAGAATTATATCAATGTATTCATATGATAGAACTGCATCATAAAGGAAATTCAATTCAAAATAGTTTATTTATCAAGATTAAATGAGCAATCATGAGAATGAGAACTGCACCACATTTTCAAATTTTTTTTTGACACTTTGCGGTAATCTGGTCAATACAAAATTTCACATGCGTATAAAGGTCATGGTTCTACAATTTGGTGCTAAATTTCAGATAGATCGAGTGATCGGTTTCGGAAATATTCATATAAAATATTTTTACTAAAATCGGCCATAACTCCGAAACCCCTTGATGGTTTTCGCCCATTAACGAACTTGTCCGAGATATTTACGCTCCAAAACCACCTTGCAATTTTCAATCCGCTAACTCCTTTCGTTCGAGAGTTATCGTGCCTACGGCCGGTCGGCCGGCCGGACAGAATCGATTTCGCACTCGGATTCTTGATCAGTGAGTCGAACCAAATCATTTGAGACCATTTTCAGCCAAAAATTCCAAAATTACAGACACTTGGGCAAATTGATAAGCACTCTGTTCCGAGGAACTAGAGCGCCAAAAAAACAAGTTTCGTATGACAATTGCCCAAAACAGGTTTAAAGTACCTACAAATAGTAGGTATTCCATAAAACATGTATAAAAGAAGATAAATAATAATAAATTACCTTGTAATCGATCAAAAATTTCCTGATCTACGTTCACAAAATTTTCTCCTCTCTCGAACTACAGAATTATGCTTTCAATATTTACGTAATATTTTCAAACATTTTCGGGTGAGGTCCCCGTTGCATCGCTAAAATACGAGTATTTCAACCCCAATATTCTTGAAGTTACAATATTCCCTTCTGTCAAGTTGACTTTATGACAATTCATACATAGAATATACATAGAATAATTATATCAATCTGTGAAATCCGATTTACATTGAAATTTTGAAAAATCATATCTCCGAAAGTATTAGCTTGTTAGAGTTAAAAATGATATGAATGGATCCTTATGAAAAAACTGCTTATTAAAAAAAATTTAATTTGGAATTTGTTTTGTAAAAAAAAAATTTTTTTTATTACTCCGAAACCTTCTGTCCGATTTTGCCCAGTAACGAACTTAGCCGAGATATTCATCCCCCAAACCTTTCAACTCTCTAGCTCATTCCGTTCGAGAGTTATCGTGCCTACGGCCGGACGGCCGGCTGGCCGGACCGGCCGGACAGAATGAATTTCGACCACGGATTCTTGATCAGTGAGTCGAACCAAATCGTTTAAGACCATTTTCATCGAAATATTCGAAAATTACAGACATTTGGGCAAATTGATAAGCACTCAGTTCCGAGGAACTAGAGCGCCAAAAATAAGTATTTTGCATTAACTATGATTAACCACAAGTTTCTCAGATGAGTTCTACGTACCTACTGATTGCCAAATACATAGTGTACGTAGGACAAACAGGCCAAGACTTAAAAAATTTGTTCAAGCACTGATGTGAAGTCAGGAGCTTAATCGAATTTACCATAGTTTATTCGATTAAGAGTGTCCAATACAGGAGAATTGACATGGAATGGAACATAGGCGCAAAAGCTTCTGGCTTTTACGTATTTTTTTTTAAATTTTCTAGGGGTATGGTTCTCAAAACAATTCACACACGTCTTTATGTTGATATTCTACAACTAGTTACCAAGCTTCAATTCGATCGAGTCTATTTTTTTTTAGTTATCGAGGAAATAATATTCCAGATGGGTATAACTCTGAAACCGTTAGACCGATTATGCTCAAAAAGTTAACCCTCCCATTCGGATGCGCAACCTACCCTGAAAGTCCCTTCTCCTTTCGTTCGAAAGTTATCGAGGCACCCATTCAGCTACTATGAACTCACACAAGGCTGCTCGTGTCTCCAACAATATAGATCCGTTCGTGTTCAAACTTGGAACTTGGTAGTAGAGTTAGGTTTTGATTTTGAAGGCTCTCGCAAAATTTCAGCGATGTCGAACGAATAGTTTCTGAAATATAGAATTGTTTTCAATGATTTGTTAAACATTTTCTAGTGATACGATCCTCACGAAATTTCGCCAGAATTTTTCCGATGGCATTCTACAACTAAGGAGCATGTTTGAATTGGATCGGTTTTGTATTTTTCAAGTTATTGAGGTAATAACAACCAAATTCAGATTGGGTAACTCCAAAACCGTTTTGCCGATTATGCCTATAAACAAACTCAAATGTCGTATTCAGATGCACAACCTAACCTAAAAATTCTCTTTCCGTTCTCAGGTTATCGTGACATAAATAATTTTTATTCTACACTTATTCACCAAGTTTCAATTTGATCGGATAAGTATTGGTTAAAAACATGTCCATTAACGAACTTGTCCGTCGTATGGGGATGCGCCACCTACCCTGAAAATTTCAAGTCGCTATCTCTTTCCGTTCTCAAGTTATCATTGCAACGGTCGGTCGGACAGAATCAAATTTGACCTGGAATTCTTCATTAGGGAGTCGAACCAAATCGTTTGAGTCCATTTTCTGCGAAAAATTCGAATATTACAGACATTTGGGCAAAATGATAACGCGATGCTCCCAGAACATACGGGCAAAAATGAAAAGACAAGAGGAGTAAAACGAACAAATTAAAAATAATACATAACCTTTTAAAAGTCCCCTCTCACAAATATACTACTCTGTAGCCCCATGGATCTCTTGAAAAAGAATCGCCTCCGCTAGTTCAATCTTGTTCTGAGAAATCCCTTCAATATTTGATTTCAAAAAGGAAATTGTCGTAGCTCATAAGTCCAGGAGGGTCTCTTTCAAAACCTGGTCTAGCCAATCGAAACTATGAATATTCAGAACTTCAGATGTTCGAGGACCGCTACAGGACCCTAATGTTTGTAGGGCTATCATCTCCCATAGATACATGCTTCACTTTCTATTGTATTATGAAATATCTCCGAAAGTATTGGTTTATCAGAGTTGGGAATTATATCAATGTATTCTTATGATAGAACTGCATCATAAAGGAAATTCAATTCAAATAATAGTTTATTTATCAAGATTAAATGAGCAATCTGAGAATGAGAACTGCACCATGGAAGAAATCAAATTAAAATAGCTGAACTGAATTTGACTCTCTCTCATAGAACAGGATGAAATGTACGAGTATGAACACAGATCATATAATAAAGCTTAGATCGAATAATTATAGCATTCTGTGAAAACATAGAAGTACGTACCATTCATTATTGAAATTTAGAAAAATCATATCTCCGAAAGTATTAGCTTGTTGGAGTTGAAAATGATATCGATGGATTTTAATAGTGAAACTGCATCTTAAATAAAAATTGAATTTGAAATTTGTTGCTTAAAAAAAAAAATTTCTTTTCTTTAGTCCGAAACCATCTGGCCTATTTTGGCCAATAACGAATTTAACCGAGATATTCATCTCCCTAACATACTCTGAAAATTTCAACTGCCTAGCTCATTCCGTTCGAGAGTTATTGTAGAAAAAAATTTTCAAAATTTTGAAATTTTTTTTTTTTTAGACTTTGCGGTAACCTGGTCAATACAAAACTTCACATGAGTATAAAGGTCATGATTCTACAATTTGATGCTTAATTTCGGATAGATCGAGTGATCGGTTCGGAAATATTCATAAAAAATATGTTTTACTAAAATCGGCCATAACTCCGAAACCGCTTGATGGATTTCGCCCATTAACGAACTTGTCCGAGATATTTACGCTCCAAACCACCTTGCAAATTTCAATCCTCCAACTCCTTTCGTTCGAGAGTTATCGTGTCTACGGCCAGCCGGCCGGTCCGGCCGGACAGAATCGATTTCGACCTCGGGTTCTTGATCAGTGAGTCGAACCAAATCGTTTGAGACCATTTTCAGCCAAAAATTCGAAAATTACAGACATTTGGACAAATTGATAAGCACTCAGTTCCAAGGAACTAGAGCCCCAAAAATCGGCCCAAAATGTATGTTACAATCTAATATGTCATCATGACATTCATGGTTTTGAAGGTTCTCGCAAATTTCATCGATGTCGGACAAATGCTTTCTGATATATAAATTTGTTTTCAATGATTTTTTTAATTTTTTCTAGTAATACGATCTTCACGAAATTTTGTAAAAATTTTTGCGTCGGCATTCTAGAACTAATTACCATGTTTGAATTGAATTGGTTTCTTATATTTTGGGTTATTTGAAGAAATAATAACTAAATTTCAGATTGATATAACTCCAAAACCATTTGGCCGATAATGCTAATTAAATAATTTAAATGTCGTATTTAGATGCGAATCTACCCTGAAAACTGCAAGTCGCTATATCTTTCCGTTCTCAAGGTATCGTGAGATACATAATATTTTTGGCGCTCTGGTTCCTCGTAACTGAGTGCTTATCAATTTGCCCAAATGTCTGTAATTTTCGAATTTTTCGATGAAAATGGTCTTAAACGATTTGGTTCGACTCACTGATCAAGAATCCGTGGTCGAAATTCATTCTGTCCGGCCGGTCCGGGCCTGAGGCACGATAACTCTCGAACGGAATGAGCTAGACAGTTGAAAGTTTCAGAGTAGGTTTGGGAGATAAATATCTCCGCTAAGTTCGTTATTGGTTAAAATCGGACTGATGGTTTCGGAGTAACAAAAAAAAATTTTTTTTTTACAAAACAAATTCCAAATTAAATTTTTTTCAACAAGCAGTTTTACCAAAAGAATCCAATGATATCATTTGAACTCTAACAAGCTAATACTTTCGGAGATATGATTTTTCAACATTTCAATAATAAATCGTATTTCAACGTTGTCACAGAATTATATAATTACTCCATGTATGAATTGTCATAATGTCAACTTATTTTCCTGAGACATGACTATCTAATCAATCGAAGAATTGTGAGCGAAGTGAGAAAAATCTCAGTTGTTTGCTCCGAAATTAGTTTTTCTCAGAAACGTCTTACATTTCGGAACGGAACATGAAGTAAGAGATCTGCGAGTAGTGAGACTGCTTTTCATCCATAGACATAGATATAACTCTCGAACGGGATGAGCTAGATAGTTGAAATTTTCAGAGTAGGTTAGGGAGATGTATAACTCGGTTAAGTTCGTTATTGGGCAAAATTGGCCAGATTTAATTTGATTTCTTCCATGGTGCAGTTCTCATTCTCATGATTGCTCATTAAATCTTGATAAATAAACTATTATTTGAATTGAATTTCCTTTATGATGCAGTTCTATCATATGAATACATTGATATAATTCCCAACTCTTAGAAACCAATACTTTCGGAGATATAATTTGTCTGTCTGAACTAGAGCGCCAGAAAGCTCCTGTCCACAGGGCTTGTTATTTCTATTTTCGTAATTTTTTAAAAATTTTCTAGTGGTACGGTCCTCACGAAATTTTACACTCATCATGTCGATATTCTACACTAGTTAGCAAGCTTCAATTCGATTGAGTCTATATTTTTTGAGTTATCGAGGAAATCATATTCCAGATACCCTGAAAATTTTAAGTTGCTCCCTCTTTTTAAAATTTTCTACTACTACGATTCTCACAATATTTCACAAACGTCCTTCCTTAGGTTTTTATTCTACAACTACTCACCAAGTTTCAATTCGAACATACGCGAAAAAAAAACTGAAAACCACTGACGGGACGTCACGAGTCACGACTGAAATTTTGGGTTATGAAAGATTCATTACATAAAGAAATCAAATCATATTCTGGAAATATGTCTGTAATATGATTAACATAATACACTAATCCAAAGAACGTCACTCTTCCATGCAAATCTGCACCTACCTATAGTTTTGATAAATTTTAGTGATGTATCGTCGCCCAAAATTTTATATTTAAATGATATAAAATTTTATTGAAAACTACGAATTCGTAATTGATTTCGAAATCTAAAGTGTGGTGCCTCCCCCCCATATGATATGATATATATGATTCCGTTTCTGAAAATATATTTTCAGAAATATTTGACGCAAAGTTTGAGGAGGCTAAGCCTCCTCTAACATGCCGCCACTGATCTATTCCTATATCTCTCAATTTCCTTTCGGAATGATTATTCGATGTAAACTGTTCTCTGAAGAGACTTTTCGGCTTTATGGTTATTAGGTGCTATTGAACTATGAAATCTATGAATACCCAAATACAAAACTGAATATTAATAGGTATACTGAAAGCACCTTTTAATATTCCAGCAACATCTGTAACTTCAAACAAATTTTATGGTTTTATGCCCAATAATATTATGAGACGAAAAAATATTTGCACAAAATTCTTTATGATATCTATAGCTTAATGGCGCAGGTACCAACCAAAAAATGTTTATGTTACCAATGAGATACATAAGTTGCAAGAAGTTGATTTGATTTTTAAATTTGATTGCCCAGAATGGGAATGCCGCAATACTCTGCGACAAGTTATCAAACGGTTTTTTTTTGCGTGTATGTTCTGGGGAACATCGCGTTATAGCTTTGCCCAAAGGTCTGTAACTTTCGAATTTTTTGACGAAAATGTTCTCAAACGATTAAGTTCGACTCCCCAATGAAGAATTCGAGGTCAAATTTGATTCTGTCCGTCCGGCCGTTGCCACGATAACTTGAGAACGAAAAGAGCTAGCAACTTGAAATTTTCAGGGTAGGTGGCGCATCCCAATACGACGGACAAGTTCGTTAATGGGCATAATCGGCCCAGTGGTTTCCGAGTATAAATTTTGTTTTCAACCAATATGAATCCGATCGAATTGAAACTTGGTGGGTAGTTGTAGAATATGAACTTAAGCACGTTTGTGAAATTTTGTGCGAATCGTATGGCTAGAAAATTTAAAAAAAATTATTGAAAAATATTTTTGTTGTCACGATAACTTGAGAACGGAATGAGATAGCGGCTTGACATTTTCAGGTTAGGATGTGCACCAGAACGCGAAATTTCAGTTTGTTTATGAGCATAATCGGCCAAACGGTTTTAGAGTTATTGCCATCTGAAATTTTCAAAATTTGGTGGTTTTTTGTTCCTCATTAACTCGAAAATTACTGAACCGATTGAATTCAAACATGCTTATTAGTTGTAGAATGCCAACGCGAAAATGTTTGCAAAATTTGGTGAGGATAACATTTGCAAAAAATTTTTAATAAATCATTGAAAATAAAAAAAAAATTCTATATATCACTTATATCAGTAACTATTCGTTTGAAATTTTGCAAGAGCCTTCATGATCTAACTCTACTGCCAACTTTCAAGTTTTAATACGATCGGTTAAATATTGTTGGAGATTCGAGCATTCTTGTGTGAGTTCAGTAGATGGGCGATAACTTTCGAACTAAAGGAGATAGGGACTTGCAATTTTCAGGGTAGGTTGCGTATCCGAAAGGGAGAGTTGAGTTCGTTTTTGGGCATAATCGGTCTAACGGTTTCCGAGTTATACCCACCTGGAATATGATTTCCTTAATAACTCAAAAAATAAATATTCGATCGCATTGGTGCTTGGTAACTAGTAGTAGAAAATCAACATAAAGATGTGTTTAGAATTTTGTAAGAACCGTACCCCTAGAAAATTTGAAAAAAATGACGAAAAAAAAATTTTAAGAACCGTACCCCTAGAAAATTTAAAAAAAATCACGAAAAAAAAAATTGGTTCAAGCACTGACGTGAAGTCAGAAGCTTTTGCGCGTATGTTCTATTGTCCATTCTTCTGTATTGGACACCCTTAATCGAATTTACCATGGTAAATTATGTTGTCCATTCTCTTGTATTGGCCACTTAATTCGAATTTACCATGGTGAATTCGAATTAAGAGTGTCCAATACAGGAGAATGGACAACATAATTTACCATGGTAAATTCGATTAAGGGTGTACAATACAGGAGAATGGACAATAGAACATACACGCAAAAGCTTCTGACTTCACGTCAGTGCTTGAACCAATTTTTATCTTGCATATTTGGTGAATAATTACTTTTGTAGAGATAGTTTAGTGATTTAAAATAGAAATTTACACAAATTCTGTCTAATATAAAAAATGCCTTATAAAAAATTTTGATAGATAGTTTTAGAATACTATGACACAAAGACACAAATTTGTTGATAATCGCAACACTAGAAAATGTTAACAAAATTATTAAAAAATATTATTTATGTCACGATAACCTGAGAACGGAAAGGGATAGCGACCTGCAATTGTTATGGTAGGTTGAACATCTGAATGCGGCATTAGAGTTTGTTAATAGGCATAATCGGCCAAACGGTTTTGGAGTTATACCCATCTGTATTTGGTTGTTATTTCCTCAAATACAAATCCAATCCAATTCAAACATGGTAATTAGTTGTAGAATGCCGGCACAAAAATTCATGCAAAATTTCATGAGGATCTACTAGAATACTATACAGTATGGTGCAAATGAAAGGAATTAATTCGTTATTTCGTAAACCGGCGACTTAAAGGAAAAATCCTGAAACCCGTCGATTTTTATTCTTAAACGGGCTATTCATAAGGATACCTTTTCATTTTTGACGTCATCTATGTGAGCGTGATAACGTAATCGCTAAAATTTTCAGATGGAAAGGTGGGTGTTGTAATACATTATTTGAAAGGTCTTTTAAATACCTATTCAGCAATATCAATAATGTACAAAGATTGATTTTTTTCAACAATTAATAAAATTTTATTATTATTATTTAATATGACGTCAAAAATAAAATTACGTCAAAAATAAAATGGTTTCCTTACGAATAGCCTGTTTAAGAATAAAAATCGACGGGTTTCGGGATTTTTCCTTAAAGTCGCCGGTTTACGAAATAACGAATTTATTCCTTTCAATTGCACCATACTGTATACCTATATAATTACTAAAATATCATTCAAAATCGTTGAAAAAAATGTTATATATCAGAAACTAGTCGTCCGACATCATTGAAATTTTGTGAGAGCTTTCAAAACCTAACACTACTGCCAAGTTCCAAATTTGAACACGATCGGATCTATGTTGTTGGAGATCCCAGAAGCCTTGGGTGAGTTCAGTAGCTGGATGGGTGACCGTTGCCTCGATAACTTTCAAACGAAAAGAGATAATGGACTTGGAAATTTTCAGGGTAGGTTGCGCATCCGGACGGGAGAGTTAAGTTCGTTGTTGGCATAATCGGCCAAACGGTTTCGGAGTTATACCCATTTGGAATATTATTTTCTCGATGAGTCAAAAAATTCACATCCGATCATATTGAAACTGGGTGTAGAATATGGACATAAACACGTGGTGTGAAATTTTGTTAGAATCGTACCACTAAACAATTTTTAAAAAATTGAGAAAATATATTATGTATCACGATAACAAGAGAATGGAAGGAGATAGCGACCTGCAATTTTCAGGGTAGGTTGCGCATCCGAATGCGACATTTAATATCGTTAATTGGCATAATGTTGTTCTTATTTTCTCTATAACTCAAAATATACAAATCTGACCCAATTAAAAATCGGCGATCGCGGAATTTGGTGAATATCGTATACTGGAGTTACTTGAGGCCTAAGTTTTTTCCTATTTCTATTTCAATAGAATACATATGGAAGAATTACAATGATCATAGATTTTCTCGTTAGGTACTGAAGTATGTCATCAAAATGGTATTAAGTGATTTATTATAAAAGCGTAGAAAACGTTATATATCGATGATACATTCGATAAAGACTGTCCAATAGAGGTGAGTAGACAATAAAAATTGGTTCAAGCCCTGTGGACATGAGCTTTGGCGCTCTTGTTCAAACTTTGACAAATCATATCTTCGAAGATATTGGTAAGAGTTGGGAATTATATCAATGGATTCTTATGATAGAACTTCATCTTAGCAGAAATTAAATTCAAACATCATAAAAGAATTTAAATTCAACAAAACTGCCAAAAATTATTATTCCAAAACCATTAGACGAATTCTACCCAACAAAGAACTCATCAGAGATATTGATTCTACCCTCAATTCTATGATGAACGATAATATATATTATATTCTTTCTTCAAATCCACTCCAGTACTCCAATACGCCAATATGCCAGTTTTCTTTTTACTGGAGATATTCTGAACTCAATATTATTAACTTACCATTACCATTCCCATCATCATATGGATTAATCATCGGCATGAAAATATCAACCAAGAAAAAGTATGATATCATATTATAATTCTCATAATTCTACGATTGCTGAAATGAATTAGACAATGTCATGCCTCAGGAAAATAAGTTGACATGTGTCAACACAGATCATATTATAATAATTCATAGATAGAATAATTATAGCATTCTGTGAAAACATTATTATTGAAATTTTGAAAAATCATATCTCTGATTATTAGTACAACAAGTATCAGCTTGTTAGAGTTGAAAATGATATCAATGGATTCTCATGATGAAACTGCATATTGAAAAAAAAATTATTTGAAATTTGTTATTTAAAAAAAAATTTTTTTTTTGTTACTCCGAAACCATCTGTCCGATTTTGCCCAATAACGAACTTAGCCGAGATTTTTATCTCTCAAACCAACTCTGAAAATTTCAACTGTCTAGCTCATTCTGTTCGAGAGTTATCGTGCCTACGGCCGGCCGGACTGGCCGGACAGAATCGATTCCGACAACGGATTCTTGATCAGTGTGTCCAACCAAATTGTTTAAGACCATTTTCATCAAAAAATTCGAAAATTACAGACATTTGGGCAAATTGATAAGCACTCTGTTTCGAGGAACAAGAGCGCCAAAAATGTGCGTAAAAGCTCTTGACTTCACGTCAGTGCTTGTTGAATTAGCTTTGGGCAACAGCAAATCGCACAATGACGAATCGAAAAGATTGAAATGTCAAACTTATGTCCAATTTAATTCAAAATATAGTAGGTACCTCTATCGAAAATTCGAATATCCGACAATCATTTGCGTTTGAGCAGGACAACGCCTGTCCGGTCCGCTAGTATTATTATAATTTGATTCGACATAATTCCTCCAGACTATTTTTGCGCGTATGTTCTGGTAAACATCGCGTTATAATTTTGCCCATATGTCTGTAATTTTAAATTTTTTACGGAAAATGGTCTCAAACGATTGAGCTCAACTCCTTGATGAAGAATTCGAGGTCAAATTTCATTGTCCGGCCGACCGTCCGATGCCACGACTACTTGAGAACGCAAAGAGATAGAGATTTGATATTTTCAGGGTAGGTGGCGCATCTCAATACGACGGACAAGGTCGTGAATGGGCATAATCGGCCCAATGGTTTCCGAGTAATAATTTTGTTTTAAACCAATACAAGTCCGATCGAATTGAAACTTGGTGTAGAACTAGTTGTAAAATGCAAAACTAATGACGTTTATAAAATTTTGTGGGAATCGTATCGCTAGAAAATTCTAAAAAAATTATAAAAATATTATTTATGTCACGATAACGTGAGAACGGAAAGAGATAGTGACTTGAAATTTCCAGGTTAGGTTGTGCATCTGAATGTGACATTTGAGTTCGTTTATAAGCATAATCGGCCAAACGGTTTTGGAGTTATACCCATCTGAAATTTGGTTGTTATTTCCTCAATAACTCAAAAAATACAATACCAATCCCATTCAAACATGGTTATTAGTTGTAGAACGCCAACTCAAAAATTCTAGCTGAATTTCGTTAGGATCATATCTCTAGAAAATTTTAAAAAAATTAATTCAAATTTTTGAAAAAAAATCTATATATCTGAAACTATTCATCCGACATGGCTGAAATTTTGTGAGAGCCTTCAAAACCGAACTATACTGCCAAGTTCCAAGTTTAAATACGATCGCATTTATATTGTTGTGAATCCGAGCAGCCTTGCGTTAGCTCAGTTGCTGGATGGATGACCGTTGCCTCTATAACTTTGGAACGAAAGGATATAGGAACTTGCAATTTTCAGGGTAGGTTGCACATCCTTAATCGATTTTACCAAGGTAAATTACATTCTCTATTTTCCTGTATTGGACACTCTTAATCGAATTTACCATGGTAAATTGCCCAATACAGGAGAATGGACAGTATAATTTACTATGCTAAATTCGATTGAGAGTGTCCAATACAGAAGAATGGACAATAGAATATACGCGCAAAAGCTGCTTGAACCAATTTTACCGTTCAGCATTATTTCTAAGAAGCCTCTATCGATAGATCCACCGAACATCTATCATGAATACCTCTACAGGACCATATTGTGGAGTGATAGTATTCATGAATTTTAATAGACACAGCCGTCGCCTCCAGCTGAGTATCTCTGGCTCGGCCCCAGATTCGCAACTCGATTTTTATCAATTATAAGCCGGATGACAAATTGTTTATTCTTCCGAGGCAATCTCTGTCGAGCTCGGATTTAGAATTTTATCGGGGTGTATTCCCAGTCGAACTATTAGCTTCGACACCCCTACTCCAGTAGAACCTGCTGAACCTAGAGGGGTTGAATTACGATCGAATTTCATAAATAGAATTATCCGCGACGCTTTTTCAATTGTTTTTGATGTGGTGCTTCGGATATGTTAGTCAATCTTCAGGGGATAAAAGAGGTTGACTAGGGTATGGAAATTTGCACCCCTGTACGTATGCGTGAAGAGTATTTATTGAATTTTGAGTTCATGAAATGATATGCTTGATGTTAGAGTAAATAGGGGTTGATCCGATTAAGCCTAGTGTTTTATCATACCCCTCTGCGAACAGTAATTGTCACTGTTAACAAATTACATGAACACATGTTTACCCTCAACTGGCATCGTTATTTCAGTATTAGTACCTAACTGTTGTTATCGGTTTAAATTTCATATTACAGTTAAATCATATCAACAGAAGACAGAAGCTTCTGCGCGCATGTTCTTTGGTCTATTCCCATTTACCGGATTTCAAGTCTATCGGATTTGTATTTTTGGAAAATTTGTGAAAACAAAATTTCGAACTGATATCTACTTCCTCTGGAATTTCAAATCATGTAATCTCAGAGAGGTAAGAACAGCTCGTTAGCTGAGATGTTAGCAAGACTTGATATTTCCAAAAATACACAGCCAATCGAATTAAAATGTAGTACTCGGTTGAAAAAAGAGGTTCAGTAGTATTTCATGAGGACGTGTGAGCCATGAATGGACATAAAAACATGCGCGGAAAGGCTGCTGAATTCACATCAGTGCTTTTCTAAAATTTTCATATGGTAGGATTTAGATAATCAGAATGAGTACAAAAGTAGTAGAATACATTATAGTAATTTTTCAGGAGAATAGAATGTTGGCTGGCTGATGCCCTTGCAAAAAAAAGTGCCAGCACACCTTTCATCGAACCAGGTGCTTCATGTGGGAATTCACTGTCACTGTTTATGTTGCAGGTTGATGGAACAGAAAGATTCCATCTGGAAGGACACTCCAGGATAAAGACATTCCAAGAAGTTTATCACATCTTCAGAATTATTGGCGGTACTTACCTCATTGTTATTGAAAACATACTTAGGACCTCAAAGGGCTAATCACAGGCAATGTGGGATATGGTATAACCTATCAAGAGATACTCTAGATAATCACAGATCTCACGTCTCTGCACCCGGTGATATACAAAATAGCTCACGTAGTCACTCTCACGGCATACATCTCATCTGCAAACCTTGCTAGAGTTGAAACTCAAAAACCTTTGAAAGATGCTTTACTATAATGCTGAACAGAAAAGAAGACTGGGGGTTACGACGATCCCGTCCATCCTTAGTTTTTGGGAGAATACTTTTTCCTCTTGGTGAATGGCACTAAGGTCGTCCTTCTGTGGTTTACACTGGGACCCTCTCAGATTTAGGGTCAGAGCACTTTGCTTGCGATCATTAACCGTGTCGTAATGCTTGTCCGGAAAAATTATCACAAGAACATCGGCATAGCCGTAGATATCAAAAACCGCCTCTGAGAGCGTTTTTAGGAAGTTGTCAAACACCAGTGACCACATGAGTGTGGAAAGGCATACCCATTGTGGACACCCATCTCCAGGTGTCGCAGTCAAGGACTCCAAGGCCAGTTGCAAATTGATTATTCGGCTGTTCAATGACTCGACGATCCATGCCACCATCCCAGACTCCACACCCCTCCCTACCAACACGATTTGGATGAGCTGTCGTGTGTAGTGTTCGAGAATAATATGGATATAACGCAGATCTCACATCTGGTGATAGGAAGAGTAGCTCATGAAACCACTTTTAGAATATCTAGAGAAGGACGGGCTATAAGAGAATCAAAGGCTAGGGAGCTTAGTCATTTCTCACTAAATACTCTTATCTGCAAACCTTCCTAACTATAAAAAGATTCACATTTGAATAGTGCTTTGCTACAATGCAGACCAGGAAAGAAGATTGATGGGAAAGGGAGTCCACCACCTATGCTTTCAACGAAAATATCATAAAATAGGTGGCTGGAAAACCACCACAGGTACAGGTTGTACTTTTCGGACTCAGAAGGAAATATTCAGAATCTATGAACCCTAGCATCTGTCAGGCGAAAATCCACTTAGTTCGGGAAAAGAGTGTTCAACTCAACCTTTTCAGAACAGAAACCTTTTTGCGGCTTGAAGGAATACCCTAGAACTTTAGCACCATTAAGTCAAATGTGACCATGATCTCAGCAAGAATATGCTACATTTCTTCACGGGACACTGTCGCCTCTCAAACCACCTAGTGAGATTGGGATTAGCCGGAAACGATGAATGCAGATTCTGTGGGGAGGAGGAAGAGACTCCAGAACACCTGGTAACATAGTGCCCCACAATTGGGAGCCAACGCAAATAGTGCTTGGATCACGAATTCATGAAAGATGGAGACATACCCTTCTTGAAACCGTCCTATATGCTGAAATTTATCAGTACGCTGAAACTGGACGGGTAGCGTATCCACTAAATAATCATTAAAGTATACAGTGGGAGGTATATTCATTATCGAATGGTTTCTTTCTGGGTTTTCTCTCATAAAACTTGGAAGAGAGAATCGTACCCACTATCCAATAAATATGCATAAGATCAGGAACTACCGAAGGCAAACTGTATCAGTCCCTTCATCAGCCCCCGCTAGACTTGGCTTGGGGGTTCAAATCTGTTACCCTCAGACATCGATGGTCTCCACGGAAAATCATTAACTTGGTAATCTTTCTGCGAAACTGAATCACAGGTAACACATATCTCGCATAGGAATCTTTGGAAAGTTATAATGAGGATGTATTGCGAGCTCCTATTGTGAGATGCCAAGATATCGCAAGTGCATTGAGAATAGGAAATTCCTATTGTGGAAGTCCTCGAGATATCACATACGTAATGAGAACAAGACATTCCCATTGCGAGCTCCTGAAGTCATCGCTAATTCAACAAGAATAGAAAATTAACATGACTAGCCACTTCTCGTTTTCACCTGTAATATGACGTAATAATCTACGCCGTAACTCGAAAGAACAACTGCATCGTTAAAAATTGGTTCAAGCCCTGTGGACAGGAGCTATTGGGCGCATGTTCATCTTCCTTGTGGCCCGTACTGACCAGTAAAGAAAAAAAGCAGTATCATGTTGAATACCTTAATATTATTCTGGAACACAAATTTTCCATTATAATAATCTTCATCTAGCTTCTATTTAGTATCAATTCCTGTAGAACGTGATCATAATAAGTGTTTTCCATATAATAAAATGTGTTTGAACTTGGTATGTAGGAAATCTGACATCAATTATTGGAATTAATTGATTTGACAAACAGCCGTCTAATGAGGTAAATAGATTTTTGTGACGATTTTCTGTGACCATAGAACGTCAAAACACGCTGGAATGTGAATTTTAAGCAATATCTTCTGGAATTGAGATCGTATCGAACTGAAATTTTGCACACTCGTGTAGAATGCTTGATTTAACGTCGGTACAAATTTTTTTTTTTAAAAATTTTCCAACTGCCCGATCCCAACAATACTTAGATAATATTATATCCATAAATTAAGCATTTCATTATTGCATTTCTTGAAATAGGTACCTTTTCAAGTCGATCAACATCGTCCTTCTTTCGACGTCTAAACTATGACTTGATTCTTTATGTTTATGTCTTTGAATTTGTTTTCGGTGGAATTCAAAGAGTTCATAGAATAATCGATGAAAATACTGAGAGAGACCCAGGAAATTTGACACATTTTGTCTTATATCTCCAGAAATTGAAATCGTATAGAGCCAAAATTTTGCACAATGTTGCAAAATACTACAATTGACGTTAGTACAAGTTTTTGTTGCAATCTGATGAATAGTTCACGAAAAAAAAAATTTTTTTTCGAAAAAATTAAAAGAAATATTTTTTTAAAAATTACCAACATTTCGATCATAACAGAATTTTGCCAAAAGTTGCGCGTTTATATCCTCGAACTGACTACCAAGTTTCGATTCAACATCTTCTTTAGTTCCTGAAATATCAGAGAAATAACCTCAAAATTTGAAATGTCTATAACTTCTAAACCGTCCGGCCGATTTTGCCCGTTAACGAACTTAACCGTCGCATTTTGATCAGAAACCTACCCTGAAAGTTTGAAGTCGATAGGATCTTCGGTGCTCCTGTTATCGTGCCTACGGCCGGAAGGCCGGCCGGCCGGCCGGACGGCACCCTAAAATCTGACACCGGATTCGTGATCAGGGAGTCCGAATTAGTCTATTAGCCAATTTTCAGCTCGAAATTCGAAAATTACAGACATTTGGACGAAATGATAGGACGATGTTCCCCTAGAACATGCGCCCAAAAAGCCGAATCGAATCTCGTTCTACGCAACGATCTTCTCTGAGTGCTGCCACTAATGCCCAGGGGCAGTAGTTTGAGAACTTCTCCATTTGATATATCTGAGTTGTTAGGACTCTTGGCAACCTAAAAGCGATATCGCATCGAACCTTTCAAAATATTTCCCAGGTTGAGCAGATTGAGAACTTCACCATGTGATGTATCTGAGATATCACTGGACTCATCCCCTCTGGCGGACATTTCGAGGAAAATGGGGAGATATAGTGCTCTTGGTAGTGCCATGATATACCAGCGAACCTCTCAAACTTTTCCTCAGGGTGAACTCTTTGGGAACTTCCCATTGTGATATATCTGAGATGTATGTAACTGAGCTCATCCCCTGTGGCGGACATTTGGAGGAGAAATAGAGTTCTTGGTGACATCCCAGCGATATTACAGCAGACCTCACAAACTATTCCTTGGGGTGGGCTGTGCGGGAACTTCCCAATGATATCTCTGAGATGTTACTGGGCTTATCCCCTGTGGTGGATATTTGGAGCAGATAGATAACTCTTAGTGACCTCCCAGTGAACCTCTTAAACTATTCCCCAGGATGACCTCTTTGGGAACTCCCCAATGCGTTATCCCTGAGATGTTACTGGGCTCATCCCCTGTGGCGGACATTTGGAGCTGATAGAGAGCTATTGGCGACCTCCCCGCGATATCGCAAAAGGCATCACAATATCCTGAAAAGAGCTCGCCGAGATCTCTCTGGGAGGTCCCTGTGTTGCCTGGGATGAAGCATAGTTTTGCAAAAAAAATCTTGTCAGTCCAGAATTGGTACTCATGAGCGTACTCTGGGTTGATCGTAACGATATTATTATATCTTGTGTAATTTATGCTTGTCATGTTTCCTCAGCTCGATAATAATTGACACTATTTTTTGTACCAAGATTTATAAATTCAATTGAATATGTAGTCCAAATTCTTTACTTGAAGGAAATCCATTAGGGACAAATAGTGATGAGCCGGTTTGATGCCATTTATCTACCTAACCCCGCCTAGCGATTTATCTGTCTAGACATATTTAATCCGCCTAGGTCTAGCATGTATACTACCTTTAGACTATAGAAATAGTCTCATTAATTCAACTGTATCTTTAGTCCAAATTATTTACTCTATGGAAATCCATTATGTATAATGATAGATAATACAGAAATTTGTAAAAAATTATCGGAAAATACATACTATGAATTCTAGGATATATCCCTATGCTATAGGGCATAGGGAATGATTAACCAACTCTGGAATTCCGTTTGATTTTACTCCTCATTTTTCCCGTTACACGCCCCTTGTGAAAGTTGGAGTCAAGAAATTAATGATCAAGAGCGCCGCGAGAAGTGAAATTTTGATTACGGAGTAAACCTTACCCGGCGTTTTCCCCGATTATGCTCAATAATTAAACAATTATGCAACGTTTACTCCTCTCATGGGAGGCTCGAGGAAAATTGCTTTGGGCTGCGCAATGAAAGCAGCTTATTCCCTTATGATATTAATAACGTGAAGATGGGAAAGGGGGGTAGAAGGTGTAGGCGACAAAATTGGTCGATATGAAAGTGGGCAGTTTGGGTAGACTTGCGCCATCTATCCGTCATATCTTATATTAGTGGCTTAGCAACGAAATATGTTTTAAAGATTTCCATAATGGAACTGAAAATGTAGGAAACTGTTCAATAATCACCATTCCCTGTTTACAGAATTCCCCTTTTCTTACGAAGGTAAAATAGAAATTACAGAAATTTTTAAAACATTTGAGAATTTGCCGAATTCTGGAATAGTAATGTAAAGTTCATTGAATCTCCGATTGCGTTTGGAGAAAGTTTGGCCAGATTTGATCGTAATCTAAAAATTTTTGTTATTCCATATTATGATTCTTCGAAAATTTGTCACCGGTTTAAGTCATGGCTATATAATTGTATACAGGGGGTCTCATTTAAAAGTGTCCACCCTCAATAACTAAACAACGAATCAGAATTTGTGGAAACACTCAGACAGGTCGATTTTTTATGACAGGGGGACATGTTGTGGTATACAAAGCTTGTTTCTACTAGCAACCCCCTGGAGAGGGTTGCAACCCCATCAGGAATTTTAATAGAGAAAGTGGGTAGTTTTTTAGCTCAAATGTATGCATGGATTCAAATTTGTATGAACCTGCAGTTTGTGTTCTTATAAATTGAATATTCACAAAGTTACAGGGTGTTTTTTATGAAACTATGGTACCGATAAAACTAAATGAAACAGAGATGTTCTAATTGATCGTATAATTTCTATTGAATGAAAAATATTTTAAACAAACAGAATTAGTAAAAATTACCACAAATTCTCAAATTTCTCACCATTAGATGCATGCAGCGATAAAACCGTGATTTTCTTTTGTTCGAAGACGAAGCAGAAACAAACAATAAGGATTAAGAAGTGCCTTTTTCTCTTCATGCTTATCAGAATCTGCACTGCCAGGCCATATGCAAAGAGATTATTGCTTTCAGAAAATTTCGTTTCAGTTTATGTATTGCACAGAATTATTAGAGGTGCGTTTTAACAGTTCTTAAAAAAAAATGCTAAATCGTTTACACGTTGGAGGAGAGAAAGGAAATGTTGAAAATGTATATCCAGAACAATGACTGTGCTAGGGCTACTGCGAGGATTTATAATGAACGACATCCTGATAAAAATTATATCATTGAGTTGGTACATAAATTTGAGGTTACAGCAGGGGGGTGAAGCGAGAGTAGAAAAAGTGGAAACATGGACATACGTCCCCACCTTTTTTGTTCGCTTGTCGTAGATATGTTCAAATGGATAAATGACAATGACATGAGTGTCAGGACTTCATTGACTTCGTAAATTTGACAAGACTGATAAATATATATACTCGTGATATTTCTAATAGTTCGTGGCAAATAGCAATAATAATTGTTATTATATTACCCGTGTGAAGATAAGTTTGTTTTTTTCGTAATTCATTGAAAAAGTTTCCGTTTCAGGTGATGTTGAAGATATTTGTTGGTAATTTGGCCACTTGGTGAGATCTGATAAGTTTATATTTATTCGAGGTTCAATTCTGCAAATCTGATTGTGTTTAATATCATATTGTATTAAGAAAATGGCTTCAGGTTCTGCTACTTCATTGTTGCGAAAGATGTTAAGTATTCTTGCCAAAATTCAGCCATTCATCACTTGTTTGCAGAAACAGAAGTTTTTTTCGTTTCCCCAAGAGACCCTTCCACCTTGAAAATTTGGAATGATATTTGTAAAATAAGTCCTAGCAAAAATATTTCTAATTTTCTGACTGACTGCCTGAATGTACCTGGTTTCAGACATTTGTACCACAGCCCACTATAGAGATATAGATATAGTGGGTTGTGTTTGTACCTAATACATGCACTCACTGAACACTATGATTGTATTAACTGTTGAATATTTTATTATTTTTATTATTATATTAGTAGTCTATTAACTGAGATATTAGTTATAGTGTGATTAACGTTAATATTTTACTGAGAAGCATTTTTTGGGAACGAGAATTGATATACCTTATTAAACTTAATTCTGATAGAACCAACCCATTTAGATCTATCCTGACATCTTGATCACGAATATTTATATTTAAAATATATTTCAATATTCATCTTCTATCACTTAATATGTAAAAATATTTTTCTTTTTTCAGAAAATGGTGATGGTGACCGTCATTACCTAGATTGATGGATTCTACCAGATTTTGACTGTCAATTGTGACTGGTGGTAGTTTCTTCTCCTTCCTAGATGAATCAGCGTTATTGTGATTTAGTGAAGTGACAATTCTGATCATAATGAGACTGAAAGACCGTTGTGAATGAGTGTTGACCCACGAATAATTTATCCCTAACTCTATATACAAGTGTTATTTTGACATTTTATTCAGATATTTGTACTGGAATTTGGTAGTTATACCCCTTGTAATAACTCAGCAAATTCCAAAAAGACCTATGGTTGGTCAAAAATGTTGTTTGTTTCATTGAATTGTGTCATAGTTTTTAGTTTCTCTAGAACAGGGTTTCTCAAAGTGGGGTACGTGAACCCCTAGGGGTTTGCCATTCGACGGTGGCATGGGCTCACCACCATGTGTTAGTTAAGCGGTTCGCTGTCATTTGGAAACTTGAAAAGGGATTCGTGGAGCCAAAAGTTTGAGAAACCTTGCTCCAGAAGCAAATTGAACTTATTTGTTTTAGAAAACTGCTAACTAAATTATAATCACATTCGAAAAATTTGACAAATATCATTTACTTGTTTGATTCTATAATAGATGTATTATATATAATTGTAAAAATAATGTTGATAAAGAAATTATTGTTTATAAAGCTTTGTTTCATTTTGAAGCATCTTTCCTTTCGAATCATTTTAAATTTCGAATACAATAATGAAAAGAAGGTGGGGATATTCCATTATGGTTCTAGGGGGTGTCCGCTTGTATATGTCATTTTAGTGTGACATATACTTCAACAAGCGGACACCCCTTAGAACCATAATGGAATATCCCCACCTTTTTCGCCCCATCTCTCTCTAATCTATGTGGGTTTTGGTCCGATGAAAATCCTCACCTCTTTAGGGAGCAACATTCTCAACACCCACGTCTGGATGGGTATTTTGGGAGATCACTTGATTGGTCCTGTGTTCATTCGTGGAAATCTCACTGGCGATGTGTATCTAGATTTGCTTGAAAACGTGATTGATCTTCTAATCGCCGAAGCTTTGGATGCAAATGAAAACCATTTAGAAGACGCTTTCGGCAGGAAGCTCCGCTGCACTTTGCAGCTCAGGTGAGACAGTACCTGAATTGTAGGTTTCCTGGACGTTGGATAGGTCGAAGGGGCCCAGCGGAGTGGCCTGCGCGATCGCCGGATATAACACCGCTAGGATTTTTTCTCTGGGGCCACTTGAAATCACAAGTTTATAAAACCAGAGTTGCAGATTCAGACGACTTTAGAGCATGAATTGCGGCAGAATGTCGTAACATTACTACTGAAATGCTACAGCATGTACGAAATAATTTTGAAGAACGATTTTATCGCTGCATGCAATCTAATGGCGAGCACTTTGAGCATTTGCGGTAAATTTTTACTAAACTGTTTGTTAAAAAATTTTCTTTCAATAGAAATTATACGATCACTTAAAACATCTCTGTTTCATTTAGTTTTATCGGTACCATAATTCCATATAAAACAACCTGTAACTTTGTGAATATCCACGTTATAAGAACACATACGGCAGTTTCATACAGATTTGAATCCATGCATACATTTGTGCTGCAACACTACCCACTTTCCCTATTAAAATTCTTGATGGGGTTGCAACCCTCTCCAGGGGGTTGCTAATAGAAACAAGCTTTGTTTCCCAGATCATGTCTCCCTGTAATCAAAAATCGACCTGTCTGAGTGTTTTCACAAATTCTGATCGTTGTTGAGTTATTCAGGGTGGACACTTTTAAATGAGACACCCTGTATAGATATAATCTATATACACTGGCTATATTAATGAAATGGCCGATGTAATTACATCGGCTGATAAGCTCCCGGTCTGACACAAGGATGACGCTACAAATACAGAAGTAATGTTATCATTCACTCACCCTACAGTGACTCTAACTCTTGTTAGAGTGACTGTAACTCACCCCTACTCTTCGCAGACTATACTCCGGGGTCATAAAACCCGTGGAAAATGGGTATCATTGCGTGTATTTTGAACAAAATAGTATATGTAGTTAGTATAGTAGTTACTATTGATATTGTACAGAATCGAATATGACAGTATGGACAAATGTTTACTATCGGCTAATATCTCTATCTCCTGTAGGTATTATCTATTCCAAGTGGAAGGCTTAGTTGAAATAAAAAAGCAGATTTCTATTAAGCAAAAGGTTTAATAGGAACAATTATAAAATCTCTTGTATCAAACCATAAGGATTCAGATCATTTCTGATTAGTAGCTCTTCGCACCTCGGTGATATGTTTTATGTTTAAATCTATATTCTACATGCTGGTGAAGAAAGTAGAATATGTCAGAAAATACTAAAATAGTTTCATGAATATCTTCAAAACTAACGGAAGACATTGAATTGAATATGAGTTATTTGTTGAATCCATTTTATAGAACCAAATACGTACATTACATCTTTGAAAGAATATAAGTAACTGTTGAATTGATACAGAAGAATTCGAATTATTTTGAAAAAAAGATCTTCTTAAAAGAAAAATCTTGAATCGAAATATCTCCGGGACTCAAAGTTTGTTCAAAATGGTGCGTTGTTCATCAAAACAGCCATAGAGGGAGAATATTCGATCCTTTTTGCTCATCACTTGTTTCAATTTACTTAGTGGGTCGCAAAGTAAACAAGACAATTTCAAAATTGCACTAAATGTGCAATGTTGAAATTGTCTTGTGGCCACTAATGGCGCCACCTATTTTCCTCTGCCTTAGTTATGCCAAACGTACCCACATGATGAACACGAACGGGAGTGTATATGCCCATTAACGAACTTAACAGCAGCATTCGGATGAACAACCTATCCTGAAAATTTCCATTCGCTATCTCTTTTCGTTCGAAAGTTATTGTGGCAACGGCCGGACGAACAGAATCGAATTTGACCTCGAATCCTTCTTCAGTGAGTAGAATCCAGACATTTGAGCAAAATGATAGCATGCTGTTCCCCAGAACATGCCGTGTTCATTAGGACAGTCTGGTCTACGCCTACTAGTTTCTCTACCGGTCGAAAAAAAAATGATGAAATGCCTCTTTCGCTGCGGGAATCGATTCCGGGACCGTCTGAGCTTGAAGCAGAATTCTGAGTCATAGCACCACCGAAGTGATGAAAGAGTGTTGGGAATGCTCTAATTGAACGAATTATCGTACATTCCATATATTCTTCCAATATATTCCAACAAAGCATAGATTTGATCGAGTTTGAATCTAGAACTTTGTTGTAAATGTAAAATAAGGGTCTGAAGGTTGTGGTACGTATATACTTTGTAAGATTTTTTTAAATAATTTAAGAGTGATACGATCCTCACGAAATTTCACGTAAGTCTTTGTCTCGGTATTTTCAACTAAATACCTACATAGTTTCAATTCGCTCAGATTAGTAATTTTTGAGTTATTGGAAAAATAAAATTTTAGGTGGCTATAACTCAGAAACCTCTTGGCGGATTTCGTCTATAAACGAATCTAGGCGAGATAATTTCGCCCCAATCTTACCCTGCAAATTTCATTTCTCTTAATCATATCGCTCGCTTACGTAAGCTTATCGTGCTTACGGGTGGACGGACATATTGGGATTTGAGCCCGGATTGTTGAAGAAAAATTTTATTTCAAATTTTAGGAATCAAATAGTTATCCCGAGTGCTTGTCAAAGACTCGAAAATTTTACCGACTGCACGGATATTGCATATTTCACGGATATTTTCACGATGCATTGATATTCAAAAATATTAATTCTTTGTTTTGCTTACATATTATAAACAATTTGTTATAAACAAATGAATTATATCTTTGTATTCTTTTTCTTTTTCTATTTGAAAAAACAAAAACAACCATGTATTATTTTTTTTAAATTATTGAATTGAAATATTTTAAATACTTAATTGAATTAGTGAAAATAAAGAAATTAAAAAAAAATAATACATGGTTGTTGTTATGTCTTTAAAATGAAAAAGGAAAAAATACAAAGAGATTATTCATTTGATTATAACAAATTGTTTATTAAATAAACAATGAAAATTTAAATATTAATCGATTTTTTTTTTAATATGACGGACCAAAATATATAATGATTTAAAAAAATTGTTCTTTAATTTTCATAACGAGTGGTAAAAAAAAATGTTATTTAACACCGTTTTTGAACAATATTTTTTTTTTTAAGAAACGGTTTTTTTTAATCATTACTATCATCAAGGATTATGTTATCAAAAAAAAAATTCAAATTATCTCATAAACAACGCATTTGTTTATAACAATTTTTTAAACAATAGGAGATAAAAATTTTTAGAAATCATTTTTAATTAGCTTCTGATCATAAGAAAACCGATCAATAGTAATACATATTATATAAAAAGAGTTTTTTTCAATGTTTAATGAAGCTTTATAATTTTTGTCTTGAGTAAATTGTTAATAACAAATCGAAAATTAACAATTTATTAATTTTTCCAACATAAATCTATTCTAAGACCTTTGAAAAATAGCTCCACGAAATGAAAAACTCCTCTAATTAATGGTTTAACAATTATCGCAATGTAAATGTTCGCGATACAAAAAATTGTTAATTAACTAATGGATAACTAATTGAAAAATCACGATAAAAATGTTTGGATTACGGATTATCTTTCATGGATCTATCCTTCAGGTGCCTGAATTTTTAAATTTTTTTACTTTCATATTTAATAAGTTTAAATAATATTTATTCATTAAAGGTGCGAAGGGGGCGAGGCTTGCGAAAGCTGGAGTACCCGTTTTCGGGCGTATTTTCAACCCTCTAGGAAAATTATAAATATTGGTCCTACAGTTCCGGGAGTTGGAACTTCTAGGAAATTTCATCTTTTAGAAACTTTTTTCAAATTTGAATTATCTCGAACAGTTTTCGAGATATTGGTGAAAAATCAAACCCCCTTTTTTTCACTTAATTGTTTATAACTATTGCAATTTTTGGGAGCGGCCTTAGCATTTTCTCGAGAACTATCTACATGCCATTTCGAATCGAATGACACCTCAAATAATTTTTGGAGAACACGCAAAAATTTTTACCTAAAAAGCACTTGTTGACTAGACTATTTTCTTCAATAATGAATGAACATATTGGTATTCTTCAATGTGCTGGTTTGACAAACTTGGAACGCAATCAAAATAATATCCTTCTTCTGTATTCATTCAGGTTATACGCAATCAAAATAATACCCTTCTTCTGTATTCATTCAGGTTATACAGTAATATGATATGATTTTAGTAATAATATAATCGAAGTTAATTATTTCAACGGATTAGGGAATGTGACTGTATAACCCTTGTACTTATTGCATCGAAACAAATAGTTATGATTTTAGTCACTATTTCCCTAAGAAAGGTATGTCAAGCACATTCAAGGAACATAGGTAAATGTTAGGTTTTTGATATGCATACTGGCTAATGGACAGTGGGCGGAATATTTGATATACAGGTAAAAGGTTCGTTCCGAAATAAACAGGACATGACTTTGGAGAGCACGATGTATAAATGGGACGAGCAGTACGATAATTACTACGTTTACATGCATCCTCTCGAACCGTTTTAAGCCAATGCGTATTCCGTAATGCGCATTGAAAACGCATGTAAACGTTTTTTCAATTCGAATTGACTACTCAAATACGAATTAGTAAATGCGATTTGAAAAGGTGGATTGAGTTTTCCCAAACCGATTTAATGTGCATGTATACACCAAATACGCATTGAGAGTAGTTTTAAGAGAAACAAATTTCAGAATTACCAACACCAAATGTATTAGTTTGACAAATCTGATAATCTAACGAACCTGCTTTGGGGTTACGTTAATCGTAATTCCTAAGCTGGAAGATCGAAATAAATCTCTTGAGATAAAAATGATATAATATATTAAGAGGAAAAGTTTAACGGGTAATTCCGCAAAAGAAGCAGATTAAAAATAATTCTGCTGGTACCTGCCGACACGTGTTTCTGCTAGTTGGCTTCTTCAGGACAGGGCAACCAAGAAACCAAGAAAGATGGAAATAAAAGTGAAAATAGGTGACACCACACCAGGAGCGAGCAACCAATTGTGCCTTCAGCTCTAGGACCTCCATTTCGGAGGTAAACTATGGCATCGGCACGGAGGAAGCATAAGCTACCTGTGCGATGCGACCTCAACCCGAGGATATGAAACATAGAAATATGGATCATGCGGAGTAATACCAATAAGAGGAAAAGTTTAACGGGTAATTCCGCAAAAGAAGCAGATTAAAAATAATTCTGCTGGTACCTGCCGACACGTGTTTCTGCTAGTTGGCTTCTTCAGGACAGGGCAACCAAGAAACCAAGAAAGATGGAAATAAAAGTGAAAATAGGTGACACCACACCAGGAGCGAGCAACCAATTGTGCCTTCAGCTCTAGGACCTCCATTTCGGAGGTAAACTATGGCATCGGCACGGAGGAAGCATAAGCTACCTGTGCGATGCGACCTCAACCCGAGGATATGAAACATAGAAATATGGATGCCATAGTTTACCTCCGAAATGGAGGTCCTAGAGCTGAAGGCACAATTGGTTGCTCGCTCCTGGTGTGGTGTCACCTATTTTCACTTTTATTTCCATCTTTCTTGGTTTCTTGGTTGCCCTGTCCTGAAGAAGCCAACTAGCAGAAACACGTGTCGGCAGGTACCAGCAGAATTATTTTTAATCTGCTTCTTTTGCGGAATTACCCGTTAAACTTTTCCTCTTATTGGTATTACTCCGCATGATCCATATTTCTATGTTTCATATCCTCGGGTTGAGGTCGCATCGCACAGGTAGCTTATGCTTCCTCCGTGCCGATGCCATAGTTTACCTCCGAAATGGAGGTCCTAGAGCTGAAGGCACAATTGGTTGCTCGCTCCTGGTGTGGTGTCACCTATTTTCACTTTTATTTCCATCTTTCTTGGTTTCTTGGTTGCCCTGTCCTGAAGAAGCCAACTAGCAGAAACACGTGTCGGCAGGTACCAGCAGAATTATTTTTAATCTGCTTCTTTTGCGGAATTACCCGTTAAACTTTTCCTCTTATTGGTATTACTCCGCATGATCCATATTTCTATGTTTCATATCCTCGGGTTGAGGTCGCATCGCACAGGTAGCTTATGCTTCCTCCGTGCCGATGCCATAGTTTACCTCCGAAATGGAGGTCCTAGAGCTGAAGGCACAATTGGTTGCTCGCTCCTGGTGTGGTGTCACCTATTTTCACTTTTATTTCCATCTTTCTTGGTTTCTTGGTTGCCCTGTCCTGAAGAAGCCAACTAGCAGAAACACGTGTCGGCAGGTACCAGCAGAATTATTTTTAATCTGCTTCTTTTGCGGAATTACCCGTTAAACTTTTCCTCTTATTGGTATTACTCCGCATGATCCATATTTCTATGATATAATATATTGTTCGAGGTAACTTTTTCTATTATCTTTAATCATTTTCTGCCAATTTTCTGGATTCATTTTCACGATTTGCTCTTTCAATCACTTGTAACCACCCAGAAAAGGTTAATTCCTTGCGAAATTATGGTGTTCTTCATCATTTTTAAGATATTTAGAATGATTTTCTTTTCTTAATTTCCATTTTTAATTTTTTTCAATCTTCCCATGTTGGCTACGCGAGCTTAGAATAAAGCCGAATTACAGAAAACTAGTTTCAGATAAGGCATGTAAACTCTCAAACCATATTTCATCTAATTCGCATCAAAACATGCGCATTGATTCAAAACGGATCGAGAAGGTGCATGTAAACGTAGTAATTGTTACCATTGTTTCCTGTGCATGGCTTGTATTTGAGACGGCCGTGCTACAATTGATTCTAAAGATGACATAGCTATATTCTTCGTATGATCATGGCACCAGAAGGCAGTCTTCTTCACATATCAAAAATAAAAAAAAAAGGTCTGCCACTAAGTTCAATTCCCTAAATTATCTGATTCCTGTTCAACAAGATTGGTGTTGATTGTATTGACCCCCTTCAAAGCAGAGTCTTACTGCTGTCAAGCATTTCACTAGCAAAAGCCATGGAAAGGGACATCATGATTACAGTAAGACACGTGGGAAGAAACAACCAGACATTGATGAGAGATCCGTAGACATTGATCGCACAAAGGGAAGATACATGGTATATGCATCGAAGAAATCCGTGTGCTGTACATCTGAAATAGAAACATATTAAATTTATTAATATTGTAATACATTTGGAAGCTATTCAATCATAGATATTGAGGGATCGTAAAAAATTGGTTCAAGCACTGACGTGAAGTCAGAAGATTTTGCGCGTATGTTCTATTGTCCATTCTTCTGTATTGGACACCCTTAATTCGAATGTACCATGGTAAATCCGAATTAAGTGTCCAATAAATGAGAATGGACAACATAATTTACCATGGTAAATTCGATTAGGGGTGTCCAATACAGAAGAATGGACAATAGAACATACGCGCAAAAGCTTCTGACTTCACGTCAATGCTTGAACCAATTTTTTTTTTGTGATTTTTTTGAAATTTTCTAGGGGTACGGTTCTTAAAATTTTTTTTCGTAATTTTTTTCAAATTTTCTAGGGGTACGGTTCTTACAAAATTTTAAACACGTCTTTATGTTGATTTTCTACCACTAGTTACCAAGTTTCAATTCGATAGAATATATTTTTTTGAGATATCAAGGAAATAGTATTCCAGGTGGGTATAACTCGGAAACCGTTAGTCCGATTTTTACCAAAAACGAACTCAACTCTCCCATTCGGCTACGCAACCTACCCTGAAAATTGCAAGTCCCTATCTCCTTTCGTTCGAAAGTTATCGAGGCAACGGTCACCCATCTACTGAACTCACACAAGGCTGCTCGAATCTCCAACAATATTTAACCGATCGTGTTAAAACTTGAAACTTGGCAGTAGAGGTTATAAACGCTCTTGCAAAATTTCAGCAATTTCAAACTAATAGTTACTGATATATAGAATTAAAAAATTATTACTCGGAAACCGTTTGGCAGATTATGCTCATAAACAAACAGAAATGTCGCTTTCTGATGCACATCCTAACCTGAAAACTTCAAGCCGCTATCTCTTTCCATTCTCAAGTTATCGTGACAACAAAAATATTTTTCAATAATTTTTTAATAATTTTCTAGGCATATGATTCGCACAGAATTTCACAAACGTGCTTAGGTTCATATTCTACAACTACTCACCAAGTTTCAATTCGATCGGATTTATATTGGTTGAAAACAAAATTATTACTCGGAAACCACTGGGTCGTATTGGGATGCGCCAGCTACCCTGAAAATTTCAAGTCGCTAGCTCTTTTCGTTCTCAAGTTATCGGGCAACGGCCGGACGGCCGGATAGAATCAAATTTGACCTCGAATTCTTCATTGGGGAGTCGAACTAAATCGTTTGAGACCATTTTCGTCAAAAAATTCGAAAGTTACAGACATTTGGGCAAAATGATAACGCGATGTTCCCCAGAACATACGCGCAATAACTTGTTAGACATTTTGATAGAATCATTGAACTAACGAAAACAATTTGACTTAAGTTTCACAATACAGTATGCAAAAGTCAAATGTAATAAATTCATTATCTTGGTTACTGTACATATTTATGGAAAATCTTGAAATCCATCGAATTTAAATTTCAAATTATCATTCTTCTTCGTAAAAAAATGGGAACCCTACCTTCAACCCCCTTCGAAAGATTGGTGCAACCCCCAAGTTTACAAACAGGAAGTCTTTTGAAAGGTCTCGTCATGCTCTATTCAGAAATGAATCACTTCCATGTTTATTGGAAAAATGAAAAGAGAAAAAAATAATATCAAATGATTATCGAAATTTGGTACAATATCAAAAACTAAAATGTAATACAAAATGCAGCAAAAAAATTATGAATGATAATGAAGTAAAGTAAAGTAAAGTGTTGAGGCGAACCCCTAACCTCAAATACAAATTTCTTCATAATTCAACATCTCAGCATATATTATCAGAATTGTCGTGGTTTAAGGACGAAAACTGGTGAATTTTATACAGCTTCTTTGAGCACAGATTATGATGTTATCTGCGTTACCGAATCTTGCCTTAAACCTCACATAAACAGTTCGGAAGTTATCTCGGGTAAATACAACATATTCAGGAGAGATAGACATGATACAAATAACGTCAAAAAGGACGGTGGTGGAATATTGGTGGGAGTATCGGCGAGTGTGAGGGCGGAGATGCTGACTAATTTGAGTGGTGAGTTTGTGAATGAGGATTTGTGGGCGAAGATCACTATGACGGAAAGTGAGAAAAAATTTCTTTTGTGTGTTTGTTACTTCCCGCCAAAAACTTGTTTAGATGATTACTTTCATTTTTTTTGAGAGAGTTACTTCACGGTTAGAATAAAACCCTAGTGCTCCATTTGTAATGGTTGGAGATTTTAATCTTCCAGATTTCTCCTGGAATTTCGAGGGTGGAACCGGGTTGGAATGTAATGTAATAAATAATGATGTATATAATGCTCTTAAAGATTTCATTTCTTTCAATTGTTTATTTCAATTTAATGGAGTCCCAAATGTTAATGGGAGAGTATTGGATATATGTTTATGTAACCGTGATGGAGTGGAGGTTCGGGGTAGTATGTCGCCTTTCGTGGTCGAGGATACTCATCACCCATCTCTGGATATTTATGTTAAAATAGCTGTCCTTAAAAATCATGTCAAAATACGTTCTAAGTTTCAGTTATTCAACGCTAATTATGAAGAAATTAGAGATGAATTATCCAACACTGATTGGGGGGTGCTATTGTCGGCCTCGGATGTGGATGTGCGTGTCATTGTCAAGTATGTGCCGTAGAGACCTGATAGAAATGCCAAGTTTCCCTTCTGGTTTTCCAGAGAAACTATTACTACCATTAAGGACAAAGCCAAGTGTCACACCTACCATTAAGGACAAAGCCACACAGTCACATATTTGATTGAGAATGCCGAACGAAGTAGAACAAATTTTAGAGGAGATACGAGGTACCAAAAGGGAAGTGAAAGAAATTAAAAATTGTATTTTCGCATCTGAAGCGAGGTTGCTGCTGGAAATTCAGACATTGAAGGAAAAAAATGAGGCTTTGGAAAGAGATAATAAACATTTGGTAGAGAGACTTGAAAAAATTGAACGAGAGAGTAATAAAAGAAATATGGTTATTCGGACTAAAATCAGATTCAAATTTGACGGCAGAATATATTCAACGAGAAATCAATCGATTATTGGATGTTCAGATTGAATCATCGGAAATAAGTGATTATTACACATTGGGCAGGCAGAAGGACTGTCCAATTAAGGTGGAATTCGTATCTTACCAAACCAAGAAGCTCATTCTACAGAACACCAGAAAGCTAAAGGGAACAAATATAGCAATTACTCATGATTTAACACTGCATCAACGACAGGAGTACCGTAAATTGAAAACCTTTCTGTTAAAGGCCCGAGCAAATTCTGGAGAAAAATCATTTATAAAAGGAAATAAACTAGTGGTTGGAGAAGAAATATATAGTTTGGAAGATTTGGAGAACACCGAGGAACAAGAAAACACCGTGAATAGCGCACCTAGTACCCCAACTTCTATTGCTTATAATGTAATAGACACTGATAAGCAGCTGACAGATTCGCGCCCAGGACCCACAGAAATACAATACAAAAACCGAGATAGTAGATTGATTACGCCCCACGTTGCAACACACAAGAAAATATTCCAGAATAAGAAAGGAGCACCTGCTAAAGGAAGTGGAAATTGTATGAAACTCCGTCAGAAATCCACGAAATGACGATATCATTGAAGGAACAAAATTATCCAACTAGAAAAAAAAAAAATGGACAATTTTGAGAGACCAAGGGCAATGAAAAGGATTGGACAAAGATATTTTGGCTATATAGCATCAAGATTGTACCCCATTTTACCCCATACAATAAGAGAAATAAGATCTAGAAAGAAATTTAAGAAGGAAGTGAAAAAATGGTTTAAATAGGAAATCGGACAAGACCACCGATAAAGGATAAAACCACCGAAGCTGGATAAGACCACCGATAATGGAAAAAAAAAGAACCACCGATTAGGACGTATTGGCCCAGTTTTGACATTTTGTTTTAGTTTTTCCATATGGAATTCAGGTTCATACTAGGGTATTAAAGAAATTGGTTTCATTAAATGTAATATCTTTATTTTTTTTTGTTCTGCCGTTAGAATCAAATATTTTTAATTTAACAGCTGTACACAGTTATAAATTTTAAATAACTCACAGCCTCGTTCGGGTTTATTGACTTTGTAATGTTGTCTAATAAACTCTTTATTATTATTATTATATTATTATTATTAAATATAAAAAATTTAGGAATGCGATAGATTATGAAATTTTCATCAGGCTTAGAAATGAATGTAAATTATTGATCAAAAATGATTATAAATCTCATATTTCTTCAACCGAAAAAAATATCCAAACTAATCCGAAGGCTTTTTGGACTCATGTGAGTTCTTTAAAAAATAGTAAGAAAGTGCCTCCAGTAATGACTTATAATGATTCAACTTTTGATGACGACTTTTCTATAGCTAATGCATTCTCTACCTACTTTGGAAGTGTTTTCGAATCTTCGGAAAAACCTTTACTTTATGAGAAAAAATTTATGAATACTTTAATAATTTAGATAAAAACAAGGGGACAGGACCGGATTTGATACCACCCATCTTCATAAAATCTTGTGGTGAACTGTTGGCAGATCCACTACAGATAATCTTTAATCATTCTCTCCACCAAGGTAAATTCCCGAAAAAGTGGAAATTAGCTAAAATTGTACCAATTTTCAAAAAGGGTAAAAAAGCCGAGGTCCGTAATTACAGACCTATCTATCTCTATTCTCAGTCATTTCGGAAAAATATTCGAATCAATCGTAACTGATTTTTTCTTTCAGCAGATCTCTCCTAAGCTATCATATCGGCAGCACGGTTTTTACAGAGGAAGGTCCGTGTTAACTAATTTAGCACCCTACATCGACTATATCACAGAAAACATCGACAGAGGTAATCAAGTGGACTCAGTTTACACAGATACGACAAAAGCATTTGACAGGGTGCATCATTCCACTTTGATGGCTATATTGGATGACTTTGGTGTGGTGGGAACATTGTTGAATTGGATTAAATCCTATCTTTCGGATAGACAGCAGTTTGTTGTTGTGAACGGCATATCGTCTGTGGTTATGCATGTAACATCCGGCGTACCACAGGGTTCTCACTTTGGTCCTCCCTTGTTTGCAGTGTATATCGATGGCATTGCAGCCTGTTTCCAATATACGCTTTTTGAGCTGTTTGCAGACGATTTGAAATTTTACAGAAGTATTCTGTCCTACCAGGATCTCGTACTCTTTCAGGAGGATATTGATCGATTGGTCGTGTTCTGCGCGGAGAGATATTTCGATTTGAATATAGATAAGTGCTGTCATATAACATTCACGAGGAAGATTGACGTTATCAGATTTCCTCTGTGTGATGATGGAAAGGTTCTGAACAGAGTGGACCAGGTTAGGGATCTTGGAATAGTCCTCGATTCCAAATTTTCCTTCGATTCACATATAGATAGTACTGTTTCTAGGGCTTTCAGAATGCTTGGTTTTGTATTCCGTGTCACCAAGGATTTCACAAATGCGGCAACTCTCAGGTCTCTTCACTTCTCTCTTGTGAGAAGTCATTTGGAATATGCTACTCCTATTTGGTCACCATTTTATCATAAGTACATTGATAGGATTGAGAGAGTGCAAAAGAAATTCATAAGGACTTAATTATAGATTTGATCGCTCTCAGTTGATGTGCATTTACGGTGAATTTGAGGAAGCGCAATATAATGAGTCTACAAAATAGGGGAGTGTTCCTCGATTGTATCTTTTTATTTCGGATTCTGAATAATCATTTTAATTATCCTGTGATACATTACCTGACTTTAAATGTTCCACAGTATCCTGATTGTCGGAGGGCACTCTTCTGTGTTCCTAAGGCCTGAACGAATGTGCGATATCATTAAGTTTTTCTGAGGGTTATGCGTTTTTGTAATTGGCACTTGAGCAGAATTGATGTATTTGGTGTGAGTGTAGAAGTTTATAAGAGAGCAGTAATGGCATATATACAGAATATGTAATTTAAATTGATACATTTTGGTTCATTTGTTGTCATTTTTTTCTGGGTGCTCCTGTATTTGATAGATAATTTATTTTGTTGAGCCACATATACAAATGTATAATTTAAGATTTAATTTTCGTGAACCTCTGTAATTGGGATTTCCTGTAGAGGCTCCTGTTCAGATAAACAAATAAATAAATAAATAAATAAATAAATCTCAGGAGTGATCGACCTCTGGGTTAATTTCGTTAATGTGTAAAATCCGCCAGGTGGTTTCGGAGTTATGGCCATTGCAGACATTTTGAAAATTTTGCATAATGACCTCTTGGAGCGTAAAAAATATCTCGCAGAACAGAGCCTTAGGAGCTTCAAAAAACAAATTCCAATATGAAATGCGAAATACCTACTGGCCATCTTAGGAATGCTTTTTTCACAACGAGAAATTCCTATCGTAATTTGCGCAAGCATATGTTGATGATATGATTCACGATGCATTGTCGTATATACAGGACGATCGAGTAAGTGTAACTGCAGAAGCGGTTCAAACAGTGGATGCACGGTGTTGGGAATTTTATATAACTTGTAATTTTTGCGCTTATGTTCTGGGTAACATCGCGTTATCATTTTGCCCAAATGTCTGCAATTTTCGAAAATGATGGTCTCAAACGATTGTGTTCGACTCCCTGATGAAGAATTTGAGGTCAAATATGATTCTGTCCGGCCGTCCGTTGTCACGATAACTTGAGCACGGAAAGAGATAGTGATTTGAAATTTTCAGGGTAGGGCGCTACCCAATACGACGGACGAGTTAATGGGCAGAATCGGCACAACGGTTTCCGAGTAATAATTTGTTTTCAACCAATATAAATCCGATCGAATTCAAAATTGGTGAGAATACAAATCTATAGGACGTTTGTGAAATTTTGTGAGAATCGTAGCACTAGAAAATTTCAAAAAAATTATTGAAAATTTTTATTTATGTCACGATAACCTGAGAAAGGAAAGAGATAGCGACTTGAAATTTTTAAGTTAGACTGTGCATCTGAATGCAAAATATGGATATATTTATATGCATAATCAGCCAAACGGTTTTGGAGTTATACCCATCCGAAATTTGGTTCTTATTTTCTCAATAACACGACAAGTATAGAACCGATCCAATTCAAACATGGTTATCAGTAGAATGCCAACGCGAAAATACTTGTGCATTTTCGTGAGGATCGTATAACTAGTAAATTTTCAAGAAATCATTGAAAAAAATTCTATATATCAGAAACTATTACTAGTCCGACATCGCTGAAATTTTGCAAGAGCCTTCAAAACCTAACTCAACTGCCAAGTTTTAACATGATCGGATCTATATTGTTGGAGATCCGAGCAGCCTTGTGTGACTTCAGTAGCTGGAGGGGTGACCGTTGCCTTGATAACTTTCGAAGGAAAGGACTAAAGGAGACATGGAATTGCAATTTTCAGGGTAGGTTGAACATCCGAATGAGAGAGTTAAGTTCATTTTTTGGCATAATCGGTCTGTCGCTTTCGGGGTTATACCCACCTGGAATATTATTTCCAAGATAACTCCAAAAATATTGACACAATCGAATTGAAGGTAGGTAATTATATGTAGAATATCGACATAAAGACGTGTGTAAAATTTTGTGAGAACCATAACCCTAGAAAATTTTTAAACAATTACGAGAAACAAAATTGGTTCAAGCACTGACGTGAAGTAAGGAGCTTTTGCGCGTATGTACTGTTGTCCATTCTCCTGTTTTGGAGACTCTTAATCGAATTTACCATGGTAAATTCGATTAAGAGCGAAATTTCCTAACAAATCTAACCTTTTGCTTTTATTAGCTGAATACGAAATTTCTCTTTTATTCAACTATAACATTTTTTTTTTAGTTTAATCTAAGCAAATTAATATTCCAATAATAAATTCAAAAAAGTGATATTTCCTTACCTGAGATGACATGGATACGTCTCCAAAACAATAACAGTGAGAGCATTAACTGAACACATCATTAATATCTTCAGGATGAACTCCACCATCTCCACAGCGAATGTGGTAGTCATGAACAAAACCCCAATGCTAACGGCGTTGGCCAAAGTTGTTAAAACAACTATAACTTTCTGCCTTTCCAGCGTCTCCATGATGAAACCCATGAGAAAAAGTGCCAGAAACATAGGATCTGCCCAATCCAAAGTGTTGTAATAAATGTCTGGCAAAAAAGTGTTATAGTCGAAGTCTACCAGGCATTCGAAAATCAGGGATATGAAAGTATTGTTCTTCATTGTACTCTCCAAGAAATGATGGTCTGTTAAATCCGTGTCTACAAATCTGGAAGAAAAGAGCATTATGATATTCACAGGTCAACACATCATTTCGAACTGAAATATTGTTTCCTCAATGGTTCGAAAAATACAGATCCGATTGAATTGAAGCTTGGTAATTAGTTGTAGAATGCTGATGCGCAAATTTCTGCAAAATTTCATGAATCAGTGAAAAAAAAAATTCTTCAAATTTCACAATTTTATTTCAGAAACTATTTGTCAGATTCCTCTTAAATTCTGCGCAAACCTTCAAGCCGCCATTGTACAATCGAGTACTGGATTTTAGCTCGGTCGGTGCTGTATTTTAGGAATTATTGTGACAATTAGATTTAGAACTGTTATCTACTATTCATGATTTCTACATGTAAATGTCAGTATTTAAACAACACCTCGATGCAGGGACGGGCCGAACACAAATTTTTTTTGGGGGGGTGGAGGGTGAAAGCTTCGAAAATTTTCCAACTCTGCATTGAAGGATTAGATAAAACTATTTCGAAATTTCTCCAACTGCTTTAAAATTTTTCCAATTGCATTGAAACTTTGCCAACTCCGTGCATCATTGTGGGATCTCAAGTCAGCGAAACTGAAACATCTTAGAGAGCTACCCGCTTTGGGATAACGCAAAAGAAAATAAATAATGTATGTGTTCAAATACTGCGCTACTAATGCAATATGTATTATGATAAATATTATTTTTTGCCGGCTACAAACATTGTGCCGAAAACTATTGAATATTGAATTTACGGCAACAGGAATATGTACAAGGGTACATGGTGTTATTCAATCCCTATTCCCTATTATCTGCGTGCTTTGCATTTATCCGGTCAGGCGGTCAAATTCCTTCACATTTTATAATATTTTTTTTTCACTGGCAGGGGTTCTTCCCGCTCATCATAGTTGACGAATACAGATGACACCTCATAATATGTTGGATACATCAGCAAATTATAATTAGAGCATTCTATGACTATGAAATCATAACATTACGATTAATCATTGTTGAAGGGGATTACTAATAACAAACGTGAAGGTTGAAATTATCTATTCTCCAAAGTCTTACATTAAATAAGGTAGTGCAGTTTGACAATAACAATATGTCTAAATACGCGTCCCCAAGAAGTACCAGAACTACCAGAAGTACCTCAGTGCAAAGTCCACATTTTGATTTTATAAAAGACTCATTTTTTATAAAATCAAAATGTGGACTTTGCACTAAGGTACTTCTGGTACTTCTTGGGGACGCGAATCTCGAAATCCATCATCAATACACACTGGCTAGATGCACCTAGCCCAGTAGCAGACGGACGTGCTGGATCACAAGATTTCCACTGGGGATCACTTGGACAAGCCGATCTGATAATGGTATTAGTCACGGCTCACGGCGAAAGAACGAGATAACGTTTCTCGCTAACAAAACTGCACTGTAGACTGCTCTAGAGGTTCCTTTGCCGGATGCCTCTGACAAGAGTACCATTGTAGATGCACTTGTTGATAAGAGTATCAAACAGAAAGTTGAAGGCGGCCGAGTGGTTTTTGAAAATTCATATCTCCGAAAGTAGTTTGTTAGAGTTGACAATGATATCAATGAATTCTTATGATGAAACTGCATCTTAAAAAAATTGAATTTGAAATTTGTAATGAAAAAAAAAATTTTTTTCGTTACTTCGACACCAATAACAAACTTAACCGAGGTATTTATCTCCCAAACCTACTTTGAAAATTTCAATTGTCTAACTTATTCAACAGAGTTATCGTGTTAACGGACGGACGGGTGGCCGGACGGTCGGCTGGACGGACGGCTGGACAGAATGGATTCTGACCACGAATTTTTGATCAGTGAGTCGAACCAACACGACTGAGACCATTTTCAGCCAAAAATTCAAAAATTACAGACATTTGGGCAAATTGATAAGTACAGTGGCGGAAAACGAAATGTGAACGATTTTTTTTCTTATTGCAAAAATGGCTCCATCCATATACATCCATATATATCTAAGGCTATATCGCACAGTCATTGACATGATCCTTGACAAAAAATTGGTTCAAGCCCTGTGGACAGGAGCTTTCTGGCGCTCTAGTTCAAACAGACAAATTATATCTCCGAAAGTATTGGTTTCTCAGAGTTGGGAATTATATCAATGTATTCTTATGATAGAACTGCATCATAAAGGAAATTCGATTCAAATAATAGTTTATTTATCAAGATTAAATGAGCAATCTGAGAATGAGAACTGCACCATGGAAGAAATCAAATTAAAAAATGGCTGAAATGAATTTGTTTCTCTCTCATAGAACAGGATGACATGTACGAGAATGAACACAGATCATATAATAAAGCTTAGATAGAATAATTATAACATTCTGTGAAAACATAGAAGTACGATTCATTATTGAAATTTCGCCAAATCATATCTCCGAAAGTATTAGGCCTATTTTGCCCAATAACGAACTCAACCGAGATATTCATCTACCTAACCTATTCTGAAAATTTCAACTGCCTAGCTCATTCCGTTCGAGAGTTATTGTAGAAATTTTTTTTATAAATTTTCCAATTTTTTTTGACACCTTTCGGTAACCTGGTCAATAGAGAACTTCACATGCGTATAAAGATCATGTTTCTACAATCTGATGCTAAATTTTAGAAAGATCGAGTGATCGGTTTCGGAAATATTCATAAAAAATGTTTTTACTAAAATCGGCCATAACTCCGAAACCACTTTATGGATTTCGACCATTAACAAACTCCAAACCCACCTTGCAAATTTCAATCCTCTAACTCCTTTCGTTCGAGAGTTATCGTGCCTACGGCCGGCCGGACAGAATCGATTTCGACCTCGGATTCTTGATCAGTGAGTCGAACCAGATCGTTTGAGACCATTTTCAGCCAAAAATTCGAAAATTACAGACATTTGGGCAAATTGATAAGCACTCTGTTCCGAGGAACTAGAGCGTCAAAAAACTTCAGAATTTATTGAGGTAATTTCAAATAAACGGAAATAATGATAAAAGACCCCGAAATTCAAACCATGGTGAGAAAATGTGGGCAATTGCTAAACTGTAGCAGAATTGTTCCCCAAATGCGTTGACTGTCCCCATTCTAATTTTTTCTTCACCTCCCACGTTCAACACATTTTTCCAAAGATTAGGGTTACTTTTGAGTGATAAAATATATATTCTATGAAAAAATTAATTCTGCAGCCATTTTGTCAATGTTTTTTACATGTTCATATGTGATTCATGAACGCCTTAGTCTATTTTTTCAATACTGGACGTCTCTGTATCATATGTGAACATGAATTTAACCACGATTGTGAAAAAGCCTCTTGTCTCCAATGTTTCAAGGAGTTTCAAGGTTGTTTTCGTATATTTTTTCCTTAAAAATTGTATATTGTTCATTCAAAATAAATAATTCGAAATCAGGAAAGTGTTCATGTTCAAAATTTTCAAGTCCAATGGAAGGCTTGATGCTGACGTTTCTTGAATCACGTATGATTCATTATGATTGAGGTTATCAATACATTTACTTCTAAAAGACGTTCAGCCCATATAAACCGACCACACTGCAGCGTTCGTAAATAGTAGCCATATTTATCTTGAACGTTAAATGAATCACATACGACTCATGGACTCCTGGCGAAAATCTTTATGCATCAAATGTGATGCATGGGACAGTCAACGTGTTAAATGTCAGTAAAACTTATATACTGGGCGTGCTTGTGTACTTGGAATCAGAAGAATATCTGATCAAAATATAGACAATGCGCTTATTAATTATACAAAGGGGCATCCATTCGCAACTGCTGTTGAAGAGTGTCAGTTCACTGATTTTCCTAGATCCATAAGAACAGCGCGAAATAGAATCAAGGAAGGTAACTTAAAAAAGTAATCTGCAGCAAAGAAGGCATTCTTAACGGAGACCATAAAATGAAGTGATTGCAGTTCGCAAATTAATATTTAAATATGGATGACAATTTTTGGAGCACCGTAGTTTTTTCTGATGAAAAAACTTTTCAATCGTGCAGCAGTGGACAACTTCGGGTTTGTAGACTTCGGAACCGAAGTTATGACGAGGTTACATCCACTCTATAAGAAATAGTGGTCGCTTTTCAGTGAGTGCGTGGGCTCAGGTAAGCATCTATGGAACAGGTGTCTGCTGGAAAATAGATGGGAGCGAACATTACAAAGAAATATTAGAAAATGTAATGTTACCTTCGGTTGCACAGCACAGGTGTTCCCTGACAACTTTATATTTCAGCATGATAATTCTCCTATTCACACTTCGAATATAGTAAGACAATGGATGCAGGAAAAACATATAATCGTATTACCTTGGCCTGCAAGAAGTCCGGACATGACCCCTATGGAAAATATTTGGGGGCATATGATAAAATTAATGTATAATCGAAATTTCAGACCGGCAAATGCACAAGAATTATGGGAATCCATAGAAAATGTTTTGGAACATATATCTGATACGTATGATACGAGATCATTTGTTTCAACAATGAGAAGTGGCCTGGAAGCTGTTACAGCAGTTAATGGTGCTGCTATAAAATATTGTTTATGTTGTATCAACAGATATAAAATATTTGATCTCTTTGACTCGTTTTCATTCAGAGTTTAATTCAAGGGTCGGCAGCTGGTGGACCGCCGCGGTCCGTATTCGGACAGCAAGAAATCGAATCCTGTTCGTCCAAAAATTTGAACTTATACCTATTCATAAAATAATAATAAAAAAAAATTAAACAGATAAATATGTTATAATATGTTTGTCAATGTTTCTAGTATTTTAAAAGAAATACAACGACCGAAACTTAGTCTAGATACGTAATTGTTATTATAGTGTAGGCCTGAACGTTGCAGCAATTTACCCAAAGTATTCAGACTCCACTTCAAATTACTGGCCGACCCCTGGTCTAAATGAACCTGCGAAGCGTTTGGGTTTGACACTTTCATGGAAAACCACAGAATAGAGCTATTCTGTGTCAAAGCCTCATTTAATCAACTAAAAATAACCAAATATGCTCTGTAGAGCTGTTCACTTTTCGGTTTCCGGCACTGTACTCTGTTCCGAGGAACAAGAGCGCCAAAAACGAATACTGCGAACCAAAACAAGCCTAGAGATCCCTTACCTGCAGTTCTCAACTGTCACATGTTCGAAGTACGTCTTCGATGCCTTCACATTGATGAATTCCGAATCTTCGAAAATACAGCTGTTGAATAAAACATGATTCAGATTGATATGGTCGAAGGTGACATTCCTAAATGTCGAATATTTGTACTCCATATTCTCTATGGAACGGTTGAACAGCGTATCTGTGAAATATTCGTGTTCCACATACGTCCTTCCAGAAACAAATTCTTGATTTTTGTACTCCTTCAACAGTAATACCGTGAAACTTGATATGCCTACGTATGCGAAGCCGTGAAAGAGGTGGAGGAAGGCAAGAAATATAGTTACTTCAAAATGTGTCGGTGTCGAAATTCGTTGAATGATTTCCTGAAACTGAAACGGATTGGGTATAAGTGATAGCAATATTGTTTTCTGTATAAGAAAACTTTTATAGCATTCGGCTGAATACTATTTGCATCTGCGCATGCACATAATGAAAAATGGCCGGAAGGGGCAGAATGAACTAAAAAAGTGGAAAAGCCCTGTGTACAGGAGCTTTGGCGCTTTTGTTCAAACTTTGAAAAGATCCTATCTACGAAAGTATTGGGTTCTCAGATTTGAGAATGTATTCAATGGATTCTTATGATAGGACTGCAAAATAAGTGTAATAATTAGCGGAATATTTTGTTTAAAATTCTGAAACCAAATATCGGATTTAGTTCAATTTAGTCACTTCGGTGACCAATGATGACTTGTTGGGGTGTGCAAAATTTCACTGAGAACAGATTACTATAGGAGTCTAAAAAAAAATAATAATTTTGAACATCCAAACTGAATATTGATTAATTTTTCAGTTGTTTTCCTACGTGGAAAATAACATCTGCTTGAACATCTGGTAAAACATCCGACGTGTTTTATCGAATATCACAATATGTAGGAGGCAACTGATTAAAATATGGACGAGTAACTAACGTGGCAATTGAATTAGTGCTGAGTGAACGATGTGTGGAATTTTGAATTGATTTTCAAAATTTGTCTGAACGTTGAGCGACTAGGGGTGTAACTAGAAGGCCATATTAACAGCTCATGTCAATTCTGTGACTGTCAATTTTGAGAAAACAGCGTAGTGTCCGTGGATTAGTGTTCATAACATAATCCTTGGGGCCAATATTGAAATTCATGCTGCCTCTTTCAGATATTTTTCTTTATGCGCATGAGGGGACAATAAGTGATTTAACTGCTGGAGTTTTCGTCCGAGGGGATTGGGGTTTTGAGGTGCAGGATGCTATTCCTCCATAGAATACCTTTGGAGGATGCGCATGCGTGAATTGAAGCTGCAATATCTCCTGAATCACTGGTGTTGAAGAATCTGAGTTTTGTGTGAGGTGTGTGATTTTGAGAGAACTTTAAGCCGCGAGTAGGTTGCGCATGCGCTAAGGAGACATGCCTCTTTTTGGGTTGTATGGCTTATGTTGGGAGTGGTTTACGTCTTGCTACATGGATTTGGTGCTGCGCCGGTACTGTGAGGTTTTAAGAGAAATTTCATGGTAATTCTGTGCACGGACAAGTCAGTTTCGAGGAAATAGCGTTGTTTCCGAGTTGAAATGTCTGTATCGTGGCCCAGGGGCCAATTTATAAATAACTATATTTAGAAGATCTGTATTAAATTACGTTCGGAATTGAAGAAAAGGCTTAAGAAATTGCGTTCATAAAGGGGGTCCCATAACCGCAATTTTTTTACTTCGATCTATGGTAAAACTGGTAGCCAGACTATATTGATAGCCCGATTTGTCAAAGGAACTTGAAAACATGTAAAAAGCACTGACGTGAAGTCATTAATCTTTGACGTGCGTGTGCACGTTGGCTAATATGAATTGAATGATGAGTGTTTCAAGATCAGTGGATAGAGCATGCCGGAGATCAACCCAGAGGGTAGTGGATACCATTCACTGTCGGGTCAAAAATTAACAGTGCTGTGTCTAAGCAGGCGTAAGGAGTGAGTAACAAAGTTGACAAACAAACACAACTGACTCTCCTTAGTCACACAAGCTCCTAGAAGCTTCTGAGGAATCTACATGGGGAAGACTTAGGAGGGTCAGTAAAATGAGAATCATGTTTATAGCACAGGAGCAAAAGGAATTCCTAAAATAATTTACGGTCACGTCAAAAATTAAAGACTTATTTTTTCGAGTGCAAAACAGTTGACCAGTAGGTCTCGATTGTTGGGATATTTTGATATTTCGGCAATATTTTCATCAATATAGATACGATCAAGTTCAAATTTAGAACTCTCGCAGAATTTCAACATTTGTCGGATAGTTTCTGAGGTACAGAATTATTTTTAATATTATTTTTTACTTTTCCAGTGATGTGATCCTCACAAAATTCTGTATAAATCTTCGTGTCGGCATTTTTCAACTAACTACCGCGCTTTAATTTGATCAGATCAGTATTTATTTGAGTTATTGGGAAAACAAAATTTCAGATGGCTATAACTCTGGAACTACTAGCTGCATTTTGCCCATTAACGAACTCAGCCGGCGAATTTGGACTACAAACCTACTCTGAAAATTTCTACTCTCTAACTCATTGTGTTCGAGCGTAATTGTGCCGACGATCTGAGACCATTCTCGGCCAAATATTCGAAAATTACAATTGGACGACTTGATAGGTATTCTGTTCAGCTGAAGAGTGCGCCAAAAAGAGTTATAGCTGAGCGCAAATGAATCAAAACCCTCTATTTTACAAATATGGCACCTCCTAACTATTAAACCAATCATCATGAATTTCTATGAATTATGATAAAACGAGTATGTTGAAATAAGTGCAACTGCCAGCAAAGCATTTAAAACTATCATCATTAGGTCACTTTTTCTCTCTTCTCGGTCAAGAAAAGGCAAATCAGTATATCCGTCCAAAGCATCCTGAGTGCATCAGGTACAAGTTTCTAAATAATAAAATGCCATTGTGCAAGTCTAAGTTTCTTCGATAATCGATATTTTCGTACATTATAGCTACTTACTGATGTCACATAATGTTTGAATATGCTGCTTCCAGAAGTACTTGGTCGTTCTCTGTAAGCACTTCGACCGGGAAGTTCCAGCTCCGTCATTCCATACTGCGTCCTCATGTTATTCAATTTGTGCAACTTCTGATAAACAGCCAGTGCTTCCACCTCTCTCGACGCCTCCAGAAGATACCTGGGTGACTCCGAAGTCCAAATATGTCCAAATAAACTGGCTACCATTGGTATAATACTCAAAATCAAAAATTTATGCCACGAGCTCCAATGCTCCTGATTGTCTCGTACAATGTCCTCACCTTTCATGGGGAGGATGATATCGGCTAAAATTGATATGTAGATGGCGCCAAGGGGCCAGAAGGAGTGAAGAAAAGCAGAATATCTGCATCTGGTTGCTCTAGAGCATGTTTCGGCTAAATAGCTGAAGCTGAGGGGGAAGATACCCGAAACTCCCAATGCAGCGCAAAACCTGAAACATAATGCACATTGTTTTATATACATTTTTGCTTTAGCATTGAATACATCAAATTGAAATCAAATAAGATAGGATTTGCCACTGATTCGACCGATCTTCTTATACCTACTTGATCCTTCTCCTATGCCTTTAATACCTTCTGCCTAACTTTGGTTCCGTATGATATAGACTAAAGAGCTTTCCTGGTTGGAAAAAAAAAGAAATTGATTTATGTGCCCTGAAGTGCACCTTGCACGGTCAATATTATTGACTCAATGTTTGGTGATAGGCGATAGCCCTCACATAGGTCAATAATATTGCCTCAGTATGATTAATGAATCATTTTCCTGAACTGATGTAGGTGGGCTGAGGGAAAATGAAGGGTCATGCAAAGATATTTTGTCCCCAAGGGTAGCATTGGTATAAGCAAGATGGGCACTGCGATTTCTGTAATGCATCAAATCAGACGTCATGAGATATTTGGTGAAATATAGATGAAACACGAGATCTTAATTTAACACATGAGAAAAAAACCGAAAGTGAAAACAATAAACTGAAAGACGAAATTCGAAAATGATTATATTGAAATTATTAGCTCTTCCAATGAGACCCCTCATAAGCTCTTAAACTTTGTGTGAGTTAGGATCAGACTTATGTTTACTGTTCGAAAAAAAACAACGGCGAGTTTGATAACTCATTGCAGCGTGTTCTGTTTCTATAGCTATAGCTATCACTGAGAGAACAGTTTATTTATAAATAATAAAGTTTATTCATATTAAATAAACCCCTTATTCATATATGGCGTAATAAATATTTATTTGTCCCAAATAATGGATTTGTTTGAGTTTTAAAAATAAATAATTAAAATCCATCATATTAGCCTTTTTATGTTTCATTGGAATGGAACTTAATTAAGTTATGTATTATTGAGTCAATCAACAATAGGGGTGGTGCATGAAAAATAAAATAAAGGAAATACACAAAACGTAATATTTATTCTATAATGAGAAAACATAACATAGGTTCAACAAAAAAAAAATCAGTCTAGTCTTAGTATACATTCAACAACAAAATGTATTATTTAGTAAATAATGAGAAAAAATACTTAGGAGGTCCAACATTAAACTCTTACAAAATATAAAATCAGTCTAGTCTTAATATGCATTCAACAACAAAACGTAATATTTATTGAATAATGAGAAAAAAGTATTTAGGAGGTTCAACATTGAACTCTTGCAAAATATAAAATCAGTCTAGTCTTTACAAGCATTCAACGCAACAAAACGTAATATTTATTAAATAATGAGAAAAAAATAACATGTTCAACATTCAACTTTCAAAAAATCAAAAAAAGTAAAAATATAATTCCAGTCTAACAATACATTCATCAATATTTTAGTATCAGATAATGGAACATAATTTTTCTTAATTATTAAATTCTTATGAACTCAACTCATTTATGCGAAGCAAGAAATAATCAAATTGTCAGAAACATTTAAATGCAAATAAATTAACAATTTGGTCGAATTATGACTAGGTTCAAGAAATTCGCTCTCACATACACTAAATCAAAAAATACACTTATGGCATTGTCACACCTAAACTTCAGGAACAATTGGGTACATAAAGCGAACTCAATCATTAGGTTGATTTAAACTTCCTGATTCATACATGAAATATATTTATTTCCATTAGCTGAATTGTGGATATGTGTTAGAAAAGGCCAAAAGTCTTCGAGGACATTAACTTTAAAGGTATGGGAAGAAATACAATTTACCTGATAGGCCTGAAAATGTTTATCAAAACCGAAACACAAAATTTCTTTGCAATTTAAACGATAATTTTTATTGTTATATTCAATAGATTCTATAACACAAAACACTGGTTCTCCAAAATTATTTCGACCGTATTGACATACCACTCCTTTCTTATAGAGTACTCCATTGATTTTCAACCAACTCGAATATACTTCTCAAATGGCTCAAACCATTTTCAAACAAAAACTCCTGGAAATCGGACATTCTGATCACACACTTATCACAAAACTTCTAGTTCGTAGTAACTCACAAATACACTATCCTAACCATATCCTTACTGACTGAAGAAAAGGAAAAGACTGAATTAGAATTAGAAGATTTTCAGAGTCGCAATTCGCTATGATGGGGTGGGGTCGGGAACATAAAGATCCGAGCGTAAATAAACACTTATTCAGGTCTAATCAAGATTTATTATTAATAAATAAATGTTGATTAAATGATGATTCAACAAATATTTGTTTGACAGAAATAAGGCAAATTTTAACTAGAAATAATATTTGTTTGGTGGAAATAAATCATTTTGTTATAGTTAATAATATTTTCGAACATGACTGTTCTGTATTAGATTTATTTCCTATTAATAAACCTTTCTAATAATTAATAAATATTGCCTAAATAAATAATATATTTCTGAGGAATAAGCTTAAAATCAAGTGGATCTAACTATTAATAACATTTATTAATAATTAATAAAATTCATTAATAATGAATAAATCTATCCCAAATAAAGAATTATTAATTATTAACCCTAACATTTCTCTCAGTGATACGCAATTATAGCTCGTTTGGAAACATTGGAATCGAATAACTGAAAAACACCAATAAAATGTCAGCATATTTGATACGAATGGACTTACCAGGCTGTCATGAAAGTTCCGTAAGTAGGCATAACTGCAGCAACTCCAGAGAACAGAACTGCCACTAACAAAGCACTTATTAGAGCTCTCCTTCTTCCTAGTTGATCTCCTAGTATACCCCAGGAAAACGAACCTCCAGATAAGGCCAAAAAAGTAAGTGATACTGAAAAAAGTATATGAATGCCTTAATATTTAATACATTCATCAGATAAAACGTCATGAGTTAGGCTTGTTTCAAATGCATACGGTCCCATTCGGTTCGGTTCGTTTTCGGTTTCAACCGAAAACGAATGAAACTCTTTCACATATACACGTTTATCACACGGTTTTATGTTTTCTTCTGAAACATAGGCTCAATAAAAATTCTCATTTTTTCGCGACGTCATTCAAATTTTGAACACAAACATGCAACATGCATGCTTCTGCGTCTTTAATTTATCTTTATATTTTTCGGAAGTTTTGCCACACAGCACTGGTTTAGATGTAGGTACTGCAGAAATCAGTCGATCCATATTTGGCAAACCATAATTTTTTCATGAATACTGAGATAGGAACAAATCCTGAAAATATGTATTTATATTTCTATACTATAAACAATTTGGGAAATATTGAAAGATCTGCTTGGCTTGAGGTAAATATTTATTACTTTATGATTAAAACCGAAACTAAACAGTGTATGTGTGAATTCCCCGGTAGATCTGTATTATCTACACACGAATCCAAACATGATTGAAACCTATTCGTGTCGAGGGAGTATTCAGTGCTATACGGTTTCTATTCGGTACCGAATCTGAACCGAAGCGCCGTTTCAAGCTGGATTTATAAACTCTGTCGTTAAGGCAGAGTTCGCCGTTGTTTGATACTTGTCATCACAGCGCTTCCTCACGTGACAAAATATAAGATCATAATTGGCCACAAGCGAACAGCGAACTAAACTGCAAGGAATGACAGTGTTTATAAATCCAGCTTTACACTTGTCGCCAGCGACCGAAAACCGAAACGGAACAGAACACGAACCCCACCGAATGGAACCGTATGCATGTGAAACAAGCCTTAAGGCCGATTCATATTAGGTATATGTTACGGTCCGCTACGCTCAGGCACGTCAAAATATCTCTTAATGGGATTTAAATGTACTAATTCACATCATCCGTCAACGAACTTATCTAAAAACCCATTGAAATATAACTGAGCGTGCCTGAACTGATCGGAGCGGGACGTATAATATGAATCAGCCTTTACACTCATGATATCGTCAGGGTATTCAGGATCCGGAGTAGAAGTACATATACCATAAGTGTATTTTTATTATTATTTTATTAAAATGAATATACAAGTTAAGACTCACCCTGTGAATCTACATTTTTTTAAGGGGGCCCTCTCGTTCTTGGAAGAATATACTAAAGTTTAAACTGAATCGAGTGTTTATAAATCAAGTCGATTTACGATCAATTCGTTGTGTGGGTATATTTAAAGGTATATTTAAAATCTCACCAAGCCATTGCTTCTCGTTCTCTCCGATACATAGATGAACCTCTGCCAAAGGCAGAATATAGTCTAAGATTGACACTATTCCGCAGTCAGCTGCTAATCCTAAACCTAGAACGATAGCCAGGATCACCTGGGCTCTGCCGACTGTAGCTTGAGATAAAGCATCTTCGTGGAATCCCACTAGGGCATCTCCTGTCCTGTATCTACAGTTGGGTTCACATGGTACTGCAATAGAAGAATGCAGATTTTATTATAAGCTTGGAATTTTCATTATTTCCTCTTCAAAATATACATTTTTAATATAGAAATGTGGATATCGCGGAAGAGTATATTCGAATGAAAAGGTTTAATTTCACAAAAGGAGCATAGAAAAGGCATTTTGTTGGTTGGTTCAGGGCTAGGCATCTAAGAAACCAAGGAAAAGGTGGAAGGAAACTGAAAAACACACAACAGGAGCGAGCAACCGATTTGTACCTTCAGTCCTAGGTCCTCCACTTCGGGGGAAATCTGTTGCATCGGCACAGACCCTCAACCCGAGGATATGAAATATAGAAATGTGGATAATGCGAAGGAGTATATTCAAATGTAGAGGTTTAACGGGTAATTCCGCAAAAGGAACGAAATAAAATCTTTTTTTTTTCTGCTCCTTTTGCTCATTGCAATCGTTACAATATTTAGATATTTTGCCAATATCTCCAACAATATAGATCCGGTTGAGTTTAAATCTAAAACTTGGCTGTAAAATTAAGTTTTAAAAGCTGTCGCGATATCTGAAGGATAGTTTCTGCGATACCATTTTTTTTTAAATTTTCTAGTCCTCATGCATTTGTTGCCTCTGTGTTGGCATTTTTCAACTAACTATCGAGTAAATTCCAGACTGCTGATACCTAACAGGATTGTGTGATACACAGACAAATTTTTGCCTCAGACATTTTCGCGTTTTGAAATTTTAAATTAAACAAAAAATATTATGTATCTCACGATAACTTGAGAACAGAAAGAGATAGCGATTTGCAATTTTCAGGATAGGTTGCGCAGCCGAATACGACATTTGAATTTATTCATAGGCATAATCGGCCAAACGGTTTTGAAGTTATACCTATCTGAATTTGGTTGTTATTTCCTCAATAACTCCGAATTTTTAAAAAATCATTGAAAAAAATTCTATATATCAGAAACTATTCCTCCGACATCGCTGAAATTTTGCGAGAGCCTTCAAAACCTAATTATACTGCAAAGTTTCAAGTTTGAACATGATCAGATCTATATTGTTGAAGATCGGAGCAACCTTGTATGAGTTCAGTAGCGTGGTGGGTGATCGAGGCCTAGATAACTTTCAAACGAAAGGAGATAGGGCGTTTATACAAAGATTTGCTTTCAGAGGGTCCAGGTCCGTATTTATTTATTTATTTATTTATTTAAATAGTGACAAGGGTTGAGATTATTGAATCTATAAACCCAACTCAAATAAATTCATATTGAACAACTGAAAGAACTATAAGTACTGTGTAAACAGAACATGGTAAATAACAAAAATAAAAAAATTAATTTCGACGCCATCATCCAGCCTGTTCTTGAAAGCGTTAATAGAAGGAGCCTCCACAATTGCCGTTGGTAGTTGGTTCCATGAACTGAATATTCGGTTAGGGAGAAACATCTGCCGTGGTGTCGATTTGAAGGCTTCCTTAGATAACTTATACCGTACTTTAATTCAATATTGGATTACATCATTTTTGAATTATATACAATATTCTATTATTTTGTAATTTCACAAAAATAACAACGAAATTCTGCATGAACCTTCAAGCTGTTTTTTGTCAACCGAGTGCTGGATTTCAATTCAATTGGATCTGTATTTTGAAAATATTGGGAAAATAAAATTTTAGGTTTAGGTTTAACTTTTTCCGAGATTGTATCTACTTTTTCTGAAATTGGTTTCACTATTTCCGAAATTTCTTTTACTTTTTCCGAAATTGAGTTGGGAATGGTACAATTCAAAAAGTGCTCCATCGAATAATGCCGTAAACTAATGATAATTTTGTGTATACTCACTTCTAGTCGATTCATCAGGAATGCTATTCCTCGCACTCTCCACTGGAGAAACTAGGTATGCCGAATCCTCACACATTTTAAACAAAACATGTCGACTTTTTTCTTCTACACTTCATCTTCTCTACCTGAAAAAAATTATTTGACGATGAGTAGAAAATCAACATGGTGAAGTAATAGGATTGAACATATTGTCAAAATCTGAAAAATTCCAAAATATGCCGATAAACTTTCTTTTTTAATTCATCTTAAAATGGGGTTCGCTGGCGACACGATGACAGAATCGAATTTGACCTCGACTTCTTCTTCAGTGGGTCAAACCTAATCCTTTGAGAGCAAAAAATTCGAAAATTACAGATATTTGGGCAGACGTTGTTCCCTAGAACATGCACGCAAAAAACGAAATATATATCAAAAGGTCGTGAGCATAGAGTACGTAATACAGATATATGATATACCGGGTGTCCCAGTATACATGTTCCAATGGATTATCTCAGCCAATTCAAAAGATAAAAATTTTTAAATTTTATGATTTTCAATTCGTTCAAGGAACCTTCAACTGGCCGGCCCGGTAGCCTAGCGGTTGAAGAGCTAGCTAGGATGCCGGAGTCGCGGGTTCGAATCCCGCTCAGGGCATGGATGTTGGTTGTGATTGTCCGGTATGAATGTTAGAAATTGAACTCTGCTGGTTAATGACGAAAGTCAAGACCATACTTAGGGACTAGGTCCAATATGATTAAAAAAAAAAAAAAAAAAACCTTCAACTGAGAAAAACAAAAGTCACTTTTTGTATGACCGGGAGTGACTCTGACTTTTTTTTATCTCAAATAGCACCCTATATATTTCTTGCAATTTTTTAATTCTACTCAAAATTACCTTTCCAACGATGTATCACACTTTGTATTTTACGTTTGATTTGATGGAAAAAACGTCGATTGATATTTTAAATAGAAAGAATCGCAGTAGGCTACGATATTCTGTGTAATCTTGAATTTGACTTCAATAATCGAGATCAATAAAAAAAACCTTCCTGAAGTTGAAATCAACTATGTATTTTGCTGAGCGTTAAACAAAGAATGAATAGTAAAAGAAACAAAGAAATACAAAAAAGGGGACAAAAAAATATCTATAATAACTAAAGCATATGTTCGAAATGTTGACCATCTGCTTCTACACATCTTTCAGCTAGGTGGAATAGTTCACGTGAAGTAACACTTCTCAACAGCTGAGCATTAAGGGCTCTATATACATTCCTTATTTTGTTTTTTAGATCTTAAAAATCAATAGGAGGAGTCTGGTACACACGATTTTTCAAATATCCCCAAAGGATGAAATCTAGCGGTGTTAAATCTGGAGATTTTGCAGGCCATCTTATCGGTCCATTTGAAGATAGATGGACACACGGATTATAAGTCAAAATCAAGATCATACAAAATATCGTAGCCTACTGCAATTCTTTCAATTTGAAATTTCAATTGACGTTTTCTCCCTCAAATCAAATGTAAAATACAAAGTGTGATACATCGGTGGAAAGGTCATTTTGAGTAGAATTAAAAAATCGCCAAAAATATGTAGGGTAATTATTTGAGATAAAATAGTCAGAGTCACTTCCGGTCAAACCGAAAGTGACTTTCAATTTTTATTTTTCTCAGTTGAAGGTTCCTGGAACGAAATGATAATCATAAAATTTTCACATTTTCATTATGAAATGGCTGAGATAATCCATTGGAACATGTATACTGGGACACCCAGTGTATAATTACCGAAGAAATCGAGAGGGTAAATGAGATGAAATATCTTGGATTCATAATACATAGTCGGAAATTTAAAGTTTCAGTTTCATAGATATATCGTTTATAAGATTTCGGGGAATGTTAATTTCATCGACTACGAAGTAAGATTGCTATGAATACGACCCTGTTATTGTTCAGGTCATTGGTGATCCCCCATTTTGAGTATTATTCCTCCATTCTGTTTAATTTATAAAAGTGTCACATTTAGATTCAGAAAAACTGCAGAAAACACAAAATAGAGGCTTGAGAATAATTCATAAATGTAATAGGACAACATCAATAAACATTATGTTAGATTATTCAAGAGTCATCCAGAGAGAGAATCACTTACAGAACCACTATACTTATATTCCAGTCATTTTAGGTTTTATCGGCGGAAACATTCCTAGTGAGCAAATTTTTTGTATACACCGTTATAACGGCGTTGTAATAAATGATAAGGCGTTATAAAAAAGTTATAAAGGTCAAAAGGACACGAAAATCAGTTTTTCGCAAATATCTCGCGACCTATTGCTCGGTGGTCAATAGAGATCAGCATAAGAATTGATTATCGTGAAATTATCTACAAAAAATTCTACCTGAATCCGTTATGTAATAAAAGGTTTTTGGCGCTCTTGTTCCTCGGAACAGAGTGCTTATCAATTTGCCCAAATGTCTATAATTTTCGAATTTTTGGCTGAAAATGGTCTTGAACGATTTGGTTCGACTCACTGATCAAGAATCGATGGCCAAAATCGATTCTGTCCGGCCGGCCGTCCGTCCGTCCGGCCGTTAACATGATAACTCTCGAACGGAATGAGCTAGACAGTTGAAGTTTTCAGAGTGGGTTTGGGAGATACATATCTCAGTTAAGTTCGTTATTGGGCAAAATCGGCCAGGTGGTTTCGGAGTAACAAAAAATTTTTTTTTTCACATTACAGATTTTAATTTCATTTTTTTTAAGATGTAGTTTCATCATAGAAATCCACTGATATCATTCTCAACTCTAACAAACTGATACTTTCGGAGATATGATTTTTCAAAATTTCAATAATTATTCTCAATCATTCGATATGATTTCATATTAATTTGCTGATGTATGTAAATCCAACATAAGATGATTCATAGACCTACGTTTTGAATTTAATTACGAAAATTCTTGAAAACTGACGCACAGAAGCCAAATTGAAAAAGTGGGAAAGCCCTGTGGACAGGAGCTTTGGCGCTGTTGTTCAAACTTTGACAAACATAATTTCGAAAGTATTGGTTTTTCAGAATAGGCAATGATATCAATGGATTCTTGTTTAATTTATTTTATTTTATGATGCAGTTCTATCATAAGAATCCATTGATATAATTTCCAACTCTGAGAATCCACTTTTGGATATATGATTTGTCAAAGTTTAAACAAGAGCGCCAAGGCTCCTGCACACAGGGCTTTCCCAAATTTTTTGCGCGTATGTTCTGGGGAACATCGCGTTATAGTTTTGCCCAAATGTCTGTAACTTTCGAATTTTTTGACGAAAATGGTCTCAAACGATTAAGTTCGACTCCCCAATGAAGAATTCGAGGTCAAATTTGATTCTGTCCGTCCGGCCGTCCGGCCGTTGCCACGATAACTTGAGAACGAGAAGAGCTAGCAACTTGAAATTTTCAGGGTAGGTGGCGCATCTCAATACGACGGACAAGTTCGTTAATGGGCATAATCGGCCCAGTGGTTTCCGAGTAATAATTTAGTTTTCAACCAATATAAATCCGATCGAATTGAAACTTAGTGGGTAGTTGTAGAATATGATCTTAAGCACGTTTGTGGAATTTTGTGCGAATCGTATGGCTAGAAAATTTTTAAAAAATTATTAATTAAATATTTTTGTTGTCACGATAACTTGAGAACGGAATGAGATAGCGGCTTGAAATTTTCAGGTTAGGATGAACACCAGAACGCGACATTTCAGTTTGTTTATGAGCATAATCGGCCAAACGGTTTCAGAGTTATAGCCATCTGAAATTTTCTGAAATTTCGTGGTTTTTGTTCCTCATTAACTCAAAAAGTACTGAACCGATTGAATTCAAACATGGTTATTAGTTGTAGAATGCCAACGCGGAAATTTGGTGAGGATAGCATTTGTAGAAAATTTTTAATAAATCATTGAAAATAAAAAAAATATATATATCAGTAACTATTCGTTTGAAATTGCTGAAATTTTGCAAGAGCCTTCATAACCTAACTCTACTGCCAAGTTTCAAGTTTTAATACGATCGGTTAAATATTGTTGCAGATTCGAGCATTCTTGTGCGAGTTCAGTAGATGGGCGACCGTTGCCTCGATAACTTTCGAACGAAAGGAGATAGGGACTTGCAATTTTCAGGGTAGGTTGCGTATCCGAAAGAGAGTGTTGAGTTCGTTTTTGGGCATAATCGGTCTAACGGTTTCCGAGTTATACCCACCTGGAATATTATTTCCTTGATAACTCAAAAAATAAATATTCGATCGAATTGGTGCTTGGTAACTAGTAGTAGAAAATCAACATAAAGACGTGTTTAAAATTTTGTAAGAATCGTATCCCTAGAAAATTTGAAAAAAATGACGAAAAAAAAATTTCAAGAACCGTACCCCTAGAAAATGTTTAAAAAGTCACGAAAAAAAAATTGGTTCAAGCACTGACGTGAAGTCAGAAGCTTTTGCGCGTATGTTCTATTGTCCATACTTCTGTATTGGACACCCTTAATCGAATTTACCATGGTAAATTATGTTGTCCATTCTCCTGTATTGGACACTTAATTCGAATTTACCATGGTAAATTCGAATTGAGAGTGTCCAATACAGGAGAATGGACAACATAATTTACCATGGTAAATTCGATTAAGGGTCTCCAATACAGAAGTATGGACAATAGAACATACGCGCAAAAGCTTCTGACTTCACGTCAGTGCTTGAACCAATTTTTTTTCATTTAAGGGTGAATACATTTTCATTTGAATACTGAAAAATACAGAAAAATTAAACTTTTGTATAGAATTTTTTTTTGCCATTCATTATCGATATCTTCAGTTTATATATCATTAACGGTTGCTGGTAAAACGTCGAGTGGACTTATTCCTATATTTAAATCGACATCTTCATCATTTTCATCATTGGTTGACTGTGCGTTCAAGCATGACTGGCCACGGCAATGCCCACAAATTTTTGAACTTTTCAATCCAATTTTTTTGCTTCCACATTTGCTGCCATAACCTTTTGTACAATTATAAAAGATTGTGTTCAGTAGATCATCGAGTGCTGGTGGTAATGAAGTTGTTATTAGCTGTAGTATATTATTTTTTAACTCCCAACCCCACTGTTCTGGATCAATTCTCTTCCTAGCCAGGTTTGTATTTCATAATACAATCGATAAATATGCTGTTGAGCTGCTGAAGAAGTAGGTGGTAATAATGGACACACAGATGTGCTTTGTCTTCTTAGTTTAGCAAAGCTACAGTATCTGTAATTATACTAATTACATTGCTAGTAGAAAATGTATTCCAGTATTTACAATGACATCTCGAGAGCAATTTTCTTTTTGGAATATTTCTGCAGAATTGTTTAAATCGGGTCTTTCTTCGAACATCTTCATGACTTTCATTTTTCTTTCCCAAAAAGTGCTGAAGTTGTATCACATCCGGTCATGGCATGTAGAAACAGAATATTTTTCTTGCAATGTGGTTACTTCTTGAGGCTATCAGTTGAGTATATTTTTGTTTCAACATTGTTGCGCGCGTGTTCCGCAAGGAACAGCGTGCTATCATTTCGTCACAATGTCTGTATTTTTCGAATTTTTTTACGAAAAACGATTGGGTTCGACTCCCTGATGAAGCATTCGAGGTCAAATTCAATTCTGTCCGTCCGTCCGGCCGGCCGTTAGCACGATAACTCTCGAACGGAACGAGTTAGAGCTTTGAAATTTGCAGGGCATGGTTGCAGTGTAAATATCTCGTACAAGTTCTTTAATGAGCAAAATCCATTCAGCCGTTTCGGAGTTACGGCCATTTTTAGTTAAAACATTTTTTAAGAATATTTCCAAAACCGATCATTCGATCTATCTGAAATTCAACATCAACTTGTAGAATCATGACCTTTATATGCCTGCGAAGTTTTGTATTGATCGGATGGCTTTAAACTAGAAAAAAAAAAGTTAAATATTTGAAAATTAAATTGAAATTTTGTTTTCAGTATAACTCGAAAAATACTCATCCGATTGAATTGAAACTCAGTAGTTAGACGCGAAGTACCAATGGAAACACTTGTGCAAAATTTCGTGGCGATAGCATGAGTAGAAAAAATTTAAAAAAATTTTAACTATTAGCGGAATATTTTCTTTGAAATTCCGAAACAAAATATCAGAATGAGTTCAGTTTTTGCACTTCGGTGACGAATTATGATTTCGTGGGGTGTGCAAAATTTCACTGAGAACAGACCACTAGGAGCCTAACAAATTATAATTTTCAACTCCCAAACTCGACAAATTATTTCATTTCGAATTTCTACATGGAATATCTGTAACATCTGGAGATCAGATTTCGTTCCGAAGTATTTTTTGCGCGTTTATCTGAATCAAGTCGATATGTACGAGGGCGACTGAATAAAATATGGTCCACTTACTAGCATGGCAAATGAATTAATGCGTAAACGATGTGTGGAATTTTAAATTGGTTTTCAAAATTTGTCTGAACGGTGAACGACTGGGTGTGTTACTGCCTCTTTTGGGCATTTTTGTTATTCGGATAAGCAGACGAGAAATAATTTAACTGCTCGAGTTTTCTTCTGAGAAGATTGGGGTCTTGGGGTGGAGGATGCTATTCCTCCATAGAATCCCCCGGTGCGGGTCTGCGCATGCGTGGATTCAAGATGCGATATCTCCTGAACCACTAGTGTTGGAGAATCGGAGTTTTTTGTGACTGACCAGATGGCCATAAAGTGACAAAAAAAATTTTCAAAAATTTTAAAATTTTGTTTGTTTCTACGATAACTCGAAAAATACTGATCTGATTGAATAGAAACTCAGTAGTTACATGCAAAAGACCAAAGCAAACACTTTTGCAAAATTTCGTGAAGTTCACGTGACATGAAAAAATTCAAAAAATTACTTCTATTTTGTGGAATATTTTGCTTGAAATTCCGAAACCTATTTTTTTGTTCATGCTGCCCTTTCCGGGCATTTTTCGTTATGCGCATGCGCAGATGAGAAGTCATTTAACTGCTGTAGTTTTCGTCAGAGAGGATTGGGGTTTTGGGGCGGCGGATGCTATTACTCCATAGAATCCCCTGGTGAGGGTCTGCGCATGGGTGGATTAAAGATGCGATATCTCCTGAACCACTAGTGTTGGAGAATCGGAGTTTTTTTTAAGGTGTGTGACTTTCAGCCGCGAGTAGATTGCGCATGCGCAGAAGAGAAGTGACTGTTTTTGGGTTGTATGGGTTATGTTGGAAGTGCTGAGCGACATTGTGAGGTTTTAAAATAATATTTATCGCAATTCAGTGCAAGGACTAGTCAGTTTGGTTTCCCCAAACTGACTAGTCCTTGCACTGAATTGCCATAAATATTATTTTAAAACCTCACAATATCGCTCAGCACTCCCAACATAACCCATAGCGTTGTTTCCGAGTTGAAATGTCTGTATGGTGGCCCTGAGGCAAAATTATAAATAACTATATTCGGTAGATCTATATTAAAATACGAACGGATTTGGAGGAGAGGCAATTGCGTTCCTAACTGAGGTCCCATAACCGCATTTTTTTTCGGTCTACGGTAAAGCTAACAGTCAAACTGTATTGATAGCTATATTTGTTAAAGGAACTTGAAAAAAAAAAGCTCTGACGTGAAGTCAGTCCTCTTTGGCGCGCGTGTTCACGGTGGCTAATTTGAATTGAATGATGAGTACTTCAAGCTCAGTGGATAGAGCGAGCTGAAGATCTACGCAAAGGATAGTGGACACCATTCACTGTCATTCAAAAATTAACAGTGCTGTATCTAAGCTGCCATCAGGATAGAGTAACAAAGTTGGAAAAGAACACAACTGACTCTCCTTAGTCGCACAAGCTCCTAGAAGATTTGGGAGGGTCCTAATCATGTTTATAGCACGCGCGCCAAATGCAGATTGACTTAACGATTAGAAAAAGTGTAAAAAAGCATTGTTACTCTATCCTGATGGCAGCTTAGATACAGCACTGTTAAATTTTGAACCGACAGTGAATGGTGTCCACTATCCTTTGGGTAGATCTTCAGCTCGCTCTATCCACTGAGCTTGAAGTACTCATCATTCAATTCAAATTAGCCACCGTGAACACGCGCGCCAAAGAGGACTGACTTCACGTCAGTGCTTTTTTTTCCTGGTTTAAAAAAAAAATTATGTAACTTGATCAAGTATTTGTGTGCGTACTATGTTAAGTACCAAAAGATCTATGTATTCGCCAACGATAATTGAATTATTATTTATTGATTTTTCAATCGCTGTTTCAACTATTAAGACGTCAATATCATTACGTGATTGTCTGGTAGCAATGCCAAATTCTGCAAACTCCTCAATAAGCATTTTAATTAATTTTCTTTTGTTAAATTGATCAGATAAGAATTTTTCTTGACTGATAAAAAGTAATAATGAAAAGCAATGGAGTTTACGCCTTGGTGTACGGTATACAATACCGTATGTGAGTGAGCTGGATGAGCTTCCTCAGCGCTCCACTCCGAAAACGGTTAATTTTGAAGAAAACTACAAGAGGTATTTTTCGTAGATTATTTCAGGACGAACAATTTTTATAATAACCTCTATTGACCTCCGAGCAAAAGGCCGCGAGATATTCGCGAATAACTTATTTTCATGACCTTATGACCTTTATAACTTTTTTAGCCAGCCCGATATCACTGTCGATTTTTCACATATTCATTACGACGCCGTAATAAAGGTGTATACAAAGATTCAGCTCATTAGGAATTTTTCCGCAGAACGGGGTTTAAAATTACTAAAATGACTGGATTTTATGTTATATAGGATGAAGAACGAATAAGTAATCATTAAAGGATACTTTGGGACGAGCATTAATTATTCAATGGATTTTTGAGCGGATGTTCTAGGTAACAGCGTGCTATCATTTTGACAAAATCTCTGTAATTTTCGAAGTTTTTGCCGAAAATTATCTCAAACGATTACGTCCGACTGACTAATGAAGAATTCGTGGTCAAATTTGATTCTGTCCAGTCGGTCGTTGCCACGATAACTTTCGAACGGAAAGAGATAGCGACTTGAAATCTTCAGGGTAGGTAATTTTGTTTTCAACCAATACAGATCAGCTTGAATGGAGGATCATATCACTAGAAAATTAAATAAAATGTGTTGTATCTCACGATAACTTGACAAAGGAATGAGATAGCGACTTGCAATTTTCAGGGTATGTTGCGCATTCGAATGCGACATTTAGGTTCGTTAATAGGTATAATCTTCCAAACGGTTTTGGGCTTATGCTCACCTGAAATATTGTTTTTATTTCTCCTATAACTCAAAATATACAAATCAGATCCAATTAAAACTCGATAATTACTTGTCGAATGCCGACGTGCTAATTTTCGCGAAATTTCGTGAATATCGCATCGTAAAATTACTTGAGAAGTGAGTTGTTTTTTCGTATATCATAAGATATTTAACGAATTTAAATTCCGATAGAATACATATGTCAGAATTAAAAATTCTTAGTCTTAGTCGATTCTCCCATTACTCAAGTCTGTCATTAAAATGATACGAAATGTATTATCTGATTTTATAAAAACCTAGAAAACGGTCTATATCGATGGTAAATTCTACTAAGAGCATCCAATAGAGGTGAATAGACAATAGAAATTGAGCGAAAATGCTCCTGATTTCACTTCAATGCTTGAAACAATTTTTTCATATTGGATTTTCGTGCCTTCTTGTATGTATACTCATACAATTCTGAATTATTATTATATAGAATTGAATATCTCAAAATCATAAAATAAATGATGGCAGCACTAATGTCGTCTCAGAACCATCAGCGCACTAGTTCTTTGATTCAGAAATTAATTTAGCTGATTTTTAACATCAAATAGGATTAGAATAAAAATCAATAATGAACACAATCCTAACATTAAGAGAATTGGTTCAAATCTTAGACTAGTCTAAGGTTCAAATTTATTGAATGAGCGATGCTGACGTTCTTGGCGCCACGTCAGAGATCTTCTTATTCGATTTTTCATTCCTACTTACAGCAAACGTTTATTACTATGAAAATTCCAGGAAAAATATAAAAATTATATTGAATTGAATTGGCTAATACATGATGAGAATTCGTTATAAATGAATAAGGAAAAGAAGTTTTTCACAAATATTTCCTGCTCATGATATGATACCATATCTAACTATATCCGATCCTGTTTGATATTTTTGGATGAAAATATTGTTTATCGGAACGCGTTGGGCTCAATCAGCACTGGTGCAAATCTCAATTTTCCTAGTTATCAAGAAAAATATTTAATCCAGAGGCTACTTTCAATGGATTTTTCTGGGTTTTCACTCCAAAACTCTGAAATAATCTATAAATTGTAAAATTTTAATTGTTTTGGAATTGCTTCAGCGTTAGAAACAATAGATTTTTGTCTTGAACAATATAGAACAATAGTGCTTAATAAACGAAACGACACCAACAATAAAACAACATGTTTGTAACGTTTCAGAAATTATTGTTGATTATTATTCTGAAACTTATCACCTCTTTGAAAAACATAGTAATTTCATAGACAATATTGCAGTTTTGTTTTTACTGGAGATATTCTGAACTCAATTTGATTAGGTATCTTATCAAAGACAATATTTCCATCATCATATGGATTATCCACGGGCATTCTATTATCACCTTAAAAGTATAATATCATATCATTCTCATAATTCTACGATAGCTGGGGTTATTCCATTGGTCATTTTGCATTCAATCATGTACCAGAAATAATTTTGATATTTATCTTTCAAAAAAAATAAGACGACATGCAAGAACACAGATCATATAATAATTCATAGATAGACTAATTAAGTACAGCATACTGTGAAAACATAGAAGTATGATTCATTATTGAAATTTCGAAAAATCATATCTCCGAAAGTATTATATTGTTAGAGTTGAAAATGATATCAACTGATTTTTATGGTGAAGTTTGTAATGTAAAAACAATATTTTTTTTTCGTTACTCCGAAACAATCAGGTCTCGGTTCCAATAATGAACTTAACCGAGATATTTATCTCCCAAACCTACTCTGAAAATTTCAACTGCCTAGCTCATTCTGTTCGAGAGTTATTGTAGAAACAAAATTAAAAAATTAACAAGAATATTTTTTGGCAACCCTATCAATACAAAACTCCGGATGCATATAAAGGTCATTATTCTACAATTTGATGCTAAATTTCAGATAGATCGGTTTCGGAAATATTCATAAAAAATGTTTTTACTAAAAACGGACATACCTCCGAAACTGCTTGGTGGATTTCGCCCGTTCAAGAACTTGTCCGAGATATTTACGCTCAAACCTACTCTGCAAATTTCAATCCTCTAACTCCTTTCGTTCGAGAGTTATCGTGCCTACGGCCGGCTGGACAGAATTGATTTCGACCACGGATTCTTGATCGGTGAGTTGAACCAAATCGTTTAAGACCATTTTCAGCCACAAATTCAAAAATTACTAACATTTGGGCAAATAGATAAGCACTCTGTTCCGAGGAACAAGAGCGTCAAAAAGTGGACATACAATATATGAGCTTCAAACCATCGATATCTAAAAATATGGCCAATTCAGCAATTTGCAAAATTGTTTTCTCTGTTCAAAAACAGCTGCAGCTGCAAAAAACTCTGTTGGAATAAAACATCTTTGTCATTTTTTTCTGATGACAGAAAAAAACAGTCGACTTCAATTTTGTTAAACAGAGAAAAGAACTTTGCAAATTGCTCAATTGGAATTGACCATATTTGGCTAAATTTGTTGAAAGAGTTAGAAATTTGAAATTTCTATGTATAGAGGAAACTGTGTTACTATGTTATTTCAAAGACTTCAGGCGGGTTTATACAGCAAATAAGATAAGATAAAATAAAATAAGAAATAAAATAAGAAAGTTAAACATGTACATTTCTATGAGAGTGTTTATACACGAAATAAAATAAAATAAGAAATAAGAATAAGAATTAAAGTTGGCCAACTCTCATCTTTATTTCTTATTTTATGTTATTTTGTTTGGAAAATGACAATGCGCATGCTCGAAGTGTGAAATTCATAGAACTTGCATAAAATTGTCAAAAAGCTGCGATTTGATTGGTTCATTCTTATTTCTTATTCTGATTTAGATTATCTGTATAAACCGATCCGCTTAACCCTTAATTCTTATTTTATTTTAATTTGTTTCTTATTTTATCTTATTTGCTGTATAAACCCGTCTTTCCAGTGTGACAAATTTCAGAACAATAAATAATTTTGAAGATTTCCGCTCAGTGTCTGATGAAGGAATCTAATTCAGGCTCCGAAACGTTACAAAATGTTGTTTTATCGTTGGTGTTGTTTTCTTCTTCTGATAGATATCTAGTGCCTCTAAAGCAACAGCAATTTCAAAACAATATTTTTTGGCGCTCTAGTTCCTCGGAACTGAGTGCTTATCAATTTGCCCAAATGTCTGTAATTTTCGAATTTTTGGCTGAAAATGGTCTCAAACGATTTGGTTCGACTCACTGATCAAGAATCCGAGGTCGAAATCGATTCTGTCCGGCCGGTCCGGCCGTAGGCACGATAACTCTCGAACGAAAGGAGTTAGAGGATTGAAATTGGCAAGGTGGGTTTGGAGCGTAATTATCTCGGACAAGTTCGTTAATGGGCGAAATCCATCAAGCGGTTTCGGAGTTATGGCCGATTTTAGTAAAACACATTTTTTATGAATATTTCCGAAACCGATCACTCGATCTATCTGAAATTTAGCATCAAATTGTAGAATCATGATCTTTATACGCATGTGAAGTTTTGTATTGACCAGATTAACGCAAAGTGTCAAAAAAAAATTTCAAAATTTAAACAAATTTTTTCTACAATAACTCTCGAACGGAATGAGCTAGGTAGTTGAAATTTTCAGAGTAGGTTAGGGAGATGAATATCTCGGTCAAGTTCGTTATTGGGCAAAATAGGCCGGATGGTTTCGGAGTAACGAAAAAAAAAATTTTTTTTTAAGCAACAAATTTCAAATTCAATTTTTATTTAAGATGCAGTTTCACCATTAAAATCCATCGATATCATTTTCAACTCCAACAAGCTAATACTTTCGGAGATATGATTTATCTAAATTTCAATAATGAATCGTACTTCTATGTTTTCACAGAATGCTATAATTATTCTATCTAAGCTTTATTATATGATCTGTGTTCATACTCGTACATTTCATCCTGTTCTATAAGAGAGAGTCAAATTCAGATCAGCTATTTTAATTTGATTTCTTCCATGGTGCTGTTCTTATTCTCAGATTGCTCATTTAATCTTGATAAATAAACTATTATTTGAATTGAATTTCCTTTATGATGCAGTTCTATCATAAGAATACATTGATATAATTCCCAACTCTGAGAAACCAATACTTTCGGAGATATAATTTGTCTGTTTTAATTTTATTTTATAAATATTTTTCAGAGTTTAGGAGAGAAAACCAAAAAACCCTTGAATGATGAATGCACTTGCCAATGTAGCCTTCAATGATTACTGATCACCGAGACTTATCAACACTTTTTGGCGCTCTTGTTCCTCGGCTTATCAATTTGCCCAAATGTAATTTTCGAATTTTTGAATGAAAATGGTCTTAAACGATTTGGTTCGACTCACTGATCAAGAATCCGTGGTCAAAATCGATTCTGTCCGTTAACACGATAACTCTCGAACGGAATGAGCTAGACAGTTGAAATTTTCAGAGTAGGTTGAGAAGAAAGATATCTCGGTGAAGTTCATTATTTGCTGAAATCAGCCTAATAGTATCGGAGTAACGAAAAAAATATTTTTTTTTACATCACAAATTTCAAATTCAATTTTTTTTAATATGCAATTCCACCATAAGAGTCAATTGATATTATTTTCAACTCTAACAAGCTAATACTTTCGGAGATATGATTTTTCAATTACAAATCGTACTTCTATGTTTCCACAGAATGCTGTACTTAATTATTCTATCTACTATCTATGAATTATTATATGATATATGTTCTTACATGTCATCTTATTTTCCTAAGAGAAATGACTGTCAAAATTATTTCTGGTTCGATATTCTTGATATAAAATACACCTCCTGTTCTTGAAAACAAAGTATGATTGAATGCAAAATGACCAATTAAATATCCTCAGCTATCGTAGAATTATGTGAATGATATGATATTATACTTTTAAGGTGATAATATAATGCCCGTGGATAATCCATATGATGATGGAAATATATACTTTGGTAATATACATAATCAAATTGGGTTCAGAATATCTCCAGTAAAAACGAAACGACAATATTGGCTAAGTTTTAATTGATAAAATATAATTTTCATAGTAGATTTGAGGAATGAAAATCTTGGATAAGTTCGTTATTGGGGAGAATCGGTCTGTTTGAATTTAATTTCTTTCATTATGCAGTTCTATTGTGAGAATCCATTTATATCATTCCCAGAGACCAATAATTTCGGAGATATGATTTATCAAAGTTCAAAGTTTGAACAAGAGCGCCAAAGCTCCTGTCCACAGGGCTCTTCCACTTTTTCTCGCGGTCTTCTAGATTTTCACAGTAATATTTTGACGCACTCCAAGTTTCCATTCAATTTTCTCCAAAAGGGAAATGATTGCCGCCTGGAGACTCTCAAATGTCAAAATACCACATTCATCAAAACAAATTTCCGATATTGTCAATGTTTTCAATGTCGAACCTCAAATGATACGAAACCTCGGATATGAAAATGTGGAAAACCAGTTAAACTTACCGTTTTAGACCAGAAAAATCACCGAAATCGACACAAATTCACTGTGAAACAGAGTGGTGGTTCTAGGCCAGCCGAAGGGGGTTAATTCAAGCGTGGGTGGCGACGAAAATTAATGTTACGTTGGACGGAACGTCAGTCAGGAAACACTGAGGTGGTGTAGGTGGTGCTGGAGCAGCTACCGTGTAGGCAGCTAGCTCTCTAGGTATCGATTTTACGAAAAGGGGGACCTGATTCATTCTTGTTCGCGAAGCGATTTGGGGGTGAAGTTTCAAGGGGTTGGGGTAGGATGAGGTACAGTGCTGGAAACCGAATAGTGAACGACTCTACAGAGCATATTTGGCTATTTTTGGCGCTCTAGTTCCTCGCAACTGAGTGCTTATCAATTTGCCCAAATGTCAGTAATTTTCGAATTTTTGGCTGAAAATGGTCTCAAACTATTTGGTTCGACTCACTGATCAAGAATCCGAGGTCGAAATCGATTCTGTCCGGCCGGCCGGCCGTAGGCACGATAACTCTCGGACAAAAGGAGTTAGAGGATTGAAATTTGCATGGTGGGTTTGAAGCGTAAATATCTCGGACAAATTCTTTAATGGGCGAAATCCATCAAGCGGTTTCGGAGTTATGGCCGATTTTAGTAAACACATTTTTTATGAATATTTCCGAAACAGATCATTCGATCTATCCGAAATTTAGCATCAAATTGTAGAATCATAACCTTTATACGCATGTGAAGTTTTGTACTGACCAGGTTACCGCGAGAAGTAAAAAAAAAATTTTGAAAATTAAAAAAAAAAAATTCTACAATAACTTTCGAACGGAATGAGCTAGGCAGTTGAAATTTTCAGAGTAGGTTAGGGAGATGAATATCTCGGTTAAGTTAGTTATTGGGCAAAATAGGCCAAATGGTTTCGGAGTAACGAAAAAAAAACCATTTTTTTTTAAGTAGCAAATTTCAAATTCAATTTTTATTTAAGATGCAGTTTCACCATGAAAATCCATTGATATCATTTTCAACTCCAACAAGCTAATACTTTCGGAGATATGATTTTTCTAATTTTCAATAATGAATCGTACTTCTATGTTTTCGCAGAATGCTATAATTATTCTATCTAAGCTTTATTATATGATCTGTGTTCATAGTCGTACATGTCATCCTGTTCTATAAGAGAGAGTCAAATTCATTTCAGATATTTTAATTTGATTTCTTCCATGGTGCAGTTCTCATTCTCAGATTGCTCATTTAATCTTGATAAATAAACTATTATTTGAATTGGATTCCCTTTATGATGCAGTTCTACCAAAAGAATACATTGATATAATTCCCAACTCTGAGAAACCAATAATTTCGAAGATATAATTTGTCTGTTTGAACTAGAGCGCCAGTAAGCTCCTGTCCACATGGCTTGAACCGTTAACACCGAAAGAATATTTTATTTCGGTGTCACCGCTTGAACCCATTTTTTAGTCAATTAAATGAGGCTTTGACACAGACTATCTCTAGTCTGGGGTTTTGCATTGCTAATACATGAAAGTGTCAAACCCAAACGCTTCGCAGGTTAAACCAGGGGTAGGCAAGTAATTTGAAGTGGAGTCCGAATACTTCGAGTACATTGCTGCGACGTCCAGGCCTATATACACTATAATAACAATTACGTATCTAGACTAAGTTTCAGTCACTGTATTTCTTGTAAAATATTAGAAACATTGACAAACATAGCGCTGGCATATATTTATTTGCTTAATATTTTGTTTTCAATTATTTTATAAATATGTATAAGTTCAAATTTTTGGAGGGACAGGTTTCGATTTCTTGCGGTCAGAATACTGCCGCGGTCTGCTAGTTGCCGACCCTTCATTCAAACTGTGGATGAAAACGAGATTGGATATTTTATATCTATTGATACAACATAATCAGTATTTTATAGCAGTACCATTGTCTGCTATAACAGCTTCCAGGCGACTCATTGATACAACTAATGATCTCGTATATCATTGATACGTATTAGATATACGTTCCCAAACATTTTCTAAGGATTCCCTTAATTCTTGGGCATTCATGCTGGTCCGAAATTTCGATTATACATAAATTTTGCCGTATGTCCCCAAATATTTTCCATAGGGTTCATGTCCGGAATTCTTGCAGGCCAAGGTAATACGATTATATTTTTTCCTGCATCCATTGTCTTACTATATTCGAAGTGTGAATGGGAGAATTATCAAGCTGAAATGTATACTTTTCAGGGAACACGTGTATAACCGAACCTGTATATTACATTATTCAATATTTCTTTGTAATTTAAGCTCCCATCTATTTTCCAGCAGACACCTGTTCCATATATGCTTATCCAAGTGGACACACTCACTGAAAATCGACCCCTATTTCTTACAGAGTGAACGTAATCCTCGTCATACCTTCGGTTTCGAGGTCTATAAACCCGAAGTTGTCCATTGTTGCACCATTGAAAAGTATTTTAAGTTACCTTCCTTGATTCTATTTCGCGCTGTTCTTACGGATCCAGGGAAATCAGTAAACTGACACGCTTCAACAGCAGTTGCGAATGGATGATCCTTAATATAATTGACAAGCACATTGTCTTCATTTTGATCAGATATTCTTCTAATTCCAACTCGGATCGGACGTTAAATGCACCCTTCCTTCCAGTTTTGCTTCGAGTTGAAAATACAAGTTTTACCGACATTTAAGGCTTCTCCTGTCGCATTTAGCGTCCAATTCTTCTCCAGTTCAGCAATTGCCCACATTTTCTCACAATCGTTCAAATGTCGGGGAATTCTATAATTATTTCCGTTTATTTGAAATTATCTCAATAGTCGAATTTAAGCGAATAACCAAAGCAGAGCGGTTAAAACCAATCCCTTTCGGTCTTAACCAATTCATTTAAGCGAAAACGGTTATTCGATCGGTTTAGGTCCACAGACGTCATGAATCAGTTGTGAACAGATCACGAGCATAACCAAAATTTTGCGGTTTTAACCCAGCTCTGGAGTAGTTTTACGAACGGTCCATCGAATGAGCGGGAAATATGAAATGGCGAAAAACGATTAAATTTATTGTATTTCTATCAATTATGAGGGCACCGCATTATAATGTGCAAGTGGAGAAAATTGAGACAGCTTATTTGCTTTTTTGGCGCTCTAGTTCCTCGGAACTGAGTGCTTATCAATTTGCCCAAATGTCTGTAATTTTCGAATATTTCGATGAAAATGATCTTAAACGATTTGGTTCGACTCACTGATCAAGAATCCATGGTCGAAATTCATTCTGTCCGGCCGGTCCGGCCTACCGTAGGCACGATTACTCTCGAACGGAATGAGCTAGAGAGTTGAAATTTTCAGAGTAGGTTTGGGGGATAAATATCTCGGCTCAGTTCGTTATTGGACAAAATCGGACAGATGGTTTCGGAGTAACAAAAAAAAAATTTTTTTTTTACGAAACAAATTCCAAATTAAATTTTTTTTAATAAGAAGTTTTATCATAAGAATCTATTCATATCATTTTTAACTCTAACAAGCTAATACTTTCGGAGATATAATTTTTCAAAATTTCAATAATAAATCGTATTTCAACGTTGTCACAGAATGATATTATTCTATGTATGATGTTCCTGAGACATTATCTTATCAATCGAAGAATTGTGAGCGAAGTGAGAATAATCTCAGTTGTTTGCTCCGAAATTAGTTTTTCTCAGAAAATTCTTACTTTTCGGAACTGAACATGAAGTAAGAGATCTGAGAGTAGTGAGACTGCTTTTCATCCATAGACATAGATATAACTCTCGAACGGAATGAGGTAGGTAGTTGAAATTTTCAGAGTAGTTTAGGGAGATGAATATCTCGGTTAAGTTCGTTATTGGGCAAACCGAACCTGTATATTACATTATTCAATATTTCTTTGTAATTTAAGCTCCCATCTATTTTCCAGCAGACACCTGTTCCATATATGCTTATCCAAGTGGACACACTCACTGAAAATCGACCCCTATTTCTTACAGAGTGAACGTAATCCTCGTCATACCTTCGGTTTCGAGGTCTATAAACCCGAAGTTGTCCATTGTTGCACCATTGAAAAGTATTTTAAGTTACCTTCCTTGATTCTATTTCGCGCTGTTCTTACGGATCCAGGGAAATCAGTAAACTGACACGCTTCAACAGCAGTTGCGAATGGATGATCCTTAATATAATTGACAAGCACATTGTCTTCATTTTGATCAGATATTCTTCTAATTCCAACTCGGATCGGACGTTAAATGCACCCTTCCTTCCAGTTTTGCTTCGAGTTGAAAATACAAGTTTTACCGACATTTAAGGCTTCTCCTGTCGCATTTAGCGTCCAATTCTTCTCCAGTTCAGCAATTGCCCACATTTTCTCACAATCGTTCAAATGTCGGGGAATTCTATAATTATTTCCGTTTATTTGAAATTATCTCAATAGTCGAATTTAAGCGAATAACCAAAGCAGAGCGGTTAAAACCAATCCCTTTCGGTCTTAACCAATTCATTTAAGCGAAAACGGTTATTCGATCGGTTTAGGTCCACAGACGTCATGAATCAGTTGTGAACAGATCACGAGCATAACCAAAATTTTGCGGTTTTAACCCAGCTCTGGAGTAGTTTTACGAACGGTCCATCGAATGAGCGGGAAATATGAAATGGCGAAAAACGATTAAATTTATTGTATTTCTATCAATTATGAGGGCACCGCATTATAATGTGCAAGTGGAGAAAATTGAGACAGCTAATTTGCTTTTTTGGCGCTCTAGTTCCTCGGAACTGAGTGCTTATCAATTTGCCCAAATGTCTGTAATTTTCGAATATTTCGATGAAAATGATCTTAAACGATTTGGTTCGACTCACTGATCAAGAATCCATGGTCGAAATTCATTCTGTCCGGCCGGTCCGGCCTACCGTAGGCACGATTACTCTCGAACGGAATGAGCTAGAGAGTTGAAATTTTCAGAGTAGGTTTGGGGGATAAATATCTCGGCTCAGTTCGTTATTGGACAAAATCGGACAGATGGTTTCGGAGTAACAAAAAAAAAATTTTTTTTTTACGAAACAAATTCCAAATTAAATTTTTTTTAATAAGAAGTTTTATCATAAGAATCTATTCATATCATTTTTAACTCTAACAAGCTAATACTTTCGGAGATATAATTTTTCAAAATTTCAATAATAAATCGTATTTCAACGTTGTCACAGAATGATATTATTCTATGATTGATGTTCCTGAGACATTATCTTATCAATCGAAGAATTGTGAGCGAAGTGAGAATAATCTCAGTTGTTTGCTCCGAAATTAGTTTTTCTCAGAAAATTCTTACTTTTCGGAACTGAACATGAAGTAAGAGATCTGAGAGTAGTGAGACTGCTTTTCATCCATAGACATAGATATAACTCTCGAACGGAATGAGGTAGGTAGTTGAAATTTTCAGAGTAGTTTAGGGAGATGAATATCTCGGTTAAGTTCGTTATTGGGCAAAATTGGCCAGATTTAATTTGATTTCTTCCATGGTGCTTTTCTCATTCTCATGATGCTCATTTAATCTTGATAAATAAACTATTATTTGAATTGAATTTCCTTTAGGATGCAGTTCTATCATATGAATAATAATTCCCAACTCTGAGAAACCAATACTTTCGGAGATATAATTTGTCTGTTTGAACTAGAGCGCCAGAAAGCTCCTGTCCACAGGGCTTGAACCCATTTTTTATTCAAAATTACATAAAAGGCATTTACACATTTGTTTACATCATCATCATTCAAAATGTTTTTCCAAGGAATGAAAGACAACTCATCTATAATTAATTCATAATTGGCATTGAAAAAATTGAATACAGATCTAGACTTAACTGACTTCTCGATTGGTATGGTCAAGAATGTTGCATGATATACCTATTTTACTCTTTCTGTGCGATCTGAACTCTGCTGATTCTTGTTTCTTTCGGAATTATTTTGGTTCAGATTATTATTGGCATCCTCTTTTAAATGTGAACTGTTAATCAAATTTAATTCCTTAGACAACAGTTCTCGATCAGCTAGCTCCCCTTCTTCAGGTACTTCCCCATTAATATAAACTAGTATTTCACCAGTATTAGTCCAATTGTGTGTTATCTATTATTTTGAATAAACTCAAAAAGTGATTGAGCATGTACGTATATGAAGATACAACAGAAAATATATATCCGCATATATTCAAATATGTCCAAATATATACAAGCATATCCACAACTGATACAATAATATGCAAGAGTGATCTCCCCGGAATTTACTTATTCCGGAATTACTTCTACTTTTTCTGAAATTGGTTTTACTTTTCCCAAAATTGAACTTGAAAAGATAATATTTATAGTAGGAGTGAACTTGTCTCTGGAGAAAAGAAAATAAAATAGGTTAGTTTTCTCACTGAAAGATTGCGGTTAAAACCAATGCATTCAAGCGACAGAGATGTTGGTTATAAAATGTGACGTCAGATTGTCATTTGTCTTATAACCAGTACGATAACCGCAGGTTGGACCAAAACCTTTCGGTCCATCGCTTAAATTCGACTATAAAATTCTGACGTTTTTGTTGTCAACAACTGCGCGATATAGCCATAGATGTATAAGGATGGAACCATATTTACAATAGGAAAAAAAATCGTTCAAATTTCGGTTTCCGCCCTGTACATGAGTTTACAAAAGTTTACACAAATACAGATGAAAGCACTCATCGGTAGGAAACCATCAAAGATTGAAATAAAATGCTTAGGGCTTCACGCGAGAGCGAGATTTTTCTCGTCTCGTCTCGTTCTCGTCTCGTAAAAGCGAGACGAGACGTTTTTGGTATTGTTAAATTTTTTGTATGAAGTTTTATATACGACTCGACTGTTGCGACACCCAAAGAAACGATTTTTAGAAGATTATTAATTCGTTATGACCTTGCGATAATTCCTACCATTTTTCGAGAAAAAATAGAATTCACCATAAAAACCGATGCCATTATGAATTCAATACTTAACGTACAACTGTTATTGCCCCTAAATACCAATGCTTTGAAAATTTCGTCTCTATCTGAACATCTGGAGAAATTTATTCTCTTGTGCTCCTTGTAGTGAAGATGTGAACAATTATTGTACACAGCTGTGGAACTACCTATAATAAAACTGGTAAAGAAATGAAGCTATTCAATGTTTCGAAAAGTGTTATGAGGAATACGCCAAGAACACCCTCATCCCCAATGATCTACCCACTGGAAGGTTTTCTTTGAAAACTATACCAAATTGTTCAATTCTATTAAAGAATGCATCGACATCGATAGCCTATTTAACACATCAACAAAACTTTCGAAATATTGGAAAGCTGAGTTTGAAGAATATTTGCTGTTAGAACGAACAAATAGAAATCAAAATATTTTACAGTTGTGGAGAGTGATGAAAAAGCTCTTCCTACACTCTCCAAGAAGGCCGATGATTTATTAATGGCTACATCCGTACCTGTTGAAAGATTATTTTCTACAGCAGGTATGATCATGGCAAAAACACGTACCTACATCATTGAAACATGATGTGATGCAAGTGTGATTATGTTTGAATTATTGGTCATCGAGTGATTTAAATGATGAACTTATCAGTGTTTAAAATTAAAAATAACATGTACATAAAGAAATATTTTTATATAAGAGCGTTATAAATATAGCTTTAAAAAATTATTCATTATTGTATACCATTTCGTTTATATATTATAATATTTATTATCGTTATTCAGAATTAAGCGAGACGAGACGAGACAACTGATAACGAGACTTAAACGGGACTTAATTTTTTGGGAATTAGCGAGAGCGAGACGAGATTTTTTATACTCTCGCCTACTCTCGTCTCGTGTGAAGCCCTAAAACTGCTTCACATTAGTTAAGGATGTTCAAAAAATTTGTGACCGTTTCAAAAGTTGCCGATTCTTGTCCACCAAATGTTCATTAATGAGAAATCAAATGTTTACTCTCTCATATTTGAATGGTTTTTTTGCCCCTCGTTTGATAACTTTTTCAGTTTCAGTCAAGTTCTTGTAGTTTCTGAGAATTTTGTTATTGTATTACGTTTTTGCGCGTATGTTCTGGGGAACATCGCGTTATCATTTTGCCCAAATTTTGCCGTCCGGCTGGCCGTTCCCACGATAACTTGAGAACGAAAAGAGATAGCGACTTGAAATTTTCAGGGTAGGTGGCGCATCCCAATACGACTGACGAGTTCGTTAATGGGCATAATCGGCACAACGGTTTCCGAGTAATAATTTTGTGATCAACCAATACAGATCCGATCGAATTGAAACTTGGTAGCAAGTTGTAGAATACAAATACGAAGACGTTTCCGAAATTTTGTGAGAATCATGTCGCTAAAAAATTTGAAAATTTTATTCACGTCACGATAACCCGAGAAAGGAAAGAGATAGCGACTTGCAATTAGTAATAGGCATAATCGGCTAGACGGTTTCGGAGTTATACCCATCTGAAATTTGGTTTTTATTTCCCCAATAACACGAAGAATACAGAACCGATCCAATTCAAACTTGGTTACTAGTTGTAAAATGCAGGCTCGGAAATTAAGGCAAAATTCCGCGAAAAATCATTGAAAAAAATTCTATATATCGGAAACTGCTCACCCGACATCACTGAAATTTTGCGAGAGCCTTCAAAACCTAACTCTACTACCAAATTCCAAATTTGAATATGATCGGATGTATATTTTCGAAGATCCGAACAGCATTTGATAAGTTCGGTAGTTGGATGGGTGACCGTTACCTCGATAACTTTCGAATGAAAAGAGGTAGAGAGTTAACATTTTCAGGATTGGTTGCCAATCCGAATGAAAGAGTTAAGTTCGTTGTTTGGCATAATCGGCCAAACGGTTTCGGAGTTATGACCATCTGGAATATTATTTTCTCGATAACTCAAATAATACACACCCGATCGAATTGAAACTTGGTATCTAGTCGGAGAATATCAACATTAAGACGTGCGTGGAATTTTGTGAGGATCGTATCACTAGTAAATTTTAAAAAAATTACGAACAAATATTATATATCTCAAGATAACTGGAGAACAGAAAGAGATAGCGATTTGTAATTTTTAGGGTTGGTTGCGCAGCCGAATGCAACATTTGAGAACGTTTATAGTCATAATCAACCCAACGGTTTTGGAGTTATACCTATCTGAAATTTGGTTGTTATTTCCTCAATAACTCGAAAAATACGGAACCGATCCAATTCAAACATGGTTACTAGTTGTAGAATGCCAACGCGAAAATTACTGCAGAATTTCGTGAGGGTCGTATAACTATAAAATTTTTTGAAAATCATTGAAAAAAATTGTATATATCAGAAACTATTCCTCTGACATCGCTGAAATTTTGCCAGAGCCTTGAGAACTTAACTCTACTGCCAAGTTTTCAAGTTTGAACACGATCGGATTTATATTGTTGGAGATCGGAGCAGCCTTGTGTGAGTTCAGTAGCTGGATGAGTGACCGTTGTTTCGATAACTTTTGAACGAAAGGAGATAGGGGCTTAAAATTCTCAGGGTAGGTTGCGCATCCGAATGGGAGGGTAGATTCGATTTTGAGCATAATCGGTCCATCGGTTTCGGAGTTATACCCACCTAAAATATTATTTCCTTGATATAGACTCGATTGAATTGAATCTTGGTAACTAGTTGTAGATCATCGACATCTTGATCGAATTTATCATGGTAAATTCGATTAAGAGTGTCCAATACAGGAGAACAGACAATATAATTCACCATGGTAAATTCGATTAAGAATGTCCAATATAGAAGAATGGACAACAGAACAAACGCGCAAAAGCTCCTGACTTCACGTCAGTGCTTGTTACAATCAACTTTGATTCAAAATCCGTACATTTGTTTTGCAATAATGCCTAGACGTAATCTTAGTGTGGATGAAGCCAATAGGGCTATTGTTATGATCGAGGCGGACGTAATCAAAGAGATTTCGCGAATTACTTACATGTTAGTAAAAACGTAGTTTCCCAGCTCGTCCATCGATATCGAGTAACTGGAAACCCGACCGATAGACCGAGAAGTGGACGCCCAAGATCTACCACTACTGCACACGATCGGTTTCTGTCTGTGTTTACCCATAGAGGGCCTTTGAGTACTTGTCGAATCATGCGACAGCGCCTTTTGAACGCTACTGGTGTTGTTGTTTCGATTGAAACAGTTCGTCAAACACTTCGAGACGTTAATCTACATTCTCGACGACTTTTGGGAAGGATTTCACCAGGATTTACATAGAGAAAGTCATTGGCAATATTATTCCGTTGTTTAATGCTGATATTGAGCCAAATTTCTTATTTTTGGACGATAATGCGCCACCCCATCTCGAGAGAATTGTCGATGAAGCTCTGGAAATTCACGGTATTCCACATTTGGCCCTGCCCCCTCGGTCGCCAAACCTCAATCCCATTGAACATTGAACACGCCTAGGATCAGCTAAAAAGATCTTTGGATTCTCATCAACCACCTCCACATGCACTTCAAGAACTTCAAAAACGGCTTTTACAGCAACTCTGTAGAGAGAAATTCATCAAGACTACTTCAATACAAGAATCTGATCGGAAGTATGCAAAGGCGTTGTCATTGTCAGGCTGTGGTTGATGTTCGAGGAGGCCATAATCTTTACGGAACTTTATTTTTTAATTTTTTTTATTGAACTGATTGTGCACTACAAATATTAAAAATAAATTTTCTCCTGAAACTGTGAAACATATGAAGAAATGGGCAAAATAATGAGTTGGATAAGTGAATAAACAATTGTTAATATTTAAAAAATTGGTGAAAACAAAAGGAAAAAGCCCTGTGGCAGGAGATTTGCCCCTCTTGTTCAAACTTTGACAATTCATATCTCCGAATGTAATGGTTACTCAGAGTTGGGAATTATATCAATGGATTCTTATGATAGAATTGCATCATAAACGAAATTCAAATAATAGTTTAATTATCATGATGAAATGAGCAATCTGTAATTATTTAACCTCGTGGAATGGGTTGTTGCAACTTACACTCGGTGTTTAGTTTGCACAACTCGAAATACCTAAGGAAAGTATCATCCGAACGTCTAGAGCAAGTCTGAAATGTTGTTGTTTTTTCCCAATAAACCAAAACATGCAGATCTGATCGAATTGAAACTTGGTAATTAGTTGTAGAATGGCAACGCGCAAATCTTTGCGAAATTTCGTGGGGATTGGATCACTTAAAAAAAAAAAAAAGTTATCTTAAAAAATTTTATATTTCAGAAACAATGTGTCATATTCCGCACAAGCCTTCAAGCCGCATTTTATGCATATGTTGATAAAATATGGCTTGAAGGTTCATGCAGTACTTCGCATTTAAATAAAAGGTGCAATTTAATGATTAATAGGTACCTACCTACTATAGGTAGATAATTTTATTTATTTTTTTAATTGTCATATACGGTACCACTGTTTTACTCCATCATTTACGTAAGCTTCACCGTCCAATAAACAAGAAAAAAATTAGAGTGGTCAATTGAAAAAAATTATTACGTCACTGTGTAAAACTGAATGTTATAAATTAAATTTGTATGTCATAAGGATAAGGTAGTTAATTAAAAGCTAAAATTGACTTGTTCGAGCGTTAATAATGCAGTTATCAATTTGTTCTTTACTTTATCAACACACTGTATAGTTAGGAATGTTATGATTTACCATAGTCCGGTATGGTCTAGTGGCTAGGATACCTGGCTCTCACCCAGGAGGCTCGGGTTCGATTCCCGGTACCGGAATAACGTTTTGGAACATTGTATTATGAAGCTAATATTGAAATTTCACGGTTTGTTACTTGATTTTGTTAGGCATAGTAACATATTTGTTTTTGTCTTCCTTGGTGCGATGAAACAATGATCATAAAATGTTAATTCAAATATTGGGAAACTGAAATACATAGGTACATATTATGTACCCAAGTAGCACAATGTTATAAGCGAGCTGTAACAACTCCTAACGTAGTCGTATAGACGATGTAAATCAGTTACTTTTCACATAAATACTCAGTATCTACTATACAACTTTGATGCGTTGATAATAACTACATTATTTTATAACGATATACAACTTATACTGAAATGTTGTGATGTGGTTGTAGTATACTACAATCTATATATGCCAAAATATTAACATCATTACGACGTTTATACAACTTCCATTACAGAATATATAATATACTGGTTATTTAAATGTAATTACACCGTTATTACATCAAATCTCATGGTCTTCGATCGTTTTTACAATTCTGAACATTCTTCAAAACACTGTATAGTGTTTTGAAGAAGTTAGTACTTATTAGTAATAATATTAATTATCTATGCAGTGCTCGTAGCTTGGCTTGATTAACAGCATAGGTACATAATATCATATACATAACCTAACTGTGTTTTCTGTCATTCTATCGCACCTAAGATAAAAGATAATAGAGTTCTCTTTCGCACCTGAGATAATAGAGCTCTTTTTATATACATTATATTGATGAATTTGTAAATATAATAGAATCAAGCGCGCCAAAAAGGATTTTCTCATGATAATAACTGGAGAAATTTCATCTGAACATATATCTTATTCAATAGCGACGACGGAAAAGCGACAGGTTTCTTAGTAGGGCATCCATAGAGGCTGAGGTTCGAGTCCCATCAGGAAATTAATTCAGAAAATAAGTTGGAACTAATTATTAGGTAAGTACAAAATTGAAATTTCTAAGCGTAATAGCTCATGCAAAGAAGTTGTCATCCTTCCATGGATTTAAAAAGACACGAAAGGTTCAAATGAGGTATTTCTATTTATCAACATCATTTTCGAAGTTGTATAAACGTTATTATCTATGTTGTATCAACACATAATATCGGTTTTACATAAACCGTTACAACCTAATACACAACTTATATCTATGTATATCAGTTGCTTAAGAGGTTGTAATTACAACTATACAACCGTCGTATATGTAGTTAAATCATTCCCACTTTTGTCGTAGTAACCGTGCTACTGACGTTATAATGTACTAATTTGATACTGATTTACGTAGGTTATCGGTTTTTGGGATTGTTATATAGACGTCCATACGACCGATATTCATAACACTTTTGCTACTTGGCTAATTTCATCATCATTGTGTTTCTGTAAACCTGTAACCTAAGTTATCTAAATAATGCCTCAAAAAGCACTGACGTTAAGTCAGGAGTCTTTGCGCGCATATTCTATTGTCTTTTCACGCTTCACACACCCTCACTAAATACTGCATGATGTTGAGTATTAATAAAGTAAGCCTTAAGAAGTGAAACAATTTTTGTGGAAAAAAATTTATATTTATTTTTCTGGTGATATATTATGATTGTCACGAAATTCCGCAAAAAGTGCGTCGACATTGTACAATTATTAACAAGTGAAAATTGCCTCAGATTTGTTCTGTCAAAAAATAATTATGAAGACTTTCGTTTGGTGTCTGACGAAGGAGTCTGATTAGTCTCTGAAACGTTACTAAATAGTTGTTTCATCGTTGATTTTGTTTCGTAATTCTATGTTAGGCAACAGTGTTCGATAAATTGCTTCTGATAAATATCTTGTGTTTCTATATATATTGTTGTAGGGGGTAACGTTACTAACGTTGCACTGCGACCTTAAGGTCTATTGTGTTTCTAACTCAGAATCAATTCACAAAATAATAAATTTTTTATTTTACAGATATTTTTCAGAGTTTGGGAGAGAAAACCCATAAGGGAACCATTTAATAATGAATGCAACTCCCAAAGTATACTTAAATGATTACTTAGAGCACTGTTTATTTTCGACCCAACAGTAAATGTATGTATTAGAATGGGTCCTTACGCCACCACAGACACAACCTATTTATTTCCGAACCAACAGTGAATATATGTATTTGGGCCGAAACTATTCGTTTGAGACCATTCTCGGTCAAAAAGATAATCAGTTTTTTTTTACGTTTGTTTTTATAGTCGGATTTATATTCTTGGAAATATTGGGAAAATTATTTTTTTATCTGGAGCTAAGCAGCTTGTGACGAGTTCAGTACCTGGATGAGTGGCCGCTCTGGCTATAATTCCATTTATATATTCAACTGGAAATGATAAGTAATGGATTAATTATGATGAAATGGAAAACTATATACTACTGAGATATAATACTAAAAGGACGTGTGTAACGATAAATTTATACCTAACTAGCGGACCCAGCGAACTCTGTTCCGCCTTAGAGGCAATAAATAAGCAGATTTAAGATTTTATTATAGACGCTTGTCATAAAATATAGATAATGTATATTCACCGTTTCAATACAATCACTTTTTGTCTCAATAATAGAACGTTAATTGGACGTAGTTAAGCAGAAAGAATCCAACCCACAAATCGTTGTTTAGGAATTTCAACTTGAAGGTTATGAGTAAATACACTATTTTTGTATCTAATTTTATTGGTTCAATACATCCAACCCTCCAGAGACTGTTCAACCATTTATTATTAGCCAAAGTATATATTTCATAGAAGTCATAAAAATTACTTTAATGTTTTACAATAATAAAAATCCAAGTTAGCTTATATGTGACATAGCATTATAGCGCATATATTCAAACTGAGCAGGGATTTTATTGGGACGTTTTCTGCAAATGGTCAAAAAGTTGATTTTACAACAGATCCTATATAAAACTAATTTTTGACAATTTGGGTTGGACGTTTTCTGCTTAACTGCGTCCAATTAATCATATATCAATTTGCAACATTCCAAGATAAACGATGCCGTATCTGCGGTCGCATAAGGTCCCAATTCAAATACTTTATGAGAATCTATCCAAGGTACCTATTAAGTTAATGCTTTGTTTGTGGTACAAATCACTTCAATCGCGTTCAAGTGTGCCGTGAGAAAAAGAGCACCCTGTACAGTAATGGTTTATTTTCAACGATGTACGTCTCGAAAATATATTCTTTAACACAAACGAATGAAATTGTACGATGATGACGTGAAAAATAGCAAGTTGAAATTGACGTTAGAAAAACACCCTGTATGAAGATTTTGAACAAATACATTATGAGAATCCATCCAAGGTACCTATTTAGTTAATGCTCTGTTTGTGACAAAAATCCCTTCAATCGCGTACAATTGTGCAATGATAAAAAGAACACCCTGTATACTAATTATTTATTTCCAATGATGTATCCCTCTAAAGTTTATTTTTTAACACAAATGAATGAAATTGTACGATTGTGGCATGGAAAACAGCAAGTTGCAATTGACGTTAAAAGAAGAATGGAATATGGAGATTTCGGACAAATACATTTTGAGAATCCATCCAAGGTACCTATTTAGTTAATGCTTTGTTTGTGACACAAATCACTTCAATCACGTACAATTGTGCCATGAGAAAAAAGACACCCTGTATAGTAATGGTTTATTTTCACTGATGTATGCCTCAAAAGTTTATTTTTAAACACACATGACTAAAATTGTACGATTATGGCAGGAAATACAGCAAGTAGTAATTGACGTTAAAAGAAAAACACCCTGTATAACACAAAAAAGTATCCTATCCGTCTCCTGGTTCTAAGCTACCTCTCCACCAATTTTGAGCCAAATCGGTATAGCCGTTCTTGAGTTATATAAGTGGAGTAACTAACACGAATTTCTTTTATATATATAAGATATATTTGCAGCTGATTATGATTAATGTCCGGAATTCATTGGAAAATGATCAATTTTCGATTTTGCTCCATTGTCTTGAGATTTAACCCCGCTCATACTATTAATACAGTCAACTATCGATAACTTGAAACTCTAGGGACCAGCAAAAAAATTATGGAGAGTTCAAAATAATAAGGGTTCATATAATCAAGAGGGTGTTCTGAGGAAATTCAAATAATCAAGAGTTCGATCAAAATTCGTGATTTATGAATTATTATTATTATATTATATTATTATTATTATACTGATCCTCCTGGGTCTTCCACAAGGAGACCCCTCATAAGCTCTAAGAACTTGACCGAGTTAGGAGAACCAGTTGTGTTCTGTGTAGGCTTTGTTACTGTGTCCTTACGCCACCTTAGGCACAGCACTCTTATTTTTTTACCCAACAGCGAATGGTGGCGATTACCGTGACTAGAAAATTTCTTTCCTAGCCTCGGAATTGAACTTGGGGCTTCCGCTCCCAAGTCAATTACTCTAACACTGAGCCAACCTCACTATTTCAAATATTTGTCGATCCTCCTCAAGTGGAAAGACACTTGTTCTTTCTTGAAATCATTTTAATAACACAAATAAAAAAAAAATTGTAGAGAGCTGCGGTAGCCCACACTTCAATTTATTGAATGTTGGCGGGCAAGATACCATTTCTTCAACTTCAAATTACCGAGGGGACCAACTAATATTGATTTTTTTCAATTTATCGAGTATTTTTCAAGGGACTGGAAAGAAATTTCAAATTATCGAGAGATTCAATATAACGAGTGTCAATTTATCGAGAGTCGACTGTAGTATTATAGGTCTACGGTCAATAACGAAATGTTAATTTTTTAAATTCATGAATGCCGTCAAATTTCAATACGGATCTTGTTTGACTTATATTCCTTGACGATATAAGGATTATGATGAGGATAATATACAGTATTCCCCCAAAAATATCCATTAACGACGATTGTATCAAAACTACCTACATACTTAGATGCATGTTAAGAAATGACGTTTTCTGAAAACTTCATAGTTCAATGGATAATCGTGTTTATCAGTATGCATATTATTATAATAAATTTTCAAAAATTCTAAATAATTTCTATTAAAAATAGATTTTAATAGTGTAATGTATTTCAAATCAATGAGATCTATTAATAATTCAACAAACGCGCAAGATCTTGACATGATGATTCCATTCTAGCTATATGAGTCCATGAGAATTCTAGAGCAGAATGAGGTGTTATAGAATGGAATGAGGCATACTTCAGCGAACTTACGATAGGGCGTACAATAGAGAACCAACTTAAACGTTTCAAGTTTTTCGTTTCAGCCTTGAACACGTTACTTCGTTACTCATAGATTTTAATGTTGTTTCTTCAGATATATCAATATTTCAAACAGTGGGGAAAAGAATATTATTATAAAAAAAAACACGCATTAGACCATTTCAAAACTGAAGCACATCTATAAAAAATTTGTATAGATAATTCATATTATTTTTTAACTGATATTGTCTTCTTCTATTTTGGTGCCATTGACAAAAAGTTCATGTATTACGCCTTCCCTTTTATGGGTATAAGATGCCCTAATTACGGCCATATCTCCATCTATCTCAAACTTCATTTCTGTTCCATCTTCCACAAATGTATTCTCGGTCTCAACAGGATTTGCGTTGACAAAAACATCAAGGGAGTGCCTTTCTGTAAAAAATAAATTAAGTAGATACCATTTAAATTGATTAAATTTCATATGATTATAATGACACTCCTAGATCTTCCGAGGAGACTCCTAATAAGATCCTAAGCGCTTGTGCGAGTTAGAAGACTCAGTTGTGTTCTGTGTGGGCTTAGTTATTATGTCCCTACGCCACCGCAAGCTATAGCACTGTTAATTTTTGACCCACAAATGAATGGTGGTCTCTACCGTCTGACTAGGAAATTTCTTTCCTAGCCTCGTGATTGAACTATGGACCTCCGGTACCTAGTCCAACACTACTACTGATATGTCGGCTCATAAGAACATATGTCTGAAATGACACTTGGAGGGTGACAATCATTGATAGCAGGTGAGGTAACTCTACTTCACCTGCTATAAGTTCTGCTTCATGTGTGTTGAATAATTATTCCCTCTACTTTGAGTGAGTACCCAAAGTACTCAACAACTTATTCACCACCCGTGAAGCAGAACTTATGGCTCTGACCTCAACTCACGAGTGGTGGCTCTTAGAGGGTATCGGTGTTATCCCCAAAAAGACGATCTTAGTGCCATTCACCAAGAGGAAAAAGTTCCTTTTCAAAATACTAAGGATGGACGGGATCAACCCAACCCCCACAGACCACACTATCTATCAGCGTTATGTTCGACCAAATGTCCTCTTAGAGCCTACACCTCGAAGCCTCGATAACCAAGGGTCAAAAATATGTCTTCACGTACCAGAGGATGGTCAGAAATACATGGGGACCCAAACGTGAAGTGTCCAACTGGATCTATAAGTCCATTGTGCGGTCAATCGTCAGCTTTAATCGGCTAAATTATCGACGGGACAACTATCCCTTGACAAATTTCGAAGATCGGCATGTTTGTCTATTAGAGCAGCATCACGCTTCAGTCTAAAAACTGCAATGCAGGTCATTTTGGACCTGCCTCCTTCAGGCCTCTTCCTAGAATCTGACACAGCCATATGGGTTCTTAGAGTGGCGAGAGAGCTAGAGCTGAAAACTGTCGACTATACATCTTCGCCTAACGATTGTGAGGACCTTATGAATGTTGTCACCGAAAACCTTCCTCTGATACGAGTTTCAGAAAAACTACAATATAACATTCCAGAGTAGCGATCAATGGACTAATTATTATTATTATATAATAGTATGGGCAGAGGGGCAAGTCTCTATTGTGCCCAAAAACAAAGGGATTACAGTGTAATGAGCCTAATAGCATGCCAAATTAAATGAAAATAATGTAGGAGTTTTGCCAAATGTTGTTTAACACAATCCGCAGTAAATTCCACTCGTTGCAAGGAAGTGACGACGTTTTCCCTGCAAGGTCTGTGATGTTTCAGACCGATGGCTCGAAGACGAGTTGAGGCTAGTGTATACCACCGCTCAATCCTATTAGCCTACCAATAGATTATTGTCCCTCAGTATTCCAGGCAGAAACCCAACAAGAATGTTCTTAACAGTTTATATATTTTTTTTCAACTCACCTAGAACCACTTTACTATTTCCTTCTTCTGTTATGACTGTCCAGTACCGATTCGTTGATTCTTGTTTCTCAGTGAATTTCTCAAGGGATTTTCCATCTATCAGCAGGCTGTATGAAAAAGCGAAAAATGGGAGCGGATCCACTCTGAGTACGCACTTGGTGTTCTGAGCTCCTAAGGTGAAAACTTCTTCGCCGACCAGTTTGAACATCCACTCCCTACGTACGATTTCCTGAAAATTTCATAAAGAAAATATCTATAGCAAACGCGTTGTTTTACGATTGCGTGTCAATATTTGAGGGGATTAATCTATGCATGATTTCAAGTGGAATATATATAGGTCCGTTTTCGCTATACTTTCGATAGACAGAGTGTTGAAATTCATATCGAATTGAGAGGTTGAGTTTGCACAATTCAACCCAGAAAAGTGCTGTCAGATACTAATAGGAGCTGAAGAAGATAAGAGATCAAGGCAGGTTCTGATTTTTTCAATACGGCTAAAAACTGATTAGATTTGAATCAATTAAAATGGATGAATGAATTGAACTGAAAAGACAAAACTAATTATATTTAGTACATCTAGATGTTAGAAAGTAAAATCTGAAGAAATCAAGCAGAATGATGACAACATTTGCATCACAGAAAATAGGTACCAAATTTTTAGGGGTTTTTCTAGATCTAGGGTCGCTTTCTGTAGCAAGAATTTTTTTATTTTTAAGAAAAAAATAACATTTTCCAATATATTCCGCCGTATTCACAAAGCATTGTTAAGTGTTTGAATCTCCGTTAAGTCTTAACTGAGGTCCTCAGTTAAGGACAAATAAGAATCGCAACCTCAATTAACGTATGTAACGGTGGTGAAACAGGCCTGTTTTAACACCTTTATCCCTTATTGTGCCTTATTATCCCCAATTTATCCTTAACTGAGGACCTCAGTTAGGACTTAACGGAGATTGAATGTTTTGTGAATACGGCGGATTATGTCTATATTATACATCGATCGTTCTAGAAATATACGATTTTTTAAAAGATTATTGAATATCAATTACTGTTTGTTACGACCTTGCGATGATTGAGATTATTTTTCAAGAAAGAATAGAATTCGCAACCATAAAAACTGAACCCATGAATTCAATACAACGTAGTGTAGTGAAGATGTGAACAATTATTGTGTACATCTGTAGAAGTACTTATAATAAAACTGGCAAAGAAATAATAATGAAGCTATTTAATGTTTCAAAAAGAGTTATGAGGAATACGCCAATAACACCCTCAATGATCTACCCACTGGGAAGGTTATTCATTGAAAACGATCCCAATTTGTCCAGTTCTATTAAAAATGTATCGACATCGATAGCCTCTTTAAAACATCAACAAAACCTTCCAAACATTGGAAATCTGAGTTTGAAGAATATTTGCTGTTAGAAAGAGCAAATAGGAATCAAAATATTAGAGTGGTGGAAAGTGCATGAAAAAGTTCTTCCTACACTTTCCAAAATGGCCGATGATTTATTAATTGCTACATCCGTACCTGTTGAAAGATTATTTTCCACAGCAGGTATGATCGAGGCAAAAACACGTACATCATTGAAAGATAATGTGATGCAAGGGTGATTATGTTTGAATTCTCGGTCATCGAGTGATTAAAAGATGAAAATAACAGTGTTTAAAATTTAAAAAAATATGTACATGTGGAAATATTTTTGTATAAGAGCGTAATAAATATAGCTTTAAAAAATTATTCATTGTTATCTACCATTTCGTTTATATATTATAATATTTATTATCGTAATCCCGAATTAAGTGAGACGAGACGAGACAACTGATATCGAGACGAGACCAAGACGAGACTTAATTTTTGGGAATTGACGAGACCGGGACGAGATTTTTTTTACTCTCGCCAGTCGCCTACTCCCGTCTCGTGTGAAGCCCTAAGTAGATACTAGATTTCAATTCGATCGAATCTGTTTTTTTGAAGATATCGGGAAAATAAAAAAATTAAATTCGGCTTTAAAATTTGGTTTATTTTTTGAAGAAATATTCTATTATTTTTTCTAATGAACTAATTACCAAGTTTCAATTCAATGGGATCTGTATATTTTGAGTTATTGAGGGAATATCAACAAAATATCATATGAGTATAACTCCGAAACCATTTGGCCGATTATGCCCATTAATTTACTCAAGGATTAGGATGCGCAACCTACCCTGAAATTGCAAGTCACTATCTCTTTCCGTTCGAGAGCTATCGTGGTGACGGACGGCCGGCTGGAAAGACCACGAATTCTTCATGAGTGTGTCGATGATTCTCGGCAAAATATTCGATCATTCGACATTTTGGGCAAAATGTTAGCACGTTGTTCCCTAGAACATAAGCGCAAAAGGTGTTTTATGTGATGAGACGAATCTATGGTTAAAATTAGTGTACTACCAAAAGGCTCATCCTGTATATCTTCACATAAAATAATCGAGATCAATTCAGAAATGAAAAATATTATGAACATTGGAGTTGTGTCCAGTTGAATTCGCAGGCCAATTCAATAATAAAAAAATCTGTATAAACGATTCTATTTTTAGATCATGTTCATGTGCAACCTATTCACCTATTATGTGCGTCAAGAAGTGAACAACGTCATCACCAACCTTTCCGTCAACCCTAATTACTCTTTTTCCACTGGTGGTCCCGTGCTCAAACTCGATGACGTGCACTCCATCGAGAAGGGGCACGTTCCAGCATGCCACGAGGTCACTCTTGTCGCTCTGTTTCGTATTGTCCGACATTCTGGACACGAATATCGATAGAATCTGCAGGTCTGGTATGTTTGTGTGGAAAAGCATCGATCGGAGGGTCGCGGCCTGTCCTAAGTATTCCCCCGTGGGTAATATTGACAACGGTCGCGCACTTTTATTGAAAGAAACTAGAATGAGTATGGACGTAAATCACTTCGTTTACGTGCACTGCTCCGCTTTTATGAATATCTTTAATAACTCGAAAACCATGGCAGATATGTATAGACAGGGAGGGCTGCGGGGCGCCACCCTCCCTAGAAAAATTACGTACATACATAAACAATTAATTTTTATATTTGATGTTCATGCTCTTCAAACTCGATTCAATTAAAATGTTTACCTAGTGACCATTTATATTTCACAAAAATCACTTTTGCGTTAAGCGTACGCATAGACAAGGTATACTATGTGCGTCCGCACAATGACGGGCTGATTCTCGATCGCCTAAGTGAAATCGCCGGTTTCCATGGAAACGGCAAACGTCTTCACTCAGGGACCAGCTAGTCTCTCACGGGATTCTCAGTCTCAGTCATGATTCGGGCGTATTAGTAGAATTCCAAATAGGAATAAATAGCTACGCTCAGTAGTAGTATATATTCTTTATGGTTACGCTAAATATACAGTGCGCGTCAAAATTATGGAACAAATTCATTTTCTCAGAAGAAAAATATTTGGCAACAAAATCCTGAAACAGGTCAATTTTTGTTTCACTTTTACCAAATTTTTATGCATTTTTGAAGGATTTTTGTTGCACCCTGTGCCATCCCCATCAACCATCTAAATTTTTTGAACAGGGAAAGTGGGTCATGTGGTACTTTTTTGGCAAGGTCTTCGTATCTTCTTTACAGGCGTGCAGAAATTTTCAAGAAAACATTTTTCATTTTTGAAAAAGAGTTAGTTCAAAGAAGTTTTCAGTATGTGCACTTTGTCATGGCTCATTTACTTTGAGACGATGGTACCTGATGAAATTTTTCACCGAATGAAAGTCGACCACTACAGTTTTGTTCATGCACAACTTTCAACCCCTACGAACCCTTTAATGGAAAAAAAGGCGGTGGCGTGAGGGGGTTGAAAGTTGAAAGTTGCATGAACAAAACTGTAATGGTCGACTTTCATTCGGTGACAAATTTCATCAGGTATACCATCGTCTGAAAGTAAATGAGCCACGACAAAGTGCATATACTGAAAACCTATTTGAACTAACTATTTTTCAGAAAAGAAAAATTTTTTCTTAAAAATTTCTGCACGCCTTTAAAGAAGATACAAAGACTTTGCCAAAAAAGTACCACATTCCCTATTCAACCCACTTTCCCTATTCAAGAAATTTAGAGGGTTGATGGGGATGGCCCAGGGTGCAACAACAATGCATACAAATTTGGTAAAAGTGAAACGAAAATTGACCTGTTTCAGGATTTTGTTGCCAAATATTTTTTTTCTGAGAAAATGACTTTGTTCCATAATTTTGACGCGCACTCTATAGGTATTATAGGTGCCAATTGGTTCGTGTTATAAAGTTGCGTGAAGGATTTAAGGACTGACACTGGAGGTGTGTGATTTTACAAAATTAAGCTTTAGTTAGACTTTATAGTTGTGCGGATGTGAAGAAAAACATGCGTTTTTTTGCTTACCGTTTATTGTCAAATATATGTTTTAGCATTTATGGGCCAATATTTTAGCAGCACATTGTTATTGATGATTGGAGGCCCTCGATATTATCGTATTTTCTATTGAAAACAACATCTTTCAGATATGCAAAGATGCTAAAGTCCAGAGGATTCCAGTCTGGAGAGCGTGTTGGAAAGGAAGAATGAAGTCCTCGACTTATTATACGGTTGTCAGAGAACTCTTGCAAATAGCTTAGATTTGCAGAAGTACTGTGGGCAGTCGCCCAGTTGAAAATATACCAAATGTATTTCTTCATCATCTAGTTAGTTTATGAACGGCCCCAGCATTATTCTTTTGTACCTTTCACTACTAATGGTATCATGAAAGTAAACTGGGTCTTATACACTAGTGGAAAAAATTAAAGGATCAAAAAAATATCCCAAATTTTTTGAGGTTTTCCAAGTTACTGTATTTACCTTAAAAATGGTCGTACAGAAATTTAAAAAAATAGATTTTGAATGAGCTCAAATGAAAAAACTGATGTAATTTCTTCAAAAATGTTCATAATGTAAAAAAAATCACAAACAATAATTAGAAAGACGAAACATTAAATTGCACTTAAAAAAAAGCTATAATTTGAAAAAAAAATAAATAAATGGAAAAACTACTTAGAATTTTTTGGATTTAATCTTAGAAATATTTTAGCACTCACTTCCAAATTCTGTTTACGACTGGTGCTCTGGGATAAAGGCAGTGAGGCGTTAACACCGAAAGAATGTTATTTCGGTGTCACCGAGTGAGGCCGTACTGCCGTAGAAACATTTGAAGTTAGAATTATCAAAAAACATGTGTTTTTTCTCGAGCTTTCGCTGAAGCGATCGATATTCCTTTCATTTTGCCTGATTTTCACAACTTTGGGTTCAAGAAACTGTGAGAGAAACTTTACCTGATCACCCCCATAGTTTATACTGTTCTCCGAGCGTTTGGGTTGGTTTCGCATATTCTTTTATTCATATCACCTTCAATTACCAATAATTATTCGGTTATGAGATCGCGTTTATTAATGTTTGAGAGAATCCCGAAAATCCCGGGATTATCCAAGTACATTCCCGGGATTTTCGGGGTCAGAAAACGGCCGGGATCCCGGGATCCCGAGATTCGGGATCCCGGGATTGTATTCTCTAACTGTAACCTTCTTGCAGCAGAGTGATAAAAAAAATCAAAATGAGTTTTTGATTATTGCGAATTTATAATTTTTTTTTAATGCTCAAGGAGTAGTTTTGAAAAAAAACTGATTTTTGTTTCACTCACACATTCTTTGGAGAATGAGTTTGGGATCATAAAATACTCAGGAACTGACGAGCCTTCGGCTCTCATTTCTCCTAAGAAATACACACACGTTCTTTAGAGATGAGTTTGGAGTCATAGAAATCCGACCGGGCAACCCCCACGTGGTTCGCTTTGGGTAATGCTGATGCCAGCGGTAGTTTTTGTTTGAATTTTTTTAGTCATTAAAAAAAATACAAAAAAAATTCTTTTTTTGAAAAAATGTTGTTTTCCATAAATTTCAACATTTTTATTTATAAAAATGCAAAAGAAAACCGAATCAACATTATTTTTGCATTTTCTAAAAGAATGATCATTTCATATCAAAATCATGATCCTTTAATTGTTTTTCAAAAATTTGATGGAATAAAACAAAAAAACGGCTCGATCGATTGAATCGAAACTTTGTGGAATTTTTGTGGGCATATTGAACTGTAAAAGGCACACCTAACATTACTGATTTTCCTGCTATTTCCAACTTAGCAACTGATTTTCCCAAAAGCCATCAAAAGCCTTTTTTTCTCGATTTTTTAAATTAACGAAGAGTTAAAAAAAAAATTTTCAAAAAATCTTATCTGACGTTAGTGGAAAAATTATTCAAGATTTCTAAAACGTCCCTAATTTTTGTGTGCGAAAAGCGGTTGCTGAGATATTGATGGTTGAAGACAAAAAGTCCTTTTCCATTCAAAGTTCGATATCTCAGCGAGAAATGATCGTATCGAACTTTTTAAAAAAGCAAATTCAAGCCGAATAAACAAGTGATCCGATAGATATAGTGGTCAAGTTGTAAAAAAAAATTCCAAGTTTGTAGACCAAAAAAAGAAACGAAAAAGTTTCGAAAAAAATATTTTTTTAGTATTCATTAGGATTGAGCGGAAAACATTGCTTGGAAATTTTTTTATCGTATGATCTCAAAACTAAAAACTTCACTCTTTAAAATCCATTTTTTTAAATTCCTGTGCGACCATTTTTAAGGGAAATACAGTCACTTGAAAAACCTTAAAAAATTTGGAATTTTTTTTTGGTCCTTTAATTTTTTCCACTAGTTTATTTTACTCTACGACTAGAAACTGATAACCACATACCAATTTCTGGCGAATGTAACGGAGTCTCAATAAAACTGTGTGGATTCTCAGATGTCAAAAATTTTTAGTTTTGAGAATTCACATCACCCGACAATTGAAGATTCTAGAATCTGAACATCAGGATATTTCGCCAAATATTCATTTTTACAGGCCTCTGAAGAGTAAATCCATTCACCATTGATTAATGTACAATTGCGTTAATAGGAATTCACAATACATGTGTTTTGTTTTAAATCATAAGTCATTGCAGAGTTAAATAATTTGGAAGCTGAATTTTCACGAATATTAAAAAGAATATCAGACACACGAACAAGAACGCGAACATGAACGCGCGTTCATCCTGTCAACTCTACAGTACACACATACGTACTTGTGTATCAGTCTTCTAGGCATAGCGGCTTTATTTTTATCAAGATGTCGAGTAAAGATGAATTAGATTTACTAGCAGTGACGTGTGTTTGTATTTTACAAAGAAAACATCAATTAAAGAAAAGACTCCAACCACGAAGGAAATGGGTGAAAGAATGGCTTTTGAAGCAGAATGAATATACTCACATTCAGAGCTGAGCCAGAGCATTGTGCTGAGTGCTTGAAGCCTTATTGTGCTCCCGAGCACTTTTTAAAACCAGTGCTTAGTGCTTAGTAATTCAAGCACTCCATGAAAAGGCTTAGTGCTTAGTAATCCCTCAAGTGCTCCGAAGCACATCCGGGGATTACTAGGCACTATGCCTTTCCGAAATCTTGTCGTAACACGACCATACGCTGAGGCGCTGTGGTCGGAGGAGTTAATGTGTACCAGGGTGATCAATTATTGAGGCATGAACGGAACTTGTAATTATCAGTTATTGGTTATTGATTCATGTAATGGGGTGTGGATATGTGAATTTTGAGTTCGTTAGTTTTAGAGGAATTTGTTTCGCTGCACTCCATATCTTATCCGTCAATGACGCATATGAAGAATGCAAGTTTGCTAACTAGCAAACTTGCATAATTACATGTATCTCCAATTGAATACATTTTTATAAAACAATTCGCAGTAAATATCTTTTTTTCCAACAGTTTTCTAAAAGTGCTTACGGCTTAGTGCTCGAAAAATCGATTTACTTTAATAAAGTGCTTAGTAATCGCGAGTTTTTTGTGCTCGATGCTCGGGATTATTTGTATTGAGTGCCAGTGCTTTTGGCTTGAAAAACTTTTCTTCAGTGCTCGGCACAGCTCTGCTCATATTAATTTACTTGACCAGCTACGATTAGAACCTGATGATTGGCGAAACTATCTTCGCATAGACGAAGACAGTTATGTATGACTTTTAGGGTTACTAACATCACTAATTGTAAGACAGAACACCCATATAAGATCAGCTATATCACCTCATGGAAGATATCAGCCACACATCAGTATTGGCCACTGGAAGAAATTATGAAGATTTAAAATGTTCTACTATAATTTCTCCTCAATCACTGTGTTACATAATTCCAGAGACATGAATACTAGAAACAGATGATCTAGGAATGTCTTGATCTCTAACAAAAAATAGGTGTTCATAATACCACATATGTGGAACATAATATATGATCAGCCCCAGAACCTGATGTTTTAATCTATATTTTTTTTCAAGTTCTGCTTTCCTGGTGTGATGAAGTATTCAATGCTGAATACATTTCTGTTGAAACCACTGTATTCATTCGAATAGTTTTCAACATATCGAAGAAAAAAACCCGGAAAAAAAGTCAAATATGTTGAGTCAATATTAAGTTCATTATTCTTATTTAAAACATCCTGAGCGTGAACCGTTTTTACAACATCGAAGAGGAAGAATGTGGAAAGGTCATGCATATTCTGAATTTCAGGAATATCATCACAGGGTGCTTCAAATTTTGTGTCGAAAATTGTGATCAAAAATTGGCCATAACTTCTGTTTTTCAAATTAGAACCCTATTCTTTTATGATTACGTTGGATTCCGCGGTGAAAAATAATGATATTTTTCTGTCATGATTATGCTCCTAAATTCAATAATTTTTGAGTTTTTTTTTAATTTAGGAGCATAATCATGATAGAAAACTATCATTATTTTTCACCGCAGAATCCAACGCAATCATAAAAAAATAGGGTTCTAATTTGAAAAACAGAAGTTATGGCCAATTTTTGATCACAATTTTCGACACAAAATTTGGTACACCCCGTGATGATATTTCTGAAATTCTAAATATGCATGACCTTTCCACATTCTTCCTCTTCGATGTAAAAACGGTTCATGCTCAGGATGTTTAAAATACGAATAATGAACTTAATATTGACTAATTATACATATTTGACTTTTTTCCGGTTTTTTTCGATATTTTGGAAACTATTCGAATGAATACAATGGTTTTAACAGAAATGTATTCAGCATTGAATACTTGATCATACCAGGAATGCAAAACTTGAAAAAAAAATTTTTTCATCAAATTTATTTCCACTCCCTGTGTAACCGGAAGTACTTGAGCATCGAAAATATTTTAGCTCTGTAGAGAATTTCAAGCAAAATCATAATCCCAATTTTCAGATTTCAAATATGTACAGTTCTCCAGAAACGTCTAATAGGCAGTCGAACTTGGGACACCCTGTATATGTACGTGCGTTCATGTTCGCGTTCTTGTTCCTGTGTCTATTGGCGCCTTAAGAATTGACAATAATTCAATATTGGCTGTCAGTTTAGAAATTCTATGATATGAACCAACACATCCTACACTGAGGAGGTGTTGTACCTATAAACAGAACCCAAGAAGTGAGAAGTGGGAAATAAAAATCCAAAGTCAACTGCGATGTTACCTGTTACCATCATTTATAAAGATCCTGTATTTATCACAATGGTTTAGGTACAGTAAGCTGGTCATATAAAATAGTTATAATATTTTTTTTCCGGCAAGTTCGCACAAACCTGCGAGTTTCATACAGGTACCCCAGATTAGATAACTGTTAAAACAGATAACATAAGTTGAAGGCTACCTTTCGATCGTATCGATCCCCTACTTACTCAACCCTCATTTTCAGATAGTCAGTCAATTAATCCAAACTCGTCCTAGTTTCGATACAGATAACAAGAACCGGCAGGTCAAGCCTGCTGCAGCTAACTACCTGGGAATTCTCGTGAAAATTTAATGGGAAATGAGTTCCTGCTGGGATAACAATGGAATTGATAGGTAATACGGAAAGTTAAATCAAACAGTTTAACTTTACGTAACTAGGAATCGGAGAGTTGGGAATATTTCATTGAAGCTCATAATTATGCACTCCATAAATCCTGCTCGACTCACAAATCAGGATCGAAGTAGACAAGCAATTCGAATTATCTAAACACTTGTTTCCTTGATATGATGAATCTCTGAGTAATAATAATGGGTGAAGTCTTTGTTGAAGTCACAAAACAGGATTGATAATAATCTATAGATTCACAGCACATACAAAAGAAGACATTTTCTGGAAAGCTTAAAATTCAATGTGCGTATTTATCGAAGTAAAAGGTCATACAATAGTGCATTAGGATTTTGAAGGGAAAAACATGAACATTACTGCACAGTTAAAATGTTTCTTTCATAAAGTCTCCCCGTAGGCCACGATTTAGGTATATCACGTTTTTGTAACTAAAACTGAGGCAGACTGGCACTCCTGAAATATCGTCAATGTCAAAATAATTCTGCGAGACGTCGCCAATGCCAATTTCTACACTCAACATAATCTTCCATCTTAGACAAGATATTATCACAGACCATTATCTTCGAATAATAAAGAACTCTTCGCTTTGAAATTGAAAATGCCGAAAGTAGTTTTGAAGAAGCAGAGACAAAGTATCAGGAAGTGCTATACAGAACTGAAATCAACTTATTCCAATCGTAGCCCTGTTGATGTTTTGATATTTGAATGTCTTCTCTAGGCTTATTTCTTGAGAATTTCGAAATGTGGTGAATTCCATAAGTACGTCTGTTCGTTTAGAAGTTTTCCTGCCGGGTTATTTATGTACTTTTATTCTTTCTCTAATAAACTATCACAACAAAGTAACGGACTACTGTATACACTATTTTTCATTAAAATTTCAACACTCTATTCTTGATTTCCGTACAAGAAAATAGCATAACTGAATCTTCCAAACAGTTTATAAACGTGAAATTTCCAGTAACAAAGAGGAAAAATTTTCTTCAACAGTGGCCAGGTCTTTGGAATTTTTGAAATCACATAATGACTCCTCTATTCATTAATATTCCGAAGTAAATTCACATTCTGAAAAATACGTAATTAATACGACCTCTATGTAGAGAAAATAATGTTGCGTAGTTGTCTGACAGGAAAATGACTATAACCTAACATTTTCAAAATATACACGGTGAAATGTGTCAAACATTCATGGCCAATCGGGAGACTTTATAAATGTGAATGGAGTAAACCTTATTGAGAGACCAACTAATTAGTTGTAATTAAACACTTGATATTTGTCCGAAACAATATACATTGCGAACAAATTCAGGATATGCAGTGCGGTTGGCTCAGTGGTAGAGCCGGTGGTCCCAAATTCAATTCTGAGGCTAGGAAAGAAATCTTCTAGTCACGGTAATCGCCACCATTCACTGTTGGCTCAACCTTGCTGTACCTGAGGTGGCGTAAGGATACAGTAACAAAGCCTACATAGAACCACAGCCCCCTATATATACTAGCCTGGAAGATGATAAAATGGCAACACCGCTCTGAGTCGTACGCCAGGCGATTCAGTCGAACGTTGTTATTGTAAATGGACGATCACTTCTGATTCTGGAGTTAATCATTATTGTTTTTCGCGGGTATTTCGTGGTATTTTTGTGTATAACGATGTGAAAGGTGAATGAATGCAATGCAGTGATAAATATGGTCGGATATTTGTACCTATGTTCTGTGATTAAACTGCAGTGTGGAAATAGTGAAATTTCCTTTGGATTATTTCTACTTTGAGATTAGTTCATTTCAGTTGAGACTATAGACAACAAGATGGAGTAGAAATATGAGTATTTCATTTATTCCGATTTTATAAAACATTTCGATGATCTTTCTAATAATTTTCCAACGAAAATTGATACATCTGGATGGGAGATCAAGAAGCTCAAAGAATCTATATATTTTTATATGTATTCAATTTCCAAAAATCTGCATCTGTAGATGCTTCAGCTGAAAACAATAAGGACCTTATTCATTTTAAATTATTCATTAAGAATGTTCAGTGATTCCTGCAGTGATTTGAAATGGATTTTTCCATTCGATCAAGTTACTAATCTGCTTTCCCGCTACAGAAATTCAATTAATGGGGATTCAGATTCGAAATTTATCAATTTGTTTCATCAACATTTTTACACAGTTCAGATCAAAAAATAATTTTATGTGAATTTACTCTTCATATCATTGAAATTATATTCTGAATTCACAGAGACTTGTAGTTGTGGTTTACATTCGTAAATCATTCTAAATTCACTTTGTTCTGTTTTCGCAAATTTAATTTTGAAAAATTTTGTAGAAAATATGAATTACAATATTATTGTCCACCGAATGGAAAATAAACAGAAACATTTGTAGATAGCAGAAACTCACCATTATAGTAAGAACCAAAACAAGACAAACTCTTAGATGATTATCTCAATTTTCATTAGCCTACATTATTAGTGTTATATAATAGTTATGTTTGGGAATATATTTTTAGTTTGAGAATTTCATTCAAGTTTATAATTTTTTTGCCAATAGTTAACCCTACACCTTTTCGTGGTTCTTGCTGAACAATGAATTGAATAACAACCACCTAGGTTTCTATTCCAACTTGATCTCAATAATATTGTGCAGAATGAAATGTGGTTTTTCAATTTATCGAAAAAGTAGGGTCTCATATTGTTTATTCATCCAGGGATTACAAGCAAGAAAACCTATTCAATGAGTTAACTAGAGTTTTAAATTGGAAATATACGATATCCAGCGCTACCGCATTGAGGAAGTATGCCTCTAAGAGACTATAAATTGCGGCGATGTCAGACTGTGTTCCAGGCTATCTCTATAGTGCGCTGTGATAGATCACAACTGATTCTCCTTATACTCGCTCAAGCTCTCGACTGCTTAAGAGGGGTCTCCTTGGAGAAGACCTAGGAGGATCAGTATAATAATAATATAATTAATCTCTGAGTTAATTGGAGTCAGAAAGTTCTTTTCTAAGACACAGGGTGTTACATGTTTTCCAAATAAATAACAAATTCCTGGTTATTTTCGAAACGGCTTGAGATATTTTAATGAGATTTCGTAAAAAGGAACACCTCATTAAGGTGATTATTTTACGTTGAATACAGCAACTACAGTGGAGTGCGTACTGGCATTGACTTCAATATATTTGGGAAAAATAGTACGCCTGTGACTTTTTCCAAAATAAAAATCGTTCCTTCAATTCTTATCCAATTTAGAACAAATGGGTCTATGCGTTTTTTCTCTAGGAAGAACCACTTTTCATGCTATAAAAGTGGGAAATTTTGAAGCTTTGATGAAATTATTCTGGAGTAGACTACTCTTCATGTTTCGGTTTCCGTTTGGAGTTCGAGTGACAGGAAGTGCCAATATCGGAATTAAGAAAGAACATATCATTATTATTATTGTTTTATCCACATATATAACTCTAATAATAAACATTATTGTGAGCAGTATCAAAACTATTAAATTACCTCAACTTGAGTACTCGCAGAACATAAAATATACTATTGAACGGTTTTTGGCGCTCTAGTTCATCGGAACTGAGTGCTTATCAATTTGCCCAAATGTCTGTAATTTTCGAATATTTCGATGAAAATGGTCTTAAACGATTTGGTTCGACTCACTGATCAAGAATCCGTGGTCGAAATTCATTCTGTCCGGCCGGTCCGGCCGTCCAGCCGGCCGTAGGCACGATAACTCTCGAACGGAATGAGCTAGACAGTTGAAATTTTCAGAGTAGGTTTGGGGGATAAATATCTCGGCTAAGTTTGTTACTGGGCAAAATAGGACAGATGGTTTTGGAGTAACAAAAAAAAATTTTTTTTTTTACAGAACAAATTCCAAATGAATTTTTTTTTCAATAAGCAGTTTTACGATAAGAATCCAATGATATCATTTTTAACTCTAACAAGCTAATACTTTCGGAAATATGATTTTTCAAAATTTCAATGATAAATCGTATTTCACAGATATAATTATTCTACGTATGAATTGTCATAATATCAACTCATTTTTCTGAGATATGTCATTATCTAATCAATCGAAGAATTGTGAGCGAAGTGGGAAAAATCTCAGTTGTTTGCTCCGAAATTAGTTTTTCTCAGAAAAGTCTTACATTTCGGAACAGAACATGAAGTAAGAGATCTGAGAGTAGTGAGACTGCTTTTCATCCATAGACATAGAATGCAAATAGAATGTAAATATTGAAAGCATAATTCTGCAGTTCGAGAGAGGAGAAAATTTGGTGAACGTAGATCAGGAAATTTTTGATCGATTACAAGGTAATTTTTCATTATTACTCTTCTTTGATACATGTTTTATGAAATATCTACTATTTGTAGGTACTTTAAACCTGTTTTGGACAATTGTCATACGAAACTTGTTGGCGCTCTAGTTCCTCGGAACTGAGTGCTCATCAATTTGCCCAAATGTCTGTAATTTTCGAATTTTTCGATGAAAATGGTCTTAAACGATTTTTTAATCGATTCTGTCCGGCCGGCCGTAGGCACGATAACTCTCGAACGAAAGGAGTTAGCGGATTGAAATTTGCAAGGTGGGTTTGGAGCGTAAATATCTCGGAGGAGCTCGTTAATGGAAGAAATCCATCAAGCGTTTTCGGAGTTTTGGCCGATTTTAGTAAAAATATTTTTTATGAATATTTCCGAAACCGATCACTCGATCTATCTAAAATTTAGAATCAAATTGTAGAATCATGACCTTTATACGCATGTGAAGTTTTGTATTGACCAGATTACCGCAAAGTGTAAAAAAAAATTTTGAAAATTCAAAAAAAGTTTTTCTACAATAACTCTCGAACGGAATGAGCTAGGTAGTTGAAATTGTCAGAGTAGGTTGGGGAGATGAATATCTCGGTTGAGTTCGTTATTGGGCAAAATTGGCCAGATTTAATTCGATTTCTTCCATGGTGCAGTTCTCATTCTCAGATTGCTCATTTAATCTTGATAAATAAACTATTATTTGAATTGAATTTCCTTTATGATGCAGTTCTATCATAAGAATACATTGATATAATTCCCAACTCTGAGAAACCAATACTTTCGGAGATATAATTTGTCTGTTTGAACTAGAGCGCCAGAAAGCTCCTGTCCACAGGGCTTGAACCCATTTTTTTCTGGGGTTTCTCTCCCAAACTCTGAAAAATATCTATAAAATAAAAATTAATTATTTTGTGATTTGCTTCTGCGTAAGAAACACAGGATATTTATCAGAAGCAATCAATTACACATTATTGCCTAACAAACAACAACGAAACAACATCAACGAAGAAACAACTATATCGTAACGTTTCGGAGTCTATATCAGACTCCTTCGTCAGACGCTTAATGAAAATCTTTAGAATTATTTTGTTGATAGTTATTGTGAAATTCAAGAATTGTCACATTGACAGTATTTAAAATCATAGCTAACATAGTTTTACTTCGTATAGAAATTTCCAAGTTCCAACTCCATTTTCAATAAATTTAGCCAAATAGGTCAATACCAATTGAGCAATTTGCAAAATTGCATTCTCTGTTCAATAAAATACAAGTTGACTCCTTAAGTTTCCTTTTCATAAAATCAGGTTCTGTCATTAGAATCTTTGTATTACTGCAATCCATCAATCCTTGGATTGTACATACATGTTCTGCTATTTTTGATTTCTGTATGTCTCTATTTCTCAAGTTATTCTTATGCTCTGACTTTCTTACTTCTAGTGGTCTTGATGTTTCTCCTGTGTATGATTTACCACAAATACAAGGAATATTATATACACAGTTTTTTGATTTTTGTTTTTCATTTATGGGTTTTGTTTTCGTTAATAAAGACCTAAGATCATTCTGTGTTTTGAAGACGCTTCTTAAATTGAACAGCAACCCAATCTGTTGAATGTGATCCCTTATGTTCGTGGCCTTTCTGAAAAAATTAGAAGAATCGGTTCTAAGTTCAATATAAGAACCGTCTTCAAAACACAGAATTATCTTAGGTCTTTATTGACGAAAACAAAACCCATAAATGAATAACAAAAATAAAAAAACTGTGTATATAATATTCCTTGTATTTGTGGTAAATCATACACAGGAGAAACATCAAGACCACTAGAAGTAAGAAAGTCAGAGCATAAGAATAACTTGAGAAATAGAGACATACAGAAATCAAAAGTAGCAGAACATGTATGTACAATCCAAGGAGATCACATGATGGATTGGAGTAATACAAAGATTCTAATGACAGAACCTGATTTTATGAAAAGGAAACTTAAGGAGTCAACTTGTATTTTATTGAACAGAGAATGCAATTTTGCAAATTGCTCAATTGGTATTGACCATATTTGGCTAAATTTATTGAAAAAGGAGTTGGAACTTGGAAATTTCTATGCGAAGTAAAACTATGTTAGCTATGATTTTAAATACTGTCAATGTGACAATTCTCGAATTTCACAATAACTATCAACAAAATAATTCTAAAGATTTTCATTAAGCGTCTGACGAAGGAGTCTGATATAGACTCCGAAACGTTACGATATAGTTGTTTCTTCGTTGATGTTGTTTCGTTGTTGTTTGTTAGGCAATATTGTTCAATTGATTGCTTCTGATAAATATCCTGTGTTTCTTACGCAGAAGCAAATCACAAAATAATTAATTTTTATTTTATAGATATTTTTCAGAGTTTGGGAGAGAAAACCCAGAAAAAAACCGTGCAATAATGAGTATACCTCCCACAGTATCCTTAAATGATTACATAAAATATACTCTTCATAAAACAGTGAGACAAAAATAAGAGATGTTTCGTCCCATGGGCCATGAGGTAGGTCAATTTTGAGTGGAGTAAAATAAACCCAGCTATTTTGTAGAGTTACAACAGTTAACACGGAGTTGAATACTCTGGCATTTTCGAACGACAGGTATAGAGTAAAATATACACAACTTTTCGGTATTCGAACGCAATTTAGTAAATTAATACACCACGGACTTAATATTCCAATATACCAAGTTGGCCTAATCAAAAATCATACCATATCATTGTGTCAAGTATCAACAACATGAAATATAGAGACGATTGCAGATTTTCATTTAAGAGGGAGGGTTGCTTCACTCGGCTAGGCCTTTTTGTGTTGGTAAGACTTATTCAGAGAAAATTCATGTTGTTTATTTATGAAACAATCTTTAGAATAAAATTTCAAAAGATGAGATTATCAAACAATCTAGAAGCGTACTAGCATAGGTAGGGAAGCCTGGACACGTGTACCACGGTAGTTCTACACATCATGTTTATTCCATGATTTATGATTTTATTTATGAAGCGCTCCTTAGAATAAAATTTCAACTGATGAGGTATCAAACAATCCAGTAGCTTAGGTAGGGAAGCCCGGACACGTATACCACGGTAGTGTTTATTCCATGATTTAAAAATTTGACGAATGTCCAAATTCTTTCAATGTCCAAATTCTTTTCTATTTAAAATCAATATAATTTGTACTATTGGCATTATTTTTACTGGGTTGTGTGCTTAAAATCTTCAGACAACAAATGTTGAGTCTGACACGAAAGTGATGAATATTTTCTCTAGTGAGTCGCTATACTAATTTTCCTTCATAAGTAAGTTTATTTGTTACTGCTGAGAAGTAAATATATTTATAATCCCCTTCTATTAACTGCAAATCATTATTCTTTAAAATAGATCCATTTGTACCATATTCAACTCGTCTCGACCCACGATAGGCATTCAGTTTCGATTTAAATCATTTTTTAAACAGAATTAAATTGGATCTTCCTAGATTAACTTAACAGATTGTCAGACACATGTCATATGTTTTTGTAAAGATCATCGACGAATATGAAATTCATGAAAGACAGATAACGATCTATAGAGAGCACAAAATATAATATGAAATAATTTATAGCCACGTCCAAAATCAAAAACTGTCTGGTCGAATTTAAAAATAGTTGTCCAGTACACCCTCATCGAACTTTACTGTAAAATAAGGTTTTGAAGGCTCTCAAAGAATTTCAACGATATCTGACGGATAGTTTCTGAGATACAGAATTTTTTTAAATATTTTTTCTCTAATTTTCCAGTCATGCGGTCCTGACAAAATTTTGCATTAGACTTCGTGTCGGTGTTTTTCACCGCGCTTTGATTTGATCAGATTGGAATTTTTTGAGTTATTGGGAAATCAAAATTTCAAATGGCTATAACTTTGAAAATACTCGGTGGATTTTGCCCATTAACGAACTCAGCTGGCGAATTTGGACTCCAAACCTATCCTGAAAATCTCAACTCTCTAACCCATTGCATTCGAGCGTAATCGTGCTAACGGCCGGCCGGCCGGACAGAATCAATTCTTAGCTCGGATTCTTGATCAGTGAGTTGTTGATCGTTTAAGACCATTCTCGGCCAAATATTCGAAAATTACAGACATTTGGACGAATTGACAGGCACTCTGTTCATAGAACAGCGCGCCAAATTCCATTGAATGATCAGATCAACTGATGTTCAATCTTTATTCTGATCTCTGATCTCAGTGTTGGTTTTCGCCACAAGGCTGTGCGATTAAACTTCTTTAGGATTTCATTATAATTCGGATTAATTTTACTAGTCCACTGTAATAAAAATATTTATTGTCTAGAGTTGTTTTGCAGACAGTAATTTTCCTTCACAAGTACCAAACCCAACGTTATAACCATCTCCTGTACATCTTCCTCTCATTATTACTGAATCTCCATCCTGCAGGAATTTTCTTTGGCTTCCATCGCTAAGCCTTATGGGTTTTGTGCCTTTCCACGATAATTCCAGAAGGGATCCGAAGGAATCAGAGGTCTGAAAAATATTTTATTTGATTTTTAATTAAGTGATAAGGTTTGTTCCAAAATGAATGAGAATCCAAAATAGTTATTTCTTGTCAGATGCTCCGCCGTATTCTCAAAGCATTCAATCTCCGTTAAGTCCTAACTGAGGTCCTCAGTTAAGGATAAAAAATTGGTTCAAGCACTGACGTGAAGTCAGAAGCTTTTGCGCGTATGTTCTATTGTCCATTCTTCTGTATTGGACACCCTTAATCGAATTTACCATGGTAAATTATGTTGTCCATTCTCCTGTATTGGACACTCTTAATTAAATACGGGAGAATGGACAACATAATTTACCATGGTAAATTCGATTAAGGGTGTACAATACAGAAGAATGGACAATAGAACATACGCGCAAAAGCTTCTGACTTCACGTCAGTGCTTGAACCAATTTTTTTTTTCGTGATTTTTTTTGAAATTTTCTAGGGGTACGGTTATTAAAATTTTTTTGTTCGTCATATTTTTCGAATTTTCTAGTGGTACGGATCTTACAAGATTTTGAACACGTCTTTATGTTGATTTTCTACTACTAGTTACCAAGCTTCAATTCGATAGACTATTTATTTTTTCAGTTATCAAGAAAATAATATTCCAGGTGGGTATAACTCGGAAACCGTTAGACCGATTATGCCCAAAAACGAACTCAACTCTCCCTTTCGGATACGCAACCTACCCTGAAAATTGCAAGTCCCTATCTCCTTTCGTTCGAAAGTTATCGAGGCAACGGTCACCCATCTACTGAATTCACACAAGAATGCTCCAATCTCCAACAATATTAAACCGATCGTATTATAACTTGAAACTTAGCGGTAGAGTTAGGTTATGAAGGCTCTTGCAGAATTTCATCAATTTCTAACGATTAGTTACTGATATATAGAATTTTTTTTTTTTATTTTCAATGATTTATTAAAAATTTTCTACAAATGCTATACTCACCAAATTTTGCAAACATTTCCGCGTTGGCATTCTAAAACTAATAACCATGTTTGAATTCAATCGGTTCAGTACTTTTCGAGTTAATGAGGAACAAAAACCACGAAATTTCAGAAAATTTCAGATGGCTATAACTCTAAAACCGTTTGGCCGATTATGCTCATAAACAAACTAAAATGTCGCGTTCTGGTGTTCATCCTAACCTGAAAATTTCAAGCCGCTATCTCATTCCGTTATCAAGTTATAGTGACAACAAAAATATTTTTTAATAATTTTTTTAAAATTTTCTAGCCATATGATTGGCACAAAATTTCACAAGCGTGCTTAGGCTCATATTTTACAACTACTCACCAAGTTTCAATTCGATCGGATTTATATTGGTTTAAAACAAAATTATTACTCGGAAACCGCTGGGCCGATTATGCCCATTAACGAACTTGTCCGTCGTATTGGGATGCGCCACCTACCCTGAAAATTTCAAGTCGCTAGCTCTTTTCGTTCTCAAGTTATCGTGGCAACGGCCGGACAGAATGAAATTTGACCTCGAATTCTTCATTGGGGAGTCGAACTTAATCGTTTGAGATCATTTTTTTCAAAAAATTCGAAAGTTACAGACATTTGGGCAAAACTATAACGCGATGTTCCCCAGAACATACGCGCAATAAGAATCGCAACCTCGGTTAACGTATGTAACGATGGTGAAACAGGCCTGTTTCACGTTAATTTTCACATTAACTGAGGTTGCCATTCTTATTCATCCTTAACTGAGGACCTCAGTTAAGACCTAACGGAGATTGAATGCTTTGTGAATACGGCGGATTGTGTTCTTGATTAAAATAACTTCATATCGCAGTACCAAAATTGTATCACCCTCCGCCGTATTCACAAAGCATTCAATCTCCGTTAAGTCCTAACTGAGGTCCTCAGTTAAGGATAAATAAGAATCGCAACCTCAGTTAACGTATGTAACGGTGTTGAAACAGGCCTGTTTCACGTTAATTTTCACTTAACCTGAGGTTGCGATTCTTATTTATCCTTAACTGAGGACCTCAGTTAGGACTTAACGGAGATTGAATGCTTTGTGAATACGGCGGCCTGTCCTGTATCTTAAAAGTTATGACTTTTAGGACATGAGTCAAAGAATCACATCCTTAAATATTTGCATGTTAATGTCTTTAAGAAAGCCTGTAGTTCCTTAAACTTAAACCATAGGGAAATAGAACGAATTCAACGAATTGTCTCTGACTTAAACACATGATTCTTTGAATCATTTTAAATTTTAAGGAGAGACTGGAGAGAGACACTTCCTATTATTCTTATTCCTATCCTATGACGAATGTCCTAAAAGGCTGTTTTTTTTGAGCTACAGGCTACCGCTACAGGGACAGACAGAAGACAGGGCGAAAAACTTTGGCACAATTGTCAATTACCTACAATCTACAATCCTACATCCTACAAATAAACTATAACTACTTTACTACTTATATTTATTTAGAGAGGTCGGAAGAAGATTCCTTCTTCCGTTTCAAGACAAATTGACAAAAAAGTATAACGCTTTTCAGATACCTTAACAACTTTCCGAACCTTCTTATGACCTATGGTTGAAAAGTATCAGGTACCATGTAAGACGTGGCGACATCTATTGTAGCCTTTCCCGTGATCCGAAATGAGTAATGATTGCAGGAATCTGCAATAAGTCTATAATAGTTTTGATTACAGTGTCCCTTTTCTGGAATACAGTTGTGACATGTATATGGATACATTGGTTGTGAAGTAATGATGTATTTGTCATTACTTCACAACTGTATTTAAGAAAAAGGTCACTGTAATCACAACTATTATAGACCTATTGCAGATTCCTGTAATCATTGCTCATTTTGGATCGCGGTAAAGGCTACAATAGATGTCGCCACGTCGTACATGGTACCTTCGGATTTCTATTAGAATTATTATCAGTATTTTCTATGAATTTTTTCATAATAATATCTCATTGTTTGTATATCTCCAATCAAAGAAATATAAAATATCTGGTATACTTATTACATTATTATTGTAAATACGTGTAGGTATTTGACTTTGGCGGTATCTTCGGCTATTGAATACCAGAGGATTCAAATTATTCCGACATCTATCGCACAACGACAATACGTATTTAATGAAAAATTCGAAACACTAACTGTTGATATGAGAGATATTAAAATGAGCATTAACGAATAGGCCTGAAAATAATCATTTTTGCGCGTATGTTCTGGGGGACATCGTGTAATCATTTTGCCCAAATGTTTAGATTAGGTGCTATTCATAACACTTAGCGTCAAAAGTTATGTAGGTAGTCACATTTACCTATTTTAATATTATATATTTACCTCTCCACTAATGGTACCACTGGCTAAAAGATCTCCTGGATTCATATTACATCCAGTTATAGTATGCTGAGCTATTTGTTGTTTGGGTGTCCAATATAGATATTTATAATTTGATCGACATATGATTGTTGCAATTTTTGAATTATCCGCTGAAAATAGAACATATATCTGAGATATATAATATACATAATATAGATACATAACAATATATTAGTGATGTAAAGTCCCCAGAAACAAAGCAGTTCGGTATAACGGTATAATAATAATGTCTGATATTTTTCCTCCAGGTGTGTAGGCACCTATAGGTCATTATTATGATGTTACGTTACGGTCAAAGTACCGACACAGTACCATTATACATAGCTATTATGGAATTGAAGTATTATAGTACCATGTCCGTACTATATATCCATTTCTGTATTTTACGATGTGTAAAGTTGAAATTATCGTAAAAGCACTACTGTATATAATATACAGGGTGTTTGGTGATTCAACGTGATCGTTCGAAGCGTCGTCATTTGCAACGAATTGAGTTGAGATTAATCAACTTTTTGAAAATATTCTGCTTTGTTATCGAAAAAAATTAATTTTGTGAAAACTACTTGACTCTAAATATTAAATGAATACTTTTTTTAGAGCTGAAGAGATGGTTATCATTTGCTGCGAAAAAGTATTTACTAAAAAAATAGATAACCTGAGATATAAGGAGTAATAAATGGCATCAACTGTTTTCCTCATAAAATCTTGATGAAACAACTGAGTATTACTCGAGAAAAATATTATGAACTTGGTGTACAAATTCAGGAATAAACTTCCTTGTTTCATTAGCTTTTCAAAAAGGTACATATGTCAATAATTCTTTCACGAAATCAAAAAATATGGCCGGAAAACCACTGCAATGGGTCGTATTTTATTCCAGGGACACATCCCATAACACAATGCAATATCAGCATTTTTGGCGCTCTTGTTCCTAAGAACAGAGTGCTTATCAATTTGCCCAAATGTCTGGATTTTCGAATTTTTGGCTGACAATGGTCTCAAACAATTTGGTTCGACTCACTGATCAAGAATCCGAGGTCGAAATCGATTCTGTCCGGCCGGCCGTCAGACCGTTCGTTAAGACGATAACTCTCGAACGAAAGGAGTTAGAGGATTGAAATTTGCAGGGTAGGTTTGGAGCATAGTATCTCGGACGAGTTTGTTAACGGGCGAAATCCACCGAGCGGTTTCGGAGTTATGGCTGTTTTTAGTAAAATCATTTTTTATGAATATTTCCGAAACCGATCACTCGATCTATTTGAAATTCAGCATCAGATTGTAGAATAATGACCTTTATACGCATGCGAAGTTTGGTATTGATCGGATTGACGTAAAATGTAAAAAAAAAATGTTTTTCATTTTAAATTTTTTTTTCTACAATAACTCTCGAACAGAATGAGCTAGGCAGTTGAGTATCTCGGTTAAGTTCGTTATTGGCGAAATAGGCCAGATGGTTTCGGAGTAACGAAAAAAAAATTTTTTTTTAAGCAACAAATTTCAAATTCAATTTTTGGCGCTCTAGTTCCTCGGAACTGAGTGCTTATCAATTTGCCCAAATGTCTGTAATTTTCGAATTTTTCGATGAAAATGGTCTTAAACGATTTGGTTCGACTCACTGATGAAGAATCCATGGTGGAAATTCATTCTGTCCGGCCGTCCGGCCGGTCCGGCCGTAGGCACGATAACTCTCGAACGGAATGAGCTAGAGAGTTGAAATTTTCAGAGTAGGTTTGGGGGATAAATATCTCGGCTAAGTTCGTTACTGGGCAAAATCGGACAGAAGGTTTCGGAGTAATAAAAAAAAAATTTTTTTTCACATTAACAAATTCCAAATTAAATAATTTTTAATAAGCAGTTTTATCATAAGAATCCATTCATATCATTTTTAACTCTAACAAGCTAATACTTTCGGAGATATGATTTTTCAAAATTTCAATGTAAATCGTATTTCACAGATTGATATAATTATTCCTTGTATGAATTTTCATAATGTCAACTTGACAGAAGGGAAAATTGTAACTTCAAAAATATTGGGGTTGAAATACTCGTGAAGTTTGTATCGACCAGATTACCGCAAAGTGTAAAAAAAAAAAAATTGAAAATTTAAAATATGTTTTTCCACAATAACTCTCGAACGGAATGAGCTAGATAGTTGAAATTTTCAGAGTAGGTTAGAGAGATGAATATCTCGGTTAAGTTCGTTATTGGGCAAAATTGGCCAGATTTAATTCGATTTCTTCCATGGTGCAGTTCTCATTCTCATGATTGCTCATTTAATCTTGATAAATAAACTGTTATTTGAATTGAATTTCCTTCATGATGCAGCTCTATCATATGTATACATTGATATAATTCCCAACTCAGAGAAACCAATACTTTCGGAGATATAATTTGTCTGTTTGAACTAGAGCGCCAGAAAGCTCCTGTCCACAGGGCTTGAACCCATTTTTTATTTAAGATGCAGTTTCACCATTAAAATCCATGGATATCATTTTCAACTGAAACAAGATAATACTTTCGGAGATATGATTTTTCGAAATTTCAATAATGAATCGTACTTCTATGTTTTCACAGAATGCTATAATTATTCTATCTATGAATTATTATATGATCTGTGTTCATACTCGTACATGTCATATTGTTCTATTTATGACCACACACAAGCGTCTTAGTAGCTCGCCATTCGCTGACGCGAGAGGTGAGCAAAGCGACGATTTACAGCCATTGTTGACGTTCGCACACACACATACAAGCGTTTTTCAAACGTTTTGCCGGCTATCCTGACGCTAAAATCAAACACGTCTGATCTTGGCGTCCGGCGTTGCGTTCTGCTCGGCGAATCGCCAGCGTGGCAGCGGATACTCATACACAGGCGTTTTTCGAGCGACTTTTGGGCGTTTTGGTCGCTAGCGGCATCGCTAGCTGCCAGAACGCCGAAAAAGTAGCATGTGTATGGGCCGCATTTTATGACCACACACAAGCGTCTTAGTAGCTCGCCATTCGCTGACGCGAGAGGTGAGCAAAGCGACGATTTACAGCCATTGTTGACGTTCGCACACACACATACAAGCGTTTTTCAAACGTTTTGCCGGCTATCCTGACGCTAAAATCAAACACGTCTGATCTTGGCGTACGGCGTTGCGTTCTGCTCGGCGAATCGCCAGCGTGGCAGCGGATACACATACACAGGCGTTTTTCGAGCGACTTTTGGGCGTTTTGGTCGCTAGCGGCATCGCTAGCTGCCAGAACGCCGAAAAAGTAGCATGTGTATGGGCCGCATAAGAGAGGGCCAAATTCATTTCAGCTATTTTAATTTGATTTCTTCCATGGGCCTCATTCTCAGATTGCTCATTATCTTGATAAATAACAACAAATCTTGTCAAATTTTGAACGAAATTTTGAAGAGCGCCAAAGCTCCTGTCCACAGGGCTTGAACCAATTTTTTCTTTTTCAAACTAATTATCCTCTAATTTAAATTCTTTCGAGTTACTTTCAGTTAATTGAGGATATTTTCAATTTTCATTCGAGAAATATTGTGAATTTTTTTTATTCGTACTAGTCCTACTCGTAACCATTGAACTATATACTAACTAACTATAGATATTTTTCAGAGTTTGGGAGAGAAAACCCAGAAAGAAACCATTCAATGGAACAACCAAGTATGGAAAAAGTCTGTTACTTGCTCGGATTTCCGGCTATATTTTTTGATCTCGTGGGAAAATTTATTACATAATTATGTACCTTTTTGGAAAGTGCATCAACTAAAGTTATTTCTATTATTTGCACGCAAAGTTAATCATAATTTTTTCAAGGAAGACACAATTGTTTCATGAAAATTTAATGAAAAAAACAATTGATGCCACTTCGGACTCCTTATTTTTCAGGTTATTCGCATTTTTGGTGAATGTTTTTTCTTCTATATTCAGTGTTGAGTAGTTTCTACAAAATTAATTGCTTTCGATGGTAAGTCGAAAAACTTTCAAAAAGTTGAAATATCAATATATCTCAGTAACCATAGACTTTTGGACCATATGGTTCACTGGACTCAAATCGTTGCAAATGATGTCTATTATAACCCCGTTAAAGGATCACGTCGAATTACCAAACGCCCTGTATAGTACGGTTTGCAACGATGGAAGTAATTAGATGCAGTGCTAATAACATGTCCAAAAACCTTTGGGTCTACCGTAACCTACTGTATCAATAATTCAATAATCGTTTATATCAATGAGTAGAAAGTAATTGAAGTAGGCAATCGGTCTACATATAAACTATAATCTCTCGGTACTTTTCACACAAAGGCTTTTTTCAAACTTCCATATTCATAAATATTGGAAAACTCCTCAAATAGTTTCAATTTACGATTCACCTTGTATCGCCTAATATTTCATTTTGAAAATAGTCGATTGAAAAATACTTACGTTTCAACCCTACTTCCAGATCAATGTCAAAGTTAAATTTGTCGTCATGTGTTAAATATGGAAAAGGCTTAGGGTCCTGTGGGTAATTGTCAACGGTGAATGGTTCTAAAGCGAGAGTTGTCACCACCCAAGGAGATATAGTTGTCCCGACGTTCTTAGCAGTGAAGGGACCTAGAGGCACATATTCCCATTTCTGTACATCCCTGGCTGAAAAATAGAAAATCATATGCCCACCTCATCTATAGCATTTTTCGCATAACTTATATTACCGTAACTTTTGAGGGTAAAACCTGGCAACAGTGGCAACTTATATACTTTATTACTTACTTATTTATACAGGATATACATACAGAATTTCAGCAAATTCTGGATACATTTCGGAGACATTGAATTTTTCAATTCTTTTCGTTTCTAGTGATACAATTCTCATGATATTTTGTATAGCACTTGTTGTCGATAATATTCTACATTTAAAATTTAAGGGGGTGATTCCTTGTTCACAATAAAGGATAGTTTGTCATATAAATGTCAAAAGTCAAACGTTAGGGAGATGTTGCGGTTCGAAGATGGCGCAAAAATGATGTTTTTATTTTGAATCTTAAAAACGAAAAGCGATAGAATGATGATGAAGTGATTGTTAAGTTTAATTTAAAATTAGAACAAAATAAAACTGCGGCTGACAGTAGCCAACTAGATTCTGTTTCTAAAATAAATTGCGCTTTCGCGACACGTAATGATTTACATTTATTTTTTTATTTCAAAACGGTACATTTTACGAGAAAAATACAAGAGATGAAAAAGTTTCTAACCAAATCAGGCTATCCGAATTTGATTCTATACAAGCCGTTACATAAGTTTTTCTTCAAACTTAGTTAAAAAAATTATAGGGGTAGTCTACTTCAACTAATTCTGAAAACACTCCCTCCACTAATTCTAAAGACATAAAACAAATATCAAGAAAGTGCGTTTACATAATAGTAATACTTCCATAAAATATGATCATTCTATCGCTTTTCGTTTGTAAGATACAAAATAAAAACAACATTTTTCCGCCATCTTTGAGCCGCGATATCTCCTTAACGTTTGACATTTGACCCAACATTTATATAACAAACTACCCTTTATTTTGAACATGGAATCACCCATTGAATTTTTTGGTACTTGTTTCCGAAATGTGAGAAAATCACAGAAGTTTGTTCCGAAATTGGTTTATCTCAGCAGTTTCCCAGAAGATTCTTATATTTCGGTACAGAACATAAGTTCTCTCAGATCTCTTCGTGTTCTGTACCGAAATATAAAAATCTTTTAAGGAATTGGTGAGAGAAAACAATTTCGGAACAAGCTTCACTCACATTTCGGAATACCTACACGTTTAGTTTCAATTTTATCGTGTCTGCAATTTTTTTAAAAACTGGGACAATAATATTCCGATTGAGAATATATACGAAACGGTTGAGTACCAGGCCTTAAACCTACCCTTTCATAATGACATATTGAATTATGTATCACGACAATTTTTCGGCTCATTTTTAATTCTTTTATACAATAGAAAGTGAGGCAGATGATAGCCCTACTTTAGGGTCCTGTAGCGGTCTTCGAACATCTGAAACCTAAATAATCATCGCTTGGGTTGGCCAAACCTGGTTCTTGAAAAAACACTCGAGCAACGACAATTTCCTTTTCAAATTTAAATATTGAAGGAATTTCTAAGAACAAGAGTGAAAATCTTTGAAAATTAGCGGAGGCGGTTCTTCTTCAAGAGATCCATGCGGCTAAAAGGAGCATATTTGTGAGAGTGGACTTTTGAAAGATTATGTATTATTTTTAATTTGTTGGTTTTTCTCCTCTTGTCTTTCTTGTCTTTCATTTTTCAGGTTGAGTTTCGGGAACCTGACAATTGGTCATTTTGATAATATACTGCCCTTAGATAATCCATATGATGATGGAAATATATACTTTGGTAAGTTAATCAAATTGGGTTCAGAATATCTCCAGCAAAAACAAAACTGCAATATTGGAAAGTTTCAATTGATATAGTATAATTTTCAGAGTAGATTTAAGGAATGAATATCTCGGATGAGTTCGTTATTGGGTAGAATCGGTCTGGTGGTTTCGGATTAATAATTTTTGGCACTCTTGTTTTTTTCATAAATGACACTTTTGCATTTAATTTCTTTTATTATGCAGTTTTATCATGATAATCCATTGATATCATTCCCAACTCTGAGAAACCAATAGTTTCGGAGATATGATTTGTCAAAGTTTTTTCCGATTCTGATTTCGACTTACCGCTCCAATCATTCATCAACACAAATCCAAAAATATTTTCATGTGCATTCTTCACCGATATCGGTTCCCCAAGTTTATTCGTTTTTCCACCAACGAAAAACGCAACTTCTAGCTCGAAGTCCATCAATTTCGAGGTACCAAATACGGGTGGTGTACCATCAGCTACTAAAGTTTGTCCATAGGGTCTGTGGATTGGGGTACCAGAAACTACCACTGAACTCGCTCTGCCGTGGTACCCTATAGGGATATACTTCCTGAAAAAGTTCTATTATCTATTATTCTACAAAGAGAGCGGCAATTTAGTTAGATCGCAAAAACCTAAAATCGAAACGACAATAGGTCTCTTGCATGTAACATCTTTAGAATTATTTTGTTTATAGTTAAGCGTCTGACGAAGGAGTCTGATATAGAGTCCGAAACGTTACGATATAGTTGTTTCTTCGTTGATGTTGTTTCGTTGTTGTTTGTTAGGCAACATTGTTCAATTGATTGCTTCTGACAAGTATCTTGTGTTTCTTACGCAGAAGCAAATCACAAAATAATTAATTTTTATTTTATAGATATTTTTCAGAATTTGGGAGAGAATACTCAGAAAGAAACTTTCTAATAATGAGTATACCTCCCACAGTATCCTTTAATGATTGAATTTGCTTCTTGATTTTCAATATCGAAATATTCAAATTTTATTAATTATGAAAGTGTATGTATACATCATGATCTGGTATTGAATTAGATTCAGAAAAACATAAACATATTATGTTTATGTTTTTCTACATGATGATCTGGTATTGAATTAGATTCAGAAAAACATAAACATATTATGTTTATGTTTTTCTGAATCTAATTCAATACCAGATCATGATGTATACATACACTTTCATAATTTATAAAATTTGAATATTTCGATATTGAAAATCAAGAAGCAAATTCAATCATTAAAGGATACTGTGGGAGGTATACTCATTATTAGAAAGTTTCTTTCTGAGTTTTCTCTCCCAAATTCTGAAAAATATCTATAAAATAAAAATTAATTATTTTGTGATTTGCTTCTGCGTAAGAAACACAAGATACTTGTCAGAAGCAATCAATTGAACAATGTTGCCTAACAAACAACAACGAAACAACATCAACGAAGAAACAACTATATCGTAACGTTTCGGACTCTATATCAGACTCCTTCGTCAGACGCTTAACTATAAACAAAATAATTCTAAAGATTTTCGTTAAGCGTCTGACGGAGGAGTCTGATATAGACTCCGAAACGTTACGATATAGTTGTTTCTTCGTTGATGTTGTTTCGTTGTTGATTGCTTCTGACAAGTATCTTGTGTTTCTTACGCAGAAGCAAATCACAAAATAATTAATTTTTATTTTATAGATATTTTTCAGAGTTTGGGAGAGAAAACCCAGAAAGAAACCTTTTAATAAGCAAATTCAAATGAGGTTAAATGCTTCCTACTTGTAGAAGCGTTGTTATAACGGCTGATGTAATCAAAATGTGCCATCTGCTTTTCACAGCCAATGCCGACTACGAGTCCACTATAGAAGGCTGTGTTAGGAGTCAAACGGACACGAGAAGAGAGGAACCTCCGGTTTCTGAAAGGCTGATCAACACAAAAGTTAACTAATCAGACATCAATCTCTTGTTAACCATCATTTGGGTCGCGCAAAAAGTCGGATTGATTTGACATTAGAAATAGGGTGTGAGAGTAGATATGTCGGGTTACGTCACGGACTGGCGCCAAGTTTCGATCGTTTGAACAGCCATTATTTGCAACCAAATTTGAGTGTTCGTTTTCTCGTTGAAAATTGAAATTTTTTATGGCGGTTGAACGTTTTCAGTATTCTTATGGATATAATTATCGATTTCAATAATAAAAAAAATACACGCAAGAGACCTATTTAGGTCTATGTACAAAACTTCATGTCGGAACACCCTGAAAACAGTTTTTTCTTCTTGCGCGCATGTTCTGGGGAACATCGCGTTATCATTTTGCCCAAATTTCTGTAATTTTCGAATTTTTTGCCGAAAATGGTCTCAAACGATTGGGTTCGATGCAGAATTCGAGGTCAAACTTGATTCTGTTCGGCTGGATATTGCCACGATAACTTGAGAACGGAAAGAAATAGCAACTTGAAATTTTCAGGGTATGTGGCGCGTCACAATACGACGGACTAAGTTTGTTAATTGGCACAATCGGACAAATTGTTTTGGAGTTATACTCAGCTGAAATTTTGTTTTCTCGATAACTCAAAATATACAAATCTTATCCAATTAAAACTCAGTGATTACTTGTAGAATGCCGACCCACTAATTTTCGCGGAATTTTGAATATTGTGTTACTTGAGGCGTAAGTTTTTTCGTATTTCAATTCCAATAGAATACATATGTCAGGACTGCGAAGTCTGTCATTAAAATGGTATGAAATGTATTCATATATTATATAATCTGAGAAAACAGTAGATATTGATGCTAAATTCTTATAGTAGAGTGTACAATAGAGGTGAGTAGACAACAGAACTTGCGCGCAAAAGGTTCACGTCAAATTGAACCTTGGTAACTATAGTTGTAAAATACCGACATAAAGACGTATGTGAAATTTTGTGAGGATTTTATCACCAGAAAATTTAAAAAAATATTATTTATCACACGATAACTTGAAAGAGATAACGGAAAGATATAACGACTTGCAATTTTTAGGGTTGAATTTTTAGTTTATAGGAATAATCAGCTAAACGTTTTTGGAGTTATACCTATCTGAAATTTTGTTTTTATTTACTCAGTAACTCAAAATATACAAAAGCGCGATAGATTACATATGTCAGAATTAGAAATTCTGTGTTCATTCTCTCATTACTCAAGTCCGTCATTAAAATGGAAATGTAGATATTCATATCCTATAAAAGCTGAAAAAGTAATTTTGTCGGTTCAAGTTTTAATTTTCAGCTATCTTGAAAAAATTTTAATTTCAGAAACTATGCTCGATCGAATTCGTATGAAGCGTGAATAGACAATGAAACATGCGCGCAAAAGCTCCAGTGCTTGATACAATTTTATTATTTTCAGTCCTTGTAAAGAATCGATCCGAATAAAAAGCTTAAATCGTTATAGGGTGATACTCAATTCTTGCACCAAGTTTTTCAGGAAGTAAGCTGTTTCCAAAGTTCTTCGGACCTTGTATGTAGGTATATTTAATTTAGAATGGAGGTGAATATAGTTAACATCATTTTTTGTATACACTCACCAGTTGGGAGATAAAGCGTTCTCCTTACTCCTAAACATAGTACCAACATTCGTAGCATGGTGAATTGAAGAATAGAAATCGGTATAGTCTCCTATATGAGCAGGCAAGTGCATAGTGGCTTCTTCTTGCCTGATGAAAGCTCTGTAAATGAAGAAAATCAATAGACGTGATCAAATAACATCACCGAAGTTCGGAAGAAGAAGCACGAACCGAGTATTCTATGACTATAGAAATTAATAAAATGTTAAATTTTTACCTAGCTTTAAGTTCTGTGTTATCCCTCAAAGTTGGATTATCTGATAATAAAAGACTTTGGAGAGTGCACCTTGCTTCTATCCAGCATTTTTTGTCGAGGGCCATGAATTTATTGAGTGTTGGCTGAAAAAATGTCCTCGAATCACTTTTTGATTATTATTGAATATTCGACTTCACCTACCTGTTTGAAAACATCCTGCTGATTCTTCAAATTTGGTCCATTGAATAGATGAGATATTTCCTTCAAATCTAATATTAAATCGCCAATGGCTACTCCTATTCTGTGCGAAAGCTTGAAATAATTATAAAAATTGAATCTAATCTTTCCATAGGTATTTTTGTATTAAGTGCGTAAAACCAGTGTTTTTTTAGTGGCATATGAAAGTGTCAAAAATTCTCTCGAATGTGCCATGAAAACACGAATTTTATACACGAAATACAAACAACATTATTTGTACAACTGTGAAGTGAATTTACATCGTCAAAATACTGAATTGTCCAACTTCTTTCAAACAAATTAAAATATGTATCTGATAAAATTGCGAAATCAACTCTTCAAAAAATAACTTTTCTGATCAGCAGCAATATGGAACATCTTCGGGAATTTATGATGGAACTGTTGGAAGAAATTGTTCAATTCAAACTTTGCAATCAATTAATTATTATTATTCCAATGAAATTGTTTTATGATGAATAATCAATTAATAATTGACTCTGTTAAAAATAAATCCTTCAAAAAGTAATATTTCATGTTTATTTTGTGAATTATTTTGGCAGTGAAAATTTTTCACCGAAGAAAAGTAAACATTTAGAGCGTAAACTTTTTTATCTGCCGATAGTTTGATCGGGTTGGGCGTTAAGCGCGCACACTGGTCCAACTAAGCGGTCGGTCAGTGCTGGTTGGTTGTGGGTGCGCACACCAAACAACAGACTTCTTCACATTTTATCGATGTTCAATGTTTTTCTAGTTCCTTCCCCTTCAAAATGTTGGTTCCATAATCAAATTTTTGGAAGAACAATCTGAAGGCATAGGATTTAAAATGTGGGAAAAATGAATCTTCATATATGGCTAAACGACAAGAACTATCAATTCTCCCCAGGCAACTGTATTTGATCGCAGGTGCCATCTATTGTGCAGCATTTGAAACATAAATGCCGTATCATTGGAAACGACTATTTCAATGAAGAATATATTGTAGTTTTTTGCGTCCCACACGGAAATTGAATTCAATAATAATTTTCAATTCATCATTTCCCATCTATTTCAAGATTTCTGTATTAATTTCACATATGTTTTGGGTATTTGTCGAATATACCAACAGATGGTCACACTAGTTCTGAATCACTGTAAAATATGTAAACAAGAAATAATGTTACCAAACTTTTCAATGGAAAATTACCAGGACGAATTTCTTCATCTTCTAAATTTTTTAAATTTTTAATGATCACGACTTATGTTCTGTACCGAAATATAAGAATCTTCGGAGATGAACCAATTTCGGCACTTCGCTTGTAAGCGGAATGTGTTTCGGAATAATTTATATTTAATGATTTCATTCAATTAAGAATCAATATCTACTTACGTCATTCTCAGTAGAAAATACTCCGTACGGCAAATTTTCTATCGGAAAATCACAATATTTCTCGTAATTCACGAAACACTTCATTTTTGACCGCCTTTCAATTCAATCGCTTGGTGATAACAAATAGTTGTTCCAAAGAAATGGAGGATGCTTATTCTTGGAGGCAGATAAGAGATGTTGATTGAGAAATCATGTCCCGTATATCAAATATGTTTATTGCATAGCAGCAGCCTAATTAATAACTTTCGAAATTATTTTCTTAAAGTTTCTAGAAATTTAGGTTAAGTCATGGGACATAGGCTGGTGAAGGTCAAGTACAAAGGCTAATTTTTAATTTAATGGAAAACAAAATATATATATTCGACGCCGGATTCGATGAAAAAGTGTTATCGCTTCGTCAGCCAAACTTTTCATTGCTATTATGACGTAGCGTAGATAAATTCATAATTTGTCTGATCCTCGGATTCCATGTTTGAATTTTTGCGTGATCGTGTCAAAATGTCTGTAATTTTCAAATTTTGAGCCGAAATGGTCTGAAACTATTTCATTAGACTTACCGACCAAGACTCCGTACTCCGTAGTCAAATTCAATTCTGTCCGTAAACGCCATAAATATATCATTCAAATGAATGAACGTAGAGACGTGAAAGGGCAAAATCCCCATTTGAAATGATGTATATTTTTCTGCAAGAAAACTTATGTACAAGATCTCGATGAATAATTGACAGAATTCGCTGGAATGTTCCTAGGAGGCAACGATAAAATGGGTTATCCGAAAAATCAGCTATACATATTGCGTTCTCATCATGAGCGCGATAAAGCTCCTGACGCCTTGTCAGTGCTCTTGAATTTTTGCGCACATGTTCTAGGAAACAGCATCCTATCATTAAGCATTTAGGGCAAACGCCAGCCGTTACCACGATAACTTTCGAACGGAAATTGAGGTTTTAGAAGGTTCTCGCAGAATTTTAGCGGTTTCGGCCGAATACTTTCTGATATACATATTTGTTTCCAATGATTTCTTTGAAATTTTCTAGTAATATGATCTTGACAAAATTTTGTAAAGATTATTCCTTCGGTATTCTAGAACTAATCATCATGTTTGAATTGAATCGGCATCGTATTTTTTGAGTTATTGCGAAAATAACAAATTTCAGATGGCAAAACCGTTTGGGCGATTATACCTTTTATCGAACTCAAATGTCGCATTAGGATGCACAACCTAACCTAAAAATTGGTTCAAGCACTGACGTGAAGTCAGAAGCTTTTGCGTGTATGTTCTATTGTCCATTCTTCTGTATTGGACACCCTTAATCACGTCTGTGCTTGAACCAATTTTTTTTAAATTTTCTAGGTGTACGGTTCTTACAAAATTTTAAACAAGTTTTTATGTTGATTTTCTACTACTAGTTACCAAGTACCAATTCGATCGAATATTTATTTTTTGAGTTATCAAGGAAATAATATTCCAGGTGGGTATAACTCGGAAACCGTTAGACCGATTATGCCCAAAAACGAACTCAACTCTCCCTTTGGGATACGCAACCTACCCTGAAAATTGCAAGTCCCTATCTCCTTTCGTTCGAAAGTTATAGAGGCAAAGGTATCCCATCTACTGAACTCACACAAGAATGCTCGAATCTCCAACAATATTTAACCGATCGTATTAAAACTTGAAACTTGGCAGTAAAGTTAGGTTGTGAAGGCTCTTGCAAAATTTCAGCAATTTCAAACGAATAGTTACTGATATATAGATTTTTTTTTTAATGATTTATTAAAAATTTTCTACAAATGCTATCCTCACCAAATTTTGCAAACATTTTTGCGTTGGCATTCTACAACTAATAACCATGTTTGAATTCAATCGGTTCAGTATTTTTCGAGTTAATGAGGAACAAAAAACCACCAAATTTCAGAAAATTTCAGATGGCTATAACTCTGAAACCATTTGGCCGATTATGCTCATAAATAAACTGAAATGTCGCGTTCTGGTGCACATCCTAACCTGTAAATTTGAAGCCGCTATCTCTTTCCGTTCTCAAGTTATCGTGACAACAAAAATATTTTTTAATGATTTTTTAAAAATTTTCTAGCCATACGATTCGGACAAAATTTCACGAACGTGCTTAGGTTCATATTCTACAACTACCCACCAAGTTTCAGTTCGATCGGATTTACATTGGTTGAAAACAAAATTATTACTCGGAAACCACTGGGCCGATTATGCCCATTAACGAACTTGTCCGTCGTATTGGGATACGCCACCTACCCTGAAAATTTCAAGTCGCTAGCTCTTTCCGTTTCTCAAGTTATCGTGGCAACGGCCGGACGGCCGGCCGGACAGAATCAAGTTTGACCTCAAATTCTTCATTGGGGAGTCGAACTTAATCGTTTGAGACCATTTTCGTCAAAAAATTCGAAAGTTACAGACATTTGGGCAAAATGATAACGCGATGTTCCCCAGAGTTGTGTTCGAAAATTAACTCCACGGAGTAGAGTTTTTGAAGGTTTGACAGATTTACTCTAGGGTTACTCTGACACTGACACTGACAGTGACAGAAGGTGCCAATATCGGAAAATAGGTTATGTTGGGTTAAGAAAGATCCTATTATTATTGTTTTCTTCACATATATGTAACTCTTATCATAAATATATATTGTGAGCAGTATAAAAACTATTAAATTACATCACAAAACATTCATAAAACAGTTAGACAAAGATACTAGATTTTCCTTCCCATGAGTTATGTCAATTTTGACAGGAGTAAAATGAACTCCGAGTCGAATACTCCGACTTTTCGGACGACAGTCACAGAGTAAAATTTACTCAACCTTTCAGTTTTCGAACGCAATGGAGTAAATATTACTCTACGGAGTTAATTTTCGAACAGGCCTCAGAACATACGCGCAAAAATTGCAAGTTGCTATATGTCTTTCCGTTCTCAAGTAATCGTGAGATAAATAATATTTTTTAATAATTTTTTTTAAATTTGATACAATCCTCACAAAATTTCAAAAACTTCTTTGCGTCAATATTCTACAACCACTAACCAAATTGCAATTCGATCGGATCTATATTTTTTGAGTTATCGAGAAAAAAAAATTCCATATGGTTATAAGTTATAACTCTGAAACTCCAGAACTGTTTGGCCGATTATGCCTATTAACGAACTAAAATGTTGCATTCGGATGCTCACCCTAACCCTAAATTGCAAATTGCAAGTCGTTACTTGTCTCCATTCTCATTTTATCGTGAGATGAATAATAATTTTTAATAATTTTTTAAAAATTTTCTAGTGATACGATTCTTTCAAAATTGCATGTGCAATTTTGTAAATTGAATGACGTAGGTACGTCATTAAGTTTTACTGGGACATATATAGGAAAAGGTTGAAATTGAAAACGTCATTGTGAACTATTGCCTTATGTACATTTATTTTTACAGTACTTGATTTTTTTCGATGCTCGAATTGACTAACTATTCATTTGATGAATATCTTCACAATTTTAAAATACATACATCTAGATTGTGACTACAAGTGTCATTATTATTATATTTGGAAGACATTGATTCTGTTGGAAGACCTTGAAGCCAGTCTTTTTTTTTGTACATCATGATATATTGTTAACAACATTATTAATTTACATTGAAAGCGTTTCTTGGCATCTGAACAAAATTCAGAAAAAAGGACAACGTTGAAATAAATATTCAAAGTAATTATACTATAAACTGACAAAAGAAATATTTTGCTTCAAATCGATGGAAATGAATGTAATTACAGTATTCAGTTGTAGGTACCTTAGAACACTTTCAACAATAACAAACATCTCGTTATAAAACTCTAAGAAGCATTAACAATCATTAACAAATAACATATCAATATAAATTCATAGTAACAGCAACTCAGTAATTTTTCACTTGAGTCTAAATTGTGTTATCCGAATCGGAATACAAGTGAAATTATAGTTTCCATTAGAACATTTCAGTTGGATGATTATTCATTTTATACTTAATATTGATAAATATATTTGTTGAAATTAATAAAATTTCCTATACAAATTTATTGCATCAGCTACACATTTCATAACGTAAGAATACGCTAGATACATCTATTTTTTATATTTTAGGAATATTTTTATGTAACAGTACATTTCTATATATAGAGCACAATATCCACAGCTATCACAAAATTTAACCACAATTTAAATAACGTCTCCACTCACAATATTGACCAAAAAGTATTTCAAAATAAAGAATTTTTTTGTTTTTTGAAGGGTGATTCATTATTTACAAGAGGTAAATCACGTTCACAATATTCTGAAAATTAGTATCCATTTCAATATTATTTAGAATCAGTTCATATTCCGGATAGTACTGATCATTAACTCAATAGTAAAATCAATTATTGTTGAACGTTTCATAAAAGCATCTTTAAGCTGTTACTATATCTAAAAAAGTTTTAAGTGTTCGATTTGATATGTTTCGATTTTGATATTGTTGGTTGTATCTCATCTCTTTATATTAATTTATTACACAGATCGAAGGAATTTTCGCTGATGTGGCTTGGCTACCTCTACAAACATTGTGGCAGTATTTTCGTCCACTAATAACCTTTTAAAATCGATCTTTATTCAATTTTACTCGTATATATCTCCATCACCGAGCAGTACAAACGCCTCGTGAAAGATTAAATTTTGTGATGATACAACAATATAACAAAAAATTGACAGGAATGACACTTGAGATTGCTAATAACGACATTTCAAATTGACGTTTTTATAGGAGGCGCTTACAAATCGTGCCCAAGTCGATCCATTTCTGATAGGAGAAAGTCGACATCTTGCTCTGTAACTGCTGCCGAAGAGATGATATTCCTGAAGAAGTTTGGTCTTCTATCATCTGGTTGATATCCTACCATCAAGGTACCACTTTGCATCATTCTGCCTTTGAGCACTGGACACAGCTGTGGAGAGAAAGTCAATCTGAATCTTCTGATTTGGACATATTTGTACAAAGGCGCCCCCAGAAATTATTTTAGGGGAGGGCAAGACCGATATATCGTGTTGAGTTGAAATTATTTAATGCATAGGTGAATAGATAAGTGTTTCAAATAATATTTTACATTAGATTCGATTACTTTGTTATTATTATTACATATTATTATTTATTGAAGATAAGAGCCAAGTTAAACAAAACTATGGGGCTCAGAATACATAAAAAACATAAGGCAGTTACAGCGCACAATTTTACAAACTGAATTGGTTGAAGCGGTCTAAATTGTTTTTGAAGTTATTGACACTGTCACTGTTCACTACCACAGGCGGAAGGTGATTCCAGGTGTTGAAGATGCGATTTGGCAAAAAGTTTTCTCTGGCTGCATGGTGGAAATTTTCGCGGTACAGCTTGAATTGGTGGGCACGCAGTCGCTGATCGGAATTTAGATGATACAAACCTGACAGTTCAACGCCGAACAGACTCCTCAATGCCCTATAAGTTGTTATTAGGTCACCTCGCAAGCGACGGTCCTCGAAACGGTGTAGATCCAGGATATCGAGTCGATTCTCGTAACTTGGACGATAGGATCCGAAGGCCATTCTTGTGGCTCGCCTTTGTACGTTCTCTAAAGAAGTTCTGTCACCAATCAGTCTCGTATCCCAAACAGGACCAGCGTACTCGAGAATAGGTCGTATGTAAGTTGTGTATAGGGAGCGACATGTGTTTAAGCTACACCTTCCAAAAACTTTCTCTAAGAGGTAGCAAATTCTGGTAGCCTTGGAACAGGTTAACCGTATATGATCCGACCAACTTAGATTTTCCGTTACCACAACGCCCAGATCAGTGTGACTGGAGCAACGAGAAAGTGTGACACCATAAATACTGTATTGCTGTTTAGGATTTCTAGTTCCCATGTGTAAGACAACACATTTTTCTGGGTTTAGGGGTAACAGCCAGTCATTGCACCATTTTTCGATGATGATCAGATCCTGCTGAAGGAAATCGTTGTCGGCTCCTGGAGTAGCATACAGTTTCGTGTCATCAGCAAACATGGAAACACAGGATTTGAGCAACCCAGGCAAGTCGGATGTATAGAGGAGGAACAAAAGTGGCCCCAACACCGATCCCTGGGGTATACCGCTCATCACAGGTCTTGGAGTGGAAAAATATTTACCAACCCGAACACAGAATTGACGCTCAGTAAGGAAGGCTTCGATCCAAGAGAGGAGGCTGCCTCGGATTCCGAGATGATCTAACTTCGCTAGCAGTCGTCTACGTGGTACCTTGTCGAAAGCCCGTGCAAAATCAAGGTATATAACATCCACCGGTGCACCAGAATCAAGCGCTCCCGTCCATTCGTCAAGACATCTGAGGAGATTAGTTATGACAGATCTCCCTGGTAAAAAACCATGTTGGTTCTTAGGGATTTTGTGATTTTCGAGAGCAAATTTGAGGATCTCTGCCGTGATCATCCTTTCACATATCTTCGCTGCGACGGATACCAGACTTATGGGTCTGTAGTTAGATGCAGATGTCTTGGAACCTTTCTTGAAAATTGGTGTAACGGATGCGTTGAGCCAATCTTTTGGTAATGTTGATGTGGCAAAAGAACTGTTGAATATGATAGACAGAGGTAGGGCAAGAGTTGAAGCACAATTTTTCAGGACATATGGCGTTATCATATCTGGACCTGGAGCTGACGAAGTATCCAGATTCTTCAAATGTGTTTCGACGTCAATTTCAGAGAAGTGAACTATTTCGAGTTTCGCAGCAGATCTGGGCGATGATAAGGTCGGTAGGGGACCAAGTGGTTCCTCAGTAAACGATGAGGAGAATGCATCGGCCAGAACTTCGGCAGACTGTATCTCGTTAACACACAATTCTCCAGAAGCATCGCGTACAATTGGAGTAGAAACTTTCGTGTTCAAGGAGTTGCGTACATACTTGTAAAAGTTCTTTTTAGAAGCCTGTGTATTCAGGAGTGATCTTTCATAATCCTGTCTAGCTCGAGTAAGTCTGGCTCTCAGATCGGAGGAGAATCTTCTATGGTGTTCGTAGTCGATTTCAGTTCTGCTGCGTGTATAACGTTGCCAGAGTGATTTCTTCATTCGGATCATCTTCTGAAGGTCAGCAGTGATCCAAGGTTTCGAAGGAAAGACAGTGGTTTCAACCACTCGATTGTGCTTAGATAGAAGCATACGCAGTACGTCGGAGAAGGTGTTCCACATATTGTCAACTGATAGGTTTTGAAACATTGACTCCCAGTCTATCTCTTGAAGGTCGATATTAAGTTCAGGAAAACTGATGATGTTTTTGGTTTTATTTTCTCTATATGCAGGAATACTTGGTGTGAACTGGATGGTAGAAGATAAAGTGACGTGATCGGACAACCCAAACGGAGAATGATACAAAACTTCGGAGAGAAGATTCCCATCATTGACCAAGACTAGATCAAGAAGTGAAGGATTTTGTGCGCCGCGATATCGTGTAGGGCGATCCACCAATTGTAGCAGGTTTGACTCTGTCAACATTTTACAAAAATCATATGAGGGTGAAGAAGGGGAAGGTAAACCAGAAGCGGACAAGGGCCATTTAACATCTGCAAAGTTGAAGTCGCCAACAACAATCAAGGGATGCTTTGAACCGGACAAAGTTTTTAGGTGATCAAAAACAATTGAGTCGTAAGTTGATGGACGGGGCCTGTAGATGCATCCCAAATTCAACGAAAAAGTGGCGCTGGAGACTGTCAGAAATACATTGTCAATTCCAGGTGTTTGTAGGTAATTCATTGAAACTGAGAAAACAGAGCTGATTGAGGAATGTACGTAAATGCAGGCTCCACCATGACCAACCGTCGTAACACTGTCACATCTGTATATAAAGTAGTCAGGAATAGCATATAGGGAGTCAGGAACAGTAGGCTGAAGCCAAGTTTCAGTGAGAAATATAAAGTGTGGTTTATTCAGCTGTACAAAAGTTAGTAGTTCGTTAAATTTAGAATGTAGTGATTGTATGTTCGTGTAAATGAAGTTCCATTCTCTGAGTGACTCTTTTAAGTTCAGTTTTTTTGAGTGGGTGTTATCTTAACAATTGTGGGTTCACCACGTACATATTTGATGGTTATATCACCTTCCCCCCTGCTCTGCCTCATCTTTAGCTCATCCCGCAACTCCCTCAATCGATCCCTCTGTAGTGGAGTGATATCGTCCGAAATCCTCACATTGCGAAATTCGCGATGTCCTAGTAGTGATTTTTTGTTTCTAAGGATATTATTGACGACGTGAGGGCTGGTGAAACTTATCCTACAAGCATCAGCACCGAGGGTGGCACTATCCACAATAAACCTCGACGACCCAGAGTACACCGCATCGACGCATTCACTCAGAAGACCGGAATCTCTCATCTTATCACCGGAGGACAACAAGACCACGAATAATGATGTTGTGAGAACGCTTAACTTAATTGTTAATATGTAGTTGATAAAATACATACATATAACCATGTAACAACCACTTCGTTTTTAGTTCTTCTTTTTGAAAATTTAATATCAAGTTTTATCTGAACTTACATATTCGTAATTGGTTTCGGTATCCAGGGGGGCAGATGCCCCCCCTTTCCCCTATGAGGGTGGCCATGACGGTGTACGCTGCTAGTTCAGTATTGTTCTGAATTTGACAGACAAGGTGTTCATTACAAGAACTTGCATCAAAATAAGATCAGCAAGATCCGATATTTATATTTCTTAATTTTTGCAATATCTTCGTCTTTGATTTCGTTCTCAAAAAGCAATATAACTTATACCTACTCGCATAGTCACAAAAAACTTACAAACTATACGAATATAAACTGAGGAGGGTTTTTTTGAACTAACGCAGTTTTTGGTCCATTTCTATTGAATTGTTTTGCAAATATTCCTATCAATTTTTTTTAGTATATATCATAGAAAAAAACATGTTTCTTTCGATAATCCTCGTTTTTCAGATCAGAAATATTAAATATGTATTGAATAAATCTGGCCAAATATATATTATCTTTATATTAATAAAGCATTTTAAAGATCCAAAAAAATGTTTTCTAGAAAATAAAAAAAATTTTGGTTTTTCAGGTTTTTTCAAAAATTAATTTTGTTGATCGACGAAATGAGTATTATTGTCAAAACTAAAAATTTTTCATCGGAAAAAGAATAGGAAAGAAAAAATTGCTCATTATGGTGATTTTAGTGAAAAACCATTAATTCAAAGTTCGGATCATAAAATAAAATTGTACTGGTCTGAAATTTTCAGGATTTTTCCTTAACACTTCAAGGTTGAAAAATTATTAACGATATCCTTCGATCATTAATTATATCCAAAGTTAAAGCACGTTATCCAAATATACTTAAGTATCACAATTATTTGTATCTATTTTTCAATCAAAATTATCGGTTCGAAAAAAATGTTTTCATAAAAAGCTACTGATTGCGTTTTATAAGGAATATTTCGATATTATTGACGATAACTACGCGGCAAATTATCATACTGGCTTAGGTCAAATTGAAGGGCATTAAATATCCTTATGGTGAAATTTGGCAAAAAGAATTGTTGAAGCCCGTAGACCTTTTTTAAGACAAGCAAAAATTTGGAAAAATATTGTTTCGGTAGTTTTCCGTTCTTAATACCTTTAGACCTTTCATGAATAAATATTATTTAAACTTATTAAATATAAAATTAAAAAATTGAAAAAATTCAGAGGCCTGCAGGATAGATCAATTAACAATAAGCCGTGGTCGAAAAATGTTGATCGCTACTTTTCAATCAGTTATTCATTAGTTAATTAACCATTTTTTGTATCACGAACATTAACATTGCGAGTGCGATAATTTGTTAAACTATTAATCTGGGACTTTCGTGGAGCTATTTTTCAAAGGTCTTGGAGTAGATTTCCGTTGGAAAATTGGAAAAATGGTTAATTTTCGTTTCGTTATTAACAATTTACTCAAGTGAAAATTATAAAGCTTCAATTATGTTTCAAAAGAGAATTTTAAATTATGTCATAAACAACGCCTTGGTTTATAACAATATTTTAAACAATAGGAGATAAAAATAATTAAAAATCATTTTGAGTAGTTTCTTATCTTAAGAAAACGGATCAATAGTAATATTATAAATTGAAGCTTTATAATTTTTTACTTAAGTAAATTGTTCATAACAATACGAAAATACAATTCTTAAAATTTTCCAATAGGAATCTATTCTAAGACCTTTGAAAAATATCTCCACGAAAGGAAAAAAAAATCAGATTAACAGTTTAACAATTAGTATACTTGCAATGTTAATGTTCGTGCCACACAAAATTGTTAATTGACTAATGTATAACTAATTGAAAAATCGTGATAAACATTTTTGGACCGCGGATTATTGTTCATTGATCTATCCTGCAGGAGCCTTAATTTTTTCAATTCTTTATTCTCATATTTAATAAGTTTAAATAATATTTATTCATCAAAGGTACGAAGGGTGCAAGGCTTGCGCAAGCTGGAGTACCCGTTTTTGGGCGTGTTTTCAACCCTCTAGGAAAATTATAAATATTGGTCCTACAGTTCCAGCAGTTGGTACTTTTTTAAGGAAATTTCCTCCTCTATTTGAATCTTTTTTGAATTATCTCAGATAGTTTTTGAGATATTGGCGAAAACCTAAACCTCCTTCTTTTTTTTCACTTAATTGTTTATAACTATTGCAATTTTCGCCAGCGGCCTTAGCATTTTCTCATAAACTATCTGCAAGCCATTCCGACTCGAATGACACCTCAATCATAATTTTCAGAGTATACGCAAAAATTTCGACCTAAAAAGCACTCGTTGACTAGACTAACTTGACGCACTTTTTTTTTTAGCTATATGATATCCTTCCCTCCGAGTAACAGCCTTTTGAAAATCACCCAAAATAATTTGGAGTTTTGTTTTAATATCCCTTAATTTTTGTGAGTAGTTTTTGAACAACTGACAGTGTGTCCAAGTTAAGGATGGGATTTCGTCATGATCCAGGAAATGGTAAGAGATACGGAGTCGGTTAAATATGAGAAAATGTGTGTTATTTTTGCCTGAAAATATGCCATTTAGAAAAATGTTATGTCCCAGTTAGTGCCGGAGATATCCGGAAAAAAATTAGCAAAAATTTCCTGGCTATATTTACATTGCCACTTTGGCGTCATAGTTCAGTCAATCTGGCAAAAATTAAATCGTTCCGATACAGAAAATAACCAGTGGCTGAATCTTTGTTAATAGTTGGAGAATGATGTTAGAAAAGGGTTTATTGGGTCGGCCACGTTGGACCGTGATGCGTGTTTTGAAAAACTCAAAAAAAATTTGAAATTCATTTGTCTCGTGATCTATGCATTTCACAGAATAATTTATTCAAGAAAAAATGTAGAGGACATCGATATCTACAATTAATCTCATTGGTGCTATGCCGTACAACAAAAAATGCACGCAGTAGGTGGCACTAAAGTTCCAAAATAAGAGTTTTTCCACTTTTTTGCTATTAAATTTTCTTTTTTCAACTATATTGTAAATATAAATGTTGTTCCTTTTAATATTACGAACAACTTTTATTTAAACATTTTTTACATACAACTTACCGTTCGAAAGTTATAGTGTAATACAGCGCTGCGTTAACATCGCAGTGCTGCTAACGGTATTTTTCTCGGTCCTATTGTAACTTTCTCCGGCGTATATACACAAATTTTTACATCAATTTAACTCATACAAAAATGTAAGGGTGAAAGGGTTAATCAAGTGTAAAATCCATTTGTACTTTATCATCGTTATAAAATGAAAAACGCTATTGTATGTACCAATAAAATTGATGTTATATAATGATGTTATTGAATTTGTTTTCGTCAACCTAATCCAAATTTCTCGAAAAGTCAATGAAATCATTTTAATTGTTAACATTTTTCATAAATTATTTTATAAGAAATCATTTTTCATAACAAAAATAAAGATTTGAAAACTATTTCCGTTCAATAAAATAATGTATAAAAAAATTTGATCAAAAGCTATAATTATTCATAACAATTTACAATCGCTAATTGGAAATATTACAAACAATGTTACAAACAATATAAATTATTACATCTTGATCAAAACAATAAAGATACGTCGGTTATATGCACCACAGCTGTCCTCATACTTTGTGGAATCGTTGTAATGGAATTTTCAAACTTCAGCAAACTGTAGCTTCAAAACGGTAAGTTGTATGTAAAAAATGTTTAAATAAAAGTTGTTTGTAATATTAAAAGGAACAACTTTTACATTTACAATATAGTTGAAAAAAGAAAATTCAATAGCAAAAAAGTGGAAAAACTCTTATTTTGGAACTTTAGCGCCACCTACTGCGTGCATTTTTTGTTGTACGGCATAGCACCAATGAGATTAATTGTAGATATCGATGTCCTCTACATTTTTTCTTGAATCAATTTTTCTGTGAAATGCATAGATAACGAGATAAATGAATTTCAATTTTTTTTTGAGTTTTTCAAAACACGCATCACGGTCCAACGTGGCCGACCCAATAAACCCTTTTCTAACATCATTCTCCAACTATTAACAAAGATTCAGCCACTAGTTAATTTCTGTACCGTCGAAATGCCAGATTGACTGAACTATCAATATTTTTGTAATCCGACGTTTCGTTATAGAGGGGACGTTTTCAAAGAAGGCCATGAAAAAATAACGATTATATTGAATTTGTGTTTTCCGGCTTCTAATTTATACAACCCCGTACCTCTTTACGTTTCCTGGATTCTAATACTATCCCATCATTATCTTGAATATACTGTATACATGGAGATAAATTGTCATAAAATACTAATAACACATATATATTTTTTTTGCTTCACTTCACATGTGGAAATTTTTTTTTGTTACTTGTGAGTTTATAGGTTTTACCTCTACTCTTCAAAATAATTAATAATAATTCCTGATATAGGTATGGCTGGCTTTATGATTCGTACTTAAGTTTCACCTTATTCGAATTAGGTATGCAAATTCTCATTACCCACCCAAGATGAAAATCAATGAAATATCTACAGATATTAAAATATTTTCTCTATTTCAGTATCGTAATGAGTCCATTCCAGCACTAAAAAGAGTGCTGGAATGAACTTATTCCCGCATTGTTTCTAGTTATATTTTTCGTTTTGTGGTAGTCAGCACTGACATTTGATCCTATCAAATTTCAACATACGTCAATTGACAATACAATATAATCAGGATATAGTGAAATAATTGTTGAGGAAAAGTTTCATTTTCATTAAAGAATATGGTACTACAGATTTCCTTCTTGCTAATTTTGAATCATTCATGCTATTAGGAAACTGTTTTAAATCTGATCTCCATGCCCTACGTACGTTTCAAATTCAAATTCCGTAATCTGTCAACTTTAGTAACAGTCACACCAACTACCAAGATACAATACAAAAGTCAGTAGGATGTATAATCCTAATTCTTCATTAAAATTCAACAGTATTTTACAAAACTTGCCTGAAATAGAGAACATATCGTCTAATACTCGTTGCAGAAGGAAATTCCAACACTCATGCGTTTTCGTGTTTTAATAGGAGCCCATTCTGCAACTTGTTTTAGAATATACTATTCCATCCTTACCTTTCCTAGCTCTTGTTCTCTAGCCGGAGAATGTGCAATTTTACGGAGCCTAGTTGGAATATACCAGAAACTGACGTTCACCATTTCAGGTTCCATGATCAGATAGAACTTGTCGGGTTGTTCCTTTATTTTCTTCACCATATATTCAGTGAGCTCCATCAAACGATCCATATGTTTTTCGAAACCGTCATCTCCCTAGAAGAATAATTGTTCCGTTAGAATTGTGAATTGCAAAGCAAAATATTTGAAATAATGAATAAAAAAAAAGTTCCCCAGGTGAGGCTCGAACTCACAACCCCGGCATGGCTCACGACTACTGTCTTATAAGTACCGTGCGCTAACCAATTGCGCCACTGGGGAGTTGTGAAACACAGCGGAATCCTGTGTACATGTATAGAAGGAAGGGCAGGTTCGCGTCGAATGAGATATAATAATTATTCATTTATGGACTGGATAACGATAGGAATTGTGAGAATTTCGACGATTTTTTCCGCTTAATTCACAGGATAAATATTATTCTGCAATCTGCATTTAGGAATTGTATTGGGAATTTGGAAGAGATTATTGATTTTATTTATCGCGAATCAGTTTGAAAACAAATATACATACATATTTATAATTAATTTCAATAACATCGGTGTTAGTAATCGATTTGTTTTCATATGGTTAAAGTTGAATACATATCGAGCTATTCTCTCTGCTGATAACATGTGAGTATTCTTTATTAATATTAATAGGTATCCTTTAAGTTCAAGAATTTTGGGAGATAGGTTCCTAGGTATTCTTGATTTTAGAAAGTTGTTTCTGTTCATTGCTCATATTATACAAATTTACAAGGATCCGTACCATGAAATTATTATTGTTGATTTACAATAGGTACCTACCTATCTACCCAAATGTAGGTATGCGGTATGCCAAATCTAACATCCCTGCGTACTTGCAATAAAATTAAAGGGGGTGCAAGGCATACAAAGCTTTCTTCACGTAGGTATTAAGGTGATAATTATAAAAATGAAAAATTTTAATGACTGCAAATTTCAGCCAATACGAAATGTATTATGTAGGTATAGTAAATACAAAATTAAAAAGTGTTTATGTGACGTGAGGGAGCTTATAAGTGGGCTTTTTATAAGGAACAATATATGTCAAAGCTTCAAACCAACATACACTGCTAAAAAATACGAGAATGGTAATCAAGAAAAAAAAATTGAAATATGCACATTCTGGAAATTGGCAGCGGGGGCATTGCCCAGTGGCCAGGGCTAGCGGAAATTACTGCTAAACAGGGAGTTTTTATAAAATGTCAATTCATAGATCGCCATGGCGCAACCATACGATTCGACTGATTTGCGTCACAGGAATAATTCTCAGAACAAACTATTGAAAATAAACCACTGCTGTACAGGTAATTTTTATCTCATCCCATAATTGTACGATTGAACTGATTTGTGTCCTTACGCCGCCACAAAAAAGAACTGCTTATTTTCGACCCAACAGTAAATTAATGTATTTGAATGGATCCTTATGCTACCAGAAACACACCTTTTTCTATTTTTGACCCAACAGTGAATTTATGTATGTATTTGAACAGAGACCTTACGCCAATGCAAACACAGCACTGTTCATTTTCGAACCAACAGTGAATGTATGTATTTGAATGGGTACTTACGCCACCACAGACACAGCACTGTTTATTTTCGACCCAAGAGAGAATGTATTGGAATCGGAACTAATCGTTTTGGATCAATCTCAGCCAAAAAGTGGATCAGTTTTCTTTTTACGCTTGTGTTTAGAGTCGGATTTATATTCTTGGAAATATTGGGAACATACTTTTTTTTCTGGGGCTAAGCAGCTTTGGCCGAGTTCAGTACCTGGATGGGTGACCGCTCTGGCTATAAATTTGAACAGCGGGCCAAAGCTCCTGGCCACAGTGCTTTTGCAACTTGTTCAATATCAGAATCTATCAATGCACTGACGTTGCGTGAAGAGCTCTTAATGGCGCTCTTGTTCCTCGGAACAGAGTGCTTATCAAATGCCCAAATGTCTGTAATTTTCGGTAAATATCGGTTTTGATCATTATTGGGCAAAATCGGCCGTATGGTTTCGGAGTAACAAAAAAAAATTTTTTTTACATTGAAACTTTTAAATTCGATTTTTTTAAGATGCAGTTTCATCATAAGAATCCACTGATATCATTTTCATCTCTAACAAATTATTACTTTAGTAGATATGATTTTTCAACATTTCAATATTAAATCGTAACTGTATTGATTTCACTGAATGCTGTATCGAAAATTAAGGTCTGTATCTATGAATGTCATCTGTGTTCATACATTTCATCAAGGGCGTAGCCAGGAATTAATTTCGGAGGGGATTTTAAATTTTTGGCAATTGACTTCATAAGGGGCAGGGGGTGTAAGACTTTCTGTAGCGAAATATTTTTTTTTTAAATGGTGGTTGTCAAGGGCGTAGCCAGGGGGGGGGGTTTTGGGGGTTCAAACCCCCCCCGAAATGTTATTTATTCTCTTAAAAAAAAATTTTTTGCTGCAGAAAGTGACCCTTACACCCCCAAAACCCCCCCCGAAATGAATTCCTATTTCAAAACCCCCCCCGAAATTAGTTCCTGGCTACGCCCTTGGTGGTTGTTATTGGGTAGAATTGGTCTGTTGGTTTTGGATTAATAATTTTTGGCACTCTTGTTGAATTAAATTTTTTTTAGGATGTTTGATGATGTTCTATCATTAGAATCCATTGATATCATTCCCAACTCTGAGAAACCAATACTTTCAGATATGATTTGTCACTTTTAAATATTTTTTCAAAACTGAAGTCTTGCAATGAAAAAATATTTAGCCTGTTTTAAGTCGGTATTTCACGTCATCCTTTAATTCTGTATCATTGTTGTTTTGCATCGATTTTTAATCCGATTTTGTGACCTCATCAAAGGGACCTTATCTATGGATAAGTGTTGTGTGAGGTTGAACATAATATTAATCGAATAGCAGCCAGTGGATTGTTTACTTGGATAGATGCTTAATTTGATGGAGTCATGCAAGTAGCATAGATAGCATTTTGTGATGAGGGGGATATGACTTATTAATATCGAATCCTATAAATTTTTTTTAAAATCTACAATAATAGCATTAAGAAAGTGATACTGCTACGAAATATAGATGGAGGCATTCGATTAATAAATTTCATTCTTTTCAGGGAAAATACGTTAGTTTTCATCATCCTGTCCTGTCTGACAGTATCGACACTATGTACAACAACTGAAGAAGAAACAGTTCTGTTTCGCAAAACAGGGATACTACAACCTTCTTCCTTCCTCTCACAAAACGCCAATCTCAAAGAGCTGAAACTCAAGCAATGCAACTATGAAAAAATTTCCGCAAATTCCTTCACCTCCATGACCAACCTGAGGAAAGTCGAGATAGACAGGACAACCATTGGAGAATTGCCGCAAGGGGTTTTCAACGGATGCAACAATCTCAAGGAAGTGGTGATCAAAAATTCAAAAATCGATAACCTGGATTCCAGAGCGTTCAATAACCTACTGAACGTCCAAAAGCTCAAGATCAAAACCACGAAGATCGGCGATCTCAAATCGAACATGTTTTCTGGCTGTTCTAAAATAGAGGAATTTACCTGTGAAGAATGCGGAATTGAAAATATCGAAGCGGATGCCATGAAAGGACTTGGCAACTTGCGTGAGCTAGATTTGCAGATGAACGCCATTAAAAAATTCACTTTCACCGATTTTCCAGTGATGCAAAATCTAAAAAAAATTAATCTTGGTAATAATCCTCTGACAGATTTGGACATAACTAATATAAAAACGAAATGTCCTAATTTGGAGGTGCTTAAACTAAAAGGAGTTAACATAACTCCAACAGTTAAACAACAACTCACAGATCTGAATATTAAAGTTAAGAAAAATTAGTAATGGAAATGATATTAGGTTTAGGTATATAAATAGATAATGAAAAACAATTCAGTGTTATTTCTTCTAGTGTGAAAAGGTGCCTTTCTGGGTTTTCTCTCGCAAACTCTGAAAAATATCTATAATAATACGGAAAAGAACGCAAAAATCATCATATCACATAACTGGGAATCAGAATTTTACTGACAAGAATGTATTGATTGCTTGATATAATAATTCTGACAATATTACAAGCTTAAATGAGCTCTTTCTGACCAAGCACTCGTATTTATCAAATCGTTGAAGTTTCCTTTGAATATTTTCACTTTGAAATACATATTTCTTCCAGAATTCGGCAAATATGGATTATATTGGATGATATTGGATATCTAACCATTTTCCAATCTTAGTTTGTAACTTGCGAAAACGGTTCCTGAATCCTATAAATAATCAAGTTTTCTTATAATGTATCTAATCCTTTTCAAACTGGTTTGTCTATCAACCGTAGACAACATTTATTATATAACATGAGTCATGTGATGTTAGAAATTGACACGAACTCGAACAAGGAGAGATATGAAAGACATCACAGTACACTAAGTATAATGATCAATGGAAACACGTCATGATTACTTATATTCTTTCAACAAAAACTGTTGAGAATTTGTTTGATTGAATGTAAAAACAGTGGACCAGTTGACCCGATCTTTGGAATATTTTGAAATTTCGGCAATATCTTCAGCAATATCCGATCGAGCTCAAATGGATAGTTTTTGAAATACAGAATTTTTCAAATATTTTTCTTAAAATGCTCCATGTGAGCCTCACGAAATTTTGCATAGGTCTTCGCGTCAGTATTATTCAACCGTGGTTTGATTCGATCAGATTACTTTTTTTCGAGTTATTGCGAAACAAAATTTCAAATGGCTATAATTCTTAAACCACTCTGTGAATTTTGCCCATTAACGAACTTAGCTGGCACATTTGGAATCCAGACCCCTCTGTTCAAGGAACAGCGCGCCAAAAACGGAATATTATTTGGAATAAATCATCCTGTATATGAATTACAGCTTTCTGCTCCACCATATAAACAATAACGATGCTGCTACAAAAACTCTTCATTGCAAGCAATATGCTTGAAACTGGGTACGAAACATTCGCTACGTCAGCCATTGTTAAAAAATTCTAGCATTTTGAAATTTTTTGTATATCATTTTTAGAATACCTTAGCTCTCCATTGAAGCCACAACTTGAAGATGTCGTTGTGTCGACCACACTGAATGACTTTGTCGCCAGTGTCGTAGCGGATATCGTACAACTTGTCCTGCATGAAGAGGTAATCGGCAGACATCTGATTACAGCTCATCAATAAACCCTAGAAAGATATGCATAGTAAAAGAAACATATTATATGTGGTGTTTAAAGGCACTCACGTCTTCTTTAAAATGAATCGTGGAGCATTGGAGTAGAGCTCCCATGAGTTTGTGGGGATTCCAAGTCACAGAATCAGCCCTAGAAAGAAAAATTATCGATGAAAAATAATTGTATCACTCTATTCTGTTCAATATTTTTGTCTTCCACTTTTATTTCATATTTCCTTGTAGAGTAACGTTATTTGGTTATTTACAGTCCTAGCGGGTTGTACCATATTTGGGGGCAAAATGAAAATCTTGAGACATAGAAGAAAGCAATTTTTCATTTGAATAGAACATAGAATAATTAAATTAAATGAAATCCAAGTGCAATTGTATAATGATACATTCAATTATACAGTATGGAATAAATTCATTATTTTGGTTAATATTTATAGAAAATCCCGAAATACGTCAAATTTTAAATTGTCATTTTTGCGCGTATGTTCTGGGGAACATCGCGTTATCATTTTGCCCAAATGTCCGTAACTTTCGAATTTTTTGACGAAAATGGTCTCAAACGATTGAGTTCGACTCCCCAATGAAGAATTCGATCTCAAATTTGATTCTGTCCGGCCGGCCGTCCGGCCGTTGCCACGATAATTTGAGAAAGAAAAGAGCTAGCGACTTGAAATTTTCAGGGTGGGTGGCGCATCTCAATACGACGGACAAGTTTGTTAATGGGTATAATCGGCCCAGTGGTTTCCGAGTAATAATTTTGTTTTCAACCAATATAAATCCGATCGAATTGAAACTTGGTGAGTAATTGTAGAATATAAACCTAAGCACGTTTGTGAAATTTTGTGCGAATCGTATGGCTAGAAAATTATTAAAAAATTATTGAAAAATATGTTTGTTGTCACGATAACTTGAGAACGCAAAGAGATAGCGGCTTCAAGTTTTCAGGTTAGGATTTGCACTAGAACGCGACATTTCAGTTTGATTATGAGCATAATCAGCCAAACGGTTTTAGAGTTATAGCCATCTGAAATTTTTTGAAATTTGGTGGTTTTTTGTACCTCATTTACTCGAAAAATACTGATCCGATTGAATTCAAACATGGTTATTAGTTGTAGAATGCCAACGCGGAAATGTTTGCAAAATTTGGTGAGGATAGCATTTGTAGAAAATTTTAATAAATCATTGAAAATAAAAAAAAAATTCTATATATCAGTAACTAATAGTTTGAAATTGCTGAAAGTTTGCAAGAGCCTTCATAACCTAACTCTACTGCCAAGTTTGAAGTTTTAATACGATCGGTTAAATATTGTTGGAGATTCGAGCATTCTTGTGTGAGTTCAGTAGATGGGTGACCGTTGCCTCGATAACTTTCGAACGAAAGGAGATAGGGACTTGCAATTTTCAGGGTAGGTTGCGTATCCGAAACGGAGAGTTGAGTTCGAATTTGGGCATAATCGGCCTAACGGTTTCCGAGTTATACCCACCTGGAATATTATTTCCTTGATAACACAAAAAAAAAATTGGTTCAAGTACTGACGTGAAGTCAGAAGCTTTTGAACGTATGTTCTATTGTTCATTCTTCTGTATTGGACACCCTTAATCGAATTTACCATGGTAAATTATGTTGTCCATTCTCCTGTATTGGACACTTAATTCGAATTTACCATGGTAAATTCGAATCAAGAGTGTCCAATAAAGGAGAATGGACAACATAATTTACCATGGTAAATTCGATTAAGGGTGTCCAATACAGAGGAATGGATAATAGAACATACGCGCAAAAGCTTCTGACTTCACTTCAGTGCTTGAAACAATTTTTTTTTCATCGTAAAAATGCATCAAAAATAATAAATAATGATATAAAACTCGGCCTACTGCCTTCCGGTTTAAGCGGAAATCGCCATTTTTGGCGCTCTAGTTCCTCGGAACTGAGTGCTTATCAATTTGCCCAAATGTCTGTAATTTTCGAATTTTTCGATGAAAATGGTCTTAAGCGATTTGGTTCGACTCACTGATCAAGAATCCGTGGTCGAAATTCACTCTGTCCGGCCGGTCCGGCTGGCCCTAGGCACGATAACTCTCGAACTGAATGAGCTAGAGAGTCGAAATTTTCAGAGTAGGTTTGGGGGATAAATATCTCGGCTATGTTTGTTATTGGGCAAAATCGGACAGATGGTTTCGGAGTAACAAAAAAATATATTTTTTTTTACAGAACAAAATCCAAATTAATTTTTTTTAATATGCAGTTTTATCATAAGAATCCATTCATATCATTTTTAACTCTAACAAGCTAATACTTTCGGAGATATGATTTTTCAAAATTTCAATGTAAATCGTATTTCTACGTTTTCACAGAATGATAGAATTATTATGTGGGTATTCTATGAATTGTTATAATGTCAACTTATTCTCTTGAGACATGACGTTGTTTCATTCGAGCAATCGTATAAATATGAGAATGATAATATAATATCATACTTTTTGTTGGTTGATATTTTCATGCCGATGTTCAATCCATATGATGATGGGTATGGTAATGGTAAGTTAATAATATTGAGTTCAGAATATCTCCACTAAAAACAAAACTGGAATATTGTAGATTTGAGGAAAGATATATATTATAGTTCATCATATAATTGAGGAATGAATATCTCGGATGAGTTCGTTGTTGGGTAGAATTCGTCTATTGGTTTTGGATTGATAATTTTTGGCACTCTTGTTGAATTTAAATTCTTCTATGATGTTTCAATTCAATTTCTGCTAAGATGAAGTTCTAAATTTCAATAATGAATCGTACTTCTATGTTTTCACTGAATGCTTTAATTATTCTATCTAAGCTTTATTATATGATCTGTGTTCATACTCGTACATTTCATCCTGTTTTATAAGAGAGAGTCAAATTCATTTCAGCTATTTTAATTTGGTTTCTTCCATGGTGCAGTTCTCATTCTCAGATTGCTCATTTAATCTAGATAAATGAACTATTATTTGAATTGAATTTCCTTTATGATGCTGTTCTATCATAAGAATAAATTGATATAATTCTCAACTCTGAGAAACCAATACTTTCGGAGATAAAATTTGTCTGTTTGAAGTAGAGCGCCAGAAAGCTCCTGTCCACAGGGCTTGAACCAATTTTTCAAATAGGAATAGACTTGAGATACATGGTTTGAAAGGTCGCGTCATTCAGAAATGTTATCACTTTCATGTTTATTGCAAAACTCAAAATAGAAAAAAATTTAATCATGTTTACCGAAATTCGTTATAATATTACCTAGAATATTCCCAAATCTGATTACAATAATACAAAACTTATTTATTTGCAAGATGTGATAGAAAGAGAATTAAATAAAACCATAACATTATGTTGTCCAGATGTTACCATGAAAACTATGTAAAACACTTTCTGTGGCAATATTATTTTCTCTAGAACGCCTCCGCAAATTGTTTTGTGCTGATAAGTTGTAGTTTATAAATTGTCTAATTTCTGATTGAATTTCATTAACTTCAATTTTGAATAACGGTTCGCTTAACGGAAATGCACAAAATAACAATTTTTCAAATGATTGGTTATGAAGATAACATCCGAACACAAAAAGAAGTCGCTTGTTTCATGAGAAATTTCCGAATTTTCCGCCTATAACCCAGGGGACAAATTTGATCTAGAATTTGGGTCGAACCCAATCGTTTGAGACCATTTTCGTCAAAAAAATCGAACATTTGGGCAAAATTATAACGCGATGTTCCCCAGAACATACGCGCAAAACAAAGGGAACAGTAATCCACATCAGTGAACAACTTGAATCTGTTACCTACTTTATGTTTTTCTCTTGGTGCGATACCCTTCATTCCTGTATTCCTGTATTCTGTATAGATCAAAAATTCTCGTTGGCGGCACCTCTTCTATAAAATCAATATCCTGTTCGCTCCCTTCAAGCCCCATAAACAGCCGATAATCTCTAAAGTGTGCCTTAATTTGCATCAAAACTACTTATGGTGAGAAAACACTTTGCGGCATAGGCCCTTGGGGTGAGGGGCTTTCAATTGACTTTATATAATACGAAGCCGAGATAACTTCGTATTAAAACAAACATTACGTGGATGGAGAGAGATAACGAATTTGATGTATCGTGGAACTTGAATAATAACTTCAAATAATTAATCAATCGAAACGAAATATCGAAGAGGGCAAATAATGTTTGAAACCTCCACAATTTTCAGTATACTTTTTAAATGTGGTTGAATATAATTTGAATTTATAAATTGAAACTATTGGAAAACGCTTCACTCAACCCCAAAGTTCTAACTTAAGGGATGATATATGCTGTCAGAATAACATTTTTTCTTGGAGTATAATATTTTGAAAATATTCTCTGAAAATGTCAATGAATATTTTGCGAGATATTATTAATAATGAATCCACTTCGGATTGATTATTGTGGACCAAATAAATTCTCACCGATACAGGAAAAAAATATGCTCTCATCGTAAAAAACTGGCTGACAAATTCATTGAACTTATTGGAATTAATGACTCGATGTAAGTAATTATTTAATTAGTATTTGTACATATAAATCGAGTGTAAAATGGGAAGACATGTTCAAAAACAATGACCTTTAGTGAACATTATATGTGGAATATTTTCATTTTGGAATTGCCCCAAAAATAAGGAAAGAACATTTTTCTTTTTTGAAAAATAGTTAGTTCAAAGAGTATGTGCAGTATGTGCACTTTGTCATGGCTCATTTACTTTGAGACGATGGTACCTGATAAAATTTGTCACCGAATGAAAGTCGACCATTACAGTTTTGTTCATGCACAACTTTCAACCCCTTTCAACCCCCTCACGCCCCCCAATTTTTTCTCCATTAAAGGGATTGTAGGGGTTGAAAGTTGTGCATGAACAAAACTGTAATGGTCGACTTTCAATAGGTGATAAATTTCATCAGGCACCATCGTCTCAAAGTAAATGAGCCATGACAAAGTGCACATACTGAAAACCTCTTTGAACCAACTATTTTTCAACAAAGAAAAGTTTTTTCTTGAAAATTTCTACACGCCTGTAAAGAAGATACAAAGAACTTGCCAAAAAAGTACCACATGACCCACTTTCCCTATTCAAAAAATTTAGAGGGTTGACGGGGATGGCACAGAGTGCAACAAAAATCCTTCAAAAATGCATAAAAATTTGGTAAAAGTGAAACAAAAATTGACCTGTTCAGGATTTTGTTGCCAAATATTTTTCTTCTGAGAAAATGAATTTGTTCCATAATTTTGACCCGCACTGTATATTAAGCACTCCTCGATCAGTTGGTTGATAAAGATATGCAACGAAATGCATCTAATTCAAAGAAATTGGAGATTGTGCTGTGTTCGCGTTGTTCTATTGTGGACACAGTAAGGGCCGAATTATTTTTAAATCCCTAAAAGATCAGAGACTAACGAACTCCATTTCCAACAAGTGAACATCATTGATTAAACGATCCTCAGAAAATTAGAGAAGGATTTGGATCTATATGCCGCTTCGTATGTCCGGGTGACATCCAGCTGCCAGATTCCCATGTAATCAGGGATTACACCCGCTGGAATAGATAGACAGAAGTCTGCACTTAAAGCACTTCGGGACTTATTTATAACTTAGGGTTTCCAACGAAAAACTTAGAAAGTCCCAAGATAAAACGTTCTCGTGGTAAAGCGAAATTTTACCGGAGGGATATGTAAAATTTCAATGGATTACTGAAAAACTCGAATAACAGGCTGATCTCAGTTAATTAGCATCGCATATTATGTTATATATATATAAGGGATCTTGTACTACAAAATCACCACCATTCAGTTTTCTATGACAAAAATGTTAACAGTGAAGTTCTTACGTATTCTAATTCAAAATTTACTGTTAGGGTGTGGACAAGATGTCTTCGAGGAAGAATGGACCCACATGGTTCCATGGGTACATACCCATGTACACCGTTTTCTGAAGCTGTTAGAAGAGTCTGGATATCTTCAATATTTATTACCATATTTTAGGGTTGTTCATGTTTATAATTGATTGTTCTTTGCCGTTATTTCTCGTTCAAAGTTGTTTGAAAAATGTCCTGTAATCACCAATGCAGAATATTCTCCTAAGTCAACGAGCTAATTCATCGAAATCCCATAGCATATCCTCAACGCGAATTACCGACCTTAATTTCCATTGAATCAAACGAACGCCACTATAAACCCTATAAATCAAGCTGTCAAGCACACCACAACAATTAGTCAAAACCCCATGCCTCAGAACAAAAGCGTTCAGCATTATAAATCAGGAGCAGGCCACAGGCTTGTAGCAGCTCAGACTTGGCGAGATTAAAAAAGTTGAAAATGTATTAATATCTTACCTCTCAACTCCGCTCATACGATGGCGATACTTTTTGGAGAGTAAAAGTCCTCCACCCCAGGCCGCCTGTAAAAAATCATGGCTGTCAAAAGTTTGTGAGTTATGAGTTCACAACTTTAGTGAGGTTTTAATTACCTCCTATGTGTCTTTGCTCAGAGCGATGTGTGAGGATGTATTTGTTTCAGTGTTATATCTGGAGTCTGATACTTAATGCAAATCAATTTGTTTGATTCTTTAAACCTTTCGGTGACATAACTGAACTAACTCTTTCAAAAATTGTAAATTTTCGAAAGTACCTAGATCATTATCTGACTTTAAAAAGACTTGCTCAGACTACGTTAGTATTTAGTCGAGTGGAGAGTATTTTAGTAGCAACTCGCCCGATGAAAATAGAACAACGACTAAATTACTGGCTAACTCGACAAAATTTTTGGTGTTCAGACACATTTAGTTACTAAATTACTCTCTATACTCAATTGAAATACTAGCGTAGTCTGGATAAGCATTTAGGCCAAGTGAAGTATATTTTTAGTTATTGCAGTTCCGTCTATGAATATAAATCGAAAGAAAATGCGTCAAAATGATCAACATGTTTGTTTGGCAAGGGTATGATTGATGCCTATCGATATGTTTGTTTGTCCTACTAGGACAGTGCTGAATGAAGATTTTGAAAGGTTTATCTCGATTTCCGGCAAAACTACAAGTCCTATGGAAAAAAGACAAATGGCAAAGTTGTAGGTAATGAAAAGATCTGAAACTTTTCTATTTGCACTTTTTTCACATAACCTCAAAATTCATGTGAAAAATTCAAATAACCAAGTTTTTGGTTAATTATTTTTATCTTTTACAAGACAATTTTTTTTACACGAAATTTGGTGAAAACTTACCTTTTCATATCCCAAATACACTGTAATTTTTTTTTATTTAAAATATTCATTTTTTCACCTTATTTTGACTTAATATCGAATAAACGCCCTAATTCTCAATTGATATTTCTCAAAACAAAATATCTGCATTTTTAATAAAGTTGGTTCGTTGAAATCTCTACTTTTTGAAGGTGTAAAAAAATATACATTACTAAGGTAAATTTTCTCAGAAAATGCTACGAAATAACAAGTACACTGCTCAACAATTGATAGGGATCACTTACTTTTTCTAAATTTATTTCTGAATTATTCGCTCCAAGATTATAAATTTAGTCAGATATCAGAGTATTTTCAGTTGATAATATGGTTCACTTGAGAAAAGAATGAAAAAATGGAAAGTTGGAGAGAAAAAAAAGACTTTATTAGGAACACTCAAAATTCTGTGTTTGAATAACATAAAAATTTTATGATGACACCACAAGAAGGCTGAAGTTTCGGTTAAGCTAGTACCTAGTTGGCCCCCCACGAGCTCGTCTCAAGCATTCTACCCTACGAGGCATACTTTCAATCAAACGATTTATAAAATTTTGGGGCAAATTCGTCCAAATATCCCGTAAAGCGTTAGAAAGGTCCTCCAGATTATTGATCGGTTGTTCTAAGGTTGACAATTGTCTAGACATCTCAGACCAGACATGTTCGATGCAATTCATGTCTGGAGAGCGAGCTGGCCAGTCCATCCTATCAATAGCATGAGTTTCTAGCGCTTCATTAACCAGACGACAACGGTGTGGACGGGCATTATCGTCAATTAAAATGTAATTCTCGCCCAAGGCAGTCGCAAACGGAACAATTATAGGTTCAATAATCATATCGTGATATCTCTGGCTGGTCATTGTGGTGTTCTGCAGAACAACCAACTCTGTGCGTTGGTTCAAACAAATGCCTCCCCATACACATATAGAACCTCCGCCAAAAGCTGTTGTGGGTACCATAAACTGTTCTGCATACCTTCGACCTCTTTCCCTCCAAGCAAGAATACGTCCATCGGAGTTGACCAAACGAAATCTAGACTCATCCGTAAATAAACATCGGCTCCAATCTTCAACTGTCCAATTGCGGTGCTCCTCAGCCCATTGCCGTCGATGAACCCGGTGTTCCCTATTCAAACGGGGATGTTGTACCCTCCTACGTGCTCTCAAACCACGAACATGTAGTCGTCGTCTTACAGTCCGGTTCGAAATTAGAACTCCTGTTGCAACTCTCAGTGATCTATTGAGCCGCGACGCCGGGTAAGTGGGATTTCTCCTAGCATTGAGGACCAAAAGACGATCTTGGGCAGCTGTTGTACTGCGCTGCCGACCTCCCCCATGAACATAAGCTACTGAGTCGTTTTGGATGAACCTATTCCAAGCCCGACTCACGACACTTTGCGAAACATTCAACCGCCGGGACACTTCTCGCTGGGACAAACCTTCCTGTATCCACCGTATGATTTGGTCCAGTTGCACAGGAGCCAAACGTCTTCTCGGCATGACTGATAAGCTAATATTGTTCTCATTTCTTCAATTATTGTCACCTTATGTGTTTGAACGAGAGAAAAAAACAGATTTAATAACAAATACCACATTGCTTTTCACTCCAAATGTAACAGCCTACAGATAATAATCGATTTTGTGAACAAGAGCCGATGAAGTGAGGAAAAATTTGATATAATCAACTCAAAACATCTTAATTTTTCCTTAGAGAACATATAATGTACAGATATTCACGAGATAACTTGAAAAAAATACAAATGAAGAGAAGTTCATAAGTGATCCCTAGCAATTGTTGATCAGTGTATTAAGGTCGAGACCCTCCTAGACCTTTCCCCACTTCTCTATGGAATAGCTTGGGCTGAATTTTTCCGTAGGTCACTCGTGCATATAAGTTATCTTAAAATAGCAATAAATTTTGACCTGAGAATTTTCGCTTGAAAAAGAGGCTGCTTTCTCGATACTACGTCAAAATTAGGTGAAAAAATAAATATTTCAAATAAAAAAAAATACCAGGGTATTTGGGACATAAAAAGGTAAGTTTTCAGCAAATTTGGTGAAAAAAAGAATTTTTTGTGATAGATAAAAATTAAAAACAAAAGCCAATAAATTTTGAGGATATTTGAAAAAGGTGTAAACATAAAAGTTGTAGATCTTTTTATTACCTACAACTTTGCTATTTAACTTTTTCCATAGGACTTGTAGTTTTGCCGGAAATCGAGATAAACCGTTTTTTATCCTTAAAAACTCACCCGCTACCACTTTCCGACCTCAGATCACTCGTAAATTATTTTTCCTTTCGTTTTTGTTATATTCTCTTCCTTTTCCAATAGGTTTCATCCTACTATTATTTTTTTTTATTAAAAAATTATCGACCTTGGTGTATACGCAAAATTGGCCGCGGTGTTAATAATTGTACTGCAATGACGGTAGTGCTTCTGTGTAGAACGTGGAAAGAAGAAGGTAGAGTAACACGAAGAATGACCAACTGGTCAACCGAGGTGTACCACAGTCAAGAAAGTCGCTTCAGACAACTCGTAATTCGAGACCGTTTTTGCGTTTTGGCTCAAATCGATGGAACAATGGTCTAGAAAAAAGGTAGACCCATGACTATGTGTACACATCATTGGACCATCTCTGGGACCCCACTACTTGAGGGTCCCTGTTAGTTCACAGATGGCCCCATTACCACCCAAGGGATGCGAGTGGGCATCAGTGGTTGCAAAATTGCTGAATGTGAATCCATCAGCCTAGGTAGTTTTGCGACTGTCTTTCAAGTAAAAAATTTCGCCATTAATCAATGCGCGAAACTCATACTTTAGAAAGGCTGGGTTAACAGATCCCAGCTTGTGCAGAACTTTCGGACCACACTTGCTAAACTGGGGCAGCGCTGCAGGCTGCAGTTGGTTCCAGGCCACTCGGGCATAGAAGATGATGAAGTGGCTGACTCATTGGCGGTGCGAGGTGCTTACATGGGGCTCATAGGAGCTGAACCGGCTTGTGCAAGCATCTCTCTCAAGGCATCAGAGTGGAAGAATAACATATTGTAGAAGCAAAAGTTTCAAGAACTCTGGTCTCGAAATTGCTCGGTCAACCATTATCGGTCCCTCAGCTGAGTCAGACGATCGAGCTCATCATGAGTGACTGCTCCACTGGGAACAGGATCAGATTTGAGAAACTAGGAGTCCACAAACTGAGACTGAGGGAACTGGACAAATTTTCAGCAAACAGGCTCATCTCCCTTATCACAAAACTTGAGCTTGTGAGTGAGCCAAAATAGGCCTGCATACCACGTTTGAACTGGTGCAGAGAGGGGCAGCATTGGCAGGGAGAATGGCACAATATCGTCGGCGAAGCACTAGGTTCTGTCTAGCACCTATGTCTTAGAAGGGTCCCAAATACTGAGGTTAAGAATCTCCTAGCTCTGCCAGGAAATCAACTAAGTCTGGTCACTGGTACTTTAACAGGCCATCTGTTTAACAAACATTTAAACAGAATTTGGCTGACTGGCTGTTCCTTGTGTCAATGTTGAGGAAACCAGAGGTAAAAAGGAATCTTCTGTGATGATTCACGGCATTTTTGTCGGCGTGTCATTGGGTCTGAGTTTATCCAACTTTACGTGGAGAAAAAATGGGCCTAAAGGCCTCCGTCCAGTCCAAGATCGGCAACGCAGAAGAAGAAGAAGACACTGCTGTGGAAATTGACGTGATATCGGATTAGCTGTCGGGGGCAGACTATTGGATTAATGGTTTCGGGATCTTATGCTTCTGGCATCCGATTACCACTTCTCAACATTCGATGCAGTATGACAACTGCTCGTTATGTTGATGATGTCCTATAAACCATTTGACTATTATATGTAGAATGCCGTTCACACGTCCTGTTGTCCTTTTTCAGCCAGATAACGTATATTTCTATATTGCTAGTCAACTATGGACTTCCTCCAAGAAGCAGGCATGTTAATGATTTTCCGTGATCATCCCGTTCACCGGACTTAAAACCCTACGAATTTCAAGTTGCTTGGAACGAGATACCACAACCAGACATTGATCATCTCATTTTGTCGATGCCTAGACGTGTAGGGGAGTGTACCTATACTCAACTACGGGGTCGCCAAACACATTATAAAGATTACATGTTGATAAAATTTCTTGCAAATGATATCCTTTCATTCGTGCATGATGTAGGACATGATCAGCCAAACAATTCATGTTGAGGAAATTATTCCTTCTGGGTTTTATTGTCGTTAAGTATATTTTAGAATTAGTCACATGAGTTTGTGTGTAGGTATTTTGATAAGTAACGGCATAGACATAGATTCAGTTTTTTATAGTAAAATAAATATTTGAAGATCATAAAAACTTACATCCACATGAAGCCATAAGCCATATTTATGACATATATCAGCGATTTCATTGATGGGGTCGAAAGCACCCAACACCGTGGTTCCGGCGGTACAACAGACGAAAAATGGGATATGACCTCGGTTGCGTCTCTCAACGATCAAACGTTCCAGTTCTGACGGGATCATACGACCGTAGACGTCTGATGGTACCATCAGGCAGTTGTCGGTACCAAGACCGCAAACTGAGGCACAGGACTTCACGGAGTAATGACTCTGAAAAGAAGGCAGATAGATATATCAGTTAGGAATTGTTTAGCGTAAACCATTAGCGTTATTTTTGAACTGAATTGTATCACCATACAGTACGGAAATGTATGGTTAATAGAGATCCGGTAAGTAAAGAAAACAAAATTTCTAATTTCTTGCATTGTCATTGTACATAAATTTGACAGTACTAATTTATTCCACTGAATTACACAAATGCATCAAAATTCCTAGACAATTTTGAATTCCAGCTTGTTGCCTTTCATAATTTGTCAAAATATGAAAATTTACTCGAAAGAAATTAGAAAGTTTAGAGATATCCTCTTATAATTTTCAGGGTAGGTTGAGCATCCGAATGCAACATTTGTGTTCAATAGGCATAATCAGCCAAACAGTTCTGAAGTTATAACTATCTAAAATTTTGTTATTATTTACAGTATAAATAAAGGCAATTTATTATTATTATTATTATTAATATTTCCTCCTCAACTAAAAAACTAATCCAATACAAAAATGGTAATTATGTAGTAGTAGAATGCCGATGCTCAAAATTTAATGAAATTTCGTGAGGATCGAATCATCGAAAATTTTAAAACTGTGATCAAAAATTTTAAAAAAGAAACTCAGAAACTATCCGTCTGATATTGCTGAAATTTTGCGGAAATTTTGATATTCGACATTTGGGTTCGTTAAAAGGCGTAAACGGCCAAACGGTTTTGGCCGATCTGAAATTTGGCTGTTATTTCCTCAATAACTCGAAAAAAAATGATAACGATTCAATTCGAACATGGCTTTTAGTTTAAGAATGCCGACGCAAAGATTTCGTACTATTAGAAAATTTTGAAGAAATCATTGGAAAAAATTATATATATCAGAAAGTATTCGTCCGACATCTCTGAAATTTTGGGAGAATCTTCAAAACCTAACTCTACAACAAAGTAGCAAGTTTGAACACGATCGAATATCTATTGTTGGAGATCCGAGCCGACTTGCTTGAGTTCCGATATTTCAAAAGAAATTTGAATCTAATACTCAGCTGAATAATAACTGCAAGAGGATTTATACGTAATTTATTTTTCGTATATTATTAGATATTTAATGAATTTCAATTTCGATAGAATACGTATGTCAGAAATTAATTCTTTAAGCTTAGACGATTCTACCATTACCCAAGTCCTTAAAATGATGCGAAATGTATTCATAATTCATATTTTATGGAAGCTGAGAAAACGGTCTATATCGATGGTAAATTCGAATAGGAGTGTCCAATAGAGGTGAATGGACAATAGAACACGCGCGCAAAAGCTACTGATTTCACGTCAGTGCTTGAATACATTTTTTTTAGTTGAATCCACGAGCTCTGATTGCCTTTAGGTACGTTTTTTCAGTTGCTTAAATTCCGTTGAAAAGTTTCATTACGTAGAAAAACAAATTCATGAAATGGTCTGGAGCTTTACTGCGCTCGTTCGCGCTACACTCACGTTACACACATTTGCCGTACACTACCTACTGAAATTTAGGGTTAGAGATCCCTTATAAAGAAAACAAAATTTGAATATTGGACACGTTTCTTGATGTTAAACTTTTATTCTCTTACAAAATGTAAGCGCCCTGGTACGAACACGCAAAAACGTTTTTAGTCATATCTGATATATGTATGTATACAGGGTGAGTCTTTGACCACTGCATTAATTTTAAACAAAGATTCCTCTCATCAAATGAAACACTTTTTGGCGCTCTTATTCCTCGGAACAGAGTGCTTATCAATTTACCCGAATGTCTGTAATTTCCGAATTTTTGGCTGAAAATGGTCTTAAACGATTTGGTTCGACTCACTGATCAAGAGTCCGTGGTCGAAATCGATTCTGTCCGGCCGTCCGGCCGTTAACACGATAACTCTCGAACGGAATGAGCTAGATAGTTGAAATTTTCAGAGTAGGTTTAAGGGATAAATATCTCGGTTATGTTCGTTATTGGGCAAAATTTGTCTATATCTATAAAATATCTATAAATTAAAATAAAATAAAATATAGTTTCGGAGTAACGAAAAAAATTTTTTTACAGTACAACTTTTGAATTCAAACTTTTTAAGATGCAGTTTCCTCATAAGAATCCACTGTTATCATTTTCAATTCTATCAAGCTAATACTTTCGGAGATATGATGTTACAAAGTTTCAATAATACATCGTAAGTTCTATGTATTCACAGAATTTGAACAAAGAATCTGTCTGTGATCGCTATTCATAAATTTCATCATATATCAGGAATAAATGGACAATCTGCTATGATTGTCTCCAGCCTTGCTCTAGACTTTTCGATGATACTTTCGTTAGGTATTTTGAGTTGTGAAAACTATGCACCGAGGCTAAGTTGCAACAACCCATTCCACGAGGTTGAAACATTGCAGATTGCTCATTTAATCTTGATATATAAATTTAATGACAATTTTTGAAGCATTAAGGCATTGAAGCATTGTCGATTGCCCTTTTGTTATAAGATAATTTTTGCATTTTTTTTAAACGACACTTTTTTAAATTTAATTTCTGACATGATGCATTTCTATGATAGGAATCCATTCATATAATTCCCAACTCTGAGAAACCAATACTTTCGGAGATATAATTTGTCTGTTTGAATAAGAGCACCAAAAAGCTCCTGTCCACAGGGCTTGAACAAATTTTTTCATTTAACATTTTTCCAAATTCAGCTCAGGTAAAAAGATACAGGCTGTTGAAATTTTGAAAAAAAAAATCAGTTTTTATTTTATAGCTTTGACATCCTTTTTTCGAATAAAATGAATGTTGGCGTAAAGTTTCCTATAACTATGATACATATTTTCCAAATATTAGTTATTTTCTACTTCTACTGGTTTTCTAGTTATGGACTCGTGGATTCATAAAACTAAACGAAATTAGCATAAAGAAAGCATATAAAGTTTTTCTTGAGTCATTTCTAGAATATTCCATCGTTTTAGAACATTATATTATTCTCCATCATTTCTCCTTAAACGCACCGTTTTCGAGATATTCTTCATTGAATGTTTTAAAATGGAAAACTCCAGAAATTTCACTACTTTTATGGATCCGTCCCTGAGCGTTGGAATCCCGAATCAAGCTGTAAACCACGTTAGACATGCCTTATTCTCGTCCGCTAACAATGTCATAGATAATTTATATGCGGGAGTGTATTAGCACATTGTGAAATCTTTAAACGCTTGTAACTTTTTACCTGAGCCGAATCTGGAAAAAAGGTAAATGAAAAAAGTGTTTCATTTGATGAGAGAAATCTTTGGTTAAAATTAATGTAGTGGTCAAAGACTCACCCTGTATATTTAATGAATTTCAATTTCGATAGATTACGTATGTCAGACCCCCTATTACGAACACGCAAAATCGATTTTAGTCATATTTCTATATATAGAATACTCGCGAATCACTTGATGAAATGTTTTGAAAAAATTATTCAAGTAAAGAAAATATCTCGGTTTGAGTTCGGCAAAATATAATATTGTGAATATATTTTTGTTCTAATCAAAAAGAGGAAGCCGACAAACTTTTATTACAAATTATTTTGAAACAGACGTTCGGAGATTACCTACAGTTTCCCTTTCCAGATAACAGACATCGATGCGTCTGAAGGAGAAGAATGTCGAATTTCTGATCGGAAAGCAATTTCCGTTACATTTTTACGGTCCAGAAAATCGCCTTGCTCTGAACAACCACATATTACTCACAAAGGCGTATAAAATTTCATTCTTCGGATTCTCTTCCGGCCAGTATTTCTATCAGATGTAATATTGTGTGAAATTGATTTCTCAGTCCTGGAAAATTTCTCAGTGGCTTTGCTCCGCCTGCTGCAACGATCTATACAGGGTGTCCTACGAGGAACTTTACATACTCCTACCATGTAAAGGTTCTATCATCGACATTACGAAATGGCTACTTGGAAATGTCTTCTATCCTTCTTTACAATATACAAGTGGGATTTTTGAACACAGCCGAAATTTCCCTCGTTTATACAATGAATGCTCCACAGAAGTTAAGCAAGTTCAGAAATTTTATTGCATTTCTGAGAATTTTAGATCAGTTATTGTTTTACGTTCTTACTTCGATTCAAAATCTGAAATTTTTTTTTGCAATAATGCCTAGAGGTCAACTCAGTGCGGATGAATCCAATAGGGCTATTGGTATGAACAAGGCTCTGTTTCAGAAAGATGTTGTGAATTTCTTTCAAGACCGAGAAGTGGACGCTCAAGATCTACCACTCTTGCACAAGATCGGTTTCTGCCGTTTGAACGCTACTGGTGTTTTGGATTTGATAGAAACAGTTCGTCGAAGATTCGAGACGTTAATCTTTATTATCGACGACATTTGAGAAAGATTCCACTTACTCAAAATCATATGCGATTTCGATTGGAATGGTACAATGAGCACGTGAATTTCAACGACTAATGGAGGTCTGTATTGTTCACAGATGAGCCGAGATATGGACGATTTTCGGATAGTCGGCGTGTTCGTGTATGGACCCATCCTCTGGTGCCCAGAAATCGCAGATCGGTTCCGAAAGTTGATTCGTTCAGAGGTGGTACAGTAACTGTTGGGGGAAGCATTTGTTTCAATGAACGTACAGAATTGTTGGAGCTTGATGCTACCATGAATGCGCAGATTTACATATACTGCATTCACTTTTATAAAGTCTCCCGGTTGGCCATGATTTAGGTCTATCACGTTTTTGTTACTAAAACACAGGCAGGTTGGCAGTGCTGAAATATCATCAAGGTCAAAACAATCCGCCGCGACGTTGCCAATTTCTACTCTCAACATAATCATAACTTAATCTTCAATCTTAGACAAGATATTATCACAGACCATTATTATCTTCGAATATAATAAAGAAGTCTTGGCTTTGAACTGCCGAAAGTAGGAGTGCTATACTGAACCGAAATCTGCAATAGGTAAACTTCATTCTGACATGTTGAACTCTTGAATGAAATGACTTAGTTTCATCACTATATTTTATTAAGGTGTAAGAATGACTCGGGTTTAGTAGTACTACTACATTTTGAAACTGGTGTATTTCAAGTTGTGTAACAAGGTATTTAAATGTCTTCTGTAGGCTTATTTCTTGAGAATTTCGAAAAGTGGGGAAATCCATAGGTTTAGAAGTTCGTTTAGAAGTTTTCCTGCCGGGTTATTCAGGTACTTTCATTACTTTTTCCAATGAACTATCACAAAGTAACGGACTACCCTATCCATTATTTTTCAATACAATTCCAACACTTGATTCTTGATTGCCATACAAGAAAATAGCATAATTGAATCTTCCAACCAGTTTATATACGTGAAATATTTCTAGTAACAACAGGGAAAAAGTTTTCTTCTACAGTCGCCAGGACTGTGGAATTATTGAATTCACATTCTCAAATTCATTATTTTTCCGAAGTAAATTCACATTGAGAAAATACGTAATTACTAGGACTTATATGTAGACAGGACAACGTTGCGTAGTTATCTGACGGGAAAATGACTATAACCTTACATTTTCAAAATATACATGGTGAAATGTGTCAAATTTTCATGGCCAACCGGGAGACTTTATAAATGTGAATGGAGTATAGAGCAAGTCATTGGCAATATTATTCCTCTGTTTCATGCTGCAATTGGGCCAAATTTCTTATTTTTGGACTATAATGCGCCACCCCATAGTGGAAGAATGGTCGATGAAGCTCTGGAAATCCAAGGTAGGTATTCCACATTTGGCCCTGTCCCCTCAGTTACCAGACCTCGATCTCATTGAACACGCTTGGCATAAGCTACAATTAAAGAGGTTTGGATTTTCATCAACCACCTCCACATACACTTCAAGAACTCTACCACTTTTACCCCAACTCTGGAGAGAAATTGAGCAATTCTTCAACGATCGAAAGTATGCAAAGGCGTTGTCAGGCTGAGGCTGATGTTCGAGGAGGCCATACTCTTTACGGAACTTAATTTTTTGATTTTTTGAGTGAACTGATTTTGCACTACAAATACTAAAATAAAAATTTATCACCTGAAACTGTGAAACTTATGAAGAAATGGGCAAAAGGATGGGTTAGATAAGTGAGTAAAGATTTAGATTACTCATATTCAAAAAATTGGTGAAAAAAACTTTTGAAACAAAATAAAAATTTCGGTCAAAATTCATAAATCACCTTGTATATTGATAAGATAATTAGGAAGGATAGAAGACATTTCTAAATAGTTATTTCGTGATGTTGATGATAGACCCTATGTTAGGAATATTTAAAGTTCCTCGTGGGATACCCTGTACGTCAGTTTTATACAGGGTTGGGATAAAGTATGGAACCAAGTAAATATCTTTAAATATCTCAGAAATAGATATCATCGTTTCAAATATATTCACTTCGTTCCATACTTTATCCACACTGTATAATAATATCAATCATAACCACATTAACATAAGTTTCGAGTTTTCAATATGGACATACAAATTTTCTCCAAGTGATTAGCGAGAACTCATTCTATATCTACGTATAATAATTTTGTATCAAGATAAATCACACAAAAATTGAGATATTGGGCTGAAACTCATACACGGACAGTTCATATTTTACATTTGACTATGGATCTGGATCTCGTTCATATGACCACCGAGGACGTTTAGTCTAGCCGCACATTGAGGGCAGCCCAGCACAGCACAGCATAGCCTAGCCTAGTAGATATTAGTTCGCCGTATATTGGACGTAGCAGAGCAGAGGCATACGCGACGTAGTAACAGAGTACTCTGTCTGAACTATGTCAGTTGTGGAGTGAGCACAGTTTCCTCTGCAGAGCAAAGACCAGAGAGAGAATGCTCTGTTACTACGTCGCGTAGGCCTCTGCTCTGCTACGTCCAATATACGGCGTACTATTCAATTGCATTTGTTACGAAATCCCGTACCTACTAGACTAGGCTCTGCTGTGCTGTGCTGAGCTGGGCTGCCCTCAATGTGCGGCTAGCTTTACAGCGATCGATTCATTGAAGCCAATTTTTTCACTCAGGCTGGTTGTAAATTTCGTGGCCGAGATCTTGTCCCTGAGCTCCTATAACGTTGTTTTAAAATGGTATATTCTGATGAGTTTTACTTCCACGCCTGTTGTCTATCACATCATGTGTCTCATTTTGTTATTATTATAGGAGGGTATATTTTTTCATTAGGTTTCAATTTTTGCTCACCTGATCTGAAGTAAACATAACAAGCTGTCCTTGGATAGTTGCGATTCCTTTCTCCTTATAGTTAGGGAACATTTTATGTCTAGCAGCTAAGAACGCATACAGATTGGAAATTGATCCTCCTGGAAACACGAAAGGAAGTGAAGGGTTGTGAACAATTTTCGAATAATGAAAAACTTGTATTGGTATGACGAGTAATAGCAGTTGTATTTATAAATAGAAGAAAGCAAAGTCTGCCAATTATAACTATGTTTGTTTCACATTCTGAAACGAAAAGTTCTCTCATTCACAAATGTTGAGTTGAAACCTTTCTCAACGATCCATTGTTAGCTACGGCGCGAGCTATATATGGGAGTGTGACTCCCATTTCTTGGTATCCTAGGCTGATCAATTATAGTGTCATGTCCGGATATATTGGGTGCTTGGAGTAGGCTCATATGGCAGAACAGTCTGCATTTTTCGTGTGATTGGTGGTGATTATAATAATGTGGTTGCAGGTCATCTAAATATAAGTAACTTCTTTAAGTTAGTAAATATGGGAAATACTCACTTCAATAATGCTAGCTGCATTATTGAGGTGAATCCCACAATGTATAGTTTTTAATTACAATTCAAAACCCTTCACACGTTAATTACACTTTAATATAATATGTCTAAAATCTATTTTACAAACAGCGTAATGCTGACTGAATTTAAAATTAAAAACGAATATCAAGGTTACATCACCAGGACTCTGAGGTCTGAAAAGATTAAATGTTCTTCCAAACCGGTAATAATTGGATGAGTGCATCCACTATTTCATACTAAAAACAAAACAAATATTCTATAACCTGATTGTGGCACCTCCTACTGGTTCCGATTGCGAATCTAATCCATCCAGGAATATAATCAAATACACACATACCCAAAATTCCTTGAGGATCTTATCACTAGAAAATGAATGAAAAATCCTTGAAAACAATTATATATCAGAAACAATTCGTCCGACATCGCTGAAATTTTGCAAGAGCCGCCAAAACCTAACTCTTACTGCCAAGTTTCAACACGATCAGATCTATATTGTTGGAGATCCGAGCTGCTTTGTGTGAGTTCAGTAGCTGGATGGGTGACCGTTGCCTCGATAACTTTCGAACGAAAGGAGATTGGGATTTGCGATTTTTAGGGTAGGTTGCGCACCCGAATGGGAGAGTTAAGTTCGTTGTTGGGCATAATCGGCCCAACGGTTTACCCATCTGGAATATTATTTCCTCGATAACTCAAAAAATATAGAGTCAATCAAATGGAAGCTTGGTAACTAGTTATAGAATTTCGATATGAAGACGGGTGTAAAATTTTGTCAGATCCGTACCTCTAGAAAATTTTAAAAAAATTACGAAAAAATATTATGTATCTCAAGATACCTTGAGAACGGAAAGAGATAGCGACTTGAAATTTTCAGGGTAGGTTGCGCATCTGAATGCGACATTTAAGTTAGTTAATTAGCATAATCGGCCAAACTGTTATGGAGTTATACTCATCTGAAATTTTGTTGTTATTTCCTCCACAACTCAAAAAATACAAATCTGATCCAATTAAAACTCTGTGATTACTTGTAGAATGCCAACCCTCTAATTTTCGCGGAATTTCCTGAATATCGTATCGTGGAGTTACTTGAGGCGTAAGTTTTTTGTATGTCAATTCTAATAGGACTAAACTTCGGTGACCATAGTTGTCACTGAAGTCTGTCATTAAAATTGTATGAAATGTATTCATGTATTATAAAAGCTGAAAAAACGGTATATATCGATGCTAAATTTGTAGTAGAGTGTCCAATAGAAGTGAGTAGACAATAGAACATGCGCACAAAAGGTTTTGACTTCACGTCAGTGTTCGGAGCAATTTTTTTAGAGATACGATCCTCACGAAATTTCGCAAAAATTAGTGCGTCGGGCTTCTACAAGTATTACCAAGTTCAAATTAGATCGGATTTGTATTTTTTGAGTTATTGAGAAAATTATAACAAAATTTCAGATGGATATAATTCCGAAACCGTTTGGAAAATTATTGAGGAAATAACTACGAAAAAGTTTGGCCGATTTTGTCTATGAGCAAACTTATATGTAGCAACCTACTCTGAAAATTGCAAGTCGATATCTCATTCTGTTCGAAAGTTATCGTGGTATCAGTACCCCATCCAGATACTGAATTCGCCCAACGTTGCTCGGTTTCCAGTATTTTTCCAATAACTCCAACAATATAGATCCGATCGTGTTCTAATTTGAAACTTGGCTGTAGAATTAGGTTTTGGAGGTTTCTTGCAGAATTTAAGCGATATCGGACTGATATAGTTTCTGAGATACAGAATTTTGATTGAGAAATGATCCTCATGAAATTTTGAAAGTCTTTGTGATGGTATTTTACAACTAGTTACCAAGTTTTAATTCGATAGGATTTTGTATTGATTCAGATATTGGGAAAACAAAATTCAACTCCGAAACCGAAGACTGCATATGCATTTTCGGCAAAAAAATCGAAAATTACAGGCATTTGGGCAATAATAAAACACGCTGTTTCGTAATACATGCGCACAAAAATGAAAAAATTCGATAACCATTCATTCAGTTTTCCATTAACGGAAAATCAGTCTCGGAACATTCTGATCATAGGGTGAGTTGCTCCTCTCCCTTTTAAACCAATTTCATGGGAAGTAACAGATTGATGCTCCAGTGAGAACCCCTTCCAATTTGCATTTCTGATCCCTCACCTATTGACATTAAAATTAAAAGATTAACTTGTATTTCACCCTACGTTGGTTCTTGATTTCCTGTATTGTTGAGATATGGATATGTTCGAATTCTTTGAATGCATATTGAAACTGTGTTTTAACGCAGAAGCAAGTTACAAAATAATATTTTTCTTATTTTCAAGAACTTTTTGAGAGTTTGGTAGAGAAAACTCAGAATGGAATAATTTAGTAATATCTATAGAATCCCTGTGACTGTAACATATCTAAAAATATAAAATTTTACTGTAAGTGTGTATGTCATTGAACCCTTTCTAAACGACGTGACCGATTTTGATGAAATTTTGTGTGTTTTTGAGTAGTTCTCTGGAGTCACAATCAGACTCAGAAGGAGGTGCCGCAATTAGGCTATAGAATATTTGTTATGTTGTTTAGTACCAAATGGTGGATGCACCAAACCAGTTATTAGAATATCTACTCTCCCCAATCTCAGAGACCTGCATATTCACTTTGACATTCTCTATTAATTTTAAGTTGAGGCAGTATTACGCTGTTCGAAAAAATGAAGTTTGAGACATATTATATTAAAGTATAATTTATGTGCGCAACTTACTTATATATTGCATACATAGTAACTTCTTTAAGTTACAAACATAAATTATACTTCAATATAGTAGGTATTGGCCGACCGAAAGTTTTTCGGTTTTGGCCAGTTTCGGCAAAGAAATCTAGTTTCGACCTTAGTTTCGGTTTCAGCAAAAAATGGCCGAAACTTGATTGTTCGTGAATTATCCTGATGGTCGTTATGCCAACTAAGTTATAACTAGAGAGAGAGAGAGAGAGAGAGATAAACTTTATTGGATGGTTCCAAATGGCTATAGACCTAAGTCTTCCAGCCTGTTACAAAAATTCATACAATTACAATTCAGGTACTTCATATTTGGTGTTAGTATGTATGAAGGTTAGTTATAACTATAGGTATACATAATTATCGTACACGTTATTGTAATCTATCTTTGTTAAGACGAGAACCTTTGAGGAGGAGTTAGTATGACTCATAAGCTGTTGTTTGAGCCATATTTATTGATAACCGAAAATCAACATTTATTTGAGTTCGTGATTTCTCACCTTAGTTCATATTCAGTAAATTCTTCCTACGTTGTCCAAATTTTATTAATGATTATAATTCTGGGTATTATTTATCAGAAAAGGATATGATATGGACGAAAAAAGCAGAACTATGCTGTATAAGATGTTGAAAAAGAATTAGAATGAATTGAAATGTGGTATATGAATAAAAGAAAAATCAATTTCTAATATCAATTTGCCTGCAACTTTCGAATTTCACAATTTGTATGTATTTGTATGCCAAAATTATTTAAAAAGTTTTCCAAATTCCTTCTTCATTCTCTAAAAAATTTCGTTAGAATACTTAACTAGTCTCGTTTCAGCAGATTCTGTATAAGCAACCTTTTGGATGTCCGGCAAATAAAATAGTGAATGTGTAATCAAAAGGCAGCGTGAGTAAATTTCAAGCGGAAAATAACAACTGAAGAAATTAGAAAGAGGGCTCGTGCTTGCATATGCAATGGTGTAGGTCATCTGGAACATAATTTATGAATACATTTTCTAATGAAATATCGACCTTAGTTGCAACAAAAAATATTCAATTCGTTATTTTTTTTCCTTTGCTTCTTATTTCCCCTTTCAAATCATACTAATTATTTTTCAACAAAACCAGAAATCAAATATCTCGGAAACTGTTGATTTTCGGTTACCAATAAAAATGGCTCACACCATAGCAAATGATCCATACTAATACCTCCTCCAAGGTTCACGTCTGATTTGGAATCACCCTGTATACTTCGACTGATTATTTTGATAACTTGGTAATACCAAAATAATAAATACAGATCTCAGAAGAATTGTCTTATCATTTTATTTAACACTTCTTAACTGTTTGTATGTATATGCAAATAAAATAATTGTAAAAAATACATTAGATTTCCAGTATAAAATATTATGTTTCGGTTTCGGTTGAAAAACCTTTTTTGGTCGGACACTAATAATATGTCTCAAACTTTATTTTTTCGAACAGCGTAATACACATTATTATACTCACCATCAATCAAATGAAAAATACATACTCGTCTGCCAAATGAGCCAATTTCAAGCCGCATAATATCGTCCGGACATGACACTAGAATTGATCAACTTGGCACCTTGGGATACCAAGAAATGGGAGTCATTTTTTGATTTTCTTCAGGGCAACAGCAAATAGCACAATGATAATGTCGGAACGAAAATATTGAAATGTCACTATTATGCAAAATGTCACTTAGAACATATACTGACTGACAAAGAAACTGCAACACCCAGAAGGAGCTGTTTAGTTTTTATTTTTTTTTGGTGAAACATAGATAGAATAGCAAGGAGTAAATGATTGAAATTTGAAGAAAAAACGAAGGGTTTACAATTTGTTTTAATAAATTTGTTAATAATGTGTTTGTCCACCGCGATTATCTATACACTTCCCAACACGTCTTGGCATTGATGCAATAAGATGGTCTATTTCTTTCTGAGGGATACTATCCCAAGCTTTCTGTAGTTCATGTATCAGAGCCGCCAAAGTCCGTGGGGGCTGGGGTAAATTTCCAAGCCTTCTACCCATGATGTCCCAAACATGCTCTATGGGCGAAAGACCGGGGGATCTGGGCAGGTATGGCAAAAGATTGACTTGGGTCGCTTTAAAAAAGTTTAAACTAACTCTGGCAACATGAGGTCGAGCATTATCTTGCTGAAATATTGGATTCTCAGGCCGGTTCAGGCAAGGGAGAACATATGGCTCCACTATTTCCTGAAGGAAACGCAGCTCTGTCATTTTACCTCGAATGAAGACTAAAGGTGACCTACTTGCATGTGCAATAGCACCCCATACCATAACACCTACAGTCCGGTGTACATGACGCTCTATATCAAACAGAGGTTCACGTCTTTCTCCCCGAAGTCATCTAACCCTTCTTCGGCTATCATTTGCACCCAAGGAGAATCGAGATTCATCAGAAAAGACGACCTGATGCCATTCCACATTCCAATGTTGACGTTCTCTGCGCCACTATAATCGTTGCCGGCGATGCTCAACCGTCAGAGGTAACTCAAGATGGTGTCGATAATGCTGCAGTCAAAAAGACCTTATCCGGCGGTAAACCGTTCGGACAGTTACAGGATGGCCTTGTTCTCCTAGCCACTCATCAGCCAAAGATAGAGTTGTCGCAAATCGGTCTCTAATAGCCATAAGTCTTAGACGTCGATCTTGAACTTCATTTGTGCCCCTTCGACGTCCGGTGCGTACTCTTCTTCGATTTTGGGCATTATCAAACCACGCTTGACAACATTTCATAACAGTAGTTAAATTTCTGCTCGTACGCCTCACGTGGACCAATAATTCGACCTCTTTCAAATTCACTTTGCCTGCGATAAATTAGCCGTACACGGTACACGAGCTCTAGGCATTTTAACAACAACCAAACATTGACTTTCGAACTCCTCGAACAGCTGGTTTGTTGTAAAATTAAAAAAAATTGCAAAAAACGACTAGAATAATTATGTAAGTAACAAAAAATGTTTACATGAAAAACCCTTCACGATTTTTTTTCTCCAAATTTTAATCATTTACTGCTTGCTACACTATCTATGTTTCACCAAAAAAAAATAAAAAATTTAAACAGCTCCTTCTGGGTGTTCCAGTTTGTCTTTGTTGAAAGAATTTTTGCGGATCCCACTGATAACAGGCAATCCAACGATCGAGCAGGAAAACGTCTGACCGCTTCGCTAGTAGGATGTAAATTTATATATTTATCTCACCTGGAGCTAGGATAGAATCTCCTTTCTTCCAGTTGGGGCCGATGGTTTCTCTCATGTGAGTCATGACGACGTTCTCCATGAGGATGAACACGGGGGCAATCTCATAAGTGAACATGTTTGTGTTGGCAGTGGCTGTTAGCCATTCTCCCGCCATGGAGATGATGTCCAAACCGCACGACAACTGGTTGAAGAAACGAGGATGACCTGAAAGAAAGCATTAATGTGGTAGAAGTTGAAATATACTCTATTATTAGAACATTTCAATGTCGCCAAAACTGTGATAATATTAATATAGAAAAAATTGGTTCAAGCCCTGTGGACAGGAGCTTTGGCGCTCTTGTTCAAACTTTGACAAATCATATTTCCGAAATAATTGGTCTCTGGGAATGATATAAATGGATTCTTACGATAGAACTGCATCATGAAGGAAATTAAACTCAAACAGTCCGATTCTACCCTATAACGAACTTATCCGAGATATACATTCCTCAATTCTACTCTGAAAATTATATTATATCAATTAAAACTTAGACAACATTGCAGTTTTGTTTATACTGGAGATATTCTGAACCCAATTTGATTATGTATCTTACCAAAGAATATATTTCCATCATCATATGGATTATCCACGAGCATTATATCATCACCTCAAAAGTACGATAGCTGAGGTTATTTCATTGGTCATTTTGCATTCAATCATACTATGTTTTATAGAACAGGAGGGGTATTTTATATCAAGAATAACTAACCAGAAATAAATTTGACATTTATCTCTCATAGGAAAATGAGATGACATGTAAGAACACAGATCATATAATAATTCATAGAAAAAAAATTAAGTACAGCATTCTGTGGAAATATAGAAGTACGATTAATTTTTTAAACTTCGAAAAATCATATCTCCAAAAGTATTAGCTTGTAAGAGTTGAAAATAATATCAATGCATTATTATGATGAAACTCCATCTTGAAAAAAATTTAATTTGAAATGTAAAAAAAATTTTTTTTTTGTTACTCTGAACCATAAGGCTGATTTTGCCCAATAACGAACTTAACCAAGATATTTATAATTTTTTTGATTTTTTTCGACAGCATACGATACGGGTTTACTGGATATCCGGTCAAAACAAAACTTCGCATGCATATAAAGGTCATTATTCTACAATTTCATGCTAGATTTCAGTCAGATCGAGTGATCGATTTTGGAAATATTCATAAAAAATGTTTTTACTAAAAACTGTCATAACTCCGAAACCGCTAGATGGATTTTGCCCGTTAATGAACTCGTCCAAGATATTTACGCCTCAAAACTACACCGCAAATAGGTTTGTTCCTACAGCGGCCGAAACCGTACAGTGAACGTTCCACGGAATGCGCGGTGCCTTCCTTGTACACCACCGCGCAGTCCGTGGACCGTACACTGTACGGTTTCGGCCGCTGTGGGAACAAACCTATCATTCTGAGAAACCAATACTTTCAGAGATATGATTCGTCAAAGTTTGAACAAGAGCGCCAAAGCTCATGTCCACAGGGCTTTCCCACTTTTAGATCAAATTATGAACACCTCATGGAGTGCATACTTTGCTTTGCTCTGAAGAAACAAAAATATGTTTGCGAAACGTTGGCATTAGCTGAGATTTGCTGATTCTTACCACCTTCCTAGTTCCCATTAACTTACATTACATGAAGTACTTAACCACAAAAAAAACTTGAAAAGGAATTCAAGGTAAAAAAATAATTTTCCGATACCGGGAATCGAACCCGAGCCTCCTGGGTGAAAGCCAGGTATCCTAGCCACTAGACCATATCGGATAATGAGGAATGCTGTAGCTAGCAATCAGTTAACTGTATGTAGTAAGATCTAAGTGATTTTTAACTTGTGAGGCAATCAATCTAATAAGATTGATGCAAATGCAGGTAAGTATAATGCCTATTTCAAAGAACTCACACCACACTCAAAAATACAATATACGGAAAAATGTCAAGAGGTTGAAAAAAATCTCAAGTCAAATTCGAATTATTAGAAGTTTGAGTGCACTGTGGCCAAAAGCTTTGGCGTTCTGTTCAAATTTATAGCCAGAGCAGTCACCCATCCAGGTACTGAACTTGCCCAGGAAAGAAAATGATATTCTCAATATTTCCAAGAATATGAATCCGACTTGATATTATTTTTTTCTATTTTGAGTTTTGCAATAAGCACGAAAGTGATAACATTTCTGAATAGAGAAGGACGCGACCTTTCAAACGATGTATCACAAGCCCATACTTCCTATTGGAAAAATTAGGGGTTGTAACTATCTTTCGAAGGGGATTGAAGGTAGGGTTCGCATTTTTACGAAGAAGAATGAAAATTTGAAATTTGAATTTTACGTTTTTCTGGATTTTCGATAAATATGTACAGTAACCATGATAATGAATTTATTCCATCTTGCTTTTCCACACTGCAGATCCGATCGAGATCAAATTTAAAACTGGAATGTAAAATAAGGTTTTGAAGCCCCTCGTAGAATTTCAACGATATCTGACGGATAGTTTCTGAGATACAGAATTTTTTTAAATATATTTTTTTTTAATTTTCCAGTCATGTGATCCTCGCAAAGTTTTGTATGAGTCTTCGTGTCGGTATTTTACAAGTAACTACCGCGCTTTGATTCGATCAGATCAGTATTTTTCGAGTTATCTGGAAAACATCATTTTGACTAGCTATAATTCTGGAACCATTTGGTGGATTTTGACCATTATCGAACATAGCCAGCGCATTTGGACTCGAAACCTACTCTGAAAATTACAACTCTTTAACTCATTGCGTCGAGCGTAATCGTGCTGACGGCCGAACGGCCGGACAGAATAAATTTTTACCTCGGATTCTTCATCAGTGTGTCGAAACTAATCGTTTGAGACCATTCTCGGTCAAATATTCGGCACTCTGCACCTGAACAACGTGCCAAAATATTTGGCAATTCAGATGTGCTGAATGGAAGCAATATGTCTCTTGCATGTAACACGAAATACCATATGTTTATGTTTTTCTGAATCTACTTCAATACCAGATCATCGTGTATGCCCTCATCCACTTTCATAATTTATAGAATTTGAATATTTCGGTATTGAAAATCGGTAAATAAAGAAGCAAATTAAAATGAGGTGAAATGCTTCTGTATCGTTGCTATGACGGCTGACGTAATCAAAATGTACTATCTGCTTGTTACAGCCAATAAGGACCACGAGCCGTTTATAGGGTGCTGTGTTACAATGGAATAAAAAGTGAAACGGACACGAGAAGAGAGTGAGAGTAGATATGACGGGTTACGTCACGCGGAGGCGCCGAGTTTCGATCGTTTGAACAGGCATTAAGTGCAGCCAAATTTGAATGATCGTATTCTCGTTGAAAATTGAATTTTTTGATGCCGGTTAAACTTTTTCAGTATTCTTATGGATATAATAATCGATTCCAATAATAAAAAAAATTCATGCAAGAGACCTATTCCGGTCCACAAGAAAACACCAGTGACCAAAATATAAATTTTCAGACGATACCTATAACCGCACTGACAAGAATCTGATAAGGTTTGAAACATGTATGTCTACACTATCCCGATTCGATGATACCAATTTGGGTAGATTCGAGTTTTGATACTTTAGAAATGTGCATAGAATGCGAGTATTCGAATCTTAAAAGCTTCCTTCCGCTAGTGTTCACTTTTGCATTGAATGTTCGTTGCTCTTGTTCCTCGGAACAGAGTGCTTATCAATTTGCCCAAATGTCTGTAATTTTAGAATTTTTGGATGAAAATGGTCGATTGGGTTCGACTCACCGGCCGGCCGTAGGCACGATAACTCTCGAACGAAATGAGCTACACAGTTGAAATTTTCAGAGTTATTGACTAAATAATAAATAAATGGTTCCGGTAACGAAAAAAATAATCTTTTTTACATTACAAATTTCAAATTCAATTTTTTCAAGATGCAGTTCCATCATAAGAATCCATTGATAACATTTTCAACTCTAACAAGCTAATACTTTCAAAATTTCATCGTACATCGTACTTCTATATGTTCTAACAGAATGCGAATTATCTGTCTGTGTTCACTGTTCATTCATGTCATCTTATATACCTATACGATACTTCATATTTATTTCTGTTCTAGCTTGTTTATATAATTCGTACTTTGAAAATATTTTGTGGTGGAAAACAACATCTTGAAATTATGAATACAAGACTGTTTTGATACCAAAAATAATATTGACTTGTTGCATATTGAATAATTTATGCAACAAATATTGAGGATGATGTTTCAGAAGATTTTAATGATGTAGTTTATGAAGGGAATAGGAAATAACAACATAATGGAATCATCAAATGACATTACTGTTCGTTGACCACCTAGCATAATATTACCTTTTACTTTCTTAAGTAGTGAGACATGTTCCAATATGAAGCAAAAAATGCTGAAATATTGATCTACATTAAATTTGTGTATCAAATATTCTTTCTTGAGTTAAGGTTCATAATACAGCATTGAATGTGTTATTGGTATGAACTATTAAATTATGAAAAGAGGATTGTATTTTATTAATATATTTTGAACTACTAAAATAATTTGTTCGTCAGCCTATACTTCAATATATTGAAATATCAGGAATGAATGGACAATCTGCTATGATTGTCTCCAGCCTTGCTCTAGAGTCTAGACATTTCGATGATACTTTCCTTAGAGGTATTTCGAATTGTGAAAACTATGCAGCGAGTGTAAGTTGCAACAACCCATTCCACGAGGTTAAATCATTACAGATTCCTACTTTAATCAATTATTTGAATTTAATTTCTTTTATGGTGCAGTTCTCTCAAATCCATTGATATCATCGACAACTCTGAGAAATCAATTCTTTCGGAGATATGGTTTGTCAAAGTTTGATCAACCTTTGTCATCATATACCTGCCAATTGCGATTTAATAAATACTGAAAGTTGACAACACAAATTAACCGGGACTTTCAGATCCTTCAATGTCCCTAGGGAAAACAAAGCAGTCGAAGCACTCCAAAATGGAAAGTAATGTGGTATACCTAAAACAAATCTGAATTTACATTGTGGCTATAAACGTCGAGTAGCATTAAGTGTGGTATAAATTGGTCTCCACAATGTGGAGCTTAGGAAGGCTGACGGGGTAAGCTGGGTAATTCAGGAATATGGCATCCCCCTTCTAGAGAGGAAATACATTTCATTTTCTACGGGGCCTCTTTTATCCTAAGAGGGGAAAATACGTCCTATGGAGGTTTCATTGATTTTGGATACAGATGAATACTCATTCCAGTTTCCCAAATATTTTTCATCATTCTTATGTCATATTTTGGGTTACGTAATAATTTGTTATACTTATAAAATTTATGTAAATTGGAATATTGGATATTGGAAATTTGAATAGAAGAAGAAAACAGCTTTATTGTATCTTCCAAATGCTTAACAACAGAAACCGTCCAGGATGAGATGTATAAACCAATGGTGGATTCAAAATAAACACACTCAATAATATATTCAAATAAAATACAATAGAATACCTATAATATCGTCTAGTTTGTGTCCAATGAATAATACAGTAGTAGAGGAGTTATTGAAGGGGTCAATGCAAGAAGTGCCTAAGTCACATTTTAATTGAATTTCGGAATGTACCACCATATAGTGGTATTTTTCATAGGCTCTCTGATGGGATATTTAAATTAGCAGGAATATGTACCTAAGTGCCCGAGCTCACATTGTCGCCGATAGGAGTTTTCCTTGTTTTCAATGCAAGAAGTACCTAAGTCACAGACTTGACACAGATACAGTGCAACATGTGCCTAATGTTGCATTTTTGTGTTGACGCCAGCGTAAATTGCGGTCACGTGGTACGTTTTAGAAGGAAATCTCAGATTCTGTGATGAGCACCATCTGAAATAAACCGTCTAGCGTCTAGCAATAAAGCTAAACAATAGTCATTTTTCCTCGAACTTAACCACGCAAACCAGGTTAACTTTCCTATGACGTCACGGTATACTTCGGTTTACTTTTGAATGTTGACAGATGTTCGTTAAGGTGTTTAAAACATTTGAATATCGCGCTTATTATCTTCTTAACTATTTCCCAATTTGTTGAACATACAGTGTGAACGGATGTGACAAATTTAATGGTTCTCGAATGTATGGAGGATATTCAGAATGTACCACAATCTTCTTTAGTGGCCATCAATTCAAAGCGAATAAATTTTTTCAACATCTCGATTGAAAATTCTGGTAGATGATGAGCATTTCAGAATGCTCATTGTAGATGATGATTGATGTATACCATCAAAAGAGTAGTGGATATTGTACTTGCTTATTGTTCAATTTTTGTTTGGACAATAATGATGTGACTGAAGAACAATTCCAAGACCCGAGCACTTTTGATGATTTCCAACATGCGGAATATGTAGATGTTGATGGAACAACAAAAAAATAAATTATGAATTGAAATAAACTCATTTATGTTTTCAGTGTTTTTTATTGTTACATAGTAACAAACAACGCAAAGTTATATTCTATGAAATGCACAACAAATTATAAATTTAAATAAACTCCATATAAAAACGATGTGGTATTTAAAATATCTCCGTGATGAGAGGTCTGTCAGATTCTGATGAAATAGGTCTTTTTCGTTTCCTAGATCTAGAAATTTTATTAATTTTATTCTTTCAAGATCTTCAATAGTCTTTTTTTTGTTCCAGTTGTTTTTCCATAAAATACGTTCGCTCATGAATAGCTGCACAAATGTTATTAGTAGTTCCTTGCTGAATAGCATTATTTTTTCATTACATTCTGTAATTTTATTTATAATATTAGTTTTTCTTTGTACCTCCGTCCTTTTTTCTCAAGACCAGATGAATTTGGTATACCTGTTGTTGCTGTCTCATATATGGGAGCATCAAATCGCACCTACATCAACCATTACTGTTGGTTTTGGGGTTCTAGATATGGTATCTGAAATGTCTCTCAATTGTGCTTTATCTTCTATTTCTGGTGGTCTCCTAATGCGAATACGGTCCTCTTTATCGGCAGGGTCCACTGTCGGACCAGTATCATGTTTCATCTTGTAAAAATTATATTCAATTAGGTACTCTTCATCTGTAACAGAAAAGTTATACTTCAGATACGAGAAAATTATATGAATTAGCCACTTACCTATTTTCGGCAAGTCGATTTCATCTTTTTCATCAACAATCTGCTATTTTACTTCATTCACGTAAACTTCGTACGAATCCATTGTATCTCTAATTTCTTCATTTTCCTCCCATGATACAAAGAAAACATAACCTCCAAAAAGATAACCCGGCCAAACTACCTCCGTGAGTTGGTTTATGTGGTTGGTTAACTCTTACGTCATAGTTTGGAATACACTTCGAGGAATATTGGGTGGTTAACTTATTTCTAACCTGGTTTGTATGGTTAAGTTCGAGGAAAAATGGCTAATATTTAGTTTTGACGGTATACTTGTTGACGCTCGACGTTCTATTTCAGATTGCGTTCCATCAAAGAATCTGAGATGAATCTGAGGTTCCAGGCACGAGCCTGAGGGTGGGGATGGGGGGGGGGGGGTTATCCCCCCCCCCCAATGTTGAAAAGAGGCAAATTTTCAACACAGTTGGGAAAAATTTCGAAGGAGTTGCAAAAAATTTCGAAGGAGTTGGAAAAACCATCTGGTACCAATTTTAGCTGATTCTCACTGTCGAGCGGCATTTCAAAAAACTTTTATTGCGTTGAATTTAGCAACATGAATATGTGAGTTCACAGTTTGCCCCTTTTTTCAATAATATAAATAGATAAATATGAATTTCGGAAAACGAGGGGGAGGAGGGGGGGGCTGGACGATCTCCCCCAATGTTGAATGAAAAAAATGTTAAAGCAGTTTGAATCAGCAACCTGGATCCGCAATACAAAGAAAAATACACAACAATTGTCAGAACGTAGTGTATCAAGACAACCAAAATAAACCTCAGCAACCAGAACTAAGGAAGGGCAAGAAGAGAAAGATGCGTTCGAATGTTTTGTATATCCTTAAGGCATTACGTAATAAATCTCATTTGAATGTTAAGAATTTTTACTTAAATGTATCTTTAATTTTCAACAAAATAACAATTTCAACACTAAAAGTGCCTAAGTCCAAAACTATTATTATTTATTTTATGTAATAAAAAAAACTTTTTTTATGTTTAATCGTGAAAGAAGAATCCATTTTCTACATATAATACAATACCACACATATTTTGATGAGAACAGTTTGTGTAATGTTTCATAATCAAACGTAAACTTTCTCATCTTAATATCTCATCATCACTTATTTGTGACTTAGGTACTTCTTGCATTGACCCCTTCAATTATTCTTTTTGCGCGTATACTCGTTAGTTCTGGGGATCTGGCGTTATCATCTTGCCCAAATGTCTGTAATTTTCGATTTTTTTGCCGAAAATGGTCTCAAACGATTGGGTCCGACTCCCTGATGAAAAATTCGAGGTTAAATTTCATTCTGTCCGGTCGTCCGTCGCAACGATAACTTGAGAACGGAAAGAGATAGCGATAACCCAGAAAATACGATGACGATTCAATTCAAACATGGTAATTAGTTCTAGAATGCCGACGCAAAAATTTTTACAAATGTCCGTGAAGATCGTATTACTAGAAAATTAAAAAAAAATCATTGAAAATAAATTCATAATATATCAGGAAGCAGTTATCCGACATCGCATCGCTGAAATCGAAATCGAGAACCTTCAAAACCATGAATGACATGATGACATATTAAATCATAACATAAATTTTCGGGTCGATTCATTACAGGGTCCTGTAGCGGTCTTCGAACATCTGAAGTTCTGAAAAATCATCGTTTGGATTGGCCAGACCTGGTTTTGGAAGAGACCCTCCTAAGGCCAGGAGGGTCGATATTTTCCTTTTTGAAATCAAATATTGAAGTGATTTCTAAGAACAAGAGTGAATATCTTTCTGAAAACTAGCGGAGGCGATTCTTCTTCAAGAGATCCCTGCGGCTACAGAGGAGTATATTTGTGAGTGAGGACTTTTGAAAGGTTATGTATTATTTTTTATGATTTTTTTTTTATCAAAACCTAACTCTACTGCCAAGTTCCAAGTTTGTACACCTTAGGATCGATATTGTTGGAGATCTGAGCAACCTAGTGTGAGTTCAATAGCGGATGGGTGACCATTACCTCGATAACTTTTGAACGAAAGGAGATAGGGACTTGCGATTTTCGGGGTAGGTTGCACATCCCAATTGGAGAGTTAAGTCCGTTTTGGGCATAATCGGTCCATCGGTTTCGGAGGTACAGCCACCAGCAATATTATTTCCTCGATAACTCAAAAAATATAGACTCGATCGAACTGAAGCTTGGTAACTAGTTGTAGAATATCGACATAAAGGCGTGTGTAAAATTTAGTGAGAACCGTACTTCTAGAAAATTTTTAATAAATTACGAATAAAAAATTGGTTCAAGCACTGCGTGAAGTCAGGAGCTTTTGCGCGTATGTTCTATTGTCCATTCTCCTATAATGGACACTCTTAATCGAATTTACCATGGTAAATTATATTGTCCATTCTCCTGTATTGGTCCAGTACAGGAACAGGAGGAGGAATGATCCTTGATCAGTCAATTGATTGATTGATTGATTGATTGACATAAATAACTATTAAGTAATCGTTTTTATGACAGTTGAGACCAATTCCTTCAAATGATTGAAGGGATATTCAAGGGTAGCATTTAGCACAGAGTGCTGCAATAACATATACATACATCATATTCTTCGGTTTCATAATTGATGGCCCATGCTATGTGGATATTTTAAAATTGCATTTCTGACATTCCTTGCAAATTCCCTGCGAATAGCTTCAGCCGAGGGTGGAATTTAATCCTACGCAGGATACTGACAGGATAAAGCGGGAGGGTGAGCACTGAGTGCCCTTAATTACAGCACTTTGACGGGAACTGAAGTTTCGGTTTCAAAGTTTTCCGGCTACGATGCGATACATTGATTATACCGGGTGTAACAGGTTTGAGTCCTCGCTCTCGCGCACAAAAGTGAGAAGTTCAACAATCAGTTCTATTCCCTCCGCATACTCAGACTGGCCGATATGTAAGATTACAAATTACAGCTGTTAGAACAGTCAATTCTGAGGAATAAAGTTCCTATGAACGCAAAACCATTCATAAGCGAGATACAGGGCGTTCAAATTCGAAATGCTGAACCAGCCCTTACATCCGTCCCTATTGTCCCTATTTTCTCTAAATGAATTGAAAACAAATAATGTAAGGAGTAATGTAAGGAGATATATGTATAAATCACAGATGCCACCTTTGATTTAACAAAAACGGTGGTCATTTCGTTATATAAATAGTTTTTTTCATATAATTGAGTAATTTGATATTTCGTTGCATATCTAACAGATTAGTCTTGTTCAATATTCAATGTTTATTGCATCATTAGTATGGAATAGCATTGATTAAAATACAGGAACTCTATTCAAAGAAACCCACAACTGAAGTGCATAATTTTTGGCGCTCTTATTCCTCGGAACAGATTGCTTATCAATGTCCAAATGTCTGTAATTTTAAAATTTTTGTATGAAAATGGTCTTAAACGACTTGGTTTGACTCACTGATTAAGAATCCGTGGTCAAAACCGATTCTGTCCGGCCGGCCATTCGTTAACACGATAACTCTCGAACGGAATGAGCTAGACAGTTGAAATTTTCACAGTAGGTTTGAGGGATAAATATCTCGGTTAAGTTCGTTATCGGGCGAAATCGGTCTAGTGGTTTCGCAGTAACGAAAACAAATATTTTTTTTTACGTTACAACTTTTGAATTCAATTTTTTTTAAGATGCAGTTTCATCATAAGAATCCATTGTTATCATTTTCAACTCTGACAAGCTAATACTTTCGGAGATATGATGTTTCAAAGTTTCAATAATACATCATAAGTTCTATGTATTCACAGAATGTGAACAAAGAATCTGTCTGTGTTCACTATTCATAAATGTCATCTTTTCTAGCTATAAGAGATTGTCAATTCGTAGTTTGAAAATGTTTTCTCTTGGAAAGAAGTATTCGATTCTTGAATTTGTGTATATATACAAAACTGTTTTGATGTAGTTTATGAAGGCAATAGGAAATAAGAACATAATGGAATCATCAAAAGAAATTACTGTTCGTTGCCCACTGAGGTTAATATTACCTTTTACTTCCTTAAGTAGTGAGACATGCTCCTATAGATAGTATTTTCATAATGTTGCTAGTAAAAAAATTGGTTCAAGCACTGTGGACAGGAGCTTTCTGGCGCTCTAGTTCAAACAGACAAATTATATCTCCGAAAGTATTGGTTTCCCAGAGTTGGGATTTATATCAATGTATTCTTATGATAAAGGAAATTCAATCCAAATAATAGTTTATTTATCAAGATTAAATGAGCAATCTGAGAATGAGAACTACACCATGGAAGAAATCAAATTAAAATAGCTGAAATGAGTTTGACTCTTTCTTATCGAACAGGATGACATGTATCAGTATGAACACAGATCATATAATAAAGCTTACATGGAATAATTATAACATTCTGTGAAAACATAGAAGTACGATTCATTATTGAAATTTCGAAAAATCGTATCTCCGAAAGTATTAGCTTGTTGGAGTTGAAAATGATATCAATGGATTTTCATGGTGAAACTGCATCTTAAATGAAAATTGAATTTGAAATTTGTTACTTAAAAAATTTTTTTTTTCGTGACTCCGACACCATCTAGCCTATTTTGCCCAATAACGAACTTAAGACTTAAGACTTCGAGAGTTATTGTAGACATTTTTTTTTTTAATTTTCAAAATATTTTTTGACACTTTGCGGTAACATGGTCAATACAAAACTTCACATGCGTATAAAGGTCATGATTCTCCAATTTGATGCTAAATTTCAGATAGATCGAGTGATCGGTTTCGGAAATATTCATAAAAAATGTTTTTACTAAAATCGGCCATAACTCCGAACAGCTTTATGGATTTCGCCCATTAACGAACTTGTCCGAGATATTTACGCTCCAAACCCACCTTGCAAACTTCAATCCTCTAACTCCTTTCGTTCGAGAGTTATTGTGCCTACGGCCGGCCGGCCGGACAGGATCGATTTCGACCTCGGATTCTTGATCAGTGAGTCGAACCAAATCGTTTGAGACCATTTTCAGCCAAAAATTCGAAAATTACAGACATTTGGGCAAATTGATAAGCACTCAGTTCCGAGGAACTAGAGCGCCAAAAATACTGAAATATGGATCTACATTTGTGTATCAAACATTATTTCTTGAGTTAAGGTTCATAATACAGAAAAGAATGTGTTAGTGGTATGAACTATTGAATTTTGAATTATGAAAAGAGGATAGTATTTTATTAATATATTTTGAACTATTGAAATAATTTGTTCATAATCCACTACCTACTCAAATATCAGGAATAAATGAACAATCTGCTATGATTGTGTCCAGCCTTGCTCTAGACATTTCGATGATACTTTCCTTAGGTATTCCGAGTTATGAAAACTATGCACCGAGTGTAGCATTTTTTTAAACGACACTTTTTTTTAATTTATTTTCTTTCGCGATGCAGTACTATCACAAGAATCCATTGATATAATTCCCAACTCCGAGAAACCAATACTTTCGAAGATATAATTTGTCTGTTTGAACAAGAGCGCCAAAAAGCTCCTGTCCACAGGGCTTGAACCAATTTTTTTGCTATACAAGGTGATTTATAAGTACATATAACCGAAAAATTGTCTGACCCAAGGCTCAAAAACGACGCTTTCGATTTGACTCAAATTAAGTATCATAGATCAACATATTAAGTCATGATTAAACCTGACAAAAATTTCTTCAAGCACTGACGTGTAGTCAGGATCTTTTGTGCTGGATTTGTAATCAGCAATTTTCGGCTCAAAATCCGATAATAACAGATATTTGGGCAAAATAATAACAAGCTGGTACAAGCACGTAAAAATGTTCGACTCCAATAATAAATGATCCTGAAAAAAAGTGCAAAGTATTCACCCCGAGACCCCGTAGTTTTTCAATAGCATCCAAGGTCCCCCACAGAGCCTCGACATTCGATACATCAGTCTTCCTTTATTTCGGGCTATTGCCCAGAATAATTGAATGTCAGTGGACTTGAAACAAAGACATTACCTTCGGCTCTTGCTCTCCCTCCATGCAACGACACGTGACCCATTGGATTATGGTTAATCCTTCAATTGGGATAAACATCGAGTGGCAATTTCCGCACACAGTCCTTTGTCAGAAGATACAAGACAGGGGCCACGAAAATATCAGAAACTCTCAGAGTTGACTCCACTTCAGTGGACGAGAAAATAATATAGTCAGAAAACTATGGCACGGTTTAAAAGTGCAGAATGTGCTATTCCTAACCGGAGGCAGGCTTTTTCTCCAATACTTTTTTCGGATATTATAAAAAATAATTATTTCTCATTTCTAATTCTTGTTCTAGTAATACGATAACCACAAAATTCCGCAAAAATTAGAGCGCCGGCATTCTACAAGTAATTACCAAGTTTTAATTGGATCGGATCAGTATATTTTGAGTTATTGAGATTGGTATTACTCAAAAACCGTTCTACTGATTTCGCCTATTAACGAATGTCGCATTAGGATGTGAACCTACCCTGAAAATTGCAAGTCACTATCTCCTTCCGTTTGAAAGTTCTCGTGGAAACGGTCACCTATCCAGAAACTGAACCTGCCCAAAGCTACTCGGTTTCCAGTATTTTTTCAATAACTCCTGCAATTTAGATCCGATCATGTTCAAATTTGGAACTTGGCTTTAGAATCAGGTTTTAAAGGCTCTCGTAAAATTTCAGCAATATTTTTTTTTAGATACCGTAGCCGGGGGTTACTTTGAACAAGTTTTGCATTAATTCCATTGCAGCGCAAACATTTCTGCAGATATTTGAAAATGTTTTCAACCAATCGATGGCTTATTATCTCAGCTTCAATTTCCCGTTTGTACAACTCCATTATCTTCAATAGAAGTTGGTGGGGGCATATATTTATATGTTCAGAAATAACCCCTTAAGAAGGGGTTACTTTGAACAAGAGAGCGTCTACCATAGAAAACGCCAGTTTTGGGCGCCCTGTTCATAAAAACCCCTTGAATATGCAAGTATGAGTTTTTAAAAGAATAATGTCGCCTGATAATAAGGTTTTTCTTCACGGTTTAGCTCGTGAACTCCTGGCAATGTTTATTTTTTCATCGCAATGCTCCTAAGATTGTAAATTAATTTCTTTTCGCTGAGTTTACTCAAGAATGCACAAATAAACACAAAAATTATAACTTTATTGAAAATATTTACATCTCTCAAGGAGCATGGGAAGCGGTAGAAACCAACTGCCACTATGTGCGCGCACAGAAGTTTTTCCTCTTCAGCTGAAAATACGGTTGGACGTCCTGGCGATTTCGCTACAATTGAGAGGTTAGCAGCTGCTGCATTTGCCTTCGCCGCCTTCTTGTACATGCAAATCGTTCCAGAGGGAAGGTTCAATCTAAACAAGAAAATATTCGTAATTAGGAACAACAATGGATTTGACTGTGCTCTAGTAGGTACCTACGTAAACAGAAAAAAAACTACTCAGTAGAAGCAGCCCTGATAGTTGATTTTCCAGCTAAACACTTTTCTACTGCCTTGGCAAGGATTTCTGTTGAATAATTTCTGTACATCCGAGCTCCCAACTTGCGAATATAAGTTCGCGGCTTGTTGGCTTGCCCCTGATGAACAAAAAGTAGACGAAGCGCGATGTTCAAAGTAACCCCTCAAAGTTCCTGTTTTTTACTCGATTAGCCATATAAAATCAACGAAATGAGTTAGAGATATGAAACAAAATAGAAAATGTTGCCAATAGATTGATAAGAAATATATAACTTACCTAAAACGGTATTTCACAACAGGATCACTGCGGCAGAGGAGGTTTGAGGATTGTTCTCAGAACAGCTGATTTCACAATTCCGATAAAAAGGCGCGCAGCGGCTCAGGTTAGCCAACCTGACAACGTTTCGCGATCGTAGCGCCGTCTACATGTAATCATTGAATGTTGAGTACCAACTAGAGGTCGCTAGCTTGTGAACTAAGCCCGCTATGAGGATTTTTGATTTTACAACGTATCTGTTCAAAGTAACCCCTTGTGTTCAAAGTAACCCCCGGTTACGGTACATAATATTTTTTTATAATTTATGGCACTCCTGTTCCTCGGAACAGCTTATCAAATTACCCAAATTTTGGAAGAAAATGGTCTCGAACGTTTTTGTTCGATTCACTGATCAAGAATCCGTGGACAAAATCGATTTTGTCCACTCTCGAACGGAATTAGCTAGACAGTTGGAATTTTCAGAGTAGGTTTGGAAGATAAATATCGCGGTTGATTTCGTTATTGGGCAAAATCAGCTGATTTCAGAGTAACGAAAAAAAAATGTTTGTTTATATTACAAATTTCAAATTCAATTTTTTAAGATGTTGTTTCATCATAAGAATCCACTGATATAATTGTCAACTCTAACAAACTACTTCTTTCGGAGATATGATTTTTCAAAATTTCAATAATTAATCGTAATTATATGATTTCATAGAATGCTCTGATTACAATTTGCTGATGTATGTAAATCCAACATATGAGGTGAGTTATAGACCTACGTTTTGAATTTAATTTTTTTGATGAAGATCTATTATAAGAATCCATTGATATCATTCTCAACTCTGAGAAACCAATATTTTCAGAGATATGATTTGTCAAAATTTAAACAACGCCTGTCCACAGGGCATTCCCACCTCTTTTTAGTATTTTTGTCGGCATTATACAACTAGTTACAAAGTTCCAATCCGATCGGATCTGTTTTGTTTGAAAACAAAATTTGTACTCGGAAACCGTTTGGCCAATTATGCCCTTTAACGAACTCAACCGACGAATTAGGATGCGCAACCAACCCTTGAAATTAAAAAGTCGCTATATCTTTCCGTTCGAAAGTTATGATAACTTTGACCGTCCGTCCGACCGTTACCATGATGGTCACACATTTGAAAAAAATGATATCACGCGCAAAAATAGAAAATTAGAAATTTGGTGAGCATCGTATGATTAGAATATTTAAAAAAATCATCACAAAAATTCTGTATATCAGAAACTATCTGTCAGCTATCGCTGAAATTTCGCAAAAGTCTTCAAAATCTTATTTTACAGCTCGATCGGATCTGTAATGTTGGAAATATTAGCAACATATCGAAAAATTAGAAGGACTATAATGTACTGGTCCACTGTTTTACATTCGAACAGCAAAATTTCCAAGGGTGATACATTTTTGACGTGTTAAGCGAGTATATCCGATGTTTAACGAATAATATGATGGAGTTTGAATTGATAAAATCAGAAATGACACTTCTATGGTCATTTCATTTTTATAAGGGAATAGCAATTTGTTTAAAAGATTATATTAAATCGATATTTTTTAATACCTATGGCGAGTCGAGATGAGTTAAATATGGTACCTACTTATGGACTTTTAAAGAATTGGGAACCCGAGACTCACGCAGGTACCAGTTCTGGTTTAATTGTAAGCTAAACGATATTTTTATTCAGATATAATAGGGTGCCTAATCAGGATGCGAGGTTTTGCCGGAATCGGAAATATTCTATATTATACATGCTGTTCCACGAATAACACCGGAATTTTCAATTTATAATAAACCTGTTGACCTCCGAATCATGCGTTCATACATTGAATGAATAGAATATCTCAGTATCATGACTTCAGGAATGTGGTGCATCTTATTTCACCAAATACACAAATTCAGGGTTTCGACTGCAGATTACCCAAAAGAGTTTTAAAAAAAAATACTGCTATTTTCAAAAACATGGTTCAAATGATAGAAATTCTCATTCTCGAATATTATTTATCTTCCAAAACTCTTTGTTTTCAATAACTGAAACAGATGGTAGAAGAATCAATGATTTCATAGAAACCAAAACACAAAAAAATATTGAACATTGAAGTGAACTCATTATAAAAGGGTATGAGAATGTGATTCCCCTATTTTTTTTGACACTTGCTAGCTCTTGTATTGAATATGCTGCAGCTTTCATTAGCCTTTCTGGTCGATTATTTGTCTCCTCACATGCAGCTTGAATGGAGTTTTTCCAGATAATTAGTTTGGTAGAGTGGGACCTTATGACTAGCCTGCAAGATACCCAGATCTTACATGCTTGGATTATTTCCTCTGGGGACACTTGAAAAATAAAGTTTACTCCGAAGAAATCGTGGGTAAGGAGCAACTGACGTATTCAAGCTTCATGTGTAGAGAAACGAAATCAGCCAGAAATTATAAAGAAGCTGTAGCGCATTTGATTACAAGAGCTAGAAAATGTATATTCGGAAACAACTTATTATAAGATTCATTTTACATGTTTATTCTTAAGTCCATTTTATAATAGTCAAATTAAATGTTCAATGTTATTTGGGATCTAAGCAACCAAAACTATTCCTGCACACTTCTATCCATACTTAATTTGTGTTTTCGGTTGTTTGGCATGAAATCTTCAATTATGCTAACATCTGTGTTTCAATTATTCGAAAGATTCAAATATTTCGAAGATGAATAATTCGAAAATGATTATTTCAACCATTTCTATTTTCAGGTTCATAGGTAATCAAATGTGGAACTCCTGAATGCATGTATTGGATGGAATAAGATGGAGCACTATGATAAAGTGATGTTACTGAGAATTTCAATTGATTCATTATGAATTAACGCATTATTCGGACGCACACAGGTCCGTATTCATTATGGATTGAAAATTCCGGATATTCAATGGTTTATAAAATATTGACGAGAATTGTACCATTATTGCCAATAGGCGTATTCGAAAAAGTATTCATTGTAGATTTTGAGAAAAATTTCACTTTTTGAAAATTTGATGTACAGGGTGATTTACAAGATGTGGAATAAAGAAAATAATTTCCGCAGTCCGTACCTACGCTATCAACAAGTCATTATGATCGACTATAACGCATAGGCCTATATTCATTTCCTGAAATTTTGATGAAGATCCATGTAGGCGTTCAAGAGTTATGCCGATTGAAAGTTTTTGATGAAATACATAAAACATCCGGTATATCAAACGAATATAGTTAGGACATATTTCGATCACTGATATAGACCCACAAAAATGTCCTGCATCTGCACTGAAAGTCTGTACAATCATCCGTGAAACACCCTGTACAAAACAACAAACAATAAAAAAGCATAATCTTTAGGAATTCACTACGAAGAAGTTTATTCTGAATATTCTCAAATGTCATTTTAAGAAGAGGATGGAAAACAGTTATTTTGATGCATTTATATCGATATGTTAAACCATTCGGCGATAAAAAATAATCCAAAATGTTATATTGAACGTATATTGATGAATTGAAACAGATAGTTTCAGATGCAGAAGTATGTTTTTTTGTTTTCTACTGAATGAAGGTTTCGTTGACTGGAAATGCTTAAAATATGGTATATTGGACGTATTCTAATGGATTGGAAGGAATATTTTCAGAATTCGGAAAATGGAATAAGTATAACTGATTAGTTGAATTCTTAGAAAACTTCTATGTTCTTAGGTTTAATTAAATATTAACCTGCACCATTCATAGAAGATTTAAGATTTCAATGATTTCATAAAATTTTCAGAAATGTTTTCGTTGTAGGAAAAATTCTATGAAAAACTAATGAACTAAAATATATGAAAAAATTCCCTCTAATCCAGAGTGTTCCTTGGGATATCTGCAGAAGTGAACATTAATCGGGACATATTTCGCCCCATCTGTCAGTTGGGATATCCTGCTGGAAATGATTTGCTCCGAATAGACATACGTCCCTGAAAGGATTTGGGAGTAGATGCGAAAGTGAATGCGAGTCTAGAGCCCCGGGATATTTGCAGAGGGGCGATTTGAGTGGCAGGAATCGCGCTCTCCTGCTGCGCTAATCTCTGTCTGAATGGGGCAGGAATTATGTCCATCGGTTTGGAAAATGACAAGGCATAGAAATTCCTGCACGAGATGAAATCGAGGAGGAACGTAATAGCTCGGTTGTTTTGAAAAAGGGCCCAAGAAAGAATTTTCAGAACAATTATGTTGCAAACATATTCGACGGCTCTGCAGCTCGCTTGGAATTCGTATGTTCACAGGACAGTGTCTATTCTTTTATGACATTTTTGATACCGAAACAAATTTTATCCCAACGTCTAATATTTCCCCATCAAAACGCATCCATACTATGTGTTTCACACGTCTAATACCCTTGTTACACTATGCCTTTTTCGTGCCTATTTGTCAGCCTGACTGACTGCGCCTGAAAATGAATAGAACTGGTTCTATTTGTTCCCCCTGAATCGTGGGGATTTCAAGCCTTGAAATGTCATGTCTACCGACACAATATTTATCTGTCTGACTTGACGTCTTAACATAACCTAGTTTATTCTAGCCTTTGAATCGTATCCTTCGTAAATTCAATAATAAATTTATGTTTATTACTCTGAGGATTTAAACTAGAGACAGAAATGTTTTCTGGAATTATAGTGTCTTTTTTCAGTATGTGAATTTGCACTCTATGTAGTAGCATATTAAAAGTTTCTTCAGACATTCTTGAAACATAATGGTATTGTTTTAAACATATGAGAACAAAACAAGAACTTAAAGGTAAATATGTCAATTTCTTCAATGTTTGCAGCTCTGAAATTACTTCCTGAAACAAGCGTGAAAAAAGCGTGGTGTAATAGTGCCACTCATTTGGGGGGAAATTCAACCAACAAATAGCCATGAACATAGGCGCAAATATAGACATGAAAAAGACTTATGTTGGGTTTCACGAAGCTTCGATTAGCTTAATCGTGGATTTATTTCGATGGTTGTATCAAAAATGAACTGAAAATCTATATAGAATCGCACTAATTTGGCAATTAAGAGCTGTCAAAGCTTCGTGAAACCCAACGATAGTGTAATAGGGGTATATAATACCTTTGTTACACTATCCGCCGTATTCACAAAGCATTGTTAAGTATTTGAATCTCCGTTAGCTCCTAACTGAGGTCCTCAGTTAAGGATAAATTTGAATCACAACTTCAGTTAACGTATTTAACGGTGGTGAAACAGTCCTGTTTCACCACCTTTATCCCTTATTGACGCTTATTATCCCCAATTTATCCTTAACTGAGGACCTCAGTTAGGACTTAACGGAGATTTAATGCTTTGTGAATACGGCGGTATGACTTTTTCGTGCCTTTTTTTCAGCCTGACTGACTGCGCCTGAAATTCTAAATAAATACCTATGCGCCCGGGACTATTTTGTAGACTTTTTCAGGATTGAAAATAAATAGAACTGATTCTATTTTTCCCCCTGAATCGTGGGGATTTCAAGTCTTTTTGTCCAAGTGTCACGTCTACCAACACAAGAGGCAAACTTTCGATTGCAATCTGTTCGCGTCTGTTTGACACCAACAACAAGGTTTATCTGTCAAACTATAGCAAACGACAGCAAACACTAACAAACAGTTAGTAAAACGAGAGTGAAGCTAATATTTATCTGTTTGACTTGACGTCTTAACATAACCCAGCTCCTTCAGTCCTTTGAATCGCAGCATTCATAAATTCAATAATAAATATGTTTATTACTCTGATTACGTAAACTAACTGATCTTGCGAAGAGCAGAGACTCTGTGATGACTATAATATATGTATTTGACACCTTGTAAACTGTAGTGAAATGAAGCTTTCACCAGTAGCCTATAGTATCGCAAAATAATTATTAATTTCGTTTTTGGACAAATGCTTTTTGGAACTACAGTGTCTTTTTGGCGCTCTAGTTCCTCGGAACTGAGTGCTTATCAATTTGCCCAAATGTCTGTAATTTTCGAATTTTTCGATGAAAATGGTCTTAAACGATTTGGTTCGACTCACTGATCAAGAATCTGCGGTCGAAATTCATTCTGTGCGGCTGGTCCGGCCGGCCGGACTATGTATGAATTGTCATAATGTCATATGTATGAATTGTCATAATGTCAACTTATTTTCCTGAGACATGACATTGTCTAATTCCCTGCTAATAGTTGGTTCGAGAAACGTCAAAATCGACTTAGAGACACATGGGTAAAAAACCGTCAAATACCCATGTGGCGATTTTATGTCGAAAAGTGAAAATTAAGAATATATATCCCAGGTAAGTACCGACGTTTTATTCTAATACCGGAGATTGACAAGATCGTACGAGGAGCCAGATAGCCAGTTGGTCTAGGCCGTTGGGTTTTCGGTTTCGGAACGAGAGAAGGCGGGCTCAAATCCCGGAAAGGGAATTACACTTTTTGGCTCTCTTGTCCCTCGGAACTGAGTGCTTATCAATTTGTCCAAATGTCTGTAATTTTTATTTAAGATGCAGTTTCACCATTAAAATCCATCGATATCATTTTCAACTCCAACAAGCTAATACTTTCAGAGATATGATTTTTCTAAATTTCAATAATGAATCGTACGTACTTCTATGTTTTCACAGAATGCTATAATTATTCTATCTAAGCTTTATTATATGATCTGTGTTCATACTCGTGCATTTTATCCTGTTCTATAAGAAAGAGTCAAATTCATTTCAGCTATTTTAATTTGATTTCTTCCATGGTACAGTTCTCATTCTCAGATTGCTATTTAATCTTGATAAGTTAACTATTATTTGAATTTAATTTCCTTTATGATGCAGTTCTTTCATGAGAATACATTGATTTAATTCCCAACTCTGAGAAACCAATACTTTCGGAGATATAATTTGTCTGTTTGAACTAGAGCGCCAGAAAGCTCCTGTCCACAGGGCTTGAACCCATTTTTTTCTGTACCTATCTGAATTTGCACTCTATGTAGTAGCAGAATTGAATGTTCCCTCAGGTATTCTTAAAAAAATAGTAAATTATTTTAAATCATCGGCGGTGATAAATTCATTCGTGCATGAGTCTTAGATTGCCTAATTCTTGGTTCATCCAAAGCTTCCCCCACTATCTCCTGAAAGCCTTTTTTTTCTTTTCAAAATAACAACAGTGGACATAGCAGTTATAAGTATGTTGCTTTAAATTCAATTCATCTTCTGTTGTTTGCATCATTATATTAATACAGACACTATGGTATTGTTTTAAAAATGTACGAACAAAAACCCATATATCAGAGGTAGTTTTAGTGTCCATAGAGCATAAACGAAGCACTTGCTATATCGACCTATCAAATAATACAGGTAGCAAAGTCCATGAGAGATGAAGCAATCATGTACTGGAGATCTACAGAAAAGACAGGTAGCACAATATTTTGCTTTTTCCTACAGAGTGGTAAATGTCGTGTGGATTTTCTCTTCTCTGTTTATGGATATTTAGATTGATTTTTTCACACTACTCCTGTCGCATAGGAAGTCTATATCTATGCTGATCTTCGTGAACATAGAGATTGGACTAACAAAATGTATCCCTCTCTAGACTGAGAAAACGTGATTGTGCAACCTGTAATGTTTCTTCATAATCATCAACGAAGAACAAGACAAGATAATTAAATCTTTACTCGAAAGCAACGTCCTTCCCGATACTAAGCCTGGTCGTTGTGTCCTCACCAACTTACTGGAGTGGAAAAATGGATGGACGACAGCTTTTGACGGTGGCTTTCCCACCTATGTCATCTACCTCGAAGGCTTTCGACCATGTGCCTTACAGACAACTCCTCTGCAAGCTCAAGCTCTTTGGGATCAGGAAATGCAGTAGAGCCAGGCATTACTTCACAACAGACAGTATTCTGTTAGGATAGCTCTTCTTCACCTAGACCTGTCACCAGCAGTGTGTCCCGGGAACTGTTTTGAGGCCCCTCCTCTTCATGATATATACTGCCGATTTACACCGGATGACACAAAGCATTATAAGAACCTTATATATAATCATGCCCTGCTTCAGTCGGACCTGGTTTTCTTATAGCGTTGTTCAGGGGATTGGTTGTTCGGATCAAATCAAATTGTGTTGTCCATCATATTGGAAAGCGAAATCCGAGATACCAATATTTTCTGGTTGGGCTCCCGTTTTCTGTCTTAGATTCTGTTAGGATATGCCACCACTTCTAATTTGAGCTGGGCACAACATGTAGCAAGGGTAAAATCTAAAGCAAGATGCCTCGCCTTCATGGTATCTAATGAGTGAGTTGTCCTAGACCTAGGTGTTCACTAACTATCTGCTGCCATAATACAAGACCTATATAAGATCAATCTCAGAGATAATATGAAACGGTTGGGGGTTGTGCAATGTTTGGTTACACGCATTCCTTATGGTTTCCGATGCCTGCGTTACGAGAAGAGGTTCGATATAAATTATTTTCAGGATCGCAGATTGAGGGGTGATCTGATATTAAGTTTTCGGGCTATTAATAAAGAGTTGGGAGTCGAGCTATCGTATTTATTGACCCATAACACTAACAACTTGCGCCCGATCCTGAGCATGGTCAGCGACTGGAGTCCAACTCACAAATCACAATCCAACTCATAAATTTGATCGTTCCTTCAAGCTGGGGCTAAAGCCCCCACGAAGGGGGAGAAAAGACCGCACTGTGAACTTACATGGTTCACGGACGGTTCAGTGATGGGCGGTCAATCTGGAGCTGAAGTGCATGGGGATGCACCCAATGTGGCCATTTCGAAATCAATTGGGTAATACACCACTATAATCCAGGCTGAAGTGGTAGCCTTCACGATATGTGTGCACACTCGGCACTGGAACGAAACTTGGGGCCAGTGGCATAGTAAGTTAATGATGGGGCAGCCCTGCCCCTCACTAACTAAAGAAATCCTACTACTGAGTAGGAGTAATCTCAGGGTAATAACTGGCGTAATAGCCGGACACTGTACCATGAGTAATCACCTGCACAACATGGGGATTCTCCGAGAAGAACCTGTTCAATGAATCTACCGATTCAATGTATTTACCCAATAAATTCATCTACTGGCTCATCGTTGTACATATAAGAAATATAGTTCCGAGGGATACATCGTCGAAAAGAAACCATTACTATACAGGGTGTTCTTTTTCTCACGTCACAATCATACGCGATTGATTTGGGCCAAAAACAAAGCATTAACTAAATAGGTACCTCGGATGGATTCTCATAATGTATTTATCCGTTATTTTGTTTTTCCTTTAATGTATGGACATGGCGCATGGACAATTATACGTCGCGTGTTCACGCGTCGTAAAACCGTCATCTTTGTTTATTTACGCACCACAAAACAAAACAAAAAATATAGTTTATCAGAAAGCTTTAATTTGATAAGATACTGTATCATAACTGTTTGTGTCTGTCAAAAACAAATTTAAACCTTATAAATAGCCAGTATTTCAGGAAAACTCTGTTTTGTGAGTAAGCGACATAATGTGCAATTAATCGAAAATTATAATAAAACTTCATTCATACCGAGCATTTTTTTTTTTATTAACTTAGGCGGTGCGAAGTTCGCCGGGCCAGCTAGTACTAAATAAACAAGTGTAAATCATGTATAATTTTACATTTGAGTGACTATGGTCATGTTATTCTCATGATTGTTGAAAATCCGGCTGAAATGATAGCGTCCCGGTACGAACGCACAAAAAGAAAAACTTCGAATTCGATCTATAAGCGAAGATCTAAGTTTCCCATAGCCTCGCACCCTGCATCAAAGTTTCTCGCAGGGCCATCATCGTAAACGGAAATAACTTCGGAGTTATCTGGGTTGGTGGCGCAGGAAATAGCCCTTGGCGGAACATACAAAGTATATATCTCATCTCGCCCCAGCGGGGTGCGACACCCCCGCTACTTGGTGAATAGCTTGTTAACAGGGCGAGACCGCAAATTCTACCACTGATTCAATTATATCCCTTTTCCGGCCGTTTTTGAATGTCAACGCAGTTATAACGAATGTCTGATGTAATTAAGATTGTGAAAATCATATCAGGGGGGATAAATATTGAGTTTTGGGTGTACATAAGTTTTAATTTCACATAGCCAAAATTTTTTTTTCAGTTGTCAATAAGTCGATAAAAGTTTTAGTTAGTTAGTTATGAAAGTATTGACGTGGCTTCATTGACTGGCGAATGCGTAGAATTGTTTTGTAAGACTAAGTGGCACGTTTGAGGAAATGACGATATTCTTCAAAGAATATGGAAATTTTATAATCTCCCATTGAAGTCTCTTACACAATGATAAATATTTCCAAATTTATAGTGCTTCTACTGTTATACTGTTAGACAGTGTGTTAGACTGTAGACTGTAGACAGTGGCGGATTGACCGTGCTTAGTACGCACCTCCAGAAAAAAATTCTTCTAATGCTAATAACACAGATTCAATCTAGCTGAAATATAGAACTTGGCTGTAAAATAAAGTTTGGTTCGACTCACTGATCAAGAGTCCGTGGTCAAAATCGATTCTTTTCGGCCAGCCGGCCGTAGACACGATAACTCTCGAACAGAATGAGCTAGACAGTTAAAATTTTCAGAGTAGGTTTGGAAGATAAATATCTCGATTAAGTTCGTTATTGGACAAAATCGGCCAGATGGATTCGGAGTAACGAAACAAAAATTCGTTCAAGCCCTGTGGACAGGAGCTTTGGCGCTCTTGTTCAAACTTTGACAAATCATATCTCCAAAAGTGGGTTTCTCAGAGTTGGGAATTATATCAATGGATTCTTATGATAGAACTGCATCATGAAATAAAATAAATTAAATAAGAATCCATTGATATCATTCCCAACTCTCAGAAACCAATACTTTCGGAGTTATGATTTGTCAAAGTTTGAACAAGAGTGCCAAAGCTGCTGTCCACAGGGCTTTCCCACAATTCAATTTATCTTCTGTACGTCAATTTAGTTTATAGTTTTGCCCAAATGTCTGTAACTTTCGAATTTTTTGACGAAAATGGTCTCAAACGATTAAGTTCGACTCCCCAATGAAGAATTCGAGGTCAACTTTGATTCTGTCCGTCCGGCCGTCCGTCCGGCCGTTGCCACGATAACTTGAGAACGAAAAGAGCTAGCGACTTGAAATTTTCAGGGTAGGTGACGCATCCCAATACGACGGACAAGTTCGTTAATGGGCATAATCGGCCCAGTGGTTTCCGGGTAATAATTTTGTTTTCAACCAATATGAATCCGATCGAATTGAAACTTGATGGGTAGTTGTAGAATATGAACCTAAGCACGTTTGTGAAATTTTGTGCGAATCGTATGGCTAGAAAATTATAAAAAAATACTTAAAAAATATTTTTGTTGTCACGATAACTTGAGAACGGAATGAGATAGCGGCTTGAAATTTTCAGGTTAGGATGTGCACCAGAACGCGACATTTCAGTTTGTTTATGAGCATAATCGGCCAAACGGTTTTAGAGTTATAGCCATCAGAAATTTTCTGTATTTGGTGGTTTTTTGTTCCTCATTAATTCGAAAAATACTGAACCGATTGAATTGAAACATGGTTATTAGTTGTAGAATGCCAACGCGAGAATGTTTGCAAAATTTGGTGAGGATAGCATTTGTAGAAAATTTTTAATAAATCATTGAAAATAAAAAAAAAATTCTATATATCAGTAACTATTCGTTTGAAATTGCTGAAATTTTGCAAGAGCCTTCATAACCTAACTCTACTGCCAAGTTTCAAGTTTCAATACGATCTGTTAAATATTGTTGGAGATTCGAGCATTCTTGTGTGAGTTCAGTAGATGGGTGACCGTTGCCTCGATAACTTTCGAACGAAAGGATATAGGGACTTGCAATTTTCAGGGTAGGTTGCGTATCCGAAAGGGAGAGTTGAGTTCGTTTCCGTTATACCGACCTGGAATATTATTTCCTTAATAACTCAAAAAATAAATATTCGATCGAAATGGTGCTTGGTGACTAGTAGTAGAAAATCAACACAAAGACGTGTTTAAAATTTTGTAAAAACCGTACCCCTAGAAAATTTGAAAAAAATGACGAAAAAAAATAATTTAAGAACCGTACCCCTAGAAAATTTAAAAAAAAATCACGAAAAAAAAAATTGGTTCAAGCACTGACGTGAAGTCAGAAGCTTTTGCGCGTATGTTCTATTGTCCATTCTTCTCTATTGGACACCCTTAATCGAATTTACCATGGTAAATTATGTTGTCCATTCTCCTGTATTGGAGACTTAATTCGAATTTACCATAGTAAGTTCGAATTAAGAGTGTCCAATACAGGAGAATGGACAACATAATTTACCATGGTAAATTCGATTAAGGGTGTCCAATACAGAAGAATGGACAATAGAACATAGCGCAAAAGCTTCTGACTTCACGTCAGTGCTTGAACCAATTTTTTAAATACTCGCGGCTTCCCGATCTCGTCCAAAATCGCCTTCGGCGAAACGTCGGTCCTTGCCCTCACCGCGGCGATATCCGCCCTTTACAGACCTCGCGGCTTCGCCGCTCGCAAAAATTTATTCGAAACCGCCTATTTTAGAAAGTTCTCAAAATCTACCTTCGATGATTCCGAGCTTGCGCGTTTAATATAATAGCGTTGATTATTGAAATTTTGGAGAATCATATCTCCGAAAGTATTAGTTTGTTAGAGTTGATGATAAAATTGCATCTTGAAATTAAATTTAAAATTTGTAATATAAAAAAAAAATGTTTTTGTTAGTCCAAACCACCTGGCCGATTTTGCCCAATAACGAACTGAACCGAGATATTTATCTCCCAAACCTACTCTGAAAATTTCAACTGTTTAGCTCTAACTTTCGGAGTTATGATTTGTCATTCCGTTCGAGAGATATCGTGTTAACGGCCGGACGGACGGAGTCAGACAGAATCGATTTTGACCATGGATTCTTGATTAGTGAGTCGACCAAATCGTTTAAGTCCATTTTTCAGCAAAAATTAGAAAATTACAGACATTTGGGCAAATTGATAAGCACTCTGTTCCGAGGAACAAGAGAGCCAAAAAATGTTTCTTCATTGCAACTTTAGAATTCAATTTTTTTAAGATGTAGTTTCATCATAAGAATCCATAGATTTACATCATTTTCAACTCTAACAAATTAATACTTTCGGAGAAATGACTCTTCAATATTAAATCGTAAAGCTATGATTTCACAGAATACTGTATCGAAAATTAACGTCCGTATCTATGAAAGTCATCTGTGTTCATACATTTCATCATTGTCGTCTCATCTACAGATAAGAGCTATTAGTGTTCTGTGGATAAGCCCAGACAAAGTATGATTGAATGCAGAATGACCAACGGAATAATCTCAGCTATCGTAGATAGCTCTTGTATAATCCATATGATGATGATGGAAATATATACTTTGGTAAGTTAAACAAATTGGGTTCAGAATATCTCCAGTATAAAAAAAACTAGAATATAGGCTAAGTTTCAATTGCTATAATATAATTTTCATAGTAGATTTGAGGAATGAATATCTCGGATAAGTTCGTTATTGGGTAGAATGGATCTGTTGGGTTTTGAATAATAGTTTTTGGCACTCCATTTGAATTTCAATTCTTTTATGATGTTCGAATTTAATTCCTTTTATGATGAAGTTGAATCATCAGAATCCATTGATATCATTCCCAACTCTGAGAAACCAATACTTTCGGAGATATGATTTGTCAAAGTTTAAACAAGAGCGCCGAAACTCCTGTCCACAGGGATTTTCCACTTTTTAATAATTTTCTTGAAATTTTCGTGATTCCCACGAAATTCCATATACGGCTTTGTGTTGGTATTCTAAAACTAGTTATCAAGTTCCATCAACATTTGTGTAGCAACCCCTGGAGATGCCCTAGAGTTGCAGAGAGTCGCCCCGGGTTAGCTCCAAGGTTATACCTCGCGAAGTTTTGTTGGAACGAGTAGAGAGCGAGTGGGCGTCGCCGTTTGCGTAACATTGGTAACCTAACCTCACTATTCAGTTAAGAAATTTGAATTTTGAAATTGTTTTACCTACAGTGACTATATTCTCATGAGAATATAGTCACTGTAGTTTTACCTACCTACCAAAAGATGCATTTTCATGCTGACTCTCGTTGTTTGTCAGATTTGAGTGTGCAATGGCTGAAAATAGTATTATTCTTGGTAAATGATTCCACATAGGAATTACTCAGGATTGCATTAATCCATGCTTGTGAATCCATTTCAAATAACAAACAAATATCTGCGGATAAATCAAAATTCAAAAGTAGCGAAGTTAGGCTAGTTTGTTTGTTGTGACACGAACAGTTTAAGCAGGTTATAGATAAATTGCAAGTATGTATGCGCGGGTTTGGTGCTCGCTATCGTGCTCTAACCCATCAGAAGGAGAAGCTTGGAGCAAACCCGAGAGATGCTCCAGCGAGCTCTCGCGGTTGTTGGAACACGAAGTTGTGTACTACAAAATTTTGTAGGAACGCGACTTCGAGCTCCAAGTTCTCAATGCGCATGAGTGAGATGCTCCGAGCTGCTCCAAACTGGTTGATGGAACAAACCTAATTAGTACTCCGAAACCGTATGGTCGATTATGCTCATTAACGAACTTAACCGTCGTATTCGGATGCGCCACCTATCCTGAAATTTTTAAGTCTCTATCTCTTTCCGTTCGAAAGTTATCGTGGCAACTGCCGGCCGGACATAATCAAATATGGCCTCGAATTTTTTTTCCATTTTCCATTGATATCATTCCCAACTTTGAGGAACCAATACTTCGGAGATATTATTTTTCAAAGTTAGAACAAGAACAGAGATAATTTTGCCAGACATCGAATTGGGATCAGCCTGTACATCCAAACGCTCACAAAGCCGCTTAATCGAAAAAACGATATGGAAATTGCGAAATAGCCCACCGCATAAATATTCGTCACCCTCGTATATATCCGGTTGATTATTATGGCAGCCACAATCTGTTTGGGGGTAGATAACATATTATCATTGAATTACAAGCTTTTCAGCGATATTTAGGCAAACAAAGATCTCATCACAACCAGGCACGGGAGCAGGGAGACACGCGTCGCGAGGCCATCCCTCGAGGACGGGCATTATCACCCCCATAGACCGCAGTATCTTCCTCAGATAATTTGAGGACTGTCCAAAGTTTGGAAATCAATAGTTTGTATCGATGCATTCTGATTTTGCGGATTATTTCAAACAACCGAATTTGGACCTTCCAATGTACTGATTGCAACAATTCTGCTGTAGTTTTTAGACAAGGGTCGAAGGGTTTAAAAATGGTAAAAAGTGAAAAAAAATTATGGTAGAATGAAACCCATTGGAAAAGGAAGAGAATATAACAAAAATGATGATAATTTACGGGCGATCTGAGTTCGGGAAGTGGAAGGGGGTGAGTTTTTAAGGGTAAAAATGGTTTATCTTGATTTCCGGCAAAACTACTAGTCCTATGGAAAAAAGTCAAATGGCAAAGTTGCAGGTAATAAAAAGAACTACAACTTTTGTGTATACACTTTTTTCACATAACCACAAAATTTATGTGAAATTTTCAAATAACCACGTTTTTGGTTTTTAATTTTTATCTTTTACAAAAAAAATTTTTTTTCGCCAAATTTGGTAAAACTTACCTTTTCATGTCCCAAATACACTCTAATTTTTTGGATTTAAAATATTTTTTTTACCTTAATTTGACTCAATATCGGAAAAGGATCCTAATTTTCAATCAAAGATTCTCACGTCAAAATATCTGCTATTTAAAAAAGTTGGTGGGCGTTTGTTCGTTGGAATCTCTACTTTCTGATGGTCTAAAAAAATAAACATTACTATGGTAAATTTTCTCAAAATTTTTTTGTAAAAGATAAAAATTAAAAACCGAAAACGTGGTTATTTGAATTTCTCACATGAATTTTGAGGTTATGTGAAAAAAGTTGTAGATCTTTTTATTACCTACAACTTTGCGATTTAACTTTTCCGGAAATCGAGATAAACCGTTTTTCACCCTTAAAAACTCACCCCCCTCCCCTTCCCGACCTCAGATCACCCGTAAATAATTTTTTCTAACATTTTTGTTAAATTCTCTTCCTTTTACAATGGGTTTCATTCCATTATAATTTTTTTTCGGTTTCAAAATATATCGACCCTGGTCTATTTTGAGAGACAAGCTAATTGAATTTAGTTCTGAGCGATTGGTTCAGTGGTAGAGCGTTTGGATCAAAAATTAACAGTGCTGTGCCTAAGGTGGCGTAAGGACAAGACCTTATGAGGGCCCTGCTCAAGGGGAACATCTAGGAGCATCGGTATAATAATAATATAATATAACAATATAAGGTATAAGTAAAGAAACTAACGCAGAACAGGGTGTCCTCTAGTAGTGTCCATTGAAAGTTTACGGAAAAATGTATATTGGATCTATCTGAACTTTTGTACGAACACATAAGCTTTCTTTTTTGAAATATTTGCAACGATGTATGTCTTCCGGTTATACCGGAAATGGGTATCAACTCGCTTATTTAAACGGAACACCCAGTATAGGTACTATTAAATTTTCGAATGTATTTTCAAATTCTACGTTTATTGTATGTAAATCTCTATAGCCTTCTTGAGTAGTTTTCGAACTATTCAACGTGTTTTGAAAAAGGCGGGAAAGTCCTGTGAACAGGAGCTTTGGCGCTCTTGTTCAAACTTTGACAAATCATATCTCCGAATGTTATGGTTTCTCAGAATTAAGAATGATATCAATGGATTCGTATGATAGAACTTCAACATAAAAGAAATTAAATTCAAACATAATAAAAGAATTTAAATTGAACAAGAGTGCCAAAAATTATGAATCCAAAATCAACAGACCAATTCTACCCAATAATGAACTTATCCGGGATATTCATTCCTCAAATCTACTCTGAAAATTATATTATATCAATTGAAACTTAGCCAATATTCCAGTTTTGTTTTTACCGGAGATATTCTGAACCCAATTTGATTTACTTATCAAAGTATACATTTTCATCATCATCGTCCGCATTATCCAAGAGCTATATATGATAGCTGAGGTTATTCCATTGGTCATTTTGCATTCAATGATTGTTTGACATGTCTCTTATCTGTAGATGAGATGACAATGATGGAATGTATGAACACAGATGAAATTCATAGATACGGACGTTTATTTTCGATACAGCATTTTGTGAAATCATAGAGTTAAGTACTATTTAATATTGAACGCGTTATCCTATTTTCTTATTACATATCCTCGGGTTGAGGTCGCATCGCACAGGTAGCTTATGCTTCCTTCGTGCCGATGCCTTAGTTTGCCTCCGAATTGGAGGTCCTAGAGCTGAAGGCACAAATTGGTTGCTCGCTCCTGTTGTGGTGTCACCTGTTTTCAGTTATCTTTCCACCTTTTTCTTGGTTTCTTGGTTGCCCTGTCCTGAAGAAGCCAACTAGCAGAAACACGTGTCGGCAGGTACCAGCAGAATGATTTTCTCTGCTCCTTTTGCGGAATTACCCGTTATACTTCTCCATTTTAAAATAATAATAATAATATAATAATAAATATTGTGTACTGCACCGTGAATTTCTATCACAGAATTAACCCAAGTATTTTGCCGTTTTAATTCTCCTCAATATTTTAGGCTTCAGATTCAATAGATATAATAATTGTTTCTGTATCATAATATTTTTCCACATTTTCCCTTTTTTATATTTTTATATTTTTAGATGTTTGTGTATACCAATCAAATCAAATAGATGTCGGATATCTAAATAATCAGAAAAGAAAAGCTTTACCAAGTTTATAATTGTAGAGTCGGACTCCCCATAGCTATTTATTCTTAAACCATGCACACTGTACAGTTACCGTTACCCACCGGACACCCTATATGAATTGTAATGTAAATATTTTTGAAGCACATGATGGACTGATTTTCATGAATCTTGGCATGATAGTTTTGATGACCCAAACATGAAAAATCGTGCGAAAGCAGACTGACTTCAGGTCAATGCTCCAATTTTTGTGATTTTCGAATAAATTATCGTGCAAATTTATTCGTATGCATATCACCAAACTGGAAGAGCCGCAAAAAGATTGAATACACATACCTGTCTTCACCTGGTACCTCAGGGTAGTTGCGCAATCGTGTATCAACTGCTGCAGGGAGAGACCCTGCTCAGGAATGTCCAAATCGAGAAGTTTCAGCATTTCTTCGGGATGGTGGAAATCCAGAATCTTCTCGTTGCGATTGTTGGTTGACCGTACAAAATCCAACAGAACTTCCGTCACCTTCCTGAGAAACTCGCATGTCGCTTCGGTGTTTTCCAACTTGTAAGGAAGAATATCTGTAGACAAGACCGAAAATAATCAACAATGGCAACTACACATATAGTCCGCTCAATTTAGACCAAAAAATGAGAGTAAAGGTACATAAATTCCCAACAAGCTTAAAATGAGTAAAATTGTTCAAAACATAATTATAAACAATACCTGAAAGTTCCACATCATTCCCGTGTAAGGAAAAAAATGTATTCAAGGTCAAAGGTCAAAAAAATTAGTTTTTCGTGATTTTCAGCAAAACGGTAAGTTTTATCATAAAAGAACCTCAGACATAAATTGTAGATTATAAAATTATCTATAAAAAAAGTATCAATAGTTTTTTTCCTACGAGTTTTTATAATCTACAATTTTTGTCTGAGGTACCTACTTTTATGATAAAACTTACCGTTTTGCTGAAAATCACGAAAATCTCATTTTTTTGACCTTTGACCTTGAATAAATTTTTTTACTTACACGGGAATGATGGGGAACTTTCAGGTATTGTTTATAATTATGTTTTGAACAATTTCACTCATTTTCAGCTTGTTGGGAATTTATGTACCTTCGAATGTCTAAATTGACCGGACTAGTAGGTTCTAAGAATATCAGTTGCAAGAAGTCAATTTGTAACATAGTCATACCCTATGGCAGAACTTCCCAATCAGGGGGGCACGCCTCTCTAGGGGGGCGTACAATAAGTACGTTTGCATTTCCGAAAAAAAAATATTTTTAGGGCGTGAGTACATTAACTGTTCCGAATTGCCATTTAATCGCTTCTATACAGGGCCGTCTTTCTTCTATTAGGCCCCGGACACATTAGAATAATGGGGTTCTATGACCATAATAAAACACTATTTTGTTAGGATAGACAAAAATGTAGATAAGGAAAGTTTAAGTTTTATTTTTAATTCAATACATTTACAATAGATATGATAATGAATTAATACAATGTAACCCACAAATAACCAGCAACCACGATTGTATAAGGATCTATGCTTTTTGAAGAGGTACCCTTCTAGATTTAAGTTGAGACCAATCGTTAATCACATCTTCAAAATATATGTTTTCGAGCATATCACATTCTATCGACATTAGCGACAAACTGTTTAATATTTCTTGAAGCATTGTATTTCTTGATTAATTTTTTATTGGTTTTAATCTGGAGAAGGAGCGTTCTCCTCTGCAGTGCAGATTTCTACATTAGGATACATCATTTGGTGTATCGTTGAAGTGAATTATAAGCGAAAAATAGCATTTTAAGACTTTGTTTTTGGAAAAATTTTCATTATTGGTTCATTGCGCTAATTTTCGCGAAATTCCGTGAATATCACTAGAAAAATAATCTGAAAAAATGTTTCCTCAAAACATTTTATATTTCAGAAACTATTCATCAAAATCCGCTGAAATTCCGCACATAACTTAGAGCCAACATTTTACAATCGAGTACCTACCGAATTTCAGCTCGATCGACTTCGTATGAGGCGTGAATAGACAATGGAACATGCGTGAAAAGCTCCAGACTTCAAATCAGTGCTTTTAAAGAATTTTTCAATTATACATAATTATTATAACAGTGGGTAAATTTTAAAAAGGTTCCAAATTTAGTTTTGCATGTGTCCAATTCATTTCGAATTGAATAAATCAAAAGACGCCCTTTTGAGAACACACTGTATACAGCCAATAGCCACGCAGTTCTGGAAACTGCATCTGTTGGAAAATAGCGATAAGTTTTTCTAAGACCATAAAATAGGCTTTTATGGGGCAACAACCTCCTAACAGGTCCAGGTCTTTTCCTGCAGCCCTCGTACATCACTCTTTACAATTATTGCAAAAAGTAATATTCCCTACTCTAACCCTCAATGATTTATACCTATTTACCATGGCATAACTGCAGATAAGATAATGATTTCAAAGACTCTGAAAAAAGGTATACGTAGAGCCTGTAATCTAACGCCTTCCTTCCCTTCTTCTCTCCAGGGTATTCCCGCGTCCCCAGTAGACCTTCCATGTGGAGGATTTAGTCTTTTACAGCCCTCCTTAATAGCCCATCCGTCAACTGCTCAATCCAGGGATTAATCGTACCTCTTATTTATCGATGCTGCTTTATATTGAAAAATAGCTGGGCTCGAACGATGATCATAATTTATGAGGGATCGCATCTAGATATGGTGAAAAAGTGAAGTGTGTCGAGTTCAACGGGGCGGAGCCCTGGAGAAGTGAGTGAAGATCGGATGGAATACGTTGAGAAAATTTCTCAGCACTTTTTGCTCGTATGTTCTGGGGAACATCACGTTGTCATTTTGCCCAAATGTCTGTAATTTTCGAATTTTTTGCTCAAAATGGTCTCAAACGACTAGGTTCAACCCACTGATGAAGAATTCGAGGTCAAATTTGATTCTGTCCGGCTGGCCGTTGCCACGATAACTTGAGAACGGAAAGAGATAGCGACTTGAAATTTTCAGGGTAGGTGCCGGCGCATCCCAATACGACGTACAAGTTCGTTAATGGGCATAATCGTCCCAACGGTTTACGAGTAATATTTCTGTTTTCAACCATTACTAATCTGATCGAAATGAAACTTGGTGAGTAGTTGTAGAAAATAAACCTCAGGACGTTTGTGAAATTTTGTGAGAATCGTATCTCTAGAAAACTAAAAAAAAATATAAAAAAAAAATTATTTATGTCACGAAAACCTGAGAACGGAAAGAGATAGTGACTTGAAATTTTCTGGTTAGATTGTGCATCTGAATACGACATTTGAGTTTGTTTATAGGTATAATTGGCCAAACGGGTTTGGAGTTATACCAATTTGAAATTTGGTTGTTATTTCCTCAATAACTCTAAAAATTCAAAACCGATCCAATTCAAACATGATTATTAGTTGTAGAATGCCAACGCAAGAATTCTTGCGAAATTTTGTGAGGATCGTATCACTAAAAATATTTTTAAAAATCGTTGAAAATCATTGAAACAAATTCTATATATCAGAAACTATTCGTCCTATATCACTGAAATTTTGCTAGAGCCTTCAGAACCTAACTCTACTACCAAGTTCCAAGTTTGAACACCATCGGATCTATATTGTTGGAGATCCGAGCCGCCTTGTGTGAGATCAGTAGCTGGATGGGTGACCGTTGCCTCGATAACTTTCGATGGAAAGGTGATAGGGACTTGCAATTTTCAGGGTAGGTTCCGCATTCGAATGGGAGAGTTAATTCTAGCATAATCAGTCTAACGGTTTCGGAGTTATACCCACCTGGAATATTATTTACTCGATAACTCAAAGAAAATAGGCTCGATAGAAGTGAAGCTTGGTAACTAGTTGTAGTTGACATGAAGACGTGTTAAAATTTTGTGACGACCGTACCACTAGAAAATTGTAAAGACGGACCTGTGTTTTTTGAACTGGTTGTTGGTTGTGGCATAGGATGAACTGTAGCTCCACTATACGCATACCAAATTTTATTGAAATTGGTTTATTCGTTTCAAAAATATCGCCAAAAAAATTTTTGGCCAAAAACCTTCAATGAACCAGTATATCGAAAACGCAAGCCTCGAACTTTTTTTTTGGGTCAGTTTCAAACTTATCCATGTGTGACCTATTAATTATCCTTAGAAATATGTACAACAACATTATAGAAACACCATGTATATCTTGTCTATGGGTAGCATAAGGTTTTTTGCGCGTATGTTCTGGGGAACATCGCGTTATGGTTTTGCCCAAATGTCTGCAACTTTCGAATTTTTTGACGAAAATGGACTCAAACGATTTAGTTCGACTCCCCAATGAAGAATTCGAGGTCAAATTTGATTCTGTCCGGTCGGCCGTCCGGCCGTTGCCACGATAACTTGAGAACGAAAAGAGCTAGCGACTTGAAATTTTCAGGGTGGGTGGCGCATCCCAATACAACGGACAAGATCGTTAATGGGCATAATCGGCCCAGTGGTTTCCGAGTATTAATTTTGTTTTCAACCAATATAAATCCGATCGAATTGAAACTTGGTGAGTAGTTGTAGAATATGAACCTAAGCACGTTTGTGAAATTTTGTTGCAATCGTATGGCTAGAAAATTTTTAAAAAATTATTAAAAAATATTTTTGTTGTCACAATAACTTGAGAACGGAAAGAGATAGCGGCTTGAAGTTTTCAGGTTAGGATGTGCATCAAAACGCGACATTTCAGTTTGTTTATGAGCATAATCGGCCAAACGGTTTTAGAGTTATAGCAATCTGAAATTTGGTTGTTTTTTATTCCTCATTAACTCGAAAAATACTAAACCGATTGAATTCAAACATGGTAATTAGTTGTAGAATGCCAACGCGAAAATTCTTGCAAAATTTCGTTAGGATAGTATTTGTAAAAATTTTTCATAAAATTTTGAAAATTGAAAAAAGAATTCTATATATCAGTAACTATTCGTTTGAAATTGCTGAAATGGTGCAAGAGCCTTCATAACCTAACTCTACTGCCAAGTTTCAAGTTTTAACACGATCGGTTGAATATTGTTGTAGATTCGAGCATTCTTGTGTGAGTTCAGTAGATGGGTGACCGTTGCCTCGATAACTTTCGAACGAAAGGAGATAGGGACTTGCAATTTTCAGGGTAGGTTGCGTATCCGAAAGGGAGAGTTGAGTTCGTTTTTGGGCATAATCGGTCAAACGGTTTCCGAGTTATACCCACCTGGAATATTATTTCCTTGATAACTCAAAAAATAAATATTCGATCGAATTGAAGCTTGGTAACTAGCAGTAGAAAATCATTATAAAGACGTGTTTAAAATTTTTTAAGCACCCTACCTCTAGAAAATTTGAAAAAAATGACATAAAAAAAAATGTTAAGAACCGCACCCCTAGAAAATTTCAAAAAAATCACGAAAAAAAAATTGGTTCAAGCACTGACGTGAAGTCAGAAGCTTATGCGCGAATTTACCATGGTAAATTCGAATTAAGAGTGTCCAATACAGGAGAATGGACAACATAATTTACCATGGCAAATTCGATTAAGGGTGTCCAATACAGAAGAATGGACAATAGAACATACGCGCAAAAGCTTCTGACTTCACGTCAGTGCTTGAACCATTTTTTTTTTATTTACTCTGTATAGTCTATAATATGATAACCAGTAGAGCTACCTCTGACGTGTATTAGTATTAGATATGGGACCTCTCGAGTGAAATTAATCTAACCTTTCGATTATTGAAACGTCCTGAGATATTTCGAGATATTCTGAAAAATGCGAGTCAATTCATTCGAATGATATTCTGTCGTCTATCATGTGGCACCGAGATGAGATAACGAGACCCGATTTATGAGAATGCCGAATATCTCGTCTAAGTTTTGAATGTCTTGATATTTCGATTTGCGATATTTTAGACTCGAGGGCGAGATAGGAGTGATTCGTTTAACGTCCGATATAATTTATGGGTGACGTCTGGTGATCTGGTGCGTATTGTTGTTATTCTCGAATTTATTCTTGGGAATTTTGGGTTCATACTTTCATAGTTTCATATTTCATATCAACCCCGGCACGTTCTTTCAGCAATTAAGTGAATACTGTTAAAGCGAGCTGAGGCTAACCTATTGGAGATAGGGCATATCCAAAACAGCTGACACAATAAGGAATGAGACGAGCACAGATCGATTAATATCTCGAGTAATAATTTGATTATTGAATAATCTCGAGAACCTACATATCGATTATTGAAATCATTTGATTATGCCCAACTCTAATTAGTATCCAAGGTAGATCAGAGAATCAATGATCATATGCCTCAAGATCACCGACTGTGGGTCAGAGGATCAACAATAGGCAGTGCACATTTGACGATATAATGTTCGGATAAAACAGCCTGCATACACCTTCACAGGGTGTCTCACCGAGAACTCGTTCGATATTTCGATAACCTTGAATCGGATGTTATACACACGATCAAGACAAGCAAGTTACCGATCATTGCCAACATTTATTAATTACCAAAAATTCACTCATTAAAACTATTTATAGTGAAGACGTCAATTTTGACATTACCAACCTGGAGTCAACAATTTAACCCTGTCAATTTGCTGTTAAATTTTTCTCGAAATTTTTCTAGTTTAAACTCAGGGTTAAGCTGTAACTCTTGAAGGTTCAAGACAAATTATCGATTTAGTGCGGTTGGCTCAGTGGTAGAGTAATTGACTTGGGAGCGGAAGCCCCAAGTTCAATTCCGAGGCTAGGAAAGAAATTTTCTAGTCACGGTAATCGCCACCATTCGCTGTTGTGTCAAAAATTAACAGTGCTGTGCCTAAGGTGGCGTAAGGACACAGTAACAAAGCCTACACAGAACACAACTGGCTCTACTAACTCAGGTCAAGCTCTTAGAGCTTATGAGGGGTCTCCTTGTGGAAGACCCAGGAGGATCAGTATAATAATAATAATAATAATAATAACCCTGGGATAATATTTAACTCAGAGTTAATAACGATAACCCACAATCATGCAAGTGGCCCGAAGTATTTTGAGGGCACAGTCTTCCAAAAAATATTGAGAGTGAACTAGTACTTTTTCGGGTTTTACCGGAAACACATTCCTTATTTTGTTTGGAACGACCAGTATATTTTTAGATTTTTCAATAAATTACAGTTATGTAATATTATTTACATATAATTAATTATTGATTACAGGGTCCGGAATTTTTTGAGATATTTTCATTATTCTTCTGCAAAATTGAGAGATAGACGGTGTCACAAAATATCTCCGAAATGCTATTGAAATTATTATTATGTTGAATTTGACTGGTGTTTATTAGCAGTTTGCTTTGCTTTGGTGTATGAGCATATTTGTCTTTGCCAAATGCGGTCGATTTCACTCCAAATCAATGTCGAATCTGTCCAGCAGCTCTGAATAGTAGTATCAGTGATCTTCTTACCCTTTTCTAGGCAATCAATGTGAATTACATAGCGTGCATAATTCTTCGTGTCGGTATTCTACAACTAGTTACCAAGTTTCGATTCGATCGGATCTGTATTGTTTTAGTTATTGGAAAAACAAAATTTCAACTCCGAAATCGTTTGAGCGGTTATGCTCATTAAGAAACTAAGCGTCGCATTCGTTAAACTACCATGAAAATTTCAAGTCGCTATCTCTTTCCGTTCGAAGTTAATACCCAAACGAAGAGAATCGCTATATTTTGTATAGGAAAACATAGAATTCCTGGGGATTTGTTTTGGAGGATATTGATCAATTTCCTCAAAACTTCCAAGAAATCAGCACATCTCTTTTCGTCCATCGATCATTGATGTTTTCCCAATCCCGACGATCACTAGCTGCAATTCTTCCAAAACTCCCTTGACAAAATAACATTAAGTTAAGAAAACTTGTTCGTTCCCTTCTGGATAACAAATAAATCATTGGACAATGACAAAACAGACAAGAGAGGTATTTCAATTACGTATCAGAGGCAGTGTATAATTTTCAATCGGGCCCGCTTCTTCAAGCTGACTGACAGGGGATGTGGGGCAACATCTGCTCCAGGATGGGCACAGCTTGTACAGCCGGAGGGGTGGAGATATTGCGAGATCCGGCATAGATCAGTGGCGGAGGTTCGGTCGATCCAGCTTAAGCTCCATAAGGGTTCATATACTGAGTATATGAGGAAGAGACATATTTTTCAAATTTCAAAATTAATTTTTTTTTGAGATGCAGTTACATCATGAGAATCCATTGATGTCATTTTCAACTCTAACAAGGTAATTCTTTCGAAGATATGATTTTTCGAAAGTTCTATCTGTCTGTGTTCTATCTGTGTTCACAGTTCATTCATGTCATCTTATCTACCTATAAGAGACGTCATATTCATTTCTGTTCAGGTTTGTTTATATAATTCGTACTTTGAAAATATTTTGTGTTGGAAAACAAAGTTCCGCATGTTGAATTTGTGAATATCTACAAGACTGTTTTGATACCAAAAATTATATTGACCTATTGCATATTGAATAATGTATGTACAAATATTGAGGATGCTGTTTCAGAAGATTTTGAATTGGATCATTTTAATGATGTAGTTTATGAAGGCAATAGGAAAGAACAACATAATGGAATCATCAAAAGAAATCACAAAAATTTAATGCTTGTGGCTTTTACTTGATGCAAATCCATATTAACTCAATGAAAAATTATATACGATTTACACTTATTTATTCAATATTGTGACGCGTTTCGTCGACACAGCGACTTCATCAGACTACATCATACTAAATTCTTAACAAGTTATTATCTCCCTATACCTAGATGACATGGACACAGAATCATTTAAAACTAATTACATGAGAAACTTATTTAAAACAAATTACATAATAGACTTATTTAAAACTAATTACATGAGATTTCACTGCTGGTTTCTTTGTACACATTAACAATAATTCATTCCTAATGCTTTTATTTATAAATTGATTCTCTATTTGAATAGATTGAGTAACGGTGAAAAATTTAGATCTAATTGTTCATTAACTAAATTACCCGTATGTTTTTCCCTATTTATTTCGACCATTTCCCAGTAATTAAGTTGCGCACCTTTATTCAAATTGTGTAGAATTTTGAAATCCGGGTTAAACTTATGTCCTTCTGCTAATAAATGATTCGAATAATTTGAATTAATTTTGTTGTTTTTGAAGCTGTGATGATGTTCCTTTATTCTTATGTCCAAATTTCGACCAGTTTTTCCTATATATGATTTGTCACAACTCCCGCAATTTAATTGATAAACACCGGATTTATCTTCTTTATTCCTTTTCGATTTATTGTTTTTTATGAATTTGGCAAGGTTATTATTTGTCTGGAATGAGATATTCACCTGTTGGTTTTGAAGAAACCTTTTAAGTTGTTGACTCGTTGTACCAAAATATGTTAAGCTATTGAATATTTTATTTTTATCCTTAATTTCTGGAAATACTAAACTAATTGTTTTTCTAAATTGTTTTTTCGTCAACATTTTTCTGATTAACTCTGTGTTATATCCGTGAACAACGGATGGTCGAAATAAATAGGGATAATTTAGTTAATGAACAATTAGATCTAAATTTTTCACCGTTACTCAATCTATTCAAATAGAGAATCAATTTATAAATAAAAGCATTAGGAATGAATTATTGTTAATGTGTACAAAGAAACCAGCAGTGAAATCTCATGTAATTAGTTTTAAATAAGTCTATTATGTAATTTGTTTTAAATAAGTTTCTCATGTAATTAGTTTTAAATGATTCTGTGTCCATGTCATCTAGGTATAGGGAGATAATTACTTGTTAAGAATTTAGTATGATGTAGTCTGATGAAGTCGCTGGGTCGACGAAACGCGTCACAATATTGAATAAATAAGTGTAAATCGTATATAATTTTTCATTGAGAAAAGAAATTACTGTTCGTTGACCACCGAGGTTAATATTACCTTTTACTTCCTTAAGTAGTGAGACATGATCCTATATGCAATAGTTATTATCACGATGTTGCTAACAAAAAAAATACTGTTATATTGATCTACATTTGTGTATCAAATACTTTCTTGAGTTAAGGTTCATAATACAGAATGAAAGTGTTAGCGGTATGAACTATTAAATTATGAAAAGAGGATTGTATTTTATTAATATATTTTGAACTATTAAAATAATTTGTTCGTCAGCCTATACTCATTCAAATATCAGGAATAAATGGATAATCTGCTATGATTGTCTTCAGCCTTGCTCTAGACATTTCGATGATACTTTCCTTAGGTATTTCGAGTTGTAAAAACTATGCACCGAGTGTAAGTTGCAACAACCCATTCCACGAGGTTAAATCATTATAGATTGCTCATTTAATCTTGATCAATAAACTATTACTTGAATTCAATTTCTTTTATGGTGCAGTTCTAACGCAAAAACCATTGATATCATCCCCAACTCTGGGAAACTAATACTTTCGATGATGTGGATATACCTCTTGGACACTCTTGATCGAATTTACCAACAATTTTCAATTTAGACCGTTTTCTCCGGTTTTATAAAATATGAATACATCTCGTACCATTTTAATAACAGGCTTGAGAAATGAGAGAATCATCTAAGATCACAGAATTTTTAATTCTGACATATGTAGATATATGTAATTTCAAGATACGATATTCACAAAATTCCGCGAAAATTAGCGAGTCGTTATTCTACAAGTAATTACCTAGTTTAAATCTGATCGGATTTGTTTATTTTGAGTTAAAGAGGAAATATCAACAGAAGTTCAGATTTGTATAACTCTAAACCATATGGCCGATTATGCCTATGAACGAACTCAAATTCCGTATTCGAATATGCTACCTAGCCTCAAAATTGCAACTTGCTATCTCTTCCCGTTACATAATACTTATTCATATTTTTTTTGTAATTTTCAGGCGATACAATCCTCACAAAATTTTATTTGAGACTTTATGTTGGTATTCCACAACTAGTTACCAAGTTTCAGTTTTATCAGATATGTAATTTTGAGTTATCGAGAAAATGATAATAATATTCCAAAAGGGTATAACTCCGAAAAGTTGCGAGTATTTCGCTACTTCCGAACTGTCTTACTGGACATGAACATGCTATAGTGAATATACCAGAAAGCCAATCTTCCTAGTGACGAGATTATTAAGCAAGTAACATCTAAAAGAACTTCACTACGATGCTCGATAGGAAAAAATACTGGGACAGGGAATCCACCACCCAAGTTCTTAAAATAAATGCCATTAAATGGTACATAGACGGTTCAAAAATCACTACAGGAGCTGGCGCTGGAGTATATGGGCCAGGCACCAAATGCTCACTATCGCTAGGCTCCTATCCGAGCGTCTTTCAGGCGGACGTAAGTACTTGCAATAGAAAGATGCGTGGAAATGAACCTAGAAAGAATCTATCAGAGATGTGATGTAACAATCCACTCTAATTGTGAAGCTGCTACTAAAACTCTGAGCTCCCATGTTATCGAGTCCAAAAGCTAATATGGGAGTGCCGAAGAAAAGTCAATGAAGTAGTCAAGAAAAACAGGGTCTCTTTGGTCTGGGTTCCTGGTCACGTGGGAATTAAAGGAAATGAGGAGGCCGACACACTTGCCAAGAAATGGGCACAAACCCCCTTTATTGACCCGGAACCCTACTGTGGGGTTGGTAGATACACCTACAAAAGTGAATTTCAGATGAAAGATGAAACTGAAAGAGGTATTTTCTGCAGATCTTTCCCCGGAATGTATCACTCCTAAAAATTCCTCCGGAACGTTGACACTGTCAGATCCAAGAAATATATGGACCTCAGTAAGAACACTCTGCACCTCCTCACTGATTTCCAGACAGGGCACCGCGGACTTAGGAAGCATATGATGAGATTAGGGCTAGCAGAAACTGACCGGTGCAGATTCAGTTGGGAGGATGATGAAACTCCTGATCTCCGGATAACGGAATGTCCCGCTCAAACCAACGCAAGGAATGCTTTGGGCAAGAAAACGGCAGGAGCGAAGACGTAGCCTCCTTCAAACCATCTACCATCCCAGATACTGGAGTTCATCAGAACTCTGGAACTGGAAGGCAGATGTAGATGGTGATAACATCGACAGCTCTGACAAGGGGGCACAATAGACCTTAAGGTCGCAGTGAAACGTTACCCCCTACAACAATAATATATACAATATACAATAATGAATATAAGATGTGTATAAACTGGTTTATGCACTGATTCGATTTTTTCTCCATTTTCCGGAACATGGTAGATCTTTCATTTTTCTTTCTTTAGGTATATTGCTATTCAGAAGTTACAAGGGATTTACTGTCATTCTGAATAGATTTCTGTCAAACGGCTGTTCCTCAAGCATTGACAGTTCATCCATAAGGTACACTTAGGGGTAAATTTGGCATATGTTGTATTATAAAAGCTATTCACTTTATTTCACGTTGATCGATGAATGAAAACGATGCGATTGACATGGTGGTGCCGCCATGTCGGTCAATTTTGTCCAATTTGTATCTGTCAAACAACGAGGAGTTCATACACCATTGTTGTAGATATCTTAAGTAAATATTTTGACTGGAATTCATACTTTGACAGATTCACAAAACTGGAATGAAAATCCATACATTTGCATCGAAAAGTATCGTCCATATGGAGTTTGCGAATCTACCTACTTAAACGCATGCATATTTCAAACAGTTTTCGAATATGCCCATTCGAAATCTATTGATTATTTAATGAAAGAAGGCGCTGATGCTACTGACGCCACCCTAATACTTTGATTTTCGAAGAGTCATGAACATACAAAATATCATTTCTCATAAAAATTAACCTTCGTATATTAGAAACAATAAATAACCTATAACATTTAGAAGAAATCTAGCAATCTATTAAGAATTGTTTCTATTCCTATCCTTCCACTGCAAATATTGGTTTGTTTTTATAATTAAGAGGACACTATTCGGTTTAAACATTCAGAAGAAAGTGAGAAGTGGAAAATCAGATAACACATTTTTAACCATGGTTGATCTGTCCATCCCCTAGTGACGCTACTGATTTTCCCCTCCTGGTCATAGAACTTCTAACCACGAAGGGAGGTTTAGCTTTAATTAAACGTCCCACGGGCCCTTTTTGAGCTATTTATTATCCTATACTATGCACTTGTGCTCTTCAGGAATTTAAAAATTGAACACATATATATGGGGAGACTTGTTGTACATTTACATTGTAGAACTAAACGTCACCGCTCTAATATTCGAGTTTTTAAAAATCGTTATCTTATCATGATGATACAAATGAACAATTTTTATTTTTTTTGATAAATCATTTCGGAATCAGCAAATTTTTTAAATATGTCATGAATGTTTTTGATGTTTCCGGAAATATTTCTGATGAGTGTAACTGCAAAACCGTTTGGCCGATTATGCCTATTAACAATCTCAAATGTCGCATTTAGATGTGCAACTTACCCTGAAACTTACAAGTCGCTATCTCAAGTTATCGTGAGATATATAATATTTTTTCATAATATTTTTGAAATTTTGTAGTGGTACGATCCACGCAACGTCTACGTCTTTATGTCGATATTCTACAACTAGTTACCAAAGTTCAATTCGATCGGGTCAATATTTTTTCAGTTATCGAGAAAATCATATTCCAGATGGTTATAACTCCGAAACCGTCGGGCCGATTATGCCCAACAACGAACTTAACTCTATCATTCAGATGCGCCACCTACCCTGAAAATTGCAAGTCCCTATCTCTTTCCGTTCGAAAGTTATCGAGGCAACTGTCACCCATCCAGCTACTGAACTCACCCTAGGCTGCTCGGATCTCTAACAATATAGATCCGATCGGGTTCAAACTTGGATATTGGCAGTGGAGTTAGGTTTTGAAGGCTCTTGCAAAATTTCAACAATGTCGGACGAATAGTTTCGGATATCTAATAGTGATACGATCCTCACGAAATTTGGCAAGAATTTTTGCATCAGCATTCTACAACTACTTACCGTGTTTGAATTGGATCGGATTCGTATTTTCACGAAAATTACAACAAAATGTCAGACGAGTAGAACTGCAAAACCGTTTGGCCGATTATGCCTATTAACAAACTCAAATGTCGCATTCGGATGCGCAACCTACCCTAAAAATAGCAAGTCGACATATGTCGCCGTTCTCAGGTTATCGTGAGATAAATAATATTTTTTAATAATTTTTTTTAAATTTATTAGAGATACGATTCTCACAAAATTTTACAAACGTCTTTGCGTCAGTATTCTACATCTAGCTACCAAGTTTCAATTCGATCGGATCTGTATTGTTTCACTACAAAATTAGTACTCAGGAACCGTAGGGCCGATTACGCCCATTAACGAACTTGTCCGTCGTATTTGGAGGCGACACCTTCCCTGAAAATTTCAAGTGCCTATATCAGCAAGAATAATAATAAACCTAAAATTATCACAAAATCTAAAACTATGCGGTTTCGATTACATTCTTCTGTAGACTAATTCAACCCCTCAGCTTCATAACCCATACACATCTATAAAATCTGCTCTATTTTCAATGACTAACTAAAGATCTTTCGATGTCGCACGTATCCACTTCATCCCATTATTCCTCCAAATTATTCTGTTCATTGTTCAAAAATCATTGGATTCATGCTTTGTCTCCCCTTGTAAAAACAGTCACACTTCCTATGTGTTTAATCTATGTTTATTCAGTCCTGGTTTATACACTATGTACATATGAACTTTCCACATACTATTTTATATGTAAATTTCGAAGTAATAGATTCTCCAGAGTTTTTGTATTTTTAGGTATGCGGAACTTCGTTAAATACACATTACGTTAGCCAACCAAGAGAAACATTTTCAGACCAATACTGGAAAAATTTTGATCCTATACTGTGTATCACAGAATTACCCGAACATTTCTGCAATTCAATTTCTCCTCAACTGCAATATTTATTAATCTTTGCGTATTAACTACTGAATTTCAATAAATCATATATTCCAGAAGAAATGTACAATATCGTTCGGGATGTTGGGAGGTTTAATTTAAAGGGCTAAAGAGCTTAATATTGATATTAATGACGAAGTTTATTCCTCAAATCAACTAAGCTAGCTAGCTAATTGTATGGGACATCTACATTTCACCCTATATAAAAATGTCATATATGAAATAAATGCGAAATGAAAAAAATGAAATAAAATTATAGAAGAATACCAAAAGGCAGCCAAATGAAGCTACGAAAATAAAAACATTACTTCTGTCATATATGTCATGAAAAAAAATTAAAACAAATTCTAGAAGAATGCTGAAGACAGCAAAGTCCCTCAAATATCGGAATTTGTACCTAAGATATTTCACATGTAGGTCTCATCTAAGATGTCTTCCGACTATAACGTCCAGATATTTCACCGATTCTGCAGATGGAATGACAGTGCATTGCCCTATCCTGAGAGAAGACTATTCATGTAGATGCCAAACAAAATGGGGCCAATTACTGTACCCTGTGGAACTCCAGACTTGAGTATAATCAGATTACTTCTTTTTCCATTCAGATCCACAAGCTGAACTCTTTCAGACATTTCTTATTATTAGTGTTGTGGGCTTAGACTGTATAAGTATAATATATGATCTGTCTGCCATACTTTTCGACCAAGAGGTATAGGATTTGTAGAATTAGAGCTCGTAGAGAAAGGTATTATACAGTTAGAGGCTTGGCTCTTTATGTAATCTGATAACTTTTTAACTGCGAAAGCTTCTTGTGGGCCTTGGCAAATGGCAACCAATTTTACATGAAATGTTTTGCCGCGCTTACAATTCCATAATAAAAGTACATCTAGCGTCGCTAGACGGTATTTCCGCCACTTTATCCACGCCTTTTCTTCTCATTTCAAAATTATGATTGTTTTTCTGAATCTTAGAGATCTGTATGGAAAGGATTAAGATCAAAAATTTAATCCTCTTAAATAAGTTAAACTCTGCGATTATAACATCAACGGTCGTGAACTTCAAGAAATTCCGATAAGCCTCCACCATCTCGAAATTCAGGCCGTTGGAATATCTCTTCCCTGAGCTTCGTAAAAGTCCTCTCTTGATAAACCTTCTTTAATCAAGGTCTTTTGAAAGGACTTAAATTATGTCGGGTCCAGTGAATCCATTCTCTGGCATACCGGCATTGTTTTAAAATGATTTGTAGACCTTTTTGTTGGTGTTTCGAGAAAATGTGGGGGAAATTTAGCAAACGAAATGGCGATGGCGAAGATAATCTCGACAAAAATTCTAAAAGCACTGACGTGGAGCCAGGAACTTCAGCTTCTTAAAGTATTAATAGTTTTCACTGACTTGTAGCACCGAAGACAAATAAAATGTATGGTTACTAGAGTCTCGTCATATAAAGAAAATAATATTTCAACTGGGCATATAATATTTTTTTATAATTTGCATTCAATTAAATAGGTACTAATGTGGAAGACCTGTGAACAGGAGCTTTGGCGCTCTTGTTCAAATTTTGACAAATCATATCTCCGAAAGTATTGGTTTCTGAGAGAAGGGAAATATATCAATGGATTCTTATGATAAAGCTGCATCATGAACGAAATTAAATCGGAAAAAGTGTAATTCAAAAAAATAAAAGAGTGCCAAAAATTATTAATCCGAAATAACCAGACCGATTCTACTTAACGGTACTCTACGATAACGAACTTATCCGAGATATTCATTCCTCAAAGCTACTCTTATAATTATATTATATCAATTGAAACTTAGCCAATATTCCAATTTTGTTTTTGCTGGAGATATTCTGAACCCAATTTGATTAACTTACCAAAGTATATATTTCCATCATGATACGGATTATCCACAAGCATTATATTATCACCCAAATGTATAATAACATATAATCCTCTTAATTCAACGATAGCTGAGGTTATTTCATTGTTCATTTTGCATTCAATCATACTTTATTTTCCAGAACAGGATAGGTATTTTATATCATGAGTAACGAACCAGAAATAAATTTGACATGTCTCTTATAGAAAATTAGATGACATGTGTGAACACGGATCATATAATAATTCATATATAGAATAATTACAGCATTCTGTGAAAACATAAAAGAACGATTTATCATTGAAATTTTGCAGAATTAAATCCCTGAAAGTATTTGCTTGTTAGAGTTGAAAATGACATCAATGGATTATTATGATGAAACTATAATTTAAAAAAAAAATTTTTTTTTTAGTTTCTTCGAAACCATCAGGCCGATTTTGCCAATAACACTCTTAACCGAGATATTTATCTCCCAAACCTACTCTGAAAATTTCAACTGTCTAGCTCATTCCGTTCTGGAGTTATCGTGTTAAGGGCGGGTCGGCCGGACAGAATCGATTATGAACATGGAATCTTGATCAGTGCGTCGAACCAAATCGTTTAAGACCAGTTTCATCCAAAATTAGAAAATTACATACATTTGGGCAAATGGATTAAGCACTCTGTTCAGAGGAACTAGAGCGCCGAAAATATATCAATCTAAATGTAAATCTATAGATTTTTTATGCAGTTTTGTGAATCAAGTAACATCATCTATTGATATTTTTCGCAGACCTTTATTAGTAAATTAAATTTATAACAACGCATAAATAGTTTGCGTAGGTACCAACATTGAATTATGTAGTTTCCAGAAATATTTTCTAAGATAAAAAAGCTCTATAGCTGAGCTCGTTCCGACGTTAACTTTTAGGTACAAAATTCAGCGAATTCTGTAGAAACGTTTACGAAACATAGGACTTTTCTTATGAATTTATTTTTCCGCTAGAGAAATAATATTCATAAAATTTCGCATGAACCTTGAAGTCGATATTTTACTCATACCTACCAAATTTAAACATGACCGGATGAGTAATTTTCGAAACATTGGGAGAATACAATTTTAAATAGGTATTTCTCCAGAAAATTTGGAAGGATTTTGTCCATTCATTTATGTTATGATCAGCTGTATAGCTGTTTTTTTCGATAACTATTGTGATCAAAAATCGTACTGACAAAATTTCAATGATCTCTGGAGATATGTTTCCAATAAGTCTGAGTCAGAATTGATTTGACTATGGATTTTTCATCAGTAGGGAGGTAAGCCAAAAATATGCAGTATTTTTCTTAATATTCAAAAATTACAGACTCTGAGCAAATGGTGTCCTGGTATTAACGAGCAAAAGATAATAACTTATTTAAAACATGATTACTCCAGAAGAAATGAATACGAACACAGTTTTTCTAGAATTCTAGTTTGTTCTATGATCTCTGTCAGTCTACTTCATTGACTTTGACATTACTTATATTATGTCTGTGGTTAATGATTCGTCAATAGACAAAAATACTTTGGAATTATTCCTTTCTCGATAACCAGTTGATGAAATATTAATAGAAGTGGATATTGGTTAAATAAATATTTCTACAGGTTTTTGCAAGGAAATATTAATAGCATTCAACTTCCGAGTTCTGCTTGCACAATCGCGTATATAAACGATGTGATCGGCATTTAGAATGTTGTGGACGCCATTTGGAACTCTAGTATAGTGTCGCCCATTTTGACACAAACTTTTAGTACGAGAAAGAACAACAGTAGTAATTTAAAAGAATTTAATAATGGTCTCCCACATGGATCCGTTTTAGTACCTCTCTTATTTTCATGTTTATATACTTAGTGTGATATTCCTGCTACTTCCTCTGAGAAATTCATATAGGTACGCTGAAGAGATAGCCCTAGCTTTTCGTGACTCTGATTTCCAAGGTAGAGGAGATAATCTATCTAATCCGAGCCTTGTTAGTTTCATGGTTTGTTTTTCGGCTTAGTGACATTTGATATATCAGGTTAGCAATGACGAATATCGGAAAAACTTGAAAGTGATAACATTTCTCAATATAGAGAATAACGCAACCTTTCAAACGATGTATCACAAGCACTTACTTCCTATTTGAAAAATTGGGGGTTTTACCTGTCTTTCCTAGGGGGTTGAAGGTAGGGTTCGCATTTTTACGATGAAGAATGACAATTTAAAATTTGAATTTGACCTGTTTCGGGATTTTTGATAAATATGTACCATGTACCTACAGTAACCAATATAATGAATGTATTCCGTTTGGCTTTTCCACACACTATAAACCATTCACCAAATTACCAATTTCCAAATTGGTTTTGGGGATATCAACTCTTGAATGTTTGAGAGAGATCTGGTAGATACGTCAATTTATACGATGATAATTTCATGAAATTGAAGATGGGATCTAACAGAGAAAATTCCTTTTTCAACAAATTGATCTGGAGCAATGATTATTTGGGATTTAAGGGAAAAAATTCGTTTGTCACCCAATAAATTTGGAGCAATGGTTATTTCCTGACTTATTTTTCGCATTCACAGGTTTACAAACGTCAGTACTTTGATAGTTGGTAATTGTGTAATTCTGATTTATGTTCACTACGGTATTTTGTGGTGCACGGTGTAATTATTGTCACAGGAATGAATACTTCCTAATTAATTCCGCCATAAAGGTAAGGGCAATCATTCAATCCAGTCGATCTACCATTGCACAGGTGTGGATGAAACCGAGTTTAGCCCCCAATTACCACTTAAGCCCGTATTAATCATTCATGTTTCCCAAAGGTCCAATATAGAAGCTTGTTAGGGGGCGAATTCAGATATTTTATATGAGCTTATCTAACCTGTCAGTCCGCAAAACCAGGGAACTGGAGAGTCCACAATTTGGAAAGTCTTTCAATCCAACAATTTGAATTTTATTAGTAGACATTCACTCTATCACAGAGAAGAAGGTGTGGCAACTTTTATATTTACTGGAAATTAAACGAAATATATTCTTCTGCTCTTGGATTCCATCGTTTTTCATTTCAACTAAATTCTGGTTTGTATGAATGGGGTGGCTATATTTTCACTCCGAAGCAGCATGAAAATGAAGAATGTCTATCCATATCACCATTTGAAGCAGAGATATTGAATTCTCGGTGAAACATTCTGCCCAATTATTAAGGGGGGGGTAAGGTCAAATCATACAAAAAAAGCCATGTTTTCGTGATTTTTTTTCTGACGACGCAGTTAAAATTTCTTTACTCAACCAATGGTACATTGAAGTATGACATTCGAAGAATGTTTCATCAAATTTGTACAAAGAAATATTAAAAAATACGGCAATGGCAGCAATTGTTCGGACGTGTCTCGAAAAAAAAGTGAATTGCGGTGCCCCTCATAACTTGGTGCTGGATCATTTGAAATCAAAAAATCAAAGTGCATTCGTTAGATAATAGTTTTCCCCAGGTAACGCTGTCGAGTTTTTTTTTTTTTTTTCAATTTTTTTCATTTTTTCGAACACTTTGAAGTGAAAAACACAATATTGTGGGAAAAAATTGGCTAATTTGTTATTGCGAAATTAAAATTATGAACAAAAAAAAAAAAAACTCGACAGCGTTACCTCGTAAATGATGTACAGAAATAGTGTTTAGAATTTCAAAAGGATCGGTGCAGTAGTTTTGGAGTTATCAGGGGCACCGACTTTGAAAACGTGAGTTGTGGGAAAAACGCTTTAAAGTTTTTCTGCTGACCGAATTTTGTACGTCACACTGACAAAGTATACAAACCAGGTATAAACCCGTTTGTCCTTGCCTTGAAATTTCGATAAATTAAACTGGGAGGTAAGGTACTACATTAATAGAGAACAAAACATCTGCCGGGTAACAATAGCGCGCTCGGGTTGGGGCGCTCGGGTCGGTTCGGGTATAGGTACAAAAATCCGGCAGGTATAAAAATACTCATCAATTGACTTGAAATTTTGACACAATATTCTTCAGATATTACGGATTCAATTTCGAAAATAAAAAAAAATGCAAAAAAAAAAAAATTAAATACCTTACCCCCCCCCCTTAAGGGAAAGAAAACAATTGGCTAAAGTTTCACAATATATCTAATACTAACTGACCCGGCGAACTATGTGCCGCCTTAGAGACAATAAATAAGCAGATTTTGGATTTTATTATACCCGACATTTTTTGTCCAATTTTATCTATACAAACAACCCCTAATTTGTATTATCAGGCGCAAGAACAAACAACGCAGATGGTCCTCAGACCCGTGAACATGCCAAATATAATTGACCATGAAAAAAACATGGATATTCCAGATTCAAACCACAAACTTTGAAGGATTGCCCGTTTCACGGTCTGCCTCACTTTGCTCTTGTGATTGAGAAGTCGTCACTGACAATTTCTTGTTCTTCTTCAGTCCAATCAATCGCAATGTTTTGTATCCTCCTTGCATTACGGCTTTGTCGCGGCATTGTTGGTGATAATTCAAAGAGATTATTGATTTCTGACAAAATTGATATTTATCCAATTTTCAACCATACTTAACCATAGACAAAATTACGTTTAGCTGTCATTTGCGTTTTGTTATTCCATGTCAGATGCGTTTTTGTTATACCACGTTTTATAGTGACTTGTATTCTCTTTGACGTTTTATGTCACGTGACACGGGCAATCCAACGGTATAAAAAGTGTCCTATGTCCGTCTCCTGGTTCTAAGCTAACTCCTCATAAATTTTCAGCCAAATCGGTGCAGCCGTTCTTGAGTTATAAATAGTGTAACTAACACCCCTTTTTTTATATATATATATTTATATATATATATATATATATTAAGATAGATATTTTGTTGACATTCAGTGAGCGTCAAAAGTATGGAATAAAAATAATTTAATTCTGAACTCATCATTTCACCACAAATATGTTTAATTTTCGAATTTTTTGCCGAAAATGGTCTCACACGATTGGGTTCGACACCCTGACAGAGAATTCGAGGTCAAATTTGATTCTGTCCGGCCAGCTGTCCGTTGCTATGATAACTTGAGAACGGAAAGTGATCTTCAAGGTAGGTGGCAAGTTCGTTAATGGGCATAATCGGCCCAATGGTTTCCGAGTGATAATTTAGTTTTCAACCAATACAAATCCGATCGAATTTAAACTTGGTGAGTAGTTGTAAACAACAAACCTAAAGACGTTTGTGAAATTATGTGAGAATCGGTAGAATCAGTAGAAGATTTAAAAAAAATATCATATATGTCACCATAACCTGAAAACAGAAAGATATAGCGACTTGCAATTTTTAGGTTAGGTTCTGCTTCTGGATGAGATATCTGATTTTGTTAATAGGCACAATCGGCTGAACGGCTTAGAAGTTATATCCATATAAAATTGGTTGTTATGTCCTCAATAACTCGAAAAATACGAACCCGATCCAATTCAAACATGTTTATTGGTTGTAGAATGCCGACGCGAATTTTCTTGCAACATTTCGTGAGGATCATATCTCTAGAAAATTAAAAAAAATCCTATCATTGAAATATCATTGAAAAAAATTCTAACGATGTTTTGAACGCCATTAGACGCTAAATATAATGTTTTTCAAATGAAAAGAGGAAAAGCTTTTCTGTAGGATGCGTACTTTTCGAAGTGCGAATATTTCGCTGTTCAAATCTGAAGCACAACCTAAAAACCGTCGTAAACTCAGATACTTGTTATTCAGGACCCCTAAAGGGTTTAAAATGATTTCCAGCTCTGGATCAATTTTTAGGGGCTAGAGCACTAATTTGCCTGGACTAAACTAAAGAATAATTCATTTCGAAATGTTAGTACCCCATTTGGTACAGCAATATTGAAACCGAAAGAGCCATAAATATCATTGCATAAAGTTGAGGACACCAGATCCATTATATCCAGTTATGTATTTTATGACAGCGCCACACTGTGCTTCTGTAACCGTTAACATTACGATTTATTACGCCGAACACTCGACGTAATTTTATGTTTATGTTCACTAATACGTTGACAGACTGAACAATTGACAGATCAATACCAATCTGGAGCATCCAAGATGGTGGTTCAAAATGGCGCTGGGAATTAGACACACTTCATGGACAAAGACAAAGGGAACTTTGTTGAATGTTTAAGGGTTACACTTCTTTTCATCTTTATAAAAGCGAAAACCCCTTTGGAGTTTTATCATTTCATGTTCCTATTTTGGCAATCTTCCATGATGAGAGTTCTTTCGAAAGTATCACGTATTTTTCAATGCGAATTTTGAAGATATCTCGTTTTCGGAATAAAATATGGACACCATTGTTTCGGACAAAGATACAAAGTGGTATTTCTTTGAACTCTGGTGTTCTGACATTTTCAACATAAGGCCGGTTCTGTAATCTTATGCATTATTTCACCTCAACCTCACAGGGCTATCGATAGGATCCACGAAACTTTGATAGACCCATCAATTCCTTAATAATAGAACAAATTAGATGGTTTTAATATAATAATAAATGTTCAATCTAATGTTTGAAACCACTAAATTATATGATGAGAGTTATGATCTCTTCCAATGTTTTTCGTTCATATGTCAGAACCTCGGACGAATTCTGTATCCGGAAGAATTCACATTATAACTCAGTGTGGTTTCCCCTAGACCAGAAGTCGCCACGTCATAGGTACTTGTCTGGTCAAGGTAGCAGTGTAGACCACACATTCGTGGATTGACACCACCAACTTAAATAATAAGTTCTTTGGGGCTTAAATAAAGTTATTAGATATTAGTATACTAGTACAGGATTTTTTCTCTTCAAGTTCAATCCCCGTACGGAGGGAAGGACAAACTCCTGATTTTGAATAGGAATGAGGAATGTTACCATACCTTTTTTCAAAGATCTCATGATCTTTATAAGACCCTAAAATTTCGATTGAAAATTTTCATGGATAACGAAATGACATTTTATATAGTGAAATGGCAATGTGGATTGTGGATTTTCAGACTGGTTTTTGAGAAATATTTATTTAATTGTTATTTTTTTTATCAGAAAAATGAGAATGAATAGCCATAACTGTCGGTACCGGTCACAAGAAAATCCATGTATATCGTGAAGTAGGTAGGTATATACTCAGTACTGGGAATCACATAATTCCCCTTTTTTATACCTGGTAACCTTAATGACGAAATTTATCTGAAATTATTGGAGCATGCTATTTGTCCAGCCGTCTTGCAAGTATTGGGGAATGAAGAAGACCATCATATAATTCAACAAGATGGCGCACCACCTCATTTCGTACAACCTATGCAATGTCAATTTCTACATTAAAATTCTTCTCAAAGCTAGATTGGAGGAAGAGGACATATTGAGTGGCCAGCCAGGTCACCTGATTTCACCCCACTGGACTTTTTTCTATGGAGTCATCTGAATATTATAGTTTGAGTTCACTGTGGACTTATTATGAGCACTACAAAAGTAACTACACTATTGCCCACAACAGTTTTTGCGGCTGACATATGTTTCGGAAACAAAGTTTCCATCTTCAAAGACTAAAACATGCTATCAATTTCTCAAGTATGGGTTGACATTATACCCTTTAGTCATAAAATGATTAGTGAGAATAATGAGTTGTTAATAGGGGTTAGATCATTATTGAGTAAAATATCCTTTCTCTTATACATTTCGATCCCTTCAAGTGTTCCTAAGTACAAGTTATTGGAATGTTTCAACAATTTGACGGAATTTTCTGAAATCGAGTGGCCTCGGTTTGACGCTCTCTGGTCTACACTCTAGAATATTCTTGCATAATATGAGCAATACCCAGCATGTTAATCTTGAAAATCTATAATCAGATAGAGACAACCATGACCAATCAAGACTCGAATATCTAACCTTCGTGTAGTAGCGAGCATATATGTCCACAAAGCCACAGAGCCAGTCATGAACGATGATCTCACCCAATTTTTTTCTCTCATAAGTCAAAATCACAGTGAATTTGGTCCCCGAAAGATCTATACAAACCAGAAGATGGCGAAATGGTTGAATAAAATGGACTCACCAGTACAAGTAAGCTTCTCAATGGCGGCGTTCAGCTTGTAGTTGCTGCTGTTGTAGGAAGCCATGGCGGAAGACTCTGGAGGACTGTCACTTCGTTCTCTTCTGGATCAGGACTCCCGGCTCGTCCTGAAAGGTCACATTGGAGATGACTCGGTTGGAGGGCACTGCGCGGCGCACCACCCGTGACGTCAGCCCGTTGGAGGCAGTCCGCCGAGGGTGGAGCAACCACGGGGGCTGTCACTACATCGGTATGGATTTTCGGTGAGCGTTAAGTTCGAGGATTCGGAAAGGAATCCGAGATGCTGGATTGATTCCGTTTCTGATGCCGTCCACGTGCTTTAAATGGGTTATGGGCGATTTTGATTGGAGTAAATTTAAAAAAATGGTTCAAGCACTGACGTGAAGCCAGGAGCTTTTGCGCGTATGTTCTTTTGTCCATTCTTCTGATTTGGACACCCTTAATCGAATTTACCATGGTAAATTATGTTGTCCATTCTCCTGTATTGGACACTCTTAATTCGAACTTACCATGGTAAATTCGAATGAAGTGTCCAATACAGGAGAATGGACAACATAATTCACCATGGTTAATTCGATTCAGGGTGTCCAATACAGAAGAATGGACAATAATACATACGCGCAAAAGCTTCTGACTTCACGTCAGTGCTTGAACCCATTTTTTTTTCGTGATTTTTTTGAAATTTTCTAGGGTTACGGTACTTAAATTTTTTTTTTCGTCATTTTTTTCAAATTTTCTAGGGGTGCGGTTCTTATAAAATTTTAAACACGTCTTTATGTTGATTTTCTACTACTAGTTACCAAGCTTCAATTCGATCGAATATTCATTTTTTGAGTTATAAAGGAAATAATATTCCAGGTGGGTATAGCTCGGAAACCGTTAGACCGATTATGCCCAAAAACGAACTCAACTCTCCCATTCGGATACGCAACCAACCCTGAAAATTGCAAGTCCCTATCTCCTTTCGTTCGAAAGTTATCGAGGCAACGGTCATCCATCTACTGAACTCACACAAGGCTGCTCGAATCTCCAACAATATTTAACCGATCGTGTTAAAACTTGAAACTTGGCAGTAGAGTTAGGTTCTAAAGGCTCTTGGAAAATTTCAGCAATTTCAGACGAATAGTTACTGATAATAATACTGTCCTCACGAAATTTTGCAAGAATTTTCGTGTTGGCATTCTACAACTAATAACCATGTTTGAATTCAATCGGTTTAGTATTTTTCGAGTAAATGAGGAACAAATACAACGAAATTTCAGATGGCTATAACTCTAAAACCGTTTGGCCGATTATGCTCATAAACAAACTCAAATGTCGCATTCAGATGCACAACCTAGCCTGAAATCTTCAAGCCGCTATCTCTTTCCGTTCTCAGGTTATCGTGACAACAAAAATATTTTTTAATAATTTTCTAGCGATACGATTCTCACAAACGTGCTTAGGTTTATATTCTACAACTATTCACAAAGTTTCAATTCGATCGGATCTATATTGGTTGAAAACAAAATCATTACTCGGAAACCATTGGGCCGATTATGCCCATTAACGAACTTGTCCATCGTATTGAGATGTGCCACCTGCCCTGAAAATTTTAAGTCGCTAGCTCTTTTCGTTCTCAAGTTATCGTGGCAACGGCCGTACGCCGGCCGGACAGAATCAAATTTGACCTCGAATTCTTCATTGGGAAGTCGAACCAAATCGTGTGCGACCATTTTCGTAAAAAAATTCGAAAGTTACAGACATTTGGGCGAAATGATAACGCGATGTTCCCCAGAACATACGCGCAAAAATGGTTCAAGCACTGACGTGAAGTCAGGAGCATTTGCGCGTATGTTCTTTTGTCCATTCTCCTGTATTGGACACTCTTAATCGAATTTACCATGGTGAATTCTATTCTCCGTTCTCCTGTACTGGACACTCCTAATGGAATTTACCATGGTGAATTCTATTATCCGTTCTCCTGTAGTGGACACTCTTAATCGAATTTACCATGGTAAATTCGATGTCGGAAGAATGGTTACTGCTATATATAGAATTTATTTCAATGATTTTCACTGATTCTTTGAAAATTTTCTAGTAATACGCTGCTAACGAAATTTCGCAAGAATTTTCGCGTTAGCATTCTACAACTAATAACCATGTTTGCATATAATCAGTTTTTGGCGCTCTAGTTCCTCGGAACTGAGTGCTTATCAATTTGCCCAAATGTCTGTAATTTTCGAATATTTCGATGAAAATGGTCTTAAACGATTTGGTTCGACTCACTGATCAAGAATCCGTGGTCGAAATTCATTCTGTCCGGCCGGTCCGGCCGGCCGGCCGTAGGCACGATAACTCTTGAACAGAATAAGCTAGAGAGTTGAAATTTTCAGAGTAGGTTAGGGGGATGAATATCTCGGCTAAGTTCGTTACTGGGCAAAATCGGACAGAAGGTTTCGGAGTATTAAAAAAAAAATTTTTTTTTTACAAAACAAATTCCAAATTAAATTTTTTTTAATGCAATTTTATCATAGGAATCCATTCATATCATTTTTAACTCTAACAAGCTAATACTTTCGGAGATATGATTTTTCAAAATTTCAATGTAAATCGTATTTCACAGATTGATATAATTATTCTATGTATATTCTATGTATGAATTGCCATAAAGTCAACTTGACAGAAGGGAATATTGTAACTTCAAGAATATTGGGGTTGAAATACTCGTATTTTAGCGATGCAACGGGGACCTCACCCGAAAATGTTTGAAAATATTACGTAAATATTGAAAGCATAATTCCAAAGTTCGAGAGAGGAGAAAATTTTGTGAACGTAGATCAGGAAATTTTTGATCGATTACAAGGTAATTTATTATTTTATACATGTTTTATGGAATACCTACTATTTGTAGGTACTTTAAACCTGTTTTGAGCAATTGTCATACGAAACTTGTTTTTTTGGCGCTCTAGTTCCTCGGAACAGATTGCTTATCAATTTGCCCAAGTGTCTGTAATTTTGGAATTTTTGGCTGAAAATGGTCTCAAATGATTTGGTTCGACTCACTGATCAAGAATCCGAGTGCGAAATGGATTCCGTCCGGCCGGCCGACCGGCCGTAGTCACGATAACTCTCGAACGAAAGGAGTTAGCGGATTGAAAATTGCAAGGTGGTTTTGGAGCGTAAATATCTCGGACAAGTTCGTTAATGGGCGAAAACCATCAAGGGGTTTCGGAGTTATGGCCGATTTTAGTAAAAATATTTTTTATGAATATTTCCGAAACCGATCACTCGATCTATCTGAAATTTAGCACCAAATTGTAGAATCATGACCTTTATACGCATGTGAAGTTTTGTATTGACCGGATTACCGCAAAGTGTCAAAAAAAATGGGTTCAAGCCCTGTGGCAGGAGCTTTCTGGCGCTCTAGTTCAAACAGACAAATTATATCTGGTATTGGTTTCTCAGAGTTAGGAATTATATCAATGTATTCATATGATAGAACTGCATCAAAAACGATATTCAATCCAAATAATAGTTTATTTATGAAGATTAAATGAGCAAGCATGAGAATGAGAACTGCACCACATTTTAAAATTTTTTTTGACACTTTGCGGTAATCCGGTCAATACAAAACTTCACATGCGTATAAAGGTCATGATTCTACAATTTGGTGCTAAATTTCAGATAGATCGAGTGATCGGTTTCGGAAATATTCATAAAAAATATTTTTACTAAAATCGGCCATAACTCCGAAACCCCTTGATGGTTTTCGCCCATTAACGAACTTGTCCGAGATATTTACGCTCCAAAACCACCTTGCAATTTTCAATCCGCTAACTCCTTTCGTTCGAGAGTTATCGTGCCTACGGCCGGTCAGCCGGCCGGACGGAATCGATTTCGCACTCGGATTCTTGATCAGTGAGTCGAACCAAATCACATGAGACCATTTTCAGCCAAAAATTCCAAAATTACAGACACTTGGGCAAATTGATAAGCAATCTGTTCCGAGGAGCTAGAGAGCCAAAAAAACAAGTTTCGTATGACAATTGCCCAAAACAGGTTTAAAGTACCTACAAATAGTAGGTATTCCATAAAACATGTATAAAATAATAAATTACCTTGTAATCGATCAAAAGTTTCCTGATCTACGTTCACAAAATTTTCTCCTCTCTCGAACTTTGGAATTATGCTTTCAATATTTACGTAATATTTTCAAACATTTTCGGGTGAGGTCCCCGTTGCATCGCTAAAATACGAGTATTTCAACGCCAATATTCTTGAAGTTACAATATTCCCTTCTGTCAAGTTGACTTTATGGCAATTCATACATAGAATATACATAGAATAATTATATCAATCTGTGAAATACGATTTACTTTGAAATTTTGAAAAATCATATCTCCGAAAGTATTAGCTTGTTAGAGTTAAAAATGATATGAATGGATTTTTATGATAAAACTGCTCATTAAAAAAATTTAATTTGGAATTTGTTTTGTAAAAAAAAAATTTTTTTTTATTACTCCGAAACCTTCTGTCCGATTTTGCCCAGTAACGAACTTAGCCGAGATATTCATCCCCCAAACCTACTCTGAAAATTTCAACTCTCTAGCTCATTCCGTTCGAGAGTTATCGTGCCTACGGCCGGCCGGACCGGCCGGACAGAATGAATTTCGACCACGGATTCTTGATCAGTGCGTCGAACCAAATCGTTTAAGACCAATTTCATCGAAATATTCAAAATTACAGAGATTTGGGCAAATTGATAAGCACTCAGTTCCGAGGAACTAGAGCGCCAAAAATTTGAAAATGTGGTGCAGTTCTCATTCTCATGATTGCTCATTAAATCTTCATAAATAAACTATTATTTGAATTGAATATCCTTTTTGATGCAGTTCTATCATATGAATACATTGATATAATTCCCAACTCTGAGAAACCAATACCAGATATAATTTGTCTGTTTGAACTAGAGCGCCAGAAAGCTCCTGTCCACAGGGCTTGAACCCATTTTTTATTTTTCGAGTTATTGAGGAAATAACAACCAAATTTCAAATGGGTATGACTCCAAAACCGTTTGGCGGTTTATGCCTATAAACAAACTGAAATGTTGCATTCAGATACACAACCTAACCTGAAAATTTCAAGTCGCTATCTCTTTGCGTTCTCGGGATATCGTGACATAAAAATTATTTCTAAATAGTTTATTTTAAAACTTTCTAGTGATACGATACTCACAAAATTTCACTACGTTCTTAAGTTTATATTCTGAAACTATTGACCCAGTTTCAATTCGATCGGATTTGTATTGGTTGAAAACAAAATTATTTGTCGAAAACCATTGGGCCGATTATGCCCATTAACGAACTTGTCCGTCGTATTGGGATGCGCCACCTACCCTAAAAATTTCAAGATGCTATCTCTTTCCGTTCTCAAGATATCGTGGCAACGGCCGGATGGCCGGACAGAATCAAATTTGACCTCGAATTCTTCATCAGGGAGTAGAACCCAATCGTTTGAGACCATATTCGGCAAAAAATTCGAAAATTACAGACATTTGGGCAAAATGATAACGTGATGTCCCCCCAGAACATAGACGCAAAAAAAGGAAAAATGTGTAGTCAGTATTATGTTCATTATTCCCGTTCTCAATATCCTAAAGGTAAAATGTCTCCACATTTGGGAATTAACAGAATTTGCGAATGACTTCCTTTGAATCTGAGAAATATCATCAGAGGGTGTTCCAAATATTGTGTCGAGAATTGTGAAAAAAATTTGACTATAGTGGAGAAGGTGGCCCCTGCAGGTATATTGGTCCCCTTCGATATTAATATGTTCTAATAGCACCATCCAGTATATTTATGGTGCAATGGGATCGTAAGACAACACTAATTTAGTACCCAACAAATTCTTCAGGACATGTAACGCTCGTTCGTCATTCGAAACAATCGAAATACGTTATCGGCAAAACCTTAACTGCGATTTTAACTCAAAAATTATCAAAAAAAATTGGTTCAAGCCCTGTGGACAGGAGCTTTTTGGCGCTCTCGTTCAAACAGACAAATTATATCTCCGAAAGTATTGGTTTCTCAGAGTTGGGAATTATATCAATGGATTCCTATATGATAGAACTGCATCATGAAAGAAAATAAATTAAAAAAAAAGTGTCGTTTAAAAATAATGCTTCAAAAATTATCTTTTAAAAAAATAAGCAATCTACAATGCTTTAATGCTTCAAAAACTGTCACTAAATTTATTTATCAAGATTAAATGAGCAATCTGCAATGATTCAACCTCGTGGAATGGGTTGTTGCAACTCACACTCGGTGTATAGTTTTCACAACTCGAAATACCTATTAAGGAAAGAATCATCGAAATGTCTAGAGCCAGGCTGGAGACAATCATAGCAGATAGTCCATTCATTCCTGATATTTGAGTAGGTAGTGGATTACGAACAAATTATCTTAATAGTTCAAAATATCTTAATAATTATACTATCCCGTAATTTAAAATTTAATAGTTCATACCACTAACACATTATTTTCTGTATTATGAACCTTAACTCAAGAACAAATGTTCTATACATAAATGTAGATCCATATTTATAATACTGTATATAGGAACATGTCTCACTACGTAAGGAAGGAAAAGGTAATATTAACCTCAGTGGTCAACGAACAGTATAATTTCTTTTGATGATTCCATTATGTTCTTCTTTCCTATTGCCTCCATAAACTACATCATTAAAATGATCCAACCTTCTGAAACATCATCCTCGATATTTATACATAAATTATTCAATATGTAATCAGTCAATATTATTTTCGGTGTCAAAACAGTCTTGTATATATTCACAAATTGAAGAATCGGATACTTATTTTCCAAGAGAAAGTATTTTCAACCTACGAATTGACAATTGCTAATAGCTAGAGAAGTTGACATTTATGAACAGTGAACACAAACAGATTCTGTGTTCACATTCTGTGAATACATAGAGGACTTACGATGTATTATTGAAACTTACAGACATTTGGGTAAATTGATAAGCGCTTGTTCCGAGGAACAAGAGCGCCAAAAAGGTGAGCTCTTGCTTTCATTTTTGGATATATTAAATAAATATTATCAATATTTACGTTCACATTGAACGAAAATCTTCAGATATATTTTTTGTTGGTACAGCTATTCTTGAATTTCAGAATAGCTATATTTACAAAAAATAATTCTGAAGATTTTCGTTAAATGTCGGTCGAAGGAGTCTGATTTAGACTCCGATTCGTTGCGAAATAGTTGTTACATCGTTGATGTTGTTTTGTTATTGTTTGCTAGGCAACATTATTCGATTTATTGCTTCTGACAAATATCTTGTGTTTCTTACGCAGAAGCAATTCACAAATTAATAAATTTTTATTTAATAGATATTTTTCGGAGTTTGGGAGAGAAAACCCAGAATGAAACGATTATTTATGTAATAGGTTGTAGAGGCATATATGGACCTACTTATTTAATCTGTGAGAAAAATATGTCAGACTCCTAATGAAGTTTGATTTAGGCACTGAAACATTACAAAAAGATGTTTCGTTGCTGTTTATGAGACAATATTCTTCCATAAATTCTGACAAATATCTTTTGTGTTTAAAATATCTTTGTGATTCATGCAAAATCTCATGGCACCGGGAAAAATAATGGAAAAGTTCAATATCCCAAAAAACATAAGCCAGTTATTGCTGAAATTTTTGCGCGCATGTTCTAGGGAACGGCGTGCTATCATTTTACGCAAATGACGGCCGACTGGCCGTCCGTTGCCATGATAACTTTCGAACGCAAGGAGATGGCGAATTGAGATTTTCAGGGTAGGTTGTGCAACCAAATGTGACGGACAAGTTCATAATGGGCTTAATTGGCCTAACGGTTTCCGAGTAAAAAGTTTGTATTCGAACCGTTTCAGAACCTATCGAATTGAAACTTGGTAATTAGTTGTAGAATGCCAACACAAATATTTGTGCGTGTAAAAATATTATGGATCTCCGAAACTATCCGTCCGCTATTGCTGAAATTTTGCAAGAGCCTTCAAATCCTAATTCTAAAGCCAATTTGAACAATTGGATCTATATTGTAGGAGTTATAGAAGAAATACTGGAAACCGAGAATCTTTGGGCGAGTTCAGTATCTGGCAAAGAACGTTTAGAATTTTACGTAGGGAAAATTTGTGTAAATGAGGGGACGTCTCGAGGGAAAAAGGTGAAAAAAGAGGGGATTTTCAGTTTACGGGGGGAAAGGGGATGGTTGAAATTTCCGCCAAGACTATAGTGGCGATCTTTGGAAAAATTCCATATAATTTAAAAAAAATTCGGAAAGTTACGTATTTTTCCTAAGGAAATCAAAAATTTTGGGAATTTATTTCGAAATTTGAGGGACGTTTCGGAGGAGGCCACGGCACGCGACCGAAACTTTGGTAAGAAGCGAAAGCTGAAGACGAAATTTAGATGTTTATTGTCATTTTCGAAGAATATACGAAAGAAATTTTGTTCACGTCCGGACCTATAATCGCGACAAAATCGATAGGTAGTCGAAAAGTCGAGTGATATGGATGCACGCTCCAAAGTAGGACTTGCTGGGGAGTTTACGTCGAAAGATCGATCCGCTCAATAAACTATGTGGAGTTTTCCTTTTCGAAACGTTTATATTCGAAATCGAAGTAAGGAAAGTCGGCATTTTTTGGAAGAATTTCAATTTCTTTCGACCAATCACGCAAAATATGCCGATACGGACCGTTTTCCAACGGGAAACTAGGGAAAAGGTGAAGATTAGGGATAAAAACCGTCGAATAATATATAACATGATGGCATTCTCCAGAAATTAGAAAGCTGAAATATTACAGATCTTAAAAAAGGGGAAAAGTAATAAAATTCATTTATATACCACTCTCATTGCACAATATACACACAGCTATTATAGCGCATAGATTAATATGTTGGACTCATAAGCTGAAGGTACCGGGATCACTTTCCGTAGCCGTAATTGTTCTATTTACTTCTTGTGCGCGCATGTTCTGGGAAATAGCGTGCTATAATTTTGCCCAGATGTCTGTAACATTCGAAAAGGATCTCAAACGATTAGGTTCGACTCTATAAGATCTGAGTCAGTGCATCCGTCATTTCGTACTAAAAAACAAAACAAATATTCTTTAACCTGATTGCGGTGATTTTTACTGTACTCATTGCGACTCTAAACCACCCAGGCAACAACTCAAAAGCACACACAAAATTTCATCAAAATCGGTCACCTCCTTTAGGAGGGTTTCAACTACATACACGCTGTAGAACCTTTGTAGAATCTAGCTAGTGAATTCCATAAAAATGCAGTAGACTTAACGAAACTATGGGAAGCGGTAGCAGTCGAAGTAGAAAAAGATTTTAAGTAGGTACTAAAAAGTGACATAATTTTTGCGCGTATGTTCTGCGGAACATCGCGTTATAGTTTTGCCCAAATGTCTGTAACTTTCGAATTTTTTGACGAAAATGGTCTCAAACGATTTAGTTCGACTCCCCAATGAAGAATTCGAGGTCAAATTTGATTCTGTCCGTCCGGCCATCCGGCCGTTGCCACGATAACTTGAGAACCAAGAGAGCTAGCGACTTGAAATTCTCAGGGTGGGTGGCGCATCCCAATACGACGGACAAGCTCGTTAATGGGCATAATCGGCCCAGTGGTTTCCGAGTAATAATTTTGTTTTCAACCAATATAAATCCGATCGAATATGAACTTAAGCACGTTTGTGAAATTTTGTGCGAATCGTTTGGCTAGAAAATTTTAAAAAAATTACCTATTAAAAAATATTTTTGTTGTCACGATAACTTCAGAACGGAAAGAGATAGCGGCTTGAAGTTTTCAGGTTAGGATGTGCACCAGAACGCGACAATTCAGTTCGTTTATGAGCATAATCGGCCAAACGGTTTTAGAGTTATAGCCATCTGAAATTTCGTTGTTTTTGTTCCTCATTAATTCGACAAACACTAAACCGATTGAATTCAAACAAGGTAATTAGTTGTAGAATGCCAACGCGAAAATTCTTGCAAAATTTTAAAAAAATTTAATTCGAATTTACCATGGTAAATTCGAATTAAGAGTGTCCAATACAGGAGAATGGACAACATAATTTACCATGGTAAATTCGATTAAGGGTGTCCAATACAGAAGAATGGACAATAGAACATACGCGCAAAGGCTTCTGACTTCACGTCAGTGCTTGAACCAATTTTTTAAAAATGAGACGTTAATGCTGTGATTTTATATTACGCCGTTGGATTATGTTTTCAGGCAATGAGTTATTCTGCCAGGTAATCGATCCAATTCCGTTGAAATAATTCAACGAAATATCTCTAGTTTGTAATGCGCTGTAGTGAGAAGTAGATCAAATGTTTCGCTGGTCATACGCAAATATTCGTAACATTTTTCACCAAAATTACTCAATTGTTCCTCATGACTTGAGCGTGAATTATTTATGTAATGAGCCCAACATGATGGATAAAGACGCGAAATGGTATATTTTAAAGATGAATTTTCTTTAATTAACAATTTATGAGCAATTTTTGTGACATATCGTCAACGTGCTGAGAAGCAAATGACGAAGCCACCTAGCGACTCACCACGCAAACGACCTTCAGTGCGGCCACCGCGTATCCTAGCAAGTACCCAGAATGCAAGCCCCTAGGCTCTTGGCGCTAAGCAAGCCACCTTCCTGTCCGGACGTGGCCTTACTGGATTCAATATCAGATAATTATATGAAAGCTTTATCATTTGATGCTCGAAATTCAACGAAATTGTCTGAGAAATCTTCTTTACTCACTGAAGTCTTATAAAATGGTTTTAAATTATCTTTATGCTGCATTTTCAAAAAAAACTCTTCCTGAATATTAAAACTGACTCCAGCTTAATTTTCATTGAATATCCCCTATAAGATTATCCACAATATATTATTCGCCTATTTTCCCATTCCTTACATATTCTAATTCGCATCATATAAATGAATATAATATGAATATCCAACTAACAACAATAATTCTAACCTCTACCCTACTGAATCGAGAAAAACAATCTGTGATTAATAATTATTATGTTGTCTATCTATGTAAGTGACGACCTATAGATATATAGATCCTATAGACACAGTATAATAATATTTTATTATACTGTGGCAGAAGCAGGCACAGATATGTAATATGTATTAGAATATTAGTTTAGCCACAGAATATATCGTTGGTCTAACCTTAGAATATATCGTCCGTTATTATTTATGTTTATTGTTTGGATAATTCTGTAGATCCAGATTAAGAATTTTTCGTCAAGAATAATTGGGATGAATAGGTGGAATGATACTTATAATTGATATTTCCCTTATGTATACTAATATACTACAAACTTATAAGGACTTCGAATAAAATAATTAGAGGTGACGTGAGTTATATCTGTAGAAAATTAAGAAGTTGAAATGATGTTCCATATATGAGAGAAATCCTTAGAATGATTGTCCAGAATCGAAGCAGTATGAAAATAAATGTTTAGATGACATAGATAACAGATAAAATTTAAATTCATATTCACTATTAGGAATATGCAGAGAAAAATTCATAGATGAATACAGATCATGGTAGGCCTATTCATCTATTTCTCGGCAGATAACTACCCTGCAAATCAAGTTGTTATTAACTTATCCCGTTTTAAGATGGTAATAATAACCGATCAATCTGAAAAAACTCCATACTCAGTCTATGCCTTTATTCGAGCAGATCATCTGTGATTGTCCAGGTTCGGATTGATAAAAGCAAGTAAATTTCTGTGATTTTTTTCATATTTTATGACACTCAATGAAGAATATCTCGAAAACGGTAGGTTTTAGGTGAAATGATGAAGAATAATTTAATTTTCTTATATAATAGAGTATTTCAAAAATGACTCAAGATAACCTTCATCTACTTTCATTTTGCTAATTTCTCATAGTTCTAGGAATTCTCGAGTTTCGAACGAGGAAACCAGTAAAAGTGGGGAAAAACTGTTGATTGGAGATTATGAGTCATAGTTATAGAAAATTTCATACCAAATTTCATTCAATTCTGAATAACCATATCAAAGCTACAAAAGAAAAACTAATTTTTTTTTCAAATATCAACAGCCTGTATCTTTTTTCTTGTGCCGAATCTGGAAAAATGGTGAATGAAAAAAGTGTTTTATTCGATGAGAGGGATAATTGGTTAAATTTAATGAACAACTTAAAGACTCACCCTGTGTATGCCCCTAAATGTGTTTAAATTGTACCGTGGAAAGTATAAAGAGCTACCAACAGAAAATCATAAAACATTCACTCACCAATTTTTTTTCTGGCTTGGTCACTCAAGTAGTGATTTCTTATAAACAATATATTCAATTATACATTATCATCCAACTAACTTCTACTAAATGCAAATTGACCCCTTGTCAATTAGGAAATTTGAATGCTTATCAAACTGAACCAATTTATCAGATGTGAGCACAAATTAAGACATTATTCCGTATGACTTCAAACGTTCACTCTTCAATGCAAAGATGTGGGATTCTCGATAAAAAATTAATGATGTCACGCAGAGACTATAAACGAAAATTACGTTCTTGACACTGATTCAAAGCAGAGGTTTCAGAGATTATCTTCAAGTTTAAGTATTATTGTGCATTCAAAACCATTTTGTGGCACAAAAACAAATCCGAAGTTTTTGGTGGTTCGAGAAAAATGAAAGTATTGCAGGAAATAATTTAAAGACACTTTACGTAATGAAGAATTATTCGATGATTCATTTGAATAAATCACACAAAAATGACATATAGGGATGACATTTATTTCAGGTGCAGTTCGATTTATTTGTCATGAAATGGGCCATCCACCACGTCCTATCCATTGTGGCTCATACTGATATAATGATCATAGTGTCTTCAGCAGATCCAGCATAATAATAATGCCAATTTAATCTAGACTGACTCCACAAATCTCGAGCCTGATTATATACATTGCTGAGACGTTGTTGTGCTCTCTTCTCAGTTATGTCCCTGAATAATTTGAGGTTAATTGAAGTAATCAGTGGCAGTTATCAGTATCAGTATCATCATCAGTATCAGTAATTAGTATCAGTAACATTATCTATAACCATCGGTCTCAGTCATCTGTATATGGGTGTTCCATCTCACACGGGCCACCCAGTATATTTCATATGCCATAGTGATTGGAAAAATTTCCCGAAACACGTCGAATAATTTTGTTCGGGGGACATCTTTTGACGTATATTTGAGGCTTAAACGAGCAAACCCCTAAGAAGGGGCGGTTCAACTCCTCAAAATTAAGTAGGGAAGAGGGGTTGAGTGATACTTCATTTGAAAGGCCTTGGAAGCCTCTTTACAACGGTGTATGAAAAACGTACTTTTGATGAACCGTTTTCGCCAAAAATAAATTTTTACGCTCAAATGAGCCACCTAGAATATTTTGGTTATTTTTACAATGTACAAGCCCATTTTCATGAAGCTCTTTCTACAAACTTAAAGAATCTTGAAAAAAATTTAATTGCAATATTTTCTCAAGTAATAAGAAAAATTCTCTCAAACTATAAATAAAAACATTTCCTTATGTTTCTTTCATTTTTGGCTCTCTTGTTCCTCGGAACAGAGTGCTTATCAATTTGCCCAAATGTCTGTAATTTTCGAATTTCTTTATGTTAATCGTCTTGAACGATTTGGTTTGACTCACTGATCAAGAATCCGTGGTCAAAATAACTCAGGATAACTCTCGAACGGATTGAGCTAGACACAGCATCTAAAAAGCTTTCATCTGTCATTTTTAAGAAAAACAGTGAATAGCATCTATTTCTCCTTAAACTTCTAATGGGCACTCCAGGTGGGACAGCCTGTACCTATAGCTGATTTTTCTAATAACTCGATGCACTGGGGTTATCACATGTAATTGTGCGTAGGAAGAAGTGCATACCTTTTGTGAGAAAGAATGTTATCAGCGAGCCCTGGAAAAAATGTATTTATAAGATATTGAAGAAATTCGTATTAAACATTATTATTTATCCTAGAAATATTCCTCAGATTCTTAAAACAATGCTGGCGCTCCGAATTGTCCGTGTATTTAAGCGACTGGAACAAAGAAACTTCCCGTCTTTGTCCGAGGGTGTCGATGTTGATATTCCCGAAAAAGCCTTTCCATTGTCTTCGATGGCGTCGAAGGCGCCTCGCGCATGTTCTGGGAGCATTTCCCAGGCTCCTGGATCAATATGCAAAATATCCAATTCAAATTAAAAAATTCCAGAGTGACACCTAACCAAACGTAATGTTGAGAAAATATTTAAGAACAGTCCTTCAAATTACACCTCTCTACACCTAAGAGGATTCAACGACCAGGAAATACAGGCTGCTTCAACAGTAGTAAAGAACAAATTTTATTATTCTAGCAGAAAACGCTGCGAAATTAAATATAGTCTTCATTGTATGCCTTATATTCACACAACTATACAGTGCGCGTCAAAACTATGGAACGAAATCATTTTCTCAGAAGAAAAATATATGGCAACAAAATCCTGAAACAGGTCAATTTTTATGCATTTTTGAAGGATTTTTGTTGCACCCATAGCACAGGGTGCCATGTCTTATCAACCCTCTAATTTTTTTGAATAGGGAAAGTGGGTCCTGTAGTACTTTTTTGGGAAGGTCTTTGTATCTTCTTTACAGGCGTGCAGAAATTTTCAAGAAAAATTTTTTTTTTTTTAAATAATTAGTTCAAAGAGGTTTTCAGTATGTGCACTTTGTCATGGCTCATTCACTTTGAGACGATGTTACGTGATGAAACTTCTCACCGAATGAAAGTCGACCATTACAGTTTTCTTCATGCACAACTTTCAACCCCTTTTAACCCCCTCACGCCCCCCCCCCATTTTTTCTTCATTAAAGGGTTCGTAGTAGACGTTGACTGCTGCATAATAATCGTTTTAACATGTTTTTATCAAATATTGTTATTGATTTTGTTGAATAAAATTTGTTGAAAAAACGCCGGATAATTATGCATCAGCCCAATATTAACAACTGAACGCTACAGGTTGATGTTTCAGCTCCATTGGGCAATTCCGATGCAAGGTGAAAGTCTCGCATCTGGCTCCAAACTCCCAACCTGTTCCGTCTGATGAACCGCGAAAGATTTGGCACTATAATGAGGTGGTCTGGGATGCACTGCGTAATTTTTTTGGCTCATATTCATGGAATGAAACATGCTTCAATGGAAGAAATTTAAGCTGCATTGTTGAGTGTGCTACAGACGCGATACTTTACGGAATGGCGATTTTATTCCAAATACAGTCGAGCGAACTTCCAATAACAAGCTATGGATTTGTAGTAAGTGCAGACGGGTCGCAACTGCGAAAGATACAGCCTACCGAATGTGGCGGTCGAATCCATCCGACGGGACACGTGCCAACTACATGCAGGATTAAAACACATATAATAATATGGCAAAGAAAATTGGCAAATATTTTTCCGAATCATGATTTCTCCATCTGGTAAAAGAGGATGGTTCATTTGCAACCACATCACAAGCTAATGCAGATCTCTTCGCGCAGATATTCACTACTAACTCTGCTATCAAAACAGGTACTCAGGAACCTCCAATACTTCCAACTGTTTAATCTAGTATGAGGGATATATACTTCAGAACACAAATCATTCGTCGAGTGCTTGATGAGCTGAATACCAAGAAAGTGACTGGACCAGATGGGGTACCTGCCATAGTACTCGAAGAGTCTTCTCCAGAGCTTACACCTATTCTCTGTAAGATCACCATAGCATAGAAGCAATTATTTTTCCCTGATTCATAGAAAAGTGCACGAGTGCAGCCTATACCAAAGAAGGGCAGAAGCAGTCACGCAAGAAGGGCAGGAGCAGTCATGGAAGCAGTTATCAATATCAAAATGGTTAAATACCTGGAGAGCAAAGGTCTCATAAATTACAGACTATATGATTTCCGCAAACACCGTTCAAGAGGAGAACTCCTTTGCTATGTGACGCAAGTGTAGACAAGGACTTTCGATGGCTATTTAGAATCGAGATCAGTTGCTCTGTATAAGACCAAAGCTTTTGATCTGGACTGGCATCGGGCTCTTCTAAATAAGCTATCTTCGTTTTGACCAAGATTTGTGCGGGCGCATGAGGAATGTTCTCACTAACAGTGTCCATTATTATAGTTTTGAACGTTGTAAGTTCCGAAGGATCCACCTGAGTGAGGGAGTACCGCAAGGCTCAGTTTTGTGAACCATCCTCTTCTTAATCTATATAAACGATCTTCTTCTTGTTTGGAGCTCAGCAACCAAATATTCATTGCTACTTTTTGATTCCATCCAAAAACGAGCAGTACGGCTGATTGATTGTCCAACTATAACATCCAGTCTTTAGCCGTTAGAACATTGAAGGAGAGTGACTGACATGCGCTTGTTCTATATATATTATCATGTTCGTAGCTACAAGAAAGTAACAGCTGCTTTCAGATTGACACAATGTGTGCATCTGCATGCAATTCCATTAACAAAAAATAGAACTTTTGTATATCAGAAGTCCTTCTTTCCCCGAACTGGCAAATTGTGGAACGCACTTCCACCTGATGTGTATCCTTCGAAGTATATTCTTCTACTGCCCATAATAGACACGCTGGATATTTATGTTCAAGCGTATGCTGATGACGAAGTAATTGTGGCCACGGGCCTGGAAGACTCAGCCTAGGTCGAGAAACCCCTCGGAGGCTCTAACAGCAACACAAGGCTGGTGTGAGGGGGAACAGTTACATATGAATACTCATAAGACCTTGATTGTGAAATTCAATAGGAAAAGGAAGGTTAACATGGATTCTCTCACTATGAGTGGCGTTCACGTCCCTTTTGCAGATGAGGCTAGATATCTGGGTGTTATTCTAGATATAAAGCTGAATTGGAATCCCCACCTTGAAAGGGTGATTCACAAAGCTAGGCTCTCCCTCTGAGCCTGCCTGCTTGTGGAAAGAGGTGGGTAGTGGCTCTGAAACAGCTCCACTGGTTGTACGTGATGGAGGTGATACCACAAATCACTTACGGTAGCATTGCTTAGTGACATTTCACTTTAAAAATGCTGTCTCAACTAATTTGTTTGCGAAAATCCAGAGATCTGCGTGCTTGATGGTGACCGGAGCCCCCAGTCCCACTGCAGCCATGGAATGCCTGCTAGATCTAGCCCCCCTTCACCTATTGATTAGGAACATGGCCCGGATGGCTGCATATGGTTCGCAATGAGCCTGATACGTCTGACGTATCTATAACCAAAACCTCCACAGTGGTGCTACCGTGTCTTTCAAGCTGATAGATCGCCATTGATCATTGCGCGAAGCTCATACTTGAGAAAGGATCGGTACGCAGATTAATTAAGATCCTATCGACTAGCTAAGCGCCTTGGAGGCCTTGACTTGCTAAAACTGCATCTCCCTGCTTGTGCAGGACTATTGGACTACACTTGCTGAACTGGGCGAGTGCTGTAGGCTACACATAATCCTAGTTCTGGGCCACTCGGGCATAGAAGGTAATGAGGTGGTGGGCTCATTGGCAGCGCAAGGGACTTTCTCGGAGCTCATTGGACGTAAACTGGCATGTGGCATCTCTCTCAAGGCAGCAGAGTGGGAGAACAACAGATGGTAGAACCAAAAGTTCCAGGAATTCTGGAACAGCATATCGGGCTTCAGACAAGCTACCTCAAAAATTAGTGACCGTCAGCTGAAAGAGCCAGACGATGGTTCAAATTCTCCAGGTTATACCTGAGAGTTTTGATAGATATGTACACGAATTAAACACCTTATTAAGTTGGGGTTGGTTGAGTGCAGACTATGCCTGGAGGACGACGAGTCTATCTAGCACATAATGTGACTGCTGGGGACAGGATTAGATTTGAGGATCTAGTAGTCCACAAACTGAGACTGAGGGAACTGGACAAGTTCTCGCCCACCAGGCTCATATCCCTTATCAAAAGGCTTGAGCTTGCGGGTGAAGTATATATTTAGGTGTACCAAGACAGACCGACTGGTTCCAGTAGCGGGGCGGGGTTCGTAATCCCGACACAACTCATATCTTGTAACAGTTCAATATAGGAGTAAACAGTAAACACAGTTTTCCGTTTGGGGCACCAACTAGGTTAGACAGGTTTCTATCTTCCCGGGCATTCAAACATAAAAAAAAGCGCGCAAAAATAGCCATTTCATAAATAGCGGGATTTTTTAGAATATCACAGAATTTCTGTTCCTTCTTGAACCTTAACTAAATTTGTATTATATGCAGTTATGTCTGATATTCAAAGGTACTCACCCTATAAATATTTATCGTTTGACATATTTATCCACCTTTCCACATTATTAAACGAATACTTAGGAAGTTCAATATCAATTAATATTATCAGATAGGGTAAATGTACCTAAAGCTTTATAAAGGGTCGATTATATTTATTGTATGATAGGTGAGGTGAATATAAAGATCTAAAACACCAGTCCGTCATAAATAATCATGAAGTAAGTAGAAGAATTTGAGATAAAAATGTGTTACATTATCATTCATTCACTTACTATTTCACATAAATCATTCGAGGATCAGTCGGAAAAATAAGAAGGGAAAGTACTGACGTGAGGCCCGTCTGCATTGGCTCGCTTTTCAAATTCCTAGCCAGAGCGGTCACCCGTCCAGGTACTGAACTCGACCAAGGCTGCTTGGCTTCCGGGAAAAAAATTATATTTTAACAATATTACCATAAATATAGATACGATGGAGTTCAAAACTATAACTTATCTGACAAATAAGGTATTGAAGACTATTGCACAAATTCAGCGATATCTGAAATGTGATATAGTCGAAATTCTATGGAATCATTGAAATCGTCAATTTTCTATGAATGGGAATCATTCATGAATGGTGCAGGTTATTACTTAATTCCACCTTAGAACATAGGAATATATTCTTATAATAGGTCTCTTGCATGAATTTTTTTTATTATTGGAATCGATTACTATATCCATAAGAATACTGAAAAAGTTCAACCACCGTCAAATATTTCAATTTTCAACGAGAAAACTATCATTCACCTAGCAGTCAGGATTGGCTGTTACAAGCAGATGGTAAATTTTGATTACGTCATCCGTCATAGCAAGATTCAGAAGCGTTTCACCTCGTTTGAAATTGCGTCTTGATTTACCGGTTTTCAATACCGAAATGTTCAAATTTTATAAATTATCAAAGTGTATGAGGGCATACATGATGATCTGGTATTGAAGTAGATTCAGAAAATCATAAACATATGGTATTTCGTGTTACATACAAGAGAACTATTGAGTAAATCAGTTATCATAATCCATATTTCTCATTCTGATATTCAATGTACCATAATATATTAATTTCGAGCCAGTGTATCGCTAAATATGGATTTCAAAACAATTTTACAAATGAAACCTTAGGTAAAAATCTTCTTCGGCATCTCTGATCTGCTTCAATTAATCAAAATACGTCTAATATACCACATTTTTTCCTTTTGACCAATCAGTGGTGTTAAATATCGGTATGTATGCATCTAAATAACTGTTTTCAAACCTCTTCTGAAACTGAGATTTGAGGATTTTCAGAATGAACGTTTTCGTAGGGAATCGGTAAGAAAATTTAATAATATGGATATCTGGAGAATTCATAAAGATTATTTATATAAATCACTCTCGCTTTTTCTTTGTTTGGTGTTCTATGTTCCATAGAATATTTTCGATTTCGGAAAAGCCTCGAACCTTGGGTACCCTATTATATCTGGATAAAAATATCGATAATATGTAATCGGTCCCAATTGTTTAATTACGTGATAAGGTATTAAAAATCGATTCGAAATCAACTTTTAAACAAATTGTTAACTAACACAGAAATCAATTTCGCAAATTTCTCAGTTGGAATTGACCATATTTAATTAAATTTGTTGAATTTGTGGAAAGACTTTGGACTGGAAATTTCTCTGTGAAGTAAAAATGTGTTTCTATGTGTTTTCAAAGTCATTCTGTCAGTAGGATGAATTTCGAAGTGTCAACAACAAATAATCCTGAGGATTTTGGTCAGTGTCTGATGAAGGTGTCTGATTGAGGCTCCGAAACTTTAGGATAAGTTATTTTATCGTTGATGTTGTTTAGTTACTGTTTATTAGGCAACATTGTTCCATAAATTGCTTCTGAAAAATATATTGTGTTTCAAACGCAGAAACAATTTCAAAAGAATTAAAAATGAAGTGAAGAATTCTTGTATTTTGGAGCTATTTTTCAGAGTTTGTGAGAGAAAATCCAGAAATAAACTATTGAATGATGAATGTATCTCCCAAAGTAGCCTTTAACGATTACATCACTATTTTATTGTTCTCTGAAAATATGCATAGACGTTTAATAATAAAGCTGCAATGCTTTATTGTTTAATTCCAAAATCTCGAACCCATCCCATTTGTCTCCTATGGACCAGTTAAAATATCTGACCTGTCAAAGTATGTTAGAGAAATTTGCAAGGAATTTAAATATTGCATTCTACTCGGAACACCCTCTGTTATCAAGTACCAAAAATTAGTTCAGCTTTCGCTTAAATTCTTTTCTGTTGGTATACAACAGACTTCTCTTTGATATTCGGTTTTTGTGCCAAATTCCAGGAGGGGGAAACGGTTTCACCTCCCTGCTCCTCCCCAACGATTCTTATAACTCCCACCCCTAAAATGTATCATTCTTTATCAACACTCTGTATGACCTTTTTGCCGATTCCAATCGAACCAGATGTCAAAAATCCGTCGATACTGAAATTTTTTTATTTCCACCCCAAATGTCACAAAACTAATATCACCAGAGGCGACATTAACTGTGAGCATTAGTAAAGCAAACGATTTAATAATATATCACGGCCCCCTTAGATGTCATAAATCGGAGTCAGGCGCAGCAACCTTACCCTTACCCATCGACAAACAAACGTGCATCGGATGTCATCGCCAGGCCTGCTGCTATTTTCTACATGGTTACACAATCAGCAGACCTTTGGAATGAGGGATTACTCTTTTCATTTCTACCAGATAATCGGGATGTTGGTTTTCGAATCTTTTATAGGGGTCCTGAGCCACCCTTATCGTCAGGAATGTAAAATCAGTTTCTGCAGGAATTCTTTTGTTCGAATATCAAATATAAGGACTGTCCTTAAAGAACCTTTTAAAAATAGCCCTAAAGTTGTATCGTCATAGTTTTTTACAATATTTTTCTCGTGCCTCTTTTTGGCGCTTTTGTTTCTCGGAACCGAGTGCTAAATGTCTGTAATTTTCGAATTTTTGACTGAAAATAGTCTTAAACGATTTGGTTCGACTCACTGATCAAGAATCCGTGGACAAAATCGATTCTGTCGGGCCATCCGGCCGTTAACCCGATAACTCTCGAACGGAATGAGCTAGACAGTTGAAATTTTCAGAGTAGATTTGGGAGATAAATATCTCGGTTAAATTCGTTATTGGGCAAAATCGGCTGGTGGTTTCGAAGTAACTAAAAAAAAATGTTCACATTACAAATTTTAAATTCCATTTTTTTGAGATTAGTTTTGTCATAAAAATCTATTGATACTATTTTCAACTCTAACAAGCTAATACTTTCGGAGACATGATTTTTCAAAATTTCAATATTAAATCGTTATTTTTTAGAATGCTGTAATCGTATCTATGAATATATAAATATGAATGATCTGTGTTCATACTTGTCATCTAAGGCCCTTTCGGAAAGTGTAACTCATATACATAATAGACTATCTATTGTATATGGTGTGACCCTGGAATGGATCGAGTAGATCATCACAAGCTGTTTGCAGGTTCTTGCAAAGAATCGTGTTCTCGATCACCGTTCCCGAACGCGGCAGTCAGCGCTCAGTGCCCAGGCAGAATATACATAACCTTAATTTTTATTCGTTTATAATTCTTACTTTGATAATATTGAAAATGTTGGAAAACAAGGTTCTAAATCTTGAATTTGTGATTATATTATACTAGACTGTTTTGATACCAAAAATAATATTGAGTTGTTACATATTGAATAACTTATGTATAAATATTGGGGATGATGTTTCAGACGATTTAGAATCGGATCATTTTAATGATGTAGTTTATGAAGCTAATAGGAAAGAACAACATAATGGAATCATCAAAAGAAATTACTTTTCGTTTACCACCGAGGTTAATATTACCTTTTACTAGTAGTAGAGACATGTTCCTATATACAGTATTGTCATAATGTTGCTAGAAAAAATGCTAAAATATGGATCTACATGTGTATCAAATATTTTCTGAGTTAAGGTTCATAATACAGAATTAATGTGTTAGTGGTATGAACTATTAACTTATGAAAAGAGGATTGTATTTTATTAATATATTTTATCTTATAATGAGATAAGTTCCCAAATAAAGAAAAATAAAGAAAACAAGAATATAAAATACATATAAAATCTTTCAAACAAATGATATGAACTATTAAAATAATTTGTTCGTCAGCCTATACCTATTCAAATACCAAGAATACATTGCTTTAGAAATTTCTATGATACTTTCCTTAGGTATTTCAAGTTGTCAAAACTATGCACCGAGTGTAAGTTGCAACAACCCATCCCACTAGGTTAAATCATTGCAGATTGCTCATTTGATCTTGATAAATAAACTATTATTTGAATTCAATTTCTATCATAAGAATCCATTGATATCAGTTCCAACTCTGAGAAACCAATTCTTTCGGAGATTTGATTTGGCGGAGTTTGAACAAGAGCACCAAAGCTCTTGCCCACAGTGCTTTCCCACTTTTTGTTATAAGTTATAAAATACTAGCAAAAAAAAATATATTATTAAATGATAATCGATTACAAAATGAATGATGAAGTATAAAAAATTGGTTCAAGCAATAGACAATAAAATTCACCATGTCGATTAAAAGTGTCCAATACAGGAGAATGGACAATAGAACATACGCGCAAAAGCTCCTGACTTCACGTCAGTGCTTGAACCAATTTTTTTTCGTGAAGTCAGGATAGAAAGCAATGATGAAAAAATTAACACATTATTGTCTACCTTCAATTCTTCTTTAGGAGAAGAATACATAATTATTCTTGAAAAATATTACTGGAATTAATGTCATATTTAAATAATCAAAGTAAAGAAAATTATAAGTTTAGTTACTAACATATTGAATGAAATTCAATTGAATTCCAGTAATATTCAATTACTTATTCTTAACCAATAAATGTCCATTGATAGATCTAAAGGTGATGAGGTGAAACATAAAGATATATTCTCATTAGTGATAGAAAAACTGGCCTAGAATTCCTCTCTACCCATCACGAGATTTAATATCCACAAATGAGCCTCTCACCTTACAAGATCAGAAGGCTTCAGCAAAATTTCAGCGATATCATATTAAAAATAATACATAACCTTTCAAAAGTACCCTCTCGCAAATATACTCCTCTGAAGGCACATGGATCTCTTGAAGAAGAATCGCCTTCTCTATTTCTCAAAGATATTCACTCTTGTTCATAGAAATCCCTTCAATATTTAGTTGCCTCCTCCTAAGGAGGATCTCTTTCAAAACCAGGTCTGACCACTAATATAGGGCTATCATCTCCCATAGATTTGTGATGAAATAACACGATTTTCCCATAACATACGCGCAATATATGTCATCATGACATTCATATTTTTTGGCGATTTCCATTGACACGCTCGGATCACTCGGAGCTGTCACACTGACATATTTGACAATTGGACAGATGCATGACAGATGCATGACAGATGAGATCGATTTCGAGTGCTCCGAGCGTGTCAATGGAAATCGCCATTTATTTATGAAGGTTCTCGCAAAAATACGACCATAGACAGCAAATACGACGATTCGCATCCGCTACCGCTACCGCTTTGCTACCGAACTCACAAAAGGCTGCTCGGTTCTCCAACAATATAGATCCGATCGTGTTCAAACTTGGAATTCTGCAGTAGAGTTAGGTTCTGAAGGCTCTTCCAAAATTTCAGCCATGCCGGACGAATAGTTTATGATATATAGAATTTTTTTCAATTATTTTTAATTTTTTTTTTTTTAATTTTCTAGCTATACCATCCTCACGAAATTCTGCAAGAATTTTCGCGTATGCATTCTACAACTAATAACCATGTTTGAATTCAATCGGTTTCGTATTCTTCGAGTTAATGAGGAACAAAAAACAACCAAATTTCAGAAAATTTCAGATGGCTATAACTCTAAAACCATTTGGACGATTATGCTCATAAACAAACTCAAATGTCGCATTCAGATGCACAACCTAACCTGAAATTTTCAAGCCGCTATCTCTTTCCATTCTCAGGTTATCTTGACAACAAAAATATTTTTTAATAATTTTCTAGCGATACGATTCTCACAAAATTTCACAAACGTGCTTAGGTCTATATTTTACAACTATTCACCAAGTCTAAATTCGATCGGATTTATTTTGGTTGAAAACAAAATTATTACTGGAAACCATTGGGCCGATTATACCCATTAACGAACTTGTCCGTCGTATTGGGATGCGCCACCTACCCTGAAAATTTGAAGTCGCTAGCTCTTTCCGTTCTCAAATTTTTAAAAAATTTCAGAAAAATATTGGAATTTGGAGCAACACTTGATTTTAGTTTTTAATCATTTATGAGTTATGATATCAAGTTGGAAGTTAGTCTTGCTATCCATGGCTACGACATATATTGTCAATTGTTGAATAATAAATGTTAATCGATCGTTATCAGAGTATTGTTGATCATTATCAGAGTGTTTTTCTACTTTTGATTTTATTTTGGTTTCTTCCACTACAAATCAGTATATTTCAACTGGTTATGGGCCCAGACTCTACCTAAGAAATTGAAGCGAAAATCTAGGAAAGACATACTGTCATTTGAAGAATCAAAATTAGTATATTTAGGTAAACATACTTATAAGAATTTCGAATTAGTTGAACCCTTGAATAAGTATAATTATGATACATGTAAACTGAAAGGCATTCTGAAATAAACAAATCCCTATCTCTTTTCGTTCGAATGTTATCGAGGCAACGGTCACCATCCAGAACTCACACAAGGTTGCTCGGATCTTCAACAACAACTATCCGATCGTGTCCAAACTTGGAACTTGGCAGTAGAGTTAGGTTCTGGAGGCTCTTGCAAAATTGTCGCGATGTCGGACGAATAGTTTCTGATATATAGAATTTTTTTAAATTTTCTAGAGATACGATTCTCACAAAATTTCACAAACGTCCTAAGGTTTGTATTCTACAACTACTCACCAAGTTTCAATCTGATCGGTTTTGTATTGGTTGAAAACAAAATTATCACTCGGAAACCGTTGGGCCGATTATGTCCATTAACGAACTTGTCCGTCGTATTGGGACGCGCCACCTACCCTGAACTTGCAATTTTCAGGGTAGTTTGAGCATCCGAATGCGACAGTTAAGTTCGTTGATGGGCATACTCGGCCAAACGGTTTCGGAGTTATACCCATTTGAAATTTTGTTGTAGTTTCCTCAAAAACTCAAAATATACAAATCCACTCTAATTTAAACTAGGCGAATACTTCTAGAATACTGACGCACTGCATTTTGAGAAATTTCATGTGGAGCATCACTAGAAAAAAAAATGTTTCTTCAAAAATGTTATATTTCAGAAACTATTTGTCAGATCCCGATGAAATTCCGCAATATTTTTGCTCGGTTGAAAAAAGACCGCTTGAAGATTCATGCAGTAGTTCGTGAGAGTGTGTATAAGGCGTGAATCAGAGTGCTTATCAATTTGCCCAAATGTCCGAAATTTTCGAATTTTTGGATGGAATTCTTTTGGTCGAATATCAAATATAAAGACTGTCCTTAAAGGACCTGTTAAAAATAGCTGTAAAGTTGTATCGTCATAATTTTTTACAATATTTTTTTCGTGCCCCTTTTTGGCGCTTTTGTTCCTCGGAACCGAGTGGTGAATGTCTGTAATTTTCGAATTTTTGACTGAAAATGGTCTTAAACGATTTGGTTTGACTCACTGATCAAGAATCAGTGGTCAGAATCGATTCTTCCGGGCCGGTCCGGCCAGCCGTAAACACGATAACTCTCGAACGGAATGAGCTAGACCTAGATAGTTGAAAGTTGAGTAGGTTTGGGAGATAAATATGTCGGCTTAGTTCGTTATTGAACAAAATCGGCCGGATGGTTTCGGAGTATCGAAAAAAAAATGATATGCTATGATTTTTCAAAATATTAAATCTAAACTTTATGATTTCACAGAATGATGTATCGAAAATTAACGTCCGCCGTATCTATGAATTTCATCTGTGTTCATACATTTCATCATTGTCATCTCATCTACAGATAAGAGACATGTCAAACAAAGTATGATTGAATGCAAAATGACCAATGGAATAACCTCAGCTATCGTAGATAGCTCTTGCATAATCCATATGATGATGATAATCCATGATGAAGATGGAAATATATACTTTGGCATGTTAATCAAATTGGGTTCAGAATATATCTCCAGTAAAAACAAAACTAGAATAGGTATTGGCTAAGTTTCAATTGATATAATATAATTTTCATTGTAGATTTGAGGAATGAATAAATCGGATGAGTCCGTTATTGGGTAGAATTGGTCTGTTGGTTTTGGATTAATAATTTTTGGCACGCTTGTTGAATTTAAATTCTTTCATGATGTTTGAATTTAATTTCTTTTATTATGAAGTTCTATCTCGAAAATCCATCGATATCATTCCAAACTCTGAGAAACCAATACTTTCGGAGATATGATTTGCCAAAGTTGTATTTTCCATATGTTTAGAGTTATCCTGATAATTTTATGATTACAATTCCCTCAAATATGTATTCCAATAAGTTAATCGGCGTTACTAAAAGTCAATTTTGCTTCGAAATATACAAATTTTCACTGTAACATTAACTGTTTCCATCCACATAAGCTAATTTCCCTGCCATGCAAAATTTTTCCTCAACTCCACCCTCACAAAAAGGCCCAAATTTCAAACAAAACACGACCATTATGTGACCCCCTTCCTCCCCACACCAAACCCTCCAACCCGCCATATTGCCTCGTAACTCAATTTAATTTCCCGAATTTCCACGCAGGATGCCGTTATCGATATTTCCGCTTTTCCTGCTAGTGGGCGTCGTCTGGACTTTTCCCTGGAATTTCCCCTCGCGTCGCCATAGCGACGACGCCGACTTCGAGCCAATAATGGGCCGTTCCGAGACCAAGAGGATCTGCGTGGAGCTGTGCATGTCCGGCCTGGGAGGAGAACCTTGTGGAGACGACTGCGTGGACCTGTCGCCTCTAACTGTGGCCATCCAGTCGGCTGCCAGCAATGCGACACAGAACACGACGGACGTCACTGGGCACCCGCGCTCGGACTCGTGTCCAGTTCTATGTGCAAACAACCTCGGCTATCCTCTGTGCAACTGCGGGAGTACCAGTAACAAACCACCGAATTACGTGCAAGTCTGTGCTCACTTTTGCCTGAGCTACGACTACCAAATTTTCGGCTGTCAATCTTGCAACATCTACAGAAGCCTGCAGAAAAACAAGGAGATATCTTACTTGTTGCCCAGCAACGACTCGGCCAATTACCTTTTGGTGGGCATGGTACAACAGTTGAGTCCATACTGGATACAATGGTGCATCGACAAATGTTCAGAAGGAGAAGGAGGCTCTGCTTGCAATTGCGATAAGCCAGTCATGCTTGTCATGACCAAATAAAGTCATGAATGATCAAGCTATACGGCTAATTTACACGAGTAAGAATGTTTTGATGTTTTAACCTGTTGAAAATTTATGGAGTCGAAACGGTAGTAATGCATTGAGTCGACCCAAATGTTAGAAATATTTCAGTTCGACAGAACTCAGTTTCCTAGTTTAAATTTAATATGAGCTCGGAATTATTCGAGTATGTTGTTGTTTTATTGTTGTTTGCATCGTTTAGGATATGCATAGTTTTAATTGGTGGAGATGCATTGATTTTACGAATCATTTATAATTACTTATTTAATAAATGTTATGAAGCTTTGAGTTTTTTCTTTTTTTTCAGTTTCTGATACTTATTATTAATTTTTTTTATTAATAATTTATCTTGAATTTATTTTTCGGAGAAATTAGGAGTTTTAAAGAATTCTGAAGGTAATGTAGGTACCTATATTACCTAACAGCATTGAAAGTTTGTGTTAAATTTGAAAAATATAAATAACTAAGGAATCGTTGGAAGTATTATTGAAATTTAAAATAATTGGATGTTGCAGGCAAGAACAAATCAAAATCTTAGGTAGATTTTTTCAATGTACTATCGAATCATATACTTAATTACAATTAGAAATAATTATTTATTCGTACTTTTCTCAATTCATAGACAAACCGCCGTATTCACAAAGCAATCAATCTCCGTTAAGTCCTAACTGAGGTTCTCAGTTAAGGATAAATATGAATCGCAACCTCAGTTTACGTATGTAACGGTGGTGAAACAAGCCTGTTTCACTTTAATTTTCACGTTAACTGAGGTTGCGATTCTTATTTATCCTTAACTGAGGACTTCAGTTAGGACTTAACGGAGATGGAATGCTTTGTGAATACGGCGGATTGTGTCCTAAATCTCTGCTAGTGTACATCAAAATAAAATTCGAATAAATCTGGTAGTAATAAACCTATATAACTCGCTCAATTTGGAATATTTGAAGCTGTAGTCATGAGATTTCAATACCTACAAACCGGCGCCATTTACAAACCATGTATGGGCACAAAGTCGACCAAACATTGAGCTTGGAATACAAAAATAAATGAATAGGTACATAATACATTTGTATGTTAAGAGTTAGTCCACAGTGAGCCAAACATTGTACAAGCATGAGGTATTTTATTTCCTCCCCAATATACAGGGTGATTCACGAAGACCGTTCGTTAGAATATTTCAAAGAAAGACTCGAGATAAATACTTGGAATTTTATAGTTAAACTTTGTTAGAGAGATGAATTCTTGGAAAAAATTCAGATTCGTTCGACTTCAGGTTTCACCAGAAATGATACCAACTTTCGTTTTTCAAATGTAATACCCAGTTTTTCCATTGATAATCAGATTACCCATTGAATTCTACATTGTTTTAATGTGTCACTTACATATTATTTTAAGAAAATTCGTTTGAAATATGAAAAAATGGGTTCAAGCCCTGTGGACAGGAGCTTTCTGGCGCTCTAGTTCAAACAGACAAATTATATCTCCGAAAGTTTTGGTTTCTCAGAGTTGGGAATTATATCAATGTATTCATATGATAGAACTGCATCATAAAGGAAGTTCAATTCAAATGATAGTTTATTTATCAAGATTAAATGAGCAATCATGAGAATGAGAACTGCACCATGGAAGAAATCAAATTAAATCTGGCCAATTTTGCCCTATAACGAACTTACCCGAGATATTCATCTCCCCAACCTACTCTGAAAATTTCAACTAAAAAGCTCATTCCGTTCGAGAGTTATATCTATGTCTATGGATGAAAAGCAGTCTCACTACTCTCAGATCTCTTACTTCATGTTCCGTTCCGAAATGTAAGACTTTTCTGAGAAAAACTAATTATGACAATTCAAACATAGAATAATTATACCATTGTGTGAACGTTGAAATACGAAATTTTGAAAAATCATATCTCCGAAAGTATTAGCTTGTTAGAGTTAAAAATGATATCATTAGATTCTTATGGTAAAACTGTTTATTGAAAAAAATTTAATTTTGAATTTGTTTTGTAAAAAAAAAATTTTTTTTTTGTTACTCTGAAACCATCTATCCGATTTTGCCCAATAACAAACTTAGCCGAGATATTTATCTCCCAAACCTACTCTGAAAATTTCAACTGTCTAGCTCATTCCGTTCGAGAGTTATCGTGCCTACGGCCGGTCGGACGGCCGGACCGGCCGGACAGAATGATTTTCGACCACGGATTCTTGATCAGTGAGTCGAACCAAATCGTTTAAGACCATTTTCATCGAAAAATTCGAAAATTACAGACATTTGGGCAAATTGATAAGCACTCAGTTCCGAGGAACTAGAGCGCCAAAAACCATTTAAATCTTATCAAATAGGGCTTCATTGCAATGTTAATAACTTGTAGATTTTTGCATGAAAATTCCTTATTTCCTAGCTTCTATCAAAAGACATACCAATGCTTCTCCTTCGTTAATTAGAAATTCAAATGAACATACAGGGTGTTTCTATTTCAATGTCAAAGTCAGTCATGACAAAAACCTCAAAACTCATTTTTTTCAAATGAGAACCCATTTTTTCATGGGTAAGTTGGAATCTACGTTAAAAAATAGTGTATTTTTGGCGCTCTAGTTCCTCGGAACTGAGTGCTTATCAATTTGCCCAAATGTCTGTAATTTAGGAATTTTTCGATGAAAATGGTCTTAAACGATTTGGTTCGACTCACTCATCAAGAATCCGTGGTCGAAATTCATTCTGTCCGGCAGGTCCGGCCGGCCGTAGGCACGATAACTCTCGAACGGAATGAGCTAGACAGTTGAAATTTTCAGAGTAAGTTTGGGAAATAAATATCTCGGCTAAGTTCGTTATTGGGCAAAATCGGATAGATGGTTTCGGAGTAACAAAAAAAAATTCCAAATTAAATTTTTTTCAATAAGCTGTTTTACCATAAGAATCCAATGATATCATTTTTAACTCTAACAAGCTAATACTTTCGGAGATATGATTTTTCAAAATTTCAATAATAAATCGTATTTCAACGTTGTCACAGAATGATATTATTCTATGTATGAATTGTCATAATGTCAAATTATGTTCCTGAGACATGACATCATCTAATCAATCGAAGAATTGTGAGCGAAGTGAGAAAAATCTCAGTTGTTTGCTCCGAAATTAGGTTTTCTCAGAAAATTCTTACATTTCGGAACGGAACATGAAGTAAGAGATCTGAGAGTAGTGAGACTGCTTTTCATCCATAGACTTAGATATAACTCTCAAACGGAATGAGGTAGGTAGTTGAAATTTTCAGAGTAGTTTAGGGAGATGAATATCTCGGTTAAGTTCGTTATTGGGCAAAATTGGCCAGATTTAATTTGATTTCTTCCATGGTGCAGTTCTCATTCTCATGATTGCTCATTTAATCTTGATAAATAAACTATTATTTGAATTGAATTTCCTTTAGGATGCAGTTCTATCATATGAATACATTGATATAATTCCCAACTCTGAAAAACCAATACTTTCGGAGATATAATTTGTCTGTTTGAACTAGAGCGCCAGAAAGCTCCTGTCCACAGGGCTTGAACCCATTTTTAATAATGCGTAGTTGCATTGAGATACGCTGATGAATTTTTTGTGTTGAATATGAAAATGTTCGTGAGGTTAGAGGATGGATTAGTTTTATCGCTGCACGTTAATCTCCAAAGGTCCAAAACTCAGATAAATAAATTAAAATCTGTCTAAATAATGAATTTCTCTGTTGAGTGTGGGCATCTGCAGTTCCCAGTGAAACTGTGTGATTAAAACTCTATTTGGGTATATTTACCACTTCCTTGATTCGAAAATTTACTGACGGAACATCGAAGATACTGAAAAAAATTATAGGAAAGCAGTGGACAATTTTCGCGCATGGTCTATTGTCTATTCACGCCTCACACACCATCACCAAGTATTCCATGAACCTTTAAGCCGTATTTGGCGCTCTGTAGTTCCTCGGAACAGAGTGATTATCAAGTTGCCCAAATGTCTGTAATTTTCGAATTTTTGGCTGAAAATGGTCTTAAACGTTTTGGTTCGACTCTCTGATCAAGAATCCGTGGTCAAATACTATTCTGTCCGTTCGTTATTTGGCAAAATCGCTTGGTGGTTTCGGAGTAACAAAACAATTTTTTTTTTAATTACAAATTTCAAATTCAATTTTTTTTAAGATGCAGTTGCATCATAATGAATCCATTGATATCATTCTCAACTCGAACACACTAATACTTTCGGAGATACGATTTTTCATAATTTCAATAATTAATCGTAATTTTATGATTTTATAGAATGCTCTATGACGGAGGTTACACGGTCAATCTGGTGATGGTTTGATGACGAGAAACTGATCGATTGATATAATTCCCAACTCTGATAAACCAATAGGTACTTTCGGAGATATATAAACTGAATTAAAAGTTTTTATAAAACACATAACTTCATCTGCGGGGATTCGAATCCGGATCTCCTGCGCGGCCTACAAGCAAGCTAACATGTTCGGGGTGCTGTTACACTTCTGAGATTTACATGATTTGAAATTTTAGAAGAAGATACCAGTTCGAAATTTCATTTTCACAATAATTCCTAAAATACGAAGCTGATCGAGCTGAAATCCGACACTCGATTGTAAAATCTTGAAGGTTTATGAGTAGTTTTAGTGGAATGTCACAGATAGTTTCTGAACAATAAAATTTTTGAAGAAAAAAACATTTTTTTTTCAGTGATACGATCCTCATGAATTTTTGCAAAAATTTGCGAATCTAAACTCCACAACTACATAATTGCAAAGGTTCAATTCGTTCGGATCTGTATTCTTTGAGTTATTGAGGAAACAATATTTCGGATGGTTATAACTCATAATCGGCCAGATTATGCCCAATAACAAATTTAACCGACGCATTCGGAAGCGCAACCTACCCTGAAAATTGCAACTCAACATATCTTTCCGTTCGAAAGTCATCGTGGCCTTGAATTCTTCGTCATAGAGTCGAACCCGAGACTTGAGACCATTTGTGGCAAACAATTCGAAAATAACTGATGACATTTGGGCAAAATGATAGTACGCTGTTCCATGAAATATTCCTATATTGATCGTTCATATCTGAAAAGGGACTTCTCTACGGTGCTGACAATATAACCGTTTCACTCCAATCGTGGTGCTTTGACTCTGAGACGCATGCCAGAGTTGCGTTCGAAAATTAACTCTGTAGAGTAATATTTACTCCATTGCGTTCGAAAACTTAAAGGTTGAGTAAATTTTACTCTGTGTCAGTCGTCCGAAAAGTCGGAGTATGCGACTCGGAGTTCATTTTACTCCTGTCAAAATTGACATACCTCATGGGAAGGAAAATCTAGTATCTTTGTCTAACTGTTTTATGAATGTTTTGTGAGAAAATTTAACAGTTTTTATACTGCTCACAATATCTATTTATGATTAGAGTTACATATATGTGAAGAAAACAATAATAATAGGATATTTCTTAAACCAACATAACCTATTTTCCGATATTGGCACCTTCTGTCACTGTCAGTGTCAGTGTCAGAGTAACTCTAGAGTATATCTGTCAAACCTTCAAAAACTCTACTCTACTCCGTGGAGTTAATTTTCGAACACAACTCGAGCCACTAAATAAGAAAAGTACGCCTGCGTAATCTGTCCCAAATAGATTTGCCATAGTTTCCATAGATATATTAAAATATAGGGCACCAGAGAAACTAAGGCTCTATGAAAGGGGAGTAGTCTCATCCGCCATTTTTGGTACAATTATCATCAGCATAATATTATGTCCATGGTTCGTGGAACTACGTCTGACTTTGCTAGGTTATGACCACAGATAACAGAGAATATTTGTTTAAAACTGTTAAAAATTGGACCAAAAATGGCGGATAAGAGTACCTATAGTCACTCTATTGAAACCAACTACCTGTAAGTGAGCGGGTTAGAGTAGATAATAGCTGGAGAAAGCCCCCTCCAAATATTAGTAATTTGGGCAGTAGCAATTATTGACGAATAAAACCAAGATCAGTTGAGTAGAACTCTCTAGCCTCTAAAGAATTGAAATGGTTCAATGTATTGTAAACACAGGATAGGTACCTATTTCATGTTGGTTTACCTTCCAAAGACGGATGTTACACGGTCATTCTGGTATCAGTCTAGCATCACATCAATCATGGATTGATATCAGATTGACGGGAAACTGATGGATTGATGGTCTGGATTGATGAAATATTAACGTGCTTCTTCATTCCATCAATCCGCATCAGTCTTATCGTGATCAAGGTCACGGACTGAACTGATGCGAGACTGATGGTAGATTGACCGTGTAACCTCCGCCAAAGACATGGTGGATTTCAAGAAGCTTCGACTAGCTTAATTGTGGATTTAATTTAATGTTTACATCAAAAAATTAAGTGGGAATCGACATATAGCGATTTCCATTGGCACGCTCGGAGCACTCGAAATCGATCTCATCTGTCAAATTGAATAAGAAAATATCTGTCAAATATGACTCCGAAGTGTCCGAGAGTGTCAATGGAAATCGCCAATGGAATCACACTAATTTGACAACTAAGAGCTATCAAAGCTCTGTGAAACCCACCGTTAAAGAATGTACAGAGGAAAATCCTCAAAAAATTGGCAGTTCTCTAACGAAGAGACAAAACAAATGTGCGACCTGTCTATTTTCTGCAGAAGTGCATTAGAGAATATGTGTCTTTCCCTCTGTCCAAATTTATTTCACAGCTAGATAGGTCTATGGATATAACCATAGACATAACATAGAATGGAGTGAGCGTTCCAGCTGTGGGGTTCACTCTGTCTTTCATACATTCAAACTCTTGTCTTCGAAAGGGCATTGTGGATATTACTCCGGAGACCCGAACGAATAGAAAAGTTCGCATACTTTATGATAGGCACGATACGAAAAAATCGGCTAGTCGATATCAACTGAATCCTATCCGAAACCTGCCCACGAGCTGTTTGGAAATATTATTATGGTATCTACTTACTGCAATTAATGAAAAAGCGTGTTTATAAAATTTGATATATTTAATTTTGAACGAGTTGTTATACACTACTAACACCTTATCACTGTGAACTAGAACAATTCAAGTGAATTCAACTTCATAATTAGACACTCCGCAATTAAAGGTAATTGTGTCCACTATACCTACAGTAATTAGAATATTATCATTTAAACACACAACGGTTGAATAAATATAATGGTATAGGTACCCACGAAAAAATGTTAGTTACTAATAGGAACATCGTTTACGACGAATTAATCCTGATAAAAAAAAATGGGTTCAAGCCCTGTGGACAGGAGCTTTCTGGCGCTCTAGTTCAAACAGACAAATTATATCTCCGAAAGTATTGGTTTCTCAGAGTTGGGAATTATATCAATGTATTCTTATGATAGAACTGCAACATAAAGGAAATTCAATTCAAATAATAGTTTATTTATCAAGATTAAATAAGCAATCTGAGAATGAGAACTGCACCATGGAAGAAATCAAATTAAAATACCTGAAATTAATTTGACTCTCTCTTATTGACCAGGATGACATGTACGAGTATGAACACAGATCATATAATAAAGCTTGGATAGAATAATTATAACATTCTGTGAAAACATAGAAGTACGATTAATTATTGAAATTTCGAAAAATCATATCTCCGAAAGTATTAGCTTGTTGGAGTTGAAAATGATATCAATGGATTTTTATGGTGAAACTGCATCTTAAAAAAAATTGAATTTGAAATTTGTTACTTAAAAAAATTTTTTTTTTTCGTTACTCCGAAACCATCTGGCCTATTTTGCCCAATAACGAACTCAACCGAGATATTCATCTCCCTAACCTACTCTGAAAATTTCAACTGCCTAGCTCATTCCTTTCGAGAGTTATTGTAAAAAAAAAATTTTTTCATTTTCAAAGTTTTTTTAACACTTTGCGGTAACCTGGTCAATACAAAACTTCACATACGTATGAAGGTCATGATTCTACAATTTGATGCTAAATTTCAGATAGATCGATTGATCGGTTCCGGAAATATTCATATAAAATGTTTTTACTTAAATCGACCATAACTCCGAAACCGCTCGATGGATTTTGCCCATTAACGAACTTGTCCGAGATATTTACGCTCTAAACCCACCTTGCAAATTTCAATCCTCTAACTCTTTTCGTTCGTGCCTACGGCCGGCCGGCCGGCCGGACAGAATCGATTTCGACCTCGGATTCTTGATCAGTGAGTCGAACCAAATCGTTTGAGACCATTTTCAGCAAAAAATTCGAAAATTACAAACATTTGGGCAAATTGATAAGCACTCAGTTCCGAGGAACGAGAGTGCCAAAAACATAAGTTAGTGGTACCGGGGATATAAGAACAATTTAATTTCTTCATTGTCAGATTCAAAAAAATATTGGTCAGTATGAGGGACAATGTTTCTGTCTCACTGTGAACTACTCTTTCCTATTGAACATTTTGAAAAGGGGGAAATTCAGTAATTTTAATAATATATGTACTCGTATGGAAAGAACCGGTTTTATCAAAAATAGACCAATGTAGATACCCCTCTGAACCTTATGCTAATTCATTCGATAAGTCATTTCCTTAAATGCGCAATAGCATAGGTATTGCAGATGAGCAGTGTGCTCATCCTTATTGGTAGAACACTAGGTGTGTATACCTACTATTATGATAAGAAAAATAAGGTGAATTTCATGCTGCGTTTGCAGGCATATTTTCGTCCAGGGTTCATTGTACTAGTTTCGATATTCTATGAATTCAAATTTATTTTCTCGACTACATCAGATAAATATCAAACTTTTGTATTTTTACACCAGGTAATTTCCAAGAAACTTCCACAAAAAGGGGAGTAGGGGACAGCGCGTTCCAAGGAAAATACTTATTGTGAAGAAATTAAAAAAAAACTTTTTAAAAATTAATATATATTCTCAATTTCATTATAATAACTGAAAAATAAAAAAATTATTTTAAATTAACATGTTTAATTAAGTTACTCTAGAGACTAACCAAAAAGTAAAGAATTTTCAATGGTGAAATTTCAATAAACAAGTTCTATGAGGGTTGAAACCTCGGGATTGTTTACGACAACCGCGCATGGTTCTTAGTTCTTATCAGCTTATCAATCTAATTTTGATCAATTTGTTGCCACTGAACTCTCAAGCAAATTAACAGTTGATCTCGCGTTTGAAACACCTCCGCAAGATTCAAAACACACTTCTGCAATATATCCCATACGTGTTCAATGGGATTCAGGTCAGGAGATTGTGCTGTACACTGCAAAATCTCAATTTCCTATTCACGTAAGAAAGTAGTGACTATGTGCGCTATAGAGGACGAGCATTATCGTGCATTAAAAGAAAGTTTTCACCGAAATCTGCAGCGTATGGCACAATAACGGGTTGCAGAATGTTGTTTTGGTATTGCCCAGCTGTCATGAAAACTTCTGCGGAAACGAGATTAGTTCTACGGCTTATTGAAATGTCACCTCAAACCATCACCGCCTTGCTATATATCCACCAAATGTACAGGTTCTAAACGAGCGACGTTACCAGGGCGTCAATATACTCTTCTTCTTCTAGAATCTGGTCTCAAACCAAATCTGGAACAGGAACTCTGTGGGGACGTCTAGAGTGAAGGCCATCCTCATGTAAACGATTTTTCGCCGATTGATCGCTGACATTTATGTTATGAACATCCTGCAGTTCACTTCTGAATTGATTAGCGGTCATATTTCGGTTTCTTCGTGCTTGTAACTGTATAAATCTGTGGTGAACCGGCTGGGTAGTTCTTGAGGGACCATCATGTGTTTCTCGGATATCTCCTGTTTCCTGAAAACGTTGCCACAGGCGACTTATCACGCTTTTTGAGAAGTTTATCATTTCAGCGACCTCAGACCAATTACTCTTAACTGTGCATCGCGATCTAAATGATGCCTATCCATAACTACTGCTAATTCGATCAAAATTAGGCGTATAACTCTAATATTGAAGATATGAAATCTAAAATCAGTTGAACTTACCCAACACCTTTTACCGTTATCAATTCAAGAATCAGAAAAAAAAGCAATGAATTTCTACATAAACGTTTTATACGTATTGAAAACAATATGGAAAGCCAACATCTGTGCCACATTCCCATCCTAAGATACATTTTATTTAAGCAAATATCAAATAACCAGGTCTCCCCTAGACCATTTTGATGTGTACTTTGATGTGTATGTACGAGGGTGGTCCAATAAGTACTTAGCCTACAAAAGAAAAAACCAAAATTTTGGAGAAGTGGCGATTTGTTTTTCAACATAGTCCTCTTTCAGTTCGATACGCTTGACCCAGCGATGCTCCAACTTCTTGAACCAGTCTGCAAAATATTTCTCGAGGTCTGTAAAGTAGCGCTCCGTGGCGGTGAGAACCTCCTCATTCGACTGAAATTTCTGCCCGGCGAGTGACTTTTTCAAGTTTGGAAACAAAAATAAGTCGCACGGGGCTAAATCTGGTGTATAAGGTGGATGGGGCAGCAGTTCGTAACCAATTCGACCAATTTGGCCGTGACGAGGGCGGAGGTGTGCGCCGGTGCGTTATCATGGTGGAAGAGCACTTTTTCTTCGCCATGTGGGGCCGTATTTTCTTCAATGCACCGTCGAATTAGCCCAATAGTTCGGCATAGTGAAGCCCTGTGACAGTTTTGCCCTTCTGCAGGTAGTCGATGTGGATAACACCTTGTGGATCCCAGAAAACGGTGGCCATCATTTTTCCGGCCGATGGAACAGTCTTCGACTTCTTCGGAGCTCATTTGCCGGGTGAAGTCCACTGTTTCGACTTTTCTTTGGTCTCTGGTATGTACCAGTGGATCCAAGTTTCGTTGACTGTTACGAAACGACGAAGAAACTCCTTCGGATTTCTCTTAAACAGCGTCAAACACTGCCCCGAAGTGGTCTCACGGTTGCGCTTGTTGTCCGATCGCGCCGACAGCTTTCTCATACCCAAAATTTCATGCAAGATATGACCCACGCAATTTTTTGAAATGCCTACTGTCTCAGCTATCTCGTGCACCTTCAATCGGCGGTCTGTCAATACGATATCGTGGATTTTTTTCACGTTATCCAGGTGGTAGCCGTTTTCGGGGCACCTGGACGTGGCTCATCAAAAATCGACGTGCGACCACGTTGAAACTCCTTAAACCAATTTTTGACGGACGCCATCGAAGGAGAAGAGTCCGCGTACACAGCATCCAAACGCCCTTTGATTTAGCTGCGCGATTTCCCTTCCAATAACAAGAATCCAATCACCGACCGATATTGCTCTTTTTCCATTCTTCTTAAATCCGCGAACAGTCTCGCTTCCACACGCTGCCAAAACAAAACTGCGAGTCCGATCCGGATCCGGCTGAAATTTCGAGAGTAGCCGTCTACAAGAATGTACTACGCGTTAGTAAACTGCTCTTGTGATACTGGCGCCATCAGGCGGTGAGACTAAGTACTTATCGGACCACCCCCGTATATCCATTTAGTTTCTGGGAAAAAGGAGCTAGCTATTACTACGTTTACATGCACCTTCTCGATCCGTTTTGAACCAATGCGCATGTTTTGATGCGAATTAGATGAAATATGGTTTGAGAGTTTACATGCCTTATCTGAAACTAGTTTTCTGTAATTCGGCTTTATTCTAAGCTCGCGTAGCCAACATGGGAAGATTGAAAAAAATTAAAAATGGAAATTAAGAAAAGAAAATCATTCTAAATATCTTAAAAAATGATGAAGAACACCATAATTTCGCAAGGAATTAACCTTTTCTGGGTGGTTACAAGTGATTGAAAGAGCAAATCGTGAAAATGAATCCAGAAAATTGGCAGAAAATGATTAAAGATAATAGAAAAAGTTACCTCGAACAATATATTATATCATTTTTATCTCAAGAGATTTATTTCGATCTTCCAGCTTAGAAATTACGATTAACGTAACCCCAAAGCAGGTTCGTTAGATTATCAGATTTGTCAAACTAATAATAATAATAATAATAATAATTTTTATTCATAAAAATTCATATAAATTTGGTGTTGGTAATTCTGAAATTTGTTTCTCTTAAAACTACTCTCAATGCGTATTTGGTGTATACATGCACATTAAATCGGTTTGGGAAAACTCAATCCACCTTTTCAAATCGCATTTACTAATTCGCATTTGAGTAGTCAATTCGAATTGAAAAAACGTTTCGAGAGGATGCATGTAAACGTAGTATATATTGACATCAAACTCTGCATAGATGCCAAGGACGCTACTGCCAACCCAGAGAAAAATAGGTATATGATTTTATTGTACCCGCCAAGTTTAAATGAGAAATTCACCTTATTTTTTCTTTATTCATTATTAACAAAAAGAACTCAACCCGACGAATCACATATCCTTCTAATGGTACTTCTAGCGATTCCTCATTCCACAGTATTATCGAATTAGTTAGAGATACTTTCGAACTCAAATAACTTGAGGAATGAGCAGTGATATCATATGGAACTGTTTGTTTTCATGTCGCTATTTTCTTGGTTAAAGAACGAAATCTTGTCTTCCAGAATATGTACAGATAGTTAGATTAAGGTAAGAATAATAACTACCTAGGTACAAATTTAAATGTACTAAGTATAGTGTTTGTATATAGCTTGAAAAGTGGGTGTGGTGAAATGATAACATGTACGGTAAAAAGTATATTTGGGTTCATCATAATATGCAGGTTATTTTTAAAGGTTAGTCTTTTTTTAACATAAGGTATAACTCGGGCTAGGGCGTGTGGCTCTGTCCCCCCACGGTTTCAACCATTGTAAACGCGTAATCCCAAGGTTGCATACAAATTAGCAATGCTTATCTGTGCAGAAACCTGATGTTGTACTTCCAGAAACAGGTGTTCCTGTTTCCATGATCTCTTTAGGTCCTTTACAAGAAAACTAAATGGACGTACAAAGATAGCATTGTTAATTTGTATGCAACCTTGGGATTACGCGTTTACAATAGTTGACATCGCGGTGAGACAGAGCCGTACTCGAAAATTCGTGGAATCTCATGCGACTTCGGGGGTGGATAGCAGCTCTATCATGCATATTTTAGATATGCGATTTCTGGTGAAATTATTTGATTTGATGAGTTCCATCTTCTGTTGAAGGAAATACTCACCTTTGAAAACAACCTGTATACAATATTAAACTAGAATGCTAACAAAACCTTAGGTTCTTCATTTTATGAAAATGTGAAGAAAAATCCATATTGTATTCATTATTTATTCTTCAAAGACTTCGGGCTGTGTAAAATATTGAAATTGTATGATATATGTATAAGAAGAGTCAAAGAAGTATGCCGATATAATCTTGGGAACGATTCACATACCATATCCAAATGAAGATATGTGTAAAATTTCACTTAACAACCTCTGATGCATATGAGAATAATGGATAAGAATGTTGTTTGAACCTTTCGTAGGGTTGAACTACATTCTTCTGTTAAGTACTGAACTGAAGACCAAGAGTCATAAAACTCTTTATTTTTGATGTGATGTGTCATATACTTGCAATGAGTACAGAAAATATTGGCATACTTTATAGTGATATTTCGAATAGTGGTAATTATTATTTCATACATAGATCTAGACCGAATAATGTAATAAGATGAAATGTCTGAAAATGAGTAGTTATGAAATATAAATAGTCCCAGTTTTTATCAAGCTATGATGTATCTTGCCATATAAAAATACTCCATATTAAGGAAGTTCAGAAATTCTGAGATTGTTTCGAAGTTTCCATTTTTTTTTCATCAATTTTTTAAATATGAGGAATCTCGCTTACATAACACATTATTTTGTCCATTTCTTCATAAGTTTCACAGTTTCAGGTGAAAATGTAGTTTTAGTATTTGTTGCAAATTCAGTTAATTCAGAAATTTGAAAAAATTAAGTTCAGTAAAGGGTATGGCCTCCTTGAACATCAATCACAGCCTGACAACGACTTTGCATATTTATGCATCAGATTGTTGAAGTCTGAGTTCTTGAAGTGTATGTAGAGGTGGTTGCATGGACGGGCCGAAGCCAAATCTTTGCCCATTACTTACGTACTTACATATTTACGTAGCTAAATTCAATAGAAATAAAAGCTTTTTAAAATGTCGCTCGACAGTGAGAAACAGTTCAAATAAGGACCAGATGGTTTGTTTTATGACATGCTCGCTTTGGGATAACGCAATATTATGGTAAATATCATTTTTTGCCGGCTACCCACATAGTGCCGAAAACTATTGATTATTGAATTTACGGCTACAGGGATGTTTACAAGGGTACATGCCTTGTGTTCCGAAATTGCTGGCACTACTGGCCCCAGTAAGTAATTTCGGGACGGTCTTAAGTAACAGTAAGCATCACCAGTGAATTTCAGTAATATCTGACGTTTCAATTTACTGCTCAGTACTGTTCAGGAATATCGGAACACGGCATTAGTGTTATTTCATGTAATCCCGTCCCTATGATCTGCCTGCTTTGCATTTATCCGGTCAGACGGTCAAATTCCTTCACATTTTAAAACATTTTTCTCGGAAATATTCCAATTCCATTGAAATTTTTTACAACTCCTTCGAAATTTTTCCAACTGTGTTGAAAATTTGAACTCCGTTCAATCATTGAGGGAGGATCGAAACCAAAACTCCAGTAGCGTTCAAAATGCGCTATTGCATGATTCGACTAATACTCAAGGGCTCTCTACGGGTAGACACAGTCAGAAACCGATCTTGTGTAGGAGTGGTAGATCTTGGGCGTCACTTCGCGGTCTTTCGGTCGGGTTTCCAATTTCTCGAAATCGATGGACGAACCGGGAAACTACGCTTTCACTAACATGAAAGAAATTCGCAACATCTCTCTTATTACGTCCCGCCTCGATCATACCAATAGCCCTATTTGCTTCATCCGCACTAAGATTACGTCTAGGCATTATTGCAAAACAAATTTAGAGATTCTAAGAAACTTAACAATAACTGATCCAAAATTCTCAGAAACGCAAGCGACAAGAACATGCCCGAAACTGAAAAAGTTATCAAACGAGGAGCAAAAAATCAGATTCAGATAGTGAACATTTAATTTCGGATAAATGAACGTTTGGTCGACAAGAATCGGCAACTTTTGAAACGGTCATAAAATTTCTCAACTTCCTTAACTTTTGAGGAGCAGTGTATATTCTTTATAGAATCACTTGACTAGAGAAAAAAAATATCTGAGGAATAATAATAATACATGTTTATATTCTAACTCTAGATACAATGTATAAATAATATAAGTATTGAAATCTAGTTACTTTATCACACTTTACTTTATTTTTATATATATAGATATATAACATGAGTTCTGCCCTTACAACATTAATTTCCCAATTCTTCTGTATAGATTTAGAATAATCATATCATGAGATTTTCTGAATTTTACAGACTAGTGCGCTCGTCTTTTGCCTTCCTACTTATGGTCAATATTTTTGTTACAACTTCCATGTCTTTCCACTCTGATGACATATCGGACTTTAGTGAAATCTCCTGAATGTAAATAAAAATGTTCTTCATTTCCATATTTTTAGATTATTTGAAATTTAAAATGTTGTGTAAAGACAATAACTATACCTTAGGAATTGTACAGATTCCTAACGTTTGTACAAAACATTATGGATCTAAGATATTAATAAATAAAGATATAACACTACATTGAAAATTTTATTACAACCCAATATTCCACGTAATCATTTAATTATATTAGATAAAAACATATTAACCAAATTTTGATTCATAGGAAAATCGTTTTTTTTGTGAAAAATAATTTTATTTTTGTTTCATTCAATATAGGAAGGTTTGCCATTAATAATAAAATTCGAGAATAACACTGACCCGTGAATTCAGTCGCTGTCTTTTTTCGTTCGAAAGTTATCGAGGCAACGGTCACCCATCCAGATACTGAACTGCACGCTTTCCAATTTTTGCGCCTATGTTCTGGGGAACATCGCGTTAGCATTTTGCCCAAATGTCCGTAATTTTTGATTTTTTTGCCGAGAATGATCTCAAACGATTAGGTTCAACTCACTGATGAAGAATTCGAGGTCAAATTGGTTTCCGTCCTGCCAGCCGTTGCCACGATAATTTGAGAACGGAAAAAGATAGCGACTTGAAATTTTCAGGGTAGATGGCGCATCAAATACGACAGTTAATGGGCATAATCGGAAAAACGGTTTCCGAGTAATAATTTTGTCATCCACCAATACAGATCCGACCGCATTGAAACTTGGCAACTAGTTGTTGAATGCTAACACAAAGACATTTGTGAAATTTTGTGAGAACCGTGTCTCGAGAAAATTAAAAAAAATATATTAAAATATATTATTTATGTCACGATAACCGGAGAACGGAAAGAGATACCGACTTGCAATTTTTAGGGCAGGTTGTGCATCTGAATGCGACATTTGAGTTTGTTAATAGGCATAAGCAGCCAAATGGTTTTGTACATATACAAACCTGAAATTTGTTTGTTATTTCCTCAATTACTTGAAAAATACGAAACCGATCCAATTCAAACATCGTTATTAGTTGTAAAATGCCGACGCGAAAATACTTGCAAAATTTCGTGACCATCGTATCACAAGAAAATTCTTAAAAAAAATCCGAGTTTAAACTCGTAATTGTAGCTAATTCCGAGTTCAAAGTCGGAATTTAGCTAATTCCGTGTTCGAAGTCGGAATTAGGTATAATTCCGAGTTTACAGTCGGAATTAGTTATAATTCTGAGTTTGAAGTCGGAATTAGTCATAATTCCGATTTTAAAGTCGGAATTAGGTATAATTCCGTGTTTAAAATCGGAATTAGCGAATTAGTCTTAATTCCGAGTTCAAAGTCGGAATTACACAAAAATATTTTCGGAATTATACGTAATTCCGACTTTGAACTCAGAATTAGCTATAATTCCGACTTTGAACTAGGAATTATACCTAATTCCGACTTCAAACTCGGAATTAGCTATAATTCCGACTTCAAACACGGGATTAGGTATAATTCCGACTTTGAACTCAGAATTATAACTAATTCCGACTTTAAACTCGGAATTATACCTAATTCCGACTTTGAACTCGGAATTAGCTATAACTCCGACTTTGAACTCGGAATTATACCTAATTCTGAGTTCGAAGTAGGAATTATACAAATCTGTGTAATTCCGTCTTTGAACTCGGAATTATACGTAATTCCGAGTTTATAGTCGGAATTATAGCTAATTCTGAGTTCAAAGTCGGAATTAGGTATAATTCTGAGTTTAAAGTCGGAATTAGGTATAATCAGGGCCGTAGCTAAGAGCTTTTCCGAGGGGGGGGGGGGGGGGGAAACGGCTTTTGGCGCCCCTAGTTTGAAATAATATACAAAAATCGAAAACACAAAAATATGGATAAAGTGTAGATATATTGATGAATACTACATAATTCCTTAATAAAGAATGGATTTCAAATTAATATAACTATGAATGAAAATCATTTTACAAACAAGACTGCGTTCTGAATTTGTGTTTTTGAGTGAAAAAAATTGTTTCATCTCTCAAAAGATCCAGGACCAAAGAACTGTATTTGACAAAAATACATATATATACATCAAGCACGAGATGATAAGAATAATCTGAAAAGTTCACAAATATTAAAACGAAAACTCTCGAAAAATGATATAACAATAATGTCATATGTTACCCTGCCTCTATCCAGAGTGGAATGTTCCATCAATTCTTCGAGAATATCTGCTATTTGAAATATTGAATGAGTTTTTTGTAATTCCTGAATGAAATCAATATTTTTGTACTCATCACCCTGAAAATTTTTGTAGTATGTATGTATATAGAAAATTTACCATGGTAAATTCGAATTAAGTGTCCAATACAGGAGAATGGACAACATAATTAACCATGGTAAATTCGATTAAGGGTGTCCAATACAGAAGAATGGACAATAGAACATACGCGCAAAAGCTTCTGACTTCACGTCGGTGCTTGAACCAATTTTTTTTTCGTGATTTTTTTCAAATTTTCTAGGGGTACGGTTCTTACAAAATTTTAAACACGTCTTTATGCTGATTTTCTACTACTAGTTACCAAGCTTCAATTCAATCGAATCTTTATTTTTTTAGTTTTCAAGGAAATAATATTCCAGGTGGATATAACTCGGAAACCGTTAAACCGATTATGCCCAAAAACAAACTCAACTCTCCTTTTCGGATACGCAACCTACCCTGAAAATTACATGTCCCTATCTTCTTTCGTTCGAAAGATTGTGTTAAAACTTGAAACTTGGCAGTAGAGTTAGGTTATGAACGCTCTTGCAAAATTTCAGCAATTTCGAACGGATAGTTACTGATATATAGAATTTTTTTTTTTATTTTCAATGATTTATTAAAAATTTTCTACAAATGCTATCCTCACCAAATTTTGCAAACATTTTCGCGTTGGCATTCTACAACTAATAACCAAGTTTGAATTCAATCGGTTCAGTATTTTTCGAGTTAATGAGGAAAAAAAAACCACCAAATTTCAGAAAATTTCAGATGGCTATAACTCTAAAACCGTTTGGCCGATTATGCTCATAAACAAACTCAAATGTCGCATTCAGATGCACAACCTAACCTGAAATTTTCAAGCCGCTATCTCTTTCCGTTCTCAGGTTATCGTGACAACAAAAATATTTTTTAATAATTTTTTTTAAATTTTCTAGCTTCATGATTCGCCCAAAATTTCACAAACGTGCTTAGGTTTATATTCTACAACTACTCACCAAGTTTCAATTCGATCGGATTTATATTGGTTGAAAACAAAATTATTACTCGGAAACCACTGGGTCGATTATGCCCATTAACGAACTTGTCCGTCCTATTGCGATGCGCCATCCACCCTGAAAATTTCAAGTCGCTAGCTCTTTTCGTTCTCTAATTATCGTGGCAACGGACGGCCGGACGGCCGGCCGGACAGAATCAAATTTGACCTCGAATTCTTCATTGGGGAGTCGAACTGAATCGTTTGAGACCAATTTCGTCAAAAAATTCGAAAGTTACAGACATTCGGGCAAAACTATAACGCGATGTTCCCCACCGGTGTGAAAACAGCCGAATGAGATAGCAGAATTTGACCTTGAAGTATTCGTACGCTACTGTACAATTGGACGGATACTGATGCAAACAGATACGAACAGTCGCGTCTGAGTAATTGAATGTGGGAACACATTCATCTGATATGAGGTATGATATCGAAGAGTGCATTTAGTTCATCCATTTACATCTGCAGGAATCTAAGGGATATCAGTAATATCAGTATATATTAAAAAAGGGGGAAAATCTAATTCAGGGATGAAACAGCTACCGGTGGGGAGACATTTGACTAACTTGATATTGAATATTTAAAAAATGTACAGAGAATATTTATCACATTCGGAAACAAAATTGTTAGCATAAGGGGATGGTTCACTTACACCTCCAAGGGAAATTTCATAACTGAAAGACCTAATATTAAATATCTGAAAAATAGTAGATAGAATCGATATCATATTTTGACGGAGAATTAAGAACCCCCAGCAGAAAAATACCCCGTGTACCTAACTTACTTACACCCTCAGTTAGTTCACTTACACCTTCAGGGGGCCGAGGGGGGACATTTTTATTACTAAATATTCATTATCTGAAAAACTGTACCTAGGATCGAACTAAAAATTGGAGGTAGTTTTAATAAGCCCCAGCAGAAAAAAATAGCATTTACCTCATTTACTTACACCCTCAGAAGGGGCCAGGGGGAGACTTTTATTACTAAATATTCATTATCTGAAAACCGGAACATAGGAAAAATATCAAATTTTGAGGTAAAATTAAGAAGCACCAGCAGAAAAAACCCACTTTACCTCATTCACTTACACCCTCAGGGGGCCGAGGAGGGACATTTATATTACTAAATATTCATTATCTGAAAAACGGTACATAGGATCAATATCAAATTTTGAGGCAAAATGAGAAGCCCTAGCAGAATAAAAATCAGTTTACCGCATTCACTTACACCCTTAGGGGGCTGGGGGGGATTTTTTTATTACTAAATATTCATTATCTAAAAAACAGTACATAGGATCGAACTAAAAATTGGAGATAGTTTCAAGAAGCCCCAGCAGAAAGAAATTGCGTTTACCTCATTAACTTACACCTTCAGGGGGGGCCAGGGGGGACATCTTTATTACGAAATATTAATTTTCTGAAAAACGGTACATAAGATCAATATCGAATTTTGAGGTAGAATTAAGAAGCCCCAGCAGAAAAAAACCCACTTTAACTCATTCACTTACACCTTCAGGGGGCCGAGGGGGGCCATTTCTATCACTAAATATTCATTATCTGAAAAACTGTACATAGGATCGAACTAAAAATTGGAGGTAGTTTTAAGAAGCCCCAGCAGAAAAAAATAGCGTTTACTCCATTTACTTACACCCTCAGTGGGGGCCAGAGGGGACACTTTTATTACTAAATATTCATTATCTGAAAAACGGTACATAGGATCAATATCAAATTTTGAGGCAAAATTGAGAAGCCCAAGCAGAAAAAAACCCACTTTACCGCATTCACTTACACCCTCAGGGGGCCGAGGGGGGACATTTTTACTACTAAATATTCATTATCTGAAAAACTGTAAATAGGATCGAACTAAAAATTGGAGGTAGTTTTAATAAGCCCCAGCAGAAAAAAATAGCGTTCACCCCATTTACTTACACCCTCAGGGGGGGCCAGGGGGGACACTTTTATTACTAAATATTCATTATCTGAAAACGGTACATAGGATCAATATCAACTGCTGAGGTAGAATTAAGAAGCCCCAGCAGAAAAAAACCCACTTTACCTCATTCACTTACACCATCAGGGGGCTGAGGGGGGACATTTTTATTACTAAATATTCATTATCTGAAAAACTGTACATAGGATCGAACTAAAAATTGGAGGTAGTTTTAATAAGCCCCAGTAGAAAAAAATAGCGTTTACCCCATTTACTTACACCCTCAGGGGGGGGCCAGGGGGGACACTTTTATTACTAAATATTCATTATCTGAAAAACGGTACATAGGATCAATATCAAATTCTGAGGTAGAATTAAGAAGCCCCAGCAGAAAAAACCCACTTTACCTCATTCACTTATACCTTCAGGGGGCCGAGGAGGGACATTATTATTACTGAATATTCATTATCTGAAAAACTGTACATAGGATCGAACTAAAAATTGGAGGTAGTTTTAATAAGCCCCAGCAGAAAAAAACAGCGTATACCTCATTTACTTACAGCCTCAGGGGGGGCCAGGGAGGACACTTTTATTACTAAATATTCATTATCTGAAAAACGGTACATAGGATCCATATCAAATTTTGAGGCAAAATTGAGAAGCCCTAGCAGAAAAAAATGGACTCTACCGCATTCACTTACACCCTAAGGGGGCCGAGGGGGTACATTTTTACTACTACATATTCATTATCTGAAAAACTGTACATGGGATCGAACTAAAAATTGGAGGTAGTTTTAATAAGCCCCAGCAGAAAAAAATAACTTTCACCCCATTTACTTACACCCTCAGGGGGGGCCAAGGGGGGACACTTTTATTACTAAATATGCATTTTCTGAAAAACGGTACATAAGATCAATATCAAATTTTGAGGTAGAATTATGAAGCACCAGCAGAAGAAATCCCACTTTACCTCATTCACGTACACCCGCAAGGGGGCGAGGGGGGACATTTTTATTACTAAATATTCATTATCTGAATAACGGTACATAGGATCAATATCATAGTTTGAGGCAAAATTAGAAGCCGTAAGAGAAAAAAACCCACTTTACCTCATTCAATTACACCCTCAGGGGGGCGAGGGGGACATTTTTATTACTAAATAATCATTATCTGAAAAACGGTACATAGGATCAATATCAAATTTTGCGGCAAAATTGAGAAGCCCTAGCAGAAAAAAATTGACACTACCGCATTCACTTACACCCTAAGGGGGCCGAGGGGGGACATTTTTACTACTAAATATTCATTATCTGAAAAACTGTACATAGGATCGAACTAAAAATTGGAGGTAGTTTTAATAAGCCCCAGCAGAAAAAAATAGTGTTTACCCCATTTACTTACACCCTCAGAGGGGGCCAGGGGGGACACTTTTATTACTAAATATTCATTTTCTGAAAAACGGTACATAAGATCAATATCAAATTTTGAGGTAGAATTAAGAAGCACCAGCAGAAGAAAACTCACTTTACCTCATTCACTTACACCCTCAGGGGGGAGAGGGGGGACATGTTTATTACTAAATATTCATTATCTGAAAAACGGTACATAGGATCAATATCAAATTTTGAGGCTAAATTGAGAACCCGTAGCAGAAAAAAATCCACTTTACCTCATTCACTTACACCCTCAGGGGGGCGAGGGGGGACATTTTTATTACTAAATATTCATTATCTGAAAAACGGTACATAGGATCAATATCAAATTTTGAGGCAAAATTGAGAAGCCCTAGCAGAAAAAAAATCACTTTACCTCATTCACTTACACCCTCAGGGGGGGCCAGGAGGGACACTTTTATTACTAAATATTCATTTTCTGAAAAACGGTACATAAGATCAATATCAAATTTCGAGGTAGAATTAAGAAGCACCAGCAGAAGAAAACCCACTTTACCCCATTCACTTACACCCTCAGGGGGGCGAGGGGGGACATTTTTATTACTAAATATTCATTATCTGAAAAACGGTACATAGGATCAATATCAAATGTTGAGACAAAGTTGAGAAGCCGTAGCAGAAAAAAACCCACTTTACCTCATTCACTTACATCCCCAGGGGGGCGAGGGGGGACATTTTTATTACTAAATATTCATTATCTGAAAAACGGTACATAGGATCAATATCAAATTTTGAGGCAAGATTGAGAAGCCCTAGCAGAAAAAAAATCACTTTACCTCATTCACTTACACCCTCAGGGGGGGCCAGGGGAGACACTTTTATTACTAAATATTCATTTTCTGAAAAACGGTTCATAAGATCAATTTCAAATTCTGAGGTAGAATTGAGAAGCCCCAGCAGAAAAAAACCCACTTTACCTCATTCACTTACACCTCCAGGGGGCCGAGGGGGGACATTTTTATTACTGAATATTCATTATCTGAAAAACTGTACATAGGATCGAACTAAAAATTGGAGGTAGTTTTAATAAGCCCTAGCAGAAAAAAACAGCTTTTACCTCATTTACTTACACCCTCAGGGGGGGGCAAGGGGGAGACTTTTATTACTAAATATTCATTATCTTATACATAAGATCAATATCAAATTTTGAGGTAGAATTAAGAAGCCCCAGCAGAAGAAAACCCACTTTACCTCATTCACTTACACCCTCAGGGGGGCGAGGGGGGACATTTTCACTACTAAATATTCATTATCTGAAAAACTGTACATTGGATCGAACTAAAAATTGGAGAAAGCTTTAATAAGCCCCAGCAGAAAAAGATACCGTTTACCTCATTAACTTACACCCTCAAGGGGGGCCAGGGGGGGACACTCTTATTACTAAATATTCATTTTCTGAAAAACGGTACATAAGATCAATATCAAAATTTGAGGTAGAATTAAGAAGCCCCAGCAGAAAAAAACCTTCTTTACCTCATTCACTTACACCTTCAGGGGGCCGAGGGGGGACATTTTTATTTCTGAATATTCGTTATCTGAAAAACTGTACATAGGATCGAACTAAAACTTGGAGGTAGTTTTAATAAGCCCCAGCAGAAAAAAACAGCGTATACTTCATTTACTTACACCCTCAAGGGGGGCCAGGGGGGACACTTTTATTACTAAATATTCATTATCTGAAAAACGGTACATAGGATCAATATCAAATTTTGAGGCAAAATTGAGAAGCCCTAGCAGAAAAATATTGACTCTATCGCATTCACTTACACCCTAAGGGGGCCGAGGGGGGACATTTTTACTACTAAATATTCATTACCTGAAAAACTGTACATGGGATCGAACTAAAAATTGGAGGTAGTATTAATAAGCCCCAGCAGAAAAAAATAGCGTTTACCCCATTTACTTACACCCTCAGGGGGGGCCAGGGGGGACACTTTTATTACTAAATATTCATTTTCTGAAAAACGGTACATAAGATCAATATCAAATTTTGAGGTAGAATTAAGAAGCACCAGCAAAAGAAAACTCACTTTACCTCATTCACTTACACCCTCAGGGGGGCGGGGGGGGACATTTTTATTACTAAATATTCATTATCTGAAAAACGGTACATAGGATGAATATCAAATTTTGAGGCAAAATTGAGAACCCGTAGCAGAAAAAAATCCACTTTCCCTCATTCACTCACACCCTCAGGGGGGCGAGGGGGGACATTTTTATTACTAAATATTCATTATCTGAAAAACGGTACATAGGATCAATATCAAATTTTGAGGCAAAATTGAGAAACCCTAGCAGAAGAAAAATCACTTCACCTCATTCACTTACACCCTCAGGGGGGGGCAGGGGGGACACTTTTATTACTAAATATTCATTTTTTGAAAAACGGTACATAAGATCAATATCAAATTTCGAGGTATAATTGAGAAGCACCAGCAGAAGAAAACCCACTTTACCCCATTCACTTACACCCTCAGGGGGGCGAGGGGGGACATTTTTATTACTAAATATTCATTATCTGAAAAACGGTACATAGGATCAATATCAAATGTTGAGGCAAAGTTGAGAAGCCGTAGCAGAAAAAAACCCACTTTACCTCATTCACTTACACCCCCAGGGGGGCGAGGGGGGACATTTTTATTACTAAATATTCATTATCTGAAAAACGGTACATAGGATCAATATCAAATTTTGAGGCAAGATTGAGAAGCCCTAGCAGAAAAAAAATCACTTTACCTCATTCACTTACACCCTCAGGGGGGGCCAGGGGGGACACTTTTATTACTAAATATTCATTTTCTGAAAAACGGTACATAAGATCAATAACAAATTTTGAGGTAGAATTAAGAAGCCCCAGCAGAAGAAAACCCACTTTACCTCATTCACTTACACCCTCAGGGGGGCGAGGGGGGACATTTTCACTACTAAATATTCATTATCTGAAAAACTGTACATTGGATCGAACTAAAAATTGGAGGTAGTTTTAATAAGCCCCAGCAGAAAAAACAGCTTTTACCTCATTTACTTACACCTTCAGGGGGTGGCAAGGGGGAGACTTTTATTACTAAATATTCATTATCTGAAAAACGGTACATAAGATCAATATCAAATTTTGATGTAGAATTAAGAAGCCCCAGCAGAAGAAAACCCACTTTACCTCATTCACTTACACCCTCAGGGGGGCGAGGGGGGACATTTTCACTACTAAATATTCATTATCTGAAAAACTGTACATTGGATCGAACTAAAAATTGGAGGTAGTTTTAATAAGCCCCAGCAGAAAAAGATACCGTTTACCTCATTAACTTACACCCTCAAGGGGGGCCAGGGGGGGACACTCTTATTACTAAATATTCATTTTCTGAAAAACGGTACATAAGATCAATATCAAAATTTGAGGTAGAATTAAGAAGCCCCAGCAGAAAAAAACCCTCTTTACCTCATTCACTTACACCTTCAGGGGGCCGAGGGGGGACATTTTTATTTCTGAATATTCATTATCTGAAAAACTGTACATAGGATCGAACTAAAACTTGGAGGTAGTTTTAATAAGCCCCAGCAGAAAAAAACAGCGTATACTTCATTTACTTACACCCTCAGGGGGGGCCAGGGGGGACACTTTTATTACTAAATATTCATTATCTGAAAAACGGTACATAGGGTCAATATCAAATTTTGAGGCAAAATTGAGAAGCCCTAGCAGAAAAAAATTGACTCTACCGCATTCACTTACACCCTAAGGGGGCCGAGGGGGGTCATTTTTACTACTAAATATTCATTACCAGAAAAACTGTACATGGGATCGAACTAAAAATTGGAGGTAGTTTTAATAAGCCCCAGCAGAAAAAAATAGCGTTTACCCCATTTACTTACACCCTCAGGGGGGGCCAGGGGGGACACTTTTATTACTAAATATTCATTTTCTGAAAAACGGTACATAAGATCGATATCAAATTTTGAGGTAGAATTAAGAAGCACCAGCAGAAGAAAACTCACTTTACCTCATTCACTTACACCCTCAGGGGGGCGAGGGGGGACATTTTTATTACTAAATATTCATTATCTGAAAAACGGTACATAGGATCAATATCAAATAATGAGGCAAAATTGAGAACCCGTAGCAGAAAAAAATCCACTTTACCTCATTCACTTACACCCTCAGGGGGGCGAGGGGGGACATTTTTATTACTAAATATTCATTATCTGAAAAGCGGTACATAGGATCAATATCAAATTTTGAGGCAAAATTGAGAAGCCCTAGCAGAAAAAAAATCACTTTACCTCATTCACTTACACCCTCAGGGGGGGCCAGGGGGGACACTTTTATTACTAAATATTCATTTTTTGAAAAACGGTACATAAGATCAATATCAAATTTCGAGGTAGAATTAAGAAGCACCAGCAGAAGAAAACCCACTTTACCCCATTCACTTACACCCTCAGGGGGGCGAGGGGGGACATTTTTATTACTAAATATTCATTATCTGAAAAACGGTACATAGGATCAATATCAAATGTTGAGGCAAAGTTGAGAAGCCGTAGCAGAAAAAAACCCACTTTACCTCATTCACTTACACCCCAGGGGGGCGAGGGGGGACATTTTTATTACTAAATATTCATTATCTGAAAAACGGTACATAGGATCAATATCAAATTTTGAGGCAAGATTGAGAAGCCCTAGCAGAAAAAAAATCACTTTACCTCATTCACTTACACCCTCAGGGGGGGCCAGGGGGGACACTTTTATTACTAAATATTCATTTTCTGAAAAACGGTACATAAGATCAATATAAAATTTTGAGGTAGAATTAAGAAGCCCCAGCAGAAGAAAACCCACTTTACCTCATTCACTTACACCCTCAGGGGGGTGAGGGGGGACATTTTCACTACTAAATATTCATTATCTGAAAAACTGTACATTGGATCGAACTAAAAATTGGAGGTAGTTTTAATAAGCCCCAGCAGAAAAAAACAGCTTTTACCTCATTTACTTACACCCTCACCAATGGTTTCCATTAACCAATAGGGGTATATATAAATGATCCTTCACAATCTTGAAATTTTTATGAACCATTGAATATCTGGAATTTTCAATTCATAATAAACACTGACCTACGAATCTATATAAATTGAAAATTCCAGATATTCAATGGTTCATAAAATATTGATGCGAAGTGTGCCATTATTGCCAATAGGCTTGTTTGATATAGTATTTAGTGTATATTATGAGAAAAAATTCACTCATTGAAATGTGGCAAAGAAGAAGAGCGGTTCATAATGGACATTTCGAAGGACGTCATTTGAAAAATTTTTCTGAAAAACAAGGATTACCGAACGAAGACTCACAAGGCTCGAACGAAACACCTATTTGTCAGTACTGTTCAGAGGGATCTTTGGACACAACCGCCACCAATTGGGTACAATGTGATGAATGCAATTTTTGGGTACATCAGATATATACAGGGTCTTTCACGAGGAACCTCACCCATATTTATACGGGAAACTACTGAACGTATTTTCATGAAATTCAGCACTTATAAGTATTTCACGATGCTGGTGAAATCTAAAATATTTTTAAGGCATGAGCACCTCCGGTTTTTCCGGAAATGACGTCAACTTCCGTTTTTCAAATTAGAACACCATTTTTTTATTGCAGAAATAGATTCCTTAGAAAATTTCAAGTTATTTTGATGTAACATTTTTCAGTTTTGGTTGGAAAATTCTCTCTGAGCGGGAAAATTCGAAAAAAAAATCGAAAATAGAGCTCCGCTGAAACAAGAATAACTTCGAGGTTTTTGGATGGAAAATTTTCATTTTTGGGATTTTTCAAGATGTAAGATTGATGTATCCACTTTAAAAATCGAAATCGCGATTCATGATACAGGGGGTGAAAAAATCGCTTTCAAAGTTAGGGATGACAAAATCGTGAAAAATCAATTTTTTCAAATTAGAACCCCATTTTTTTATGGCAGATATTGAATATACGTTAAAAAATAATGTGAGTGTATGCATCACACCCTTGCCCTAAAATGGATATTTTCTGAGTTATTCACAAAAAACATTTTTTCGTCTTGAATTTTCAACTATTTCTTTTCCCTTCACGCCAAAAAGATGAAATATTCAGGAACTGTTATTTGAACCATGCTGTAGATTTTTCACCCCTTCTTGAAACCGACTTCAAGTTACTATTAGGAGAACCATGGCAAACTCTCGCAGTTATAACTAGAGAAGATGCTCAAAGTTTTGACCGTTAATTTCTAGACATTTATTTATACGTCTCAGGAATGCTTCGTGCGTTGCTCTTCTTATTTCATCGGGAGGAAGAGATCTGCAAAAGTGTTTAAAAACCAAATTGAGTTTCAAAACTATGAATCCAAAAATCTAAACAAACCTGAACGCATTTCTGACTCGTTCTATGCAGTCCTCTTTATCAGTCAGGGGAGTTGAGTAGACAATATTTATAATCCTACCCCAAACATAATAGTCTAAAGGAGTTAAATCGGGAGAACGTGGTGGCCAAAGATGTGGACCATTGTTCGCCAACCATCGATCTTCAAATAGCCTGTAGAGGATATTTGACACATTGAGTGAATTGTGTGGAGGCGCGCCATCTTGTTGATACCATAAGTCATTATGGTTCTGTACTAGCGGCTCAATTATTTGAGTCAATATGTCAGAATATCTATCTCCTAAGGGAGAACATTCTTTAAATAATGCAAACATGTGTAGTGTTCTATCTTACCAGTTAAAGTCCCATCATAAATGTGAACATCGAGAATTGCATTATTTTTGATTGTGCAAAAAACATTGAAACTCCAGGTCTCTTGAAAGTTCCATTGTCTGAAGTGGTGGTTGTTCTCTTCATCCCAATAATGACTGTTATGCCTATTGAAAGAACCATTCTTTGTGAATTTAGATTCATCTGTCCAAATTATACAGTCCAAAAAATTTTCATTCTCTTGAAATCGAATCATCATAGCTTCGCAAAACTCTGTTCTCCTGACGAAATCAGTTTCCTTCAAATGCTGTACCCTATTGAATTTATATGGGTGCATTTTATGTTTTTTTAATATTCTCCAAACACTCGATTGAGATAATCCCAGATCAATCTCGGCATCTTTGAGAGAATTTTGAGGATTCACACGAAAATATGCAAGAACTGTAATTTCGTTGTTCTCATCTTCTACTACACTGTTTTCTCTGAGTATAGTTTTCTTAACGAAAGATCCGACATTTCTCAAGTTTGTCATGGTTCTGTTAATGGTATCTCTCGTTGGTCTGGGTCGGTCAGGAAACCTCTCAATGAACATTCGAATCGTTCTATCTACAACTTTATTACATTCTCCATGAAGTAGAATGAGATTTAAATAATCTTCATTGGTAAAATTAGGCATAGTGATCGATTTTATAACTTAATACGAATTATCACCAAATTAATAGTAAACACAAAATGCTACTGAATAAAGAGGAATTTGGCAGATGTAATTAATGATATCTATCATTAAATAAGAAAAATGTAAAACATGGTAAGTTTTTGCATATGGTTCATAAGGAATTATTTATTTATCACTGGAGAGAAAACCGATGGCCGATTAGTTGAAATAAAGAGGTTTCCGATACAAATTCGAATCAAAGTTCGCCATCTATTTAGGAACAACCTGTAACTTTTTTCTCTTGCATATTAGGGTAGTAAAATCTAAAACATGGTTTAAGTAACAGTTCCTGAAAATTTCATCTTTTTGGCGTGAAGGGAAAAGAAATAGCTGAAAATTCAAGACGAAAACCAGTTTTTTGTGAATAACTCAGAAAATATCCACTTTAGGGCAAGGGTGTGATGCATAAACTCACATTATTTTTTAACGTAGATTCAAAATCTGCCATAAAAAAATGGGGTTCTAATTTGAAAAAATTGATTTTTCACGATTTTGTCATCCCTAACTATGAAAGCGATTTTTTCACCCCCTGTATCATGAATCGCGATTTCGATTTTTAAAGTGGATACATCAATCTTACATCTTGAAAAATCCCAATAATGAAAATTTTCCATCCAAAAACCTCGAAGTTATTCTTGTTTCAGCGGAGCTCTATTTTCGATTTTTTTTTCGAATTTTCCCGCTCAGAGAGAATTTTCCAACCAAAACTGAAAAATGTTACATCAAAATAACTTGAAATTTTCTAAGGAATCTATTTCTGCAATGAAAAAATGGTGTTCTAATTTGAAAAACGGAAGTTGACGTCATTTCTGGAAAAACCGGAGGTGCTCATGCCTTGAAAATATTTTAGATTTCATCAGCATCGTGAAGTACTTATAAGTGCTGAATTTCATGAAAATACGTTCAGTAGTTTCCCGTATAAATATGGGTGAGGTTCCTCGTGAAAGACCCTGTATATATTCTTTTGAACTTGAGCATTACAATTAATTTTTCATCTAACAATAAAGCATGTGTATGGAAAAAGTGTTAGCAGAGGTTAGTGTAACGGGGTACCATATAATTTGATATATGATACTAGAGTTTAGGGAAAAAACCTCAGCAAAAAAACCCTATCTCCCCGTTAGTGTTGTGATTTATGAAAATTGAAATTGTTAACAAAATATGCTGAAATATTAAATATTGAAGGGCATCTTTTTCTTCATTATCGCTTCTTCCTTCAACAATCAGAGAAGTTTCTCCAAGGTACCCGAAACCCAATCTGGAAAAGGAAAAGGCAAAGGGAGAAAACGAACAAATTAAAAATGGAATATTCTATATTTTATTAAATAGATTTAAAACTCGCTACCCATTCTAAAAAAGATTCAGAAACATTATGAATAGCCCTAAAACCATCTTTGAATCTATATATGCGACAATTATTACATCAGATATGCGAGCCTGATAGGACTTTCACGGGAGAATTCATTTGTAGACTGTGTAAAAGAACTTCCGAGGTTGAGAACCACCGTAGGATACCATCAAGAACAATAAAACACCAATTTTTTGATAATGGCCTCATAAGAGACCATGCTTATTACAATAATTTTCCTAATGGAAGAGGCTATGTGGTTTCAATTTTAGATCGTTATCACAAAAAATTAGCTCTAGTGGATTACTTGAGTTTAAATAGTGAAAACTGGCTAAGCGACGCTGCAATAGATTTTATTTTGAACATGATAAATACGAAGGAGAATTATCAAATCGTTAATGCTGGACTTCACGCCCAGTTCATTTTCAGCCATCCAGAACATTCATTCCTCGAAAATTTCAAGATTGTGAAGGATCATTTATATATACCCCTATTGGTTAATGGAAACCATTGGTGCGCAGTCGAAATCAATATTTCGAAGAGAGAATTCACATACATAGATCCATTCGGTGAACGAAAATCCACAAGTGCTCTTTATTTGAAAAAATTTATTATGTACTTAGAAAAGAGTAAACAATTGAAAGGACTTCAGTATTACGATAGTTGGAAAATAGTGAGTAAGAAACATCTAAAACAAAATGATGCCTATAATTGTGGCATTTATGTAATATACTTCTTCAAACAGATAATAAAAAATAAGTCTCTTCAAGAATCGGCCAATATGGATGATTTGAGACAGGAATTTCAGACCGAGATCTTGAAATCATCTATATCTGTAGAGAACATATGTCTCATCTGTGGAAGTGCCCGGAACGATATTTCTAGAAGATGTAAGCTTTGTTTGCGAATATTTCATGAACGATGTTTGTTCAACATTGAATTTGAAAATGATATTTGTGGACTATGTTTTCAATACAGCTACAAATAGGGAATTTCAAGATCAAATCTGCTATTTTGCATAAATGATTGACTTGAAGTCACGGAAGTTTCGTTAATTACATCGCAGTAATATTTTCAGGATTTAAATGGATTAAATTTCAATTTTACGCATTTGGAATTGTATATGCAACACTTAAATTGGTAATTTTTATGTAAGGTTTTCACTGACGTACGGAACAATGCGCTATTATTTCGTTTCAATATCCGCAATTTGGGGTATATACTACTACCTCTAAATGAATATTTAGTAATGAAAGTTTCCCCCCTCGCATCCCTAGGGGTGTAAGTAAATGAGTTAAACGCTGTTATTATCTACTGGGGCTTACTAACAAACACTACCTCCAATTTGTAGTTCGATCCTATGTACAGTTTTTCAGATAATGAATATTCAGTAGTAAAAATGTCCCCCTCGGCCCCCTGAAGGTGTAAGTGAGTGAGGTAAAGTGGATTTTTTCTGCTGGGGCTTCTTAATTCTACCTCAAAATTTGATATTGATCCTATGTACCATTTTTCAGATAATGAATATTTAGTAATACAAGTCTCACCCCTGGCCCCTCCTGAGGGTGTAAGTAAATGAGGTAAACGCTGTTTTTTTCTGCTGGGGCTTATTAAAACTACCTCCAATTTTTCGTTCGATCCTATGTACAGTTTTTCAGATAATGAATATTTAGTAGTAAAAATGTCCCCCCTCGGTCCCCTTAGGGTGTAAGTGAATGCGGTATAGTGAATTTTTTTCTGCTAGGGCTTCTCAATTTTGCCTCAAAATTTGATATTGATCCTATGTACCGTTTTCCAGATAATGAATATTTAGTAATAAAAATGTCCCCCCTCGTCCCCCTGAGGGTGTAAGTGAATAAGGTAAAGTGGTTTTTTTTCTGCTGCGGCTTCTCAATTTTTCCTCAAAATTTGATATTGATCCAATGTACCGTTTTTTAGATTATGAATATTTAGTAATAAAAATGTCCCCCCTCGCCCCCCTGAGGGTATAAGTGAATGAAAAAAAGTGGGTTTTCTTCTGCTAGTGCTTCCTAATTCTACCTCAAAATTTGATATTGATCTTATGTACCGTTTTTCAGAAAATGAATATTTAGTAATAAAAGTGTCCCCCCTGGCCCCCCCTGAGGGTGTAAGTAAATGGGGTAAACGCTATTATTTTCTGCTGCCCCACAAACAACCAATTCCTCGACTACATAATAGAAAAACCGATTGGAACGAATACAGAAGAACAATAGAAGAAAATATACGACTCAATGTGAGCCTTAAAACCAACAGGGAGATAGACGAAGAGCTGACATCATTTATTGATATCCTTAAAGAAGCTGTGCAGAAAGCCACACCTACTTCACAACAAACGTACAAAGCATACAATGTTCCAGACGCAATCAGGAGACTACTGAACCAGAAGAAAAAAGCAAGACAGAAATGGCATCAAACACACTCACCTACAGATAAAACTATCCTAAACAGACTAACAAACCAATTGAAATTCAAGATGAAAGAACACAGAGAACAATCCTTCAAAAATTATGTTATGGGGCTCAATAGATATGATAACACAGTGTGGAAACCGATAAAAAATTCAAAAAGGCCAAAAATTCATATAGCACCTATACGCAACTCGCCAGGATCAAGACTTCACTGGGCAAGAACAGATGAAGAAAAATCTAAAACATTTGCTGAACATCTAGCCAGAGTATTCACACCCAATGATAATCTCCAAGACGAAGAAATCGAAAGAGAGCTTTTATATACTCCATCAAATGTCACCACCATCAAAAAACTCACATTGAAAGAAGTCCAAAACGAAATCAAATATTTGAATCCAAGGAAAGCAGCAGGAATGGACAAGATCACACCAAAAATGATCAAAGAACTCCCAAAGATCTTTAATGACGCAAATATACAACGCTATTCTAAGACAAAACTATTGGCCTGATCAACTGAAGAATGCTGAAATAATTCTCTTTCCAAAACCAGGCAAAAATCCAAATGATGTCTCCTCATATCGACCAATCAGCTTACTGCCGATTCTGTCTAAAATATTGGAAAAGTTATTACTGCTGAGAATAAAGTCAGATACCAACGACCAAGAAATAATTCCTCAACACCAGTTTGGCTTTAGAGCTCATCACTCCACCACACAACAGATTCACAGAATAAGCCGTGAAATCAGCAAAGCCCTGGAAGACAAAAAATACTGTACATCTGCTTTTTTGGATGTCAGTCAGGCCTTTGATACAGTCTGGCACCAAGGACTGTTATACAAGATCAAAAAATGTCTACCGCTATACTATTTCCTACTGATGAAATCTTATCTTACCGGAAGAAGCTTTAGAGTAAGGGTCAACAATGAAGTATCCGATCTTTATCCCATACAATCAGGCGTCCCTCAGGGGAGTGTTATTGGTCCGTTTCTATATTTGGTGTATACAGCAGACCTGCCCACATGTGCTAACACAATAATCGGAACATTCGCAGATGATGCCGCAATAACTGCAACCGACGAAAATCCTGAAAAAGCATCCAATATTTTACAAACGCACCTCGATAAAATACAAGAATGGCTCAACAAATGGAAAATCAGGGTCAATGAGACAAAATCAATGCAAATCAATTTTACGCTTCGAAAAGGACAATGCCCTCCTGTTCAGTTAAATAACATTCAGTTACCAGTATCACATAATACAAAATATTTGGGAATTCACTTAGATAACAAATTAACATGGAAGGAACACGTGGTTAAAAAAAGGAAGCAAATTGACCTGAAAGTTAAAGAGCTGTATTGGCTCATAGGCAGGAAATCTAAATTGTCGCTGGAAAACAAACTTCTCATATACAAAGCAGTCATAAAACCTATTTGGACATATGGTATTGAACTGTGGGGATGTACTTCTAAGTCCAACGTATCTATAGTACAGAGAAGCCAATCGAAAATAATAAGAATGATAGCGGATGCACCATGGTATGTGACCAATCAAACATTGCACGAAGATCTAAAAATACCTTATGTTATGGACGTCATAAAGGAAAAGAGCCAGAAACACCACGACAAACTACACGGACACATAAACGACCTTCTTCAGCCATTGCTAGAACTACACACTACCCGAAGACTCAAAAGGAATTGGCCAGCAGACCTCAAGTAGGACAGAAGGGGTCTTTTCAATGGAGAAGACCCTATAATTCCACTTCAGAGCCTCGTGCTCTACAGACATCAGATTAGCTTATAGAATTATTTTATTGTATTCTGATTGCTAATGAATAAATGAAATGAAAAAAAAAAAAAAAAAACATTTGATATTGAACCTATGTACCGTTTTTCAGATAATGAATATTTAGTAATAAAAATGTCCCCCCTCGCCCCCCTGAGGGTGTAAGTGAATGGGGTAAAGTGGGTTTTCTTCTGCTGGTGCTTCTTAATTCTACCTCGAAATTTGATATTGATCTTATGTACCGTTTTTCAAAAAATGAATATTTAGTAATAAAAGTGTCCCCCCTGGCCCCCCTGAGGGTGTAAGTGAATGAGGTAAAGTGATTGTTTTTCTGCTAGGGCTTCTCAATTTTGCCTCAAAATTTGATATTGATCCTATGTACCGTTTTTCAGATAAATAATATTTAGTAATAAAAATGTCCCCCCTCGCCCCCCTGAGGGTGTAAGTGAATGAGGTAAAGTGGATTTTTTTCTGCTACGGGTTCTCAATTTTGCCTCAAAATTTGATATTGATCCTATGTACCGTTTTTCAGATAATGAATATTTAGTAATAAAAATGTCCCCCCTCGCCCCCCTGAGGGTGTAAGTGAATGAGGTAAAGTGAGTTTTCTTCTGCTGGTGCTTCTTAATTCTACCTCAAAATTTGATATTGATCTTATGTACCGTTTTTCAGAAAATGAATATTTAGTGTTAAAAGTGTCCCCCCTGGCCCCCCCTGAGGGTGTAAGTAAATGAGGTATACGCTGTTTTTTTCTGCTGGGGCTTATTAAAACTACCTCCAATTTTTAGTTCGATCCTATGTACAGTTTTTCAGATAATGAATGTTCAGTAATAAAAATGTCCCCCCTCGGCCCCCTGATGGTGTAAGTGAATGAGGTAAAGTGGGTTTTTTTCTGAGGGGGCTTCTTTATTCTACCTCAAAATTTGATATTGATCTTATGTACCGTTTTTCAGAAAATGAATATTTAATAATAAAAGTGTCCCCCCTGGCCCCCCCTGAGGGTGTAAGTAAATGAGGTATACGCTGTTTTTTTCTGCTGGGGCTTATTAAAACTACCTCCAATTTTTAGTTCGATCCTATGTACAGTTTTTCAGATAATGAATATTTAGTAATAAAAATGTCCCCCCTCGCCCCCTGAAGGTGTAAGTGAATGAGGTAAAGAGGGTTTTTTTCTGCTGGGGCTTCTTAATTCTACCTCAAAATTTGATATTGATCTTATCTACCGTTTTTCAGAAAATGAATATTTAGTAATAAGAGTGTCCCCCCTGGCCCTCCTTGAGGGTGTAATTTAATGAGGTAAACGGTATCTTTTTCTGCTGGGGCTTATTAAAACTACCTCCAATTTTTAGTTCGATCCTATGTACAGTTTTTCAGATAATGAATATTTAGTAGTGAAAATGTCCCCCCTCGCCCCCCTGAGGGTGTAAGTGAATGAGGTAAAGTGGGTTTTCTTCTGCTGGGGCTACTTAATTCTACCTCAAAATTTGATATTGATCTTATGTACCGTTTTTCAGATAATGAATATTTAGTAATAAAAGTCTCCCCCTTTCCCCCCCCTGAGGGTGTAAGTAAATGAGGTAAATGCTGTTTTTTCTGCTAGGGCTTATCAAAACTACCTCCAATTTTTAGTTCGATCCTATGTACAGTTTTTCAGATAATGAATATTCAGTAATAAAAATGTCCCCCCTCGGCCCCCTGGAGGTGTAAGTGAATGAGGTAAAGTGGGTTTTTTTCTGCTGGGGCTTCTTAATTCTACTTCAGAATTTGATATTGATCTTATGTACCGTTTTTCAGAAAATGAATATTTAGTAATAAAAGTGCCCCCCCCTGAAAGTGTAAGTGAATGAGGTAAAGTGATTTTTTTTCTGCTAGGGCTTCTCAATCTTGCCTCAAAATTTGATATTGATCCTACGTACCGTTTTTCAGATAATGAATATTTAGTAATAAAAATGTCCCCCCTCGCCCCCCTGGGGGTGTAAGTGAATGAGGTAAAGTGGGTTTTTTTCTGCTACGGCTTCTCAACTTTGCCTCAACATTTGATATTGATCCTATGTACCGTTTTTCAGATAATGAATATTTAGTAATAAAAATGTCCCCCCTCGCCCCCCTGAGGCTGTAAGTGAATGGGGTAAAGTGGGTTTTTTTCTGCTGGTGCTTCTTAATTCTACCTCGGAATTTGATATTGATCTTATGTACCGTTTTTCAAAAAATGAATATTTAGTAATAAAAGTGTCCCCCCTGGCCCCCCTGAGGGTGTAAGTGAATGAGGTAAAGTGATTTTTTTTCTGCTAGGGCTTCTCAATTTTGTCTCAAAATTTGATATTGATCCTATGTACCGTTTTTCAGATAATGAATATTTAGTAATAAAAATGTCCCCCCTCGCCCCCCTGAGGGTGTAAGTGAATGAGGTAAAGTGAGTTTTCTTCTGCTGGTGCTTCTTAATTCTACCTCAAAATTTGATATTGATCTTATGTACCGTTTTTCAGAAAATGAATATTTAGTGTTAAAAGTGTCCCCCCTGGCCCCCCCTGAGGGTGTAAGTAAATGAGGTATACGCTGTTTTTTTCTGCTGGGGCTTATTAAAACTACCTCCAATTTTTAGTTCGATCCTATGTACAGTTTTTCAGATAATGAATGTTCAGTAATAAAAATGTCCCCCCTCGGCCCCCTGATGGTGTAAGTGAATGAGGTAAAGTGGGTTTTTTTCTGAGGGGGCTTCTTTATTCTACCTCAAAATTTGATATTGATCTTTTGTACCGTTTTTCAGAAAATGAATATTTAATAATAAAAGTGTCCCCCCTGGCCCCCCCTGAGGGTGTAAGTAAATGAGGTATACGCTGTTTTTTTCTGCTGGGGCTTATTAAAACTACCTCCAATTTTTAGTTCGATCCTATGTACAGTTTTTCAGATAATGAATATTTAGTAATAAAAATGTCCCCCCTCGACCCCTGAAGGTGTAAGTGAATGAGGTAAAGAGGGTTTTTTTCTGCTGGGGCTTCTTAATTCTACCTCAAAATTTGATATTGATCTTATCTACCGTTTTTCAGAAAATGAATATTTAGTAATAAGAGTGTCCCCCCTGGCCCTCCTTGAGGGTGTAATTTAATGAGGTAAACGGTATCTTTTTCTGCTGGGGCTTATTAAAACTACCTCCAATTTTTAGTTCGATCCTATGTACAGTTTTTCAGATAATGAATATTTAGTAGTGAAAATGTCCCCCCTCGCCCCCCTGAGGGTGTAAGTGAATGAGGTAAAGTGGGTTTTCTTCTGCTGGGGCTTCTTAATTCTACCTCAAAATTTGATATTGATCTTATGTACCGTTTTTCAGATAATGAATATTTAGTAATAAAAGTCTCCCCCTTTCCCCCCCCTGAGGGTGTAAGTAAATGAGGTAAATGCTGTTTTTTCTGCTAGGGCTTATCAAAACTACCTCCAATTTTTAGTTCGATCCTATGTACAGTTTTTCAGATAATGAATATTCAGTAATAAAAATGTCCCCCCTCGGCCCCCTGGAGGTGTAAGTGAATGAGGTAAAGTGGGTTTTTTTCTGCTGGGGCTTCTTAATTCTACTTCAGAATTTGATATTGATCTTATGTACCGTTTTTCAGAAAATGAATATTTAGTAATAAAAGTGCCCCCCCTGCCCCCCCCCCCCCCCCCCACTGAAAGTGTAAGTGAATGAGGTAAAGTGATTTTTTTTCTGCTAGGGCTTCTCAATCTTGCCTCAAAATTTGATATTGATCCTACGTACCGTTTTTCAGATAATGAATATTTAGTAATAAAAATGTCCCCCCTCGCCCCCCTGGGGGTGTAAGTGAATGAGGTAAAGTGGGTTTTTTCTGCTACGGCTTCTCAACTTTGCCTCAACATTTGATATTGATCCTATGTACCGTTTTTCAGATAATGAATATTTAGTAATAAAAATGTCCCCCCTCGCCCCCCTGAGGCTGTAAGTGAATGGGGTAAAGTGGGTTTTTTTCTGCTGGTGCTTCTTAATTCTACCTCGGAATTTGATATTGATCCTATGTACCGTTTTTCAGATAATGAATATTTAGTAATAAAAGTGTCCCCCCGGGCCCCCCCTGAGGGTGTAAGTAAATGAAGTATACGCTGTTTTTTTCTGCTGGGGCTTATTAAAACTTCCTCCAAGTTTTAGTTCGATCCTATATACAGTTTTTCAGATAATGAATATTCAGAAATAAAAATGTCCCCCCTCGGCCCCCTGAAGGTGTAAGTGAATGAGGTGAAGAGGGTTTTTTTCTGCTGGGGCTTCTTGATTCTACCTCAAATTTTGATATTGATCTTATGTACCGTTTTTCAGAAAATGAATATTTAGTAATAAGAGTGTCCCCCCCTGGCCCCCCTTGAGGGTGTAAGTTAATGAGTTAAACGGTATCTTTTTCTGCTGGGGCTTATTAAAACTACCTCCAATTTTTAGTTCGATCCAATGTACAGTTTTTCAGATAATGAATATTTAGTAGTGAAAATGTCCCCCCTCGCCCCCCTGAGGGTGTAAGTGAATGAGGTAAAGTGGGTTTTCTTCTGCTGGGGCTTCTTAATTCTACCTCAAAATTTGATATTGATCTTATGTACCGTTTTTCAGATAATGAATATTTAGTAATAAAAGTGTCCCCCCTGGCCCCCCCTGAGGGTGTAAGTGAATGAGGTAAAGTGATTTTTTTTCTGCTAGGGCTTCTCAATCTTGCCTCAAAATTTGATATTGATCCTACGTACCGTTTTTAAGATAATGAATATTTAGTAATAAAAATGTCCCCCCTCGCCCCCCTGGGGGTGTAAGTGAGTGAGGTAAAGTGGGTTTTTTTCTGCTACGGCTTCTCAACTTTGCCTCAACATTTGATATTGATCCTATGTACCGTTTTTCAGATAATGATTATTTAGTAATAAAAATGTCCCCCTCGCCCCCCTGAGGGTGTAATTGAATGAGGTAAAGTGCGTTTTTTTCTCTTACGGCTTCTAATTTTGCCTCAAAATATGATATTGATCCTATGTACCGTTATTCAGATAATGAATATTTAGTAATAAAAATGTCCCCCCTCGCCCCCTTGCGGACGTACGTGAATGAGGTAAAGTGGGTTTTCTTCTGCTGGTGCTTCATAATTCTACCTCAAAATTTGATATTGATCTTATGTACCGTTTTTCAGAAAATGCATATTTAGTAATAAAAGTGTCCCCCCTTGGCCCCCCCTGAGGGTGTAAGTAAATGGGGTGAAAGTTATTTTTTTCTGCTGGGGCTTATTAAAACTACCTCCAATTTTTAGTTCGATCCCATGTACAGTTTTTCAGATAATGAATATGTAGTAGTAAAAATGTACCCCCTCGGCCCCCTTAGGGTGTAAGTGAATGCGGTAGAGTCCATTTTTTTCTGCTAGGGCTTCTCAATTTTGCCTCAAAATTTGATATGGATCCTATGTACCGTTTTTCAGATAATGAATATTTAGTAATAAAAGTGTCCCCCCTGGCCCCCCCTGAGGCTTTAAGTAAATGAGGTATACGCTGTTTTTTTCTGCTGGGGCTTATTAAAACTACCTCCAATTTTTAGTTCGATCCTATGTACAGTTTTTCAGATAATGAATATTCAGTAATAATAATGTCCCTCCTCGGCCCCCTGAAGGTATAAGTGAATGAGGTAAAGTGGGTTTTTTCTGCTGGGGCTTCTTAATTCTACCTCAGAATTTGATATTGATCCTATGTACCGTTTTTCAGATAATGAATATTTAGTAATAAAAGTGTCCCCCCTGCCCCCCCCCTGAGGGTGTAAGTAAATGGGGTAAACGCTATTTTTTTCTACTGGGGCTTATTAAAACTACCTCCAATTTTTAGTTCGATCCTATGTACAGTTTTTCAGATAATGAATATTTAGTAATAAAAATGTCCCCCCTCAGCCCCCTGATGGTGTAAGTGAATGAGGTAAAGTGGGTTTTTTTCTGCTGGGGCTTCTTAATTCTACCTCAGCAGTTGATATTGATCCTATGTACCGTTTTTCAGATAATGAATATTTAGTAATAAAAGTGTCCCCCCTGGCCCCCCCTGAGGGTGTAAGTAAATGGGGTGAACGCTATTTTTTTCTGCTGGGGCTTATTAAAACTACCTCCAATTTTTAGTTCGATCCTATTTACAGTTTTTCAGATAATGAATATTTAGTAGTAAAAATGTCCCCCCTCGGCCCCCTGAGGGTGTAAGTGAATGCGGTAAAGTGGGTTTTTTTCTGCTTGGGCTTCTCAATTTTGCCTCAAAATTTGATATTGATCCTATGTACCGTTTTTCAGATAATGAATATTTAGTAATAAAAGTGTCCCCTCTGGCCCCCACTGAGGGTGTAAGTAAATGGAGTAAACGCTATTTTTTTCTGCTGGGGCTTCTTAAAACTACCTCCAATTTTTAGTTCGATCCTATGTACAGTTTTTCAGATAATGAATATTTAGTGATAGAAATGGCCCCCCTCGGCCCCCTGAAGTTGTAAGTGAATGAGTTAAAGTGGGTTTTTTTCTGCTGGGGCTTCTTAATTCTACCTCAAAATTCGATATTGATCTTATGTACCGTTTTTCAGAAAATGAATATTTCGTAATAAAGATGTCCCCCCTGGCCCCCCCTGAAGGTGTAAGTTAATGAGGTAAACGCAATTTCTTTCTGCTGGGGCTTCTTGAAACTATCTCCAATTTTTAGTTCGATCCTATGTACTGTTTTTTAGATAATGAATATTTAGTAATAAAAAAATCCCCCCCAGCCCCCTAAGGGTGTAAGTGAATGCGGTAAACTGATTTTTTTTCTGCTAGGGCTTCTCATTTTGCCTCAAAATTTGATATTGATCCTATGTACCGTTTTTCAGATAATGAATATTTAGTAATAAAAATGTCCCTCCTCGGCCCCCTGAGGGTGTAAGTGAATGAGGTAAAGTGGGTTTTTTCTGCTGGTGCTTCTTAATTTTACCTCAAAATTTGATATTTTTCCTATGTTCCGGTTTTCAGATAATGAATATTTAGTAATAAAAGTCTCCCCCTGGCCCCTTCTGAGGGTGTAAGTAAATGAGGTAAATGCTATTTTTTTCTGCTGGGGCTTATTAAAACTACCTCCAATTTTTAGTTCGATCCTAGGTACAGTTTTTCAGATAGTGAATATTTAGTAATAAAAATGTCCCCCCTCGGCCCCCTGAAGGTGTAAGTGAACTAACTGAGGGTATAAGTAAGTTAGGTACACGGGGTATTTTTCTGCTGGGGGTTCTTAATTCTCCGTCAAAATTAGATATCGATTCTATCTACTATTTTTCAGATATTTAATATTAGGTCTTTCAGTTATGAAATTTCCCTTGGAGGTGTAAGTGAACCATCCCCTTATGCTAACAATTTTGTTTCCGAATGGGATAAATATTCTCTGTACATTTTTTAAATATTCAATATCAAGTTAGTCAAATGTCTCCCCACCGGTAGCTGTTTCATCCCTGAATTAGATTTTCCCCCTTTTTTAATATATACTGATATTACTGATATCCCTTAGATTCCTGCAGATGTAAATGGATGAACTAAATGCACTCTTCGATATCATACCTCATATCAGATGAATGTGTTCCCACATTCAATTATACTCAGACGCGACTGTTCGTATCTGTTTGCATCAGTATCCGTCCAATTGTACAGTAGCCGTCCAATTGTACAGTAGCGTACGAATACTTCAAGTTCAAATTCTGCTATCTCATTCGGTTGTTTTCACACCGGTATGTTCCCCAGAACATACGCGCAAAAAATACTCATGTCTAGTTTTATAGTTCAATCTGTCAGTGCTGTTGTTGAATGGAGGTTGACAAGTTGCTACTTTCCTTAAAAACTATGTGTCAGCAATCGCCAAAACTTACGCTTTTCGCTCTATTCGAAAATACAGTCCTCTTTTTTGCGCGTATGTTCTGGGTTATCATTTTGCCCTGTAATTTTCGAATTTTTTGACGAAAATGTTCTCAAACAATTTGGTTCGACTCTCTAATGAAGAATTCGAGGTCAAATTTGATTATTTCCGGCCGGCCGGCCGTTGCAACTATAACTTGAGAACGGAAAGAGATAGCAACTCGAAATTTTCTGGGTAGGTAGCGCGTCCCGATACGACGGACAAGTTCGTTAATGGGCATAATCGGCGCAATGGTTTCTGAGAAATAATTTTTCTTTTCAACCAATACAAATCCGATCAAATTGAAACTTGGTGATTAGTTGTAGAATATGAACTTAAGGACGTTGTTGAAATTTTGTGAGAATCGTATCGAAAATTTTAAATAAATAATTAAAAAATATTACTTATGTCCCGATAACCTGAGAACGGAAAGAGATAGCGACTTGAAATTTTCAGGTTAGGTTGTGCATCTTGATGCGACATTTGAGTTTGTTTAAAGGCATAATCGTCAAAACGGTTTTGGAGTCAACACGAAACCTTGCGAAATTTCGTGAGAATCGTTTCACTAGAAAATGTTTAAAAAATCGTTAAAAAAAATTCCATATATCAGAAACTGTTCGTTTGGCATCGGTGTTATTTTCCGAGAGCCTTCAGAACTCAACTCTACTGCCAAATTGCAAGTTTGAACACGATAGGATCTATAGTATTGGAGATGCGAGCAGCCCTGTTGAGTTCAGTAGCTGGATGGGTGACCGTTGCCTCGATAACTGATTGGGACTTGCAATTTTCATGGTAGGGTACGCATCCAAATGGGAGAGTTAAGTTCGTTTATTTTTTTTTCGTTTTTTTTTTTTCAACTCAAAAAATATAGACTCGATCGAATTTAAGCTTGGTAACTAGTTGTAGAATATCGACATGAAGACGTGTGTAAAATTTAGTGTTAACCGTATCCTTAGAAAATTTAAAAAAAATTGCGTAGAAAAAATTGGTTCATAATCGGTAAATTTGATTAAGATTGTCCAATACAGGAGAATGGACAATAGAACATGCGCGCAAAAACTCCTGACTTCACGTCAGTGCTTGAACCAATATTTTGAATACCTCGCCTTTAGCCATGTATTCATGACATTTGCTGCTTTTTCCGTTTCAATTTTTCTTATCTGCGCTCTCCTTCTGAATTCCGCTCCAGACGGTTTGAACTTTTTTTGGTAAGGATCCATAAACCCGTATTCGGTTTTCGATTTTAATTTTCAATCAATATTCAGATTCACTAATTCACTATTCACGAATAATTTATATGAGAAGTACAAGGTTATGTTTATTTCTATTGAACGATTTTGATGTATAGCCGAGGAAGGCCGGGAATTCCCCAGTCCTGCCATCTAGTCTCTAGCATCAACAAAGCTTTCTACGATGATGTTGGTCTATAATAATAATAATCTTACTCAAGTAGTAATTCAAAAAAATCTGTTTTTATTATGTCCTTTTTCTATAATTTTCCAACTATCCGCGGTCAATTTGGCGCCCTTTGAGATATGATCTGGGGGGGGAGCCTCCCTCCACCCCACCCGGTAGCGACGGCCCTGGGTATAATTCCTAGTTTAAAGTCGAAATTATACAGAAAAATATTTTTTTTTTTTAAGTGGCCCTTCTAGGCCTTCGTATTAATCGATCGGATCTATATTGTTGGACATTCAAGCAGCCTTGGCTGAGTTCACTCGGTGGATGGGTGATCGCTGCCTCGATAACTTCCAAACGAAAAGAGATAGGGACTCGCAGTTTTCAGGGTAGGTTGCGCATCCGAATGGGAGAGTTGAGTTCGTTATTGGGCATAATCGGCTCAACAGTTTCGGAGTTATACCCATTTGGAATATTATTTTCTCATATAATTCAAAAAATACAGAACCGAACGAATTGAAGGTTGGTAACTGGTTGTAGAATATCGACATGAAGACGTGTGCGGCATTTTTTGAGGACCGTACCATTAGAAAATTTAAAAAAAATACGAAAAATATTAAGTGTATGACTATTGAACTAATGGGGATACAATGGAAAAATAACATTGGAAAATTAAAAGTTCAATAAAAAATATATTTTTTTTTAACGATACATATTATTGGTTTAATTTTTTTAAGTAGAAATAGACAAGAAATACAGGGAGTTTATTAATTTGTATATAAGAGATTGTTTATTAAATAAAAAATTAAAATTCAAATAATAAATTTTTTTTTATATCAAAGACCAAGATAGAGAATGAATTAAAAAAAATTATTCCTTAATATCAATTGAAAGCGGTAGAAATAAATTGTTAATTAACAAATCCATTTTTAAGCAATAATTTTTTTTTTAAGAAACAGTTTTTTTTAGAAAATCATAATTTTTATCGAGGATTCCTGTTTCCAAGAAAAAATTTCAAATTATTTTATAAACAACGTGGAGATGAAAATTATCAAAAATCATTTTTAAGTAGCTTCTGATCATGAGAAAACGGATCAATAATATTATAGAAAAAATGTTTTTCAAATGTTTAATGAAGCTAATTTACCTAATTAAATTGTTAATAAAGAAGCGGAAATTAACAATTTTTTAATTTTTCGAACGGGAATCTTTGAAGAATAGCTCCACGAAAGAGGAAAATTCTCAGATTAATAGCTTAATAATTATCGCGCTTGCAATGTAATTGTTAATTATCTAATCGATAACTAATTGAAATATCGCGATAAAAATTTTTGGACCACGGATTATTGTTCATTGATCTATCTCCTGTATAGGCGCCCGAATTTTTTCAGTTCTTAATTTTCATATTTAATAAGTTTAAATAATATTCATTCATTTTAGGTCCGAAGTGGGTGTGGCTTGCGCAAGCCGGAGTACCTACCCGTTTTCGGGCGTATTTTTAACCCTCTGATAAAATTATAAATGTTGGTCCTACAGTTCCGGTTGGGAAATTTCCTCACCAAACCCCCTGTCTTTTCACCTAATCGTTTTTAACAATTCCTTGAATTTTCTCAAAAAATATGTACATGCCATTCCGAATCGATGACACCTCAATCATAATTATCAGAGAACTCTAAAAAGTTTTGACCTAAAAGGCACTTATTGACTAGACTATCAAGGGCTTTTTAGGCCAGAAATTCATTATGTTTCAGGTCCATATTAATAACAGGAAAATGAAACTCCTCATATTATTAATAGTTTAATAGTAACCTATAATTGTTATTTAATACATTTAAAAAGATATATCAGCTTGAAAACATAAGTTTAAACAAAACTTCATTCAATCATTTATTAACGAGTGACTATACTCCAACTAACACTTCAATATTTAAACAATTTCAGTAATAAAATATAAAAAGTACAACACTTATCTTATATTGGGTATGAAATTTTCAAAATATAACAAAATTTCTTCATTTAGATATTGCATAGATTTGATTCAGACACGATCTGAAATTGTTTGTTTCGGTAGGATTGGTTAACCTATGAAATTAATCACAAAAACAGTAAAACAGTAATCAAGCCTATCAAAAGGTTCAACAAAAGATATATTCAACTGCTGAATGAAAAAAAACTGATTTCATAACAGACTATGTTTAACCTATTGCACATTAAAGCATGGCTCCTCTGATTCTTTTTAAATAGATATGCTATAATTTCATTCCTCATATTTCCTTATAGTATACACTAGACATTGCTTAATCATGAAAGTTTCTAAAGGTGATCAAAAATTTCTATAATTTCTATTCAATATCAATATTGAAAAAAATTTCAATTTATATTATGTGCTCAATTCCTGTTGAGAATGTTTCAAATGTAGACATAATATGGTTCTTTTGAAGCTACTTAATTATTTACAGCATCTCACAAATAAAATGATATTCTTCATTTCTGAAAAGAAAGATGGCGGAGAAGGAAAGTTCAAAGGTAAAATTAAGATCCTTCTAACATGGGGCATCCAAATAAAACAGTTCACAATTTTTCTCAGAATTTCACTCAGGTTCTATAACGCCTAGGTTACATCCGTAATAACTTCGGCAAAATTTGAGAATATGGCAATTATTAATGACCAGACATAATAGAAAAACCCATAATAAGAGAATGACATACTTATGGGTGATTTATACCCTACAGTATAAGACTCTAAATTTTACTTTCGGATGTCACTTTTCCAGCCGCCTGTGTAATAAGTTAAAAAGATCAAACTCAAAAATTATACTTCAGTAATTGCCAGTTTAACATGGATATTCAAGCAATTCTTCTTAGATTTACTTCTAAACTACATTTATTAAATAACTTGCTGTTATTTAATTTGAAACATATTTACAATCTCGTGAGAATTTGAAGGAACCATGCTACAAAACCCCTTAAATCTCTGTGGCAAGAGCAATCTGGTATATCTTAATTTCAGTTAAGATTGGTTACTGTTACATTTTTCCACACTCTAGTTCTTAATGCGAGAATACTGACAAAATAATAGAAGAAACTGTTCAAAACCATGAATAATATCAAAAACTTGAAGCTGAAGATTTCTACACATTTCACAAATCACTAAAATGGGATAATTTCAGAAGTTCCTAAGATAGAATTACTGAATGAATAGAGGACCACCAAAATGTATATAATCATAAACTAAGTGATACTTGTAACAATTGTTCGATTTAAAGAATTTCCTTCTTTCCTGAATCGACAAATTCATATAAATCGAATCGAGGAAAATATAACACTCAACAATATATAATTATTTCTGCATTTGTATAATATTGCTGCCTAGAAGATTATGATGAAATAATTGAATGTCAGTTTTCAATAGTTCAATTGAACTATATTATTTTAAGTACTTGTTCATCAGAAAAAATTAAATTAGAAACAGTGGAAGAGTTATCGAATAATGCTCATTCCACTTCAAATTCCTTTAAAATTTTTCACGTGAGAAATTTCAGTTTGAAATACTTATATTAGATCACTTTAATGATACGGTGATATTTCTGTTTCAATTTCTAGAAAACAGTTTCCTTCTTTCAATACCATATCATCTAACATAAATAGTATTAAAATTCAATTTCAAGACATTTACTCTTATACTAATAGAATATCTTGTAAAAATATATGTTCATTTATTCTTTATTTCAGACGGAATTTTTGGATTCTTATCACTCCTTAGTTTCATAATAAATATCCTAAATAAACTATGCTTCTAAGCGAGCATGTAATCTCTTCATAATTTATTTGTTCATTTCAATACTCAACAAGTCATCCAATACAAAATGAAACCAAATGTTTTCAACATTAAGATAAATAGTATCAACTTGCAAACTTGCATTCTGAATTTTTGGTAGTTAATTGTATCAATCCTCATATCAAAGAATGAAGCATTGTGTTCGCTATATGAGATCAACAAATTAGGGCGAAATGCTCCATCCTTTCAAATTTCTCTGATTTTGGGAAACATTACCATTACGACAATCGGTGTATATTGCACTAATCTAAAATAGAACAAGTGGTCTCTGTCCCATGATAGAAGTTAAAGGGGGGGGTCTCAAAGGTCGAAATATGATCAATTTTCAACTCGCTGTTTCCAGCACAGAAACTATCACTTAACACATACACTATGTCCAAGAAAATGATGGGGTAGCATTAGTACCTACCCAGGAAACGTTGTTTCTATACCAACAATATGCCGTTTGAATTTGTTATCAGAATTGCTATATTTTTTTACCCTTGTTTATTTGAGCATGAATACCAAAATATATTGCGCAATTGCATTTTATTACCAAATGTTGGGGTTATCCAGATATCTCCAGAACTACTCGAAATTTCTAAATGGCTTTTTGTTAGGTATAAAAAACACTTTTCACTAATTTAACTGACCCCATATCTCTTTTATGGTGTTCTTGATCCTAATCACTAACACTGTACAGTTCACTAATACATACTGAACCTTTACACAACATTTTTTAGTGTTTCCTCTCGAACATATCCAATATTTGATTAAAAAAAATCAGAATCATACATATATATGTTCTAAGGCAAGACTTAGCCGAGTTTCTATTTCAGTTTCATGTTCAGAAGATCAAATTGATTAAATATAAACCACATCATCAGTAATGCATACAGACGGTGGTGATGAAGATTATCCTTTTTTAATTGCACTAAAATTTTGAAATATACTTCAATTCCAATTCATACATTACAAATCATATAAAAGTAAAGGAAACTTTTGATTTTAGTAAAATACCCTGTATTTCTTTTCAACCATTCCCGCAATATTTATACCAATAAATATCACCGTATCAAAAAGTTCTTTATGATATACCTACCCCCAGAATTTTTATACTGCTTGATAAAATTTGGACATACTCTTAACTATTGGTCCATAAGAATACATATCTGAGAAATTTCTCAACAATGCCAACTGCTTAGAATTATTTTCACTGTGATATTAATTTTTCAAACATTTTTTACACTTGATTCAACAAATCCCAAGAAGGCACACTGTTGTATTTTATATTTGTATGTAAGTCTGGTAAAGTACCAACATGGCTATAATTAGTTAGTACTTAACCAGAGATAATTTGAGTTTCAAATGTTTAACGAGGAAATATTTTTGTACTCAATCTGGAGGAAGATAACTGAAAAGTTTGAACTTATTGCGGATATGCGGTCTTACGTCTTCATTCTGCAAATAAAGAGAAATTTAATGTAATGACAGTCTTTAAAATGTTAAGTAATAATAATGCTTGACTGAACAGTGAGGCGGAAAGTGATATATAAAAAGGATTCTTAGTTTAACAACCACATGGTTAGTAGGAAAAAATAATCAAGTTGAATAAATTGAAGCATACAATGAAAACTACTAATTAAGGAAGGAACAGTTTCAAAAATCTTTTTGCTAAGAAAACATTTAAAAGAACGAGTTAAAACACAGTAGAGAACAGGACCCTATTGAAATACATATAACAAAAGAAGAAAAAAATTCCATAATGATATAATCTAAGAAAAAAAAATTGCTGTCAATTATTCACTATCATTTCAATGGTACTGTAGAGAATTGAAACAAAGATAATTGACAATGGTGGATATCCCGATTTTCTGTTTAAGCTTAGAAAACCCGTTCAATTTGAAGCATTTAAACTTATATTCAATTTTTATTCAACTACATTATAATCACAATTACATCAATTGTTTCCATTACATATATTATTTCATTGTTTTTTGAGATATACACCTAGGTGTCAGCACACCTGTATGTGTATTTTTCTATTCTACTTATACACTAAGATAATACAATACATCATACCTACAATATACACTAACATATATCATCACTATATACACATACATACTAAGTTAATACACCTTGAGTGAAATCAGATTACTAGTTTTCGGTATTATAAGATATTCATGTATTCTACAATGTTGTCTGCAATATAATGTTTGCATTTTTTTGAAAATAGTTTAGAGTTTTCTATGTTCCTAATATCCAGAGGTAGAGTATTGAAAATTTTTGGTGCAATAGTTGTTGTGAACCTGTAACTTGCATCTTTATGACAGTTTGGTGTCGTCAGTAGTTTGTTCGTAATTTGCCGAGTGCTATATGAGTGGGCAGGGTAGTTTTTGAGCTGAGGGTTCTTGGTTATGAAAACACAATTTGCATGAAAGTATAGCATTCTAGCATTTAGAATTTCACTACTGTATAATTGAGTTGTTGGATACTGTCTGTCTTTATGTGAAATGACTCGCAGTATGAAATTTTGAACAACACTCAATGGGTTTAGTGCGTTGTTATAAAGTCCTCCCCATACCAGAATTCCATATTTTATTATTGATTCAACTAATGTCTTGTATATTATCAGAAGTGTCTTTTTATTCATAAATTTTCTTAGTTCGAAAAATTTGTGAATCAATCTGCGTACTCGACTTGTGAGGTAATTTACATGGTCTGTCCATTTAAGATTTTTGTCGATTATTATGCCCAGGTATTTAACTTTTTCAGTTTCCATTATTTCTAGTGTAGTGTTCGGGATCTTTAGTGTATTAAAGTTTGGTCGACCTGCATCTGTGAGTGAGAATGCTATATAAGAAGTTTTGCTTATATTTAAGGACAGCTTGCTGTGATCTAACCAATGTTTAACTATAGCTATGCCTGCTTCAGTTTTTTTACGTAGTTGATTCCAGGTACTATCCTCAAAAATGAGGACTGTGTCATCGGCATATGATATTATTGTGCCATCTATTTGAGTTTTGAGCAAAGAGTTAATGTAGGCCACAAACAAAATTGGTCCAAGCACAGTTCCTTGTGGGACCCCTATTTGTATGGTTTTGAGATTACTATATACATTTTTTATTTTTGTTCTCTGCTGTCTGTTGAACAGATAATTTTGAAAAACCCTCAGCACAGCGCCCCGTATTCCGTAATGTTCAAGAACATCAAGAAGCTTTGTATGAGGCACTGTGTCAAAAGCTTTTGCTAAGTCAACGAATACTCCAATACATTTATTATTATCATCCATACTTTGTTTGATGTTATTTATAAGATTGAACATTGCATCTGTTGTGCTTACACCTTGTTTAAAGCCATATTGCTTGTCGCTCAAAATGTTGTTTGCTGCAAAGTAGTCATTTAACCTACATTTGAGACATTTCTCAAACAATTTGGCAAAAGTATTGATTAAGCTTATGGGTCTAAAGTTTTGAATGTTTGTTTTGTCTCCTGATTTGAATACTGGGGTTATTACTGATATTTTGAAGTCATTAGGTATTTCTCCATTGACAAAAATGAGGTTTATGATGTGTATCAGAGGATCAAGTATATAGACATGGCATTTTTTCAGTAGTTTAGCAGTGATACCATCTATTCCTGGGGAACTGTTACTTTTCAAGGTTTTTATGTGGTTTATAATCTCGTTTCTATCGACTGGTTTGAGGAACATTGAGTTTTTGATGTTAGGAAAGCCATTATCAAAGTTCTGGGGTGGGTTGTCTATTTTTCTTGCCATGATTTGTCCAGCATTTGCATAATAATTGTTGCAGTAATCAGCCAGTTGCTTATCATCCCGAAAGGGTTTGTTGTTTTCATCAGTTATATTTGATATGTCATTGTTAGTTTTCTTTATACTATTATTTGTGGCTTCATTGATAATTTCGTATAACTTTTTCATATTGTTATTAGTGGCAATTTGTTCAGAGTAATATTTACTTTTTGCTTCTTTAATGACTTTGTTGAGTTTGTTTCTATAGTTCTTGTAACTCGCCTGCAATTCTATGTTTTCATTATTTCTATTTACGTTTTTTTTGAGATTGTCTCTATGTTTTATTGATCCAACTATTGCATTAGTTATCCATGGCCTAAGTTTTTTATGTTCTTTTATTGTAATTGTTTTAATCGTCGTGCACTCTTTATATGTGTTGTTGAAAGTACTCATGAATTGTGTCCAGGCCTTCTGTGGCTCTTGTATTAATATAACCTCTTCCCACTTGATGTCTTTGATCAGTTCCATGAATTTATCTTCATTAAACTTTGTTATTTCTTTCGTTATTTTTGTTAGCTTTGAAACATAATTTTCGTTACTGGTTATGTGCAGGAATATTGGGAGATGATCAGTGGTGTTATAGTTAATAACGGAACTGTTGAATTTTATTTTTTTGTCATTTAGGTTGTGTCGAACAAATATATGATCTAAACAGCTTCTGGAGTTAGGAGTTATCCTTGTATAAGTATTGATGTATGACCTGAATCCAAATGACATAAGCATTGCCAGATAGTTGTTACTTGCTGCCGATTCATTATCTAGAATATCAATATTAAAGTCGCCTATTAAAATATCTACATTTTTTTTATCGTTGATGGATAGGTGGGTTTCTAAGTCTTCTATGAATTGGTTGTCTCCTGTTGAGGGGGATCTATAACACGGCATCACGCTGAATGCCGTGTTGTTAATTGAAAACTCTATATTACTTACTACAACATTAGTGAGTGGTAGTTTTTTGTGTTCAACTTTATAGTTAATTTTGTCATTTATAAATATCAGGACACCATCATTTTTATTTAGCTTACTGTTGTTAAAAATTGTTGAGAAGCCAGGTATTCTGAATCTTTCTGTTTGATCAATGAGTCTCGTTTCTCCCAAGATTATTATATCACAATTAGAGAGGTCACAGGATTGTATGAAAATTAACAGTTCATCAAAATGCTTGTAGGCACTTCTGATGTTAAAGTGTAGTATTTGAATGCAGTTTGTTCCATCATTTCCATTCAATAATTTTATTTTGTTTTTGAACTCGTCTATGCTCTCAGATTTCATTTCTCTTTCTTTATTTGTTTCATCTTCTATATTGTCTAGTATATATACTTCTGGTATGTCTGGCATTACGATTTACAAATATATGAATATATTGACCAAGGTCGAATCTGAGGTATTCAAATACAGAACAACAAAAGTATCAAAAGAACAATTTCTATTTTGAATGATAGTCAATACTGTTTTTGAATCTCTGTGTATAGTATTTCAAGGTTGGACAATCTCTGTTATTTGCTTCATGATTTGTATCATATGTTAACTTATATTTACTTACAGATCTTATACAGTTACAACATTGTCTTTGTTCCTTTGGACAATCATTGATTCTATGTTCCCCGCCACAATATGTACATGATTCTTTGTTCCTACAGTTTGCTTCCTTGTGATCGTATGCAAAGCATCTTTTACATCTTGGTATCATTAAGTCTTCGTAAACTGGGTTTCGCTCCCATCCTAGGAAGACCTTTTTTGCGTCCATCATCTTCGAGAACAATTCACCAGAGCATTCAGCAAAGATAATTTGTTTTCCTTTTGAAGTTCGTAGGATGAATGTCACTTTCATGTAGTCGGTTTCATTGATGAATGAATTCTGCTCTCTTAAACATTTTTCTATTTCTATTTCATTCATTACAATATTTCCTCCTATTATTTTTATTCTTGGTTTCTTCATTTTTGAGAGTTCTATTTTATATTTCTCGTTCAGCTTTGTTTCAACTTCTGCTGCAAGTATTCGGGTAGCTTCCTCTGTAGCACATTTTATGACCACTTTTCCATCATTAGTGGTATTTACAGAGTTTATAGGTACACTTATTTCTCTGGGGTTTATTGCCTTTTGTACATCATATTTAGTTGTTTGAGCAGGTTGGTGTGTTATTGGTCTTATTATGATTGCAGGTATATTTTTTATAATCTGACTTGGTGGTGGTGATATTGGTTTTGCTGCTGCAGCTGCATATGAGATTTGTGATTTCTCTAAATTGTCTATTTTCTCTTGGAGCATTTGTATTATGGTGTTCTTATCTTGTATGATATTTTCTTTGTCTGTTATAGTGTTTTTTAAATAATCTATAATTTCGTTCTGCCTGCATTTCGCACAGTGGAATTTAAGCAGACGTCTTTGTAATGGCATACATCGTATTTCCGTAGTTGATAAATCAGAGCAATCTCCACAGTAGTAGTTTCTGCATGAATCACATGGAAATATCGGATTTTTTTGATCCTTTGGCGATGGTTTTATCTTGCACTTTATACATTCTATTTTATCCATTTTTTCAATTTCATGCTAAGGTATCTGTCTACACCACTGGGATTTCAGATAATATTGATTGTGATTGTTCGAAGAATTCCACGTGTTGTTAATTCAACTAAAGATTGCAAGTAAGGAAATGAACACAGGGATCACAAATCTTCACTCTGCTGTGGCCTGTCAGAGAGACTTTAGTGACAAACACAGGAGGCCGAGACCAAGAATAGGGAAAACAGATGGAAAGAACAGAGGAAAATTTTTCAGTAACCCCCGTACAACAATCTATCTTGTTTATTTACACTTTATAAGGTTCCGCCATTCCAAGCTTATCTACTCAACATATGCTGATAAGATAAAATACTGATAGCCGGAAAATGAATGAATCACTAACACGAAGCAAAAAATACTAATAAACTATTTCAGACTGCAACAACCCCAACAAAATTTATGTTGAGCATAAGGGAAAATTACTAACCTTCCAAAATAGGTAAAATAGAGTAATATTTCGAAAGTATTCCCACCAAATCTCGTAACAAATCAAGAGCAGAATATTCAACTGCATCCACACATGTCACCACCACATTTATTGTTTATATATAATTTAATAGATTTACAATTATACTCACACTTTTCACCAATGTTTCCAAGAATGGAACCAATTTCATCAATTCAGAATCCGTTTGATCGACAAACCAGCTCTCAATGGGTATTCCATTATTCAACTGAAAATAAATGTTGATGAATATTTCAAATGAAGCATTGCCATAACTACTGAAATTCGTAGGTTCAAGCACTGACGTGAAGTCAGAAGCTTTTGCGCGTATGTTCTATTGTCCATTCTTCTGTATTGGACACCCTTAATCGAATTTACCATGGTTAATTATGTTGTCCATTCTCCTGTATTGGACACTTATTTTATTTGATTTTGTTGAGAAGAAAAATTGTTTAGTTGACCAAATATATTCTTATTATTATTAATTTATTTGACTTGAAATTTGTAGGGTAGGTTTTATGACGAAAGGAACTGGTCGAGTTGAAATTTTATTTTCCAAATATTCCCAAATTTACAGATTTGTGATATGGGAATTTTTTTTATTCATTGTATTACCCTTCTAGATACGATAAAGAGACGTTCATTGAATGTTCAATGGTTCATTTGAAATTTTATTTTCTTCGTATAACAGATCTCTAATAACCGTAAATTTCACCACATGAACGAGCTCCTGATCCATGTCTGTTATATTATAATTTTTGGCGCTCTTGTTCCTCGGAACAGAGTGGTTATCAATTTGACAAAATGTCCGTAATTAGACTCACTGATCAAGAATCCGTGATCAAAATCGATTCTGTCCGGCCGTTACCACGGTAACCCTTGAACGGAATGAGGTAGGCAGTTGAAATTTCCAGAGTAGGTTTGGGTGATAAATATCTCGGTTAAGTTCGTTATTGGGCAAAATAGGCCAGATGGCTGAAAAAACTCAAATAGGACTTCATTCCAATGTTAATTATTTGTAGATTTTTGCATGAAAATTCCTAATTTTCTAGCTTCTATCAGAAGACATACCAATGCTTCTCCTTCGTTAAATAAAAATTCAATTAAACATACAGGGTGTTTCTATTTCAGTGTCAAAGTCAATCATGACAAATTAACCTTAAAAATAATTTTCTTAAAATGAGAACCCATATTTTTATTGGCCAGCTGGAATCTACGTTAAAAAATAGTGTATTTATTATAATACATACTACTGCTTTACTTACCGAATATCTCATGAAATAAGCATTTTTGACCAGTAGTATGTATTATAAAAATACACTATTTATTATTACTACATTATTTATCATAGATTCCAGCTGTTAGGATGGTCGTACTAATCATAGGATGCCTAGGCGGAATGAGAGCGAACTACGTGACCAAAAAGAAGATTATTCCGGCCTGGAAATCCCTGGCCGAGGATATAGCGCACAGAATGCAGAAGGCGGTGTTGTTCGGATCACTCCGAGTCATCAGGACCCATCAACTATGAAGGTTTTCTTTTGTTAAGGGACGCTGTAAGGGCATCCAGCAACTGAACTCGCACAAGGCTGCTTGGATCTCCAACAATATAAAACCAATAGTGTTCAAATTTGGAACTTGGCTGTAGAGTTAGGTTTTGAAGGCGCTATAATTCCAAAACCGTTAGGACGATTATGTCCATTAACAAACTCAAATCGTATTCGGATGCGCAATTTACACTAAAAATTGCAAGACGATGTCTCTTTCTGTTCTCAAGTTATTGTGAGATGAATAATGTTTTTTAATAATTTATCTAAAATTCTTTAATACACGATTCTAAAAAAAATTTACAAACATCTTTTGCGTCAGTATTCTTCAGCTAGTTACCAAGTTTCAATCCGATCGAATCTGTATTGGTTGAAGACGCGGAAACCGTTGGGTCGATTATATCCATTAACGAACTTGTCCGTCTTATGTGGATGCGCCACCTACCCTGAAAATTTCAAGCCGCTATCTCTTTCCGTTCTTGGCCAGTAATGGCCGGCAAGTTCTACCTCAAATTCTTCATCAGTGAGTCGAACCTAATCGTTTGAGACCATTTTCGAGAAAAAATTCGAAAGTTACACATTTGAGCAAAATGATAGCACGTTGTTCCCCAGAACATTCCCGCAAAAAGACACATTTATAAGGATAATGAAAGTACTCACATGATAACCAAAAGCCTGTGGTGAATTATCAATGATGATGGTCTTGGACAAATCTCTGCCTAATATGGTCAAATCCTTGATGTAGTTACCATTAACACATACACAATGCTCTCTAAACAACCTATACTTGATCCACTTCCTTTCAGGATCCAACAAATTGAGCAGTTTGTCGGCATAAATTCTCTTTGATGCTGTAAACAGTATCACTTCAAACATTTGAGACACCTTTTCCATGAATTCCCTGAAAAAGGGTCTTGTTCGCACATACACAGTGTATGAGCAATCTTGGAAGAGAACCGGAAAACTGAAACTAGCGTCAGACAATTCTTGAAGACTGCAGTGCACCAAAGTTTCATCCAAATCCAATACCTGCAACATAAAATTCGTACATGAGTTTCTCATTTATTTTTTATCTGGATCAAGATAAAGTAGGTTTAATCTGTGTTATACAAGCTGTTCTTGCCAATATACTCCATTGACTTTTATAAAGTCTCCCAGTTGGCCATGAAAGTTTGACACATTTAACCGTCTATATTTTAAAAATGTTAGGTTATAGTAATTTTCCTGCCAGATAACTACGCAACGTTGTCCTCTCTACATAGAGGTCGTAGTAATTAAGTATTTTCACAATGTGAATTTACTTCGGAAAAATAATGAATTTGAGAGGATATTATGTGAATTGAACAATTCCAAAGATCTGGCGACTGTTGATGAAAATTTTTCCTCTGTTGTTACTGGAAATATTTCACGTGCATAGACTGCTTGGAAGATTCAGTTATACTATTTTCTTGTACGGAAATCAAGAATCAAGTATTGAAATTTTAATGAAAAATAATGGATAGGGTAGTCCATTACTTTGTGATAGTTCATTTGAAAAAAGAATAAAAGTACCTGATTAACCCAGCAGGAAAACTTCTAAACGAAGAGGTATTAATTTCTTGTCCAAAAAAGTAGACGGGCCATGTTTTTGATTTACCTTAGTCTATCGTGGATTTTTAAGAACGTTACAAGTGTGTCGAAGCGATTGTAAATTTGTAGTAATAATAATAATAATAATAACAAATACAAAAAATCCATTTTTCTTACAATACAGAGACAAAGTCTGCAATTAAATAATTTACATAAATAAATACTTAAAACCTTAACCCAGACAACAAGACCCTTTCGGATAACAAACTGAAACAAACTGAGGCAACTGGCCAGGGAACCTTGTTTCTGTGCAAAAGAAATCCAATTCAGGAAATTTGTTGGCTAACGACATGGTTCTAGGGAAAGTAGTAGTAAAATTAAAATGGTATATTCTGTAGAAGAAAGGGTGGAAATGATAAAATAATTTTTTAGGTATAACGACTCTGCGCGAACAACAGCGGCTTTATTTAACAAACAACATCCGGGAAAAAATGTATCCGATGCTTACGTTGTGCAACAGGTTGCAAAATCTGACGCTAGTGGTTCAGTCGGAAACAAGAAGAGGGTGCATGAAAGAGACGAAGCGAGGGACGTGGCTGTCCTTAGTTCATGTAGCAATGGATCCGACCTTGAGTACTAGGAAATTTTCCGATGTATCTGGTGTTTCACGCACAACAATCATGAGTACCCCGAAAAATGATAAATTCCATCGACATAAGATACGATTGGTTCAGGAACTGAATGAGAATGATCTCCGACTCCAGTTCCTTGAAGTGGTCAGTGAAATGATTAACGGTAATCAAAACTAGTAGTTCGATATCGGTTTTTTCGGATTCATTTCACCTTAACGATATTGTAAACCGGCATAACTGTCGGTATTGGTCGGATGAAAATCCAAGATTATTTCGTGAGGTGCATACTCAGCGTCCACAAAAATTAAATGTTTGGGCGGGAATTTATGGAAATCACAGAATCGGCCCATTTTCATGCCCGGCCAAATGTATTCAGATCTATTGGAGAACGCTATTTATCCAGCCCTCGTGCAAATATTGGACCATGCAGAAGACCATCAACAAATCATTTTCCAGCATTCTACCCAGACTTGGGTCGAATACCGTTTTTCTGTATTCGAATACGAATACAGAATACAAGCATGCAGAGCATGCAGAAGACCATCAACAAATCATTTTCCAGCATTCTACCCAGACTTGGGTCGAATACCGTTTTTCTGTATTCGAATACGAATACAGAATACAACATTGATAAAAATATTCGAATACCGTGGATTCGAATACGATACGCCAAAAAGTATTTGAATACACGGTATTCGAATCCATGGATTCTTTTAAATGAATATCTTTTTGAATACAGATTAACATTTGGCGTTCTATTGAACTCTTTGTGACATACACATAAACATAAGTTATACACTTATACAGATATATAGGTAATTGTTTTATTTTAAATGTAAATACAAAATTAAAACATTTCTTAAAATAACAGAATCGGGGAGGGAGAATATAGGTATTACACTTCCAAAGAAAAGTAAAAATAATCTCAGAATATTACACAAAATTGAAAAACTATTATTTAACACTCGTCACTCAATGCCATTAGCCTTCAATAACACTAGAATTTGGAAGAGATCGTCACTCAGCTGTTGACGCTTGGGCGCATTAATCATTCCAGCAAATGAAAATAGTCGTTCTACTGGTGCAGATGACGGAAGTATGCAATTGTACCGTAAAAAAATGGATTTTATTGTTGGGTACTCGTTGAGCATTTCCACGGACGTCCTTCTGTCTTCTAGATACTGCAGAAGTTGAAGCTGTACCTGTCTTTGTGTCTTAGAATCCCTTGATTCGGATGAAGTGGACGCATTCACATTATGATCCGATTCAAACTCGAAAAATTCATTGATACGTGTTAGGGCAACTTCTTGTTTTTCCACTACTGTTGTATCTTGTTCAGAATCTTTTTTAACTATATCTATTGCAGAAAGTATAATAGCTTGCTTTATATTTTCAATTTCGAGTGCGAATTCGGCGGAAATTTTTTGAGTTAGCCACTGAAACTTTATATTGGGGCATGTTACAGCAGCAATTATTGCTTCTTTGGATTCTATTCTTGAAAAATCGAAATATTGTCGAAATCTTTCCTTCAGTCGAGTTATTACGTGTTCAAGAATACAAGAAGCGCTGCGGCTTAGTGTTGTATTATTTTTGACTTTCTCTAATTTTAATCCTAGAGATGTGATGCTGGGAATCAAATATCCAAAATAGGTATTATTTTGACCCTGTAAAAAATCCAAGGTCTCTGCCACAGGTTTTAAAATTGAGCAATACTCTTGCAAATATGTTATATCGCTGTCTTTAAGAGGTTCTTTAATTTGAAGGTCTTCAGCCAGTTTATTCATATCAGCTCTGGATAGGGTCAGTATTTGGCTGACGGAGTCATAAAATGAATTCCAACGTGTAACTGTCGGATAACTCAAACTGTGACCCAACACTTTTTGTAGCACCTCCGCACTTTTTGGTTTTGATGCGTACTTCCATAATTCACTACACTTATGTAGTATGTTTTTATGTCTAGATCTCATAAGTGTACTACTATTAATGGAAGAGTTTACATCAGTCGTTGCCAATAAATTTAGGGTATGGCTGGCGCACCTTATGTGCCTTGGCAAAATTAAATCAGCGTTTTCAGAGTCATAATTGTTATCATTTGCAACTGTGGCATTTTCTTCGTCAACCAATGGACTAAAGGTAATAATACTCTCTTCGTCCTCATCAATTTCAGTTTGTTCGACGCAGTCAAATGTCGACGTTGTCAAACCGAATTCCTTGAAAGATTTTACAAAATTACTGCCATTATCAGTGACAGTTGCCACATTTTTATGAATATCCAAATTGAAATTGACAAACCCCTCGTGTAGTTTTTCTGCAATACGATCATAAGTATGGGATCCACTAAATCTTTCACAAATCAGTGCAACGGACTTTCTTTCGAAGGTGTCTTTTTCAATCCAGTGACATGTGATGCCAAGAAAACTTCTCTTGCGGGCAGACCATATATCAGCAGTCGTACAAACATAGTCACATTTGTCAAGCTTCGTTTTAATTCGCTCAATTTGTGTTTGATAACAAATTTTTACTTTCTTTACAAACGTCTTTCTGGTCATTATATCCACATTGAATTCTGCAAATAGATTTTTAAAGCTAGGATGTTCGATTATACTAATTGGGGACATCGTATCAGCAACAAACTTTATCAATTTTAGATCAAAATGCTGTCCATTATGTCTTTTCGGAAGGGCTTGTGTAATTTTAGATTGCACTAACAGCGGCGTACAATGATCTGAACTTTTTGCAATTTTTACTTGGTTTTTATGCGTTTTATATTTATCCTCTGCCCCAGGATGTTTTCTCTTCAAATGTTTCAGAAAATTCGATGTGCTGTTAGTAGGACCTTTAATTATTGTTGTGTTTGGAATGCATGCGACACACTTCGCGCTTAAAGTGTTCTCACTTATATTCTCTGGGGTGGAGAATATACCATCAAATAAGGGCTTCTTCTTGAACTGCAATATCAGTTCACTTATTTTTGGGTCATTTGTGCTGAAAAAGAAATATTACTCTTGAACAAGCTCGAAGCAGTTTGTTATCAAATTTACCTCAAAGTAGATGTAGATGCTATCTCGTTATCTGTTTGAAATGAGCTCGATTCAGAGCAGTGAGTTGTCGAAGTCTCCGAAGTCCCAGGTTGTGATATAGATATTTCGGAGGTTTTTAATTGGCTCTTTGTTTTTAAGCGTGCTGGTGAATTATTTGATGAAAGCGATCGAACATTGAAATATCCAGAATATTTCTCTTTCTTTTCGTTGAATTCGGTACTTAATCAGAGTCAGACGAATCCATACAATATGGATCAGGTGTTTCATCAAAGACATCCCCTCTGTCGCTGTCTGAATCAATCATTTTTTCACTGAAAATTTCATACTACTTAATACATTATACCGAGCATTATACACTATACCTACTACACAAAGCAAACAAAATATATTATTTGCATTATTGCTATTGGGAAAAGTTGTCAAGAAAGCTGTATTATTACTTAATATACTAATCTAATATCTATTATTATGAACACTATTTCAAAGTAACAATAAGCCCGTATAAAAATGATTCATTTTCAGGTACACGTAATATTATTCAACTTGAATTTTCAATAGTTAATTTGAATTAAATTGGAGATTTTTAAAGTTGGTGATTTGAAATATTATACAGGGTGATTCTTTGAGACCGTGAATTAGAAGTATATGGCAAATGGAAAGGACTAGAGTTTTGAAACTTTGGTTTTAGCTACTACGATTTGGGATCTATTGACGGAAAATATTTTCAAGATGGCGTTTCGTCGTTTCGTTTTTCAAATGAGATGCAAAATTTTTTTAACATTACTTCAATACACAATTTAAATATACATCAAACTGTTATAGCATTCCCTATACCTATCTTCAATAGTTTCTGAGAAATTAAGTAAATTTGTAAAAATAATAAATTTATACCTGTAAATGTTCCACGTTAGTGATTTCTATATGCGTGAAAAACCCTTCTATGCACATCTTGTCAATATTTAAGCATATTATTTTTTCACTGGGAGATACCGATTTGTTAAGTTTGAATATTTTTTGGCAAGTATGTGTATGTTAACTAATAATGAATTCTATTTTTTTATGGCTCAATTTTTATTTGGTTCTGAAATATTGATAAGTCGTACATAGAAGGGGTTTTACCTATAATTCATATGCTTATAAAACGCATAGAAATCACTAACGTGGAACATTTACAGGTATAATTTAATTATTTTTACAAATTTACTTAATGTCTCAGAAACTATTGAAGATAGGTAAAGGGAATGATATAATAGTTTGATGTATAATTAAATTGTGTATTGAAGTAATGTTAAAAAAATATTGCATCCCATTTGAAAAAATTGAAATTGAATGCTTAGAAATTACCCAAATTAGAAACTTTATTCTGAACACCCTGTATGAGTAACTTCAATTATTTGCATTGTAGTATGTCAAACCATATCTTTTGCTGCTTGAAGCAAAATTTAAACCTTTTAACTTGAAAAATGACGTAAATATATGATATAAGAGACAACAATAAAAATTCCAACAAAATTATCAAAATCAAAATATTTCAATAATGGCTTTAGATAGGTATGGGACGCCTATACAAAAAAATACGTAGAATTTTACGTGCAATCTGAAAATGCATTCAAAAATATATAATCGTATTTGAAATAAGAAAGATGGTATCAACTTCCGGTATTTCCGGAAACAACGCCATCTTGAAAATATTTTCCGTCAATAGATCCAAAATCGTAGTAGCTAAAACCAATGTTTCAAAACTCTAGTCCTTTCTATTCGCCATATACTTCTAATGCACGGTCTCAAAGAATCACCCTGTATATGGTGCTAGTGCTACAGCTTACAAGGGCAGAAAATCAGCATTAGCAACTCTTTAGTTTGAAGTTGAATAGTTGAGCATGAGTACAAATATTTTCGCCTAGCATCAAACAAAAATATTTTAGTACATAGTAGGTACATATTAATGATAATTGATAACTGATACGATACTCCATGGAAAATCTGGTCAGTGAAACACCATCAACAAAAGCATACAAATTTTAATTAAAATTGTTTGATATGTAATTTTAATTTAGAACTTAGTACTCACCTGATTTTTATGAATAAATATAAAATTTATATTTTAGTATATACTCCACACTGAACACACTAACTGAACACGTTGTGGGCCTAGGCTACTACTGTGCGAAACTTTAAAGCGCGCCGTATGATCGGATTGTGTATCTCTACAAATTCTTGCCTGCACCTTAAGCCGCATCCAGATTTTTTTTGTGTACCGAGAAAACACTGAGAAATACCCTCCTATTAATATGAAAGTTATTGAGGAAATTAGTGGTTCATAATTTAGTACCAGTTTTATGCTAATCTTGTACCTTATCTTAAAATGTTATACCCTTGGCCATATACCAATATTCTATAACGTAAGTATCTTGCATATTGTTGTCATTCTCGAATTTATTTTTAGAATTTTTGGTTAATAACCCTTATTATGGCACCTTGTATTCCGAAAAACTGGAAATAAATATTATGATAATTATCAGGGGTAAAACCTGCTACGTAATAGAGTCATAAACTGAATATTGTTATGCCCGACTAAACCTAATGAGATATGTACCTGACACGATCCCTTATTCAGGTATTTTAAATAATAATATAATTTTTCCTACCAATTTGGCTAATTCACAAACATTGTGAAAGATATTGGCAAAACCAGCAGATACAACATAGTATCAAATCAATACTAGTACAAATTTTTTGTTTATTCAAAACTGATAAATAGTTTGTGAAAAAATGTACCACGAAATTGGGCACATTTTTCACAATATCTCCGGAAATTGCCATAGTATTGAACTATCTCCTTTCGTTCGAAAGTTATCGAGGCAACGGTCACCCATCTACTGAACTCACACAAGAATGCTCGAATCTCCAACAATATTTAACCGATCGTATTAAAATTTGAAAATTGGCAGAAGAGTTAGGTTTTGAAGGCTCTTGCAAAATTTCAGCAATTTCAAACGATTAGTTACTGATATAAAGAATTTTCTTTTTTTATTTTCAATGATTTATTAAAAATTTTCTACAAATGCTATCCTCACCAAATTTTGCAAACATTTCCACGTTGGCATTCTACAACTAATAACCATGTTTGAATTCAATCGGTTCAGTATGTTTCGAGTTAATGAGGAACAAAAAACCACAAAATTTCAGATGGCTATAACTCTAAAATCGTTTGGCCGATTGTGCTCATAATCAAACTGAAATGTCGCGTACTGGTGCACATCCTAACCTGAAAACTTGAAGCCGCTATCTCTTTGCGTTCTCAAGTTATCGTGACAACAAAAATATTTCTTAATAATTTTTTAATAATTTTCTAGCCATTCGATTCGCACAAAATTTCACAAACGTGCTAAGGTTCGTATTCTACAACTACTAACCAAGTTTCAATGCGATCGGATTCATATTTTTTGTTTATTCAAAACTGATAAATAGTTTGTGAAAAAATGTACCACGAAATTGGGCACATTTTTCACAATATCTCCGGAAATTGCCATAGTATTGAACTATCTCTTTTCGTTCTCAAGTTATCGTGGCAACGGCCACGGACAGAATCAAATTTGACATCGAATTCTTCATTGGGGAGTCGAACTTAATCGTTTGAGACCATTTTCGTCAAAAAATTCGAAAGTTACCGACATTTGGGCAAAATGATAACGCGATGTTCCCCAGAACATACGCGCAAAAATGGCGATACCGTTGTTAATAAATCAACAAGTCCAGAGCGTTCCTGCCAATAGGGTCCTTCATAATGGCTTCGTATAATTAAGTGCATAAGTATATTAATTATACGAAGCGATTATGAAGGACCCTATTGGCAGGAACGCTCTGGACTTGTTGATTTAAAACTTATATTACTGCATGGAAGTGAGTGTTGCCAATTCCTAGCATTTAAAAAACTAATCACAAAAGTAAGTACTCGCCCACTATTTTACCTGTCATTTCGTTATCGATGGAAATTTTGAAGCAAAATTTCAGGATCAGATAGTACTGGATAAGATCTTCAAAATGAGGTATCGCAACACTCCTCACCCCTATTCAAAATCAAGGGGTTGTGCTCACCCCCGTTAGGGGGTTGCAGTTACAGGGATGCAAAGAGCGGAAAAGTTATTCCCCCTTGAATCAGAAATTGACGGGTCCGAGCGATTTTCCACGTATCCATTTTAAAGCCCGAAAATCGAGTTTTTGTTGGACCACACTGTATATCCAATCGAGATTAAATCTATAACTTGGCTGTAAAATAAGGTCTTGTGGGCTCTGGCAAACTTTCGGCGATATCCGACGGATAGATTATAACATACAGATTTGTTTAATTTTTTATAAATTTTCTAGTCATACAATCCTCACGAAATTTTGCATACGTCTTAGTGTTAGTATTTTTCAACTAAACTCCAATTCGATCAGATTAATATTTTTCGAGTTATTGGGAAAGCAAAAGTTCAAATGGTTGTAACTCCGAAACCACACAGCGGATTTTGGCCATTGACAAACTTCCGGCGTATTTGGACTTCAAAGCTACACAGCAAATCTCAACTCTTTAGCTCATTTCCTTCGATAGTTATCGTGCCTGCAGCCAGACGCGCAGAATTGAGTTTGACCTTGGATTCTTCATCAGAGTCGAAACTATACTTTTAGGACCAATTCAGGCAAAGAATAACTATTTTGTCACTGAAAAATATCAATGGACTGTACTTTGACGGATTCACTATTGAAATTTTGTTATATAACGGATCCCTAATAACCATAATTTGCAGTAGTGTAGGATGTTACAAATCAGTGAGATATATCGATCATTAATTGTACAATAGCGCTAAAGATACTGACGCCATAAAAGTGCTTTTATATATTTTTTTAATATCAACTGTTTGTATAATAATGGTCTAAAACATGTTCGGTAATTCTCGACTAAAGTGACTACAGTGTCCTCAGAAAATTCTATGCCTTAATATTTACAGCATAGATGCATAAAATTTGACATATTTTCTGCCGAAATGCGGCCAAATAATGTCAAAATACAAGGATATTGTTCTACTTCAGTTTTTGCCATAGACATAAAATAACATGGACTGGTTGTGAGAAAGAGACCATTGAAATCAGCATTGAAAAAAGACAGAATATTTAAAGGCAAACCACGGTATATGAATATTTTCATTTAATTTGGCGTTTGGCAAAACCACAGAATACCAACCATTGGTTTCCTTTATTCCTTTATCCTCTGACCTTTCTTGTATAATGTATTGTTTGGTTTCATGCATTGTGTATGTGTTTTGGTGATTTGTAGACAGAATAGTTAAAGGCAAAATATTTTCATTTATATCCGAGACTCGTTTCTGAATATTCTGATACTTATAACACAATTTACTGTGCTTCATTATTTTTATACCATTATTTGCCTTTAATTATTCTATCCTTCATAACATCTCTCTCTCTAATGTATTCCGCAACGAACTGTGTGATAAAATTACGTGAGGGCCAGTCCATGTTATTCTATGTCTATGGTTTTTGCCGATAGGTGCTGGGACTAGAAGATTTATCGACATGTCAATTAAATTCGAAGGTTTGTTTATTCATGTTTCTTGTTGAAAGTCTTACAATTTGCTGATATTTCGTATTTTGAGCATTGTAATTGTTTAGTGATTTATTCTTATATATTAGTGTTCTTTTTGTTTTGTTCAAATGCAGAGAATCAGTTAATTTTCAATAAAAATTCATAAATCTTTGTGAATTTTTATATACAGTGGACCCTCAGTAACCTGGCCCCCGTTTTATCCTGCGCCCTTTGTAATCTGACATGCCTATCACTGTTGAATATATTATATACATATGTACATGATTAAAGATGTAGCAACTTGTATATTTGTAATTCAGATAGAACCTTATTACATATTCCGCCGTATTCACAAAGCATTCAAATCTCTGTTAAGTCCTAACTCAGTTAACGTGAAAATTATCATGAAAGAGTCCAGTTTCACCACCGTTAAATATGTTAACTGTGGTTGCGATTCAAATTTGTCCTTAACTGAGGACCTCAATTAAGACTTAACGGTGATTTAATGCTTTGTGAATACGGCAGATTACCAACTCTGAAAATTTCAACTGTCTAACTCCTTCTGTTCGAGAGTGTGGAGTTTGACTAGATTCTCGATCAGTGAATCGAAACAAAACATTTGAGACCGTTTTCAGACAAAAATTCGAAAATTAGAGACATTTCGGCATAAGCACTATGTTCTGAGGAACAAGAGCGCCAAAAATATTTGTCACTTACCAGACTAAATTCAGGACTTGACCTGGTTTTCAGTGGCAAAGCAGGACACTTTGATCTCATTTCAACTGTAAGTGGAGGCAAGTGCTTGATGAATAGATATGGATCAAATGCTTCCCAAGTATCCTCAATTTCAACATGCTCTGGCTGACAATTCAACCTCTCTTCACAAGCTGGCACCACACTAGCTATCATCTCAGTTGGGTACCTCCCAGAATACATATTTGAATAATCGTAAACATTTTCAACAATCATATTCTTAGTCAACTCTTCGTCTAACAAATTAGAGAAATCATGAGTAGACACATTGCTCAAATCCGTCATATCTTGCCTTATTTCCCCGCAATCATAATACATACTATCACAAATTTTGTCAGAAAACTCGGGAAATCCATATTTATCAAATTCATTTCTGTCTACCATATTAACTTCTGAACATTTTAAAGTTTCTTCACAAACAATTTCTAAACTATTTCCAAGATTTATACTTGAGTATTCGATATCTTTGGATAGATCTGGATTGATTACTTCTGAACTTTCATTCCCATAGCAATATGTATAGAATTTCCCATCTGTAACTTCATCTGTTGCATTATTATTTAATGGAAGCTGTATATCCTCTGAATTATCTACATTCTTCAATTCTTCATTTTGCAGATTTTCTTGAGTATTTAAGTCTGGTACAATCTGCTCTGTTAAAATTTCTTTGCAGATTTCTGATGCTTCTTGAGATGATTCTATTTCAAGTGATTTTTGAGGCTTGATTGCTTTCTTTGCTCTTACTCTATAACAACAACTAGGTTTTTCTACCCATTTGTTTTTCCTTATAAGTTTACGAATTCTCGAAATTTTGCATGATGAAAATAGCCTCAGCCTTCGACTTCTTATTTCACTCCTGAGCCACATCTTGATACCTCTTCATCCCTAGAATTATAGGCAAATTTGACATTTTAAAATGCAGTCTTTACAATATCTTTGTTAGACTTATAATCAAAAAGATTCATAGTCCTACAAACTATTATCCAAAATGCTTAATTGGTATTTTTAGATGATTTCTAAATAAATAAGACAATAAATATTTCCAAGGACTTTCAAATTGCATTCGACTTCGCGCTTATTATACTAGTATTACTTGTAACATGAAAAGTATTATCCAAAATCATGGAGAATACTTGGCGATGAACAAGCACATAGTTTCGAATTTGAAATATTTGAATAACATAAATCATTATTATAGTATTTGTTTACAAATAATTAGCGGCAAAAGCTGACCTAATATATAATTCAATATATTGAGGAGTTCGGTGCATATTTCACAGCTAATGATGTTCTTACCTCGAACTTAAGTAATAATTCATCAACTCTATCACTGATTAAAACAATTGAAGAATCATTTTCAGAAATTATTTCTCAAAATAAGAACGCTCAAAAATGGCGTCCCACGCTAGTTGTCATCATAGACAAGTTATGTTCATCATAGACAAGTTATATATCTCTTGTCTATGGTTATGTTGTCATTTCACTTTTATTGTTCTTTCAAGCAGGACGGCAAACTTGCAAAACTACGCAAGAAAATCTGTGATATGTCAAACCAATCAAAATCATACGGAATAATTAAAATTTTGCTGCATCCATCGAATGTATGTGAAATTGCATGAATAAAATAAACCCAGGATAATATTTAATTCAATCCAATTATCATTCAAATTTAATTATATTCACTCGCCTCGAATCGATGTTGGCGGCCAAGTTGCATAGAATAAAGAAGGTAAACCCGGACAACACAACTTGGATGCAATATCTATGCATTTATTTGAAAGCTTGTCTTGTCATATTTGAAATGATCAATAAAATAAAATAAGGATTTTTAAATAAAAATAAAGTTATTGAGTTTAGGTCAAATTATATTAATTAACCCTTATGTAGAATATATGAAATATTTTCAAAATTGTTCATTGTGAGACAAGATAGAACAAACATGGATAGTAAAGGGACACCAGAAAGTGATTTTAGTATTGAATGTTTTCAAAACTATACAGCCCCAGAAGTATTTATACAAGGTTTGGCTGGTATAATCGATCAGCAAGATGTTAAATCAATGATTATCGCTCAAAAACAAATGTAAGTTATAACTTCTTGAGAAATCATGATTTCACATTCATAGTTCTTTTAGGTTACAGAGATTCGAAAAAACTAATGAAATGTTAACTAACTGTAATGCACTTAGTGCTTCTAGATTGAAATCAGTGGGTCCTGAATTTAAGAAACACAGTCAAACATTTTTAGAAATGAAAAAGGACTTAGATTATATTTTCAAGAAAATAAGAGCAATCAAGACCAAAATTTCTGCTCAATACCCTGAAGCTTATGCAGAAGCCTATTCCAATAATAATCCATTAGAAAGTTCTGATATCCAAGACAGTGATGAGAATATATTTCAACCAAAAGAAGATTAAAAATTTTATTAGTATTTTATATTTATTTTTTTCAATTATATTTACATGATTTCAAAATGAATTCATTAATATCTGTTGAATATATCTGTGTATGTACAAAATCTTAAAAAACGTATTCAAATAAATAAAGAACCATCTGCAGGACCTAGATAATGCAATGAAATAAGAATAACATCTATGAGAGTCCAAACTCCAAGACCTCCAAAACTAAAAAGTTTTCCTATTCCCTCTTGCCAATGACCTAAGTAGAATCTGTCAGCTCCAAATCCCCCTAATGTAACACTCAGGGCTAAAGCTGTTAGCCAACGGTAACCTCCAGTCCAATTACATGTTACTCGTTTATTGAAGACACGATTTCCTAAAATTGAAAATATGTAACTGTTTGATATTCACAAAAAAAATTATACCTAAACAAATTATATTCCTATCAACTGTACAGTTTGTCGTATAATGAATTTTAGGGGAAGCAACAGAGTTACAATTTGCTTTCAATTCACAGCTATGTTCCCAATGGTCTGTTTGATAACAATATCTGCAAATATATGATCTTTGGAATTTTCTTTCACCCTGAAACATATCAATACCATGAATTTAAATATTTCAGACAATTATTGGAGAACTTACCATACATTTAACTACAGGTTTAGCTGTACAAGTAGCATTTAGAGTACTTCCATATCTACAATTGTACTTAACATAACAGTCTAAGCATGGTACCTCAAGATCTTCACAGGCAACATCTGAAGGACATGTTAATACTAAATCTTCCTACAATTATTAATATTCAATAGAATAACAAAACATACTTTTCATCTAACCTGTACGGGCTTTGGGATGTATATTTCTTGCTTTTTATATGTATTATTCTTCTCTAGGTTTTTATAATCGGACTCCATAAGATTTTCAGCTGAAATAGATATTTAGTAAGTGTACCTACTTCCGAATTATGAAGAATATTATTACATACCATTATTTACGTAATTTATAATAAGTGAGAGCAATATAAACGTTGCTTTTCGAATATTTATGTGCATACATTGCATTTTATTAGGTTATTCATGTATTAAAAAATATCTATCCAGATGCCTTTGTTGATTTGATATATGAGGTGAGGACAGTGAGGTTATGTGCGAAAACCTAATGTCATTTACTTCACTTGTAATAAATTGCTCTAGTGCTGGTGAATCGTTGAGGATCGATTTTTAAACAGAAACGTATATCTAATTCGGAAAGGCACCAAAAGAAAACAAGTAAATTAATCTTTTGGGTACATTGCATATGCTTGTTTATTCATAAGTTAACATAACTATTACTACAACTGTCGCTAAAAACTTATTCTTCGGAGAATTTCCCATTGTAATAAGGTAGAAATTGTAAAATTAATTTCCAGTCAGTAGCATAAGTAACACCTATTCCTGCGGTGGCTCCAAATAGCATAGCAGAAGATACCCTGGAATGTATTAACGTTACATAATAAATCCCAATGAACAAATAATGATTTTATGCCTACCACTGAGATCCTTGCTCTATTTGTTTCTTTCCGATCATTTTCAAGATAGGTACCTTAGAGAGCATACTGAAAAACTTTTTTTTCCCCTATTTAATTAGTTGTAATTTTGAATTTTGATATCAACGATGGGAAATCTTGTTAAGTTAAAAATTGAAATATATCGATACCACAGACAGTGTTGCCAGATGGTCGAAGCCATTTATCTGTAGGTGATTAGCAGAAATCTGTATAAAATCTGTATGATCATAGAAACTTTGTTTTTTTGTAGATTTGACATCTTATCTGTGATTTAATTTATCAAGTCTTTCAAGTGCTTAGGAAATGTTTAGTTTTATTTCAATTTTCATGACATCTTCAACATTTTTTTATATTCCTATAAATACAATGCCAATAGCCAAGAGGCATATGGCTGAGTGTAGAATCGAATGAAATACATATTTGTAATTAATGGAGATCATGATTATTAAATAATATTTTTCTCTCATGCGCATGAAAATTGTCTCCACTTTTTTATGTAAAACAAGGATTATGTGGTCAGGAACAGAAACAAAATTCATTTACTTAGGATAAAATAATTATACAATCCTTTGAAATCGTCGGCAAAGTCGGATTTAAACTAATCTCGATCAACTAGTGCAATGTGTGCGAAATATCTACCTAAATCTCGGGATTCCCCGACCTATTCTGAACTCTCTGTTATCCACCAAAGCGCCAAGATATCGATATTCTTTATTTTTTTTACCGTGTTCAATTTTAAAATTCATAATTTATCAAACCAAATCAACTTAAAGCATAAAATGATATTTCTTATCAATATGAGAGAATTCTGTATAAAAATCTGTATTCGGAGGCAATCTGTATCATACATCGAAAATCTGTATAAATACGGAGAAATCTGTATATCTGGCAACACTGACCACAGACAACAGAGTACATCAACAATCAAATTGCAGCATAGAGCTAAAATAATTCAAAATCATGGAATATTCTACATTGTTTTTTCTTTGTGCAGTAGCCTCAATGAGGAATATGATAGAGGTGTAAAAGTAACGAAATAAAGCGTACCCGTATGTATTCGTTACTTTAGCAATTAGTACTCGTTACTTTCGTATCGTTACGTTACTCGTTACTTTTGATACCTCATGTTATGTTAGAGTAGAGTAACGAATCGAGTCGCATAGCGAATCGAATCGTATCGAGTACGCAAAATTCGTAATTTGTAGAAAACATGCTTATGCATTATAATTATATACCAAGCTACGTAAGGTCAATTTTTTCACTGTTCCGTATTTTTAACCAGACCTTTTTTTAAGTTATTCTAAATTTAGTTTATTTAATAGTGAAAGTAAGAGTGTAAAACTAATAACCGTGTGCTTATGGTATATCACAATAACAAAGAAATATATTCTACATCGAATATAAGTTATATGTGTATGAGTAAAACATACGTAAACGTTTCAAGACACGCATCAACGTTACTTTCGTGATCGGAACAGTTATAGGTACCTATACTACGAATACGGAATGATGCGAGTAACGAAATGGATTTGTGTGTAACGTTTCGTTACTCGGTACTAGACGTCGCACCCGTTACTCAGTAACGAATACATACGGTTTGCTACAGCTCTAGAATATGAGGATTGATGAGTAAAAATCATTGTATATAGTATATCATTGTATATTATCTATATACAATGTAAAAATTGATTACATAGAATTGACAATGGTGCAATGGAGTTGGATCTTGAAACTTATGAATTTGGAGTTAGTATTTTCCCTCTGTCCGCATTGAAAATTGTATTTAGTCCTGAAACTGTAAAATTTATGTTTTCTGTGTTTATTATTGGTAACCGAACTGCTGTTCATTTTTCTATGAATATTAAATATGGGTGAGATTTGAAATGAGTGTATTCAATTTTCAATTCAAACTCCAAATCAAATTACGAAATTTTCGTTTTGAAAGTAGAATACGTCTCTAAAATCGAAAACTTTTGCAAACACTGTATAGTTTCAGTAACAATTTTTTTTTTAGTCTTGTAATTTTCTGTAATTTATTTCATTATACACTCACATGATGGAAGGACTGGACAATAAATTTTTACCCAAGGATCCAACTGTGATATCTATGTTGTTATCAAAATTAGTTGAAGATATTAGAGAAAAATATGAAGAAGGAACTGTGGGAACTGTGCTTTCTTTTCTACAAAGCCTATGTTTGAGTTCGGACAATAAAATTAATGAAATGGCATCCAAGGGTATTTTGAAACTTTTGGAAGAAGGAATAATAGATTCTAATAAAATGATGGAGGACTTTATTACGGTTATTCCCAACAATGAGTAGCTAATATCTAAAATACACCTGGACATAATTAAATCTTTTTATTTCAGAATAAGTAAAGGCGTTGTAAAAACAATATGTGGCATGTTATACTACCAGTTTTCAAAGAGTAGCAAGAATTCTCAAAATAAATTATTTAACATATATTTTCCACAACATCCTTTTATAACTCTTCTTATTACTAATTCTAAGTGTTTCCCTCATATTTATAAAGAAGTTAGATTAGTTCCAAAGAGGGATGAAATGTGAGTGGTTTATTTAATTAAGATAAAGTCTACATTTGTCAATTTCCTTGAAAATGATTCATTCCTAGCTTTCTATTTGACGCTGTATCACTTCCAAAGTGATGCGAAATCAGTTCAAACCAGAGAAATAGAGGGAAATTCCGGCTATTTCTCTGGTTCAAACTGATTTCGCATCAGTTTGGAAGTGATACAGCGTCAAATAGAAAGCGCCTATTGTTATGCATTTTTCTTAGAAATATATTTTCAATCAAAGTTGTTAATGTATAATATTGTAAATTTGAAACATTTCAGTCAATCTTGGAATATGTGGAACTATGCTTTCTACCAGTATTGTTTTTGTAACCCAATTAATAAGGAACCCATGTTTATCACGATGAAGCTATGGATGTATTTATTATCAAATCATGATGAATTGGTTTTCAGACTAATAACATGGATGTCTGTGAGTAGCAAATACTATTTCTCATAACCTATATTTCTGGAGTTCCTGATCGAAAATTAACAATCCATTCATAATGAAGAGAGTTCAGTATTTCTACTTCTTATTTTGGATGTTAGTTGTTTAGTACTATCACAAATATATTCCTTTCTACTATTTTATACAGGTCTGGTAAGGGCAAAGCTTCGAAGCTGATCTCAATGCATTGAGGAGAATTGTCATAGAGAAAACCTAAAGTTGAAAAGAGAACAACAACGCTTTCTCCTGCTACCCTACCAATAAAAACGTAATAAACGGATGAGAAGGGTTAAATTCTGATCAAATTGAACACAGAGAGCTGTCAGGATTTAACCCTCCATTTATAGTGCATTGCAATGGGCCATTTTCGAACTACCTTCTGCCTGCACAAAGTAACGCTGAAACACAATGTATTTGTGTTAGCGTGCTCATTAAAAGCTGAGAATGCGGGCGATTTATATTTGCATACTCAGGTTAACATGGACTGTCCAGTCAAACCCTGAAACATATTCATTAGAGCGTGGTCTTTAAAAACTGAAAGTGTGGGCGATTTATAATTTCTTACTCGGATTAAAATGTACCGTTCAGTCACATAATTTTGAGTATTTTTCATCATCTTAAAAAATGGGTCCTTTGTAGAGGCAAATGAACCTCTAGCATTAAAATTTTGTAGGAAATAGACATTCTGGACCACACAGCCATGTTAGTATAGATCCTAAATATTTTCAAGAGTGTTCATTTATGTTGTTTTATTCAAAATACTGGATTGCTGTTGTTTTCCAAATACAACAATTTTTTACAGGTTGAAGAAAAACGGAAACGTCGCAAAATAAGACGAAAACGTGAGAGACAATCAGTTCAACGTGATTAAGTTTATACTGATATACATATTTAATATAACATTAATCCAGTTAAAAAGATCACATACTCTGTGATTAGGGTTGCCTACCGTCCTTTATTTCAAAGGACAGTGCTTTATTTTAAAACTATGTCCTATGTCCTTTTGAAAGGTGTCAAAGGACTGCAAATGTCCTTTGAAATCACCCGAAAATATAAATAAAAATATTTTCAAAATAATTTCAAAAAGTTCCACACACCATGATAGGCCATCCAAAACATAAATACTCTATTTTCACGCCAAATGTTAATATATAATAATCGTCACCATTCACTGACCTAAGAGGATCAGTATAATAATAATATATACTTTACTATATATGTTTATTGTTATATTTCGCCCGTTAAGTTAATAAGTAAAATCTAAACTTTAAAATCGCCGATGCTGATAGCCTAACCCCTCATATGGATAAGCTGTTTAAAGTAGGTAAAATCTAAACTGTTCGTATATTCCTTGTCGTTCTGCTATTTTAAAATAAGGTCTTTGCTATAGTAGTGATATCTCTTTATAATATGGCATTGATATCTCTTTATATGCAAAATCTAAACTGTGTATATTCCTTGTCATTCTCTATTTTAAAATAAGGCCTTTGATATAGTAGTGATATCTCTTTATATGGCATTGATATCTCTTTATATGGCATTGATATCTCTTTATATGGCATTGATATTTTCATTCCAAAACCTCTGTTACCTTGAATCCAATTCATTGTAATATTCGACATATTTACCAATATTATCTCATTTTTTCTGGAAAATGTGAATTAATTAATACAGTTTCAGCAAATATGATATGGAATGATAGGCTAAGATAACGTCATATCTGGTTATCAATACAAGCGTTCTTCCAGAAGTACCTGATCTAGCAAAGAAATCTTTATTTCACTACATTATCTCCTTCTCAAAATAGCCATCGACCATAAGCTCCACCTCTTCATTGTTGGCAAATCATTTATTACCACGGATTTTTTGAGATTGGAAATTGATCCAAAGGGGTATAAACTAGCGAGTAAGAAATGTGAAGCAATAATTCGAACTTCAACTCATTGATTTTGGCCATGGAGATAACAGATATGTTAATTGGTGCATTGTCTTCATCTTCACCCAAATGCCGCAGTAATACCGGTCGTTGATTGTTATTCTTTTCCGAATAATCTATGCATAAGGAACTGTCGGAGACGATCTTCCCTTTTCAGTTCATTGATTTGACTGTTCATTAGTCTCGGATGTGAAGAGATAGATCCATGCTCATGAATTGATGCGAACAATTTGGTTTATTGCTGTGAAATTTCCCCAGTTAGTCAATTGAAATATATCCACCCAACCACCTCAAGCCTAGTTTTCTTAGATTCAAATTTGCGATATACAGGGTGGGTTTTCAAAAACTTTCCATATAAGAGGTAAAAAACGTTTAAAAATGTTTCAAAAATATTCTTAAATGATATATAACAAGTAGGGGTTATATCCACCCAACCACCTCAAGCCTAGTTTTCTTAGATTCAAATTTGCGATATACAGGGTGGGTTTTCAAAAACTTTCCATATAAGAGGTAAAAAACGTTTAAAAATGTTTCAAAAATATTCTTAAATGATGTATAACAAGTAGGGGTTGCCATTTCAATTTCTATAGCGCGGGGGTTTGTTTTTTGTTTGTTTGTTTGTGTTAGACCGATTCCGATCGAGCTAGTAGCCCGTGCTGCAGCCTAGAGAGGCTTATTGCACCTCGGTCGGTCTTCTATTATCTGACAGGGTCCCATTGTTGATTTCCCTCAGCTCGGGTTGCTAGCCTCCATAGGGTCTCTTAGTCGATCCCCTGCAGCTCAGGTTTACTTAACCGAGCTAAGTCCTGCACCACCGAAATCTCATGGGTCTCATGTAACATCCTCACTGACTTGTCGGTGTATTACCTAAATAAGGTCCATCTTCCTAGCAAGTAGGATTAGGCCCTTGACTAGGTACCTCGCACGGTTTCTGTCACTGAAGGTCGTTTCGTTGCCCCCATAGTGAAGTCATAGGCTGGACAGTCAAATATGACATGTGAGGCAGTTTCGTCTGCCCCAATCCTAGCGTGTACGTATGACCGTTGTCTCCAGATACCTCCCCTCGGCCCTCACCAGAAGGTGAAGGTACTTTTCATTGCTCCAGTAACACAAAGCAAGACCAGTCTCTGAACTTTCTCCAGCTCGTTGACAGCCGTTCATTTTTGTCCACCACACAGGACTAGCACATGTGAGGGAGTGCCTCATTATAGACCACATTAGTTAGGTTAGGCGGGAAATTTGAATTACGATCCATCCGTGGATCCGAGCACTGAATTCCCAATGCATTTCTTATGGACCTAAAATTTACGCGAATTTCTCGCCTGTTTTTAGATACTTTGGCTAATTTCTTAAGGTTTATTACGGTTGAAATAGATTCAGTGAACCTCTCTCAACCATCTAGAATCAAGTTTTCATAACAAAATTGTATATTTCCAAAATAATTAATAAATATAAAAGTGTTCACCGAATTCGATTGACGTATGTCTTACCTCACTCGAAATCAGTCAAAAATAATAACATAACCCTAAATCGGCCTTGTAATTTCGCACAACAGAAGTCATCTACGATATACGGAAATCTTTCGTACTAGAATGGTTTCAATTTTGATTTAAGAATAAATAGAAGTAGATTTTAATTTGGAAATAACATGAAAACATGCAATAATGATGAAGGTACCCAATACTTGTTGTCTCTGTACTAGCATTCTCTTTTAAATAGGGTGGTTTCATCTCAAAGTTGAAATTCCTTGTTAACAAATTGGAATATGGATCTCCCGCCAAGCGAATGATTCTAACCTAACTAATCTGGTCTATAGCAGTGTAAATCCACTTAGTGATTCCCAGGCTCAAGCCCAATGTTTTGCCAATTGCCCTGCGAGCAATCATGAGGTTTTCTTTGCCTTGGCAACTGTTGCTGAGAGTTGTTGTGCGTTCCAGGTTAGTTTGGTATCAAGCATAACGCCCAGGTAGCGTACCTCATAGGTTAAATTGCACACCCATGAGTTTGGGGCATTAATTCCCTCCAAATTCTTTTTGAGTGTGAACGGTATAATTACTGTTTTTGAGGGATTAACACAGGCTGACCCTCTCGAACCAGCTTTCTACCACTTTCATAGCCTGGAGAGTTAACTCTGAGACTACACTTGGAATCTTTTCCCGGATTAATAAGCAGATGTCATCTGCATAACCCTGGATGTAGCGCATAGCGCAGGGGGTTGGTCGGCTTGAGTGCCTAAAGGTGCCATTATTGTTCTCCCTCTATACTCTTGAAATATTTTTTCACACCTCTCATAAGTTTTTGAAAACCCATCCTATTTACATCACTTTGTAAATGCCTACCATATCTGCTAACTTACTTGCATTCAGTCCGCTGTCATCTTATACAATTTTATTAATTTTTGTTTCTATCAAATCAAATCCAAAAGTCATTTGTTGGTACAAGATCCAAAAGGCCATCGACTGAGGTCTTTCAGCCAGTTTTGATTACAAAATATGTAGTATAAACAATTTCGGAAAGTATTATATACAATCTGATATGTATAAAAAAAATATTTCAAGTTTTAATGGCCTGTGAGCTATGTTGCGAGTAACTTTTGTAGTTCTTCCCATTTTGGCGGAGTCTTTGTATGGGGTCTTGTGTTTGGATCTCTTTCAATGCAGTAGGTTTTCAATATCTCTGTGTTGTTCTATAAATTTCTTCCAGTTTGTTTCTATTTATGGTGTAGTCATGGTTGCCCAGTGTGATTTTCGCCTTGGCAGCTCTTACATAAATTACTTTTGCAAGACTCCGTAGGTTAAATATGAATGTCTTGCTCCACTACTCTTTTAGATAAATTGTAACGGATCAGAATAGCCTATTAAATTTAATCTTCACTTAAACAGTGTTTTTTTGGGATTCATGAATTGTCGCCATCCTTTGATACTACCATTGTCATAGGGCATTTAATTATTGCTCTTAAATTTTTTAACATTTTGTAGTTTGATCCAAGGGGTTCCCTTTTAATATCTGCTGATTTGCTGAACGAACTATCCAATGTGAGCAGTAGGAGCACCATTGAAACAGAAGTAGAATTGATGTTGCAAGTGAGCACCCTATTTAAATTGGTTTCAGAAGCTCATGACCCCAGAGACACAGGTTTAGCTGTTAGGTTTCTATTGAACAAAATGGATAAAGTAGATTTTGTAAATCCCATACTTCTTATTTTAGCTAGAGCTATAACAAGAGCATCATCTCCCCATGCGTTGGATATATTGGAAATCTGTAAGTCTGGGTTAGATTAACTTTTGAGAAAAGTAGGTATTTTGTCTTAAATATTCTGATATGCATATTACTATTATATGAATTGTGTTGGGCTGACGAAACCCGCCCCTCCACTGCGACCAATTGGTCTATTGTGGCAATATAAGCATATGGCTTTGTGATAAACCCAGAAGTAATATTTTTTCGACTTGATATTCCGGCAACATGAATTAAAAGGATGGCATTATGCTAACAATGTTAACGTTTGATCTCTGATAATTTAACGCAAAAACAAAAGATTTTTTCTGAAGAAACTGGTTTATACTATATATCACATTGCCAAAAAAAACATTTGTCAAAATTATTCCTTCTGGTTGAAACACTACGCCTTAGAGGAATAACTCATTTAATTTTGATGATATGGCATATAATAGCGATTATGCTATTTTGATATCATGAGAATGTGTTTGTTTAATCCTTTCCTTTTGAGGCCAGTGTTTTGTGCTGCTGCTATTCTTCTAATTTTTGACCGTATTAGGTGTTTGTTTTGATTTTGTTTTAATAGTGTGCATTATGTGATAGAAATCTCGTTTTTGATGTCTGAATGAACCTGTGAACCAACAAATAATATGACGAGAGGTTTCATAAGGGGCTGTATATGGCTTTATTGTTTACAAAAATTCTCTATCTATCTATTTTTTCCACTGCATGAAACCCGGCTATGAATTAATTCTGTATACCACCGATATTGGTTTTTGATTTCATATTTGGTCGAGATAGGTTTTTAGACTAGTAGCAACAAAATATCATTCTGGGAATAAAAGAGGTAACCATCATTGAGCCGCTCAGAGGAAAAGTGGTATAACTCCATTTAAGTGATTTGTTGGGAAATTAAGGTTTTAACTCTCAATGTATCAAAAAATGAAGGTATTTCGTTGAGAGCTAAAAAATAAATAGGTTCTAACTCGGTCACAAAATTGTTTCGACTTATGCCATTCATTCAGAGAATGAAATACAATCTTAGGTACAAAGATATCGGTATAACTCAAAATTCGAAATTTGTGAGTTATACCACTTTTCCTCTGATCGGCTCATATCAGTGAAGCAATTTGGGATATAATCTATTTAGGAATAGTTTCAATAGATAGAGTCAAAAATTATACCTACTGCCTCCATCTCTCGGTTAGGCCAGAAGCTACTCTTTTCTCCCATCGTAGTTAATCACTTTAAAATCAGGATATTCTCATTTGTTGCCTGAAAGATAATTTGACATGTTTTAATATATTTCTATATGATATGTTATGCCTAATGCATGTATTGAAGTCACCTCTATTTTCAGGTGAACTAATTATTGACCAACCAACTGTCAATCATTTCGTTTTACAATCTGTCAAAGCTTCTCTTCTTCATTGGATTGGAAACCCATCAACTTTGTGCAAAGATACCTTGTCAAAAGCTGATGAAATTTATATTCATCTCGAGAAACTCTCAAAACAAGAAAAAAACAAGAATTTTAATTACCAAGAGATTTACCGCAAATATCAAGATATCATCATCTCGAACCAAGAGTTATTTATTGCTTCAGAATTGGTGACCATCTGTGAATCATGGAAAAATCAGGAATGCATCTTAGATTTCTTGAACAGACTTGAAAGTGCAGGGCCTCATTTTATTAAGAAAGTGATTCATTTTGTTTCTGGAATATTCATTTGTGATCCGAATGATGCCGAGATAACCTTAGCGGCTTTCAAGATAATATGTACTTATATCGAAAATTTCAAAGAATTTAGTCATTCAGTACTTACCTTAATATTGTACAATGTTTCAAACACTTCAAATTCCAAGATTCATTTCGAATTGTTTAAATATTTACCAAACTTAGCTAGTGTGAGTGAAAATTATCAAAAAGTAGTGACTACTATGAAAGTGTTGTACAGTAGTTATGATAATGTTTTGAAAACTTTTGGTATGAGACTCATGTATGATTTATGGAGGATTGATCATAATACCTATCCATTTCTCGAAGAGATGCTTACTGAGGAGGAGCCAAGCAAACATAAGTGGGAGTTTTACATCTCCAAGACCCATATCATAAAGGAGATTTGTGAAATCAAGTGAGAAAGCATCATATATCTAATTTATTTATAATTTGCATGGAAAATATTCAACTTGTATGATGCCCTGACACACAATTCACCAATTTTCTTTAAAAAAAAAACTTACTAAAGTAAAAAACAACTTGGCTATGTTCTTGACTTACATGTTTCATGGTTTGTAAAATGTTTTAATAATTTTTTAAAAATGTTTCAAATTTGCAAGAATTCAATTCCAATTTTGTATTTGATCTTTGATCAAAATATCCATTGTTTGTGCGTTTCAAAAAAATTATCTAACTTTCTTTATTAACTTGTTACCCTGCAAAACTATTTTTGAACCACAAACCTCTCCAATTTCAGCTCCAAACTCTATGGAGAAGAAATGGTGGCGCATTTGTCAAGAATATTAAATAAGTGCTCTGCAGAAGAGGGAGAATTAGCATCTGCAATCGCTTTAGATGCTATATCTGTTTTGTGCAGCAAAGGGGTCATCGATATAAAAACCACTTGGTTGACATTGGCACCAAAATATTTAATGGACAAAAGAACAAAGACGATCAAGAGGTGAGATTGATTCCATAAACCAAGGATATTTCGATACATTCTGTTATAATTTAAATATACTGTGTGTAACACCTTCGACAAGGATTGTTTTTATAATTTTAAAAGCTTTTACGTAACTTGACTTATGTCCTTTGTGTGATTCGCCTGAAATGTTTATCAAGGAGTGTTAATTGCATTTTTCGGCGGATATGATTTTTTTAAGTCTGTGTAAATAACACAAGTATCAAAACATCAATGATACGTTCTCTCAACACGTATAAGATGTTACTAAAAGATTTGAAAAAACTTACGTATGCATATCAAATGTGTGAAATCATGCTGTATGAGTGAAATGTGAATTGTGTTTGATGGTGTATGAGGCAGTTACATAGACCTCTTAGTATAGGAGGTATTTATATTCACAGGATTCTTCGGTATAGCTTTTATCAATACAAATCTGCCCTAGACATCACAGGAAACTCCTGTCACACAGAGCAACGAAACTTAACCCCTTGGGTGCTTCCTGACCCCTTGAATATTATAGTAAGAGTGAGTGCACCCTCTACAAATTTTAATCTGAGCGGTACAGGTAAAATTTATTAGGTCTGTCTCTTCTTGAAGATGAGAAAAAGTTGGGAGGGGACATAGTAACGGCAGACTACCATTTAATATTATCTCTATATTTTTTTTTCAGTATGTGCGATTTAGCTGCCATTATAGCCAGTATGTTCCATCCAGAACATCATAAGGATTTACAAGAAGAAGTAATATGCAAGATGTGGGAGTATGCCTCAGAAAGTCCAGATCTTGAAGTAAAAATAGCAGCCCAGAATGCCTTACTCGAATTTGGCTTGGAAAACATTTCCCCATATTTTCCAGAGAGATATCTGAAGGAGGAATCTGTCCCCAAATCAGATGTAGCTCCTCAGCTTGTCCCAGGTGAATTAGAGCCCAATATCTACAGTTTTTGAAACTAATGTTATCCAATATTTTCCTAGGTGGATGTTGGATTAACTTCTTGAAGGATCAGTCAAATTTAGCTTTAGTTGGTGATTTTCTCATAAAAATGGTCAGAAAGGAAGTGGCTGAATATCCCAAATATGTTTATCATATCACTGCAAAAAGAGAACCCACTGATTATTCACTTCTACCCAACCATAGCGCGGTTCGAGGTATTGTTGAATATTGTAGTACTCAGGTAATATAAAATGAAACTAACAGATATATGTTATGCAAGGGTTACTTTTTCATTTCCAACATGAGTTCAACTTGGTATATTCACCCAGAACATTTGGATGTTCATCTCAGCAAGAAATGAAATTTATTGTTAGTTTTACAACCCAATCACGAATGGCTTTACATCGGTAATATAAGGTAGTAAAATGAAATCCATTATTTTTACAATAGATGGCTTTAGTTATATGTATCTCGCGTTGTATAATTCCGATCGGGTTCCACTGGATGGCGTTAGAAAGATAAGATTTTGTACTTCAAAAACATTCCTGACAGTTTTGTGATCAGTTGACTCTGTTTAGTTTGAGCGTGCGTCAAAGATGGACACTACCAAAGAGAAAATACGCAATATTTTACAGTTTTTCTTCGATAAAGGCGAAAATGCAAGCCATGTGGCTGAAAATGTAAATAGTGTTTATGGTCCTGATACTGTAACATTGACTGTTACAGTATCAGTAATTTTGGTTTGGTCGATTCCGTTCCGGTAATTTCGATGTCAAAGATGCACTACGCACTGGAAGGTCAATTGTCGAAAATGTCGATAAAATCATGGACTTTGTCTAGTCCGACAGTCATGTAAACACTGTTTCGATTGTCCAAGAGCTTAAGATTGCACCGTTTGGAATCATTTAAATAAGGCTGGAATCAAGAAGAAGCTCGGTGTATGGGTGCCACAATGGTTATCATAAAAAAACCTCATTGACTGAATTTCCATTTGTGAAAAGCAGCTGAATCGCAACAAAATTGACCCATTTCTGAAACGGTTGGTGACTGTTGAAAAAACGGTCGTGGTAGAAACGCGGTGATTCGACGGAAGTGGTGTCCAAGCTAGGATTGACGACCAGGGAGGTTATGCTGTGTGTTTGGTGGGATTGGCAGGGAAGTATCTACTATGGGCTGCTTCCTTACTCGGAACTTTCCTGTCAACAATTGGACCGTCTGAAGGAAGCAATCGCCCAGAAGCGGTCTGCTTTGGCCAATAGGAGAGGAATTGTGTTCCATAAGGACAACGCCAGGCCAGATACATCGATAGTGATTCGCCAGATGCTGTGGGTGCTTGGCTGGGAGGCAATAATCGATATATAGTTTCTTGAGAGGTTTCAATAATCGAACGATCATTCGAGATATCGCTCGGTACTCGTCTCAGTCCTTATAGACCACATTAGTTAAGTTAGAATCATTCTCTTGGCGGGAGATCCATATTCAAATGTTTTAACATGGAATTTCAACATTGAGATGAAACCACCCTATTTAAAAGATAATGTTAGTACAGAGACATCAAGTATTGGGTAGCTTCATCATTAGTGCATGTTTTCATGTTCTTTCCACATTAAAATGTACCTCTATTTATCCGTAAATCGAAATTGAAACCAGTGTAGTTCGAAAGATTTCCGTATGTCGAAGATGACTTCTGTTGTGCGTCACTATACAAGGCCGATTTAGGGTTATGTTATTATTTTTGATTGATTTCGAGTGAGGTAAGACATACGTCAATCGAATTTGGTGAACACTTTTATATTTATTAATTATTTTGGAAATATACAATTTTGTTATGTAAACTTGATTCTAGATTGTTGAGAAAGGTTCACTGAATCTATTTCAACCGAAATACACCTTAAGAAATTAGCCAAAGTATCTAAAAACAGGCGAGACATTCGCGTAAATTTTAGGTCCATAAGAAATGCATGGGGAATTCAGTGCTCGGATCCACGGATGGATCGTAATTCAAATTTCCCGCCTAACCTAACTAATGTGGTCTATTGCGCCAGCTGCTTATGTAATAACTTCTCTCCAAGATGTTTGCTTTGGCTCCCTTTAACAGTTTTCAGTAATCACAGTTTATAACTTAATTATTTCGTTTCACCACTCAAATATTATCCTGGGTTCTATACCACATTTATTTCCATCTGTTCGAAATGAAGTATGGAAGCATGAACCTAAAATTCCCTTGAGTAAATTCCAGAATGACAAGACGTACCTTATGTCGCCCATAAATTCTATCGATCGTTAAACGAACTTCTCATATATCGCCCTGCAGTCCGAAATACCACCAATCGAAATCCGAAATATCAAAACATTCAAAATGTATACGAGATATTTCGGCATTCTCGTAACTCGAGTCGCGTTATCTCATCTCGGTCTCTCATGATAGACGATAGAAAATCATTCGAATGAATTCACTCGCATTTTTCAGAACATCTCGAGATACCTCGAGAGGTTTCAATAATCGAAAGGTTCGATTATTTTCACTCGGGAGGTCCCATCTCTAGTTCTTATGCATCCACCATATAATCCAGACCTGGCACCAAGTGATTACCATCTGTTCCTGTTCATGGTGAACAATTCGCTTCAACAAAAGTTTGTGAAATTCGACTGTCTCAATTTTTTGCCAATAGGGACGAGGGCTTCTATAAAAGAGGCACAATGATATTACCTTCAAAATGGTAACAAGTTATAGAACAAAACGGCGCATATTTGATTTAAATCGGGTCATTCTAACTATGGTAAAAAAGGCCATCAATTTCATGCAAAAATAATGGATTTTTTTTTACTACACTTTATATACCGAATTCAAAATCCTGGTAATGTTTTGTGAACTGGTGACTTATCTGGAGATTGAAGCATCTTTGGGCGTTAGTAGAACCAGTATACAGTGTGTCCAAAATAAGTATGGGATAGCATTAGGATCAAGGAAACAGTAAGAGATTCGTGGTTGATCTAATTAGAGTCAAGTTGTGTTTTCACGCGCATGTTCTGGGGGAACATCGCGATATCATTTGCCCAAACGTCTTTAAATTTCGAATTTTTTGCCGAAAATGGTCTCAAACGATTTTGTTCGACTCTCTGATGAAGAATTCGAGATCTAATTTGATTCCGTCCGTCCGGCCGTTGCCATGATAACTTGAGAACGGAAAGAGATAGCTACTTGAAATTTTCAGGGTAGATGGCGCGTCCTAATACGACGGTCAGGTTCGTTAATGGGCATTATCGGCCCAACGGTGTCCGAGTTATAATTTTGTCATCAAACCAATTCAGATCGATTTAAAACTTGGTAGCGAATACTAATACTAGAAAATTTTAGAAAATAGGAATTACTTCACGATAAACTGAAAAAGGAAAGAGATAGCGACTTAATTTTTAGGGGTGTTGAGCATCTGAATGCGACATTTGAGGAATTTAATAGGTATAATCGGCCAAACGGTTTTGGAGTCATACACCTCTGAGATTTGGTTGTTATTTCCTCAATAACTCGAAAAATACGAATCCGATGCGATTCAGAAATGGTAATGAGTTGTAGAATGCCTGCGCGAAAATTCTTGCAAAATTTTTTGAGGATCGTATTACTAGAAATTATTTAAAAAATTTTAAAAATTCTATATATCAGAAGCAAGAGCCTTCAAAACCCAACTCTACTCTCAAGTTCCAAATATTATTTTCTCGATAACTCAAAAAATACAGCCCCCATCGAATTGAAACTTAGTGTCTAATTGTAGAATATCGACATAAATACGTGTATGAAATTTTGTGAGGAACGTACCACTAGACATTTTTTAAAAAATTACGAAAATTTTTTATGTATCTCACGATAACTTGAGAACGGAAAGAGATAGCGAATGTTCAAGGTAGGTTGCGCATCCGAATGCGACTTCGTCAATTGGTATAATCGGCCAAATGGTTTTGGAGTTATACTCAAATTTCCGTTTTCGCGGAATTTCGTGAATATCGTATGCTGGAGTTACTTGAGGCGTAAGTTTTTTCGTATTCCAATTTCAATAGAATACATATAAAAGAATAAAAAATTATGGGATCATAGATTCTCTCGTTACTGAAGTATGTCATTAAAATGGTATTAAATGTATTCATATATTATAAATGCTGAAAAAACGGTATATATACATATAAATATACATTCTATAAAGAGTGTTCAATATAGAGGTGAGTAGACAATAGAACATGCGCGTAAAAGCTCCTAACTTCAGGTCAGTGCTTGAACCAATTTTTATAACTCACAATATGCCGTTTAGAAAGTTTCAAAATTCTGGGTATTCTCGATTCGAAATATCTGAAATTATTCAAAATTGTTTTATTTGTTACTGGCATTATTTGAAAACTAGTTTTAAAATCAATTGCACATTTACTTAGCTACATTTTCCGGTCATTCAATGGCGAAGTTCAGATCTGTTAAATGTTCAAAATTTCATGGTCGTAATATTCAACTTGAAAGAGACAGCAATCAAGCTGTAAAACATGGGAGATGGTATATTCAAACTGAAACATCCGTGGTTTTAAAACATCTAAAGATTATGCAATTACTTCACAGTATGTGCGAAGAATAAATAATCACAATTATATGAGGAATAAAGTCTCAAGGTCCTTTATTTCACAGAAAAATCACTTGAAGGATGCACCGGCTCTTATGGATAATTGGTTAATTTGTCTCTTCATCAGCTGTTTTTGACATGGCAGCTCTGATAATGGCTCTTCAAGGATGAAACGTCGGATATGTCAGAAATATGTTGATGCTATTGGATAGAGTGGAAAAAGTGGCAATGTAAATGTGTAATTTATTTTATAAAATTCGTTTTCGAAGAAAGCCAGGAAAAAATGAATCAATTCTGCTAATTTTCGCATTTTTTTTTATATCTACAGAATTACTTGCAGGAATTTTTGAACTTTTTAAACGGCATATTGTTGAGTATAAAAAAAAAATCCTTAAAAAGCACTGACATGAAGTCAGGAGCTTTTGCGCACATGTTGTATTGTCTATTCACGCCTCAGACACCCTCACGAAATACTACATGAAGTTGAGTATGAATACAACGTCGAAGAGTTCGAAAAAGTTCAGAGACTGGCCTTGCTTTGTGTTACTGGAGCAATGAAAAGTACTCCAACTGCGGCTATGGAGATTCTCGCGGGACTCCCTCCCCTTCACCTTCTGGTGAGGACCGAAGCGAGGCTGGGGGCCTACAGGCTGAAGCTAAACGGTGTCTGGAGACCAAGGTCATACGGACACACTGGGATTGGTGTACTTATTAGTCACCCGATCCTGAACATGGTGAGCCACAAATTTGATCCTTCCTTCAAATGGGACTTAAGCTCCCCGCCGAGGGGGAGAAAAGACTGCACAGTCAACTAACATGCTTCACAGATGGTTTAGTGATGGGCAGACACTCTGGAGCTGGAGTGTATGGGGCTGTACACAGGGCCGGAGTATGCCGCCTATAGGCTAAAGTTCATTTGCCGCCCCTTTATGGTGCATATTTGCTGCCGCCTATAAAAATTTGCAGCTCTAGGCTGCAACCTATTTAGCCTTCTTCTAAATAGGGCCCTGGTGAGCATTTCGATGTCGGTTGAGCAATGCAGCACTATATTCCAGGTGGAAGTGGTAGCCATCACGAGATGTGTCGTGGAAAATATTCGCATGGGCTATTCAAATAGGAACATACGAATTCTCTCGGACACACAGGGGTTGAAGGGAATGAAAGAGCTAACGCACTCGCACTCTTCCGGCCAGTGCCGGGACTATGGGTGACCAAATCGCCTGTGAAAGGCGTCTTTGAAAATGGATCCTTGTACAGTACATTCGGCACTGGAGAAAAACTTCGGACAGCGGCATAAGAAGTTAATGATGGGGCAGCCCTGTCCCTCATTAACTAAAGAAGTCCTGCTGAGTAGGAATAAGTTCAGGGCACTAACTGCCCTACTAACTGGACACTATACCCTGAGAAAGCACCAGAACAACATGGGGATTCTCCGAGAAAACTCGGTTTGTAGGAAATGTGGGGGAGATGTAACTCCCTCACATGTCATATTTGATGGATACTTCACTATGGGCGCGACGACATGACCCTGTGTGCCAGAAACCGTTTCGGAAATATTCATGAAAAATTTTCTTACTAAAACATGCCATAACTCCGAAAACGAGTGGTGGATTTCGCCCGTTAACGAACTCGTCCGAGATATTTACGCTACATACCTACCCTGCAAATTTCAATCCTCTAACTCCTTTCGTTCGAGAGTTATCGTGCCTACGGCCGACCGGCCGAACAGAATTGATTTCGACCACGGATTCTTGATCGGTGAGTCGAACCAAATCGTTTAAGATAATTTTCAGCCAAAAAGTCGAAAATTACAGACATTTGGGCAAATTCATAAGCACTCTGTTCCGAGGAACAAGAGCGCCAAAAAACAGTGAACGACCTGTGCCCGTATTGAATGTAAGTCAAGTGCAATATGGGCATAAAAGCCGCTTTACACTATGCAATATTGGTGCAATGCAAGACCAATGCAATGTGAAATGACCCAATGGCGCATGCGTGACGGCAATTTTCTGATCAGCTGATGCAAATTTCAAAATTAGAGCTGGGGCTATTTTCAATGCAATTATTTGGCAATTCTAGTTTGTTTTTTAGTGACTTTAATGGAAGCCAACATGAATATGATATGATAAAATTCACTAGGTGTTTGACTTAACCTATCATTCGAAACTTTATTTCAGCTCTATCTATTTTCATCAATTTTATATGGTTGGAATTTCTTTTTATCACTCGATGAATTAAGCTTGAAGGTATGGGTTCCCAAGTATGTTTAGTCTACAGAAACAGAAGAAGTTTAATACTATTGTATGAAAAGCATGCTCGCTTATATTCCATTAAGTCTGATGATTATCATAATAAAATAGCATGTTCGAGAGCACTGACTGATATTGCCCAAAACTTTAATAACTTTTTAGATAATCCTATTCAATAAAATCTCGCGGAATGCCCAATTATCCATAACTTCTATTAATCGAATGACCCACCTCAGCCTACCTTTTATTTGTTGACATATTTTCTTCTTACATAAAACAGCGTTATAATAATTGAAATTTCCTCTGATCTCATAATGGCAAGTTAATGTCGTCGCAATATAAAAGCTGTGATAAAAGTATAAATGCAAAAGTGCTTTTAGTTTTCTTTAAGTTGATCGTACAAGTCCTTGAAAATAGTATTGCACTTAAATTGCAGTATGGAATAATCATATTCATGCAATGCAATGCGTTGCATCAATATTGCCTAGTGTACAGGGTTGCCAGATGTCCGGTTTTCGACCGGACAGTCCGGTTTTTTCCATGTTTGTCCGGTCGAAAAAATCTGGGGAAACCGGACAGATGATTGTCCGGTTTTTAAATTTTGCGCAATATCTTACGCGACAAACAACAATATTGTTTGTTACGTACATAGATATCGCGCACGTCGCCACCCCTAATTCTACAACTGCTCATCCCTTCTGTATTTCGGGCAGTCTCTCGACTCTTGCGGCTCGGCGGTTCTAGCATGACGCATGCTCTGTTCAGTCGCTAATTAGTTTCGAGAGGAGTCACGTCGCAATCTGGCTAATAACAATTATCGATTTTTGATTATTTTGTTGCTGTCCTGTTTGTGTGTCAAAATGGAAGATGAGGTAGCATCTACTAGCAAAGAAACTCCGCCTAGGAAATGTTGACGGGGAATCTCATTTTTCTCGCTTGAATAAATGTGAAGAAGACAACACGAAAGCTTATTGCAAAGTTTGTAAAAGTAAGTTCACTATTGCTTTCGACGGCTCAAAAGCAATAGCCCACAACTCTGCTTCAAAGAAGCACAAAGAAAGAGAAAGTGCTTCAGTCATCTCTCAGCAATTGAAAACCTTCTTTACACCAAAAGAAAGTGCCCAAAGTGAAAAGGTGGCTATTGCCGTATTGACTGAAGTTTACCAGCTTAGTGGTAGAGTAATTGACTTGGGAGCGGAAGCCCCAAGTTCAATTCCGAGGCTAGGAAAGAAATTTTCTAGTCACGGTAATCGCCACCATTCGCTGTTGGGTCAAAAATTAACAGTGCTGTGCCTAAGGTGGCGTAAGGACACAGTAACAAAGCCTACACAGAACACAACTGGTTCTCCTAACTCAGGGCAAGCTCTTAGAGCTTATGAGGGGTCTCCTTGTGGAAGACCCAGGAGGATCAGTATAATAATAATAATAATAATAATATTTCTTATGTTGCTAAAGATTGTTCATTAAAAGTATTGAAACAATTAATTGACAATTCAAATATCGTGAAGCATATGATAGGAGGACGCACTAAAAATACGGCTTCGGTCAACCAAGTTTTATTGCCATATTAAATGGAACTGGTGCAGGAAGATTTGAAGGATGATTTGTCATAAAATCTTGAATTTTTACGAAGATTCTTTCGAAGATTCATTATCTATTTGAAACATTTATGTGTAGTCATTGAAAAATCACGTCTATCATAAAGCAGAGCGACTGCATATGTAGCGGACAACGCCTCTGTAAATTTCGGAGTCAATAAATCCGTTTTTCAAAAATTGAAATTCGAGGAAAGCTACGACATAATTGTTGCTCACTGCAATGACCATATATTTCATTCATTACATTTTTTCCAAAAAAGCAGAAGCTCCGAATTTATTGAAAATTGTGCAGTTTGTCTACAGTATTCCTGTATCCAACGCTTGTGTGAAACGAATCTTTAGCGTTATGGGAAATTTATGGACTGACGAAAGGAATTGTCCTGCCGTGAACACTGTAAAAAGTGAATATTGTGTTTATTTTAATATAGTTGCTAGTTGCACTGAATTCAAGGATGCCATCTCATGCAATAAACCATTCTTGAACGCAGTCTCATAAAATGCTAAGTATATAAAGATGTAGACTGAAAGATTTTTTGTCATTTTCTATACTATGTAATATGAACTAATAAAAAATATGAATTTGTCCGGTTTTTTTCTCAAATACATCTGGCAACCCTAAGTGTAAAGCGGCTTTAAGAATCGGGCGGGGTTTACGCGGAAGGTTGACGCAAATATTCAGGAAAGGACAAATACTGGAATAATCATATACATGCAATGCAATGCATTGCTTTGCTATTGCCTTGCATCAATATTGCCTAGTGTAAAGCGGCTTTTATGGTTGTGCGGATGTAAAGAAGAAAATGCTTTTTTTTGTTTTGTTTTCTCACTTCGGTTGAGACGATAACTAGACAAAAGAAGGTGTACATTATATGAAAGATATGGGTGAAAAGACAAAAGACAAGAAAAATCAGCCGAACATATGAGCAACATTGTGAGTTTCCAGCTATTAGCCACAACTAATATCAGTTCTGGTTTAAGTAGTGCATATGTTGAAAATATTCGTAAGCACAACGAAATCGTATCAAAAAACCCTCACGTCCTGTCAATAATTATCGATAGTCTGAAGTTCTGTGGCAAATGCAATCTTGGTGCATAATGAGTCGGAAAACTCGATTAATAACACAAGAAAACGAGAACATGACTGGTTGCATACGTATTTTAAATTTAATGTAGTGTCTTATGGTTTGGATTCAACGTTTTGTGAAATATGTAAAGTTTTGTGTATTTTAATATCGATGCCAATGACATCCCCAGAAACTGAAAGATGTTTCTCTACTTTAAAATTAATCTAGACGTTTCGGAAAGAAAGACTGACGGCGCTCGCAAAGTTGTCCATCGAACGAAATTTAGTTAAAGACATTCCTGACTTCAACGGAAAGGTGATCGAGAAGTTCATCTGCGATAAAAACATAAGGATTGAGTTTAATTTTAAGAAGTAGGCATTTGGTAATTACCTTTCAAAATATATATACTTTTTTTGTATTCTTGAATCAGCGCCCTCCCTGAACAAAATTATCACCAACCGCCACTGCACAATTTGAAAAACAAGAAAGCCATTTACAGTGATATATTTCTTATACTGAAATACCTTGTATGTGTGACGTGTAACATTTTCAGGCAAGACGATGGAATGGATTATATAAACACGTGTTCATAGAATGCATGCGAATACTGAGTGAGGAATATAGCAAACCCCTACCACCTTATAACTGGTCCTTCCTTCACCAATTATTCCACGAGCCAGAATTGAGGATTTACTGCATAAAGATCGCATCACATCAGGTCATGATCTCAGGTACTGCTAGAAGATTTATAGAGAACTATATTGATACCCTCACTGGAGATTTCGAGAATGTAAGTTATCTTTTCTCTATTACATATTTTCAATAGACAGCTTCCCATGAGGATTCAGTTATGATAACTGTATGCATGTGTATAGAGGGTGAGTCTTTGACCACTGCATTGATTTTAACCAAAGATTCGTCTCATCAAATGAAACACTTTTTTCATTTGCCATTTTTCCAGATTCGGCTCAGGTAAAAAGTTACAAGCGTTTAAAGATTTCACAATTTGCTAATACACTCCCGCATATAAATTATCTATGACATTGTTGGCGGACGAGAATAAGGCATGGTAACGTGGTTTACAGCTTGATTCGGGATTCCAACGCTCAGGGACGGATCCATAAAAGTAGTGAAATTTCTGGAGTTTTCCATTTTAAAACATTCAATGAAGAATATCTCGAAAACGGTGCGTTTAAGAAAAAATGATGAAGAATAATATAATGTTCTAAAACGATGGAATATTCTTGAAATGACTCAAGAAAAACTTTATATGCTTTCTTTATGCTAATTTCGTTTAGTTTTATGAATCCACGAGTCCATAACTAGAAAACCAGTAGAAGTAGAAAATAACTAATATTTGGAAAATATGTATCATAGTTATTGGATACTTTACGCCAACATTCATTTTATTCGAAAAAAGGATGTCAAAGCTACAAAATAAAAACTGATTTTTTTTCAAAATTTCTACAGCCTGTATCTTTTTACCTGAGCTGAATTTGGAAAAATGTTAAATGACAAAAGTGTTTCATTTGATGAGAGGAATCTTTGGTTAAAATTCATGCAGTGGTCAAAGACTCACCCTGTATACACATATATACTGAGCGTCAAAAGTATGGAATAAGGGATTTATTTTCTCCCCTTTCAGGTATAGGGAAAAATGGTTTAATCGGTCAAATTAATTTATTTTTTAAGGAATATTTTGCCGTAATTCTTATTGTTCCACCATTTTCCGTTATCAAGCAGCAATTTCATCAATATTTTTTTTTAAATTGCAAGCCCCCATTGTTTTTCTTACCATGGATAAATCATAAAATTCTTAATTCAGTAATGCATATGTAACGGCATTCGGGTCGAGATATCAATTGTTTTAAATATGAAAAAGACGTGAAAGTTTTCAAAGCAAGTATTTTTCAAATAAACACTTTTTGGCGCTCTTGTTCTTGCATTCACAACTTATTGTACCATGTATTATCCTTATTACATAAATAACTATAAGACCATCCGCATGTTTTGTGTGATCCCCTAACCTACAGTTAATTGATCTTCAGATTCTGAAGATCAATTAAACCAGAATCTCACCAACGGCGGAGTAAACTAACTGGTTAGTCTTTACTAATACAGAAGGATACTTGTACAACCTGTAAAAAAAACATTCAACCCATTTACGATGTACTTTCTATTTCGAAGGGAAAAATTTGAATAGTGATTATATATCAGAACCATTGCTTCTATCCTCCGCTATGCAAGAAAACTATTGAGTTTAAATTTCATTTTCGTTTACAGATTGATGAAGTATTACTAATTTACACAAAGTTGAAGTTCTTAGCTAATAGTATACAACCCACGATATTCCAAGCATTTTTTGATAGTACCCTGAACTATGCAAAATATTTGAGAACAGAAAAAAGGAATGAACAGTTTCTCATTTCACTAACTGATGCTCTGAAAGATGTATTGGTCAATCCCTCAGTTCAGGATGTGAGCAAAAAAGGAATCATATCCAGTATAGACGCAAATCTGACATCTTTAAATGAATCAGATGAGGTAACATATTTCATACACATTTATCATGGGTTTAAGAAAACTTTGATTGCACTATCAAGCACAAAATTAATAAAATAAAAAATAATTTTTGACTCCTCTGTATAGCATTTTATAGTATGTTTTTTTTAAAGCATGGGTGGTGGACTCCCTTTCCCAGTCTTCCTTCCTGGTCAGCATTGTATTGACGCGCTTTTCAAATCTGAATCTCTTTATAGTTTCATCTTTGGATATGTTTGCAGATGAGTTATTTATTGAGGAATGGCTAAGCTCCCTCGTCTTTGATTTTTTCCTTACCCGTCCTTCTCTAGATATTCTAAGAGTGGCCTCATGAGCTACTCATTGTATCACCAGAGGAATAGCTGTGAGATCTATGATTATCCCTATAGGAGTACATACTGGTAAGGAGGGTTGTGGAGTCGACGATGGTTCGCAATTTGCAAATGGCCTCGGCCTAAAAACCCTTTCAGAGTCAGGTTCTGAGATCTGCGGATACGCCGATGATCTTGTGACAATGGTTCGGGGCAAGCATGACGACACGGTTATGATCGCATGCAAACTGATCCTGTCCTGAACTCACGAGTGGTGTCTCCGAGGAAATCTTAATGTAAACCCCAATAAGACGATCTTAGAGGCATTCACCGAGAGGAAAAAGTATATTCACTAAGAATGGACGGATGGACGTCATAACCTCCACTGACTACACTAATTATCTTGGTATTATATTCGACCGAAAGCTCTCCTGGAGCCTACACCTCGACGGTGATCAGCAAGGGTCGAAAAGTTCACGTTCCAGAGGATGGTCGGAAAAACGTGTGGACTTAAACCTAAACTGACCCATTGAATATATAAATCCATTGTGCAGTCAATCGTCAATTACGAAACTTTCATTTGGTGCCCGAGGGCTGCATTATCGATGGGGCAATTAGCACTTGATACATTACAAAGAACGGCATTATTATTATTAATAACACAATTAGAGTTGAGGTAAATACCTATACACTCAAATAAGGTAACAAAAAAAAATCAATGTACACTACCCCATAACAAAGATAAACAAATTAATGGATACAAAAAAAAAATGAAATTATTTCAAAGATATATGCAACATAAATTCAGCACCAGTCACAGCAAACGTTTCCCGATCATCAAAGTCGTTTCAGCCTGTCTAGCCCAATCTTAAAGCTATTGGTGGTGGAACTATTGACCACGGAACTGGGAGGACTGTGAACACCCTATTTGGAAGGAACAACTGCCTTGGAATGGTCCGGAGAATTTCCGGACCATTCCGGAATGATGTGAATATTAGGTCTCCTCTAGCGCGTCTCTCAGCAAATGTTGTCATGTTATTTAGACGGAGGCGGGTCTCATAATCAGGTCGGACGATTCCATCTCTGGATAGACTCGAGAGAATTCATCTCACGAATGAGGGCAGTCCACCATACTGGGCCAGCGTATTCCATGATAGGACGTGTGAAAGACTCATAGATTAGTTTACAAACGGATCTGTCAGAACCTCGGAAGGATCTATGAACCAGGTATGTAAGTTGACGGGCCTTATCTGTAATTGAAGCAACATGGATGGACCAGGTCAGATCGCTCGATATGGTCAAGACCAAATCACATTGACTGGTGACAGGAGAAATACAATGATCGTCAATTGTATAGGAAAGTCGGGGATTATTCCTGCCTGTGTAGTACATGACACTTATCTTCTTATCTAGGTTTAGTGGAAGCAACCATTTGCGACACCAAGCGGCCAGTCTCCCGAGATCCTGTCGGAGAATTGTGGCATTGAGAAGAGAAGAATTATAGATCTTGACATCGTCCGCATACATAGAACATGTCGACAAAAAACAACCAGGGAGATCAGAGGTATATAGAAGGAACAGAATGGGACCGAGAGCAGATCCCTGAGGAACACCACTGCGAACATGCCACTCTGAAGTTAAAAACGCACGAATCCACTCCAAAAAACCTCCTCTGAACCCCCAGATGGTCCAGCTTATGAAGACGGCGGTTATGTGGGACTCGATCAAATGCCCTAGAAAAATCTAGGTAGATCACATCAACTGGAATACTTTCATCTCGCGTCTTAGTCCAATCGCTGAGACAAGAAATTAAGTTAGTCGGGGCTGAACGGTGAGGTAGGAATCCGTGTTGTTGGTTGGGAAATATCTTTTGTGTTTGTCTATTACGGAAACATCACGCTCCTGTCCAAATGCTGCGCCATGCATAATATGCAGGTAAATTTGGACCTGCCGCCTAAGCCTCTTCCTAGAATGTGAGTTAGCCAAATTGGCGCTTAGAGTGGCGAAAGAGCGAGAGCTGAAAATTGTTGACTACACAGGGCATCTTCGCATGTAACGAATGTAAGGTGCTCATGGATGTGGTCACAGATAATATTCCTCCGAGATGCGAGTCAGAAAATGTATAACGTGACATTTCCATGTCGCAATCAATGGGCTAATGACGAGGTGATCTTTCCTGCAGGCTCGAGGATGGACGAGTCGTGGCTGGAGTATATGGCAATATTGCAGGCGGAAACTCTCAATAAGGGGGTTCACTTCGCATTGCGTGGAACACAAATACCGGAGAAGAGGATAAACATAATATCTGCCAGCCGAGCAGCCCTACTAGCACTTGACTCTCCGTTAGTTAGGTCAAGTTTAGTCTGGGAGTGCGTGATAACGAAATGGTAGATCAGCTGGCGAGAGAACGGGGGGCAATTCGCTTCATTGGGTCAGAGCCATTTTGCGGTTTCCTAGCCAGTCATCAGTCGATGGCAGTTATGAAATGGGAACAAAAGAGGAAGCTTGCGCTCTGGTGGATGGTCAGTGAACCAAAACAGGCCAAGTTATTCCTCTCCGACTCGACGAACTGGACTAAAAAGATTTCCTCACTCGGAAAATTAGAACTGAGGAAATTTAAGGGGGAACTCACTGCAAACTGCCCTGTGAATTATCATCTGCGGAACATGGAAAAGGATCCCGATGATACCTGTCGCTTCAAGAAGCCACTGAGACAGCCGAACACTGTTTTGCGATTGTGAAGCTTTCCTTTGGAAAAGGCTACAGCACCTTGGCTCGTGGTTCCTGAAACCGGAACAAGTGATGGCTGTGACACCCAGGAAGTTATTGAAGTGAATTGGGAATTTACTGCCGGAATGGCAAACAGCGCAGGGTTTCACAATTGATCTTTAGGTCAAAGTGTTTGCGAGCTCTGCATGGCCTTATCGCTTCTTCTATAATCTAATATAATCCCTACAGTGCCCGGGTTAGAAGCGACTCATGCAATACCTCAAACCGTAAGGTAGTCTAACTTCGCTTCATTTATCGATTGATGGTAATCATCGCGCCTAGACACAGTGCTTAGCCTTGTGAATTGAACATTTGTCTCAATAGTCAAACCACCATCTTCAGGAAGCTGGACATCCACTGTCAATGTGAGTTCCAGGCTAATTTAAGCATTAAGTTCGTTCTTAAATCAAGGAAGTGATTAGTCTATCAAAGGTTTGTGAAACCCTCTGTTATTGCCTGATTAAGGACTTTGAAGTATTGTTAATTCGAATTTTCGCTATTTTTCTTTGCAGATCTTCGAAATATTTGTTAATTGTGTTATATGTTATCCTACCGATTTACTGAAAAATATCACAACACTGCCTGAATCTCAAAATATGACGGAAGAACTCTATCGAAAGGCAATACACATAAGATGCAAACTTGCATTGAACACTAAAGAACAGTTAAAATGGCTGGATGATTTAATTGATATGGGCAGTGTATATACCGAGTAAGTGCATTGAAATGACATCTGGGTGCTGATTCTAAAGATTATGCTTGTTTTCTAAATATGTATAGAACGTATAATGATAATTTACAAATATCCTTCTTCAAGTATTCCCATATAGTCCAGTCATTTTAGGTTTTATCTGCGGAAAAATCCTAGTTAGCTGAATTTTTGTTTACACCTTTATTACAGGGTTGTAAAGAAGATTTGAAAAATCGACATTGATATCATGCCGGCTAAAAAATTTATAAAGGTCAAAGGGTCACGAAAATCAGTTTTTTCGGAAACCGTCCGGGAAGTGCCCACTTCCGGGACGCTTTTTCTTTGAGAAAGAAGCATTTCTCGGCCTAGTCCGGGAAGTACGTACTTCCCGGACTAGACCAATTCAATAATCACCTGAAGAAAATAATCGATTCGAAACGGAAACTTTGCCGTCTTATTGTGGCTTCAACAATAGTAATTTACGTAACAAGTCCGGAAAATAGGGTTTTTTTTGGACGCATAGACAAAATTCTAGGACGAGCGTAAGCGAGTCCTAGAAGTCTACGAGTCCAAAAAAACCTTTTTCGGGCGTGTTGCGTACAATATTTTTTCGGCAACCGTGTAGAATAACAAATCAATGAGACGACACATTTCTTTTTTATATATTTTGATTCTTATTCAAATTAAACAGAACAGAAAATATAACTAATGTTATATGAACTGTCAGCCGTTTTCTCAGTGCTATGGTAACTTCATTTATCAAAAATATACCTACCAAGATTTTCATATTTACAATGACCAAAACGACGTGATTCTTCCGGCCTAGTCCGGGAAGTACGTACTTCCCGGACTAGGCCGGGAAATGCTTCTTTCTCAAAGAAATAAAAGCGTCCGGGAAGTGGGTCCGGACACTTGCCGAAAAAATGAATTTAAATATACCAGGCATTTCAAACAAATTGAATCCCTTCAATATTAGTAATTGCTCGAATTTTAATATAAATAAGAATTAGAATGTTTCTGTTAACATGTGATAGTTTCTGTTCTGTTCAATTTGAATATGAATCAAAATATATAAAAAAGAAATGTGTCGTCTCATTGATTTGTTATCTACACGGTTGCCGAAAAAATATTGTACGCAACACGCCCGAAAAAGGTTTTTTTGGACTCATAAACTTCTAGGACACGTACACCTTCTTTTGTCCAGTTATCGTCTCCAACAAACAGTAAGCAAAAGAATCAAAAAACGCATTTTTTCTTTATATCCGCACATCCATAATGTCTTCCCGTAAACATTTGTGTAAAACTTCCGCGTGAACTCCGCTCGATTCTTATAGCCGGGTTGAACTTGATTTAAATTCAATACGGGCATAGGTCGTTCATTGTTTCTAATATTTACCTTGTCCAACAAACTCAAAGTTTAAATTCGTTAGATCACACACCCTCATTATCAGTCCTGAAATCCTCAACGCAACTTTATAACACGGAACAATTGGCACTACTTATTCGGTTTGTTCCTCTCTGGGCTCCTCTTTCTGCGCCCAAATCGGCACTGAAAACTGCGTGGAACTAGCGGACTAGTCTGATTGGTCACGTTTGCCGTTTCCATGGTAACCGGCGTTTACGCATTGGGCTTTCGAGATTCCGCCCAGCATAGTGCAGATGTGGACGCTCGTCGCTCATAGTATACCTTGTCTATGCGCAGGCTTAACGCAAATGTTATTATTGTGCAATTTAGATGGTGGCAAGGTAAAAATGTATTCATTTTAATTGAATCCGCTTTGAACACTAAAGCACGAGTATGAAATATAAAAATTAATTCTTTATGTATGTACGTCATTTTTCTAGAAAGGGCGGCGTACCGCAGCCCTCCCTCACCAGCCGCCCCTGTATGACAGAGCAGTTAGCCTGGTCTCTGTGAAATACATTAACACAGGTTGCAATATAAATTTTTCTTTAACTGAAAGTCCCCGTTAGGACTTACCGAAGGTTTAAACACTTAAGTTGTTAATTCCTTAACGGTGTTCCATACCTCCTCAGCAGATCAAATTGAGGTCATATGAAAGACAATCCTCCTTATTCACAAAAGAATTTTTAATCGCCCGTTAACTGGTATGTTATTAAAATGAGGTGTACTGTGGATAATTGCCAAATAACTAAAATAAGACTCACGGTGAAATATTTATTGATTTTATCTTCATGGTTATTTTTTTACCAATCATCAGTGTGACTTAGCCAGACACCGAATGAAAACAGACGGGGTTCTGGGAAACTTATTTCCGTCGGTTGAGAACCGATAGGGGAAAAGACCTCACCAGCGCCACCTATGGAGAATCCCTACGAACTCCCGACCCTCTGCGATGAAGAAACCTTGAGCGATGTTTAGCGACGTTCATTCTTTTGCCGTAAGAGGGTCAAGAAATGGCAACGCCATCTATCATATAGCGGCCTTTACGGACTGAAAACGCCCGGTCAGTTTGATTTTACAAACCAAAAACCAGTGAACATTAAAATGAGGTGTACTGTGGCTAATTGTCAAATAACTAGAACAAGACAGACGGTGAAATATTTATTGATTTTAACCATCAACAAATATTCCGCGTGGCCGGGCTAGGCATCTCATCGCTCAGTGTTCCCCAAAGAGGAAAGTATCATTCAAGAGCAGACACCCCAGACACAGACCCTGTGGTCTGTGTCTGCTCTTGAATTATACTTTCCTCTTTGAGGAACACTGAGCGGTGAGGAGTCTAGTCCGGCAACGCAGAATATTTGTTGATGGTTAAAATCAATAAATATTTCACCGTGTGTCTTGTTTTAGTTATTTGGCAATTAGCCACAGTACTCCTCATTTTAATGTTTTCAGTCCGTAAAGGTTGCTATATAGATGGCGTTGCCATTTCTTGAACCTCTTACGGCAAAAGAATGAAGGTCGCTGAACATCGCTCAAGGTTTCTTCATTGCGGAGGGTCGGAGTTCGTAAGGATTCTCCATAGGTGGCGCTGGTGGGGTCCTTTCCCCTACCGGTTCTCAACCGATGGAAACAAGTTTCCTAGAACCCCGCCTGTTTTCATTCGGTGTCTGGCTAAGTCACACTGATGATTGGTAATAACCATGAAACCCTGGGGTCTGTGTCTGCTCTTGAATGATACTTTGCGATGAGGTGTTTAGTCCGGCCACGCGGAATATTTATTGATGGTTAAATGACCGTTAAAATCAATAAATATTTCACCGTGTGTCTTGTTTTGTTAATTAAAATTGAAATTCACAAATCGTAGTTAAGCTGAATTAAAACCTCAGTTAGGTAACTGAAGATTAACAGTGGCATCGTTAACTACGGTTTGTGATAACCAAATCCTCATTTAAGATAGTTCAATAGAGCAGTTAGCGTGACCTCTGTTAAATATGTTGAAGGATGCGATATAAATTTTTCCTTAACTGAGAGTCTCCGTCGGGACTTAGCGGAGGTTTAAACACTTAACAACGCTTTGTGAATACTCCTTGAGCAGTCATTATGATCTTTGGAATCACCTGGTAGATGAATGACTCTTCTTTAAATATTACCTAGAACTGGTTCCATTGATTATTCCAGGCAAACGTATCATCTAGAAGAATTCCTCAAAATATTTAAGCAGCTGAAAAATCAAACAGAGTGTATACGATGGACTGTAGATCTTATAGGCAGAATCGAAGCTACCATGGCGAACGATTGTAGTAAGTCAAAGATAATATTTCTTTTGGAGGTGCTTGTGGTTTCACTGGTCGCCTTCTCTGGTTTCCATATTTTTGATGGATCGAAGTTTGAGTTAGACGAATATTTAAGACTTCTGCCTCAAGCTACTGATGTCTTGTTGGATATGGAAGAATGGAGCAATGATAGTTCGAAGGTAAGATATTGATTTTAATAGTTGTGTTCGTTACATATTTTTGGGAGTTCGTTCTGCCGCTAAAATTGTTGTGTTGGATTTACATACATAGAGTTGAGAATGATATCAATGGATTCTTATGATAAAACTGCATATTAAAAAAAAAGAATTTAAAATATGCAATGAAAAAAAAAATTTCTTTGTTACTCCTAAACCACCCGGCCGATTTTGCCCAATAACGAACTTAACCGAGATATTTATCTCCCAAACCTATTCTGAAAATTTCAACTGTCTAGCTCATTCCGTTCGAGAGTTATCGTGTGAATGGACGGCCGGACAGAATCAATTTTGACCATGGATTATTGATCAGTGAGTTGAACCAAATCGTTCATGACCATTTTCAGCAAAAAATTCGAAAATTACAGACATTTGGGCAAATTGATAAGCACTCTGTTCCGAGGAACAATAGCGCCAAAAAGGGGCACGAAAAAAATATTGTAAAAAACTATGACGATACAACTTTACAGCTATTTTTAACAGGTCCTTTGAGGACTGTCCTTATATTTGATATTCGAACAAAATCCAAAAATTCGAAAATTTCGGACATTTGGGCAAATTGATAAGCACTCTGTTCCGAGGAACAAAGGCGCGCCAAAAAATGTGGGATTTCACTATACCTGTTCTTTCTCTCTCAATTTTTATTTATAGTCTTCCGTTTTTTTTATTCCTTTTTTTATGAAAAGAAAAATTTCCCGGAAAAACGTAAAAACCGCACTTTCCCTTTTCTAATAGAAACTGTTCCTAACTTCACTTGATGATTGTGAGTGTGTTTGAGTAGGTCTCAGGGTGGTTTAGATTCACAATCGGACCCGATCGATGGCGCTGCAATCGGTTTATAGGACCTCAAAAATGGCTTCACCGTTCTTCGTGAAATTTTGTGTGTTTGAGTGGGCCTCAGAATAGTTTAGATTCACAGCTGGGCAGGGTAGGTGGCGCTTATGAAATTTTGTGTGTATCTGAATGGGCTTAAGGTGGTTTAGGTGAATTTTTGCATATCAGATCAATTGCCAATGCCAAGCACCAAATATCGTCCGACCATGACATGAAAATTGATCGGGCAAGATAACGGGAAATTTCACTTATGTTTTCATTTGAGTTGAGCAACATAAAATCGCACAATGAAAAAATAATAAAAGGTTGAAATATAAAACTTCGTCACTTTTATGTCAGTACACACAGAGAGTTAAAAAAAATTGGTTTAAGCCCTGTGGACAGGAGCTTTCTGGCGCTCTAGTTCAAACAGACAAATTATATCTATTCTATCTATATCGAAAGTATTGGTTTCTCAGAGTTGGGAATTATCAATTATATCAATGTATTCTTATGATAGAACTGCATCATAAAGGAAATTCAATTCAAATAATAGTTTATTTACCAAGATTAAATGAGCAATCTGAGAATGAGAACTGCACCATGGAAGAAATCAAATTAGAATAGCTGAAATGAATTGACTCTCTCTTATAGAACAGGATGACATGTACGAGTATGAACACAGATCATATAATAAAGCTTAGATAGAATAATTATATCATTCTGTGAAAACATAGAAGTACGATTCATTATTGAAATTTCGAAAAATCATATCTCCAAAAGTATTAGCTTGTTGGAGTTGAAAATGATATCGATGGATTTTTATGGTGAAACTGCATCTTAAATAAAAATTGAATTTGAAATTTGTTGCTTAAAAAAAAATTTTTTTTTCGTTACTCCGAAACCATCTGGCCTATTTTGCCCAATAACGAACTTAGCCGAGATATTCATCTCCCTAACCTACTCTGAAAATTTCAACTGCCTAGTTCATTCCGTTCGAGAGATATTGTAGAACAAATTTTTTAAAATTTTGAAATTTTTTTTTCACTTTGCGGTAACCTGGTCAATACAAAACTTCACATGCGTATAAAGGTCATGATTCTACAATTTGATGCTAAATTTCAGATAGATCGAGTGATCGGTTTCGGAAATATTCATAAAAAATGTGTTTTACTAAAATCGGCCATAACTCCGAAACCGCTTGATGGATTTCGCCCATTAACGAACTCGTCCGAGATATTTTTACGCTCCAACACCACTTTGCAAATTTCAATCCTCTAACTCCTTTCGTTCGAGTGTTATCGTGCCTACGGCCGGCCGGCCGGACATAATCGATTTCGACCTCGGATTCATGATCAGTGAGTCGAGCCAAATCGTTTGAGACCATTTTCAGCCAAAAATTCGAAAATTACAAACATTTGGGCAAATTGATAAGCACTCTGTTCCGAGGAACTAGAGCGCCAAAAATGAAAAATATAAACAATTTTCATTTGTTTACTCGATTTTTGGCGCTGTAGTTCCTCGGAACTGAGTGCTTATCAATTTGCCCAAATGTCTGTAATTTTCGAATTTTTCGATAAAAATGGTCTTGAACGATTTGGTTCGACTCACTGATCAAGAATCCGTGGTCGAAATTCATTCTGTGCGGCCGATCCGGCCGGCCGTAGGCACGATAACTCTCGAACGGAATGAGCTAGACAGTTGAAATTTTCAGAGTAGGTTTGGGAGATAAATATCTCGGCTAAGTTCGTTATTGGGCAAAATCGGACAAACGGTTTCGGAGTAACAAAAACAAAATTTTTTTTTACAAAGCATATTCCTAATTAAATTTTTTTCAATAAGCAGTTTTACCATAAGAATCCAATGATGTCATTTTTAACTCTAACAAGCTAATACTTTCGGAGATATGATTTTTCAAAATTTCAATAATAAATCGTATTTCAACGTTGTCACAGAATGATATAATTCTATGTATGAATTGTCATAATGTCGACTTATTTTCCTGAGACATGACATTATCTAATCAATCGAAGAATTGTGAGCGAAGTGAGAAAAATCTCAGTTGTTTGCTCCGAAATTAGTTTTTCTCAGAAAAGTCTTACATTTCGGAACGGAACATGAAGTAAGAGATCTGAGAGTAGTGAGACTGCTTTTCATCCATAGACATATATATAACTCTCAAACGGAATGAGGTAGGTAGTTGAACTTTTCAGAGTAGGTTAGGGAGATGAATATCTCGGTTAAGTTCGTTATTGGGCAAAATTGGCCAGATTTAATTTGATTTCTTCCATGGTGCAGTTCTCATTCTCATGATTACTCATTTAATCTTGATAAATAAACTATTATTTGAATTGAATTTCCTTTATGATGCAGTTCTATCATATGAATACATTGATATAATTCCCAACTCTGAGGAACCAATACTTTCGGAGATATAATTTGTCTGTTTGAACTAGAGCGCCAGAAAGCTCCTGTCCACAGGGCTTGTTTATAATTATAGTAGGTTACCTTCAGTATTCTTACTGACTGTTTAAACTGAATTTGTTGCTTTAATTGCATTATTATGGTAATTTTGAGAATTTCTTTTATTCTGAATACATTAATTACATACTGGGTAGAATATTTATGATCACTTTCTTCTGTACCCTACATAACATCGATATTTCAAAGAAATAATATAACATTTCACTCCATTCAATTAGAAAAAAAAAAATTAATTTGTATATTTTTTTTAGGTTATTGAATGTTTCTACTTTTTGAATTTGAATAAAGAGAGACTAATACCATTTACATATCAGAATACTTTCGGACAAACATTACAAGCCCTCAGACACCATGCCGAATTCAAAAAAGGCAATAAATGGATGAAATATTTGAATGCTAATATTGTTCTTCAAAGTTTTCAATAAATCAATTTGTTTTTAGCATATCAATTTTTGCAACCCTTCCCGATAGAAATGTCAAAAAATCAGCTGTGCGGGGTGACAAAAAATTTGGATGTTTGTCATGCCCACTGAGACGCTGGATATTTTTTTTTAATTCCTGATGCCTGTCATCAACATTTTCGAACTGTATGAAGAAAAACACTTGAAATGAGCCCAATATTTATTGTCCCATGTATTATTTAAAAAAGAATCAATTTAAAATCACAAAGTAAACAATGTCACGAAGACTTGAGTAACCTTAGAACAAATCACAGACAAGAAAATATGTATTCTTTGCTATAATATAGTCAGTTCAACCATGAGTTAGAGATTATTAAAAAAAAATTCATATCAACTTCAGTTCTGATATAAAAAAGACTTTATACAAATTTATATTTTGAGGTACATTTTGCGCAATTCATCTTCATTTCAGATATAGAAAAACATTCATAACATATTTAAACTTATACTTGTTAGGGATGCCCTTGAGGCAGTTTAAATGAACTGATTCTATTATGGCTGGTAAAAAAGAACTTTTATGTTAAACTGATTGCAATCGCTACCTCCATTTTTAAACTACTCAATCTGGGAGATAAGAAATGAAAATTTAATTCAGTCTTATATTACATGAGAGTAATATACAGGGGGTGGATGTAAATGGTTCTTCACACAAATATTGAATCTATTAATAGTAGTATGGAGTATGGATTATGGAACAACAGTTCACTGAACATAAATAGCTTTTGAATATTTTGCCAAATTTTTGAGAATTTTTTTCATAAGTTTTTATCAGTATCAATTGCCAGCAGTCTTCTGACTGTCTGCATAAACATGTGCCATATAATTCTCAAACTTCATTTCCAATACGTACAGAATTTTTGTAGGCATCCTACATAAACAGAATTCATTACTCATCAGTCCAAATATTAAAGTTCACTTGATGAAAGGCTTCACACCTCAGGAAAAGAAGTACAGTTTTAAACATTAAAGGAACAAAAAATGATTTAATAATATCAACTCGGGTTTTCCAGATTTAACTTAATTATATATTTCAGGAATAAAATGGCCACCAAAAACCTGTATTTTGGCGAATATTTTGTCAAAATGAAATTCAATTCATTAATTCTAAAAATTTAGGGAAACTGTGTGAGGCGCTGTTCTAACCATCCGCCATGTTATCGTCTTAATAAATACTACAAAATATCGCATGTGCATGGTCTTGTGGAAGGCCCACTGTGATTCTTTTTTGTCACAATATTACATACACTTCTCAACAAATTAAAAAATGCTACCTACAAAAATTTTGAGAAACTATGTTGTAGAAGAAATTCTTTAAGCTTGTCTTTGAAAAGTTTATTTTGAAGCGCCTTGATGTAAATTTTCGTTCCCCAGTAGTCCACACCCTGCTGTGATTTTCTAATTCTGTGATACAGTTTTCTCAGTTCTCCATGATTTCTGTGTGACATAATTTGTTGGAGACTTCTCCAAGTTCTTCCTGACATATATAGCTCATTCAAGTATATACAGGGTGTCCGGGAAAATGTGGGAAATCTCTCGGATTCAGATAAAACATAAAAAAATAAGATGATAAGTTTTCCTAGAGGTCCTCCCTACGAAGATAAGGCCTCCTCAATGACGCCACTGGAAATCCATTTTACTGGAATAAATTTTAACCTACTCAATATAATCTAATGAAAATTTGATATGATAAACAGTATTAAGGACCTCTCAAAATACTGCCCTTAAATTTAAATTAGCTTAATTTAGTTTACCAGGGGCGGACTAGGTTGTACATTTTAATGCTTACATTTTTAACACCCTGTATGATAAGGAGTAAAAAAAAACAAATTTGGCTACCTTGAAGATTAACCTAAAGAAAAGGTATTCTTGTTCATTGTCGATAAAATTAACCGTTTTCAAGGTATCCAAATTTGTTTTTCCAGGAAATGGAAGAGAATCGAAATCATTCGGAAGATAGAAGAAACGAAATATGATTTTACCGCAATTTTCATTAGTCTACCCTAGTTGTACAAACATGACATTTATAAAACTAGGGTAGGCTAATGAAAATTGCGATAAAATCATATTTCGTTTCTTCAATCTCCCGAATGATTTTGATTCTCTTCCATTTCCTGGAAAAACAAATTTGGATTCCTTGAAAACGGTTCATTTTCAAGGTATCCAAATTTGTTTTTTTTAACTCCTTGTCATACAGGGTGTTAAAAATGTAAGCATTAAAATGTACAACCTAGTCCGCCCCTGGTAAACTAAACATGCTAATTTAAATTTTAGGCAGTATTTTAAGAGGTCCTTACTACTGTTTATCATATAAAATTTTCATTAAATTATATTAAGTAGTTTTATTCCAGTAAAATGGATTTCCAGTGGCGTCATTAAGGAGGCCGTATCTCCGTAGGGAGGGCCGCTAGGAAAAAAAATGATGGGAACTTGTCTTCTCATTTTTTTATGTTTTATCTGAATCCTAGAGATTTCCCACATTTTCCCGGACACCCTGTAGATGGCTGGAACGGTAAGTATCCTCAGTGCTTGAAATCCCTCCCTACAACGGTCCGATTGTTTCAACCCTAATATGATCAGTACTTTCTTTTGCAGCAAGAGGAGATCATGTGAACGAGGTTATATACCCCACAGTAATATCCCATAGGAAAGTACTGAATGGAAATATGCAAGAACCTCATCTGCAAACACATGAGTTGAAACCTTTTTTCAGCTCTCTTCTAAATGAATATTCATGTCATATTACACCTGTTTGAGATTGTATAAGGTGTTATTCCAATTAACCCGCTGCACCCTTAAGGTATGAAGACAACAACTCAAGAGATTTTATTTCCCCTTTACTCCATAATATCGGAATTTTTTTATTAAGGCCGATTTACATCAGACGAGCGAATGCTCATTCTATTCCCTCTCTATCAAATTATTTTAGTGGAAACAGATGTAGAGCATTCTTTCTTTGTTCTTTCTGCGTTCGCAAAGATTCTATGGAATATTCTAAGATTGCTCGATCCAGACAGTAAAACGTGTGAAAAGTTGCTTAGAGCATTCTTGCGACGAGTGAATGCTCATTCTATCCCCTATCTATCGAATTCTTTTAGTGTAAACAGATGCAGAGCATTCTTTCGTTTTTCATTCTGCGTTCGCAAAGATTCTATGGAATATTCTATCTTTGCTCGATCGCTTGATATAAACGGCACTAGAGCGTGTGAACAGTTCCATAGAGCATTCTTCCGTGTTCAGAAGCGCTCGCTCCCCAGAGCGATCTCTTCAAAGCGTTCGTGTGCTCTAGCGATTTGTTTTTAATCGGATTAATTATGGATTGGTCTACAGGAAAATGTCATGTTATGATTGGAGCCTACCAAAATTCCAGATGTCTGTGGGATCCGACGTATGAACAATATAAAAATACAACCCGCAAACACGATGCTTGCCACGAAATTTCAAATTTACTTGAATATACTGTAGCCGAATAAAAAAAATGGTTCAAGCTCTGTGGACAGGAGCTTTTTGGCGCTCTTGTTCAAACAGACAATTTATATCTCCGAAAGTATTGGTTTCTCAGAGTTGGGAATTATATCAATGGCTTCTTATGATAGAACTGCATCATGAAAGAAATAAAATTTAAAAAAAGTGTCGTTTAAAAAAAAATGTTTCAAAAATTATCATTTAAACAATAGCGACAAAAAAAGACCAATCTACAATGCTTCAAAAATTGTCATTAAATTTATTTATCGAGATTAAAAGAGCAATCTGCAATGATTCATCCTCGTGGAATGGGTTGTTGCAACTTACACTCGGTGCATAGTTTTCACAACTCGAAATACCTAAGGAAAGTATCATCGAAATGTCTAGAGCAAGGCTGGAGACAATCACAGCAGATTGTCCGTTTATCTCTGATATTTGAGTAGGTAGAGGCTTACGAACAAATTATTTTAATAGTTCAAAATATATTAACTAGCAACATTATGAAAATACTGTATATAGGAACATGTCTTACTACTTAAGGAAGTAAAATGTAATATTAACCTCAGTGGTCAACGAACAGTAATTTCTTTTGATGATTCTATTATGTTCTTCTTTCCTATTGCCTTCATGAACTACATAAAACAGTCTTGTATATATTCACAAATTCAAGAATAGAATAGTTGCTTTCCAAGAGAAAATATACGAATTGACAATCCAATTCTAAATCTTCTGAAACATCATCCCGAATGTATACGTAAATTATTCAATATGCAACCAGTCAATATTATTTTCGGTTACAAAACAGTCTTGTATATATTCACAACTTCAAGAATCGGATACTTATTTCAAACTACGAATTGACATGACTCTAATAGCTAGATAAGATGACATTTATGAACAGTGAACACAGACAGTGAATACATAGAACTATACTCCATTCACTTTTATAAAGTCTCCCGGTTGGCCATGAAAATTTGACACATTTCACCATGTATATTTTGAAAATGTTAGGTTATAGTCATTTTCCTGTCAGATAACTACGCAACGTTGTCCTCTCTACATATAAGTCGTAGTAATTACGTATTTTTTCACACTGTGAATTTTCTTGGGAAAAATAATGAATTTAAGAAGATATTATGTGAATTCAATAATTCCACAGTCCTGGCTACTGTAGAAGAAAATTTTTGCTCTGTTGTTACTAGAAATATTTCACGTATATAAACTGGTTGGAAGATTCAATTATGCTATTTTCTTGTATGGAAATCAAGAATCAAGAGTTGGAATTGTATTGAAAAATAATGGATAGAGTAGTCAGTTACTTTGTGATAGTTAATTTGAAGAAAGAATAAAAGTACCTGAATAACCCGGCAGGAAAACTTCTAAACGAACAGACGTACCTGAATTCCCGACTTTTCTCAAGAAGACATTTAAATACCTTGTTGCACAATTTGAAATAAATCAGTTTCAAAATGTAGTAGTAATACGAAACCCGAGTCATTCTCACCTCAATAAAATATAATGATAGGAAACTTAGTAATTTCATTCCAGAGTTCAACATGTCAGAATGAAGTTTTCCTATTGCAGATTTCGGTTCTTCTTCTTCAAAACTACTTTCAGCATTTTCAATTTCATAGCGAAAAGCTCTTTATTATTCGAAGATTATGTTATGATTATGTTGAGAGTAGAAAGTGGCAACGTCTCAGAGAATTGTTTTGACCTTGACGATATTTCAGTGGTGCCAACCTGCCTGTGTTTTAGTTACAAAAACGTGATAGACCTAAATCATGGCCAACCGGGAGACTTTATAAAAGTGAATGGAGTATACGATGTATTTGAAATTTTGAAAAATCATATCTCCGAAAGTATTAGTTTATTACAGTTGAAAATGATATCAAAGGATTCTTATGATGAAACTGCATCTTAAAAAAAATTGAATTTGAAACTTTGAATGTAAAAAAAAATTTTTTTTTCGTTACTCCAAAACCATCAGGCCGATTTTGCCCAATAACTAACTTAGCCGAGATATTTATCTCCCAAACATACTGTGAAAATTTCAACTGTCTAGCTCATTCCATTCGAGAGTTATCGTGTTAACGGACGGACGGACGGACATAATCGATTTCGGCCACAGATTCTTGATCAGTGACTCGAACCAAATCGTTTGAGACCATTTTCAGCCAAAAATTCCAGTCACAAAATTGAGATGAATGAGCATTCGTTCAGCTGATCTAAACATCTATCTATCCTGAGCAAGAATTTTAGTTCTTTGTTCTCGTTCTTGCTCGCTGATATTTGGGTGTAAACGCTGGAAACGAGCTTTCGTTTACACTAAAAGATCAAGAAAGAATGTTCTTGTTCTAGCTCTTGCTTTTTGTTCGTTTGGTTTAAACCCACCTTTAGAAGAGGAGTAGACTTTGTTAAATCCCTTGAAATGGCCCAAAGGAACATATAAAGCGATATAGCGTCAGTATGAACAGCGCCTTAGTTTTCACAGAATTTCCTGTTCCTACATTGTTCTTTATCGTTAATATAAATTGTATGCACAACTTATATAAAAGTTGCCAAGCACAGCAGTACTGTTGATTTTTTCATCAAATCTATAATGAAATTGATAACCCTCTATGATTGTCCCTAATACTGTTCTAGGCGATTAGCCTTGACAGTTCTGCATCAATGTTGGAACTTCTCGATTGTATATTATTATTTTTTATTTTGTTTCTATGAATTTATTGAGCAATGCCGAACAATAGAAATGTTGACTTGTTTTTAGTTTATGACGAATCCATGTAAAATTCGGCCGCATATATACACGAATATAGACGGATCTATTTTTGTGTAAAAAGAATATCGATCAGCCAATGGTCTGTGGTTTTGTTAAACCAAGCAGTGGAATATTTGTGAGAGAGCTTGTATGCACCAAAATGGCTGAAATTGAAGGAGAAATGGCTAAAAAGTTGACGAGTACAAGGTAATTTTGTATTCATAAGATTATCACAAGTATACTGCATTCACATTTATAAAGTCTCCCGGTTGGCCATGAAATTTTGACACATTTCACAGTGTATATTTTGAAAATGTTAGGTTATGCTCATTTTCCTGTCAGATAGCTATGCAACGTTGTCCTTCCTACATAGAAGTCGTAGTAATTACGAATTTTCACAATGTGAATTTTCATGGGAAAAATAATTAAATTGAGAAGATATTAGTGAATTACACAATTCGAAAAGACCTGGCGACTGTTGAAGAAATTTTTTCATCTGTTACTATGGCAATATTTCACGTATATAAACTGATTTGAATACTCTGTTATGCTATTTTCTTTTACGGAAATCAAGAATCAAGTGTTGAAATTATAATGGAAAATAATGGATACAGTAGTCCGTTACTTCGTGATAGTTCATTTGGAAAAAGAATAGAAGTACCTGAATAACCCGGCAGGAAAACTTCTAAACGAACAGACGTACCTATGGAGTTCCCCACTTTTCGGAATTGTCAATATATAAGCCTACATTAATAATAAGTAATTTCATTGGAGAGTCCTAAGAAAGAATGGAGTTTTCCTATTGCAGATTATTCGAAGATAATGATCTGTGATAATATCTTGTCTAAGAAGGAACATTATGTTGATTGTTTAGAGTAGACATTGGCAACGTCTCAGAGAATTGTTTTGACCTTGACGATATTTCAGAAGTGCCAACCTGCCTTTGTTTTAGTTACAAAAACGTGATAGACCTAAATCATGGCCAACCGGGAGACTTTATAAAAGTGAATGGAGTATACAAGTGATATATTGGCAAGATCATACCTCTGAATCGATTTTTGTATGTGGATCAGTATCAGCAGAACAATGAAAATCTAGGACTGCATTTGGACAAATTTAGAAGAGGTTTTTGAACTGCGTTAATATGCAACTTTGGTATAGACGATTTTCAGTGAAATAGTATATTCTGTTTCAGTTCAGCCTGTTAAGAAGAAGCATCACCCTAAAATACGCCCCCTTCCTTATGGAAACATATGATTAAATTCCAGCAGTAGCAAATTACTTTGTCATATACAGTGTACTTAAATGATCATTATAATCCTGACTTCTAGTACCTCTCATTATGAAGAGATTTTTTGGGAACTCCATTGTTGATAGGTGATCTCCTTATTGCAGGTATAAACTGTTCCCTCAAACTGAAGTTTCGTTATCTGACGTCAGAACAGGTATTGCTAAAGACGTTGGTCTGGAATCCACATTTATTATCTCGTCCTCTCTAGCAGTGAAGTTTGGAGGTAAAGGATGTAACCTTGTGGGATCTAGAAGGTTACGATTTTTTTCTTGTCTCTGTTTCTTTGGAGTGCGACTAGGTGAAGATTTTGTACTGTTGAATTTAATCAATTTTGCACTAAAAAAAACAAACAATTTCAACAGTTTTTAACGTTTAATTTTGAGCAGACTGTCAACTTGAAACATCATTTTTGCGTGCTTGTTTTAGGTGTTTGGTTAGTATGACTTATTTGTAATTTCCCTTCAATGTCATTATAGTGCATGAAAAAAATTTGCATTTACTTACGCATCTATAAGCTTCATCAGTAATCTACTATATTGTTGATATTCTTCATCTCCAAAATGGTTTGGATCGTGTCTAGCATGCTCGTATAAGTCACAAAATTGATGGATCAACCTTTGACCACTACCATTCAAAGGGGCAGCTAGGGTTGTCAGTAAATAGGCCCTTAAATTTTCACTTGGATGCCTTTTCGCGTTGATTGCTATCTCTTAAATATACGATATTAATGAATGGAGACTACCGTTTAAGGTTAAAATATCTTTACCTAAGGATTTTACATCATCCACAGCTTTCAATCTATAATAATGAATTGGTATCTGCTGTCCTGGAGTCACAATGTACCGTGGATCTTCCTTAGTAATAAGCTTAGGTTCACATATGATTTTTGGTATAGCTGCTATTCTACGTTCAATTTCTAATTTGAGTGCCTACAATGAACAGTAACCCCAATTAACCAATACCTATAAGATATGATTTTGTTTCTAAATTGAATATACATATATGTATATATTAATATAACAACCTTAGGCCCTCCGTATCCTATAGGGACATGCGGAGATCTCCTGGACCGAAGAGCAAATCTCATAATTTGACGCTTAGCGAATAGGAAAAGAAGAATCAAAGTAAGAACTCCCAACCCAATAATTATAACATAGGTAACTCCAGACAACTCCTCCGTCATTTTTATAGAATTCCTCAATTTCTCAGCCCTAGCCTGCATCTAAAATATTTTCAGTTCGAACTAATTTCAAATACAATAAAACTTCGAATGTACAATTGTACAAATAGGATTCTGAAATGAATATTTTCTGATTTTGACTTTTGACTATATTTTGACATACACATAGAACAATGTTTTGAACTTATTATTAGTTATTTTCAGTCTGCCATTTTTTTTTTAAATGTGTTCTGAAATTTTTGTAATAGTAATATTAGCGTTATAAAACATTCTACAAGTAAATAAGAAATTATTGTAAATTTCAATGATTCAATTTGAAACAGTTCGAAAACGAACACGAACGTTATAATTCGTGTTGTGTTGAGTTTTGAAAGTCTATGACCTGTTCTGTGATATGTACATACTTAGTTATCTGTGGATATGTATCAGGGTCGTGACACTCTCTTTCCCCCACCCCAAACCCTGTTTTTAGTTCATTGGCATTCTAGAGATGTCTCTGCCTGCGCAAATTCCATGATTTCCATGGGATGAGATCCGATAGATGACTCTGTTGCGCGTTCAGAATTACAGTGATTCAGAATGTGATGGATTTGTCATTAATTTCTGAAAGTGTCAACGAACCTTGTTTACAACTATGAAAATTATTCAAATAAATATATTTTTATTCAGTGGACAATTTTATATTATAACTATTCCGATGAAATATGTGTACTTGGATCCATAGAATACCGATAAGATACCTGCACAGATACCTGATCGTTTCTATGGCAGGTAAACCAAATTACTGTTTACTCAGGTAGAAATTGAAGTGAATTTGAATTCGCACCTTCGACCGAAGAGGTTCAGCCAAAATATCGATTGGTAAGTGACGAGCTCGTGTTTGGAAATTTATCGTAAAAATGGGAAAATGGATCAAATGTTGTGTATATGGTTGTGAGGATAATGTTAGCATGAGACATCGATTTCCTAAAAACAATCCAAGTCTTTTTAAAACGTGGATCGACATTATCAAGCCAAGTGATTGGGAAATATTATGTGTTTATTGACCAGATTTATAACAGGCATTATGTATGCCATGCACATTTGGAGACTGTTACAAGATAGAAGGAGGAAGAAGAAGGCTCGCTATGCATGCAGTTCCTACACTTGGTGTTTCAGGTAAGCTATACATTGACAACAATAATTTGAATTTGTTTTTAAAATTTTTGTGAAATTCTAAGAAATATAAAACAGTTCATCTTTCTTTTGAAGGTATCTCAAAAGTTCTTGATGATGTATGGAACCAACCATCAACTTCAAAAACCGATATTGACCAACTACAAATGTCACTGACGAAAGGAACGCAAAATATTATGGAGCCAAGAACTCATAAAAGTAAGTGTATAATACTAATGTTGGAGTGATGACATGATTGCTTTGAATAGCAATAGTAATGAGAGGATCTTCTTTTAAATTTTAAATGCTTGTACATTTTCCACAATATATATGTCCTATACCAAAAATTTTATTATTTATTTATTATTATTTCCTCAGTTTGGTCCTGGAGATGCCCCAGTTAAGGATAGTCATGTGGGACATACGCTAGGATGGGATGGAGCACAGAGCAGAGCAGATTGAAAAAGAATCCTGGCCTCAAATGGTTAGCATATTTGAAGGTGATCTTTTGTCTGGAGCAGTACTGCATTCTCCTTTATTTTATTGTTTTAAACAGGAATCAATTCTTTGTTTTCCCACGTAGCAAAAGTGTTATGAATATCGGTTGTATGGACATCTATATAACAATCCAAAAAACCGATAGCCTACGTAAATCAGTATCAAATTAGTACATTATAACGTCAGTAGCACGGTTACTACGACAAAAGTGGGAATGATTTCACAACATATACAACTGTTGTAAAGTTGTAATTGCAACTTCTTAAGCAACTGATATGTTATAATACCACCATACACTATATAATGTGAGCGAACAAGATATTTGTGTTTTTACTGAGTCAGCTGAGGAAAACCATTTTTCCCATAGAGAGCTAGAGCTTTGTGGGTATACTTTCTGTATTTCTGTTTTTGTTTGTTTTATTTGTGTATATATTGGGTTTGGGTGTAATAGGTCTCTTGCATGCATTTTTTTTTATTATTAGAATCGAGTATTATATCCATAAGAATTCTGAAAAAGTGAAACTGCCGTGAAAATTTTCAATATTCAACGAGGAAACGGTCATTGAAATTTGGTTGCACATAATGGCCCGTCATATCTACTCTCATTCTCTTCTCGTGTCCATTTCACACTTTCTTCCAGTGCAATACGGCCCCCTATGGAGGGCTTCTAGTCGGCATATTGGCTGTAACAAGCAGATGGTACATTTTGATTACGTCAGCCGTTATAGCAATGATTCAGAAGCGTATTTTTACCTCATTTGAATTTGCTTCTTGATTTACCGATTTTCAATACCGAAATATTCAAATTGTATAAATTATGAAAGTGGATGAGGGCATACATGTTGATCTGGTATTGAATTAGATTTCAGAAAGACATAAACATATGGTATTTCATTACATGCAAGAGAACTATTGTTTTAATTATGTTAATAGCTATTTTTTTCTTGTTACTGTTATAATACCTCAACACCGCACACTATATAATGAGGGCGATGATATTGTGAGTTTTACTTAATTGCTTAAAAGTATTTTACGTAAACAAATAAAACTTAGGGCTGCATTAATAGTCGACCCTCTAGATGAGGTACGAAGAACTCGTTTTTCATACCTGATCTTGAGGGCCGACGAAGAGTATGGCCCTCTTAAAACTGATTTTTTAGTGTTAAAGTTTTATTCTTTGCATTTATTATAATTTATACACAATTAATTTCACATATGTTCACTGTGGTGAAAATATCAATATATATAATTTATGTGTGATAGTACCTTTTATTTTCCTTCAAATTTAAAAGTTATTCTGTCTTCCAGGCGTACAAGGCCGAAACAAACTGGATTGTGAGGTACAATTACCCTTTCAATTAATGGAATGTGACCGAGTTTTATACGAACATGCAAATTTTTTCCAATCTTTAACAAATTCAAGTTTTCCTGTGATTGTAACATTGACATGATTTTCCTCTCTTGTTTGTTTTTAAAGTCGGTTTTGTGCACCGCAATGAACTTGGCTCAGTGTGATTTTTATGGAAACGTTGATTTATTGGAAAAGTAATTCTATCTCATACTTCCTTTTATTGTAACAAGATCTGTCAGACCACTAAATGTATACACCGAAATGTTTGCGAAGTGAGAAAATTTACAGAAGTTTGTTCTGAAATTTGTTCATCTCAGCAATTTCCCCGAAGATTCTTATATTTCGGTACAGAACATAAGTTCTCTTACGAAAGACAAGAATCTTCTAAGAAATTGGTGAGGGAAAACAATTTCAGAACAAGCTTCTGAAATTTTCCTCATTTCGCTCACATTTCGGAATACACATTAAATAAATTAATTTGAATTTCGCGCCAAAAGCGAAATACCGACATAATTTGAATTTCGCGCCAAAAGCGAAATACCGACTTAATTTGAATTTCGCGCCAAAACCGAAATCTGTAATACCGACACATGCGATGTGCCCGCCTCTGGAGAATGCCAATGAACTAAAAACAGTGTTTTTCATGTTACAAGGCCAGTGTCGAATCTATATACTTAGTTATCTGTGATATGTATCTTTTCTATGTCCTGAAAACAGCATGTTTTTACTGTTTTTAGGTGCTTAATTTTTAATTTAATATCAATAATATACTTAGTTATCTGTGTTTAATAATATTAAAGGTTTTCAAGAGTTGCAGTACAATTGGAAAAATATAAGATGTCCCAATTGTTTGAGGAATCGGATTCCGAAATTGAAATTAAAACCAATAATGAGTATGCTAAATCCTATGATACTTGGAGAAAAAAAGAGGAATTGAATAAATGTAGGTGCTATTAAAGCTGAAATATTTAGGATAAAGTGTTGTTAATTCTACTCGTTTTATGTTTCAGTTAAAGCACGGTATGGAGAAGCTGCTATGGATGTTGAAAGTAACGATGAAGATTCTTCAGAAGACGATGAAACTGCAGTTGAACTTACAGAGGAAGTCGAGAAAGATTTTTACAAAACACTTGCGTTATTGAAGAAAAGGGATCCTAAAATTTACGATAATAAAGTTATTTTCTTCAAAGAATCAAATGAACACAAAAAACCATCCATGAAAGCAGACAAAAAACAGACTATGTCTTTAAAAGATTATGAAAGGCATCTGTTACTAGAAAAGGGGGGTATTTTAAGTGATAGTGAAAATGAGGAGATAAAGGACACTAAAACGAATTGGAAAATGGAGGAAGAAAATCAACTGAAGAAAAGTTTTAGAGTTATAGATGAAGATAGTGATGAGGATATAGGAAGTTTGTTGAAGGCAAGGGAAGAAACTAAAGAGGTGAAAGAAAAGGAAGAAGCTGATTATAAAGCATGGTTAATTGGTCAGAAGGCAAAACTAAAAGACGAAGAAACAGCCTCTTCTTTAAAACATTTGAAAGATTACTGGAATGATCCTAAACTTGAAGAAGGAGAGAAATTTTTAAGAGATTGCTTATTAAACAATAGGTGAATAATTTATAAACAAAAGTTCATAAATTATCGTATCCATCTTGAGCTTTCAATTTTATAAAATCAACACAGGGCCAAAGAGTCTGGATTTTGAACAGTACCCTTTAACTTCATATAACTCAATTGATATATTCAGATTCATTTTCCTCTAGGCATCAATTATTCAATGAGTTCAAATTACTTGGATATTTGAACTCACATTCACATATATTCATGCATGTTCTCCATAATTATTATTTATGTAAATAATCTGTTTATTCCCTGTTCAGGTATTTGGACACTGAAAACAAAGATTATATTCCAACATATGATGAAATTGTTCAGGACCTCTCAGAAGATGAAAATGAACTTGAAAAACAAGAAGAATTTGAGTATAAATACAATTTCAGATTTGAGGAACCAGACCAAGAATTTGTGAGTAGAATTTTTTTAATTAAATTTTATTTTCAATTTTGAATTATAAAGAAATATTTTTCTGACTAAGATCCTTTGAGTTGTTCAGTAAGTTAACAGTAATAATGGCTTATTTCTTTTAGATTAAAAGATATCCCAGGACTATAGAGGGATCCTTAAGAAAAGAAGATAATAAAAGAAAATTGAAAAGACAAGAAGTTAAAGAAAGAAAAGCTAAAGAGAAGGAAGAAAAGATGGAGGATTTGCGAAAATTAAGGGATATGAAAAGGAAAGAAATCGAAGAAAAAATTGAAAAACTGAGGGAGATTACAGGAAACCAAGAAATAGCGTTTAATGTGAGTTTGTTGATATATCCAAGCATTTAATCAAATGGTTACAATTTTTCCTCTCACCTCACTTAAGGTTTGCAAGTGGATATTATATCTTCATTTCATTCTGGACCATTAAACTGAGTGGGGATTCACCCATGTTTTTCAGGATGAAGATATTGACGGGGATTTTGATCCAGAGGCTCATGACAGAAAGATGCAAGCACTTTTCAATGATGACTATTATGAGGATGGTCCTGATGAGGATACAAAACCACCAATTGACTTGGACGATGATGATGCCATAGAATTACAACCAGGTATAACTCGAACTTGATATTTTTATATTCAGAATATTGTGTATTTACGATTATTGTTCCAAAGTTTGCGATGATAGGTTTAGTGAAATGTTTCTTTGAAATTCATGTTTTATCATTACATTTTTTCACAGAAAATTATGATAGTTGGACAGGAAATACTAAAAGAGAAACAGATGATGATGCACCCCATTGTGAAGATGATGATTTCAATGTAAGTAGATCCGTATTTAGCTTAGTAATCAATTGGTTTTCAATTGAGCCCCGAAAGAATCAAGGTAAAACTTAACTTAACTATAAGCAGGCAGTTCCATTTTGGGGTAGGGAATTGTATCTTGAGATACACAAGCTCAAGTAAGGGGGTAGAATATATCATTGTTGAGCACAAATTTATCATCATATTATATTAATTTTGGAGTACAGGTATATTTTCTTCTTAGATGGACGCTGAATATGATCCTAAGGCTACTCAAAAAGAACTTGTAGACAACACAAGGAAGAAAAAAAAACGTAAGAGGAAGTCTAAATTTGTTGAGATGCTGGCTAAAGATCGACCAAAATTTGATCCGTTGGATACAAACTATCAAAGATATGTGGATGAATATTACAAGTTTGACTGTGAAGACATCATTGATGATGTACCCTTCAAATTCAAATATAGGAAAGTGGTACCCAATGATTTTGGTCTTAGCGTTGAAGAGGTAAGAACAAACTGATTTTGTTGAATATCTGATTTTCATCCAATTCTAATTTCAGATTCTTGTAGCCAAAGACAGAGAACTTAATAAATGGTGTTCATTGAAAAAAGCAGTGTCATTGAGAGATGAACATGTGGAAAAGTATGAACAAATTGCATATGAAAAGAAGGGCCAGAATATGCAATTAAAAAAAAAAATAATACCAAGTTTATTTGAAGATGGTGAAAACGAAGTAGAAAGTGAGGTAAAAACATATGTCAAATCTAATGAAACAGGTGGAAAAAAAATAGATAGAACAAAAGAGAAAGTTGAAGAATCTAATAAAAATGAAACAGATGATAATGCAAAGTGTTCTTTGTCCAAGAAGAAGATTAGAGTGCAGGTTGAGCCAGTTACTGAAACTGGAGCAGCAGTAGATCTTAGTTCCAATGTAGATAAATCGCCTAAGAAGAGAAAGAAACGGAAAAGTATTCCTTCACAAGAATCTGTGGCTGATGGGAACCAAACTGAAATAAAAAGGAGAAAGAAAAATTCAAAAATTGAAATGGAAAATGTTAATGAGGTTTCCAAGAAACAAAAGTGTAATAGTAATAAAGAAGAAATTGTTTCGTCTCCGTCAAGTGGTGTGAATGAAAATGAGGAAATTATGGATAATACCTTGAACAATGGTAAATCGAAGTCAAAGAAAAAGAGGAAACGTAAGAAGACACCAAATGATGCTAATACAAATACCAGTAATAGCATGAAAAATCAAGAAAATCCATCTATAAAGAAGAAATCTTTAGCTGTAAAGAGGAAACATTCGGAATCGTCAAATCCGCAAAAATCAACTAAAAAATTCAAGAAAAACAAAAAAGATGTTGATATTGGAGTTTCAGATTCTAGAATTATAGCCTTTGGATGGAATCCTAAAAAATTTAAAAACAAAATTATCTATGGCAATAAAGATGAAAAATAAATATTTATCAAATTATTATATATTTTTTCCTCTTTTACCTTCGAAGTAAAGAGATATTTATCATACTTTTATTGTTGAATATATTTGCAAATCTGTAACTACCGTTTTTGTTTCCTTCATAGTATCTATTTCAGAAACGTAATAGTAATAGAGGTCTGGACAGTCACATCGTCCATCCCCTAAGCAGGACACAAACCCGCAAGCTCCGCGTTGACCACCAATTTAAAACACATAAGTGTTCAAAAAGTACACACATAGAATTTTGTGTTAATTCAAATGTCTTGCTGAGGAAAATACACTATAATGACGTAATAAAACTAATCTCAAAATTTATATACAATGATTGTAAGGTATTCCAACTCAAGCTCAATAATGGTAAAATTTTAAAATATCAAACACTAGTACGGATTAATTGGTACTGCAAAAATCGTTATTAACACACCATTAGTTAATGTTACTATATCCATTAACCAAACCACGTTATCGCGAAAATCCCCGACAATAAGCAACAAACAATTTTCGAAAATTTGACAAATGCCTGATTTGATATAGAATGGTTAAAATCAAACAACAAAATTAATTCCGACAATTTATTTGCATTCACAATGAAACCTCAACAAGTTATCTTAAATTCACCATAATAAAATATACCAAATTACAATTTATCATTTTTAATTTTATGTCGATATTGAATGAGGTGACTAATAAAAAAAGGATATATTCAACTATAGGCCCTTTTTAGATTAAAAATTTGAAAAAAATTAAAAAGTTAAGAAATCATTTAGATTCAATATCATTTAATAGTATATTCATTATTGTAAATTACACTTTAATGAATTTGGTTTTTATTCAACTGTTCTTCAAAACAATCTTTCATGTATGGAACCTTGGCCATACTGTATTTAGCAAAATGTATATCATTACATTGAATATAAAATAATTTTTGAAGATCAAGCTTAAAATCTTATCCTCGTCTTCTTTAAACTGGGAAACATAAATTGTTTTAGTATAAAGTGAGAACATTTAAAAATTTACATAAATTATGGAGAATTAGAAATATCCATGTTGTCTGACTTTTCTGAAGAATCCTTTTCAACTACACTGTCAATTTCAGTCAAATATTTATCTTTATCTGTCTTCTCAAATCCTTTTTCCTCTTCATCATAATTTCTGGGTACTTTAGAATGAGATCTAGATCGATCTCTTGGCCTATCCCGGTCCTTATCTTTCTTAGTTTCCTTCCTATCATATTTTTCTCTCTTTCTTTCTCTACTTCGAGATCTGCTGCTTCTTCTTTTTCTTCTAGGAGATGGTGACCTTCTTCTGCCTCCTCTAGATCTTGAACGTCTTCGATCTTTCTTTTTACGATCTCGAGATCTGGAACGATATTTACTTTTTGATCGAGACCTATCACGTGATACCTTTTTTTCTAAAGCAGTATCAACACTTATCTCTTTATCTGACTTTTTCTCCTTGGATTCACGAGGTTTTGATTCTCTTTCTTTAGACTTTTCACTTTCTCGTTCCTTAGACTTTTCCTTGGACTTAGCTCTTTCTTTTTCTTTAGACTTTTCCCTTTCTTTAGATCTATCTCGAACTTTGGACTTTTCACTATCCATATCTCTAGACTTTCTGTCCCTAGACCGTTTTCTATCTCTTGACTGATCTCTAGATCTTCTGTCTTTAGATTTAGCCCTTGAAATAGATTCTCTTTCTCTGGACTTCCTTCTCCAGGTAGATGATTTTGATCTAGATCTTCTAGATCTCGATGTTCTTGATCTAGATCGGCTTCTTCTAGATCTAGAAGAGCTACGTTTCCTAGATCTAGACCTTCTTTTTCTATCTCTAGATCTTGATCTACGTGTCCTCGAGCCAGATCTTCTTCTGCGTGATCGTGATCTTCTCCTAGATCTGGATCTTGATCTACGCCTCCTACCTCTTGATCTAGACCTTGACCTCCTGGAGTTCCTCTTATCCTTAGTGAGCATTCCTATCACAGGTTCAATTGAAGCACTGATCATATTTTGTGCTTCTTTGAACCGGGACATAGCTTCTTCTATTTCCTTCTGAGCTGCTTCATTACTCTTTGCTTGCGGTTTAACAATAGCTTGAGTTGAATGTTGAACTTCTAAGATATTCCCGTTGAAATCGGTACCATTCATTTTCAGTGCATTGAGCACACTAGGTTGATCTGTAAATTCAATCATATATAGAGGTGTATCAGTGGAAGTTCTGGTTGCTGTTCGTAAATACTTGACTTCACCAGCCCTTAAAAAATGGCTAATTATATCTTGTGGATTGGTTGTAGGATTAATATTAAGAACACAAATAGTTCTCCGAGTTTCTTCAATTTTGTTGCTATCATAGGTAACAGGTAGAGGAGGATATGGAGATAAATCATTTGCTTCTAATTGTGGATCAGATGTGACTATTACTTGTTCATTTCCTGTTCCTTGAACCGTATTAACTACATGAGCTGGTAGTTTCGGCTCATTAACATGAAGCCCTGGTACAATAGTTCCATTTCGGGTCATTTCTAATGCATAGTATTCATCAGGAATTTCTCCATTTTGTACAGGAAGGACAATAAGAGCTCTATCAATGAAGACTGTATTCGTCATATGCTGAGCTATTCCAACTGTACTGGAATCCACGAATTTGATGTAACATATTCTAGACTGTACTGGGCAGGACACATCTCTTATAGTAGGATACAAACGTATATCTTCAATTTTCCCTAGATACCCAAACAATGTTTGCATCTGGTCTTTAGTGGCTTGTGGTGCAATATTGGTCACCTGTATAATCTTAGTGTTTCCTACAGCCATTTTCATATGCTGCTTACCCCAATTTCACTGAGAAATTAACCCAACATTTTCAATGCGTTTCATAACGACTGTATGAAACGTTCAACATACTACCCGTAAACAAACATGGAACATTTTTCACTAATGGGTTCCCAATTACTTCTACGGTAAGAACACTTTTAAATATTTAATTTTATACCGAATGTACTAATATTTTTCAAAATGCAAGCACAGAACACAGAACACTATTTTAATTTGAGTTTTGAGTACGCTTTCGAATGCTTTAGATCCAGAACACAGAATTTTAATTAATTAATGGCACAAAAAACCATTATACTTCTTCTATCCTTAACACATGTCCGTCAAATTACATCAAACGACAGCTGACGCTAAAACAACCAGTCAGTTAAACCATTGTATATAGAAACAATAGGCGTATTCTTTTTACCAACTTTAGCTGAGATTAACTGAGATTCTCAGTTCTGACTCAGTAGTTAGAAGGCAAAATGCAAGATTCTATGCATCTATTGAGATGAAACAAGGTAAAAAGAATACGGCTAATATCTATATACAATGGTTAAACGGTTAAACCACAAATAGCAAAAGCATAGATTAAGCTGTGCTCTGTGATGTGTGGCGCAAGCGCAAATATGTCAATTGAATCTTGAATCATTCATATCTTGTCTATGATCATTCCATAGACAAGATATTAGTGTTCTGTGGACAAGATATTGGATCATTCCAATCGTTTTCATTCGTCGGTCAACGCAGGGGGGTGAAGCCAGAGTCGAAAAAGTGGAAACATGGACGTACGTCGTATGTCCCCACTTATTTTGTTCGCTTGTCGTAGATATGTTCAGGTGGATGAATGACAATGACATGAGTGCAATGAACTCTATACTAACTGGAAGGGATACGTCCATTCCATACAAAGTTCGTTTGAAAAGTGAGTCAGGGGCAACGGAGACAAAGATAGCACTATTTATTTACGGTAACCTGTCTTTGTTGCACTCATACAAGCGAGTTATGTTTATCTGCATGAATTATCTTTTACTTAGAAATTCAGGTAGTTTGGGGATTACCTTCGTTTGGAATGTGCAATATTATTGAAGATGAGATGAACATTTATTTCGTTTTGGTATGCCATTATAGTTCAGCTGCCTTTATCGTGTGAAGTTTAAAAAGTACAGAATTTTGTTAGTGCAAGTTGTGATTGGGCGATAGTTTCAAACTTTTGATAGTTTTAACAATAAATAAAAATGGTTATATATTGTGTAGCGTTTGGATGCAAGAACGAGCAAGATTATATATGGAAGAAGTCTTAAAAAAGCATTTTCCAGGTAAAAATAACAAAATTACATTTTTAAACTCAAGAGCTACAGCATATTTTCTTTTTAGGTTTGCCATTGGAACTTGTACTTCTTCAAAAAGGGAACGATGAAGGTGTAAATCCTAGGCAACGCAGATATTCACCTTTGATGAAACAATTTGCCCACACATTATACTTTTATTCACCTGAAGCGTATAATTGTTTACGCAATCAATTAGTAGTAGTAGCTATCATGTAGGTACAGTGTGTTTCAATATTTAAATAAAAGTTGCTTTTGCGATTTTCTTTTCAGTTTATTTACCAACCACATAGGAGAACAGTTAAAATTTGACTTGAACCATGCACTATTTGCTTTATTACTTTAAAATTGATTAATTGTTCACAAATAAATTCACGCTTACTTCTAATTAAGCATGCAAAATTTAAAATATTTAAAAGAAGTCGCGAGCGTTCCATTAACTTTTCATTTTATTTACCAACCACATAGGAGAACAGTAAATATTTGACTTGAACCATGCACTATTTGCTTTATTACTTGAAAATTGATGAATTGTTCACAAATAAATTCACGCTTACTTCTAATTAAGCATGCAAAATTTAAAATATTCAAAAGAAGTCGCGAGCGTTCCATTAACTTTTCATTTTATTTACCAACCACATAGGAGAACAGTTAAAATTTGACTTGAACCATGCACTATTTGCTTTATTACTTTAATCCTGATAAATTGTTCAGAAAAAAAATCACGTTTACTTCTAAATAAGCATACAAAATTTAAAATAAACAAAGAAATTCGCGAGCGTTCCATTAACTGCAATGAGATAGAAAGAGATAGATATCCGTAAGCAATGCGGGTTGCCTAATGGCGATTTCCATTGACACGCTCGGATCACTCGGAGTCATATTTGACAGATATTTTTCGGTTCAATTGGACAGATGCATGACAGATGAGATCGATTTCGAGTGCTCCGAGCGGGTCAATGGAAATCGCCATAAGAAATCGGTTTGCCTCACTTTTCTCCCAAGGCGAGTCCCTTCCAGGTATATATATAAGGTCCTTTCGTTTGCTTCTTGGTGTAGTGTAATCTACACTGCACTCAGAATCAGCTGATTTTCAGTGCAGTAACGCAAACGAATGAGAAGTACACTGACTGATGTTTGTTTATCTAAACGTCAAAACATTGGTTATTATTTTTGTTCAGCCATCAATCTGATGGATATAAATCCCATACTGTAGTAATCTCCCTTCCCTGACGGCTTTTTCAAAAAAAATAACAGTAAATTCATAGTCTGAAAAATCAATATACTTCAGATGATATGAGTTCTTATAAAAGTTTGGAGGCTTATAATCAGACATCATGTGGATGGGTGCGGAATATCTCCATAATAAAGACTGGCAATCATAGTTTGATAATTGCAAAGGTATAGAGGTTCAACAATCATCTTCAAATTCATATATTTCACTATAACTATCATGGATGTATTTGAAGAAAAGTATTTGAATACCTACCTATATCATCGAAGGAATTGCAGGATATCGGTAAGCCCCAATCTATCAAACTTTTAGTTCTTAAAATTTGATACTTGTTGGTTATTTTTATCTTATGTGTGCTGTTGAATTTATTAGTGGCAGTAATGAATGATTCTTCAAGGATGTTATATGAATGCAACTTCTATCAACGTTAGTAAAATGTTTTATTTATCAATATTTTTCAGGCAGAAGCATCAACATCAATTTGACAGTGGTTGAAAATAAATCTATTGAAATAGAAAGCAGGGAGCAGTTGAATATCAAGAGTTGGTTTTAAGCATGTGTAGGATTAAGAAGTATTTCACAGTGACAATGGGTTATTCATGCTCGTCATTACAATGGTTTTTGGTAATAGTTTAAACTGAAGCAAGCATATTTAAAAAAATTTACACTAATATTAATAGAGTAAAAAACACATTGTATACTTTATAATTTATTTACAACATTCATCATGTCTAAGCAGTTCTGTTTAAATAAATTAATCTACAATATACATTTTGCTTTGTAACAGCCGTATTCTCGTTTTTGTTCGCTTGGTTTGGACCTGGCATCAGAGTTGGGAAAATTAAATTTATTCATCAGGAATTAACTATATTAGATTATAAAATATAACAGATAAATTACATACACAATCATATTCTATAATGGAACCCAATCAGGATGATTTTTATCGGACAAATCTGCTGGCTTACCTAGTGAAAACATGGTGGACAATTTTCTATATTCTAACATGAGAAACAACTCAAAATTTTATTTCCCTTCATACTTGAATGAAAACGTGTTAAATAAATCATACCAAATTTGAGTTTCGAAGCTGTTAAGTCGAATCTCTTCAGCAGACGAATCCATAAATCTCTGGTTTTTGCTGAGGTAACAAAGAATTGACAAGCTGGAAAGTGTTATTTGTCTTCTAAATTTTCCACAGTTTCCATTTGTAGTGACATACTAATGCAATAGAATTCTTGCCTTTGAACACAATATACCTAGTTCTTTCTTATAATCCCTCAAGGTGATCGGTTAAGTTCAGCTCTACATCATAGACCTTATAAATTAGGTCTATGCTCTACATTCATACAAGATTCAAATTGAAACCAAGATATTAAAATAGATCTATACCTTACTCACTTACTTACGCACTTTCTGCATATAAATTTACGTGAAAAATGTAATATTTGTACGTTTTTCAGTTCGCCCTTGCTACTGCAGCTCATGAACTTGCAAAAATTTGGCATTTATCACTAAAAATTAATGTTTATGGAACAAATAAAGATAGTAAAATATTCACTTCACTTCATAAACAGCAATTCAATTGATATAACACTCACAAATATCGAAAAATCCAGGAAAATAAGAGCAAAACAAACAATAACAGTACTAATTCCTGCTTTGTTGGTCCTCCAATGTCGTGTCAACTGACAGAACTGCACGTAAACCATTATTTCTTCATTCTTCAGACCTTATTGCAAATTTTAAATTTGATAATACCCATTTTAAAGAAGAGATCAAAGTTCCCAGACAACAAATATTTTCATAACAAGTCAATTATTGGCGCCTTCTTTTTGCCGTAACATTAACCATAACCCTATATTCTGTTTTGAGTGCATTTCACACCTCCTTTCGACCAGGTGCAGATAAACTACACTTGGTGTACACTGGTGTAAATCCAATAAGCAAACGAATACTAATATCGAGTGCAAATTACACCGAGTGTAGGAAAGTGCTACACTTTCGATGCAAACGAAAGGACCTATAGAGTTCACTGCATGAGTGTCAGGAATTCATTTACTTCATAAATGTGACAAGAGTGACAATATATACGTGAGATTTCTAGTTTGTGGCAAATAACAATAATAATTGTTATACTAGTGTTATTATATTACCCGTGTGAAGATGAGTTTGTTTTTTTTCGTAATTCAATGAAAAAGTTTCCGTTTCAGGTGATGTTGAAGATATAATATTCCAACTCCTTTTAGGTGTTCTATATAAAATGTAACGAAAAATTTTCTTTCAGAATTCAGATTATGTTGACAATATAATTTAATAGTTTTAATGGTGATTTGTCGGTAATTTGATGACATTTTTTCAGGGATGTTAAAGATTATGGCCACTTGGTGAGATCTGATAGGTTTATATTTATACGAAGTTCAATTCTGCAAATCTGATTGTGTTTAATATCTTATTGAATTAAGAAAATGGCTTCAGGTTCTGCTACTTCATTGTTGCGAAAGATGAAGAGTATCCTTTCCAAAATTCATATATCAGCCATTCATCACTTGTTTGCAGAAACAGAAGTTTTTTTCGTTTCCCTAAAGACCCTTCCACCTTGAAAATTTAGAATGATATTTGTAAAATAAGTCCTAGCAAAAATATTTCTAATTTTCGCTGACTGACTGCCTGAATGTAACTGGTTTCAGACATTTGTACCTAATACATGCATTCACTAAACACTATGATTGTATTAACTGTTGAATATTTTATTATTATAGTAGTAGTCTATTAACTGAGATATTAGTTATAGTGTGATTAACGTTAATATTTTACTGAGAAGCATCTTGATCACGAATATTTATATTTAAAATATATTTCAATATTCATCTATCACTTAATATCTAAAAATCCTTCTTTCTTTTTTCAGAAAGTAGTGATGGTGACCGTCATCACCTAGATTGATGGATTCTACCGGATTTTGACTGTCAATTGTGACTGGTGGTAGTTTCTTCTCCTTCCTAGATGAATCAGTGTTATTGTGATTTAGTGAAGTGACAATTCTGATCATTATGAAACTGAAAGACCATTGTGTTGAGTGTTGACCAACGAATAATTTATCCCTAACTCTATATACAAGTGTTATTTTGACATTTTATTCAGATATTTGTACTGGAATTTGGTAGTTATACCCCTAATAACTTGTAATAACTCAGCAAATTCCAAAAAGACCTATGGTTGGTCTAAAATTTTGTTTGTTTCATTGAATTGTGTCATGGTTTTTAGTTTCTCTAGAACAGGGTTTCTCAAAGAGGGGTCGCGAACCCCTAGGGGTTCGCCATTTGACTGTAGGGGGTTCGCAATAAGATTCAAGTAAAGGTGGCTTGATGACTAGGAGGCACATGTGACAAACATGGTGGCATGGGCTCACCACCATGTATTAGTTAAGCGGTTCGCCTTCATCTGGAAACTTGAAAAGGGGCTCGTAAAGCCTAAAGTTTGAGAAACCTTGCTCCAGAAGCAAATTGAACTTAATTTGTTGTAGAAAATTGCTAACTAAATTATATTCACATTCGAAATATTCAACAAATATCATTTACTTGTTTAATTCTATAATAGATGTATACATAATTGTAAAAATGATGTTAATAAAGAAATTATTGTTTTTAAAGCTTTGTTTCATTTTGAAGCATCTTTTCTTTCGAATCATTTTAAATTTCGAATACAATAATGAAAAAAGGTGGGGATATTCCATTATGGTTCTAGGGGGTGTCCGCTTGTATATGTCATTTTAATGTGACATATACTTCTACAAGCGGACACCCCTAGATCCATAATGGAATATCCCCACTTTTTTCGCCCCATCTCTCTCTAATCTATGGTATGTAAATGTCACTACTGTTGCACACAGTTTACAAGGCAGGTAGCACTTCTTATATTATATCACAGATTATATGTTCTGTGGGTCAACGTGGAATATCTTGTTATAAATACAAAATATAAATTTTTTGAAGAAACATTTTTATTTTTTTTCTAGTGATACGATCCTCACGAAATTTTGCAAAAAATTATTATTGTGGGAACATTATTTCAGATGGGTATAACACCAAAACCGTTTGGCTGATTAATCCCATTAACGAATTTATCTGTCGCATTTGCACGCACAATAACCTAGCATGAAAATTTCAAGTCGCTATCTCTTCCGTTCAAAAGTTATCGTGGTAATGGACTGCTGGCATTTGGTCAAAATGATAGTACGCTGATCCCTAGAAGTTCTAGGAACAGCGAGTACTTAACATGTATTACTTCATGATATATATGGATTTAAAAAAAATGGTTCAAGCCCTCTGTGGACAGGTCGAGCTTTCTGGCGCTCTTTTGTTCAAACAGACAAATTATATCTCCGAAAGTATTGTTTTCTCAGAGTTCAGAATTATATCAATGTATTCTTATGATAGAACTGCATCATAAAGGAAAGTCAATTCAAATAATAGTATATTTTTCAAGAACACTCCACCATGGAAGAAATCAAATCAAAATACATAGCTGAAATGAATTCGACTCTCTCTTATAGAACAGTATGACATTTACGAGTATGAACACAGATCATATAATAAATCATAGATAGAATAATTATAGCATTCTGTGAAAACATAGAAGTACGATTCATTATCAAAATTTCGAAAAATCATATCTCCGAAAGTATTAGCTTGTTAAGAGTTGAAAATTATATCAATGGATTTTTATGATAAAACTGCATCCTAAAAAAAAATTATTTTGAAATTTGTAAGTTAAAAAAAAATTTTTTTTTCTTTACTCCGAAACTATCTGGCTATTTTGCCCAATAGCGAACTTAACCGAGATATTTATCTCCCTAACCTACTCTGAAAATTTCAACTGCCTAGCTCATTCCGTTCGCGAGTTATTGTAGAAACAAAATTTAAAAATTTTCAAAATTTTTTTTTTACACTTTACGGTAACCCGATCAAAACAAAACTACACATGCGTCTAAAGGTCATGATTCTACAATTTGATGCTAAATATCAGATAGATCGAGAGATCGGGTTCGGAAATATTCATAAAAAATGTTTTTACTAAAAACGGCCATAACTCCGAAACCGCTTGATGGATTTCACCCGTTAACGAACTCGTCCGAGATATTTACGCTCCAAACCTACCCTGCAAATTTCAATCCTCTAACTCCTTTAGTTCGAGAGTTATCGTGTTAACGGACGGCCGGCCGGACGGACAGAATCGATTTCGACCACGGATTCTTGATCAGTGAGTCGAACCAAATCGTTTGATACCATTTTCAGCCAAAAATTGGAAAATTACAGACATTTGGGCAAATTTATAAGCACTCTGTTCCGAGGAACAAGAGCGCCAAAAATTCGTGAAAAGCACTATCGTGAAGTCTGAAGCTTTTGTTTGCACGTTCTATACTGTCTATTCACGCCTCACACAACCTTCAAGCCGTCTTTTTAGTGTTAACACGGTGAAATCCGGTACTCGATTGTAAAATGGTGGCTTATTACTGCAGAATTTGACAGATAGTTACTAAAATATGGATTTTTTGAAGAAAACAATTTTTTTGGGATACGATCCTCCTGAAATTAGCGCTATGGCATTCTACAACTAACTCCGAAACCGTTTGGCCGATTAACGAACTTGACCGTCACTTTCAAATATTGACAGTCGATATCACTTTTCATTCGAAAGTTATCGTGGCAACGGACGGCCCGACAGAATCGAATTCTTCGAAACCTTTTTAACAAAAAATTAGAGACATTTGGGCAAAATTACACCACGCTGTCGACTAAAACATGCGCGCAAAAATGTCTTTGTTTCGTACTGGCAACAAAGAATAATTGCACACGAATTACACATAACCTAATAACACAAACAGGGACGTCCTCAGAGAAAATCAAATTATAAATACTAATTAGAAAAGCTGACACCAGATTGCCTCTGGCTGAAAATATTTCGACTGTAGGCAAAAAAATTGGTTCAAGCCCTGTGGACAGAAGCTTTCTGGCGCTCTAGTTCAAACAGACAAATTATATCTCCGAAAGTATTGGTTTCTCAGAGTTGGGAATTATATCAATGGATTCTTATGAAAGAACTTCATCTTAGTCGAAATTGAATTCAAACATCATAGAAGAATTTTAATTCAACAAGAGTGCCAAAAATTATCAATCCAAAACCAATAGACAAATTCTACCCAACAACGAACTCATCCGAGATATTCAATCCTCAATTCTATGATGAACGATAATTTATTCTTTCCTCAAATCCACTCCAATACACCAGTTTTGTTTTTACTGGAGATATTCTGAACACAATATTATTAACTTACCATTACCATTCCCATCATCATGGATTGACCATCGGCATGAAAATATCAACCAACAAAAAGTATGATATATTATAATTCTCATAATTATTCTACGATTGCTGGAATGAATTAGACATGTCATGTCTCAGGAAAATAAGTTGACATTATGACAATTCATACATAGAATATTTATATCATTCTGTAAAAACGTAGAAATACGATTTATTATTGAAATTTTGAAAAATGGTATCTCCGAAAGTATTAGCTTGTTAGAGTTAAAAATGATATCAATGGATTCTTATGGTAAAACTGCTTATTGAAGAAAATTTAATTTGGAATTTGTCATGTAAAAAAAAATTTTTTTTCTTACTCCGAAACCATCTGTGCGATTTTGCCCAATAACAAACTTAGCCGAGATATTTATCTCCCAAACCTACTCTGAAAATTTCAACTGTCTAGCTCATTCCGTTCGAGAGTTATCGTGCCTACCGGGACAGAATGAATTTCGACCACGGATTCTTGATCAGTGAGTCGAACCAAATCGTTTAAGACCATTTTCATCGAAAAATTCGAAAATTACAGACATTTGGGTAAATTGATAAGCACTCTGTTCTGAGGAACAAGAGCGCCAAAAATTTAGAAATCATTAGCAATTTACGTATTATTTAATAACATATCAAATGATACATTATGTTGCACAAACATTGCCTATAAAAATGCTCCAATGAAAATGGCATTAATCTAATGTATACAAAATCTCAAATATATATATTATTTGTAAATGACTATGTTCAGATCATGGAGGGAGATTGAGTATAAAAAAAATGGATTGAGAACGTCTTAGAAAATGTTTTTATTCACAACAATAATGTTTAAATCGACATTTGCTTATGTACAAATATTCTCAATATAACTCAGTATATTGCGATCTGCTCACAGAACAGTAAAATTCCCCAATATTATCCAGGGGTCTTCATAAACTTCAGTTGTAAATTCTCATTGAAAAAATATAGAAGGGAATTAAGTGATAAAATAAAATAAAAATAACCTATAACTAACGACAGTAAAAAAAATCCCAATTTTTTCCACAATATACAAGGAAAAAAACATCTTCGAACATTATAACAATTTATTCAAATTATTTGAAACCCTAACTACGTATTTTGTTCGCTACATAAAATCATTAAAATCATCATAATCGTTGACATATGCAGATAGGGGCTGAAAAAAAATTATTATTAAAAAATGGTAACAATAAAGGTAGTAGTGATTTTTCAAGACGGGTTTATACAGCAAATAAAATAAGAAATAAAATTAGAAAAAATAAGAAATTTGAACATATACATTTCTATGAGTGCGTTTATACACGAAATAAGGTAAAATAAGAACTTTTAGCAGCACTATTCATGGACGTCAAGAAAGCATTTGATACTGTCTGGCATGCCGGTTTGCTGTATAAATTACACCAATTACACTGCCCAACATATATAATAAGGCTGATTAATCAATTTTTAATGAAAAGGCGTTTACAAGTCAAGGTTAAAAATGATATTTCTGAGGAATTTTCACCATCACAAGGATTACCACAGGGCTCACCACTTTCTCCTACACTCTACAATGTATTCAGCTACGACATATATAATCATAATTACGAAACAGCAGAACATTTCAACAAACAAGCATACATACTACAATTTGCAGACGACACGACCCTTATTACTCATGACAGTACCACAAAAAAGTGTGTAGCACAATTACAAGAACTGACAAACAGTACCATAAAATGGATGAAAAAATGGAGGATTCAACCCAATCCGGCAAAAACCAAGTTGATTTTGTTCAATCACAAAATAAGAACAGACTCACCAACGATAAAATTGGCAGATGACCGAATAATACCATCACAAAATTGCAGGTACTTGGGAATACAAGTAGACAACAAACTTCAGTTCAAAACCCATATAAAACATCAAAAGAAATCAGCCATTGTAAGGGCAGGTCACTTCAGGTCATTAACGTACAAGAACACAGGTATAAGCATGAAAACAGCAAGTAGAATATACAGCATGATCTGCAGACCAATACTTGAGTATGCTCACACAACATTCATTAACATCGCCCAAACACAGCTCAAGAACATTGCAACTGCAGAAAGAATTTGTCTCAGAAAAATTACAAAACTGAGAAATCCAAACAACCCTCTTTACAACCCTTCCAACGAACTATTATACCAGACTACAAAAATAGAACCGATACTTACAAGAATGCAAAGACTCAGCAAGAAATTCATCAAGAAAGAAAGCAATAGATCCACCCTCAACCCTCTCGTCCACTCTTACCAAGAAGAAGCAGCTAAAATAAAACTACCAACTCTGCCACTAGCACAATATCTCGAAACTCTTTAAAACAAACACACATTTTAATCATAATGTATTGTATACAGAAATACTTTTGTAACTGGCAGGAAGACTTCGGTCGTTAGCCAATTGATCTTGTATCAATAAAGTTTATTATTATTATTATTATTAAGAACTTTTGCCCACTTTCATCTTTACTTCTTATTTTATGTTATTTTGTATGGAAAATGACAATGTGCATGCTCAGAGTGAAATTCACAGAACTTGCATAAAATTGTCAAAAGGCTGCGATTTGATTAGTTCATTCTTATTTCTAAGTTTGTTTTACGTTAATCTGTATATAGAATCTTCTTAACCCTTAATTCTTATTTTATTTTAATTTGTTTCTTATTTACTGTATAAACCCGCCTTATGTTCCTTCATTTACATTATTAGATATCGAAAATAACTTACATTCGCATCGTCAACTTTCAGTTTCACCTTGCCTTTTCCCTTATTTTTCTTTGCCTTATCTCCCTTTTCAAATTTCTGTTTCTCTAGATACAAGTTATCTAAACTATTCTTAATTTTCCTAATGTCATGGGAGGGTACTGAAAATTCAAGTTTTTGAAATTGTCTTTGATCGATTTCGGATACATGAGACTAATACTCACAGCCTGCGCATATATTCCTTATCAGATTGTCTGCGAAATTGACAAATTCTGCATTTTTGGACATTGACAAGAGCTTCTTTGAAAGGTTCTCTCCAAATTCTTGAATATCATCCTTGTTGGTGGGTAAATCTCCCAAAGAATCTCCTGTTGAAAATGTGGTTTCTAGTGCCAAATTCAAATCTGATTCTTTCTGCATTCGCAATCTTTCTTCGGGAGTTAATTCCTCCTCATCTTCATATTCCCTTATCCGTTTGTCATCATCTTTCTTCATGCGCTGAAAGATCGAGAATATTATGGATTATAAACACATCATATCATCGTTTCATGTGATTTTCATATTTTAATTTATGCTCGAATTGGAAGAAGTTCAAACATTACTTGCAAGTATGCAACTTCAATCATTGCAAAATGTGATTAAAGGCAAACACAAAAAAATATAAATATACTGTGTATTGTTTCAGGGTCAGTTATTACATATTTGAAATAATTGATTGAGGTGACCCATTTTAAAAGATCCACTGAAATAACTCCTTGGGAAGGAAATGTTTCAAATGAAAGTTTCTTAGTCTTCAGGGGGACATCGAACACAGACATTTAATTTGATGTTGGCGTTTTATTTCAAGTTGACACCGCTATAATAAAATAATCGTGAATTTTATATTGTGTACCTATAATTTAAGAAAATTTTCTTTAGTATTATTTGTTTCTTATTCATTTATTTCTCCTTATAATTTTTTTTCGTTAATTGATAAAAATTCCAGAATTCACGAGAATTAAAATTTCGGATTCGTTTTCTAAATAGAGATCATCACCCAAATCCAAAATAGAGAAAGGCAAGAGCCTCGTAGAATATCTTCTGCTAGAGCATATTTAAATTAGCGTTCTAACAACTTCAAACTGATTCCAAAGACAAGGCTTTCGAAGTCTAATGAATCGTAATATATCTGATCCTATTTATAGCAGTGAGATAAATTCTAGCAAAGAATTATAAACCATGATTTGAGAATTCGTACTGTCTATTCCGTCTGCTCTTTGAAGCGTCTTCATTCTTACACGTACTCAAAACCAACAGAAAAAATAATATTCAAGAAAATTATACAGTGAGCATCAAAAGTTTGGAATACTGGATTTATATTCTCCCCTTTCAGGAATAGCGAAAAATGGTTTGATAGGTCAAATTAATTTATTTTGAAGCATTTTCTCGTAATTTTTATTGTTCTATGATGTCACCGATATTTTTTTTAATTGCAAGCCCCTATTTTATTTCTTGCCATGGATAGATCATAATATTCTAAATTCAGTAAAGTACTTGTAACGCCATTTGGGTCAATATTCTCAAGATTTTAAGTTCTCAAATTTGAAAACATGTGAAAACTTTGAAATGAAGTCTACACCAAATAAACACATTTTTATTGCAAAAATGTTACCTGAAGGTGTTATAACTTACAAAAATTATCAAAGTAAGTGTTCAAATTGATGGCCATTCACTTCTAGACAATACGCCAATCGAGCTTGAAACTCATAACAAACATTTTGGAAAGTTTCAGGCTGTATTGCCTTGTATTCGTCCCGAATCCTGTGTTTCAACTCCTCGATGTTGTTTGGTCGATTGAGGTTAACTTTGCTTTCGATATAAACCCATAAGGAAAAGTCAAATCTAGATACCGAGTCAGCCGTTCAATAAATTCACCTGTTCACGGAACCCAAATGGCGTTACATGTGCATTACTGAATTCAGAATTTTATGATCTATCCATGTCAAGAAGAATAATTAGGGACATGCAATTAAAAAATATGTCGATAAAAGTAGAAAAATAAGAATTACAGAAATATTCCAATAACCAAACCATTTTTCGTTATTCTTGAAAGGGGAGAAAAAATGCATTACAGTATATTAATGAAGATAGATGTCAATTTTTCATGCTTTGTTGCTGCACACATTTGGATCCGTGGCATCATGAAACGCTATTTTTGTTCTAATAATACACTCCAATTGTTCATTTCAGAACTCGTTCTTAACTGCAATGGATAGGGGTGTTCGAATGAATTTAATAAATCCAGAATCAGTGTTAAAAATACTACAAGTAGCTGAAATATCATCTCTGAGAACGGCCACCAGACTGAGACATCCCAGGAACCGACTACACAACCTGCCCAATAATCTATTATATGAGTTAACCAAAGTACAACCAATTAAACAATGTATGGAAAAACTAAATAAGAAATTCATGAAGAGACTACAAGACTTGGAGGATGTACCTGATCTGGTACAATGTGATCCGCCTCAACACCCACAAAGCACTATTGCAGAAACTGAATGATTTAACTGTAAGTTAATTTAAATTATATAATTCTTCCTTTTTTTTTTGTGAATTCATAGTGTAATCCAAATTTATTATTGGCTGAAGGACTCAGGACGATGGCCATAAATACATTTATTATTAAATCCAATTTTGAGATTGAATTTCATCTACTGAGTAGAAAAATGATTCAAGTATAACTGATGATATACGTGATATATTTTTTGAGTATTTCTAGATAGTACTAATTGAGCATAATTTTAGAAAAAATTGATAAGGTATTGACACATCCGCACTTAGCCCCTTTACTATTGAATGTGGTAATAGTTTACCTCTTTTTCAGCAATTTTTTCACTGAGAATTTTCTTTTTAGATTTCTTTACTGGTTCTGATGATTTTGCATCTTCTTTTCGTTCTTCATCTTCGTCTTCCCAATTATCCTGAAAATAAATCAATCAATCTTTGTGTTGATGGGACTCACAAACAAGTACAATTTTGTAACATATGGTTCAAGTTAAGAAAGTACTTTCTACTTATCCAGGAAAATTCAAATCAAAATCATCGTGTTGAAGTTATATTGATAATTGATGAAGTTTTTGGTGGGCAGTGATTTGTTAAATCATCCACTTGCACTTCATATAAGTTTATGAATTTGGAAATATTCTAGAATTTAGGTTATATATAGATTAATGAAAAACTGCCTGCATTATTTACTCTTTGTAGAAGTCACTTGAAAACTTACTTTAATTTCATCTTCCTCGTCTTCTCCTGCCCATTTATTAACAACTGGATTTACTACAGGAGCGATTGCTGGAGGTTCAAAGTTATCATCATCTGAAACGAAATCAAATTATTTCTTTTCTCGTAGAAAAAAATAGAGATTTGTACTTACCCCAAGACTCCATTATTAAGAAAAAACTCGTACACTGCCCCAGAAATTAGATTATCGAAATTCACGTGTATCCAGAAACCTTACGACGGCACCACCAGAGGACACACCTGCGTCAATGCCTAATGACTCACCAAATTGAAATTTTGGCAGAATATCTTTGATAGGCAAGGATTATCAAGCAACACGTTTGAATTTTCTCAATTTCAGATACAAACTTCCATAAAATATAACTTGTCCCAAATTTTCTATATTTAAACTGGTTTCGAACTTTTCCATTTCTACTGCAATGTTGACAACTCAAAAAATTTCGACTTTCTGAGCATAGACAAAGTCAAAATTTAATTTCTATGTTATGTCACAGAATCTGTAAAGGTTCGTTCCAAGTGCTCCCGAAATCGTATGAAGTAATTTGCATGGTAAGTTTTGGGTGCGTTCAAAATAATGAAATCGTAGCAGTGCAGATTTAAAATCAGGTAATTACGAACGAAATGTTTTAACTCTTAAGGCTGGTTTATGCTGGCTGGTAACTTTAACTTAACCCTTAACTTAAAAATTGAAACATAGATTTCTATCTTCCTTTCCAGCTACTGAACTCACACAAGGCTGCTCGGATCTCCAACAGTATAGATCCGATCATGTTCAAACTTGAAACTTGGTAGTAGAGTTAGGTCTTGAAGGCTCTCGCAAAATTTCAGCGATGTCGGACCAATAGTTTTTGATATATAGAATTTTTTTCAATAATTTTCTATGATTTTTAAAAAACTTTCTAGTGATACCATCCTCACAAAATTTTGCAAGAATATTTGCCTTGCCATTTTACAAATAATAACCATGTTTGAATCGGATCGGTTCTGTATCTTTCGAGTTATTGAGGAATTAAGAACCAAATTTCAGATGGGTATAACTCCAAAACCGTTTTGCCGATTATGGCAATAGACGAACTCAAATTGCGCATTGAGATTATCAACCAAACCTGAAAATTTCAAGTCCCTATCTCTTTTCGGTCTTAGGTTATCGTGACGTAAATAATAGTTTTCAACAATTTTTTTAAATTTTCTTGCGATACGATTCTCACAATATTTCACAAACGTCCTAAGGGTTTATATTCTACAACCACTCACCTAGTTTCAATTCGATCCGATTAGTATTGGTTGCAGACAAAATTATTACTCGGAAACCATTGGGACGATTATGCCCATTAACGAACTTGTCCGTTAAATTGGGATGCGCCACCTACCCTGAAAATTTCAAGTCGCTATCTTTGTCCGTTCTCAAGTTATCGTGGCAATGACCGGTCGGCCGGACAGAATCAAATTTTACCTCGAATTCTTGATCAGGGAGTCGAATGTCGAACCCAATCGTTTGAGACTATTTTCGGCCAAAAAATATGTTCCCCAGAACATACGCGCAAAAAGAAAAAAATATTTTTCATCGTTTTCCGACCAGAAATTTGGTACATGAATCTAAATAGTATAATCTCAAACAAGTTTACTTGAAGCGATTCACAAAAAAAGTTGGAATTTTCCGAGATAATTAGGGCTTTACACGAGACGAGAGTAGGCGAGGGTATAAAAAATCTCGTCTCGGTCTCTCCAATTCCCAAAAAATTAAGTCTCGTTTAAGTCTCGTTCTCGTCTCGTTATCAGTTGTCTCGTCTCGTCTCGCTTAATTCTGCATAACGATAATAAATATTATGATATATAAGAGATGTTACGCTTATCACTGAGTTCAAGTGTTTTTCGGTTGAAGCTAGGAGATTTATTTTTCGAAATTACACAAATTTTATAAATATATTGGAGTAGAATAGAAATGGTAAATTGCTGAAACTTTTGCTCATACATGTTTGGAAATTGTCTACAATAGTGTTATGTGATTTTGGAATTGCACAACACAAGTGTTTGGTCACTTAGGTGCATGATCTTTAACTACTTTCTGATTTTGTGATATAATATGTGATGTAGTGTAATATTCTGATTCTGCTAAATAAATAAATAAACGAAATGTATACAATAATGAATAATTTTGTAAAGCCATATTTATTACGCTCTTATACAAAAATATTTGTACATGTACATGTTATTTTTTGGCACTCTTGTTAATTTTAAACACTGATAATTTCAACTTTTAAATTACTCGATGACCAAGAATACAAACAAAAGCACGCTTTCATCACATCATCTCTCAATGATGTACGTGTTTTCGCCATGATCATACCTGCTGTGGAAAATAATCTTTCAACAGGTACGGATGTAGCCATTATATAAATCATCGGCCATCTTGGAAAGTGTAGGAAGAACTTTTTCATCACTCTCCACCACTGTAAAAGATTTTGATTTCTATTTGCTCTTTCTAACAGCAAATATTCTTCAAATTCAGCTTTCCAATACTCGAAAGTCTTGTTGATGTTTTTAAGAGGCTATCGATGTCGATATATTTTTTAATAGAATTGGACAATTTGGTATAGTTTTCAAAGAATACTTTCCCGGTGGGTAGATCATTGAGGATGTTCTTGGCGTATTCCTCATAACACTTTTCGAAACATTGAATAGCTTCATTTCTTACCCAGTTTTATTATACGTAGTTCCACAGATGTATACAATAATTGTTCACATCTTCACTGGAAGGAGCTCAAGAGAATAAATTTCTCCAGATGTTCAGATAGAGACGAAATTTTCAAAGCATTGGGATTTAGGGGCAATAAAAGTTGTCCGCTAAGTATTGAATTCATAAGGGCATCCGTTTTTATGGTTGTGAATTCTATTTTATCTTGAAAAATAATCTCAATTATTGTAAGTTCATAACTTATTAATAATCTTCTAAAAATCGTGTATTTCTAGAACGATCGATGTATAATATGGACAAAATATATTGGTAATTATAGTGGAAACTCTTCATATTCAATTGTTTTCTGTGGGTGTTGAAAAAAGTCGAGTCATATATAAAACTCCATACAAAAAATTTAACGAGACCAAAAACGAGACTCTCGTGTTGCGCTATATGTGGTCGCGGTATCGCCTGTAATATTTTTGAAAACGTCTCTTCTCACTTTTCCGAGACGAGACGAGTAAAATCTCGCTCCCGCGTGAAGCCCTAGAGAATATGGATATTTTTGTTTGAAAACGGCGATTTCCGCTCAAACTGGAAGTCTCAGGTGGCCGAGTTTTATATCATTTTTTATGCACCAACTTTTAGTAATTAATGAAATTCGGAAATAATAATTACAAAGAAAAGTCCCTCTTGGTGCGGAGTTGTTGGGAAGCACTGTATATGATATCTGACAATCTTTAATTCCTACACTGCAGTTTGAGTATATCTGCTGTCATATTACTAAAATATTTCGGATGAGGAAGATATAACAAATGAGAGTCTCTAATTAACCTGTAAGAACCTAGAAATTAACTGAAAATGCCCACAAAAACAAGTCTGTAGAATAAATGGGCCTCGGCGAAAATGCTCATTTCAGTTGTTGACTTAAAAAATTCAATTTTTGATCATTCGAGAAAAGACAATGTCATCTGCGTTGATGTTTCCTAGATTATTGATACAACTTTTGAGGGCGCAATAAATTTTCTCAATTTATTCTTTTAGTTTATCGGAAACATCTTGATCTGAAAAACTGCTGGCGCTGGCTTTATTAGACGATTCTAAATCGGTCACATATCGCACAACTGCAATCTTTTAGAATCTCAATCGTCAATCTTCAATCGCGTCATTAGGGCCAAATAACCATCATTTAGCTTTGATGACTGAATTTCAGAATTTCAGTGGATCGCTTCATTAAGGCTAAATTATGGTTATTTGTAGGTACTTAATGGCGCGATTGAAGATTGAGATTCAGAAAGGTTGCAGTTGTGTCATCCGGAGAAGCGATATATGTAGATAGGTATTATAACCACTTGAATTTAGAAATGGGTGTATTCATTTCGTCTTTGAATACTCCCCGACGTTATTTTCGGACACTTATAGCATCAAAATTCATATTATAAAACTGAACGAAATCATTTTCTTGAACGGTGAAAGAAAAGTTGAAAAATGCCTTGTCTCTTAATAGCAAGTGTTATACCTTTTTGAATAGCTGAAGAGACGAAAAAGTTATTAAAAGCATCTACAGAATAACTTCCATACATTTGTTTTAAGAAAAGCGCTTCAAAGTTAAAAACATTCAGTGAACATTCTTCAATTCTAACCATCGTCAAGCAGTCTTTTTAATCTGTTAGTAGTAGGTTCAGTTTTTGTTCATCATTTTTATTAATTGACATCCCCTCTAACTGGATACATAAAAAAAATTAACCCTAAAGCTCTAATCCTAGAACAAATCGATTAAACACCCAAAAAATGAGGGATTTAAAAAAAATCTATTAATTCAATATCTCAATAACGGTGAAATTTCGGAGAATAAATTATAGGGCCAAATTTATAAGAAATAACCTGAATAATAACGTCCTTCAATATTCAGTACGACTTACCGTGTATATATTGCATCGAGCCATTTCTTTCTTCTTGATGAATCTGATCTTCTGCTTACCTTGAATATCAACTGTGTTGAATTCCTTTAAATATCACACTCTAGTAAATACTTCACATATTCGCGGATGATTCCGGCCTGTAATTAAAACAAGCACTGACGTGAAGTCAGGAGCTTTTGTGCGTATGTTCTCTCGTCCATTCACCTGTAATTGACACTCTTAATCGAATTTACCATGGTGAATTCGATTAAGAGTGCCCAATACAGGAGAACAGACAATAGAATTCACCATGGTAAATTCGATTAAGAGTGTCGAATAAAGGAGAATGGATAAGAGAACATACGCGCAAAAGCTTCTGACTTCACGTCAGTGCTTGAACCAATTTTCTAAATTATCTCTGAATTTCGATGTAGAACTACAACATTGACAAAATATCAAGTTGAGTATATCATACCTTGTGGGTTAAACTCTTCTAATGTTATGACTGAGTATATCTCATTAAATAATAAACCATAGAAATTAGAAATCAACCTCTACTTGTTAAGAGAAACCTTCCGAACAGCACAAAAATTCAATTCCAGTTACAAGCTGGTAAGTTTTACATATATATCAAATTGGTTCAAGCACTGACGTGAAGTCAGGTGCTTTGGCGCGTATGTTCTATTGTCCATTCTTCTGTATTGGACACCCTTAATCGAATTTACCATGGTAAATTATGTTGTCCATTCTCCTGTATTGGACACTCTTAATTCGAATTTACCATGGTAAATTCGATTAAAGGTGTCCAATACAGGAGAATGGACAATAGAACATACGCGCCAAAGCTCCTGACTTCACGTCAGTGCTCGAAACAATTTATTTTTCGTAATTTTTTTGAAATTTTCTAGGGGTATGGTTCTTAGAAAAAAATTTTTTTGTCATTTTTTTTCAAATTTTCTAGGGGTGTACGGTTCTAAAAAATTTTAAACACGTCTTTATGTTGATTTTCTACTACTAGTTACCAAGCTTCAATTCGATTGAATCTTTATTTTTTGAGTTATAGAGGAAATAATATTCCAGGTGGGTATAACTCAGAAACCGTTAGACCGATTATGCCCAAAAACGAACTTAACTCTACCATTCGGATACGCAACCTACCCTGAAAATCGCAAGTCCCTATCTCCTTTCGCTCGAAAGTTATCGAGGCAACGGTCACCCATCTACTGAACTCGCACAAGGCTGCTCGAATCTCCCACAATATTTAACCGATCGTGTTAAAACTTGAAACTTGGCAGTATAGTTAGGTTCTAAAGGCTCTAGCAAAATTTCAGCAATTTCAGACGAATAGTTACTGATATATAGAAATTTTTTTTCAATTTTCAATGATTTCTTAGAAATTTTCTACAAATACTATCCCTACAAAATTTTGCAAGAATTTTCGCGTTGGCATTCTACAACTAATAACCATGTTGGAATTCAATCGGTTTTTTTTTTTGAGTTAATGAGGAACAAAAAACAACCAAACTTCAGATGGCTATAACTCTAAAACTGTTCGGCCGATTATTCTTATAAACAAACTCAACTGTCGCATTCGAATGCTCAACCTAACCTGAAAACTTCAAGCCGCTATCTCTTTCCGTTCTCAGGTTATCGTGACAACAAAAATATTTTTTAATAATTTTCTAGCGTTACGATTCTCACAAAATTTCACAAACGTGCTTAAGTTTATATTCTACAACTATTCACCAAGTTTCAATTCGATCGGATTTATATTGGTTGAAAACAAAATTATTACTCGGAAACCATTGGGCCGATTATGCCCATTAACGAACTTGTCCGTCGTATTGGGATGCGCCACCTACCCTGAAAATTTCAAGTCGCTAGCTCTTTCCGTTCTCAAATTATCGTGGCAACGGCCGGACGGCCTGCCGGACAGAATCAAATTTGACATCGAATTCTTCATTGGGGAGTCGAACCAAATCGTTTGAGACCATTTTCGTCAAAAAATTCGAAAGTTACAGACTTTTGGGCAAAATGATAACGCGATGTTCCCCAGAACATACGCGAAATAGGCTATGTACGACATTTTGATATTAGGTAAATGTAATAAAAGATAGTTTAAGAAGCACCATGAAATAATAAAGGTTATTAAATTATGTCTCTTATCAATTGAACATTAAAGGGTATTATAATTTTTTTCGACCCAAAAATCAAGACATTTGCAGCAAACTAAACAAGTTAAAGTTAAGTGGTGGATGAAGGGGCGGAAAAATTTCGTATTGTTCCCCCTGGAAAAATTTGTAGCTGCGGTCCTGACTGTAGGTACCTGCTTATCGCATTAGATTCATTTTAGAAGCAGTTCTAATGATACAATTTAAATAACATCATTTGGGATATTGTGATAATTCTTGTTAAAATAACGACAACTCCATAATTGCACGAAAAAACAAATATTGATACAAAACTTTTCCGTTTTAAATGATTATGTTTTATGATGCGGAAGATAAGAGATTACAATACCCTGATTTCGTTTCCAACGACTGCTTCAGAGTGAACCGAAGAGTGAAAAATTATGACTGACCGGGAAAAGATTGTGGAAGGATTGACTCCTCTCGAGCCTCTGCCATCAGATGTCTCTTTTGGTGAACTAGCTTATCAATATTTATTGAAACATGAAGGCCATGATGTAGCTTTAGTGAGTAGGATTTTTATGTTATTTTCTTCCACAAAATACGTTTGAAAATATTTCAAACTTTTTTTGTCGTAATTGAACAGTTTGTTTGGATACCTCGAGGAAATATTAATGTCAATTTTTGGCGCTCTTGTTCCTCGGAACAGAGTGCTTATCAATTTGCCCAAATGTCTGTAATTTTCGAATTTTTGGCTGAAAATGTTCTTACACGTTTTGGTTCGACCCACTGTCCGGCCGGCTGGCCGTAACCACGATAACTCTCAAACGGAATGAGCTAGACAGTTGCAATTTTCAAAATAGTTTTGGGAGAGCAATATCTCAGTTATGTTCGTTATTGGGCAAAATCGGTCTGGAAGTTTCGGAGTAACGAAACCAATTTCTTTTACATTACAAATTTCAAATTAAATTTTTTTTAAGATGCTGTTTCATCATAAGAATCCATTGATATCATTTTCGACTCCAACAAGCTAATACTTTCAGAGATATGATTTTTCAAAATTTCAATAATACATAGAAGAATGCGAATTCTATCTGTCTGTGTTCCATCTGTATTCACTGTTCATAAATGTCATCTTATCCAGCTATTAGAGACATGTCAAATTTATTTCTGTTCTAGTTTGTTTATAATTCGTACTTTGAAAACATTTTCTGTTGGAAAACAAGTATCCGAATCTTGAATTTATGAATATATACAAATACAATACTGTTTTGATACCGAAAATAATATTGACTTGTTGCATATTGATATTATTAATAGGAAATAACAACATGATGGAATCATCAAAAGAAATTACTGTTCGTTGAACACTGGGGTTAATATCACCCTTTACATACTTAAGTATAGTGAAACATGTTCCTATATACAGTATTTTTATAATATTGCTATCAAAAAATCTGAAATATGGATCTATATTTGTGTATCAAATATTTTTTCTTGAGTTAAGGTTCATAATACAGAATGAATGTGTTTGTGGTATGAAATATTGAATTATGAAAAGAGGATTGTATTTTATAAATATATTTTGTCGTACAATGAGATAAGTTTTCAAATCAATAAGAACAAGAATATAAAATACAAATAAATATTTAATCTTCGAAAAAAATAAAATGAACTATTAAAATAATTTGTTTGTCAGTGTGTTTCGATTTGAAGAATTAAGGATGAAATATGAGACGTCGGCCGGCGAACTGGGTCAAAAAGCCGCCCCCAGAAAGTTGGCGCTCTGTTGCAAATTATCTCATTCCGTAATAACTCAAATTTTACACTCGGAATCATCATGTATAATTCGTGGTTGATCAAATTAATAGAGAAATATTTGAATATGTTCAGTATCCTGCCATTAATTTTGCACCACCTACTACTTAATGATTCCTTTTTTATTTTTTGCAGTTGGATGGCTCTTCAAGAAGAAGAGTGACCTATTACGAACTTATAAGACAAACGTGTTCACTTGCTCAGGCCCTTCGAAGCAACGGATATGGAAAAAATACCATCATTGCCATATGCAGTCAAAATAATATACAGTTCCTTTATCCTGCATTATCTGCCATATATATTGGGGCAATCCCAACTTTAATAAATTTCGATTATACCACAGGAGAATTGGAGAACATCTTAAATCTTTCTAAACCAAAGATAATATTTTGTTCCGAACAATTGGCTGACAAGTTCTATGAGCTAAAACAGAAGTTGGATTTCATCGATAATATCATAGTTATCGATTCCGGTGAAAGCTCAAGCAAAGCACAGTGCTTGAGAGATTTCATAGAAGAAAGATTAGATGGGGCTTGGACATCGAGCGTAGTTACTACGCCTGTAGATATAAAAAAACATATTGCATTCATTATGAACTCTTCTGGTACAACAGGAATGTCCAAGGGTGTAATGGTGACACATAATAACATGCATACCTTATTGATGCACTTTAAGTAAGTAAGATAAACTTGTGTTTATAACGATATAAGTATTTTGATATTTAAATAAAAATTTACCAGAAATTTGTCAACTTCAAACTAATTAGTTTCATTGTTATTTACGCTACATCGCTTCGTGCGTGGCCACTGGCCAGGCTCAGCAGATGACCATCTGCCGACCGTGGCCTAAACTCGTGACGTCGCCAGGAACTTAGGAAGCTGCGCTTTCGTGTGGTTCCACAATCCAGATGAGTATATTTTGTCTATGGACTAAGTAGACGCTGCGAGATCAGAACAGCGTATTTTAAAAAAGCTCTTCGAGAGCTTATGAGGGGTCTCCTTCGGGAAGACCTAGGAGGATCAGCATAATAATATACAATATACAATAATAGGTACCATATACCTGATTTTTAAGTATTCTTATAAAATTGATTAATATGTCTGTTTCGAATTTGTATATACCATGTAGGTACATTATCAAACAAATACTTAATATATATCCGAAAGTATTGGTTTCTCAGAGTTGGGAATGATATCAATGGATTCTTATGATAGAACTGCATCATAAAAGAAATTAAATTCAAAAATTGGTTGAAGCACTGGCGTGAAGTCAGGAGCTTTTGCGCGTATGTTCTATTGTCCATTCTTCTGTATTGGACACTTTTAATCGAATATACCAATTGTACATTCCGATAATATTCCAGGTGGGTATAACTCCGAAACCGATTATGCCCAAATCGAAGTTAACTTTCCCATTGGGATATGCAACCTACCCTGAAAATTGCAAGACCCTATCTCCTTTCGTTCGAAAGTTATCGCGGCAACGTTCACCCATTCTGCTACTGAATTCCCACAAGGCTGCTCGGATCTCCAACAATATAGATCTGATCGTGTTCAAACGTGGAATTTGGCAATAGTCCAATGGAAATGGATTTTGAAGATCGTCTTCAGCAAACCATATCGTTTTCCAACCGACGAGCTTTTCAGGATGGCCTCTGTAATGGATGTGAGGCAGTTGTTTTTCCTTACGCTTGCAGTCCACCAGAGGAAAAACATAATGTCTGCTGATTTTAATGAACATGAGCATGATACTAGAAATAGAGGACAACTAAATGGTATCCCTCAAGTTTTGAAAATGCCTGGTATCATGAGTGCTTTCAAGAAGAATATGAAAAGTTGGACCCTGAGTCAATCAATACATTTCATAGCCGGTATAATCGACATAAAGAACACCTACAATTTGCAGAATCAGTAGCCCTAAACTCGCCAGTTCATACGTGTAGCACTTAATCTGCTGTCTGCTTAAAATTTGTGGAAGTGAGATCAAAACCCTACACACTTAGGGCTTCTTTGTTTTAATTCTCACACAAGGTTTAATCCTGCGGGAGATCACCTTCGAGAATATTTTTTTTCTGTTTGTTTCGTTGATATCACGATTTTTACTTCAATATTGTGTATTCTATGAAATTGATGAATTTTTGATGTGTAAGGTATTTACTATTGAAATAAACATTATTATTATTATTATTATTAGGTTTTGAAGGCTCCTGCAAAATTTCAGTGATTTCGGACGAATCGTTTCTGATATATAAAATTATTTTCAATGATTTTTTAAAAATTTTCTAGCACTACGATCCTCACGAAATTTCGCAAGAATTTTCGCGTTGGCATTCTACAACTGATAACCATGTTTGAATTGGATCGGTTTTGTATTTTTTGAGTTATTGAGGATATAACAACCAAATTTCAGATCGGCATAACACCCGTTATAACGAGTATACCGAGAAGTTCCACTCTTTACTTGTTGATATTATTTTTAGGGATCCAAGGATGCATAATCAAGAAAGCGTTACCATGTGCGCAGCTCCACTATTCCATGCATATGGGTTTTTCATTTCTATGATAGGCATGATGCTTTATGGCTCAGTGGTAATTTTTTCAGAGTTCGAGGTAAATGCTTTCTTGAAGGCTATAGAGACATACAAGGTCAAACGATTATTCCTGGTGCCACCGTTGGCTGTTTTCCTATCCAAAACACACTTGATAGAGGATTACGATTTATCTTCCATCTGCGAAATAATATCCGCAGCTGCTCCCTTGAAGGAGTCGACAGAGAGGGAAATCAAAAGGAGGTGGGTGACATATGAAACTTAAATTTCCAGGTTAATTATTGTACTATTGGAGTCTCCTGCTGCATTGCGACCTATTAAAACTCCGCTTTGCTGCCACAAATATTCCTTCTTTTGGTGGAGAACCAGACAGGGTCCACCATAATCCAAAATCAGGTGAAGATACGAGCTGTATAGGATCTCAGTTTGAGATATAATAAGAGTGGTTTTGAAAGAGTGTGTAATTAAGTAAAAAGAAATCATTTTGTTTGGTGACAGGATGTACTCGATAGCGATAGAGATAGTAGCAGTGTCGAAGATTATTTCTGGAATTATGCCCTTTAATGTGACCAAACCCTAATAGAAAGTAAATCATTTTGGTACATATGATAAGAGACATAAGATAATTGAAAGTTGGAAAAGCTCTGTGGCCAGGGGCATTGGCGCGCTGTTCAAATTTATAGCCAGAGCGGCCACACATCTAGGTACTGAACTCGCCCAAAGCTACTTAGCTCCAGGAAAAAAAATAATATTCCCAATATTTCCAAGAATATAAATCCGACTGTAAAAACAAGCGTCCAAAAGAACTGGTACACTATTTGGCCGAGAATGCTCTCAAACGATGAATTTCGACTCAAATACATAGGTACCTACATACATTCACTGTAGGGTCAAAAATAAAAAGTGAGGTGTTTGTGGTGGCATAAGGACCCATTCGAAAACATATATTTGTTTTTGCGTCGAAAATAAACAGTGTAATGTATAGTGTTGTTTTATTTTCAATAATTTATTCCGAGAATTATTCCTATGATACAAATCTGTCGAATAGTACGGTTGTGCCATAAGGACCTATGAACTGACATTTTATCAAAAACGCTCTGTTTAGGAGTTCTGCCTCACGCTTGAACAATATACGGTTCGATTCCCGCAGAGGAAGTACCTTATTTTATTATTTTTTTTTTCGACCGACGGAAAAATTCGAAAAGAACTTCGTTCCCGTAGATCAGATTATTGTCGAAGTTTAAGGGGTTGGGGGTTTTACGTCTCTGACTACATGCAGAGACGTGAACAAATGACAATCTTTTTTTCGCCATTAAATTATTTTATTTTATTGAAGTAAAAATATAGCACCATTAAATAAGATGTCGACTTGATTTGACAGAAATTTCAGAATTTTTTTTTAATATTTTTAAAAGTAATGGCTGTTCGTGTTGATCCGGTTGCAACCGAAGCTCTTTGCGGTAACCATCACTTATCCTTGGTGATTTATCAAAAATCATGTGGACAAACAAATTAGTTTTATTAATAGATAATCTAGTGCTTGATCGAAGCTTTTTTTTTTAATTAACAATATGGCAACCTCAGGAAAATTTTTTCCATATTTTCGGGAAAAAACCTACAGTTAATTTTTTATAAAAAAACAAAATAAAAAAAAGAAAATCCTTCGATCAGGCACTAGTTTTTCATGTTTTCGAAAAGCTGTATAAATTTCATTAAAATCTACCGAGCGGTTTTCGAGCTACAGTGGTCACCAGTTCAAAGAACGTAGTTTTGAGAAAAACGCATTTGAAGTTTTACACTCAATTTACGTTATTTAATTACTTACAGAGTCATCTATTTCTGGGTCGTATAATAATTCGTCAGCAGTTGCGGCAGCTTCCAAAATATCTATTTGATGTTGTTTACGTAGCATTCTACCTTCTGGAGTGTTGTCGTTAGCACGCTAGCAGTTAGCTATACCTGCTCTCGCCGAGAGCCCTTTGCTAATTATCGAATAACTCGAAAAGTATTTGTCGGATTTCTTTCAAATTTTCAGAGAATATTTCTGGGATATTATGCTTTTTAAGAAAATGCAAAAAAAAAGATTTTTTGAAAAAGCTGAGTATTTCTAACACCTTAACGAAAGACGTCGAAATTTTGAAAATTATTATTTTTATCACCATTCCATACCTACTGCTCTGGCTAAAAATTTGAAAAAGCATTCCAAAGAAAACTGCCCTCACGTCAGTGCTTTCCCAATGTTATATGGAAATGACTATAATGATCATTATAGACGTATTTCAGATTGAATTTGAAAACTATACGGCAAGCTTATGGACTGACCGAGACGACGTTTGCTGTGACGATAAGTGACAAGGATGAAAAATGGAAACCCGGATCATCCGGAAAATTAGGTCCCTACATGCGTTTTGTCATCAGGGATCCGAACACGGGAAATTTTTTGGGCCCATACGAAAGTGGTGAAATCTGTTTCAATGGCGAAATGGTTATGAAAGGATACTACAACAATCTAGAAGCGACAAAAACGGCCTTCACTGAGGATGGGTGGTTTTTAACAGGAGACGTTGGATATTATGACGATGATCATGATTTGTATATTACAGATCGAATTAAAGAACTGATTAAATTCAATGGATTTCAGGTAAATATTTCCCATAATAAGTGAACAAATGGCATCGAGGTTAATAAGTCTATAGAGGTATCAGGTTCTGAAATTAGTGGGTTACTAAATATAGTAACCAATCAAATTACTTAATTTTGAGTCATTACTATTATTATTATTATTAATACATTAGTTATAAGAGTTGAGGTTTAAAAAACCTATAAACTCAAAAAGACAGATATACAAGTTGGTACGCAATCACAATAAAAATCAGAAGCATTCAAGAAAAAAAAACGAAAAAAAAGAAAAAGCTCCCTCCAGTCAACAACAAGAGCTGTTCAAAGTCCAAACTGCAGATCAGTGTCCTCCCTGCTGGGCCGAACTCCACTCATCAAGTCTATTCTTAAATGTGTTCACTGAAGGGGCCTGCACCACTAAATTTGGCAGACAGTTCCAGGCACCGAAAACTCTGTTGGGAAGAAAGTTTTGACGCTGAGTTGTTTTGAAGCTTTCACGTTTCAGTTTGTAGTCGTGACCTCTGAGAGTGTTCCTGTTAAGAGTGAAGAAGCCTCCGACTCCGTCATGTTGTAAATTTCATTCAATCACCTCTGGATTACAGCGATAATACCTACATGGGTTGTTTTCAGATTGACAATCAATTATTGTATTGAATATTTCCCTCATACATGCCCATTAACGAACTTGTCCGTCGTATTGGGTTGCGCCACCTACCCTGAAATTTTCAAGTCGCTAGCTCTTTTCGTTCTCAAGTTATCGTGGCAACGGCACAGAATCAAATTTGACCTGGAATTCTTCATTGGGGAGTCGAACTAAATCGTTTGAGCCCATTTTCGTCAAAAAATTCGACAGTTACAGACATTTGGGCAAAATGATAACGCGATGTTCCCCAGAATATACCTACGCGCAAAAATGATCGAATACCCCTCGGGCCTTGATAAATACTCAAAATTTTGTCATAGCAACACGCTTTGAGCATTCTCTATCACAAAATTATCTAGGTATTATCAAAGCCCTATGGGTAGTGATATTCCGGATATCCGTATCGTATCCGTATTCGCGGAGATCTGAAGAAAAAAGAGGATCTGTATCCGCCATTTTTTTGGCGGATCTCGGATGGATCTATCGAAATTGTCAGTGAGGGCATGGTATAAGAATACCATTCTTATACCATGAGTGAGGGTGAATATCTAGCAACGAAATACTATTCAAAATATATTTTATTTTCAAAGAATACTTACTTATATTTTGCACATTTGAATTGTAAAAATCATATAAATAAATAATCTTTGTACTAACTCTGGTATAGTCATGCGACAATATGACTACTTGGAAGTATGCTAATTAGATCAAAACTCAAAGCTATCTCTGATTTTCTGAATAATAACACAAATTAAATTCTCAAACTTAACAGCATTCATTCTCCATAGTGAGTTATCGTTATATGGAAAAAATATCACACATAACTAAGGCAACTCAAAAATATTATAAACCGTAATCGAAATTGAGTAATGGTAAATTAAACCTTCAAAACAGAGATCGAATGCGTAAAAGAGTCTAGATCCGTATCCGTATACGCGGATCTAGAAACTTGTGTTTGGTATCCGTATCCGCATCCGCGGATTCATATTTTCAATGATCCGGCGCATCTCTAGGTATTACTACCACATATTACTAATGAATATGTCCCTCATACATAGAACTTCTCATGACAAGAATGCAATTATCGAAAAATTACAGCGGTAATTGCACTGCAGAGCGAAAATTGCATCCGAAAAGATCGCGTTGCCCTGACAACACAAACATATAAACTTCAAAATGTCAAAAAATGTCGCGTTTCGGTGAGTGCTCAATACAGTTGAATTTGTTTAAGAGCATGATTTTATTCATAGTCTTCGCCAGTACTTTGATATTTCTTAGCCAATATTTTTCTATTCGTGAAATATTCCAATGAATTACACTCGTGCATAAAAATAACCAAATAATTTTACATTCAAGCGTGTTTTATAAAAATTGAATTCGGTTATTTTCATATTTCGCCAAAATATTAAAATAAACTCATGCAATTTTTAAACAACACGCTTTCTTGCAAAACTATCGGTAATTTGTATGCATTTGTGCAATTATAAGTGATAATTTCATTGCGCGGATTTAACGAAGGGTAAATAGATTAATTCAAGCGCAAATATTCTGCAATTTGCTTTTCCTAGGAGCATTTGGACTCAAGAAAAGCATTAAAAAGATATATTGAAAGCGATTTATTTGATTTTAGATTATAAATTAGTGTTTTAGGTTTAATTATACCTACTTTTCGCCATATTTTGAATGAAAAATTTTGTCGGCCGTCTAACGAGTCGAACAAAAAAATTCGTATAATGGAATATTATAAGAATATTTAAATTTATAGAACAGCTGATTATTAATGTAACCTAATGTGTAATTTTAATAATCCAAAATCTTAAAATTAAAAGAAAATTTCCAAAAAATTTTTTTAAGCTTTTAATATATTAGAATTGATTGAAATATTTGAGGCTTGCTTTGTTCTTAGAGTTAGGTAGCTCAGTCGAGTTTATCAGAAAATTTGAGGTGATTCGGAATTTACTCCGTATATACCTATTCGTTCATAAGTACTTATACATTTTTGCGCGTATGTTCTGGGGAACATCGCGTTATCATTTTGCCCAAATGTCTGTAACTTTCGAATTTTTTGACGAAAATGGTCTCAAACGATTTGGTTCGACTCCCCGATGAAGAATTTGGGGTCAAATTTGATGGGCATAATCGGCCCAATGGTTTCCGAGTAATAATTTTGTTAAGAATTTGGGGTCAAATTTGATGGGCATAATCGGCCCAATGGTTTCCGAGTAATAATTTTGTTTTCAACTAATATGTATCCGATCGAATTGAAACTTGGTGAATAGTTGTAGAATATAAACCTAAGCATGTTTGTGAAATTTTCTGAGAATCGTATCGCTAGAAAATTCTAAAAAAATTATTAAAAAATATTTTTTGTCACGATAACCTGAGAACGGAAAAAGATAGCGATTTGAAATTTTCAGGTTAGGTTGTGCATCTGAATGTGACATTTGTGTTTGTTTATAAGAATAATCGGCCATACGGTTTTGGAGTTACACCCATCTGAAAATTGATTGTTATTTCTTCAATATCTCGAAAAATATAGAACCGATCCAATTCAAACATGGTAAGTAGTTGTAGAATGTCAACGCGAAAGTTCTTGCAAAATTTCGTGAGGATCGTATCACTAGGAAATTTTTAAAAATTCATTGACAATCTTTGAAAAAAATTCTATATATCAGAAACAATTCATCCGACATGGCTGAAATTTTACGAGAGCCTTCACAACCTAAATCTACTACCAAGTTCCAAGTTTGAACACGCGATCGGATCTATATTGTTGGAGATCCGAGCAGCCTTGCGTGAGTTCAGTAGCTGGATAGGTGATCGTTGCCTCGATAACTCTCGAACGAAAGGCGATAGGAACTTGCAATTTTCAGGGTAGGTTGCGAATCTGAATCGGAGAATTAAGTTCGCTGTTGGCCATAATCGGCCCAACGGTTTCGGAGTTACATCCATCTGCAATATTATTTCCACGATAACTCAAAAAATATAGACTCGATCGAATTGAAGCGTGCTAGCTAGTTGTAGAATCTCGACATAAAGACGTGTGTAAAATTTTGTGAGAACCGTACCGCAAGAAAATTTTAAAAAAATTACGAAAAAAAATTGGTTCAAGCACTGACGTGAAGTCAGGAGCTTTTGCGCGTATGTTCTATTGCCAATTTCTCCTGTATTGGACACTCTCAATCGAATTTACCATGGTGAATTCTATTGTTAGATTTATTGTTAATTAAGAGTGTCCAATACAGGAGAATGGGCAATAGAACATACGCGCAAAAGCTCCTGACTTCACGTCAGTGTGCTTGTATTATATACGACAGATGGGATAAGAATATTTTCTTAGAGTGAAACACTAATAAAATTATATATGTTATATGGAGATATTTTCTATTACATCACATCCAAGAAATCTTTACGATCAAATGAAGAGAATTCAATCTTTCATAAATTTCCTTTAAGATGGTATAGTCTTATCTCATCTCATCTTTTCAAGGCTTCCATAAAACTTTCACAAGGTTTTGCCAATGTCCTAATGATAATTTCCTAAAGATAAGAATAAATTGGTTTTAACAATGCAAGCGAATGTAATATTGAAGACCTTCATAAACGGACCAATTAATGCTGAAGATATCTTTATGATAGACATAAAGATCAATGAATAAAGAGTTTTATCGCTTGCTTCATTTTTGCGCGTATGTTCTGGGGAACATCGCGTTATCATTTTGCCCAAATGTGAAATTTAATTCTGTGGTGCCGTCCGGCCGTTACCACGATAACTTGAGAACGGAAAGAGCTAGCAACTTGAAATTTTCAGAGTAGGTGGCGCATCCCAATACGACGGACAAGTTCGTTAATTAGTATAATAGGCCCAATGGTTTCCGAGTAATAATTTTGTTTTCAACCAAAATAAATCCGATCAAATTTAAACTTGGTGAATAGTTGTAGAATATAAACCTAAGCACGTTTGTGAAATTTTTAAAAAATTATTAAAAAATATTATTTATGAGTCGATAACCTGAGAACGGAAGGAGATAGCGGCTTGAAATTTTCAGGTTAGTTTGTGCATCTGAATGCGACATTTGAGTTCGTTTATAAGCATAATCGGCCAAACAGTTTTAGAGTTATAGCCATCTGAAATTTGGTTGTTTTTTGTTAATCATTAACTCGAAAAATACAAAACCGATTGAATTCAAACATGGTTATTAGTTGTAGAATGCCAACGCGAAAATTCTTGCAGAATTTCCTGAGGATGGTATAACTAGAAAATCTTTAAAAAATGAACCTAACTCTACTGCAAAGTTCCAAGTTTGAACACGATCCATATTGTTGGAGAACCGAGCAGCCTTTTGTGAGTTCGGTAGCTGGATGCGAATCGTCGTATGATATGTAGTCTATGGTCGTATTTTTGCGAGAACCTTCAAAAATATGAATGTCACGATGACATATTTTTGCGCGTATGTTCTTGGGACAATCGTGTTATTTCATCACAAATCTATGGGAGATGATAGCCCTACATTAGCGGTCAGACCTGGTTTTGAAAGAGATCCTCCTTAGGAGGAGGCAACTAAATATTGAAGGGATTTCTATGAACAAGAGTGAATATCTTTGAGAAATAGAGAAGGCGATTCTTCGTCAAGAGATCCATGTGCCTTCAGAGGAGTATATTCGTGAGGAGACTTTTGAAAGGTTATGTATTATTTTTAATATGATATCGCTGAAATTTTGCTGAAGGCTTCAAAACTTAACTTTAAATTAACCACACACTCTCTGATCTTGTAAGGTGAGAGGCTCATTTGTGGATATTAAATCTCGTGATGGGTAGAGAGGAATTTTAGGCCAGTACGTTTTTCTATCACTAATGAGAATATATCTTTATGTTTCACCTCATCACCTTTAGATCTATCAATGGACATTTATTGGTTAAGAAATAAGTAATTGAATATTATTGGAATTCAATTGAATTTCATTCAATATGTTAGTAACTAAACTTATAATTTTCTTTACTTTGATTATTTAAATATGAAATTAATTCCAGTAATATTTTTCAAGAATAGTTATGTATTCTTCTCTTATAGAAGAATTGAAGGTATACAATAATGTGTTAATTTTTTCATCATTGCTTTCTATCCTGACTATCGAAAAAAAAATTGGTTCAAGCACTGACGTGAAGTCAGGAGCTTTTGCGCGTATGTTCTATTGTCCATTCTCCTGTATTGGACACTTTTAATCGAATTTAACATGGTGAATTCTATTGTCTATTCTCCTGTATTGGACAGCCTTAATCGAATTCACCATGGTAAATTCGATTAAGAGTGTCCAATACAGGAGAACAGACAATATAATTCACCATGGCAAATTCGATTAAGAGTGTTCAATACAGGAGAATGGACAATAGAACATACGCGCAAAAGCTCCTGACTTCACGTCAGTGCTTGAACCAATTTTTATTCCTAAATCTTGATGCATCCTTGTAGATCATGATAAAACTGAAATTGTTTCTTGGGTAGCCTGGCACACGCAATTTATCGTCTCTTGGAGACTTAACTTCTCCAATGTATATTTCGAATTTAAAATACTAGCGAATTTAATGAAATAGTAATGTGCTTTGGAATCATTGGAATACTAGATCCTATTTGCGCAATAAATTGTATAGCTCAATTTCTTCTGCATAATATATAATAATCTTGACATAAAGGTGAAATAGTTGTTATTCAATTAATTGTTCAGCAAAAACCACGAGAAGGTGTAAAGTCAACTCTAGTTATAGATAATATTGGAAATGGTTGATACCGTTGTTAATAAATTAACAACTCCAGAGTGTTCTGCCAATAGGCACTCAAAATGAGTTCGTATAATTAATATACTTATGCATAGATTTCATAAGTCAAATTGACCCCAAGGTATTTCATTGATTTCTCGCGAAGCAAAAACAGACGCGTTTCTGGCTTCTTGGCCTTCATCAATGCTCTGTAGCTCTCAACAAATTCAACTAGTGGCCCATGTTGAGTCTCCCATAGCCGGCCTGAGCGGATTTATATAAACGCTCATGCCGGCTAATTTGATAAAATTTGAGAGAATCTTAGGAAAAGGGATAGAACAAAAATGTTGCCATGGAATAGTCTTAACCTTTCAATTTTTCGGAAAACCTAAACAGCTGATACAATTTTCATTTCCTGAAGATGCATAATTGCTGTTACAGGAGGGAAAACAATATTTTCTAACCATCTTGTTCAACCCAAAGTCTCAAATGTACTCACCCGTCAAGTAGAAAATAATCCAAAGGAAAAATCATTACTTACACACTATTTAAACACATAATAGGTATCACTGTATTGCACGGATTCACGAACTAACACACGAAAACAATTTAAAGAAATGTAGGTAACGATGATACCATAACAATAAGTCTCGAGACCTTGTTGCCATTTAATCCATAGGCTCTTCATAAAGAAGGTTATAAGGCATACTGATCTCTCCACAGGTTCCACCAGCAGAACTGGAGGCTCTTTTGTTAACCCACTCAGAGATTCAGGACTGTGGAGTCATCGGACTTCCTGACGAGAGAGCTGGAGAACTACCCTTAGCGTTCGTAGTTAAAAAACAAGGATCTTCATTGGAAGAAGTAGAAGTACAAAATTTTGTGAGAAGTATGTATTAATGGTTACCACATTGCGAGAAAAATGTATGTTCATAAAGTCCGCAATTTATACCGTGGAGCACTGTTGTGTTGGAACTTTTATTTTATGATCTCAAACAAATGTTCAAGTCCTGAAATTTTCAGTTCACATTTTGCCAGTTTCAACAATCGAATAAAAAAATCAGTCCGGCGTGTTTTTCTCCGGAACAAGTGCGGAGAAATTCATGAATCTTGATACAAGAATCAGATATTATATAAGGGTGATTCTTCAAGCTGTTCAGCCCCTCCGCCCCCAGAATGCTCCCTACCCCTCTACCTGTCTACGCCGATGTATTCACTAATTTATATTGCCCTCACATATCATTGAATGAGGTGAACTGGTTTCTTCATCGCAAAGGGTCGGAGTTCGTAAGGATCTCCGTAGGTGGCGCTGGTGGTATTCTTCCCCTACCAGTTCTTGACCGATGGATTTAAGTTTCTTAGAACGCCTTCAGTTTCATTCAGTGTCGGCTAAGTCACACTGATAATTGGTAATAACCATGAAACCCTGGGTTTGTGTCTGTCCCTAAATGATACTTTCATGTTTGGGGAACACTGACTACTGAGCGATGAAGTGATCTAGCATCTAGCCCGGCCACGCGGAATATTTGTTGATTGTTAAAATAAATGAATATTTCACTGTGCGTCTTGTCTCACATATCATACCAAAATTCTTTCTTTAGATTCTATGAAACGTTTCTTTCTTCTAGGCAAATTGTCCCAACAAAAATGGTTGAGAGGAGGTGTTATATTTGTCAATGAAATACCAAAAACTGGAAGTGGAAAAATTTTGAGGAGAAAACTAAGAATATTAGCACAAGAAATATTGCCTTCAAAAAGTCAATAAATTTGGACAATATATAGGTTCACCCAGTTCTTCTACTATTTAGTAGATGTTTTAAGTAGTAATTGCATGGAACTGTTATCAGAATAGTTATATATTAAATTTGAATTGACATATTATTATCAATATGATAATATGATAGACGATTTGATATCAACAGTATGACTTCATCACCTGGTAAGCCATGTGCGCAAAAAGAATGAGGAATTATTCAAAAACGAATTAAAACATGTATAATATATATTATCCACAATAAATTTTCTTTCAGTAAATTCTTGATCTACTTGTGCGTGTTTATTTAAGGATTTTACATTTATTATAGATAATTAAAATATTCAGATATCACATTATTCCTGAATCCAACTCCAAATATCTTTGATTCGCGAGATTTCAACAGAATTGGTTTTACTTGAATAAATAACTATATTATTATGTAAATTCTATATAAACATTTTTGTATGGTTTGAACTGCAAAAATTGCGGAACTTTTTTATTGAATGATAATTAAAGTATTAAGGAAATTCAATTCAACAAACTGTTTGTTGGATTCATGAGATTATGCGATTTTACTAGTTCATGAATATCTAACATTTTCAACTTCAACATCGAGTCAGAATTATATGGAATGTATTTCTTGTATTGCAGAAATGCTTAGCTTGGAATGCTAAGATGGGGAGCATTATATTTGGATCTGTATCTTATAACTCACGAAATCTTATTTTAAAAGGCTGATTCAACCATTTCCTTCAGTACAGGACACTCAAGACATCCTCAGGAATTTTTTTCAACAGATTTTTGTGATCTACTTCCTTAGCAGTGGCGAAGACACCTTCCTTATTAGGATATTCAACATCTTTGCTATAATCGTAAGGCTGCCCAAACATGTTGGTCAATTTCCCACCACATGCTGTCAATACGGCTTCAGGCGCACAAGTATCCCATTTTTTGCAACCTTTACTCGCAAAAACGTACGCATGTGCTTTACCTTCGATCAGTAACATAACCTGAAAATTTTGTTTTGAAGAAAAAAAACGTGACAATTATGTTAAAATTATAACTACAAAATATGACTAACTTCTAAGAGGAAAGGAAAACATTAAGAAGCGACAATGAGATAGGTCAGGGTTTTTCAAAGTGGGGTACGCGAACCAGCGAACACCTAGGGGTTCGCCATTCGACGGTGGGGGGTTCGCGAGTAGATTTACCTAATGGTGCGGCACATATGGTGGCGTGCGCATTGTACTTAATTAGTTAGTTAAGGGGTTCGCTGTCATCTGGAAACAGGGGTTCGTGGAGTCAAAAGTTTGAGAAACCCAGAGATAGGTCATCAAAAAACAAATATGTACTGTCAAAAAGTGGCTGAAAATTGCTTTGACTACTACTCTTCTGAAGAATAGTAGCCAAATACTAAGAATTCCGAAATAATAATTTAGTCCCAAATAAACCAATGTCAACGGTTGATATCAAGAATCATACCTTTTGATGTAACCAACTTAAACTGAACATTCCAAAATTCACTGGAGAAAACAAAGAGAACCAAATAGAAAATTGTACCCAAGAATTAAATAAAAAATTTTGTTCCCACCTTGTGACCTGCTCCACCCACTCGCATAATTTCATCTGGATTCAAAGCCTCTAATGCCTTTTGGACAGTATCATCAGAATGAGATCTTGTAGTGGTCACTATAAACTTGCCTGGAGGTGGACAAGTAGAGTGGAAACCTCCAACACCAAGACCAACCAGTCCCCAAATTGTTCGTCCATTTGTATCCCTTTGGAGTTGGTAGTTATGGTAGGGTTGGTGGATCACACCACCTACAGCTTTGCCCTTGACACTCACCCCAACCAATACAGTGACATGGTCCAATAGGCCCTATGGAAGATTTATTATATTATAGTGTGAAGGTTCATGGTTCATTCTGGTCTCCAAACTATAACTCTGAAAGCTACTTTAAAAGCATAGATCAAATCTACTGACGTTTACTGACGTTTACCAAAATAATTTCATGAACTAGAAGCAGTCAGAAGAAGTTATTCAAAGAAGAAGTGGAAGCAATGCTTTGGATAAATGATAATTATATATCACCATCTTTTATTATTGCTTCCTATCCCTTTCAAAAAAGGATAAAATTTTACGCTTTTCGTTTCTATTCATATTTCATGGCCAGTTTGACTGTTTCAATCCCCTCACATCACAGTATATATCAGCAAACTGGTTGTATCAATTTTTTATTACTACTAAGCTACTAGCCTAAGCATTAACCTGTGCATATTCTGATGTTCCATCTAATGGATCTACCCAAACAACAACATCTTTATCAGACACATCCGAATACTCATTAGGACATCTCTTAGATAGTATTTCTTGGTCCAGATCAGTAACAATCCAGTCACTTGGCACCTAAAATCAATGAATTAGTATGACGATAAGGCATGTTATAATTAAAAAGGATACCTCACATTGACTAGGCCCTTCTTCTCCTATAATAGTTAAACTAGGAAATTGCTGTGATAGAGATGCTATGATACATCTTTGCGCTGAACGATCGGCTTCCGTTTGTAAATCATTCTTTCCCTTCAAATAAATACATCTGACACTAATTCAAGAATAAATACACTTTGATGGAAACTTACTTTTGAAACAATACCCAGTTCTCCTCTACTCATGATATCTCTAATAATTTTACCAGCTCTTCCAGCTGCCACAGCAGAAGAAGCAAGTAGTCTCAATATTAAAGGATGACTTTGTGCCATTCTGGTAACCTACAATTACAATTTAGAAATTAATGAAGATTTGTGATAAGGTGGTATGGTTTATGTTATTGGAAATTATATCAACTAAAAGACCTTGATCTTTAAATGATTTGAATAAATATTTGGTTTGGAAGATCTGCTATTATTTGATCAGGCGATAAAGCATACAGATGTACCTGAAGAAAATAATGGTATTTATTTAATTAATTTGTCCAATACAATATGACGATGCATTCACATTAATTATAAGGATATTTTTTTAGGATCTCGCTTTCTAAAATGCTTTTATTTAAACCTCATAACTAGATTTTGTTCCTATTTATTTGAGACAGAAGAGAAACTGGTGAAACTGCTCTACTACATACATACTCAACTCATTAAAATTATTTAAATTTTGCCAAACTATAATTAAATTAAAGAATATGTCATCTGTCATCTATGTTTATGAACGTCATAGACGTAAACTAAAAATAATATTATAATAAATATTATATTAGGTTTATGATGAACGCTTATTTTAGTAATAGGCCTAATATAAGATATAATAATTATATTAGGTCTACAATTTTCATTCTCGGCACCCCCAAATAGTTCCTAGCTCCTAACTATTTGGGGGTGCCAATAAAATCGCAGATATATGATCACGTGACCTCTCGGCCAATCGCAACTATGGTAGAGGCAGAACGACGTTCATTCATAAATTTATAACAACAAACGGAAAGGTTAGCTAAAATACTCAGCTTATGTACGAAAATTTGTAACTCAAGTGGGATTAATTTAATGAATTTTATAAAGTGTAATGAAGACGTTTAAGATGCAGTTTGTGGCGTATGTGCAAGAAATAAAAGGAATATGATTATTAGTGATTTGTGAAGTTGAGGTTAGAATTTGTGTAAAGAGCGAGAACGTAGTTCATTTCTCTCTGTCATTTTACTACGTCTTCATGGGTAGTAAATCTGAAGGTCAAACCTACGTGCTTCCCGCCAACTGTCGATTGCACTATCTGACTATCTGGGTTATATCACAGATTAACCAGATACGCCACTCCCAGTATTTATGAATGAACTCTGCTGACGCGTCTTGTTGACCATGGAATTCTCGGCACCCCCAAATAGTTCCTAGCTCCTAACTATTTGGGGGTGCCAATAAAATCGCAGATATATGATCACGTGACCTCTCGGCCAATCGCAACTATGGTAGAGGCAGAACGACGTTCATTCATTAATTTATAACAACAAACGGAAAGGTTAGCTAAAATACTCAGCTTATGTACGAACATTTGTAACTCAAGTGGGATTAATTTAATGAATTTTATAAAGTGTAATGAAGACGTTTAAGATGCAGTTTGTGGCGTATGTGGAAGAAATAAAAGGAATATGATTATTAGTGATTTGTGAAGTTGAGGTTAGAGTTTGTTTAAAGAGCGAGAACGTAGTTCATTTCTCTCTGTCATTTTACTACGTCTTCATGGGTAGTAAATCTGAAGGTCAAACCTACGTGCTTCCCGCCAACTGTCGATTGCATAGTGCATAGCCTCCTCTATCTAACAGGCCAGAAGGCTCGTCGACAATGCGACGTTGCCTATTCTACGAGGGGGGGTTAAGCATAAGCGGAGTGTCGCTACGCTATGTTCCTGGCCATTTGTTTATGTGTGGTTTATGTTTTGAACGGTTTTCAAGCGTGTCGGTGTTCAGACGTTCGAGTTCGGTATAGGTATTTTCAGTTTGTTCGATTGTTTTAGTGCTTCAAGTGAATATAAAAAGTGTTTGTTGAGTGTTCACGAGTTTTATATTTGGAATTTGGATATCTAAGGTATAATCAGAAGGTTAGTTACACATTTGGAATTCTTCGATTTGCGTTCATCATGACTCGTACTTGTGCAGTTCCTGGTTGTAATAGTAATTATAAATCCACACACGAAAATGTTTCGGTATTTAGATTCCCAAAAGATCCTTCAAGACGACGAAAATGGCTCAATGCAATCCACAGGGAAAAAAGTTTCAAAATTAATAATAATTCTGTAGTATGCATAAAACATTTTGTAGATGCATATATTGTAAAAGAAAATTCTCTACCGACTTCAGATGGATCATTTATTAGTATCCCGAGAAAAATTCCCAAATTAACAGATGACGCATTCCCTTCAATTTTTCCAAATCAACCAAGTTATATGTCTTCTACAATTACTCCCAAAAGAACTGATCCCGAGCATCGAAGGCAAAATTTAGTTTCTCATTATGATAATATTTTTAGCGACTGGGACAAACAAGATCAGATTCTTACTTTTTCTCAATTTTGTTCCCATTTCAAAGACAAGGCAATTTGCAACTTTCTTTTTAACGTTCAAGAAAATGATTTCGTTCAGTTTTACAAAATGAATTTCGAAGGTGAGTTTCCGAAAATAACGTCCGGGTTTAAGGTTTTCGCAGATTTGAGGATTGAAGTGTTTAAAAACAAAAGCAATATACCCATTTCTAAATTTAAGTGGTTATTAGGTGAGAGATACATATGTGATAGGTGGTCGAAGTTCGAAAACTTAATTTCACAATTAAATAGGACCGATTTAGATTCAGATTCCTCTGCTAATGCGAGCAGTTCTTCAGAACAATGTATTTTAGATAAGGTAAAGGAAGAAATTGAGAAAATTTATAATGCCCTCAAAAATTGTATCAATAATCTAGAAAATATTAATACAGACGACGTTGACACTTCTCAAATGATCAAAAAATTAACTTTTTTAAGTCAACAACTCAAATTAGCAGTTTCACCGAGGCCCATTTATTCTACCGACTTGTTTTTGTGGGCATCTTCTATTCATTTCCAATTTCCAGGTTCTTACAGGTTGATTAGAGACTCTCATTTATTAACTCTTCCTCACCCGAAATATTTAAGTAATATTACAGCGGACATAAAATGTAGTGTAGGAATTAAAGAAAGTCAGATATCATACCTGAGAAAGAAATGTCAAAATTTAGAGCCTCATGAGAGAATAATCAATGTTTTGTTCGATGAAATACATATAAAGCCTAAAATTGAATATCGGGGAGGTCGTCTGTTGGGAGCAATTGAAAATCAGGTGGCTACAAAAATTCAGGCATTCATGTTAACGTCACTTTTTTCCAAAAACCGCGATATTATTGCACTTTTTCCTGTTAAGCAATCTTCATCTGTAGTGCTTAAAGATTTAACCCTGAAAATAATCGAAACCTTGAATGGTGTAGGTTTCACTATTGTTTCTCTTATTTGTGATAATCACAGGATGAATAGATCCATGTATTTTTTACTTGCTGAGGAATTTTGCGCCAACGACTCAGATATTACAAATGTATCTCGAAATACCTTAAGCCCATTTATTATTAATCCGTTTAATTCCGATGAAAAAATTTTTCTACTGTTTGACTCGGTTCACCTATTCAAATCAATAAGAAACAACTGGCTTAATCAAACGAATGCTGAAGAATCTCTGATATTTCCGCATTTTGACAATTACAATTTACTTTTGAATGCCAATTTAACAGATTTGAAAAAAATGTATTCGAAAGAATCTAACAATATTTGCCGACTCGCGCCTGCTTTGTCAAAAAAAGTTTTGTATCCATCTTCATTAGAACGTCAAAATGTTTCTTTAGTAGTTAAATTGTTCGATGAAAAAAATATTGCGGCCCTCCAGATGAGTTATGGAGAAAATTCCAGCCAAAATGATATTGTAGGAACAGCAGAATTCATTAAATTAATTCTCTCTTGGTGGAAAATCGTCAATGTTCGCTCGGTTAAAGCAGGCTATTTTTTGAAAGATCCTCTCAGAAATCCGATCAACAGCCCTTCGCATGACAGCCTTTTGTTTCTATCCAAATTTGCGGATTTGTTAGATATTTGGCAAAATAATGACTACAAAAATTTTACTCAAAAAGGACACACCGGAAAACTATCCACAGATACGTTTTTCGCTTTGAAACATACCTGCAGAGGAACAGTCCTTCTGGCCAAATATATGTTTTCAAAGTTTCCGGATATGAAATATATTTTATTGGGCAAATTTCAAACGGACAAACTTGAACAGCGTTTTGGTACTTATAGGCAATATAGCGGCTCAAATTATCATGTATCCGTGAGTCAGATTCTTGAATCCGAGAAGAAGTTGAAAATTTTGAGTCTTCTGAAACTTAAATCTGCTAAATTTGGATCATTTTCCCTGAAAAATTTTTGTAATTTAGATTCTGAAGAGAGCACCTCCTTCACTGGACTTGACAGTGATATTAGTCAGTTTGATAATATATTAAATACCTTCAATAATATTCCTATCGAAAGTAGCGAATTAACATCATTATTTTTCGTCGCTGGTTACTGTACCCATAGTCTTATTAAATTTTTGAATCATTGTCCACACTGTACTGAGTTGGTAAGCTCAAACGAAGAATTTCAAGTCGAATTACTAGATAAAGACGTCTCTGTAAGTGATTATCTACTGAAATTAACACGTGGTTCATTGAAGAGTCCATCACAATTTTTATTTGAAAGTTCAATAGATTGTTATAAAATTTTCAACTCAATTCTCACTGCCGATTATGAAATTAATTTTGGTAAAGTAGATAATCAGAGAGACGTTTTGAAGTCTTTATTAATGAAATATTTTGAGGGTACTTGGGATTTTTATAACGACAAATGTTCATTATGCCAGCAACCTTCTAAAGTTTTATTGAGTAAATTTTGTCAAATTTTGTGTAATATTTTCCTCAATAATTATTCCAAAATGGTTAGTGATAGAATTCCAAGAACAGCTATTTCCGACAGAAAACTGCTGACCTTTAGTCGTTAATCACTAAAATATTTCATTTTATTTATTGTTGATTTCCTGCTTTATAGAATTTATTTTTAGTTCGAAGTTGTTAATTCAAAGTTTATTTCTGTTGACTCTTTGTTTTTGAGAATTTATTTTAAGTTTAAGATGAGCAGTCAGAGTATAATCGATATCAAGGGCTAATATATTTTCATTATTTCCCTAATTTTGATATTTATGAATGTTTGATTAAGTTTGAATGCCTCAGAAAATCGAATATTCTGATTGTAATCTTTTGGGACTCAATAATACAGCTACCTCCTCGTGGTGAGTTCTGGATTATTTGCGATGAAACATTATGAAACTAATCGCAAATAAACGAAATGCTGTATTGCTTTCCTCCATACAGTTCTTAGAATCTTAGATAATCAGAGCACATCAAAATGAAATCGTAAACTGTGAAATGCCTGTAGAATCGGTGCCTTGTCCGTGCTTCGCGACACTCCGATGGAACAACGGCAACGTCTAACCTTCTGGCCTGTTAGATATAGGAGGCTATGCATAGTGATGTGAAATACTCGAGTTTTTAAGTAAGGGACAAATGTCCTGGAAAAATGTCCGAAACTTTCCCCCAAGGTCGAGCATTTTGAGTATTTAAGTATTTACGGACATTGCGGAAAAATATGACAATCGTCACATGTTAAGTTAAAATATCAGGACAATTTGAGGCATTTAAAGAAATTTTTCATGGTCAATTGGAAATAACAAATAACTTATCATTGAATGAGATAGTATCGTGTTATTTTATTCAGTATCAGAGATAAAGGACAGGAGCAAGGTCCTGAATTAAGAATTAATAATATTAGAAAAATCGATTTAATTGGACTGTTAAATAATAAAAATAAACTTGTTCAAAAAAACATTGTATAATTTCCCAATTGGTTCAGAGATCGTTAAGAATCTTTGATTCAAGTAGAAAAAAATGAACTTCTTTAAAAATTTTAGTATAATTGGCATCTCAGATCGTTAAGGCAAGTAGAAAAGAAGAATAAATATCGGACAAAAATGAAAATTGTCAAACAATTCTTTAGTAGAAAAGAAATTTATGATATTTATCCAGACATTTTAGAAAATGTCGATAAATACTAAAAAACTCTAAATGTCGACTGTTTTTAGATGTAATGATAATTTTCGGACATTTTTCAGTATTTATCAGAGGAGTATTTAAGACATTTTCCACACTCACAACACTACGATTGCACTATCTGGTAATCTGTGGTTATATTCCGTAAATCACCTTGGTTGGTTTGGTTGGTATTCTTCCGTTCCGTAAATATGATATTCACGGTTGGTTCCTCAAAAAGAGGTTATTTACGGAACTCGGTTCCTCAAAAAGCGGTTAATAATTTGGAACCAGAACAACCGAGGAATTTCTTTGGTTGCTTTGGTTTGTTACATAGAAATAGAAAATAAAACTTGTGAATTTCTGTGATTTTTATTTTGGGATTTAGGTTAATTAAAAAACTTATCTCCTGGCGAGAAAATTAACAAAAGATTGTTTAGAACAAGTGATATAGAATTAAGGAGGGAAAGGAGACATGAAGAAAAAATGAAATTTAAACGAGAAATGTTCGAATGATATAAAGCCAATTTTAACAAAAAACAGTAGAATGTGGAGGTTTATATTTGTTTTATTTACTTTTAGTTTTGTTGATTTGATCAACCTGTACCTGAAGTAGACTGAATATTTTTTTATGTTATATTTACCTATATATTATTCTATATTTTATCAACCTGTACCTGAAATAGACTTAATATTTTTTTATTTTGTTCCTATTAGATTTATTTGTTGAATGTTTTGTTTCATAAATTCAAGAGTTTTATCATTTTGTCAGATTTATTTTACTTTTTTGTATGCTACTAAAATAAATACTTTATTTATGCATTTTTTCTCATTACAAAAAAATCATTTGCAGTTACCTAATCTTTTCTCCATTTTCAAATTGAAAAAAATTCTTGAACTTGATATCCTGTATTTTGGTACTTGGTTATGATATAACGTCTTCAATGTTCGTACAAATCCATGTTAGAATCGTATCATTTAGAGAACAGGCACGTAAAAACTCCTGAACTCATACAAGTTCTTTTCAACATTTTTTTAATTGGTTCAGTGGGAACAATATCTGGGTAAATGAGAACATAAATTTGATTGAGACTCTTTATTTTGAATATGTTGTAATAATCAATTTGAACCAAATAACTGTTGACACAGCTCATCTCTTTTTTGGCTACCCAAATAATTTCTTCTTCTTTCTTCTGTTGTCTATCATTTTCATCTTCGGAAGGACTAACTTCTAAATCAATAATATCATTTTGAATGATACATATATTGTGTAGCACGCAACAAGCAATTATATATTTTGGTGCCCATTGCAAACATCGCATATCTAGTAAGTCTTTCAGACATCTGAATCTTTTTTGAAGGAGGCCAAAAGCTCTTTCAACAGTTGATCTTGTCTTCGATAATAAGAAATTGAAATTTTTTTGGGCTTGAGTTAAGTGGCCATTGTCTTTATATGGAGTCATCAATTGTGGGAGACATGGATAGGCTTTGTCTCCTATGAGATGTGTGCCATCAGGAAATTTTCCATCATTCGCATTCATGTATGCGAATATTTCACTACGTCTGAGGACTGTGGCATCATGATGTGATCACTTCTCCAACATAGCAGTGTGTGAATTTCATCAGATTATCACATACACCCTGAAAATAAAATCTCTTTGATTTATTCTTTTCATTTATTTATACTCAGTATATTCTATATGCACATATACAGGGTGATTTAGAACTCTAGGCGAACAATTAAGGAACATATACAGGCTGCTATTCTTGATAAAAAAGGTAAAAAGAACATTTTGAATATTGCTTTGTTTCCTATATATTAGACTTCAAAATTTCCGCATGCCATAGACTTTAAACTTTAATAGGTGATAACAATACAGAAACAATCAAATTGAATGTTCCATATTCTCACAGTTAACATTGAAAATCTTTATTGAAAATCCCTGCTCTTAAAAGCATTCTACAGACCATACATGTCCATTATAGGAGTTATTTATACCATCTTGAGTTATTGTAGCTTCGTCCGCCAAAGCATCTCCCTAAAGCACTTTTTATTTTGTTTAAGCTGCTAAAGTAGCCATCGACAAAAGATGTGTCTGTGCATGTGATGTCCTGGGTGCAAATTATGTACTTTAGGGCATTTTTCCGAAAGAATGTGCGCTATGGTCTCTGTTATATCTGTCTGTTTGTGCGTCTGCCTGTCACACTATCTAGTCTCAGGGGTTTGACTCCAGAGGGTCGGTTGGGGTCTCAAAATGTTGGGCGTACGCTGGAGGCATGCAGCAAGCTGGGGTTTTGGTCTAAACCCCCAATAACCTAAGATCGATTCGTCAGGAATTGGTTTTTTGGTACGACCCTTTTTTCCATACAAACATAAATTATCAATTTTCGATGCGGTTTTCCACTTATATTGTTGTTGCCACCCAAAAAACTATTACCCCAAGCCCTCCCCCACTCTCAGGGAAAATGTGCTATGTGCGCCATACTTAGCCACCGTTTCACTTGTATTACATTTCATCAAGAATAGTCTTTATACGTCCCTTACTTTTTCGCCTCGAGTTTTGAATTACGCTGTATAAAAACTCTTCAATCACAATGAAAATATACAAAAGTTCACAAAGAACGTGCCTGCAAAATGATACTGGGAAATCCCTTCCTATTTATATATGATGATCCGTGGTCCTTAGGTTTTGGGATTCTCACATGCATCCCATCTACACATCCTATGGTATTAGGAAATCCCATTTCTGCAAAACCGTTAACCACTTCTTCTAAGTATTCTCCAGTGAGCCATTTACAAATATGTCTGCTTAAACAAAATATTGCTTCAGCAACTCTTCTTACGGTTCTCATGGCTGTAGCTCTACCAATATTGAACCGTCCGCATATGGATCTGGAAGCAGATGAACTTGAATCACATACATTATTTTTATGTTTATATATACCTGTAAGAGTCCGGAGTTAAAATACCAAAGAGCAATCAATAATTGTGCTTTTGCAGATATCGTATGCCTTCCTCTATCAAGAGTATCTGATGAAATTTGTTCTCCAATCAATAAGAGAACATGATTGAATGTAGCCCTATTCATCTTAAAGTTTTCCCTGAATTCTTCATCAGAATACTTGTCTACAACTTCTTCAATATGGCACTGTACTCTGGGGCGGGGAACTGTAAAATAACATGAATTTGATAGTGAATTGAGGATGTTTAACAGTAACGAGGCACAAACCAACGGAATATATCAATTTGTACAATCACTTACCCAACGGTACACTAGCTTGGAGTTCATCTTCACTACTTGAACTGCTATCAGAATTCAGAAGTTCACTGAAGAAGAATAAAGCTGCGTTTTGATCTGTCATATTAAAAATATTTTTTTTAAAAAATATTGAAATAATACCAGCAGCCGGTAATTCAAGTGAAAGTTTGTTATTATTATTGTTATTCTATTCGAAAGTTGAACCACAGATAACGGAAGATGAACCTATAATATCATTGCTGGTCTGTGCACTCAGTAACCGAATCCGTTCCGTAAATAAATTTCAACCGAAACAACCAGAAGATAACCGCTGCCAAACCAGTCTTGGTTGCTTTGGTTGGTTTGGTTGATTTACGGAATATAACCCTGGTAATCTGTGTTTCCATGGAGTAATTTCATCCACAGAACCACAGAAATCAGTTCGTCACCAAATAGTAGACCATTTACTAGGACTAGAAATAGATTAGTGTTCTGTGTTCTGTGTATTCCTCTATGGCTATCATTAAAATTAAAGGTTAACTCAAATAATGTGACAAAATACAAAATTTATTCCTCAGAATGATTCTTGGGAAATTCAGGCGGCGCTCTGCTATTATTCAATTTACTAATGAAACATATAAATCTATTCGTTTCCTTACGAATTCTCTAGAAGTTGAAATTCCTTTTTCAAATGGGTTTGTATATTAATTTATCTTCTATACATTGATTATTGTCTTAGTGATATTCCAGCAAAAATGTTAAAATTTCAACTGGACAATATGCCAGGTTAGCTGATGGTTGTGCTGTTGCTACTCTTGGTGATACATCAGTGATGGTAACGGCTGTATCAAAATCAAAACTGGCACAAAGCAATTTTCTTCCACTAGTAGTGGATTATCGACAGAAGTCAGCTGCAGCTGGAAGAATACCAACGAATTTTTTTCGACGAGAGTTAGGACCGTCAGAAAAAGAGATATTAACATCTAGAGTAATAGATAGAAGTTTGAGACCACTGTTTCCGGAAAACTTTAATTATGAAACACAAATTATATGCAATATGCTTGCAATTGATGGTGTAAATAATCCTGATGTTTTGTCTATTAATGCAGCATCAGCAGCACTAGCCATAAGTGACATCCCTTGGAATGGACCTATTGGTGCTGTAAGGATAGGTTTTTCAAATAACGAATTATTGGTAAATCCTACAAGGAAGGAATTGCAACAGTCTGATCTGAATTTGATAGTATCTGCAACTAAGAAAAATTTAGTAGTCATGTTAGAAGGAAATGCAAAGAATATATTGATGCAGGATTTATTAAAAGCAATAAAAGCTGGTACTAAAGAAGCTCAACATATTGTTAATGCTATTGAAAAATTGCAAAAACAATGTGGTAAACCAAAAAGATCTTTGGAAGCAAAACCAGGAGTATCAGAAGAAGTTATCGAAGCTCTTCAATCATTGTCTGAGATGCGAATAAAAGAAGTTTTACAAAATTTTTCTTTAGATAAGATAGAAAGGGATAATGCACTTACAGGGATTCGAAATGACGTCATGGAGAAAATAAAGGTTAATTTCCCTGTTCTTGATACTACCTTACTAGGAGAAGCATACAATCAGATAGTAAAAAATTTGTTTCGTAACCTGATATTTGAGACAGACATCAGATGTGATGGTAGGAATTTAGATGAATTACGTAAAATTGATTGTCAGGTTGATCTTTATAAACCTTTACATGGCAGTGCAATGTTCCGAAGGGGACAAACACAAGTTTTTTGTACAGTAACTCTCGATTCTACGGATAGTGCTTTGAAATTGGACACTTTGTCAATGTTAACTAGGTAAGACCATGTAAGTATATTTCAACTGATGAATTGAAAGAGATAATGCCCTTTATATGTCATTATACTTCATTTTTGTTATTGAACCTATAATGGGCCTTTCCAGTCATTTGAAGAATAATTAATTGGAAGTATTGATTTATGAGGTTAGTTGTTTAAATTTATCTTTTTTGCGCGTGTGTTCCGCAAGGAACAGCATGCTATAATTTTGCCACAATGTCCGTATTTTCGAATTTTTTTGCGAAAATGGTCTCCAACGATTGAGTTCGACTCACTGATGAATAATCCGAGGTCGAATTCAATTCTGTCCGTCTGGTCCGGCCGGCCGGTTAGCCGGGATCTCCATGGGGAAGACTTGCGAGGGTCAGTATAATCATAATCATGTTTATAGCACGCGTGCCAACTGCAGATTGACTTCACAATGAAAAAAAAAGGCTAAAAGAGCATTGACGTGGGGTCAATCTGCTTTGGCGCACGTGCTATAAACATGATTATGATTATACTGACAAACTGACAAACAAAGTTACCTTAGATTCATACGTTTCCCAAGTAGTTCAGAAATTAAGAATTTTAACAAATACATATTTAATGTTTACGAATGAATATTTTAAAATGAACCTGGAGATTTTTTTTTTCATTTTAAAATATTCATTCGTAAACATATACAAAACAAATATTCATTAATAAACATAAATTAAAATGAACCTGGAGATCCATATATAGGTCCTGAGCCTTCACTTCCAGTATGTCGTACCTATGTTAAAACATTCTTCAAGAATCGTTTGGACAAGAATTTCTCCAGTCTATGGAACATGGGAGTAGGACTCAGGCAGTCAAGGCTTCTCATTAAGAAACCATCGTCAAAGTCTGAAGTAAAGAAACTTCTTTCACTCGAAAGAAGAGAACTGAGCCTGGTGACTGGATTACTAACTGGTCACCAGTTCAACAAACATCTGAATAGGATGGGATTGGCCGATAGCGCTCTGTGTCGCTGGTGCAGGGGCATGGAGGAAACAGCTGAACATATTCTGTTCGACTGTGACAACCTTAAAGAATTGAGGGTCGTACACCTGGGCAACCCAACACCTACGATTCCTATGGTGAGAGGGACTTCTCCTTTTAAGCTCGCGGCATTCCTGTCAGCGTGTTTTTTGGAATGAGTCTCACGAGTCTGTCAAGCGGAAGAACAATGGGCCAGAAGGCCTCAGTTCAGCCTGAGACGGCACCGCGGAAGAAGAAGAAGAAGAGAACCTGGAGATGACCACATAAAAGGCTCAAAGCCCCCTTTGGTAAATTTAATTTTGAATTATTAGGAAGCAACCAACACCCGCTGAAAAACGCACTCAAAAATGGCGCGTAAAACGTAACAGAATATTTGACAGATGAGTAGTTCTCTTCAATGTGACAGTCCATATTGGTATGTTCCGTTTTAAATAGTATCTTGGACTTGCGTCCAACTCATACGTAAAAGTTGGACGTAAGTCCAAGATGACATGTGCGAACACAGATCATACGATAATTCATGGATAAAATAATTAGAGCATTCTCAGCATTCTGTGAAAACATAGAAGTACGATTTATTATTGAAATTTTGAAAAATCATATCTCCGAAAGGATTAGCTTGTTAGAGTTGAAAATGATATTGATGGATTCTTATAATAAAACTGCATCTTTAAAAAAAAATAATTGTATAATTTGTAATGTAAAAAAAAATTTTTTTTTCGTTACTCCGAAACCATCAGACCGATTCTGCCCAATAACGAACTTAACCGAGATATTTATCTCCCACACCTACTCTGAAAATTTCAACTGCCTAGCTCATTCCCTTCGGGAGTTATCGTGTTAACGGAGGACTGGCCGGACAGAATCGATTTTGACCATGATTCTTGATCAGTGAGCCGAAATAAATCGTTCAAGACAATTTTCATAAAAAAATTCGAATATTACAGACATTTGGGCAAATTGAAAAGCACTGTGTTCCGAGGAACAAGAGCGCCAAAAATGATCAAAACAGAATATACTTTCATCGAGGAGACCAAAAAGTGTTATGATTAATTGTTTGTAAATATGTAGATTGCATCTGTCATCAACCAAATTTGCTCCTTTATTTTATCTTTTCTAATCTTGAGATATTTGAAAACTTTTTGGATAACTGAGAGCAGTCAATAAATAACCTGCAATTCAGTTCAATTCCTCTTTATTATATTCGGACATTTTTTCAAAGTCGTTTTGATTTGTCTTGTTTGATTCATCACAAATTTCAACTAATCAAAATACAGGGAGACTCTGATTTCATAGCTGAGTAGCTTTTGAATGCACAACTACCTACTAAATTAAATTTTGATCTATGAATAATAGAACAGTTTCTTCAAATATGGAGTGAATAAATGGTTAGGGTTTTATGAACTTACATTTATTACATAATGCCAAGAAACAAATGCAGATTTTTAAATACTGGAAATACCCATTGTTGGATTCTGATATCTGTGATGATCAAAATAAATGTCTGTCCCTTTCCAAAAAAATGGGCTAAGTGTGCAGTGATATCCAAAATTTCGGCCAATTGATGACCCAATCTGGTTCACAGCCGTTGGACGAATTCCCATTCCGGGTCAAAGAATGAAGTTTTAGCTTCATCAACCTGAAATTACCATCTAATATACAGTGAGCGACAAAAGTATGGAATAATGGTTTTATTTTCTCCCCTTTCAGGAATAGCGAAAAATTGTTCGATGGGTCAAATTAATTTATTTTTGCGCGTATGTCCTGGGGAACATCGCGTTATCATTTTGCCCAAATGTGAAATTTAATTCTGTGTTGCCGTCCGGTCGTTGCCACGATAACTTGAGAACGGAAAGAGCTAGCGACTTGAAATTTTCAGGGTAGGTGGCGCATCCCAATACGACGGACAAGTTCGTTAATGGGTATAATCGGCCCAATGGTTTCCGAGTAATAATTTTGTTTTCAACCAAAATAAATCCGATCGAATTTAAACTTGGTCAATAGTTGTAGAATGCCCACGCGAAAATTCTTGCAGAATTTCTTGAGGATGGTATAACTAGAAAATTTTTAAAAAATTTTTTGAAAATAATTGAAAAAAATTCTATGTTTCATAAACTATTCGTCTGGCATGGCTGAAATTTTGGAAGAACCTTCAGAACCTAACTCTACTGTAGAGTTGCAAGTTTGAACACGATCGGATCCATATTGTTGGAGTACCGAGCAGCCTTTTGTGAGTTCGGTAGCCGGATGCGAATCGTCGTATGATATGTTGTCTATGGTCGTATTTTTGCGAGAACCTTCAAAAAGAAGCGAGAACCTTCAATGAATATCATGCTGGCATATTTTTGCGTGTATGTTCTTGTAAAATCGTGTTATTTCATCACAAATCTATGGGAGATGATAGCCCTACATTAGCGGTCAGACCTGGTTTTGATAGAGATCCTCCTTAGGAGGAGGCAACTAAATATTGAAGGGATTTCTATGAACAAGAGTGAATATCTTTGAGAAATAGAGAAGGCGATTCTTCCTCAAGAGATCCATGTGCCTTCAGAGGAGTATATTTGTGAGAGGGGACTTTTGAAAGGTTATGTATTATTTTTAATATGATATCGCTGAAATTTTGCTGAAGGCTTTAAAACTTAACTTTAAATCAACCACACTTTCTGATCTTGTAAGGTGAGAGGCACATTTGTGGATATTAAATCTCGTGATGGGTAGAGAGGAATTTTAGGCCAGGTTTTCTCTCACTAATGAGAATATATCTTTATGTTTCATCTCATCACCTTTACATCTATCAATGGACATTTATTGGTTAAGAATAAGTAATTGAATATTACTGGAATTCAATTGAATTTGATGCAATATGTTAGTAACTAAACTTATAATTTTCTTTACTTTGATTATTTAAATATGACATTAATTCCAGTAATATTTTTCAAGAATAATTATGTATTCTTCTCCTAAAGAAGAATTGAAGGTAGACAATAATGTGTTAATTTTTTCATCATTGCTTTCTATCCTGACTTCACGAAAAAAAAATTGGTTCAAGCACTGACGTGAAGTCAGGAGCTTTTGCGCGTATGTTCTATTGTCCATTCTCCTGTATTGGACACTTTTAATCGAATTTACCATGGTGAATTCTATTGTCTATTCTCCTGTATTGGACAGCCTTAATCGAATTCACCATGGTAAATTCGATTAAGAGTGTCCAATACAGGAGAACAGACAATAGAATTCACCATGGTAAATTTGATTAAGAGTGTTCAATACAGGAGAATGGACAATAGAACATACGCGCAAAAGCTCCTGACTTCACGAAAAAAAAATTGGTTCAAGCACTGACGTGAAGTCAGGAGCTTTTGAGCGTATGTTCTATTTTCCATTCTCCTGTATTGAACACTCTTAATCGAATTTACCATGGTGAATTCTATTGTCTGTTCTCCTGTATTGGACACTCTTAATCGAATTTACCATGGTGAATTCGATTAAGGCTGTCCAATACAGGAGAATAGACAATAGAATTCACCATGGTAAATTCGATTAAAAGTGTCCAATACAGGAGAATGGACAATAGAACATACGCGCAAGAGCTCCTGACTTCACGTCAGTGCTTGAACCAATTTTTAAGGAACATTTTCCTGTAATTCTTATTGTTCTACCATTTCCAGTTACCACGCAGTGACATTGCAATTTTAAAAATATCAAAATATAGATGACTGCTTGGTAACGGGAAATGGTAGAAAAATAAGAATTACGAGAAAATCTTCCTCAAAAATTAAATTATTTTGACCTATCGAAACATCTTTCCATATTCCTGAAAGGAGAGAAAATAAATCCATTATTCCATACTTTAGAGTTTAGAGGTTAATGCAATTTTTTTATGCAATGTTTGTTCGTAATTAACGCGCTTCCATACCCTTCATGTTACATATAAAACCTTGGCTTGCTTGCTCTAACGGGAAGACTATAGTAAAATTAGTTTACTCGTGGTGTGCTGTTATACCCAGCCAATATTGTATTAGGAAGTTGTTACACATCGCGTAGCACATTGGCGAAGGTGCGAGGCATTCGGCCATAGGCTATACGCTATAATAATTAATTCGTGTGAGGCTTGGGTTGTCATCAGTGGCAGCTGGTGATAATTTTGTTCAGAGGGGCGCTGATTCAGGAATACAAAAAAAATATTTTAAAAGGTATTTACCAAATGTCTACATCTTAAAATGAAATTCAATCCTTCTGTTTTTATCGCAGATTAACTTCTCGGTCACCTTTTGTTTGAAGTCAGGATTGTCTTTAACTAAATTTAGTTCGATGTACAACATTGTGAGCGCCGTCAGTCTTTCTTCCGACATTGTATTATTCCTTAGAAACGTCTTGATCAGTTTCAAAGTAGAGAAACATTTTTCAGTTTCTACGGTTGTCATTGGCATCGTTATTAAAATTACCAAAACTTTACATATTTCTCAAAACGTTGAATCCAAACCATACGACACAATATTAAATTTAAAGTACGTAAGCAACCGGTCACGTTCTCGTTTTCTTGTGACATTCATCGAGTCTTCCGACTCATTATGACCACGTAGTGCAAGATTGCATTTGCCACACAATTTCAGACTATCGATTATTTTTGTATCGGTTTTTTGATACCATTTCGTTATGGCCAATAGCTGGAAGCTTACAATCTTCTTCATATGTTTGGCCGATTTTTCGTGTTTTTTTATCTTTTCACCCAGATGTTTCAAATCACGTACACCTTCTTTTGTTCAGTTATCGTCTCCACCAAATAGTAAGCAAACAAAAAAAAGGCATGTTTTTCTTCACATCCACACAACCATAAAGTCTTTTCGTAAACATTCGCGTCAAACTAAAGTTTAATTTTGTTAGATCACTCACCCTTAAGGTTGGTTTATGCTGGCTGGCAACTTTAACTTAATTCTATAATATATAGACCTAGATTTTTAGTGTTGTGGCGTAAGGACACAGTAACAAAGCCTACACAGAACACAACTGGTTCTCCTAACTCAGGGCAAGCTCTTAGAGCTTATGAGGGGTCTCCTTGTGGAAGACCCAGGAGGATCAGTATAATAATAATAATAATAATAATAATCAGACTAAAGAATCCGTTAACTTATTAATAATTATTATTATTAATAAGTAAACGGATTCTTTAGTCTCAGTATAAACAATATTCCTAGAAATCTATGTTTCAATTTTTAAGATTAGGGTTAAGTTAAAGTTACCAGCCAGCATAAACCAGCCTTCAATGTCAGTACTTAAATCCTCAACGCAACTTTGTAACACGAAACAATTGGCACCTGCAATACCTATATACTTAGCGTAACCATAAACAAAGTATACTACTACTGAGCAGAGCTACTTTATTCCTCTCTGGGTTTCTACTAATCCGCCCGAATCATGACTGAGAATCGCGCGATACTAGCTGGTCTCTGAGTGAGGACGTTTGCCGTTTCCATGTTAACCGGTGATTTCACTTGGGTGATCGAGATTCAGCCCGGCATAGTGCGGACGCTCATAGTATATTACTCATAGTTATATCGTTCATTAAATAAAGCCGCTGTTGTTCGCGCAGAGTCGTTATTCCTAAAAAATAATTTTATCATTTCCACCCTTTCTTCTACGGAATACACCATTTTAATTCTACTACAAATTTACAATCGCTTTGACGCACTTGTAACGTTCTTAAAAATTCACGATAGACTAAGGTAAATCAAAAACATGGTCCGTCTACTTTTTTGGACAACAATTTCATATCATACCTATTACATACCTTTGAAATGTATCAGATACGAATAATATGCTCGAGATAAATTCCACATTGTCTCTTCCACTATTTTCGCTGTTATTTCATTATCGATGGATATTTTGAAGCGAAATTTTAGTGTCAGATAGTACTCGATATGATCTTCAAAATTAGGCCGCTCGTACACCAGCAGGACGCGACCGCAACGCTACCGCGACGATACTTTTTAACGAGGAAAATGCGTCGCGTCGCCGTATCCTTGGTGTGGGCGCTTCTATGAATTACCACGTACCGCGACTGCGAAGCGACACGAAGTCGCGGTCGCGTTGCGGTCGCGTCGTGCTGGTGTACGAGCGGCCTTAGTTATCGCAACACCTCTCATCCCTATTCAAAATCAAGGGTTTGTGCTCACCCTCGTTAGGAGGTTGAAGTTACGGGGATGAAAAAAGCGGAAAAGTTCTCCTCCCTCGAATCAGAAATTGACGGGGCCGAGCGATTTTCCACATTTTCATTTTAAAGCCGGAAAATCGAGGTGGTAAGTTTTCGTTGGACCACCCTGTATATTTAGGAACGTGGAGGCAATTTTAGAGATTGGCCAGGAATGGAATCTGCTTGGCATTCAACTGTCAACCGTCTTGACCAACATTATTGGATATCACTACATTCGTAGAGGCATTCGAAACATATCCCGTTTTCAATTTGAAGAATCTAATTGCTAGTTAATATTCATGAATTAACACAGCCCCTATATCTACTAGCCTGGAAGATGATAAAATGGCAACACCGCCCTGAGTCGTACGCCAGGCGATTCAGTCGAACGTTGTTATTGTAAATGGACGATTACTTCTGATTCTGGAGTTAACCATTATTGTTTTTCGCTGGCAATTCGTGGTATTTTTGTGTATAACGGTGTCAAATGTGAATTAATGCAATGCAATGATAAATATGGTCGGATATTTGATATTCATATGTTCTGTGATTAAACTGCAGTGTGTAAATAGTGAAACCTTTGGATTATTTCTACTTCGAGATGAGTACATTTCAGTTGACACTATAGATAACAAGATGGACTAGAAATATGAGTGAAATAGAACTTTCATTTCTTCCGATTTTATAAAAGATTTTGATGACCTTTCTAATAATTTCTGAACAAAAATTGATACATCTGGATGGGAGATCAAGAAGCTCAAAGAATCTATTTATTTTTATGTATGTATTCAATTTCCAACAGTCTGCATGCTTCGGTTGAAATCAATAAGGACCTTATTCATCTTAAATTATTCATTAAGAATGTCCAGATTTCCTTCAGTGATTTGAAATGGATTCTTCCTTTCAATCTTACCCCGATCAGATGGTCTCAACTTACTAATCTGATTTCCCGCTACAGAAATATAAATAATGGGGATTCAGATGCGGAATTTATCAATTTGTTTTATCAACATTTTTACACAGTTCAGATCAAAAAATTATTTTATGTGAATTTACTCTTTATAGCATTGAATTGATATTCTGAATTCACAGTGACTTGTAGTTGTGGTTTACATTTGTAAATCATTCTAAATTCACTTTGTTCTGTTTTCGCAAGTTTACTTTTGAATCATTTTGTAGAAAATACGAAATACAATGTTATTGTCCACCGAATGGAAAATAAACAGAAACATTTGTAGATAGCAGAAACTCACCATTATATTAAGAACCAAAACAAGACAAACTCTAAGATGATTATCACAATTTTCATTAGCCTACCTTATTAGTCTTATATAATAGTTATGTTTGGGAATATATTTTTATTTTGAGAATTTCATTCAAGTTTATAATTTTTTTGCCAATAGTTAACCCTACACCTTCTCGTGGTTCTTGCTGAACAATGAATTGAATAACAACTACCTAGGTTTCTATTTCAACTTGATCTCAATAATATTGTGCAGAATGAAATGTAGTTATTCAATTTGTTGAAAAAGTAAGGTCTTAATGTTTATTCATCCAGGGATTTCAAGCAAGAAAACCTATTCAATGAGTTCACTAGAGTTTTACATTGGAAATATACGATATCCAGCGCTACCGCATTGAAGAAGTATGTCTCTAAGAGACTATACATTGCGGCGTTGTCAGACTGTTCCAGGCTATCTCTGTAGTGGGCTGTGGAATTAATCCCAATTTTATGTCACTGTGAATAACATAAATAATGCATGTATGTTAAACAATTCTGAGTCAGTATACAGAAAAGTTAAACTTCACGATAGATACCTCTGTTTTCTCATGTGTTAACAAGTTAACTGCTTTGTTTATTTTTTTCTGAAAATTTTCATCAATTCTAGTGGGGTGAAAGAGAAAAATTTCTTTCTTCATTATGAATTTCCTCCATTTGCAACTAAAGAAGTCGGCAGGGTGGGTCCGATTGGAAGAAGGGAAATGGGTCATGGTGCATTGGCAGAGAAAGGGCTATCTCCAATTTTACCAGATGATTTTCCATTTACAGTGAGGCTTACCTCTGAAGTACTGGAATCAAATGGCAAGTAAACTGTGATATATTTGATATAGTTTTTAGTATTCTGTTCTTCAAAAATCTCATTCTGCACAAACCTTTATTATTTTTCCATATAGAATACCACAGGAGATAAACATTTCTCGATTGTTGTATGAGTTATTTGCTTCGCAATTCCGTGAATGATATTTGCATCAAAATCACAAACCGCCAGGCTTGCGGTCGAATATTAACTCCGTAGAGTATTATTTACTGAATTTCGTTCGAAAACCTAAAAGTAAGACGTTCAAGTATTCGACTCCGACCCAGGTACCACAGAGACCTCCCAGAGATATCTCGGCGAGATCTTTTCGGGATATTGTGACGCCATTTTCGATATCGCTGGGAGGTCACCAAGAGCTCCAAATGTCCACCATAGGGCATGAGCCCAGTAACATCTCAGAGATATCACATGGGGAAGTTCTTGAACTGCTCACTCTGGGCAATTGTTTGAGAGCATGGCTGCGATATCGCAGGGACGTCAACAAAAGCTCCCTATCACCTCCAAATGTCCGCCACAGGGGATGAGTATAGAACATCTCAGAGATATCACATGGGGAAGTTCTCAAACTACTCACCCAATATTTTGAGAAGATGGCTGCGGTATCGCAGAGAGGCCGCCCAGACCCCTCTATTACCTCCAATTGTCTGCCATAGGGGATGAGCCCAGTAACATCTCAGAGATATCACATGCGGAAGTTCTCAGACTGCTCAACTTGGGGAATGTTTTGAGAGGTTCGCTGCGATATCCCTGGGAGGTCGCCCAGGCCTCTCCATCATCTCCAAATGTCCGCCACAGGGGATGAGTCCAGTAGACTACTGGCCCATGCTGAAAAAATTATGGGTCATTTGAACCACCAGGTGACCTATCTAGAACGATATAAGAGCATAAAATAATAAGATTCAGCACTATGCCGTCACTTGTAAGCTGTCCAACTGAGTGCAGGTGAGAATTCGAAAGTACAGGTAGAGTGAGTACATTTTGGTCACATATTTTTGTACGGCATTCTTACCACCGATAGATCCATGAAAAATAATAAGAAAACGCGCAGTGCCGTACAAAAATGGTGGTCCACAAAGTCGAATTTTTTTTTTATTTTCTGACAATTACCAGGGTAAATTTTGTCATTTGATCTTGTACGGCATCTGTGTCATACTATTTCAATACTGCTTCTAATCCATTATTCCGCAACGCCGTACAAAAATCATGCGACAAGGGGAAAAAATCGAGGGTTGTAATCCCCTCTCTTTCCGTAGTCCAGCAGGTGATTTGACACAACATGAAATAAATTTATTTTGAAAGTATTTTATGCATAAGATAATATATAATATATAATATATAATATATAATATATATATATATATATATATATATATATATATATAATATATATATATATAATATATATTTAATGCAACGATAAGAGTCTATATTTCAAATATTTGTGAATTTCTTAAGGGTTATTGACTCAATTCAGGATAATTAACATAATTAAACAAATGAAGAATAGAATAAATAAAATTTGCCATGACTCTTTCAAACAAGAAGGTATAAAAAACTTAATAGACATTCTAAGACAAAACGGCTATCCAATTGGAATGATAAACAAGCTACTTTATGCAGCAGAAGAAACATCAAATACACATAAAGAAAATCGACAAAATTTATCATCAGATAATATACTTTTTGCATCATACCCAAATATTAATGGCCTTACAAACAAATTAAAAAATATATTCAAAGAAGAAAACGTGAAAATTGCAGTATATAATACAAAAACTGTTGGAAATCTATACAGCAAAATAAAAGATCCAATCCCTGTACCCTTAAAAAGTAATGTGGTATACCAGGTGGAATGTGCAAGTTGTGATAAAAGTTATATTGGACAAACATCCCAATGGGTCAAGAGTAGGATGGCATTGCACAAATCAGACATAACCAAAAACCATGAAAGATGTGCACTAGCTACACATGCATACAATATGGACCACCGTGTAGATTTTGAAAATGTGAAAATATTAAAAACAGAAAAAAATTATCAGAAAAGACTCATCCATGAAATGATTCAGATAAATAAAAGTGAAAATGCTATGAACAAGAAAACGGACACAAACAAATTAAGCTCAATATACAGCTATTTATTGGAAATGTCTGGACATGAGGATTTCTATGATGGCCCACTAGATGAATAAAAATCCAAAAAATAAAAGTTGGCAGTAGGAACATGACAATAGTTTTATTGAACGTCAATTTTATTAAATGTCTATTTCTAGCTGTGATGCAGGTTTTTTTTTTTATAAACCTCACATTCGGTGAGTGAACATTTGTAAATGTTTGTATATTTTTCATTAAACCATGATTTTGTAGAACCCCTGAAGAAGCATTAAACTGATGCGAAAGCTTGGCAAAGAATAAATAGTTAAAACCATTATTCTCCTGAATTGAGTCAATAACCCTTAAGAAATTCACAAATATATAATATATATATAATAAGATAATATTTTTTCATATGCCGTACATTTTCCGTTCATAAAGAAAAAATTTATATAACGAAATCTAAGGTGAAATTTGTTTTATACGGCATTTAGATAGTTTATTTGTACAAATTTTCAGTCTTTTCGTGATTCTAGGTTCCTAGTTAGAAACTATGTCATATATGGGTTTGTTTACTATCGATTTATACTTGAATTATGTAGATGTGCAATTTTATTTTTAATTTTTGCGCGTATGTTCTGGGGAACATCGCGTTATAGTTTTGCCCAAATGTCTGTAACTTTCGAATTTTTTGACGAAAATGGTCTCAAACGATTAAGTTCGACTCCCCAATGAAGAATTTGACGTCAAATTTGATTCTGTATGTCCGGCCGTTGCCACGATAACTTAAGAACGAAAAGAGCTAGCGAATTGAAATTTTCAGGGTAGGTTGCGCATCCCAATACGACGGACAAGTTCGTTAATGGGCATAATCGGCCCAGTGGTTTCCGAGTAATAATTTTGTTTTCAACCAATATAAATCCGATCGAATTGAAACTCGGTGAGTAGTTGTAGAATATGAACCTAAGCACGTTTGTGAAATTTTGTGCGAATCGTATGGATAGAAAATTTAAAAAAAATTATTAAAAGATATTTTTGTTGTCACGATAACTTGAGAACGGAATGAGATAGCGGCTTGAATTTTTCAGGTTAGGATGTGCACCAGAATGCGACATTTAAGTTTGTTTATGAGTATAATCGGCCAAACGGTTTCAGAGTTATAGCCATCTGCCATCTAATTCGAATTTACCATGGTAAATTAGAATTAAGAGTGTCCAATACAGGAGAATGGACAACATAATTTACCATGGTAAATTCTATTAAGGGTGTCCAATACAATAGAACATACGCGCAAAAGCTTCTGACTTCACGTCAGTGCTTGAACCAATTTTTCAAAAATAGTATAGTATAGTATAATATAGTATAGTATAAGTTTATTCGACATCAATAATTTACATGTCAGGTCAAAAAAGATATATATATATATATATATATACAGGTAAACAATAACTCCACTGGTGGTATCAATATCAGTATTCTAAGGGTTTTGTGGATAAATTATTAAAGGGCCAAAATTCGTAAGACTCTTTTTATTCTTCAGTCAACGTTTCGATCCTATTTTTGGACCTTCTTCAGGACTCTGTAATCTTCGATATAATTAAAAACATTACATATAAATTTAGACAAAAACTCACCGAATAACTGAGGTTTCTTCATAAGTACAGTGTCATCAAGTGAGTAACAATTACAATCCAGTAAACGATTCATAGGCAAGAACTACATTAAGAAATATCTTCACCAAAAATATCCTCCTCATGTTTCAATGAAAAAACTTGCAACGATAAGTAAAGAACTCTTGAGGTTAGGTCACAGAATATGAAGTCAAACAATCGACATCGTACCACGCAGAAAACAACTATGACACACTATAATACTTATGAAGAAACCTCAGTTATTCGGTGAGTTTTTGTCTAAATTTATATGTAATGTTTTTAATTATATCGAAGATTACAGAGTCCTGAAGAAGGTCCAAAAATAGGATCGAAACGTTGACTGAAGAATAAAAAGAGTCTTACGAATTTTGGCCCTTTAATAATTTATCCACAAAACCCTTAGAATACTGATATATATATATATATATATATATATATATATATATATGTGTTCGGATAGGTTTCCGCGGCTAACAATGTTAGGAATAAGAAGGTTCCGGGTTGGACCGCGTCTGGAGTATATATATATATATATATATATATATATATATTCGTGAGAAGAGTTGTTTGGCCCCTCTTCGTTATATGCTATGACCAGTTTGGCGCCTTTTGAGTCGTTCAGCGCCAGGTGCCGAATTACCAAGCTCAAGTAATGAGTCCTTCAGCGCCTTCAATAAGCTAATGTTGCCAATGTGACCAATAGTAATCTGCATTTCGCTGGGTGCCAAAATACCACACATATTAGTCATATTATGTGCAGTATGGCGCATTACCAAAATTTCATCTGAATTCAAGTATTGAATGATTCTTTGAGTGGGTAGTCACACATGAACATAAAGTATTCATTCTTATTATTTTAGGTCAAGAAAAAGACATATTTCCCCGTGTACAGATTTGATTGAGGAGAATCAAATTGATATTATACGAGAGGTATAAAGTCTTCATAGGGTGAACGAGATGGTTTACTGCTTTTCGGTAAACAATATCATGCGTAAATACTCTGAGGAAGCTATTCATAAAGATGCACGAAATGTCCTGGAATTATTGTTCAAATAAATTCGGTGTAACCTTGTGCTATCCTCTGTATGTTTTACGTTAATTTTACACGGTCAAGAAATTCATGAATTTCTTCGCGAAGTTGACCTTGAATTTATTCACGAATTTCTTCATGGAGTGTGTGGTTTTACACGACCATAAATTCATGAAGTTATATGTCAAATAACCATGGTACATACTGGAAACTTTGAACAAAAACATTTAAAAAAAAAGCACTGACGTGAAGTCAGTACTCTTTGGCGCGCGTGTTCACGGTGGCAAATTTGAATTGAATGATGAGTACTTCAAGCTCAGTGGATAGAGCGAGCCGAAGATCTACCCAAAGGATAGTGGACACCATTCACTGTCGGTTCAAAAATTAACAGTGCTGTATCTAAGCTGCCATCAGGATAGAGTAATAAAGTTGGAAGAGAACACAACTGACTCTCCTTAGTCGCACAAGCTCCTAGAACATTCTGAGGGATCTCTTTGGGAAAGACTCGGAGGGGTCAGTATAATCATAATCATGTTTAAAGCACCCCCGCCAAAGCAGATTGACCCCACGTCACTGCTTTTTTAGACTTTTTCTCTCATTGTTAAGTCAATCTGCATTTGACGCGCGTGCTATAAACATGATTATGATTACACTGACCCCTCCAAGTCTTTCCCAAGGAGATCCCTCAGAATCTTCTAGGAGCTTGTGCGACTAAGGAGAGTCAGTTGTGTTCTTTTTCAACTTTGTTGCTTATGGCAGCTTAGATACAGCACTGTTAATTTTTGAACCGACAGTGAATGGTGTCCACTATCCTTTGGGTAGATCTCCGGCTCGCTCTATCCACTGAACTTGAAGTACTCATCATTCAATTCAAATTAGCCACCGTGAACACGCGCGCCAAAGAGTACTGACTTCACGTCAGTGCTTTTTTTTCATTTTTTCAAGTTCCTTCAACGAATACGGCTATCAATACAGTTTGGCTGTTATCTTTACCGTAGATCGAAAAAAATTGTGGTTATGGGACCTCCGTTAGGAACGCAATTGCCTATTTTCCAAATTCAAATGTAATTCAATACAGATCTATCGAATATAGTTATTTATAAATTCGCCCCTGGGTCACGATACAGACATTTCAACTCGGAAACAACGCTATTTCCCCGAAACTGACTTGTCCGTGCACAGAATTGCCTTGAAATTTCTCTTAAAACCTTAAAATGACGGCTCAGCACCAAATCCATCACCGCTAGACGCAAACCACTCCCAACATGAGCCATACAATCCAAACGTCTCCTCTGCGCATATGCAATCTACTGGTGGCTTCAGTCCCCTGAAAATAACACTTCACACAAAATTCTGATTCTTAAACACCATTGGTTCAGGAGATATCACCGCTCCAATCCATGCATGCGCAGACACTTCCAAGGGGATTCTATGGAGGAATAGCATCCAGCACCTGGAAACTCCAATCCTCTCAGACGAAAACTCCAGCTTTTTTTCTGCTCATGCGTGAAACGAAAAATCTTCGAAAGGGGTTACATGAATTTCGAATTAGGAACGCAATTTCTTCGCCTATTCTCCTAATCAGAAAGTAATTTAAAATTGATCATTCAAATATAGTTATTTATAAATTGGCCCCAATGCCTCGACACAGACATATCAACCCAAAAACAACGCTATTTCATCGAAACTAACTTGTTCGTTCATTGAATTGTCTTGAATTTTCTTTTAAAACCTCACAATATTGGCTCAGCACAAAACCCATGACCACTAGACATAAACCGCACCCAACATAAGCCATAGAACCCAAAAGAGCCACGTCACCTCTGCGCATGCGCAATCTACTCGTGTCTGAAAGTCCTCTCAAAATCACACACCGCACACAAAACTCTGATTCTTCAAAACCATTCGTTCAGGAGAGATCGTACCTTCAATCCACGCATGCGCGGATACTCCCAAGGGGATTCTGTTAAATAATAGCATCCTGCACTTCAAATCCCCAATCGTCTAAGACGAAAACTCCAGCAGTTTATTCACTTATCTTCTGCTCATGCGCATAACGGAAAATGCCCGTAAGGGGTGATATCAATTTCAAAATTAGCCCCAGGGCCACAGTACGCATACTTAAATTCGGAAACAACGCTATTTCCCCCAAACTGACTTGTGTCCGTGCACTGAATTGACATGAATATTCTCTTAAAACCCCACAATATCGGCTCAGTACTCCCAACATAACCCATACAACCCAAAAACAGTCACTTCTCTTCTGCGCATGAGCAATCTACTCGCGGCTGAAAGTGATCCCAAAATCACACACCTTACAAAAACTCCGATTCTCCAACTTTAGTTGTTCAGGAGATATCGCATCTTTGATCCACGCATGCGCAGACACTCACCAGGGGATTCTATGGAGGAATAGCATCTGCCAACCCAAAACCTCAAACCTCTCAGACGAAAATACTACCAGTTAAATCACTGATGGACTGCTCATGCGCATAACGACAAATGCCCGTAAGGGGTAACATCAATTCCAAATTAGACCCAGGGCCACGGTACAAACACTTCAACTCGGACACAACGCTACATCCCCAAACTGAACTGTCCTTGCACTGAATTGCCATAAATATTCTTTTAAAACCTCACAATATCGTTCAGCACTCCCAACATAACCCAAAAACAGTCACTCTTCTTCTGCGCATGCGTAATCGGTCCTCCCGAATCACACACCTTACCAAAAACTCCGATTCTCCAACACTCGTGGTTCAGGAGATATCGTATCTTTAATCCACGCATGCGCAGACCCTCACCAGGGGATTCTATGGAGTAATAGCATTCGCCACCCCAAAACCCCAATCCTCTCTGACGAAAACTACAGCAGATAAATGACCTCTCATCTGCGCATGCGCATAACGAAAAATGCCCGGAAAGGGCAGCATGAATTTCAAAAGAATTGGTTTCGGAATTTCAAGCAAAATATTCCACAAAATATTTTTGAATTTTTTCATGTCACGTAATCTTCACGAAATTTAGTAAAAGTGTTTGCTTTGGTCTTTTGCATCTAACTACTGAGTTTCTATTCAATTAGATCAGTATTTTACGAGTTAACGTGGAAACAAAATTTTAAAATGTTTGAATAATTTTTTGTCACTTTATGGCCATCCGGTCAGTCACAAAAAACTCCGATTCTCCAACACTAGTGGTTCAGGAGATATCGCATCTTGAATCCACGCATGCGCAGACAGGCACCGGGGGATTCTATGGAGGAATAGCATCCTCCACCCCAAAACTCCAATCTTCTCAGAAGAGAACTAGAGCAGTTAAATTATTTCTCGTCTGCTTATGCGAATAACAAAAAATGCCCAAAAGAGGCAGTTACACCTCCAGTCGTTCACTGTTCAGACAAATTTTGAAAACAAATTTAAAATTCCGCACATCGTTTACGCATTAATTCAATTGCCATGCTAGTATGTGGTCCATATGTGGTTAATCAGTTGCCCTAGTACATATCGACTTGATCACCAGATGTTCCATGTAGGAATTCAAAATGAAATAATTGGTCCAGTTTGGACGTTCAAAATTATTAATTTATTTTTTAGGCTCCTAGTGGACTGTTCGCGGTGAAATTTTGCACACCCCAAGAGGTCATAATTCGTCACCGAAGTGCAAAAACTGAACTCGATCCGATATTTTGTATTGGAATTTCAAGCAAAATATTCCGCTGATAGTTAAAAAGTTTTCTACTCATGCTATTCCTACGAAATTTTGCACAAGTGTTTTCATTAGTACTCCGCATCTAACAACTGGGCTTCAATTCAATCGGATGAGTATTTTTCGAGTTATAGCGAAAACACAATATCAATTTCATTTTCAAATATTTGGCTTTTTTTTTCTAGTTTACAGCCATCCAATACAAAACTTCGCAGGCATATAAAGGCCATGATTCTACAATTTGATGCTGAATTTCAGATAGATCGAGTAATCGGTTTCGGATATATTCTTGAAAAACGTTTTAAATAAAAATGGCCGTAACTCCGAAACGGCTCGATGGATTTTGCCCATTAACGAACTTGTCCGAGATATTTACGCTCCAACCATGCCCTGCAAATTTCAACGCTCTAACTCGTTCCGTTCGAGAGTTATCGTGCTTACGGCCAGAGTGGCCGGCCGGACTGACAGAATTGAATTTGACCTCGAATTCTTCATCAGGGAGTCGAACCCGATCGTTTGAGACCATTTTCGAAAAAAAAAATCGAAAAATACAGACATTGTGACGAAATGATAGCACGCTGTTCCTTGCGGAACACGCGCGCAAAAAGCTCATATCAATATGAATGCATTGGTTACTTTATCAGATGTTATTGTACCAGAAATTACTGAGTATTTGCCGTCTTATCTAGAACTTCCAAACAACAACCTCAACGATCAATGGTTGTTTATGTTTTGAAGAACTTCGCTTTTTTGAACATTTATGTGATGAAACAGATGTTGGTACCCCTTCTTCTTCTTCTTCTTCTTCTACCGCGGTGCCGTCTCAGGCTGAACTGAGGCCTTCAGGCCCATTGTTCTCCCGCTTGCCAAACTCGTGAGACTCAGTCCAAAAAAAACGCTGACAGGAATGCCGCGAGCTTAAAAGGAGAAGTCCCTCTCACCGTAGGAATCGTAGGTGTTGGGTTGCCTAGGTGTATGACCCTCAATTCTTCAAGGTTGTTACAGTCGAACAGAATATGTTCAGCTGTTTCTTCCATGCTCTTGCACCAGCGGCACAGAGCGCTATCGGCCAATCCCATCCTATTCAGATGTTTGTTGAACTGGTGACCAGTTAGTAATCCAGTCACCAGGCTCAATTCTCTTCTTTCGAGTGAAAGAAGTTTCTTTACTTCTGACTTTGACGATGGTTTCTTAATGAGAAGCCTTGACTGCCTGAGTCCTACTCCCATGTTCCATACACTGGAGAAATTCCTGTCCAAACGATTCTTGAAGAATGTTTTAACAGAGGTACGACATACTGGAAGCGAAGGCTCAGGACCTATATATGGTATCCGAGCCCCCTGCTTCGCCAGCTTATCTGCCTTAACATTACCTGAAATCTCCGAGTGAGCCGGACACCAGATGAGTTTTACAACGTTACCAGCGCCCAGCCTTCGCAGAGCCTTCCTGCATTCGCCAACTAAGTAGGAGTTTATTTTCACATCAGAAAGGGATTTTAACGTTCCTTGACTGTCACAACATATATATATGTACTTGCCAGAGTATCCTAATCGGATGTTTTCCAGCGCGCAGACAAGAACAGCATATAGTTCTGCCTGTATTATCGAGCAGTTCTTCCCGAGAGGGATGGACATGCTCACTCGAGGTCCCACAATGCCTGCACCTGTCCCTGTAGTCGTTACAGAGCCATCTGTGAACCATGTGGGCCCCTCTGGTTTAAGGAGATCACTCCTTGTATCCCATTGGTCTCTATCAGGAACAATCACCCTATAGGGTTCGTTAAAGCAGAATATGGTACCCCTTAGATCACGCGAAACTTGCCGATAAAATAGAACAAGTTCTAACTTCGTGAAGTTCTTCATGAAGTTTTACGTCAAGAAACTTCACGTCATTTTTGTGTTTTACACGGAGAATTTCTTCATGAGGTAACTTTGTGAAGAACTTCGCGAAGCAATTAATGAATTTCTTCACCGTGTAAAACTAACTCTACTCCTGAAAAGGTAGTTTTACTTGAGTCATTCCGTCTTAGCTAGAACTTCCAAAAAACAACCTCAACGATCAATGGTTTATGTTTAAAGAACTTAACCTCGCTTTTCCGATCATTTATGTGATGATCCAGATGTTGGTACCCCTGACTTCACGCGATACTTGTCGATAGAATAGAACAAGTTTTAACTTCGTGAAGAACATCATGATGTTTTACGTGAAGAAACTTCACGTGAAAATTGTGTTTTACTCGGATAATTTTTTCATGAAGAACTTCGCGAAGAAATTCATGAATTTATTCGCCGTATAAAACTAACTAAAGAGGCCAAGACTGTGTACTAGAAAGTTTGTATTTTAATTGGAACACAACCTATGTTGGTGCAAATCATTTGGCTACATGTACGTGAAATATTAATGAATTTCAAGCGAATAACTACTTATCTTCGGTCACTATTGGTAAATACCAATTACATTCATGAGGCTTTGGTTATCATCCGTGATGAATTAGCCCTAATTGGAGGGAACGAGCATAACCAATATCGTAATCCAGCTCGAGAGTCGATTTAAGATTCTGGTTATTAGAGGAAGTAGGGTTAGATGTGCATGAACATGTAAATAGGAAACAAGGACTTTGAAATATTTTGAAGTTGAAGAACTTATCTTGGTAGATCCGAAAGACTATTGAATTTTTAATGTGTAAAAACGCTGAATCGGCCTGTGACCTTGAAATGAAAACGTAAATGTCTGATGAAATAAATCATATTTCGTCGTATACCTATAGGTAGTATTTGAAATTAGAGGAGTGTACCCCTTTAAAGATGGTTGCAAATCGGAACATGTGCCAGAAATCTGATTAAAATTGTGAAACAAAAACTTTGCGTGTTTCCCATAATAACCTAACCACACCTATACCTATGTCATTTTGATGCAATTTGTAAGTCTGTGTCAGCGTTTCTGAAAGATCCTTTAGGTTTGAATTTCTCAATATTTACCAAAATCAAAATTTCGAATAATATACGGCGGAATATGATTATTTTCATCTGACCATTATGTTTTCACTTTCAAGGTTACAGGGCGATTCAGCGTTTTTGATTGGAAAAAATAAGCAATAATCGTAATTGTATAAATCGTGACATGGATACAAAGAAATTAAATGAAATTCAACTTATGGTAGGAACAAAGGTACTTCGAGATCAAATTCATAAGTATCAGATTTGATTGAATTCAGAGGTACAAAAGAAAACTCATTGTTTGTGTGTCATTTGGATGAAAAGAACTTAATGAAAAGGGTTGGGGACCACAATATTCCTCCTGATATCCAATAGTCAGAATATTCAGCTTTCTTTTAATAAAATAACATAGAGCAATTATGAAATGCAGTTTTCGAAAGAAATAAATAGCTTGGGAACTAATAATGATCAAATACTTGTGAATACTGTAGCCCATTAACATGTGATGTGGTAATTGTAAATCATACAGTAATCCTTATTCTGCTCTGTGAAGTAAAGGTAGGATAAAATGAAACCTAAAACTCAAAGGTTTTATCAATTATAGGATTGGATTCACAGAGGGAATTTCAACTAGTCAGGAACTGAACTAACTGAAGGTAGGTAAGTTAAGAAATAAAACAAAACAAAATGGGTTCAAGCCCTGTGGACAGGAGCTTTCTGGCGCTCTAGTTCAAACAGACAAATTATATCTCCGAAAGTATTGGTTTCTCAGAGTTTGGAATTATATCAATGTATTCTTATGATAGAACTGCATCATAAAGGAAATTCAATTCAAATAATAGTTTATTTATCAAGATTAACATAGAAGTACGATTCATTATTGAAATTTCGAAAAATCATATCTCCGAAAGTATTAGCTTGTTGGAGTTGAGAATGATATCAATGGATTTTTATGGTGAAACTGTATCTTAAATAAAAATTGAATTTGAAATTTGTTACTTGAAAAAAAAATTATTTTTCGTTACTCCGAAACCATCTGGCCTATTTTGCCCAATAACGAACTCAACCGAGATATTAATCTCCCTAACCTACTCTGTAAATTTCAACTGCCTAGCTCATTCCGTTCGAGAGTTATCGTAAAATTTTTTTTTTTAATTTTCAAAATTTTTTTTTGACACTTTGCGGTAACAGTACAAAACTTCACAGTACAACAACTTCACATAAGTATGAAGGTCATGATTCTACAATTTGATGCTAAATTTCAGATAGATCGAGTGATCGGTTTAGGAAATATTCATAAAAAATGTGTTTTACTAAAATCGGCCATAACTCCGAAACCGCTTGATGGATTTTGCCCATTAACGAACTTAGCCGAGATATTTACGCTCCAAACCCACCTTGCAAATTTCAATCCTCTAACTCCTTTCGTTCGAGAGTAATCGTGCCTACAGCCGGCCGGACAGAATCGATTTCGACCTCGGATTCTTGATCCGGGCCGGCCGGACCGGCCGAATGGCCGGACAGAATGAATTTCCACCACGGATTCTTGATCAGTGAGTCGAACCAAATCGTTTAAGACCATTTTCATCGAAAAATTCGAAAATTACAGACATTTGGGCAAATTGATAAGCACTCAGTTCCGAGGAACTAGAGCGCCAAAAACCATCTATTTCTATTTAAATTTTTCAATTCTCAGAATAAGTGTTAAATATTATTCAGAATACATTCCTAGGCAGGTGCACTTCTTAAGATCGTTTTACACGGCGAAGAAATTCATTAATTTCATCGCGAAGTTCTTCATGAAGTTACTTCATGAAGAAATTGTCCGTGTAAAACACAATCTTCACGTGAAGTTTCTTCACGTAAAACTCCATGAAGTTCTTCACGAAGTTAGAACTTTTTCATTTTTATCGACAAGTTTCGCGTGAAGTCACATAAATGATCGGAAAAGCGAGGTTAAGTTCTTTAAACATGAACCATTGATCGTTGAGGTTGTTTTTTGGAAGTTCTAGCTAAGACGGAAAGATTCAGTAAGTTAATATTTGGTTCTAATACAATAACATCTGAAAAAGTAACTATTACATGCATATTGATATGAGAACAGCTGATTTTGTTTACAGTTGGTATCACGGTTATTTGGCATTTAAATTCGTGAATTTGTTTGACCGTGTAAAACCACACAATCCATGAAGAAATTCGTGAGTTTCTTCATGAAGAACTTCGCGAAGAAATTCATAAATTTCTTCGCCGTGTAAAACCAATGATCTAATAATAACTAGATGCTCCCTTGCGTCAGCGAGCCGTGCATAGCATTGACTCCAACATTAGAGAGAGAAAGGGTTATAGACTCTTCTTCATGTGTAACTAAGACGGATAGAAAACGATCACGTGACACAGGGCAAAGGATTATATTTTAACATTGCGTTATATAGGAGATCGTTTCATTTTTCGAAATTACAAAGTATTAAAGGTATTATTAGTGAAAACTTCGATTGTTTGATGAAACAACTACTTATAATGAATTCATTTGACATCATATTGGGTGAATCTGTACATGAATAAACAAAATATTATGATTTTACTACCTATGCTATTTTCCTCTGAACTAGAAGAGCTGTAATTTTGTTGGGAGGTATTAATTCAGACTCAGGTAGCAATATTTTTGGAGAACCCTTTGTTTCGTAATTTAAAAAAATCGTATAGTATAAAGAAAAAGTATAAGACCGTTATGAGGAAATTTTAAAATATTCTATGTTGTTAATAATAATAATTCTTAATCATTCCTATCTAACGTGCGTTCAAAATAAATCGTGGTCAAGTAGGCTACGGAATTTTAAAGGTAAATTTTCTGAACTACATTCAGACTCAGAATATTTGATGTTCAAAATCCCATAGCCTACTTGACCACGAATTTTACTGAACGAACTTTTCAAAAAATACCATGGCCATTAAGTATGTGAAATTGGGCCATTAGGTATGTGAAAATAAAATATCATTATTTTGCACAGTTTCATTCATAGAGGTATGTTTAATGTATAGATATATTATTTGTTGTTCACACAAATATCAATATCGGTCTAGATTTGCCCAAGTAGGAATTATTATGATACTATGATATATCATTCAAAGTAGGCAGGAATTTGAATCATTGCTAATTCATTAATACAAACGTTGAGTCTTGAGTATGTATTCTAGAATCTACAGCAAATACAAAATTTATTTCCTATAGGTACGAACATGTTTTTATTATTCTGTTGAACTGAGGTTGGTGGATATGTCTAGAATAGAAAACTGCGTCTATTTTATAGAGTTGACGAATTCTAATTTGAGCAAAAAACATAAAAAGACTTTCCTTCTTCAGTAACTAAATTTTTGCGCCTCTCCTGATCTCGACATAATTAGTTTTTTGATTTAATGATTTAGAAATTTAATGATGCTTGGAACTGCATCACATTTCGAAGTTTTCCTTCGAAAATTGTCACAATGAAAATGTTCCGAACATAATTTTGCAAACCAAGGAATAACATTTTCCCTTCTAATAACGATCACAAACCATCTCTTCAAAATTATTTTTGGGAAAGCTATAAATGAATATATTTCTTCTAATTTATTCTAACTCTATCAATGTTACATCCTATATCATATTATAATAGTTAAACCTTATAAGGAAAAGAATCATCATAGTACATGTTATCTTAAATCTCTAAGCAGCTTTCGCGGGTATCGAAGTATCGAAGCACTTTCTTAATTCAATTGATATACATTTCTGCTACAACAGCACCAACATATAAAATGTACACAGTGAAGGACAAAAACAGAATTCAATTAAGTTTATTTGATTCATAGTATAAAAGACAAAATCAAAATTTAAACAAACTTCTTCGATACCTAGGTACATGTAGCTGAGGTTTTGTTTTTTTGGGCGCATGTTCTAGGGGAACATCGTCCTATCATTTCGTCCAAATGTCTGTAATTTTCGAATTTCGAGCTGAAAATTGGCTAATAGACTAATTCGGACTCCCTGATCACGAATCCGGTGTCAGATTTTTGGGTGCCGTCCGGCCTACCGGCCGGCCGGCCGGCCGTACTTCCGGCCGTAGGCACGATAACAGGAGCACCGAAGGTCCTATCGACTTCAAACTTTCAGGGTAGGCTTCTGATCAAAATGCGACGGTTAAGTTCGTTAACGGGCAAAATCGGCCGGACGGTTTAGGAGTTATAGACATTTAAAATTTTGAGGTTATTTCCCTGATATTTCAGGAACTAAAGAAGATGTTGAATCGAAACTTGGTAGTCAGTTCGAGGATATAAACGCGCAACTTTTGGCAAAATTCTGTTATGATCGAAATGTTGGTAATTTTTAAAAAAATATTTCTTTTAATTTTTTCGAAAAAAAAATTTTTTTTTCGTGAACTATTCATCAGATTGCAACAAAAACTTGTACTAACGTCAATTGTAGTATTTTGCAACATTGTGCAAAATTTTGGCTCTATACGATTTCAATTTCTGGAGATATAAGACAAAATGTGTCAAATTTCCTGGGTCTCTCTCATTATTTTCATCGATTATTATATAATAATCAATAATATTAAGGTATTCAACATGATACTGCTTTTTTTCTTTTTTCTTTACTGGTCAGTACGGGCCACAAGGAAGATGAACATGCGCCCAAAAGCTCCTGTCCACAGGGCTTGTTTTTAATAACCATTGTAACAGATGTTCAATTTCATATCATCACTGAGTCGACTTTGATGTAGAGCTCACAATACCACGATATTTTTTACATTTTCCAGATTTATATTTGAGTTGGTTCTGGCATTATGAGTTTATGACTACAATGATCAAGTATTTCTTGAATTGCTGTGAATATGATCGATTCTGTAGATTTAACGAATGGTTATTAGCTCTTAGTAATCCCTCTGATTGCATTTCAAATACCTACTTACGTTCGTCACTTTTAAGAATGTGTTTAAATTATTATTTTCGAAGATTCAGATAATTCACCTTTGAAATGAAATGATTTATTGGCACTCTAGTTCCTTGGAACTGAGTGCTTATCAATTTGCCCAAATGTCTGTAATTTTCGAATTTTTGGCTGAAAATGGTCTCAAACGATTTGATTCGACTCACTGATCAAGAATCCGAGGTCGAAATCGATTCTGTCCGGCCGGCCGGCCGGCTGTAGGCACGATAACTCTCGAACGAAAGGCCGAGTTAGAGGATTGAAATTTGCAAGGTGGATTTGGAACGTAAATATCTCGGACGAGTTCTTTAATGGGCGAAATCCATCAAGCGATTTCGGAGCTATGGCCGATTTTAGTAAAACACATTTTTTTATGAATATTTCCGAAACCGATCACTTGATTTATCTGAAATTTAGCATCAAATTGTAAAATCATGACCTTTATACGCATGTGAAGTTCTGTATTGACCAGGTTAACGCAAAGTGTCAAAACAAAATTTTCAAAATTTTACAAATTTTTTTCTACTTCAACTCTCGAACGGAATGAGCTAGGCAGTTGAAATTTTCAGAGTAGGTTTGGGAGATGAATATCTCGGTTAAGTTCGTTATTGGGCGAAATAGGCCAGATGGTTTCGGAGTAACGAAAACAAAATTTTTTTTTTTAAACCACCAATTTTAAATTCAATTTTCATTTAAGATGCAGTTTCACCGTTAAAATCCATCGATATCATTTTCAACTCCAACAAGCTAATACTTTCGGAGATACGATTTTTCTAAATTTCAATAATTAATCGTACTTCTATGTTTCCGCAGGATGCTATAATTATTCTATCTAAGCTTTATTATATGAACTGTGTTCATACTCGCACATTTCATCCTGTTCTATAAGAGAGACTCAAATTCAGTTCAGCTATTTTAATTTGATTTCTTCCATATGGTGCAGTTCTCATTCTCAGATTGCTCATTTAATCTTGATAAATAAACTATTATTTGAATTGCATTTCCTTTATGATGCAGTTCTATCATAAGAATACATTGATATAATTCCCAACTCTGAGAAACCAATACTTTCGGAGATATAATTTGTCTGTGTGAACTAGAGCGCCAGAAAGCTCCTGTCAGGGCTTGAACCATTTTTTTTATACATATTCGTGCAACCAGAGACCGAACAGGACATCTCCATTGTTAGATATACCGCCGTATTCACAAAGCATTCAATCTCCGTTAAGTCCTAACTGAGGTTCTCAGTTAAGGATAAATTCGAATCGCAACCTCAGTTAACGTATTTAACGGTGGTGAAACAGGACTGTTTTACATTAATTTTCACGTTAACTGAGGTTGCGATTCAAATTCATCCTCAACTGAGGACCTCAGTTAGGACTTAACGGAGATTGAATTCTTTGTGAATACGGCGGAATATCTATAAATCAATATAAAACTTTAAAGACAAAAATAATCGAATGAAAATGGAAAAAACGAATGAAAGATTATAATTTAGTAAGGCTTAACACTACAAAACACAATGTTTTGCCCCTCAACAGCTGATTTCGATCATTGCATCTCACTTTAAAGTTGGAGTCAATGCCTCTCTCTCTAGGCTCTATCTATGGAATATAATATGGACCTAATATAAATAATTATGGAAAATATGGACGATTTCAGGCCCAGGGTGTAAATGCAAGAAAAGCTATTATCATTTTGTATCTGTAATTCCTCGGCAACCATCAGTTGCCTTGCCGGAGTTAATGTTTATAAGAATGTTAGTATATTTGTTTACGACCAAGATCACAGAATATACCCTAGGTATATTCTGTGACCAAGATCGCGCGTTCACGCCACCCAATCAGGGCCAGTCTTTCTTCCCGCAAAACATGCAAAAAACTCTCGCATATAACGAACAAACGAACATCGAACAAGATCACGCCACCCAATCAGGTCAGTCTGTTTTCCCGCAGAAATGCAAAAAAAACTCTCGCATATATCCCCGTCCCCGGCTGGATCCTTATCCTATCATTCCTATCCAGTCCCCGGCTCAGGGCTCATCGTAGTTATCGTGACCAGTCGTATGGATCAGGGTTGGTGTTCTAAGTAGTCTCTTAGTAGTACCTATTCCGTAGTATTTTAGATTCTAGTCGAGGAACTCTGTTGTCCTCGCTTATTGTTAAGGCCAGTGGAAAGTGGAAATATTATTAGAATTATAATTGTGATAGTTACGTGGTTTTGAATTTCGTAATGGCCCCAAGAAAATCCCGCAAAAGGGGGAAAGAAGTATACGTAGTTGAGGATGTTCTAGAAAGAAGAATCCGAAAGGTGAGTATCTCATTAAATTACTCTTTGATCTGCATTGGCAATTTCTTGCTATAGAAAAATTATTACTTTTGCTTTCAACCGTCTTGTAATTGTATCTCGATTGTTCCTCAGGGTACTTCTGAATACTTGATTAAATGGGAAGGTTTCTCGGAAGAATGGAATACTTGGGAACCAGAATCCAATATTATCGACAAAACAATATTGAAAAAATTCACAAAGATTGAGAAGGAAATAAACTCTACTTGTTTTCATGGTAAGTCAAAAACTTTAACTGAAATATTCATTTAAGTAGAGTTAGCAAGTTATGATTCATTGATAATTTCATGTTCTGTCAAGCATAATATTCTTTAGAATTTCTCAATTGTGCCTTGAACGTGGGAACAATTTTCAGGGAATGAATTCAAATATTGTTAATCTGAACCATCTCATTTCATTATGGCACCGTTTCGTCACATATTGCTGAAATTGACATAAGTTTTTTATATTCTAAGAATGTAACTCAGGACATTCAGATTTCAGTAGAGTATCCATTTTTTCACGATCTCAGTGGTGGATTTTTCCTCTAAATCTCAAATATTTCAAAAACAGTTGACGGATACAATGTCGACCATGCAGAATATTACTGAGAATTTAAAAACTGCCTGTTAGGTGCAATTCTGAAGATAATTTAGACGAATATCAAGTATATTTACTTGATTAAGTTATCTCCAGCATTGCACAAGTTAAAATAATTTCGAATATACAGGGTGTCCCAAAAATCGCAAAAATCGGTGGTGACATCCAATTGGCAGTTAGGCATATTTTAAATTCTCAGTAATATTCTACATTGTATCCGTCAACTGTTTTTGAAATATTTCAGATTTAGAGGAAAAATCCACCATTGAGATCGTAAAAAAATGGATACTCTACTGAAATCCGAGGGCATTCAAATAAGTTATTCTTAGAATATAAAAAACTTATGTCAATATCAGTAGAGAAATATGTGACGAAACAGTGTGTTTTAAAATACCATAATGAAATGAGACGGTGTTCAGATTAACAATATTTCACACGATTTGAATTCATTCACTGAAAATTGGTCTGCTTGAACAGTGAGAAAATTTAAAATCTTCCAAAACTGCAAAACTAATTTCCAATAAGATATTGGAACTGAGAATGTTATTTTTGATCATTTTGAATAGCAAATTGCTTTGAGTAAAAATACATATTTCAAAATGTTAAAATAAATTTTGTTTCAGCTGAAAATAGTGCAATAATGAATGACATTAGAGAAGTATTAGATGAGAAAAATCCTGGTTCAAATCATAGCATACAGAGCTATGAAGTTCCTGTAACTGATGAGATTCCTGAAAGACATGAAATGTATTATAATGGTAAATGAAAAATTGATGGTTAATGTGTTGCAATGTTTCTACAAGTTTGTTTATACTAAACGTTTTATAAATTTTATTTTTTCTATATTTGCAGAAAATATTTCATCAGAAGAATCAGACTTCAGTAGAGACGATGATCTCGAGGATCCCAATTATAATCCTGAGCAAGATTATTTGGAAGGTACGTGGTTTACAGATACCTACATATATACTACTTTTTGTGTTTCCATGCCTTGTGGGTTTCGCTGCAACGCCTCAGAAGCGTGTATGTGTTAGAATCTTTCCAAAGTGAAAAATTAATTAGGTGTTTGAAGAATGTCATAGTTATCCTCATCTATAGAATTGGTTAAAGTCCTGAATAACCCATATTTTGAAAGGAAAATTTATTAACCCTTTGTCAAATTGAAAATGGTATACCTGTATGAATTTGATAACACTGAAATTCTTAGCATATTGTATATGCAATTTAATAGAAATTTCTCCAGGAGTAGATATGGAAAACAAATTCATAATTTGACATATGTTCTTGTATACCTATGTTATTGTGGCATAATGTTCAGAATTGTGTTTGAGAAGAATGAAAATAAATATATAACATTTTCATTGAAATAATAATAAATATATGGGCAACATAATGAACTGTTATTCCAAATGAGAAGTAACTTTTTCATCATTTAGCTCACTGATCAATTTTCATTTCAATCTCTTCATTAACAATTACCTTATTATGATATTTTTATTTTCAAATTCGTCTGATGTAAATTCAAAATCTTTCTGGAAATTTAGTGCTCATCATTCTTAAATAATACAAAAAAATCAAATGCTTCTGTCATGATTGTTATTATCTCTGACAATAAGAAATAAATCAATTGCTTTAGTCGAATTTAAGCGAATAACCGGAACAGTGCGGTTTAGACCAATCCCTTGCTATTATAACCGATCGGTTATGTTTAGCAAAAGATTGGTCTTAACCGTACTGTTCCGGTTATTCGCTTAAATTCGACTTTTCAGTTGAAATTACAATTTCCATGAGTACAATTGTTTATATTTTTATTCCAGATGATAACAGTGCAATGTGCAATGAGGACAGAGAAATGTCATATGAAAATTCACCTGGTACAAATCACAGTCCAGAGAACTACGAAGAGGTTCCAGACATAGATAATATTGAAACAGATGAAATGCCCAGTGAAGGTAAATATAGTAACTGATACCTAGTGTATTGTGTTGTACCTAAAGGTAAAAATTCTTTTAATATAAAGTAGACTTGTGCTGAACACAATACACTATAGAGCCATAGAGATTGTGATGAGGATAGATAATGAAAATTAAAAATCATTACGTCGTCATTGGAAGTAAAAAACTGTTTTATTTGAAATAAGAAGTTGTTTGTTCACACTGCCTTGGCGATGAAGGCTGAGCAAACTGTTTCATACTGAATTGTTGAAAAATGTTTTTAGCCATTTTAACTACTGATTCACAAAAAAAACTATGTGCGATGAAACATAAAGCGTAATTAATATTACACGTATCATTTTAGTGGCCTTGAGCATAATTATATCTATGTAATATGTATATCTATATAAGTTGAAACCTCATCATCACTCTAGAGAGGTCCTGCATTGTTCACAATACTGGAATATAATGAGAATATTTTTATCGCACTGATATGTGTTAACAATTGGTCGAGTGTATTGCAACTAAAAACCCGCAATTTTTTCAATTATTACAGCTGAATAACTCGATTTGAACTAACGTATTTCATTTCAGTTGTGGATGAGACATATTCAAATCCCAATGGAGAAATCTCAGGTTATGGTGTTCCTGGACCCAGTCGCTCCATTGAAGAATGCAACAAGGTTTTAGACATTGAAATGAACCATGAGAGGATTGTAATACATAACGATGGTAAACTTTTATTCCGAGTTTATTGTGAATAAGTTCAAATAGATTTTCATGAAAGCCATTTCATAATGCAAGATATTTGTCTTCTAACTCAAATTCATTTCTTATAGTTATAATTCCACAAGTGAGAAAAACTTCTCAAAAAAGAGAAATTTGTGTGCAACACACTACAAAAAATAAGAAGAAAAACTTTTGCTTGTACTGCAAAGGTTCTTTCACCCAAATTCCGAGACATTTGGAAAAAAAACATCCACTAGAAGCAGAGGTGCAGAAATTTTCAATGTTGCCTAAAAGTAAGTACTAAGATTAGTTTAGGCTACAATTGAATAATTGATTTTTGTGTCAGATTGCACTGAGAGGAAAAAAATCATAGACATTTTGAGGAAAAGGGGAAACTTCCAGCATAATGGAGATTTTGTTTTAAATACTGGTACTATCATACCAACAAGAAGGGCTGGACAAGCAAATGTTTCTGCTGATAAATATATCCCTTGCGCCAACTGCCTGGGATATTACTCTAAAGTTTCTATTCGGAAACACTACAAAATATGTTCTCAAGACCAGAGAAAATCTGGAAAAAGGGATATATTGGTGCTTGGCAGAAGGGTAGAAGCTCAAATATCTCCAAAAGCCAACATGATTGTGAGAAATCATATATTTCCAGTAATGCGCGATGATGTAATTACTAATCCTTTAAGATATGATGATTTAGTCATCACATATGCCAACAAAATGACTAGCAAGTTCCCGAATCCTCATCATTACCCAATGATAAGGAGTAAATTGCGGCTAATTGGTAAAATAATTAATGAGGTGATGAAAATAGATTCGTCAGTTGTGCAATGCACCTGCTTATTCACGCCAAAGCAGTACGATAATATTATAAAGGCAATCCAAACAGTTGCACAACTTGACCATGCCACCCATCATTTTAAATCTCCTTCTACAGCAAGTGCAAGTGGAACATTGCTGAAGAAAATTGCAAATGTTTACATAGCCGAATTGATAAAAGAGGAAGATTCAAACAAAAAAATGGTTGTTGAAAATTTTATCAAACTAATGGAAGTCGACTTCGGAACCAGTATAAATAAAACTGTTACGGAAACTCAAATTAAAAATAAAAGGTCTAAGAAAGTTATCCTCCCTACCATTGAGGACATCAAAATGCTGAATGTGTTTCTGAGAAATGGGAGAGAGAAATATTATAATTTATTGAAAAAGTCTTTCGATTTGAAGCATTACGTAGAATTACAGAAATATTTATTGACCTCTATTCAAGTTTTCAACAGAAGAAGGGCAGGGGAGGTTCAAAGAATAGAGCTGACAGATTTTCATAATTTGCAAACTTTGCAAGACCAAATTGACCAAGACCTATTTGTACCTAGTGAGGTCATACCCGTTAAAAAAACATATTCAAGATTCACAATAAGAGGAAAACTAGGCAGAGAAGTTCCAGTACTTTTATATAATGAGCTGGTAGATTGCATTGAATTAATAATTAAATTCAGAAAAGAAGCCAGTTTGGAGGGAAATCCATTCATCTTCGGTGTTACTGGAACAGTGACCTCCTGTATGGATGCCTGTTCTTTGATGCGGGAGTATTCAAAGGCTTGTGGGGCGAAAAAGCCTGAAACCTTGAGAGGTACAACTCTGAGGAAGCAAGTAGCAACTCAGTCTATAATGTTCAATTTGAATGAAACAGAAGTTTCGGAATTGGCCAACTTTATGGGACACGCTGAAAAAATACATAGAGAACATTACCGAATGCCTATTGCCACAAGAGAAATTACTAGAATGTCTAGGTTACTGGAAATGGCTCAAGGAGGTAATTATAAAGCTCAGGATTATGTAGTCATATACAGTCCACTTTCGATAAATTGACACTCGTTAATTTGAATCTCTCGATAATTTGAAATTTTTTTCCAGTCTCTTGAAAAATACTCGATAAATTGAAAACAAATCAACACTAATTGGTCCACTCGGTAATTTGAAGTTGAAGGAATGATATCTTGCCCACCAACATTCAATAATTTGAAGTCTGGGCTACCCCACACTCTATAATTTGAATTTTTTATCATGCTCAGACCTGTCATTTGTTTACATAAATGCAGTTCGTTATTCTCATTCCAGTTTACATTCAAAGTTCAAACGTTAATTTTTGATTTGTGTTATTAAAATGAGTTCAAGAAAGAGTGTGTTTGAAGCTGTGGAGGATGGAAAAATATTTGAAATAATACATAAATCACTAATTTTGATCGAACTCATGTTTGTTTGAATTTCATCAGAACACCCTCTTGATTATTTGAACTCTCGATAATTTGAACCTTTTTGCTGGTCCCTAGAGTTTCAAGTTATCGAGAGTCGACTGTACTGCATTTTTTCATTTGTATGAAATCTGAAAGAATACGCAAATATTTTTTTATTTTCAAGAACCATGTGAACACAATATCATAACAAAACATCCTTTTCAAAGTTCTAGATTTATTATCATTTTATTTTCAGATGATGATGAAACTGACGGTGAAGACGAAATTGTGGATGGTGGCAATGCAAATACCCAGGTGGGATTTTCGAATGGTATTGAGGATCCTAACAATAATGAAGTTGTAACTATTTCGAGAAAGTGTGAGGACTCTCTGAAAAAAAGGTCAAGTAAGTAATTATTGTACAATATTTCTTATTTTTTACTGTCTTTCGAAGCCTGTAAAAAAAAAAGAACTGGTAGAAAGTTACTGAATATTTTGAATTTTTCAGCATCTCCTAGAGGAAAAATTCTAAGAAGGTCCTGGCAAACGCCCGAGAAGAACATAATAAAACAGGTTTTCAAGGATAATTTTGAGAAGAGAACTCTTCCTTCATTAGCTCAATGTGAAAGGGTACGGATTTCTTACCCTGAAATATCGTACAGGAGTCCTGAGCAGATTAAAGTTTGGATAAATAATCAGTTTGTGAAAGGAAAGAAAACTGGGAAAGGTTTGACTAAGATTTTTTCATATAATATTGAAATTTTATGCTTTCTGCATGTTGCTTCAACTTATTTGCAGTATCAGCACACCTATTTGTACATTAAATATAATCCAAGACTGGTACTCGTTAAAATTTCATTAATTACTTGAACACATAAGGGTTAAGGTATTCAGTGAAATTCACCTAAGTCTCAATCAGTGGAGGCTCAGATCCACCTCCCAGGTCATTTATTGTTTTTAAATTTTTTGAGATTGTATATTAAATTTTAATCCATTTGTTAATTTTTATATATGAATTTTGAAATCTATAAATTATATTTTTAAGTTGAAATCAATGTCCTTGTTTGTAATGAATTTTTTTGTCTACATCAATTTAGATGAATTTTATTCTGTTTTTTTTAAACTGCTCTTTGCTCGTCACTCTATCTCTTGAATTATCTTAAGATCTGGAATATAAAATTACTCCCTTGTACAAGGAAAAAATAATGTTTTTTTAGTTTTAACAGCATCTCCTGAGGAGCCAGTTTTGGAGCAACAAGTTTAATTCTATAGTAATCTATAAGTAATATATAAGTCGTTACGTTCAATTTAATTTCCCAAATATCTGTGTTTTTCGCTTCTATTATTTGCAGAGCTTCAGTTCAAACAGTTATTTTTTTTAAATAAAAAAACATTTTCGACTTTTAGGAACTGGAATTAAACGAACTACTTGGAATTCTGCAGAATTGAGTATTGTAGAAAAAGTGTTTGGAAAAAATATTTCTGATGGTATATTACCATCATTAAATAAATGTAGGCAAGTTATAAATGATAATCTTGCTTTGAAAAATAGGACTGACCAGCAAGTGAAACTGTGGGTTAGCAACCAAATTCGGAAGATAAGGAAGTACGAATCTGTGTTGTAAAAAGTTTTCGACATTGAAGAATAAAATTACTTAACCAGCTAGTTTAATTTGAATTGCTTACCCTCAACAAAATGTACCCACGTGATGAAAGTTTTAATATTGATTGAGTCAAGTTAAAGAAGAGCCATTCCTAATGTTATATATAATTGAGTGTAATTGTGTTTTCAAGGTGAAGATAAACATATCAGATAATTTATAGTTATTCAAATCGTTCATATATAATGAGCGTTCAAACAAATTCGTGGTCAAGTAGGCTATGGAATATTCTGCGTCTGAACGTAGTTAACTTTTGAAATTCCATAGCCAACTTGACCACGAATTTTTTTGAACGCACGTTATGTAAAGCACAGTTTATGTCATATCAAATATTATAAAGAGAAGGATAGGAAACGGCTCTATATATCCGTAATACTCGTAGATAGAGGTAATACTATGAAACTACAACGATTTTTAGATTGTTTGGTACTTGTGAACTTTGAGATGGCGTTGATGCTGTATTGACGATCTTCGTGGAATAATGGAAAGGGGGCGAAATTCGAATTCTATTTTGGTAAATATTGGATTCATCTATTGAATATTGGTTCCACCAGACCCACAAATTCAATATTACAATATTTGCACCTTTTACGATTGCCGGGAAACCAAAATAGTTTATTTGCTTGCACTTGATCGGCTCCACATGAATGCATTTAGGGCTCCACAAACAACACTTCGCAATGACATGTCTTCTTTAAACTACGTACATAGTACAAACAACTAAATCAGATAATATCTTTGTTTATAAATATATAAACAAAGATAATATTAAATACTTCCAAAAATAGGAAAACTTCGTTTTGAACAGAAGAATGAGGTTATAATAATAAATTAGTACAGCTACAGATTTCTTCATTCTTTACAGAAATCTATAAAAAAAATATCAAGGAGAGGATGGCTCTCTCTTAGCAACTTGCAACGCAATATGCAGTGTGCGACGAAGAGAAGCTTATGCATGATCTAATGGAATAAAAAGAGAGGAAATATGATTATAAACTCGGAGTTCGGACCAAATTTCCACAGAACAACGACATTTATAACATATAATTTAAGATTACATTTTAATTTAATTTAAGATATATTGGGATATATTGACATCAAGGGTGGCTATGGAAAATCGAAATTCAGTTGGCAATGGCCGGTCTAGTTATATTTCAAGTCACATAATTTAGGTTGTTCGCATTGAAAATAACCATGAGCTGATGAACTGTCATTTATTATTTATTTCTTGATAATTTGAAAATCGAACCATTTGGGATAGTTTTTACATGTGTGTTTATAATTAATCGTACCGCATCCTTGTGCTATTAAAAATGTCTGAGATTGATTACGATACCTCTCGCCTATCAAAAAGGGAACGCGAAGCAGTAAATGGATATCACTGTGAATTCTTCAGGGACTCTGCAGATATTAGGCGCTTTCTATTTGACGCTGTATCACTTCCAAACTGATGCGAAATCAGTTTGAACCAGAGAAATAGCCGGAATTTCCCTCTATTTCTCTGGTTTGAACTGATGCGCATCACTTCCAACTGATTTTATCAGTCAAATAGAAAGCTAGGATTATCGCCAGCATCAAGATGCATAGAATAACAAGGTGTGGACACTCCCTACTAATTCCTGCCAAAATTTTCGGCCGAAAAACGGACCAAGAACTGTCAAATCACGTACTTTATGTACTACTTCACTTTATTAACGATGGTGCCGCTAGGGTCGATTTCGAAGATTCTGACAAGCGAATAAATGAAAACTGACAAGCGACAAAGTTCACTTTTCACCGTTGCTAGTTCGTAAATTCAAATTAAAAGAATATAATGAAGCAGTTTATTGAAAAATCAATCCATTTTTTGATTAATCAGATATCTGTTCGGAGATAATATGTAAACCACATTGGTTTGGAACAGAAATTTCATCTTGCCAAGACATAATGAGGTCAAATAAGGGATTTATCAGTAAAGGAGTTTCTTTGGAACATTTTGAATGGAACTGTAAATGAAGAAATCTGTGAAATCATTATTTTTCCATTACGAAAGATCACATCCAACGTCATTAGAGTACAAGCTTTTAATTTATGTATTTTGAAATACATTGAATGATACAGAATTTTCTGTAATACCTCTACATACAATATCTTTCGATATCATATTATTATTCAAATGTAGTAATTCCTTTATCATGTAAGGCTCTTTTAAATTGAGCATTTTACTTATTATATTATATGTATAATTTGAAATTTCATCAAAACATTCTCATGTATACAGCATTTTTTCAGTCACCCAATACCCCTTGACAACTTTTCATGTTCTCAGCAATTAGATTGCTGAATATAGATATTTAATTCGATAGCTATTATTCAGAACTAAGTATATACTGATGAAATATCGAAAAATGATTCATTAAATTGATAAACTAACCAAATAGAGGGTAGTGTACTACGTTTCAATCTTTTATTCAATATACATATATTCGCTAGAAAAATATTTTGAACAAACAAATGTTCTAATTTTCTATACCCTACCTCTAGCACAAGCCAGTTGCCATTCTTGTCGTATAACAATATCCTTGAAACAAATAATATTATAGTATAAGAGCGCCAAAAAGAATGACGCCTTAGGAAAGCTATTCAAATTGATGAAATCACACTGTGTGGTTGCTCTGAACTTTGTTCTCTGCTAGTCCTTTCATCGTTCACAAATAATATTGTTAGTTTTCATAACATGGCATTTCATTCCTTCTCAATATATAACTGAATTGTATAATGAATATAATTATTAATTAATAGAGTTATATCTTAATTTCAACTGTTAAAACAGTTTATGTTCATCAACCGGCAAGATTATAGTAAATCAACAAGTCTTACGTTCTCCTATGTTGATTTATTAACAATTAACGGTATCAGCGATCTTTCAATATTATTAATATTAAAATTAATAACTATCTTGATACTAGAAATCTGCCCCTGATCCGGTAAGAATATACAATTGTTAAAAAAATATATTCGCATAAAAACGAAGTATTTTCGAAATGAAAATAGTATTTGATTAAAATGGTTCTGGATACTCGTTCAGAGTTCACACAGCAAACATTTGACTTACTTTCGGCGAGGCAAACGACTTTCCACAAGAAACTGGAATAAGCAAAGATTCAAATTTAATTTGACATGTCGGTAATTTTGTCCATAAAATTTCTACTGCCGGCATCTATCGGCGAAAATTGAAGTAAAACAAAATCCTTGTATTTTGACAGTATTTGGACCGCAAATCGGCCGAAAATATGTCAAAGAGTGTCTTCACCATGTATTCTATGCATCTATGCCAGCATCAAACTAAGTATTGCTCTAGTGTTCCAGGTAAACTGATGTTCAACCACCAAAAGTGTTTTCTGATTATTACATTGGCCATAATATTTCAGATTTCTTCAAGTACTGTTCGAAGAATTCTTAGGAAAAGGCACATCATTGAAACCTGGCAGCAGTTGTGGAAGAACTCCTGTGATATATGACTATTCATTTAAAGAGACATTAAATTAAAGTTCTTGTAAATTTGAGAGAGCACTTCACTGAAGGTTTTCTTTTATTAGTTCTTTCCTTCATGAGCTCTACGAATTAAGCAAATCAAAGTTTGAAATAGAATTTTAAATCAACTTTTTCAATATAAATTATAATACTAAAACGACAATTCATAGGAAAATGGCAAATAATCTTTTATGTTCATAGTTACAATTGAAATCCATAAAACTTAACACAGCTTAACTAAACAAAATTTATGTAGTAAAATTTTGGTTCCGATCTTTTTGTGGAAAAATAAACACTTGAACTATGATCATTGCATAAAGAATATAATATTTTACACGCTATTACTTTCCAAGTTAAATTAAGACAGAAATAATAAGTCTGCTTAAACACTGATAAATTAACTCTTCTTCCAAGATAATGCTCCATTATTCAACCCACCTCTCAATAATTTATACTGACGAAGCAATAATAATAACATTATATTAATGAAATTATTCAATAACCAATATTGTATTGTATATTATTATACTGATCCTCCTAGGTCTTCCTCAAGGAGACCCCTCATATGCTCTCGAACAGCTTGAGCTAGTATTCAATAAATGAAAAGTGAGTTTCTTATGGGCTTTTCTTGATTCATTCTTCAATGGCTTTGGATAAGGAACCTAAGTTCTAATATATATTGAAATGCACATGATTATTATGTCAAAAGGTTCTTCATCCTGTATTAAAAGAACTATGGAATTTTTGTTCTTCTCTATTATAAATAATGATTTTTCTAATTCCTTGAAATGGTTTTAGGGTATCAACCTCATATTTATGTTTGTTTCATCAGTCTACTGCAGTTGAACTTGGAAAATTATCCTTCCAAAATCTCAGAATAAAATACATTCGGGATTTGAATTTCCAAAGTATATATATATCAAGAAGGCATTTATAAGGTTCTTCAAATAATTACAAATATGCAAAATTTTGTAAGGATCGCATGACTGGAAAATAAAAAAATATATTTAAAAAAAGTGGTTCAAGCACTGACGTGAAGTCAGAAGCTTTTGCGCGTATGTTCTATTGTCCATTCTTCTGTATTCGAATTTACCATGGTAAATTCGAATTAAGGGTGTCCAATACAGAAGAATGGACAATAGAACATACGCGCAAAAGCTTCTCACTTCACGTCAGTGCTTGAACCAATTCTTTTTTCTTGATTTTTTTGAAATTTTCTAGGGGTAGGTACGGTTCTTAAAAATTTTTTTTTTCGTCATTTTCTTCAAATTTTCTAGGGGTATGGTTCTTACAAAATTTGAAACACACGTCTTTATGTTGATTTTCTACTACTAGTTACCAAGCTTCAATTCGATCGAATCTTTATTTTTTCAGTTATCAAGGAAATAATATTCCAGGTGGGTATAACTCGGAAACCGTTAGACCGATTATGCCCAAAAACGAACTCAACTCTCCCATTCGGATACGCAACCTACCCTGAAAATTGCAAGTCCCTATCTCCTTTAGTTCGAAAGTTATCGAGGCAACGGTCACCCATCTACTGAACTCACACAGGGCTGCTCGAATCTCCAACAATATTAAACCGATCGTGTTAAAACTTGAAACTTGACAGTAGAGTTAGGTTATAAAGGCTCTTGCAAAATTTCAGCAATTTGAAACGAATAGTTACTGATATATAGAATTTTTTTTTTCAATTTTCAATGATTTTTTGAAAATTTTCTACAAATACTATCCTCACGAAATTTTGCAAGTATTTTCGCGTCCACATTCTACAACTAATAATTATGTTTGAATTCAATCGGTTTAGTATTTTTCGAGTTAATGAGGAACAAAAAACAACCAAATTTCAGATGGCTATAACTCTAAAACCGTTTGGTCGATTATGCTCATAAACAAACTGAAATGTCGCGTTCTGATGCACATCCTAACCTGAAAACTTCAAGCCGCTATATCTTTCCGTTCTCAAGTTATCGAGACAACAAAAATATTCTTTAACAATTCTTATAATTATCTAGCCATAAGATTCGCACAAAATTTCACAAACGTGCTTAGGTTCATATTCTACAACTACTCACCAAGTTTCAATTCGATCGGATTTATATTGGTTGAAAACAAAATTATTACTCGGAAACCACTGGGCCGATTATGCCCATTAACGAACTTGTCCGTCTTATTGGGATGCGCCACCTACCCTGAAAATTTCAAGTCGCTAGCTCTTTTCGTTCTCAAGTTATCGTGGCAACGGCCGGACAGAATCAAATTTGACCTAGAATTCTTCATTGGGGACTCGAACTAAATCGTTTGAGACCATTTTCGTCAAAAAATTCGAAAGTTACAGACATTTGGGCAAAATGATAACTCGATGTTCCCCAGAACATACGCGCAAAAATTGAATATCTGAGGAAGTATATTTCAAATATATTATTTTACAGTAAGGTTTTAAATTTGAACTCAATCTGAACTATATGTGACTATAGGTGACGAAATATCGAAATATTCAAAGCAAACGGGAGTACCAGTCCACTGTTATACAGTAAATCAGCGAAGTAGTCAACAGTTTCTGATTTTCAACGTGGCTCGAGAAAATTCAGTGAATGTATATAGATATATCATAGATTAGACGGAGCCAAATTTGACAAGTCGATACCTACGTCAGTAATATCATTCGTTCGACTAGTTCAACTAGTGAGAATTGGATATGTACCTACCTTGTATTATAGCCAAGTTCTCGATTTAAACTTGATCGAATAATATGTAACATGAGACATGAGGTTAATTTTCTTAAATTCGAAAACAAGGTATCAAAGGTCAGTAATAATATTTCTTATAGTAGCGGAAATGTAAATACGTTTCAATGACCGAGTGGCTTAGGGGTAGAGCTCTAGGTTCTCAGCGCATAACACCGGGTTCGCTTCCCGCATTAGGAATTATGGTTTTCAGTTTTTCTGCCATTCTATGAAAATAATAACTTTGAGTGAAGGATTATTGGACGGAATAATTAAGTTGATATTTTAATAAAATTACGTGAAACTTGAATATTTTTTAATATTATTAAATATTAAACAAATTATTGCTGCACAAGGCGTTTTTCATTAAATGTCAATTCATAGTTCCTTATGGCACAACCATATGATTTGACTGATTTGTGATATTTCCGTATATTTTTATATGAACAGTAATTTTACCTAGTTTTATAACCTAGACACCCAACTAATAGTTTCAAATACGTATATTTTTATATATTAAAGGAAGCACTTTTTTTTATAAAATGTTAATTCATAGTTGCTCATGGCGCAAGCATACGAATCGACTGATTTGTGGCATAGGAATAATTCCCGCAATAAACTATTGACAATAAACTGCTATACAGATGTTTTTTATCTCATGACACAATGTACTATTGATGCACAATTATACTATTGGACTGAAAATGTGGACTAGTTTTAGTGGACGGTTGTGCTCACAGTTGGTTTTATATTCTTGGAAATAATGGGATTTTTTTTTCTGACGCTAAGCAGCTTTGGGCGAGATCAGAACCTGGATGGGTGAGCATACCCATACCATGGCTTCATTGCTGCAACCAGCAATTAGCCCAATTAGTGTGCCACCATACGGTAGCTCTCTGTATTTTTGGCTACAACCATTTCAAAGTTAGCGATCAGCCATGCACATGGAATGCTCCAAAAAACATTTGAAACAACAAACACCTATATACTTATCCTATCCTCTTTCAATGCTGATATCAATGGTCTCTTTCTTACAACCAGTCCATGTTATTCTATCTCTATGATTCGGACTCATCGATATATTCGGGGTTGATTTTCTCGAAGCAGGTGAATACCTATTTCATTTAAAAAAATTTTGATAAAATGACTTATTTTGATGAGTTCTACCACTCGTCAAGTGAAAAAAGCTCACCTTTAAATATATCCTGTATATCGATCGTGAAGATGTATGTTTCTTCCAGTTTTAGTTGAATTTTCAGGTCTAGAGAATTCATAGTATTGTAAATGGCTTCTTCTACAGTGAATTTCATATTAAATTCATTGTTTAGAACTTTCCAGAACGAACCAAATTCCATTGCATTGCCAGACCAAACACAAATGATATCGACCGCATACCTTCTCCACAAGGTCACAAATTTACTTAGGGGTTGTCGCATAATTTGTTTTTCCACACAGTCCAAGTAGACCTCAGCAAGAACGCCTCTAAATGAAGAACCCGTCGATAGTCCATAAGCCATGATGTATAATTTATCCCAAAATGCAAAAAACATTGAACTATATGTTATTCTAACATATATAGTTCAATGGCAAAAAAGTTTTGCTCAGTCGCTAGTTTCATGAGAGGTTATGTTCTCGACATCCTCCTCCTCCGGCTGGCGGTGATTTCCTTGACACTGATGTTGGTGTGAAATGGACAAGGTTTGCTCCAATCGGATATTGGTGTAGATATTTACCACATCGAAAGACAATGAAAGATAATTGGTGTCCTTCTTTGATTTGATAGACTTTAGTTCTTGTATAAGTTATATTGAATTTACTAGCTGGCCCTGCGAACTTCGTACCGCCTAACTTAATAAAAAAATGCTCGGTATGAATGAAGTTTTATTATTATTTTCGATTAATTGCACATGATGTTGCTTACTTACAAAACAGAGTTTTCCTGAAATACTGGCTATTTTTAAGTTTTTAATTTGATATTGACAGACACACATTTATGATACAGTCTCATATTCAATTTGAAGCTTTCTGATAAACTGTATTTTTTGTTTTGTTTTGTGGTGCGTAAATAACTAAAGATGATGGTTTTCCGACCCGCAAACAGGCGACGTACAATTGTATATGCGCCATGTCCACACATCAAAGGAAAAACACCCTGTATGACTATTTCGGACAAATACATTATGAGAATCCATCCAAGGTGCCTATGTAGTTAATGCTTTGTTTGTGACACAAACCACTTCAATCGCGTACAATTGTGCCGTGAGAAAATGAACACCCTGTATGGTAATGGTTTATTTTCAATGATGTACGCCTCGGAAGAATAATTTTCAAAACAATTCAACGAAATTGTACGATTGGCGCGAAACGCAGCAAGTTGCAATTGACGTTAAAAAAAAACACCCTGTATGAAAATTTTGGACAAATACGACGTTAAAAGAAAAACACCCTGTAGAAAAATTTTAGGCAAATACATTATGAGAGAACATCCAAGGTACCTATTAAGTTAATGCATTGTTTGTGGCAAAAATCGCGTACAATTGTACCGTGAGAAAAAGAACACTCTGTATAGTACCTCCAACTCCAATCCAACTACAACTCCAACTACAACACCAACTCCATAACCAACGCCAACCACAATGCCTACTCCAACTTCAACTCCAACCCCAACACCAACTTCAACGCCATCTCAAACTCCAACTCCATTTCCACCTCCATCTCCACCTCCAACACCAATCCAACCACAACTCCGACTAAAACGCCAACCACAGTGCCTACTCCAACTTTCAACTCCAACCCCAACGCCAACTCAAACTCCACTTCCACCTCCATCTGCATTTCCACCTCCATCTCCACCTCCAACTTCAATCCAACTACAACTCCAACTACAACGCCAACTCCATAACCAACGCCAACCACAATGCCTACTCCAACTTCAACTCCAACCCCAACGCCAACTTCAACGTAAACTCAATCTCCAACTCCATTTCCACCTCCATTTCCACCTCCATTTCCACCTCCAACTCCAATCCAACTACAACTCCAACTACAACGCCAACTCCATAACCAACGCCAACCACAATGCCTACTCCAACTTCAACTCCAACCCCAACGCCAACTTCAACGCCAACTCAAACTCCAACTCCATAACCAACGCCAACCACAATGCCTACTCCAACTTTAACTCCAACCCCAACGCCAACTTCAACGCCAACTCAAACTCCAACTCCATTTCCACCTGCATTTCCACCTCCATCTCCACCTCCAACTCCAATCCAACTACAACTCCAACTACAACGCCAACTCCATAACTAACGCTAACCACAATGCCTACTCCAACTTCAACTCCAACCCCAACGCCAACTCCAACGCAAACTCCAACTCCAACTTTATTGAATAGCCATAAAGTTCAAATTGACTCTACATTTTAGTTAGAAAACGTTTGTATGGGAAAAAGAAAAGGGCTGTTTTTAGGGTTTTCCCGGCAATTATTCGAAATTTTCTCCCCGTAAAAACAATTCAACGAAATTTTACGATTGGCGCGAAAAACAGCAAGTTGCAATTGACGTTAAAAAAAACACCCTGTATGAAAATTTTGGACAAATACGACGTTAAAAGAAAAACACCCTGTAAAAAAAAAAATTTAGGCAAATACATTATGAGAATACATCCAAGGTACCTATTAAGTTAATGCTTTGTTTGTGGCAAAAATCACCTAAATCGCGTACAATTGTACCGTGAGAAAAAGAACACTCTGTATAGTACCTCCAACTCCAATCCAACTACAACTCCAACTACAACACCAACTCCATAACCAACGCCAACCACAATGCCTACTCCAACTTCAACTCCAACCCCAACACCAACTTCAACGCCATCTCAAACTCCAACTCCATTTCCACCTCCATCTCCACCTCCAACACCAATCCAACTACAACTCCGACTAAAACGCCAACCACAGTGCCTACTCCAACTTCAACTCCAACCCCAACGCCAACTCAAACTCCACTTCCACCTCCATCTCCATTTCCACCTCTATCTCCACCTCCAACTCCAATCCAACTACAACTCCAACTACAACGCCAACTCCATAACCAACGCCAACCACAATGCCTACTCCAACTTCAACTCCAACCCCAACGCCAACTTCAACGTAAACTCAATCTCCAACTCCATTTCCACCTCCATTTCCACCTCCAACTCCAATCCAACTACAACTCCAACTACAACGCCAACTCCATAACCAACGCCAACCACAATGCCTACTCCAACTTCAACTCCAACCCCAACGCCAACTTCAACGTAAACTCAATCTACAACTCCATTTCCACCTCCATCTCCATTTCCACCTCCATTTCCACCTCCAACTCCAATCCAACTACAACTCCAACTACAACGCCAACTCCATAACCGACGCCAACCACAATGCCTACTCCAACTTCAACTCCAACCCCAACGCCAACTTCAACGCCAACTCAAACTCCAACTCCATAACCAACGCCAACCACAATGCCTACTCCAACTTCAACTCCAACCCCAACGCCAACTTCAACGCCAGCTCAAACTCCAACTCCATTTCCACCTCCATCTCCACCTCCAACTCCAATCCAACTACAACTCCAACTACAACGCCAACTCCATAACCAACGCCAACCACAATGCCTACTCCAACTTCAACTCCAACCCCAACGCCAACTTCAACGTAAACTCAATCTCCAACTCCATTTCCACCTCCATCTCCATTTCCACCTCCATTTCCACCTCCAACTCCAATCCAACTACAACTCCAACTACAACGCCAACTCCATAACCGACGCCACCCACAATGCCTACTCCAACTTCAACTCCAACCCCAACGCCAACTTCAACGTAAACTCAATCTCCAACTCCATTTCCACCTCCATCTCCATTTCCACCTCCATTTCCACCTCCAACTCCAATCCAACTACAACTCCAACTACAACGCCAACTCCATAACCAACGCCAACCACAATGCCTACTCCAACTTCAACTCCAACCCCAACGCCAACTTCAACGTAAACTCAATCTCCAACTCCATTTCCACCTCCATCTCCATTTCCACCTCCATTTCCACCTCCAACTCCAATCCAACTACAACTCCAACTACAACGCCAACTCCATAACCGACGCCAACCACAATGCCTACTCCAACTTCAACTCCAACCCCAACGCCAACTTCAACGCCAACTCAAACTCCAACTCCATAACCAACGCCAACCACAATGCCTACTCCAACTTCAACTCCAACCCCAATGCCAACTTCAACGTAAACTCAATCTCCAACTCCATTTCCATCTCCATTTCCACCTCCAACTCCAATCCAACTACAACTCCAACTACAACGCCAACTCCATAACCAACGCCAACCACAATGCCTACTCCAACTTCAACTCCAACCCCAACGCCAACTTCAACGTAAACTCAATCTCCAACTCCATTTCCATTTCCACCTCCATTTCCACCTCCAACTCCAATCCAACTACAACTCCAACTACAACGCCAACTCCATAACCGACGCCAACCACAATGCCTACTCCAACTTCAACTCCAACCCCAACGCCAACTTCAACGCCAACTCAAACTCCAACTCCATAACCAACGCCAACCACAATGCCTACTCCAACTTCAACTCCAACCCCAACGCCAACTTCAACGTAAACTCAATCTCCAACTCCATTTCCACCTCCATCTCCATTTCCACCTCCATTTCCACCTCCAACTCCAATCCAACTACAACTCCTACTACAACGCCAACTCCATAACCGACGCCAACCACAATGCCTACTCCAACTTCAACTCCAACCCCAACGCCAACTTCAACGCCAACTCAAACTCCAACTCCATAACCAACGCCAACCACAATGCCTACTCCAACTTCAACTCCAACCCCAACGCCAACTTCAACGCCAGCTCAAACTCCAACTCCATTTCCACCTCCATCTCCACCTCCAACTCCAATCCAACTACAACTCCAACTACAACGCCAACTCCATAACCAACGCTAACCACAATGCCTACTCCAACTTCAACTTCAACCCCAACGCCAACTTCAACGCAAACTCCAACTCCAACTTTATTGAATAGCTATAAAGTTCAAATTGACTCTACATTTTAGTTAGAAAACGTTTGTATGGGAAAAAGAAAAGGGCTGTTTTTAGGGTTTTCCCGGCAATTATTCGAAATTTTCTCCCCGAAAAAACCATCCTTGGACTTCAACGAACATTTAAAAAGAAGAATTAGCAAAATTGATAAAGGAGTATTTTGATTTGAATTTCAGTTTTTTAAAAGGACATTATTACATATTTATTCCTTTTGTATCTGGAGCCTTTTCATTATTGTAATTTTCAAGGACCGTAACAAATTTTTTATCAACTATACAATCCAAAGATTAAATAAACGAATTTACTTGCCACTATTGTCCTAATATATGCGCAATAATTAAATATTACGCAGGTAGAAAGTTTAATGGACCCATTTTTCTCAGTGCTCAGGCGTATAAATTTAAACACTTGGAGGGCGCCGAAGAAGTCAAAAGATTTTCACCATATAAATTTAAACACTCTCTGAAGGCGCTGAACTAATCGAAATAAATGATTTCATATAAATTTAAACGTTTAAAGTTATATAAATTTAAACGGTCGTGGCGCCAAAGGAAACGATTCACGTATATATATATATATATATATATATATATATATATATATATATATATATATATATATACTAGCTGGCCCGGCAGATTTCGTACTGCCTCCTCAACGCCTGCCCAACGCCAACGCCAACGCCAACTCCAAATCCAAATCCAACTCTAACTCCAACTCCATCTCCAACTACGACTCCGACTCCTACTCCGACTCCGACTCCTACTCCGACTCCGACTACGACTCCGACTCCGACTCCGACTCCGACTCCGACGACTCCGACTCCGACGACTCCGACTCCGACTCCGACTCCGACTCCGACTCCGACTCCGACTCCGACACCGACTCCGACTCCGACTCCATTTCCACCTCCATCTCCATTTCCACCTCCATCTCCATTTCCACCTCCATCTCCACCTCCAACTCCAATCCAACTACAACTACTACAACTCCAACTACAACGCCAACTCCATAACCAATGCCAACCACAATACCTACTCCAACTTCAACTCCAACCCCAACGCCAACTTCAACGCCAACTCAAACTCCAACGCCAAAAACATTTTCCAGTAGACCAAATTGTAAATCTAAACCATTCTCGAATCTCCACGAACACACACAAAAAATTTCATCAAAATCGGTCCAGTCGTTTAGGAGTTCAGTCACATACACACGCACACAAGAAATATATATATTAAGATATATATATGTAAATAGACACATCATGTACTGAGAAACTCCTCAATAGAATACAATGTTTTGCTCAGTAGAAGTTCCTTTACTCTTTTTTTAAAAACCGGCGGACTGGAACTCTTGAAGTCCTCTGGCAGATGGTTATATAATTTAGGACCCCAGAAGTCCACAAATCCCCAAATAATTCTGCTAATTTCAGTATCATAAGTACTCGCACATTTTTGGAGCGACGTTCTGTTACGACGTTTAGCATTTGTAGGGAAACCATATTTCTTATTATCATCATTAAATTTATGAATTTTTTTTTTATGAAATGACCATTTTTTTTATTATTATCATTAAATATTTCGAATTTTTCTAAAACATGATTGTTTTATTTATTCACATCATTACAATGAAACAAATCAATTATATGTATGTATCAATAAGGTTTGAAGTATATATTGAACCAAAAAGTATACAAAACTGTTGATACTGGGATTGACAGTTTCAATTCTTGGACATAATATACACACCGTTTCAGTTCAGTTAGACGTCATAGTGATTTTATCATATTATCAATTGTTCTCTTCAAAATTATGTTGATACCGTACTGTATCAGATGGCCATAAAGTACCCTCAAAATTGTAGCGTCACTTTCATCAGCCTAAAAGATATGGTGTGCATAAAAATGTACGGCATCATTTTTTCCTAATTTATATATGTTAATACCATTTAAAACAAGGGATAAAATGTAGAAAACTGCTATATTTCATTAATATATATATATATATATATATATATATATATATATATATATATAATATTATATATATTTAAACTTTTACAATAATTCGCAAAATTTCAGTTTTTATATTTCTCTATAATTTTTTTTAGAACGGTTTTTTTTTAACGTCAATACTATATAACAATTGTATTTTACAATATCATGTTAAAAAAAAAGTTCCCGTACAGGATCAAATGACTTTACAGCTCTAAAAATCAAGGATACGATGCAATTAAGGTAATTATTGATTTACATTCAAATGAACAATCATTTTTTGACGGCATTATTTTTAATAGTACTTTTGAGTGCTAGATAATGTTTTGGAACCGAAGCCGTACTTTTTCAAATCACCCCCTGGACCACGGAAAGAGAGGGGATTACAACCCTTGATTTTTTCCACTTGTCGCACGATTTTTGTACGGCGTTGCGGAATAATGGATTAGAAGCAGTATTGAAATAGTATGACACAGATGCCGTACAAGATCAAATGACCAAATTTACCCTGGTAATTGTCAGAAAATAAAAAAAAAATTCGACTTTGTGGACCACCATTTTTGTACGGCACTGCGCGTTTTCTTATTATTTTTCATGGATCTATCGGTGGTAAGAATGCCGTACAAAAATATGTGACCAAAATGTACTCACTCTACCTGTACTTTCGAATTCTCACCTGCACTCAGTTGGACAGCTTACAAGTGACGGCATAGTGCTGAATCTTATTATTTTATGCTCTTATATCGTTCTAGATAGGTCACCTGGTGGTTCAGATGACCCATAATTTTTTCAGCATGGGCCAGTAGTCTACAGTAACATATCAGATAAATCACATGGGGAAGTTCTCAAACTGCTCAACCTGGGGAATACTTTGAGAGGTTTGCTGTGATATCGCTGGGAGGTCGCCCAGACCTCTCTATCACCTGAGGTGATAGGTGTCCGCCACAGGGGATTGGCACAGTAACATCTCAGAGATATCACATGAGGAAGTTGTCAAACTGCTCAACCTGGGGAATATTTTGAGAGGTTCACTGCGTTATCACTGGGGGGTCGCCAGACCTCTCTATAACCTCCAAATTTCCGCCACAGGGGATGAGCCCAGTAACATCTCAGAGATATCACATGGGGAAGTTCTCAGACTGCTCAACCTGGGCAGTACCGAGAGAAGATGGCTGTGATATGGATCCTTAATCTATATATCCTCCAAATGTGTAGTACACGTGTGGCGCCAAATACTTCACTTCGATGCGTAGATCGATATTCCACTCGCGTTATTAACGATGCGTATGTTCCTCCGGGTACAGTGCAGACGATTGCGCCATCAATATACCAATATCTGTGTGATATTTTGAGGAGCTCGCAATAGGAATATCTTATTCCCGTTTTACTTGCGATGACTTGAGGATCTCGCAATAGGAATGTCTGATTCCGGTTACATATGTGACATCTTGAGGAGCTCGCAATAGGAATGTCTTATTCTGGTTCCATGTGTGACATCTTGAGGAGCTCGCAATAGGAATGTCTTATTCTGGTTATCTGTGTGATATCTTGAGGAGCTCGCATTAGGAATGTCTTATTCAGTTATCTGCGTGATATCTTTAGGAGCTCGAAATAGGAATGTCTTATTCTGGTTACATGTGTGATATTTTGAGGAACTCCACAGTATGAATTTCCTATTGTCGATACAATTGCGATATCTTGAAGATCTCACAATAGGAGCTCGCAATACATCTTCATTGTAACCTCCCAAAAATAACTTGTGATATCTTGAAGATCTCACAATAGGAGCACGCAATACATCTTCATTGTAACCTCCTAAAAGATCGCTATGCGAGTTCTGTGTTACCTGGGGATTTAACTCTCGTAACTCTACTAAATAGCTGGGTTTATTTAACTCCACGAAATTGACATAACTCATGGGATGGAACATCTCTTATTTCTGTCTCACTGTTTTATGAAGAGTATATTTTATGTTCTGTGAGTACTCCCGCCGAACTCAAGTTGGCGTAATTTGATAGTTTCAAAAGTGATCACAATAATATTTATTATTAGATTATTGCTGCTCACCAATTTTTTCGTATTCTTCTAATATGAGTTGCATATATGTGAAGAAAATAATAATAATAGGTTCTGTCTTGATACCAACATAACCTATTCTGAAATCGGCAACTTCTGTCACTCGAACTGCAAATGAAAACTGGAACCGTTCGAATATTACATGAAGAGTAGTCAACTCCAGAGTAAATTCATCAAACCTTCAAAAACTCTACTCTACTCGAACTTCCTAACTAAATATTGTTCGAGTGGAATGGTCATCATAATTCACCAATTAGGCTGAATTGGAGTTGATCTACATACATTGTAAACATTTTACAGGTTCGAGTTCTATGGCTAGTGTTTGTGGTGGAAGCTTAGCACTTATGGATGCTGGTGTACCAGTGACAACTCCTGCAGCTGGCGTAGCTATTGGCTTAATGACAAAATATGACCAAGATAATAAAGAAATTGTAGATTACAGAGTACTCACTGATCTGCTGGTAACTTTTCAAACTTATCGCTTAAATATATTAATACTGCGTGAAATCTCTGGAGTTCATTGTAAATACGGTGATTTCAGGGCATTGAGGATTATATGGGAGATATGGACTTCAAAATAGCTGGAACGAAGAAAGGAATTACGGCTCTTCAAGCTGATATAAAAATACCAGGTCTCCCTTTAAAAATCGTGATGGAATCAATACAAAAAGCTACGGACGCTAAGGGAAAGATATTACAGATTATGCAAAACTGCATGGCAGTCCCAAGGTTGATGCCTCTTGAAATAGTGTTGCATTTACTGGAAAAATAATTCATATTTTTTAGATCAGATAAAAAGGATAATTGGCCTGTTTGTGAACAAATGGAGGTTGAACCACATAAAAGATCCAAATTGATTGGTGTAGGAGGAGTAAATTTGAAGAAATTGTTCGTTCAAACAGGTGTTCAGGTATAGATTTTATCTGTCATTTGCTATCAATTTTCATCACAATTGGTGTTACATTCAGAACAAAGGAGTGATAAATAGTCCAGGAAATGACGTTTCAACTAGTTGTCTCATGAAATTAAATCAGCGAGCAACGTTTCTTAAGTTTTAGATTATTAATACTGAGATATACACGTCTGGCAAACAGGTCTTGGTTACCATATATCTATGTGGTGAAGCGAAATGTCGTAGAGAAAGTTGAGAGTTAAGCAGAGAAGGATAACGATTTCCCCTATAAAACACGTAATGGTGAGTTCGGCCAACGTCCAATAAAATTGGAACAGTGGCGATGGCCGACTGATCAATTGCGTCCACTCCCAACGCCTGGCAGTTCGATCATTGCCACTGATACTTTTGCCATTGTGCAACTGATATTTCCGAAAAAAAAATTCAAACGAACAAAACTTTTATATTATTAAATGATTGGCCTCGTCTGGCCAATGTGTTTTAAATAAAAATTGGTTCAAGCACTGGTAAATTCGAATTAAGAGTGTCCAATACAGGAGAATGGACGACATAATTAACCATGGTAAATTCGATTAAGGGTGTCCAATACAGAAGAATGGACAATAGAACATACGCGCAAAAGCTTCTGACTTCACGTCAGTGCTTGAACCAATTTTTTTTTTCGTGATTTTTTTAAAATTTACTAGGGGTACGGTTCTTAAAATTTTTTTTTCGTCATTTTTTTAAAATTTTCTAGGGTTACGGTTCTTACAAAATTTTAAACACGTCTTTATGTTGACTTTCTACTACTAGTTACCAAGCACCAATTCGATCGAATATTTATTTTTTGAGTTATTAAGGAAATAATATTCCAGGTGGGTATAACTCGGAAACCGTTATACAGATTATGCCCAAAAACTAACTCAACTCTCCCTTTCGGATACGCAACCTACCCTGAAAATTGCAAGACCCTATCTCCTTTCGTTCGAAAGTTATCGAGGCAACGGCCACCCATCTACTGAACTCACACAAGAATGCTCGAATCTCCAACAATATTTAACCGATCGTATTGAAACTTGAAACTTGGCAGTAGAGTTAGGTTATGAAGGCTCTTGCAAAATTTCAGCAATTTCAAACGAATAGTTACTGATATATAGAATTTTTTTTTTTTATTTTCAATGATTTATTAAAAATTTTCTACAAATGCTATCCTCACCAAATTTGGCAAACATTTTCGCGTTGGCATTCTACAACTAATAACCATGTTTGAATTCAATCGGTTCAGTATTTTTCGAGTTAATGAGGAACAAAAAACCCCCAAATTTCAGAAAATTTCGGATGGCTATAACTCTAAAACCGTTTGGCCGATTATGCTCATAAACATACTGAAATGTCGCGTTCTGGTGCACATCCTAACCTGAAAACTTCAAGCCGCTATCTCATTCCGTTCTCAAGTTATCGTGACAACAAAAATATCTTTTAATAATTTTTTTAAAATTTTCTAGCCATACGATTCGCACAAAATTTCACAAACGTGCTTATGTTCATATTCTACAACTACTCACCGAGTTTCAATTCGATCGGATTTATATTGGTTGAAAACAAAATTATTACTCAGAAACCACTGGGCCGATTATGCCCATTAACGAACTTGTCCGTCGTATTGGGATGCGCAACCTACCCTGAAAATTTCAAGTCGCTAGCTCTTTTCGTTCTCAAGTTATCGTGGCAACGGCCGGACGGACAGAATCAAATTTGACGTCGAATTCTTCATTGGGGAGTCGAACTAAATCGTTTGAGACCAATTTCGTCAAAAAATTCGAAAGTTACAGACATTTGGGCAAAACTATAACGCGATGTTCCCCAGAACATACGCGCAATAATTTATATTTCGGTCATCCATAGCCTGATTTTTACACAAATTTCTAAAAATGGAAAATGTGAAAAAAATATACAGAAACAATTATTGTGGATTTAATCTTCCACTTATTCCGATGCTTATTCCGATAGTAACCCTGATATTTTAGAATCCATAATTTATGAGAGCTTAAGAGCATATTTGGTTAACGTTTGCAATAGGAAAACATTCTGTCTCAGGACGTGTTGAACTCTCAAATGAAATTACTTCGTTTCCTATCACTATATTTTATTAAGATTTAACAGCGACTCGGGTTTCGTAGTACTACTACATTTTGAAACTGGTGTATTTCCAGTTGTGCAACAAGGTATTTAAATGTCTTCTGTAGGCTTATTTCTCGAGAATTTCGAAAAGTAGGGAATTCCATAGTTACGTCTGTTCTTTTAGAGGTTTTCCTGCCGGGTTATTCAGGTACTTTTATTCTTTTTTCAATTGAACTATCACAAAGTAACTGACTAATCTATCCATTATTTTTCATTAAAATTTCAACACTTGATTCTTGAATTCCGTACAAGAAAAAGCATAACTGAATCTTTCAACCAGTTTATATACGTGAAATATTTCCATGTTGCGTAATTATCTGACAGGAAAATGAACGTAACCTAACATTTTCAAAATATACACGGTGAAATGTGTCAAACTTTCATGGCCAACTGGGAGACTTTATAAAAGTAAATGGAGTATACGTGTTCATATATCCGTGGTGGGGGAGTGTGGGGGTTTCATTTTGGCGTTCGTTCCAGTAGGGGGCGCCAACTATGCCTACTATGCTTTTTTCACATTTTTTGGCGCTCCAGTTCTTCGGAACTGAGTGCTTATCAATTTGGACAAATGTCTGTAATTTTCGAATTTTTGGCTGAAAATAGTCTCAAACGATTTGGTTAGACTCACTGATCAAGAATCCGAGGTCAAAATCGATTCTGTCCGGCCGCTCCTGCCGGCCGGCCGTAGGCACGATAACTCTAGAACGAAAGGAGTTAGATGATTGAAATTTGCAAGGTGGGGTTGGAGCGTAAATATCTCGGACAAGTTCGTTAATGGGCGAAATCCATCGAGCGGTTTCGGAGTTATGGCCGATTTTAGTAAAAACATTTTTTATGAATATTTCCGAAACCGATCACTCGATCTATCTGAAATTTAGCATCAAATTGTAGAATCATGACCTTTATACGCATGTGAAGTTTTGTATTGACCAGGTACCGCAAAGTGTAAAAAAAAAATTTTGAAAATTAAAAAAAAAAAAATTCAACAAAACTTTCGAACGGAATGTGCTAGGCAGTTGAAATTAATCAGAGTAGGTTAGGGAGATGAATATCTCGGTTAAGTTCGTTATTGGGCAAAATAGGCCAAATGGTTTCGGAGTAACGAAAAAAAAAAAATTTTTTTAAGTAACAAATTTCAAATTCAATTTTTATTTAAGATGCAGTTTCACCATTAAAATCCATCGATATCATTTTCAACTCCAACAAGCTAAATTTCAATAATGAATCGTACTTCTATGTTTTCACAGAATGCTATAATTATTCTATCTAAGCTTCATTATATAATCTGTGTTCATACTCGTACATGTCATCCTGTTCTATAAGAGAGAGTCAAATTCATTTCAGCTATTTTAATTTGATTTCTTTTATGGTGCAGTTCTCATTCTCAGAAAGCTCATTTAATGTTGATAAATAAACTATTATTTGAATTGAATTTCCTTTATGATGCAGTTCTATCATAAGAATACTTTGATATAATTCCCAACTCTGAGAAACCAATACTTTCGGAGATATAATTTGTCTGTTTGAACTAGAGCGCCAGAAAGCTCCTGTCCACAGGGTTTGAACCCATTTTTTTATTTTTAGATATGTATTTGTGTATAAAAATCTGGCAATAGATGTCTGGTGTCTAAATAAGCAAGTCAATAACTTCGCCGTTAATATTTAAATCTATTTTAAATATGTTTCATCGATTTGATGAATTTGAGTGCAAAAGCCTATGTGGTAAATTCAAAATAACGTTTTCCTTTATTATCTTTGGGAAGACAGTTTCCAGTTTCTATTTCACGTTTAGTGTTAAAAATCATAAAAATTTAACAATTTTCAGATAGTTGTTGTATTTTAGAATACAACACAATGATTATGATTGTTGAAGAAATTGTAAAAATATCGCAAGACAAAAATGTGAGATAAATTCACTCAATTACACACACAATTTTTCAGCTTGCACGGAAAAATTATCCTCCTGCTCTCCCGCAGAGGAGCGCAAGAAATGGTGTAAAGGAAAATGCAGCGAATCATTTTATCAGGCGTCGTTCTGTCTTTTTTAACGAAAGGATTTTGCCATGGTAGTGCCTTCACTGTTGATCTCATGGATACGTGGCACCCACGACCTTGGTTTGCCAGACATGTTGCCCAATATAAACTAGTATCAAACAAGATTTTAACTTAATTCAATTCACTCGTGTTTCAATTGAATTATTACGTCATTATAGGTGAACTATGTAGATGACAATAAATTTGAAATATTCGCTCCAAGTCACAGTGCTATGGAGGAAGCCAAAGAAGTTATCTCCAATCTCTTACATACAGAAAAGGTACCAGAATTGGAATTTGGTGGCATATATCCTGCAACGATAGTTGAAATTAGGGATATTGGAGTAATGGTAAAATTATATCCAGAAATGCCTCCAGCACTTTTGCATAATAATCAGCTTGACCAAAGAATGGTAAAAACATATTTTTTTAATTGTTTATGTGAATATAATTTTGTAAGCGGAGTTTTCTTTTGAGGAAGTAGAATGGATACTAATTCAAAGAAAATATTATACAGGGTGAGTCTTTGACCACTGCATTAATTTCAACCAAAGATTCCTCTGATCAAATGAAATACTTTTTTCATTTAACATTTTTCCAAATTCAGCTCAGGTAAAAAGATACAGGCTGTTGAAATTTTGAAAAAAAATCAGTTTTTATTTTGTAGCTTTGACATCCTTTTTGCGCGTATGTTCTGGGGAACATCGCGTTATAGTTTTGCCCAAATGTCTGTAACTTTCGAATTTTTTGACGAAATTGGTCTCAAACGATCAAGTTTGACTCCCCGATGAAGAATCCGAGGTCAAATTTGATTCTGTCCGTCCGGCCGTCCGGCCGGCCGTCCGGCCGTCCGTTGCCACGATAATTTGAGAACGAAAAGAGCTAGCGACTTGAAATTTTCAGGGTGGGTGGCGCATCGCAATACGACGGACAAGTTCGTTAATGGGCATAATCGGCCCAGTGGTTTCCGAGTAATAATTTTGTTTTCAACCAATATAAATCCGATCGAATTGAAACTTGGTGAGTAGTTGTAGAATATGAACCTAAGCACGTTTGTGAAATTTTGGGCGAATCGTATGGCTAGAAAATTTTAAAAAAATTATTAAAAAATATTTTTTTCGTCACGATAACCTGAGAACGGAAAGAGATAGCGGCTTGAAAATTTCAGGTTATGTTGTGCATATGAATGCCAAATTTGAGTTTGTTTATGAGCATAATCGACCAAACGGTTTCAGAGTTATAGCCATCTGAAATTTTCTGAAATTTGGTGGTTTTTTGTTCCTCATTTACTCGAAAAATACTGAACCGATTGAATTCAAACATGGTTATTAGATGTAGAATGCCAACGCGAAAATGTTTGCGAAATTTGGTGAGGATAGCATCTGTAGAAAATTTTTAATAAATCATTGAAAATAAAAAAAAAAAATTCTATATATCAGTAACTATACGTTTGAAATTGCTGAAATTTTGCAAGAGCGTTCATTACCTAACTCTACTGCCAAGTTTCAAGTTTTAATACGATCGGTTGAATATTGTTGGAGATTCGAGCATTCTTGTGTGAGTTCAGTAGATGGGTGACCGTTGCCTCGATAACTTTCGAACCAAAGGAGATAGGGACTTGCAATTTTCAGGGTAGGTTGCGTATCCGAAAGGGAGAGTTGAGTTCGTTTTTGGGCATAATCGGTTTAACGGTTTCCGAGTTATATTCACCTGGAATATTGTTTCCTTGATAACTCAAAAAATAAATATTCGATTGAATTGAAGCTTGGTAACTAGTAGTAGAAAATCAACACAAAGACGTGTTTAAAATTCTGTAAGAACCGTACTCCTAGAAAATTTGAAGAAAATGACGAAAAAAAAAATTTTAGGAACCGTGCCTCCAGAAAATTAAAAAAAAAACACGAAAAAAAAAATTGGTTCAAGCATTGACGTGAAGTCAGAAGCTTTTGCGCGTATGTTCTATTGTCCATTCTTCTGTATTGGACACCCTTAATCGAATTTACCATGGTTAATTATGTCGTCCATTCTCCTGTATTGGACACTCTTACTTCGAATTTACCACGGTAAATTCGAATTAAGTGTCCAATACAGGAGAATGGACGACATAATTAACCATGGTAAATTCGATTAAGGGTGTCCAATACAGAAGAATGGACAATAGAACATACGCGCAAAAGCTTCTGACTTCACGTCAATGCTTGAACCAATTTTTTTTTTCGAATTAAATGAATGTTGGCGTAAAGTTTCCTATAACTATGATACATATTTTCCAAATATTAGTTATTTTCTACTTCTACTGGTTTTCTAGTTATGGACTTGTGGATTCATAAAACTAAACGAAATTAGCATAAAGAAAGCATATAAAGTTTTTCTTGAGTCATTTCAAGAATATTCCATCGTTTTAGAACATTATATTATTCCTCATCATTTCTCCTTAAACGCACCGTTTTCGAGATATTCTTCATTGAATGTTATAAAATGGAAAACTCCAGAAATTTCACTACTTTCATGGATCCGTCCCTGAGCGTTGGAATCCCGAATCAAGCTGTAAACCACGTTACCATGCCTTATTCTCGTCCGCCAACAATGTCATAGATAATTTATATGCGGGAGTGTATTAGCACATTGTGAAATCTTTAAACGCTTGTAACTTTTTACCTAAGCCGAATCTGGAAAAATGGTAAATGAAAAAAGTGTTTCTTTTGATGAGAGGAATGTTTGGTTAAAATTAATGCAGTGGTCAAAGACTCACCCTGTATACTATAGGAAAGAAATATTTGATCTTTTGTATAAAATTCGAAATTATTCTGCTTTTCGGTTTTTTAAGTAGTAGGTAAATTGATAATTAATATCACCATCCAAACAAGAAAATATTTTTTCTACAAGCATGCGCGTTCAACCATTTTCCCACACACATTTCAAGTCGTAAAGAGTTACTTTGACACACTTTGACACACTCATATTCCTGAATTAATTTATCTAAGTAGCTCATTGACGTCAATGATGAAATAACTATGGTAACGACATGCAGTATAACGTCTGCGATTCATGTGTATTTGAAGATAAGTACAGTGGCGGAAACTGAAATGTGAACGATTTTTTTACCTATTGTAAATATGGCTCCATCCATATACATCCCTGTATATCTATGGCTATATCTCACAGTCGTCAGAGTTTATTGTGGTAACTTCAAATAAACGGAAATAATTATAAAATGCCCCGACATTTAAATGATTGTGAGAAATTGCTAAACTGGAGGAGAATTGGTCCCTAAATGCGACAGCAGAAAATGTCAGTAAAACTTCGAGTTCCGAGTTGGAATTAGGAGAATATCTGATCAAAATGAAGACGATGTGCTTATTAATTATATTAAGGAGCATCCATTCGCAACTGCTGTTGAAGCGTGTCAGTTCCCTGATTTCCCTGGATCCGTAAGAACGGCGCGAAATAGAATCAAGGAAGGTAATTCAAAAAACTATTCTGCAGCAAAGAAGGCATTCTAAACAGAAGACCATAAAATGAAGAGATTGCAATTCGCAAATGAATATTTAAATATGGATGACAATTTTTGGAGCACCATACTTTTTTCTGGTGAAAAACTTTTCAATCGTGCAGCAGTGGACAACTTCGGTTTTATATACCTCGAAACCGAAGGTATGACAAGGATTACGTTCACTCTGTAAGAAATAGTTAATAGGCGAACATTACAAAGAAATATTAGGAAATGTAATGATACCTTTGGTCATTCCTGAAAACTTTTTATTTCAGCACGATAATTCTCCTTTCACACTTCGAATATTAAGACAATATATGCAGGAAAAAAATATAATCGTATTACCTTGGCCTGCAAGTCCAGACATGAACCCTATGGAATATAGTTGGGGGCAAATGGTAAAATGAATGAATAATCGAAATTTCGGAACAGCAAATGCCCAAGAATTATGGGAATCCTTAGAAAATGTTTGGGGACATATACACTGATACGTATGATACGAGATTATTATCTGTACCAATGAGGAGTCGCCTGGAATATTGATTATGTTTTATCAATAGATATAAAATATTCAATCTCGTTTTCATTCAGAGTTTAATTCAAGGGTCGACAACTGGCGGACCGTAAGAAATCGAAACCTGTAAAAATGTGAACTTATACCTATTCATAAAATAATTGAGAAAAAATATTAAGGATATAAATATATGACATCAGTGCTATGTTTGTTAATGTTACCAGTATTTTGCAAGAAATACAGCGACCGAAACTTAGTCTAGATACGTCATTGTTATTATAGTGTAGGCCTGGACGTCGCAGCAATTTACCCGAAGCATTCGGACTCCACTGCAAATTACTTGCCGACCCCTGGTTTAATCTGCGAATTGGGTTTGACACTTTCATGGACTAGCAATGCAAAACCACAGAATAGAGCTAGTCTGTGTCAAAGCCTCAGTTAATCAACTGAAAATAGTCATCAACAAGTTAAGAGCGTTCCTGCTAATCGGGTCCTTCATGAATGGCTTCGTATAATAAATATACTTATGCATATATTTCACAAATCAAATAGACCCCAGGGGGTTCATTGATCTGCCGAGAAAGCAAGAGCAGACGCGTTTCTGGCTTCTTGGCCTTCATCAGTACCCTGTAGCTTTCCCAACAGATTCAACTAAACTGACCCGGGTTAAGCCTCTCAGAGCCGGCTTGGTCGATCATTATAATCGCCCACGCCACCTATGAAACGAAACACGGAAATCAGCCTCTCCCCACCAGTGAATATTTGAAGCGTGAAATCATATGCCACCATTCACTCGATATTAAATCAAGAACGAGTCCCGCAGAGCTCAGACAGTATCTTCTCAATGGCCATGAACGCTGTTTAGCGTTTTCAAATATAATAATGAAAAATGGCGATACCGTTGTTAAAAAATCAACAAGTTAAGAGCGTTCCTGCTAATCGGGTCCTTCATGAATGGCTTCGTATAATAAATATACTTATGCATATATTTCACAAATCAAATAGACCCCAGGGGGTTCATTGATCTGCCGAGAAAGCAAGAGCAGACGCGTTTCTGGCTTCTTGGCCTTCATCAGTACCCTGTAGCTTTCCCAACAGATTCAACTAAACTGACCCGGGTTAAGCCTCTCAGAGCCGGCTTGGTCGATCATTATAATCGCCCACGCCACCTATGAAACGAAACACGGAAATCAGCCTCTCTCCACCAGTGAATATTTGAAGCGTGAAATCATATGCCACCATTCACTCGATATTAAATCAAGAACGAGTCCCGCAGAGCTCAGACAGTATCTTCTCAATGGCCATGAACGCTGTTTAGCGTTTTCAAAAATAATAATGAAAAATGGCGATACCGTTGTTAAAAAATCAACAAGTTAAGAGCGTTCCTGCTAATCGGGTCCTTCATGAATGGCTTCGTATAATAAATATACTTATGCATATATTTCACAAATCAAATAGACCCCAGGGGGTTCATTGATCTGCAGAGAAAGCAAGAGCAGACGCGTTTCTGGCTTCTTGGCCTTCATCAGTACCCTGTAGCTTTCCCAACAGATTCAACTAAACTGACCCGGGTTAAGCCTCTCAGAGCCGGCTTGGTCGATCATTATAATCGCCCACGCCACCTATGAAACGAAACACGGAAATCAGCCTCTCCCCACCAGTGAATATTTGAAGCGTGAAATCATATGCCACCATTCACTCGATATTAAATCAAGAACGAGTCCCGCAGACCGCAGAGCTCAGACAGTATCTTCTCAATGGCCATGAACGCTGTTTAGCGTTTTCAAAAATAATAATGAAAAATGGCGATACCGTAGTTAAAAAATCAACAAGTTAAGAGCGTTCCTGCTAATCGGGTCCTTCATGAATGGCTTCGTATAATAAATATACTTATGCATATATTTCACAAATCAAATAGACCCCAGGTGGTTCATTGATCTGCCGAGAAAGCAAGAGCAGACGCGTTTCTGGCTTCTTGGCCTTCATCAGTACCCTGTAGCTTTCCCAACAGATTCAACTAAACTGACCCGGGTTAAGCCTCTCAGAGCCGGCTTGGTCGATCATTATAATCGCCCACGCCACCTATGAAACGAAACACGGAAATCAGCCTCTCCCCACCAGTGAATATTTGAAGCGTGAAATCATATGCCACCATTCACTCGATATTAAATCAAGAACGAGTCCCGCAGAGCTCAGACAGTATCTTCTCAATGGCCATGAACGCTGTTTAGCGTTTTCAAAAATAATAATGAAAAATGGCGATACCGTTGTTAAAAAATCAACAAGTTAAGAGCGTTCCTGCTAATCGGGTCCTTCATGAATGGCTTCGTATAATAAATATACTTATGCATATATTTCACAAATCAAATAGACCCCAGGGGGTTCATTGATCTGCCGAGAAAGCAAGAGCAGACGCGTTTCTGGCTTCTTGAAGGACCCGATTAGCAGGAACGCTCTTAACGCTCTTAAATATCCAACGAAATTCTTAATTTGAATGCTCCGTCATCTTCAAACTGTAATTTAGAGCCCAAAGAGCAATTCCAAGGAGCAGTTTACTTCAACCAACATGTTGGCTTCTGCTATTACCTCGCTTAAGGCTAACTGTACGTTGTAGCGTTACAATTGTCCACTTATGGACGATTGTCTAGCATGAGAATCTACTACTACTCTTCTAGAGCTGGTAGGCTAAGCTGGCTCAATTCGGCAACAAATCTCCCTCCCAGGTTTTCACAATATGTATATTAATATTGAAAAATTACAATAATTCGACCCTTTTTCACTCTACACAGTCTCATACTACTTAACTTAACATAAAACAAGCAATGTCGTGGCTTCCCCTGAGTACGATATTATGATCACCCTGTAGATGGATCTAGAACTTTCCCAGTGGAAACTTCGCACTGCAATTTCCAATTCGATGTTCTGAATCCAATGAAAGTATCCCTCGATGATTTTCCGATTCCAAGGGAACTACTTCCTGATGGTGTTCTAATTCCAAGGAAAGTATCCTCTGGTTATATTCCCATTCAAAAGAAGTACCACGTTGATTTCCCAATTCCAAGAGAAGTAGATATTTCTGGGTGATTTTTCGGTACAAATTCAATCCTAGCCAAGGTGGTAAAAAACGAACAAAGAAATTATAATTCCAAAAACTTTTACAACGCCTTCTCGGTTTTCTTAACATAAATTTACAAATAATCATTAATGTAATATGTCACAAATTAAAGGAGTTTTCTTCAGAATAACAAACAACTTCTACGGAATTTAGCAAATCTTAAATTGCTTCCACAAAATGGATGACACTGAAAAAACTATGATCTTAAAATTAACTTTCCTTCCCTGGGGAGGATTCTGAATTCGCAATTCTCGCCAACAATTCAACTCGGAAATCTTACTTCCAGTATTTAATGAAAAATGAAGACACCGACACTTTGGTTTAGGCGCAGCCTCGTGCGGGTGTACGGCGCGTTTCAGTTCACTCAAAGGATTAAAATAGAGGCGTATCGTCCCCTTCATTTCTCCATAGACGTGCAATATCGTTGCAACGTTTACGATAAATATCTAATAATAAGTAAAAACTTCCTTACTACTATTAGTGTGTGCTGTTAGTTAGCATTTATGAACATTTGAGTTTCAATTTATTCCATGAGCTTGTAGAAAAAATATTGTTCCTAGTTCTTGCGGAAACTGTCTTTCCCGCTCAACTGCTGCCGTTCGGACATCGGCAGTTTCGTTCAGGAAAGTATCGCGTTCCGCACTTGTTAGGAAAATAACTAGAATGAAACATTATTTGATGTTGACCAAAAATTACACCAATATGAATTTCAGATTGCACATCCTACTGCTTTAAATTTGAAAGTTGGACAAGAGTTACAAGTGAAGTACTTCGGAAGAGATCCTGTCTCCGGTCTTATGAGGCTATCAAGAAAAGTGCTCCAGGTTACACCAAAATTATGATCTTTTCTTTTTCAATGTATATACATATGCCTATATAATTAAAATTTTTACATAATTCAATTTTTTTATTTTAACTTAAAGGCGATACATAGGTAATCCATGAGTTATAGAATGGGGGAATATTTATTCGCTGAATAGAGAATTTTAGTTCCGAAGTCGTTTGTTAACGCGCCGGCATCGGTTCACTGAAGTAGGGTTGGATATGAGCCGAAAAATGTCTAGAATTCAAACTTCGAATAAAAATAAAAAAAAGCACTGACGTGAAGTCAGTACTCTTTGGCGCGCGTGTTCACGGTGGCTAATTTGAATTGAATGATGAGTACTTCAAGCTCAGTGGATAGAGCGAGCCGGAGATCTACCCAATGGATAGTGGACACCATTCACTGTCGGTTCAAAAATTAACAGTGCTGTATCTAAGCTGCCATAAGGATAGAGTAACAAAGTTGAAAAAGAACACAACTGACTCCTTAGTTGCACAAGCTCCTAGAAGATTCTGAGGGATCCCCTTGGGAAGACTTGGGAGGGTCAGTATAATCATAATCATGTTTATAGCACGCGCGCCAAATCAGATTGACCCCACGTCCATGCCTTTTTACACTTTTTCTTTCATTGTTAAGTCAATCTGCATTTGGCGCGCGTGCTATAAACATGATTATGATTATACTGACCCTCCCAAGTCTTTCCCAAGGAGATCCCTCAGAATCTTCTAGGAGCTTGTGCGACTAAGGAGAGTTTTGGAAATTTGTTTTCGGAATTAAGATTTGTAGTCTATTTATTATTTAATCAAAAAAATATTTTAAATTGTATCTTGTTTAGAAATAATTTTTAAAATATAGTTTGTTCATTTATAGTGCCCTGAAGAAGACTTCAGATAGAAGTCGAAACTAGTAGGCCTTGTTTGAAGAGTTGGTTTTATTCTACCCTAGACCTACTACCTGTCAAAAACTAGCAAGTATTAATAACATAGGTCTGAAATCATCATATCTCTTATAGAACAGTATGACATGTTCGAGTATGTTCGATGGATTTTACCCATTAACGAACTTAACCGAGATATTTACGCTCCAAACCCACCTTGCAAATTTCAATCCTCAAACTCCTTTCGTTCGAGAGTAATCGTGCCTACGGCCGGCCGGACAGAATCGATTTCGACATCGGATTCTTGATCAGTGAGTCGAACCAAATCGTTTGAGACCATTTTCAGCCAAAAATTCGAAAATTACAGACATTTGGGCAAATTGATAAGCACTCAGTTCCGAGGAACTAGAGCGCCAAAAAATAGGTTTCGGAATTTCAAGCAAAATATTCCACAAAATAGTAGTAATTTTTTGAATTTTTTCATGTCACGTGATCGTCACGAAATATTGCAAAAGTGTTTGCGTTGGTCTTTTGCATCTAACTACTGAGTTTATATTCAATCAGATCAGTATTTTTCGAATTATCGTGGAAACAAAATTCTAAAATTTTTGAAATTTTTTTTGTCCCTTTATGGCCACCCGGTCAGTCACAAAAAACTCCGATTCTCCAACACAAGTGGTTCAGGAGATATCGCATCTTGAATCCATGCATGCGCAGACCCGCACCGGGGGATTCTATGGAGGAATAGCATCCTCCACCCCAAAACCCCAATCTTTTCGGAAGAAATCTCGCAGTTAAATTATTTCTCGTCTGCTTATCAGAATAACAAAAAATGACCAAAAGAGGCAGTCACCGAACTGCCAAAACTGAACTCAATCCGATATTTTGTTTCGAAATTTCAAGCAAAATATTCCGCTAATAGTTAACATTTTTGCGCGCGTGTTCCGCAAGGAACAGCGTGCTATCATTTCGTCGCACCCACACAGCACAGACTCATTTCTGAAATATTGCAGGAATATGTTTCGGAAATATTTGAGACATTTCGGTTATATTGCGAAAGATATATGAAATATTTCAGGAATATTGCAGAAACATTCGAATGTCCGCCCCATAACCTAACATAGCAATATTGCAGAAATATTTTTCGATATATTTCTGCAATCTTGTAGAATTATTCTGTAATGTTTATGCAATTTTTTATTATATTGGAAAATATATATGAAATATTTCAGGATTGTTGCAGAATTATTCAAATATATGCTCTCTATCCTATAACGTCACAATATTGCAGACTTATTTGTTGAAATATTCCTGCAATATTGTAGAATTATTTTGTAATATTTATGGAATATTTTTGTTATATTGCAAAATATATATGCAATATTTCATGATTCTTGCAGAAATATTTCTGTTATTTCATGAGATGTGGTATAGGTTTAACTCACATAAAAAATAGTAGGCACAATTAATATCTTTATTCGCTCTGTTGGATTTAGAATTAAGGACTTATCGAAATTTTCGTTTTCGAAGGTAAATTCAAACGGGTTAGCGAAATAAGAGAAGCACACACAAACACAGTCTAGATTTTTATTCACAACACAGAATCTATTTCACAGTGGTACTTACTCGTCTAAGTTACACTTCGCAGAGGGTCAAAAGAACTGCTCGAACTACCTGAGAACTCCCTGAGAGCCACTTGGGAACTGCTTGATAACTGCCGAAACTACTCACTTAGAACTCACTGATAACTACTCTTTTCTGTCCGTTTCCGCCTTTTTAAATCCATTACCCCCACTCTTTTCTCCCCTTCTCAAATTACCGGCACCAGCCGAACCCCCGGAATCTAGAGGTTCGCAAAGTTGTCGATAGGGGAGACGTTGCCAGATTTAACATCCTCCCACCACCGAGAAAAGAGTGAGGATATCACAACTTTGCAGGATTTGGACCTTGGGTATCAACACTATGTACGTTAAAAATATACAAAAATAATCCATATACAACCGAGTAAGTACCCACAAGCATTTTCAAAAAATCACAAATGAATGAATATAAAAATAACACAGGATATTACAAAAGAAAGAACATTAATACTAAAAAGAAAATAACCATCAATATATATTTACAAATTGTTCGAAGCTACTAACACTCACCACGCAATTATCCACATAAAAACTACGTTTTAGCTTCGACATTCAAAAATGTTGCTTTCACTTTGTATCTATTTCAAATAATACAAAAACACCAAAATACTCGACAATGTCTGAACACGATCAAATTATCTTACGCGTCATACCAAAGAAATCACAAAAAATCCCTATCTGCGGGATCAACACTTATCTGTAGAAAAGCCTATTAAATATCAGAAATTACACCAATTTTTCCTCCTCTGAACCTCAATAAAATGTCCACTACTTTCTCTACTAAATTCCGCCTTTTTCCAAACAGCTATTCAGGGCTGGACTACCTGCAGACGCATCGACCTCGATTCTTCCTTGAAAACCGGGCGTTGGGGTAAATATACTTGGTGTATATTCTTGTGCTGGTACCTGCTCTTTCATACCCTCGTGGCGCCATTCTCGTATTATCCCATCGTATTCCTGGAATTTGTGTGTTTCTTGTAGTTTCTCGACCATTTTTTCTAAACTTTGTATATTGTTGTTGTCCTTGAGCTCGGGATGACAATTCAACCAGGGCAATTTCACCTCATTTTTGGCTGATGAGGCTAGAAAACATTCTTTCGGAATATTAACCGCACTCTCTGAGGTTTCCGAACCGGATCGCGAACTGGGACGCCTTTTTTGTTCAGAGCACATTATGTCCACATGTCTTTTTCTGCACTTTGAGTATTTCACCATTTTTCTACAATGCCTCTTTAAATGTCCGCTTTGCAAGCAACAGAAACAAACTCGTTTTGTTTTTGCTGCCTCTTGCCTTTCCGATAGCGACATTTTTCGCGCTTTGAAGCACCGCTTACTGATGTGGTTAGTTTTTCCACAAGAGACACACGGGTCCTTTTTTACTACCGAAACAACACCCCGCGCACTCCGCCAGTTCTTTTCTGCTTTTCGCTCACGTTCCGCCCTACCTCCTATGTCGAATCCTATTACGGCCATAGATATTCTAAGCTCGTTTTGAACCTCGGATTCCAAAAAACGGATAAGTCCATCGAGTCGCGTTTTTGACACATCCGACGCTTTTCCCATGTTACCATTTTCAGCCGCACTATAAGATCGCTGCCACATGCGCAATAAGTCTTCTGGTAACGAGGATTCAACCAACGGATACAGCATCGCCGCACACTTATCCATCGTTACGCCGAGAGTTTCTAACGCCCGAATATACGACTCAATTCGGTCATAGAGTGAAGCGAGCACCACTTTTTTCTTCATTACGGCGTTTTCTAACACTAACTGTAGCAGTTCCCTCACATACACCTCGATTTGTAGGTCCTCGCGCCCGAAACGTTTCTTCAGACCTTCGATGGCCTTTTGATAATTTTCGCCGACCGGAGGGTAACTATTCACTAGCTCTGCTGCTCTGGATCCTGATACCATTGACTGCATCAAGTACTGGAATTTATCTTCATCACGCAGTCCATCGTCCTCGTGAATCTTGCTGAAGAGACTCCAAAATTTCAGCCATTCCCGAATGTCCCCGCTGAATTTGGCTAGTTCCACTTTAGGGAGATTGCACCTCGCTCTGGACGCCGTTAGCACGATAACTCTCGAACAGAATGACTTGGAGCGTTGAAATTTGCAGGGTAGTTTCGTAGCGTAAATATCTCGGACAAGTTCGTTAACGGGCGAAATCGACCGAGCGGTTTCGGAGTTAAGGCCGTTTTTAGTTAAAACGTTTTTTATGAATATTTCCGGAACCGATCACTCGATCTTTCTGAAATTTAGCATCAAATTGTAGAATCATGACCTTTATATGCCTGCGAAGTTTTGTGTTGAACGGACGGCCCTAAAGTGGCAAAAAAAAAATTCAAAGATTTTAAAATTTTGTTTTCACGATAACTCGAAAAATACTGATCTGATTAAATTGAAACTCAGTAGTTAGATGCAAAAGACCAAAGCAAACACTTTTGCAAACTTTCGCGACTATCACGTGACATGAAAAAATTCAAAAAATTACTACTATTTTGCGGAATACTTTGCTTTTAATGCCGAAACCTATGTTTTTGAGGTTCATGCTGCCCTTTCCGGGCATTTTTCGTCATGCGCACGCGCAGATGCGAAGTAATTTAACTGCTGTAGATTTCGTCAGAGAGGATTGCTGTTTTGGGGTGGCGGATGCTATTCCTCCATAAATCCAGATCCTTGATGAGGGTCTGCGCATGCGTGGATTAAAGAAGCGATATCTCCCGAACTACTTGCGTTGGAGAATCGGCGTTTTTTGTAAGGTGTGTGATTTTGAGAGAACTTTTAGCCGCGAGTTGAATGCGCATGCGCAGAAGAGAAGTAAATGTTTTTGGGTTGGATGGGTTATGTTGGGAATGCTGAGTCGATATTGTGAGGTTTTAAAAGAATATTCATGGCAATTCAGTGCAAGGACAAGTCAGTTTGGGGGATGTAGCGTTGTTTCCGAGTTAAAGTGTTCGTCCGTGGCCCTGGGGCTAATTTTGAAATTGATGTTACCCCTTACGGGCGTTTTTCGTTATGCGCTTGAGCAGACCATCAGTGATTTAACTGCGGGTGTTTTTGTCAGAGAGGATTGGGGTTTTGGGGTGGCGGATGCTATTCCTCTATAGAATCCCCTGGTGAGGGTCTGTGCATGCGTGGATTCAAGATACGATATCTCCTGAACCACTAGTGTTGGAGAATCGGAGTTTTAAATAAGGTGCGTGATTTTGGGAGTACTTTCAGCCGCAAGTAGATTGCGCATGCGCAGAAGAGAAGTGACTGTTTTTGGGTTGTACGCGGGTTATGTCGGGAGTGCTGAGTAATATTGTGAGGTTTTAAAAGGATATTCTTGGCAATTTAGTGTACGGATAAGTCAGTTTGGGGGATATAGCATTGTTTCCGAGTTAAAGTGTTCATACCGTGGCCCTGGGGCTAATTTTGAAATCGATGTTACCTCTTACGGGCATTTTTTTTTAATGCGCATGAGCAGACCATCAGTGATTTAACTGCTGGTGTTTTCGTCAAAGAGGATTGAGGTTTTGGGGAGGCAGATGCTATTCCTCCATAGAATCCCCTGGTGAGGGTCTGCGCATGCGTGGATTCAAGAAGCGATATCTCCTGAACCACTAGTGTTGGAGAATCGGAGTTTTTTGTGAGGTGTGTAATCTTGGGAGGACTTGCAGCCACAAGTATATTGCGCATGCGCAGACGAGAAGTGACTGTTGGGTTGTATGGGTTATGTTAGGAGTAATGAGCCGATATTGTGAGGTTTTAAAGGAATATTCATGTCAATTCAGTGCACCGGCACAAGTCAGTTTGGGGGAAATAGCGTTGTTGCCGAGTTACAATGTCTGTATGGTGGCCCTGAGGCGAATTTAAAAAATAACTATATTCGGTAGATCTATATTAAAATACGTTCGGATTTGGACAAGAGGCAATTGCGTTCCTAACGGAGGTCTCATAACCGCAATATTTTTCGATCTACGGTAAAGCTAACAGCCAAACTATATCGATAGCTATATTTGTTAAAGGAACTTGAAAAAAAAAAGCACTGACGTGAAGTCAGTACTCTCTGGCGCGCGTGTTCACGGTGGCTAATTTGAATTGAATGATGAGTACTTCGAGCTCAGTGGATAGAGCGAGCCGAAGATCTACCCAAAATGTAGTACTCATCTCTCAATTCAAATTAGCCACCGTGAACACGCGCGCCAAAGAGTACTGACCTCACGTCAGTGCTTTTTTTTTTTTCTTCTCATGCTTTCCCCACGAAATTTTCCACAAGTGTTTCCATTGGTACTTCGCATCTAACTACTGAGCTTCAATTCTATCGAATCAGTATTTTTCGAGTTATACTGAAAACAAAACTTCAATTCAATTTTCAAATATTTGACATTTTTTTTTAGTTTAGTGCCATCCGACCAATACAAAACTTCGCATGCATATGAAGATCATGATTCTACAATTTGATTGTGAATTTCAGATAGATCGAGTGATCGGTTTCGGATATATTCTTAAAAAACGTTTTAACTAAAAATGGCCGCAACTCCGAAACTGCTGGATGGATTTTGCCCATTAACGAACTAGTCCGAGATATTTACGCTCCAACTATGCCCTGCAAATTTCAACGCTCTAACTCATTCCGTTCGAGAGTTAACGTGCTAACGGCCGGGCCGGACGGCCGGCCGGACCGGACGGACAGAATTGAATTTGACCTCGAATTCTTCATCAGGGAGTCGAACCCAATCGTGTGAAACCATTTTCGTAAAAAAATTCGAAATATACAGACATTGTGACGAAATGATAGCACGCTGTTCCTTGCGGAACACGCGCGCAAAAATAAAATTCAGTCTGCGTTCGCGAACTTGTTGTAATTTTCGAATTTTCGGTCGAAAATGTTCTTAAACTTTCAGTTTCGACTGACTGACCTACCCAGCAACGATAAAATTTAAAGTAGCGATTAAGGACTCACCATGGCAAATCCGCACAGTGCCCAATTGGCAAAGATTTCCACGGACAACCCAGAAGCCATCGCTAAGAAATATCCTATTCTTTGCGCGTATGTTCTGGGGAACATAGTTATAGTTTTGCCCAAATGTCTGTAACTTTCGAATTTTTTGACGAAAATGGTCTTAAACGATTTTGTTCGACTCCCCAATGAAGAATACGAGGTCAAATTTGATTCTGTCCGGCCCGCCGTCCGGCCGGTTTAAGAACCGCACCCCTAGAAAATTTCAAAAAAATTAACCCGGAATAACAACGAAAGTAAACATGCGCTGACTAGGCCTCAATCTGCCTACTCCCAGTCAGCAAAAATAAAGTTTCCTAACTAGGCCTCAATCTGCCTACTCCTAGTTAGGTTAATAAATAAAACAGTGAAAAACATGGATTAGATATATACTGACAATAAACAACACAACACAAGATCAAAGCACTTCAATACCTTATGACTGTTCTGCCGTTTTGGTTGCGCTTCCTCGACTTTATTTAAAGTGTGAACCCGCTTTCGAGTGATATCTATTCCGGGGAGCCATCTATCCGTTGCCGTTGGTAGTTTGGCCCCCTGGTGGCGTATCTCCGCTTCAAGGGCTTGCTTATGTATCTTGTGGCGCTCTCTGTCGGGGGTAGCGTTAACATGGTTGGCAGCGCCAACAATAATCGTAACGCAGTAGTCACCCGACAGGGCGCGCCATCGTGACGGTGAAGAGGTAGTCCCCACAGTACCCCCTTGCTAGTGATTAACGATACCAATTGCATTACAGCCCTGCCTGGAAACGCTCGGGGAAACGAACTTGCCGACCTGATCTGGTCGTGTAAGCTGCTGGCGCTTGCGTTACTGTCTCTGGTTCTGCTGGTGCAGGTGGGATAGGTTGTTGGGCCGGAGGTGAGTTCTCGCCTGGCAAAAAGAAAAGAATTCCTTCGTCGTCGTCGGCCTCGTTCGGATTTACAGCGTCCTCCGGTGAATTTTCGTTGACCACGATGTAGGCTGGTTTCAGCCTGTCGATTGAAACCGGAACGTTGGTACCGTGAATTCGGAGGGTGTAGTGTTTTTCGGTTCGAGAAACCACCTCGAATGGTCCATCGTACGGGTGCTGGAGCGGACGCCGAACGGCGTCGTGCCTTACGAAGACGTGGGATGCGATGGCGAGATCTTTAAAAACGAAGATCTTCCGCTCACCGGGTCTGGTGCCGTTGACTGGTCGGAGCGCCTGAAAGTGCTGGCGCAGGTCGCGAACGAAATCGTCGGAGTTATCCGGGTTCATGGTAGACGTTGAAACCAGGAACTCGCCAGCAAGACGGAGTGGTTCTCCGTATATCATCTCAGCAGCAGTGGATTGGAGATCTTCTTTCCAAGCGGAGCGGATCCCCAGTAGTGCAGTGGGTAGTGCGTGGACCCACGTGTCAGAATCCAAGCATTTAATGGAAGCTTTGAGCTGACGGTGGAGTCACTCGACCATTCCGTTGGCGGCCGGGTGGTATGCCGTGGTTCTGAGATGGTCCGTCCCCAGTAGCTTGTTCAAGCAGCGAAATAGGTAGGACTCGAATTGCCGTCCTTGGTCTGTAGTTACTCGGCGTGGGACGCCAAACCTGGCAACCCAGTTAGTGTAAAATGCTCGGGCGACGGTTTCTGCTGTCTGGTCTTGGAGCGGTATTGCTTCTGGCCATCGAGAAAATCGATCTACGCATGTGAGGCAATACCGATATCCTTTGGAAAATGGCATCACGATCAGGTCGATGTGCACATGTTCGAAACGGCTCGACGGCGGTGTAAAGTTACCGATCGGAGACGAAACATGTCGTGACACTTTTGACCGCTGGCACTGGATGCAGACTCGGGACCACGCTCGACAATCTTTGGAGATGGAGGGCCAGATGTATCGTTGCTTCATCAGCTTGGTGCTGGCCTTGGCGCCTGGATGGGACAGACGGTGGATGGCGTCAAAAGCTGGTTTCCGGAATGGACCTGTCAGGAAGGGTCGTGCCTTTGTGGTGGATATATCGCAGAAGACCGCAACGTGGATCCTGGTATCGTGACTTGGCGCAGAAGTAAGCCAGAATCTTGCTTCTGGCGGAACTCTAGGAGCTCTGGGTCACATTGCTGGGATGCTGCGAGGGTCTCGAAGTCGAGTGGTGCTGCGATCTCGTCCACCCTGGAAAGGGCATCTGCGACGACGTTTTCCTTTCCGGATATATGCCGGATATCTGTAGTGAACTGCCCGATGAAGTCCAGGTGGCGGTAGCGGCGTGGGGAGCATTGATCGGACTTTTGACTGAAGGCGAAGGTCAGCGGCTTATGGTCAGTTAAAATGAAGAAGTGGCGTCCTTCAACCATGTGTCGGAAGTACTTGACCGATTTGTAGATGGCCAGGAGTTCCCGATCGTAGGCGCTGTACTTGCACTCAGCGCCAGCCAGCTTCTTCGAAAAAAATCCAAGTGGTTCCCACTCGTTGCCAGCCCGTTGGTGCAGTGCGGCTCCAATGGTGTGGTCTGATGCATCACAAACCAAGGAGACCTCGGCACCAAGTTTGGGGTGTGCTAGAAGTGTCGCTTTTGCAAGTTCTTCCTTGCAGGCGGCGAATGCGGCATCAGCGTGGTCGTTCCAATTCACTGGTGTCTTCTTTTTTATGTTTCCTTGGAGCAGGTCATTGAGTGGCGCCTGGGTCTTAGCAGTCCCGGGCATGAAACGCCTGTAGAAGTTCAACATGCCCAGGAATTGCCGGAGATCTTTTGCTGTTGTTGGCCTGGGATATTCGCGGATGGCAGCGACTTTCTCGGGGAGCGGTTTTGTTCCATCACCAGATACTAGGTATCCCAAGAACTTGACTTCCCTAGCGCCAAAGCAACATTTCGCTGAATTGACGACAATTCCGTACAGCCGGAGACGTTCGAAAAGAATGCGGAGATGTTCATGATGCTGTTCCTCGGATGAGGAGGCCACCAGTAGGTCGTCAATATAGGCGTACACGAAGTCAAGTCCCCGGAGAACCTCGTCGATGAACCGCTGGAACGTTTGGGCGGCGTTTCGTAGTCCAAAAGTCATCGCCGGGAATTCGAACAATCCGAACGGAGTAGTGATGGCCGTCTTCTCCACGTCTTCAGGGGCCACCGGGATATGATGGTACGCTCGTACCAGGTCAATGGTGGAAAAAATTGACTTTCCACGGAGCATTTGGGCGAAGTCTTGGATGTGGCGCACTGGATATCGGTCTGGTAAAGTGCGTGCGTTTAGTCCCCGGTAGTCTCCACAAGGACGCCATTCATCTCCCTTCTTTGGCACCATGTGGAGTGGCGAAGCCCAACTGCTCTGCGATGGGCGACAAATACCCAATTGCAACATTGCAACATGGATTCGAATTCCTTCCTAGCGGCGAGGTAGCGGTCCGCGGCTGGGCGACGTGGCTTCTGTGAGACGGGTTGTCCTGGTGTGGTGTGAATGTGATGCACCGTACGGTGTTTCACATCAGCTGCTTTGCAAGCGCCATCGGGGCGCGTCCTCTCCGGGAACTGTTGGAGCAACGCGTGATAGCGGGTATCACCCGCGGATGTCCGAATTCCGGCGAGAGTCGCGCACTTGGAGTCCCGTCCCGTGACACTGATACTCGTGGATCGGTCAAGTAAGCGTCCGTTGCGCAGATCCACGAGGAGGTCGTAATGAGTCAGAAAATCCACCCCGATGATGGCCTTGGATACGTCCGCGATGACGAAACTCCACGCAAAATCACGGCGGAGACCGAGGTTGAGTGTCAGCGGAATCGAACCATACGTGTCGATCGCACTGCCGTTAGCCGCGGTTAGCTCGTACCCGGTTTTTACCCATCGGCCTTTCACTAAACGTCGCGGAAACACGCACAAGTCAGCGCCGGTGTCGATCAAAAAGTCTACTCCACTGCTTCGGTCCGTCAAAAACAAGCGGCGTGTGTTGGGGCAGCCGTCGTCTGCCGCGTTTATTGACTGCCCTTGCCGTTTCCCTCATTCACGTTGTCGTTACCAGCGTAGGTGCATGGTTCTTCGCACCTATGTGCCTTGTCCCCGAACCGATAGTGGTAAAAGCACATACCACCGAACTGAGTTCGTGATCGGGAGCGCGAGTGACGACGCGATGTAGGACCATTGCGGTTCTGCAAGCGACCGCGCACTTCCGCCCGTAGCTCGTTCAACTCGCGACTTTGTTCGTCCAAGCGCACTGTCAACCTCTCCAACACTTCACACAGCTGGGATTCGCCTGATGACACCGCAGACACTTGTTGCGGCGCGACAGCATCTAGCACCTCCATTACGCAATCGGCGGTTTTGGCTAGGTCGTCCATGGTGACGTTTGGTTGGGCAGCCTGTGCGGCAATGCTGGCACGAGCGAGTGGGTTTATCCGCTCCATCCATAGGGCGCGGACGATCTCGTCTGTGGCGTTGCCCCCAGCCCAGCGAGGTGTTGCAGGTACCTCAGGAACTGGGACGGCTTCCGGTCTCCAATTTCTACTCTCTCTAGAAGTTGCCGCGTCTTTTGGGCCTGTGATTTCCCCAGTCGTTGGAGAAGTTGCTCTTTTAGCGTTTCGTACGGCTTTTCGGCTGGAGGGTCGATAATCAGGTCGCGGATCTCTTTCGCGTACCTTCCGTCGAGTGATTTTGCAACCTGACGGAATTTGGCTGAGCTGGCTGTTAGACCGACATCTTCGAGTGCCCACTCGACTTGCTGGAACCATACTTCCGGGTCATCTGGGGTGAATACGGGGATTTTGAGGCGTGCTAGTACTTCTGGTGTGGGTGCTGCGGCGGATTCGAATTTACCATGTTAAATTCGAATTAAGTGTCCAATACATGGACAACATAATTTACCATGGTAAATTCGATTAAGGGTGTCCAATACAGAAGAATGGACAATAGAACATACGCGTAAAAGCTTCTGACTTCACGTCAGTGCTTGATCCAATTTTTCATTTACCATTTTTCCAAATTTGGAACAGGAAAAAAATACAGGCTGTTGAAGTTTGAAAAAAAAATAGTTTTTCTTTTGTAGTTTTGGCATGGTTTGAATGAATTTTGGTATGAAGTTTTCTATAACTATGGCACATAATCTTCAATTAACAGTTTTTCCCTACTTCTACTGGTTTCTTCGTTATAGACTCGCGAATTCCTAAAACTACGAGAAATTAGCATAATGGAAGCAGATGTAGGTAATTTTGAGTCATTTTTGAAATACTCGATCCTTTTTGAAAATGAAATTATATCACATCATTTCTCCTAAAACGATACGTTTTCAAGATATTCGTCATTGAATGTCATAAAATATGAAAAAAATTATAGAAATTTACCTGCTTTTATCGATCCGAACCTGGAATACACAGATGATCTGCTTGAATAAAGGCATTGACTAGACTGGTTATTGATTTCAAAGTTGATACTTGTGGAAATTCAATTCAATGTCACTTGTTTCCAAATTGTTATAATTACCATCTTAAAACGGGATAAGTTAATTACATTTCATTCAAACAGTTCGTAGTGTAGTTATCTTTTGGGAAATAGATGAATAGGCTAACCATGATTTATTCATCTATGTATCCCCAATAATGAATAGAAACTCTTAAATTATCTGTTATCCATGTCAACATTCATTTACATATTGCATGGATTCTGCACAATCATTTTAAGGACTTCTCTGATATATATGGAACATAATTTCATCCACTTAATTTTCAACAGATATAACTTCACGTCACTACTATTTTATTCGAAGTACATAGTTGAAGTTTGTAGTATATAAGTATGCATAAGGGAAATATCAATCATAAGTATCATTCCACCTATTCATCACAATTATTCATGAAGAGAAATTCTTAATCTGGAATCTGGATATACGGATTCAATAAAACAAATAAATAAATAATCACCGGCGTAATATTCTAAGGTTAGACCTCAGAACATATAATATAACCAACGATATATTATGTGGCTAACCTAATATTATTACATTTCTGTGCCTGCTTCTTATACTGTGTCTATACGAGGCCTGTTTTGGTTCGCAGTAGGAACAGTTCTGAATCGGTTCTAAAGAGTGGGACAAACGTAGCGTGTGAAAGATTTCGCCCAGGCAGGACGCCAATTACAATTACAATAAACGACTGTGTGACTACTTTGAACGGTTCTAGGACCATCCCTATCTATTGGGAAGAGTAGGCAAAGGGTGCGACATCTATTGAGAATTTCAAGAACATAAATAGCGGTGAACAACAAACTTTCTCATTGTAATTTGTATGTGTTTAGGCGGCGTTTGAGGAGTTTGTTTCGGAAAATTAAGGGTTTTTGTGTAAGATTGGATAGAATATTCACAAGTAAATAAGATTTTTGAACATCTGATAACATTCCAAGAGATAACAAAATGAAGGAGAAGTAAGTGGAAAAAAGCTTTAAAAATTGGGAAGGAAATTTGAGAAAACATGCTGGTTTGTAGTTTACACTTTGTAGACTCTGACTTCACAATTGGGTGCTATTGGTCAGTTATGAGCCATTAAATGACTAATTACAATATTATTGCCATTGTTATGAATTTTACAGCAGCAAATATGAGCAGGAAAATGCAGAAAAATGGAGTCCTAAGCCAAAAAGTTCCCATTTCTAACTGTTCAGAAGGCATTTATTGACAGGTCAAAAAGGGAATGGTATGTTTTTTTTCATGAATGTTGTTGAGATAAGATGAATAATTTTATTTCTTAGGTTAAACAAGCTTATGCCTACTGAAATAGAGAAACATACTGATTTGGACTTGGCTATGTATGTGAAGGAAATCGTTGATGATATTCCCATTATGCACATGAACCTTCTGAACCAACAACTTCAGGAAGGAAGGTACCTCATACCATTCGCTGACCAAATAATTATTGTATTAGGAATACTACTGTAAATCTACCGTCCCCCAACTTGGCAGATGATAAAGTGTAATACTTATAGGTATGCTGATAAAATACTGTGTATTTTTTTATTTAAATATTATATGTATATGAAATTAATCATTCTTTTTTAATTGAATTAGGAATGTTAACAATTCGTTGAGATACTTCGGCTTTTTGGATTAAAATAACGAACAGTTCATTGATATACTTCGGCATTTTGGATTTAAATAATGATTCTTGTTTAATTAATTAAAACTGTAATCAGTTCTTTGAAATACCATTGAATGGAAAAATTCTTGTAAGTTAACAAAATATCTTTATTTAAACAATAAAAATGCATCATTTTATTAAAATGATAGTTAGAAATGGTTTTGTCTCGTACGACTCTCCAATTGCTTCTTTTCTTTATAATATTTTTGCTGTAAGACAGTATAGCTTAGAACTTTCAGAGTAACTGCCTATGAAAATTGATTTAAATGATAAAATGAAAAAAATGGGTTCAAGCCCTGTGGACAGGAGCTTTTGGGCGCATGTTCCTTGTGGCCCGTACTGACCAGTAAAGAAAAAAAGCAGTATCATGTTGAATACCTTAATATTATTCTGGAACACAAATTTTCCATTACAATAATCTTCATCTAGCTTCTATTTAGTATCAATTCCTGTAGAACGTGATCATAATAAGTGTTTTCCATATAATAAAATGTGTTTGAACTTGGTATGTAGGAAATCTGACATCAATCATTGGAATTAATTGATTTGACAAACAGCCGTCAAATGAGGTGAATAGATTTTTGTGACGATTTTCTGTGACCATAAAAAAAATTAAGCATTTCATTATTGCATTTCTTGAAATAGGTACCTTTTCAAGTCGATCAACATCGTCCTTTTTCGACGTCTAAACTATGATTTGATTCTTTATGTTTATGTCTTTGAATTTGTTTTCGGTGGAATTCAAAGAGTTCATAGAATAATCGATGAAAATACTGAGAGAGACCCAGGAAATTTGACACATTTTGTCTTATATCTCCAGAAATTGAAATCGTATAGAGCCAAAATTTTGCACAATGTTGCAAAATACTACAATTGACGTTAGTACAAGTTTTTGTTGCAATCTGATGAATAGTTCACGAAAAAAAAATTTTTTTTTCGAAAAAATTAAAAGAAATATTTTTTTAAAAATTACCAACATTTCGATCATAACAGAATTTTGCCAAAAGTTGCGCGTTTATATCCTCGAACTGACTACAAAGTTTCGATTCAACATCTTCTTTAGTTCCTGAAATATCAGGGAAATAACCTCAAAATTTTAAATGTCTATAACTCCTAAACCGTCCGGCCGATTTTGCCCGTTAACGAACTTAACCGTCGCATTTTGATCAGAAACCTACCCTGAAAGTTTGAAGTCGATAGGACCTTCGGTGCTCCTGTTATCGTGCTTACGGCCGGCCGGCCGGCCGGCCGGACGGCACCCTAAAATCTGACACCGGATTCGTGATCAGGGAGTCCGAATTAGTCTATTAGCCAATTTTCAGCTCGAAATTCGAAAATTACAGACATTTGGACGAAATGATAGGACGATGTTCCCCTAGAACATGCGCCCAAAAACAATAAACTTCAACAATGTTTCTTGAATTATAGACTTTACCGAATAAAAAAGGTAGGTATACTTCTAATTTTTAACATTTTCGTCGAGACAAATGATTATTCCATGAGGTGGACAAGTCAGGCTACATGAATGCATACAGAAGATTTTTATATTTGTGGTTTCTTTCTCCACACCACATAACAAAACCTGCCCTGCACGCTGCACTGCTAATTTTTTCAAATGTAACATCCTGTATTTGACATAAAAAATGGAATGGCAAGCTCAAATTATGAGGATTATTTTCAGATCACTTTATACCTTAGAGGCACCATTTACGAGAAAATAGCGAAAAATTGAAAATATGGATATTGATGTTTGAAAATTAATTATGATCACTCTGTATATTTCAGAGTTAATTTTGTTTTTCTGTATAGGAGTGACCAATATGTACTCGAAAAATAATGTCTGTATCCCTGACGTAACCGGTTTCTTTAGTAATTGCTATTTAAAAAAACTTCATATTTTCAATTTTTCGCCATTTTCTCGTAAATGATTCTTCTAAGGTATAAAGTGATCTGATGAGAAAACTCATCATAATTTGAGCTTGCCATTCCATTTTTGAGGTCAAATACAGGGTGTTACATTTAAAAACATTTATTTTTGTTTTCGAACACCCTGTATATATGAAAATAATTTTAAATTGTGCTTTTGAACACCCCACCCACATATGCCATAATATGTCATACATGTAGCGGATATTATATAAATATGGCAAAATTAATAGACGTGTTTTTAAAGATAAGTATTGAATTTTGCCCAGAAAATTATGAAAATTTGCAGCTCGTTAACAAGAATACCTAATACGATCCTGTAGAGTTCTTAGACCATAAATCTCGAGTTCACCAAATTAAAGTGGAGCTCCCCTAGAAACATCGAATTTTATGGTGGCTCCTCGTCCTCTCATAAAAATGCCTGGAGGTGTCGTTACATTAGGCAACTACCTACGTGCTTTCATAAGGTATATTGTTATTTGGGGTCATTTTCGTCCTTCCCAACACTGATATAGGATATGATATATCACCACTTGTTCGAAAATTTCTGAACAGCGGAATGGCTGAAATATGTGCTAGGAAAATGGGTCAACTTGTTTCTTGTTTTTCTAATATACCAATAGAGATCTAACCAAGGTTGAATCGGTTTATTATTCACTGGTTACAAAGATTAAGGAATATAAAACAAAACTTAAAATTTTTGGGTGATTATCAACAGGTTGTGAAACAGATCCTACAGGATTAACAAAAGCAAATTGTAAGTGTCTTGTTTTCATATCATTTTTTCATGCACGGAGTAATCCTAAGAAAAAAAAATACATTTTCGCTTGTCTTTAAATTCAAATTTTGCATTTAATATTCAAATTCATATTATTTACATCTAACTAAAGTAGTCACAAAAATTAAGGGGTATAAAACAAAATTCCAAATGTTCAGGTGATTTACAACTCGGTGGAAAATTATCATAATGCAGCAAAAAAATAAGCGAATTTCATAATACAGTACGGCACCGGAGTAATTTCAAGAAAACTATCGGAAAAACAATTTCAAATTGTTGCTCCTCTTAAAAATTCAAAAATTTATTTTTCAAAATCAACCATAATTTATCGATATTTTTAAAATGTTTGATTGAGTTTGAATGCCTCAGAAAATCGAATAATCTGATTGCAATCTTTTGGGACTCAATAATACAGCTACCTCCTCGTGGTGAGTTCTGGATTATTTGCGATGAAAGATTTACGAAACTAATCGCAAATAAACGAAATACTGTATTGCTTTCCTCCATTCAGTTCTTAGTATCATTGTCAATAACATCATTTCAAAATGACATCGTGAACTGTGTACTTTGTCCGCGCTTCGTAGCCCTCCTATGGTAACAGCACAGAACACTAATAATAAGTAATCATTAAAGGATACTGTGGGAGGTATATTCATCATTCAATGGTTTCCTTCTGGGTTTTCTCTCCCAAACTCTGAAAAATATAATATTTATATAAAATATAAAATAAAAAATTAATTATGTTGCGATTTGCTTCTGCGTAAGAAACACAAGATATTTGTCAAAAGCAATCAATCGAACAATGTTGCCTAACAAATAACAACGAAACAGCTTCAACGAAGAAACAACTACCTATATCGTAACGTTTCGGAGTCTATATCATACTCCTTCGTCAGACGCTTATCGAAAATCTTTAGAATTATTTAGTTGATAGTTATTCTGAAATTCGAGAATTGTCACATTGACAGTATTTGAAAATCATAGCTAACATAGATTTACTTTGCATGGAAATTTCCAAGTTCCAACTCCTTTTTCAATAAATTCAGCCAAATATGGTCAATACCAATTGAGCAATTTGCAAAATTGCATTCTCTGTTCAATAAAATACAAGTTGACTCCGTAAGTTTTCTTTTAATATAATCAGGTTCTGTCAATCTTTGTATTACACCAATCCATCATGTGATCTCCTTGGATTGTACATACATGTTCTGCTATTTTTTATTTTATAGACATTTTATTTTTTAGCTATTTTTCAGAGTTTGGGAGAGAAAATCCAGAAAGAAACCCTTTAATGACCAATAATAAGAAATGAAAATTCCTAACTAATCGTAGGCAACACCTAATGCCTTTACACAGTCGTCATGTTCGGTTGCAAGATTTGATCGAAAGGTGGGAATTTTGAATGTACATACGCATTCAAGCTGAAAGTACTTTTCGTGTATTGTATTCACCTTCAATATAAATTTACAACTTCTATTATAAAATATGATTCTGCAAACAGAATTTATGATTGAAAGCCATAATTTACTTTTAAAACTAATAAATGATAGAAGGGAAAATAAGCACAATGATGAAATTTAGTATTTTATTTATTGTTTGTAAATAGTCGACAAATATGAAAATATTTCCTTAAACAGTAAATTCATTCAATTGAATAAATCATTCGAAAATATTTTGATAATTAATAACGCGATGTTCCCCAGAACATACGCGCAAAAAGAAAAATGCTTCAAAAAAACTTTCCAACAATTTCACATAATATTTCTGTGCTCATAAGTTGGCAGGCATCTTCTCTTTAGGCTGTCTCATCCTCGAAGACTGTTGTTGAAAACGAAACGCAGCATCAAAACTTAGGAAGAGAATGTATAGTGAAATACGGGTACTGTTGATATTCAAATCAGAAGATTTTAGTGCATAACATAACAATAATCATTGTGGGCAGTTACATTGTTACATAGGGCAAAAATCTAGGGATAGCTTCATGATGAAGACGTGTAAGCACTCTCTTATGATAATCTGATAAATGAATACTGCATAAACGATAATTAGCATACTACACAAACTGACGCGGCCGCGATAACGATCAGAGAGCGGTAAAGTCTGCGATCAAAACAAACACATGGCAGGCCCGCCGCTAGTTGTTTCATCGCCCGAGTGCAATACCGATTATGCCGCCCTACGACTACTTACTCTGAGTTTTGTCAAAAAATTGGTTCAAGCACTGACGTGAAGTCAGGAGCTTTTGCGCGTATGTTCTATTGTCCATTCTCGTGTATTGGACACTCTTAATCGAATTTACCATGGTGCAAAGCTCCTGAGTACACGTTGGTCCTTGAACCATGGTAAATTCGATTGAGAGTCTCCAATACAGGGGAATGGACAATAGAACATACGCGTAAAAGCTCCTGACTTCACGTCAGTGCTTGATTTTTTCGTAATTTTTTTAAAATTTTCTAGTGGTACTGTTCTCACAAAATTTTACACACGTCTTTATGTCGATATTCTACAACTAGTTAGCAAGATTCAATTCGATCGAGTCTATATTTTTTGAGTTATCGAGGAATTAATATTCCAGATGGATATAACTCCGAATCCGTTGGGCCGTTAACTATCCCATTCAGATGCGCAACCTACCCTGAAAATTGCAAGTTCCTATCGAGAGTTATCTAGTCAACGTTCACACAAGGCTGCTCGGATCTCCAACAATATAGATCCGATCGTGTTCAACCTTGGAACTTGGTAGTAAAGTTAGGTTCTGAAGGCTCTCGCAAAATTTCAGCCATGTCGGATGAATAGTTTCTGATATATAGAATTTTTTGCAATGATTTTTTAAAAAAATTCTAGTGATACGATCCTCACGAAATTTTGCACCAACTCGCGTTGGCATTCTACAACTAAAAACCATGTTTGAATTGGATCGGTTTGATATTTTTCGAGTTATTGAGGAAATAACAACCAAATTGCTATCTCTTTCAATTCTCAAGTTACCGTGACATAAAACATATTTTTTGATAATATTTTGAAAATTTTCTAGCTATATGATTCTCACAATATTTCACAAACGTGATTAGGTTTATATTCTACAACTATTTGCCAAGTTTCAATTCGATCGGATTTTTATTGGTTGAAAAGAAAATTATTACTCGGAAACCATTGGGCCGATTATGCCCATTAACGAACGCGTATTGGGATGCGCCACCTACCCTGAAAATTTCAAGTCGCTAGCTCTTTCCGTTCTTAAGTTATCGTGGCGACACTGGCGACGGCCGTCCGGACAGAATCAAATTTGACCTCGAATTCTTCATCGGGGAGTCGAACCAAATCGTTTGAGACCATTTTCGTCAAAAAATTCGAAAGTTACAGACATTTGGGCAAAATAATATGTTCCCCAGAACATACGCGCAAAAAGGATAATTAATGTTTTTCCATTATGGTGGAAAAAAAGAAAAACAACTTAACGAAGATCAAGAATCCGTGGTCAAAATCGATTATGTCATCATATCTACCGATAAGAGACATCTCATATTTATTTCTGGTTCTATTCAAAATTCGTCACTCATCATGATATAGAATATCTCCTGTTCTAAAAAATAAAGTATGATTGAATGCAAAATGACCAATAAAGTAACCTCAGCTAGTTTCGGATTAATAATTCTTAGCACCCTTGTTTTTTTTAAATTACACTTTTTTATGCGCATGTTCTGAGAAACATCGCGTTATCATTTTGCCCAAATGTCTGTAATTTTCGAATTTTTTGCCAAAAATGGTCTCAAACGATTAAGTCCCACTCACTGGTGAAGAATTCGAGATCAAATTTGATTCTGTCAGGCCAGCCGTCCGTTGCCACTATAACTTAAGAACGGAAAAATATAGCGACTTGAAATTTTCAGGGTAGGTGGCGCGTCCAGATACGACGGACAAGTTCGTTAATGGGCATAATCGCCCCAACAGTTTCCGAGTGATAATTTTGGCATGAACCAATACAGATTCGATCGAGTTTAAACTTAGTAGCTAGTTGTAGAATACTGACACAAATACGATTGTGAAATTTTCTGAAAATCGTAACATTATCGTAAAATTATTAAAAAATACTATTTATGTCACGATAACCTGGGAACGGAAAGAGATAGCGACCAATAGCAATTTTTAGGGTAGGTTGAGCATCTGAATGGACATTTGAGTTTGTCAGGGACAGGCCGAAGCCAAATTTTTGGGGGGGAAAAGCATTGAAAATTTTACAACTGTGTACGAAGGATTCCAAAAAAAATCCATTTTCCGGAACACAGATCATATAATAATTCATAGATAGAATAATCAAGTACAGCATTCATGGGTATTATGACAATGACTCGAATTACGTGATGAGTCGCTCGATTTGCCGCCCCCTGGGACGTGCGCCTGTGTGCGGTGCACGCTTTGCATGCCCGCTTACGGCGGGCCTGCACTTGGGCATTGTATATAGAAGACATGGGTATTCATTATTCATGTGAGTTCACAAACTGGCGCGGCCTGAGACGCGGCCTAAACTCGGTGTTAATTTTGATCGCGTCTCTGGCCGCCGACTTATCGCAAACGTCAGCGCGGCCGCGCCAGTTTGTCCAGTCCTTTAGTGCTTGCTTAATTCGAATTTACCATGGTAAATTCGAATTAAGAGTGTCCAATAAAGGAGAATGGACAACATAATGTACCATGGTAAATTCGATTAAGGGTGTCCAATACAGAAGAATGGACCATAGAACATACGCTCAAAAGCTTCTGACTTCACGTCAGTGCTTGAACCAATTTTTTTTTTGAGTTATCAAGGAAATAATATTCCAGGTGGATATAACTCGGAAACCGTTAGGCCGATTATGCCCAAAATCGAACTCAAATCTCCCTTTCGGATACGCAACCTACCCTTAAAACTGCAAGTCCCTATCTCCTTTCGTTCGAAAGTTATCGAGGCAACGGTCACCCATCTACTGAACTCACACAAGAATGCTCGAATCTCCAACAATATTTAACCGATCGTATTAAAACTTGAAACTTGGCAGTAGAGTTAGGTTATGAAGGCTCTTGGAAAATTTCAGCAATTTCAAACGATTAGTTACTGATATATAGAATTTTTTTTTTTTATTTTCAATGATTTATTAAAAATTTTCTACAAATGCTATCCTCACCAAATTTTGCAAACGTTTCCGCGTTGGCATTTTACAAGTAATAACCATGGTTGAATTCAATCGGTTCAGTATTTTTTGAGTTAATGAGGTACAAAAAACCACCAAATTTCAGAAAATTTCAGATACCTATAACTCTAAAACCATTTGGCCGATTATGCTCATAATCAAACTGAAATGTTGCGTTCTGGTGCACATCCTAACCTGAAAACTTTAAGCCGCTAACTCTTTCCGTTCTCAAGTTATCGTGACAACAAAAATATTTTTTAACAATTTTTTAATAATTTTCTAGCCATACGATTCGCACAAAATTTCACAAACGTGCTTAGGTTCATATTCTACAACTACTCGCCAAGTTTCAATTCGATCGGATTTATATTGGTTGAAAACAAAATTATTACTCGGAAACAGCTGGGCCGATTATGCCCATTAACGAACTTGTCCGTCGTATTGGGATGCGCCACCTACCCTGAAAATTTCAAGTCGCTAGCTCTTTTCGTTCTCAAGTTATCGTGGCATCGGCCGGACGGCCGGCCGGCCGGACAGAATCAAATTTGACCTCGAATTCTTCATTGGGGAGTCGAACTTAATCGTTTGAGACCATTTTTTTCAAAAAAATCGAAAGTTACAGACATTTGGGCAAAACTATAACACGATGTTTCCCAGAACATACGCGCAAAAAATAAGATGACAAGTTCCCATCATATTTTTTCCTAGTGGCCCTCCCTACGAAGATACGGCCTCCTAAATGGCGCCACTGGAAATCCATTTTACTGGAATAAATTATAAACTACACAATATAATCTAATGAGAATTTGATATGATGAACAGTATTAAGGACCTCTCAAAATATTCCCCTCAAATTTGAAATAGCTTGTTTAGTTTACCAGCAGCGGACTAGGTTGTACATTTTAATGCTTACATTTTTAACACCCTGTATGATGAGGAGTCAAAAAAAAAACAAATTTGGATACCTTGAACATTAAGCTAAAGAAACGGTACTATTGTTCATTGTCGCTAAAATGAACCGTTTTCAAGGTATCCAAATTTGTATATACATATATTCTTTTGACTGAGAGCTGTATATGTGTTAGCAGAGGTTGGTGTAACGGGGTACCATACAATTCGACGTATGATACAAGAGCTTAGGGAAAAACCTCAGCAAAAAACCCTTTCTCCCCGTGAGTGTAGTTCCAGGAAATGGAAAAGAATCGAAATCATTCGGGAGATACAAGAAACGAAATATGATTTTATCGCAATTTTCATTGGCCTACCCTAGTTATACAAACATGACATTTATGAAACTAGGGAAGGCTAATAAAAATTGCTATAAAATCATATTTCGTTTCTTCTATCTCCCGAATGATTTCGTTTCTTTTCCATTTCCTGGAAAAACAAATTTGGATACCTTGAAAACGGTTCATTTTATCGACAATGAGCAAGAGTACCTTTTGTTTAGCTTAATGTTCAAGGTATCCAAATTTGTTTTTTTTTTACTCCGTATCATACAGGGTGTTAAAAATGTAAGCATTAAAATGTACAACCTAGTCCGCCCCTGGTAAACTAAACAAGCTAATTTAAATTTAAGGGCAGTATTTTGAGAGGTCCTTACTACTGTTTATCATATCTAATTTTCATTAAATTATATGAAGTAGTTTGAAACTTATTCCACTAAAATGGAATTCCAGTGGCGTCATTTAGGAGGCCGTATCTTCGTAGGGAGATCCGCTAGGAAAAAAAAATGATGGGAACTTTTCATCTTATTTTTGCGCGTATGTTCTGGGGAACATCGCGTTATCATTTTGCCCAAATGTCTGTAACTTTCGAATTTTTTGACGAAAATGGTCTCAAACGATTAAGTTCGACTCCCCAATGAAGAATTCGAGGTCAAATTTGGTTCTGTCCGACCGGCCGTCCGGCCGTTGCCACGATAACTTGAGAACGCAAAGAGCTAGCGACTTGAAATTTTCAGGGTGGGTGGCGCATCCCAATACGACGGACAAGTTCGTTAATGGGAATAATCGGCCCAGTGGTTTCCGAGTAATAATTTTGTTTTCAACCAATATAAATCCGATCGAATTGAAACTTGGTGAGTAGTTGTAGAATATGAACCTAAGCACGTTTGTGAAATTTTGTAAGAATCGAATGGCTAGAAAATTATTAAAAAATGATATGAATATGAATGAGCATAATCGGCCAAACGGTTTTAGAGTTATAGCCATCTGAAATTTGGTTGTTTTTTGTTCCTCATTAACTCGAAAAATACTAAACCGATTGAATTCAAACATGGTAATTAGTTGTAGAATGCCAACGCAAAAATTCTTGCAAAATTTCGTGAGGACAGTAACGTTAACGATCGGTTAAATATTGTTGGAGATTCCAGCATTCTTGTGCGAGTTCATCAGTAGATGGGTGACCGCTGCCTCGATAAGTTTCGAACGAAAGGAGATAGGGGCTTGCAATTTTCAGGGTAGGTTGCGTATCCGAATGGGAGAGTTTAGTTCGTTTTTGGGCATAATCGGTTTAACGGTTTCCGAGTTATACCCACCTGGAATATTATTTCCTCGATAACTCAAAAAATATAGACTCGATCGAATTGAAGCTTGCCAATTAGTTGTAGAATATCGACTTGAAGACGTGTGTAGAATTTTGTGTGAACCGTATCGCTAGAAAATTAAAAAAACTATTTTTTATGTCACGATAACCTGAGAAAGGAAAGAGATAGCGATTTGAAATTTTCAGGTTAGGTTGCATCTGAATGCGACATTTGAGTTTGCTTATGAGCATAATCGGTCAAACGGTTTTGGAGTTATATTCATCTGAAATTTGATTGTTATTTTCTCAATAACTCGAAAAATATAGAACCAATCCAATTCAAACTTAGGTATTAGTTGTAGAATGCCAACGCGAAAGTTCTTGCAAAATTTTGTGAGGATCGTATCACTAGAAAATTTTTAAGAAATCATTGAACAAAAATTTAGATATCAGAAACTATTCATCCGACATGGCTGACATTTTGCGAGAGCCTTCAGAACATAATTCTATTACTAAGTTCCAAGTTTGAATACGATAGGATCTATATATGTATGTATATGAAATTTATTCCATTTTTTTATTAAATATTTAAAACTGTAATTAGTTCTTTGAAATACCATTGAATGAAGAAATTCTTGTAAGTTAACAAAATATCTTTATTTGAACAATAAAAATGCATAATTTTATTAAAATGATAGTTTGACTATCCAATTGCTTCTTTTCTTTATAATATTTTTGCTGTAAGTCAGTATAGCTTAGAACTTTCAAAGTAACGTCCTACAATATTAATTTAAATGATATTATAAATAAAAAAAAATTGGTTCAAGCACTGACGTGAAGTCAGAAGCTTTTGCGCGTATGTTCTATTGTCCATTCTTTTGTATTGGACACCCTTAATCGAATTTACCATGGTAAATTATGTTGTCCATTCTCCTGTATTGGACACTCTTAATTCGAATTTACCATGGTAAATTCGGAATCAGAACATAATTCTATTACCAAGTTCCAAGTTTGAATACGATAGGATCTATATATGTATATGAAATTTATTCCATTTTTTTATTAAATATTTAAAACTGTAATTAGTTCTTTGAAATACCATTGAATGAAGAAAATCTTGTAAGTTAACAAAATATCTTTATTTGAACAATAAAAATGCATAATTTTATTAAAATGATAGTTTGACTATCCAATTGCTTCTTTTCTTTATAATATTTTTGCTGTAAGTCAGTATAGCTTAGAACTTTCAAAGTAACGTCCTACAATATTAATTTAAATGATATTATAAATAAAAAAAATTGGTTCAAGCACTGAAGTGAAGTCAGAAGCTTTTGCGCGTATGTTCTATTGTCCATTCTTTTGTATTGGACATCCTTAATCGAATTTACCATGGTAAATTTGCCATGGTAAATTCGAATTAAGTGTCCAGTACAGGAAAATGGACAACATAATTTACCATGGTAAATTCGATTAAGGGTGTCCAATACAGAAGAATGGACAATAGAACATACGCGCAAAAGCTTCTGACTTCACGTCAGTGCTTGAACCAAATTTTTTATGTTTTATCTGAATCCAAGAGATTTCCCACATTTTTCCGGACACTCTGTATATTGTCCATATTGTCCATTGTCCATTTATTCTTGCTAGATGACAAATGGAATAAAATATGGAATTTGTGCCATTTGGTTCGGACAAACTGTATATATCACCACGAATATGTTTACTTATTAGCTTCCATCAATCCTCAAGTTCAGGGTATAGAATGATATATTACAAACATATCAATCAAACCAGACATCAATTTTTCACCATGTGTGTTTTGTCGGTTTTTCATTGCGCCACGAAAATCTGTCGAGCCATTTAACATAAATGACTGATGAACTTGCCCCCTATATTTCCAGGTCATTCACAATTCCAAACGACTGCTTTTTAATAACCGCATGGACCTGCGGGAATGTTGTTTTCATATTACCCCTTTGATTCATTTTATGGGTGTACGGATTTGAACTGGTAATCTATTATGAACCTGGAAAGCCTCTTACTGTTTATTTCAATTTGGCATCAGAAAACCTTGTTATGATCGGTGAATTTTGGTTCGGAATAAATGCTTCTATTTACCAGGTTATGTAGCAGTATTGAATGCCAATCGAACTGCAGGGTCGGGCTTTTTGCTGCTTGGTCCAGGCATAGATGCATATAATACATGGTGATTGGTGAAGACAATCTTTGATATATTTTCGGCCGAATTGCGGTCCAAATACCTACTGTCATAATAAGAGGATTTTGTTCTACTTCAGATTTCGCCGATAGATGCCGGCAGTAGAAATTTTATGGACAAAATTATTGACATGACAAATTAAATTCGAATCTTTGTTTATTCTAGTTTCTTGTGGAAAGTCGTACCTGGTCATACCATTTGCTGAAATTTAGTATTTTGTTCAACGTCCTTGTTTTCCGCACCGAAAGTAAGCCTAATGTTTGCTAGGTGAACTTTGAACGAGTATCCAGAACCATTTTAATCAAATACTATTTTCATTTCGAAAATCCTTCGTTTTTATGCGAATATAGTTATTTCACAATTGTTTATTCCAACCGGATCAGGGGAAGATTTCTAGTATCAAGATAGGTATTAATTATGATATTAATAAAATTGAAAGATTGCTGATACCGTTGTTAATAAATCAACATAGGAGAACGCTTGTTGATTTATTATAATATTGCCGGTTGATGAACATAAACTGTTTCAACAGTTGAAACAAAGTTATAACTCTTTAAATTAATAATTATATTCATTATAAAATTCAGTTATATATAGAGAAGGAATGAAATGATATGTTATGAAAACTAACAATGTTATTGTTATTTGTCAACGATGAAAGGACTAACAGAGAACAAAGTTCAGAGCAACCACATAGTGTGATTTTATCAAAGTTGAATAGCTTTCCTAAAGCGTCATTCTTTTTGGCGCTGTTATTCCATAATATTATTTGTTTCAAGGATATTGTTACACGACAAGAATGGCAACTGGCTTGTGGTAGAGGTAGGCTATTGAAAATTAGAACATTTGTTTTTTCAAAATATTTTCTAGCGAATATATATTGAATAAAAGATTGGAACGTAGTACACTACCGTGTATTTGGTTTTAGATTATCAATTTTATGAATCATTTTTCGATATTTCATCAGTATACTCAGTGTCGGATTTACAGATTTGCTGCCCGTATATTTTGCAATCTAATCATCCAATTGCTGAGAACATAAAAAGTTGGGGTATTGGGTGACTGAAAAATGCTGTATACATGAGAATATTTTGATGAAGTTTCAAATTATACATCGAAAATAATAAGTAAAATGCTCAATTAAAATGAGCCTTACATGATAAAGGTAATTAATACATTTGAATAATAATAATATATTGAAAGATATTATGTAGAGGTATCACAGAAAATTCTGTATTATTCATTATTTCAAAATACATAAATTAAATGCTTATATATATTCTAATGAAATTGGATGTGATCTTTTGTAATGAAAAAATAATGATTTCGCAGATTTTTTCATTCACAGTTCCATTCAAAATGTTCCAATGAAACTCCTTTACTGATAAATCCTATTTGACCTCATTATGTCTTGGCAAGATGAAATTTCTGTTCCAAACGAATGGGTTTTACATATAATGTCCGAACAAATGTCTGATTAATAAAAAAGTGAATCGATTTTTCAATAAACTGCTTCATTATATTCTTTCAATTTGGATTTACGAACTAGCAACGGTGAAAAGTGAACTTTGTCGCTGGTCAGTTTTCTTAGGCTGCGGATACTATGAATGAGAATTCTGACGAAAAATTGTTGTGACGAATTCGCTTGAATAATCAAACGCATGATTTTCAATGAAAGTGGTTACTATGGTAGGGAAATACTCATCAGAAATACTTATCAGGTACGAGGAGTACGGACGAACTCGTCAGAACACATTTTTATCAGAATTCGCATCCACAGTAACCGCAGCCTTACTCGCTTGTCAGAATCTTCGACATCGACTCTAGCGGCACCATCGTTTACAAAGTGAAGTAGTACATAAAGTACATGATTTGACAATTCTAGGTCCGTTTCTCGGCCGAAAATTTTAACAGGAATTAGCAGGAAGTGTCGATACCTTGTTATTCTATGCATCTTGGTCCAGGCTAAAGCTCGGAATTGTATTCGAATAATTCGTGTATTCTAATCCAAGAATTGTTCCAGAAATTGATGTGGCGTAACAATTTTTTCCTTGAAAATGCCCAGTCAGGTGCTAGTACGGGCGCCACTTGTAGGACAAACAAAATATTTTCCATCAAAAACTTGCTATACCACACTGGAAATTGAGGCCTTTGAAATTTCGTCCAAATATCTGCAGCCGTTTAGCAAAATTAATTAATTTGATGTTTTCTAATCAAACTTTAACGCCCTGTACTTTGTAAACGAAGCATTTAGCCAATATAGTTAATTAAGCAAATTCATATTATTTTACGATTTTCTATAGTTTTATGGATTTTCCACCTATCACTCCCACTTTTTGCTTTAGGAAAACAGTGAATCTCTGGTAGCTATTATAAGTATTATATGAATATACATGGTGGAAAAGCAAAATGGAATAAATTCATTATCTTGGTTACTCTTACATATTACAATAATACGAAACTCATTTGCCTTCAAGATGTGATAGGAAGAAAATGAAAAAACCATAACAGCTTCCGCAAATTGTTTTGTGCTGCTAAGTTGTAGTTTATAAATTTTTGGGCGCATGTTCTAGGGGAACATCGTCCTATCATTTCGTCCAAATGTCTGTAATTTTCGAATTTCGAGCTGAAAATTGGCTAATAGACTAATTCGGACTCCCTGATCACGAATCCGGTGTCAGATTCTTGGGTGCCGTCCGGCCGGCCGGCCGGCAGGCCGGCCGGTTTTCCGGCCGTAGGCACGATAACAGGAGCACCGAAGGTCCTATCGACTTCAAACTTTCAGGGTAGGTTTCTGATCAAAATGCGACGGTTAAGTTCGTTAACGGGCAAAATCGGCCGGACGGTTTAGGAGTTATAGACATTTAAAATTTTGAGGTTATTTCCCTGATATTTCAGGAACTAAAGAAGATGTTGAATCGAAACTTGGTAGTCAGTTCGAGGATATAAACGCGCAACTTTTGGCAAAATTCTGTTATGATCGAAATGTTGGTAATTTTTAAAAAAATATTTCTTTTTTTTTCGTGAACTATTCATCAGATTGCAACAAAAACTTGTACTAACGTCAATTGTAGTATTTTGCAACATTGTGCAAAATTTTGGCTCTATACGATTTCAATTTCTGGAGATATAAGACAAAATGTGTCAATTTTCCTGGGTCTCTCTCAGTATTTTCATCGATTATTATATAATAATCAATAATATTAAGGTATTCAACATGATACTGCTTTTTTTCTTTTTTAATATGTGTTTGAATTTCATTAACTTTGATTTTGAATAATGGGACGGAAATGCACACAATAACGATTAATACAAATGAAGTAAGTCGCTTGTTTCATGAGAAATTTCCGAATTTGTCGCCTATAACCCAACGGACAATAGGTAAAAGAGAAAGCAGTTTCGTGAGTTTGGGCCTATTGAAGAAGCAGCTGCTAATACACTGTTTGAGGATGAGAAATTTGAATTGATGGTTGACTTTGAAGAGAATCCAAATAAAACGAGTAGAAATGCCTCCACAACATTCAATGTCCACCATACATCGATTCAAAACATATTAAAAAAAAAATAAAATGCATCCCTATAAAATGATACGTTGGGAAACGATGTATCACAAGCTTATACTTGTTTTACTTGGGGTTGTATCTATCTTTCGAAGGGGGTTGAAGGTTGAAGGTAGGGTTCACATTTTTACGAAGAAGAATGGCAATTTAAAATATAAATTACACGTGTTTCGGGATTTTCCATAAATATGTAGAGTAAGGAATATAATGAATTCATTCCATTTGGCTTTTTCCACAGTGCATTACAAGGCATTCTAGGTATACATACTTATACTGAAAACTGAAAGGTATAGAGCTTATTGTTCTCATCCTCGGTTATTTTCTTGGGAATTTTAGCTTAATTTAGAACAGCTCGCAATATGGTATAAAAATTGGCATAACCTCCAAGCTATGAAACGTAACATATTCATAAACTGTTCTGTTATAGCGGGCCGTAACCTAATTGAAATACAGGAAGAGCAAAATTATATTCGGAAGCCGCTTTAGTGACGAGGATTGAGACTACCGAGAGATGAACATGTGGAGAGATCATTCGATTATGCCCTACAATCTACAATAGTCTTGAGAGGTTTCAACACTTGAGAGGTTCGATTATTTTCATTGAGTTGTCTGGTTGGCCGGAAACGTGTAATAGACGCTCATCGCAAAAGCAATATTGATTTCCGGAAATGTAAGATATTCTATGTGGTGAAAGAACTGGGACACCTATACCTACGTCATCTGTAAGAGCACAGTAGATAATCCTTATCCTTTGTAATGAGGTTGCTGTCTATGTCGTTATCATTTGGCAACAGTCTCTTAGGAGTTCCCATCACAGCAGCTCATCACATATTCAACAGGTCTCGCCTAATGACCTGTTTCGTGAAGTACCTACCGTCATTGTTACTCATATAATATGCATGGGAAACGATTAGCTGTTGGAAAACTTACTGTGATGTACGCGTAACTCCGAAAGTATTGGTTTCTCATAGATGGGAATGCTATCAATGGATTCTTAAGATAGAACTGCATAATGAAAGAAATCGAATTCCCTTTGTATCTTATCTTTATATGACGGTCCAATTTTGGGTACAAGTGTTTCAAAACTCTCAGGAGTCATTCTGAAAAATTGAGTAAATGAAATAGCCTATTTTATTTATGAAACAAATCTAATGTAATCAGTCCAGAGGGAACTCAAACCAGAATAATTATGTATGAAATCTTGAATAGTGTTACTGAGTAATACCTAGTGTTACCTATAAATAAGTTGGAAATCCCGTTCTAAATCTTCTATAATTAGAGAATGACTCGTAAATTTCTCAAAATCACACACCTCACACAAAACTTTGATTCTTCAACACCATTGGTTCAGGAGATATCGCAGCTTCAATCCGCACATGCGCGGACACTCCCAAGAGGATTCTATAAAGGAATAGCATTTTGCACCTCCAAACCTCAATCCTCTCAGACGAAAACTACAGCAGTTAAATCGTTTGCTCATGCACATAACGAAAATGCCCGTAACGGGTAACATGAATTTCAAAACTAGTCCAAGGGCCACGGTACGGACACTCCAACTCGCAAACAACGCTATTTCCCCCAAACCGACTTGTCCGTGCAAAAAATTACAATGAATATTCTTTTAAAACCTTACAATATCGGCTAAGCACCAGACCCTAGTCCTAAACCACTCCAATAACGCGTATAACCCAAAAACAGTCACTTCCCCTCTGCGCATGTGCAATCCACTCACGGTTGTCCTCTCAAAATCATACACCTCTCAAAAAACTCCTATTCTCCAACATTGGTGGTTCAGGAGATATCGCACCTGGAATCCACGCATGCGCAGACCCTCAACAGGGGATTCTTTGGGGGAATAACATCCTTCACGCCAAAACCTCAATCCTCTTACACGAAAACTCCAGCAGTTAAATCACTCCTCATCTGCACATGCGCATAAGGAAAACTGCCCAAAAAGGGTAATATGAATTTCAAAATTAACCCCAGGGCCATGGTACGGACACTCCAACTCGGAAACAACGTCATTTCCCCCAAACTGACTTGTCCGTGTATAGAATTGCCTTGAATTTTCTTTTAAAACCTCACAATATCGGCTCAGCACTAGACCCTTCACAAATATTCCTAAACCACCCCCAACATAACCTTTACATCCCAAACACAGTCATATCTCCTCTGCGAATATGCAATCCACTCGTGACTAGAAGTCCTCTCAAAATCTCAAACCTGATTCTCCAACACCAGTAGTTCAGGAGATATCGCATCCTCAATCTACGCATGCGCGAACCCACACAAGTATATTTTATGGAGGAATAGCATGCTCCACCTCCTAACCCCAATCCTCTCAGACGAAAACTCCAGCAGTTAAATCATTTCTCGTCTGCTCATGCGAATAACGAAAAACGCCCGAAAGAGGCAGCATGAATTTCAATATTGGCCACAAGGATTATGTTATAGTCGTTCACCTTTCAAACAAATTATGAAAAACGTTTTAAAATTCCACATATACACTGATCAACAATTGCTAGGGATCACTTATGAATTTCTCTTCATTTGTATTTTTTTCAAGTTATCTCGTGAATATCTGTACATTAAATGTTCTCTAAGGAAAAATTAAGATGTTTTGAGTTGATTATATCAAATTTTTCCTCACTTCATCGGCTCTTGTTCACAAAATCGATTATTATCTGTAGGCTGTTACATGTGGAGTGAAAAGCAATGTGGTATTTGTTATTAAATCTGTTTATTTCTCTCGTTCAAACACATAAGGTGACAATAATTGAAGAAATGAGAACAATATTAGCTTATCAGTCATGCCGAGAAGACGTTTGGCTCCTGTGCAACTGGACCAAATCATACGGTGGATACAGGAAGGTTTGTCCCAGCGAGAAGTGTCCCGGCGGTTGAATGTTTCACAAAGTGTCGTGAGCGGGCTTGGAATAGGTTCATCCAAAACGACTCAGTAGCTTATGTTCATGGGGGAGGTCGGCAGCGCAGTACAACAGCTGCCCAAGATCGTCTTTTGGTCCTCAATGCTAGGAGAAATCCCACTTACCCGGCGTCGCGGCTCAATAGATCACTGAGAGTTGCAACAGGAGTTCTAATTTCGAACCAGACTGTAAGACGACGACTACATGTTCGTGGTTTGAGAGCACGTAGGAGGGTACAACATCCCCGTTTGAATAGGGAACACCGGGTTCATCGACGGCAATGCGCTGAGGAGCACCGCAATTGGACAGTTGAAGATTGGAGCCGATGTTTATTTACGGATGAGTCTAGATTTCGTTTGGTCAACTCCGATGGACGTATTCTTGCTTGGAGGGAAAGAGGTCGAAGGTATGCAGAACAGTTTATGGTACCCACAACAGCTTTTGGCGGAGGTTCTATATGTGTATGGGGAGGCATTTGTTTGAACCAACGCACAGAGTTGGTTGTTCTGCAGAACACCACAATGACCAGCCAGAGATATCACGATATGATTATTGAACCCATAATTGTTCCGTTTGTGGCTGCCTTGGGCGAGAATTTCATTTTAATTGACGATAATGCCCGTCCACACCGTAGTCGTCTGGTTAATGAAGCGCTAGAAACACATGCTATTGATAGGATGAACTGGCCAGCTCGCTCTCCAGACATGAATTGCATCGAACATGTCTGGTCTGAGATGTCTAGACAATTGTCAACCTTAGAACAACCGATCAATAACCTGGAGGACCTTTCTAACGCTTTACGGGATATTTGGACGAATTTGCCCCAAAATTTTATAAATCGTTTGATTGAAAGTATGCCTCGTAGGGTAGAATGCTTGAGACGAGCTCGTGGGGGGCCAACTAGGTACTAGCTTAACCGAAACTTCAGACTTCTTGTGGTGTCATCATAAAATGTTTATGTTATTCAAACACAGAATTTTGAGTGTTCCTAATAAAGTCTTTTTTTCTCTCCAACTTTCCATTTTTTCATTCTTTTCTCAAGTGAACCATATTATCAACTGAAAATACTCTGATATCTGACTAAATTCATAATCTTGGAGCGAATAATTCAGAAATAAATTTAGAAAAAGTAAGTGATCCCTATCAATTGTTGAGCAGTGTAGTTAACGCATTACTTCGATTGCCACAGTAGTTACTCGTCCATATTTCAATCAGTTGCCCTCGTACATATCGCATTGATTCAGACAAACGCGAGAAAAACACGTCGAAATAGTATGTTCACCAGATTTTAGATATGACGCGTATGTAGGAATTCGAACTGAAATAATTTGTTCAGTTTGGAAGTTCAAAATTATTAAATTTTTTGTTAAGGCTCCTAGTGTTCTGTTATTAATGCAATTTTGCACACCTCAAGCCTCAAGAAGTTGGTCACCGAAGTACCAAAATTGAACTCAATCCGATATTTGGTTTCGGAATTTCAAGCAAAATATTCCGCTAATAGTTAAAAATTTTTTGAATTTCTTCTACTCATGCTATCCCCACAAAATTTTGTACAAGTGTTTTCGTCGGTACTTTGCATCTAACTACGGATCTTCAATTCAATCGGATATATGTATTTTTCGAGTTATGGTGTAAACAAAATTGCAATTTCAATTTCAAATATTTGACATTTTTTTTCTAGTTTATAGCCATCTGATCAATACAAAACTTCGCACGCATTTAACGGTTATGATTCTACAATTTGATGCTAAATTTCAGGTAGATCGAGTAATCAGTTTCGGAAATATTCTTAAAAACCGTTTTTTACTAAAAAGGGCCATAACTCCTAAACTCCTTCTGTTCGAGAGTTATCGTGGACCGCACGGACAGAATTGAATAGTTAAACATTTTTTGATTTTTTTCTACTCATGCTCTCCCAACAAAATTTTGCACACTTGTTTTTGTCGGTACTTTTCATCTAACTGAAGAGTTTCAATTCAATCGGATCAGTATTTTTCGAGTTATGGTGAAAACAAAATTGCAATTTCAATTTCAAATATTTGACATTTTTTTCTAGTTTATAGCCATCTGATCAATACAAAACTTTGCACTCATTTAAAAGTCATGATTCTACAATTTGATATGAATTGAAATTTCAGATAGATCGAGTGATCGGTTTCGGAAATATTCTTAAAAAACGTTTTTCACTGAAAAGGGCCATAACTCCAAAACCACTTGGTGGATTTCGTCCGTTAATGAACTCGCCCGAGATATTTACGCTCCAAACCTTCCCTGCAAATTTCAAGAGTTATCGTGGACCGGACGGACGGAATTGAATTTGACCTCGGATTATTCATCAGTGATTCGACCTCAATCGTTTGAGACCAGTTTCGCAAAAAAATTCGAAAAATATAGACATTGTGGCAAAATGATAGCACGCTGTTCCTAGAGGAACACGCGCGCAATAAAAGCCTGATACAATCTATATGTATGTTATACAATTGCATCTGTGATATCTTCTTGATACTTTAACAACAATAAAACGGAAGTACCTGTTCAACATGGATTGATTGTTATGTGTATAAGCTCTTATAATTTTTTTTGCAAATTTTTCTGTAATTGGGTTATCTTTACCTGTAGAAAATATACAGCTCATTATTATTTATTATTATAATATGTGCTCATCCTTCTGTCAAGTCATTAAATCGTGATGTTTTCAATTTAAAACCCATGTTGAATTCGAGAAGAAAAGTCCAAAATAATGGGCGAATTAGGATGTTAAGGAAAATCCGATAATATCTCAGTCAGTCTCATCCCTTTCATTATCGAGGAAGACGGTGGGTGTGGTGGGCATCTTGAAGGCTCCTCGACGTCGGGGGTAAAAACGGGACACGAGGTGCGTGGCTGGAAACGGCGTCATACCGTCGGGGCGCATTATTGTCATGGGCATCCGTTGTGCCGCTCAACATCACAAGGATAACTTTGGGATACCGCCTTCGATGTACTGCAAGGGATCATCTCGGGGAGCTTTTCATTTCACTATTTTTGGCGCTCTAGTTCCTCGGAACTGAGTGCTTATCAATTTGCCCAAATGTCTGTAATTTTCGAATTTTTCGATGAAAATGGTCTTAAACGATTTGGTTCGACTCACTGATCAAGAATCCGTGGTCGAAATTCATTCTGTCCGGCCGTCCGGCCGGTCCGGCCGGCCGTATGCACGATAACTCTCGAACGGAATGAGCTAGACAGTTGAAATTTTCAGAGTAGGTTTGGGAGATAAATATCTCGGCTAAGTTCGTTATTGGGCAAAATCGGACAGATGGTTTCGGAGTAACAAAAAAAAATTTTTTTTAAAAAGCAAATTCCAAATTAATTTTTTTTCAATAAGCAGTTTTACCATAAGAATCCAATGATATCATTTTTAACTCTAACAAGCTAATACTTTCGGAGATATGATTTTTCAAAATTTCAAAAATAAATCGTATTTCAACGTTGTCACATAATGATATAATTATTCTATGTATGAATTGTCATTATGTCAACTTATTTTCCTGAGACATCACATTATCTAATCAATCGAAGAATTGTGATGGATAAATATCTCTGCTAAGTTCGTTATTGGGCAAAATCGGACAGATGGTTTCGGAGTAACAAAAAAAAAATTATTTTTTTTTTAATGAGCAGTTTTATCATAAGAATCCATTCATATTATACTCTAACAAGCTAATACTTTCGGAGATATGATTTTTCAAAATTTCAATAATAAATCGTATTTCAACGTTGTCAAAGAATGATATAATTCTATGTATGAATTGTCCTAATGTCAACTTATGTTCCTGTGACATGACATTATCTAATCAATCGAAGAATTGTGAGCGAAGTGAGAAACATCTCAGTTGTTTGCTCCGAAATTAGTTTTTCTCAGAAAAGTCTTACATTTCGGAACGGAACATGAAGTTAGTAAGAGATCTGAGAGTAGTGAGACTGCTTTTCATCCATAGACATAGATATAACTCTCGAACGGAATGAGGTAGGTAGTTGAAATTTTCAGAGTAGATTAGGGAGATGAATATCTCGGTTAAGTTCGTTAATTATTGGGCAAAATTGGCCAGATTTAATTTGATTTCTTCCATGGTGCAGTTCTCATTCTCATGATTGCTCATTTAATCTTGATAAATAAACTATTATTTGAATTGAATTTCCCTTATGATGCGGTTATATCATATGAATACATTGATATAATTCCCAACTCTGAGAAACCAATACTTTCGGAGATATAATTTATCTGTTTGAACTAGAGCGCCAGAAAGCTCCTGTCCACAGGGCTTGAACCCATTTTTTTGTTGAACGTTTATTATGAGTACGACGGTGGAGGTTTTATCTAGCTTAATGGATCTTGACATTTAATAATTTTTGGTGCGCTGTTTTATGAACAGCTGTATCTCAGAAACTATCCGTCAGATACAGTTGAAATTCTACGAGAGCCTACAAAACTATATTTTACAGACAAGTTCTAGATTTGAACTCGATCAGATCTATATTAGTGAAGATATTGCCGAAATATCCAAATATTCCAACGATCAGGGTGAACTGGTCCACTGTATTTAGATTCGACCAAACATTCGACAAAACAAGTTGTCAACAGCTTTTGATTTTTGACGTGGCTCTAAATTATTTCATATTATATTTTGTGATCTCCATAGATCGTATATCAGTCTATCATGAATGTCATGTTTCTCTATGATCTTTACATAAACATATGACAAGTGTCTGACAATCTGTCAGGTTAATCTGGGAAGAACCAATTTAATTCTGTTTGAAAAATGATTTAAATCGAAACTGAAAGCCTATAGCGGAAGGAGACGAGTTAAATATATGGTACATATATATGGACATATTTTTTTAGAATAGGGATATACTTTGGCTGCATTCCAGCAAAATAATTTAACCCAGAAATATCAAAGAAAAAAAAATTAGATCAAGCACTGACGTGAAGTCAGGTAAATCACCAAACTACCTTGCAAATTTTCACTTTTCAAATAAACAACGAAAAATATTTAGATTTGAAAAGTGCAAAGCTAAAAGTATCTAAGTAGTTTAGTGCAACAGGCCCCAGGTTCCATCAAAATCCGTGAAATGTTGTGCAACAGAATTCATTTCCACTTTGAAAATTTGTCAAATGGCCAAGTGGTTGCTAAGTAGTTTGGTGTAAAAGGTGCCAGGGCAAAATCTGGCGAAACCGCTAGTATAAAATAAATAAGCATTGTGTATTTGTGTATTACAATACTGAAAATTGAAACGCATGACAGTTTGTATCATGCGTATTGTGGTCATCCTCGATTATTCTTGGCAATTTTTGATTAATTTGGAATATCAGCATCAAATTGTTATCAAAATAAGTATTACATTCAAGTGGTGACACATAATATAGTAAAAAACTGTGAATACTGATATAGTGAGCCGAAACCTAATGGAATTAAGGGGATAGCAAAATTACATTGGTCTACCCCTCAGGGAAGCCGCTGACGCGACAACGACCGATTCTAGCCAGAGATTAACATCTCGAGAGAAATCTCTTGAAAACTTACATATCGATTGTTTAAAGCTTTAAACACTCGAGAGGTTCGATTATTTTCATTCCAGATGTCACATCACTATCATCAATACCAAAATTTTTGCGTATTCTCCGAAAATTATGATTGAGGTGTCATTCGATACGGAATGGGATTTAGATAGTTTTGGAGAATACGCTAAGGCCGCTCGCAAAAAATGCAATAGTTATAAACAATTATATAAGTAAATTCGATCAAGAGTGTCCAATACAGGAGAATGGACAATAGAACATACGCGCAAAAGCTCCTGACTTCCCTTCAGTGCTTGAACCAATTTGTTTTGTGAAGTCAGGAGCTTTTGCGCGTATATTCTATTGTCCATTCTCCTGTATTGGACACTCTAAATCGAATTTACCATGGTGAATTATATTGTCTTTTCTCCTGTATTGGACACTTGTAATCGAATTTACCATGGTAACAGGAGAACAGACAATAGAATTCACCATGGTAAATTCGATTAAGAGTGTTCAATAAAGGAGAATGGACAATAGAACATACGTGCAAAAGCTTCTGACTTCAGTCAGTGCTTGAAACAATTTTTTTTTTCAATGATTTTTTAAAAATTTTCTAGTGCTACGATTCTCAAAAAATTTTGCAAGAATTTTCGCGTTGGCATTCTACAACTAGTAACCATATTTGAATTGGATTGGATTTGTATTTTTTGAGTTAATGAGGAAATAACAACCAAATTTCAGATTGATATAACTCCAGAACCATTTGGCCGATTATGCTAGTTAACGAACTGAATAATGCCGTATTCAGATGCGTAATCTAGCCTGAAAATTGCAAGTTGCTATTTCTTTTCGTTCTCAAGAAATCATGAGATACATAATATGTTTTCGTAATTTTTCAAAAATATTCTAGTGGTCATGTCGATATTCTACAACTAGTTACCAAGCTTCAAATCGATCGAGTCTATATTTTTTGAGTTATCGAGGAAATAATATTCCAGATGGGTATAACTCCGAAACCGATTATAGCCAACGATTATAGCCAACAGCGAACTTAGCTCTTCCATTCAGATGTGCAAATTATCCTGAAAGTCCCTATCCCCTTTCGTTCGAGAGTTGTCGAGGCAACGCTCACCCATCCAGCTACTGAACTCACACAAGGCTGCTCGGATCTCCAACAATATAGATCCGTCATGTTTAAACTTGGAACTTGGAAGTAGAGTTAGGTTCTGAAGGCTGTAGCAAAATTTCAGCTATATCACACAAATGGTTTCTGAGATATAGGATGTTTTTCCATAATTTTCTATGATTTTTTAAAATCTTTCTAGTAATACGATCCGCACAAAGTTTGCAAGAGTTTTCGCGTTGCCATTCTACAACTAATAACCATGTTTGAATTGGATAGGTTTTGCATTTTTCAAGTTATTGAGAAAATAAAAGCCAAATTTCAGATGGGTATAACTCCAAAACCGTTTCGCCGATTACGCCTATAAACGAACTCAAATGGCGCATTGATATTCTCAACCTGACCTGTAAATTTCAAGTCGCTATCTCTTTCCGTTCTTAGGTTATCGTGACGTAAATAATATTTTTTAATAATTATTTTAAAATATTCTAGCAATACGATGTTCACAAAATTTAACAATCGTCCTTCGGTTTATATTCTACAATTACTCACCAAGTTTCAATTCGATCGGATTAGTATTGGTTGTAGACAAAATTATTACTCGGAAACCCTTGGGCCGATTTTAACCATTAACGAACTTGTCCGTCCTATTGGGATGCGCGACCTACTCTGAAAATTTCAAGTCGCTATCTCTTTCCGTTCTCAAGTTATCGTGTCAACGGCCGGCCCGACTGCCGGCCTGACAGAATCGAATTTGACCTCGAATTCTTGATCAGGGAGTTGAACTCAATCGTTTGAGACCTTTTTCGGCGAAAAATTCGAAAATTACAGACATTTGGGCAAAATGATAACGCGATGTTCCCCAGAACATACGCGCAAAAAAGAAGGAGGTTTGGTTTTTCACCAATATCCCAAAAACTATCAGTTAAAATTCAAATTGGAAAAAAGATTCAAGAAAAGGAGGAAATTTCCTAAAAAAAAGTTTGAACCTCCGGAACTAGGACTAATATTTATAATTTTCCCAAGGGGTTGAAAATACTTCCGAAAACGGGTACTAAGGCTTGCGTATGTCTCGCCCCTTCGGACCTTTCATGAATAAATATTATTAAATATGAAAATAAAAAAATGAAAAAAGTCAGGCATCTGCAGGATAGATATATGAACAATAATCCGCGGTACAAAAATGTTTATCGCGACTTTTCAATTAGTTATCCATTAGTTAATTAACAATTTTTTGTAGCACGAACATCAAAATTGCAAGTGCGAATAACTATCAATCTAAGAATTTTTTCCTTTCGTGGAGCTATTTTTTCAAAATTCTTGGAATAGATTCCCATTGGAAAATTTGAAAAATTGTTCATTTTCGTTTTGTTATCGACAATTTACTTTGGTGAAAAATTATATAGCTTCAATTATGTTTCAAAAGAAAATTTTAAATTATCTCATAAACAACGCATTGGTTTATAAAAAATTTTCAAACAATAGGAGATAATAATAATTATTAAAAATCATTTTTAAGTAGTTTCTGATCACAAGAAAACGGATTAATGGTCATTATTATATTACTATTGATCCGTTTTCTTGTGATCAGAAACTACTTAAAAATGATTTTTAATAATTATTATTATCTCTTATTGTTTGGAAAATGTTTATAAACCAATGCGTTGTTTATGAGATAATTTAAATTAATGGATGCTTTATAATTTTTCACTTAAGTAAATTGTTCATAACAAAACGAAAATGAACAATTTTTGAATATGAATCTATTCTAAGGCCTTTGAAAAATAGCTCCACGAAAGGAAAAAATTCTCAGATTAATAGTTTAACAACTATCGTACTTGCTTCTTAATGTTCGTGCTACAAAAAATTGTAGATTAACTAATAGATAACTAATTGAAGAATCGCGATGAACATTTTTGGACCACGGATTATTGTTCATTGATCTTTCCTGCATTTTCATATTTAATAAGTTTAAATAATATTTATTCATCAAAGGTATGAAGGGGCGAGGCTTGCGCAAGCCGGAGTACCCGTTTTCGGGCGTATTTTCAACCCTCTAGGAAAATTATAAATATTGGTCCTACAGTGCCGGCAGTTGGAACTTAGGAAATTCACTCCTCTATTCCAATCTTCTTTCAAATTTAAATTATCTCAAATAATTTTTGAGATATTGGCGAAAACCTAAACCTCCTTCTTTTTTTTTACTTGTTTGCAATTGTTTATAACTATTGCAATTTTTACGAGCGGCCTTAGAATTTTCTCAAAAACTATCTACATGCCATTCTGAATCGAATGACACCTCAATCATAATTTTCGGAGAATACGCAAACATTTTGACCTAAAAAGCACTTGTTGACTAGACTATATGACTATTATTAAGTTATGAGGCGGATCTCTTGTCTCGTTTGCCAGAAACGTCTAATTTGCATTCATCGTGAAAACCGCTGTATGATAAAATATGGAGGAATTCTTCATCCCTTCAAATATGAAATTTCAATGCTGATTATTTAATGACTCTATTGGATTATTTCTACTAGGATTTCAAAGCAATACAATATTGATTTTTGGAAATGTAGAATATTTCAGGTGGCGAAAGAACCTGCTACGTGCAGGTTCTTTCGGTAAGATCGGTAAGAGCAAGGTAGATAATCCTTATCCGTTCTAATGAGGTTGCTGGCCATGACGTTATCATTTGGCAACAGTCGGTCTCTTGGGAGTTCCAATAAGCAGCTCATCAAATATTCAACAGGTCTCACCTAATGAGCTGTTTCGTGAAGTACCTAACATCTTTTTAACTCATATATGGATGCGAAGCGCTGTTGGGAAGCATACTGTGCACAAAAGACTGATGGCCCAATGAAAACGCTGAAAATTTATACAAATCAATTTAATCAATTCTTCTGGAAAATAATGTTGCTAGCAACATTATGGCAATATTGTATACAGGAACATATCTCACTACTTAAGGAAGTAAAAGGTACTATTAACCTCGGTGGTCATCGAACAGTAATTTCTTTTGATGATTCTATTATGTTGTTCTTTTCTATTGCCTTCATAAACTACATCACTAAAATGATACAATTCTTAATCTTCTGAAACATCATCCCCAATATTTACACATAAATTATTCAATATGCAAAGAGTCAAAATTATTTTTGTTATCGAAACAGTCTTGTATATATTAAGAAATTCAAGATGCGGAACCTTGTTTACGAACAGAAAATTTTTCCAAAGTACGAATTCCTTAAAGATATGCTAATATTCAAGGGGGTGCTTTTTTGGCTTATTTTAGAAAAAAACCTCCTATGAATGTATGTCCTAAAAGTGTTAACTTTTGAGATACGGGGTGATACAATTTTGGGAAAAAATCAGTTTTTCAATAATAAATGAGATAATATTGTCGATAGTTTATACAATTTTTTGGTACATGTCTTCTATGCATCAAGGTTCATTTTGTGATGTACAAAAATTTTCATTCTCCCTACCAGTGGTGTACATACGGGTTTTGCATTGAATATTTTTGAAAAAAAATACTACGCCACTGCTTTATTTTTAAATAAAAATTACTTTTGAGGACCTCATTCATTTTTGAGCAAATTTGAGAGCCATGACTTTCTTTGTCCGACGCACGGTTTCTGATTAAAAAATAAAAATCGTTTAAAATCAGGATAAATTCTTCAAAAATCGGATGTGGTGTGGAAATGTTTGTGCATCGACTGAAAGGAAATTAAGAGATCAGATTTGTTCCAAAATAAATGAGAATACAAAAAATATGTTTTCTTGTCACATGCTCTGTTCTCGATTAAAATAATTAGATTGAAATTGCTTCATATCGCAGTACCAAAATTCTATCACCCTGTGTTTCAAAAGTTAGGACTTTTAGGACATAGGTTAATAGGAAGTGTTTTTCTTGAAATGAGTCAAAGAATCACCCCGTTAAATATTAGCATGTCTTTGAGGAACACCCTGCGTAAACAAACTAGAACAGCAATAAATATGACGTCTCTTATAGGTAGATGAGATGACATGAATTTACAGTGAACACAGATAGAACATAGACAAATTTAATTCGCATTCTGTGAAAACATAGAAGTACGATGTATTATTGAAAATTTGAATAAATCATATCCCCGAAAGTATTAGCTTGTAAGAGTTGAAATTGACATCAATGGATTCTTATGATAGAATTGCATCTAACAATAAATTGAATCCAAAAGTTGTGATAAAATTTTTTTTTATTACTCCGAAACTATTTTGCCCAATAACGAACTTTACTGAGATTACTGAGAGTTATCGTGAATAAATTCTTGATTACCGAGTCGAACCAAATCGTTCAAGACCATTTTCATCCAAAAATTCTAAAATTACAAACATTTGGGCAAATTGATAACCACTCTGTTCCGAGTAACACTCGGAGTAACAAAAGCGCCAAAATGCCTGTCCATATTTAATATTTCAGCTTATTTTACAGCCAAATACTAGATCGCATCTAATTTAGCACTAGAAATAATGGGAAGAAATTATATTTTTTTCTGGAGCTTAGCAGCTTTAGGCGAGTTCACTACCAGGATGGGTGACCGCTCTGGCTATAAATTTGAACAGCGTGCCAAATCCCCTGTCCACAGAGCTTTCCCACTTGTTTAACATCATAATAAACTTCATCCAGTATTTCGAAGGAGTGTGAATAGATCATAGAAAATGCTGACGTGAAGTCAGTACCTTTCCAAGAATTCTTTCATTTTAATAATAGCAATAATAGCACTGCATACGACAGAGATAACAAAATTGGTTCAAGCTTTGTGGACAGGAGCTTTGGCGCTCTTCTCTAAACTTTGACAAATCATATCTTCGAAAGTATTGGTAAGAGTTGGGAATTATATCAATGGATTCTTATGATAGAACTTAATAATAGCAGAAATTAAATTCAAACATCATAAAAGAATTTAAAATCAACAAGAGTGCCAAAAATTAATAATCCAAAACCAATAGATCAATTCTACCCAACAACGAACTCATCCGAGATATTCGTTCCTCAATTATATGATGAACGATATATTTTATCCTCAACTCCACTCTGAAATAGTATATTGTATAATTAGTGGGAAAAGCATAATATTCCCAAACGACTGTGATAATTACGAGACGAGGAGCGTAGCGACGAGTCTGGTAACACAGGAGTTTGGGAATATGCTTTTCCCACGAATTATACATACTATTTTTTCTTCGATCGTTGATTTACATTTAAAAAATTAATTAAAGAATATTTCATTCAAGATGTAATCAAGTAAGGTTAAATCATAGACGTTATATACGTCAATGGGTTAAATAGGTTTCTCTGTGTTCATATTGATATATAGAAGTGGTAACCATGGAAATTACTTTGTTATGACAAAAGTAGAATAATTGTCAAGCTGGTTTTGTTTGATTCGTTATATTTTATAAGGAATTAAAAAAGAATTAATAAACATGAACACTGATAGTGATTATTTGTTACCCTGCACGCCTCCTGAACTAGTGGAAGCTTCGAACGCAGCTTCACTTAATTTACTTCCGGCGAATACCAGAGAGAAGTATGAACTTGCATACCAACGCTTCATGGATTTTTGCAGAAAAAACAACAGTGTATCCTTTTCTGAGAATGTACTGATGGCGTATGTTGCTGACTTGGCTAAAACAATGAAATCTTCGACGTTGTGGGCACATTATTCCATGCTTCGATCAACTTTATCTGTTAAAAATAATATTAATATTGCCCAGTACCAGAAACTGCGAGCATTTTTAAAACGACAAGCTGCAGGATACAAACCGAAAAAATCCAAAATTTTAACCCAGGAACAAGTTCAGAAATTCATTTTAGAGGCCCCAGATGACATATTTTTATCGACCAAAGTAAGTAGATATAGATAAAATAGTATTACTCAAAATACATAAAATACGAAATATACAATTTTTGATTACCTTTTAGGTAGCTCTAATATTTGGAATAGCAGGAGCCTGTCGACGAGATGAGCTTGTCCGAATGAAAGTTCAGGATATAGAAGATTTCGGTTCAAAAATACTGGTAAAGATACCTGAAACAAAAACAAATAAACCTAGATCATTTATCATTAACGATACCTATTTAAATGTTTATAGAAAGTACGTATCATTTAGGCCTAATGATTTTGAAAATCCTAGATTTTTTTTTAAATTCAACAAGGGAAAAGGATGGAAGACAGTCATTGGAATAAATCAATTTGGAAAAATGCCGCAAATTGTTGCAAGTTATTTACAGTTGCCAAATCCGACAGAATATACAGGACATTGTTTCCGAAGATCATCGGCAACACATTTGGTAGATGCTGGAGCTGATATTCTTTCTTTAAAGCGCCACGGAGGATGGAAATCTTCCAATGTGGCGGAAGAATATATTGACGAATCACTTAATAATAAAGTAGAAGTGGCTAATAAAATATTCAGCACCCCTGCCTCTACTTCAAATGAAAATGATCGAAACGAGATAAACCAAACAATTAGCCATGCAGCTACAACGTCTATAAATTCTCGTTGCCCTCCATTACAATTTACAAACTGTACAAACTGTACAATAAAAGTGAATATTAACAACAATTAATTTGTGTTCAAGAATATCGTTATGAATTAGATGTTTCTTTTATTTCTTTTATAACAGCTTTATCAATATAAAAATTAAAACCATACTTTGTTTCATTTTATTGTAATAATCCATTTGTAACATTACCGCACGCTACAGCAGTGCGGTAATAATATTACCGCACTGTTATTTTCTAATTGCTTAGCAACTGCCCACTATTCTAGAATGTTCAGATTTGCGCATAGAAAACAGATCAAAATAGTGTCACTTTTCCCACGATCGAAGAAAAATTATATTATATCAATTGAAACTTTTGCCAATATTTCAGTTCTGTTTTTACTGGAGATAATCTGAACTCAATATTATTAACTTACCATTACCATTCCCATCATCATATGCATTAACCATGGGCATTAAATATCAAAATTTGACATGTCTCAGGAAAATAAGTTGACATGTATCAACACAGATCATATTATAATAATTCCTCGATCGAATAATTATCGCATTCTATGAAAACACAGAAGTACGATTTATTAGTGAAATTTTGAAAAATCATATCTCCGAAAGTATTAGCTTGTTAGAGTTAAAAATTACATCAATGGATCCCTATGGTGGAATTGCATCTTGAGAAAAACTCATATTGAAATTTGTAATGTAAAAAAAATATTTTTTTTGTTACTCCGAAACCATCCGACTGATTTTGCCCAATAATGAACATAGCCGAGATATTTATCTCCCAAACCTATTGTGAAAATTTCAACTGTCTAGCCCATTCCGTTCGAGAGTTATCGTGTTAACGGACGGCCGGACAGAATCGATTTCGACCACGTATTCCTGATCGTCTTTTGATCGATTTTTGGAAAATATTTATGACAATTCGATTACTTCTTGAGTCGAAAACTGAATTAGACTTACGGAAGTAATTAATTAATCACGGAAGTAATTAATTAATTAATAATAATTATAGAAAATTCACTTATTTGTTTTTTCGAAGGAAATATATTTTTCTGAGTCAGAAATCCTTTGGACCGCAATTATAGAATGTTCTGCCTTCAAATAGGAAAAAAATTGAATCATCACTTTGAATTTCAAAATTGGATCAAGCCCTGTGGACAGGAGCTTTGGAGCTCTTTTATTTTACCTAACAACGAACTCATCCGAGATATTCGTTCCTCAATTCTATGATGAACGATATATTTTTTCCTCAAATCCACTCTGAAAATTATATCATATCAATTGAAACTTTAGCCAATATTTCAGTTTTGTTTTTACTGGAGATATTCTGAACTCAATAATATTATTAATTTACCATTACCATTTCTATCATCATATGGATTAACCATGGGCATTAAATATCGAAATTTGACATATCATGTGTCAGGAAAATAAGTTGACATGTATCAACACAGATCTTAATATAATAATTTATAGACAGAATAATTATCGCATTCTGTGAAAATACAGAAATTCAGAGTTTGGGAGAGAAAACCCAGAAAGAAACCATTCAACAGAAGTACGATTTATTATTGAAATTTTGAAAAATCATATCTCCGAAAGAATTAGCTTTTTAGAGTTAAAAATTACATCAATGGATTCCTATGGTGAAACTGCATCTTAAGAAAAACTTATTTTGAAATTTGTAATGTAAAAATTTTTTTTTTGTTACTCCGAAACCATCTGACCGATTTTGCCCAATAACGTACTTAGCCGAGATATTTATCCCCCAAATCTATTCTGAAAATTTCAACTGTCTAGCTCATTCCGTATTCTTGATCAGTGAGTCGAGCCAAATCGTTAATACCATTTTTAGCCAAAAATACTGGATTGGTGTTACAAACCAGTGGAATATATTCTCAAGCGCTACGAAGCTCTTGACGCCCCGTCAGTGGACTTATAATGTTATTATTCAAGGAGGAATTAAAAATCCTCCGCGATAATTTGCAACGCTCTTCGACGGGTTTCGTGAGCACTCCAACCCCAAAGATCCCCGATTGCAAACCTCCAACAGCTCGGCTTGGCTGGTGGGTTTGCCTCTCCGGCTAAACTGACCAGTTTCGTCCCGACTGCTCGTTGAGTGCGTGGTATGCGGACTCCATCCCCCTCGCGCGACTCTCGGTGAACGCTATGGCGGGAGGCGCCAGCAACTCCACGATCCGATGCGAGGACGGGTTGATGTTGCCTTGCTGGCAGCCCCTCGAGGAAGTGCTCCTTCTGGATAGGGTAGGGCGGGGAATGGTTTACTTCTTCATCCTTGCTTATCTCTTCATCGGCGTGTCTATCATCTCCGATCGCTTCATGGCAGCTATCGAGGTTAGTGGAGATGTCATCTGAATAGATACTTAGATAGATAGATACTTAAACGCAAATATATACCCTTACAACTTATCGCTAAGAAAAGGTATATACACATACATAGTGATCCTCTCAACAGACTTAAATCAGGAACACTCTTCTCCTTACATACAAGAGTTGAGATAATCCACAATATTGGCTCTATGTCTAAGAGGATATCTCACACAGCCCTTTGAAATATTTTCTCCTCAGTGATCAGTTTCACATGGTTGGACAGATGATTGAACAATCTAAGGATCATGTACACCGCATTTTTGGCGCTCTTGTTCCTCAGAACAGAGCGCTTATCAATTTGCCCCAATGTCTGTAATTTTCGAATTTTTGGCTGAAAATGGTCTTAAACGATTTGGTTCGACTGACTGATCAAGAATCCATGGTCAAAATTGATTCTATCCGGCCGTTAACACGATAACTCTCGAACGGAATGAGCTAGACAATTGAAATTGAAAATTAGAGTAGGTTCGGGGAATAAATATCTCGGTTAAGTTCGTTATTGGGCAAAATCGGCCTGATGGTTTCGGAGTAACGAAAAAAATTTTTTTTTTACATAACAACTTTTGAATTCAATTCTTCTTAAGATGCAGTTTTATCATAAGAATCCAATGATATCATTTCCAGCTCTAACAAGCTAATACTTTCGGAGATATGATTTTTCAAAATTTCAATAATACATCGTACCTACTTCTATGTATTCACTGTCTGTGTTCACTGTTCATAAATGTCATCTTATCTAGCTATTAGAGTCATGTCAATTCGTAGTTTGAAAAACAAGTATCCGATTCAAGAATTTGTGAATATATACAAGACTGGTTGCATATTGAATAATTTACGTATAAATTCGGGATGATGTTTCAGAAGATTTAGAATTGGATCATTTTAATGATGTAGGTAGTTTATGAAGGCAATAGGAAAGAAGAACATGTGGAATCATAAAAACAAATTACTGTTCGTTGACCACTGAGGTTAATATTACATTTTACTTCCTTAAGTAGTAAGACATGTTCCTATATACAGTAGTTTCATAATGTTGCTTGTTAATGTATTTTGAACTATTAAAATAATTTGTTCGTAAGCCTGTACCTACTCAAATATTAGGAATAAACTAGCCGACCCACGCAACTTCGCCTGCGCCAAATCGGTTATTGCGGTTGCAGTTTTATTTCCAAATGCGAAAAATCTTAAAAAAAAAAAACTAGAACCCGATTGCAGCGCCTCCTACCGAGACAATTGAATTGTCCAAGTTATCCAGGGACCCACTCAAACACGTAATTCTAAAAAATACCTAGAACCCGATTGCGGCGCCACCTACCGGGTTCAATTGCGAATACGATCTACCCACTCAAACGTATCTGGTTAAGATCAGTGAGAAAAGGTGAGAAAGACAGGAGACCGGCTTCGTTCTCATCTCTACTCCGTGCTGTTTACTGGGACGTGACACCGGTATAGTCTGGCAAATGAGTGTTGATCCAGAAAGACGCGGAAATTAATAAAAATCTAGCACTAAGTATAGCAGGAATAAACTGCCTTGATACTTTAATAAAAATAAATCAAAAAATTTTAGCTTTGCCATAAGCTCAGGGAAATTTTAATCGAAATAGGGTGAAAAACATTCACAAAAAATACGGCGACTTGATTTTAATTAGCTCTTTCTCTGGGATAACTTACCAAGTGATAATTGATCAGTTATCGAGCGGGATGAAAAATGATTAATTACTAGAATGACTATTATGGTGATAGAAGGGTGAAAATTTAGGGTTGCATGTATTTTGTAATGCCACATTATAAAAAAATAAAAACAAAAATTTCGTCCTAAAATTATAAATAAATTTTAAGGGTGAACAACCCTTATCACTTAGGGTTTGAAAAATAGATAGAAACCGATTCTCAGATCTACTGAATACGCATATAAAATTTGGTAGAAATCGGTAAAGCAGTTTCGGACGAGTACGGTAACTAACATTGTGACAGGGAAATTTTATATATTAGATGGACAATCTGCTATGATTGTCTCCAGCCTTGCTCTAGACATTTCAATGGTACTTTCCTTAGGTATTTCGAGTTGTGAAAACTATGCACCGAGTGTAAGTTGCAACAACCCATTCCACGAGGTTGAATCATTGCAGATTGCTCATTTAATCTTCATAAATAAATTTAATGACAAATTGTAGCATTGTAGATTGCTCTTTTTTTGGCGCTCTTGTTTAAATGATAATTTTTGAAGCTTTTTTTCTAAATTTGATTTCTTTCATGATGCAGTTCTATCATAAGAATAAATTGATATAATTACCAACTCTGAGAAACCAATATTTTTGGAGATATAATTTGTCTGTTTTAACAAGAGCGCCAAAAAGCTCTTGTCCACAGGGCTTGAACCAATTTTTTATGAATATTTTCCGAAACCGATCACTCGATATATCTGAAATTCAGCATCAAATTGTAGAATAAAGACCTTTATGTGTATGCGAAGTTTTTTATTGATCGGGTTGCCGTAAAGTGTCAAAAAAATTAAAATTATTGAATATGCGTGTAAAAATTTAATGTATCTCAGAAACTATCCGTCCGATATTGTTGAAATTTTGCAAGAGCCTTCAAATCCTAATTATAAACTCAAGTTTCAAATTTGAATACGAATCTATATTGTAGGAGAGTAGAAGAAATGCTGGAAACCGAGAATCGTTGGGCGAAATCAATATCTGGCAAAGGACGTTTAGAATTTTGCTTAGAAAAATTTGTGTAAATGAGGGAATGTCTCAAAGGAAAAAGCTGGAAAAAGAGGTGATTTTGAGGTTACGGGGGGAAAGGGGATGGTTGAAATTGCCGATAACGCAAGAAACTTTTTTCTATAATCGTATATTTTACAGTAAAAACATTAATTTTAGATAGCATGATCCATTCTTCAGAAATAAGTTCTCCTGTAATTTCTTGCTAAAATTCACGATTTTTTAGACAAAAAATAATTTATCATCATGATAGCGTGAGTCATAGAGGCTGGAATTATTTCCGAACCAGTTTCAATAATTAGTAAGCGGAAGCCATTTTGTTATAACAACTGACTAGTTTTGATTAACTTTGATTCAGTAATAATTATGTTTTGATTTGGCTTATCATTTTGAGATTTTTGTCACATACCCATTAAGATGACGGAGCACATAAATACGGAAATGTCCGATATGCACTTTGTTCACGGTCTTTCTGGTGGTAATTCTCTAAAAGCATCTAGAAGATAATTATGCAGAAATGTTCCCTGAAAGTGTGGATCCACATCACAATCTATTTACACGAATTCACCAACGACTATGAGAAAGTGGTACATTTGAAATAATTAAAAATTTGTTCAAGCACTGACGTGAAGTCAGGAGCTTTTGCGCGTATGTTCTATTGTCCATTCTCCTTGGACACTCTTAATCGAATTTACCATGGTGAATTCGATTAAGAGTGTCCAATACTGGAGAACAGACAATAAAATTCACCATGGTGAATTCTATTAAGAGTGTCCAATACAGGAGAATGGACAATAGAACATACGCGCAAAAGCTCATGACTTCACGTCAGTGCTTGAACCAATTTTTTTTCGTGAAGTCAGGATAGAATGCAATGATGAAAAAATTAACACATTTGTCGATCTTCAATTCTTCTTTGGGAGAAGAATAAATAATTATTCTAGAAAAATATTGCTAGAATTAATGTCATATTTAAATAATCAAAGTAAAGAAAATTAGTAGTAGTAAGTTTAGTTACTAACATATTGAATACAATACAATACAATTTATTCATCCTTTAAGACAATACAATGTTGTATAGGACATGTCAAGAGAATTGCAATATAAGCACCAAAGAAAAGAAAACAAATGTAACAACAAAAGAAAATTGCAACGACATAAACATCCTAACTTAATGAGCTAGTAAGAAATTCATTCGTACTGTAGAAACATTTTTGAATGAACAGAATTTTTATTTCTCTTTTGAACTGTCTATCATTCAGTAATTTGTATCTATCCGGCAGATGATTGTACAATTTTATAGCGGCCATTCTTGGCGATGACTCATATTTAGACGTTTTGTTTTGGGTACACAAATAATGTTTTGATGTCTAGTATTATAATTATGGAAATCTGAGCACTTCTTGAAGCCACCCAGGTTATTTCTCACAAACATTAAACAATTCAGCATATATATGCAAGGAAACGTCAAGATACCGAACTTTCCAAACGTTTCCCTAAAAGATTCGCGAGGCTTCAAACCAAAAATCAAACGTAGGATCTTTTTTTGTGCGATGAGAACCCGATCACTCTCCGTTGAAGCACCCCATAGAACAACGTTGTAACAAAGATGACAGTAAGTGAGGCCATAGTAGGTGTTAATTAATGCATCAAGGGGAAGAGAGTTCTTCAATCTGTGCAAGGCATAGAAGGACTTATTGATTTTCTTGCACACGTTGTCGATATGGCAATGCCATCTTAAATTTTTGTCAACGTATAGACCCAGGAATCTAACACAATCAACCGCAGAAAGGTTACCCGAACTCCCATTGATGACAAGTGGGAAAGTCGAACTGGACTCACGATTCTGGAATTTAATGGTTTTATTGGTATTCACAATCAGTGAATTAACCTTACACCATTCTGTAAATCGCTGGACAAGTTCACTGCAAATCGTTACCAACTCCTGGTGACTACCTGCTCTCACCGCCAGTGATACATCATCAGCAAACAGAACAAGAATACATCCAACCAAGTAGTCTGGCAAGTCATTAATGAAAAGTATAAAAATTAGAGGACACAGGACTGACCCCTGTGGGACACCCATATCATTTTGATATACGCTGGAAGAATAACCACCATGCCTGACAAACAAACTGTGCAGTGGCAGATAACTCCTCAGCCAGTCAAGGAAGATACCCCTGAAGCCCATTTGATAAAGTTTGTCAATAATGAACCCTTGCCGTAAGCAATCGAATGCTCGTGACAAATCGAAAAATACTCCAGCTACATATTCACCCCCATCCAAACAGTCAAAGACAAATTCGATGAACTCAATTGAGGCAGATTGGGTCGACCGACCTACTCGAAACCCATGCTGATGTTGAGAAAGAATGGAAAACTTCGTCAGGAATTTGTACATCCTGTAGTGAAATATTTTCTCAAAGACCTTGGATATTTGACTCAGGATAGAAATGGGGCGATAGTTTGAAATTTCGTTAACAGAGTTCTTTTTATGTACCGGTATGACCTTGGCTAATTTTAGTAGTTCCGGAAACTGGCCAGATGAAATTGAGGAATTGAAAAGGTGATTCAAATGATCCGATATGAAAGGGGCAATAGCTTTAAATACTCTGCCAGAGATTGAGTCAGGACCTGAACTGCTACCATTCTTCAAACAATGAACGACATATAGTATTTCCTCAGATGTAATAGGATAAAAAAATATATCTATCTGTCGTGCAGGATCCAGAGATAGAGTGCTCATAGTGATCACTCAAAGACTGACTATTGATCTCAGAGAAATATCTGCCGAACGTTTCTGCTACCCGCTCTGGGTTGGAAATAAAATGGCCATCAATGTTGAAAGTTATGAATGACTTACTTTTTGTAGATCTGCCTAGTTCTTCAGAGACCATCCTCCAGACAGTCTTGTTAATATTATCGGATTGGTCTAAAATAAATTTATTATAGTTAAATTTTGCTAATGTAAGCAAACGAGAATATTCTTTTCTCGCAGTTTTGTATTTCATGCAAGCTTCTGGTTAATTAGAATTCGCAACTAGCCAATGTAGATTTTTCAAACGTCGCTTTGCCTCCAATCTTTGGGCATTGACCCATCTAGGGCGTCCTCGTTGACAAGACTGTAGACTCTGCAGTGGAAATGCATCATCCACCAGGGACTTCAGAATATCGACGAAACCAGAAAACTTATCATCAATAGAACGACACTCGTATACGATTTGAAAATCAGCTTTTTCAACCAGAACAGCAAGGTTATCAAAATTGTCTTTCGACATAATCCTAGAAGTCCTCAACTCCTGAGAATCTTTCTCAAGCAAATGCGGCAGAATATAGTCGAGTACGACAGCCCTGTAATCACTCAGGTGAGGTTCACCAACAGAAACACTAGTGAGGTCTTTTAACCCATTAGAGAGAATGTAATCTACCTTGGTGGAAGAAGTGATGCCATGCTTATTGGTGCAAACTCGTGTGGGCTCAAGAGAATCCAAAATCAGACTATACGCCGTGAATAGACCATCAAGAAGTCGCTTGCGAGAGTCATCATCATTTAAATAGTCGACATTGAGATCACCACATAAGAATATGATATCAGACAGTGAAGTACAGTAATTTAGTATATACTCTAGAATGTTCATGAATAAAGAAAATTCACCTGCAGGAGGCCTGTATACACTTAAAACACATAACTTATTGTCTGTGATCCCACAGATTTCACAGATGTCTGCAACGGAAAACTTGTCGACATTAAGAGCTTTGTACCTCATAATTAGAACGCACATATAAGGCAACTCCTCCATGCTCACCATTAGGTCTGCAGTAATAGGCGGCCATCTTGTAACCCCCCAAAACCATAAATCCGATTTCGTCTGAAGAACACCAATGCTCCGCCACACTCACAAAGACAGGGTGGACAGTGCCGAGAAAAACCTCCAGGCATTCCATTTTGTTCCTCAGACTCCGCATGTTCACCTGCACAAGTCTCAACTTATTTTTACTATAGACGCTACTAAGATATCCATCACTGCTGACAGGTCTAGGTTCCTGAAGACTGGCTATTTCATCATGGTGGTCGGATGATGAGATTCCCGAAAAAACTTGTTAATTGTAATACCTTCAGGCCAGAATGATGGATCCATAACTTGGCTTTGAAAATCAGCTGGAAATGATATCTTGAACGACGAATATATATCAGGTTGTTTTGACTTCAGTTTCTCACAGCTAAGATTCGGAATTTTATTATTAAAGAAGTTTTTGACTTCCTCAATGGATGTATTAGGGTTGAGTCTCGAAACATGAATGTGAGTAAGCAGCTTCTTAGGGACACTCATTAGTGCAGTGGACGCAGAAGAGCCAATAATAGGTTTACTCTTAGCTCGCAGGTTATTCTTTTCGGGATTAGATTTCGCTCCATTCCTTGGATCCTTCGTTTTCGATCTGGTTTTCTTATTAACAACAACATGCCATCCATCTGGATCCGAGATATCATGAGGTGATTCGTTCTTCCCAACAATGACCCTTTCAGTATCGGATGGTGGTTTCGATGAACAAGCATCAAGCGTAGATACTCTCTCTGCAGTAAGCGGAAGAGATGAATATACTCGATCAGTAGTACAAGGATCAACAGAACGAGGATCAAGCGAAGGAACTCCCTCTGCAGTAAGCGGAGCACGTGAACATACTCGATCCGTAGTACACACATCTGGCGGCGAAATATTTGGGTGATTTGACGTTATTTGGGGGTTCCGCTAAGCTGTTATACTCTTCGTGCAGGTGTTGTTATTAGTTTTTAATGATTGTATTTCTTCGATGAGTGAAAATATTTGCTCGTTTTGAAATTGAATTAGATTTTTCAAATGTAAAATCTCGGTTTTTAATGGAGCAACCACCTCACTCACAACAGCCTTAATGGCCATCCTCGACGGGTCTCCGTCCACCTCCGAATCAGTCGTGGGACAACTCGGTGGAGTACCGGATTCATCTGACTTCTGACACTTTACACAAATCCACTCATCTATAAGTCCATTTGCACGAATTTCATTGAAAGAATCGACTGAAATATCCATGCAACCAACATGAAAACAATTTAGACAAATTGCACATTTGATTGAACCGTCATTTCGATCAATTTTATTAGAACATTGGGAGCAACTTATACCGCGTACGCGTGCCGACATGTCGAGCGTCGAAGTTTTTTGAATGAAATTCAATTGAATTCCAGTAATATTCAATTACTTATTATTAGGTGTTGAGGTGAAACATAAAGATATATTCTCATTAGTGATAGAAAAACTGGCCTAAAATGCCTCTCTACCCATCACGAGACTTAATATCGACAAATGAGCCGCTCACCTCACAAGATCCAGTGATCCAGAAAGTGTGGTTAATTTAAACTTAAGTTTTCTGCCTTCAGCAAAATTTCAGCGATATCATATTAAAAATAATACATAACCTTTCAAAAGTCCCCTCTCACAAATATACTCCTCTGTAGGCGCATGAATCTCTTGAGAAGAATCGCCTTCGCTATTCTTCAAAGATATTCACTCTTGTTCATAGAAATCGCTTCAATATTTAGTTGCCTCCTCCTAAGGAGGATCTCCTTCAAAACCAGGTTTGGCCGCTACAGGACACTTATGTAGGGCTATCATCTCCCATAGATATGTGATGAAAAAATCATTCCGAAAATGGAAGATATATTTTAATATGTTATCATGACATTCATGGTTTTGAAGGTTCTCGGAAAATTTCATTGGTTCCCATCCAGCTACCGAACACACAAAAGGCTGCTCGGATCTCCAACAAAATGGATCCGATCGTGTTCAAACTTGGAACTTTGCAGTAGAGTTAGGTTCTAAAGGCTCTTGCAAAATTTCACCGATGCCGGACGAATAGTTTCTGATATATAGAACTTTTTTCAATTATTTTCAATGATTTTTTTGAAATTTTCTAGTGATACCATCCTTACGAAATTCAGCAAGAATTTTTGCGTTGGCATTCTACAACTAATAACCATGTTTGAATTATATCGGTTTTGTATTTTTCGAGTTATTGAGGAAATAACAACCAAATTTCAGATGGGTATAATTCCAAAACCGTTTGGCCGATTATACCTACAGACAAATTAAAATGTCGCATTCAGATGCACAACCTAACCTGAAATTTTCAAGCCGCTTTCTCCTTCCGTTCTCAGGTTATCGTGTCTCAAATTATATTTTATAATATTTTTTTTTAAATTTTCTAGTGATACGATTCTCACAAAATTTCACATACTTGCTTGTGTCTATATTCTACAACTATTCACCAAGTTTCAATTCGATCGGATTTATATTGGGTGAAAACAAAATTATTACTCGGAAACGATTGGGCCGATTATGCCCATTAACGAACTTGTCTGTCGTATTGGGATGCGCCACCTACTCTGAAAATTTCAAGTCGCTAGCTCTTTCCGGTCTCAACAGAACGGACAGAATCAAATTTGGCCTCGAATTATTTATCATTGAGTCGACCCTAAGGCTTGTTTCACATGCATACGGTTCCATTCGGTTCGGTTCGTTTTCGGTTTCAACCGAAAACGAATGAACCCCTTTCACACATATACGGTTCATATTAGGTTTTATATTATCTGCCGAAATACAGGTTCAATGCACAAATCCAATTTTTTCGCGACGTCAGATCCATCAAAGTCATTCAAAATTTGAACACAAGCATCTTTGCTTCCTGCGCCTTTATATTTTTCGGAAGTTTTGCCCCACAGCACTAGTTTAGATTTACAGCAGAAATCAGTCGATCCACATTTGGTAAACCATCATTTTCTCATGAATACTGAGATAGCAACAATATCCCGAACATATGTATTTATGTTTATATTTCTACGATACGAGGTTGAAACCACAGAACGAGACAGAAAACATAATGTAAATATCTATTACAACGCTCCGCTTGATCTGTATTCCCTACACACGAATCCAAACCTGATTGAAACCTATTCGTGTCGAGGGAGTATTCGGTGCTGTACGGTTTCTATTCGGTACCGAATCTGAACCGAAGTGCCGTTTCACACTTGTCGCCAGCGAACGAATGGAAACCGAAAACGAACCGAACCGAATGGAACCGTATGCATGTGAAACAAGCCTAATCGTTTGAGACCATTTTCGACAAAAAATTCGAAAGTTACAGACATTTGGGCAAAATGATTCAATATTTAGTATTTTCCAGCTTACTTGAGAACGCGTTGTCCGATTGTCATGAAATTTTGACAGATGACCTTCTGACTTAAGGATGGCGCTATCGAATGCTGTAATTGATTCTGCATTGGTGGCGCCGTCTATGTGCTAGTATATATTTTTGTGAAGACGTACAGTCCATTTCTTCAGAATGATTTCGAACTGAAAAACAGTTTCTCGAGGAACACTAAAATAATGAATTCACTTATAACAGTGTACTACCAGCGATCACGTCCAATTCTGATAATGTGTTCAAAGTTGTTAACATTTGTTTCTCATAAAAGCGATGACGCCTTGGATGACGCACTTTGACGATATTAGCCATACAATAGCACATATCATATCCACTAGTTGTCAATCATTTTTTCCTGAAACTTCCTTTTCTCCTTCACATCTCGCATAAAACCCCGATTCATGTTTCAGGGTAATTTGTTTTCAACGAATTGAACAATAATTGATTCGGATTCGCTAAATCGATTTTAGACAATATGAATATTGAGATATAATGAACCGGGAAATACAAATCCAAGCAATCATAAATCACTACTGACAAAAACTATGAGAATCGATATGATTAGACTTACCAGTAGTCCTTTAGGTAGTATTTTGAGCGACTTATTTCGCTGAGATTAGGAACGAACTGGCTTAGGGCTCAGGTTGTACGAGAGAGGTACTATTACCCCTTGAGATCTGTGGTTCCTTAGGGGTGGGGGGTTATCGACTTCTTCTTCTTCTAGTCTGGATTAAGTCTGGCATAATCGATCTCGATGGGCAGAGCCAGTACAATAGTGTTAGAATATACAGGCTCTATCGGGGAGAACTATTCCACGTATCGTACAATTGCATTGCCGCAAATCAATATAATTTAATTTAAATAAAAGGAAAAAATATATACACATATATACAATTTGGGAACAGAACACAAGGTGACTGAATTTTCTTTTGCTTTGCAGGTTATAACTTCGCAAGAACGAGAAGTATCCGTCCGAAAACCAAATGGTGATACTCAAATCGTCGTCGTTCGTGTATGGAACGAAACTGTTGCCAATTTAACCCTGATGGCGCTTGGTTCTTCCGCCCCAGAAATCCTTCTCTCAATCATCGAAATCTGGGCTAAGAAATTCCAGGCTGGTGACTTAGGTCCAAGCACCATAGTCGGCTCTGCCGCTTATAACTTACTAGTCATTATAGCTTTATGTGTAAGTGTTATACCCAATGGTGAAGTAAGAAAAATCAAACATTTAGGAGTGTTCCTTGTCACCGCCAGTTGGTCTGTATTCGCATATGTTTGGCTCTACCTCATCTTAGCCGTTTTTTCCCCATCTGTTGTTGAAATTTGGGAGAGTCTCTTGACCTTCTGCTTCTTCCCCGCAACAGTTCTAACAGCTTATATGGCGGATAGAAATATTTATAAATACATTAAGAAAGATTACAGAATGAACAGAAGAGGTGTTATAGTACAAGGTGAAGGCGATTTAGAGCTAGCGAATCCCGATTTTTCAGGACTTGATGGCGATCACGATGATCTCAAACACGAATATATTATAACCTTGAAAGAACTCAGACAACAACATCCTCAAGCCGATTTAAGTGCCCTCGAAAGGATGGCGCATGAAATGGTGCTCAATAAGGGACCCAAATCAAGAGCATTCTACAGAATCCAAGCTACAAGGAAGCTAATGGGAAGTGGCGATCTCCTACGCAGAATTTCAGAGAGAGCCCAGAGTGATCTGAGTGAAGTAAAGGCGGAGTTACAGAGAGAATCAGGAAATGCTGAGTATAATCCGAGTGGCAGCAAAGTTTTCTTCGAACCTGCTAAATATACCGTCCTGGAGAACTGTGGACAGTTTGAAGTGACGGTAGCTCGTGTTGGAGATCTAGATACTGCAGTAAGGGTGGAATATACGACAGAAGATGGTACAGCTACAGCGTACAGTGATTACATCCCAGCCAAGGGGTGTCTTCATTTCGAGCCGGGAGATAAAGAGAAACGGATGATGTTGGAGGTGATCGACGATGATGTATTCGAAGCAGATGAACATTTTTACGTGAGGCTATGTAGTGCGAAACCTGCCGGCGCGTTGGGGACGCCAAACCTTGCCACCGTTGTGATCCTGGATGACGATCATGGGGGTCTGTTTCGTTTCGAGCAGCAGAATCACGAGCTAGTTGAGAGTGTTGGGATTTACGAACTGAAGGTGGTGAGATGTTCTGGAGCTCGAGGTAGGGTCATCCTTCCTTATTGGACGGAGGATGGAACTGCGAAGATTGGAAAGGACTACGAGAAAAGTGAAGGACAAATCATTTTTGAAAACAATGAGTCTGAGTGAGTACTGATTGATTAGTTGATGAGTGTGAATACTTTTTCAGAGCGATATGAGGATATGTTAGTACTGTTCCTACCAAAAAATGCTTCGATAACTCTTACTCGAGTAAAGAGATTCTGCTATTGAACTTTATACCGTAATTCTTAACCCTTGCTGTGTCATTTTGATCGTATTAGTCTAGTCAACAAGTGCTTTTTAGGTAAAAATTTTTGCTTATTCTCTGAAAATTATGATTGAGGTGTCATTCGATTCGGAATGGCATGTAGATAGTTTTTGAGAAAATGCTAAGGCCGCTCGCAAAAATTGCAACAAAAAAACAAATATGTGAAAAAAAGTAGGAGGTTTAGGTTTTCGCCAATATCTCAAAAACTATTTGAGATAATTCAAATTTGAAAAAAGATTCGAAAAGAGGAGGAAATTTCCTAAACTACCTACTACCGGAACTAGGATTAATATTTATAGTTTTCCTAGAGGGTTGAAAATACTCCCGAAAACGGGTACTCCGGCTTGCGCAAGCCCCGCCCCCTTCGGACCTTTCATGAATAATAATTAATAAAAAATTGAGGCATATTCAGGATAGATCAGTGAACAATAATCCGTGGTCCAAAAATGCTTACCGCAAATTTTCAATTAGTTATCCATTAGTTAATTAACAATTTTTTGTAGCACGAACATCATCATCATAATCATAAGTAAACGGATCAATAGTAATATTATAAATTGAAGCTTTATAATTTTTCACTTAAGTAAATTGTTCATAACAAAACGGAAATTAATAACTTTTAAAATTTTCCAACAGGAATCTATTCTAAGACCTTTGAAAAATTACTCCACGAAAGGAAAAAATTCTCAGATTGATAGTTTAACGATTATTGGACTTGCAATGTTATAGTTCGTGCTAAAAAAAATTGTTAATTAACTAATGGATAACTAATTGAAAAATCGCGATAAACATTTTTGGACCATGGATTATTATCCACTGATTTATCCTGCAGACACCTCAATTATTTCAGTTTTTTATTTCCATATTTAATAAGTTTATATAATATTTATTCATCAAAGGTACGAAGGAAGCGAGGCTTGTGCAAGCCGGAGTACTCGTTTTCGGGCATATTCTCAACCCTCTAGAAAAATTGTAAATATTGGTTCTACAGTTCTGGCAGTTGGAAGTTTTTTAGAAAATATCCTGCTCTATTTGAATCCTTTTTCGAATTTTAATTATCTCAAATAGTTTTTAAGATATTGGCGGAAACCTAAACCAGCTTCTTTTTTTTCACTTAATTGTTTATAACTATTGCAATTTTCGCGAGCGGCCTTAGCATTTTCTCAAAAACTATCTACGTGCCATTCCGAATCGAATGACACCTCAATCATAATTTTCGGAAAATACGCAAAAATTTTGACCTAAAAAGCACTTGTTGACTAGACTATATATAGTGAACATAGAAGGACTCTACGTTGAGTAGATAACCTCAGATATTTCAAGATACCCAGAGGAATTAAATAAAACCATCAGAATATAACCGGAAGAGTTAGATCTACGCTCCGCGCCATTTACGTAAGATAGAAGAAAATAAAGTAAAAGAAAAACTCCTCCAAATATTCGATCATTACTAGTAGATATTCATTGGTACATGTAAAATGGTTCATTTAGCAGTCTAGGGAAACCTGATGGATCTAGATATGAAATAATGCACATGTACATGTCATAGTGATAGGACCTCCATAAAGTTAGCAGAGGCACTTGCGAAAATTTGAATGAAACCTATTGCATTAATTGTCGAATATTTGTCGAGAATTTGTCGTGAAATAAAAAAGTCTGTCGCGCGCTTAGTTTTTTTATATGGGGTGGCTCTGCTAACTTAATATTAAGTTAGCACAGCCACTTGCAAGAGTTTCAATGAAACCTATTGCATTAATTGTCGAGAATTTGTCGTGAAAGAAAAAAGTTTTTCGCGCACTTCGTTTTTTTTGTATGGGCTAAATTAATATTTGGTTAAAGATGCCACACACAAATCACGTAAATTGGGTAGGTAATTGTATTATTTTTCAACCAGAAATGAGCTAAATAATTGTCGAACGACCAAAAAATATTCGTCGTGACAGAAAAAAGTTTGTTGCGTGCTTAGTTTTTTTATATGGTGTGGCTCTGCTAACTTAATATTAAGTTAGCAGAGGCACTTGCAACAATTTCAATGAAAGCTATTGCATTAATTGTCGAATAATTGTCGAGAATTTGTCGGGAAAGAAAAAAGTATGTAGCGCGCGTCGTTTTTTTTGTATGGGCTAAATTAATATTAAGTTAAAGGGGCCACACACATATCACGTAACTTGGTTAATTGTATTTTTTTTCAACCCGAAAAAAACTAAGCGCGCGACAAACTTTTTTCTGTCACGACGAATATGTTTTGGTCGTTCGACTATTATTTAGCTCATTTCTGATTGAAAAAAAAATACGATTAACCAACGTACGTGATTTGTGTGTGGTCCCTTTAACCTAATATTAATTTAGCCCATATAAAAAATACGAAGCGTGCGACAACCTTTTTTCTGTCACGACAAATTCTCGACAATTATTCGACAAATAATGCTATAGATTTCATTGAAATTGTTGCAAGTGGCTCTGCTAACATCATATTAAGTTAGCAGAGCCACCCCATATAAAAAAAAAATAGCGCGTGATAAACTTTTTTCTGTCACGACGAATATGTTTTGGTCGTTCCACAATTATTCAGCTCATTTCTGATTGAAAAAAAAAAACGATTAACCAACGTACGTGATTTAAGTGTGGCCGCTTTAACCAAATATTAATTTAGCCCATTCCAAAAAAAAACGAAGCGCCCGACAAACTTTTTTCTTTCACGTCAAATTCTCGACAATTATACGACAATTAATGCAATAGGTTTCATTGAAATTCTTGCAAGTGGCTCTGCTAACTTAATATTAAGTTAGCAGAGCCACCCCATATAAAAAAAAAACTAAGCGGGCGACAAATTTTTTTCTGTCACGACGAATATGCTTTGGTCGTTCGACAATTATTTAGTTCATTTCTGGTTGAAAAAAAATACAATTACCCAAGTTACGTGATTTGTGTGTGGCCCCTTTAACCAAATATTAATTTAGCCCATACAAAAAAAACGAAGCACGCGACAAACTTTTTTCTTTCACGACAGATTCTCGACAATTATTCGACAATCAATGCAATAGGTTTCATTGAAATTGTTGCAACTGGCTCAGCTAACTTAATATGAAGTTAGCAGAGCCACCCCATAAAAAAAAAAACTAAGCGCGCGACAGACTTTTTTCTTCCACGACAAATTCTTGACAAATATTCGACAATTAATGCAATAGGTATCATTGAAATTCTTGCAAGTGGCTCTGCTAACTTTATTAAGTTAGCAGAGCCACCCCATATATAAAACAAACAAAGCGCGCGACAATTTTTTTTCTGTCACGACGAATATGCTTTGGTCGTTCGACAATTATTCAGCTCATTTCTGGTTGAAAAAAAATTCAATTACCCAAGTTACGTGATTTGTGTGTGGCCCCTTTAACTTAATATTAATTTAGCCAATACAAAAAAAAACGAAGCGTGCTACATGCTTTTTTCTTTCACGACAAATTCTCGACAATTATTCGACAATTAATGCAATAGGTTTCATTGAAATTGTTACAAGTGGCTCTGCTAACTCAATATTAAGTTAGCAGAGCCACCCCATATAAAAAAAAACTAAGCGCGTGACAAACTTTTTTCTGTCACGACGAATATGTTTTGGTCGTTTGACAATTATTTAGCTCATTTCTGATTGAAAAAGAATACGATTAACCAACGTACGTGATTTGTGTGTGGGCCCTTTAACCAAATATTAATTTAGCCCATACAAAAAAACGAAGCGCGCGACAACCTTTTTTCTTTCACGACAAATTCTCGACAATTATTCGACAATTAATGCAATAGGTTTCATTGAAATTCTTGCAAGTGGCTCTGCTAACTTAATATTAAGTTAGCAGAGCCACCCCATATAAAAAAAACTAATCGCGCGACAGACTTCTTTCTTCCACGACAAATTTTCGACAAATATTCGACAATTAATGCAATAGGTTCATTAAAATTCTTGCCAGTGGCTCTGCTAACTTTATAGAGGTAGTGATAGGTACGTAGAGGTCAAAAATTGAGTATAGTCTTAAGTAAAATTCATGCAGAGCTGTATTGAAATCTGGGATATTATTCAAGAATGTCCAAACAGTTTCGTACAGATGAGCGTAGAGTAGTGGAAAATTTGCCTTTTTGAAATGATAGGTTTTGATGTTTTTGTTATAGTTTACCACTGGCGCGGTTATCGGTACTTTTGCTTCAATGTTTAGTGCAGGATCATTCATCTTCCATAACAAAAGGTAGATCTTCATGAGACACATGGCATTCTAGGTTGGACAACACCAGTTTCCGTTTAAAATGTTGTTATGTTGCTTCCACGTTTCTATCACTACGAAATATTACATAGTTTTCATCAAATAATCCATGTTAAAACTACTTGGCTGGATCTAGGTTTCTGTGATCGCGATCACCTGATATTCCGATGCAACCGCTGACTGAAAGAACTCGTGAGTTCTGGTGTTGAGTCCTCTGATGTTTTGGTAGTAACTGAATACTATGATTTCTTTTCGAAAAGAACTTCACTACAATGCTTGGTAGGAAAATAGACTGGGACAGGAAATCCACCACCCAAGTTCTTACAAGAATTGCTATTAAATGGTACACAGACGGTTCAAAAACCACTACAGGAATTGGCGCCAGAGCATATGAGCCAGGCACAAAATGCTCACTGGCTCCTATCCGAGCGTCTTTCAGGCAGAAGTACTTGCAATCGAAAGATTCGTGGAAATTAACCTAGAAAGAAACTATCAGAGATGTGATATAGCAATCACTCTGACAGTCAAGCTGCTATTGAAGCTCTGAGCTCCCATGTTATCGAGTCGAAGCTAATATTGGAGTGCCGAAGAAAACTCAATGAAGTAGGCATCCTTGGTCTGGGTTCCTGGTCACGTGGGAATTAAAGGAAATGAGGACGCCAACACACTTGCCAAGAATGAACCACATACCCCCTTTATTGGCCCTACAAAAGTAGGGCCTACAAAAGTGAATTTCGTATGAAAGAAGAAAGTGAAAGACGTATTTTCTGGAGATATTGCCCCGGAATGTATCACTCCAAAAAATTCCTCTGGATCTTTGACACTGTCAGATCTAAGAAATATATGGACCTCAGTGAGAACACGCTGCACCTCCGCACTGGTTTACTCACAGGGCATTGCGGCCTTAGGAAGCATATGATTCTGTTGGGAGGAGGATGGAACTTCTGATCACCTAATAACGGAATGCCTCGCCATCTCAAACCAATGCAAGGAATTCTTTGGGCAAGAAATCTGCAGGAGCGAAGACGTAACCTCCTTGAAGCCATCCCAGATATTGAAGTTCATTAGAACTCTGGAACTGGAAGACGAGCTGTAGATGATGATGACATCGACAGCTCTGTCGGGGGGGGGGGGGGGGGGGGCACAATAGACCTTAATGTCGCAGCGCAACGTTTCCCTCTTCAATAATATACAATACAATATAATGATTTCTTTTCTGTTTGGACGATTTATCTAGTTTTTTACAATTATAGGTTCGCCGTTGATTTTTAAATTTCCCTCTCCATTGTCAGCCACTCAGCCAAAAGCAAGCCAAGATATCCACGTAACACCCAGCGTCCTTTCATCCGCGACCATCGAACCCAATACAAGCGCAGAAAGTTCTTCTTCGTGAACGGAGGGATCACGTTACTTTCTTATGCTTATTTCCTAATGACATTTAAATTACTGTTATTCGAACGCGGCATTATAGTACAAGTTTTTGAATTGATTATGAATTCCTGAGTTTGGTTCAACACCTGAACCAAACTCCAGATGTAACATGTGCAACATGAATGTTGTTAAATCGATGATGAATATTTCTCATGGAAGGTAGCAAGAAAGAGCCGACCCGGATATCCCTCAATTGTGTTCCATTTTTTCTACCTCCCTTATTTTACTTCTTTTCCCATATGTTGGTTAAGAATATAGCTATTGGCTCGACCAATGAACACAATTATGTAACCACCATCTAGTGTTGAGAATACTTCATTAATCACAACATTCAAGAAATGTTTCAATTTACAACTGATTTTAATTTCTAGGACAACAATGCATCGAATCATTGACCACACGATCGGATACTGATGATAATGATCATTTGCCGTGAGTGGATGATATCACGGCCTTCTATCCCTTCCTTTCGAAATATTGTGGCTCGCAATGATATAATGATCGTTATTATTCGGCCAGATCCAGCTTGTTGATAAAGCCGATTATCTTGGTCAAGGATGGATCATTAAGTTCGATTTGATATAGGGGGATTCTACCAAAAATCATGAACCTGATTCTATCCACTTGGCTGAGACGATGTGCACTGTTGTTTCGCCATTTTGCAAACACAACTTACAAGAAAACCGAAAATATAACAATATCACAATTTTCGTCACTGTCAGTTCATTTAGGATCTACGCAACACCTCCTATATATATATATAATTATATATAACTAAATTACCCTTAAACCCTTTCCTGGATGAATTTTTACGACTATTAACCCGAGAAAGATATATATATATATATATATGTTGTTGTAGGGGGTAACGTTGCACTGCGACCTTAAGGTCTATTGCGTCCCCCCTTCAGAGATGTCGATGTCATTACCATCTACAGCTCACCTTCCAGTTCCAGAGTTCTGATGCTCCAGTATCTGGGATGGCTTCAAGGAGGCTACGTCTTTGCACCTGCTTGCCCAAAGCATTCCTTGCGTTGGTTTGAGATGGCCAGGTATTCCGTTATCAGGTAATCAGGAGTTTCATTTTCCTCCCAACAGAATCTGCACTTGTCAGTATCTAGTAGCCCTAATCTCACCTCCTACACTGAAGGCGAGTCACAAAACCAATATGACCGCAAACATGGATGGAGAAAAGGCGGTAAATTCAAAAGTTGAATTATAGAATTTTTCTCATATTCAAACAAATTGCTGAATTATACATGCCATGCAATAATGCGATGATTTTATTTAATAGCGCACCTATATTTTCCATGGGTCCTCTATTGGATCATTTTGAATCTTAGCAAAAATAGCAGTATCTTCATGATACTCAGGTGATGTCCTGAAAACAAGGTCTATAAGGACTACCACTGTGGTTTAATTAGAAATTTGTAGCACTATTTTCACATTCTGCTTTTCAATTGATTTAAGATATAAAGATATGGTAGGTCTACCAGATATTTATTATATTTTTCAAAAGATGAACTGAGTCAACAGCATAAAAAAGGGTCTTATTATCAGCAGGATGTTTATATAAAATACAACAATAATGTCATTTCTCGCATCTCAGTCACTATAGACTCCTATTCTCCCAATTTCGGTCTTGCAAATCTTTCCCGTCCATCGCTTCCTGAACTCCTTCCCTCGACGTTCTTCTGGGTCTTCCCCTTCCTCTTTGCAGTGGAACCTAATTGAGGACTTTAAATGGCCATCTCTCGTCAATTATTCTTGACAGGTACCGGAACCATTGTAGCATTTTAATTGCTTCAATTGTGTCTCTACTATATGCTTCAACACCCACTCTAACTGTTATCTCCTCATTCCTAACTCGATCCAATAGCGTTAGTCCAGAGGTCTGCCTCCAATATACCATATCTCCATCGCTTTCATTTTATTCTTAAGTTGCGTTGTCATTTCCCATACCTCGGCTTCATATTAGGTACTCCATATTCTCTAAGGTTTTATAGATTTTTTATTTATTTTAATTTCTTATTTGTGAACTCCAAAGTACGCCATTCAGTTGTTCGTAATTGATCTTTCTTGGGCGATCCTTTTCTTTATTTCCCTTTCACTGAATCCGATTGCTGTGAGAGTTACTTCGAGGTAGGCATATTCATCTACTCCCTGTATTATTTCATCTCGCAGGATAAGATCTCTCCTGTCATTATTCACAACAATATATTTTGTTTTTGAGGTGTTTATGGTCATACCCCACTCTATATAATCTGCCTCATCTAATTTCCTCAACATCTAATAAATATCTTTCTTATCTTCGGCCATGATTACCTGGTCGTCAGCAAAGTGTATAGTGAAAAGTAGATATTTTCCTATTGGAACTCCTTCCTATATTTCGACATTTTCTTCGCCAATGTTTCAAAGTAGAGTTAAGGTAGACCTCAAACAGCGTCGGGGATACCCTATCGGAGACGTTTTAAGATACGAAACTCCTTAGACAGCTTTGGTTCTCAACTTCACCCTTGCTGAAATATCCGTGTAGCTCCTTCCCTGCCCTAATATAAATCTGGCTTACGCCATTGTCTTCCAGGGTCTTCTACAATTTAGCGAGTGGTACATTAACATAAGCCTTCTACAAGGCCACAAAGATCAAGGTTCTCTCTGTTCTTTTTTTTGCTTCAAGTAAAAAATGTTTGTCAACTCATCATCTTCCTGCCCGGAACGCGTTCTGCTCTTCTATGATTTGATGAGGTATTTCATCTTCTATTCTACCATATAATCTGGACATTGAGTTGGTAATACTGAGTCCTCGGTAATTTAGACACACTTTATGATTACCCTTCTTATGTATGTTAACAATATAAGAATGTTTATACTCATTGGTAAATTGAGGGGGTTCGGCCAAAGCAGATATTGCTTTACTGTTAACCCTATGTGGTTATCTGTTACAGCTACCAATACCTCAAAACCTGAATCTTCCAGTCCGCAGATGAATTTTTTTTTAAATGTATGCAAGTCAGGTGCATTTAGAGTTTTCACTGGTGCAACGTGAACCACATCCTTATATGAAGATGTTAGGCTATTTATCATAAATGTTCATGCACTGGTAGCTCGTTCCGCAGAATTACATACCGACAAAATAATTAAACCGTAGAATCATTATTCACGAAAAATAGTAACAATCTCCTCTTGAAATCAAATTTTCAAAGGTGAAGCATTCACTACTGACAAACAAAACAGCTATCAATTGAACTTTCATCCACCTTCACCGCCATATTGTAAAAAGAGACGGAGAATTGATTGGCCTTCCTTTTAGGAGGTGTTGATCTGTGATTATACTGATTTGTAGAAATAATCTAGTACGCAAACATCACTATCATTCAATTATTCTTACGTCACATATATTTATTTGATTTTTGAAAGCAATATCCGTTCGTTTATCTATCTATATGGAAAATATAACGAGGTTGTTTAAATCCTGCCTGGATAATCCTGCCATCATTTTGAAGCTAGATAACGTTGTATTAGTTTCAAGCATAACAAGTTCCATATTATTCCTGGGAACGGCTATTGGATTGGGGGCCACATATTTAGGAGATCAAGACATGCTCTTTGGATACAGGAAAAGGCGGGATCAAGAGGATAAACGCTTGTGAAGAATTGCCTTTATTTTTTGCAGTATGTACAATATAAATTTATAAGCTATTATCAGATTTTCATTCATAGATAGTTTTTTTCGGTTTTTTGAATCTTCAGTTTGTACCTACTCCATGAAGCTCTATGAAGCTTTTCTAAATTTCTGTAGACCATTTTTTCAAGTTGTGTTATTTGTTGTCATGCATTAAGGACAAATTCATAACCAAATGCCGATTATTTAGGATCCTGCTCAAGGATGGTCGTTTACAGAGAGAAACAGACAATTTTTTGAATTTCTGAATAAACTGGCTACAGGAGACTATTAATTTGAACTGTGGAAACATATGCCCCCATTACTACAAGATTAATCGAGAAAATACTCCTACAGAGCTCAGTTCTGAGCCCATCCAGTTACTGAACTCGCCTATAGCTATTTAGCTCCAGAAAAAAATATAATATCTTCCAAATATTTCCATAATATAGATTCGAGTTTAAATCTAGAACTTGGCTGTAAAATAAGCTGCAATACTCAGGGGCTTTTTTTTTCAATATCGATTCTTTCTTCAAGTGAGAAACAATCAGCTGACAATTCACAAAAAACATTCTGTATAGCAGTAATTTGCACATCTAATAATATACGAAAATACTCACGTTTCACGTAATTTTAAGAAAAAATCAACCCTTTCCTCTGAGTTATCATTTCAATAGAAATAAAAACAAATGTAACCTTCAGAGAGAGAGGGACAGAGATAAACTTTATTGTTCTTAATCTTCTTCAATCTTTTATCATGTGCTGGGCTTCTCGCCATCTACACAAGGAACATGCGGCTTCACCAGCTGTCATCCTGGCTGATATCTTGGGGTAGATCTTCTATGTTGTAGATATTATATGTTCTGTGGGGTAGATTGTTCTGGTATTCTATGGTTCTGGTGTTGGAATTTCTACTTTAACCATTCGTGGTATACTATCCAGAGGTTTCGTCTACACGTATATGAGGGAAGGAAATATCCCCAAGTGTACGCACACAACACTGAAAGGAAGGATTCAGGTAATTCCAGGAATCACACATCAAACTTGTACAAAAGCAAAATACGATTTTACACAAATCACCCAAGACTCATACAACAGAGAAAACCAAAGGTAAACCTAAAGCTTGATATCTGAGGCTAACAAGAACTCGTACATCAACCTATAAACAGTCACATCCTCAGAGAAAATCAGGTCATATATATTAATTGGGAATGTCGACACTGTTTTGAGTTTAGATAGGTCGCTGTACAACTTCGAGCAATTCCGACTATTCACCTGGCACGCGAAAAATACGTGAGCGATATCACCCCTGTCCCCACAAGAACATCCGACTCCGCCACACGAATCCTGAACAAATGAGATGGGGTGCTACAATGACTTGATCTCAACCTATTTATAGTGGATATATTGCCCCTCGGGATATCCACCCGCAGAAACCACGGCCTGTCAGCCGGAGATCTAGGGAAGACATACCGAGAAAAAAGGCGACCTCCCATCTGAGTTGTCCACTCGTGCTTCCATCTCTCCCAGATCTTATACCTATATACTGGCCACGATTCTCTAATGTCCGCCTTTAGGTCTTTCAAAGTTGTTCCTCTTGAACCTATTTTGGCCAGCCTTGTCATTACCACTAATGTTGGAAATACTCGGAATCCAAACTAGCTTCACTGAATAACCTTTCTGTGATAAAAAACACAAGTTAGATCTGATGGACAATGCTATGTGATTTTTATTGGATGGGTTCAAATGGCTATAGACCTAAGTCTTCCTGCCTGTTACAAAAGTTCATACAATTACAATTTAGGAACAACCTAACCTAACCTTCATTCAGCAGAGAACAAAAAAATTTACTTAGGATCTGTGATCTGAAAATATCTGTTTCAATTCATCAAAATACGTCCAATCTACCATATTTTATTCTCTTTGTCCATCGAGTGGTTTTAAATATCGATATAAATGCATCTAAATAACTGTTTTTCAACATCCTCTGAAACTTACAATGATTTTCTCGTATTGAAAAATTATCGAAGAATGAATGAATAAGCAATTAGATTTATTTTAGTACTTTATGCCGAATTTATGTTAAGTATATAAATTTTTGTTGAAATTGGAAATATATATTATGTTGTTCAACCGATTTTTAAGTGAATTTTGACGTGTTGTTGACGCATCGACTTATCAAATAGACAAGCACGGAAATAAATATGAACATAGACAGACTTGATATCGAGCTTGATATGTTGTCTATGACATAATGATTTATGAAATTCACTCAAGGCACGTCAGAATAGAAAACTGTTGACAACTTCGCTGGTCGAGTGTAATACAGTTGACCAGGACATCTCGATCGTTCGAATATTTCGGTATTTCGGCAATATCTTCACCAATACAGATCCGATCGAGTTCAAATCCAGAACTTTACTGTAAAATAAGGTTTTGAAGGCCAGAATATGAACGATATCTGTAGGATAGTTTCTAAAATAGATACTTTTTTCAAATATTCTTTTAAAAATTTTCATGTTTTATCTCATAGATATGAATTGAAATTAACAAAAGAGTAACGATTGGAAATTATTAGAAATTACTGCAATCCTGATTTAGCGATCCCAACTTTTATAACATTAACTTCAATATTTGCTAATATTAATCGTTCCACCATGTGCTATAGTGTATAAATTTGAATCAGAATATTCACTATTGATTTAGTTCAAAATTAGCCAAATCAGCCGAATACACGGTGTTCGGAATATTTTGGAATATTTAGTAACGCATTGTGGCGAATTTTGTGTTTCACACCCTTACAGGTTCAAATCAACTCAATAATTGAAGCCTCTTGATCCATTGATGCGCCAACATTTCTCCAATTAGGCTTTTCTGAAATTTGGAAAAGTGGGAAAGCCCTGTGAAGAGGAGCTTTGGAGCGCCGTCCAAATTTATAGCCAGAGCGGTCACCCATCCAGGTACTGAACTCGCCCACAGCTGCTTAGCTCCAGGAAACAGATTAATATTCCCAATATTTCCAAGAATTTAAATCTGAAAGTAAAAACAAACGTCCAAAGAAACTGGTATACTTTCTGGCCGGGAATAGTATCAAACGATTAGTTTCAACTCAATATATTCATTGTTTGTTCGAAAATGGCCAAGGCTTTGTTTGCGTTGGCATAAAGTCCCATTCGAATACATTCATCCCCTATTGGTTCGAAAATGCTATTTGCCGTATGGTGTCTATTCAAATCAAATACATAATTTACAATGTGCAAGAATATTTTGAATTTTGTAAATCTGAAAGAACATGTTTTCTTAAATGTAACTATTGTTGACTTTTTTCCTGTACAGATGTCTGTACTGTGAATTGAATAAACTATCTATGTATCTATCTATCTATTGTTGCAGAGGGTAACGTTGCACTACGACCTTAAGACTATTGTGCCACCCCCCCCCCATCAGAGATGTGGATGTCATCACCACCTCCAGTTCTAGAGTTCTGATGAACTCCAATGTGTTGACCCCCTATTTCCTTTAATTCCTGAGTGACCAGGAACCCAGACCAAGGAGACCCTGTTGTTCTTGCCTACTTCATTAAGTTTTCTTCGGAACTCCCATATTAGCTTACACTGGATAACATGAGGGCTTTAATAACAGCTTGACTGTCAGAATGGATTGCTATATCACACTTCTGCTAGTTTCTTTCTAGGTTCATTTCCACGCTTCTTTCCATTACTGGAATTTCTGCCCCATATACTCCAGCGTCAGATCCTATATTGGATTTTGAACCATCTGTGGTCCATTAAATGGCTTTTTTTGAGAACTTGGGTGGTTGATTCCCTGTCCCAGTTTTTCTTCGTACCCAGCACGTAGTGAAATTTTTTCCGATGCTTATTTTCTTAATCATTTCGTCACTAGGAAGATTGGCTGATGAAATGTACCTGGTAAGAGAATAATGTTGGAAGAAATTTTTATTTGGGGTTAGGATGTTGCCAAGACGTTCGTGGTGAACACTTTGAACATCTACTTCATTAACATTCATAATTTTTTTGCTACATTTTGTACTACATTTCAATTTTTGATATTGTCCTTGCTATTTGAAAAATTGGGGGTTGTATATATCTTTAGAAGGGGGATTGAAGATAGGGTTCGCATTGTTATGAAGAAGATTGACAATTTAAAATTGACGTGTTTCGGGATTTCCTATAAACATGTACAGTAACCAAGGTAATGAATTTGGCTTTTCCACACTGTAAAGTTGAAGGTAACATGTGCGTTTCAAATGGAATAAATCTCAGTCCAATGCAATTATTGTCTGTAAAAATAATTCAAAATTTAAGTTAGTATATGCTTATTGAACAACCCGTAATATACCATTCATATTCCAAGCAGGGAAGAAAAGCAGCTGAGTATTGAGCTATTTATACATGTATACCAGTTTCACCTTAGATAGTAACGTTTTTCAATCGAAGTCATTTGTAAGGTTTCGTTTAATACGGGCTTAATTCAAGGATCAATATAGCGTGGGTGTCAAGTATCGGTCTCATTTGAGAGGTTTGATGTTTTCCTTATTAATTTTGAATGCATTTTTGCAGGTAGTATTTTCCTCTAGCACTGGAATGACTAAAGAGGAAATATCAATTTCCTAGTTCATTTTTAATTGTAAAATCGGATAATAGGCTAGGTCCGAGAAGCATCATTGATATAGAATGGGTATTTACTCGTCTGAGGATTACAGTTATTGGTAGATGATATTACTAAATTATTGAGAGCATTTGGAAATCCCCACCGAGGTTTCAAGGTATTATTATTGAATTTGGTACTTATGACGCCCTCTATGAATAAGGTATTGCAGTTTAGTATCGGGGATCTGTAGTATGGATCCAACTGTTCTGTCATGTCGTCAGAGACAAGTCTCTGATGTCGTTCTCTATTTTCATGCGTACGTTGTTCGATGTAGAAACTGGCTGTTATAATTTTACCGTTTGGGAAGATCCAAGCCTCACGTAACAAAGGGTAGTTTTGGGAAAAATTGTTTGTCATCTCAGTGACAGATCTGAATCAGACTATCCCAGTCAAGTAGCAAATTAAATGAATTGCTTTATTGGTCGTGGAGTTGGTTGAAGTTACAGTTGATTGTACACATTTGTGGATTAAAACTTGACCAGGAGTTTTTGCGTGTATGTTCTATTGTCCATTCTCCTGCATTGGAGAGTGTCCAATACAGGAGAACGGATAATAGAATTCACCATGGTATTTTCGATTAAGAGTGTCAAATACAGGAGAATGGACAATAGAACTGACTTCACGTCAGTGTTTGAACCAATTTATTTTTTTGTAATTTTTGGAAATGTTCTAGGAGTACCGTTCTTACAAAATTTTAAAGACGTCTTTGTATCGATATTCTACAACTAGTTACCAAGTTTCAATTCGATCGAGTCTATATTTTTTGAGTTATCGAGGAAATTATATTCCAGGTGGGTATAACTCCGGAACCGTTGCCCGTAAACAAACTTAACTCTTCCATTCGGATACGCATACCTTGAAAATTGCAAGTTCCTATCTCCTTTCGTTCGAAAGTTATCGAGGCAACGGTCACCCATCCATCTACTGAACTCACACAAGGCAGCTCGAATCTCCAACAGTATATATTCGATCGCGTTCAAAATTGGAAATTTGCAGTACAGTTAGGTTTTATGGGCTCTCACAAAATTTCGACGATGTCGGACGAATAGACTGATATATAGAATTTTTTTCAATAATTTGCAATGATTTTTTTTAAGTTTTCTAGTGATACGATCCTCACAAAATTTTGCAAGAATTTTCGCATTGGCATTCTACAACTTAAAACCATCTTTGAATTTAATTGGTTTTATATTTTTCGAGTTATTGATGAAACAATCAAATTTCAGATGGGCATAACTCTAAAGAAGTTTGGCCGATTATGCCTATAAACGAACTCAAATGTCGCTTACAGATGCACAACCTAACCTGAAAATTTCATGTCGCTTTCTCTTTCCGTTCTCATGTTATCGAGACATAAAAAAATATTTTTTTTTATTATTTGAAGGAAACTTAACTTAAGGAGTCAACTTGTATTTTGTTGAACAAAGAATGCAATTTTTCAAACTGCCCTATTGGAATTGGCATTAATTGGCTGAATTCATTCAAAAAGGAGTTGGAACTTGGAAATAATTTTTTTCATTTTCGTCGATCTCTATGAAAAGTGACATTTTACGTACTAATTGCTGCTGTAAAGTCGACTATTATTGAAGGCAAGCACAGTGCGGACGAGAAAGTAATTTCTCGTCTGCAAAATTACTTTCTCGTCTGCCGTGGTCACTATGACCACGGATTTCAAATTGCAGTTTCGAATATAATAGACAGTTTTTCGTCCTTGGTACATAAATAACTATTCAAATACTGTCAAAGTGACTATTCTCGAACTTCAGAATAGCTACATCAACAAAAAATAATTCTGAAGATTTTCGTGAAGTGTCCGACGAAGATTCCGAGACGTACGGAATTTAGTTGTTTCTGACAAATATCTGGTGTTCATTACGCAGAAGCAATTCGCAAAATAATAAATATTTTTCAGAGTTTGGGAGAGAAAACCCAGAAAGAAACCATTTAATAATATATTCTGTAATCTCAACGCTATAAATATACGTTATAAATCGTATAAATCTACGTTGATATAAGTTTATCCGTACTTTTGAATATTCAGAAATATAGGATTCAGTGGAATTAATGTTCTTTCTCGTATTACTATTGCTCATTGGTCCATCTGAAGCATTATTATGTTAACAATTGGAACATTTTGCTGAGGACATATTAAATCATTGTGTGAAATTTGTAGCGTTTTTTTACATTTCTGCACGCTTCGTCATTATCCTCAACATTTGTCCCTTTTCCATTCCGGAGAAAAAGGATGAATATTCCACATAAAGCCCTGGCTTCCAGCATAAAGCAAGACAAACATCGTATTTTATGAAATTCGTTAGGATGAAATCCCACCCTGAAAGAAGCTCCCATAAATAAAGAAATATTTTTCGAGAGATTAACAATTCAGAAGCGGTTGAGGGTTCTGGTCTTTTATGTGCAATTTTCCAAATATGAAAATATATGTAAATAAAGCCGCAGCCTGGATGCTTTCAGGGAGCATCTGCAGAAGAATTTTGAATATAGCTCAGTCGTATTTGATAACATGCTCAAAGAGTGAAGCAATATCTGACATAATGTGGGTCGTAATAAGTTCGCAGTTTACAGCTTCATTAAATTGAAGTAAACTCTTAAAAGATCATTCAGAAACACACCGTTGAAATTGCTCGCTTAAGGTATTGCCGTAGATCGTGATTTCCTTCGAGGACCTGTTAAAGAATTTGCTCTATAGTCACAATCTTCACATTTGAGTAAATTTTAGATTTCGTGGTTGCGGGAATATTCACACGAAGGTCCTCATCAAAATGTTTCTCTATTTTCACCCAGCCAGCAAATGATCGTTGAACATGAGTAAAAAAATCTGACTATTTTATTTATTTAAAAAATTCATTTCAGTTGATACCCAATACATTTTTTTACGTGTTAAAGCTAGAAAGTAGCTTGAACGTTCATGCAGTGTTTCGTGAATGTGTGTAAGGTGTGAATAGATAATGCCTGCAAAAGCTCTTGACTTCACGTCAATTTACAGTCACCATTTTATCCTATTAAACAACTAACCTGAAGCCTCTGTTGAAATTATTATTGCCTTTCTATTTTTTTCTGTGAAATTGATAACAGAGTTGTTGAAAAATATTAAGAGCACATGCGTGACGTTATTAGCTTTAGCGCACTACTTCATTTATTGATCGATATAACGCTGAGTAAGTTCACTAGGTATTTTATTTATTTCAAAATTTGAATTCAGTTGATGTCCAATGCATGTTTTCACGTGTTAATGCTAAAAATTGGTTCAAGCACTTACTTGAAATCAGGAGCTTTTGCGCATTGTCTATTCACCTCTATTGGGCACTCTTAATCGAATTTACCACCGATATGGACCGTTTTTCAGCTTTTATAAGATACTAGCGCCACGGTACGTGCTTCGCTACGTATAAAGTGAAATAATAAAAAAAAATAATTGGAACGTCAAATTCATTTTAAAAAAAAAAACATTTTATTAATTGCTAGCTAACTTAATCCAAAACATTTGGATAAACAATATTTTTTGTCTTTACATTTTGAGCATGAATAAACAAACGGCTGAGGGTTTTTCATTTTCGACCGTTAATTTTCTGCTTAATGTTTGAATATTTTGAGTAATTTTAATGCAAAAATCCGTCCGATCAAACGGATATTCATTATAGATTTCGTAACTTGACGAAAAGGTCCAAATCCCAAGATACGTTTTCTGGAGTAACGCTCCTTTAAGTTTTTCATTGGGTGTAAATGAAAATAATTTAAGACAATGCTATTTCGGACGCTCCGAGAATAGATCCCGCCGCCCCACGAGGCTCGGAAGACTCGGGCGCTATAAATTCCCAAACCAACGCCTCAGCTCACTCGGCCACGTTGCCTAAGTGAATCAACTCCGATTATGTACCAATTAAAGATTTTTAGTACTAAGATGATTTCCGTCTTTCGATTTTCAGAATATCGTCAATCCTGTCAAGCGATCGATCGAAATCGGTTACTCGTTCATATTTCTCGCAGTTTTTCTAGACGATTCCAAGATTTTCGAGTAATTCCGTTCGAAATTCAAATTCGATTTGACATTTCTCATCGCTCGTTCAGACCGAAAACGTCGACCTTGAAGGAGCCGCGTTAAAATTCGCCACAGAAATACGTGAAACGTCAGAATTTTGCCGGTTTTCGCGAAAAGTCACATTTTCCTATCGTTCCTTCGGGAAAACGAAAGAGAGGATCGAAAAAAGGGCTCCGTTACTGACTAATTTCGAATCTCGTCTTCGTGTTCCCGCAAATACCGTCGATCCGAACGCCACCGTTTCTCCGAATTCCTTTCCACAATTTTGCTCCTTTTGCCAAAATCGGCGTTTTTTCGCCTTTTCGCGATTTTTTTTCAAATACGCGAATCTCTACGAAACCCCCGCATTTTTCCTCGATAAACCCTTTCGAAATCTCTCGGAAAGGGCCGAATATTTTTTAATTCTGTGAACGGCGTTTTGTTGACTTGAGATTCGTGTAAATGTCGGCTTAAAAAATAATGATGGCTGGCGTCGCGGCGTCGTCAATTTTTTTTCCCAGGAATACCCTGTAGCTCGATAACGGTTTAAAATGGAAAAAAAATGGAATTCGGAAATAAAATTTAGAATTGCGCCATCTTTCGAGCGGCATAATAAAAAAGGTGTATTCCTGGGAAAAAAATTGACGACGCCGTGACGCCAGCCATCTTTATATTTCACGCTGACAATCCTGAAAATTCCAAGTGGCTATCTTGTTATCGTGAGATACATAATATTTTTTCATAATTTTATTTAAACTTTCTAGTAATACGTTCACGTACGTTTTTATGTCGGTATTCCACTGCTAATTACCAAGTTTCAATTCGATCGGACCTGTATTTTTTGAGTTATCGAGAAAATAATATTTCAGTGGGTATAACTCCGAAATCATTGGGCCGATTATGGCTAATACCGAACTTGAGGGTCGCATTCGGATGCGTAAGCTACCGGTAGTCACTTGGTAGTCACTTTCTGTTTCCGTTCGAAATGTATTGTGGCAACGGTCACGCATCCGGCTACTGAAATCACACAAGGCTACTCAGATCTCCAACACTATAGATCCGATCATGTTCAAATTTGGAACTTGGCACAAGAGTTAGGAAGGCTCACGCAAAATTTCAGTGATGTCATATGGATAGTTTCTGATATATAGAATTTTTTTCAATGATTTCCGTTTGAAAGTTCTCGTGGCAACGGTCACCAATCCAGCTACTGAGCTCACCCACAATATAGATCCGATCATGTTCCAATTTAAAAATTGGTAGTAGAGTTAGGTTTTGAAGTCTCTCTCAAAATTTCAGTGATTTCGGACCGATAGTTTCTGAGATACACAATTTTTTTCAATGATTTTCTAGTGATACGATCCTCCAGAAACTCTTTGAAAATTTGCGCGTAGGCATTCTACAACTAATTACCATGTTTGAATTGGTTCGGTTTCGTATTTTTAGAGTTATTGAATAACTAGCAACAAAATTTCAGATAGGTATAACTCCAAAACGGTTTTTGCCGATTATGCCTATGAAGAGATTCAAATGTCACAGTCGGATGCACACCGTACCCTAAAACTTGCAAGTCGCACAGCGTTGTTTACTGACCACCTTGTATATAATCCAATGCCACCGGTGTGAAGTTATCCACATCCACACATACAATCAACGACCAAAAAATGTTCAAATTGAAATGTTAATAACTCGATAAGTACTTTGTGAATAATGATGAAATTTGAAAGTAATGCTCATGGATGCCTAAATAATCGAAATAAAATGTCAAATAATTTGTGTAGCCCCCAGGGGGCGGTGGCTGGGGGCGGTAAAACGAAAATTGCTATAACTCGGAAAATATTGAGTGTTCCACGATGAGCTTTGGATATGTTGTCAAGAATGGCGTAAATACAAAGATGTAGTAGGTCCAATAGTTTGTGCGACCCAGGGGGGCGGCGATCGGGGGTGGTATATCGAAAAATACCATAAGTCGGAAAATATTGAGTGTTCCACGATGAGCTTTGGATATGTCGTCTAGAATGGCGTGAATAAAAAGATGTAGTAGGTCCCATAGTTTGTGCGGCCCCAGGGGGGCGGTGATCGGGGGCGGTATATCGAAAAATGCCATAACTCGGAAAATATTGAGTGTTCCACGATGAGCTTTGGATATGTGGTCGAGAATGGCGTAATTACAAAGATGTAGTAGGTCCCATAGTTTGTGCGGCCCCAGGGGGGCGGCAATCGGGGGCGGTATATCGAAAAATGCCATAACTCGGAAAATATTGAGTGTTCCACGATGAGCTTTGGATATGTCGTCTAGAATGGCGTAAATAAAAAGATGTAGTAGGTCCCATAGTTTGTGCGGCCCCAGGGGCCATTCCAGACAACATATCCAAAGCTCATCGTGGAACACTCAATATTTTCCGAGTTATGGCATTTTTCGATATACCGCCCCCGATCGCCGCCCCCCTGGGGCCGCACAAACTATGGAACCTACTACGTCTTTGTATTTACGCCATTCCAGACAACATATCCAAAGCTCATCGTGGAACACTCAATATTTTTCGAGTTAACGCATTTTTCGATATACCGCCCCCGATTGCTGCCCACCTGGGGCCGCACAAACTATGGGACCTACTACATATTTTTATTTACGCCATTCTAGACAACATATCCAAAGCTCATCGTGGAACACTCAATATTTTCCGAGTTATGGCAGTTTTCGATATACCGCCTCCGATCGCCGCCCCCCTGGGGCCGCACAAACTATGGGACCTACTACGTCTTTGTATTTACGCCATTCCAGACAACATATCCAAAGCTCATCGTGGAACACTCAATATTTTTCGAGTTATCGCATTTTTCGATATACCGCCCCCGATTGCTGCCCCCCTGGGGCCGCACAAACTATGGGACCTACTACATCTTTGTAATTACGCCATTCTCGACCACATATCCAAAGCTCATCGTGGAACACTCAATATTTTCCGAGTTATGGCATTTTTCGATATACCACTCCTAATCGCCGCCCCCCTAGGGCCGCACAAACTATGGGACATACTACATATTTTTATTTACGCCATTCTAGACGACATATCCAAAGCTCATCGTGGAACACTCAATATTTTTCGAGTTATGGCATTTTTCGATATACCGCCCCCGATTGCCGCCCCCCTGGGGCCGCACAAACTATGGGACCTACTACATCTTTTTATTTACGCCATTCTAGACGACATAGCCAAAGCTCATCGTGGAACACTCAATATTTTCCGAGTTATGGCATTTTTCGATATACCGCCCCCGATTGCCGCCCCCCTGGGGCCGCACAAACTATGGGACCTACTACATCTCTGTATATACGCCATTCTAGACGACATATCCAAAGCTCATCGTGGAACACTCAATATTTTCCGAGTTATGGCATATTTCGATATACCGCCCCCGATTGCCGTCCCCCTGGGGCCGCACAAACTATGGGACCTACTACATCTTTTTATTTACGCCATTCTAGACGACATATCCAAAGCTCATCGTGGAACACTCAATATTTTTCGAGTTATGGCATTTTTCGATATACCGCCCCTGATCGTCGCCCCCCTGGGGGCACACAAACTATGGGACCTACTACATCTTTGTATTTACGCCATTCCAGACAACATATCCAAAGCTCATCGTGGAACACTCCATATTTTCCGAGTTATGGCATTTTTCGATATACCGCCCCCGATTGCCGCCCTCTTGGGGCCGCACAAACTATGGGACCTACTACATCTTTGTAAATACGCCATTCTCGACCACATATCCAAAGCTCATCGTGGAACACTCAATATTTTCCGAGTTATGGCATTTTTTGATATACTGCCCCCGATCGCCGCCCCCTGGGGCGACACAATTTATGGGACCTACTACATATTTTTATTTACGCCATTCTAGACGACATATCCAAAGCTCGTCGTGGAACACTCAATATTTTCCGAGTTATGGCATTTTTCGATATACCGCCCCCGATCGCCGCCCCCTGGGGCCACACAAACTATGGGACCTACTACATCTTTTTATTTACGCCATTCTAGACGACATATCCAAAGCTCATCGTGGAACACTCAATATTTTCCGAGTTATGGCACTTTTCGATATACCGTCCCCGATTGCCGCCCCCCTGAGGCCGCACAAACTATGGGACCTACTACATCTTTTTATTTACGCCATTCTAGATGACATATCCAAAGCTCATCGTGGAACACTCAATATTTTCCGAGTTATGGCATTACTACATTATTACATATTTTTATTTACGCCATTCTAGACGACATATCCAAAGCTCGGCGTGGAACACTCAATATTTTCCGAGTTATGGCATTTTTCGATATACCGCCCCCGATCGCCGCCCCCTGGGGCCACACAAACTATGGGACCTACTACATCTTTTTTTTTACGCCATTCTAGACGACATATCCAAAGCTCATCGTGGAACACTCAATATTCTCCGAGTTATGGCATTTTTCGATATACCGCCCCCGATTGCTGCCTCCCTGGGGCCGCAAAAACTATAGGACCTAATACATTTTTGTATTTACGCCATTCTAGACAACATATCCAAAGCTCATCGTGGAACACTCAATATTTTCCGAGTTATAGCATTTTTCGTTTTACCGCCCCCAGCTACCGCCCCCTGGGGATTACACAAATTATTTGACATTTTATTTCGATTATTTAGGCATCTATGAGCAACACTTTCAAATTTCATCATTATTCACCAAGTACTTATCGAGTTATTAATATTTCAATTTGAACATTTTTTGGTCGTTGAGTGTTTGTGTGGATGTGGATAACTTCACACCGGTTCCAATGCCTCAGTTCTACTCTTCCTAAAATAAAAACCCCTGATAGTCGGGGTTTTCCCTTTTAAGTTCGCTTCAAAATTAAATCTGGCCGTGCTTCCACCAAATAATTCCACCAATTGCTTTCTCCGCTGAACTTCCGCAAAATGGACGATCTCATCTTACCCACACCGACTCTGACAAAATTTCAGACCGTCAAAACGAAACAATATTGCCAATCCATCCGGTTCTCTGAACACAATTCTTTATGCGTTGCTTGGCACTACTGAGACCCAACCTCAAATTCAATATAATCGACAAATTTACCGCAAGCAAAACATAAACAAACCTCTGCCTGGATCAAAAAGGAACGTTACAAATACTACAGTTTGCAAATTTTCATTGAGCCCCTGAAGTAGTTACAGGGTGTTCATACTTAGTGTACTAATCAAATGAGATGTTCGAAATGATTCCCATTACTAGCCAAACAATAATACAGTCTGTTCTCAAATGTTTGTATGCCCCCTCTGAATAAATCTTGACCTGTTCCGGCATTTTCTCTCAGAACGTCACTGTCGTGACATAATTTGCCTGGCAAGTTTTCAAATTGACACCTGGTATATTGGTCGCGTTCGGCAGAAAGATTAGTAGCATGAACCGCTACGCTACCGGTAGGTAGCGGTATCGTGATCTGCCGAACGGACAGCTCCTTTTGTCGGCAAATCACAGATGTTTGAAGCTCAGGTTAGGTGATTCGATTTTTTTTTGATTGCCTATCACACAAATAAATATTCAATCATGAATCCAAATATCATTTCATTACTCTTCGAAGATGATAATATTACAGCCAACATAAGAAGTGAACTTGTTAAATTATTGTCTCGACCTATGCCTTTATTGGAATATGAAAACAGAGAAATTATTCCCAGGAATCCGAATATTTATAAACATACAATTCCTCAATATATGGGTGATTTATTCAAAGACCATTTTAGAATGTCCCGAAGTGCAGGTAATTCTTTCCGTCGAAAATATATGTCCAGTATTAATTTTTTCGCTCCTTATTTTTAAAATAAATGTCACAACTATCAAACTTACAACATGTTACCGATGCTGAGCGGAAATAATTGTCGCTCCTTAAAATGACAACCGCTACTTTGCATGTTTCACAGTGAGCGTACCGTTCGACAGGAAAATAATAGAAATGTGACAACTGTTCCGCAACTGTTGGTTCTGCCGAGCGCGGCCACTGAAATGGGAAAGTTCAACAGGTAATTCCGCAAAAGGGACAGAAAAACATTATTCAATAAGAATGATGATGAGAAAAATAATTTTTGGCACTTTTGTTCTTCTGGACAGTGCTTATCAATTTGCCCAAATGTCTGTAAATTTCAAATTTTCTGCTGAAAATGGTCTTGAACGTTTTGGTTCGACTCACTGATCAATAATCCGTGGTCCAAATCGATTCTGCCCGGCCATAGACACGATAACACTCGAACGGAATGAGCTAGACAGTTGAAATTTTCAGAGTAGGTTTGGCAGGTAAATATCTCGGTTAAGTTCGTTTTTGGCCAGAATCGGCTTGATGGTGTCAGAGTAACGAAAAAAAAATTTTCGTTTCAACATATTTTAAGATGAAGTTCCATCATAAGAATCCCTAGATATCATTTTCAACACTTACAAATTAATACTTTGGAAGATATGATTTTTCAAAATTTCAATATTAGATTCGTACCTCTCAGCTCCCCTCAGCTATCGTAGATGCTCTTGTATTATAATCCATATTCATATGTTAGTGTGTTTAACTTACTTCCTAATAAACTGAAGATTTTGAACATTCGTCGTTCTAGGAATATTAAATTGAAGAAATGGGTTTCATCAAATCTGGGATCCAAATCAAATTTCATATTATTGTTATTATTATTGACAATTATAGATTGTAGGGGTGGGGTTTGAATGTGTTCATATTCTGTTGATTTGTTACCCATATTGTAACAATTGTAACTTGTGTGTATTTTCGTAAATAATTCGTAAATTTTTGTAAATAAATAAATAAATATGATGATGATGGAAATATATAATTTGGTAAGTTAAACAAATTGGGTTCAGAATATTTCCAGTAAAAACAAAACTAGAATATTGGCTAGGTTGCAATTGATATAATATAATGTTCATAATGGATTTGAGGAATGAATATCTCGGATAAGTTCGTTATTGGTAGAATTGTCTGTTGGTTTTGGATTAATAATTGTTGGCACTCTTGTTAAATTTAAATTATTTCAAGATGTTCCATTGATATAATTTCCAACTCAGAGAAACAATACCTACTTTCGGAGATATGATTTGTCAAAGTTTGAACAAGGACGCCAAAGCTCCTGTCCACAGGGCTTTTCCACTGTTAATAATGATTTTTCTGTGCTTCTCTTGCGGAATCACCGATAAACATTCCCATTTCAATATACATGTATTTCTCCGCACTATCCTCATTACTATATTAGATTGAATAATCATCGAATTATCCGATAATGTTTCGGTTAGGTATGGATAATAACTCCCTAAAAACGATGATAATTCAAGTCGTTTTATCTAGGGATAATGGTGCTACCCTTAATGTTCCCATCCAATCGAATTCTTGGTCCCAATTGACCGTTTTCCTTTCAAACGATAATTTGAAAGGTTAATGGTGGTGATTTAGGATTATAGCGCTTAAAAGAAAGTCATAATAAATGAAAGGCTGCTACAATGAGATCGAAAGAGCCCCCCAAAGCACTCACCGGGTATCGGAATTTCCACGATTAATGGAAGAGATAATAAGCAGGGTTGGGGTGGAATGAGAGACCACGTAAATATTTCGAAAACTCAGACGTTTGATATCAGTACCAGTCAAATGGAGTGGAATTGATAGTTATTTTGAATTAATCGTGAATTAAACTCAAACTACATATAGTATTGTTTTAACAATAATGTAAGAATTCGCACTATGCCTAATGCAGACATCTAGGGTATAAAAAAAAGCACTGACGTGAAGTCATTACTCTTTGGCGCGCGTGTTCACGGTAGCTAATTCGAATTGAATGATGAGTACTTCAAGCTCAGTGGATAGAGCGAGCCGAAGATCTACCCAAAGGACAGTGGACACCATTCACTGTCGGTTCAAGAATTAACAGTGCTGTATCTAAGCTGCCATCAGGATAGAGTAACAAAGTTGAAAAAGAACACAACTGACTCTCCTTAGTCGCACAAGCTCCTAGAAGATTTGGGAGGGTCAGTATAATCCTAATCATGTTTATAGCACGCGCGCAAAAGCAGATTGACTTTTTACACTTTTTCTTTCATTGTTAAGTCAATCTGCTTTGGCGCGCGTGCTATAAACATGATTAGGATTATACTGACCCTCCTTCTAGGAGCTTGTGCGACTAAGGAGAGTCAGTTGTGTTCTTTTCCAACTTTGTTACTCTATCCTGATGGCAGCTTAGATACAGCACTGTTAATTTTTGAACCGACAGTGAATGGTGTCCACTATCCTTTGGGTAGATCTTCGGCTCGCTCTATCCACTGAGCTTGAAGTACTCATCATTCAATTCAAATTAGCTACCGTGAACACGCGCGCCAAAGATTATTGACTTCACGTCAGTGCTTTTTTTTTCAAGTTCCTTTAACAAATATAGCTATCATTACAGTTTGGTTGTTAGCTTTACCGTAGATCGAGAAAAATTGCGGTTGTGGGACCTCCGTTAGGAACGCAATTGCCTCTTCTCCAAATCCGAACGTATTTTAATATAGATCTACTGAATATAGTTATTCATAAATTTGTCTCAGGGCCACCATACAGACATTTCAACTCGGAAACAACGCTATTTCCCCCAAACGGACTTGTGTCCGTGCACTGAATTGACATATTCTTTTAGAACCTCACAATATCGGCTCATTTCTCCCAACATATCCCATACAACCCAAAAACAGTCACTTCTCGTCTGCGCATGCGCACTCTACTCGTGGCTGCAAGTCCTCCCAAAATTACACACCTCACAAAAAACTTCGATTCTCCAACACTAGTGGATCAGGAGAAATCGCTTCTTGAATCCACGCATGCGCAGACCCTCACCAGGGGATTCTATGGAGGAATGCGCATAACGAAAAATGCCCGTAAGGGGTAACATCAATTTCAAAATTAGTCCCAGGGCCACGGTACGGAATCTTCAACTCGGTAACAACGCTGCATCCGCCAAACAGACTTGTCCTTGCACTAAATTGCCATGAATAATCTTTTAAAACCTCACAATATCGGCTCAGCACTACCAACATAACCCATACATCCCAAAAACAGTCACTCCTCTGCTGCGCATGCACAATCTACTCGCGGCTAAAAGTCCTCTCAAAATCACACACCTTACAAAAAACTCCGATTATCCAACACTAGTGGTTCAGGAGATATCGCATCTTTAATCCACGCATGCGCAGACCCTCACCTGGGGATTCTATGGAGGAATAGCATCCGCCACCCCAAAACCCCAATCCTCTCTGACGAAATTCCACCAGTTAAATCACTGATGGTCTGCTCATGCGCATAACGAAACATGCCTGTAAGGGGTAAAATTAATTACAAAATTAGCCCCAGGGCCACGGTTAGTGTCCGACCGAAACTGGTTTTCCAGCCGAAACCGAAACCGAAACCGAACTTTCGGCCAGGCTCTAAGTTTCGGCCGAAACCTAAACCGAAACCGAAACTTTATATTTCATACTGAAATCTACTGTATTTTTTACAATTTTATTTGCATATACATAAAAACAGTTAAGCAGTGTTAAATAAAATAAAAAGACAACTTTTTTGATATCTTTAGTTATTATTTTGGTATTAACAAGTTATAAAAATAATCAGTCGAAGTATACAGGGTAATTCCAAATCAGAAATCAACCTTGGAGGAGGTGTTAGTGTGGATAATTTGCTGTGGTTTGAGCCATTTTTATTGATGACCAAAAATCAACAGTTTCCGAGATATTTGAGTTCTGGATCTGATGAAAAAGAATTAGTATGATTTGAAAGGGGATGTAAGAAGCAAATAGAGAAAAATAACGAATTCAATATTTTTTTGTTGCAAATAAGCTCGAAATTCCATTAGAAAATGTATTCATAAATTATGTTCCACCATTCCATATAGGCAAGCACATGCCGTCTTTCTGATATCTTCAGTTGTTATTTTCCGCCTGAAATTTACTCAGGCTGTCTTTTGATACACATTCACTATTTTATATGCCGGACATTCAAAAGGTTGCTTATAAAAAATCTGCTGAAACGAAACTAGTTATGCAATGTAACGAAATCTTTTATAGAATGAAAAAGGAATTTGGCAAGTTTTTAAAATAGTTTTGGCATACAAAATTGTGAAATTCGAAAGTTGCAGACAAATTGATATTAGAAATTGATATTTCATATTTATTCCTATACCACATTTCAAATCATACTAATTCTTTTTCAACCTCTTATACAGCATAGTTTCGATTTTTTCGTACATATCATATCCTTTTCTGTTGAAAATAAACCCAAATTATCATTCAATTTGGTCAACGTAGAAAAAATTGACGAAATATGAACTAAGTTCATAATAACTTTTAAAAATCACCCGAACTCCAAAAACTGTTGATTTTCGGTTATTAATAAATATGTATTAAACAACAGCTAATGAGACATACTAACTACTCCTCCAAGGTTCACGTCATATTTGGAATCACCCTATGTAATCTAATTAATAATCATTAAAGTGAATTCTCATGAATTCTCAGTCTTAACAAAGATAGATTACAATAACTTGTACGACAATTATGTCCATCTACTTTTAACTCCTGGCCAAACGACCAGGATAATTCACGAACAGTCAAGTTTCGGCCCGGCCGAAAGTTTCGGCCATTTTGGGCCGAAACCGAAACTAAGGCCGAAACTAGATTTCTTGGCCGAAACTGGCCGAAACCGAAACCGAAACCGAACTTTCGGTCGGTCACTAGCCACGGTACGGAAACTCCAACTCGGAAACAACGGTGCATCCGCCAAATTGACTTGTCCTTGCACTGAATTGCCATGAATATTATTTTAAAACCTCACAATATCGACTCAGCATTCCCAACATAACCCATCCAACCCAAAACAATTTACTTCTCTTCTGCGCATGCGCAATCTACTCGCGGCTAAAAGTCCTCTCAAAATCACACACCTTACAAAAAACTCCGATTCTCTAACGCTAGTGGTTCGGGAGATAAGGCATCTTTAATCCACGCATGCGCAGACCCTCATCAAGGATCTGGATTCTATGGAGGAATAGCATCCGCCACCCCAAAACCCCAATCCTCTCTGACGAAAACTACAGCACTTAAATGAATTCTCATCTGCGCATGCGCAATACGAAAAATGCCCGGAAAGGGCAGCATGAACCTCAAAAACATAGGTTTCGGCATTAAAAGCAAATTATTCCGCAAAATAGTAGTAATTTTTTGATTTTTTTCATGTCACGTGATCTTCACGAAATTTTGCAAAAGTATTTGCTTTGGTCTTTTGCATCTAACTACTGAGTTTCAATTTAATCAGATCAGTATTTTTCGAGTTATCGTGATTTTTTTTTGCCACCTTAGGGCCGTCCGTTCAACACAAAACTTCGCAGCCATATGAAGGTCATGATTCCACAATTTGATGCCAAATTTCAAAAAGATTGAGTGATCGGTTCCGGAAATATTCATAAAAAACGTTTTTACTAAAAATGGGTTCAAGCCCTGTGGACAGGAGCTTTCTGGCGCTCTAGTTCAAACAGACAAATTATATCTCCGAAAGTATTGGTTTCTCTGAGTTGGGAATTATATCAATGTATACATATAGAGCTGCATCATAAAGGAAATTCAATTCAAATAATAGTTTATTTATCAAGATTAAATGAGCAATCATGAGAATGAGAACTGCACCATGGAAGAAATCGAATTAAATCTGGCCAATTTTGCCCAATAACGAACTTAACCGAGATATTCATCTCCCTAACCTACTCTGAAAATTTCAACTACCTAGCTCATTCCGTTCGAGAGTTATTGTGGAAAAACATATTTTAAATTTTCAAAATTTTTTTTTTTACACTTTGCGGTAATCTGGTCAATACAAAACTTCACATGCGTATAAAGGTCATGATTCTACAATTTGATGCTAAATTTCAGATAGATCGAAGGAACTTGTCCGAGATATTTACGCTCCAAAACCACCTTGCAATTTTCAATCCGCTTACTCCTTTCGTTCGAGAGTTATCGTGCCTACGGCCGGTCGGCAGGCCGGACAGAATCGATTTCGCACTCGGATTCTTGATCAGTGAGTCGAATCAAATCTTTTGAGACCATTTTCAGCCAAAAATTCCAAAATTACAGACACTTGGGCAAATTGATAAGCACTCTGTTCCGAGAAACTAGAGCGCCAAAAAAACAAGTTTCGATATTCCATAAAACATGTGTTAAAGAACAGAAGAAATAATGAAAAAATTACCTTGTAATCGATCAAAAATTTCCTCATCTACGTTCACCAAATTTTCTCCTCTCTCGAACTAAAGAATTATGCTTTCAATATTTACGTAATATTTTCAAACATTTTCGGGTGAGGTCCCCGTTGCATCGCTAAAATACGAGTATTTCAACCCCAATATTTTTGAAGTTACAATATTCCCTTCTGTCAAGTTGACATTATGAAAATTCATACATAGAATAGAATAATTATATCAATCTGTGAAATACGATTTACATTGAAATTTTGAAAAATCATATCTCCGAAAGTATTAGCTTGTTAGAGTTAAAAATGATATGAATGGATTCTTATGATAAAACTGCTTATTAAAAAAAATAAAATTTGGAATTTGTTTTGTAAAAAAAAATTTTTTTTTTATTACTCCGAAACCTTCTGTCCGATTTTGCCCAGTAACGAACTTAGCCGAGATATTTATCTCCCAAACCTACTCTGAAAATTTCAACTGTCTAGCTCATTCCGTTCGAGAGTTATCGTGCCTACGGCCGGACCGGCCGGCCGGACGGCCGGACAGAATGAATTTCCACCACGGATCCTTGATCAGTGAGTCGAACCAAATCGCTTAAGACCATTTTCATCGAAAAATTCGAAAATTACAGACATTTGGGCAAATTGATAAGCACTCAGTTCCGAGGAACTAGAGCGCCAAAAACGGCCTTAACTCCGAAACCGCTCGGTCGATTTAGCCCGTTAACGAACTTGTCCGAGATATTTACGCTGCGAAACTACCCTGCATATTTCAACCCCCTAAGTCGTTCCGTTCGAGAGTCATCGTGCTAACGGCCGGCCGGCCGGCCGGCTGGACCGGACGGACAGAATTGAATTTGACCTCGAATTCTTCATCAAGGAGTCGAACCCAATCGTTTGAGACAATTTTCGAAGAAAGTACGAAAAATACAGATATTGTGACGAAATGATAGCACGCTGTTCCTTGCGGAACACGCGCGCAAAAGGGATTTAAATAATTGTTTGCCTGCTTCAAATTAATAAAAACTTCGTTATCAAAGTTATACTCAAATAGGCACTGCGCTTTTGCATTACTACGATTGCTTCGGATCTAGAGTTATCAAAGTAAACCATATTCCTTCATTCTCAATATTTTTACGTTATCAATGTTTATATACTTGGGGTTACTTTGATTATCCATAAGTTTACATACATTATCAAAGTCACCCATACTATGAAAATGAAAATTCAGTTGATATCAAAATTGAACTATATTCCCTATAAAAATAACAAAACTCAAATTTGGCAATTTCTTTGATTACAAGATAAAATAACATGTTTAAACTCAACTAAAATGCACCGAAAAAGTACAACACCTAATGAACAAAATTTATTGTTCAAAAACATCAACTGCTTTCGAAAACACATATTATGTTCAGCGCCGTCCAGAAGTTCCTGCTGGAGGTTCTAAAATGGCTATGATGTCCTCCAAACTCACCGTAAACGTGTCGTTCGGGACAATTTTGAATGTCGACACAATAATGGCGGAACTTCAACCTTTCGAATGGAACAGACCTGAAATTTAAAAAATTCGTTCGTCTATACCAACAAACAATGGAAAATAACAAAAATGTCATTGTTTTCAAACTATGGGGTGAATTTGGGAACTATCAATCTGACCCCAAAAGTGTTATCAAAGTGACCCCATATGATGTATCCCTTAATAAGTTTCAACCGAACATATTTTTTATCGAATTTCAAATTTGCTGAGGTTATGTAGAAATCACTCCATCGAAAATAACCGATATTGTAATGGTATATTATTTAACGACCGGTAATTTAAGTCATAACTCACGCAGATAGATTTTGCAGCACGAGCCGTAGCCGAGTGCTGTAATTCATCAAGTGAGTTATGACCATGACTGCAAGTTGAATACTATACTTTATCTACGACTATAACAATAAATACTAAGATACAAGTACAGAGAAAGAACTTTATTGTAAAATCTTAATAGTTACATATTACAATGTTATGAAAATTTTAATTGTATTTACTAATTTTTTTTATCAATAAAATTAACTGTAAAGTTTGAATAACCAGTAAACTGAATATGTGGTACTGAATTATGCAAGTTTATTGTTTCTTTTTGTGTTTGTTCCATATATGTTGTTGATATACTAACTGGTTGAGGTGTTATTGAACTGTATATTTTATTGCAGTATCTGTCTTGTTCTTCTCGGAGTCATCAATGTACCCCTCAGCCACAGTAGCTCATCGCCAACCGCCATGGCGGTGCAGTGCCGTTATATCCCCTCCAGCATCTACTTATAAAGTTAACGACGAGCGACGAAAACAATGCCCTGTATATAATTTACAGTCGGGTAATTTCAAAAATGTAGCAATGTCATTCCCCATTGCTCCAAATTTATTAATGCCAATTCCTTGTGAGTGATATTTCCCATTTTGAAATTTAACGAATAATATCGTTTGCGATATATCAGTAGGACGAAGACTTAAATATTTTTTAACTATGGTATAAAAATTTCCCGTAACAGTGAATTTTCTGTCTATATTTCTTTTTGTATTTGGTATACGGACCATAATAATAGATCCAAGGTCTTCTAAATCTGTAATTTGCATAGAGTGCAATTCTGCTGCACGACAAGTACCCATAATGCCCATTATTAAAGCAACCTAAAATAAATTATGATTTCAACTAGATGATGAAAACGATTGAATTATTATGAGATCTACCACCTTTGTCGCCAGATATTTTTCATCAGCAGCTTCATTTATGAAATTATTTAGTTGTTCTGGCGTAAAAGTTTTTGACTCTTGGCCGGTGCGCCTCACTACACGAAAGACTCATTGCACAGAAGCTCTACTGCATCGAACTTTACTGCATCGACGAGGCACCACATCGAAAAACCCCCCACTTTAGAAAGTGGGCGGCACTAACTAGAGTTAATGTTCGTGCTTTCTCCTGATTGGCCGAACGTGAAAACCCGTTTATCGATCGTCTTCGTCGATAGTTTCGCTGATGAGAGGCAGTGATGCCAGATGTCGAATATAAAATTATGGTACAAGGATGCCAGAATTATGGAATTTTAAGGCAAATTATGGTACACAGATGCCAGAATTATGGAATTTTCGGGAACATTATGGTACAATTAAGTATGCATATTTATTCAAAGTAATAAGTAGTACTGTGAAAAAAACAACGAATTGGTATACATAGAATTAAAAAACCAATCTGTATTTATAGAAATAAAAAGTTAATTTGAAATTAATCATGTTCGTGCGTTCAAAAAAATTCGTGGTCAAGTAGGCTATGGAATTTTAAACGTCTGAACGTAGTTCAGAAAATTAACCTTTAAAATTCCATAGACTACTTGACCACGAATTTTTTTGAACGCACATTATTTGGTTTTGAAAACCGGAAAAAAATCAAGTATGGAAATTAAATTACAAAATATATACTTTACAAAGTAAATTCATGTCTGTACATTTACCCTAAAACTACGTCGGAAAGTAAATTTCTACATCTTCCTCGTCATCAGATTTGTACAAATTTTTGGCTTCCATTGCCTGTTCTAAAGAATCTGTTATTTTGAATTTGTAGCATTCTCCATTGGTGCTTTGCGATGCTAAGAGCAATCCATTGATTGAATTTGTACAAATCCGATTTCGGATATTAGTTTTTATTAAATTGACTTTTGAAAAAACCCTTTCGCAAGAAGCATTTGAATGTGGTGTTGCCAAAATATCAAGAACAAATTCGCCCAATTCCCTAAATGAATTTTGACCAGAGTGGTCAGTTAATACCATGATTTTATGCCAGTATTTGTCAACAAGACTTACATTTTTTATATCTTCTTCAAAATCATGGATTAACTGACAATACAGCCTCCACTGATCATCCACCTTTTGTTTCTTTTCAGTATCGTTTTTATTTATAATTCTAGGTAACGAATTCATGACACCCAAAATGGATTGAGGTTTTTCCTTATTATGTTTATTGTCAAATATGGCGATTTGAGATAAAATATTTTCTTTGAAATCAAATCTTTTTTTAATGTCATTACAGGAAACTATTAAAAATTGCCTGCATCTGATAAAAAAATCTATTTTTTCGTCAGGGGTTAATCTGCTCACATTTTCAGCGACTCTGACACCAAGATATATATCATGTGAACATAGAAACTGTGACACATTATTCGGATCAATATCTGATAAATGAGTTTGATGCACATAATTTGGTTGCAAATATGTCAATAACATGGTTTTAAAAGTTTCAGTCATCTTATTATGGACTGCAGTAATGACAACTCTTTCATTTTGAAAATATTGGTTAAGGTCGACAAATTAGGAAGAATCCATTGCAGGAAATAAAAAAAAAGTTTGGTTTCTGAGTCATTGAGCCTGTTTGCAATTGTTTCAGACGAATTCAACCTATGTTCAGTCCATTGCGCCCTTGCTTTCACGAATACTGCCTATTCTAGATACCGGTAGCCGACGGAAGCAATAAATAATGGGTCGGCCATAAATAAATTGTGGAACTCAAATTTCAAAGGCTCCGACGCAAAATGAAAGTTCTTTATCAGTTTATGTATTCTATGCAGATAAAAGAAATAATCCCCTTATAATGGTCACATCTGTTCTAGAGTAAATTCACAGGAAAATTACGGATTACAACAATAATCTATATTCAAGACCAAACAATTAGAAACGGGCGAAAATATTGAATCGATCGAAATTATGGTACAATTATGGAATGCTCTAAATTTGAGGTCAAAATTATGGTACAATTCCATAATTATGGTACATCTGGCATCGCTGCCTCTCATCGAGCGAAACTATCGACGAAGACGATCGATAAACGGGTTTTCACGTTCGGCCAATCAGGAGAAAGCACGAACATTAACTCTAGTTAGTGCCGCCCACATTCTAAAGTGGGGGGTTTTTCGATGTGGTGCCTCGTCGATGCAGTAAAGTTCGATGCAGTAGAGCTTCTGTGCAATGAGTCTTTCGTGTGGTGCACCCTACTCTTTTTGGCGCTCTAGTTCCTCGGAACTGAGTGCTTATCAATTTGCCCAAATGTCTGTAATTTTCGAATTTTTCGATGAAAAGGGTCTTAAACGATTTGGTTCGACTCACTGATCAAGAATCCGTGGTCGAAATTCATTCTGTCCGGCCGGCCGGTCCGGCCCGCCGTAGGCACGATAACTCTCGAACGGAATGAGCTAGACAGTTGAAATTTTCAGAGTAGGTATGGGAGATAAATATCTCGGCTAAGTTCGTTATTGGGCAAAATCGGACAGATGGTTTCGGAGTAACAACAAAAACATTTTTTTTTTACGGAACAAATTCCAAATTAAATTTTTTTCAATAAGCAGTTTTGCCATAAGAATTCAACGATATCATTTTTAACTCTTACAAGCTAATACTTTCGGAGATATGATTTTTCAAAATTTCAATAATAAATCGTATTTCAACGTTGTCACATAATGATATAATTATTCTATGTATGAATTGTCATAATGTCAATTTAATTTCCTGAGACATGACATTATCTATTAATCGAAGAATTGTGAGCGAAGTGAGAAAAATCTCAGTTGTTTGCTCCGAAATTAGTTTTTCTCAGAAAAGTCTTACATTTCGGAACGGAACATGAAGTAAGAGATCTGAGAGTAGTGAGACTGCTTTTCATCCATAGACATAGATATAACTCTCGAACGGAATGAGCTAGGTAGTTGAAATTTTCAGAGTAGGTTAGGGAGATGAATATCTCGGTTAAGTTCGTTATTGGGCAAAATTGGCCAGATTTAATTTGATTTCTTCCATGGTGCAGTTCTCATTCTCATGATTGCTCATTTAATCTTGATAAATAAACTATTATTTGAATTGAATTTCCTTTATGATGCAGCTCTATATGTATACATTGATATAATTCCCAACTCAGAGAAACCAATACTTTCGGAGATATAATTTGTCTGTTTGAACTAGAGCGCCAGAAAGCTCCTGTCCACAGGGCTTGAACCCATTTTTGGCGCTCTAGTTCCTCGGAACTGAGTGCTTATCAATTTGCCCAAATGTCTGTAATTTTCGAATTTTTCGATGAAAATGGTCTTAAGCGATTTGGTTCGACTCACTGATCAAGAATCCGTGGTGGAAATTCATTCTGTCCGGCCGTCCGGCCGGTCCGGCCGGCTGGCCGGCCGTAGGTACGATAACTCTCGAACGGAATGAGCTAGACAGTTGAAATTTTCAGAGTAGGTTTGGGAGATAAATATCTCGGCTAAGTTCGTTATTGGGCAAAATCGGACAGATGGTTTCGGAGTAACAAAAAAAAAAAATTTTTTTTTACAAGGCAAATTCCAAATTAAATTTTTTTCAATAAGCTGATTTACCATAAGAATCCAATAATATCATTTTTAACTCTAACAAGCTAATATTTTCGGAGATATGATTCTTCAAAATCTCAATGTAAATCGTATTTCACACATTGATATAATTATTCTATGTATGAATTGTCATAATGTCAACTTGACAGAAGAGAATATTGTAACTTCAAAAATATTGGGGTTGAAATACTCGTATTTTAGCGATGCAACGGGGACCTCACCCGAATATGTTTGCAAATATTACGTAAATATTGAAAGCATAATTCTGTAGTTCGAGAGAGGAGAAAATTTGGTGAACGTAGATCAGGAAATTTATGATCGATTACAAGGTATTTTATTTATTACTCATCTTCTTTCATATTATTACTCATCTTCTTTCATACATGTTTTATGGAATACCTACTATTTGTAGGTACTTTAAACCTGTTTTGGGCAATTGTCATGCGAAACTTGTTTTTTTGGCGCTTTAGTTCCTCGGAACAGAGTGCTTATCAATTTGCCCAAGTGTCTGTAATTTTGGAATTTTTGGCTGAAAATGGTCTCAAACGATTTGGTTCGACTCACTGATCAAGAATCCGAGTGCGAAATCGATTCTGTCCGGCCGGCTGACCGGCCGTAGGCACGATAACTCTCGAACGAAAGGAGTTAGCGGATTGAAAATTGCAAGGTGGTTTTGGAGCGTAAATATCTCGGACAAGTTCGTTCGATCTATCTGAAATTCAGCATCAAATGTAGAATCATGACCTTTAACGCATGTGAAGTTTTGTATTGACCAGATTACCGCAAAGTGTAAAAAAAAAATTTTGAAAATTTAAAAAAAGTTTTTCCACAATAACTCTCGAACGGAATGAGCTAGGTAGTTGAAATTTTCAGAGTAGGTTAGGGAGATGATTATCTCGGTTAAGTTCGTTATTGGGCAAAATTGGCCAGATTTAATTCGATTTCTTCCATGGTGCAGTTCTCATTCTCATGATTGCTCATTTAATCTTGATAAATAAACTATTATTTGAATTGAATTTCCTTTATGATGCAGCTCTATCATATGTATACATTGATATAATTCCCAACTCAGAGAAACCAATACTTTCGGAGATATAATTTGTCTGTTTGAACTAGAGCGCCAGAAAGCTCCTGTCCACAGGGCTTGAACCCATTTTTAGCTACATGTTTCTCTGATTGACGTTTGAGAAACGCACGTAATTTTGAATAATTCTCTATATTGATTCCATTATTTATGTTGAGTGTGCTTCTTAGCATGGAGTAGAAAGTCCATAGAGACGATGCTTCATATTTAGTGCTAAGTTCAGTAAAATATGCCAAAAGAACATTCTCTGTAAACGATGACTCAATGTTTTTATTGCAACACCAATCATGAACATTTTTGTATACAACTTTATACTTGTTTTGTGATTTTTCGGCCGATAAATTCTGTACGGTTACATTAGCTGCTTCTCTGTTTTCTGGGGGAGTACATAATAATTCATCTTCACTATCTGAATTCATCTTTTTCAGCAAAATATTCACGGTAATTAGGTAACTTAATTTGAAAACGTCGAAATACTCGAAATTATTCAGGTGACAGAAGTACAGAACCACCTTGATATTAGACTGATAAATAATTCCAAGAATAGTACTTAGTGAGTTATTATAACTCACGTTGTTTGTTTACGGATACTATTAATTGAACGAAAGCAATTGAATAATAAATATATAATTTAATAGGAGTAGATAAACAAAAATTAAAATGCTCATGAAATACTTCATAATTTTGAACAGTGTAACTTTACCGTCAATTTCACTTATACTAATAGAATATAATATACAAAAATATAAGAGCAACTACTTACCTCTATGCTAGCTCGGTACAATAATGGCGGAACTTCAATGTTTCGACTGACGATCGTGCGGATGTTGTCGGCTTATAATTGCAGAAAATTCAAATTAATTTAAAGAAATATTACTCTTTATCTAAGCCCCCCCATAAAATAAATTTCACCCCATTTGACGGTATAGCTGAATTATTGATGTTCCGTGGTGTATTTGATGGCAATAATATTTCTGATTTTACAGTTTTTCAGATTTTACAGGAGTAACGACAGCATTTTAGAAAAATGGTGAAGAAAATGTCCTCATTTTGGTCATGCTTAGCTTGTTAAATATTCAATTTAATCTTTGGTTAGTTCTAGAATTAAAATTGTTGGTGAAGCACTGAGATCAAGAGTATTGGGCGCTTGTTCAAATTTATAGCCACAGCGGTCACCCATGAGGTATGGAACTCGCAGTCGCCAGTTCTTTGGAATTGTTGAATTCACATAATATCTTCTCAAATTCATTATTTCTCCGGAGTAAATTCACATTGTGAAAAATACGTAATTACTACGACTTCTATGTAGATAAAATACCGTTGCGTAGTTATCTGAAAGTAACATGACTATAACCTAACATTTTCAAAATATACACGGTGAAATGTGACAAACTTTCATGGCCAACCGGGAGACTTTATAGAAGTGAATGGAGTATAAAGGATGTTTGGCAGAACGTTGAACATACGAAAATGGTGGATAGGCGGATTCATCTGCTACTCACTCAGCCCTAATTTATTTGACCCTGGACCCCAGGATATTTAAAAAATATTTTTTTTGCTTTCTTGTAGTTTATCCACTTTCTCAAATTTAAAGTGTAATTTTTATTAAAAATGGGTAAAACAGAAAATATTTTTGTTTTTCTTTTTAATATTTAATCTTGACAGATTCTTATAATATTATTGCTTTATTCAGATGTTAGCTACAAAAAAAGTTATGAGTCCTCAAACTTACAGAAAGATGTAGAAAATACTTAAATCTTAACTTCAACTTGCAAAAAAAAACAAAAATTGATTGAGGAGTTCCAATTCTAGCAAAACATCCCTAGTGTGTAACCATAGTTTTATCAAGTAGGAAATTTCGACGAAACTCTACCTTTACGGAAAGTGAAATGTTTTGCGAAATTTAATACTGCAAGGTTGGTAAAAATCTATTAATTTACGGCTTGCCAGTAGTAGTGGTGCAAATTGAGATGCACCCTTGGGTTGGTTACAAAAAGCAGATAGAAATTATTAATTGAATAAATCATTTAATTGTTTCATTAACGCACCTAACTGTGATACAGCTATTTTCTTTGCATTTAATTCAAGAACTTACATAATTTCAATCGATCATTTAATTTTTACCAACCTTGCAGTATGAAATTTCGCAAAACATTTCACTTTCCGTAAAGGTAGATTTTCGTCGAAAATATCGTACATGATAAATTTATGAAATAACTATTGAAAGTTTGTTTTTATAAAAGCAAATTACATACCATTAGAGAGGTCACACACAAGGGATATTTTGCTAGAATTTTAACTCCTCAATCAATTTTGTTTGTTTTTAATGCAAGTTGAAGTTAAGATGTAATTATTTCTTTTCATCTTTCTGTAAGTTTGAGGACACAGAACTTTTTTTCTAGCTAACATCTGAATAAAGCAATAATTTTATAAGAATCTCCCAATATTAAAGATAAAACAAAACAAAAATGTTGCCTGTTTCAACAATTTTCAATAAAAATTACACTATAAAGTTAAGAAAGTGGTACAACTAGAAAAAAGAAAAAATTTTTTCTAAAATATCCAGGGGCCAGGGCCAAATAAATCAGGGCTGAGTAAGCAGATGACCCCACCTATACACCATTCTCGAATGTTCAACGTTCTGCAGAACACTTTCTATATTCGAAATATCATTTTGGATAGCAATAATGAAATTCAATTCATTTTGCGTTATCACGCTAAGAATCACAGAGCTGCCATCGAAAATTTGTATAAGTGGTTTGGAAGGGTGGCGTTGTTATAGGGTGGACAGACTGCACCAATAATATCCCGTTGCCACTGATCATAAACTGACCGTTAGCGCTTTCATTGCCAATTTGGGAGTCCTGATGGAGCATCAGAAACTCACAGAGAGAATCGATTTTGGAACATTCCTCTACCGTTAACAGGTTTTATTGCTTTCATACCATCCGGTGTATAACGTTTCAATATCCATTTTCTGGGATAATATGAACATTATTTAGTTTAATGGTTGCTGGTCAGTCTGTATTCGCAGGCATAGAATAGGAATTGAAACCCTGAAAGTTTCACGGAAACGTTGTATTATTTCTCTTTGAAATTGCACCAATTTAACCTTGGTATATACGATTTTTATTTCAGGTTTGTAACAATTGCAGCTGAATGATCTGACGGCGACCTGTATAATAATAACCTATATAATAATAATAACTCATCCGGTTTATGTAACGAGCCAATAATGCACAGGGTTTCCATTTTCGTAGGTTTTGTGCGGTTTCTCGGATACGAATAGAGATAAAGTTTTCACTACCTTGATGTTTTCACAAATTTGCTCTACCTGCCATAGTGTTTATGCTACAGTATTTTGAAAATTTGTCATTCTTGACTTCGCCTATATTTCGGCTATTGCGAATATTATATATTGCTATTGCTATTGAACGTACAAACGAAAAGGGGAGATTCCTTAAGTGAGTTTAAGAAAAAAAAGTCCCATAAATATGGGGTCGCAAACGTTTCGTTTTCGAGATACAGAGTGTTGAAGTTTGAATTTTTTTCAAGTTTTTTTCTCATAGTATCTACACTTCACAAGATATTCAACTGAAATTTGGCATATATATTACATTTGAGAGTTCTCACCACGTGACATGGCAATTTCGATAGAAGATCTACAGGGTGATATTTTTTTCTGGAACACTGCCACCTGTTCTTCTGCAGAACTTTTTTTTGGTGAGCAACTGTTAATTTGAAAAAATGTAAAAAGAAGCCTTGTTCTTATACCAAACTTTTCGGTCTCTTGTAGTTTTGTCGTATCTACCAACGATTTCGAGAAAAAAAAATTTGAACGATTCTCTCGAAATACTCGTGAAAATCCAAATTATGATGGGAAGGCCACTTTGTAAGCTGTGGTGAATGAATTCAGTGTCAGTTTTTATGGAAATTTTCCTGATCTGTAGCGATGATTCATAAAGATTCGATAAACTACGTGTTCATTATGAAAATTGATAATTGAAGTCCTTGAGAAGCAGGCTTCATCAGTGAATAGAATTTGGCAATCAAAATAAAGATTCATCAATAGTCTACTGAGGCACCACTGACAAAAACTAACCCTCGGATGAAAATCTCGAGGCAGAAGAGCTTGCACCCTCTGAATGTGATAAGGATATAGCAAAGAATCCCGCAAGATCCGCCAAACAACTTGATGACTTGCATTCAAAAGTACACTAATTTTTCTTGTACTGATTCTTGGATGTTGTTCATAACTGCCTCTTCGTGTTGTGGTGTTCTCATACTGCGTGGTCTCCCAGCATTAATTCTTTTCGTGGAAAAAGATCCAGCTTCTGAAAGACGCCTATGAATATCAGAGAACATTCGATGATTTGGTATCACTCTATTGTTATATGTATGTATTGGGATAGCGTTCCATGTAAAGACGCCTAGTTTCTCTTGCATTTCCATTTGCAAGACCATACATGAAATGCATATCAGTCATTTCGGAATTCGTGAAATTCGAAATGTTTTGATATTGAAATGTGTAGAGGTTCTAATTTCTGATCAAATATTGTTGTGACAGTCATAAAAATCGTAATGAAAATAGTAGTCTAACTACATTAAAAAAAATAAATAGCCACAAATGCAACCACCTTCACTTTAAAAAAAAACAAACGTTCAATAATTTGATGTGTCAAAACTGGCACTGAATTCATTCACCACAGATTACAAACTGGCCTTCCTATCATAGAATTTCGAGAGAATCGCCCAAATTTTTTTTTTCTGGAAATCGTTGGTAGATACGACAAAACTACAAGAGACCGAAAAGTTTAGTATAAGAACAAAGCTTCTTTTTACATTTTTTCAAATTAACAGTTGCTCACCAAAAAAAAAGTTCTGCAGAAGAACAGGTGGCAGTGTTCCAGAAAAAAATATCACCCTGTAGATCTTCTATCGAAATTGCCATGTCACGTGGTGAGAACTCTCAAATTTAATATCTATGCCAAATTTCAGTTGAATATCTTGTGAAGTGTAGATACTATGAGAAAAAAACTTGAAAAAAGTTCAAACTTCAACACTCTGTATCTCGAAAACGAAACGTTTGCGACCCCATACTTATGGGACTTTTTTTTCTTAAACTCACTTAAGGAATCTCCCCTTTTCGTTTGTACGTTCAATTTAGGAACACCCTGTATAAAGGTGAGTCTTTGAGTTGTACATTAATTTCAACCATAGATTCCTTTCCTACACTTGGTTTCCATGGGAACCAAGCTCAGGCGATTATTATAGTTGTCTCCAACAGCGACTCTGCGGTCTCCAGTCTTCACGATTGACGCCACAGAATATATCGTTAGGAGAAATGAGAGCTACATAGAGTTGGATTGGAAGCGTAAAAAGTGACCCCAAGAAGCCGGGTGCAATGGTTGCTTTCGGATGCACAGCCTAACCTGAAAATTTCAAGTCGCTATCTCTTTCCGTTCTCAGGATATCGTATATATACAGGGCGAGTCTTTAAGTTGTGCATTAATTTTAACCATAGATTCTTCTCATCAAATAGAACACTTTTTTCATTTACCATTTTTCCAAATTCGGCACAGGAAAAAAGATTCAGGTTGTTGAAATTTGAAAAAATTAGTTTTTCTTTTGTAGTGTTGACATGGTTATTCAGAATTGAATGAATTTTGGTATGAAGTTTTCTATAACTATGGCACATAATCTCCAATTAACAGTTTTTCCCTACTTCTACTGGTTTCTTCGTTATAGACTCGCGAATTCCTAAAACTACGAGAAATTAGCATAATGGAAGTAGATGAAAGTAATTTTGAGCCATTTTTGAAATACTCGATGCTTTTTGAAAATAAAATTATTCAACATCATCTCTCCTAAAACGAACCGTTTTCAAGATATTCGTCATTGAATGTCAAAAAATATGAAAAAAATTACAGAAATTTACCTGCTTTTATCGATCCGGACCTGGAATTCACAGATGATCTGCTCGAATAAAGGCATAGACTATAGACTGATTATTGATTTCAAAGTTGACACTTGTGGAAATTCAATTCAATGTCGCTTGTTTCCAAATTGTTATAATTACCATCTTAAGGCCGGACTTATACTCCAGAATCTCACTCTGAATTTATATGTCATATGACATATTAAATTATATCGTAAATTTTTCCTGCTCATTTTTTCATTATTTTACACAATACAAAGTAAAAACATGCATCTATGGGAGATGATAGCCCTACATATGGGCCCTGTAGCGGTCTTCGAACATCTGAAGTTCTGAATAATCATCACTTGGACTGGCCAGATCTGGTTTTGAAAGAGACCCTCCTGGCCTTACGAGCAACAATTTAATTTTTGAATTCAATATTGAAGGGATTTCTAAGATCAATATCTTTGAGAACTAGCGGAGGCGATTCTTCTCCAAGAGATCCCATGCGCCAACAGAAGAGTATATTTGTGAGAGGAGACTTTTGAAAGGTTATGTATTATTTTTAGTTTGTTCGTTCTTCTCCTCTTGTCTTTTCATTTTTCAGGTTGAGTTTTGGGTACCTTGGAGAAACCTCTCCGTTTTTTGAGGAAGGAGTCCATATTGAAGAAATAAATGCCTATCAATATTTCTAAATTTCAGCAAATTTTGTGAACAATAGTTACAAATCACAACACTTACGGGGAGACAGGGTTTTTTGCTGAGGTTTTTCCCTAAGCTCTTGTATCATACGCAGAATTGTATGGTACCCCGTTACACCAAACTCTGCTAACATATAAAACTCTCAGTCAAAAGAATATATATATATTCAGAAAGCACCAAATTGCATACTAATTCACCATTCTCCTCACACATTCTGGTTTTTTCAGAGTATTAATTTATAGATTTTGCAAGCTTTCAGAATTCAGAGTATGAATTTAAGAATATGAATTCAGAGAAGTATGAGGCTGGCCTAAAACGGGATAAGTTAATTACAACTCATTCAAACAGTTCGTAGTGTAGTTATCTTTTGGGAAATAGATAAATAGGCTTACCATGATATGTATATGTATGTATATGTATATCTATGTATCCCCAATAGTGAATATGAAACTGTTGAATTATCTGTTATCCATGTCAACATTTATTTTCATACTGCATCGATTCTGCACAATCATTCTAAGGATTTCTCTTATATATGGAACATAATTTTATCAACTTAATTTTCAACAGATAAATTCACTCCTACAATGAAATGTCTATTTGAGCATCGCATTTATATCACTTTGACATCGATAAAAAAGCTGCATCGTTTTTTACAGCGATAAAACACTCTCCAGCTCGAAATCAAGCCATACTGGCTCGTTTCCTAGCAACATAACAATATGGTTACCATAAAATTAAATTCGTGAATTTATCTAGCTAAAAATCACTCGAGCATTTTTTTAAGATCGGATAAACTTCTATTTTGTAAACTCAAACTAGATTGCTTTCAAGCAATTTAAACTCGAACAAACGAAACTTATAAAAACTCTCCAGCTTCGCTGTCGAGTTTTTATCAGTTCGTTTGTTCTCGTTAAATTTCTAAGCAATCTAGTTTTCGTAAAAAATAAAAGTTTATCCGATAAAAAAAAGCTCTTGTGCTTTTACGTATGATATAACTTCACGTCACTACTATTTTATTCGAACTACATAGTTGAATCTTATAAGTTTGTAGTATGCATAAGGGAAATATCAATCATAAGTATCACTCCACCTATTCATTCCAATTATTCATGAAGAGAAATTCTTAATCTGGAATCTGGATATACGGATTCAAGTAAACAAATAAATAAATAATCACCGGCGTATATTGTAAGGTTAGACCACAGAACATATAATATAACCAACGATATATTATGTGGCTAACCTAATATTATATTATTTCTGTGCCTGCTTCTTATACTGTGTCTATACGAGGCCTGTTTTGGTTCGCAGTAGGAACAGTTCCGAATCGGTTCTAAAGAGTGGGACAAACGTAGCGTGTGAAAGATTTCGCCCAGGCAGGACGCCAATTACAATTACAATAAAAGACTGTGTGACTACTTTGAACGGTTCTAGGACCGTCTCTATTGCCAACCTAAACAAGCCTATAGAGAACATAATAATAATCACAGAATCACAGATTGTTTTTCTCGATTCTGTAAATTCTGTTGATTAGAGTTAGAGGTTATGTTATAATAAATGTTAATAAAAGTTGGATATTGATATTATATTCATATTCGATTTCAATTAACATATGTAAGGAATGTGAAAATAGGCGGAGAAGATAATGTGGATAATTTTATACTGGATAATTGGATATTCAATGAAAATCAAGTTGAAGTCAGTTTTAATATCCAGGAATAGTTTTTGTCGAAAATGCAGCATAATTTGAAACCATTTTAAAAGACTTGAGTGAGTAAATAACGTTTCTCAGACAATTTCGTTGAATTTCATATAATTATGCGATATTGAATTTTAAGTATTTCTATGTTCAACACTTGAAGATAGTTCAGGGCTGGCTTTGCACATAATAAAATCTTTAAACGCGTATAACTTTTTACCTGAGCCGAATCCGGAAAAATGGTAAATGAAAAAAGTGTTTTATATGATGAGAAGAATATCTGGTTGAAATTAATGTACAACTTAAAGACTCACCCTGTATAATATTTTTGATAATTTTTTTAAAATTTTTTTAGAGATACGATTCTCACAAAATTTCATGAACGTCCTTAGGTTTGTATTCTACAACTACTCACCAAGTTTCAATTTATTCGGAAATGTATTGGTTGAAAAAAAAATTATCACCCTGAAAATTTCAAGTCGCTATCTCTTTCCGTTCTCAAGTTATCGTAGCAATGGCCGGACGGACATAAACAAATTTGACCTCGAATTCTTCATCAGGGAGTCGAACCCAATCGTTTGAGTCCATTTTCGGCGAAAAATTCGAAAATTACAGACATTTGGGCCAAATGATAACTCGATGTTAATCAGAACATACGTACAAAAATGTCATCAAATAATGGCCAGTGCGGCTTGCATTCTAAATGCCGATAAATAAATCGCTCGGCAATTGTTTGTGGCATCAATCCTTAAAATACATGTGTCGGAAAACCATCAATATTAGTTATTTACGCGTCAGAAAATAAACTGAAAATATTGTGTATCAAATAGCAGAACAATGAATAATATTATGTTTTTGAAATAATTATTTAGTCATCATTATGCAAAATGTCTGTAATTTTCGGATTTTTTGCCGTAAATGGTCCCAAATATACGACGGTGTATTAGGGCCAATGTAGAAAATGAAAAATCTGTCAATTGACACATTTAATCTGTCAATTACACTAATTGACAGATTAAATGTGTCAATTGACAGATTTCCAGGGTAGGTTGCGATTATACCCACCTGGAATATTATTTCGTCTCGAATTTACCATGGTAAATTCCTTTAAGAGTGTTCAATAAAGGAGAATGGACAATAGAACATGCACGTAAAAGCTCCTGACTTAACGTCAGTGCTTCAATCAATTTTTTTTGGGATTTTTTTTAAATTTTCTAGGGGTACGGTTCACACTAAATTTTACACACGTCTTTATGTTGATATTCTACAACAAGTTACCAAGCTTCAATTCGATCAAGTCTATATTTTTTGAGTTATTGAGGATATAATTTTCCAGGTGGTATTACTAAAAATTTTTAAAAAATCATCGAAAAATAATTCATATATCACAAAGCATTTGTCCGACATCGCTGAAATTTTGCGAGAACCTACAAAACCAAAAATGTCATGATGACATATTAAATTATAACATAAATTTTCGGGCCGATTTTTTCATAACGCAATAGAAAGTGAAGCATGAATTTTTGGGAGATGAGATGATATCCCTACATCAGAGTCCTGTAGCGGTATTCGAACATCAACAATTACAATTATATCGTACATTTTTCCTGCTCATTTTTTCATTATTTTACACAATACAAAGTAAAAACATGCATCTATGGGAGATGATAGCCCTACATATGGGCCCTGTAGCGGTCTTCGAACATCTGAAGTTCTGAATAATCATCGTTTGGATTGGCCAGACCTGGTTTTGAAAGAGACCCTCCTGGCCTTAGGAGCTATGACATTTCCCTTTTCGAAATCAAATACTGAAGGGATTTCTAAGAACAAGAGTGAATATCTCTGAAAACTAGTGGAGGCGATTCTTCTTCAAAAGATCCATGCGGCTACAGGGGAGTATATTTGTGAGAGGGGACTTTTGAAAGGTTATGTATTATTTTCAATTTGTTCGTTTTTCTCCTCTTGTCTTTTCGGAGTTATACCCACATGGAATATTATTCCACCGATAACTCAAAAGAAACAGACTCGTTCGAATTGAAGCTTGGTAGCTAGTTGTAGAATATCGACATAAGAAAGTGTGTAAAATTTTGTGAGAAATGTATCCCTAGAAAAATAAAAAAAAATTAGCAAAAAAAAATTGGTTCAAGCACTGACGTGAAGTCAGGAGTTGAGCAGGAGCAGGAGCTGAGTTCCTGAGTTCACGTCAGTGCTCGCACCAATTTTTTGCGCGTATGTTCTGGGGAACATCGCGTTATAGTTTTGCCCAAATGTCTGTAACTTTCGAATTTTTTGCCGAAAATGGTCTCAAACGATTAAGTTCGACTCCCCAATGAAGAATTCGAGGTCAAATTTGATTCTGTCCGTCCGGCCGTTGCCACGATAACTTGAGAACGAAAAGAGCTAGCGACTTGAAATTTTCAGGGTAAGCGGCGCATCCCCAATACGACGGACTAGTTCATTAATGGGCATAATCGGCCCAGTGGTTTCCGAGTAATAATTTTGTTTTCAACCAATATAAATCCGATCGAATTGAAACTTGGCGGGTAGTTATATAATTATATATATAAGTATCCTGTATTGGACACTCTTAATTCGAATTTACCATGGTAAATTCGAATTAAGTGTCCAATACAGGAGAATGGACAACATAATTTACCATGGTAAATTCGATTAAGGGTGTCCAATACAGAAGAATGGACAATAGAACTTACGCGCAAAAGCTCCTGACTTCACGTCAGTGCTTGTTTTAAATTTTATTATTTATTTCAGTTCGAATTGAAAATTCATACGCAAGACAGGAAAACGTCTATCGGGTCAGCTATAGTTATATATATATGAATATTTTAGGAGGAGTTCAGAAACTTTTTGCGCTGATCGATTCGACGGTCTAGTATTTGAAAATATCAAACCAAAAAGGAAAAATAATTATTCAAGTTAACGAAAATTTGTTTGAAATTTCACTCCAAAACAACCTCACCGAAACATCTAACTTCGAATAAGTAGATTCAAGGATCATAAATCTGGCTATCCTTCGATCCTCGAAATTCGAAACAAAGTTACGTAGCCGCAGAAATGATACCCATCCCAAAGAACGTTGTAAATCACCGCGATAAAATGAACATGAGTCCCTCCAAATGGCCCCTGTTATATCGGGAAAACTTTTCATGACATCCATTGCCTTAGCCATAATGTTGCCTTCTGGAAATTTCCGAGTCAACGATTAAAAGTTATTCCTCTGAACATATTTGGATCTGGAAGGGAAGAGAGTTGTACTTTTCGGTTTGCGGTTACTTATCAAAAGTTCGTTGAAAGGTCCTCAGTATCTAGCTAAAGGAATCCAAGATTGTATCAGGCAAAATTGATAGAGAAGTTCATTGTTTTCTATTGAAAATGTGCACTAGTTCTACAAACTTTTTGACTCGTTTTATTTCCATACCAGTTGTGTATTTCCATACAAGGTGTCACGAAGAGAAGTAAAACAAAAACCAATTAACAAAGTCAGAAATTTCGTCTCCACCGATCTAAGACGAAGGTTACACGGTCAATCTACCATCTCGCATCAGTTCAGTCCGTGACCTTGATCACGATGAGACTGATGCGGTTTGATGGAATGACGAATCACATTAATATTTCAGCAATCCGGACCATAAACCAATCAGTTTCCCGTTAATCTGATATCAATCCATGATTGATGTAATGCGAGACTGATAGCAGAACCTCCGTCTAAGACGGAGATTACACGGTCAGTCTGGTATCAGTCTCGCATCAGTATTACCATCAATCCGGATCATCAGTCCATCAATCTAAGCATATAGAACCAATTTCCGCCAATCTGACATCAATCCATGATTGATGTGATCCGAGACTGATACCCGATTGACCGTGTAATTTCCTTCTAAGACACAGTCAATCTGGTATCAGTCTGGTATCACATCAATCATGTATTGATGTCAGATTGACGGGAAATTGGTTCTACATGCGTAGACTGATGGACTGATCATTCGGATTGATGGTAATACTGATGTTAGATTGATGCGAGAATGATACCAGACTGACCGTGTAACCTCCGTCTTAGGCATTCGCACATTGGTTCACCAGGAAGACGATTCCATGCATAAAAAATTCTATTATACAGGGTGATTTCTGACCAATGACCAACCGGGCAGAGGGTCGGAACTGAGCACTCAAACATCAATAAGCAATTTCAATGGCACACATTTTTTCAACGGCATAGAGCCATCTGAAAAACAAAACATCTCGTTTCCTAAAAATACAAAATATTCTGTATAATTCTCGGAATAATCGACTGATTTCAATGAAAAGTATGATTATGGATAAGGGGCTAAAAAATAATTTCAATGTAAAAGACAGGACCGTATCTGGGCCTTTGTTTTGATGATCAGATATTAAAAACATCACTCTGTATATTGTTCACATTTTCTCATTAAGATACATATTCGTGAAGAAGCAAGTATATGCTATTGAAAATAATGTATTCGATCAGCACTATTATTTTTCGAAATGACGAAAACGTTCCGGAAAATTATTTACTCGATTTTTTCGTATGTTCTGGGGAACATCGCGTTATCATTTTGCCCAAATGTCTGTAATTTTCGAATTCTTTAAAATTAATGCTGAAAATGTTCTCAAACGATCGGTTTCGACTCCCTGATGAAGAATTCGAGGACAAATTTGATTCTGTCCGGCCGCCCGTTGTCACGATAACTTGAGAACGGAAAGAAATAGTGACTTGAAATTTTCAGGGTAGGTGGAGCGTCCCAATACGACGGAGAAGTTCCTTAATGGGCATAATCGGACCAATATTTTCCAAGTAATCAATATGTTTTCAACCAATACAAATCCGATCGAATTGAATCTTGGTGAGTAGTTGTAGAATACAAACCTAAATGCATTTGTGAAATTTTGTGGAAATCGTATTACTAGAAAATTAAAAAAAATATATTAAAAAATATTATTTGTGTCACGATAACCTGAGAACGGAAAGAGATAGCGACTTGCAATTGTTAGGTTCGGTTGTGAATCTGAATGCGAATGAGGTGGTTAGAAGGCATAATCGGCCAAACGATTTTGGAGTTATACCCATCTGAAATTTGGTTATGTCCTCAATAACTCGAAAAATACGAAACCGATTCAATTCAAACTTGGTAATTAGTTGAGCACAATAGACCCAACGGTTTCGGAGTTATACCCACCTGAAATATTATTTCCTCGATAATTCAAAAAATATAGACATGATTGAATTGAAGCTTGGTAGCTAGTTGTAGAATATCGACATAAAGCGTTTGTAAAATTTTGTGAGAATTGTACCTCTAGAATATTTTTAAAAAATTACGGAAAAAAATTGGTTCAAGGACTGACCTGTATTGGACACTCTTAATCGAATTTACCATGGTTAATTCGATGTATAAATTATGAATAGAATTGGTCCAACAACTGAACCCTGTGGAACACCACCAGTAGCGGTCATGGAATTACTCCAAGGAAACTGTGAACTAATTCACCAAATTTTCTACTAAGGTTAATGAATTTCTAACTAATAGTTTCGGAGAGAAAGCCCGGATGGATGACAGAATAATATGGTTTTTGGCGCTCTTGTTCCTAGGAACACAGTGCTTATCAATTTGCCCAAATGTCTGTAATTTTCGAATTTTTGGCTGAAAATGGTCTTAAAATATTTTTTACACTACAAATTTCAAATTCAATTTTTTTTAAGATTCAGTTTCACCATGTAAATCCGTTTATATCATTTTCAACTCTAACAAGCTAATACTTTCGGAGATATGATTTTTTGAAAATTCAATAAAGAATCGTACTTCTATGTTTTCACAGAATACTGTACTTAATTATTATATCTATGAATTATTATATGATCTGTGTTCTTGCATGTCATCTTATTTTCCTATGATAGATAAATGTCAAACTTATTTCTGGTTCGTTATTCTTGATATAAAATACACCTCCTGTTCTAGAAATATGTGATATTATACTTTAAAGGTGATAATATAACGCCCGTGGATAAGCCATATGATGATGGAAATATATTCTTCGGTAAGATACCTAATCAAATTGGGTTGAGAATATCTCCAGTAAAAACAAAACTGCAATATTGTCTCAGTTTTAATTGATATAATATAATTTTCAGAATAGATTTAAGGAATGAATATCTCGGATAAGTTCGTTATTGGCGAGAATCGGTCCGTTTGAATTTAACTTCTTTCATGATGTAGTTCTATCGAAAGAATCCATTTATACAGGGTGTCTGGTGAGGAATGGGACAACGTTTAGGTGGTGATGAGAAATGTCTCAAGGAGTGAGAAAATGCCATTTGAAATCATCTGAGGTTCATGGTTCCTGATATACAGGGAGTTTTAGAAAAAATTACGAAATTTCAAATGACTATAATTCAGGAAATATTAGACCTAATCCGATGATTTTTCGTATGAACAATGATAGAGTAAGTACGAATCTGTTTGTATGAAAAATTCGAAACAAAATCTGATCCGGACTCAGAAATTTTAGTTTTTCTGAAATTAGGAAAAAACAACACCCTGTATGCGGTTTTCAATTTTTTTGGCTTCAGATTCTGAGAGAGCAGGAAAAATACTTTCAAACTCAACTGTCATCCTGAATGGCACACATTTTCCCTGCTTTCTCTGACCCTTCGAATGTCAATCTTCCGATTTCCGCTTCTTCTATATTTTTTTCTAGACATTTCAGAAACATGAGATCTCAGATAGTTACTTATAAGTAAAAAAAATATCATAAACGAATCAAAAATTTTATAAAATCAAAAAAGCGAAAAATTTGGAAAATTCACGAAGTATTTCTGAAGTACTAATTGATGATTCAGTGGGAACAAAATTAATGATTAATTCTTCAAATATTGTTCAAAATGAAAACCACCAACTTCTACACATTTATCTGCTCCTTTCATTAAATTCAAACCTGCTTTCCTTATCACATTTCGGTTGTTTCGTATTTCGTCACATGCGTCTATTATTCGCTGAATTAATTGTTCCCTCGTATTTATCTCTTGCTCGTACACCATAGTTTTAAGGTGGCCCCAAAGGAAATAATCTAACGGTGTCATGTCTGGAGACCGAGGCTGCCATGCTCTTTGACCACCAGGACCTATCCATCTATTTGGATAGACCTCGTTCAAAAGATTTCTCACTATAATTGAGAAATGTGGGGGTGCTCCATCATGCTGGAAGAGTCCTCTTTGATTAATATTCCCTAATAGATTATGAAAAACATTCATGAGGAAATCTCTATAAATTTCTCCGGTGAGTCTTTCTTCGAAAAACTGAGGACCTATTAAATGGTTATCATAAACTGCGCACCACACATCAACACTGAAACGTCTCTGTGATTGTCTTTGTACGACAGCGAAAGGATTCTGTTGATGCCAAATGTGATTATTTCGAGCATTGTTTATTCCATCGCGAGTGAATTGTGCTTCATCTGTGAATAATCTTCTTTGGACATTTCTTCTATGACTTCTTATCCACCTGGAAAATTGAAGCCGTGCGATCTTATCGCCAGGCTCCAACTACTGAACCACTTGAGGGTGATATGGGTGATATTTTTCACTCTTCAGAGTATTCCAAACGTACCATTTCGATACTTCATGAATTGAAGCCAATCGTCTGATACTTACTCCCGGATTGTTAGGCACAGTTTCTAAAATATTTTCACGGATATTCTCTTCTATTGTATGTGGTCTTTCAGAAACTATTTTGCTGGGAAAAGTACCATGTTGTTTCGTATGCGCAACAAGGCGGGATAAAATTTTGTGATTTGGAACCCGACGATTGGGAAAAAGTCTACGATACTCCCTTTCAGCTGCTCTTCCGTTCATATCACATGAACCATACACCAAAAGCATGTCAACATACTCTTCATTAGAAAATGTGTGCGGCATGATTTTCAACAAATTGAAGTAAGATTGTATCAACAATAAAATCCCTAGTTTGACAGATAACTAAATGCTCTATCTTTTCTCATCATGAATGATAGCAAACCATAGAATTGACATAACTGGCAACTAGATTCAAGACTAATGATTGAGATATGTACATGACGAATGAAAAAATGATCCAAACTCAGCTGAAAGATCGACTAAGAGACAAGAAGTTGACGGTTTTCATTTTGAACAATATTTGAAGAATTAATCATTAATTTTGTTCCTACTGAAACATACAACTGTGTTTCGCTTTTTCGATAATTTTTATAAAATTTTTGATTCGTTTATTATCTTTTTTTTACTCATAAGTAACTATCTGAGATCTCATGTTTCTGAAATGTCGAGAAAAAAATATGGAAGAAGCGAAAATCGGAAGATTGACATTCGAAGGGTCAGAGGAAGCAGGGAATATTTGTGCCATTCGGGATGACAGTTGAGTTTGAAAGTATTTTTCCTGCTCTCTCAGAATCTGAAGTCAAAAAAATTGAAAACCGCATACAGGGTGTTGTTTTTTCCTAATTTCAGAAAAACTAAAATTTCTGAGTCCGGATCTGATTTCATTTCGAATTTTTCATCCAAACAAATTCGTACTCACTCTATCATTGTTCATAAGAAAAATCATCGGATTAGCTCTAATATTTCCTGAATTATAGTCATTTGAAATTTCGTAATTTTTTCTAAAACTCCCTGTATATCAGGAACCATGAACCTCAGATGATTTCAAATGGCATTTTCTCACTCCTTGAGACATCCCTCATCACCACCTAAACGTTGTCCCATTCCTCACCAGACACCCTGTATAATTCCCTGAGACCAATAATTTCGGACATATGATTTGTCATATTTTGAACAAGAGCGTCAAAGCTCCTGTCCTTAGGGCTTGAACCAATTCAAACATTTCAAACATTGTTCATTTGGAAATGATCAGTCAAACCAATATCCCTCGGAAAATGTATTGCTTCTTAGAATCGCTGCTTCTAACAAATTGTCCGAAATGAAAAAAGTACTTTCTGAATATATTTCAGCATATCGAGAAAGAATGGGGAATAAATAACAGGATCAATTCCGCTTCCTTGTAGAAATTCTGAAGCGAATAAATCGACAAATTCATTTTTAGCCACTCAGAAGATATATTGCTGGATGAGAATATGAATTTGATCCTTTGGGATAGACCAATTCCCTTAAATACGTGATATAGAATGGGATTCTTTAGGGATAAGAGGATTTTATAATTCCCAACCACGTTTCAGATGTATAGGGTGCACTTTCCAGAACGTAACAGAGCCGGAAACACATGATTTGGAAGACTGAATTCCATTTTAGTTTCTATATTTGTATATAATATATTGTTATGATTATCTAGCTTGAATCACTAGCCCCACGTTGGGCGACTAATTTTATGAATATCATTCTAAAATCACTGATATGTTGTCCAATTGTTATCAAATTGAGACTCTGAACTCGTTTGAGGGTTCTTAATACGAATTCAAAATCTTTTTGTCTTGAATTTATTTTGAAATCTCTTCCAAAAAATCTAACATTTTTATCCCTCTTAAAATATTTTTAACTACAGACCATTATTTCATTGTTACCATGGATCTTTCAAATTCTAAACACACACCCTAGTTTATAACTTTCAAAATACATATTATAACAATTTCCTAAATTTAATATGTGACAAATTTTTCATTAAAATTTAAAAAAATTAAAATTTCCCAATTTTGAAATCATAATTTTGACACTAAATCTTTTTTTATAGTTCCTTCTCAATCGATATTCTTCTGTAAACTTAGCATTCAAAAATTGGGCTGAGCTATATATTTGCATAGCATATTTATGATAATTATGATATTTTTTTTCTACTTTTTTGCTTTGCTGCTCCCCAAAAATATGCCAAAAATTTGGTTTTCTATTCCAACAATGCTTCCTCAGACAATAAACTTTGAATAAATTCTTTGAATGCAACAAATGATGAAAATAATCTTTGTTTGGTTTTCGAATATCTGATAAATGTTACTAGATGTTGATTTTTGCGCGCGTGTTCCGCAAGGAACAGCGTGCTATCATTTCGTCACAATGTCTGTATTTTTCGAATTTTTTTTCGAAAATGGTCTCAAACGATTGGGTTCGACTCCCTGATGAAGAATTCGAGGTCAAATTCAATTCTGTCCGTCCGGCCGGCCGGTCCGGCCGGTCCGGCCGGCCGGTCCGGCCGGCCGGTCCGGCCGTTAGCACGATAACTCTCGAACGGAACGACTTAGAGCGTTGAAATTTGCAGGGTAGTTTCGTAGCGTAAATATCTCGGACAAGTTCGTTAACGGGCGAAATCGACCGAGCGGTTTCGGAGTTAAGGCCGTTTTTAATAAAAACGTTTTTTATGAATATTTCCGGAACCGATCACTCAATCTTTTTGAAATTTGGCATCAGATTGTAGAATCATGACCTTTATATACCTGCGAAGTTTTGTGTTGAACGGACGGCCCTAAAGTGGCAAAAAAAAATTTTGAAAATTTGAAAATTTTGTTTTCACGATAACTCGAAAAATACTGATCTGATTAAATTGAAACTCAGTAGTTAGATGCAAAAGACCAAAGCAAACACTTTTGCAAAATTTCGTGAAGATCACGTGACATGAAAAAAATAAAAAAATTACTACTATTTTGCGGAATACTTTGCTTTTAATGCCGAAACATATGTTTTTGAGGTTCATGCTGCCCTTTCCGGGCATTTTCCGTATTGCGCATGCGCAGATGAGAAGTCCTTTAACTGCTGTAGTTTTCGTCAGAGAGGATTGGGGTTTTGGGGTGGCGGATGCTATTCCTCCATAGAATTCAGATCCCTGATGAGGGTCTGCGCATGCGTAGATTAAAGATGCGATATCTTCCGAACCACTAGTGTTGGAGAATCGGAGTTTTTTGTAAGGTGTGTTATTTTGAGAGGACTTTTAGCCGCCAGTAGATTGCGCATGCGCAGAAGAGAAGTGACTGTTTTTGGGTTGGATGGGTTATGTTGGGAGTGCTGCGTCGATATTATGAGGTTTTAATAGAATATTCATAGCAATTCAGTGCAAGGACAAGTCAGTTTGGGGGATGTAGCGTTGTTTCCGAGTTAAAGTGTCCGTACCGTGGCCCTGGGGCTAATTTTGAAATTGATGTTACCCCTTACAGGCATTTTTCGTTATGCGCATGAGCAGACCATCAGTAATTTAACTGGTGGTGTTTTCGTCAGAGAGGATTAGGGTTTTGGGGTGGCGGATGCTATTCCTCTATAGAATCCCCTGTTGAGGGTCTGCGCATGCGTGGATTAAAGATGTGATATCTCCTGAACCACTAGTGTTGGAGAATCGGAGTTTTTTGTAAGGTGTGTTATTTTGAAAAGGACTTTTAGCCGCGAGTAGATTGCGCATGCGCAGAAGAGAAGTGACTGTTTTTGGGTTGGATGGGTTATGTTGGGAGTGCTGAGACGATATTATGAGGTTTTAAAAGAATATTCATAGCAATTCAGTGCAAGGACAAGTCAGTTTGGGGGCTGTAGCGTTGCTTCAGAGTTAAAGTGTCCTTACCTTGGCCCTGGGGCTAATTTCGAAATGGATGCAACCCCTTACGGGCATTTTTCGTTATGCGCATGAGCAGACCATCAGTGATTTAACTGGTGGTGCTTTCGTCAGAGAGGATTGGGGTTTTGGGGTGGCGGATGCTTTTCCGCTATAGAATCCCCTGGTGAGGGTCTGCGCATGCGTGGATTCAAGAAGCGATATCTCCTGAACCACTAGTGTTGGAGAATCGGAGTTTTTTGTGAGGTGTGTAATTTTGGGAGGACTTGCAGCCACGAGTATACTGCGCTTGCGCAGACGAGAAGTGAATGGTTTTGGGTTGTTTGGGTTATGTTGGGAGTAATGAGCCGATATTGTGAGGTTTTAAAAGAATATTCATGTCAATTCAGTGCACGGACACAAGTCAGTTTGGGGGAAATAGCGTTGTTTCCGATTTGAAATGTCTGTATGGTGGCCCTGAAGCGAATTTATAAATAACTATATTCGGTAGATCTATATTAAAATGCGTTCGGATTTGGAGAAGATGCAATTTTGTCCCTAACGGAGGACCCACAACCGAATTTTTTTCTGATCTACGGTAAAACTAACAGCCAAACTGTATTGATAGCTATATTTGTTAAAGGAACTTGAAAAAAAAAAAAAAAGCACTGACGTGAAGTCAGTACTCTTTGGCGCGCGTGTTCACGGTGGCTAATTTGAATTGAATTATTCAAAATTTAACAGTGCTGTATCTAAGCTGCCATCAGGATAGAGTAACAAAGTTGGAAAAGAACACAAGTGACTCTCCTTAGTCGCACAAGCTCCTAGAAGATTTGGGAGGGTCAGTATAATCCTAATCATGTTTATAGCACGCGCGCAAAAGCAGATTGACTTAACAATGAAAGAAAAAGTGTAAAAAGTCAATCTGCTTTGGCGCGCGTGCTATAAACATGATTAGGATTATACTGACCCTCCCAAATCTTCTAGGAGCTTGTGCGACTAAGGAGAGTCACTTGTGTTCTTTTCCAACTTTGTTACTCTATCCTGATGGCAGCTTAGATACAGCACTGTTAAATTTTGAATAATTCAATTCAAATTAGCCACCGTGAACACGCGCGCCAAAGAGTACTGACTTCACGTCAGTGCTTTTTTTTTTTTAATTTTCCTATCAATATTCCATTTGTTATCTCCTAAATTTAATACTTCTAATGTAACAGATGTTTTTCTGCTCATAGCTTCCTTAAATTTTTGCGCGCGTGTTCCGCAAGGAACAGCGTGCTATCATTTCGTCACAATGTCTGTATTTTTCGAATTTTTTTTCGAAAATGGTCTCAAACGATTGGGTTCGACTCCCTGATGAAGAATTCGAGGTCAAATTCAATTCTGTCCGTCCGGTCCGGCCGGCCGGTCCGGCCGTTAGCACGATAACTCTCGAACGGAACGACTTAGAGCGTTGAAATTTGCAGGGTAGTTTCGTAGCGTAAATATCTCGGACAAGTTCGTTAACTGGCGAAATCGACCGAGCGGTTTCGGAGTTAAGGCCGTTTTTAATAAAAATGTTTTTTATGAATATTTCCGGAACCGATCACTCGATCTTTTTGAAATTTGGCATCAGATTGTAGAATCATGACCTTTATATGCCTGCGAAGTTTTGTGTTGAACGGACGGCCCTAAAGTGGCAAAAAAAAATTTTGAAAATTTGAAAATTTTGTTTTCACGATAACTCGAAAAATACTGATCTGATTAAATTGAAACTCAGTAGTTAGATGCAAAAGACCAAAGCAAACACTTTTGCAAAATTTCGTGAAGATCACGTGACATGAAAAAAATAAAAAAATTACAACTATTTTGCGGAATACTTTGCTTTTAATGCCGAAACATATGTTTTTGAGGTTCATGCTGCCCTTTCCGGGCATTTTCCGTATTGCGCATGCGCAGATGAGAAGTCCTTTAACTGCTGTAGTTTTCGTCAGAGAGGATTGGAGTTTTGGGGTGGCGGATGCTATTCCTCCATAGAATTCAGATCCCTGATGAGGGTCTGCGCATGCGTAGATTAAAGATGCGATATCTTCCGAACCACTAGTGTTGGAGAATCGGAGTTTTTTGTAAGGTGTGTTATTTTGAGAGGACTTTTAGCCGCCAGTAGATTGCGCATGCGCAGAAGAGAAGTGACTGTTTTTGGGTTGGATGGGTTATGTTGGGAGTGCTGAGTCGATATTATGAGGTTTTAAAAGAATATTCATAGCAATTCAGTGCAAGGACAAGTCAGTTTGGGGGATGTAGCGTTGTTTCAGAGTTAAAGTGTCCGTACCGTGGCCCTGGGGCTAATTTCGAAATGGATGTAACCCCTTACGGGCATTTTTCGTTATGCGCATGAGCAGACCATCAGTGATTTAACTGCTGGTGCTTTCGTCAGAGAGGATTGGGGTTTTGGGGTGGCGGATGCTTTTCCGCTATAGAATCCCCTGGTGAGGGTCTGCGCATGCGTGGATTCAAGAAGCGTTATCTCCTGAACCACTAGTGTTGGAGAATCGGAGTTTTTTGTGAGGTGTGTAATTTTGGGAGGACTTGCAGCCACGAGTATACTGCGCTTGCGCAGACGAGAAGTGAATGGTTTTGGGTTATGTTGGGATTAATGAGCCGATATTGTGAGGTTTTAAAAGAATATTCATGTCAATTCAGTGCACGGACACAAGTCAGTTTGGGGGAAATAGCGTTGTTTCCGATTTGAAATGTCTGTATGGTGGCCCTGAGGCGAATTTATAAATAACTATATTCGGTAGATCTATATTAAAATACGTTCGGATTTGGAGAAGAAGCAATTGCGTCCCTAACGGAGGACCCACAACCGAATTTTTTTCTGATCTACGGTGAAGCTAACAGCCAAACTGTATTGATAGCTATATTTGTTATAGGAACTTGAAAAAAAAAAAAAAAAGCACTGACGTGAAGTCATTACTCTTTGGCGCGCGTGTTCACGGTGACTAATTTGAATTGAGTGATTCAAAAATTAACAGTGCTGTATCTAAGCTGCCATCAGGATAGAGTAACAAAGTTGGAAAAGAACACAAGTGACTCTCCTTAGTCGCACAAGCTCCTAGAAGATTTGGGAGGGTCAGTATAATCCTAATCATGTTTATAGCACGCGCGCAAAAGCAGATTGACTTAACAATGAAAGAAAAAGTGTAAAAAGTCAATCTGCTTTGGCGCGAGTGCTATAAACATGATTAGGATTATACTGACCCTCCCAAATCTTCTAGGAGCTTGTGCGACTAAGGAGAGTCACTTGTGTTCTTTTCCAACTTTGTTACTCTATCCTGATGGCAGCTTAGATACAGCACTGTTAATTTTTGAATCACTCAATTCAAATTAGTCACCGTGAACACGCGCGCCAAAGAGTAATGACTTCACGTCAGTGTTTTTGCGCGCGTGTTCCGCAAGGAACAGCGTGCTATCATTTCGTCACAATGTCTGTATTTTTCGAATTTTTTTTCGAAAATGGTCTCAAACGATTGGGTTCGACTCCCTGATGAAGAATTCGAGGTCAAATTCAATTCTGTCCGTCCGGCCGGCCGGTCCGGCCGGTCCGGCCGGCCGGTCCGGCCGGCCGGTCCGGCCGTTAGCACGATAACTCTCGAACGGAACGACTTAGAGCGTTGAAATTTGCAGGGTAGTTTCGTAGCGTAAATATCTCGGACAAGTTCGTTAACGGGCGAAATCGACCGAGCGGTTTCGGAGTTAAGGCCGTTTTTAATAAAAACGTTTTTTATGAATATTTCCGGAACCGATCACTCAATCTTTTTGAAATTTGGCATCAGATTGTAGAATCATGACCTTTATATACCTGCGAAGTTTTGTGTTGAACGGACGGCCCTAAAGTGGCAAAAAAAAATTTTGAAAATTTGAAAATTTTGTTTTCACGATAACTCGAAAAATACTGATCTGATTAAATTGAAACTCAGTAGTTAGATGCAAAAGACCAAAGCAAACACTTTTGCAAAATTTCGTGAAGATCACGTGACATGAAAAAAATAAAAAAATTACTACTATTTTGCGGAATACTTTGCTTTTAATGCCGAAACATATGTTTTTGAGGTTCATGCTGCCCTTTCCGGGCATTTTCCGTATTGCGCATGCGCAGATGAGAAGTCCTTTAACTGCTGTAGTTTTCGTCAGAGAGGATTGGGGTTTTGGGGTGGCGGATGCTATTCCTCCATAGAATTCAGATCCCTGATGAGGGTCTGCGCATGCGTAGATTAAAGATGCGATATCTTCCGAACCACTAGTGTTGGAGAATCGGAGTTTTTTGTAAGGTGTGTTATTTTGAGAGGACTTTTAGCCGCCAGTAGATTGCGCATGCGCAGAAGAGAAGTGACTGTTTTTGGGTTGGATGGGTTATGTTGGGAGTGCTGCGTCGATATTATGAGGTTTTAATAGAATATTCATAGCAATTCAGTGCAAGGACAAGTCAGTTTGGGGGATGTAGCGTTGTTTCCGAGTTAAAGTGTCCGTACCGTGGCCCTGGGGCTAATTTTGAAATTGATGTTACCCCTTACAGGCATTTTTCGTTATGCGCATGAGCAGACCATCAGTAATTTAACTGGTGGTGTTTTCGTCAGAGAGGATTAGGGTTTTGGGGTGGCGGATGCTATTCCTCTATAGAATCCCCTGTTGAGGGTCTGCGCATGCGTGGATTAAAGATGTGATATCTCCTGAACCACTAGTGTTGGAGAATCGGAGTTTTTTGTAAGGTGTGTTATTTTGAAAAGGACTTTTAGCCGCGAGTAGATTGCGCATGCGCAGAAGAGAAGTGACTGTTTTTGGGTTGGATGGGTTATGTTGGGAGTGCTGAGACGATATTATGAGGTTTTAAAAGAATATTCATAGCAATTCAGTGCAAGGACAAGTCAGTTTGGGGGCTGTAGCGTTGCTTCAGAGTTAAAGTGTCCTTACCTTGGCCCTGGGGCTAATTTCGAAATGGATGCAACCCCTTACGGGCATTTTTCGTTATGCGCATGAGCAGACCATCAGTGATTTAACTGGTGGTGCTTTCGTCAGAGAGGATTGGGGTTTTGGGGTGGCGGATGCTTTTCCGCTATAGAATCCCCTGGTGAGGGTCTGCGCATGCGTGGATTCAAGAAGCGATATCTCCTGAACCACTAGTGTTGGAGAATCGGAGTTTTTTGTGAGGTGTGTAATTTTGGGAGGACTTGCAGCCACGAGTATACTGCGCTTGCGCAGACGAGAAGTGAATGGTTTTGGGTTGTTTGGGTTATGTTGGGAGTAATGAGCCGATATTGTGAGGTTTTAAAAGAATATTCATGTCAATTCAGTGCACGGACACAAGTCAGTTTGGGGGAAATAGCGTTGTTTCCGATTTGAAATGTCTGTATGGTGGCCCTGAAGCGAATTTATAAATAACTATATTCGGTAGATCTATATTAAAATGCGTTCGGATTTGGAGAAGATGCAATTTTGTCCCTAACGGAGGACCCACAACCGAATTTTTTTCTGATCTACGGTAAAACTAACAGCCAAACTGTATTGATAGCTATATTTGTTAAAGGAACTTGAAAAAAAAAAAAAAAGCACTGACGTGAAGTCAGTACTCTTTGGCGCGCGTGTTCACGGTGGCTAATTTGAATTGAATTATTCAAAATTTAACAGTGCTGTATCTAAGCTGCCATCAGGATAGAGTAACAAAGTTGGAAAAGAACACAAGTGACTCTCCTTAGTCGCACAAGCTCCTAGAAGATTTGGGAGGGTCAGTATAATCCTAATCATGTTTATAGCACGCGCGCAAAAGCAGATTGACTTAACAATGAAAGAAAAAGTGTAAAAAGTCAATCTGCTTTGGCGCGCGTGCTATAAACATGATTAGGATTATACTGACCCTCCCAAATCTTCTAGGAGCTTGTGCGACTAAGGAGAGTCACTTGTGTTCTTTTCCAACTTTGTTACTCTATCCTGATGGCAGCTTAGATACAGCACTGTTAAATTTTGAATAATTCAATTCAAATTAGCCACCGTGAACACGCGCGCCAAAGAGTACTGACTTCACGTCAGTGCTTTTTTTTTTTTATTTTTTTTCATTTTGTTCACTTATTGGCTCCTCTTCTTTTTCTATTTGCTCCTTCTGTTTCTCTATTTCATTTTGAAATTCACTCATATTTATTTCTATATTATTGTTTACATCTTTTCTTACATTGCTGTCAATTACTCACACATATCAGGAAAATTTTATCCTGATATGTGTTTGTATTTTCTTCCAACCCTTTCATCCTTGTACTCAAAATTCCATTGAGTGTCGATATGCTTTCTACTAATCTTCTGTCCATCTTTCGATAATTCTATTCCATTGGCTTTTCCATTCCTCCTTGCTTGGAATTCAATGAAATTGTTTGAAAAAAAATATTTACTCACTCAATTCTTATAATGCAGCATTTGTTTAACGAATATATTCCACTAAAGAACTTGGTTGGTGGCCCATCCTGTCCCTATCATTCTTCCTATCTAATATTGTAGTGAGCTTCTTTTCGATGCTTACTTTCTTAATAATTTCGTCACTAGGAAGATTGGCTGATGAAATGTACCCGGTAAGAGAGGACCAGGGTTTCTTGTTGTTGATACTCTTATTACCTGTTCCTTCTCTAGATATTCTGAAAATGCTTCATGGGCCATTTTGTCTATCACTAGATGAAGGGGTGCGAGATTTCTGATAATCTAAAGTACCCTGGTAGGACAGCTCCAGCGATACGCACACAGGCAAGACTTTGTAATTTGTCGAGGGTTTTACTCGTACTATTTTGGCTTATTTTGGTATACCAGACTACTGCCCCATTCTTGATTATGGGTCCCACAAACATGACGTACATCCAACGCAGTATCTTGGGGTTGTAGGCCCACCGGCTAGATTTCTGCACGCCATTAAAGCCTTTATTGCTTTACTAGCAGTGATTTCAACATGCTTATTCCACAGAAATTAACTATCTAGTGTTGCTCCTAGATATTTAAATTCAGACTTCCATTATATAATACCTCCCTTCAAAAAGAGGGATCTCACAGCTGAAAGATTCCGTCTCCGAGTAAACGGAATCACTGTGGTCTTGTTCGGGTTTATGCTCGGCCCCACTGACAAGCACCACTGCTCGATAATTTTAAGGACCTCCTGTAGAAAGTCACACAAGGTGCCCTCGAATTCACCTCTGACTATTAGGACTATGTCTTCGGCATAACCTCTACACCCGAAGCCGAGTTCCGTTAGCCTGTGGAAAACCTCATCCACTACTAGGCTCCCAAGAAGGGGAAATGTTACTCCCCCTTGAGGTGTTCCACGAGTTGCCTTGACATAAGTCACTCACTATCCGCCGTATTCACAAAGCATTCAATCTCCGTTAAGTACTAACTGAGGTCCTCAGTTAAGGATAAATTTGAATCGCAACCTCACTTAATGTGAAAATTAACGTGAAAGAGCCCTGTTTCACCACCGTTAAATACGTTAACTGAGGTTGCGATTCCAATTTATGCCTAACTGAGGACCTCAGTTGTATATTGTTGTTGGGGGTAACGTTGCACTGTGAACTTAAGGTCTATTGTGCCCCCCCTTTAGAGCTGTCGATGTCTTTACCACCTACAGCTCACCTTCCAATTCCAGAGTTCTGATGAACTCCAGTATCTGGGATGGCTTCAAGGAGGCTACGTCTTCGCTCCTGCAGATTTCTTGCCCATAGCATTCCTTGCATTGGTTTGAGATAGCGAGGCATTCCGTTATCAGGTGATCAGGAGTTTCATCCTCCTCCCAACAGAATCTGCACTCATCAGTTTCTGCTAGCCCTAATCTCATCATATGCTTCCTGAGGACGCAGTGCCCTGTGAGGAAGCCAGCGTGTTCTTACTGAGGTTCAAGTATTTCTTGGATCTGACAGTATCAAAGTTCCGGAGGAATTTCTTGGAGTGATACATTCCGGGGAGAATTCCCCAGAAAATTCCTTTCTCAGTTTCTTCTTTCGTCCGGAATTCACTCTTGTAGATGTGTCTACCAACCCCACAATAAGGTTCCGGGCCAATAAAGGGGGTTTTGCTCATTTCTTGGCAAGTGTGTTGGCCTCCTCATTTCCTATGTTTCCCGCGTGACCAGGAACCCAGACCAAGGAGACCCTGTAGTTCTTGCCTACTTCATTGAGTTCTGTTCGACACTTCTATTGCAAGTACTTCTGCCTGAAAGATGCTCGAATAGTAGCCTAGCGATAGTGAGCATTTGGTGCCTGGCTCATACACTTCAGCGCCAGCTCCTGTAGTGGTTTTTGAACCGTCTGTGTACCATTTAATGGCATTTCTTTTAAGAACTTGGGTGATGGATTACCTGACTGGCTGATGAAATGTACCTGGTAAGAGAGGACCAGGCTTTCTGGTTTTTAATACTCCCATTACCGGTTCCTTTCCTAGATATTATGAGAATGGCTTCTTGGGTCCTTTTCTCTATCACTAGTATACAAGATGAAGTGGTGTGTATTTGTTATAATCTCAAATGCCCTGGAAGGACATGTTCCCATAGCTCCAATGATACACTCACAAGCCAGCCCTTGTACTTTGTCGAGGGTTTTCCTCATACTATTCTGGCCTGTTTTTGAGTACCAGACTACTGCCCCATACGTAATTATGGGTCTCACAATCATGACGTACATCGATCGCAGTATCTTAGGGTTGCAGCCCCAAGTCTTACCGGCTAGATTCCTGCATGCCATTGAAGCCTCTGTTGCTTTACTGGTAGTGATGTGACGATCTTAGTTAGGACTTAACGGAGATTGAATGCTGTGGAAATACAGCGGTAAGAGAGGTAAATGCGAATGCCCCCATTTGGTACACAATTTGAGATATTTGACAATTTCCACATGAGATATCACAGAGTCCCCGCTGAGTTGGACATTTGGTCGAGAAATATAGCGCTCCTCTAGCTCCCATAAAGGTAACAACATGATATGATTCAGATATGTATAATGGAAAGTTCAACATACCAGCTTCAGAATATAATAACTTTACTTGATTAATGCATTGGCATTTATAATACCAATAGATAAGTTGGAATACATGATACATCATAATGACATTAAAATACACGTATCAGAAAATGTTATTTCCGTAATTCTCTTGATCTCTTGACATCTGAGTGCCTATTAATGACAACCAAAGTTTTTCGCTATCTGCAAACGGAAGCGTTTGAAATCAAAATATAGGCCTCAAAGCAATCTTACATCAGATGAATTATATAAAGGAATATCTACAAATACATAATAGCAATATGTACTTACATAGATTATGGAATCTCCGTGAATCTAATGTATGCGTGTGGTTATTCACGAATCTCATAAACTCAGAGATAGTCACGTTACGAGCAGAAAAAGACCTGCCTCTCTTGCTTCGGCTTGACGATGATGAGGTACGTTTCCAGAACGTTTTACAGCATTGAAGCAAGAATATATAGCATAAAAGGCCAACGAATGGATACCCATAAACCCCTCATGATATGAGATGTGGGGGAAAAGAATGAATAATTCTGGTGATCTGGATAAAACTTCCCCAGGTCGGCTATTTCCTAACGTTTTGTATTTCTACAGAATTTTCTCCAACTATAACTGATCGAAGTAGTTCCTTGTTGCATTACTTGATATTCTTTGTAGGTAACTTGGAAAACTTTCAGTTACTCACAGATTCGAACAGGGTGCATACAGGTTGTCCTCTGAGAAAAAATACCCTCTTCACCGGAAGTGGAAACATTTAGGCGATTCGATATCACTACATATCAATGATCAATTCTCAATTTAGATTTCACTTGGGTTCAACCTGGTTACTATATTAAACAATCAGGAAACAGAAAACTCTGTAACGAGCTTCGGAATAATATATTTCCGATTTATAATTAAAAGGTTTCTTTCTGGGTTTTCTCTCCCAATCTCTGAAAAATATCTATAAAATAAAAATTTATTATTTTGTGATTTGCTTTTGCATAAGAAACACAAGATATTTGTCAGAAGCAATCAATTGAACAATGTTGCCTAACAAACAACAACGAAACAACATCAAAGAAGAAACAACTATATCGTAACGTTTCGGAGTCTATATCAGACTCCTTCGTCAGACACTTAACGAAAATCTTTAGAATAATTTTGCTGAGAGTTATTCTGAAATTCGAGAAATGCCACATTGACAGTATTTGAAAATCATAGCTAACATAGTTTTACTTTGCATAGAAATTTCCAAGTTCCAACTCCTTTTTCAATAAATTCAGCCAAATATGGTCAATACCAATTGACCGGTGTGAAAACAGCAAACCGAGATAGCAAACTTTGACCTTGAAATCCTCGTGCGCGATTCAATGAAGGCTCGGATATCCATGCAAAAAAATTATTATTTCACCGAACAAAGGATCGAATTCAATTTTTTTTTATATATTCAGGGCACAGCAACCTCTTAGCTCATATATGGCATTTACTGACTCCTCCAAGGGGTAGCTGGGGGACATACTAAGAGCGAAATGAGCATTTTCTCAATAACTAAGCATATAATTGAATTCAAGGTTGGTCGTGTTATCAAGGACCTACAGCACCCAACAACTGAATAAATAAATAAAATAAATGAATTGCATAGACGGCATTAACTCACACCTCGAGGGGGTCGATGGGGGGCATCGAATGTGACAAATTTGCGATTTACCCATAACTATACATAGGATCGAATTCAAATTTGGTGGTGACATTAAGGACCTATAGCGCCTAATAACTACAAATGCCGCATTTACTTACACCTCGAGGGGGTCGATGGGGGGCATCAAATGTGACAAATTTGCGATTTCTTCATAACTATACATAGGATCGAATTCAAATTTGGTGGTGATATTAAGGACCTATAGCGCCTAATAACTACATATGCGGCATTTACTTACACCTCGAGGGGGTCGATGGGGGGCATCAAATGTGACAAATTTGCGATTTCTTCATAACTATACATAGGATCGAATTCAAATTTGGTGGTGACGTTAAGGACCTATAGCACCTGATAACTACATATGCGACATTTACTTACACCTCGGGGGGGTCGATGGGGGGCATCAAATGTGACAAATTTGCGATTTCTTCATAACTATACATAGGATCGAATTCAAATTTGGTGGTGATATTAAGGACCTATAGCGCCTAATAACTACATATGCGGCATTTACTTACACCTCGAGGGGGTCGATGGGGGGCATCAAATGTGACAAATTTGCGATTTCTTCATAACTATACATAGGATCGAATTCAAATTTGGTGGTGACGTTAAGGACCTATAGCGCCTGATAACTACATATGCGACATTTACTTACACCTCGGGGGGTCGATGGAGGGAATCAAATGTGACAAATTTGCGATTTCTTCATAACTATACATAGGATCGAATTCAAATTTGGTGGTGATATTAAGGACCTATAGCGCCTAATAACTAGATATGCGACATTTACTTACACCTCGGGGGGGTCGATGGGGGGCATCAAATGTGACTTATTTGCGCTTTCTTCATAACTATACATAGGATCGAATTCAAATTTGGTGGTGATATTAAGGACCTATAGCGCCTAATAACTACATATGCGACATTTACTTACACCTCGGGGGGGTCGATGGGGGCATCAAATGTGACAAATTTGCGATTTCTTCATAACTATACATAGGATCGAATTCAAATTTGGTGGTGACGTTAAGGACCTATAGCGCCTGATAACTACATATGCGACATTTACTTACACCTCGGGGGGGTCGATGGGGGCATCAAATGTGACAAATTTGCGATTTCTTCATAACTATACATAGGATCGAATTCAAATTTGGTGATGATATTAAGGACCTATAGCGCCTAATAACTACATATGCGGCATTAACTTACACCTCGAGGGGGTCGATGGGGGGCATCAAATGTGACAAATTTGCGATTTCTTCATAACTATACATAGGATCGAATTCAAATTTGGTGGTGACGTTAAGGACCTATAGCGCCTAATAACTACATATGCGGCATTTACTTACACCTCGAGGGGGTCGATGGGGGGCATCAAATGTGACAAATTTGCGATTTCTTCATAACTATACATATGATCGAATTCAAATTTGGTGGAGACGTTAAGGACCTATAGCGCCTGATAACTACATATGCGACATTTACTTACACCTCGGGGGAGTCGATGGGGGCATCAAATGTGACAAATTTGCGATTTCTTCATAACTATACATAGGATCGAATTCAAATTTGGTGGTGATATTAAGGACCTATAGCGCCTAATAACTACATATGCGGCATTTACTTACACCTCGAGGGGGTCGATGGGGGGCATCAAATGTGACAAATTTGCGATTTCTTCATAACTATACATAGGATCGAATTCAAATTTGGTGGTGACGTTAAGGACCTATAGCGCCTAATAACTACATATGCGGCATTTACTTACACCTCGAGGGGGTCGATAGGGGCATCAAATGTGACAAATTTGCGATTTCTTCATAACTATACATATGATCGAATTCAAATTTGGTGGTGAAATTAAGGACCGATAGCGCCTAATAACTACATATGCGACATTTACTTACACCTCGGGGGGGTCGATGGGGGGCATCAAATGTGACAAATTTGCGATTTCTTCATAACTATACATACGATCGAATTCAAATTTAGTGGTGACATTAAGGACCCATAGCGCCTAATAACTACATATGCGGCATTTACTTACACCTCGAGTGGGTCGATGGGGGGCATCAAATGTGACAAATTTGCGATTTCTTCATAACTATACATAGGATCGAATTCAAATTTGGTGGTGACGTTAAGGACCTATAGCGCCTGATAACTACATATCCGACATTTACTTACACCTCGGGGGGGTCGATGGGGGGCATCAAATGTGACAAATTTGCGATTTCTTCATAACTATACATAGGATCGAATTCAAATTTGGTGGTGACGTTAAGGACCTATAGCGCCTGATAACTACATTTGCGACATTTACTTACACCTCGGGGGGGTCGATGGGGGGCATCAAATGTGACAAATTTGCGATTTCTTCATAACTATACATAGGATCGAATACAAATTTGGTGGTGATATTAAGGACCTATAGCGCCTAATAACTACATATGCGGCATTTACTTACACCTCGAGGGGGTCGATGGGGGGCATCAAATGTGACAAATTTGCGATTTCTTCATAACTATACATAGGATCGAATTCAAATTTGGTGGTGACGTTAAGGACCTATAGCGCCTAATAACTACATATGCGGCATTTACAAACACCTCGAGGGGGTCGATGGGGGGCATCAAATGTGACAAATTTGCGATTTCTTCATAACTATACATATGATCGAATTCAAATTTGGTGGTGATATTAAGGACCTATAGCGCCTAATAACTACATATGCGACATTTACTTACACCTCGGGGGGGTCGATGGGGGGCATCAAATGTGACAAATATGCGATTTATTCATAACTATACATACGATCGAATTCAAATTTGGTGGTGACATTAAGGACCTATAGCGCCTAATAACTACATATGCGGCATTTACTTACACCTCGAGGGGGTCGATGGGGGGCATCAAATGTGACAAATTTGCGATTTCTTCATAACTATACATAGGATCGAATTCAAATTTGGTGGTGACGTTAAGGACCTATAGCGCCTGATAACTACATATGCGACATTTACTTACACCTCGGGGGGGTCGATGGGGGGCATCAAATGTGACAAATTTGCGATTTCTTCATAACTATACATAGGATCGAATTCAAATTTGGTGGTGATATTAAGGACCTATAGCGCCTAATAACTACATTTGCGACATTTACTTAAACCTCGGGGGGGGGGGGGGTCGATGGGGGGCATCAAATGTGACAAATTTGCGATTTCTTCATAACTATACATAGGATCCAAATCAAATTTGCTGGTGACGTTAAGGACCTATAGCGCCTAATAACTACATATGCGGCATTTACTTACACCTCGAAGGGGTCGATGGGGGGCATCAAATGTGACAAATTTGCGATTTCTTCATAACTATACATAGGATCAAATTTAAATTTGGTGGTGATATTAAGGACCTATAGCGCCTAATAACTACATATGCGACATTTACTTACACCTCGGAAGGGTCGATGGGGGGCATCAAATGTGACAAATTTGTGATTTTTTCAAAACTATACATAGGATCGAATTCAAATTTGGTGGTGATATTAAGGACCTATAGCGCCTAATAACTACATATGCGACATTTACTTACACCTCGGGGGGGTCGATGGGGGGCATCAAATGTGACAAATTTGTTATATTTTCATAACTATACATAGGATTGAATTCAAATTTGGTGCTGACATTAAGGACCTATAGAGCCTAATAACTACATATGCGGCATTTACTTACATCTCGAGGGGGTCGATGGGGGGCATCAAATGTGATAAATTTGTTACATTTGATGCCCCCCATCGACCCCCTCGAGGTGTAAGTGAATGCCGCATATGTAGTTATTAGGCGCTATAGGTCCTTAACGTCATCACCAAATTTGAATTCGATCCTATTTATAGTTATGAAGAAATCGCAAATTTGTCACATTTGATGCCCCCCATCAACCCCCCCGAGGTGTAAGTAAATGTCGCATATGTAGTTATTAGGCGCTATAGGTCCTTAATATCACCACCAAATTTGAATTCGATCCTATGTATAGTTATGAAGAAATCGCAAATTTGTCATATTTGATGCCCCCCATCGACCCCCCCGAGGTGTAAGTAAATGTCGCATATGTAGTTATTAGGCGCTATAGGTCCTTAATATCACCACCAAATTTGAATTCGATCCTATGTATAGTTATGAAGAAATCGCAAATTTGACACATTTGATGCCCCCCATCGACCCCCTCGAGGTGTAAGTGAATGCCGCATATGTAGTTATTAGGCGCTATAGGTCCTTAACGTCACCACCAAATTTGAATATGATCCTATGTATAGTTACGAAGGAATCGCAAATTTGTCACATTTGATGCCCCCCCTCGACCCCCTCGTGGTGTAAGTAAATGCCGCATATGTAGTTATTAGGCGCTATAGGTCCTTAACGTCATCACCAAATTTGAATTCGATCCTATGTATAGTTATGAAGAAATCGCAAATTTGTCACATTTGATGCCCCCCATCGACCCCCCCGAGGTGTAAGTAAATGTCGCATATGTAGTTATTAGGCGCTATAGGTCCTTAATATCACCACCAAATTTGAATTCGATCCTATGTATAGTTATGAAGAAATCGCAAATTTGTCACATTTGATGCCCCCCATCGACCCCCCCGAGGTGTAAGTAAATGTCGCATATGTAGTTATTAGGCGCTATAGGTCCTTAATATCACCACCAAATTTGAATTCGATCCTATGTCTAGTTATGAAGAAATCGCAAATTTGTCACATTTGATGCCACCATCGACCCCCCCGAGGTGTAAGTAAATGTCGCATATGTAGTTATCAGGCGCTATAGGTCCTTAACGTCACCACCAAATTTGAATTCGATCCTATGTATAGTTATGAAGAAATCGCAAATTAGTCACATTTGATGCCCCCCATCGACCCCCCCGAGGTGTAAGTAAATGTCGCATATGTAGTTATTAGGCGCTATAGGTCCTTAACGTCACCACCAAATTTGAATTCGATCCTATGTATAGTTATGAAGAAATCGCAAATTTGTCACATTTGATGCCCCCCATCGACCCCCTCGAGGTGTAAGTAAATGCCGCATATGTAGTTATTAGGCGGGTAATTCCCACCAAATGTTCCCCTTTCGCATTTTAGTTTAAGAAAAAATAAATTAACAATAATCGAATTTATTTTTAGATATCCTAAACCAGAAATTAATTCTTATTAATCTTATGCCTAAGGTTACACACTTTCGTTGGTATTTTGTGAAATATTGAGATTTTCATGAAACTGGCATTCACGGATGTGAGACAAAATTCACGGAAATGAAATAATGTTAAATTTTAAATGAAAAAAAAAATTCATATATCCTTAGTATAAAAAAAATTGGTTCAAGCACTGACGTGAAGTCAGGAGCTTTTGCGCGTATGTTCTATTGTCCATTCTCCTGTATTGGACACTTTTAATCGAATTTACCATGGTGAATTCTATTGTCTATTCTCCTGTATTGGACAGCCTTAATCGAATTCACCATGGTACATTCGATTAAGAGTGTCTCATACAGGAGAACAGACAATAGAATTCACCATGGTAAATTCGATTAAGAGAGTGTCCAATACAGGAGGATGGACAATAGAACATACGCGCAAAAGCTCCTGACTTCACGTCAGTGCTTGAACCAATTCTTCTCTTTCGGACATATCCAGAATATTTTTAATTTTTCCTTCCTTTTTTCTTTTATAATAGCCCTCGTTCTTTACGTTTTTCTTCTTCGTATAATTCAGGATCATTTTTTCGGGCTTCATGAAGTCTTCTCATAGATTTTCGTTGTTTTTTCTTCTGTTCTTCATGAGATGCAGTAGATTTTTTCTTATTTTTTTTTAATGATGTTAGAATTCATGTCCTGAAAGGAGGAACAGAATATTATTATCACATCCGTGAAGACTACCTCACCTCCGTGAATTACTATATTCACGGAGGTGAGATTCACGGAGGTGAGAAATTTGACTTTTTTATAGAATATCTCATTTAAAGAAAAAGGCTTCAAACCAATATTTTAACTCATTAAATAACTTTCGTAATTAAGTATATTCAGATAACAAATAATTGAATAAAATAATCTCCTACCTTACAATTCATCTTCACGGAGGTGAGAATCCCAAATTTCCCATACACGTATTTACCACTTGGGTAAGAATTTAACCAATAAGTTACACTTTGAAGTTCAAATCTCAAGTGGTCAGTATTACCTGCGCATCAACCGATATTCCAGGCGGTCCACGATGACGATACCGTCATCTTGCGATTAAAGAGTCAAATTACAATGTCGCTTCACGGAGGTGATAGATAATGCAGGAACATCGACTAATATAAGTATAATTCGAACACCGATAATTTTTTTATTGAGATTTTATCATGTCAACATTACTTAGTTAATTGTGGATAATGAACTAGAAATACGCTGTGCCAGAATTCCATTAATGCTATAATTTTAAGTTTAGGACAATGCGATAACTAAGAGGAACAGTCACGGAGGTGAGGTTTTCAATTCTTCTGGGAAGAAAACTAGCGTTGAAAATTAAAATTCTTGGAATTTTGCAATTTTTTATTCTTTATAGTGTTTGTTACATTTCAAAAGGATATAATATAGAGAATTAAACGATTAAACCAGTTTTATGTAGCAGAAAACTGTCATGAACACCAAAGTGGAACATTTCGTGAGAACTGCCCAGGCGCTATAGGTCCTTAATGTCACCACCAAATTTGAATTCGATCGTATGTATAGTTATGAAGAATTCGCAAATTTGTCACATTTGATGCCCCCCGTCGACCCCCTCGAGGTGTAAGTAGATGCCGCATATGTAGTTATTAGGCGCTATAGGTCCTTAATGTCACCACCAAATTTGAATTCGATCGTATGTATAGTTATGAAGAAATCGCAAATTTGTCACATTTGATGCCCCCCGTCGACCCCCTCGATATGTAAGTAAATGCCGCATATGTAGTTATTAGGCGCTATAGGTCCTTAATGTCACCACCAAATTTGAATTCGATCGTATGTATAGTTATGAAGAATTCGAAAATTTGTCACATTTGATGCCCCCCGTCGACCCCCTCGAGGTGTAAGTAAATGCCGCATATGTAGTTATTAGGCGCTATAGGTCCTTAATGTCACCACCAAATTTGAATTCGATCGTATGTATAGTTATGAAGAAATCGCAAATTGGTCACATTTGATGCCCCCCGTCGACCCCCTCGAGGTGCAAGTAAATGCCGCATATGTAGTTATTAGGCGCTATAGGTCCTTGATGTCACCACCAAATTTGAATTCGATCGTATGTATAGTTATGAAGAAATCGCAAATTTGTCATATTTGATGCCCCCATCGACCCCCTCGAGGTGTAAGTGAATGCCGCATATGTAGTTATTAGGCGCTATAGGTCCTTAACGTCATCACTAAAATTGAATTCGATCCTATGTATAGTTATGAAGAAATCGCAAATTTGTCACATTTGATGCCCCCCATCGACCCCCTCGAGGTGTAAGTAAATGCCGCATATGTAGTTATTAGGCGCTATAGGTCCTTAACGACACCACCAAATTTGAATTCGATCCTATGTATAGTTATGAAGGAATCGCAAATTTGTCACATTTGATGCCCCCCATCGACCCCCTCGTGGTGTAAGTAAATGCCGCATATGTAGTTATTAGGCGCTATAGGTCCTTAACGTCACCACCAAATTTGGATTCGATCCTATGTATAGTTATGAAGAAATCGCAAATTTGTCACATTCGATGCCCCCCATCGACCCCCTCAAGGTGTGAGTTAATGCCGTCTATGCAATTCATTTATTTTATTTATTTATTCAGTTGTTGGGTGCTGTAGGTCCTTGATAACACGACCAACCTTGAATTCAATGATATGCTTAGTTATTGAGAAAATGCTCATTTCGCTCTTAGTATGTCCCCCAGCTACCCCTTGGAGGAGTCATTAAATGCCATATATGAGCTAAGAGGCTGCTGTGCCCTGAACATATAAAAAAATTGAATTCGATCCTATGTTCGGTGAAATAATGATTTTTTTGCATGGATATCCGTGCAATCATTGAATCGCGCACGAGGATTTCAAGGTCAAGGTTTGCTATCTCGGTTTGCTGTTTTCACACCGGTTACCAATTGAGCAATTTACAAAATTGCATTCTCTTTTTAATAAAATACAAGTTGACTCCTTAAGTTTTCTTTTAATACAGTCAGGGCCTGTCATTAGAATCTTTGTATTACTCCAATCCATCATGTGATCTCCTTGGATTGTACATACATGTTCTGCTATTTTTGATCTCTGACCTTATAACTTCTAGTGGTCTTGCTGTTTCTCCTGTGTATGATTTACCACAAATACAAGGAATATTATACAGGGTGAGTCTTTGACCACTGCATTAATTTTAACCAAAGATTCCTCTCATCAAATAAAAAAGTTTTTTCGTTCACCATTTTTCCAGATTCGGCTCAGGTAAAAAGTTACAAGCGTTTAAAGATTTCACAATGTACTAATACACTCAGCATATAAATTATCTATGACATTGTTGGCGGACGAGAAAAAGGCATGGTAACGTGGTTTACAGCTTGATTCGGGATTCCAACGCTCAGGGACAGATCCATAAAAGTAGTGAAATTTCTGGAGTTTTCCATTTTGAAACATTCAATGAAGAATATCTCGAAAACGGTGCGTTTAAGGAGAAATGATGAAGAATAATATAATGTTCTAAAACGATGGAATATTCTTGAAATTACCCAAGAAAAACTTTATCTGCTTTCTTTATGCTAATTTCGTTTAGTTTTATGAATCCACGAGTTCATAATTAGAAAACCAGTAGAAGTAGAAAATAACTAATATTTGGAAAATATGTCTCATAGTTATAGGAAACTTTACACCAATATTCATTTTATTCGAAAAAAGGATGTCAAAGCTACAAAATAAAAACTGATTTTTTTTCGAAATTTCAACAGCCTGTATCTTTTTACCTGAGCCGAATTTGGAAAAATATTAAATGAAAAAAGTGTTTCTTTTGACGATAAGAATCTTTGGTTAAAATTAATGCAGTGGTCAAAGACTCACCCTGTATACACAGTTTTTCTCTTTTTGTTTTTCATTAATGGGTTTTGTCTTCGTTAAAAAAGACCTAAGATCATTTGAAGATGGTTCTTATATTGAACTTAGAACCGATTCTTCTGATTTAATCAGAAAGGCCACGAATATAAGGGATCGCATTCAACATATTGGGTTTCTGTATCATGAATTTAGATTAGAAGAGCAAATAATCAAGAACAACTTATATTCGTGGCCTTTCTGAAAAAATCAGAAGAATCGGTTCTAAGTTCAATATAAGAACCGTCTTCAAAACACAAATTGATCTTAGGTCTTTATTAAGGAAGACAAAACCCATTAATGAAAAAAAAAATTAAAACACTGTGTATATAATATTCCTTGTACTTGTGGTAAATCATACACAGGAGAAACATCAAGACAACTAGAAGTAAGAAAGTCAGAGCATAAGAATAACTCGAGAAATAGAGACATACAGAAATCAAAAATAGCAGAACATGTATGTACAATCCAAGGAGATCACATGATGGATTGGAGTAATACAAATATTCTAATGACAGAACCTGATTATACTAAAAGGAAATTCAAGGAGTCAACTTGTATTTTATTGAACAGAGAACAGAGAATGTAATTTTGCAAATTGCTCAATTGGTATTGACCATATTTGGCTGAATTGGAATTGGAATTGGAAGTTTCTATGCAAAGTAAAACTATGTTAGCTATTATTTTCAAATACAGTGGACCCCCGGTAGTCCGACAAACGTTTTGCAAGGCAGCGTCGGACTATCGAATTTGTCGGATTATAGAATACTGCGTAAGAGCCCCTATAGTTCGGAATTCTTTGAAAAAAAGGACCTTGTAATCCGACAAATTGCCGATAAAAATACATATTTCAGCAGTGATACGCATGCCGGATAAGATGTGGCATCGGATTACCGGGGGTATACTGTACTGTCAATGTGACAATTCCCGAATTTCAGAATAACTATCAACAAAATAATTCTAAAGATTTTCGTTAAACGTCTGACGAAGGAGTCTGATATAGACTCCGAAACGTTACGATATAGTTGTTTCTTCGATGATGTTGTTTCGTTGTTGTTTGTTAGGCAACATTGTTCAGTTGATTGCTTCTGACAAATATCTTGTGTTTCATAAAATAATTAATTTTTATTTTATAGATATTTTTTAGAGTTTGGGAGAGAAAACCCAGAAAGAAACCTTTTAATAATGAGTATACCTCCCACAGTATCCTTTAATGATTACTTATTTCCGATTTATTTATGTTCCTAGAAAATGAAATTCTATGAATAACAAATTGAAATTATCTGCATCTAGTTTATAGTTATTGAACCAAAAAATTGGAGAAGTGGGTACCAACCATAAAACAAGAGGGAATGCCCTGTGGACAGGAGCTTTGGCGCTCTTTTTCAAACTTTGACAAATCATATCTCCGGAAGTATTGTTTTCTCAGAGTTGGGAATTATATCAATGTATTCTCATAATAGAACTGCATCATTAAAGAAACTAATTTAAAATTAAATAACGAACTTATATCCGAGATATTCATTACTCAAATCTACTCTGAAAATTATATATGAATTGATATCAATATTACAGTATAGTTTTCACCGGAGATATTCTGAACACAATTTGATAAACCTACCAAAGTATTATATTTCCATCATGATATGGATCAAGGGCATATATGGGTAGAGGTATATCAAAAATTATAATAATTGGTCGTTTTGCATTCAATCGTACTTTGTTTTCTAGAACAGACATAAATTTTACATATCTCTTATGGGAAGATAAGATGACATGAGTATGAATAGTGAACATAGACAGATAGAATTCGCATTGTGTCTAAACATGGAAGTACGATGTATTACTCAAATTCCAAAAGTATTAGCTTGTTAGAGTTGGAAATTATATGAATGGATTCTCATGGCAAAACTGTATCTTGAAAAAAATAAGCACTCTTAATCGAATTTACCGTGGCAAATTCGCTTAAGAGTGTCCAATACAGGAAAATGGACAATATAACATGCGCGCAAAATTCCTGACTTAACGTCAGTGCTTCAACCAATTTTTTATTTATTTTGAATGTACCACTTTCTCGTAGTCGTTGGTAATTTCGTGTAAATAGAGTGTGATGTGGAGCCACACGTTTAGGAGACATTTCTGCATATCTTCTGGATGTTCTTAAAGAATTACCGTAAACAAAGTACATATCTTTCTGCGTTTGTGTACACCGTCATCTTAATGAGTATGTGACAAAAATCTCAAAATGATAAGCCAAATCAAAGAATAATTGTAACTGAATCAAAGTCAATCAAAAGTAGTCAGCTATCATAACAAAATGACATCCCTTTACTAGATAAATTCTAGTTTGGAAATAATTCCAGTTTCTACGACTCATGCTATCATGTCACTATTATGTTTTTGGCGCTCTTGTTCCTCGAAACAGAGTGCTTATCAATTTGCCCAAATGTCTGTAATTTTGGAATTTTTGGCTGAAAATGCTCTTAAACGATTCGGTCCGACTTACTGATCGACAATCCATGGTCAAAATTGATTATGTCCGTCCGGCCGTTAACACGATAACTCTCGAACGGAATGAGCTAGACAGTTAAAATTTTCAGAGTAGGTTTAGGAGATAAATATGTCGGTTGAGTTCGGTATTGGGCCAAATCGGCCAGGTGGTTTAGGAGTAACAAAAACAATTTTTTTTACATTACAAATTTTGAACTCAATTTTTTTTAAGATGCAGTCTTATCATAAGAATCCATTGATGTCATTCTCAACTCTAACAAACTAATACTTTCGGAGATATGATTCTTCAAAATTTCAATAAGTCATAGACCTACGTTTTGTATTTAATCACAAAAATTCTTGAGAATTGACGCACAGAAGCCAAATTGAAAAATTGGGGAGGAGCTTTGGCGCTCTTGTTCAAACTTTGACAAATTATTACTCCAAAAGTATTGGTTTCTCCCAGTTGGGAATGATATCAAAGGATTCTGATATAATTTATTTCATTTTATGATGCAGTTCTATCATGAGATTCAATTGATATCATTCCCAACTCTGAGAAACCCATGCTTTCGGTGATTTAATTTGTCAAAGTTTGGACAAGAGCGCCAAAGCTCCTGTCCACAAGTCTTGAACCATTTTTTTTTCTCAAAAACCGTGAATTTTATCAAGAAATTACGGAAGACCTTAATTGTTGACAATAGATCAAGCTATAAAAAATTGATTTTTTTATTGTAAAATATGAATAAAGATGAAAGTTTCTTGCGAAACAAGGTTTAGGGGTGGCTTTTTCTACCCCTCAATCATGGATGAACACCACCGAAATTTTTGGTCAGTTATTTATTTAATTAAAAACTGCTTTTCGGGCGCCATCTTTAAGGGGCTGTAACTTAGCAGGGGGGGCTCAAAAAAGAAAAGTGTATATGAAAGACCCACCCTATTTTTGCGCGTATGTTCTGGGGAACATCACGTTATCATTTTGCAAGAATGTCTGTAATTTTCGAATTTTTCGCCGTAAATGGTCTCAAACGATTGGGTTCGACTCCCTGATCAAGAATTCGAGGTCAAATTTTATTCTGTCCGGCCGGCCGTTGTCACGATAACTTGAGAACGGAAACAGAAAGCGACTTGAAATTTTCAGGGTAGCTGGTGCATCCCAATACGACGGACAAGTTCGTTAATGGGCATAATCGGTCCAATGGTTTCGGAGTAATGATTTTGTCTACAACCAATACCAATCGGATCAAATTGAAACTTGGTGAGTAGTTGTAGAATATAAACATAAGAACGTTCGTGAAATTTTGTTAGAATCATATCGCTAGAAAGTTAAAAAAATAATAATGAATAATATAATTTACGTCACGATAACCTAAGACCTTAAAGAGATAGCGACTTGACATTTTCAGGTTAGGTTAATAATCTGAATGCGCCATAGGAGTTTCTTTATAGACATAATCGGCAAAACGGTTTTGGAGTTATACCCATCTGAAATTTGGTTCTCAATTCCTCAATAACTCGAAAGATACAAAACCGATCCAATTCAAACATGGTTATTAGTTGTAAAATGGTAACACGAAAATTCTTGCAAAATTTCGTGAGAATCGTATCACTAACAAATTTTTAAAAAATCATAGAAAATTATTGAAAAAAATCCTATATATCGGAAACTATTCGTCCAACATCGCTGAAATTTTGCGAGGGTCTTCAGAACCTAACTCTACTGTCTAGTTTAAAGTTTGAACATGATCGGATCTATATTGTTGGAGATCCGAGCTGCCTTGTGTGAGTTCAGTAGCTGGATGGGTGATCGTTGCCTCGACAACTCTTGAACGAAAGGAGATAGGGACTTGCAATTCTGAGGATAGGTTGCACATTTGAATGGGAGAGTCAAGTTCGCTTTTGGCCATAGTCGGTCCAACGGTTTCGGAGTTATACCCATCTGGAATATTTTTTCCTCGATAACTCAACAAATATAGACTCGAGCAAATTGACTCTTGGTAACTAGTTGTAGAATATCGACATGAAGACGTGCGTAAAATTTTGTGAGGACCGTACCACTAGAATTTAAAAAATTACGACAAAATATTATGTAACTCATGATTCCTTGAGAACAGAAATAAATAGCGACTTATTGCTGTTTTCAGGGTAGATTGCGCATCTGAATACGACATTTAAAAGTGCGTTAACTAGCATAATCGGCCGAATGGTTTCGGAGTTATATCAATCTGAAATTTGGTTGTTATTTCCTCAATAACTCAAAAAATTACAAATCCGATCCAATTGAAATATGGTTATTAGTTGTAGAATGCCAACGCGAAAATTCTTGCAAAATTTCGTGAGGATCGTAGCACTAGAAAATTTTAAGAAAATCATCAAAAAAAAAATTGGTTCAAGCACTGACGTGAAGTCAGAAGCTTTTGCGCGTATGTTCTCTTGTCCATTCTCCTTTATTGGACACTATTAATCGAATTAACCATGGTGAATTCTATTAATATTTATGATTGAGTTGGATTCTGCGGTGAAAAATAATTATAGTTTTCTAACATGATTATGCTCCTAAATTAAAAAAAAAATCTGAAATTATTTAATTAAGGAGCTAATCATATTAGAAAACTATCATTATTTTTCACCGCAGAATCCAAAGCAATCATAAAACAAGCTCTGTGGACAGGAGCTTTCTGGCGCTCTAGTTCAAACAGACAAATTATATCTCCGAAAGTATTGGTTTCTCAGAGTTGGGAATTAAATCAATGTATTCTTATGAATGAACTGCATCATAAAGGAAATTAAATTCAAATAATAGTTTATTTATCAAGATTAAATGAGCAATCTGAGAATGAGAACTGCACCATGGAAGAAATCAAATTAAAATAGCTGAAATGAATTTGACTCTTTCTTATAAAACAGGATAAAATGTACGAGTATGAACACAGATCATATAATAAAGCTTAGATAGAATAATTATAGCATTCTTTGAAAACATAGAAGTACGTACGATACATTATTGAAATTTAGAAAAAAAAAAGCACTGACGTGTAGTCAGTACTCTTTGGCGCGCGTGTTCACGGTGGCTAGTTTGAATTGAATGATGAGTACTTCACGCTCAGTAGATAGAGCGAGCCGAAGATCTACCCAAAAGATAGTGGACACCATTCACTGTCGGTTCAAAAATTAACAGTGCTGTATCTAAGCTGCCATCAGGATAGATTAACAAAGTTGGAAAAGAACACAAGTGACTCTCCTTAGTCGCACAAGCTCCTAGAAGATTTGGGAGGGTCAGTATAATCCTAATCATGTTAATCGCACGCGCGCAAAAGCAGATTGACTTTTTACACTTTTTCTTTCATTGTTAAGTCAATCTGCTTTTGCGCGCTTGCGATTAACATGATTAGGATTATACTGACCCTCCCAAATCTTCTAGGAGCTTGTGCGACTAAGGAGAGTCACTTGTGTTCTTTTCCAACTTTGTTAATCTATCCTGATGGCAGCTTAGATACAGCACTGTTAATCTTTGAACCGACAGTGAATGGTGTCCACTATCCTTTGGGTAGATCTTCGGCTCGCTATATCTACTGAGCTTGAAGTACTCATCATTCAATTCAAACTAGCCACCGTGAAAACGCGCGCCAAAGAGTACTGACTACACGTCAGTGCTTTTTTTTTTTTTTTCAAGTTCCTTTAACAAATATAGCTATCAATTCAGTTTGGCTGTTAGCTTTACCGTAGATCGAAAAAAAATGCGGTTGTGGGACCTCCGTTTGGAACGCAATTGCCTCTTCTCCAAATCCGAACGTATTTTAATATAGATATACCGAATATAGTTATTTATTAATTCGCCTCAGGGCCACTATACAGACATTTGAACTCGGAAAAAACGCTATTTCCCCCAAACTGACTTGTGTCCGTGCACTGAATTGACATGAATATTCTTTTAAAACCTCACAATATCGGCTCATTGCTTACAACATAACCCAAACAACCCAAAACCATTCACTTCTCATCTGCGCAAGCGCAATATACTCGTGCCTGCAAGTCCTCCCAAAATTACACACCTCACAAAAAACTCCGATTCTCCAACACTAGTGGTTCAGGAGATATCGCTTCTTGAATCCACGCATGCGCAGACCCTCACCAGGGGATTCTATAGAGGAATAGCATCCGCCACCCCAAAATCCCAATCCTCTCTGACAAAAGCACCAGCAGTTAAATCACTGATGGTCTGCTCATGCGCATAACGAAAAATGCCCGTAAGGGGTAACATCAATTTCGAAATTAGCCCCAGGGCCACGATACGGACACTTTAACTCGGAAACAACGCTACATCCCCCAATCTGACTTGTCCTTGCACTGAATTGCCATGAATATTCTTTTAAAACCTCACAATATCGGGTCAGCACTCCCAACATAACCCATACAACCCAAAAACAGTCACTTCTCTTCTGCGCATGCGCAATCTAATTGCGGCTGAAAGTCCTCCCAAAATCACACACCATACAGAAAACTCCGATTCTCCAACACTAGTGGTTCAGGAGATATCGCCTCTTGAATCCACGCATGCGCAGACCCTCACCAGGGGATTCTGTAGAGGAATAGCATCCGCCACCCCAAAACCCCAATCCTCTCTGACGAAAACATCAGCAGTTAAATCACTGATGGTCTGCTCATGCGCATAACGAAAAATGCCCGTAAGGGGTAACATCAATTTCAAAATTGGCCCCAGGGCCACGGTATGCACACATCAACTCGGAAACAACGGTATTTCCCCCAAACTGACTAGTGTCCGAGCACTGAATTGCTATGAATATTCTTTTAAAACCTCACAATATCGACTCAGCACTCCCAACATAACCCATCCAACCCAAAAACAGTCACTTCTCTTCTGCGCATGCGCAATCTACTCGCGGCTAAAAGTCCTTTCAAAATAACACACCTTACAAAAAACTCCGATTCTCCAACACTAGTGGTTCGGAAGATATCGCATCTTTAATCTACGCATGCGCAGACCCTCATCAGGGATCTGGATTCTATGGAGGAATAGCATCCGCCACCCCAAAACCCCAATCCTCTCTGACGAAAACTACAGCAGTTAAATGACTTCTCATCTGCGCATGCGCACAACGAAAAATGTCCGGAAAGGGCAGCATGAACCTCAAAAAAATAGGTTTCGGCATTTTAAGCAAAGTATTTCGCAAAATAGTAGTAATTTTTTTATTTTTTTCATGTCACGTGATCTTCACGAAATTTTGCAAAAGTGTTTGCATTGGTCTTTTGCATCTAACTACTGAGTTTCAATTTAATCAGATCAGTATTTTTCGAGTTATCCTGAAAACAAAATTTTAAAATTTTTGAAATTTTTTTTTACTACTTTAGGGCCGTCCGATCAAAACAAAACTCCGCAGGCATATAATAATAATAATAATAATAGAGTTTATTGAACAGTTAGTTGAAACTATGACAATTAAACTCAATTAACTGTGAGTTACTCGCTCCGAGGAGCTGATAACTGTGTACAGCTTTAATAAATTAATATTCACATTCTAACGGCAAAATAACTAAATGTTATTATCTAAATGTAGGTGTGGATACTCCATGATTAACAAAAAAATACTAAATAAATATTAAATTCACAATGTTGCTGATAATCCGGGAGAATTGTCTTCATTGGTATTTTTTGTCATGGTTGGTAAACTGTCTTCATCAATATTTTAGGTCTAAATCACTTCCTCGAGCGGTCGCCAAGGTCAGCATTTTTGAGTCATTACTCTTGGATGTTTATGAGTTGATTAGATCAGTATTTTAGTTTGTTTTCTAGTATGAATATACTATTTTATGTATCAGATTATCAGAATTCCATATTACTTTTTACATATACTATTGTTCCGTCATTTCTATTATATTTTGCATTATTGTATATTAGCTCATAACCATTTAAATTAAACAAGCCCACATCCTCCACTTGAAAAGTCTCACTCAATATAATCACGTCAAAATCGACAGATATTGTCTCAAGGAACAGTTCAAAATCATTAAAGTTTTTTTTGCATACTTCTTATATTCATTTGCATAATCTTGACTTGACATAATTTCATGGTATTTAGATCATTGATATCTTCAATAACAACAGTATCATAGTCTTCATTTTGATAGGCTTTTATGTAATTATCCATATTTATTGATTTTTGTCTTCTTTTTCTTTTTTTATAAAATGAGCTGTTAAATAACTAAAATAAACACAAAATTACCTTCAACCCCCCCCCAGCCTTCTTTAATTACTTTTTGTCTGTCGTGGATTTATGCCGAAGCTTCATACCAAATACATCCTCCCCTGGGGGTGTTCTTTTTTTATTAGTGTATTGTTCAAAATCGGGGTTGTTCAGAGTAGTGGACTGTTACAGACGATTGAGTTGGAAAAACTGTTAAAAACAATTTATTTACATATATACACTGTTTCCAGAGAATGAGACATGAGAATACATATAAATGTATGAGCTGAGAGCAGAGTAGCGCAGTGCACCAACGATTAGCTTTTATGAAATTTCACATCGAGAGTAGAACATGAGATTAAGTTGAGATTTTAGTTACTGAATTAATTTGACCTAGGTAAAAAGCTTGTATAAGTTGGATGCACATTACTATTCTTGAGTAAGTATTTAACTAGTGAGAAACTAGGGACCACTGAGATAAATTGAAACAATTTTCAAACAATAAACTATTGTGACTTGAATCAATTCTGTGAGCAATTCTGAGTGAATACCAGTAATAATGTATTAAGTAAATTTGAGCTGAAGGTGAGTTGGATAATTGAAGCAATTTTCAAACAATAAACTATTGTGACTTGAATCAATTCTGTGAGATCGTCTGAGTGGACAATTAATGAATGTATTGATTAAATTTGAGCAGAAAGTGAGTTGAATAATTGAAGCAATTTTCAAACAATAAACTATTGTGACTTGAATCAATTCTGTGAGTCTGAGTGGATACCATTAATGAATGTATTGATTAAATTTGAGCAGAAAGTGAGTTGAATAATTGAAGCAATTTTCAAACAATAAACTATTGTGACTTGAATCAATTCTGTGAGATCGAACATGTGAGACAATTAAAATGGCGGAACTCTAGTGCAACCTGTCCTGCAAACGAGCTAGTTAAAATTAATATTGAAACTGTCGAAAAGAGCAGACGTTCTGATATTTTATATCGAACAAACCATTGATTATTATATCTAGACAATAAATGAGTTGACTTAAATTTACAGCTGATGCTATTCAATACGAGTTGGTTTCAATACGAGATGATATAATTTGAGAAGATCAATAATTTCATCGTAATATAAAATCATGTTGTATGCACAAATCCAATTAAGAGAAATCATTATGAGATATTCGAATTAATTCAGACACATGTGGATGAATGAAAGAACGATTTCAGCCATCAGCATTTCACTCGGAACATGTGCACTTCTGAATTACAATTTACGTATTGTGAGTTTTGAGAATAAATAAACTAACATTGAGAGCTGTAAATTACCTGTGTTTTCAGGACACTGATTGCACTAGATTAACAAAATTATGAGATGAACTAATGAGCTGTATAGAAAAATGAATGTGAAACTTGTATAAACGCAAGAGAAGGCAGTGAGGCTGTCCGCAATGAATCAAATTCACAAGTCAAGTCGTGGTTGACCGGGGGTCGAATTAAAATTCACCTCGGCGCAGGTTGCTTGAGAAATGCATACTTGTTCGAGATTAAAGAGTTGAAGGCGCTAAATTCAAAAATACTATAGAGCGGAAAGATAGTGTGCAGACTTGTTTACTTGTAGAAGTGCACCTAAGTAGGTTGAATTCGGGACTTCTATGTGGCTTCAAATTGGGGGGATGCTAAATTTTAAACATTCCGCCCGCCATCACCAACAGCATTGGTGATTAGTTGTGGAGTAGATCTTCTTTCGTGAGGTTGTCTTCATCTGAGGATGACACAGGTAGAATAGCTAACTTAGTGATGGGTCGCGTGAACGTAGATTTGGAGGTCTTGAGAGTAACTACTCGAACGAGTCCATCCTGTCCAGTGTGTAGGGCCATCACTCGCCCTAATGGCCACTTGCATGGTGGGAGTCGTTCATCGGTGAGGAGCACCAGGGAACCAATTCTGATTTCATGAGATGGATGGTGCCATTTTGAGATGGAGAGTTGTCGTTGAAGGTAATGAGTAGACCAGATCGACCAGAATTGCTGGATGCGCTGTTGAATGAACTGCCACCTTGACAGTCTTGATGAGGAGAGTTCTTGCAATGTTCAGGTAATGTCGTCAGTGCTGTACCTATGAGAAAATGTCCAGGAGTCAGTGCTGAACAATCTTCTGGATCATCGCTTAATGGTTCCAGGGGCCTGGAGTTGAGAATGGCTTCGATCTGATTGAGCAAGGTTGTCAACTCTTCGAAGGTGAGGATGGTACGGTTGAGATGAAACTTGAAGGATTTGACGGTCGATTCCCATTTCCCCCCCATATGAGGGGCTGCAGGAGGATTGAAGCTCCAATTCGTTCCATATTTCATGAGGAGATCTGCGATGGTCTTGTGTTGAGTGGTACATTGAGTGAACAGGTTCTTGAGAGTAGCATCTGTGCCTATGAAATTGGTTCCACAATCTGAGTAGAGAGTCTGAGAGAGTCCACGTCGTGCTGAAAATCTACGATAGGCTGCAATAAATCCATCAGCAGAGTAGTCACTTACAACTTCCAGGTGGACTGCAGAAGTGGCGAAGCAGACAAACACACACACCCAAGCTTTGTGTGTCTTGGCACCTCTTCCCTTCCATGTCTTAATGGTGATTGGTCCAGCATAATCCACGCCAGTGTGGAGAAAAGGTCTGGATGGTCTAACCCTTGCTTCTGGAAGTTGTCCCATGAGTTGTTGAGCTCGAACACCTCGCTGTCTTGCACAGATGACACACTTGAGAATGAACGATTTCACTGGGGCTCTTCCACCAATTATCCAATATTGTTGTCGGATTGTAGACAGAGTGATCTGGGTGCCTCCATGCAAAGTACGCCGGTGAGCTGCATCTATAATGAGAGAGGTGAGTTTGGAGTATAGTGGTAATATTGCGGGGTGCTTGCTATCTGGATCTAGCAGAGAGTTGGCTATTCGTCCTCCAACACGAATAACTCCTTCGTGATCGATGAAGGCTGTGAGGCGATTGAATACATGAAACGTTGGCAGTGTTGAGTTCGATGATAAGGTCGTGAGCTCATGTGCGAAATAGGCAGCTTGAGTTTTCTTTATCCAGAAGAGTCGAGATCTATCCAAGTCGGTTGAGTTGAGTGGAGTGGCTAGAGACGTATTTGCAATTTTCTTGAGTCGTGCGAGTACTCTAAAACAAATAGAGGTGATTCGTAATAAACGATGCAAAGAGGAGTACCGGGATAGCAAGTCCCATTGACAATTATGAGTTGTAGCAACAAAGAGTGAGACTGTGAGTTTCGCTTCAGATTCGCTGGCATTGGTCGCTGCAGGCTGACGAAGAGGCCGAGAATCTGCTGACTTGGATAACCATGGTGGTCCCGTCCACCATAGGGAGCTGTTCAGGAGCTGAGCTGAAGTGATGCCTCTTGATGCACAATCTGCTGGGTTTTCTTTGCCGGAAATGTATCTCCAATGGGCCCTTGGAGTAAGTTCTTGGATAAGTGTTACTCGGTTCCGTACAAAGTCCTTCCAGCGTGATGGGTGAGTCTTGATCCACGCTAGTGAGACAGAGGAGTCCGTCCACAAAGTTGTCGATGAGATTTCCATATCTAGAATTGAGTAAACATAGTGAGTCAATTTGGCCAAGAGTAGGGCAGCAGATAATTCGAGTCTCGGGATTGTTAATTTCTTGAGTGGCGACACTTTGGTTTTTGAGCAGAGATATGCAACTTTGGATCCTGTGGACGGTGAGTGAACGACGAGATAAATGACAGCAGCCATTGCAAGTTGAGAAGCATCAGAGAATCCATGAAGTTCTATTCGGAAGTTCTTTTGGGTACCAATCCAACGTGGAACTTTAATGCTGGCCAGCAATGTGAGATCTTCTCTGATGATGCACCATCGTTGGGCAAGGTGAGAAGGCAGCGGTTCGTCCCATGTCAACTTGTGGAGCCAGAGTTCTTGCAATAACATCTTTGCTCTGATGGTGACAGGGGATACAAAACCTAGTGGATCAAAAATTTTAGCAATTTGAGAAAGAACTAAACGTTTTGTGATTATAGTTCCAGATTCGCTTGAGTTGAGGCGAGAGATTTTAGAGTGGTTCTTGATGAGCTGGTAATCGAGTTGGTGCTTCTCTTCGTGGAGAGAGCATCATGCAATATTTAATGATGCTTGCTGAAACACGCTAAACAAGTGATTGTGGTTCGACAAGAGTTGACATTATGACGGCCTGAGTAGTTGGGACACAACTGTCGTCGAACAATGAGACTGCAGCGTTGGTCTTTCCTCTGTGGTGAGTTGGACTGGCGAAGATCGTCCTGAGCTGATCTTTCCTGGCTTCAGACTGTCAGTTGAGTTGGGCATTTTGAGATCTGTGTTTGACTTGTGAGATGATGAGGTGAAACAATGAGAATGCAAACCCAACTCAATCATCCGGCCCGAAGGACCAAATGTTCAAAATCGGGGTTGTTCAGATTTTGTCAAAATTTAGAGTAGTGGACTGTTACAGACGATTGAGTTGGAAAAACTGTTAAAAACAATTTATTTACATATATACACTGTTTCCAGAGAATGAGACATGAGAATACATATAAATGTATGAGCTGAGAGCAGAGTAGCGCAGTGCACCAACGATTAGCTTTTATGAAATTTCACATCGAGAGTAGAACATGAGATTAAGTTGAGATTTTAGTTACTGAATTAATTTGACCTAGGTAAAAAGCTTGTATAAGTTGGATGCACATTACTATTCTTGAGTAAGTATTTAACTAGTGAGAAACTAGGGACCACTGAGATAAATTGAAACAATTTTCAAACAATAAACTATTGTGACTTGAATCAATTCTGTGAGCAATTCTGAGTGAATACCAGTAATAATGTATTAAGTAAATTTGAGCTGAAGGTGAGTTGGATAATTGAAGCAATTTTCAAACAATAAACTATTGTGACTTGAATCAATTCTGTGAGATCGTCTGAGTGGACAATTAATGAATGTATTGATTAAATTTGAGCAGAAAGTGAGTTGAATAATTGAAGCAATTTTCAAACAATAAACTATTGTGACTTGAATCAATTCTGTGAGTCTGAGTGGATACCATTAATGAATGTATTGATTAAATTTGAGCAGAAAGTGAGTTGAATAATTGAAGCAATTTTCAAACAATAAACTATTGTGACTTGAATCAATTCTGTGAGATCGAACATGTGAGACAATTAAAATGGCGGAACTCTAGTGCAACCTGTCCTGCAAACGAGCTAGTTAAAATTAATATTGAAACTGTCGAAAAGAGCAGACGTTCTGATATTTTATATCGAACAAACCATTGATTATTATATCTAGACAATAAATGAGTTGACTTAAATTTACAGCTGATGCTATTCAATACGAGTTGGTTTCAATACGAGATGATATAATTTGAGAAGATCAATAATTTCATCGTAATATAAAATCATGTTGTATGCACAAATCCAATTAAGAGAAATCATTATGAGATATTCGAATTAATTCAGACACATGTGGATGAATGAAAGAACGATTTCAGCCATCAGCATTTCACTCGGAACATGTGCACTTCTGAATTACAATTTACGTATTGTGAGTTTTGAGAATAAATAAACTAACATTGAGAGCTGTAAATTACCTGTGTTTTCAGGACACTGATTGCACTAGATTAACAAAATTATGAGATGAACTAATGAGCTGTATAGAAAAATGAATGTGAAACTTGTATAAACGCAAGAGAAGGCAGTGAGGCTGTCCGCAATGAATCAAATTCACAAGTCAAGTCGTGGTTGACCGGGGGTCGAATTAAAATTCACCTCGGCGCAGGTTGCTTGAGAAATGCATACTTGTTCGAGATTAAAGAGTTGAAGGCGCTAAATTCAAAAATACTATAGAGCGGAAAGATAGTGTGCAGACTTGTTTACTTGTAGAAGTGCACCTAAGTAGGTTGAATTCGGGACTTCTATGTGGCTTCAAATTGGGGGGATGCTCAATTTTAAACATGTATACCTTTTTGTGTGTTGCCAAATATGGCGTAAATAATTTCTTGTCTCGATTACTTTTCGCCTGTTGCAATAATCCTTGCACAGATTCTAACATAACAGCGTCAGAGTTACTCACTGATGGTCCTGGTGCAGATTCCAACACAACAGTGTCCGAATCAATCTCCGTGGCAGTATTCTTATGTTTTGTTATTGTGGGTGTATTCGGAGCACTATTTGTTTTAACATCTTCTTTACAGTTTTCTAGTTCTTCCAAGGTATACACCCTTCGTCCCACCACCAGTCTATTATTCCTTATATATGACTTTTCAGATGTACCCGCTCTGGCTTTTATCAGGAAGGGTAACAACCTCTTTTTTTCCTGACGCTGCTGTATAGTTAAATCATTAGTAATGGATATTTCAGTACCTTTCAATTTTTTAACATGTTCAAAGATAAGTTTTTTACATCGATGTGACACAAATTCCACCTTCACTGGACTGCCTTCCTGATTACCCAATGTATAGAGGTCACTAATTTCAGATAATTCAACTCGCACTCCCAACAAACGATATATTTCCCGACAGAGAAACTCAACAATATTATTCTTGTTACACCAGCGTTCTGTTTTTTCGAGCCTTTCTTTCAAGTCTTTGTTTTCTCTCTCTAGTAGCCCATTCTTATTCCTCAGTGCCTGAACCTCCAACAATAATCTCGCCTCCGACGCAGATATTGAATTTTTTAACTCCTTCCTGGTATCCTGGATCTCCTCCAACAGACGCCTCAAAGTAACCTCAACCTCTCCATCTGTCATCATGAATCAGATATGCTATGGTATGGTACCCTTTAGAATTTTTCTTCAATGTGTTCTTTCAATGTGTTCTGTTACATATGAGTTGCTAACTCAAGCGAAATTAGACCATAATTGTTTGGTAACACTGTCAACGTTTGCAAACACCTCACACCTTCAAACGCCGCGCACGTAATAAAGGTCATGATTCTACAATTTGCTGCCAAATTTCAGAAAGATCGAGTGATTGGTTTCGGAAATATTCATTAAAAACGTTTTGACTAAAAACGGCCTTAACTCCGAAACCGCTCGGTGGATTTCGCCCGTTAACGAACTTGTCCGAGATATTTACGCTACAAAACTACCCTGCAAATTTCAACGCTCTAAGGGCCGGTTTCTCAATTGCGAGTTAACTCGAGGTTACGAGTTGACGCATGTATTTAGCGATATTCATGAATGCGCAACACTCGGGTTACCCGCAACCTCGGGTCAACTCGCAATTGAGAAACCGGCCCTCAGTCGTTCCGTTCGAGAGTTATCGTGCTAACGGCCGGCCGGCCGGACCGGACGGACAGAATTGAATTTGACCTCGAATTCTTCATCAGGAAGTCGAACCTAATCGATTGAGACTATTTTCGAAAAAAAATTCGAAAAATACAGACATTGTGACGAAATGATAGCACGCTCTTCCTTGCGGAACACGTGCGCAAAAATCATATCTCCGAAAGTATTAGCTTGTTGGAGTTGAAAATTATATCGATGAATTTTAATGGTGAAACTGCATCTTAAATAAAAATTACAGACATTTGGGCAAATTGATAAGCACTCAGTTCCGAGGAACTAGAGCGCCAAAAAGTGTAATTCCCTTTCTGGGATTTGAGCCCGTTCCGTTCCGCTCTCGTTCCGCTCTCGTTCCGAAACCGAAAACCCGACTGACTAGACGAACCGGCTATCGGGCTCCTCGTACGATCATGTCGATCTCCGGTATTAGAATAAAACGTCGGTACTTAGGTACCTGGGATAAATATTCTTAATTTTCACTTTTCGACATAAAATCGCCACATGGGGGTTTATTTGACGGTTTTTTACCCTTGTCTCCCTAAGTCGAATTTGACGTTTCTCGAACCAACTATTAGCAAGGAATTAGACAATGTCATGTCTCAGGAAAATGAGTTGACATTATGACAATTCATACATAGGATAATTATATAATTCTGTGAAAACGTTGAAATACGATTTATTATTGAAATGTTGAAAAATCATATCTCCGAAAGTATTAGCTTCTTAGAATTAAAAATGATGTCATTGGAGTCTTATGGTAAAACTGCTCATTGAAAAAAATTTAATTTGGAATTTGTTATGTAAAAAAAATTTTTTTTTGTTACTCCGAAACCGTCTGTCCGATTTTGCCCAATAACGAACTTAGCCGAGATATTTATCTGCCAAACCTACTCTGAAAATTTCAACTCTCTAGCTCATTCCGTTCGAGAGTTATAGTGCCTACGGCCGGCCGGCCGGACCGGCCGGACAGAATGAATTTCGACCACGGATTCTTGATCAGTGAGTCGAAACAAATCGTTTAAGACCATTTTCATCGAAAAATTCGAAAATTACAGACATTTGGGCAAATTGATAAGCACTCAGTTCCGAGGAACTAGAGCGCCAAAAGGGAGAAGGGACAATAGAACATACGCGCAAAAGCTCCTGACTTCACTTCAGTGCTTTAACCATGAATTTTTTGACAAGGAATCGCCCTCTAAATTTTTTCGCAACTATTCATATACACCCTGCATAAATACATGGCAGAGTAAGAAGTTCATTCAATAAACCAAGGTATCACGTGGCTTCGGCTTGAAAATTAATAAAGAACGCGTTTCTGAGAGATAAATACCGTATGCCACTCCGCTGAATTGCCCCAGCGAACGATATTGAAGCGTTATAATAATATGCAAGACTATAATACTCGATAATAACTGGATCACGAATTTGATTGTTAGAGTCCCTAATTTTGCTGATACGTACTAAGCAGAGTTGAGCCTTTTGCTAACCGCACTAATGTACACACACCATTGTAATGCATAATCCAGATATGTATATCCCCAAGATACAGTGGCGGATTAACCGGTACGCGTAGGGCGCCGAGACCCACAGAGAACCCATCGTATATATATTTCAGAATAAAAATTCGCACTGTATGTGAAGATAAAAAAATTGGTTCAAGTCAGGAGCTTTTGCACCATGGTAAATTCGATTAGGGCTTCACGCGAGAGCGAGATTTTTCTCGTCTCGTCTCGTTCTCGTCTCGTAAAAGCGAGACGAGACGAGACGTTTTAAAAATTATTATAGGCGATACCGAGACCACATACAGCGCAACAGGCGAGTCTCGTTTTTGGTCTCGTTAAATTTTTTGCATGAAGTTTTATAGATATACGACTCGACTTTTTTCAACACCCACAGAAAACAATTGAATATGAAGAGTATCCACTATAATTACCAATATATTTTGTCTATATTATGCATCGATCATTCTAGAAATACAAGATTTTTAAGAAGATCATTAATTCGTTATGACCTTGCGATAATTGAAATTATTTTTCAAGAAAAAATAGAATTCATAGCCATAAAAACGGATGCCATTATGAATTCAACACTTAATGGACAACTTTTATTGCCCCTAAATCCCAATGCTTCGAAAACTTCGTCTCTATCTGAACATCTGGAGAAATTTATTCTCTTGTGCTCCTTGTAGTGAAGATGTGAACGATTATTGAAGAACATCTGTGGAACTACGTATAATAAAACTGGTAAAGAAATGAAGTTATTCAATGTTTCGAAAAGTGTTATGAGGAATACGTCAAGAACACTCTCAATGATCTACCCACTGGGAAGGTATTCTTTGAAAACTATACCAAATTGTTCAATTCTATTAAAAAATGTATCGATATCGATAGCCTAATTAACATCAACAAAACTTTCGAAATATTGGAAAGCTGAGTTTGTAGAATATTTGCTGTTAGAAAGAGCAAATAGGAATCACAATATTTTACAGTGGTGGAGAGTGATGAAAAAGTTCTTCCTACACTTTCCAAGATGGCCGATGATTCATTAATGGCTACATCCGTACCTGTTGAAAGATTATTTTCTACAGCAGGTATGATCGTGGGAAAAACACGTACATCATTGAAAAATTATGTGATGCAAGTGTGATTATGACGTAATGATGATCATCGAGTAATTTAAAAGTTGAAATTATCAGTGTTGAAAATTAAAAATAATATATACAGGTACAAATATTTTTGTATAAGAGCGTAATAAGCATACCTTTACAAAATTATTCATTATAGTATACCATTTCGTTTATATATTATAATATTTATTATCGTTATGCAGAATTAAGCGAGACGAGGAGAGACAAAACATAACGAGACGAGAACGAGACTTAATTTTTTGGAATTGGCGAGAGCGAGATCAGATTTTTCATACTCTCGCCTACTCTCGTCTCGTGTGAAGCCCTAAATTAGTAGAGTTCACAAAGCATGAAAAGAGCTCTAAAACAGATTTTCGTGGGACCTTCATTGCTAAAATGTATAGACCACTGGGTATCATTCTCCATACCCTTACAATGCAAATTCAACTGGTCGTCAAAAAATCGTCGTGTGCAGGAAGGGGTGGGGGGCATTTTTCCAAAAATTGACAAAAAAATTTTTTCTGTTCATGGTCATCTATATAAGGTGAATATCACTTACACAAACTTCTGTTGAAATATACGATTCAGAAATATTTTTTATTAATTGTCAAAAAAGTCGGATACAATGCTCTTAAATGGAATTCCTTAAGATATAACCGCTTGCCCTGAACACCCATATTAACTATTATGTTCCGCTCGGTTTTACTCGAGATCTGATAGGATTACCGAAAAAATGCTTCATATGAAAGGTCTGCTCCGAAAACCAACGATTCAGATGATTCTTTCAAAATTACAATAGCCAGAACTGTTTCCTCACAAAATAAGAAATTGTGTTATTAACTCCCATTAACCGAAACCGAACCTGGAGACGCTAGTAAGGCGCAATTTCTAGCGTTAGTCCATGTTAGTGGCGACCTTATGGATTTGAGCTTTGATTTATGCACATAAGGTTCGTTATATCTATCCGACCAACTTTACAGTACTATTCCTGCGTGCATTCAGAACGCACATTTTGAAGATATTGTTTAAATTCCTTAATTTTTTATATGTATGAGAATTTTTACGTATAATTCATAGAAAGTTGATTTAATTTTGTTAATTCGTTAATAAATATTCAAATATGCGAGTTCAAACTTATATTCATTACTTCATAAATCAATTTTGTGACCTAATATTAACACATTTTTTTAATCATCGCTCATTCTCATTAGTAGTTTCAAGATAGTTGGTATCTATGATACTAACGGTGGGTTTCACGAAGCTTTGACAGCTCTTAATTGCCGAATTTAGTGTTGTGAGTGTGGAAAATGTCTTAAATACTCCTCTGATAAATACTAAAAAATGTCCGAAAATAATCATTACTTCTAAAAACAGTCGGCATTTAGAGTTTTTTAGTATTTATCGACATTATCGAAAATGTCTGGATAAATATCATAAATTTCTTTTCTACTTAAAAATTGCTAGACAATTTTCATTTTTGTCCGATATTTATTCTTCTTTTCTACTTGGATCGAAGATGCTTAACGATCTGAGATGCCAATTATACAAAATTTTTTTAAGAAGTTAATTTTTTTCTAGTTTTGGATCGAAGATGCTTAACGATTTGTGATGCCATTATACAGAGTTTTGTTTTAAGCAGTTTATTCTTTTCTACTTGGATCGAAGATTCTTAACGATCTGTGAGCCAATTGGGAAATTATACAAAGTTTTTTTTAACAAGTTTATTTTTATTATTTAACAGTCTAATTAAATCGATTTTTCTAATACTAATTCTTAATTCAGAACCTGGCTCCTGTCTTTTATCTCTTATACACAATAAACTAACACGATAATAACTCATTCAATGATAAGTTATTTGTTATTTACAATTGACCTAGAAAAATTTCTTAAAATGCCTCAAATTGTCCTGATATTTTAACTTAACATGTAACGATTGTCATATTTTTCCGCAATGTCCGTAAATACTTAAATACTCAAAATGCTCGACCTTGGGGGAAAGTTTCGGACATTTTCCCAGGATATTTGTCCCTAACTTAAAAACTCGAGTATTTCACATCACTAGCCGAATTAGTGCGATTCTATGTCGATTTTCAACTCATTTTTGATACAACCATCGAATTAAATCCACAATTAAGCTAATCGAGGCTTCGTGAGTGTCTAAATATTTCTTACATGTCATGATTCATCTAATTCAACTATCACTATCAGATGAAGAATCATCAAGGGAAGGAAAATTTGAAAAATTTTAAGTACTAATTATTTGCACATGTTTTTTGGGCCATACATTTGCAGGAGCCAATACACGGAATTTGTTTTCTTTTACAGGAACATATTGAGCCTGTGCAATCTGAAATGAGAATGTCCATTTCATAAAGAATATTCACGGATCTGATATTCGATATAATATTTACCTTTCCTAAAACTGCAGTTGCTAAGGATAGATGTTTCCTTAGGTAGGATTGGCATCGTCGTTAATTTTGGCAGAAGTTTTCCATTTTCTACATACCACCCACTAAATATAGGATCCGGTAAAGATGGTCATGGTACATTACTATTGATCCAAATATTTGTTTGGTAATGGACTCGAAGGCTGTGTTGTCTCAAACTATCCAATGTTGGAGGTAATTTACTTATGGATCTTGAAGAAGCTATAATATTCCCCTGAGCCTGTTGATACATTTCACATTTTCGTTTGTCGTATACATACAGATTACAAATTCAACAATATCATTGAATACTTTCAAACATGGCACCGGAAGTACATGATGAAATCAAAAATAGGAATTTTGTCATTAAATTTTTGATTGGGAATTTTAACCAACTCTCTGTAGATCAGGCGCTAGAGCATATCAACAAAAACTCCAAAGCTGCAGGAGGAATAGTCGGATTAACTAAAAATAGTACTAGAATGGATGAATGGTTCTTGAGTTACAACATTATTGGTATGAAGTTAGTCACATTTCGCTCATCTTTGCATCTTCATTCGGTCAAAATGTCGAAGAAGGTAAGAAAAGAATGAAAATTGATGAAGATTATGGGCAGATACTGCAGAGTGAACTTTCAAGATTTTGAGAGAAGAAGTATTCAATGATATTGTTGAATTTGTAATCCATCTGTATACGACAAACGAAAATGTGAAATGTATCAAAAGGCTCAGGGTAATACTATAGCTTCTTCAAGATCCATAAGTAAATTACCTCCAAAATTGGATAGTTTGAGACAACACAGCCTTCGAGTCCATTACCAGACAAAAATTTGGATCAATAGTAATGTACCAAGACCATCTCTACCGGATCCTATATTTAGTGGGTGGTATGTAGAAAATGGAAAACTTCTGCCAAAATTAACGACGATGCCAATCCTACCTAAGAAAACATCTATCCTTAGCAACTGCAGTTGTAGGAGAGGTAAATATTATATCGAATATCAGATCCGTAAATATTCTTCATGAAATGGATATTCTCATTTCAGATTGCACAGGATCGATGTGTTCCTGTAAAAGAAAACAAATTCCGTGTATTGGCTCCTGCAAATGTATGGCCCAAAAAACATGTACAAATACTAGTACTTAAAATTTTTCAAATTTTCCTTCCCTTGATGATTCTTCATCTGATAGTGATAGTTGAATTAGATGAATCATGACATGTAAGACATTTTTAGACCCTAAATATCATAGATACCAACTATATACCTTCTTAATTCTTTTCCAGATGTTTGGTCTAGGATTCAGGAAATCTTGTTACTACTAATGAGAATGAGCGATGATTTCAAAAATGTGTTAATATTACGTCATAAAATTGATTTATGAAGTAATGAATATAAGTTTGAACTCGCATATTTGCATATTTATTAACGAATTAACAAAATTAAATCAAATATATATGAATTATACGTAAAAATTCTCATACATATAAAAAATTAAGGAATTTAAACAATATCTTCAAAATGTGCGTTCTGAATGCACGCAGGAATAGTACTGTAAAGTTGGTCGGATAGATATAACGAACCTTATGTGCATAGATCAAAGCTCAAATCCATAAGGTCGCCACTAACATGGACTAACGCTAGAAATTGCGCCTTACTAGCGTCTCCAGGTTCGGTTTCGGTTAATGGGAGGTAATAAGACAATTTCTTATTTTGTGAGGAAACTGTTCTGCCTATTGTAATTTTGAAAGAAGCATCTGAATCGTTGGTTTTCGGAGCAGACCTTTCATATAAAGCATTTTTTCGATAATCCTAACAGATCTCGAGTAAAACCGAGCGGAACATAATAGTTAATATGGGTGTTCAGGGCAAGCGGTTATATCTTAAGGAATTCCATTTAAGAGCATTGTATCCGACTATTTTGATAATTAATAAAAAATATTTCTGAATCGTACATTTCAAAAGAATTTTGTATGAGTGATAGTCACCTAATATAGATGACCATAAACAGAAAAAAAAAATTGTCAATTTTTGGAAAAATGCCCCCCACCCCTTCCTGAACACGACGATTTTTTGACGACCAGTTGAATTTGCATTGTAAGGGTATGGAGAATGATACCCAGTGGTCTATATATTTTAGCAATGAAGGTCCCACGGGGTGACACGATAGAGCCCGGTTTGAACTCTACTAAATTCGATTAAGAGTGTCCAATACAGGAGAATGGACAATAGAACATACGCGCAAAAGCTCCTGACCTTGAACCCATTTTTTTTCATAATTTTTTTGAAATTTTTAGCGGTGCGGTTCTTATAAAATTTTAAACACGTTTTTATGTCGATACTCTACAACAAGATACCAAGCTTCAATTCGATCAAGTTTATCTTTTTTGAGTTATCGAGGAAATAATATTCCAGTTGGGTATAACTATGAAACCGTTGGACCGATTTTGCCCGTAGTCGAAGTTAACACTCCCATTCGGATACGCAACAATCAACATACCCTGAAAATTGTCCCTATCTCATTTCGTTCGAAAGTTATCGAGGCAACGGCCACCCATCCATCTACTAAACTCACAAGGCTGCTCGAATCTCCAAAAATATATAACCGATCGTGTTCAAACTTGGCAGTTGAGTTAGGTTTTGAAGGCTCTCGCAAATTTATCTTATGAATTTATTTTGTTTCCATCCCTTTTCCACCTAGTTTACAAAAGATTCTGAAAAGTTAACACAATGACAGAAATTATCCAGAAAATACAGTAACAAACAGAAGTGTCTATGCATATTTTGTATATTATTTTTTGTATATTAAGCAATAACCACGAATTTTCGGACATAACAATTTTTTTCCACAAATGATAGGGCCCAAACAGGTAAAGTGAAAAAGAAATTAAAAGAAGAATAGTTTGGAAACGAATTGTGCACATAAAACCTCTAGTCAGACGAAAAACAATAATAAGAAAGATAAACTGGAAAAAGTATACAAACTATAAACGCCTTTTCCTGAAAGTTGAGATTTTCGAAATGTTACAGTATTCCACGACAGGTGCCATATGTTTTAACGAAATAACAGCACCCTAGCACGAGCGCGCAAAAAGCTCAACATCAAAATGTGAATATCCAAATACCCCTTCTTATCATATGAGATGGCAGGTCAAAGAACAAAGACGCTGATAATATGGACCAACCTACATTACACAATAATTTCCTTTCATCCGGTACCTCCCACGAATTTTTCTCAGAAATCTGAGCTCGGTATAGCGAATGAAACTTTCCGATTGAATTAGCGGAAAAATCTCCACATGCCATTTGCCGAGAAGGGGATATCCTTCATGAATTCGTTCTAGAATATCTTGTATTTTCCTTTTTCTACATCATTTCGTTCATAGTACATATATGCCCGTCTCGAATTTCCTATTTTATTTCTATTGTTCCGTAGAGCATTGTTGTCGATTATTTTCGCCATATATATACAACGTATCAATAAAAACTCGTGTTCGCGCTGAGCGAATGTGTCTACTTTTAATAATGTCACTCCGATGAAAAGGAAACAACACCCAGCGAATTTCTGCCCTACAATTAAAATTGAGTGACATTTTTTTCGGGAAATAGTTCTTCATACACCCCTCGTGCTAGCCAAATTATCGAATATTTTTGCCCCTGCACATCAATCGGGAAAATATTCAAGTATTTGGCAAGCACTCGGGATATAAGTGATGAATATTTCCCTCAAGTCAAAACTCGAGTATTTACTGATATAAACTGCTCCACAAGAGTTAGGGATATCATATTAAGTTGTTCTGAGGGGCGTAAAATACAACAATATCAAAAACATGATCAACTGCCAATAAAAACTTATTAATTCGATTTGAATGCATATTTTCACCATCTGGTCGTCTTTTTTCTTGAGTTTGCCAGTTTTTCACATTATTCGTAAGATTTAGCATTTCAAAATGCAGCTAATTTATTGTCAGTCTCTTAGCGATATCGAACTTAGTAAATTTCACGAGCTTCTTAAGATGCCAATACATAAATCAACAAACGCCGAAGCTAATAGGGCTATCGGTATGCTACAGGGTGGCCTCACTCAAGTCGTTGTGGCAGAAACATTTCGAGTATCGCAAAGTGTAATATCGCGACTCTGGAATAGGTTCAATGAGACAGGTTCGGTGCAGGAAAGACATAGGGTTGGTGGACCAAGAAAAACAACACCTGCACAAGACCGTTTTGTCACCATTTCGGCGAGGAGATATCCTCTTCCTTCATGTAGGATGCTGAGAAATCGACTTTTATATGCCAATGGTCCTGAAATTTCCATTGAAACCATCCGACGTCGTTTTGGGGAGATTAACCTGGCTTCTACACGTCCATTGGGGGTGTTCCGTTAACACGTGAGCATAAACGCCAAAGATTAGAATGGGCCAGGCAGCATGTTAATCTGAACGTCCAATGGCGTAGTGTAGTTTTCACAGTTGAATCCAGATAGGTCGATTTTCAGATTCTCGAAGAATAAGGGTATGGACTATGCCGCGTATACCTCGAAATCGCCCTCATGTGCAAGAGGTTCATCCATTTCGAGGAGGCTCTGTTATGGTATGGGCTGGAATATGTTACAACGGGCGCACAGACCTTCACATTTGTCCTGGAAATATGACTGCTTTACATTATAGGGAACATGTCATTGGCAACGTAGTGCCAAATTTTCATGCTGCCATTGGTGAAGCTTTCCAATTTCTTGACGATAACGCAAGACCACATCGTGCAGCAATAGTAGAAAATGCGCGAGACGAGCATGGTATTCCACATTTACCAATAAGGTAAATGTCCCAATTATCGACAGTGTCCCAATTATCCACAACTTTCGTTTATTTTCCATAAAACAAGACGAAGAAAATTTCCTTACAAATTTTAATTCAACAATTGTCTAGTTTATAGTTTCTTGAATGAATTTGTTCACACCATTAATTTCTCTTAAGCATCCTCAGCGAAAAATCAGCTGTTAATTGGCCGAATGTCGGTCTTCATCGAGTGAGCACTGTTTTCCTTGCTATTCTGATAAGTCCACACTTTTCATTTATGTCTCCCCAGATTCAACGAATGCAGGTGAAATTTAATTTTTTGAAGAATTATTAACTTGAGACGATTAACTGTATTCAGTTCTATTAAAAAAAAATTAATGTGTATCATATTTTATGAGAAATTTGTGTGTCGATAAATGGTACTTCTGAAACATATAGTGTCCCAGATATCGACATCTATGTCGATATTTGAGTCGCTGAGGATGATTTTTGATTAACTTTCAGAAACGTTAACTCCATTTTCCTGGATACGATTGTTTCGTTATCCTACCCAAAAGATCCACAATTTTCAGTGTACCAATTATCGACACACTGTTTTCCATCGAATTACATGATAAAAGTACAACAAATTTTGATGTCGATACTACGTTCAACACTTTGTCGATAAAAGGTGCAATATTCTGTCGACGGCTAAGACTCATACCATAAGTAAAAATAATCAATTATATGGAGAACTCATTAAACTATTTTTGTTATCTTTTGATAATCAGCTCATAGAATATTCAAAATTGCTCTCAGTACTGATCGACATTCGATTGTGGTCCATTTATATGATTTAATCATCCATTTTTTCATGACTGTCGATCATACGCACATTTATGTGGGGATAATTGGTCATATTTAGTTTCCAGTTATCTCATGATTACAAAATGTCTGAAAGACTGCAATGCACACATGAAAAATACTGTGTCGGAAGCAACTTCTGACGCAAATAATAATTTTTAATCGAGTAGAATAGAAATTGCTAACTTTTCCCTGAATTCGTCTCTCTTGGATGTAAGGGAAGAGAATTTGGGTGTAGATTTAGTACTGGATTGTTATGACCGTGATTACTCTGACACTGATATAAATGTTTGTGGGCTACATGAAGATATGAATGGTAAGAATGGGGGGATTACAGATTATCTTTTTGAAGCCCAAGTTCTTGGTGAAGCAAGCATACAAAATGCAAAAAATAGTGAATCAAATGAGAGAGCCCTTGAAAATGACACAAAAGAAAATTGAGTTAGGACAGAGGAGAAAGACGTAGAATTACCGAGCCTAAAAAGTTGAATGAACGTGGCTTATAGGAAGTATCTGAATTGAAAACGTTAATTTCTAAGGATTAACCAAAGATCATCAAATATTTTTCATATTAAGCAGAGAATTTATATATCTCATGTTTTTTCAATTTTTGTGAACATTTTTAAACTGTTATTTTCACTAAATATATCAATATTTCTTAAAATACAAACATATTATTGATGCCAAAACCTGGATTTTACAAAGTGTCGATATTTGGTGCACATGTATGTCGATGATTGGTAATTCATATTTTTCCGGTGTCGATAATGGGTACATCTGCTTTGAGACACCATTCATTTTTTTAATAATATTTACCCCTTTCAATATGTTCGTTTTTTGTACTTTTATCAAAATAGGGGGTTCAGAGAAGTAGGAGCAGAATATTTCATTCATATAAAATTATTCTTTGAAGTCGAAATGTATTAGACACTTTCAGGAACACGCTATTGTGTCGATAATTGGGACATTTACCTTACCTCCGCATTCACCAGACTTAAACTGCATAGAACATGCATGGGGTATGCTACAAAGAAGGCTAGATGATCACCAACCTCCACCAGAAACATTGAATGACCTCAAAGCACTACCGCCTCGTTTATGGAATGAAATTCCTCAAGATATGCTCAACACCCTCGTTGACAGTATGCAACGAATATGTCAGGCGGTCATTGATGCCCGTGGTGCCACCCCTTGTATTGAAGGCATAAAAAGACAAAAAAAACAATAAAATGTCCGAAAATAAAAGTCATTAACTTTGACCCTATTCTGTTAATCACTCTGTATATGTTGCAGACCAAAAAACTTACGTGCATTTATAGTTTTGAATCTAAAACTATATTAAATTACGTTTTCAGTGCAAACAAAGGTTTCAGAACGTCAGTTATTTTAGTTGAAACGATTATCCCTAACTCTTGTGGAGCAGTTTATCTGGTCGAACATCCTCGGCCATGGTCGACTACATCGTGATACTAATTATTGTACCGTTGAGGTATTACAACCACATATTGGTGTTCATAGGGCATTACTATTACAGTGTTTTCATGACACCTGTGTCTAAAAACAGCTTCGTCATCGTAGACGATCGCTATGTAGAAATATGTCCTCTTTATATAGATAAATTGTCTCTCCGCATTATTGGTTCTAGTTTTGATGATACGTATCACAACTTTGATGATAATATGAAATTTAGAACTTTGCTTGTCATTATGAAACACTCTATAGCAGTGTAGGGAACTACATTCTTCCCTCTGCTCTTTCTGCCTCTTCGCCATTCTCGCCAGTAGATGTAGCCTCGTCTTGACGGACACCTATCAACACTGTGCGTGACGCATTCAAGTAAAAGCACCGCACTGGAGACTTACTTCAGTACATTCGTGCTGAAGTCAAAAGAGTCTACGGCAGGCTCTCACTGAACAAGCCGTATTGATCATCAGTGAGAGCCGGAACGAAGCGCTGAACAACCAAGAGGTTGTAGGTCCTCACATCACACCAGGTATGTGCCACTATATTATGGAGGAATTAGTGACTCATCCAAAGACTGGATCACACCTGCAGTGAAAACTGCGGGTGTACAACTTAAAAATTGGTTCAAGCACTGACGTGAAGTCAGGAGCTTTTGCGTTATTTTATTGTCGATTCTCCTGTATTGGACAATAGAACATACACGCAAAAGCTCTTGTTTTCACGTCAGTGCTCGAACCAATTTTTTTATATTTTCTTAAATGTTCAAGGCGTACCTACGGTTCTCACAAAATTTTACACACGTCTTTATGATATTCTTCAACTAGTTATCAAGCTTCAATTCGACCTAGTCTATATTTTTTGAGTTATCGAGGAAATAATAATCCAGGTGGGTAACTCCGAAACCGTTGGACCGATTATGCTCCCATTTGGATGCGCAATCTATCCTGGAAATTGCAAGTCCTTATCTCCTTTCGTTCGAAAATACTGGAACTCACACAAGGCTGCTCGGATCTCCAACAATATAGATTCGACCGTGTTCAAACTTGTACCTTGGCTGTTGAGTTAGGTTCTGAAGGCTCTCGCAAAATCTCAGCGATGCCAGACGAATAATTTCTGATATATAGAGAATTTTTTTCAATGATTTTAAAAATTTTTCTAGTGATACGAGTCTCACGTAATTTCTCAAGAATTTTTGCGTTGGCATTCTACATCTAATAACCATGTTTGAATTCAATAGGTTTCGTATTTTTCGAGTTATTGAGGAAATAACAACCAAATTTCAGATGGGTATAACTCCGAAACAGTTTGGCTGATTATACCTATAAACAAGCTCAAATGGATTCAGGATCTATTTCCGTTCTCCGGTTATCGTGACATAAATAATATTTTTTAATAATTTTCACGAAATTTTCTAGTGACACGATTCTCACAAAATTTCACAAACATCCTAAGGTTTGTATTCAACAACTACTCACCAAGTTTCAATTCGATCGGATTAGTATTGGTCAAAAATAAAATTATTACTCGGAAACCATTAGGCCGATTATGTCCATTAACGAACTTGTCCGTCGTAGTGGGACGCGCCACCTACCCTGAAAATTTCAAGTCGCTATCTCTTTCCGTTCTCAAGTTATCGTGGCAACGGCCGGCCGGACATAATCAAATTTGCCCTCGAATTCTTCATCAGGGAGTCGAACCCAATCGTTTGAGAAAATTTTCGGCAAAAAATTCGAAAATTACAGACGTTGGCATTTAATAGTGGGGTTGGCTCAGTGGGTAGAGCGTTTGACTTGGGAGCGGAAGCCCCAAGTTCAATCCCAAGGCTAGGAAAGAATTTTCTAGTCATGGCAATCGCCACCATTCACTGTTGGGTAAAAAAAAATTAACAGTGCTGTGCCTAAGGTGGCGTAAGGTCACAGTAACAAAGCCTAGGCAGAACACAACTAATTCTCCTTACTCGGTCAAGCTATCGAGAGCTTATGAGGGGTCTCCTTGGAGAAGACTTAGAAGGATCAGTGTAATAATATAATAATAAAAATTAATAATTGATAACGCGATGTTCGCCCAAAACATAGGCACAAAAAGTAAACAAAGTAATTTAAACTTCGATTTTTATTACAAAAACATGTTCATAAAATCCAGAAAAAATGTAGAGGTCCTGCTCAAATAGCTTGTCTCGATTTCGTATGCAGACACACAGTGTACAACGTACTCCATAGTTGAAGCAAGCCTTTAACTCTAGAATAGCTATTTATTTACCAAGAACGAAGAACGGTCTATTATAGTCGAGTCTGCAAATTGCTATCCGAGGCGGTGCCGAGGATAGCAAGCAGGCGGGACAATATACAGTTTTTCGCCGAGGTGCATATTACATTTTTCATCGACCTCCGCATATTTTTATGAATTTCGGACACCTCTTAAATCATTTCAAAATAGCAAATGACACATACACTTATTTTTGTATTGAACTGCACTGACAGTTATTCTCACAGAGATAATAGAGTATTTTTCGCCGAGGTGCATATTACATTTTTTCGACGACCTCCAAATATTTTTATGAATTTCGGACCTCTTAAATAATTTCACAATAGCACATGACACTTAAACTTATTTTTGTATTGAACCGTATCCATAGTAACCAGAGCACTGACAGTTATTCTTACAGACACTTATGTTTGTATTGAACCGATTCATACCGTATTCATAGTGACCACAGCGGACGTGAAAGTGATTTTGCGGACGAGAGAGCACTTTCTCGTCCGCAAAGTACTTGCCTTCAATAATAGTCGATTTTACGGCCGCAAATTAGTACGTAAAATGTCACTTTTCATAGAAGTCAACTAAAAAATATATTAATGATATATTTGTCGATAATCTGATATTTTATGTCATTAAAATAATATACTTCGTATGAATTCATTGACCTGTGCATCTCCTCCCATATACATCAAATACCTTACCTCCAACAAGATAACTATCGGTCAAACTATCTCAGTGAAGGCCGGTTTCTCAATTGCGAGTTAACTCGAGGTTGCGAGTTACGCATGTATTTAGCGATATTCATGAACGCGTAACACTCGGGTTAACCGCAACCTTGAGTTAACTCGCAATTGAGAAACCGTCCCTCAATTGGTTTATGTGGTTACGTCATAGTTTGGAATTCATCCGGAGGAATATTGAGTGGATGACTTATTGCTAACCTGGTTTGTACGGTTAAGGTCGAGAATAAATTACTAAAATCATTATTAATTATTTACATATCTTGTTGAAGAGTTGAAGACAACAAAAGAGGCGGGAAATAATACTCGTGGTTTATATGAGTGATGGTACTTCATTCTCAACTGGTATTCAAATATTTGTCTTTTATATGTTGCACTCCTTTTTCTGCTATCATCACAATCGGAGCGTGGGGATTGCTGGAAACCATTTTTGGCATGATAGATGAGTCCATCACCCTGAGTCCCGTGATTCCGTGCACCTGAAGCAAGTGATCCACGACAGCCATAGGGTCTGAAGAAGGTCCCATCTTGCAAGATCCAGATTGGTGATTCTCGTTTCCTGTCAAGTATCTAACTGCACAATCCCAGAATGCATCAGAATCATATCTGGAAGGAGAAAATGTCAATAATGGAGGAGTAGTCTAGGTAGTCAACAAGTGCTTTTTAGGTCAAAATTTTTGCGTATTCTCCGAAAATTATGATTAATGTGTCATTCGATTGGGAATGGCATGTAGATAGTTTTTGAGAAAATGCTAAGGCCGCTCGCAAAAATTGTATTAGTTATAAACAATTAAGTGAAAAAAAGAAGGGGGTTTGGCTTTTCGCCAATATCTCAACAATTAACTGAGATAATTCAAATTTGAAAAAAGATTCAAGAAGAGGAAGAAACTTACTAAAAAAAGTCCCAACTCCCGCAACTAGGACTAATTTTTATAATTTTTCCAGAGGTTTGAGAATACTCCCGAAAATGAGTACTCCGGCTTGCGTAAGCCTTGCCCCCTTCGGACCTTCCATGAATAAATATTATTTAAACTGATTAAATATGGAAGTAAAAAATTGAAAAAATTCAGGCACCTGCAAGATAGATCAATGAACAATAATCCGTGGTATAAAAATGTTTATCGCGACTTTTCAATTAGTTATCCATTAGTTAATAAACAATTTTTTGTAGCATGAACATTAAAATTGCAAGTCCGATAATTGTTAAACTATTGATCTGAGAACTTTTTCCTTTCGAGCTATTTGTCAAAGGTCTTGCCTCAGTTTCAGTTACAAAAACGTGATAGACCTAAATCATGGCCAACCCGGAGACTTTATTAAAGATAATGGAGAATACACATGAATGACTGATGTTATATGGTATGTCATTACCATCAATTTCATGTTATGGCATGACATTGGCATTGAGATTGGCATCAATGAGCAACATAGAAAAAGGGTGGAATGTTTTTGAGGTTCATGCTGCCCTTTCCGGGCATTTTCCGTATTGCGCATGCGCAGATGAGAAGTCCTTTAACTGCTGTAGTTTTCGTCAGAGAGGATTGGGGTTTTGGGGTGGCGGATGCTATTCCTCCATAGAATTCAGATCCCTGATGAGGGTCTGCGCATGCGTAGATTCAAGATGCGATATCTTCCGAACCACTAGTGTTGGAGAATCGGAGTTTTTTGTAAGGTGTGTTATTTTGAGAGGACTTTTAGCCGCGAGTAGATTGCGCATGCGCAGAAGAGAGGTGACTGTTTTTGGGTTGGATGGGTTATGTTGGGAGTGCTGACTCGATATTATGAGGTTTTAAAAGAATATTCATAGCAATTCAGTGCAAGGACAAGTCAGTTTGGGGGATGTAGCGTTGTTTCCGAGTTAAAGTGTCCGTACCGTGGCCCTGGGGCTAATTTTGAAATTGATGTTACCCCTTACAGGCATTTTTCGTTATGCGCATGAGCAGATCATCAGTGATTTAACTGGTGGTGTTTTCGTCTGAGAGGATTAGGGTTTTGGGGTGGCGGATGCTATTCCTCCATAGAATCCCCTGTTGAGGGTCTGCGCATGCGTGGATTAAAGATGTGATATCTCCTGAACCACTAGTGTTGGAGAATCGGAGTTTTTTGTAAGGTGTGTTATTTTGAGAGGACTTTTAGCCGCGAGTAGATTGCGCATGCGCAGAAGAGAAGTGACTGTTTTTGGGTTGGATGGGTTATGTTGGGAGTGCTGAGACGATATTATGAGGTTTTAAAAGAATATTCATAGCAATTCAGTGCAAGGACAAGTCAGTTTGGGGGCTGTAGCGTTGTTTCAGAGTTAAAGTGTCCGTACCGTGGCCCTGGGGCTAATTTCGAAATGGATGTAACCCCTTACGGGCATTTTTCGTTATGCGCATGAGCAGACCATCAGTGATTTAACTGGTGGTGCTTTCGTCAGAGAGGATTGGGGTTTTGGGGTGGCGGGTGCTTTTCCGCTATAGAATCCTCTGGTGAGGGTCTGCGCATGCGTGGATTCAAGAAGCGATATCTCCTGAACCACTAGTGTTGGAGAATCGGAGTTTTTTGTGAGGTGTGTAATTTTGGGAGGACTTGCAGCCACGAGTATACTGCGCTTGCGCAGACGAGAAGTGAATGGTTTTGGGTTGTTTGGGTTATGTTGGGAGTAATGAGCCGATATTGTGAGGTTTTAAAAGAATATTCATGTCAATTCAGTGCACGGACACAAGTCAGTTTGGGGGAAATAGCGTTGTTTCCGATTTGAAATGTCTGTATGGTGGCCCTGAGGCGAATTCATGAATAACTATATTCGGTAGATCTATATTAAAATGCGTTCGGATTTGGAGAAGATGCAATTTCGTCCCTAACGGAGGATCCACAACCGAATTTTTTTCTGATCTACGGTAAAACTAACAGCCAAACTGTATTGATAGCTATATTTGTTAAAGGAACTTGAAAAAAAAAAAGCACTGACGTGAAGTCAGTACTCTTTGGCGCGCGTGTTCACGGTGGCTAATTTGAATTGAATGATTCAAAAATTAACAGTGCTGTATCTAAGCTGCCATCAGGATAGAGTAACAAAGTTGGAAAAGAACACAAGTGACTCTCCTTAGTCGCACAAGCTCCTAGAAGATTTGGGAGGGTCAGTATAATCCTAATCATGTTTATAGCACGCGCGCAAAAGCAGATTGACTTAACAATGAAAGAAAAAGTGTAAAAAGTCAATCTGCTTTGGCGCGCGTGCTATAAACATGATTAGGATTATACTGACCCTCCCAAATCTTCTAGGAGCTTGTGCGACTAAGGAGAGTCACTTGTGTTCTTTTCCAACTTTGTTACTCTATCCTGATGGCAGCTTAGATACAGCACTGTTAATTTTTGAATCATTCAATTCAAATTAGCCACCGTGAACACGCGCGCCAAAGAGTACTGACTTCACGTCAGTGCTTTTTTTTTTTTCATAGAGGTCGACGAAATAGTAATTTACGTAACAAGTCCGGAAAATAGGGTTTTTTTGGACGAATAGACAAAATTCTAGGACGAGCGTAAGCGAGTCCTAGAAGTCTTTGAGTCCAGAAAAACCTTTTTCGGGCGTGTTGCGTACAATATTTTTTCGGCAACCGTGTAGAATAACAAATCAATGAGACGACACATCACTTTTTTATATATTTTGATTCTAATTCAAATTAAACAGAGCAGAAAATATCACATGTTAACAGAAACATTCTAATTTTATATAAACTGTCAGCCGTTTTCTCAGTGCTATGGTAACTTCATTTATCAAAAATATACCTACCAAGATTTTCATATTTACAATGACCAAAACTACGTGATTCTTCCGGCCTAGTCCGGGAAGTACGTACTTCCCGGACTAGGCCGGGAAATGCTTCTTTCTCAAAAAAAAAGCGTCCGGGAAGTGGGCACTTCCCGGACGGTTGCCGAAAAAAAATATTTCAATACTCACTCGTGGAGTTCCTCGCAGACCCCATAATCATCTTTCCTCAATTTGATGCCATACCGTTCCTTCAAAACCTTGGTGTTCGCTAGCTTTTGCACAAACCTGATTCCCTCTATTAAGGTGGCAGCATCTTCTGGCTCTTTCAGATAGTTTACCTTTATAGAGGGTGCATCGAGAGGATCTATGGATTTCAATGTGATGCTTCCTCTGCTTTTCGGATGGAGTACAACAGGTGAAACGTTTATCAATTTGGCTTGTTTCGGATTTTCGGGATTTTCATATGCCCCCGCCTCGCCCGTATTAGAGCAGCTCGCCATGAAACCGTCGAAGAACAATTGAATGTCGGGGAATAAGCCGCTTGGATCGGCGAATTTTGTATTCAGCCTAGCTGTGAGTTGCGATAGACCTGCGAAAATCAGATTTGTTATTTCGTCGTACATACGTAGATTGCGGATGGATGAGCAGAATATTCTATGATTAACCTGTAGTGAGTTTATGGGTTCAGGATAACAGAGCGTATCTTCCTTTTTATAGGGGATTGTTTCTCAGAGGTTGAAATTGGTAATACATTTTTTAGCGGCAGCAGATTTGACAGCCGCTAGCTTATTTATAGGGCTTCACGCGAGAGCGAGATTTTTCTCGTCTCGTCTCGTGAAAGCGAGAAGAGACGAGACGAGACCTTTTCAAAAACATTATAGGCGATACCGAGACCACATACAGCGCAACATGAGAGTCTCGTTTTTGCTCTCGTTAAATTTTTTGTATGAAGTTTTATATACGACTCGACTTTTTTGAACACCCACAGAAAACAATTGAATATGAAGAGTTTCCACTTTAATTAACAATATATTTTGTCTATATTATGCATCGATCGTTCTAGAAATACACGATTTTTTAGAAGATTATTAATTCGTTATGCCCTTGCGACAATTGAGATTATTTTTCAAGGAACCATAAAAACAGATGCCATTATGAATTCAATACTTAACGGACAACTCTTATTGCCCCTAAATCCCAATGATTTGAAAATTTCGTCCCTATCTGAACATCTGGAGAAATTCTTTCTCTTGTGCTCCTTCTAGTGAAGATGTGAACAATTATTGTATACATCTACGGAACTACGTATAATAAAACTGGTAAAGAAATGAAGCTATTCAATGTTTCGAAAAGTGTTATGAGGAATACGCCAAGAATACCCTCAATGATCTACCCACTGGGAAGGTACTCTTTGAAAACTACCAAATTGTTCAATTCTATTAAAAAATGTATCGACATCGATAGCCTATTTAAAACATCAACAAAACTTATTTCGAAATTTTGGAAATATCAAAATATTTTACAGTGGTGGAGAGTGATGAAAAAGTTCTTCCTACACTATCCAAGATGGTCGATGATTTATTAATGGCTACATCCGTACCTGTTGAAAGATTATTTTCCACAGCAGGTATGATCATGGCAAAAACACGTACATCATTGAAAATGATGTGATGCAAGCGTGATTATGTTTGAATTCTTGGTCATCGAATAATTTAAAAGGTGAAGTTATCTGTGTTTAAAATTAAAAATAATATGCACATGTACAAATATTTTTGTATAAGAGCGTAATAAATATAGCTTTACAAAATTATTCATTATTGTATACCATTTCGTTTATATATTATAATATTTATTATCGATATTTAGAATTAAGCGAGACGAGACGAGACAACTGATAACGAGACGAGACTTAAACGAGACTTAATTTTTTGGGAATTGGCGACAGCGAGACGAGATTTTTTATACTCTCGCCTACTCTCGTCTCGTGTGAAGCCCTATTATTCGAGTCGAGATTATTATGCCATCTCAGAAATATCAGAACAATGCTCACAAATTGAGTAAATTTCATGTGAAAAAATTGGTTCAAGAACTGACGTGAATTCGGGAACTTTTGCGCGCATATTCTATTGTCTATTAACATCTATTGTATTCTTAATCGAATTTATCATCCATATAGACCGTTTTCTGAGCATGAGTACCTAATGAGCAAATCGTCTAAGATAGCGGATTTTTTTATTCTGAAATGTATTCTATCGAAATTAATTTCAGGATACGATATTCACGTAATTCCGCAAAAATTAGCGCGTCGGCATTCTTCAAGTAATTACCGAGTATTAATTGGACCGCATTAGTATATTTTGAGATTAGTAGAGGAAATGGAAACAAAATTTCAGATGTGTTTAATTGCAAAATCATTTGGCCGATTATGCCTATTAACAAACTCAAATGTCGTAATCGGATGCGCAACCTACCCTGTAAATTGCAATCTCTTTCCGTTCACAAGTTATCGTGAGATAAATAATATTCTTTCATAATTATTTTAAAATTAGACTACTTGATGAAGAATTTGAGGTCAAATTTGATTCTGGTCCGGCCGTTGCCTCACTAACTTGAGAACAGAAAGAGATAGCGACTTGAAATTTTCAGGGTAGGTGGCGCGTCCCAATACGACGAACAAGTTCGTTTATGGGCTAATCGGCCCAACGGTTTCCGAGTAATAATTTTGTTTTCAACCTATATAGATCCGATCGAATTGAAACTTGGTGAGTAGTTGTAGAATACAGACATGAAGACATATGTGAAATTTTGTGAGAACCGTGTTACTAGAAAATTTTGAAAAAGTTATCAAAAAATAGTATTCATCCCACGATAATTTGAGAACGGAAAGGGATAGCGACTCGCAAATATGAGCATCCGAATGCATCATTTGAGTTCGTTAATCGTCGTAATGGACCGAAGAGTTCTGGAGTTATACCCATCATCTGAAATTTTGTTTTGAAAATATGAAACCAATCCAATTCAAACATGGTTATTAGTTGTTGAATGCTGACGCACAAATTTTTACGAAATTTCGTGGGGATCCCACCATTAGAAAATTGAAAAAAACTCATTGAAAATCTTTGAAAACAATTCTATATCTCAGTAACTATCCATCTGATGTCGCTGAAATTTTGCGAAAGGCTTCAAAACCTAACTCTACAGCCAACTTCCAAATTCCAACACGATCGGATCTATATCGTTAGAGATCTAAGCAGCATTGAGTGTGTTCAGTAGATGGATGGGATATCGTTGTCACAATAACTTTCGAACGGAAAGAGATAGCGACTTACAATTTTCTGGGTAGGTTGAGCATCCGAATGAGACAGTTACGTTAATTTTTAGGTATAATAGGCAAAATGGTTTCAGAGTTATATCCATCTGGAATATTGTTTTCTCGGTAACTCAAAGAATATAGATCCGATCGAATTCAAACTTGATAAGTTGCAACGTATTGCACGCCTATGCTATTCAGCTCCTTATGAAACGCCACTGTTAATCATAGAATGCACGTTGACGGACTGTCACCTTATGTCAGGTTACTTCTCTTCTATGATCTTCGTGTCTGCTTGATATAAGGAAGCGGTTTGACGTTCTTTTCCGGCCTTTCTCTGAAGGAGAAATCATCTTTGTATATCGTTGAGATAATTTTGATCTGAATTCATCGAGTATCCCCAGTGGAATTTCTAAGTTTTAGTTTGTGAGATAAATAATATTTATTCTCGCTCCTTGGTTGGGACCATATTCACGACACTCCTTGGTTGGGACCACACGAGTTAGATTACACTCCTTGGTTGGGTCCACGTTGTCTGCATTCGAAATAGAATCATTTGCTGAAGCTTGGCCTGCACCGAGACACAATCATAGGCTGAAGCTTGACTTGAACTGGAGTACAATCAGGAGCTGGAAGCTGTAGTAATTTTTGGCTGTTACGTTTGCCTGTACCTACATTTGCTTGAAAGTTAACTTATGGTGGAGGAGCTGAAAGCACACCTGAAGTACAATTCGAGGCTGACTGGGGGGCATATTCCGTTACCGAAAGGATCATCTGACACCACAGAAACATATTGCATTGGAAGTGGAACCACGATATGGACATTTCTTTTAAGATAAGTAGTTATAAGTTTGTGTAATTTGAGAGATTGTAATTGGAACTGTAAATTGAGAATTGTACACCTTGTTCTTTCTACAATATATTGTTAAAAACCTGACTAGGAATCTTGTTGCTGGGGTAATCAAACCTCCCTTGAGAAATTAGTATTAGAATCTCATGCTCAAATACCCCTTGGGTAAAACTTAACGTTACAAAGTAGTTGTAGAATACCGACGCAAAGTGTGTGAAATTTTGTGGGTATCGTAAAACTAGAAAAAAAATATACTAAAAAATATTATTCATCTCAAGATTATTTGATAATAGAAATACATAGCGACTTGCAATTTCGAGTGTAGGTTGTCCATCCTATGCGTTATTTAAGTTCGTTTAAAGGCATAATCAGCAAAATGGTTTTGTAGTTATATCAATCTGAAATTTGGTTGCTATTTCCTCAATAACTCAAAAAATACGATGTTGTTTCAATTCAAACATGGCAATTAGTTCTAGAATGCTGACGCAAAAATTTCGTGGAGATCGTATTGCTAGAAAATTCAAAAAAATCATTGTAAATCATTGAAAAAAATTCTATATATCAGAAAATATTCGTCCGACACCGCTAAAATCTTGCGAGAACCTTCAAAACCAAACTCTACAACCAAGTTGCAAGTTTGAACACGATCGGATCTTTATTGTTGAAGATCCGAGCTGACTTATGGGTGAGTTCCGATATGTTAGTAAGAATTTAAATCTAATACTCTGTTAAATAAATAGGGCAAGAAGATGTATGCAGTATTTTTTTTTCGTATATTAAGTATTAGCCAGAAATAATTCCTTGATCTTGGACGATTCTCTCTTTACCAAACTCCTTGAAATGGTACGGAATGTATTCATTTATCATATTTTATTAAAGCTGAGATAACGGTCTATATCGATGGTAAATTCGATTAAGAGTGTCCAATGGAGGTGAAAATAGAACAATACCGCAAAAGTTCCTGACTTCACGTCAGTGCTTGAACCAATTTTTATTATTATTAGTTGTTCATTAATCTTCCTTCTCGTAAAGCAAAATTATTTTCATAACACTGTCCTGATATATCGAATATTACCGTGACATAAGGTTGGAAATTGCCTGTTGAAGTGACAATAGCCTTACTTTCGTTCAACTAACTGTTTGTTAGTGTTTGCTGTCGTTTGCTATAGTTTGACAGATATACCTTGTTGTTGGTGTCAAACAGTCGCGATTAGTTAGCAAATGTTTGCAATCGAAAGTCTGCCTAATTTTGTTAATTACTTGTCTCGAAATCTGAAAATTCTAACCAAAATGGAACATAAAGATAAATAATACCTTTTTAGAATGAGATAATAAACACGATTGTCTCAGACTGCTCACCTGTTGAGGACATTGGTCCATTTCTGTGAAGCAAATAATTGACAGCCGCCACCCAATCCAAATCGTTTATAGCACTTTCTTTGGTCAGGAAATAGTAGAGATAGAAAGCTACGTGATTATGAAAGTTTTTTCCAACTCCAGGAAGGTCGTGGACCACCTTGACACCAACTTTCTCCAGTTCCTCTTTGGGACCTACTCCAGAGAGCAAAAGTACTTGAGGAGAGTTCACGGCTCCACCAGAAACAATGACTTCTTTTCGAACATTGACTATGTATTTAACATTTTGGTACAGGAATTCAACACCGGTTACATTTTTGGCTTCGTTTATTATGATTCTAGTAGCTGTAGAATTGAGCATTATTTGGAGGTTGGATCGGTTCCTGTTCGGCCACAAGAATGTCCTAGCGCTGCTCAGACGCACTCCTTGCCTGGAAATGTAAGTAGCCAATTTTCAATTGCATTCAACGTGCTGTAAGAGTTTAACAATTATAATGGAGACACTAAAGTTATCAGGTTGATTCGGAGTCAATATAGCCAAGTTGTCTTTATACAGCGTACCAAAAAAGTAACTTAACTCGTCAATAATTCTTGTACGAAGAATTAGTAAGGAAAATCCTCGCACCCGTCGATTTTTAATTTCAAAAGCAATTTATCGCATGCTTTTTTGAATTTGATATTCCTCATCCCCTACGCCCCGCATCCCTCTACTTTATTTTTTCGAATGGGAGTATATGGATTTTATGATGCAGTTCTATCATAAGAATCCATTGATATAATTCCCAACTATGAGAAACGAATACCGGAGATATGATTTGTCAAAGTTTGAACAAGAGCGCCAAAGCTCCTGTCCACAGGTCTTTCCCTATCACTAAATCCTTATGTTAAGTGAAAAAAGTGTAAATACAAAAGTTGTAGATCATTTTATTACCTACAACTTCACCATTTTTACATAGGGCTTGCAGTTTTGCCGGAAATCGAGATAAACCGTTTTTGGCGCACTTGTTCCTCGGAACAGAGTGCTTATCAATTTGCCCAAATGCCATAAAAATGAAATAACAATGGAAAATAGCGATACCGTTGTTAATAAATCAACAAGTCCAGAGCGTTCCTGCCAATTGGGTCCTTAATAAATAGCTTCGTATAATTAATATACTTATGCATATATTTCACAAATCAAATAGACCCCAGGGGGTTCATTGATTTGCCGAGAAAGCAAGAGCAGACGCGTTTCTGGCTTCTTGGCCTTCATTGGCTGTCAGAGCCGGCTTGGTCGATCATACCTAATCGCCCACGCCTCCTATGAGACGAAACACGGAAATCAGCCTTTCCCCACCAGTGAATATTTGAAGCGTGAAATCATATGCCACCATTCACTCGATATTAATCGAGAAACGAGACCCAAATGTCTGTAATTTTCGAATTATATTATATATTTGATATAATTCCCAACTCTTACCAATACTTTCGAAGATATGATTTGTCAAAGTTTGAACAAGAGCGCCAAAGCTCCTGCCAACAGGGCTTGAACCAATTTTTGGCGCTCTAGTTCCTCGGAACTGAGTGCTTATCAATTTGCCCAAATGTCTGTAATTTTCGAATATTTCGATGAAAATGGTCTTAAACGATTTGGTTCGACTCACTGATCAAGAATCCGTGGTCGAAATTCATTCTGTCCGGCCGGTCGCCCGGCCGGCCGTAGGCACGATAACTCTGGAACGGAATGAGCTAGAGAGTTGAAATTTTCAGAGTAGGTTTCGGGGATGAATTCCTCGGCTAAGTTCGTTACTGGGCAAAATCGGACAAAAGGTTTCGGAGTAATAAAAAAAAATTTTTTTTTTACAAAACAAATTCCAAATTAAATTTTTTTTAATAAGCAGTTTTATCATAAGAATCCATTCGTATCATTTTTAACTCTAACAAGCTAATACTTTCGGAGATATGATTTTTCAAAATTTCAATGTAAAACGTATTTCACAGATTGATATAATTATTCTATGTATATTCTATGTATGATATGAATTGTCATAAAGTCAACTTGACAGAAGGGAATATTGTAACTTCAAGAATATTGGGGTTGAAATACTCGTATTTTAGCGATGCAACGGGGACCTCACCCGAAAATGTTTGAAAATATTACGTAAATATTGAAAGCATAATTCTGTAGTTCGAGAGAGGAGAAAATTTTGTGAACGTAGATCAGGAAATTTTTGATCGATTACAAGGTAATTTATTATTACTTATCTTTCTTCTTTTATACATGTTTTATGGAATACCTACTATTTGTAGGTACTTTAAACCTGTTTTGGGCAATTGTCATACGAAACTTGTTTTTTTGGCGCTCTAGTTCCTCGGAACAGAGTGCTTATCAATTTGCCCAAGTGTCTGTAATTTTGGAATTTTTGGCTGAAAATGGTCTCAAATGATTTGGTTCGACTCACTGATCAAGAATCCGAGTGCGAAATCGATTCTGTCCGGCCGGCCGACCGGCAGTAGGCACGATAACTCTCGAACGAAAGGAGTTAGCGGATTGAAAATTGCAAGGTGGATTTGGAGCGTAAATATCTCGGACAAGTTCGTTAATGGGCGAAAACCATCAAGGGGTTTCGGAGTTATGGCCGATATTAGTAAAAATATTTTTTATGAATATTTCCGAAACCGATCACTCGATCTATCTGAAATTTAGCACCAAATTGTAGAATCATGACCTTTATACGCATGTGAAGTTTTGTATTGACCAGATTACCGCAAAGTGTAAAAAAAAAAAAATTTGAAAATGTGGTGCAGTTCTCATTCTCATGATTGCTCATTTAATCTTGATAAATAAACTATTATTTGAATTGAATTTCCTTTATGATGCAGTTCTATCATATGAATACATTGATATAATTCCCAACTCTGAGAAACCAATACCAGATATAATTTGTCTGTTTGAACTAGAGCGCCAGAAAGCGCCTGTCCACAGGGCTTGAACCCATTTTTTACCATTAAAAACTCACCCACTTCCACTTCCCGACCTCAGATCACCCGTAAATTATTTTTCCTTCCATTTTTGTTATATTCTCTTTCTTTTAAATTGGGTTTCATCCTACTATTTTTTTTTCAAAAATTTGAGACCTTGGTCTATGAATGTAAGTATGTAATACGTGTTTACTTCAATCCATACATATTCGAGTTTATGTCTATTTAGATACTCGCCTGGTATTCGACTGTGCTATCGCAAATCCATCTAATTGTTCTCCATTCAGATCATCACGAACAGTGAAATTTGCCTCCTCAGCAGCCTTAAGTATGTCGAATATCATCTTGGGTTGATCTGGAAATCGGTTAACTGTCATGGGCCCTCCTGTTACATGGTACTTGGCCTCTACCACTGTTCCTATCTCTGTATTGTTCTCAGACCTGAGGAAATATGGCCGGACGTCAGCGTAGCTCCAGCCTGGATTGCCAGCTGCTTCCCAGTCGTCATAATCCTTAGGAACGCCCCTCATGTACATCATACCGTTAAGAACACTGCAACCGCCAAGGACTTTTCCTCTTGGAAAGCCACATTGATGATTGGCGTAGCCCTGGCAAGCTGATTCTTCAGGGTCGGTTTTGTATCCCCAGTCCATCGCAGGATTAGCTAAGAAATTGTAAGCCATCGCAGGTACCTACAAAGTGAAACAAATTACAACAGAGCAATGACAATGCTAGGTAAAATACTAGAGCTGCGAACTACTCGAAAGAAATCTATCAACAATAATCCAGAAGTGACTCATACAATCAAAGACTGGACAAAAGAATTTGGTATTAGCTGTTAGTGTCCACTGCTTAGCCTGGTCAACAAGTTCTTTTTAGGTCAAAATTTTTGCTTATTCTCCGAAAATTTTGATTGAGGTGTCATTCGATTCGGAATGGCATGTAGATAGTTTTTGAGAAAATACTAGGGCGCTCGCAAAAATTGCAATAGTTATAAACAATTAAGTGAAAAAAAAAGAAGGGGCTTTGGTATTTCGCCAATATCTCAAAAACTATCTGAGATAATTCAAATTTGAAAAAAGATTCAAGAAGAGAAGGAATTTTCCTGTAAAAAGGCCCAAATCCCGGAACTAGGACCAATATTTATAATTTTCCGAGAGGATTGAAAATACTCCCGAAAACGGGTACTCCGGCTTGCGTAAGCCTCGCCCCCTTCGGTCCTTCCATGAATAAATATTATTTGAACTTATTAAATATAAAATAAAAAAAAATTAAAATTCAGGCGTACCTATGCAGGATATATCAATGAACAATAATCCGTGGTCCAAAAATATTTATCTATTAATCTGAGAATTTTTTCCTTTAGTGGAGATAATTTTCGAAGGTCTTGGAATAGATTACCGTTTGAAAATTTGAAAAATTGTTAATTTTCGATTTGTCATTTACAATTTACTTAAGTGAAAAATTATAAAGCTTTAATTATGTTTCAAAACAAAATTTTAAATGATATCATAAGCAACGCATTGGTTCATAACAATTTTTTAAACAATAGAATATAATAATTATTAAACATCATTTTCGAGTAGTTGCTGATCATAAGAAAACGGATCAATAGTAATATTATAAATTGAAGCTTTATAATTTTTCACTTAAGTAAATTGTTCATAACAAAACGAAAATTAACCATTTTTTAAATTTTCCAATAGGAATCTATTCTAAGACCTTTGAAAAATAACCTCACTAAAGGAAAAAAAATCAGATTAATAGTTCAACAATTAGCGTACTTGCAATTTTAATGTTCGTGCTACGAAAAATTGTTAATTAACTAATGGATAACTGAGAGAAAATCGTGATAAACATTTTTGGACCACGAATTATTGTTCATTGATCTATCCTGTAGGAGCCTGAATTTTTTCAATTTTTATTTTCATATTTAATAATTTTAAATAAAATTTATTCATGAAAGGTACGAAGGGGGCGAGGCTTACGCAAGCCGGAGTACTTGTTTTCGGGAGTATTTTCAAGCCTCTCGGAAAATTATCAATATTGATCCTATAGTTGCGGGAGTTTTCTTCTCTTCTCGAATCTTTTTTCAAATTTGAATTATCTCAGATAGTTTTTGAGATATTGGCGAATAACCAAAGCCTCTCCTTATTTTTCCCTTAATTGTTTATAATTATTGCAATTTTTGAGAGTGGCCTTAGCATTTTCTCAAAAACTATCTACATGCCATTCCGAATTGAATAACACCTCAATCATAATTTTCGGAGAATAAGCAAACATTTTTATTCAGAAAGCACAAGTACATTTGGAATTCAAAAATATCACCAAAAGTATAATATCATATTATAATCCTCATAATTTTACGATAGCTGAAATGATTGACTCTCTCTTATAGGAAAACGAGATGGCCTGTACGAGTATGAACATTGATCATTTAATAATTCATAGAAGTACGATTTATTATTGATATGTATTTTGAAAAATCATAGCTCCGAAAGCATAAGTTTGTTAGTTGAAAATTATATCAATGGATGTTTATGGTGAAACAACGTCTTAAAAAAATTCAGTTTGAAATTTGTAATGTAAAAAAAAATTGTTTACGTTTACGTTACTACGAAACCATCAGGCCGATTTTGCCCAATAATGAACTTAACCGAGATATTTATCTCCCCAACCTACTCCGAAAATATCAACTGCCTAGCTCATTCTGTTCGAGAGTTCTTGTAGAAACAAAATTTGGAAATGTTTAAAATTATGTTTTTACACTTTACGGCAATCCGATCAATATAAAACTTCTTGTACATATAAAGGTCATGATTTTACAATTTGTTGCTAAATGTCAGATAGATCAGATCAGATAGAGCGATCGGTTCCCGAAATATTAATAAAAAATGTTTTGACTGAAAACGGCCCTAACCGTTAACACCGAAATAATATTCATCGGTGTCGCCGCCCTAACACCGAAACCACTAGGTGGATTTCGCCCGTTAACGAATTCGTCCGAGATATTGACGCTCCAAATTCACCCTGCAAGTTTCAATCCACTAACTCCATTCGTTCAAGAGTCATCGGCTAAGTTCGTTATTGGGCAAAATCGGTTTGATGGTTTCGGAGTAACAAAAAAAATAATTTTTTTTACATTACAAATTTCAAAATAAGATTTTTTCAAAATGCTCGGCTAAGTTCGTTATTGGGCAAAATCGGTTTGATGGTTTCGGAGTAACAAAAAAAATAATTTTTTTTACATTACAAATTTCAAAATAAGATTTTTTCAAAATGCAGTTTCACCATAGGAATCCATTGATGTCATTTTTAACTCTAGCAAGCTAATACTTTCGGAGATATGATTTTTCAAAATTTCAATAATAAATCGTACTTCTGGGATTTCACAGAATGCGATAATTATTCTATCTATGAATTATTATATCATCTGTGTTGATACATGTCAAGTTATTTTCCTGAAACATGATATGTCAAATTTTGATATTTAATCCCCACGGTTAATCCATATGATGATGGGAATGGTAATGGTAAGTTAATACCATTGAGTTCAGAATATCTCCAGTAAAAACAAAACTGAAATATTGGCTGCAGTTTCAATTGGTATAATATAATTTTCAGAGTAGATTTGAGGAAATAATATATCATTCATCATAGAATTGAGGAACGAATATCTCGGAGGAGTTCGTTGTTGGGTAGAATTGGTCTATTGGTTTTGGATTTATAATTTTTGGCACTCTTGTTGAATTTAAATTCTTTTATGATGTTTGAATTTAAATTCTGCTATTATGAAGTTCTATCATAAGAATCCATTGATATAATTCCCAACTCTTACCAATACTTTCGAAGTTATGATTTGTCAAAGTATCAACAAGAGCGCCAAAGCTCCAATCCATAGGGCTTGTTTAGTTATGTAATCAATTTCTGTTTAACTTGTTGCCTCTCCGAGTTATTTAGTAGTTTGTTTTTACTCTAGTATATTATATATATAATTTTTTTTCTTTCTTTGTGTTGTTTTTTATCGCTTTCTAATTTTTGTATCGTTGATTGTAGAGCCCTGAAGAAGATCTCAAATATATCGAAACGTCGGCATTCTGTCAAATTGAGTTTGTCTCTAATCCAGACAGAAAAGTACCCTCTCATTATTTTACAATAAGAATTATTATTATTCACCTGTGATCCCACGGGTTCATCATTGCCAGCTTCCAAAAGTAAAACTTTCCAATTGTCAATTTCCGCTAAGCGACCAGCTGCTGTTGCCCCTCCGCTACCACCTCCAATCACAACGAAGTCATACTCTTCGTTTGGAACAATTTTCGGGGTCACTCTGTGGCAAACTTCGGAAATGTCGCATTTATTCCTTAGAAAGTTATCTAGGAGTGCCATGAATAGGACGAACGTTCCACCTGCGCAAGAAGTGTCTAGGGAGAGCCCCACAAAGCCGACATCGCACCCGCAATCCATCTCAGGATATTCAATATATTCACGATCCTGAGCGTATGAAATTCGCCTTGAAAATGGCTATTTTATGTAAGGAAACAGGTGGCTATTTATCAGCTCTCGATCATCAAGATTTTCCCAGTCATGCATGGAATCTTATCGCTTGGAAACAATAATACACTCTAAATAAATATATACGACGGAGAAAATGCATTGAATGAACGCACTTGATATTTAGGCAAACGAAAAAAAATCGATCAATGAGCTGACATATCCAGTGTTATCTGGTCCATCAAACTTACCGATAATTTTGCATTACAGCGTGTTTGCCTGACTATTTCACTCATATCAAAATCTGACCAACCACAGGCCAAAGATAGCTCGTATTATCGCGAAAACACCAACTGTCTTTGAATTATGATTGGTCTTACAACTTTGGTGTTTTCAACGACTCAACAATGGGTACGGACTGCTTGACAAATGATAAATATAAATTACAGACGTCAACAGTCATTTTCTTCGTGAAATAGTCAAATGAAATATCACTCTTGACTGAATTTATCTCATGAGTCTGTGTTTTATTTCTCAACACGACTGAGTTGCTTGGAGAAAACATCACTCGTCCTTCGGACTCGTGGTGTTTTCAATCAACTCAGTTTCGTTAAGAAATAAGTCGAAAACTTATTGCGAAAATTCAATCACTTGTGATATCACTAGTGAAAACTGCATTCGTTCATTTTCATACAGTGTGGAAAAGCCAAATGGAATAAATTCATTATTTTGGTTACTGTACATTTTTGGCGCTCTTGTTATAGTAAATCCCGAAATACTTAAAAAAAAAATTGAATTGTTATTCTTCTTCGTAAAAATGCGAATCCCTTCGAAAGGTAGGTATAAACCCCAATTTTTTAAACATAAATTACGGCCTTGTGATACATCGTTTAAAAGATAGTGTCATTCTCCATTCAGAAATGTTATTACTGTTTATTGAAAAACTCAAATTAGAAAAAATAAAATCAAGTGATAAGAGAAATTTGGTACAATATCAAAATCTAAAATGTAATACAAAATGTATAGATATTCAAAGTGTTCACCGCGAACGCCTTGGCAACAGCCTAACCTCAAATAAAAATTTCTTCCACCATTATTCAACACTTCAGGAGGTGATCGACCTAATTGCAAGCGTTATTTGATATTTTAGGTAATTCAAATCAAAGGGTTTAGTTTTGAAACGAAGCTCTTCGCATATCCCCATAAGAAGAAATCTAATGGGTTAAGATCAGGGTTGTTTTCGGTTTTGCACACATTTTGGAATCGTGTTGGTTACCGCATTTGACACACATAAATGGCCTATTACAGTAACTTTTTGAATGTCCATATTCTTGGCATCGAGTACATTGTATAATTTCCCGTTTTTTCCGTGGTGGTTCTAGAGTTATTCTCATGTTTGATATGCAGGGCCGTCGCTACCGGGGGGGGAGGGAGGGGAGCCTCCCCCCCCGGATCATATCTCAAAGGGCGCCAAATTGACCGCGGATATTTGAAAAACTATAGCAAAATGATATAATGAAAATAGATTTTTTTGAACTACTACTTGCATAAGATGATTATTATTATACATAAGTGCAGTGACTGTATCGAATGATTGCCTACCCTACCATTTACTCAATTTATTTGTACAAGACCGACAGCATTGTAGAAAGCTTTGTTGCTGCTAGAGACTAGATGGCAGGAGTGGGGAATTCCCAGCCTTCCCCGGCTATACATAAAAATCGTTCAATAGAAAGAAACTAACCTTCTTCTTCTTATATACATTATTCGTGAATAGTGAATATGAATATTGATTGAAATTTAAAATCGAAAACCGAATATGGATATGGATCCTTGCCAAAATAAGTTCAAACCGTCTGGAGCGGAATTCAGAAGGACAGCCCATAAAAGAAAAATTGAAACGGGAAAAGGCGCAAATGTCATGAATACATGGCGAGTTGTTCAAGCACTGACGCGAAGTCAGGAGCTTTTGGCGCATGTTCTATTGTCTATTCTCCTTAATCAAATATACCGATTAAGAACCAATTTTTTTTTAATTTCTACGGTTCCCACTAAATTTTACACAAGTCTTTATGTCGATATTCCGCAACTAGTACAAGCTTCAATTCAATCAGGTCTATATTTTTTGATTGATCGAGGAAATAATATTCCAGGTGGTTATAACTCCGAAACCGTTGGGCCGATTATGCCCAAAAACGAACTCAACTCTCCCATTCGGATGCGTGACCTACCCTGAAAATTGCAAGTGCTTATCTCCTTTCGTTCCAAAGTTATCGAGTCAGTTAACAGTCAGCCATCCATCAACTGAACTCAAACAAGGCTGCTCGAATATCCAACAATATCTATCTGATCGTGATCGTTGGAGCTTGGCAGAAGAGTTAAGTTCTGAAGGCTCTGGCAAAATTTCAGCGATATCGAACGAATAGTTTAGGACATATAGAACTTTTTTAAATGATTTTTTTTAAAATTACTAGTGATACGATCCTCACGAAATTTCGCAAGATTTCGCGTTGGTATTCTACAACTAATAACCACGATTGAATTGGATCGGTTTTGTATTTTTCGAGTTATTGAGGAAATAACAACCAAATTTCAGATAGGTATACCGATGAACAAACTAGCATTAAGATGCACAACCTCTACCCTGAAAATTTCAAGGCGCTATATCTTTCCGTTTTCTAGTTATCGTGGCAACGGCCGGCCGGTCGGAGAATCAAATTTGACCTCGAATTCTTCATTAGAGAGTTGAACTAAATGGTTTGCAACAATTTTCGGCAAAAAAATCGAAAATTACAGACATTTGGGCAAAATGATAACGTGTGATGTTACCTAGAACATGCGTTCTAAAAAGAGGACTGTATTTTCGAACAGAGCGAAATGTTTTGGCCATTGCTGACACATAGTTTTTAAGGGAAGTATCACCTTGTGAATCTTCATTTAACAACTGCAGTTACAGGTTGATTTTCAGTGTCTATAAAATAACATTTTTTTTTCGTGATATTTCGGGAAAATATTCGATTGAGTGACATCGAAGATTTAATTTTCTATATGCAAACTACAAAAATTTTCAGGGTGATGAGTACAAAAATATTGCTTAAATTCAGGAATTACAAAAAACTCATTCAATATTCCAAATAGCAGATATTTTCGAAGAATTGTTGGAACATTCCACTCTAGATAGCAGGGTAATGTGAAATTATTGTTATATCATTTTTTGAAAGTTTTCTTTTTAATATCTATAAAATCTTCAGATTATTCTTATCATCTCGAAAGCTTGGTATATATATTTATTTTTGTCAAATATAATTCTTTTTTGGCCCTGGATCTGTTGAGAGATGCAAACAATTTTTTTCACTCAAAAACACAAATTCAGAACGCGGTATTCTTTGTAAAATAATTTTCATTGATAGTTATATTAATTTATAATTCATTCTTTATTAAGAAACTATGTGGTATTTATCAATATATGTACACTTCATCCATATGTGTGTTTTTCGATTTTTGTCTATTTTTCCAAATTAGGGGCGCCAAAAGACGTTTTTCCCCCCCCTCGGAATAGCTCTTCGCTACGGCCCTGTTGATATGTACTCTAATTTGTAAATATCCTTGTTATTTTCTTTGGGTTCTAAATCTACAAAGAATAGAGGAAGCGGAAGTTTTGATATTCTATCTCTTATATTCATGATATTTCTCACATTGTGTCCTGATTTTTCAATTTCTTCTTTTATTTCATTCGTAGGAACGGTGGAATGTAAATGTCGGATAACAATCCTATAAGCTCTGTCTTGCTTTACTTGATAAGTGTGAAAAATTATATTTTCCTCTCGTAAAAATCGAACTAAACTTCTGTATGTTTCTGACAGGTTCACATCTATCTTAACGATATTATTAGATAGTGTTTTGGAAAAGAACTGTTCATTAGCTATAGCATCAGATAGTTTTGTGATCATTTCATTATAGTTTGTGACACCAAAATCATGACAAAAAAATCAAAGGCCAACAACAGCACACAAGTTAAGGAAAGAAGAAAATCAAGAATGTAGTAGTGCATACCATCAGCAAACATTTATCCAAAATTCACCAACGTCGAGAGGAAGAACATATTCTCAAGTTTTACAAACACAGAAAGAAAACCCTATTACGCAGAGCTCTGAGTCAGATTCGCTAAAATCAATGATGGAAAGCTTTCTATCAAACCTCAAATCCATGATTACTCAAATGATGAATCAAAATCAAACCATCCTCAATCTACTTACTACTCTTGTGAATTTTAGAAATGGCTAAGTTGATTAGAATAGCTACCTGGAACGCTAATGGCCTTCCAAATCATAAATATGAATTATTAACATTCATAAATTTATACAAAATAGACATAATGTTGATATCAGAAACCCACTTCACCGAAAAGACTTTTTTTCAATTACCTCAATTTAAAACATACTCAACGGAACATCCTGATGGTCGAGCACATGGAGGCTCGGCAATACTTATTAGGGAAAGTCTCAAGCACCATACACTCACGAACTACAGAACCAAGGAGATACAAGCGACAAACATAAGAGTGTTCACAGAATCGTGGAGCTTCGACATGTCCGCCATATATTCACCACCTCGACACAACATATCTGAAATGCAATATAAAGCATTCTTCGAAAACTTCCAACAACGATTTTTAGCTGGGGGAGATTGGAACGCGAAACATATCCATTGGGGATCAAGATTGATTAATCCAAAAGGGCGAAACCTAATAAAGGTTATTATCGACAAAAATTACAGAACAATTTCAACTGGCGAACCAACATACTGGCCATCTGACCCAGACAAAATTCCGGATTTACTAGACTTCTTTGTTTCAAATGGTATAAGCAGTAATTATATCAACGTAGAATCAACTTCAGACCTATCATCGGATCATACACCTGTTTTGATAACGCTCAGTACATCAGCAATATTTAAAGAGAATAAGCCCGCACTTGTATCGGGCAAAACAAATTGGGATTTGTTCAAGACAATTCTAACCAGAGACGTCACACTTGACATCAACCTCGAAAAACCAGAAGATTTGGAAGAAGCCGTAAACTATATAACAGAAATTATCCAAAAGGCAGCTTGGGAAAGCACACCCCCAACATCGAGAAAAAATAGTTTCGAAGCAGAACTACCTCTGAAAATCAGAGAATTATTGGCAGAGAAAAGGAGAGCAAGAAATAGATGGCAAGGTTCACGTAATCCGCTTGACAAAACGATATTCAATCGATTCACCAGACAACTGCGTAACATACTTCAGGAACACATGAATTCAAAATTCCAGAACCATCTCCAACAGATCGATAATAATAATGACCACAACATCTGGAAAGCTACAAAGAAGCTGAAGAGACCTATTACAAGAAAACCTCCTATTAAAACGCCTATCGGAGAATGGGCAAAGTCAGATGAGGAAAAAGTGAACGCCTTTGCGAATCACCTTTATCAAGTTTTTTCCCCAAATTATCCACAACCCAGCCATAATGAAGAAGAAATAGACACATTTCTAGATGTTGCCTGCCAAATGTCACCCCCCCTTAAACCCTTCACACCTAGAGAAGTATGGCAAGAAATCAAACCACTTAAAACCAAAAAAGCTCCAGGATACGACCTTATTACTTCAGAAATATTGAAACAACTGCCAAAAAAAGTAATATACCTCCTTGTTAAAATTTTCAACCGAATGATGTGCCTATCATATTTTCCCACCATATGGAAATATGCTGAAATAATAATGATACATAAGGTGAATAAACCCGAACAAGATGTGAAATCTTATAGACCTATAAGTCTCTTACCTGTCATTGGAAAACTTTTTGAAAAACTACTCCTGAAACGACTGAAAAACGACATAGACTTGCATGACATAATACCAGACCACCAACTAGGATTTAGACAAAACCATTCAACAGCTCACCAAATTCATCGCATAGTTAACACCATATCCACCAGTATTGAAGAAAACAGATTCTGTTCAGCTGTCTTCCTGGACTCGTCTCAGGCGTTTGATAAAGTATGGCATAAAGGTCTCCTGTATAAGTTGAAGAAACTACTTCCACAACCGTACTTCCTTATGCTGAAATCCTATTTAGCAAATCGACATTTTGCGGTCAAAATCGATGAAGTGAGATCAAACCCCCATCAAATTAGATCAGGAGTTCCACAAGGGAGCATACTTGGGCCAGTCCTATACCTCATTTATACATCTGACTTACCAACACATCCGAACACTACGATAGCTACTTATGCAGATGATACAGCAGCTTTGGCCACACACGAGAATGCTGAGACAGCATCGGAATATCTTCAACAACACCTGAACGACTTGGAAGAGTGGTATAGAAAATGGCGTCTGAAAATAAATGATGCCAAATCAGTACATGTAACATTCACCAACAAAAGAAGCCTGTGTCCTCCGGTCAAAATAAACAACCAACAAATACCAGACAGTCTTGATGCAAAATATCTGGGCATGCATCTAGACCAACGTCTCACCTGGAGAAAGCATATTCAAGCAAAGAAACAACAGATCAATCTTAAAATTCGCAGCATGTACTGGCTCATAGGTAGGAAGTCAAAATTATCCCTTAAAAATAAGGTACTGATATATAAGGCAATAATCAAACCCATATGGACCTATGGTATTCAATTTTGGGGATGCGCAAAACCATCGAATACGAAAATTATTCAAAGAACACAGTCAAAAATACTCCGCTCTGTAACAGATGCTCCCTGGTACGTCTCCAATCTTACCATTCATAGTGATCTAGGAATTCCATTCGTCACAGATGAGGTCAGAAACCGCTTCAACCGATATCAGCAGAGCCTGCACGGCCACGAAAACAACCTCATTCACCAACTAACCGAAAATCCATTCAATATAAGAAGACTGAAGAGAACCTGGCCAGTGGATTTGAATTGACACAATGAAGAAGAATATTAACATGTTAGTATCTTCAACATGCCTGTAACATTCATCATGTTTGCTTAATACTTTATAGTAAGTAGATTGTAAACCTCAATAAAGAGCTACACAAAAAAAAAAAGATCAGGGGATCTCGCTGGTCATTCGAACGTTCCTCGCCTTCCTATCCACCTATTTGAAAATAGTGCGTCGAGGTACTGCCGGACATTGTGTTGGTAATGTGGTGGTGCTCCATCCTCTTGGAACCATATCGTATTCCCTGGAACTTGAGTATTTCCTTGATCAGGATATAAATTTGCCAATGTTGGAACGACATCATTTTGAAGTAGTGCTAACCTTTTGAGGGAATTCCGTGCGCTCCTCTCATCCATTTGTTCACTGAAATGAGTTCTCCTATCAAAATCGTCCTTCAAGAGCTCCTGGGTAAGTATCATTTTATAGTGATGCATTTTATTTTGTTTTAATATGTTTAGAATCGACGTATGGCGGACATTGAATGTTGTGGAGGCATCTCTACTCGATTTATGAGGATTTTCTACAAAGTCAAGCATCACATCTCATTTCACATCCTCGCACAGTATACTAGCAGCTGCTTTTTGGCGCTCTTGTTCCTCGGAACAGAGTACTTATTAATTTGCCCAAATGTTTGTAATTTTCGAATTTTTGGCTGAAAATGGTCATAAACGATTTGGTTCGACTCACTGATCAAGAATCCGTGGTCGAAATCGATTCTGTCTGGCCGGCCGTCCGTCCGGTTGTTAACGCGATAACTCTCGACGAAAGGAGTTAGAAGATTGAAATTTGCAGGGTAGGTTTGGAGCGTAAAAATTTCGGACGAGTTCGTTAACGGGCAAAATCCACCTAGCCGTTTCAGAGTTATGGCCGTTATTAGTAAAAACATTTTTTATGAATATGTCCGGAACCGATAACTCGATCTAAATTTAGCACCAAATTGTAGAATAATGACCTTTATATGCCTGCGAAGTTATGTATAGATCGGGTTGCCGTAAAGTGTAAAAAAATAATCAAACTTTGTTTCTACTATAACTCTCGAACAGAATGAGCTAGGAAGTTGAAATTTTCATAGTAGGTTTGAGAGATAAATATCTTGGTTAAGGTCGTTATTGGGCAAAAGCGGCCTGATGGTTTCGGAGTACGGAAAAAAAATTTTTTTTCTTACATTACAAATTTCAAATTCAATTTTTTTTAAGATGCTGTTTCACCATAAACATCCATTGATATAATTTTCTTCTCTAACAAGCTAATACTTTCGGAGATATGATTTTTTGGAATTTCAATAATGAATCGTACTTTTATGTTTTCACAGAATTCTGTACTTAACTATTCTATCTATGAATTATTATATGATCTGTGTTCATACTCGTACATGAAATTTTATTTTCCTATGACAGATAAATGTCAAAATTATTTCTAGTTCGTTATTCTTGATATAAAATACACCTCCTGTTCTAGAAAACAAGGTAGGACTGAATGCAAAATGACCAATGAAATAACCTAAGCTATCGTAGAATTATGAGGATGATATGATATTATACTTTAAAGGTGATAATATAATGCCCGTGGATAATGCATATGATGATGGAAATATATTCTTTGGTAAGATACATAATCAAATTGGGTTCAGAAAATCTCAAGTAAAAACAAAACTGCAATATTTTCTAAGTTTTAATTGATATAATATAATTTTCAGAGTGGATTTGAGGAATGGATATCTCGGATAAATTCGTTATTGGGGAAAATCGGTCTGTTTGAATTTAATTCCTTTCATGATGCAGTTCTATCGTAAGAATCCATTTATATCATTCCCAGAGACCAATAATTTCGGAGATATGATTTGTCAAAGTTTGAACAAGAGCGTCACAGCTTGAACCAATTTTTAATCTGCCTTACATGCTCAAACTGGCGAAACTCTGCTTCTCTATTTTACTTAGTGTACCTTGGGTTATATAAATATTTTTGTGAAAACATAATTTTTCAAGTTTTGATCTTTTTTTCTGTTTCTGGTCATCCGTTCAATACAAAACTTTACATACATATTACAATTAACTACTAAATTTCAGATAGTAGGTCAAAAGAGTCGTTTCGTAAATATTCAGAAAAAAATTGATTCAAGCCCTGTGGACAGGAGCTTTCTGGCGCTCTTGTTCAAACAGATAAATTATTTAGTATTGGATTCTCAGAGTTGGGAATTATATCAATGATGGATTCTTATGAAAGAACTTCATCTTAGCATAAATTGAATTCAAACATCATAGAAGAATTTATATTCAACAAGAGTGCCAAAAATTATCAATCCAAAAACAATAGACAAATTCTACCCAACCACGAACTCATCCGAGATATTCATTCCTCAATTCTATGATGAACGATAATATATATTCTTTCCCCAAATCTACTCCGATACTCCAAGACACCAATATTCCAGTTTTGTTTTTACTCTTGTTATATTCTGAACACAATATTATTAACTTACCATTACCATTCCCATCATCATATGGATTGACCATCGGCATGAAAATATCAACCAACAAAAAGTATGATATCATATTATAATTCTCATAATTCTACGATTTCTGAAATGAATTAGACAATGTCATGTCTCAGGAAAATAAATTGACATTATGACAATTCATACATAGAATAATTATATCATTCTGTGAAAACGTAGAAATACGATTTATTATTGAAATTTTGAGAAATCATATCTCCGAAAGTATTAGCTTGTTAGAGTTAAAGAGGATATCAATGGATTCTTATGGTAAAACTGCTTATTGTAAAAAATATAATTTGGAATTTGTCATGTAAAAAAAATGGCTATAAATCCAAAACCATTCGGTGGATTTCACCTATTAACGAACTCAAACCCACCCTGCAAATTTCAACATTTCAACTTATGTAGTTTGAAAGTTATCGTGCTTACGGCCGGACAGTATGTATATTAGATTTGACCCCACGTGTAAGACAGTTTCGGCCAAAAATTCAAACATCTGTGCAAAATCATAGCACGCTCTTCCTCGTGGAACAAAAATTATGGTGAAAATTTAGAGGAATCGGGACATATTTTTGGCACTCTTGTTCCTCGGAACAGAGTGCTTATCAATTTGCCCAAATGTCTGTAATTTTTGAATTTTTGGCTGAAAATGGTCTCAAACGATTTGGTTCGACTCACTGATCAAGAATCCGAGGTCGAAATCGATTCTGTCCGGCCGGCCGGCCGTAGGCACGATTACTCTCGAACGAAAGGAGTTAGAGGATTGAAATTTGCAAGATGGGTTTGGAATGCAAATATCTCGGTTGAGTTCGTTAATGGGCAAAATCCATCGAGTGGTTTCGGAGTTTGGCCGATTTTAGTAAAAACATTTTTTATGAATATTTCCAAAGTGTCAAAATAATTTTTTGAAAATTCAAAAATTTTTTTTTTACAATAACTCTCGAAAGAAATGAGCTAGCTAGTTGAAATTTTCAGAGTAGGTTAGGGAGATGAATTTCTTGGCTAAGTTTGTTATTGGGCAAAATAGTCCAGATAGTTTCGGAGTAACGAAAACAAAAAATTTTTTTTTAAGCAACAAATTTCAAATTCAATTTTTATTTAAGATGCAGTTTCACCATAAAAATCCATTGATATCATTTTCAACTCCAAGAAGCTTATACTTTCGGAGATATGATTTTTCTAAATTTCAATAATGAATCGTACTTCTATGTTTTCACAGAATGTTATCATTATTCTATCTAAGCTTTATTATATGATCTGTGTTCATACTCATACATGTCATCCTGTTCTATAAGAGAGAGTCAAATTCATTTCAGTTATATTAATTTGATTTCTTCCATGGTGCAGTTCTCATTCTCAGATTGCTCATTTAATCTTGATAAATAAACTATTATTTGAATTGATCTTGATAAATAAACTATTATTTGAATTGAATTTCCTTTATGATGCAGTTCTATCATAAGAATACATTGATATAATTCCCAACTCTGAGAAACCAATTTTTTCGGAGATATAATTTGTCTGTTTGAACTAGAGCGCCAGAAAGCTCCTGTCCACAGGGCTTGAACCCATTTTTTTATACTACATATTTATTTTAGAGAGAATTGGTATATTTTTGAATTTTCCAAACATGGTGAACTTTCGGATAGACCTCTTTTAAGTTCTTAAGAGCTTGTTGTGTTCGAAAAATGAGTTGTGTTCTATGTAGGCCTTGTTACTTTATTCCTACACCAACGTAGGCTCCAGAATTGATTATGTTTGGCTCAACGATTAATTTATGAAGTAGAAATATTGAATGAGATCGTTTTCTGATGAACGCATTACGTAATATTTTGTTATAGAAAATTTTCCAACTCCACTAATATGGTCCTGATTGCATAATGGATATACATAGTTATGAAATTCGTATATTTTGCTAAACAGGTTAGCGAGATATCTGATTGAAAACCATCTAGTTGCTTCCTGATATCCTCACATGATTAAATTGAGTTTTGGCCACCGAATTATAAATATCAGACGATCAATTCTAATTAGAAAGTACCGAAGGCATCCCTAGGGATTCCAGTAATGCGCTTGCTTCTGAAACAACAAACAACAACAAAACAACAAAATTAATGATTGATCTTGATAATTGAGTACTTGGAGGAGAAACATCTGTTTGGATATTATAGTAGTCGCTTCGGAGGTATTATTTTCGAGTTTACTCAGTTGGGCAAAAACTTTACATTTCTAATTAACTGTGAATTTTCCAGGTTTGTTTTATATCAACATCAATATAAGTATTCACCTGTGAAATTATATCTGAGGATGCTCGGGTTGAACGAAACGCTGCAAATTCTACACAAAGGCTCATTCTTTTCTATGAATTGAAAGGAGATCAATTATCCCAAGTTTCACAAGCTTTCATTTCCTCCTTTTTGAAAAGTCGAAAGCTATGCAAATTTTATGAATTATAAAACACTGTATACAAACCCAAGTTTATTAATTCTATTACGTATTTGTTGCACTAAACAGTTTGTTAAAATTTATACAATTTTGCTTGTTGAGGCTTGAGGGGTAAAACATTTTTCCGTTTTTTTGCAACCTGTTCCTTGGCACCCTCTTCCCAGAGCCTTAGGATGGTGAGACTTGTACTCACAAAACTCAGCCTATGAGACTAATTGTGTTATTTTGGTGATCCGATATATGAAAAATTCTTAAGAAGTACAGACATTAAGTCAGGAGATTGTGCACGCATGTTGTTTTGTCTATTCACGCCTAACCCTCACGAAATACTGCATGAACCTTCAAGCCGTCTTTCTTCAACCGATTACTATACATTTCAATTCTATCGGATCTGTATTTTTGAAAAAAATGGAAAAATAAAATTAGGATAGAAAGTTTGTGCGGAATTTCAGTGGAATCTGACATATAGTTTCTGAAATATACAGAGCTTCTCAACAACTCCGCACCAAGAGGGAGTTTCCTTTTCTATAAATATTTCCGAATTTTATCAATTACAAAAAGTTGGTGCATCAAAAATGATAAAAAATTACATAAAACTCAGCCAACTGAGACTTCCAGTTTGAGCGGAAATCGCCATTTTCAGACAAAAATGTCCATTATCTCGGAAAACTCGAACTTTTTTGTGAAGCGCTCTAAATAAACTTGTTTGAAATTCCAAATAGATCTATATGCCACATTTTAGGTTGGAGAACCATCAAAAAAACTTTTTCTTTTATTTGCTCATAACTCTTCAAAAAATTAAATAATCACCTGACGGAATTTTTTTCAGTAACTAGGCGACTCTAGTGTCAGCATGAATATGATTCTAACTAGCAAAGTTTGTTTAAACTTGGTGTTTCGAGATTTGTTCGAATTTTCCCTCAAAACTCGTTTAATTCTGGTGCAAAGTTGCTCCTACTCGTATTTTCGCCATTCAATTTCACATTCAATTCACTTCTGAGAATCCCAAGAATGCCAGTCCTGCTGAAATTGCCAATTTATACCTAGATTTTTTATTGAAATTGAATTTTGTCCTGAATATCCATCGTTAGTTCAATTTCAAATTAATTATTTTCTATGATCACAGATTTATGAAAATTCGAACAGATGTCGAAAAGCTAAGGTCAAATAAATTTTTCTATGCTTTTCATGCTGACACTAGTATTGTCTACCAAAAAAATTTCCGTTCGGGAATTATTCAATTTTTTAAAGAGTTTTATGCAAAAAAAGGGAAACATGTTTTCCACGATTTTCCGACCTAAATTTTTGCACATTGATCTGAATTGTAATTTCTAATAAGTTTACTTAGGGCGTTTTATACAAAAATTCAGAGATAATTTGCAGAGATTGTCGACATTTTTGTTTAAAAATGGCGATTCCCGCTCAAAGTCCCAGTTGGCCAAGTTCCAAGTCATTCTTTATCATTTTTGAAGCACCAACCTCCGGAAATTCGGAAATATTAATATGAAAGAAAAGTCCCTCTTGGTGCGGAGTTGCTGGGAAGCACTGTATAATTTCTGAAATTTTTTTATTTAAGATATACTGTAATTTTTTTCTGGAGATACGATGCTCACGAAATATCTGAAGAATATTAGAGCGATACCGGGACCACATATAGAGCAACCCAAAAGTCCCAATTCTGGTCTCGTTAAATTTTCATACGAAAAATTAGAAATGGTCTACAACTACATAGAAAACAATACATTTTACAAAATATAATATCAATAAATATAGCTTTTAAAAAATTTTCATTATTATCAATCATTTAGTTTATCTTAATATTATATATTTCTTGTGTGCGTGTGTATGTGACTGAACTCCTCCTAAACGACTGGACCGATTTTGATGAAATTTTTTGTGTGTGTTCGTGGAGATACGAGAAAGGTTTAGATTTACAATTTGGTCTACTGGAAAATGTTTTTGGCGTTGGAGTTTGAGTTGGCGTTGAAGTTGGCGTTGGGGTTGGAGTTGAAGTTGGAGTAGGTATTGTGGTTGGCATTGGTTATGGAGTTGGCGTTGTAGTTGGAGTTGTAGTAGTTGTAGTTGGATCCATCTCCACGATGGAGGTGGATATGGAGATGGAGGTGGAAATGGAGATGGAGGTGGAAATGGAGATGGAGTCGGAGTCGGAGTCGGAGTCGGAAACGGAGTCGGAGTCGGAGTCGGAGTCGGAGTCGGAGTCGGAGTCGGAGTCGGAGTCGGAGTCGTCGGAGTCGGAGTCGGAGTCGGAGTCGGAGTCGGAGTCGGAGTCGGAGTCGGAGTCGGAGTCGGAGTCGGAGTCGGAGTCGGAGTCGGAGTCGGAGTCGGAGTCGGAGTCGGAGTCGGAGTCGGAGTCGCAGTCGGAGTCGGAGTCGGAGTCGGAGTCGTAGTCGGAGTCGGAGTCGGAGTAGGAGTCGGAGTCGTAGTTGGAGATGGAGTTGGAGTTGGAGTTAGAGTTGGATTTGGATTTGGATTTGGAGTTGGCGTTGGCGTTGGCGTTGGGCAGGCGTTGAGGAGGCAGTACGAAGTCTGCCGGGCCAGCTAGTAAATTATAATATTTATTACCATTATTTAGAATTATGCGGCACTAGACAAAACAACTGATAACGAGACGAGACTGAGACTTAAACGAGACTTAATTTTTTGGGAATTGGCGAGACCGAGACGACAATTTTTATACTCTCAACTACTCTCGTCTCGTGTGAAGCCCTACTCAAAATCGACTCCTATTAAGGTTTTTATAATCTCTAATGAGAAAATCAAGGATGTTTACTGACACTCATTGATGCCTTAAATCCCTCACCCCCATATCTACTCAGGCATAACAATCAAACATTCGATTACTTGGGGTACAGACAACATGGCTCAATGAAATAACAGAGCAACTTGTCCCTGCAGAAAAACACTACTAGTTTAAAACATGTGGGAAAGCCCTGTGTACCCTTTGGCGCTCTTGTACTAACTTCGACAAATCATATCTCCGAAAGAATTGGTTTCTCACAAGTGGGAAAGATATCAATGGATTCTTATGATAGAACTGCATCATAAAAGAAATTAAATTCCAAAAATGTCATCAAAACAAAACAGAGTGTCAAAAATTGATCAATCCAAAACCACCAGACCGATTCTACCTAATAACGAACGTATTCAAGATATTCATTCGTCAAATCTACTCTGAAAATTATCTTATGTCAATTGAAACTTAGCCAATATTTCAGTTTTGTTTTTACTGGAGATATTCTGAACCCAATTTAATTAAGTTACCACTGTACCTACATATTTCCATCATCATATGGATTATCCAAGGACATTATATTATCACCCAAAAATTATAATATCCTATAATCCTCATAATTATAACGAATGATTGTACAGGCTTTCAGTGCAGATGCTGGACATTTTGGTGAGTATAAATCAGTGTTAGAAATTTGTCCCAATTATATTCGTTTAAGAGATACAGGATGTTTTATGTATCTTATCTTATCTTTCAATCGGCTTAACTCTTGAACGCCTGCATGGATCTTCATGAAAAATTCAGGGCTATGCCTATAATTTTCGCTCTTAATGACTCGTTGATAGTGCAGGTACGTACTGAGAAAATTAATGTCTTTATTCCACATCTTGTAAAACACTGTGTATATCAAATTTTCAAGAAGAATTCTCAGAATCTACAATAAATACTCTTTCAATCAAGCATATTGGCAATAATGGCACACTTCGCATCAATATTTTATAAACCATTGAATATCTGGAATTTTCAATTCATAATAAACACGGACCTGTGTGCCTTCGAATAATGCGTTAATTCATATTGAATCAATTGAATTTCTCAGTATCATGACTTCAGGAATGTGATACATCTTATTTCACTCAATACATAAATTCAGGGTTTCGACTTCAGATTACCCAAAAGAGTTTTTCAAAAAAATACTGTTATGTTCAAAAACATTGTTCAAATTATAGAAATTCTCATTCTCGGATTATTTATCTTCGAAATCTCTTTGTTTTGAATAACTGAAACAGATGGTAGCAGAATCAAAGATTTCATAGAAATAAAAACATAACAAAAATATTGAACACTGAAGTGATCTCATTATAAAAGTGAATTAAAGGAATGAGAATGTGATTTAGACCAAAAAGTTATCAGGTATGTAGTCATACTTCAATATATGATTAAATCTTCTTTATTGAACTATTCCCGAGCTTTCGAACTTGTTTAAATTGATCTTCAGGGAAATCAATATGAGGAAAAACGACAATCTTAAGCGAGATGAATACATACCCGATAACCTTTTAGTCAACATTTAAGCATTAGTCGATATTTCTACCATTAAGGCTTCACTCGAGACGAGAGTAAAAAATTTTGTCTCGTTAAGTCTCGTTCTCGTCTCGTTACCAGTTGTCTCGTCTCGTCTCGCTTAATTCTGAATAACGATAATAAATATTATAATATATAAATGAAATGGTATACATTAATGAATAATTTTGTAAAGCTATATTTATTACACTGCTATACAAAAATATTTGTACCTACATGTACATCATTTTTGTACATCATATTTAAAATTTTGAACACTATTAATTTCTTCTTTTAAATTACTCGATGGCCAAGAATTCAAACATAATCACGCTTGCATCACATAATTTTTCAATGATGTACGTGTATTTGCCATGATCATACTTGCTGTGGCAAAAAATCTTTCAACAGGTACGGATGTAGCCATTAATAAATCATCGGCCATCTTGGAAGGTGTAGGAAGAACTTTTTCATCACTCTTCACCACTGTAAAATATTTTGATTACTATTTGCTCTTTCTAAGAGCAAATATTCCTCAAACTCAGCTTTCCAATATTTCGAAAGTTTTGTTGATGTTTTAAATAGGCTATCGATGTCGATACATTTTTTAATAGAATTGAACAATTTGGTATAGTTTTCAAAGAATACCTTCCCGGTGGTCAGATCATTGAGGGTGTTCTTGGCGTATTCCTCATAACACTTTTGGAAACATTGAAAAGCTTCATTTCTTTACCAGTTTTATTATAAGTAGTTCCACAGATGTATACAATAATTGTTCACTTCTTCACTACAAGGAGCACAAGATGATACATTTCTCCAGATGTTCAGATTTTAAAGCATTGGGATTTAGGAGTAATAAAAGTTGTCCGTTAAGTATTGAATTCATAGTGGCATCCGTTTTTATGGTTATGAATTCTATTTTTCTTGAAAAATAATCTCAATTATCATAATGAATCAATAATCTTCTAAAAAATCGTCTATTTCTAGAACGATCGATGCATAAAATAGACAAAATATATTGGTAATTATAGTGGAAACTCTTCATACTCAATTGTTTTCTGTGGGTGTTGAAAGAAGTAGAGTCGTATAAAAACTTCATACAAAAAAAAATTGGTTCGTGCACTGACGTGAAGTCAGAAGCCTTTGCGCGTATGTTCTATTGTCCATTCTTCTGTATTGGACACCCTTAATCGAATTTACCATGGCATATTATGTTGTCCATTCTCCTGTATTGGACACTTAATTCGAATTTACCATGGTAAATTCGAATTAAGAGTGTCCAATACAGGAGAATGGACAACATAATTTACCATGGTAAATTCGATTAAGGGTGTCCAATACAGAAGAATGGACAATAGAACATACGCGCAAAAGCTTCTGACTTCACGTCAGTGCTTGAACCAATTTTTTTTTTCGTGATTTTTTTTGAAGTTTTCTAGGGGTACCTACGGTTAGTAAAATTTTTTTTTTCATAATTTTTTTCGAATTTTCTAGTGATACGGTTCTTAAAAAATTTTGAACACGTCTTTATGTTGATTTTCTACTACTAGTTACCAAGCTTCAATTCGATCGAATATTTATTTTTTCAGTTATCAAGAAAATAATATTCCAGGTGGGTATAACTCGGAAACCGTTTGACCGATTATGCCCGAAAACGAACTCAACTCTCCCTTTCAGATACTCAACCTACCCTGAAAATTGCAAGTCCCTATCTCCTTTCGTTCGAAAGTTATCGAGGCAACGGTCACCCATCTACTGAATTCACACAAGAATGCTCCAATCTCCAACAATATTAAACCGATCGTATTAAAACTTGGAACTTAGCGGTAGAGTTAGGTTATGAAGGCTCTTGCAAAATTTCATCAATTTCTAACGATTAGTTACTGATATATAGAATTTTTTTTTTTATTTTCAATGATTTATTAAAAATTGTCTACAAATGCTATCCTCACCAAATTTTGCAAACATTACCGCGTTGGCATTCTACAACTAATAACCATGTTTGAATTCAATCGGTTCAGTACTTTTCGAGTTAATGAGGAACAAAAACCACGAAATTTCAGAAAATTTCAGATGGCTATAACTCTAAAACCGTTTGGCCGATTATGCTCATAAACAAACTGAAATGTCGCGTTCTGGTGCTCATCCTAACCTGAAAATTTCAAGCCGCTATCTCATTCCGTTCTCAAGTTATCGTGACAACAAAAAATTTTTCAATAATTTTTTTTAAATTTTTTAGCCATATGATTCGCACAAAATTTCACAAACGTGCTTAGATTCATATTCTACAACTACTCACCAAGTTTCAATTCGATCGGATTTATATTGTTTTAAAACAAAATTATTACTCGGAAACCGCTGGGCCGATTATGCCCATTAACGAACTTGTCCGTCGTATTGGGATGCGCCACTTACCCTGAAAATTTCAAGTCGCCAACTCTTTTTGTTCTCAAGTTATCGTGGCAACGGCCGGCCGGACAGAATCAAATTTGACCTCGAATTCTTCATTGGGAAGTCGAACTTAATCGTTTGAGACCATTTTTTTCAAAACATTCGAAAGTTACAGACATTTGGGCAAAACTATAACGCGATGTTCCCCAGAACATACGCGCAAAAATTTAAGGAGACCAAAAACGAGACTCTCGTGTTACGCTTTATGTGGTCTCGATCGCCTATAATATTTTTGAAAACTTTTTGACACTTGCTAGCTCTTGTATTGAATGTGCTACAGCTTTCATTAGCCATTCTGGTCGATTATTTATCTCCTCACATGCAGCTTGAATCGATCTGTAGCTTCAGATTTTATGTACCATTTATTTTTAATGCTATGTGAAAGATTACAGTCATATTTGGTGTGGAATACACAATAATCGCTTAATTAGACCATATATTCTTCCGCACTGGCTGAATGGAGTGATATATCTACAATGTTTAGTCAAGCATTTGCCAGTGCTCTTGAATGATGGAAGCAATATTCCGAGAGGAATGTACTTCGAACATGATGGGGCTCCGGTACATTTCACCCGTGAAGTGGTAACGCATTTGAATGGATTTTATGCAGATCACTGGTTTGGTAGAGGAGGACCTTATGACTGGCCTGCAAGATCCCCAGATCTTACATGTTTGGATTATTTCCTCTGGGGACACTTGGAAAATGAAGTTTACTCCGAAGAAATCGTGGATAGGGAGCAACTGATTAATCGTATTCAACCTTCATGTGAAGAGATACGAAATTATAAAGAAAGCTGTAGCGCATTTGATCACAAGAGAAAAAGTTTACAATAAAGAGGGGATATTTTCAAAAACTTGTAAAGATTTTTTCTCATTTATTGTCAATTGTTTTTAGTTTAATATATGTTTATAAGATACATTTCTATTCGTAAGTCCATTTTATAATAGTCTTATTAATGTTCAATGTATTCCTCCACGCTTCTATCCATAGTTAATTCGAGTTTTCGGTCGATTGGCATAAAATCTTCAATTACGCTAACATCTATGCTTCAATTATTCGAAAACTGAATTTTCAAAGATGAAACATTCGAAAATGAGTATTTCTATCATTTCTATTTTCAGGTACATAGATAATCAAATGTGGAACTCCTAAATTCATGTAGTGGATGGAATAAAATGCAGCACTATAATTAAAGTGATGTTACTGAGAATTACATTTTTTTTATTTAAAATACATTTCATCAACCGCGAGGGTTATTAACGAAGAAACAATACAATTAATTCAATTGATTCAATATGAATTAACGCATTATAAGCAGATTCACAGGTCAGTGGTTATCATAAATTGAAAATTCCAAATATTCAATGTTCCATAAAATAATGATACAAAGTATGCCACTATTGCCAATAGGCTTGTTATTAGCGAAGGAACAATACAATTAATTTCAATTGATTCAATATGAATTAACGCAATATACGCAGATTCACAGGTCCGTGTTTATTATAAATTGAAAATTCCAAATATTCAATGTTCCATAAAATAATGATACAAAGTATGCGAGTATTGCCAATAGGCTTGTTTGAAAGAGTATTCATTGTGGATTCTGAAAATTTGATGTATAGGGTGTTTTACAATATGTGGAATAAGGAAATTAATTTTCTCAGTCCGCACCTGCGCTCTCAACAAGTCATCACGAGCGAATATTAGGCATAGGCCTATACATATTCCCTAAAATTTTCATGAAGATCCATGCAGGCGCTCAAGAGTTATGCCGAATGAAAGTTTCTGATAACATACATAAGACATCCTGTATCTCTTAAACGAATATAGTTAGGACATATTTCGAACAATAATTAAGACTTATCAAAATGTCCTGCCTCTGCACCGAAAGCCTGTACAATAATTCTTGAAACACCATAGGCATTCACTTTTGTGAAATATACATAGATTCTTCCTCAATATTGTCATTCAATTCAATTGGAAAACATCCCTTCACCAGCGTAGCCAAATAAAATTGACATTGTCCGAAGCGATCAGTTGGAGCGTAAAGACTGGAAAAGGTAACAAAGAATCAAACTCACTTTCAGATGTATTATATTTGTATGAATAAAACGTATCTGAAGTCTCCCAAATGCTCATTTACTTGAGATGAAATTTGATATTTGTAGAGTGAAACTCATCCAGATTTGCGGGGAGGATTGAAGTCAAAGTGGTTCCCGCAGGAACGCTGAATAATTTGACAGTTGATCCCGAGTTTGATCCTACGAATTTTCTCCGTATCACGAAAGTGGTTTCGGTGGAATGTAAACAGTACGGAGGCTTCGAATATTCTATGTGATGTGGAAACAGATATACAGGATTGGGATGAAGTATAGAACCAAGTAAATATATTTGAAACGACAAGGATGATATTCATGAAAGTTTGCAGGCAAGTACAATGAGGCGTAACGCATCTGATGGAATATTTTTTTGTTACTACTGTACTTTCGGTATCACCGTAAATACCGTCAACTTCCTATACGTATTAAGTTTAGTGAAAATAGTTTGTAAAAGATAGCTGAAATAATTGGTTCAAGCACTGACGTGAAGTCAGGAGCTTTTGCGCGTATGTCTATTGTCCATTCTCCTGTATTGGACACATTTAATCGAATTTACCATGGTGAATTCTATTGTCTATTCTCCTGTATTGGACAGCCTTAATCGAATATACCATGGTGTCCAATACAGGAGAATGGACAATAGAACATACGCGCAAAAGCTCCTGACTTCACGTCAGTCCTTGAACCAAATTTTTTTTCGTGAAGTCAGGAGCTTTTGCGCGTATGTTCTATTGTCCATTCTCCTGTATTGAACACTCTTAATCGAATTTACCATGGTGAATTCTATTGTCTGTTCTCCTGTATCGGACACTCTTTATCGAATTTACCATGGTGAATTCGATTAAGGCTGTCCAATACAGGAGAACAGACAATATAATTCACCATGGTAAATTCGATTAAATGTGTCCAATACAGGAGAATGGACAATAGAACATACGCGCAAAAGCTCCTGACTTCACGTCAGTGCTTGAACAAATTTTTTTTTCTTGAAGTCAGGATAGAAACCAATGATGAAAAAATTAACACATTATTGTCTATCTTCAATTCTTCTTTAGGAGAAGAATACATAATTATTCTCGAAAAGTATTACTGGAATTAATGTCATATTTAAATAATCAAAGTAAAGAAAATTATAAGTTTAGTTACTAAGGCTGGTTTTCCTGTCACGCTGACGGTCGGCGCTGACGGTCAGCGCTGATCGGTCAGCTCGGATCCTTTAGCATCACGCTGATCACATTGAGAAATAGAAGGATGCTATTGTCTCTGGCTCACTGAATGTGGAGGCTTGTCGGCGCCAGCTAGTCAGCGGCGCCGACGCGCCGGCGCGTACGTGCGCGTATATAGCTCAGCGCCGACGGCCGTCAGCGCTGCGTGACTCGAAAACGCTACCTATAGCTACAACATATTGAATGAAATTCAATTGAATTCCAGTAATATTCTATTACTTATTCTTAACCAATAAATGTCCATTGATAGATCTAATGGTTATGAGGTGAAAAATAAAGACATATTCTCATTAGTGATAGAAAAACTGGCCTAAAATTCCTCTCTACTCATCACGAGATTTAATATCCACAAATCTCACCTTACAATATCAGAAAGTGTGGTTAATTTAAAGTTAAGTTTTGAAGCCTTCAGCAAAATTTCAGCGATATCATATTAAAAATAATACATAACCTTTCAAAAGTCCCCTCTCACAAATATACTCCTCTGAAGGCACATGGATTTCTTGAAGAAGAATCGCCTTCTCTATTTCTCAAAGATTTTCACTCTTGTTCATAGAAATCCCTTCAATATTTACTTGCCTCCTCCTAAGGAGGATCTCTTTCAAAACCAGGTCTGACCGCTAATGTAAGGCTATCATCTCCCATAGATTTGTGATGAAATAACACGATTTTCCCAAGAACATACGCGCAAAAATATGTCATCGTGACATTCGTATTTTTGAAGGTTCTCTCAAAAATACGACCATAGACAACATATCATACGACGATTCGCATCCAGCTACCGAACTCACAAAAGGCTGCTCGGTTCTCCAACAATATGGTTCCGATCGTGTTCAAACTTGGAATTCTGCAGTAGAGTTAGGTTTTGAAGGCCCTTCCAAAATTTTAGCCATGCCGGACGAATAGTTTATGATATATAAAATTTTTTACAATTATTTCCAATAATTTTTGCGCGTATGTTCTGGGGAACATCGCGTTATAGTTTTGCCCAAATGTCTGTAACTTTCGAATTTTTTGAAAAAAATGGTCTCAAACGATTAAGTTCGACTCCCCAATGAAGAATTCGAGGTCAAATTTGATTCTGTCCGGCCGGCCGTCCGGCCGGCCGTTGCCACGATAACTTGAGAACGAAAAGAGCTAGAGACTTGAAATTTTCAGGGTAGGTGGCGCATCCCAATACGACGGACAAGTTCGTTAATGGGCATAATCGGCCCAGTGGTTTCCGAGTAATAATTTTGTTTTCAACCAATATGAATCCGATCAAATTGAAACTTGGTGGGTAGTTGTAGAATATGACCCTAAGCACGTTTGTGAAATTTTGTGCGAATCGTATGGCTAGAAAATTTTAAAAAAATTATTAAAAAATATTTTTGTTGTCACGATAACTTGCGAACGGAATGAGATAGCGGCTTGAAATTTTCAGGTTAGGATGTGCACCAGAACGCGACATTTCAGTTTGTTTATGAGCATAATCGACCAAACGGTTATAGAGTTATAGCAATCTGAAATTTTCTGAAATTTGGTGGTTTTTTGTTCCTCATTAACTCGAAAAATACTGAACCGATGGAATTCAAACTTTGTTCTTAGTTGTAGAATGGCAACGCGAAAATGTTTGCAAAATTTGGTGAGGATAGCATTTGTAGAAAATTTTTAATAAATCATTAAAAATAAAAAAAAAAAATTCTATATATCAGTAACTATTCGTTTGAAATTCATGAAATTTTGCAAGAGCCTTCATAACCTAACTCTACTGCCAAGTTTCAAGTTTTAATATGATCGGTTAAATATTGTTGGAGATTCGAGCATTCTTGTGCGAGTTCAGTAGTACCGATTTGGTGTAGCGTAAGGCTCCGAAGAAACGATCGCTCGACCCGGACTTTTGCCGTCGAGTCGAAGAAGACGAATCGATTTGTGTTTTTCCCAAATTTCGTTCTTCTAGGTTGAGCCTAAATATACTAATTCGATACAAGTTTCGGAGGTTTTGAGTCCGACGATTTTCCATTCAAAAAGTCAATCCGAGAAACGTCAGAATTAATTCGAGAGACGGGGTCGGAAATTTTCGAAAGCGAAACTGACGATTTAGGCCTTTTTGGGGCGTGAAACTTGAAGAAAATGATAGATAGCTTTTGCGCGTATGTTCTATTTTCCATTCTTCTGTATTGGACACCCTTAATCGAATTTACCATGGTAAATTATGTTGTCCATTCTCCTGTATTGGACACTTATTTTATATTTAAAACTGTAATTAGATCTTTGAAATACCATTGAATGAAGAAATTCTTGTAAGTTAACAAAATATCTTTATTTGAACAATAAAAATGCATCATTTTATTAAAATGATAGTTAGACTATCCAATTGCTTCTTTTCTTTATAATATTTTAGCTGTAAGTCAGTATAGCTTAGAACTTTTAAAGTAACGTCCTACAATATTAATTTAAATGATATTATAAATAAAAAATTGGTTCAAGCACTGACGTGAAGTCAGGAGCTTTTGCGCGTATGTTCTGTTGTCCATTCTCCTGTATGGGACACTTTTAATCGAATTTACCATGGTGAATTCTATTGTCTATTCTCCTGTATTGGACACTCTTAATCGAAAAAAAAAAATTGGTTCAAGCACTGACGTGAATCAGGAGCTTTTGCTCTTCTTAATCGAATTTACCATGATGAATTCTATTGTCCGTTCTCCTGATTGGACCCTCTTAATCGAAAAAAAAATTGGTTCAAGCACTGACGTGAAGTCAGGAGCTTTTGCGCGTATGTTCTATTGTCCATACTCCTGTAATGAACACTATTCTTAATCGAATTTACCATGATGAATTCTATTGCCTATTCTCCTGTATTGGACACTTTCTTCTTAATCGAATTCACCATGATGAATTCTATTGTCCATTCTCCTGTATTGGAGACTCTTCTTAATCGAATTTGCCATGATGAATTCTATGGTCCAGAATGGACAATAGAATTCATCATGGCAAATTCGATTAAGAAGAGTCTCCAATACAGGAGAATGGACAATAGAATTCATCATGGTGAATTCGATTGAGAAGAGTGTCCAATACAGGAGAATAGACAATAGAATTCATCATGGTAAATTCGATTAAGAATAGTGTTCATTACAGGAGTATGGACAATAGAACATACGCGCAAAAGCTCCTGACTTCACGTCAGTGCTTGAACCAATTTTTTGAAATTTTCTAGTTATACCATCCTCACGAAATTCCGCAAGAATTTTCGCGTTGGCATTCTACAACTAATAACCATGTTTGAATTCAATGGGTTTTGTATTTTTCGAGTTAATGAGGAACAAAAAACTACCAAATTTCAGATGGCTATAACTCTAAAACCATTTGGCCGATTATGCTTATAAACGAACTCAAATGTCGCATTCAGATGCACAATCTAACCTGAAAATTTCAAGCCGCTATCTCCTTACGTTCTCAGGTTATCGTGTCATAAATAATATTTTTTAATAATTTTTTAAAATATTTTAGTGACACGATTCTCACAAAATTTCACAAACGTGCTTAGGTTTACATTCTACAACTATTCACCTAGTTTAAATTTGATCGGATTTATTTTGGTTGAAAACAAAATGATTACTCGGAAACCATTGGGCCGATTATACCGATTATCGAACTTGTCCATCGTATTGGGATGCGCCACCTACCTTGAAAATTTCAAATCGCTTGCTCTTTCCGTTCTCAAGTTATCGTGGCAACGGCCGGACGGTCTGACGGCACCACAGAATTAAATTTCACATTTGGGCAAAATGATAACGCGATGTTCCCCAGAACATACGCGCAAAAATGAAAATGTAACCTTAAACTGGCAAAATTACTGAGAATAATGTTTTTCGTCTGCCTCTATGAAAACTGACATTTAACGTACTAATTTGCGACCGTAAAATCGACTATTATTGAAGGCAAGTACTTTGCGGACGAGAAAGTACTTTGTCGTCCTCTGTGGTCACTATGAATAACGCATGATACGGTTCAATAAAAACTAAGAATAACTATCAGTGCCGTGTCACTATGGATACGGTTCAATACAAACGTAAATGTATGTGTCATTTACTATTGTAAAATTATTTAAGAGGTCCGAAATTCATAAAAATATATGGAGGTCGATGAAAAAATGTAATATGCATCTCGGCAAAAAATTGTCTATTGTCTCGCCTCGGATATCAATTTGCAGACTCAACTATAATAGACAGGTTTTCGTCATTGGTACATAAATAACCTTTATTTTCAAACCTACAATAATAACGTCATTTTTCGATTGTTAGGATCATCGAAAAGTTCTATTTCTACATCAAGGAGGAGAAGTGTTGCTATGTAACACTTTTCCGGTCGGCGACAGGAAAAGTGTCACTATGAATTGGTTACCATGACCAGAAAATTATCTAATTCAAACGTAATTTTTTTTTATTCGTTAAACTTACATTGAATGTACAATAATTGGTCAATGTTGCATTTTGAAAATTAAAACCATGTAATAATGACCTGGTAGGATTCTGTCTCGGATTCTGTTCAAAAGCTGATGCCTCAATAGAGTAATCTGAGTTGCTGGTTCCAGGGAATTCGTTGACGCTCAATATCGTACCAGCAATCTCATCATTATTTCGCAGCGAATCCTCGATGTAGCCCTCCGCTACCAAGAGTCGAACACTCAATGTTGGCTCCTTCATCTATAAGTAGTGTAGCAGAAGTTCGCCTAAATGAATGACCTGTGTATTCGTTTGGATGAATCAATTGCAAAAAAGTGGCAACCTTTCTTGAATCACTTCCTATACTACGTAGTCCCATCACAGCTCCGTAGCATTTCCCTAATTGATATATCAAAGAAAAATTATTTTCAACGAAATCGTTACGTCTTAACGCCGTGTATCTCCAATAAATATTTAGATTATTCGCCCTAATAACTGTGAATGTTCGAACTTTTCTCGTTTTACTGTCAGGAATATTGACTATTATAATATTTCCCTTGTCCTCGATATCTGTAGTTTTCATTTTCACCATTTCGTCACATCTGCAGGCACCAGCTACTCCGAATAATAAAACAATCTGAAACAATCACTTGATCAAAATACAAAATTAAAATGATTTGAAATATGATAATAATTACCTTCAATCCTAAAGGAATCATGCAGTGCTTCGAGAAAACGTTCGAACTCTCTTGATTTTTTTGCAGGATACCCTGACTTTATCATTGAATTTCGGGCCCATAAAGTAGAGGTTTCCCATTTTTTTTCTCTAGGCATTAAGTTGAAATATGCTAGAAGCACATTCTCTTAGTAAACTGTCACATTTCTCGAATTGCTTCAATTCACGAAGTAATCATAAGCTCCAGAATATTTTTCAATAGACTTCATGGTCCAAGGGAAGAGACTGCTTCATTCACCAAAACCTCAATTTCTGAAGATATTTTCACGTTCAACTTCTTCTTACCAGCTTTCAAATGGTGCCTATCAATTATTTTTGTGCGTATGTTGTGGGGAACATCGCGTTATCATTTCGCCCAAATGTCTGTAATTTTCGATTTTTTTTTGCCGAAAATGGTCTCAAATGATTGGATTCGGAATGTTCGGATGCCCGATGAAGAATTCGAGGTAAATTCGATTCTGTCCGGCCGGCCACGATAACTTGAGATGGAAAGAGCTAGCTACTTGAAATTTGGCATTTGATAGATGGCGCATCTCAATACGACACAAATTCGTTAATGGGCATAATTGGCCCAATAGTTGCTAGACAAGACAAGAAAAACGAGCAAATTAAAAATAATACATATCCTTTCAAAAATCCCCTCTCACAAATATACTCCTCTGTAGCCGCATGGATCTCTTGAAGAAGAATCGCCTCCACTAGCTTTCAAAGATATTCACTCTTGTTCTTAGAAATCCCTTCAATATCTTATTTCAAACATGTCGTAGCTCATAAGGCCAGGAGGGTCTCTTTCAAAACCAGGTCTGGCCGATCCAAACGATGATTATTCAGAACTTCAGATATTCGAAGACCGCTACAGGACCCTAATATAGAGCTATCATAACCCATAGATACCTACATGCTTCACTTTCTATCATGAATCGGCCCGAAAATTTATGTTATAACATGTCATCACGACATTCATGGTTTTGAAGGGTCTCGCAAAATTTCAGCGATGTCGCACAACTGCTTTGATGATACATTATAAATTTGTGTTCAATGATTTCTTTAAAATTTTCTAGTAATACGATCTTCACGAAATTTTGTAAACATTTTCGCTTCGGCATTCTAGAACTTATTACCATGTTTGAATTGAATCGCCATCGTATTTTTTGGGTCGTTGAAGACATATTCTTTATATCTGTCAGAATAAATTTTGCGTGGCAACCGTAACTAGGCAACTAGGCTTTTACCGCAACTCTGGAGAGAAATTGATCAGCTTCTTCAACAATCTGATCGAAAGTAAGTATGCAAAGGCGTTGCCAAGCTGTGGTTGATGTTCGAGGAGGGGAGGTCATACTCTTTACTGAACTTTATTTTTAAAATTTTTTGAGTGAACTGATTCTGCACTACAAACACTAAAAATAAATAACACTTATAATGAAATGGGAAAAATAATTATTTAGATAAGTAAGTAAACATTTAGATTTCTCATATTTAAATATTTGGTCTAAAAATTTGTTCACTTCCTTAACTTTTGTGGAGCAGTATATATCGAACGCGCTGAAAATCCTTAAATCACGCGAGCGCTTACGGAATTTTGTCACGATAATTTCAATAAATTTAATATATTTCCTGCACATTTCTTCCCCACGGATGTGAGATATATAATGGGACCTATTCGAATATTTATAAATTCATCGTCCTTCCTAAAAACTCGCAAACTTTCCACTTTCCAACGCCACCTTCTATAATGCAATAATTTCCACCTCCCTGAAATTCCCCTAGGAAACGTCATTTAACTTTCTAGGCAGAAATGAAGAATTTTACTACCTGCTTCGGGACCTCCCAAAGTGTCACAGAATCGGCATTCTTAGTGATATGTACCGAAATATATGTAGGATATTTCACGGTTTTATAAGTTTTGGACCTGGTCTGTGCCCAGAAAGTCACAGATCCGATAAAGAGTTACTGCATATGAGAAATGTGGATTCACTGTGAACAAAATACTTTCGGCGTCAGGCGCTCGTCCGGGAAAAATAGATATTATGCTATCAACTATTATGTACTTGTTTGTTTATTCTTATCTGGGTTACTCCTCAGGTCTAAGCAGTTTGATGAAAGTATCTGCAATATTTTAGGATCAAAACACAAAGCACCGGAGGTACCAACATTTCAAAACTTATCCTTCTGTGGGCCAACAATCTTAAATATCGAGATATTATGATATAATGTCGAGCGAAACTGAGGGAAAATTTAAATCCAAATTCAGCAAATCTGACAAGGTAACAACTTCGGCGATCTATGTCGTTGAAATAAACAGGTATGTGGGAGTTGATGAGGAATTTTCTGATTAACAGCAGCATTCATATTATCGTGGATGGTCTCATTTCTTGGAGTTTTAGCATGAGTGCTGAAGTGCCCCAAGGCTCAGTTCTGTCACCCATCCTCTTAATCCATATAAACTATAACGTTAAACCCTCAAATATGTCTGCCCGACTAGCTGGGGGTTCAACGATATATCAGCTGTTCTTCCTGGGATACCATGTAGTCACTAGGACAACAGGTTTTTGAATGCTTCCTCACAATTTCTTTGATTTTAAAACTAACATAACACAAAACTACTAAGGGCACTAGGGAGTTCTCAAAATGTATAAAAAATAATGGATACAAAAGAACCCTTATCTCAAGTTTACACTTCTTGTTTCTCCTCAAGGACGAAGTATTTCCAATTTTCTTCTATCAGGAAAGAACTCCCAAAGGCAGGTTGTTCACGAAGAGAACATCTGCAGGTCGCCCGGTAAGAAGTAACGGTATTGCGGAAATATAGTTGTGGATTTCAGTCCGAAATAAGGCTCAGATAAAACGTATATTCTTGCAAAAACCTGCGCAAAGAGTAAAATTTGGCTCCAGCCCGAAAATATGTAGCGATCAGTTAGAGTCCAGAAAATGGAAATAGAAAGAGACTACAATAATGAAAGCAGTGTTACACATATTACATTGTAAAATACTTTATTTCTCTGTACGAATGTGGGGATATAAGTTAGCAACATACCCAGATTTATTGGAATTTATCAAACGCTAAAAAAACAGGCACATAATCCTTCGAAAATTGAAGAAATTCTCCTTTGATTCGTTCAGAACAACCCCAATATTAAATTCACATCAACCAGAAAAAATAGTACGGAATCAAAATAATTAACCAACAAATACTCTTTGTGATTTTCTAAAAATATGGCGTACAAACTAGACCAACTAATATCAATCTGAAACAATCCCATAAATCAACTGACAAAACAAATATTTATAATCCAAAATCCTATTGGAAAACACTTATTATTATATTTAACAACAAAACACACGAACTGCGCTTTCTTGAAAAAAGCAGTACGATGGATTAAATGCCCAACCATAATAGCCAGTATTCAGCCGTTGGAACATAGTATAGGAAGAGAGTTGCCGACCTGTGGAGGTTCTATAGATATTATCGCGGTCAAGTCTCTGTGCAGCTACAAAAAGTGATGCCAGCTGCTGTCAGATTCGCACGCAGTACAAGGGCTGCACAATATGCACATTACTATGCAGTTCAAATAGCAACTCCTAGAACTTCTGTTAATCGGAAAATTGTGGAACACTTTTTCACCTGATGTGTTTCCTTCGGCGTATAAATCTTCAATAGTTCACGATATGAGTAAACAGGGCACAGTAGATTTGGGGCGACAATCAGGTGACATAGGTTTTCCTTTCCCCGCGCTCTCAAACATTATATATAAAAGGTGTCCCGGAAGAATGCGACAAACAGATTCAATGAATTAATGTCATCAGGTTGGACTCGTATCAAAAGGTTTTAATCGCCTGAGTGCCTTCGTTTGGGATATACAGGGTGATTTTCATCTTATGAGTGAAATTCTACATTCCAATAACTCTTGAACTAATCTACCGAATGATTTCAAAAATTGAAGTTTTATCACCCTTTACTATTGCGTTTCTTCAATATTTCTGAGATCGAATAAATCAGATCCGTACTGGGAAAATTTTAGACTTTTTCTATTTTCGTAAATATGATGATTATATCATTATTATTATTATCAAGGAATTTTTTTTCCGCTCGATAGAAAAAACCTTTTATAGACCCGCCCTGAGAGGATCCGCTCTTCTCAGGAGTATGAGACTCCAGTTGTTGATTGTTTACTCACTAAAAAACCTTTCGCACGTTCTTTGTATTAGTTCTTCGTCCTGCCCTTACAGCGCCCCTTAACAAAAGAGATGAGCTGCAAGCGGCCTTCACAGTTGATGGGACCTGATGACTCGAAGTGATCCGAGCAACACCGCTTTCTGCATTCTGTGCGCTGAATTCTCGGCCAGAGATTTGCAGGCCGGAATAATCTTCAATTCGGTCACGTAGTTTGCTCTCATTCCACCTAGGCATCCTATGATTAGTACGGCCATCCTAACCTTATGCCTTGGATACAGGTTCCCCAATTCGGAAATTCTTGTATTTTCCCTCTTCTGTTCTTCTTTCATCACCACATTATTTTCTGCGGGGGAGGAAAATTCGACGACAAACAATTCCTTGTATTCTTTGTCCAGCAGGAGTATATTTGGCTTTATGGCGTGGATCTGCCGAGCTGTTGTAATCGCATAGTTTCAGTAGATGCGAGCTCATTTTCAACAACTGCTTCAATCTCCTGAGTCACGTATGGTAGCACTGGTTCGTTGTCAATACCATAAACCTCTCTCAGATGGAAGTAGAGAATTTGGAGTGCCGCGTTGTGTCTTTCACATATCCTTATGGAGCATGGACTCTGCAAGCAGACAGAATGTGCATAACAGTTTTCTGCTTGCTATGGCATGCTCTGCACGTTGTGGGGGTGTCCATTTCATGATGTTCTTTTTATACCATCTGGTATTTATCACCCCATCTCAAAAAGCATAATAAATCCCTCCGTTTCCGAGTTGATCCCAGCGGACTTCAAAAAGGCGAAGGATAATTCTTCCGAAAGGCCCTGATGTTTCAAGCTCCTGAAATATAGTGAGTGCAGATGTTTACTCATGCGATTTTCGAGTAGTGTCTTCAGTTGTACCTGTCTTATCTCTCTGCCAACTCTTCTTTGGTCTGTTGGCGTGATAGGTATTCTTGCTAGCTCTTGATCGATGGATATTCCAGTTATACTGAGCTTTTCCAAAGCTCTCTGACCAGCCCTAAATAGGCCATTTTCAGAAGAGGGTCTTCACTTCTCAATATCCTTATTGCCATTTCCAATGTTTGTTGATGGTGTTGGTATTCCAAACTTTGCAAACTTCTGCCTCCATGCGTTCGTGGAAGGTATATTCCTTGAATCGAGCAATTGGGATGCAGACTACGATTGAGTTTATCACTTCACGAGTGGTTCTGTCTAGCTCGATAATTTCATTCCCTGTCCAGTTAACTATCCTGAGTGAGTAGGTGATTATCAGAACTGCCAAGTTGTTCGAAGCAGATACTTCATTTTTCCCGGATTGGATTCCCAAATATCTCTGATCTTCTTTTTGTAGCTAGCTGATAAGGATTCCTTGATTTGGGTTGTCTCCAGTGCACCTCGTTGTTTCATCCCAAGGAATTTGTATGTTTCTTCCTCTTCAAGGTGTCCCCCTTCTAGGTATTATTATTATTTTTTTTTCGCTCGAGAGGAAAAAGCTTTTATAGGCCCGCCCTGAGAGGGTCTGCTTCTCTCAGGAGTGTGAGACTCCAGATGTTGAAGGTTACTCACTAAAAAACCTCTCGCACGTTCCTTGGAGTAGTTCTTCGTCCTGCCCTTAGAGCGTCTCTTAACAAAAGAGATGAGCTGCAAGCGGCCTTCATAGTTGATGGGACCTGATGACTCGAAGTGATCTGAGCAACACCGCTTTCTGCAATCTGTGAGTTAAATCCTCGGCCAGAGATTTGCAGGCCGGAATGATCTTCAATTCGGTCACGTAGTTCGCTCTCATTACGCCTAGGCATCCTATGATTAGTATACCATCCTAACCTTATGCCTTGGATACAGGATTCCAAGTTCAAACATTAAATCCTTGTATTTCTCCCTCTTCTGATCTCCTTCTTATTACTTCTTCTTCTTATATTACTATTATAATTACTATTACTATTATATTACTATTTTAATGATCCTCCTAGGTCTTCCCGAAGGAGACCCCTCATAAGATCTCGAGGGATTGAGTGACTAAGCAGAATCAGTTTTGACCTGTGGCCTCACGCCACTTTAGGTACAGCACTGTTAATTTTTGACCCAGCAGTGAATGGTGGCGCGATTACCGTGACTAGAAAATTTCCTTCCTAGCCTCGGGATTGAACTTGGGGCTTCCGCTCCGAAGTCAAACGCTCTACCACTGAGCCAACATCACTACTATTATGATAGACACTGAAAACCATAACAGTACCTTCTGCTGATCGTATTACTCCCCTATGAACGATGTCCCGAGCTTCGTGCATCCGATTTCAAACCAAATATTTCCCTACGCGAATCAAGTGATCGCTGAAAATCTGTCAAGGGAATGCGATTAATGGAAAATGGGTGGGCGCTTATTCGGAGAAATATATCCTGAGAGCCCTAATATTGGAACAATTAATTGCTTTTACCACTGACAAGCGTTTTGAGTCCATTATCGGTTTCGGATATCTGGTTTAGTCGTCCAGAGGTCCCGGATTCTGTCCAATTTGCGTTCTGTTTTAGCATGTCTCGAATCGGTCCCAATATTGGGTCAAGGCCTATCACAGACAGATACCGTTGTACAGGAGTTTCACAGTGGGGCATCGCACGCTGGAACGGAAATTTAACTTGGAAATCGAGAAAGCATGTTATAGATTCGGGTGGCCTATTAAGGCCGATTTACATCAGACGAGCGAATGCTCATTCTATTCCCTCTCTATCAAATTATTTTAGTGGAAACAGATGTAGAGCATTCTTTCTTTGTTCTTTCTGCGCTCGCAAAGATTCTATGGAATATTCTAAGATTGCTCGATCCAGACAGTAGAACGTGTGAACAGTTGCTTAGAGCATTCTTGCGATGAGTGAATGCTCATTCTATCCCCTATCTATCAAATTCTTTTAGTGTAAACAGATGCAGAGCATTCTTTCGTTTTTCATTCTGCGTTCGCAAAGATTCTATGGAATATTCTATCTTTGCTCGATCGCTTGATATAAACGGCACTAGAGCGTGTGAACAGTTCCATAGAGCATTCTTCCGTGTTCAGAAGCGCTCGCTCCGCAGAGCGATCTCTTCAAAGCGTTCTTGTGCTCTAGCGATTTGTTTGTAATCGGATTAATTATGGATTGGTCTACAGAAAAATGTCATTTTATGATTGGAGCCTACCAAAATTCCAGATGTCTGTGGGATCCGACGTATGAACAATATAAAAATACAACCCGCAAACACGATGCTTGCCACAAAATTTCAAATTTACTTGAATGTACTGTAGCCGAATAAAAAAATGGTTCAAGCTCTATGGACAGGAGCTTTTTGGCGCTCTTGTTCAAACAAACAAATTATATCTCCGAAAGTATTGCTTTCTCAGAGTTGGGAATTATATCAATGGATTCTTATGATAGAACTGCATCATGAAAGAAATAAAATTTAAAAAAAGTGTCGTTTAAAAAAAAATGTTTCAAAAATTATCATTTAAACAAGGGCGACAAAAAAAGAGCAATCTACAATGCTTCAAAAATTGTCATGAAATTTATTTATCAAGATTAAAAGAGCAATCTGCAATGATTCATCCTCGTGGAATGGGTAGTTGCAACTTACACTCGGTGCATAGTTTTCACAACTCGAAATACCTAAGGAAAGTATCATCGAAATGTCTAAAGCAAGGCTGGAGACAATCTCAGCAGATTGTCCGTTTATTCCTGATATTTGAGTAGGTAGAGGCTTACGAACAAATTATTTTAATAGTTCAAAATATATTAACTAGCAACATTATGAAAATACTGTATATAGGAACATGTCTTACTACTTAAGGAAGTAAAATGTGATATTAACCTCAGTGGTCAACGAACAGTAATTTCTTTTGATGATTCCATTATGTTCTTCTTTCCTATTGCCTTCATGAACTACCTACATCAAAACAGTCTTGTATATATTCACAAATTCAAGAAACGAATACTTGCTTTCCAAGAGAAAATATACGAATTGGCAATCCAATTCCAAATCTTCTGAAACATCATCCCGAATGTATACGTAAATTATTCAATATGCAACCAGTCAATATTATCTTCGGTTACAAAACAGTCTTGTATATATTCACAACTTCAAGAATCGGATACTTATTTCAAACTACGAATTGACATGACTCTAATAGCTAGATAAGATGACATTTATGAACAGTGAACACAGACAGTGAATACATAGAACTACGATGTATTTGAAATTTTGTAGAATCATATCTCCGAAAGTATTAGTTTCTTAAAGTTGAAAATTATATCAAAGGATTCTTATGATGAAACTGCATCTTAAAAAAAATTGAATTTGAAACTTGTAATGTAAAAAAAAATTTATTTTTCCGTTACTCCAAAACCATCATGCCGATTTTGCCCAGTAACGAACTCAGCCAAGATATTTATCTCCCAAACCTACTGTGAAAATTTCAACTGTCTAGCTGATTCTGTTCGAGAGTTATCGTGTTAACGGACGGACATAATCGATTTCGGCCACGGATTCTTGATCAGTGAGTCGAACCAAATCGTTTGAGACCATTTTCAGCCAAAAATTCGAAAATTACAGACATTTGGGCAAATTGATAAGCACTCTGTTACCAGTAACAAGAGCTCCAAAAATGGTCAAAATCCTCTAACGCCATTCTACACAAATTTTGAAATCGACCACATTTTTCTTGTTCTTGCATATCCGTCATCATTTCACCTACATTATTCAGTATCGTTCGCTGCATTAAATTTATTACCCACGAACCTTCCTTCTTTTCTTTTTGCGTGTTGATACAAAATAACAAATGCAGCACTTGCAAATTATAATATTGCTCTCAGAGTCGGACATAACGAAGCACCGCCAGTCACAAAATTGAGATGAATGAGCATTCGTTCGGCTGATCTAAACATCTATCTATCCTGAGCAAGAATTCTAGTGCTTTGTTCTCGTTCTTGCTCGTCGATATATTTGTGTAAACGCTTTCGTTTACACTAAAAGATCAAGAAAGAATGTTCTTGTTCTAGCTCTTGCTCTTTGTTCGTTTGGTTTAAACCCACCTTTACTGGAATAATCGAATATGCGATGCATGAGAGGAACGAAACGCAGCAGAATTTACACAAAACTCAGGGCGAGTCTTTAAGTTGTACCTGCTAATAATTAATTCTTATTTTCTGTGGCTGAGTAATAACAAAATGCGGGCACAAAGTATACGTTCCGTAAATCACCTTGGTTGTTGCGGTTACTACCATAGACAAGGAATACTACTACTTTTCCGTTCCGTAAATATGAAATGTTCGGTTGGTTCCTGAAATATAGGTTATTTACGGAACTTGGTTCCTGAGAAAGCGGTAGATTTTCAGGCACCAGAACAACCGACTAATTTCTTTGGTAACATCGGTTTGTTATTGTTTGGATGTCAAAAGTGTTCTGTGGTCTTATGTTTCAACTGGTTTTAGATAAAATATTCAAAAACTACAAATTTTTGTTGCAATGATAATGGATAATGGATTCTTTAATTGAGATAGATTAGATATTATTTGTTCTACTTCAAGTTAACTGATATCACGAATATTCAACAAAAATTAATCTTTAAACTTAAACAACTGACAGAAAGATTGACAGATGAGAATCTCACCAGAGTAGTTACTGGTCCTGAAAAAATTGGTTACTTTGGTTGATTTACGGAACGTATTGTACGTAAATCACCTTGGTTGTTGCGGTTACTACCATAGACAAGGAATACTACCACTTTTCCGTTCCGTAAATATGAAATGTTCGGTTGGTTCCTGAAATATAGGTTATTTACGGAACTTGGTTCCTGAGAAAGCGGTAGATTTCCAGGCACCAGAACAACCGACGAATTTCTTTGGTAACATCGGTTTGTTATTGTTTGGATGTCAAAAGTGTTCTGTGGTCTTATGTTTCAACTGGTTTTAGATAATATATTCAAAAACTACAAATTTTTGTTGAAATGGATAATGGATTCTTTAATTGAGATAGATTAGATATTATTTGTTCCACTTCAAGTTAACTGATATCACGAATATTCAACAAAAATTAACCTTTAAACTTAAACAACTGACAGAAAGACTGACAGATGACAATCTCACCAGAGTAGTTACTGGTCCTGAAAAAATTGGTTACTTTGGGTGATTTACGGAACGTATTGAAAGTGAGCTGACGTACAGTACTCCAAATCGCGTGATCGCAACTGAGCGGGAGGTGATGCGTGATGCGTTGGCATCTGGGTCCTGGGACACTCCCGCAACCCTTCATGCGTGTGTGCGTCTGCGCAAATGCTATTGGTTGTGGTGACTGGTGACCGGTATTGACATCTGACCGTCATATGGCACATAATCTCCAATTAACAGTTTTTTCCTACTTCTACTGGTTTCTTTGTCATAGACTCGCGAACTCCTAAAACTATGAGAAATCAGTATAATGAAAACAGATGAAGGTTATCTTGAGTCATTAATGAAATACTCTATCTTTTTAGAAAATTAAATTATTCCTCATCATTTCGCTTGAAACGTACCGTTTTCGAGATATTCTTCGTTGAATGTCATAAAATATGAAAAAATCTACAGAAATTTACCTGATTTTATCAATACAAACCTGGAAAACAATCACAGGTGATCTGTTCGAAGAAAGGCATAGACTGAGTATTGATTTCAAAGTTGATACCTATAGAAATTCAATTCAATCTCGCTTGTTTCCAACTGGATTCGTTATAATTACCGTCTTAAAACGGGATAATTTAAAAACAACTTATTCAAATAGTTTGCAGGCTAGTATTAACAATCTCAAATGTCGCATCTAGATGCATAACCTACCCTAAAAATTGCAAGTTGCTATATTTTTTCGTTCTGAGGTTATCGTGACATAAATAGTATTTTTTAATAATTTTTTTAAAATTGTCTAGAGATACGATTCACTCAAAATTTCACAAACTTCTTTAAACTTGTATTCTACAACTACTCACCAAGTTTCAATTTGATTGGATTTGTATTGCTTAAAAACAAAATTATTTCTCAGAAACCACAGAATGCGAATGCTGTGGTTTCCGAGAAATAATTTAGTTTTTAAGTACGATGTATTATTGAGTATTGAGTATCATTGATTGTTTTGTGAGAATCGTATCCCTAGAAAATTATTAAGAAATAATAAAAAAATATTTTTGTTGACACGATAACCTAACAGTTGAACATATTCTGTTCGACTGTAACAACCTTAAAGAATTGAGGGTCATACACCTAGGCAACCCAACACCTACGATTCCTATGGTGAGAGGGACTTCTCCTTTTAAACTCGCGGCATTCCTGTCAGCGTGTTTTTTGGAATGAGTCTCACGAGTTTGTCAAGCGGGAGAACAATGGGCCAGAAGGCCTCAGTTCAGCCCAGTGTTGCCAGAAATGCAGAATTTTCTTCAATATGCAGAATTTTAGCCTCCAAAAAGAGCTGATGAAGAAAAGAAGAATATTTCAGGGAAACCATTAAAATATGAAGAATTTTTGAAATTCACATATTTTTGGAACAATTTTACTCATTTCGTATGCGTTCTGACATTTTCGATAAAATTGTTTAGCTACAACTTGAAATTATCGGCCTCGAGATGGTGCTTGCAGTAGCAAAATAAAAATATTGCAGTGTGAAACAGGTCAAACTGGGGACTGGCCCGATTGAGGAAGTTTTTAACTTTACTAACAGTGGGTAGGTAGGTACTCCAAAATGACGTTACACACCACTGCAGAAATATGAAGAATTTTTGAGGATAAATTGAAGAAATTTGATAAAAAGAATCTGGCAACACTGGTTCAGCCTGAGACGGCACCGCGGTAGAAGAAGAAGAAGAAGAACCTAACAACGGAAAGAGATAGCGGCTTGAAGTTTTCAGTTTAGGTTGTGCATCCGAATGCGACATTTGAGTTTGTTTACAAGCATAATCGGCCAAACGGTTTTAGAGTTATAGCCATCTGAAATTTCCTCATTAACTGGAAAAATACAAAACCGATTGAATTCAAACATGGTTATTAGTTGAAGAGTGCCAACGCGAAAATTCTTGCAAAATTCTGTGAGTATAGTATTTGTAGAAAATTTTTAAGATATCATTGGAAATTGAAAAAAAATTCTATATATCAGTAACTATTCGTCTGAAATTGATGAAATTTTGCAAGAGCCCTTAGAACCTAACTATACTGCCAAGTTTCAAATTTTAACACGATCGGTTGCATATTGTGGGAGATTCGACCAGCCTTGTGCGAGTTCAGTAGATGGGTGACCGTTGCCTCGATAACTTCCGAACCAAAGGAGATAGGGACTTGAAATTTTCAGGGTAGGTTGCGTATCCGAATGAGAGAGTTAAGTTCGTTTTTTTTCCGAGTTATACCCACCTGGAATATTATTTCCTCGATAACTCAAAAAATAAAGATTCGATCGAATTGAATCTTGGTAACTAGTAGTAGAAAATCAACATAAAGACATGTTTGAAATTTTGTAAGAACCGTACCCCTAGAAAATAAAACAAAAGTACGAAAAAAAAATTTTGTAAGGAGTGCACCTACCCCTAGAAAATTTTAAAAAATTACGAAAAAAAAATTGGTTCAAGCACTGACGTGAAGTCAGGAGATTTTGCGCGTATGTTCTATTGTCCATTCTCCTGCATTGGACACCCTTTATCGAATTTAGCATGGTAAATTATGTTTTCCATTCTCCTGTATTGGACACTTAATTCGAATTCACCATGGTCAATTCGAATTAAGAGTGTCCAATACAGGAGAATGGACAACATGATTTACCATGGTAAATTCGATAAAGGGTGTCCAATGCAGGAGAATGGACAATAGAACATACGCGCAAAAGCTCCTGACTTCACGTCAGTGCTTGAACCAATTTTTCAATACATTGATTGCATATAAGTTAGAATTTAATTTTTTTATCCAGGTATTCTATATGATTTTTCCAAGTCAAATCATCATCAAAATATACCCCTAGAAACTTGGTAGTGCCAACCTGAGTATCATGTATTGAGATCGTCTTCGGCAATTGGATTTTTGATCTAGATGCACGAAAAATCAGACATTCTGTTTTCTTTGCATTTAGTTTTAGACCATTTCTAGAACACCAGTTATTGACATTTATGAAAGCATTATTTGAATGGTCAGTCAAATCTAAGGTGTTACTTAGGATTTTTATTACATTAGTATCGTCTACATACATTATCAGATTCAGTAACTGATCAATATCATTTGGAAGATCATTTAAGTATACTATAAACAAAAGTAGACCCAAACTACTACCTTGTGGAACGCCAAGATTAACCACTTTGTCTTCCGAAATGAAAGTTTTAGAGTTTACTGCAATGCGTACCTTTTGTTTTCTACCACTTAAATAGCTTCGTATAAGTTAATATGAATCACATAGACCCTGCATACTGAGAAAAATCTGCAGTTCCTGCCTTATGCTTCACGAGTATTTAGTTCAGGAATCTTTACAACTTCCGGCCTGAAACTGAAAAACATTAGGTAGGTTACGTAGCATGAATCTGTATGCTGTTCGTAACGGAGTTTGGCCGTGCAACTGGATTACAAATGCGCTACGGATTTCAAAGATATTTATCTTCGTGAAATATAGGGACAGGATGTGGGAACGCGTCGTTTATTTCGTCCCCGCGTTCGCAGTAAACACAGTAAGATGAACAGGAATCGATTTGTCTCAAATGTGTTTTGCTGCTGTCACGATTCAGCGTAATGTACCCAACTGAACCCGTCCTGGGTGACTGCAAAGGAAGTTTCGATTTTGTAAAGGTTAGTATAATCAGATTTTTTCAGGGATCCGTATCCAGAGGGCAATTGGAGCCCTTATATTGCTCTTGTTCGTCCTTCCGTATGCCTAGCTCGCAAACGAAATGAATTGCAAATTCAAAATTTGAATACATAATACTATGTAAAAATACGTGCTCTGAATGACGAAAAAATTATGCTGGAAGTTCAAGCATGGAGGGTAAATGTGGGATAGTTGCCCACCTTTTTGAAATGGGCGATTAAAATACAGAAGATTAGCAATATTATTGTAGGAAATATATTTCCACCCTTGTAAATAATAGATGTAAGATTAGTTAACTAGTGCAGATAACGGTTACCAACCTTCGTACCGGTAATTCAGACGTATTTCTCGATTATATCTCTGTATGAAGAAAATCCAAACCATCCCCATGGCATGTATAAATATTAACTCTGGAGGCGCCTAAAAGGCCATTAAGTCGGCTAGAGTCACAGAATACTTTTTTCCGAACAAGAAATCGCTAAGACCATATTAGTGTTAGTTGTCGCATACATTTTGGAACAAAAAGTATTTTGCTCCATTGGAGAGCCACTTTCGTGGAATTACAGTACCGCTTCAGAGATCGTTCTCAGCCGAGAACAGCATCTTCGTAGTACGTCCTTAATTAGCTCAGATAGACACAGATAACAGATACTATAGATGGGACACTCGAGCCTTTTCTCGGTACACTTACAGTGACCCACGAATCCGGGTGACCTTAGACCCATTTCCATACTCCCTACTCTCTCAAAAATTTTTGAGAAGATCATTAGTGGCCAAATTCTTACTTATTTAAGTAAAAATAATCTTCATAATTGTTACCAGTCAGGTTATCGTCATAAATATAGCACAACAACTGCCCTCTCTAAAATAACTGATGATATCAGTATGGCCTTGGATAAAAGACTACTAACTGTTTTGGTACTCTTGGACTTTAGTAAGGCCTTCGACTCTCCCGACTTCGATATACTTTTAGCCAAGTTGCGTCTACTAGGTTTTGATGAGCGTGCCGTTGCCTTCTTCTATTCTTATCTGAATGATCGCAAAATATCTGTTGTGGTGGGTGACGGCTCCTCAGATTGGGTAGCCACTTTATCGGGTGTACCACAGGGGGGTGTGTTGGGTCCTCTTTTGTTCTCTATTTACATCTCCTCACTTACTGATTGCTTGGACCTTAATTTTCACCTTTTTGCGGATGACCTTCAAATTTATGTCCACACTTCCGTTGAGGATTTCTCGGCTACTATTGAAAAGTTGAACAAGAATCTTTCACGCCTATCTGTTGTCGCTGAGAGCATAGGTCTGACTCTGAATACTACCAAAACTAAGTCGATCATCTTTGGCACAAAAAGAAGTTTGGGTTTCATCGACAAAGTAAATAATAAAATTGTTCTCAACAATGCTGTTGTTCCCTACTCTAACGAGGTTAGAAACCTTGGCATCATATTAGACGAAACCTTATCCTGGAATAGTCAGGTAGCTTCTGTCAGTTCGAAAATTTTCCATAGCTTACATCAACTCCGACTTTTAAAGAACTTCTTGCCCTTTGAAACCAGGAAAACCTTATTATTCTCTCTTGTGCTTCCTATACTCGATTATGCTGATGTAGCCTACATGGGTCTCACAACCACACAGCTGATGAAACTGGAGCGTTTACAAAATGCAGGTGTACGATTTGTCTACAAGTTTGATCGCATAAGTCAATACAGGCAAAATTTGGGATTACTGCCCATCAAACAGCGTCGAATTTGGCATCTTCTTCTACTGGGGTACAAAGTGTTGAGCTCGAGCGAACCTAAATACCTGTATGATGGTCTTTGTCTTCTGGGGGATGGGGTTCGTCAGACAAGGGCACTCTCCAACTTCACCTTGAGGATACCACTCCACTCGACTGGTGTATGCTTGAATAGCTTTACAGTTGTTTTTCCCCGGCTTTGGAATCGTCTGCCTTCGGATATCGTTCGGAAATTAACATATCTTTCGTTTAGGTTTTCCCTCAAGAGATACTTGAATTCTTCACCTATCACACTTACTTGAGACCTCGCACGTTTGTCATAGTCCTTCTATTCATAGATAGTTATCCTTCTCCCTCCCCCTTTCCCCTTTTTCCCTATTCTGGAGCAAGTTCAATTGAATTCAGTGAATGTCAGTTATTTTCATTTTTGTTTTGGTTTTATTTAAATCTACTTATTCTAGTTGCATACAGATTTGAGTATAGTTACTAACGAATTACCTTTGGTTGGCAGGAAGAAATTGCTTGGCGATATGTCCACCATTTGCACAATAACTTAAAAATGTATGAAACTTATATTGATGCAATAAAGAGTTTAATAATAATAATAATAATAATAATAATAATAATATAGTCACTGTAGCTACACTGGAACACTAGCGGTCGTGACGGGTATAAATTGAAACTCATATGGCGGCTAATTCAAATTGAAATCCTTTATTCCATAATACCGTCAGAAAATTGTTCCATAACATTGACAAATACCAAGTTGTCGATAACTTGGTGTTTGACAATGTATTTTGGAACAATGGTTTTTGCTGTTATCGAAATAAAACAAATAAAATCGCAAAACTATCCATTCAAAAAATTTCATTTTATTGATTCATGCATTTAAATACCACATTTGACTAATGAAACAGTACATGCACATAAGAAGAATGAATATCACATTTAAAAAATACATTTAACATGGAAAATCTAATTTAATGGAGCCTTGTTAAAAAACAAATATAGAGTAATGTGAAAAATCTTTCCAAATTTAAGTATCTGTAATATATACCTCCAAATTTAAAGGAGCAATTCAATGATGATAATATTATTAGAATTATAATTTGGAGGACAAACTCATCATAACGGGTCGAAGGACCCATAATCGATGGCTGTTTGCTGATTGTAGCAATAAATTATAGTTAATTCTTTTACTATATAACATAATGTGGAAAACATAATCTACATGAAAATCATCTCTAATCTATACCTTCAAATATGAAGGAGCAATTAAATGATCACATTTACAATATTCATTTTGAATGACAAAATCAAATTTATACATAAGAAAATTGGATATCATTATATACAGAAAGAACAATTTTGTAAATTGAAATCATCTCCAATTTATCTTGTGTGCAACACAACATCTGTATGGTCACATGATTTAAAAAAAATAATTACAAGAAAAATCATCACTCTTCATTGCACCGTCATTGAAGAAATACGCTAGGGGTTGTTTACATTTATGAAAAACCCCTCTAGCCATGAAAACCATAACCTTGTCTGCAATATTTTAGGAGAATGATTCACCGAAGGTCCATTATGTTGGAAGTCTTCAACAAAATCCTTGGCCTTGTTGTATTGCAGATACGGTTTGATCGACATTTCAGGATGGAACAAAATATTTGCTTCTCATCCATTCCTTCAGGCTTAATTGAATCCATAACGCTAGAATTGATGCCTGTACTAAAATTAACTGACTGCAATAATTTTGATACAGTTTTTCTGGATGGAACGGCAAAAATGTTGCTGAGGAGCTTCTGTCCCTTAGGGCTATTTTTAAATAAAGTCAAAAAAATTATTTTGTCTTCCAAAGTTAAGAGCCTTCCTCTGGGTTTCAAGTTTTGATACCCTATTTGAGACAGGAGAAAATGAAAGGTTGGTGTGTTCATCAAGTGTTCAAGAGAATGGCATGCATCCTGTAGCTCTTTGACCAGATTTCAGGCTTTCTTTCATCAAGGCTTCTCCCTTTACGATTGAGTTCAGTGGCAATTTTAAATATTGCCTTAAAGTCTGGGAGAGCTGCTTAAATCTTCTTATCCCACTGACAGCTATAACTATTTCTCTTCTTACCTGAAAATTAGTCATAAGAATTTAATTTTATATAATCATAAGACGTATTCATTAAAGATAAGAACATAAAATAACTTACATAGGGTAATGTAGTAGGTATTTGAGGGTCCTTTGAATTCTTGATGATGAGAACTTTAACAGCTCCTTCGATATCTAGGAACAGATATTAATTATGAATAACCAATAATGAAACATTTTTTTTCATGCATAGTAAATACACAATTTGAAAATGTCAAATTTCCAACTCTACGGCTAAGGCTCAGATATTGCTAAGAGCGTACTCGCCTAGTGACTCAACCTAGCGAACAGAAGTATTACATACTTCAGTTTAATGTGACCTTAGTCTAAATGAAATAGTATCAATAAATGGAAATCTTACATGAACATGAAGATCCTTGCTCTTGAGTGAAGTTATTTCTATCAACTATTACTGGACCTAGAAATAGAAATTCAAATGTCCATAAAGTGTGTTACTTTTATGTGAAATCATGGCTAGTAAAATGTTCATTCACTTCAGATGAGTCAATAAAACAACTTACTTGGCGTCATAGGCTCTTGAATGTCCAGTCCAGCTCAATTATATTGAACTTTTTGTACATCTGGAAATAGAAATTCAAATATCATTATTTTATTTCATCCCATGATAACAACAAATCAATTTAAAAATGAAAACATTTTTCATATCTAGGACAGAGGTCATACGGTAAAGAGTCTCGAATAGTGCCAAGCTACTCGTGTAGTGGCTGATCCTAGCCAACAGAGTGAACAAATTTCATTTACCTTGTATTCCAACATTCATTCAAATCAAATCAAATCAAATCAAATATATTTATTCATTGGCAACCATTACATACATCCATCATTACATATTTAATTCAAATGCAACCATTGTCCGCTCCGAGAGATCCGGTCAGTTAGGCAACTCAATGCCCGTTTTATTTCCCAATCTCCCAGAAGCAGAGAAACATACTGCACTATACTATGCGTAAATTAAAACAAATAATTATATGTTTTTCCTCATTTTTTGAATTTCTTAAATCCATTACCGAAAATGATTCGACTGCTGGAAGAGCAGGAGGAGAGAGCAAGAAACTAGAGACCCTCCTAATCCTAAAATATACCAAATACATCTGTATGGTCTCTGATGAACTTTTTCACTTCGATTTTATACCTATTGATACTACCTGATTCTCTCAAATGAACGGGAAGTAGATTATAAAGTTTAGGGCCGAGAAACAGAATTGATTTTTGAGTCAAAGTTTTGTGCATCAAAGGAATGCTCAGCTGTAAGTTTGTGACCCCTCTAGTTGTTTTATATTTTTGGACTTTCAGCTGATTGCGATTTATGTGGGTCCAAATCAAACATCTAAGCGTAAAGAGGGATCTTACATTAAATATTCCTGTTGTAACGTATAATTCCTTTGTGGGATACAATCTACTTTTTCTGAGCATGACCTTCAATATGGTGTTTTGAGCTCTCTGAAGAGTATTGATGGTGGTTTCAAACGTACCCCCCCAAACTAGTATACAGTAACCGATAATTGACTGAATCATTGAGGTGTAAACCATCACCAGGTTTTTTCGGGTCATTGGCAATGATAGGGTAGGAATTACAGCTATTCGTACACCAATTTGATATCTTATGTTTGTCATGAATTCCGATGGATGGAAATGGGCTGTGCAAATACGGTGGCTATCATACAACACCAGTTTTCGTTTTGCCAACAATTCAATCATAACTTGAGAAGCTGAACATCAGGGAATAGAATATCAATCAAGTATTAAAATAACTTGAAAAAAATGGGTTCAAGCCCTGTGGACAGGAGCTTTCTGGCGCTCTAGTTCAAACAGACAAATTATATCTCTGAAAGTATTGGTTTCTCAGAGTTGGGAATTATATCAATGTATTCATATAATAGAACTGCATCCTAAAGGAAATTCAATTCAAATAATAGTTTATTTATCAAGATTAAATGAGCAATCATGAGAATGAGAAAAGCACCATGGAAGAAATCAAATTAAATCTGGCCAATTTTGCCCAATAACGAACTTAACCGAGATATTCATCTCCCTAAACTACTCTGAAAATTTCAACTACCTACCTCATTCCGTTCGAGAGTTATATCTATGTCTATGGATGCAAAGCAGTTTCACTACTCTCTACTTCACTCACTAATCTCTTACTTCATGTTCAGTTCCGAAATGTAAGAATTTTCTGAGAAAAACTAATTTCGGAGCAAACAACTGAGATTTTTCTCACTTCGCTCACAATTCTTCGATTGATTAGATCATCATTTGACATTATGACAATTCATATTCATACATAGAATAAATAATAATATCATTCTGTGACAACGTTGAAATACGATTTATTATTGAAATTTTGAAAAATCATATCTCCGAAAGTATTAGCTTGTTAGAGTTGAAAATGATATGATTGGATTCTTATGATAAAACTTTTTATTAAAAAAAATTTAATTTGGAATTTGTTTCGTAAAAAAAAAAAATTTTCTGTTACTCCGAAACCATCTGTCCGATTTTGCCCAATAACGAACTTAGCCGAGATATTTATTCCCCAAACCTACTCTGAAAATTTCAACTCTCTAGCTCATTCCGTTCGAGAGTTATCGTGCCTACGGCCGGCCGGACCGGCCGGCCGGACCGGCCGGACAGAATGAATTTCGACCACGGATTCTTGATCGGTGAGTCGAACCAAATCGTTTAAGACCATTTTCATCGAAATATTCGAAAATTACAGACATTTGGGCAAATTGATAAGCACTCAGTTCCGAGGAACTAGAGCGCCAAAAAGGACTTACCATATCATCTTTGGAAGTCTATGAATCCTCGACATGTCTCTATTATTTCTGCTGCCTTTTACTGAGCAAGAAACAGTCATCTTTGTAAAAAAAATATTATTATATTCATTAATATTATATTACTTCCAATACGAAATACCAAACTCTCTCAAATTGATAATAAATAATATTGACAATGGTCAACCGTCCAATCACGACGAAGAGATGAGAACCAATCAGAACACGAGGCAGAGACCTCCTACGGGTATAATTTCAACCCTAATACGGTCACGACTTTAGTGAGAGAGTTTCCACCCCATGGATAGACAGGTGAGAATGTACCAAGGATTGAGCGGCAGTGAGTTGGGGGAGTGAATTTGATCGAGAAGTCTAATTGTATTGGTGGAGCCGAGCGCGATTGACGTAAGTACGGGAATACATGAGAACAATATTATTGAAAAGATCCAACAGGATGTACCTATCTGGGAATCCGTTAGAAGCTAAGGAAGTTGATTCATTGATTGATTCATTTTGCGAGTGCCTTTTTTAAACGTGTGAAAGTATATAGTACCACGACGTTAGGAACCTCAAGAATCGACGATATTTTATGTATATTTGATTATGCGGCGAAGTTGAAGATCGTAGCTACCTGTAAATAAACTTGTATATATTAACATACAGTGTTGTATTTAATCCAAGAGTGTAAATGTAGAATCGTTATCCCCTACACAACGATAAAAATCCTGCATTATTTGTGTCGTTTCTTCAGTTATAAAAACAGAAAGTCCTATATATGAGGATAGTTGCCTACTGTGTGGGTTAGATGCTGCGATGATATTTTGACTTGTGGGATAGTTGCCCTGAGGAAAATTTGAAAAAATATTTTGATTTTCTTGATTTTCTTATGCAATTTTGAAGGAATTAAAAGGTTTCTTTCTGGGTTTTCTCTCCCAAACTCTGAAAAATATCTATAAAATAAAAATTAATTATTCTGTGATTTGCTTCTGCGTAAGAAACACAAGTTATTTGTCAGAAGCAATCAATTCAACAATGTTGCCTAATAAACAACAACGAAACAACATCAACGAAGAAACAACTGTATCGTAACATTTCGCAGTCTATATCACACTCCTTCGTCAGTCGCTTAACGAAAATTTCTAGAATTATTTTGTTGATAGTTATTATTCTCGAATTTCACAATAACTCTCAACAAAATAATTCTAACGATTTTCGTTAAGCATATGGCGAAGGAGTCTGATATAGACTCCAAAAAAAGTCGGTAGTAGTCCTAAAAGTGTTGAATCAAAGACCTTGGCCTTCTGGCGCCTCGGAGCCGATTATGCTGTCTAGGTAAACTGAATATCTCTATCTGGAATAATATGTAATACTCGAAGATAAAACATGTCAGAACTCTCATTAATTTCAGTGCAACGTTTAGAAGGCCCAAGTTCTCGGAATTTGTCTTAGACCATCAGATCGTTATCGTTGAACCCCATTGGAATGGTATTTCAGCCAGGGAATTCACCAATCGGCGTTGAACACCATCGTGGAAGTACAACCCTATGACAAGGGGGAAAAGCCGTCGTGGAAATGGGGAAGATAATAGGTACCACTAATCATAACTAGGATTTTGTGAATCGGTATAAAAGCCGGTTCTAGTTTGGATAGCAGTAAGACGTCGTTAGAAAGAATCAGTTCGGTGAATTCTTAGGACGAAATTTCAGACGGCAATTGGTCGATTAGCTTGGATCCAAGTTTATATCCCTTGTAATAAGACGTTTATAGAAGACCAGACGGTTCACGATCAACATAAGGAATTCTACGACGCGATTCAAATTAGCCAACTCTCACTGACACGAAGTCAGAGTAAATTGTCGAACTTCAGTAATTTCGAAGGTAAATTCTTCGAAGTTGTGAAAACATTCATAGATTGGCAATATTGTGAATATAGTGTATTGATTATCAAAGACGCGAGAGAGTAAATGTTAGGACCTCAATTCAATCCACTTTTAGGCGATTTATATTATAATTCTACATATTATGTCAATATTAAAAGTTCTGGACACCGAGAATATTAGAAACCTGAATTCAGTAAGTCATCGTAGCGTTACATCGTTTTCTTTCCACATCTCGTTGTACGTTTGATCCAGCGCAGTGCTCCTCTTTGACTGCTTGGAAGAAAGAGGTAAACTAACAAAGCACAAAATAATGCTAACCTAGGATTCGTAAAGCAAGCTATATGATTACTTCGGCATATATCGATCTATGGCATTCATCCCACTCCCACATTTACCCCAAATACATACATCAGAAAATATGACGATATTTGAAGAAAACTGCGAAATTTAATTAATATTGCTTGCATTTCAGATGTATCCTACTCATCAGTTCAAACACTTATGTAAACAAGTTTTTTTGCCAGACATAATGTGTGAAAAAGTTAATAACTGAACTGGGTATTCATGACAGCAATGCAAAAAGTGGAATTTGCACTCTGCTTCTAATTGTTCGATTTCATTATTTGTATTCATTTAACTGTCACTTTAGTTCGTGTGAATAATTGTGATACAATCGTTGTTTATAATATAATGACATTATTTAACTTGAGAAGAGATTAATCAAGTGGTAGGTCTGCTTTAAGCTGGCATGCGACAAATCGATGCAGTTGCGTGAACGGGTGTTTCACAAAATGGAATAAGCCGGAGGAATTTCAGAGAGTGTTCTTTGTAGAGTTCAAACCGGGCTCTATCGTGTCACCCCGTGTGACCTTCATTGCTAAAATGTATAGACCACTGGGTATCATTCTCCATACCCTTACAATGCAAATTCAACTGGTCGTCAAAAAATCGTCGTGTGCAGGAAGGGGTGGGGGCATTTTTCCAAAAATTGACAAAAAAATTTTTTGACGTGATATTAACACATTTTCGAAATCATCGCTCATTCTCATTAGTAGTAACAAGATTTCCTGAGTCCTAGACCAAAAATCTGGAATAGAATTAAGAAGGTATATAGTTGGTATCTATGATATTTAGGGTCTAAAAATTTCTTACATGTCATGATTCATCTAATTCAACTATCACTATCATATGAAAAATCATCAAGGTGAGGAAGATTTGAAAAATTTGAAGTACTCGTATTTGCACATGTTTTTTGGGCCATACATTTGCAGGAGCCAATACACGGAATTTGATTTCTTTTACAGGAACACATTGATCCTGTGCAATCTGAAATGAGGATTTCCATTTCATAAAGAATATTTACGGATCTGATATTCGATGTAATATTTACCTTTCCTACAACTGCAGTTGCTAAGGATATAGATGTTTCCTTAGGTAGGATTGGCATCGTCGTTAATTTTGGCATAAGTTTTCCATTTTCTACATGCCACCCACTAAATATAGGATCCGGTAAAGATGGTCTTGGTATACATTACTATTGATCCAAATTTTTGTTTGGTAATGGACTCGAAGGCTGTGTTATCTCAAACTATCCAATGTTTGAGGTAATTTACTTATGGATCTTGAAGAAGCTATAATATTCTCCTGAGCCTGTTGATACATTTCACATTTTCGTTTGTCGTATACAGACGGATTACAAATTCAACAATATCATTGATTACTTTCAAACATGGCACCGGATATACATGATGAATTCAAAAATAGGAATTTTGTCGTTCAACGTTTGATTGGGAATTTTAACCAACTTTCTGTAGATCAGGCGCTAGAGCATATCAACAAAAACTCCAAAGCTGCAGAAGGAATAGTGGGATTAACTAAAAATAGTACTAGAATGGATGAATGGTTCTTGAGTTACAACATTATTGGTATGATATTAGTCAAATTTTGCTCATCCTTGCATCTTCATTCGGTCAAAATGTCGAAGAAGGTAAAAAAGAATGAAAATTGATGAAGATTCTGTGCAGATACTGCAGAGTAAAGATTTTGAGAATTTTACAGAAGAAGTATTCAATGATATTGTTGAATTTGTAATCCGTCTGTATATGACAAACGAGAATGTGAAATGTGTCAACAGGCTCAGGAGAATATTATAGCTTCTTCAAGATCCATAAGTAAATTACCTCCAACATTGGATAGTTTGAGACAACACAGCCTTCGAGTCCATTACCAAACAAAAAATTGGATCAATAGTAATGTATACCAAGACCATCTTTACCGGACCCTATATTTAGTGGGTGGTACGTAGGAAAACTTATGCCAAAATTAACGACGATGCCAATCCTAACTAAGGAAACATCTAAATCATTAGCAACTGCAGTTGTAGGAAAGGTAAATATTATATCGAATATCAGATCCGTTGTAAATGTAGGAAAGAATTGCTGGTATAAAATTACTAATTATTAATTTTGAATGAACGGTAGCACTTATCCAATCAAAGTCGGAGAGTAATGGGCGACAACTGCTTACCTGAACACACTTCAATGTCTGTGAATTCGTGATGTACTGATCTTCAGTTCTTGAAACTGCCTTCGATTGAAGTTTTCTATCTTCAGTGCACTGAATTTCTATTAATCGAACCAAACACTTGCAGCAAAAATAAAATTAAATTCTCGAATAAAGTTCCCAAATTCACTTGAGTAAAATGAATAATAAACACGATATGTTCGCCAGGAAAGTCAGTATGTTTCTGCTTGCGCACATTTTACACACATTTTGTCTCCCGCGAACTCGAGCAGTTGCCCCTAGATTTGGACAGGTGCTCCGCGAGTACGTAACAAAAAACAAAAAGAAATAAAAATACCAAATCATTTTTGAGTAAGGCCAGGATTCAATAATTCAAGTTTGATTCAAATGGGGATTTTAAGTTTCCCAAACATTCTCCACCACCAAAACGAACGTTTTTGAACCTAAGCGCACACGAAAATTAGAAGAAAAAAAAAACATAAAGAAAATAAATTTGCCGTACTCCAGAAAGAAGGGACGAATTAACGAGTAGGTAAAGGACACACTTTTACTACCGGACGCTGTAAAGTACCATTGGCAGCCGTCCTGAGGGTCACCACACGTGCAACACCATCAGTGCCACAATGCAATTTTATTATTCTGGCTAGTGGCCAGCGAAGCGGGGTTTTTTGTTCATCTTTGATCAAAACAAGTGAACCTTCACTAAGCGATGGTGTGGAATCACACCATTTTGAACGTTCTTGAAGAGAATGAATATACTCTCCTGACCACCTTTTCCAAAAATCTGTTTGAATACGTTGAATCAATTGCCATCGGTTTAACCGGTTTACGGGTACGGAGCAAAGATCGGGTTCGGGAACTGAACTTACTAATGGCTCGAAAATCAAGAAATGACCCGGTGTTAAAGCTTGTAGGTCATTCGGATCAGAACTAATTGTACATAGAGGGCGAGAATTTAAGACAGCCTCTATCTGAGTGATAAGGGTATAAAATTCTTCGAAAGTTAGGATCTGTGTACCTAAAACACGATAAAAATGATTTTTAAATGACTTTACGCCGGCTTCTGCTAAGCCGTTAAAATGAGGCGCACCCGCCGGATTGAATTCCCAATTAATTGAAAGTTTTTCAGCAGTAATTTTTGCCAATTTGAGAAGTTCGTTGTTGGCTCCTTTAAAATTTGTACCTTGATCGCTTCTGATTATGGAACATTTTCCACGACGAGAGATAAACCTGCGGAAGGCCGCTAGAAATGAATCGGTGCTAAGTTCAGAGGTCAGTTCTAAGTGAATTGCCTTGGTACTAGTGCAGACAAAAACACAAACATAACCTTTGTATGTCTTTGCACCCCTATGTTTGTTCATAAGTAAAGAAAAAGGTCCTGCAAAATCCACACATACGGACAGAAAAGCACGCAAAGGTGTAACTCGGATACTTGGCAAGTCAGCCATGAATGGGTTATATGATTTAGGTTTGCAACGAAAACAGCGAATACACTTAGACAAACAGCGATAAATGGCACTTCTAGGAGAAAGAATCCAAAAGTTCTGTAGTAATAAATAATGCGTGGCCTTCAAACCAGGATGTAGATGTGTATGGTGAGTCCACTCGATGATTAAATCAGTTAAACGGTGATTTTTAGGCAAGAGCAGGGGGTTTTTAACGTCAAAAGATAACTGAGATCTCCGCAATCGACCACCCACTCTCAAGAGACCACATTCATCAATGAAAGGTGCAAGTTTGCGAATCGGTTTAGGCAGGAGAAAGTTCTGTTTGATTTTGGCAGAAATATCAGAAAATTCATCGTTTTGTACCACCTTAATAATGTGTTTCATTGCGCAGTCACTTTCTAACGGAGTGATGAGAAAAGTTGAAGAATGATTATTAATCTTCTTTTGAGTGTTGAATAAAAATCTCAAAACATAAGCCATAATTCTCTGAATCCTTGGCAGAGAGGAAAATTTTGAAAGCAGAACAAGGACAAAGTTTTCCGAACTATCGGGAAGAAGTAATAAAACAGTTGACGATTTTTCTTCCAATATTCCACTGGTGTTTGAAGATGATACATCATCTTGAGAAGGCCAATGTTCCTTCGATTTTAAAAGGAATTCCGGACCATGCCACCATGGCGAAAAATCCAGAAGTTGCGTTGGTGTCAAACCACGACTAGCGCAATCGGCTGGATTTTGGTGTGAAGGCACATAATGCCACGAAGAAATTGGTATCAGGTCTTGAACATATCGAACGCGATTAGCAACGAATGTTTTCCATTTATGCGGAGACGAACTAATCCAAGTAAGGACAATTTTAGAGTCTGACCAAACGTATAGATTGGAGAAATTAAAAATATCCAAAAAGCTTTCTTTTACGAATGTTACAAGATCGGCGAGCAACACTGCTGCTAAAGGTTCTAACCTCGGAATCGATTGCGTTTTTAAAGGAGAAACTCTACACTTAGCGCAAGTAAGAACAGTCATGAAGTTGCCGGAATTTTCAAATCTGAAGTAGATTACGGCAGCGTAACCCACCTCTGAAGCATCACAAAATCCGTGAATTTCTACCGCAGAAGAGATATCAAACCCCAAGTGTCGAGGTATCTGAATATTAGACAGGCCAGGCATTTGTCCTTTAAATTGATGCCATACTTGCTGTATATGTTCAGGGAGATCTTCATCCCAAGATATATTGGATTGCCATAACTGCTGCATAAGACGTTTTGCAAGTAGAAGGCATGGTGAAATAAATCCAAGGGGATCAAAAATTCGACTTATATCCGAAAGAATGGTACGTTTAGTAGATATATTATTTAAGGGTTCATAGGAATAAGAAAAGAAGTCAGTTGTTGGATTCCATTTAAGACCCAACACCTTAATGAATGAAGGTTCATATTTGTCAAATGAACAGGACGTCAAAACATCAGACTCAAAATCTTGAAGAAGGCTAGGATGATTGCTGGCCCACTTGCCCAATTCAAAGCCACCCCGCTTCAAAAGTTCTATGAGTTCTAACTGAAGAGATCGTGCTGATAACAGGGATTCACTACCTAAGAGACCGTCGTCAATATAAAAATGTCGTTTCAAAGCTCTGGCTGCTTCAGGAAAGTTTGAACCTTCAGAATTGGCTAATTCTTGTAAAGTCCTCAGTGCTAGGTAAGGCGCTGCAGAAACACCATAAGTAACGGTACATAAAAAATACTCTTGGAGAGGTTCAGATGGATCCGATCTCCATATAATTTTTTGGTAAGGCCAATATTCCTTGTTGACATTGATTTGTCGATACATTTGCTTTATATCACATGTGAAACAATAACGAAAATATCGGAAATTTAGCAAGAGAGACGCAATATCTTTCTGTAATTTAGGACCAGTATACAATGTGTCATTAAGAGAAACACCTTGAATATCACGCAAACTAGCGTCAAACACAACGCGAATTTTGGAAACAGTAGAAGAATTCATAATTTGTTCTTTAAACACTGCATGATGAGGGATATAATAAGAAGCAGATGCTTTAAAATTTTCCATAGGAACTGGAATCATATGCCGACGGTCAATATAATCTTTGATGAATTCAACATATTTTTCCTTCAAGATAGGATTTTTGCCGAAACGATTTTCAAGCATGCAAAACCGTCGATGTGCACGAGAATACGTATCGAAAAAAACTGGATTAGTCTGTCGAAACGGAAGTGGCACTGAAAATCTGCCTGTTGATTCTCGAAACGTCAAAGCCGAGTAGATCTCCTCACAACTTTGGTCTTCCTGAGATAAAATATTAGATTTAGGAATATGTTCGACTTCCCAAAATTTTTGCAGAAGAAGATGTAAATTCGATTCCGTAGATGTATGTAATGACGTCAAATGACAAGTCGGTAATGAAGTACAGACACGTCCTTGTAGAACATATCCAAAGATAGTCTCCAAGGCTACCGGTTGATTGGGTCTACCATAAATTCTGCCCGATTTAAAGAAGAAAGGTACTAATTCGGCACCTATGAGCATGTCTATCGGACCAGGCTGAAAGAATTTTTGGTCTGCCAACTTTAAATCGCGAATATGAGTCAACTCTTGAGGATTAATATTGATTTTTGGTTGAATTGAACAGACCTTATTGATTATAATGGCTTCGAAACTGAACGTCGGGCCATCACGATCACAAGGCTTTATTAAGCATGAAGTTTTTCCACGCGTTGTAAACGTCGACATTCCATTAAGACCTTCAACAGGTATAGATAATTTTTTGCGAGAAAGTCCTAAACGTTGAACACAAGTATCAGAAATGAAGTTGGCCATGGAGCCAGTGTCCAATAGTACACGAATTTTCTGAAAATGCCCACTAACATCCTGAACATGCACCACACAGGTAGATAGCAAAATAGTTGACTGTGTTAAAGAGTTGGTACTAATGAGCGATGTCGGAAGAGTAGTAGTTTGAGTTGACTGATTCGTATCAAAACCAGTAGAGAGTGATTGGTTAGAGGTCGATGGCGATACTGACGATTGATTAAATGAAGTCGTTTTATTTGAGGATTGATCAAAATGCAAAGTTGTATGATGAGGTGATTTGCAAATTTTACATTTATGAGTTGAACTACAATTTCTTATTGAATGAGGTGAGATCAAACAGTTAACACATAACTTATGCCGCTTGGCTAATGAAAATCGTTCGTGTGGCATTTTTGCCAGAAATGTTTGACATCTATATATAGGATGCGCGAAAGAACACAAAACGCATTTTTCACTTTGGCTCGCCTGTGTGACATGCGAATCGGCAGTAATAAAGCTAGAGGTGACTGGTTTTCTCTCAGAAAGTTGAGAAGATTGTTGTCGAATATTCTCGGTTGCGACGACAGAATGAGAATAACCAAATTGTACCGATTCTATAGCAGTACATTGTCTTTCTAGAAATGAAACCAATTGTCTATAAGTAGGAATGTCGTGATTTATGCTATTTTCCAATTCGAAATCTGTACGTGTTTTAATGTCTAATTTATTGAGAAGCATATTGAACAACAAAAAGTCCCACTGGTCCACTTGAAAATCAAGAACACGCAAAGCAGAAACATTTTCTGTGAAAACGTTCAATAAACGTCTTAAATTAGTTGCAGTTGGTTTCTGCACACATGATGCATTGAAAATATCATTATAATATTGTGTAGCAAGTATTCTTTTATTTTGGTATCTCTTTTCTAAAATAGCATAAGCAACTTGATAATTTGCTCCAGTAAGTGGAATGCCTTTAACTAGAGCCAAAGGTTCTTGATTAATCGAGGTAAGAAGGAAACGGAATTTTTCTACATCTGGCAAGTCGGAATTATTATGAATTATACTATTGAATAAATCAAAAAAACTAGGCCAATCTCGATAATTACCCGAAAATGTGGGAATATTGAGCTTTGGAATTCTGACAGAAGTCTTTATGGGTTGTGAAGTAGAAAGAGATGAAGTATTCATCGAATTTGAAGAAGAATCCTTCAATAAAAAATCGTTTTTTATTGATTTGATGGCATAATAGGCCTGATCAGCCCGAATTCTAATATTATCATATTCTGAAAATTCCTCATCTGAAATCAAACCAATAAGAGTATTGTGAGATGTTCGAAACTCTTCATAGATTCTTTCTACTTCCTCCGCTCGAGCCAAAAACTGAGATTTATGAGTATCATTTGTTGTTGCCTCAATTCCTATTTGATGAGTTTCCTTCAAACGCGAGTAGGCAGTTTGTAACAAAAGATTGGTTTTATTCAACTTGCTAGACATAGTGAGATAATATGGAAACTAATTTATCGGATTATTATCATATATCAAAAAGAATAAACACGGTTATCAAAAATCAGTTCGATTCTTTAATATTTATATGTCAACAAAACCAAAGTGAACTCGCAGAACGTATCGTAAAAAAAAAACAATGCACCCTGTACCTAGACCATCAAAACAACTTCCAATGGCAGAATACAACGACGAGAAATTATTGTAGTGAATAATAAACGTAGTTCGAAGTAAAGAAAAATCAAATTCGTAGTAATGAGAATGAGAAAGAAAATGCAGCCCAATATTATGTAGCGTTGAAAAAATGAACGATAAAAGTATCAACTTAAAATCGAATCAGAAATATTTTAGAGAAAGAAATTAATCAATTATCGTTTCTCCGAGAATGTGGTTGACCTTGACCGAAGAAAATAAATAACCGCGTATCGCAGAAACCGGTTTTTCAGGCGGCTGAAATATGAAATGTGTAATTCGCACTGAAAATGAAAATTCAAAAAAAGGAAAATGGCCAAACTCAAAAATGAAAATTAATTATTCTAAGAAAAAATTGAAGTAATAATGCGGCTAACGAAGGACCAATGTAAATGTAGGAAAGAATTGCTGGTATAAAATTACTAATTATTAATTTTGAATGAACGGTAGCACTTATCCAATCAAAGTCGGAGAGTAATGGGCGACAACTGCTTACCTGAACACACTTCAATGTCTGTGAATTCGTGATGTACTGATCTTCAGTTCTTGAAACTGCCTTCGATTGAAGTTTTCTATCTTCAGTGCACTGAATTTCTATTAATCGAACCAAACACTTGCAGCAAAAATAAAATTAAATTCTCGAATAAAGTTCCCAAATTCACTTGAGTAAAATGAATAATAAACACGATATGTTCGCCAGGAAAGTCAGTATGTTTCTGCTTGCGCACATTTTACACACATTTTGTCTCCCGCGAACTCGAGCAGTTGCCCCTAGATTTGGACAGGTGCTCCGCGAGTACGTAACAAAAAACAAAAAGAAATAAAAATACCAAATCATTTTTGAGTAAGGCCAGGATTCAATAATTCAAGTTTGATTCAAATGGGGATTTTAAGTTTCCCAAACATCCGTAAATATTCTTTATGAAATGGAAATTCTCATTTCAGATTGCACAGGATCAATGTGTTCCTGTAAAAGAAATCAAATTCCGTGTATTGGCTCCTGCAAATGTACGGCCCAAAAAACATGTGCAAATACGAGTACTTCAAATTTTTCAAATCTTCCTCACCTTGATAATTTTTCATCTGATAGTGATAGTTGAATTAGATGAATCATGACATGTAAGAAATTTTTAGACCCTAAATATCATAGATACCAACTATATACCTTCTTAATTCTATTCCAGATTTTTGGTCTAGGACTCAGGAAATCTTGTTACTACTAATGAGAATGAGCGATGATTTCAAAAATGTGTTAATATTACGTCACAAAATTGATTTATGAAGTAATGAATATAAATTTGAACTCACATATTTGCATATTTATTTACGAATTAACAAAATTAAATCAAATATCTATGAATTATATTAAAAATTCTAATACATATAAAAAATTAAGGAATTTAAACAATATCTTCAAAATGTGCGTTCTGAATGCACGCAGGAATAGTACTGCAAGGTCGGTTTCGGTTAATGGGAGTAAATAACACAATTTCTTATTTTTTGAGGAAACTGTTCTGCCTATTGTAATTTTGAAAGAAGCATCTGAATCGTTGGTTTTCGGAGCAGACCTTTCATATAAAGCATTTTTTCGATAATGCTAACAGATATCTAGTAAAACCGAGCGGAACATAATAGTTAATATGGGTGTTCAGGGCAAGCGGTTATATCTTAAGGAATTCCATTTAAGAGCATTGTATCCGACTTTTTTGACAATTAATAAAAAATATTTCTGAATCGTATATTTCAATAGAAGTTTGTGTGAGTGATATTGACCTAATATAGATGACCATAAACAGAAAAAAAAAATTTGTCAATTTTTGGAAAAATGCCCCCCACCCCTTCCTGCACACGACGATTTTTTGACGACCAGTTGAATTTGCATTGTAAAGGTATGGAGAATGATACCCAGTGGTCTATACATTTCAGCAATGAAGGTCACACGAAAATCTGTTTTAGAGCTCTTTTCATGCCTTTTGTGAATTCTACTATCTGCTGAAATTCATCCATAAAGAGTGTTGTACAAGAGTAGTACAAGTCTTTCGATTTTAACCCCAAGAATTCAACACTCTGTCACTGATCCTGAGTTGGTTTCGAACATACAACGTTTACGATAACATTTAAAAACTATAGGCCGAGATGTTATCAGGAATCGTCTTCATTCTTGTAGGGCACTTAGATGTCCACCTCTGTCGAGAGGCAATCGCGTTACAACATTAGAATGGGCTCAAGAATTCCTGAACCGGCAGGTTGTGAATAAATGGGCTACAGTTTCATTCAAGGGTGAATCAATATTTCATCCTGATTTTCATACTCGAAGTTTCATCCACATAACTCGAATATAAGATATTAAGGAAAATTCTTAAAAAGCTCTGGCGTGAAGTCAGGAGTTTTTGCGCGTATATTCTTCTCTCTATTCACGACTCACACACCCTCAAAATACTCCATGAACCTTCAAGTCCTTTTCAGCAGAGTACTAGAATTCAATCTGTATTTTTTTCCGAAAATGGTCTCAAACGATTAGGTTCGACTCACTGATGAAGAATTCCAGGTCAAATTTGAATCTGTCCGGCCGGCAGTTCCCACGGTAACTTGAGAACCGAAAGAAATAGTGACTTCAAATTTTCAAGGTAGGTGGCGCGTCCAAGTGCGACGGACAAGTTCGTTAATGGGCATAATCGGCACAACGGTTTCAGAGGAAAAATTTTTTTTTCAACCAATACAGATCCGATCGTATTGGAACTTGGTAAATATAGTTGTAGAATACTGACATAAAGACGTATCTGAAATTGTGTGAGGATCGTATTACCAGAAAATTAAAAAAATATTATTCATCTCACGCTTTTTAGTGTAGGTTGTGCATCCGAATACAACAATTGAATTTGGTTATAGGTATAATGGATCAAACGGTTTTGGAGTTATGCTTATCTGAAATGTTGTTATTTCTTCAATAACTCAAAAAATACGAAACCGATCCATTTCAAACATGGTAATCAGTTATAGAATGCCGACGCCCAAATTTTCAGAAATTTTGTGAGGATCGTATAACTAGAAAATTAAAAAAAATTCTATACCTATATCAGAAACTATCCGTTTGACATCGCTGGGTCTTCAAAACCTGACTTTACAGCCAAGTTCCAAGCTATATTGTTGGAGATCCGACTGGTCTTGGGTGAGTTCAGTAGCTGGATGGGTGACCGCTGCCACGATAACTTTATGATGAAAAGAAATTCTAACTTGTGATTTTCAGGGTAGGTTTCGCATCCGAATAGGACGGTTAAGATCGTTGTTGGGCATAATGGGTCCAACGGTTTCGGAGTTATATCCATCTGGAATAATATTTTCTCGATAACTCAAAAAATACAGATCCGATCGAATTGAAATTTCGTAACTAGTTGTGTAATACGAACATAACTACGTATATGAAATTTTGTGATGATCATATCACTTGAAAATTTAGAAAAAAAAGTGGGTTCAAGCCTTGTGGACAGGAGCTTTCTGGCGCTCTAGTTCAAACAGACAAATTATACTTATATACGAAAGTATTGGTTTCTCAGAGATGGGAATTATATCAATGTATTCTTATGGTAGAACTGCACCATAAAGGAAATTCAATTCAAATAAAAGTTCATTTATCAAGATTAATGAGCAATCTGAGAATGAGAACTACACTATGGAAGAAATCAAATTAAAATAGCTGAACTGAATTTGACTCTCTCTTATAGAACAGGATGAAATGTACGAGTATGAACACAGATCATATAGTAAAGCTGAGATAGAATAATTATAGCATTCTGTGAAAACATAGAAGTACGATTCATTATTGAAATTTAGAAAAATCATATCTCCGAAAGTATTAGCTCGTTGGAGTTGAAAATGTTATCGATGGATTTTAATTGTGAAACTGCATCTTCAATAAAAATTGAACTTGAAATTTGTTGCTTAAAAAAAAATTTTTTTTTTCGTTACTCCAAAATCATCTGGCCTATTTTGCCCAATAACGAACTCAACCGAGATATTCATCTCCCTAATCTACTCTGAAAATTTCAACTGCCTAGCTCATTCCGTTCGAGAGGAAATTTTTTTTTCAAAGTTTGAAATTTTTTTTTGACACTTTGCGGTAATCTGATCAATACAAAACTTCACATGCGTATAAAAGTCATGATTCTACAATTTGATGCTAAATTTCAGATAGATCGAGTGATCGGTTTCGGAAATATTCATAAAAAATGTGTTTTACTAAAATCGGCCATAACTCCGAAACCGCCTGATGGATTTCGCCCATTAACGAACTTGTCCGAGATATTTACGCTCCAAACCCACCTTGCAAATTTCAATCCTCTAACTCCTTTCGTTCGAGAGTTATCGTGCCTACGGCCGGCCGGCCGGACCGGCCGGACATAATCGATTTCGACCTCGGATTCTTGATCAGTGAGTCGAACCAAATCGTTTGGGACCATTTTCAGCCAAAAATTCGAAAATTACAGACATTTGGGCAAATTGATAAGCACTCAGTTCCGAGGAACTAGAGCGCCAAAAAGTGTAAATCCCTTTCCAGGTTTTGAGCCCGCCTTCTCAAGTTCCGAAACCGAAAACTCGACGGACTAGACCCCCGGGCTATCGGGCTCCTCTACGATCTTGTCGATCTCCGGTATTAGAATAAAACGTCGGTACTTACCTGGGATCTATATTCTTAATTTTCACTCTTCGACATAAAATCACCACATGGGGGTTTATTTGACGGTTTTTTACCCTTATCTTCGCTTTTCGTCAAGTTCCAGGCCCGAAAACTGCCTAGAACGGCCGTTTTCAGACCCCGTCTCTCTAAGTCGATTTTGTCGATTTTTGTTTCTCGAACCAACTATTAGCAAGGAATTAGACAATGTCATGTCTCAGGAAAATAAGTTGACACTATGACAATTCATACATAGAATAATTATATAATTCAGTGAAAACGTAGAAATACGATTTATTTTTGAAATTTTGAAAAATCATATCTCCGAAAGCATTAGCTTGTTAGAGTTAAAAATGATATCATTGGATTCTTATGGTCTTATGGTTATGGTTAATTTGGAATTTGTTATGTAAAAAAAATATTTTTTTTTGTTACTCCGAAACCATCTGTCTGATTTTGCCCAATAACGAACTTAGCCTAGATATTTATCTCCCAAACCCACTCTGAAAATTTCAACTGTCTAGCTCATTCCGTTCGAGAGTTATCGTGCCTACGGCCGGCCGGACCGGCCGGACAGAATGAATTTCGACCACGGATTCTTGATCAGTGAGTCGAACCAAATCGTTTAAGACCATTTTCATCCAAAAATTCGAAAATTACAGACATTTGTGCAAATTGATAAGCACTCAGTTCCGAGGAACTAGAGCGCCAATTATGAATTATGAAATAATATTATGTATCTCACTTGCAAGTGTCAGGATAGGTTGCACATTTGAGTTCGTTAATAGGCATAACCGACCAAATGGTTTTGGAGTTATACTCATCTGAAAGTTTGTTATTATTTCATCTATAGCTCAAAATATACAAATCTGATCCAATTAAAAGACGGTAATTATTGTTAGAATGCCGGCGCAGTAATTTTCGCGTAATTTCGTGAATATCGTATAGGTACTACTTGTGAAGTATAAGTATTTTCGTATATTATTGGATATCCAATGAATTTCAATTCCGATTGAATACATAAGTCAGAATTAAAAATTCTGTGATCTTAGACGATTCTCTCATTACTCAGGTATGTCAATAAAATGCTACGAAATAATGTATCCATATTTTATAAAAGCTGAGAGAACAGCCTATATAAATGGTAAATTCAATTGAGACTGTCCATTAGAGGTGAATAGAACATTATCAACAGTAATTTTGTTGGTTTGAGGTTAAATTTTTAATTTTTTTAGCTATCTTGAATAATTTTATATTTCAGAACCTACGCTCGATCAACTTTGTATGAAGCGTGAATAGACAATGGAACATGCGGGGAAAAAGTTCCTGACTTCAACCAATTGTTTGGTTACAATTTTATCAATGACTTATGATATGAGGTCCTTACGCCTCCTTGAAGAAGGCACGGTTGTCATCACGCCAACAGTAAATGTTGTCCGATACGGCCGTCTAAAAAATGTCTTTTTGGCGCTTTTTCCTCGGAACAGAGTGCTTATCAATTCGCCCAAATGTCCGTAATTTTGGAATTTTTGGCTAAAAATGGTCTTAAAAGATTTGGTTCGACTCACTGATCAAGAATCCGTGGTCGAAATTGATTATGTCCGGCCGTCCGTTAACACGATAACTCTCGAACGGATTGAGCTAGACAGTTGATATTTTCAGAGTAGGTTTGGGACCCAAATATCTCGGTTAAGCTCATTATTGGGCAATATCAGCCAGATGGTTACGGAGTAACAAAAAAAAAATTTTTTTTCACACTACAAATATTTAATTAAATTTTTGTCAAGATGCAGTTTCATCATAAGAATCCATTGATATTATTCTCAACTTTAAAAAGCTAATACTTTCGGATATATGATTTTTCAAAATTTCAATAATATCTACATCGTACTTCTACGTTTTCACAGAATGCGAATTCAATCTGTCTGTGTTCTATAAGTTTGCGATAGCTACAGTTTGAAAGATAAACGTCATTAATGTCAAACGAGAATGAAAGTGTATTTCTGCAGAGTTTGGTTGAGGTAGGCATGTAAAAAATTTGAAATTTGGATTCGCTAAGTTCATAGGCAGAGTTTTTAGGTTAGTGAGTCGAAAATGAATGATGCAAGGAAGTTGAGCATAATTTACGAGTCATACTCTAATTATTGAAGATTCAGAACGGGATATTCAACTAACGTACAGGTATAGTTATTCCTAAGTAACACTATTTAAGATTTCCTACATAAGTATTCTGGTTTGAGTTATCTCTGTATTGATTACATTAGATTTGTTTCATGAATAAAACTGATGACTCCTGATTGTTTTGAATCACTTGTAGCCAAAATTGGAGCGTCATATAAAGATAAGATGCAAGGGGATTTTAATTTCTTTCATGATGTAGTTCTATCATAATAATCCATTGATTTGATATCATTCCCAAGTCTAACAAACTCGGAGATATAATTTGTCAAAGATTGGACATGACCGACAAAGCTCCTGCCATAAGGTTTTCCCACTTTTTGCCGCTCTTGTTCCTCGGAACAGTGCTTATCAATTGGCCCAAATGTCTGTAATTTTCGAATTTTGGATGAAAAAGGTCTTAAACGATTTGGTTCGACTCACCGATCAAGAATCTATGGTCAAAATCGATTCTGTCCGTCCGTTCGTCCTGCCGTCCTTCCGTTAACACGATAACTCTCGAACGGAATGAGCTAGACAGTTATTGGGCAAAATCGACCTGATGGTTATGGAGTAACGAAACAACTTTTGAATTGAATTTTTTTCAAGATGTAGTTTTATCATAAGAGTAGGTTGATATAATTTTAAACTGTAACAAGCTAATACTTCCGGAGATATGATTTTTCAAAAGTTCAATAATAATTAAATCTGTCTATGTTCACTGTTCATAAATGTCATCTTATCTAGCTAGTAGAGACATGTCAATTCGAATTGAAAATATTTTCTGCTGGAAAACAAGTAGCGGATTCTTGAATTTGTGAATACATACAAGACTTTTTTGAAACCGAAAATAATATTGACTGGTTGCATATTGAATAATCTACGTATAAATTCGGGATGATGTTTCAGAAGATTTAGAATTGGATAATTTTAATGATGTAGTTTATGAAGGCAATAGGAAAGAAGAACATAATGGATTCATCAAAACAAATTACTGTTCGTTGACCACTGAGGTTAATATTACCTTTTACTTCGTTAAGAAGTAAGACATGTTCCTATATACAGTATTTTCATAATGTTGCTAACAAAAAAATGATGAAATATGGATGTACATTTGTGTATCAAATAATTTTTTTTTAGTTAAGGTTCATAATACAGAATGAATGTGAAGAAAAGAGGATTGTATTTTATTAATATATTTTAAACTATTAAAATAATTTGTTCGTCAGCCTCTACCTTCTCAAATATTAGGAATAAATGGACAATCTGCTATGATTGTCTCCAGCCTTGCTCTAGACATTTCGATGATACTTTTATATGATTTTTTTTATCCGGGCGTGGTTTGAACCAAGGACCTTTCGGTTTGTTAGCTCAGCACCCTGTCACCCCTTGCAAGAACGACAAAAGTAGGTTAAGTCCAATCAAAACTTCAGATGAGATACCATAGGGCTCAATAACAAAATTTAAACTTTCAATAAGTATCCGCACTCATAATGTATTCATAAATTTTTTCCCTCTGATGCCGTACTTTCCAGAGTTTCTCATCAATAATTCCCGCGGGAGCCCCGGGTGAACAACACGTTTCACGCCCGTGGAGCGGTAGATTGAATCGGCTACCACGAAGGATAAATTCCATGCGTGAGGGAATACCAATGAATTCAGGTCACCTTACGTGCGTCGTGTCACAAAAGTTCCGAAACAGCCTATGTTTTATGGCGATCGTGTACTTCCGTTGAAGATAAGGACAATTCGGGCGGTGGGCTACTTAGAAAACTTCGGTGACACCTTCACGCAGTTGTCAAAATCAATGTCCGAAATATATTGTTAACTAGCTGGCGCGGCGAACTTCGTATTAATTATTCTCCTATTCGGGAAGCCGGGTCAGCTAGCAAGATAAAAAATTGGTTCAAGCCCTGTGGACTGGCGCTCTCGTTCAAACAGACAAATTATATTTCCGAAAGTATTGGTTTCTCAGAGTTGAGAATTATATCAATGTATTCTTATGATAGAACTGCATCATAAAGGAAATTCAATTCAAATAATAGTTTATTTATCACGATTAAATGAGCAATCTGAGAATGAGAACTGTACCATAAAAGAAATCAAATTAAAATACCTGAAATGAATTAGACTCTCTCTTATAGAACAGGATGACATGTGCGAGTATGAACACAGATCATATAATAAATCATAGATAGAATAATTATAGCATTCTGTGAAAAAATAGAAGTAGGATTCATTATTGAAATTCCGAAAAATCATATCTCCGAAAGTATTAGCTTGTTGAAGTTGAAAATGATATCAATGGATTTTTATGGTGAAACAACTCTTAAAAAATTTTTTTGAAATTTGTAAGTAAAAAAAAATAGCGAACTTAACCGAGATATTTATCTCTCTGACCTACTCTGAAAATTTCAACTGCCTAGCTCATTCCGTTCGAGAGTTATTGTAGAAACAAAATTTAAAAATTTTCAAAAATTTTGTTTTACACTTTACGGTAACCCGATCAATACAAAACTTCACATGCGTCTGAAGCTCATGATTCTACAATTTGGTGCTAAATTTCAGATAGATCGATTGATCGGTTTCGGAAATATCCATAAAAAATGTTTTTAGTGAAAACGGCCATAACTCCGAAACCGCTAGATGGATTTCGCTCGTTAACGAACTCGTCCAAGATATTTACACTCCAAACCTACCCTGCAAATTTCAATCCCCTAACTCTTTCCGTTCAAGAGTTATCGTGTTAAGGGACGGACGGCCGGACAGAATCGATTTCGACCACGGATTCTTGATCGGTGAGTCGACCCAAATCGTTTGATACCATTTTCAGCAAAAAATTCGAAAATTATAGACATTTGGGCAAATTGATGAGCACTCTGTTCCGAGGAACAAGAGCGCCAAAAATAAAAAATTGGTTCAAGCCCTGTGGACAGGAGCTTTGGCGCTCTTGTTCAAACTGTGACAAATCATATCTTCGAAGGTATTGCTAAGAGTTGGGAATTATATCAATAGATTCTTATGAAAGAACTTCATCGTAGCAGAAATTAAATTCAAACATCATAGAAGAATTTAAATAAAACAAGAGTGCCAAAAATTATTAATCCAAAACAAAAAGACGAATTCTACCCAACAACGAACTCATCCGAGATATTCTCAATTCTATGACGAACGATAATATACTCGTATATTCTTTCCTCAAATCCACTCCAATACTCCAATACACCAATATTCCAGTTTTATTTTTCTGGAGATATTCTGAACTCAATATCATAAACTCACCATTACCATTCCCATCAACATATGGATTAACCATCGGCATGAAAATATCAACCAACAAAAAATTGGTTCAAGCACTGACGTGAAGTCAGAAGCTTTTGCGCGTATGTTCTATTGTCCATACTTCTGAATTGGACACCCTTAATCGAATTTACCATGGTAAATTATGTTGTCCATTCTCCTGTATTGGAATTAAGTGTCCAATACAGGAGAATGGACAACATAATTTACCATGGTAAATTCGATTAAGGGTGTCCAATTCAGAAGTATGGACAATAGAACATACGCGCAAAAGCTTCTGACTTCACGTCAGTGCTTGAACCAATTTTATTTTTCGTGACTTTTTAAAAATTTTCTAGGGGTTTCTTGAAATTTTTTTTTTCGTCATTTTTTTCAAATTTTCTAGGGATACGATTCTTACAAAATTTTAAACACGTCTTTATGTTGATTTTCTACTACTAGTTACCAAGCACCAATTCGATCGAATATTTATTTTTTGAGTTATCAAGGAAATAATATTCCAGGTGGGTATAACTCGGAAACCGTTAGACCGATTATGCCCAAAGACGAACTCAACACTGTCTTTCGGATACGCAACCTACCCTGAAAATTGCAAGTCCCTATCACCTTTCGTTCGAAAGTTATCGAGGCAACGGTCACCCATCTACTGAACTCGCACAAGAATGCTCGAATCTCCAACAATATTTAACCGATCGTATTAAAACTTGAAACTTGGCAGTAGAGTTAGGTTATGAAGGCTCTTGCAAAATTTCAGCAATTTCAAACGATTAGTTGCTGATATATAGAATTTTTTTTTATTTTCAATGATTTATTAAAAATTTTCTACGAATGCTATCCTCACCAAATTGCAAACATTTTTGCGTTGGCATTCTACAACTAATAACCATGTTTGAATTCAATCGGTTCAGTACTTTTTGAGTTAATGAGGAACAAAAACCACAAAATTTCAGAAAATTTCAGATGGCTATAACTCTAAAACCGTTTGGCCGATTATGCTCATAAACATACTGAAATGTCGCGTTCTGGTGTTCATCCTAATCTGAAAATTTCAATCCGCTATCTCATTCCGTTCTCAAGTTATCGTGACAACAAAAATATTTTTTAATAATTTTTTAAAAATTTTCTAGCCATACGATTCGCACAAAATTTCACAAACGTGCTTAAGATCATATTCTACAACTACCCACCAAGTTTAAATTCGATCGGATTTATATTGGTTGAAAACAAAATTATTACTCGGAAACCACTGGGCCGATTATGCCCATTAACGAACTTGTCCGTCGTATTGAGATGCGCCACCTACCCTGAAAATTTCAAGTCGCTAGCTCTTCTCGTTCTCAAGTTATCGTGGCAACGGCCGGACGGCCGTACGGCCGGACGGCCGGACGGACAGAATCAAATTTGACCTCGAATTCTTCATTGGGGAGTCGAACTTAATCGTTTGAGACCATTTTCGTCAAAAAATTCGAAAGTTACAGACATTTGGGCAAAACTATAACGCGATCTTCCCCAGAACATACGCGCAAAAAAGTATGATATCATATTATAATTCTTATAATTCTACGATTGCTGAAATGAATATGACAATGTCATGTCTCAGGAAAATAAGTTGAAAAGTATCAACACAGATCATATAATAACAATTCATGGATAGAATGATTATATCATTCTGTGAAAACATAATAAAAAAATGGATTAACCATCGGCATGAAAATATCAACCAACAAAAAGTATGATATCATATTATAATTCTTATAATTCTACGATTTCTGAAATGAATTAGACAATGTCATGTCTCAGGAAAATAAGATGACACGTATCAACACAGATCATATTATAACAATTCATAGATAGATTAATTATATCATTCTGTGAAAACATATAGGAATACGATTTATTATTGAAATTTTGAAAAATCATAATATCTCCGAATGTATTAGCTTGTTAGAGTTGAAAATAATATCCATTGATTCTTATGGCAAAACGGCATTTTGAAATAAAATTAATTTGAAATTTGTTAAGTAAAAATTTTTTTTTTTTGTAACTCCGAAACCATTTGTCCGATTTTGCCCATTAAGGAACTTAGCCGAGATATTTATCTCCCAAACCTACTCTGAAAATTTCAACTGCCTAGCTCATTCCGTTCGAGAGTTATCGTGCCTACGGCCGGCTGGACCTGCTGGACAGGATGAATTTCGACCACAGATTCTTGATCAGTGAGTCGAACCAAATCGCTTGAGACTATTCTCATCGAAAAATTCGAAAATTACAGACATTTGGGCAAATTGATAAGCACTCTGTTCCGAGGAACAAGAGCGCCAAAAAGAAAGTTAATAAGTCAACAATTACGTTATGTCTAAAAATAAAAATCAACACAATCCATTGGCTACATTTTTGTATTTCACTGCCTCACAATATTGGCAAATGGAGTTCATAGGTCCAATAGCAACACAGTTGTAGGGCACTGTAAATAAATGACATATCGTAACAGGAAGCAGCTCGATTCAAACTTGCACCATTATAAATCGAATGTCGCGCTTCACGGATCCGTCTTAACCGAATTCTTTCACGTTCATTGCGATCTTCACGCTCCTGGGCAGTACGATTAGACTGATAATTAATTTGATTCGTTGCATTTGGAGTTCTTCTGCCTAAATTTGTCCGCCGCCTTATAGAAGGCATATTGAGTATAAATGAGTCACAAACACACAACACTTTTTGAATTTCGTAGGAATTTGTGGCTTTTAGATTTAGTAATATTATAGATGCACAGAGACGTTTACATTTCAAGTGACATTTTTCCACAGACAATTTATATTTTAACATATGGCGATTTCCATTGACACGCTCGGATCACTCGGATTCATATTCATGTCATATTTGACAAATATTTTCGGTTCATTTGGACAGATGCATGACAGATGAGATCGATTTCGAGTGCTCCGAGCAGGTCAATGGAAATCGCCAATAGACAATTTGTTTTTGGGTAATGTTACCATCGTATAAATATTGATTAATATTTACACAATACTAACGTTACTAATACGTTTTGCCTTCCCGGAACCTCTCCACAACTCCATAACGCTTAAACTTTATAGTATGGTATTGAAGTTCAAACTGATTTAAGTATTAAGCTGACGCGGCAAACTTCGAACTGCTGAAATCGATAAATAAAAGACCTAAACTTTCGTACAAAATAAACTTAAAACAAACAAAAGGAATCCGTAATCAGTAAACAAATGCTCATTATGAATGAAGTTTTATTATTATTTGCTTACTTACAAAAGTTGCTTACTTACAAATGTTGCTTACTTACAAAACATATAGTTTTCCTGAAATACTGGCTATTTATAAGGTTTCAATTTGATATTGACAAACACACACAGTTATGTTACAGTCTGCTAATCAATTTAAAGCTTTCTGATAAACTATATCTTTTGTTTTGTTTTGTGGTGCGTAAATAAACAAAGATGACGGTTTTGCGACGCGAGAACAAGCGACGTATAATTGTCCATGCGCGAAACAGGGAAACTCCGACGGGGAACACATCAAAGGAAAAACAAAATTGTTACCTACGTTATGAGAATCCATCCAAGGTACCTATTTAGTTAATGCTTTGTATGTGGCACAAATCAATCGCGTACAATTGTGCCATGAGAACACTCTGTATAGTAATGGTTTATTTTCAATGATGTATGCCTTGAAAGTATATTTTTTAACACAAATTAATGAAACTGTATGATTGGCGTGAACCTCAGCAAGATGCAATTGACGTTAAAAGAAAAACACCCTGTAGGAGAATTCCAGACAACTACATTATGAAAATCCATCCAAGGTAGTACCTATTTAGTTAATGCTTTGTTTGTGGCACAAATCACTTCAATCGAGTACAATTGTGCCATGAGAAAAAGAATAACCTGTATATTAATTGTTTATTTACAATGATGTATGCCTCGAAAGTACATTTTTTAATTTACAATGTTAAATTCGAATTAGGAGAGTCCAATACAGAAGAATGGACAATATAATTTACCATGGTAGATTCGATTAAGAGACAAGAGAACATAAGCGCAAAAGCTCCTGACTTCGCGTCAGTGCTTGGGAGAGACAACCCAGAAAGAAACCATTTAATAATGAATATACCCCCCACAGTATCCTTTAATGATTACAGTATCAATTGATATAATATAAATTTCAGAGTCGATTTGAGATTGGTGGTTTCGGATTAATAATTTTTGTTTTTTTTATGACACCTTTTGAAGCATTAAAGCACTGAAGCATTGTAGATTGCTCATTTAATCTTGATAAATAACCTATTATTTGAATTTAATTTCCTTTATGATGCAGTTCTATCATAATAATCCATTGATAACATTCCCAACTCTGAGAAACCAATACTTTCGGAGATATGATTTGTCAAAGTTTGAACAAGAGCGCCAAAACTCCTTTTCACAGGGGTTTTCCACATTTTTTTTCCTGAAAATCAAACTGCCTAGGGCAGTACCTGGATGGATGACCGCTCTGCCTAAAAATAGCCCCTGACTTCAGTGCTTTTCCAACTAGTTCAATCAAAATTTCATTATTTGAGTTGTTTATTTCTGTCTGTACCCAGTTGCACAAGGTGTGCAATGACTTTGTTCATGCAAGGAAATTTTGTAGACTTTCCAGAAGAACACCACAGAGATGGACCCTAGTTATTATCAGAATAAGCTTACTGGAATGAAAACATTTCTTAACTTTAGAGGAAATATCCTTCGAACATAGGTGACAAAATAAAATTTTGACTCAATGTAATTGTCAAATATAAAAACTTCTTTGTTTGCACGACATAAATCATGTGCTGAATGGATTTCAGTTCCATATATTCGTATGACGTTCAAATAAATTTTCCCGAACATAAAAAGAATGGAATTATATTGAATGGCTCTTTAATCCATCTCGAATTATTCCATTCGTGACCGACAAAAAGAAAATTCAGGTCATTATGTTCTACTATATTATCTCCCACAAAACATTTATCGAGTGTTGACAATGAACAAATAAATCATTGTTCTACGGTTCCATGAACATTTAATTATCGGAGGCGTAAATTTCTGATTGCGGATTAAAAAAAAACGCTTGAATATCTGACAATGGGATATTATTTGAACAATTTTTTCTCCACGAATAATTAGTACAGTTAGTTGTTCGCTTGTGCAATCGGAAAAGATATGGGGTAAGGTTGGTCAAGTCGTATCCCCTAAAGTACAGTGGCTATATTCTCTAAGAATATAGTCACTGTACCATAAGGAACTGAAACTGTTATATTCAGTGCAATTGACATATTCTTCTGCATCTACTGAATATTTACTTTTTAATCAGAAATCATAGAAATTTGGCAATCTTTAATCAAAATAGGAATTTGAAGTTTTTCAAAAATATATCGTCGGTACGATTAAGGTGCGTAGTTGCCTAAGGTCTAATTTCACCAAGCTCTAAACCGAGATTGAAGTTGATGTAAACTCAATGTCAGAATTCACCATGATTTTTCAAGGGATAAACCGGGTTTTATATTAACTGCCCAATTTTGATGTTGCAATAAACAGGAACCGAGTATATGTGGTTTGACATTGACAGTATTCGAATTGTAGACACCTTTTTCCTAATTTGTAGTTGATAATATGAATATTAACTTCAAGTTTTGATATCTAGTTGGGTTGAGATATTAGAATATTGTGAAAACGATGTGCTATTCTGAAAAATAAATTTTAAAATAAATTCTTAAAAAGCACTGGTGTGAAGTCAAAAGCTTTTGTGCGCATGTTCTTCAGTCTATTTGCGAGTAACCGGAGTGTACATTTTTAACACGACATTTTTAACACGACACTCCTTTTTCAATCAAATTATCTTCTACCCAGTAGCAAATTTGAATGACGGTACCTCCATGCTTCCTCCTTAACTACCCACCCAGGTCAAAACTGTATAATTTGCAACGTTGACATTATTGTTACGCTTTAAAATCGGATTACTTAAACCCAAAGTAGTGTATATACGAATCAACTCTGATGATAAATAAGTAGTCTGTGAATTACTGTAAAAAAGAGAAGTTAGAAAGGTAGACAGCAGGATGATTAACTAATTCCAAATATCCGACAAACAAATTTGAAAACCTAAACAAAAATAGGCTAAAGATTTTTTAAATTTTCACAATCACAGTATTTATAATGTTTCTGAATATTTTTTAGAATGGGTAGCGAGTTTCAAATCTTCTTAATAAAATATAGAAAAATTGGTTCAAGCTCTGACGTGAAGTCAGAAGCTTTTGCGCGTATGTTCTATTGTCCATTCTTCTGTATTGGACACCCTTAATCGAATTTACCATGGTAAATTATGTTCGAATTAAGAGTGTCCAATACAGGAGAATGGACAACTTAATTTACCAAGGTAAATTCGATTAAGGGTGTCCAATACAGAAAATGGAGAATAGAACATACGCGCAATAGCTTCTGACTTCTCGTCAGTGCTTGAACCAATTTTTTTTTTCGTTTTTTTTTTTTAAATTTTCTAGGGGTGCGGTTCTTAAAATTTTTTTTTTCGTAATTTTTTTCAAATTTTCTAGGAGTACGGTTCTTAAAAAATTTTAAATACGTCTTTATGATGATTTTCTACTACTAGTTACCAAGCTTCAATTCGATCGAATATTCATTTTTTGAGTTATCAAGGAAATAATATTCCGGGTGAGTATAACTCGGAAACCGTTTGGCCGATTATGCCCAAAAACGAACTCTACTCTCCCTTTCAGATACGCAACCTACCCTGAAAATTGCAAGTCCCTATCTCCTTTCGTTCGAAAGTTATCGAGGCAACGGTCACCCATCTACTGAACTCACACAAGAATGCTCGAATCTCCAACAATATTCAACCGATCGTGTTAAAACTTGAAACTTGGCAGTAGAGTTAGGTTATGAAGGCTCTTGTAAAATTTCAGCAATTTCAAACGAGTAGTTACTGATATATAGAATTTTTTTTTTCAATTTTAAATGATTTTTTTTTAAATTTTTACAAATACTATCCTCTCGAGAATTTTCGGGTTGGCATTCTACAACTAATAACCATGTTTGAATTCAATCGGTTTAGTATTTTTCGAGTTAATGAGGAACAAAAAACAACCAAATTTCAGATGGCTATAACTCTAAAACCGTTTGGCCGATTATGTTCATAAACAAACTGAAATGTCGCGTTCTGGTGCACATCCTAACCTGAAAATTTCAAGCCGCTATCTCATTCCGTTCTCAAGTTATCGTGACAACAAAAATATTTTTTAATAATTTTTTAAAAATTTTCTAGTCATACGATTCGCACAAAATTTCACAAACGTGGTTAGGTTCATATTCTACAACTACTTACCAAGTTTCAATTCGATCGTATTGTCCGTCGTATTGGGATGCGCCACCCACCCTGAGAATTTCAAGTCGCTAGCTCTTTTCGTTCTCAAGTTATCGGAATCAGTCTAACACAAACAAACAAACAAACTGGAGTGAGCGAATTTAAAATTTTAAAAAGCATCTGATTTACAATAAAATTTCTTACTAGTTTAGTATTATGACATTTTTCAATCGGTGCATAGCAGTCATTTTCGACCTAAAAATTGATTATCTTTGACGTGCAATTGCGGCTGAACGGCTAAGCCGATTTCGATGTTTTGAACGCTATTAGACGCTAAATGTAATGTTCTTCGTAACAAAATACAGAAAGTTTAAAACCAGTGCTTAGTGCTTAGTTATTCAAGCACTTCATGAAAAGGCTTAGTGCTTAGTAATCCCTTAAGTGCTCTCGAGCACTTCCGAGGATTACTAAGCACTAAGGCTGGTTTTCCTGTCACGCTGACAGTCGGCGCTGACGGTCAGCGCTGATCGGTCAGCTCGGATCCTTTTAGCATCACGCTGATCACATTGAGAAATAGAAGGATGCTATTGTCTCTGGCTCACTGAATGTGGAGGCTTGTCGGCGCCAGCTAGTCAGCGGCGCCGACGCGCCGGCGCGTACGTGCGCGTATATAGCTCAGCGCTGACGGCCGTCAGCGCTGCGTGACTCGAAAACGCTACCTATAGCTACATAGGCTGGTTTTCCTGTCACGCTGACGGTCGGCGCTGACGGTCAGCGCTGATCGGTCAGCTCGTATCCTTTTAGCATTACGCTGATCACATTGAGAAATAGAAGGATGCTATTGTCTCTGGCTCACTGAATGTGGAGGCTTGTCGGCGCCAGCTAGTCAGCGGCGCCGACGCGCTGGCGCGTACGTGCGCGTATATAGCTCAGCGCTGACGGCCGTCAGCACCGCGTGACTCGAAAACGCTACCTATAGCTACATACATATTGACCTATCAGCGCCGACCGTCAGCGTGACAGGAAAACCAGCCATACATATTGACCCATCAGCGCCGACCGTCAGCGCGACAGGAAAACCAGCCTAAGCCTTTCCGAAATCTTGTCGTAACACGAATAGACGCTGACGCGCTGCGGTCGGAGGAGCTAATGAGTACCAGATTTATTCGATATATGCATTTAAATTTCTATCTTATTTACAATGCTAGATTGCTTATGAATACAATCACAATAGAAAATAATACTACCCGATTTCTCCGTATTAAATTTTTGACATTTTGAGAAATAAAAAAAAAACTGACTTCATTTTGATGAATTCGAATCCAATTATGTCTCAATGAAAAAATGCCCCAAAGAGCACTGAATTCACGTCAGTGATTTTTTTTATTATAAAGGAAAGAAAATACTTGGCCTAAGTTTCATAATATAATACTATGTTGTTGTCATAAATGTTTCGGGTTTTGTCCTATATTTAAATAGGGAAATACAGTTTACATGTGCAGAACTAAGACAACTAAGACGCTTATGGAATTCATATTTCCATCCATTGTATAATTTCCTTAAATAATAAAGACCTTTTCAATATGTGTGAGAATAGAACGAATTTTGAGATCGTTTGTTTTATAGAAATTTGTTTCGCTGCACTCTATTTACATATTGACCCATCAGCGCCGACCGTCAGCGCGACAGGAAAACCAGCCTAAGCCTTTCCGAAATCTTGTCGTAACACGAATAGACGCTGACGCGCTGCGGTCGGAGGAGCTAATGAGTACCAGATTTATTCGATATATGCATTTAAATTTCTATCTTATTTACAATGCTAGATTGCTTATGAATACAATCACAATAGAAAATAATACTACCCGATTTCTCCGTATTAAATTTTTGACATTTTGAGAAATAAAAAAAAAACTGACTTCATTTTGATGAATTCGAATCCAATTATGTCTCAATGAAAAAATGCCCCAAAGAGCACTGAATTCACGTCAGTGATTTTTTTTATTATAAAGGAAAGAAAATACTTGGCCTAAGTTTCATAATATAATACTATGTTGTTGTCATAAATGTTTCGGGTTTTGTCCTATATTTAAATAGGGAAATACAGTTTACATGTGCAGAACTAAGACAACTAAGACGCTTATGGAATTCATATTTCCATCCATTGTATAATTTCCTTAAATAATAAAGACCTTTTCAATATGTGTGAGAATAGAACGAATTTTGAGATCGTTTGTTTTATAGAAATTTGTTTCGCTGCACTCTATTTCTTATCCTTCAATGATGCATATGAGCAATGCAAGTTTTCTAGTTTACATGTTTCTCCAATTGAATACAATTTTATATAACAATTCGCAGAGAATATCCTCATTTCCATCTAAAAGTGCTTAGTGCTTAGTGCTCGAAAAATCGAATTACTTTTATAAAGTGCTTAGTAATCGCAAGCCTTTTGTGAAAATACGGTGCTTTCTGCTCGAGGCTCGGGATCATTTCCATTGAGTCCTTAGTGCTTAGGGCTCGAAGCACTTTTCTTCAGTGCTCGGCACAGTCAAGTCAAGTTTACCTCCGATCTTTGGTCAGTGAGTCGAAACTAATCGTTTGCGAAAATTACAGACATTTGGATTGATAGGCGCTCTGTTCAGGTGACCAGAGTGCCAAAAACGAAAATTCAGTTGTTCGTTATAAATTCAAATCAGTATGCCAATAAACGACACAACACCGATGTTTTTATCTCCGGATGAGGCTTACGTACACGTATAAAAAAAATATATTTTCAGGGCGTGCACTATCTGAAAAAGCCCACATCAGGTAAATATTGCTCCATTAGAGTGCTGCGTTGTTTACAAGGAGCAGAGAATTCCCGCAAAATTGTTTCATTATTCATTCGGAAAACAAATCTAGAACATGTTCATCACGCTTCTCCATTATTGGTTTCAATCGATTTGATGAATAACACGTCGAATGCAGGCTCGACGGAGTCCAGATGTGACTGAAGAAGGATATACGGTGTGGAAAAGCCAAATGGAATAAATTCATTATCTTGACGTGAACGGTTTTTTGGCGCTCTAGTTCCTCGGAACTGAGTGCTTATCAATTTGCCCAAATGTCTGTAATTTTCGAATTTTTCGATGAAAATGGTCTTAAACGATTTGGTACGTTCCACTCACTGATCAGGAATCCGTGGTCGAAAATCATTCTGTCCGGCCGGTCCGGCCGGCCGTAGGCACGATAACTCTCGAACGGAATGAGCTAAACAGTTGAAATTTTCAAAGTAGGTTTGGGAGATAAATATCTCGGCTAAGTTCGTTATTGGGCAAAATCAGAGAGATAGTTTCGGAGTAACAAAAAAAAAATTTTACAAAACAAATTACAAATTAAATTTTTTCAATAAGCAGTTTTATCATAAGAATCCAATGATATAATTTTTAACTCTAACAAGCTAATACTCTCGGAGATATGATTTTTCAAAATTTCAGTATTAAATCGTATTTCTACGTTTTCACAGAATTATATAATTATTCTATGTATGAATTGTCATAATGTCAACTTATTTTCCTGATACATGACATTATCTAATCAATCGAAGAATTATGAGAATTAAGTGTATTCCGAAATGTGAGCGAAGTGAGAAAAATCTCAGTTGTTTGCTCCGAAATTAGTTTTTCTCAGAAAAGTCTTACATTTCGGAACGGAACATGAAGTAAGAGAGCTGAGAGTAGTGAGACTGCTTTTCAGCCATAGACATAGAATGCTCAGCTCTCTCAATTTATGACGGGACTGACAGAAGGGAATATTATAACTTCAAAAATATTGGGGTTGAAATACTCGTATTTTAGCGAAGCAGCGGGGACCTCACCGGAAAATGTTTGAAAATATTACGTAAATATTGAAAGCATAATTCTGTAGTTCGAGAAAGGAAAAAATTTGGTGAACGTAGATCAGGAAATTTTTGATCGATTACAAGGTAATTTTTTATTATTACTTCTCTTCTTTCATACATGTTTTATGGAATATCTACTATTTGTAGGTACCTCGTAACAGAGTGTTTATCAATTTGCCCAAATGTCTGTAATTTTGGAATTTTTGGCCGAAAATGGTCTCAAACGATTTGGTTCGACTCACTGATCAAGAATCCGAGGTCGAAATCGATTCTGTCCGGCCGGCTGGCCGGCCGTTGGCACGATAACTCTCGAACGAAAGGAGTTAGCGGATTGAAATTTGCAAGGTGGGTTTGGAGCGTAAATATCTCGGACGAGCTCGTTAATGGGCGAAATCCATCGACCGGTTTCGGAGTTAGGGCCGATTTTAGTAAAAATATTTTTTATGAATAATTCCGAAACCGATCACTCGATCTATCTGAAAGTTAGCATCAAATTGTAGAATCATGACCTTTATACGCATGTGAAGTTTTGTATTGACCAGATTACCGCAAAGTGACAAAAAAAATTGAAAATTTAAAAAAAGTTTTTCTACAATAACTCTCGAACGGAATGAGCCAGGTAGTTGAAATTTTCAGACTAGGTTAGGGAGATGAATATCTCGGTTAAGTTCGTTATTGGGCAAAATTGGCCAGATTAAATTTGATTTCTTCATTGGTGCAGTTCTCATTCTCAGATTGCTCATTTAATCTTGATAAATAAACTATTACTTGAATTGAATTTCCTTAATATGCAGTTCTATCATACGAATACTTTGATATAATTCCCAACTCTGAGAAACGAATACTTTCGGAGATATAATTTGTCTGTTTGAACTAGAGCGCCTGAAAGCTCCTGTCCACAGGGCTTGAACCCATTTTCCTATTGTAAATACGGCTCCATCCATATACATCCATGTATATCTATGGCGATATCGCGCAGTCGTTGACAACACAAACGTCAGCATTTATTGAGGCAATTTAAAAAAAATTGGTTCAAGCCCTGTGGACAACAGCTTTTTGGCGCTCTTGTTCAAAAAGACAAATTATATCTCCGAAAGTATTGGTTTCTCAGTTTTGGGAATTATATCAATGGATTATTATGATAGAACTGCATCATGAAAGAAATTAAAATTAAAGAAAGTGTCGTTTACAAAAATGCTTCAAAAATTGACATTAAATATATTTATCAAGATTAAAAGAGCAATCTGCAATGATTCAACCTCGTGGAATGGGTTGTTGCAACTTACACTCGGTGCATAGTTTTCACAACTCGAAATACCTAAGGAAAATATCATCGAAATGTCTAGAGCAAGGCTGAAGACAATCATAGCAGATTGTCCATTTATTCCTGATATTTGAGTAGGTAGAGGCTGACGAACGAATTATTTTAATAGTTAAAAATATATTAATAAAATACTATCCTCTTTTCATAATTTAAAATTTAATAGTTCATAACACTAACACACTATTTTCTGTATTATGGACCTTAACTCAAGGAAAAATGTTTGATACACAAATGTAGATCCTTATTTCAGCATTTTTTTACTAGCAACATTATGAAAATACTGTATACAGGAACATGTCTCACAACTTGAGGAAGTAAAAGGTGATATTAACCTCAGTGGTCAACGAACAGTAATTTCTTTTGATGATTCCATTATGTTCTTCTTTCCTATTGCCTTCATAAACTACATCATTAAAATGATCCAATTCTGAAACATTAAGAATCGGATACTTGTTTTCCAACAGAAAATATTATCAAACTACGAATTGACAAGTCTCTAATAGCTAGATAAGATGACATGTATGAACAGTGAACACAGACATATATGAGAATACATAGAACTACGATGTATTTTTGAAAAACCATATCTCCGAAAGTATTAGCTTGTTAGAGTTGAAAATGATAACAGTGGATTCTTATAATGAAACTGCATCTCAAAAAAATTTAATTCAAAAGTTTTAATGTAAAAATAAATATTTTCCGTTACTCCGAAACTATTTGGCCGAATTTGCCCAATAACGAACTCAACCGAGATATTTATCCCTCAAATCTACTCTGAAAATGTCAACTGTCTAGCTCATTTTGTTCGAGAGTTATCGTGTTAACGGGGGGCCGGCCGGCCCGGACATAATCGATTTTGACCACGGATTCTTGATCAGTGAGTCGAACCAAATCGTTTAAGTCCATATTCATCAAAAAATTGGAAAATTACAGACATTTGGGCAAATTGATAAGCACTCTGTTCCGAGGAACAAGTGCGCCGGAAATAATTATGAAATGTCCCGATATTTAAACGATGGTGAGAAAATTTGGGCAATTTGTAAACTGGAGGAGTATTGTCGCTAAATGCGACAGCAGAAGCCTTAAATGTCAGTAAAACTTTCAACGGGCGCATTCAAAGTCCGATCCGAGTTGGAATTAGAACAATGTCTGATCAAATTGAATACAGTGCGCTTATTAATTATATTAAGGAGCATTAATTCGCAACTGCTGTTGAAGCGTGTCAGTTCACTGATTTCCCTGGATCCATAAGAACAGCGCGAAATATAATCAAGGAAGGTAACTCAAAAAACTATTCTGCAGCAAAGGAGACATTCTTAACAGGAGACCATAAAATGAAGAGATTGCAGTTTCAAATGAATTTTTAAATATGGATGACAATTTTTGGAGCGCTGTAGTTTTTGGCGCTCTTGTTCCTCCACAGAGTACTTATCGATTTGCCAAATGTCTGTAATTTTGGAATTTTTGGATGAAAATGGTCTTGAACGATTTGGTTCGACTAACTGATCAAGAATCCTTGGTCAAAAGCGATTCTGTCCGTTAACACGATAACTCTTGAGCGGAATGAGCTAGACATTCGAAATTTTCAGAGTAGGTTTTGCAGATAAATATCTCGGTTAAGTTCGTTATTGGGCAAAATCGACTGGATGGTTTCGGAGTAACGAAAAAAAAAATTTTTTTTTACATTACAAATTTGGAATTCAATTGTTTTCAAGGTGCAGTTCCATCATAAGAATCCATTGATATCATTTTCAAATCCAACAAGCTTAATCTTATTCACCTATACCAGACATGTGAAACGTATCTCTCAATAATCTATAATAATCTAACAAACAAACCGCCGTATTCACAAAGCACAAAGCATTCAATCTCCGTTAAGTCCTAACTGAGGTCCTCAGTTAAGGATAAATTGGGAATAATAAGGGACAATAAGGAATAAAGGTGGTAAAGCAGGCCTGTTTCACCACCGTTAAATACGTTAACTGAGGTTGCGATTCAAATTTATTCTTAACTGAGGACCTCAGTTAGGACTTAACGGAGATTCAAAGACTTAACAATGCTTTGTGTATACGGCGAAAAGTATGATTGAATTAAAAATGATCAACTTTAGGATATTATAATTACCCCTACCTTATACGCCCTTTGATAATTATCCATATCATGATGGAAACATATAATTTGGTAGTTCAGAATATCTTCAGTGGAAACATAACGGGAATATTGGCTAAGTTTCAATTGATATAATATAATTTTCAGAGTAGATTTGAGGAATGAATGTCTCGAATAGGTTCATAATTTAATTTTAAATTAGTTTCTTTCATTAATCAGCTCTATTGTAAGAATCCATTGATATCATTCCCAACTCTGAGAAACCAATAATTTCGGAGAAGAATTGTCAAAGTTTGAACAAGAGCGCCAAAGCTCGTGTCCACAGGACTTTCCCACAGTTTTTCTGATGAAAAAACTTTTCAATCGTGCTCCAGTCGACAACTTTGGTTTTATAGACCTCGAAAACGGAGTTATGACGAGGATTACGTCCACTCCGTAAGAAATAGTGGTCGCTTTTTAGTGTTTGTGGGCTTGGGTAAGCATTTATGAAACAGGTGTCTACTAGAAAATAGATGGAAGCTTAACAGGCGAACATTACAAATAAATATTAGAAAATGTAATGATACCTTCGGTTACACAGGTGTTCCCTGAAAACTTTATATTTCAAGATGATAATTCTCCTTTTCGTATATACAGGGTGACCACTGCATTAATTTCAACCAAAGATTCCTCTCATCAAATGAAACACTTTTTTCATTTACCATTTTTCCAGATTCGGCTCAGGTAAAAAGTTACAAGCGTTTAAAGATTTCACAATGTGCTCATACACTCCCGCATATAAATTATCTATGACATTGTTGGCGGACGAGAATAAGGCATGGTAACGTGGTTTACAGCTTTATTCGGGATTCCAACGCTCAGAGACGGATCTATAAAAGTAGTGAAATTTCTGGAGTTTTCCATATTAAAACATTCAATGAAGAATATCTCGAAAACGGTGCGTTTAAGGATAAATGATGAAGAATAATATAATGTTCTAAAACGATGGAGTATTCTTGAAATGACTCAAGAAAAACTTTATATGCTTTCTTTATGCTAATTTAGTTTTATGAATCCACGAGTCCATAACTAGAAAATCAGTTGAAGTAGAAAATAACTAATATTTGGAAAATATGTATCATAGTTATAGGAAACTTTATGCCAACATTCATTTTATTCGAAAAAAAGATGTCAAAGCTACAAAATAAAAACTGATATTTTTTCAAAATTTCAAGAGCCTGTATCTTTTTACCTGAGCTGAATTTGGAAAAATGTTAAATGAAAAAAGTGTTTTATTTCATGAGAGGAATCTTTGGTTAAAATTAATGCAGTGGTCAAAGACTCACCCTGTAGAGTGAGACATTGGATTCAGGAAAATAATATAATCGTATTACCTAGACCTGCAAGTCGTCCGGATATGGAATATATTTGGGGGCATTTGGTTAAATTAATGTATAATCGAACGAATTATGAGAATCCATAGAAAATGTTTGAGGTCGTATATCTGATACGAGATCATTAGTCTGGAAGCTGTTATAGCAGCCAATGGTGCTGCTTTAAAATATTAATTGTTGTATGAAAAGTTATAAAAAAATCTATCTCGTTGACTCGTTTTCATTCAGAGTTTAAATAAAGGATCGGCAATTAGCGGACCGCGGTCTGTATTTAGACCGCAAGAAATCGAAACCTATTCCTCCAAAAATTTGAACTTAGGCCTCTTCATAAAATAATTGAAAAAAATATATTAAACAGATAAATATATATCAACGAGTCCAGAGCGTTCTTGCCAATAGGGTCTTCATAATGGCTTCGTATAATTAATATACTTATGCGTACAAGTCAAATAAACCCCAGGGGATCTCATTGATCTGCCGAGAAGCAAGAGCAGACGCGTTTCTGTCTTCTTGGCCTTCATCAGTACTCTGTAGCTTCCCAACAAATTCAACTAAACTGAACCATGTTAAGCCTCTCACAGCCGGCTTGGTCGATTATACATAATCACCCACGCCACCTATGAGACAAAACAAGGAATTCAGCCTTTCCCCACCAGTGAAAATTTGAAGCGTGAAATAATTCACTGGATTTTAATCGAGAAACGAGTCCCGCAGAGCTCAGACAGTATCTTCCCATGGCCATGAACGCTGTTTTAAAAAATAATAATGAAAAATGGCGATATGGTTATAAATAAATCAACAAGTCCAGAGCGTTCCTGCCAATAGGGTCTTCATAATGACTTCGTAGGAACGCTCTGGACTTTTTGATTTATTAACAACGGTATCGCCATTTTTCATTATTATTTTTGAAAACGCTAAACAGCGTTCATGGCCATGGGAAGATACTGTCTGAGCTCTGCGGGACTCGTTTCTCAATTGAAATCGAGCGAATGATTTCACACTTCAAATTTTCACTGGTGGGGAAAGGCTGAATTCCTTGTTTTGTCTCATAGGTGGCGTGGGCGATTAGGTATCTATAATCAACCAAGCCGGCTGTGAAAGGCTTAACATGGTTCAGTTTAGATGAATTTGTGAGGAAGCTACAGAGTACTGATGAAGGCCAATAAGCCAGAAACGCCTCTGCTCTGGCTTCTCGGCAGATTAATGAAATCCCCTGGGGTTTATTTGACTTGTGAAATATATACATATGTATATTAATTATGCGAAGCCATTATGAAGACCCTATTGGCAGGAACGCTCTGGATTTGTTGATTTATTAACAATGGTATCTCCAGTTTTTATATTATTATTAGATAAATATATGCCTGTCCTATGTTTGTCAATGTTTCGTATTTTGCAAGAAATACAGCGACCGACACTTAGTGTAGATACGTGTTATTATAGTGTAGGCCTGGACTTCGCAGCAATTTACCCAAAGTATTCGAATACACTTTAAATTACTTGCTGACCCCTGGTTTAAAGGAACTTGCGAAGCATTTGGGTTTGACACTTTTATGGACTTGCAATGCAAAACCACAGAATATAGCTATTCTGTGTCGAAGCCTCATTTAATCGACTAAAAATTGCTGAATATGCTGTGTAGAGTCAGTCGTTCACCATTCGGTTGAACTGTACATATCTGTGGAAAATCCCGGAGCAAGTCAAATTTAAATTTTGAATTGACATTCTTCTTCGTTAAAATGCGAACCCTACCTTCAACCCCCTTCGAATGACAGGTACAACCCCCCATTTGTCAAATAGGAAGTATGGGCTTGTGATACATCATTTGAAAGATCTCGACATTCCTCTTTCAGAAATGATATCACTTTCATATTTATTGCAAAAATCGAATTAGAAAAAAATAATATCATGTGATTAGCGAAATTTGGTACAATATGAAAAACTAAAATGTAATACAAAATATAGCAAAAGAAATATGAATGTTAATGAAGTAGATGTTCAAAGTGTTCACTGCAAATGCTTTGGCAACATCCTAACCAAATATAAATGTCTTCCAACATTATTCAGCATCTCAGGAGTGATCGACCTAATCGCAAGCGCTATTCTATCTTTTAGGTCATTCAAATCAAGGAGTTTAGTTTTGTACTCAATGCTCTTCACATATCCCCATAAAAAGAAATCTAATGGGATAGGAACAGAGGATCGCGCTGGCCATTCGATCGTTACTCGCCTTCCTATCCTATCTGCACGATGTATATTGTATAATGTAATTTAATGAATTCGTACGGTCTGTTACAATACTCAGTCGGCAAATCATTTTGCTCAACGAGGAAATATTAAACGGAAACGTCGCTGCAAACACGCAGAGCGTCACTTCATTTGAATGGAGAGATACGAGTATAATATAATATCAGAGACACATGAATGGGAGCTAATTAGACTGCGTGATTCCAAACAAGCACCTGAAAGCAAATCTGCATACCTAACTGCTCGTAGATCTTAATTCGTTACAATGAAGTTAATCGCAATGAGTTGTATTGAGAATGTGATTCAGTGCGGAGATGTCTTTGGAGTCGATATTAAGGGTGTATTCACTGTAGAGTTGGGCGAATGATCGAATGATTTCAATAATCGATGTATAGGTTCTCGAGAGATTTCAATAATCGAATGATCATTCGAGATATTGATCATTCGGTATTTCTCTCAGTTATCATCGCGCCAGCTGCTTCGGTTGGTCCTTATCTTCAATATAATTGCGTCGGCTTCCTGCAGTATTAAGTTTCACATTTTATGGCTTTCTTTTATTACGTTGCCCTTTGTCCTTTGATAATAATTTATTATTATGCTATTTTGTTTTGGTCCAATATTTGAATATCTGTTCGATAGGGAATGGAGTATATGAAATGAATTATGAACCTAAAATTCCTTAGAATGAATTCCAGAATGACAACAGTACTCACGATAGGTACTCACATTTTAGTTTTCAGAATATTCATACAATGCACAATTATATATACCTATTTATAATCACTAAATACAATAATACCGGCAACATCAGTTCCGTCAGAAAGGGTATTTTCGAAATGTAGACCATTAACCAACCTCGGCCGTAATAGCTTAGCGCCAAAAAATGTAGACCAAATAATTTTTCTGAATGGCGAAATGTAATTTCACTGAAATTTCCCATTTTTATATTTTTACTTCATTTCATTCTGTTTTTCGCAGAAACATATTTTTGATCACATATTACACGTTCCAGATTAGATTTATTATCTATTTTCTTTTTCATCGCTCCAATTAATTGAACAACAGAGGACCAAGGATCGATCCTTGTAGTACCCCTAAATAAATTTATTCAAGTATAGGTACTCATACATACAACCCAACTAACAACTTTATATTTTATAAAAGTTGTGGAAACGTTTTCAACCAAAATCTTATAAAACATTCTTAGTCGCTGAATTGTTTTCAATACGTTTATACAACAGATATAAACCCAGAATTGGCACATTTTATAAAATAATTTTGTCATTCGAAACATTTCATAAAGCTCTTCATAAACATTACAAAACTATTTCATAAACATTCTGGTGCCATCTAAAAAACTGTTTTGTAATAGCTTTATAAGGTTTTTCATATGAGTGTTCTGAAATAAAAATGTGACATAGAATGATATCTATAAAATTAATTGATTTTAAGTTGGCAAATGACAATCCTGAATTATAACAACATAGCGAAAATATAGATGTCATGTGTCATTATGGTTTACAGGAAGCCATTTTATTTATATATACTTCTACTCTTACAGACACATGTTTGGATACACACAACGAAATTCTCAATGCAAATGAAATTTCTTCGTGAAATGTAGCACCAAAATGACATATTTTAAACGCGCCTCCTTGTTTCGAATGTTTCACACAAAAAAATGGAACAAAACAAAAATGTGACTTGTCAGTCTAATGATCCTTTGTACGAAAATGTATTCCATTTTGTTCTACAGATTATTTTTGAGTCATTTCATGCTCTGAATGGTTGAAATATCTACACATTGGCGATTTTTAGTGTGTTTAAAACTCTCCGCACTCTGAGTCATCACAAATGCCGCCATGTTTAATGGCGTTCTCTTATAAAATGATTTTGCATCAGTTTCAAGCATTTCGTTGTAATTTAGCTACTTAACAACTACTATAAAACATGTTATTATGTCCAACCGCGTGAAAGTCAACATAACCTGCAAAATCAGTGAAACAGTTAACGTTTTCCTGTGGAATATCTGATAAAAACATATTTGGATATTCAAAAGGAGAAATGACAGTTAATCTGATGAAGGTATCTTATTGATGAGTCGATATCTTGAACACAAACATGATTAATTGTTTAATGGCGTTCTCTTATAAAATGATTTTGCATCAGTTTCAAGCATTTCGTTGTATTTTAGCTACTTAACAACTACTATAAAACATGTTATTATGTCCAACCGCGTGAAAGTCAACATAACCTGCAAAATCAGTGAAACAGTTAACGTTTTCCTGTGGAATATCTGATAAATACATATTTGGATATTCAAAAGGAGAAATGACAGTTAATCTGATGAAGGTATCTTATTGATGAGTCGATATCTTGAACACAAACATGATTGTGGTGATAATTTTGCACCTACAGAAAATTGTCTTCAGCAGTAGCATAATGCTTCCTGAACCTCATGCATAGGTAAGAAATTTGTGCTTTTAGCTAGAAAACTAATATGCATTTGCTTCATGGTGATCATAACTTTTTTAGAAACGTTCAAGATTAGGGTTGCCAACCGTCCTTTATTTCAAAGGACAGTCCTTCATTTTGAAAATATGTCTTTTGTCCTTTTGAAAGGTGTCAAAGGATGGCAAATGTCCTTTGAAATCATTGGAAGATATGAATAAAAACAATATTGTAATAACCCCAAAAAACTTTCATTGTGGGAACAGAATGATCAGCTGCTTTTGGATGATATTGTCATGGAAATTGAATACCATAAAATAGTTATGAAGTGGTTACCGAAACGACAATTTACTTCTGGAAGCAAAATTGTAACTAAAAGCACTTCTATAAAACTGTTTCATTAGGTTATACAGAACATCTTTGAAATGGTTTTTTAATATATTTGAAATAAAATTATAAATATCCCCAGAATTAATAAAGAAACCATTAAAAAGCAATTCATTTTTATAAGCAGAATTGTTGTATAAGTTAGTTATAAACCTCTTAACAAATGGTTAAGTAACAGTTTTATAATATATTTCATAATTCTGCTGTATAGACGTTTTCAGGATAAATTTATAAAGTATTTCGATTATCCACAACAGAATGATGTTTATGCAGCTTTAATAAAATGAATTGATATTTCGGAAGCACTAATATGATACTTATGAAATATATTAGTCGCGAATCATTGGAGTTATAAGACAACTTTGCTGGTTGGGAATTACATAATTTCATTTTCAAGAATCAATATTTACGACAAACACAGCAGTTAATTGATTCGAACCTGGGACAAATATATTCTGGAATAATTCCTTTTTATTCCTGTAACAAGTTTCAGTCCGTCACCTAAGCTCGGCGCTTGTGTGTGATCGAACTTCCCAGGTTCAAAAATACAGAGTGTAATATCCTATGTTGCACTGACACGTTTACAAAATTTTCCATGAAGATTAAACAACCAGTAAATGAATTTTTGAAAATAAAATTTGAGTCAATTCAATAGATGCATAAAACCAATTGTGAGTGGAAAAATGTAAGTAAATGTAAATGTAATGTAAATCTACAAGCTTAAAATGTCACTTATACTAATATAATCTAAATACCTATAACGATTGTTGAACGAACCTAAGAGTCCGTGTTGCTCGAGTCGAGTGATATCTCATCTGGGTGCCATATGATAGACGACAGAAAATCATTCGAATGATTTCACTCGCATTTTTCAGAACATCTCGAGATGTTTCAATAATCGAACTGTTCGATTATTTTCATTCGAGAGGTCCTTTCACTAGTATTCAGTAAAGGTTCACTTCAACTCAAAATCAAACATCAAATCACTTCGCTCCCATTCAGTTTTGGATATAGTATTATAGGATTTTTATATCAATCGCCTAGAGGTCGATTGAATTAAGCTTCTTTCGTCTTTCACATCTTTGGTTTTGAAAAACACTTGTTCTGATATTTACACACTTTATTTACAATATAACTCAAAGAAATATTTAGAACTTTGACAGTATTTACCAGTGGCGGCTGGTGATAATTTTGTTCAGGGGGCGCTGATTCCAGAATACAAAAAAAGTATTCATATTTCGAAAGGTAATTACCAAACTCAATATTTATGTTTTTGTAGCAGATGCACTTCTCGATTATCTTTTCATGTATTCCTTAGAAACGTCTTGATCAATTTTAAAGTAGAGAAACATCTTTCAGTTTCTGCGGTTATTAGCATCGGTATTAAAAAAAAACAAAACTTTACATATTTCACAAAACGTTGAATCCAAACCATACGGCACTATATTAAATTTAAAGTACGTAAGCAACCGGTCACGTTCGTTCTCGTTTTCTTATGTTATTAATCGAGTCTTCCGACTTCTTATGACAATGTAGTGCAAGATTGCATATTATGCCACACAAATTCAGACTATCGATAAGTATTGACGGGACGTAACGGTTTCTTAACCCAGATGTTACCAAAACTTTTACTTGGAAGTATTTTAATCCTGATGATATTTTTGTGTTCAGATTTTGAATACAAATATATTCAGTGAAATCCATTTTGAAAAATTTTGATTAGTTTTCGAAGAAACAGCCGTCCTTTTAAAAGGACCCTGGTAGTATGAACTATTTTGGATTTCTAAGTTTTATCCAATATGAGAAATGTTCAAATTTCTTGATTATAACAGAACAATATTATTTTGTTTCGAAAAGTAGAGAGCATTGTTTAGGAGGAAGGCCTACTTAACATTTATCGTACAAGAAATTAACCTATTCATGGCAATAGGTGCATTTACGTTGTGTATTTTGATAAACAACCGAATGGCCGATGCTGTCGTACCGCGAATGACTATGAAAAGTAGCACCCAAACGTACAGGCCCTATTTTTGCGCGTATGTTCTGGGGAACATACGCGTTATAGTTTTGCCCAATGAAATTTAATTCTGTGGTGCCGTCCGGCCGGCCGTCCGATGCCACGATAATTTGAGAACGAAAAGAGCTAGCGACTTGAAATTTTCAGGGTGGGTGGCGCATCGTAATACGACGGATAAGTTCGTTAATGGGCATAATCGGCCCAGTGGTTTCCGAGTAATAATTTTGTTTTCAACCAAAATAAATCCGATCGAATTTAAACTTGGTGAATAGTTGTAGAATATAGACCTAAGCACGTTTGTGAAATTTTGTGAGAATCGTATTGCTAGAAAATTATTAAAAAATTATTAAAAAATATTTTTGTTGTCACGATAACCTGAGAACGGAAGGAGATAGCGGCTTGAAAATTTCAGGTTAGGTTGTGCATCTGAATGCGACATTTGAGTTTGTTTATGAGCATAATCGTCCAAACGGTTTTAGAGTTATAGCCATCTAAAATTTTCTGAAATTTGGTAGTTTTTTGTTCCTCATTAACTCGAAGAATACAAAACCGATTGAATTCAAACATTACTATTAGTTGAAGAATACCAACGCGAAAATTCTCGCAGAATTTCGTGAGGATGGTATAACTAGAAAATTAAAAAAAAAATAGTTGAAAATTATTGAAAACAAATCTATATATCATAAACTATTCGTCCGGCATGGCTGAAATTTTGGAACAGCCTTCAGAACCTAACTCTACTGCAGAATTCCAAGTTTGAACACGATCGGATCTATATTGTTGGAGAACCGCGCAGCCTTTTGTGAGTTCGGTAGGAGATGCGAATCGTCGTATGATATGTTGTCTATGGTCGTATTTTTGCGAGAACCTTCAGTTCAAAAATAAAAATATGAATGTCATGATGACATATCTTTTACGCGTATGTTATGGGAAAATCGTATTATGTATTTCATCACAAATCTATGGGAGATGATAGCCCTACATCGCATGCGCCCCGTTTTAACCTCAACATCGAATCTGATCTGAATGTGATCAAAACACAAATACAAAACGTAAACAAAATATTCTCAATCCACGAAGTACGAACGAGTATTCCTTCTGTTGAAAATAATCGAGATTACCTTGTATTTGAAGATTGGAGGAATCTAGAAATATTGTTTACGTATGTGAAAGAAATTCCAAATTATGGAGAACTGTGGAAAAGTTGTTCAGAAAGAAGATATCTGGTATATGTCCTTCAGGATTTCTGGCTAAAAATCAGCAGTAAGTAATAGAAGTGAATTGAATGAATTACTTTACTCAGAGAAATCCAAGTCTTAATATTTTCTTTCAGGTTGAAATGAATTAAGGTCCAGTTGACGTAGAGCAAAAAAGTAATGCTTTTCGACAAATAGAATGCATGAGTTACTCTTGGAGTTACTGCAGATAGAATTCTTAAAAACAAGGTATATGGAACTTAGTCGATTGAATATTTGTGAAGATTAAGTATACCTCATGAGAAAATTTAATATTGATAAGAGGCAACCAAGATGACATGAACACTAATGGCGTATTCCATTGGTAGAACTCGTGCGCACTGAGTGCATGAATCGTATTCCATTGGGGAATTTCGTCAAGCATTTTGACACATTTTGACGTCCAGTGCAACATTTTTTGCACTCAGTGCGTGCTCAGTGCAGCACTGGTGCTGCCAATGGAATACGCCATAAAATTTCTGCACCTACCCTATTATTCAGATTTGGCCCTTAGCTACTTTTACCTGTTTACACATAACATTTGCATAATACTATTGCACAAAAAAAAACAGTTGAATTACGCTTAGACCAGTGAATTTTGAACACTTTTCTGTTTTCCTGATATCATGGGTCTCTTACGATCCATCATCAGGGTGTGTGGATGCCAGCGTGTACCTATATAATAGGAATCTTAACAAAACATTTTAATTTTTCTAATTGCAGAATATTTTAAAATATGGGAGTAGAAGGTGATGCAATATAACATGTGTGTAGGTATGTGCGATTGGCTCAGTGGTAGAGTAATTGACTTGGGAGCGGAAGCCCCAAGTTCAATTCAGAGGCTAGGAAAGAAATTTTCTAGTCACGGTAATCGCCACCATTCGCTGTTGGGTCAAAAATTAACAGTGCTGTGCCTAAGGTGGCGTAAGGACACAGTGACAAAGCCTACACAGAACACAACTGCTTCTCCTAACTCAGGGCAAGCTCTTAGAGCTTATGAGGGGTCTCCTTGTGGAAGACCCAGGAGGATCAGTATAATAATAATAATATATTATGTATATTGTTTTCCCGTGGAACTTCAGGTATATGTTTCTTAAATGCTTGTTGCTTAGCATGCTTAACAATGAATACCTCTGAAGAACAGATTTTACTAATATTATAATAGAATGGCTTGATAATTCAACGCTAACTTTGAAAATGATGTATCCTAGTGTTGCGGAGGAAAATCCAAGTATATTTTACAACGAGAAGTAGTATATAAGGAAATGGAGAAAGTCAGTTATCATATTTTAATAATAATCTATATACAAGTATTTATCCTCCCTGCAATGTTTCACGAATCCTCCATGATTATGTGGGCAGCAGTGGTCCAAACTCGAAACAATGCATTGCATGCTGCTTGATGTAGAATTGAATTTTCAAAATGAATGTTATTCTTGATCTCTCTTGAAGTAAATAATCGAATATGTTAATAGAGTTTTATTCGAAATTATTTCCTTTGTTTGTATTACGGCTTCAGTGAGGTATACAATTTTTTTGTTCACTGAGGGCTGATATATTTTACGACCTGTAAACTGTCAAGTAGCCTTACCGAAAGGAAAGTAATCTGTAAATGTTCACTTTAAAGGGGATCAGTAAATTCAACGAGCACATAGTTGACGAATACTTTACGGAGAGGTTGAATAAATCGGCCCTTAGTAGATAGTATAAAACAATATATAGATTGGTATCTAAATAAATGAATCTTATTTTCACAATAACTCTTTTCCCCTAACCCATGAAAACAAATTTTCACAGACAATTTACATGAATCATTAGCTTCAAACGTTCATTATCTTGAAATACAAATGAATAAGTGGAAATTTAATTTTAATATTTCAATATTGAATGGAATATTTAGAGTTTATCTATAATTTCAGATATCTCATCTCATCAACGATTGACAAAAGTATTGAAATTGATTATGCATTAAACGATGTGTTCAAATGTCAAATTATTACCATATTCCATATCGACAGACATTCTTGTAATGATTATGAAGAATTAAAAAGGTTTTTTTATTAAATATTTAAAACTGTAATTAGTTCTTTGAAATACCATTGAATGAAGAAATTCTTGTAAGTTAACAAAATATCTTTATTTGAACAATAAAAATGCATCATTTTATTAAAATGATAGTTTGACTATCCAATAATTGCTTATTTTCTTTATAATATTTTTGCTGTAAGTCAGTATAGCTTAGAACTTTCAAAGTAACGTCCAACAATATTAATTTAAATGATATTATAAATAAAAAAACAATATACCTACTTCAACAATGTTTCTTGAATTATAGACTTTACAGAATAAAATAGGTAGGTATACTTCTAATAGCGTAGAACTTTCAAAGTAACGTCCAACAATATTAATTTAAATGATATTATAAATAAAAAAAAAATTGGTTCAAGCACTGACGTGAAGTCAGGAGCTTTTGCGCGTATGTTCTATTGTCCATACTCCTGTAATGAACACTCTTCTTAATCGAATTTACCATGATGAATTCTATTGTCCATTCTCCTGTATTGGACACTCTTCTTAATCGAAACTCTTCTTAATCGAATTTACCAAGATGAATTCTATTGTCCATTCTGGACAATAGAATTCATCATGGTGAATTCAATTAAGAAGAGTGTCCAATACAGGAGAATGGACAATAGAATTCATCATGGTAAATTCGATTAAGAAGAGTGTTCATTACAGGAGTATGGACAATAGAACATACGCGCAAAAGCTCCTGACTTCACGTCAGTGCTTGAACCAATTTTCTTATATGATTCAAGAAGTTCCTGTGCAATATATCTTCTAAAAGCGCCAGTTGAATTTCTTGTAATTATTTCACCGACTTTCCATGAATATTTTTTTCGCATTGCTGCCTGAGGAATCATGTTGGTGATCCTAACGAAGGCCGCTAAGGGAAGATCATCTTCATAAGAGTCTGAATATTTATCACTTCGTCTAATTTCCGCTTCGGCTGTAAGATGAATACCAGATAGATTGTGAACAGTAACCTCGCCTTCACTTCCTGAATCTTCAAATGTGACTTAGGAATTTGCATTTTCAGGTGGGGGCAATATTATTTCATGTGACGTCTCCAAACTATTTTCCACATATTGTCAATTTTCCTAGTATTTCACGGAGCCGCAAAAGACGTTTGAAATAACTTTACTGTAAAAAGTGTACAAATTGTCAAATTTTATTTCAGAGTAATCGTAGTAGCCCATAATGCCGGGGTCCTTTATAAAGGACGACAATATTGATGTACCACCTTTGAAAATATGAAATAGTGGATGAAAAGAAATTCTTATTGGAAATCAACCTTATACTATATTCAATAAGTTCATGGTCAAATAAATACTAATTATCATAAAATATTCTTAGAATGCATAAATCCAGTCATCTTATATGCCATTGAGAATTTGCTCTTCTTTAACTAGCAATTCGATTCTCAAGAACTGTTGATGGAATGAAAACTAAACAAACAACAGTTGGATTGATATCCTAGGAAGTAACGAATGCAGTGCCATCCCTGACAATAATGCCGAACTCTTGTATTGCAGACTTTTGTAGTGATCCTTTTAAAGGACCATGATATTAAGTGGGTTAATACCATTTCGTTGTGCTAACGAATATTTTCGCCATATGCACTACTTAAACCAGAAGCTATAGTGCTTTCAAGATTCCGCCCGGCATAGTGCGGACGCTCATAGTATACCTTTACTATGTGGACGCTTAACGCAAATGTAATTATTGTGAAATATAGATGTTCTAGGTAAAAATATAAATACGTCATTTTTATAGGGAGGGCAGCGGGCGGCACCTCACCAGCCGCCTCTGGTATTTACTTTTGTAATTAGGTACTGAAGTTTGACATCTACCGCAATACGCTCTTTCTTCGTCTAAGTCAGAGTTCCTCGTATTCAACAAAATATCATCTAAGTCTCAGGGATGAAAACTATTCGTACACCGCTAACCGTCTCAATTCTACCGTCTACGTCCTATCCCTGATCAGAACTCTCTGCTCTTTTTTCTGCTTCCTCATACCCTAGGTACCTATTATGTTTACCCCCCCCCCCCCCGCACTTCGCCTTTCCCTCGATCAGAACTGGGTAGTACGCCCAAGGTTGGTGATTCCCTGGCTGAAAATATCCCGCCTAAGACCACTAGGATTCAACGGGAACGATCCCACGGTTTAAGGCAATTCCAGGAATGTAGTCGTTTTTTGTTGCACGACAATTTATGAGAGCCCTTCGAGTATCATAAACTCTTTGGAGACGTCAGAGAGTCGGGGTTTGGTATTAAATTCTTCCTCCAGTCGGGTCGTACATGGTGTTTGGGATCTGTCTACGATTGCTAACGATATATTGATGGGTTTGAGGCGCCTGAGTGTCCAGAGAAGGTCTGATGTATTGATAATGCGTCGTTTGCACCCTTCAAATATAATCCTAATCCTAACTATACAATGCGCGTCAAAATTATGGAACAAATTCATTTTCTCAGAAGATAAATATTTGGCAACAAAATCCTGAAATAGGTCAATTTTTTTTTCACTTTATCAAATTTTTATGCATTTTTGAAGGATTTTTGTTGCACCCTGTGCCATCCCTGTGTTCATGCACAACATTCAACCCCCTCACGCCCCCCCAATTTTTTTCTCCATTAAAGGGTTCGTAGGGGTTGAAAGTTGTGCATGAACAAAACTGTAATGGTCCACTTTCATTCAGTGACGAATTTCATCAGGTACCATCGTCTCAAAGTAAGTGAGCCATGACAAAGTGCACATACTGAAAACCTCTTTGAACTAACTATTTTTCAAAAAAGAAAAATTTTTTCTTGAAAATTCCTGCACGCCTGTAAAGAAGATACAAAGACCTTCCCAAAAAAGTACCACAGGACCCACTTTCCCTATTCAAAACATTTAGAGGGTTGATGAGGATGGCACAGGGTGCAACAAAAATCCTTCAAAAATGCATAAAAATTTGCTAAAAGTGAAACAAAAATTGACCTGTTTCAGGATTTTGTTGCCAAAATATTTTTCATCGGAGAAAATTAGTTTTTTCCATAATTTTGACGCGCACTATATACAAGTAGAATAACAATCCTTAACGAAAACCTACAGTATCATAATGGTACCGGGGCAAAATCAGCAGGGTCCAAAATTTGTCGGTTGAATTTTCGAGCGGTACTAATGTCCACAATTTAATTGACCTCAGCTCAGATATATTAGCAAAGGGCCAGGCTAGCTATTATGAACACCCTCAATCGTAAAACGTTATTGAATCGGCCACATGGACAAAATTCGTCAGAAGAGTTCCAAAGTTTACGGGATCTCAAATCCACATTATGTATTGAATAATTCCTTTATTTCGTAAATCCAACCATACTGCGGAACTGTATTACTCACCAATATTAAACTGTACAACTCATTCATTTATGAAAATAGAAAATTGAAAATAAAAATATTATCAAAATGAACAAAAAACCACACGGCGAAAACATATAATAATAATGAAAAATGGCGATACCGTTGTTAAAAAATCAACAATTCAAGAGCGTTCCTGCTAATCGGGTCCGGGTCCTTCATGAATGGCTTCGTATAATAAATATACTTATGCATATATTTCACAAATCAAATAGACCCCAGGGGGTTCATTGATCTGCCGAGAAAGCAAGAGCAGACGCTATTCTGGCTTCTTGGCCTTCATCAGTACCCTGTAGCTTTCCCAACAAATTCAACTAAATTGACCCCGGTTAAGTCTCTCAGAGCCGGCTTGGTCGATCATTATAATCGCCCACGCCACCTATGAGACGAAACACGGAAATCAGCCTCTCCCCACCAGTGAATATTTGAAGCGTGAAATCATATGCCACCATTCACTCGATATTAAATCAAGAACGAGTCCCGGCAGTCCCGCAGAGCTCAGACAGTATCTTCTCAATGACCATGAACGCTGTTTAGCGTTTTCAAAAATAATAATGAAAAATTGGTTCAAGCACTGACGTGAAGTCAGGAGCTTTTGCGCGTATGTTCTATTGTCCATACTCCTGTAATGAACACTCTTCTTAATCGAATTTACCATGATGAATTCTATTGTCTATTCTCCTGTATTGGACACTCTTCTCAATCGAATTCACCATGATGAATTCTATTGTCCATTCTGTATTGGAGACAATACAGGAGAATGGACAATAGAATTCATCATGGTGAATTCGATTGAGAAGAGTGTCCAATACAGGAGAATAGACAATAAAAATCATCATGGTAAATTCGATTAAGAAGAGTGTTCATTACAGGAGTATGGACAATAGAACATACGCGCAAAAGCTCCTGACTTCACGTCAGTGCTTGAACCAATTTTTTTTTCGATTAAAAGGGTCCAATCAGGAGAACAGACAATAGAATTCATCATGGTAAATTCGATTAAGAAGAGCAAAAGCTCCTGATTCACGTCAGTGCTTGAACCAATTTTTTTTTCGATTAAGAGTGTCCAATACAGGAGAATGGACAATAGAACATACGCGCAAAAGCTCCTGACTTCACGTCAGTGCTTGAACAAATTTTTATATTAGCCATCAAACCTTTTTAATTCTTCATAATCATTACAAGAATGTCTGTAATGAATGTATGGAATATGGTAATAATTTGACATTTGAACACATCGTTTAATGCATAATCAATTTCAATACTTTTGTCACTCGTTGATGAGATGAGATATCTGAAATTATAGATAAACTCTAAATATTCCATTCAATATTGAAATATTAAAATTAAAATGGAAAAGTATAACGGGTAATTCCATTTTAATAAACTTATCCGCGTTATCCTATTTTCATATTAAAATTAAATTTCCACTTATTCATTTGTATTTCAAGATAATGAACGTTTGAAGCTAATGATTCATGTAAATTGTCTGTGAAAATTTGTTTTCATGGGTTAGGGGAAAAGAGTTATTGTGAAAATAAGATTCATTTATTTAGATACCAATCTATATATTGTTTTATACTATCTACTAAGGGCCGATTTATTCAACCTCTCCGTAAAGTATTCGTCAACTATGTGCTCGTTGAATTTACCTACTGATCCCCTTTAAAGTGAACATTTACAGATTACTTTCCTTTCGGTAAGGCTACTTGACAGTTTACAGGTCGTAAGATATATCAGCCCTCAGTGAACAAAAAAATTGTATACCTCACTGAAGCCGTAGTACAAACAAAGGAAATAATTTCGAATAAAACTCTATTAACATATTCGATTATTTACTTCAAGAGAGATCAAGAATAACATTCATTTTGAAAATTCAATACTACATGAAGCAGCATGCAATTTTTTCGAGTTTGGACCACTGCTGCCCACATAATCATGGAGGATTCGTGAAACACTGCAGGGAGGATAAATACTTGTATACAGGGTCTTTCACGAGGAACCTCACCCATATTTATATGGGAAACTACTGAACGTATTTTCATGAAATTCAGCACTTATAAGTACTTCACGATGCTGATGAAATCTAAAATATTTTCAAGGCGTTTTTCCGGAAATGACGTCAACTTCCGTTTTTCAAATTAGAACACCATTTTTTCATTGCAGAAATAGATTCCTTAGAAAATTTCAAGTTATTTTGATGTAACATTTTTCAGTTTTGGTTGGAAAATTCTCTCTGAGCGGGAAAATTCGAAAAAAAAATCGAAAATAGAGCTCCGCTGAAACAAGAATAACTTCGAGGTTTTTGGATGGAAAATTTTCATTTTTGGGATTTTTCAAGATGTAAGATTGATGTATCCACTTCAAAAATCGAAATCGCGATTCATGATACAGGGGGTGAAAAAATCGCTTTCAAAGTTAGGGATGACAAAATCGTGAAAAATCAATTTTTTCAAATTAGAACCCCATTTTTTTATGGCAGATATTGAATCTACGTTAAAAAATAATGTGAGTGTATGCATCACACCCTTGCCCTAAAGTGGATATTTTCTGAGTTATTCACAAAAAACTGTTTTTCGTCTTGAATTTTCAGCTATTTCTTTTCCCTTCACACCAAAAAGATGAAATTTTCAGGAACTGTTACTTAAATCATGTTTAGATTTTACTACCCTAATATGCAAGAGAAAAAAGTTACAGGTTGTTCCTAAATAGATGGCGAATTTTGATTCGAATTTGTATCGGAAACCTCTTTATTTCAACTAATCGGCCATCGGTTTTCTCTCCAGTGATAAATAAATAATTCCTTATGAACCATATGCAAAAACTTACCATGTTTTACATTCTTTTTTTTTAATGATAGATATCATTAATTACATCTGCCAAATTCCTCTTTATTCAGTAGCATTTTGTGTTTACTATTAATTTGGTGATAATTCGTATTAAGTTATAAAATGGATCACTATGCCTAATTTTACCAATGAAGATTATATAAATCTCATTCTACTTCATGGAGAATGTAATAAAGTTGTAGATATAACGATTCGACTGTTCATTGAGAGGTTTTCTAACCGACCCAGACCAACGAGAGATACCATTAACAGAACCATGACAAACTTGAGAAATGTCGGATCTTTCGTTAAGAAAACTATACACAGAGAAAAAAGTGTATAGTAGAAGATGAGAACAACGAAATTACAGTTCTTGCATATTTTCGTGTGAATCCTCAAAATTCTCTCAAAGATGCCGAGATTGATCTGGGATTATCTCAATCGAGTGTTTGGAGAATATTAAAAAAACATAAAATGCACCCATATAAATTCAATAGGGTACAGCATTTGAAGGAAACTGATTTCGTCAGGAGAACAGAGTTTTGCGAAGCGATTTCAAGAGAATGAAAACTTTTTGGACTGTATAATTTGGACAGATGAATCTAAATTCACAAAGAATGGTTCTTTCAATAGGCATAACAGTCATTATTGGGATGAAGAGAACAACCACCACTTCAGACAATGGAACTTTCAAGAGACCTGGAGTTTCAATGTTTTTTGCGCCATCAAAAATAATGCAATTCTCGATGTTCACATTTATGATGGGACTTTAACTGGTAAGATAGAACACTACACATGTTTGCATTATTTAAAGAATGTTCTCCCTTAGGAGATAGATATTCTGACATATTGACTCAAATAATTGAGCCGCTAGTACAGAACCATAATGACTTATGGTATCAACAAGATGGCGCGCCTCCACACAATTCACTCAATGTGTCAAATATCCTCTACAGGCTATTTGAAGATCGATGGTTGGCGAACAATGGTCCACATCTTTGGCCACCACGTTCTCCAGATAACTCCTTTAGACTATTATGTATGGGGTAGGATAAAAAATATTGTCTACTCAACTCCCCTGACTGATAAAGAGGACTGCATAGAACGAGTCAGAAATGCGTTCAGGTTTGTTTAGATTTTTAGATTCATAGTTTTGAAACTCAATTTGGTTTTTAAACACTTTTGCAGATCTCTTTCTCCCGATGAAATAAGAAGAGCAACGCACGAAGCATTCCTGAGACGTATAAATAAATGTCTAGAAATTAACGGTCAAAACTTTGAGCATCTTCTCTAGTTATAACTGCGAGAGTTTGCCATGGCTCTCCTAATAGTAACTTGAAGTCGGTTTCAAGAAGGGGTGAAAAATCTACAGCATGGTTCAAATAACAGTTCCTGAAAATTTCATCTTTTTGGCGTGAAGGGAATAGAAATAGCTGAAAATTCAAGACGAAAAACAGTTTTTTGTGAATAACTCAGAAAATATCCATTTTAGGGCAAGGGTGTGATGCATACACTCACATTATTTTTTAACGTAGATTCAATATCTGCCATAAAAAAATGGGGTTCTAATTTGAAAAAATTGATTTTTCACGATTTTGTCATCCCTAACTTTGAAAGCGATTTATTCACCCCCTGTATCATGAATCGCGATTTCAATTTTTGAAGTGGATACATCAATCTTACATCTTGAAAAATCCCAAAAATGAAAATTTTCCATCCAAAAACCTCGAAGTTATTCTTGTTTCAGCGGAGCTCTATTTTCGATTTTTTTTTCGAATTTTCCCGCTCAGAGAGAATTTTCCAACCAAAACTGAAAAATGTTACATCAAAATAACTTGAAATTTTCTAAGGAATCTATTTCTGCAATGAAAAAATGGTGTTCTAATTTGAAAAACGGAAGTTGACGTCATTTCCGGAAAAACCGGAGGTGCTCATGCCTTGAAAATATTTTAGATTTCATCAGCATCGTGAAATACTTATAAGTGCTGAATTTCATGAAAATACGTTCAGTTGTTTCCCGTATAAATATGGGTGAGGTTCCTCGTGAACGACCCTGTATAGATTATTATTAAAATATGATAACTGACTTTCTCCGTTTCCTTATATACTACTTCTCGTTGTAAAATATACTTGGATTTTCCTCCGCAACACTAGGATACATCATTTTCAAAGTTACCGTTGAATTATCAAGCCATTCTATTATAATATTAGTAAAATCTGTTCTTCAGAGGTATTCATTGTTAAGCATGCTAAGTAACAAGCATTTAAGAAACATATACCTGAAGTTCCACGGGAAAACAATATACATAATATATACCTACACACATGTTATATTGCATCACCTTCTACTCCTATATTTTAAAATATTCTGCAATTAAAAAAATTGAAATGTTTCGTTAAAAATGCCTATTATATAGGTACACGCTGGCATCCAAACACCCTGATGATGGATCGTAAGAGACCCATGATATCAGGAAAACAGAAAAGTGTTCAAAATTCACTGGTCTAAGCGTAATTCAACTGTTTTTTTTTTTGTGCAATAGTATTATGCAAATGTTATGTGTAAACAGGTAAAAGTGACTAAGGGCCAAATCTGAATAATAGGGTAGGTGCAGAAGTCATTTGAAATGTAATTCATACAGTTTTGCTTGCTAATGACATGTTTATGATTATACTAACCATTCTAGGTCTTCCCTAAGGAAATCCCACAGAAGCTCCTAGGAGAGTCAGTTTTGTTCTGTGTATATTTTATTAATGTATCCTTACGACAGCTTAGGCAAGGCACTGGGTGGTTTTCACCTAAGTACATGATGAATAGAATACTTATCCCATAATATATATAGCTTCGGCAAAATGACAAAACAGAATTAAGTGTAAAATGTAAAATTTTGAGTTGGCTTTATTTTTTATAGTCATAGCCTACTCATAACAACCACTTCCTTAGTATATTGCGGAACATATTTAAATGCACCTTGAATCGAGCATTTACGGTTTATTTCGTTCACTCCCTGATTTATCGTTCACTCTCGAATTTCAAAACGAGAATATCTTGAAACTTGCTTATTGCAGATACGTCCCTTTGTCATTTCAACGATATGAGAACCACCACCAATTTGTTTGAATAGAAACACTAGATTTTCTTCTTGGCTATTCCACTCTTGAACTTTAAAAATTTTAGTGTTCATGTCATCTTGGTTGCCTCTTATCAATATTAAATTTTCTCATGAGATATACTTAATCTCCACAAATTTTCAATCGAGTAAGTTCCATATACCTTGTTTTTAAGAATTCTATCTGCAGTAACTCCAAGAGTAACTCATGCATTCTATTTGTCGAAAAGCATTACTTTTTTGCTCTACGTCAACTGGACCTTAATTCATTCCAACCTGAAAGGAAATTAAGACTTGGATTTCTCTGAGTAAAGTAATTCATTCAATTCACTTCTATTACTTACTGTTGATTTTTAGCCAGAAATCCTGAAGGACATATACCAGATATCTTCTTTCTGAACAACTTTTCCACAGTTCTCCATAATTTGGAATTTCTTTCACACACGTAAACAATATTTCTAGATTCCTCCAATCTTCAAATACAAGGTAATCTCGATTATTTTCAACGGAAGGAATACTCGTTCGTACTTCGTGGATTGAGAATATTTTGTTTACGTTTTGAATTTGTGTTTTGATCAGATTCAGATTCGATGTTGAGGTTAAAACGGGGCGCATGCGTAGATCAGAATGTAGTTTGTAGTATATCCATTAATCATGACTCATTCTCAAAAATACCACACAAGCAAGTTACCGATCACTGCTAATATTTATTATTTACCAGAAATTCATCACAAATCGAAACTATTTAAATTAGAAATGTCAATTTTTACATGACTAACCCGGACTTAGCCATTTAACCCTGCTATTTTGCCGGATTAAATTTTTATAGTTTTAACCCAGGGTTAGGCTCTAACTCTTGAAGGTGCAAGACCTATTATCAATTTAACCCTAGGTTTAGAGTTAATCCGGATTTAATTAGATAACCCGCATTCGTGCAAGTGGGCCTTAGTGATAGAAAAACTGGCCTAAAATTCCTCTCTACCCATCACAAGATTTAATATCCACAAATGAGCCTCTCACCTTACAAGATCAGAAGCCATCAGCAAAATTTCAGCGATATCATATTAAAAATAATACATAACCTTTCAAAAGTCCCCTCTCGCAAATATACTCCTCTGAAGGCACATGGATCTCTTGAAGAAGAATCGCCTTCTCTATTTCTCAAAGATATTCACTCTTGTTCATAGAAATCCCTTCAATATTTAGTTGCCTCCTCCTAAGGAGGATCTCTTTCAAAACCAGGTCTGACCACTAATGTAGGGCTATCATCTCCCATAGATTTGTGATGAAATAACACGATTTTCCCATAATATACGAGCGAAAATATGTCATCATGACATTCATATTTTTATTTTTGAAGGTTCTCGCAAAAATACGACCATAGACTACATATTATCATACGACGATTCCCATCCGCTACACTTGGCTACCGCTACGCTACCGAACTCACAAAAGGCTGCCCGGTTCTCCAACAATATAGATCCGATCATGTTCAAACTTGGAATTCTGCAGTAGAGTTAGGTTCTGAAGGCTGTTCCAAAATTTCAGCCATGCCGGACGAATAGTTTATGATATATAGATTTGTTTTCAATAATTTTCAACTATTTTTTTTTTAATTTTCTAGTCATACCATCCTCACGAAATTCTGCAAGAATTTTCGCGTTGGCATTCTTCAACTAATAACAATGTTTGAATTCAATCGGTTTTGTATTCTTCAAGTTAATGAGGAACAAAAAACAACTAAATTTCAGAAAATTTCAGATGGCTATAACTCTAAAACCGTTTGGACGATTATGCTCATAAACAAACTCAAATGTCGCATTCAGGTGCACAACCTAACCAGAAAGTTTCAAGCCGCTATCTCCTTCCGTTCTCAGGTTATCGTGACAACAAAAATATTTTTTAATAATTTTGTAATAATTTTCTAGCGATACGATTCTCACAAAATTTCACAAACGTGCTTAGGTCTATATTCTACAACTATTCACCAAGTTTAAATTCGATCGGATTTATTTTGGTTGAAAACAAAATTATTACTCGGAAACCATTGGGCCGATTATACCCATTAACGAACTTGTCCGTTGTATTGGGATGCGCCACCTACCCTGAAAATTTCAAGTCGCTAGCTCTTTCCGTTCTCAAGTTATCGTGGCAACGGACGGCCGTACGGCCGGACGGCACTACGCCACTGCTCAATACTGAAATCTCTTAATATATTCTGATCCCTATCTGGAACGGATGTTATGAAACTTTCAAAAATTAATTCACCTTACAAAGTTTCATTAATTTCACCCCAATAAGTTAGGGAAAGATCCAAGTACGGTGGATTTTCTCTAATTGGATTGCCTAATTCAACGTACTTCAAAACATAAACTGTAAACATTTCAGCGGGGTAACAACAAATTTTTGTCTGCAAAATTACAAGGATTTATCATCCGACTCTATTATAATTAATCCGAACTTGTTTGGTTTTTGATGGTTTGTTTCGTATACATGGTGATTCTTTAAGTTGTACAGTTATTTTAACCATAAATACCTCTTGTCGATTGCAACACGTTTTTCATTTGCCATTTATCCAGATTCGGCAAAGGTAAAAAGTTGTAAGCGTTTAAATATGTACCTACTTTACAATGTGATAATAATCCACCCCTGCACTTTCTTCAGTTGCTGAACACATAAACACTTACTGGATTAAATATCGTATTATTATCTAAAAGTTTTATCATCTGATGCTCGATAGCTCGATATTCAATGAAATTATTTAAGAAAACTTATTTACTCACTCAAGTCTTATGAAATGGTCCGAAATAATCTTTATGCATTCGTAAAGAAAATATTACACTCTTCCTGAATATTAAAACACCAAATTTCCATTCAATATCCACTATAATCCAATTTCATCATCGCATATTCTCACATTCCTTAAATATTATAATTCGCATCATATAAATGAAAATCATATGATATCAAACAATTCCAATCTCATTATGAACAACAACAATTATAAACTCTATCATTCCTATCAATATATGAACCAATTTATAGATAGCATAAAGCCTAGGCATATTATATTTGCAGAATGCAAATAATTTACTCTATTTCAGTATCGTAATAAGTTCGTTACAGCACTAAAAACAGTGCTGTAATGAACTGATTCCCGCATTGTTTCTGGTTATATTTTACGTTTTGTGGTACTCCGTACTGACATTCGATCCTATCAAATTTCAACACGCGTCAATTGTGAATATAATATAAGCTGGATGTAGTGATATAATTGTTGAGAGGAAAAGTTTTATTTTCATTAAAAAATATGGTACTAGAGATTTCATTCTTGCTAATTTTGAATCATTCATGCTATAGGAAAACTGTGTTAATTCTGATTTCCAATCCCTATACGTACGATTCAAATTCCGTAATCTGTCAACTTTCATAACAGTCACACCAACTGCCAAGATACAATACAAAAGTCACTAGGATGTATAATCGGAATTCTTCATTAAATTTCAACAGTATTCTACAAAACTTAACTGAAATAGAGAAAATATCGCAGATGGCAATTCCAAGACTCATGCATTCGCACTCGTGTTTGAATAGTATCCCATTCTGCAACTTGTTTTGGAATATACTATTAATTCACAACTAGGGCTTCACGCGTTTATAGCACGCGCGCAAAAGCAGATTGACCTAACAATTAAATAAAAAGTGTAAAAAGTCATTGTTAAGTCAATCTGCTTTGGCGCGCGTGCTATAAACATGATTAGGATTATAGTGACCCTCCCAAATCTTCTAGGAGCTTGTGCGACTAAGGAGAGTCAGTTGTGTTCTTTTCCAACTTTGTTAATCTATCCTGATGGTAGCTTAGATACAGCACTGTTAATTTTTGAACCGACAGTGAATGGTGTCCAATATCCTTTGGGTAGATCTTCGGCTCACTCTATCCACTGAGCTTGAAATAATCATCATTCAATTCAAATTAGCCACCGTGAACACGCGCGCCAAAGAGTACTGACTTCACGTCAGTGCTTTTTTTTCAAGTTCCTTTAACAAATATAGCTATCAATACAGTTTGGCTGTTAGCTTTACCGTAGATCGAAAAAAATTGTGGTTGTGGGACCTCTGTTAGGAACGCAATTGCCTCTTCTCCAAATCCGAACGTATTTTAATATAGATCTACCGAATATAGTTATTTATAAATTCGCCTCAGGGCTACCATACACACATTTCAACTCGGAAACAACGCTATTTCCCCCAAACTGACTTGTGTCCGTGCACTGAATTGACATGAATAATCTTTTAAAACCTCACAATATCGGCTCATTACTCCGAACATAACCCAAACAACCCAAAACCATGCGCTTCTCGTGTGCGCATGCGCAATATACTCGTGGCTGCAAGTCCTCCCAAAATTACACACCTCACAAAAAACTCCGATTCTCCAACACTAGTGGTTCAGGAGATATCGCTTCTTGAATTCACGCATGCGCAGACCCTCACCAAGGGATTCTATAGAGGAATAGCATCCGCCACCCCAAAACCCCAATCCTCTCTGACGTAAGCACCAGCAGTTGAATCACTGATGGACTGCTCATGCGCATAACGAGAAATGCCCGTAAGGGGTAACATCAATTTCGAAATTAGCCCCAGGGCCACGGTACGGACACTTTAACTCGGAAACAACGCTACATCCCCCAAACTGACTTGTTATTGCACTGAATTGCCATGAATATTCTTTCAAAACCTCACAATATCGGCTCAGTACTCCCAACATAACCCATACAACCCAAAAACAGTCACTTCTCTTCTGCGCATGCGCAATCTACTTGCGGCTGCAAGTCCTCCCAAAATCACACACCTTACAAAAAAATTCCGATTCTCCAACACTAGTGGTTCAGGAGATATTGCATCTTTAATCCACGCATGCGCAGACCCTCACCAGTGGATTCTATGGAGGAATAGCATCCGCCACCCTAAAATCCCAATCCTCTCTGACGAAAACACCAGCAGTTAAATCACTGATGGTCTGCTCATGCGCATAACGAAAAATGCCCGTAAGGGGTAACATTGATTTCAAAATAAGCCCCAGGGCCATGGTACGAACACTTCAATTTGGAAACAACGCTACATCCCCCAAACTGAATTGTCCGTGCACTGAATTGCCGTGAATATTCTTTTAAAACCTCACAATATTGGCTTAGCAATCCCGACATAACCCATACAACCCAAAAACGGTCACTTCTCTTCTGCGCATGCGCAATCTACTTGCGGCTGAAAGTCCTCCCAAAATCACACGCCTTACAAAAAACTCCGATTATCCAACACCAGTGGTTCAGGAGATATCGCATCTTTAATCCACGCATGCGCAGACCCTTACCAGGGGATTCTATGAAGGAATAACATCCGCCACCCCAAAACCCTAATCCTCTCTGACGAAAACACCAGCAGTTAAATCACTGATCACTTATGCTCATGCGCATAACGAAAAATGCCCGTAAGGGGTAACATCAATTTCAAAATTAGCCCCAGGGCCACGGTACGGACACTTCAACTCAGAAACAACGCTACATCCCCCAAACTGACTTGTCCTTGCACTGAATTGCTATGAATATTCTTTTAAAACCTCACAATATCGACTCAGCCCTCCCAACATAACCCATCCAATTCAAAAACAGTCACTTCCATTCTGCGCATGCGCAATCTACTCGCGGCTAAAAGTCCTATCAAAATAACACACCTTACAAAAAACTCCGATTCTCCAACACTAGTGGTTCGGGAGATATCGCATCTTTAATCTAAGCATGCGCAGACCGACATCAGGGATCTGGATTCTATGGAGGAATAGCATCCGCTACCCCAAAACCCCAATCCTCTCTGACGAAAACTACAGCAGTTAAATGACTTCTCATCTGCGCATGCGCACAACGAAAAATGCCTGGAAAGGGCAGCATGGACCTCAGAAAAATAGGTTTTGGCATTTTAAGCAAAGTATTCCGCAAAATAGTAGTAATTTTTTGATTTTTTCATGTCACGTGATCTTCACGAAATTTCGCAAAAGTGGTTGCATTGGTCTAATGCATATAACTACTGAGTTTCGATTTAATCAGATCAGTATTTTTCGAGTTTTCTTGAAAACAAAATTTTAAAATTTTTGAATTTTTTTTTTGCCACTCTAGGCTCGTCCGGTCATGACAAAACTTCGCAGGCATATAAAGGTAATGATTTTACAATTTGATGCCATATTTCAGAAAGATCGAGTGATCGGTTCCGGAAATATTCATAAAAAACGTTTTGACTAAAAACGGCCTTAACTCCGAAACCGCTCGGTGGATTTTGCCCGTTAACGAACATGTCCGAGATATTTACGCTACAAAACTACCCTGCAAATTTCAACGCTCTAAATCGTTCCGTTCGAGAGTTATCGTGCTAACGGCCGGCCGGCCGGTTGGCCGGACCGGACGGACAGAATTGAATTTGACCTCGAATTCTTCATCAGGGAGTCGAACCCAATCGTTTGAGACCATTTTCGAAAAAAAAATCGAAAAATACAGACATTGTGACGAAATGATAGCACGCTGTTCCTTGCGGAACACGCGCGCAAAAATTATCGATTAATACAGATCATGGTAAGCCTATTCATCTATTTCCCAAAAGAAAACTACCCTAAAATCGAAGTTGTTTGATTAATGATTGCCTATGTCTATGCCTTTTATTATGATAAATAATGAATGATGAATTTATACAATTCACAAACAAACTGAAATTTTAAACTAATCATTTATCAAGCAATTGGAATTTGTTCATAAGATAATCTTAAGTTATACCCTTATCCCGTTTAAGATGATAATATAACCAATCAATTTGAAAACAAGAGAGATTCAAATGCATAAAATATTATATGAGATAAGTAGGTTACCAGCGCTACCTTTTTCTAGAAGTGTTAACTTTGAGATCATTACACACTACGCATTATAGCCTCTCCCCTAATCGCAGATTAGATTAGAGGTGGTTGAGGTTCTACGGGCCCTACTAGCTCACAGCAAAAACTAAAATATAGATGTTAAGTGGGCGCCAGACACTCCAACTTCAGAAAAACTCGAATTATACTTTACAAATCTATTCAATCAACAGTATCAAGATTGGCCAATGTGAACATGCAATATAAAATATAAATACTAAGTCAGACTGATCACAAATGAAATGCCTAAACTACTTATCTTGGAATAGTTTAAAATATAGTCCCTATGGGCAACTTCACAATGAGTCGATCTAAGTGTCCAATGAGGTTCCTCAAATTAACAACAGGAACTGGATATCATGGAGCTCGATGACTGGTGTTCTTTGTCGATTGCTAGGTACCTCTATCCAAACGAAATAATTCCAACCAGGTGGTTGTCCTGGGTAACAGCGTAGATATTCCTCCAACTCAATAACTCGAGGTTCGTGCCTGACAGTTGGTTCTCTAAGCAGGTTTATGAAACTTCCTTTAAATGGTAGCAATTCGAAGATAAGCCAACAGCTACAGAATGAGGTAATAAAAAGGGTTCCTGCAAGATACATAATTCTTAGACTTCATCCTTGCAACTAACGTGCCCATTTCGAGTTCTAGTTCACAATTTAGATATAAAGACAATGTGATTCCTTCAAGTTACAAAGTGATCATAAGATTATTCCAGTTAAAAACTACAAGAACGACTGGAAAAACATCAATCCGGCTTTCTATTTTCACTAAATGATTCTGAAGGATGAATTAGTTCTTGAAAGAGAATAATGGATAATAATTGCCGGTAAAAACTAGAGCTCAAAATGGCCACGCGGTCAGATAACGGAAAGCAAAAAATACGATCATAATACAGCATAAATATTATCGAAAAGTAAGCTGAAAGAATAATGAATTACATAATTACTAAATGTGCATCAGAACATGTCGTCAATTGGAAGCAAATTGGATTAAAACCTACCAGATTCAGAACCCTTCACTCAAGGAAAATGGCCACAACTCAAGATAACTAAAACTCCACGGCTGCCTAACAAAAATGATCCAAATCGTTGTCCTTGCTTCGACTAACCAACTAACGCTGGAGGGGGGCTCCAGCGGACCGCGCTTACGTTCCATTCACATCGAACACAGAATCGATCTCGGAGTAGATCTAACGCACTTAACAAGTCAGGGGCGTCCCAACCAATACAACCGGGGTACACAAAATGCAACCAAACTTCAAATACAAACGGGATTCTAAAGAACCCGTTACACCCCCTCACCAAGAAGAGCGCAGGCCAGACGAAGCAGAAAACCACCTGCAAGGGAAGATGAAAAAAAACCGTCAAATCCGTTTAGGCTACAAATTAGCGACATCGAGCGAAACATGGTCCGATCATTTCCAACTCCATCCTAAACAATAGACTGCAATCACGAGTCCCAAAATCGAAAAAAAAACAAAAAAAAAAATCTCAAACTGACGACAAAATCCTCCCCTACGGTTCGAAGACAAATTCTCTTTCAAACTTAACAGGTAGACTTCAACGTCAAATCCACGAGGCGTCTTAAACCCTCCAAACAACAACCAGGCGAAAGAACATGACCAGACCATACTCCACCCATATCACCAACCAATGTTCATCCAATGAACCAAATTCGAGCCTAAAAACAGTCAAAATCAGGAAAAGTTCAATCCGGGCCTAAATAGAACAGGAACTCATCACAGGTGACACACAGGTGCGACGCTTCAAGACCGGCATGATCATAGCAGTTGGAGGAAACAAAAATATACCGACTATCGCTAGAGATAAAAAAAATCGTATAAAAATAATTCTCAATAAATTAGGACGAGACAAGACAGATACAGGCAAGGAAGCAAAATGACTAGAAATACTAAAGCACGATAAAGCAAGTCCCCTAAAAAAAAATATCAAGAATACCATCAACTTTTCCCCTATCAAACTTGATCCCCTTAATTGACAGTTCATAATTCAATTCCCTGGTTCTCAAAAATCTTACTTCCATCGTACTATCAAATTTAACTCAATCGAACTATATCAAATAACACACCGTATGATACCCAGATGAGACAAGTTAGAGAAAACGGAATCGATGTCTGACCAGTCGGTTATCCGAAGTTCGAGTGTCAATTTTAGAAAGGTTTTGCTAAGTTGGATAAAAAAAAATTACACGTTGGGCGCCAATTGTATAGCCTCTCCCCTAATCGCAGATTAGATTAGAGGTGGTTGTGGTTCTACGGGCCCTACTAGCTCACAGCAAAAACTAAAATATAGATGTTAAGTGGGCGCCAGACACTCCAACTTCAGAAAAACTCGAATTATACTTTACAAATCTATTCAATCAACAGTATCAAGATTGGCCAATGTGAACATGCAATATAAAATATAAATACTAAGTCAGACTGATCACAAATGAAATGCCTAAACTACTTATCTTGGAATAGTTTAAAATATAGTCCCTATGGGCAACTTCACAATGAGTCGATCTAAGTGTCCAATGAGGTTCCTCAAATTAACAACAGGAACTGGATATCATGGAGCTCGATGACTGGTGTTCTTTGTCGATTGCTAGGTACCTCTATCCAAACGAAATAATTCCAACCAGGTGGTTGTCCTGGGTAACAGCGTAGATATTCCTCCAACTCAATAACTCGAGGTTCGTGCCTGACAGTTGGTTCTCTAAGCAGGTTTATGAAACTTCCTTTAAATGGTAGCAATTCGAAGATAAGCCAACAGCTACAGAATGAGGTAATAAAAAGGGTTCCTGCAAGATACATAATTCTTAGACTTCATCCTTGCAACTAACGTGCCCATTTCGAGTTCTAGTTCACAATTTAGATATAAAGACAATGTGATTCCTTCAAGTTACAAAGTGATCATAAGATTATTCCAGTTAAAAACTACAAGAACGACTGGAAAAACATCAATCCGGCTTTCTATTTTCACTAAATGATTCTGAAGGATGAATTAGTTCTTGAAAGAGAATAATGGATAATAATTGCCGGTAAAAACTAGAGCTCAAAATGGCCACGCGGTCAGATAACGGAAAGCAAAAAATACGATCATAATACAGCATAAATATTATCGAAAAGTAAGCTGAAAGAATAATGAATTACATAATTACTAAATGTGCATCAGAACATGTCGTCAATTGGAAGCAAATTGGATTAAAACCTACCAGATTCAGAACCCTTCACTCAAGGAAAATGGCCACAACTCAAGATAACTAAAACTCCACGGCTGCCTAACAAAAATGATCCAAATCGTTGTCCTTGCTTCGACTAACCAACTAACGCTGGAGGGGGGCTCCAGCGGACCGCGCTTACGTTCCATTCACATCGAACACAGAATCGATCTCGGAGTAGATCTAACGCACTTAACAAGTCAGGGGCGTCCCAACCAATACAACCGGGGTACACAAAATGCAACCAAACTTCAAATACAAACGGGATTCTAAAGAACCCGTTACAGCATCATAGTGTCGTAGTCTATACCTTTATTCGATCACAGATCATCTGTGATTCTAGTTCAGGTCCAGAATAATAAAAGCAGTTACATTTCTGGAATTTTTATCAGTTTTATGACATTCAATGATGAATATCTCGAAAACGGTGCGTATTAGGAGAAATAATGAAGAACAATTCAATTTTTTGAAATGATTGAGTATTTTCAAAATCACTCTTCATCTGCTTTCTTTATGCTAATTTCTCATACTTTTAAGAATTCGCGAGTATATAACAAGGAAACCAGTGAAAGTAGGAAAACTGTTGATCCGAGATTATGAGTCATAGTTATGGAAAACTTCACAGCAAAGTTCATTCAATTCTGAATAACTTTGTCAAAGCTACAAAAGGAAATCTGATATATTTTTCAAATTCCTGCAGCTTGTATCTTTTTGAATATTTTGACAAATGGTAAATCAAAAAAGTGTTTTATTTGATGAGAGGAATCTATACTAAACATTAATGTACAACTTAAAGACTCACCCTGTATATACCTATATGACAGCAATTGCGGTGATTCCTTTGAATGACTGCGCAAATATTTTTATTTAATAGATATTTTTCAGATTTTGGTAGAGAAAACCCTGAAAGAAACCTTTTAATAATTTCCGATAATGTTCCCAGGTCTGTGTTACAGACCTCGCATAGGGGTCTCTGAGAGGTTACAATTTGGATGAAAATGCGAGCTCCCAATGTGAGATCCTCAAGATATCACACAGATAACCAGAATAAGACATTCATATTGCGAGCTCCTAAAGATATCACACAGATAACCAGAATAAGATATTCCTATTGCGAGCACCTAAAGATATCCCACAGATAACCAGACTAAGACATTCCTGTTGCGAGCTCCTTAAGTCATTGCAAGTATAACAAGAATAAGACATTCATATTGCGAGCTCCTAAAGATATCACACAGATGACCAGAATAAGACATTCCTATTGCGAGCTCCTACAGATATCCCACAGATAACCAAAATAAGACATTACCATTGCGAGCTCCTTAAGTTATCGCAAGTATAAAGAGAATAAGAAATTCCTATTGCGGAGATTCTCAAGATATCACATATGTAACCAGAATAAGGCATTCTTATTGCGAGCTACTAAAGATATCACACAGATAACCAGAATAAGACATTCCTATTGCGAGCTCCTAAAGATATCCCACAGATAGCCAGAATAAGATATTCCTATTGCGAGCACCTAAAGATATCCCACAGATAACCAGACTAAGACATTCCTGTTGCGAGCTCCTTAAGTCATTGCAAGTATAACAAGAATAAGACATTCATATTGCGAGCTCCTAAAGATATCACACAGATGACCAGAATAAGACATTCCTATTGCGAGCTCCTACAGATATCCCACAGATAACCAAAATAAGACATTACCATTGCGAGCTCCTTAAGTTATCGCAAGTATAAAGAGAATAAGAAATTCCTATTGCGGAGATTCTCAAGATATCACATATGTAACCAGAATAAGGCATTCTTATTGCGAACTACTAAAGATATCACACAGATAACCAGAATAAGACATTCCTAAAGCGAGCTCCTAAAGATATCCCACAGATAACCAAAATAAGACATTACCATTGCGAGCTCCTTAAGTTATCGCAAGTATAACGAGAATAAGAAATTCCTATTGCGGGGTTCCTCAAGATATTGCATATGTAAACAGTATAACACATTCCTATAGCGAGCTCCTAAACATATCACGCAGATAACTAGAAAAAGACATTCCTAAAGCGAGCTCCTAAAGATATCCCACAGATAACCAAAATAAGACATTACCATTGGGAGCTCTTTAAGTTATCGCAAGTATAACGAGAATAAGAAATTCCTATTGCGGAGATTCTCAAGATATCACATATGTAACCAGAATAAGGCATTCTTATTGCGAGCTGCTAAAGATATCACACAGATAACCAGAATAAGACATTCCTATTGCGAGCTCCTAAAGATATCCCACAGATAACCAAAATAAGACATTACCATTGCGAGCTCCTTAAGTTATCGCAAGTATAACGAGAATAAGAAATTCCTATTGCGGGGTTCCTCAAGATATTGCATATGTAAACAGTATAACACATTCCTATAGCGAGCTCCTAAACATATCACGCAGATAACTAGAAAAAGACATTCCTATTGCGAGCTCCACAAGATATCACAAGTGTAACGAGAATAACGCATTCCATTGCGAGGTCCTCAAAACATCGTAAATTCAACAAGAATAGGAAATCAGGTGGCGTGTTGCAGGGATCTACTCCATCCCTACTCTGCACTTCTCGTTTCCACTGGTAGATGGCGCAATCTTCTACTCTGTACCCGGAAAAACAACCCCATCGCTAATAAGCCGAGTGGAATATCGATCTATACGCATCGAAGTGATATATTCGGCGCCACATATGTACTGCACATTTGGAGGATATATAGATCCATATCGTGGCCATCTTCTCTCAGTACTACCCCGGTTGAGCAGCCTGAGAACTTCCCCATGCGATAGCTCTGAGATGTTACTGGGCTCATCCCCTGTGACGGACATTTGGAGATGATAGGAAGGTCTGGGCGAGCTCCCCGCGATATCGCAATAAACCTCTCAAAATATTCCCTAGGGTGAGCAGTTTGAGAACTTCCCCATGCGATATCTCTGAGATGTTGATGGGCTCATCCCCTGTGGCGGACATTTGGAGGTGATAGCGAGGTCTGTGCGACCTCCCTGCGATATCGCAATAAACCTCTCGAAATATTCCCCAGAGTGAGCAGTTTGCGAACTTCGCCATGTGATATCACATGGCGAAGCTCGATATCTCTGGGATGTTACTGGGCTCATCCCCTGTGGCGGACATTTGTAGGTGAGAGGGAGGTCTGGACGACCTCACTGCGTTATCGCAGTAAACCTCTCAAAATATTCCCCAGGGTGAGCAGGTTGAGAACTTCCCCATATGATATCTCTGAGATGTTACTGGGCTCATCTCCTGTGGCGGACATTTGGAGGTGATAGGGAGCTTTTGGTGACCTCCCAGAGATATCGCAATAGGCGTCACAATATCCGCCAAGAGCTCAACGAGACATCTCTGGGAGGTCCCTGTGTTACCTGGGTTTAACACCGATCTATCCAAAATTTCTTTCGGCATAACGATCAAAACGCGAGTACGAGTATTATGAAAATAGATATTCGAAATTATGATATGATATGTATAGGTATAATACGTCATTCAAATTTCCACAAAGTTTATTTTGATTATAACATCGTTTCGTTAACACCTCAGTATCGGAGCAGTATTTATTTGAAATTAATTTGTAGCAATTTGCATAACAATTTTACTGGATTTCAATCAATTAGGGGCAAATTCAATTAAATTCGAAATGATTTAAAAGCACTAACGTGATATTCAGAGCGCTTCTTGGCGCTCTTGTTCCTCGGAACAGAGTTCTTATTAATTTGCCCGAATGTCTGTAATTTTCGAATTTTTGGACGAAAATGGTCTTAAACGATTTGGTTCGACTCACTGATCAAGAAAACGAGGTCAAAATCGATTCGAAAAATTACAATTTTTGGGTGATAACATAATGCCCTTGGATAATCTATATGATGATGGAAATATATACTTTGGTAAGTTAATCAAATTGGGTTCAGAATATCTCCAGTAAAAACAAAACTGGTATATTAGTTAAGTTTAAATTTAGTTATTGGGTAGAATCGATCTGGTGGTTTCGGATTAATAATTTGTTGGCATCCTTGTTTTCTTTTTAAATTATTCTTTTTTCGATTTAATTTCTTGCATGACGAAGTTCTATCACAAGAATCTATTTATATCATTCACAACTCTGAGAAACCAATACTTTCGGAGATATGAATTGTCAAAGTTTGAACAAGAGCGCCAAAGCCCCTGTCCTCAGGGCTTTCCCACATTTCTTTCATTGAGTGATCAATATAATTCACTGATTATATAAAAAATGCATAATTCAAGATATTCTGGAAATTTTTTATGGTATTTGAATAAATTCTTGAATCCATTGAATATTCAAAGAACGTCATTTTTCGAAGCAAATCATATTTTTGTGCGCTTGTTCTACTTGGAACAGCGTGCTGTCATTTTGCATTTTTGGAATTTTTGGACGAAAGTGGTCTCAAGCGATTGGGTCTTACTCACTGATGCATAATCCGGGGTCAAGTCCAATTATGTCCGTGCGACCGGTAGTAAGCATAATAGCTCTCGAACAAAATGAGTTAGAGAGTTGAAATTGACAGGGTCGGTTTGGGGTATAAATATCTCGGTTGAGTTCGTTAATGGGCGAAATCCGCTAAGTGGTTTCAGAGATATGGCCATTTTAAGTTGAAGCTTTTTTTCTGAATATTTCCGAAACTACTAATTCGATCTATTTGAAATTTATCATTGAACTGAACTTATTACGACCTTTATGTGCATGCAAAGTTTTGTATCGGTCGGATGACTCTGGACAAAAACAAATAAAAATTTAGATAGTTTCGTTTGGCTAATAACTGGAAAAATAGTTATCTGACCGAATTGAAACTCAATTCAAAGAATTATGCGAAATTTCAAAAGAATCGTTTGCGCATGCGTAGATCCTTTCGTGTCATATAACTGCTGCAGTTGGAGGATACTAACCCTAACCCCCCATAGAAGCCCCTTGAGAGCGCCTGCACATCCGTGGATTGAAGCTGCGATATCTCCTGAACCAATGAGGCTAGTAACAATACGTTCCGTAAATCAACCGAAGTAACCAATATTTTCAGGACCGGTAACTACTCTGTTGAGACTGTCATCTATCAGTTGTTTACGTTTAAAGGTTAATTTTTAATGAATATTTGTAACATCAGTTAACTTGAAGTGAAACAAATAATATCTAATCTACCTCAATTAAAGAAACCATTATACATCATAATTGCAACCAAAATTTGTAGTTTTTGAATATATTATCCAAAACCAGTTAAAACATAAGACCACAGAACAATTATGGCATCCAAACAATAACAAACCGATGTTACCAAAGAAATTCGTCGGTTGTTCTGGTGCCTGAAAATCTACCGCTTCCTCAGGAAACAAGTTCCGTAAATAACCTATATTTCAGGAACCAACCGAACATTTCATATTTACGGAACGGGAAAGTAGTAGTTTTTCTTGTCTATGGTAGTAACCGCAACAACCAAGGTGATTTACGGAACGTATACTAAGTGGTGTGAGGTGTGTGATTTTGAGAGGACTTTCAGCCTCGAGCAGACTACGCATGCACAGAGAAGAAGTGGTAGCTTTTAGGTTGTATGGGTTCGATTGGAAGTGGATTCAGTGTAGCGGTGATGGGTATGGTGCTATTATTAAATTACATTCGTATTCGAAGAAAAGGTGCTCAACATAAAGGAATCGTCGTTATGGTCAATTCCGTCTGGCGTAGTTCGGATATTACTATCAAGCTCTGGCTACTTATTTGGACTGAATTGAATTCGCGTTTACAAAGGGGCAATCGGATGAGTGTAAGTACAGAGGCATTTGGATGAGTGGTCCAACGGTGGATGAAATATTCTTCTTTGATATAGTAATAGATATTGATACATATAGACATATACACTCGAAAAACATAACCCTCATTCCACCAAGCAGTCAGGTGAAAACATTCGAGTTATTTAGTTAATGAACAATCCGCCGTATTCACAAAGCATTCAATCTCCGTTAAGTCCTAACTGCGATCCTCAGTTAAGGATAAATATGAATAGCAACCTCAGTTAACGTATTTAACGGTGGTGAAACAGGCTTACTTCACGTTAATTTTCATGTTAACTGAGGATACGATTCATATTTATCCTTAACTGAGTACCTCAGTTAGGACTAATCGGAGATTGAATGCTTCGTGAATACGGCGGAATGAGATCTAAATTTTTCTCCGTTACTTAAACCATTTTAATAGAAAAAAAAAATTATAAAATTGGTAGGAATTAATTATTTTCATTTTGTACTAGGAGTGTAACATTGTGCCACTTGTTTCATTTAGGTCGTGAGAAGAATAGGAAGAAAGAAGATGAAGAACAGAGACACTCGTTCCAGGTCATCGATTGTAATGTATAAGGAGATAATTAATTGTAATTTAGTAGGATGTAGTCTGAAAAATTGGTTCAAGCCCTGTGGACAGGAGCTTTCTGGCGCTCTTGTACAAACAGACGAATTATATCTCCGAAAGTATTGGTTTCTCAGAGTTGAGAATTATATCAATATATTCTTATGATAGAACTGCATCATAAAGGAAATTCAATTCAAATAATAGTTTATTTATCAAGATTAAATGAGCAATTTGAGAATCACAACTGCACCATGGAAGAAATCAAATTAAAATAGCTGAAATGAATTTGACTCTCTCTTATAGAACAGGATGACATGTACGAGTATGAACACAGATCATATAATAAATCATAGATAGAATAATTATAGCATTCTGTGAGAACATAGAAGTACGATTCATTATTGAAATTTCGAAAAATCATATCTCCCAAAGTATTAGCTTGTATGAAATGAAAATGATATCAATGGAGTTTTATGGTAAAATTGCATCTTAAAAAAAATTTATTTTGAAATTTGTAAGTTAAAAAATTTTTTTTTTTTCGTTACTCCGAAACCATCTGGCCTATTTTGCCCAATAGCGAACTTAACAGAGATATTTATCGCCCTAACCTACAATGAAAATATCAACTGCCTACCTCATTCCATTCGAGAGTTATTGTAGAAACAAAATTTAAAAATTTTCTAAATTTTTTTTTACACTTTACGGTAACCCGATCAATTCAAAACTCCACATGCGTCTAAAGGTCACGATTCTACAATTTGATGCTAATTTTCAGATAGATCGGGTGATCGGTTTCGGAATGATTCATAAAAAATATTTCTACTAAAAATGGCCATAACTCCGAAACCGCTTGATGGATTTCGCCCGTTGACAAACTCGTCCGAGATATTTACGCTCCAGACGTACCCTGCTAATTTAAATCCTCCAACTCCTTTCGTTCGAAAGTTATGGTGTTAACGGACGGCCGGCCGGACAGAATTGATTTCGACCACGGATTCTTGATCAGTGAGTCGAACCAAATCGTTTGATACCATTTTCAGCCAAAAATTCGAAAATTACAGACATTTGGGCAAATTGATAAGCACTCTGTTCCGAGGAACAAGAGCGCCAAAAAGTCGCTATGTCGACGAAATGCGTAACAAAATTCAATAAACAAGTGTTAATCATATATCATACATTTTCTTTTGAGTTTATGGCTTGAAATCACAATGAAAATGTCAAATTGAAGTCTAAAAAATTGGTTGAAGCCCTGTGGACAGAAGCTTTCTGGCGCTCTTGTTCAAACAGACAAATTATATCTCCGAAAGTATTGGTTTCTCAGAGTTGGGAATTATATCAATGTATTCTTATGATAGAACTGCATCATAAAAAAAATTCAATTCAAATAATAGTTTATTTATCAGGATTAAATGAGCAATCTGAGAATGAGAACTGCACCATGGAAGAAATCAAATTAAGATAGCTGAAATGATTTTGACTCTCTCTTATAGAACAGGATGACATGTACGAGTATGAACACAGATCATATAATAATTTATAGATAGAATAATTATAGCATTCTGTGAAAACATAGAAGTACGATTCATTATTGAAATTTTGAAAAATCATATCTCCGAAGGTAATAGCTTGTTAGAGTTGAAAATGATATCAATGGAGTTTCATGGTGAAACTGCATCTTGAAAACAATTTATTTTGAAATTTGTAAGTTAAAATATTTTTTTTTTCGTTACTCCGAAACCATCTGGCCTATTTTGCCCAATTGCGAACTTAACCGAGATATTTATCTCCCTAACCTACTCTGAAAATTCCAACTGTTTGGTGCTAAATTTCAGATAGATCGAGTGATCGGTTTCGGAAATATTCATAAAAAATATTTCTACTAAAAACGGCCATAACTCCGAAACCGCTTGATGGATTTCGCCCGTTAACAAACTCGTACGAGATATTTACGCTCCAAACGTACCCTGCTAATTTAAATCCTCTAACTCCTTTCGTTCGAAAGTTATCGTGTTAACGGACGGCTGTCCGGACAGAATCGATTTCGACCACGGATTCTTGATCAGTGAGTCGAACCAAATCGTTTGATACTATTTTCAGCCAAAAATTCGAAAATTACAGATATTTGGGCAAATTGATAAGCACTCTGTTCCGAGGAACAAGAGCGGCAAAAAGACGCTATGTCGACGAAATGCGTCACAATCCTTACATAGTATAAAACAGAGTCGCTTCCCGCTGTCTGTCTGTTCTGGATTTCGATGCGGTTTTTTTTAATAGATAGAGCGATTCAATAGGAAGGTTTATATGTATAATACATGCATAATATGTTGGAGAAACACTGATAACTTTAGGTTTCTAATGTGATGTCGTAAATAAACACATTTTTTTGCGCTTACATTGCAAACGCTGGCTGAACACTACGAGATAGATCAAAATGATGCAGTGCAGTATGGTACACCTTTAAAAGGTCTACAAAAAAGTCCGCGATGGTATATGTCTATCTCTTGAGGATAACCCACAATAACCATTTTTTATCCTTTACATTCTACGAGAAATAATGCCTTGATTACGAAAAGATTTTAAGCAATACAGCATTGATCCTTATCCAATTAAGTACCTTATATGCATTGTGCATTCAATATTGATCAATATGGCCCTTTACAGCATGTAATTTAAATGAATATTTTCGAAGATATTGCAGATTTAAAATGCAGGGACATAGCGGTTGCGGTGGTACCGGCCGGGGGGCCGGCACAGCCAGGATAGGGATAGAAATCGAATGTATTGATTCCCCGAATTCCTCTGATACCATCGGATTTACTGATCCAATTTAAACGCCTACAATTTCCGGTAAAGATATATTTTGCAATGACCATGAATAAATCGCAGGGTCCTACTTTCAACGCTACAGGCTCATATTTGAGCGTTGAGTGTTTTTCACATGGCCAATTATATGTCGCTCTTTCAAGAGTAACCTCTGAGGAAAACATGTTTGTATTGTCTAACGACAAAAATGCGGTGAACGTTGTAAAAAATGAAATTCTGTAGTATATTTAGTATCAGCATTTCAACCGTGCGAAGCCGGGGCGGTCAGGCAGTATTCAATAAACAAGTGTTAATCATATATCATAAATTATCTTATGAGTTTATGGCTTGAAATAACAATGAAAATGTAAAATTGAAGTCTAAAAATTTTGGCCAAGCCGATTTATTACAAATTCCCTGTTATTATTGTACCCAACAACCTGAATCAAGATGCATGTTACCCGACAATTCACCCCCATAAACCACATCCACGGAAATAATAATTGCTAATTCGCTTCTAACCACGGTGAACTCAATGTCGTATAATTTATTCGTGATTTGATAGAAATAACATCTACGTTCTCGATGGCGCGCATTCTCATTTCTCGTGTAACAATATTCACTCACGTGATCATGCGATCACCGCTCATGCAATTCGATTACATCCGAGCCACGTGGAAAATGAAATTTTCTATTCTGTCGAAATCAAATCACCCACTAATCGTGTTACGCATTCTGGAGTGATATCATGATTTGAAATTATTGTAAATTCAAACCAGAGGATTATATTCCGATTAACGAACGATTTGGTTAGGGCCTCCCACAAGACGGGAGTAGGCGGGAGTATTAAAAATCTCGTCTCGCTCTCGCCAATTCCCAAAAAATTAAGTCTCGTTTAAGTCTCGTTCTCGCCTCGCTTTCAGTTGTCTCGTCTCGTCTCGCTTAATTCTGAATAACAATAATAAATATTATAATATATAAACGAAATGGTATACAATAATGAATAATTTTGTAAATCTATATCTATTACGCTCTTGTACAAAAATATTTGTACATGTACATATTATTTTTGGCGCTCTAGTTCCTCGGAACTGAGTGCTTATCAATTTGCCCAAATGTCTGTAATTTTCGAATTTTTCGATGAAAATGGTCTTAAACGATTTGGTTCGACTCACTGATCAAGAATCCGTGGTCGAAATTCATTCTGTCCGGCCGGTCCGGCCGTCCGGTCCGGCCGTATGCACGATAACTCTCGAACGGAATGAGCTAGACAGTTGAAATTTTCAGAGTAGGTTTGGGGAATAAATATCTCGGCTAAGTTCGTTATTGGGCAACATCTGACAAATGGTTTCGGAGTAACAAAAAAAAATATTTTTTTTTGACAGAACAAATTCCAAATTAAAATTTTTTTCAATAAGCAGTTTTACCATAAGAATCCATTCATATCATTTTTAACTCTAACAAGCTAATACTTTCGGAGATATGATTTTTCAAAATTTCAATGTAAATCGTATTTCACAGATTGATATAATTATTCTATGTATATTCCTTGTATGAATTGTCATAAAGTCAACTTGACAGAAGGGAATATTGTAACTTCAAGAATATTGGGGTTGAAATACTCGTATTTTAGCGATGTACGGGGACCTCACCCGAAAATGTTTGAAAATATTACGTAAATATTGAAAGCATAATTCTGTAGTTCGAGAGAGGAGAAAATTTGATGAACGTAGATCAGGAAATTTTTGATCGATTACAAGGTAATTTATTATTACTTATCTAATAAACTATTATTTGAATTGAATTTCCTTTATGATGCAGTGATATCATATGAATACATTGATATAATTCCCAACTCTGAGAAACCAATACCAGATATAATTTGTCTGTTTGAACTAGAGCGCCAGAAAGCTCCTGTCCACAGGGCTTGAACCCATTTTTAATTTTAAACACTGATAATTTCAACTTTTGAATTACTCGATGACCAAGAATTCAAACATAATCACGCTTGCATCACATAATTTATCAATGATGTACGTGTTTTTGCCATGATCATACCTGCTGTGGAAGATAATCTATCTTTCAGCAGGTACGGATGTAGCCATTAATAAATAATCGGCCATCTTGGAAAGTGTAGGAAGAACTTGTTCATCACTCTCCACCACTGTAGAATATTATGATTCCAGTTTGCTCTTTCTAACAGCAAATATTCTTCAAACTCAGCTTTCCAATATTTTATATATTTTTATAAGTTTTGTTAATGTTTTAAATAAGCTATCGATGTCGATACATTTTTTAATAGAATTGAACAATTTGGTATAGTTTTTCAAGAATACCTTCCCAGTGGGTAGTTCAGTGAGGGTGTTCTTGGCGTATTCCTCATAACACTTTTCGAAACATTGAATAGCTTCATTTCTTTACCAGTTTTATTATACGTAGTTCCACAGATGTATGCAATAATTGTTCACATCTTCACTACAAAGAGCAAAAGGGAATACATTTCTCCAGATGTTCAGATAGAGACGAAATTTTCAGAACATTGGATTTAGGGACAATAAAAGTTGTTCGTTAAGTATTGAATTCATAATGGCATTCGTTTTTATAGTTGTGAATTCTTATTTTTCATAACGAATTAATAATCTTCTAAAAAATCGTGTATTTCTAGAACGATCAATGCATAAAATAGACAAAATATATTGGTAATTATAGTGGAAACTCCTCATATTCAATTGTTTTCTGTGGGCGATGAAACAAGTCTAGTCGTATATAAAACTTCATACAAAAAATTTAACGAGACTCTCGTGTTGCGCTGTATGTGGACTCGGTATCGCCTATAATATTTTTGAAAACGTCTCGTCTCGTCTAGCTTTTACGAGACGAGAACGAGACGAGAACGAGACGAGACGAGAAAAATCTCGCTCTCGCGTGAAGCCCTAGTTTTGTTCTTAGTTTTTGGCGCTCTTCTTCCTCGGAACAGAGTGCTTATCAATTTGCCCAAATGTCTGTAATTTTAGAATTTTTGGCTGAAAATGGTCTCAAACGATTTGGTTCGACTCATTGATCAAGAATCCGTGGTCGAAATCGATTCTGTCCGGCCGTCCGGCCGGCCAGCCGTCCGTTAACACGATAACTCTCGAACGAAAGGAGTTAGAGGATTGAAATTTACAGGACAGTTTTGGAATATAAATATCTCTAACGGGTGAAATCCACCAAGCGTTTTCGGAGTTATGGCCGCTTTTTTATGAATATTTCCGAAACACATGCGAAGCTTTGTATTGATCGGGTTGTCGTAAAATGAAAAAGAAAATTTAATTTTTAAATTTTGTTTCTACGATAACTCTTGAACAGAATGAGCTAGGCAGTTGAAATTTTCAGAGTAGGTTTGGGAGATAAAACTTTCGGTTAAGTTCGTTATTGGGTTTCGGAGTAACGAAAAAAAAAATTTTTACATTACAAATTTCAAATTCAATTCTTATCAGAATCCATTGATATCATTTCTACATCTAAAAACCTAATACTTTCGGAGATATGATTTTTCGAAATTTCAATGATGAATCTTACTTCTATGTTTTCACAGAATGCTGTACTTAATGATTCTATCTAAGAATTTTTATATGATCTGTGTTCTTACATGTTATATTATTTGCCTGTGAGAGATGAATGCCAAAATTATTTCTGGTTTGTTATTTTTGATATAAAATACACCTCCTGTTCTAGAAAATAAAATATAATTGAATGCAAAATAACCAATGAAATAACCTCAGTTATCGTAGAATTATGAGGATGATATGATATGATACTTAAGGTGATAATATAATGCCCGTGGATAATCCATATGATGATGGAAACATATTCTTTGGCAAGATACATAATCAAATTGGGTTCAGAATATCTCCAGTAAAAACAATACTGCAATATTGTCTATGTTTCAATTGATAAAATATAACTAGCTGCCCGCCCCGGCTTCGCACGGTTGAAGTGCTGATACTAAATATACTAAAGAAATTCTTTATATACAACGATCACAGCATTTTGGTCGTAAGACTATATATATATATATATATATATATATATATATATATCCCGACATCATTTCAGCGTCATTACATGATACCGACATCTTTGCGTCCCCTTGAAATCGAAGTGTATATCGACGTATGTTGGGTAGACAATCTCCGTATACACCTCACGATCATTTTGTGAGTCTCAGATCTCAATATACTTGAAAACTGGGGGAGAAAATTTTTTTGTCAACGGTACAATGAACCTTGCGTCCTTACAGAATACCGTAGTTTCTGCGTCCGTATATTTATTTGCGGATATTTCGATCATTTCTGCGTCATTCATTTTATATACACGTCAACCATTCGGACATTGCTGCACACGCTGTGTTGCCAAATGTATGAGGGTTTTTTATGAAGGAATAGACTGATTGGCCTTGACATTCCATTCGATGTGAACGCAGACCTGACCACCACAGATGTTACATTCAACGGATTTTCGCCCCTCTTGATAAGGAAGAAAACATATTGAGTACGGGAATTTTCGATAGGAATTTCTTCTGCGTGTTCGTTGCCTTAATTATATAGAATACATGAATTAATAGAAAAAGATGAGACCTAAAAAAAAATTTGGTTGAAAAATTTCAATACGATTCTTTAATCTTGTGATAGCAGAAGAATTAAATGTAACGTCTTCCCTTTGTGTTAAAACACTTAGTTTTCTTGGACTTATTTTAGATGGATTATTCTGTTGTTCTGAGAAGTAGTTGATTGCAGAGAGTTGATAATGAATAGCAATAATCAATAATAATATAATGCATTGCTTATTATTCGTAATATTATTATTCTCTGGCAAAAGACCGAATCAGCAGAATGACTAATTATTTGAATAAGTTGCATAAAAATTTTCTGTTTAGCAGTTGGTGACTTTTAATTCGACTTTAACTTTTTAACTTAAGGTCACTATTTCAATAACAGATATGATTTTTTTTAAATGGCACCCTATATTTTATGAATGCCAAAAATTGAATTTACAATTAGTATCACTTTCAAACATCACTCTAAGTTATGCAACTTTTTCAATTAGGTAAAAAACGGTTGATTTCAAAGTGTTTATAATGCATAGCCATAATGTAAATTTCGTTGAAATGAAATTCATTATTCCTAATATTTATTTTATATTCGAATCGAGCTACTTATGAAAATGCCCTCGTTTCTAAGCACATATTATTTATGTATGAAGCACTGTTTATTAGTGGAAATATAGATTCTGATTCAGTGGAGTGTTAATATTGAGTTGAAAGAGGTTCTAGTAAAGTACCGGAACGGAAGAAAAACTAAGAGTTATTCACATAAGAGTATGGAATGAAGGCGTGCTAAAACAGATCCTTGTGGGATGGGGTTCATTATTCGAAATTCTGAAGTTATAATTATTATCATCATCAACAAAAACACGATGTCTTCTATCCGGCAAAATATTTTTTGAAAGACGAATCATCTTTCCACACTTCAAAGGCTTATACAGTTTAGGAGCTTAACCATCTTTCTACACTAACTAAAAACCTCAGAAAAAATTTCAATATTTCACCTTCATAAATCACACCATACCTTGAGTAGATAGTCAGTATGGTGACAAATGACAGGATATTCGTGTATTCTCTATGAACAAACACTGATCAGGGATGGTTGTAAGAGGTGAATAATTGTAATTTATGCAATGGAGAAATTTTGTAAAACAAGTGCCAGGTGCTCTTTCTAGGAGTTGCCTTGCAGGTCCCAACATCAACTTAAATTTTTCGCTCTATTCATTTCTGGTATGAAAAATATGGCATGCAATGTAAACAAACATATTTCACCTTATCTTCGAGCCCGATATCAAGGTGAATATTAAATTGATCGCCTCTATGGAAACTAGGGTTTGAAACATTTTTCTCAAAAATGCTCATCAGTCAGCCCTTCTGGGATTGCTCTACTTGCTAGTTTCTATTGAATGGTAAAACGGATCGAAGACTTTGATTCAATTTGCCAAAGATATTTTGGTTCGAAGTATAACAAGGGTCGAAAGAACTGAACAGATTCATGTAGACTCATGGGACTGAATCGATGTACATTGGCAGAAAATATTCCGAGAAAAAGGGTGCGTTTTTATTTTAATCAGCTTTTGCGATGGATTCAATCAGCGATGAGAAAACGATTGACGTGACGTCATCAAAATCCATCGGAAATTCACTAATCAATCCGATGAATATAAGAACAGAAAGCTGAGAAATGTTGATGATTGTTATAGGTTAGGTTGTTATGTTATGATCAATAATCTAGTATTTTTTTCCATTGATGTATTCCCGTCAATTACACACCTTTTCGAAGTCGGAAAATATCATTCGTATTTCAGGAACCTTACTTTTAATGCAATTTCAATAGCTGGCCATACACGGACGTTCTTTCGCGTGGTTTATCGTGTTATCTACAAAATCATGTGGAAAATCCCTTGCGTGAGTGAGCATTGTAGCACGCCATGATAGAGCTTTAAGGGATTTCTCACGTCCTTTCCTCTGGAATGGCGTTTCAGCGCCATACACACAGATGATCGAGCGATCGGGGATTAAATGTCTTTGCGTCTACCTTTAATACTATTTAAAGTAATCGGAATTATTATTATCTTTTGATTCCCGTAAAAGCGACATGTGACAATATTTTTCTTTGTCAGCCAGCAAACTTTTCGGCCATGGTGCTCTTGTTCCTCAGAACAGAGTGCTTATCAATTTGCCAAGTGTATGTAATTTTCGAATTTTTGGCTGTAAATGGTCTCAAACGTTTTGGTTCGACTTACTAAACAAGAATCCGTGATCAAAATCAATTATGTCCGGCCGTCCGTTAACAAGATAACTCTCGAACAGAATGAGCAAGACAGTTCAAATTTCCAGAGTAGGTTTGGAAGATAAATATCTCAGTTAAGTTCGTTATTGGGCAAAATTGGCCTGGTGATTTTCGAGTAAGCAAAAGAAAATGTTTTTTACATAACAAATTTCAAATCCAATTTTTTTTTATTTCATCATGAATCTATTGATATCATTATCAACTCTAACAAACTAATACTTTCGGAGAACACGAAAATATTCAACTAACTAAATTGAACTGGATGGTGAAACGACGCCTTCGTGTAGCGGAATCGCCAAGAATTCAGTTCATCCTCTTGAAAATTCGAAGATGACTGAATGCCGTTCCAAATGACACTTTTTCCGACGTTTTTCGGCCATACACACACGGTTTATCCTTTCAAATGATTCGCTACGAACCATCACGTGCAAAATCATCTGAATAATTCACAACGTGTAAGGGCAACGACGGTTTTTTCGCCATGCCGTTCTTTTTGGCATGATAACCGCCACGTTACAACGCGCCATGATAAACCGCGCGAAAGGACGTACGTGTATGACCAGCTAATTATTTTTGAAGGGTTTTATAATAGGAAATAGATTCAATAATACCTATAGTATCATACCTGTGTAAAAAGAATCATTATCAAATCGCACTTAAGGCGATATATGGTCTGTTATTAGGTATATGAAAGTTAATTTGTTTCAAGCTCATCTCGTATTATTCCCTTAAAAAGTGCAATCCAACAGAAAACAGAAATGTGATTCGAAATACCCGCCAAAATCCGTCCATCTAAACGGTCTCATCGACCTCCGAGTACGATTGAACCGATTAGTAATCATAAATCCATCGATGAAAATAAAAACGCCTCGGTGAAATTCATCGTTATTCACTTGATGAAAATAAAAACACACCGATGCATTTACGATTAATCGATTAGACATTTCGATTAAAATAAAAACGCACCCAATCTATAACTACAGCGTGCGAATTGACTTACTCCTCTCAGGTCAGACAGAAATTGTATAACTCAAAATTCGTATTGTGGGAATTATGGTACGCTTATGTTTTTTGAATATTTGTGATTCGATTATATTATTCATTACGACAATTGGTTGACTGTACGACAAAGAAATGAATTTTGTATTTATTTCCATATTAATTCAACTATAAAATTCTTTGTGGCTTGTTTCTATATTTTCTTTTCAATCAGTGATATGAAAATTTTCGAGTAATTTAAATCGCCGAATTTATAAGCCAATCAGATTCATCAAAAACATTCAGGAATAATTGAGTTCTATTTAGGACCAATTCATAAGAAAATAATCGAATCTTTGAAACTTCACTATTTGAATGAATTTCTGGACGAACATTTAAATATTTTTTATCGAATTTAATATCTCAGCACACAAGAACATTCAAATTTAAGGGAATGAGAAGGAGTGAATATGTTGTGAACATTGATAAAAACAAATTTTATTTCTTATTTTAATTACAGAATAATTAACAAAAACTGAGCCCGTACGTCAGGTGCGTAACCCAGCTTACCATACCTAACCATGGTTAACTCTTCGACCAATAGGAACCGCTCCAAGTCTTATAGAGTTCCTGCCATTGGTGGAAGAAAGATAACTAACTAACTCTGTTTAGGCCTAGTAAGCTCGAGGAAATATCCCTTTAATCAACATACTATTTTTCTTCTTTGCACCATTGAGGACGAATTATATTGCGCTTACAGCCAGCATTGACACAATCAGGCATTAAAAGTAAAACTCCTTTATACCTCTCTAAGAACTCTCTTTTTTAATGAACAGGGATAGGTGTAATACTAGAAGTGATAAGTCAATGAAAAGATGCAGAAGTGATTTTCTATTTTTTTTTTTTGAAAATTATATGTATGTTTTCATAGTATATTCCAGAAAATCTTATTTAATACAACAGTCGAAGTCGATAAAAGACTTTTACATGCTATATTTGGCACATTAGAAAATTTATGCTACTAGTGGTAATTCACGATAAAGGACGAAATTTTTGCACTTATTCACTCTATTTAGTTTTCACTTTGTTACTCTCAAAATGCTATTTAAGGAAAATGCTGCTTATTTATCATTGAATTTGCAATAATTTGGGTTTAATTACAATTCTATGAGTCGAATAGATGATGAGATATGGCACTCACCGTTTAGCTGATCTTTTCCTGAAAGAATTTTTTTCTCGTCGTTTTTTATTGTTCCATATTCATTCAGCTTCATATGGAGTTCCAATTTAAGCAGATAGTTCTTTTAGTTCTCTCATGATCGTAAGAAGGCTTAACTTATAAGGAATAATATGAGAGAATAGTTTGGGTTGGTTCCTAAAAATAAAAATAGCAGTTTTGCATAAAGTTGGTATTTTTGAGAAATCTCATGTGCTTTCTGCCTGACTCTGCCTGACTCATATTGGAGCCGATTGCGTTGATATTCGAAAGTGAATCACGACGATAAAAGCTAAAGCTTTTGGAAGAAATCAGCCAAATAGCAAACACCTTCTGTTATTATCATTTGGACTTATAGAAATTTATTAATACCCAAATTGTTGCGAATTTAATGAACGATAAATTCACAAAGAATCCGGTTTTTTTCAAATGACCATTGTTTATGTATATTGAATGGAGTGCAAGACTTTTTTCGTTAATTCCACAAAAAGCACAGAAAATTTAGTTATTGCTCTTCAAGTGCCACTTACAAAAATTCAGATTTACTTGCACTTTTGCTGAATTAGTAATTACTGTGACGGTTTTGACAGCTTACTGACTAATTCACATTGTAATAATTCATGATTATCAATTTTGCTTCGTTTCAATTTATTCAGTCGTGTTGAAACAAGTATTTCAGTGAATTTTTCATAATTAAGCTAACTTATTTATAAAAATCCTCAACATAATAAATGTGTTTGATGATTCAGAACATAACATGATGAATCAGAAAATAATTATTCGACCTTAAAGTGTACTGAAGCTAAGTTATGTGAGAATTTGAAATTATCATTGAGCCCCATTATAAATGCTAAGGGACCTGAATCGTAGAAAGTCGAATTTTTGTGACCTTGAAGCTTCGAATACTGCTTCAACATGAAAAACGTAAACAACTCACATCTGGAAATCATTGAAGGACGCAGAAATATCGGCTTGATGGTTATAGATAGACGGAACAGTGTTGCCGGTTTTATTGACGCATGAATGTCGGGATGGTGTAATAGTAATATACATTTCGAATATACACTTCCCGACTGCAGCGCCACGAGTGGAGACAACACGAACTACGGTATACAAAAATAGTACACGATACCGCCATTGGGACGTCATCGCCGTATTACAACGAAACGAACGAAGACGTTATAATAAAGCGTTTAGCATTGACTTGCATTTCTGCGTCCGTATACAGACGCAGCAATGCGGTGGACGCAGAATTACATGTAAAAAACATAATGTATGGACGCAGAATTACAGGAGGGCTATAAATATATATATATATATATATATATATATATATATATATATATATATATATATATATATATATATATATATATATATATATATATATATATATATATATATATATATATAATAAGAACATCGAAAGCCTCAGGACATATTTCTATAGAAGTAACTCACCGCTTATCCAGGCATTGTGCGAGGCTGATGACAGGATTTCTGCACTTGACCTGGCTCATCGGGAACATAGGCCATCCATAAAAACAACTGAGGAGCTGAGGGAAGAGTGGAAATCGAAGGCTCTCCATGGCAGGTACCCTAGTCACCTGGAAAGTAGAGAAATTAATAAATCGCAAACACTCAATTACTTACGTGCAGGATATCTTTACCCAGAAACGGAAGGTAGACTCATTGCAATCCAGGACCAGGTCATGCCGACTAGAATGTACCTGAAACATATAGCGAAGAAAGATATACCATCCGATCAATGCCGAAAATGCTCCAGAGCTCAAGAATCGATACAGCATATAACATCCTCATGCTCAATTATGGCGCCTCGAGATTACCTCGAAAGACACAACGCGATGGCTAGTTTGAATCACCAACAGATGGCATTAAGATTAGGGTTGATTAAGTGTGAGGTTGAACATTATCTATATCAGCCTCAGACTCTGTTGGAAGATCACCGATACAAAATTTATTGGGATGCTGTCATGATAACTGATCTGGCAGCGACTCACAACCGACCAGATATAGCACTGTTCGATAAGAGTAAGGGAACTTGCCTACTACTTGATGTCACCATACCAGCTGATGAGAACATTACTAGAGCTTACACTGAGAAACTCAGCACATATGGAGATTTAGCGTTCCAGTTGAAACAGCTTCATAGATTGAAGGCTATCAGTATATATAAAATAATAATCAAATGTTTCAGTAAGTGTGCACCCGATTACACAAAATAGAAGATTATTTCTTTTATAGTGGTGTGGAGCTTTTGAAGCGTGCTTGTCCTCCTTGATTTTTCCAACTGATTTAATATTCATAACCAATATAAGCATATTCATTATTCATAAAAGTTACAAATGCATATTTTAGGCTAGGCGCGCACATGCGATTTTGTGTCCCACGATCGTTTACTCGCAAAAATGAAACCTAATATACTCTTAACCCGGCATCCGACACGTGGGGTGTGAGAAACCCCAGTCCCTGAATAAAGCGAGATAAAAATTTAAGAGTTCATGTCAGCGAATGCAGCGCCTCAGTACCACCCGATCACAAGTTTTTGCATGTAGTAGTAGCATTGCTTCAGTTGTGGCGCAATATTTGGAAAATCATGATGAACTGAAAGTGGTCTGGGGTTTGTCACACTCCACGTGTCGTAACTATTTTTTTAAATTTATTTATTTTCGTGTTCATCGAGATTTTAGTAAAATGGATGATTATGAAAGAGGGCAAAAGTATCTTGTGGTATTTTGGCCGGATATGAAATTTGAAAACGAAAAAATTCTTTGTGGACCAGGCTCAATTAACGTCAGTATATAAGTGATTATCCACAGGATTATCCAGATTCAAAACAGGAAGCTGATTCTAATGATAGTGAAATTAATGAGCAAGACGGATGAAAGTGAAGTTTTTCCTTGGTAGAAATGGCATAACTTGGAAGAGGCAACATAATCCAAGAAATGATAGAGCTAGGTCAGAAAATATAATTATACATTTACCAGGAGTCAAATCTTATGGAAAATATAAACGAAAAACTCTTGAATGTTTTCTTTTATTCACAGATGAAACTACGAGTGCTGAGATCGTCAAACATAACAATGAGAGAATATTTGAAAAATAACAAGAGTGGAATGATTATCCGCAATACGGAGGGACATCCGTCTGTGAAATGAAGGCCGTCTCTGGTCTTCTTTATTTATCAGTTGCCTTCAAAAATAAGAAGAGAAGAAGATCAAATCAACAGCGAACATTTTCAGAATATCCTCGTGTCGGAGATAGGAAAACCAAATACAAGTGTGGAGTGGTGACGTATTCATATGCTTAAAACATGCCAAACATTTAGCAAAAAATGTGCTGATTTGGACCCGCTATAACTTTTTTTCGTTTTTATGAAACCGGAATCTGTTTTTTCGTAGCAAAAAATTGGAATTTTAAATTTCATTTTTCTCATCTGCTATTAATCGTTTTTCATATGTAAATTTTTTTTTTTGGACTAAAGTTCTGTACACCGAGAAAATACTTTTTAAATGGCTTTCTATGAATATTGTGGAGTAATGAAACAATATTTCAAACCTTTGGCGAAGCTTCCACTGAAACAGAGTATTCGTATCACGAAAGTGAAACAAAAATATAGATAACATGTTATACCGTCGAAAAAAAATTAATAAATTGGGGTTTCTCACACCCCACCTGTCAGAAGTTGTTATACGGATCTCACCTGTCGGATGCCGGGTTAAATACGAATGCGCGCACATAGGACCAAATAATCTTAGCGCTAAACAGATTCAACCAGTCCCATTTTTTGAAGCGACGGAATTTTCGCAAAATGAAATGCGTCAAACGGACAGGAATGAACCTGCAATCACTTGCGACCATTCAATCGCGATTTAGTTGATGCCGAAGTCCGAACGTTCTTTGTGTGAGAGTGAAATATTTTGTGGCACTTTATAAAATAAAAAAATTGGTTCAAGCACTGACGTGTTGTCAGGAGCTTTTGCGCGTATGTTCTATTGTCCATACTCCTGTAATGAACACTCTTCTTAATCGAATTTACCATGATGAATTCTATTGTCTATTCTCCTGTATTGGACACTCTTCTCAATCGAATTCACCATGATGAATTCTATTGTCCATTCTCCTGTATTGGAGACTCTTCTTAATCGAATTTACCAAGATGAATGCTATTGTCCAGAATGGACAATAGAATTCATCTTGGTAAATTCGATTAAGAAGAGTCTCCAATACAGGAGAATAGACAATAAAAATCATCATGGTGAATTCGATTGAGAAGAGTGTCCAATTCAGGAGAATAGACAATAGAATTCATCATGGTAAATTCGATTAAGAAGAGTGTTCATTACAGGAGTATGGACAATAGAACATACGCGCAAAAGCTCCTGACAACACGTCAGTGCTTGAACCAATTTTTTTTTCGATTAAAAGGGTCCAATCAGGAGAACGGACAATAGAATTCATCATGGTAAATTCGATTAAGAAGAGCAAAAGCTCCTGATTCACGTCAGTGCTTGAACCAATGTTCTATTGTCCATTCTTCTGTATTGGACACCCTACCATGGTAAACTCGATTAAGGGTGTCCAATACAGAAGGATGGACAATAGAACATACGCGCAAAAGCTCCTGACTTCACGTCAGTGCTTGAACAAATTTTTATATTAGCCATCAAACCTTTTTAATTCTTCATAATCATTACAAGAATGTCTGTCGATATGGAAAATGGTAATAATTTGACATTTGAACACATCGTTTAATGCATAATCAATTTCAATACTTTTGTCACTCGTTGATGAGATGAGATATCTGAAATTATAGATAAACTCTAAATATTCCATTCAATATTGAAATATAAAAATTAAATTTCCACTTATTCATTTGTATTTCAAGATAATGAACGTTTGAAGCTAATGATTCATGTAAATTGTCTGTGAAAATTTGTTTTCATGGGTTAGGGGAAAAGAGTTATTGTGAAAATAAGATTCATTTATTTAGATACCAATCTATATATTGTTTTATACTATCTACTAAGGGCCGATTTATTCAACCTCCCCGTAAAGTATTCGTCAACTATGTGCTCGTTGAATTTACTGATCCCCTTTAAAGTGAACATTTACAGATTACTTTCCTTTCGGTAAGGCTACTTGACAGTTTACAGGTCGTAAAATATATCAGCCCTCAGTGAACAAAAAAATTGTATACCTCACTGAAGCCGTAATACAAACAAAGGAAATAATTTCGAATAATACTCTATTAACATATTCGATTATTTACTTCAAGAGAGATCAAGAATAACATTCATTTTGAAAATTCAATACTACATCAAGCAGCATGCAATACATTTTATCGAGTTTAGACCACTGCTGCCCACATAATCATGGAGGATTCGTGAAACACTGCATGGAGGATAAATACTTGTATATAGATTATTATTAAAATATGATAACTGACTTTCTCCGTTTCCTTATATACTACTTCTCGTTGTAAAATATACTTGGAATTTCCTCCGCAACACTAGGATACATCATTTTCAAAGTTAGCGTTGAATTATCAAGCCATTCTATTATAATATTAGTAAAATCTGTTCTTCAGAGGTATTCATTGTTAAGCATGCTAAGCAAGAAGCATTTAAGAAACATATACCTGAAGTTCCACGGGAAAACAATATACATAATATATACCTACACACATGTTATATTGCATCACCTTCTACTCCTATATTTTAAAATATTCTGCAATTAGAAAAATTAAAATGTTTCGTTAAAAATGCCTATTATATAGGTACACGCTGGCATCCAAACACCCTGATGATGGATCGTAAGAGACCCATGATATCAGGAAAACAGATAAGTGTTCAAAATTCACTGGTCTAAGCGTAATTCAACTGTTTTTTTTTTGTGCAATAGTATTATGCAAATGTTATGTGTAAACAGGTAAAAGTGGCTAAGGGCCAAATCTGAATAATAGGGTAGGTGCAGAAGTCATTTGAAATGTAATTCATGCAGTTTTGCTTGCTAATGACATGTTTATGATTATACTAACCATTCTAGGTCTTCCCTAAGGAAATCCCACAGAAGCTCCTAGGAGAGTCAGTTTTGTTCTGTATATATTTTATTAATGTATCCTTACGACAGCTTAGGCAAGTCACTGGGTGGTTTTCACCTAAGTACATGATGAATAGAATACTTATCCCATAATATATATAGCTTCGGCAAAATGACAAAACAGAATTAAGTGTAAAATGTAAAATTTTGAGTTGGCTTTATTTTTTATAGTCATAGCCTACTCATAACAACCACTTCCTTAGTAGATTGCGGAACATATTTAAATGCACCTTGAATCGAGCATTTACGGTTTATTTCGTTCACTCTCTGATTTATCGTTCACTCTCGAATTTCAAAACGAGAATATCTTGAAACTTGCTTATTGCAGATACGTCCCTTTGTCATTTCAACGATATGAGAACCACCACCAATTTGTTTGAATAGAAACACTAGATTTTCTTCTTGGCTATTCCACTCTTGATCTTTAAAAATTTTAGTGTTCATGTCATCTTGGTTGCCTCTTATCAATATTAAATTTTCTCATGAGATATACTTAATCTTCACAAATATTCAATCGACTAAGTTCCATATACCTTGTTTTTAAGAATTCTATCTGCAGTAACTCCAAGAGTAACTCATGCATTCTATTTGTCGAAAAGCATTACTTTTTTGCTCTACGTCAACTGGACCTTAATTAATTCCAACCTGAAAGGAAATATTAAGACTTGGATTTATCTGAGTAAAGTAATTCATTCAATTCACTTCTATTACTTACTGCTGATTTTTAGCCAGAAATCCTGAAGGACATATACCAGATATCTTCTTTCTGAACAACTTTACCACAGTTCTCCATAATTTGGAATTTCTTTCACATACGTGAACAATATATCTAGATTCCTCCAATCTTCAAATACAAGGTAATCTCGATTATTTTCAACGGAAGGAATACTCGTTCGTACTTCGTGGATTGAGAATATTTTGTTTACGTTTTGTATTTGTGTTTTGATCAGATCACAGAACACAAATAATAGATTCAGATTCGATGTTGAGGAGTTGAGGTTAAAACGGGGCGCATGCGTAGATCAGAATGTAGTTTGTAGTATATCCATTAATCATGAATCATTCTAAAAATACCACACAAGCAAGTTACCGATCACTGCTAATATTTATTATTTACCAGAAATTCATCACAAATCGAAACTATTTAAATTAGAAATGTCAATTTTTACATGACTAACACGGACTTAGCCATTTAACCCTGCTATTTTGCCGGGTTAAATTTTTATAGTTTTAACCCAGGGTTAGGCTCTAACTCTTGAAGGTGCAAGACCTATTATCAATTTAACCCTAGGTTTAGAGTTAATCCGGATTTAATTAGATAACCCGCATTCGTGCAAGTGGGCCTTAGTGGCCTACATGGCCCAAAATTCCTCTCTACCCATCACAAGATTTAATATCCACAAATGAGCCTCTCACCTTACAAAATTTCAGCGATATCATATTAAAAATAATACATAACGTTTCAAAAGTCCCCTCTCGCATATATACTCCTCTGAAGGCACATGGATCTCTTGAAGAAGAATCGCCTTCTCTATTTCTCAAAGATATTCACTCTTGTTCATAGAAATCCCTTCAATATTTAGTTGCCTCCTCCTAAGGAGGATCTCTTTCAAAACCAGGTCTGACCACTAATGTAGGGCTATCATCTCCCATAGATTTGTGATGAAATAAGACGATTTTCCCATAATATACGAGCGAAAATATGTCATCATGACATTCATATTTTTATTTTATTTTTGAAGGATCTCGCAAAAATACGACCATAGACTACATATTATCATACGACGATTTCCATCCGCTACACTTGGCTACCACTACGCTACCGAACTCACAAAAGGCTGCCCGGTTCTCCAACAATATAGATCCGATCATGTTCAAACTTGGAATTCTGCAGTAGAGTTAGGTTCTGAAGGCTGTTCCAAAATTTCAGCCATGCCGGACGAATAGTTTATGATATATAGATTTGTTTTCAATAATTTTCAACTATTTTTTTTTTAATTTTCTAGTTATACCATCCTCACGAAATTCTGCAAGAATTTTCGCGTTGGCATTCTTCAACTAATAACAATGTTTGAATTCAATCGGTTTTGTATTCTTCGAGTTAATGAGGAACAAAAAACTACCAAATTTCAGAAAATTTCAGATGGCTATAACTCTAAAACCGTTTGGACGATTATGCTCATAAACAAACTCAAATGTCGCATTCAGGTGCACAACCTAACCTGAAATTTTCAAGCCGCTATCTCCTTCTGTTCTCAGGTTATCGTGACAACAAAAATATTTTTTAATAATTTTTTAATAATTTTCTAGCGATACGATTCTCACAAAATTTCACAAACGTGCTTAGGTCTATATTCTACAACTATTCATCAAGTTTAAATTCGATCGGATTTATTTTGGTTGAAAACAAAATTATTACTCGGAAACCATTGGGCCGATTATACCCGTTAACGAACTTGTCCGTCGTATTGGGATGCGCCACCTACCCTGAAAATTTCAAGTCGCTAGCTCTTTCCGTTCTCAAGTTATCGTGGCAACGGCCGGACGGCCGTACGGCCGTACGGCACCACAGAATTAAATTTCACATTTGGGCAAAGCTATAACGCGATGTTCCCCAGAACATACGCGCAAAAATGTCCGACAACGAAGCTCCCACTGAGATCAAGATCAAGATAAAATCATAGCAGAGGGGAAAAGAGGTTTGCTCTTTATAATAGGCAATTGAAAGAATATAGCGACCAGAATGTAAAAGAACAAGAGCGCTTAAAACTGCGGGGTGAAGTTCAAACAATAGTATTCAAAACATTCACTAGGTTACTGGTTTCTTAAGTCGGTAAACATTTTGTGAAATTGCCATTTTAGCAGCCTTTGCGTCACGCGTCTGTTAGTTTGACATGTGTATGACCTTGGACATTCAGAGCATGGTACCTCATATACACCTAAAGATTCCATTCCCAATGAGCCCCAAGGTGTACATGAAATACCATGCTCTGAATGTCCAAGGTCAAACTTATAGACGTGTGACTAACAGAGTATACGAACATCAACTCCCAGTACGTAAAGCTGAATAATCCTTGCTCTCTTCAAAGATCATGCTGATACAGGTCAAAGAAGACTTTGCTTGCTGCAGAACCATAGCAATACAGGGTCTTTCACGAGGAACCTCACCCATATTTATACGGGAAACTACTGAACGTATTTTCATGAAGTTCAGCACTTATAAGTATTTCACGATGCTGATGAAATCTAAAATATTTTCAAGGCATGAGCACCTCCGGTTATTCCGGAAATGACGTCAACTTCCGTTTTTCAAATTAGAACACTATTTTTTTATTGCAGAAATAGATTCCTTAGAAAATTTCAAGTTATTTTGATGTAACATTTTTCAGTTTTGGTTGGAAAATTCTCTCTGAGCGGGAAAATTTAAAAAAAAAATCGAAAATAGAGCTCCGCTGAAACAAGAATAACTTCGAGGTTTTTGGATGGAAAATTTTCATTTTTGGGATTTTTCAAGATGTAAGATTGATGTATCCACTTTGAAAATCGAAATCGCGATTCATGATACAGGGGGTGAAAAAATCGCTTTCAAAGTTAGGGATGACAAAATCGTGAAAAATCGATTTTTTCAAATTAGAACCCCATTTTTTTATCGCAGATATTGAATCTACGTTAAAAAATAATTTGAGTGTATGCATCACACCCTTGCCCTAAAATGGATATTTTCTGAGTTATTCACAAAAAACTGTTTTTCGTCTTGAATTTTCAGCTATTTCTTTTCCCTTCACGCCAAAAAGATGAAATTTTCAGGAACTGTTATTTGAACCATGCTGTAGATTTTTCACCCCTTCTTGAAACAGACTTCAAGTTACTATTAGGATAACCATGGCAAATTCTCGCAGTTATAACTAGAGAAGATGCTCAAAGTTTTGACCGTTAATTTCTAGACATATATTTATACGTCTCAGGAATGCTTCGTGCGTTGCTCTTCTTATTTCATCGGGAGGAAGAGATCTGCAAAAGTGTTTAAAAACCAAATTGAGTTTCAAAACTATGAATCTAAAAATCTAAACAAACCTGAACGCATTTCTGACTCGTTCTATGCAGTCCTCTTTATCAGTCAGGGGAGTTGAGTAGACAATATTTTTTATCCTACCCCAAAACTAATAGTCTAAAGGAGTTAAATCGGGAGAACGTGGTGGCCAAAGATGTGGACCATGTTCGCCAACCATCGATCTTCAAATAGCATGTAGAGGATATTTGACACATTGAGTGAATTGTGTGGAGGCGCGCCATCTTGTTGATACCATAAGTCATTATGGTTCTGTACTAGCGGCTCAATTATTTGAGTCAATATATCAGAATATCTATCTCCTAAGGGAGAACATTCTTTAAATAATGCAAACATGTGTAGTGTTCTATCTTACCAGGTAAAGTCCCATCATAAATGTGAACATCGAGAATTGCATTATTTTTGATGGCGCAAAAAACATTGAAACTCCAGGTCTCTTGAAAGTTCCATTGTCTGAAGTGGTGGTTGTTCTCTTCATCCCAATAATGACTGTTATGCCTATTGAAAGAACCATTCTTTGTGAATTTAGATTCATCTGTCCAAATTATACAGTCCAAAAAGTTTTCATTCTCTTGAAATCGAATCATCATAGCTTCGCAAAACTCTGTTCTCCTGACGAAATCAGTTTCCTTCAAATGCTGTACCCTATTGAGTTTATATGGGTGCATTTTATGTTTTTTTAATATTCTCCAAACACTCGATTGAGATAATCCCAGATCAATCTCGGCATCTTTGAGAGAATTTTGAGGATTCACACGAAAATATGCAAGAACTGTAATTTCGTTGTTCTCATCTTCTACTACACTTTTTTCTCTGTGTATAGTTTTCTTAACGAAAGATCCGACATTTCTCAAGTTTGTCATGGTTCTGTTAATGGTATCTCTCGTTGGTCTGGGTCGGTCAGGAAACCTCTCAATGAACAGTCGAATCGTTCTATCTACAACTTTATTACATTCTCCATGAAGTAGAATGAGATTTAAATAATCTTCATTGGTAAAATTAGGCATAGTGATCGATTTTATAACTTAATACGAATTATCACCAAATTAATAGTAAACACAAAATGCTACTGAATAAAGAGGAATTTGGCAGATGTAATTAATGATATCTATCATTAAAAAAAAGGAATGTAAAACATGGTAAGTTTTTGCATATGGTTCATAAGGAATTATTTATTTATCACTGGAGAGAAAACCGAGGGCCGATTAGTTGAAATTAAGAGGTTTCCGATACAAATTCGAATCAAAATTCGCCATCTATTTAGGAACAACCTGTAACTTTTTTCTCTTGCATATTAGGGTAGTAAAATCTACAGAATGGTTCAAATAACAGTTCCTGAAAATTTCATCTTTTTGGCGTGAAGGGAAAAGAAATAGCTGAAAATTCAAGACGAAAAACAGTTTTTTGTGAATAACTCAGAAAATATCCATTTTAGGGCAAGGGTGTGATGCATACACTCACATTATTTTTTAACGTAGATTCAATATCTGCCATAAAAAAATGGGGTTCTAATTTGAAAAAATTGATTTTTCACGATTTTGTCATCCCTAACTTTGAAAGCGATTTTTTCACCCCCTGTATCATGAATCGCGATTTCGATTTTTGAAGTGGATACATCAATCTTACATCTTGAAAAATCCCAAAAATGAAAATTTTCCATCCAAAAACCTCGAAGTTATTCTTGTTTCAGCGGAGCTCTATTTTCGATTTTTTTTTCGAATTTTCCCGCTCAGAGAGAATTTTCCAACCAAAACTGAAAAATGTTACATCAAAATAACTTGAAATTTTCTAAGGAATCTATTTCTGCAATGAAAAAATGGTGTTCTAATTTGAAAAACGGAAGTTGACGTCATTTCCGGAAAAACCGGAGGTGCTCATGCCTTGAAAATATTTTAGATTTCATCAGCATCGTGAAGTACTTATAAGTGCTGAATTTCATGAAAATACGTTCAGTAGTTTCCCGTATAAATATGGGTGAGGTTCCTCGTGAAAGACCCTGTAGAGAAAATGCTTACCAACCGCATCATTCGTGATGCCCTTGGAATTGAAAGACGTCCAGATTGACAAACGCGACGATTGTTGAAGATTACCTCGTACATGGAAACCTTTGATTTCCCGCCTGCCTCCTCCCACGGTCACCTCTACCACAACCAGTAACCCCACCACTCCTACCCCAACCTCGACACATATTAATACAGCATCTCGATCTTCCGTTAATTTGTGTTCTCGAAATAGTAGAACCAAATTACCAAATTTCTTGTAAATGGCTTGGTGTTTAAGAAGGCTGTGGTATTGTGGAACCCTTAACAGTCTACTTCCTCTTCCATTACCTACGCGACGTTACGTAAAACCATTAAAACTGTCTCAACAACGCCATCTTTTCTTCCTTCTACGAACCAACGAATCTCGAAACCCATCATATATATGGTTTCAATCTTGTCTCAGAGACTCCATTATTTTATATTAGACGTGAAAATTGTGAAATTCCAGCGCACTGTTGACGTTACAATAATTGCATTCTGTGAGTCTAGGCGACAAACGAGGCAAAACTAACTATTTAATGAGGCACATACTCTGGGCATTTGGGACCGTAAACTTTCCGGATTGATAAAATGAATGTCCCATAAGAGTTCACTATTCCGTTGCGCCGTATGCGCAACCCTATATGGTCTTCTCGAATGTGACTCCTTAGACTTCTTTTGTATGTTCTAGTTTAGCATATAAGTCATTTTCTGAACCATATGCATATGGTTCTGAAAATGAATAAGTTTATTATATCACCTATGTAAATGAGTGGCTTTTGTGCCCCAATCCAAAGAAAGCTGATGTTTCTTCCTTCCATTTGACCAATCATCAAAAAGATAGAACATTGTGTTTAGCTTTCGGTGATTATTACTAAATACCTTAGAGTGAGACAACATTCCTCTTTGAATTTCAAAGCCCATTTGGATGACTTGGGTCTGAAAACAAGGAATAATAATTTGCAGAAAATAGCTGGTACTTCATGGGGTGCTGATTCAACTACTCTTCATACGGCAGCCTTAGCCTCGCTTGTTACAGCTGAATATTGTTGTCTTGTCTGATTTAACAGTGTTCATGCACAAAAAATTGATGTATAGCTGAATTCGTCTATGAGGACCATTACTGGACATATTAGATCTACCCCTATCCATTGGTTACCAGTTCTTTCAAGTATTTTTCCAGCCCAACATTCGCAGGCAGACTGCTGTTTTGAATTCTTATAATAAATTTCGGACTTTTCCGAAATTCATTTCCGATTCTGTCCTATATTCCAGGCAATAATATTCCCAAATTGAAGTCACATAATGGCCTCAATTTTTTAATAAAAGTGACAGGAGGTTTGGCAGTTCAATATTTACAAAATAACAACACAAACGGGGTACATGGTTTTTTTGCTGATGTTTTTCCCTAAGCACTATATGATATCAAACATCGAATGCTATAGTACCCCGTTACACTAATCTAACACTTTTAACATACACATGCTTTATTGTTAGATGAAGTAATGTAATGTTGAAAGTTCAAAAGAATAATTTTCATAATATACTGAGAGCATAGAGTTCAAAAATCGAAGGATCCATCTGCCGTTAGTCCTCCCAACCTACTCAAGCTACATCAATGAAACTTGTGCAAAAATCGAGTATTACCCTAGAATGACTTTTCAAGCTTTCAGGTCCGATTGATGTATTTTAAGGGGTGAAATTAGGTCTGAATCTCAGCATATACATGGTGAGTCTTTAGGTTGAACATTAATTTCCTCCATAGATTCCTCTTATCAAAATACACTTTTCTTAGCGAACAATTCTGACCTCGGATTCTTGATCAGTGAGTCGAAACTAATCGTTTAAGACCATTCTCGGCCAAATATTCGAAAATTACAGACATTTGGATGAATTGATAGACACTCTGTTCATAGAACAGCGCGCCGAAAATGAGTTTTGAGGTTTTTGTCATCACTGACTTTGACATTGAAATAGAAAGACCCTGTATGTTTAATTGAAATTTTTAACGGGGGAAAAGCATTGGTATGTTTTCTGCTAGAAGCTAGAATATTTTTCATGCAAAAGTCTACGAGTTATCAACATTGGAATGCCGAGAAAATTTAAAGGGTTTTTTCAGATTTCACACGAATTTTCTGAGAATAATATGTAAGTGACACATTAAAACAATGTAGAATTAAATGGGTAATCTGATTATTATCAATGAAAAAACTGGGTATTACATTTAAAAAACGAAAGTTGGTATATTTTTTTTTACAAAGAATTTCCTTTTTTAGTGTAGAAAACATTGGCGGTTCAAATACGCGTTTCAGGGGCGTAGAACATTTTGTCTTTACCTATTCAAATGCCAGGAATAAATGAACAATCTGCAATGATTGTCTCCAGCCTTGTTCTAGACCTTTCTATGATACTTTCCTTAGGTATTTCGAGTTGTGAAAACTATGCACCGAGTGTAATTTGCAACAACCCATTCCACGAGGTTAAATCATTGCAGATTGCTCATTTAATCTTGATAAATAAACTATTATTTGAATTTAATTTCTTTTATGATGCAATTCTATCATAAGAATCAATTGATATCATTCCCATCTCTGAGATACTATGGAGGTATGATTTGTCAAAGTTTGAACAAGAGCGCCAAAGCTCCTGTCTATAGAGCTTTCCCACATTTTTTCTTACTAATTGAAATTATTTTAAATGATAGAACTAGTAATAAAACCAAACGTTAACTCCTAGATTTTCAACATAAAAGTTTATCTTTTTCGAAAACGGTCGACTTTAAAGTTTATGACTAGGAGTACTTTTTTTGTGTAGAAAATATTGGCGGTTCAAATGCGCGTTTCAAAAGCGTACTCTTTCGAGAGGCGAAGAAATTGAAGAGACAAACAGCCACTACCACCAATTATGACGTAGAAAGAAAACTTTTCCGCACAAAACATAGCTTATTATGAGTAATAAATACCTTAAAAATGGGTTCAAGCCCTGTGGACTGGAGCTTTCTGGCGCTCTAGTTCAAACAGACAAATTATATCTCCGAAAGTATTGGTTTCTCAGAGTTGGGAAACATATAGAACTGCATCATAAAGGAAGTTCAATTCAAAGGATAGTTTATTTATCAAGATTAATTGAGCAATCATGAGAATGAGAACTGCACCATGGAAGAAATCAAATTAAATCTGGCCAATTTTGCCCAATAACGAACTTAACCGAGATATTCACCTCCCTAACCTACTCTGAAAATTTCAACTACCTAGCTCATTCCGTTCGAGAGTTATATCTATGTCTATGGATGAAAAGCAGTCTCACTACTCTCAGATCTCTTACTTCATGTTCCGTTCTGAAATGTAAGACTTTTCTGAGAAAAACTAAACAACTGAGATTTCTCTCACTTCGCTCACAATTCTTCGATTGATTAGATAATGACATGTCTCAGGAAAATAATTTGACATTATGACAATTCATACATAGAATAATTATATCATTGTGTGACAACGTTGAAATACGATTTATTATTGAAATTTTGAAAAATCATATCTCCGAAAGTATTAGCTTGCTAGAGTTAAAAATGATATCATTGGATTCTTATGGTAAAACTGCTTATTGAAAAAAATTTAATTTTGAATTTGTTTCGTAAAAAAATTTTTTTTATTGTTACTCCGAAACCATCTGTCCGATTTTGCCCAATAACGAACTTAGCCGAGATATTTATCTCCAAAACCTACTCTGAAAATTTCAACTGTCTAGCTCATTCCGTTCGAGAGTTATCGTGCCTACGGCCGGCCGGCCGGCCGGACCGGCCGGACAGAATGAATTTCGACCACGGATTCTTGATCAGTGAGTCGAACTAAATCGTTTAAGACCATTTTCAGCCAAAAATTCGAAAATTACAGACATTTGGGCAAATTGATAAGCACTCAGTTCCGAGGAACTAGAGCGCCAAAAAGCTCGGTTCGGGAAATATTCGCAAAAAACGATTTTATTTTTCAATTTCTCGAAAATGGTGAATTTCAGAGGGTCAGTTAATAGAAACTTTTCGTCATAATTTTAGAGCTATCACATGCTGAAGTCCTGCGCATACACTATGAAATGCCCTCTACCTATATCCAGAGCTCTGAAAACATGTAAAACGGTGTTAAATCTCTGAATGCTATTCAAAAATCGTGTTAGACCTTGCTGAATAATTCAGTCTGGTGAAAGTGGTAGTAGGAAATTTTCCAATAGTTTCGTAGACATTGTACCATCCGATCTTGGCTCTACCCCTAACTCATATCCGGCGAAGTGAATTCGAGGAGTGAATGTGGAAATATCTCATCTCCGCTCTAGTGCTGCCATTCCTGAGGGACGCCATCATTCCTGGCGAGACTCCCTTATGTTCCCGATGTCCAAGGTGTTATTCCGAATGATTGACCCCCGATTCACCCTTTAGGGATGATTATATTGGTAGGAATTTTGGAGCATGTAAGTCTCCACTTACAAGGACATGCAAGAGTTATTTATGTCTGTCGTAACTGAAACGTCGATAAACTGGAACTAAGTCACCCTGGTTATCCGAATAAAATCTACAAGAAACTTCATTCAGCATGAACTTAAGATTGAATGGAGCGACAATATAATCCTAAATATTCCTATAGAATATAACTGCCTGACGAACTAAAATTCTTGAAAGTTGAATAGATGTTTTTACTAGTAATATCACGAGTGATTGAATTTTCGCGATAAGTCTATCAACTTATTTCATAACGAAACGGAGTTGCTCGAAAACACCACGAGTCCAAAAGACGAGTGGTGTTTTCTATGAGCAACTCAGTTGAGTTAAGAAATAGAAGACATACTTATGAGATAAATTCATTTACGAGTGATATTTCATTCGATTATCCCACGAACAAAATGACTCATGTTGACGTCTGTAATTTATATTTATCATTTATCAAACAGTCCATATCCATGGTTGAGTCGTTGAAAACACCAAAGTTGTAAGACCAATCATAATCCAAAGACAGTTGGTGTTTTCGCGGTAATACGAGCTGTCTTTGGCCTGTAGTTAGTCAGAATTTGATATGAGTGAAATAGTCACTAGTAATATTACAAGTGATTGAATTTTCGCGATAAGTCTGTCGATTTATTTCATAACGAAACGGAGTGCTAGAAAACAAACGAGTGGTGTTTTCTCTAAGCAACTCAGTTGAGTTATGAAATAAATGACAGACTTATGAGATAAATTCAGTCACGAGTGGTATTTCATTAGACTATTTCACGAACAAAGTGACTCATGTTGAGGTCTTCAATTTATATTTGTCATTTGTCAAACAGTCCGTATCCATGGTTGAGTCGTTGAAAACACCAAAGTGTTAGACCAATCATAATTCAAAGACAGTTGGTGTTTTCGCGATAATACTTTGGCCTGTGGCTGGTCAGATTTTGATAGGAGTGAAATAGTCACTAGTAATATCACAAGTGAATTTTCGCGTTAAGTCTGTCCGCCTGAGGCTGGTCAGACTTTGATATGAATGAAATAGTCAATGTAACCATATAATATAATACAGGTCCTGCACCTGTGCGCGGTGGTCCATATCTCTATGCAGGAAACAGGAATCTATTTTTCTATAATACAAAATGAAATATTCTCGGTCACGCAGGTTATTTAATTTTTTCTGGCCAGATTGTTTTTGCGCGAATGTTCTATATAAGGAACAGCGTGCTTTCATTTTGCCCAAGTATCTGTATCGAATTTTATGTCAAAAATGGTTTCAATCGATTAGGTTCAACTCACTGATGAAGTATTTGAGGTCAAGTTCAACTTTTGAACGGAAAGGCAGACTTTCAGGGTAGGTTGCGTATCCGAATCCAACGCCGGTTGAATTCGATATTGGGGCATAATCGGCTAAACAGTTTTGGAGTTATGCCCATCTGAAATTTTGTTGTTACCTAAATAACAACCTAATAAGTCACTCTACTAACAATTTAGCATCGATATATTCCGTTTTCTCAGCTTTTATAATATATGAATACATTTCATACTATTTAAATGACAGATTTCAGTGACGTCCATGACCGCAGAATTTTTAATTCTATTGGAATTGAAATACGAAAAAACTTACGCCTCTAGTAACTCCAGGATACGATAATCACGAAATTCTGCGAAAATTAGTGGGTTGGCATTCTACAAGTAAGCACAAAGTTTTAAATGCATCAGATTTATATATTTTGAGTTATAGAGGGAATAAAATTCAGATGAGTATAACTCCAAAACAGTTTGGCCGATTATTCCAATCAACAGATTCAAATGTCGCATTTGGATGCGCAACCTACGCTGAAAATTGCAAGTCGCTATCTCTTTCCGTTCTCAAGATACGTGAGATACATAATATTTTTTTAAATTTTCCAGTGGTACGATCCTCTCAAAATTTCGCACACGTCTTTATGTCGATATTCTACAAGTAGTTACCAAGCTACAATTAGATCGAGTCAATATTTTTTGAGTTATCGAGGAAATAATATTCCAGATGGGTATAACTCCGAAACCGATGGACCGATTATGCCTAACAATGAACTTAACTCTCCCACCGGATACGTAACCTACCCTGAAAATTGCTAGTCCCTATCTCCTTTCGTTCGAAAGTAATCGAGGCAACAGTCACCCATCCAGCTACTGAACTCACTCAAGGCTGCTCTGCTTCCAATATTTTTTCAATATTTCCAACAATATATATCCGATCATGTTCAAAATTGGAACTTGGCCATGAAGGTTCTGAAGGCTCTCGTATAAAATTTCAGCGATATAGGACGGATAGTTTCTGAGATACAAAATTTTTTCAATGATTATTTCGAAATTTTCTTGTAATACGATCCTCACGAAATTTGCACGTAGGCATTCTAAAACTAATTATTTGCATTTTTGCGCGCTTGTTCTGGGGATCATCACGTTATCACTTTACCCAAATGTCGGTAATTTATTTTCGAACTCTTTGTCGAAAATGGTCTCAAATGATGGGGTTCGACTCCCTGACTCTTTCCGGCCGGTCGTAGCTACGATAACTTGGGAACGGAAAGAGAAGGCGACCAGAAATTTTCAGGGTAGGTACGCGTGTTACAATGCGACAGACCAGTTCGTTAATGGGCATAATCCAGCCCAATGGTTTCCAAGTAATAATTTTGTTTTCAACCAATACAAAGAATATACTAAAGTTGAAGTTATCTCGAAAATGATTTGGTTGGACTTATAACCGGCACCTTCGCCATTTCGCAATTGGCAAGCCCGTTAAGATGGACATCGATATCAGACTACTGCTGATCATATAGGTAATCAGGAATATTTCAGAACATACATTTCAATACAAATAAAAATAATAACAGAGTGGTGGTGTAATTTATGAAGTATACAGGGTGCTCTTTGACCACTGCATTAATTTTAACCAAAGATTCCTCTCATCAAATGAAACACTTTTTTCATTCACCATTTTTCCAGATTCGGCTCAGGTAAAAAGTCACAAGCGTTTAAAGGTTTCACAATGTGCTAATACACTCCCGCATATAAATTATCTATGACATTGTTGGCGGACGAGAATAAGGCATGGTAATGTGGTTTACAGCTTGATTCGGGATTCCAACGCTCAGGGACGGATCCATAAAAGTAGTGAAATACCTGGAGTTTTCCATTTTAAAAACATTCAATGAAGAATATCTCGAAAACGGTGCGTTTAAGGAGAAATGATGAAGAATAATATAATGTTCTAAAACGATGGAATATTCTTGAAATGACTCAAGAAAAACTTTATATACTTTCTTTATGCTAATTTCGTTTAGTTTTATGAATCCACGAGTCCATAACTAGAAAACACGTATAAGTAGAAAATAACTAATATTTGGAAAATATGTATCATAGTTATAGGAAACTTTACGCCAACATTCATTTTATTCGAAAAAAGGATGTCAAAGCTATAAAATAAAAACTGATTTTTTTTCAAAATTTCAACAGCCTGTATCTTTTTACCTGAGCTGAATTTGGAAAAATGTTAAATGAAAAAAGTATTTCATTTGATGAAAGGAATCTTTGGTTAAAATTAATGCAGTGGTCAAAGACTCACCCTGTATATGTAGTAGGTAACAGCTTTACAGGTATATTTACCAAACATAGGCATGAGACGATCTTTTCAAGAAGCAACAACTGAAGAAATTAGGAGCTGTTCCATTTAGAAAAATGTGTTACAAACATCATATATCTCGATCACAGGCATCAAACGTTTCACAGTGAAAATAATTATTCATTGAGATTATGGCGAAGAAATATAAATACCTACTTGTTGATGTTTTGAATAAGAAAACTATTAAACTTAACCATAGGGAATACTTGATGAAATTTGTATAGAGCTCTTGTTTGCGCTTCTTATGGATCGATAATGTACATGCATCAGGTGCTCCATTCGAAATAATAAAGATTCTGCTTATTTCCATTTACAACCTGCTACTCATACCCTGATGTATATTATCTTGTGATAGAGAAAATGGCCCATCAAGCCATTCTCAGAATATCTAGGAAAGGAATAGATCATGAGAGTATTAAAAACCAGAAAGCCTGTTCCTCTCTTATCAGGTACACTTCATCAGCCAATCTTCCTAGTGTGAAAGTGAACGAAAAAGTAAGCATCAAAAAGAACTTTACTACAATGCTCGGTAGGAAAAAATACTGGGACAGGAAATCCACCACCCAAGTTCTTAAAAGAAATGCCATTAAATGGTATACAGATGGTTCAAAAACCACTACAGGAGCTGGCACTGGAGTATATGGGCTAAACACCGAATGCTCATGCACTATCGCTAGACTCCTATCCGAGCATCTTTCAGGCAGAAGTACTTGCAATAGAAAGATACGTGGAAATGAACCTAGAAAGAAACTATATCAGATATGTCATATAGCAATCCACTCTGACAGTCAAGCTGCTATTAAAGCTCAGAGCTCCCATGTTGTCGAGTCCAAGCTAATATGGGAGTGCCGAAGAAAACTCAATGAAGTAGGCAAGAATAACAGGGTCTCTTTGGTCTGGGTTCCTGGTCACGTGGGAATCATAGGAAATGAAGGGGCCAACACACTTGCCAAGAAAGGAGCACAAACCCCCCTTTATTGGCCCGGAACTCTACTGTGTCAACCACACAGTAGATACACCTACAAAAGTGAATTTCGGATGAAATAAGAAACTGAAAGAGGTATTTTCTGTAGATTTCTCCCCAGAATGTATCAAGAATTCTCCAAGAAATTCCTCCGGATCTTTGATACTGTCAGATCCAAGAAACACTTGGACCTCAGTAAGAACACGTTGCATCTCCTCACTGATTTCCTCACAGGGCACTGCGCCCTGAGAGATTAGGGTTAGCAGAAACTGACGAGTGCAGATTCTGTTGGGAGGAAGAAACTCCTGATCACCCGATAACGGAATGGCTCGCCATCTCAAACCAAGGCAAGAAATACTTTGGGCAAGAAATCCGCAGGAACGAAGGCGTAGCCTCTTTGAAACCATTCCACATACTGGAGTTCATCAGAACTCTGGAACTGGAAGGCGAACTATAGATGGTAATGACATCGACAGCTCTGACGGGGGGGCACAATAGACCTTAAGATCGCAGTGCAACGTTACCCCCTACAATAATAAATAATATACTATGTATATTACAGGTCGATTTCACATATATAGTTCAAGATAATCATAAACTCGATCACAATCTACAATAGTTGACCACTTACGTTTTTAAGTCTGTATTCTACAACTTCTCACCAAGTTTCAATTCGATCGGATCTGTATTGGTTGAGGACAAAATTATTACTCGGAAACCGTTAGGCCTATTATGCCCATTAACGAACTTGTCCGTCGTATTGGAACGCACCACCTACCCCCAAAATTTCAAGTCGCTATCTGTTTCCTTTCTCAAGTTATCTTGGCCAGACGGCCAGATGGCCGGCGGGACAGAATCAAATTTGACCTCAAATTCTTCATCAGTGAGTTGCACCAAATCGTTTGAAACCATTTTTGGCAAAAATTCCAAAATTACAGACATTTGGGCATGATAATGATAACGTGATGTTCCCCAGAACATGCGCTCAAAAAACAAGAAACTGTGCATTTAATTCCTTGTATTTGTGGTAAGTCGTATAGAGAAGAAACATTGAGACTACTACAGAGTTAAAAAGTCGGAACATCAACTCAAAAAATAGAGATATATAATAATATCAAAAATAGGAGAATATTCATGTACAATCAATGGAGATCACATGATGGATTGGAGAAAAACAGAGATTCAGATGACGGAATCTGATGACAAGAAAAGGTATTAAAAGGTTTCTTTCTGGGTTTTCTCTCTCTGAAAAATATCTATAAAATAAAATTTAATTATTTTGTGATTTGCTTCTGCGTAAGAAACACAAGATATTTGTCAGAAGCAATCAATCGAACAATGTTGCCTAACAACAAAAACGAAACAACATCAACGAAGAAACAACTATATCGTAACGTTTCGGGATTCTATATCAGACTCCTTCGTCAGACACTTAACGAAAATCTTCGGAATTATTTTGTTGATAGTTTTTTTTACGCAGAAGCAAATCACAAAATAATTAATTTTTATTTTATAGATATTTTTCAGGGTTTAGGAGAGAAAACCCAGAAAGAAACCTTTTAATAATGAGTATAACTCCCACAGTATCCTGTATTATTGTATTGTATTATGTTGAACAAGAAATCAATTTTGAAAATTGATTAATTGGAATTGACCATATTTGGTTGAAATTGTTGAAGAAAAAGTTAGAACTTGAAAATTTCTATGTAATGTAAAACTGTGTCACTACCTATGTGTTTTCGAAGAGTGTCAGAAGTGAGAATTTCAAACAAATTTATATAAAAAATAATTCTGAAGATTTTCCGAAACGTTACAGAATAGTTGTTTTATCGTTAATGTTGCTTCGTTACTGTTTATTAGGCAACATTGTTCTATATATAATATGCAGTACCTCCCAGCAACTCCGCACCGAGAGTCTTGTCTTCTCTACTAATATTTCCGAATTTTATATTTTTTAAGAAGTTGATGCATCCAAAAATGTTAAAAAATTATGAAACTCGGCCAAATGTCGATTATCTCGGAAAATTCGATTTTTCTTTTTTTTGCTTTCAACTCTTATAAAAATTGAATAATTACCTGACCAAAATTTTTTTGTTGACAATATTAGTGTCAGCATGAAAATGATTGTAACTAGAAAATTTTATCTGAAATGGTTTTTGACATTTGTTCAAATTTTCCCTCGAAAGTCGTTCTGGTGCAAAGTTTCTCCTATTCGTATTTTCGCGATTAATATCTTTGAATTTCACATTCAATTCACATCTCAGAATCCTAAGAATGCAAATCTTCTTATACCTAAATTTTTGATCTGATTGATTTGATTCAGATTATAGTAACATTTTCAAATAATTCAAAGAAAATACTTCTTGTGGGATTTTTAGATGTGCAGAGGGAAATAATAATAGCTTTAGTAGTGCAGGTTATGTCTGAAAAAACCATTGACCGTCAAGTGGGTGTTTCACAAGGGGTGATTTCAAGGGCGTAGTCAGGGGGGGGGGGGGCTTTGGGGGTTCAAACCCCCCCAAAATGTTATTTTTTCCTTAAAAAAAAAATTTTTTGCTGGAGAAAGCGAAATTAATTCCTATTTCAAAACCCCCCCGAGATTAATTCCTGGCTACGCCCTTGGGTGATTAAAAAATCATATCGTTTCAAGTTCAGGGGATCGAAAAATCTAAGAAGCAGACGAGGAATAACTCACAGGAAGGTTCAACCAAGCATTGAGAACGTTTTTTAGTGCAAATGGCCAGATCAAATCCAAATATCCTTTCTAGAACTTCAGAAACAACTTCTATAAGCGGCAGGCGTAGCGTATCAGTGAAAACGATTAGGAAACAATTTCGTGGCAGTGAATTTAATTGTTTAGTAGGAGACAATTGAGAAGCCCACAGCTATCCAGATAATAAAATCGATCGACTAGCTTGGTGTTTGAAGCACAAACACTGGAGTATAGAAGAATGGCCAAACTTCTCAATTTCCAATTTGAATACGTTGTTTTCGACAGCATTTTTTCTCCTCTTCACGCAATATGTAAGTTAATGAGAAATATGTGAATCATATGCAGAATGCTGTTTTTAATATCTGATCATCAAAACAAAGGCTCAGATACGGTCCTGTTTTTGGGAGTATGTTCTGGGGAACATCGAGTTATCATTTGACCCAAAGGTCTATGATTTTCGAATTTTTCGGAGTTATACCTATCTGAAATTTTGTTGTTCTTTCCTCAATAACTCCAGAAATACCAAACCGATCCAATTCGAACACGGTAGTTAATTATATTATTATTATGTATTAAAAAATTACTCTCTATATCTCAGAAACCATCCATCCAAAATCGCTGAAATTTGGCGAGAGCTTTCAAAACCCAACTTTACAGCCAAGTTACAAGTTTGGAACAAGTTTCATATTGTTAGAGATATGAGCTGCCTTGGGGGAGTTCAGTAGGATGGTTGTTCATTGCAACGAAAACTTTCGAACGGAACGAGATAGCGACCTATAATTTTCAGGTTAGGTTGCTCAACCAAATGAAAAAACATTTAAGCTGGTTGTTGGGCATAATCGGCCAAACGGTTTCGGAGTTATACCCATGAGGAATACTGTTTTCTCGATACCTCAAACAACATAGATCCGATTGAACTGGACCTAGATAATTAGTTGTGGTATACCAACATAAAGACGTAGGTACCTATGTGAAATTTTGTTGGGATCGTATCACTAGAAAATTTTAAAACAATTATGAAAAAAAATTAGGTAGGTATAACTTGAGAACGGAAAGAGATAGACATGATCGGCCAATTGATTTTGGATTATACACATCTGAAATACACATCTGAAATTTTGTAATTATTTCCTCTATAACTCAAGATATACAAATCCGATCCAATTAAAACTTGGTAATTACTAGAAGAATGCTGACGCGCTAATATTGGCGGAATTTCGTGAATATCGTCTCCTGAAATTACTTGAGACGTAAGTTTTTTCGTATATTATTGGACAAATAAAGAATTTGAATTCTGATAAAATTCATAATATGTCAGAATTATTCTCTCATTACTCAAGTCTGTCATTAAAATGGACGAAATGTAATCACATCTTATAAAAACTGAGAAAACGGTCTATACGGGGCCGTAGCTAGGGGGGGGGGCATAATGGGGCGATGCCCTACCTTAAAAAATAGTAACAATTTAAATAATATGCTTAGGAAAATGTGTTTCCATAATGTGACGTGAGGAAAAAAAATATTACTCGCAAAGCAATTCCGAATTAACCACACGCTACACCTCATGTACTAATTCCTACCCTGAAAATTGCAAGTCCCTATCTCCTCTCGTTCGAATGTTATCGAGGCAACGGTCACCCATCCAGCTACAGAACTCACACAAGGCTGCTCGGATCTCCGACAATATAGATCCGATCATGTTCAAACTTGGACCTTTGCAGTAGAGTTAGGTTCTGCTCTCGAAAAATTTCAGCGATGTCGGACGAATAGTTTTTGATATATAGAATTAATTCAATGATTTTTTAAAAATGTTGTTGTGATACGATCCTCACGAAATTTCGCAAAAATTTTTGCGCTGGCATTCTACAACTGATAACCATGTGTGAATTGGATCGCTTTTGTATAGATGGGTATGACTCCAAAACCGTTTGGCCAATTATGCCTATGAACAAACCTCAAATGTCCCATTTAGATGCACAACCTAACCCGAAAGTTTCAAGTCGCTATCTCTTTCTGTTCTCAGTTTATCCTGACATAAATAATATTTTTTAATATATTTTTTTAAATTTTTTAGTGATACGATTCTCAGAAAATTTCACAAGCGTCCGTAGGTTTGTATTCTACAACTACTCACTAAGTTTCAATTCGATCGGATTTGTATTGGTTGAAAACAAAATTATTACTCGGAAACCATTGGGCCGATTATGCCCATTAACGAACTTGTCCGTCGTATTGGGATGCGCCACCTATACTGAAAATTTCAAGTCGCTATCTCTTTCCGCTCTCAAGTTACCAACGGACGGCCAGCCGGCCGGACAGAATCAAATTTGAACTCGAATTCTTCATCAGGGAGTCGAACCCAATCGTTTCAGACCATTTTCAGCAAAAAATTCGAAAACTACAGACATTTGGGCAAAATGATAACGCGATGTTCCCCAGAACATACGCGCAAAAATAAGATTATCGTTAAGTGTCTGACGAAAGAGTCTGCTATAGACTCCGAAACGTTACGAAATAGTTGTTTCATCGTTGTTGTTTTCGTTATTGTTTGTTAGGCAACCTGGTTCAATTGATTGCTTCTGACAACTATCTTGTGTTTCTTACGCAGAAGCATTTCACAAAATTATTTTTTATTTATTTTATGGATAGGTATTTTCCGAGTTTGGGAGAGAAAACCCAGAAAGAAACCATTTAATAATGAAGTCTCATTTAATTATTATGGTATTTCTGGCCTTTGAAAAGAGAAGAACTGATTCAGTTGATCTGAATGAAGTCCTTCGCATATTTAATAATATGGCAAATCGAAGGATTCAGGGGTTTTGAGGAAGATTTTTATCAACGTTATAATAATCACAATATGTTAAAAGGAATAAAATAAACCTGAAGAAATAACTATTTTAATATTAACTTCCTATTTCACTCAAAAGTAGGTACGATGAAAATTGATTCTTCAGATCACATCAAGTAAATTTTTTTACTTCTGCCCTACCTGTAACCTCCATTGCCCTACCTTAAATTCATCTCTAGCTACGGCCCTGGGTCTATATCGATGATAAATTCAATTAACAGTGTCCAATATAGGTGAATAGATTAAAATAATGAAAATAAACACTTTTTTCATTTACCATTTTTCCAAATTCGGCTCAGGTAGAAAGTTACTAGCGTTTAAAGATTTCACAATGAAACTACATTGAAAACAAAATTAGAAAACTTATTTATTCACTCAATTCTTATAATGTAGCATTAAATAATATCCCACTTTTCTCACTCCAACTTTACTTACAACATTTAATATCCATCAATAGTTTCCACTATAAGAATATACATATCTAATATGATCATCTACCGTTATGAAATATTATTATTATTACTGAAAATTCCATAAATATCCATTAATCCATTCATTTCCAAGAAAAGCTCAAATAGAATAGTTGATATGTAATTCAACTGACAGAATAATCATAATGATTAGTAGGTAAAGCTCACAGAAACTCATGGGATCATAGAGGTTATATGTTATATTATATATATATATATACATACATGGGGTATCCGAAATACCCCTATGTATGTTATGCGATTATTCACGGTTTTCGAGTTATAATTACTTTTAGAAAATTTCAGAACTTTCGTCCTCAATCACGTAAAAAAATTAAAAAAAAAGTATAAAACTATTTTGACTTTTTTCTTTTGCAATGAGATCTCCATAAGTTGTACTTTGATACATAAAATAATCAGCATTGTAACTTCAATGTAAGTTTAGGAAAAATTGGTCCCAAGAGAAAAAAATACGTCATAACCAAATCGCAAAGCGGCTGCCCTATGTCCTCGATAGCCTCACGAATTCCATCTTTGAGGTCTTGAATTGACGCTGGGCTATTGGCGTAGACCTTTTCTTTCACGTGGCCCCAAAGGAAGAAGTCGCAAGGTGTTAAATCACAAGATCTCGGTGGCCAATTGTGATCACTTCTTCGAGAGATAACACGGTCCGAAAAATTTTCCCGCAAAAGATCAATGGTTTCGTTGCTTGTGTGGCACGTAGCGCCGTCTTGTTGAAAGTAGACGTTGTCCAGATCAATACCATCCAATTCCGGCCATAAAAATTATTAATCATCTCTCGATAGCGCAATCCATTCACCGTAACCGTTGATTCAGACTCATTTTGGAAAAAGTAAGGTCCAATGACTCCGCCGGACCATAAACCGCACCAAACAGTCACACGTTGAGGATAGAGAGGCTTTTCAACAATAACTCTTGGGTTTTCCGAGCCCCAGATGCGACAATTTTGCTTGTTGACGAAGCCACCGAGGTGGAAATGGGCCTCATCACTCAAGATGATTTTTCGACGGAATTCCGGATCATTTTCATGCATTTCAACGACCCAATCAGGTGTTATGACACCTCATCACCGAACAACCCCACCACCCTCATAGTGTAAACGTTAAAGTGTAAGAAGAAGAAAAATAAACGTAGTGATGTGTGACATTTGGTCTAGGTTAGGATGTTTTCAGACAGATTAAAAATGAACAATATTTTATCAGTTTGACTAAGTAAACATTGAATTATTGAGATTAGGGAAATTACGTTATACTTGCTGTCCTGTTCCTACACGCTGTCTTTGTTATGTTTGAGACCATTTTGTTCTAGCTTATATAGAGGTATTTTATTTGGTTGTGTTTTGTAAAAAATGTACAGGTGATGTCTAATTTCATTTTAATTTTTACGCCTGAAGAAGCAGACGAAATAATCTGCGAAACGTCCCCAAATATATGTTTCAGAATAGTCATATTATTTGTTACTGTCCTATTCCCGCAATATTTTTCTATTTTATATTATTCTTGGAGGACACTAAAGTAAAGTTATATTTGTCTTATGCATATATTTCACAAGTCAAATAAACTCCGGGGGATCTCATTGATTTGTCGAGAAGCAAGAGCAGACGCGGTTCTGGCTTCTTGGCCTTCATCAGTTCCTTGTAGCTTCCCAACCAATTCAACTAAACTGAACCGTGTTAAGCCTTCCACAGGCGGCATGTTATACATAAATGCCAATAACTGCCGGCTGTGAGAGGCTCAACACGGTTCAGTTTAGTTGAATTTGTTGGCAACCTAAAGAGTACTGATGAAGGTCAAGTAGCCAGAAACACGTCTGCTCTTGTTTCTCGACAAATCAATGTAATTCCCTGGAGTTTATTTGACTTGTGAAATATATGCATAAGTATATTAATTATACGAAGCCATTATGAAGACCCTATTGGCAGGAACGCTGTGGACTTGTTGATTAATTTCTTTCATTTTTATGAATCCACGACCACGATCATTATCATTTTATTCGGGAAAAGAATGTCAAAGCTACAAAATAAAAACTGATTTTTTTTCGAAACTCTAAGAGCCTGTATATTTTTACCTGAGCCAAATTTGGAAAAATGGTAAATGAAAAAAAATGGGTTCAAGCCCTGTGGACAGGAGTTTTCTGGCGCTCTAGTTCAAACAGACAAATTATATCTCCGAAAGTATTGGTTTTTCAGAGTTGGGAATTATATCAATGTATTCTTATGATAGAACTGCATCATACAGGAAATTCAATTCAAATAATAGTTTATTTATCAAGATTAAATGAGCAATCTGAGAATGAGAACTGCACCATGGAAGAAATCAAATTAAATCTGGCCAATTTTGCCCAATAACGAACTTAACCGAGATATTCATCTCCCTAAACTACTCTGAAAATTTCAACTACCTACCTCATTCCGTTCGCGAGTTATATCTATGTCTATGGATGAAAAGCAGTCTCACTACTCTCAGATCTCTTACTTCATGTTCAGTTCCGAAATGTAAGAATTTTCTGAGAAAAACTAATTTCGGAGCAAACAACTGAGATTTTTCTCACTTCGCTCACAATTCTTCGATTGATTAGATAATGTCTCAGGAACATCATTTGACATTATGACAATTCATAGAATAATATCATTCTGTGACAACGTTGAAATACGATTTATTATTGAAATTTTGAAAAATCATATCTCCGAAAGTATTAGCTTGTTAGAGTTAAAAATGATATGAATGGATTCTTATGATAAAACTTCTTATTAAAAAAAATTTAATTTGGAATTTGTTTGTTAAAAAAAAAATTTTTTTTTTGTTACTCCGAAACCATCTGTCCGATTTTGCCCAATAACGAACTTAGCCGAGATATTTATCCCCCAAACCTACTCTGAAAATTTCAACTCTCTAGCTCATTCCGTTCGAGAGTTATCGTGCCTACGGCCGGCCGGACAGAATGAATTTCGACCACGGATTCTTGATCAGTGAGTCGAACCAAATCGTTTAAGACCATTTTCATCGAAATATTCGAAAATTACAGACATTTGGGCAAATTGATAAGCACTCAGTTCCGAGGAACTTATACGCATTTACCCTAACAGGATAATATTTTTATGAAATTAGAAAATTGAAAACAAGGTATTGAAGGCTAGTAATAACATAAGTTCAAGCTACGGAATTCCCATTAATTATTTAGGTTTTCTGTGGTCCAGTGGTAGGGATTTGAATTCTTGGCAGGGAGGTACTGAAATCGATTCCCATAGCCGAAATTATGGATCTTTTTAATTTTTTTTCCAAATCTATCGGAATAAAAACTTTGTGGAAAGGGTTATGGACGGACTTAAGTCGATATTTTCATAAAATTACGTAAAGATTTTCTTATATTATTAGACATTTAAAAATTACTGCTATACAGAGCATTTTTGATGAAATGTCAATTCATAGGTCCTCATGGCACAACCGTACGATTTGTCTGATTTTTATCATAGGAACAATTATCGGAATAAATTATAGAAAATAGAACCACTGCTATAAATTACGCCGCCACAAACAAAGTACTGTTTATTTTCGACCCAAAAGTAAATGTATGTATTGGAATGGGTCCTTACGCCACCACAAACACAGCACTTTCAATTTTTGACCCAAGAGTGAATGCATGTATTTGAGTGGGCCCTTGCGCCACTTAGACACAGCACTGTTTATTTTCGACCCAACTGTGAATGGTATGTATTTGAGTAGAAACTAATCGTTTGATACCCTTCTCGGCCAAACAGTGGACCAGTTTTTATTGGACGTTTGTGTTTAAAGTCGGGTTGATACTTTTGGAAATATTGGATTTTTTTTTCCTGATGGAGCTAAGCAGCTTTAAGTGAGTTCAGTCCTGGATGAGTGACCGCTATGGCTATAAATTTGAACAGCGTGCCAAAGCTCCTGGCCACATTGCTTTTCCAACTTGTTTTAACAACATTAATTCCGTATTTCTACTAATTCGTTCAATTTTTCCAGAGGATGATTGTCCAACTCCAATTAGAGAAAATCAGAAATTCGGGATTCCCATAAAATGTGTGGGTGGAAAGTGTCCAGACCAGGCTAGACTTCCATCAGGCGGTGTGTGGCATTACACAAAGGATGTTTATTACTATGACTATGGTGAAAATAAATACCAGTTGTGCTCCAATGGATTTTACAAAAAATGGTTTAAAATATGATAGAACTGCATCCTAAAGGAAATTAAATTCAAATAATAGTTTATTTATCAAGATTAAATGAGCAATCATGAGAATGAGAACTGCACCATGGAAGAAATCAAATTAAATCTGGCCAATTTTGCCCAATAACGAACTTAACCGAGATATTCATCTGCCTAAACTACTCTGAAAATTTCAACTACCTACCTCATTCCGTTCGAGAGTTATATCTATGTCTATGGATGAAAAGCAGTCTCACTACTCTCAGATCTCTTACTTCATGTTCAGTTCCGAAATGTAAGAATTTTCTGAGAAAAACTAATTTCGGAGCAAACAACTGAGATTTTTCTCACTTCGCTCACAATTCTTCGATTGATTAGATAATGTCTCAGGAACATCATTTGACATTATGACAATTCATAGAATAATATCATTCTGTGACAACGTTGAAATACGATTTATTATTGAAATTTTGAAAAATCATATCTCCGAAAGTATTAGCTTGTTAGAGTTAAAAATGATATGAATGGATTCTTATGATAAAACTTCTTATTAAAAAAAATTTAATTTGGAATTTGTTTCTTAAAAAAAAATTTTTTTTTTGTTACTCCGAAACCATCTGTCCGATTTTGCCCAATAACGAACTTAGCCGAGATGTTTATCCCCCAAACCTACTCTGAAAATTTCAACTCTCTAGCTCATTCCGTTCGAGAGTTATCGTGCCTACGGCCGGTCGGACAGGCCGGCCGGACCGGCCGGACAGAATGAATTTCGACCACGGATTCTTGATCAGTAAGTCGAACCAAATCGTTTAAGACCATTTTCATCGAAATATTCGAAAATTACAGACATTTGGGCAAATTGATAAGCACTCAGTTCCGAGGAACTAGAGCGCCAAAAAAAGTTTTTTAATTTTCAAAAATTTTTATTGACACTTTGCGATAACCTGGTCAATACAAAACTTCACATACGTATGAAGGTCATGATTCTACAATTTGATGCTAAATTTCAGATAGATCGAGTGATCGGTTTCGGAAATATTAATAAAAACTGTTTTTACTGAAATCAGCCATAACTCCGAAACCGCTCGATGGATTTTGCCCATTAATGAACTTAACCGAGATATTTACGCTCCAAACTCACCTTGCAAATTTCAATTCTCTAACTCCTTTCGTTCGAGAGTAATCGTGCCTACGGCCGGCCGGCCGGATAGAATCGATTTCGATCTCGGAATCTTGATCAGTGAGTCGAACCAAATCGTTTGAGACCATTTTCAGCCAAAAATTCGAAAATTACAGACATTTGGGCAAATTGATAAGCACTCAGTTCCGAGGAACTAGAGCGCCAAAAAGTGTTTCACTTGATGATGACATCTATAGTTCAAATTAATGTACCTACAACTCAAAGACTCACCCAGTATATGAGCCATTTTCGGTTTATTTCGAGCAGATATAACTCCTGTTAAACAAAATATTTACGTCTCCGAATATGTGGATAATATTGGTTTGTATGTGGTGGTAATGTATAATACGTCCAGTATTAAAAACTACATTTTGCCTAGTACAATGGAGGCATCACAGTGTGCAGTTTATATTCTGCTACTTCTAACGCCCTAACTAAACACAGTCGGAAAATAATTCCACAATTCATATTGTGTGATAATCCGATTTTTAGCGTTAACCATATGATAACATATACTAGCACTTAATCACGGTATGGGGACAGCTGCATGCAGATTTGGAATTGTTATTTAACGAAAATCTCATCTTGTAGTTTCACTTAATCCATTTGCTCAACTCCACCAGACCACTCTCTGTTATTTCCATTAACATGATTCCCTAGAGCTCCTCGCAGGCCCTCATTATCTGCAATTTCGCATCATCGAATTAAAAACGGACTGAAGACATTGAGCTTGTGGAAATGCTCCGAATAATAAAAAACGTTCGCAAGGATAGTTCTCCAAACTTTTAGTTGATTATCAAATAAGCTCTGACGTGGCATCAGGGGTTTAAGAACGCTCGTTCATGTAAATATAAATGTTTTCACTGAAATGTAGTGCATTATACTACTGAAAGTTACGGTTTCGTGATATCAAGAAATAGTTATTTTCCTATCTAGAGCGGAAAGTTGTACTTTCCCGTACGAGATTGCCGTTGCCCGAACTACGAGAAGCGGAGTTCGGGCAAGCAATCTAGTGCGGAAAAGATACTTTATACGCTCGAGATAGGAACAATATTTTTCCTACAACCATATCATAGAATAAGAAAAATCCGAATTCAAGTATTTATTCTTACTTTCGCATATTGTTTCTCGTACCTTTCTTTAGATTTTTCTGGCAATAAATCCAAGCATGCTGCCTTAGCTGCTTCCAGAATGTCTTCCGGTTACTCCTCATCAGATGAATACATTTATTTCCTTATCTGGTTTTCATATTTATAAAATAATTCAATAAGGATAAATAACTTGACAGGTATTCGTTTTGACAAATTGATTAACTTAGTAACCAGTTGTTATGGAAAATCTTAGGCCATGACATACAAATAGATCCGATCCATGGGTGCTATTGATAATTTTTTAAGGATGTCAAGTCTATAATTCCTGAAAAAATAATACTTTTGGAGACGAAAACAGTGCAGGAAAGTAGTTATTTAGGCACGGTTCTAAGAAATAGTATAGCTCCTATTAAAACACGAATGCGAAATTCGAAAACGAGCGACGAAGGTGCGAGTTTTCGAACGCATGAGTGTTGGAGTTGCCTTCTGCAAAGAGTCTTAGACGATATTTTCTCTATTTCAGTCAAGTTTTGTAAAATACTGTTGAAATTCAATGAAAAATTCGGATTATACAACCTAGTGACTTTTGTATTGTATCTTGGCAGTTCGTGTGACTGATACGAAAGTTGACAGATTACATAATTTGAATCGTACGTAGGGCATGCCATGGAGATCAGATTTAAAACAGTTTTCTAATAGCATGAAATGATTCAAAAATTAACAAGAAGGAAATCTCATAGTCATAGTGAAATTATTTTTGATAGGAAGAGAGTTAATTTAATTAAAAGATAAGGTACCTACTAATCTTTTAATGAAAATAACTCTTTTCCTATCAAAAATTATTTCACTATGACTTTATCCCGGATATATTATATTGACAATTGAAGTGTGTTGAAATTTGATAGGATAGAATGTCAGTGCTGACTACCACAAAACGAAAAATATAAGTGGAAAAATGCGGAAATGAGTTCATTACAGCACTATTTTAAGTGCTGTAGTTAACTCATTACGATACTGAAATAGAGAAACACATTTTACATTCAGGATAATATTTATAATTTGACATTGCTTATATTCGCAAATCAATCGAAAATTCTTCACTTGTAATTAGAAAACGTTACTTTTCGTCGCTATAGATTGTTATTGTTATTACTCATTTAAACTGAGTAATTAATTTATTATTTTCCATGTATAATTTGAGACTTCATCAAAACATTCTCGTGTATACTTACTGCATTTCTTCAACCTTAATTAATTCTGAATAAAATTAAGTAGATGGTGATAGACTTCCAAATATATTTGATTTGATCATTCAGAACTAGGTATATTGATGAGATAAAAAAAAATTGGTTCAAGCACTGACGTGCTTGTGGAGCTTTTATGCACATGTTCTATTGTCTACTCACATCTATTGGATACCCTTAGTCGAATTTAGCATCGACATATAACGTTTTCTCAGCTGCTATAATAAATCAATACATTCCATACCGTTTTAATGACATACTTCAGTAGGTAACGGGAGAATCGTCTATATGATCACAGAATTTTTAATTCTGACATCTGTATTCTGTTGGAATTGAAATACGAATAAAACTTACGCCTTAAGTAACTCTAGGATATGATGTTCACGAAATTCCGCGAAAATTAGTGATTCGGCATTCTGCAAGTAATCACCGAGTTTTAATTGGATCAGATTTGTATATTTTGAGTTATGGAGGAAGTGAAAGCAAAATTTCAGATGAGCATAATTCCAAAACCATTGGGCCGACTATGCCAATTAACCAACTCAAATGTCGCATTCGGATGCCTAACCTACACTAAAAATTGGAAGTCGCTATATGTGTCCGTTCTCAAGATATCGTGAGATACCTACTATTTTTTCGTTTTTTTTTTTTTAATTTTCTAGTAGAACGGTCCACACGAAATTTCACATACGTCTTTACGTCGATATACTACAATAAGTGACCAAGTTTCAATTCGATCGGGTGTATATTTTTTGTGTTATCGAGTATAGTATATATTCTAAAACAAGTTGCAGAATGGGCTTCTATTAAAACACGAATGCGAAATTCGAAAACGAGCGACGAAGGAGCAAGTTTTCGAACGCATGAGTGTTGAAATTGCCTTCTGCAACGTGCATTAGACGATATTTTCTCTATTTCATGCAAGTTTTGTAAAAACTGTTGATGATATTCAATGAACAATTCGGATTATACATCCTAGTTACTTTTGTATTGTATCTTAGCAGTTGGTGTTACTGTTGAAAGTTGACAGATTACGGAATTCGAATCTGAATCGTACGTAGGGCATGGAGATCAGATTTGAAACAGTTTCCTGAAAGCAAGAATGAATCAAATTTAACAAGAAGGATATCTCTAGTACCTTATTTTTTAATGAAAATAAAACTTTTCCTCTGAACAATTCTTTCACTATATCCATATTATATTATATTGAAAATTGACGTGTGTTGAAATTTAATAGGATCGAATGTCAGTGCTGCCTACCGCAAAACGAAAAATATAACTAGAAACAATGCGGGAATGAGTTCATTCCAGCACTGTTTTTAGTGCTGGAATGGACTCATTACGACACAGAAATGAACTTAATTATCACACTCGGATGCACAACCTGAACATTGCAAGTCCCTACGTCTTTTCGTTCGAAAGTTATCGAGGCAACGGTGACCCTTCCAACTAGTGAACCCAAGGCTGCTGGGATCTCCAACAATAAAGTTCCGATCGTGTCCAAACTTGGAACTTAGTAGTAGATCTCGAAGATATTCACTCCTGAAATCCCTTCAATATTTGAATTCAAAAATGAAAATGTTGCTCGTAAGGCCAGGAGGGTCTCTTTCAAAACCAGGTCTGACCGGTCCAAGTCCAAGCGATGATTATTCATTATTTATATATCAGACGCAGACCCACTGTAACCTCGTGCCTCTAGGCACGTGCCTACTTTGCTTTATGAATAATCCGCCACTGAGTTCAAGAAGAAAAAAGGGGGAAAGCCCTACGGCAGGCACTCTTGTTCAATTTTTGACAAACCATATCTCCGAAAGTATTGGTTTCTCAGAGTTGAGTATGATATCATTGGATTATTATGATAGAACTTCAAAATAAAAGAAATTAAATTCAAATAATAGTTTCTTTATAAAGATTAAATGAGCAATCTTCAATGATTCAACCTCGTGGAATGGGTTGTTATTATATCTCCGAAAGTATTGGTTTCTCAGAGTTGGGAATTATGTCAATGAATTCTTCAAAAATTATCATCTAAAAAAAAGAGCAATCTGCAATGCTTAAATGCTTCAAAAATTGTCATTAAATTTATTTATCAAGATTAAAAGAGCAATCTGCAATGATTCGACCTCGTGGAATGGGTTGTTGCAACTCATACTCGGTGCATAGTTTTCACAACTCGAAATACCTAAGGAAAGTATCATCGAAATGTCCTGAGCAAGGCTGGGAGACAATCATAGCAGGTTGTCCATTTATTCCTGATATTTGAGAAGGTATAGGCTGACGAACAAATTATTTCAACAGTTCAAAATATATTAATGAAATACAATCTTTTCATAATGTAATAGTTCATACCACTAACACATTCATTCTGTTTTATGAACCTCAACTAAAGAACAAATATTTGATATACAAAATTTAGGTCCATATTCAAGTATTTGTTTGCTAGCAACATTATGAAAATACTGTATAGGAACACTACTTAAAAAAGTAGAATAGAATAAGAATAAGAGTTTATTGAAGAATAATCTACATTAAATAAACTCTATGGCACTGTAGAGTTAATTTTATAAGTATTAACTGTGCACAGTAAAAGGTAATATTAACCTCAGTGGTCAACGAACTGAAAGAACAGTAATTTCTTTTGATGATTTCATTATGTTCTTCTTTCCTATTGCCTTCATAAACTACATCATTGAAATGATTCAATTCTAAATCTTCTGAAACATCATCCCCAATATTTATACATAAATTATTCAATATGCAACCAGTCAATATTATTTTCGGTTTCAAAACACTGTATATGTTCACAAATTCAAGAATCAGATGGTTGTTTTACAACAGAAAATATTTTCAAACTACGAGTTGACATATCTCTAATAGCTAGATAAGATAAGATGACATTTATGAACAGTGAACACAGACAGATATAATTCGCATTGTGTGAATACATAGAACTACGATGTATTATTGAAATTTTGAAAAATCATATCTCCGAAAGTATTAGCTTGCTAGAGTTGAAAATATTATCATTGTATTCTTATGATGAAACTGCACCTTACAAAAAACTGAATTCAAACGTTGTAATGTAAATTTTTTTTCTTTCTCGTTACTCCGAAACCATCAAGCCGATTTTGCCCAATAATGAACTCAACCGAGTTATTTATCCCTCAAACCTACTCTGAAAATTTCAGCAGTCCAGCTCATTTAGTTCGAGAGTTATCGTGTCTACGACCGGACCGGCCGGACAGAATCGATTCTGACTACGGATTCTTGATCAGTGAGTCAAACCAAATCATTTAACACCATTTTCATCCAAAAATTCGAAAGTTACAGACATTTGGACAAATAAGCACTCTGTTCCGAGGAACAAGAGCGCCAGTAGTGTATTAAAATTAATTCGATGGCAATTACATGAAGAATTATTTTTCCGATGCGTAACACCATCGGTTACATAATAGGGAACTCTTGAAAACTAATCAACAGAAAATCGTCCCCCTTTCCACCACTAATGTTTTGTCGGCAGCGAAATTGAGTTTTCATCCTTCACGTGGCTCGACTTCTCGGTAAGTGGCTGGAACTCTTGTTGCATACTCAAAAGAAGTAAATGTCAGGCTTTAGAAGTTATATTAAATTCTTCGTGAAGGAATTAGGTACTCTCGTTTGCCCTCGGTATCGAAATGTTGACAAGACGGAGTATTATTATAAGGGTAGCTATCTATTGAGACTTGGAAGATTCCGAAATTTTTCAGATTTACAAAGAGTGATCGGATATATGCTTCTATCAGGTTGTCCATGTAACGAAACAATTTAATATTGAAATAAGCGCCTTTGAACTTTTTTACGATCTCTCAACGTCAAATCTTCACTCACGATAAGTATTAAAAATCACTTTCGCAATTTTGCGTTACTGTTCGCAACTCTGAAAGCGTTTACTCTTGAAAATAAATAAATTCCACACAGGCAAAATGTTCACTATTGGATGTTCATCATACCATACAGTTCAGAGGAATTGGGAATCTCTCCAAATACATTGCGGCGAAATTTGCTTCAACATCTTGGCGCACACCCACACAAGAGCAAATTAACCGCTTGATAGTTTGAAATTCCATCAGAAAACCATTTTTGGTTTGATGCTCATTTTTGGCCTAATGATGGCTTTGTCACTCAGCTGAATATGCGATATTGGACAGCAATAACCCCGGATGTGTTTCAAGTAGGCACTATTACAACCATAAAAAGTGACCCTGTGGTCAGATAACAAGTAATGATCTAGTTATACTGGGTGTTTTCTAATTGAATGTCAATATTTGAGGGGGCAATTTGTGGGCACATTTTGAAGAGAAAACCTCATATGAACGTATGGCTTAAACGTCTTAAATTTTGAGGTACATGATGATAATATTTCAAGAATAAATAATTTCAATGTTTTATTTAAACCTTCCAAAATACGAAGTACGTCAACTATATAGTGCATATTTGAAATCCATATTTATTTATTACTAATCAGATTTGATCAAAAAAATAAAACCACATCTCTGCATTCTGGTATTGTCATTTCAACGATATTGATATGATCATGCAGAGAATAGTAGTATATTATTTCATAAGGTGGAGAAGTGTCACTTTTCATGGCGAGCTTTAGTTTACCCGCCGAACGGAGTGATTAATTAAAAATTTTATATTTTCGGAGATATGATTTTTCAAAATTTGAATATTGAATCGTAACTCTATGATTTCACGGAATGTTATATGGAAAATTAACATCCGTATCTATGAATTTCATCTGTGTTCATACATTTCATCATTGTCATCCCATCTACATATAAGAGCCATGTCAAACAAAGTATGATTGAATGCAAAATGACCGATGGAATAACCTCAGCTATCGTAGATAGCTCTTGGATAATACGTATGATGATGATGAAATATATACTTTGGCAAGTTACTCAAATTGGGTTTAGAATATCTCCAGTAAAAATAAAACTGGAATATTGGCTAAATTTCAATTGATATAATATAATTTTCATAGTAGATTTGAGGAATGAATATCTCGGATAAGTTCGTTATTGGATAGAATTGGTCTGTTGGTTGTTTGCGGCACTCTTCTTGAATTTAAATTCTTTTATGATTGTACTGATTCGGCTTTTTGGCGCTCTAGTTCCTCGGAACTGAGTGCTCATCAATTTGCCCAAATGTAAGTTTCGAATTTTTCGATGAAAATGGTCTTAAACGTTTTGGTTCGACTCACTGATCAAGAATCCGTGGTCGAAATTCATTCTGTCCGGCCGTCCGGCCGGCCGTAGGCACGATAACTCTCGAACGGAATGAGCTAGACAGTTGAAATTTACAGAGTAGGTTTGAGGGATAAATATCTCGGCTAAGTTCGTTATTGGCCAAAATCGGACAGATGCTTTCGGAGTTACAAACAAAAATTTTTTTTTACAAAACAAATTCCAAATTAAATTTTTTTCAATAAGCAGTTTTACCATAAGAATCCATTCATATCATTTTTAACTCTAACAAGCTAATACTTTCGGAGATATGATTTTTCAAAATTTCAATGTAAATCGTATTTCTACGTTATTATTCTGTGGGTGTTCTATAAATTGTTATAATGTCAACTTATTTTCCTGAGACATGACGTTGTCTCACTGTCATTCATTCCAGCAATCGTATAAATATGAGAATTATAATATAATATCATACTTTTTTTGTTGGTTGATATTTTCATGCCGATGGTCAATCCATATGATGATGGGAATGGTAATGGTAGGTTAATAACATTGTCATTCATTCCAGGAAACGTATAAATATGAGAATTATAATATAATATGATACTTTTTGTTGGTTGATATTTTCATGCCGATGGTCAATCCATATGATGATGGGAATAGTAATGGTAAGTTAATAATTCTGAGTTCAGAATATCTCCACTAAAAACAAAACTGGAATATTGGTGTATTGGAGGAAAGATATATATTATCGTTCATCATAGAATTGAGGAATGAATATCTCGGATGGGTTCATTGTTGGGTAGAATTCGTCTATTGGATTTGGATTGATAATTTTTGGCACTCTTGTTGAATTTAAATTCTTCTTTGATGTTTGAATTCAATTTCTGCCAAGATGAAGTTCTAAATTTCAATAATGAATCGTACTTCTATGTTTTCACAGAATGCTATAATTATTCTATCTAAGCTTTATTATATGATCTGTGTTCATACTCGTACATTTCATCCTGTTCTATAAGAGAGAGTCAAATTCATTTCAGCTATTTTAATTTGGTTTCTTCCATGGTGCAGTTCTCATTCTCAGATTGCTCATTTAATCTTGATACATAAACTATTGTTTGAATTGAATTTCCTTTATGATGCAGTTCTATCATAAGAATACATTGATATAATTCTCAACTCTGAGAAACCAATACTTTCGGAGATATAATTTGTCTGTTTGAACTAGAGCGCCAGAAAGCTCCTGTCCACAGGGCTTGAACCCATTTTTTTCATTACTCTAATAACCGTTCAGTATCGCAGGGACTTCTACTATTGAAGTCTATGACCTAATTTTTGTAACCTTGGCTGTATTGTGATCATCTAGTGAATTGGTAGGACTACTTACTTACAAGGTTGTGCGTTCAGAGACGTAAATTGTGTATAACTGGGGGAAAAGAACGCTAAGAAGAACCCCCAGAAGTGTGATCGTCGTGATCAGACAAATATACATCAAGCAACTGATACATTCACATTTCTACAATAATTAAGACCGATAATGAGAGCACCTGGTGGATCGTGCAGTCTTTGTAATATGACATTGGAATATTCACCGGATCGGAGGTTAGTAAGCAATAGTGTTTACACCTTATTCATTCACTCAGGAGGTGATTAAAGAGCGGTGTCAGACTTCATTCTCTCTTCCTAGAGCCAGTGCCAGACCTATAGCTATCAGGAGGTGCAGGATATGTACAGGGGATGCGCTAACCGCAGAGGTGGTAGGTGTCGTTTAGCTTCGCCAGAAGGAATCAATGAATTTGAATAAACTATCAGAGTGCTAAGCTCTGAGTTTCGAAACTGTGTTCCTACTTCATCTGTGTGACCGAAGCTGCTGAAGATGCAGGAAAACGTTCGTGGCATTATAAAACTAACTCTGGGTGCACTCTCGTTACACCTGGGAAGACATATTACTCATTCACACCCTACCGTATACTGATGCTAAGAAGCTTCCAATTCCAAAACTATTAAGAAGCTACCCTTTTATATGTTACCAAACCCTCCACATTCTCCGCGAAGCTCACAGACACAAAAAGCAAAAATTATATACTAAGTCTTACTTACATGCACCTAGCAACCTTCAGTGTGGCGGGGGTAGCCCTTTATACGTCTGGTATCATATTTACCACATCAATAATTATATACAAGCTGAAATACGGAAACACATTAATAACCCAGATCCTAGTACCAGTAGGTTGATTATACCAAATAAGGCCACCAAAAGATACACAAAGGGGGACTGAATCAGGAGATGTATTTAAAAGCATATTATATTAACTTGGACTGAAATAGTAAGTCCACAACGACCATGTACTGACAATGGAACAGACTAGACAGTCTTTACATCTTTATCTATTGAATGACTGTACTTCTTAAACACTACTAATATTTGAATTAATTACTTGTTAATCGTTGAGTGTACATGAATAAAAGAGAGCAAATTAATCCAAGAGTTTTGTTTTTATATTCCCTCAATCTTAAGTAGCTTTGGTTTTTCAAGTGCTCGATTTGCCTGCCATTCTTTTCTTGTAAACAATCACAGCAGTGGCGAGAAGACTCAATCTTACACAGTATGGAAAGTATGGTTTCCATGTAAAGAAATTTCCCATCAGAGACGATTTTCTTTCTATGTATGGATGGGTTCCCTCTGCAATTGCATTGTTAGATCAGTTTTTTTACCTGACAACTTAAATGGTGACGTACGAAAATATTCTGCGTGACGAGTTTCGGTTGTAATTAGAAGATCTACCGTTGACAGTACGATCACGAATTATTTTCCAACACGATGGCTGTCCAGCTCCTCACTCCAGAAGCGTGCTACAGTGGATAGATCAAAACAATCCACGACGTTGGTTAGGCCGTGGTGGGCCAATTCTTTGGCCTGCCAGATGTCCGAACTTGATTCCATGTGATTTTTGCATGTGGGGTCACATGAAAAATCGTGTATTGTACACCAGTGACGACCGTATTGTACACCAGTGACGACTTATTTGTTAAACATTTTATAGAATACGATTCGACTTACTGATGAAGAATCCTAAGTCAAATGTAATTCTGTCTGTCCGTCCATCCTTAAACACGATTACTTTCGAAAGAATATTTTATTTAGTCTTCAAAATTGAAGGGTAGGTGTGAGGCCTGATGTCGGAAATTTTCGGTTTTGCCGAAAATGGTCTCAAACGATTAGGTTTGATATACTGATAAAGAATTCGAGGTCAAAATCGATTCTGTCCAGCCAGTCGTTGCCACGATAACTTTCGAACGGAGAGAGATAGCAAATTGAAATTTGGTAGGTTGAGAATCCGAATACGACATTACTGGGCTTAATCGGCCAAACGGTTTCGGAGTAGAAATTTTGTTTTCCCATTAACTCAAACATAAAAGATACTGTCGAATTGAAACTTGGTAACTACTTGTTGAATGCCAACACAAAGACTTACAGCCAAGTTCCAAATTTGAACACGATTGGATCTATATTGTTGGAGATCTTAGCAGTATTGAGTGAGTTCAGTCGCTGGATGGATGACCTCTGCCACGATAACTTTCGAATGGAAAGAGATAGCGACTTGATATTTTCAGGGTAGGGTGCGCATCTGAATGGGACAGTTATGTTCATTGTTGGTTATAATTGGCCATACGGTCTCAGAGTTATACCTATCTGGAATATTGTTTTCTCGATAACTCAAAAAATGTAAATCGTATCGAATTGGAATCGATCCGATCGAATTAGGTTAGGAGTTCTAGAATACCGACGCAAATAAGTTTCTGAATTTTGAGGATCGTATCACTAGAAAATTTTAAAAAAATTATTAAAAAATATTATTTATTTCACGATTACTTCAGAAAGAAAAGACAGCGACTTTATTTATGTTGCGCATCCGAATGCGACATCTTAGTGCGTTTATAGGTATCATCGGCCAAATTGTTCATGCATTCAAACACCAATTGACCTTCTATCCATAAACGAACATCTGTAATAGATAAATCATGTCATATCAACAATTATTAGCCTTCCCTTTCACGTCTATATATACCTACTCTGAAGAAATTCATGACTTGTCAATGCATTATAGTCGGACGAACGGCCAAATGGACAGAACTGAGTTTGACTACGAATTCTTCATAAGTTCATCTGATTTAATCATTTGAAGCCATTTTCAGCTAAACCTTCAAAAAATACTGACATTCGAACGAAATGATAGCGCCTGGAAAGAGCGTACAAAAGGACCTTCACAAACCTCCCTTATAATTTTCAGGCATGTCATGCACATGTATACATGTCTGTCCGCCGTATTCACAAAGCATTGTTAAGTGTTTGAATCTCCGTTAAGTCCTAACTGAGGTCCTCAGTTAAGGATAAATATGAATTGCAACCTCAGTTAACGTATTTAACGGTGGTGAAACAGGCCTGTTTTACCACCTGTACCCCTTATTGTCCCTTATTATCCCCAATTTATCCTTAACTGAGAACCTCAGTTAGGACTTAACGAGATTGAATGCTTTGTGAATACGGCGGAGAGTTACTGATGTCGAAATACAAATATTTGCTTGAATTGGTAATGCCAGCAGCAGACTATTAGAAACGCAGCGAATTGGAATTATTTTCATTTTCCAATGATATCCAACATTGATTTCATTTTGTCGGAGTGGAATGGCCTAGCCGATCTGAATTAAACATAAACACAACTTGATTTTGGATTCAGTCAACCATCAACTAATGCAACAAAACTATTCAATCACTGTATACAAAGTAATTAATATCCGTTTGTAAGTTGCGTTCTACCACGTTCGAGAAAAATTTATGTGCCTGTCTATTTCAACAGAACAAGGTTGGTGGATCGAGAAGGGGATTAATGGTCCGTTAAGTCCAGGAACCATTGCCGCCACAGGATTAGTTTCGGGAACTGCAACTACATCTTACTGTACATTATGACGGGTGTTCCAATTACTAATTAGAGCTTTAGGATTTTAAAGTGAAATATAGGCAATATTGTTGCATATGGCTAAGATGCATAGAATAACAAAGTGTCAGCACTGCCTACTAATACCCGTTTGAATTTTCGTCCGAAAAACTGAGATAGTTGTAGTTCCGAATTCGGAATTAAAAGACTATACAGGGTGAGTCTTTAAGTTGTGCATTTATTTTAACCATAGATTCCTCTCATCAAACTAAACACTTTTTTCATTTATCATTTTTCCAAATTTGCCACAGGAACAAAGATACAGGCTGTTGAAATTTGAAAATATTATCAGTTTTCCTTTTGCAGCTTTGACACGGTTACTCAGAATGAAATGAAATTTGGTGTGAAGTTTTCCATAAATATAACACATAATCTCCAATTAACAATTTTTTCCTACTTCTAGTGGTTTCCTCGTTATAGACTCGCGAATTCATAAAACTATGAGAAATTACCATAATGAAAGCAGATGAAGGTTATCTCGAGTCATTTTAAGAATACTCAATCATTTTAGAAAATCAAATTACTCTTCATCAATTCTCATAAAACGTACAGTTTTCGAGATATTCAATATTGAATGACATAAAATATGATAAAAATTCCAGAAATTTAACTGTTTTTATCAACCCGGACCTGGAATAGGATAACATATGATCTGTGATCGAATAAAGACATAGACTGAGTATTGATCTCAAAGCTGACACTTATAGAAAGAGGTATAGTTGGTATAACCTCTATAACTATATAATCCATGGAATTCAATAGAAATTCCACGTAATTCAATAGGAATTCCCAGGAGTTCAATAGGAATTCCAGGAGTTCAATAGGAATTCCAGGAATTCAATAGGAATTCCAGGTATTCAATAGGAATTCCTCGGAATTCAATAGAAATTCCATGGAATTCTACTTTATTGTACACCAGAAGTCCTAGCGGTTTACCCCTCGAGGTATGCTTAGAAGGGGTTGAAATAGTCAACTCTTCAGATATTTTTTCTTACAACTTTTCTTTGGGTAAAAATTTTCCTTTCAAAAAGGCATGGCTGAAAAGCCCAATTCATTTGATAACTTTTTCATCTCCACAAGTTTTTTCGAAAACTTAAGCATTTACGGGAAAAAATTGCGATGCATTCTCAAAATGCACAGAGGTGGAATTTCCCTAACATAATTTATTTGTTTAAAATTCGTATATTTTTCAACTTTTGGTTTATTTTATTCATCACTCATTCTATTACCTTTATTGAAGACTTTTAATATACGGGGAAAATAAAAACCTTTAAAGGTTGTCGCAATTATTTAGAAACTCCCTGTATAGGTAATAAGAACATCTCAATTCTTCAATCAGTGACGTCCCACAACTTTTTTGTTGTTTGGGAGACAAAAACCCAGAGAGGAACCATTTAATAATGAACATACCTCCCAGAGTATTCTTTAATGAGAACTTAGTTATACAGTGTGGAACAGCCAAATGGAATAAATTCGATAACGGATAAATGAGAGCGTGTTTGGAAAAACGCTTGGACACGTCGATTTGTATTTTTAACTGAGCATTTTTTTCAAAAAAAAAAAATTATATAGGGTGCGTCATGTGACAGTGGCCAATACCCACTTTCTTATTTTAAATGCAAGCCCCTGTATATTATTAATTTTTTGGATTCTTCAGAGAATTCTAGACATAAATAATGTCCTATACCTATCTTCAACTGTTTCGGAAATATTAAGTGTTTTCAGATTTATTACAAAAATTAACATTAAAAAATTTTTTTATTTCACAAATTCGCTACATTACACTAACAACCTAATAATTAATACTGATTATTTCTTAATAATTAAAAAAAAAACAAAAAAATATTAATGTCAATGTAGTAAATGTTCAAAATGCTCGCCGCGAACGTCTGAAAACACTTAATATTTCCGAAACAGTTGAAGATAGGTATAGGACATTGTACATGATTTATGTCTAGAATTCTCTGAAGAATCCAAAAAATTAATAATATACAGGGGCTTGCATTTAAAATAAGAAAGTGGGTATTGGCCACTGTCACATGAGGCACCCTATATAATTTTTTTTTTTGAAAAATATGCTCAGTTAAAAATACAAATCGACGTGTCCAAGCGTTTTTCCAAACACGCTCTCATTTATCCGTTATCGAATTTATTCCATTTGGCTGTTCCACACTGTATATACTGTTGCTAATCAACCTGGGTTGTATTCGAATATTAACTCCACGGAATAAAATAGAGTTTTTGAAGTTTTGAGAAGATTTACTCTGGAGTTTACTCTGACAGAAGATGCCAATATCGGAATATAGGTTATGTTGGTTTAAGAAAGAACCTATTATTATTGTTTTCATCACAAATATGTAACTCTAATCATCAATATATATTGTGTGCAGTATTAAAACTTAAATAACCTCACAGAACATTCATAAAACAGTGAGGAAAAGATACGAGATTTTCCGTCCCATGAGTTATGTCAATTTTGACAGGAGTAAAATGAACTCCGAGTCGAATACTCCGACTTTTCGAACGACAGTCATAGAGTAAAATTTTCCCAACTCTACCGTTTTCGGACGCAATTTGGTAAATATTACTCTACGGAGTTAATATCCGAACGCAACCCAGAGTTGTTATTTTCTACAGCTTACGTGATTTATTTTTCACATTTGCTCCAACAAAATGGGAACTTATAACTAGAGAGCGTTAGTCAGTAATATACAGGGTGAGTCTTAAAGTAGTAGATTAATTTTAACCATAGATTCCTCTCGTCGAATAAAACACCTTTTCAAATTCGACTCAGCTAAAATGTTATAGCGTTTAAAAATTTCACAATGTGCTAATACACTCCTGCGTATAAATTATTATCTATGACATAGATGGTGGACGAGAAAAAGGTATGGTTACGTGGTTTACAGCTTGATTCGTGATCCCAACACTCAGAGGCGGACCCATAAAAGTAGTGAAATTTCTGGAGTTTCCCATTTCATAAAGTTCAATTAAGAATATCTCGAAAACGGTGTGCTTGAGGAGGAATGACGTAGAATAATTTAATATTCTAAAACAATAGAATATTGGTGAAATAACTCAAGAAAAACTTCATCTGCTTTCTTTATACTTATTTCGTTTAGTTTTATGAATCCACGAGTCTATAACTAGAAAACCATTAGAAGCAGGAAAAAACTAATATTCGGAAAATATGTATCATAGTTATGGTAAACTTCACACCAACATTCATTTTATTCGAAAAACGGATATCAAAGCTACAAAATAAAAATGGATTCAAGCCCTGTGGACAGGAGCTTTCTGGCGCTCTAGTTCAAACAGACAAATTATATCTCCGAAAGTAAAGGTTTCTCTGAGTTGGGAATTATATCGATGTATACATATGATAGAGCTGCATCATAAAGGAAATTCAATTCAAATAATAGTTTATTTATCAAGATTAAATGAGCAATCATGAGAATGAGAACTGCACCATGGAAGAAATCGAATTAAATCTGGCCAATTTTGCCCAATAACGAACTTAACCGAGATATTCATCTCCCTAACCTACTCTGAAAATTTCAACTACCTAGCTCATTCCGTTCGAGAGTTATTGTGGAAAAACATATTTTAAATTTTCAAAATTTTTTTTTTTACACTATGCGGTAATCTGGTCAATACAAAACTTCACATGCGTATAAAGGTCATGATTCTACAATTAGATGCTAAATTTCAGATAGATCGAAGGAACTTGTCCGAGATATTTACGCTCCAAAACCACCTTGCAATTTTCAATCTGCTTACTCCTTTCGTTCGAGAGTTATCGTGCCTACGGCCGGTCGGCCGGCCGGACATAATCGATTTCGCACTCGGATTCTTGATCAGTGAGTCGAACCAAATCGTTTGAGACCATTTTCAGCCAAAAATTCCAAAATTACAGACACTTGGGCAAATTGATAAGCACTCTCTTCCGAGGAACTAGAGCGCCAAAAAAACAAGTTTCGTATGACAATTGCCCAAAACAGGTTTAAAGTACCTACAAATAGTAGATATTCCATAAAACATGTATTAAAGAAGAGAAGAAATAATGAAAAAATTACCTTGTAATCGATCAAAAATTCCTCATCTACGTTCACCAAATTATCTCCTCTCTCGAACTACAGAATTATGCTTTCAATATTTACGTAATATTTTCAAACATTTTCGGGTGAGAACCCCGTTGCATCGCTAAAATACGAGTATTTCAACCCCAATATTTTTGAAGTTACAATATTCCCTTCTGTCAAGTTGACATTATGAAAATTCATACATAGAATAATTATATCAATCTGTGAAATACGATTTACATTGAAATTTTGAAAAATCATATCTCCGAAAGTATTAGCTTGTTAGAGTTAAAAATGATATGAATGGATTCTTATGATAAAACTGCTCATTAAAAAAAATTTAATTTGGAATTTGTTATATAACAAAAAAATTTTTTTTTTATTACTCCGAAACGTTCTGTCCGATTTTGCCCAGTAACGAATTTAGCCGAGATATTTATCCCCCAAACCTACTCTGGAAATTTCAACTCTCTAGCTCATTCTGTTCGAGAGTTATCGTGCCTACGGCAGGCCGGCCGGACGGCCGGACAGAATGAATTTCCACCACGGATTCTTGATCAGTGAGTCGAACCAAATCGTTTAAGACCATTTTCATCGAAAAATTCGAAAATTACAGACATTTGGGCAAATTGATAAGCACTCAGTTCCGAGGAACTAGAGCGCCAAAAATGGGTTCAAGCCCTGTGAACAGGAGCTTTCTGGCGCTCTAGTTCAAACAGACAAATTATATCTGGTATTGGTTTCTCAGAGTTGGGAATTATATCAAAGTATTCATATGATAGAACTGCATCATAAAGGAAATTCAATTCAAATAATAGTTTATTTATCAAGATTAAATGAGCAATCATGAGAATGAGAACTGCACCACATTTTCAAATTTTTTTTTGACACTTTGCGGTAATCTGGTCAATACAAAACTTCACATGCGTGTAAAGGTCATGATTCTACAATTTGGTGCTAAATTTCAGATAGATCGAGTGATCGGTTCCGGAAATATTCATAAAAAATATTTTTACTAAAATCGGCTATAACTCCGAAACCCCTTGATGGTTTTCGCCCATTAACAAACTTGTCCGAGATATTTACGCTCCAAAACCACCATGCAATTTTCAATCCGCTAACTCCTTTCGTTCGAGAGTTATCGTGCCTACGGCCGGTCGGCCGGCCGGACAGAATCGATTTCGCACTCGGATTCTTGATCAGTGAGTCAAACCAAATCATTTGAGACCATTTTCAGCCAAAAATTCCAAAATTACAGACACTTGGGCAAATTGATAAGCACTCTGTTCCGAGGAACTAGAGCGCCAAAAAAACAAGTTTCGTATGACAATTGCCCAAAACAGGTTTAAAGTACCTACAAATAGTAGGTATTCCATAAAACATGTATAACAGAAGATAAGTAATAATAAATTACCTTGTAATCGATCAAAAATTTCCTGATCTACGTTCACCAAATTTTCTCCTCTCTCGAACTACAGAATTATGCTTTCAATATTTACGTAATATTTTCAAACATTTTCGGGTGAGGTCCCCGTTGCATCGCTAAAATACGAGTATTTCAACCCCAATATTCTTGAAGTTACAATATTCCCTTCCCTCAAGTTGACTTTATGACAATTCATACATAGAATATACATAGAATAATTATATCAATCTGTGAAATACGATTTACATTGAAATTTTGAAAAATCATATCTCCGAAAGTATTAGCTTGTTAGAGTTAATTTGGAATTTGTTCTGAAAAAAAAAATTTTTTTTTTGTTTCTCCGAAACCATCTGTCTGATTTTGCCCAATAACGAACTTAGCCGAGATATTTATCCCCCAAACCTACTCTGAAAATTTCAACTCTCTAGCTCATTCCGTTCGAGAGTTATCGTGCCTAGGGCCGGCCGGACGGACCGGCCGGACGGCCGGACAGAATGAATTTCGACCACGGATTCTTGATCAGTGAGTCGAACCAAATCGTTTAAGACCATTTTCATCGAAATATTCGAAAATTACAGACATTTGGGCAAATTGATAAGCACTCAGTTCCGAGGAACTAGAGCGCCAAAAACTGATTTTTTTCTCGAAACTACAACAGCCTGTAGCTTTTTACCTAAACCGAATTTGCAAAAATAGTAAAGGAAAAAAGTGTTTCATTTGACGATAAGAATCTATGGTTAAAATTAATGTACAACTTAAAGACTCACCCTGTACAACCCCAAAAATAAAATTGCTGTTCCTTACATAGAATATTATTCTATGTAAGGAACAACAATTTTATCTTGCCCAGGCATAATGAGGTGAAATGAGGGATTTATCCATATTTAACTCATCTCGATCTGCGATAGGTATTTAATAGAGAATCATATTTGAAAAAAATTACTCATCCCTCATAAAAGTTACTTGATAGAAAATTTGATAGGCACTCTGTGCAGGGGAACAAGCACGCCATAAATATCATTAGAGATGTTTTCGTGAGATACAGATCCGAATGTTTGAATAGGTCATGATGAATTGGAATGATCGCATTCGCTTTTGCCAAAAAGTCGTGGAGCACATTTGGAGATATAATTTTAAAACATAATTTTAATTAGTCGGAGCAATGTTTGTGTTCCATTTCATTTCACAATCCTAAAGCACTATGATTGAATCACCCTTCACAATCAACTAATGAGATGTGATTCACGAGCGTATGCTTGATATTTTGATTTATAATTTACTCATACTATAAGCCTTTGAAATCATGCATCGAAATTATAGTCTAGATGCAAATTCGTCAAAATTAATGATTATTGCATCTTTAGTGATGTTCTCATCATCAAAATTTTCTACTCGATATACATTATACGTCCAACTACCCGATTTCAACTAGGTTGCAACTATATTTTTTGAGTTATTAAGAATACATATCAATGAGCATTTTTCTGGACCCACAGGCTAGATCATGCCTAATCACGAATTAAATGGAGCATAAAATACTTTTGCAAAAACCAAGTTATCACGTGATACAGTTATGAAATCCTCCTGGAGTGTACCGTGGCCAGCAAGAGGATTAACATGCAATTTCTAATCATCGGCCTGGGAACATCTATATTTTATGAGTGAGGGCTCAGAAACATAATGAAGTGGTCGCAATAAAGATCATTGTGGAACACCACTTTGAACTGGCCTAGAAGAAGACAGAAAGCTTCAAACTCGAACTTGATTTTCACAGAGGAATGACCGAATCTAGACAAGTAAAGGATCTCTTACCAAGGTGCTCTAATTTAAAAATGAGACGATGAACAGGGGCTCAGTTAAGTGCTTTAGTAAAATCCAGGTAAACTATGTCCACAGGACCAGAACCTACACAGAGTGGCCCTACCGAGTCGTCTTTCCTAGCAGAGACAACTGGGCTGTCTCTGAGACCCTACTGTTTGAGGGTCCCTATTGGTTCACAGATGGCTCCGCTACCACCCAAGGGATGGGAGCGGGAGTCAGTGGTTGCAGAATTGCTAGGGGTGAATCCATCAGCCTGGGTAGTTTTGCGACTGTCTTCCAAGCAGAAATTCTCGCCATTGGTCACTATGTGAAGCTCATACTTGAGAATGGTTGGGCTCACGGATCAATCAACATCCTATCGGATAGTCAAGCTGCTTTGAAAGCCTTGACTTCATACAACTGCAAATCCCTGCTTGTGCAGGATTGCCGGACCCCACTCGCTGAACTTAGAGAGCGCTGCAGGCTGTAGCTCTTGTGAGTCCCGGCCCACTCGGGAGATGATGGACTCATTGGCGGCTCGGGGGGCTTCCATAGGGCTCATTGGACCTAAACCGGCCTGTGGTATCCCTCTCAGAGCAGCGGCGAAGGAAAACAATATATAGGGGATAACCAAAGGTCCAAGAAATCTGGAGCAGCATACCTGAACACAGACATGCTCGCTGAACAACTACTGGCCCATCAGCTGAAAGAGCCCGAAAAGGGCTCAAATTCTCTAGGGTAGACACGAGAATCCTTACAGCTGTATATACGGGCCACTGTGGCCTCAGGAAACACCTCAATACGCTGGGGTTGACTGAGAACTCTGAGTGCATACTATGCCTGGACAGGATCAGATTGGAGGAACTAGGAGTCCACAAACTGACACTGAGGGAACTGGACAAGTATAGATTATATACTATAGGTGTGCCACAATAGACCGATTGGTCGCAGTGGAGGGGCGGGTTTCGTCCGCCCGGTACAATTCATATAATAGTAATAATACAGGATAGCCAGAATCAACCAACAGAATATAAATATTGAAACACTTCAATAGGCAGTAAGCACTGCCTTCATAATCTAACTCTACAGCCAAGTTCCAAATTTGAACACGATCGAATCTATATTGTTGAAGATCCGAGCAGCCTTGGGCTATTTCAGAATCTGGATGGGTGATCTTTGCCACGATAACTTTCGAACGGAAATAGATAGCGACTTGCAATTTTCAGGTTAAGTTGCACATCCGAATGCGAAACAAGCTCCGTAACCTACTCCAGAAGCTTCAGTTTTCACCACCAGGTGTCTTGCAGAAGAACTTGAATAGCCAATAATATAATATATTATACAGTGACTTGGTTGAATTAGATTAAATGCGAGGTTGTCAGATTGTTTTCCTTGATTGAGTAATCGACGGTTTTGAGCAATGATTTTCTTATCTAAGGATCTTAGGTTTTGATATCATCGGAAATCTTTGCGAAACCCGAATTTCGTTATTCGGCTTGTTAAATTTGGCAGAGAAATTGGTTGATTGTGAATTAAATGTATTTTCGTGAAAGATCCGGTTCGTTTGGTTATAGACTGATAGAGTTTAAAACTGTGGTTTTTATATTTATAATGAGCTTGGAAATGTATGATTTCATTGTATTAATTTATATGATGTGAATTAGAATATTCGAGTAATGTGAGAATAGGCGATGATGAAATTGGATTAAAGTGGATATTGAATGAAAAACAAGTTGAAGTGGGTGTTTTAATAAAAAGTGACAACAATTTCTTCTCAAATGCTCAAATTGATTATTGAAACCCATTTCATAAGACGAGTGAGTAAATAAGTGTTTCTGTGCTCAACAGTTAAAGAAAGTGCAGCGGTGGATTAGTACATCATAAAATATTTAAACGCTTATAACTTTTTACCTGAGCCGAATCTGGAAAATTATTAAATGAAAAAAAGTGGGAAAGCCCTGTGGACAGGAGATCTGGTGCTCTTATTCAAACATTGACAAATCATGTATCCGAAAAAAAATTGTTTTTTCAGAGATGGGAGTGGATTCTTATGATATAACTGCATCATAAAAGAAACTCAATTAAAATTAAATGACGAACTTATGTGAGATATTCATTCCTCCAATTTACTCTGAAAATTATATTACCTATATCGATTGAAACTTAGCCAATATTCCAGTTTTGTTTTCACTGGAGATATTCCGAACCCAATATGATGAACTTACCAAAGTATATATTTCAATCAACATATGGATTATACAAGGGCATATAGGGTATATATTAAAGGTAGATAATATCCTATAATTGGTCATTTTGCATTCAATCATACTTTATCTTCTAGAACAGAAATAAATTTGACATTTCTGGTAGATAAGATGACATGGATGAACAGTGAACACAGATATATGGAATTCGCATTCTGTGAAAACATAGAGGTACGATGTATGATTTAAATTTTGAAAAATCATATCTCCGAAAGTATTAGCTTGATAGAGATGAAAATGCTATCAATGGATTCTTATGGTGAAATTGCATCTAAAAAAATTTAATTTGAAATTTGTAATGCAAACAATTTTTTTCTGTTACTCCGAAACCATCTGGCCGATTTTTCCCAATTACGAACTTAACCGAGATATTTATGTCCCAAACCTATTCTGAAAATTTCAAACTATCTAGCACATTCCGTTCGAGAGTTATCGTGTTAACGGCCGGACCGGCTGGACAGAATCGAATTTTACCACGAATTCTTGATCAATGGGTCGGACCAAATCGTTTAAGACCACTTTCATCCAAAACTCGAAAATTACAGAAATTTGGGCACTCTTTTCTGGGGAATAAGAGCGCCCAAAAGGGTGATGAGAGGAATCTATGGTTGAAATTAATGTTTAACTCTAACCCTGTACATGCTACATGGCATATCGCAGTGACCTCGCTGAGCTTATCTCAAGCAGCTGACATTTGGACAAGAAATAGAACTCTCTTCAACCCCCCAGAGGGGTAACAAAAGTAATATTTTCCAGGCAAGAAGCCGCTGACATATCTTTGGGAGCCGTCTGTGTTGCCTGGGAATAATATTAACTCGGCCGAATCCGCTCATAAGGCGTTAATTTGCACGTTGCTGATAAAATAGATCTCCAACTGAGTTGAAAAACGCAAAGCAACGGTAACGCAGAGGAGGGAGAAGGAAGAGAGCCAAATTGTCATTGTAATAACATCCACCACATCAGCATCCATAGAATACACGTTTCCGAAGCAGATACCGAGCAGAACACACAAAGCTTCAAAGGATCTGACAAGGAAATGATACAATCTTGCCTAGGTCGTCTTTCACTAAGATACACGTGAATATAGGCGCGATAAGAAATGTTTTCCAATTAGCGGTGGGAATGAGATTGCTTCATTAAACAGAAATTCGCGATCACTTCGCGAGATATGCATCGAAGCACGTAATTTTCCGAGTTAAATTCCAATCTAGAACGTAATTTCTACTAAACTTCCTTTATGGAGAACTGGATGAACGTGGAATGGAGTCAAGCTCGGTTATATACATACATATAACCAAGAAGTGAAGGAAAACAAATTTCGTATATACATTTTTATCAAACCTCATTATCCGCTCTTATCGAGCTTGAGTCCATTCTACGTTCGACGGCTTTCTGCTAACTCCAAAAATGAAAAAACTTTTCAGGAAATGGAAATAACTATTTTGAATTGATTTAAGTTATATTTCAGAATTTTGTTAGTACTTGTTCTACATAGATGGAAATATTACGAAAGTACGAAAGCGTAGAAGGGCCATGGTACAATTTGATTCCATAACTCATACAATAAAGTATGAATTCATAAAAACAAGGATAAATTCATACAATATAGTTATTTATGTACCAAGGACAAAAAATTGTCTATTATAGTCGAGTCTGCAAATTGATATCCGAGGCAGAGCCGAGGATATCAAGCAGGTGAGACAATAGACAGTTTTTCGTCGAGGTGTATATTAAATTTTTTTGTCGACCTCCATGTATTTTTATGAATTTCGAACCTCTTAAATAATTTCATACGAGAAAGTACTTTCTCGTCCGCAAAGTACCTGCCTTCAATAACGGTCGATTTTACGGCCGCAAATTATTACGTAAAATGTCACTTTTCAAGGAGGTCGACGAAAATAGTTATCATCCTATATAGAGCTGAAAGTTGGGCAAGCAATCGAGTCAAGGAAGTTCATAATTTCTGAAAATTCGGTCGTTTTAAAATTAACAACTGCATTAATAATTACCTATGCAAACATAGTTGAAATTGAATTCATAATTATGAACAAATTATATAAGTAAGCAGATAAATTGATATCATTTTGAAGGTATTATAATCTACAAATTCAACAAATTTACTTGTCCGAAAAGTGTGCGGGAAAGTAACTTTCCCGCACACTGTGCGGAAAGTAATACTTTCGGAGATGAAAACAGTGCGAGAAAGTAGTTATTTAGGCACGGTTGTAGGAAAAATATATTTTCTCTATTTCAGTATCGTAATGAGTTCATTCCAGCACTAAAAACAGTGCTGGAATGAACTCATTCCCGCATTGTTTCTAGTTATATTTTTCGTTTTGTGGTAGTCAGCACTGACATTCGATCCTATCAAATTTCAACACATGTCAATTATTGTCAATATAAGATAATCTGGATAAGGTGAAATAATTGTTGAGAGGAGAGGTTTTATTTTCATAAAAAAATAAGGTTGTCTATGGTTATAACTCCCTTGGGATTAGACTAAGCAGTTATAGATCTTTAAATCCCTCTAATGTATTTACAAAGACAAATCGACAATAATTGTCAAATTTTCAAACTATCAAATTTTAAATTGTCAATTTTTTTTCATCGTGTATGAAATAAAATTAATTATCTATCACGTGAGATATTGGATGTTAACAACCTCGGGCAACTTAACGATCTGTTGCCCTCTGTAGTTAACATCCTCATAACTCCCTTGATACATAAATAACTATTATTCAATAGTGATCTTACCCCTACTAACAACTCGTTATTCTCACTAATCGGTGTATGACTAAGGGTATAATGTCAACCCATACTTGAGTGTAGAAATTGATAGCATGCTATAGTAACGCTTCGTCTTTGAATATGGAAATATCGTTTGGAACACCAACTGTATATTGTATATTTTTGTAGGGGGTAACGTTGCACTGCGACCTTAAGGTCTATTGTGCCCCCCGTCAGAGCTGGAGATGTCATCACCATCTACAGCTCGCCTTCCAGTTCCAGAGTTCCAATGAACTCCAGTATCTGAAATGGCTTCAAGGAGACTACCTCTTCGCTCCTGCAGATTTCTTGCCGAAAGCATTCCTTGCGTTGGTTTGAGATGGCGAGGCCTTCCGTAATCAGGTGATCAGGAGTTTCATCCTCCTCCCAACAGAATCTGCACTCGTCAGTTTCTGCTAGCCCTAATCTCATCATATGCTTCCTGGAGACGCAGTGCCCTGTGAGGAAACCAGTGAGGAGGTGCAGCGTGTTTTTACTGAGGTTCATATATTTCTTTGATCTGACAGTACCAAAGTTCCGGAAGAACATTTTGTAGTGATACATTCCTGGGATAGATTTCCAGTAATTCCAGAAATTCACTTTTGCAGGTGTATCTATCAACCCCGGGCCAATATAAGGCGTTTGTGCTCCTTTATGTTTTGGAAAATGTTTTGGCCTTCTCATTTCCTTTAATTCCCGCGTGACCAGAAACCCAGACTGTGTTGTTCTTGCCTAATATATATCAGCTTGGACTCGATAACATGGGAGCTCAGAGCCTTAATAGCAGCTTGAATGTCAGAGTGGATTGCTATATCAGAGATAAGAAGAGACGGGTAACTTCCTACTAAATTCTTTCCGATATTTCATCCTTGTTTGGTCTTGTCTCTGTCTAACCTGGTGGCAGGCAAGGGGAGATGTCGCCACCGTCGAACATTTACGTAGCAGCGCGGGAATTTCAAATTATACATATTTTAATCCTCATATTTATAGTCATCGCTTGAACAATATCTCAACCTCGAGGAATTCTCATCTGTTGTTATAAGCAATGGAAAAGAATTATTCGAGGTAGAGGAACTGTTCAAGCGATGGCTATAATAATATGGGCGTTAATATTACTCATTATTTGAAGGATTCGATTCGTTTTCGAAAAAAACACGTTTTTAATGAAGATGATATGATTTATTCATAACTAGTACAGTTTCAATAAATAAGAATATAACAAATATTGAATAAGTGAATACAGGTATAATAAAAATGAAAAAATATATATGAATGTATACAAAATAATAAATAAAAAATTCAGTGTCCTCTACATATTTCTAATTTTTTTAAATTTTTTGGATTTTATCAATTGATTTTCAATATCCTTGAATTTCTCATTTACCCTCTTAACCCACCAGCCAATACCAATATTGAATATTGACATGACTGTAATTGCTTTCGCTTCCTCGGAATGCAGTTCACAATTCAGCCATGAAAAATCAATATTCCTTCTGATGGATTCAGAGGCATAAAAGGAATGTTTTGAAAATTTGCATTTTCTAGCAGAAAATTGTCTTATGCGGTTATTCCATGTCCAACACATATAGTGAATTGGATACTTGGATAAATTAATTTATTTTTATCAAGTACCCATTCTCTATTTGAAATATATATATTATGTAGCTCTAAATCATTCGAAGATAAAAATGAAACACATATATCACAAGTCAATCTCTTATAAAGACCTTTCAATATATAACCAGCAACATAGGCTACAGAAAATGTTCCTGTATTTCCATGAATCACATCTGCCTCTATATTGTCTATTGTGGAGACTTCTGATATGATATTGAAAGGACCTTCATATCTCTGGGAAATCGATTTTTCTACTGAATCACTTTCCAAGAAGGATCGCAAATTGCTGAGAACATCAATTTCATCTGCCTCACAATTTGTAGAATGAGCGATGTGAAATAAATTATTGAGAATCTGTGCTTTCAAACTCCCAATAAAATAAAAACCAGAAGGATTATCATTACATCCACAACCAGATCTGATAGATCCAAAAAGATTTTCTAATGGATCTTGATTCAGCGATCGTGGACGTAAAACTTCATATCCCTTGCTTTTCATATAAGCCCATATTCCTCTTATGGCATTCAAGGAAATCAGCCAGCCAAGTTGAGATGGTGGTTTGGATTCCTTTACCTGCCCATTTTTCAAGAGCCTGTTGAATTTCCAATTTCTCACCATCTGGAATGCCTTTGACCAATACTCAAGGCGAGGAGAGTTTTCCTGAATATTACTTCTGAGCTCCTCTCCAGAATGGTCTGATTTTCCATTAAAACTGTAAAACAGCATATCGACATCATTCAAAAATGCTGCAGTGCCAATAGCATCTTGTTTCAGGACTCCTGAAAACAAACATTCATGTTTATTATTTGTAGAAAATATATCTGTTCATCGTTTGTAATGAAATGTCTATTTTAGACATCTTATTAATCAAATAATTAACACTCGCTAAGCATCACTAATATTAGAGAATAATATCAACATTAATCTGATTGAGTTTCAGGTCGATGGTAGTAGACAGAAATTAGGAGAAAATAATTTGATGATATCAATCAAGGTGATCAAAGCTTTGTGAATCATTTTTGGTTTATATAATTAAATAAATCTCACCTGCTCTGTCCAAGGAATATGAATAGGCTGATACTGTGCGACTCATGACTTGGGCAGGAATGTGGACCTTCATAGCATATTTCATGATGGGGTTAAAAAAATGATCTTTAAGTTTAGGCAGCGATCTGAAAACATATGGCGTTGCCTTGTCATGTTCATAAGCCGTTCGCACATGTGAAAATTTGGCTGCCATGGGTGTTCCGGTTTCACCTATTGCAACATTTATAAAAACATTATATTTCCTGAAGAGAGAGTATGTACGCTTCAATAAGTGAGGTAGATCATACATGGTGAAGATTTTTTTGTCCCCGTGTGTAAAATATGGTTTCTCAGTCGTAACTCCTAATTCTTTCAAACACTTCACATTGTTCACCCCCATATAACACACTGTTCCAACCATGTCCACTTTTGCAATGTTTGAAGCAGCTTCTATTACTTCAAACAAGCAGTTCCTTAAAATCTCTGAACTGCAACTATTGTGGGTGAAATAATATGCAATAGGTTGTTTCCATTTATGTACGTTTCAATCCAACCAGCATGCAAACCAAAGCTTTTCTACTGGACTTTTTTTCATGTTGCTCTTGCCCAAAATCTTCATATCCAATAATTCTTTTCCTGCCGTTGTCATAATATAAGTTCTCCTTTATGTCCATCTCATCAAACAAACAAAATGCAGCAACGATCAAGATCCCCTGTTATATTATCATTTATGTTTTCAAATAAACTGATATTTATGCCAGCGTTAAATGGTACTTTCTGTAACTGGTTCAAAATTGTTTTTTTTTTGAGAGGAGGGCTATAAAGGAACTCAATAACTTATAACATCTAGTTTTTGTTTTTGTTTTTGTCATGTTTTTGGTAAGATTTTGGGCTAGAGGTGTATCAGCCATATTCAAAAGATCTTTCACAGTTCTTGATTTCTGCCTACATTGCAGTTCAATTTTCCGTAATTGGTCTTCTTTTTGACGAATAATGTTTACTAAACGTTTTTTTCTGGGAGAAGAGTCAATTAGGGAGAAATTTTCTATATTTCTAAATATTCTCCTTTTTTGTTTCGGAGTTTGACACCGCTCCAACACTACATTTGTGTTTTGTATTTCTGCATCTGACAAAGTAGTCAATTTAAATTTCAATGTAATCATAATACATAGTATTACGCTTAATTAGTATCCCAAAACTATCAATATTTTAGGATGTTGAAAGCTTATCAAGTGAATAGAAACATCTTAAATGGAATGTAACCCAAAACTTTACTATAAGAAAATACCTGCAATATTATGTGGGCTTTCAAGGTTGACAGGAACTGCATTATTTTCTTCATCTTCCTCACGCATCACAGAAGTCGAAGGGAGTGAGGTGTCTAAGAATGCATCTGAAAAGTTATCAATTTTAATTTGTATGTAATCACAGATAGAACTATTGCACTTAATCAATATACCAAAACTCTCAATATATTAGGATGTAGAAAGCCGTTTTTGTGTATGTTTCCAAGTAAAATATAAAAAACTCAAACTGAACGTAAACTTGGATCACTAAATCAAATATACCTGCAATATCATGTGGGCTTTCCAGGTTAACAGGAACTGCATTACTTTCTTCATACATCGCAGAAGATGAAGGAAGTGAGGAATCGAAGAATCGCATCGGCACTGCATCATTTAGCAACTTGTAGTTCACTGAATCAGAATACGATTCCATTGTAAAATGGTTGAAACATATTCTGAAATTTCGAAGCGACCTCTCGGTGATTTTGCCAAATAGTTGATCTGCAGAAATAATAATTCATTACTATGATTATTGCAACTGTAACAATCGCCCTTGTAGTAGGGTGTTAAACCGATTTGGATGAGCGGCTATCCATATCGGACAAGAGACGTAATTACTGTTCAATAATTTCCAAGTTATTGCTTTCTTTTACATTCGCTTATAATTTTGGAAAAGGCCTGAATTCCGCCTATTGCAAAATGAATAGGTCTTTGTGCTCCGCCTAATCTGTCTGAGGGTTGATAGGGGGTGCTCTCACACTATGTAAATAAAAGTCTACATTTCCTAAAATTATGCCCTCTATTGAAACTCAAACTAATCAAAATACAATAAGCTGTCAATCTTACCTAAATTAATACGAAATCATAAGATTCTCCCAACAGAGGGGCGGTCCTGACTGAATAAGAATAACTTTAATAACACTTATATAAAATTTACTATCCAAAACCCACTAAACCTAAACTTCCCAACAGTGGAACGGTACTGAACTGAATAAAATAATCTTAATAGTTATTATATAAAACTTTCTAACAACACTTACTAAAACTGATTAACTTTCCTTCCTAAATACTACTCTCTTATTCTCATCTCTAACCTAACAAGGATTTCAGGATGGGCTGTTGTCTAGGCTGACTTATATTTCAAATAACTCTCATCTCCTACCTTACTTTTACTCCCTATTACTTCCCCTTTACTCTAGTACCAGATTCCGCCCTAGAATCACCTCGCGCACTATGCTCTGCTTTTCACTGACTCTAAACTTTTTGCACTATTACCTCCAACGTATTGTACAAAAGAAAACTCACTCTTTCCCCGAATTTCTACTTCTTAATTTGCCTATAATTCCGTACCGAACTAACCGTTCTCCCTTCTAGAGACCCTCGCCCGTGAATCTCTAGCCCGTACCGTCTTCGCTTCCCTTCCGGAACTCCCGCAAAAATGGCCATCAACCGCTTATGAATGGGTCCCTCCTTCGAGCCCCCTCAGCCCCCTCGACGCTCTAAGCTCCGTTGCTAGGGGCCTCGTCAAAATTTTCCAAGGTCCATTTCCCACGAGATTTTCGCACTTCTTGCCGCGTCTGCGATTTTTGTCGTATGTTACCAATACCCCATCGATAAGCTTCTTGGTATTATTATCGTTTCATCCTCGATACTTATTTGAGACCAGCATTGTTGTCTGGGGTACGTCCGGTCACCCGACTTCAAATTCTTTCTCATGCAACAATGTATGAATATTTTACGGAACTGGCTACCCATATGAAGAAAAATCAATTCTCGATTTATTACATTGCTCTCCCCAATAAAAAAGTTTTGGCATCGGTTGCCATAACTTTTCCTTAATTTTCCTTCCGATACCAGCCTAAACAACAAAAACCCATCGTCCTAACTAAATAACCTAGAGACAACTTAATGACATGTCCTAATTAATCTCTTAATCTTCCTTATATTTACGGGGCATGTTCCTATCAGAATGAAGCTTAAACCTATGCTACTTATCAATACTAAACAATATGTCATTTAACATGTAGAACAAGCCTAACAATAACATTACCTCCAGAAGGTCAAGTCTTATCTGTAAACAACAGTTATTTGGTTTCCCGTACGCTCACCCTACACGGGTTAAGAATGCTAACTCGCATTTATTTCACTGACCCACACAATGCACATTCATTGGTCATCTCCCCTCAGCTGGTTGATTCTCTAGGCCGCTTCTGACTCAGCTTCCTTGATACGGCGACCTTCATCTCGGGAATATCCTTATATACAGACTGTGTGTGCCGCTGGTTGGTTGCGCTCCATAGTTTATACGAAATTTCACGAATCACTTTTTGTCCAATTTCCACTGTCGTTTTCGATACGTTCGTTCGCGGTGTATCTTTTGTTCGCCCGACCACTAGTATTTTCTTTTCTCGGTACCTTCTTTACTCCCGGGTTGTTTAGGTGCCCTGGGCATTTGCTCCTCTGTCCAGTGAGACAAGGTCGAGGCTATGGGTGGGTACATACTCGGTCCGCTAGTATTTTCGTTTATCTCACTTTCTGCGTCATTCCGGTTGACTCTGTCTCGCTCCATATTTGCCCTGTGTCGATTAGTTACCCACATTGTAAGGGTGTTCCATAGGCTCGCTAGTATCGTGATTCCACAGCCTAATGTCTGGTATAAGTGAAGTCCGTTAAGAATTACACCTAAGGCGTATTTAATCATGCGAAATATAGCATAGAATCCCATTAAACCGCTCATAAATAATCCTATATCTGTAAACCACCCCCACAGCTGTCTCATGGTACTGTGGGCTAATTCCTTCATTTCTTCGGGGTTGAAAAGGTTTATAGTGGAGAAACCTTGTCAACCGGTGTCTAGTCCGGCGACTCTTCTAGAAATAATATTCTCTACCGCCTTTCGTTCGGTTCCATAACTGATGATTCTTTGTGCGTTGCTTATCTCCTCCTGAGTATATATTCCTCGAGTGCCCACAGGTTGTATTGGCCAAAATTTCAATTTCGTATTTGTTTCTGGGGATAGTTGTTCTGGGGCGTTTTTAAGAGTGGGATACGGGCTTAAACCCATCCATTGGTCTTCTATCATGTACAGGGGTGGCATTAATCCGTTACAGTCTACTTCCTCAGCGTATGCTTGTATCACTCTAGTGACTGGGGCCATAAATTTAGACTGGTTGTTTACTAGTATAGGTAATTCATTATAACATTTTTCAGCACGTCGGATGGTAACGGTACGAGGTACGCAGCGCATTATATACAGAACCTCTCCTAAAACTCGTCCTACATATCCTCCAGCCTCCTTCACCAATCGGCTCAACGTGTTTGGTACCAACGGGGCCATCAACAACCGGTTACGTAAAATTTCCTTATGGATTAGACAACGTCTATGAATAGTGTCGGTGTAGAGCTGATCCAGCTTCCGATTATAGGCCTGCTCGACATACAAGAATTTACTATTTACATATGCCATGAGGTCGGCATTATGAGGTAAAATATTTATTTTTGGTGAAATCTGGTCCTGCTGATTTCCTTCAATAATTAAAATTCTGGGGTGTTCGCTCTGCCATATCTCTAGCTGACATTGTCTGATTTTCTTTACTAAGGTTACCGCGAATACTTTATTACTATCTTCGACCACCATGAATTGCTCGGTGGTGAATTGATTGGATACTTTCTCGGCTTGTCCTTGATACAAGAGGCTCACACCATCTTCGCACGTCCTCAGCGGGCTGTTTTCCCAAGTTACTTCTCCTAGGGTCGTATCAAAGCAATACCCCTTTAAGTAGGGGCAAACCACCCCTCCCTGGAGGCTTATCTCGTTTTCATCAATCTTCACTCTGGCCTCATAGTCCGACACCTTGATTTTTATTGCTGCGATTATAACTACGTCTTCCCACTTCTGTCCATATTCCTGGTACGAAGTACCCTGGCAACTTCCATCAGCCCCCACTGTTCCTCCTAACGTTATAGAGGCCGTAGTGGTCCCGTTCATATTAATCCCTCCTATATCTTGATGGTAGAGACTCAATGTTTGATACCGATGTACAGCCCGGCATTCTTCGGCGCCTAATTTGTAAATAAAGTTCGATACTCCCCCGGCCACCGCGGAACTGTGGCTATGCATACCACAATGTGTGATAATTCTTGTTAGTTCAACACAGCATGTCCACACATGTTGTAATTTGACTTCGTCTCTCTGTATAACTTTCACCTTGACCGACTCGCTTTTGTAGCTGGTTTCTAACGCCGGACACTCAGCGACGTCGCGAAGCGAAACCACTGTTATCTCCGCACTTTTGTCCGTACAATCGTAGGCTATTAACGCCTGCACAGTACCTACTAGCACAAGCCCGATTAAGGATATTCCTCCGACTAGGGTTGCCTCTCGTACTATTCCCATCTTGGCTGTGATATTTCGCCCTCTTGACTCGATATCCTAAACCTGGAATAAATAAATGTAAATTCGGGATTGATTCCCGTATCACAAGACTTATTAACTATACACAATGGTTGATCTACAGTGTTGTTTAATTACTAGCTAACTACTTATAACAAAGATACAGTCCTACAGTAATACCATCACAAGGAACATGCCCAAAATCTCCTAAGTGGTGATTGTCGTGGAATAATTATACCCCTGCGTCATACTTATAGACAAAAAAAAGGGGGGGGGGTTATAATGGCTAACATCACGAAATGTTGATGTTGTTTTGTTCGTAACCCAGAACAGGGACCCTTTTCAGGTTGTAGCTCTCCGGGTAGATGAGCTCCTGGAATCTACCATTCATGGGGCAGGAGGAGATTCACTTCTCCTGAGGGGGTGTCATTAAGACCCGCCCCTGGGTACCCCTATTTGGGTAATCCTCTCCCTAAGGATAAGATAGTCGATCTGGAGGACGCCTTATCCTCGTCGACCGCCTTAAGGGGATTTCCACTTCCTCTACAGATTCCTCTGCCTCTTCCCCCTCGCTCTCTTCGTCCCCCTCGCTCTCCTCGTCCCCCTCGCTCTCCTCGTCCTCCTCGCTCGCACTACTTTGCGCTGCTTCCTCTGGTCCCGGCATTCTACCTCGGTACCAAAACGGGGTTATGGCTGGTAGCGTTTCTTCTCCCCTTCCTCGCTCCTCCTCAGCCTCTACTTTACGGTCCCTTTCCTCTTCCCTTCGCGCCGGTGCGCGGTTTTCTACCTCTCCATTTTCATCTGTACCCCTTGAAACGAAATGTTTCAACCTATTTACGTGAACTATCTGTTCATCCCTTCCCCCACATTTCTTTATTCTGCACGTAACCGGACCAATTATCTCCACAATTTGATATGGCCCAATCCAACTCTTTACTAGTTTCTTTACGAGCCCTCGTTTCGTACCCATTTCCTTTAGGTATACCTTGTCCCCTGCCTTAAAATGATGCTCCGCCGTCTTTTCATTAAATTTTCTCACTCTCTCCGTTTTTGCCTGTTCCGTATTTTTGTACACCTCGGTGTATACCCTTCTCAAACGTTCCTTCAATTCCGATGCATAATTTTCCCCATAATCATACCGCGCTCTCCCGGATTCAATAAATCCTTCCCAAGGGAGAGCCTGTTCTCTCCCGTGCAACAGAAAATAGGGACTATACCCAGTGGTCCCATGGATGCTTCCCCGGTAGGCCATAAGCACGAATGGTATCCACTCGTCCCAGTCTTGTTGGTTGTCGCTAAGATAATGCGACAACATGTCTTTGAGAACCCGGTGCATTCTCTCAATTTGACCGTTCAAAGTCGGGGCGTAACTGGCTGTTTGCAATTTCTTTATTCCCAGAACTTTACAAACTTCTTTAAACATCCCTGAGGTGAAATTCGCACCTCGGTCCGTCAGTAACATTTTTGGGGCACCGTGTCGAGCGATAATGTGTTCCACGAATGCCCGAGCAATAGTGTCTGCTCTTTGATCTGCAATCGGTAAAGCCTCTACATACTTGGTGAAATAGTCTTGGAAAGTCAGTAAATACTTATTTCCTCGAGAGGATGTTGTCAGAGGCCCCACAATATCCATTGACGTTAGTTCCCACGGCTCCGTCGTGGGCGTAAAGCGTTGTAAGGGCGCTTTCCTGTGGTGTGGAGATGTTTTCCTTCTATTACAGGAATCACAACTAGCGCAATAAGTATTTACGTCAGTCCGCATATTTAGCCAATAGAACCTTTTCCGCAGGTTTCCTAATGTCTTCTGTCGGCCCGGGTGACCCGCCATTGGTGAGTCATGAAAGTCTTTAAGTACCTTGGACAGGAAGGTCCGGGGTACAACCAATTTATCCCCGTCATCCCCTACATAATACAAAATCCCATCTCGGGACATGTAATATTGTGCATTTTCTACCTGCCCTTCCGACTGAATAGACGCTGTTACCGATTGGCAGTGGACGTCGTTCAACTGAGCGGTCCTTAATACGTCCCTGTCCCATTCTGGTTCTATGGTATCGATTTCGATCGCTTTTATCGGTATCGCTGACCCCAGCTCCCTGTTAATATAAACGCAAATTGAAATATTGGAGTTGTGAAAAATAAATCTTATCATATTCCCTACTTTTTCCCAATCTAATTTGTCCAATCCGCATCCCAACTTGGGTACAGCCAGGTACGTGTCCCCGTTCTTCTCGCAACACCTTCTCAATTCCCTTAATGCGTTCCACATACCCCTATACGTAGGTTTATCAAAATACCGAGCCTTAGTTAGTAGATAATAAATATTTCTTTCGGGCAGCAGTAATTCCGCTACCTGTCCTACATGTTTTTTCTGTTGTCGCAAGCTATCTACAGAACCATATAGTTCTCTAAATTTAGCAGCAATCCCTGCCCCCATGGCGAGGTCTTGCGACACGCAATGTGCTAGCGCCCATTGTTCCGGAGCTAAAAAGAGGTCTCCGGATTTCTCACTCAGTCTCCTCATTTCCGGTACCTGATGCGTCTTCTGATATTCTTCAAACTCCTCGTATTCTACGTCGATAAAATGTTCTTCCTTATTGAACATCCGACTTAGCGCATCCGCGTTCCCATGAAGTTTTCCTTTTCGGTGTACAATTTCGAATTCATATTCAGCCAAAGTCATAGCCCACCTGGCGAGTCTGGACCCTGGGTCCTTGAGGGTTAATAACCACCTAAGGGGCCGGTGGTCAGTGATCACCGTGAACTTTTTCCCATATAGATAGCATCTGAATGTTTGGATGCCAAATATCACCCCCAACAATTCTTTCTCTGTGGTGGAATAGTTTATTTCTGCTTTCTTAAGGTTCCTACTAGCGTAGGCTATTGGCCTTTCATATCCCTCCCTAACCTGACTGAGCACCGCCCCTATTCCTAATCCCGATGCATCAGTAGCCACGATAAATGGTTGGCTGAAATCTGGGAAAATCAGGACCCTGTCTGATGTAAGAGTGTCCTTCAACCTCTCAATGGATTCCAGCACTGATGTAGTAATTTCAAATTTTGTTTCCTTTTTAGTCAAGTTGGTCAGGGGTTGCGTTAATTCGGCCGCGTTTGGTATAAACCTCCGATACCAATTAACTAGCCCCAAGAAGGATCTCACTCCTCTCTCGTTCCTTGGTATAGGAAAATTATGTATCGCTTCGATCTTTTCTGGATCTGGAAGTACACCCTTCTGGGTTATCATGTGTCCCAAGTATTTCACTTCCTTAAGCAGACACTTACATTTTTTTGGCTTTAATTTGATATTGACCTCCCTGAGGCGATCAAAGACTTTCCTCAGTTTGTTAATATGGTCGTCAACCCCCGTCGAATTAAAAATAATAATATCATCCAGATACACCATGCATAGGTCTCCGGTGAGTCCTGCCAGGGTGATATTCATGAACCTCTGGAAGGTCGACGGTGCATTCTTTAAGCCAAAGGGCATTTTCAAGTACTCATAATGTCCCTGAAAAGTGCTGAATCCAGTGAGAGGGACATCCTTTTCCTCCATATCAATTTGATGATATGCTTCGGCTACGTCGATCACTGAAAACAGTGCTTCGTTCCCCGTGCTATATCCTTGGATGAGGTCCGAAATATTGGGGAGGGGGTAGTATTCCGTCTTTGTGACATTATTGATTCCCCTATAATCAATGCACATCCTCACCTTTTCATCCCCATTTGGTAATTTTTTCGTGACTAATACGACTGGGGCTGACCAGGGGCTGAACGAGGGTTGAATTACCCCAGCCTCCAGCAGCCGATCTATCTCCTTCTGTAAAACCTCCCTTTGATGGTACGGAATCCTATAAGGTGCTTTACATATAGGTTGGGCCCCAGGTTCCAAAGTTATCGAGTGCTTTACCTTAGTGGTACTGGTTAACTTATCGTCCTCCGCTATAAACAGGTCCTGATATTCCTGAATCAGGGTCTTCAATTTTGCTTGGGTGTTTTCCTCCAAGTGTCCAAAATCGAATCCACTCTGATCCCATCCCTCAAGCTCAAAATTTATTTTTCCAATCATCCGACAGGGGATATTCTCAATTTCTCTCGAAATCTCGCACGTTACCGCTTTCGCCAAAAGTTGCCTCTTAATCAACCTCACCTCTTTAGCCGAAACGTTTACCACTCGAATCCAAACATTGTTTGAACTCCGCGTCAAACTACTGGCAACATGTACATTACCATTTCCTAATTCCGCTGGTTCGCAAACCATGATCTCCCCCTCGATATTCCTATTTAATTTTCCTCGCACCAACGCTTCTGATCGGGCTGGGATAGTAACTCCCGCTTCGAGTCTGATATCAGATTCCCAATATCGTTCCTCATCTGTAGAAGCGCTGCGCTCTAAATTATCGCGGTTCTTCTGGCTATCCACCCCCTGTCTTTCGGTTTGTATACCGACGTCCATCCTTTTAACTTGCTGATCCCCTTCCTGGTTTTTCACCTCCTCGAGGTCTGCCTCAGTTTCTTTTTCACCATTCTGTCCTTCTGTCTGCGTGTGGTTATCTGTATACGATACCCGGGGAAAATGCCATCTCTTTCCCCCTTTTCTTCCCTTCCTACGTTGCCCTAGACTTTGACCGGGTTGCTCTCTCGCTGTTGACCTTTGATCCGACTGTATCTGTCTCCTATGGCCAAAATTCTCAATCGTCCCCATGTGCCCTGTGTAGTCCTGTTGCCAACCAACTTCTGATTTTTCCATCAATTCGAAAGTCTTACCCCACATAACAACCACTGGCCGTTGTACATATCGTATGCAGGCCCTATTGGCGTACAAAAAATCCCTTCCTAGGATCATTCGTACATCCCCTAATGTCTTGTCATCACTGACGGTGGCTGTCCAGGTAGTATCTACATCACCCCTATCCATTCCGATGGAAACGACCGCTGTGCCCCAAGTTTTAAGGGTGTGTCCCGTTACGCTCGTAAGTCTCCACTTATTATTTCCCTCCTGCCTAATTTCATTTTTCCCAAGCCCTTCTCTTTTTATGAGTGTTACTGCTGCTCCTGTATCTACTAAACATAGGCTCGGTACCCCATTAACTACTAATTTAATAACGTGTGGTACCTCCTTCAATTCACCGAAATGTATCTCAGGAATCACCACAACCTTCTGCGCTTCCCTCTTCCCCCAGGGTCCCCTTTCCTTTGACTCTCCCCAACCCTGCCTCCCTACATATTGTCGGCCTCCGTCCTGGCAGAAGGATTTTGGCCCTCGAAGTTTAAAAACTCCCTTCGAGGTTTGAAGGTGACTGGGGGTGTCCGGGGTCGTTGGGGGATTGCCCCTGTTGTTCGGTTGTTATCCGAACGCCCCTGCGCGCATACATTCTGGGAGTATCGCGGTCCCTCTCCCGCAGTTCTCCAATTATTAAAGTGCCTCTGACCTTCCTCCTCCCTTCCGGCCCTGTGGTCCCTATAACTACCCCTTCTTCCTTTTTCAGGACAGCTTCTTAGCCAGTGGTCCATCTGACCACAGCCAAAACATCCCCCCCTTCCTGAGGGTCCTGTAGTAGCCCTACTCCTACATTCCCTTGCAAAATGCCCCAACATCCCGCAGTTGAAACATTCTGGTCGGGGTGAACGATCGGTGGTTCGGGGGTTAGCCTGGGTGTTTTTACATCCCTTGGCTTTGTGCCCCCTCTCGCCACATAGCTGACACACTTCCTCGGTGTCCACCGCCGCCACCCTAGGTTGCGCTACCCTCCCCGACAACATTTTTGTCATCGTCTCCTGTAGGGAAGCGAGCTCCTCCGCTTTTTCCAAGGTCAATGCCTCTTCGCGCAAGAGTAATATTCCCACCTCCTTCATCACTTCCTTCCTTAATCCTATTTTGAACTGGTTAAGTACCAGTTCCCTATTCTTTCGTTTTATCCCCGCCTCTTCTTCTTTACTGGCCCCTGCCAAATCCTCCCTTAGCACTCTTGCTCCGGCCAACCTCAACCGGGTACAGAACGAGGACACATCCTCCTCCTGTCTTTGGAGGCACCTGCCAAGATCCCACAGGTTCTCCCCCGGGAGCCTTGAGGGTGAGAATTTCTTCTCAAATTTTTTCCTCAATTCTATATATGTAAGGGTTTCCAGCCCTGGCTCGGATTTAAAAAAATCATAGGCTTCGCCAGCCAAATTGATTTTTAGGAGGGCCAAAGTTTCCTCCTCGGTCCACCCATCTAGTTTAGCCCTTAATTCGAGCTTATCTAGGTATCTGGTTACCTCTTTTCCCGTGAAACTCTCGAGGGTGGCTGAAGCCATTCCCAACGAGTACATAAGTGGTGGCTTCACGTACCCTCCTGATGCAACGCCAGTTGAATTCGTATTCACCGGATTCGACATTTTAAAAAATTCTACTTTTTTTTTTTCAATGATAAACAACAAATTAAAATTATCAAATCAATATCACCCAACCCTAGAATAAATTTAGCAAAAACAAAAACCAAAAATAACCAACAACAAAAAAAAATAATTACCTAAATTAATAGCACTTCATTTATATATTGATTCTCTGCAACAATCATTTTTCGTGTCAGCCTGACCACAACATCTCCTCCTACTAGAAATCCACTAATTTCAATGATTCAAAACAAAAAAATTTGATGTTGGTATCCCTGAGCAGGGCTCCTTTTAAATTACCTTCACCGATGTCACTACAATATTTCCTTTCAAAACTATTCCACTTGATCCGCTTACCTTAACCTGACTGAAATAATTCTACCCCCTTTTCCTCAGAAAGATTAACACAATCCCACCGCTGTCACCATTTGTAACAATCGCCCTTGTAGTAGGGTGTTAAACCGATTTGGATGAGCGGCTATCCATATCGGACAAGAGACGTAATTACTGTTCAATAATTTCCAAGTTATTGCTTTCTTTTACATTCGCTTATAATTTTGGAAAAGGCCTGAATTCCGCCTATTGCAAAATGAATAGGTCTTTGTGCTCCGCCTAATCTGTCTGAGGGTTGATAGGGGGTGCTCTCACACTATGTAAATAAAAGTCTACATTTCCTAAAATTATGCCCTCTATTGAAACTCAAACTAATCAAAATACAATAAGCTGTCAATCTTACCTAAATTAATACGAAATCATAAGATTCTCCCAACAGAGGGGCGGTCCTGACTGAATAAGAATAACTTTAATAACACTTATATAAAATTTACTATCCAAAACCCACTAAACCTAAACTTCCCAACAGTGGAACGGTACTGAACTGAATAAAATAATCTTAATAGTTATTATATAAAACTTTCTAACAACACTTACTAAAACTGATTAACTTTCCTTCCTAAATACTACTCTCTTATTCTCATCTCTAACCTAACAAGGATTTCAGGATGGGCTGTTGTCTAGGCTGACTTATATTTCAAATAACTCTCATCTCCTACCTTACTTTTACTCCCTATTACTTCCCCTTTACTCTAGTACCAGATTCCGCCCTAGAATCACCTCGCGCACTATGCTCTGCTTTTCACTGACTCTAAACTTTTTGCACTATTACCTCCAACGTATTGTACAAAAGAAAACTCACTCTTTCCCCGAATTTCTACTTCTTAATTTGCCTATAATTCCGTACCGAACTAACCGTTCTCCCTTCTAGAGACCCTCGCCCGTGAATCTCTAGCCCGTACCGTCTTCGCTTCCCTTCCGGAACTCCCGCAAAAATGGCCATCAACCGCTTATGAATGGGTCCCTCCTTCGAGCCCCCTCAGCCCCCTCGACGCTCTAAGCTCCGTTGCTAGGGGCCTCGTCAAAATTTTCCAAGGTCCATTTCCCACGAGATTTTCGCACTTCTTGCCGCGTCTGCGATTTTTGTCGTATGTTACCAATACCCCATCGATAAGCTTCTTGGTATTATTATCGTTTCATCCTCGATACTTATTTGAGACCAGCATTGTTGTCTGGGGTACGTCCGGTCACCCGACTTCAAATTCTTTCTCATGCAACAATGTATGAATATTTTTCGGAACTGGCTACCCATATGAAGAAAAATCAATTCTCGATTTATTACACAACAAACCTGTTTTGATTACGTGGAAAATAATGCATTTTCGCAACTTCGTTCTCTGCAGCACCACAAATTAAACACTTATTACTCACCAATCACCATAATTGAGAATTGGGAAAAATAAAAATTCAAAAAACAACGTAAATGACGAATAAACAAATGCACGTGTACTTCTGCTTATGTTGCCAAAATTATTCTAAAATTCAAAGCACGTGGATTAGAGAGAGAAAACAATTTCAGACTCTCGCCATAGAGAAAAGAGATAGAGATATTTCGTTTTCTTCAAAACGTGATAATCTTCACAAAATTTGTCAACGCCAACAATTTTGTAAACAGAAAGCACGCAGCGCCCTCTACTCTTGCCTACTGGGATGCCAGACAAGGACAGTCTTATTTGATATTATGTGGTATAGAAAAGGATGAAAGATGTCGTTAAAATCGGGCAAATTTAGTGAAGGAGTTCCCCGTCTCTTCTTGTCTCTGGCTATATCACATATCTGATAGTTTCCTTCTAGTTTAATTGCCACGCATCTTTCGATTGCAAGTACTTCTGCCTGAAAGACGCTCGGATAAGAGCCTAGCGATAGTGAGCATTTGGTGCCTGCCCCATATACTCCAGCGCCATCTCCTGTAGTGGTGTTTGAACCGTCTGTGTACCATTTAATGGCATTTTTGGCGCTCTAGTTCCTCGGAACTGAGTGCTTATCATTTTGCTCAAATGTCTGTAATTTTTAAATTTTGGCTGAAAATGGTCTCTAACGATTTCGTTCGACTCATTGATCAAGAATCCGAGGTCGAAATCGATTCTGTCTCTCGAACGAAAGGAGTTAGAGGATTGAAATTTGCAAGGTGGGTTTGGAGCGTAAATATCTCGGATAAGTTCGTTAATGGGCGAAATCCATCAAGCGGTTTCGGAGTTATGGCCGATTTTAGTAAAACACATTTTTTATGAATATGTCCGAAACCGATCACTCGATCTATCTGAAATTTAGCATCAAATTGTAGAATCATGACCTTTATACGCATGTGAAGTTTTGTATTGACCAGGTTACCGCAAAGAGTAAAAAAAAAATTTCAAAATTTAAAAAATTTCAAAATTAAAAAATTTTTTTTCTACAATAACTCTCGAACGGAATGAGCTAGGCAGTTGAAATTTTCAGAGTAAGTTAGGGAGATGAATATCTCGTCTAAGTTCGTTATTGGGAAAAATATGCCAGATGGTTTCGGAGTAACGAAAAAAAATTTTTTTTTAAGCAACAAATTTCAAATTCAATTTTTATGTAAAATGCAGTTTCACCATTGAAATCCATCGATATCATTTTTAACTCCAACAAGCTAATACTTTCGGAGATATGATTTTCCTAATTTTCAATAATGAATCGTGCTTCTATGTTTTCACAGAATGCTTTATTATATGATCTGTGTTCATACTCGTATATTTCATCCTGTTCTATAAGAGAGAGTCAAATTCAGTTCAGCTATTTTAATTTGATTTCTTCTATGGTGCAGTTCTCATTCTCAGATTGCTCATTTAATCTTGATAAATAAACTATTATTTGAATTGAATTTCCTTTTTGATGCAGTTCTATCATAAGAATACATTGATTTAATTCCCAACTCTGAGAAACCAATACTTTCGGAGATATAATTTGTCTATTTGAACTAGAGCGCCAGAAAGCTCCTGTCCACAGGGCTTGAACCCATTTTATTTAATAAGAACATGGGTTGTGGATTCCCTGTCCCAGTCTTTTTTCCTACCGAGCATCGTAGTGAAGATCTTCTCGATGCTTACTTTCATTTCGTCACTAGGAAAATTGGCTGATATACCTGGTAAGAGAGAACCAGGCTTTCTGGTTTTTAATACTCTCATTACCTGTTCCTTTTCTAGATATTCTGATATTGGCTGCATGTGCCATTGTATCTCTCTCTTGATGAATTGGTGTGAGATTTGTTATAATCTGAAGTGCCTGGGTAGGACAGGTTCCCATAGCTCCAGTGATACACACAGGCCTTTGTACTTTATCGAGTGTTTTCCTCGTACTATTCTGGCACCAACTATAGGTGACATAGGATTCCCTTTCTCCCCTGGGCGGTCAAACATATAGAAAAATTAAGAAATACAGAGAACACATAGAAGTTTTCAGAACAGTTCAGTGATTTCATTTAGAAAAATGCTTTCCGAAATACTTTTTCAATCCTCTGGAAGTAGAACCACAATAAAAAGCTTCAACGAATTCGTCCCCGTTATCCCGACGGTTTGCAGCACAAGGCACCATTCAGGATTATGCCATTCACCCAAGCTGGATCACAGAAAAAACGACATTTCGGGAGATTCTGTTTCCCATTAGCGTTTTCACTCAATATTTTCGTTCCGGGTCCGCTTTCCAAATTTCTTTGTATTTCCTGACAATGCGAACTCCGGATTCTGTCACATTCAGCATTAAATTTTAATCCCGAGGGAAGAGTCACCGAATTTTCCCCTCAGAATATCCCAAAGGGTTCGGTAGTTCTGTATGGGGATGCTTCGACGTGAAAAATTATTCCCACCCGGAGATAAACTTGTATCAGTATAATGGCGCGAATTTAACTCGGATTGCGGAGATAACACAATTTCGGTGGCGTATATATCATGTCAAAAGAAACGTTTTTATTGGGATTTCAGAATTTTGTTGGTAGATTTTGCTTCGAATCTGAATACGAATGAATAATTCCGTATTTCAGAAATTTCAATGGAGACTTCCTTCGCAGAAATTTACAGAAGAATTAGGTTATTGATTGTATTCTCCTACCCTGCACGTTAATTTTTCAGAATACGGATATATCGGTTTCGTTCTCTGATGATAAATCTTTGCAATCTGGTGGTGAAATTTAAATTATTCTCCCTGGTCTTCTCAAGTTTCGTTTCCATTGAAACATTATATTCGGCAAAAACTTCATCGGGCTCTTTTATTGAATGCTACACAAATTTAATGATATCCAAAGTATATACGGAGTATCCCAACGAAAAGGATGGATCTTATGATACGTGAAACCTTCGAAATGCAAAAACTTTTACTTCTCTCATCAGATATCTCAAATTAACCCTATACCTTACTCTCTTAATTACTTGAATGCTTGCGGCTTTTACTTGATGCAAATCCATATTAAGTGAATGAAAATTTATACACGATTTACAGTAATTTATTTAATATTGTGTCGCATTTCGTCGTCATTTCATCAGACGACATCATTCTGAATTCTTAACAAGTAATGATCTCCCTATACCACGATGATATGGGCATAGAGTCTTTCTGGTCTTATTCTTCGTTTTTCTTCTCCTTCTTCATATTTCTTTTTTAAAACTAATTGCATAATATTACACTGATGGTTCTTTGTAAACATTTACAATAATTCATTCCTATCGCTTTTATTAATTAATTCTCTCTTTGAATAGATTGAATAATGGATAAAAAATTAGAACTAATTGCTCATTAACTAAATTACCCGCGATGTGATGATAATCCTTAAATCTTACCCAAAATTTCTACCTATTTTTCCAATTCTGGAATTTAACTGATAAACACCGAATTTGTCTTCTTTCTTGCTCTTTGATTAAGAATTTCTCGTCAAGAATATTTGGGATGAATAAGTGGAATGATACTTATAAATGATATTTCCCGTATGCATACTAATATACTAAAAACTAATAAGATTCAACTATGTAGTTCGTATAAATCAACTGAGGAACGTGAGTTATATCTGTTGAAAATTAAGAAGATGAAATTATGTTGCATAAATTATGAGGAAATACTTAGAATGTTTGTGCAGAATCGAAGCAATATGAAAATATATGTTTTTAGACTACATGGATAACAAATAATTTAAAAGTTTAATATACTATTCACTATTGGGGATACATAGAGAAAAATTCATAGATGATTACAAATTTTGGTAAGTCTATTCATCTTTTTCCCGAAAGATAACTACCTTACGAATCAAGTTGTTTGAATAAGGTGTTATTAACTTATCCCGTTTTGAGATGGTAATTAAACCCAATCAATTTGGAAACAAGCGAGAAAGAATTGAATTTCTATAAGTGTCAACTTTGAAATCAATACTCACTCTATGCATTTATTCGAGCAGATCATCTGTGATTATATTCCGGGTTCGTATTGATTAAAGCAGGTAAATTTCTGTAATATTTTCATATTTTATGACATTCAAAGAAGAATATCTCCAAAACGTTACGTTTTAGGAGAAATGATGAAGAGTAATTTGATTTTCTGAAAGGATGGAGTATTTCAAAAATGACCTAAGACAACCTCCATCTGCTTTCTCTCTGCTAATTTCTCTTAGTTTCAGTAGGGAAGTAGGGAAAAACTGTCAATTGGAGATTATAATCATGTCATAGCTATAGAAAACTTCGTACCAAAATTCATTCAATTCTGAATACATGCCAAAGTCATGTCAAAGCTACAAATAAAAAACCCATTTTTTTTTGTTCAAATTTGAACAACCCTTATCTTTTTTCTTATGCCAAATCTGGAAAAATGGTAAATGAAAAAAGTGTTTTATTTGATGAGAGGAATCTATGGTTGAATTTAATGTACAACTTAAAGACTCACCCTGTATATTTTAATTATATTTTAGATTGAAAAGACAGCAAGGGAATATATTTTACACATATCTTTATTTATCACAAGCTGGCCAGGCGAACTTCGTACCGCCTAACTTAATAAAAGAAAATGCACGCTATGAATGAAGTTTTATTATTAATTTCGATTAATTGCTCATGATGTTGCTTACTTACAAAACAGAGTTTTCCTGAAATACTGGCTATTTATAAGGTTTCAATTTGATATTGACAGACATACACAGTTATGATACAGTCTGTTAATCAATTCAAAGCTTTCTGATATACTATATATTTTGTTTTGTTTTGTGGTGCGTAAATAAAAAAAGATGACGGTTTTCTGACGCGCGAACACGCGACGTATAATTGCATCATGCATCATGTACACACATCGAAGGAAAAACAAAATTTACTACGTTTACATGCATCCTCTCGAACCGTTTTAAGCCAATGCGTATTCCGTAATGCGCATTGAAAACGCATGTAAACGTTTTTTCAATTCGAATTGACTACTCAAATGCGAATTAGTAAATGCGATTTGAAAAGGTGGATTGCGTTTTCCCAAACCGATTTAATGTGCATGTATACACCAAATACGCATTGAGAGTAGTTTTAAGAGAAACAAATTTCAGAATTACCAACACCAAATTTATTAGTTTGACAAATCTGATAATCTAACGAACCTGCTTTGGGGTTACGTTAATCGTAATTCCTAAGCTGGAAGATCGAAATAAATCTCTTGAGATAAAAATGATATAATATATTGTTCGAGGTAACTTTTTCTATTATCTTTAATCATTTTCTGCCAATTTTCTGGATTCATTTTCACGATTTGCTCTTTCAATCACTTGTAACCACCCAGAAAAGGTTAATTCCTTGCGAAATTATGGTGTTCTTCATCATTTTTTAAGATATTTAGAATGATTTTCTTTTCTAAATTTCCATTTTTAATTTTTTTCAATCTTCCCATGTTGGCTACGCGAGCTTAGAATAAAGCCGAATTACAGAAAACTAGTTTCAGTTAAGGCATGTAAACTCTCAAACCATATTTCATCTAATTCGCATCAAAACATGCGCATTGGTTCAAAACGGATCGAGAAGGTGCATGTAAACGTAGTAATTGTTACATTATGAGAATTCATCCAAGGTACCTATTTAGTTAATGCTTTGTGTGTGGCACAAATCACTTCAGTTGTGTACAATTGTGCCGTGATAAAGAACACTCTGTATAGTAATGGTTTATTTTCAATGATGTATGCCTTGAAAGTATATTTTTTAACACAATTGAATGAAATTGTACGATTGGCGTGAAAAACAGCAAGTTGCAATTGACGTTAAAAGAAAAGCACCCTGTGTGACCTATTTAGCTATACATTATCTACAACCATTTCAGCAATTGCGAAATATTATGTAGTAGTTCGGCTGGTGCTGGAGGTAATAACGTTCTTATGGGCTTCGCAGGATTTCATTCTCAAGCATCCAGCCCCATTCTTGAGTATAAAGTCCTTCCCTAACCACGTTTGAATCTGGTAGTACACACGATTTATATGTTGATGAGCTGCTTCACTTGTGGGCAGAATTGTTGAAAATTGTACAGGTTTATTTAGTATCGTTAATTTGATGAATTGCGTGTAACGGAAATGATCAATGTTGTAGGAGCACTAGTTATAATGCCAACAAAATGCGCATTTCAAATAATGTTTGTACGAGGCAGTTTTCTTGTTGAAATACTTCCACCAGTTTATCCAAATTGGGAAATTTCTCCAATGCTCTAGTAGCAGTTTTTTTTTCCTTTTTTATATAGCACAGAAGTAGCGTCAGAGCCACTAAATGCGTGTAAAAATAAAATGTGTGTTTTAGTACGAGGATATTGGTCCAAACTTTCGGAAGAGTATATTTGTGCCTTAACATTGCCTTTGCCAACTTTTTTAAAGAAAATTCCTGCTGTTGTGATTGAGTGCGTCCAATTAAAATAACGAGTAAATCAATATCTTCTCCTATGATGACGACAGTCATTTGATGTTCTGATAAAGCAATAATTATGTAACTTATCTTAGTTAAAGATAAATAATTAATACTTAGTACATAAATCATGCGCATTGTTTAATAACTATAGTTTCTTAGTAAATAATTGACTTTATTCAACGTACTGATAACCGTAACTCACGCTTGACCTTGAATTAGGCCTTATATGACTATACGTTGCGCACTCTTTGCGCTCTACCCCAAAATTGTATGAAAAAAGTTCGAGATAAAAATTGCAAAGAATTTTATACTCTTCAACTTTTATAATAAGTGTAAATCTCATTTACGCAATAGGAAGCGAGATATTCAAAAAAATGACTTTTGTGACATTTGACCTTCAATATCTTAAGACGCGGACACTATAGCATATGTGACTTTTGAGACAACATTTAGAACGACAAAACAAAGGTTTATACTAATTCACAGCTTATAATCTTTCATTCCGAGGTTGACCCCTTTTTTTACCTAATATGACTTGTTTTTAACGCAGACGCAATTTCAAAATAATTAATTTTTCATTTTATGGATATTTTTCAGAGTTTGGGAGGGAAAGCCCAGAAAGGAACCATTAAGTGATATGGTACCTTTACCATAACAATAGCGGAAAATTAATTCCAGTAGTTTTCGCATAATTCCCAAAACTTTTGAAGCATACATCAACATGTTTGAACCGAATACGGTGTAATTTCGAAAACCCCCTTAGTCTAGAAATAGAATAGAAAAAATAGTTATCATCATTTTGTTGGAAGTTAATTTCCCGAGAATAATTGTTTAATTCTTGACTTTATTCCGGCTGAATGGTTGCCATTTGAACGACAAAGGTACGATTATATCCAAACTTCCATTCATGGAATCATTTATTTAATCTGCGTAATTGTTCTAGGAGTTCTTCCCCCAAGCCTCAAATTCCGAACACGCATGCTGTCGGTCTTTTCTAGGTTAGTTCTCAGCTAAGAGGATTATGAATTGGAAGGAAGTTTACTTAATAGGAACTCACAACTTCGGAATTCTGAATGCATAAGTTGAAGGTTCTTCGATCCGCATCATTATGAGTTGAATGCAGTTTAATATATTTCTGAATACCAGTAAATAGGAGCAGGAGAAATCAGGTCAAATTTGAGTTTCTGATAACTACATATACTTTATTAAAAAGTTTCTTTCTGGGTTTTCTCTCCCTAACTCTGAAAAATATCTATAAAATAAAAATTAATTATTTTGTGATTTGCTTTCAGGTAAGAAACACGAGCTATTTGTCAGAATCAATCAATCGAACAATGTTGTCTAACAAACAACAACGAAACAACATCAACGAAGAAACAACTATATCGTAACTTTTCGGAGTCTATACCAGACTCCTTCGTCAGACACTTAACGAAAATCTTTAGAATTATTTATTGAAAGTTATTCTGAAATTCGAGAATTGTCACAATTCTAAAGATTTTCGTTAAGTGTCTGACGAAGGAGTCTGTTATAGACTCCGAAACGTTACGATATAGTTGTTTCTTCGTTGATGTTGTTTCGTTGTTGTTTGTTAGGCAACATTGTTCGATTGATTGCTTCTGACAAATAGTTTGTGTTTCTTACGCAGAAGCAAATCACACAATAATTAATTTTTATTTTATAGATATTTTTCAGAGTTTGGGAGAGAAAACCCAGAAAGAAACCTTTTAATAATCAGTATACCCCCCACAGTATCCTTTAATGATTAACTACATACACCATTTGATTCACTTTTTTATCTGATGGCATATCATAATCACAACATTATGTCACTCAATTTTGATGACATAAGGAAGCTCATAGAGTACCATAATGAAATTCTATATGAAAAACATATGATGGTGTTATCAAAAAAGTTTATTCAAAATGCATTACTATGTACAAAACTATTTATTATGAATGGTGAAAGCAATAACTACAATTTGCAATATCAATTTCAATGGATTCTATAGAGTAGTAGTTGATGCTTTTTGGTAAACTTGTGTACGATATTGTAGAGTGGTCTTGGTTTTAACATTTTTTGCCAACTTAACTGATTGTAACATTTCTTGTTCATTACTAAAATAAAAACTGTTTGCACTTCTTGACAACTCATTGAACATTTCATCGCTGTCTTAAATGTGCACGTCCCTTCTCGTCAGTTGCCATTTTCCAAACTGAGTGCAAGTGGTGAGAGATGGCGGATTAATCATTCTTACACACAACTTACCCAAACATAAACGGATAGAATCGGTGACACCGAAATAACATTCTTTCGGTGTTAACGATAGAACGCGTTGTACCCGGGTAAAGCCCGAAATAGGTATAATGTCGGTTATATTTCGTACTTTACCCATGTTCCTTTTCCATTTTGCAGTTTACCCGGTTAAACCTAGGTTTACTCGACAATCTAACTTTACCCGTAACATATACCTACACTCTGTGATTTTGCATTATTATTTCAATTATATTCAATTCTACGCGACAATTGTGTTTGACAGCAGATAATTATAATATATTATATTATAATTTTTCGAAAATATATTAATAAAATTGGTTCAAGCACTGACGTGAAGTCAGTAGCTTTTCCGCGTATGTTCTCTTGTCGATTCTCCTGTATTGGACACTCTTGATCGGATTTACCATAGTGAATTGTATTGTTTGTTCTCCTGTATTGGACACTCGTGATCGAATGTCCATGCTAAATTCGATTAAGAGTGTCCAATACAAGAAAACAGACTTCACGACAGTGCTTGAACCAATTTTTTTTCAATGCTTTTTTTGAAAATTTCTAGTGCTACGATCCTCACGAATTTTTGCAAGAATTTTTGCGTTGGCATTCTACAACTAATAACCATATTTGAATTCGATCGGATTCGTATTTTTTGAGTTATTGAGGAAATAACAACCAAATTTCATATTGATATAACTCCAAAACTATTTGGCCGATTATGCTAGTTAACGAACTTGAATGTCACATTCATATGCGCAATCTACCCTGAAAACTGCAAGTCGCTATTTTTTCCGTTCTCAAGGAATCATGAGATACATAGATAATATTTTGTCGTAATTTTTTAAAAATTTTTTAGTGGTATGGTCCTCACAAAATTTTACAGACGTCTTTATGTCGATATTCTACAACTAGATACCAAGCGTCAATTCTATCGAGTCTATATTTTTTGAGTTATCGAGGAAATAATATTCCAGATGGGTATAACTCTGAAACCGTTGGGCTGATTATGGCCAACAGCGAGCTCAATCCTCCCATTCAGTTGTGCAACCTATCCTGAAAATTGCAAGTCCCTATCTACTTTGGTTCGAGAGTTGTCGGGGCAACGATCACCCATCCAGCTACAGAACTTACACAAGGCCGCTCGGATATCCAACAATATAGATCCGATCATGTTCAACCTTGGAACTTGGTAGTAGAGTTAGGTTCTGAAGGCTCTCGTAACATTTCAGCGATGTTGGACGAATAGTTTCTGATATATAGAATTCTTCTCAATAATTTTCTATGATTTTTTTGAAATTTTCCAGTGATACGATCCTCATGAAATTTTGCAAGAATTTTCGCGTTGCCATTCTATAACCAATAACCATGTTTGAATTGGATCGGTTTTGTATTGTTTGAGTTATTGAGGAAATAACAACCAAATTTCAGATGGGTATAACTCCAAAACCGTTTTGCCGATTTTGCCTATAAGCAAACTCCAATGGCGCACTCAGATTCTCAACCTAACCTGAAACTTTCAAGTCGCTATCTCTTTCCGTTCTTAGGTTATCGTGACGTAAATAATATTTTTAAATAAAAATTTTCTAGTTATACGATTTCCACAAAATTTTACAAACGTCCTCAGGTTTATATTCTACAACTACTCACCAAGTTTCAATTCGATCGGATTAGTATTGGTTGTAGACAAAATTATTACTCGGAAACAATTGGGCCTATTATGCCCATTAACGAACTTGTCCGTCGTATTGGGATGCGCCACCTACCCTGTAAATTTCAAGTCGCTAGCTCTTTCCGTTCTCACGTTATCGTGGAAACGGACGGCCAGCCGGATAGAATCAAATTTGACCTCGAATTCTTGATCAGGGAGTCGTTCCTAATCGTTTGAGTCGTGCACGTCGTGCTATCAGACTCGGCTACGCCTCGCCAACATTCAAGACTTGTACGATAATGATCGTCTTTATGATCCTTATTACATAAATAACTATTTGACGACACAAATATTCTAAGTCTGGAAGATGTTGCCAGCATCGACAAATTATAGAAAGTTGATGCTGGCAGCATTTTCAGGGGCACTAGGTTTTGTAAATCATGAGGGGTGCTCTGACATTTGACTAAGAGCCATGGTAAAACTTGGGTGACAATAAAACAGGAGGGGAAGCTATCACCCTCCACAAGATTTCGGTAATCGTACGTTGTAATTTAAGTCCCGCCAAAAACTGGAATATCTTGCATGGCCTAGGTCTAATTTAGGTACATTGGCCATTTATTTTATCCTTTGCTTTTGATATGATTTTATGTTAGCCATTTATTGTGTTCATAATATCGTCGGCAATAGATGTTAATCTTTGGTATTATAAATTAACTAGCTGCCCGCCCCGGCTCCGCACGGTTGAAATGCTCATACCAAATATACTACAGAATTTCATTATTTACATCGTTCACAGCATTTTTGTCGTTAGACAATACAAACATGTTTTCCTTAGAGGTTACTCTTGAAAGAGTGACAAATAATTGGCCATGTGAAAAACACTCAACGCTCAAATATGAGCATTTAGCGTTCAAAGTGGACCCTGCGATTTATTAATGGTCATTGCAAAATATGTGTTTACCGGAAAATGTAGGCGTTTAAATTGGATCAGTATTCGATTTCTATCCTCATCCTGGCTGTGCCGGCCCCCCGGCCGGTACCACCGCAACCGCTATGTCCCTGCATTTTAAATCTGCAATTTCTTCGAAAATATTCATTTAAATTACATGCTGTAAAAGGCCATATTGATCAATATTGAATGCACAATGCATATAAGGTACTTAATTGGATAAGGATCAATGCTGTATTGCTTAAAATCGTTTCGTAATCAAGGCATTATTTCTCGTAGAATGTAAAGGATAAAAAATGGTTATTGTGGGTTATCCTCAAGAGATAGACATATACCATCGCGGACTTTTTTGTAGACCTTTTTAAGGTGTACCATACTGTACTGTATCATTTTGATCCATCTCGTAGGGTTCAGCCAGCGTTTGCAATGTAAGCGCAAAAAAATGTGTTTATTTGCGACGTCACATTAGAAAACTCTAAAGTTATTAGTAATTAGTGTTTCTCCAGCATATTATGCATGTATTATACACGTAAACCTTCCTGTTGAATCAATCTATCTATTAAAAAATACCGCATCAAAATCCTTCAAGTAGTTTCAAATATCCAAGCATACATAGGAACAGACAGACAGCGGGAAGCGACTTTTTTTACTATGTAAGGATAGATATGACTAATAAAATGGGTTCAAGCCTTGTGGACAGGAGCTTTCTGGCGCTCTAGTTCAAACAGACAAATTATATCTCCGAAAGTATTGGTTTCTCAGAGTTGAGAATTATATCAATGTATTCTTATGATAGAACTGCATCATAAAGGAAATTCAATTCAAATAATAGTTTATTTATCAAGATTAAATGAGCAATCTGAAAACGAGAACTGCACCATGGAAGAAACCAAATTAAAATAGCTGAAATGAATTTGACTCTCTCTTATAGAACAGGATGAAATGTACTTGATGAACACAGATCATATAATAAAGCTTAGATAGAATAATTATAGCATTCTGTGAAAATATAGAAGTACGATTCATTATTGAATTTAGAACTTCGTCTTAGCAGAAATTGAATTCAAACATCATAGAAGAATTTAAATTCAACAAGAGTGCCAAAAATTATCAATCCAAAACCAATAGACGAATTCTACCCAACAACGAACTCATCCGAGATATTCATTCCTCAATTCTATGATGAACGATAATATACATGGTCTTTCACGAGGAACCTCACCCATATTTATACGGGAAACTACTAAACGTATTTTCATGAAATTAAGCACTTATAAGTATTTCACGATGCTGATGAAATCTAAAATATTTTCAAGGCATGAGCACCTCCGGTTTTTCCGGAAATGACGTCAGCTTCCGTTTTTCAAATAAGAACACCATTTTTTTATTGCAGAAATAGATTCCTTAGAAAATTTCAAGTTATTTTGATGTAACATTTTTCAGTTTTGGTTGGAAAATTCTCTCTGAGCGGGAAAATTCGAAAAAAAAATCGAAAACAGAGCTCCGCTGAAACAACAATAACTTCGAGGTTTTTGGATGGAAAATTTTCATTTTTGGGATTTTTCAAGATGTAAGATTGATGTATCCACTTTAGAAATCGAAATCGCGATTCATCATACAGGGGGTGAAAAAATCGCTTTCAAAGTTAGGGATGACAAAATCGTGAAAAATCAATTTTTTCAAATTAGAACCCCATTTTGTTATGGCAGATATTGAATCTACGTTAAAAAATAATGTGAGTGTATGCATTACACCCTTGCCCTAAAATGGATATTTTCTGAGTTATTCACAAAAAACTGTTTTTCGTCTTGAATTTTCAGCTATTTCTTTTCCCTTCACGCCAAAAAGATGAAATTTTCAGGAACTGTTATTTGAACCATGCTGTAGATTTTTCACCCCTTCTTGAAACCGACTTCAAGTTACTATTAGGAGAACCATGGCAAACTCTCGCAGTTATAACTAGAGAAGATGCTCAAAGTTTTGACCGTTAATTTCTAGACATTTATTTATACGTCTCAGGAATGCTTCGTGCGTTGCTCTTCTTATTTCATCGGGAGGAAGAGATCTGCAAAAGTGTTTAAAAACCAAATTGAGTTTCAAAACTATGAATCTAAAAATCTAAACAAACCTGAACGCATTTCTGACTCGTTCTATGCAGTCCTCTTTATCAGTCAGGGGAGTTGGGTAGACAATATTTTTTATCCTACCCCAAGCATAATAGTCTAAAGGAGTTAAATCGGGAGAACGTGGTGGCCAAAGATGTGGACCATTGTTCGCCAACCATCGATCTTCAAATAGCCTGTAGAGGATATTTGACACATTGAGTGAATTGTGTGGAGGCGCGCCATCTTGTTGATACCATAAGTCATTATGGTTCTGTACTAGCGGCTCAATTATTTGAGTCAATATGTCAGAATATCTATCTCCTAAGGGAGAACATTCTTTAAATAATGCAAACATGTGTAGTGTTCTATCTTACCAGTTAAAGTCCCATCATAAATGTGAACATCGAGAATTGCATTATTTTTGATGGCGCAAAAAACATTGAAACTCCAGGTCTCTTGAAAGTTCCATTGTCTGAAGTGGTGGTTGTTCTCTTCATCCCAATAATGACTGTTATGCCTATTGAAAGAACCATTCTTTGTGAATTTAGATTCATCTGTCCAAATTATACAGTCCAAAAAGTTTTCATTCTCTTGAAATCGAATCATCATAGCTTCGCAAAACTCTGTTCTCCTGACGAAATCAGTTTCCTTCAAATGCTGTACCCTATTGAATTTATATGGGTGCATTTTATGTTTTTTTAATATTCTCCAAACACTCGATTGAGATAATCCCAGATCAATCTCGGCATCTTTGAGAGAATTTTGAGGATTCACACGAAAATATGCAAGAGCTGTAATTTCGTTGTTCTCATCTTCTACTACACTTTTTTCTCTGTGTATAGTTTTCTTAACGAAAGATCCGACATTTCTCAAGTTTGTCATGGTTCTGTTAATGGTATCTCTCGTTGGTCTGGGTCGGTCAGGAAACCTCTCAATGAACAGTCGAATCGTTCTATCTACAACTTTATTACATTCTCCATGAAGTAGAATGAGATTTAAATAATCTTCATTGGTATAATTAGACATAGTGATCGATTTTATAACTTAATACGAATTATCACCAAATTAATAGTAAACACAAAATGCTACTGAATAAAGAGGAATTTGGCAGATGTAATTAATGATATCTATCATTAAAAAAAAGAATGTAAAACATGGTAAGTTTTTGCATATGGTTCATACGGAATTACTTATTTATCACTGGAGAGAAAACCGATGGCCGATTAGTTGAAATAAAGAGGTTTCCGATAGAAATTCGAATCAAAATTCGCCATCTATTTAGGAACAACCTGTAACTTTTTTCTCTTGCATATTAGGGTAGTTAAATCTAAAACATGGTTTAAGTAACAGTTCCTGAAAATTTCATCTTTTTGGCGTGAAGGAAAAAGAAATAGCTGAAAATTCAAGACGAAAAACAGTTTTTTGTGAATAACTCAGAAAATATCCACTTTAGGGCAAGGGTGTGATGCATACACTCACATTATTTTTTAACGTAAATTCAATATCTGCCATAAAAAATTCGGGTTCTAATTTGAAAAAATTGATTTTTCATGATTTTGTCATCCCTAACTTTGAAAGCGATTTTTTCACCCCCTGTATCATGAATCGCGATTTCGATTATTAAAGTGGATACATCAATCTTACATCTTGAAAAATCCCAAAAATGAAAATTTTCCATCCAAAAACCTCGAAGTTATTGTTGTTTCAGCGGAGCTCTATTTTCGATTTTTTTTTCGAATTTTCCCGCTCAGAGAGAATTTTCCAACCAAAACTGAAAAATGTTACATCAAAATAACTTGAAATTTTCTAAGGAATCTATTTCTGCAATGAAAAAATGGTGTTCTAATTTGAAAAACGGCAGTTGACGTCATTTCCGGAAAAACCGAAGGTGCTCATGCCTTGAAAATATTTTAGATTTCATCAGCATCGTGAAGTACTTATAAGTGCTGAATTTCATGAAAATACGTTCAGTAGTTTCCCGTATGAATATGGGTGAGGTTCCTCGTGAAAGACCCTGTATATCTTTCCTCAAATCTACTCCAATACACCAATATTCCAGTTTTGTTTTTAGTGGAGATATTCTGAACTCAATATTATTAACTTACCATTACCATTCCCATCATCATATGGATTGACCATCGGCATGAAAATATCAACCAACAAAAAGTATGATATTATATTATCATTCTCATATTTATACGATTGCTGGAATGTATGACTATGAGACAACGTCATGTCTCAGAAAAATAAGTTGACATTATAACAATTCATAGAATACCCACAGAATAATTCTATCATTTGTAACGAAGTTCGTTAATTTCCGTGCGGGCCCTGTACTCACAAATCTCAAAATTTACCTTCATATTTAATTCCATCTGAAAAACGTCGAATTCGAATTAAATTCGTCCGTTGTTTTCAGCGAGCTCCTACGTGGAAAAACAATCGCATTTGTTTTTGTCCGTCAAGATAAGAACATCTTATCTTCCGTCCGTGCATCGTTTTTGCGCCCGTAAACAGGTGGAAAAAAGTCGCGTGGTATCTGACGAAATGCCCTTATAAGGAAATCTTTCGATTCCCTTCCAGAAGGACATGATGTCAGGTACCACCAATCAGAAGGCGAATTTGGACCCCTACCGCCCGTAAGTGCGAGATTTTGACCACGTGGTTGCTCAGCTGTTACCGAGATTATAAAAGGCCCCCGACAAGACAATTAAGGTATTCTCTGTCGATTATTGAGTTAATTCGGTGTATTAGGATTTCTCTGTCGATTATTGAGTTAATTCGGTGTATTAAGATTCTCTGTCGATTATTGGGTTAATTCGGTGTATTAAGATTCTCTGTTGATTGTCGAGCTAATTCGGTGCAATTAAGTCTTCGATTATAAACCTACTGCTATATAAGTCATCTTCTATTCTTCGTGATTAACAGCAATTTTCGAGTTTTCCGAGTTCCGTAACGAACCAGCCGTGCGAAAGTTAAACTCGGAAGGCGCTGTTTTCCGAATTAGATCACCGTAAGATTTCGACCCTTTTAGTGTGTGAGAAAAGTGAGACAGGACTCGTAAATACAGTGAGTTTAAAGTGTCCGGAATTGGTAAGGCCCATTTTTATACCGTTGCTACCGCTTATTTTTCCGTCAGGGTGTCGTCCTATTGCATACACGTCCGCCTAATTTCCATCCGTCAGGGGTTATCCTACTGCGGCGCCGATACCTGTCAATTCTCGTCGGCATTGCGGTGAACACTCGGAGGTGGAGGTCACAACGCCCTCACGGGGGCGCTCCTTGCCAGTTTGTTTGCCCGTTGTCAACGGATTTGCTGAGGTTCCTTGCCGGTCTTGCTAGTCCCTTTTAGGGCCACTCGACCGGGAACCATTGGCGTCCCAGCTTGGGGTTTCCTAATTCAAGTTCCATCCAGGTTTATCCTACTGCGGCGCCGATACCTGTCAATTCTCGTTGGCATTGCGGTGAACACTCGGAGGTGGAGGTCACAACGCCCTCACGGGGGCGCTCCTTGCCAGTTTGTTTGCCCGCTGTTAACGGATTTGCTAAGGTTACTTGCCGGTCTTGATAGTCCCTTTTAGGGTCACTCGACCGGGAACCGTTGGCGTCCCAGCTTAGGGTTTACTAGTTTACATCTGTCAGGGGTCACCCTACTGCGGCGCCGATACCTGTCAATTCTCGGTGGCATTGTGGTGAACACTCGGAGGTGGAGGACACAACGCCCTCACGGGGGCGCTCCTTGCCAGTTTGTTTGCCCGCTGTCAACGGATTTGTTAAGGTTACTTGCCGGTCTTGATAGTCCCTTTTAGGGTCACTCGACCGGGAACCGTTGGCGTCCCAGCTTGGGGTTACTGACAAGCACTGGGCGTCGATTTATCGAGCCACAGTCGCTGCCGGACCTACGTTCAAGACCGACGCAGAAATACGTAAGTGCATCCACCATTTAGGACGACACTCTGCCGTGGCCTACCAATTGGTGCACCGGCGCATCCGCCATTATTCACCCTCCCCGCTTCCAAGCATTTTCAACAGCCTCGTTTCGTCAGCTCACCTCGTCTTGCTACCATAACCTCACATTTTACCGTTTGTTTTATTAAGTGTGAGTGCACGAATATACTTTTAATACACCACGACTTTTGTCTTTCCCATCCGAACAATCCTGCTGTGAAAGAAGCTGAATCACACAATCGCTACCACCCTAGATTGTAACCGAACCCTTCTTCACTGTGTAAAGGCGACCCCGGCCATAAGTGAGGAACCGTCAAGGCGTTACAACCTTGTAAAACCCATTGTAACTGGCGCCCGAGTGTTGTATAACCCGATTGGCAATCGCCTAGTGCGATCCGTGTTTTCTCCACGAGGAAACAGCCTCACAAATTGGCGCCCGAGCAGGGACCGATTCTTTCACAACAGCAGTTTTGGGATCACGGATCAGGAGTTTTTTAGGGGTAGTTAGACGGATTTTGACATGGAAGTGAACCGTTTACGAGCTGACGAGCTTGTTTGGGAACTGGAGGCCCGTGGATCACTAGCAGGCAGAACTGTTTACGAGAATCGAGCACAACTGCGGAGATTACTCAGCCAGGGAATCCCGTACCGGCCTTTACAAAGGGACCCAGCCGAGGAAATGAACGCAGTGAGCCGCATCCTTGGTGACCTGATTGAGGATATCAGGGAGTTTGACGACGAGAACGCTGTCAATGAGGGAGTCCGGATTGGCAGTCGTTTGTCACATGTCCGCAACAGATTGGATCTGACTGTACCCGAAACCAGGGAAGACCAGCACAGGGTGAACGACCTTAGGGACGTTCTAAGCCATGCCTGGGAAATGTTGAGGGACACCGAGATGTTGGAGGAGGGCCGACAACCGACACAGACACCGCTGTTGGAGGGTGTCGAAGCTCCTGGAATCTCCCGTGTCAGTGGGTGCCCCCAAACGACACGACCAGGACAGGCAGCAGAACTGATCTCCTTCGAGGATCCACCCGTCGCTGTGCCCCACGAATACCGTAGTCCCCTCGAGGTTGTTGGGAATGGACTCGCACCGTTAGGTCGTTCAGCCCCTCTCTCGAATGGCACCCACCAAAGGCAGGGTAGGCCTGCCGACTTCCTGCGGAGGGTGCGTGAACGAGCCTGTGACGCAGTCCAGCGTCGGCTGAATTTTACGAGCCCCATCCTAACTGCCGGAATTCAGAGGAGTAAAACCAGTTCATCGGAACCGAAAATCCTTGGCCGACCGGCGGTAGCAGAGTCGACCCGGCGGATCTCGTTTCCATTCTTGGAGGAGGAAACCGAGATGCATCGCGAGGTGGGACCCAACACAGAACCCGACACCGCGGGAATCGGCCCCACGCGTGTGCGAAGGGTCCGGAAAGAAGTCGCTCCAGCCCCCGAAAGGATTCCCGATTCTTGGGAGGACCCCGCTGGTCATGGAGGCCAGGAAAATTCCGCAAAAGCAGTCACCTGGACCGAAGGTGAAGTACACCAGCCGGAGATGCCGTCACGGAAACCGACCGCAAATGTAACGACCGTAGTCAGTCCTCAGTGGAACTGCTCTCCAGTCCCCGTACACAAGTGGAATACGCACTTCGATGGTTCCAGCAGCGTGAATTCCTTCCTGGAGGAAGTGGAGCAGTTGGCAGAGACTCGCAGAATATCGCACCAACAGTTATTCGAGTCGATCTTCGAACTGCTCCGGAAGGATGCCAGAGATTGGTACATCCCCCGCCGTGGAACCTTCAGGGACTGGCAGGATTTCAAAGAGCAGTTACGCGAAGCCTTCCTTCCGCCGGACTACGAGGAGCATCTCCTCGAAGAAATACGAAAGAGGACGCAAGGGACAGGAGAGAAGCTGGTTCTCTTTGTGACCCGGATGCAGAACTTGTTCCTAAAATTAATCGAGAAACGACCGTCCGAGGAGGAGCAAGTTTCAATCATAAAGAGAAGGCTGAACCCGTCATTGCAGAAAGCCCTTGCGTTCCAGGAAACGAGGACGTACCCGGAACTGCTGAACAAGGGGAAGGTGTTCGAGCTGGTCCAATGGCAGGCGGACCATTACGTGCCGCCCCCCGAACGCCCGAGTTACATAGTGGAGCCACACTTGACGTACAGGAACACACCCCAAAGGACAATGAGCAACCTGTCCATCAGTTCAGCCCGTCATCCGGAACCGCCGCCGATACCGTGCACCCTGGAACCTCCGCCTCCCCCTGTTCGGGTAGAACCCGAAAGGCCCAAAGTAGCACCCACCGAGAGGCTACGGCCAGTCGAAGAAACGACGAGGGGACGGCGGGTGAGGTTCAACGAAAACTGGACACAATGTTGGAGATGTGGCAAAACAGGACATATGAGGCGAGAATGCCGTGCCCAACCTGTTGTGTTCTGCTCCAGGTGCGGAAGACAGGAAACACTGTCCAGAAATTGCAGCTGTTCGGAAAACTAGAGCGGAGCTGTCGGGAAGGGAAGAACCGACAGCTTCTGCCTCTTACTTCCCCGAATAAACCGAAGGTACAATCAACCGAGAACCGACCGTTGATCAATGTCCGTATCGACCGTCTGGAGTTTAAGGCCCTGCTTGATACTGGAGCTAGCAGGTCCTTCTTGAGCGCGGCAGCAGCCAGAAGATGTCGGAGTCTGGGTATTCGTACCTGCCCGGTGTCCGACATGGTGGCCACCGTAGCCAATGGCAGCGGTGTGCCACTCCAGGAAATATGCCGTACGTCCTTGTTGGTGGGCAATGAGGTGATCCCCGTTCAGCTATTGCTGGTGCCTCATTTGCCGATCGACATTATACTGGGTATGGACGTGTTGGGAATGCACGATTTCCGCATTGATCTCCGGACCGCTCAGAGCTACCTGAATAATAAGCCGTTAGCAAGGCCGAATTGCCCGTCGAGATCTACTGGAAACTCCGTGGTGAACGGTGGTCAGGAGTATCTGGGACACATCATCACCGAAGAGAGGATTGCAACGGACTTGCCAGAGGAACCGCCGTCCTGTTTTATCGAAAATGCTCCGTTGTGCTCCTGGTACGCACGAAAGTTCCGGGAAGTGGCTAAGAACCCTATTGGACAGCCTGACTACCAGATCCGTCGGGGAAAGCTGTACCGACGTTTTTGGGACCACGGTGATTACTCCGAGCCTGAAATGGGTAATCCATGGAAACTATGTGTCCCGACCGAAAACCGTCGTTCCATATTGGAGGAAAATCATGAAGCATCGACCACCGGCCATCTAGGCGTCACGAAAACCATATCTCGCGTGGCTGGGAACTACTACTGGCCAGGAATGTTCCGGGAAGTGGCCCAGTACGTGAGGAGTTGTTCGTGGTGCCAACGCCACAAGGTCAGCCACCAGAAACCTGCTGGCAAAAAGCAGCCGTATGAGAAAACCGAATCCCGGAATACCGTCAGAACCGATCTCATCGGTCAGTTACCGAGTTCGAGGAAGGGAAACACCTTCCTTGCGATCTTCCAAGCCGCTGGAGGGCCTCGAAGAGGTAAGACCCAACAGGATGATTCTAACGATACTATTCTTTCAGAAATGAGCCTCCTTTATAGTCTAGGCCCCAACCCAGAGTTTGTGACCACCAGCGCCGCCTCTTCACCTGAAGTGGAGCTCGACGGATGGGACCTGGGTGATTGGGACCTGGACCCACCTTCACTGGACCTAGCCGAGGACGGGAATCGAGACCAGCCCTTGACAGACCGTCCGCCGACAGACCAACGGCCGATAGAACACCCGCCGAGAGGCATTCAGCCGAGACCCAACCAGCCAGTAGAACAACCGCCGATGGGGAGACTACCAGTGTTAGTAGGACGAGGGAGGCTAGCACCTAGACAACCTCGCATCCGCCCGGGGCGCGTCCGCAAGGGTAGGCAAGACGACCGACCGAGGCCAAGCCAGCACACCAGGCAGCGCGCTCGCCACCGCCGAGGGCGAGGTCGCGGAGGCGTTCAAGATAGAAGAATGGAGGGCCGCCAACCGAATCCCGTTGCAACCCTTAAGACCACGAGCCAAAGCCGAGCACCCACTAGACCTACCCGATACATCAAGATCGAGAAGGGAGATTGCTGGAGGTGCGGCCTACCTGGCCACGCCCGGAAAGATTGCCCTAATCCGAAGAAACTCTTCTGCTCCCGCTGTGGACGTCTGGATATTCTATCCAGGGACTGTCGCTGCGACAGACGCGGCCCCATCCCGAATGGAGGCCGGCGAAGATCTACGGGGGTGCAATGCGAGTTGCTGCCGACACCGAGACACAGGGCTACGCCGATGTCCTTGATGCTGCACCCAGGCGTCTTCTGGTTGGGTTAATGTTAGGTAAGGCGAGGTGAGAGACGAGAGAAAAAAATACCTGCGGTTTTTTTTTGAGGAAGAAAGGGGGGTGTAACGAAGTTCGTTAATTTCCGTGCGGGCCCTGTACTCACAAATCTCAAAATTTACCTTCATATTTAATTCCATCTGAAAAACGTCGAATTCGAATTAAATTCGTCCGTTGTTTTCAGCGAGCTCCTACGTGGAAAAACAATCGCATTTGTTTTTGTCCGTCAAGATAAGAACATCTTATCTTCCGTCCGTGCATCGTTTTTGCGCCCGTAAACAGGTGGAAAAAAGTCGCGTGGTATCTGACGAAATGCCCTTATAAGGAAATCTTTCGATTCCCTTCCAGAAGGACATGATGTCAGGTACCACCAATCAGAAGGCGAATTTGGACCCCTACCGCCCGTAAGTGCGAGATTTTGACCACGTGGTTGCTCAGCTGTTACCGAGATTATAAAAGGCCCCCGACAAGACAATTAAGGTATTCTCTGTCGATTATTGAGTTAATTCGGTGTATTAGGATTTCTCTGTCGATTATTGAGTTAATTCGGTGTATTAAGATTCTCTGTCGATTATTGGGTTAATTCGGTGTATTAAGATTCTCTGTTGATTGTCGAGCTAATTCGGTGCAATTAAGTCTTCGATTATAAACCTACTGCTATATAAGTCATCTTCTATTCTTCGTGATTAACAGCAATTTTCGAGTTTTCCGAGTTCCGTAACGAACCAGCCGTGCGAAAGTTAAACTCGGAAGGCGCTGTTTTCCGAATTAGATCACCGTAAGATTTCGACCCTTTTAGTGTGTGAGAAAAGTGAGACAGGACTCGTAAATACAGTGAGTTTAAAGTGTCCGGAATTGGTAAGGCCCATTTTTATACCGTTGCTACCGCTTATTTTTCCGTCAGGGTGTCGTCCTATTGCATACACGTCCGCCTAATTTCCATCCGTCAGGGGTTATCCTACTGCGGCGCCGATACCTGTCAATTCTCGTCGGCATTGCGGTGAACACTCGGAGGTGGAGGTCACAACGCCCTCACGGGGGCGCTCCTTGCCAGTTTGTTTGCCCGTTGTCAACGGATTTGCTAAGGTTCCTTGCCGGTCTTGCTAGTCCCTTTTAGGGCCACTCGACCGGGAACCATTGGCGTCCCAGCTTGGGGTTTCCTAATTCAAGTTCCATCCAGGTTTATCCTACTGCGGCGCCGATACCTGTCAATTCTCGTTGGCATTGCGGTGAACACTCGGAGGTGGAGGTCACAACGCCCTCACGGGGGCGCTCCTTGCCAGTTTGTTTGCCCGCTGTTAACGGATTTGCTAAGGTTACTTGCCGGTCTTGATAGTCCCTTTTAGGGTCACTCGACCGGGAACCGTTGGCGTCCCAGCTTAGGGTTTACTAGTTTACATCTGTCAGGGGTCACCCTACTGCGGCGCCGATACCTGTCAATTCTCGGTGGCATTGTGGTGAACACTCGGAGGTGGAGGACACAACGCCCTCACGGGGGCGCTCCTTGCCAGTTTGTTTGCCCGCTGTCAACGGATTTGTTAAGGTTACTTGCCGGTCTTGATAGTCCCTTTTAGGGTCACTCGACCGGGAACCGTTGGCGTCCCAGCTTGGGGTTACTGACAAGCACTGGGCGTCGATTTATCGAGCCACAGTCGCTGCCGGACCTACGTTCAAGACCGACGCAGAAATACGTAAGTGCATCCACCATTTAGGACGACACTCTGCCGTGGCCTACCAATTGGTGCACCGGCGCATCCGCCATTATTCACCCTCCCCGCTTCCAAGCATTTTCAACAGCCTCGTTTCGTCAGCTCACCTCGTCTTGCTACCATAACCTCACATTTTACCGTTTGTTTTATTAAGTGTGAGTGCACGAATATACTTTTAATACACCACGACTTTTGTCTTTCCCATCCGAACAATCCTGCTGTGAAAGAAGCTGAATCACACAATCGCTACCACCCTAGATTGTAACCGAACCCTTCTTCACTGTGTAAAGGCGACCCCGGCCATAAGTGAGGAACCGTCAAGGCGTTACAACCTTGTAAAACCCATTGTAACTGGCGCCCGAGTGTTGTATAACCCGATTGGCAATCGCCTAGTGCGATCCGTGTTTTCTCCACGAGGAAACAGCCTCACACATTCTGTGAAAACGTAGAAATACGATTTACATTGAAATTTTGAAAAATCATATCTCCGAAAGTATTAGCTTGTTAGAGTTAAAAATGATATGAATGGATTCTTTAATAAAACTGCTTATTAAAAAAAATTTAATTCGGAATTTGTTCAGTAAAAGAAAAATTGTTTTTTTGTTACTCCGAAACCATCTGTCCGATTTTGCCCAGTAAGGAACTTAGCCGAGATATTTATCCCCCAAACCTACTCTGAAAATTTCAACTCTCTAGCTCATTCCTTTTGAGAGTTATCGTGCCTACGGCCGGCTGGCCGGATGGCCGGACCGGCCGGACAGATTGAATTTCGACCACAGATTCTTGATCAGTGAGTCAAACTAAATCGTTTGAGACCATTTTCATCGAAAAATTCGAAAATTACAGATATTTGGGCAAATTGATAAGCACTCAGTTCCAAGGAACTATAGCGCCAAAAATAAAACATTATGAACTTATGGAGTAGGTACACTACAAAGTATACTATAGGGTCTTGATTAAAGTCAGCTTGCGTTAAAATTTGTCGTAGAATTCAAAAATGACAAAGTAGGTATACAGGGTATTCCATTGAAATTTTGGAAGTGAGATGACTAGTCTTTTTTGGAACACCTTGTAAACTTCTTAATATCTTGAAATATGGAGACTATGGTCCCTAACGTCACTCGCAAGAGAAAAAGATTCAATATGGTAATGGAAGGCTGGAAAACGCCGATCTGTATGTAGAGTTCTACCCCGTTATCGAAAATGTTGTGTGTTCGTGGCATTCTTTTAATAACATCTTTGTAACCGCTTGAGCCCCAAGTATCAACGATACACCAAATGATAGGTTAAAGGTCGCAATTTTGGAATCTAATTTATTATCACTATGTTACCGTATAGAAAAAAAATAATTTATTCTAAAAAGTACCCCCCCCCCCCCCATACCATTTGTTTTAGTGGGGGTTTCAAAAACTTATTTCACCAGGGTTGAAAAGTACTCGAGCTGCTTACTCAAACCGTGAAATTACATTGCTCTATCTCAACTGGTCTCTAAAATATTTGCAAAATAAGGACCACCCTAACCGAGGACCCGGAGGACAGTTTAACAGCAGGAAGTGTGACAACCTAATGGTACCCTTTCATCTTCTTGCCCGTGTCGGAGCGGCAGCCTCGGACCCTGTATATCGATGCTTAATTCGTAGTAGATTGTGCAATAGAGATTAGTAGACAATAGAACATACGCGTAAGAGCTCCTGATTTCACGCCAGTGCTTGAACCAATTTTTTTGCACAATTTCAATTTGTCAAAACACCAAAATACGAGATACACGGAATATCATAAAACAAACATGAAAAGAGTCCAACAGTTTGTGAACTAGGGTAAAAGTCAGAAAAAAATAGGAAAATCATTAAAAAAAATTGGTTCAAGCACTGACGTGAAGTCAGAAGCTTTTGCGCGTATGTTCTATTGTCCATTCTTCTGTATTGGACACCCTTAATCGAATTTACCATGGTACCTTTATTGGACACTCTTAATTCGAATTTACCATGGTAAATTAGAATTAAGAGTGTCCAATAAAGGAGAATGGACAATAGAACATACGCGCAAAAGCTCCTGATTTCACGTCAGTGCTTGAACCAATTTTTTTTTCGTGATTTTTTTGAAATTTTTTAGGGGTGTGGTTCTTAACATTTTTTTTTTCGTCATTTTTTTCAAATTTTCTAGGGGTACGGTTCTTACAAAATTTTAAACACGTCCTTATGATGATTTTCTACTACTAGTAACCAAGCTTCAATTCGATCGAATATTTAGTTTTTGAGTTATCAAGGAAATAATATTCCAGGTTGGTATAACTCGGAAACCGTTCGACCGCTTATGCCCAAAAACGAACTCTACTCTCCCTTTCAGATACGCAACCTACCCTGAAAATTGCAAGTCCCTATCTCCTTTCGTTCGAAAGTTATCGAGGCAACGGTCACCCATCTACTGAACTCACACAAGAATGCTCGAATCTCCAACAATATTCAACCGATCGTGTTGACTTGAAACTTGGCAGTAGAATTAGGTTATGAAGGCTCTTGCAAAATTTCAGCAATTTCAAACGAATAGTTACTGATATATAGAATTTTTTTTTTCAATTTTCAATGATTTTTTTAAAATTTTTTAGAAATACTATCCTCACGAAATTTTGCAAGAGTTCCCGCGTTGGCATTCTAAAACTAACTACCATGTTTGAATTCAATCGGCTTAGTATTTTTCGAGTTAATGAGGAACAAAAAACAACCAAATTTCAGATGGCTATAACTCTGAAACCGTTTGGCCGATTATGCTCATAAACAAACTGAAATGTCGCGTTCCGGTGCACATCCTAACCTGAGTACTTCAAGCCGCTATCTCTTTCCGTTCTCAAGTTATCGTGACAACAAAAATATTTTTTAATCATTTTTTTTTTAATTTTCTAGCCATACGATTCGCACAAAATTTCACAAATGTGCTTAGGTTCATATTCTACAACTACTCACCAAGTTTCAATTCGATCGGATTTATATTGTTGAAAACAAAATTATTACTCGGAAACCACTGGGCCGATTATGCCCATTAACGAACTTGTCCGTCGTATTGAGATGCGCCACCCACCCTGAAAATTTCAAGTCGCTAGCTCTTTTCGTTCTCAAGTTATCGTGGCAACGGCCGGCCAGACGGACAGAATCGAATATGACCCTAAAGCGTTATTCTTTTCGTATGGCTCCGTATTGCGCATTGCGTATTAACCTGGGCGTTTTCGCTCCCCAGTGGTCAACTGCATGAGACTCCAATCCGAGTACTTGCTAATTACCACATAGGGGAAAAGAATGTACGTAGAGATCTGTAGTTTTTGGGTAGCCACAGCGAGGAGCTTGGTTGATTGAATTCCAGGTGTCACTTGTGTCTAAATTCTACTCACAAGGGATTGCTGGTTTTCTTTAAACCGGTTACTTCGTAGTGTTGTTTTCATCAGCGTTGAATTGTGCTCCACTGATGATTCCTAATAAGGATGAAACCGCGGTATGTAGCTATTCAACTTTGATGAAATCATACACACTCTATGGATTGCTCCAAAACTTTGGTCTCTACTAGTCCTTTCATCTACAATCAGTGGTTAGCTTCCCTAAAGCGTTATTCTTTTTTTTGACCAGTTTCGTCAAAAAATTCGAAAGTTACAGACATTTGGGCAAAACTATAACGCGATGTTCCCCAGAACATACGCGCAAAAATTCAACTTTATACGATGTTGTAAATCAGCGCTAAAGCTCCTTACGCCAGTGGTTTCTTACATGTTCTTGAATGAGGGTTGTATTGATATATATGTCAATATATTTTCACTTCGAACAATTCAACACTGAACTACAGTTCCCTAGAATCGATAACAGGATCTTGAGTTCCTTTCCACCTTCCCATTAAGGGTAATTACTAGAAGCTGATTACATCGATTCCATAACCTATTCCATCCAGGGTCTTTGTCTGCAGCCCTAATTGTTCGGAGTTAAATTGAGTGACGACTGCGAAAGATTTATCGTCGACAGTGTTTTTATCTACGTGAAACTGTCGGATGCTGCAGCCAAGACATTAATGATTAATGAATTTTCCTTGAAGGCTAGTAATGAGCATTCGCTATTTGTCTCAATAATGTGCCTGATCTCTTCCATTGTGAAAATTTCCTTTCATTCTTGAGGCGTGATGGATTTTTCTTGAGTTTGTCCAACCGATACTTTTCAGCTTAATTTACTACGAGATTCCATATCGACAACTGTAGGAGAAATTATTCAAAATATCAGATATTTCTTCATATTAGACTGAATATCGCACGTCTAGAACTCCTCATAACAGGAACAGTATTGACGAAAAATTACAACGGTATTTGCATCGTTAGGGCTTCACACGAGACGAGAGTATAAAAAATGTCGTCTCGCTCTCGCCAATTCCTAAAAAATTAAGTCTCGTTATCAGTTGTCTCGTCTCGTCTCGCTTAATTCTGAATAACGATAATAAATATTATAATATATAAACGAAATGGTATACAATAATGAATAATTTTGTAAAGCTAAATTTATTACGCTCTTATACAAAATTATTTGTACATGTACATTAGGGTGTCCCTTATATGTTAAAAAAATTTTTTTTTTTAGTTTTCGAAACGCATACCCTCTTATTATATTTATTAGTCTATTAGTTACCCAAGTACAGAATTTCAACCTCCTACGTTGATTTTATCCCGTGCCGACTTAGCTTTAAAGTTTTCGAAAATAGCTGTAAAACCCATTTCCTAACTCTGCCCGTAGACCATCACTTAAATACATTCTATTAGATAAATTATGATCAAAACACAAATTTATGTGATAAACTTTCTGCAACTAATAAAAATAGTACAATATATCTAATTATTAATTCAGATTTTTCCATTTTACTGTTCTTCATCTGCAGTAATCAAACAATCAACCTCCAGCATTAATTAAGCATCTCGTTCAGCTGTGTCATTAACTGTTTTTAATCTAAAAATTTTCTTTTTTGCTTCAATATACATATTCGTACTTCGCAGAGTTTTCATTCCACAATAACACATTCTCTTGCAGGAAACTACTGTCAAGTTTCAGTCAGGGGAATAAATCTTTGCTTGTCACTGATACGAACTCAATCAAAGATTTCCCTGAAAAAAGTTAAACTACTTGGAGTAGTATTAATGAAAGAGTGAGTTTCAATGAACTGATTAAACTACTTTTTAACAAACGTAAAGAGAACCAGACATTTCTTCCCTGGATGGTCTATATCTCTTTTCAGAAGCTTCAAAGCCTTTGCTGTATATTTTCTACAATGTTCGTTTTCGTCCGCTCATCAACCTTATCATCATAATTCAAATAACGACTATTTCCTCTGATAAGTACTACAAGTGTTGACAGAACTAGTTTAGAGTCGCTTTAAAAATTAATTTATCAACCCTTTCATAATCTTCTAAGGTTTGTATAAAACAACAATGTTGTAAGGTGCTTTTCTGCCAAACTGCATACCAGCTAGGGCTTCTCATAAACTGCCACAATAAAAAAACACAAATCACGTAGAGCTTGTTCCTTATTGGCACCCATTTCATGAGATTGCAAGAAACAGCTTTTTTAAGTGTGTTATGATGCATTGCGCCAGAATGTCTGATTTTTAGTTCATTATCATTATCTTTATCCAGAAAAGGAACAGTAAGCTCGATTGATTTACGATAAGGATCTTATATTATCGATTTTGTCAGTTCATTGTTGAAAAACGTCATCAATTTATTTGTTCCACAGAGGTGTTGTTAAACAAAATCGGTACATGGTTTGATGGCACTAGGATTAATATCCATCCAGTTGTCTCTAAACTTTTTGAACAGCGTAATATCAGGACTACTAGTAACTAGCTGGATCTTGGATCAAACGCAGTTTTGAGAACCCGGCCTTTAAGTGCATTTATTACAGCTTTCGCTTGATCCTTAGTGGACATCTGTCTAAAGTTGCAACTAATTTTGAGGTCACAAAACCTTTTCTTCCCCTTCTTGTCAACTTACATATTGAGATGTGGCAGCCTGAGGTTCTTCCAGACTTTCTTCAGAGATTGTAGATTGTTCCTCTATTTCTCCATGTGTTTCAAAGCTGTGTGAAGAATCAATAATCTCTCGGAAATCATTTGCCTTCATTTCTTTTTCTCTTCTGCCAGTTTACTCAGCGCTGCCCTTTGTTCAATTTCAGCTAACTTTTTGTCAACACATGCTAAGTATCCCGGACGTCCTGACTCGCTTTGTTTTCGCAAGAATGTCTTATCTTCTGCAATTTTAATTCTTTCGAGAGTATCAGCATGTGCGATATCCAATAAATTATCTACATAACTCTAATTGAAAGTTTTTATTGTGGTGCCTATAAACATTCTGAATCTTCTTACTATCCTTTTGAAGCTCACGCCAGACTTGATAACTTTTTAACATCATTACGAACAGCTTTGGTAGGTATTCTAGCCTTTTCACAGAATATAATACACTCTAGAAGATTTGCACTGTCATTAGCAGTCAACTTGGCTTCGCGTATATTGAAAAATAAATACATAAGAAATTAACGAATAGACGGTAATTTAGCACCTGTTATTAGGCGACTTATTTCACCAATTAAACATTTTTTTTTGTTTCTTAATTCCACTGACATCCTCAAAAATCAAAATAATACCGAATCGTTACTCGACAAGCCGAAATAAACTGATAATAACAGAAGGCATGCGCCGCTTCTGTGACTGAAGACTGAACTTGTATGAACTTCTTTACGTGCAAGTCGGCACGGTTAGTTCTATTCCAAATGAGGTAAAAAATGGTTTTCGAGTGTTTTGGGTCCAAATGAACAAAACAAGAGCCTATGCGTTGTGAAATTAAAACTTTGAAAAATAAGGGACACCCTAATGTACATATTATTTTTAATTTTAAACACTGATAATTTCAACTTTTATATTACTCGATGACCAAGAATTCAAGCATAATCACGCTAGCATCACATCATTTGTCAATGATGTACGTGTTTTTGCCATGATCATACCTGCTGGAAAATAATCTTTCAATAGGTACGGATGTAGCCATCAATAAATCATCGGCCATCTTGGAAAGTGTAGGAAGAACTTTTTCATCACTCTCCACCACTGTAAAATATTTTTATTCCTATCTGCTCCTTCTGACAGCAAATATTCTTCAAACTCAGCTTTCCAATATTTCGAAAGTTTTGTTGATGTTTCACATAGGCTATCGATGTCGATACATTTTTAATAGAATTGAACAATTTGATATAGTTTTCAAAGAATACGGGTGCGTTTTTATTTTAATCGAAATTTCTAATCGATTAATCGTAAATGAATCGGTGTATTTTTATTTTCAAGTACCTATTCATTTAATTCACGAAAATAAAAACACACCGATTCTTTTACGATTAACCGATTAGATATTTCGATTAAAATAAAAACGCACCCTAACTTTCCAGTGGGTAGATCATTGAGGGTGTTCTTGGCGTATTCCTCATAACACTTTTCGAAACATTGAATAGCTTCATTTTTTCACCAGTTTTATTATACGACGTTCCACAGATGTATACAATAATTGTTCACATCCTCACTAAGGAGCACAAGGGAATAAATTTCTCCAGATGTTCAGATAGAGACGAAATTTTCAAAACATTGGATTTATGGGCAATAAAGGTTGTCCGTTAATTATTGAATTCATAATGGTATCCGTTTTTATGGTTGTGAATTCTATTTTTTCTTGAAAAATAATCTCAATTATCGCAAGGTCATAACGAATTAATAATCTTTAATCTTCTAAAAAATCGTATATTGGTAATTATAGTGGAAACTCTTCATATTCAATTGTTTTCTGTGGGTGTTGAAAAAAGTCGAGTCGCATATAAAACTTCATACAAAAAATTTAACGAGACCAAAAACGTGTCTCTCGTGTTGCGCTGTATGTGGTCTCGGTATCGCCTATAATATTTTTGAAAGCGTCCCGTCTTGTCTCACTTTTACGAGACGAGAACGAGACGAGACGAGAAAAATCTCGCTCTCGCGTGAAGACCTATAGCATCGTAGAACGATAAAGGCAGGGACCGACTGATCCCACGTACGCAACGTATGCAACGCATTATGACACCTGGACCCTTGAATTTACATGCCCAGAATAGATATTTATGCACCAAGGACGAAAAACTGTCTATTATAGTCGAGTCTGCTCCGCCTCGGAGATTGAGCAGGCGAGACAATAGACACTTCTTCGCCGATGTGAATATTACATTTTTTCGTCGACCCCTATATACTATTTTGAATTTCACAATAGCAAATGACATACACTTATGTTTGTATTGAACTGTATCATGCCGTATTCATAGTACCACAGTGGACAAGAAAGTAATTTTGCGGACGAAAAATTAATTGTTTTGCGGGCAAAAAGTACTTTTTCTTCAGCAAAGTACTTGCCTTCAATAATAGTCAATTCTACGGCCGCAAAATAAGTACGTTAAAGGTCACTTTCCATAGAGGTCGACGAAAAAAATACTTATCACATGCTATCATACACAACGCGACCCACGCAACGTAGGACCTGTCTATCCAGATCGCCGCGGGAAGGTGGAAGGGATAATTCCCCGCGTAAAGCTGCGGATAAAATGCGCGGCAAACCCTCGAACATTGATACGCGTGGCGGCATTCTACTTTTTATACAGGCATGCCTCGCGCAGCAATCCCGTCTACATTACGCGAGGCCGCCCCGCCGCCCCGCGTATTAATGTTCGAGAGTTTGCCTCGCGTAGTTTATGCGCACCTTAAAACTAGTATGTTTCTTGAATGTATATCCACAACAATCGCAACGCGTCGGACAAGAATGGAACGTTTGGGAAGTAGGGTTACATATGAAAAACGGCAGATGAACAACTCATTAATTTGGTTAGACGATATGAACTCTTTTATAATATTAAATGCACTGAATATCGTGACGCAACATTACGCAATGCAGCTTGGGAAGATATAGCAAAAGAATATGGCAAGCCTGGCAGGTACCTATCTGCTACCATAGACAAGGCACATGCCTGCTAAGTTTTTTTTTTCATATTTGTACTGTATGAATTGGGTACAAACTTCATTTGTTTAATTATTGCCTTCCATTTGAATAGTTTTTCACTAAAATCTTCGTTAATAAATTCAACAATACTTATCAATCGATGCCTATTGTTAAATTATTGTAATTTAGATGTTCTATGATATTTCATGGATAGCTAATACAAAATGTAGCTCAATATTCCATTGGCATGAAAACTTGCTTTTAATTCGAAAACCTTACAATTTAGGTACAGGAACATGTCATATCGTTTGAAAGGAAATTTCTCTTTCAATACATCTCATGATATAGAGGTCATTCCATTTGAAAGAACGCACTTTTATTGTTTAAGTATGTCGATTTTATTGACACGAAAGTGATAAACATTTTCTCTACTAAGTCACTATACTAATTTTCCTTGATAAGTAAGTTTATTTGTTACTGCTGAAACGAAAATATAATAAAATCCTCTTCTATTAACTGCAAAACCTGATCACAACTTTTTTTCTTTAATATTTCTGGATTAAACTATAATTCTGTATCTCAGAAACTATCCGTCAGATATCATTCGAGAGTTATCGAGGCAACGGTTACCCATCCAGCTACTGAATTCACACAAGGCTGCTCGGATCTCCAACAATATAGATTCGATCGTGTTCTAACTTGGAACTTGGTAGTAGAGTTAGGTAATTGAAGCTATGTTTTGCACGAAAAAAAAACTAAATCAATCGATTAGTCGACAACTAATAGAGATAGGGATGAGGAAGTTGATGTGGAAATAATCAGGTGGGTCCTATTTGAAATATCAAAATTGTTAGTACCTACTTTTTAATATAAGCGGCAACACCGCAGTGCTGATAATATTCCCAGAACGATGGAGCAGTGGTTCCTAACCAAGGAACGAAATTTTCAATAAAATCGTACGTCCCGTTCACCGTGAAAGTCCAGGGTACCATTGACCGTGGCCCACCCTGTATAGATATACTTGAACTATAAAATACCTGATAATGAGCAGCTACCTCATTCCAGCTAGCTGAATACCAGTTAGCAGGATCAAAATAGGGCATATTGCAAACAACGCAAAGTTTGCCACACCATACCAGTCTTCAGATAGGTTTAAAAATGAATAAGTGCAGAATACACCATTCCAGTCTTGTTTCTACAATATTATGATATACTCGTATATTATCAAGACCTCTGCATAATTCCATTAAAACACCAGAATGCCATAACAGGTTCAAAAATGCATTCTGAAAACCAATTAAACAAGTCAAAATGCATACCAAAATGAAATAAAATTCTTAAAAAGCAATGACATGAAGTCAGGAGCTTTGGCGTGCATGTTCCATTGTCTATTCATGGCTTGTACAGAGTGGTTCGAGCTGAAATTCTGTAATCGATTGTAAAATGAGGGGTCGAAGGTATGAGCTCAATTTCAGGGGATTCTGATGGATAGTTTATAATTTAAAATTTTTGAAGAAAACAATGTTTATAGTCTAGAGGTACCATACCTATTTATAAAATTCCGCAATAATTAGCGCGTTGGTATTCTACAAATAATTTTTTAGTTGGATCGGATTTATATCTTTTGAGATATTGAGAAAATAACAATAACATTTCTGATGGATAGAAATCCGAGAACTCCGAAATTGTTACTCCAATTTTACCCTAAGAATATGTAACGCTACGTTTTACCCTAGGGGTATTTGAGCATGAGATTCTAATACTGATTTCTCAAGGGAGGTTTGATTACCCCAGCAACAAGATTCCTAGTCAGGTTTTTAACAATATATTATAATTATAGAAAGAACTAGGTGTACAAATCTTAATTTACAGTTTCAATCACAATCTCTCAAATTACACAGACTTATAGACAACTTATCTTAAAAGAAATGTTCATATCGTGGTTCCACTTTCAATGCAATATGTTTCTCTGGTGTCAGATGATCCTTTCGGTAACGGAATATGCCCCCCAGTCAGCCTCGAATTGTACTTCAGGTGTGCTTTCAGCTCCTCCACCATAAATTAACTTCCAAGCAAATGTGGGCACAGGCAAACGCAACAGCCAAAAATTACTACAGCTTCCAGCCACTGATCGTACTCCAGTTCAACTCAAGCTTCAGCTAATGATTGAGTTTCTGTGCAAGTCAAGCTTCAGCAAATGATTCTATCTCGGTGCAAACAACGTGGACTCAACTAAGGAGTGTAATCTAACTCGTGTGGTCCCAACCAAGAATTGTCGTGAATATGGTCCCAGCCAAGGAGTGTAATCTAACTCGTGTGGTCCCAACCAAGGATTGTAGCAAATATGGTCCCAACCAAGGAGTGTAATCTAACTCGTGTGGTCCCAACCAAGGAGCGAGAATAAATATTATTTATCTCGCAAACTAAAACTTAGTAAATTCACTGGGATACTCGATGACTTCAGATCAAAATTCTCAACGATATATCATACGAAAGATGATTTCTCGTTCAGAGAAAGACCGGAAAAGAACCTCAATGTCGTCAGTCAGCTTCGTTACCATACGCAGACACTAAGATCATAGAAGAGCGGACCTGACATAGGTGACAGTCCGTCAACGTGCATTCTATGAAACCAGTGGCGTTTCAAAAGGAGAGGAATAGCATAGGCGTGCAATACGTTGCAAATAATATTAATTTATTTATTCATTGAAACAGGGGTAGCCCTAATATGCATATAACAATTATAAATAAACAATAATACATTTAAGCGATTATTCTAAACAAGTTTCAGGCTCTTAATGTATAACAAAGAAAAAAAATATTACAACTACACACCCACCAACAGCAAAAACAAAAAAAAAAGAAATCTCACTTGGTCTGACTCCCACCAACATTACCCCTCCCCACTGAGTTTACTTCTGATGTGACGAGATAGATTCTCTCTGAAAGAAGAGAGAGAGCAAATGGTCTTAAGATCCACAGGTGGTCTATTAAACAAATAAAACCCCTTGAAGAAAATATAATTCATGGCAGATGTACTGCACGTTCGAAAATCAACGTGGCAATACTCAGCCATCCAGCTACTGAACTCGCCCAAGACTGCTTGGCTTTCCAAATGTTTTCAATATATCCTATGATATAGATCGTGTTCAGATTTGAAATTTGGCTGTAAAAGTAGGTTTTGAAGGCTCTAGCAAAATTTCAGCAATATCAGATATCTGTATATTTTGAAAACAAAAAGCTTTGATATCGTTCGGCCGATTATGCCCATGCCTCAATCACCGCATTCGGATGCGAATCCTACCCTGAAAATTTCATGTCGTTTTCTCTTTCCGTCATCGTGGCAACGGACGGCCGGTCGGACAGAATTGAATTTGACCTCAAATTCTTCACCAGTGAGTCAAACCCAATAGTTTGAGCCCATTATCGACAAAAAATGTGGAAAAGTCCTGTGGACAGGGGCTTTGGCACTCTTGTTCAAACTTTCACAAATCATATTTCCCAATGTATTGGTTTCAGAGAGTTGGCAATTATATCAATGGATTTTTATGATAGAACTGCATCATAAGAGAAAATACATTGAAAAAAGTGTCATTTAAACAAAAGTGGGAAAGCCCTGTGGACAGGAGCTTTGGCGCTCTGACAAATCATATCTCCGTAAGTATTGGTTTCTCAGAGTTGGGAATGATATCAATGGAGTATTATGATAGTAATGCATCATAAAATTAATTAAATTCAAATAATAGTTCAATCATCAAGATTAAATGAATAATCTGGAATGATTTAACCTCGTGGAAAGGGTTGTTGCAAAACTTTGCACTCAGTGCATAGTTTTCACAACTCGAAATACCTGAGGAAAGTATCATCCGAATGTCTATAGCAAGGCTGGAGACAATCATAGCAGATTGCCAATTTATTCTTTATTGCGCGTATATGTTCTGGGGAACATCGCGTTATAGTTTTGCCCAAATGTCTGTAACTTTCGAATTTTTTGACAAAAATGGTCTCAAACGATTTAGTTCGACTCCCCAATGAAGAATTCGAGGTCAAATTTGATTCTGTCCGGCCGGCCCGCCGGCCGTCCGTCCGTCCGGCCATTGCCACGATAACTTGAGAATGAAAAGAGCCAGCAACTTGAAATTTTCAGGGTGGGTGGCACATCCCAATACGACGGACAAGTTCGTTAATGGGCATAATCGGTCCAGTGGTTTCCGTGTAATAATTTTGTTTTCAACCAATATGAATCCGATCGAATTGAAACTTGGTGAGTAGTTGTAGAATATGACCCTAAGCACGTTTGTGAAATTTTATGCGAATCGTATGGCGAGAAAATTTCAAAAAAATTATTAAAAAATATTTGAGTTGTCACGATAACTTGAGAACGGATAGAGATAACGGCTTGAAGTTTTCAGGTTAGGATGTGCACCAGAACGCGACAAATCAGTTTGCTTATGAGCATAAGCGGCCAAACGGTTTTAGAGTTATAGCCATCTGAAATTTTCTGGAATTTGGTGGTTTTTTGTTCCTCATTAACTCGAAAAATACTGAACCGATTGAATTCAAACATGGTTCTTAGTTGTAGAATGCCAACGCGAAAATGGTTGCAAAATTTGGTGAGGATAAAATTTGTAGAAAATTTTTAATAAATCATTGAAAATAAAAAAAAAAAATTCTATATATCAGTAACTATTCGTTTGAAATTGCTGTAATTTTGCAAGAGCCTTCATAACCTAACTCTACTGCTAAGTTTCAAGTTTTAATACGATGGGTTAAATATTGTTGGAGATTCGAGCATTCTTGTGTGAGTTCAGTAGAAGGGTGACCGTTGCCTCGATAACTTTCAAACGAAAGCAGATAGGGACTTGCAATTTTCAGGGTAGGTTGCGTATCCGAAAGGGAGAGTTGAGTTCGTTTTTGGCATAATCGGTCTAACGGTTTCCGAGTTATACCCACCTGGAATATTATTTCCTTGATAACTCAAAAAATAAATATTCGATCGAATTGAAGCTTGGTAACTAGTAGTAGAAAATCAACATAAAGACGTGTTTAAATTTTTTTAAGAACCGCACCCCTAGAAAGTTTGAAAAAAATGACGAAAAAAAAAATTTTAAGAACCGTACCCCTAGAAAATTTTTAAAAAATCACGAAAAAAAAATTGGTTCACGCACTGACGTGAGGTCAGAAGCTTTTGCGCGTATGTTCTATTGTCCGTTCTTCTGTATTGGACACCCTCAATCGAATTAAGGGTCCAATACGGGAGAATGGACAACATAATTTACCATGGTAAATTCGATTAAGGGTGTCCAATACAGAAGAATGGACAATAGATCCTACGCGCAAAAGCTTCTGACTTCACGTCAGTGCTTGAACCAATTTATTTGAATAGGCATAGGCTGACGAACAAATTATTTTAATACGGATTCTTTGATCACTTAGTCGAACCAAATCGTTCAAGATCATTTTCTGCCTAAAATTCGAAAATTACAGACTTTTGGGCAAATTGATAAGCACTCTGTTCCGAGGAACAAGAGCGCCAAAAATCAATTCTCACGAGGATTATCAGTAGTTATACCCGTATGTCCTTGATTATTAACTCCGTAGAGATTAATATTTACTCCATTGCGTTCGAAAACTGAAAGGTTGAGTAAATTTTACTCTGTGACTGTCGTCCGAAAAGTCGGAGTATTCGACTCGGAGTTCATTTTACTCCTGTCAAAATTGACATAACTCATGGGACGGAAAATCTAGTATCTTTGTCTCACTGTTTTATGAATAGTTTGTGAGGTCATTTAATAGTTTTAATACTGCTCACAATATATATTTATGATTAGAGTTACATACATGTGAAGAAAACAATAATAATTGCATCTTTCTTAAACCAACATAACCTATTTTCCGATATTGGCACCTATACCGACGTATTCCCAAAGAATTAAATTTCCGTTAGGTAAGTCCTAACTGAGGTCCTCAGTTAAGGATACATATGATTCGCAACCTCAGTTAACGTATTTAACTGTGGCTAAACAGGCTAGTTTCATGTTAATTTTCACCTTAACTGAGGTTTCCATTCAAATTTATTCTCAACTGAGGAGCTCAGTTAGGACTTAACGGAGATTGAATGCTTTGTGAATACGGTGGTCTGTCACTGTCAGTGTCAGTGTCAGAGTTAACTCTAGAGTAAATCTGTCAAACCTTCAAAAACTCTACTCCGTGGAGTTAATTTTCGAACACAACTCAGAGGGGTATTCGATAAGACAATTCTTTACTTTGTAGATGTCAAAAAATTGATTGTCAATCTGACGTTTAATAATTTTCGGTTATAATTGCACAAGTAGATACAAATTACCGATAATTTTGGAAGAAAGCGTGTTCTCTAAAAATTGCATGAGTTCAAACTAACCTAATGCAATATTTATAAGATAACACGCTTGAATGTAAAATTATCTGGTCATTTTTATGCACGAGTGTAATTCATTGAAATATTTCACGAATGTAATATTTTTCCTTAAGTAATTTTGCAGAGACATTCCAGATTGTATTCACTGTGAAGTCCTTATATTCCTCACTATGCTACTTGCACGTATTGAATGTCCAGTCCGTTAATATTAACTTAAACTTTTTTTTTAACAGACTGGACATTCAACACGTACAATTTTATCAAAGAACACGCTTTCAGCATTCTCTATGACAAAATGATCTCGGTATCATCAAGGCCCTAGGGGTATTACTACTGAGAATCCTCGTGAGAATTGATTTTGGGCGCTCTTGTTCCTCGAAATAGAGTGCTTATCAATTTGCCCAAAAACTGTAATTTTCGAATTTTTGGCTGAAAATGGTCTTAAACGATTTGGTTCGACTCAGTGATCAAGAATCCGTGGTCGAAATCAATTCTGCCCGGCCAGTCTGGCCGGTCCGGCCGTAGACACAGTAACTCTCGGACGGAATGAGCTAGACAGTTGAAATTTCCGGAGTAGGTTTGGGAGATTAAAATCTCGGTTAAGTTCGTTATCGGGTAAAATCGGTCAGATAGTTTCGGAGTAACAAAAAAAAATATTTGTTTACATCACACATTTCAAGTTTTCTTAAGATGCAATTTCATCATAAGAATCCATTGATATCATTTTCAATTCTTACAAGCTAATACTTTCGGAGGTATGATATTTCAAAATTTCAACCTTAAATCGTAAATTCTGTGATTTCACAGTTTGCTATCATCGTAAATATGAATTTGATCCGTGTTCATACATATCACACAGAATATACCCCAGAGTTGTGTTCGAAAATTAACTCCACGGAGTAGAGTAGAGTTTTTGAAGGTTTGACAGATTTACTCTAGAGTTACTCTGACACTGACACTGACAGTGACAGAAGGTGCCAATATCGGAAAATAGTTTATGTTGGTTTAAGAAAGATCCTATTTATTATTGTTTTCTTCACATATATGTAACTCTAATCATAAATATATATTGTGAGCAGTATAAAAACTATTAAATTACATCACAAAACATTCATAAAACAGTTAGACAAAGATACTAGATTTTCCTTCCCATGAGTTATGTCAATTTTGACAGGAGTAAAATGAACTCCGAGTCGAATACTCCGACTTTTCGGACGACAGTCACAGAGTAAAATTTACTCAACCTTTCAGTTTTCGAACGCAATGGAGTAAATATTACTCTACGGAGTTAATTTTCGAACAGAACCCAGGTAAGATATATTCTGTGTCGTGATTGTCATCTCATAGAGAAATAGAAGGTATTGTCTCTGTTACAGATAAGAGATTTCAAACTGAGTATAATGTCATATTTATTTCTAGTTCTATTCAAAATTCTTGATATAAAATACCTCCTGTTCTAGAAAACATGAAACGATCTCAGCTATCATGGATAGTTCTTAGAATCCATTTGATGATGGAAATATATACTTTGTAAGTCGTAAGCATAGACATAGAGTAACATGGACTGGCCCTCACGTTACTTTATCACACAGTTCGTTGCGGAATACATTGCAAAGAGAGATGTTATGAAGGATAGAATAAGTAAAGGCAAATAATGGTATAAAAACAATGGTCTTTGTATACCATGGGCCATTACACAAATTGGAAATTGGGGTATATTGGAAAATCCTGATTTTTTTTAAGAGGAATATTGATTATTTTGAATGAGTATCGAAAAAGCTGAATGAATTACAGTAAAGAAATATATGAGAAATATTTTCAGATTATAAGTATCAGAATATTCAGAAACGAGTCTCGGATTTAAATGAAAATATTTTGCCTTTAACTATTCTGTCTACAAATCACCAAAACACATACACAATACACGAAACCAAATAATACAGTATACAAAAAATGTCAGAGGATGAAGGAAACCAATGTTTCGTATTCTGTGATTTTGTCAATCGCCAAATTATATGAATATATTCGTATACTATGGTTTGCCTTTAACTATTCTGTCTTTTTTGGCGCTCTAGTTCCTCGGAACTGAGTGCTCATCAATTTGCCCAAATGTCTGTAATTTTCGAATTTTTCTATGAAAATGCCTTAAACGATTTGGTTCGACTCACTGATCAAGAATCCGTGGTCAAAATTCATTCTGTCCGGCCGGCCGGCCGTAGACACGATAACTCTCGAACGGAATGAGCTAGACAGTTGAAATTTTCATAGTAGGTTTGGGAGATAAATATCTCGGCTAAGTTCGTTATTGGGCAAAATCGGACAGATGGTTTCGGAGTAACAAAAAAAAAATTTTTTTTTACACAGCAAATTCCAATCAAAATTTTTTTCAATAAGCAGTTTTACCATGAGAATCCAATGATATCATTTTTAACTCTAAAAAGCTAATACTTTCGGAGATATGATTTTTCAAAATTTCAATAATAAATCGTATCTCAACGTTGTCACAGAATGATATAATTATTCTATGTATGAATAGTCATAATGTCAACTTATTTTCCTGAGACATGACATTATCTAATCAATCGAAGAATTGTGAGCGAAGTGAGAAAAATCTCAGTTGTTTGCTCCAAAATTAGTTTTTCTCAGAATAGTCTCACATTTCGGAGCGGAACATGAAGTAAGAGATCTGAGAGTAGTGAGACTGCTTTTCATCCATAGACATAGATATAACTCTCGAACGGAATGAGGTAGGTAGTTGAAATTTTCAGAGTAGGTTAGGGAGATGAATATCTCGGTTGAGTTCGTTATTGGGCAAAATTGGCCAGATTTAATTTGATTTCTTCCATGGTGCAGTTCTCATTCTCATGATTGCTCATTTAATCTTGATAAATAAACTATTATTTGAATTGAATTTCCTTTATGATGCAGTTCTATAATATGAATACATTGATATAATTCCCAACTCTGAGAAACCAATACTTTCGGAGATATAATTTGTCTGTTTGAACTAGAGCTCCAGAAAGCTCCTGTCCACAGGGATTGAACCCATTCTCTTTCTCACAACCAGTCCATGTTATTTTATGTCTATGGTTGTAAGTAATAAAATTGGGTTCAGAATATCTCCAGTAAAAACAAAACTGAAATATTGACTAAGTTTCAATTGATATAATTTTCAGAGTAGATTTAAGGAATGAGTATCTCGGATAAGTTCGTTATTGGGTAGAAACGGTCTGGTGGTTTCGGATTAATTTTTGAAGTATTAAAGCATTGAAGCATTGCAGACTGCTTTTTTTTTAATGATAATTTTTGAGGCATTTTTTTTAAAGTACACTATTTTTAAATTAATTTTTTTTCATGATGCTGTTCTATCATAAGAATCCATTGATATAATTCCCAACTCTAAGAAACCAATACCTTCGGAGATATAATTTGTCTGTTCGAACAAAAGCTCCTGTCCAAAGAGTTTTCCCACTTTTCATTATATCCTGTTCGGATGAATTCACATCTTCCACTCATCAAACTAAACACTCTCTCAATAGATATAACACTCGAGAAGTCCAAAAAAAAATTGATGCAATACGATCGTTGATATAATGGAAGAGTTGAAAAGATTCAGAAAAGTTTCCTTTTCCGAAATAATCAGCGATGACAAAGTTTCCTCCATATAATAAGTTAAGAAGTTGATGAAATTTATGGAAGTTGAAAACGTTTGAAAGATGTACGGAGTCCTCCTGAATAAACTTCGATCCTCTTCTTGTTATTGTTATTAACAAGACTGTTTTATATATTCGGCGGGAAATACCTGAGAGTTTCTTCTCCAGAACACAGAATGCAAATTTAAAAGCAGTTTCGAAGAGGTATCATCTCAGCTAAAATCCTTTTCGTCCGAATGTCTGTATTTTGAGAATTTTCTAGCCAAATATGGTCTCAAACAATTATTTTAAAATAATAAATCAGATTAGGCTGGAGAAAATTCAATCCAAAAGGGGGCACTAGACGATGTGAAACTACGGAAAACATCCACAGCAAATCAAGGGCGTAGCCCCCCCACCCCCCCCAAGAAATGTTATTTTTTTCTTAAAAACAAATAAATACTTGCTACTGAAATCGCCCTGCCCTTATGAAGTCAATTGCCAAAATTTCAAACCCCCCTGTCATTCGAAAAAAATGGGAACCCTTCCTTCAACCCCCTTCAAAAGACAGGTACAACCCCCAATTTTTCAAATAGGAAGTATAGGCTTGTGATACATCGTTTGAAAGGTCTCGTCATTCTCTATTCAGAAATGTTATCGCTTTAATGTTAATTGCAAGAATTGAATTAGAAAAAAATAATATAAAGTGAAATTATTATGAATGTTAATGGAGTAGATGTTCAAAGTGTTCCCCGCGATGTTGCTTTGGCAACATCTTAACCTCAAATTAAAATTTCTTCCAACACTACTCAACATCTCACGAGTGATCGACCTAATCGCCAGCGTTATTCGATCTTTTAGCTCATTCAAATGAATGGATTTAGTTTTGTACACTAGTAGCCAGCAGTCCATATTTTGGGATTCAGATGAGCCAGCAGATCTACCTAGCAATAGATCCACATTTTTTTGGTAGATCTACATTTTTACGGTAGATCTACATTTTTCCGGTAGATCTACATTTTTCCGGTAGATCTACATTTTTTTCGGTAGATCTACATTTTTCCGGTAGATCTACATTTTTCCGTTACATCTGCATTTTTCCAGTAGATCTACATTTTTTTGGTAGATCAATATAATCGGTAGATAAATTGAATCGGTAGGTCAATTGAACCCGTAGTTCAATGCCATCTAACGGGTACTGTTGTGATTCTGAGAATCAGTCACACACGAAAGTCCCATCGAAATATGTCAGGAGTTTTTGAGTTGCTGAAAACCGAATATAGCGCTTCCTACCGAATCGTATTGTGATTCTAAGGCCTTCCAAAACACAATCACAAAGATTCATCAAAATCGGTATAGCCATTTACGAGTCCCTGTAAACCGATTATAGTGCCACCTACCGGGGAATATTGTGGATCTGGAACTTAGTCAGATACACACACAAAGTTTCATCGAAATCGGTCCAGTCGTTCTTGAGTTGTTATAAACCGAATGCAGCGCCACCTAACGGGTTTCTATTGTGACACTGAGAGCCACTCAAACACGTACACAATGTTTCATCAAAATCGGTCGCGGCATTTCTGAGTTTTTACAGACTGATAGCAGCGCCACCTACCGGGCTATATTGCGGACCTGACACATACTCGGATACACACACAAAGTTTCATCGAAATCGGTTCAGCCGTTCTTGAGTTTCTATAAACCGAATACAGCGCCACCTACCGGTTACCTATTGTGACCCTGAGACACACTCAAACACGCACACATTGTTCTATCAAAATCGGTCGAGCCATTTCTGAGTTCCTATAGAGCATTATCAGCGCCACCTACCGGATGCTATTGTGAAGCAAGGACACACCGAAACACACACACAAAGTTTCATCAAAATCGGTCAAGGCGTTTCGGAGTTGACATTTTTTTTTAAACACCCCGTATAGCAGCGGTTATCTTTTCGTAGCAGTTTTACAGTATTGAGAATTCTCTTTACGATACATCTCTAGGGATGACATTTTACTTGAAACACCCTGTATAGTTAATTTTCTGCTTAATATTTGAATATTTTGAGTAATTTTAAAGCAAAAATCCGACCGATCGAACGGATATTCATTATAGATTTCGTAACTTAACGAAAAGATCCAAATCCCAAGATACGTTTACTGGAGTATGCTCTTTTAAGTTTTTCAATGGGTAAAAATGAAAAAAAAAACAAGAATAAGCTATTTCGGAGTTTCGGACGCTCGGAGATTCGAACCCGCCGCTCCGCGAGGCTCGGGAGGTAGGAATCCAAGCCTTAGCCCGCTCGGCCATGCCAGCTTCGTGAAATGGTTCCGATTATCTGGCACATAAACATTTTATAGTGCTGGGACGATTTCCGTCTTTCGATTTTCACAATATCGTCAATCCTGTTAAGCGATCGATCGAAATCGGTTACTCGTTCATATTTCTCACGGTTTTTCTATTCGATTCTAAGATTTTCGAGTGATTCCGTTCGAAATTCAAATTCGATTTGACATTTATCGTGGTTCGTTCGGTCCGAAAACGTCGAACTTGAAGGAGCCGCGTTAAAATTCGTCACAGAAATACGTGAAACGTCAGAATTTTGTCGATTTTCGCGAAAAAGTCACATTTTCCTATCGTTCTTCCGGGAAAACGAAAGAGAGGATCGAAAAAAGGGCCGTGTTACGGACTAATTTCGAATCTCGTCTTCGCGTTCCCGCAAATACCGTCGTTCCGAACGCCACCCGTCCTCCGATCTCGTTTCCTTCATTTTGCACCTTTTGCCAAAATCGGCGTTTTTGCGTTTTTTTTTAAAATCACCCCCTTCTTCTCGCTCCGAAAACGCGAAACCCTACGAAACTTCCGTGTTTTTCCTCGCGAAACCCCTCGGAAATTTCCCCCCTCCCCCCCTCCTAACGTCCAAAAAATCGTCACGTTTATAGTAAAATTTTCAAAAAAGTTTTTTTGTTCATTTTCTATGAAACCCATCTTCATTTTAGTAATAGTGACTAGTAGCCAGCAGTCCATATTTTGGGATTCAGATGAGCCAGCAGATCTACCTAGCAATAGATCCACATTTTTCTGGTAGATCTACATTTTTCCGGTAGATCTTTATTTTTCCGGTAGATCTTTATTTTTCCGGTAGATCTACATTTTTTCGGTAGATCTACATTTTTCCGGTAGATCTGCATTTTTCCAGTAGATCAACATTTTTTTGGTAGATCAATATAATCGGCAGATAAATTGAATCGGTAGATCAATTGAACCTGTAGTTCAATGCCATCTAACGGGTCCTGTTGTGATTCTGAGAATCATTCATTACACGAAAGTCCCATTGAAATATGTCAGGAGTTTTTGAGTTGCTAAAAACCGAATAAAGCGCTTCCTACCGAATCGTATTGTGAACCTGAGGCCTTCCGAAACACAATCACAAAGATTCATCAAAATCGGTATAGCCATTTTTGAGTTCCTGTAAACCGATTATAGTGCCACCTACCGGGGAATATTGTGGATCTGGAACTTAGTCAGATACACACACACAAAGTTTCATCGAAATCGGTCCAGTCATTCTTGAGTTGTTATAAACCGAATGCAGCGCCCCCTAACGGGTTTCTATTGTGACACTGAGAGCCACTCAAACACGTACACAATGTTTCATCAAAATCGGTCGAGGCATTTCTGAGTTTCTACAGACCGAAAGCAGCGCCACCTACCGGGGTATATTGCGGACCTAACACATACTCAGATACACATACTAAGTTTCATCGAAATCAGTTCAGCCGTTCTTGAGTTTCTATAAACCGGATACAGCGCCACCTACCGGTTACTTATTGTGACCCTGAGACATACTCAAACACGCACAAAATGTTCTATCAAAATCGGTCGAGCCATTTCTGAGTTCCTATAGAGCATTATCAGCGCCACCTACCGGATGCTATTGTGAAGCAAGGACACACCGAAACACACAAACAAAGTTTCATCAAAATGGGTCAAGTCGTTTCGGAGTTGACATTTTTTTTTAAACTCCCCGTATAGCAGCGGTTATCTTTTCGTAGCGGTTTTACAGTGTTGAGTATTCTCTTTACGATACATCTCTAGGGGTGACATTTTACTTGAAACACCCTGTATAGTTAATTTTCTGCTTAATATTTGAATATTTTGAGTAATTTTAATGCAAAAATCCGTCCGATCGAACGGATATTCATTATAGATTTAGTAACTTAACGAAAATATCCTAATCCCAAGATACGTTTACTGGAGTATGCTCCTTTATAGTGCCACCTACCGGGGGATATTGTGGATTGAAACCTACTCTCAGATACACACACAAAGTTTCATCGAAATCGTTCCAGTCGTTTTTGAGTTGTTATAAACCGAATTCAGCGCCACCTAACGGGTGCACACAAAGTTTCGTCGAAATGGGTAAAGCCGTTTCGGAGTTGACATTTATTTAAAAACACCCTGTATAACAGCGGTTATCTTTTCGTAACGGTTTTACAATGATGAGAATTCTCTTCACGATAAATCTCTTGCGGTGATATCTCACTTAAGACCCTGTGTAGCAATGGTTTTTCATTTTCGACCGTTAATTTTCTACTTAAATGGTTGAATATTTTGTGTAATTTCAATGCAAAACATTCAAAATTATACGTTCATTTTTGGATCAAAAATAATCAAGGCTGTGTCCTTGGTTGCGTAAGGTACCTATTCATATACATACATTCACGGTTGGATAAAAAATAAACAATGCATTGAACGCGGTGGCGTAGGTTCATATTCAAATACATACATTCACAATTGGAACAAAAATATTCAATGCTGCGTCTTTGGTTAAGTAAGGTCCTTGTTCAAATACATACACTCACAGTTGGATCAAAAATAAGCAATGCAATGAACGCGGTGGCGTAGGTTCCTATTCAAATACATACAAAAATCCGTCTGATGGAATCATCGATTATAGATATCGTAACTTGACGAAAAGATCCAAATCCCATCTTCGACAGTTAATTATCTGCTTAAAGTTTGAATATTTCGATTAATTTAAAAGAAAAATTTTCAAACAAACGGAAATTCAATATAGATTTCGTAATTTGACAAAAAGATCGATAGCCCATGATGAGTTCACACGGATAACACACTCTTAAGTTTTCATTCCGTAAAAATGAAAAAAATTATAACTTCAACGATTCCGGCCACTCCGAGATTCGATCCGGCTGCCCCGCGATACTAACGTTGATCCTAGGACGCTTCCAATCCGGCCACTTTCGCTTTAGATAAAAGTAGGAATTATGCTGTATATGAAGGTTTTATAGCACTGGGATGATTTCCTTCCTTCGATTTCCAGAATATCGTCAATTCTGTCAAGCGATCGCTCGAAATTGGCGACTCGTTCATATTTCTCGCAATTTTTCTTGACGATTTCGAGATTTTCGACTGATTCCGTTCGAAATTCAAATTCGATTTGACATTTCGCGCCGCTCGTTCGAACCGAAAGAGTCGACCTTGCAGGAGCCGCGCTAAAATTCAGCACAGAAATACGTGAAACGTCAGAATGTTTTCGATTTTCGCAAAAAGTCACATTTTCTTATCGTTCTTCCGGGAAAACGAAAGAAAAGATCGAAAGCAGATATAGCCTATCCTGTAATTTCGACATTCTTCTTCGCTTTCCCGCGGACTCGTCGTTTCTAACGTCGCCGTTCGTTCGATCTCGTTTCCTTCATTTTGCACCTTTTGCCAAAATTGGCGGTTTTTCGCATTTTCGTGAATTTTTTTAAAATACACCCCCATCTTTTCGATCCAAAAACGCCAAACTCTACGAAACTTCCGTGTTTTCTCTCGCTAAACCCCCTCAAGATTTCCCCCCAATCTCCCTCCTAACGTCCAAAAAAACACTACTTTTACAACGACCTTCTCGAAAAGTTTCCCTTGATCTACTTCGATGGTCCAAGTCTTCACTTTAGTACCTATATGTATTGATGTATTGACAATGCTCTTCATATATCCCCATAAAAAGAAATCTAATTGGTTAAGATCAGGGTATTGCGCTGGCCATTCCATCGTCCCTCGCCTTCCTATCCACCGATTTGGAAATATTGCTTCGAGGTACTGACGGACATTGCGTTGGTAATGTGGGGGTTCTGCATCCTGTTGAATCCATGTCGTATTCCGTGAAAGTTGAGGATTTCCTTGATCAGGGTATAAATTTGCCAAATTCCAAAGTTGGAACGACATCATTTTGAAGGAGTGCTAAATATTTATCGCCATTCAAATTGCCCTCAATGAAAAAGGGGCTTATGATATTGCTTCGAACGTTTGCTACCTAAACATTAACCTTTTGTGGGAATTGGGTGTGTTCCTCTCTCATCCATAGTGAGGATTTTCGGTAGACCAGCGGCAATTTTGGCGATAAGCATGGCCGTTGAGATAAAAAGTGCACACATCAAAAAACAAAACGTCTACTAATTCACAAAAATTAGTTCTCCTATCAAAATCATCTTCCAGGAGCTCCTGGGTAGGTATCATTTTAAAAATGCATTTTATTTTGATTTCATATTTTTAGAATCGATGTATGGCTGACATTGAATGTTGTGGAGGAATCTCTATTTGATTTATGCGGATTTTCTTCAAAGTCAAGCATCACATCTTATTTGACATCCTCACACAGTGTCTTAGCCTTAGACTATAGTCCAGGGTCTTAGCAGCTGCTTTTTTACTCTGCCTTACACGCCCAAACGTCGAGACGGCTTCTCTATTTTATTTATTCTTCCTTGGGTTATACGAGTATGTGGCAAATTAAGAAATTTCTCATGAAACAAGCGACTTACTTTCTTTGTGTTCGGGTGTTATCTCCGTAACCAATCACTTGTATAATTGTTATGTTGTGCATTTTCGTTCATCGAACCATTATTCAAAATTGATGTAAATGAAATTCAGATACATACTAGACAATTCATAATCTAAACTTATCATCACCAAACAATTTGCGGAGGCGGTCTAAAGAAATTACCATTGCCACAGAAAGTGTTTTACGTAGTTTTCATGGTACCATCTGGAAGTTATGGTTTTTTTTAATTTTCTTTCGGTCACATCTTGAAGGCGAATAAGCTTACTATTATTGTAATTACATTTGGAAATATTCGAGGATAATCACATTATTTTATTTTTTTCTATTTCAAGTTTTGCAATTAACATGAAAGTGATAACCTCTCTGAATAGAGAATGACGAGACCATTCAAACAATATATTACAAACCCATATTTCCTATTTGAAAAATTGGGGATTGTAACTGTCTTTCCGAGGGGATGGAAGATAGCGTTTGCATTTTTACGAAGAAGAATGACAATTTGAAAATTGAATTTGACTTGTTTTGGGATTTTCCATAAATATGTACCGTAACCAAGATAATGAATTTATTACATTTGACTTTTCCACACCGTATATCGTTGCTTACCCCACAGAGCAATTCAAACGATGAACAAATTCTTCTGATCCACCAATGTAAACAAAACCCTGCGAACGTAATCTGGCATGGATGGTTCCGTATAAAGGTCATCGAAATTAATTCTTTTATACGGGGTCTCTTCTATAAGCTCTATGACAAAGTTCGGAAGTTGATAACTGTGCTTATTTTAAACATTTTTTTTCTATAAACATATGTCTGATTCGTTTTATAATAGAAGTTACAAGCAATTGAAAAAATAAATTGTTTAAGTTGTCTATGTTGTATTGCACCAACCTTCTTCAAAAATTAACTATATAGATTATGGTGAATGGATTATTGTATATTGTTTTAGGGGGAACGTTGTACTGCGACCTTAGGTCTATTGTGCCCCCTCATCAGAGCTGTCGATCTCTTCAGCATCTATAGCTTGCCTTCGATTTCCAGATTTCTGGTGAACTCCAGTATGTGGAATGGCTCCAATGAGACTACGTCTTCGCTCCTTCAGATTTCTTGTACCCGTTTGAGATGGCGAGGCATTCCGTAATCAGGAGTTTCATCCTCCTCCCCACAGATTCTCCACTCATCAGTTTCTGCTAGCTTTAATCTAATCTCATGCTTCATAAGACTGTAGTGCCCTGAGAGGAAGCCAGTGAGGAGGTACAGCCGGTTTCTACTGAGATCCAAATATTTCTTGGATTTGACCGTGTCAAAGTTCCGGAGGACTTTTTTGGAGTACAACATTCCTGAGAGATATCTCCAGAGTATATCTCTTTCAGTATCTTCTTTCATCTGAAATACATTTTTGTACGTATCTACACCATAGTAGGGTTCCGGGCCAGTAAAAGGGGCTCGTGTTCCTTTCATGGCAAGTGCGTTGGCCTCCTTATTACCTAATTCCAGAGTGGCCTGGAACCCAGACCAAGGAGACCCTGTTGTTCTTGCCTACTTCATTAAGTTTACTTGCCATACTTATCTTCTTCGTGTCCTTCAACTGAATAGAAATAATTGAGTTTGCGGCTTGAGGACTGGGCAAAATAAACTATCTTTTTTGAATAGTCGACGTTTCGATCCGTATTTGGATCGGTTTGGATGGTTCAATCGCGACGAATTGGTACAGGAAAGAAACCTCATCCGGGAGATTATTGAATTATTATTCTAACCACCCATTATCTCAGAAACTAGCGACGATAAAAAATCTGTTGTTTAGAAATTATACATTGAGTGATCCTAGATACCATAAAGATAATGAAAAGAAAATAAGAGTTTTATTAAGGAACAACAACTATCCTAATCGATTAGTCAACAGAGTATCAACAATTTACAAACATAAAATAGATTGTCAATATTCAACAAATGAACCGAAGGAAAGAAGGGAGATAGTTTATTATAGATTTCCATACATTTCTGAGCTATCCACGAAACTGAATAACTTAATAAAAAATACAATACCCAACTGTCAGCTTGCCTTTTATCCACTAAAAACTGTAGGCAGTTTATTTAGTGAACTTAAAGATCCAACCCCTAATTCATTAAAATCAAACCTAATTTATTCCATACAATGTAAAGAATGTCGTCGTGAATACGTGGGTATGACAAGACAATATCTGAAGAAAAGAATTTACCAGCATTCTTATGATTGCAGAGAAATTAATAGAACTAAAAATGAGAAAACAGCCTTGGCCACCCACCATTTCGATAGTAATCATGACTTTGATTTCGAAAATGTTAAGATCTTAGACAGAGAAAATAATTATTTCAAACGATGCATTAGTGAAATGATTCAGATTGCAATACATAATACGGTCAATTTAAGAACTGATGTAGAATCATTGAGTGTGGTATACAGTAATTTATTAACAAAAATTAGAATCAAATAATCTGTTTGACTCATAGGATCCACTTGTCGAGTGTTCGGTCGAATTGAACCAAAACATGATATCTATAAACAACCCAATATGTTCCATTCGTTCGCGGTCCCAGATTCAATTGAATTCTACAAGGGAGACATCACCTGACTATTGTTTACTCCTGTTCTTTGGTGCTTGTTTTATGGAAAATTTTAACGGTTTTGTAGAAAACGACCAATGGATGTCACAGACATAATTTACTTCCTGAAGAATCTGATTGAAAAGGTAAATTTCGTTTAAGATCGCATAACTTCTGGGTTTTTCTGTTTGTTTGATCTGGCTGCTTCTAAGAGAAACATATTAATGTCAACTGAGAATTATTTTTGTTGCTTAAGTTTGTGTAAGGGTTAGTCTCACTGTGAATTCGTTTTGTACAAGAGTTTATTGCATGTGTCATAGTTAAAATGTAGTTGTTATAATGATTGAATAAAATTTTTTTACAGTCTTGAAAAAGATCCAAATACGGATCGAAACGTCGACTATTCAAAAAAGATAGCTTATTTTGCCCAGTCCTCAAGCCGAAAACTCAATTATTTCTATTTCTATTAAGTTTACTTGGCACTCCCATATTAGACTTGATAACATGGAAGCTCAGAGCTTTAGTAGCTGCTTGGCTGTGATTGCTATATTACACCTCTGATAGTTTCTTTCTAGGTTCATCTTTCGATTGCGAGTATTTCTGCCTGTAAGCCGCTCGGATAGGAGCCTAGCGATAGTGAGCCAGCTCCAGCGCCAGCTCCTATATTGGATTTTGAACCGTCTGTGTACCATTTGATAGCATTTTTTTTAGGAACTTGGGTCCTGGATTCCCTGTCCCAGTCAGACTACTGCCCCCTACGTGATTATGGGTTCCTCTCATGACATCCATTGCAGTATCTTGGGGTTGCAGCCCTAAGTCTTACCGGCTAGATTTCTACACGACAATAGAGCCTTTATTGCTTTACTAGCAGTGATTTCAACATGCTTATTCCACAGAAGTTTACTATCTAGTGTTACTCCTAGATATCTAACTTCAAACTCCCATTCTATAATATCTCCGTTCAAAAAGAGGGATCTGACAGCTGGAAGTTTCCTTCTCCAAGTAAACGGAATCACTGTGGTATTGTTCGGGTTTATGTTCAACCCCACTGACAACCACAACTGCTCGATTATTCTAAGACCCTCCTGTTTTAAGTCACACAAGGTGCCCTCGAATTTACCTCTGTATGTCATCAGCATAGCCTATACACCCGAAGTCGAGGAAGTATGCATTGTTCATTCAGAACGTACAGCAAAAATCAAATGATCAATTAAAATTATACAAGTTGCCATGTGGACCAGTATTTTCGTTTGTCTGCCTATTTTTAATTTGAACATGAAAATATAATTTTTAAATGCTTATATCTTCTGAACGATAATGAATCGGTTCATAGGAAAAGGAATCTTTAGAATTAGCACTTAATCTGCTAAAGTGTGTAATAGAGCTTGTATAATGCAAGTATGGGTGTAATAAATCCCGTATTGATGGTCAAGTACTGAAATTCTATTTGTATGCCGAGAAAAACTTACACCGAAATAATTCTTGATTTTCATTTCAGAAAGATAATTCCACTAAGCATCATCGAAGAAGACAGGTACGAGAAGGATGTTCTGATGTACGTACAACTAGGGGAGCCAGAAATGTCAGGCGGTAAGAAAATATATGTCTTAATTTCATTCATGTCTTCAAGTCCGTTTTTCTTTCATATACTCTTCCGCACGCTCTCTATCTGCTCCAACACACTGCATGATCGCTAAAGTAAGTATCAATGTCTTCGTGAGATGAATTCACATTAGGGTTCAGATGAATGTTTAGAATAGCTTTATGTACCTTATCTGCTAAACCCTTAGCTATTCTCCGAACCATATGAACACTTCATTGGTCCCTCAAATCCTCATCATTTTTCTAATGATAAATCTTTAGAATCATGCAGCGCAAAATATGTTGTGAATTAAGTAATTAAGTAGAAGTGCGATTTCGAATTAAAAAAAAGTTTTTTCCATTTTCACTAGGTATGTCTTGAGGCGGTCCTAATTAATTTCATTAACGATTGTTGTTCCGAAATATTATGCACATTCATTGAGGTAACAACCATACTTTTCATAAAGTGTCGCTATTGATGAATACGGAAACAGCCTCTATATTACAGAATGGTTATATTCTTAGCATATTCAGGAAAAAATTTTTGGGCAGAAATTATGATGAATTTTCCGATCAATGATATAATCCCAAGTTAAAAATCCCAGAAGCTTTCATAACATTTTTTGTTTTGAGATTTTCCAATATATTCTTATCAGATCATTTCACTGTAGTATACATGCTGATAACATAATATTTTATTTGAATTATATTTATTGTAACCTGTTCCAAAACCGTACTCCCATTATTTATATGAGTGCCATGCATTGATAACATTATAATTTGTCTTTCACAACTGTTATAAGATTATATTGCAACCTAACCTACGTCGGAAATAGAGTATCCATCCAGACATAAATATACAGTTAGGTAAACCGAATAAAAATGTCATTGTAACAATTTCAATTCACTGAAAAGTTGTCCATTTTGAAATCAGATTATCTCGCCAGTTTTTTACGCCAAACTAAATCCACATTAGGTATATAATCAACTGGAAGCACCAAACAGTAACTCAGGAAAATGTCTAAAAACATATCTACGGACCCTCCTGTCGGCTGATGTGCGTGGAATTTTAAATCAGTCAAAGTACCCATAAAATGAGAGAGAGAGAGAGAGAGAGAGAGAGAGAGAGAGAGAGAAGAGGAGAAAGACATGAGAGAACAGAGAGATCAATACTAGAGATCTCTCACTAAGTATAAATTGTTTCTGATTCGTATTTTTTGAGTTATTGAGTAAATTACAGAAAAAATTTGACCGATTATGCAAATTAACATTTTATAACTAGTTACCAAGTTTTAATTCGATCGGATCCCTATTGTTTGAAAACAAAAGTTTAACCACAACCGGAAGAGAACAGACACAATAGATCAGAAAACAAACACAATAGATATTCAAATTTCTATTCAAACGATCAGCTTAGTGTAAAAAAATTCTTAGCGCGCATATTCTATTTTCTATTCGCGCCTCAAACACCCTCACGAAATACTTCATGAGGTTGACTATGAATATAGGAAGCGTTACCACGTGTAAAAAAACAATGGGCATCAACTAAATTTAAGATTTGAGATGAAATAATTCCAGAAGTAGGGCTTCACACGAGACGAGAGTAGGCGAGAATATAAAAATTCCCAAAAAATTAAGTCTCGTTTAAGTCTCGGTCTCGTCTCGTTATCAGTTGTCTCGTCTCGTCTCGCTCAATTCCGAATAACGATATTGTTAACGATTTATAAATCATAGGCTATTTTGGAGAGTGTAGGACTTTGTTCAGGCACTTTCCACCACTCTAAAATACAATTTTAGTTTTTTCGTATATTATTGGATAATTGACGGATTTGAATTCCTGTCAGAATTGAAATTTCTGTGATCCTAGACGATTTCCTCATTACTCAAGTCTGTCATTAAAATGTAGGGTAAAATCGGTATATATGGAATAGTCTGCTAATATGGAACATTAAATAATTTTGAATCAGGTGCCCCCATCTCTTAAATAATGGTGTTATTAGAAAAGTCTTTATATCTGTGGAGTTCTGCTGTTAAACAAAACTGGCGCTGATCGTTACCAACGCTGAAAAATGTGAAGTTATGATTTCGAAGTGCTTAAAGTTTATGCATGGCATCAGTTAAAATTATTTTGTGACTTCCGTTATAGAAAATACATTTGTTTGATAGCACGGTAAGTTCGTTTAGTCATGAGGTAGTAGAATTGAATCGATATTGTCTACAATAACAAAAACAACTCTAGGTTTGTTTTCATTTCGGAATGCGGGTAATATGGAATATTCCATATTTACCCATTATTGCTGTTCCATATATCGTTCGACGTGGATTTTCTTTTTTGGAAACCATGGTAAATTTACCATGGTAAATTCGATTAAGAGTGACCACTACAGTAGAGCAAACAATACAATTCACCATGGTAAATTCGATTAAGAGTGTCCAATACAGGAGAATGGACAAGAGAACATACGCGCAAATGCTTCTGACTTCACGTCAGTGCTTGAACCAATTTTTAACATGACAAAATATCGTCCCTGTATTTTTCATTTTCATGAATACAGTCAGTTTGGAAATCAGTGCTTCACAACAAAAATTCTCGACTAATCTAATTGCAATTAAGCAACACTCAACACTTAAATACGCGAAGTTTCGTTCCCGTTGGCAAAGTGAAAATAAATTGAATACCCAATATTCTCAAGTATGAAAAATTGTGTAGTTATGAGCAATAAAGTTTCCACTTCCAAATAGAAGGATATAAATTTACTACGTTCTTTGCAAATCGAGAAACTCGGCGTACACATGCCAATTGTTTCCTGTTTCCGCTCGTTAACTACTGTACGTCTCAATTTTCTCCACGTTCGTTAATGTTTCTGTGAGGGAAAATGTCACAACACGCGCACTCGTCAGGTGTTATTAGCTGGTAAATCCTTGACCGTTTTCCTCAGGCTATGACTCGAATTTATTTTTTGCAATCACGGAGTTTTATAGGAATGGATCTTTTCTCTGGGGGTTCGTTCTCCGAATTGAGTTTTTGAAACAGGTTTTATTTCATTTATTCTGCGCATGTTCTGGGGAATAGCTTGCTATCATTTTGCGCAAATGTCTGTTCGAATGATGTTTTCTAGTTTGAGATCACTGTGGAGTGATTATGAACACTACAAAAGTAACTTCACTCTTGTCCACTACAGTTTTTGTCGTCTGACATATGTTTCGGATACAAAGTTTTCATCTTCAAAGACGAAGCGTTACTTAAAGCATGCAAATTTCTACAATCAGTATGGGTTGACATTATACCCTTAGTCATAAAACGATTAGTGAGACTAATGTATTGTTGAGGCTTGTTTCACATGCATACGGTTCGATTCGGTTCGGCTCGGCTCGTTTTCGGTTTCAACCGAAAACGAATGAAGCCCTTTCACACATGTACGGTTCATATTAGGTTTTATGTTATCTTCCGAAACACAAGCTCAATCAGAATTCCATTTTTTTCGCGACTTCAGATTCATCAGAGTCATTCAAAATTTGAACACAAACATCTTTGCTGCCTCCGTCTTTAATTTATCTTTATATTTTTCGGAAGTTTTCTTCCACAGCACTGGTTTAGATTTACAGCACAAATCAGTCGATCCACATTTCGTAAACCATCATTTTCTCATTAATACTGAGATATCAACAATATCCTGAACATATGTATTTATGTTTATCCTTACAGAGCATAAAACAAAGTCGCTTCCCGCTGTCTGTCTGTCCCTATGTATGCTTAGATCTTTAAAACTACGTGAAGGATTATGATGCGATTTTTTCTCATAGATATAGAATGATTCAATAGGAAGGTTTATATGTATAATACATGCATAATATATTAGAGAAAGACTGTTAATTTTAGAGGTTTCTAATGTGATGTCGTAAATAAACACATTTTTTTTCGCTTACATTGCAAACGCTGGCTGAACCCTACGAGATAGATCAAAATAATGTGGTAATGTATGGTACATCTTAAAAAGGTCTACAAAAAAGTCCACGATGGTATATGTCTATCTCTTAAGGATAACCCACAATAACCATTTTTTATCCTTTACATTCTACGAGAAATAATGGCTATTAATATATCCCAGGGTCCAAATTTCAACTCTACAGGCTTATATTTGAGCGTTGAGTGTTTTTCACATGGCCAATTATATATCGCTCTTTCAAGGGTAACCTCTAAAGAAAACATGTTTGTATTGTCTAACGACAAAAATGCTGTTAACGTTGTACATAAAGAAGTTCTGTAGTATATTTAGTATCACCATTTCAACCGTGCGAAGCCAGGCCGGGCAGCTAGTATTTCTATATTTGAACAATTTGGGAAATATTGAAAGATAATTATCTGCTATGAGATTAAAACCACAGAACGAGACAGAAAACATATGTAAATATTTATTACTTTATGGTTAAAACCGAAACTAAACCGTGTTTATGTGAACGCTCCGGTTGATCTGTATTCCCTACACACGAATCCAAACCTGATTGAAACCTATTCGTGTCGAGGGAGTATTCGGTGCTGTACGGTATTCGGTACCGAATCTGACCCGAAGCACCGTTTCACACTTGTCGAAAGCGACCAAATTGAAACCGAAAACGAACCGAACCGAATGGAACCGTATGCATGTGAAACAAGCCTAATAGGGGTTAGATTATTATTGAGTAAATATCTTTTCTCTTATACATTCGATTCCTTCAAATGTTCCTAAGTACAATTTCTTGTAATTTTTCAACAATTTCACGGAATTTTCAGGTAAAAGGTTTCCATGCTTTCACATTCCATCCGAAAACAAACAACAAACTCCAGAATATTTTTGAAAAGGATCAATATAAAACTGGCCCTCAAAACTTCCACGAAAATTAAACAACTTCTAAGAAATACATTTGATAAAAATCGGGACATGTTAAAATTAGATATATTATATGAAATTTAAATGTTCAGACTGTAACAAGTGCTACGTCGGACAAACAACCAGAAACATACTCACACGGTATAAAGAGCATTAGGAACAACAACATCGATAAATCTGCTGTTACAAATCACGTTTTAACAATTAACTAGCCACTAAATTTCAGAATATTCCGTCAAATTGTTGAAATGATGAAGTCTTTCTTAACCGAATTTACCATGGTACATTCGATTAAGAGTTTCCAATACAGGAGAACGGACAATAGAATTCACCATGGTAAATTCCATTAAGAGTGTCCAATACAGGAGAATGGATAATAGAACATACGCGCAAAAGCTCCTGACTTCACGTCAGTGCTTGAACCAATTTTTTCGTATTGTTTCTAGAGTAACGGTTCTTGAAAAAAAATTTTTTTCGTAATTTTTTTAAAATTTTCTAGCGATACGGTCCTTACCAAATTTTAAACACGTCTTTATATCGATATTCTACAACTAGTTACCAAGCTTCAATTCGATCGAGTTTATATTTTTCGAGTTATCGAGTAAATAATATTCCAGGTGGGTATAACACCGGAACCGTTGGACCGATTATGCCCGTAAACCAACTTGACTCTCCCATTCGAATACGCAACATACCCTGAAAATTCCAAGTCCCTACCTCCTTTCGTTCGAAAGTTATCGAGGCAACGGTCACCCATCCACCTACTGAACTCACAGAAGGCTGCTCGAATCTCACACAATATATTCGTTCGTGTTCAAACTCAGAACTTGGTAGTCGAGTTAGATTTTGAAGGCTCTCGCAAAATTTCAGCGATATCGGATGAATAGTTTTTGATAGGTATACAAAATTTTTTTCAATAATTTTCTAGTGATACGATCCACACGAAATTCTGCAAAAAATTTCGTGTTGGCACTCTACAACTAATAACCATGTTTGAATTGGATCGGTTTCATATTTTTCGAGTTATTGAGGAAATAACACCCAAATTTCAGAAGGGTATAACTCCAAAACTGTTTGGCCGATTATGCTTATAAACAAACTCAAATGTCGCAATCAGATGTGCAACCTAACCTGAGAATTTAAAATCGCTTTCTCTTACCGTTCTCAGGTTATCGAGACATGAAAAATATTTTTTATAATATTTTTTTTTAATTTCTAGACATACGATTCTCACAAAATTCCCCAAACGTGCTTAATTTTATATTCTACAACTATTCACCAAGTTTCAATTCGATCGGATTCATATTGGTTGAAAACAAAATTATTACTCGGAAACCATTGGGCCGATTATGCCCATTAACGAAATTTTCCGTCGTATTGGGTGCGCAAACTACCCTGAAAATTTCAAGTCGCTAGCTCTTTCCGTTCTCCGTTGAGACCATTTTCGTCAAAAATTTCTAAAGTTACAAACATTTGGGCGAAATGTAAACGCGATGTTCCCCAGAACATACGCGCAAAAATATTATTTGTCTCACGATAACTTGAGAACGGAATCAGATAGCGACTTGCAATTTTTAGGGTAGGTTGCGCATTTGATTACGACAATTTAGTTCATTAATAGGCATAATCGGCCAAACTGTTTCGGAGTTACACCTATCGGAAATTTCGATATATTGTCGAGGGTGAAATAGTAGCTAGATACGGTTCTGACGATATATTGGACGTATTTTGATGAATTGAAACTGATATTTTCAGAGCAGAGATCCTTAAGTAATTTTTCTGTTCCCCGCTGAATGAATGTTACATTTGTTTTTATTTATATTGAAATGAACTCCGAGAAAACAGTTATCGAATAATTTAGGTTGATTTTTTTCTTAAAAATACGTGAAACGTGATTATTTTCGTATATTATTAGATATTAAAAATACTGCTATACAGTTTTTTTTTTGTTAATTGCCAACTAGTTTCTCATGGTACAACCGTAAGATTGGACTGATTTGTTTCATAGAAATTACCCTCAGAATACACTATTGAAAATAAACCACTGCTATACGGGGTGTTATTGGCACAATTGTATGATTGAACTTATTCCTGTCCTTACACCACCACAAACAAACCACTGTTTATATTCGACCCAACAGTGAAAGTATGTATTGGAATGGGACCTTACTCCACCACACACACAGCACTGCTCATTTTTGAACCACATTTTTCAACTAACAGTGAATGTAAGTATTCGAATGGGATCTGCAGACACAACACTGTTCATTTTTGAACCAACAGTGAATATATGGGTCCTTACGTCACCGCAGACACAGCACTATTTATTTTCGACCCAACAGTGAAAGTATGTGGTTGAACAGAGACCTTGCACCACCACAAACACAGCACTGTTAATTTTCGAACCAACAGTGAATGTATGTATTTGAATGGCTCCTTGCGCCACCACAGACACAGCATTGAATATTTTCAACCCAATAGTAAATGTATGTACTAGTGTCGAAACTAATGGTTTGAGACCATTCTCTTGTTTTTATGTTCGACAGACAAGGAAAAGTAAATCTGTGACTTAGTTGGTTCCCGAACGGATGATTGTGTCCTGTTTACTCATATTTTGAACTGTTGAAGATTATACTCCGTAGGAAAGACATCAGGTGGAAGTATGTTCGATAATTTGCCAGTTTAGTTGGGCAGTCAATCTGTCGTAATGCTCCTTTCTGGATGGAATCCAAAAGTTGCTAAGAATGCCCGGGTTCTCAGCATGTGCTTGTGTTTTACTCGGACTGAAAGTAGTTTTGCGTATATACAAGGGTGACTGGATAAGTGGATGAACGTTGTGAGGAATTCTAAAAATTTTTTCAAAATTTGTCTGGAAGTTGAGCGAATGGGGAAGCATGTCGTCGGCGACACCCCAAAACCAAGTAACTGAAAAAAAATCAAAAATGAGATTTCGCCGGTAATTATCTGATTGTGTTTGTGGGGACGGGTGTACAAATTCTTTTCAAAAAGTATACAGACACTGAGATAATCAATATCAAGTGGTTTGTAACTATTTTGAATTTAATCTATTTTCATCAATCCAAAATTATGAAGTTTTTAGTGCCTCCTGAAAATGTTGGTTTTTGCAGTTACTTGGTTTTGCGGTGTCGCCGACGATGTGTGACACTGCGAGTAGAGATTGGAATGCCATACTACCACCTCAAGGCAATTAAATTTGTGTACAAGTCAGTTTCGGGGTGGAGTGCCAGAAGGCCTATTTTTCTACCCCTTGCAAACATAGGGGAACACCACCAAAATTTTATTGAGTGCCTTCTCGCCCGCGTATTATTATTATTATTATTATTAAGGGGAGACAGAACACACTCAGAAGATCCCGAAAAACCACCTTTTGTAGTATCTAGGAGTTCTAGATTCTGATATACAGGGTGGTTTTTAGATTTGAATGGAGATTAAAACCATCATTGTATCTTCTGAACGGAATCACCGATTTATCCGAAATTTGGAATAAAGATATTTTGAAGTGAATCATATCCGGGACAACCTGTATAAGCGGGGGTTGCTCAAAAAGAAAATAATATGGCCCACCCTATATTGTGACAAGGAATCACTTATCGAATTTTTTCACAACTATTTATTTCCAGCCTGTATATATTTTTTGAATATTCTCATTCTTGGAAATACTTTCTATTTTGAATAAAATCCCTACTATGTGTGTGGTACTTGATGAAGATGTTGTATATCGTGCTGTATGTATATACTCAAAGAAAATTTGTTAATACATATCTCCATTTATAAAAATATTTCTAATCATTTCTTATTAGACCCTTCCTGGGTATTCGGATATTTCTTAAATTAATATATTTTGGAATTTTCCGTAATTAACTGATTAACTAGTTAGACCTATATCAATGTATACTTTGGCACAAGTTGCCAACCCAGTCTCATGAAATTGCTCCAAAAAGCTAATCCAAACTTTCGGATTAATTTCGTAAGGAAGGAGCGTAAAACCCCAACTTTTATGTGATGTAATAAAAAGTTGGGTATTATTCCTCAACTACAAATACGATTAAAAAAGAAGCTAAAATGTAATTGATATCAGGGTTTGAAGTATCGGTACTTCAACGTTTAGACTCGTGTTATGACAGAAAACTAAGAGGATTACGCGAATTTCTGATTAGAATGTACGATTACATGTTTTCATTATTGTTTTCATGTTGAAATGTGACACTGTTAGAATGGCTATACAGAACTTCATAAAAAGCACTGACGTGAAATCGGGAGCTTTTGCGTGCATGTTCCATTGAGCATAAATTCGGTACTCGATTGTAAAATGGCGGCTCGAAGGTATGTGCGAAATTTCAGCGGATTCTGACAGATAGTCTCTGAAATTTTAGAAGAAAAACATTTTTTATTTTTTTCTAGTTATACGATCCCCATGAAATATCGCAAAAATTACTGCGACGGCATTCTACATGTAATTACCAAGTTTTAATTGGATCGGATTCATATTTTTTGAGTTATCGGGGAAATAACAACCAAATTTCAGATGGGTATTAACGAACTTAACTGTCGCATACGGTTGCGCGACCTACCCTGACAATTGCAAGTCGCTATCTCTTTTTGTTCGAAAGTTATCCTAACGGCCACCCATCCAGATACTAAATAGACCCAACGCTGCTCGATTTCCAGTATTTTTTCTATAACTCTTACAATATTGATCCGATCATGTTGAACTGGGGAATTAGGTCTGAAAGCTCTCGCAAAATTTCAGCGATATCAGACAGATAGTTTCTGAGTATTTATTAATAATGTTTTTAAAATTCTCGATACGATCCTCACGAAATTTCGTATAAGTCTTTGTGTCTGCATTCTACAACTAGTTGCAAAGTGTCAATTCGATTGCATCTGAATTGTTTGAGTTATTGAGAAAATAAAATTTCAAACCCGAAACTGTTTGTCCTATTATGCCCATTAACGAATTTAACCGTTGCATTCGCATGCGCAACACAAACCTGAAATTTCAAGTCGCTATATATTTCCGTCCGAAAGTTATCGTGGCAATGGACGGCCGGCCATTCGATTTTTACCCCGATTCAGCTTTGTATGTTTGCAATAATTGTGGAAAAATAATTTCGAACTAGTATAGCTTGAAATTTACAGGGTAGGATGCGCTTCCCAATGCGATGGTTAAGTTCGTTAATGGGCATAATCTGCTGAATGGTTTCGGAGCTTTACCCATCTGAAATAAAGTTATCTCAATTCTATGATTTCACAGAATGCTCTAATCGAAAATTAACGTCCGTATTTGTATCTATGAAATTCATGATATGTGTTCATACATGTCACCTTACCTACCGATAAGAAACATGTCATATTTATTTCTGGTAATATTCAAAATTCGATACTCATGATATAAAATACCTCCTGTTCTAGAAAACAAAGTATGATTGAATGCAAAATGACCAATGAAATGACCTCAGCAATCGTAGAATTATGAGGATTATAGGATATTATTTTTTTTGGGTGATAATATCATGCCTTTGGATAATCCATATGATGATGCAAATATATACATACTTTGGTAAGTTAATCAAATTGGGTTCAGAATATCTCCAGTAAAAACAAAACTGGAATAAGTTTCAATTGATATAATATGCTTTTCAGAGTAGATTTGAGGAATGAATATCTCGGATAAGTTCGTTATTGGGTAAAATCGGTCTGGTGGTTTCGGATTAATACTTTTTGGCATTCTTGTTTTTTTAATGACACTTTTTTCAATTTAATTTTTTTTGTGATGTAGTTCTAGCATAGGAATCCATTGATATCATTTCCAACTATGAGAAACCAATACCTCCGGAAATATGATTTGTCATTTGAATAAGAACGCCAACGTCCCTGTCCACACGGTTTTCCCACATTTTTTTTTTTAATTTAATGGAATATTTGTAGTCGATAAACCAAAAAGGGGATGAATGATTATATTTCGCCTTGAAGATAAATTCTCCTAATAGATGGCGAAGTAAGTGATTCATTCATTTGAGACATGGATATTCGCATGTCAGATAGTAATTTGTCAGTGGCGCATCCTCCCAATGTCTTTGAAGCTTTTTGATTATGTGACTGTGGAACATTTCCCTGATTACTGAGTGGAATCTACAAGTAATATATTTTGTGCCGAATCCTAATTAATCATGGGCGTTTCAAATCGATCAGATCAAATTATACAAGATATGGAATTGATGAGTGCTACAGTATAGGCCGTGACTCAGTTAGTTATAATTTTCTCCAGATCAACGCAAATTACAAATTACTGGGCACAGATATAATATCACGAATAACAAGCACTGTCGTGAAGTCAGAAGCTTTTGCGCGTATGTTCTCTTGTCCATTCTCCTGTATTGGACACTCCGAATTTACCATGGTAAATTCGATTGAGCATGTCCGATACAGGAGAATAGACAATAGAATTCACCATGGTAAATTCGATTAAGAGTGTCCAATACAGTAGAATGGACAATAGAACATACGCGAAAAAGCTCCTGAATTCACGTCAGTTCAGGAGCTTTTGCGCGTATGTTCTATTGTCCATTCTACTGTAGCTCCTGAATTCACGTCAGGTCAGGAGCTTTTGCGCGTATGTTCTATTGTCCATTCTACTGTATTGGACACTCTTAATCGAATTTACCATGGTGAATTCTATTGTCTGTTCTCCTGTATAGGACACGCTTAATCGAATTTACCATGGTAAATTCGGAGTGTCCAATACAGGAGAACGGACAAGAGAACATACGCGCAAAAGATACTGACTTCACGTCAGTGCTTGAATCAATTTTTTTTGTTCAATGATTTTCTAGTACTACGATCCTCACGAAATTTTTGAAAGAATTTTCGCGTTGGCATTCTACAACTAATAACTATATTTGCATTGGATTGGTTTTGTATTTTTTGAGTTATTGAGGAAATAACAACCAAATTCCAGATTGATGTAACTCCAAAATCATTTGGCCGATTATGCTAGTTAACGAACTTAAATGTCGTATTCAGATGCGTAATCTACCCTGAAAACTGCCGGTCGCTATTTCGTTCCATTCTCAAGGAATCATGGAATACATAATATTTTTAGGTAATTTTTTAAAAATTTCCTAGTGGTACGGTCCCCACAAAATTTCACACACGTCTTTGTGTCGATATTCTACAACTAGTTACCAAGCTTCAATTCAATCGAGTCTATATTTTTTGAGTTATCGAGGAAACAATATTCCAGAACGAAACCGTTGGGCCGATTATGACCAACAGCGAACTTAACTCTTCCATTCAGATCTGCAACCTATCCTGAAAATTGCAAGTCCGTATCTCCATTCGTTCAAGAGTTGTCGAGGCAACGCTCACCCATCCAGCTACTGAACTCACACAAAGCTGCTCGGATCTCCAACAATATAGATCGGATCATGTTTAAACTTGTGACTTGGTAGTAGAGTTGGGTTCTGAAGGCTCTCGCAAAATTTCAGCGATATCGGACGAATAATTCTGATATATAGAATTTTTTTCAATAATTTTCTGATTTTTTAAAAATTTTCTAGTTATACGATCCTCACAAAATTTTGCAGGAATTTTCACGTTGCCATTCTACAACTTACAACCATGCTTGAGTTGGGTCGGTTTTGTATTTTTCGAGTTATTGAGGAAATAACAACCAAATTTCAGATGGATATAACTCCAAACCCGTTTTGCCTTTATGCCTCTAAACGAACTCATATGGTGCATTAAGATTCTCAACCTTACCTGAAAATTTCAAGTCGCTATCTCTTTCCGTTCTTAGGTTATCGAGATGTAAATAATATTTTTTTTTAATTTTCTAGGAATACGATGTTCACAAATATCCTTAGGTTATTATTCTACAACTACTCACCAAGTTTCAATTCGATCGGATTAGTATTGGTTGTAGACAAAATTATTACTCGTAAACCGTTGGGCCGATTATGCCCATTAATGAACTTGTCCGTCCTATTGGGATGCACCACCTACTCTGAAAATTTCAAGTCGCTATCTCTTTCCGTTCTCAAGTTATCGTGGAAACGGCCGGCCGGACAATATCAAATTTGACCTCGAATTCTTGATCAGGGAGTCGAACTCAATCGTTTGAGACCATTTTCGGTGGAAAATTCGAAAATTACAGACATTTGGGCAAAATGATAACGCGATGTTCCCCAGAACATACGCGCAGAAATTACATTCAAATTCGATTATGAACTGTAATGATTTTAGGAACCAGCAGCGAGATTGAAATTCCCAAAGATAACTTGTATGTGGTCATTCATATTTCAAACTTATCCTCCGTCCATAGTATGTACATAAAATTGGTTCAAGCTCTAACGTGAAGTCAGGAGCTTCCAGTATGTTCCATTGTCTATTCACCTCCATTGGACAATCTAAATAAATTTACCATCGATATAGACCGTTTTCTCAGCTTCTATAAGATATGAATACATTTCGTACGATTTTAATGACAGAATTGTGTAACGAGAGAATTGTCTATGATCACAGAATCTTTAATTATGACATAATGTATTCTATTGGCATTGAACTTCATTAAATATCTAATAATATAGAGAGGACGGATAACATATTCCCTGACATTGAAACCAAATGTCTACCACATGACCTCAAAACCAGGCCCCTTTTTCCTGTTGTGGCTTTTAAATCCGTAAGCTGCACATTCTACCATTATTTGCAACACAGTTCTATAACAAAACAGTCCATAAACCCCAGTTGAACACAAGAAACAAACGTCCACCAAACTGTAAAATGTTTTGGTTTCAGATCGATATTGCGTTGCGTACTACGGTATGCGGTATCCCCTCTCTTCCCTAACAAAGATCTCAAATAAGTAAGTTAATCAAATTGTGTTCAGAATATCTCCAGTAAAAACAAAACTAGAATATTGGCTTAGTTTCAATTGATAGAATGTAGATTTGAGGAATGAATATCTCGGATAAATTCGTTATTGGGTAGAATGGGTGGTTTCGGATTAATGATTTTTGGCACTCTTGTTTTTTTTAAATGACACTTTTTTTAATTTAATTTCTTTTATGATGCTCGGATCTCCAACAATAAACAGATCCGATCCTGTTCAAACTTGTCACTTGGCTGTAGAGTTAGGTTTTAAAGGCTCTCCCAAAATTTCTGCGATATCGGACGAATGCTTTCTGATATATGATATTTTTTTCAATGATTTTTTTAAAATTTTCTAGTGATACGATCCTCTCGAAATTTTGTAAAATTTTCACGTCGGCATTCTACAAAAAGTTACCTCGTTCGAGTTAGAACGGATTCGTATTCTTTGAGTTATTGAGTAAATAACAACCAAATTTAGTTAGGTCTTACTGCAAAACCGTTTGGCCGATTATGTCTATTAACAAACTCAAATATAGCATTCGGATGCGCAATCTACTCTAAAAATTGCAAGTCACTATCTCTTTCCATTCTCTAGTTATCGTGAGATAAATAATATTTTTTAATATTTTCTTTAAAATTTTCTACTTAAAAGGATTTTCATATTTTTTTGCCGAAAATGTTCTCGAACGATTAGGTTCGACTCACTAATGAAGAATTCGAGGTCGAATTCAATTCTGTCCGGCCATCCGGCTATAACTTTCGAACGGACAGAGACTGCGACTTGAAATTTCCAGGGTAGGTTGTGCATCTGAAGACCACTGTTACGTTCTTGGGTATAATCAATACAGTACAAATCCAATCGAATTGAAACTTAGTAATTATATGTAAAATGCCGACACCAAGACGAAATTTCATGACGATTGTATAACTAGAAAATTTTAAAAAAATTATTGAAAAATGTTCTGTATCACGGAAACTATCGATATTGCTGAAATTTTGTGAGAGACCTTAAAACATAATTCAAGTGGGGATATTGAAAATTTTAGGAATTTGAGCAGCTTTGGGCGAGTTTAGTAGCTGGATGGATGACTATAGCCAAGATAACTTTCGAACGGGAAGAGATAGCAATTTACAATTTTCAGGTTAGGCTACGCATCTGAATGCGATAGTTAAGTTAAAGGGCATAACCGGCCATATGGTTTCGAAGTAACACCCATCTGAAATTTCGTTGTTATTTCCAATAACTCAAAAATACAAAAACCGAGTCAACTTGAACTTGGTAATTGCTTGTATAATGCTGACACACTAATTGTTGAGAAATTTCTTGACGATCGTATCACTAGAAAAAAATGGGTCTTCAAAGATCTTATATTTCAGAAACTATCTGTCAGATTCCGTTTACATTACGCTCAAACCTGACATCATGATCTAATAGTTATACCATCTCCACAAAGTTTCGATTCGATCAGATATATTTTTTTAGTTGAGAAAACAATATTTCAGATGGGTATAATTTCGAAACTGCTAGGCCGATTATGGCCATTAACGAACCTAACCGTCATATTCGAATGCGCAACCTATCCTTAATATTTCAAGTAGTGACTTGAAAGAGTTAATGATCTCTTTTCGTTCAAAATTTTTCGTGGCAACGGATGGACGGCCGGCCAGCCGGACAGAATCAAATTTGAACCCGAATGCTTCATCGAACCTAATCGTTTGTGCGTCAATTTTCAAGAATCTTCGTAATAGAACTCAAAACGTAGGTCTATGATGCATCCCATGTTGGATTTACATCAATCAGCAAATTATAATCAGAGTATTCTATGAAATCATCTAAAATTGAGAATAATTCCTGAAAATTTGAAAAATCATATCTCCGAAAGTATTAGTTTGTTAGTGTTGAAAATGATGTCAGTGGATTCTTATGATAAAGCTGTATCTTTAAAAAAAATTGAATTTCAAATTTGTAATGTAAAAAAAATGTTCTTTTGTTACTCCGAAACCACCTGGCCGTTTTTGCCCAATATCGAACCGAGATATTTATCTCCAAACCTACTCTGAAAATTTCAACTGTCTAGCTCATTCCGTTCGAGAGTTATCGTGTTAACGGCCGGCCGGCAGGATCGACAGAATCGATTTTGACCATGGATTCTTGTGATCGGTGAGTCGAACCAAATGATTAAGCAGATTACAGACTTTTGTGCGAATTGATAAGCACTCTGTTCCGAAGAACAAGAGCGCCAAAAATCGGAAATTATAGACATTTGGACAAAATTAACCAGCTAACGACTAGTCCATATAATATTCAATTCTTCAAGAGTTACTCCTAGTTATTCTGAAGAGTAGGTGTTATACCACTCCAATTTATTGTATTCTATAAATATTATTCCCAGAGGCGGAACTATTGAAAATTTTCCCTAGATTAATTTTGTTCGATGATCTGTGAAACACGGCCAAATAAATGTATGAAATGCAAACGGAAAAACTCTTCCATATTTACTTTTGTCAGATGCTTTGTACTACAGATAGCATCTCCATTCCGCTCCGTCATTGTTCGTTGACGTTGTTTTCTTATCTACTTGAAATTGTTAGAACTGAAAGAACCGACAGCTAAGGATTTGTTATCAAGACATTTCAAGAAGAAAAAAACGGAATATATTGAATTTCGAACGCCAGAAACTAGAACAAAGAATGGAGAAAATGCAATTCATTTCGTGAGCCAAAAGCCATATCTGCCCCATCTTCAGGGTCGACACTCTGAGGGGATTCAGAAATGCATAAGCAGATCCTGATTTTTATCTGAATTTCCGTTTATGCGAGCTTGTAATAGTTATTGGATGGAATGCCACTGGGAACGAATCTATTAATGAATACTCCGAAATCGTATGGCCGATTATGGCCATTAACGTACTCAACCGTCACATTCGGATGCACAACCTACCCTGCTAGTGAATGGTCGAATACTACTCCAAGGTGTGATAAAAATAATGGATTTCGAAATCCGGGAATAATACAGACAGATGTTACCATTCGTTCGCATTCCTATTGCCTAGCCCTTTTTGCGCGTATGTTCTGGGGAACATCGCGTTATAGTTTTGCCCAAATGTCTGTAACTTTCGAATTTTTTGACAAAAATGGTCTCAAACGATTAAGTTCGACTCCCCAATGAAGAATTCGAGGTCAAATTTGATTATGTCCGGCCAGCCGTCCGGCCGTCCGGCCGTTGCCACGATAACTTGAGAACGAAAAGAGCTAGCGACTTGAAATTTTCAGGGTAGGTGGCGGATCCCAATACGACGGACAAGTTCGTTAATGGGCATAATCGGCCCAGCGGTTTCCGAGTAATAATTTTGTTTTCAACCAATATAAATCCGATCGAATTGAAACTTGGTGGGTAGTTGTAGAATATGAACCTAAGCACGTTTGTGAAATTTTGTGAGAATCGTACTGCTAGAAAATTAAAAAAAAATTATTAAAAAATATTTTTGTTGTCACGATAACTTGAGAACGGAATGAGATAGCGGCTTGAAATTTTCAGGTTAGGATTTGCACCAGAACGCGACATTTCGTTTGTTTATGAGCATAATCGGCCAAACGGTTTTAGAGTTATAGCCATCTGAAATTTTCTGAAATTTGGTGGTTTTTTGTTCCTCATTAACTCGAAAAATACTGAACCGATTGAATTCAAACATGGTTATTAGTTGTAGAATTCCAACGCAAAAATGTTTGCAAAATTTGGTGAGGATAGCATTTGCAGAAAATATTTACTAAATCATTGAAAATAAAAAAAAAATTCTATATATCAGTAACTATTCGTTTGAAATTGCTGAAATTTTGCAAGAGCCTTCATAACCTAACTCTACTGCCAACTTTCAAGTTTTAATACGATCGGTTAAATATTGTTGGAGATTCGAGCATTCTTGTGTGAGTTCAGTAGATGGGTGATCGTTGCCTCGATAACTTTCGAACGAAAGGAGATAGGGACTTGCAATTTTCAGGGTAGGTTGCGTATCCGAAAGGGAGAGTTGAGTTCGTTTTTGTGCATAATCGGTCTAACGGTTTCCGAGTTATACCCACCTGGAATATGATTTCCTTAATAACTCAAACAATAAATATTCGATCGCATTGGTGCTTGGTAACTAGTAGTAGAAAATCAACATAAAGACGTGTTTAAAATTTTGTAAGAACCGTACCCCTAGAAAATTTGAAAAAAATGACGAAAAAAAAAATTTTAAAAACCGTACCCCTAGAAAATTAAAAAAAAATAACGAAAAAAAAAATTGGTTCAAGCACTGACGTGAAGTCAGAAGCTTTTGCGCGTATGTTCTATTGTCCATTCTTCTGTATTGGACACCCTTAATCGAATTTACCATGGTAAATTATGTTGTCCATTCTCCCGTATTGGACACTTAATTCGAATTTACCATGGTAAATTCGAATTGAGAGTGTCCAATACAGGAGAATGGACAACATAATTTGCTTGAACCAATTTTTTTTTGCACTATCGCTATAGTTCACGCGTTGCTACCCGCATGCAGAGATCAATAGTCCGGTCAAATTAGACCAAAAAATAGGAGTGAAGTTACAAAAATTTATATTATAAATAGAATCCTAAAAGTCCTCATGGGTCCGCGCTGTATATTTGATCTATGTGATGATTCTTTTCCTGTAGGGCTTTTTGATGAAGAATAGGTCTCTTGCATGTAACACGAAATACCATAAATTTATGTTTTTCTTAATCTACTTCAATAACAGATCATCATGTATGCCCTCATCCACTTTCATGATTTATAAAATTTGAATATTTCGGTATTGAAAATAAACAAGCAAATTCAAATGAGGTGAAACGCTTCTGAATCGTTGCTATGACGGCTGACGTAATCGAAATGTACCATCTGCTTGTTACAGCCAATACGGACTACGAGCCCTTTATAGGGTGCTGTGTTACACTGGAATAAAGTGTGAAACGGACACGAGAAGAGAGTGAGAGTAGTAGATATGACGGGTTACGTCACGCGGAGGTGCCAAGTTTTGATCGTTTGAACAGGCATTATGTGCAACCAAATTTGAATGATGGTTTTCTCGTTGAAAATTGAAATTTTTGACGGCGGTTAAACTTTTTCAGTATTATTATGGATATAATAATCGATTCCAATAATAAGAAAAATTCAAGCAAGGGACCTATTGAGGGCGTAGAGGGTGGCATCTTCTCCTGGACTGGATCAGAGACATAGAGGGATAGAGAACGGCTGACAACCTGCGCGAATTGGCTAAAAAGTAGGTCCGCCATATTCTACTCTTCGACGAGGGTTGAACAAAAAGATAATAGCTTAGTTACAGGGTCCAGCAGAAAAATAGGGAACTAAATCATAATGAAAACGATGCATTTCTACTGAAAAACAAACTATCAAGTAGGATTTAAACATTTTAATGTGAAGCTGATAGATATTACGATATTGTTTGCTAATAATTAGGTTAATAATTATCAAAAAACCGAAGATAATACAATAAAAGTGCATTTTTCATTTACTTATTGATAGGATTGTCCATAAAACATTTGATGACTGATGAATAGTAAGTTGAATGAGTATAGGCTTATTAGGCATTCATATTATTTATCTTTATTCTTAAAGAGAATTAACGAAGAGAGAAAATGTTTATTATCAGAATTAAGAAGAAAATTAATATACTAATACTAAATGATCTTATTTATCATTTCAAATAGAATAAATATATTGATTTTTGTATGGGTTTTGTTATATATCGCCCATATGACCATCTATCTACTACAAAGTAGCATCAAAGTGTATCACCCTATTCTCACGTTAAAACAGCTATTTCTGTATAAAAAAATATCTATTCAATGTGTGAACACTACTTCAATATGTATTTACTTCATGGGTGATTTTTGAAGGTAATTAAGCATTATGGAATTGAGCCTAGTCAAAAAAATTCCAACATATACTTCTTGTCGAGCTGTCGATTTTACAGGAACATTTTGATAAATAAAACAAATTCATATTGATATTGATTATATTTTCAGGTATTTCACCCTTAAAAAAACATGAAGTCAATCAGTACCCTTCAATCATTACCTACTCAGTAACATGTGTAATAGTCTTTTAGCTCAACATGAAATGTTCAATGAGTCATAACAAATATATAGAGATAAATTGATAGTAGCTTTACAAAAGAAAATCAATCAATTCTTCAAATGATTAAATCTTTGTTTCTAACTCACAGTGCACCTGGTTACTAGTGGCAATACAGCCTAAAATACTAAACGCAATAATTCTTTATAATTTGAGCATCGCAGGTCACCAATGTATTTGGACATTTATTTCATGTAATCGTATGAGACTTTCTTCCACAATATTTGCTTTTTCTCTTGCAGTGAGGGATATAATGAAGAAGGAATTTTCCAGTGTTCATTATGACAAACAACCATAAGTATAAAAGCTTCAGAAGTAGGTTTGAATTGATCATTATCAAAATTTATTCCTATATTTGCATAGCTCCACATTTGTTGTCCATCAAAATCTAAGTTGCGTTTTTATAGAAACTTCATCAACGATAAGTGAACAAACTACTTCCCTATTGAACATATAATATTCCTGAACGTTAGCTTGCAGTCCATTAAATGCTACTAAAATGAACCCTTGTTAACAATTAATATTCTGGTACCACTTTCGTATTGTGGCTTGGTGTGGTAATGACATGGCAAATTCTTTCCTTACTGTCTCATATGCTTTTGCAGAATAAAATTGCAAAGTAGCAGCAAATTGTTGAAGTACAGGTGGATAAGCCTCATAAGATATGGTTTCTCTTTCAATATTTTTAAATATCGCCTCATTAGTATGAGGTACACTATCGTAAGTGCTTTGTAAATAGTCAACTGCATTATTAGAGTGCTGCTGGTTTTTATTCAAGAAATTCATAACAGCTTCCATATCACTGTTACTTTCTTTTTCAATGCAGCAATTTTTTTTTATTAGCCTTATACAATCTCTTTCGGCATGCAGCATGTCTGGCTTTTAAGTTTTGATGGCGGGATACTGTAAATAATGTAATAATGTTTCATCAGAGGTCCTATTTTTCAAAGTAACACAACAAAGACATAGACATTTAACTACTTATAACTATGTATGGACTTGATGAATTGGATTTTTCATCTTCTTGAACTACTGCTTGTACTTGTTGAAGAGGTACTTTTGTCACCTTTATTTCTGAAACGATAAGAGTTTATAATAGCTTGCAAGAAGTAAGAGAGTGTGGATAGATGATAGAAGTATTGCTAACACTATACAAACCAAAAACTAATGACTGATATTTTATTTAAAGAAATTAGAAATTATTCTCACCTTGACGATAACTTAATTTTTTTTTCCTCTTTGATATTCTTCATATTAATGGATGATTCAGGAGGTGATAAGGTATTTAACTGATCTTTATTTGTTGATTATTCTGATGGAAAGTACGATTTTGATAATGTACCTTCATTATTCATTGAATCATCCAACTTGAGAGGTGGTAGGTATTGGCATCTTCTATTAGAATGCGATTTATTGAAATCGATCTGCAAAAAATGCTCAGAGCAAACTACTTTATTGGTAGACCAATTCCAAGTATTTTCATTAATTCCAAGCACATTCAACCATACTTTTTGTAGTTCTCCTTTAGGAAACTTTCAAGAACACATAACAATGAATAAAACTGAAATGTTTGAGTGAATGAAGCAACCATAACCTATGAAAACTAATTATTGATCGATTGATCCTGTTGGAAGTTGGATTGGAACACTAGAAATATCTCAAATCAACATCAAAATTCATGAGACACAAGCAACTGAATTCGCCATATACGTATTAGATATATACCGCGTATGTCGAATAAAAGTTGAAGCTTCCTCAGATAGCCATGAAATTCCGAAATCATGTCCCTAAACTACTTCTGCGCATGCGCGAAAGTCGTTGGCCGAAATTTATAGGTTAACGTTAATTGTTGTCATATTTGAATCCCATTATTTGATTGATTCATTGACATCTTCCTGTTTTGTTTAGGTTTTGTGAATTTTTAATGTGGTTTGTGAAGTTTCACTGGTAGTTTGGACCATATAATGAGAGAAAGATGTTTCGCTTCTGGAAAGGCCTCAAAGGATGTATTGTTACAGAAGCGAATAAATATTTCGTGAAGAAACATACTGTAACAGCCTTTATGATGAATTTGCAGTACAGCAAGAGCAGTTTGATATGAACATGGATGTTTTTAATATGAAAAGTTTTTCAATTTAGATCTTCATTAAATTTACGAAGCGACATCGATCGATTGTTGAGCAATTTAAGGAACGAAATAGTCTCGGGTTGTGTTTTGAATTTACATATTTGGAGAGGACAATTGTAGGAGTTGTTATTTGTGGAGGAGGACTATAATAATATAGGTTTATTTAGCACTTGGCTATTCACATAATCTTTATAATTCACGTACAATTTCACTTTGAACTACGGAAATAATTGTTTAGTCTCCTAATCGCTTGAAACAGAATACTATTCCAGTGATTTCCGAATAATAGTTTTTTTAACATGAATTATACAATTCATATTTGTTTATTTGTGAAATTATAATAATATGGCTGAAGGACTCAGGTCGATGGCCATAAATACATTTATTATTATTATTATTATTATAATAATATTATATATGAAAATGGCATTTAAGAGAAGATAAGTAAATTCTCCTGAATTGATGAAGATGACAGTGTAGAAAAGGCACAATAGAATGGTAAAGTTCATTTCAATATATTTTAAATACTATTTTAATATTGAAACAATATTTTGTTTTTGTACCAATTCCCTAAAAAATTAAACCAAAATAGCTACTTGCAATTTTACTGTTGAAGCATCAACTTCATATTCTAATTTGGTTGAGTTGAAATAGTTGTGAAGCTAAATCAAATGCTTTTTAGCTTTATTGAAGACAAATTTGTTTCAAGCCAATTATCATTATTAGGAGCTTTGCGATTCACTTATTTATTGATAGTTTTTTCAATTAACTTGTGGAAGAAGCAACTTCATCCTCTAATTTTAGTAAGTTAAAAAAGTTACATTATGGAGAAGATACAAATGTAGTAATTAAATCAATTAGCTCTATTGTAGACACATTTGTTTTGAAAAAAATATATATTTAAATTTTATTGACTGATAGATGTTCTATCTTTCTTTTCTATTCTATTTTTAGACTATAAAGGTATTTTGAAATTGAAATTAATTTTTTGTGTGTTAGTATCTTGTTGTTCATTAAAACTGAAATTAATCTATTAAATGATTTCTTTCTGGGTTTTCTCTCCCGAACTCTGAAAAATATCTATAAAATAAAAAAATTATGATTTTGTGAATTGCTCCAATGATGAAACATCTATTTCATAACGTATCAGAGTCTATATCAGACAATTCTCGAATTTCAGAATAGCTATCAACAAAAAATAATTCTGAAGATTTTTGTTAAGTGTCTGATATAAACTCTGAAACGTTACAAAATAGTTGTTTCATCTTTAATGTCATTTCGTTATTGTTTGTTAGGCAACATTGTTCGATAGATTCAGATTGCTTCTGACAATTATCTTGTGTTTCTTACGCAGAAGCAATTCACACAATTGGTATTATAGGTATTCGTATTGAAGCGACTTCTTTCTTCTTCTTTTATTCAAAACTGAACCTCAATCCAAAGAAACCAAATATTATATATATTTATATGTAGATAATTAACTCGCTCATGCTCTTCGAGAGCTTTTGAGGGGTCTCCTTGGGGGAGACCTAGGAGGATCAGTATAATAATCATAATAATAATTATGGGCTTATGACAAAGTAGTATCAGTTATATCTTTTGTAACTGATATTGTTTTCTCAGCAATTAACTACATGAATAATCATTGGAGTAACCTCTTCGTTTTTTGTCGAAGGAACCATATTGAAGCAAGAAATGCCCATCAATATTTTAAATTTCAGCTAATTTTGTAAACAAATTCAATATTTACAAATCACAACACTCAAGGGGTGACATGGTTTTTGGCGCTCTAGTTCCTCGGAACTGAGTGCTTATCAATTTGCCCAAATGTCTGTAATTTTGGAATATTTCGATGAAATTGGTCTTAAACGATTTGGTTCGACTCACTGATCAAGAATCCGTGGTCGGCCGGCCGTAGGCACGATAACTCTCGAACGGAATGAGCTAGAGAGTTGAAATTTTCAGAGTAGGTTTGGGGGATGAATATCTCGGCTAAGTTCGTTATTGAGCAAAATCGGACAGATGGTTTCGGAGTAACAAAAAAAAAATTTTTTTTTACGAAACAAATTCCAAATTAAATTTTTTTTAATAAGCAGTTTTATCATAAGAATTCATTCTAATCATTTTCAACTCTAACAAGCTAATACTTTCGGAGATATGATTTTTTAAAATTTCAATGTAAATCGTATTTCGCAGATTGATATAATTATTATTCTATGTATGAATTCTCATAATGTCAACTTGACAGAAGGGAATATTGTAACTTCAAAAATATTGGGGTTGAAATACTCGTATTTTAGCGATGCAACGGGGACCTCACCCGAAAATGTTTGAAAATATTACGTAAATATCGAAAGCATAATTCTGTAGTTCGAGAGAGGAGAAAATTTGGTGAACGTAGATCAGGAAATTTTTGATCGATTACAAGGTAATTTTTTATTATTACTTATCTTCTTTCATATTTGTTTTATGGAATACCTACTATTTGTAGGTACTTTAAACCTGTTTTGGGCAATTGTCATACGAAACTTGTTTTTTTGGCGCTCTAGTTCCTCGGAACAGAGTGCTTATCAATTTGCCCAAGTGTCTGTAATTTTGGAATTTTTGGCTGAAAATGGTCTCAAACGATTTGGTTCGACTCACTGATCAAGAATCCGAGTGCGAAATCGATTCTGTCCGGCCGGCCGACCGGCCGTAGGCACGATAACTCTCGAACGAAAGGAGTTAGCGGATTGAAAATTGCAAGGTGGTTTTGGAGCGTAAATATCTCGGACAAGTTCGTTCGATCTATCTGAAATTTAGCATCAAATTGTAGAATCATGACCTTTATACGCATGTGAAGTTTTGTATTGACCAGATTACCGCAAAGTGTAAAAAAAAATTGAAAATTTAAAAAAAGTTTTTCCAAAATAACTCTCGAACGGAATGAGCTAAGTCGTTGAAATTTTCAGAGTAGGTTAGGGAGATGAATATCTCGGTTAAGTTCGTTATTGGGCAAAATTGGCCAGATTTAATACGATTTCTTCCATGGTGCAGTTCTCATTCTTATGATTGCTCATTTAATCTTGATAAATAAACTATTATTTGAATTGAATTTCCTTTATGATGCAGCTCTATCATATGTATACATTGATATAATTCCCAACTCAGAGAAACCAATACTTTCGGAGATATAATTTGTCTGTTTGAACTAGAGTGCCAGAAAGCTCCTGTCCACAGGGCTTTAACCCATTTTTTTGCTGAGGTTTTTCCCTAAGCTCTTGTATCATGCGTCGATTTGTATGGTTTCCCGTTACACGAACCTCTGCACACACTTATAAAGCTCTCAATCAAAATAATATTATACTGGAGTAAATAAAGAACCAAAAATAATATATTTCAATGTATATTAATGTATGATTTTTAACATAATACATAATTATATACAAATTGAAATCAATAAATGGTATTCTAAAAAATGGAGTTTTACATTTCATATTATTAAAGCCTAGAGAATCTTCTACTGGCAGATCACTGGAAGTATAAATTTATATGAATAACTATATTTCTTATTTCTTCGGGATTGTGTCCCTATCCAAGACCTTATAAAAAAATAAAGAACAAATCTTCAAAGAAGGAGAAGCAATTTTCAGAAGAAATGGTTAAATTTCCGTTGACCCTCCAATTATATTCCTCTAAAGTCTGAAGCATACAACTATCTACGAAGAACATGGAAAAATGGTCTCATCCATTGACGTTACGCTCATGGTATAATGTAGTCTCTGGAAAGCTAGGTTTTAATGGCAGTTGGAAACTTCCCTTGAGTTATTTTCTTATAAAAAGTCTTAGTGCTAATCAATGGGCAAAGTTGTTGTTGAAATGTTTCAACTACTTTATGAAACGAAAGCTCACATCAACTTCGTCACATTTGAAGCAGCTGAATCGAATTTGGCAATGTGTTCACGCCCTGTTGGCAATTTTGATTCATTTTCATATAATTTTAAACCACATATAATCAGCCCATTTTCCAAAGAAAAAAATCTATATTTTTATATGCTTGCCACATGGTCGAATTGATAAGGAATATTCTAGGGGCCTGTAAAATTCTGTCCCAAAATAATAGAATCATCAATTGGGCTTATTTTGGTCGCTTGGTAAGCATCCAGAAGAGGGAAGGTTTGCATGTTGCAAATAAAATTGGGATGAAGAATATCAATTCCACTCAGAATAAGATGTCAGTGGAATTAGCAGCTCAGATATTGAGCAACAGCGTTGCAAATGCATTCTAATTTTGTTTGCAAAAGTATGAGGGAAGTGAGGCAGCTATAGAATTTTGCATGATGCATTCGATATTTTGAATGTAAAAAATAAATTTACAAGAAACTAGTATCGTCTGCCCCTACAATGTAGAATGAAGTCAGGGATACATGAAGTCTATATGGAAAACTGGCCCATTGGGTATAATTATAGATCTGCAAAATATGATATTATTTAAAATTTTACAACAAAAAAAGTTGATAATCTACTGACATTCAAACTAGCTCAAGATTCCATAGAAAGGGAGATCTCAAGATTCCTTGAAATTTTGCAAGCTTCTTTACGATGGATAAAAAGTCAAGAATCTATTGAGGATGAGGAAGATATACTTGTTAGTGAATTTCAGCACGATTATTTGAGGACAATGTGGTCATTAGCAGCTTTTGTTGAAAATCATCAAAAAGAACTGCTTTCATACCATCTGATGGAAGGTTGTCCAGGTGGTCGAGGTGTGTTTGGTCATCTCTTAATCCTGTCAAATCCAAGGCTGGATCATTGGTTCTAGGAGCACTTTGTTTTTTACCCAAGCAGGTCGCTGGCCTCACTTGGAACCTTCCTCTTTTATCAAGGCTTGGGACCGGCTATGAAGTCACTGAGCTACTCGATCCACCAGCTCCTAACATAGGCAGAGTTGAAAATATTGTGCATAATATCGTAGGCTTCCTCGTGGCAAATTTAATTAAGACATATTACATGTCAGACTTGCATTGATAATTTAATATCAATAAATATTGCAAACCATACAAAATCATCTGTATTGAAAAATAGAGGGCCATATTTGTTTCCACCTTCAGACGGGATACATATATGCCAAATAACAGAGAGTTATTCGAACAAATAAAGGAATCTAATTTACCAAATCAAATATAGTCAATTATTTAATTAATCCTGTATTCAGAGCTGTTAACTTAACGGTTCTTTTCAATTGAACCATATAACTAATCAAGATATTTTTGAAATCCATAGAATGAATTTGGATAAACTAGTCTTGAGAAAACCCATGAAAAAGCTGTCTTTGGGGTGAATAAACCTTCCAAAAGATTGTTCAATCAATAATTGATACTGATACTATGAATAATATAACTCTTACTGAACTTGGAACTGTAAATGGCCACGGACAGACCATATTTCTACTCATTTTGCTAAGAATGTAGTGAAATGAAACTTTATTTACCCGTTGTTGTTATGTTGATTCAACATGTGGTAATGCTATCTTGTTTATTCTCATTGGTATTTCTATTACTAGAGTACCGCATGTATATAGTGCGTTTCACTGACTAGACACCAAATGTCAGACGAAAATATTCATATATCCAAAGCCATAACTAGTGCATCAAAATTCAGAATGTTTTTAATTACTAACCACATATAAGTACATATATCTTCCTCATGCAAAAAATTCTATCCGCCTGTTGGCACAACGGATTGGAAGATTAGTTCTAGTATAAATTCTACATCATTCTCCCATTATTTTCTACAAAACATTGCTGAGCAAGAAAAAAATGGAGAACTTTCTTCAATGCTGACCTGTTTATTGCGCAAACTGCTGAATGCTCACTTGCATTGTGGGAACTTGTTGAGCATTATTTTCTTTAACGTACCAAGTCGATTCACCAGACACTTAACCACTTTTCGTACATAGTTACATAGAAGTAACTATGGCTCTAATTTTATTCTACACATTCCCTTACTATGACCAACAATCGTAAATCGTTCTATGGATATCTTTTCACAAACAATGGACACCTTCAGAAAAGCCATGTTCTCTTGTATCTCTGGAAATTCAACCGTCATAACTTTCTTTTGCTTAGTTATAAGTTTAAAGAGGGTTTCCCGTGTAGCATATGCTGTATGTATCTGAAAAAATAAATAAACTAACTTCAAGTCCTTGTCATTTTATTCAGAACAGAATGGTTTATTACGTAGTTGTATCGGTCTACATTCAACATGAACAAGCTTTCCAAAGCAAAAAGACTTCAGGTCAGTGCTTTTAAGGACACCGGTCTTTTATATAGTTTTTAATATTCTATTTTCCAAAATCTTTCTTCGTCTGCTTCGAACAATAAGAATAAACTCATAAAAATAATATTAAGTATTTCCATTTCCTAGATTAAGGTACTGACCAGCCCTTATATATGTTAACGTTTTGATGTAGAATCTTCATTAGAATTTTTTAGTGGCATAGGAGAGTAATTATCTAGACTTATAGTTTTTAATCTACAAGTAAAAAAAGTTTGAGTATTCAGTAAAACATTCATGTTGCTTGAAACATGCTAATTATATCCAAAACAAGTAGTTCAAAATGAATGCAAACATAATGTATTGGCAAAAAGGAATAATGAATGATTTACTGTCACACGAAAGTGTTCACAATACGTACCAAAAGTTTTATATGTTCAATAGCAAGAAAGTATGTTCACATAAAATTTTCCAGACTTCTCGGATATTTTGTATTTCTATCCAATTGTTTGATGCATAGTTAGATAAGAAACTCATTTATATATAAGCCTTATGTGAAAATTCCTTCTCGAGTTTCAGAGAACCAAAGTCAAGGTAATGTAGAATCCATTTGGACTACTACCGATAAACAGGTTTGCACTTCCAAATTGACCGCCATGAAGATTTTTATTCGATCTAGGTCACTATTTTATGAAATTAGCGAGAGAACACAATTTTGGAACCAGATTTCTCACATTTCGGAAAACACATTACATATCTCGTTTTGACGTTTTCAAATATTCCAATAAGATTTGTTGGTTATATGTATGCATGTATGTAAATTCTCGAACAAACACGAGCCCCAAAATAGTAACCCCCTATTTGGGGAGGTTTGAACATGGACTCAGCACAGTAAGGCTATGTACCCAATCTAAGTAATTTTCTTCGTCGTATATCCTGGTGTCCCTGGGGCCAACGGGAGTCTCGGATGAACCGATCACCAGGAATGTTATAACCTCGTGTACGCTCACAATTCAACTATCACCAGACATCTTGACAACCGTTCCAAATTTTCAAAAATTACAATAACACTTATCACATTTAATAATCTTAGTCGTTCTTATTAATATATTTTCAATTTATACTTAATTTTGAAGTTCCAAACTGGGACGCGGGGAAAGTAGACATCCCGCCGTAACGACCATTTTGGAACTCCCATTTGTTGGTTATGTTTTCAAATCATTTTGACATACTGTGCGCATGCGCAGTAGCGTTGTAGGGACATGACCTTGAATTGTTCGAGCTTCAATATTAAGGACGGAATGTTCTGACGTACGCAGTATATGTCTATTAGGTATATGGAATTCGCGAACGCTGGAAATTTAAATCAAAACGACCATGGAATAGACGAAAATGACGTCACAATGGTGGACCCAATAGTGTCCCCCAAAATTTGGATGCGCAGTGGTCGAAGCTCATTCTCTTTCCCTCTATTTCTCTGGACTTCTCTGGATAGGCTTTCGTCAAGAATATGAAGGGACTGCTCCCTTTCTGCTCCTCTTGAAATTATATTTCAGAAGACTTTTCCCTCTCATACTCTCTATCGTCGTGGTTGAAAGCTTCAGGGTAGGTAGATCTGTACTCACAAATCTTTTACAGTCAATGATTGGACGGGGTCCTTCGATGCCGGAGCCTCCACCGATGTAATCTACTTGGACTTCTCTAAGGCATTTGATCGAGTTCCTCTGAAAGGACTTCTTACTAAACTCAATCATTTTGGAATCACAGTCAACCTTCTGTTATGGATCGAGGCCTTTCTCAGTAACAGAGAGTTTTGCGTACGTGTGTCTGATGGCATTTCTATCCCCAGACCAGTTCTCAGTGGTATTCCCCAAGGCTCGGTTCTGGGACCTATTCACCCCTCCAGCTATAATGAACTCACACAAGCCTGCTCATATCTCCACCAATATGAATCCGATTGTGTTCAAACTTGGAACATGGCTTCAAATTTGTTGGTAGTTTGGCTCTCGCAAAATTACAGCGATATCAGACGGATAGTTTCTGAGATATAGGATTTTCAATAATTTTTTCAAATTATTCTAGTCATACGCTCCTCACAAAATTTCTAAAAGATTTGCATGTCGGCATTTTACAACTGAAGCCCTTGCTACAAAAAGGTGTTAACTCACTTTTTTCTGAAATTGTAATTTGTGCTTGCAAGAAGGTGTTAAGTTATCATCCTCTTACGTTCAAATTTGAACGTACTCGCTGGAACATGCGCAAGGGTCGCCCATACTCGAGCGCAAGTATCGAGTAATCAGAGTGAGGTGCTACATCTGGTTCATTATTGCGCGTATCTTCTGGGGAACATCGCGTTATCATTTTGCCCAAATGTCTGTAACTTTCGAATTCTTCGACGAAAATGGTCTCAAACGATTTAGTTCGACTCTCCAATGAAGAATTCGAGGTCAAATTTGATTCTGTCCGTCCGGCCGTTGCCACGATAACTTGAGAACGAAAAGAGCTAGCGACTTTAAATTTTCAGAGTAGGTGGCGCATCCCAATACGACAGACAAGTTAATGGGCATAATCGGCCCAGTGGTTTCCGAGTAATAATTTTGTTTTCAACCAATATTAATCCGATCGAATTGAAACTTGGTGAGTAGTTGTAGAATATGAACCTAAGCACGTTTGTGAAATTTAGTGCGAATCGTATGGATAGAAAATTATTAAAGAATTATGAAAAAATATTTTTGTTGTCACGATAACTCGAGAACGGAAAAAGATAGCGGCTTGAAGTTTTCAGGTTAGGATGTGCATCAGAACGCAACATTTCAGTTTGTTTATGAGCATAATCGGCCAAATGGTTTTAGAGTTATAGCCATCTGAAATTTGGTTGTTATTTCCTCAATAACTCGAAAAATACTAAACCGATTGAATTCAAAAATGGTTGTTAATTGTAGAATGCCAACGCGAAAATACTAGCAAAATTTCGTGAGGATAGTATTTGTAGAACATTTTTAAAAAATTATTGAAAATTGAAAAAAAAATTCTATATATCAGTAACTATTATTTGAAATTGCTGAAATTTACAAGAGCCTGTTGATTTCAACTGAACCTCCTGTATTCTCAGTATATGCCTATTCTTTTACGAAGAAAGATATGTAGTTTTATATATAATATTTGTAATCTCGAAATTGATGGGTATGTCTCACAGTGGGATTCTATGATTGAATTTCGATTATTTAGGAGAAAGCATTCTAACATTAAGGTACTAACAGTTGAATTTACTGATTTAATGAATGAGTTGATTATGATGGCGATTGGAAGATAATAAAAAAATATATATTTATCATCATCCTATTATTGAACCCTACCAAGTAGGGAAGAAGGAGAAGGTATTCATTGTTCTTTTATTTTTTCATCATTGTACGTTAGAACGAGAAAAATTCGAGCTAGCTGGGGTTCTAGCGTATCAATCCGTCTTGCAGTGATATCCCTGGACGCTAGAGGGCACTGGTAGCGCCAACACAAGGAATCAAAACAGTGTTATCTGCGCATAACCTGGAAGATATCCATGCATTTCTCGAAACTGTAAATTTTGAGTTAGCACCTTTTTGCACCAAGGGCTTCAACTAATAACCATGTTTCAATTGGATCAGATTAGTATTTTTTGAGTTATCAAGGACATAACATCCAAATTTCAGATAGGTATAGCTCCAAAACTGTTTTATAGATTATGCCTATTAACAAACACCAATCTCATATTCGGAGTGCAAGTCGCTATCTCGTCCCATTCTCAACTTATCGTGGGATGAACAATATTATAACAGAATATTTCCCTCCTGTCAAAAATCCCCTGTGATTGAAGTGCAATTACCGCATGATTACAGCGATAATTATCTATGTAGAAAGCGATCATTATCTTGTAGAAACTGATAATTGTCTTGTACACAGATATCTATGGATCAGTTCAAACGCGATTCCATTGTATGTCAGTTTGACAAGCAATGTCGAAGACGTTATTAAAAATGTCTCGTTTTGGTTTTGCTTCCTTACAAGCCATTGAAGAAGAAGTTTCGGAAATAGAACCAATCAATACAAAAAATAATAGAAAATACGTGTGGCGTCAGTTTATGGGCTTCTGTGAAGAGAAAAATTATATTTTGGATGGAAGAACACCAATTGATGTTTTGGCAAAAATATTAACAGACTGGGCATTTAATATGCGTAAGCAAAATGGCGATGAGTACAAGGAATATACTGTTAAAACGATTTGGAACGTAACCGCTAAATTACTAATGGAAAAATATTTCACCGAATTCAATATCCAATTCAATCCTTTCACTAATATTGAATTCAAAGCAGCCAGAGACGCGAAAAAAGCCAAGAGAAAACAACTGCAAAGAGATCCACAGAAGAGGAAGAAAAGTGCAGTTTTTGGGCGTATGTTCTAGGGGAACATCGTCCTATCATTTCGTCCAAATGTCTGTAATTTTCGAATTTCGAGCTGAAAATTGGCTAATAGACTAATTCGGACTCCCTGATCACGAATCCGGTGTCAGATTTTAGGGTGCCGTCCGGCCGGCCGGCCGGCCGGCTGGTTTTCCGGCCGTAGGCACGATAACAGGAGCACCGAAGGTCCTATCGACTTCAAACTTTCAGGGTAGGTTTCTGATCAAAATGCGACGGTTAAGTTCGTTAACGGGCAAAATCGGCCGGACGGTTTAGGAGTTATAGACATTTAAAATTTTGAGGTTATTTCCCTGATATTTCAGGAACTAAAGAAGATGTTGAATCGAAACTTGGTAGTCAGTTCGAGGATATAAACGCGCAACTTTTGGCAAAATTCTGTTATGATCGAAATGTTGGTAATTTTTAAAAAAATATTTCTTTTAATTTTTTCGAAAAAAAAAATTTTTTTTCGTGAACTATTCATCAGATTGCAACAAAAACTTGTACTAACGTCAATTGTAGTATTTTGCAACATTGTGCAAAATTTTGGCTCTATACGATTTCAATTTCTGGAGATATAAGACAAAATGTGTCAAATTTCCTGGGTCTCTCTCAGTATTTTCATCGATTATTATATAATAATCTCAATAATATTAAGGTATTCAACATGATACTGCTTTTTTTCTTTTTCTAAGGTACGATGAATTCCAAAATATGGTTCGTGTTTGCGACGAAGACAAACGAGACAAAAGAAGATGTACGTGATTTGAAATATCTGGGTGAAAATATAAAAAAATTGGTTCAAGCTTAATTCGAATTTACCATGGTAAATTCGGATTTACCATTCGAATTAAGCTTGAACCAATTTTTTTATATTTTCACCCAGATATTTCAAATCACGTACATCTTCTTTTGTCTCGTTATCGTCTCCACCAAACAGTAAGCAAACAAAACAAAAAAAAACGCATGTTTCCCTTAATATCCGCACAACCTTTTCATAAACATTTGCGTCAAACTAAACTTTAATTTTGTTAGATCACACACCCTCATTGTCAGTCCTTAAATCTTCTACGCAACTTTATAACAAGAAACAATAATTGGCACCTAAAATACCTATCTATTTAGCGTAACCAAAAACAAGGTATACTACTACTGAGCGTAGCTATATCTATTCCGAATCATCGCCCGAGAATCGCTTGGGACTAGCTGGTCTCTGAGTGAGGACGTTTGCCGTTTCCATGGTAACCGGCAATTTCGCTTGGATGAATGGGCGATCGAGATTCAGCCCGTCATAGTACGGACGCTCATAGTAAACCATGTCTATGCGTACGCTTAACGCAAACGTAATTATTGTGAAATATAGTTGGTCGCTAGGAAAGAATGTTTTAATTTTAATTTAATCCAGTTTGAAGAGCTCGGATATGAAATACACAAATTAATTGTTTATTTATTATAAGTACGTCATTTTTCTAGGAAGGGCGGCGTTCGAAAAGTCGAATTTGTTCACTAACAAAAATTTCAATTTTAGGATAGTCGCTAAAAATTCCGAGCCTCACATTGACTGATCGATCATTAAGACATCCGTGGCACAAATATTCGCACACAGCTGAAAATTGGTAGGATTGTTCAAAATACCATTATAAATGAAATCTAAATTCTCATCTCATCTCATCGATCCAATACCGAGAAAAAAATTTACTCGGGGTCAAAGGTCACAAAAACGGGTTGTTCGCGATTTTCAGCAAAACGGTCAGTTTTATCATAAAATTAGCCGAGACAAAAATTGTAGATCAGATAATTATCGGAAGTAATTGCACAAGTGCATCAAAATTACCGATAATTTTGCATGACAGCGTGTTGTCAAAAAACTGCATGAGTTTATTTTCATTTTTTGGGAAAGAGCCCGACACCGAAGGTGGAGGGCTCTTTCTCCAAAAATGAAAATGACCGAATGCAGTTTTTCAATGACAATAAGCTGGAATGCGAAATTATCCGGTTCATTTTGATGCACGAGTGTAATTCGGGGGAATATTTCCCGAATGAACAGTTAACTTGTCAAACTGACGTTACCAATCAATGAATTTCTACCTCGTTATCAACATATTATATTAGGTAACTGAAAAATGAAGAGATCCAATGTATTTTATTCCTATAATATGAAAGCATGCGTAAAAATATATCGAAACTTTATTTATTTAGAACGAAATATTATTTATTTGGAAACGAAATCAAAAGTTGCAGGAGCTGCAGTTAAAAACACAATTATTATAAGTGTTCTGATTAGACAATGCTGCTATCGGAGCATTAACAGCAGAAGAGGATGTTTGGGAAAGCTGTGCCTGTTGTACATCATTAGCACGCATTCTTCTGACGATTTCTTCATGGTGATCTTCATCCATTTGAAGATATGGTGTTATTGATTTGGAATTTGTGTGACCTGTGATTTTTATGAGTTGTTGCTCCCCCACCCCATTTTTTGCGAGATTGGAAACAGCCGTAGCTCGTAACGAATGATTTGTTATCTTGATGTTTTCCGTATTCAAACCAGAAGCTTTGGCTTGTACAACAGTCCATTTGCTCACTGTATTTCGTCCAGCAGGAATGTCTTTGTACCATTTTCTATTCAACTTCCAAGCGGGATTTACAGTGAGAAAGAGTCGTTTTGTTTTTATTTCAACCCGCTTTTCTAGGAATTTTTTGTACAGTCGGATCGGACACATATCAGCATTAATATTATTCTTTACTAGCCATTTTGATGAAGCGCATGGTTTTTCCCCTCCTTGGGTCGTCTTAGTAAATACGGGATCGCAAATAATTCTTCCTGTCTTTTCACCAACGTTATTTTCTTCTTCTTTGAAGTACGAAATTAGGCACTTGTGGCCTTCTCCACCACGCCAAGCTAATTCAAAAGCAAAAACAAAAAATAATTTCTTCTGCAAACCATCCGGGGTGTTTTCGTCGCAAACACGAACCATATTTTGGAATTCATCGTACCTTAGAAAAAGAAAAAAAGCAGTATCATGTTGAATACCTTAATATTATTGAGATTATTATATAATAATCGATGAAAATACTGAGAGAGACCCAGGAAATTTGACACATTTTGTCTTATATCTCCAGAAATTGAAATCGTATAGAGCCAAAATTTTGCACAATGTTGCAAAATACTACAATTGACGTTAGTACAAGTTTTTGTTGCAATCTGATGAATAGTTCACGAAAAAAAATTTTTTTTTTCGAAAAAATTAAAAGAAATATTTTTTTAAAAATTACCAACATTTCGATCATAACAGAATTTTGCCAAAAGTTGCGCGTTTATATCCTCGAACTGACTACCAAGTTTCGATTCAACATCTTCTTTAGTTCCTGAAATATCAGGGAAATAACCTCAAAATTTTAAATGTCTATAACTCCTAAACCGTCCGGCCGATTTTGCCCGTTAACGAACTTAACCGTCGCATTTTGATCAGAAACCTACCCTGAAAGTTTGAAGTCGATAGGACCTTCGGTGCTCCTGTTATCGTGCCTACGGCCGGAAAACCAGCCGGCCGGCCGGCCGGCCGGACGGCACCCTAAAATCTGACACCGGATTCGTGATCAGGGAGTCCGAATTAGTCTATTAGCCAATTTTCAGCTCGAAATTCGAAAATTACAGACATTTGGACGAAATGATAGGACGATGTTCCCCTAGAACATACGCCCAAAAACTGCACTTTTCTTCCTCTTCTGTGGATCTCTTTGCAGTTGTTTTCTCTTGGCTTTTTTCGCGTCTCTGGCTGCTTTGAATTCAATATTAGTGAAAGGATTGAATTGGATATTGAATTCGGTGAAATATTTTTCCATTAGTAATTTAGCGGTTACGTTCCAAATCGTTTTAACAGTATATTCCTTGTACTCATCGCCATTTTGCTTACGCATATTAAATGCCCAGTCTGTTAATATTTTTGCCAAAACATCAATTGGTGTTCTTCCATCCAAAATATAATTTTGAAGATGTACGTGATTTGAAATATCTGGGTGAAAATATAAAAAAATTGGTTCAAGCTTAATTCGAATTTACCATGGTAAATTCGAATTTACCATGGTAAATTCGAATTAAGTGTCCAATACAAAATAATGGACAACATAATTTACCATGGTAAATTCGATTAAGGGTGTCCAATACAGAAGAATGGACAATAGAACATACGCGCCAAAGCTCCAGACTTCACGTCAGTGCTTGAACCATTTTTTTTTCGTAATTTTTTTGAAATTTTCTAGGGGTACGGTTCTTAAAAAAATTTAAATACGTCTTTATGTTGATTTCGCAAACCGTTAAACCGATTATGCCCAAAAACGAACTTAACTCTCCCATTCGGATACGCAACCTACCCTGAAAATTACAAGTCCCTAGCTCCTTTCGTTCGAAAGTTATCGAGGCAACGGTCACCCATCTACTGAACTCACACTTCTTCTTTGGGTGCCTTGTCTGTCTTCAGACGTTGGCTGACATCATGTTTATAGTTTCCTGGAACCCTTCTCTATCGGCGGCTAAGCGAAATAGTTCTTCAACCGTAAGATTACACCATTGTCTGATATTGCGTAGCCAGGATAGCTTTTTCCTTCCTATCCACCTTCTTCCTTCCACCTTCCCTTGTATTATGAGCCTCAATAGCTGATACTTGGGACCTCTGATTATGTGCCCAAAGTATTCTGTCTTCCTTCTCTTTATAGTATTGAGCAGTTGTCGCTCCGTATTCATCATTCTAAGGACGTCTTCATTCGAGGTGTGCGAGATCCATGATATTTTCAAGATCCGACGGTAGCACCACACTTCAAATGCTTCTAGTCTGTTCATCATTCTGGCCTTTAGAGTCCATGTCTCACATCCATATAGCAGTATTGACCACACATAGCATCTCAAGACTCTTTTGCGGAGGCTCATTGAAAGATTTCTATTACATAGAACGGGCTTCCACGTTGTGAAGGTCTTACGTGCTATTGCGATTCGTGTAATTATCTCTTCATCAGAGTCCGCATTTGTATTCAACCAGCTGCCCAAGTATCTGAAGTGGTCCACTCGTTCTATTATCTCTCCATCGTTCCAGATCTGTCGTTTATTCTCGTTTATTTTTCCGACTGCCATCCACTTGGTTTTTGTGGTGTTAATTTTGAGACCTCTTTGGCCGCTCGCTTCGTTCACTAGATTTAGCAATGTTTGGAGGTCTTCTGGATTTTCCGCAAGAATGGCTGTATCGTCGGCGTATCTAATATTGTTAATTGTTTCTCCGCCGATTCTTACACCTTCTTGTCTGTCATCTAAGGATTCTTTGAATATTTCTTCCGAATACATGTTAAAGAGGGTTGGCGATAGGACACAACCTTGTCTTACTCCACGTTTGATGGGTAGTTTCTGAGATTGGCTGTCTTCAATTTGTATGGTAGCTACTTGGTTATAATATAGATATTTTAGAAGTCTAATGTCATAGTTATCCAGTCCTGCAGCCTCCATGTATTCAAAGAGTAGCTCATGCTGTACTCGGTCGAACGCCTTTTCGAAGTCTATGAAGCATACATAGATGTTCTTTCGAAATTCACAGCTTTTTTGGAGTAGGACGCGCATACAGAACAGAGCCTCCCGCGTTCCCAGGCCACTTCTAAATCCAAACTGCTTGTCGCTCACATTACTCTCACATAGTCGGAATATTCGGTTTTGTGTTATGCGTAGAAGAATCTTAAGTGTGTGACTCATCAGGCTGATCAGTCTGAAGTCACTACAATTAGTGGGTCTGCTTTTCTTTGGTATTGTTATAAAAAGTGATTCCAACCAATCATCCGGTATTTTTCCTTCGCTGTAGATTTTGTTAATAAATGTGGTCAGGCAAGTAATACTTTCTTCATCAAGAATTTTTAGCAGTTCAACAGGAATCAGGTCCGGACCAGGTGCTCTATTGTTTTTTGCCTGTTGTATTGCTCTTTCGACCTCTGCCTTTAGTATACTGGGGCCTCTGTCTATATCTTTGTCACAGATCGTGTATGCCATGCTTCCTCGGTTGGCGTCGTCGAAGAGGCTAGTGACATATCTTTCCCATTCTTTACATTGTTGTTCTTGGTCAAGGAGATTTCCGCCTGGGTCCTTTAATAGGTGGACGTGTTTTGGCTTTTTAATTCCGGAGGTATATTTAAGTTTTTTGTGGAGATTGAAGCTGTCATGATTTTTCTCCAGAACTTCAACTTCCTTACAACAATTCTCTAGCCATTTTTCTTTGGCTTTTGAACTCACACAAGGCTGCTCGAATCTCCAACAATATTTAACCGATCGTGTTAAGACTTATTGAATCTTGGTAGTAGAGTTGGGTTCTAAAGGGGAATAGTTACTGATATATAGAATTTTTTTTTTAATTTTCAATGATTTCTTAAACATTTTCTACAAATACTATACTCACGAAATTTTGCAAGAATTTTCGCGTTGGCATTCTACAACTAATAACCATGTTTCAATTCAATCGGTTTAGTATTTTTTGAGTTAATGAGGAGAAAAAAACAACCAAATTTCAGATGGCTATAACTCTAAAACCGTTTGTCCGATTATGCTTATAAACAAACTCAAATGTCGCGTTCTGATGCACATCCTAACCTGAAAACTTGAAGCCGCTATCTCTTTCCGTTCTCAAGTTATCGTGACAACAAAAATATTTTTTAATAATTTTCTAGCCGTACGATTCGCACAACATTTCATAAACGTGCTAAGGTTCATATTCTACAACTACTGACCAAGTTTCAATTCGATCAGATTTATATTGGTTGAAAACAAGATTATTACTCGGAAACCACTGGGCCCATTATGCCCATTAACGATCTTGTCCGTCGTATTGGGATGCACCACCTACCCTGAAAATTTCAAGTCGCTAGCTCTTTTCGTTCTCAAGCTATCGTGGCAGCGGCCGGACGGCCGGCCGGACAGAATCAAATTTGACCTCGAATTCTTCATTGGGGAGCCGAACTAAATCGTTTGAGACCATTTTCGTCAAAAAATTCGAAAGGTACAGACATTTGGGCAAAAGGATAACGCGATGTTCCCCAGAACATACGCGCAAAAACACGAAAAATCGGCCAAACATATGAACAATATTGTAAGCTTCCAGCTGTTGGTCACAACTAATATCGCTTCTGTTTTAAGTACTGCATATGTCGAAAATACTCGTAAGCACAACGAAATGACATAAAAAAACCGTTAGGTCCTGTCAAAAATTATCGATAGTCTGAAGAGTTGTGGTAAATGCAATCTTGTACTACGTGGTCATAATGAGTCGGCAGACTCGATTAATAACACGATAAAACGAGAACGTTACCGCTTGCTTACGTACTTAATTAATATAGTGGCGTATGGTTTGCTTTGTGAAGTTTTGGTTATTTTAATATCGATGCCACTGACAACCGCAGAAACTGAAAGATTTTTCTGTATGTACTTTGAAATTGATCGAGAAGTTTCTAAGGAATACAATGTCGGAAGAAAGACTGACGGCGCTCGCAATGTTGTCCATCGAAAAAAATTTACTTGAAGACATTCTTGACTTAAACGAAAAGGTGATCATGAAGTTCTTCTGCGACAAAAACAGAAGGATTGAGTTTCATCTCAAGATGTAGGCATTTGGTAATTACCTTTTGAAAATATATATACTTTTTTTTATTCGCGAATCAGCGCCCCCCTGAACAAAATTATCACCAGGCACCAATGTTCCCAGTTGAAACTGATTCATCTCGGTTTCGGCAAAACCACCTAATTGCAGTTTACGGAAAACACGATTCTGGTGGTTCGTATATCAAGTTTTCCTTTCCTCCAGATTAAACTGTTCTCAAACATTTTCCCCAAGGGTGAGTCGGACCTAGCGTCGCTTTCATAGAAGGTATCAAATTCCTGAAGCAGAAAGTTTGCGATCGTCGCCAATATCAAACCTCATTTTCTGTAACGATGACATTAAAGTAATCTCCGTTGAAATTAGATTTAATCAGTGAGATAGTTCGCGTGAGTATAGTTTTGAGTGCCTCGTATTCGATTCGTCGAATGTCATATCAAGAAAGCAGAGAATAATTTACATATCATCAGAATTTAAATTGAAATTCGATCCATTTAAAGTTAGCCGATGGAAATGAATTTTGGAATTTAGACGGAGATAATCGCAGAAACCGAAAGGTAATGAGCATGTTCGGTTGATTTTGGTATGCTTGTTGACCGGAACAGAGTGTCTATCAATTTGCCAAAATGTCTTTTACTCTCGAATTATTATCCGAAAATTACTCAAACGGTTAGTTTTGACTCACTGATGAAGAGTCCGTGGTCAAACTTATTTATGTCCGCCCACCCGTCAGCACGATTACTTGCGAACGCAATCAGTTAGTTCGTTAATGGGTAGAATCCGCCAAGTGGTTTTGGATATACAGGGTGTTTCACGAATGATTGTAGAGGCTTTCAGTGCATAGATGCAGGACATTTTGGTCAGTCTAAATCAGTGTTCAAAATATGTTCTAACTATATTCGTCTAAGAGATACAGGATGTTTTATGTATTTTATAAAAAAATTTCAATCGGCATAATTCTTGAACGCCAGCATGAAAATTTCAGAGAATGAGTATAGGCATATGCCTAATATTCGCTCAGAATGACTTGTTGGTAGCGCAGGTATGGACTGAGAAAATTATTTTCTTTATTACACATTTTGTAAAACACCATGTAGTACATGAAATATTCAAGAAGAGAACATTGCTATGTTCAAAAACATAGTTGGAATGATAGAAATTCTCATTCTCGCATCATTACACTTTTTGTTTTGAATAACTATATAAAACATATGGTAGCAGAATCAAAGATTTGATAGAAACAAAAACAAAAATATCGAACATTGAAGTGAACTAACTCATTATAAAAGGGAATTAAAGGAATGAGAATGGGATTTGTTCCTGAAAATAACCCTGTTTCTTTTTGACACTTGCTAGCTCTTGTATTGAATGTGTTGTAGCTTTCATTAGCCTCTCTAGTCGATTATTTGTCTCCTCACATGCAGTTTATCCAGATCATTGGTTTGGTAGAAGGGGACCTCATGACTTGGCTGCAAGATCCTCAGATCTTACATGCTTGGATTATTTCCTCTGAGAACACTTGAAAAATAAAGTTTACTCCGCAGAAATCGTGCTTCATGTGAAGAGATACACGAAATCGACCAGCAATTATAAAGAAAGCTGTAGCGCATTTGATCACAAGAGCTTAAAAATGTCTAGAAGAAAGAGGGAGTAGTTTCGAAAACAAGTTATGATTTTTTCTCATTTATTTTCAATTGTTTTTGGTTTAATATATGTTCATAAGATGAATTTTACATTTTTGCGCGTATGTTCTGGGGAACATCGCGTTATAGTTTTGCCCAAATGACTGTAACTTTCGAATTTTTTGACAAAAATGGTCTCAAACGATTAAGTTCGACTCCCCAATGAAGAATTCGAGGTCAAATTTGATCTGTCCGTCCGGCTGTCCGGCCGTTGCCACGATAACTTGAGAACGAAAAGAGCGACTTGAAATTTTCAGGGTAGGTGGCGCATCTCAATACGACGGACAAGTTCGTTAATGGGCATAATCGGCCCAGTGGTTTCCGAGTAATAATTTTGTTTTCAACCAATATAAATCAGATCGAATTGAAACTTGGTGGGTAGTTGTAGAATATGAACCTAAGCACGTTTGTGAAATTTTGTGCGAATCATATGGCTAGAAAATTTTATAAAAATTCTTAAAAAATATTTTTGTTGTCACGATAACTTGAGAACGGAATGAGATAGCGGCTTGATATTTTCAGGTTAGGCCAAAAAAAAATTCTAAATATCAGTAACTATTCGCTTGAATTGCTGAAATTTTGCAAGAGCTGTCATAACCTAACTCTACTGCCAAGTTTCAAGTTTTAATACGATCGGTTAAATATTGTTGGAGATTCGAGCATTCTTGTGTGAGTTCAGTAGATGGGTGACCGTTGCCTCGATAACTTTCGAACGAAAGGAGATAGAAACTTGCAATTTTCAGGGTAGGTTGCGTATCCGAAAGGGAGAGTTGAGTTCGTTTTTGGGCATAATCGGTCTAACGGTTTCCGAGTTATACCCACCTGGAATATTATTTCCTTAATAACTCAAAAAATAAATATTCGATCGAAATGGTGCTTGGTAACTAGTAGTAGAAAATCAACACAAAGACGTGTTTAAAATTTTGTAAGAACCGTACACCTAGAAAATTCGAAAAAAATGACAAAAAAAAAATTTAAGAACAGTACCCCTAGAAAATTTTGAAAAAATCACGAAAAAAAAAATTGGTTCAAGCACTGACGTGAAGTCAGAAGCTTTTGCACGTATGTTCTATTGTCCATTCTTCTGTATTGGACACCCTAATCGAATTTACCATGGTAAATTATGTTGTCCATTCTCCTGTATTGGACACTCTTAATTCGAATTTACTATGGTAAATTCGAATTAAGTCTATAATTTACCATGGTAAATTCGATTAAGGTTGTCCAATACAGAAGAATGGACAATAGAACATACGCGCAAAAGCTTCTGACTTCACGTCAGTGCTTGAACCAATTTTTATTCTTAAGCCCAATTTATAATAGCTCAATTAAATGTTCAATGTTATTTCGAGTCTCAGTTGGGAAATATCGGTCTAAGCAACCAAAACACACGAAACTATTCCTTCACGCTTCTATCGATAATTATATCGAGTTTTTGATTTTTTGGCATAAAATCTTCAATTATACTGTGGTTCAATTATTCGAAGAAAGAATTTTCAAAGACGAATTATTTGAAAATGAGTATTCCTATCATTTCTATTTTCAGGTACCTCCATAGGTAATCAAATGTGGAACTTCTAAATTCATGTATTGGATGGAATGAGATGCAGTACTATAATTAAAATATTACTGAGAATTTCGATTGATTCAATATGAATTAACGCATTATTCGGAGATTCATAGATCCTGGTTTATTATAAATTGAAAATACCAAATATTCAATAGTTTATAAAATATTAATACGAAGTGTGCCATCATTGCCAATAAGCTTGTTTGAAAGAGCATTTATTGTAGATTCTGAGAAAAACATCACTTCTTGAAAATTTTATGTACAGGGTGTTTTGAAGAATGTGGAATAAAGAAGATAATTTTCTCAGTTTGGACTTGTGCTATTAACAAGTCATTATTAGCAAATATTAGGCATAGGCCTATACTCATTCCCTGGAATTTTCATGAAGATCCATGCAGGCGTTCAAGAGTTATGCTGATTGAACGTTTTTGATAAAATGCATGAAACATCCTGTATCTCTTAGATGAATATAGTTAGGAAATATTTCGAACAATGATTTAGACTAACCGAATTGTCCTGCATCTGCACTGAAAGCCTGTACAATCATTCGTGAAACACTCATATAGCCATCTGAAATTTTGTTTTCCAAATAACTCAAAAAATGCTCTTACCAAATTGAAGCTCGGTAGTGAGTTGAAAAATACCGATGTGATCTGTGAGGATCACTATTCCCTGTTTACTCAAATACTAATAGTGCTAAGCCTAAGCTGGCGAAAGGATACAGTAACAAAGCCTACACAGAACACGACTGACTCTCCTTACTTGGGGATGACTTAGGAGGGTCAATATAATCATAAACATGTCATCAGTAAGCGCACTGACGCAGATGTGCTAAGAAATGTATGTGCAAGCAGTAGGTCTGGAAATCAACATCTCTAGAACAAAATTCATGACTAATCTGGTTTCCAGTAAAAACATCGTTGTCGAAGATGAAGAAGTAGAACTCGTGGATAATTATAGATTGGTCATGAAGTCCGAATCTCAAGAGATAACCAGACTTGCGAACTGACGAGGAGAATAACGCTTCCATGGGCAACCTTCGGAAAACTTCGAGGAGTGCCTAAGACCAACCTGCCAGTTTGCCTGAAGGGGAGAGTATTCGACAAATGTGTATTGCCGTTAATGGCATACGAAGCCTTAACCATAGCATCAGCTAACAAGCTCAGAACAACATAGCGCAAAATGGCAAGATCAATACTCAGAGTTTCACTAAGAGATGTCAGAAATGAAGATATACACTGAAGAACAGGTGTTGGTGACAAACGAAGCAAAGGAAGACCTTCGACTCGTTGTACTGATGATATCAAGAGGCCTACTAGTTTGTATACAGGCAGCTCAAAACAGAAAGGGATAGTAAAGAATAGGGGAAGCTTATGTCCAGCGGTGGATGCAGAGGGCTAATTCATGATGATGATGATGATGATGATGAACGTGAGCAAGCATGTCAAAGAGTACTGACTTCACGTCAGTGCTTTTATATATTCTTCCTGTTATCGTTCGATCTTTCTATAATTTGCGTAATTTAGATGACGCAGTTCGAGCTATTGTAAGACGGAGGTTAAACGGTAACAACCTGGTATCAATCTGGCCATCAATCTGGACCATCATTCCATCAATCTACGCGTATGGAATCCGTTTTCCGTCAATCTCACATCAATCAACGATTGATGTCAGACTGAACTGATGCCAGATTGACCTGATGGGGTTACACGGTCAATATGGTATCAATCCGGCATCAATAACCATGTCAAAGCTACAAAAGGAAAACTGATTTTTTCTTAAATTTCAACAGCGTGTATCTTTTTACCTGAGAACAATTTTGAAAAATGCAAACGAAAGAATGTGGGGAAGCCCTGTGGACACAGGCTTTGGCACTGTTGTCAAACTACTAGCGAGTAACTATTCAAACTTTGAAAAATCACATCTCGGAAAGTATAGGTTTCTCAGAGTCGGGAATTATATCAATGGATTCTTATGATGGAACTACGTCATAAAAAATTTAATTCAAAACGTAGGTCTGTAACTCACCTCATATGTTAGATTTACATACATCAGCAAATTATAATCAGGTGGAGGTTACACGGTCAATCTGGTATCAATCTTGCATCATCTGACATCAATCTTGCCATCAAGCCATCAGTCTACGCGTATAGAATCAGTTTCCCGTCAATTTGACATCAATCCATGATTGATGTCAGACTGAACTGATGCTAGATTGACCTGAGGAGATTACAAGGTCAATCTGGTATCAATCTGACATGAATCTTGCCATCAATCCGGATCATCAGTCCATAAGCCTGCGTCTCGGTTTTCATGTATAACGGAGGTGACACGGTCAATCTGGTATCAATCAGGCCATCATTGCGAACGATCAGTCCATCAGTCTATTTCCATAAAATAAGTTTCCTGTCAATCTGACATGAATCCATGATCGATGTCAGACTGAACTGATGCCAGATTGACCATGTAACCTACATCTATACAATCAAGTTCCCATCAATCTGACATGAATCTGGCCATCAATCCGGATCATCAGTCCATAAGTCTACGTCTAGGTCTATGTGTATGACGGAGTTGACACTGTCAATCTGGTATCAATCAGACCATAATTTCGAACGATCAGTCCATCAGTCTATTCTCATAAAATAAGTTTCCTGTCAATCTGACATCAATCCATGATCGATGTCAGACTGAGCTGATGCCAGATTGACCATGTAACCTACATATTATATACAATCAATTTCCCGTCAATCTGACACCAATCGTGAATTGATGTCACATTAGATTCTATACGCATGGACTGATGGACTGATGGTCCAGATTGGTGGCAAGATTGATGTCAGATTCAAGCCAGATTGACCGTGTTACCTCCGTCGAAGTCTGCGCTTAATTTCTAAGATGCTTTCGTTGTTATTGGTTATCATGGAGCCAAGTTATACAGGGTCCACCATCTAACGTTTTTTTTTCAACTAGTGCTTATTTCGTGAATGGTAACACTTAGCTCATGTCTGATTTGATGGTTGTGTATACGCTTGAACAACGCTGGGAAATATTGCGACATTACTTTGAAAATCATGGTAATGTTTCAGAATGTGTGCGAAAATTGCGTACGGATTTTGGAAGAAGAGAAGCAACGTATTTTCGTTATCTTGTGAAAAAAGTGAAAGAAACTGGCATCCTCATCGATATACCAAAGTGTGAAAAGCCAATAACAGTGCGTACTCCCGTGAATATTGCTGCTGTGGCAGAAAGTGTGCGTGAAGTGCCATCAACATCAATTCACCGTTGTTCTCAAGAATTAAACATTTCGGAGACATCATTGAGAGGATTTTTGCATAAAGACCTTGGTATGACGCCAACTGACCATCCAATGCGTTCGCTAAGTGGGCCTGCGACTTACAGAAGATGCTGATTTTACCAAAAAAATCATCTTTTCAGATGAAGCTCATTTTGATCTTGGCAGGTATTTAAACAAGCAGAATTGTCGCATTTGGGCCACAGAAAACCCGCACGCATACATTGAAAAGCCGATACACCCAAAACGAGTCACTGTTTGGTGCGGATTTCTTGGCAGGTATTTAAACAAGCAGAATTGTCGCATTTGGGCCACAGAAAACCCGCACGCATACATTGAAAAGCCGATACACCCAAAACGAGTCACTGTTTGGTGCGGATTTTGGTCCAAAGGCATAATTGGGCCATTTATCTTTGGAAATGACCAAGGAGTGGCCGTTACAGTCAATGGCGATCGTTATCGGGCCATGTTGAACGAATTTTTGTTCACAAAAATCGAAGAGGAGGATATTGGCAACATTTGGTTTCAACAGGATGGCGCTACGTGCCACACAGCCGAAGCTACACTCGATGTTTTGCGCCCTGGTTTTGAAGATCGCATTATCAGCCGCAGAGCTGATGTCGTTTGGACACCTCGGAGCTGCGATTTGACACCGTTGGACTATTATTTGTGTGGTGCCGTCAAAGATAGGTGTTAGGCCGACAAACCAGAGACAATTGCCGCTTTAAAGGACAATATTCGTGAAGCCATTGGTGAAATACAGCTGCACACAATCGATAATGTGCTTAAAAATTGGACTGATCGTGTAGGCTACTGCATGGCCAGCCGAGGCAGCCATTTGAATGAAATTATTTTCCATTATTAACCGGAAGGATTGTACTTTCAAATAAAAAAAGAAATTTGAGAAAATATTCTGTAGTTTTTTTTATTGCATTTTCAAAAAAAAAAAGTTATTTGGTGGACCAGTTACATACCACCTCAAAACTTGCTACTTAACAAATGTGCAGCAAATTATTATTCGCTCTATCATGATTTTATTTTACACCCTTCCCGATTATTATTGAATCATTAGTCCAAACCTCCACCCTCGAAGCATAAACGCCTAATCTCATTTTCCACACGATTCTCAATCATGCCTCGTCAGTCCACGCTTCTAGATTTCCGAAACTTGGCTTATCATCTTCCCCGCTCCTTCCCGAAGCGAGAAATGCAATTTAGCAGCTCGAAATAATCAGAATTGTATTTTATGTGTTCTTCAGACGATGAAACAGCGAGTCTCGCCGCATCGGCCGAAAAGAAAAAGCCGGAGGAGAGGACTGAACAGGAGAAGGTGGCGATAATGGGCAGACCCAGGCTCGGAGATATTTCCAGGGCACAAATTAGAATCAAGGAGAGCAAGGAATTCAAGGTAAGAGATCCGCAGTTTATTAATTCGGTGGATGAGTTGTAGACTAAGATGGATTCCAAGTTCTGGCAGCGTGATTTATTTGCTGTCATCCAGCTCGGAACTGGATCGAATAGACTATTTTATACCCTGATTTTACAGGATGCACTAATATTCATATTCATTTAGGGGGTGTTTTTCTAGACCCGCAACTAATAATCAAACAATAAATTGTAAAATAAACTCTTGACTACGTTCACAAATTTTAATTCTAATATTCAATACGTCGTCATGTTTCCGGTTTTACCCCATTCTCAAGACTTGAGAGTAACACATAAGACACACAGATATACTATCAAACAATAGATGTCAAGACCGGAGATAAGTGAAAATCCAATTGATCATTTACAATTGGTAGGTTCTCTTTTAAAGCTGAAGATATTCCCAAAATTTCCAAAAGATCCAAGCGTCTGTCTTTCTCTCCCTCATGTAAAAACTTAATTTTTTCAAAATCTATAAAATGGTTACAAGTGATACAGTGATTAGAAAAACCAGTATTAGATTTGTTTTGAAGAATTGATTTTTTTATGTTCATCGACCCTAACCTCAAGAGAACGACCAGTCTGACCTATGTAAAAAGCTGGGCATTCATCACAAAAAAATGTATAGACCCCACTCTTTTCAAAAACTTTTGAAACATCTTTACCATTACAAAACATTAATTTTAAGTTTTTCTTATTGGTACAAACAATATCTACATTATTTCGTCTTAATCTATCACAAATCTTTTCGCTTATTTGGGGAATAAACTAATATAGGCAAATTTCTTCATATATTTGTTAAGTAGTGAAGGGTAAATACTTGCTAACAGTTTTTCATGTTGTTTTTTGAAAATCAACGTCTCAATTATATTAGGAGACAAACCATTGTTCACAGCAAATCCCTTCAATACATCAACTTCTTTCTTGATATTATCTTTTGAAAGTGGGATTGAAATTAAACGGTGTACATGTACAAGGGAATGAAAAGCTGACATTTTTATCTTATAATGGTGTGAACTACTATTATGTATAAGGATTTCTGTAAAAGTGGGTTTTCTATACACATCAAATTCCAAATGGTCTCTTACTCTTTTTATTTGCAAATCTATGAAATTCAATGATTGAATTTCATTTTCCATTTCCATCGAGTGAAATGAACCTAGCATTCGGAGGTATTTTGAGTGTTTTTAATTCATCTGTAAGTTGAATTGTATTTTTGATAGAATAAATTGGGTTATGCTGAATCATATCCGGTAAAATCGAATTAAGATATTTACAGAGTTTCGAAGCGAGCGCATGAGTGTAGGAAACAATGGGCCTCATCGGGCAATTATCCTTATGTATTTTGGGTAGAGCATATAATAAAGGTATTCTAGGATTCATTAATGTCAAAGGAAATGTCACTTCAGATAATAAGTTAGGGCAATTTTTGATATTTTTCTTAGCCGTTTAATTTCAATCCCACATTCAAAAGATAATTTCAAGAAAGAAGTTGATGTATTGAAGGGATTGGTTGTGAACAATGGTTTCTCTCCTAATATAATTGAGAAATTGATTTTCAAAAATTGACTGTTAGCAAGTATTTACTCTTCACAACTCAACAAGAATATAAAGAAATTTGCTTATGTTAGTTTTATTCCCCAAATAAGCGAAAAGATTTGTAATAGATTAAGACGAACTAATGTAGATATTAAGTAATCATTAAAGGATACTGTGGGAGGTATACTCATTATTAAAAAGTTTCTTTCTGGGTTTTCTCTCCCAAACTCTGAAAAATATCTATAAAATAAAAATGAATTATTTTGTGATTCGCTTCTTCGTAAGAAACACAAGATATTTGTCACAAGCAATAAATTGAACAATGTTGCCTAACACACAACAACGAAACAATATCAACGAAGAAACAACAGTATCGTAACGTTTCAGAGTCTATATCAGACTCCTTCGTCATACGCTTAACCAAAATCTTTAGAATTATTTTGTTGATAGTAAACTATCGAAAGGTAATTTAATTTTTACGTTAAGCGTCTGACGAAGGAGTCTGATATAGACTCCGAAACGTTACGATATAGTTGTTTCTTTGTTGTTTGTTAGGCAACATTGTTCAATTGATTGTTTCTGACAAGTATCATGTGTTTCTTACGCAGAAGCAAATCACAAAAGAGTTTGGGAGAGAAAACTCAGGAAGAAACATTTTAATAATGTAGATATTGTTTGTAACAATAAGAAAAACTTAAGATCAATGTTTTCTAATGGTAAAGATGATTCAACAGTTTTTGAAAAGAGTGGGGCCTGTAAATTGTTTTGTGACGAATGCCAAGCTTTTTACATAGGTCAGACTGGTCGTTCTCTTAAGGTTAGGGTTGATGAACATAAAAAATCAATTCTTCAAAACAAATCTAATACTGGTTTTCTAATCACTGTATCACTTATAACCATTTTATAATTTCGAAAAAATTAAGCATTTACATGAGGGAGAAAAAGACAGACGCTTGGATCTTTTGGAAATTTTGGAAATATCTTCAGCTCTAAAAGAGAACCTATCAATTGTAGATGATCAATTTGATTTTCAATTATCTCCGGTGTTGACATCTGCGTTGTTTGATAGTCTATCTGTGTATCTTATATGTAACTTTTCAGTCTTAAGAATGGGGTAAAACCCGAAGTATCTCGAAGTATCTTGAATATTAGAATTAAAATTTGAGAACGTAGTCAAGAGTTTTATTTTACAATTTATTAAGGATATTTCACCAAGTGTTGAGCGAACAATCAATTTCGTTAATAATCAAACAATTCTGAGTCCTGGTTTTATATATTTCCCAGTAAGGTTTATACAAAGGAATAATTAAGACTGATATTCTTGATAAAACATAAAAGGAATTTTTTGCTGATGAGGCTTCGTTTCCGAGTTATTGTACTTTGAAGTTTCTGTATACGACCAATTAAATTTCATAAAATGCAGTGAACCTAGAAATAATTAAGTTAGTTGACTGTGACAGAACGAAATTCTTTTACTAATTAAAAAGTTGCTCTGTTGGTTTAGTTTTTTTGTTAAATATGTATTTTTCTAACGAAGAAAGTGCAGATATTATTTTTTGCATACGGTTTTTGTGATGGCAACATATTAAAAGCTTGTCGGGAGTACAACACGAGAATCCCTGATTGACGACAACTATCTCGCCGGGTGTTTTCCGACGCTTATCGAAGGCTGCGACAATTTGGAATTTTCAATTCCAGAACTGGTACTGGTGGTGCTACACGAAATATAATTATTATTATGCTATGAGGGAAGAAGAAGTGCTATATTGTGTGCCCGATAATCCGGAAATTAGTAATAGACGCATTGCAGCCCGTCTTATTGTGCCCCAAAGTCTTGCATGAAGAACATCAACATATTTAGTTGTTCTATCGTTTAAATAAATTTTGTTTAATGAGTAAGAAAAAAAATGGTTCAAGGACTGGCGTGAAGTCAGGAGCTTTTGCGCGTATGCTCTATTGTCCATTCTCCTGTATTGGACACCCTTAATCGAATTTACCATGGTAAATTATGTTGTCCATTCTCCTGTATTGGACACTCTTAATTCGAATTTACCATGGTAAATTCGATTAAGGGTGTCCAATACAGGAGAATGGACAATAGAATATACGCGCAAAAGCTCCTGACTTCACGTCAGTGCTTGAACCAATTTTTTTTTTTTTATTTTTTTCAAATTTTCTAGGGTTACGGTTCTTATAAAAAATTTTTTTTCGTAATTTTTTTCAACTTTTCTAGGGGTACCCTCTTCTCTTCTCTTCTCTTCTCGGTACGGTTCTTACAAAATTCTAAACACGTCTTTATGTATGATTTTCTGGCACTAGTTAGCTTCAATTCGAATCTTTACTTTTTGAGTTATCGAGGAAATAATATTCCAGGTGGGTATAACTCGGAAACCGTTAAACCGCTTATGCCCAAAAACGAACTTAACTCTCCCATTCGGATACGCAACCTAACCTGAAAATTGCATGTCCCTATCTCCTTTCGTTCGAAAGTTATCGAGGCAACGGTCACCCATCTACTGAACTTGCACAAGGCTGCTCGAATCTCCAACAATATTTAACCGATCGTGTTAAAACTTGGAACTTGGCAATAGAACTAGGCTCTAAAGGATCTTGCAAAATTTCAGCGATTCCAGACGAATAGTTACTGATATATAGAATATTTTTTTTCCATTTTCAATGATTTCATAAAACATTTCTACAAATACTATCCTCACGAAATTTTGCAAGAATTTTCGCGTTTGCATTCTACAACTAATAACCATGTTTGAATTCATTCGGTTTTTACTTTTCGAGTTAACGAGGAACAAAAAGCAACCAAATTTCAGATGGCTATAAATCTAAAACCCTTTGGCCGATTATGCTTATAAACAAACTCAAATGACGCATTCAGATGCACAACCTAACCTGTAAACTTCAAGCCGCTATCTCTTTCCGTTCTCAGGTTATCGTGACAACAAAATTATATTTGAATAATTTTTTAATAATTTTCTAGAGATACGATTCCCACTAAATTTCACAAACGTGCTTAGGTTTATATTCTAAAACTATTCACCAAGTTTCAATTCGATCGGATTTATATTGGTTGAAAACAAAATTATTGCTCGGAAACCATTGGGCCTATTATGCCCATTAACGAACTTGTCCGTCGTATTGTGATGCGCCACCTACCCTGAAACTTTCAAGTCGCTAGCTCTTTCCGTTCTCAAGTTATCGTGGCAACGGCCGGACAGAATCAAATTTGACATCGAATTCTTCATTGGGGAGTCGAACCAAATCGTTTGAGATCATTTTCGTCAAAAAATTCGAAAGTTACAGACATTTGGGCAAAATAATAACGTGATGTTCCCCAGAACATACGCGCAAATAAATTTGATTTAAAAAAATTGACCATGTTTTTGAACATAAAAGTTGATATTTTTCGAAAACGGTCAACTTTAGAGCTTATGACCTTGAGGATCTTTTTTGAGTAGAAAACATTGACGGTTCAAATGCGAATTTCAAAACCGTACTATTTCCAGTGGCGTAGAAGCTGGGGAGAAAAACACCCACTACCCCTTCAAAACCTCCACCAATTATGAATTTTCCGTACAAAACATAGCTTATTATGAGTAATAAATGCTTATTACAGCTGTTTTCTGTAGGACAAACAGTTCCGGAGATATTAGCAAAAAACTTTTTTTTTATTTCACGAAGATGGTGCATTTTAGAGGGTCAGGTAATAGAATTTTTTTTCATACCCCTTGAAAATATGCATGAAAGGACTGCTATCCACCCCCGAATCGCAGGCGATTCCACGAATTTTTGGTTGCGGCTTCGTCTCCCCCACGCTTTCAACCATTTTAAACGAGTAAGCCCAAGGTCGCATAAAAATTAGCAATGTTTATCTGTGCAGAAACCTAACGTTATACGTCCAGGAACAGGTATCCTGTTCCCATGATCTCTCTAGGTCCTTTACAAAATACTGCAAATTTGTATGCGACTCGGGGAATCCCATGTGACTTCGGGGGTGGATAGCGGCCATATCATACATATTTTGTGTACGGGATTTTTGGTGAAATTATTTATTTTGATGAGTTCTACCTTCTCTTAAAGAAAAGACTCTTCTTGAAAAAGTCCTGTATTTTCCACAAAACTTTAGTTTACATACGTCAAGTTAAAAGTAATATTAAAATTCATAACAAAAAATAAAAGAAAGCACTGACGTGAAGTCAGTACTCTTTGGCGCGCGTGTTCACGGTGGCTAATTTGAAATGAGTGATGAGTACTTCAAGCTCAGTGAATTGAGCGAGCCGGAGATCTACCCAAGGGATAGTGGACACCATTCACAGTCGATTAAAAAATTAACAGTGCTGTATCCAAGCTTCCGTAAGCATGGAGTAACACTGTTGAAAAAGAACACAACTGACTCTCCTTAGTCGCACAAGCACCTAGAAGATTCTGACGGATCTCCTTGGGAAAGACTTGGCAGGGTCAGTATAATCATAATCCTGTATATAGCACGCGCGCCAAAGCAGATTGACCCCACTTCAATGCTTTTTTACACTTTTTCTTTCATTGTTAAGTCAATCTGCATTTGGCGCGCGTGCTATATACATGATTATGATTATACTGACCCTGCCAAGTCTTTCCCAAGGAGATCCGTCTGAATCTTCTAGGTGCTTGTGCGACTAAGGAGAGTCAGTTGTGTTCTTTTTCAACAGTGTTACTCTATGCTTACGGAAGCTTGGATACAGCACTGTTAATTTTTGAATCAACTGTGAATGGTGTCCACTATCCCTTGGGTAGATCTCCGGCTCGCTCAATTCACTGAGCTTGAAGTACTCATCACTCATTTCAAATTAGCCACCGTGAACACGCGCGCCAGTACTGACTTCACGTCAGTGCTTTTTTTTATTTTTCAAGTTCGTTTAACAAATATGGCTATCAATACAGTTTGACTGTTAGTTTTACCGTAGATCGAGAAAAATTGCTGTTATGGGACCCCCGTTAGGAACGCAATTGCCTCTTCTCCAGATCTGAACGTAATTGATATAGATCTACCGAATATAGTTATTTATAAATTTGCCCCAGGGCCACGATACAACATTTCAACTCGTAAACAACGCTATTTCCCCGAAACTGTCTTGTCCGTGCACAAAATAGCCATGGAATTTCTCTTAAAACCTTAAAATGACGGCTCAGCACCAAATCCATCACCGCTAGACTCAAACCACTCCCAACATGAGCCATACAATCCAAATGTCTCCTCTGCGCATACGCAATCTGCTCGTGACTTGAAGTCCCCTGAAAATAACACTTCACACAAAATTATGATTCTTCAACACCATTGGTTCAAGAGATATCACTGCTCCAATCCACGCATGAGCAGACACTTCTAAGTGGATTCTATGGAGGAATAGCATCCAGCACCTGAAAACTCCAATCATCCCAGACGAAAATTCCAGCAGTTAAATTACTTCTTGTCTGCTCATGCGTGAAACGAAATATCTCCGAAAGGGGCTACATGAATTTCTAAATAGGAACGCAATTTCTTCGCCTATTCTCCAAATCCGAAAGTAATTTAAAATTGATCTTCCAAATATAGCTATTTATAAATTGACCCAGGGCCACGACACAGACATATCAACTCGAAAACAACGCTATTTCCTCGAAACTGACTGGTTCGTTCATAGAATTGTCTTGAATTTTTGAATTTTCTTTTAAAACCTCACAATATTGGCTCGGCACAAAATCCATGACCGCTAGACGTAAACCGCACCCAACATAAGCTCTACAACCCAAAAAGAGCTACGTCACCTCTGCGCATGCGCAATCTACTCGTGTCGGAAAGTTCTCTCAAAATCACACACTGCACACAAAACTCTGATTCTTCATAACCATTGGTTCAGGAGAGATCGCACCTTCCATCCACGCATGCGCGGATACTCCCAAGGGGACTATGTTGAATAATAGCACCTCAAATCCCCAATCCAATACTCCAGCAGTTACTTCACTTATCGTCTGCTCATGCGCATAACGAAAAATGACCGTAAGGAGTAACATCAATTTCAAAATTAGCCCCAAGGCCCCGGTACGCACACTTCAACTCTGAAACAACGCTATTTCCCCCAAACTGACTTGTGTCCGTGCACTGAATTGACATGAATATTCTTTTAAAACCTCACAATATCGGATCAGTACTTCCAACATAACCCATACAACCCAAAAACAGTCACTTCTCTTCTGCGCATGCGCAACCTACTCGCACCTGAAAGTCCTCCCAAAATCACACACCTTACTAAAAACTCCGATTCTCCAACACTAGTGGTTCAGGAGATATCGCATCTTTAATCCACGCATGCGCAGACCCTCACCAGGGGATTCTATGGAGGAATAGCATCCGCCACTCCAAAACACCAATCTTCTCTGACGAAAACACCAGCAGTTGAATAAATGATGGTCTGCTCATGCGCATAACGAAAAATGCCCGTAAAGGGTAACATCAATTTCAAAATTAGCCCCAGGGCCACGGTTCGGACAATTCAACTCGGAAACAACGATACATCCCCCAAACTGACTTGTCCTTGCACTGAATTCCAATAAATATTATTTTAAAACCTAACAATATCGCTCAGCACTCCCAACATAACCCATACAACCCGAAAACAGTCAATTCTCTTCTGCGCATGCGCAATCTACTCGCGGCAGAAAGTCCTCTCAAAATCACACACCTTAAAAAAACTCCGATTTTCCAACACTAGTGGTTCAGGAGATATCGCATCTTCAATCCACGCATGCGCAGACCCTCACCAGGGGATACTATGGAGTAATAGTATCCGCCACCCCGAAACCCCAATCCTCTCTGACGAAAACTACAGCAGTTAAATGACTTCTCATCTGCGCATGCTCTTAACGAAAAATGCCCGGAAAGGGCAGCATGAACTTCAAAAAAATTGGTTCAAGCATGGTAAATTCGAATTAAGATGTCCGATACAGGAGAATAGACAACATAATTTACCAAGGTAAATTCGATTAAGGGTGTCCAATACAGAAGAATGGACAATAGAACATACGCGCAAAAGCTTCTGACTTCACGTCAGTGCTTGAACCAATTTTTTTTTTCGTGATTTTTTTGAAATTTTCTAGGGGTACGGTTATTAAAATTTTTTTTTCGTCATTTTTTTCAAATTTTCTAGGGGTACGGTTCTTGCAAAATTTTAAACACGTCTTTATGTTGATTTTCTACTACTAGTTACCAAGCTTCAATTCGATCGAATATTTATTTTTTGAGTTATACCCAAGTGGGTATAACTCAGAAACTGTTAGACTGATTATGCCCAAAATCGAACTCAACTCTCCCTTTCGGATACGCAACCTACCCTGAAAATTGCAAGTCCCTATCTCCTTTCGTTCGAAAGTTATCGAGGCAACGGTCACCCATCTACAGAACACACACAAGAATGCTCGAATCTCCAACAATATTCAACCGATCGTATTAAAACTTGAAAATTGGCAGTAGAGTTAGGTTATCAAGGCTCTTGCAAAATTTCAGCAATTTCAAACGATTAGTTACTGATATATAGAATTTTTTTTTTATTTTCGATGATTTATTAAAAATTTTCTACGAATGCTATCCGCACCAAATTTTGCAAACATTTCCGCGTTGGCATTCTACAACTAATAATTAATGAGTTAATGAGGAACAAAAAACCACAAAATTTCAGATGGCTATAACTCTAAAACCGTTTGGCCGATTATGCTCATAATCAAACTGAACTGTCGCGTTCTGGTGCACATCCTAACCTAAAAACTTGAAGCCGTTATCTCTTTCCGTACTCAAGTTATCGTGACAACAAACATATTTTTTTATAATTTTTTAATAATTTTCTAGCCATACGATTCGCACAAAATTTCACAAACGTGCTTAGCTTCATATTCTACAACTACTCACCAAGTTTCAATTCGATCGGATTCATATTGGTTGAAAACAAAATTATTATTCGGAAACCACTGGGCCGATTATGCCCATTAACGAACTTGACCGTCGTATTGGGATGCGCCACCCACCCTGAAAATTACAAGTCGCTAGCTCTTTTCGTTCTCAAGTTATCGTGGCAACGGCCTAACGGCCGGACGGACAGAATTAAATTTGACATCGAATTCTTCATTGGGAGTCGAACTTAATCGTTTGAGACCATATTCGTCAAAAAATTCGAAAGTTACAGACATTTGGGCAAAATGATAACGCAATGTTCCCCAGAACATACTCGCAAAAAATAGGTTTCGGAATTTCAAAAAAATATTCCACAAAATAGTAGTAATTTTTTTAATTTTTTCATGTCACGTGATCTTCAAGAAATTTTGCAAAAGTGTTTGCTTTGGTCTTTTGCATCTAACTACTGAGTTTCTATTCAATCAGATCAGTATTTTTCGAGTTATCGTGGAAACAAAATTTTAAAATTTTTGAAAAATTTTTTGTCACTTTATGGCCATCCGGTCGGTCACAAAGAAACTCCGATTCTCCAAAACTAGTGGTTCAGGAGATGTCGCATCTTGAATCCACGCATGCGCAGACACGCACCGGGGGATTCTATGGAGGAATAGCATCCTCCACCCCAAAACCCCAATCTTCTCAGAAGAAAACTCGAGCAGTTAAATTATTTCTCGTCTGTTTATCCGAATAACAAAAAATGCCCAGAAGAGGCAGTAACACACCCAGTCGTTCACCGTTGAGACAAATTTTGAAAACCAATTCGAAATTCCACACATCGTTTACGCATTAATTCATTTGCCATGCTAGTAAGTGGTCCATATTTTAATCAGTTGCCCTCGTACATATCGACTTGATTCAGATAAACGCGCAAAAAATACTTCGGAACGAAATCTGATCTCCAGATGTTAGAGATATTCCATGTAGAAATTCGGAATGAAATAATTTGGGTTTGGGAGTTGAAAATTATAATTTTTTTTTTTAGGCTCCTAGTGGTCTGTTCTCAGTGAAATTTTGCACACCCCAAGAGGTCATAATTCGTCACCGAAGTGCCAAAACTGAACTCATTCCGATATTTTGTTTCGGAATTTCAAGCAAAATATTCCGCTAATAGTTAAAATTTTTTTAAATTTTTTCTACTCATGCTATCCCCACGAAATTTGCACAAGTGTTTCCATTGGTACTTCGTATCTAACTACTGAGTTTCAATTCAATCGGATGATTATTTTTCGAGTTATACTGAAAACAATATTTCAAATACCTATTTAACTTTTTTTTTCTAGTTTAGAGCCATCCGATCAATACAAAACTTCGCAGGCATATAAAGGTCATGATTCTACAATTTGGTGCTGAATTTCAGATAGATCTAGTGATCGGTTTCGGAAATATTCTTGAAGAACGTTTTAACTAAAAATGCCTGTAACTCCGAAACGGCTGGATGGATTTTGCCCATTAACGAACTTGTCCGAGATATGTACACTGAAACCTTGTCCTGCAAATTTCAACGCTCTAACTCGTTCCGTTCGAGAGTTATCGTGCTAACGGCCGGACCGGACCGGCCGGACCGGACGGACGGTCAGAATTGAATTTGACCTCGAATTCTATATCAGGGAGTCGAACCCAATCGTTTGAGACCATTTTCGTAAAAAAAATCGAAAAATACAGACATTGTGACGAAATGATAGCACGCTGTTCCTTGCGGAACACGCGCGCAAAATACTAGCAGACATTAACAAAATTCACTACATATCTGGAAAAATTAAACTGCTCTCAAATGCAATTTTTTTTTTCAAACATGCTTCAATTTCAAGATAGGCAAACACTTAAATTTCTCGGGAAGTCTGTTGTATAAATCAACTGCAGAACTATGTCTAGCTCTCTGTGATCTGCTCAGTTTGAAAAAGTTCTTCCTAATTAACCCTTCATTTCTTGTATCATGATCATGAATATCAGACTGTAAAATATACCTATTAGAATGGGCAAATACCAAGGATTCAATAATAAGTAGAGAAGGAAAGGTGAGAATTCCAAGCTCTTTAAAACTGTATATTGTATATTATTATACTGATCCTCCTAGGTCTTCCCCAAGGAGACCCCTCATGAGCTCTCGATAAGCTTAAGTGAGTAAGAAGAACCAAGTTGTGTTATGTGCAGGCTTTGTTACTGCGTCCTTACTCCACCTTAGGCACAGCACTGTTAATTTTTGACCCAACAGTGAATGGTGGCGATTACCGTGACTAGAAAATTTCTATCCTAGCCTTGGGATTGGGAACTTCCAAGACTCTGGTGGCGGGATTCGGCAACTAACCAAGCAAGTAATGAGCCAACGTATTGCACGTGTTCGAGTTTAATTGTTCAGTATTCGTCAATAAACTTTTGTTTGAAAGAAAAATTCAAGATGAAATAGTGAATATTATCCTGCCTAATATGTCTTCGACCAGAAACGACTATTGGTGTGTCTCTCAATGCAATTCATGGGCGAAAAAAATGCCAAAATGTATAGGTTTCAGTTTTCACTTCTTACCTCCGGAAAACCAAATATAAATATTGGAAATGCGTTAGAAGGATAACTAATAGACCGAAGAGTACTTAACCTGGAACTACATCAACATAATCTTCAAACAGAGGACAAGGAGGTACCTCGAAAGAGAAAGGAATGTGTAGATGACATTAGCTGTGCTGAAAAACCTCAGTCAGAAGAAAAAATAAGCATCACCAGCACTCTTGAGTTAGTTAAACAGTAATATAATGTTAGTAGTAGACTTGGTTGTGTACATTGTTACCAGACCACTTAACACTTGTGATGTCATTGTTATGCTTGATACATCCGATATATACCTACCTACTTGGAGTGATATCTTTAACAGTGACAGTGCTTTGAAAAGTTTCACAGATATAAACCATTTTAATATTTTCAATTGAATAGATGATCATCAAAACTCTTGGAAACAAAACAAAAACTTTATTATACCTCAAACATTACACTTATTCTTAATAATTCTTTTCACATAATATATGTATCATATTTTGGAAAAATCATTTCAATTATTGGTAACTGTTTTACAAAAGCTTTATCTGGTTCAAATTGACACTATATCCTCATAAATAAACTAGAACATCATGCACCTGAACTTTAATTAGTAATACATCAGTAATATGTTTACACCTCCTCCGTGCTCCGACTTTACAAGAATATACCATACCTTCTATTTTAAGTTCACCATTCTCCACCTTAATGGGCCATCAATTTCATGTGGTACTGAATTAAGGGCACTACTTTGTGAACATAAAGAACAAATGTCTAAAACTGGGACCACAATGTGTTTTGTCACACACGTTTACATGATCTACATTTAGAACCTCTTCTCCTTCTACAAGGACTCTAGAATTAGAAGTTGAAGCTCCAATGTACTCCAGAAATTCTAATAAACTGAGTCCCTTCTTAATAATTCGCAAATAGTAACTGAAAGAATTTTTAAATATAATGTAAGTTTGACAAACATATATGAATATACTTACTGGTTGTAATCTTTATATCAATCATTGCCATAAAATTAGTTATATAATGATCAACATTTAAATATATATCACAAAGTAATCCAACAATGATCTCAAGTCAATTATAATTTATATTTTCCATGAAAATTTCGTTCAAACTTCGTCGACTGACCTGTCCAACACGAGATTGTTTACATTATTACTAGCTTGGTTAGTTGCCGAATCCCGTCACCAGAGTCTTGGAAGTTCCCAATTGAACTTGGGGCTTCCGCTCCCAAGTCAAACGCTCTACCCCTGAGCCAACCGCACTACTGTGCTTAAATAAATTTTCTCCCTCATAGCACTGTTTCCCAATGCAATAACATACTATTTATATGCGGCCTTGTTGCAGTGCTGAAAGTATTTTATATGGATAGAGCAGAGGTTTTTACCCAAGGAACCAAATTTTCAATATATTCCTCACTCCCGTTCTCCATAAAAGTCTAAGATACCATCGACTGTGAGTGATCCTGTATATTGTGATACTGCCAGGTAAGCAAAGCGTTTTCCATGACAAAAATATTTTCGTTGTAAATTCAGGGAGACCAGATTCATGTGCTAAGCTCCCCGAACATTATGAGAATATATAGACTATAAAACCCCTTGAAAGGTTTCCCCATAAAAATCCGTTATAGCCTGGAGTATAATTCTTTCCATTCACATCATAACCCCCTCAAAAAAGAGTTGTAAAGAAACCTTTGTAGCTCTGAAGATGTTCGCATATTGTGCTATAAAGATGGTTGGTTGTAGGGATATGCAATATAAACTGGTCAACAAAATAAAGGGATACAGGATAAAATTTCTATTCCAATTTGGTTGATTTTCAGCGGGCTGTAACTCGGCCGGCCGAACAGAATCGAATGTGACCTCGAATTCTTCATCAGTGAGTCGAACCTAATCGTTTGAAACTATTTTCTGCAAAAAAATTCGAAAATTACAGACATTTGGGTATAATGAAAGCGTGATGTTCCCTAGAACATATGCCCAAAAAAGTAGAAAAATGTGAATGTTTAAGGATATTTTGATAACGTGGTATAACTTTGGATATAATCAATGAAAGAAAGATATCGTCATTAATTTAACAAACTTACAGATTCGCGGAAAATCATGGAGTTTTCAAAGCATGTTGTGCGATGTTTTTGGCGCTCTTGTTCCTTGTTACTAATGTCTCTAATTTTCGAATTTTTGGCTGAAAATGATCTTAAACGTTTTGGTTCGACCCACTGATCAAGGAATGAGCTAGACAATTGAAATTTTCACAGTAGGTTTGGGAAATAACTATCTCGGTTAAGTTCGTTATTGGGCAAAAGCGGCAAATTTTTTTTTTTTATTTCAAATTTCAATTTCAATTTTTTTAAGGTGCAATTTCATCATAAGAATCCATCGATATCATTTTCAACTCTAACAAACTCATACTTTCGGAGATATGAGTCTTCAAAATTTCAATTATTCTCTCAATGATTTCATAATATACTATAATTATAATTTGCTGACGTATGTAAATTCAATATGAGTTGAGTCATAGACATACGTTTTGAATTTAATTACGAAAATTCTTGAAAATTGACGCACAGAAGCCACATTGAAATATAGCACGCAGTGTTCCCAAGCGGTATCAGGCATATTGTGTGGTATGGCCACAAACAATAATTCTTCCTCTAACTCTGTTTCATATAATAAATTGTGGAATATTTTGGTCTGTGATATGATTATCCGTACACCTCGTTCAATCGGACTTCAATCCCATTTCCATTCTGTCTCCAGGCATATCATTGTATGCATATCATTTTCGGCGCTCTTGTTCCTCGGAACAGAGTATACTTATCAATTTGCCCAAATGTCTGTAATTATCGAATTTTTGACGTTTTGGTTCTACTCACTGATCAAGAATCCGTAGTAAAAATCGATTCTGCCAGACAATCCGGCTGTAACCACGATAACTCTCGAACGGCATGAGCTAGAGTAGCTAGACAGTTGAAATTTTCAGAGTATGTTCGGGAGATTAATATCTCGGATAAGTTCGTTATTGGGCAAAATCCGTGGTTTTTCATAATTTCAATAATTATTCTCAATTCTATGAGTTCATAGAATAATTTAATTATAATTTGCCGATGTATATGTAAATCCAACATGAGATGTGTCATAGACCTACGTGATGAATATAATTCAGTGTGGTATGGCCGCGAACAACATTTCTGCCTCTAACTGTGCAATTATATTTATGAAGCAGTTCTATCAAAAGAATCCATTGATATCATTCCCAACTCGGAGTAACCAATACTTTCGAGCATCTAAGTAACGGAACATTTCCCTTAGATGCTCTGCCGGAACCGAAAATAAATAGCCAAATATGTAGCTGATTGTAGCTAATTGTTTTTTGTTTGATGATTTATGAAGCAGTTCAATCATAAGAATCCATTGATATTGTAAAATTTTCAAACCATACTGTTGGAGCTGGACGTGTGTGTATTCCTGTGCGAATTTATTGCTGAATTTATGGTAAATTATCACAATACTTCACGAACCCATTATATCCTGCTTATTTAATCTACTTTCTGGCTCTGTTCTGTTTTTTATTTTCACTTCTACTCAAAACTGCGGTTCATTGATTTGTCCGGTTTCTTTGTTTACTTTTCTTTCGCCCTCGTCTTCACGTCACGCGACCTTGAGTTTGTCCCCGTACCCGCTGCCCTGCGGACTGGATTGTCGCTAAAGGTGATCGCCCGCCGTCCGGTTTGCCGCTATACTTCTCGCACGAAACTGTTCAATTCCTGACCTCTTCATATCCCTTTCCTACCGTGACCTTCCCATTGTGTGTAAGCCCTTCTTATAGGTCCAAGAAGGTGAAAAGTCTATCCTGTACCTATCCTCTACCGCGTCAAACGTTAAAGCTATGCCGCGTAACAATTGTTATAGTTGCAACGGGATTGGATCAACATCAGCTCCGTTAATTCAGTGTCACACCTGCAAAAAATCTTTCCACCGTGCTTGCGTTAATCTGAACGAGAACGATGTCGCATTTCTGACCGAGAGTCTGCGGAGGTGGTCGTGTCCCCCCTGTACATCCGGTCAAAGGCTCCTTCGTAGTGGCTCACAAAGCCTTAGTCAGCCTGAGCCTATGCGTTCAGATGATGTTGTGAGGAGTGGTGACATTTCGCTGACTGTCAATCATTTCGAATTATTGATGGAACAGATGCGCAAGTTGACCACGAGTATGGAGCGCATCGAAAAACGACAGGACGATCTATTGCTACAATTGTCCAGCTGTACCGATGCTATCGGTGAGCATTCTGCATTATTGATAGAACACAAAGCTGCGATAGAATCGTGCGAGGCCGAAATTCGTCAGACTCGATCTGATCAGACAGCACTATCCGATGGGTTATCATCGGTCACGAACCGGATATGCCACCTTGAGTCATCCCTTCGTGGCAGTGGTTCCCAAGCCGGTGCAGCGGTTGCTCCAACTCCAGAAATATTGGACAGAGTGAGAAGATCCTTCAATTTAATATTAACCAACGTACCCGAGAGTGCTGGCGAGTGTGAAGATAGGAACACTGCGTCAAGTATTATTGACCACATTCATAGGTCATCAAGCCTGTCTCTACAGAGTGTGCTACGGCTTCGATCCAAGGATGCTGCTAGACCCAGATGGATGAAGTTGACATTTTCTAACCCGGAAATTGTTTCCAGTATTCTTCGCAACAGAAGTTCACTTCGTGGACACAGCAGTTTTCGGGATATAATGATACAGGATGACAAAACCAGGTCTCAGGTCGTCACTTTGAATGCCCTGAGAAAGGAATTGAAGGATCGTCAAAAACTTGGAGAGGAAGATATCACGATTAAATATGTTGACCGCATTCCTAGAATTGTGAAACTTCCACCTCAACTTTCTCAGCCAAAAAACTGAGCAACCTCACCAACTGGCCAATTTTATACACCAACATACAGTCATTATCCTCCAAATACGATGAGCTTCTTGCTAATGTCCAATTGCTTTCACCATTTATTATTTTCATTTCAGAGACTTGGTTGCAGCCATCGATTCCAGATTCTGTTTTTTCTATCCCAGGCTTTTCCCTTTTTCGCAATGACAGTTCCGAAAGTATTGGCCATAGGGGAGTCTGCATCTATATAAGTGAGGTTATCGTTGAAGGTTTCAAACTTGAAATCCTTCATAGCGATTGGCCGGGTATTGATAACCTTTTCGTGGTTATCTCCTCTCCCCGAATATCCCTTCTTATTGGCTGTGTATATCGTCCTCGTCCTTGCCCTTCCGACTTGGAGTGTATCAAATTCTTGAATTCGGCTTCAATCAGATATAAAAATATATTCGTCTCTGGAGACTTCAACTGCCCCGATGTTGATTGGACTTTGACAACATTACCCTCGCCGAACTCCCCATCATTTCCTTATGCCGATTTCGTACATACCTCTGGTTTCCAGCAGCTCGTGTTAAAGCCCACAAGATTCAGAACTGGCCAAACACCATCCTTACTTGATCTCTTCATAGTTTCCGACGCTAACATCATCTCTGAAATAAACTATCTTCCTCCTCTCGGCAAATCTGACCACCTTGTTTTAACGTCAGAGATTCAGATGCACTTTTCATCCAACACATTTAAGGAAAAGAAAGTTTTTAGATACACTGACTATGGAGGTGTTTCTTCCTGTTTGAATTCCATCGATTGGGCTGGCATCATGAACACAACTGACATAGACTCGATGTGGACTACCTTCCTCGATATAACTCGTGAAGCTGTATCCACTAACGAGCAGATTCGATTAGCCAAAGTTAATACACTCAAACCATGGATCGATGAGCGAATTCAACAATTGGTGAGGCGTAAGAAGTCATTGTGGCGCAAGTACTCTCGTAGCAAATCGTTAACAGATTATCAAAACCACCGCTCCTTTTCAAATTATCTAGTTAAGTCCATAGGCCTAGCCAGGACCTCTTATGAGAAAAAGCTCATAACTTCAAAAAACAAAAAGAAAATATACAAATATGTGAGAACTTCTATGTACTGTAAAGTGAGCATTCCTGCAATAAAGAACCAGTTGGGAGCCATGTGTGAGGGTCCGAGGGAAAGCGCCGATGTATTTTCGGAAATTTTTTCATCATCGTTTTCTGGAGAGCCTGATGGTCCGATTCCTACTCCTATTATTGATCGCACAACAAACCAACTTTCTAACATCACCATCGATGAGCCAACTGTCGAGAAATATCTATCTGAACTGAAGATGGATACCGCCCCAGGTAATGATGGACTAACAACGCGTCTGCTCAAAAACTGTGCTGATGCTTTCACCACCCCACTTCAAATGTTATTCTCTAAATCAATCAATTCTTCCTGCATCCCATCTGATTGGCTTTCCGCCTCAATCACCCCTATCTTCAAGAAGGGTGATAAACTCGATCCGTCTAATTATCGACCCATCAGTGTGCTTTCATCTGTTTCGAAGATTTTGGAGAGAATCATATGTGACAACCTGCTGCGCTTTTGTCTCGAGAACGACATCATTCCGAGTTCCCAACACGGTTTTCTACCACAACGCTCAACCACAACCAATCTCCTTTCGTGCATCGCAGATTGGACTAAATCATTGGACTCTGGGTCTCCAGTCGATGCGGTCTACCTAGACTTTTCCAGGGCATTCGACCGGGTACCTCACAAACGCCTTCTTACTAAGTTGGAGCACCTGGGAATAAGGGGCAGGCTGTTGTGTTGGATAAAAACCTTTTTGTCCAATCGCAAATTTCGCGTCAGAGTGGGCAATGCATACTCTTCTGCTCAGAGCTCTGTACTATCTGGTGTCCCGCAGGGCTCAGTTTTAGGTCCGATTCTCTTTCTTTTGTACATCTCCGACTTACCTCCTCTGCTAAAATCGATGTTATCTTCCTTTGCTGACGACGCTAAGCTTTACAATCTACCACTTCTCTACGCCCACATTCTCCAGGAGGACTTGGATGCTCTTTCCAGATGGTGCCATGAATGGATGCTACCTCTGAACACAATGTTGCGTTCTTCACATGGGCAAAAACAACCCGATGGTGTCCTATTTCATGGAAGGTCACCAAATAAAGCCTGTGACTCGTCACGTCGACCTTGGAGTTACTGTCACCTCCGATCTCAGTTGGTCCGCTCATGTTGAGTCAACGACGGGAAAGGCGGAGCAAATAACATATATGCTCAGCAAATCCTTCAAGAACTCCGATAAAACAACCTGGATGTTTCTTTACAAAACGTACATACGACCCATTATCGAATATGCTGGACCAGTATGGTGGCCTTCAACCAGGTACGAAGAAATTCTTCTGGAGTCCGTTCAACGCTGGATTACACGTCTCCCATATTCGTATGTACGTCCAACCTACGAGGAACGTCTTCGCATTTTCGGTCTACCAAGTTTTGCTGAACGCCGGACTAGGGGGGATCTTATATTTACATTCCGAGCCCTTCATGGCCATTTCGGCAGGGAGATCCAGGACATGTATTGCCTCAACACTAACAGCTTGCGAGGGCATCGGTATAAGTTATCTAAGGAAGCCTTCAAGTCGACACCACGGCGGATGTTTCTCCCTAACCGAATATTCAGTTCATGGAACCAACTACCAACGGCAATTGTGGAGGCTCCTTCTATTAACGCTTTCAAGAACAGGCTGGATGGATGGCGTCGAAATTAATTTTTTTTTGTTTTTATTTTTGTTATTTACCATGTTCTATTTACACAGTACTTATAGTTCTTTCAGTTGTTCAATATGAATTTATTTGAGTTGGGTTTATAGATTCAATAATCTCAACCCTTGTCACTATTTAAATAAATAAATATCATTCCCAACTCGGAGTAACCTTTACTTTCGAGCATCTAAGTAACGGAACATTTCCCTTAGATGCTCTGCCGGAACAGAAAATAAATAGCCAAATATGTAGATGATTGTGGCTAATTGTTTTTTGTTTGATGATTGATGGATTGACATATTTTATAGAGGCCTGACAGAGCAGATGAAACATTCTGCGAAACGTTACCAAATATGAATACCATATAAATCCAGTTTGGATTGTTTTGTCCTAAATCCCACAATTTACAATTGAGTCAGATACCCTATTCAATTTTTTTTTACTCAGTCTTAGATTCTCCATCAGTGAGTCAAAACTGATCGTTTCAGACCATTCTCGGTCAAAATATCGTAAATTGCAGATATTTGGACAAATTCAAAGGCACTCTGTTCAGGTGAACAAGCGCGCCAAAATAGTATATTCCAAAACAAGTTGCGGAATGGGCTCCTATTTCGAACGCATGAGTGTTGGAATTGCTTTCTGCAACGATATTTTCTCTATTTCATTCAAATTTTGTAAAATACTGTTGAAATTTAATGAAAAATTCGGATCATACATCCTAGTGACTTTTGTATTGTATCTTGGCAGTTGGTGACATTGTCACGAAAGTTGACAGATTACGGAATTTGAATTTGAATCATACTAAGGGCATGGAGATCAGATTTAAAACAGTTTCCTAATAGCATGAATGATTCAAAATTAGCAAGAGGGAAATCTATAGTACCTTATTTTCTAATGAAAATAAAACTTTCCATCTCAACAATTATTTCACAATATCCAGATTATATTATATTGACAATTGACGTGTGTTGAAATTTGATAGGATCGAATGTCAGTGCTGACTACCACAAAACGAAAAATATAACTAGAAACAATGCGGGAATGAGTTCATTACAGCACTGTTTTTAGTGCTTTAATGAACTCATTACAATATTGAAATAGAGAATAGTAAATTCTAAAACAAGTTGCAGAATGGGCACCTATTCGAACACGAATGCGAAATTCGAAAACGAGCGACGAAGGAGCGAGTTTTCGAACGCATGAGTGTTAGAATTGCCTTCTGTAACGAGTATTAGACGATATTTTCTCTATTTCAGGCAAGTTTTGTAAAATACTGTTGAAATTTAATGAAAAATTCGGATTATACATCCTAGTGACTTTTGTATTGTATCTTGGCAGTTGGTGTGACTGTTACCTAAGTTGACAGATTACGGAATTTGAAGTTGAATCGTACGTAGTGCATATGTTTCCTAATAGCATGAATGATTCAAAATTACCAAGAGTGAAATCTCAAGTACCTTATTTGTGGCGTTCTAGTTCCTCGGAACGGGGTGCTTATCAATTTGCCCAAAAGTCTGTAATTTTCGAATTTTTCGATGAAAATGGTCTTAAACGATTTGGTTCGACTCACTGATCAAGAATCCGTGGTCGAAATTCATTCTGTCCAGCCGGCCGGCAGTAGGCACGATAACTCTCGAACGGAATGAGCTAGACAGTTGAAATTTCCAGAGTAGGTTTGGGAAATAAATATCTCGGCTGAGTTCGTTATTGGGCAAAATCGGCAGATGGTTTCGGAGTAACAAAAAAAAAAATTTTTTTTTTACAAAACAAATTCCAAATAAAATTTTTTTCAATAAGCATTTTTATCATAAGAATCCAATGATATTATTTTTAACTCTAACAAGCTAATACTTTCGGAGATATGATTTTTCAAAATTTCAATAATAAATCATATTTTTACGTTTTCACAGAACTATAAAATTATTCTATGTATGAATTGTCATAATGTCAACTTATTTTCCTGAGACATGACATTGTCTAGTTCCTATAGTTGGTTCGAGAAACGTCAAAATCGACTCAGAGAGACAAGGGTAAAAAACCGTCAAATAAACCCCCATGTGGCGATTTTATGTCGAAAAGTGAAAATTAAGAATATATATCCCAGGTAAGTACCGACGTTTTATTCTAATACCGGAGATCGATAAGATCGTACGAAGAGCCCGATAGCCGGTTGGTCTAGGCCATCGGGTTTTCGGTTTCGATTTTTTGATTTGGTTTTCGGTTTCGGACCGAGAGAAGGCAGGCACAAATCCCGGAAAGGTAATTACACTTTTTGGCGCTGTAGTTCCTCGGAACTGAGTGCTTATCAATTTGCCCAAATGTCTGTAATTTTTATTTAAGATGCAGTTTCACCATTAAAATCCATCGATATCATTTTCAACTCCAACAAGCTAATACTTTCGGAGTATGATTTTTCTAAATTTCAATAATGAATCGTACGTACTTCTATGTTTTCACAGAATGCTATAATTATTCTATCTAAGCTTTATTATATGATCTGTGTTCATACTCGTACATTTCATCCTGTTTTATAAGAAAGAGTCAAATGCATTGCAGCTATTTTAATTTGATTTCTTTCATCGTGCAGTTCTCATTCTCAGATTGCTCATTTAATCTTGATAAATAAACTATTATTTGAATTTAATTTCCTTTATGATGCAGTTCTTTCATAAGAATACATTGATTTAATTCCCAACTCTGAGAAACCAATACTTTCGGAGATATAATTTGTCTGTTTGAACTAGAGCGCCAGAAAGCTCCTGTCCACAGGGCTTGAATCCATTTTTTTACGAGCAATATTTGCAGTTGCGAGGCAGAGCGCATCGCAGCCGAGCGAATGCCAAATTGCGAGTAAAAATAGGCACTTTTAGTCCGTACGATATATACTATTTTTTCTCCAACCAAGTCAAAATTAAAATAAATTTAGTTTTATGCAAAAATCTTTAATAATTTAGTAATAAATTTAAACACCTATTAATTATAAGTAATCATTAAAGGATACTGTGGGAGGTATACTCATTGTTGAAAGTTTTTTTTCTGGGTTTTCTCTTCCAAACTCTGAAAAATATATAAAATAAAAATTAATTATTTTGTGATTTGCTTCTGCGTAAGAAACACAGGATATTTGTCAGAAGCAATCAATTGAACAATGTTGCCTAACAAACAACAACGAAACATCATCAACGAAGAAACAACTATATCGTAACGTTTCGGAGTCTATATCAGACTCCTTCGTCAGACGCTCAATGAAAATCGTTAGAATTATTTTGTTGATAGTTATTTTGTGAAATTCAAGAATTGTCACATTGACAGTATTTAAAAATCATAGCTAACATAAGTCGAATTTAAGCGAATAACCGGAACAGTGTGGTTAAGACCAATCTCTTGCTAAACATAACCGATCGGTTATAATAGCAAGGGATTGGTTTTAACCGCACTGTTCCGGTTATTCGCTTAAATTCGACTATTGTTTTACTTCGCATAGAAATTTCCAAGATCCAACTCCTTTTTCAATAAATACAAAGATTCTAATGACAGAACCTGATTTTATGAAAAGGAAACTTAAGGAGTCAACTTGTATTTTATTGAACAGAGAATGCAATTTTGCAAATTGCTCAATTGGTATTGACCATATTTAGTTAAATTTATTGAAAAAGGATTTGGAACTTGGAAATTTCCATGCGAAGTAAAACTATGTTAGCTATGATTTTTAAATACTGTCAATGTGACAATTCTTGAATTTCACAAAATAACTATCAACAAAATAATTCTAACGATTTTCATTGAGCGTCTGACGAAGGAGTCTGATATAGACTCCGAAACATTACGATATAGTGGTTTCTTCGTTGATGTTGTTTCGTTGTTGTTTGTTAGGCAACATTGTTCAATTGATTGCTTCTGACAAATATCCTGTGTTTCTTACGCAGAAGCAAATCACAAAATAATTAATTTTTATTTTATAGATATTTCTCAGAGTTTGGGAGAGAAAACCCAGAGAAAAACCTTTCAATAACCTATTAATTATAACAGCGATAGCAAGTCGTTAGTCATGGATATCTGGTATTGTTGGTAAATATTGATTGTCAAGTAGACGTAAGTAGACGTACTAATCATATAATTTTTGTAGTAGTTTTTACGCTGCTTTCAAAATGAATCCCGAACACGATGACAATATACCTGCGGATATATTGGAAAGTGTCGAAGCAGTATATCTAAATCTTTTGCCACCCAAATATCGCCAAGTTTATGAATCGCATATCAGCGATTCATTGATTGGTGTAAAGAAAAAAATTTGCAAAACTATGCGGAGAGTGTTCTTATGGTGTATACCTCAAATTTAACGAAGACCGTCAAACCATCCACTCTTTGGTCACAGTATTCAATGTTGCGATCCACACTGGATATCAAAAAAATGGGTTCAAGCCCTGTGGACAGGAGCTTTCTGGCGCTCTAGTTCAAACAGACAAATTATATCTCCGTAAGTATTGGTTTCTCGGAGTTGGGAATTATATCAATGTATTCATATAATAGAACTGCATCCTAAAGGAAATTCAATTCAAATAATAGTTTATTTATCAAGATTAAATGAGCAATCATGAGAATGAGAAAAGCACCATGGAAGAAATCAAATTAAATCTGGCCAATTTTGCCCAATAACGAACTTAACCGAGATATTCATCTCCCTAAACTACTCTGAAAATTTCAACTACCTACCTCATTCCGTTCGAGAGTTATATCTATGTCTATGGATGAAAAGCAGTCTCACTACTCTCAGATCTCTTACTTCATGTTCAGTTCCGAAATGTAAGAATTTTCTGAGAAAAACTAATATCGGAGCAAACAACTGAGATTTAACTCACTTCGCTCACAATTCTTCGATTGATTAGTCTCAGGAACATCATTTGACATTATGACAATTCATATTCATACATAGAATAATATCATTCTGTGACAACGTTGAAATACGATTTATTATTGAAATTTTGAAAAATCATATCTGAGATTTTTCTCGCTTCGCTCACAATTCTTCGATTGATTAGTCTCAGGAACATCATTTGACATTATGACAATTCATATTCATACATAGAATAATATTATTCTGTGACAACGTTGAAATACGATTTATTATTGAAATTTTGAAAAATCATATCTCCGAAAGTATTAGCTTGTTAGAGTTAAAAATGATATGATTGGATTCTCATGATAAAACTTTTTATTAAAAAAAATTTAATTTGGAATTTGTTTCGTAAAAAAAAAATTTTTTTTTTGTTACTCCGAAACCATTTGTCCGATTTTGCCCAATAACGAACTTAGCCGAGATATTTATCCCCCAAACCTACTCTGAAAATTTCAACTCTCTAGCTCATTCCGTTCGAGAGTTATCGTGCCTACGGACGGCCGGACCGGCCGGACAGAATGAATTTCGACCACGGATTCTTGATCAGTGAGTCGAACCAAATCGTTTAAGACCATTTTCATCGAAATATTCGAAAATTACAGACATTTGGGCAAATTGATAAGCACTCAGTTCCGAGGAACTAGAGCGCCAAAATGGTGTGGATATTAGTAAATATTCAAAATTACGAGCATTGTTAAAAAGGCAAATTGATGGAAATTTACCTAAAAAGTCTACGGTTTTTACAAAGAAGGTAGTGGATCGGTTCCTGGATATGGCACCTGATAATGTATATTTGATGATAAAGGTTGTTCTTGTATTAGGAATTGGAGGTGCTATGCGTTGTGACGAACTAGTTCATTTGAAAATTGGTTATAGGCGATAATTATTTGCGTTTATTTCGAAAATATGTTGCATTACGGCCATCAAATATACAGGAACGTCGTTTATTTTTGAAGTATGTTAATGGGAAGTGTCAAAGAATGGTTGTTGGTATTCACAAAATTAATGCCGTGCCGCAAGAAATTGCAAAATTTTTGAAGTAAGAAAATTGGAAGGAGTATACTGGACATTCGCTAAGAAGAACATCTGCTACACTTCTTATTGATGGTGGCGGTGACCTCACTGTCTTAAAAGACATGGACGTTGGAAATCGAGTACGGTAGCAGAAGGATATATTGAAGAATCACGTATCAACAAAGAGAATACTGCCAGAAAAATATTGCAACCTGACAAAGAAGGTACAAGTAGGTACCTGTTCAGATATTTCCTCGAATGTTTCATCAACAGTTACGGAGAACATTTTGAGTTGTTCTAACATTAATGAAAATCTTTTGAATTGTTCGAAAATTGTTAGTGATAATATCAGTGGTGCTTCGAGTTTTGGCAATAATTGTTCCAATTGTACATTCAATATCACTATAAATAACAAATAAATACCTATATATAGTTGCCCAATTAGTTTGTTTCACTAAGTTTGTAAGAGATTTTGTTTTTTTCTTCAAATTTCAATTAGAGAGCTCAAATGCTATTACTTTTAGTCCTAGGATTAAAAGTAACGTTTTTAATCCTAGGATTAAAAGTGTTGCTAAGCAACGAGCAAATATTTGTACGTTAAGAGAATTGATGGCTTTTGCACCTGAAAAGAGTACAAAAATGTCAACATTGTTTGATGATTGGAGAAAATAGCTATTATTACAACTAGGGAAATATGAATAGTATATTTCCCGAGGTTGTCAAAGTTACATCCCGAGGGCGGAGCCCGAGGGATGTATAGACAACCGAGGTAAATGTATTCATATTTCCCGTGTTGTAATCAATAGTTTTTTTCTGATTGAAACAATCTGATATGGAAAAATTATTATTAGATTGTATATTTTTGTAATAATTAAATTTTTAATGTTGCTATGGGCTATGTTTCTGAGAATCTTGGTTGACTGGTTTCATTTTGACGTCTTGTCAAAAATAAAATTATTGAAAAAATGTCGAACTACGTCAAAACTCAAGCGGCAAAGGCCCGTGAATCTTTGGTTCCGGCCAAATCTCAAGCTGCCTACAGTAGAGTACGAATGCTTTCAGGAGTGGAAAAGAAAAAATTTGGTGGACGGCGTGAGCTATAATATTGTGTTAGCATATTTCCAAGATTTGGTATGTGCTCTGATTCTTGTCATTCTTGATGTATGATTAATTCATTCGATCCCCAGTCGCAGAAATATTCTCCAAACACGTTATGGCCGAAACTATCGATGTTAAGATCTATGCTACATTTGAAGGAAAAAACTGATGTCAAATTATTCGATGAAGTCGAAGCATTTGTTAAGAACAAAAATAAAGTATACGTTCCTAAAAAATCACAGTGTTGTCCTGGGAGCAGCTCAAGACATTCTTGAGTGAAGCTCCTAATGACGTTTTTTTTATGTATAAGGTGAAAGTTTCATTTTGATTTCCTCTGTTGATAAGATTTTTACATTCATAATTTTGAAGGTTGTTTTAATAATGGAAAATTTTGGCGCCTGCAGGACACAAGAGTTGGTGAATATGCTATCTTCAGATATCGAAGATCGTGGGTCGGTAATCATAATCAAACTAATCAAAGTCTCAAAGACTAAGAATGATATAAACAGAATATTCACTATAATTGATGAAGAAGATCTGGGTGCTGCTCGGTTGGTGAGGGAGTATTCGGCGTTGCGTCCGCAAGGCGTTCTTAGGTTCTTCGTAGCTTATAGGATCAAGAAGTGTACTCTTCAGCCTGTCGGCAAAAATACCTTCGGAAAAATTCCGAGTATGGTTGCTGAATGGTTGGGCTTAGATAATCCGAAAACGTATACAGGCCATTGTGGAAGACGAACATCCGCGACATTGGTTGCCGATGCGGGAGCCTCAATGACAACACTCAAGAGATAATATGATGGTTGGAAAAGTTCGTCTGTTGCAGAAGGCTATCTGGCTGACAGTATGCTGCACAAAAATAAGGTAGCGAAGATGATAGCAGGTGTGGAGGGGGAGCCATCTGCAGCATCACAATCTTTGAAGACCGTTTTGGGAGAATCGTCCGAGACTGCTGCTGCACGGAATGCTCTCAAGAAAACTGTAGCCTCGTCGACGAATAATTATGAACAAGATATTTCTTCTTCCTTTGTATCTGGTGGAAATACTTTTAGTGGAAATTTCAACAATTGCAGTTTCCATTTTGTTACTAAATAAAGAAATAAAATATGATTTGACGTTTTGAAAGAAATATGATTTGACGTTTCATATTTCCCTAGGGAAATATGAACTGACGTTTCATATTTGAGTGTGTTATGACACATGGTAACTAAGGCGATATAACTCAATATTGGTTCGATCAGAAAAAATAGTATATTGTAAAACAAGTTGCAGAATGGGCTCCTATTCAAACACGAATGCGAAATGCATGGGTGTTGGAATTGCCTTCTGCAACGAGTATTAGAAGATATTTTCTCTATTTCAGGCAAGTTTAATAAAATACTGTTGAAATTTAATGAGAAAATCGGATTATACATCCTAGTGACTCTCATATTGTATCTTGGCAAGTGATGTGACTGTTACAAAAGTTGACAGATTACGGAATTTGAATTTGAATCGTACGTAGTGCATGGAGATCAGAATAAAAATAGTTTCCTAATAGCATGAATGATTTAAAATTAGCAAGAAGGAAATCTCTTCCTTATTTCTTAATGAAAATAAAACTTTTCCTCTCTACTATCATTTCACTATATCAAAATTATAGTATATTGACAATTGACGTGTGTTGAAATTTGATAGGATCGAATGTCAGTGCTGACTACCACAAAACGAAAAATATAACTAGAAACAATGCGGCAATGGGTTCATTACAGCACTGTTATTAGTGTTGTAATTAACTCATTACCATACTGAAATAGAGAAAAACATTTCTGGTATTTTTTGTCTGAACTGAAGGCAGACATCCATAAAACCACAATTTTTACTTATTGAGTGCCAAGAGCGGTAAATATAATTTTCTTCTGGAGCGGCTAAAATGCTAGATCGAGCCCTACACGAAGGACTGTATCTCCAATCGAATGTGTTCATTTGATAAATCACAAGTCAGAGTTTCGCATCGCTTTTTCCAGAGCAAGGTTTATCCAGACACTAGACATAAGAGAACTGAAGGTTAAAGGGCGACTGATGCGAAATCTCGAAAGTCAATAAACGGAGTCGGCATCAAATATTTGGTTTCTGCAATAGAAGAATAATTCCGCAGTTCCAAAAATTGATTCCGGCATTTTCCCCCAATGTTTGCTCGACACATCGAAATTGGAAATGTAATTGTGAGGATATTGGAAATTCTGATATTTCGTTATATTATCATCGATCCGAAGTTTTGACTGCTCATTTGGGAATATTGAACACGTGTGGCAGGAATAACCAGATTTTGTGGCTTGATACTCTATCCGCCGTATTCACAAAGCATTGTTAAGTGTTTGAATCTCCATTGAGTCCTAACTGAGGTCCTCAGTTAAGGATAAATTGGAATCGCAACCTCAGTTAACATATTTAACGGTGGTGAAACAGGCCTGTTTTACCACCTTTATTCCTTATTGTCCCTTATTATCCCCAATTTATCCTTAACTGAGGACCTCAGTTAGGACTTAACGGAGATTGAATGCTTTGTGAATACGGCGGAATATCCGGTACTTGAAATAGGCAAGTGACAATGTGACAAATTATATTACATACTGTCAAAGTAACGAGAATGGACCATTTAAGGAGGAATTTAAGATTAATTCTGTACAAAAAAATTCTTAACAAGTTGGAAATGTTCTGTGGCCAGGGGCTTTGACGCGCTCCTCAAATTTATAGCCAGAGTGGTCACCCAAATAGGTACATTCACTGTTGGTTCGAAAATGAACATTGCTCTGTTTGTGGTGGCGTAAGGTCTCTGTTCTAATACATACTTTCACTGTTGGGTCGAAAATAAATAGTGCTGTGTCTGTGGTGGCAAAAGGACCCATTCGAATACATACATGTAGGATTTCAATAAGGATAACAATTCTACTTGTACATAGTTAGGATTACGATCACATTTTAAGGGTGCAAACGACGCGCTATCGATACATCAGACATTCTCTGCGCCCTCTGGCACTCCAAACCCATGTATACCGATCTTAGACAGATCCCAAAGACCATGTAGCATCCGACAGGAGATGAAGTATTTAATACCGAATTCCGACCCTCTGGCGTCTCCAAGGAGGTCAGGGTTAAAGGGATATCTATATCTAGATTTTATAATACTCGAAGACAGTTCCTGCTCCAACGACGAGAGTAGTGACATGTGTTGTGAAAAAGGATTAGTAGGAGATACTGAGGTAGGATTAATACTTGACAATTTATTTCCGATTGACTGAAATTGATTGTAGGGTTATGTGAATTTTGACGTTTTTGGTAGAGTTGTTTTTAACTCAGTTTTTTTTTGACGTAGATATTTTGGAATATAAAATATTAAATTGGATTTCTATTTCGATAAAGACCATAATTTTTTAAACATTGTAATTTCGAATTTGATTTGATGAAAACTAGATGGTATTAAGACGTATAGAAGAGTAAATTTAAGTATTTTATTTGGTTTTGAATTAGATTGAAATATTAAATTGATTGATAATTTGTATTTCCAATTGAGACGATACTTAGACGTTCTATAAGTTTTTGACAAAGTTAGGGAAACTTCTAATTAGAAAATCTTCGAATATTTCTTATATGAATTTTGTTCAATTGATTATCATTTCCTAGTTGCGATATTTAGAAGTTTAATATTTTTTTTATTAAGTTAGAGAAACTTGTATTTCATTTTAGTGATTATAGGAGGATTATAAGAAATGTTAACTCAGAAAAATTTCTAAAATTGAATCTAACATCACTAACGCGAAGATAGCAGCGATTAAAGCCTTGCATGTAGTTTGCTTTGGACAAGACGGTGAACCTTACATACGTCGTAGGTCTAACTCGGAAAAACATGCTGATGAAATTGTTAATGTCGTTGACCATCTTTCGTCCACTGATTTAATTACAGTATGTGATATACTGGACTTGAGGTACGATGGTTCGACCGAAGAATTGGCAAAACGGATTCGAGGATGTGGAAGAAAATAGACAGAGTATTAGCTCGGGAAAAGGTGAAAATCACTAGAGGAAAAGTAATTTTTCGTTGACCTTTAGAGACGTGGAGGAAAGCGTTCGTAAATTCGAGGAAAACTGGATTATCCGGTGGGTAAATGGAATTCAGACTTTGAAGAAAAACTAAGGTCCGCTTCAGCTGGATGTGGAAATTAATGGACACCTGTACAACTTGAAATTTCACGTGATAGAAGAAGCGGCTTCCGGCTTCCGTGACATTTTAGGAATTAATATCCTAAAGTAGGCATCAGTTCGGAGTGGAGATGTTGAAATCGTGGTACTCCCGAAGGAAAAAGTTATCAGTAAAATTAATTGGTTGATGAGTATCACCACAGACGATAAAATTGGGGATGTCAAAGCACGCGAATTAGTGAACGGTAGCGGGTGTAGTGATACACCGCGACAGACGAAAGGGAAAGGGGTGAATTTGAAAGTCGTTTCGAGGAATAATGAGCCCGTAGTTGAGCGAATTACTAGGAGGTTAGACGAAAACATCATTAGAAGGACCTCAGCCGTATGACAAAGAATAATAGCGACGAAACCTTTCGAGACGTTGACGGAAGTCCAGACAAGTAAAACAAAGGATTCGATAGTGGATGAGACCAGAGAAGATTTCTCAGAAGATGGAGAGGAACTAATGAAAGACTATGAGCAGCAGTTACTCATTAATAAGGGAGAAAATAGGAGGAGGTTCGACGTAAAAAGGAGGAAACCGACGCGATATAAGGAATCATCAGGTGGCGATCAAGTGAATATCCTTTGGTCGTTTGGACTTGAAGAGAAATAAAACATTCTCTGATAAACGGAGTGGGTACATGGGTATGAGGAATCGAGAAAAATGACAGTGAGTTCTGATCAGGGATGGGACGAAGACGCTTAAATTGAGACGGTTAGCGAATACGAGTTTTTATCGCTCAGGTTCAAATATAGTGGAGCGTCGAGGTAAGAGGCACGCGGCGAGGCACGCGGCGAGGCAAGCGGGCGATTTATGAATTTCATACGTTATCAAATGGGAATGCATATTCTACCGCGATCTAGAGCGAGATACCGCGCGCGGCACATTAGAGAGGGTAGTCTCGATTTAATTTCAGGATTTAAAATCGCGCGTCAAAAGCTTTTGTACCATGGAAATTAATTTGATTAATGCGCTTCTCAATGGGTGGGCTATTGCCGCTTTGATCTCTTATCTCGACGCTCCACTTTAGACGATTTTATTGAACATTGAATTCTGACTTGGATGAATTTAGAGTATATTGTGGTAGTTGGCAAACTTCAGTAGTTGCAAAACTAGATACTGTCAAAGTTGTAAATATTTCTTCGAGTTGTATTGTAAATATGTGTAAATATCATAACAAGTGTTTTTGAAAACCAAAGACGTGAAAGACGAAATGTTTGGAGCGTAATTCAATCAACCCCCCGAAGATAAAGAGTGCTTTGTTTATAGTGGCGTGAGGATACAAATCAGTTCAATCACACAATTGTGCCATGTGATAAAAAACACCCGGAATTGAAATTCGTGAAATAACTAATGATATAGAAAATTATTCACGTTTCACGTAATTTTATTGAAAGAGCGACTTAAATTCAATAGATCCATCAAAGTTATTATTTATTTAGAAATAAAAAAAAACTAAAACGAGTAAGTTCGTTTATGGGAATCGATCCCGGTACCTTCTGCTTATGAAGTCAGAGCTCTATCCTTGGAGCTATAAACGAAGTGAAAAGATTTACTGTGAAAGGCGGGACTTGAACGAATGTCATTACTCATTGATATGTTTTCACAACTTTCTAATTTCATGAAATTGTCATCGTGTTATATATTATACGAAGGTTTTTATACCTCATCTTCACTTTTTGCCATATTTCCCGTTCTAAAACGGTGCGAATCGGCATATTTCGCGATCTACACAAACACGTCATGAATCTTTAAATTCTCTGAAGGCACGTCAAAAATCAAAAACTGTTAACAACTTTGTTGGTTGACTGTGAAGAATGGACCAGTACACCTCGATCGTTGAAATATTTCGGCAATATCTTCACCAATATAGATCGGATCGAGCTCAAATCTAGAACTTTACTGTAAATTAAGGTTTTGAAGGCTCTCGCCATTTCAACGATATCTGACGGGTAGTTTCTGAGATTTTTTTATAATATTTGTTTTACATTTTTCAATCATGTGATCCTCACAAAATTTTGCATAAGTCTTCGAGTCGATATTTATTAACTATCTACCGCGCTTTAATTAGATCAGATCAGTATTTTACGACTTATTGGGAAAACAAAATTTCAGATGGAGCAATATCTAAAACCACTGGGTCGATTTTATCCATGAACGAACTTAGACGGCACATTTGGATTCCAAACCTACTCTGAAACTTTCAATTGTCTAACTCATTGCATTCGAGAGTAATCGTGTTATCGGCCGTCCAGACGGCCGGACAGAATCAAGTTTAAACTCGGATTCTTCATCGGTGAGTCGGAAAAAATCGTTTGAGACCATTCTCGGCCAAAAATTCGAAAATTACAGACATTTGGACGAATTGATAGGTAGTCTATCCATCTAAACAGCGCGCCAAAAAATATCATAATTAATATATCCCTGGTTCAAATGTCAACTCTCCAGGAAGATTTGTACTTCGAAATGTAAACTGTGAATGTTTCAAGAGCAGTGTAGAAAATTCTTCAAAGCACTGACATGAAGTCGGAAGCTTTTGCACTCATGTTCTAATGTCTATTCACGTCTCACACACACTCGCGAAATACTGCATCAAGTTGAAAATGGATAAAGGAAACGCTAACACGTGAAAAAATGCATTGGGCATCAATTGAATTCGAATTTAAAAAAAAATAATTCCTAAAATGAAGAGCCGATCGGGCTGAAATTCGATAGTCAAAGATTTCAGCCTAATTTCAGTGAAATCTGACAGATATTTTCTGAAATATGTAATTTTCTAAGACAAACTTGTATATTCCTTCAATAAAGATATTTATTTTTTCTAGTGATACGATCTCAACGAAATATATTTGCGGGTCGTCATTCTACAACTAATTACCAGGTTTCAATTCGATCGGATCTGCATTTTTTGAGTTATTGAGGAAATAAAAACAAAATATCAGATGAGTTTAAGTTCAAAACCGTTTGGCCAATTATGCCCATTAACGAATTAAACCAAAGCATTCTGATGCGCCACCTACCCTAAAAATTGCACGTCGCTATCTCTTTCCGTTCGAAAGTTATCGTGGCAACCGCCGGCCAGCCGGACATAATCGATTTTCTCCTCGAATTATTCATCAGTGTGTCGAACCTAATCGTTTGAGATCATTTTTGGCGCTCTAGTTCCTCGGAACTGAGTGCTTGTCAATTTGCCCAAATGTCTGTAATTTGCGAATTTTTCGATGAAAATGGTCTTAAACGATTTGGTTCGCCTCACTGATCAAGAATCTGTGGTCGAAATTCATTCTGTCCGGCCGGTCCGGCTGGTCCGGCCGTTCAGCCGTAGGCACGATAACTCTCGAACGGAATAAGCTAGACAGTTGAAATTTTCAGAGTAGGTTTAGGAGATAAATATCTTGGCTAAGTTCGTTATTGGGCAAAATCGGACAGATGGTTTCGGAGTAACAAAAAAAATTTTTTTTTTACAAAACAAATTCCAAATTAATTTTTATTCAATAAGCAGTTTTATCATAAGAATCCAATGATATCATTTTTAACTCTAACAAGCTAATACTTTCGGAGATATGGTTTTTCAAAATTTCAATAATAAATCGTATTTCTACGTTTTCACAGAATTATATAATTATTCTATGTATGAATTGTCATAATGTCAACTTATTTTCCTGAGACATGACATTGTCTAATTCCTTGCTAATAGTTGGTTCGAGAAACGTCAAAATCGACTTAGAGAGACAAGGTTAAAAAACCGTCAAATAAACCCCCATTTATGTCGAAAAGTGAAAATTAAGAATATATATCCCAGGTAAGTACCGACGTTTTATTCTAATACCGGAGATCGACAAGATCGTATGAGGAGCCCGATAGCCGGTTGGTCTAGGCCGTCGGGTTTTCGGTTTCGGAACGAGAGAAGGTGGGCTCAAATCCCGGAAAGGGAATTACACTTTTTGGCGCTCTAGTTCCTCGGAACAGAGTGCTTATCAATTTGCCCAAATGTCTGTAATTTTTATTTAAGATGCAGTTTCACCATTAAAATCCTTCAATATCATTTTCAACTCCAACAAGCTAATACTTTCGGAGATATGATTTTCTAAATTTCAATAATGAATCCTACGTACTTCTATGTTTTCACAGAATGCTATAATTATCCTATCTAAGCTTTATTATATGATCTGTGTTCATACTCGTAAATTTCATCCTGTTCTATAAGAAAGAGACAAATTCATCTCAGCTATTTTAATTTGATTTCTTCCATGGTGCAGTTCTCATTCTCAGATTGCTCATTTAATCTTGATAAATATACTATTATTTGAATTTAATTTCCTTTATGATGCAGTTCTTTCATAAGAATACATTGATTTAATTCCCAACTCTGAGAAACCAATACTTTCGGAGATATAATTTGTCTGTTTGAACTAGAGCGCCAGAAAGCTCCTGTCCACAGGGCTTGTTGCAAAAAAATCGAGAAATAAGACGTTTGGGTAAAATGATAGCACGCTGTTCCCTAGAACATGCGCGCAAAAATTGCCGCTCTATTCTGAAGGTTTATCATCTTTCACAGGTACATGCCTTCGAGTACAGTAAATCGAACACATTGAGAACTACTCGTATTTCATTTAAACTACCAATTAATTCTGGTAGATGTCAGTTCCGTCTGCAATATGTCATACCTTCTTAGCGTATGCACGTTCGACTAGGCATAATTTACCACATTCAGGTAGCAACGTCTTTCGAGGTCTTGAATATTCTACAATCCACTACGATCGATATGAAAAATATAAAAAAGCACTGACGTGAGGTCAGTACTCTATGGCGCGCGTGTTCTCGTTGGCTAATAATTTAATTATGAGTGTTTCAAGCTCAGTGGATAGAACAAACCGGAGAACTACCCAGAGGGTAGTGGACACCATTCACTGTCGGGTCATAAATTAAGATTACTTTTTCTATGCTAGCATAAGGATAGAGTAACAAAGTAGACAAAGAACACAACTGACTTTCCTAAGTCGCACAAGCTCCTAGGAGCTTCTGAGGTAACTCCTTGTGGAAGACTTGGGACGGTCGGCATAATCATAATCATATTTATAGTACACGCGCCAAAGCAGATTGACCCCACGTCAATGCTCTTTTAGCCTTAGGTATTCTTTCATTATGAAGTCAATTTGCAATTGGCGCGCATGCTATAAACATGATTATGATTATACTGACCCTCTCAAGTCTTTGCCAAGGAGATACCTCAGAAGCTCCTAGGAGCTTGTGCGACTAAGGAAAGTCAAATGTGCTCTTTGTCAACTTTGTTACTCTATACGTATGCTAGCTTAGACAAAGTAGGTACTCTTAATTTATGACCCGACCACTACCCTCTGGGTAGATTTCCGGCTCGTTCTGTCCGCTGAGCTTGAAACCCTCATCATTCAATTCAAAATTAACCAACGTGAACACGCACGCCGAACAGTACTGACCTCACGTCAGTGCTGTTTTATATTTTTTCGAGTCCCTGGAACAAATCTGGCTATCGATACAGTATGGCTATTAGATTTACCATAGATAGAAATAAATAAAATATAGTTATGGGACCCCCCATTGGGAATGCAATTGCTTACGCCTAATCTCTAAATCCGAACGCAATTTAATATACAGGGTGACTGGTGACGTAAGGGACAACGGCTAAGTGGAGATAGAGGACCTCAAACTGAATGAGAATTTGGGTTTCAAATGACCCATAAGGGTATTCATTTCGGAGATATAGGGTGATTTATGAAAAAATGCTAAATCTATGAACTCCCATATCTTCGTTAATATGATATGTTTTTCGCTGATATTTTACATGTTTGTTCATACAGGCATTCTCTGTCAGCATAAGAAAAAAAATTGAAAAAATTGCAGGCCCGTACTCAAAAATTTCAATTTACATGTCAAGTGAGAAATATCACACGGTATATATGAGATAAAATAAAATCAAATAGAAATTTGGAAAGAGGGAAAAAAACTGATGAAATATCTGTTTTTTGTTTGAATGGCACAATTTTTTTTTTCGTTTTTATGATATGTTGAAGTAAGAATATTACAATATTTTTATATTCCCATCACGAAAAATAATATTCTTGATAAAACAAAAACACTAAATTTGAGTCGAAGATATTTAATACTTGATATTCAGGAAGGGGTAACATCTCACGGCGCCCTCAAGGTCTATTTTTGCCCTCTTTGAAAGCCGGACGGGCCTACGGCCACACACAACAACTGTACAGTTTTCCTCTCCGGCGAACCGGAGCGTGCATGGCTGGCATAACAGAGCTGTTCTCACCAAGCCCTGCACATGTCGCCAAAGATAAATAAAATGCAGACAACTACATAGAGTAGGCATGTTTCAAAAAATGACGTTTATATTTATACATTACCTAATTGTTTGTGAATTGTTAGAAACAGTGTTGAAAGTCTATCCATTAAAAAATGCCTTCAGTATTTACAAATGTATGGAGGTGAACGGCTCTCATTTCGAACATTTGCTTACTTGATTTTTTTATGAATTATATTTGCGACTTTTTCTATTTTTGTGTTTGAGTATCCAACTCTTTCATCACCCCATCTACAACAAATTTTATTTTGAAATTTTATATGGCATCGAAATATTAATTGATAAAAATAGATTTCAAGATTTGAAGGAATATTTTGGAGCCAGGCTCATTCTAGCGCCTCGAATTCAAGGTTTTTTCTATCAGTAGTACTAATTTTCATGATTTGAATATAAAAATATTGTAATATTCTTACTTCAACATTTCATAAAAACGAAAAAAAAATTTGTGCCATTCAAACAAAAAACAGATATTTCATCAGTTTTTTTCCCTCTTTCCAAATTTCTATTTGATTTTATTTTATCTCATATATACCGTGTGATATTTCTCACTTGACATGTAAATTGAAATTTTTGAGTACGGGCCTGCAATTTTTTCAATTTTTTTTCTTATGCTGACAGAGAATGCCTGTATGAACAAACATGTAAAATATCAGCGAAAAACATATCATATTAACGAAGATATGAGAGTTCATAGATTTAGCATTTTTTCATAAATCACCCTATATCTCCGAAACGAATACCCTTATGGGTCATTTGAAACCCAAATTCTCATTCAGTTTGAGGTCCTCTATCTTCACTTAGCCGTTGTCCCTTACGTCACCAGTCACCCTGTATATCTTCCGAATATAATTATTTATAAATTGGCCCCAGGGCTACGATACAGACAATTCAACTCGGAAATAACACTATTTCCTCGAAACTGACTTGTTGGTGCACATAATTGCCATGAACTTTCTCTTAAAACCTCACAATATCGGCTCAACACCAAATCCATGGCTGGACGCAAATCACTCCCAACATAAACCATACAAGTCAAAACGAGCCACTTCAGCTCTGTGCATGCGCAATCTACTCGTGGCTGAAAGTCCTCTAAAAATCACACACCTCACACAAATCTTTGATTCTTCAACACCATTGGTTCAGGAGATATCGCAGCTTCAATGCGCGCATACGCGGATACTCTCAAGGGGATTCTATGGAGGAATAGCATCCTGCACCTCCAAACCTCAATCCTCTCAGACGAAAACTCTAGCAGTTAAATCACTTCTCGTTTGCTTATGCGCATAACCTAAATGCCCGTAACGGGTAAATGCCACGGTACGGTCACTCCAACTCGCAAACAACGCTATTTCCCCCGAAACTGACTTGTCGGTGCACATGATTGCCATGAATATTCTTTTAAAACCTCGCAATATCGGCTAAGCACCAAAAGCAACCCAAAAACAGTATCTTCTCCTCTGCGCATGCGCAATCCACTCACGGCTGAAAGTCCTCTGAAAATCACACACCTCACAAAAAACTCCGATTAACCAACACTAGTGGTTCAGGAGATATCGCATCTTGAATCCACGCATGCGCAGACCCTCACCAGGGGATTCTTTGGGGGAATAGCATCCTCTACGCCAAAACTGCGCATGGCAATCCACTCGTGGCTAGAAGTCCTCTCAAAATCACAAACCGCACACAAAATTCCGATTCTCCAACACCAGTAGTTCAGGAGATATCGCATCTTCAATCCACGCATGCGCGGACCCTTACTAGTAGATTTGTTGGAGAAATAGCATCCTCCACCTCAAAACCCCAATCCTCTCAGACGAAAACTCCAGCAGTTAAGTCATTTCTCGTCTGCTCATGCGAATAACCAAAAATGCCCGAAAGAGGCAGCATGAATTTCAATATTGGCCCCAAGGATTATGTTATTAACGCTACACTACGCTGTCTCCTCGAAACGGGCTCGCAAACTCACAGAATTGACATGAGCTGTTAATTTTGCCTTCTAGTAACACATCCAGGCGTTCAACGTTCAGAAAAATTTTGAAAACCAATTTAAAATTCCACATATTGTTCACGCATTACTTCAATTTTGCTACAGTAGTTACTCGTCCATATTTTAATCAGTTTCCCTCGTACACATCGCAATGATTCAGATAAACGCGCAACAAACATGTCGAAATATGTCTACCAGATATTAGATATTGCATGTAAGAATTCGAACTCAAATAATTTGTCCAGTTTGGAAGTTTTTTTAGGCTCCTAGTGGTCTGTTCTCAGTGAAATTTGCACACCCCAAGAGGTCATCATTGGTCATCGATGTGCCAAAATTGAACTCAATCCGATATTCGGTTTCGGAATTTCAAGCTGAATATCCTGCTGATAGTTAAACATTTTTTGAATTTATTCTACTCATGCTATCCTCACGAAATTTTACACAAATGTACTTTGGATCTAAATACCCAGCTTCAATTCAATCGGAGCAGTATTTTTCGAGTTCAATTTCAATTTCAAATATTTGACTTTTTTTTCTAGTTTATATCCATCCGATCGATACAAAACTTCGCACCCATATAAAGGTCATGATTCTACAATTTGATGCTGAATTTCAGATAGATCGAGTAATCGGTTTCGGAAATATACTTGAAAAATATTTTAACTAAAAATGGCCATAATTCCGAAACAGCTCCGTGGATTTTGCCCATTAACGAACTTGTTCGGGATATTCACGCTACAAAACTACCCTGCAAATTTCAACGCTACAACTTGTTCCATTCGAGAGTTATCGTGCTAACGGCCGGACCGGATGGACAGAATTGAATTTGATCCCGGAATATTGATCAGTGAGTCGAACTGAATCGTTTAGAGACCATTTTTGGAAATAATTCGAAAAATACAGACATTGTGACGAAATGATAGCACGCTGTTCCTTGCGGAACACGGGCGCAAAAACGAACACGAATGGTGAAATGGATCAATAGACGAATGTTTGAGAGGGTAATGTTAGAGAAACACACGATATATTATTATGTTGTACCCAATGTGACATACGTGTAGGATATATATTTTCTTATTTTATGTTCCCTTTCGTACATAAATAGATAACCTTGACCTCCTTCCACTTCCTTCAATATGAGAATTATACGGTGTCTCCAGAACGTATATTTCCTTTCCATAAAACTGAAGGGTCATTCAATAAGAAAGCAGGATTTTAAATATACATGAACCAAGTGAGATATACGTGAGATGCCCACACATTTCACTTCTTGCGGTTTTTCCAAAGCGCTATATTTTGTCCCAAATGTCTTTAAGTTCCGAATTTTATGATGAAAATGTTGTTGGATCTACTTGAATGAAAATGAAGTGTCAATTTGTCTCTAATGTTCGTGCATACAGGGTGGTGTTCGAATATTAGCTCCGTAGAGTAATATTTACTCCATTGCGTTCGAAAACTGAAAGGTTGGGTAAATTTTACTCCATGAATGTCGTTCGAAATGTCAGAGTATTCGACTTCGAGTTCATTTTACTCTTGTCAAAATTGGCATAACTCATGGAACGGAAAATCTAGTATCTTTGTGTCACTGTTTTATGAATGTTCTGTTAGGTAATTTAATAGTTTTAATACTGCTCACAATATATATTTATGATAAGAGTTACATATATGTGAAGAAAACAATAATAATAGATTCTTACTTAAAACAACATAACCTATTTTCCGATATTGGCACCTTCTGTCACTGTCAGTGTCAGTGTCAGAGTAAACTCCAGAGTAAATCTGTCAAACCTTCAAAAACTCTACTCTACTCCGTGGAGTTAATTTTCGAACACAAGCCTTGTACACAATTTCGGAATTGGCGATTTATGTTAAACTAGGGTGACCAGATCAGTGCTAGCACCATGACGGACGGACACCTGTGCAAAACTAAAAAGAAAAACAATTGGTTCAAGCCCTGTGGACAGGAGCTTTCTGGCGTTCTTGTACAAACAGACAAATTATATCTCCGAAAGTATTGGTTTCTCAGAGTTGAGAATTATATCAATGTATTCTTATGATAGAACTGCATCATAAAGGAAATTCAATTGAAATAATAGTTTATTTATCAAGATTAAATGAGCAATCTGAGAATGAGTACTGCACCATGGAAGATATCAAATTAAAATACCTGAAATGAATTTGACTCTCTCTTATAGAACAGGATGACATATACGAGTATGAACACAGATCATATAATGAATCAAAGATAGAATAATTATAGCATTCTGTGAAAACATAGAAGTACGATTCATTATTGAAATTTCGAAAAATCATATCTCCGAAAGTATTAGCTTATTGGAGTTGAAAATGATATCAATGGATTTTTAGGGTGAAACTACATCTTAAAAAATTATTTTGAAATTTGTGATTTAAAAAAAAATTTTTTTTTCCCTACTCCGCAACCATCTCGCCTATTTTGGCCAAAAGCGAACTCAACCGAGATATTTATCTCCCTAAACTACTCGGGAAATTTCAACTGCCAAGCACATTCCGTTCGAGAGTTATTATAGAAACAAAATTTAAAAATTTTCAAACTTTTTTTTGTACACTTTACGGTAACCTGATCAATACAAAATTTCACATGCGTCTAAAGGTCATGATTCTACAATTTGATGCTAAATTTCAGATAGATCGAGTGATCGGTTTCGGAAATATTCATAAAAAACGTTTTTATTAAAAACGGCCATAACTCCGATACCGCTTGATGGATTTCACCTGTTAACGAACTCGTCCGAGATATTTACGTTCCAAACCTGCCCTGCAAATTTCAATCTTCTAACTCCCTTCGCTCGAGAGTTATCGTGTTAACGGACGACCAGCCGGACGGCCGGACAGAATCGATTTTGACCACGGATTCTCGATCATTGAGTCGGACCAAATCGTTTGATACCATTTTCATCGAAAAATTCGAGAATTACAGAATTTTGGTCAAATTGATAAGCTCTCTGCTCCGAGGAACAAGAGCTCCAAAAACGGAACACAAGAAGTGAGAAGTTGCAAATAAAAATCCAAGCCCAACTGCGATGTTACAATCATTTATAAAGACACTATATAACTGTTACTTGATAGTAGGGGAGCCCAAGCGGGGATTTTGGGATTTACTACAGCGCGGCAGATTAATATATAGGGGGATACCTTGTACCTGGTTAAGTTTTTCCACGAAACATGAGCCACATATATATGGCCGCCCATCAAGGATAAAGCATCAGATTAGTAAAAAAAAGTTGATCATCGGAAATTCTCGAGCGCGTCAGATTAAGGTAGGGTGAGTTAGTTACATGCTAAAAAGTGTATATTCCATTAATCTGACAATTTGAGAGTGACGTAAAGAAGGGGGAGGGTTACAAAGTTGTATAATAAAACGACATCTTGACATTCTCGAGCGTGGTAAATTTTTTTTTTATTTTGAAGGGAATAATGCAAGAATTACGAAAAATATATAATCTGATGATTTTCACAAGCCGAAGTAATAAAAATTAATTGATAAAGTTGAATGCGTGCAGCTATGCCATGCCTATATTCCCCTCTACGTGTTTCTAATCTCCTCTCACTCTTTCTCTATCTATTGCTCTCTCACTCCGTCCCACTCCGGTTTCTGTTGCCATGACTCCATAACAGCTGGTCACGCAGAATTGTTCGGGGTATGATCTTGTTTACAACGTATTTCCAACGTATTAGGTTATTTTGCGATATTAATAAAAGTTATGTGAATTAAAGTTAATAAATAATTACTATGAGTGATTGAGTGATATTAATATGAATTGTGTATTTTGTGGTGAAAGTACTTTACAAAACACAATCAAATTTTCATTAGAAACTTCACAAGAATGTATCATTACTTTAGAATATCGTCGGAGCAAACCGAAAATCACGAAAAAATTAAAAATTAAATTTTGTATAATTATTATTTGTATAAATATTCTCCTCAAAACAACATAAGCTTTTTCATTTGCACGCTATTTCCTGAGCTTTTCGATTAATTAAGTTCAATGATTTAAAAAATTTAAAAAAAAATAAATTTTATTGTCAGATTTAGCGAATCCCTCCAGACAATCGTCAGATTAGGAGACAGCACGTCTAGGCCATATTGATGAACCACATATATATTAATCTGACGCGCTTGAGTATTTCTAAATGGCAATTTTTTTTGCATATTCTAATAATGACCACGAGTTTGCGTTACATCCCAATCGTCAGATTATTATACAAGAGCATCTTTTAAGGTTCACTTAACACCCCCTTAGAAAATCTGACGAGATTGATAAAAAAAATGTTTTTTTCATTTTCAACCCTTACGTATGATCACCCCCATCATGGAAACGATCAGATTAACATCTGTACATTTTTTAAATTACGTAGGACACAGATGCTATCAATATCTGACGCGCTCGAGTATGTCCACGTAACGGTTTTTTTTTTACATTTTTGAAAATTGATATCTGCTCACCCCACCGATGAACAGGTATATATTATATAACATTTTTTTCTTCTTATCATCTAAGCTTGACAACCCAATAGCTCTCTATGACGCTCGAGTAAATCCCGAATTAGCTACGTGGGCTCCCCTACTATGAGTAAAGCAATAAGGCTAGTGCAAGGGCGTAGCCAGGAATTAATTTAGGGGGGGGGGGGCTTAGAAATTTTTGTAATTTACTTCATAAGGGCAGGCGCTTTCTGTAACAAGTATTTTTGTGTTTTTAAGAAAAAAATTACATTTCGGGGGGATGGTTACTCCGAAACCATCGGGCAGATTCAACCCAATAACGAACTAAACCGAGATATTTATCTCCCAAACCTACTGTAAAAATTTCAACTGTGTATCTCATTCCGTTCGATAGTTATCATGCCTACGACCGGCCAGAATTCATTTCGACCACGGATTCTTGATCGGCGAGTCAAACCAAATCGTTTAACTCCAAAAATCCGAAAATGACAGACATTTGGGCAAATTGATAAGCACTCTATTCCGAGGAACGAGAGCGCCAAAAATGACAGGAAGGGGCAGCTTGAACTTCAAATAAAGCTGCTTTAAACTACACGCGGTTCGTTCCGGCAATATTCTTAAAAAATGTTTTGACTAAAAACGGCCATAAATCCGAAAACACTTGGTAGATTTCGCTCGTTAAACCACTCGTCCGAGATATTTACGCTCCAAACCTACCCTGCAGATTAATAAAACACAAGGTAATGTGAGTATACAATACAATGGGTTAGAAGGGGTACCAAATTTAGGCAAGGACGTAAAGAGATCTTGTAAACAACCATAAAAGAAGGGTTAATATTCATTTATATTATATTACTAACGCCAAGATCTCGGGATCACAGAGAGAGGTCAAAAAAGATTTTTTTCTCGAGGAGGTCGATATTTTCGATTTTTTCGTAGGTTATTCGAGGGGCGAGGGGGGATTCGAGGTGGAAAAGGGAACGAGAAAAGACGAAATTTTCTCCGGGTATCCGTCTTCGACGAGAGAAAACGTGGGGAGTATTTTTAAATAAATCGTAAATTCGGGCGAAAACGGCCTTCTCGGCTAAATGTGCGAATCGGTATGGGAGAGATCTGGCGAGGACGCGACGCTCGAAAAGGTATTTCGTCGGGGTCCGAAAGACGAGATTCGTTGGTAGTCCGTAACGGATCTCGATTTTCGATGAAACCTTCTCTTTTTCCGTGAAAAGATCGCAAACTTTGACATATTTTGAAAACCTCGGTGAAATGTGACGTTTAGACCGGTTCGGCTTCGCTCGACCGACTTCGGGTCCTGCTATAGAAGATGAAACGTGGATGTTTTACTTCGATCACAGATGAAAGAAACTTCTGTCAGTTTGAATTTATCGTGAATGAGTTGCGATAAGTGTCAAATAGAATTAAAATTTCGAACCGAATTTGTCGAAAATCTCGAATCGTGAAGATACATTGCTAGAAATAAGAAGAAATATGATAGAGTCGCCGATTTGGAGCGATCGCATGGCAGAATTTTCGATATTTGAGAAATAATGTGTTCTATCAAATTCTAAGTTGAAATGACTGATAGGTATCTTCGAGGAAAGAATTTTGATGAAACGGTCCGAAAGTGGAGAACGTAAAATAAGGTAAATATCGATCTACAATTTTGAAGATATTACCGATTTATACTTGCAGGCATTTATATACGAATTCAAAATTCAACCGAATGTATCCTAAGGAAACATTTTTTAGTTGTTGACAGGTGTATGAAGTATGATGGGATATCGCCTGAATTTAATCTTTCCGTCGAATTTTGGATTCTTTTACGAAACGTGAGTATTTTCGAATGATATCGTTGTAGAAATCGTATCGTAATTCTGTGCGAAATCTTTTCGCGATTCCTTCAACGTCATAGTTTTCAGTCCGAATGAGGGTCGAATTGTCAAATAGAATTCAAGCTTCCAACGGAATAAGTCGAAAATCTCGAAATCGTCAAGAAAAATTGCGAGAAATATGAACAATTCGCCAATTTCGAGCGATCGCTTGACAGAATTGACGATATTCTGGAAATCGAAGGACGGAAATCATCCCAGTGCTATAAAACCTTTATATAGCGCATAATTCCTACTTTTATCTATAGCGAAAGTGGCCGGGAGGGAAGCGTCCTAGGACGCTTCCCTCACGCGTCCTAGGACGCAACGGTCACCATCGCGGGGCAGCCGGATCGAATCTCGGAGTGGCCGGCAATCGTTGACGTTATAACTTTTCTTCATTTTTATAGAATGAAAACTTCTGAGTGTGTTATTCCCGTGTAAACTCATCATGGGCTATTGATCTTTTCGTCAAATTACGAAATGTATATTGATCTATACGTCAAGTTACGATATCTATAATCAATGATTCAATCAGACGGATTTTTGTATGTTTTTGAATAGGAACCTACGCCACCGCGTTCATTGCATTGTTTATTTTTTATCCAACTGTGAGTGTCTGTATGTATTTGAACAAGGACCTTACTTAACCAAAGACACAGCATTGAATATTTTTGATCCAATTGTGAAGGTATGTATTTGAATATGAACCTACGCCACCGCGTTCAATGCATTGTTTATTTTTTATCCAACCGTGAATGTATGTATATGAATAGGTACCTTACGCAACCAAGGACACAGCCTTGATTATTTTTGATCCAAAAATGAACGTATAATTTTGAATGTTTTGCATTGAAATAACACAAAATATTCAACCATTTAAGTAGAAAATTAACGGTCGAAAATGAAAAACCATTGCTACACAGGGTCTTAAGTGAGATATCACCGCAAGAGATTTATCGTGAAGACAATTCTCATCATTGTAAAACCGTTACGAAAAGATAACCGCTGTTATACAGGGTGTTTTTAAATAAATGTCAACTCCGAAACGGCTTTACCCATTTTGATGAAACTTTGTGTGCACCCGTTAGGTGGCGCTGAATTCGGTTTACAACAACTCAAAAACGACTCGAACGATTTCGATGAAACTTTGTGTGTGTATCTGAGAGTAGGTTTCAGATCCACAATATTCCCTGGTAGGTGGCACTATAATCGGTTCACAGGAACCCAAAAATGGCCATACCGATTTTGATGAATCTTTGTGATTGTGTTTCGGAGGGCCTTTGGTTCACAATACGATTCGCTACGTGACGCTATATTCGGTTTTTAGTAAGTCAAAAACTTCTAACATATTGCGATGGGACCTTCGTGTGTGAATGATTCTCAGAATCACAACAGGACCCGTTAGATGGCATTGAACTACCGGTTCAATTGATCTACCGCTTCAATGTATCTACCGATTATATATTGATCTACTAAAAAAATGTAGATCTACTGGAAAATGCAGATCTACCGGAAAAATGTAGATCTACCAGAAAAATGTAGATCTACTGGAAAAATGTAGATCTACCAGAAAAATGTAGATCTACAGAAAAATGTAGATCTACTGGCTAGGTAGTATTATATTACTAACGCCAAGATCTCGGGATCACAGAGAGAAGTCAAAAAAGATTTTTTCCTCGAGGAGGTCGATATTTTCGATTTTTTCGTCGGTTATTCCAGGGGCGAGGCGGCATTCGAGACGGAAAAGGGAACGAGAAAAGACGAAATTTTCTCCGGGTATCCGTCTTTGACGAGAGAAAACTTGGGGAGTATTTTTAAATAAATCGTAAATTCGGGCGAAAACGGCCTTTTCTGCTAAATGTGCGAATCGGTATGGGAGAGATCTGGCGAGGATGCGACGCTCGAAAAGGTATTTCGTCGGGGTCCGAAAGACGAGATTCGTTGGTAGTCCGTAACGGATCTCGATTTTCGATAAAACGTTCTCTTTTTCCGTAAAAAGATCGCAAACTTTGACATATTTTGAAAACCTCGGTGAAATGTGACGTTTAGACCGGTTCGGCTTCGCTCGACCGACTTCGGGTCCTGCTATAGAAGATGAAACGTGGATGTTTTACTTCGATCACAGATGAAAGAAACTTCTGTCAGTTTGAATTTATCGACGTTTTCTTTGCGAATGAGTTGCGATAAATGTCAAATCTAATTAGAATTTCGAACGGAATTTGTCGAAAATCTTGAATCGTGAAGATACATTGCCAGAAATCAGAAGAAATATGATAGAGTCTCCGATTTCGACCTATCGCATGGCAGAATTTTTGATATTTGAGAAATAATGTATTCTATCAAATTCTAAGTTGAAATGACTGGTAGATACCTATCTTCGAGGAAAGATTTTTGATGAAACGGTCCGAAAGTGGAGAACGTAAAATAAGGTAATTATCGATCTATACTTTCGACGATATTACCGATTTTTCACTTGCAGGCATTTATATACGATCTCGAAATCCTATCGAATGTATTCTAAGGAAACATTTTTTAGTTGTTGACAGTTGGTTGTATGAAGTATGATGGGATATCGACTGAATTTAATCTTTCTTTCGAATTTTGGAATCTTTTACGAAACGTGAGTATTTTCGAATGTTATCGTTGTAGAAATCGTATCGTATTTCTGTACGAAATCTTTTCGCGATTCCTTCAACGTCATGGTTTTCAGTCCGAATGAGGGTCCAATTGTCAAATAGAATTCGAGCTTCCAACGGAATTGGTCAAAAATCCTGCAATCGTGGGGAGAGTTCCATAATTCTCTGATAGGCAAATTGGCCCAGTTGCCACCTCAAGATAACAATTTAACATGAACAGTATTTTCAACATTGTAAAATTGTTGCGAAAGGATAACCGCTGTTATACAGGCTGTTTTCCGAAACGGCTTCACAAAAGCATCCGGTAGGTGAAATGGCTCGACCGCTTTTGATGAAAGTTTGTGTGTGTATCTGAGTAGGTGTGTCAGGTCTGCTATATACCCTGGCAGGTGGCGCTGCAATCGGTCTATAGAAACCAGAGAAATAGAAATATTTCTCTGATAGAAACTCAGAAATGGCTTGGCCAATTTTAATGAAACATTGTGTGCGTGATTGAGTGTGTCAGGGTCACAATAGGTGACCGGTAGGTGGCGCTGTATTCGGTTTATAGAAACTCAAGAACGGCTGCACCGATTTCGATTAAACTTGGTGTGTATATGTGAGTATGTGTATGTGAGTAGGTCTATAGAAATTCAGATATTATTATTATTATTATTATTATTATTATACTGATCCTCCTGGCCCGAACGTTTTCGAACTTTCAAGTTCGAAAATTGTAAATCTACTGGAAAAATGTAAATCTACTGGAAAAATGTAAATCTACTGGAAAAATGTAAATCTACTGGAAAAATGTAGATCTACCGGAAAAATGTAGATCTGCCGGAAAAATGTAGATCTACTGGCTAGGTAGATCTGCGGGTCAAGAGGCTAGCTTTCTGAGTCAGAAACCCCGGGTCGAATCCCGGAAGAGTCATTCAATTTTTTTCGATTGATCTACACTGCAAAAATATTGATCTATAGCTATAGAAGTTCTGCTGTTTCAATACTAAATAATACTCACGTGAAGAATTGGAGTCATCGAAGAGGATTAAGGGAAACATTTTTAATATGTCGTTCGTGTGTTTTTTTGGATGTTAGGAGAGGGATTTGGCGGGAATCTCGAGGGTTGTTTTTCGGAAAATGTCAACACCGAAACGACATGAACGATTGTGATGGAACTTTGTGTGTGTGTGTTTCGATATATCTCGAAGAGGTTAATATTCACAATTGGATCCGGTAGGTGGCGTTACAATCGATTTACAGGAACTCAGAAACGGCTATACCGATACAGATTAATCTGTGATACCATTTTTGATTAAGTGTTTCTGTGGCCTGGGGTACACGATACGATCCGGTAGGTGGCACCACTATCGGTCTATTGGAACTCAAAAACGGATGGACCGATTTTAACAAAACTTTTAGAATGAGATTTAGTGGGCCTGAGGTTTACTATAGGATGCAGTAGGTGGCGCTGTAATCAATTTGTAGGAACACAAAAACGGCTGGAAAAATGTTGATGTAACTTTCTGTATGTGTTTCGGTGGGTCTCTGGTTCAAAATAGCATCAGGAAGGGGGTGACATATCGATTTATGGGAACTCGAAAACGGCTCAACCGATTTCAATGAATTTTTGTGTCTGTGTAGGTCTCAGGTCCACAATATACGGTCAACAGAAACTGAGAAATGGCTGAACCGATTTTGATGAAACTTTGTGTTTTTGATTCGGCGCGTTTCTGATTCACAATAGCATACTGTAGGGGGCACCCCGATCGATTTATGGTTACTCAAAAATGGCTCGACCAATTTCGATGAAACTTTGTGTTGTGTTGTGTATATCGTTGAAAATAAACCATATACCCGGTATAGTAATACCGGGTGTTCTTTTTTTCACGGCACAATTTTACACGATTGAATTGATTCGTGCCACAAACAAACCGTTATCTAAATAGGAATCTTGGATGGATTCTTATCATGTATTTTTGAGAAATCTCTATACAGGGTGTTTTTCTTTTAACGTCAATCGCAACTTGCTGCTTTTCACGACAAATTGTACTATTGTATTCAATTATGATAAAAGATAAACTTTCGGGACCTACATCGTTGAAAATAAACCATTACTATACAGGGTGTTCTTTTTCTATCGGCACAATATTACGCGATTGATTTGATTTGTGCCACAAATAAAGCGTTATTCAAATAGGAACCTTGGATGGATTCTTATAATATATTTTTCAGAAATCTCTATACAGGGTGTTTTTCTTTTAATCAATCAATCACAACTTGCTGCTTTTCACGAAGAATCGTACTATTGTATTCAATTGTGATGAAAGAAATGCTTTCGGGACCTACATCGTTGAAAATAATCCATTAATATATAGGGTGTTCTTTTTCTATCGGCACAATATTACGCGATTGATTTGATTTTTGCCACACTCAAAGCGTTATTCAGATAGGAACCTTGGATGGATTCTTATAATATATTTTTCAGAAAACTCCATACGGGGTGTTATTCTTTTAACGTCAATCGCAACTTGCTGCTTTTCACGACAAATCGTACTATTGTATTCAATTGTGATAAATGATATATTTTCGGGACCTACATCGTTGAAAATAAACCATTGCTATACAGGCTGTTCTTTTTCTACCGGCACAATATTACGCGATTGATTTGATTTTTGCCACAAACAAAGCGTTATCTGAATAGGAACCTTGGATGTATTCTCATAATATATTTTGCAGAAATGTGTATACAGGGTGTTTCTCTTTTTTATAATTCCATTTTATTTATAATTTAAATTTTTTTTATTGTTAAAATTTTGTTAATAATTTTTTTTTCTTCAATTTTGAAATTTTCAATATTTTTTTTTATAATTTTTTTTTTCATTTTTTTAAAATATTTTTCTCCATTTTTTTTTAAAATTTTTTTTTTATTTTTTTTTTATTAAATTATATCTATGAATGAAAACTACTGACTAATCGAAGCCTTCAACAATAGACTGCGGGCCACTAGTTATTACATTATATTACTAACGCCAAGATCTCGGGATCACAGAGAGAGGTCAAAAAAGATTTTTTCCTCGAGGAGGTCGATATTTTCGATTTTTTCGTAGGTTATTCGAGGGGCGAGGGGGGATTCGAGGTGGAAAAGGGAACGAGAAAAGACGAAATTTTCTCCGGGTATCCGTCTTTGACGAGAGAAAACGTGGGGAGTATTTTTAAATAAATCGTAAATTCGGGCGAAAACGGCCTTTTCTGCTAAATGTGCGAATCGGTATGGGAGAGATCTGGCGAGGATGCGACGCTCGAAAAGGTATTTCGTCGGGGTCCGAAAGACGAGATTCGTTGGTAGTCCGTAACGGATCTCGATTTTCGATAAAACGTTCTCTTTTTCCGTAAAAAGATCGCAAACTTTGACATATTTTGAAAACCTCGGTTAAATGTGACGTTTTGACCGGTTCGGCTTCGCTCGACCGACTTCGGGTCCTGCTATAGAAGATGAAACGTGGATGTTTTACTTCGATCACAGATGAAAGAAACTTCTCTCAGTTTGAATTTATCGCGAATGAGTTGCGATAAATGTCAAATAGAATTAGAATTTCGAACGGAATTTGTCGAAAATCTCGAATCGTGAAGATACATTGCTAGAAATAAGAAGAAATATGATAGAGTCGCCGATTTGGAGCGATCGCATGGCAGAATTTTCGATATTTGAGAAATAATGTGTTCTATCAAATTCTGAGTTGAATTGACTGGTAGTATCTATAATCTATGCTGGTAGGTACTCATCTTCGAGGAAAGAATTTTGATGAAACGGGCCGGAGGTGGAAAAGTAAAATAAGGTAATTATCGATCTATACTATCGACGATATTACCGATTTTCACTTGCAGGCATTTATATACGAATTCGAAATCCTATCGAATGTATTCTAAGGAAATATTTTTTAGTTGTTGACAGTTTGTTGTATGAAGTATGATGGGATATCGACTTAATTTAATCTTTCTGTCGAATTTTGGAATCTTTTACGAAACGTGAGTATTTTCGAATGTTATCGTTGTAGAAATCGTATCATATTTCTGTACGAAATCTTTTCGCGATTCCTTCAACGTCATGGTTTTCAGTCCGAATGAGGGTCGAATTGTCAAATAGAATTCGAGCTTCCAACGGAAGCGTGGGGAGAGTTCCATAATTCTCTGATAGGCAAATTGGCCCAGTTGCCACCTCAATATAACAATTTAACATGAACTGTATTTTCAACATTGTAAAATTGTTGCGAAAGGATAACCGCTGTTATACAGGCTGTTTTCCGAAACGGCTTCACAATAGCATCCGGTAGGTGAAATGGCTCGACCGATTTTGATGAAAGTTTGTGTGTGTATCTGAGTAGGTGTGTCAGGTCTGCTATATACCCCGGCAGGTGGCGCTGCAATCGGTCTATAGAAACTCAGAAATGTCTTGGCCGATTTTAATGAAACATTGTGTGCGTGTTTGAGTGTGTCTCAGGGTCACAATAGGTGACCGGTAGGTGGTGCTGCATTCGGTTTATAGAAACTCCAGAATGGCTGCACCGATTTCGATGAAACTTGGTGTGTATATCTGACTATGTGTCAGGTTGAAGTAGGTCTATAGAAATTCAGATATGGCTCGAACGATTTCGAACTTTCAAGTTCGAAAAATGTAAATCTACTGGAAACATGTAGATCTACCGGAAAAATGTAGATCTGCCGGAAAAATGTAGATCTACTGGCTAGGTAGATCTGCGGGCCAACTAGTTATATTACTAACGCCAAGATCTCGGGATCACAGAGAGAAGTCAAAAAAGATTTTTTCCTCGAGGAGGTCGATATTTTCGATTTTTTCGTCGGTTATTCGAGGGGCGAGGGGGGATTCGAGGTGGAAAAGGGAACGAGAAAACCGAAATTTTTTCCGGGTATCCGTCTTTGACGAGAGAAAACGTGGGGAGTATTTTTAAATAAATCGTAAATTCGGGCGAAAACGCCCTTTTTGGCTAAACTTGCAAATCGGTATGGGAGAGATCTGGCGAGGATGCCACGCTCGAAAAGGTATTTCGTCGGGGTCCGAAAGACGAGATTCGTAGGTAGTCCGTAACGGATCTCGATTTTTGATAAAACGTTCTCTTTTTCCGTAAAAAGATCGCAAACTTTGACATATTTTGAAAACCTCGGTGAAATGTGACGTTTAGACCGGTTCGGCTTCGCTCGACCGACTTCGGGTCCTGCTATAGAAGATAAAACGCGGATGATTTACTTCGATCACAGATGAAAGAAACTGTCAGTTTGAATTTATCGACGTTTTCTTTGCGATTGAGTTGGGATAAATGTCAAATAGAATTAGAATTTCGAACGGAATTTGTCGAAAATCTTGAATCGTGAAGATACATTGCTAGAAATAAGAAGAAATATGATAGAGTCTCCGATTTCGACCGATTGCATGGCAGAATTTTTGATATTTGAGAGATAATGTATTCTATCAAATTCTAAGTTGAAATGACTGGTAGATACCTATCTTCGAGGAAAGATTTTTGATGAAACGGGCCGGAGGTGGAGAACGTAAAATAAGGTAATTATCGATCTATACTTTCGACGATATTACCGATTTTCACTTGCAGGCATTTATATACGAATTCGAAATCCTATCGAATGTATTCTAAGGAAACATTTTTTAGTTGTTGACAGTTGTATGATATGAAGTATGATGGGATATCGACTGAATTTAATCTTTCTGTCGAATTTTGGAATCTTTTAAGAAACGTGAGTATTTTCGAATGATATCGTTGTATAAATCGTATCGTATTTTTGTGCTAAATCTTTTTGCGATTCCTTCAACGTCATAGTTTTCAGTCCGAATGAGGGTCGAATTGTCAAAAAGAATTCGAGCTTCCAACGGAATTGGTCAAAAATCCTGGAATCGTGGGTAGAGATCCGTAATTCACTGATAGGCAAATTGGCCCAGTTGGGGGAGTTGTTTACATATATTACTAACGCCAAGATCTCGGGATCACAGAGAGAAGTCAAAAAAGATTTTTTCCTCTAGGAGGTCGATATTTTCGATTTTTTCGTCGGTTATTCGAGGGGCGGGGGGGGATTCGAGGTGTAAACGGGAACGAGAAAAGACGAAATTTTCTCCGGGTATCCGTCTTTGACGAGAGAAAACGTGGGGAGTATTTTTAAATAAATCGTAAATTCGGGCGAAAACGGCCTTCTCGGTTAAAGGTGCGAATCGGTATGGGAGAGATCTGGCGAGGATGCGACGCTCGAAAAGGTATTTCGTCGGGGTCCGAAAGACGAGATTCGTAGGTAGTCCGTAACGGATCTCGATTTTTGATAAAACCTTCTCTTTTTCCGTAAAAAGATCGCAAACTTTGACATATTTTGAAAACCTCGGTGAAATGTGACGTTTAGACCGGTTCGGCTTCGCTCGACCGACTTCGGGTCCGCTATTAAGGCAAAATGTGGATGATTTGTTTCGGCCACAGATGATAGAAACTTCTGTCAGCTTAAATTAACGATGTTTTCTTTCCGAATGAGCGGCGTTAAATGTCAAATAGAACTCGAATTTCGAACGGAATTTGTCGAAAATCTTGGATTTGCGAAGATAAATGTCTAGAAATATGAACGAGTCGCCGATTTCGAGCGATCGCATGACAGAATTTGTGATATTCGAGAAATAATGTGTTCTATCAAATTCTAAGTTGAAATGACTGGGTACGTACCTACATATCTTTTGATGAAACGGGCCGGAAGAAGTGAAGAACGTAAAATAAGGTCATTATCGATCTATGTTTTCGATGATATCACCGATTTATATAATATAGTATGCTATATGGCGATATTCTTCAGAAAGATGAAAAGTACCAGAATCTTTCTGAAGTTAATACTCTTTATCCGCGAATTCCGAGATTTCGCGTACAGCCCCGCTGGCGTACAGGTCAGGAGGCTAGCTTTCTGGGTCAGAAACCCGGGGTCGAATCCCGGAACAGTCATACATTATTTTTCAATATTTTTCGATTGATCTACACTGCAAAAATATTGATCTATAGCTATAGTAGTTCTGCTGTTTCAATACTAAATAATACTCACGTGAAAAATTGGAGTCATCGAAGGGATTAAGGGAAACATCGGCTGAACCGATTTTGATGAATCTTCATGTTTTTGACTCGGCGCGTCTCTGATTCACAATAGCATACTGTAGGGGCAACCCCGATCAATTTATTGATCATTTATCGATCGTTACTCAAAAACGGCTCGACCAATTTCGATGAAACTTTGTGTTGTGTTGTGTATATCGTTGAAAATAAACCATATCTATACGGGGTGTTCTTTTTTCACGGCACAATTTTACACGATTGAATTGATTCGTGCCACAAACGATTATCTAAATAGGAATCTTGGCTGGATTCTTATAATGTATTTTTGAGAAATCTCTATACAGGGTGTTTTTCTTTTATCGTCAATCGCAACTTGCTGCTTTTCACGACAAATCGTACTATTGTATTCAGTTATGATAAAAGATAAACTTTCGGGACCTACATCGTTGAAAATAAACCATTACTATACAGGGTATTCTTTTTCCATCGGCACAATATTACGCGATTGATTTGATTTGTGCCACAAACAAAGCGTTATTCAAATAGGAACCTTGGATGGATTCTTATAATATATTTTTCAGAAATCTCTATACAGGGTGTTTTTCTTTTAATCAATCAATCACAACTTGCTGCTTTTCACGAAGAATCGTACTATTGTATTCAATTGTGATAAAAGAAATGCTTTCGGGACCTACATCGTTGACAATAAACCATTACTATATAGGGTGTTCTTTTTCTATCGGCACAATATTACGCGATTGAATTGATTTTTGCCACACTCAAAGCGTTATTCAAATAGGAACTTTGGATGGATTCTTATAATATATTTTTCAGAAAACTCCATTCAGGGTGTTATTCTTTTAACGTCAATCGCAACTTGCTGCTTTTCACGACAAATCGTACTATTGTATTCAATTGTAAATGATATACTTTCGGGACCTACATCGTTGAAAATAAACCATTACTATACAGGGTGTTCTTTTTCTATCGGCACAATATTACGCGATTGATTTGATTTTTGCCACAAACAAAGCGTTATCTGAATAGGAACCTTGGATGGATTCTCATAATATATTTTTCAGAAATGTGTATACAGGGTGTTTCTCTTTTTTATAATTCCATTTTATTTATAATTTAAATTTTTTTTATAGTTAGAATTTTTTTAATAATTTTTTTTTCTTCAATTTTAAAATTTTCAAAACTTTTGATTAATAATTTTTTTTTTCATTTTTTTTCAATATTTTTATCAATTTTTTTTTTTTATTTTTTTTTTTATTCAATTTTATCTATGAATAAAAACTACTGACTAATCGAAGCCTCCAACAATAGACTGCGGGCCACTAGTCACTATTACTAAAATGAAGATGGGTTCTATAGAAAAGGAACAAAAAAACTTTTTTGAAAATGTTACTACGAACGTGAAGATTTTTCGGACGTTAGGAGGGGGGGAGGGGGGAAATTTCCGAGGGGTTTCGCGAGGAAAAAGACGGAAGTTTCGTAGGGTTTCGCGTTTTCGGAGCGAAAAGAAGGGGGTGTATTTTTAAAAAAATCGCGAAAAGGCGAAAAAACGCCGATTTTGGCGAAAGGTACGAAATGAAGGAAAGGAGATCGGAGGACGGGTGGCGTTCGGAACGACGGTATTTGCGGGAACGCGAAGACGAGATTCGAAATTAGTCCGTAGCTGAGCCCTTTTTTCGATTCACTCTTTCGTTTTCCCGGAAGAACGATAGGAAAATGTGACTTTTTGCGAGAATCGACGAAATTCTGACGTTTCACGTATTTCTGTGGCGAATTTTAACGCGGCTGCTTCACGGTCGACGTTTTCGGTCCGAACGAGCGATTAGAAATGTCAAATCGAATTTGAATTTCGAACCGAATCGGTCGAAAACCTTCGAATAGTCTAGAAAAACCGCGAGAAATATGAACGAGTAACCTATTTCGATCGATCGCTCGACAGGATTGACGATATTCTGAAAATCGAAAGACGGAAATCATCCGAGTACTTAAAATCTTTATGTGGTACATAATCGGGGTCGATTCACGTAGACGTCGGTGGCAGAGCGGACTAGGCGTTGGGTTCATAGTCCAGAGCCTCGCAGGGCGGCGGGTTCGAATCCTCGGTGCGTCCGAACTAGCTAACTTATTAATTTTTTCATTTTTACCCAATGGAAAACTCAGAGGAGCGTTCTTCGGTGAACGTATTTTGGGATTTGGATCTTTTCGTTAAGTCACGAAATCTATAAAGAATATCCGTTCGATCGGACGGATTTTTGCATTAAAATTACTCAAAATATTCAAATATTGAGCTGAAAATTAACGGTCAAAATGAAAAACCGCTGCTATACAGGGTGTTTCAAGTAAAATGTCACCACAAGAGATCTATCGTAAAGAGAATTCTCAACACTGTAAAACTGCTACGAAAAGATAACCGCTGCTATACGGGGTGTTTCTAAAAACATTTCAACTCCGAAACGACTTGACCGATTTTGATGAAACTTTGTGTGTGTGTGTGTTTTGGCGTGTCTCAGGGTCACAATAGGTAACCGTTAGATGGCGCTGTATTCGTTTCATAGAAACTCAAGAACGGCTGAACCGATTTCGATGAAACTTTGTGTGTGTATCTGAGGTTGTGTCAGGTCCGCAATACACCCCGGTAGGTGGCGCTGCAATCCGTCTGTAAGAACTCAGAAGTGCCTCGACCGATTTTGATGAAACATTGTGTGCGTGTTTGAGTGGCTCTAAGGGTCACAATAGAAACCCGTTAGGTGGCACTGCATTCGGTTTATGAAGACTCAAGAATGACTGGACCGATTTCGATGAAACTTTGTGTATGTATCTGAGTAGGTTTCAGATCCACAATATTCCCCGGTAGGTGGTACTACAATCGGTTTACACGAACTCAAAAATGGCTATACCGATTTTGGTGAATCTTTGTGATTGTGTTTCGGAAGGCCTTAGGTTTACAATACGATTCGGTAGGTGGCGCTATATTTGGTTTTAAGTAACTCAAAAACGTGTGAATCATTCTCAGAATCACAACAGAACCTGTTAGATGTCCTTGAACAACCGGTTCAATTGATCTACCGATTATATTGATCTACTGAAAAAATTTAGATCTCATGGAAAAATGCAGATCTACCGGAAAAAAGTAGATCTACCGGAAAAATGTAGATCTACCGAAAAAATGTAGATCTACTGGAAAAATGTAGATCTACCGAAAAAATGTAGATCTACGGAAAAATGCAGATCTACCGGAAAAATGTAGATCTACCGTAAAAATGTAGATCTCCCAGAAAAATGTGGATCTATTGCTAGGTAGATCTGCTGGCTCATCTGAATCCCAAAATATGGACTGCTGGCCACTAGTTATACCTAAATGAAAGAGACTTACTTGGGAGTGGTTCGTAAACTTACAACTATTATTCAGAGAATTGATTTACCTGTGGGACAATTCCTGTGTTGTATGCAAACCCGAACAGCACTCAATGACTTCCTTTTTGCGCGTCTGTTCTGGGAATCATTTTGCCTAAATGTCTGTATTTTTTGAATTTTTTGCCAAAAATGTTCACAAACATTTAGATTCGACTCACTGATGAAGAATTAAATGTCAAATTAGATTCTGTCCGAACGGTCGTTGCCACGACAACTTGAGAACGGAAAGAGATAGTGACTTGAAATTTTCAGGGTTGGTGGCACGTTCAAATACGACGGACAAGTCCACTAATGGGCATAATCGGACCAACGATTTCTGAGTAATAATTTTGTTATCAACCAATACAGATCAGGTTGAATTGAAACTTGGTAGTTAATTGTAAAATACTGACACAAAGACGTTTCTGAAATTTTGTGAGAATCGTATCACCAAAAAATTTAAAAAAATTGGTTCAAGCCCTGTGGGCAGGAGCTTTGGCGCACTTGTTCAAACTTTGACAAATCATATCTCCGAAATCATTGCTCTCTGGGAATGATATAAATGGATTCTTACGATAGAACTGCATCATGAAAGAAATTAAATTCGAACAGACCGATTCTCCCCAATAACGAACTAATCCGAGATATTCATCCCTAAACTCTACTCTGAAAATTACATTATATCAATTAAGACTTAGCCAATATTGCAGTTTTGTTTTTACTGGAGATATTCTGAACTCAATTTCATTATGTGTCTTACCAAAGTATATATTTCCATCATCATATAGATTATCCAAGAGCATTATATTATCACCTTAAAAGTATAATATCATATCATCCGCATCATTTTAGGATAGCTGAGGTTATTTCATTGGTCATTTTGGATTCAATCCTACTTTGTTTTCAAGAACAGGAGGTGTATTTTATATCAAGAATAACGAACCCGAAATAATTTTGACATTTATCTCTCATAGGAAAATAAGGTGACATGTAAGAATCCAGATCATGTAATAATTCAAAGATAGAATAACTAAGAACACTAATACAGCATTCTGTGGAAACATAGAAATACGATGTATTATTGAAATTTTAAAAAATCATATCTCCGAAAGTATTAACTTGTTAGAGTTGAAAGTGGTATCGATGGATTTTTATGGTGAAATTACATCTTAAAAAAATTTGAAATTTGTAATGTAAAAAAAATTTTTTTCGTTACTCCGAAACCATCAGGCCGATTTTGCCCAATAACGAAATTCACCGAGATATTTATCTCCCAAACCCAATCTGAAAATTTCAACTGCCTAGCACATTTTATTCGAGAGTTATTGTAGATACAAAATTAAAAAAATTTATTTTTTTTTACTCTTTACGGCAACTCGATCAATACAAAACTTCGCATGCATATAAAGATCATTATTCTACAATTTGGTGCTAAATTTCAGACAGATCGAGTGATCGATTTCGGAAAAATGTTCATCAAAAATGTTTTTACTAAAAACGGCCAGAACTCCGAAACCGAAACCGCTTGGTGAATTTCGCCCGTTAACGAACTCATCCGAGATATTTACGCTGCAAAAATACCCTGCACATTTCAATCCTCAACTCCTTTCGTTCGAGAGTTATCGTGTAAACGGCCGGCCGGCCGGACAGAATTGATTTCGACCACGGATTCTGGATCAGTGAGTTGAACCAAATCGTTTAAGACCATTTTCATCCAAAAATTCGAAAATTACAGACATTTTGGCAAATTGATAAGCGCCAAAAATTATTAAATAATATTATTTATCTCACGATAACCTGAGAACGGAAAGAGATAGCGACTTGCAAATTTTAGGGTCGGTTGCGCATCCCAATGCGACATGTGAGTTTGTTAATAGGCACCATTGGCTAAACAATTTTTGGAGTTATGCCCAAAATTTCGTGAGGATCGTATCACAAAAAAATCATTGAAAAAAATTCTATGCAGGGTGTTTTACGAATTATTGTACAGGATTTTAGTGCAGATGCAGGACATTTTGTTGAGTCTAATTCAGTGTTCGAAATATGACCTAGCTATATTCGTCTAAGAGATACAGGATGATTTAGGTATTTTATCAAAAACTTTCAATCTGCATTACTGTTGAACGCCAGCATGGATCTTCATGAAATTTTCAGGGAATGAGTATAGACCTAGCCTAATATTCGCTCATAATGAATCGTTGATAGCGGAAGTCCTGAATGAGAAAATGGTCTCCTTCATTCCACTCTTTAAAACAGCCTGTTTGATGTACCCTGTACATCAAATTTTCAAGAAGTGAAATTTTATAGAATACGATTCGTGTTGTAAATTTCGGAAGATTCTCCTTTCCATTCCTTTCAATTCCGTGAAGACGAAATTCAATACATCGGGTGACCAAGACGAACAGAGATAGCATTGATTGTTTTCCTTTGGGGATTTAATTTCCTGGTCTCGCGAATAATTGAGATTCAATTGTTTGTATTATTTAATCCTGATTAGCTCTCTCGGAACAGGATTTATCTCTGAAATAATAGCAATAGCATCAAGGGTAAGTTGATATTTATGAAGTGAAGAGTCGACAAGAATTTCTATTTAAATCGGGGTTTATTTTGGAGCTGTAAATTTGCTCACTTTATATTCATTGAAGCCCATTATATACATATTGTGAAGATATTTTCTGGATTTGTTCCAATGAGAGTATTCCCGGCTACCAGAACCGGAAGAGATAAGTATCCTGTAGGGGACTTGAAAATCTAACCTTTACATAGATTTGTATGAATAACCTTAGATGATTTCTGGGCAGAATATATTACTTAATTACAGTTTAGTATTCAGACTGGTACTAAATTAATTCCCAAAAATTCTGGAGCTTTCGCGCACAGGTTGCATTGTCTATTCACGCCTCATACAAAATCGATCGAGCTGATCAGATTCCGAAATATATAATTTTCAAAAAAAAAAAATTTTTTCTAATAAATTGATACTATCCTATCGAAAAAATTTTCAACTCCAGCAGGCTAACTACTTTCGGGGATATGATTTTTCAAAATTTCAATAATACATCGTACTTCTATGTTTTCACAGAATCTGTCTGTGTTCCGTGTTCACTGTTCATACATTCACCACCGTATTCATAAAGCATTCAATCTCCGTTAATTCCTAACTGAGGTCCTCAGTGGATACATTTGAATCGCAGCCCCAGTTAACGTATTTGAAACAGGCCAGTTTCACCTTAATTTTCACGTTAACCGGGGTTGTGATTCAAATTTATTCTCAACTGAGGACCTCAGTTAGGACTTAACGGAGATTGAATGCTTTGCGAATACGGCTGATAATCTTATCTACCAATGACAGATATGTCAAATGTATTTCTGATTCTGTTCTAACAAAGTATGATTGAATATAAAATGACCAATTATAGGATATTATAATTACCCCTACCCTATGTGCCCTTGGATAATCCATATGATGATGGAAATATACAATTTGGTAAGTTTATCAAATTGGGTTCAGAATATCTTCAGTGAAAACAAAACTGGCATATTGTTTCAATGGATAAAATATAATTTTCATAGAAGATTTGAGGAATGAATATCTCGGATAAGTTCATTATTTAATTTTAATTTTGTTTCTTTTATGATGCAGTTCTATTATAAGAAACCATTGATATCATTATCAACTCTGAGAAACCAATAATTTCGGAGATGAATTGGCAAAGTTTGAACAAGAGCGCCAAAGCTCCTGTCCACAGGGTTTTCCTGTCCACAGGGCCTTCCCACTTTTTATTCAAAACAGTGGGAAAGCCCTGTGCACAGGAGCTTTGGCGCGCTGTTCAAATTTGTAGCCAGAGCGGTCACCCATCCAGGTACTGAACTCACCCAAAGCTGATTGGCTCCAGAAAAAAAGAAGAAAATTTCCCAATATTTCCAAGAATATAAATCCGACTCTAAAAAGAAACGCCCAAAAAAACTGATCGTCTTTTTGGCCAAGAATGATCTCAAACGAATAGTTTCGACCGAAATACATTCATTCACTGTTGGTTCGAAATTAAGCAGGACCATCTCTGTGGAAATTCGAAATATTGATGGGCATTTCTTACTTGAATCATCAAAAAACAGAGAGGTTTCTCCAAAGTACCTGAAATTCATTTGAAAAAATGGGTTCAAGCCCTGTGGACAGGAGCTTTCTGGCGCTCTAGTTCAAACAGACAAATTATATCTCCGAAAGTATTGGTTTCTCAGAGTTGAGAATTATATCAATGTATTATTATGATAGAACTGCATCATACAGGAAATTCAATTCAAATAATTGTTTATTTATCAAGATTAAATGAGCAATCTGAGAATGAGAACTGCACCATGGAAGAAACCAAATTAAAATAGCTGAAATGAATTTGACTCTCTCTTATAGAACAGGATGAAATGTACGAGTATGAACACAGATCATATAATAAAGCTTAGATAGAATAATTATAGCATTCTGTGAAAACATAGAAGTACGATTCATTATTGAAATTTAGAACTTCATCTTAGCAGAAATTGAATTCAAACATCATAGAAGAATTTAAATTCAACAAGAGTGCCAAAAATTATCAATCCAAAACCAATAGACGAATTCTACCCAACAACGAATTCATCCGAGATATTCATTCCTCAATTCCAGTTTTGTTTTTAGTGGAGATATTCTGAACTCAATATTATTAACTTACCATTACCATTCCCATCATCATATGGATTGACCATCGGCATGAAAATATCAACCAACAAAAACTATGGTATTATATTATAATTCTCATATTTATACGATTGCTGGAATGAATGACAATGTTATTAACTTACCATTACCATTCCCATCATCATATGGATTGACCATCGGCATGAAAATATCAACCAACAAAAAGTATGATAATATTATAATTCTCATATTGATACCATTACTGAAATGAATGACAATGAGACAACGTCAAAGTTTACGTTATAACAATTCATAGAATAGCCACAGAATAATTCTATCATTGAAATTTTGAAAAATCATATCTCCGAAAGTATTAGTTTGTTAGAATTAAAAATGATATGAATGGATTCTTATGGTCAAACTCCTTATTAAAAAGGAATTTAATTTGGAATTTGTACTGTAAAAAAAAATTTTTTTTTTGTTACTCCGAAACCATCTGTTCGATTTTGCCCAATAACGAACTTAGCCGAGATATTTATCCCCCAAACCTACTCTGAAAATTTCAACTGTCTAGCTCATTCCGTTCGAGAGTTATCGTGCCTACGGCCGGACGGCCCGACCGGCTAGACCGGCCGGACCGGCCGGACGGCCGGACCGGCCGGACAGAATGAATTTCGACCACGGATTCTTGATCAGTGAGTCGAACCAAATCGTTTAAGACCATTTTCATCGAAAAATTCGAAAATTACAGACATTTGGGCTAATTGATAAGCACTCAGTTCCGAGGAACTTGAGCGCCAAAAACGAAAAGACAAGAGGGGAAAAACGAACAAATAAAAATAATACATAACCTTTCAAAGGTCCCCTTCCACAAATATTTTCCTCTGTAGCCGCATGGATCTCTTGAAGAAGAATCACCTCCGCTAAATTTCAAAGGTATTCACCTCAAAATATGATTGAATTGAATAAGAAAAATGTCGTTGCTCATAAGGCCTGTAGGGTTATTTTTAAAACCAGGTGAACCAAGCGATGATTATTCAGAACTTCAGATGTTCGATGACCGCTACAGGACCCTAAAGTAGGGTTATCATCTCCCATAGATATATTATGCTTTTCTCGGATAAATGAAAATAACATTGATTGTAACTTGTACTGTCTTTCCGAATGGATATAAAACTTTATTTATTATTATTTGAAAAATGATAGATTCTCATAGCCCATAGGTCTCAGGCAAGTGTAATGACAAGATCATAGAGGAACATGAAATTCTTGAAAGACAGATCTGTTAATGAAGCTACTAACTACATGGAATAATTTGGAGTGGAAAATCAGAAACTGTTGACCACTTTTTTGGTCGAATCTAAATACAGTGGACCAGTTCACCCCGACTGTTGGAATATGTGGATATTTCGGCAATATCTTCAAATCTAGAACTTAACTGTAAAATATGATTTTGTAGGCTCCTAGAATTTTAACGATATCTGACCGATAGTTTATGAGATACAGAATTTTTTAAATATTTTTTTTTATATTCCAGTCATGAAATCACAAAATTTTGCATCAGACTTCGTGTCGGTATGTTTCAACGAATAGCTCTGATTCGATCAGATTAGTATCTTTCGAGCAATTGGAAAAACAAAATTTCAAATGGCATATAACTCTGAAACCACTCGGTGGACTTTGCACATTAAGAAATTTAGCCGGCGCGTTTGGCCTCCAAACCTACCCTGGAAATTTCAACTATCTAACTCACTGCGTTGGAGCGTAATCGTGATGACGGCCGGCCGGACGGACATAATCAATTCTGACCTCGGATTCTGGATCAGTGAGTCGAACCCAGGGCCGTCGCTACCGGGTGGGAGGGAGGGGAGCCTCCCCCCCGATCATATATCAAAGGGCGTCAAATTGACCGCGGATAGTTGTAAAACTATAGAAAAAGGACATGATAAAAACAATTTTTTTTTGAACTACTACTTGAATAAGATGATTATTATAATAGACCGACAGCATTGTAGAAAACTTTGTTGCTGCTAGAGACTAGATGGCAGGAGTGGGGAATTGCCGGCCTTCCCCGGCTTTACATCAAAATCGTTCAATAGAAAGAAACATAACCTTGTACTTCTTATATAAATTATTCGTGAATAGTGAATTAGTGAATCTGAATATTGATCGAAATTAAAAATCGAAAACCGAATACTGATTTTGGATCCCTGCCAAAAAAAATTTTTTTTTGTAATTTTCTTCAATTTTTTAGGGGCACGGTTTTCACTAAATCTTACACACGTCTTGATGTTGATATTCTACAACTAGTTAACAAGCTTCAATTCGATCGAATCTATATTTTTTGAGTTATCGAGGAAATAATATTCCAGGTGGGTAATACTCCGCAACCGTTGGGCAGATTATGCACATAAACGAACTTAACTCTCCCATCTGGATGCGCAACCTACCCTGAAAATTGTCAAGTCCCAATGAGTTATCCAGGCAACTGTCACCCATCCAGCTACTGAAATCACACAAGGCTGCTCGGATCTCCAACACTATAGATCCGATCGTGTTCAAACTTGGAACTTGGAAGTAGATTTGAGTGCTGAAGGCTTCCGCAAAATTTCAGCGATGCCCAACGAATAGTTTCTGATATATAGAATTTTTTTCAATGATTTTTTAAAAATGTTCTAGTATATATATATATATATATTCTTTTGACTGAGAGTTTTATATGTGTTAGCAGAGGTTGGTGTAACGGGGTACCATACAATTCTGCGTATGATACAAGAGCTTAGGGAAAAACCTCAGCAAAAAACCCTGTCTCCCCGTGAGTGTTGTGATTTGTAACTATTGTTCACAAAATTTGCTGAAATTTAGAAATATTGATAGGCATTTATTTCTTCAATATGGACCCCTTCGTCAAAGAACGGAGAGGTTTCTCCAAGGTACCCGAAACTCAACCTGAAAAATGAAAAGACAAGAGGAGAAGAACGAACAAACTAAAAATAATACATAACCTTTCAAAAGTCTCCTCTCACAAATATACTCTTCTGTTGGCGCATGGGATCTCTTGGAGAAGAATCGCCTCCGCGAGTTCTCAAAGATATAAATCTTAGAAATCCCTTCAATATTTGAATTCAAAAAGGAAATTGTTGCTCGTAAGGCCAGGAGGGTCTCTTTCAAAACCAGGTCTGACCAGAGTCCAAGTGATGATAATTCAGAACTTCAGATGTTCGAAGAACGCTACAGGGCCCTTATGTAGGGCTATCATCTCCCATAGTTGCATGTTTTTACTTAGTATTGCGTGAAATAATGAAAAACTGAGCAGGAAAAAAATTACGATATGATTTAATATGTCATGATGATATATATTTCTAGTGATACGATCCTTACGAAATTTCGCAAGGTTCGCGTTGACTCCAAAACAGTTTGGCCGATTATGCCTATAAACAAACTCAAATGTCGCATCAAGATGCACAAGCTAACTCGAAAATTTCAAGTCGCTATCTCTTTCCGTTCTCAAGTTATCGTGGCAACGGCCGGCCGGACTCAGGTTATCGTGACATAAATAATATTTTTGCGCGTATGTTCTGGGGAACATCGAGTTATAGTTTTGCCCAAATGTCTGTAACTTTCGAATTTTTTGACGAAAATGGTCTCAAACGATTAAGTTCGACTCCCCAATAAAGAATTCGAGGTCAAATTTGATTCTGTCCGTCCGGCCGTCCGGCCGGCCGTTGCCACGATAACTTGAGAACGAAAAGAGCTAGCGACTTGAAATTTTCAGGGTAGGTGGCGCATCCCAATACGACGGACAAGTTCGTTAATGGGCATAATCGGCCCAGTGGTTTCCGAGTAATAATTTTGTTTTCAACCAATATGAATCCGATCGAATTGAAACTTGATGGGTAGTTGTAGAATATGAACCTTAGCACGTTTTAGAAATTTAGTGTGAATCGTATGGCTAGAAAATTTTAAAAAAATTATTAAAAAATATTTTAGTTGTCACGATTACTTGAGAACGGAATGAGATAGCGGCTTGAAATTTCCAGGTTAGGATAAGCACCAGAACGCGACATTTCAGTTTGTTTATGAGCATAATCGGCCAAACGGTTTTAGAGTTATAGCCATCTGAAATTTTCTGAAATTTGGAGGTTTTTTGTTCCTCATTAACTCGAAAAATACTGAACCGATTGAATTCAAACATGGTTATTAGTTGTAGAATGCCAACGCGAAAATGTTTGCAAAATTTGTTGAGGATAGCATCTGCAGAAAATTTTTAATAAATCATTGAAAATAAAAAAAAAAATTCTATATATCAGTAGCTATTCGTTTGAAATTGCTGAAATTTTGCAAGAGCCTTCATAACCTAACTCTACTGCCAAGTTTCAAGTTTCAATACGATCGGTTAAATATTGTTGGAGATTCGAGCATTCTTGTGTGAGTTCAGTAGATGGGTGACCGTTGCCTCGATAACTTTCGAACGAAAGGAGATAGGGACTTGCACTTTTCAGGGTAGGTTGCGTATCCGAAAGGGAGAGTTGAGTTCGTTTTTGGGCATAATCGGTCTAATGGTTTCCGAGTTATACCCACCTGGAATATTATTTCCTTAATAACTCAAAAAATAAATATTCGATCACATTGGTGCTTGGTAACTAATAGTATAAAATCAACATAAAGACGTGTTTAAAATTTTGTAAGAACCGTAACCCTAGAAAATTTGAACAAAATGACGAAAAAAAAATTTAAGAACCGTACCCCTAGAAAATTTTAAAAAAATCACGAAAAAAAAAATTGGTTCAAGCACTGACGTGAAGTCAGAAGCTTTTGCGCGTATTCGATTAATCGAATTTACCATGGTAAATTCGATTAAGGGTGTCCAATACAGAAGGATGGACAATAGAACATACGCGCAAAAGCTTCTGACTTCACGTCAGTGCTTGAACCAATTTTTTTGATTATTTATTTAAAATTTTCAAGTGATACGATTCCCACAAAAATTTATCAACGTCCTTAAGTTTGCATTGTACAACTACTCACCAAGTTTCAATTTGATCGGATTTGTATTGGTTGAAATAAAAATTATTACTCAGAAATCAACAGGCTGATTATGCCCATTAACGAACTTGTGCGTCGTATTGAGACGCGCCACCTACTCAGAAAAATTTGAAGGCGCTATCTCTTTCCGTTCTCAAGTTATAGAGAGAACGTCCGTTTGGCCGGACAGAAACAAATCTGGCCTCGAATTCTTCATTAGAGAGTTGAACCAAATTGTTTGATATCATTTTCTGCCAAAAATTCGAAAATTACAGACATTTGAGCAAAATGATGACGCGATGTTACCCAGAACATGCGCGCAAAAAAGAGGACTGTATTTTCGAATAGAGCGAAAAGCGTTAGTTTTGGCGATTGCTGACACATAGTTTTTATGGAAAGTAGCACCTTGTAAATCTCCATTCAACAACAGCACTGACAGATTGAACTATAAAACTGGACATGACTGTTTTTTTCGTAAAATTCTCGATTGGGTGTATTAGACGATTTAATTTTCTATATGTATACTACAAAAATTTTCAGGGTGATGAATACAAAAATATTGCTTTAATTCAGGAATTACAAATAACTCATTCCAAATAGCTGATATTTTCGAAGAATTGTTGGAACATTCCACTCTATATAGCAGCAGGGTAATATGAAATTATTGCTATATCATTTTTCGAAAGTTTTCGTTTTAATATTTGTGAACTCTGTAGATATTTCTTATCATCTCGAAAGCTTGATGTATAGTGTATATTTATTTTTGTCAAATACAATTATTTTTTGGTCCTGGATCTTTTGAGCGATGCAAACAATATGTTTCACTCAAAAACACAAATTCAGAACGTAGTCTTGTTTATAAAATAATTTTCATTCATACTTATATTAATTTATAATTCATTCTTTATTCGGAAACTATGTAGTATTCATCAATATATGTACACTTTATCCATATTTGTGTGTTTTTCAATTTTTGTATATTTTTTCAAATTAGGGGCGCCAAAAGCCGTTTCTCTCCCCTCCCCCTCGGAAAAGCTCTTAGCTACGGCCCTGGTAGAACCAAATCGTTCAAGACCATTTTCAGCCAAATATTACAGACATTTTGGGCAAATTGATAAGCACTCTGTTCCGAGGAACAAGAGCGCCAAATATACATGTTTTGCGATTTTGAGAGAAAAAACCCTGATAAAATGATTGATGATGAATGCACCTCCCAAAGTATCCTTTACTGATTTCCGAAATGCTTTTCGTGCATATTTCGGTGATTATTTTTCCGACCCAAATATCGACCAATAGAATTGCACCATTCGACGTCACGTGGTACAACCTACATGGTATTATACTGATAATTTTTTGATTATTTTCTCTGGTAGTTGCTATATATAAAAAAAAAGTCAAATTAAACAAACGTCAAACTGACAGGTTGAATTCAATTGTGAAAATTGGAGATTTTGCATGAAAATGAGTCGATTTGGAGTTTGTTCTCTGTCCACCATCGATAAAAAAGTCAAAGGAAATGTTCCCATTAATACGGAGAAGGCAAAAAAAACAGTTTGGAACCAATTTACTACTTTTTGTACTGAGAGGGAATACACATTGAGTGCTGAAACGAGTGAAGCGCAATTGGCAAACATTATGAAAGATTACGCTTACAATATGAAGAAAATGGATGGAGAAGACTATAAGGAAGGTACAATTATGAAATTCTTATTTGTTAACTGTTCATTTCATCTCATGGTGCAATTCTATTGGCCGACATTTGGGACGGAAAAATAATCCCCCGAATACCACACGAGCTTCAAAATTATCTGGCATTTCCCTCAAGGTTCCCTGCAAACAAATAAAGTCGTCAAGTTTTTCAGGAAAAATCACTCGCGCTTCGCGCTCGTGATTTTTTAACCTGAAAAACTTGACTCCTTCATTTGTTTGCAACGAACCTATCGGGAAATACCCGATAATTTTGAAGCTCTTGTGGTATTATAAGTGAGTATTCACTGTCCAGAAACGAAATATACATTTTTTATCAAACTGTTTTTTCCGTCATAACGGGGTTGTTGATAAATAATCGAAGCTCAGTAAAGGTCGATTCTGTCAGCAGTGCCATTAAAGTAGAGATAGCTGAAAACAATCCATCACGTGACCGGTGGCGTATCGCTAATTGAGCCGATAAATCAATGTGCCCTTGATGGCTTCGTTATTGGATGTTGCATCCGATAATGTAAGGGAAAAATCTCGGTGAGGAAAAACCTCAGGATTAGTTAAATTAGAAAATGATGGACTGGCAAAAACGAGCTGTCACTGATTGGAATTTTCCATGGTAATATTGAGGTCGGGTGAGATTTGGCGAGACTTGATGCGGGAAATTGTTAATGGATCTTTTTTGCTTCAAACTGCGTAGGATGATTCCCAAGAATAGTAGTATTGATGCTGTTTCTTATAGGAACTTTTCCAAAATTGAAAGAATGAGGGCAGGAATATTTCTGAGTAGATTCAATCTACTTAAACCTCAATCATGGGGAATTGTATAGAACTGTAGATTGAGTGCAATTTCAGAGTTTACATGTAATTTAAACGCTCAAATAATAAGTTTGAAACAAACATATTCTAGATCGATTCTTTATAATATAAAGTGAGCAAAACAAAATTGGTTCAAGCACTGACGTGAAGACAGCAACTTTTACGCGCATGTTCTATTGTCTACTCACCTCTATTGGACACTCTTTATCAAATTTAGCATCCATATACAGGGTGAGTCTTTGACCACTGCATTAATTTTAACCAAAGATTCCTCTCATCAAACTATGATACATATTTTGCAAATATTAGTTATTTTCTACTTCTACTGGTTTTCTAGTTATGGACTCGTGGATTCAAAAAACTAAACGAAATTAGCATAAAGAAAGCATATAAAACTTTTCTTGGGTCATTTCAAGAATATTCCATCGTTTTAGAACATTATATTATTCTTCATCATTTCTCCTTCGAGATATTCTTCATTAAATGTTTCAAAATGGAAAACTCCAGAAATTTCACTACATTTATGGATCCGTCCCTGAGCGTTGGAATCCGCAATCAAGCTGTAAACCACGTTACCATGCCTTATTCTCGTCCGCCAACAATGTCATAGATAATTTATATGCGGGAGTGTATTAGCACATTGTGAAATCTTTAAACGCTTGTAACTTTTTACCTGAGCCGAATCTGGAAAAATGGGAAATGAAAAAAGTGTTTCATTTGATGAGAGGAATCTTTGGTTAAAATTAATGCAGTGGTCAAAGACTCACCCTGTATACCGTTTTCTCAGCTTTTATAATATATGAATATTTTTCAATTCTTTCATATGTCATTGTATTCTATTGAAATTGAAATACGGAAAAACTTACGCCTCAAGTAACTCCAGGATACGATATTCACGAAATTCCGCGAAAATTAGTGGCTCGGTATTCTACATGTAATCACCGAGTTTTAATTTGATCAGATTTGTAGATTTTGAGTTATAGAGGAAATAACATCAAAATTTCAGATGAGTATAACTCCAAAACCATTTAGCTAATTATGCCAATTAACGAACTTAAATGTTGCATTTGGATGCGTAACCTACCCTGGAAATTGCAAGTCGCTATCTCTATCCGTTCTCAAGATATCGTGAGATACATAATATTTTTTCGTGATTTCTTGAAAATTTTCTAGTTATACGATTCTCACAAAATTTCACACACGTCTTTATGTCGATATTCTACAATAAGATACCAATGTTCAAAAAGAGTGGGTCTGTATTTTTTGAGTTATCGAGAAATTAATATTCCAGACGTTTATAACTCCGAAACCGTTTGGCCGATTATGCCCAACAACAAACTTAACTTTCCCATTCGGATACGCAACCTACCCGGAAAATGTCAAGTCCCTATCTCTTCTCGTTCGAAAGTTATCGAGGCAACGGTCACGCATCCAGCTACTGAACTCACACAAGGCTGCACGAATCTCCAACCATATAGATCCGATCATGTTCAAACTTGAAACTTGACAGTAGAGTTAAGTTAGGTTAGGTTCTCGCAAAATTTCAGCGATGTTGGCGAATAGTTCCTGATATATAGAATTATTTTCAATGAATTTTAAGATGGGTATGACTCCAAAACCGTTTGGCCGATTATGCCTATTAACAAACTCAAATCTCGCATTCAGATGCACAACTTACCCTAATAATTGCGATTCGCTATCTCTTTTCGTTCGAAAGTTATCGGGGCAACGGTTGCCCATCCAGCTACTGAACCGACACAAAGCTGCTAGGATCTCCAACAATATAGATCCGATCGTGTTGAAACTTGGAACTATGCAGTAGAGTTAGGTTAGGTTAGGTTAGATTAGAATCATTAGGTCGGAATCAAATTTGACCTCAAATTCTTCATCAGTGAGTTGAACTTAACCGTTTGGGAACATTCTCGGCAAAAAATTCGAAAATTACAGACATTTGTGCAAAATGATAACGCGATGTCCCCAGAACACAGTGTTCTGATTTGTAAAAATTGAAATTGTTAACAAACTAAGCTGAATTATTAAATATTGAAGGAGTTCTCTTTCTTCAATATGGATTATTGCGTGAAAAAATCGAGAGGTATATTTTATATTTTTTGATAACTACTGAGAATATAAACTGGCAATTCAAATATTCGAGTAATATAATTTCTTTCCTAGAATAAGTTCATGAATTTATAGGGAATACAGGTTTCCGGGCATTATATAGCAATTCATTGCTGTTCAGAACGTAAAAATATTTTATTGCCATAAAACTACCCTACGAATGACAAAAATTAATGAAGTAGAATTTCTTACCTTTCCAAATAATTGGCCATATTTCTCATTAGATAAGTCCTCTGTTAAGAGGCTTTCAAGGAGATTAGTATATAATGGCTCACTTACTCTTTACCATTATTTGTGTTCTGTGCTCTTCACTGCGTAAACATTCCATTCAGACAACCGTTTCATCCATTTTTCCTAATGTATATCTGTTATGGTAACCACGATCTATTACGTGGTCCTCCTCGAGAAATCCATAGATCCCTGCATTCAAGCAGAGAACTTTTCATGACTACGAATTGAATTCCTAATGTCCCTATTTGAATAATTCATTTTGGCGAATATTTTCTCGCTCAGAATTACACCTCATTGAATAAAACGAATGCCTAATAAGGAATGGAGGAATTCATTCGTTTTATTATTTTCTCAAATAGCACAGCCTCGGAATCAGCAGCGTGAAATTTTTTCCAAGCCCGATATTTTCACACTCGTTGTTTTGAAGTACATATGATTCAAATCGGAAATAAGTTTTCATTTTCGTGCGCTCGTACCAGCGCCTTATTGTTTTGCTAAATGTCTGTAATTTTCATTTTTCCATAATGGTTTCAGACGATCTCATTTATTTAAGTTTTAAAACATACACTTTTTCTTAATTCTATTTATACAATTTCTCTGACTTTTTTATTGATGTATCACTTTATTTATGCACTAATTTCAACTTATTAACTAATTTATTAATTTATCTTTACAATTTCTCCAACGTTCATTTCGAAATATTATTCTATTTATACACTAATTTTAAGATTATTCTGAATTCTGGCATATCAGAACAAATATTCCGTAGATTGTATTCCCCAGCATTTCCCAATATTTTTTTAAATAAAAAAAAACATAAGTTTATGTATATTTGACCGTGAAAAGCTTCTGTAAATTTAATGACTGATTTACCTTCTGAGAATAAGTCTTAGCTTAGTTATGTTTGTGTAGGAACCATATGTAGGTGGAGCTGATGTCACAGTCTGTGGTAATTGACGTAAGCCTCAATTTAATATGTGCGAGGTACTTGCGTTGAATTGCGTGTTTGGATATTCCATGGAGAAGCACTAAGATAACATGAAATAAATTTAGATAATATTATTATTATTGAAACTCAACATTTATTTTTTACTTTTTCCACATTATTGAAGAAATTTATGTCGTGGAAATGTTTCAAGGTTTTTCCCCAGGCAACACAGAGAGCTTCCCAAAGATCGCCTTCAATGACCTAGTTCTAGATAACTACATCCATCTCCTTAAATAACTCCTTCTACCCATAATATACACATTAACGACAATTTAAGGCGCATATCGGGTACTCCGGCTTGCGCCAGCCACGCCCCCTTCGGACCTTTAATGAATAAATATTATTTAAACTTATTGAATATGAAAATAAAAAATCGAAAAAATTCAGGCGTCTGTAGGATAGATCAATTAACAATAATCCGAGGTTCAAATTATCGCGATCATTCAATTAGTTATCCATTAGTTAATTAACAATTTTTGTAACATTGCAAGTGCGATAATTGTTAAACTATCAATCTGAGAATTCTTACCGTTCGTGGGGCTATTTTTCAAAGGTCTTAGAATAGATTCCTGTTGGAAAAATTAAAAAATTGTTAATTTTCATTTAGTTAATTACTCTTTACTCTAGTGTTATAAATTATAAAGCTTAATTAAACATTGAAAAAAAACTTTAATTTTTGATAATTATGATTTTTTTAAAATAAAACCGTGTCTTAAAAAATATTCTTACTTGCTTAAAAATGCATTTGTTAAATGACCATTTTTTTACCACTTGTCATTATATCATTATTTATCTTGGTCTTTGATATAAAAAAATGATTATTAGTTAAAGTTTCATTGTTTATTTAATAAACAATTTGTTATGAACAAATGAATCATATCTTTGTTTTTCTCTTTTTCTAATATTCTTAATTGCTTAAAAATGCATTTGTTAAATGACCATTTTTTTTACCACTTGTCATTAAATCATTATTTATCTTGGTCTTTGATATCAAAAAATGATTATTAGTTAAAGTTTCATTGTTTATTTAATAAACAATTTGTTATGAACAAATGAATCATATCTTTGTTTTTCTATTTTTCTAATAAAAAAACAAAAATGTATTATTAAAAAAAATGTATTGAATTCAAAGTTCAATAAAATATAAATAATTTTTTTTTAAATAACAGATGGTTGTTTTTTGAACAGAATTTGTTTACTACAAAGTGTTTATATAGAAATAATAATAATGAATATTAATAAGTACATGAATAATGCAAAATCAAAGTATTCGAATACCTAAATATTCAATTAATATTCGAATATTCGAATCCTTCATTCAAGATTCCCAACCCGAAATTACCAAATCTTACATATACTATTCATTCCAGAATACGGTAGACAAGTTGGTGCAAAGAGCCAACGCCTCAATTTTAATAGGTACCTCATCATGGAAAGAGCAATTTGTCGAAGCCATGACTGTCAGTGCTAGTGACGAAGAAAATCAAAAAGAACCTTCCACTATGGATTACGTGCTGCACTGTCTTACACTCTTCTGGAAGCTCATATTCGCTTTCGTTCCACCCACAGGTGAGAATCACTTACTTTTAATTTCATCGTTATGAAAATTTTAATTTCTAAACTCTTTCAGTTTTTCAGAATAGGTGACCTTCCCCTGAGTTCAAATATTCTGCTACTGAGTATCTCTCTAATTCAACAATGTAACTTAACTTTGGTTCTGATGCCATATGCACCTGTTAGGTGCATATGGTAATTACATCACTGAGCCGATAAGATCGAGCGGATTTTATGATCACGTGATTTTCGAGCCTTTCGAGCGTCATTTTGATCACTCCTGTACTCGATTTGTAAATAACAAACACTATCGAGCGATCCGAGCGCTCAGATGTATTTACCATTTATGTGACTGATAGTGCCGCCATAGAGTCGATTTTGAAGATTCTGACAAGCGAATACATGAAATGGGTTCAAGCCCTGTGGACAGGAGCATTCTGGCGCTCTAGTTCAAACAGACAAATTATATCTCCGAAAGTATTGGTTTCCCTGAGTTGGGAATTATATCAATGTATACATATGATAGAGCTGCATCATAAAGGAAATTCAATTCAAATAATAGTTTATTTATCAAGATTAAATCAGCGATCATGAGAATGAGAACTGCACCATGGAAGAAATCGAATTAAATCTGGCCAATTTTGCCCAATAACGAACTTAACCGAGATATTCATCTCCCTAACCTACTCTGAAAATTTCAACTACCTAACTCATTCCGTTCGAGAGTTATTGTGGAAAAACTTTTTTTAAATTTTCAAATTTTTTTTTTTACACTTTGCGGTAATCTGGTCAATACAAAACTTCACATGCGTATAAAGGTCATGATTCTACAATTTGATGCTAAATTTCAGATAGATCGAACGAACTTGTCCGAGATATTTACGCTCCAAAACCACCTTGCAATTTTCAATCCGCTAACTCCTTTCGTTCGAGAGTTATCGTGCCTACGGCCGGTCGGCCGGCCGGACAGAATCGATTTCGCACTCGGATTCTTGATCAGTGAGTCGAACCAAATCGTTTGAGACCATTTTCAGCCAAAAATTTCAAAATTACAGACACTTGGGCAAATTGATAAGTACACTGTTCCGAGGAACTAGAGCGCCAAAAAAACAAGTTTCGTATGACAATTGCCCAAAACAGGTTTAAAGTACCTACAAATAGTAGGTATTCCATAAAACAAATATGAAAGAAGATAAGTAATAATTCAAAATTACCTTGTAATCGATCAAAAATTTCCTGATCTACGTTCACCAAACTACAGAATTATGCTTTCAATATTTACGTAATATTTTCAAACATTTTCGGGTGAGGTCCCCGTTGCATCGCTAAAATACGAGTATTTCAACCCCAATATTTTTGAAGTTACAATATTCCCTTCTGTCAAGTTGACATTATGAGAATTCATACATAGAATAATAATTATATCAATCTGAATTGATTTGGAATTTGTTTCGTAAAAAAAAATTTTTTTTTTGTTACTCCGAAACCATCTGTCCGATTTTGTCCAATAACGAACTTAGCTGAGATATTCATCCCCCAAACCTACTCTGAAAATTTCAACTCTCTAGCTCATTCCGTTCGAGAGTTATCGTGCTTACGGCCAGCCGGCCGGCAGGCAGGACAGAATGAATTTCGACCACGGATTCTTGATCAGTGAGTCGAACCAAATCGTTTAAGACCATTTTCATCGAAATATTCCAAAATTACAGACATTTGGGCAAATTGATAAGCACTCAGTTCCGAGGAACTAGAGCGCCAAAAATGACAAGCGACAAGTTCACTCACTTTCCACCGTTGTTTGTTCGTAAATTCAAATTAAAATAATATAATGAAGCAGTTTATTGAAAAATCAATTCACTTTTTGATTAATCAGACATCTGTTCGGACATTATATGTAAACCCCATTTGTTTGAATCAGAAATTTCATCTTGCCAAGACATAATGAGTTGAAATAAGGGATTTAGCAGTCAAGGAGTTTCTCTGGAACATTTTGAATGGAACTGTGAATGAAGAAATCTGTGAAATCATTATTTTTCCATTACAAAAGATCACATCCAATGGCATTAGAATATAAGCATTTAATTTATGTATTTTGAAATACATTGAATAATATAGAATTTTCTGTAATACCTCTACATAATATCTTCCGATATCATATTATTATTCAAATGTATTATTACCTTTATCATGTAAGGCTCATTTAAATTGAGCATTTTACTTATTATTTTCGATGAATAATTTGAAACTTCATCAAAACATTCTCATGTATACAGCATTTTTTCAGTCACCCAATACCCCTTGACAACTTTTTATGTTCTCAGCAATTAGATTGCAAAATATATTTGATTCGATAGCTATCCGATAGCTAAGTATACTGATGAAATATCGAAAAATGATTCATTAAATTGATAAACTAACCAAATAGAGGGGGTAGTGTACAACGTTTCAATCATTCACTAGAAAAATATTTTGAACAAACAAATGTTCCAATTTTCAATACCCTACCTCTTCCACAAGCCAGTTGCCATTCTTGTCGTGTAACAATATCCTTGAAACAAATAATATTATAGTATTTCATTCTTTCTGAAAAGATCATTCCTTCTGAATAGATAACTAGATCTCGTTGATTAGCATGTCAAATTTGAAAGAAGAATCGGTTGATTATGGAATCAGCGACTCTTCATGTAACTCATCGTAAAATTGAAAAATTGCATATTGGTAACATCTCAGAAATTCCACCCAATTGTTGAGCACATATAAAATTGACAACCGCTACAGAATGTGATCAGCTATTGAATAAAATGGGCTAGCTAGATATTCCTCGATATAATTCCTTAAATTCTTATCCTTTTGTCACAAGAAAGTAATCCTGATACATCTCACTATTCGAATACATGTCCCATCCTCCAGTTTCGACGAATTTTCTTGGCTTTAGTTCTACGTCCTGGATACTCCGGATGGGATGGTGGAAAATTGCTTTATTAAGTTTGTCTGATGAAGTTTGGGACCTTCCGTTATCCACTTTGCGGAGAAAAACGTATCCTGGGACTGAAAGGACTGAAAGATATTCCCTTGATTCTTAAGTATCCTTTTCTTCCTTTTTGTAGAGATATTCAGCATGATAAAAATCCTTTTTCAAGGAAGAACTCAAAAATATAGAGGACGACGCGAATATTCAATGAATATTGCGTTTATATCGACTATATTTCAGAGAATATCAACATTATATTTCATTCAATCGGTTATAATTACTTGAACTAATATAGTTATATTTAAAAAGTCCTACTTAATTATAAAGATTCATCATTCATAAAACATAGATCAAAATATTTCTCTTTAGTGTTTGCGGCAAAAGCATGAAAATAATACAATACAAAAAGAATCAGATGGTGCTATTACCCCCAGACCTAGTATTAGAATACAAAATCAATTTTTTTTTATATCTCTGATAAATTTCCAAAAAAATGTTTGTAGTCGCCCTTGTTTGAAGATTAATTCAGAAGATGGAATGTGTTTTCACTGATAGCATTGATGTAGCCAGAATAGCTAGTTCAATTCTTAGATCTCTAAAATCCTGATCTTTTCACTTATAACCAGAACAGTAAAAGCCACGCACCACTTACGTCGCTTACACCCAAAGTTATTGTTTTAACTTTGATAATTGGTGAAATGGTTTCCTTTGTCGCAATGTATAATCCGCTAATTCCAATGTATTTATAATTAGGGCAAACTCTGGGGATAAATATTATTGCTCTAGGTTTCACCAAAAGATCTTTGATATTGATCCCTCTTTTTCTATCTTTCTGTCTTTCGCTCTCTAATTTAATGCGACCTATAACCAATGTAAAATTTCAGGCACATCTCAGCTGAAAGTATGGTCATAGGATATTTTGGAAAAAATATATATTGTCTTAGTGTTGTAGTTGTTTTCCAGTTAATTTTACACTTTATGTGGATCAGTTTTGGCGCAAGAAACTGTTATTCTTTTTGTTTAACACTCTGGAGATGTCTTTTGTCGAGACGTTGGAGAAGTGAGATTTTATCATTCCATAATTAAGATCAAATAAGAAGATATCTGGGATTTTGTTGGTTGAATTCTCGCTCGCTAGCAAGCGGATTTAGAGACACTTTGTCAAAAATTTTCCAGCGTCTCTTTGTCGGAGAATAAGACAGATAAGCCGTCGAGAACCATCTACCTAAATATATGTTGGGAAGGAAGTTCGAGGACCAAGTTTCTGAAGTGTGGACAGAGAATGTTTCCCCTCACTTGGAGTAAAAGCTGCGTGTATTAGTGAACTATCGGATCACATTACAGTTGTAAGGCTTAACTGTGCGTGTGGTACCCTATCAGTATACTACGCCATCCACCCGGTTTAAGACGACCTGAGGACACTGCGTGGTCAATCGTAAGGGTAAAACCCCTACTTATTGTATGCAATGATGCTTACTGATTATATGTACTGTATTAGAATGTTTGCACAATTTTCTTCGGGCCCGAAGTTCTTCTACTTAATAATACACTACTGGACAAGAATAATTGAGCCATTTTGATATCACTGTATTTTTTTTAATTGTTGTTCGATTTTATTAAGCTTTTTACCAAAGTGTAGCCCGACGTCTCAAGACATTACCCTTTGCTGTAGTTTTCAAAAAATAGAAAAAAACTTGATCATTATATAGGGAGAAACAAAGATAACTTTTTTACCCTTAAATGTGTAACACCCTGTGGAGACATTGAGCGGCAACATTCAGCTTCATTATATTCTGTTACGAAGTGCGATGTTTTCTTAACAATTTTTTTTTGGTTCATGTCAATATCTGCTCCTTTAGAGAAGATATACAGATGTTTAAAGAAAATGCTGCAGTTTCTCAGCCTTAACAATTCAGAGCCCTGGGGGTCAGAAAAGTGGTCGCGGGTATTATTCACGGACGCATCGCGGTTTTATTTGCGTTCTCCTGACGGACGTGAACGTATCTGGAGGAGAGGAGATGAACGATTTGCCCAATGTTGCATATCACCCAGAACACCCTTTGGAGGAGGTAGTATCATGGTGTGGGCTGGAATATCACAACATGGCCGTACAGCAAATGGTTCGTTAACTGCTGACCTATACTTCGACCAATGCTTAGCAGATCAAGTGTTACCTTTCGCTGAGTTCGTTGGAAAAAAGTCATAAGAAAACGAGATGGCAATACGTGCTATTGATTTTTGGATATTTGTTAACGCTGTCCATAAGGATATGTTTTACTTGTTAGGAAAATTTAAAAACTGTAACATTTTTATCTCCTCTCAAAAAGAAGATCTTGATATAAATCAAAAAACATTTTGCTGAAAAAAAATCGCACTTCAAAACAAAACATAAGAGATATTAATTTCTCCGCTGAATCTTTCCACATGGTGTTACAAATTTCAGTGTAAAAAAGCAACTTCTCTTATTTCACCATGATTTTTTTGATTTCTTAGTGCTCAGTGCTCTGGTGGAACTTTATGGGGTACTCCAAACCTTAACTTTTCTTTATAGGTGTGTTTCCCTAAGCCACAGAAAGGTTCGGGTCCAAGAAAGGTAGTCTGGAATCTTGTCCTCCTAGTTGCCACACTACAAAAGTAACTACCCTCCTATCTACTACAAATTTCGTCGTCCGACATATATTTCGGAAACTCTTCTGAGACAAAGCGTTACTAAAGCATGCTATCAATTTCTACGCTCAAGTATGAGTTGACATTATAGTCATACACCAATTAGTGAGAGTAATGAATTGTTAGTAGGGGTTAGATAATTTTTGAGTAAAATATCTTTTCTCTTATATATTTCGATCCCTGCAAGTGTTCCTAAGTGCAATTTATTGGAAATTTTGAACAATTTCACGGAATTTTCTGATATTGAGTGGCCAGTTGTTACAACGCGATTTGCAACAGCAGATTTATCGATGTTGTTGTGCCGAATGTGTCCCGTATGCTCTTTATACCGTGTGAGAATGTTTCTGGTTGTTTGTCCGACGTAGCATTCGTTGCAATCTAAACAATTAATTTCATATACCCGATTTGAACACGTCCGGAGTTTTATCGGGACACATTCGGAACAACAACATCGATGAATCTGCTGTTGCAAATCACGTTGTAACAACTGGCCACTCAATTTCTGAAAATTCCGTCAAATTGTTGAAAAATTACAACAAGTTGTACGTAGGAACACTTAAAGAGATCGAAATGTATAAGAGAAAAGACATTTCACTCAATAAGGATCCAACCCCTATTAACAACTAATTATTCTCACTGATCAGTGTATAAGTAAGGGTATAATGTCAACCCATACTCGAGTATAGAAATTGATAGCATGCTTTAGTAACGCTTCATCTCAGAAGATGGAAATATCGTTTCCGAAACAACAAAATTTGTAGTGGACAAGAGGGTACTTCCTTATGTAGTGTTCACAATCAGTCCACAGTGAACTCAAACCAGAATATTCTAGTTGCTCCTGATTTCCGAGTGTACCTAAATCCAGACCAAACTCCGTTGCTCTTAGTCTAAGATCCGAACCTAATGAATTTTGTATATTAGAAAATGTACTAAAAATGGGTTGCCTGAAAAAATCCTGGACAGACTATTTTTTATTATTTTTGCGCGTATGTTGTGAGGAACATCGTGTTATCATTTTGCCCAAATGTCCGTAATTTTCGAATTTTTCGCCGAAAATATCTGAATGTGACATTTGAGTTTGTTTATAAGCATAATCGGCCAAACGGTTTTGGGATTATCGCCATCTGAAATTTGGTTTTTATTTCCTTAATAACTCGAAAAATACTAGAGCGATCCAATTTAAATATGGTTGTTAGTTGAAGAATGCCAACACGGAAATTTTTGCAAAATTTTGTGAGGTTCGTATCACTAGAAATTTTTTTAAAAATTAAAAATAGTCTGTCCAGGATTTTTTCAGGCAACCCATTTTTAGTATATTATCTAATATGCTAAATTTATTATATAATATGTTTCATTCTATTATCAGCTCGGTGAAGGTCGACTTAGGTTCGGATCTTCTACTATCTAACTTGGCTTAAGTTTACCCAGGCACTCCAATATCATATTTGAGTTACACTACTAATTTAAGAGTATATTGAAATAACGTAAACATTACGATGAAAATGTATTTGTTATAATATAAATTCTTGTTGAATTTTCCAGATATGTTCAAGGGCTACCTGTGCTTTGTAGTGTCAATATTCTGCATAGGTGTCGTAACTGCCATTATAGGTGATATTGCATCGCATTTTGGTGCTACTATCGGCATTAAGGACTCGGTGACTGCCATTGTCTTTGTTGCTTTAGGAACAAGTATACCCGGTGAGTTATCAGAATCAAATGATATCATAATGAAGAATTATATTTACTAATGCAATATGGTTTCATCTGTCTCTGTAGCATAGTTTAGAGGGCCCAAATATTAACAAGCGGGCGAAGACTGACTTCACGTTAGTGGTTTTCCCAATTTGTGGTTGTTGATTTATTCAATTTTATCTTTTCTGAATATCAATTTTGTAAAATTAACATATTCTCCTTCTGGTTTCATTCAATTTCGTAAATATACAGAGTGGATCACAGTCTATGGTACCCTGGATTTTTTCGGAGAACGGGACATATGATTTTATTGAAAATTTGGTTCTTTTGCTAGGAACCACTGCTCCATCGATCTAGAATATTTTCAGCGCTGTGGTGTTGCCGCTTAAATGAAAAAGTACTAACAACTTTGATATTTCAAATGGAACACCCTATATATTATTGCTTTTTTTGATCCACCGTAGCTTCCTGATTAATTGAGTGTCAACTTCATTATCCCTATCTCTAGCGGTTTTTGAGTAATTAATTGATATACTTCCTTTTTGTGCAAAACATAGCTTCATAGCTTCAAGTATAACTTCGTTATACTTGCAATCCTAGAAAGCCGAAATTTTGGGTATTTATTAACAATATCCCGTCTATCAATTATGTATGATGCCATACGTTCCGAATCATACAGGGCTGTTCAAAATCCATTTCTATTGAAAGAAAATTAAATTTCCTTTCATACCTACATATTTCTATACCTAAATTGTAAGGTTTTCGAATTGAATGCAAGTTTTCATGCCAATCGGAATATTGAGCTACATTTTGTATTAGCTATCCATGAAATGTCATAGAACATGTAAATTTGATAACTCAACAATTGGCATCGATTGTAAACTATCTATTATTGAATTTATTAACGGAGATTCTATTGAAGAATAAAGGCAACAATTATTCAAATGAAGTTTTGATGAAATTGTTTAATCTTCAAGGTCAATGCGATCAAATTGTAGCAAGATCATGCAGAATGCTATGGTTAGGCCTAAAATCTCAGTCTGCACTTCTGGTGAAAGCATGAGGATTTGCATTAAAATAAGTTAATCCATTTAAAATGTTATCTTCTTTTGAAGTTATAAGCTTCGGCATTGTTCGTCCCACTTTAAGTTTAGATCTATGACATTTCATGGATACCTAACACAAAATGTATCATAATATTCCCATTGGCATGAAAACTTGTTCTTAATTCAATAAACCTTACAGTTTAGGTACATGAACATGTCGTATCTTTTGATTAATTCTCTTTCAATACATAGAAAACGCACTTTATATCGTTTTATCATTTCTCGGAAAAGTACCCACCGAAGTAATGAATGTTTAATTGAAACTATATTTTGTCCAAAAAAAAGAAGTAAATCAATCAATTACTCGAAAACTAGAGCTAGAGATAGGGATGAGGAAGTTAATACATAATTAATCAGGAGGCTACAGTAAATCTACAAAAGTCATTAGACACAGGGTGTTCCATCTGAAATATCAAAATTGTTAGTACTTTTTGATATAAGCGGCAACACCGCAATGCTGAAAATATTCTAAATCGATGGAGCAGTGGTACCTACCCAAGGAACCAAATTTTCAATAAATTCGTACGTCCTGTTCTCCGTAAAAGTCCAGGGTACCATCGACCGTGGCCCACCCTGTATATTCGAATTTTGGCTACTGTTTGTATAAATTTAGACACACATTTGATATCTGATGTCGAAATGCCACTATTATGGGTTTTTGAATACACAGCAAAATACGGTGATTTCTAATTGAATGATGTTTAAGACGATTAATTTAGGCATGATTTAAAGTCAAAAAGTTCATATCAGTAGAGCTTCGATTAAGCGTTATTTTTCATATACATACAGGGTGAGTCTTTTAGATGTACATTAAACCAACCTCATTATAAACAATAACAGTTATAAACTCCATCAGTCTACGACCGAACTTATAGATAACATAGAGCCTAGATATATCATATTTGCGTTGTTTCACGAAGATACGTTTAATTCTCAATTAACCAATTTCTCTGTCAAATTTAACAAGCCGATTAAGGGTTTCACAATGCTTTTCGATAATATCGAATCCCAAGGTTCTTAGATAAGAAAAATTTTGATCGGAACCGTTGATTACTCAATCAAAGAAAACATTCTGACAACCTCTCATATACTCTAATTCAACCGAGGCACAGTATAATAATATTCTTATACTGTTACAGGAAGGGACAGAAATGTAATAATTATTGGGATATAAGGATTGGGTTATACATTTTATCACAGAGCGTCCTTTTGTTTATGTTAACATAGTTATATATCCGAAGGTATAAGAAATTTCTCATATACAATAATAGGGTTGAATAAAATAATTAGGAGTGACGTGAGTTATATCTGTAAAAAATTATTAATTGAATGTGTATTACAAGATGAAATATTGTTCCATAAATGAGAGAAATCCTTTTAATGATTGTGCATAATCGAAGCAGTAGGAAAATTAATGGTTTGATGATATGGATAACAGATAACTTAAAACTTATATACTCACTTTTGGGGATAAACAGAGCAAAATTCATTGATTAATACAGATCAGTGTTAGCCTGTTCATTTATTTCCCAAAAAATAAACTAACCTGCAATTGGAGTTGTTTGAATAATGATTACATATTATGCCTTTGCCTAATATTATGATAAATAGCCTGTGCCTGAATTCACACAATTGGCAAAGTAGCTGAAATTTGAAACTAATCACTTATCAAGAACTTGAAATTCGATTATAAGATGATCTACAGTTATACCTCATTAACTTATCCCATTCTAAGATGATAATAAAACCAATTAATTTGGAAACAAGCGAGATTGAAATTATTTGACTTAAGGATGTTATGCAGCTCTACCTCTTTCTAGAAGTGTCAGTTTTCAGATCATTAAGCACTCTATGCCTTTATTCAAGCACAGATCATCTGTGATTCTAGTTCAAGTACGGATTTATAAAAGCAGTTAAATTTCTGGAATTTTTATCAGATTTTATGACATTCAATGAAGAACATCTCGAAAATAGTGCATTTTAGGAGAAATACGAGGAGAACAAAATTTCAGAAAACAAATTTTAAGATTCCTAAGAATTTTTTTTTTAGTGATATGATGCTCATGAAATTCTGCAAAACATTGCGTGACGGCATCCCATAACGGATAACCAAGGTTCAATTCAATAGGATCAGTATTTTTCGAGTTATTGAGGAAAGAATATTTCAGATGGGTATACCTAATTCTGATCTGAATCGAATTTGACCTGGAATAATTCTTCATTAGTAAGAAGAAACTAATCGTTTGAGACAATTTTCGGCAAAAAAATCGAAAATTACAGACATTTGGGCAAAATTATAGCACGATGTTCCCTAGAACATGAACGTAAAAAAGGTTCTATTTGAAGAGTGGAATTTACAGGGTCTTTCACGAGGAACCTCACCCATATTTATACGGGAAACTACTGAACGTATTTTCATGAAATTCAGAACTTATAAGTATTTCACGATGCTGATGAAATCTAAAATATTTTCAAGGCATGAGCACCTCCGGTTTTACCGGAAATGACGTCAACTTCCGTTTTTCAAATTAGAACACCATTTTTTTATTGCAGAAATGGATTCCTTAGAAAATTTCAAGTTATTTTGGTGTAACATTTTTCAGTTTTGGTTGGAAAATTCTCTCTGAGCGGGAAAATTCGAAAAAAAAATCGAAAATAGAGCTCCGCTGAAACAAGAATAACTTCGAGGTTTTTGGATGGAAAATTTTCATTTTTGGGATTTTTCAAGATGTAAGATTGATGTATCCACTTTGAAAATCGAAATTGCGATTCATGATACAGGGGGTGAAAAAATCGCTTTCAAAGTTAGGGATGACAAAATCGTGAAAAATCAATTTTTTCAAATTAGAACCCCATTTTTTTATGGCAGATATTGAATCTACGTTAAAAAATAATGTGAGTGTATGCATCACACCCTTGCCCTAAAATGGATATTTTCTGAGTTATTCACAAAAAACTGTTTTTCGTCTTGAATTTTCAGCTATTTTTTTTCCCTTCACGCCAAAAAGATGAAACTTTCAGGAACTGTTATTTGAACCATGCTGTAGATTTTTCACCCCTTCTTGAAACCGACTTCAAGTTACTATTAGGAGAACCATGGCAAACTCTCGCAGTTATAACTTGAGAAGATGCCCAAAGTTTTGACCATTAATTTCTAGACATTTATTTATACGTCTCAGGAATGCTTCGTGCGTTGCTCTTCTTATTTCATCGGGAGGAAGAGATCTGCAAAAGTGTTTAAAAACCAAATTGAGTTTCAAAACTATGAATCTAAAAATCTAAACAAACCAGAACGCATTTCTGACTCGTTCTATGCAGTCCTCTTTATCGGTCAGGGGAGTTGAGTAGACAATATTTTTTATCCTACCCCAAACATAATAGTCTAAAGGAGTTAAATCGGGAGAACGTGGTGACCAAAGATGTGGACCATTGTTCGCCAACCATCGATCTTCAAATAGCCTGTAGAGGTTATTTGACACATTCAGTGAATTGTGTGGAGGCGCGCCATCTTGTTGATACCATAAGTCATTATGGTTCTGTACTAGCGGCTCAATTATTTGAGTCAATATGTCAGAATATCTATCTCCCAAGGGAGAACATTCTTTAAATAATGCAAACATGTGTAGTGTTCTATCTTACCAGTTAAAGACCCATCATAAATGTGAACATCGAGAATTGCATTATTTTTGATGGCGCAAAAAACATTGAAACTCCAGGTCTCTTGAAAGTTCCATTGTCTGAAGTGGTGGTTGTTCTCTTCATCCCAATAATGACTGTTATGCCTATTGAAAGAACCATTCCTTGTGAATTTAGATTCATCTGTCCAAATTATACAGTCCAAAAAGTTTTCATTCTCTTGAAATCGAATCATCATAGCTTCGCAAAACTCTGTTCTCCTGACGAAATCAGTTTCCTTGAAATGCTGTACCCTATTGAATTTATATGGGTGCATTTTATGTTTTTTTATATTCTCCAAACACTCGATTGAGAAAATCCCAGATCAATCTCGGCATCTTTGAGAGAATTTTGAGGATTCACACGAAAATATGCAAGAACTGTAATTTCGTTGTTCTCATCTTCTACTACACTTTTTTCTCTGTGTATAGTTTTCTTAACGAAAGATCCGACATTTCTCAAGTTTGTCATGGTTCTGTTAATGGTATCTCTCGTTGGTCTGGGTCGGTCAGGAAACCTCTCAATGAATAGTCGAATCGTTCTATCTACAACTTTATTACATTCTCCATGAAGTAGAATGAGATTTAAATAATCTTCATTGGTAAAATTAGGCATAGTGATCGATTTTATAACTTAATACGAATTATCACCAAATTAATAGTAAACACAAAATGCTACTGAATAAAGAGGAATTTGGTAGATGTAATTAATGATATCTATCATTAAAAACAAAGAATGTAAAACATGGTAAGTTTTTGCATATGGTTCATAAGGAATTATTTATTTATCACTGGAGAGAAAACCGATGGCCGATTAGTTGAAATAAAGAGGTTTCCGATACAAATTCGAATCAAAATTCGCCATCTATTTAGGAACAACCTGTAAATTTTTTCTCTTGCATATTAGGGTAGTAAAATCTAAAACATGGTTTAAGTAACAGTTCCTGAAAATTTCATCTTTTTGGCGAGAAGGGAAAAGAAATAGCTGAAAATTCAAGAGGAAAAACAGTTTTTTGTGAATAACTCAGAAAATATCCACTTTAGGGCAAGGGTGTGATGCATACACTCACATTATTTTTTAACGTAGATTCAATATCTGCCATAAAAAAATGGGGCTCTAATTTGAAAAAATTGATTTTTCACGATTTTGTCATCCCTAACTTTGAAAGCGATTTTTTCACCCCCTGTATCATGAATCGCGATTTCGATTTTTAAAGTGGATACATCAATCTTACATCTTGAAAAATCCCAAAAATGAAAATTTTCCATCCAAAAAACTCGAAGTTATTCTTGTTTCAGCGGAGCTCAATTTTCGATTTTTTTTTCGAATTTTCCCGCTCAAAGAGAATTTTCCAACCAAAACTGAAAAATGTTACATCAAAATAACTTGAAATTTTCTAAGGAATCTATTTCTGCAATGAAAAAATGGTGTTCTAATTTGAAAAACGGAAGTTGACGTCATTTCCGGAAAAACCGGAGGTGCTCATGCCTTGAAAATATTTTAGATTTCATCAGCATCGTGAAGTACTTATAAGTGCTGAATTTCATGAAAATACGTTCAGTAGTTTCCCGTATAAATATGGGTGAGGTTCCTCGTGAAAGACCCTGTATATGGTTGAAATTAATGTACAACTCAAAAACTTAGTCTGTTTATAAGCCGAATGACCACAACATCAAAACTAGAGCTAGAGATAGGGATGAGGAAGTTAATACATAATTAATCAGGAGGCTACAGTAAATCTACAAAAGTCATAAGACACAGGGTGTTCCATCTGAAATATCAAAATTGTTAGTACTTTTTGATATAAGCGGCAACACCGCAATGCTGAAAATATTCTAAATCGATGGAGCAGTGGTACCTACCCAAGGAACCAAATTTTCAATAAATTCGTACGTCCTGTTCTCCGTAAAAGTCCAGGGTACCATCGACCGTGGCCCACCCTGTATATTCGAATTTTGGCTACTGTTTGTATAAATTTAGACACACATTTGATATCTGATGTCGAAATGCCACTATTATGGGTTTTTGAATACACAGCAAAATACGGTGATTTCTAATTGAATGATGTTTAAGACGATTAATTTAGGCATGATTTAAAGTCAAAAAGTTCATATCAGTAGAGCTTCGATTAAGCGTTATTTTTCATATACATACAGGGTGAGTCTTCTAGATGTATATTAAACCAACCTCATTATAAACAATAACAGTTATAAACTCCATCAGTCTACGACCGAACTTATAGATAACATAGAGCCTAGATATATCATATTTGCGTTTTTCCTTTTAATGATTGTGCATAATCGAAGCAGTAGGAAAATTAATGGTTTGATGATATGGATAACAGATAACTTAAAACTTATATACTCACTTTTGGGGATAAACAGAGCAAAATTCATTGATTAATACAGATCAGTGTAAGCCTGTTCATTTATTTTTCAAAAAATAAACTAACCTGCCATTGGAGTTGTTTGAATAATGATTACATATTATGTCTTTGCCTAATATTATGATAAATAGCCTGTGCCTGAATTCACACAATTGGCAAAGTAGCTGAAATTTGAAACAAATCACTTATCAAGAACTTGAAATTCGATTATAAGATGATCTTCAGTTATACCTCATTAACTTATCCCATTCTAAGATGATAATAAAACCAATTAATTTGGAAACAAGCGAATTGAAATTATTTGACTTAAGGATGTTATGCAGCTCTACCTCTTTCTAGAAGTGTCAGTTTTCAGATCATTTAGCACTCTATGCCTATATTCAAGCACAGATCATAGGTGATTCTAGTTCAAGTACGGATTTATAAAAGCAGTTAAATTTCTGGAATTTTTATCAGATTTTATGACATTCAATGAAGAACATCTCGTAAATAGTGCATTTTAGGAGAAATACGAGGAGAACAAAATTTCAGAAAACAAATTTTAAGATTCCTAAGAATTTTTTTTTAGTGCAGAATTTCATGAGCATCATGCTCATGAAATTCTGCAAAACATTGCGTGACGGCATCCCATAACGGATAACCAAGGTTCAATTCAATAGGATCAGTATTATTCGAGTTATTGAGGAAAGAATATTTCAGATGGGTATACCTAATTCTGATCAGAATCTGGAATAATTCTTCATTATTAAGACGAAACTAATCGTTTGAGACCATTTTCGACAAAAAAATCGAAAATTACAGACATTTGGGCAAAATTATAGCACGATGTGCCCTAGAACATGAACGTAAAAAAGGTTCTATTTGAAGAGTGGAATATATATGGTTGAAATTAATGTACAACTCAAAAACTTAGTCTGTTTATAAGCCGAATGACTTCAATTCATAATTCAGTAATTATTTTTTGAGTCATAAGACAACATTTTACCATATAACGACTAGTCCATATTCAATTCAAGAAGTTACTCGTAGTCATTCTGAAGAGTATGGTTCGATGATCTGTGGCACACTGCCAAATGAATGTAGGAAACTAAAAAGAAAAAGCTTACTGTTTCATATTTACTTTTGTCAGAGGCTTTGGTCATTTCTCCCCGTCTTCGTTTGTTGACGTTGTTTTCTTATCTACTTGAAATTGTTAGAACTGAAAGAACCGAACGAAGTGACAGCCAGGGATTGGTTATCTAGACATTTGAAGAAAAAAAGGGAATATATTGAATTTCGAACGCCAGAAAGTAGAACAAAGGATGGAGAAAATGCCAATTCATTTCGCGAGCCAAAAGCCATATCTACCCCATCTTCGGGGTCGGCACCCAGAGGGGATTTAGAAATGCATAAGCAGCTCCTGATTTTAATCTGAGTTTCCGTTTATTCGAGCTTGTAATAGTTATTGGGTGGAATGCCACTGGGAGCAATTTTATTCATGATAATAAGCTTTTATACAACTCACTCTGTCTGATTGATCTTCGAAATTATATACGTCTGTCCCGACGGAGTGGGTTAGTTGGCCACTTGTCAGCTGAGATATAAGTTTGCAGGTTAAATTCCTGCTCGGTCATGAATGGTGTGTGTATACAGATTTTCGAATATCAGATATTCACTTAGTATGCAATCCTTGTCGGGGCCTTAAAAGCTTGTATTTTTCTTCAATGCCTACTGATTTCGCTTTTTAATTCACTCTAATAACCGTTCAGTATCACATCGAATTCTATTATTGAGTATATGGTTCAAATTTTTCAAACCTTGGCTGTATTGTGTGTATACTGTTTGAAGTTCAATTCGGAAAAAGTAAAAGCAATTTCGGTAATGTTAAAACCAATTTCGGAAAAAGTCAATCCAATTTCGGACAATATATTCAGATTTACTCAGTGCAGTTTTGTGATTTCAACTTGTACTTTAAGTGAGTCAAGATTGACTAAACTCCAGGAAAAATATTTATGGACTAATTACAAACAACCTTCTCGGTGGGGTATGGGCATTTGGGTTTGGCGTTTAGTTGAACATTTGACCTGCAGGTTGCTGACGTTGAACCAATTAGTCCGAAACACGTGTCCATCCTCGCTTCCTCGCTCTCGACATCTCGATTATACCTTCTGGGTTGTGTTCGAATATTAACTCCGTAGAGTAATATTCACTAAATTGCGTTCGAAAACTGAAAGGTTCGGTAAATTTTACTCCATGACTGTCGTTCGAAATGTCAGAGTATTCGACTCCGAGTTCATTTTACTCCTGTCAAAATTGACATAACTCATGGGACGGAAAATCTCGTATCTTTGTCTCACTGTTTTATGAATTTTCTGTGAGGTAATTCAACAGTTTTAATACTGCTAAAAATATATATATATATGATTAGAGATATAAAAATATGTGAAGAAAACAATAATAATAGGTTCTTTCTTGACCCAACATAACCTATATTCCGATATTGGCACCTTCTGTCACTGTCAGAGTAAACTCCAGAGTAAATCTGTCAAACCTTCAAAAACTCTACTCTAGTCCGTGGAGTTAATATTCGAACACAACCCTGTAGATATTTTGAGTTGTGAAAACACTGAGAACACTGCACCGAGACTAAGTTGCAACAACCCAATGAACGGCGTTCTAACATTACAGACTGCTCATTTATTCCTGATAATAAAATTATCTTATCTCATAATGGTAAGATACCTACATTGTAGGAAATTGAATGATACGAGATATTGAACTCAAAAGAATACTGGACATTTGTTTTGTATCTATCTTTCAGGAAAATATCTTGTCAAAGAACTCTTGGTAAGAGTTGGATCACTGATAAAATTAGGCAAGCAAGTGTGAGATTGAAAATTGGTTCAAGCCCTGTGGACAGGAGCATTCTGGCGCTCTAGTTCAAACAGACAAATTATATCTCCGAAAGTATTGGTTTCTCAGAGTTGGGAATTATATCAATGTATTCTTATGATAGAACTGCATCATAAAGGAAATTCAATTCAAATACTAGTTTATTTATCAAGATTAAATGAGCAATCTGAGAATGAGAACTGCACCATGGAAGAAATCAAATTAAAATAGCTGAACTGAATTCGACTCTCTCTTATAGAACAGGATGAAATGTACTAGTATGAACACAGATCATATAATAAAGCTTAGATAGAATAATTATAGCAATCTGTGAAAACATAGAAGTACGATTCATTATTGAAATTTAGAAAAATCATATCTCCGAAATTATTAGCTTGTTGGAGTTGAAAATGATATCCATGGATTTTAATGGTGAAACTGCATCTTAAATAAAAATTGAATTTGAAATTTGTTGCTTAAACAAAAATTTTTTTTTTCGTTACTCCGAAACCATCTGGCCTATTTTGCCCAATAACAAATTTAAGCGAGATATTCATTTCCCTAACCTACTCTGAAAATTTCAACTGCCTAGCTTATTCCGTTCGAGAGTTATTGTAGAAAATTTTTTTTTTTATTTTGAAATTTTTTTTTATACTTTGCGGTAACCGGGTCAATATAAAACTCCACATGCGTATAAAGGTCATGATTCTACAATCTGGTGCTAAATTTCAGATAGATCGAGTGATCGGTTTCGGAAATATTCATAAAAAATGTGTTGTACTAAAATCGGCTACAACTCCGAAACCGCTTGATGGATTTCGCCCATTAACGAACTTGTCCGAGATATTTAATCTCCAAACCCACCTTGCAAATTTCAATCCTCTAACTCTTTTCGTACGAGAGTTATCGTGCCTACGGCCGGCCGGATAGAATCGATTTCGACCTCGGATTCTTGATCAGTGAGTCGAACCAAATCGTTTGAGACCATTTTCAGCCAAAAATTCGAAAATTACAGACATTTGGGCAAATTGATAAGCACTCAGTTCCGAGGAACAAGAGCGCCAAAAAGTGTAAGTCCCTTTCCGGGATTTGAGCCCGCCTTCTTTCGTTCTGAAACCGAAAACTCGACGGATTAGACCCCCGGGCTATCGGGCTCCACGTACGATCTTGTCGATCTCCGGTTTTAGAATAAAACATCGGTACTTACCTGGGATATATATTCTTAATTTTCACTTTTCGACATAAAATCGCCACATGCGGGTTTATTTGACGGTTTTTTACCCTTATCTTCGCTTTTCGTCAACTTTCAGGCCCGAAAACTGCCTAGAACGGCCGTTTTCAGACCCCGTCTCTCTAAGTCGATTTTGACGTTTCTCGAACCAACTATTAGCAAGAAATTAGACAATGTCATGTCTCTGGAAAATAAGTTGACATTATAATAATTCATACATAGAATAATTATATAATTCTGTGAAATCGTAGAAATACGATTTATTAATAAAATTTTGAAAAATCATATCTCCGAAAGTATTTGCTTGTTAGAGTTAAAAATGATATCATTGGATTCTTATGGTAAAACTGCTTATTGAAAAATATTTTATTTGGAATTTGTTATGTAAAAATTTTTTTTTTCTGTTACTCCGAAACCATCTGTCCGATTTTGCCCAGCAACAAACTTAGCCGAGATATTTATCTCCCAAACCTACTCTGAAAATTTCAACTGTCTAGCTCATTCCGTTCGAGAGTTATCGTGCCTAAGGCCGGCCGAACAGAATGAATTTCTACCACGGATTCTTGATCAGTGAGTCGAATTGAATCGTTTAAGACCATTTTCATCGAAAAATTCGAAAATTATAGACATTTGGGCAAATTGATAAGCACTCAGTTCCGAAGAACTAGAGCGCCAAAAACGTATACTGGCTGCATGCTAATATCAAATCATCTGATTCTCTTGGCATTCATAAGAGAGCAAAAATGGACTATAATATGTTGCTTCGTATAGGAGTAAGTATCGTTATTATGATGAATATATAAATGAGTCCCATAATAAAAATTTGGAATATTGTCAATTATTAGACTGGTCGTAAGTTCAAGGGTCATTTCAATATCACCCTTAACTTGGAGGGTTCCCCTTGTTCTGAACCAAAGTTGATAGCTGAAGCATTCGGAGATTATTTTTCGAAACTTCCTAGCTTTCGGCTAAGTGATCATTATGGTGGTGTAATTTCTACGCAGTGTACAACAAGCTCAATGTCCTTGAATACCTTTTATTTCTATCCAGTTATCACAGAAGAATTCTCTGACGTGGTTAAGAAATTGAAAAATGAGAAAAGTACTGGAAATGATTATATATCGAACCGTATACTGAAGTCCTCAATTGAGTTTTTTTCCGAACACCTTGCTCATCTCATTAACCTGTCTGTGTCGAATGGTGCATTTCCAACTCTCCTTAAAACTGTGATAGTTGTTCCTGTTTTGAAGAAGAAAAACGATATCTATAATATCTCTAACTATATCGACCAATATCTCTGTTGAGTATGTAATATCCAAGGTTATTGAAAATATTGTTTTGAGAAGAATCACTCAGTTTTTGGACAGGTTCAATGTTATCTCAGATGCCCAGCATGGCTTCAGGTCCGGTCGTTCTACTGAAACTGCAGCATTTAAATTCACTGAGTTCGTTCACAAGGGCCTAGACGGGGGGCGATTTGTTGTGGGATTATTTTTCGATCTTTCCTGTGCCTTCGATGTTCTTTCCTTCGGTTTTATGAAATAAAAATTCTATAACTTGGGATTTCGAGGTGTATTCCCCGATTGGTTGTGTGGTTTTATCTCCGGTAAAACTATGAAGGTAAAGGTACAGGACACTTTCAGTGAGAATTATAATATAACATACAGAGCTCCCCAAGGATCGGTATTGGGTCCACTTCTGTTCATCATCTTCATTAACGACCTGCCTGATTACTTGAGGTCTGAGTTGGTGCTGATCTTTGCTGACGATTTTTCTGTGGCAATTTCTGCTTCGGATGCCTCTGAGCTTGTGAATGTCTGTCAGTGCCTTATCAATGTGTTCAGCGCTTGGTGCCAGAAAAATGCACTATTATTGAATATTCAGAAAACAAAGATTATTTGTTTTGATAACAAAACAATTGGAAGTGAGCATTTAACCATTTACTGTTCGAGTTCGTCAATTAAATCTGATGAATGTATACATTTTTCGGTATTTACATTGATGAACACCACCATGTTGACATATTATGTAAAAAGTTGAACTCTTCATTTTATGCCATATATCGAGCGAAACATTGTTTTTCTGCTGATTATCTGTTGAATTTATATTATTGTCCATTTATAGCCATATATCCTATAATGTTTTACTATGGGGTAATTCCGTCGATGTGAATAGAGTTTTTGTTTGTCAGATGAGGGTGTTGCGGTTGATCTATGGTGTTGATTCAAGGTCCTCTTGTAAACCTATCTTTACTTCTAATTGTATACTTACAGTTCCTGGTATCTATATTTATAAGTCGCTTATTTTGATCAGACAAAATTTTGAGACCATGGAATAATTATCTAGTCATCATTCATATAGTACACGTAATAAGGGGATTTTATCACTACCTAAGCATAGAACAACTAGATATGAACATTCCCCCACTTATCAGGGTATAAAAATTTATAACAAGTTACCAGATGTTTAAGTTTTGTCTGTTTCAAGAAGGCTATAAGATCTATGTTGGGTGGTAAGGCTTACTATAGTTTAAGTGAATACCTAGGTGATCATTCAGTTTGATATATGTATTTTTTTCTTTCTCGTTTATTCATCTTTGTTATGGATGATTTTTTACTGACTTGTCCTATACATGTATATGTCTTAAGGGATGAATAATATTTACTTACTTACTTACTATTGCTACCAGCAATATCCAATCAAACTCATTGTGAAATACGTTTTTCCAGACACTTTCGCCAGCAAAGTAGCAGCCATCCACGACAAACATGCTGACGCTAGTGTGGGAAATGTTACAGGCAGCAATGCTGTCAATGTTTTTCTTGGTATAGGCGTAGCATGGTCGATTGCTGCCATCTATCATCATTGTAAAGGAGAGGCATTCATCGTGCCACCAGGAAAGTGAGTTATTTATAATTTTTATTGGAGATTACTACATTTAATGTGTATTCCGAATCTTGATCAACCTCACGAAGTGAGAAATTGTATACTAAGTTGACAGGAGCTTTGGCGCTCTTGTTCAAACTTTGACAAATCATATCTCCGAAAGTATTGCTTTCTGAGCATTGGATTATTATGATAGAACTACATCATGAAAGAATAGTATATTCTAAAATAAGTTGTAGAATGGGCTCCCATTCAAACATTAATGCAAAATTCGAAAACGAGTATTATAAACGATATTTTCTCTATTTCAGGCAAGTTTCGTAAAATACTGTTGAATTTTAATGAAAAATTCGGATTATACATCCTAGTGACTTCTGTATTGTATCTTGGCAGTTGGTGTGACTCATTACGGAATTTGAATTTGAATCTTACGTAGGGCATGGAGATCAGATTTAAAACAGCTTCCTAATAGTATGAATGATTAAAAATTAGGAAATCTCTAGTACCATATTTTTTAATGAAAATGAAACTTTTCCTCTCAGCAATTATTTCACTATATCCAGATTATATTATATTGACAATTGACGTGTGTTGAAATTTGACAGGAACGAATGTCAGTGCTGGCTACCACAAAACGAAAAATATAACTAGAGACAATGCGGGAATAAGTTCATTACAGCACTGTTTTTAGTACTGCAATGAATTAATTACGATACTGAAATAGAGAAATTGAATTCCCTTTTCATCTCATCTTTATATGACGGTCCAATTTTGGCTACAAGTGTTTCCAAACTATCAGGAGTCATTCTGAAAAATTGAGTGAATGAAATAGCCATTTTACTTAAGAAACATATATAATGTAATCAGTTCAGAGAAAACTCAATCCAGAATACTTATGTGAGAAATCTTAAATGGCGTTACTGAGGAATAACTACCTGTACATTAGTTGGAAATCCCTTTCTAAATCTTCCATAATTAGAGAATCAGTCGAAAATTATACTCGACTTCCTTGCACTATTCTTGTTCAACTCACTAACCAAAAAACTCTCCCTATGATCTTAGCGAATACAAATTTCAAATTATATTCAAGCGCACATCAATCAAACCGTTCAGGAATTCACTTTCAATTTTGTTAGACATTAATGACGTTTATGTTTCAAACTGGACCAAATGACAGCAACCGCAAACAGTAACCAGTTAGTTGAACGAAAGTAGCTTATGAGTAACGAACCAGAAATAAATTTAACATGTCTCTTATAGGAAAATAAGATGACATGTGTGTACACAGATCAAATGATAATTCACAAATAGAAAAATTAGAGCATTCTGTGAAAACATAGAACATAGAAGTACGATGTACTATTGAAATTTTGAAAAATCCAAGAAAGTATTAGCTTATGAGAGTTGAAAAAGATATCAATGGATTTTCATGGTGAAACGGCATCTCAAAAAAATTGAATTTGAAATTTGTAATGTAAACAAAAATTGTTTTTTCGTTACTCCGAAACCATTTGTCTGATTTTGCCAAATAACAAACGCAAACGAGATATTTATGTCCCAAACCTATTCCGAAAATTTCAACTGTCTAGCTCATTCCATTCGAGAGTTATCGTGTTATCGGCTGGCTGGCCAGTCCGGCCGCACATAATTGATTTTGACCACGAATTATTGATCAGTGAGTCGAACCAAATCGTTTAAGTCTATTTTCATCCAAAAATTAGAAAATTACTGACATTTCGGGAAATTGATAAGCACTCTGTTCCGAGGAACAAGAGCGCCGAAAAGGAACACTTTTTGCTTGGTGATTTTTTCAAAACCTATGAAATAAGCACACCGGCAAAATTAGGGGAACGTATAAAACTCAATTTTTAGTTCATTTTCTTTTGAACCCTTCTACCGATTTTAGCAATTTTTTTCTGAATTGTAGCTTGATTCCTTTAGTACAGTCATTTAGTATTTTTACTTGGAAAGTTTTCCGGGAGATGTGAAAATTGATAATTTTATAGATTTTGATATGCTCTTTCCAAATTTCAACTTTGCCACCTCGTATGTTTGCCGCTCGCGCCGCCATATTGAAAAAATGGCACCCAAAAGCAGTTTTTTGATAATAACTCCTTTCCGACGCATTTAACAGGAAAAACATATCTACACAAAATAAAAGTAGAGAAATTTCCTACAATAATTGTAGGAAATTTCATAAATTATTTATGTCATAATCTTTTTTTCCCTAAAATTAATAGTTTCGGCGTAGGAGCGCCGTAAAGTGTAATTCAATACACGTTTCGGCAGAAATACTCATTTCCACACCACCATGAGGTAGAGTAAACGGCGCGTTTTTTTATCGTGGTATCCCCAGTAGGCCTAATGACAAAGATTGAAGGTGATTACCGTCCACACATAAAAACAGTGAAAGCACAACTGCTTAGATAATATGGTGATGATATTTTAATTGCTGTCACTGCCAATAAGTACAGGGTTTAAGTAATTAACGGATGCCGGGTACAATGAAAAAAGTGACAACAAATTAGAAGAACGTAAGCGTATTATAAAGGCAGCAGCAATAATTGTTCTTCTTCTTCTTCTACCGCGGTGCCGTCTCAGGCTGAACTGAGGCCTTCTGGCCCATTGTTCTCCCGCTTGCCAAACTCGTGAGACTCAGTCCAAAAAACACGCTGACAGGAATGCCGCGAGTTTAAAAGGAGAAGTCCCTCTCACCGTAGGAATCGTAGGTGTTGGGTTGCCTAGGTGTATGACCCTCAATTCTTTAAGGTTGTTACAGTCGAACAGAATATGTTCAGCTGTTTCTTCCATGCTCTTGCACCAGCGACACAGAGCGCTATCGGCCAATCCCATCCTATTCAGATGTTTGTTGAACTGGTGACCAGTTAGTAATCCAGTCACCAGGCTCAATTCTCTTCTTTCGAGTGAAAGAAGTTTCTTTACTTCAGACTTTGACGATGGTTTCTTAATGAGAAGCCTTGACTGCCTGAGTCCTACTCCCATGTTCCATACACTGGAGAAGCAATAATTGTTACAGAAGATATTCGGTCTAAGGTGTACGAGACAAATCATTATCCATCAGACAATTTTTTTGAAAATGTCGAGTCAGATATCCCTGAAAATTTGTGAATTTTTCTCATTCCTGTTACTACATTCGATCCCCCTGCTCCGGAAAGCTTACTGAAACTTATTTCTTGCAAATGCAAGAAAGGTTGTCAAAAAGCTTGCGGATGCAGAAAAGCAGGACTAAAGTGCTCCGTTGTGTGCACGAACTGTGGTGGTTCTTGCGATAATTCGCAATTTCCGTCACAAGACGGCATTGAAGAAGAAGAAACGGACACTATTCTCGAGCAAATAAACGATGAAATCGAGAACGAAGAGGACCACGATGAAACTGATGATCCCATCGTTATGATGCCGAAGAAACTTCTGTCTTCGATATTTCAATCGTTATTGAAGACGATGAAAACCCAACACCTGGTCCGTCAACAAGAATGAAGCGACGGAAATTGAACAAAATATTTAAATAGTGAGTCAGATGTGGATTAGGCCTACTGGGGATACCACGATAAAAAAAAACGCGCCGATTACTCTACCTCATGGTGGTGTGGAAATGAGTATTTCTGCCGAAACGTGTACTGAATTACACTTTACGGCGCTCCTACGCCGAAACTATTAATTTTAGGGAAAAAGAGGTTTTGACATAAATTGTAGGACATTTTCTCTACTTGTATTTTGTGTGGATATATTTTTCCTGTAAAATGCGTCGGAAAGGAGTTATTATCAAAAAACTGCTTTTGGGTGCCATTTTTCAATATGGCGGCGCGATCGGCAAACATACGAGGTGGCAAAGTTGAAATTTGGAAAGAGCATATCAAAATCTATAAAATTGCCAATTTTCAAAACTCCCGGAAAACTTTCCAGGTAACCTCTATTTTTTCGACCAAATGACTGTACTACTTGGGAACATAACTGTTCAGATGCCGTCCTCAGTTAGTTCGTTTTTCGTTTTATACAGGGCTGAACAAAATGAATTAAAGGTAAGCTTTTATTCAGAACACGCTGTGGAGTGAATCGTTGACAGATGACAATGTTTATGAATACTGATATGTTGCCCCATGTTTTCAGAACTTATTCTTTTTTTAATCATTGCGATATCTTAATTTTGTGGAGAAATTACAGCACTTTAAACGGTTTCAGTATCAATTGAATTTAATGTTAAGAGCTTAGCAGGAACGCTCTTAACTTGTTGATTTTTTAACAACGGTATCGCCATTTTTCATTATCATCATTATTATGTTAAGAGCTTTGCGATTCAAAACATTAATTTCTCGTTCAACCACATTTAATTCATACGCAATAACAAATAAGTGCCAGGTAATACAATTTTTAGTTCTGATCAATATCTTGTATCCTACAAGAGATCCATGCGGGTACAGAGCAGTATATTTGTGAGAGGGGACTTTTGAAAGGTTATGTATTATTTTTAATTTGTTCGCTTTTCTCCTCTGGTCTTTTCATTTTTGCGCGTACGTTCTGGGGAACATCCCGTTATCATTTTGCCCAAATGTATGTAATTTTCTAATTTTTCGCCAAAATTGGTCTCAAACGATTGGGTTCAACTCCCCGATGAAGAATTCGAGGTCAAATTAGATTCTGTCCGGCTGGCCGTTGCCACGATAACTTGAGAACGTAAAGAGATAGCGACTTGAAATCGGCCCAATGGTTTTCGAGTAATAATTTTGTTTTCAACCAATACTAATCCGATCAAATTGAAACTTGATGAGTAGTTGTAGAATATAAACTTAAGGACGTTAGGTTGTGCATCTGAATGCGACATTCGAGTTGGTTTATAGGCATAATCGACCAAAACGTTTTGGAGTTATATCCATCTGAAATTTGGTTGTTATTTCCTCAATAACTCGAAAAATAAAATACCATTCCGATTCAAGCATAGTTATTAGTTGTAGAATGCCAACGCAAATTCTTGCAAAATTTCGTGAGGACTCGCATCATTGAAAAAAATTCTTTATATCAGAAACTATTCATCCGACATCGCTAATTGTTTGCGAGAGCTTTCCGAACCTAACTCTACTCCCAAGTTCCAAGTTTGAACACGATCCATTCTATATTGTTGGAGATCCGAGCAGCGTTGTGTGAGTTGAGTAGTTGGATGGGTGACCGTTGCCTCGATAACTTTCGAACGAAAGGAGATAGGGACTTGCATTTTCAGGATAGGTTGCGCATCCTACTGGGAGGGTTGAGTTCGTTTTTGAGCATAATCGGTCTAACGGTTTCGGAGTTATACCCACCTGGAGTATTATTTCCTCGATAACTCAAAAAAATATATACTCGATCGCATTGAAGCTTGGTTACCAGTTGTAGAATATCGACATAAAGACGTGTGTAAAATTTTGTGAGAACCGTACCTCTAAATCGAATTTACCATGATAAATTCGATTAAAAATGTCCAATACAGGAGAATGGACAATAGAACATATGCACAAGAGCTCCTGACTTCACGTCAGTGCTTGAACCTATTTTTTGAAACTAATTAGCATCAAATTGAAATTCTTCAGAGTTACTCTCAGTTAATCGCGGATTATTTCAATTTTCATTTTATTTTTTTATTCGTACTAATCCTACTCGTAACAAGCAACTAATAATCACATTAATCACAAGTAATGGAGAAGATAAGAGGGACAACTAAAATCGGAAAAATCTGTTATTTGCTTGGATTTTCGGCTGTATTTTTTGATCAGCTCGTGGGAAATTTATTACATATATACAATACAATATGTACCTTTTTGGAAAGTTCATCAATCAAGGAGGATCTTTCACTTATTTGTACGCAGAGTGAATAAAATTTTTTCGAGACATACACAATGGAAAATTATTTCCTCGATAACTCAAAAAAAAATAGACTCGATCGAATTGAAGTATGGTAACTAGTTTAAGAATATCGACATAAAGACGTGTAAAATTTTGTGAGAACCGTACCCCCAGAAAACTTTTGAAAAATTACGAAAAATATTGGTTCAAGCACTGACGCGAATTTTTGCGCATTTGTTCTCTTGTCCATTCACCTGTATTGGACAATCGAACATACCTACGCGCAAAAGTTCCTGAGTTCGCGTCAGTGCTTGTTATGTATTAGCGGTTTCTCACTTCGCGAGGTTGATCATATTTCTACGTATAAAATGGATATACCGTATCTAATATCCGAACAAATTTTCGGCAAGAAGGAAAATTCGAAACACGTATTCTTGAATACTTCTTAGATAAAGTTTTCTGTAGGCACTGCTTAACAATATCCAGTTGTCGGCCAGTAGCTCGCCGTTCTGCAGCTTTCGCTCCTGGCACCAGATTTATATCCGAATTCCGAATTCAACCAGAGCAGTCGAATAGTAACAGTTCTCGCAAATTGAAACATTTCAAATATCTCCGCAGCAACGAGATACACTATATTGCGCCCTTTGAGATTGCACTAAATTGAACGGAACAAATCCGTCGAGTCTGGACCTAACCAGATTGGATGAAAATGACCGTGAAATGTTTCCAGTCATTTAATAATTTTGCCCCGGATCTTCCTCACCCATTTCAATGTCTGTCTGTCATTTCGCAAATTTCGAAGAAATTCCGAGATTTGCTGCAAATATAATCCGTGTTGATGACTAGTCTTCGTGATGTCGGAACGTTTACGTTGTCCGAATCCTGGTTCCATTATTAACTGGGTCACAGGCGCGGTTTATACAGACGCGATATCGCTCATAAGATATCGCTTACAAGATGCCGCATACGCGACATTCACAGACGGATACTTGAAATCTACAGAAGGCAATAAAAATTGGTTCAAGCACTGACGTGAAGTCAGAAGCTTTTGCGCGCATGTTCTATTGTCTATTCACTCTTAATCGAATTTACTATTGGGAACTTCCAAAACTCTGGTGGCGGGATTCGGCAACTAACCACGCTAGTAATAAATGTAAACAATCTCGTGTTGGACAGGTCAGTCGACGAAGTTTGACCGAAATTTTCATGGAAAATTTAAATTATAATTGACTTGAGATCATTGTTGGATTACTTTGTGATATAGATTCAAATATTGATCATTATATAAACAATTTTATGGCACTTGATTGATATAAAGACTACAACCAGTAAGTATATTCATATATGTTTGTCAAACTTACATTATATTTAAAAGTTCTTTCAGTTACTATTTGCGAATGATTAAGAAGGGACTCAGTTGATTAGAATTTCTGGAGTACATAGGAGCTTCAACTTCTAATTCTAGAGTCCTTGTAGAAGGAGAAGAGGTTCTAAATGTAGATCATGTAATCGTGTGTGACAAAACAAATTGTCCCAGTTTTATAGACATTTGTTCTTTATGTTTACAAAGTAGTGCCCTTAATTCAGTACCACATAAAATTGATGGCCCATTAATGTGGAGAATGGTAAACTTAAAATAGAAGGTATGGTATATTCTTGTAAAGTCGGAGCACGGAGGAGGTGTAAACATATTACTGATGTATTAATTAAAGTTCAGGTGCATGATGTTCTAGTTTATTTATGAGAATATAGTGTCAAATTGAACCAGATAAAGCTTTTGTAAAACAGTTACCAATAATTGAAATGATTTTTTCAAAATATGATACATATATTATGTGAAAAGAATTATTAACAATAAGTGTAATGTTTGAGGTATAATAAAGATTATCTGGATGTAGTTCCAGGTTAAGTACTCTTCGGTCTATTAGTTATCCTTCTAACGCATTTCCAATATTTATATTTGGTTTTCCGGAGGTAAGAAGTGAAAACTCAAACCTATTCATTTTGGCATTTTTTTCGCCCATGAATTGCATTGAAGCACACAACAATAGTCGTTTCTGGTCGAAGACATATTAGGCAGTATAATATTCACTATTTCAACTTGAATTTTTCTTTCAAACAAAAGTTTATTGACGAATACTGAACAATTAAACTCGAGCACGTGGCTCATTACTAGCTTGGTTAGTTGCCGAATCTCGCCACCAGAGTTTTGGAAGTTCCCAATCGATATAGACCGTTTTCTCAGATTTTATAAGATTCTAGCTGAACCGGCGAACTTTGTATCGCCACAAAGATACATGAAGTTTTATTAACTAACCATTGTATACAACTCTGAAACTTGTGTCTATGGAACTTTCACTTTTCACTTCACTATGACGCTCACAGAGTACAAATATTCAGGGTGTTCCTAAATTGAACGTACAAACGAAAAGGGGAGATTCCTTAAGTGAGTTTAAGAAAAAAAAGTCCCATAAACATGGGGTCGCAAACGTTTCGTTTTCGAGATACAGAGTGTTGAAGTTTGAATTTTTTTCAAGTTTTTTTCTCATAGTATCTACACTTCACAAGATATTCAACTGAAATTTGGCATAGATATTACATTTGAGAGTTCTCACCACGTGACATGGCAATTTCGATACAAGATCTACAGGATGATATTTTTTCTGGAACACTGCCACCTGTTCTTCTGCAGAACTTTTTTTTGGTGAGCAACTGTTAATTTGAAAAAATGTAAAAAGAAGCTTTGTTCTTATACTAAACTTTTCGGTCTTTTGTACTTATGTCGTATCTACCAACGATTTCGAGAAAAAAAATTTTGAACGATTCTCTCGAAATCCTCGTGAAAATCCAAATTATGATGGGAAGGCCACTTTGTAAGCTGTGGTGAATGAATTCAGTGTCAGTTTTTATGGAAATTTTCCTGATCTGTAGCGATGATTCATAAAGATTCGATAAACTCGTATAATCAACACAAAAAATGTATTACAACAAGAAACGTAAAACTAAAAAAAAATCATAACCAGAAAACTAAGTAACCGCAAAGGACTGAAGTACAGCAAATGTTGAAAATGTCCTCCCCAAACTCTTATACAAGCCTCTGTTCTTCGTCTCATAGACGATCGAACTCTTTCAAACACTCCCGGAGTATTCCTAACTGTATCAAATGCGCCTATTATACGATTTCTCAGTTCTTCTACGGTGTTCACGGGTGTCGAGTATACTAGAGATTTCAGGTGGCCCCATAAAAAGAAATCTAAACTATTTAAGTCTGGGGATCTGGCGGGCCATGACTGAGGACCCCCCCGTCCAATCCACCTGTTTTCATAATTTTCGTCCAAATTCTCCCTTGCCAAAACTGAAAAATGAGCAGGAGCACCGTCATGCATGAACCACATTTCTTGTCGTAGCATAAGAGGTATATCTTCAAATAACAAGGGCAAATCGTTTTCTAAAAAATGTCTGTATGATTGACCTGTTAGTCGACCTGGCAAGAAGAAAGGACCAATCAAATCATCACCAATATTACCACCCCACACATTTAGTGAAAATTGCTCTTGAAAATGGGTTTCTACATATCCATGCGGATTCTCCTCAGCCCATACGTGTTCATTATGAAAATTGATAAGTGAAGTCCTTGAGAAGCAGGCTTCATCAGTGAATAGAATTTGGCAATCAAAATAAGGATTCATCAATAGTCTACTGAGGTACCACTGACAAAAACTAACCCTCGGATGAAAATCTCGAGGCAGAAGAGCTTGCACCCTCTGAATGTGATAAGGATATAGCAGAGAATCCCGCAAGATCCGCCAAACAACTTGATGACTTGCATTCAAAAGTACACTAATTTTTCTTGTACTGGTTCTTGGATGTTGTTCTATTTCGTTCATAACTGTCTCTTCGAGTTGTGGTGTTCTCACACTGCGTGGTCTCCCAGCATTAATTCTTTTCGTGGAAAAAGATCCAGCTTTTGAAAGACGCCTATGAATATCAGAGAACATTCGATGATTTGGTATCACTCTATTGGGATAGCGTTCCATGTAAAGACGCCTAGCTTCTCTTGCATTTCCATTTGCAAGACCATACATGAAATGCATATCAGTCATTTCGGAATTCGTGAAATTCGGCATGTTTTGATATTGAAATGTGTAGAGGTTCTAATTTCTGATCAAATATTGTTGTGACAGTCATAAAAATCGTAATGAAAATAGTAGTTTAACTACATTCAAAAAAATAAATAGCCACAAATGCAACCACCTTCACTTTTTAAAAAAACAAACGTTCAATAATTTGATGTGTCAAAACTGGCACTAAATTAATTCACCACAGATTACAAACTGGCCTTCCTATCATAGTTACGAGAATTTCGAGAGAATCGTTCAAAATTTTTTTTCTCGAAATCGTTGGTAGATACGACAAAACTACAAGAGACCGAAAAGTTTAGTATAAGAACAAAGCTTCTTTTTACATTTTTTCAAATTAACAGTTGCTCACCAAAAAAAAAGTTCTGCAGAAGAACAGGTGGCAGTGTTCCAGAAAAAATATCACCCTGTAGATCTTCTATCGAAATTGCCATGTCACGTGGTGAGAACTCTCAAATGTGATATATATGCCAAATTTCAGTTGAATATCTTGTGAAGTGTAGATACTATGAGAAAAAAACTTGAAAAAAATTCAAACTTCAACACTCTGTATCTCGAAAACGAAACGTTTGCGACCCCATGTTTATGGGACTTTTTTTTCTTAAACTCACTTAAGGAATCTCCCCTTTTCGTTTGTACGTTCAATTTAGGAACACCCTGTATATATGATGCTAAGACGTTTTCTTCTTCTTCTTCTTCACTCCTACGCTAAGACGTTTTGGTTTTGGTCCATAGCACAGAGTTGGAGGCAACTCAAATTACACAGTAATTGTTTAAATCGCCATCTAATGGCGATAATAATTGAATGAGGATTCGTTATAAAATTTTCCGTAGGCCTCGGTAGAAACACAGGTGTAACTACACCTGAACTCAAAGATGATAATGTTATCAGGAAATATAGTTCACCGAATCAATATCAAATATAGTACCTTCACGACTACGCCATTAACCGTAGCGACACTTAGTAGCTTATATCAAATATAGTACCTTCACGACTACGCCATTATCCGTAGTGACACCTATGGTCTTATATCAAATATAGTACCTTCACGACTACGCCATTAACCGTAGCGATACCTAGTTTTTTCAGAGTTTTGTGGTTGCGTCAAAAATGAACTGGGAATCGACATAGAATCGCACTAATTTGGCAATTAAGCGCTGTCAGATCTTTGTGAAACCCAATGTTAATGTATTTTATAATAACCCGGCCGTAGACGGCATCAAATTAAGTTTCATAACAAACAGTCCAACCGATCTTGAGTTATAAATGGTGAAACCAACGCAATGGAACATTTGTTTTAAATAATAAGATGAATACATTTCGAGATTTTAATGACAGACTTGACTTATGAGAGAACCGTCTAAGATCACAGAATTTTTAATTCCGACATATTAGGCTTGTTTCACATGCATACGGTTCCATTCGGTTCGTTTCCTTTTCGGTTTCAACTCGGTCGCTGACGACAAGTGTGAAACGGTGCTCCGGTTTAGATTCGGTACCGAATAGAAACCGTACAGCACCGAATAATCCCTCGACACGAATAGATTTCTATCAGTGCTCAATTTTAAATGGTTTTGATGAATCTGACGTCGTGGAAAAATTGGAATTGTGAGCCCGTGTCGGAAGATAACATAAAACCTAATATGAACCGTATATGTGTGAAAGGCCTTCATTCGTTTTCGGTGGAAACCGAGAATGAACCGAACCGAATGGAACCGTATGCATGTGAAACAAGCCTTATGTTCTATCGGAAATCAAACTCCTTAATCATCCAATAATATACGAAAAAACTTACGCCTCAAGTAATTAGAGTATACGATATTCAGGAAATTCCGCGAAAATTAGCGTATCGACATTCTTCAGGTAATTACCTAGTTTTATTGATCGGATTTGTATGTTTTAAGTTATAGAGGAAATAACAACAAAATTTCAGTTGTATACAGGGTGAGTCTTTGACCACTGCATTAATTTTAACCAAAGATTCCACTCATCAAATGAAACACTTTTTTCATTTGCCATTTTTCCAGATTCGGTTCAGGTAAAAAGTTACAAGCGTTTAAAGATTTCACAATGTGCTAATAGACTCCCGCATATAAATTATCTATGACATTGTTGGCGGACGAGAATAAGGCATGGTAACGTGGTTTACAGCTTGATTCGGGATTCCAACGCTCAGGGACGGAACCATAAAAGTAGTGAAATTTGTGGAGTTTTCCATTTTAAAACATTCAATGAAGAATATCTCGAAAACGGTGCGTTTAAGGAGAAATGATGAAGGATAATATAATATTCTAAAACGATGGAATATTCTTGAAATGACTCAAGAAAAACTTTATATGTTTTCTTTATGCTAATTTCGTTTAGTTTTATGAATACACGAGTCCATAACTAGAAAACCAGTAGAAGTAAAAAATAACAATATCTGGAAAATATGTATCATAGTTATAGGAAACTTTACGCCAACACTCATTTTATTCGAAAAAAGGATGTCGAAGCTACAAAATAAAAACTGATTTTTTTTCAAAATTTCAACAGCCTGTATCTTTTTACCTGAGCTGAATTTGGAAAAATGTTAAATGAAAAAATGAAGTCAGGAGCATACGCGCAAAAACTACTGACTTCAACAATTTTTTTTTCGTAATTTTTAAAAAATTTTCTTGAGGTTCGGTTCTCACAAAATTTTACACACGTCTTTATGTCAATATTCTACAACTAGTTACCAGGCTTCAATTCGATCGAGAGTATATGTTTTGAGTTGTCGAGGAAATAATACTCCAGGCGGGTATAACTCCGAAACCGAACTTGACTCTCGCATTGTGATGTGCAACCTACATACCCTGAAAATTGCAAGTCCTTTCGTTCCAAAGTTATCGAGGCAACGGTCACCCAACCAGCTACTGAACTCACACAAGGCTGCTCGGATCTCCAAGAATATATATCCGATCATGTTCAAACTTGGAACCTGGCAGTAGAGTTGGGTTCTTAAGGCTGTCGCAAAATTTCAGCGATGTCGATCAAATAGTTTCTGATATATAGAATTTTTTTCAATGATTTTCAATGATTTTTTTAAAATTTTCTAGTTATACGATCCTCGTGAAATGTCGCAAGAATTTTCGCGTTGGCATTCTACAACTGATAACCATGTTTGAATTGGACCGGATCCAAGCCGTTTGGCCGATTATACCCATAAACAAACTCAAATGTCGCATTCAAATAACAACCTAATCTGAAAATTTCAAGTCGCTATCTCTTTCCGTTCTCAGGTTATCGTGACATCAATAATATTTGTTAATAATTTTTCTTTTTAATTTTCTTTTGATACGATTGTCACAAAATTTGACAAACATCCTAAGGTTTGTATTCTACAAATACTCACCAAGTTTCAGTTCGATCAGATTTGTATTGGTTGAAAACAAAATTATTACTCGGAAACTATTGAGCCGATTATGCCCATTAACGAACTTTTCCGTCGTATTGGGATACGACACCTCCCTTGAAAATTTCAAGACGTTATCCCTTTCCGTTCTCAAGTTATCGAGGCAACGGATGGTCGGCAGGCCGGACGGCCGGACACAATCCAATTCCTCGAATCCAATCGTTTGAGACCATTTACGGCAATAAATTCGAAAATTACAGACATTTGGCAAAATGATAACGCGATGTTTCCCAGAACATACGCGCAAAAAAAATAAATTCAAAACGTAGGTCTATGACTCACTTCTTATCTTGGATTTACATACATTAGCAAATTATGAGTAGAGTATTCTATGGCGGAGGTTACACGGTCAATCTGATATGAATCTGGCATCAATCTGACATCAATCTTGCGATCAATCCGGACCTTCAATCCATCAATCTACAAGTATAGAATCGGTTTCCCGTCAATCTGACATGAATGCATGATTGATGTCTGACTGAACTGATGCCAGATTGAAGGTATTAGTTCGTTAGAGTTGAGAATGATATCGATGGATTTAAATTGAAACTGCATCTTAAAAAAATTTAATTTGAAACTTGTAATGTAAAAAAAATTTTGTTTTCGTTACTCCGAAACCTCTAGGCTGATTTTACCCAATAACGAACTTAACTGAGATATTTATCTCCCAAACCTACTCTGGAAATTTCAACTGTCGGGCTCATTCTGTTGGAGAGTTATCGTGTTAACGGCCGGACAAAATCGATTTTGACCACGGATTCTTGATCAGTGAGTCGAACCAAAACGTTCGAAATCATCCAAAAATTCGAAAATTACAGACATTTGGGCAAATTGATAAGCACTCTGTGCCGAGGAATAAAAGCACCAAAAATAGGATTTTTCACGTGTTAACGCTAATAAGAGGGCTTGAAGGTTCACGTATGTTTGTAAGTATTTTGCGCGCAAAATCTCCTGACCTCAGCCAGTGCTTTTAGGCGCTCTTGTCCCTCGGAACAGAGTGCTTACCAATTTGCCCAAATGTCTGTAATTTTCGAATTTTTGGCTGAAAATGGTCTTGAATGATTTAGTTCGACTCACTGATCAAGAATCCGTGGTCGAAATCGATTCTGTCCGGCCGGCCGTTAACACGATAACTCTCGAATGGAATGAGCTAGACAGTTGAAATTTTCAGTGTAGGTTGGAGAGATAAATATCTCAGATAAGTTCGTTATTGGACAAAACCAGCTCAATGGTTTCGGAGTAACGAAAAAAAAAATTAAGATGCAATTTTATCATAAGAATCCATTGATGTCATTTTCAACTCAGCTCAACAAGCTAATACTTTCGGTATTAGCGGTAGATATGATTTTTCAAAATATCAATAATTCTGTTTTCACAGACTATCTGTCTGTGTTCTATCTGTGTTCAAACAAAGTATGATTGAATGCAAAATGACCAACCATAAGATATTATAATTACCCCTACCCTATATGCCCTTGGATAATCCATATGATGATGGAAATATATAATTTGGTAAGTTCAGAATATATCTTCAGTGGAAACGAAGTAGATTTGAGGAATGAATATCTCGTATAAGTTCATAATCTAATTTTAAATTATTTTTTTTTATGAATCAGTTATACAGGGTGGTCCAGATCTTAACCAAGAAATTTTAACCACGTATTCTACGTCAAAAATAAGCACTAGTGTGTTCTATAAACATATGTTGAGAAATGCTTCCTCTCCGAGATACAGGATGTTCAAATTATAGAAAAAAAAATGTTTTTTATTAATAACTTTTACACTTCTTAAATATTTCTATGAAATTTGGGACATAGGGCTTAAGGATCAAGGTGCACTTTTTGAATAGAATATTTTTTGGCGCTCTAGTTCCTCGGAAATGACTGCTTATCAATTTGCCCAAATGTCTGTAATTTTCGAATTTTTCGATGAAAATGGTCTCAAACGATTTGGTTCGACTCACTGATCAAGAATCCGTGGTCGAAATTTATTCTGTCCGGCCGGCCGGCCGTAGGCACGATAACTCTCGAACGGAATGAGCTAGACAGTTGAAATTTTCAGAGTTGGTTTGGGGGATAAATATCTCGGCTAAGTTCGTTATTGGGCAAAATCGGACAGATGGTTTCGGAGTAACAAAAAAAAATTTTTTTTTACAACACAAATTCCAAATTAAATCTTTTTCAATAAGCAGTTTTATCATAAGAATCTATTCATATCATTTTTAACTCTAACAAGCTAATACTTTCGGAGATAAGATTTTTCAAAATTTCAATGTAAATCGTATTTCTACGTTTTCACAGAATGATAGAATTATTCTGTGGGTATTCTATGAATTGTTATAATGTCAAGTTATTTTCCTGAGACATGACGTTGTTTCATTGTCATTCATTCCAGCAGTCGTATAAATATGAGAATGAAAATATAATATCATACTTTTTGTTGGTTGATATTTTCATGCCGATGGTCAATCCATATGATGATGAGAATGGTAATGGTAAGTTAATAATATTGAGTTCAGAATATCTCCACTAAAAATAAAACTGGAATATTGGTGTATTGGAGTAGATTTGAGGAAAGATATATATTATCGTTCATCATAGAATTGAGGAATGAGGATGAGTTCGTTGTTGGGTACAATTCGTCTATTGGTTTTGGATTGATAATTTTTGGCACTCTTGTTGAAATTAAATTCTTCTATGATGTTTGAATTCAATTTCTGCTAAGATGAAATTCTAAATTTCAATAATGAATCGTACTTCTATGTTTTCACAGAATGCTATAATTATTCTATCTAAGCTTTATTATATGATCTGTGTTCATACTCGTACATTTCATCCTGTTCTGTAAGAGAGAGTCAAATTCATTTCAGCTATTTTAATTTGGTTTCTTCCATGGTGCAGTTCTCATTCTCAGATTGCTCATTTAATCTTGATAAATAAACTATTTTTTGAATTGAATTTCCTTTATGATGCAGTTCTATCATAAGAATACATTGATATAATTCTCAACTATGAGAAACCAATACTTTCGGAGATATAATTTGTCTGTTTGAACTAGTTCTCAGAAAAGTCTTACATTTCGGAACAGAACATGAAGTAAGAGATCTGAGAGTAGTGAGACTGCTTTTCATCCATAGACATAGATATAACTCTCGAACGGAATGAGCTAGGTAGTTGAAATTTTCAGAGTAGGTTAGGGAGATGAATATCTCGGTTGAGTTCGTTATAGGGTAAAATTGGCCTGATTTAATTTGATTTCTTCCATGGTGTAGTTCTCATTCTCATGATTGCTCATTTAATCTTGATAAATAAACTATCATTTGAATTGAACTTCCTTTATGATGCAGTTCTATCATATGAATACATTGATATAATTCCCAACTCTGAGAAACCAATACTTTCGGAGATATATTTTGTCTGTTTGAACTAGAGCGCCAGAAAGCTCCTGACCACAGGGCTTGAACCCATTTTTTTTATTCTACCAGTGGCATCCGTACTGCATCGAGACTGAATATTTTTAGACAAAAAAATGATACGCAACTAGTTTTTCCAACAATAAAAATTACTTTTGAAATCCCTATTAATTTGAAACAAATTCATTCCCTAGACTTTTTGACGTACGAGGTACCATTACCGAGTAAAAAAATTAAACACATTCTCATGCATGTTACGCACTGAAAAGTTGTTTATCTTATTTTTTGGTGTCAATTTAGTATGTCCGCAATTGGAAATTGTGTTGGTCTTCTTTCTTGGAGTTTTCTTTCTTCAGTGGAATATTAAATAATCGGTTGATGAGGTAAAATAAGCTGGCTCTTTTATGTGAGATAGAGTAAAAGATAGCATGCTTTGATAACGTTTCATCCCAAATGACAACATTTTTTTAGTGGCGAAGAGAGTAGTTGTTGCTTTTAACCAGTTCATAGACAACTCAACCAGAAAATATGTCGCTTAAGATGAAGAATACGAGTATCAAAATTTGGAAAAATTCAATTGTAAATAGAAGAAGCAAACAAGAGATTCTCCTACTATACATTCATAGTAGTTTAGTGTTAACAAGTTGATTTTCTGAGTTAAATAAATAATTGAAATGAATGTTACTTCGAAACATTATTTTTTCCATTACAATATACATCGCAACGTTTTCGCTCCAATCTCATTTATAATGCAGGGGCTCTTGATTATTCAATGGCCCCGTTCAGCAATTTGTGTGGAATACGTGATATTCCTCTTTATTGAATTAATTTTTTTTTCAGCCTGGCGTTCTCAGTGACCCTGTTCTGTACTCAGGGCCGTAGCGAAGAGCTATTCCGAGGGGGGGGAAAAACGTCTTTTGGCGCCCCTAATTTGGAAAAATAGACAAAAATCGAAAAACACACATATGGATGAAGTGTACATATATTGATAAATACCACATAGTTTCTTAATAAAGAATGAATTATAAATTAATATAACTATCAATGAAAATTATTTTACAAAGAATACCGCGTTCTGAATTTGTGTTTTTGAGTGAAAAAAATTGTTTGCATCTCTCAACAGATCCAGGGCCAAAAAAGAATTATATTTGACAAAAATAAATATATATACCAAGCTTTCGAGATGATAAGAATAATCTGAAGATTTTATAGATATTAAAAAGAAAACTTTCAAAAAATGATATAACAATAATTTCACATTACCCTGCTATCTAGAGTGGAATGTTCCAACAATTCTTCGAAAATATCTGCTATTTGGAATATTGAATGAGTTTTTTGTAATTCCTGAATTTAAGCAATATTTTTGTACTCATCACCCTGAAAATTTTTGTAGTTTGCATATAGAAAATTAAATCTTCGATGTCACTCAATCGAATATTTTCCCGAAATATCACGAAAAAAAAATGTTATTTTATAGACACTGAAAATCAACCTGTAACTGCAGTTGTTAAATGAAGATTCACAAGGTGATACTTCCCTTAAAAACTATGTGTCAGCAATGGCCAAAACATTTCGCTCTGTTCGAAAATACAGTCCTCTTTTTAGAACGCATGTTCTAGGTAACATCACACGTTATCATTTTGCCCAAATGTCTGTAATTTTCGATTTTTTTGCCGAAAATTGTTGCAAACCATTTAGTTCAACTCTCTAATGAAGAATTCGAGGTCAAATTTGATTCTCCGACCGGCCGGCCGTTGCCACGATAACTAGAAAACGGAAAGATATAGCGCCTTGAAATTTTCAGGGTAGAGGTTGTGCATCTTAATGCTAGTTTGTTCATCGGTATACCTATCTGAAATTTGGTTGTTATTTCCTCAATAACTCGAAAAATACAAAACCGATCCAATTCAATCGTGGTTATTAGTTGTAGAATACCAACGCGAAATCTTGCGAAATTTCGTGAGGATCGTATCACTAGTAATTTTAAAAAAAATCATTTAAAAAAGTTCTATATGTCCTAAACTATTCGTTCGATATCGCTGAAATTTTGCCAGAGCCTTCAGAACTTAACTCTTCTGCCAAGCTCCAACGATCACGATCAGATAGATATTGTTGGATATTCGAGCAGCCTTGTTTGAGTTCAGTTGATGGATGGCTGACTGTTAACTGACTCGATAACTTTGGAACGAAAGGAGATAAGCACTTGCAATTTTCAGGGTAGGTCACGCATCCGAATGGGAGAGTTGAGTTCGTTTTTGGGCATAATCGGCCCAACGGTTTCGGAGTTATAACCACCTGGAATATTATTTCCTCGATCAATCAAAAAATATAGACCTGATTGAATTGAAGCTTGTACTAGTTGCGGAATATCGACATAAAGACTTGTGTAAAATTTAGTGGGAACCGTAGAAATTAAAAAAAAATTGGTTCTTAATCGGTATATTTGATTAAGGAGAATAGACAATAGAACATGCGCCAAAAGCTCCTGACTTCGCGTCAGTGCTTGAACAACTCGCCATGTATTCATGACATTTGCGCCTTTTCCCGTTTCAATTTTTCTTTTATGGGCTGTCCTTCTGAATTCCGCTCCAGACGGTTTGAACTTATTTTGGCAAGGATCCATATCCATATTCGGTTTTCGATTTTAAATTTCAATCAATATTCATATTCACTATTCACGAATAATGTATATAAGAAGAAGAAGGTTAGTTTCTTTCTATTGAACGATTTTTATGTATAGCCGGGGAAGGCTGGGAATTCCCCACTCCTGCCATCTAGTCTCTAGCAGCAACAAAGCTTTCTACAATGCTGTCGGTCTTGTACAAATAAATTGAGTAAATGGTAGGGTAGGCAATCATTCGATACAGTCACTGCACTTATGTATAATAATAATCATCTTATGCAAGTAGTAGTTCAAAAAAATCTATTTTCATTATATCATTTTGCTATAGTTTTTCAAATATCCGCGGTCAATTTGGCGCCCTTTGAGATATGATCCGGGGGGGGAGGCTCCCCTCCCTCCCCCCCCGGTAGCGACGGCCCTGTCTGTACTGAGGCCATCATCACCATCCTGGTCCTCCTGCTCCGTCGTTCGAAGTTGGTAGGCGGCGAACTTGGAGGTCCTACCTCTATAAAATACGCCACATCGGGTTTTCTCATACTTTTATGGTTATTTTACCTAGTTATGTCCACCCTGGAAGTGTACGACGTAATTGAAGGGTTTTAAATGGAACATACGTTCAAGAAGAATTTCCATGAAAAGAAATTGTTAAAGACTATCATACCATTTCATATTCTTTGAAGAAATTAATTTTCAAAACGATCAAAGCAGTCTGGATCATAGATGTACCTAATTTATAAACATCCGGGGGATCCGTAACATGTATCGGTAAATGGGGAGTACGATTCCTTTCTTTTTCTGAGAAATGAAATGTATTGTCTGTATTTGCATACCTTACCTATACCCAACAGATTTTAACGTGCTTGTGTTTATAAGAATAATTCTATTTTTGTATCAATTATAATGTAGTCCAGTCAAGCTGTACATCAGTGCTCGCGAAAGGTTCAATTATTCTGGATTTTTATATGTTACTAGCGGACCGGTACGTGCTTCACTACGAATACATTTTTCTCAAGTAGGACACCCCGTATATTTTTCTATATTGCTATAGAACTTGAAATTAGCATTTGGTTAATGAAACAATGCAAAAAATGTTAGTTGGCAAACGTTTATTCAAACTATAAAAGCTCTGTTTACTTCGCACCTTCTATTCAACTTTCGAATTTGTAATTTTTTTTTCGAAAATTATGAGAAATGGGATTAATTTCTGTTTTATACAAACCGGAGATATTCCAGAGGCATCAAGTAATTTATATAGGGCAAAATGTCCAGAAAGGCGACAACCGTTCAAACATATTTTCGCCCGATGGCGACACAACCTGAAATTTTAAACTTACAGCAATATTTCGAAAATGTACGTTTTCGAAAATCCCCCGGTTGTATATTGCATATTGTTGTAGGGGGTAACGTTGCACTGCGACCTTAAGGTCTATTGTGTCCTCCCGTCAGAGCTGTCGATGTCATCACCATCTCCAGCTCGCCTTCCATTTCCAGAGGTCTGATGAATTGCAGTATCTGTAATGGCTTCAAGGAGGCTACGCCTTCGCTCCTGTAGATTTCGTGCCCAAAGCATTCCTTGCGTTGGTTTGAGATGGCGAGGCATTCCGTATCAGGTAATAAGGAGTTTAATCCTCCTCCCCACATTATCTGCACGGGTCAGTTTCTGCTAGCCCTAATCTCATCATATCCTTCCTAAGATAGCAGTGCAAAAAACACCCAGTTACTATGTAATGGTAATAGATATGAACATGGGGTTTTCGCCAATCAGACACATACATCAGTTTTCGTCGATCTAGTACGGAACTAGGACTTCCCCATCAAAAATATCCAATTTGGCCCACCCTGTACATACAAATCTAAAGTATCCCTCGCGATGTCAGTCTCATACCGAGCCACAAAACACATGTATCTCTCACGGCTTGTGGGATGGAGACTGGCCGTAGGATGGCTTCCACATGCTCGGCAGTTCAAGATTAGTAAACCTTCCGGGGTCCTTCATTCGTCTGAAACTATTCCCAATCGTGTATGTAACATGTAAAATTCTGAAGTATGAAGTAGATTGTATAGTCACCTGAGAGATGTATTTCGGGTAAAAATGGTCGTACACAGCCCGACCTCATCTCATATTGTAGCAAATTTAGTCTAATTAAAAGTTTGTTGATTGACCGTACCCTTTCTTCACTGGGATATTGAGCAAAAGCTGAAAAAATCCAAAAATTCCGCCATTTTTCGGCTTAAAGGCCGGTCATTCAGAATGGAGCTTTTGCGAGCACAACCCCTTTTGTATGTGTAACTTTGATGGATTATTTACTGAAACCCAACAGAGTTTGAAGTCCTTGAATTAATAAGATTATGTGCACCTTCTTTTTTTCATCAATTACACAGGTCTGCGACCAAAAAATTTTGTATGTATTTTTTGCGTTGATTACGGGAAAAATAGTCAAAAAATTCCATCACCCATAGTTAAATCACAATCCGCATGTCGATTTTGCCATTTTTACCTTTATTTAGGTTCAGTCGCCATACGTTTTTTCAGTACTTTCGGCTATTGAATCCATAGATTAATCCTAACAATCATGGTACTAGCCCTAATTAGATAAGCCAATAATATAAACTAGCTAATTTCAAAATATTCATGCTAGTTGTCTATTCCTTGTGATAAAATTGCAGGTATAAACTAGCAAATTCTAATTCGTACTAGAAGAGGCCTGTTTCTGTCTGTTATTTTCATGTTACTAGGCCAACAAAGTGTTTAGACAAGTTTTCATGTTTCCTTCGTGAATGGGATAGTCGTGACAGGAAACAACACTGTGGAAAACATAATAGGCTGGCCAAAAAAAGGTTCGTTCCTGGAGTTAAGAATGTTGAAAGGTAAGTTTAGTGGATCCTAAATTTATTTTACTCCCACCACTTCACATCAAATTGGGGCTTATGAAACAATTTAAAAAATTTTTAAACGATGAAGGAGATTGTTTCAAATATCTATGTGAATAGTTTCCTGGTTTATCCGAAGCTAAGCTCAAAGAGGCAGTCTCTGTTGGGCCCGACATAACATAACTTTTGAAAGATGAAATCTTTAAACCAAAATGGAATTGAAAGAAAAGAAGGCCTGGAATTCCTTTAAACTTGTTATAACAGGCTTTCTTGGAAACAAAAAGGACCCAAAATACAAAACCTATGTTGCTGAATAATTAGAAAACTTACAAAAACTTCGGCCATGTCCATTTCCTCCATTCACATCCGGACTATTTTCCTGGAAATCTTGGAGCTGTAAATAATGCACCAAGTGGAGATACCAAGGAAGATCGAATGTTAATATGATGGCAGACTACTACTGGATGTTGAAAAGCGAAAATTCACAAGAACACAGCAGAAAAAGTAACAAAAGAATTTTTTATGGAAAAAGAGAACGTTATTACAAAGGCTTATAACAACATCGTATGACAAATATAAGTCAATTTATGTTTCTGTAGCTAAATCTTAATTCTTGCTTGGTTTGTTCTCAAGTTATAGTTATTAAAATTTTCGTTTTCGGTCATTTCTTCTAAAACTTTGATTGCATTTTGCAGACAATCCTTACGTGATACAAAGAAACTAATGCCATATTTGAATTCGAGACATAAAGATCAGTTAACAAAACTAAAACAATTTTTTGCAGACCTGTGTTATCATTATAGTAGGTACCTAAGTCAATAAGGTTTCTTGGGACCACTTGAAACCATTAGTCATCGATAATAAGAATATTTCGAAAATATATTCCTTTGTGTTGCTTTCTTGTGTTAACGCAAAAATCAATATTTTTTCAATTGAACAAAATTAAAAAATTGATAAGCACTCAGGTCCGAGGAACTAGAGCGCCAAAAATACAAAACATAAACTAAAAATATAAAATGTTTTCTCACAGAAATAATATTCTTCGGTAGATAATAATCCTGCATTGGGCAGTTTCCCATCAAAACTCATTTTCTTAATGAAACTGTAATGTAAATATTATTTCAAATGATACCGATCGAAATGTCCTAAAAAAGCAATCGAATGCATTTTTATTAATGGTTTTAAATGTGGCTATAAAATAATTCCTGATTTTTTATTCACCCTGTATAAATCTTCATCACTTGAAAATTCCAAGATAATTGAAATATTATTTCTTCAACAGAATATGAATGAAATGAGATTCTTCTCGAACCCACAAAAACTTGAATATAGCTAGGTATTCAACGATTAAATCAATTTCACCTGATTGACTGATTTTAATTTTTCGTTAGACTGAAAATGAATTATGTTCTCCATCAAACACTTCCTTTTACGAGTTGTACTTAGATCATAGCAGCAAAAAACGTATTATATTTTTTCATAGATTGTTATCAGTAGTCATGTTCATGTTGAATGTAGTTCATGATATGGTGTGGAAAAGTCAAGCTTACTTCAATTTCATCATATTTTGACACCGGATTCACAAATTTCATGGAAACTATACGACGGATTTCCATAATTCATAAAGGTTCGAAGCATCCCTTTTGAAAATTGCCTACATTAGAACTAATTTCTTTTGTATTGATCTTAAGGTGGATGTATTCAGCAGATAAAACAAATTAAAATAAAATAAGAAACAAAATAAAATAGGAAAGTTGAACATATTTCCATGAGAGCGTTCATACGCGAAATAAGTTTAAATAAGAATAAGAAGAAGGTGGCCAACATTCATCTTCATTTCTTATTTTATTTTGTTTGGAAAATGAAAAGGTGCATGTTGAAAAGGGAAATTCACAGAATTTTGCATATTATGATTCATTTATCTGTATAAACCAATATTTTTTTGTCCTAAATTATTCTATTTCAATTTGTTTCGTATTTTATTTGAATGTATTCTATTTGTTGTATAAACCCAGCTCTAGTCAAACAAGATGTTAAATTGGGAAAAAATAATTGAACGGCGAATATAGAATACCGTTGTGATAATAATATACATACCTATATACCACTTTTATCGGCTGGACGGCCTTTGGTACCAGGATACAGGGTGATTATTGGATTTCGCCATTTTATTTCTGGGACCGTGACTCTCTTACACCGCCCGTAAATCTCTTTCCGATTTCTACTAAACATGTTCTCATTCAGAGCCCAACTAAGCCACTTACTAATAACACTCACCAAATCCAGATTCCGATTAGTGAAAAACTATAGAGCAAGAGTAACCTCGAATCGACACCCTGTATATTGAAATTTTCAATATCATTTTTATATTCGTAAAGACCACAAAATATTAAGGGATGAAATGCAGTCTGGGGCATGAAAAAAAGAGTATATTTAATATTTTTGTGATAATTAAGTTCATTTCATAAAACTGTTCACAGAGTTTTCATATTATGTTTAAACTTGACAACAAAAAAAAAATATTGATTTATTGATGAAAATATCGCCATAATTGTTGATGTATGTATTCATTACATATGAACCGAAATGAAGGAAAATCCTTGGATTAACGACTAGTTTTATTTAATTAATAAACTGTGAAAATTTCATCCAAATCCATCGAGTGGTTGATGAATTATTGTGGCCACCGACTCGAAAAACATAGTTTAGAGAAAAATGACGTTGATACGTTATTATATTTTCAAAAATTTTGAGCTCTATGCTAAACTTTTTTATGTATTTGAACCCGCTGAATCCGAATATCATAATTTTTCACCCAAAAATAGAGCATTCAACTGTTTATAGCCAATTATTTGAACAACTTTTCAAGAAATTAAAATTTTAAAATCTTGATGAATCAGCTCAAAATTTTGGAGTTATAAGTCTGAATTTCTGAACGAGTATTCAATTTTACTCTTGATTTATATAAAGAAATATTAATCAAATAATTGCTTACATCGAGCTTCCAAGAAATTGGAAACTGAAAAGCGGATGTTATTGACACTAATGAATTATCAACCTATTGAGTCCGAATTGATTTTTAAATTAGGAAATAATTATTCATTGCATTGGTTCACCTTTTTATAATAAAGGACCAATACTGAGCTTATTGCCAAGTACCCTATTTAATAACTACTCGTGATCAACTTCTTGGACGAATACAAGATGCTAGCAGGGAAATATAGAGCAATTTCAATGTAATTCCAGATATTAAAACGAGCAAGAAAATTTACTTTAACATTCGCCGTTTGTCAAAATATGGAGACGTTGTCCCTTTTGCCTGTTCCACCCTGTATATTGTCAATGCTGATTGCGTTCTAAATTACCTGTTAGTAATTTTCAGTGCTGCCATTTGTACACATCATAATAAGTGATCTTTATTACACTGACCAAAACTATCTTTTAATTTTCTTCGCGAAAGGTCATACATCTCTACATGTCTAATATACTGAATAAGTTCAATGTTAATCAAATGAAATGTCAACACCCTGTAGTTCAGAAATAAATCGAATACTAACCTATGTTGATCTGAACTTTTAGACTGAAGATCATACGATTATAATTTACATACAAAAAACTGTTCGAGAGTTGAGAGTGAGGGTTTTCTGTAAGGTACAGTATCGGAACAAATATATCTTAGGCATAGACCGAAAACTTTAAGCGTCACAAGAATGCAAATATATTATAATACCAAAAATCAAGAGAGATGCAATGCTGTTCTCCCCTATTGTTATCCCACTCCACTCTTCAACTGACTTTGTCACTACGCTACTCAGAGCAACGCTAGGTAGCGAATCATTCCAAGGTTCTCTGTGTGGTGACGTCAAACGACAATTCGATATCCCTTCTTCGTGCTATTTGAGGAGAAACTGTAGTGCTCTTTTGTAGTGCAAGATATTCTTCTCGCCCTCATTAAATCACAATACCCAAAATATATTATTTCCGATAGTGTATTAATAACATTATAAAATGATATTGGCTTGAAATATCTGAAGAACGAAATTATCTTATGCGCTAATTTCATTTCTATGATATTTAGTATTAAATCAGCATTGACATGTTTTTGAATGATTGTTACACATTGTTACATGGAATATATCACATCGTGATATTCTAGTTAAACAAAATTTTGTGCCATCGCATCGTCGTTTCTTCAACAACTTGAATCTTTCTCTATAACTTTCGATATTTTTGTACATTTACGACTTGGATCTTAGCTAATACTATTCTTGTAACCCTTTCGAGATAATTGTACTGTATTTCATCATCGTTACTTGTATCGTTGAGTATTCAAATATGAATACTCAATACTTGTATAGAGAATCTAATATTTAGTGGCGTATAGGTCTTGGAAGACATACACCTATATATTCTAATCTATCTTGAAATCGAAAAATATGCATTAAGATAGCTGCTATTGTTTTTGAGAAACACTATGTATGAGGAATATGTGATACACATTTTGGAAATTATGAAAAGTAAAAATTTCGAAAATTGTCGAAAATATCTATAAAAGTTTTATATTTGTCATATAGGTAGGCACCTAAATTTGTTAATAGAACAGATAAATATTATATATTTTTTGAATTTTTTTTAAGATATAAGAATAATTAACGAAGGAAATAAACACAGTAAGTTTGTCAGATACATGAAACTTCTCATTCTGAATATCTTAGTCTGTCTCGAAAAGATTATCTTTATTCTTACAGGGTGTCTTCTTTTTGGATGTCAATATTTCAGTGTTCAGTCTATGCATAATTTTAAGTCAAAAAGTTCATATAAGTAAACATAATTCCATTTTCTCTATATTTTGAATGTACTGGGTTAAAATGAATAATGAAAACAAATTGTTAGGTATAAGTTAGCTGTTAAATGGTTTATTTCTGGGTTTTCTCTCCCAATATCTATTAAACAAAATTCTCGAATTTCAGAATAGTAATCGGCAAAAAATAATTCTGAAGATTATCGTTAAGTGTCTGACGAAGGAGTCTGATATAGACTCCGAAACGCTACGATACAGTTGTTTCATCGTTGATGTTATTTCGTTATTGTTTGTTAGACAACATTGTTCGATTAATTGCTTCTGACAAATCTCTTGTGTTTTTATGCAGAAGCATATCACAAAATAATAATTTTTTTTATTTTATAGATATTTTTCAGAGTTTGGGAGAGAAAACCCAGAAAGAAATCATTTAATAATGAATATGCCTCCCACAATATCTTTTAATGATTACTTATAAGTTTACTGGTTTTAGAGGTTTTTTTTTGTGATATATCTCGATACGAATGTTGAAAAGACCTAAATCTGTAAAATTATTAGATTTGTTTTCCCAGTATTTTACGGTGTTAAAAATATGCATAATTTAAATTAATATGAAAATAGTTCTGTTTTCTACAGAGTATTAAAATTAATTAAAAAAAAAAATTATTATAAGTTAAGTACCTGGTTTTCTGTTTTTGTTTTCGTTTATTCGAATACAAATTGTAAAAAGTACTATATCTGTAAAATCATAAAATTTGTTTTCTTATTATTTTACTGTGTTAACGCATACAAGTAGCTCTGTCTTTTTTACTTGAAGACTAAATATTTCAAGAAATGTTTGTTACTAAGAACATAATGTCTTCCTTCTGAAAAAGCAGTGACGTTCATTTTTTTTAAAGAAAATTTCATTTTGTTCGTGGCGCCACTGATTAAAGGTAAACTTTATTTTATTCGCAAACAGTTTCTGCAAATTTTATAGAAATATCTATTTATTATGTGGTTCACAAGTTTGAATAAAACATTTTACGAAACAAATTTGAGCACCCTTTATATGTATAATAAAATTGGAACGAATCTATGTTTATTTAATCTTTATGAGTTAAAATTATGCATTAAATAATCTCCTTAAATATTGACATACGATTAGATATTGTTTATGAGATAAATATGTGCAAATTTCAATAATTCTTCATCATGATCTTTCTTCAAAATGGATTTACATCAAGTAAATACCGATTCAATTGAATAAATGGATGAATTTTCATCTTCAGAACGTACTGGTAAATGCATTTTTCCCACGCGCCAAACCTACAAACTAACTCAAAAGCAAAAGGAAGTAAAAGCAAGATTCTGGTTGAAAGCAAGTGTAGCTAGTTCTTGTACTTTTTCCTGTTTCCATTTTTGAACAGGCCTAAAAGAATGACTATATACGCCACTAATTTAAAAAGTACCTAATCAACTATCTACCTATTTCATGTTACATACTATGTAATATTATGAGCTGTATATTTGTGAAGCTTTATGTCATGAAATGGAAAGTGTATTGTGCATTTACAGTTTGTGAAGCACACACATCGAATCGTTAATACACGTCTTCCTTTTACCAAATTGCAATGCTGCTTAAAGCTGGATGTATTCAACCGGATTCTCAAATCGATTGACATATGATACAGTTGTAATCACCAAGTTCAATTTTAATACATCAACCATCATCTTGATTTGTTATCATGCGTATACAGTTCATCGAAAATTTGTTTGTAGTGTAGTGAACATATCTAGGCACCATGTGCTGGCCAAAAATGAACCAACTAGAACAAGATTAATTGTTGATAGATTTGTTGTAAAATTATTCCATAATAATTATAAAATTGAAAAATTTAATGTAGTTATTTATAGTTATTGATAATCCAAATAAAAAATGTTTGAGTTAAACCTCCATGACTGTTCATTGAAGGGCGGGTGGTCATATCATATAGGTACTCTGTCTTTCAAGGGACTGCGGATGCTCAAGCAAATAAATACAGTGTTTTATAATTGATTGATTAATTGTCAGGGAAATTAAAAAAATCATATATATCCAGGGACGATGTCAAATTTTTTGGGAGGAAAAAGCATCGATAATTTTCAAACTGTACGTGCATTGAAGGATTAGATAACTGAAGGTGAGAGGAGGGGGGGACAGTCAGTTCAATTCCGAAGGAAAATGAATGAATTATCCAATTATGACAAAATGTTTCAAACTGCTTCGAAACTCTTCCTACTTCTTTGACATGTTTACGACTGCTTAGTAATTTTTCCCACTGCTTTGGAATTTTTCCAACTGCTTCGAAATTTTTCCAACTGCTTCAAAAATTTGCCAACTCCGTTCCACATTGGCAGGGAACGTCCCCCCCACCCCTTATATTAGGTCGCTTCCTGATCATCAAAACTTGTATTCCGAAATTCAAATTTATATGTTTCTTTTATAAAAGAAAGGAGCAAACTCCGTACTTACATATTTACTTTGCTAGATTCAATAAAATTAAAAGCTTTTTAAAATGCCGCTCGACAGTGAGAAACAGCTCAAATTTGTACCAGATGGTTTTTTTCATGACATACTCCAGTCGGGGAAACTGAAACATCTAGAGAGCGACCCGTTTTAGGATAACACAAATGAAAATAAATAATTTATGTGTACAAATACTGCGCTACTAATGCAATATTATGATAAATATTCTTTTTTGCCGGCTACACATATTGTGCATTGAATGTACGGCAACAGGAATGTGTATAAGGGTACATGGTGTTATTCCATGTTATCTCGTCCCTATTATATCTGCGTGCTTTGCATTTATCCGGCCAGTCGGTCAAATTCATTCAGATTTCATGACAATTTTTTCGGAAATATTCCAACTCTATTGATATTCTTACAACTGCTTTGAAATTTTTCCAACTGTGTTAAAAATTTGCCAGTCCGGTCAACATTGGGAGAGATCGAATACGCTGTGTTGCCGCTTCTACTGACAAGTCGTAGCAACTTTCTTATTTCAAATGGATTACCCTCTATCTATATCATTTTTTTTCGGAATCCTTGCTAAATTTGAGTAACTTTTTCTTTATTCCTATACCTACCTATCAAAACAGTTCTCAAGTTATTAATTAATTTTCATAACACTATATATTCATAGTAATTTATCAAATCCAACAGTCCTAATACAAATCTAATCCAACATACATAGGTACATAGGTACTTTATCAAATAGAACTTTCCCAAAATGAATCCTACTTAAATTTTGAAAACACACTATCATTATTTCGTCCATCAAATTTAGGATTATTACTCATTCTACATTTTCCTCTAAAAAGTGGAAAAGCTCTGTGGACAGGAGCTTTGGCGCTCTTGTTCAAACGTGGACAATTCATCTCCGAAATTATTGGTTTCTCAGAGTTGGGAATTATATCAATGGATTCGTGTAATAGAACTGCATCACAAAAGAAACCAAATTGAAATTAAATAACGAACTTATCCGAGATATTCATTCCTCAAATCTACTCTGAAAACTATATTATATCAATTGAAACTTAGCCAATATAACAGTTCTTTTTCCACTAAAGAACTTAAGGGGCGTCCATAAATTACATGAGATGTTTAAGGGAGGGAGGGGGTCGAGTCAAATCTCATCTAATCTTACGTTGGAGAGAGGGGGGGGGGGTCTCGGCAAATATCACGCAATTTTTTTTCTGATTGAAACAAAAAAAAATTGTACTATTTTGGTCCATTTTTTAATCACAGTAGTCACGATTTAAGTATTCTATTGTTAAATTTTTATTACACTTATAACTCTCAGCAATATTGATTACTAGTCGTAAATAAAAGTACGAAGTAAATTTTGTTTTCTTTTTACAATAACAATCCAACGCCTTTACGTAAGAAACCCACATTTTGAAAAATCTCACGTGAGATTGGGGGATGGGGGAGGGGGTTGCATAAAATCTCTCGACATCTCACCAGGGGGGGAGGGAAGTACAGAAAATTTAAAAAAACACCTCACGTAATTTATGGACGCCCCCTTACCAAATTATATATTTCCATGATTATATGGAATATCCATGGGGTTTTGGTTTTGGTCCATAGCACAGAGTTGGAGGCAACTCAAATTACACAGTAATTGTTTAAATCGCCATCTAATGGCGATAATAATTGAATGAGGATTCGTTATAAAATTTTCCGTAGGCCTCGGTAGAAACACAGGTGTAACTACACCTGAACTCAAAGATGATAATGTTATCAGGAAATATAGTTCACCGAATCAATATCAAATATAGTACCTTCACGACTACGCCATTAACCGTAGCGACACTTAGTAGCTTATATCAAATATAGTACCTTCACGACTACGCCATTATCCGTAGTGACACCTATGGTCTTATATCAAATATAGTACCTTCACGACTACGCCATTAACCGTAGCGATACCTAGTTTTTTCAGAGTTTTGTGGTTGCGTCAAAAATGAACTGGGAATCGACATAGAATCGCACTAATTTGGCAATTAAGCGCTGTCAGATCTTTGTGAAACCCAATGTTAATGTATTTTATAATAACCCGGCCGTAGACGGCATCAAATTAAGTTTCATAACAAACAGTCCATCCGATCTTGAGTTATAAATGGTGAAACCAACGCAATGGAACATTTGTTTTAAATAATAAGATGAATACATTTCGAGATTTTAATGACTGACTTGACTTATGAGAGAACCGTCTAAGAACACAGAATTTTTAATTCCGACATATTAGGCTTGTTTCACATGCATACGGTTCCATTCGGTTCGTTTCCTTTTCGGTTTCAACTCGGTCGCTGACGACAAGTGTGAAACGGTGCTCCGGTTTAGATTCGGTACCGAATAGAAACCGTACAGCACCGAATAATCCCTCGACACGAATAGATTTCTATCAGTGCTCAATTTTAAATGGTTTTGATGAATCTGACGTCGTGGAAAAATTGGAATTGTGAGCCCGTGTCGGAAGATAACATAAAACCTAATATGAACCGTATATGTGTGAAAGGCCTTCATTCGTTTTCGGTGGAAACCGAGAATGAACCGAACCGAATGGAACCGTATGCATGTGAAACAAGCCTTATGTTCTATCGGAAATCAAACTCCTTAATCATCCAATAATATACGAAAAAACTTACGCCTCAAGTAATTAGAGTATACGATATTCAGGAAATTCCGCGAAAATTAGCGTATCGACATTCTTCAGGTAATTACCTAGTTTTATTGATCGGATTTGTATGTTTTAAGTTATAGAGGAAATAACAACAAAATTTCAGTTGTATACAGGGTGAGTCTTTGACCACTGCATTAATTTTAACCAAAGATTCCACTCATCAAATGAAACACTTTTTTCATTTGCCATTTTTCCAGATTCGGTTCAGGTAAAAAGTTACAAGCGTTTAAAGATTTCACAATGTGCTAATAGACTCCCGCATATAAATTATCTATGACATTGTTGGCGGACGAGAATAAGGCATGGTAACGTGGTTTACAGCTTGATTCGGGATTCCAACGCTCAGGGACGGAACCATAAAAGTAGTGAAATTTGTGGAGTTTTCCATTTTAAAACATTCAATGAAGAATATCTCGAAAACGGTGCGTTTAAGGAGAAATGATGAAGGATAATATAATATTCTAAAACGATGGAATATTCTTGAAATGACTCAAGAAAAACTTTATATGTTTTCTTTATGCTAATTTCGTTTAGTTTTATGAATACACGAGTCCATAACTAGAAAACCAGTAGAAGTAAAAAATAACAATATCTGGAAAATATGTATCATAGTTATAGGAAACTTTACGCCAACACTCATTTTATTCGAAAAAAGGATGTCGAAGCTACAAAATAAAAACTGATTTTTTTTCAAAATTTCAACAGCCTGTATCTTTTTACCTGAGCTGAATTTGGAAAAATGTTAAATGAAAAAATGAAGTCAGGAGCATACGCGCAAAAACTACTGACTTCAACAATTTTTTTTTCGTAATTTTTAAAAAATTTTCTTGAGGTTCGGTTCTCACAAAATTTTACACACGTCTTTATGTCAATATTCTACAACTAGTTACCAGGCTTCAATTCGATCGAGAGTATATGTTTTGAGTTGTCGAGGAAATAATACTCCAGGCGGGTATAACTCCGAAACCGAACTTGACTCTCGCATTGTGATGTGCAACCTACATACCCTGAAAATTGCAAGTCCTTTCGTTCCAAAGTTATCGAGGCAACGGTCACCCAACCAGCTACTGAACTCACACAAGGCTGCTCGGATCTCCAAGAATATATATCCGATCATGTTCAAACTTGGAACCTGGCAGTAGAGTTGGGTTCTTAAGGCTGTCGCAAAATTTCAGCGATGTCGATCAAATAGTTTCTGATATATAGAATTTTTTTCAATGATTTTCAATGATTTTTTTAAAATTTTCTAGTTATACGATCCTCGTGAAATGTCGCAAGAATTTTCGCGTTGGCATTCTACAACTGATAACCATGTTTGAATTGGACCGGATCCAAGCCGTTTGGCCGATTATACCCATAAACAAACTCAAATGTCGCATTCAAACAACAACCTAATCTGAAAATTTCAAGTCGCTATCTCTTTCCGTTCTCAGGTTATCGTGACATCAATAATATTTGTTAATAATTTTTCTTTTTAATTTTCTTTTGATACGATTGTCACAAAATTTGACAAACATCCTAAGGTTTGTATTCTACAAATACTCACCAAGTTTCAGTTCGATCAGATTTGTATTGGTTGAAAACAAAATTATTACTCGGAAACTATTGAGCCGATTATGCCCATTAACGAACTTTTCCGTCGTATTGGGATACGACACCTCCCTTGAAAATTTCAAGACGTTATCCCTTTCCGTTCTCAAGTTATCGAGGCAACGGATGGTCGGCAGGCCGGACGGCCGGACACAATCCAATTCCTCGAATCCAATCGTTTGAGACCATTTACGGCAATAAATTCGAAAATTACAGACATTTGGCAAAATGATAACGCGATGTTTCCCAGAACATACGCGCAAAAAAAATAAATTCAAAACGTAGGTCTATGACTCACTTCTTATCTTGGATTTACATACATTAGCAAATTATGAGTAGAGTATTCTATGGCGGAGGTTACACGGTCAATCTGATATGAATCTGGCATCAATCTGACATCAATCTTGCGATCAATCCGGACCTTCAATCCATCAATCTACAAGTATAGAATCGGTTTCCCGTCAATCTGACATGAATGCATGATTGATGTCTGACTGAACTGATGCCAGATTGAAGGTATTAGTTCGTTAGAGTTGAGAATGATATCGATGGATTTAAATTGAAACTGCATCTTAAAAAAATTTAATTTGAAACTTGTAATGTAAAAAAAATTTTGTTTTCGTTACTCCGAAACCTCTAGGCTGATTTTACCCAATAACGAACTTAACTGAGATATTTATCTCCCAAACCTACTCTGGAAATTTCAACTGTCGGGCTCATTCTGTTGGAGAGTTATCGTGTTAACGGCCGGACAAAATCGATTTTGACCACGGATTCTTGATCAGTGAGTCGAACCAAAACGTTCGAAATCATCCAAAAATTCGAAAATTACAGACATTTGGGCAAATTGATAAGCACTCTGTGCCGAGGAATAAAAGCACCAAAAATAGGATTTTTCACGTGTTAACGCTAATAAGAGGGCTTGAAGGTTCACGTATGTTTGTAAGTATTTTGCGCGCAAAATCTCCTGACCTCAGCCAGTGCTTTTAGGCGCTCTTGTCCCTCGGAACAGAGTGCTTACCAATTTGCCCAAATGTCTGTAATTTTCGAATTTTTGGCTGAAAATGGTCTTGAATGATTTAGTTCGACTCACTGATCAAGAATCCGTGGTCGAAATCGATTCTGTCCGGCCGGCCGTTAACACGATAACTCTCGAATGGAATGAGCTAGACAGTTGAAATTTTCAGTGTAGGTTGGAGAGATAAATATCTCAGATAAGTTCGTTATTGGACAAAACCAGCTCAATGGTTTCGGAGTAACGAAAAAAAAAATTAAGATGCAATTTTATCATAAGAATCCATTGATGTCATTTTCAACTCAGCTCAACAAGCTAATACTTTCGGTATTAGCGGTAGATATGATTTTTCAAAATATCAATAATTCTGTTTTCACAGACTATCTGTCTGTGTTCTATCTGTGTTCAAACAAAGTATGATTGAATGCAAAATGACCAACCATAAGATATTATAATTACCCCTACCCTATATGCCCTTGGATAATCCATATGATGATGGAAATATATAATTTGGTAAGTTCAGAATATATCTTCAGTGGAAACGAAGTAGATTTGAGGAATGAATATCTCGTATAAGTTCATAATCTAATTTTAAATTATTTTTTTTTATGAATCAGTTATACAGGGTGGTCCAGATCTTAACCAAGAAATTTTAACCACGTATTCTACGTCAAAAATAAGCACTAGTGTGTTCTATAAACATATGTTGAGAAATGCTTCCTCTCCGAGATACAGGATGTTCAAATTATAGAAAAAAAAATGTTTTTTATTAATAACTTTTACACTTCTTAAATATTTCTATGAAATTTGGGACATAGGGCTTAAGGATCAAGGTGCACTTTTTGAATAGAATATTTTTTGGCGCTCTAGTTCCTCGGAAATGACTGCTTATCAATTTGCCCAAATGTCTGTAATTTTCGAATTTTTCGATGAAAATGGTCTCAAACGATTTGGTTCGACTCACTGATCAAGAATCCGTGGTCGAAATTTATTCTGTCCGGCCGGCCGGCCGTAGGCACGATAACTCTCGAACGGAATGAGCTAGACAGTTGAAATTTTCAGAGTTGGTTTGGGGGATAAATATCTCGGCTAAGTTCGTTATTGGGCAAAATCGGACAGATGGTTTCGGAGTAACAAAAAAAAATTTTTTTTTACAACACAAATTCCAAATTAAATCTTTTTCAATAAGCAGTTTTATCATAAGAATCTATTCATATCATTTTTAACTCTAACAAGCTAATACTTTCGGAGATAAGATTTTTCAAAATTTCAATGTAAATCGTATTTCTACGTTTTCACAGAATGATAGAATTATTCTGTGGGTATTCTATGAATTGTTATAATGTCAAGTTATTTTCCTGAGACATGACGTTGTTTCATTGTCATTCATTCCAGCAGTCGTATAAATATGAGAATGAAAATATAATATCATACTTTTTGTTGGTTGATATTTTCATGCCGATGGTCAATCCATATGATGATGAGAATGGTAATGGTAAGTTAATAATATTGAGTTCAGAATATCTCCACTAAAAATAAAACTGGAATATTGGTGTATTGGAGTAGATTTGAGGAAAGATATATATTATCGTTCATCATAGAATTGAGGAATGAGGATGAGTTCGTTGTTGGGTACAATTCGTCTATTGGTTTTGGATTGATAATTTTTGGCACTCTTGTTGAAATTAAATTCTTCTATGATGTTTGAATTCAATTTCTGCTAAGATGAAATTCTAAATTTCAATAATGAATCGTACTTCTATGTTTTCACAGAATGCTATAATTATTCTATCTAAGCTTTATTATATGATCTGTGTTCATACTCGTACATTTCATCCTGTTCTGTAAGAGAGAGTCAAATTCATTTCAGCTATTTTAATTTGGTTTCTTCCATGGTGCAGTTCTCATTCTCAGATTGCTCATTTAATCTTGATAAATAAACTATTTTTTGAATTGAATTTCCTTTATGATGCAGTTCTATCATAAGAATACATTGATATAATTCTCAACTATGAGAAACCAATACTTTCGGAGATATAATTTGTCTGTTTGAACTAGTTCTCAGAAAAGTCTTACATTTCGGAACAGAACATGAAGTAAGAGATCTGAGAGTAGTGAGACTGCTTTTCATCCATAGACATAGATATAACTCTCGAACGGAATGAGCTAGGTAGTTGAAATTTTCAGAGTAGGTTAGGGAGATGAATATCTCGGTTGAGTTCGTTATAGGGTAAAATTGGCCTGATTTAATTTGATTTCTTCCATGGTGTAGTTCTCATTCTCATGATTGCTCATTTAATCTTGATAAATAAACTATCATTTGAATTGAACTTCCTTTATGATGCAGTTCTATCATATGAATACATTGATATAATTCCCAACTCTGAGAAACCAATACTTTCGGAGATATATTTTGTCTGTTTGAACTAGAGCGCCAGAAAGCTCCTGACCACAGGGCTTGAACCCATTTTTTTTATTCTACCAGTGGCATCCGTACTGCATCGAGACTGAATATTTTTAGACAAAAAAATGATACGCAACTAGTTTTTCCAACAATAAAAATTACTTTTGAAATCCCTATTAATTTGAAACAAATTCATTCCCTAGACTTTTTGACGTACGAGGTACCATTTCCGAGTAAAAAAATTAAACACATTCTCATGCATGTTACGCACTGAAAAGTTGTTTATCTTATTTTTTGGTGTCAATTTAGTATGTCCGCAATTGGAAATTGTGTTGGTCTTCTTTCTTGGAGTTTTCTTTCTTCAGTGGAATATTAAATAATCGGTTGATGAGGTAAAATAAGCTGGCTCTTTTATGTGAGATAGAGTAAAAGATAGCATGCTTTGATAACGTTTCATCCCAAATGACAACATTTTTTTAGTGGCGAAGAGAGTAGTTGTTGCTTTTAACCAGTTCATAGACAACTCAACCAGAAAATATGTCGCTTAAGATGAAGAATACGAGTATCAAAATTTGGAAAAATTCAATTGTAAATAGAAGAAGCAAACAAGAGATTCTCCTACTATACATTCATAGTAGTTTAGTGTTAACAAGTTGATTTTCTGAGTTAAATAAATAATTGAAATGAATGTTACTTCGAAACATTATTTTTTCCATTACAATATACATCGCAACGTTTTCGCTCCAATCTCATTTATAATGCAGGGGCTCTTGATTATTCAATGGCCCCGTTCAGCAATTTGTGTGGAATACGTGATATTCCTCTTTATTGAATTAATTTTTTTTTCAGCCTGGCGTTCTCAGTGACCCTGTTCTGTACTGAGGCCATCATCACCATCCTGGTCCTCCTGCTCCGTCGTTCGAAGTTGGTAGGCGGCGAACTTGGAGGTCCTACCTCTATAAAATACGCCACATCGGGTTTTCTCATACTTTTATGGTTATTTTACCTAGTTATGTCCACCCTGGAAGTGTACGACGTAATTGAAGGGTTTTAAATGGAACATACGTTCAAGAAGAATTTCCATGAAAAGAAATTGTTAAAGACTATCATACCATTTCATATTCTTTGAAGAAATTAATTTTCAAAACGATCAAAGCAGTCTGGATCATAGATGTACCTAATTTATAAACATCCGGGGGATCCGTAACATGTATCGGTAAATGGGGAGTACGATTCCTTTCTTTTTCTGAGAAATGAAATGTATTGTCTGTATTTGCATACCTTACCTATACCCAACAGATTTTAACGTGCTTGTGTTTATAAGAATAATTCTATTTTTGTATCAATTATAATGTAGTCCAGTCAAGCTGTACATCAGTGCTCGCGAAAGGTTCAATTATTCTGGATTTTTATATGTTACTAGCGGACCGGTACGTGCTTCACTACGAATACATTTTTCTCAAGTAGGACACCCCGTATATTTTTCTATATTGCTATAGAACTTGAAATTAGCATTTGGTTAATGAAACAATGCAAAAAATGTTAGTTGGCAAACGTTTATTCAAACAATAAAAGCTCTGTTTACTTCGCACCTTCTATTCAACTTTCGAATTTGTAATTTTTTTTTCGAAAATTATGAGAAATGGGATTATTTTCTGTTTTATACAAACCGGAGATATTCCAGAGGCATCAAGTAATTTATATAGGGCAAAATGTCCAGAAAGGCGACAACCGTTCAAACATATTTTCGCCCGATGGCGACACAACCTGAAATTTTAAACTTACAGCAATATTTCGAAAATGTACGTTTTCGAAAATCCCCCGGTTGTATATTGCATATTGTTGTAGGGGGTAACGTTGCACTGCGACCTTAAGGTCTATTGTGTCCTCCCGTCAGAGCTGTCGATGTCATCACCATCTCCAGCTCGCCTTCCATTTCCAGAGGTCTGATGAATTGCAGTATCTGTAATGGCTTCAAGGAGGCTACGCCTTCGCTCCTGTAGATTTCGTGCCCAAAGCATTCCTTGCGTTGGTTTGAGATGGCGAGGCATTCCGTATCAGGTAATAAGGAGTTTAATCCTCCTCCCCACATTATCTGCACGGGTCAGTTTCTGCTAGCCCTAATCTCATCATATCCTTCCTAAGATAGCAGTGCAAAAAACACCCAGTTACTATGTAATGGTAATAGATATGAACATGGGGTTTTCGCCAATCAGACACATACATCAGTTTTCGTCGATCTAGTACGGAACTAGGACTTCCCCATCAAAAATATCCAATTTGGCCCACCCTGTACATACAAATCTAAAGTATCCCTCGCGATGTCAGTCTCATACCGAGCCACAAAACACATGTATCTCTCACGGCTTGTGGGATGGAGACTGGCCGTAGGATGGCTTCCACATGCTCGGCAGTTCAAGATTAGTAAACCTTCCGGGGTCCTTCATTCGTCTGAAACTATTCCCAATCGTGTATGTAACATGTAAAATTCTGAAGTATGAAGTAGATTGTATAGTCACCTGAGAGATGTATTTCGGGTAAAAATGGTCGTACACAGCCCGACCTCATCTCATATTGTAGCAAATTTAGTCTAATTAAAAGTTTGTTGATTGACCGTACCCTTTCTTCACTGGGATATTGAGCAAAAGCTGAAAAAATCCAAAAATTCCGCCATTTTTCGGCTTAAAGGCCGGTCATTCAGAATGGAGCTTTTGCGAGCACAACCCCTTTTGTATGTGTAACTTTGATGGATTATTTACTGAAACCCAACAGAGTTTGAAGTCCTTGAATTAATAAGATTATGTGCACCTTCTTTTTTTCATCAATTACACAGGTCTGCGACCAAAAAATTTTGTATGTATTTTTTGCGTTGATTACGGGAAAAATAGTCAAAAAATTCCATCACCCATAGTTAAATCACAATCCGCATGTCGATTTTGCCATTTTTACCTTTATTTAGGTTCAGTCGCCATACGTTTTTTCAGTACTTTCGGCTATTGAATCCATAGATTAATCCTAACAATCATGGTACTAGCCCTAATTAGATAAGCCAATAATATAAACTAGCTAATTTCAAAATATTCATGCTAGTTGTCTATTCCTTGTGATAAAATTGCAGGTATAAACTAGCAAATTCTAATTCGTACTAGAAGAGGCCTGTTTCTGTCTGTTATTTTCATGTTACTAGGCCAACAAAGTGTTTAGACAAGTTTTCATGTTTCCTTCGTGAATGGGATAGTCGTGACAGGAAACAACACTGTGGAAAACATAATAGGCTGGCCAAAAAATGGTTCGTTCCTGGAGTTAAGAATGTTGAAAGGTAAGTTTAGTGGATCCTAAATTTATTTTACTCCCACCACTTCACATCAAATTGGGGCTTATGAAACAATTTAAAAAATTTTTAAACGATGAAGGAGATTGTTTCAAATATCTATGTGAATAGTTTCCTGGTTTATCCGAAGCTAAGCTCAAAGAGGCAGTCTCTGTTGGGCCCGACATAACATAACTTTTGAAAGATGAAATCTTTAAACCAAAATGGAATTGAAAGAAAAGAAGGCCTGGAATTCCTTTAAACTTGTTATAACAGGCTTTCTTGGAAACAAAAAGGACCCAAAATACAAAACCTATGTTGCTGAATAATTAGAAAACTTACAAAAACTTCGGCCATGTCCATTTCCTCCATTCACATCCGGACTATTTTCCTGGAAATCTTGGAGCTGTAAATAATGCACCAAGTGGAGATACCAAGGAAGATCGAATGTTAATATGATGGCAGACTACTACTGGATGTTGAAAAGCGAAAATTCACAAGAACACAGCAGAAAAAGTAACAAAAGAATTTTTTATGGAAAAAGAGAACGTTATTACAAAGGCTTATAACAACATCGTATGACAAATATAAGTCAATTTATGTTTCTGTAGCTAAATCTTAATTCTTGCTTGGTTTGTACTCAAGTTATAGTTATTAAAATTTTCGTTTTCGGTCATTTCTTCTAAAACTTTGATTGCATTTTGCAGACAATCCTTACGTGATACAAAGAAACTAATGCCATATTTGAATTCGAGACATAAAGATCAGTTAACAAAACTAAAACAATTTTTTGCAGACCTGTGTTATCATTATAGTAGGTACCTAAGTCAATAAGGTTTCTTGGGACCACTTGAAACCATTAGTCATCGATAATAAGAATATTTCGAAAATATATTCCTTTGTGTTGCTTTCTTGTGTTAACGCAAAAATCAATATTTTTTCAATTGAACAAAATTAAAAAATTGATAAGCACTCAGGTCCGAGGAACTAGAGCGCCAAAAATACAAAACATAAACTAAAAATATAAAATGTTTTCTCACAGAAATAATATTCTTCGGTAGATAATAATCCTGCATTGGGCAGTTTCCCATCAAAACTCATTTTCTTAATGAAACTGTAATGTAAATATTATTTCAAATGATACCGATCGAAATGTCCTAAAAAAGCAATCGAATGCATTTTTATTAATGGTTTTAAATGTGGCTATAAAATAATTCCTGATTTTTTATTCACCCTGTATAAATCTTCATCACTTGAAAATTCCAAGATAATTGAAATATTATTTCTTCAACAGAATATGAATGAAATGAGATTCTTCTCGAACCCACAAAAACTTGAATATAGCTAGGTATTCAACGATTAAATCAATTTCACCTGATTGACTGATTTTAATTTTTCGTTAGACTGAAAATGAATTATGTTCTCCATCAAACACTTCCTTTTACGAGTTGTACTTAGATCATAGCAGCAAAAAACGTATTATATTTTTTCATAGATTGTTATCAGTAGTCATGTTCATGTTGAATGTAGTTCATGATATGGTGTGGAAAAGTCAAGCTTACTTCAATTTCATCATATTTTGACACCGGATTCACAAATTTCATGGAAACTATACGACGGATTTCCATAATTCATAAAGGTTCGAAGCATCCCTTTTGAAAATTGCCTACATTAGAACTAATTTCTTTTGTATTGATCTTAAGGTGGATGTATTCAGCAGATAAAACAAATTAAAATAAAATAAGAAACAAAATAAAATAGGAAAGTTGAACATATTTCCATGAGAGCGTTCATACGCGAAATAAGTTTAAATAAGAATAAGAAGAAGGTGGCCAACATTCATCTTCATTTCTTATTTTATTTTGTTTGGAAAATGAAAAGGTGCATGTTGAAAAGGGAAATTCACAGAATTTTGCATATTATGATTCATTTATCTGTATAAACCAATATTTTTTTGTCCTAAATTATTCTATTTCAATTTGTTTCGTATTTTATTTGAATGTATTCTATTTGTTGTATAAACCCAGCTCTAGTCAAACAAGATGTTAAATTGGGAAAAAATAATTGAACGGCGAATATAGAATACCGTTGTGATAATAATATACATACCTATATACCACTTTTATCGGCTGGACGGCCTTTGGTACCAGGATACAGGGTGATTATTGGATTTCGCCATTTTATTTCTGGGACCGTGACTCTCTTACACCGCCCGTAAATCTCTTTCCGATTTCTACTAAACATGTTCTCATTCAGAGCCCAACTAAGCCACTTACTAATAACACTCACCAAATCCAGATTCCGATTAGTGAAAAACTATAGAGCAAGAGTAACCTCGAATCGACACCCTGTATATTGAAATTTTCAATATCATTTTTATATTCGTAAAGACCACAAAATATTAAGGGATGAAATGCAGTCTGGGGCATGAAAAAAAGAGTATATTTAATATTTTTGTGATAATTAAGTTCATTTCATAAAACTGTTCACAGAGTTTTCATATTATGTTTAAACTTGACAACAAAAAAAAATATTGATTTATTGATGAAAATATCGCCATAATTGTTGATGTATGTATTCATTACATATGAACCGAAATGAAGGAAAATCCTTGGATTAACGACTAGTTTTATTTAATTAATAAACTGTGAAAATTTCATCCAAATCCATCGAGTGGTTGATGAATTATTGTGGCCACCGACTCGAAAAACATAGTTTAGAGAAAAATGACGTTGATACGTTATTATATTTTCAAAAATTTTGAGCTCTATGCTAAACTTTTTTATGTATTTGAACCCGCTGAATCCGAATATCATAATTTTTCACCCAAAAATAGAGCATTCAACTGTTTATAGCCAATTATTTGAACAACTTTTCAAGAAATTAAAATTTTAAAATCTTGATGAATCAGCTCAAAATTTTGGAGTTATAAGTCTGAATTTCTGAACGAGTATTCAATTTTACTCTTGATTTATATAAAGAAATATTAATCAAATAATTGCTTACATCGAGCTTCCAAGAAATTGGAAACTGAAAAGCGGATGTTATTGACACTAATGAATTATCAACCTATTGAGTCCGAATTGATTTTTAAATTAGGAAATAATTATTCATTGCATTGGTTCACCTTTTTATAATAAAGGACCAATACTGAGCTTATTGCCAAGTACCCTATTTAATAACTACTCGTGATCAACTTCTTGGACGAATACAAGATGCTAGCAGGGAAATATAGAGCAATTTCAATGTAATTCCAGATATTAAAACGAGCAAGAAAATTTACTTTAACATTCGCCGTTTGTCAAAATATGGAGACGTTGTCCCTTTTGCCTGTTCCACCCTGTATATTGTCAATGCTGATTGCGTTCTAAATTACCTGTTAGTAATTTTCAGTGCTGCCATTTGTACACATCATAATAAGTGATCTTTATTACACTGACCAAAACTATCTTTTAATTTTCTTCGCGAAAGGTCATACATCTCTACATGTCTAATATACTGAATAAGTTCAATGTTAATCAAATGAAATGTCAACACCCTGTAGTTCAGAAATAAATCGAATACTAACCTATGTTGATCTGAACTTTTAGACTGAAGATCATACGATTATAATTTACATACAAAAAACTGTTCGAGAGTTGAGAGTGAGGGTTTTCTGTAAGGTACAGTATCGGAACAAATATATCTTAGGCATAGACCGAAAACTTTAAGCGTCACAAGAATGCAAATATATTATAATACCAAAAATCAAGAGAGATGCAATGCTGTTCTCCCCTATTGTTATCCCACTCCACTCTTCAACTGACTTTGTCACTACGCTACTCAGAGCAACGCTAGGTAGCGAATCATTCCAAGGTTCTCTGTGTGGTGACGTCAAACGACAATTCGATATCCCTTCTTCGTGCTATTTGAGGAGAAACTGTAGTGCTCTTTTGTAGTGCAAGATATTCTTCTCGCCCTCATTAAATCACAATACCCAAAATATATTATTTCCGATAGTGTATTAATAACATTATAAAATGATATTGGCTTGAAATATCTGAAGAACGAAATTATCTTATGCGCTAATTTCATTTCTATGATATTTAGTATTAAATCAGCATTGACATGTTTTTGAATGATTGTTACACATTGTTACATGGAATATATCACATCGTGATATTCTAGTTAAACAAAATTTTGTGCCATCGCATCGTCGTTTCTTCAACAACTTGAATCTTTCTCTATAACTTTCGATATTTTTGTACATTTACGACTTGGATCTTAGCTAATACTATTCTTGTAACCCTTTCGAGATAATTGTACTGTATTTCATCATCGTTACTTGTATCGTTGAGTATTCAAATATGAATACTCAATACTTGTATAGAGAATCTAATATTTAGTGGCGTATAGGTCTTGGAAGACATACACCTATATATTCTAATCTATCTTGAAATCGAAAAATATGCATTAAGATAGCTGCTATTGTTTTTGAGAAACACTATGTATGAGGAATATGTGATACACATTTTGGAAATTATGAAAAGTAAAAATTTCGAAAATTGTCGAAAATATCTATAAAAGTTTTATATTTGTCATATAGGTAGGCACCTAAATTTGTTAATAGAACAGATAAATATTATATATTTTTTGAATTTTTTTTAAGATATAAGAATAATTAACGAAGGAAATAAACACAGTAAGTTTGTCAGATACATGAAACTTCTCATTCTGAATATCTTAGTCTGTCTCGAAAAGATTATCTTTATTCTTACAGGGTGTCTTCTTTTTGGATGTCAATATTTCAGTGTTCAGTCTATGCATAATTTTAAGTCAAAAAGTTCATATAAGTAAACATAATTCCATTTTCTCTATATTTTGAATGTACTGGGTTAAAATGAATAATGAAAACAAATTGTTAGGTATAAGTTAGCTGTTAAATGGTTTATTTCTGGGTTTTCTCTCCCAATATCTATTAAACAAAATTCTCGAATTTCAGAATAGTAATCGGCAAAAAATAATTCTGAAGATTATCGTTAAGTGTCTGACGAAGGAGTCTGATATAGACTCCGAAACGCTACGATACAGTTGTTTCATCGTTGATGTTATTTCGTTATTGTTTGTTAGACAACATTGTTCGATTAATTGCTTCTGACAAATCTCTTGTGTTTTTATGCAGAAGCATATCACAAAATAATAATTTTTTTTATTTTATAGATATTTTTCAGAGTTTGGGAGAGAAAACCCAGAAAGAAATCATTTAATAATGAATATGCCTCCCACAATATCTTTTAATGATTACTTATAAGTTTACTGGTTTTAGAGGTTTTTTTTTGTGATATATCTCGATACGAATGTTGAAAAGACCTAAATCTGTAAAATTATTAGATTTGTTTTCCCAGTATTTTACGGTGTTAAAAATATGCATAATTTAAATTAATATGAAAATAGTTCTGTTTTCTACAGAGTATTAAAATTAATTAAAAAAAAAAATTATTATAAGTTAAGTACCTGGTTTTCTGTTTTTGTTTTCGTTTATTCGAATACAAATTGTAAAAAGTACTATATCTGTAAAATCATAAAATTTGTTTTCTTATTATTTTACTGTGTTAACGCATACAAGTAGCTCTGTCTTTTTTACTTGAAGACTAAATATTTCAAGAAATGTTTGTTACTAAGAACATAATGTCTTCCTTCTGAAAAAGCAGTGACGTTCATTTTTTTTAAAGAAAATTTCATTTTGTTCGTGGCGCCACTGATTAAAGGTAAACTTTATTTTATTCGCAAACAGTTTCTGCAAATTTTATAGAAATATCTATTTATTATGTGGTTCACAAGTTTGAATAAAACATTTTACGAAACAAATTTGAGCACCCTTTATATGTATAATAAAATTGGAACGAATCTATGTTTATTTAATCTTTATGAGTTAAAATTATGCATTAAATAATCTCCTTAAATATTGACATACGATTAGATATTGTTTATGAGATAAATATGTGCAAATTTCAATAATTCTTCATCATGATCTTTCTTCAAAATGGATTTACATCAAGTAAATACCGATTCAATTGAATAAATGGATGAAGTTTCATCTTCAGAACGTACTGGTAAATGCATTTTTCCCACGCGCCAAACCTACAAACTAACTCAAAAGCAAAAGGAAGTAAAAGCAAGATTCTGGTTGAAAGCAAGTGTAGCTAGTTCTTGTACTTTTTCCTGTTTCCATTTTTGAACAGGCCTAAAAGAATGACTATATACGCCACTAATTTAAAAAGTACCTAATCAACTATCTACCTATTTCATGTTACATACTATGTAATATTATGAGCTGTATATTTGTGAAGCTTTATGTCATGAAATGGAAAGTGTATTGTGCATTTACAGTTTGTGAAGCACACACATCGAATCGTTAATACACGTCTTCCTTTTACCAAATTGCAATGCTGCTTAAAGCTGGATGTATTCAACCGGATTCTCAAATCGATTGACATATGATACAGTTGTAATCACCAAGTTCAATTTTAATACATCAACCATCATCTTGATTTGTTATCATGCGTATACAGTTCATCGAAAATTTGTTTGTAGTGTAGTGAACATATCTAGGCACCATGTGCTGGCCAAAAATGAACCAACTAGAACAAGATTAATTGTTGATAGATTTGTTGTAAAATTATTCCATAATAATTATAAAATTGAAAAATTTAATGTAGTTATTTATAGTTATTGATAATCCAAATAAAAAATGTTTGAGTTAAACCTCCATGACTGTTCATTGAAGGGCGGGTGGTCATATCATATAGGTACTCTGTCTTTCAAGGGACTGCGGATGCTCAAGCAAATAAATACAGTGTTTTATAATTGATTGATTAATTGTCAGGGAAATTAAAAAAATCATATATATCCAGGGACGATGTCAAATTTTTTGGGAGGAAAAAGCATCGATAATTTTCAAACTGTACGTGCATTGAAGGATTAGATAACTGAAGGTGAGAGGAGGGGGGGACAGTCAGTTCAATTCCGAAGGAAAATGAATGAATTATCCAATTATGACAAAATGTTTCAAACTGCTTCGAAACTCTTCCTACTTCTTTGACATGTTTACGACTGCTTAGTAATTTTTCCCACTGCTTTGGAATTTTTCCAACTGCTTCGAAATTTTTCCAACTGCTTCAAAAATTTGCCAACTCCGTTCCACATTGGCAGGGAACGTCCCCCCCACCCCTTATATTAGGTCGCTTCCTGATCATCAAAACTTGTATTCCGAAATTCAAATTTATATGTTTCTTTTATAAAAGAAAGGAGCAAACTCCGTACTTACATATTTACTTTGCTAGATTCAATAAAATTAAAAGCTTTTTAAAATGCCGCTCGACAGTGAGAAACAGCTCAAATTTGTACCAGATGGTTTTTTTCATGACATACTCCAGTCGGGGAAACTGAAACATCTAGAGAGCGACCCGTTTTAGGATAACACAAATGAAAATAAATAATTTATGTGTACAAATACTGCGCTACTAATGCAATATTATGATAAATATTCTTTTTTGCCGGCTACACATATTGTGCATTGAATGTACGGCAACAGGAATGTGTATAAGGGTACATGGTGTTATTCCATGTTATCTCGTCCCTATTATATCTGCGTGCTTTGCATTTATCCGGCCAGTCGGTCAAATTCATTCAGATTTTATGACAATTTTTTCGGAAATATTCCAACTCTATTGATATTCTTACAACTGCTTCGAAATTTTTCCAACTGTGTTAAAAATTTGCCAGTCCGGTCAACATTGGGAGAGATCGAATACGCTGTGTTGCCGCTTCTACTGACAAGTCGTAGCAACTTTCTTATTTCAAATGGATTACCCTCTATCTATATCATTTTTTTTCGGAATCCTTGCTAAATTTGAGTAACTTTTTCTTTATTCCTATACCTACCTATCAAAACAGTTCTCAAGTTATTAATTAATTTTCATAACACTATATATTCATAGTAATTTATCAAATCCAACAGTCCTAATACAAATCTAATCCAACATACATAGGTACATAGGTACTTTATCAAATAGAACTTTCCCAAAATGAATCCTACTTAAATTTTGAAAACACACTATCATTATTTCGTCCATCAAATTTAGGATTATTACTCATTCTACATTTTCCTCTAAAAAGTGGAAAAGCTCTGTGGACAGGAGCTTTGGCGCTCTTGTTCAAACGTGGACAATTCATCTCCGAAATTATTGGTTTCTCAGAGTTGGGAATTATATCAATGGATTCGTGTAATAGAACTGCATCACAAAAGAAACCAAATTGAAATTAAATAACGAACTTATCCGAGATATTCATTCCTCAAATCTACTCTGAAAACTATATTATATCAATTGAAACTTAGCCAATATAACAGTTCTTTTTCCACTAAAGAACTTAAGGGGCGTCCATAAATTACATGAGATGTTTAAGGGAGGGAGGGGGTCGAGTCAAATCTCATCTAATCTTACGTTGGAGAGAGGGGGGGGGGTCTCGGCAAATATCACGCAATTTTTTTTCTGATTGAAACAAAAAAAAATTGTACTATTTTGGTCCATTTTTTAATCACAGTAGTCACGATTTAAGTATTCTATTGTTAAATTTTTATTACACTTATAACTCTCAGCAATATTGATTACTAGTCGTAAATAAAAGTACGAAGTAAATTTTGTTTTCTTTTTACAATAACAATCCAACGCCTTTACGTAAGAAACCCACATTTTGAAAAATCTCACGTGAGATTGGGGGATGGGGGAGGGGGTTGCATAAAATCTCTCGACATCTCACCAGGGGGGGAGGGAAGTACAGAAAATTTAAAAAAACACCTCACGTAATTTATGGATGCCCCCTTACCAAATTATATATTTCCATGATTATATGGAATATCCATGGGGTATATAATTGGTCATTTTGCATTCAATCATACTTTGTTTGTTAGAACAGAAATACATTTGACATGTCTGTTATTACAGGTGGATAAGATTACATGTATGAACAGTGAACACAGATAGAACACAGACAGATAGAATTCGCATTCTGTGAAAACATAGAAGTACGATCTATTATATAAACTTCGAAAAATTATATCTCCGAAAGTATTAGCTTGTTAGAGTTGCAGATGATATCAATGGAACTGCATCTTAAACAAAATTAAATTCGAAATTTGTAATGTAAAAAAAGTTTTTTTTTTCGTTACTCCGAAACCATTCAACCGATTTTACCCAATAACGAATTTTACCGAGATATTTATCTCCCAAACCTACTCTGAAAATTTCAACTGTCTTGCTCATTTCGTTCGAGAGTTATCGTGTTAAAGGACGGCCGGACAGAATCGATTTCGACCACGGATTCTTGATCAGTGAGTCGAACCAAATCGTTTAAGACCATTTTCAGCCAAAAATTCCAAAATTACAGACATTTGGGCAAAAGACCGCCAAAAAATATATGAAATCCATAAGAATACTTATAAAAATAGAGAAAATAGTTAGGTATATTTTGAATAAAAAATATATTTTCCAAAGGTTGTTAAAATATGCAATCAGTATTGTACGTATTCCACTATTCTTGCGAATGCTTCTTTCATTACACCTGTATGTAGGTACCTATACATCGAAAATTTCGTATATCAATTCTTCATTTTCAAAAAATCAGCATTTTTTCAGTGTCGATGAACCTTATGAACATATTTATGTATCAAGTGGACTGATTTAGTTTCCTTACAGTTTTCGACCGAAACATCTTCATGAATTCTTATCGGCATAATTAAAACAAATGGTGTGGAAAACAGGTTGTTCAGCAGATTTGGGGTATTGTAATCGATGGAGGACAACCATAAAATAATTAATAAAAATATAGATAACAGTTTGGCAAAATAAATTTGTATGTTATTACTATAAATAAAGGTGAGAACATTTGAACGACAACAGAACAGTACCAAAATGTTGTTCAGAGTGATCATTATTACCGTCTTCTGTCATTTCGGTAAGTGCTGATTAAACAAATTGGTACATTTATGTTGAATAACAATTCTACTCCGAGAAATGTTGACTTTTGAAAATGCTATAAAATTGTTGATGGAATTGCTTTCAAAAACAGTCATGTTTTCATAAATACTTGAAATTCTTATCGGACGAAACCGTTTCTGAATTTTCCATTTCTTGGAATTCTAGTATTAAACAGGTCGACAAATTTAACAAACACTAATTATTATGTAATGATGAATTAGAAAATGTGAGGGTTTTTTATACTATCAATAATAATTCACACAATTATGCACGAGTTCAACTCAATTGATATCAGTTTGAAACGATTTGATATTAAATGATATTATTTTTTCGATTTTATTTTAATGTTTCTTTATTTGAGGGCTGTTCAATTTTCGACGAGTAAAATTTAAAATCAATCAAAATAAAAAATCACAATTTAAAATGGTTTTCGAATTAATTTGTATTATTATTTCATTTCATGCTTCTAGTATTCAAATTTAAGGTGGAACGAGTCCCAATCCCCGCGCCTCTTTGGGACAAGTTAGGATCATATAATAACTAGGAAATTGGGTTTCTTGGATACTTACCTATATTTTCCTCTATGCATCCAATATATTTAACGGTCTACGCTATGGCGTTTCAGTTTATATAAAAAAAGTAGAGGAGAGCTGGGCAGATTTTGACGAATCCTTATAGATTTGGCACATTTTCAATAGTTTTTGAGAAAAAGGGGGAAAGCCATGTGGCAGGAGCTTTGGCGCTCTTATTCAATTTTTGACAAACCATATCTCCGAAAATATTGGTTTCTCAGAGTTGGGAATGATATCAATGGATTATTTCGATAGAACTGTACCATAATTGAAATTAATAATAAATAATAGTTTATTCATCAAGATTAAATGAGCAATCTGCAATGATTTAACTGCGTGGAATGGGCTGTTGCAACTCGGTGCATAGTTTTCACAACTAGAAAACCCTAAGGAATGTATCATAGAAATGTCTAGAGCAAGGCTGGAGACAATCATAGTAGATTATCCATTTATGCCTGATATTTGAATAGGTATAGGCAACGAACAAATTATTCTAATAGTTCAAACTATATCAATAAAATACAATCCTCTTTTCATGATTTAATAGTTACTACTAACACATTAATTCTGTATTATGAACCTTAACTCAAGAAAGAATATTTGATACACAAATGTAGATCAATATTTCAGCATTTTTTTACTGGCAACATTAATAAAATAGGAACATGTTACTACTTAAGGAAGTAAAAGGTAATATTGACCTCGGTAGTCAACGAACAGTAATTTCTTTTGATGATCTCATTATGTTGTTCTTTCCTATTAACTTCATAAACTACATCATTAAAATAATCCAATTCTAAATCTTCTGCAACATCATCCCCAATATTTGCACATAAATTATTCAATGTGCAACAAGTCAGTGTTATTTTTGATATCAAATCAGTCTCGTATTTGTATAGGTATATGGACATGAAGAACCTTGTTTTCCCACACAAAATGTTTTCAAAGTACGAATTATATAAACAAATTAGATGACATGAATGAACAGTGAACACAGATAGAACACAGACAGATAGAACTCGCACTCTGTGGAAACATAGAAGTACGATGTATTATTGAAATTTTGAAGAATCATATCTCCGAAAGTATTGTATTGCTTGTTAGAGTTGAAAATTACATGAATGGATTATTATGATGAAACTGCATCTTAATTTGAAGTTTGTAATGTAATTTTTTTTTTCGTTACTCAGAAATCATTGGACCGATTTAGCACAATAACGAACTTAACAGAGATATTTATCTCTAAAACCTACTCTGAAAATTTCAACGGTGTAGCTCATTCCGTTCGAGAGTTATCGTGTTAACGGACGGCCGGACTGAATCGATTTCGAAGACGGATTCAGAGAAAATGATAGCTCACGACCAAAAAATATCGGAACGAAAATATTTACTTACGTGTTGCTCGAGATATCTCACATGCACTGCCACTAGGTCCTAGTCGCTAACGCAACTAAAAGGGCGCGACACAATACGATCCATGATACAAGGAAAACATGAATACGATCGTATATCCACAGCCCCCTATATCTACTAGCCTGGAAGATGATAAAATGGCAACACCGCTCTGAGTCGTACGCCAGGCGATTCAGCCGAAGGTTTGTTATTGTAAATGGACGATTACTTCTGATTCTGGAGTTAACCATTATTGTTTTTCGCGGGCATTTCGTGATATTTTTGTGTACAACGTTGTGAAATGTGAATTAATGCAATGCGGTTATAAATATGGTCGGATATTTGTATGTTCTGTGATTAAACTGCAGTGTGTAAATAGTGAAATTTCCTTTGGATTATTTCTACTTTGAGATGAGTACATTTCAGTTGAGACTATAGACATCAAGATGGACTAGAAATATGAGTGAAATAGAACTTTCATTTCTTCCGATTTTATAAAACATTTTGATGACCTTTATCATAATTTTTCAACAAAAATTGATACATCTGGATGGGAGATCAAGAAGCTCGAAGAATCTATTTATTTTTATATACCTATGTATTCAATTTCCAAAAGTCTGCATCTGTAGATGCTTCAGTTGAAAACAATGAGGACCTTATTCATCTTAAATTATTCATTGAGAATGTTCAGATTTCATGCAGTGATTTGAAATGGATTCTTCCTTTCGATCCTTTCGATTTCCGAGCAGATGGTCTCAACTTACTAATCTACTTTCCCGCTACAGGAATATAATCAATGGGGATTCAGATTCGGAATTTATGAATTTGTTTTATAACATTTTTACACAGTTCAGATCAAAAAATAATTTTATGTGAATTTACTCTTTATAGCATTGAATTGATATTCTGAATTTACAGAGACTTGTAGTTGTGGTTTACATTCGTAAATCATTCTAAATTCACTTTGTTCTGTTTTCGCAAAATTAATTTTGAAAAATTTTGTAGAAAATACGAATTGCAATGTTAGTTTCCACCGAATCGAAAGTAAACAGAAACATTTGTAGATAGCAGAAACTCACCATTATAGTAAGAACCAAAACAAGACAAACTCTAAGATGATTATCACAATTTTCATTAGCCTACATTATTAGTGTTATATAATATTTATGTTTGGGAATATATTTTTATTTTGAGAATTTCATTCAAGTTTATAAGTTTTTCGCCAATAGTTAACCCTACACCTTTTCGTGGCTCTTGCTGAACAATGAATTGAATAACAACTACCTAGGTTTCTATTTCAACTTGATCTCAATAATATTGTGCAGAATGAAATTTAGTTATTCAATTTATTGAAAAAGGGTCTCATATTGTTTATGCATCCAGGGATTCCAAGCAAGGAAACCTATTCAATGAGTTCACTAGAGTTTTAATTTGGAAATATACGATATCCAGCGCCACCGCATTGAAGAAGTATGCCTCTAAGAGACGTTGTGGCGTTGTCAGACTGTGTTCCAGGCTATCTCTATAGTGAGCTGTGGTATATCTATCTCCTTCTGTTTTCGAGATCTTCGCATCGCACAACTTACCCCCGGCACTTTCAGCCCCGCTCTCCCCTACCTATATCTTTGATATGAGAAAAATGAGAATGAGAATGAGAAACCGTATATATTACAGCATTTTTCGCTACGTTATTCCTTTCGTAATATTTTCGTATAATACCACATTCCATATCTGAAGGGGATTTACGACCATTTGATTTATTCCGTGCTTTAAATTTGCCCGAATGTCTGTCATTTTCGGCTGAAAATGGTCTTAAACGATTTGGTTAGACTCACTGATCAAGAATCCATGGTCAAAATTTATTCTGTCCGGCCGGCCGTCCGTCCGGCCATTAACACGACAACTCTCGAAATGAATGAGCTAGGCAGTTGAAATTTTCAGAGTAGGTTTAGGAGATAAATATCTCGGTTAAGTTCGTTATTGGGCGAAATCGGCCAGGTCGTTTCGGAGTAACAAAAAAAATTTTTGTTTACTTTACAAATTTTAAATTCAATATTTTATAAGGTGCAGTTTCATCACAAGAATCCATTGATGTAATTCTCTAACAAACTAATACTATCGTAGATATGATTTTTCAAAATTTCAATAATTATTGTCAATAATTCTATATGATTTCATAGAATACTCTAATCATAATTTCCTGATTAAATCCAAGATGAGATGACTCATAGACCTACGTTTTGAATTTAATTACGAAAATTCTTGAGAATTTACGCACAGAAGAAAAAGTGGGAAAGTCCTGTGGACAGGAGCTTTGGCGCTCTTGTTCAAATTTTGCCAAATCATAACTCCGAAAGTATTGGTTTCTCCGAGTTGGGAATGATATCAATGGATTATTGTTTAATTCATTTCATTTTATGATGCAGTTCTATCATAAGATTCTATTGATATCATTCCCAACTCTGAGAAACCAATACTTTCGGAGATATAATGCGTCAAACTTTGAACAAGAGCGCCAAAGCTCCTCACCACTGGCTGAACCAATTTTTTTTTGTGCCAAACAGAGTATTCGGATTTGTGGCAAGCGGAATTTTTGTGATTAGGTTACCAAGACCCAGTGTATTACAGTCTTAGACTAATCAAATATTACAGTTATGTCCATGTGAATTCGTTCTCCATTTATTATACATCATCGTGCAAAATTTGAAGCGCTACCAACTTACAGTAAATAAATTGGTTCGATATGTTTTACTCGCCTTCTTAAAATGAACAATCCTCGATAGTGATATTATTGCAAAAAAATTGGGTTTACTCGAAGTTCAAAGTTACTCCGAGTTCAAAAGGAAATACCCTGTATAATTGCATAAGCGTTACCAATACCAATACCGACCGAAATTTTATTCAGTTTTCCATGATGTATATAATTTATATTTCCAATCATTATATATTTGATACAATTATGCTGAGTGCCCCACAAATTGTTGAAATAATCTAAACTTTTCCTTTTGAACTGATTCAGAACCATTCCCATTCTGTTTCCAGCAATGTGGAAATATCTTCAATCAAATCGGTATACATATTTATTTCGTAGGTTAATACCTTTATTTTTTAGGCGTTGACTTTGTGTTAGGAGAGCAATGTGAATTAGCAGAATCTTCGCGATCTTCCCAACCAACATGCGAAATTTTGAATCCACCAAACAAACAGGTGTACTCCGAAGAACCATGTCAGTGCGAAGAAGGCTCTATTATATTGAATTATGAAAACACAACATGTGTACCTATTGAACAATGTCCAAGTAAGTATACCAGAATTCAGCGGCGGTTATTATGAGAATTTTTTTTTGGATCAAGGCATGTTTATACAGAAAATAAAACAAATGGAAAATAAAAGAAGAAACACATTAAAATGAAATAAGAATTAAGGGCAAAATAGATTGGTTTATACAGATGACTTTATTGAGAATTAAGAATCAACCAATCAAATCGCAGCTTTAAGCGCGCGTGGTCCGCAAGGAACAGCATGCTATCATTTTGCCACAATGTCTGTATTTTTCGAATTTTTTGCCGAAAATGGTCTCAAACGATTGAGATCAACCCACTGATGAATAATCCGAGGTCAAATTCAGTTATGTCCATCCGTCCGGTCGGTTCAGTCACCCGTTAGACGATAACTCTCGAATGAAAGAAGTTAGAGGATTGTAATTTGCAGGGCAGTTTTGGAGTGTAAATATCTCGAACAAATTAGTTAACGTGCAAAATCCACTAAGCGGTCTCGGAGTTATGGCCGTTTTTAGTTAAAACATTTATTATGAATACCGATCACTCGATCTATCTGCAATTTAGCAATTGTAGAATCATGGCCTTTATCTGCATGTTTTTGATTGCCATAAAGTGCCAAAAAAAAAATTAAAAAATTTTAAAATTTTGTTTCCACGATAACTCGAATAATACTGATCTGACTGATTACTACTATTTTGCGGGAATATTTTGCTCGAAATTCCGAAACCTTTTTTATGTGTTATGCGCATGCAGATGAGAAGTGATTCAACTGCTGGAGTTTTCCTCTACATAATTGGGGTGGAGGATGCTATTCCTCCATAGAATTCCCTGATGAGGGTCCGCGCATACGTGGATTCTCATGAACCACTAGTGTTGGAGACTATAGTTTTTTGTAAGGAGTGTGATTTTGAGAAGACTTTCATCCACGATTGTGGAGTGCGCATGCGCAGAGGAGAAGTAGCTCTTTTGGGTTGTACGGCTTGTGTTGGGTGCTGTTTGGCATAGCATTGCATAGCATAGTATAGCAGTCATGGATTTGGTGTTGAGGTCATACTGTGAGGTTTTAAAAGAATATTGAAGGAAATTCTGAGAACGGACAAGTCAGTTTCCAGGAAAAAGCGTTTTATCCGAGCTGAAATCTCTGTACCGTGGCCCTGGAGTCAATTCATAAATAACTATATTTGGAAGATCTATATATCAAATTAGGATTTGAAGAATAGAAGAAATTGCGTTCCTAATTCGAAATGCATGTAAACCCTTGAAAAACGAAGAAAAGAAGTTCGGAGACTATTCAACCGAGCCAAGGTATCCGTCAACTGGGACAACTATAGAAACACTCTAACAAACTACAACAAAGAAATAAGAAGGGCTAAGAGAGATTCCTGGAGTAGGTTCTGCGGGGAAGTCAAGGATACCCCGGAGAGTGCCAGACTCCACAGAATCCTCTCCATAGATCCGTTAGGAGGACTGGGATCTATCTCTAGATCCGATGGTCGTCTTACAGACTATGGAAAAGAGAAGTTACAGATCCTTGCGAGGACACACTTCCCAGATTGTCGCATACTTGATGAGTCGGATAGCGGTTCTGCATGTGCTTCCCAGGAGCGGCGTTGTAGGCCGTGCCGGGAAGACTGGAGAAATGCCAAACTGATCATCAACCCTGGGACCTTGAGATGGGCGATTCGCTTGCACAAACCTTTCAATGCCCCCGGCGAGGATGGCATCTTCCCTGCTCTGCTTCAGCAGGGTGAAGATGACCTCCTTCCGTACTTAATCAGACTATTTAGAGCCAGTGTTGCCTGGAACTTTATCCCGACAACCTGGAGTAAGGTTAGGGTTGCTTACATCCCTAAAGTGAGCAAAGTTTGCTCACAGCCTAACTCATATAGACCGATAAACCTAACGTCTTTCGTTCTGAAAACCCTCGAGAAGATACTGGACCGCTACGTCAGGGGCAGTGTACTATCACTGAATCCTCTGAGTGAGCACCAGTACGCCTTCCAGAGTGGTAAATCAACTGACCTGGCCCTAAACAACTTGGTGGGAAGGCTGAAGCAATCTCTGGACCACAAGGAGACTGCTCTAGTGGCCTTCCTGGACATCGAGGGTGCTTTTAATGCACCGATCACGTACTCGCTCTGTGAAGCGGTGCGGGCCAGGGGAGTATCAGACCTCATTGTGGAATGGATAAGATCCATGCTGACTAACAGACTCATCTCCATGTCCCTGTGTGGGGACATAGTGAGATTCGTTGCCAGAAGGGGCTGTCCACAGGGAGGAGTACTCTCCCCCCTGCCATGGTCTCTTCTGGTGGACGATTTACTGGCCATAATAGGCACGCTGGATGTATATGTCCAAGCGTACGCCAACGACATAGTCATTATGGCCACGGGCCGGGATGACTCACTGACAGCAACACAAGGCTGGTGTGAAGGGGAACAGTTAAACGTGAACCCTCGAAAGACCTTGATTGTGCCATTCACTAGGAAGAGGAAACTAAATATAGTTTCCATCACTATGAATGGAATTAACATTCCATTTGCGGATGAGGCTAGATATCTGGGTGTATCCTGGATAGAAAGCTGAACTGGAACTCACACCTGGATAGGGTGATCCATAAGGCTAGGCACTCTCTCTGGGCGTGCCAGTGGACTTGTGGAAAGAGGTGGGGACTGGCTCCGAAACAGCTCCACTGGTTGTACGTGATGGTGGTTAGACCACAAATCACTTACGGCAGCATTGCTTGGTGGGAGTGTACTGTAAAAGTGCAGTCTCAGCTGAAGCTTGCAAAAATTCTGAGATCTGCGTGCTTGATGGTGACAGGGGCTTTTCACTCCACCCCCACCTGCCATGGAACGCCTAATGGACCTCGCCCCTCTTCACCTGGTGATCAGGAGCGTGGCCTGGATGGCGACATACAGGCTTCTGCATACGGCTCACAATGAGCTAGATGCGATCGGCTACGTGCCTAGTTTTCTGCAGGCTGAATTGGAGGCCAATGAGATACTGGGCATGCGATCGGACGTATCTAAACCCAGAACCTACACAGAGTGGCCCTACCGAGTCGTCTTTCCCAGCAGAGACGACTGGGCCGTCACTGAGACCCGACTGCTTGAGGGTCCCTGCTGTTTCACAGATGGCTCCGCTACCACCCAAGGGGTGGAAGCGGGAGTCAGCGGTTGTAGAATTGCTAGGGGTGAATCCATCAGCCTGGGTAGTTTTGCGACTTTCTTTCAAGCAGAAATTCTCGCCATTGATCACTGTGCGAAGCTCATACTTGAGAAAGGTTGGGCTCACAGATCAATCAAGATCCTATCGGATAGCCAAGCTGCCTTGAAGGCCTTGACTTCATACAACTGCAAATCCCTGCTTGTGCAGGATTGCCGGACCACACTCGCTGAACTTGGAGGGAGCTGCAGGCTGCAGCTCTTGTGGGTCCCGGGCCAATCGGGCATAAAGGGTAATGAGATGGCGGACTCACTGGCGGCACGGGGGGGCTTCCATGGGGCTCATTGGACCTGAATCGGCCTGCGGTATCTCTCTCTGAGCAGCGGCGAAGTAAAACTACAGATGGGTGGACCAAAAGGTCCAAGAAATCTGGAGCAGCATACCTGGACACAGACATGCTCGCTCAACAATTACTGGCCCATCAGCTGAAAGAGCCAGAAAATGGCTCAAATTCTCTAGGGTGGACCTGAGAATCCTTACAGCTGTATACACGGGCCACTGTGGCCTCAGGAAACACCTCAATAGAATGGGGTTGACTGAGGACTGCGAGTGCAGACTTTGCCTGGAGGACGACGAGTCTATCGAACACATCATGTGTGACTACCCCGCTGGGAACAGGATCAGATTGGATGAACTAGGAGTCCACAAACTGACACTGAGGGAACTGGACAAGTTCTCACCCATCAGACTCATATCCCTCATCAAGAGACTTGAGCTTGTGGGTGAAGTATATATAACATACTATAGGTGTGCCACAATAGACCGATTGGTCGCAATGGAGGGGCGGGTTTAGTCTGCCCAGCACAACCAATATAATAATAATAATAATAAACCCTTTTGGGCATTCTTCGTTTCGCACATGAGCAGACAAGAAGTGATTTAACCGCTGGAGTTTCCGCCCGAGAGTATTGGGGTTTTGAGGGGCTGGATGCTATTCTTCCATAGAATCCCCTTGGAAGAGTCTGCGCATGCGTGGATTAATGTTGCAATATATCCTGAAACACTTGTGTAGAAGAATCAGAATTCTGTGTGGTTTTGAGAGTAGTTTGCGCACGCGCAGAGGAGACGTGCATCTTTTTGGGTTGTATGGCTTATGTTAGAAGTGGTTTGCGTCTAGCGGTCATTGATTTGGTGCTGAGCTGATATTAAAAGATTTAAAGAGAAATTTCATGGCAATTCTATGCACGGACAAGTTAGTTTCGCGAAAATAGCGTTGTTTCCGAGTTGAAATGTCTGTATCGTGGACCTGGGACCAATTTATAAATAACTATATTTGGAAGATCTATTTATTTATTTATTTATTTATTTAGCAGAATCAGAATATTATTATTATATATTATTTATTATATTAAATTATGATCCGATTTGAAGAATATGCGTAAGCAATTGCGTTTCTGACGGGGGTCCCGCATTTTTTTATTTCGATCAACGGTAAAACAAATAGCCAGATTGAATCCATAGCCCGATTCGTTAAAGGAACTTGAAAAAATATGAAAAAGCACTCACGTCAACTCAGCGTACTCTTTGGCACGCGTGTTCACGTTGGCTAATTTGAATTGGATGATGAGTGTTTCAAGCTCAGTGGATAGAACGTGCAGAGGGTGGTGGACATCATTCACTGTCGGGTCAAAAATTAAAATGCTTTGTCTAAGCTTGCATAAGGATAGAGTAACAAGGTGGTCAAAGAATACAACTTATTCTCCTCAGGCACACAAGCTCCTGTGAGCTTCCGAGGGATCTCCTTGGGGAAGACTTGGGAGGGACAATATAATCATAATAATCTTTATAGCACGCACGCCAAATACAGATTGAGTTCACAATGAAAGAAAAAGTGTAAAAAAGCATGGACGTGGGGTCAATCTGCTTTGGCGCGCGTGCTATAAACATGATAATGATTATACTGACCCTCCAAGTCTTTCCCAAGGAGATCCCTTAAAATCTTCTAGGAGCTTGTGCGACTAAGGAGAGTCAGTTGTGTTATTTTTCAACATTGTTACTCTATCCTTATGGCAGCTTAGATACAGCGCTGTTAATTTTTGAACCGACAGTGAATTGTGTCCACTATTCTTTGGGTAGATCGCCGGCTCGCTCTATCCACTGAGCTTCAAGTACTCATCCTTCAATTCAAATTAGCCAACGGAATACGCGCGCCAAAGATTATTGACTTTACGTCAGTGCTTTTTTATATTTTTGACATGACTTCTGTGTACTGTGGATTCCACTATTTGAACATGCGAATAACATTTTCCAAACAACATAAGAAATTAAGATGAAACGCTTTTATTGTAATGTGCATGTTCAATTATCTTATTTCATTTTAATTTTTTTTTGACGTCGCCGTATATCTTCGGATTTTAGGTATACTCTCGCTCGAGCCTTTATTTGAAATCCTATAGTCTGAGGTTCTATTTCGGAGTCTATATATTACACAAGTATTATATGATCACTGTCACGATTGTTTTTATTCTGCAACCATTTTCGTGAGGCAAACATGAGGAAACCTTCGCCTTCTTGTAAAGATTTCGAAGATTTATTCAGTGATGGGCAGGCATGTCATAAAACAAAACATCTTTTACCAATTTAAGCTGTTTCTCATCACTGTTGAGTGGCATTCTAGAAAAGCTTTATTTCTATTGAAGTTAGCAACGTAATTATTGATAGCTTAAAGCACATGATATTTTATGTCCACTTTTTGCCAATGTTAGGGTAAAGTTATATTTTGAACGTAGGTAGACATATATATATTCAGAACACCTTTGAAACTTGTTGTCCATTCATAAGATGTAGAGGTGGCGTTCAGCGGGGTAAAAGTTGGATTACTCCAGAGATTGTCACCGCTAAACTTGACTTAAAAAAACTCCATTGGTTATATACTAATATCAATAATCAATCGGCTTGTGAATTGTATAAGAAAGCCAAAGTTTCCTACAACTGCTTAGTTAGAAATACAAAATTAGCATTCTACAAAGAAATTATCGAAAAATCTGATAATAGAAATCAAACGGTTTGGAATTTAGTAAATACATTGACTGACCGAAAGAGTAGGGAACGGGAGTCCACTGTGCTTGTTAGAGACGGTATTTCGTATATAGAACCCGGAGTCGTAGCGGAGATTTTTGCTGACCACTTCACCTCTGTTGCTGAGGTCACTATCAGAAATTATTATAAGGACTCATTGTCATCTTCATGTACCACCTCATGTATCTCAAGTTGTAATTTCTTCTTTCATCCGGTGCTGGTACATGAGGTGGTGGATGTTCTAAGGTCGTTGAAGAATAAAAAGAGTTCAGGAGCTGATTTAATCTCTGCACGTATCCTGAAGATGATAGGTGGGGTGATTGGTCACCATTTCGCCCATGTCATAAATTTATCAATAAGTACAGGTGTGTTTCCTCATCGTCCCAAAAAGGCCATAGTTATCCCAATATATAAAAATTGGTTCAAGCACTGACGTGAAGTCAGAAGCTTTTGCGCGTATGTTCTATTGTCCATTCTTCTGTATTGGACACCCTTAATCGAATTTACCATGGTTAATTATGTTGTCCATTCTCCTGTATTGGACACTCTTAATTCAAATTTACCATGGTAAATTCGAATTAAGTGTCCAATACAGGAGAATGGACGACATAATTAACCATGGTAAATTCGATTAAGGGTGTCCAATACAGAAGAATGGACAATAGAACATACGCGCAAAAGCTTCTGACTTCACGTCAGTGCTTGAACCAATTTTTTTTTTCGTGATTTTTTTTTGATTTTCTGGAGGCGCGGTTCTTAAATTTTTTTTTTTCGTCATTTTTTTCAAATTTTCTAGGAGTACGGTTCTTACAGAATTTTAAACACGTCTTTGTGTTGATTTTCTACTACTAGTTACCAAGCTTCAATTCAATCGAATATTTATTTTTTGAGTTATCAAGGAAACAATATTCCAGGTGGATATAACTCGGAAACCGTTAAACCGATTATGCCCAAAAACGAACTCAACTCTCCCTTTCGGATACGCAACCTACCCTGAAAATTGCAAGTCCCTATCTCCTTTGGTTCGAAAGTTATCGAGGCAACGGTCACCCATCTACTGAATTCACACAAGATTGCTCGAATCTCCAACAATATTCAACCGATCGTGTTAAAACTTGAAACTTGGCAGTAGAGTTAGGTAATGAACGCTCTTGCAAAATTTCAGCAATTTCAAACGTATAGTTACTGATATATATTAATTTTTTTTTTTTATTTTCAATGATTTATTAAAAATTTTCTACAAATGCTATCCTCACCAAATTTCGCAAACATTTTCGCGTTGGCATTCTACAACTAATAACCATGTTCGAATTCAATCGGTTCAGTATTTTTCGAGTTAATGAGGAACAAAAAACCACCAAATTTCAGATGGCTATAACTCTGAAATCGTTTGGTCAGTTGGAAAAATTCCAAAGGAGGAGGAGTGTTTGAATCCCCAAACGCCACCCCGTGGCTATGCACTTGCCTGATACTATTATACTTTCAGGTGAATGCAGTAATCCCAATTTTTTCTGGAATGACTGTGGGTCCAAGTGTCCCAAAACTTGCAAACAGCCAAAACCACAAGCTTGTACAAGAATTTGTGCACCAGGTTGTTTCTGCCAGGACGGACTCATCTTGAACGAAGCAAATATGGAATGTGTTGCACCGGAAAATTGTCCAAGTTAAAATAAAAGACCTTCAAGTAGAGAATATTAATATCCGATATGAAATAAACGGTTTACATTTATTGCTTCTTTGTTTCACATATAAAAATTAATTCACAATTAAAAATTATAATACTGACTATGCAAATATAGACTCATTTATTCAACTAACCAAGTTCAATTCATCTTCTAGGAACTGCTCCAGTTGTGATTCTGTTAGATCCTCTTTTTCATTTTCTTCGATCTAAAAAAAAAGAAAACTGCAGTAGTTAAAAATATCATAGATTCCTATTGTAAAAATATCCAATGTGCCTTTACAGTTCATAAAACTATATTCAATATTAAATTATTACGTAACTTTCATTACTATTTGCTGTTTTTGGGCGCATGTTCTAGTAATAAGCTATCATTCTGCCCAAATGTCTGTACTTTTCGAATGTTTTTGCCGAAAATGGTCTCAAACGATTAGGTTCAACTCATTGATGAAGAATTCAAGGTAAAATTCAATTCTGTCCGGCCGGCCATCCGTTGCAACGATATATCGTTGCAATGGATGGCTATCCTTTTCCGCCCGAGAGTTATAACTCTCGGGCGGAAAAAGATAGCTACTTGAAATTTTCGGGGTAGATTGCGCTTCCTAATGCGACGGTTGAGTTCATTAATAGGCATAATCGCTCGAACAGTTTCAGAGTTGAAATTTTGTTTTGCCAATTACTTGAACAATACATATCTGATCCATTTGAAGCTTGGTAACTAGTTGTAGAATGCTGATACAGAAACTTATGCGAAATTTCGCAAGGATCGTATCACTAGAAAATAAAAGAAAAATATTAATAAATATTCTGTATCCAATATCGCTAAAATTTTGAGAGAAAAAAAATTTTTTCTTCAAAAATGTTATAGTTCAGTATTCAGCTAACCATCAGAATCCGCTGAAATTTTGCTCATACCATTTTACAATCAAGTACCAAATTTCAGCTCTATCGACTTTGTATGAGGCGTTAATAGTCAATGGAACATGCGCGAAAAACCACCTGACTTCACGTCAGTGCTTTTTAAGAATTTTTTACATCAATTTATCGAGTTAAATATAATTGTGTAGCACAAATCACAAATTAACTACATAATTCAAAGATTAGATCAACAGAATTTTAGCCATATCTGAAATTTTGTTTTCCCAATAACCCATAAAATACTAATCTGATCGAATTAAAGCACGGTAGTTAGGTGAAAAATACCAACATGCGAGGATCGCAAGACAAAGAAATTAAAAAAAAATTAAAAAATTTCTTTATCTCAGAAACTGTCCGTCCGATATCGTTGAAATTTCCTTCAAAACCTTATTTTACAGAATTTAACTCGATCGGTTCTATATTGTAAAATATATTAGGGTTAACTCTTATGTTATGGGATGAGTAGGATTCAATTTCTTCCATGCATTTACTTGATATGAATTCTAGTAAGTTTTCATCGTAGTATAAATTATCTGAATGTAGGGCCAACAGATGACAGAAGGTTTGACATGTGTAAAACTCGAACGCTTTATTGAAAAAAATGGGTTCAAGCCCTGTGGACAGGAGCTTTCTGGCGCTCTAGTTCAAACAGACAAATTATATCTCCGAAAGTATTGGTTTCTCAGAGTTGAGAATTATATCAATGTATTCTTATGATAGAACTGCATCATATAGGAAATTCAATTCAAATAATAGTTTATGTATCAAGATTAAATGAGCAATCTGAGAATGAGAACTGCACCATGGAAGAAACCAAATTAAAATAGCTGAAATGAATTTGACTCTCTCTTATAGAACAGGATGAAATGTACGAGTATGAACACAGATCATATAATAAAGCTTAGATAGAATAATTATAGCATTCTGTGAAAACATAGAAGTACGATTCATTATTGAAATTTAGAACTTCATCTTAGCAGAAATTGAATTCAAACATCAAAGAAGAATTTAAATTCAACAAGAGTGCCAAAAATTATCAATCCAAAACCAATAGACGAATTCTACCAAACAACGAACTCATCCGAGATATTCATTCCTCAATTCTATGATGAACGATAATATATATCTTTCCTCAAATCTACTCCAATATTCTGAACTCAGTATTATTAACCTACCATTACTATTCCCATCATCATATGGATTGACCATCGCCATGAAAATATCAACCAACAAAAAGTATGATATTCAGACCTATTCTGTTCGCGCATAGCAATATTGCTAAGAAAAAGATATTGCTACCACAGCAAGATCCGAAATATTGCTATTCTGATCATCGTTTTTGAGCAATATGATCTGTCATTTTGATAAACATATTGTTATCCACATTGCTATCTCAGCAACCTCAAAATAGTACTTGCTAAGAGCATAACAAGATTTGGAATATGGCTGAGAACCACTTTTATGTTCCAAGAAATCGAAAATAGGTAGGTACTTTGATAAATATAGGTATATACATAATCGTATATATTTATTAAAGGTACTTTAAAATACTTAATTTCAAGGGAATTTCTAAGACTTAGGTTTAACACTAACAACCCCTTCTATTCGTAAACAAAAAAGTTCATAAACTATTCAACATCAATAAGAGGCTGAGAGAATTTTATTCATATATTTATTAGTTCATGAGCAAATTAGGATAGATACTGTTTCTTTTATGTTAGAGGCATTCGAAGACTGATCGACTGGATGAAATAAATAAAATAAACTATTAATGCAGCCTTAGTAAAAAGATAGTTGCCTTTGATTTCATTGAAGAGACGAGGGTATTTTATTCATTCATTTATGTGTTCATCAGCAATCTATGAGATTTACTGCTTCTTTTAAGCTAGATATGCATTCGAAGACTGACCGACTGGATGAAATAAATTAGATAAACTATTAATTCAGCCTTAGTAAAAATAACACTGCCTTTGATTTCATTGCAGAGCCAAGGGTATTTATTTGTTCATGAGCAAACTATAAGATATACTGCTTCTTTTAAGTTAGATATGCATTCGAAGACTGACTGACTGGATGAAAAAAATTAAATAAACTACTAATTCAGTCTTACTACGAAGATTACTTCTTTTGATTCAGTTGAAGAACTGAGGGAATTTTTTCAGGAGAAAACTAGGAGACATACTATTCCGTTTAACTTGTGCATTCGAAGTCTGACTGAAGACAGGAAAAAATGTAAATTTAATATTTGTTAGGGTGTTTGCAAGTCTTCAATTTTTCGGTCATGGTAGCGGTTACCAAAATTCGATGTGTTTCCTGAAAATGTGAAAATTGATCAATAACTCCATCTTGTTAGTTTCATGAATAAAATACAGTTTGTTTTTGGCTTTCGTGACATTTATATATTTTTGGTTAGGAAAAACCGAAAAACGGACGAAATGTTTATCAATTAAGGTTAGATTCTTCTTCTAATTCACATAAAAGTCATGAAATACAGTGTTGTCAGCTCTAAAATCAATGAATTTTGACCTACTTCTTAGCAATATTGCTGGGAGAAAATTGATAACCAACATTGCTGTAACAGTCCGAACAGAATACGTAATACGATAGTCATATTGTTAAAAATTAGGAGGATAGCAATATGACTTGAATAGCAATGTTTATAGCAATACGCAAACAGAATAGGTCTGATTATATTATAATTCTCATATTTATAAGTTTGCTGGAATGAATGACAATGTTATTAACTTACCATTACCATTCCCATCATCATATGGATTGACCATCGGCATGAAAATATCAACCAACAAAAAGTATGATATTATATTATAATTCTCATATTTATACGATTGCTGGAATGAATGACAGTGAGACAACGTCATGTCTCAGGAAAATAAGTTGACATTATAACAATTCATAGAACACCCACAGAATAATAACGTAGAAATACGATTTACATTGAAATTTTGAAAAATCATATCTCCGAAAGTATTAGCTTGCAGGGCCGTCGCTACCGGGGGGGGGAGGGAGGGGAGCCTCCCCCCTCGGATCATATCTCAAAGGGCGCCAAATTGACCGCGGATATTTGAAAAACTATAGCAAAATGACATAATGAAAACAGATTTTTTTTGAACTACTACTTGCATAAGATGATTACATTACATTACATTAAGTACAGTGACTGTAACGAATGATTGCCTACCCTACTATCAACTCAATTTATTTGTACTAGACCGACAGCATTGTAGAAAGCTTTGTTGCTGCTAGAGACTAGATGGCAGGAGTGGGGAATTCCCAGCCTTCCCCGGCTATACAATATACATAAAAATCGTTCAATAGACCATTTCCAAGTGACGTCACAGCTGTCAGTTAGATTCCTTGAGGGGCACATAAACGTTAGTCGCTATTTGTTTACATGGAGTTTATACTCATTTTATTGCAAGTTTTTGATAAGATGCCTTCGATTTGTTGACTTGTGGGCTGCTCTATGTGAGCAGAAAGGTACCAGGCTACATTTTTTAGAATTCCGGCGGAGTTAAAAAATAGAGAAGATGATGTAAATCGATTGTCAAGTCTTCGATGGGAATGGTGAATAGGAAGCTTGAAAAGAGGAAAGTTGTCTGGAAAGAAGCTCAAATTTGTTTTATATTTGAAGGCGAATCTTCCATATTACAGGATGAAAACGATCTTGATTGGATTCCAACCCAAATCCTTGGTTATAAGAGTGTTAAGATGTGATACATCAAGTAGTAACGTGGCCACAAATACGGAAGATGACCCAATGGAAAGGTGTTTCACAACTAATTATCAGACATTCAATATAAAATAAAGAAAACAAGATTGAAACAGTAATAATTGTTATTAAATTTTCAGACATTTACAATTAATAAATACCTTAATTGATAATAAATTACATTTGAATGATAAATTCACCCCTCAAGGTATCCGTACCATCTTTCGTGGATAGCAATTACTTTTTAGGAGTGTTAATGGAAGCTTCTCGATGTTTTTTCAATTTGATCCTTCAAATTTTGAAGAGGAGATTCTTCCACATCTGTAATTGGATCATATAAGCTATTCACCAATTGGTCATTTGCAACAATATCATTGTGAATTTCAATGGCTTCGCAAGCTTCTGGTATTTGTTTGTAGGAAACTTTCAATGCATCTTCTTTGTAAGTTATAGAAGAGTAGCCAGCAGAACAGGGCTGCCGTTACAGTACATTTCGGTGTAATGCTTCTTTCTCTTTCCTGCTGACTCATTGTTGGCTTATTCTCTTTCGGTGGGACCTGTTGTCTTCGGTAATTTACAGACTGACCTAGATCATTTTCAGTCAGACCATTCATTGCAGATAATAAGTCACCTATAGAAGTAAACCGGCTCATTCTGGCTTGACTTTGTAAAACACTGTTATCAAGTCCATCAATAATGTAATTGATCAAATCGACCTCTTCTAAATTTACTTTATTGCCCAGAAGGACTTTTTCACGAAAGTAGACAGAAAATTTCTCATGTCTTTTCCACTTCCTGGCCTCGAATTTCCTCATAAGTGTGATTTTATCTTCTCGACAATCAAAAATTCTGAGAATTTCATCTTTTAACATGTCATAATCATAAGTAGCATATTCTGGCTTTGAAAAATACCATAGTTTTGCATCATCATCCAGCTTTGCAATAATAATCATCAATAAATTGGTTTTATCTACCTTGTAAGTGGTCCTAACCTTTTCAACTCGGGAGAACCAATGTTCAGGATCCTCATTTCCCGTAAATGGAGGTATTAGTGCGGAAACTTCTTGGTTTGAGGTCCTTATTTTATCAGATAGATTGATAGCCCTTACTGTTGACGCAATCAAGTCTTCCATAGTTATTGCTGACTGTTCAACGGACGCTGCACCATGTGCTTCTTCTCCAAAAGTCTCTCGTTGCATTTTCTTCGAAATATTTATGGCAAACATAAATTTCAATGGATTCTTCTGTACCCCACACCTGATTTGTAGGATAAATATAAAGATGGTTCAAATAACTTCAGTTTTATTCCTCGTCACACTTCATAAGATCATAATCATAAAAAACATAAGATCTAAGACATAATCTGGCTTCAGCCGCTTCGACTTATCGACTTATCGACTGACTCTGACATATGCGATCACAGAATCGTATACCTATCTGTCAACACACAGAGGGCGACACTGGCGGCAGCACCTCTATGGCGGCAAATTTAAATTTTGAATTGTTCTACTACAATATTTATATTTATTTTTGTCGAATACAATTCTTTTTTGGCCCTGGATCTTTAGAGAGATGCAAACAATTTTTTTCACTCAAAAACACAAATTCAGAACGCGGTGTTCTTTGTAAAATAATTTTCATTCATAGTTACATTAATTTATAATTCATTCTTTATTAATAAACTATGTAGTATTTATCAATATATGTACACTTTATCTATATGTGTGTTTTTCGATTTTTGTCTATTTTTTCAAATTAGGGGCGCCAAAAGACGTTTCTCCCCCCCCTCGGAATAGCTCTTAGCTACGGCCCTGAGCTTGTTAGAGTTAAAAATGCTATGAATGGATTCTTATGGTAAAACTGCTTATTGAAAAAAAATTTAATTTGGAATTTGTTTTGTAAAAAAAAATTTTTTTTTGTTACTCCGAAACCATCTATCCGATTTTGGCCAATAACTAACTTAGCCGAGATATTTATCCCTCAAACCTACTCTGAAAATTTCAACTGTCTAGCTCGTTCCGTTCGAGAGTTATCGTGCCTACGGCCGGACGGCCGGACAGAATGAATTTCGACCACGGATTCTTGATCTTTGAGTCGAACCAAATCGTTTAAGACCATTTTCATCGAAAAATTCGAAAATTATAGACATTTGGGCAAATTGATAAGCACTCAGTTCCGAGGAACTAGAGCGCCAAAAATGAGTTCAAGCCCTGTGGACAGAAGCTTTCTGGCGCTCTAGTTCAAACAGACAAATTATATCTCCGAAAGTATTGGTTTCTCAGAGTTGAGAATTATATCAACGTATTCATATGATAGAACTGCATCATAAAGGAAATTCAATTCAAATAATAGTTTATTTATCAAGATTAAATGAGCAATCATGAGAATGAGAACTGCACCATGGAAGAAATCAAATTAGATCTGGCCAATTTTGCCCAATAACGAACTTAACCGAGATATTCATCTCCCTAACCTACTCTGAAAATTTCAACTACCTAGCTCATTCCGTTCAAGAGTTATATCTATGTCTATGGATGAAAAGCAGTCTCACTACTCTCAGATCTCTTACTTCATGTTCCGTTCAGAAATGTAAGACTTTTCTGAGAAAAACTAATTTCGGAGCAAACAACTGAGATTGTTCTCACTTCGCTCACAATTCTTCGATTGATTAGATAATGTCATGTCTCAGGAAAATAAGTTGACATTAGGACAATGCAGACATAGAATAATTATATCATTCTGTGACAACGTTGAAATACGATTTATTATTGAAATTTTGAAAAATTCATATCTCCGAAAGTATTAGCTTGTTAGAGTTAAAATGATATCATTGGATTCTTATGGTAAAACTGCTCATTGAAAAAAAATTAATTTGGAATTTGTTTCGTGAAAAAAAATTTTTTTTTTGTTACTCCGAAACCATCTGTCCGATTTTGCCCAATAACGAACTCAGCCGAGATATTTATCTCCCAAACCTACTCTGAAAATTTCAACTGTCTAGCTCATTCCGTTCTAGAGTTATCGTGCCTACGGCCGGCCGGCCGGCCGGACCGGCAGGACAGAATGAATTTCGACCACGGATTCTTGATCAGTGAGTCGAACCAAATGGTTTAAGAATATTTTCATCGAAAAATTCGAAAATTACAGACATTTGGGCAAATTGATATGCACTCAGTTCCGAGGAATTAGAGCTCCAAAAATTGGTTCAAGCACTGACGTGAAGTCAGAAGCTTTTGCGCGTATGTTCTCTTGTCCATTCTCCTGTATTGGACACTCTTAATAGAATTTACCATGGTGAATTCTATTAGCTGTTCTCCTGTATTGGACAATACAGTGTCCAATACAGGAGAGCGGTAAATTCGATTAAAAGTGTCCAATACAGGAGAACAGACAATAGAATTCAACATGGTAAATTCGATTAAGAGTGTCCAATACAGGAGAATGGACAAGAGAACATACGCGCAAAAGCTTCTGACTTTACGTTGGTGCTTGAACCAAAATCTAGTGCTACGATCCTCACGAAATTTTGCAAGAATTTTCGCGTTGGCATTCTACAACTAAAAGCCATATTAGAATTGGATCGGATTTGTAATTTTTTCAGTTATTGTGGAAATAACAACAAATTTCAGATTGATATAACTCCAAAACCATTTGGCCAATTATGCTAGTTAACACACTTAAATGTCGTATTCAGATGAGCAATCTACCCTGAAAACAGCAAGTCGCTAATTCTTTCCTTTCTCAAGGAATCATGAGATACATAATATGTTTTCGTAATTTTTTAAATATTTTCTAGTGATCGGTCCTCACAAAATTTTACACACGTCTTTATGTCGATATTCTACAACTATACTCCATTCACTTTTATAAAGTCTCCCGGTTGGCCATGAAAATTTGACACATTTCACCATGTATATTTTGAAAATGTTAGGTTATAGTCATTTTCCTGTCAGATAACTACGCAACGTTGTCCTCTCTACATAGAAGTCTTAGTAATTACGTTTATTACGTTATTTTCACAATGTGAATTTACTTCGGAAAAATAATGAATTTGAAGATATTATGTGAATTCAATAATTCCACAGTCCTATAGAGAAAATTTTTCCTCTGTTGTTACTGGAGATATTTCATGTATATAAACTGGTTGGAAGATTCAATTATGCAATTTTCTTGTATGCAAATCAAGAATCAGGTGTTGGTATTTTATTGAAAAATAATGGATACAGTAGTCCGTTACTTTGTGATAGTTCATTTGAAAAAAGAATAAAATTAACTGAATAACCCGGCAGGAAAACTTCTAAACTAACATACGTACCTATGGAAATACCCACTTTTCGAAAATCTCAAGAAATTAACCTACAGAAGACATTTAAATACCTTGTTGTACAACTTGAAATACACCAGTTTGAAAATGTAGTAGTACTACGAAACCCGAGTCATTCTTATACCTTAATAAAATGTAATGATAGGAAACTAAGTAATTTCATTCGAGAGTTCAACCTGTCGGAATGAAGTTTTCCTATTGCAGATTTCGGTTCTGTATCTGTATCTTCTTCAAAACTACTTCCGGCATTTTCAATTTCAAAGCGAATAGTTCTTTATTATATTCGAAGATAATGATCTGTGATAATATCTTGCCCCTAAGATTGAAGATTATGTCCTTATTATATTGAGAGTAGAAATTGGCATTATTGGCAACGTCTCAGCGAATTGTTTTGACCTTGACGATATTTCAGTAGTGCCAACCTGCCTTTGTTTTAGTTACAAAAACGTGATAGACCTAAATCATGGCCAACCAGGAGACTTTATAAAAGTGAATGGAGTATAGTTACCAAGCTTCAATTCGATCGAATCTATATTTTTTAAGTTATCGAGGAAATAATATTCCTGATGGGTATAACTCAGAAACCGTTGGGCCGATTATGGCCAACGGCGAACTTAACTCTCCCTTTCAGATGTGCAACCTATCCTCAAAATTGCAAGTCCTTATCCCCTTTCGTTCGAGAGTTGTCGAGGCAACGTCACCCATTCAGCTACTGATCACACAACAGGGCTGCTCGGATCTCCAACAATATAGATCTGATCATGTTCAAACTTGGAACTTGGTAGTAGAGTTAGGTTCTGAAGGGTCTAGCAAAATTTCAGCGATGTCAGATGAATAGTTTTTGATATATAGAATTTTTTTTAATAATTTTCCATGATTTTTTTATTGATGATCTAGTTATACGATCCTCACAAAATTTTGCAAGAATTTTCGCGTTACCATTCTACAACTAATAACCATGTTTGAATTGGTTCGGTTTTGTATTTTTCGAGTTATTGAGGAAATAACAACCAAATTTCAGATGGGTATAACTCCAAAACCGTTTTGCCGATTATGCCTATAAACGAACTCAAATGGCGCATTTAGATTCTCAACCTTATCTGAAAGTTTCAAGTCGCTATCTCTTTCCGTTCTTAGGTTATCGTAACGTAAATAATATTTTTTAATAATTCACCCGATATTTACAAAATTTCACAAACGTTCGGAGGTTTAAATTCTACAACTACTCACCAAATTTCAATTCGATCGGATCAGCATTGGTTGTACACAAAATTATTACTCGGAAACCGTTGGGCCGATTGTGTGCATTAACGAACTTGTCCGTCCTATTGGGATGCGCCACCTACTCTGAAAATTTCAAGTCACTATCTCTTTCCGTTCTCAAGTTATCGTGGCAGCGGATGTTCGGCAGGCCGGACACAATCTAATTTGGCCTCGAATTCTTCATCAGGGAGTCGAATCCAATCGTTTGAGACCATTTACGGCAAAAAATTCGAAAATTACAAATATTTGGGCAAAATGATAACGCGATGTTCCATAGAATATACGCGCGAAAAAAAAATAAATTCAAAACGTAGGCTATGACTCACTTCTTATGTTGGATTTACATACATTAGCAAATTATAAGTATAGTCCGTTTAAGATATATTGACATCAAGGGGGGCTTTGAAAAATCGAAATTCAGTTGGCAACTAGACGGACCGTCTAGTTTCAAGTCACATAATTTAAGTTAATTTAAGTTCGCATTGAAAATAACCATGAGCTGATGAACTGTCATTTATTATTTATTTCTTACAATTCCGATATAACGAAAATCGAACAATTTGGGATAGTTTTTACATGTGTGTTTATAATTAATCGTACCGAGTTTGAGTATTTCCGCATCCTTGTGCTATTAAAATGGAATTGATTACGATACCTCTCGCCTAACGAAAAGGGAACACGAAGCAGTATATAGATGTTACTTCAGGGAATCTGTAGATATTACCTCCAGCATTGCTCTAGTGTTCCAGGTAAACTGTTATTCAACCACTAGGAGTGTATTCTGTTTATTACATTGGCCATAATATTTCAGATTTCTTCAAGTACTGTTCGAAGAATTCTTAGGAAAAAAGAGGAAGGCACATCATTAAAACCTGGCAGCAGTTGTGGAAGAACTCCTGTGATATACGACTTTAAATTTAAAGAGACATTACATTAAATTCAAGATTAAATTAAAGTTTTTGAATATTTGAGAGAGCACTTCACTGAAGGTTTTCTTTGATTAGTTATTTCCTTCATGAGCTCTACGAACTAAGCATCTAAGTTTGAAATAGAATTTTAAATCATTAAGTTTTTCAATATAAATTATAATACTAAAACGACAATTCATAGGAAAATGGCAATAGTATATTGTATAATTAGTGGGATAAGCATAATGTTCCCAAACGACTGTGATAATTACCAGACGAGGAGCGTAGCGACGAGTATGGTATATATATATTCTTTTGACTGAGAGTTTTATATGTAGCAGAGGTTGGTGTAACGGGGTACCATACAATTCTGCGTATGATACAAGAGCTTAGGGAAAAACCTCAGCAAAAAACCCTGCCTCCCCGTAAGTGTTGTGATTTGTAATTATTGTTCACAAAATTTGCTGAAATTTAGAAATATTGATAGGCATTTATTTCTTCAATATAGACTCCTTCGTCAAAAAACGGAGAGGTTTCTCCAAGGTACCCAAAACTCAACCTGAAAAATGAAAAGACAAGAGGAGAAGAACGAACAAACTAAAAATAATACATAACCTTTCAAAAGTCTCCTCTCACAAATATACTCTTCTGTTGGCGCATGGGATCTCTTGGAGAAGAATCACCTCCGCTAGTTCTCAAAGATATTGATCCTAGAAATCCCTTCAATATTGAATTCAAAAAGGAAATTGTTGCTCGTAAGGCCAGGAGGGTCTCTTTCAAAACCAGATCTGGCCAGTCCAAGTGATGATAATTCAGAACTTCAGATGTTCGAAGACCGCTACAGGGCCCATATGTAGGGCCATCATCTCCCATAGATGCATGTTTTTACTTTGTATTGTGTAAAATAATGAAAAAATGAGCAGGAAAAATTTACGATTTAATTTAATATGTCATCATGACATATAGTCTGGTAACACAGGAGTTCGGGAATATGCTTTTCCCACGAATTATAAATACTATTTTTTCTTCGATCGTTGATTTACATTTAAGAAATTAATTAAAAAATATTTCATTCAAGATGTAATCAAGTAAGTTTGAATAGGTTTCTCTATGTTCATATTGAAATATAGAAGTGGTAACCATGGAAATAACTTTGTTATGACAAAAGTAAAATAATTTTCAAGCTGGATTTGTTTGATACGTTATATTTTATAAGGAATTAAAAAAGAATTAATAAATATGAACACTGATAGTGATCAATTATTGCATGCCTCCTGAACTAGTAGAAGCCGCGAACGCGGCTCCACTTAATTTACTTCCGGCGAAATCCAGAGAGAAGTATGAACTTGCGTACCAATGCTTCATGGATTTTTGCAGAAAAATCAACAGTGTATCCATTCCTGAGAATGTACTGATAGCTGAATGGCTGAATTGGCTAAAACAATGAAATCTTCGACGTTGTGGGCACACTATTCCATGCTTCGATAAACTTAGTCTGTTAAAAATAATATTAATATTGCCCAGTATCAAAAACTGAGAGCATTTATAAAACGTCAAGCTATAGGATGCAAACCGAAAAAATCCAAAATTTTAACCCAGGAACACGTTCAGAAATTCATTTTAGAGGCCCCAGATGACATCTTTTTATCGACGAAAGTAAGTAGATATAGATAAAACAGTATTACTTAAAATGCATAAAATATGAAATATACAATTTTTGATTAAAATAATGTATGTTTCATTTTATTGTTATAATCCATTTGAAACATTACCGCACGCTACAGCAGTGCGGTAAGAATATTACCGCACTGTTATTTTCTAATTGCTTAGCAACTGCCCACTATTCTGGAATGTTGAGCTTTGCGCATAGAAAGCAGGTCAAAATAGTGTCACTTTTCCCACGATCGGAGAAAAATAATCTTTTCTGTTCCTAGTTGCAATTGAAATCCATAAATCTCACAGCTTATGTAAAAAAATTGGTTCAAGCACTGACGTGAAGTCAGAAGCTTCTGCGCGTATGTTCTATTGTCCATTCTTCTGTATCGGACACGAATTTACCATGGTAAATTCGATTAAGGGTGTCCAATACAGAAGAATGGACAATAGAACATACGCGCAAAAACTTCTGACTTCACGTCAGTGCTTGAACCAATTTTTTTTCGTGATTTTTTTAAATTTTTTAATAGTACGGCTCTTAAAATTTTTTTTTTCGTAATTTTTTTCAAATTTTCTAGGGGTATGGTTCCTACAAAATTTTAAACACGTCTTTATGTTGATTTTCTACCACTAGTTACCAAGCTTCAATTCGATCGAATATTTATTTTTTGAGTTATCAAAGAAATAATATTCCAGGTGGGTATAACTCGGAAACCGTTAGACCGATTATTCCCAAAAACGAACTCAACTGTCCCTTTCGGATACGCAACCTACCCTGAAAACTGCAAGTCCATATCTGCTTTCGTTCGAAAGTTATCGAGGCAACGGTCACCCATCTACTGAACTCACACAAGAATGCTCGAATCTCCAACAATATTTAACCGATCGTATTAAAACTAGAAACTTGGCTGTAGAGTTAGGTTATGAAGGCTCTTGCAAAATTTCAGCAATTTCAAACGAATAGTTACTGATATATAGATTTTTTTTTTATTTTCAATGATTTATTAAAAATTTTCTACAAATGCTATCCTCACCAAATTTTGCAAACATTTCCGCATTGGCATTCTACAACTAATAACCATGTTTGAATTCAATCGGTTCAGTATTTTTCGAGTTAATGAGGAACAAAAAACCACCAAATTTCAGAAAATTTCAGATGGTTATAACTCTAAAACCGTTTGGCCGATTATGCTCATAAACAATCTGAAATGTCGCGTTCTGGTGCACATCCTAACCTAAAAACTTCAAGCCGCTATCTCTTTCCGTTCTCAAGTGACAACAAACATATTTTTTAATAATTTTTTTTTAATTTTCTAGCCATACGATTCGCATAAAATTTCACGAACGTGCTTAGGTTCATATTCTACAACTACTCACCAAGTTTCAATTCGATTGGATTTATATTGGTTGAAAACAAAATTATTACTCGGATACCACTGGGCCGATTATGCCCATTAACGAACTTGTCCGTCGCATTTGGATGCGCCACCCACCCTGAAAATTTCAAGTCGCTAGCTCTTTTCTTTCTCAAGTTATCGTGGCAACGGCCGGCCGGACGGCCGGACAGAATCAAATTTGACCTCGAATTCTTCATTGGGGAGTCGAACTAAATCGTTTGATACCATTTTCGTCAAAAAATTCGAAAGTTACAGACATTTGGGCAAAACTATATCGCGATGTTCCCCAGAACATACGCGCACAAAATGTACATATTAAAGTTTTGGTTCTGATTTTTTTTGTGGAAAAATAAACACTTGAACTATTAGATATCATTGCATAAAGATTATAATATTTTACAAGCTATTACTTTCCAAGTTAAATTAAGACAGAAATAATAAGTCTGCTTAAACACTGATAAATTAACTCTTCTTCTAAAATAATGCTCCACTATTAAACCCACCTCTCAATAATTTATACTGATGAAGTAATAATAATAACATTATCCGCCGTATTCACGAAGCATTCAATCTCCGTTAAGTCCTAACTGAGGTCCCCAGTTAAGGATAAATTTGAATCGCAACCTCAGTTTAAGTGAAAATTAACGTGAAACAGGCCTGTTTCACCTCCGTTACATACGTTAAATGAGGTTACGATTCATATTTATCCTTAACTGAGGACCTCAGTTAGGACTTAACGGAGAATGAATGCTTTGTGAATACGGCGGAATATTTATTAACATTATAATAATGAAATTTTTCAATAACCAATATGGATTCAATAAATGAAAAGTGAGTTACTTATGGGCTTTTACACCTTGATTGATTCTCCAATGGCTTTGGATAAGGAACCTAAGTTCTAAGATATATTGATGCACATGTCATCCATTAAAAAACTATCCAATTTTTGTTCTTCTCTATTATGAATAATTATGTTTCCAATTCCTTGAAATGATTTCTGATCTCATATTTATGTTTGTTTCATCAGTCTACTGCAGTTGAACTTGGAAAATTATCCTTCCAAAATCTCAGGATAAAATACATTCGCGATTTGAATTTCCAAAGTACTTCAAGAATGCATTTATAAGGGTCTTCGATTTATTACAAATAGGAGATAGCATTGAAAATATTCAAGGTTATGTTAATATTGATTTTCTCTGGTTACAGAATAATAATTTATTGTAACTAGAAATAAAGGCCTTGAACTACACGGTCAAGGCCTACTTCGATGTTAATATGTCTTAAACGGACTATAGAGCATTCTATGGCGGAGGTTACACGTTCAATCTGATATCAATCTGGCATCAATCTGACATCAATCTTGCGATCAATCCGGACCTTCAATCCATCAATCTACACGTATAGAATCGGTTTCCCGTCAATCTGACATGAATGCATGATTGAGATATTTATCTCCCAAACCTATACTCTCAAAATTTCAACTGTCGAGCTCATTCTGTTGGAATGTCCGCCCGGCCGGACATAATCAAATTTGACCTCGAGTTCTTGATCAGAAAGTTGAACTCAATCGTTTGAGACCATTTTCGGCGAAAAATTCGAAAATTACAGACATTTGGGCAAAATGATAACGCGATGTTCCCCAGAACATACGCGCAAAAATTGGTTCAAGCCCTATGGACAGGAGACTTGGCGCTCTTCTTCAAACTTTGACAAGATTTGTTGTTATTTATCAAGATTAAATGAGCAATCTGAGAATGAGAACTGCACCATGGAAGAAATCAAATTTAAATAGCTGAAATGAATTTGACTCTCTCTTATATATATTATAACAGTAGGACATGTACGAGTATGAACACAGATCATATAATAATTCATAGATAGAATAATTATAGCATTCTGTGAAAACATAGAAGTACGATTCATTATTGAAATTTAGAAAAATCATATCTCCGAAAGTATTAGCTAGTTAGAGTTGAAAATGATATCAATGGATTTGTATGGGGAAACTGCGTCTTAAAAAAATTGAATTTGAGATTTGTAAGTTCAAAAGTTTGTTTTTTGTTATTCCGAAATGATCTGGCCTATGTTGCCCAATAACGAATTTAACTGAGATATTTTTCTCCCAAGCCTACTCTGAAAATTTCAACTGCCTAGCTCATTCTGTTTGAGAGTTATTGTAGAAAATAAATTTAAAAATAAAAAAAAATTTTGTTGACACTTTACGGTAATCCGATCAATACAAAACTTTGCATGCGTATGAAGGTCATAATTCTACAATTTGATGCTAAATTTCAGATAGATCGAGTGATCGGTTTCGGAAATATTCATAAAAAATGTTTTTACTAAAAACGGCCATAACTCCGAAACCACTAGGTGGATTTCGCCCGTTAACGAACTGGTCCGAGATATTTACGCTCCATACCTACCCTTCAAATTTCAATCCTCTAACTCCTTTCGTTCGAGAGTTATCGTGTTAATGGACAGACGGCCGGACATAATCGATTTCGACCACGAATTCTTGATCAAATTGTTTGAGACCATTTTCAGCCAAAAATTACAGACATTTGGGTAAATTGATAAGCACTCTGTTCCGAGGAAAGATTGCACATGAAATGTTTGCAAGTAGATCTTCATCACAGAAACGATTGTGCCTCAAACATTTAACCAAGGTTACAAAAATAGCAGGATCAAGGAGCATCAAATTGTCGTTCAAATTTTCTAATCCTTGAAGAACTTCATGCGTCACACTTGGGCATAACCAAGATGAAGCAGCTTGCCAGGAGATATGTATATTGAGAAGGATTGGACAAAGACATAGAACGCCTTGTCAAGGCGTGTGAGCCCTGTGCCAAGCAGCATTGGGAAAGGATCCACATATAGATTATGCAGGTCCTTCGAGGGTCATTTTTTTCTGATTTGTGTAGACGCAAAGTCTTAGTGGGCAGAGGTCCGTAAAACTCGTGATGCACCGTTCTCTGCATCAACCATCTTTTTCTTTGAGGTTATCTTTTCTGTTCATGGATATCCTGCTGTTTTAGTTACAGACAACGCCACCATATTCGAAAGTGAAGAATTTCTGAGACATTGCAAGGAACGAGAAATTTTAGTGCGCCGAATCACCCTGTCACCAACGGGCTCGCAGAACGCAGCATTCAAACACTCAAGAGACGTTTAAAGGCCTCTGCGGATGATCAAGCTCCTATCTCAATCAAACTGAGAAGTATTTTGTTTAGATATCACGGTACGCCATTAACCTCGGGATTATCGCCAGCAGAATTATACTTGAAACGACGGATTCGAATTCGCCTTGATGCATTGCTTCCAAATTCAAAGGCACGGGTTCTCAACAGCCGCAGCACGTCTCGTGTTCGTTCTCTTCAAGTGGGAGAGAGAGTCCAGGTGAAGATTCACCGAGAAAATCAAGACATCTGGCAGTTCGGCATTCTGACCAGGAAATTGGGTCATTGTTGAATCAGATTCAGGGCGCTCTCAGTCCCTAAAACGACACATTAATCAGCTCATCTCGTCCCTTGTAACAAAAAAGCAAGTGTTTTTGCAGATTCCACAGCCTCCTCCATCAAGATTTAGGTTCCCCATATCTGATCGCCCCACTGAAGAATTCCATCTATTCCATTTCCAAATTCACCTTTACAGTCATATATGATCAATTCAGCAAGTCCAAGATCCCATCATCCACAAAATCAACCAGGACCACCAGTTCCACGTCGGACTGAGAGAGTCCGCAAGCAACGAAGCTATGTAAGTGACTATGTTTTGGGTTGAATTCACAGAGCTAAATTCAAGTGGGGGAGAATATTGTGAAGAAGCAGATCATATAAACCATGAGATGTCACTTATGGCAATTATCAATTATTTTATGTATTAAGTTCAGTCATGGTTCAGTCATTATTTACGAAGTGTGCAAAATAAAGAGTTAAGGCGAAAATTCATGAGACGATGAAATCACAACGACAAATTTCTCGCCGTTCGTTTCCAAACGAACGACGTTGCTGTAATGCTGGATTAATCTAGCTTTCCAATAACCACTGATGAGATACCTCTGACAGCCGTAAAAATTAAAATTGGCTCAAGCACTGACGTGAAGTCAGAAGCTTTTGCGCGCTATTGTCCATGCATCTCTATTGGACACTCTTAAGGCCGATTCATATTATACGTCCCGATCGGCACAGCAGTCAGCTTAACAAAATAATATTGCGATGTGTCCCCTAGAACATGCGCGCAGAAAGTAAGATGTGCAAAGCATGCAGGTTTTTTTTCAAGCAATGGAATCCTATTTAGATTTCAGCTCGCAAGTATATTATAAACACGAAACCCAAAATTTTCTTTCTATTATATTTTCTTCTTTTGTTAGCAATCATAATTGGAGCTGCACTGATTGTTTCTCTTTTGCGATTTAATGCATTTATATAATTACTAGAGATAACTGTAGTACTTCAGGTACTCATTTTGTACCTATATATTTAGTTGTAATATTTTTTAAATTCAATTAGGTTATGTTTTTAAATCAGTTCAAAATAAGCTGTCGTCCGATTTCGTCGTTCCATGAAAAGTATAAGAAGGAAAATTTTGAACCACAGCGTCGTTGCTTTTGAACGACAAAATCGTCCCATGAATTTTTTCCTTTAAACGTGAACTAGAGTCATTCATTGGACACAACAAATAACTTTTGATTTTATTCAATATAGTTTTGTTACGTATTCTAGTGCTTGTTTAAATGCTGAATATGCAATAATGCACAATTCTTCAGAACATAACTCTTTGATGTCTCCATCTCTCAAAACTGCTAAGGTTCTCCTCAGCATTTTTTGAACTTTCAAACTTTTCTTTATTAAGGCCACATGAAACAAGAACTTCATATATGCTTTACCCTTCAAGTTGTGTATCAAAAAAATGGGTTCAAGCCCTGTGGACAGGAGCTTTCTGGCGCTCTAGTTCAAACAGACAAATTATATCTCCGAAAGTATTGGTTTCTCAGAGTTGGGAATTATATCAATGGATTCATATGATATAACCGCATCATAAAGGAAATTCAATTCAAATAATAGTTTATTTATCAAGATTAAATGAGCAATCATGAGAATGAGAACTGCACCATGAAAGAAATCAAATTAAATCTGGCCAGTTTTGCCCAATAACGAACTTAACCGAGATATTCATCTCCCTAATCTACCCTGAAAATTTCAACTCTCTAGCTCATTCCGTTCGAGTGTTATCGTGCCTACGGACGGCCGGCCGGACCGGCCGGCCGGACAGAATGAATTTCGACCACGGATTCTTGATCAGTGAGTCGAACCAAATCGTTTAAGACCATTTTCATCGAAAAATTCGAAAATTACAGACATTTGGGCAAATTGATAAGCACTCAGTTCCGAGGAACTAGAGCGCCAAAAATATACCTACTTAATTGATCTATTGCTTTACTGAGATTTTTCTCACTTCGCTCACAATTCTTCGATTGATTAGAAAATGTCATGTCTCAGGAAAATGAGTTGACATTATGACAATTCATTCATAGAATAATTATATCATTATGTGACAACGTTGAAATACGATTTATTATTGAAATTTTGAAAAATTCATATCTCCGAAAGTATTAGCTTGTTAGAGTTAAAAATGATATCATTGATTCTTATGGTAAAACTCCTTATTGAAAAAAAATTAATTTGGAATTTGTTTTGTAAAAAAAATTTTTTTTTTTGTTACTCCGAAACCATCTGTCCGATTTTGCCTAATAACGAACTTAGCTGAGATATTTATCTCCCAAACCTACTCTGAAAATTTCAACTGTCTAGCTCATTCCGTTCGAGAGTTATCGTGCCTACGGCCGGCCGGATCGACCGGCCGGACGGCCGGACAGAATGAATTTCGACCACGGATTCTTGATCAGTAAGTCGAACCAAATCATTTAAGACCATTTTCATCGAAAAATTCGAAAATTACAGACATTTGGGCAAATAGATAAGCACTCAGTTCCGAGGAACTAGAGCGCCAAAAATATACCTACTTAATTGATCTATTGCTTTACTGTAAAATTCCAATTGTGTAATTCTTTGTGGTATCAACTTCATGTAAGCATCCAAGTAATTCTATATATCTTTGGTACCAAGGCTCTCCTGACGAGAACAACAATCTTCATCCACCAATTTCAGAATCTTGAAGAAATCTATCTCTATTGTTTTCAATTAAATTTTCATCTTCTAAGGAACTGATAAAGTTCATTTATTAAACTGATATTGGAAACATTTACTTTGTCCAACATCTTATACTTTATTAAATTGAGCAATTCATCAGCTTTTAAATTTTCAGTCTTAGTGGTCGATTAGTCGTTTCTGACTCAAGATAAATCATCAATCTGCCGTATTGCTATCCAGATTGACAATATTATCATTGGATATGAATCTTTTATATTATATTCATTTTTAGTAAATATTAATCTATGTTTATAATTACTTTTCATAGAGATAGTGAAGTCAGTACACTTTGGCGCGCGTGTTCACGTTCGAAAATGAACAGTGCTGCCTGGCGTATGGTGTCTATTCAAATACATGAATTAACTGGTGATCAAAAACGAACAGTGCTTCGTTTGTGGTAGCATAAGGACCCATTCGAATGACGCAGTCAATATTGACGTTGACACAGAATAATGCTATGTATAATATGTGCATCAAGCTAAAGAATACATTGCTTTGATTAGTGCATAGGAGAATTAATTCTTCCATAGTAAAATGTGAGTCTTATAACGTACAAGAATATTTTTAATTTTGTAAAGCTGAAAAAACTTCTTTTCTTTAACGTAACTATTGTTGACATTTTTTCGTATACAGATCTGTGTACTTTGAATTAAATAACCTATCTATATATCTATCTATATATTGTTGAAATGGGTGAAGTTGCACTACGGCCTTAAGGTATATTGTGCCCCCCACCCCCTCCAGAGATGTTGATGTCATTACCATCAACAGCTTGCCTTCCAGTTCTAGAGTTATGATGAACTCCAAAGTATTGGCTCCTCATTTCCTTTCTTTCCCGATTGACCAGGATCTCAGACCAAGGAGACCCTGTTGTTCTTGTCTACTTCATTAAGTTTTCTTCAGAACTCCCATATAAGCTTACAATCGATAACATGGGAGCTAAGAGCTTTAATAGTAGCTTGACTGTTAGAGTGGATTGCTATATATTACATCTCTGATATTTTCTTTCTAGGTTCATTTCCACACTTCTTTCAATTGCCACTATTTCTGCCTGGAAGACGATCGGATAGGAACCTAATGAAATGTACCTGGTAAGAAAGGACCAGGCTTTCTGGTTTTTAATACTCTCATTACCTACCTGTTCCTTTCCTAGATATTCTGGGAATGGCTTCATGGGCCATTTTGTCTATCACAATATGAAGGGGTGAGAATTGTGATAATCTCAAGTGACCTGTAGGACAGGTTCCCATAGCTCCGTATGACACACTTATGGAGGCCTTTGTATTTTTTCGATTGTTTTCCTCGTACTATTCTGAATTATTGGTGCTCTAGTTCCTCGGAACTGAGTGCTTATCAATTTGCCCAAATGTCTGTAATTTTCGAATTTTTCGATGAAAATGGTCTTAAACGATTTGGTTCGACTCACTGATCAAGAATCCGTGGTTGAAAATCATTCTGTCCGGCCGGTCCCGCCGGCCGGCCGGCCGTAGGCACGATGACTCTCGAACGGAATGAGCTAGACAGTTGAAATTTTTAGAGTAGGTTTGGGAGATAAATATCTCAGCTAAGTTCGTTATTGGGCAAAATCGGACAGATGGTTTCGGAGTAACAAAAAAAAAATTTTTTTTACAAAACAAATTCAAAATGTGAGATCCTCAAGATATCACACAGATAACCAGAATAAGATATTTCTATTGCGAGCTCCTTAAGATATCCCACAGATAACCAGACTAAGACATCCTGTTGCGAGATCCTCAAGATATTTCATATGTAACTAGAATAAGACATTCCCATTGCGAGCTCTTGAAGATACCACACAGATATCCAGAATAAGATATTCCTATTGCGAGCTCCTAAAGATATCCCACATATAACCAGAATAAGACATTCCTATTGCGAGCTCCTTAAGTCATCGCAAGTATAACAAAAATAAGATATTCCTATTGTGGAGGTCCTCAAGATATCACATATGTAACCAGAATAAGACATTACTATTGCGAGCTCCTAAAGATATCACACATATAACCAGACTAATATATTCCTATTGCGAGCTCCTAAAGATATCCCACAGATAACCACAATAAGACATTCCTATTGCGAGCTCCTCAAGTCATCGCAAGTATAACAAGAAAAAGATATTCCTATTGAGGAGATCCTCAATATATCACATATGTAACCAGAATAAGATATTACTATTGCGAGCTCCTAAATATATCACACAGATAACAAGAGTAAGATATTCCTATTGCGAGCTCCTAAAGATATCCCAAAGATAACTAGAATAAGACATTCCTGTCGCGAGCTCCTCAAGATATCACATGTGTAACGAGAAAAACACATTCCATTGCGAGGTCCCAAAAACCTCGCAAATTCAACAAGAATAGGAAATGAGGTGGCGTGTTGCAGGGATCTACTCCATCCCTACTCTGCGCTTCTCGTTTCCACCGGTAGATGGCGCAATCGTCTCTCTGTACTCTCTGTACCCGGAAGAACAACCCCATCGCTAATAACCCGAGTGGAATATCGATCTATGCATCGAAGTGATGTATTCGGCGCCACACATGTACTGCAAATTTGGAGGATATATAGATTATAGATCCATATCGCAGCCATCTTCTCTCAGTACTGCCCTGATTGAGCAGCCTGAGAACTTCCCCATGTGATATCTCTGAGATGTTACTGGGATCATCCCCTGTGGCGGACATTTGGAGGTGATAGGGAGGTCTGGGCGACCTCCATGCGATATCGCAATAAACCTCTCAAAATATTCCCCAGGGTGAGCAGTTTGAGGACTTATCCCCATGTGATATCTCTGAGATGTTAGTGGGCTCTGTTATATTCTTTATATATTCGGGAATCATTCAAACACATTAATACTTGACATCCGGAACTCTTCTGTCTTTATTTTATCAAATTACAAGCATGCTCATACGCATCCCCACTACCTGCGGATTAGCTATATTAATATTAACTCATATATGACATGTCCCTTTTCATAAAATTAAAATTAAGGTAAGTACATCAGTTTTATATTTACAATGATTATCCTAATATATACATTTATATTACAAACATCTAAGTTCAGTCATTAAATTTCAGAATTGTATCTAATAGGTTTTCTTATTTTCCTGCCATACCTTGTCGTTAAAGATTTTCTTTCATTTAAAGATTTTCTCTTAGGAGTCATGATTTTATCCTTATTTGTATTTTCTGAAAGAGAGGATGAGGAAGCTGTTTCAAATGAACTACTATTTTCATCACAATTCATCGCTTATCTCATCTCCTTCCCTTTCATCAGGTATAATTGAATCATCTCCTATGTTCAAACTAGAAGGTTGATTACTATGATCATATATTTCGTCTGATTTAATTATATCTTTCCCTATATTCGAGCAAGAAGGTTGATTTTATTCAATCTTTACTTCATATTCAGTATTTATGTCACTATCAGAGTCATAATATAATTTTAATTCATTTTCATGAAAATGTTTCAAGTAAAATCTATTTCTACGTTTTATTGCACCTGTTTCTATTTCTTTAACAATATAAGAATTTGTATTACATTTATCCATTATTATAGCAGGTTCCCATATTCCATTTTTTCTGATATATACTTTCTCATTAATATTAAAAGGTTTCAACTGTTTTGTTCTCTTATCATAATAAATTATACCTAAATTTTGTTTTTCTTTAAAATATTTCCTTTGCTTATCAAATTTTACAGTTTTTGGACTTAAATCTTTAATTTTAATTTAAATTAGTCTGAATGCTATTTTGGTATATATTTTACTGTGAGGCATATTTAAATTTGGCCAAATTGGAAGTGCACGTTAATTTTCATTTGTTGATAGTCATATACACTACCCGTCCAAAATATTGAACTGGGATATTTTAAGATATATATAGGTATATATAATTTTTTTTTGTAAATATAGCAAAAGGTAATCAATTAGATCTTCCATCATTCCTCTACTACCTTACCCATTTGTGTATTTAGGGTAAGATATCACAGATCGTTCGTTATTTTCATTTTTGTTTAAATACTCTGGCGCCACCCTTGAATAATCTGAGCTACATTTGAAGACCCACCCCACTCCCGCTACTAAGACCTAGCCGAGGTATGAGTAGCGAACCTTAGGAGTCTAATTGATTAGAGAAGGTTAAAAGAAAGAGAAAAGAAGAGAGTTGTAATTATTTTTTTTGCGCGTATGTTCTGGGGAACATCGCGTTATAGTTTTGCCCAAATGTCTGAAACTTTCGAATTTTTTGAAAAAAATGGTCTCAAACGATTAAGTTCGACTCCCCAATGAAGAATTCGAGGTCAAATTTGATTCTGTCCGGCCGGCCGTCCGGCCGTTGCCACGATAACTTGAGAACGAAATGAGCTAGCGACTTGAAATTTTCAGGGTAGGTGGCGCATCCCAATACGACGGACAAGTTCGTTAATGGGCATAATCGGCCCAGTGGTTTCCGAGTATTAATTTTGTTTTCAACCAATATGAATCGGATCGAACTGAAACTTGGTGGGTGGTTGTAGAATATGAACCTAAGCACGTTTGTGAAATTTTGTGCGAATCGTATGGCTAGAAAATTTTAAAAAAATTATTAAAAAATATTTGTGTTGTCACGATAACTTGAGAACGGAATGAGATAGCGGCTTGAAATTTTCAGGTTAGGATGTGCACCAGAACGCGACATTTCAGTTTGTTTATGAGCATAATCGGCCAAACGGTTTTAGAGTTATAGCCATCTGAAATTTTCTGAAATTTGGTGGTTTTTTGTTCCTCATTAACTCAAAAAATACTGAACCGATTGAATTCAAACATGGTTATTAGTTGTAGAATGCCAACGCAAAAATGTTTGCAAAATTTGGTGAGGATAGCGTATGTAGAAAATTTTTAATAAATCATTGAAAAAATAAAAATTCTATATATCAGTAACTATTCTTTTGAAATTGCTGAAATTTTGCAAGAGCCTTCATAACCTAACTCTACTGCCAAGTTTCAAGTTTTAATACGATCGGTTAAATATTGTTGAAGATTCGAGCATTCTTGTGTGAGTTCAGTAGATGGGTGACCGTTGCCTCGATAACTTTCGAACGAAAGGAGATAGGGACTTGCAATTTTCAGGGTAGGTTGGTTATCCGAAAGGGAGAGTTGAGTTCGTTTTTGGGCATAAACGGTCTAACGGTTTCCGAGTTATACCCACCTGGAATATTATTTGCTTGATAACTCAAAAAATAAATATTCGATCGAATTGAAGCTTGGTAACTAGTAGTAGAAAATCAACATATTGACGTGTTTAAAATTTTGTAAGAACCGTACCCCTAGAAAATTTAAAAAAAATCATGAAAAAAAAAATTGGTTCAAGCACTGACGTGAAGTCAGAAGCTTCTGACTTCACGTCAGTGCTTGAACCAATTTTTTTTGTCTTGGTTTTTGTATTCAATAAGAAGGAGGCGTCATAAATGTTGGCACCCAACGTGGGGCCAGTTATTCAGCTAATTAACTAATTAATAGATGTATACATTTTTTTTATTCTGCTCGAGGGTTGATTTCAATTTTTTTTTTGTTCATTCAACTGATGTTTTGAAGTCATTGTTTATTATTTGGTATCTATTATTTTTCGTTATATTCAATGATTTCGGTAGTTGCCTACGTGCTTTGATCATTTTCTTTTTTTTTTGTGGTTTGTTGCTGTAGAACAGGTGGGGATTTTCATTTTACTTGAGAAAATTTAATTTTCTTTTAATTTCATCTCTGATTGCGCCTAAAGACTTTTAGCGTCCTTTGAAATATGGATCTCAATGTCAACCGACTATTGGGAGACGAACTCAAATATGAGATTCAAATCAGAGGTGAAATTCCTAAAGCAACCGTCACTGAGAATCGATCAATTTTGAGGGATTTACTCAAGAGGGAGAAAGCAAGTACGATGACTGATTTGATGAATAGCTTAGATTTAGATTCTGGACTAGAGCTGTTGATTTGTAAGAAAAAATTAGATGACGTGGAGGATGATATACTCAATTTTGATGTGGAAAACACGTCCAATGAATATGATAGGTTGAGCTCGCGATTGGCACACGTTAAGGTCGACTTCGCAGAGTGATCACTAAGACTGCGGAGCAGCAGGAGAGGAAAATTACTTACCTGCAAAAATATCGGCTGTTAACAGATGCATTGCTTGAGAAGGTAGTAGACAAGTCTTTTCAGGTGTTTGTTCACCGAACTGATGAGCACGAAACTTCCTTGATTGACAGACCAATTGATGAATTGGAAGCATTGTTATCTGCCACGACAGTACCAGGTCACTGCCCAATATAGGCATGCGCAGATCAACTTTGGCCGAGTCAAGAGAACCGAGGGCTAATTCTGCTGTTCCGGATCACTCCCCTTCGAGAGTTAATTTCGATATCAGTTCTCCTGTTGGCCGATTTGGTAGTTTGAATATTGATGATCATGTCCCAGATCTGAATCCCATTAACCATTCACAACGAGTGTTTGTGACCCAGACCCCAACCAGCACATTCCATGAACCAATTTGGAAATGGGATTTGCGTTATGATGTGCGTAGAGATGTTGACGACTTCCTACAAGATGTGGAAGATCGAAGAATATCACGAAGCAGTCACGAAACAGCAATTATTCCAGTCATCGTTTGAGTTGTTTTCTGGCGATGCTGCTGATTGGCTTAGATCAGTCAGGCACAAACTGAGATCGTGGGAGGAGTTGGTGTCTGGATTGAGAGAAGTTTTTCGTCCCTATGAATATGAATTCATATTATGGGAACGCATTCGCACGAAGAGACAGGGTGAGCAAGAGAAGGTTCCGTTGTTTATTGTGTCAATGGAGAATCTATTCAATAGACTTTCAAGTCCACCAGTTGAAGATAGTCGGGTGGAAATGATTCTTCGGAATCTCTCACCAAGGTATCAACGAGCACTTGCCTTGCACCGTGTTAAAACAATTAATGAGTTAACTGAGCTTAGTAGAATGGTTGAAAATGTTGACTCACGGGTACAACGTTTTTCGGATCCGAATAATGCCCTATCGACTAGAAATGCTCTCCAATACACCCAGAAAATTTCTCCGGTAGTCGTTTCTTCGCAAATGAACGCTCTGTCCGCTTCTTCTAATGTGAGCTGTTGGAATTGTAAAAAATTGGGTCACTTATTTAGGAATTGTACTGAGCCTCGTAGAATGAGATGTTTTAAATGTAATAAACCATATGTTACTATCAAAACTTGCCCGAACTGTACTAGCTCGGGAAACTAGTTGAGAGGTTGACCCATGGTCGTGAACAACCTTCCTCTTTTCCAAAATCGACCGGTAGTACAGCAGGCGATCATCGTACTTTCGTTTTACTCGATTATATCTTGGCTCATGCAGATGGCGACCAAAGGCCATATTTGGAGGTCTCTGTGATGGGACAGAAGATGTTGGGTTTGTTGGACTCTGGTGCTTCGTGCACGATCGTCGGTCGCCTTGGATACGAGAAGCTTCGTGCCTTGGGTTTACATTTCAGTTCATCGAATCGTACGGTTTGTTCGGTCGCAAACGGACAAACTTGTCAAAGTATCGGTACGATACAAGCTCCTGTAAATTTGATGGATAAACTCATATTGCTAAACATTTTGGGTATTCCGGAGCTGTCACAGGAGTTGATTTTGGGTAATGACTTTTGGGTGACTATGGACATTGTTCCAGACTTGAAAAGAGATGTCTGGTACTTCGCTGACACTCCACCTATTGTTGATGTTTGTAGTGTTCAGAGTTGCGGTGATTTAACCACTGAACAACAACAAGAACTTGATTACTTGTTGAAAACAAAGTTTTACCAAATAGGTTCTGGTTTGGGGTTTACTACGTTGATTGAACATGAGATAGTAACCGAATCTCCTCCTATTAAACAAAGATATTACCCTGTTTCACCACATAAGCAGAAAATTATTGACGATGAGTTAAATAAAATTTTGGAAATGGATGTAGTGGAGCCTTCAGTCAGCCCATGGTCTTCACCCGTTATATTAGTACCGAAAAAAGATGGGACATATAGGTTTTGTGTGGACTACAGAATGCTTAACTCAAAAACAAAAAAAGATGCTTATCCGATACCATACGTGTCTGCAATTCTGGATAGATTACGGGATACTAAATTTGTGAGTTCTCTAGGTATTAGAATTGCCTATTGTCAAATCGGCATCGCTGAGTCCAGTAGGGAAATGACAGCATTCACTATTCCTGGCCACGGCCTTTTTCAATTTAAAAGGATGCCTTTCGGTCTCACCAATGCTCCTGCTAGGTGGCAGCGTCTTATAGACCGCGTGCTTGGTGCTGATCTGGAGCCTTATGTTTTTGCGTATCTTGATGACATCATTATTATTAAATCGACTTTCGAAGGGCATTTGCAGGTTCTGTCAAAGGTCTTCGACCGTCTTGTATCTGCAGGCCTTACTTTATCCCGGGAAAAGTGTCAATTTTGCCAACCCGAGTTGCTGTATTTGGGATACATTGTTGATAAGTTTGGGCTCAGGGTTGATTCGGAGAAAGTTAAGTCCATACTTGATGTAAGTCCGAAAAATGTATCGGAAGTCAGGCGATTCATTGGTATGGCTTCGTGGTACAGAAGGTTTGTTCCGCAATTTTCTGATAAGATTGCACCCATGACTAACTTGACTAAAAAAGGCGTGGTTTAATTGGTCACATGAGTGTGAAACTTCCTTTAATATGATCAAAGAAAACCTTGTTTCGTCTCCTGTTCTGACATGCCCTGATTTCGAACGTTCTTTCATTCTTCAGACTAATGCTTCGGCATATGGATTGGGAGCCGTGCTTAGTCAAGAGTTTAAAGATGGCGAGAGGGTCATTTGTTTCCTGTCCCGATCCTTAACGAACAAGAACAGCGCTATACCACTACAGAGAGAGAGTGCTTGGCTGTGATATGGGCGGTAGAGAAGTTAAGACACTATTTGGAGGGAACTCACTTCACTATCATTACCGACCATTACTCCCTACTCTGGTTGGATAGATTGAAGGACCCTACTGGTCGACTTGGTAGCTGGGCTCTTCGTTTACAGCCATTCGATTATACCATCGTTGGCAGAAAAGGAGCAGATCACGTAGTTCCAGATTTTTTGTCCCGTTCGGTGCCTGTGGTTGATGCAGTTCTGGAGCGTGAGGATTTGTTCAATTTCTCAACTGCTTCTGATAACTGGTACTTGAAAATTAAGGAAAATGTCGAGATATGCCCACATAAGTATCGTCTGTGGCGGTTGCAAAACGATATTCTGTATAAACACGTGAGGTCTGAACCAGACTCCATTGCAGCACAGGGTTCATGGAAGGTGGTAGTCCCAAAGGATTTCCGTAAGCGTATACTGGTTAAGTTTCACGATGATCCTCGTGCTGGTCATACCTGTGTTCATAAGACATACTGGAAGATTTATGCTCTATATACATGGCCAAAAATGAGAGCAGACGTGAAAGCTTACGTGGCCCGTTGTAAAGTTTGCGCTGTTCACAAGCCTCAGCAAGTTCGTCCTGCTGGACTTATGGGAAATAGACAAGATATTACCTCGCCATGACAATTAGTGAGCCTTGATTTCAGTGGCCGTTACCCTTCATCATCGAGAGGATACAGGTATGTTTTAGCAATCACTGACTACTTTACAAAGTATGTTTTGGTATTTCCGCTCCGCTCTGCCACGGCGCAATCACTCTGTAGGATAGTCGAGGAAGAATTGTTTATGGTGTACGGTGTCCCACAATATTTGAACTGTGGTAATGGTGTCCAAATGAAGAGCAATAAATTTCAGGACTTATGTAGGAAATACTCGGTGGTTTTGTTTTTCACTGCTCGATATCACCCACAAGCTAATCACACCGAAAGAACCAATAGGGTTATAAAAACAATGATCCCTTCTTATATAGAAGAACCAGCGGAAATGGTCTGATAATCTCTCAGCAATCGGCTGTGCCATTCGAACATCACGGCATGAAACTACTGGCTTTACCCTTTTCTTTTTAAATTTCGGAAGGGAGTATGTTTATTCTGGGAATCAGTCTGGGGCAAGAATGACTGACAGCAATGTTGAAGTAACAGATCCGCAGAAGAAGAGTCTCGGAGCTCAAGAAGGTTTTCGAAAAGGTACGATTACGGATTGCTAAAGGTGTTGAAAGGAATCGGAAATATTACAATCTGCGGCATCGTGCTGTTAATTTTCCCGTTGGTGAAAAAGTTCTTAGGAAGAATAAAGTATTATCCAATGCTGCAGATTATGTGAATGCTAAATTAGAACCGAAATTCGTATGTCCTTTTGTTATAAATCGCAGTGTGGGTACTAACTATTATGAATTGGTTGATGAGTCTGGTCGTGATAAGGGGATTTGGCATGTGCAGAATCTCAAACCTTACCTCGAGGTTGACAGATCTGAGTCCGAAACTGAGAACGGGTAAACCGTCTTCTAAGTTGGGGGGGGGAGTTGTAACACTTTAAATTTGGCGGAAAACATTTTAGGGCCACCAAAGATGGAAAACCGGTTAATTGTTGGTTGCGGATATTAGCATTGAGAGAATTGGAAGGTTATAAATACATACAACAATATTCGGTGATATAAAGATAAGTAACACCTGTTTTTATAGTTTCGTGGAACAAAGGAGCACATTAAATTGTCAGGAAAGTTTAGACAACGAGGTGGATAATTTTTCGTATATAGTTACGTTACCTTTATATGGGATTTTTATTATAAACCTCTCTGAATTATCATTTTGTAATATTTTAATGATAATTTCCATTTTTGTGGGATTTGAGTCTGAAACTACTGCGAAAAAGATAAGCCACCCAACATCCGAGTAAGTGCCCCTTTTTATTGTTTCTGATGAATTCTAATATAATGTTCGCATTTCGAATAGGGCTTTTTAGTTCTGGAATTTCTAATAGAAATAATACTAATAAGTATTTTTGAAAACCACTCGCCGAGAATCACCTGTGAAAGTAAAATCGCCACCTGACCACTTATCGGCGTGCGGGGGGCACAAACCACCGTCAATCCCAGTTCCTGAAGTCATCAACCCTCGACAACCCCTTTGGCTTTGCTGGCAACGCATCCACCCAGGTACATTCGTTTAATGACGTAAAATCGACCCAGAACAGGAATAGTACGTAGTAATAATTCGTGTCTTGTTTTTTTTCCTTTCCCAATGGGAACAGCGATTTATAATTTAAATTAGTCTGAATGCTTTATGATATTTGGTATATATTTTACTGTGAGGCATATTTAAATTTGGCCAAATTGGACGTGCACGTTAATTTTCATTTGTTGAGAGTCACATACACTACCCGTCCAAAATATTGAACTGGGATATTTTTGAAGATATATATAGGTATATATAATTTTTCTTTGTTGTAAATATAGCAAAAGGTAATCAATTAGATCTTCCATCATTCCTCTACTACCTTACCCATTTGTGTATTTAGGGTAAGATATCACAGATCGTTCGTTATTTTCATTTTTGTTTAAATACTTTGGCGCCACCCTTGAATGATCCGAGCTACATTTGAAGACCCACCCCACTCCCGCTACTAAGACATAGCCGAGGAATGAGTAGCGAACCTAAGGAGTCTAATTGATTAGAGAAGGTAAAAAGAAAGAGAAAAGAAGAGAGTTATAATTATTTTTTTTTGTCTTGGTTTTGGTATTCAATAAGAAGGGGGCGTCATAATTGTATGGATATATCTTTCTACCATCCCATTTAATTGTGGATACTGTGGGCTTGACATAATATGTTGAAATCCCCAGTCATTTGAAAATTGTTTGAATTCTGAACAATTAAACTGCGGTCCTCCATCTAAGAATAAGATAAGAGGTATACCATGTACAGAAAATATATTTTTTAAATTATTTACTACATTTGATGAAGTGGTTGAATGAAGTTTTCTAATCTCTACAAATTTTGAATAATAGTCTATCACTAATAAATATATAATATTTCGAATTTCAAATAAATCAATCCCAAGTTTTTTCCATGGAAATTTAGGAACAGGATGTGGTCTGAGTGGTTCTTTAAAATAATTTTTGGAAAATCTTGCACACGTAGTACAAGAAAGTACAACGTTTTCAATATCATAGCCTATTACGGGCCAATACAACACATCATAAGCTCTTACGGCCGGTTTCATAATAAATTTTATCTGATGGCATGTCATAATGACAACGTTATGTCACTCAATTTTGATGACATAAGGAAGCTCATTATGGGACTAAGTACCATAATGAATTCATTATGGTACTAAGTACCATAATGAAATTCTATAAGGAAAACATGTAATGGTTTGATCAAAAAAGTTTATTCAAAATGCATAACTATGTACAAAACTATTTATTATAAATGGTAAAAGAACAATTACTACAATTTGTAATATTAATTCCAGTGGATTCTACAGTTTTTACATCAGTAGTGGATGATTGTTGGCAAACTTGTAATCCTGTTTGGTTGTTGGCACCAAAAATTGCTTGTGATATTTTTTTCTTTTGTTCTTTCGAATTTTCGATGTAACCTTCAGCGACAGTATTGCTTTTCCATCCGCCATGGCGTTTCACGGTACACAGATCAGCTCCAGAATCAGCCAAAAACGAAGCAGACGATCGCCGAAAACAATGTCCGGTGTATTCTTCAGAGCGAGGTAAATTCAAGAAAGTGGCAATAACTTTTGGCATTTTACCAAAGGTATGTATTCCAACGGGTTGTTTTGTGCATTTCTTATTTCTATAAGTGACATAAAAACGTAGATGGTTTGTGTTGCAAGGTCGTATTTTCACATATTGTCTGACAAGTTCTACCATATTCAATCCTGGGATATTTCCCGAAGTTACGAAAAATTCTCGCATTACCTTTGTTTTTGTATTCGGTAATGTAATTCTAAAAACGGATCCTTCATCTATTACATTTTCAACAAGCATATTTGTCAATTCCTCTCTTCTGCATGCTCCACTTAGTCCAATTATCATGGCAACTTTATTAAATAAGTATGTATCATCTGATGCTTCCGTTAAAAACTTGGTAACATCTTGTTTAGTAAAAATTTTGGATTTTTTAGCTCTGTAACCTTCTGATTTACGTTTTAGTAATGCAACCAGCTGTAGGTACTTAGGGTAAAGTGGGGGAATGCCGGCCGCTTAAGGATATTTGGTTATAAAATCATTGTCGAAGATATTTTAGGGCCCTCATAGGAAAAAAATGAAACAATACAATATGCTTGACTCATTTAAGTAGTAAAAAACATTAGAAAACAAAACATTTAATTATAAAAAAATAAAAAATAAAAGGCTGAAATGGCCGGGATTCCCCGCACACATGGGGTAATACCGGCCTTCATTTACGAACAAAAATCGCATATAAATTTCTTTTCCTTCGATGAATTTGAGCAGGCTTTGTGTGCCCATTGACCACAAATAACACACCTTAGCCAAATTTCTCCATTTTTACCAAATTCTCCGCACACAATACAAATATCTTCATTGACGTCCTTGTCCGAGTCATCGTCTTCTGTTTCTATTTCTTCATTTTCTTTATCTTCTTCATAATTTATCAATGGTGCTGATCTCCTAGACTTTTTTCTTGGTGCAGATATTTGAATTTTTTCCTGAAACACATTCCTTTTCGCGTTTTTAGTAGGTTTTGTATTCTTTTTCGATTGTTTCAATTCTAATGCTTCTTTCAAAGGCGTGGAAGTAAAAATAACAGAATGCTGTTTAGAAGACTTTCTTTTAGATTTTGCCGTTTTAATTTTGGAACATGATGGAACAGTGATAATTTCTGTAAAAGAAACAGTTTTGTTGACTTCATTATCCAATGAAGTAACTTTTTCAGGGGTAGTCTCATTCACTCTCACTTTTGAATTTTCGAAATCCCTGTGTTCACTGTTTCTTTGAAGATTTTCTGCTGGTGCAAAGTCTTCCTCTGCAAAGACGTCTGGATTAAAGGGAAACAATCCAGTAACACTAAAACCCTTGATTGCTTTTTCAGGTGTAGCTACTCTACTGTACGCTTTACTAAATAACTCAGCTACTTCATTGGGGGTTATTTTCTCTGCTGGATGACTGGTCAAAAATTTGTCACATTCATTATGATAGGCAGACTTTAGGGAGGAATAAAAAGACACATCTAAAGGCTGAAGGCGATGAGAAGTGTGGGGTGGGATGGTCAAAACGATGATACCGTTTTCTTTACAAAAAATATACGCCTGTAACGTACAGTGGCTAACGTGGTTATCCAGGACCAGAAGCACAGGATCATCCTGGGATGACTTTACAGTTGACTGAAAATGTTTCAACCATGTTACGAAGAGTTCCTCTGTGATCCAACCATTGTCCGAACATTCATAGACTGCGCCAGGAGGGCCATTTCGCTTCAGTTGTGGCGCCATTCTTTTTCGGGCATAAATAAACATAGGGGGCACATATGTGCCGGATGCACTGAAAGCGCACATTACCGTTGTTGTTTTTCCCCTTTCCCAGCTGGTCACAAATCCAACCCTTCTTTGGCCTTTTGCTGCAAAAATCTTGCTTGGACGCTGGACTGTCGTAATCCCAGTTTCATCACAGTTAAAAATTCTCTGTGGCGAAAATCTATACTTTTCCATAAGAAATCGAAGATTTTTCCAGAGAATCGAAACCTCCTCCCGATTGAAGGCAGTTATTCTATTAATGCTCGTTCCTTCAGGTTTTCGTAGAACAATACTATGGCGTGACATGAATCCGGCTACCCAGTCCTTGCCAGCCTCTTCTTTTTCTTGGTTGAAAGGAGTTTGAATATTATTTGACTTGGCATAAATGAAAGCACACCGTTTTACTTCCTTCATAGTCAAACCAAAGTAAAGGTTAGCCAACTTTTTAACTTGACCTGCAAGTTCGTTTTCGGCCTGGGGCGAAAAAATTGGGTTGCGTCCTAATGAAGGTGTTGAAATATTCTTATTTTTTCGCCTGTCTTGTAAAGTAGACCTAGGAATGTTGAATTTTGTTGCAGCCTGCCTCTCGGGTAACCCGTTTGCAATTGCATTCAGAGCAGCTTCTAACTGTTCCTTAGTCCAAGAAGCTTTGGTTGTTTTTCTTGTATACTTTCGTGGCATCTGTGAAAGAATTAAATAACCCCCTTCATTTCATTATAAAATTCATTTATTCATGGGGTAATACCGGCCGGCCGGAATTCCCCGCCTTAGACTGGCCGGTATTACCCCATATGTACGCTATTTCTGTTTTGTTTGCCTAAAGTTTTTGGTTGAGGTTAGGATGAAGAGATGTGTAACAATTCGAAGATTAACATTGATATTATAAACTAGACCCACAACACAGAGTTAACTGAATAAAAATATCAATTTACATACCTTTAAAAATACCCAATTCTTATAAGTAATAGCACAAAAAACTCTTTTCACTCACAAAACGGCTAACCTCCACATTCGATATTCGAAACATATATGGATATGTTCTAGGGCCACCTATATGCAACCCACAATAAAAATAAAAGTTGTATGGTTGCCAATACACGAGAAACCGTCCGGTCGGTATAACCCCGCTGGCCGGGATTCCCCTACTTTACCCTACTAATATCGACGTTTTTTCTTGTTGATAAAATACTTCTTATCATCGAATAATACGACCAAAGAGAAGATGGTTTTCTTTCCTTAGATAAGCATTCAAAGTAAGCCAACAATACTTTTTCATGAGTGATATTCTTGATTTTTTTAGCAGAACACCATTCTTCGTACCGATTAAACACCATTTCATGTACACTCCGTGATTTTTCCGGCAAAAGGGAGTCCACGATATTTCTCGACATTTCTTCCAAATCAGAAGGTAAGTTATCAGCTTGAGAATCACTCATTTTTGCGCGTATGTTCTGGGGAACATCGCGTTATAGTTTTGCCCAAATGTGAAATTCTGTGGTGCCGTCCGGCCGTTGCCACGATAACTTGAGAACGGAGAGAGCTAGCGACTTGAAATTTTCAGAGTAGGTGGCGCATCCAAATACGACGGACAAGTTCGTTAATGGGTATAATCGGCCCAATGGTTTCCGAGTAATAATTTTGTTTTCAACCAAAATGAATCCGATCGAATTTAAACTTGGTGAATAGTTGTAGAATATAGACCTAAGCACGTTCGTGAAATTTTGTGAGAATCGTATAGCTAGAAAATTATTAAAAAATTATTGAAAAATATTTTTGTTGTCACGATAACCTGAGAACGGAAAGAGATAGCGGCTTGAAAATTTGAGGTTTGGTTGTGCATCAGAATGCGACATTTGAGTTCGTTTATGAGCATAATCGTCCAAAAGGTTTTAGAGTTATAGCCATCTGAAATTTTCTGAAATTTGGTTGTTTTTTGTTCCTCATTAACTCGAAGAATACAAAACCGATTGAATTCAAGCATGGTTATTAGTTGTAGAATGCAAACGCGAAAATTCTTGCAGAATTTCGTGAGGATGGTATAACTAGAAAATTTAAAAAAAAATAATTAAAAATAATTGAAAAAAATTCCATATATCATAAACTATTCGTCCGGCATGGCTGAAATTTTGGAAGAGCCTTCAGAACCTAACTCTACTGCAGAATTCCAAGTTTGAACATGATCGGATCTATATTGTTTGAGAACCGGGCAGCCTTTTGTGAGTTCGGTAGCGTAGTGGTAGCCAAGTGTAGCGGATGGGAATCGTCGTATGATAATATGTAGTCTATGGTCGTATTTTTGCGAGAACCTTCAAAAATAAAATAAAAATATGAATGTCATGATGACATATTTTCGCTCGTATATTATGGGAAAATCGTCTTATTTCATCACAAATCTATGGGAGATGATAGCCCTACATTAGTGGTCAGACCTGGTTTTGAAAGAGATCCTCCTTAGGAGGAGGCAACTAAATATTGAAGGGATTTCTATGAACAAGAGTGAATATCTTTGAGAAATAGAGAAGGCGATTCTTCTTCAAGAGATCCATGTGCCTTCAGAGGAGTATATTTGCGAGAGGGGACTTTTGAAAGGTTATGTATTATTTTTAATATGATATCGCTGAAATTTTGCTGAAGGCTTCTGATCTTGTAAGGTGAGAGGCTCATTTGTGGATATTAAATCTTGTGATGGGTAGAGAGGAATTTTAGGCCATGTAGGCCATTAAGGCCCGCACTTGCACGAATGCGGGTTATCTAATTAAATCCGGATTAACTCTAAACCTAGGGTTAAATTGATAATAGGTCTTGCACCTTCAAGAGTTAGAGCCTAACCCTGGGTTAAAACTATAAAAACTTAACCCGGCAAAATAGCAGGGTTAAATGGCTAAGTCCGGGTTAGTCATGTAAAAATTGACATTTCTAATTTAAATAGTTTCGATTTGTGATGAATTTCTGGTAAATAATAAATATTAGCAGTGATCGGTAACTTGCTTGTGTGGTATTTTTGAGAATGATTCATGATTAATGGATATACTACAAACTACATTCTGATCTACGCATGCGCCCCGTTTTAACCTCAACATCGAATCTGAATCTGATCAAAACACAAATACAAAACGTAAACAAAATATTCTCAATCCACGAAGTACGAACGAGTATTCCTTCCGTTGAAAATAATCGAGATTACCTTGTATTTGAAGATTGGAGGAATCTAGAAATATTGTTTACGTATGTGAAAGAAATTCCAAATTATGGAGAACTGTGGAAAAGTTGTTCAGAAAGAAGATATCTGGTATATGTCCTTCAGGATTTCTGGCTAAAAATCAGCAGTAAGTAATAGAAGTGAATTGAATGAATTACTTTACTCAGAGAAATCCAAGTCTTAATATTTCCTTTCAGGTTGGAATGAATTAAGGTCCAGTTGACGGAGAGCAAAAAAGTAATGCTTTTCGACAAATAGAATGCATGAGTTACTCTTGGAGTTACTGCAGATAGAATTCTTAAAAACAAGGTATATGGAACTTAGTCGATTGAATATTTGTGAAGATTAAGTATATCTCATGAGAAAATTTAATATTGATAAGAGGCAACCAAGATGACATGAACACTAAAATTTTTAAAGTTCAAGAGTGGAATAGCCAAGAAGAAAATCTAGTGTTTCTATTCAAACAAATTGGTGGTGGTTCTCATATCGTTGAAATGACAAAGGGACGTATCTGCAATAAGCAAGTTTCAAGATATTCTCGTTTTGAAATTCGAGAGTGATCGATAAATCAGGGAGTGAACGAAATAAACCGATTCAATTGTCCAGAATGGACAATAGAATTCATCTTGGTAAATTCGATTAAGAAGAGTCTCCAATACAGGAGAATAGACAATAATAATCATCATGGTGAATTCGATTGAGAAGAGTGTCCAATACAGGAGAATAGACAATAGAATTCATCATGGTAATTTTAAATATGATTTGTTGATTATTATGATTGACTATCGTTGATGTAGTAAGAGGATATTCAAAGAATTCAAATCGAAATTCTGTTTATACTATTTATTCATATCCATTTTCTTTCAATAATATATTTAAACAATTCATATATCTCCTCAAAATATTTATCTGGATCACGAACACCCTCACCATGACATCCGCTGAATAGTCCATCTTCTATGCAATTCTCAATGTCGTATTGCGTATCGGATTCTATTTTATGTCTCATCCTCATTTGAAGAGGTATTGCAGCAATTGATAACGGAGCATATCTTTCAAATGATTTCATGCATGCTTTCCACGGAAATATCCTTTCAGGGTCGCTTCCCAATACTCTCACTCTTTGCGAAAGAATGTTATAGTAGAATTTTAATAATTCGTCAATATGTCCTAGTTCATTTCTAGAGCTACAGCCGAATATGACATTGGTGACGTCAAATAGTGGAGAACTGAAGAAAGTCAGCTGCCAGTCAATTATTACTACTTTGTCGGGACTGTTTTCCTCTTCATTCTGAAAAAAATTTTACACAAACGTTCATTATCTTCTTGAGAAATTTAACACAATATGATTTATATTCGTATGTGCAGAATGACAAGTGAGATAATACTAAATCATAGCCTACGGTAGAGCGGTGTTGCTTGGCCAACAGAGGTGACTTTGCCGAACTGCTTAATATTTTAAGTTTTATTTCATTTTTGTAAAGTTGACTACATCTCACCGACAGCACGAATGGGAACTGTTAACCACGGTATATCTCCACCGGATCACCGGATGCGACGGTCGCAGTCGTCTGGAGTGCGTTGAATGAGTGCTACGCTGTGTTATGTGAGTGGGTAAGTTTTTAACATGTTTATAAATGCGAAATACTAAGGGTTGTGTAGAATATATGACAAGGACAAGCGGTACATCAAAATACATTTAGCAGCTTACTAAATGTATTTAGGGTCACGTAAAAAAAAACTTAAAGCATTTGGTTAAGAGGGTTTCTTTATTTCGGGAAATTTTTCTATCGTTACAGTTTTGCGTCAAGACAAAAAGAAGTTGGGTGTGAGGAAATATCGTAATTATACGGAGGAAACACTAAACCTATAGAGCGTTCCCTGCTAAGAAAATTGTTAAACATTATGCCGGACAAGTTATGGAAACAGATGATGATGGGTTTGTAGTAAAATATTTGGTGAAAAAGAAAAATGAATTTGTCTATCCCAATCTTGATGACACATCATACGTCCAGGAAATGGATGTTGTAACAAAATTGTAAAACCAACGTCTTCCAGGGGACATTATTAATTCCATAGATACTTAAGGTAGTATAATATTAATTAGTTTGCGTTTTTTAGTCGCGTTTGCAAATGTTTCTAGTTTATTGGATCTCACAGCCGTTTTTGAGTTCATATATTGATTATTTACAAAGAGACTGATTTTTTTGTATTTTATACAGAATCATAGCTTTCATGTTCCTATAATTTGTTGTTTTATTCGTCTCTAATAGCAACCTTGTCTTTAATACATTTTTGAAACCTTTTTTGTGGAAAAGACACCCCCTTACCTTCATAAAATTGTCAACAAACTGATTTTAAAGGCATTGGCAAACTCGCACCAATATGCGGGTGACTTTGCCAAATTTTTAAAAATTAAAAAAATAATGTTACGCACCTTTTCTTATGTTACTAACAACAGCAGTAGATGTAGCTAAAATGTTGAAATTATACATAGTTTACAAAAGACTCATTTTGCGTAAAAATAAAAAGGTTACAACAAGAAAACTATGAAAAGTAGTGCAAAGTCACACCGCTCTACAGTACTTTAATTACAGGCCAGAATATTCCGTGAATATGTGGTATTGCCAATTTTACCTCGGAGGGCAACCGATAGTAACCAATACAGTGGATATCTAGATTTGAGTTCTATCACACATGTTGTAGATGTAAATATTGAAAAAAATTCCACTGACTTCAGATAGTTTATTTATCAGTATCCCGAGACAAATTCGTAAATTAACTTATGATGCATTTACTTCAAGTTCTTCAAATCAACCGAGTTATATGTCTTCTGCAATAACTCACAAAAAAAAAACTGACCCAGAGCATCGAGACAAAATTTAGGTATTGGTATTATCTGAATATTTTGCGGAAAATTTGTCGAATATTCCTTATAATGTTACTTTATATAATTTAGCCATCCATAATAAATCAATTCAAATCATCTTGAGAGGTATAATTAGAGCGAGATAGCATTTTACAACATCGATGTACAAAAATAGTTATTTATGTACCAAGGACGAAAAACTGTCTATTATAGTCGAGTCTGCAAATTGATATCCGGAGCGGAGCCGAGGATAGCAAGCCGGTGAGACAAAAGACACTTTTCCGCCGAGGCGCATATTCAATTTTTTCGTCGACCTCTACATATTTATATGAACATGAAGTTACTTTTTTTTGTATTTCTCGAAATGTCAAAAATTTAATCCGCAGAAATCGGGTAGCATTATTTTCAATTGTGATTGCATTCATAAGCAATTTAGCATTGTAAATAAGATAGAAATTTAAATGCATATATCGAATAAATCTGGTACTCATTAGCTCCTCCGACCGCAGCGCGTCAGCGTCTATTCGTGTTACGACAAGATTTCGGAAACGCTTAGTGCTTAGTAATCCTCGGAAGTGCTCGGGAGCACATGAGGGATTACTAAGCACTAAGCCTTTTCATGTAGTGCTCGAATTACTAAGCCCTAAGCACTGGTTTTAAAAAGTACTCGGGAGCACAGTACTCGGGAGCACAAAATGGCTTCAAGCACATTCACAAGCACTAAGCACAATGCTTCGGCTCAGCTCTGTACATAAATGATGCGTATTGTCTTCGACAAAAATCTGAAACTCTGCTAACACCCTGCATTGCAAGAAAATATATGCATAAACGAAGGGAATATTAGCATAACACTTACATAGTGGAATAGATAATTGTTATTCCAAGAATCTCCATGCTTTATCACTATATGTTCTTCATTTTCATTCGATATGGCATCCATGATCATTCGATCATAATTCGTTTTAAGGTTCTCCAAGTTTTTGATAACGTGATGTCTATTTCTGCGCTCGAACAGTTCAATAGTTTCCTGGATTTCATGCCTAATGGTATTTGTAATGTTCTTGGTTCGTATGAATATATTTCGGTTGTAGGGATAATAACGCAATTTTTTTCATGAAACGTATATTCGCTATATCTTCCAGATTACAACTGACTGTACAATTAATATGCATATGTGAATACTACCTTTTGATATAGAGGGGATTAACTTCGGCGGATTGAATACATTACAGATATCTCCCCTTTTAAAATTGATATTATTTACAAGAACATTTTGAATCAATTACAATCTTACAATCTAATCTGATACTAGTTACTAATCTAATACTAATTAATTTATATGTACAATTTACAATTCTATTCCATATCTTTGAATAGGTTTAGTATTTCTTTTAGGTCTCGAATTTCCTAACTCATTGTGATCAGATTCAACATTAACGTCTTTAAAATTGCTGTCCTCAAATTCCTTACTCTTTATTACCTCATCAACTATTGCTTCTTTATGATCTATTTCTTTATCAGATTCTACTGAAATTCCAGAAGTGAATACATCCGGTTGAAAAGTTTTACGCATTTGATTTGAATGACGTTTCCAGGAAACCTTCAGCTCTGGAATCTCAATAAAATATGTACATCTTCCCACTTTTTTATTTACTATTCCCTTAATCCACATTACCTTAGGTCTAAATCTATAATCCTTAACTAAAATTACTTCACCCAAATCATAATGAATTTTTCTTTTTCCCTTAAAGTATTGTTTTTGTTTATTTTGTCTTACTTCTACCCTATTTTCAACTTCATTCTTGTCAATTATTTTCTTTTTAACATGAGGATTTATCAAGTCAAATTTAGTTCTTAATGAATGTCCGAACATTAAATTCGCTGGGCTAACTCCTGTTGTGCAGTGAGCAGTGTTTCTATAATCTAATAAAAATCTACAAATAATCTGATTGGTAGTGGACTGATGGTCCGCAGTGAGAGCTTTCATCAGAGCGCCTTTAACCAATTTTACACAATTTTCGGCCGCACCATTTGAAGAGGGATTATATGGTGGGGATGTCATATGTACAATACTATTTCTTGAAAGGAATTCAGTGAATTCTTGTGAGGTGAAGGAAGTAGCATTATCTGAAACTAGAAATTTTGGTATTCCAAAAGTCGCAAATATTTTCCGTAAATTCTCCATGGTAGTAAATGAATTAGTGGTGGTTGTTTCACTTACTTCTAACCACTTAGTATGCGCGTCAATAGCAATTAAATAAAATTTATTTTTGAAAGGTCCTAAATAATCTATGTGTAGACGTTCCCATGGTTCCGCAGGAAATGTCCAACTATTTAATTCTATCTTACTAGGATTTTGAAAATATTTATTGCAAGAATCACATTGTTTTGTTAGTAACTCAATTTCTTTATCTATCCCCGGCCACCATAAGTAACCTCTTGCAATCGACTTCATCTTCACAACTCCTAGATGTGTAGCATGTAATTCTTCTAGAATTGATCCGCGTAAAATTTTAGGAACTACGATCCTATGATTCCAAAAGATACAATTATCTTGTATTGTAAATTCATATCTCTTAGAGAAATATCCTTTCATTTTGTCGTCTGGACACTTATCCGGCCAACCCTTGTTAACGTAATGTTTGATTTCTTTCAAAATGTTGTCTTTTTCCGATTCCAATTTAATTTGAGAATAATGAATATTAATTTCTGAACTATTTGAGAAGAAGTGACAATAATCTAAGTCTTTTTCATTAATTTCCAAACTATCGTCAGTAGTAGGAAGCCTAGATAACCAATCTGCATGGTTTTCTTTGGAACTGACATATTCAATGTCATAACTATAATTTGCCAGTATCACCGCCCACCGTCTTAGTCTATTAGCCGCATACTCTGGAATACCCCTTTTAGGACTAAATATAGAGAGCAAGGGACGATGGTCAGTTCTTAGCGTAAAATGTTTAAGATACAAATATTGATGAAACTTAACGACTCCAAAAATCAAGGCATAAGCTTCTTTTTCCAATTGTGAATATGATTGTTGAGCTTTATTCAATGTTTTTGAGGCAAATGCAATAGGTTTTTCAACACCTGATGGAAAAATATGACTAATAAATGCTCCTACGCCATAACTACTTGCATCTACCGTCAATCTTATTGGTAATTTTTCATTATAATGCACTAAAATATCAGATGACGTAAGCATGTTTTTGATTTTGCTGAAAGCATTTTCGCAATTATGATTCCATTTGAATGATACATTTTTCTGGAGTAGTGAATACAAAGGAAATAATGTGGAGGATAAATTTCTGATAAATTTTCCGTAATAATTAACTGAACCTAGAAAACTTTTCAACTGCGTTACATTTTCCGGTCTCGGAGCATTCTCAATCGCATTAACTTTATCTTTACAAGGATGTAAACCTTCTTTATCAATTACATAACCTAGGTATTCAACCTGATCCTGAAAAAATTTACATTTATTTAGACTCAATTTGAACCCGGATTTATCCAATATATTAAAAACTAGTCGCAATCTACACAAGTGCTCCTGAAAATCTTTACCTGTAATCAGGATATCGTCTATAAAAATCGCAACACCGTCAATACCTTGGAATAACGATTCCATAATCTTCTGAAATTTGGCAGGTGCTGAGGCTATACCATACGTTAGACGATTAAACCTGAACAAACCCTTGTGTGTCGAAATGGTTAAAAGCTCCCTGGATGAATGATCAACAACTATCTGCTGATATGCTTGTGAAAGGTCCAACTTTGAAAATTGTTCTCCACACTGCAACGTACCAAACAGATCTTCTATGCGGGGAATTGGATATTTATCCACTTCGATATAAGGATTGATCGTTATCTTGAAGTCAGCACATAGTCTTACTTCTCCAGTCTTTTTCATGACTGGCACCACAGGAGTTGCCCAGTCGCTATAGTCAACTGGTGTCAGAATACCTAAATCAATAAGTCTATTAATTTCATCTTCAACTAGATCGCGAATTGCAAATGGTAATGGCCTAGCCTTAAAGAATTTTGGACTCACACTTGGATCCTTCAATTTAATGATAGCTAAACCCTTATTGAATTTTCCCAATTCACACGAAAATAATGAACTAAATTCATTAAGTAATTCACCAACCTCTTTATCAATGTTTTTCTCAACAAAATTCAACTTTTCAAATTTCACATTGAACTTATTCAAAAAATCTCGACCTACGATTGGTGGTCCTCCATTTTTAATAACATATAAATCTATGAATTTCTGAACATTTTGAATTTCCATTGCAACCCTGAAATAACCCATTGGTTTAATTTTTTCTCCATTATAAAAACATAATATTTTGTCAGTGGTTAACAATTTATTTCTTGGAAATTTGTTGAAATAATCCCTATCTGAAATAGCACTAATGCTTGAACCTGTATCAATTTGAAAATTGATTATAATTCCATTCAATTTCACCTTAATATTATATGGTAAATGTTTAGCATCCGTCAGTGAAAAAAGTTCTAACTCATCAACATCATGATCCCTATTTTGAAGTGTTATCAAATTATTTTTCTCAGTTCCTTTCTTATATTTACTATGTTTTTTAAAACAAACATTGGCTAAATGACCTTTTTTGTGACAAAAATTACATATCGAATTAGCATGAAAACACTTATCTTTTGTATGCCCTATGCGGCCACATACTGCGCATTCCTTCTTATATGTCATCTTAGAACCATTGCTTGATTCTGGTCGCCGATTGGTCCTGGGATGTTTCTGCATCCCCCCTTCCTTCTGGCGGTTGCGCACATACAGTACTTCATGCTTGACCGTTTTTCCTTCTTGAAAATGTCCCTCCTGGCCATTTTTACCTTTTGATGATGAAAACGCCGCCATTTTGAGATTTGCTAACTTGATCGCATCAGCCAAGGAAATGGTGATTTTCTCTTCCACAAGTCGATCGAAGACAGGTCCTCGCCCAAATCCACAAATAAATTTATCTCTGAGCGCGATTTCGAGGTGATTCTCAAATTCACACTGTACTGCCAATCTTCGAACACGTGCTGCCCACTCATTTGCAGATTCTTCCGGTCTTCTTTCGGCTTCATAAAATTTAATTCTTTCCGCGAACGGTGTACGCACCGGCGTGAAATGATTATCAAATATCTCTAACAGCTGTGAATAACTTTTCATCTCTGGCTTCACCGGACTGCATTGATCGAACATTAGGCCATAAGATTCTTCATCCAGCATGTTGAGGAAAATCGCTCTTCTCTTATCATCCATGATGTTGTTCGCTTCGAAATAGTTATCGAGTCTTGCTTTATATATTGTCCAATCTGATATATTAAAATTAAATTCTTGTAGTTTCCCGATGAGACTGTTCTGTCCGATGTAACTATTGTCTTGCGCCATTATGGTCCTTTTCACTATCACTAGGTATCACTGCTTAATTTTGTCCAATTATTTATTTTACTATTTATTTATAGTTTATTTTTTACCTCGTCGCCACTGTAATGTTCTTGGTTCGTATGAATATATTTCGGTTGTAGGGATAATAACGCAATTTTCTTCATGAAACGTATATTCGCTATATCTTCCAGATTACAACTGACTGTACAATTAATATGCATATGTGAATACTACCTTTTGATATAGAGGGGATTAACTTCGGCGGATTGAATACATTACAGTATTGTTCATAAGTTGGAGCCATTTGGTGTCTTTCTGCACTGTTGCTAAACTGTCAAATACTTGTCGGTTTTGATCTCTGTAGGCGAGATTGAATGCATGCCATTCACCATAAGCTGCAAGTACTAACTTCACGTGCTTCATATCCAAATATTCATTTATTTCATGAAGTCTGTAACCTTCAGGCTTTAAGTTCTCCAAAATGATGACGTATTGGTCTTCTTTATTCACGGTCCCATAGCAATGTGGTATAGCTTCAAAAGGAGTAGTGTTGTTTTCTTCTGCGAATTTGGCAAATAATGGTACAATTTTCGAATAGATATTAACTTCGTTTGCATAGATCACACGCAGGTTCAAAGTATTCATTATGATATCGCTCCCTTTATTTTTCTTTATGATGAGTTTGATGATTTGTTGTATTCCATTTTTTTCTGCAATCACATCGGCGAATTCAATTTCACCTGCGTATCCACCATTTTTATCGTAGTTTGGAAATTTAAACTCATAAGTATAGAAGTTATGGTTTTGAAATATCTCAGTCAACAAGTTTTTTATTTGCTGTTGATTTTCTGTCATTTTTTGATTGAGTTAGTATCAGGGAATCACAGTGAGGATCAATGGAAATGAACTGAATAGTTTCAATTTTCGATGGCATTTGAAGTATGTATTTATAATTCAGAGTAGATCATATGATATTTGGCACACTCGTTATCATATTTGGCTAGAGATTAGAATACTTTATCAGTGGCGTATAGAGAGCTGAAAGAGGGGGACACTTGGATACACTGAAGTTGAAATGTCTGGAAAATGTAACTACATACCTACATAATAATGATAATGACCAACGGCATCGCCATTTTTTGCGCGTATGTTCTGGGGAACATCGCGTTATATTTTTGCCCAAATGTCTGTAACTTTCGAATTTTTTGACGAAAATGGTCTCAAACGATTAAGTTCGACTCCCCAATGAAGAATTCGAGGTCAAATTTGATTCTGTCCGTCCGGCCGTTGCCACGATAACTTGAGAACGAAAAGAGCTAGCGACTTGAAATTTTCAGGGTAGGTAGCGCATCCCAATACGACGGACAAGTTCGTTAATGGGCATAATCGGCACAGTGGTTTCCGAGTAATAATTCTGTTTTCAACCAATATAAATCCGATCGAATTGAAACTTGGTGGGTAGTTGTAGAATATGAACCTAAGCACGTTTGTGCAATTTTGTGCGAATCGTATGGCTAGAAAATTTTAAAAAAATTATTAAAAAATATTATTGTTGTCACGATAACTTGAGAACGGAATGAGTTAGCGGCTTCAAGTTTTCAGGTTAGGATGTGCACCAGAACGCGACATTTCAGTTAGTTTATGAGCATAATCGGCCAAACGATTTTAGAGTTATAGCCATCTGAAATTTTCTGAAATTTGGTGGTTTTTGTTCCTCATTAACTCAAAAAATACTGAACCGATTGAATTCAAACATGGATATTAGTTGTATAATGCCAACGCGAAAATGTTTGCAAAATTTGGTGAGGATAGCATTTGTAGAAAATTATTAATAAATCATTGAAAATAAAAAAGAAAAATTCTATATATCAGTAACTATCTGTTTGAAATTGCTGAAATTTGGCAAGAGCCTTCATAACCTAACTCTACTGCCAAGTTTCAAGTTTTAATACGATCGGTTAAATATTGTTGGAGATTCGAGCATTCTTGTGTGAGTTCAGTAAATGGGTGACCGTTACCTCGATAACTTTCGAACGAAAGGAGATAGGGACTTGCAATTTTCAAGGTAGGTTGCGTATCCGAAAGGGAGAGTTGAGTTCGTTTTTGGGCAAAATCGGTCTAATGGTTTCCGAGTTATACCCACCTGGAATATTATTTCCTTAATAACTCAAAAAATAAATATTCGATCGAAATGGTGCTTGGTAACTAGTAGTAGAAAATCAACTTAAAGACGTGTTTAAAATTTTGTAAGAACCGTACCCCTAGAAAATTTGACAAAAATGACGAAAAAAAAAATTTTAAGAACCGTACCCCTAGAAAATTTAAAAAAAATCACGAAAAAAAAAATTGGTTCAAGCACTGACGTGAAGTCAGAAGCTTTTGCGCGTATGTTCTTTTGTCCATTCTTCTATATTGGACACCCTTAATCGAATTTACCATGGTCAATTATGTTGTCCATTCTCCTGTATTGGACACTCTTAATTCGAATTTACCATGGTAAATTCGATTAAGGGTGTCCAATATAGAAGAATGGACAAAAGAACATACGCGCAAAAGCTTCTGACTTCACGTCAGTGCTTGAACCAATTTTTTAAATTATATTAAATTCTACCTGACAATAATTATTGAGTTTGACAGCGATAAATAAATATTGCCGTTACAACCTGATGACGTTGTCAAGGAAATGGCAAAGCACAGCTCACTCACCTACTAATATTTGAAACTACACAATACTTACTCCTTTAAAAATAGTTGGCATTGTGACATGTCGAAAATGCAGTTTTTAATTTTTCGAAAATGTATTGATATAAATGCCATCAGATAAAATTTTGTATGTAATACGAATCATAAACAATCATTATGGCACACGCCGTGTTATCGGACTCGGCTACGCCTCGCCCGATAACATTCACGACTTGTACCATAATGATCGTCTTTATGATCCTTATTACATAAATAACTATTAAAGTTCCCTTAAATTTAAAGTATCCTTCAAAGTGACATTTTGGTTCAAAATGTCCAACTAAAGGATGCTTCAAATTTAAAGGAACTTAAAAATGTATTATGAAACCAGCCGTTAGTTTGGTTTTTGTTACACCTAAATGACATATGTGCAACAAACGAAGGATTTCTTTCCTTAATGTCTTTGGAACAATCATACTATTTCCTTTATAGAGCACACCTTCGATTGCCACAATTTCATCTCTTACATTCCAATATCGCTTAACTTCATCTTTACATAAAGAACGCGCATTTGGCCATCCTTTCATTACATAATCAAAAAGATTCTGAAGCTCGGAATCCTTTATTGTTTCCTGTTTGAATTGTTCAAGTTTTTTAGAGCTAATCGGGAAGTTCTCAATCTAAATAATGTACTTGAGCATCGTAATCAGGTGTGAATGAATGATCATCATCACAAGAGGACGAATTGAGCCTACTGAGAGCATCGGCTATATACATTTCTTTGCTTGGCTTGTAAATTAAGTTTATATCATATATTTGCAAATCTAATAGCATTCTCTGCAAACGCATTGGACAGTTAACTAGAGGTTTTTTAATGAGACTCAAAAGTGGTTAGTGATCCGTTTCAATAGTCACCATCTTACCAAAAATGAAGTGATGATACTTCTTACAACCATATACAATAGCGAGCATCTCTTTCTCAATCTGTGCATATGATTGTTGTGTTTGTGTAAGTGATTTTGAAGAATAAGCTATAGATTTTTCATTCTGAATTAAAGCTGCGCCTAAGGCATGTTTACTTGCATCTACTGTTAATTTGATAGGTAAATTTGGATTGTAAATTTGTAATATTGGAGGTGATATTAAGATTTATTTAAGGTTATCGAAAGCTTGCTGTTGTGTATCTTCCCATTGAAAGCAAATATTCTTTTTCAAAAGTTCCCTTAAGGGTTTATTTAATCCAGACAAATTTGATATGAATCTTATGTAAGTAGTTCAAAATACCTTAAAATCTTTGTAATTCTTTCACTGAAGTAGGCACAGGATAATTTTTAATTACACTTATTTTAGAATCATCAGGTTCTGTACCTGCTTTATTTGTGATTATATGACCTAAATATTTTATTTTATCAACATTAATTTTGCATTTATTCTTGTTGAATTTTATATTATTGAGTCTAGCCCTGTCAAGTACTTGTTTAAGTCTATCATCGTGTTCTTCCTTGGTTGATTCCCATATTAAAATATCATCAATATACATATATATTGTTACACCTTCAATACCCTCAAAACATTCTAATATTTTTCTTTGAAATACTTCACTTGCACTTCTCAAACCATATGGAAGTCTTAAAAAACGATATCTACCAAAAGGTGTATTAAATGTACATAATTTTGAACTTTTTCTATCTAATTTTATATTCCAAAATCCATTTGCAACGTCAAGTACCGAAAAATGTTTTGCATTTTATAATCTATTAATTATTTCTTGAAATGTACGAATTTGAAAATGTTCTCTATAAATGACTTTATTCAATTCTGAAGGATCTATACACAATCGAAAATCTCCATCTGTTTTACTCACAATTACTAAAGAATTGACCCACTCAGTTGGTTCAATTTCTTTAACGATAATTTTTTGTTTACATAATCTATCTAACTTACATTTCAGTTTCTTGTGTATATTCAAAGGAATTTTTCTAGCACAATGAACAACTGGTTCAGAGTTTGGTTTAATTCTGATGTTCTATTGACCTGGAAGGCACCCAATTCCTTGAAAAAGATCGTTGTATTGGTCTATGATATTGTTCACCAGAGTAAATACTAGTTTTGCAATGTTGAGATCTCTAATAGTTTCCAATCCTAATATATTTGGTCCATGATTCCTAATGATATAAAATTTTATATCATATTTACTATTTTTAAATATGCAATTTAAATTAACTGTGCCTAAAATATTCAGTGTTTCACCTGTATAAATATGTAATCTAGATTTACAATTTTTCAATTTAGTATTCTTCAAATATTCATTATATTTATCAAATGAAATATAACATTGGCTTGAGCACCTGAATCTACTTTAAATTATATGTTTTCATTATTTATCATTAAATTAACTTTCCATTCATTCATACTATTTTTATTTTCAATCATACCTACGAATAAATCCTTGAACTGTTCATCTTCAGTGTCCGATTGACTCTGATTCACATTATGTATGCTACGATTCCTTGAAGTTTTGCATAATTTCGAAAAATGGTTCATTTTCTTACATAAAGTGCACCTCTTACCGAAATTGCCGACATTGCCTTGTTGATGTTTAGTACCACATCTTCCACATGAATTATATTCACGTGAATAATTCCGACATACCGATGTTGTCCTCTGCGCCGAAGTACCTGGGAAATTTACATTACGCTCGCGTGACTGCGTGGTGAATTTTCTTCTGTTTTCTGGATTTCTGAAATGCTGTGTTGTCATGTTTGTTCTTCTATCCTTTTCTTTTCTTCTCTACATATTGATGTCGTTTTCTTCAACTGACTGAATAGATGACTTCTTGGAACATATGATTTGTAGTTGATTCTTTGTTAACTCAGCCGATTTACAAATTTCAATGGCTTTTTCTAAATCGAGATTTTTTGATCTTAATAATATGTCTTTCACAGCTATGTCCTTTTTTCCTAGAATCAATCTATCTTTTATTAGGCTATCTGTTAAGGTGGAAAATTCGCAGGTTTCACTCAATTCTCTTAAAGATGTTACATACTCGTCGATTGATTCGTCTGTCTTCATTTCCCTTGTGAAAAATATGTGCCTTTCATATGTTACATTCAATGTAGGCCTGAAATATTCTTCAAATTTTTCAATTACTTTTGTATAATCCATGGCATCCCCTGGTTTCTGGAATTTAGAGGTGTTGTATATTTTTAAGCCCTTGTTTCCAATATGATTTAGGAGGAGAGCACATTTTATTTCTGATGGATCTTCGTTCTGCTTCGAAGCTAGTAGGAACAAGGTGAATTTCTGCTTGAAGAAACGCCATGCTTCTGCAGGATCTTTGTCTTGTTCCATCGTACCTGCCTTCATAAAATTTTCCATTTTGCACTTAGAACTTGAAATTGCTTTTTATAAGCTTCACTTTTATTTTTATATTTTCAAATTTACTGAAGTGGTTCGCTTCAAGACTGCGCCATGTTATATTCTTTATATATTCGGGAATCATTCAAACACATTAATACTTGATATCCGGAACTCTTCTGTCTTTATTTTATCAAATTACAAGCATGCTCATACGCATCCCCACTACCTGCGCATTAGCTATATTAATATTAACTCATATATGACAGGCTCATCCCCTGTGGCGGACATTTGGAGGTGATAGGGAGGTCTGGGTGACCTCCCTGCGATATCACAATAGACCTCTCAAAATATTACCCGGCGTGAGCAGTTTGAGAACTTCCCCATGCGATATCTCTGTTATAGGTGAAATATAAATCCCAATCCCCGCGCCTCTTTGGGACGAGTAATTCTTGTTGGGATTAATAACTAGGAAATTTGGTTTCTTGGAATCTTAGGTATCTTACCTATATTTCCTCTATGCATCCAAAATCTTTAACGCTCTACGCTACGGCGTTTCCGTTTATATAAAAAATTGGTTCAAGCACTGACGTGAAGTCAGGAGCTTTTGCGCGCATGTTCTATTGCCCATTATCATGTATTGGAAATTCTCGAATTTACCATGGTAAATTCGATTAATAGTGTCCAATACAGGAGAATGGACAATACAACATGCGCGCAAAAGATTCTGACTTCACATCAGTGCTTGAACCATTTTTTTTTCTAGTGATACAATCCTCTTGAAATTTCGCCTAAGTATTTATGTCGGCATTCACCAAAAAATTACCAAGTTAAATTCGATCGGATCTGTTTCGTTTGAAAACAAAATTGATACTCGGAAATCGTTCGTTCTATTATGCCCCTAAACGAACTTGTCCGTTGCATTTGGATGAGCAATGTAACCTGAAAATGTCAAAGTCTTTCCATTCGAAAGTTATCGTGGCAACGGCCACACACCCAGCTACTGAATTCACCCAAGGCTACTCAGATCTCCAAAAATATAAATCCAATCGCGTTCAAATTTGGAACTTGGTTGTAAAGCTTGGTGTTGAAGGCTATCTCAAAATGTTGGCGATATATAATTTCTGAGAAACAGAAATTTTTTCAATGTTATTTTTTCAATTATTAGTGATGTGATCCCCACGAAATTTCGCAAAAATTTGGGCGTCGGCATTCTACAATGAATTACCATGTTTGAATTAGATCGGTTTGGTATTTTTTGTGTTACTGAGGAAATAAGAAAATTTAAGATTATAAACTCAATAAATGTTTGGCCGTTTCTGCATGTTAACAAGCACACATGTCACATTCGGATGGGCTACCTACCCTGGAAATAATAGCAAGTCGCTATTTCCTTCCGTTCTCAAGTTATCATGAGATACATAATATTTTTTCATAATTTTGTTTAAAATTTCTTGTGATGCGACCCTCACAAAATTTGACGCACGTCTTTGTGTCGGTATTCTAAAACTAGTTACCAAGTTTCAACTCGATAAGATCAGTAGTTCTTGAGTAATCAAGAAAACAATTTTCCAGGTGGGTTTAACTCCGTTTGGCCGATTATGCTCAACAACGAACCTAACTAGCCCAGTCGGATGCACAACCTACCCTAAGAATTGCAAATCACTATTTCTCTCCGTTCGAAAGTTATCGTGGCAAGGTCAAGTTACGATTCGCACATAATATCACAAACGTGCTTAGGTTCATATTCTACAACTACTCACCTAGTTACAATTCGATCGGATTTATATTGGTTGAAAACAAAATTATTACTAGGAAACCATTGGGCCGATTATGCCCATTAACGAACTTGTCCGTTGTATTGGGATGCGCCACCTACCCTGAAAATTTCAAGTCGCTAGCTCTTTCCGTTCTCTAGTTATCGTGGCAACGGCCGGACAGAATTAAATTTGACCTCGAATTCTTCATTGGGCAGTCGAACCAAATCGTTTGAGACCATTTTCGTCAAAAAATTCGAAAGTTACACACATTTTTGGGCAAAATGATAACGCGATGTTCCCCAGAACATACGCGCAAAAAATGGTTCAAGCACTGACGTGAAGTCAGGAGCACCTTGGTATTTGATTAAGAGGGTCCAATACAGGAGAATGGACAATAGAACATACGCGCAAAAGCTCCTGACTTCACGTCAGTGCTTGAACCAATTTTTTTTTTTTCGTAATTTTTTTAAAATTTTCTAGGGGTACGGTTCTCACAAAATTTTACACACGTCTTTATGTCGATATTCTACAACTAGTCAGCAAGCTACAATTTGATCGGGTCTATATTTTTTGAGTCATCGAGGAAATAATATTCCAGATGGGTATAACTCCGAAACCGTTGGGCCGATTATGGCCAACAGCGAACTTAACTATCCCATTTAGATGCGCAGCCTATCCTGAAAATTGCCCCTGAAAAGTCCCTATCTCCTTTCGTTCGATAGTTATCGAGGCAACGGTCACCCATCCAGCTACTGAACTCACACAAGGCTGCTCAGATCTCCAACAATATAGATCCGATCGTGTTCAAACTTGGAACTTGGTAGTAGAGATAGGTTCTGGAGGCTCTCGCAAAATATCTGCCATGTTGGATGAATAGTTTCTGATATATATAATTTTTTTCAATTATATTCAATGATTTTTAAAAAAATTTCTAGTGATACGATCCTCACAAAATTTTACAAGAATTTCCGTGTTGGCATTCTTCAACCAATATCATTATTTAAATTGGATCGGTTTGGTATTTTTCGAGTTATTAAGGAAGTAACAACCAAATTTCAGATGGGAATAACTCCGAAACCGTTTGGCCGTTTATGCTTAAAAACAAACTCAAATGTTACATTCAGATGCACAATTAACCTATCCTGAAAATTGCAAGTCGCTATCTCTTTCCGTTCTCAGTTTATCGAGACATAAAAAATATTTTTCAATAATTTTGTAAAATTTTCTAGTAATACGATTCTCACAAATTTCACAAACGTGCTTAGGTTTATATTCTACAACTATTCACCAATTCGATCAATTCGATCAGATTCATATTGGTTAAAAACAAAATTATTACTCGGAAACCATTGGGCCGATTATGCCCATTAACCACTTGTCCGTCGTATTGGGATGCGCCACCTACCCTGAAAACTTCAAGTCGCTTGCTCTTTCCGTTCTCTAGTTATCGTGGCGACGGCCGGACGGACAGAATCAAATTTGACCTCGAATTGTTCATCAGGGAGTCGAACCAATCGATTGAGGCCATTTTGAGCGAAAAATTCGAAAATTACACACATTTGGGCAAAATGATAACGCGATGTTCCCCAGAACATACGCGCAAAAATTGCGGTAGGCTACGATACTTTGTGGAATCTTGATTTTAACTACAATAATCGTCATCAATTAAAAAAAACCTTACTCAAGTTGAAATCAACTATGTATTTTACCGAACGCTAAACAACGAATGAATAGTAAAAGAAACAAAAAAATACAAAAAAAGGAGGCAAAACATACCTATAATAACTATAGCATTCGCGATTCAAGGGTAGGTTGCGCCCTCTATAAACATTAAGTTTCAGGAAGCTTCCTGTGTGGGTATAATGAGTGTAAATACAAGGATATTTGTTAAGTTTTCACATTTTATTTAGGGAAAAATGATGGGCTAAGATGAAAATAGTGTTTTCCTCAGTCTGAGCGAATATTTTAGAGATTTAGATTCCATTCCCAATAGTAGAAATATATTGGAAGGTGAGTTCATAAAAATTATTGAATATTTTCATTGACTAAACATTTTAGGAGAAGCAGTTTTAAATGCTGGCCACTTAATACTATGTGGAAATTTGGGAAAAAACATGGTATACCAAAAACATTTGCAGAGTTTTAGAAGTTTTTGGTTTGTGTTTACAAACATCGGCCCTCTCAGCACATCCACATGAAATTAGAGGAAAAATTCTCGTAGACGAAGGAGCAGCCATAATATCTGCATTCAACTCTTGGTGCAAGGCTGGTTTAGGAAGAAGATGTAAACACATCTCAGCTCTTTTTGCGCGTATGTTCTGGGGAACATCGCGTTATAGTTTTGCCCAAATGTCTGTAACTTTCGAATTTTTTGACGAAAATGGTCTCAAACGATTAAGTTCGACTCCCCAATGAAGAATTCGATGTCAAATTTGATTCTGTCCGTCCGGCCGTTGCCACGATAACTTGAGAACGAAAAGAGCTAGCGACTTGAAATTTTCAGGGTGGGTGGCGCATCCCAATACGACGGACAAGTTCGTTAATGGGCATAATCGGCCCAGTGGTTTCCGAGTAATAATTTTGTTTTTAACCAATATGAATCCGATCGAATTGAAACTTGGTGAGTAGTTGTAGAATATGAACCTAAGCACGTTTGTGAAATTTTGTGCGAATCGTATGGCTACAAAATTATTAAAAAATTATTAAAAAATATTTTTGTTGTCACGATAACTTGAGAACTGAAAGAGATAGCGGCCTCAAGTTTTCAGGTTAAGATTTACACCACAACGCGACATTTCAGTTTGATTATGAGCCTAATCGGCCAAACGGTTTTAGAGTTATAGCCATCTGAAATTTTATGAAATTTTGTGGTTTTTGTTCCTCATTAACTCGAAAAATACTGAACCGATTGAATTCAAACATGGTTATTAGTTGTAGAATGCCAATGCGGAAACGTTTGCAAAATTTGGTGAGGATAGCATTTGTAGAAAATTTTAAATAAATCTTTGAAAATAAAAAAAAAAAGTTCTATATATCAGTAACTAATCGTTCGAAATTGCTGAAATTTTGCAAGAACCTTCATAACCTAACTATACTGACAATTTTCAAGTTTTAATACGATCGGTTAAATATTGTTGGAGATTCGAGCATTCTTGTGTGAGTTCAGTAGATGGGTGACCGTTGCCTCGATAACTTTCGAACGAAAGGAGATAGGGACTTGCAATTTTCAGGGAAGGTTGCGTATCCGAAAGGGAGAGTTGAGTTCAATTTTGGGCATAATCGGTCAAACGGTTTCCGAGTTATACCCATCTGGAATATTGTTTCCTTGATAACTCAAAAAATAAATATTCGATCGAATTGAAGTTTGGTAACTAGTAGTAGAAAATCAACATAAAGACGTGTATAAAATTTTGTGAGAACCGTACCCCTAGAAAATTTGAAAAAAACGACGAGAAAAAAAATTTTAAGAACCGTACCCCTAGAAAATTTCAAAAAAATCACGAAAAAAAAAATTGGTTCAAGCACTGACGTGAAGTCAGAAGCTTTTGCGCGTATGTTCTATTGTCCATTCTTCTGTATTGAACACCCTTAATCGAATTTACCATGGTAAATTCGATTAAGGGTGTTCAATACAGAAGAATGGACAATAGAACATACGCGCAAAAGCTTCTGACTTCACGTCAGTGCTTAAACCAATTTTTTATATTGCATCAGGTTGTATAAATTAGATGCATTTTATGTCTGAATCAGGACTTTTTAGATAATTTTTAGATATTTTGCTTTTCCTTGTGTTTTTTGTTTCAGGACTGACGAGCACCAAATATAAAGCCGTTCCCCCCCCTGAGAACACTTCTTTTACTGTCATACATATGCTTTATTGTTAAACGAATTGATCTTGATTCAAGAGAATATATAATATCAATTTGAATGAATACAGTCAAATAGGATTGTATCAGCTAATGATACAACATGCGAGTGTTTACATGGGTACTTACTCACATACTTACATTACTGGAGATATAAGAGCCGCTCAGAGGAAAAGTGGTATAACTCCATTTGTGATTTGTTGGGAATTTAAGGTTTTACCTTCCAATGGATTAAAAAAATCAAGGCTTTTCCTTGAGAGGTAAAACATCAACAGGCTCTAACTCGGTCACAAAATTGTTTCAACTTATACAATTCATTCAGGGAATGAAATACAATCGTAGGTACCAAAATATGAGTATCAACTCAACAATTCGAAATTTGTGAGTTATACCAGTTTTCCTCTGATTGGCTCATAAGTACTTTGACATTGAATGTCTTATACTCTGTTTCGTTTCTTTATTTATGTATATATTAATGTATAAATTAAATATGTGTGACGTTCCATGATACTTTCATTAACTTATCCTGAAGGTCTTAAATAATACCTTGATAAAATTATGTAGGTACAAGGTGGTAAGGGTGAGGTTTTTCAAAGCACTACAATGCGATTCAGATAATATAATGTGAAATTTCAAATGAGCAATAATTACATTTGGGCAATATTGACGTATTATTATGGAGCAATACAAAATAATAAATAGAAAGAAAAGTACATTAGGCCTCAAAAATAAAAAAACTACGTTCAGAAACGATCTTCGGAAACAAATAGGGTTTGATAAGTTCACCACAGCACAACATAATTGTCATTATTTCCTCTACTTTGGGAACCAGATTCCATGTCAGAACACTTTATCCCTGTTGGCCAAACTATCCATAAACACAACAAAACACTTTTGATTTGGACATTAGAAGTTATTTATCATTAACCTCAATAGTCTAATATATAAAAGAAATGCAGAAAAATAAATTTCAAGCATTCAATCCTCACAAACAACAGTTAATGCGTTAAGATAATATATACCATCTCAAAGCAAAACAAACTCCATTACCCATACACGACGCTTCAAAATTCGCCACCAGGTGGCTCGGAGATCGACTTGAATCGCCAATTGGCGATTCAAGTCATTTCTTTTATATATTAGACTATTGAGGTTAATGATAAATTACTTCAAATGTCCAAATCAAAAGTGTTTTGTTGTGTTTATGGATGTAATAGTTTGGCCAACAGGGATAAAGTGTTCTGACATGGAATCTGGTTCCCAAAGTATAAGAGTGACAATTATGTTGTGCTGTGGTGAACTTATCAAACCCTATTTGTTTCCGAAGATCGTTTCTGAACGTAGTTTTTTTATTTTTGAGGCCTAATGTACTTTTCTTTCTATTTATTATTTTGTATTGCTCCATAATACGTCAATATTGCCCAAATGTATTTATTGCTCATTTGAAATTTCACATTATATTATCTGAATCGCATTGTAGTGCTTTGAAAAACCTCACCCTTACCACCTTGTACCTACATAATTTTATCAAGGTATTATTTAAGACCTTCAGGATAAGTTAATGAAAGTTTCATGGAACGTCACACATATTTAATTTATACATTAATATATACATAAATAAAGAAACGAAACAGAGTATAAGACATTCAATGTCAAAGTACTTATGAGCCAATCAGAGGAAAACTGGTATAACTCACAAATTTCGAATTGTTGAGTTGATACTCATATTTTGGTACCTACGATTGTATTTCATTCCCTGAATGAATGGTATAAGTTGAAACAATTTTGTGACCAAGTTAGAGCCTGTTGATGTTTTACCTCTCAACGAAAAGCCTTGATTTTTTGAATCCATTGAAAGGTAAAACCTTAAATTCCCAACAAATCACAAATGGAGTTATACCACTTTTCCTCTGAGCGGCTCTTATATCTCCAGTAATGTAAGTATGTGAGTAAGTACCTATATAAACACTCGCATGTTGTATCATTAGCTGATACAATCCTATTTGACTGTATTCATTCAAATTGATATTATATATTCTTTTGAATCAAGATCAATTCGTTTAACAATAAAGCATATGTATGACAGTAAAAGAATTATTCTCAGGGGGGGAACGGCTTTATATTTGGTGCTCGTCTCATTTTTTTTATTTTTCCACAAGCGCTTGAGGAGGTCAGTCCTGAAACAAAAAACACAAGGAAAAGCAAAATATCTAAAAATTATATTGTATATATATATTAGTCTCAAATTGCAAGTCCTGATTCAGACATAAAATGCATCGAATTTATACAACCTGATGCAATATAAAAAAAGAGCTGAGATGTGTTTACATCTTCTTCCTAAACCAGCCTTGCACCAAGAGTTGAATGCAGATATTATGGCTGCTCCTTCATCAACGAGAATTTTTCCTCTAATTTCATGTGGATGTGCTGAGAGGGCCGATGTTCGTAAACAGAAACTAAAAACTTCTAAAACTCTGCAAATGTTTTTGGTATACCATGTTTTTTTTAAAACTGCTTCTCCTAAAATGTTTAGTCAATGAAAATATTCAATAATTTTTATGAACTCACCTTCCAATATATTTCTACTATTGGGAATGGAATCTAAATCTCTAAAATATTCGCTCAGACTGAGGAAAACACTATTTTCATCTTAGCCCATCATTTTTCCCTAAATAAAATGTGAAAACTAAACAAATATCCTTGTATTTACACTTATTATACCCACACAGGAAGCTTCCTGAAACTTAATGTTTATAGAGGGCGCAACCTACCCTTGAATCGCGAATATGTTCGAAATGTTGACCATCTGCTTTTACACATCTTCCAGCTCGGTGGACCAGTTGTTTAGAAAGGTTCACTGAATCTATTTCAACCGAAATAAACCTTAAGAAATTAGCCAAAGTATCTAAAAACAGGCGAGAAATTCGCGTAAATTTTAGGTCCATAAGAAATGTATGGGTATAATTCAGTGCTCGGATCCACGGATGGATCGTAATTCAAATTTTCCGCCTAACCTAACTAATGTGGTCTATAGGAGTCTGGTACACACGATCTTTCAAATATCCCCAAGTGAATAAATCTAGTGATGTTAAATCTGGAAATCTTGCAGGCCATTTGAAGATAGATGGATCGGCATAGACGGACCGATAAGATGGCCTGCCAGATCTCCAGATTTAACATCACTAGATTTATTCACTTGGGGATATTTGAAAGATCGTGTGTACCAGACTACTTCTATCGATTTGGAAGATCTAAAAAACAAAAATAAGGAATGCATATAGAGACCTTAATGCTGAGGTGTTGAGAAGTGTTACTTCGCGTGAACTGGTCCACGAGCTGAGAGTTTTTTAGAAGCAGATGGTCAACATTTCGAACATATGCTTTAGTTATTATAGGTACTTTTTTGCCCCCTTTTTTGTTTATTTTACTGTTCATTCGTTGTTTAAGTATTCAGTAAAATACATAGTTGATTTCAACTAGAATAAGGTTATTTTTATTGATGACGATTATTGAAGTCAAACTCAAGATTACACAAAATTTCGTAGCCTACTGCAATTCTTTCAGTTTGAAATTTCAATTAACGTTTTCTCCATCAAATCAAAACTAAAATACAAACCGTATTCACAAAGCATTCAATCTCCGTTAAGTCCTAACTGAGGTCCTCAGTTGAGGATAAGTAAGAATCGCAACCTCAGTTTAAGGGAAAATTAACGTGAAACAGGCATGTTTCAGCACCGTTACATACGTTAACTGAGGTTGCGATTCTTATTTATCCTTAACTGAGGACCTCAGTTAGGACTTAACGGAGATTGAATGCTTTGTGAATACGGCGGAAAGTGTGATACATCGTTGGAAAGGGGGTGATTCTCCCCCCAATGTTGAATGAAGTTGAAATATTTCCGGAAAAATATGAAGAAATTCGACCGCCTGACTGGATAAATGCAAAGCACGCAGATAATATAGGGACGAGATAACATGGAATAATACCATGTGCCCTTGTTTACATTCCCGTTGCCGTAAATTCAATATTCAATAGTTTTCGGCACAATGTGTGTAGCCGGTATAAAATAATATTCATCATAATATTGCTTTAGAGCACAGTATTTGAACAAATAAATTATTTATTTTATTTTGCGTTATCCCAAAGCGGTTAGCTTTATAGATGTTTCAGTTTCGCCGACTGGAGTATGTCATAAAAGAAACCATCTGGTACTAATTCAAGCTGTTTCTCACTGTCGAGCGGCATTTTAAAAAGCTTTTATTTCTATTGAATTTAGCAACGTTAATATATAAGTACGCAGTTTGCTCCTTTCTTTTAATAATAGATATAGATAACTTAGAATTTCCGAAAACAAGAATTGACGTTCAGGAACGGGCCTAAGGGGGAGGATTGGGGGACGACACGATTCCCCCCCAATATGTAGAATGAGGTTCGCAAATTTTCAAAGCAGTTGGAAAAATTTTGAAGCTGTTGGAAAAATATCGTCATCATTGGATAATTCATCTTCGGAAAGGTTAATAGGGAACAGCGTGCTATCATTTTGTCTGTTATTTTCGAAAATACGCAGGGATCTAAGTTTTGAGTAACCGCAGCGAGGAGCAAAGTTGCTTGAACGCCAGGTGTCACTTCTGTTTACTTAGTACTTAGAAGTGATTGCTGCATTCTCATAAAGATCAGGTTCCTCGTAGTGTTTTTTCATCATCGCTGAATTATGCTCCACTGATGAGTCCTAATCCTAATAAAGACGGTCTGTTGCTATTGCTTTGATGAATACACTCCTGTGGATTACTCTCAACATTACTCTCGGTCATCTCTGCTAGTCCGTTCACTTCGATTGACTTTATCCTATTATACTTTCAGGTGAATGCAGTAATCCCAATTTTTTCTGGAATATCTATGGGTTCGTGTGTCTCAAAACTTGCAAAGAGCCAAATCCACTTTATTGTATAAGAATTGCTGCGCGAGGTTGTTCATGTCGCGACGGACTCCTCTTAAACGAAGCAAATATGGAATGTGTTGCACAGGAAAATTGTCCAATTTAAAATAAAAGATCTTCAAGCTGATAATACAACTATCCGATATGAAATAAATAGTTTACATTTATTGTTTTTTGTATCACATATAAAAATAAATTCATAATTAAAAATTATAATACTGACTATGCAAATATAGACTAATTGATTCAACAAACCAAGTTCAATTCATCTTCTAGGAACTGCTCCAGTTGTGATTCTGTTAGATCTTCTATTTCATTTTCTTTGATCTAAAAAAAAAGAAGAACTGCAGTTAATTAGTTTCAAATATCATCGATTCCTATTGTATAAATATCCAATAAGCCTTTACAGTAATTCATAAAACTATATTCAATATTATATTATTACGTAAATTTTATTACTATCTGCTGTTTTTGGGCGCATGCTATCATTCTGCCCCAATGTCTGTACTTTTTCAATTTTTTGCTGAAAATGGTCTCAAACGATTTGGTTCAACTCGTTGATGAAGAATTCGAGGTAAAATTTAATTTTGCCGGCTGGGCGTCCGTTCCCACGATTACTTTCGGACGGAAAAATATAGCGACTTGAAATTTTCAAGGTAAATTGCGCTTCCGAATGCGATGGTTAAGTTCATAAATGGGCATAAACGGCCGAACAGTTTCATAGTTGGAATTTTGTTTTCCTAATTACTTGAACAATACAGATCGGATCGATCTGAAACTTGGTGGTCAATCGTGAACGTCCCAATGGATGTAATGTAGGTTGCCTAACTCGATCTAATCCCGATGAGAAGCGACCCCTTAGGCATATGCAGGGACTAACCAGTTCCGATCGTCTGTCAAAGGAGTAATGAATATAACTTCTTACCACGTACGTTTCGTGCCTTTTTCGAATGAATTGAAAAATCGAATAATTTTGTAGTATACAAACATAGTGATCATCTGTTTCATATAATTTGCTGTGAACATAAGAATTAGCTGTTTCATCTGTTTTTCTGAGAAAATACATATTGAGCAGCTTTGACTGGAGTGCCTTTGTGATTTCCAGTCAATATCAACGACTCCGGGACAGAAGGGAGGTTCATCCCCTGTTTCCTTTCCTCTACATCCCTTCCTTCTGCTACCAGACCAGTGGAAACTCTTCTTCTTCAGCCCTTTGGGGCAAGTAACAACATTGTCACTCGCTCAGCTCTGTTCAATAAATATTAGTCATCAATAATTGTTCGCAAACCATCAGCGAAAAATTACTTGGTAACTAGTTGTAGAATGCCGATACAAAAACCTATGCGAAAATTCGTAAGGAGCGTATCACTAGAAAATGTAAAAAATTATATATTAAAAAATATTCTGTATCTGATGAACTATCCGTCCGATATCGCTAAAATTTTGCGAGAAAAACATGTTTTTCTTCAAAAATGTTATATTTCAGTACCTACCTATCCATCAGAATCCCATGAAATTGCGCTCATACCATTTTACAATCGAGTACCAAATTTCAGCTCGATCGACTTTCGTATGAGGCGTTAATAGACAATGGAACATGCGCGCAAAACCATCTGACTTCACGTCAGTGCTTTTTAAGAATTTGGTACATCAATTTATCGAGTTAAACATAATTGTTTAGCATGAGGCACAAATTAACTACATAATTCAAAGATCAGATTAACAGAATTACAGCCATCTGAATTGTTGTTTTCCCAATAAGTCAAAAATTACTAATCTGATCGAATTAAAGCACGGTAATTAGGTGAAAAATACCAACATGCAATATTTCGTGCGGATCACATGACAAAATAAATAAAAAAATATTTTTTCAGATTCTATATCCCAGAAACTGTCCGTCCGATAGGTTGAAATTTTAAAGATCCTTCAAAACCTTATTTTACAGTGATGTTCAAGATTTGAACTCGATCGAGTCTATATATTGTAAAAGATATTACAGATAATACAGAAAAATCACAAAAAGTGGAATTTGAAAACAAGGTATCAAATGTCAGTAATAAAATTAGTTCATAATCCATCTTTCACCGTAGATCAGAACAGACCGAGCATAGCTCTGTTGCTTGAAGCGTCGCTCTCGTAGACAGAAGGTACCCGGATCGAGTCCTGGAGACGAAATTACTCTTTCTTTTAATTCCATTGAAATAATATCTTCGAGGAAAATGTTATCGAACAAATTCAGGTCGATTATTTCTTAAAATTACGTGAAACGTGAGTATTTTCGCATATCTTTAGATATTAAAATTACTGCTAGACAGAATGGTTTTTGTGATTTGTCAGCTCATAGTGTCTCATGGCACAACCGTATGATTGGACTGATTTGTTTCGAAGAAATTACTCTCGGAATACATCATTGAAAATAAACCACTGCTCTAAAGGGTATTTTTTATCTCAAGGCACAATGGTAAGATTCAACTGATTTGTGTCCTTACCACACCACAAATAAAGCACTGTTTATTTTCGACCCAATAGTAAATGTATGTATTCGAATGGGTCATTACGCCACCACATACACAGAACTCTTTATTTTTGACCAACAGTTAAAGTATGTTTTTGAACAGAGACCTTACGCCACCACAAATACAGCACTGTTTATTTTCGAACCAACAGTGAATGTATGCATTCGAATGGGTCCACATGCCAGCGCAGACACAGCACTGTTCATTTTCGAACCAACAGCGAATGTATTTGAGTCGAAACTAATGATTTGAGACCATTCTCGATTGGGTTCGACTCATTGATGAATAATCCGGGATCAAATCCAATTATGTCCGTCCGGCTGATCGCCCAGTCGTAAGCACGATAACTCTCGAAGGAAATGAGTTACAATGTTGAAATTTGCAGGGTAGTTTTCGGGCATGAATATCCCAGTTGAGTTCGTTAACGGACAAAATCCACCCAGTGGTTTCGGAATTAGAACCATTTTAAATTTAAACGAATATTTCCGATCCTAATCCTACGATCTATTGAGCATCAAGCTGTAGACCTACGAACTGAATATGCATGCTAAGTTTAGTATTGACCGTATAACCAGGAACAAAAAAAATCGAAAATTGGGCAATTTTGTTTTCCGAATAACTCGAAAACTACTGAACTAATCGAATTGAAACTCGGAATTAGTTGAAAAATACCGACAAGAAGATTGTATGACTATAAAAAAATGTTCAACCATTTTGCTTGAAATTCAAGCAACCGGATACCGGATTGAGTATAATTTTGGCACTTAGGTGACATATAATGACTTCTTGGTGAGTGCAAAATTTCATGGAAAACAGAACACTGTCTCAAAACAAAATTCCAATGAATGAAAGAATTTTGCGTATATACAGCGGCGATTGAGAAAGTTGATGAACGGTGAGTGGGAAGTTGAGGTCTGGGGAAGCCATGGGTGACACAGCAATAAACTCTGAGGAACCTCGAATAAATTTACTCCTTTAATTTAGAAAGAATGAAATGCGGACATGTGTGCGACAGATTTGTAATCGAGGGATGTTAGAATTGACATAATGAAGAAGTTTTGTTCAAGTCAGAGCCGCAGATTGAACTTCTGCAAAGAGACCATCCTAAACCAAGGCTTCAAGGGTACAAGGTACAATCCATCCAGGGCAATTATCAACTCACGTCCACTATACCAGGGGATGAGTCAATTTTAACTACCGATCTTGGTGGACAATTGGATTGTCGAACGGTCGGTCATCAAGCTGAGTATTAATTTGAAATTTCCGTTATAGCACTACAGCATTTCTTTGAAGATTATTTGGGACTGAAACTGCTTATGTAGAATGATTATTATAAATTTTAGAATTGTCCTTTCATCTGGGTTCAAACTCCGTAGGGACCCCAAGGAATATAAATTTTTGAGAATAACCATTTCAAGCTTGAATAAGAGTTCTGAGAGTTAGAGTAACTGAGTTAAACATTTAAACCTGAACCACTCAGGATCCGAATCCACCCTATCCAGTCTGAGCCGGGGCAATAAGTGTTCTTTTCCTCAGTAAAAATGTAACAAATGGCGCCCAACATGGGGCCAAATTATTGTATATTGATACTCGATAATTCCAATCAATACTAATTCATCTCTTATCGCTCTTCAATCGCCACGCAGCGACTTGAACTAAACTTCTTCATATTATGTTAATTCATCACGCGACTACAAATCTGTCGCACACATCTCTGCATTCCATTCTTTCTGAATTAAAGGAGTATATTTATACCAGGGTTGCACGAAATTTAGTCGTAACGCACCTCATGGCAATTCTTTTTATGTTCAAGTCCTTTTGGATCATCGAACAGAATGAGATTTTATGTTCAGGGTGCTTGGAGTATGGTATGAACGGAATATTTGTGATTTTAAGTAGGGTTATTGATGCATAATGATCTGTTGTTTTGTGAATGTTGGCAGCGACTGAAAATTATTATTCAATTTTCATCTCTATTTTCATTCTATTTAATATTATGAATTAATTATGAATTAGATTCACAGTAGGGAATAATTTCTGATTTTTTCACGTCGGCCAATTTAAATTCAATAATGAGTGCTTCTAAGTTCTAGCTTGGTGGATGGAGCGTTTGACTCGGAACGCGGAATATGAAAAAAACTGGTCCACTTTTTGGCCGAGAATGCTCTGAAACGATTAGTTTTCGACCCAAATGCATACATTCACTGTTGCGTGGAAAATGAACAGTGCTGTGTCTGTGGTGGCGTAAGGACCCATTCGATTACAAACCTTCACTGTTTGGTCGAAAATAAACAGTGTTTTGTTTGGGTGGCGTAAGGTTACAAATGAGCTCAATCATACAATTGTGCCCTGAGATCAAAAACACGAGAAATTGATAATCGTAGAATAACTAATAATATACGAAATTATTCACGTTATTCACTTGACTGTAAAATAAGATCTTGAAGGCTCTCGCAGAATTCAACGATACGACGGATACTTTCTGACATACAGAATTTTTTTAAATATTTCTTTTTCAATTGTCCAGTCATGCGATCTTCACCAAATTTTGTCAAAGTCTTTGTGTCGGTATTTTTAACAACTACCGTGCTTTAATTCGATCGGGTCAGTATTTTTCGAGATTTCAGATGGCTATGACTCTGAAACCACTCGGTAGATTTTACCCATTCAAGCTTAGCAGGCACATTTGGACTCCAAACCTACTCGGAAAATTTCAACTCTCTTACTCATTGTGTTCGAGCGAAATCGTGCTGGCGAACGGACGGCTGGATAGAATCAATTTTGACCTCGGATTCTTCATCAGTGACTCGTTACTAATCGTTTGAGACCATTCTCGGCCAAAAGTTGGAAAATTTACAGACATTTTATAGGCACTCTGTTTTTGAGCATTACATTTCTTCAACTAACAATAAAGCATAAGTATAAAAATTGGTTCAAGCACTGACGTGAAGTCAGAAGCTTTTGCGCGTATGTTCTATTGTCCATTCTTCTGTATTGGACACCCTTAATCGAATTTACCATGGTAAATTCGAATTAAGAGTGTCCAATACAGGAGAATGGACAACATAATTTACCATGGTAAATTCGATTAAGGGTGTCCAATACAGAAGAATGGACAATATAACATACGCGCAAAAGCTTCTGACTTCACGTCAGTGCTTGAACCAATTTTTTTTTCGTGATTTTTTTAAAATTTTCTAGGGGTACGGTTCTTAAAATTTTTTTTTTCGTCATTTTTTTCAAATTTTCTAGGGGTACGGTTTTTACAAAATTTTAAACACGTTTTTATGTTGATTTTCTACTACTAGTTACCAAGCACCAATTCGATCGAATATTTATTTTTTGAGTTATTAGGGAAATAATATTCCAGGTGGGTATAACTCGGAAACCGTTAGACCGATTATGCCCAAAAACGAACTCAACTCTTCCTTTCGGATACGCAACCTACCCTGAAAATTGCAAGTCCCTATCTCCTTTCGTTCGAAAGTTATCGAGGCAACGGTCACCCATCTACTGAACTCGCACAAGAATGCTCGAATCTCCAACAATATTTAACCGATCGTATTAAAACTTGAAACTTGGCAGTAGAGTTAGGTTATGAAGGCTCTTGCAAATTTTCAGCAATTTCAAACGAATAGTTACTGATATATAGATTTTTTTTTTATTTTCAATGATTTATTAAAAATTTTCTACAAATGCTATCCTCACCAAATATTGCAAACATATTCGCGTTGGCATTCTACAACTAATAACCATGTTTGTTTTCAATCGGTTCAGTATTTTTCGAGTTAATGAGGAACAAAAAACCTCCAAATTTCAGAAAATTTCAGATGGCTATAACTCTAAAACAAACTCATAAACAAACTGAAATGTCGCGTTCTGGTGCACATCCTAACCTGAAAACTTCAAGCCGCTATCTCATTCCGTTCTCAAGTTATCGTGACAACAAAAATATTTTTTAATAATTTTTTTTAAATTTTCTAGCCACACGATTCGCACAAAATTTCACAAACATGCTTAGGTTCATATTCTACAACTACCCACCAAGTTTCAATTCGATCGGATTTATATTGGTTGAAAAAAAAATTATTACTCGGAAACCACTGGGCCAATTATGCCCATTAACGAACTTGTCAATCGTATTGGGATGCGCCACCTACCCTGAAAATTTCAAGTCGCTAGCTCTTTTCGTTCTCAAGTTATCGTGGCAACGGACGGCCGTACGGCCGGACAGAATCAAATTTGACCTCAAATTCTTCATTGGGGAGTCGAACTTAATCGTTTGAGACCATTTTCGTCAAAAAATTCGAAAGTTACAGACATTTGGGCAAAACTATAACGCGATGTTCCCCAGAACATACGCGCAAAAATGGGCAGAGGTAAGTGTAAGGGTGTACCATAGAATTCGACGTATGATACTAGAGCTTAGTGAAAAAACCTCACCAAGAATTTCGGATATGTATTAAATTTAAAATGATTTACCACAATAAGACCTTCCTCAGAACCATCTAATATTCTCAATTTCGTTTGCATAAGACCAGTAGGCATTCTATTGCTATTCGTCAAAGTTGTGAAATGATCCAATACCTCAATATGAACACTTTTATAAATATTCTTCTCATAACCTATTATACCAAGGATGTTCATATGAGGAATCTGATATCCGACTTCAAACCTCATCTTCATTTTCTTCTTAATAGTGTTTAGAGCTCTCAACGTATTCTGTAGACAAGGACGATCCTTCAGATGCTGAGAAGGAATGAAATTTGGTGTTCCTCGGGGTTTCATGTTGAGTTTGTTAAAAAGAGGACGATCTTCATGGTACATGCAGACAAGTAGCTGATTTAGCCGCTGCCTAGTATTCGTTTTTTCTGGTACTAAAAAATACAGATATAATTCACAACAAAATAGTAATTTGTAATGCCTTTCAGTTGATGGAATGCTCTTTTTAGCCTCTATAAAATGTAAAGAAATCTCAAGAAATATTAGCTTGAACCAAAATATTGAAGAAAACCATACCATAAAAATTTTTTTGTATGTGTATGTGTACATCTTTTCTACATTTCTATTACATACATATTTACTAAACATTAATTTTAAGCCGTTGCTTAACTAAACAAACAAAAAATTCAATGTCAAAAAAGAATTATACTTCGTTTTGAAAGATCATTTTCCTCTAGTTGATACTGATCAATGAAATATGTAAACAAAGAGACTCACTTTGATCCAAAAGATTTCTTCTCTCTAGAAGATAAGGCACTAATTTGTGACATTTGTGATTCAACATCCACAAATACCAACAAATATCAATCACTGCATTGAGATCCAACTCTGATGATTTTATAAACTCTAACACTCTTGAGATCAAAATATCAAAATCTTCTTTTTGCAGAAAAGTACTATTAAGATTGCTCAATCCCCAAAGAAATCGAACTATATCCTTACTTCTTATTCTCTTTTCTCTAATGTTATGGGATGAGTAGGATTTAATTTCTTCCATGGATTTACTTGATATGAATTCTAGTAAGTTTTCATCGTAGTATAAATTATCTGAATATAAGGCCAACAGATGACAGAAGGTTTGAAATGTGTAAAACTCGAACGCTTTATTGAAAAAAATTGCACATGAAATGGTTGCAAGTAGATCTTCATCACAGAAACGATTGTGCCTCAAACATTTAACCAAGGTTACAAAAATAGCAGGATCTTTAAGGAGCATCAAATTGTCGTTCAAATAACTTTTGATTTTATTCAATATAGATTTGTTACGTATTCTAGTGCTTGTTTTAAATGCTGAATTTGCAATAATGCATAATTCTTCAGAAGATAACTCTTTGATGTCTTCATCTCTCAAAACTGCTAAAGTTTTCCTCAGCATTTTTTGGCCTTTCAAACTTTTCTTCATTAAGGCCACATAAAACAAGAACTTCATATATTCTTTACCCTTCAAGTTGTGTATCAAAAAATATAATTGATCTATTGCTTTATTATAAAATTTCAATTGTGTAATTCTGTGTGGTATCAACTTCATGTACGCATCCAAGTAATTCAATATATCTTTGGTACCAAGGCTCTCCTGACGAGAACAACATTCCTCATCCACCAATTTCAAAACCTTGAAGAAATCTCTATTGCTTTCAATTAAATTTCTATCTTCTAAGGAACTGATAAAGTTCGTTAAACTGATATTGGAAACTTTTACTTTGTCCAACCTCTTATACTTTATTAAATTGAGCAATTCATCAGCTTTTAAATTTTCAGTCTTAGGGGTGGATTCAGTCTTTTCTGACCCAAGATAAATCATCAATCTGCCTGTGACCGTATTGCTATCTAGATTGACAATTTTATCATTGGATATGTATCTGGCATAGCTTCTTGCATAAACATTGATGAAACATGACTTAATAATAGGTGAGAGAACAGAACATAATCTTCCTCTCATTTTTATTGCAAAATATTATCAATATCAGTCAAATATTAAAGTACTTCGTAGAAAAATGCATGATAAAGGAATACTTTCGTTACTTTCACTTGAAATTAAAATTCAAGTGCTTATTTATTTTAGATTACGTATGGCTCATGTACTACATTTAAATTTCAAATATAAATATATGTATTTTGAATATACCGAAATTGAGGTTATTACCATGGCACAGAGCACAGAATATCCATATTTATGTCTATGAGAATATCTATAGTTGTCATCACAGAACACTGACAATTTGTCATTGTCAATGTCAATGATCTAAATGCTCTAAGCTCTAACTAGTGATGTGAAATACTCGAGTTTTTAAGTTAGGGACAAATATCCTGGGAAAATGTCCGAAACTTTCCCCCAAGGTCGAGCATTTTGAGTATTTAAGTATTTACGGACATTGCGGAAAAATATGACAATCGTTACATGTTAAGTTAAAATATCAGGAAAATTTGAGGCATTTTAAGAAATATTTCTAGGTCAATTGGAAATAACAAATAACTTATCATTGAATGAGTTATTATCCTGTTATTTTATTGTGTATAAGAGATAAAAGACAGGAGCCAGGTTCTGAATTAAGAATTAGTATTAGAAAAATCGATTTAATTAGACTGTTAAATAATAAAAATTGGTTCAAGCCCTGTGGACAGGAGCTTTTGGGCGCATGTTCATCTTCCTTGTGGCCCGTACTGACCAGTAAAGAAAAAAAGCAGTATCATGTTGAATACCTTAATATTATTCTGGAACACAAATTTTCCATTACAATAATCTTCATCTAGCTTCTATTTAGTATCAATTCCTGTAGAACGTGATCATAATAAGTGTTTTCCATATAATAAAATGTGTTTGAACTTGGTATGTAGGAAATCTGACATCAATTATTGGAATTAATTGATTTGACAAACAGCCGTCAAATGAGGTACTTTTCAAGTCGATCAACATCGTCCTTGTTTCGACGTCTAAACTATGACTTGATTCTTTATGTTTATGTCTTTGAATTTGTTTTCGGTGGAATTCAAAGAGTTCATAGAATAATCGATGAAAATACTGAGAGAGACCCAGGAAATTTGACACATTTTGTCTTATATCTCCAGAAATTGAAATCGTATAGAGCCAAAATTTTGCACAATGTTGCAAAATACTACAATTGACGTTAGTACAAGTTTTTGTTGCAATCTGATGAATAGTTCACGAAAAAAAAATTTTTTTTTCGAAAAAATTAAAAGAAATATTTTTTTAAAAATTACCAACATTTCGATCATAACAGAATTTTGCCAAAAGTTGCGCGTTTATATCCTCGAACTGACTACCAAGTTTCGATTCAACATCTTCTTTAGTTCCTGAAATATCAGGGAAATAACCTCAAAATTTTAAATGTCTATAACTCCTAAACCATACGGCCGATTTTGCCCGTTAACGAACTTAACCGTCGCATTTTGATCAGAAACCTACCCTGAAAGTTTGAAGTCGATAGGACCTTCGGTGCTCCTGTTATCGTGCTTACGGCCGGGAAACCGGCCGGCCGGCCGGCCGGACGGCACCCTAAGATCTGACACCGGATTCGTGATCAGGGAGTCCGAATTAGTCTATTAGCCAATTTTCAGCTCGAAATTCGAAAATTACAGACATTTGGACGAAATGATAGGACGATGTTCTCCTAGAACATGCGCCCAAAAATAAACTTGTTAAAAAAAAACTTTGTATAATTTCCCAATTGGCTCACAGATCGTTAAGAATCTTCGATCCAAGTAGAAAAGAATAAACTGCTTAAAACAAAACTCTGTATAATGGCATCACAAATCGTTAAGCATCTTCGATCCAAAACTAGAAAAAAATTAACTTCTTAAAAAAATTTTGTTAATTGGCATCTCAGATCGTTAAGCATCTTCGATCCAAGTAGAAAAGAAGAATAAATATCGGACAAAAATGAAAATTGTCTAGCAATTTTTAAGTAGAAAAGAAATTTATGATATTTATCCAGACATTTTCGATAATGTCGATAAATACTAAAAAACTCTAAATGTCGACTGTTTTTAGAAGTAATGATTATTTTCGGACATTTTTTAGTATTTATCAGAGGAGTATTTAAGACATTTTCCACACTCACAACACTAGCTCTAACCATATATATCTTGTCTATGGCTCTAACATAAGAGTGAGATCAGACAATAGAATATTTATATTATATGTTCTGTGATTTATACTATTTCTCTATGAGTGAGACTGAGATGCAACCATGGATGCAACCCAGTGAACTCTATATATACCTGGAAGGGACTCGCCTTGGGAGAAAAGTGAGGCAAACCGATTTCTCAGGCAACCCGCATTGCTTACGGATATCTATCTCTTTCTATCTCATTGCAGTTAATGGAACGCTCGGGATTTTCTTCGTTTATTTTAAATTTTGTATGCTTATTTAGAAGTAAACGTGATTTTTTTTCTGAACAATTTATCAGGATTAAAGTAATAAGGCAAATTGTGCATGGTTCAAGTCAAATTTTAACTGTTCTCCTATGTGGTTGGTAAATAAAATGAAAAGAAAATCAGATGTGCAAATTTTATTTAAATATTAAAATATACTGTACATACATATAGCTGCTACTACTACTTATATAAAAATAATTTAACAGTTGCTAAATAAAACCAGTTTTGTAAGTTTTTGTCTTACTGGGGTATTTTTTCCTTGTAACTCTAAATTCAATTGCCTACTGTGGTGATACATGCGGCACTTCAAATATAATGTTGTTATTTTCCGAATAATTTGAATTTCATGACATTCCTCAACTAAAAATTCTTGAATAACCGGATGTTTAGGTGTAAAAAGACCTATTTTTGCAATAAAATGCTTTATAAGTGAATTTATGATTGTCTGCTTTAAGTTCATTTTACTAGACAAAAGGTTTCCACTTTCTAACAGTAAACGAATTTGTTTTTCTGCAAAATGCAAAATTTTATACACAATATCAGAAGCATAAAGGAGACCTCCTCGATTGACAAATGCTTGGGGTATGAAAATATACTAGGAACTTAGTCTAAGACTAGGAACAGCATCTGGTTTCAATAATTTAGAGGTACATCCAGGTCTCACTATGAAATCAGTAGGAAGAAAATGCTCCCCACAAAGTTTGCTTGTTTTAGATGGAGCCCATTTCTTCCTGCGAACTGCCTTAATCCATAACTTTAGGATATCAGGTCGTTTGAATGGAAACCTATAAACAATAAATCCATCAATGTTCTTGCTATTGATACCTATTTATTATTTTATAATCAAATCTAAATATTATAAACTCACCCATGAAAAGATATTCACCGATAATCTTGCTCGTTCTTGCATCCAAACGCTACACAATATATTATAACCATTTCAAAAGTTTGAAACTATCGTCAATCACAACTTGCACTAACAAAATTCTGTACTTTTTAAACTTCACACGATAAAGGCAGCTGAACTAATGGCATACCAAAACGAAATAAATGTTCATCTTCAATAATATTGCACATTCCAAACGAAGGTAATCCCCAAACTACCTGAATTTCTAAGTAAAAGACAATTAATGTAGGTAAACATAACTCGCTTGTATGAGTGCAACAAAGACAGGTTACCGTAACTAGTGCTATCTTTGTCTTCGTTGCCCCTGCCTCACTTTTCAAACGTAATTTGTATGGACGGATCCCTTCCAGTTAGTATATAGTTCATTGATGCAACCATATATATATATATATATATATCATATATATCTTGTCTATGGATGCAACGATCGAAATCAGCTGGTGATGTAGGCCAAAACATTAGTCATTTTTCCTCGAACTTAACCACGCAAACCAGGTTAACTTTCCTATGACGTCACGGTATACTTCGGTTTACTTTTGAATGTTGACAGATGTTCGTTAAGGTATTTAAAACATTTGAATATCGCTCTTATTATCTTCTTAACTTTTTCCCAATTTGTTTTCTAGTTCTTGAACATACAGTGAGAATGGATGTGACAAATTTATTGGTTCTAGAATGTATGGAGGATATTCAGATTGTACCACAATCTTCTTTAGCGGCCATCAATTCAAGGCGAATAAATTTTTTCAACATCTCGATGCAAATTCTGGTAGATGAACATTTCAGAATGCCCATTGTAGATGATGATTGATGTATACCATCAAAAGAGTAGTGGATATTGTACTTGTTTATTGTTCAATTTTTGTTTGGACAATAATGATGTGACTGAAGAACAATTCCACGCACTTTTGATGATTTCCAACATGCGGAATATGTAGATGTTGATGGGGCAACAAAAAGATAAATTATGAATTGAAATAAACTCATTTATGTTTTCAGTGTTTTTCATTGTTACTATAACAAACAACGCAAAGGTATATTCTATGAAATGCACAAAAAATTATAAATTTAAATAAACTCCATACAAAAACGATGTGGTATTTAAAATATCTCCGTGATGAGAGGTCAGTCAGATTCTGATGAAATAGGTCTTTTTCGTTTCCTAGATCTAGAAATTTTATTTATTTTATTCTTTCAAGATCTTCAATAGTCTTTTTTCTTGTTCCAGTTGTTTCTCCATAAAATAAGTTTACTCATGAATAGCTGCACAAATGTTATTAGTAGACCAGATGAATTTGGTATACATGTTGTTGGTGTACCATATATGGGAGTATCAATCTCCCCTGCATCAACCATTACTGTTGGTTTTGGGGTTCTAGATATGGTATCTGAAATGTCTCTCAACTGTACTTTACTATCTATTTCTGGTGGTCTCCTAATGCGAATACGGCCCTCTTTATCGGCAGGGTCCACTGTCGGGCCAGTATCCTGTTTCATTTTATGAAAATTATATTCAATTAGGTATTCTTCATCTGTAACAGAAAAGTTCTACTTCAGATACGAGAAAATTAGATGAATTAGCCACTTACCTATTTTCGGCAAGTCGGTTACATCTTTTTCATCAACAATCTGCTATTTTACTTCATTCACGTAAACTTCGTACGAATCCATTGTACCTCTGATTTCTTCATTTTCCTCCCATGATACAAAGAAAACATAACCTCCAAAAAGATAACCCGGTCAAACTACCTCCGTGAGTTGGTTTATGTGGTTGGTTAACTCTTACGTCATAGTTTGGAATACACTTCGAGGAATATTGGGTGGTTAACATATTTCTAACCTGGTTTGTATGGTTAAGTTCGAGGAAAAATGGCTATTGTGTTTTGTGTTTCACAGTGGTAATTTGTATTAGTATTTATGTTCTGTGGTGGTAAGTGTTACTAAATTATGATGATTTTATTCGTTTTTTCCATTTTCCTTCAATTATTTTTGTCTTATTTGAAGTTTTATAAAGATTGATAGATTATATTTAACAATGGAAATATCCTGTTTGGCCTACGGTTGTACGAATAGTTATAAAAATAAATTTCTTGGTAAACATGCAGTTTAGGTATACGGAAATCAAAACACGACGTGCGCATGCTCCGGCGATGTCATTCGGGGAGTATTGTTGCCAGATTGGGAAATTATTCCTGTATCGAAGGAATGTCATCGTAAATTAATGTTTCTTTCATACAAATTATAACTATAAAATATTGGATGCGATCAAAAATATATTCGAAGCAGTTAATAAGAACTTAGTCATCCCATAAACGGTAGGTTATAGATAAAAATGAAATATGTATATGTATATAGATTAATATGATTTCAGACTTTAGTAGGTTCATCATAAGAGTTGAAATAAAAATTGAATAAGTCGAATGTTCATGGGAATGAGATAAGTCAAGACAGTAGAAATTTCAATATTAATAATTCATAAGAAGAAAATAAGCTACTCAGTTCATTTAGAATGATTGGTAAAATTTGTTATTCCTATAGAGTAAATCCTTTTGATGAATCGTTGAGAAATATATTTATGAAATTTTTAATCAGCATCAACCAACTCGAAATAAATTATAGATGCTATCACTCTATATACTATATAGCACTTTTACCAGATAAATGAATCATTTTACTAGAGGACCGATAATTGGACAGAAAGTAAGAGAAGATTCCACTCAAATCGATTATATTAGGCTTCTGCACAATCTGGCAACAAAAGTTCCGAAATTACACGTCAACAATTGTCATTTCAATGTTTTGATTTCCGTATACCTAAACTGCATGTTTTCCTCGGTCATATTTATAACTATTCAAGAAATACATAATCGTTGTAGCCATAAACTCATAATGCCAGAACCAACTCAAATATAAATCTGGAAAATGTACAAACAAATCGTGGTGTTGTGAACCCTAAATCAAAGTCGAGGTAATTATCTAGAACATTCCATAACTGTATAATTGTTGTAAAATATTTACTCAGTTACTAATTTTGGGTCGTAGAGATTGCGAATCCGAAGTCAAAAAACCCGGTCGCTTCTAGTTTTTTTCGAAAAAAATTCCGAAAGTGTCGGACTTAACCTCTATTAATCTTATTAATTACGATGTTTCAAACTATTTAACTGGTGAATATTCATCATAAATAATATTTTATTGGGTAATTATTCGAATCCATTACCACTAGCCTTCGCTGGAATTTCATTCCTATTAATCTTCCGTCCAAGGTTCCCACGGAAACCAAGTGTACGAAAAGGACTCAGAAGATTGGAATCGCGTCGATTTGTTATGCCTGTGTGCGGAGTGCGGACGCTTTTTAGAGTTATATTGAGGTTACCGGCCAATATAGACCAGGCTCCACCCTATAAGCTTAATTAATGATCATATCTCCTTCGAAGTCGAGACTTCCACCCAGCTCACTTAGATCGAAACTCTTAATTAATGTATAAATAACATAAAAATAGAATAAATGTTTCCGTGTTGAACTTATCTTTCTGGCTCAATAAATGATTTTTGACATGATTTAGATGTGAACGAGCACGTCCCGTTTCATTATTTCTATCAGGGCGGCTGGTGAGGGAGGCCTGTGGGGTGCCGCCCTCCCTAGAACTATGACGTACATATATAAACAATTAATTTGTAAAATTTCTAAGATTACGCATAGACAAGATATACTATGAGCACTACGCCGGGCTGAATCTCGATCGCCCATGCGAAATCGCCGGTTACCATGGATCATGGAAACGGCAAACGTCCTCACTCATAGACCAGCTAGTCTCGCGCGATTCTCAGTCTTGGTTCGGGCGTATTAGTAGAAGCCCAGAGAGGAATAAAATAGCGACGCTCAGTAGTAGTATATCTTGTTTATGGTTACGCTAAATAGATAGGTATTGTAGGTGCCAATTGTTTCCTGTTATAAAGTTGGGTTGAATGTTAAGGGCTGATACTCAGGGTGTGTGATCTAATAAAATTAAACTTCAGTTTGACGCAAATTTTTACGAAAAGACTTTATGGTTGTGCATATGTGAAGATAGGACATGCGGTTTTTTTTTTGTTGCTTACTGATTGGTGGAGACGATAACTGTACAAAACAAGGTGTAGGTGATTTGAAACATCTGGGTAAAGGATAAAAAACACGAAAAATCGGCCAATCATATGAACAAGATTGTAAGTTTCCAGCTATTGGCCACAACCATTTTCGCTTCTGATTTAAGTAGTAGACCAGGGTCGATAATCTTTTAAACCGAAAAAAAATATAGTAGAATGAAATGTAAAAGGAAGAGAATATAACAAAAATGATAGGAAAAATAATTTACTGGCGATCTGAGGTCGGGAAGGGGAAGGGGGTGAATATTTGAAGGTAAAAAACGGTTTATCTCGATTTCTCCAAATTTATGTGAAAATTTCAAATAACCACGATTTTTGTTTTTAATTTTTATCTTTTACAAAAAAAAAATTTTTCACCAAATTTGGTAAAAACTTACCTTTTCATGTCCCAAATACACTATAATTTTTTGGAATAAAATTTTTTTTTCACCTTAATTAGACGTAATATCGAAAAAGCACCCCAATTTTCAATCAAAAATTCTCACGTCAAAATAGGTATCTGTTTTTTTTTCTGGGGAACATCGCGTTATCATTTTGCCCAAATGTCTGTAACTTTCGAATTTTTCGCCGAAAAGGGTCTCAAACGATTGGGTTCGACTTCCTGATGAAGAATTCGAGGTCAAATTTGATTCTGTCCGGCCGTCCGTTGCCACGATAACGTGAGAACGGAAAAAGCTAGCGACTTGAAATTTTCAGGGTAGGTGGCGCATCCAAATACCACGGACACGTTCGTTAATGGGCATGATCGGCCCAATGGTTTCCGAGTAATGATTTTGTTTTCAACCAATATGAATCCGATCGATTTGAAACTTGGTGAATAGTTGTAGAATATGAACCTTAGCACGTTTGTGGAATTTTGTGATAATCGTATCACTAGAAAATTAAAAAAAAATTATTAAAAAATATTTTTCATGTATCGATATCCTGAGAACGGAAAGAGAAAGCGATTTGAAATTTTCATGTTAGGTTGTTCGTCTGATTGCGACATTTGAGTTTGTTTATAAGCATAATCGACCAAACGGTTTTGGAGTTATACCCATCTGAAATTTATTTGTTATTTCCTCAATAACTCGAAAAATGCAAAACCGATCCAATTCAAACATGGTTATTAGTTGTAGAATGGCAACGCGAAAATTCTTGCAAAATTTCGTGAGGATCGTATCACTAGAAAATTATTAAAAAAACATAGAAAATTATTGAAAAAAATTCTGTTATCAGAAGCTATTCGTCCGACATCGCTGAAATTTTGCGAGAGCCTTCAGAACCTAACTCTTCTAGTAAGTTCCAAGTTTGAACACATTCGGATCTATATTGTTGGAGATCCAAGCAGCCTTCTGTGAATTCAGTAGCTGGATGGGTGACCGTTGCCTCGATACTTTCTAACGGAAGGAGCTAGGGAATTTTCAGGGTATGTTGCGTATCCGAATGGGAGAGTTAAGTTCGTTTACGGGCACAATCGGTCCAACGGTTCCCGGAGTTATACCCACCTGGAATATTATTTCCTCGATAACTCAAAAAATATAAACTTGATCGAATTGAAGCTAGGTAACTAGTTGTAGTATATCGATATAAAGTCGTGTTTAAGATTTTGTAAGAACCGTACTCCTAGAAAATTTGAAAAAAATTACGAAAAAAAAAAATTTGTATAAACGTACCCCTAGAAAATTAAAAAAAAAATTGGTTCAAGCACTGACGTGAAGTCAGGAGCTTTTGCGCTTATGTTCTATTGTCCATTCTCTTGTATTGGACACTCTTAATCGAATTTACCACGGTGAATTCTATTGTCCGTTCTCCTGTATTGGACACTCTTAATCGAATTTACCATGTTAAATTCGATTAAGAGTGTCCAATACAGGAGAATGGACAATAGAACATACGCGCAAAAGCTCCTGACTTCACGTCATTGCTTGAACCAATTTTGTTCGTAGAAATCTCTACTTTCTGATGGTCTATATACATTACTATGGAAAATTCTCTCAGAAAATGCTACGAAGTTACAGGCAGTAAGGCCTAGACTCTCAGCCCCTTCCCCACTTCTCTATGAAATACCTTTTGATGGGCTAAAATTATCCGTAGGTCACTCAGGTATACGAGTTATCTTAAAATACCAATAAATAGGCATCTACACATATAATTTAGAGAAGATTTTACAACTTTCTCAAAATATTGTGGATGTCTTTTATTATTATTATTATTGATAAGGGGGTTACGTTGCACCGCGACCTTGAGATCTATTGTGCCCCCCAACAGAGCTGTTCTCACCATTACGCCATCTACAGCTCGCCCTCCAGTTCCAGAGTATAAATGAACCTCAATATCTGGGAAGGCTTCAAGGATATTATGTCTTCACTCCTACAAGTTTCCTGTCCAAAGCATTCCTTTCGCTGACTTGCAATGGCGAGGCATTCTGTAACAAGGTGAAGAGGAGTTTCTTCCTCCTCCCCACAGAATCTGCACTCGTCAGTATCTGATAAACCTATTCTCATCAAATGCTTCCTGAGGCGACAGTGTCCTGTGAGGAAGCCAGTGACCAGGTGTAACTTATTCTTGCAGAGATCCAGATACCTTTTGGATCTCACTTCTTTAAAGTTCCTAAGGAACTTTTTGGAATGAACCAAACCTGGAAGATTCCGCCAGAGTGTCTCTCTTTTGGTTTCCTCCTTCTCCAGAAACTCTTTCTTGTAGGTGCATTTTCCTATACCGCAGAAAGGTTCTGGGCCGATAAAAGGAGTTCGTGCTGCCTTTCTGGCAAGTGTATCGGCCTCTTCGTTCCCCTTGACTCCCGAGTGACCGGGGACCCAGACTAAAAAGACCTTATTATTCTTGCCAATTTCATTTAGTTTTCTTCGGCACTCCCATATCAACTTTGAATCGATGGCATGGGAGCTCAGTGCTTTGATAACAGATTGACTATCCGAATGGATTGCTATGTCGCATTTCTGATATTTTCTTTCTAGGTTAATATCTGCACATCTTTCGATTGCGAGTAATTCTGCCTGGAAGATACTCAAACGGGAGCCTACCGACAGTGCGCACTTGGTGCCTGTCCCATATACCCCAGCGCCAGCTCCCGTCGTGGTTTTTGAGCCATCTGTGTACCATTTTATGGTATTTTCTTTGAAAGTCTGGGTGGTGAACTCCCTTTCCCATTCTTCCTTTCTACCTATCATCGTGGTGAAGTTCTTCTCAATGCTTACTTTTTTGACCATTGCATCACTAGGAAGGTTCACTGATGGGATGTACTTAGTCAGAGAGGTCCAGGCTCTCTGACATTTAATCCTCTCAGTTCCTGTACCTTCCTTAGATTGTGGATGTCTTATTAAATATTAACTTTTAACATTTTCCGAGAAAATTTACCATAGTAATGTAATTTTTTTGCTTTACACCATCAGAAAGTAGAGACTCTAATGAACAAATGCCCACCTACTTTTTTAAAAAAGCAAATATTTTGACGTGAGACTTTTTGATTGGAAATTAGTGTGGTTTTTCGATATTAAGTCAAATTAAGGTGAAAAAAAAATTGGTGAAATCCAAAAAATTACAGTGTATATGGAACATAAAAAGGTAAGTTTTTATCAAATTTGGTGAGAAAAAAATTTTTGTAGAAGAAATTAAAAACCAAAAACGTGATTATTTGAAATTTTCACATAAATTTTGAGGTTATGTGAAAAAAGTGTGAATACAAAAGTTGTAGATCTTTTTATTACCTACAACTTTCCCATTTAACTTTTTTCCATAGGACTTGTAGTTTTGCCGGAAATCGAGATAAAACGTTTTTTACCCTTAAAAACTCAACCTCTTCCCCTTTCCGAACTCAGATCGCCCGTAAATTATTTTTCGTATCATTTTTGTTATGTTCTCTTCCTTTTCCAATGGGCTTCATTCACCTTCAATTTCTTTTCACTTTTTACCATTTTTAAATGCTTCGACCCTGGTCTATATTGCATATGTCGAAAATATTCGTAAGCACAACGAAATGGTATCAAAGAACCGATAAGTCCTGTCAAAAATTGTCTATTGTATGAAGTTGTGTGGCAAATGCAATCTTGCACTACGTGGTCATAATGAGTCGGACGACTCGATTAATAACACAAGAAAACGAGAAGGTGACCAGTGCTTACGTACTTTAAATTTAATATGGTTTGGATACAACGTTTTGTAAAATATGCAAAGTTTTGGTGATTTTAATATCGATGCCACTGACAGTCGCAGAAACTGAAAGATGTTCCTCAAATTCATCAAATTGATCAAGAGGTTTCTAAGGAATACAATGTAGGAAGAAAGACTGACGGCGTACGCAATGTTGTCCATCGAACAAAATTTCTATAAAGACATTCCTGACTTCAACGAAAAAGTGATCGAGAAGTTCATCTGCAACAAAAACATAAGGACTGCGTTTCATTTCATGATGTAGGCATTTGGTAATTAGCTTTTAAAACATAATGAGTGGGCCATTTAAAGGTTTGAATTTAAAAATGCGATGAAACTAAAACGGTTTGAAATTTTTCCAATTTTTTTTTTAATATGAAGTACAATTGTTCCGGTTCCGGAAATGGAATATTATTCCATTCATATGGCTGCCGCGGCAGGCCCCACTGTACCCCCATTCGATCGAACCAATTTTCGAGAACTTTTTCGAGTGTGTGGGGTCGTATCTCGGCAATGGCATCACGAATGTTGGTCTTCGAATGCTCAATTGTCTCTGGTTAGTCGGCATAACACTTTTCTTTAACGGCACCCCACAGAAAAGAGTCCAACGGTGTCAAATCGCAGCTTCTTGGCGGCCAATTTACATCACCATTTCGGCTAATTCAACGGTCATCAAACGTTTGACACAATATATCGATTGTGGCATGAGATGTGTGGCAAGTTGCACCATCCTGTTGAAACCAAACATTGTTCACATCAATACAATACAGAGCGGGGACAAAAATCGGTTATCAGGGATCGATACGCCGTAATGGTTGCGCCGTCCACATTTTCAAAGAAATATGGGCCAATGAAGCCTCCGCCCCACAAGCAGTACCAAACAGTCACTCGTAATGGGTGCATTGGCTTCTCTAAGACCACGTGTGGGTTTTCTAAGCCCCAGAAACGGCAATCTTGGTCCGTCTTTGCGACTAAATTTTGTACGACATTTGCGTGCAATTTCCAACCAATTGTCTCTGTTTTGGAAATTAATTTCCAATAAATCCCAACGTAGCTCAAGCATAAATCGATTCATTTCGTTCAGCGGAGATGATATACTGAATTTTGTGACAGTATCGAATGCAATAAGTATTGTCAGAAACGAATTAACCGGTGGTCCAAATTTAAACCGATAGATGGCCCACCCGTTATATGGGTACTTTTTGTATTCTTGAATCGGGGCTCCCCTGAACAAAATTATCACCAGCCGCCACTCTATTCAGTAACGAAAAAAACTTTTTGTATGATAATTCAATTTGAATTGTATCCAATTCAATACTGGGTTAAGTTAACATAATGAATTGAGTATATTCAAGAACAATACGTAGTACTAATCTCTTATCATTTAGACGTAAATTCAACGTATTAATGTAATGAGCAGATATTTAAATAATCAGTTTCAGTCCAAATATCATCACATCATGGCAGACGATCAGCAGGTGATACTTGTCACTGGTTTCGGTCCATTTGGTATTCATCAAGTCAACGCGAGTTGGGAGGCGGTGAAATTGTTGCCAGATGAGTTTGGAAATTATAAACTTGTGAAAAATCAGATACCAGTTTGCTACAAGGATGTAGATGAGAAAATTCCTAGCATGTGGATTTCACTCAAGCCGAAGGTAATAATTTGTATGAGTTACAGCTAGCGCGTAGTTTTCATTTGGATCATACCAGATTTACCTCATCGAATAAATAACTCTTTCTCACCAATTTCAATATGCAATAACTTCGCTGAAATATATGAAAAATCCCATTTTTTTCTGGAAAGTATGTACCTATATACAAAAACATCGGCCTGCGCTCTTGCCAATCTGAAGCAATTGATAAATTTGTGCCCATTACTTGAGCACCCAAACTCAATTTCATCCCTCATTAAAAGAAAAATCCTGAGAAATTTTCATAAATGTTTGTTTAAATATACCGACTCTATTATTTGTGTCGTCTATACCAAAGTGATTTATCTAACCTGGAATTTTGTTTTTACTTGAAAACTAAGCATCGCAGAGAGAAAAATATCTGATATCTCTAAAGAGGACATCCCGTAGTACCTAATTCCCCCACCCGCTCGACCCCTGTAGGCGGGAAGGGGAGAACATTGAAATCTTAAACGACAACCCCAATTTTTTTATGATAAAAACCCCAAACAAACATGTATTTGCAATCATTAACTTGCAAGCTGTTAAGAATTGCGCAATCCAAACAATCAAACCATTTTCTCATGATCAAAAAACACCTAAATCACTCAAGTTTCATCTCGATCTTCCAAATATTACTTTTTGATAATTATACAACATTAAAGTTTTTAAAATTAGCTACAAAAAAAATTACGTGAAGAACATAAACTTACAAATGAAAAAAAATAAACAAGTAAATCTTAAAATTCTTAGCGATTTTTTCCGGGTGTAGCGATGCATACATCGCAAGTGAATTCTTCATCGTCCCTGTCTATCCCCGCGCAAGCTTCATGTCCACATTTTTTACATACACTACACTTTACCCAGCCTTCCCCCCTGCTACCTTTGTTTATTGTCTCAATACAAAATAAGCAATCATTAAAGAATACTCTGTGGGAGGTATATTCATTATTAAATGGTTTCTTTCTGGGTTTTCTCTCCCAATCTCAGCAAAATATCTCTTAAATAAAAAATTTATTATTTTGTGAATTGCTTTTGCGTAAGAAACACAAGATATTTGTCAGAAGCAATTAATCGAATAATGTTGCCTAACAAACAATAACGAAACAATATCAACGATGAAACAACTGAACGTTTCGGAGTCTAAATCAGACTCCTTCTTCAGACACTAACGAAATTTGTTTCATCGTTGATGTTGTTTCGTTATTGTTTGTTAGGCAACATTGTTCGATAAATTGCTTCTGACAATAAATATATTGTGTTTCTTACGCAGAAACAATTCACAAAAAATAAATTTTTATTTAATAAATATTTTTCAGAGTGTGGGAGAGAAAAACCCAGAAGGAAACCATTTAATTACAAAATAATCATTTTGTGTCTTCTTCTTCTGATAGAGATTATGTGTACAATATGATCCCCGGATCCCGGATCATGTTTTACACCAATTGATAAATCATCTTACCCGAAACACCTTTAATTTTTAATTTGATCTGTAAACTAACCTATAAGTTCTGTGATTGTTCCACATTTAACAACGTAACAAGACCAAGACCTATACTTAACGAGACCAAGACATTCCTGTTACGAGCGCCTCAAGATATTGCAAATGCAACGAGAATAAGAAATTCCTATCGAGGACATCCTCAAGATATCGTTTATGTGACCAGAATAAGACATTCCTATTGCCAAATCCTCAAGTCTTCGCATATGCAACTGGAATAAGAAATTCCTATTGTGAAGTTCCTCAAGATATAACCATTTATAACCATAATAAGACATTCTCATTGCGAGCTCCCCAAGTAATCGAGAGTATAAGGAGAATAGGAAATTCCTATTGCCTCCATTTCGCAAATACAAGAATAATAAGAAGTTAGGGGGGTGTGTTATAGTCATTTCTCGTTTCCACCGGTAGATGACGCAATCGTCTACGCCCGTACCCGGAAGAACAACCACATCGTTAATAACCCCAATCGTGTCTCGATCTACACATAGAAGAACCCGGCGCCACACGTGTACAGCACATTTGGAGTAGATATAGGTAATAGATCCATATCGCAGCGACCTTCTCGCAGTACCGCCCAGTGCCCAGATTGAACAGTTTGAGAACTTGTGATATATCTATGATGTTACTGGTCCCAAACCCTGTGGCGGACATTTAGAGGAGATATAGAGCTCTTGGCGACCTCCCAGCGAACCTCTGGAACTATTCCCCTGGGTGAGCTGTTTGGGAAGTCTTCAATGCGATATCATGAGATGTTACATGTCAACCTCCCAGCGATATCGCAAAAGGCGTCACAATATCCTGGAAAAGATCGCCGAGATATCTTTGGGTTGTCTCTGTGCGATTGTCGATTTCAGAGCACAATTTTTTAACAATAGACGTCAAATATCCGTCGGTTTTGGTGCCGTTTAATTAGACTCTTTTTTTAATGATGTTGTACAAATACAATGATACTATCATTGCATGTTTTTGATTATATTTGATTTGTTCAGTTAGTCATTCATGTAGGGGTTTCCAGTGAAGCCAGGAGAATAACTATTGAAAAGGTTGCCAATCGAAATGGATACGAGCAGATTGATTGCTATGGTAAGAAGCATACGTCAGGAAACGCATGTCCTCCACATTTAGGTGAAGACTGCATAAACACATCCTTAAATGTCCGAGAAATGTGCGAAGTTCTTAACAGCGATGATAATGATATCCAATACTGCTCATCGGAAAATGCTGGAAGGTAAGTAATTTCGAAATGTCATGTTTTACGTCTCAGAAAAGACAAAACGGCGTAAGACTAAAACTGACCAAAAACCTGATGTAAAAGTGTATATCTATGATCTTGATGTGAGATAAAGTGGTGAATCTCAACTCCTGATAGCAATATGGCAAATTAATATATCATGGACGGATCTTCTATTCTCAAAAGTGCCAAAAAGACAACAAAAATTTGAATCGCGTGAATTGCATAACTTTGAGCTGTACACCTCTTTGAATTTATTAGGGCACGTGTGATTATTATACGATTTGTTGGCATCTGTTGAGAGGTGAGATTCAACGGTGCTCAAAGTTATGTCACTGGTGAAAGAAGCTCACGATGTGGTTCCCGGTCGAACTAAGAAGATCGATTATATGGATCAGGAAGAGGGTAGGTGTCAAAACTGAGCTTTGTGGCACTCCAGCATTCACGTTGAAGCCCCCAGAACTTACATCATGCACGACCACATGGATGCTCCTATTAGTCAGAAAAATCCTCATGCGCTCGCACAGACCCTTGGCAAAAACTATAGGGAGATGGGAGATAGCTTATTCAGAAGACTGCCAGATGCAATCGACAGCACTTGCGTCATATAGCTAAGGAGGTCACCTGTTGATCTGTGATTGCGGAAGCCATATTGACTCTCACAGATGAGACCTTTGCTCTTCAGGTACGAAACCATTCCGAGATGGATAACTGCTTGCGAGACCTTCGAGAAAACTGATATTATTGCTATATTGGACGCCTGATGGTTGATGGAGAAAACTTCCTCCTCTTCTTTGGTACATGCTGCACTCTTTCTTGTATGACATGGTGAATTATAGAGAACAAGTGAAACTGTGGTGAACACATTTTGAGCACTATATTTCAGGTATCCCGTCTAGTCCAGTATTTTCTGCAATAAAGTGATTGTGAAGCTTGGTGTGTGGCATAATGGGGTATCACATATGCATACCATTCAGGGGTGGAACAGAACAGTCGATAATTATGGGTTTCCAATGCTCTCAATTAATTGTTTTGTATCAAATGCAAAAATACAGACTAATCCAGAAAGCAAAGCAAACAGAAAATATTCATAATAATAAATGTAACGGCGTCACAATGATACAGTAGCTTGTGGATAATCTTAATCTTTTTTATCCCTTTTTGATTCCTTATCAGTGATTCTTAATTTATTATTTTTACATCACCCATGTTATGTCTCTATCTTCATGAACCAACTTTATTCTTTTACAGATATTTGTGTGAATACATATATTATACATCATTGAGGCAAGACAGGAATAGATGTATTTTCGTTCATGTGCCACCTTTGGGCTCACCATATACAGCAAAACAATTAACTGCTGCTATTTTGCAGATTATTGAATGTATTATTAAACAAGGTGTTTTAGAAGAAGACTGCGTTTGTGAGAAAAGGTAATTTTCACCTTAAGAACGAAGGAGAGAATTAAATCTCCAGAAGCTACATATTGCTATGGAATTTTGAACTACCTATGTAATTATTTTCGAAATATAAAGTTGAAACATTTTCTGCAAAATTAAACTTCTACCTACTCCAATATACTTTACTTTGACCTTTCATTTTTTATCTGGATGCTCCATCTATTTATTTCTATATAGCTAGGGTGTATCTGAATACCACTAAAAAAATGTAATTGGTGATTCTGTGATAAATATTGTTTCTCTCTTTTATTTTCCCTGTATATCAAGCTGAAAACACGAAACTTATGGTTAATATTACTTGTCAATAAAACTACTGATTTTGGAAATTTTCCAACCCTGAGGTATGCTTATAGAAAGGATTGAAATAGTTTACCCCTAGGATATTTTCTCTCGCAACTTCTTTTTCGGATAAAAATTTTCCTTTTTAAAAAACAACAATTAAAAGCCCAATTAATTTACTAACTTTTATATCTCTACAAGTTTTTTCGAAAACTTAAGCATTCACGAGAAAAACATACATATACAGGGTGTAACTAAATAAGTGTAAAATATTTAAGGGGGTGATTCCTCATCGAAAAAAAGATAGGATCTTTCATATAAAGAAACTTCATGGGAGCATCCCTTGTTAAGATACAGCCCCTTAAAGGGGGTACAGAAAATTTGTTTGATAATTTTTTTCACAAGCACTAAAAGAGTCACAATATTGAAATTAACCTGATATTTTCTAATGCCAAAAAGACACTCAGCCAGTAATTTATTTGGTTTATCCCATGGTTGTAAGGGGTGGAAAACGCAACCCCTAAAATTTATTTCCAATGTAACTTTTTGTCTTATTATTTGTTTACCATTTTAAAATTTATTTCCGATAACCTGTTCCATTCTAAACAAAAAATGTTTCTTGAATTTTTTGCCCAAAATAAACCAGAATGCAGCAAAACATTATTTTACGAACAAGATACATATCGTCATAAAACGAAACTAATTTATCCAGTTAGGCCGCTATTAGCGGAAATTAAATTACTGGCTAAGTGTCTTTTTGGTATTAGAAAATATCAGGTTAATTTCAATATTGTGACTGTTTTAGTGCTTGTGAAAAAAATTATTAAACAAATCTTAACAAGGCATGCTCCAATGAAGTTTCTTTATATGAAAGATCCTATCTTTTTTTCGATGAGGAATAACCCCCTTAAATATTTTACACTTATTTAGTTACACCCTGTATATTGCAAGCTCATGTTAAATAGCATTTTATTGAACAAGATCCAACCAAATTATGATTATAGTAGGCTAAGAATTTTACGACTAAAACAATAGTGAACAAAAGGAAAACCTGTCAAATATCGACAGATAAAATTAGGTATTATAAATGTTGAAAATGAAAACTTGTTTTTTGTTGATGTAAATTTTCCGGGGGGAGGTTTTCCAAAAAATGTTATACCAAGTACCCACGTTAATTTTCATCACAGAATCACCCCTTACATTTTTTCGGCGATATTCAGATACACGTCCTGTATATCAAATAACATGAAGCGAACATAATATTGTTCTGAATGAAAAAGATAAATAGGTACCTATTCATTGATTAACTCTATCTACTCATTACAAGGGTTGATGTTGAGCCATTTTTGGAAATGATAAAGGCGAAAATTCATGAGACGATGAAATCGCAACGACAATAAGTGACAGCCGCAAAAATTAATATTGGTTCAAGGATGGACGTGAAGTCAGGGGCTTTTGCGCGCATATTCTATTGTCGATTATTCATCTCTATATTGGCACTCTTAGTAAAGCCGATTCATGTGTGCCCCTAGAAAAATGCGTGCGAAAAGTAGGATGTATAAAGCACTCTTAAGAGAGTGTCCAATCCAATTGGAGCTGCTGTGGTTGTTTCTCTTTTGCGATTTAATGCATTTATATAATTATTAGAGATAACTATAGCACTTTACATGTACTACTGATAATATTTTAAACACCACAAATTGAAACAATGATTATAATCACTCATTTTGTTCAATGAAAAATTATATACGATTTACACTTATTTATTCATACTGTAGTATGATGTAGTCTGATGAAGTCGCTGTGTCGACGAAACGCGTCACAATATTGAATAAATAAGTGTAAATCGTATATAATTTTTCATTGAGTTAATATGGATTTGCATCAAGTAAAAGCCACAAGCATTAAATTTCTCATTTTGTTGACCTATATTCAGTTGTAATATTAACACTCAATGAGAAACATTTGTGGGTAAACATACAATAGACATCTCACTTGAATATATTTTATTACATAACACAGAAATATCCTATAAAAATTGAAGGTATTCAATTGAGAAGAATACGGCTATAAATTCAATAATACAAAGTATTATGTAATGGAAGACCTTATATTATATATTCTAATTGGATACTGATTAGGTATATAAACAAATGCTGAAGTAATTAACAGAATTCCATCATTTTGTGGTTTGCAAGAACAGCATTATGACCCCAAAATATTATCCGCAGATTTTGAAGTACCTATAATCAGTTAAGATCCACGAAAATATTATATGACAACAATTTGAGAACTGCCAAATTAGTAATGTGTATATTATAAACTTAGTAATTTCAAATTACACCTTTGTTCTTCCAAACCACAGCTTTGTATTGTTCATATTCGACCCTCACAACTTGTTACACTATAACAGGGAATTATTGTTTATATCATCAAGATTTTATGGAAAGAAGTTATTTCAATAATGTTATACAATATATAGATTTGAAAATATTCGACAGAAAAAAAATTTTGAATTCATCCGTCTTTTCTCAATCAATAGATTTGTATTGTTAATAAATATTTTATACTTGGACCCAAAAGGAAAATGATAATTTTATTCTGAAAACATTGCATTCAGAGTAGGTGTCATTATGTCCACAGTTCTTCTGTCCTTGTTTTGTACAAATCATTTCCACAGGTTATTCTTGACAAACTCCTGAAAGTAAAATGAAGTTAAAATCCCCCATATCTACATTTATATCTGTAATAATACTCTTGTTTTTGTGCCTTATATCAACAAATGTAGAACCCAATTCTTCTAAAACTTTCCAAGATTATCCATATAATAATTAGTCTATTTCTTACTTCGTTTTCTTTGATTTTTTCAGACCAATCTTCTTTTGTCATATTTTCAATGGTTCCACAAATTAGTTCCACCACTTTTCCAATATTTTCCTTGAATATCCTCAAAACCAATTCATGAGAAACATGCTCAGTATTAGGTTTCCAACAATCATAATCTGTAATGAGTGCTATGCCAGCATAACTCATACCTGCTTCTTTAGCCAAAACTACCTGAAATTTTTGTAACAATATTAAACCCTTTCCATATACTTCATACGAATATAATTTTGAAAAATCTTCAAATGTTTCCTGTACCTCAGGGCATGTGGTCATTGAAATAACATCCGCACCCCACTGGCGAAACATAAGACTTTCAGCCTTGCTTGAGAATCTTGGACCATTTACAGCAATAATAGTACCTGAAGGGTGACAAAAAGTGTCCAACTGTTTAGCTGTCTTGATAATTACTTGTCTCAACTTATCACAGTAAGGGCGTTCCATGGGAATATGGCAGATACCTTCGAGTTGGCTGCAAGAACCATCATAGAAGGTTTGTTGCCTTCCATGTGTACTAGAAAAATGTTTCACCTAAGTAAAAACATAAGAAGCATTTCAAGGAAAAAAAGTAGCTATCACAGACCTTAACATTTTTAAATAATCTATTGAACAAATTTGTTGCAAGACAAATATGACAATTCTTGAATTTCACAATAACTATCAACAAAATAATACTAAAGATTTTCATTAAGCGTCTGACGAAGAAGTCTGATATAGACTCCGAAACGTTACGATATAGTTGTTTCTTCGTTTATGTTGTTTCGTTGTTGTTTGTTAGGCAACATTGTTCAATTGATTGCTTCTGACAAATATCTTGTGTTTCTTACGCAGAAGCAAATCACAAAATAATTAATTTTTATTTTATAGATATTTTTCAGAGTTTGGGAGAGAAAACCCAGAAAAAAACCTTTTAATAAATATAGAATATATTGGATTTTGAAAATATATCGAGACCTATCGATGTAGAATGATTTTTGTGGCTCTTTTTATCTCTGGAATTTTACCAGATTGTATGAAATACTATAGTTCTAAGGATTAAAGTTCCTTACTTGTCAATAAAATTATCCAATATTGCCAAGTCACCTGGCTTGTAATCCTCACGAAGTGAACCTGTAGCTGTTGAAATGATAATTTGTGTGCAACCTTCTTGCTTTAAAGCCCAAATATTAGCTCTATAATTTACTTGATGGGGTAAAATATTATGCTTCCTTCCATGTCTGGCCAGCAGTACACAGGATACTCCACTTATTTCTCCCAGAATTAGCTTATCAGAGGGAGAACCAAAAGGAGTAGTCACTTCCTTTTCTGTCCTATTTTTGATGATATCAGGGTTATTCATGCCTGTTCCGCCAATTATTCCAACCTGTATTTTGAAATCTCTAATCAACTAATATACATATCTGATGTATTTCAAAAGTATATAAACCTCATTTAGTAATAGTTGATAGGTGGAGATGCATACCAAAATATTCATCAAATAAAATGGGATTTGATACAAGGGATATCAGCCCGCTAGCAGCCTCATGATTACAGAGTAACTCTAAAAAGCAGTATGCTATCTAAGCCCATCTCCCTCATGCTTCCATATAGAATCAGTTGAATATAAAAGTATACCTCAGTAGAATTTTTTCCAATATAAATAAGAACTGTATGAATGATGAAACAAAAAAATGGACATAACAGATTATGCCATAAATTCATTTCTGAGAAATAAAAATGTTTTTTATTATTTTGAGATTCATCTAATCGCCCTTAAATGGGTTACATAGTATCTTAAATGCAGATTATAGCATCAATTTGATAATTTCCAAAATTCATACCTTAATTACACCAACCATTTTCGAATTCCTTGCGTACGTGTATGGAGATGAACTTGTAAGATATCCCAAGTACCCAAGTACTGTAATACTGACAAACCCAGTACCCACTTCCAAATAATTAATCTCGAGTGGCAGGCAGTATATCTTGTCTATGGTGGCAGGATATCTTTCAACTATACAATTATATGATTATCGTCTGATGAGATCTGATAGTGCTTCAATTTAAAATAATATATAAAATATAAATCAAAGATTACATTCTCTGATATAAACAGAGAATTCCATTCCAGAATCACAGATAACTAACACAGATAATCACAGAACACTAAGTCATAGACAAAATATCTCTAAGTAAGTTACTTTGTCTATGCACTAAGTTACTAACAAGATGCATAGAATAAAATCTATCTATTCTATGCATCTACATCATGTATTCTATGCATCTATGTTAGTAAGTATCCAGCATAGACAACATATTTATCATATCTGGATTATCTGGCACAGAACATATAATATATCTGGTATCCAGATTCTAGTACTCCAACTCCTACTAGTCCTACTTCAATTCAATGTTGCCACTTGCCACTACTAGTTTCGGGTGCAAAACGTTTGACGTTTTGTAGACTTTTATTGATATGATTCAAGGTCAAAACATAATTTTCAATTTTAAGGGTTTCTGAGTGTTCCCGAACCCGAACATATAACCAGATATTGAAACTGATATGAAAAAATACAATATCCTAGGGGATTTCAGTTTTGTACATTTGCCAAACATACAGAACCTGCCATATCAATATCATATATTTCAGTATGTTTCATGCACAAAACACATTGTTTTGTTGGATTATCACAGAACACGAATAAAAAAATATTATATCTTGCAAAAAACGATTCAATAAAACGTGGCAAACGTGCCGAATATACGACATAGGACATAGGAGTGCATAGAACCATAAAACTGCAGATTTCGTACTCTATATACAACGATCTAGTATCTATAATCTATGGATAATATTATGTTTGATATGATCGGGAACACTGAGGGCCGGTTTCTCAATTGCGAGTTAACTCGAGGTTGCGAGTTGACGCATGTATTTATTTAGCGATATTCATGAATGCGTAACACTCGGGTTAACTCGCAATTGAGAAACCGGCCCTCAGAAATCCTTGAAATTGAAAATTATAACCATAAAGGCCTTTAAAATGTCAGACGATTTGGACCTGGGGCTCTATTCTGAACTTCACTCGTTTTCGACCACTCGTAACGAAAACGAACGGTGGTAATTGCGAACGATAGTTTATATTGCTATTCTCATGTGCCCTTCGTAAAGACCGATGACTTAAACGAATTCGTGTCGTCTGAAGACTTGGCAACATAGTAACATTTGAAATTTGAATGTGTTTATGTACATGTTATTGGCGCGCTTCTTCATAAATCAAAACGATAATTTATTGTTTGTTGAACTTGAATGATTTATTTGGTTTTTTCTGTTTGCTTCGATAAGAAAAAAGTAATTCTAAATTTCCTAAAATGTAAGTCTCAGTTATTAAGCGGGAAATTTACTACAGAATTTTCTTCGGAATGCCTATGAAAGAGGAACTGAGTACAATGTTAAATAGTATTCCTGGACCAAAAAAAAGAATGGAAAACTTGGAGAAAGTTTTGCAATATAATATTGAAAGATTTTTACAACGATTAAGGGTTATTTCACCTCTTTAGAATGGTCTTGGGTCAAGAGTTTGTATCAAATACTTTGTTTTCTGAAAGTTTTATTCCACTGAAATTGTCGAATGATTTTCTGTTTATTGTTGTGATATATTTTTTTAGAATGAAATACATTTTCTTCAAATAGAAATCGATATCTATTTATTTATAGTGTGTCTTTTACAATTCTACGAAAAGCTAAACGTATAATTATATTCCTCAGAATTCTTCACGAAATCAGCTCTGGTTTTTCTATTCCAAACTGGATTTTTGTTGTATAGTTATTATTTTTTGTTTACTGTGATATATTCTTTAGTAGGTATTGGTTATTGAATACTTTTATTTCTGATTCTTTTATTCTACATAGACACAGTGAGATATTTTTTTGTTGTTCGATGTTGTGATTACTTAGAACTTCATATTGAATATTTTTTTTGAAGTTGGATTCTACTAAGGCATTGTTGATAAATATCAATACCTACCTTTGCCTTTACCTACTATTCAATTCCGCCAATGTTTGTGGGAATCTAACAAATCTATTCAATATTTCTGGTTTATTTAAAACATCGACAATTTGGAATATGATAATAATTCTGACAATTTAATTATTTTTACTGAATATATTTGTTAATTACACCGTAAAAATACCAACAACAGATTTGAGGTTACAAAATGTGTAGAGGCTTGCATAATCAACTGAATGCGAGTGGAATTCTTCCGAAAACGAGTGCTAAATAGCACTCGTTTAGAATTTCGAGCGCTCGTGTCACCAAATCATATCATCTGTCAGTTGAGAATAGCAAAACGAGTGAACGTTCGTGATGATTCCGAAAACGAATGATAATCGTTCGCAATGTCGACCTCAGAATAGGGCCCCTGAAACTAATAGCATTCTAATAGTGGCAACATAGAAATACTGCTAGAATCCTCTATGCTATGTCAATGTCTCTGTGTTAGGTTCGTCGTTCGTCTGTGACTCTGTGTTATAACATAACCTTCGAACTTCAAATTGTCATATACGTTTACCATAGACAAGAGATTACTAATGCAATGACGTTTACTAATGCAATGTTTTTCTCAACTACATATATAAAAACAAAAACCTGACGATATATTTGACAGGTATTGAATTGATATTCAAATATAAATCTTTTTTGGAAGTAATGACAAAATGTTCAATCAATTTATTAACCACATCTGTCTAATTATTCTGATAACATTTATTTCTAAGATAACATAAGAGAATTATCTGTATTTGTATTGTTGCTATCGTTATAATAAGATATCAATAAAAACTGGTGATTTGTGATTCAATTTTTTTTCAGGTCCAGTTTTAATTATCTGTATTTCATCAATAACTACAGACTTTGGGAGGTAAGATGACGATTGCAACACTGAAAACTTAACTTATAAAGTATATTGAGGATGAGTTTAACTAACTACTGAAAGGAACATGGTATTGTAGTTTATTTGTTACAAGATGGAGACTGTGCTTTTTTTTACTGTTTGTTTCTCATAATACTTAGTAGAGCGACATAATGGTATACTATCTGTTTTGAACAACACATCCAATAGTTCAATGATAAATTCTCAGCAGACATTATTACCCTCCTCAAATTGAAGCATTATTATCATATAATTGAAAGTAGCACCAATCAACTAAAATTTGAATAGGTAAATTTAGGTATCAAAAAATAAGTAGATAATTTACCATATAAAATAATGTGCCATCAATTGGAAAGAAGCCGCAAGCATAATATTCTAAATTTGCATTCAGTACTTGATTAGAGAATAAGAGCATCTGAAATTTGATTTTATAAGGCACAACTGGTGTACTGGTCTTCGTTGATTCTCACCTTATCTGATAATTCTGGACTAATATCTTCCAAGAGAAATTTGTGAAGTATTACTCCAGTTCTCTTCGCCTAATAAAATAACTATTATAAGATTGGGATGGATTTTGTTGGAGTGACGTTCAAAATATTGAATACTTGACAGATAATTATTCAGTGCAAAACATAAAATTTCTGAAATTTGTTATGTGACCCAGGGTTGTCCAAAATACGGCATACAAAATTTATTTGTTGTAACATTACTAGTTTCTTGAGGAGCTGTCCACGACGATAATGTATGCAGTGTTGCCAGTTGGCCGAAGCCATTTATCTATAGTTGATTAGCAGAAATCTGTATGCTCATAAAAACTTGTTTTTTTTGTAGATTTGACATCCCATAGGTGGTTTCATTTAACAATTGTTTCAAGTGCTTAAGAAATCTTTGGTTTTATTTCAATTTTCATGACGTCAGCATCTTCCACTTAAAAATTCGACATTTTTTATATTCCTATAAATGCAATGCAATATATGAAATAAATATGTGTAATTAATGGTGATAATGATTTAAATAATATTGTTCTCTCACGCGCATGAAAATTGTTTCTACGTATTTTAGTAACCAAGGATGTATGTGGTTAGGTACAGAAACAAAAATCATTTTAATGAAATAATTATACAATCCTTTGAAATCCTTAGCGAAGTCGGATATCTACTAATCTCGAGCAACTTGTGCGAAATATGCGGGAACTACCTAAGTGCCGGGATTCCCCGACCTATTCTACACTCCATGTTAATCGCCAAAGCTCCAAGATATCGATTTTCTTTATTTTTTCTACCGTGTTCAGTTTACGAATTCATAATTTACGCCGTATTCACAAAGCATTCAATCTCCGTTAAGTCCTAACTGAGGTCCTCAGTTAAGCATAAATAAGAATCGCATCCTCAGTTATCGTATGTAACGGTGCTGAAACAGGCCTGTTTCACGTTAATTTTCACTTAAACTGAGGTTGCTATTCTTATTTATCCTTAACTGAGGACCTCAGTTAGGACTTAACGGAGATTGCATGCTTTGTGAATACGACGGTAAATCAACTTAAAGTATAGAATGATATTTCTTATCAATATGAGAGAATTCTGTATAAAAATCTGTATTCGGCAACACGATATTATTCTAAATATTTGATTCTGCAGTCCTCCAATCTATTTTTATTGGCCCGCAATCGTAACTGGTTTGGACAGCTCTGATGTGAATCACCATGATTGCACATATATGTACCTAATTTTCTTCCCCATTAATATGCTTGTACTTAAAAAGAATAGGTACTGAAAACTTGTGATAACATATATATTTGAAGTGAAGATTCAACTGAAAGTGGTCTCCACTGCACAGAAAGTTCACTGGATCGAAATTAACGATCACCTCTCACCTGATTGGCCAAACGTCAAAATTAATATTTCTACTATCTCCGTCTGACGTTTAGCTTTACCAGAGAAAATTTGTTTTTGGCGTTCTTGTTCTTCGGAACAGAGTGCTTATCAATTTGCCCAAATGTCTGTAATTTTCGAATTTTTGGATGAAAATGGATTTGGTTCGACTCACTGATCAAGAATTCGTGGTCAAAATGGATTCTGTCCGGCCGGCCCTCCGTTAACGCGATAACTCTCGAACGGAAAGAGCTAGACAGTTGAAATTTTCAGAATATGTTAAGGGGATAAATATCTCGGTTAAGTTCGTTATTGGGCAAAATGGGCCTGCAGGTTTCGGAGTAACAAAAAAAAATATTTTTTTTGCAGTACAAATTTCAAATTCTTTTTTTTAAGATGAAATTTCAACACAAGAATCTATTGATATCATGTTTAACTACAACAAGCTAATACTTTCGGAGATGTGATTTTTGAAAATTTCAATAATACATCGTACTTCTATGTTCTCACTGAATGCGAATTCTATCTATATGTGTTCTATCTGTTTGCGGTAGCCGCCGCTTGGTCCAGTTTGAAAGATGAACGTCATCAATGTCAAACGAGACTGAAAGTGTATTTCTGAAGAGTTTGGTTGATGTAAGCATGTAAACAATTTGAAATTTGGATTCGCTAATTCCATAGGCAGAGTTTGTTGGTTAGTGAGTCGAAAATGAATGATGCAAGGAAGTCGAACCTAATTTAAGAGTCACTCCCTAATTATGGAATATTTAGAACGGAATTTCCAACCAATGTACAAGTAGTTATTCCCTAGTAACACTATTTAAGATTTCCTGCATAAATATTCTGGTTTGAGTTCTCTCTGGACTGATTATATTAGATTTGTTTCATAAATAAAAATGGCTATTTCATTTACTCAAGAATGACTCCTGATAGTTTTGAAACACTTGTAGCCAAAATTGGACCGTCATATAAAGATAAGATGCAAAGGGATTTTAATTCCTTTCATGATGTAGTTCTATCATAATAATCCATTGATATCATTCCCAACTCTCAGAAACCAATGCTTTCGGAGATATTATTTGTCAAAGATTGAACAAGAGGGCAAAAGCTCTTTTCCACAAGGCTTTCCCACTTTTTAAGATGCAATTTCACCATATGAATTCATTGATATCATCTTCAACTCTAACAAGCTAATACTTTCGGAGATATGATTTTTCAAAATTTCAATAATAAATCGTACTTCTGTTTCCACAGAATGCTGTACTTAATTATTATATTTATGAATTATTATATAATCTGTCTTCTTACATGTCATCTTATTTTCCCATGAGAGATATGTCAAAATTATTACTGGTTCGTTATTCTTGATGTAAAATACGCCCCCCCCCCTGTTCTAGAAAACAAAATATGATTGAATGCAAAATGACGTAACCTCAGCTATCGTAGAATTATGAGGATGATATGATATTATACTTTTAAGGTGATAATATAATGCCCGTGGATAATCCATATGATGATGGAAATATATACTCTGGTAAATTACATAATCAAATTGGGTTCAGAATATATTCAGTAAAAACAAAACTGCAATATTGCCTAAATTTTAACTGATATAATATAATTTTCAGAGTTGATTTGATGAATTATTATCTCGGATGAGATTGTTATTGTGGAGAATCGCTCTGTTTAAATTTAATTTCCTTCATGATGCAGTTCTATCGCAAGTATCCATATTTATATCATGCCCAGAGACCAATACTTTCGGAGATATGATGTGTCAAAGTTTGAAGAAGAGCGCCAAAGCTCCTGTCCACAGGGCTTTCTCACCCTTTGGCGCTCTTGTTCCTCGGAACAGAGTGCTTATCAATTTGCCCAAATGTCTGTAATTTTCGAATTTTTGGCTGAAAATGGTATCAACGATTTGGTTCGAATCACTGATCAAGAATCCGTGGTCGAAATCGATTATGTCCGGCCGTCCGTTAACACGATAACTCTCGAACGAAAGGAGTTAGAGGATTGAAATTTACAGGGTAGGTTTGGAGCGTAAATATATCGGACGAGTTCGTTAACGGGCGAAATCTATCAAGCGGTTTCGGAGTTATGGCCGTTTTTACTAAAAACGTTTTTTATGAATATTTCCGAAACCGATCACTCGATCTATCTGAAATTCAGCATCAAATTGTAGAATCATCACCTTTAGACGCATGTGAAGTTTTGTATTGATCGGGTTACCGTAAATTGTCAAAAAAAAAATTTTAAATTTTGTTTCTACAATAACTCTCGAACGGAATGAGCTAGGCAGTTGAAATTTTCAAAGTAGGTTAGGGGGATAAATATCTCGGTTAAGTTCGCTATTGGTCAAAATAGGTGACATGGTTTCGGAGTAACGAAAAAAATTTTTTTTTTAACTTACAAATTTCAAAATAATTTTTTTTAAGATGCAGTTGCACCCTAAAATTCCATTGATATTGAATTTCAATTGAATTTCCTTTATGATGCAGTTCTATCATAAGAATACATTGATATAATTCTCAACTCTGAGAAACCAATACTTTCGGAGATATTCCGCCGTATTCGCAAAGCATTCAATCTCCGTTAAGTCCTAACTGAGGTCCTCAGTTAAGGATAAATAACCTTAACTGAGGACCTCAGTTAGGACTTAACGGTGATTCAATGCATTGTGAATACGGCAGATAATTTGTCTGTTTGAACTAGAGCGCCAGAAAGCTCCTGTCCACAGGGCTTGAACCAATTTTTTTTACAGTAGAATACAACTTCTACTCTTTTGAATTGTTTACATGGTTGCGTAACGAGATAATGAATTCTCCATTTTACGATTTCGAATTTTTGAACCTACCTAATATCAATTGTGTATACATAATCCAATATTTGAAATTAATGAAATTACATAGTAGTTTCAATGAAATTATCTTAGTTAATCTTATGGACAAATCTTTACACATATGAGTTTGAGTTTTAGTAACCTGCAGAAATTTGTTAAAGAAGAATAGAACATTATCCAGAGACAAAATACTGATCTTGAAAATTTCACTGTCTCCTCAATAGTGTATGATTTCAATTATGATTGGAAGTCTACTCGTATACAGTTAGAATTGGGATTATACAGTACGCGTCAAAATTATGGAACAAATTAATTTACTCAGAAGAAAAATATTTGGCAACAAAATCCTGAAACAGGTCAATTTTTGTTTCACTTTTACCAAATGTTTATGCATTTTTGAAGGATTTTTGTTGCACCCTGTGCCATCCCCATCAACCCTCTAAATTTTTTGAATAGGGAAAGTGGGTCCTGTGGTACTTTTTTGGCAAGGTCTTTGTATCTTCTTTACAGGCGTGCCGAAATTTTCAAGAAAATATTTTTCTTTTTTGAAAAACAGTTAGTTCAAAGAGGTTTTTCAGTATGTGCACATCATGGCTCATTTACTTTGAGACGATGGTACCTGATGAAATTTGTCACCGAATGAAAGCCGACAATTACAGTTTTGTTCATGGACAACTTTGAACTCCCTCATGCCCCCCCATTTTTTCCTCCTTTAAAGGGTTCGTAGGGGTTGAAAGTTGTGCATGAACAAAACTGTAATGCCATCGTCTCAAAGTAAATGAGCCATGACAAAGTGCACACACTGAAAACCTCTTTTAACTTACTATTTTTCAAAAAAGAAAATTTTTTTCTTGAAAATTTCTGCACGCCTGTAAAGAAGATACAAAGACCTTGCCAAAAACGTACCACAGGACCAACTTTCCCAATTCAAAAAATTTAGAGGGTTGATGGGGATGGCACAGGGTGCAACAAAAATCCTTCAAAAATGCATAAGAATTTAGTAAAAGTGAAATAAAAATTGACCTGTTTCAGGATTTTGTTGTCAAATATTTGTCTTCTGAGAAAATGAATTTGTTCCATAATTTTGACGCGCACTGTATTTTAAGGGTGCAAGCAACGTGTTATCGACACATCAGACGTTCTCTGCTCCCTCGGGCACTCCAAATCCATTAGCATACCGTTAGAGATACTATGCAGATTCGGAAAACGATGTACCATTTACAGGGATAAAGAATTTAAGACCAAAGCCCGACTCTCTGGAGTCTCCAAGGAGGTCGGGATTGGCGCGATATCTATATCCGGATTTTATATTACTCGAACAGCGCTTGACGTGCAACATTAACAACTTCTAGATTCCAGGAATTGCCTTAGGACCGTGGGATCGTTCCCAGGGAATCCTATTGGTCGAAGGCTGTGTAGTTCCAGCCAGGGAATTACCAATCGTTGCACACCGAAGTTCGAAGTGTGCAGCCGAGCACAGACGTGAGAATAGAAGGAAGTTGAATTCTTGCTTAGACAGAAAAAATGGATTAGACGTTCGAGTGTTGTAAAAGACTGTTAGACGTATCGAGACTGTTAGGAACCTCAGTTATCGACGGTATTTGATGTGTCGGCGAAGTTGAAGTTTGTAGAAGTTGTATAAATAAACCTGTAAATGTAAGCATACAGTGTTATATTTATTCCAAAGTATACTATAATATTTATTTATTATATACTTGTACTATAATATATCGAATTGTACCATAATTTTACTTGAATTTCTATTGAAAAATAATTTGTAGCATAATTAATAATTGTAACATGTCTTCAATTACTAGACCTGATTAAGTGAATTATATATGGCAGCCCTGTTTTAATGCAATATTCACTGACTTAACAACAATCAGACCTATTCTGCTTGCATATTGCTATAAACATTGCTGTTCAATTCATATTGTTATCTTCCCAAGTTTTAACAATATGGCTATGATAATGAAAAATGGCGATACCGTTGTTAAAAAATCAACAAGTCAAGAGCGTTCCTGCTAATCGGGTCCTTCATGAATGGCTTCGTATAATAAATATACTTATGCATATATTTCACAAATTAAACAGACCCCAGGGGGTGCATTGATCTGCTGAGAAAGCAAGAGCAGACGCGTTTCTGGCTTCTTGGCCTTCATCAGTACCCTGTAGCTTTCCCAACAAGAACAAATTCAACCAAACTGACCCGGGTTAAGCCTCTCAGAGCCGGCTTGGTCGATCATTATAATCGCCCACGCCACCTATGAGACGTAACACGGAAATCAGCCTCTCCCCACCAGTGAATATTTGAACCGCGAAATCATATGCCACCATTCACTCGATATTTAATCAAGAACGAGGCCCGCAGAGCTCAGACAGTATCTTCTCAATGGCCATGAACGCCGTTTAGCGTTTTCAAAAATAATAATGAAAAATGGCGATACCGTTGTTAAAAAATCATTAAGTCAAGAGCGTTCCTGCTAATCGGGTCCTTCATGAATGGCTTTGTATACTTATGCATATATTTCACAAATCAAACAGACCCCAGGGGGTTCATTGATCTGCCGAGAAAGCAAGAGCAGACGCGTTTCTGGCTTCTTGGCCTTCATCAGTACCCTGTAGCTTTCCCAACAAATTCAACTAAACTGACCCGGGTTAAGCCTCTCAGAGCCGGCTTGGTCGATCATTATAATCGCCCACGCCACATATGAGACGAAACACGGAAATCAGCCTCTCCCCACCAGTGAATATTTGAACCGCGAAATCATATGCCACCATTCACTCGATATTTAATCAAGAACGAGGCCCGCAGAGCTCAGACAGTATCTTCTCAATGGCCATGAACGCTGTTTAGCGTTTTCAAAAATAATAATGAAAAATTAGCAGGAACGCTCTTGACTTGTTGATTTTTTAACAACGGTATCGCCATTTTTCATTATTATTTTTGAAAACGCTAAACAGCGTTCATGGCCATTGAGAAGATACTGTCTGAGCTCTGCGGGCCTCGTTCTTGATTAAATATCGAGTGAATGGTGGCATATGATTTCGCGGTTTAAATATTCACTGGTGGGAAGAGGCTGATTTCCGTGTTTCGTCTCATAGGTGGCGTGGGCGATTATAATGATCGACCAAGCCGGCTCTGAGAGGCTTAACCCGGGTCAGTTTAGTTGAATTTGTTGGGAAAGCTACAGAGTACAGGGTACTGATGAAGGCCAAGAAGCCAGAAACGCGTCTGCTCTTGATTTATTGGCAGATCAATGAACCCCCTGGGGTCTGTTTGATTTGTGAAATATATGCATAAGTATATTTATTATACGAAGCCATTCATGAAGGACCCGATTAGCAGGAACGCTCTTGACTTGTTGAATATGGCTATGTTATTAAGTACTCTGTTCGGGTTGTTATAACAATATTGCTATTAAGTTCTAAAAACAAATGGTTTGAGACCATACAACCACAAAACACACCACACATAATATCGCACACCTAGATCTAAACAGTAACAACTCAAAAATCATGATTTTTTAGTTGTTACTGTTTAGATCTAAACAGTAACAACTCAAAAATCATGATTTTTGCGATAATCATCAATTCGTAATTTACAAACTTTGTAGATTACGAATTGATGATTATCGCAAAAATCATGATTTTTGAGTTGTTACTGTTTAGATCTAAACAGTAACAACTCAAAAATCATGATTTTTGAGTTGTTACTGTTTAGATCTAGGTGTGCGATATGTGCTCACAACACTGTTTATCTTGACTTTTGTGTGAATACGAAGAAGAATTCACCTTTACTTGATAAATATTTTGTTCGTTGCTCTATGGGTTTTCGTTATTTCTAACCTAATTTATCATATTCTTAAATGTCAGGAAGGTTTAAATCTAACAAGACTCAGATCGGATCCCGTTATTGATTAATTTCTTGGAAACACACCGAATATGGGTTTCCGCACCATGACCGAAAAAATGAAGACTACCAAACACCTCGACAAATGTTGAATTCTAATTTTTTCCAATCAGTCAGTCAGTGTTCGAATGCACACCTCTAAGTGAAAAGGAACAGTACCTATGTTTCCTAATTTGTTCATGTACAAACCAGCTGAGGTCTTAAATTAAATGAAAAGCTGCCATTTTATTATTAAGACTGAATCGTTGGCATCGTTGTATCCGTAGCCTACTCTATCTATCTAGAATAGGGTGACCAGATCATTCCTAGTGCCATGACGGACGGACCTCTGCAGACTAAAAAAAAAGTCCTACTTCCGCAATTGAGCAATTTCTAGTGCCATGACGGACGGACCTGTGAAGACTAAAAAAAAAATTGGTTCAAGCCCTGTGGACAGGAGCTTTCTGGCGCTCTTGTTCAAACAGACTAATTATATCTCCGAAAGTATTATGGTTTCTCAGAGTTGAGAATTATATCAATGTATTCCTATGATAGAACTGCATCATAAAGGAAATTCAATTCAAATAATAGTTTATTTATCAAGATTAAATGAGCAATCTGAGAATGAGAACTGCACCATGGAAGAAATCAAATTAAAATACCTGAAATGAATTTGACTCTCTCTCATAGAACAGGATGACATATACGAGTATGAACACAGATCATATAATAAATCATAGATAGAATAATTATAGCATTCTGTGAAAACAGAAGTACGATTCATTATTGTAATTTCGAAAAATCATATCTCCGAAAGTATTAGCTTGTTGGAGTTGAAAATGATAGCAATGGATTCTTAGGGTGAAACTGCATTTAAAAAAAAATTATTTTGAAATTTGTAAGTTAAAAAAATTTAATAGCGATCTTATTAGCGAGTTATTCATCCCCCAAGCTACTCTGAAAATTTCAACTGCCTAGCTCATTCCGTTCGAGAGTTTTTGTAGAAACAAAATTTAAAAATTTTCAAACTTTTTTTTTTACACTTTACGGTAACCCGATCAATACAAAACTTCACATGCGTCTAAAGGTCATGATACAATTTGATGCTAAATTTCAGATAGATCGAGTGATCGGTTTCGGAAATATTCATAAAAAACGTTTTTAGTAAAAAATGATATTTACGCTCCAAACCTACCCTGCAAATTTCAATCCTCTAACTCCTTTCGTTCGAGAGTGTTCGTGTTAACGGACGGCCGGATGGCCGGATAGAATCGATTTCTACCACGGATTCTTGATCAGTGAGTCGAACCAAATCGTTTGATACCATTTTCAGCCAAAAATTAGAAAATTACAGACATTTGGGCAAATTGATAAGCACTCTGTTCTGAGGAACAAGAGCGCCAAAAAGTCCTACTCTTCCGCAATTGAGCAAACCCCTAATTCGAAACATAGTCCGGTCTATTTACACATTCAAGGTTACATAAATTCCCAACAAGCTGAAAATTGGCATAGTTTTTCTAAATATCATTATAAAGAAAACCTCAAAATTCCTCATCGTTCCGAGGTGTGCTAAAAATTTGGCACGGGGTCAAAGGTCAAAAAATATAGTTTTTTTGCGATTTTTAGCGAAACGGTGAGTTTTTTCGCAAAATTACCCCAGTACAAAATTGTAGATCACGAAATTCTCTACAAAAAATGTAGCAATAATTTTTTTCCCAAAAGCCACCATTTTGGAGATATAACGCTTTGAAAAGTTGGATCAGTCGTAATCCCCTTATTTTGCACACGTTTCCACGCCACCTGTGAGGTAGTGTACTTAGTTTTTTTAACGTGGTTTCCCCAGTAGGCCTATTCCACGGGTCTGCTGAGATTTTGTATGTTTTAAAACTATTGGAAAATAATATTGTACATAATAGTAGGTAAAAATAACGGCGGTGTAATAAAAAATAAAATAGTTAAAATAAAAATAATGGGTTCAAGCCCTGTGGACAGGAGCTTTCTGGCGCTCTAGTTCAAACAGACAAATTATATCTCCGAAAGTATTGGTTTCTCTGAGTTGGGAATTATATCAATGTATACATATGATAGAGCTGCATCATAAAGGAAATTCAATTCAAATAATAGTTTATTTATCAAGATTAAATGAGCAATCATGAGAATGAGAACTGCACCATGGAAGTAATCGAATTAAATCTGGCCAATTTTGCCCAATAACGAACTTAACCGAGATATTCATCTCCCTAACCTACTCTGAAAATTTCAACTACCTAGCTCATTCCGTTCGAGAGTTATTGTGGAAAAACTTTTTTTAAATTTTCAAATTTTTTTTTTACACTTTGCGGTAATCTGGTCAATACAAAACTTCACATGCGTATAAAGGTCATGATTCTACAATTTGATGCTAAATTTCAGATAGATCGAACGAACTTGTCCGAGATATTTACGCTCCAAAACCACCTTGCAATTTTCAATCCGCTAACTCCTTTCGTTCGAGAGTTATCGTGCCTACGGCCGGTCGGCCGGCCGGACAGAATCGATTTCGCACTCGGATTCTTGATCAGTGAGTCGAACCAAATCGTTTGAGACCATTTTCAGCCAAAAATTTCAAAATTACAGACACTTGGGCAAATTGATAAGCACACTGTTCCGAGGAACTAGAGCGCCAAAAAAACAAGTTTCGTATGACAATTGCCCAAAACAGGTTTAAAGTACCTACAAATAGTAGGTATTCCATAAAACAAATATGAAAGAAGATAAGTAATAATAAAAAATTACCTTGTAATCGATCAAAAATTTCCTGATCTACGTTCACCAAACTACAGAATTATGCTTTCAATATTCACGTAATATTTTCAAACATTTTCGGGTGAGGTCCCCGTTGCATCTCTAAAATACGAGTATTTCAACGCCAATATTTTTGAAGTTACAATTACTACGTTTACATGCACCTTCTCGATCCGTTTTGAACCAATGCGCATTTTTTGATGCGAATTAGATGAAATATGGTTTGAGAGTTTACATGCCTTATCTGAAACTAGTTTTCTGTAATTCGGCTTTATTCTAAGCTCGCGTAGCCAACATGGGAAGATTGAAAAAAATTAAAAATGGAAATTAAGAAAAGAAAATCATTCTAAATATCTTAAAAAATGATGACGAACACCATAATTTCGCAAGGAATTAACCTTTTCTGGGTGGTTACAAGTGATTGAAAGAGCAAATCGTGAAAATGAATCCAGAAAATTGGCAGAAAATGATTAAAGATAATAGAAAAAGTTACCTCGAACAATATATTATATCATTTTTATCTCAAGAGATTTATTTCGATCTTCCAGCTTAGGAATTACGATTAACGTAACCCCAAAGCAGGTTCGTTAGATTATCAGATTTGTCAAACTAATAAATTTGGTGTTGGTAATTCTGAAATTTGTTTCTCTTAAAACTACTCTCAATGCGTATTTGGTGTATACATGCTCATTAAATCGGTTTGGGAAAACTCAATCCACCTTTTCAAATCGCATTTACTAATTCGCATTTGAGTAGTCAATTCGAATTGAAAAAACGTTTACATGCGTTTTCAATGCGCATTACGGAATACGCATTGGCTTAAAACGGTTCGAGAGGATGCATGTAAACGTAGTAAATATTCCCTTCTGTCAAGTTGACATTATGAGAATTCATACATAGAATAATAATTATATCAATCTGTGAAATACGATTTACATTGAAATTTTAAAAAATCATATCTCCGAAAGTATTAGCTTGTTAGAGTTGAAAATGATATGAATGGATTCTTATGATAAAACTGCTTATTAAAAAAAATTTGAGTTGGAATTTGTTTCGTAAAAAAAATTTTTTTTTTGTTACTCCGAAACCATCTGTCCGATTTTGCCCAATAACGAACTTAGCCGAGATATTCATCCCCCAAACCTACTCTGAAAATTTCAACTCTCTAGCTCATTCCGTTCGAGAGTTATCGTGCTTACGGCCGGCCGGCCGGTCGGACAGAATGAATTTCGACCACGGATTCTTGATCTGTATCGAACCAAATCGTTTAAGACCATTTTCATCGAAATATTCCAAAATTACAGACATTTGGGCAAATTGATAAGCACTCAGTTCCGAGGAACTAGAGCGCCAAAAAGCTACTCGTCTGATTCATAATTTTCTAAGATTATTGTTTCTTCTTCTTCTTGATCTTCTTCTCGTTCTTCTTCCTGTTCGTCCTCTTGTTCTTCTTCTTCTTCTTCTTCTTCCAGTTCACACGTAAACTGTCCCGATAGCGATTCCTGATCGGTATCAAATGAATCTTCGAGAGTTGGTCACTCAACATTCGAGCATGATCGGCCTTGACAGTGTGCGTGCATGCCAGGGAACAAAACAGTCCAACTTTTTTGCAACCACATTTTGCACTACATCCTTTTTTGCAGTTGCAAAATATTGTGTTGAGAAGTTTCTCAGGTGCTGGTGGAAGTAAAGTTTGAACTGGCTCTACTTGAACTTGATAATATACTGGCACACTTGAACTTGATAATATACCCGAAACAGATGTTGGTGAGCAGCTACTGAGGTTGGAGGAAGAGAAGCTAAGTTGACTTGTTTTTTGTTACGCGTATTTTTAACGAAAGATGCGTATCGCAACTTATCTAAACAAGTCGTTTTTTTAGGAGCTCCGTACATAGCAAGAAGAAATTGAACTCCATTGGTGATTACGAGTTGTTAAGTTGAATTACAATTCTTAAAAACTTCAGCACATTGTAGTAAATCTTTTTTTTTCAATCATTTTGAAAACCGTAGTTTTTCCTCTCCTGTAAAAAGCAGATGTCGTATCGCAGCCAGTTATTGCGTGTAGAAATAATATATGATCCTGACATTTAGGAAAAGTATATATAAACGTTTTGATGAGTATATTTCCGATTGATTTTGGGCTTTTCCGGGTTTAAAAAAATAAATAATTTTTTCAGTTGGAGTTCGAGCAGTAAGTAAGACGAGTAAAGCAACATCCTCACCAACAACAACAGTTGTATTTGTCACACTAAATTGCTCTATCGCTGTCTCAATAATAAGTACATCAGCATCATCATTAGCTTGTTTAACGGTTATACTGGCGTACAAATTTACGAACAGGGTTTCATTATACCTGAGATTCTCATAGTTTAACTTATATTTTACATAGGCAAGTTACAATCACTAATAGCAAAGTTATTTTGGTTCTATAACACCTTTAGTGACGTTCATATGTGGCGTACGTGTGCAAAATAAGGGGATTACGACTGATCCAATTTTTCAAAGCGTTATATCTCCAAAATGGTGGCTTTTGGGAAAAAAATGAGTGGTACATTTTTGGAAGAGAATTTCGTGATCTACAATTTTGTACTGGGGTAATTTTGCGAAAAAACTCACCGTTTCGCTAAAAATCGCAAAAAACTCATTTTTTTGACATTTGATCCCGTGCCAAATTTTTAGCACACCTCGGAATGATGAGGACTTTTGAGGTTTTCTTTATAATGATATTTAGAACAACTACGCCAATTTTCAGCTTGTTGGGAATTTATGTAACCTTCCTCCTTATTTTAGGTTTAAATTGACCGGACTGCTGTACTTCGGGTCCATAGTTATTTCCGTTATTTATTTCGCGTAGTACTGCAAGATATCGAAAATATCGCGGCTCGGACTTTGACAGACGCTTGTCAATGACGGACATCTTGTACGAATGACGGACTATCCGTCGCAATGAGGGACGTCTGGTCACCCCATAGACATAGAATAACATGGACTGAGGACTGACCCTCACGTAACTTTATCACACAGTTCGTTGCAGAATACATTAGAGAGAGAGATGTTATGAAGGATAGAATAAGTAAAGGCAAATAATGGTTCAAAAACAATGGTGTTTTAACACCATGGGCAAATACACAAACTGGAAATTGGGGTGTATTGGAAAATACCGATTTTTTTTAGAGAAATATTGATTACTTTGAATGAGTATCGAAAAAGCTGACTGAATTACAGTAAGAAAATTTATTAGAAATATTTTCAGATTATAAATTTCAGAATATTCAGAAACGAGTCTCGGATTTAAATGAAAATCTTTTGCCTTTAACTATTCTGTCTACAAATCACCAAAACACAACACAATACACGAAACCAAACAATACAATATACAAGAAAGGTTAAAGGATAAACGAAACCAATGTTTTAATTCTGTGGTTTTCCCAATCGCCAAACTATAAGAATATATTCTTATACCGTGGTTTATCTTTAACTATTTTGTCTTTTTTCAATGTTGATATCAATGGTCTCTTTCTCACAACCAGTCCATGTTATTTTATGTCTATGGGTCACCCTACTAATCTAGAATCTAGATAGAGTAGGCTATCTTGTTCTATCTCGTATGAAACGCGAAAGCACTACCTCATTGACGGTTAAATGACAAGTGAAGCAACATTCTGCGAATCCAATCCAAACCAAAACACTCCATTGGAACCAATTCAATGCTGCATAAACGTTCTGTTTAATCTGTAATAGACATCTGTACAGAACATTTGTACAAAAAATGTATCTATATAAATATAACTCACGTAGTATTCATAATATGCATTGAACAATGTACTGATATTCATTATGAATAATACAGCAAATAGAGCCAAAAATCTCATCTGATTGATATCCTTGAGCTTATCACACGCATTGTTTAGATAAAAATATATTTCTAAAAAATGTTCAATTTTCGACGCCCACTTCGGATTTTTTTGTATCGAGGAGAAACCTGAAAAAACAAATTCAAGCAATTAATTTCAATAGTTGATGTAATAATATACCGTAATTTCACACAGGATTGCTCTTATTTTGACAGTCTATTATCATAGTTGAAACTGAGAGGTCTAAAATAACCTAAAATCCTGATTCGATTTTGCTTTGGAACTTTCAAGATGACATTAATAGAACTTCGTTTTCTCTTGTGTAGTTGGCGCCTTTCATAAATTTATTACGACAGATTTATGTTCATTTAAAATCCGTTTGAGACAGTACCTGTGCTTGAGATTTGTGAATCGAATCTTCTGGAAATCTAAAGATTAGAATTAATAAACATTAATTAAGTTTCAAATAAAATAGGTTTCATTTCAAAAGTAAGGACAACGCAACACTATTAGACACTATTAGAGATTTTAAAATTACAAGATTACTTCGTTCAGTTCATATTATTCGATGGTTAAGTCCCTTTGAGCTGACAACGCCACCTTTTTGGCGCTCTAGTTCCTCGGAACTGAGTGCTCATCAATTTGCCCAAATGTCTGTAATTTTCGAATTTTTGGCTGAAAATGGTCTCAAACGATTTGGTTCGACTCACTGATCAAGAATCCGAGGTCGAAATCGATTCTGTCCGGCCGGCCGGCCGTAGGCACGATAACTCTCGAACGAAAGGACTTAGAGGATTGAAATTTGCAAGGTAGGTTTGGAGCGTAAATATCTCGGACAACTTCGTTAATGGGCGAAATCCATCAAGCGGTTTCGGAGTTATGGCCGATTATAGTAAAACACATTTTTTATGAATATTTCCGAAACCGATCACTCGATTTATCTGAAATTTAGCATCAAATTGTAGAATCATGACCTTTATACGCATGTGAAGTTTTGTATTGACCAGCAAAGTGTCAAAAAAAAATTCAAAATCTAAAAAAAAATTTTTCTACAATAACTCTCGAACGGAATGAGCTAGGCAGTTGAAATTTTCAGAGTAGGTTAGGGAGTTGAATATCTCGGTTAAGTTCGTTATTGGGCAAAATAGGCCAGATGGTTTTGGAGTAACGAAAAAAAAAATTTTTTTTAAACAACAAATTTCAAATTCAATTTTTATTGAAGATGCAGTTCACCATTAAAATCAATCGATATCATTTTCAACTCCAACAAGCTAATATCGGAGATATGATTTTTCTAAATTTCAATAATGAATCGTACTTCTATGTTTTCACAGAATGCTATAATTATTCTATCTAAGCTTTATTATATGATCTGTGTTCATACTCGTACATTTCATCCTGTTCTCTAAGAGAGAGTCAAATTCAGTTTAGCTATTTTAATTTGATTTCTTTCATGGTGAAGTTCTCATTCTCAGATTGCTCATTTAATGTTGATACCTAAACTATTATTTGAATTGAATTTCCTTTATGATGCAGTTCTGTCATAAGAATACGTTGATATAATTCCCAACTCTGAGAAACCAATACTTTCGGAGATATAATTTGTATGTTTGAACTAGAGCGCCAGAAAGCTCCTGTCCACAGGGCTTGAACCCATTTTTAATTTCAAGCATTTCGCTAACACTTTTATCAAGCTTAGAACGCTCTCTGTAATAGTCCATTGGCAGAAATTGCAAAAACGTTACAAAAAATTGAATTTTATAATTATTCATAACCTGTTAATAATTGTGAAAATGAATTGAAAGATGTTGGTATTTGTGAACACTTGAGTTGTGATCAACAAGATACCTACTTTACTAAACAGCATGTAATGTATAGTGTAGTTACTCGCTGTTTAGGGCACATTATATACTACATTAGTTAGGTTAGGATCATTCTGTTTGCGGCAGATCCATGTCATGGAGTCTTATGGAGGTTCAACTTTGAGGTGAAACCACGATACTTAATCTGAATGTTGGTACAGAGACATCTAATATATGGTACCTTCGTCATTTGTGCGTGTTTTCATGTCCATCCAACATCAAAATCTACTTCTTTTTGTTCCTATTTGGAAATTGAAACCCGAGTTGTTCGAAATGTTTTCGTATGTCTTCAGATAATTTGTTTTGTGCATCTTTACATGTCCGATTTAGGTAATCTCTATAAACTGTAACAATATGGCGGATTTTATGTGACAGGTTGATTAAAGGGAAACATAGGATGGGCTTCCTTCCCTTCCGTTACCTCCCTGGTAACGTTAGTATTTGTTACTGATTTCGAGTGAGCTAAGAAAAATCTACATCGAATTTGCCCAACAATGTTATATTCAAAATTCTTCTGAAAATAAACAATTTAATTATAAAATTTTATTCAAGCGCGTTGAGAAATTTTCTAGTTTCAGTTCTCTATGGACTGATTATACTTCTCTGTCGAAAAAGTATCAAGAATTGGTCAATTAAACACTGACTGATTATCATTAATCCAAATTTATTTTGTTGCCTTCAAAGTAGGCTCCTCCCGAAACAATACACTTACGTCAACGAATAATGCAATCATCGGAAACGTTAATTGACATGCGACATTGTGATGGAACACGAAATCAAATGAATACATTTGAAAATAAGCAATGTTTTGTCTATGGTTCCTATCTAAATAAAAACATTCAACTTTGGATCGAAAATAATCCATGCTGTGTCTGTGGTTGAGTAAGGACCCTATTCAAATACATATATTCGTAGAAGGATCGAAAATAATCAAAACTGTGTCTGCGGTTGCGTATTGAAATGCATACATTCACAGTTGGATCGAAAATAATCAATGCTGTCTCTGTGGTTGCGTAAGCTTCCTGTTCAAATATAAACATTCACAGATGGATCAAAAATATTTCGATGATGTTTTGTTTGTAGCGGCGGATGATCATAAATTAGTTCAATCGTACAATTATGCCATGAGATAAGAACACCTTGTAAAGGAGAGGTTTTTGCACGTATGTTCTGGGGAACATCGCGTTACCATTTTGCCCAAATGTCTGTAACTTTCGAATTTTTTGACGAAAATGGTCTCAAACGATTTAGTTCGACTCCCCTAGAAAATTATTAAAAAATATTTTTGTCGTCACGATAACTTGAGAACGGAAAGAGATAGCGAATTGAAGTGTTCAGGTTAGGATGCGCATCAGAACGCGACATTTGAGTTTGTTTATAAGCAAAATCGGCCAAACGGTTTTAGAGTTACAGCCATCTTAAATTTGGTTGTTATTTTCTCCTCATTAACTCGAAAAATACTAAACCGATTGAATTGAAACATGGTTATTAGTTGTAGAATGCCAACGCGAAAATTCCTAAAAAATTTCGTGAGGATAGTATTTGTAGAAAATTTTTAAGAAATCATTGAAAATTAAAAAAAAAATTCTATATATCAGTAACTATTCGTCTGAAATTGCTGAAATTCTGCAAGTCTTTAGAACCCAACTCTACTGCCAAGTTTTAAGTTTTAACATGATCGGTTAAATATTGTTGGAGATTCGAGCAGAGTCTTGTGTGAGTTGAGTAGATGGGTGACCGTTGCCTCGATAACTTTCGAACAAAAGGAGATAGGGACTTGCAATTTTCAGGGTAGGTTGCGTATCCGAATGGGAGGGTTAAGTTAGTTTTTGGGCATAATCGGTTTAACGGTTTCCGAGTTATACCCACCTGGAATATTATTTCCTCGATAACTCAAAAAATTAAGATTCGATCGAATTGAAGATTGGTAACTATTAGTAGAAAATCAACATAAAGATGGGTTTAAATTTTTTTAAGAACCGTACCCCTGGAAAATTTCAAAAAAATTACGAAAAAAAATTGGTTCAAGCACTGACGTGAAGTCAGGAGCTTTTGCGCGTATGTTATATTGTCCATTCTCCTGTATTGGACACTCTTAATTCGAATTTACCATGGTAAATTCGACTTAAGTGTTCAATACAGGAGAATGGACAACATAATTTACCATGGTAAATTCGATTAAGGGTGTCCAATACAGGAGAATGGACAATAGAACATACGCGCAAAAGCTCCTGACTTCACGTCAGTGGTTGAACCAATTTTTTATAACACAAATCGTACGTTAGTGCGGCCGTAGCGGCGTAAGGAAACAAATAACTTTAAAATTTTGAAAGTCTATCCATGATGTTTATGAAATGCATTGTTTGTGGCAGAGTAAGGACAGAAATAAGTTCAATTGTGCCATGAGATAAAGAACAACCTATATAAGAGTGGTTTATTTTCATTTATGAAGGTCCCGAGAATAATTTCTATCACACAAATCGGTCAAATCGTACGGTCCTGCCGTGGAAAACTATGAGTTGAAATTGACGTTAAAAAACACCATGTATGAAGATTTCTGATAAACACTATCGAAAAATATGAAAATGTAATAGATACTGACTCATCGATACAATAGAAACCCTTTTTTCTCAAAAATATGTCGTTAATTCATTATACATCAATTTGCAACGTAAATCCTATAGCTGGTATCTGTAACAAAATATTCAATTACATATCGATCAAAGTAGAATTCTTCTAGTTATTATTACGATAGAAATAAAAAAAACGAAAAAGAGTAATTCTGGCTCCGGGAAGCAGAAAAGTGGATCTGTTACCTCACTGGGCTACTCACCAAGTTGCAGATATAGACTGAATTCTCGGACTTGAGAAAAAAACTGTACTTAACACGGAAATATTTTTATAATTTTCAATTTTCATAAGAAAATCGCCATATGGCACTTCAACTGACGGAAAACGGTAAGAGATATCGAAATTTCGTCTTTGCCGTCGCGACATGTCGATTTCGTCCTACTTTACCCCACCGATAGTCGTGTAGATTTAAAAAAAAAACAGAATTCCGGATTCATTTGGGAGAAATCGATCGATTTCACGAATTTTTTAAGTATATTCAGATTACGCCGGCTGTTTTTTGATTTCCGAAAAAACGACCGCTGATATTTTCCCTTAGTAAATTCTACCCCGGTGGCCATATTGCCCAATTTCAATTAGTATAGTAAACTAGTAGCCTGCATATCTACCTAGCCATATATCTACATTTTTCCAGTTGATCTACATTTTTTCAGTAGATCAATATAAACGGTAGATCAATTGAATCGGTAGTATAGATGAACTGTTACTTGAAACTAAATAGTATGTCAACATAATACACGAAATCAAATCTATCCATTCAGTTTTAGATCGAATAAAATCAGTGCTATGGTTGTGGTGGCATAGAAACTCATTCAAATGCTTATATTCATTTTTGGATTGACTGTGTCTGTGCTTGAGTAAGGTCCCTGTTCAAATTCATACATTCACAGTTGGATCAAAAACTAACAATGTTGTGTACGTGATGGCGTATGGACACTAATCAGGACGGAAGAAAATCGTTTCGTTAATTACGGAAAAACGGTAAGAGATATCGAAACTTAGTCTTCGGCGTTGTTTTTTTACCTTCGTGACGTTTCAATTTCGTGCTACTTACACCCTCCGATCGTAGCGTATATTTTTAAAAAATTTACCAAAATTCTCTATTTACTTGGGAAAAATCGATATTTAGATTACGCCGGGGTTTTCGGTCGTCAACCGTTGCTCGACCCCCCCCCCCTTCACCGCCCCCCCCCTCCCCTTTCTTCTTGGATGATCTCGAAAATGGCCGAATTATGATGTGCATATTTCTTTACGCTGTGAATATCATACACAGTATCGGAAAGAATATATCTTGGGTATTGTGGTTTAATGAGAGCGTAAAGAATAGTTTGCTAAATATTGAGAGAGCATTACAATTTCTCCTAGAATAGCGGGAAGAATGGATTTCGGCACATAATGAGTCGCTGCCTTGCCCTGCTACGATGCTCTGCGTCGGGCGTAGCGTAGTGAATCACTACATTCACTGTGAATGTAGTAATTAGTAAATTAACTAGTTATGTAGTGATGTAGTCAGTTGAAGAGTCAAGAGGGGTAACAGGAGGGGACGACCGCATTGCGTCTTTCTTGTTAGGTACTCTCATTAAACTTTTCCGTCTATACCCAAGATATATTTGTTCCGATACTGCAAATCTACTATTGTACTACTTACTGACTGTACTCAATTCTTTATTCAAAATCCAGTATCGGTGCAATAATAGAGTCATCAACATGCAGAATCTGAACACAAACAATACCAATATAAACGTTGCAAAAAACAACATGAATATAGTAGTCGGTATTGACGAAAATCTTTCAATATTTCCAGTTGTAACGCATCCATATATGATTAATAGTACATAAAGAAATCCAGCTATAATTCCAAATAGTTCTGTAAGAAAATGCGTCTTATGTTCCAATTTGATGTCTGACTTCTGCATCATGACATCTACGAAGGAAATATCGTCTAGGATACGCTTTAGATTATTGGATGTCCCACTGGCTGAGATGAAATTCAAGAAAATTTGTCCTATCACTGACCATTTTGTTATTATCACTACGAATCCAGCCAAACCCTCGTAGTAGTTGTCATTTTTTTCGTATTGAAGCAAAGAAGCAATCAATAAAACAGTCATAAGGTAGAACCAGTAGATATTATTCAATTTGAACGCGATTCTTTCTGACATAAACCATTTTCCATTATTACGCCAGGGACAGATCGTTGATAAACCACATAATAAACAGCAGAAGAACGTAGGAAATACGGAATGATAAAGCGAATCTATTTTCATTATTATGCACTTAACCGGTGATATTCGAATTAACCATCTTGGTAACACCTGATGTTATTTATACTCCTGGCCGTAATTTCAGTTGTAATTATATACGCACTTATCTATATTGTCGAGATTACCCTCTAGGGATTTTGAAGTTCATATCTTCAATCTTCATAATATGTACTCTATACGGAAAGTTGTTTTTTAAAACCCGGAGGTCTTTAATCCGTGGAACGAAAGTTATGAAATTAAGGGATTATACAGGATGTCCGCTTTTTTTTGCGCGCATGTTCTAGGGAACAGCGTGCTATAATTTTGACAAACATCTGTAATTTTCTTCGCGGAAAATGGTCTCAAACACTCTCTTCCAAGGAACAAGAGCGCCAAAAGGACGCTTGAAGGTCCATGCAGTATTTCGTGAGGGTCTGTGAGGCATGAATAGGCAATAGAACAGACGCGCAAAAGCTGCTTACTTCACGTCAGTCCTTTTCTCAATTTATATAGCAAGACTTCAACAGAACAGGCTATGTCAGTTTTCGGACAGGGTAACAAATCTGTTGAAAATGAGTACAATTATCCTATAACAAATAAATATCTTCGGTAAAATTGGAAATTACCTACACTTAAATATTAGGTTTATGAAATGAACATAAAATGAAAACTATACCAAAAAATTGAGAATATTAAATAAGGATACTAAAGGATGAAATTCTAAAGAAATTAATATTGTAACATAGTAAACTGTGAAAATAAAATATGATAAAAATAAACAAAATGAGTAACAGTGAATATATTATTTACCTTGAAAATGAGGGATATAGATACCACAAGCTCTTAATCTGTTTTCATACGTGGGTGCTCCAAAACCTTTTTAAAATTTGAAACAATTTAATTTTTTCTGCTGGGCATTTCTGTACATATTGTTGGCAATATTCTTTCAATGCTGAGAGACTAAATGCGTCGCGTTGGGAGGCAGCGTATGAAGAAATATTCGATTCTCATTGCAAAAACGACTATGCTCCATAAATAAAATTGGGGTTTGTAATTTTGTATGCTTTGTTCAACCAACTTAACATTGAGACCATTAGCAGCAAACTCAAGAAATACGTTAGAACGGATGTGATATTCCCAAATCCAATGGAATACTGTCTACCACTGCCGTTCACTAGCTGACCAATCTGAATTGGTAGTTTTATTTGAAGATAGAAGGAAACTGTAATTTTATATTTTGTGAGACTAGAGAGAGACGTTTACTAAAAGATATTATTCACCAGTGACCGGCGGACACTCGTCCGACTGTGATATTCCAGTATACGACCCCCCATTTTTTGTTGAAAATGAACAAATTCTTCTAGTTTCTAAGATCCCCTTTAATCCTCCGACAATATTCCTACCAAAGGTCTAGAATTGATGTTTTAAATGAGAATTAATGATATTAACTCACTGTGTGAATTTACACCCTTACTATATTTCTGCCCACATAACATACCTACTCTTTAACATCCAATTTTCCAATATAACATGGATGCACACCAGCGGCGGCTGGTGATAATTATGTTCAGGGGGGCGCTGATTCAAGAATACAAAAAAGAGGATATATATTAATATGTAAGCTGATCCCGTACATTCCTCAAAGGAAACATATTGCAATATTGCATAGTTGCGAGCGGTAGCGTTGACCACCAGAATGCTTATTCAGCATAGTAGTTCACGTAAGGTGGATACCTCGTAGGATAAGGCAAGTCTGTAGATAACCATCGTATCGATTAGATCGTTGTATTTTTTCATTAGAATAAACTGCTTTCAATAGTTCTCCATATTTTTTAAAAAAGTGTTTTCAAGTTGTTATTATATTTCTGGCGACGAGGATGGGATGCTGTTAGTTTTTTTTGAGAAAAAAATACGTGAAAATCATTTCTTAGAACAGTATCCAGAAAAAAGTTGTGAGAAAATTGTGACGTCAATCCCATACCGGTGAAACTGATCAAGAACCTACAACCAACCCACGAGTGAGCAAGAGATCAAGAAGAAAGGCTGAATCCCTGACGAACAGAAAGGTGAACCCTCTCCGACCTGCTTGCGAACTTTTCAACATTCGAAGACACCCTTAGACTGATCGAGTAGCGCCTTTCAGCAAGGATTGGAAGAACTGAAAGTAAGTTGATCTATGACTTCCTAGTTTTCCTATTCCCTAGACCAAAGGAATATTAGATTAATTTTTTTTTATTATTTTGTAAGAAACAAACTGAGTATATCTCATATTCCAAAATTGAGAATTTATTAGAGCAATTTAAGAATTTAAAAATGACTCAACCTACAGCTAGTCACGCAAATGCTGATATTAATGATTTAAAATTATTCGGAGATCTCTTACCAAAATTTAGTGGAAATTCTCACGAATTACAATCATTTATAGTAGAGATAGAAAATTATATAGAACAGTTTGGTTTAACAGGAAACTCTAGAATAAATCAATATTGTTTTGCCATGATAAAATCTAGAATCATTGATGAAGCTCGAATAATTATAAATTCAGGACCTATTCCAAACTCCTGGGTAGAATTGAAACAAGCATTAATCAATAAATTTGGATTTAGAATCAATTTTGATGTATTGCAACATCAATATCAAAATTTGCGTAGAACACATAAAGAATCCCTTTTAGATTTCCTTGAAAGAATTAAACATACGAAATTACAATTTGACTACCAATTACAAATGCAAGGCTTTAATATGAATGAACTCGTAATTTATAGAAATATATCGAAAAAATTGGACACAGAGTTATTTACAACAACGTAGATGAAAATGTCAGGAATCTTTCAGATAGTAATGTTAAGAATGTCGATGATACCTGCAAAATGTTGGAAAATCGAGAAATTAAGCGACAACAGTTAAATTTCATTCCAAATTTTAAGTCATTTTCACATAGTCCTCCAATGAAGAATGAAAGAATTAATTTCCCAAATCATAATATACTTCAACAAACAAATTATAATCAAAATAGAAATTTTTCAATGCAACCCAATCGAAATTTAGCTCAATCAAAATTTTTCACAAATAACGAAGGGTATAGTAACTTTCCAAGTCAACCCTTACAAATGCAATCACGTAGAGATATAACCCAACCAAAATTTTTCACGAATGATCAAGTGTTTGGCAAACCACCCGATGTATTCAAACCTAATCACAATTATAGACCTAATAACAGACCGGAACCGGTAAAACCGGCAAAATTCTTGTCCGTAAGAACAAGAATTTTGCCAACTAAACGACCAAATGAGTCAACAAGCATAAGACAGAAAAAACCGAATTATCAACCTAGAGAAAATCATTTTAGGCCCAATGCACCACCAAATTTCATGTCAGAAGAATTGTATAACACGGAACAACAAAATGAATCATTTGAATACGAACAATATGACGTAGATGTCGATCAAAACCACGATACGGATTATCAAAATTCGGAACAAGCTCAATCATATAATGTAGATCAAAATTTTCAAGAAACTGCCTACCAGTCACACATGACCTAAATTTCAACCATGAAAGAATCGCTAGTCTCCCATATATAAGGTTAGAAAACCCCCCTTGTAAATTGTTAGTAGATTCAGGTAGCTCCATTTCCATTATTGATCCAATGATTGCGTATAATTATTTTCCTAACTCAATCTATGAAGAAATGACGAATTTCACAACAGCTACAGGAAAAGACTTCTGTAAAAATAAACTTCTATTTCCTCTTGATATGTTTGGTTGTGACACAACGTACCCATTCGTAGTTTATAAATTTCATCCCCAATATGACGGCGTTATAGGATATAATTTGATGAAAGATTTGCAACTCAATTTAGACCTTAAAAATAAAATACTGACTAATGGAATCGTTTCCCATGAACTCCATTTACAACAAGTAAAACCTCGAGAGAAATTATCAGTAGATTTAGATCACCTAGATGAAAATATGAAAAACCAAGTCACCAAGATTTTACAGAGTAATGAATCGGTTTTGCAATTACCAGGTCAACCTCTTACTTTTACCAATAAAATCAAACACAACATTAGAACTATCGATGACTATCCAGTTTATGTAAAACGCTATAGATATCCGGAAATTCATAAAGAAGAAGTAAAAAACCAAATTGAAGATCTTTTAAGTAAAAATAAAATTAGACCCAGTATTTCCCCGTGGTCATTTCCAATAGTAATCGTTCCTAAAAAAGCGGATAAATCAGGAAAACAGAAATGGCGAATCGCAATCGATTACCGAAAGCTCAATGAAAAAACAATTGACGATAAATTTCCAATTCCAAATATTGATGAAATTTTGGATAAGTTGAAAGATGCGAAATATTTCAGCACCATAGATCTGGCTTCAGGATATCATCAAATAGAATTAGATAAAGAATCAATAGAAAAAACAGCTTTTGCCACAGATGATGGACATTTCGAATTCTTGAGAATGCCTTTCGGATTAAAAAATGCCCCTTCAACTTTTCAAAGAGTTATGAATACAATTTTGCAACCGCTTCTCGGAAAAATTTGCGTAGTTTATATGGACGACATTCTGATATTTTCGAAAGATCCGGACAAACATTTAGCTGATATCCAAACGGTTTTAGAATTACTAAAAAAGGAAAATTTGAAAATACAACTGGACAAATCATATTTTTTCAGAAGTGAAGTAATGTTCTTAGGATTTAAAATTTCTGACAAAGGAACAGAACCTAATCCTGAAAAGGTAGAAGCAGTTAAGAATTTTCCAATTCCAAAAACCCCTAAGGAGATAAAATCATATTTAGGCATGATAGGATATTATCGGAAGTTTATTCCAAATTTTTCTAAACTCACAAAACCCCTAACTCAATGCTTAAAAAAGGACTCGAAAATCAATATAGATGACCAAGAGTACCAGCAGGCTTTCAATACAAGTAAGAATTTGTTGATGAATCACCATATTTTACAATTCCCAGATTTTAATCAACCCTTCATACTAACAACTGATGCTTCGAAATATGCAGTAGGTGCAATTTTGTCACAAGGCAACCCACCTAATGATTTACCCCTATCGTTTGCAAGTAGAACCCTAAATAAGGCAGAAATTAATTATTCAACCATTGAAAAAGAATTACTGTCCATTGTTTGGGCTACGAAACATTTTCGACCATATCTTTTCGGCAGAAAATTCACAATATACACTGATCATCGACCACTTACATGGCTGTTTTCTTTAAAAGAAACTTCATCGAGACTAATGCGTTGGAGAATTAAGTTAGACGAATTTAATTTTGAAATAAAATATCGAAAAGGTGTTAACAACAATGCTGATGCCCTTTCAAGAATTAAACCAGAAGAATTTAATATTAACGAAAAACAACAATTATTATCAGATTTAGAATCTATTATCCCGAATGTTTCTCATGAAGATTTGGAGTTAAGAGAAGAAGACTTCAAAGAGCTATTAGAAATCAATGATGACGATATGTCAGATACAGGAAATGTTCATTCAAACGAGGAAAATCCTATTCTGGAAATTCTTTATACGGAACAATATAATCAAAATTTAAAAAACATTTCTGAAGTTCTAACGAATAACAATAAGAAAAACGAAATCAGAAGGCAGAAGGAAAATCAGCACCGAACAGAAAATGTTGTTCTTGACGAAAATAGAACAACGTATTTAAAATTACCAGCAGATGCAAAATTGAAACCTCGATTTAAAGAATCAAAAATAAAAATTTTGGATAATATTCTGATAAAAGAGCCTGATAAAGGCCATATCTATCATAAAAATAGAATCAAACAACGAAAGAAATAAACATCATTTGTTTCAGGATGATTACTCCCCTCATAGTAACTCTCCTACCATTTCTGAAAATCTCCATTTGCCTTAAAACGGAGGAAATCCACAATAATATTATCTCTTTCAATGGCCCCAAAACATATATCGTAGAAAAGGATCATATTTTAATGTATCACTATAATCTCTCCCAATTTAAATTAATTTTGAGCAAACATGAAGAAATCATCAACGAGATAACTAATAAGAATGAAACCAAAGAAATTATGGTTCAGTACTTACTAGATTCTTCATTAAACCAACTCATTTCAAACAAGCAAACTCTAGAGGAATTAATTCCAGCAAGGCATAAAAGAGGATTAATAAATATAGGAGGAAGAATATCAAAATTTCTCTTTGGCACATTAGATGACGAAGATGAATCTTTATATCAAGAGTATTTTCAAAAATTACAAAACAATGTAGGTACCATAGAAACAAGTCAAAATCAAGTTATAAGTGTAATTAATTCTATATCCAATAGATTCCAAAATCAAACGAATATCATGGTACAACAAATGAATAAGTTCATGAAACTTCAACAGATTCTAGACAAAATTATTCTTTTACAATTCGAACAAATTAAAATATCTAGGATATTCGCAGAAATCAATACAGCCGTTAGTTTTGCTAGACTACATTTGTTGCATGAATCAATATTACCTTTAAATTATTTCAGAAACTATGTCCAAAATAATGATTTACTTAGGCATTTGATATACTTGAAAGATTTCTACTCAGTATGTTTCATATGTTAAAATTCAAAACGAACAAATATTATTTGTGATTAGAGTACCTTTGGTAAATCCCATTCCTTTCGAAACCTATGAACTTAAATTTATTCCCTTCCTAAATACCTACCCTATAGATCAACCGAAGTATCTATTGATCCAACAAGAAGAAATCAAGTGGTCCCTATATGAAGATTGTCAACATGTACAAGAATGGATGTTGTGCCCGCAGAATAAACTAGTGAAACCACCCTTATGTTATAGTGAGTTTGTGAAAGAAAATAGAGAAAACTGTTCCAGACAAAGTGCTCAGGAAGTGAACGACTTGATATTATTACCTGATGGAAATTATCTATCTGTATTTAATGATTTGTTGAAAGAAAATTGTTCAGGACATCTATCATATGAACATGAACCAAGAAAAATTCTTTTAGTAGAGAGTAAATGTCACATATCCAATGGTCACAAGACATTTCATCCATCAACAACTAATCATGTGTACCATCAATTTCAATTGAATAATATGAATTTCTCACATATTCAGGATTTAATCATAGAACCTTTGAATGTATCATATTTTGCAGAATCCAACTTGTATAAGTGGAATTTACACCCTAATTATATTTCCTCTCTTTATTTCATTTTCCTATTAATCTGTTTAATTGGAATTTTCATTATATTATATAAGGTATTCATAATTAAATTTTCAAAACTGATTGAAAAATAGAGTTCAACCATTGAGATTGAACTCAGTTCTTTAAAAGGGGGAGGTAATATGTAAGCTGATCCCGTACATTCCTCAAAGGAAACATATTGCAATATTGCATAGTTGCGAGCGGTAGCGTTGACCGCCAGAATGCTTATTCAGCATAGTAGTTCACGTAAGGTGGATACCTCGTAGGATAAGGCAAGTCTGTAGATAACCATCGTATCGATTAGATCGTTGTATTTTTTCATTAGAATAAACTGCTTTCAATAGTTCTCCATATTTTTTAAAAAAGTGTTTTCAAGTTGTTATTATATTTCTATATATATATATACATATATATTTTAGAAGTTAATTACCAAATGCCTACATCTTAAAATGAAACTCAATCCTTCTGTTTTTGTCGCAGATAAACTTCTCGATCGTTGAACCTGGTAATGTCTTTGACTAAATTTCCTTCGATGGACAACATTGCGATTGCCGTCAGTCTTTCATCCGACATTGTATTCCTTAAAAACGTCTTGATCAATTTTAAAGTAGAGAAACATATTTCAGTTTCTGCGGTTATCAGTTGCTTCAATATTAAAATAACCAAAACTTCACATATTTCACAAAAAGTTGAATCCAAACCATACGACAATATATTAAATTTAAAGTACGTAAGTAACCGGTCACGTTCTCGTTTCCTTGTGTTATTAATCGAGTCTTCCGACTCATTATGACCACGTAGTGCAAGATTGCATTTGCAACACAACTTCAGATTATCGATGATTTTTGACAGGACGTATCGGTTTTTTCATACCGTTTAGTTGTGCTAACGAATATTTTCGACATATGCACTACTTAAACGGGAAGTGATATGAGTTGTGGCCAATAGCTGGAAACTTACAATATTCTTCATATGTTTGGTCGATTTTTCGTGTTTTTTCATCTTTTCACCAAGATGTTTCAAATCACGTACACCTTCTTTTGTCCAGTTATCATCTCCACCAAACAGTAAGCAAACAAAATACGCATGTTTTTCTTCACATCCGCACAACCATAAAGTATTTTCGTAAACATTTGCGTCAAATTAAAGTTTAATTTTGTTAGATCACACACCCTCATAGTCAGTCTTTAAATGGTCAACGCAATTTTATAACACGAAACAATTGGCACCTACAATACCTATCTATTTAGCGAAACTATAAACAAGGTATACTACTACTGAACTTAACTATTTATTCCTCTCTGGGCTTCTACTAATACGCCCGAATCATGACTGAGAATCGCGTGAGATTAGCTGGTATAGGAGTGAGGACATTTGCCGTTTACATGGTAACCGGCAATATCGCTTGGGCGATCCAGATTCAGCCCGGCATAGTGCGGACGCTCATAGTATACCTTTTCTATGCGTATGCTTAACGCAAATGTAATTATTGTGAAATATTGATGATCGCTAAGTAAAAAAGCTTTAATTTTAATTGAATCCTGCTTGAAGAGTACGAATATGAAATATGCAAATTAATTGTATGTATGTATTTCATTTTTCTAGGGAGGGCGGTGAACCCCGCAACCCCCCTCACAAGCCCCTGATGCACACTGATATATTTTCCTCACGTATATCACGCGAATACTTTAATATTTGTATAAAATATTTGTCCGGTAACTGGCGAAGTCAAACTATCATGTTGTATTTCAGGGTTTGAACTGTTTTTTCACCTTTTTAGTTAATTAGTGAATAAATATTACAAACTTATTTCCAATTTCAGAGATTGAATCCAGCAAAGATGAACCATTCTGTAGAAAGGATTCTACCACAACCTGTCCAATTGGAACCGTTGATATATGTAAGATATTCGACAACACTGGATACTCGAAACGCTAATTTATGCTTTCACGATTAATTGTATTGCCAACCTTGTCAAGAGCTCTCTTGACTCACTGATTTAAAGACTACAGTGAAGAAGTTGGCGTGTTCGAACCTCAAAGCTTTCGAACTTCCAATGTTTTAAAATTTATATATGAATCATGAATGGAACTCTTTTCAGAAATTTTCAAATCCTTTCTTGAGGAAATTGGAAAGGCAGTTTCATCAATCTTTTGCTTATGAACACCGGGCGACTCTTGAAATTGCAAAGAGAATCATTCCCTCGGAAACTTTGGTTAGTAGAGTTTTGCAGAAAAATAGAAATATGCAGAAGGCGACGAAAAAAGGTAGGTAATGTCGAGTTGAATACAGACAAACATCTACAGGACTAAGTTGATAGATATATATTTTTTTTATTTCCAAATACAATTAATGAATGATCAAAATAAAATGGAACGTACAACATACAACTGAAAAAAAGCAAAAGAAACATGGAAACGCCCCATTGGAAATACATAAAATTGGATATATCAATTAGAGACAAACCGCCGTATTCACAAAGCTTTCCATCTCCGTTAAGTCCTAACTGAGGTCCTCAGTTAAGGATGAATAAGAATCGCAATCTCAGTTTACTTATGTAACGGTGCTGAAACAGGCCTGTTTCACGTTAATTTTCACTTATACTGATGTTGCGATTCATATTTATGCTTAACTGAGGACCGCAATTAGGACTTAACGGAGATTGAATGCTTTGTGAATACGGCGGAAAATCTTTCATCATAATTTAGGCTCAAGCCATACTAGATAATTGAATAATTCCCTCTTGAATTCTCCAATATAGGCACTATACTGTTTAAATTAAGAGGAAGTTTATTGAAAAGCCTTATTCCCATTTATAAAGGGAAAAAAAACTTTCATAGAAAGTTGTTATTTGGAAAAATCAAATCGTTACATCATGTTTGATATCCATGTTTAAAAGTGCAATGTTTTTCTTATTATTCAATAAATACTCATTCAACCACTATTATATATATTTAACGAGGGGGAAACCTCTGACAAAAATGTATACACCTGAATTCCAACTCAACCGGAATTTCATTGGAATTCAATAGGAGTTCTTTTGAAATTCTATTGGAATTCTATATTCTTGTACACCAGAATTCCTAGCGGTTTACCCCTCGTTTAAAACCAACTATTTGGAGCTGTATACATGATTGTCCGATAGGTGTCGCAGTCTATCATCAATAGAAATTCTCAATAATTCAATAGGAATTCCACGGAATTCAATAGGAATTCCACTGAATTCAATAGGAATTCCACGGAATTCAATAGGAATTCCATGGAATTCTACTTTCTTGTTCCTGAATTCCTAGCGGTTTACCCCTCGATATTTAAGTAATTTTTTTGAGAATTCCCATTGAAAAATGAGTGTTGGGTCAAGACAAATATAATGTTATGAAAGTGAAAAATTATATAACAGAAAATTTTCATGGAAAATTAAATATAATACTGCCGATGATTTAGAGCAGTAAATCTCGAAGTCAAATAAATGATACCACGCAAAATACGCCTTGTTGATCTGCAGCCGAGAGGTAAACGAGAAACCTTTTTTGCGGCTAGTATATTGGTTCTATTTTCAGGTTCAGAAGTCGATCAAGTTGATATCGATGATTTGATGCTCGTAGAATTACTCAATTGGTTCAAACAGGAATTTTTCGAATGGGTAGACAGTCCAGATTGTGAATACTGTAGAAACAAGACGGTATTTTCCCACGTTCTGAACGATCCTTCCAATAAATATGCCAATAGGACAGAGGTGAGTAGAACCAAAGAATTAACATTAACTTTTCCAGAACAGCTAAGAATATACTGCTCCACAAAAGTTAAGTTTAGAAATTTTGTGACCGTTTCGAAAGTTGCCGATTCTTTTCCACCAAATGTTCATTTATGAGAAATCAAATGTATACTCTCTTATATATGAATAGTTTTTTTGCTCCTCGTTTGATAACTTTTTTCAGTTTCAGGCAAGTTCTCACCTTTGATTCAAAATCTGAAAATTTGTTTTGCAATAATGCCTAGACGTAAACTTAGAGCAGGCTATTGGTATGATCGAGGCGGGACGTAATAACTTTCCGGCTCGTTCATCGATATCGAGAAACTGGAAACGTGACCGAAAGACTTAGAAGTGGACGCCTAAGACAAGGGCGTAGACAGGGGGGGGAGTTGGTGGTTCAACACCCCCCCCCCCCCCCCGAAATGATATTTTTCTCTTAAAAAAAAGATTTTTGCATCAGAAAGTGACCCTCACACCCCCAAAACCCCCCCGAAATTAATTCCTGGCTACGCCCTTGGTCTAAGATCTACCACTTCTGCACAAGATCGGTTTCTGACTGTGTTTACCCGTAAAGAGCCTTTGAGTACTTGTCCAATCATACAACAGTCCCTTTTGAACGCTACTGGTGTTTTGGTTTCGATTGGGGTCCTGTATTGTTCACAGATGAGTTGAGATATGTACGGTTTTCGGAAAGTCGGCGTGTTAGGGTATGGACCCATACTCTGGTGCCCAGAAATCGAAGATCGGTTCAGGAAGTTCAGAGGGGGTACTGTTACTATTTGGGAAGGCTTTTGTTTCCATGGACAGACAGAATTGTTGGTGCTTGATGGTACCATGAATGCGCAGATTCAATATTTTTCCTTTTTTCCATGCTGCTGTTGGGCCAAATTTCTTATTTTTGGACCATAATGCGCCACCCCATCGTACGAGAATTGTCGGTACCTCAATCCCATTAAACACGCATGGAATCAGCTACAAATAGCTTCGGATTATCATCAACCACCTCCGCATATACTTCAAGAAGTCAGTCGGCTTTTACCGCAACTCTGGAGAGAAATTGATCAAAGCTACTTCAACAATCTGATCGAAAGACTGCAAAGGCGTTGTCAGAAATACTTTTGAAAATACTGTAAATAATAGGTACAATAAAGAAAAAAACAGAATCTTAAACCTTATTGCCAAGATTTTGGCAAGAGAGCTCTGAGCCGTTGAAGTGTTTTTGTCCGTGGCCTGTGGTCAGCGTCCAGAGCCCTTTGGTGCCGATACCAATCGTATTGAATTGGTTAAGGTCAGGATATCTTGGTGGCAATGCTAAATGAGGAATATCCTGATTTTCTCTTGTAGCAACCACTTGGCTATACAGTATGATGTCGTGAATTATCAACCAGGAAAATGAAATTTTCACCAAATGCTGCGTGAGTTTGAGAGTACAAGCTACATGGAAGTACCAACGGGTCTGTTTACTATTGAAGCAAATTCCATATCAGCGATCATAAGTTCATTCAATCTTTTAAATACCTAATATAATGGGATAAGGATGTTCAATTTTATCGGTCATATTAATTTGCAGATTTTCAAATGTGTGGTTTGTGGAAGAGATACTTCATTCCCTAGGTACACTGATGTGAACATTCTACTTGAAACTAGAAAGGGCAGATGTGGGGAATGGGCTAATGCATTTACCCTCATTTGTTGGGCTGCCAATTTCGAAGCCCGATTGGTTGTTGACGAAACAGATCATGTTTGGACAGAAGTGAGTATACTTAACAAGTGATTATTGATCAGCCAAATATACAGGGTGTTCTTGAAGGTGCTTTTTTGAAGAAGAAAAAGAATCACTATAAAATTAATAGAATACCCTGTCGGCCGGTATAGGTATTTAACCTGTCGGTAAAGTAAACAGTCAACTACCTGCTCGTTAAAGTTACTGGCCACCTTTAACTCATAAACCGTATATTCATGTCCATGTTTCTTTTCCGTAGCTAACGAAGAGATACCGAAGAGTCTATGTTTTTAAACGGTTAGTAGAATTAGACGACAATGATAACGCTATACAGTGTGGGAAAGCCTCATGGAATAAATTCATTGCCTTGGTTACTGTACATATTTATGGAAAATCCCAAAACACGTCAAATATAAATTTTAAATTGTTATTCTTCTTCGTAAGACTGAGAACCCTATCTTCAACCCCCATCGAAAGACAGGTAGAACCCTCAATTTTTCAAATAGGAAGTATGGGCTTGTGATACATCGTTTGAAAGGTCTCGTCATTCTCTATTCATAAATGATATTACTTTTATGTTTATTGCAAATATCAAATTAGAAAAAAATAATATCAAGTGATAAGCGAAATATGGTACAATATCAAAAACTAAAAATATCATACAAAATGTACCAAAAAAAATAAGAATTTTGATGAAGTTGATGTTCAAAGTGTAGAAACCGTAGAAACTAAAAGACACACGGCGAAATATTTGTCGATTAACCATCAACAAATATTCCGCAACACAGAGGGTTGGCGTTGGTAAAGTGGCGGTGGTGAAAGATGGAAGTGCATTTCTGGTACCACTATAGGGTTTAAGTTTCTTAAAGCTTTCGTTTTTCATTCATTGGTAAAGATACGCTGAACCAACCATGACACCGGTGCGTATCTGCCCCAAATGGCGCTTCATTCTTTGAAGGGAAGTTGAGCGATGCCAAATATTTGATTTCCTTAATTTGACTAGAATAAAATATAATTTGTTAAAAAAGTACCATTTTTTTAAGGTGTACTCTCGCTGCCAAAAGAGATGGATACATTGTGACCCTTGTGAGAATGTATGTGATGGTCCATTAATGTACGAACATGGTTGGAGGAAAAAGTTGTCTTATGTGATTGCGTATTCCCCTCTTGAAATTCAAGATGTTACATGGAGGTACACTAGCTGTTACAGGGATGTTTTGAAGAGACGCACTGAGTGTACTGAGGGAGAATTAGTAGCAGCCATTGTTCAATTGAGGAATGAGAGGCTAACGAAATATAGTAGAGTAAAACGAGACTATATTCATAAGAGAACTATTAGGGAACTGGCGGATTTTTTGACAGAAAGGTTAGTAGTTACGCCTAGTAATTCTGGAGTTCTTTCATATCTTTGGTGGATATAATGTTATAGATAACACATTGATCGAAAAGTTTCCGAACCAGGTAAGAACATGTTGGAAAACCTCTGTGGTCAGAGCAGTGACCCATCCAGGTACTGCACTCGCCCAAAGCTGCTTAGCTTCAGGAGAAAAAATAATATTCCCCATATTTCTAAGAATATGAATCCGAATGTGGAAGCAAGCGTCCAAAAAAACTGATACACCTTTTGGCAGAGAATGGTCTCAAACGAATATTATCGACTCAATCACATTCACTGTTGGGTCAAAAATAAAAAGTGCTATGTTGGTGTTGGCATAATTTTCATCTGGCCTGATGATGGCTTATGGCCGAAATCGATAGCCAATAGAATATTTTTTTAAGAAGTGTGTTTTTCATTGATCCCTGTTAAAAAGTGCTATGTTTGTGGTGGCGTAAGGACCCATTCGAATACTCACATTTACTTTTGGGTCGAAAATAAACAGTGCTTTGTTTGTGGCGGTGTAATGTGAAGTGGTTTTATTTTCATCAATAATTTATTCCGAGAATTATTCCTATGATACAAATCAGTCGAATCGTACGGTTTTGCCATGAGGACCTATATGAATTGACACTTTATCAAAAACGCCCGGTATAGCAGTAATTTTTTTTATGTCTATGGTTTTCGACACACATTATTTTGAAACAATAGAAAAGATTATATATATATATAAAAATGGGTTCAAGCCCTGTGGACTGGAGCTTTCTGGCGCTCTAGTTCAAACAGACAAATTATATCTCCGAAAGTATTGGTTTCTCAGAGTTGGGAATTATATCAATGTATTCTTATGATAGAACTGCATCATAAAGGAAATTCAATTCAAATAATAGTTTATTTATCAAGATTAAATGAGCAATTTGAGAATGAGAACTGCACCATGGAAGAAATCAAATTAAAATAGCTGAAATGAATTTGACTCTCTCTTATAGAACAGGATGACATGTACGAGTTGAACACAGATCATATAATAAAGCTTAGATAGAATAATAATATCATTCTGTGAAAACATAGAAGTACGATTCATTATTGAAATTTCGAAAAATCATATCTCCGAAAGTATTAGCTTCTTGGAGTTGAAAATGAAATCAATGGGTTTTTATGGTGAAACTGCATCTTAAATAAAAATTGAATTTGAAATTTGTTACTTAAAAAAAATTTTTTTTTTTTCTTTACTCCGAAACCATCTGGCCTATTTTGCCCGATAAAAAACTTAACCGAGATATTCATCTCCCTAACCTACTCTGAAAATTTCAACTGCCTAGCTCATTCCGTTCGAGAGTTATTGTAAAAAAAAATTTTTAATTTTCAAAAATTTTTTTTCACACTGCGGTAATCTGGTCAATACAAAACTTCACATACGTATGAAGGTCATGATTCTACAATGTGATGCTAAATTTCAGATAGATCGAGTGATCGGTTTCGGAAATATTCATAAAAAATGTTTTTTCTAAAATCGGCCATAACTCCGAAACCGCTCGATGGATTTTGCCCATTAACGAACTTAACCAAGATATTTACGCTCCAAACCCACCTTGCAAATTTCAATCCTCTAACTCCTTTCGTTTGAGAGTAATCATGCCTACGGCCGGCCGGACAGAATCGATTTCGACCTCGGATTCTTGATCAGTGAGTCGAACCAAATCGTTTGAGACCATTTTCAGCCAAAAATTCGAAAATTAAAGACATTTGGGCAAATTGATGAGCACTCAGTTCCGAGGAACTAGAGCGCCAAAAATCAATGCCGCATTTCCTTGTAATTTTATAACTCAAGAACGGGCTCACCTATCCAAACCAAATTTTTAGCCTTTGTCCGGACTATTTAGTAGATGGTTCTTTGGTTATCAAACGAAGCTTTTTGAAAATGTTACTATAAACGTGATGTTTTTTTGGATGTTAGGAGGGGGGTTTGGGGGAAATTTCGAGGGGGTTTATCGAGGAAAAATACGGAAGTTTTGTAGAGTTTTGCGTTCTTGGAGCGAATAGATGGGGGTGTATTTTTAAAAAAATCGCGAAAAGACGAAAAAACGCCGATTTTGGCAAAAGGAGCAAAATTGTGGAAAGCAATTCGGAGGAACGAAGACGAGATTCGAAATTAGTCCGTTACGGAGCCCTTTTTTTGATCCTCTCTTTCGGTTTCCCGGAAGAACGATAGGAAAATGTGACTTTTCGCGAAAATCGAAAAAATTCTGACGTTTCACGTATTTCTGTGGCGAATTTTAACGCGGCTCTTTCAAGGTCAACGTTTACGGTCTGAACGAGCGACGAGAAATGTCGAATTCGAATAGAATTACTCGAAATCTTGGAATCGTCTAGAAAAACTGCGAGAAATATGAACGAGTAACCGATTTCGATCGATCGCTTGACATGATCATCCTTTTTACACTTATATGAGACGATACATTAGTGCTGTTTCAGACAACCTGGTGATGAAATGTATGGGGGTAGAAAATCTGGTTCCTTGGACTGGAGAGTAGCACGTGGAGATATTTCTGAATTACCGACAACCTCCTTCTATTTCAAGCTTACATTCCCGAAGTTTTCAAAATTAGAATATTCAATGAAATATTGTTGCTCCACTGATAGATATAGTTATGGAACGGACCTTCATCTTAGTCAATGGAACCAAGGAACATATCAGTCTGTAGCTATGATGAGAAAGGAGGAACAAGATTGGAATAAAGTTTATCTTTGCAGAAAAGGTGAGTTTAATGTTCTTTGAATTGTTACTGAGTTATTTACATCCTGAGCAAAATGTTCAAGAAAGTATCGCGTTGGTAACACTTTTAAGATAGTGACAACTCGGAACCAGTTTGAATTAAAAATTGTTTCAAGCACTGACGTGAAGTCAGGAGCTTTTGCGCGTATGTTCTATTGTCCATTCTCCTGTATTGGACACTCTTAATCGAATTTACCATTGTAAATTATATTGCCCATTCTTCTGTATTGGACACTCTTAATCGAATTTACCATGGTAAAATATGTTGTCCATTCTCCTGTATTGGACATTTACCATGGTAAATTCGAATTAAGTGTCCAATACAGGAAAACGGACAATAGAATACTCTTAATCGAAATTATCATGGTAAATTGGATTAAGAGTGTCCAATACAGCAGAAAGGACAATAGAATTCACCATGGGAAATTCGATTAAGAGTGTCCAATACAGGAGAATGGACAATAGAACATACGCTCAAAAGCTCCTGACCTCACGTCAGTGCTTGAAAGAATTTTTTTTTCGTAATTTTTAAAAAATTTTCTAGGGTTGCGGTTCTCACAAAATTTTACACACGCCTTTATGTCGTTATTATACAACTAGTTACCTAGCTTCAATTCGATCGAGTCTATATTTTTTGAGTTATCGAGGAAATAATATTACAGGTGGGTATAACTCCGAAACCGATGGACCGATTATGCTTAAAAAAGATGTTAACTCTCCAATTGGGATGTGCAACCTACCCTGAATGTTGCAAGTCCCTATTTCCTTTCGTTCGATAGTTATCGAGGCAATGGTCACCCATCCAGCTACTGAACTCACACAAGGCTGCTCGGATCTCCAACAATATAGATCCGATGGTGTTCTAACTTGGAACTAGATAGTAGAGTTAGGTTCTGAAGAATCTCGCAAAATTTCAGCGATGTTATGCGAATAGTTTCTGATATATACAGGGTGATTCAAAAGTACTTTGACAAACTTCAGGAGGTGATTCCTCACAATATTCTAATATGAATTGTCCAAATAAATATATGTCCCGAAACGATTCGTTTCTAAATAACTTTCGAAATACTGACCTTAATCAAACGAAAATTGGTATTGAGAGATGCATAGGAAATTAATTTAAACATAAAATTCATTTCCTAAGCATTCTTGTGGAAAATGCAAAATAATGGTAATAACTTTAAAACGCATCGATTTATCAGACTTGAAATTTTCAAGTCCAAATTTCTAGAAAACGGTTTTTTCTAGCTACTTGTGAGAAGGGTAGCTTTTTTACGTAGACATGATAGAGGAATCGATTACTTTACTGAAAAATGTGCTAAAAGTACGCTCAAAAAAGTTATGAATCTCCATGAAAGATAAAGAGGTGTAGGTGGCGCCTCCTACAAATGAGAGCAATAATAACATCAGGATCGAATTCGACACCTCAAACTACCTCTCAATACCAATTTTCGTTTAATTAAGGACAGTTTTTCGAAAGTTATTTGAAAAATGGGTTGTTGCCCTGTGGACAGGAGCTTTCTGGCGCTCTAGTTCAAACAGACAAATTATATCTCCGAAAGTATTGGTTTCTTAGAGTTGGGAATAATATCAATGTATTCTTATGATAGAACTGCATCATAAAGGAAATTCAATTCAAATAATAGTTTATTTATCAAGATTAAATGAGCAATCTGAAAATGAGAACTGCACCATGGAAGAAATCGAATTAAATCTGGCCAATTTTGCCCAATAACGAACTTAACCGAGATATTCATCTCCCTAACCTACTCTGAAAATTTCAACTACCTAGCTCATTCCGTTCGAGAGTTATTGTAGAAAAACTTTTTTTAAATTTTCAAAATTTTTTTTTGACACTTTGCGGTAATCTTGTCAATACAGAACTTCACATGCGTATAAAGGTCATGATTCTACAATTTGATGCTAAATTTCAGATAGATCGAGTGATCGGTTTCGGAAATAATCATAAAAAATATTTTTACTAAAATCGGCAATAACTCCGAAACCGCTTGATGAATTTCGCCCATTAACGAGCTCGTCCGAGGTATTTACGCTCCAAACCCACCTTGCAAATTTCAATCCACGGCCGACCGGAAAGAATCGATTTCGACCTCGGATTCTTGATCATTGAGTTGAACCAAATCGTTTAAAACCATTTTCATCGAAAAATTCGAAAATTACAGACATTTGGGCAAATTGATAAGCACTCAGTTCCGAGGAACTAGAGCGCCAACAAGTTTCGTATGACAATTGCCCAAAACAAGTTTGAAGTACCTACAAATAGTAGATATTCCATAAAACATGTATGAAATAAGAGTAATAATGAAAAATTACCTTGTAATCGATCAAAAATTTCCTGATCTACGTTCACCAAATTTTCTCCTCTCTCGAACTACAGAATTATGCATTCAATATTTACGTAATATTTTCAAACATTTTTGGGTGAGGTGCCCGTTGCATCGCTAAAATACTTCATGTTCCTTTCCGAAATGTAAGACTTTTCTGAGAAAAACTAATTTCGGACCAAACAACTGAGATTTTTCTCACTTCGCTCACATTTCGGAATACACTTTATTCTCATAATTCTTCGATTGATTAGATAATGTCATGTCTCAGGGAAATAAGTTGACATTATGACAATTCATACATAGAATAATTATATCATTCTGTGAAATACGATTTATTATTGAAATTTTGAAAAATCATATCTCCGAAAGTATTAGCTTGTTAGAGTTAAAAATGATATCATTGGATTTTTATGGTAAAACTGCTTATTGAAAAAAATTCAATTTGGAATTTGTTTTGTAAAAAAAAAAATTTTTTTTTGTTACTCCGAAACCATTTGTCCGATTTTGCCCAATAACGAACTTAGCCGAGATATTTATCTCCCAAACCTACTCTGAAAATTACAACTGTCTAGCTCATTCCGTTCGAGAGTTATCGTGCCTACGGCCGGCCGGATCGGCCGGCCGGACAGAATGAATTTCGACCACGGATTCTTGATCAGTGAGCCGAACCAAATCGTTTAAGACCATTTTATTTATTTATTTATTTATTTATTTATTCGAAAAATTCGAAAATTACAGACATTTGGGCAAATTGATAAGCACTCAGTTCCGAGGAACTAGAGCTCCAAAAAACGAAAATAAAAATAAAACTTCAACACCTTGTATCTCGGAAACGAAGCGTTTTCGAACATACTTTCATTTGGACGTTTGTCAAAGTACTTTTGAATCACCCTGTATAATTGTTTTCAATGATTTTTTAAAAATTTGATGTGCTAATTGTCAACACTGCAATTTGATTATGCAGTGAATCAATATTCGATGCTGTCTTTGTGGTCGGGGAAGACATTGACCTTTTGGTAATTCTGACAGCCTTAGCACCAGCTGAAACTTTTATCTACTTCCTTAAACCTGGAAGAGGAAAAACAGCTGAGAGGATATATTCAGCAAGTAGTCTCAAATACGAAGAATCACCCAAGCATATACTGTTCTTGCATGCCTTCAGGGGTTGTGACGCTACGTCATCCCTATTCAATGAAAGAAAAACTAAATTTTGTACGCTGATGGAAAAGAACAGAGCGGTTCATGAAATAATTGAAATTTTCAACCAACAAGATGATACGTCAGAGCAGAGGAGATTGCCGAGGCCGGAGTACGCTTTCTTGTAGCTGTATATGGTGGCAACATGGCTCTTACGGGCTCACTTCCATAACAATGGTGGAAAAACCAGCTCCCGATCCCATATTAAAATCGGTATCTTGTAATTTCAAAAAGGGGTGTGGTGCGGCATGCAACTGTCAAAAGGCTGGACTTAAATGTTTGGTTGTATGTGGCTTCTGCAACGGATAAACTTGCAGAAACATCCCGCAAATCCGCATTGAAAGCGAGGACGGGGATGACATTTTTCAGGCCAGGGCACCGACAGTAACCAACCCGGACCATCTAAACGTACCAAAATCTAGCAGAAATTAATTTTTGTAACGCTCTAAAATCATAATTTACTATTCTTGAATTAAAAAAAAATGCGATATAAAGGGTTTTCCAATAGGGACTTGACAACTTTGAATCTAAATAAAACACAAACCATTTGATATATTTCAAAAACTTTATTATTGGCTTGAAGTACAAACATAACATTTATGAATGGAACTCGACTTCGTTCATATGGCCAACAAGGGCCCGTTTGCAGTGGTCAATTCTCTGGACCCAATTTTCGATGACTCGGCCACACATTTCAGCCGAAACGGCCGCTATTTCGCGTTCAATGTTGTCTCTGAGCTCTTGCAATGTCGTCGGCTTGTTGGCATAGACCAGTGACTTGACGTAGCCCCAAAGAAAATAGTCCAGAGGCGTGAAGACCGCACCAAACCTTGATTTTTTGGGGATGCAATTGAGTCTCGTGAATCACGTGTGGATTGCTGCCTGTCCACTAACGCATATTTTGCTTATTGACAAAGCCCATCAGCCAAAAATGAGCTTCATCGCTGAAGATGATTTTTCGATGAAAATCATGATCGTGGCGCAGCTTTTCCAGAGCCCAATCGGAGAATGTACGTCGCTTCAAATGGTCCAACGGCTTCAATTCTTGAGTCAGCTTGATCTTGTACGGGTGTAAACCAAGATCCTTACGCAAAATTCGCCATAGAGTGGTCTGCGGATGCCCAATTCTTGAGAACGCCGTGGAATTGACTGATTTGGGTCGTCGGCTACGGAGGCCCGAACGGCAGCGATGTTTTCGTTACTGCGACCGGTCCTTTGTCCTTTGTCTCACTGGCACGACAACATCCAACAGCGAATATGTAGACTCAAATTTTTGCACCAAACTTGCAAACGTTGTTCGTTCGTGTACTTCACCATGATGAAAATGTTCACTTTACTGAATAAATTGACGTTGACAGTTGGATGATTGGTCTAAGGGTGCGTTCACAAATTAAATTCAAAGTTGTCAAGTCCCCATTGGAAAACCCGATACTTTTCGCCTTCAACTTTGTTTACGGAAAGTATAATATGTACTGTTAAATGATAATATTCAAGTGCCTTTTAGTTTTTGCGCGTATGATCTGGGGAACATCGCGTTATCATTTTGCCCAAATGTCTGTAATTTTCGAATGTTTCGCCGAAAACGGTCTCCAACGATTGGTTTCGACTCCCTGATGAAGAATTCGAGGTCAAATTTGATTCTGTCCTTCCGGTCGACCGTTGCCACGATAACTTGAGAATGGAAAGAGCTAGCGACTTGAAATTTTCAGGGTAGGTGAATAGGTGTAGAATATAAACCTAAACACGTTTGTTAAATTTTGTGAGAATCGTATCACTAGAAAATTAAAAAAAATTATTAAAAAATATTATTTATGACACGATAACCTGAGAGCGGAAAGAGATAGTGGCTTGAAATTTTCAGGTTAGGTTGTGCATCTGAATGCGACATTTGAATTTGTCTATAGGTATAATCCGGCCAAACGGTTTTGGAGTTAGACCCATCTGAAATTTGGTTATTATTTCCTCAATAACTTGAAAAATACAAAACTGATCTAATTCAAACATGGTTATTAGTTGTAGAATGCCAACGTGAAAATTCTTGCGGAATTTCTTGAGGATGGTATAACTAGAAAATTTCAAAAAAATCATTGAAATAATTGAAAAAAATTCTATATATCATGAACTATTCGTCCGGCAACGCTGAAATTTTGCAAGAGCCTTCAGAACCCAACTCTACTGCAAAGTTCCAAGTTTGAACACGATCGGATCCATATTGTTGGAGAACCGAGTAGCCTTTTGTGAGTTCGGTAGCTGATGGATGGGAATCGTTGTATTTTTGCAAGAACCTTCAAAACCATGAACGTTATTATGACATATTTTTTCATCACAAATCTATGGGAGATGATAGCCCTACATTAGGGTCCTGTAGCGTTCAGACCTGGTTTTGAAAGAGATCCTCCTTAGGAGGAGGCTACTAAATATTGAAGGGATTTCTATGAACAAGAGTAAATATCTTTGAAAAATAGAGAAGGCGATTCTTCTTCAAGAGATCCATGCGCCTGCAGAGGAGCATATTTGTGAGAGGGGACTCTTGAAAGGTTATGTATTATTTTTAATATGATATCGCTGAAATTTTGCTGAGGGCTTTAAAACTTAACTTTAAATTAACCACACTGTCTGATCTTGCGAGGTGAGAGGCTCATTTGTCGATATTAAATCTCGTGGTGGGTAGAGAGGCATTTTAGGCCAGTTTTTCTATCACTAATGAGAATATATCTTTATGTTTCACCTCAACACCTTTAGATCTATCAATGGGCATTCATTGGTTAATAATAAGTAATTGAATATTACTGGAATTCAATTGAATTTCATTCAATATGTTTGCAACTAAACTTATAATTTTCTTTACTTTGATTATTTAAAAATATGACATTAATTCTAGTAATATTTATCTAGAATAATTATGTATTCTTCTCCCAAAGATGAATTGAAGGTAGCGACAATGTGTTAATTTTTTCATCATTGCTTTCTATCCTGACTTCACGAAAAAAAAATTGGTTCAAGCACTGACGTGAAGTCAGGAGCTTTTGCGCGTATGTTCTATTGTCTATTCTTCTGTATTGGACACTCTTAATCGGATTCAGCATGGTGAGTTATATTGTCCATTCTCCTTTATTGGACACTCTTAATCGAATTCACCATGGTAAATTCGATTAAGAGTGTCCAATACAGGAGAACAGACAATAGAATTCACCATGGTAAATTCGATTAAGAGGGTCCAATACAGGAGAAAGGACAACAGAACATACGCGCAAGAGCTCCTGACTTCACGAAAAAAAAGATTGGTTCAAGCACTTACGTGAAGTCAGGAGCTTTTGCGTGTATGTTCTATTGTCCATTCTTTTGTATTGGACACTCTTAATCGAATTTACCATGGTGAATTCTATTGTCTGTTCTCCTGTATTGGACCCTCTCTTAATCGAATTTACCATGGTGAATTCGATTAAGAGTGTCCAATACAGGAGAATGGACAATAGAACATACGCGCAAAAGCTCCTGACTTCACGTCAGTGCTTGAACCAATTTTTTTTTATAATTAAAAATATAATGATATATAATAAGAACAATAAAACTCAATGAAAAATTATATACGATTTACACTTATTTATTCAATATTGTGACGCGTTTCGTCGACACAGCGACTTCATCAGACTACATCATACTAAATTCTTAACAAGTTATTATCTCCCTATACCTAGATGACATGGACACAGAATCATTTAAAACTAATTACATGAGAAACTTATTTAAAACAAATTACATAATAGACTTATTTAAAACTAATTACATGAGATTTCACTGCTGGTTTCTTTGTACACATTAACAATAATTCATTCCTTTTATTTATAAATTGATTCTCTATTTGAATAGATTGAGTAACGGTGAAAAATTTAGATCTAATTGTTCGTTAACTAAATTACCCGTATGTTTTTCCCTATTTATTTCGACCATTTCCCAGTAATTAAGTTGCGCACCTTTATTCAAATTGTGTAGAATTTTGAAATCCGGGTTAAACTTATGTCCTTCTGCTAATAAATGATTCGAATAATTTGAATTAATTTTGTTGTTTTTGAAGCTGTGATGATGTTCCTTTATTCTTATGCCAAAATTTCTACCAGTTTTTCCTATATATGATTTGTCACAACTCCCGCAATTTAATTGATAAACACCGGATTTATCTTCTTTATTCCTTTTCGATTTATTGTTTTTTATGAATTTGGCAAGGTTATTATTTGACCGGAACTGTTGGTTTTGAAGAAACCTTTTAAGTTGTTGACTCGTTGTACCAAAATATGTTAAGCTATTGAATATTTTATTTTTATCCTTAATTCTGGAAATACTAAACTAATTGTTTTTCTAAATTGTTTTTTCGTCAACATTTTTCTTATTAACTCTGTGTTATATCCGTTGTTCACCGCTATTTGTTCGATAATTTCTAATTCTGTACCATAACTTTCTTCGGATAAAGGTATATTAATTAGCCGATGTAACATACTATGAAATGCCGCGACTTTATGTTCGAATGGATGACACGAGGATCGAAGAATGATTGTATCCGTATGGGATGGTTTCCTAAATATTGAAAAATCATGTTGATTGTTTTTCCGCGTTATTGTTAAATCCAAAAAATTAATTGCACCATTATTTTCCATTTCAATTGTGAATTTGACATTTGGATGAATGCTATTAATAAAATCTACAAATATTTTCAGTTGCCGGTCTGTTCCTTTGAAACACGCGAGCACATCATCTACGTATCTAAACCAATATACGAATTTGGAAAAAATAGGATGTGTTTTAACGATGGCTTCTAGGTTGTCCATGAATATTTCTGCCAAAAGGGGGCTGAGCGGATTCCCCATGATAAGTCCTTCATCGCTAGTATAAATCTTATCGTTGAAACTAAAGTAATTTTGATTCAAACACGTTTCTAAAAGCTGGAGTATTTCGGACTGAATCACTATATTGACTTTGTTTTTCTCTAATAAATCCCTAACTAGTTTCACTGTATCCTGGGGTGGAATACTAGGGAAAAGGTTAACAACATCGAAAGACACTAATTTTGCATTGGCCGGTAGGGAAATATTTTTAATTTTTTCTACTAGATCAAGCGAGTTCTTGATCGAAAAAGTTGGTACGAAGTTACAATAATTTTTTATCGGGTTTATTAGAAAACGCGAAGTTTTAACTGTTGGTGCTGAAATGTACGAAACTACTGGTCTAATATTTCTATCCGGTTTATGAAGTTTGATAAACGAGTACAATTGCGGGACTTGCGGATTACTCAGAATTAGTTTAAATTTTGAATTTTCATCATTAAATAATGTATATCTTTCAAATTGTTCTTTAATTCTCGTTGAAATTTTGTAGTCGGATCCCTATTAAGTATTTTATAATTTTGAGTTGCAATGAAATTTTCCATTTTGTTAATGTAATCGTCCTTGTTTATTGCGATAACAGTATTTCCTTTATCGGCTTTTGTAATAACAATATTATCCGCTGCGCTTTTCGATTTCAATGTTTTCACGATTTTCAATTCTGGATTACCGTTTTCAGAAAGTTCCTGTTTTTTGATAAAATGTGCCGCTTGATATTTAATTGATTGATTATTGGTTATTTGTCGATTGAGAATTATTTCTGTATCTATAGCACTTTGTTCTAAATTTTTTCTATTAACTGGGGTGCGTAAATTATATTTGAAACCTTTATTCAACAATTCTATTTCTTCATTGGAAAATTTCGGATTTGATAAATTTATGAATCGGTCAAGAAATTTATGTTTCATAATTTTGGGCTGAGCGTGTTTAATTTCCGGTTTATTTTGTTTCAGTAAATTAAGCTTCCGAGTTTGATTACAAAATTTACGATGAATCTTAGTCCTAACTTTTAATCTAATTTCGCGGTCCAAAATATCGAATTCTACCGAATGGAGTCTATGTGCAAGTTCGGAATGAATGACTTTAATGTATACATTACAAATATCCCTCTTGTTGTATTGAATTTTCACATCTTCTCTCAGCCATCTTCTCATCCCTTGTTCTGCTCCTCTTCTGGATGGTCCACTTTTGTTGTCCGTCTTCAGTTTGATATATTTGGGGAACACTTTGTGCTTCTCACAACTTCTTAAGAACCAAATATTCTGTGTGTTGGTGGCACTTTTCAACAATAGTCGAAAGTACCAAATAGCCAGTAAGCTGGTCGCTGTGTCGACGAAACGCGTCACAATATTGAATAAATACGTGTAAATCGTATATACGCTGTGTCGACGAAACGCGTCACAATATTGAATAAATAAGTGTAAATCGTATATACGCTGTCTCGACGAAACGCGTCACAATATTGAATAAATAAGTGTAAATCGTATATAATTTTTCATTGAGTTAATATGGATTTGCATCAAGTAAAAGCCACAAGCATTAAAAAAAAAAAAAAAATTTTAGAACAATAAAATATAAAACTCAACCAAAATGAAGTTTCCGCATTTTTTTTTCAAATAGTTCATCTTCACGGAGCTGTAACTCCTAACATATGTGCTACAAAAAAATTTGTTAACACAATATGTAGGGAATTGTCCTCTTCAACTTTGTATAGAACATCGTTTGTCGTAAAAGCCACCGTTTTTAGGTTATTATCAAAAAACCAAATGTTTGTACCCAAAAACCACGATGGCCTCTCGAGCGCATCCGCCCGAGGTCGAAAACTTCGTTTTTTCATTAGGCCGGGCTTGACAAAATGCTAAAAAATCGGTACTCCCCCACCTTTTGCTTTAAAAAAACTAATCCTCACGAAATTTCGCACGAACCAGCAAGTCGTTATTCTACACCAAATTTCAACTAGATCTGTTTGTAGTTCTGGAAATGTTGGTAAAATATAATTTCAAACAGAAATATCTCCGAAACCATTGGATGGATATTACCCCAGATCAATAAGTAAATAAATAAGTTAATGTTTACTTATTACATTTACTTATTTATTAACCTTTTGTTATTTGTTAGTTATAGTTGCTGAGGATATTGCCTTATCCAAACAGAATCGTTACCATAATTCCTTTGTATTTCTTTTAGAGGGTACTGAAAGGGGATCTATCGTTTGGATATTTCGACTATTGGATACAGATATACAAATTAATTCGGTGTACATCAAACTGGAAAGTCAAACATTTGAAAATGGAAGAGTAGAAGTTGCAATCACTGGTGATACTGAAGACAATCAGAAACCAATATCACTTGAATTATCTACAGGTTTGTTGGATTATTTTTTGGGACCTAACACGAAAATTTTGTAGATTTTAGCATGAGCTAGATCGAATATAAATTATTTCTAGTGTTCAGTAAAATAATATACAATAAAATATCCTATAATTGAATATGTATGTAAATTGTTACAATAAGCAGAGAATACATATTTAATTCATACCTAACAGACGCTTGGCTTGCCTGCTATTAGCTGGTTCGGCGAAAGATTTTTAGATATTCGAAATTTCGATTAATGTTGAGTCTTCATATTCTGGTATGCGAAGAATCCTAAAAAAAAAACAATAATATAATTTTCGTCTAAAGATAAAATAAAATTTTCCTGTAAATCGATTGCAGCGTCACCTACTGGGTCCAATTGTAAATCTGAACCATCCAGAGGCCCAAGCCAAACACACACATAGTTTTATCAAAATCAGTCATGTCCTTTGGGCTGTGTATCAGATGTACGTCGTTCAATTTGATCCTTCAAGATTTGAATGTTCGTTGCTGGGGTGAAATTTTTAATATAAACTCCAGTAGGAAATGTTCAATGGCTTCAAATTGTACGATCTACTGGTAATCAAAACCGAGCAGCAAATGTCTTTTGAAATCATACCTTTTTATCATGGGTTGTGTTGCACTTGGCATCGTCCCGATTTAGGCCGGCCTTATACGGCCGGAATTTCTCTCTGAATTCATATTCTTAGTTCATAATCTGAATTCTGGACGCTTGCAAAATCTAGAAATGAATACTCTGAAAAAATCAGAATGTGTGAGGTGAATAGTAAATTAGTATACAATTCCGTGTTTTCTGAATTAATAATATGAATTCAGAGAGACATTCCGGCTCTATAAGGCCGGCCTAAATCACTTATCCTTGGACATTTTAAAAGTAACTACACTCTTGTCCACTACTGTTTTTTGTCGTCTGACATGTTATATATATATATGAATATGAATATGAATATATATGAAATATATATGAAATACAAAACATTCAAAAATTCCAACCATTACCATAACAAAATTATTAAATAACTCAAACCGTGTTTTTATTTGAAGTCAGACAAAGGTAACTCAATTGTTATCATATGAAAAACGGATTACGTGACGTCGGTGAATAAACTCATTAGTGAAGGGCCTAATCAGGAACTAAAATCCAACCCTTTGAATAAATGCGTTACACAAGTTATAGATACATTAAAAATATGCATAACTATTGAAAGAGCAGGACAAATACAAATTGAAAATAAAAAATCCAAACTTACCGAAAATGTATTGTCTGCCGAAAATTCACAAACCCGGAAAACAAATGAGACCGATCGTCTCAAATTTAAATGCGCCTACAATCTTGCCAAATGGTTGGTAAATAGATTAAATAGTTTTCGAACTCCTCAGACATTGGCAATAAAAAATTCGTACGTATGATTGAAATATTGAAAAATTTCAAAATCGATGATAAAGACCGCTTCATTTCGTGGGACGTAGTTTCTTTATTTCCAAACACCCCGGTTAAAATCGCAATATAAAATTTGAAAGACTGGTTTAGATATTCCTCAAATAGAAATCAATGAGAACTCGATGTTAACCTCGCCTTGCATGGAGCAAAATATCTTTTCTTTTAACAATAAATATTATAAACAAACTTTCGGTACGGCCATGGGTATCCCTTAGCTAATTTGTTCCTCAGTAAATCAGAACTTGAAATTAAAAAATTGGTTCAACTTTCAAGCCCTGTGGACACGAGCTTTTTGGCGTCCTTGTTCAAACAGAAAAATTATATCTCGGAAAGTATTGATTTCTCAGAGTTGGGAATTATATCAATGGATTCTTATGATAGAACTGCATCATGAAAGAAATTAAAATTAAAGAAAGTGTCGTTTAAAAAAAAGCTTCAAAAATTAACCTTTGAAAAAAAAACATAGTACGATTCATTATTGAAATTTCGAAAAATCATACCTCCGAAAGTATTAGCTTGTTAGAGTTGAAAATTATATCGATGGCTTTTTATGGTGAAACTGCATCTTGAATTTGAAAAGTTACTCCGAAACCATCTGGCCTATTTTGCCCAATAACGAACTTAACCGAGATATTTATCTCCCAAACCTACTCTGTGAATTTCAACTGCCTGGCTTATTCTGTTCGAGAGTTATTGCAGAAACAAAATTTATAAATTTAAAAAAAATTTTTTTTCACACTTTACGGCAACTTGATCAATACAAAACTTCGCATGCGTATAAAAGTCATTATTCTACAATTTGATGCTAAATTTCAGATAGATCGAGTCATCAGTTTCGGAAATATCCATAAAAAATATTTTTACTAAAAATTGCCATAACTCCGAAACCGCTTGGTGGATTTCGCCCATTAACGAACACGTCCGAGATATTTACGCAGGTCTCAAACCTACCCAGCAAATTTCAATCCTCTAACTCCTTTAGTTCGAGAGTTATCGTGTTAACGGCCGGCCAGATGGACAGGACTGTTGATCAGTTAGTCGAACCAAATCGTTTGAGACCATTTTCAGCCAAATATTCGAAAATTACAGACATTTGGGCATATTGATAAGCACTCTGTTCCGAGGAACAAGAGCACCAAAAAGGTCACAAATATTTTCCGAAATTTTGGGCTAGATACGTAGATGACATATTTGCAATTTTATTGTTGATGAAAATTTTGATATTAACGGATTTGCTATGGTCTTAAACAGTAAATACCCATCTATAAGGCTGGTTTTCCTGTCACGCTGACGGTCGGCGCTGACGGTCAGCGCTGATCGGTCAGCTCGGATCCGTTTAGCATCACGCTGATCACATTGAGAAATAGAAGGATGCTATTGTCTCTGGCTCACTGAATGTGGAGGCTTGTCGGCGCCAGCTAGTCAGCGGCGCCGACGCGCCGGCGCGTACGTGCGTTTATATAGCTCAGCGCTGACGGCCGTCAGCGCTGCGTGACTCGAAAACGCTACCTATAGCTACATACATATTGACCCATCAGCGCCGACCGTCAGCGTGACAGGAAAACCAGCCTTAAGTTCACCTTCGAAATGGAAACGGACGGCTACTTGCCATTCTTAGATTTAAAAGTATCCTTAAATTTAATTAGCTTTGACATATTTAGAAAACCTACTTATTCTGATATTTACATTTCGTCTGATTCGGTATCTCCCTGGTCACATAAAACAGCCAGCTTACATTTCCTCGTTAACCGGTTATTTAATATTCCGCTAAGCAATGTAAATTTCAAGAAAGAAAGAAAAATGATTTTTCAAATTGCCGAAAGAAACGGGTATAGTCATCAATTAGTTCGGAAAATTATCAACAAACATAAACATAAAAATCTCTTCAGTAACATAACCCTAACGAAAGAAATAAAAACGGTAAAAGGTTTCCACGCGTTCACGTTCCATCCGAAAACAAACGACAAACTCCAGAATATTTTCAAAAAGGTTAATATAAAACTGGCTTTCAAAACTTCCACCAAAATTAAACAACTTCTAGGAAATACATTCGATAAAACTCTGGACATGTTAAAATCGGGTATATATGAAATTAAATGTTTAGATTGCATCAAGAGTCTACGTCGGGCAAACAACCAGAAACATTCTCACTCGGTATAAAGAGCATACGGGATACATTCGGAACAACAACGTCGATAAATCTGCGGTTGCAAATCACGTTTTAACAACTGGCCACTCAATTTCAGAAAATTCCGTCAAATTGTTGAAAAATTCCAATAAAGCGTACCTAGGAACTATTGAAGGTATCGAAATGTATAAGAGAAAGGATAATTTACTCAATAATGACCTAACCCCTATTAACAACCCATTATTCTCACTAATTGGTTTATGACTAAGGATATAATGTCAACCCGTACTGGAATGTAGATATTGATTGCATGCTTTAATAACGCTTCGTCGAAGATGGAAACTTTGTATCCGAAACATATGGCAGGCGACAAAAAACTGTAGTGGACAAGAGTGTAGTTACTTTTAAAGTGTTCATAATAAGTCCACAGTGAACTCAAAATAGTTATACTAATCCTCGAAATTCTTTCGGGACACATCAAACTGGGACATCATGTCCTGATACCGTATATATCAATTTCAAAATCTCACCATAATTTTCGTCATATCTTGCGAATTACTGGTAGCAAAACATTTTGGGTAAAAATGACTAAGCATTACAATATGAAAATTTTTCCTTCCGCTCCCTGCCGCCATAAACCCACCCTCGATATTAAGAATGCTTATTCTCTGTTGCAGGAAATGAAATAAGTACAGTGTCATTTCGAGGATGTCGATGTTTACGAATAGAAACCGTACTGTCAGGAGGAGTAGGTTCAACTGGGTGGCAGCATGCTCAGCTCTTTAGACAAGATTGGAGAAGTGAAACAACATATAATCCGTTTGAAGTATTTTTAACATTCGACAAATGAGAATATCAGAAAAATTATACAGGGATTACATTGAAAACATCGACACCTTATTTTGATATAACAATACAATATGAATAATTATAATAACATAATTATTGCATTTAAATTCTGAGTCAGAAAATAATTTTAAACTTGAACAATGGTACCAGAGGTACTTGACCAAAAATATATGTTAAGAATTATGCTTAAAAATTCATACCATGCTTAAAGTTAGATAAGAAAATAATATTTCAAAATTGTTCTAAGTTCTATATCTATGTATTTGAATACGAGTATAAGTAAAAAGTCAACAATTGTATCTATAACTCTATGTATACTGAATGAATGAATTTTTATATGAAAGTTAATGAATTAAATAATAAATAAATAATCTTTTGTGCAAGACACTTATTTAAACTTCCTGTCTATACCGACTTTCACTATCAAACTGTATTGTTCAACCGAAAATGTCCCAAACGAATTGGATTTACAAATAGATAATAATTCATTGTAAAATTTCATTCTGTCTGTCCGTTCGGCCATTGGATCCCGCCGTTTGTTTGGAAATAATTTAAAAACTATATATTTGGAGGGTAAATTTGAGGTTGGAACAAGAAGATTAATTTTGTTAATGTGCTCGATTCGCCCATTTGACCCAGAAATATATCACCATTTATAATTTTGCTAGCTGCCCGCCCCGGCTTCGCACGGTTGAAATGCTGATATTAAATATACTACAGAATTTCTTTATATACAACGTTCACAGCATCTTTGTCGTTAAACAATACAAACATGTTTTGTTTAGAGGTTACTCTTGAAAGAGCGACTTATAATGGGCCATGTGAAAAATACTCAACGCTCAAGTATAAGCCTGTAGCGTTGAAAGTTGGACCCTGCGATTTATTAATGGTCATTGCAAAATATATCTTTAGGTACCTGAAATTATAGGCGTTCAAATTAGATCAGTAAATCCGATGGTATCAGAGGAATTTGGGGAATCAATACATATATCCTGGTCGAGGCGAGCTTCACGCAGGGCCGTAGCTAGAGATGAATTTAAGGTAGGGCAATGGAGGTTACAGGTAGGGCAGAACTAAAAAAATTTACTTGATGTGATCTGAAGAATCAATTTTCATCGTACCTACTTTTGAGTGAAATAGGTAGTTAATATTAAAATACTTATTTCTTCAGGTTTATTTTATTCCTTTTAACATATTGTGATTATTATAACGTTGATAAAAATCTTCCTCAAAACCCCTGAATCCTTCGATTTGCCATATTATTAAATATGCGAAGGACTTCATTCAGATCAACTGAGTCAGTTCTTCTCTTTTCAAAGGCCAGAAAAACCATAATAATTAAATGAGACTTCATTATTAAATGGTTTCTTTCTGGATTTTCTCTCCCAAACTCGGAAAATACCTATCCATAAAATAAATAAAAAATAATTTTGTGAAATGCTTCTGCGTAAGAAACACAAGATAGTTGTCAGCAGCAATCAATTGAACCAGGTTGCCTAACAAACAATAACGAAAACAACAACGATGAAACAACTATTTCGTAACGTTTCGGAGTCTATATCAGACTCTTTCTTCAGACACTTAACCATAATCTTATTTTTGCGCGTATGTTCTGGGGAACATCGCGTTATCATTTTGCCCAAATGTCTGTAATTTTCGAATTTTTTGCTGAAAATGGTCTGAAACGATTGGGTTCGACTCCCTGATGAAGAATTCGAGTTCAAATTTGATTCTGTCCGGCCGGCTGGCCGTCCGTTGGTAACTTGAGATTTTGTTTTCAACCAATACAAATCCGATCGAATTGAAACTTGGTGAGTAGTTGTAGAATACAAACCTACGGACGCTTGTGATATTTTGTAAGAATCGTATCACTAAAAAATTTGAAAAAATATATTAAAAAATATTATTTATGTCAGGATAAACTGAGAACAGAAAGAGATAGCGACTTGAAACTTTCGAGTTAGGTTGTGCATCTAAATGGGACATTTGAGGTTTGTTCATAGGCATAATTTGCCAAACGGTTTTGGATTCATACCCATCTATACAAAAGCGATCTAATTCACACATGGTTCTCAGTTGTAGAATGCCAGCGCAAAAATTTTTGCGAAATTTCGTGAGGATCGTATCACAACAACATTTTTAAAAAATCATTGAATTAATTCTATATATCAAAAACTATTCGTCCGACATCGCTGAAATTTTTCGAGAGCCTCAGAACCTAACTCTACTGCAAAGTTCCAAGTTTGAACATGATCGGATCTATATTGTTGGAGATCCGAGCAGCCTTGTGTGATTTCAGTAGCTGGATGGGTGACCGTTGCCTCGATAACATTCGAACGAGAGGAGATGGGGACTTGCAATTTTCAGGGTAGGAATTAGTACATGAGGTGCTTCTTAAAATGTAGCGTGTGGTTAATTCGGAATTGCTTTGCGAGTAATATTTTTTTTCCTCACGTCACATTATGGAAACACATTTTCCTAAGCATATTATTTAAATTGTTACTATTTTTTAAGGTAGGGCATTGGAAATTAAAGGTAGGGCATTGCCCCATTATGCCCCCCCCTAGCTACGGCCCCGGCTTCACGCTCTACAGATGATTCTCTGGCTCTCTGTATTCGATTTCTATCCCTACCCTGGCTGTGCCGGCCGCCGGGTCGGTACCACCGCAACCGCTATGTCCCTGCATTTTAAATCTGCGATATCTTCGAAAATATTCATTTAAATTACATGCTGTAAAGGGTCATATTGATCAATATTAAATGCACAATGCATTTGAGGTACTTAATTGGATAAGGATCAATGCTGTATTGCTTAAAATAGCTTCGTAATCAAGCCATTACTTCTCGTAGAATGTAAAGGATAAAAAATGGTTATTGTGGGATCTCCTTAAGAGATATACATACGGACATCCTTAAGAGATATACGCGGACTTTTTTGTATACCTTTGTAAGGTGTACCCTACTATACCACATTATTTTGATCTATCTCGTAGGGTTCAGCCAGCGTTTGCAATGTAAGCGCAAAAAAATGTGTTTATTTACGACATCACATAAGAAACCTCTAAAATTATCAGTGTTTCTCTAATATATTATGCATGTATTATACATGTAAACCAAATATAATTATAGTAGAATGAAACCCATTGTAAAAGGAAGAGAATATAACAAAAATTATAGGAAAAATAATTTACGGGCGATCTGAGGTCGGGAAGGGGAAGAGGGCGAGTTTTTAAGGGTAAAAAACGGTTTATATCGATTTCCGGCAAAACTACAAGTCCAAGTTGAATGGCAAAGTTGTAGGTAATAAAAAGATCTACAACTTTTATTTTCACACTTTTTTCACATAACCTCAAAATTTATGTGAAAAATTCAAATAACCACGTTTTTGGTTTTTAATTTTTATCTTTTACAAAAAAAAATATTTTTTCACCAAATTTGGTAAAAACTTACCTTTTCATGTCCCAAATACACTGTGATTTTTTGGATTTGAAATATTTTTGTTTTCACCTTAATTTGACTTAATATCGAAAAAGCATCCTAATTTTCAATTAAAAATTCTCACGTCAAAATATCTGCTTTTTTAAAAAAGTAGGTGGTCTTTCTATTCGTTAAAATCTCTACTTTCTGATGGTCTAAAAAAAAAGTGCCAAAAATTATTTCTCAATTTCTCGAATTCACTAGATTTATCAGGAAATTTGTGAAATGAGGTTTATTCACATTCACAAAGTGACGTTCTATGTATTTACGTATTTATCTGAATGGATTTTAATTATTTTATAATATTATAAAACATACTTAGTTCAATAATTTTAATAACTATGTACCTATATTTAAATTTCCGTTGTGTACGATGCTACAAATCAGAGTAATCAAAGTAATTTGATCATTTAATGAACGAGCCTGCTATCGTCACGTCAGTTTTCCTTTTATCGACATGTTTTACAGGAATAACATATTAATGCAAAATGGCAGTCAAATATCTGAAGCCGGATAGGGGCTTTGCATCTCTTGTTCCACTAATAGCGAGTAATTATTCAAACTTCGACAAATCATATTTCCGAAAGTATTCTGAGGGTTGGGAATTATATCTATGGATTCTTATGATGCATCATAAAAAATTAAATTCAAAATGTAGGTCTATGATTCACCTCATATGTTGGATTTACATACATCAGCAAATTATAATTAGAGCATTCTATGAAATCATAAAATTACGATTAATTATTGACATTTTGAAAAATCATATCTTGGAAAGTATTAGTCTGTTAGAATTCAGAATGATATCAATGGATTCTTATGATGAAACTGCATCTTGAAAATTTGAATTTTAAATTTGCAATGTAAAAAAATGTTTTTTCGTTACTATGAAACCATATTCTGCCCAATAACGAACTTAACCGAGATATTTATCTCTCAAACCTACTCTGAAAATTTGTCTAGCCCATTCCGTTCGAGAGTTATCGTTCTAACGGCTGGTCGGACGAACAGAATCGATTTTGATCATGGATACTTGATCAGTGAGTCGAAGCTAGCAAACCGTTTAAGACCATTTTCCGCCAAAAATTCGAAAATTACAGACATTTGGGCAAATTGATAAGCACTCTAGCTGTTCCGAGGAATAAGAGCGCCAAAAACAGTTAATAATAAAAGCAACTCAAATAATTACAAATACCTCCTATTGCTGGTATAATAGTGGCAAAAATATCTACTTAGGCAAATCAAAACACATTACATATTATTATGAAAATACTCTTCAAGGCGATGTACTATTACTGCAATCTTCATTCAAACCTTGTTGAAATTGATATGTCACTATCAAGTACATTGTGGCTGCTGCGATAATCTATAAAAAAATGAATTTCTGTTCAGACATAAAATAGTTCAAATATAATCAGAAGACTAAACAAATTAAATATTAATAACTACTGATTGATTGGTTAAAGACTAAAGATTTTGGACTAACTAATGTTGACATTGAGTTCGGTGTATCTTGATTTGCTTCAAATACTATAATTCAATTGTACGCAGTTATAAAGCTGTATTTTTCCATTATTTCTATGTGCTTGTCTATAGATACTCAATGCCTAAATTGAAAACCCACTTCTGCCATATCAACTTTACTACATCGTTTTATAAGAAATTAAAGTTTACTTACTGTGAATACCAATGTACCATCAATAGGGAAGAGTCCACATGCTGTACATTGTACTCTACAGTGGCTAAGTTGTAGTGCGAAGGTATTCAGCTGAAATTAGTTTATTTCCTTATGATGAATAAATACTAGCAAAGAAAATAAAATGAAAAATTTGTATTTTTGGAAATATTGGGAAAATAAAATGCAGCTCGAAGGTTTGTGCGTGAATCACAGCGGATTCTGAAATATAGAATTTTTGAAGAAAAATGTATTTTGCAAAAAATTGCGCATTCGAATTCTACACCTAGGTCATTAACAAGTTTCCATTCCATCAGATATGTATTTTTTGGACTCCAAAACCGTTTGGCCGACTTTGCTGACTTCTCGCAATAAGCCGACCCAAAGATCAATCGATGGGCTTATACGGCTTCAATATTCCGGAAATCTGTGTTCAGTACCTACTTATTCGAATTTAGCTTATTTTCGTTATGCGGGTTATTTTTTAAGCTGTGTGTTGTTTTTTCAACTCGAAGAAATAATGAAAACAAAATAAGTCTCCCAATTAATTATAGAACTGTGATTTGATCTGGATGTTGAAAGTTTTCAGTGTACGTCATGATACACCTTGAAAGTTTTGTCTGGATACGATGTAATCGTTGTGGGGGACTCTTTGATAATTATGTATTTGGAATACTTTCTGTTTTCCTGAGTTTGCTCATTCCCAGGTAACACAGACCTTGCATAGAGGTCTCTGAGAGGTTACAATGTGGATGAAAATGCGAGCTCCCAATGTGAGATCCTCAAGATATCACACAGATAACCAGAATAAGATATTCCTATTGCGAGCACCTAAAGATATCCCACAGATAACCAGACTAAGACATCCTGTTGCGAGATCCTCAAGATATCACATATGTAACCAGAATAAGACATTCCCATTGCGAGCTCCTAAAGATTTCACACAGATAATCAGAATAAGATATTCCTATTGCGAGCTCCTAAAGATATCACACAGATAACAAGAATAAGATATTCTTATTGCGAGCTCCTAAAGATATCCCACAGATAACCAGAATATGACATTCCTGTTGCGAGATCCTCAAGATATCACATATGTAACCAGAATAAGATATTCCAATTGCGAGCTCCTAAAGATATCCCACAAACAACAAGAATAAGATATTCCTATTGCGAGCTCCTAAAGACATCCCACAGATCACCAGAATAAAACATTTCTATTGCGAGCTCCTTAAGTCATCGCAAGTATAACAAGAATAAGATATTCCTATTGACGAGATCCTCAAGATATCACATATGTAACCAGAATAAGATATTACTATTGCGAGCTCCTAAAGATATCACAAAGATAACAAGAATAAGATAATCCTATTGCGAGCTCCTAAAGATATCCCAAAGATAACCAGAATAAGACATTCCCATTGCGAGCTCCTAAAGATATCACGCAGATAACTAGAAAAAGACATTCCTATTGAGAGCTCCTCAAGATATCACAAGTGTAACGAGAATAACACATTCCATTGCGAGGTCCTGAAAACCTCGCAAATTCAACAAGAATAGGAAATCAGGTGGCGTGTTGTAGGGATCTACTCCATCCCTACTCTGCACTTCTCGTTTCCACCGGTAGATGGCGCAGTCGTCTACTCTGTACCCGGAAGAACAACCCAATCGCTTATAACCCGAGTGGAATATCGATCTACGCATCGAAGTGATGTATTCGGCGCCACACATGTACTGCACATTTGGAGGATATATAGATTTAGATCCATATCGCAGCCATCTTCTCTCAGTACTGCCCCGGTTGAGCAGCCTGAGAACTTCCCCATGTGATATATCTGAGATGTTACTGGGATCATCCCCTGTGGAGGACATTTGGAGGTGATAGAGAGGTCTGGGCGACCTCCCTGCGATATCGCAGTACACATCTCAAAATGTTCCCCAGGGTGAGCAGTTTGAGAATTTCCCCATGCGATATCTCCGAGATGTTACTGGGCTCATCCTCTGTGGCGGACATTTGGAGGTGATAGGGAGGTCTGGGTGACCTCCCTGCGATATCGCAATAAACCTCTTGAAATATTCCCCAGGGTGAGCAGTTTGAGAACTTCCCCATGTGATATCTCTGAGATGTTACTGGGCTCATCCCCTGTGGCGGATATTTGGAGGTGATAGGGAGGTCTGGGCGACCTCCCTGCGATATCGCAATAAACCTGCCAAAATATTCCCCAGGGTGAGCAGTTAGAGAATTTCCCCATGCGATATCTCAGAGATGTTACTGGGCTCATCCCCTGTGGCGGACATTTGGAGGTGATAGGGAGGTCTGGGCGATCTCCCTGCGATATCGCAATAAAACTCTCAAGATATTCCCCAGGGTGAGCAGTTTGAACTTCCCCATGCGACATCCCTGAGATGTTACTGGGCTCATCCCCTGTGGCGGATATTTGGAGGTGATAGGGAGGTCTGGGCGACCTCCCTGCGATATCGCAATAAACCTGCCAAAATATTCCCCAGGGTGAGCAGTTAGAGAATTTCCCCATGCGATATCTCAGAGATGTTACTGGGCTCATCCCCTGTGGCGGACATTTGGAGGTGATAGGGAGCTCTTGGCGACCTCCCAGCGATATCGCAATAGGCGTCACAATATCCCGGCAGGAGCTCGCCGAGACATCTCTGGGAGGTCCCTGTGCTACCTGGGTTGTTGATACCTTCTGAACCCTTCCCGAAATTCTAAACTCAATTTAATCGAATTTGGAAAGTCATTCTCAGATCACATTCCTACTTCAAAACTTTTCGACAAACATTGGATCACATCAGCAGCATAATTCAACAAAAGTACAGAGAATACAAATGAATCGTGTATCATTTGAAAACGCATTGCAGTTTGCTATCGCTTTAAATCCTTTCGAAGGAAGATAAACATTCAATGAGGTGAACTGTGCTAATTGCCAATAACCAAAAAAGACACACGGTGAAATATTTATTGATTTTAACCATCAACAAATTTTCCGCGTGGCCGGGCTGGAGGAAAGTCTCATTCAAAGGAATGACGCTTTCCTCTTTGGAGAACACTGAGCGATGAGGTAATCTAGCCCGGCCACGCGGAATATTTGTTGATGGTTGAAATCAATAAATATTTCAACAAAAAAATTAAGGAGTAGAATATATATGTGTGTAATTTCTTACCCTTCGAGTAATTTTTGAACTCCATGACAGCATCATCAGTTTGTTGACGAAGTAAATGCATTTGTCCGCCTTGAAAAGAAATAATTTGTATCAAATTCAAATGAGTCTGGATGAAGACTTTCACCTTGATCTATATACAGACAGGGTGCGGCAGCATAACTTCCTTTTTGGAAAATTTAATAAACCCCATTTTATGAATCAGGATATTTTTATTTGTTTTTTTATAATGTATGCAGATACCCAAGTTTTTGTTTTACATAGTTTTTGAAGATCTAATCAGGCAGGTGACCTCCTCCATTCTCTGGCTTTTGTCATGACTCTTCCTAGCATATCAGTCATTATGGTGGCACTTTCTTCCTGGATGTTGGTCTTAAAATCTTATAGGATTAACAAAAATTAGAATAGCTTCATCATTAAAAAAAAAAACAGTAGTGTCTTCAGGAACGGCATCCAGAAGCCAACGGAGCCAAATTAAAGCGATTCCGAAAGGCGCGCTGGGTTACGATCACAGAACATTCGCTCCAAAAATAGACCTCAATGTCAAACGCACGCACGCACGCTCCTCTCTGTTCCACCGCATGATGGCAACTGAAATAGACCACTAGCGCTCCGCTACGACATTAACCGACTGAATGGCGCACATTTGAATACAGGAAGTTATGCTACCGCACCCTGTATTATGCCTCAGAAACTGAGTTTGTATGAATAGCAATTCAAACTATATATTTACATTAAACGAAAAATTGTTAAATCAGGCAATACAACCACTATAATCAAAATATAATATAAAATAAACGTTTATAACTTTCACTCTATTTTTCTATCTTAAAACATACTTCTCCTCTTACAAGATGCACCACATATGCTTTTCGTACAAGCTCAAACATTCGCAATGCTGCCCATAGCAACCACACGACTGACGCAACTGGTTTCGTTGCGAACTGTAAAAAAAATTATAAAACGATTCAAATTCAAGTCGATGAATTACCAACATTTTATTCACACAACCATACAGATCCGGTCAAAATTAGTCTTTTGGGTTAGGTTCAAATTTTATTGAATTTCATGTAATAGACTAAGTTTTTTCGTTGTTCTACCATAGCTTTCAGTAATAGTTTTCTAATTACCACTCATATAGAGTGGTAATTTTAATATACAGAAACACTGACGTGAAGTCAGTACTCTTTGATGCGCGTGTTCACGTTGGCTAATTTGAATTGAATGATGAGTGTTTCAAGCTCAGTGGATAGAGCGAGCCGGAGATCTTCCCAGAGGGTAGTGGACATCATTCACTCTAGGGTCAAAATTTAACAGAATTTGCCTAGACTGGCGTAAGGATAGAGTAACAAAGTTGAAAAATAATACAGCTGACTTTTCTTAGTCGCACAAGCTCCTAGGAGGTTCTAAGGGATCTCCTTGGGGAAGACCTAGTAGGGTCAATATAATCATAATCATGTCTATAGCACGCGTGCCGAAGCAGATTGACCCCACCTCAATTTTTCTTTCATAGTTAAGTGAATCTACATTTGCGCGAGTGCTATAGACTTGATTATAATTTTACTGACCCTCCTAGGTCTTCCACAAGGAGATCCATGAGAACAGGAGCTTGTGCGACAGGAGCTTGTGCGAAGAAATTAGTTGTATTCTTTGTCGACAATGTTACTCTATCCTTACGCCAGCCTAGACACAGCACTGTTCATTTTTCACCCGACAGTGAATGATGAGCTCTACCCTCTGAGTAGATCTCCGGCTCGCTCTATCCAGTGATCTTGAAACACTCATCATTCAATTCAAATCAGCTTCACATCAATGCCTTTTTGGTGCTCTAGTTCCTCGGAACTGAGTGCTTATCAATTTGCCCAAATGTCTGTAATTTTCGAATTTTTGGGTGAAAATGGTCTCAAACGATTTGGTTCGACTCACTGATCAAGATTCCGAGGTCGAAATCGATTCTGTCTGGCCGATCCGGCCGGCCGTAGGCACGATAACTCTTGAACTAAAGGAGTTAGAGGATTGAAAATTGCAAGGTGGGTTTGGAGCGTCAATATCTCGGTTAAGTTCGTTAATGGGCAAAATCCATCGAGCGGTTTCGGAGTTATGGCCGATTTTAGTAAAAACATTTTTTTATGAATATTTCCGAAACCGATCACTCGCTCTATCTGAAATTTAGCATCAAATTGTAGAATCATGACCTTTATACGCATGTGAAGTTTTGTATTGACAAGGTTACCGCAAAGTGTCAAAAAAAAATTTTGAAAATTTAAAAAAAAATTTCTACAATAACTTTCGAACGGAATGAGCTAGGCAGTTGAAATTTTCAAAGTAGGTTAGGGAGATGAATATCTCGGTCAAGTTCGTTATTGGGCAAAATAGGCAAAATGGTTTCGGAGTAACGAAAAAAAAAATATTTTTTTAAGTAACAAATTTCAAATTCAATTTTTATTTGAGATGCAGTTTCACCATGAAAATCCATTGATATCATTTTCACCTCCAGCAAGCTAATGCTTCCGGAGATATGATTTTTCTAAATTTCAATAATGAATCGTACTTCTATGTTTTCACAGAATGCTATAATTATTCTATCTATGCTTTATTATATGATCTGTGTTCATACTCGTACATGTCATCCTGTTCTATAGGAGAGTCAAATTCATTTCAGCTATTTTAATTTGATTTCTTCCATGGTGCAGTTCTCATTCTCAGATTGCTCATTTAATCTTGATAAATAAACTATTATTTGAATTGAATTTCCTTTATGACGCAGTTCTATCATAAGAATACATTGATATAATTCCCAACTCTGAGAATCCAATACTTTCGGAGATATAATTTGTTTGTTTGAACTAGAGCGCCAGAAAGCTCCTGTCCACAGGGCTTGAACCAATTTATTATTTTATCAAGTTGCATTGACAATTCTGTGTATTAATACAGTCTGGCGATTAGTTTCAACATAGGTCGAAATAAAAAAAATATGCTTATCGGACGCCCACTGTGGACGCAATTGATTACGCTTATTCTTCGAACCCTGATCTAATTTAATATAGATCTTCCAAATATAGGTCCACGGTACAGACATTTCAATTCGGAAACAACGGTATTTCCTCGAAACTGACTTCTCCGTGCGCAGAATTTCCATGAATTTTCCTTGAAAACCTCACGATATCGGCTCAGCACCAAATCCATAACCGATAGTCCTAAACCACTCCCAACATAACCCGTACAACCCAAAAAGATCTAAGTCCCCTCTGCGCCAGTGCAATCCACTCGTGGCTGAAAGTCCTCTCAAAATCACAAACCTCACACAAAACGCCGATTCTCCAACCACAGTGTTTCAGGAGATATCGCATCTTCAATCCACGCATGCGTGGACCCTCACTAGGATATTTTATTGAGGAATAGCATCATCCATCTCAAAACCTCAATCATCTCAGACGAAAACTCCAGCAGTTAAATAATTTCTCGTCTGCGCATGCGAAAAACGAAGCATGAATCTCAATATTGGCCCAAGGAATATGCTATCAATACAACACCTCGGACACTACGCTATTTCCTCGAAACTGGCTTGAACACTCACAGAATTGACATGAGATGGTAATATGACCTTCCAGTTCCGCCCCCAGTCGCTCAACTTTGAGACAAATTTTGAAAACCAATTTGAAATTCCACACATCGTTCACCCACTAATTCAATTGCCACGGTAGTTACTTGTCCATATTTTGATCAGTTGCCCTCGTGCATATCGCAATAAATATATAAAACACGTTGAATGTTTACCAGATGTTATTTTCCTCGTAGGAAGATAACTGAAATAATTTGCCCAGTTCAGAAGTTATTAAATTATTAAATTCTTTGTAAGCCTCTAGTGGTATGTTCTCAGTGAAATTTTGTACACCTCAAGAGGTCATTATTGGCCACCGGAGTGCCAAAATTTAACTCAATCCGAAACTTGGTTTCGGAATTTCAAGCAAAATATTCAGTTGAACATTTTTTGTATTTTTTCTACTCATCCTCTGCCAACGAAATTTCGCACAAGTATTTGCATCGGTATATTGCATGTAACTTCCGAATTTCAATTCAATCGGATCAGTATTTTTTTGTGAAAACAAAACTTTTGATATTTTTTTGCCAGTTTATAGCCCTCTGATGAATAAAAAAGTTCGCGTGCATATAAAGGTTATGATTCTACAATTTGATGCTAAATTTCAGATAGATTCAGTGATTGGTTCCGGAAATATTCATAAAAAATGGCCATAACTCCGAAACTTCTGCGTGGATTTCCCCCATTCACTTAACCGAGATATTCACGCTCCAAATCTACCCCGAAAATTTCCACTCTCTAACTCATTTCGTTCGAGAGTTATCGTGATTACGGACGGTTCGACGGAAATAATTGATGTTGACCCCGGATTTATCATCAGTGAGTCGAGACCATTTTCGGCAATAAATTGACCATTGACCATTGTGGCAAAATGATAGCACGCTGTTCCTTGTGTAACATGCGCGCAAAAAGTGTTTTGCTTGATGAAAGGAATCTATAGTAAAAATTAACGTAACCTTAAAGAATCTCCCAGCAGGGGAAAGTTTTCTAAATTTTCTAAATATACATATTTAGACAATAAAAATGTACATTAACTCTAACTTTTTTATCGTTGACCTCCCCGATCGCCCCACCCACATGACGGTTCTGTAGAGAGCTCACCTTGTAGTAGCAGAAACAAATCGCAAATGCTATGGTGGTGAACTGTATCAACGCAGAAAATGTTAAAATCACTCCGAAAACATTGTTCGATCTGCAGGCTGCTTTGTACAACAAATATTGAGCCTTCATGCAACAATAAATGACATATTCGTCAGATACTTTGGGATTCATCGTAAACTGGTATAATCTGCTCATAAAACCTGAAAGTAGAGAATTAAGTTCGTTAATGGGTATAATCGGCCCAATGGTTTCCGAGTAATAATTTTGTTCTCAACCAAAATAAATCCGATCGAATTTAAACTTGGTGAATAGTTGTAGAATATGAACCTAAGCACGTTTGTGAGATTTTGTGAGAATCGTGTCACTAGAAAATTAAAAAAAAAATTATTAAAAAATATTATTTATGACACGATAACCTGAGAACGGAAGGAGATAGCGGCTTGAAATTTTCAGGTTAGGTTGTGCATCTGAATGCGACAATTGAATTTGTCTATAGGCATAATCGGCCAAACGGTTTTGGAATTATACCCATCTGAAATTTGGTTGTTATTTCCTCAATAACTCGAAAAATACGAAACCGATTTATGTAATTCAAACATGGTTATTAGTTGTATAATGCCAACGCGAAAATTCTTGCGGAATTTCGTGAGGATGGTATAACTAGAAAATTTAAAAAAAATTATTGAAAATAATAGAAAAAAATTCTATATATCATAAACTGTTCGTCCGGCATGGCTGAAATTTTGGAAGAGCCTTCAGAACCTAACTCTACTGCAGAGTTCCAAGTTTGAACACGATCGGATCCATATTGTTGGAGAACCGGGCAGCCTTTTGTGAGTTCGGTATAGCTGGATGCGAATCGTCATATTTTTGCGAGAACCTTCAAAAGCATGAATGTTGTCTATGCATGATATGTTGTCTATGAATGTCATGGTGACATATTTTTGCGCGTATGTTCTTGGGAAAATCGTGTTATTTCATCACAAATCTATGGGAGATGATAGCCCTACATTAGCTGTCAGACCTGGTTTTGGAAGAGATCCTCCTTAGGAGGAGGCATATCTTTGAGATATCTTTGAGAAATAGAGAATTCGATTCTACTTCAGGAGATCCATGTGCCTTCAGAGGAGTATATTTGTGAGAGGGGACTTTTGAAAGGTTTTGTATTATTTTTAATATGATATCGTTGAAATTTTGCTGAAGGCTTCAAAACTTAACTTTAAATTAACCACACTTTCTGATCTTGTAAGGTGAGAGGCTCATTTGTGGATATTAAATCTCGTGATGGGTAGAGAGGAATTTTAGGCCAGTTTTTCTATCACTAATGAGAATATATATATCTTTATGTTTCTCCTCATCACCTTTAGATCTATCAATGGACATTTATTGATTAAGAATAAGTAATTGAATATCACTGGGATTCAATTGAATTTCATTCAATATGTAAGTAACTAAACTTATAATTTTCTTTACTTCGAATATTTAAATATGACATTAATTCCAGTAACATTTTTCTAGAATAATTATGTTGTCTTCTCCTAAAGAAGAATTGAAGGTAGACAATAATGTGTTAATTTTTGCTTCATTGCTTTCTATCCTGACTTCACGAAAAAAAAAATTGGTTCAAGCATTGACGTGAAGTCAGGAGCTTATTTTGCGCGTATGTTCTATTGTCCATTCTCCTGTATTGGACACTTTTAATCGAATTTACCATGGTGAAATCTATTGTCTATTCTCCTGTATTGGACACTGTTAATCGAATTCACCATGGTAAATTCGATTAAGAGTGTCCAATACAGGAGAACAGACAATAGAATTCACCATGGTAAATTCGATTAAGAATGTTCAATACAGGAGAATGGACAATAGAACATACGCGCAAAAGCTCCTGACTTCACGAAAAAAAATTGTTTCGAGCACTGACGTGAAGTCAGGAGCTTTTGCGCGTATATTCTATTGTCCATTCTCCTGTATTGAACACTCTTAATCGAATCTACCATGGTGAATTCTATTGTCTGTTCTCCTGTATTCCTATTAAGAGTGTCCAATACAGGAGAATGGACAATAGAACATATTTTCAATTAAAATCGAAAATAACGCATGTGTCTGTATCTGTGTGAAATTTATGGTCTGTGTTCGTGAAAGGAAATTATTGCTCTATGTCATTCTTTGATTCATTCCAGACTCCAGTAAGAAATCAAGTGAAACTGATAATCCTGGTTGGAAATTTGATTAAAAATATAAAATACAGGTTGTAACGAAGTGATGTTTCGTTACTAACAAATTTCCTAAAATTGCATTTTTCATAGTTTAAGAGAGAAAACCCAGAAAAAAACCGTTCAATAATAAGTCGAACTAGTCGAATTTATTTCGATTCATTCGACAAAGAGCCCACCGAAGTCCTGTGAATTTAGTTTATTAGTTTTCCATTCAGCGCAATGAGAAATATAATTGGAATTATTTAAATTCAAACTCAAATTCAGTCCTATGTAGAAAAACACGTATGTCGACCGCAATCGCTGGATATCTGCAACATTGCAATTTTTTTCCCCGTGTTGTCGTGTTTTTCTAACGCTCGCATCGGACACGGGACGACGACATGAATTGCGCCGACGTTATTCCGGACCATCGCCAGAAAGTAGTACCGATAGGGAAATAGGGTCTGACCAATCCGTAGGCCCCTTGGCTCCCCCCTCTGGAAAATCTCCCCAAACTCACGGCACATGACTTACTCACATACCGAACCTATAAATTCGCTGTGCGCAGCAATTAGGGCATTCATTGAAATATTAATTCATTCCGAGATTCCGAGATTCAGATTCAGATTGATTCATTGGTTAGTTCATTCCGAGATTCCGATTTTCCGCTTAGAATTCCGCTTAGATTGATTCTTAGATTCGTTTTCCGAGATTAATTCAGTTTTCATTCTCCGCTTGAATTCCGAAATTTCGAAATTCCGACATATAGTATATTATTAATCCTCAGAAATACATTTTTAGTTCATATTTTCCGTAGAATAATTATTTTTATTTTATTTCATTTTGGTAGATTCAGTTACAGTTTGTGCAAGTGCAAATACCTGGTGAGTACGCTGTGGTAGGTTTGAATATCCGTTTATCCGGCAATCTGTGTTCCGATCCGAATTTATTCCTTTCCCCGCTATACAATAATCGTTGTATAGTTACCACTGGGGGTGTCACTTCCATTTCGTTCTTGACTGCCCTCTTCGTTGAGGCTCCTCGCTTAGGAGGCATTCGAGACGAAATAAAGTACACAACCGAGAACCCTTCAGATCGTTTGGTTAAGGCGAGCATTAGGTCAGTAACTGGCCCTGTGTTCCTTGACCCGGTGCCTGAGTCGTGCAACTCCGATTCCCGAAAGAAAGTCCTACCGTTATTACCTCTGACATATTTTCCGACCGAGAACACTGGCCGATTTCGTATGTTCAACCAATCATAAATTGATTATTCCCTATTCGCCTGTAAACGCTTTGTGTGCTCTCACCTATCTGCTTAGATTGCTCTATTCGCTCCGACCGCTCTATTATTAAATTCTATTCATTTTCTTGCATGGAAAGTCATCAAATTCATCATTTGCTATTTTATTTCGAGTCAATTCTTACTATCACCTATTAGCGAGTTGTTTTTCACATTCTTCAGGTACCGCTTTGTATATCATATTTCTGTACATTTGATTTTGCTGAAACTTTAAATTTAAATTGATATACAGGGTGGACCTTATCTAACTGTTAATTATTGACATTGCTTATTTTGAATTACATTTCCAGGAACTGCTTTGTATATCATATTTTAGTTCGGTCAACCGATACCGAAACACTTCACCGACATTGGTATACAGGGTGGTCCTTGTTTAACGATTAATTATTGACATTGCTTATTTTGAATTACATTTCCAGGAACTGCTTTGTATATCATATTTTAGTTCGGTCAACCGATACCGAAACACTTCACCGACATTGATGTACAGGGTGGTCCTTGTTTTACTATTGATTCTTGACTTTACCTATTTTGAATTGCAATTGACGTAAATACTCTGTAGATCCTATTTTGACTCGGTCAATTTATACCGAAACACTTAGTTGACATTGATATACAGGGTGGTCCTTGTTTTGCTGTTGATTCTTGACATTACTCATTTTGAATTGCAACTGCCGTAACTACTCTGTATATCCTATTTTGACTCGGTCAATTCATACCGAAATACTTAATTGACACTGATATACAGGGTGGTTCTTGTTTAACTATTGATTCTTGACATTACTTATTTTGATTTGAATTTGCCGTGACCGCTTTGTGTATCACAGTTCATTGTTGTCACATTTAACTGACACGTTCCATTCATAGTGGTATACAGGGTGGATCATAATTCCGAAGTCAGTCACACCAATGTCCATTATTGAGTAACTTTCATAGGCGTTGCTTTGTATATCATATTTTGCTCATTCCGATACATTTCTGACACGTTGATATACAGGGTGGCCCCTACATTTCTGGTCAGGCATATTGCAGTCTACCGTTGGATTTCATTCTTGGACACTACGCTGTATATCGCTTTCTTTATATTGCTTTTCATCCCGACCGATATACAGGGTGCGAGTTCTACTTCTGGACACTGGTGACTCTGAATCTGTTTTCAGTCGACAATCTATTTTTACTGTTTTACTTTTCTCCTCTTACCTTTCTGCTCTGACACTGTATATAACTGTTTATACCGATTTGGAAATTGTGTGAATATATTGTAAATAAAGTTGTACATAATTCTTTTGAGTTTTATTAATTATTATTACACAGTATCAGAGTCTTTTTTTAGTGAAAGAAAATATAACATTGCATCGCTAATATCTTAGATCAAACAGAACCCTTCTCCAACTGTTTAAAGGTTTCCCAGGGAATAATATTTTGGTGATCGATTCTATCAAGGAGTTGCAACCTTGCAAAACCCATTGCAACTGCCGCCCGAGTAAGTTTTGGATAGTAAGTTTCACCGCTCCGGAGAAAAGGTCGTCACAAATTGGCGCCCGAGCAGGGACCTCATTCTTTCATCAACGATCCGAGAGGAGGAGAGGAAGGTTAATTCAGACATGGAAGTCAACAGGCTTAGAGCCGAGGAGCCTGTATGGGAGATTGAAGCCCTCTACAAATTAGCTGGGATAATTTTACTCCACAAAATTGACATAACTCATGGGATGGAATAGTATATTCTAATATATATATATATATATATATATTCTTTTGAACTTGAGCATTACAATTTGTTTTTTATCTAACAATAAAGCAAGTGTATGAAAAAAGTGTTTGCAGTGGTTAGTGTAACGGGGTACCATATAATTTGATATATGATACTAGAGCTTAGGGAAAAAACCTCAGCAAAAAAACCCTCCCCGTTAGTGTTGTGATTTATGAAAATTGAAATTGTTAACAAAATATGCTGAAATATTAAATATTGAAGGGCATCTTTTTCTTCATTATCGCTTCTTCCTTCAACAAGCAGATAAGTTTCTCCAAGGTACCCGAAACCCAATCTGGAAAAGGAAAGCCAAAGGGAGAAAACGAAGAAATTGAAAATGGAATATTCTATATTTTATTAAATAGGTAGGTACAAGTTGCAGAATGGGCTCCTATTCAAACACGAATGCGAAATTCGAAAACAAGCGGCGAAGGAGCGAGTTTTTGAACGCATGAGCGTTGGAATTGCCTTCTGCAACGAGTATTAGACGATATTTTCTCTATATCAGGCAAATTTTGTAAAATACTGTTGACATTTAATGAAAAATTCGGATTATACATCCTAGTGACTTTTGTATTGTATCTTGGCAGTTGGTGTGACTGTTACGAAAGTTGACAGATTACGGAATTTGAATTTGAATCATACGTAGGACATGGAGATCAGATTTAAAACAGTTTCCTAATAGCATGAATGATTCAAAATTAGGAAGAAGGAAATCTCTAGTAGGCACCTTATTTTTTAATCAAAATGAATCCTTTTCCCTCAACAATTATTTTACTAGATCCAGATTATATTATATTGACAGTTGACGTGTGTAGAAATTTGATAGGATCGAATGTCAATGCTGACTACCACAAAACGAAAAATATAACTAGAAGCAATGCGGGAATGAGTTCATTCCAGCACTGTTTTTAGTGCTGGAATGGACTCATTACGATACTGAAATAGAGAAAATCTCTTATGGCGATTTCCATTGACCCGCTCGGAGCACTCGGAATCGATCTCATCTGTCATGCATCTGTACAATGAACCGAAAATATCTGTCAAATATGACCCCGAGTGATCCGAGCGTGTCAATGGAAATCGCCATTATTTTTGTCTCACCGTTGAATGAAGAGTATATTTTATGTTCTGCTCCCGCCGAACTCAAGTTGAGGTCATTTAATAGTTTCAATACTGCAGACAATAATTTTTTTTTCGCCTGATAGGAAAAACCTTTTATAGGCCCGCTCTGAGAGGGTCTGCTTCTCTCAGGAATGTGAGACTCCAGTTGTTGATTGGCTACTCACTAAAAAACCTCTCGCACGTTCCTCAGAGTGGTTCTTCGTCCTGCCCTTACAGCGCTAAATCCTCAGCCAGAGATTTGCAGGACCGGAATAATCTTCAATTCGGTCACGTAGTTCGCCCTCATTTCGCCTAGGCATCCTATGATTAGTACGATCATCCTAACCTTATGCCTTGGATACAGGGTCCCCAGTTCGAACATAAAATCCTTGTATATTTCCCTCTTCTGTTCTTCTTTCATCAGCACATTATTTTCTGCGGGGGAGGAAAAGTCGATGACAAACAACCTTGAGCTATTTGTCCAGCAATAGTATGTCTGGTTTCATGGCGAGGATCTGCCGAGTTGTTGGAATCGTATATTTTCAGTAGATGCGAGCTCTGTCATTCTCAACAACTGCTTCAATCTTCAGAGGCACAAATGGTAGCACTGGTTCTTTGTCTATACCATAAACCTCTCTCAGATGGAAGTAGAGAATTCGGAGTGCCGCATTGTCTCTTTCCACATATCCTGATGATGCATGGACTCTGCAAGCAGATATAATGTGTATAACAGTTTCCTGCTGGCTGTGGCATGCTCTGCACGAGATTGGGGTGTCCACTTCCATGATGCTCTTTTTATACCATCTTGTATTTATCACCCCATCTTGAAAATCCATAACGAATTCCTCTGTTTCCGACTTCAGCCCAGCGGAATTCAAAAAAGCGAAGGATAATTCTTCCGACTGGCCCTGATCTTTCAAACTTTTGAAAAATATGGAGTGCAGGTGTTTACTCATGTGATCTTCGAGTAGTGTCTTCAGTTGTACCTGTCTTATCTCTCTGTGAACTCTTCTTTGGTCTGTTGGCGTGATAGGTGTTCCTTCTAGTTCATGACCGATGGGTATGCCAGTTATACAGAGATTCTCCAAAGCTCTCTGACCTACCCTAAATAGGAAAGCTCCTTGGTTCCTAATTTCATGATGAGCCACCATTTTCAGAAGCGGGTCTCCGCTTCTCAATATCTTTATTGCCATTTCCAACGTTCGTTGGTGGTGTTGGTATTCTAAACTTTGCAATCCTCTGCCTCCCTGCGTCCGTGGAAGGTATATCCTTTGAATCGAGCAGTTAGGATGCAAGCTACGATTCATGTTTATCACTTTACGAGTGGTTCTGTTTATCTCGAGAATTTCATTCACTGTCCAGTTAACTATACCGAATGAGTAGATGATTATTGGTACTGCTGAGCTGTTCGTAACTGATACTTTATTTTTCCTGGACAGATCTTCTTTTTGTAGCTAGCTGTTAAGGCATCCTTGATTTGGGTTGTCTCCAGTGCACCTCGTTATTTCCTCCCAAGGTATGTACGTTTCTTCCTCTTCGATGTGTCGAATGCTTATTCCCCCTTCTAGGTCGATGTCTTCTTTCGTTTTTTCAGTTCTTCCTCTGCTTAGATGAAAAACAGCACACTTGTCAAGACCGAATGACATTCCTATTGCTGAGGTGTATTCGACAACGATATTCAGTCGTTGTTGTAGTGCTGCCTTGGAAGAAGCGTACTCTTTCAAGTCGTCCACGTAGAGGAGGTGTGAGATCAGATGTTCCCTTCTGCCTGGTGGCCCGGCCTTGTACCCTATTCTGCCAACTCAGTTATTAATGGTAGAAGTGTTATGCAGAACAATATTTGGCTTAGCGAGTCTGCTTGAAATACGCGTCGCCTGTATCTCACCCATCCGGTATAAGTGGTCCGACCTTTGGATCGAACGGCGAACGTTTTCCATAACGACATGATGTTTTCCATAGCATAGACGATGTTAGGGTGGACTTTGAGCATCTCTAGCAGCTGTATTATCAAGCTGTGCGCCGATGTGTCTAATGCTTTCGCGTAATCCAACCATGATGTATTTAGGTCAAGTTTGCAGTGTCTCGCATCTTGACAAATCCCCATGTCTATAAGGAGGTTGTCCGTGCACCCCTGTACTCCTTTCCTCGCTCCTATTTGTTCGTGGATTTTACGCCCTACTGATCTAATGGATTCCAGAATCCGCCCTCTACCAACCATGAAGGAATTGGCTCAAGGTGAATTACTATCTCACTGAATAATCTAGCAAGGTGTTGGTGGGTAGCTGGAAAGTTCTGCCACCAATAGTTCTGAACACCATCCAGTCCAGGTGCTGTTAAATCATGATTGTTCTTCAAGGCATGTCTAATCTCTTCCGTTGTTATTTCAGTCAGCTCTTCGTTCTTTTGCAGATTTTGATCACATAATATATCTGGAATTTGTGAAGTGCTGTAGTATCCCTGGTTTCCGCTGGTCGCCCGTATACATTTTTCCAGAAATGATCGACTTCATCAGGTGATGGTGGATTATTTGCCTCTACTTGTTTGGGTCGAAATAACTTTGAAGGTTCTGCGGTAAAGGTGTTGTTGTTTTCTATCCACTTTTGCCTCTTGATCAGCTCCTTCCTTGCCACCGCAAGTGATCTTATTTTTTGTGACAACTTTCTGCTTCAGTGGATTTATCGTGGGCAGGCTCATCGTACGGTGCAATGCACGCAGCTCACCCATAATGTCCTCTATTTTCTTGCTCGACTTCAATTGTCCTTTCATAACATCTATGCTACATTGGTACCAAGATGCTTGGTGCCTTACGTTTCTTATCTTCTTGTCTAGCTTATTCAGTATTGACCTATGTTTGTCCTCCTTTGTTGTTGTTCTTCCAGGTGGACACAGAAGTGAAGTAGCAGCTCTCACTGCAGCTACGACATCTTCTAGCAAACAGTCCTCCTTTATGTGATCGTCGATTATAATATTCATCACAGCTAGATCCTAAGTTAGAATTTCCTACTGCATCCTCAAATGCTTCCCTTCTATTGACGAGTAGCTCTGGAACATTTACTACCTGTTTCGTCCTTAGCAATATGCGGAATTTTCGACTCGGAGTGTGGCAGCTCTCACCTGCTCTATGTCTGATGCTGCGACTTCTTCAGATCACAATCCAGGTATCTGTGGTATCTCTCACTTTCCCCTCATACTGTCCTTCTCTCCTTTGATTCGTCAAGTATTGCTGTTGGTTTGAAGCATCTCTCCCCTGCTCTTGAGCTTGTTCTTCCATCCCCTCTGAATCTTGATGCTGTTACATGATTCCTCTCTTTTTGAGATGGCTCACTTGGTCTCACAGACTTTGCTGCGTCATGAAGTTGAGATATGGTAGATTCTCACACCACAGACCATGCAGTCTTTTCATATGACGGAAGTTACACGGTCAATCTGGTATCAGTCTGGTATCAGTCTCGCATCACATGTATCATGGATTGATGTCAGATTGACGTAAATTGGTTCTATATGTGTAGATTGATAGACTGATGATCCGGATTGATGGTATTACTGCTGTTAGATTGATGCGAGAATGATACCAGACTGACCAAGTAACATCCGTCTATATCCCCTTCTTTGAGGTCTCGATTTTCGGTATAACACAGACAGATGTTCGTGCTGCTCGGGTGTCCACTTATAGCGCCCCCTTTGTTGTGCGGCCTTGTTCCTGTTGCCGGGTCCGATTACGGGTTGCTCTTGCGAGCGCTGATTCCCTATGCGACCGACAACTTGTTCTCTCTCCTTCTCGATGTCCCCGTCGGAAGCTGTAATTTCTTTTTTATTATTAGAGTTGCATATATGTGAAGATAACAATAATACTAATAAGTTCTTTCTTAATACCAACATAACCAATTCCGATATCGGCAACTTCTGCCAGACTTCACGAGTCAAGCGACTGGCATGGAAGTAGAATGATCGAGTTGTTTGAATGTCACTAAAGTCACGGAGGTTTAGCTTCCTCGCTTCGGTATGCCCGTATGCGGAAGTTCTCAATATTATTTGAGTTATGCCGGTTTAATTCCAAAGTAGCGATATGAATATTAAATAATGCTATTAAAAACTGAAACCATGTTTTAAATAACACATGACATATAGTCTAGTCAACAAATGCTTTTTAGGTCAAAATTTCTGCGTATTCTCTGAAAATTATGATTGAGGTGTCATTCGTTTCGCAATGGCATGCAGATAGTTTTTGAGAAAATTCTAAGGCTGCTCGCAAAAATTGCAATAGTTATAAACATAAGTGAAAATAAAGGAGGAGGTTTGGGTTTTCACCAATATCTAAAAACTATTTGAGATAATTCAAATTTGAAAAAAGATTCAAATAGAGGAGGAAATTTTAAAATAAAAAGTCTCAACTGCCGGAACAGTAGGACCAATATTTATAATTTTCCCAGAGGGTTGAAAGTACGCCCGAAAACGGGTTACCCGGCTTGCGCAAGCCTTGCCCCCTTCGCCCCACCTTTGATGAATGAATATTATTTACACTCATTAAATATGAAAATAAAAATTGAAAAAATTCAGGCGCCTGCAGGATAGATCAATGAATAATAATCCGTGGTCCAAGAATGTTTATCGCGATTTTTCAATTACTTATCCAATTGTTGATTAACAATTTTTTGTGGCACGAACGATAATTGATAAATTATTAATCTGAGAATGTTTTCCTTTCGTGGAGCTATTTTTCAAAGGTCTTATAATAGATTCCTATTGAAAAATTTTGAAAATTTGTTAATTTTCGTTTTATTACGAACAATTTACTCAAGAAAAAAATTATAAAGCTTTAATTTATAATATTAATATTGATCCATTTTCTTATGATCAGAAACTACTTAACAATGATTTTCAATAATTATTATCTCCTATTGTTCGAAAGAATTGTTATAAACCAATGCGTTGTTTATGAGATAATTTAAAATTTTATTTTGAAAACATAATTGAAGCTTTGCAACTTTTCATTTCAGTAAAAGGTTAATAATAAAATGAAAATTAACAATTTTTAAAATTTCCCAACGGAAATCCATTCCAAGACCTTTGAAAAAGAGCTCCACTAAAGGAAAACATTCTAAGCTTAATAGTTTAACAGTTATCGTACTTTTTTTCAGGAAATTTCCTCTTCTTCTTGAAACTTTTTTCAAATTTGAATTATCTCAGATAGTTTTTCAGATATTGACGAAAAACCAAACCTTCTCCTTTTTTGGCGCTCTAGTTACTCGGAGCAGAGTGCTTATCAATTTGCCCAAATGTCTGTAATTTTCGAATTTTTGGCTGAAAATGGTCTCAAACGATTTGGTTCGACTCACTGATCAAGAATCCGAGGTCGAAATCGATACTGTCCGGAGTGTCCGGTCGGTCCGGCCGGCTGGTCGTAGGCAAGAAAACTGCCGAACGAAAAGAGTTAGAGGATTGAAATATCTCGGACGAGTTCATTAATGGGCGAAATCCACCAAGTGGTTTCGGAGTTATGGCCGATTTTAGTAAAAACATTTTTCATGAATATTTCCCAAACCGATTACTCGATCTATCTGAAATTTAGCATCAAATTGTAGAATCATGACCTTTATACGCATGTGAAGTTTTGTATTGATCCAGTTACCGCAAAGTGTCAAAAATTTTTTGAAAATTTGAAAACAAATTTTCTACAATACCTCTCGGACGGAATAAGCTAGGCAGTTGAAATCTTAAGAGTAGGTTAGGGAGATGATTATCTCGGTTAAGTTCGTTACGAAAAAAAACATTTTTTTTATGTAACAAATTTCAAATTCAATTTTTATTGAAGATGCAGTTTCACCATAAAAATCCATTGATATCATTTTCAACTCCAAAAAGCTAATACTTTCGGAGATATGATTTTTCGAAATTTCAATAATGAATCGTACTTCTATGTTTTCACAAAATGCTATAATTATTCTATCTATGCTTTATTATATGATCTGTGTTCATACTCGTACATGTCATCCTGTTCTATAAGAGAGAGTCAAATAATTTCAGCTATTTTAATTTGATTTTTTCCATGGTGCAGTTCTCATTCTCAGATTGCTCATTTTATCTTGATAAATAAACTATTATTTGAATTGAATTTTCTTTATGATGCAGTTCTATCATAAGAATACATTGATATAATTCCCAACTTTGAGAAACCAATACTTTCGGAGATATAATTTGTATGTTTGAACAAGAGTGCCAGAAAGCTCCTGTCCACAGGGCTTGAACCAATTTTTGCGCGTAATTTCTGGGGAACATCGCGTTATCATTTTGCCCAAATGTGAAATTTATTCTGTGGTGCCGTCCGGCCGTTGCCACGATAACTTGAGAACGGAAAGAGCTAGCGATTTGAAATATTAAGAGGAGGTGGCGCATCCCAATACGACGGACAAGTTCGTTAATTGGTATAATCGGCCCAATGGTTTCCAAGTAATAATTTTTTTTTCAACCAAAATAAATCCAATCGAATCTAAACTTGGTGAATAGTTGTAGAATATAAACCTTAGCACGTTTGTGAAATTTTGTGAGAATCATGTCACTAAAAAATTTGAAAAAATTATTAAAAAATATTATTTATGACACGATAACCTGAGAACGGAAGGAGATAGGAGCATAGCATGGTATAACTAGAAAATTTCAAAAAATTATTGAAAATAATTGAAAAAAAAATCTATATATCATGAACTATTCGTCCGGCATGGCTGAAATTTTGGAAGAGCCTTCAGAACCTAACTCTACTGCAGAGTTCCAAGTTTGAACACGATCGGATCCATATTGTTGGAGAACCGAGCAGCCTTTTGTGAGTACGGTAGCTGGATGCGAATCGTCGTATGATATGTTGTCTATGGACGTATTTTTGCGAGAACCTTCAAAACTATGAATGTCATGATGACAAATTTTTGCGCGTATGTTCTGGGGAAAATCGTGTTATTTCATCACAAATCTATGGGAGATGATAGCCCTACATTAGCGGTCTGACTTGGTTTTGGAAGAGATCCTCCTTAGGAGGAGGCAACTAAATATTGAAGGGATTTCTATGAACAAGAGTGAATATCTTTGAGAATTAGAGAAGGCGATCCTACTTCAAGAGATCCATGTGCCTTCAGAGGAGTATATTTGTGAGAGGGGACTTTTGAAAGGTTATGTATTATTTTTAATATGATATCCCTGAAATTTTGCTGAAGGCTTCAAAACTTAACTTTAAATTAACCACACTTTCTGATCTTATAAGGTGAGAGGCTCATTTGTGGATATTAAATCTCGTGATGGGTAGAGAGGAATTTTGGGCCAGTTTTTCTATCACTAATGAGAATATGTATATCTTTATGTTTCACCTCATCACCTTTAGATCTATCAATGAACATTTATTGGTTAAGAATAAGTAATTGAATATTACTGGAATTCAATTGAATTTCATTCAATATGTTAGTAACTAAACTTATAATTTTCTTTACTTTGATTATTTAAATATGACATTAATTCCAGTAATATTTTTCAAGAATAATTATGTATTCTTCTCCGAAAGAAGAATTGAAGGTAGACAATAATGTGTTAATTTTTTCATCATTGCTTTCTATCCTGACTTCACGAAAAAAAAAATTGGTTCAAGCACTGACGTGAAGTCAGGAGCTTTTGCGTGTATGTTCTATTGTCCATTCTCCTGTATTGGACACTTTTAATCGAATTTACCATGGTGAACTCTATTGTCTATTCTCCTGTATTGGACAGCCTTAATCGAATTCACCATGGTAAATTCGATTAAGAGTGTCCAATACAGGAGAACAGACAATAGAATTCACCATGGTAAATTCGATTAAGAGTGTTCAATACAGGAGAATGGACAATAGAACATACGCGCAAAAGCTCCTGACTTCACGAAAAAAAAATTGGTTCAAGCACTGATGTGAAGTCAGGAGCTTTTGCGCGTATGTTCTATTGTCCATTCTACTGTATTGAACACTCTTAATCGAATTTACCATGGTGAATTCTATATTGTCTGTTCTCCTGTATTGGACACTCTTAATCAAATTTACCATGGTGCATTCGATTTAGGCTGTCCAATACAGGAGAATAGACAATATAATTCACCATGGTAAATTCGATTAAAAGTGTCCATTACAGGAGAATGGACAATAGAACATACGCGCAAAAGGTCCTGACTTCACGTCAGTGCTTGTTTTATTTTTCACTAAATTGTGTATAACTATTGCAATTTTTACGTGCAGCCTTTCTCAAAAACTATCTACATGTCATTCCGAATCGAATGACACCTCAATCATAATTTTCGGAGGATACGCAAAAATTTTGAACTAAAAAGCAGTTGTTGACTAGACTAATATTTGTTTTTCAGTTCTAAATATTCTAGCATAAGTTATAAAATCTTCCCTTTGTATCTAGGCCTTACTAGCTCCATCTCTCTCTCATACGTTATCCGCTTCCGAAATGGAATTCGTACGCCGTGTCCTGAGGTTTTTTGCGGGTATGTTCTGGGGAACATCGCGTTATCATTTTGCCCAAATATCTGTAATTTTCGATTTTTTTTGTCGAAAATGGTCTCAAACGATTGGGTTAGAATTCCTGACGAAGAATTCGAGGTCAAATTTACGTTTGCGAAATTTTGTGAGAATCGTATAACTAGACAATTTGAAAAAAAATATTATTTATGTCACGAAAACCTGAGTACAGGAAGAGATAGCGACTTGAAATTTTCGGGTAAGGGTGCATCTGAATGCGACACTTGAGTTTGTTTATAGGCATAATCGGCCAAACGGTTTTGGAGTTATACCCATCTGAAATTCGGTTGTTATTTCCTCAATAACTCAAAAAATACAAAACTGATCCAATTGAAACATGGTTATCAGTTGTAGAATCTCAACGCGAAAATTCTTGCGAAATTTCGTGAGGATCGTATCACTACAAAATTTGTAAAAAATCATTGAAAACAAATTTATATATCAGAAACTATTCGTCCGACATAGCTGGAATTTTGCGAGAGTCTTCAAAACCTAACTCTACTGCCAAGTTCCAAGTTTGAACACGATCGGATCTATATTGTTGGAGTTCTTAGCAGCCTTGTGTGAGGTCATGAGCTGGAGGGGCGATCGTTGCCAAGATAACATTCAAACTAAAGGAGATAGGGACTTCCAATTTTCAGGGTTGGTTGCACATCCCAATGGGAGAGTTAAGTTCGATTTTGGGCATAGTCTGTCCATCGGTTTCGGAGTTATACCCACATGCAATATTATTTCATCAATAACTCAAAAAATATAGATCAAACTCGATCAAATTGAAGCTTGGTAACTAGTTGTAGAATAGAAAATTTTTAAACTAAAATTACGAAAACAAAAAATTGGTTCAAGTACTGACGTGAAGTCAATAGAGTCTATTTTTTGAGTTATCCAGGAAATAATATTCCAGGTGGGTATAACTCCGAAACCGTTAGTTCCATCATGCCCAAAAACTAACTTAACTGTCCTACTTGAATGCGCAACCTACCCTGAAAATTTCAAGTCCCTATCTTCTTCCGTTCGAAAGTTATCTAGTTAACGGTCACCCATCCAGCTACTGAACTCATACAAGGCTGCTCGGATCTCCTACATTATGGATCGGATCGTGTTCAAACTTGGAACTTGGCAGTAGAGTTAGGTTTTGAGGGCTATCGCAATTCATCGATGTCAGACGAATAGTTTCTTATCTATAGAATTTATTTCAAGGATTTTCAATGACTTTTTAAGAATTTTCTAGTGATACGATCCTCACGAAATATCGCAAGAATTTTCGTGTTATCATTCTACAACTTATAACTAAGTTTGAATTGGATCGGTTATCTATTTTTCGAGTTATTGAGGAAATAAAAACCAAATTTCAGATGGGTATAACTTCAAAACCGTTAAGCCGATTATGCCTATAAACAAACTCAAATGTCGCATTCGGATGTACAACCTAACCTGAAAATTTCAAGTAGCTATCTGTTTCCGTTCTCAGGTTATCGTTACATAAATTATATTGCTCAATAATTTTTTTTTTTAATTTTCTAGTGATACGATTTCCACAAAATTTCATAAACCTCCTAAGGTTTATATTCTACAACTACTCACCAAGTTTCAATTCGATCAGATTTGTATTGGTTCAAAACATAATTTACACTCGGAAACCGTTGGGTAGCTTATGCTCATTAACGAACTTGTCCGTTGTATAGGGACGCCCCACCTACCCTGAAAATTTGAAGTCCGTTCTCAAGTAATTGTACCAACAGCCGGACAGCACGGAATTTTGATCGGTCAGTCGGACCCAATCGTTTGAGACCATTTTCGGCAAAATATTCGAATATTACAGACATTTGGGCAAAATCCTAACGCGATGTTCCCTAGAACATACGCGCAAAAATGCCATATACTTGTAGATGCAGGACTTGTCGGCACCCGATAAATATTTTCATCGAAATATAACCACACTTAGAAAAATATTCAATATTTTCTCAAGTCTTTGCACTTATTAAATGGTTTCTTTCTGGGTTTTCTCTCCGAAACTCTGAAAAATATCTATCAAATAAAAATTTATTATTTTGTGAATCGCTTCAGCGTAAGAAACACAAGATATTTGTTAGAATCAATAAATCGAACTATGTTGCCTAACAAACAATAACGAAACAACATCAACGATGAAACAACTAAATTTAGAGACGTTTCGGAGTCTAACCGCCGTATTCACAAAGCATTCAACCTCCGTTAAGTCCTAACTGAGGTCCTCAGTTAAGGATAAATATGATGCGAACCTTAGTATTAGTTAACGTATTTAACGGTCGTGAAACAGGCCTGTTTCACGTTAATTTTCACGTTAACTGAGGTTGTGATTCAAATTTATCCTTAACTGAGGACCTCAGTTAGGACTTAACGGAGATTGAATGCTTTATAAATACCGCGGATAATCCATCAATCTTTATATAACTTTCAATAAGTCAAAAACAATTTAATGTACATGGAAAAAACGAATAAAATATGATAATTTAGTAAGACTTGCAAAACACAATGTTTTGCCCTACATCAGCTGATTTCTATCATTGCATCTCACTCTTATGTTGGAGTCAATGCCTCTCTCTCTAAGCTCTTCTTCTACATATTATTAGATCATTCATAGCCTACTCTATTAACTCTATTATTAGAGTAGGCTATGGATCATTGCTATGGAGTTCGATCATAGATTATTAGTGTTCTGTGACACTCAGACTCAGACACATAATGAAAATCTTCAGAATTATTTTTGTTGATTTAGCAATTCTGAAATTCTAGAATTGTCACAAAAAGTAATTCTGTAGTATTATTTAGACTTCGAAACGAAATTTAGTTGTTTCATCGTTGATGTTGTTTCGTTATTGTTTGTTAGGCAACACTGTTCAATTTATTGCTTCTGACAAATATCTTGTGTTTCTTACGCAGAAGCGCTTCACAAAAAAATAAATTTTTATTTAATAGAATTTTTCAGAGTTTTAGGAGAGAGAAAACCCAGAAAGAAACCATTTAAAAATGAATGTATCTTCCACAGTATCCTTTAATGATTATCTTTGCACTTCCTCATGACTCTATTCATATATGCTAACATTTTGGTTTGTTCCTTTCAATTTTGTTATAAAATACGAACTGTCTTATTTATTGGGAGAAAAAAGCGCACGTTCATGATCTTATTATGTAGGATATGTGATGGATTTAGACATCATAACTGGCACATATCTGCGTATAAAATTTTCTACTGTTGTAGACTTTCTTGCCGTATGAAGAATTATCTTACCTCAGACCTCTGTGTAGTGCCTTGGAATCATATAGGGCCGCATGGCTATAATTCCTTCGGATGTTTCATATGGTAACAGATTTTCTGAGTGAAGCTCCACTTAAGCGGTATAAATAAAAAGGGTGGTCGATGATTCCTCCAAAGCACACCAGAGAACTCTTAAGAGGGTCGAGTATCAGTCATAGGATGTCGGTAAGACCCATCTGAAACGTGGGCTGTCATCCGATCATGGCTAGGTATATATGTGTTATAAGATGAATCGTTGCAGCCTCTTATGTTGCTTATGGAGAGCCTCGATCAGATAATCTGTTGACATTTGAACCATCCGAATTATATGAAGCTATGCACCCCTCTTGGATTCTTAGGCGTTACACAGTAGTCTGAGGAAAGATTTATTGATTTTCATATAGAAATACAGTTTCAACCAGTAGATAATTTTTATATTCAAAAACATGCTAATTATCATGTGTAAATCCGATATATTCCCTATATAATAAGTTGATGAAATTGTGCTATTTCCACCCACTACATAAAACGGTTCGTATTTTATGAAAAAAATGAAATAAAATATCAAAATGTTAGAATATTCATATAGATTGATGAGGAATTCCAAAGATGTATGAAGATGCTGAATCATTTTAAGTATGGTAGGAAAAACCCAGAAAGGAACCATTTAGCAATGAATGTACCTCCAAGAGTATCCTTTAGTGATTGGGTAAATAAATATATAAAGATTATTTTGGAAGCAATCACACTCGATATGATAACTATCATTCACAATAATTATTTGGGATATCAAACATAAGTAGACAGGTTGCATAGAGTCGCCAGGATATTTTCTGATTCAAGTTATCAATGAAACGACAGACTTCCGATATATTCTAGAAAAAATCCATATAGTCGTAGATGCAGGACTGGTTCGCACTTGATAAATTATCTCATGGGTTTCTCACATCTTTACAATTCTTCATGACTCTATTCATATATGCTAACATTGTGGTTCAGTTCTGTTCTAAAATGCGAAAAATTCAAAATGTTAGTATACCTATTATGCTAATATCTTGGTTTCTGGCGCGCCGTTCAAGTGAACAATTTACTTTCGGTTTCGTTCTGAAATACGAACCATTTTATTTATTGGATGAAAATGCACACATTCGTCACCTTTTTATAAAGGATATGTGACAGGTTTATACATCCATGTTGGCACATCTTCACGTATGAAATTTATCTACTGTATTTGACCGTTTTGCCATTTGAAAAATTATCTTACCTCAGACCTCTTTGCAGTTGCCTTAGAATCATATAAGGCCGCATCGCTTTAAGTCCTTCGGATTTTTCATATGGTAACAGATTCTCCAAGTGAAGCTCCGCTTAAGCGGTATAAAAGGGTGGTCGACAATTCATCGAAAGCACACAAGAGAACTCTTAAGAGGGTCGAGTATCAGTCATAGGATGTCGGTGAGACCCATCTGAAACGTGGGCGGTCATCCGTTCATGGCTAGGTATATATGTGCTTTAAGAAGAATGGTTGCAGCCTCTTATACTGCTTATGCGGAGCCTCACTCGGATAGTCTGTTGACAATTGAACAATCTGAATAATTAGCTTTGCTGCCATTTTGGATTCTTAGGCACTACACAGTGGTCTGAGGAAAGATCTATTTATTTTCATATAGATATACAGTATCAACCAGTAGATCATTCGTATGTTCAAAGGTATGCTAATTATCATGTATAAATCTAATCCCTATATAATAAGTTGATGAAATTGTGCTATTTGCACACACTAAATAATGCGATTCGTATTTCAGAACAAATTAAAGGGGAAAAGCCCTGTGGCAGGATCTTTGGCGCTCTTGCTCAACTTTTGGCAAACCATATCTCCGAAAGTATTGGTTTCTCAGAGTTGGGAATTATATCAATGGATTCTTATAATAATGCTCCATAAATAAGAATTAAATTCAAATAATAGTTTATTCATCAAGATTGAATGACAACCAGGTACGGAACATCGTCGGTGATTATATACGTTTCCCGCACGACACTTCCACATATAATTTGTGGAATTAATGTCTTACGCAGGTAGTTGAATCATGATCTCATTATAAAGGATATGTGACGGATTTATACATCATAGTTGGCTCATCTCTGGGTATGAAATTTGTACACTGTTTTAAACTGTGCTACCATATGAGAAATTATCTTACCTCAGACCTCTGTGCAGTGCCTTAGAAACATATAAGGGCGCATGGCTATAAATCCTTCGAATTTTTCATATGGCAACAAATTCTCCGAGTGAAGCTCTGCTTAAGTGGTATAAAAGGGTGGTCGACAATTCTTCGAAAGCACACAAGAGAACTCTTAAGAGGGTCGAATATCAGTCATAGGATGTCGGTGAGACCCATCTGAAACGTGGGCGGTCATCCGTTCCTGGCTAGGTATATTATGTGCTATAAGATGAATTATTGCAGCATCTTATACTGCTTATGCTGAGCCTCGATCAGATAATCTGTAGACAATTGACAAATCTGAATGATTTGTAGCCTTGCTGCCCTTATGGATTCTAAGGGACTACACAGAGGCCTCAGGAAAGATGTATTTATTTTCATATAGAAATACAGGATCAACCAGTAGATAATTTGTATATTCATAGATATGATAATTATCATGCATAAATCCAATCCCTAACTAATAAGTTTATGTAATTGTACTATTTCCACCCCCTAAATAATACTGTTCGTATTTTAGAAAAAAAAAACCAGAGAACATATACAGAATGTTAAGCATATTTATAAATAAGTGTTGAGGAAATGCAAAGATGTATGAAATTGCTGGATGATTTTACGTATGATTATATTACCATGAGATACGAAACATCGTCGGTGATTATATACGTTTCCAGTACCACACTTCCAAATATAATTTGTAGAATTTACGGCTTACGCAGGATTGAATCATGATCTTATTATATAGGATTTGTGACGGATTCATACATCATAGTTGGCACATCTTTGGGTATGTAATTTGTCTACTGTTTTAAATCGACATGTCATATGAAAAATTATCTTACCTTAGACCTTCTATGCAGTGACTTAGAATTATATAAGGCCCTTCGGGTTTTTCATATGGCAACAGATTCTCCGAGTGAAGCTCCGGTTAAGCTGTACAAAAGGGTGGTTGACGATTCTTCGAAAGCACACAAGAGAACACTCAAGAGGGTCGAGTACCAGTCATAGGATGTTGGTAAGACCCATCTGAAACGTGGGCTGTCATCTATTCCTGGCTAGGTATATATTGTTCTAAGATGAATTTTTGATTGCGATGGCTACTAAGGGATTGCATGGTAGGTCAACCTATTATACTGCTTAAGCGGTGTCTCGCTCGGATAATCTGTTGATATTTGAACAATCTCAATTATGTATAGGCATGCTCCCCTTTTGGGTTCTCAGGCACTACACAGTCGTCTCAGGAAAAATTTATTCATTTTCAAATAGAAATAGAGTTTCAACCAGTAGTTATACTAATAATTATCATATTGTATAAATCTGATCCCTATATAATACGTTGATGAAACTGTGCTATTTCCACCCACTAAATGATACGGTTCGTATTGTAGAACAATAATTATTCATGGATGGACATGATATCAGTGAAATATTATGATAAAATTCAACCGAGATATATATCCCCCAAACCTACTGTGAAAATTACAACTTTCTAGCTCATTCCTTTCTAGAGTTATCGTGTTGACGGACGCCCTTCCCGGCCGGACAGAATCGATTATGTCCACGGATTCTTGATCAGTGAGTCGAGACCATTTTCAGCCACCAAAAATTCGAAAATTACAGAAATTTAGGCAAAATGATAAGCACTCTGTTCCGAGGACCAAGAGCACCAAAAATTGTTAAAAATTGGTTCAAGCCAGGAGCTTTTGCGCGTATGTTCTATTGGACACTTTCAATCGAATTTACCATGGTGAATTCTATTGTCTATTCTCCTGTATTGGACACTCTTAATCGAATTCACCATGGTAAATTCGATTAAGAGCCATGCTGGACGAATAGTTTATGATATATTCGTGATTCAAGGGTAGGTTGCGCCCTCGAAGAACATTAGGTTTCAGGAAGCTTTCGGTGTGGGGTTAATAAGTGCAAATACAAGGATATTTGTTTAGTTTTCACATTTTATTTAGGGAAAAATGATGGGCAAAGATGAAAATAGTGTTTTCCTGAGTCTGAACAAATATTTTAGATATTTAGATTCCATTCCCAATAGTAGAAATATATTGGAAGGTGAGTTCATAAAATTTATTGAATACTTTCATTGACTAAACTTTTTAGGAGAAGCAGTTTTAAATGCTGGCCACTTATCCCTGTGTGGAAATTTGGGAAAAAACATGGTATACCAAAAACATTTGCAGAGGTATAGTTTTTGGTTTGTGTTTATAAACATCGGCCCTCTCAGCACATCCACACTGAGAAAAAACTTTAATTACAACAAATGAAAATTGTGACTTGCTATAGACACAAATAACTTTTTTTAGTTGCAACCAGCAGTCCATATTTTGGGATTCAGATGAGCCAGCAGATCTACCTAGCAATAGATCCACATTTTTCTGGTAGATCTACATTTTTCCGGTAGATCTACATTTTTCCGGTAGATCTACATTTTTCCGGTAGATCTACATTTTTCCGGTAGATCTACATTTTTTCGGTAGATCTACATTTTTCCAGTAGATCTACATTTTTCCGGTAGGTCTGCATTTTTCCAGTAGATCTACATTTTTTGGTAGATCAATATAATCGGTAGGTCAATTGAACCCGTAGTTCAATGCCATCTAACGGGTCCTGTTGTGATTCTGAGAATCATTCACACATGAAAGTCCCATTGAAATATGTCAGGAGTTTTTGAGTTGCTGAAAACCGAATATAACGCTTCCTACCGAATCGTATTGTGAACCTAAGGCCTTCCGGAACACAATCACAAAGATTCATCAAAATCGGTATAACCATTTTTGAGTTTCTGTAAACCGATTATAGTGCCACCTACCGGGGAATATTGTGGATCTGGAACTTAGTCAGATACACACACAAAGTTTCATCGAAACCGGTCCAATCGTTCTTGAGTTGTTATAAACGGAATGCAGCGCCACCTAACGGGTTTCTATTGTGACACTGAGAGCCACTCAAACACGTACACAATGTTTCATCAAAATCGGTCGAGGCATTTCTGAGTTTCTACAGACCGATAGCAGCGCCACCTACAGGGGTATATTGCGGACCTGACACATACTCAGATACACACACAAAGTTTCATCGAAATCGGTTCAGCCGTTCTTGAGTTTCTATAAACCGAATACAGCGCCACCTACTGGTTACCTATTGTTACCCTGAGACACACTCAAACACGCACACAATGTTCTATCAAAATCGGTCGAGCCATTTATGAGTTCCTATAGATAGAGCATTATCAGCGCCACCTCTACCGGATGCTATTGTGAAGCAAGGACACGCCGACACACACACACAAAGTTTCATCAAAATCGGTCAAGTCGTTTCAGAGTTGACATTTTTTTAAAAACACCCCGTATAGCAGCGGTTATCTTTTCGTAGCGGTTCTACAGTGTTGAGAATTCTCTTTACGATAACTCTAGGGGTGACATTTTACTTGAAACACCCTGTATAGTCAATTTTCTGCCTAATATTTGAATATTTTGAGTAATTTTAATGCAAGAATCCGTCCGATCGAACGGATATTCATTATAGACTTCGTAACTAAACGAAAATATCCAAATCCCAAGATACGTTTACTGGAGTACGCTCCTTTCAGTTTTTCATTGGGTAAAAATGAAAGAAAACTATGAAAAAGCTATCTCGGACGCTCGGAGATTCGATCCCGCCGCTCCGCGAAGCTCGGGAGCTTACAGTCCATCAATTCCAACGCCCTAGTCCACTCGGCCGTGCCAGCGTCGTGATACGTTTCCGATTACCTGGCATATAAACATTTTATAGTACTGGGACGATTTCCGTCTTTCGATTTTCACAATATCGTCAATCCTGTCAAGCCATCGATCGAAATCGGTTACTCGTTCATATTTCTCACGGTTTTTCTATTCGATTCCAAGATTTTCGAGTAATTCCGTTCGAAATTCAAATTCGATTTGACATTTATCGTGGCTCGTTCGTTCCGAAAACGTCGAACTTGAAGGAGCCGCGTTAATATTCGTCACAGAAATACGTGAAACGTCAGAATCTTGTCGATTTTCGCGAAAAAGTCACATTTTCCTATCGTTCTTCCGGGAAAACGAAAGAGAGGATCGAAAAAAGGGCCGTGTTACGGACTAATTTCGAATCTCGTCTTCGCGTTCCCGCAAATACCGTCGTTCCGAACGCCACCGTTTCTCCGGATGCCTCCACACAGTTTTGCACCTTTTACCAAAATCGGCGTTTTTGCGATTTTTTTTAAAATACACCCCCTTCTTTTCGCTCCGAAAACGCGAAACCCTACGAAACTTCCGTCTTTTTCCTCGATAAACCTCTCGGAAATTTCCCCCTAACCCCCCTCCTAACATCCAGAAAAACGTCACGTTTATAGTAAGATTTTCAAAAAAGTTTTTTTGTTCCTTTTCTATGAAACCCATCTTCATTTTAGTATTGGGACTAGTTGGCCCGCAGATCTACCTAGCCAGTAGATCTACATTTTTCCGGCAGATCTACATTTTTCCGGTAGATCTACATTTTTCCAGTAGATTTACATTTTTCGAACTCGAAAGTTCGAAATCGTTCGAGCCATATCTGAATTTCTATAGACCTACTGCAACCTGACACATACTCACATATACACACCAAGTTTCATCGAAATCTGTGCAGTCGTTCTTGAGTTTCTATAAACCGAATACAGCGCCACCTACCGGTCACCTATTGTGACCCTGAGACACACTCAAACACGCACACAATGTTTCATTGAAATCGGCCAAGCCATTTCTGAGTTTCTATAGACCGATTGCAGCGCCACCTGCCGGGGTATATAGCAGACCTGACACACCTACTCAGATACACAGACAAACTTTCATCAAAATCAGTCGAGCCATTTCACCTACCGGATGCTATTGTGAAGCCGTTTCGGAAAACAGCCTGTATAACAGCGGTTATCCTTTCGCAACAATTTTACAATGTTGGAAATACTGTTCATGTTAAATTGTTATCTTGAGGTGGCAACTGGGCCAATTTGCCTATCAGAGAATTAGGGATCTCTACCCACGATTCCAAGATTTTTGACCAATTCCGTTGGAAGCTCGAATTCTATTTGACAATTCGACCCTCATTCGGACTGAAAACTATGACGTTGAAGGAATCGCGAAAAGATACGATACGATTTCTACAACGATATCATTCGAAAATACTCACGTTTCGTAAAAGATTCCAGAATTCGACGGAAAGATTAAATTCAGTCGATATCCCATCATACTTCATACACCTGTCAACAACTAAAAAATGTTTCCTTAGGATACATTCGATTGAATTTCGAATTCGTGTATAAATGCCTGCAAGTGAAAATCGGTAATATCGTCAAAAGTGTAGATCGATAATTACCTTATTTTACGTTCTCCACTTTCGGACCGTTTCATCAAAAGTCTTTCCTCGAAGATGGGTACCTACCAGCATAGATTATAGATACTACCAGTCAATTCAACTCAGAATTTGATAGAACACATTATTTCTCAAATATCGAAAATTCTGCCATGCGATCGCTCCAAATCGGCGACTCTATCATATTTCCTCTTATTTCTAGCAATGTATCTTCACGATTCGAGATTTTCGACAAATTCCGTTCGAAATTCTAATTCTATTTGACATTTATCGCAACTCATTCGCGATAAATTCAAACTGAGAGAAGTTTCTTTCATCTGTGATCGAAGTAAAACATCCACGTTTCATCTTCTATAGCAGGACCCGAAGTCGGTCGAGCGAAGCCGAACCGGTCTAAACGTCACATTTAACCGAGGTTTTCAAAATATGTCAAAGTTTGCGATCTTTTTACGGAAAAAGAGAAGGTTTTATCAAAAATCGAGATCCGTTACGGACTACCTACGAATCTCGTCTTTCGGACCCCGACGAAATACCTTTTCGAGCGTCGCGTCCTCGCCAGATCTCTCCCATACCGATTCGCACCTTTAGCCGAGAAGGCCGATTTCGCCCGAATTTACGATTTATTTAAAAATACTCCCCACGTTTTCTCTCGTCAAAGACGGATACCCGGAGAAAATTTCGTCTTTTCTCGTTCCCTTTTCCACCTCGAATCCCCCCTCGCCCCTCGAATAACCGACGAAAAAATCGAATATATCGACCTACTCGAGGAAAAAATCTTTTTTGACTTCTCTCTGTGATCCCGAGATCTTGGCGTTAGTAATATAATGTAACTAGTTGGCCCGCAGATCTACCTAGCCAGTAGATCTACATTTTTCCGGCAGATCTACATTTTTCTGGTAGATCTACATTTTTCCAGTAGATTTACATTTTTCGAACTTGAAAGTTCGAAATCGTTTGAGCCATATCTGAATTTCTATAGACCTACTGCAACCTGACACATATTCACATTTACACACCAAGTTTCATCGAAATCGGTGCAGCCGTTCTTGAGTTTCTATAAACCGAATACAGCGCCACCTACCGGTCACCTATTGTGACCCTGAGACACACTCAAACACGCACACAATGTTTCATTAAAATCGGCCCAGGCCATTTCTGAGTTTCTATAGACCGATTGCAGCGCCACCTGCCGGGGTATATAGCAGACCTGACACACCTACTCAGATACACACACAAACTTTCATCAAAATCGGGTAATTTTGCAGTTTACCGCCCCCTCGTAAATTTCGACTTTTTCGAGTTTTTCGAAGAAAATATGCATTGTACAGTGATTTTTGATCATTTTCAATAGTGGCAAATCAGTTATTTTGAAGCAATCTAACGGTATGGGGAGTGAATTGGGGTACTGGGTGGGGTAATAAATTCAATAGGATAGCTTAAAATTTTCAAATTTTTGGCTAATAAAATGAGAAAAATGGTAAAATTTATGACGAAAATTGAAATTTGGAGTAAATTTTTGAAATAAAAAATTCATCGTATTGAATATATTACCCCTCCCAGCACTCTCGTTCACTTCCCCTCCCGTTTAGATTCCAGCCAATTGACTATTTTGCCACTATTTAAAATCATCAAAATTCACTTCACGATACAATTTTTTTTCGAAATAATGAAAAGCGAAATGCGTCTCTAAAGCCGGGCCTGGAAACAGTTAAAACTGCCAGTTTGGGCTTACGTGCCTGAGTGTCTATCATAATACAGATGAATGGACAAAACCGGTTGCTACAAAAACACATTTGGATAGATTTAGCATGCATATATATATATTGAACCTAATATGATTCTAGTATCTTTAACTAACCTAATATTTTCCTTGAATCCACCTTCAATTTCTTTCTTGCGTTTTCTCTCTTATTATCTCCCTTTAATCTAATGAATTCCTTGTATCCTCCTTCGATTTCTGTCTTAAAATCTTCTCCCTTTCAAAAAACTGAGATATCTCTATACAACTTGTTTCTTCTTGTATTGTTTTGTCTGGAATAATATCCTCTTTAACTTGATACCAATTTCAACTCTATATTTATTTAGGAACCTTTAATATTCTTCTCTTGGGCAAATTTGACTTCTTTCAAACTCGATAATTTAATTTATTTTTCCGTTACCTCGGTTTCTCTCCCATAAACTACTTCATAATTTTATATTTTCAATAAATCTATCAACATGACAATTATAATTTTGATATTTCTAAGCTGTTCCTAGATATTTTACAATTCTAATTTTCAATTTTCATTTTGAATTTTCTCGAAAAATACTCATTTGCCAGTGCTAAAATTGAAACTGTGGTATATCAACATCATGCAGATACTATATACAGAATATTTTGAAAATCGGTGAGGGGGCGTTAAACTGCAAATTAACCCAAAATCGGTCTAGCCATTTCACCTTCCGGATGCTATTGTGAAGCCGTTTCGGAAAACAGCCTGTATAACAGCGGTTATCCTTTCGCAACAATTTTACAATGTTGAAAATACTGTTCATGTTAAATTGTTATATTGAGATGGCAACTGGGCCAATTTGCCTATCAGAGAATTATGGAACTCTCCCCACGCTTCCGTTGGAAGCTCGAATTCTATTTGACAATTCGACCCTCATTCGGACTGAAAACCATGACGTTGAAGGAATCGCGAAAAGATTTCGTACAGAAATACGATACGATTTCTACAACGATAACATTAGAAAATACTCACTTTTCGTAAAAGATTCCAAAATTCGACAGAAAGATTAAATTCAGTCGATATCCCATCATACTTCATACAACCAACTGTCAACAACTAAAAAATGTTTCCTTAGAATACATTCGATAGGATTTCGAATTCGTATATAAATGCCTGCAAGTGAAAATCGGTAATATCGTCGAAAGTATAGATCGATAATTACCTTATTTTACGTTCTCCAACTCCGGCCCGTTTCATCAAAAATCTTTCCTCGAAGATAGGTATCTACCAGTCATTTCAACTTAGAATTTGATAGAATACATTATTTCTCAAATATCGAAAATTCTGCCATGCGATCGCTCGAAATCGGCGACTCTATCATATTTCTTCTTATTTCTAGCAATGTATCTTCACGATTCAAGATTTTCGACAAATTCCGTCGGAAATTCTAATTTTATTTGACATTTATCGCCACTCATTCGCAAAGAAAACGTCGATTAATTCAAACTGACAGAAGTTTCTATCATCTGTGATCGAAGTAAATCATCCACGTATTATCTTCTATAGCAGGACCCGAAGTCGGTCGAGCGAAGCCGAACCGGTCTGAATGTCACATTTCACCGAGGTTTTCAAAATATATCAAAGTTTGCGATCTTTTTACGGAAAAAGATTAGGTTTTATCAAAAATCGGGCTGCGTTACAAACTACCTACGAATCTCGTCTTCCGGCCCCCGACGAAATAACTTTCCGAGCGTCGCCTCCTCGCGAGATTTCTATCGTTACCGATTCGCGCCTTTAGCGGAAAACGGAGTTTTCACTCGATTTCACGATTTTTTTTTAAATACTCCCCACGTTTTCTCTCGTCAAAGACGGATACCCGGAGAAAATTTCGTCTTTTCTCTTTCCCGTTTACACCTCGAATCCCCCCTCGCCCCTCGAATAACCGACGAAAAAATCGAAAATATCGACCTCCTAGAGGAAAAAACTTTTTTGACCTCTCTCTGTGATCCCGAGATCTTTACATTAGTAGAATAAACTAGTAGCCAGCAGTCCATATTTTGGGATTCAGATGAGATCCACATTTTTCTGGTAGATCTACATTTTTCCGGTAGATCTACATTTTTCCGGTAGATCTACATTTTTTCGGTAGATATACATTTTTCCGGTAGATCTGCATTTTTCCAGGAGATCTACATTTTTTTGGTAGATCAATATAATCGGCAGATAAATTGAATCGGTAGATCAATTGAACCCGTAGTTCAATGCCATCTAACGGGTCCTGTTGTGATTCTGAGAATCATTCACACACGAAAGTCCCATCGAAATATGTCAGGAGTTTTTGAGTTGCTAAAAACCGAATATAGCGCTTCCTACCGAATCGTATTGTGAACATAAGGCCTTCCGAAACACAATCACAAGGATTCATCAAAATCGGTATAGCCATTTTTGAGTTCCTGTAAACCGATTATAGTGCCACCTACCGGGGAATATTGTGTATCTGGAACTTAGTCAGATACACACACAAAGTTTAATCGAAATCGGTCCAGTCATTCTTGAGTTGTTATAAACCGAATGCAGCGCCACCTAACGGGTTTCTATTGTGACACTGAGAGCCACTCAAACACGTACACAATGTTTCATCAAAATCGGTCGAGGCATTTCTGAGTTTCTACAGACCGAAAGCAGCGCCACCTACCGGGGTATATTGCGGACCTGACACATACTCAGATACACATACAAAGTTTCATCGAAATCAGTTCAGCCGTTCTTGAGATTCTATAAACCGAATACAGCGTCACCTACCGGTTACTTATTGTGACCCTGAGACATACGCAGACACGCACACAATGTTCTATCAAAATCAGTCGAGCCATTTCTGAGATCCTATAGAGCATTATCAGCGCCACCTACCGGATGCCATTGTGAAGCAAGGACACACCGAAACACACAAACAAAGTTTCATCAAAATCGGTCAAGTCGTTTCGGAGTTGAAATATTTTTTTAAACACCCCGTATAGCAGCGGTTATCTTTTCGTAGCGGTTTTACAGTGTTCAGTAGTCTCTTTACGATACATCTCTAGGGGTGACATTTTACTTGAAACACCCTGTATAGTTAATTTTCTGCTTAATATTTGAATATTTTGAGTAATTTTAATGCAAAAATCCGTCCGATCGAACGGATATTCATTATAGATTTCGTAACTTAACGAAAAGATCCAAATCCCAAGATACGTTTACTGGAGTATGCTCCTTTATAGTGCCACCTACCGGGGAATATTGTGGATTGAAACCTACTCTCAGATACACACACAAAGTTTCATCGAAATCGTTCCAGTCGTTTTTGAGTTGTTATAAACCGAATTCAGCGCCACCTAACGGGTGCACACAAAGTTTCATCGAAATGGATAAAACCGTTTCGGAGTTGACATTTATTTAAAAACACCCTGTATAACAGCGGTTATCTTTTCGTAACGGTTTTACAATGATGGGAATTCTCTTCACGATAAATCTCTTGCGGTGATATCTCACTTAAGAGCCTGTGTAGCAATGGTTTTTCATTTTCGACCGTTTATTTTCTACTTAAATGGTTGAATATTTTGTGTAATTTCAATGCAAAACATTCAAAATTATACGTTCATTTTTGGATAAAAAATAATCAATCCTGTGTCTGTGTTTGCGTAATATACATACATTCACGGTTGGATAAAAAATAAACAATGCATTGAACGCGGTGGCGTAGGTTCATATTCAAATACATACATTCACAATTGGATCAAAAATATTCAATGCTGTGTCTTTGGTTAAGTAAGGTCCTTGTTCAAATACATACACTCACAGTTGGATCAAAAATAAACAATGCAACGAACGCGGTGGCGTAGGTTCCTATTCAAATACATACAAAAATCCGTGTGATGGAACCATTGATTATAGATGTCGTAACTTGACGAAAAGATCCAAATCCCATTTTCGACAGTTAATTATCTGCTTAAAGTTTGAATATTTCGATTAAATTAAAAGAAGAATTTTCAAACAAACGGAAATTCAATATAGATTTCGTAATTTGACGAAAAGATCGATAGCCCATGATGAGTTTACACGGGAATAACACACTCTGAAGTTTTCATTCCTTAAAAATGAAAAAAACCATAACGTCAACGATTGCCTGCCACTCCGAGATTCGATCCGGATGCCCCGCGATGCTGACCGTTAACCTAGGACGCTTCCCTCCCGGCCACTTTCGCTATAGATAAAAGTAGTGATTATGCTCTATATAAAGGTTTTATAGCACTGGGATGATTTCCGTCCTTCGATTTCCAGAATATCGTCAATTCTGTCAAACGATCGCTCGAAATTGGCGACTTGTTCATATTTCTCGCAATTTTTCTTGACGATTTCGAGATTTTCGACTAATTCCGTTCGAAATTCAAATGCGATTTGACATTTCGCGCCGCTCGTTCGACCGAAAGAGTCGACCTTGCAGGAGCCGCGCTAAAATTCAGCACAGAAATACGTGAAACGTCAGAATGTTTTCGATTTTCGCAAAAAGTCACATTTTCTTATCGTTCTTCCGGGAAAGCGAAAGAAAAGATCGAAAGCAGATATAGCCTATCCGGTAATTTCGAATCTCTTCTTCGCTTTCCCGCGGACTCGTCGTTTCTAACGTCGCCGTTCGTTCGATCTCGTTTCCTTCATTTTGCACCATTTGCCAAAATTGGCGTTTTTTCGCCTTTTCGTGAATTGTTTTAAAATACACCCTCACCTTTTCGAACCAAAAACGCGAAACTCTACGAAACTTCCGTGTTTTCTCTCGCTAAACCCCCTCAAGATTCCCCCCCAATTCCCCTCCTAACCACCAAAAAAACACCACGTTTACAACGACCTTCTCGAAAAGTTTCCCTTGATCTACTTCGATGGTCCAAGTCTTCACTTTAGTATATGTATTGACTAGTGGCCCGCAGTCTATTGTTGGAGGCTTCGATTAGTCAGTAGTTTTCATTCATAGGTAAAATTAAATAAAAAAAAAAAAAAAATTGATAAAAATATTGAAAAAAAAATGAAAAAAAAAATTATCAATCAAAAATTTTGAAAATTTTAAAATTGAAGAAAAAAAAAATTATTAAAAAAATTGTAACTATAAAAAAAATTTAAATTATAAATAAAATGGAATTATAAAAAAGAGAAACACCCTGTATACACATTTCTGAAAAATATATGATGAGAATCCATCCAAGGTTCCTATTCAGATAACGCTTTGTTTGTGGCAAAAATCAAATCAATCGCGTAAAATTGTGCCGATAGAAAAAGAACACCCTGTATAGTAATGGTTTATTTTCAACGATGTAGGTCCCGAAAGTATATCATTTACAATTGAATATAATAGTACGATTTGTCGTTAAAAGCAGCAAGTTGCGATTGACGTTAAAAGAATAACACCCTGTATGGAGTTTTCTGAAATATATATTATAAGAATCCATCCAAGGTTCCTATTTGAATAACGCTTTGAGTGTGGCAAAAATCAATTCAATCGCGTAATATTGTGCCGATAGAAAAAGAACACCCAATATAGTAATGGTTTATTGTCAACGATGTAGGTCCCGAAAGCATTTCTTTTATCACAATTGAATACAATAGTACGATTAATCGTGAAAAGCAGCAAGTTGTGATTGCTTGATTAAAAGAAAAACACGCTGTATAGAGATTTCTGAAAAATATATTATAAGAATCCATCCAAGGTTCCTATTTGAATAACGCTTTCTTTGTTGCACAAATCAAATCAATCGCGTAATATTGTGCCGATAGAAAAAAAACACCCTGTATAGTAATGGTTTATTTTCAACGATGTAGGTCCCGAAAGTTTATCTTTTATCATAATTGAATACAATAGTACGATTTGTCGTGACAAGCTGCAAGTTGCGATTGACGTTAAAACAAAAACACCCTGTATAGAGATTCCACAAAAATACATTATAAGAATCCATCCAAGATAGCTATTTAGATAACGGTTTGTTTGTGGCACGAATCAATTCAATCGTGTAAAATTTTGCCGTGAAAAAAACAACACCCCGTATAGTAATGGGTTATTTTCAACGATATACACAACACAACACAAAGTTTCATCGAAATTGGTCGAGCCGTTTTAGAGTAACCATAAATCGATCGGGGTGTCCCCTACAGTATGCTATTGTGAATCAGAGACGCGCCGAATCAATAACACGAAGGTCCCATCGCAATATGTTAGAAGTTTTTGAGTTACTAAAAACCGAATATAACGTCACGTAGCGAATCGTATTGAGAACCAAAGGCCTTCCGAAACACAATCACAAAGATTCATCAAAACCGGTATAGCCATTTTTGGATTCCTATGAACCGATTATAGTGCCACCTACCGGGGAATATTGTGGATCTGAAACCTACTCTCAGATACACACACAAAGTTTCATCGAAATTGTTCCAGTCGTTTTTGAGTTGTTATAAACCGAACTCAGCGCCACCTAACGGGTGCACACAAAGTTTCATCGAAATGGGTAAAGCCGTTTCGGAGTTGACATTTATTTAAAAACACCCTGTATAACAGCGGTTATCTTTTCGTAACGGATTTACAATGAAGAGAATTCTCTTCACGATAATTCTCGTGCAGTGATATCTCACTTAAGACCCTGTGTAGCAATGGTTTTTCATTTTCGACCGTTAATTTTCTACTTAAATGGTTGAATATTTTGTGTAATTACAATGCAAAACATTCAAAATTATACGTTCAGTGTTGGATCAAAAATAATCAAGGCTGTGTCCTTGGTTGCGTAAGGTACCTATTCATATACATACATTCACGGTTGGATAAAAAATAAACAATGCATTGAACGCGGTGGCGTAGGTTCATATTCAAATACATACATTCACAATTGGATCAAAAATATTCAATGCTGTGTCTTTGCTTAAGTAAGGTCCTTGTTCAAATACATACACTCACAGTTGGATAAAAAATAAACAATGCAATGAACGCGGTGGCGTAGGTTCCTATTCAAATACATACAAAAATCCGTCTGATTGAACCATTGATTATAGATATCGTAACTTGACGAATAGATCCAAATCCCGTTTTCGACAGTTAATTATCTGCTTAAAGTTTGAATATTTCGATTAATTTAAAAGAAGAATTTTCAAACAAACGAAAATTCAATATAGATTTCGTAATTTGACGAAAAGATCAATAGCCCATGATGAGTTTACACGGGAATAACACACTCAGAAGTTTTCATTCTATAAAAATGAAGAAAAATTATAACGTCAACGATTTCCGGCCACTCCGAGATTCGATCCAGCTGACCCGCGATGCAACCGTTGATCCTAGGACGCTTCCCTCCCGGCCACTTTCGCTATAGATAAAAGTAGGAATTATGCTCTATATAAAGGTTTTATAGCACTGGGATGATTTCCGTCCTTCGATTTCCAGAATATCGTCAATTCTGTCAAGCGAACGCTCGAAATTGGCGACTTGTTCATATTTCTCGCAATTTTTCTTGACGATTTCGAGATTTTCGACTAATTCCGTTGGAAGCTTGAATTCTATTTGACAATTCGACCCTCATTCGGACTGAACACTATGACGTTGAAGGAATCGCGAAAAGATTTCGCACAGAATTACGATACGATTTCTACAACGATATCATTTGAAAATACTCACGTTTCGTAAAAGATTCCAAAATTCGACGGAAAGATTAAATTCAGGCGATATCCCATCATACTTCATACACCTGTCAACAACTAAAAAATGTTTCCTTAGGATACATTCGATTGAATTTTGAATTCGTATATAAATGTCTGCAAGTAAAAATCGGCAATATCGTCAAAAGTGTAGATCGATAATTACCTTATTTTACGTTCTCCACTTTCGGACCGTTTCATCAAAATTCTTTCCTCGAAGATACCTACCAGTCATTTCAACTTAGAATTTGATAGAACACATTATTTCTCAAATATCGAAAATTCTGCCATGCGATCACTCCAAATCGGCGACTCTATCATATTTCTTCTTATTTCTAGCAATGTATGTATGTTCGAAATTCTAATTCTATTTGACGGAAGTTTCTTTCATCTGTGATCGAAGTAAAACATCCACGTTTCATCTTCTATAGCTGGACCCGAAGTCGGTCGAGCGAAGCCGAACCGGTCTAAACGTCACATTTCACCGAGGTTTTCAAAATATGTCAAAGTTTGCGATCTTTTTACGGAAAAAGAGAAGGTTTTATCAAAAATCGAGATCCGTTACGGACTACCTACGAATCTCGTCTTTCGGACCCCGACGAAATACCTTTTCGAGCGTCGCGTCCTCGCCAGATCTCTCCCATACCGATTCGCACCTTCAGCCGAGAAGGCCGTTTTCGCCCGAATTTACGATTTATTTAAAAATACTCCCCACGTTTTCTCTCGTCGAAGACGGATACCCGGAGAAAATTTCGTCTTTTCTCGTTCCTTTTTCCACCTCGAATCCCCCCACGCCCCTCGAGTAACCGACGAAAAAATCGAAAATATCGACCTCCTCGAGGAAAAAATCTTTTTTGACTTCTCTCTGTGATCCCGAGATCTTGGCGTTAGTAATATATTGTAAATATTGTAATAACAAGTTCGCGTGTTATCCGATAAAAAGTAGCCTATCACAAGCTAGCAAAGTTAATTGTAGTAAGTATTTCATTTTTATTCAGAATAACTGACTTTATTGACTTGATCCAAGTAGCATGTGTAACTTGATAGAAAATCCAGCTAAACACCAGAACTAAAAATGCTATTCGGTGTAAGTAACGTTTGAACGTACCCTTATCATAATGTTTTCATATCGCAAGTATTTTTGTTACTGCTGTTAGTAAGAACCTCTGTCTCTGTTACAAGTAACTTTTTCACTTAGATCAAATAAAAAGTTTGTGTTGGCAATTACATATTTTGTTTACGTTAAAGAGACACTTTTACTTAGCGCAAGTACACATTGTCAAAAATTTAGAGGTAAGTCAAACCATTCAGTTTTTTAGTACAATGTTCATATATAAATGCATATTGAATGGTTTATTTCTGGGTTTTCTCTCCCAAACTCTGAATAATATCTGTTAAATAAAAATTTATTATTTTGTGAATTGCTTCTGCGTAATAAAGACAAGATATTTGTCAGAAGCAATAAATCGGACAATGTTGCCTAACAAACAATAACGACACAACATCAACGATTAAACAACTAAATTTCCTAACGTTTCGGAGTCAAATCAGAGTCCTTCGTCAGACACTTAACGAAAACCTTCAGAATTATTTTTTGTTGATGTAGCAATTCTGAAATTCGAGACGAAGAACTCTGATTTAGACTTCGAAACGTTTCGAAATTTACTTGGACAATTCTCGAATTTCCGAATAGCTACATGAACAAAAAATAATTCTGAAGATTTTCGTTAAGTACGTCTGACGAAAGAGTATGATTTAGACTCCGAAACGTTACGAAATTTAGTTGTTTTCTCGTTGATGTTGTGTCATTATTGTTTGTTAGGCAACATTGTTCGATTTATTGCTTCTGACAAATATCTTGTGATTATTACGCAGAAGCAATTCACAAAATAATACATTTTTATTTAACAGATATTTTTCAGAGTCTGGGAGAGAAATCCCAGAAAAAAAACATTTAATTTGCATATATAATTGAACATTGTACTAAAACACTGAAAGGTTTGACTTACCTCTAAATTTTCCACGTAATATTCGAACCCCCATTGCTGGAAGATATCTTCGTAATCCATTTCAGGAAAATACAATAAACATGCACAAGTAAAAGTGGAGAAATTTTACACTCAACGTATAAATATAACCGCAGACTCTGTTCGAAAGAATATCTCGATTAACTCTCGTAATCAGTGAAACACAACTCGACGATACCGGCGGGGTGCGAATTCAACCATTCTTTACACTCTAAGAAATTTTACAACACCGGCCAACACCCGCTAACACCGGCCTGATTTCCTTAGAGGTCCTGATCTTTTCAGTGTTATTTCGCACCATCCGAAATAACACCGACTTTCAGGTGTATTTTCTGCCATAATAAGTAATCAGCTTTCACACCAGACCGATTGAGATTTATCATTCGGATGAGTGTGAGGTAGCACTAGATCAATGGGGTTTAGCACTAGTTCGGTGTGAATTTGCCCAAGTACCGTAGTGCATTTAGCACTGGTTTAGTGTGATTTAACTTTAGTGCAGTGTGAATTTGCACTGACCTAGTGCATGTGCAATATCTTGTTCAGTGTTATTTAACACCGAATCAGATGCGTTTTAAACCCTCGGGGTGTAGGTATTATTTAGTTGAAATTTACACCATTTTCGGTGTTTTATATGATATTGTTCGTTTTATAATTTGAAACTCAATATCATATAAATCACCGAAAGGCTATGAAAAGGGTATAGGTATTGAAAAAAACTTTTTGGTACATATGAATTTATTATTTCAAAGATTATTTAATAGACAGTTTAATTTTTTATATACAATTTGTGAATATACAATAAACAATACATTTTTATAGAAATATTTAGTGATTACTGAAGCTTAAAGAGATAATCAAAACTGTCGACAAACCAATCGAACTTTTGAGGCAGCACTTTCTGGTCCAACACGACACAAAATTCTTCCAGATCAGGTGTCAATGATATAGCGCTGGCAGTTTTTTTCAATTTTGCCAATTGTTTCTTCTGATGGTGAGGGTAACTGAAATTAAAACATTTATATATTAATCATATTTAATCATACAATTCGAATTGGTGCCCACAAAATAATGTGAAGCTGGCAGGTCTTTGTATAATTGAAAGTTGTAACTTTTCAACGTGCTTAGGACCGAAAATTGACTATCAACGCTGGTTTTATTCGATATAGATATCAAGAATTCACTCTTATCTGAAATAAAATATCCCGGAGAATAGGTTTTTGCGACAGTGTGATATACAATTAAGATCCGCAATATTCTGAAAAAAATATGTTCCCTTAGACTACTCACTACAAAAAACACTCACCTGCAAGTGCTTCCTAATAAATCCTATTGATAGTTCACAAAAGGTTAGATGAATAAGCCCCATTTGTTTGAAGAACATTACGAAAATAAATTTCAATAAAGAAACTGTAATAACATTAATAATAAATATGAAATTTCATCTAATTCAGATAACTGCACTTTTCAATTAAAGAAAATTGAATGAAATATTTTCACTGACAAATGTAAAATTTCAAAGTCGGCGATGAACGAATTTGTAAATCCAATCGACCAACCAACACAAATATCTCATCAAAATTTTCGGGAAAAATTGATGAAATGAGGATACCCAATTACGTAGGCACTCAAAAAAATTAAATTGAACATTCATATGTACTCACTTGCAAACAGTATTATTTCCAAACTTCCTTCGACGGCCAACACAAATTTCTCATTATTCTCATAAGTCATAACGAATCTTCTTGATGCACTTCGTTTTTCCAGATTCTCACTTCATAATGCTTCATGAACCATCTTATCGTCTCCAAGGCACAAAATAATAAAATCAACCCGATAAAACACACAACATTGTAGTCTCCCATGGAATGAACGTGTTGTATTAGAACTAGTCAGAAGTATTGCGACATAACCAATCCCTGCACATTGTTGCCGGATATAATTATATTCTGATATTCTGAAAACAATCCTTTGAATTCGCAAATATCCATTTTCCAAAATTGGATGTTTCCAATTTTGTGTACTTGAGACGATTTTTTTATGGAATGGTGCTATGAGTAGCGATTTGTTCAAACCTGCAATGTAAAATTATATCATACTGCTACTCACTTTGAAGTCATTTTCTATCAGACTATTCATGATATACTTACCACAACAATCCATATGTTTATTTTTCGTGACTAAATATATCTCTTGATTGATAGGTAACTACAAATATTCAACTATTGTTGTACTACGAAATCATTAAATAGCAGAAAATAAATTTGTGAATCATTGAGAGCGTGGAGGAATTGATTTTCATAGTCAAGAAAGGGATACAGTGATATTTTCAATATTGATTCGAGTGTTCCGAAATAAAATCAATATTGTTTGTGAGAATTCCCCATGGAAGGGCACGATTCTTTCTGTCATCTTATAATTATTAATTCTTCACAACTATCGGCGATTTCTTTATATTTAAAAGACTCAGCAGGGATATCTGTCTTTCGATAAAGAATACTTGGCAACTATGTTGCAATGAATAAGTTGACGAAATAAAGTATAACGTTCTTTTTATATTCCTGGTGCGAATTTGGATAGTTTGTTTGTCGATAAGCTCTTGTTGGTGCTTTCGATGATTTCACATGTTACAAAAGTTCTACTTGGATATACATAAAGTTGATAACTGAGTGTAAAGTTTGGTAATCGGATTAAATCTCTGAAATCGTTCTTTCACATTTCACCATGCAGTGCTCATTTTCACCCAAGATATCACCTATCTGACTTTTGTATGAAAAATTGGCATTAAAACTTGATGGAAACTGTGAAATTTCAAATAAATTTTATTAATTCTTGATACTGGATCTGTTTGTGATATTTTCTGTCATAAATTACACTACTGAACACAATATGATCATAATAACGAAAATATTGATAGGAATGTGACATTCTAGTGGTAAATTGCATCGACAATATTCTTGATAGTATGAAATCAACATTCACACTGAGATTTTTTTTAGAGTGTATAGATGATGATTCCTTTGACCTTTACGCTCTGAATTCTGACCAGATGTAACATCTAACGGCTATCTTCAAAGGATCAACGAGATCGGGTGCTCTTCGGCTCAAATCGGTTACTTTACGAATATTTTTTACACTTATTATAATAAACACACGTACCTTCCCCAAGTCGATGTTTGAATATGTCAAATAACTTTGTTATTCGCAGCTAATGAAAATGCGTAAGTCAAAAAGTAACTTGTGATAAGTGAACTGAAAGCTTGGCTTGTAAACGCAGATTATTTATGATTAGCAAACAAAATTTAAATAACAGCGCTATTCGGATTCAATAACTTTTTAAGTGGTATTAAGTAAAACAGTTACTTCTAACAATTGTCAATTTCTAGGTGAACGTGTCTGTTAACGATAAATATATGATTATCTGCAGCAAATAGATGTTCGCTTATCGCTGATAAAAATTTATTTATCTTAAGTAAAACGTAGTCAAGTGAAAAAAGTTACTTGTAACTTTTTTCTCAGTGCACATGAAATTAGAGGAAAAATTCTCATAGATGAAGGAGCCGCCATAATATCTGCATTCAACTCTTCGTGCAAGGCTGGTTTCGGAAGAAGATGTAAACACATCTCAGCTCTTCTTTTATATTCCACCAGGTCGTATAAATTCGATGCATTTTATGTCTGAATCAGGACTTGCAATTTGAGAATGATATATTATACACAATATAATTTTTAGTTCTTTTGCTTTTCCTTGTGTTTTTTGTTTCAGGACTGACCTGCTCAAACTTGAAAATATTTCAAGCTTGTGGAAAATAAAAAAAATGAGACGAGCACCAAATATAAAGCCGTTCCCCTCCTGAGAACACTTCTTTTACTGTCATACATATGCGTTATTGTTAAACGAATTGATCTTGATTCAAAAGAATATATAATATCAATTGGAATGAATACAGTCAAATAGGATTGTATCAGCTAATGATACAACATGCGAGTGTTTACATAGGTACTTACTTACATACTTACATCACTGGAGATATAAGAGCCGCTCAGAGGAAAAGTGGTATAACTCCATTTGAGATTTATTGGGAAATTGAGGTTTTACCTTTCAATGGATTCAAAAAATCAAGGCATTTCGTTGAGAGGTAAAACATCAACAGGCTCTAACTCTTTCACAAAATTGTTTCGACTTATACCATTCATTCAGGGAATGAAATACAATCTTAGGTACCAAAATATCAGTATAACCCAAAAATTCGAAATTTGTGAGTTATACCAGTTTTCCTCTGATTGGCTCATAAGTACTTTGTCATTGAATGTCTTATATTCTGTTTCGTTTCTTTATTTATGTACTATAATTATAATTAATGTATAAATCAAATATGTGTAACGTTCTATGAAAACTTTCATTAACTTATCCTGAAAGTCTTAAATAATACCTTTGCGATTCAGATAATATTATGTGAAATTTATATCAAAAGAGCAATATATACATTTGGGCAATATGGACGTATTATGGTGCAATACAAAATAATAAATAGAAAGAAAAGTACATTAGGCCTCAAAAAAAAAAGAACTACGTTCAGAAACGATCTTCGGAAAAAATAGGGTTTGATAAGTTCACCACAGCACAACATAATTGTCATTATTTCCTCTACTTTAGGAACCAGATTCCATGTCAGAACACTTTATCCCTGTTGGCCGAACTATTACATCCATAAACACAACAAAACACTTTTGATTTGGACATTTGAAGTAATTTATCATTAACCTCAATAGTCAAATACATAAAAGAAATGCAGAAAAATAAATTTTAAGCATTCAATCCTCACAAACAACAGTTAATGCGTTAAGAAATATACCATCTCAAAGCAAAACAAACTCCATGACCCACACCCGACGCTTCAAAATTCGCCACCAGGTGGCTCGGAGATCGACTTGAATCGCCAATAGAATTTTTTTCAATTATTTTCAATAATTTTTTTGAAATTTTTCAGTTATACCATCCTCACGAAATTCCGCAAGAATTTTCGCGTTTGCATTCTACAACTAATAACCATGTTTGAATTATATCGGTTTCGTATTTTTCGAGTTATTGAGGAAATAACAACCAAATTTCAGATGGGTATAATTCCAAAACCGTTTGGCCGATTATACCTATAGCAAATTCAAATGTCGCATTCAGATGCACAACCTAACCTGAAAATTTCAAGCCGCTATCTCCTTCCGTTCTCAGGTTATCGTGTCATAAATAATATTTTTTAATAATTTTTTTTAATTTTCTAGTGACACGATTCTCACAAATTTCACAAACGTGCTTAGGTTTATATTCTACAACTATTCACCAAGTTTAAATTCGATCGGATTTATTTTGGTTGAAAACAAAATTATTACTCGGAAACCATTGGGCCGATTATAACCATTAACGAACTTGTCCGTCGTATTGGGATGCGCCACCTACCCTGAAAATTTCAAGTCGCTAGCTCTTTGCGTTCTCAAGTTATCGTGGCAACGGCCGCACGGCACCACAGAATTAAATTTCACATTTGGGCAAAATGATAACGCGATATTCCCCAGAACATACTTGCAAAAATGTCACGAATAGAGAATACAGATCAGTTTCTTAATAGGCCAAACGGTTTTGGAGTTATACCCATCTGAAATTTGGTTGTTATTTCGTCAATTAATCGAAAAATACAAATCCGATCCAATTCAAACATAGTTATTAGTTGTAGGATGCCGCCGTGAAAATTCTTGCAAAAACCTAACTGTTCTGTCAAGTTCCAAGTTTGAACACGATCGAGTCTATATTGTTGGAGATACGAGCAGCCTTCCATGAGTTCAGTAGCTGATGGGTGATCGTTACCTCGATAAGTTTCGAACGAAAAGTGATAGTTACTTGAAATTTTTAGGGTAGGTTGCGCATCCGAATGAGAGAGTTTACTTCGTTGTTGGGCATAATCGGCCAAACGGTTTCGGAGTTAACTCGAAAAATACAGACCCGATCGAAATGACACTTGGTATCTAGTTGTAGAATGTCGACATAAAGACGTGTCTGAATTTTTTGGAGGAACGTACAACTAGAAGATTAAAAACAAATTAAGTTAAAATATTATGGATCTCACGATAACTTGAGAACGGAAAGGGATAGCGACTTGTAATTTCAAGGATAGGTTGCGCATCCGAATGCGACATTTGAGTACTTTAATTGGCATAATCGGCCAAATGGTTTTGTAGTTATACTTATACACTCTTAATTCGAATTTACCATGGTAAATTCGAATTTAGTGTCCAATACAGAAGAATGGATAACATAATTTACCATGGTAAATTCGATTAAGGATGTCCAATACAGGAGAATGGACAATCGAACATACGCGCAAAACCTCTTGACTTCACGTCAGTGCTTGATCCAATTTTTTAAATATTAGAAATCTAAATGTTTACTCACTTATCTAACGTATTCTTTTGCCCGTTACTTTGTAAGTTTCACAGTTTCGGGTGAAAATGTATCCTTATTATTAGTATTGCAAAATCAGTTCACTCAAAAAATTTAAAGAATAAAGTTCAGTAAAGAGTATGTCCTCCTCGAACATCAACCACAGCCTGACATATGCCTTTGCATACTTTCGATCAGATTGTTGAAGTAGCTTTTGGTCAATTTCTCTCCAGAGTTGCGGTAAAAGCCATCTGAGTTCTTGAAGTGTATGTGGAGGTGGTTGGATAAGACTTCAAAGCTCTTTGTATCTGATTCCAAGCGTGTTCCATGGGATTGGGGTCTGGTGACCGAGGGGACAGGGCCAAATGTGGAGTACCATGGATTTCCAGAGCTTCATCAACAATTCTTGCACGATGGGTTGGCGCATTATAATCCAAAATAAGAAATTTGACCCAATACCATCATGACACAAATGAATAATATTGACAATGACTATGTAAATCTGCGCATTCATGGTAGCATCAATAACAAGTAATTCTGTACGTCCATTGAAACAAATGCCTCCCCACTCCTATTTCTGGGCACCAGAAGATGGGTCCAGACCCGAACACGCTGACTATCTGAAAACCGTCCATATCTCGACTGATCTGTGAATAAATCAGACCTCCATTGTTCGTTCCAATTCACGTTCTCATTGGCCATCGAAGTCGCATATGATTTTGAGTTAGTGGAATCCTTCGTCGTCGAGAATGTAGATTAACGTTTCGACGACCTGTTTCAATCAAAACAAAAACAACAGTAGCGTTCAAAAGGCGCTGTTGCACGACTCGACAAGTACTCAAAGGCCCTCTACGGGTAGACACAGCTAGAAACCGATCTTAAGAAGGAGGGGTACATCTTGGGCGTCCACTTCTCGGTCTTTCGGTTACGTTTCCAGTTTATGGATATCGATGGACGAGCCAGGAAATTACGCTTTCAGTAGCTTGAAAGAAATTCGGTTCATCACTCTGATCACGTCCCGCCTCGATCAAACGAATAGCCTTATTGGCCACATCCGCACTAAGTTTACGTCTAGGCATTATTGCAAAACAAATTTTCATATTTTGAATCAAAGTTGATTTTAAGAACGTAAAATAATAGCTTATGCAAAATTGTCAGTAACACAAACGACAAGAACTTTCCTGAAACTGAAAAAGTTATCAAACGAGGAGCAAATATAAGAGAGTAAACACAAAATTCCTGAATTTCCTTAACTTTTGTGGAGCATATATGAGGTAATGAGGTCTCATACATTTAAGGCATACAAGATATGCAACAAGTATGTCTTTGCTAAGTCGTTCCAGGAATTGTACCATACCAGTTACGAGTTGATATAATGGAGGACTATTTCACAGAGGTCATGACAACATCATGTCAATGTAAATCCAGTGATCAGTGGCAACTGTACTGCAAGCGATGGACGTTGTTTGGTCAAAAATTTCCTACCTCTTCTATGATATATTTCTGTATTACACCAATCAAAGGATATTCTCAGTAAATAAGTATTATTACAATGTGAGGATTCATTACCAACATTTAATGATAATCATTAACTTACTTGGGGGTTCCCGTAGATACTTCTTTCCTCCATTGTTAATAAAAAGAGTTTCCATCACCAAGTTAACAGCGAAGATCCTCGTATAAACCAGTAAATTCGAAAGAATGTACATACTTTCAACCAGATGAATAAGAAATTGTGGCCAGCTAAAAACTATAGACTCGAAAACTGACGATTTTCCAATGTCTTCCCTGGGAGCATTCCAAAGTCCCAAACCGATGTTGAAACCGATGAAAAACATACCAAAACATATGACTGTTATGTTGATTAAAAAACCTGCCACATACTTGAATTGGTAACCAATCCTCTCGATAACGAGATCCGATTTTCTTAAAGTTTCGAGAAAATATAGTATTTTAGAGGTGCCAAAAATGGTCATGATGTATTGCAGATATGTTGTCATTGTCTCTGGAATGTAAATCAGATAAAAGACTGTTACAAGATGATATGGTGTTTTTCATTTAAGGGTGTATCAATAAGAGTGCAATATTTGAATAAATCTCAAATTTGTCGGTCAAGGTGTCACATGATTATAACATGACAGATCGATAGGTGCCAATGAAGCTAGTAAACATGGTGTATAAAGAAATATAACAACGCTTCCTGATTATTGACATGGTTATCAAAATGGTGAAAGTCCGATGAATTATAAAGTGCGTATAATGGTTTTGGTAATGTTCCAAAGTAATTTATCGTGAAACGAAAATTATTTCCTCCCGACCAGGAGTGGCTGGCGAGGGAGGGCTGCGGGGCGCCACCCTCCCTATAAAAATGACGTACATAAATTAATTGTTAATTTGTATATTTCAATTTCGTGCTTTCCTCTTCAAACTGGATTCAATTAAAATTAAAACATTTTTACCTAGCTACCATCTATATTTCACAATAATTACATTTTGCGCTAAGCGGCGCTTAAACAAGGTAAACTATGAGCGTCCGCACTATGCTGAGCTAAATCTCAAACGCCCAAGCAACAACGCCAGTTACCATGGAAACTGCATACGTCCTCCCTCAAAGACCAGCTAGTTCAACGCGATTATACAGTTGCGTTGAGGATTTAAGGTTTGACACTGAGGGTGTGTGATCTGGCAAAATTATACTTTAGTTCTTTGAGTTTTGCGGACAAGGTAAATTTTAAAAACAATGAACGACCTATGCCCGTATTGAATGTAAGTCAAGTACAACCCGGGTATAAAAATCGGGCGGGGTTTACGCGGAAGTTTCTCGCAAATGTTTACGAAAAGACATTATGGTTGGTTTGCGAAAAGACATTATGGTTGGTTTGCGAAAAGACATTATGGTTGGTTTGCGAAAAGACATTATGGTTGGCAGATGGCTTTTCTTCATTCTTTTCGGCAATTATGACCGCTTAATCATCAGTATGGAAGTCACTGCAGTATCTCTTTTACAACCGTCTCCTGATTAGTTAATCTAAGTGATAGAACAATCGCGAATCTCCTCCAGTGACAACCATAACAGACACTTCCATAAGTTCATTATATCCCACAAGCATAGATTGCAATTGTTGTGATCAGTTTCTTAGTCTCGCTACTTTTATGGAAGTATGTTTCAATAATAAAATTGAAACAGGGAACCTAGGGAAATCCTAATGATCTCCTATCCACTGCGATGCGGAAACCTTGAGCGATATTCAATGACGTTCATTCTTTTGCCACAAGATATTCCCTGGGTGACGCTGGTGAGATTTTTCCCCCCAGCACTTCGCAACAATATAGGGCTTACATTTCTTAGAGCTTCGAGATTATAATAACCCTGAAACCGGTACGTATCTGCCTCTGAATGACGCTTTCCTCTTTGGGGAACAATGAGGAACGATGAGGTGACCAGCCTGGATCACGAGAAATATTTGTTGGTGGTTAAAATGATTAAAATGGTGTGCCTTTTAGTTAATACATACTCCTGTCGGACGTAGAGTAGTATTTGCTGAGTACGGATTGACTGTAAAAAAATAATTTCTGGCTTTCTCCTGAAACTTACAGTGGTTTTTTAAATTCATGGAAATACTTTAACCATCATTGCAGCCAAACTTATCGGCGGAATTTGTTGAAAATTAGAACGTTGTTGACACATGATGAGAAGAAGAGAGCGAGATATTAATAGTTTTGGTATTCCAAGGCCGGATTCATTAATCCTCATTTAACGTGTTCAGAATAAAATGATCACCTTGTCGAATTTCAATTTTAGTTTTACTTTTCCAAAAGGGCATAAATGCTGCTCCAAGACGTGGTATCATTCAAAGTTGTTATTCCCACAATTCATTTTTCGTATTTGGAATGAGCCATGTAATTCCTCATGACAAACTTGAAAAATTACCAAGGTAATCTTGGTAGTTACTTTGTTGAGATGGGACCTCTGCAGTGAAAATATTTTAACTTAACCTTTCGGTTATTGAAACCTCACGAGATATCTCAAGTTGTTCTGAAAAATGCGAGCGAATTCTTCTTCTTCTTCTTTCTCTTTTCCTGAAGGTGGGTTTAAACCAAACGAACGAAGAGCAAGAGCTAGAACAAGAACATTCTTTCTTGATCTTTTAGTGTAAACGAAAGCTCGTTTCCAGCGTTTACACAAATATATCAACAAGCAAGAACGAGAACAAAGAACTAGAATTCCTGCTCAGGATAGATAGATGTTTAGATCAGCCGAATGAATGCTCATTAATCTCAATTTTGTGACTGGCGGTGCTTCGTTATGTCCGACTCTGAGAGCAATATTATAATTTGCAAGTGCTGTATTTGTTATTTTGTATGAAACACGCAAAAAGAAAAGAAGGAAGAGGTGTTCGTGGGTAACAAATTTAATGCTGCGAACGATACTGAATAATGTAGGTGAAATGATGACCGATATGCAAGAACAAGAAGAAAGTGGTCGATTCCAAAATTTCTGTAGAATGGCGTTAGAGGATTTTGACCATTTTTGGCGCTCTTGTTACTGGTAATAGAGTGCTTATCAATTTGTCCAAATGTCTGTAATTTTCGAATTTTTGGTTGAAAATGGTCTCAAACGATTTGGTTCGACTCACTGATCAAGAATCCGTGGTCGAAATCGGTTCTGCCCGTCCGTCCGTCCGTTAACACGATAACTCTCGAATGGAATGAGCTAGACAGTTGAAATTTTCATAGTAAGTTTGGGAGATAAATATCTCGGTTAAGTTCGTTATTGGGCAAAATGGTTTCGGAGTAACGAAAAAGAAAAATTTCTTTTACATTACAAATTTCGAATTCAATTTTTTTTAAGATGTTTCATCATAAGAATCCTTTGATATTATTTTCAACTCCAAGAAGCTAATACTTTCGGAGATATGATTTTTCAAAATTTCAATAATACATCGTAGTTCTATGTATTCACTGTCTGTGTTCACTGTTCATAAATGTCATCTTATCTAGCAATTAGAGTCATGTCAATCCGTAGTTTGAAATAAGAATCCGATTCTTGAATTTGTGAATATATACAAGACTGTTTTGAAACCGAAAATAATATTGACTGGTTGCATATTGAATAATTTACGTATACAGACGGGATGATGTTTCGGAAGATTTAGAATTGGATCATTTTAATGATGTAGTTTATGAAGGCATGAAGGAGAACATAATGGAATCATCAAAAGAAATTACTGTTCGTTGACCACCGTGGTTAATATTACATTTTACGTCCTTAAGTATAGTAAGACATGTTCCTATATACAGTATTTTCATAATGTTGTTGGTTAATATATTTTGAACTATTAAAATAATTTGTTCGTAAGCCTCTACCTACTCAAATATCAGGAATAAACGTACAATCTGCTATGATTGTCTCCAGCCTTGCGCTCGACATTTCGATGATACTTTCCTTAGGTATTTCGAGTTGTGAAAACTATGCACCGTATGTAAGTTGCAACAACCCATTCCACGAGGATGAATCAATGCAGATTGCTCTTTTAATCTTGATGAATAAATTTAATGACAATTTTTGAAGCATTGTAGATTGCTCTTTTAGCTCTTGTTTAAATGACAATTTTTGAAAAATTTTTTTTAAACGACACTTTTTAAATTTAATTCATTTCATAATGCAGTTCTATCACAAGAATCCATTTATATAATTCCCAACTCTGAGAAACCAATACTTTCGGAGATATAATTTGTCTGTTTGAACAAGAGCGCCAAAAAGCTCCTGTCCACAGAGCTTGAACCAATTTTTGCGCGTATGTTCTGGGGAACATCGCGATATAGTTTTGCCCAAATGTCTGTAACTTTCGAATTTTTTGACGAAAATGGTCTCAAACGATTTAGTTCGACTCCCCAATGAAGAATTCGAGGTCAAATTTGATTCTGTCCGGCCGGCCGTCCGGCCGTTGCCACGATAACTTGAGAAAGAAAAGAGCTAGCAACTTGAAATTTCCAGGGTGGGTGGCGCATCTAAATGCGACGGACAAGATCGTTAATGGGCATAATCGGCCCAGTGGTATCCGAGTAATAATTTTGTTTTCAACCAATATAAATCCGATAGAATTAAAACTTGGTGAGTAGTTGTGGAATATGAACCTAAGCACGTTCGTGAAATTTTATGCGAATCGTATGGCTAGAAAATAATAAAAAAATTATTAAAAAATATGTTTGTTGTCACGATAACTTGAGAACGGAAAGAGATAGCGGCTTGAAGTTTTCAGGTTAGGATGTGCACCAGAAGTCGACATTTCAGTTTGTTTATGAGCATAATCGGCCAAACGGTTTTAGAGTTATAGCCATCTGAAATTTTCTGAAATTTGGTGGTTTTTTGTTCCTCATTAACTCGAAGAATACTGAACCGATTGAATTCAAACATGGTTATTAGTTGTAGAATGCCAATGCGAAAATGTTTGCAAAATTTGGTGAGGATAGCATTTGTAAAAAATTTTTAATAAATCATTGAAAATAAAAAAGAAATATATATATCTGTAACTATTCGTTTGAAATTGCTGAAATTTTGCAAGAGCCTTCATAACCTAACTCTACTGCCAAGTTTCTAGTTTTAATACGATCGGTTAAATATTGTTGGAGATTCGAGCATTCTTGTGTGAGTTCAGTAGATGGGTGACCGTTGCCTCGATAACTTTCGAACGAAAGCAGATATGGACTTGCAGTTTTCAGGGTAGGTTGCGTATCCGAAAGGGACAGTTGAGTTCGTTTTTGGGAATAATCGGTCTAACGGTTTCCGAGTTATACCCACCTGGAATATTATTTCCTTGATAACTCAAAAAATAAATATTCGATCGAATTGAAGCTTGGTAACTAGTAGTAGAAAATCAACATAAAGACGTGTTTAAAATTTTGTAGGAACCATACCCCTAGAAAATTTGAAAAAAATTACGAAAAAAAAATTTTAAGAGCCGTACTATTAAAAAATTTAAAAAAATCACGAAAAAAAGATTGGTTCAAGCACTGACGTGAAGTCAGAAGTTTTTGCGCGTATGTTCTATTGTCCATTCTTCTGTATTGGACACCCTTAATCGAATTTACCATGGTAAATTCGTGTCCAATACAGAAGAATGGACAATAGAACATACGCGCAGAAGCTTCTGACTTCACGTCAGTGCTTGAACCAATTTTTTTATTCTGCTACAGTACATTCAAGTAAATTCGAAATTTCGTGGCAAGCATCGTGCTTGCGGGTTGTATTTTTATATTGTTCATACGTCGGATCCCACAGACATCTGTAATTTTGCTAGGCTCCAATCATTAGAAGACATTTCTGTGCAGAACAATTCATAATTGATCGGATAAAAACAAATCGCTAGAGCACCAGAACGCTTTGAAGAGATCGCTCTGGGGAGCGAGCGCTTCTGAACACGCAAGAATGCTCCATGGAATTGTTCACACGCTCTAGTGCTGTTTATATCAAGCGATCGAGGAAACTTAAAATATTCCACAGAATCTTTGCGAACGCAGAAAGAGCAACGAAAGAATGCTCTGCATCTGTTTACACTAAAAGAATTTGATAGATAGGGTGATAGAATGAGCATTCGCTCGTCGCAATAAAGCTCTAAGCAACTGTTCACACACTCTATTGCCGTTTATATCAAGCGATCGAGCAATCTTAGAATAATCCTTAGAATCTTTGCGAACGCAGAAAGAACAACGAAAGAATGCTGTTCATCTGTTTACACTAAAAGAATTTGATAGAGAGGGAATAGAATGAGCATTCGCTCGTCTGATGTAAATCGGCCTTAAGACAAAGTCTTGTTTCTTCTACTATTCGGCCTCTTGGGAAGCAGATGTCCAGCTTTCGTGCCATCTCTCGGGACGTCTCCTTGAGTTTGGTTTTCCATCCTTTGCCCATTTTGCCCATCGATCTTCCATCATTCTGTCAACGTGGTCTCTCCAATATCGTCGTCTCGATCTCGTGAACCTTACTATTGTAATATCCCGTGATTTAAATAAATAGCATTAATTTCAATTTTCATAAAAATAACCATAATCAAAGTACTGTGATTCTTATGTTCGCAATAAAACGCTCTGTTCATAGGTTCTATGCTTGTATGAATTTCGATGGTCCAGATGTAAACAAATGATGTGGTGTTTTGTAACAGGACCAATGACCTTGAATTGAAGATATCTCAAGTGGCTTGGCGTCTTATTAGAACTTATAAAAGGAAGACGCTGGGTTATCGAGGCTCTCTGTTCCTTTGTGTGTGCTGCAATAACGAGATCGTTCCACAGTTTGTATGATTTCTCTGAAGTGTAGTTATATGGTATTGTAAGTCCACAAGTAAGTGTTCTGCATTGATAATGATTATTAACACTGCTTTTGTGTTTGGTTACTAGATCTTTATACTGCCTTGACTAAAATATGGTACTCCTTAACAATTTCATGGAGCTTATATTACTTTTCTTTCAGTGTGCAATCTTGTTCTTACATCAGAGTTTACGTATTTCAAGAACTGAATAATTATCCTATTTGCTTGATATCACTGATATACATTATGCATTTACCTAGTGGGACCAATGCAATTCCGGTGTTTGCTATAAATATTGAATGCTAAGCTTGTTCATTGGGTTCTTTATGTGGCTTAAAGGGTTCAGTCCACATCTAGTGTGTATGAATGTCAGTATATGAGTCCTAGGGCAACATTTTCCCCGGTGGAAGTCGAAGGTCCGGGATCGGGCATTGTCGTATTGCTATTCGGGCGTTTCGTTATGAGTTGCATGTTTCTATTATAATTATTATTGAAAACCACCACACACTTGATATTAGCATGGCCTTTGATGTACACCGAAGAACATTGTCTGAAACACGACCTTGGGTATCTGGAGTTGTATAATTCGGCCCTCGTATCGACACTGTTAGCTACCTGAGAATGAGTCGAAATAAAAGGGAGATGTGGTACGTTACACCTAAGCTACCGGAAACCTATGAACAACTGCAAGTTACTTATATGTGTAATTTGGATGATATCCATACACCAGAATGTTATTGCTTCCACTATGTACCTGTTTTGATGTACCATATCATTATTTCGTTCTACTACCTATTGCTATTGACCATACACATATTGATCTTCCCGATACACCTATGGCTACTCACCAAGTACCTAAAGCCATTTACTATGTACCTATTGCAATTGACCATATACCTGTGTCTATGCATTATGACTTAATTGGATCCAGCATACATCTATACACTGTTGAATTAACCATTTTACATGAGACACGATATATCTGTGGATAGTGACCATGTACCTATAACTGTTTACTATGTATTTATTGCAATTGACCATGTACCTGTGGCTATGCATTATTACCTATTTTGATCCAGCATACATCTATATACTGTTGATTTCACCATTTTACATGTACCAGTGAATGTACAAATGTAATATTTGAGATGATCTTAAGCGTGTAAAGAGAGGGGTTTTTCTTGTACGTTCTTTTCCCCTCTCTCAGGTAATTTAATGCGCCGAACGTACAATTAAACTCTTCAAGTTTGTATTATGATATTTTATTTCATTCCCTCCTGACCTTCCCAACAATCTCTCTTACTCTGGGTATCTAAAAGTATTTTGGGTTGCATACACAACGTAGAGTCCTTCTTTGTTCACTAGACGATCAAAATCACAGCCAAGGGTAAGAATCACTCCATAGAGTTAAATAACTGAATAGCTTCACTTGAGTCAAGGTTAACGTAGCATTTTTGGGTGGGATCAGTACACTATGTCTTGGATTTTCAGATCTTCTCTTATAACTTCGCTCCTTATTTGGTCTCTTAAGCTTACTCCTTTAATAGTACTCAGTGTTTTCATCTCTGCTGCCCGCATCATGTTCTTCGTTTTTGTTGTGTCTGCTCGAGTTTCCACTGCATGTGTAAGTATAGGTCTTACTACTGTTTTGTATATGCGGACTTTACTATCGACGGACATATATTTGTTTTTCCATATGAGGTCCCTCAGATAGCCAGAAATTCTCGAGGCTTTGTTAACTTGGGTTCGTGCTTCTTGTTGTATGTTTTTGGAGCTTGTGATCTCGACTTCTAAGTATGTAGTATGTACACTGCATACGCTGGTGAATGGGGTTGTCGTTTACAGCTAATTTACATCTTGTTGGCTCTTTTGCTATGACCAATGATTCTGTTTTTTCTACAGATATCTGCATATTAAGGTTTTCAGCTGTTGTTTGGAACCGATATAGCAGTCGCGTTTAAAGATAAATTGGTTCAAGCACTGACGTGAAGTCAGAGCATTTGGGCGTATGTTCTATTGTCCATCCTTCTGTATTGAATACCCTTAATCGAATTTACCATGGTAAATTATGTTGTCCATTCTCCTGTATTGGACACTCTTAATTCGAATTTACCATGGTAAATTCGAATTAAAGATAAAGATCTACCAACGCCTCTAATAGAAATTGTGAGACAACTGAATACCGACACCTCTACACATATATCTGTAAACCAACAGCTCACCGAAGAAATTCCAACTCCAACGGGTATACGACAAGGAGATTCATTAAGTCCCCTACTCTTCAACATAATAATGGATCAAATAATACACCGCGTCAAGAATTCTGGAATGGGATACAGACTTAGTACAGGAGCTATAAAAATTATCTGCTACGCCGATGACGCAGTGATTGTTGCTGAAGACGAAAATGACCTGCAGAGACTGCTATATTCATTCTTTTTAGAAGCATGCAAATACAACATACAAATATCAACAACAAAAACAAAGTCATTAGTCATAAGCAAAGAACCCAAAAGATGCAAAGTTGTCATCGCAGACCAACCAATAGAACAGGTGTCTCGGCGTACAGATATCTTCGAACCAAGATAGAACATACGAAGTTCGTCAGCAGACAAATAAAGCATGTAGAGTGGCAGATGCACTTCGCGACGTCATATTCAACAACAAATATATGAGTAAACATTCAAAGACCAGGATCTACAAAACTTGTGTCCGGCCTATCATGACACACGCCATAGAAACCAGAGCGGACAACAAAAGAACTAAGTCCATCCTCAGAACAACTGAAATGAAGATACTAAGAACCATATCTGGATATACGCTGAGGGACAGGAAGAGGAACACAGCCATCTTAGAAGAGTGCCAAATCCAGGACATTGTCAAATGGGGAAGAGCACGACGACGATACTGGAACAACCACGTCAGCAGAATGAACACGGGAAGAATAGCTAAGATCGCCCAAGACGGAATCCCAAATACCAGAAGACCCATCGGCAGACCTCCCAAACGCTGTGAAGACTCCTGGGTGTCTACATCCATAGAGGATTAGAGTGGAATCTACAAGCCTCAGGCTTAACATAAGATGAAGAAGAAGAAGAAGAACGAACTTATCCGTCGTATTGGGATGCGCCATCCACCCTGAAAATTTCAAGTCGCTAGCTCTTTTCGTTCTCAAGTTATCGTGGCAACGGCCGGACGGCCGGCTGGACAGAATCAAATTTGGCCTCGAATTCTTCATTGGGAAGTCGAACTAAATCGTTTCAGACCATTTTCGTCAAAAAATTCGAAAGTTACAGACATTTGAGCAAAACTATAACGCGATGTTCCTCAGAACATACGCGCAAAAACCAGCAATCACTTGTGAGTATAATTTAGACACAAGTGACACCTGGAATTCAATCAACCAAGCTCCTTGCTGTGGCTACCCAAAACTATAGATCTCTACGTATATTCTTTACCCCTATGTGGTAATCAGCAAGTACTCGGATTGGAGTCTCATGCAGTTGACCAATGGGGAGCGAAAACGCCCAGGTTAACACGCAATGCGCAATACGGAGCCATACAAAGAGTATAACGCTTTAGGAAAGCTAACCACTAGTTATTGTAGATGAAAGGACTAGCAGGGACCAAAGTTTTGGAGCAATCCACAGAGTGTGTATGATTTCATCAAAGTTGAATATCTATATACCGCAGTTTCATCCTTATTAGGAATCATCAGCAAATTCATTCGAATGATTTCCTGTCGTTTATAATGAGTATCATGTGGAAGTAGTGGCACCGAGAGAGATAATGCGGAGAATGCCGAGATATCTTATCTAGAATGTTATTATGAGTTATGATATTTCGATTTTCGGTTGACTCGTGAGCGGGATATGAGAGGTTCGTTTATCGATTTCTCGTCGTCCGCAAGAACTAGGCAATTAGGCATCACCCAGACCCACATACTTCTTTTTGGAGAATTTTACGAAAATACTTTGGTTTACATCCATTCAAAATTGTTTTAACTCAAGAACTCAAACCAACTGATGACTCAAAGTATCGTGTATCCATTAATTGTTGCTTATTAAAAATCGTAAATGATGCAGACTTTCATAACAAAATCATTCTCAGCGATGAGGCTCTATTCTGATTACACGGTTATGTTAACAAGCAGAATTGCCTTATCTGTAATGCTGATAAACCGGAAGAATATCATGAACTGCCATTACATCCTGATAAACGTACAGTTTGGTGCGGATTTATGCTGGAGGAGAGATTGGACCTTATTTTTTTTCAACGAAGCTCATAAGGCGGTAACTTTCAATGGAAATCGTTATCGTTCAATGTTGACTGATTTTTATGGCCTGCATTGGTTCGTCTTGATTTACAGAACATGTGGTTTCAACAGGCCACTTATTGTCATTCCTACTGCCAATGACAAAAATTACTTTATTGAAAATAAAATTCGGCGATTCGATTATTTCAAGAAATGCACCGATGATTTATCCGCCTCGTTCCTGCAATTTAACTCCATGGACTTCTTTCTTTGGGGTTACATTGAGTCATTGGTTTAAAGTTTTACAGCAATCATCCAGCAAATTCGAACGATTTACAGATCAATATTGAACGAGCATTTGCTTACATACGATCTGATTTGTGTTAAAATAAATAATGTGTTTTATTTACAAAACAAAATGGGGTGCTCTTAATGAAAGACCCGTCACAAATCACAAGCAACAAATAACACAACAATGTTTCAACTTTTCAATTTCAGTTTACAAAAAGGTTTCAAGAACCGAAAATAATCCACATAGAATAAGGCAGAAAAATTCACAATATTGATATGATATTAATCAGTTAATATCTTAGACTATAGAATATTTCTATAGTCTAAGGTTAATATGTATGGTTGCTATAATAAACGCCTCATTGTTTGACAGTCGCTGAACAAGTGCGGTTCATTTTGACTTTTTACAAAAGATTTAATGTTGCGGTATTCATAGTAAATTACATTTTTCGTGCCCAAGTTTCAATAAATTATGTCGATAAGTTTTGATATAATGATGGTCAAAATATTTCCATGAATTTGAAAAATCACCCTGTAGATTTCTGGAGAAAGCCAGAAATTAATCTTTCACAGTCAATCCGTACTTACCAAGTCCTACTCTACATCTGGCATGAGTATGTAAAGGGTTGGCAAAATTGGTGATACCCGAACTACAAACTACAACTTTTAAACCTTAAGAGATAGAAGAAAATGAATGGCTCATTACGGTTATTTCTTTTGAGAAACTTATAATGCCTTTAACTGTATTCCTTTTGTTATCGAATTATTGACCAAAATGAAATTTGGGTGATTTCAACATTGGTCATTATCTCCGTTCCTGTTTGTGGTACGATTTTGAAACAAAAACATTATGCAGACACTTTTTATAGCAATTCAGTGGCGTACTCTATTTTTTTTCGAGGGGTTTCCTCGGTGAGCTTTATCATTAAATTTTGTTTTTTCTTATGGTAATAATAGAACTTAGACTTAGAATAAGACTTAGAAAGAATCGAATTTTTTGCTTTCCCAAAAATATATCATATAGTCATTATTAACTATTGTTTCCATAAATAAAATTCAGCTTTATGTTATAGCTCAGCAAAGAAACCCCTTTGAAAAAATCAAAGTACGCCACTGGATTGCTATCGTAGCACAAACAGGAAAGGAGATAATGACCAATGTTGAAATCACCTAAATTGCAATTTGGCCTTGAAAACAAAAGAAGATAGAGGAATGCAGTTAAAGGCAAACATGAGTTTTTTAGAAAGTGGGAAAGCCCTGTAGACAGGAGCTTTGGCGCTCTTGCCCAATCTTTGACAAATCATATCTCCGAAAGTATTGGTTTCTCAGAGTTGGGAATTATATCAATGGATTATTATGACAGAACTACATCATGAAATAAATTAAAATCCCTTTGCATCTTATCTTTATATGACGGTCCAATTTTGGCTACAAGTTTTTCAAAACTATCAGGAGTCATTCTGAAAAATTGAGTGAGTGAAATAGCCAGTTTCATTTATGAAACAAATCTAATGTAATCAGTCCAGAGAGAACTCAAACCAGAATACTTATGTAGGAAATCTTAAATTATGTTACTAAGGAATAACTACTTGTACATCTAAATCTTCCATAATTAGAGAATGGCTTGTAAATTATGCTCGACTTCCTTGCATCATTCATTTTCGACTCACTAATTAAAAAACTCTACTATGAACTTCTCCGGAAATACACTTTCAGTTTCGTTTGACATGAATAACGTTTGTCTTTCAAACTGGACCTACCGCAAACAGATAGAACACAGACAGATAGAATTCGCATTCTGTGAAAACCTAGAAGTACGATGTATTATTAAAATTGTGAAAAATCATATCTCCGAAAGTATTAGCTTGTTGAAGTTGAGAATAACATCAATGGATTCTTAGGATGAAACTGCATGTTTAAAAAATTGATTGAATTCAAAATTTATTGTGTAAGAAAAAAATTTTTTGTTGTTACTCCGAAATCATCCTGCCGATTTCGCCCAATAACGAACTTAACCGAGATATTTAGGTCCCAAACCTACTCTGAAAATTTTAACTGTTTAGCTCATTCCGTTCGAGAGTTATCATGTTAACGGCCGGACTGGCCGGACAGAATTGATTTCGACCACGGATTCTTGATCGGTGAGTCGAACCAAATCGTTTAAGGCCATTTTCATCCAAAATTTCGAAAATTACAGACATTTGGGCAAATTGAAGGACTCTGTTCCGAGGAACGAGAGCGCTAAAAAGTTACAGTTCAGGTATCACCAATTTTGCCCACCCTGTACAGTTACAGACGGAACTGCCAGGAGTCATCAATGATATCAAATATAATATCATTTTCTCCATTCTGGTATATCAATTACCTGTAGCAACAGTTACTATGTACAACAGATAAGCGATCCTGTTGAAGTCATATTCCTTCTTCCACGTGATTCTGTCTTCGCCAGCTGAAACATTGAAATCATACAGGGTTAACATCTTTTCTGATGTCATTTCGTGGAAAACTGAATGATGTCATCATTTAGTGACGAAACAGATTTTATTCTGAGAATTGAATATAAGCTGACTCTTAAAGCGGAATTCAGGTACAATTTTCTCGGTATTGGATATTCATTCTGTGAATACGCACAAAACAAACGTTCTGTCGTTATCTACTACGACTGAAGATATCAGATTGTGTTTCAGGTAGGCTTTGTTACTGCGTCCTGCGTCATTGTGCCATGTCAGGTACAGCACTGATAATTTTTTACCTAACAGTGAAATGATGGCTGAACATTCTACCCCGACAAAATTATTTTCTAAGCCAGGATGTAGTCACTGCCGAAAACAATATACACAACATCCATTTGTACGAATTCATGCAGGGACACAATTAAGCTAATCAAGGCTTCGTGAAACCCACCAATAGGATTGAATTTTAAGTTTACTTTCATGAGAAACATCAGGGATATTGTATAAAATCAGTTATCCGCAAAATCAGCTATTTCCTCCGTCAAAACGGAAACTAATTTTGTTCTGCAAACTACATAAAAAATTGGTACTGACGTGAAGACAGGAGCTTTTGCGTGCATGTTCTATTGTCCATTCACCTCTATTGGACATTCTTAATCGAATTTACCATCGATATAGGCCGTTTTATCAGCTTTTATAAGATATGAATACATTTCGTACCATTTTTAAGGACTTGAGTAATGAGAGAATCGTCTAAGATCAGAGAATTTTTAATTCTGACATATGTATTCTATCGGAATTGAAATTAATTAAAGATCTAATAGTATACGAAAAAAAATACTGCATAAATCCTCTTGCCGTATTTATTCAACTGAGTATTAAATTTGAATTCCTTTTGAAATATCGGAACTCACCTAAGTCTGCTCGGATCTCCAACAATAGAGACCCGATCGTGTTAAAACTTGCAAATTGGTTTTAGATTTAGGTTTTGAAGGTTTTCGCAAAATTTTAGCGATGTCGGAAGAATACTTTCTGATATATTGAATTTTTTTCAATGATTTTTTTTAAATTTTCTAGTTATATGATCTTCACGAAATTTTGCAAAAATTCTTATGTCGGCATTCTCGAACTAACTACCATGTTTGAATTGAATCGGCATCGTATTTTTTGAGTTATTGAGGAAATAACAACCGAATTTCGGATTGATATCACTCCAAGACTGTTTGGTCGATTATGCCATTTAACGAACTCAAACGTCGCACTAGGATGAACAACCTACTCTAAAAATTGCAAGTCGCTATGTCTTTCCGTTCTCAAGTAATCGTGAGATCAATACTTCTTTTCAAAAATTTCTAGAGATACGATCCTTTTTACAAACTTCTTTGCGTAAGTATTCTACAACTACTTAACAAGTTTAAATTCGATCGGATCTATATTTTTTGAGTTATCGACAAAAAAATATTTCAGATGGGTATAACTCTGAAAACGTTTGACCGATTATGTCCAACAATAAACATAACTGTACACTCCGGATGCGCAACCTACCCTGAAAATTGCAAGCCGCTATCTCTTGTTTGAAAGTTATCGTGGCAACGGTCACGCATCCTGCTACTGGACTCACCTTATACAGCTCAGATCTGCAACGATATAGTTCAATGATTTTTTATAAATTTTCTGTTGAAACAATCCTCACAAAATTTTGTAAAAATTTGCGCGTCAGCATTCTACAACTAATTACCATAATTGAATTAGATTGGTTTAATATTTTTTGATTTAAGGAGGAAATAAATTTCGGACTAAATTTCGGATAGTTATAACTCCAGAACTGTTTGGCCGATTATTTCTATAAACGAACTCAAATGTTGCATTTGGATGCTCAACCGACCCTGAAAATTGCAAGTCGCTATCTCTTTCCGTTCTCAAGTCAGCGTGGGTATTCAAATACTTGAAAATATTTGAATACTCAATGATATTATATACACTAGTCACAAATTGAGGGATATAAAACGAAACGTGATTTTCAACCGGCTATAACTAGGAGGTAAATATTATACAGCAACAATCATCAACAATAAATACATTGTTTATCCAAGTGGCTGATGTTCAGATCAGGCCTTAACATTTACGCTTCCGGAGTAATCCTAAGAATACCACCAAAAAAAAGTTTTTACAAATTTTCCTTATAAGACGCTTTTAGTAGTTTTTGATGAAAACATCTTTTTCGAAGAGATAATTTTGACTGAAAAATAGATCAAAATTGGCATATTTGGATAACGTAGTATAACTTTGGATATAATTAATGAACGACGGATATCGTTGGTAATTTAACCTTGAAGTGTCCTGGAAAAAGTCCTGAAACTAACTTGCTGAGATTTTTTTTCTTATTGCCCCGAAGCTTTAACTTTTTCGTTTCGGCAAAAATCACCGAAAGAAGCACTTATTCGATTCTTATTCATTTTTCCGATGGAAATTTCTTTCTCTTTGCATTAATTCTCATTTCTTCTATCAAAAAGATTTATTATTAAAAAAAACCAGAAAAATAATTTAAAACAAAGCCTCCTCAAAATGCTTCAATATTATCAAAAAAAAAGGGTTCAAGCCCTGCGGACAGGAGCTTTCTGGCGCTCTAGTTCCAACAGACAAATTATATCTCCGAAAGTATTGGTTTCTCAGAGTTGAGAATTATATCAATGTATTCTTATGATAGAACTGCATCAGAAAGGAAATGCAATTAAAATAATAGTTTATTAATCAAGATTAAATGAGCATTCTGAGAATGAGAACTGCACCATGGAAGGAACCAAATTAAAATAGCTGAAATGAATTTGACTCTCTCTTATAGAACAGGATGAAATGTACGAGTATGAACACAGATCATATAATAAAGCTTAGATAGAATAATTATAGCATTCTGTGAATACATAGAAGTACGATTCATTATTGAAATTTAGAACTTTATCTTAGCAGAAATTGAATTCAAACATCATAGAAGAATTTAAATTCAACAAGAGTGCCAAAAATTATCAATCCAAAACCAATAGACGAATTCTACCCAACAACGAACTCCTCCGAGATATTCATTCCTCAATTCTATGATGAACGATAATATATATCTTTCCTCAAATCTACTCCAATACACCAATATTCCAGTTTTGTTTTTAGTGGAGATATTCTGAACTCAATATTATTAACTTACCATTACCATTCCCATCATCATATGGATTGACCATCGGCATGAAAATATCAACCAACAAAAAGGATGATATTATATTTTAATTCTCATATTTATACGATTGCTGGAATGAATGACAATGTTATTAACTTACCATTACCATTCCCATCATCATATGGATTGACCATCGGCATGAAAATATCAACCAACAAAAAGTATGATATTATATTATAATTCTCATATTTATACGATTGCTGGAATGAATGACAATGAGACCACGTCATGTCTCAGGAAAATAAGTTGACATTATAACAATTCATAGAATACCCACAGAATAATTATATCATTCTGTGAAATACGATTTATATTGTAATTTTGAAAAATCCTATCTCCGAAAGTATTAGCTTGTTAGAGTTAAAAATGATATCATTGGATTCTTATGGTAAAACTGCATATTGAAAAAATTTAATTTGGAATTCGTTATGTAAAAAAAATTTTTTTTTCGTTACTCCGAAACCATCTGTTCGATTTCGCCCAATAACGAACTTGACCGAGATATTCATCTCCCAAACCTACTCTGAAAATTTCAACTGTCTAGCTCATTCCGTTTGAGAGTAATCGTGCCTACGGCCGGCCAGCCGGCCGGACTGGCCGGACAGAATGAATTTCGACCACGGATTCTTGATCAGTGAGTCGAAGCAAATCGTTTAATACCATTTTCATCGAAAAATTCGAAAATTACAGACATTTGGGCAAACTGATAAGCACTCAGTACCGAGGAACTAGAGCGCCAAAAAATTACTTATTTTTTTTGTACCGCTGCTAATGCCTCAGTTATGAATGTCAATTTGAAAATTCATTATAAAATCGCTGCCCTGTTAATTCAAAAGGGCGTATCTGCAAAACCTCTTCGAAAGTAACTCATACCGCTCAGACTATGTACCATGAGATGTCTGTGCATTTTGAAAACGTATGCCCTATACCTTTTAAAACATTTTACAAATATGGACTTTGTTAAGTAAAATGACAGCAACTATGTTGAAATATCTATTTATTCCGATACGAAGTTTTCAGTAGATACGCCCTTTTGAATTAACAGCTCAGATCGATATTTACTCCCTTTGGATTCCTGCTTCCTGCACGAAAATTCTATTTTACCCAGCCTGAATCCTTGACGTAAGCTTTCTTTACAGCGGAAAACAGTTTTTCTCGAAATTAACTTTTTTACATGCCCCGTCGACACTCATCTACCAAATCAAAAAAAAAATATGTTTCCAGATTTTTTCAATAATTAATATTTTAGATCGAAATAATGGGGCTTATCGCCAGAAAAAAAAAATTTGTTGGAAAAATTAATGAGAAGCAAACAATTTCTCAATTCGGTGATTTTTAGCGAAAACGATCAATTTAAAACTTCGGGCCTCGGGGCACTGAAAAAATGCATCACAGCTCACACCGCTTTAAAATGTCCAGGGGTTTTCCGGGACAATTTAAAGTTGAAAACTCACCGACGATATCCTCCGTTCATTATTAGTATATTATTTAACGAGCGGTAATGTAAGTCATAACTCACGCAGATGAAGTTTGCAGCGCGAGCCGGAGGCGAGTGCTGTAATTCATCAAGTGAGTTATGGCCATTACCGCAAGTTGAATACTTTTTATCTACGAATATAATAATAAATACAAAATCTAAAATAAATTATGATATTAACTAGATAATGAAAACGATTGAATTATTATGAGATCTACTACCTTTGTTGCCAGATATTTCTGATCAGGAGCTTCATTTATGAAATAATTTAGTTGTTCTGTTGTAAAACTTTCTGCTTTTTGGCGCTGTAGTTCCTCGGAACTAGAAGGGAATGAGCTAGAGAGTTGAAATTTTCAGAGTAGGTTTGGCAGATAAATATCTCGGCTAAGTTCGTTATTGGACAAAAAAGGGACAGATGGTTTCGGAGTAACAAAAATAAAATTTTTTTTTTACATAACAAATTCCAAATTAAATTTTTTTCAATAAGCAGTTTTACCATAAGAATCCAATGATATCATTTTTAACTCTAAGCAGCTAATACTTTCGGAAATACGATTTTTCAAAATTTCAATAATGAATAGTATTTCTACGTTTTCACAGAATTATATAATTATTCTATGTATGAATTGTCATAATGTCAACTTATTTTCCTGAGACATGACATTGTCTAATTCCTTGCTAATAGTTGGTTCGAGAAACGTCAAAATCGACTTAGAGAGACAAGGGTAAAAAACCGTCAAATAAACCCCCATGTGGCGATTTTATGTCGAAAAGTGAAAATTAAGAATATATATCCCAGGCAAGTACCGACGTTTTATTCTAATACCGGAGATCGACAAGATCGTACGAGGAGCCCGATAGCTGGTTCGTCTAGTCAGTCGGGTTTTCGGTTTCGAAACGAGAGAAGGCGGGCTCAAATCCCGGAAAGGGAATTACACTTTTTGGCGCTCTAGTTCCTCGGAACTGAGTGCTTATCAATTTGCCCAAACGTCTGTAATTTTTATATAAGATGCAGGTTCACCATTAAAATCCATTGATATCATTTTCAACTCCAACAAGCTAATACTTTCGGAGATATGATTTTTCGAAATTTCAATAATGAATCGTACTTCTATGCTTTCACAGAATGTTATAATTATTTTATCTAAGCTTTATTATATGATCTGTGTTCAAACTCGTACATGTCATCCTGTTCTATAAGAGAGAGTCAAATTCATTTCAGCTATTTTAATTTGATTTCTTCCATGGTGCAGTTCTCATTCTCAGATTGCTCATTTAATCTTGATAAATAAACTATTATTTGAATTGAATTTCATTTATGATGCAGTTCTATCATAGAATACATTGATATAATTCCCAACTCTGAGAAACCAATACTTTCGGAGATATAATTTGTCTGTTTGAACTAGAGCGCCAGAAAGCTCCTGTCCACAGGGCTTGAGCCCATTTTTGCGCGTATGTTCTGGGGAACATCGCGTTATAGTTTTGCCCATATGTCTGTAACTCTCGAATTTTTCGACGAAAACGGTCTCAAACGATTTAGTTCGACTGCCCAATGAAGAATTCGAGGTCAAATTTGAATCTGTCCGGCCGGCCATCCGGCCGTTGCCACGATATCTTGAGAATGAAAAGAGTTAGCGACTTGAAATTTTCAGGGTGGGTGGCGCATCCCAATACGACGGACAAGTTCGTTAATGGGCATAATCGGCCCAGTGGTTTCCGAGTAATTATTTTGTTTTCAACCAATATGAATCCGATCGAATTGAAACTTGGTGAGTAGTTGTAGAATATGAACCTAAGCACGTTTGTGAAATTTTGTGCGAATCGTATGGCTAGAAAATTATTAAAAAATTATTAAAAAACATTTTTGTTGTCACGATAACTTGAGAACGGAAAGAGATAGCGGCTTGAAGTTTTCAGGTTAGGATGTGCACTAAAACGCGACATTTCAATTTGTTTATGGGTATAATCTGCCAAACGGATTTAGAGTTATAGCCATCTGAAATTTAGTTGTTTTTTGTTCCTCATTAACTCGAAAAATACTAAACCGATTGAATTCAAACATGGTAATTAGTTGTAAAATAACAACGCGAAAATTCTTGCAAAATTTTGTGAGGATGGTATTTGTAAAAAATTAAAAAAAGATCATTGAAAATTGAAAAATAAATATTCTATATATCAGTAACAATTCGTTTGAAATTGCTGAAATTTTGCAAGAGCCTTCATAACCTAACTCTTTTGCCAAGTTCCAAGTTTTAACACGATCGGTTGAATATTGTTGGAGATTCGAGCATTCTTGTGTGAGTTCAGTAGATGGGTGACCGTTGCCTCGATAACTTTCGAACGAAAGGAGATAGGGACTTGCAATTTTCAGGGTAGGTTGCGTATCCGAAAGGGAGAGTTGAATTCGTTTTTGGGCATAATCGGTCAAACGGTTTCCGAGTTATACCCACCTGGAATATTATTTCCTTGATAACTCAATAAATATTCGATCGAATTGAAGCTTGGTAACTAGTAGTAGAAAATCATCATAAAGACGTGTTTAAAATTTTATAAGAACCGTACCCCTAGAAAATTTGAAAAAAATTACGAAAAAAAAACTTTTAAGGACCGCACCCCTAGAAAATTTCGAAAAAATCACGAAAAAAAAATTGGTTCAAGCACTGACGTGAAGTCAGAAGCTTTTGCGCGTATGTTCTATTGTCCATTCTTCTGTATTGAACACCCTTAATCGAATTAACCATGGTAAATTATGTTGTCCATTCTCCTGTAATGGACACTTAATTCGAATTTACCATGGTAAATTCGAATTAAGTGTCTAATACAGGAGAATGGACAACATAATTTACCATAGTAAATTCGATTGAGGGTGTCCAATACAGAAGAATGGACAATAGAACATACGCGCAAAAGCTTCTGACTTCACGTCAGTGCTTGAACCAATTTTTTTTTCGTGATTTTTTCGAAATTTTCTAGGGGTGCGGTCCTTAAAAGTTTTTTTTTCGTAATTTTTTTCAAATTTTCTAGGGGTACGGTTCTTATAAAATTTTAAACACGTCTTTATGATGATTTTCTACTACTAGTTACCAAGCTTCAATTCGATCGAATATTTATTGAGTTATCAAGGAAATAATATTCCAGGTGGGTATAACTCGGAAACCGTTTGACCGATTATGCCCAAAAACGAATTCAACTCTCCCTTTCGGATACGCAACCTACCCTGAAAATTGCAAGTCCCTATCTCCTTTCGTTCGAAAGTTATCGAGGCAACGGTCACCCATCTACTGAACTCACACAAGAATGCTCGAATCTCCAACAATATTCAACCGATCGTGTTAAAACTTGGAACTTGGCAGTAGAGTTAGGTTATGAAGGCTCTTGCAAAATTTCAGCAATTTCAAACGAATTGTTACTGATATATAGAATATTTATTTTTCAATTTTCAATGATCTTTTTTTAATTTTTTACAAATACCATCCTCACAAAATTTTGCAAGAATTTTCGCGTTGTTATTTTACAACTAATTACCATGTTTGAATTCAATCGGTTTAGTATTTTTCGAGTTAATGAGGAACAAAAAACAACTAAATTTCAGATGGCTATAACTCTAAATCCGTTTGGCAGATTATACCCATAAACAAATTGAAATGTCGCGTTTTAGTGCACATCCTAACCTGAAAACTTCAAGCCGCTATCTCTTTCCGTTCTCAAGTTATCGTGACAACAAAAATGTTTTTTAATAATTTTTTAATAATTTTCTAGCCATACGATTCGCACAACATTTCACAAACGTGCTTAGGTTCATATTCTACAACTACTCACCAAGTTTCAATTCGATCGGATTCATATTGGTTGAAAACAAAATAATTACTCGGAAACCACTGGGCCGATTATGCCCATTAACGAACTTATCCGTCGTATTGGGATGCGCCACCCACCCTGAAAATTACAAGTCGCTAACTCTTTTCATTCTCATGATATCGTGGCAACGGCCGGACGGCCGGCCGGACAGATTCAAATTTGACCTCGAATTCTTCATTGGACAGTCGAACTAAATCGTTTGAGACCATTTTCGTCGAAAAATTCGAGAGTTACAGAGATATGGGCAAAACTATAATGCGATGTTCCCCAGAACATACGCGCAAAAATGGACTCAAGCCCTGTGGACAGGAGCTTTCTGGTGCTCTAGTTCAAACATACAAATTATATCTCCGAAAGTATTGGTTTCTCAGAGTTGGGAATTATATCAATGTATTCTTATGATAGAACTGCATCATAAATGAAATTCAATTCAAATAATAGTTTATTTATCAAGATTAAACGAGCAATCTGAGAATGAGAACTGCACCATGGAAGAAATCAAATTAAAATAGCTGAAATGAATTTGACTCTCTCTTATAGAACAGGATGACATGTACGAGTTTGAACACAGATCATATAATAAAGCTTAGATAAAATAATTATAACACTCTGTGAAAGCATAGAAGTACGATTCATTATTGAAATTTCGAAAAATCATATCTCCGAAAGTATATTAGCTTGTTGGAGTTGAAAATGATATCAATGGATTTTAATGGTGAAACTGCATCTTATATAAAAATTACAGACGTTTGGGCAAATTGATAAGCACACAGTTCCGAGGAACTAGAGCGCCAAAAAGTGTAATTCCCTTTCCGGGATTTGAGCCCGCCTTCTCTCGTTTCGAAACCGAAAACCCGACTGACTAGACGAACCAGCTATCGGGCTCCTCGTACGATCTTGTCGATCTCCGGTATTAGAATAAAACGTCGGTACTTGCCTGGGATATATATTCTTAATTTTCACTTTTCGACATAAAATCGCCACATGGGGGTTTATTTGACGGTTTTTTACCCTTGTCTCTCTAAGTCGATTTTGACGTTTCTCGAACCAACTATTAGCAAGGAATTAGACAATGTCATGTCTCAGGAAAATAAGTTGACATTATGACAATTCATACATAGAATAATTATATAATTCTGTGAAAACGTAGAAATACTATTCATTATTGAAATTTTGAAAAATCGTATTTCCGAAAGTATTAGCTTCTTAGAGTTAAAAATGATATCATTGGATTCTTATGGTAAAACTGCTTATTGAAAAAAATTTAATTTGGAATTTGTTATGTAAAAAAAATTTTTTTTTTTTGTTACTCCGAAACCATCTGTCCCTTTTTTGCCCAATAACGAACTTAGCCGAGATATTTATCTGCCAAACCTACTCTGAAAATTTCAACTCTCTAGCTCATTCCCTTCTAGTTCCGAGGAACTACAGCGCCAAAAAGCAGAAAGTTTTACAACAGAACAACTAAATGATTTCATAAATGAAGCTCCTGATCAGAAATATCTGGCAACAAAGGTAGTAGATCTCATAATAATTCAATCGTTTTCATTATCTAGTTAATATCATAATTTGTTTTAGATTTTGTATTTATTATTATATTCGTAGATAAAAAGTATTCAACTTGCGGTAATGGCCATAACTCACTTGATGAATTACAGCACTCGCCTCCGGCTCGCGCTGCAAACTTCATCTGCGTGAGTTATGACTTACATTACCGCTCGTTAAATAATATACTAATAATGAACGGAGGATATCGTCGGTGAGTTTTCAACTTTAAATTGTCCCGGAAAACCCCTGGACATTTTAAAGCGGTGTGAGCTGTGATGCATTTTTTCAGTGCCCCGAGGCCCGAAGTTTTAAATTGATCGTGCATGAACCAATTTTTAGCTACATGTTTCTCTGATTGACGTTTAAGAAACGCACGTAATTTTAAATAATTATCTATATTGATTCCATTATTTATGTTGAGTGTGCTTCTTAGCATGGAGCAGAAAGTCCATAGAGGCGGTGGTGAGTTCACTAAAATATGCCAAAGAACATTCACTGTAAACGATGTCTTAATGTTTTTGCCGCTACACCAATCTTGGAAATATTTGTATACAACTTTATACTTGTTTTGAGATCTTTCTGCAATAAATTCTGTATGGTGACATTAGCTGCTTCTCTTATTTCTGGAGGTGCACATAATAATTCATCTTCACTATCAGAATTCATCGTTTTCTGCAAAATATTCACCGTAATTAGGTATCAACTCAATTTCAAAACTTCAAAATTATTCAGGTGACAGAAGCACAGACCCACCTTGATATTCAACTGGTGAATAATTCCAGGAATAGTAGTGAGTTATAGCGGTGAGTTATTATTACTCACGTTGTTTGTTTACAGATACTATTAATTGAATGAAAGCAATTGAATAATGAAAATATAATTTAATAGGAGTAGATAAATTATATTATTACATCCAAAGCTATCCAAATATCCTCAAACATTCGAATGTTTATCTTTTTGGCGCTCTTGTTCCTCGGAACAGTGCTTATCAATTTTCCCAAATGTCTCTAATTTTCGAATTTTTGGCTCAAAATGGTCTTAAACGGTTTGGTTCGACTCACTGATCAAGAATACGTGGTCGAAATCGATTCTGTCCGGCTGTTAACACGATAACTCTCAAACGGAATGAGCTAGACAGTTGAAATTTTCAGAGTAGGTTTGAGGGATAAATATCTCGGTTAAGTTCGTTATTGGGTAAAATCGGTCTAATAGTTTCGGAGTAACGATAGAAAATATTTTTTTTACATTACAACTTTTGAATTCAAATTTTTTTAAGATGCAGTATCATCATAAGAATCCATTGTTATCATTTTGAACTCTAACAAGCTAATATTTTCGGAGATATGATCTTTAAAAGTTTCAATAATACATCGTAAGTTCTATGTATTCACAGAATGTGAACACAGAATCTGTCTGTGATCACTATTCATAAATGGTATCTTATCTAGCTATAAGAGATTGTCAAATCATAGTTGTTATTTTCTCTTGGAAAACAAAAATTCTATTCTTGAATTTGTGAATATATACAAGACTGTTTTGTTGTAGTTTATGGAGGCAATAGGAAAGAAGATCATAATGGAATCATCAAAAGAAATTACTGCTCCTTGACCACTAATGTTAATATTACCTTTTACTTCCTTAAGTACTGAGACATGTTCCTATATACAGTATTTTCATAATGTTGCTAGCAAAAAAATACTGAAATATGGATCTACATTTGTGTAACAATCATTTTTTCTTGAGTTAAGGTTCATAATACAGAAAAGAATATGTTAGTGGTATGAACTATTAAATTTTAAATTATGAAAAGAGGGCAGTATTTTATTAATATATTTTGAACTATTAAAATAATTTGTTCGTAATCCACTACCTACTCAAATATCAGGAATAAATGGATAATCTGCTATGATTGTCTCCAGCCTTGCTGTAGACCTTTCGATGATACTTTCCTTAGGTATTTCGAGTTGTGAAAACTACGCACCGAGTGTAACTTGCAACAACCCATTCCACGAGGTTGAATCATTGCAGATTGCTCATTTAATCTTGATAAATAAATTTAATGACAATTTTTGAAGCATTAATGCATCGAAGCATCGGAGATTGCTCTTTTTTTGCGCTCTAGTTCCTCGGAACTGAGTGCTCATCAATTTGCCCAAATGTCTGTAATTTTCGAATTTTTGGCTGAAAATGGTCTCAAACGTCTTGGTTCGACTCACTGATCAAGAATCCGAGGTCGAAATCGATTCTGTCCGGCTGGTCCGGCCGGCCGGCCGTAGGCACGATAACTCTCGAGCTGAAGGAGTTAGAGGATTGAAATTTCCAAGGTGGGTTTGGAGCGTAAATATCTCGGTTAAGTTCGTTAATCGGCAAAATCCATGCAGTGGTTTCGGAGTTATGGCTGATTTTAGTAAAAACATTTTTTTTATGAATATTTCCGAAACCAATCACTCGATCTATCTGAAATTTAGCATCAAATTGTAGAATCATGACCCTTATACGCATGTGAAGATTTGTATTGACCAGTTTACAAAAAAAAATTTTGAAAATTAAAAAAAAAAATTTCTACAATAACTTTCGAACGGAATGAGCTAGGCAGTTGAAATTTTCAGAGTAGGTTAGGAAGATGAATATCTCGGTTGAGTTAGTTATTGGGCAAAATAGGCCAAATGGTTTCGGAGTAACGGAAAAAAAAATTTTTTTTTAAGTAACAAATTTCAAATTCGATTTTTATTTAAGATGCAGTTTCACCATAAAAATTCATTGATATCATTTTCAACTCCAACAAGCTAATACTTTCGGAGATATGATTTTTGCTAAATTTCAATAATGAATCGTACTTCTATGTTTCCACAGAATGCTATAATTATTCAATCTAAGCTTTATTATATGAGCTGTGTTCATACTCGTACATGTCATCCTGTTCTATAAGAGAGAGTCAAATTCATTTCAGCTATTTTAATTTGATTTCTTCCATGGTGCAGTTCTCATTCTCAGATTGCTCATTTAATCTTAATAAAAAAACTATTATTTGAATTGAATTTACTTTGTGATGCAGTTCTATCATAAGAATACATTGATATAATTCCCAACTCTGAGAAACCAATACTTTCGGAGATATAATTTGTCTCTTTGAACTAGAGCGCCAGAAACCTCCTGTCCACAGGGCTTGAACCATTTTTTTTATCACAATTAACGAAATGTTTTCATCAAAAGCTACTAAAAGTTTATTATAGGGAAGTTTTCAAAATCCTACTTCGATTTCCTGTTCGATCATTATTTATTAATTCTCAACTTCTCGACTTAATTTTTGTGATTAGTTTATATACCTATACGAGTCTCCAAATTTTATAGATTCATTCCTTTGTTACTTGTCGAAATTTTGATCACAAGATTTGTAGTCTTCAAACAGACAGATATGTAGGTAAAAAAATCATTTATCATATCCAAACTCAATCGATCTCACCATTTGCCACGACCAAGCCATAAGTATAAATGACCATATAAAAAAACGGAATCCCATAAGTGAGAAAATAACTGAGTTTTGCTCTGCGTATTCCATTCTTTTCCACACTCGTTGTTGGATGCACAGACATAAAAGAGCTGAATAGTGTAATTATATAAATACTGTTATAAATATTTCTTTTCGGTTTTCCCTTTTTCTTCACGGTGTAGGTGTTCATTATTTAGCAATCAATGGAATACTTCCAATAATTTCATGAGTGAATCACTGATTCATGAATAAATCCATTCTTCATTCGTTAAATGTACATTAAATGATATGAATCTAAGTATATGCAATTAAATCAATTTGATTCATTATGGGCTCAAAATTAAAGAGTCAGCGATTGAATTCATCTATTACTCATTACTAATCTATTCTTGAATTATCCAATATTGTGCAAAATAGTCAATTCACTCAATTCCGATTTTAATATTGTTATTTTGCTTGAGAGAAATAGTTCTAACGAAAGCATGAAAGCAATAAATGTTCACCTTATGGCTGTTCATGTTTATTGCTCACATAAATGAAAATGAACAACGCCATTAGAAAAATCAACAAAAGCTTTGGATGAGTCAACTTCAAGCGTGGAACGTGGAACCTTCTAGAAATTACGCAGTGGGTCCAACATGTTCCAAATATAACTCTCCACACGTCAGAGAATGCTTCAAACCCGTTGGTTGAAATGAGATGAGCTTAAACAGGGTTGCCGTAACCGGATTAGTTCATTTAGTTTGGTGAACGTATGAAATATTTTGTAGGTTATCGAATTCTCCTCGGATATTTTTCGTACCTATATTAATTATAAGAAGCTAGAAGACTATTGAAAGGATTTTTGATAACATGAACACAGTTCCCTGTGTATGGATTTTTGGCGCTCTTGTTATTGAATGAGCCAGACATTTGACATTTGGGCAATAAATATCTCGGTTGAGTTCGTTATTGGACAAAATCGGCCAGATAATTTCGGAGTAACGAAAAAATATATTTTTTTTTACATAACAAATTCCAAATTAATTTTTTTTTAAGATGCAGTTTCATCATGAAAATCCAATGATATAATTTTCAACTCTAACAAGCTAATACTTTCGGAGATATGATTTCTCAAAATTTCAATATTAAATCGTAATTCTATGTTTTCAGTTTTTACAGAACGCTGTTATTATTCTATCTATGAATTACATGATCAGTGTACATACATCTTATCTAACTATAAGAGTTATGTCAAAATTATTTCTGGTTCGTTACTCATGATAATCCATATGATGATGGATTACTTTGGTGAGTTAATGAAATTGTGTTCAGAATATCACCAGTAAAAACAAAACTTGAATATTGGCTAAGTTTCAATTGATATAGGTAATATAATTTTCAGAGTAGATTTGAGGAGTGAATATCTCGGATAAGTTCGTTATTGGGTAGAATCGGTCTGCTGGTTTCGGATTAATAATTGCTGGCACTGTTAGTTTTTTTTATGGCACTTTTCAATTTAATTTCTTTCATCATGCAGTTCTATCATAAGAATCCATTGATATTATTCCCAACTCTGAGAAAGCAATACTTTTAGAGATGTGATTTGTCGAAGTTTGAACAAGAACGCCAAAGCTCCTGTCCACAGGGCTTTTCCACTTTTCAGCTCTAGTTTATATGTTTGGATTTTGAAGTATTATTTTCTCCCATTGTTCACCTTGGTAATCCTGTAGGGAAATTTTTTTCTACAACCTTGCCTAAATCAACAATTTCTCTTTTTCAGTATCGTAATGAGTCCATTCCAGCACTAAAAACAGTGCTGGAATGAACTCATTCCCGCATTGTTTCCAGTTATATTTTTCGTTTTGGGGTAGTCAGCACTGACATTCGATCCTATAAAATTTCAACACACGTCAATTGACAATATATATAATATAATCTTTTTATAGAGAAATAATTGTTGAGAGGAAAAATTTTATCTTCATTAAAATAATAAGGTAGGTACTAGAGATTTCCTTCTTGCTAATTTTGAATCATTCATGCTATTAGGAAACTGTTTTGAATCTGATCTCCATGCACTACCTACGATTCAACTTCAAATTCCGTAATCTGTCAACTTTCGTAACAGTTACACCAACTGCCAAGATACAATTCAAAAGTCACTAGGATGTATAATCCCAATTTCTTATTAAATTTCAACTTTATTTCACAAAACTTGTCGCACAAAACTCGTTCCTTCGTCGCTCGTTTTTGAATTTCGCATTCGTGTTTGAATAGAAGCCGATTCTGCAACTTGTTTTAGAATATACTATTCCCGCACTGCTCTCGCAATTTTATCCATGCTAAAATAAATATAAATGCAATTTTCGTTTGAAAATTATGACATTTTCAAAGAAAAATCATTAATGACATCCATGGATATGTGTATTTATTTCTATGTCATGCTCTACGATTTTCCACAGCAGGTTAATCAATGTTTCGAAAGAAATACTTACCAGAGTTGTTTAGCCTTATTGTTTTTTAATACCATTCATAAGAACAAGATTAAGAATGTATAATCAATTTGCCCCAATGTCTGATATTTTCGAATTTCGGATGAAAATGTTCCAAAATGATTTGGTTCGACTCACTGATCAAGAATCCGTGGTCGAAATAGATTCTGTCCGGCTGTCCGTCCGGCCAGTCTGCGTTAACACGATAACTCTCGGACGGAATGAGCTAGACAATTGAAATTTTCAGAGTAGGTTTGGGACATAAATATCTCGGTTAAGTTCGTTATTGGGCAAAATCGGCCGGAAGGTTTCGGAGTAAAAAAAAATATGTTTTTTTTACGTTACAAATTTCGAATTACATTTTTTTAAGATGCAATTTTATCATAAGAATCCATTGATATTATTCTCATCTTTAACAAGCTGATACTTTCGGAGATATGATTTTACAATAATACATGGTACTTTTATGTTTTCACAGAATGCGAATTCTATCTGTCTGTGTTCTATCTGTCTGTAGCTGGCATCGGATCCAGTATGAAAGATAAACGTCAGTAATGTCAAACGAAACTGAAATTCTATTTCTGGAGAGTTTGGTTGATGTAAGAATGCAGGCAATTTGAAATTTGGATTCGCTAAGTTCCTAGGCAGAGTTTTTTGGTTAGTAAGTCGAAAATGATTGATGCAGGGAAGTCGAGTATAATTTACGAGTCATTCTCTAATTATGGAAGATTGAGAACGGAATTTCGTACTAATGTACAGGTAGTTTTTCCTTAGTAACAATATTTAAGATTTCCTACATAAGTATTCTGGTTTGAGTTCTCTCTGGACTGATTACATCAGATTTGTTCCATAAAAATAAAACTGGCTATTTCATTTACTCAATTTTTCAGAATAACCCCTGATAGTTTTGAAACACTTGTAGCCAAAATTGGACCGTCCCATAAAGATATGATGCAAAGGGATTTTAATTTCTTTCATGATAGTAGTTCTATCATAATAATCCATTGATATAATTCCCAACTCTGAGAAACCAATACTTTCGGAGATATGATTTGTCAAAGATTGGACAAGAGCGCCAAAGCTCCAGCCACAGGGCTTTCCTCCCTTTTTTCCTCGATTTCGATATAAAATTAAATAAAGCATCAATCAGAAGGAGCATTCCCTATATCTATCAGCCATGGTTTTCGTGTTATTACTTAAGGATATTTATAAAAGTTGAGAATTTGTTTGCAAATAATTGGAAAGCAAGCAGTGGAAATGGAAATTCTCAGATTATACGTCCAAATAAATCTTAATTCTTGGTGAATGGAAGAGTGAAACCTGCTAAGGTTCGACATATTGTTTTAACAAAAAATAAATAAACGAATAATTGACTAATTCAATGATAAGCTAAATAAATAAACTGATAAATATGCAAATGAATGCTTTTCTTGTAAACATCCTTCTATAAATAACTGTATATAAAAATATACATAACCAGGGCCGTAGCTAGAAATGAATTTAAGGTAGGGCAATGGAGGTTACAGGTAGGGCAGAAGTAAAAATTTTACTCGATGTGATCTGATGAATCAATTTTCATTCGAGAATTTCAGAATAGTTATCATAAAAAATAACAAAAAATAATTCTGAAGATTTTCTATCTATACTCCATTCACTTTTATAAAGTCTCCCGGTTGGCCATGAAATTTTGGCACATTTCACAGTGTATATTTTGAAAATGTTAGGTTATTCTCCTTTTCCTGTCAGATAACTACGCAACGTTGTCCTCCCTATATAGAAGTCGTAGTAATTACGTATTTTGCACAATGTGAATTTTCTTGGGAAAAATAATTAATTTGAGAAGATACCTATGTGTATTTAACATTTCCATAGACCTGGCGACTGTCGAAGGAAATTTTTCATCTCTTGTTACTATGGAAATACTTCACGTATACTTATGTACTGGTTGGAAGATTCAGTTATGCTATTTTTGGCGCTCTAGTTCCTTGGAACTGAGTGCTCATCAATTTGCCCAAATGTCTGTAATTTTCGAATTTTTCGATGAAAATGGTCTTAAACGATTTGGTTCGACTCACTGATCAAGAATCCGTGGTCGAAATTCATTCTGTCCGGCCGTCCGGCCGGCCGTAGGCACGATAACTCTCGAACGGAATGAGCTAGAGAGTTGAAATTTTCAGAGTAGGTTTGGGGGATAAATATCTCGGCTAAGTTCGTTATTGGGCAAAATCGGACAGATGGTTTCGGAGTAACAAAAAAAATTTTTTTTTTTACAGAACAAATTCCAAATTAATTTTTTTTTAATAAGCAGTTTTATCATAGGAATCCATTCATATCATTTTTAACTCTAAGAAGCTAATACTTTCGGAGATATGATTTTTCAAAATTTCAATGTAAATCGAATTTGTACGTTTTCACAGAATGATAGAATTATTATGTGGTTATTCTATGAATTGTTATAATGTCAACTTATTTTCCTGAGACATGACGTTGTTTCATTCCAGCAATCGTATAAATATGAGAATGAAAATATAATATCATAGTTTTTGTTGGTTGATATTTTCATGCCGATGGTCAATCCATATGATGATGGGAATGGTAATGGTAAGTTAATAATATTGAGTTCAGAATATCTCCACTAAAAACAAAACTGGAATATTGGTGTATTGGAGTAGATTTGAGGAAAGATATATATTATCGTTCAGCATAGAATTGAGGAATGAATATCACGTATGAGTTCGTTGTTGGGTAGAATTCGTCTATTGGTTTTGGATTGATAATTTTTGGCACTCTTGTTGAATTCAAATTCTTCTATGATGTTTGAATTCAATTTCTGCTAAGATGAAGTTCTAAATTTCAATAACCCAGTAAACATGATATATTACAGAAACATTTCATATGAGATATGGGTGAAGCATTTTGAAACATTGCAAAGTTATGTTTCATGAACATCTCGCAAATGTTTATATGGAACATCGCTTCGCATCATCAGTGATATATCACAGTGACATGAAATATGAGACATATAATATAGGTATATTATGTGGGCATTAGAAAACATTCCAGTAATCTAACGGAAATGTTTGAATGTAACACGGCCTCTAAAAAAAAGCAATATCGGTGAAATATGTATATTAAATTATTTATTCAAGTATAGGTACATTAGCCTTTCCAACATTTTTTTTTTCAGTTTTCCGTCAAACGACAATGATACGTATAAATATATATCTTTATCTCTTCAAGAATATATATTCAAGAATAAATCTTGTCTGAACGATTTAATAAGCCTAATGTCAAATAATGAATGCTGATTGCTGATTCTGATTGGTTGGCGGTAGACGGATGCGGGCAGCCATATTGGTGTTCTGTACGACAGACCCATGGATCACAGATTACGCGTGGTTAGGAGTGGAGGTTATGTCTGTTGATGATCATTTAATTTGGTGGAAAGTAGAAGTTTTGGCAGTTTTTAAGTTTCATTCATCATTGTGCGATAGGATAAATTAGTTCATACTCTTTGAAACTAATAAGTGATTAATAAATATATGGTTTCATCCAGCGGTGATAAGGTGGTGAATTCTTTATAATATCATACTTACTTGATTTTTTTTTTTTGATAACTTTTCTAATAATATATTTATATTATATCATGGAGCAACGACGAAAGAATAAGTTGTTTTCATTTTATTAAATTTTTAGTGCTATATAATATATTTTTATTTAATATTTCGATTCCAGGTTTTGTTGTACACCTTTGCATAAATGAAGAATAAAAACTCGATTTGATAACATTTGTTTAATATATTGACTAGAACCTTCGATAGTATTCTTGTTGACACCAAGGATTTAAGTGTAATATTGTATATTTACTCTTTACGATAGGTTTGTTCCAAATCAAGAGATTATCGTACAATGCAGCGTCATGATTCGGAGCAGTAGGTAGAAAAGTCACATTTTTGGGCGCATGTTCTAGGGGAACATCGTCCTATCATTTCGTCCAAATGTCTGTAATTTTCGAATTTCGAGCTGAAAATTGGCTAATAGACTAATTCGGACTCCCTGATCACGAATCCGGTGTCAGATTTTAGGGTGCCGTCCGGCCGTCCGGCCGGCCGGCCGGCCGGCCGGCCGGCCGTAGGCACGATAACAGGAGCACCGAAGGTCCTATCGACTTCAAACTTTCAGGGTAGGTTTCTGATCAAAATGCGACGGTTAAGTTCGTTAACGGGCAAAATCGGCCAGACGGTTTAGGAGTTATAGACATTTAAAATTTTGAGGTTATTTCCCTGATATTTCAGGAACTAAAGAAGATGTTGAATCGAAACTTTGTAGTCAGTTCGAGGATATAAACGCGCAACTTTTGGCAAAATTCTGTTATGATCGAAATGTTGGTAATTTTTAAAAAAATATTTCTTTTAATTTTTTCGAAAAAAAAATTTTTTTTTCGTGAACTATTCATCAGATTGCAACAAAAACTTGTACTAACGTCAATTGTAGTATTTTGCAACATTGTGCAAAATTTTGGCTCTATACGATTTCAATTTCTGGAGATATAAGACAAAATGTGTCAAATTTCCTGGGTCTCTCTCAGTATTTTCATCGATTATTCTATGAACTCTTTGAATTCCACCGAAAACAAATTCAAAGACATAAACATAAAGAATCAAGTCATAGTTTAGACGTCGAAAGAAGGACGATGTTGATCGACTTGAAAAGGTACCTATTTCAAGAAATGCAATAATGAAATGCTTAATTTTTTTTATGGTCACAGAAAATCGTCACAAAAATCTATTCACCTCATTTGACGGCTGTTTGTCAAATCAATTAATTCCAATGATTGATGTCAGATTTCCTACATACCAAGTTCAAACACATTTTATTATATGGAAAACACTTATTATGATCACGTTCTACAGGAATTGATACTAAATAGAAGCTAGATGAAGATTATTGTAATGGAAAATTTGTGTTCCAGAATAATATTAAGGTATTCAACATGATACTGCTTTTTTTCTTTACTGGTCAGTACGGGCCACAAGGAACATGCGCCCAAAAGCTCCTGTCCACAGGGCTTGAACCCATTTTTTTATACTGCTCCGAATCCTGACGATGCATTCTCCGATAATTTCTTGATTTGGTACAAACCTAATGAAACACCTGAAGATTGAAGTAGAATCAAGAATGTTTTTGTTCCAGTGAAAAATTGGTCTGTAACATATCCTTGGTATATTGCAATGAGACCAAATTAACGTTAAAAGTAACGTAGATAATATCTACGTTACATTTCATTCATAGGGGTAGAGATGTTTCAGAAACGTCTACGAGATCGTTAATGTCCAAGGACATTTATGCTTCAGTGGAAACATTTCTCAGAAAACGTCTCAGTAACATATCATTGAAACATATATTATATGTTTCAATGATATGTTACTGAGACGTTTTCTGAGATATGTTTCCACTGAAGCATAAATGTCCTTGGACATTAACGATCTCGTAGATGTTTCTGAAACATCTCTACCCCTATGAATGAAATGTTTCATGTTACACGTGAAATGTTTCAGCTATATTACTGAGATGCATCAATGTTTACTGGGAATGAATCGTACTTCTATGTTTTCACAGAATGCTATAATTATTCTATCTAAGCTTTATTATATGATCTGTGTTCATACTCGTACATTTCATCCTGTTCTATAAGAGAGAGTCAAATTCATTTCAGCTATTTTAATTTGGTTTCTTCCATGGTGCAGTTCTCATTCTCAGATTGCTCATTTAATCTTGATAAGTGAACTATTATTTGAATTGAATTTCCTTTATGATGCAGTTCTATCATAAGAATAAATTGATATAATTCTCAACTCTGAGAAACCAATACTTTCGGAGATATAATTTGTCTGTTTGAACTAGAGCGCCAGAAAGCTCCTGTCCACAGGGCTTGAACCCATTTCTTGTAAGGAAATCAAGAATCAAGTGTTGCAATTTTAATGAAAAATAATAGTAGCCCGTTACTTTGTGATAGTTCATTTGAAAAAAGAATAAAAGTACCTGAATAACCCGATAGGAAACTTCTAAACGAACAGACGTACCCATATGGAATTCCCCACTCTTCAAAATTCTCAAGAAATAAGCCTACATAAGACATTTAAATGCCTTGTTGCACAACTTGAAATACACCAGTTTCAAAATGAAGTAGTACTACGAAACCCGAGTCACTGTTAAACCTTAATAAAATATAGTGATAGGATAGGAAACTAAGTAATTTCATAATATCATGTCCTAAGACAGAATTAAGTTTTCCATTTGCGGATTTCAGTTCTCTATAGGTGTTCGTGATACTTTGTCTCTGCTTCTCCAAAACTGCTTTCGGCATTTTCAATTTCAAAGCGAAGAGTTCTTTATTATTCGAAGATAATGATCTGTGATATTATCTTGTCTAAGATGGAACATTATGTTGATTGTTGAGAGTAGAAATTGGCAACGTCTCAGAGAATTGTTTTAACATTGACGATATTTCAGTAGTGCCAACCTGCCCCAGTTTTACTTACAAAAACGTGATAGACCTAAATCATGGCCAACCGGGAGACTTTATAAAAGAGAATGCAATATATGTACAGAATAAAGAATTATTACATGAGGTGCTTCTGAAAATGCAGCGTGTTGTCTATTAACAATGACCACGGTGCACTCTATTGATGTAGTTCGCAATCTCTAGCAACCCGTGGTTAATTCGGAATTGCTTTGCGAGTAATAATTTCATACCTCACGTCACATAATAAAAAAAAACATTTTCCTCAGTACTATTAAAATTGTTACTATGTTTTAAGGTAGGGCATTGGAAATTAAAGGTAGGGCATTGCCCCATTTTGCCCCCCCCCCCTAGCTACGGCCCCGTACATAACATATACATGTCCTTCCCAGCAACTCCGCACCAAGAGGGACATTTCTTTGCTCTTAATATTTCCGAATTTTATTTTTTACAAAGAGTTGGTGCATCAAAATTGATAAAAAAATAATATAAGACTCGGCCAATTGTGACTTCCGTTTTGAGCAGAAATCACCATTTTTATAGAAAAATGTCGATTATCTCAGAAAATTCGAACTTTTTGTATGGAACGCTTTAAGTAAACTTCTTTGAAATTACAATTAAGATCAATTTTCGTACCCCAGAGCAAAAGGGTATCAAGTCAGAAAATATTGCATTTACAGGAGAGCGATTAATACAATAAGTGTACTGTACAGGCTGCAAAACAAGTAGAAATAAGCATTATTTTGCTTGTTTTGTAGCCTGTATATATTTATAATTTATAGCAGCTTCAAAAAATTTTCGTGTAAATGAATAATGGTGAATTTCTCACAGAAAATATGTCCTTTTTTGGTTTCCAGAATAATTTCACGACTGGGACTCAATATTTTTTTTTTATGTTTTAGAGTTTTTAAGCTAGAAAAAGATTCTGTGCACAAACTAAATAATTATTGTAGTATAATCATAAGTACCAGTATGAATTCTGTTGAAAAACAAGAACCAAAAGAAACAAATACAAATTGCTTGGTACCAACCGATCCTTTATTCTTAAGAAATTAACAAAAAATGTATTTATGTTCCATTCATTTTATTATAATAGTATATATATATATATATATATATATATATATATATATATAATATAATATACAAAGCCAGCTAATATTAAAAGATCCAAAAAAATAACAGATCTTGACCGTAAGCATTAAATGGTTTCTTTCTGGGTTTTCTCTCCCAAACTCTGGAAAATATCTATTAAATAAAAAGTATTGTTATGTTTTCTGATAGAAGCTAGAAAATTAGGAATTTTCATGCGAAAATCTACAAGATATCAACATTGGAATGAAGCCGTATTTGATATTTTTTTCAGATTTTACACGAATTTTCTGAGAATAGTATATAAGTCACACAATATAGAATTCAATGGGTAATCTGATTATCAATGAAAAAACTAGGTATTACATTTAAAAAACGAGAGTTGGTATCATTTCCGGTGAAACCGGAAGTCGAACGAATCTGAATTTTTTTCCAAGAATTCATCTCTCCTAACAAAGCCTAAATATCCAAATTAAAAGTGTTTATCTCGAGTCTTTCTTTGAAATATTCTAATGAACGGTCTTCATGAATCACCCTGTATATGGTAATGGTAAGATGGAGCATCGTTCCTCAATCTTGTTGATCACAATACATCGATCGAATTCTCAAATTCAGCAAAATCCAATTAACAAATTATACATTTACTATTTACTACAGATTCTGCAATCTGAAGAAATCATAAACTCATAAAGCTTAGAATCCCATTTCAAAATTCACAAGAGAAAATTATACCTCTATAAAAGTACCTTAAGTACCTCAAGGTTTTTGAATGCATTTATTTATTTGTAATAGCAGTTGTCCATTAACCTAATAGTTACATTTGATGCTACCTTATAAATCTTTGTACCAAGTCTTATTAATTTCCCTGTAAAATTTTGAGTTTAGGAGAAAGAACTCGTTCTTCAATAATAATCCTTTTTTGTAACCACCCATGAAATTTTCAGTTTACGTATAATTAAAAGCATCATGAACAGTACTTCCCAGCAACTCCGCACATAGAGTTTTTTTTCTATTAATATTCCTGAATTTAATTTCTCACAAAAAAAAATATTTCTCACAAAAAGAACATGATATTAAACTCGGCCAACTGTGAATTTCTGTTTGAGCAGAACTCGCAGAGCCATTTTTAAGCCAAAATATAGATTATCTCGGAAAATACGAACTTTTTGTATGAAACGCTCTAAAAAAACTTGTTTGAAATTACTAGTTTTATGCAAAAATTCAGGTCAGAAAACCATTAAAAATAATTTTTTCTTGTTTTGTCTATAACTCTTTCCAAAATGGAATAATTACCCAACGGATTTTTTTTTGATAACTTGACAATATTATTGTCAAATGGTTTCCTTCTGGGTTTTCTCTCCCAAACTCTGAAAAATATCTATTCAATAAAAATTTATTGTTTTGTTAATTGCTTCTGCGTAAGAAACACAAGATATTTGTCAGAAGCAATAAATCGAACAATGTTGCCTAACAAACAATAACGAAACAACATCAACGATGAAACAACTAAATTTCGTAACGTTTCGGAGCCTAAATCAGACTCCTTCATCAGACACTTAACGAAAATCTTCAGAATTATTTTTGTTGATATAGCTATTCTGAAATTCGAGAATTCGGGAAATATTTTAGCTTATTATTTCTTCTGAAATTCCCTATATCTCCCTATATCTTCAGAAATAAGCATTTCAAAGCAGTATCTGTATTACAAGTATAAACTATTGTTCAACGTAGATTCCAGCCGAAAAATAAAAAAAATGGGATCTCATTTGAAAAAATGAATTTTGAGGTTTTTGTCGTGACTGACTTTGACATTGAAATAAAAACACCCTGTATATTCAATTGAATTTTTAATTAACGAAGGAGATGCATTGATATGTCTTCTGATAGAAGCTAGAAAATTAGGAATTTTCATGCAAAAATTTAGAGGGTTTTTCAGATTTCACACGAATTTTCTGAGAATAATATGTGACACATTAAAACAATGTAGAATTCAACGGGAAATCTGATTATGAATGAAAAACTGGGTATTACATTTTTACATTTAAAAAACGAAAAGATATCATTTGTGGTGAAACCGGAAGTCGAACGAATCTGAGAATTTTCCAAGAATTCATCTCTCCTAAGAAAGCCTAACTATAAAATTTCAAGTGTTTATCTCGACTCTTTCTTTGAAATAATCTAACTAACGGTATTCATGAATCACCCTGTATACTGGAGTACTGGAGAGGTGTTTTTAGTATTGTTTATATTTAACCATTTCTATTTGGCGTTTCAGGAGGTACCTAATTCGACAGTTGGTCATAATTCTAACAGGCCCTTGAAATTGTAAAATATCCTTTTCAGGTAGATTAGTCTAATGATTTACGATATTTTAATAGTTTTATAATTTTTGTTTAATTAAGTTCATATTCTTGTTGTCGCTATTTTCAAAAGATGATTATTAACCCTGTTTCCCTGTTAATTTTTTTTTTAATATTTATTAACGAATGTTTATGGCAACAACAAAATGATTTATGTTCATTACTTAACATGTTGAAAGCACTGACGTCAGTAGCCTTAGCGCGCTCGTGCATTCAACGATCAATATATTTCACTAAATTGTAATACCGTTCTTCAAGATGCATATTTATAGATATATGATCCAGTATAGTGAATCTATCAATATCTATTGATATTTTGCAGCTACCCAAAATAATATTGCGCTAGAATATCAAATTTATAACAACAACCGAGTCGTTTACTTCGATATCCTGATTGTGTTGAGTAGTTTACAGAAAAAAAACAAGTTTTCTGTTATGAAGAGAAAGCTATAAAGCTGATTTTTCAAGTAACCTTTAGGTACATATAAATTTCAGTGAATTTGAGAGATACGTCTCCGAGATATTGAATTTTTTACTAAAGTATTTTGTCGCTTCTAAATATTCGATTCTCTTGAAATTGTATGAATCTTGGAGTCGATATTCCACACCTAAATACCAAATTTCAACCAGATCGGATTGTTAATTTTGAAAATATTTGGAAATTAAAATTTCCCAGTTTTTCCGTAAAAAGAGAAATTACTCTATTTCAAAACATCAATCTTCCATACTTTATTGACTGTGAATATAGGTATACTAAATATGCGAAAATATTACACAAATATAGTTAATATAGTTGAAAATAGTTTATTGGTGATGCAATAAAATATATAATTAATTTTAGGGGAATTATATTTTCCATCATGATAATCGCAAGATACGATAATATCCTCTGAATATTGAAATTAATTGAAAGGTATTTCGAAAGAACCGCTCAACAATACTGAGCGGTTGAGAAACATTCTTCGCTTCAGATGACTAGATTCTTTGGAAATTACACGAATCTTGGATATTTCATACCTAAATACCAAATTTCAACTAGATCGGATCGTTAGTTTTATACAAATATTAACTTTATCATGTTCACGGACGGAGGGATATGATTGAATTTGAAAACGGATTCTACAGCTGTAAGTCAAATGAAAAGGTTTGAGACTATCTTCGTCTGAAAATTTTAAAATTAGAGACAACCAAGCATGAATGAAACTAAACAATCAATGTGAAATCAATGGACGATATTTCATTTCGCTTATTTTTGAGTATAGAGACATATTTCTAGATAGTTTGCTCTTACGACCGAATATTTCATGAAATGCATTTCGGACCCATCTGAATTCAGTAGATCTACTGAAATTTCGTTAGTACTGGCAACCCTGGATACGTTAGTGTGAAGGAAAATTAAATTCAGTCTATAGATCAATACTTGGCGGTAAATACATATGCGCATGACTTTCTAGAACATTCCATACGGTGGGGAGAAGTTATATATAAGTGAGTTTCAATTCCCACTCTTCCATTTCTAGATTTTACAGTGTAGAGTGAAGTTGTTGAGTAATGTGAGTGCCAAGTAGGAGCAGATACCAGAATTGCCGAGGTGGCGACGCCATATTTGGCGTTCGTTTTGAAGGAGTTGGTAAACTGTATCTTCAGTTGATATTTTCATTTAGTATTTTTTTTACGATTTTAATTTACTAGCATTGTCGATATTTAACTTGCTAAAATTTCGGATATTCCTATGAAATTCAAAATTTATGGATCTATCAATGTTTTAGATCATTGTTAGCAGTATATAATCATAAATCTGTTTATTTGAACTGGCCATTTTGATAGACCGATTTATTGATTATTTTTCGACGAGACTATTTCAACCATAAGTAAATCGATAACAAGTCGACAGTCTTAAAATTTAGCAAGTAGTATAAATGAGCAAATATTCGTACCAAAAAATGTTTCAATTTCAGAACTAATCCGACGTACGCCGTTATATTACTGCGTTTCCAATATGGCGGCTTGGGCGCGGCTGTCACGTGCCTTATCCCTAATACGTAGCGGTTATATCAGCTCTAGAGGTCGAAAATAATAGTGAGACAAAGTCATCGCTATATCTATTTGTTCGAAGAGGGGTTTAATGGTATTTAGGAGTTATCTTACCAGTCCAATATGGCCGGTTCGAACATACGTAGAACTTTCGCCCAACACGACTTCCAGAACAGAGGTTATTGAATAACTCTTGACGTAGTAAGGTGTGGTAAACTTTATCGTTGAAGTGAAAGGTTATTTTTAGGTATTCGCCTGTGGATCTCGGATATTATTTATTAGAAATGACTAACGTTTATCGATAATTGTTCATCTAACATAGTTGAAGTTGTTATTTCATCGATATTATAAACTTATTATATATAATTATTAACCATATCTCTCTATATTCTATGAACTCTATATATGGTGACATTGTTTGGTTTTTCCGATTACCAATATGGTAAAATGGCGTTTGTATAGAAATTAAACTCTGAATAAAGCATACTAGAATATCTAGCAACACATCTCAATAGATTATTTTTATGATTTGTATACCATTCATCCCACTATTCTTTTCGAATATAATACTTCCTCCTTCAGGAATACTCTTGGTGGGAAACATTCTTAAAGATATCATCTTCAGATTAGAACATTTCTAAAGTAAGTACAGCATTTCTTAATTTTTTTTCGTGATTTGCTCTAGTTTTCTCGCATACTGACTGAAAGTTTGGCACTAACTGAAATGCGAACATACATAAATAAACCATAGTTGAAATATTGGTTTATATGGAAAAATGTGGTTTTATGGTGCGTTTGATATTTTTATTATGCAGATATGTACCTACGATGATGAACTTACGCAATTCCAAGAAATTCTAAAATGACCGAAGTGGTACTAGGGGTGAAAATAGGTTGATATAAACTGCCAAATAATTAATCAATCTGATTATAAACTTATGTACTGAAAGAAGCAGAACGATAGCGCAATTAATTACATAAATATCATAAATTATTTCTCAGTATTATGTCCATGGTCTGCACAACGAAACTGTAGATAAAACTCGCCCAATGAATATCAATAATTTAATCAATCTGATTATAAACTCATGTACTGAAATAGTTGGAAGCAGAACGATAGCGCAATTATTTACATCTAGGTATCGCAAATTATTTCTCAGTATTATTTCCATGGTCTGTACAACGAAAAGGTAGATAAAACTCGTCCAATGAATGTCCAGGTAGAGGTAGGAGTAAAGAATTACTTTTCATGGGTTACATTATTACAATCAGGTAGCGGACCCAGTTTTCTGGAATAAGAAAAATTACTCTATTCGAAAACATCTATCTATCATACGTTATCGACTGTGAATATAGGTATACTAAATATGCGAACAAAATTACACAAATATTCTTCCGATTGGTATAGTTGAAAATGGTTTACTGGTGATGAAATAAAATATGAAATTAATTTTAGGGGAATTATATTTTTCATCATGATAATGTTTCTACAGGAAAATCGCAAGATGTGATATTATCGTCAGAATATTGAAATGAATTTAAAGGTATTTCGAAACAACCGCTCAACAATACTTAGCGGTTGAGATGTTTTTTTACCTGTATTGCACTAAATCTTTGAGTGTTTAAATCCAACTTTCATAATTCACGTCTTTGTCTTCAATATTCATCAATATTCGCCCATAATTCTCCAATCTTTCAACATAATTCTATCCAATTCGCAACTCGTAAAATAACATTTTGAAAAATATATCAAAAAACGAAAATCGCAATTAACTTAGCAACAGCTTTAGGTGTAAATAGTTAACTAAAAATTTTCAATCTCAAAATGATTTTGAATCGGAATTTCTTGTCTTTTTGCTGCATAATGAAATGAATGAATTTTCTTGTCTATTGGTTGCACCTACCCATAAGGGCCATATGTAGACATCTGTATAATATGACGATAGTGTATTGGCCTGCATTATATCTTTTTAACGTGTCTCTAATGTTATGATAATAACGTCAATCTTGCACGTTGAGTCTAGATTTAACATTTCCGATTGAAGCATTTCTTTTTGGTTTGAATTTTCAATAACAAATTTCAGAAATTGAGAAGGAGGATAGAATTTTGTTTTTAATTATACTCGAAAGAATTTAAATCTCTTTTAAAATTAATCTTTAGAATTCTTATACTTCACCACAAGGACTTTCTCGAGATACGTAATGAGCTAATAATGGAAGTAGAATAAGAGGAAGCTGATGAAATTAGTACGAGGTGTCGCGATTAGACGGATCTAATTAAGAAAAAAAAATTACATAAGCGGCAATTAAAGGCAACAAAAGCAACGCGGTGACTGATTACTAAAATAATTATACACAGCTCATTCATATACTCCGAATACTTCTCTTTGTGCGGAATTTATCAAACCATTCATTCATCTTTGCCGATATTTCAGAAATATTTTCGTTTTCTTTATATTTAAAGTATTCTTTCGATTATGTCACATATGTTCTATATTCACTTCTCAATTTCGTACTTTCAGTGTTTTATTTTGTTCTATTTTTTCCCTTATTTTTTAATGGTAATGTTATTAGTTCTACTCCTTTATTCATAATTGATTAAACTAATATTTAAATGTTTCATTAGGTCATTCATAGTTGTATAAAGCAGGAAGTATGGAAGTTTCATTTTTGCATTTTAAACTGTCATTCATTTTATGATTATTACCTTAAGTTGCACGTTTTGAGTATAAATTTGAAATTTCTGATTCAATTCTTTGGCTTTAACATTTCAATTTACAATTTCAGATATTGAGCAGGAAGATAGAACTTGATATTTTTTCAATTCAATGTTCTAATTCTACTCGAAAGAATACGAGTATCTTTCAAAATTAATCTTCAGAATACGTAGGTATACTTCACAATAAGGAATTTTCTCGAGATATGTTATGAGCTAATAGTGTAAGTATACTAAGAGGAGCTGAAGAAATACAAATGAAGTTAGTCCGAGGTGACGCGATTAGACGGATATAAATTAAGAAAAAAAAAATTACATAAGCGGCAATTAAAGGCAACACATCCAACGCGGTACTTGATTACTAAAATAATTATACACAGCTCATTCATATACTCCGAATAGTCCTTTTTGTGAAGAAATTTTCCAACTATTCATTTATTTTTGTCGATTTTTCAGAAATATTTTTGTTTTCTTCAGGTTTAACGTATTCTTTCGATTATGTCGTAAGTTCTATATTCACTTCTCAGTTTGGTACTTTTAGTATTGTAATTTGATTTTATTTCTTTTTAAATGGTAATTGCATTAGTCGTACTCATCAATTCATATTTGATTAAATTAATATTGATATATTTTTCATTAGGTGTCCTTTATAGTTGTATAAAGTGAGCAGGAAGTATGGAATTTGTATGTTTGCATCTTGATCTGACTGAAGGGTTACTTCTGTTTCATGGTTCTACATTTTGGATACTTTTGCAACTAGAATGAGTGAATGCGGAAATAGGTTGAGAAAAACTGCCCAATATTTTATCAGTCTGATTATAAACTTGAGCACTGAAATATTTGAAAGCAAAACAATACCTCAATTAATTACATATATAATACATTGTTCCTCCGTATTAATTACGTGGTCTGCACTACGAAAAGGTAGATAAAACTCGTTCAATGATTGTCCAGGTAGGGGTCCAATTAATGTCGATGTAGGAAAAAATAATTACTTTTCATGAGTTACATCATAACAATCAGGTAGCGGAACCAGTATTCCTGGAAAAAAAATACTCATTTGAAAAAATCAATCTTCCAGGACTTCCATCGACTGTGAATATAGGTATATTAAATATGCGAAAAAAATTACACAAATATCCATTATCCGATTGGTATAGTCGAAAATGGTTCATTGGTGATCCGATAACATCAAATTGATTTTATGGGAATTATATTTTTCATCATAGCAATCTTACTATAGGAAAATCGCACGATATGAAAATATTGTCAGAATATTCAAATTAATAATTTTCGAAAGAACCGCTTAACAAAACTGAGCGGTTAAGACATATTCTTCTATTTTATTACCTGTATAGAATCAAATCTTTTCGTGTCGAGAACTAAATTGAATAATTCACGTTTATATCTTCAATACTCATTATCAATATTCGCCCATGTTTCAACATAATTATCCAATTCACAAGTCGCGAAATAACATTTTGAAATATGTATCAAGAATCGAAAAATCGTAATTAACCTACCAACCGCTCCAGGTGTACATAATTAACTACACATAAACACATTTCAGTTTCCAAATATCATAAAATGATTTTGAATCGAACTTTTCTGTCTTCTTTGTTGCATAATGAAATTAATGAATTTTCTTGGAATTGGTTGTACCCATATGTTTACAAGTGTATAATATATAATAATAATATGACTAGTGTATTGGCTTGCATTATATCTATATTAACGTGTCTTCAATGTGATGATTATAACGTTTAATTTGCACGTTTGAGCCTAGATTTAAAATTATTGATATCAGTGTTTCTTTTTGGTTGAATTTTCAAATAACAATTTCAGAAATTGAGTAGGAAGATGCCATTTTTAATTTTTTCAGCGTTGTCTAAATTTCAAATTTCTGATTCAATTCTTTGGCTTTTGTAATTCAATTCACGATTTCAGATATTGAGCAGGAAGATTAAATTTGGTATTTTTTCAATTCAATTTTCTAATTTTACTCGAAAGAATATGAATGTCTTTTAAAATTAATCTTCATAATACCCATACTTCACAATAAGGAATTTTCACCAGATATGTTATGAGCTAATAATGAAAGTTGAATGAGAGGAAGCTGCAGAAATATTAGTCCGAGGTGACGCGATTAGACGGATATAAATTAAGAAAAAAAAAGATTACACAAGCGATAATTAAAGGCAACAAAACCAACGCAGTAATTGTTGATTACTGAAAGAATTAAACACAGCTCATTCATATACTCCGAATAGTCCAGTTTGTGAAGAAATTTTCAAGCCATTCATTTACTTTGTCGATTTTTCAAAACTATTTTTGTTTTCTATATATTTAACGTATTCTTTCGATTATGTCGTATAAGTTCTATATTCACTTCTAAATTTCGTACTTTCAGTATTGCATTTTGATTTTATTTTTTTTAATGGTAACGGCAGTAGTTGTACTCATTTATTTCATATTTGATTAAACTAATATTGATATATTTTTCATTAGATGCCAGTTATAGTTGTATATTCTGAGCAAGAAGTATGTTTTTATGCATTTTAAACTGACTGAAGGATTACTACTAATTTATGGTTCTACATTTTGGATATTTTGCTACTAGAATGAATGAATGCGAAAAACTGCCAAATATTTTTTTATCTATCTGGTTATAACTTTATGCATAGAAATATTTGGAAGCAGAACGATAGCGCAATTTCATATATCATAAATTGTTTCTCAGTATTATATACGTGGTCTGTACAACGAAAAGGTAGATAACATTCGTCCAATTAATGTCGATGTACGGGTAAAGAATTACTTTTCATGAGTTATATTCGAGGTTATATTATAACATTCAGGTAGCGGAACCAGTTTTGCTGGAAAAGTACTCTATTTGAAAAAATCAATCATCCATAAGTTATCGACTGTGAATATAGATATAATAAATATGCGAAAAAAATTACACAAATATACCCACATTATCCGATTTGTATAGTCGAAAATGGTTGGTGATCGATCCAATAACATGAAATTTTAGGGGAATTATATTGTTCATCATGGCAATCTAACTATAGGAAAATCGCACGATATGAAAATATTGGCAGAATATTTAAATTAATAATTTTCGAAAGAACCACTTAACAAAACTGAGTGGTTAGGATATATTATTTATATGGTCTTACCTGTATTGAATTACTCGTTGAGATCCAAATTCCATAATTCACGTTCTTATCTTCAATATTCATTATCAATATTTGCCCATCTTTCAACATAATTATCCAATTCGCAAGTCGCAAAATAACATTTTGAAATATGTATCAAAAAACGAAAAATCACAATTAAGTTACCAACCGCTCTAGGTGTACATAACTGAATACACATAAACACATTTCAGTATCCAAATGTCATAAAATGATTTGGAATCGAACTTTTCTGTCTGCTTTGTTGCATAATGAAATTAATGAATTTTCTTGGATATTGGTTGTACCCATATGGGTCATATGTAGACATCTGTATAATATACAGTGTCCGGGGAATAACTGTACATACTCTTACCAGATATATAGTCGGACTTGCTGATTACTGATTGACTATAAAAAATTTATTTCTGGATTTCCCTAGAAAGCTACAGGGTGATTTTCCAACTTCATGGAAATACTTAGACCATCTTAAAATCTAAACTTATTGACGGATATTATTGAAACTTGGGAGGTTATTGGCACATGCTAAGGTAGAGTCAGAAAGATATCAATTATTTCATTATAATAATGAAATAATTGATATCTTTCTGACTCGACCTTAGCATGTGCCAATAACCTCCCAAGCTTGAAAGACATCCGTCAATAAGTTTAGATTTTATGATGGTCTAAGTATTTCCATGAAGTTTGAAAATCACCCTGTAGCTTTCTAGGAAAATCCAGAAATAAATTTTTTATAGTCAATCGCCAATCAGCTAGTCCAACTCTATATCTGGTAAGAGTATGTACAGTTATTCCCCGGACACCCTGTATAATAATAATATGACTAGTGTATTGGCTTGCATTATATCTATTTTAACGTGTCTTCAATGTAATTATTATAACGTTAAATTTGCACATTTGAGCCTAGATTTAATATTTCTGATTTCAGTATTTTTTTTGGTTGAATTTTCAAATAACAATTTCAGAAATTGAGCAGGAAGATAAGATTTTTTATTATTTCAGTTTTCAGTTTTGGGTCTAAATTTAAAATTTCTGATTCAATTCTTTGGCTTGAATCTTTCAATTTAAGATTTCAGATATTGTGCAAGAAGATTGAATTTGGTATTTTTAAAATTCAATCTTGATTATACTCGAAAGAATATGAACGTCCTTTAAATTAATCTTAAGAATACCCATATTTCACAATGAGGAATGTTCTCCATATGTTATGAGCTAATAATGAAAGTAGAATAAGAGGAAGCTGAAGAAATATTAGTCCGAGGTGACGCGATTAGACGGATATAAATTAAGAAAAAAAAAGATTACATAAACGGTAATTAAAGGCACCAAAAGCAACACGGTAATTGATTAATAAAACAATTCTACACAGCTCATTCATATACTAAGAATAGTCCTCTTTGTGAATAAATTTTCAAGCCATTCATTTATCTTTGTCGATTAAAAAAAAAAATTTGTTTTCTATATATTTAACGTATTCTTTCGATTATGTCGTATAAGTTCTATATTCACTTCTCAATTTCGTACTTCCAGTATTGTATTTTGATTTTATTTTTTTTAATGGTAATTGATTAAGTTATACCCATTTATTCATATTTGATTAAAATAATATTGATATATTTTTTATTAGGTGTCATTTATAGTTGTATAAAGTGAGCAGGTTTGCGTTGTAAACTGAATGATGGGTTACTACTACTTCATGGTTCTACATTTTGGATAATTTTGCAACTAAGATGAATGAATGCAAATATAGAAATTAATTACATATATCATAAATTCATACATCAGTATTATATGTATACGTGGTCTGTACAACGAAAAGATAGATAATAATCGTCCAATTCATATCCATTTGGGGGTAGAGAAATACTTTTCATGAGTTACATTATTACAATCAGGTAGCGGAACCAGTTTTCCCGAAAAAAGAAATTTGAAAAAAACGATCTTCATCGACTGTGAATATAGGTATACTTAATATGCGGAAAAAATTACTCTAATATGCATTATCCGATTGGTATTGTCGAAATTGTTCATTGGTGATCCAATAACATCAAAGTAATTTTAGGAGAAGTATATTTTTCATCATGACAATCTTACTATAGGAAAATCGCACGATATGAAAATATTGTCAGAATATTGAAATTCATAATTTTCGAAAGAACCGCTTAACAAAACTGAGTGGTTAAAATATATTTTTCCTATTTTATTACCTGTATTGAATTAAATCTTAATTAACCTACCAACCGCTCCAGGTGTAAATAATTAACTACACATAAACACATTTCAGTCTTCGAATGTCATAAAATGATTTTGAATCGAACTTTTCTGTCTTCTTTGTTGCATAATGAAATTAATGAATTTTCTTGGATATTGGCTGTACCCATATGGGTCATTTTTAGGCATCTGAATAATATGACTAGTGTATTGTCGCTTGCATTATATATATATTAACGTGTCTTCAATTTTATGATTATAACGTTAAATTTGCACGTTTGAGCCTAGATTTAAAATTTCAGTATTTCTTTTTGGTTGAATTTTCAATTAATAATTTCAGAAATTGAGATACAATTTTTAAATTTTTCAGTTTTGAGTCTAAATTTAAAATTTCTGATTCAATTCCTTGGCTTGTGTATTTCAATATACGATTTCAGATATTGAGCAGGAATATTAAATTTGGTATTTTTTCAATTCAATTTTCTGATTTTACTCGAAAGAATATGAATGTCTTTTAAATTTAATCTTTAGAATACGTCACAATAAGGAATTTTCTCCAGATATGTTATGAGCTGATAATGAAAGTATAATAAGAGGAAGCTGAAGAAATATTAGTCCGAGGTGACGCGATTAGACGGATATAAATTAAGGAAAAAAAAAGAGATTATATAAGAGGCAATTAAAGGCAACAAAACCAACGCAGTAATTGTTAATTACTGAAAGAATTATACACAGCTCATTCATGTACTCCGAAAAGTCCTCTTTGTGCAGAATTATTCATCTTTGTCGATTTTGTAAAAAAATTAGTTTTGTCTTTATATTTGAAGTATTCTTTCGATTATGTCATATGTTCTATATTCACTTCACAATTTCGTACTTTGAGTATTTTATTTTGCTCTAAGTTTGATTTACTTTTTTTCAAAAATAGTAATTTCATTAATTGCACTCATTTATTCATATTTGATTAAACTAATATATATATATGTATATCTGTTTCATTAGGTGTCATTCATAGTCAGTTGTATAAGGTGGCCAGGAAGATATGGAATTCTATATTTCACATTTTAAAGTTTCTGCAATGCTATGATTATTATCTTAAAGTTGCCTGTTTGAGGCTAGATTTGAAATTTCTGATTCATTTCACTTTGGCTTGAATATTTCAATTTATGATTTCATAATTGAGCAGGATGAAAATTTTTATTTTTTCAACAACAATTTTACTCGAAAGAATATGATTGTCTTCAGAATACTTATACTTCACAATAGGGAATTTTCTCGAGATATGTTGTGAGCTAATAATCGAAGTATATTAAAAGGAAGCTGAAGAAATACAAATGAAGATAGTCCGAGGTGACGCGATTAGACGGATATAGATTAAGGAAAAAAATAAATAAGTGGTAATTCCAGGCAACAAAACCAACGTGGTAATTGATTACTAAAAGAATTATACACAGCTCATTCATATACTCCGAATAGTCCTCTTTGTGAAGAATTTATCAAACCATTAATCTTATTCGATTTTTAAAAAATATTCTTGTTTCCTTTATATTTAAGGTATTCTTTCGATTATTATTCTATATTCACTCCTCAATTTTGTACTTTCAGTATTTTATTTCCTATTTGATTTGTATTTTTGAAAAATAGTAACTTCATCTGATGAAACTACTTATATCTGTGTCATTCATAGCCAGTTTTAAAGAGATATGCAGAAGGAATTTGAATCGGGGCAAAATACAGAAAGCTCAACCAAAATTTGAATTTTTAATCGACGATATTCCGGAGAAATCACAACATTCTACATCCACCAGATTTCCAAAGCTCGGCCGAGACCATTCATAGTATCTAGTGAATATCTATGTATGATTATAATTAAGATTATGAAGAACAGTTAGACCGAACACTTCGCGATTAGGCGGATTTAAATGTTGATGAAGAATACGAACATATTCAAACTACCAAGTAGGACCAACACAACGCTCAACATATCTCTTTTATTTTGTAGTCTTGCTGACCTTTCTGGAAACTGAGGGATGTAATTTTTTATATTTCTCTCCAAGATCACAAAAATATCGTTGATTTCATAGACTTTAATACTTTGTTATTATATCCACTTTGAATTTGATTTCATTTAGTTTTTTCAGTGATAAATAGGGGATATTATTTTTTAACGAGTTTTCATAATAAACAAATTTTTTACTCCAATTTTTAATCTAGGCTGATTTAACACCACAAAAATTTAATGAACGTAATTTTGCGAATTAACGTTAGGAAACAAAAGCTTATTTTGTGGTTTTACAATATTAATGTTAATAGTTCATCAATCTCGTATGTTAATTCAAAACTGATTCATTTCATATCTATTAACTTGCATCATCAACTATTTTATTCGTGTAACATCATCAATAAGCATGTGCATATTTAGTTAATTTTTTGTTCAACTGTTTTAATGTCGAATAGGCTTTGGCACTGGAGTGGGATTGCGTGAAATATCGTATATACTTTTTAATGGACATAGTTGAAGTGTTCTTGCACCTGTGTATTTTTGTACCTTTTAATTCGAATTATTTTGTTTCATGATTATCGTGCTTGCTTATAACGAAATGCTGTTTGCTCAAAGTTGAAAATATATGTAGTGTCACGTTAGCATATTAGCACTAAATTTAATGATTTATAGTATATTGTTTAAATTGTTACGATTGAGATAATATACCAAAGATATAAATGGTGCCGTTCAGATCTCAGAAGTTGACTATACTTTTTCGCGACTTGGTCATTTCAAGAGGAAGAATGCAATTTGAACGATATTGCATATTTCATGAATACCTGCCACGTCGATTATAATGGTTGGGTGTAACTTTGATTTCGGTTACTTGATGCGCGATGATCCTGAATATTTGATTTATGACAATTAGAACAATTCTTAGTATCGATGTGACATATGTATCTCATCCGCAAGTTATTGTGAATAATCGTAGTTATGGTTGGAGTTTATTCTCTGTGCGTTATCTAAAGCGCAAGTTTGGATATTCCTAGCTTTCTATTTGACGCTGTATCACTTCCAAAGTGATGCGAAACCAGTTCAAACCAGAGAAATAGAGGGAAATCCCTCTATTTCTCTGGTTCAAACTGATTTCGCATCAGTTTGGAAGTGATACAGCGTCAAATAGAAAGCTACTATTGTTTCTCACTCATCTGATCAATATTGGTGACTATTCCCCTCGACAAATTTCAATCAATCATATTAACACATATGATACAAATCACTCAAGGGCGTAGCCAGGGGGGGGGGGGGTTGGGTGTTCAAACCCCCCCCGAAATGTTATTTTTCTCTTAAAAAAAAATTTTCTGCAGAAAGTGACCCTTACACACCGAAATCCCTAATTCCTTGCTACGCCCTTGAAATCACTTAGCAACGAAGCAATATGAATGCAGCGTGAAAATATCCGGTTATTTGCACGTGTGCTTCAGGTGAATATTTTTGTGACGATTTGAACCATCGAATACATTCGAGATGGTTCTCAAAAAGATTTTATTTATTTAAATTACAGTTAGTATTATTTCTGCACTACAATTAAAATTGAGTGAATTTTTTTTCGGGAAATAGTCCCTAATACACCCCTCGTGCTTTCCAAATTATCGAATATTTTTCCTCCTGCACTTCGTGCGGTCGGGAAAATATTCGAGTATTTGGCAAGCACTCATGATATAACAACTGAATATTCATATTAATTCTAATAGTCCAAGATTATTTCATTTATATTCCGTTATTTATTATTTATATACATATGAGCTTGATGAATGTTGGAAATGGTGGTATAGCACTAAAATAGCATTGATGATGGTACCTATAGCACTATAATAGCATTATAATTATTCACGTTTAGTTGCATATATCATAGGCATGAGACGCTTTAATTGGTAGGAATAAATCGTGAGAAACATAAGGTAATGCCAAGTATAGGTACTGAATCATCTGTAGATATTATTATGTAAATTGGTGTTGAAATTATGGTCGTTATTGAAACTGAACATTCGAAAAAAATGACCAGCCGAAATTTATTAAAAAAAAATTTGCATGAATTAATACAGTACAAGGTTTTTTTATCAAGCAAAAATTCGGAAGAATAAAATATCAATATTAATGATTGCAAGGTATAAGTGGAATTGAGCTGTTATGTAACTGAAGAGATTACTAGATGGTCGAAAGTTTTATAAAAGAAAATTCGAAAAAAAAGAGGTGATTTTGTTGCGCATATGAAAGCATGGTAGAACCCGTTGAACTAGAAACTGAAATTTGTTCGCTATTTAAGTCAGTAGAATACCCCTTTAGAAAAGAAATAGTCGAAATTAGTAACGCTAAAATTCGAATGAATAAGGTTTTGTAGCGCATAGGAAGGGTAGAAACTGTATAACTTGAAAGTATAATTCTGCTGTATAACTTGGAAGTATAATTCTGCAGGAATTGTATTATGTTTATGTTGGATTTATATTTGATTGTAGCAAAGATAATCGGCCGTTATGTTTTTGTCCGCATTTAATCCCAGGAAAGATTTATTTGGAGGGGAGGGTGTTGAATTGATAATAGGAAATATCTTTCATATAAAATTAAAAAGCCACACTTTTTTCCCGATCGAACTTGCAATCGTAATACTGTTAGATCGAATATAGTCGAATAAATGAAGATATATAAATTGTTCAACTGATTGATAGATGAATTGGATCTTATGGTTACTTGTTGTATAATTACAGATTAACATAATTTATTTATCCAGTACGAAAATGTGATAGAGATGCGAAATCGTATCTAGTTTCAATTAAACATTATTAATTGGATTCAAAAACAGCATGTGCATAATTGTGTCCAAATTCATATGCCTAATCTTTCTCTATTGATATTTGTAACTTAATTTAGAATATGCTTTCACAAAAAGTTTAATGAGTAATACGGCAATATTATTTTTCCATACTAGTAATAAGGGCATTATGAATAGACTTCTTTGTCACATCGGTCTTGAAATTTATTTCGATCAACTTCGTAGGTCGTTTAACTGTCACTATCACAGAAGCCTGGTTAACTAATACTCATAACGGATTTCATAGATTTTTAGTCACTGACTAGCAAGTTTTTGGAAGCGATCTCTTGAACGATATAACTTTCTCATTTCAATTTGACAAAAAGTTTCGTTTGCACCATTGGCGTAGATGCGACTGCTGCATTATATGTAATAGCTTGTCCAGAGCGTGATGGATTTTTTCTGATAACTGTTTTGACTGTCACGTCAGCTTTGTTTCACTAAATACATATCTTTATTAATTGTAGATTTATAGATTCTTATATTTGTGGTATAGATTGAAACACTAACGGATTAGAGTGTTTGGTACTTTTGAGATCTTCAGTTCCTAAACAAAGAATGCGTTTTAAGAATATATATTTGTTTGATCATGTATCTGAAGGTTTCATAGGTAACAATAATTTTCGCCTTCGATACTTTTTAATACCATTTGTCATCACAGGTTATGTTAGAATTTATGTAAACCCAAGTTTAATTGTTTATGCTTAACGTTTGAATTAACGATAACATGATGTGTTATGCCTTTGTTTTGAAATATCTAGTTCCCATATTAATTTCATAATAATGTAATGTATGCTTACTTTATTGATTTTATACGATTGTGTCGGTGAAGTCCAGAGTTTGAATGATGAATCTCGAAGTGAATATGATTTGCATCTTTCGGAGTATCTTGTATCTATGCTTTCCTTTGCACGATTTTACGCAATCTGTTACTTGTTCAACATAGTAAAACCTTATTTATTTTCACTCGCAATTAAAAAACCCATAACTCCAACATTTTCCTCGCCAAGTTATGGGAAATTTAGCCTTCGATGTGTGCTTTTATGAATGAAAATAGATTATTAGAAAAATTTCAGATACAATTATATTATGATCCAGGTATGATCGAAGGATCGGAATGATTGGAACAGGCTTGATAAATTTTCGCTTTGGAATGAATTGCTTCAATCGAAATTTGTCATTAGAGAATTGAGATTGCACGCATATAATGTTTGTTCACGTATGAAATGCAACGATACATATGAAAAACATTCCGATTAGAAATGATGATATCAAAATACAAATAAGGTAATCACTTGGTGATTGTATTTTTGTGGACATATTGAACAATCAAGAAACCGAAATATTCTGTAATAACTTTCACAATTTTATCTTTTCGATATATAGGGACTTTATAATTGAATGGCATTATTTAGGGAGAATATTCTATGCATGATTTCATGTCCATAAGTTCATATATACATATGTCCATTTTCAATTCATTTTTGATATACAGGGTGTTAGCATTATCAACTAGTATTATAAAATTCTTCATTCTGAAATTGTAATTAGTATTCTAGTTTCCTGAATTCAAACTAAATTGTGAAAAGTCCTATCCTGTAAAATTACATAATTGTAGCTCCATACTTTTTACTTGATGACAGTTCGTAATACTGAATAACTAAGAGATCTCTGCTTCATTACGAAAATAAAACATTTTTCGAAATTAATTTAACACCATGTATATCAGATTTGAAGAGGGAACGGACCTGTTTATATGTTTACTTATGAACTTTTTGACTTGAAATAATTCATAGAATTAACTCCTTAAATATTAACATTTAAATCAGAAAACACCCTGTATATTATATCCCAAGAAACTTAGTATCTATAAATGACAAATTAAAAGTATACCAACTGAAATACAATATATGTGATATACAATATATGTTTACAAATCTGTAAAATTGTTTTGCAAACAAGTTGTCCGTATTCCGTTGTGACATGGAATCGGTAAGTCTACATGGTGGCGCAATGATTTTGATATAAATTAAAGGTTCCATGGGTTTCAAGTTGAAAAACGAAACTGGTATAATTTATTTCGTTTATATTTGTTATGTGTCCTGTATCTCAAATTTTGTTGGTTCAATGATTGTATATTTGTGGTGATATATTTTTAATTTGGAATTCATAGGAACTGAATTTCTTGGGATAATATACCTATTGTAAATAAATTATTGAGTTGTCACATAATTTTCTGTTTCATATTATTGATAATAATAATACCAAAACATCTACTACAATAATTTTAGCATTTATAGTGATAATAATAATACCAAAACATCTACAATAATTTTAGCATTTATAGTGATAAATCATTCTAAATGTAGGTTTGTTTATAAATGAGCATTCAAAATATAGGCGAATAAAAGATTATTTAGAACTGATATTTAATCATTAAACATCTTCAAATGAAAATTTATCATTTATTGTTGAACAATCATTTTTTTAAACATTTTCAATTCAGTATTTAAGTTTCAAGTAAGCATGTTCACAAAAGTGTTTGAAAGTTTGAGCTTTTTCCAACTGAACTCACTGCTGAATGTCATACTACTCTGTTGCAAATAGGCTTTCGCAAAATAGTAATATGGGTTTGCTGCACATCTTGGATACACTAAAATAAAAGATGAATGTTAAGTTACGCTCCTTTGTAATTCGTACTTGCTTAGAGATGGGAATTACTTGTATTTGTATGTGTCATGTGCGCATGCTGTCACTAAATTATATAATTAATTATACGCTGACAAAAATTCAACGTATTTGTCGTGTGGATTGAGATATTGAGGGTTTGAATGATTGGTACCGTTAAGATCCTCAGCTTCGAAATGAAAATTGGGTTGATGATCGGCTGAGTGGTAGAACGTTACAAATTCGCGATTAGCTCATTTAGGACAGGAGATAATAATATTATATATTTCATTCTGTTGGTGTGGATTTTACGCATATCAATTATTTTTCCCAAGTACTCGATAACATGTTTTCATTTTGTTAACATACACTTAGTCCAAGTTTGGCTTTACCTGCTACCTGCCACATGCCACCAGCTACCTGCCACATGACAATGCTACTACTTCTCTAAATGTTGTTATAGCTAATATAAATATTTGTATGTTATTTATTCCAATAGCTACTTCATCCATGTCCGATTGAGAATGTGGTTTAAAGTTTTCATTCACTATCTTATATCCCTATTTTGACTAAAATCTAATCATATTTTAAACTGAGCACGTATAGTTGAAAAAGCAATGAGTTCGAAGATTTTTCTTTGGAGATTCTCAACCGAATATTCGTCCTTATGGTGACAATATTGTTCCAAGAATTATTGGAACTTTATATCCACAAAAAAATTATTCTTAATCTTCAAGGCATGGAATAATCTAAAACATGTGTAACATAATCTCATTATGGCCATTCCCTATGAAATTTGTGCATTTTTCATTGACGATTTGATTACGGAAAGTTATTGATAATTGAAAAATAGAGCATTGGAAAATATAAACCTGCGATGAAAAATAAGGTCTTGTTGGAAAATAATAAAAGCTAGAAAAGTGTAAATTCAATATTGAATACTTCCAAAAATATTGTTCGACAAATCCATAATAAGGTGATTAGCTGTAGATTTATCTTCGCATTCATTTCAGAGACTCCTGCATTCTCTACAAGACGACTTGGCGAGTAAGAGTAGTATATTAACAATTCGAAAATCTGAGGTATTTGTAGTCTATTACTACTATGTACAAATGCCAGTGTAGTTGTTCACAAATGCCAGTGTAGTTGTTCGCCATTAAATTTAGGAAAGAGATTCATTGAAAAAATGATCAGAGGCGCCGAAATTTATTATGAATGTATTGGACCGAATATAAAACCACAAGGTATGCTTGGTATCATTACAAGGTAGAAAATGCGTGAATTGACAGTTGCATTTTGTTCGCCATGAAACTCTATTGAAAATTATAGCACGACAAATTCGATTGAATGAACAACGGCCGATATTTGTTGATTTAAATAGGAAGGTTGGCAGTTGAATTCGGTCCGCTGTTATAAACAACAAAAAAACCATTGAAAAATGCGAACATATGAGTCGAAAATTGTGATCTTGAATTCTGATGAATATAAAAAACATACAGTTATGGTTGTAGGTATTTTACTACAAATTGGTGCGAATTATATTCACTTTTAAGTGTTGACATTTTGTCTACTAGAAATTGCTTTGGCCGTTTAATTCTGTTTTCCATAAATTTTGCGAAAAGCTCCATTGAACCATTTCACGGATAAATTTCGCTAATATGATCTATAGTGGGTTGAAAACTAATAATGAAAAATTTGATTGAATAAAAAGCATCAGATATTTCTGCAAGGTGAAAAGGCCGTTAACGATAAAATCAAAGAAAAAACTCCCATTGAACAATATGGGGAATTTATTAAACCAAAAGAAAGTGAATTGCCGGATATATTATGTTAGTCATGAAGTGAATTGGCCCTTAAATTCTGATCGCCTAGAATATCATGTTAAAAACCTGTTGAAACATATAACACGGTGATTGGAAAATTATGAAAGGATGTTATGAGTTGGAGGAAGAAAAAACATATTATATATTTTGATCGATATATCAAGGTAGAAAAGTTGTTCTTCGTACCCATTGATAAGAGTGACAAGATGGTCAATTTTTACCAATTTGATTGAATAAAAAAAAACTTCGTGTTTGTTGCGTATTTTTGAAAAAAATGCTGCTGAGAGATATTAGTCAAAATTTATGAAACATGAATTAGGGTTAATGCGGAAAGTACATAGGAAAAAAACCTGTTGAAACATATGACTTGGTGAGTGGAAAGCTATGAAATTTGGTGGAATAAAAAAACACAATATGTGTTGATTATTAAATCAAGGCAGAGAGATTGTAATTTTTTTCTTCAGGAATTCACGAAAAATAACGGTTGAAAAATATGACCATATGGTCGAATTTTAACCAAAATTTGGTCGAATATAAAAGGCACGTTGTGTTGCTTTTTTTCTGTTTTTGACAGTTATTAAATTCAGGAAAAAAATCCCGTTGAAAAATATGAACAGTTGGGCAAAAATTGGTTTGAACTTTTGTAAATGATCTGAATAATTAGTGTCGGTATTGAATCCAGGAAAAAACGCAAGGAAAAGTAAGACCAAAAGAGAAGAAATTTATTTACCAAAAATGCGTATGGTTAATAGAAGGTAGAGGAATGAATTTAAAGTATAATTCTGATCGCTATCAAATTTGGTAAAGGGACATAGCAATAATTAATCATTAGTGCAAGGTAAAAATTGTGTGAATGTGTGGAGTGGATTTCTGTTCGTCGTCAAACTCCTGAAAAATGCGACAGAGCTGTTGAAAATTATGAAAAAAAAAAAATTCGTATGAATAATATACATAAACAGAATATTATGGCAAAGTGGAAAGAGTGAATATGGCAGTTTAGTTTATTATCTAAGTTATTGAATTAAGGAAAAATATCTTACTGAAAAAATTGAGAGAACGAAATTTATTGCTGGTTTGAGTAATTTCGCGAGGTATATTTGCTAATTAAAAGTATAATTTTCTTCGACATTGAATTCAGGAAAACACTACCTAAATGAATACCCAAATAGAAATTTATGATGGAAGTGAATAGAATATACATAAGGTATATTTGCGTATTGCTAGGTATAAATGGTACCTAGTTATAGTTATTATGTTCACGAAAATGACACTGCGGTGACAAAATACATCATTGAAGATCAGGGCGGAATAAGGAAAATCCCAAGTTATTTGTTGTCCATGAGTCCTAGGTAGACATTGTGACCATAATGTGCATTAACAATTGAATTATGTTCGCTGTCAATTTAAAAAAAACCAAAGGAAATAAATACTTGGTATGGTTTGAGAATTATAAAAAAAAATCCGATTAATAAAAAAGCGCAAAATAGATGTTTGTTCATTATGTCCAGGTGTAAATTGGAAAATACTCCTATTATGACCAGGTGAAAAAAAATAACAATATATGGTGACCCCTATGATTAATTTATATAACAAAAATGCGGATGAATTAGAAATAGTTAACTCATTGGTTGAGTTATGTGCAAGATAAAATTGTAAATTAAAAGTATAATTCCTCTATATGCTATCGAATTGAGGAAACAACTCATTGAAAGAATATGAAGGGTCAAAACTCAATGTACGATGAATGGATTCAAATGATTTAAAACTGCATAATATATTTCTTGCGTATTATTACTGAGTACAACAAATGGTATCAAATGATAATGTTATTCTGCTGGTCATTTAATTCATGAAGATGACCCATTGCAAAAATGGACAGAGGTGTACAAATTATGAAAAAACTGAGCGAATAAAAAAAGGATAAGGTGTTTGTTGTCAGTTAGTATGAAAGGTAGGAATTGTGTGAATTATTCTTTCGCTATAAACTCGCCAAATAAACTATAACCAATGTACTATTGGGTTCAACATTGTTTGACAAAAATTTGGATGAATAAAACGATCAAAATATTTATTGGTGAACATAGTACCGTGGAATAACAGTAATTTTGTTCGCTTTTAAATTTAGGAAAATAATCCTTCGAAAAATGATGAATAGCTGAGCAGTTTATGTTTATGAAGTAGACATTCGGATGCGTATAAATTTTACAATTTAATGCAACGCGTATTTATGGTATAAAGATAAAATAGGCGTAGACTGACAGTTCAATTCTGTACGCAATTAACATAAGGCACTAAAGATAGAGAATAAAATCAGATGGATCGCAATTCATGGAATACAAATTTGAATTAAGTAAAAAATTGTGATAAATTTGTTATTGCGAAGTAGGAATATTAAGTCAGGGAAAAGAGAAACCATTGAATGATATGCACATGTGTTTGAATTGCTTAAACGAATTTAGAATGAAGCTAGGAATGTTATTTGTCATCAATGTATAGAAATGATATATATTTTTTACTTCATTACAGTTCGTTAATAAATTCAGTAAATAAGAAATTGAAAAACATTAACTCAAGTTATTTGATGCGTATTAGTGAAAGGTAAAAATTATGCAAATCGGTGGTCTTTGTTCACGTTCAGATTAAGGAAGAAATATTGAAATGTATGAATGGAGCAAGAAAGAAATGTATGTTGACGAAAAGAGCACAAAGAAAATATTTCTATTGCTAGGTATGGATATTGTGTGAATTGGCATGTCCGTTATTATAACCGGAGAAAAACGCCATTAATATTACAAAATTAGTCCAAAGGAACGTATATTCGGACGAATAATATAATAACATGACGCATCAAATAATATGATCAAGATATTGCTTTAATTGCAGTGTGGAAATTTTTGAAATTGACTGTGCGATTCGGTTCTATATTGTCTTAGAATATTGAGTTAAAATTAGTGAAACGAATTTAGATGAATAAACTCAATGTTAGGATTTTGTGGGGTATTATTGCAGGTATAAATTGTGTTCACTATTTAATCAAGAAAAAAAAATCAATTTAAGAATATGTTCACAAGAGTCTAAATTCTTAAGAAAATCGTTGGATGGCAGTCTATCCGCCGTATTCACAAAGCATTCAATCTCCGTTAAGTCCTAACTCAGGTCCTCAGTTAAGGATAAATTGGGGATAATAAGCAACAATAAGGGATAGGGGTTGTGAAACAGGCCTGTTTCACCACCGTTAAATACGTAAACTGAGGTTACGATTCTTATTTATCCTTAACTGAGGACCTCAGTTAGGACTTAACGGAGATTCAAACACTTAACAATGCTTTGTGAATACGGCGGTATATCTTTGTCTGCTTTTAGATTCAGGAAAAACAACAATAAATGTTATAATCAGTTTGATCATATTTCTGCTCGCCGTCAGGGAAACGCGCAGTAACCAAGTGCGTATAAATGGTGTAAATCTACATTCTTAGTATATTATGTTCGCTATAGGATTCAGAATTCTCTATTGAAAAATTTGACCAGGGGTGTCCAAATTATATGATAATTCGGCGTATAAGTTAGACAAGGTGTGCATTGTCATTGAATTAAATGTTGCAAATTTATAAAAAAGGTATAGGTATTATTTAGTATTTAAAATATACGGATTCTTTCTACTTCAGACCAAATGTACCGATGTTGTTACCGAATTTTTACAATTTTTTTTATAACATAGGCACCACTGAACGCAGGATATAACGGTAACATTTTTGATTGGCGCATTAGAACAGTAATTTATATCTTGATAAATAGTTTTAATCTAATTTAATTCTCTAATTTTCAACCCCAATCTGAATGGGAGATTCCCACTGTAATATTATGTTTTCTATGAATTTCCCCCCTATATATCATGTAGAGGCTCATTCATTACTTTTATTTATTTATTTTTTATCCTCTTATCTTGGTGCTTTAGATGACTGATATACATTTTATTTTACATGCTGGTTGAACGCTCTATGTTGATTTATTTATATATTGTTTTGTTCTACTGACGTGCAATAAACCATATTCTGTATGTGTCACACAGTCAATAAACTATCCATCTATATATCTCTACAAAACCCTCTGTACGCCAATAATTTCAGGGACAAATGAAAATATAACACGTGCGAAATAAAAATTCGCATTATTGAAAACAAATATTTTTGCGTCTCACTGTAACGTACAAATTGTGTAAAAAGGCAGCGTAATTCTGTTCTATATCTCCAAATTTCTGTTTCTATATAGAATGACGAAGGTATCTCTAAAAATATTTTGCTATTTATTTTAATTAAGTTCGGTATATAAAGTGATGTGGGTATATCTACAAATGTAAACTGACCACCAATAGTTTAAGGTACAAAAACACACATGGTTGGAAAAAAATATTTTTGCGTATTACTGAACGGTAGAGATTGTGAAAAAATGCAGCGTAATACTGTTCGCTATATAACATGATGTAGGTATCATCAATCAAAAATTAAGTTTTTGAACGTATCATGTATGATTTTATCCATTACTTTTTTGTATTTATTTTTTATGCTCTCATCTTGAGGTTTCAAATGAACTGATATCCATTTTATTTTACATGTTTGTTGAATTCTCTATAAGTTGAATTATTTATACATTGTTTTGTTCTACTGAAGTGCTATAAACCATTTTCTGTATGTGTCACATAGTCGATAAACTATCTATCGATATATCTCTACAAAAACAATCTGTACGCCTATAATTGCGGGGACAAATACCATAGGAAAATGAAAATATAACTTGTTGCGAAACCGAAATTAACATGATTGAGAAAAATAATCTTTACATAGATATCACTGAAAGGTCGTAATTGTGTAATTCTGTTCGCCATATAAAATGAGCTAGGTAAAAACCATGGGAAAATGGAAATATTCCAGGTGCGAAAGCAAATTTCACATGATAAAATAAAGATATTTTGCGGATTACAGAACAGTAGAGATTGTGTAAAAAGGCAATGTAAATATGTTCACCTTATGAAACTATGTAGGTATCTCTAAAAAGACAATCTGTGCGCCAACAATTTCTGAGTCAAAAACCATAGGAAAATGAATAGTACCAGGCGCGAAACCAAAATTCACATGTTGAACAAATACATTTTTTTCGTTTAACTGAAAGGTAAGAAGTTGTGTAAAAACACAGTGTAATTCTGTTCGCTATATAAAATGATTTAGGTAACTCTATGTCAAATTGTACGCCAATAATTTCAGGAAGAAAAACCAAAGGAAAATGAAATTATACCAGGTGCGAAACCAAAATTCACATGATTGATGCAATATATTCTTGCGTATCACTGAAATGTAGAAATTCTGAGAAAAGGCAACGAAATTCTGTTCGCTTTATGAGATGATGTAGGTATCACTAAAACTACGCAAATAACAAAAAATTAGGAAAATGAACATACCAGGTATGAAACCAAAATTCGCATGATTGAATACAGATATCTCCGCGTTGTACTTAGGGGTAGAAATTGAGTAAAACCGGACTGTGAAAGACGACGTATAAAAAGGCAGCATAATTAAATTATCTTCGCTATATGAAATGATGTAGGCATTTCTTTCTACACAGTACACAGGCAATCTGTACGCCAATAATTTCTGGGATAAAAACTAGGTAAATGAAAATATACTTGGTGCGAAATCAAAATTCACAAGATTGAAAATAGTTGTATTTGCGTATCACTGAAAAGTTGAAGTAGACATTCTGCGTGAACATATTCAGATAAAATTTCTATATGTATCTAAACACATGTAAAATTGATATAAAAACCTATTGAGAATAAAATAATGCAAGGTGTGTAAAAAAAACCGACTGCAAATTCCCATGAAACGAGACGCAACTATTGATTTTTGCCGATTATATCAAACCACAAATGTATTGGCAGAGTTATTCTGCTTGTTGGTAAATTAAGGGAAAAACGTATTAAAAATTTAATGGAAATGGATTGAACATGCGTTCATGTGATGTGAAAAAAGTTTATTATTTTGCGTATGAAGCGTTGTGAATGAGCAGCATAATGCTGTTTGGTAATTAATAAAAGTAGAATTTGTTTCGAAATATAATGGGTAATGATATCGAAAGTATAACAGTATTAAGAATAATAGTATTAAAATGAGTCTCGAGTCCACACTACTGGCATTGTTTTTATGATTACGAAGTGAAAAGGATCGAAATATCGTTATAATAAAGGATGAGGAGGTGGGTGGGCCATCCAAAAAAAATACCAAATGCGTCAAAACTAAACTGGAATAAATTCTTAGAATTTAAGAGCAGCACAAAAGGTTTGATGCGTAAATTTGAAATAGTGGTAGAAAGTAAATTGAATGCTGTTTCCTACATACAAAAATGAAAATATACTAGGACGAACCAAATTCACCTTATAGAAAAAAGATATTTTAGCGTATTAAAGGCAGTGTGGTTCTCTTTACTATTCAATTAATGAAAATATTTATTGTTGAATGACGACGTCCATAGGAGTCGAAAATTATGATGAAAAAATCTCATGTATAAAAAAAGGATAATTAATTGGTTGCGTATTTTTGCGAGCTTTAAATGATGTTGGTATATCTACACTAACAATCTGTATGCCGTACACTAATAATTTCTTGGACAAAGGGATTGGGAAATGAAAATACACCTAGTAAGAAACCAAAATACACATGATTGTTAATAGATATTCTTGCGTATGATTGAAAGGTTAGAGTTGTGTTAAATGGCAGCGTAATTCTGTTCGCTGTATAAAATGATGTAGGTATCTAAACAAAGAGAATCTATACAAGTTCAACATTAATTCAAGGGACGAAAACGAAAGTTAATGATAACGCCAGGTGCGAAACCAAAACTCATAAGATCGAAAAAAGATATTTTTGCGTATCACTGAATATTAGAAATTATGTTAAAAGGCAGAGTAATTCTTCGCTATATAATATGATGTAGGTATCTCTAGAAAGACAATCTGTACGCGCATAACTTCTGAGAGAAGAGCGATAGGTAAAAGGAAATATACCTGGAGCGAAACCATAATTCACATGATTTAAAAAACAAATTTTTGCGTATCACTCAAATGTAGAAAAAAGGCAGCTTTTTCTCTTCCATATCTAAAATGATGTAGGAATGTCTTCAAAGACAATCCATTTCCCAATAATTTCAGGGACAAGAACGATAGGAAAAAAAAAATGGTGTGAAACCAAAATCCAAATAATTCAAACAGATATTTTGCTCATTACTGAATGGTACAAATTGTGTAAAAAGGTAGTATATTCAGTTCGCTTTATAAAATGATGTGTGCATCTCTACAAATACAATGTGTGCGCCTATAATTTCAGGGAAAAAGACGATAGATAAAAGAAATTATACCTGGTGCGAAATAAACATTCTTTAATCAAAAAAAAAAAATATCTTTGCGTATGACTGAAATTGAGTAAAAAGGCAGTATATTATGTTCGCCTTTTAAAATGAAGACAATCTGAACGCCAAAAGTTCCAAGAAAAAAAACGAAAGGTAAATGAAAATAAACCTAGATAGAAAAAATATATTTTTGTATATCACTGAAAGGTAGAAATTGTGTCAAAAGACAGTATAATCTGTTCGCATCATAAAATTAAGTAGGTATCTCTAGAAAGACAATCTGTACGCGAATAATTTCAGGGACAAAAACGATAGGAAAATGAAAATACTTTAGGGGTGAAACCAGAATTCACATGATTGAAAAAATATATTTATGCGGATCACTCAGATGTAGAAATTGAAAGAGACAGCGTAATTATGTTCGCTAAATAAAATGATGTGGACATTTCTAGAAAAGCAATCTGTACGTAAATAATTTCTCGGACAAAAACCATAGGAAATTTATAATGCACTAGGTGCGTAACTAAAATTCACACGATTGAAAGAAAATACTTTTGCGTATCACGAAAAATACAATCTGTACGCCAATAATTTCATTGGCAAAAACCATAGGAAGATGAAAATTACCAGGTGCGAAATCATAATTCACATGATTTCAAAAAGATATTTTTGCGTATCGCTGAAATGTAGAAACTGTGTAAAAAGACAGCGCTATATAAAATGATGAAAGTATCTCTACAAAATCAAATTGTAAGTCTATAATTCGTAGGAAAATGAAAATGCCGTAGGAGCGAAACCAAAATTCACAAAATAGAAAAAATATATTTTTGCGAATCACTGAACGGTAGAATTTCTAGGAAAAGGCAGTGTAATTCTGTTCTCTATATAAAATGATGTAGGTATCTCTACAAAGACAATCTGTACGCTCATAATTTCATTATCAAAACACATGGCAAAATGGAAATATTCCATGGGAAACCAAATTTCACATGATAAAACAAAGATATTTTTGCGGATTACAGAACTGTAGGAATTCTGTATAAAGGCAGTGTAATTCAGTTCGCTATATAAAATTTTGTAAGTAACTCTACAAAGTCAATGTGTACGCCAATAATATTAGGGAGAAAAACCACATAGGAAAGTGAAATTATTCCAGGTGCGAAACCAAAATAAACACTATTGATAAAATATATTTTTGCGTATCACTGAAAAGTAGAAATTCTGTAAAAAGGCAGTGTAATTCTGTTCGCTATATAAAATGATGTAGGTTTCTGTACAATGACAATCTGTACGCCCATAATTTCAGGGTCAAAAACCATAGGAAAATGAAAATGTACAAGGTGCGAAACTTAAATTCACGTAATGGAAACGAGAAATCTTTCGTATAAATTCAAGGTAGAAATTATGTAGGAAGACAGCGTAATTCTGTTCTCTTAATAAAAAGATGTAGGTATCTCTAGAAAGTCAATTTGTACGCCAATACCTGTTGTGAAACCAAAATTCATATGATTGAGAAAATATATTATTCGTTTCACTGAATAGCAGAAATTGTCTGAAATGAAAGCGTAATTCTCTTCGCTAAATAAAATGATGTAGGTATCTGTAGAGAAGCAATCTGTACGTCAATAATTTCAGGGACAAAAACCATAGAAAAATGAAAATACACTAGCTGCGAAACTAAAATTCACATGATTGAAAGAAAATACTTTTGCGTGTCATCTAAAAGTAGAAATTATTTAAAAAGGCAACGCTATTCTGTTTGCTTTATAGCATAATATAGGTATCTCTAAAAATAAAATCTGTACGCCTATAAATTCACCGACAAAAACCATTGGAAAATGAAAATTACCAGGTGTGAAATTCTGATTTCGCACCTGGTAATTTCATAGATTAATTTCATAGATAATTCATAGAATTTTAAAATAATATTTTTGCGTATCGCTGAAATGTAGAATCTGTGTAAAAAGACAAGCGTAATTCTTTGCGTTATATAAAATGATGTAGGTGTCTCTACAAAAGACTATCTGAATGCTCATAATTTCAGGGACAAAAACCATAGGAAAATATACTAGGCGCGAAACCAAAATTCACATAACAAAAAAAAAATATTTTTGCGGATGAGAGAACGGTAGAAATTGTTTGAAAAGGTAGTGTAATTCTGTTCGCTATATAAAATGCTCTACAAAAGACAATATGTACGCTCATAATTTCAGGGTCAAAATCCATAGCAAAATGAAAATATAATAGGTGCGAAACCAAAATTCATTGATTGAAAAAAGACAGCGTAATTCTGTTCGCTATATAAAGTGACGTAGGTATCTCTTCAAATTCAATTTGTACGCCAATAATTTTAGGAAGAAGAACCAAATGAAAGTAAAGGTATACGTACACCTTTTGCGAAATCAAAATTCCAAAAACTAACATGATTGAAAAAAGAAATTTCTGCGTATCATCGAAAGGTAGAAATGCCAATAATTTCAGGGTCAAAAACCATAGGAAAATGATAATATTTCAGGTGCGAAAGAAAAATTCATGAGGTAAAAAAAAAAGAAATATTTGCCTATAACAGAACGGTAGAAATTGCATAAAGAGGCAGAATAATTCAATTATCTTCGCTATATAGAATGATGTAGGTACATATTTCTATATAGGCAATCTGCACGTCAATAATTTCTGGGATAAAAACTATAGGTAAATGAAAATATACCTGGTGCGAAACCAAAATTCACAAGATTGAAAAAAAAAGTTGTATTTGCGTATCACTGAAAAGCAGAAGTAGAAATTTTGTAGTGAGAACATAATCAGATATAATTTCTATATGTATCTAAACACATGAATAAAATGATGCAAGGTGCGTAAAAAAAGTAATCTACAAATTCGCATGAAAAGAGATGCAACCGTTGATTTTTGCCGATTATATCAAGCCAAAAATGTATTGCCAGTGTTATTCTGCTTGTTGGTAAAATTAGGGAAAAACGTATTGAAAATTTAATTGACATGGATTGAACATGGACTCATGTGATGTGAAAAAAGTTTAATATTTTGCGTATGAAACGTTGTGAATTGGCAGCATAATGCTTTTTGGTAATTAATAAAAGCAGAATTTCTTTGGAAATATAATGGTGAATGATATCGAAATTATAATAGTATTAAGGTGAGTCTAGAACGTACACTACTGTCAGTGTCTTTATTCAAAGTGAAAAGGAATGAAATATGGTGATTATAAAGGATGTGGAGGTGGGTGGGCCATCTAAAAAAAACAACTGCGCCAAAAATAAAAAGGGATAAATTCTTAGATTTTAGGAAAAGCACAAGATGTTTGATGTGTAAATTTGAAAAAAAAAATTCAATTGGAAGTAAATCGAATGCTGTTTCCTATATACAAAAATGAAAATATTCCAGGTCCAGCACCAAATTCACATTATAGAAAAAAGATATTTTTGCATACTAAAGGAAGTGTAGATCTTTTTACTATTCAATTAATGAAAATATTTATTGTTGAAGGACGGCGTCCATAGGAGTCGAAACTTATCATGAAAAATATCTCATGTATGGGAAAAGTACAATTAATTTGTTGCATATTTTTGTGAGCTCGAAATGACGTTGGTATATCTACACTAACAACTATCTGTACACCAATAATGAATAAATTGATGCTGGAATCTCGACAAAGTATAATATGTACGCTGATAATTTCTGGGACAAAGCGATAGGGATATGAAAATACACCTAATGAGAAACCAAAATTCACATGAATAAAAAAAGGTTAGAATTGTGTAAAAAGGCAGCGTAATTCTGTTCGCTATATAAAATGATGTAGGTACCTATACAAAGAGAATACAGCTTTAATTCCAGGGTCATAAACGTGTGTGCGTATGACTGAAATGTAGAAATTGTGTAAAAAGGCAGTATACTCTGTTCGCATTATAAAATGAAGAAGGTATCTCTAGAAAAAACAATGTGTACGTCAATAATTTCAGGGAAAAAAACGATGACTGAACGTTATGACTGAAAGGTAGAAATTGTATCGAAAGACAGTATAATCTGTTCGAATGATAAAATTAAGTAGGTAATCTCTAGAAAGACAATACGTACGCCAATAATTTCAGGAAAAAAAACGACAGGTAAATGAAATGATACCACAGCGAAAGAAAATTTCACATGATCGAAAAAAGTTATTTTTGCGTATGACTGAAATGTATAAATTGTGTCAAAAGTCAGTATAATCTGTTCGCATTATAATATTAACTGAAACGACATAAAATGAACTAAAAACGATATGAAAACGAAACTATACCAGGTGCGAAACCAAAATTCTCATGATTGAAAAAAGAAATGTTTGTTTATGACCGAAATATAGAAATTTCGTAATAAGGTAGTATATTCTGTTTGCATTGTAAAATGAAGTAGGTATGTCAAGAGAGTCAATCTGTACGCCAATAATTTCAGGAAAAATAAACGATAGGAAAATGAAACTTTACTAGGTGTGGAACCAAAATACACATGATCGAAAAATAGTTATTTTTGTATCTAGTGCGCGAAATGCTACTTTGGTGATCGAGAACTGATTTTTTTAACGAGGCGCAGCCGAGTTAAAAAAATAGTCGAGATCACCAAAGTATTTCGCGCATGAGATGCAAACAAAATTTTTTCTACAAACGCCAAAAATATTGTTCTAAAATAAGTAACATGCATAGCTTAATATGAAAAATAGTATTGAACTGGCTTAAAATGTTTTTCCAAATCAAGTAAATACTGTAACTATGAAAATAAAATGGCATTTGTTTGTTTGATTGAGGAACATAAAGGTTAAAATATAAAAACTCCATATAGTTTACATGCAGTGTGCGAAGTAAGTACTTCGCACACTACTTCGCGCACGGTGTCATGGTAACGAAGGAAAATGAAAAAAAGGGTCACTTCGCATATTGTTTTCAATGCGCGAACCTTGTCATTTTTTGACGTTTGTAGAAAAAGGTATTTTTCCGTATGACTGAAAGGTAGGAATTGTGTCGAAAGACAGTATAATCGGTTCGCATTATTAAATTAAGTAGAAGAACTAGAAAGACAATCTGTACGCCCATAATTTCGGGGAAAAAATCCATAAGAAAATGACACTATAGGTACCAGGTGCGAAACCAAAATTCACATGATCGAAAAAAGTTACTTTTGCGTATGACTTAAAGGTAAAAATTGTGTCAAAAGGCAGTTTATACTGTTCGCATTGTAAAATGGAGTAGGTATCTCTAGAAAGACAATATGTACGCGATTATTTCAGGGAAAAATCGATAAGAAAAAGAAACTATACCAGGAGTGAAACCAAAATTAACATGATAGAAAAAAGGTATTTTTGCGTAAGATTGAAAGGTAGAAATTGTGTCAAAAGACAGTATAATCTGTTCGCATTATAAAATTAAGTGGGCATTTCTAGAAAGACAATCTGTACGCCAACAATTTCAGGGAAAAAAACGATAGGAAAATGAAACTATACCAGGAGCGAAACCAAAATTAACATGATCGGAAAAAGGTATCTTTGCGTATGACTGAAAGGTAGAAATTGTGTAGAAAGACAGTATAATCTGTTAGCATTATACAATTAAGTAGGTACCTCCAGAAAGAAAGTCTGTACGCCAATAAATTCAGGATAAAAAAAGATAGGAAAATGAAGCTATACTGGGTGCGAAACCAAAATTCACATGATCAAAAAAAGGTTAATTTGCGTATAATTGATAGGTAGAAATTGCGTCGGAAGACAGTATAATGTGTTCGCATTGTAAAAACAAGTAGGTATCTCTGAAAAGACAATCTGTACGCCAATAATTTCAGGGAAAAAAAACCATAAGAAAATGAAACTATACTAGGATCGAAACCAAAATTCACATGATCGAAAAAAAATATTTTAGCCTGTGACTGAAAGGTAAAAATTGTGTCAAAAGACAGTTTAATCTGTTCGCATTATAAAATTAAGTAGGTATCTCTAGAAAGACAATGTGTACGCCAATAATTTCAGGGAAAAAAACGATAGAAAAATGAAACTATACTAGGTGCAAAACCATAATTCACATGATCGAAAAAAGGTATTTTTGCGTATGACTGAAAGGTAGAAATTGTGTCAAAAGACAGTATAATCTGTTCGCATTGTAAAATTAAGTGGGTATTTCTAGAAAGACAATCTGTACGCCAACAATTTCAGGGAAGAAAACGATAGGAAAATGAAACTATACCATGAGCGAAACCAAAATTAACATGATCGGAAAAAGGTATTTTTGCGTATGACTGAAAGGTAGAAATTGTGTCGATAGACAGTATAATCTGTTCGCATTATAAAACTAAGTAGGTATCTCTAGAAAGAAAATCTGTACGCCAATAATTTCAGGAAAAAAAAAGATAGGAAAATGAAGCTATACTGGGTGCGTAACCAAAATTCACATGTTCAAAAGAAGGTAATTTTGCGTATAATTGATAGGTAGAAACTGTGTCGGAAGACAGTATAATGTGTTCGCATTTTAAAATTAAGTAGGTATCTCTAAAAAGACAATCTGTACGCCAATAATTTCAGGGAAAAAAAACGATTGGAAAATGAAAAGTCATTTTTACGTATGACTGAAAGGTATAAATTGTGTCAAAAGTCAGTATAATATGTTAGCATTATAATATTAAGTAGATATCTCTCGAAAGTCAATCTGTATATCAATAGTTTCATAAAAAAAAACGATTTGAAAATGATACTATACCAGGTGCGAAACCAAAATTCTCATTATTGAAAATAGAAATTTTTTTGTATGACCGAAATTTAGAAATTGTGTAAAAAGGAAGTATATTCCGTTTGCATTGTAAAATGAAGTAGGTATCTCTGGATAGTCGATCTGTACGCCAATAATTTCAGGAAAAAGAAACGATAGGAAAATGAAACTTTACTAGGTGTGAAACCAAAATACATATAATCGACAAAAGGTATTTTTGCGTATGACTGAAAGGTAGAAATTGTGTCAAAAGTCAGAGTAATCTGTTCGCATTATAATATTAGGTAGATAACTCTAGAAAGACAATCTTTACGTCAATAATATCAGGAAAAAAAACCATAGGAAAATGAAACTATACCAGGTGCGAAACCAAAATTCACATGATTGAAAATAAAAATTTTTGTGTATGGCCGACATGTAGAAATTCTGTAAAAAGGTATATTCTGTTTGCATTGTAAAATTAAGTGGGTATCTCAAGAGAGTCAATCTGCACGCCAATAATTTCAGGAGAAATGAACGATAGGAAAATGAAACTTTACTAGGTGTGAAACCAAACTACACATGATCGAGAAAAGGTATTTTTGCGTATGACTTAAAAGTAGAAATGGTGTCGAAAGACAGTATAATCTGTTCGCATTATTAAATTGAGTAGGTATCTCTAAAAAGACAATCTATTCGCCAATAATTTCAGGGAAAAAAACGATAGGGAAAGGAAACTATACCAGGTGCGAAACCAAAATTCATATGATCGAAAAAAGGTATTTTTGCGTATGACTGAAAGGTGGAAATTGTGGCAAAAGACAGTATAATCTGTTCGAATTATAAAATTAAGTAGGTATCTCTAGAGAGACAACCTGTACGCCAATAATTTCAGGGAAAAAAACGATAGGAAAATGAAACTTTACTAGGTGCGAAACCAAAATTCATATAATCGAAAGAAGGTATTTTTGCGCATAACTGAAAGGTAGAAATTGTCACGAAAGACAGTACAATCTGTTCGCATTATAAAATTAAGTAGGTATCTCTAGAAAGACTATCTGTACGCCAATAATTTCAGGGAAAAACAACTATGGGAAAATGAAACTATACCAGGTGAGAAACATAAATACACATGATCGAAAAAAGTTATTTTTGCGCATGACTGAAATGTATAAATTGTGTCAAAAGTCAGTATAATCTGTTCGCATTATAATATTAACTGAAACGACATAAAATGAACTAAAAACGATATGAAAACGAAACTATACCAGGTGCGAAACCAAAATTCTCATGATTGAAAAAAGAAATGTTTGTTTATGACCGAAATATAGAAATTTCGTAATAAGGTAGTATATTCTGTTTGCATTGTAAAATGAAGTAGGTATGTCAAGAGAGTCAATCTGTACGCCAATAATTTCAGGAAAAATAAACGATAGGAAAATGAAACTTTACTAGGTGTGGAACCAAAATACACATGATCGAAAAAAGGTATTTTTCCGTATGACTGAAAGGTAGGAATTGTGTCGAAAGACAGTATAATCGGTTCGCATTATTAAATTAAGTAGAAGAACTAGAAAGACAATCTGTACGCCCATAATTTCGGGGAAAAAATCCATAAGAAAATGACACTATAGGTACCAGGTGCGAAACCAAAATTCACATGATCGAAAAAAGTTACTTTTGCGTATGACTTAAAGGTAAAAATTGTGTCAAAAGGCAGTTTATACTGTTCGCATTGTAAAATGGAGTAGGTATCTCTAGAAAGACAATATGTACGCGATTATTTCAGGGAAAAATCGATAAGAAAAAGAAACTATACCAGGAGTGAAACCAAAATTAACATGATAGAAAAAAGGTATTTTTGCGTAAGATTGAAAGGTAGAAATTGTGTCAAAAGACAGTATAATCTGTTCGCATTATAAAATTAAGTGGGCATTTCTAGAAAGACAATCTGTACGCCAACAATTCCAGGGAAAAAAACGATAGGAAAATGAAACTATACCAGGAGCGAAACCAAAATTAACATGATCGGAAAAAGGTATCTTTGCGTATGACTGAAAGGTAGAAATTGTGTAGAAAGACAGTATAATCTGTTAGCATTATAAAATTAAGTAGGTATCTCCAGAAAGAAAGTCTGTACGCCAATAAATTCAGGATAAAAAAAGATAGGAAAATGAAGCTATACTGGGTGCGAAACCAAAATTCACATGATCAAAAAAAGGTTAATTTGCGTATAATTGATAGGTAGAAATTGCGTCGGAAGACAGTATAATGTGTTCGCATTGTAAAAACAAGTAGGTATCTCTGAAAAGACAATCTGTACGCCAATAATTTCAGGGAAAAAAAACCATAAGAAAATGAAACTATACTAGGATCGAAACCTAAATTCACATGATCGAAAAAAAATATTTTAGCCTGTGACTGAAAGGTAAAAATTGTGTCAAAAGACAGTTTAATCTGTTCGCATTATAAAATTAAGTAGGTATCTCTAGAAAGACAATGTGTACGCCAATAATTTCAGGGAAAAAAACGATAGAAAAATGAAACTATACTAGGTGCAAAACCATAATTCACATGATCGAAAAAAGGTATTTTTGCGTATGACTGAAAGGTAGAAATTGTGTCAAAAGACAGTATAATCTGTTCGCATTGTAAAATTAAGTGGGTATTTCTAGAAAGACAATCTGTACGCCAACAATTTCAGGGAAGAAAACGATAGGAAAATGAAACTATACCATGAGCGAAACCAAAATTAACATGATCGGAAAAAGGTATTTTTGCGTATGACTGAAAGGTAGAAATTGTGTCGATAGACAGTATAATCTGTTCGCATTATAAAACTAAGTAGGTATCTCTAGAAAGAAAATCTGTACGCCAATAATTTCAGGAAAAAAAAAGATAGGAAAATGAAGCTATACTGGGTGCGTAACCAAAATTCACATGTTCAAAAGAAGGTAATTTTGCGTATAATTGATAGGTAGAAACTGTGTCGGAAGACAGTATAATGTGTTCGCATTTTAAAATTAAGTAGGTATCTCTAAAAAGACAATCTGTACGCCAATAATTTCAGGGAAAAAAAACGATTGGAAAATGAAAAGTCATTTTTACGTATGACTGAAAGGTATAAATTGTGTCAAAAGTCAGTATAATATGTTAGCATTATAATATTAAGTAGATATCTCTCGAAAGTCAATCTGTATATCAATAGTTTCATAAAAAAAAACGTTTTGAAAATGATACTATACCAGGTGCGAAACCAAAATTCTCATTATTGAAAATAGAAATTTTTTTGTATGACCGAAATTTAGAAATTGTGTAAAAAGGAAGTATATTCCGTTTGCATTGTAAAATGAAGTAGGTATCTCTGGATAGTCGATCTGTACGCCAATAATTTCAGGAAAAAGAAACGATAGGAAAATGAAACTTTACTAGGTGTGAAACCAAAATACATATAATCGACAAAAGGTATTTTTGCGTATGACTGAAAGGTAGAAATTGTGTCAAAAGTCAGAGTAATCTGTTCGCATTATAATATTAGGTAGATAACTCTAGAAAGACAATCTTTACGTCAATAATATCAGGAAAAAAAACCATAGGAAAATGAAACTATACCAGGTGCGAAACCAAAATTCACATGATTGAAAATAAAAATTTTTGTGTATGGCCGACATGTAGAAATTCTGTAAAAAGGTATATTCTGTTTGCATTGTAAAATTAAGTGGGTATCTCAAGAGAGTCAATCTGCACGCCAATAATTTCAGGAGAAATGAACGATAGGAAAATGAAACTTTACTAGGTGTGAAACCAAACTACACATGATCGAGAAAAGGTATTTTTGCGTATGACTTAAAAGTAGAAATGGTGTCGAAAGACAGTATAATCTGTTCGCATTATTAAATTGAGTAGGTATCTCTAAAAAGACAATCTATTCGCCAATAATTTCAGGGAAAAAAACGATAGGGAAAGGAAACTATACCAGGTGCGAAACCAAAATTCATATGATCGAAAAAAGGTATTTTTGCGTATGACTGAAAGGTGGAAATTGTGGCAAAAGACAGTATAATCTGTTCGAATTATAAAATTAAGTAGGTATCTCTAGAGAGACAACCTGTACGCCAATAATTTCAGGGAAAAAAACGATAGGAAAATGAAACTTTACTAGGTGCGAAACCAAAATTCATATAATCGAAAGAAGGTATTTTTGCGCATAACTGAAAGGTAGAAATTGTCACGAAAGACAGTACAATCTGTTCGCATTATAAAATTAAGTAGGTATCTCTAGAAAGACTATCTGTACGCCAATAATTTCAGGGAAAAACAACTATGGGAAAATGAAACTATACCAGGTGAGAAACATAAATACACATGATCGAAAAAAGTTATTTTTGCGTATGACTGAAATGTATAAATTGTGTCAAAAGTCAGTATAATCTGTTCGCATTATAATATTAACTGAAACGAAATAAAATGAACTAAAAACGATATGAAAACGAAACTATACCAGGTGCGAAACCAAAATTCTCATGATTGAAAAAAGAAATGTTTGTTTATGACCGAAATATAGAAATTTCGTAATAAGGTAGTATATTCTGTTTGCATTGTAAAATGAAGTAGGTATGTCAAGAGAGTCAATCTGAACGCCAATAATTTCAGGAAAAATAAACGATAGGAAAATGAAACTTTACTAGGTGTGGAACCAAAATACACATGATCGAAAAAAGGTATTTTTCCGTATGACTGAAAGGTAGGAATTGTGTCGAAAGACAGTATAATCGGTTCGCATTATTAAATTAAGTAGAAAAACTAGAAAGACAATCTGTACGCCCATAATTTCGGGGAAAAAATCCATAAGAAAATGACACTATAGGTACCAGGTGCGAAACCAAAATTCACATGATCGAAAAAAGTTACTTTTGCGTATGACTTAAAGGTAAAAATTGTGTCAAAAGGCAGTTTATACTGTTCGCATTGTAAAATGGAGTAGGTATCTCTAGAAAGACAATATGTACGCGATTATTTCAGGGAAAAATCGATAAGAAAAAGAAACTATACCAGGAGTGAAACCAAAATTAACATGATAGAAAAAAGGTATTTTTGCGTAAGATTGAAAGGTAGAAATTGTGTCAAAAGACAGTATAATCTGTTCGCATTATAAAATTAAGTGGGCATTTCTAGAAAGACAATCTGTACGCCAACAATTCCAGGGAAAAAAACGATAGGAAAATGAAACTATACCAGGAGCGAAACCAAAATTAACATGATCGGAAAAAGGTATCTTTGCGTATGACTGAAAGGTAGAAATTGTGTAGAAAGACAGTATAATCTGTTAGCATTATAAAATTAAGTAGGTATCTCCAGAAAGAAAGTCTGTACGCCAATAAATTCAGGATAAAAAAAGATAGGAAAATGAAGCTATACTGGGTGCGAAACCAAAATTCACATGATCAAAAAAAGGTTAATTTGCGTATAATTGATAGGTAGAAATTGCGTCGGAAGACAGTATAATGTGTTCGCATTGTAAAAACAAGTAGGTATCTCTGAAAAGACAATCTGTACGCCAATAATTTCAGGGAAAAAAAACCATAAGAAAATGAAACTATACTAGGATCGAAACCTAAATTCACATGATCGAAAAAAAATATTTTAGCCTGTGACTGAAAGGTAAAAATTGTGTCAAAAGACAGTTTAATCTGTTCGCATCATAAAATTAAGTAGGTATCTCTAGAAAGACAATGTGTACGCCAATAATTTCAGGGAAAAAAACGATAGAAAAATGAAACTATACTAGGTGCAAAACCATAATTCACATGATCGAAAAAAGGTATTTTTGCGTATGACTGAAAGGTAGAAATTGTGTCAAAAGACAGTATAATCTGTTCGCATTGTAAAATTAAGTGGGTATTTCTAGAAAGACAATATGTACGCGATTATTTCAGGGAAAAATCGATAAGAAAAAGAAACTATACCAGGAGTGAAACCAAAATTAACATGATAGAAAAAAGGTATTTTTGCGTATGACTGAAAGGTGGAAATTGTGGCAAAAGACAGTATAATCTGTTCGAATTATAAAATTAAGTAGGTATCTCTAGAGAGACAACCTGTACGCCAATAATTTCAGGGAAAAAAACGATAGGAAAATGAAACTTTACTAGGTGCGAAACCAAAATTCATATAATCGAAAGAAGGTATTTTTGCGCATAACTGAAAGGTAGAAATTGTCACGAAAGACAGTACAATCTGTTCGCATTATAAAATTAAGTAGGTATCTCTAGAAAGACTATCTGTACGCCAATAATTTCAGGGAAAAACAACTATGGGAAAATGAAACTATACCAGGTGAGAAACATAAATTCACATGATCGAAAAAAGGTATTTTTGCGTATGACTGAAGGGTAGAAATTGTGTCGAAAGACAGTATAATCTGTTCGCATTATAAAATTAAGTAGGTATCTCCAGAAATTCAGGGACAAAAACCATAGAAATTCAGGGAAAAAAACGATAGGAGAATTAAACTATACCAGGTGCGAAACCAACATTCACATAATCGATAAAAGGTACTCTTGCGTATGACTTAATGGTAAAAATTGTGTAAAAAGGCAGTTTGTTCTGTTCGCATTGTAAAATGAAGTATGTATCTCTAGACAGACAATCTGTACGCAAATAATTTAAGGGAAAAAACGAAAGGAAAATGAAACTAAACCAGGAGCGAAAACAAAATTAACATGATCGAAAAAAGGTATTTTTGCGTATGACTGAAAGGTAGACATTGAGTCGGAAGACAGTATAATCTGTTCGCAATATAAAATTAAGTAGGTATCTCTAGAAAGACAATCTGTACGCCAATAATCTCAGGGAAAAAACCGCTAGGAAAATGAAACCATACCAGGTGCAAAACCAAAATTCACATGAACGAATGAAGGTGTTTTTGCGTATGACTGAAAGGTAGAAATCTGATCGCATTATAAAATTGAGTAGGTATCTCTAGAAAGACAATCAGTACGGCAATAAATTCAGGGAAAAATACGATAGAAAAATGAAACTATACTAGGTACCAAACCAAAATTCACATGATCGAAAAAAGGTACTTTTGGGCATGACTGAAAGGTAGAACTTGTGTCAAAAGACCGTATAATCTGTTCGCATTATAAAATTGAGAAGGTATTTCTAGAAAGACGATCTGTACGCCAATAATTTCAGGGAAGAAACCGATAGAAAACTGAAACTATACCAGGTGCGAAACCAAAATTCACATGATCGAAAAAAGGTAATTTTGCGTTTGACTGATAGGGAGAAATTGTGTCGTAAGACATTATGATCTGTTCGCATTATAAAACTAAGTAGGTATCTCTAGAAAGACAATCTGTGCGCCAATAATTTCAAGGAAAAAACGGTAGGAAAATGAAACTATACCAGGTGCGAAACCAAAATTCACATGATTGAAAAAAGGTGTTTTTGCGTATGACTGAAAGGTAGAAACTATGTCAAAAGAGAGTATAATCTGTTCGCATTGTAAAATTGAGTAGGTATCTCTTGAAAGACAACCTGTACGCCTATAATTTCAGGGAAAAAAACGATAGGAAAATGAAACTTTACCAGTTGCGAAACCAAAATTCTCATGATCGAAAAAAGGTATTTTGCGTATGACTGAAAGGTAAAAATTGTGTCAAATTACAGTATATTCTGTTCGCATTATAATATTAAGTAGATATCTCTCATTATAATATTAATTAGATATCTCTAGAAAGTCAATCTGTATATCAATAATTTCATAAAATAAAAACGATATGAAAATGAAACTATACTAGGTGCGAAACCAAAATTCTCATTATTGAGAATAGAAATTTTTGTGTATGACCGAAATTTAGAAATTGTGTAAAAAGGAAATATATTCCGTTTGCATTTTAAAATGAAGTAGGTATCTCGCGAGAGTCGATCTGTACGCTAATAATTTCAGGAAAAAGAAACGATAGGAAAATGAAACTTTACTAGGTGTGAAACCAAAATACACCTAATCGAAAAAAGGTATTTTTGCGTATCACTGAAAGGTAGGAATTGTGTCGAAAGACAGTATAATCTGTTCGCATTATAAAATTATGTAGGTATCTCTATAAAGACAATCTGTACGCCAATAATTTCAGGGAAAAAAAAGATAAGAAAAGGAAACTATACCAGGAGCGAAACCAAAAATAACATGATCGAAAAAAGGTATTTTGGCGTATGAATGAAAGGTAGAAAATGTGTCAAAGGACAGTATAATCTGTTCGCATTATAAAATTAAGTAGGTATCTCTAGAAAGACAATCTGTTCGCCAATAATTTCAGAAAAAAAAATGGAGAATGAAGCTATACTAGGTGCGAAACCAAAATTCACATGATCGACAAAAAGTAATTTTGCGTATAACTGATAGGTAGAAATTGTGTCGGAAGACAGTATAATGTGTTCGCATTATAAAATTAAGTAGGTATCTCTAAAAAGACAATCTGTGCGCCAATAATTTCAGGGAAAAAAAAACGATAGGAAAATGAAACTGTAGGTGTGAAACCAAAATACAAATGATCGAAAAAAGTCATTTTTACGTATGACTGAAAAGTATAAATTGTGCCAAAAGTCAGTATAATCTGTTGGCATTATAATATGAGTAGAAATCTCTAGAAAGTCAATCTGTACGTCAATAATTTCATTAAATAAAAACGAAATCAAAATGAAACTATACCAGGTGCGAAACCAAAATTCTCTTGATTGAAAATAGAAAATTTTGTGTATGACCGAAATGTAGAAAATTGTGTAAAAAAGAAGTATATTCTGTTTGCATTGTAAAATGAAGTAGGTATCTTTAGAGAGTTAATCTGTACGCCAATAATTTCAGGAAAAAGACGATAGAAAAATGAAACTATAAAAGGTGCGAAACCAAAATTCACATGATCGAAAAAAGGTTATTTTGCGTATAACTGATAGGTAGAAATTGTGTCGGAAGACAGTATAATGTGTTTGCATAAAATTAAGTAGGTATCTCTAAAAAGACGATCTGTACGCCAATAATTTCAGGGAAAAAAACTTTAGAAAATGAAACTATACTAGGATCGAAACCAAAATTCACATGATCGAAAAAAGATATTTTTGCTTATGACTGAAAGGTGAAAATTGTGTCAAAAGACAGTATAATCTGTTCGCATTATAAAATTAAGTAGGTATCTCGAGAAAGACAATCTATACGCCAATAATTTCAGGGAAAAAAACGATAGGAAAAGGAAACTATACCAGGAGCGAAACCAAAATTAACATGATCGGAAAAAGGTATTTTTGCGTATGACTGAAAGGTCATTGTGTCAAAAGACAGTATAATCTGTTCGCATTATAAAATTAAGTGGGTATTTCTAGAAAGACAATCTGTACGCCAACAATTTCAGGGAAAAGAACGATAGGAAAATGAAACTATACCAGGAGCGAAACCAAAATTAACATGATCGGAAAAAGGTATTTTTGCGTATGACTGAAAGGTACAAATTGTGTCAAAAGACATTATAATCTGTTCGCATTATAAATCTATTTCTAGAAAGACAATCTGTACGCCAATAATTTAGGGGAAAAATCCATTAGAAAATGACACTATAGGTACCAGGTACGAAACCAAAATTCACATGATCGAAAAAAGTTACTTTTGCGTATGAATTCAAGGTAAACATTGTGTTAAAAGGCAGTTTATTCTGTTCGCATTGTAAAATGGAGCAGGTATCTCTAGAAAGACAATATGTACGCCAATAATTTCAGGGAAAATACCGATAAGAAAAGGAAACTATACCAGGAGCGAAACCAAAATTAACATAATCGAAAAAAGGTATTTTTGCGTATGACTGAAAGATAGAAATTGTGTCAAAAGACAGTATAATCTGTTCGCATTATAAATCAATGTCTAGAAAGACAATCTGTACGCCAATAATTCAGGGGAAAAAATCCATAAGAAAATGACACTATAGGTACGAGGTGCGAAACCAAAATTCACATGATCGAAAAAAGTTACTTTTGCGTATGACTTCAAGGTAAAAAATTGTGTTAAAAGGCAGTTTATTCTGTTCGCATTGTAAAATGGAGTAGGTATCTCTAGAAAGACAGAATGTACGCCAATAATTTCATGGAAAAAAACGATAAGAAAAGGAAACTATACCCGGAGTGAAAACAAAATTAACATGATCGAAAAATGGTAATTTTGCGTATGACTGAAAAGTAGAAATTGTGTCAAAAGACAGTATAATCTGTTCGCATAAAATTAAGTGGGTATTTATTTAAAGACAATCTGTACGCCAACAATTTCAGGGAAAAAAACGACAGGAAAATAAAACTATACCAGGAGCGAAACCAAAATTAACATGATCGGAAAAAGGTATTTTTGCGTATGACTGAAAGGTAGAAATTGTGTCAAAAGACAGTATAATCTGTTCGCATTATAAAATTAAGTAGGTATCTCTAGAAAGAAAATCTGTACGCCAATAATTTCAGGAAAAAAAAAATAGGAGAATGAAGCTATACTAGGTGCGAAACCAAAATTCACATGATCGAAAAAAGGTAATTTTGCGTATAACTGATAGGTAGAAATTGTTTCGGAAGACAGTATAATGTTTTCGCATTATAAAATTAAGTAGGTATCTCTGGAGAGTCGATCTGTACACCAAAAATTTCAGGTAAAAGAAACGATAGGAAAATGAAACTTTACTAGGTGTGAAACCAAAATACACATAATCGAAAAAAAGTATTTTTGCGTATGATTGAAAGGCAGAAATTGTGTCAAAAGTCAGTATAATCTGTTCGCATTATAATATTAAGTAGATAACTCTACAAAGACAATCTTCACGTCAATAATTTCAGGGAAAAAAACGATAGTAAAACGAAACTATACCAGGTGTGAAACCAAAATTCTCTCGATTGAAAATAAAAATTTTTGTGTATGGCCGACATGTAGAAATTCTGTAAGAAGGTAGTATATTCTGTTTGCATTGTAAAATTAAGTAGGTATCTCAAGAGAGTCAATCTGTACACCAATAATTTCAGGAAAAATAAACGATAGGAAAATGAAACTTTACTAGGTGTGAAACCAAACTACACATGATCGAGAAAAGGTATTTTTGCGTATGACTTAAAAGTAGAAATGGTGTCGAAAGACAGTATAATCTGTTCGCATTATTAAATTAAGTAGGTATCTCTAGAAAGACAATCTGTACGCCAATAACTTCAGGGAAAAAACTATAGGAAAATGAAACTATATCAGGTGCGAAACCAAAATCCACATGAATGAAAAAAGGTACTTTTGCGTATGTCTTGAAGGTAGAAATTGTGTAACAAGGCAGTATATTCTGTTCGCATTATAAAATGAAGTAGGTTTCACTAGAAGGACAATCTATACGTCAATAATTTCAGGGGAAAAAACGATAGGAAATTGGAACTTTACCAGGTGCGAATCCAAAATCCACATGATTGTAAAAACTTACTGCTGCCAATGACCTAAAGGTAAATATTGTATTACGAGGCAGTATATTCTTTTCGCACTATAAAATGAAGTAGGTATCTCTAGAAAGATAATATATACGCCATTAATTCCAGGGAAAAGAACGATAGGAAAATGAAACTATTCCAGTTGCGAATCAAAAATCCACATGATTGAAATAGAGAACTTTGCGTATGGCTTAATGGTAAAAATTGTGTAAAAAGGCAGTATATTCTGTTTGCATTGTAAAATTAAGTCGGTATTTTTAGAGAGTCAATCTGTACGCCAATAATTTCAGAAAAAAAAAACGATTGGAAAGTGAAACTGTAGGTGTGAAACCAATATACACATGATCGAAAAAAGTCATTTTTACGTATGACTGAAAGGTATAAATTGTGCCAAAAGTCAGTATAATCTGTTCGCATTATAATATTAAGGAGAAATCTCTAGAAAGTCAATATGTACGTCAATAATTTCATGAATTAAAAACGATATCAAAATGAAACTATACCATGTGCGAAACCAAAATTATCATGATTCAAAATAGAAATTTTTGTGTATGACCGAAATTTAGAAATTGTGTATAAAAGAAGTATATTCTGTTTGCGTTGTAAAATGAAGTAGGTATCTCTAGAGAGTTAATCTGTACGCCAATAATTTCAGGAAAAAAAAACGATAGGTAAATGAAACCATACCAGGTGCGAAACCACAATTCACATGATCGAAAAAAGGTAATTATGCGCATGACTGATAGGTAGAAATTGTGTCGGAAGACAGTACAATCTGTTCGCATTATAAAATTAAGTAGGTATCTCTAGAAAGACAATCTGTACGCCAATAATTTCAGGGAAAAAACGCTATGAAAATGAAACTATACCAGGTGCGAAACCAAAATTCACATGATCGAAAAAGGTGTTTTTGCTTATGATTGTAAGGTAGAAATTGTGTCAAAAGACTGTATAATCTGTTCGCATTATAAGAATAAGTAGGTATCTCTAGAAAGACAACCTGTACGCCAATAATTTCAGGAAAAAAAAACGATTGGAAAATGAAACTATACAAGGTGCGAAACCAAAATTCACATGATCGAAAGAAGGTATTTTTGCGAATGACTGAAAGGTAGAAATTGTGTCAAAAGACATTATATTCTGTTCACATTATAAAATTATGTAGGTTTCTCTAGAAAGGAAATCTGTACGCCAATAATTTCAGGGAAAAATACGATAAGAAAATGAAACTATATCAGGTGCGAAACCAAAAATCACATGTTTGAAAAAAGGTGGTGTTGCGTATGACTGTAAGGTATAAATTGTGTCAAAAGACTTTGTAATCTGTTCGCATTATAAAATTAAGTAGATATCTCTAGAAAGATAACCTGTACACCAATAATTTCAGGGAAAAAAACGATAGGAAAATGACACTATACCAGGAGCGAAACCAAAATTCATATGATCGAAAAAGGTATTTTTGCGCATGACTGAAAGGTAGAAATTGTGTCAAAACAGTATAATCTATTCGCATTATAAAATTGAGAGTAGGTATCTCTAGAATGACGATCCGTACGCCAATACTTTCAGGGAAGGAAACGATAGAAAGATGAAATACCAGGTGCGAAACCAAAATTCACATGATCCAAAAAAGGTAATTTTGCGTATGACTGATAGGTAGAAATTGTGTCGTAAGACAGTATGATCTGTTCGCATTATAAAATTAAGTAGGTATCTCTAGAAAGACAACCTGTTCGCCTATAATTTCAGGAAAAAAAAAACGATAGGAAAATGAAACTATACCAGGCGCGAAACCAAAATCACAAGATTGAAAAAAGGTACTTTTGCGTATGACTTAAGGTTAGAAATCGTGTCGAAAGGCAGTATAATTTATTCGCATTATAAAATTAAGTAGACATCTCTAGAAAGACAATCTGTACGCCAATAATTTCAGGGAAAAATGATAGTGAAATGAAACTATACCAGGTGCGAAGCCAAAACTCACATGATCGAAAAAAGTGATTTAGGCGTATGACTGAAAGGTAGAAATTGTATCGAAAGGCAGTATAATCTGTTCTGAATGGTAGAAATTGTGTAAAAAGGGGGTTTATTCTGTTCGCATTGTAAAACGTAGTAGGTATCTCTAGAGAGACAATCTGTACGCCAATAATTTCAGAGAAGAAAACGATCAGGAAATGAAACTATACCAGGAGCGAAACCAAAATCCGCATGATCGACAAAAGGTATTTTTGCGTATGACTGAAAGGTAGAAATTGTATCGAAAGGCAGTATAATCTGTTCGCATTATAAAATTAAGTAGGTAACTCTAGAAAGACAATATGCACGCCAATAATTCCAGAAAAAAAAAACGATAGGTAAATGAAACGATACCAGGGTGAAACCAAAATTCACATGATCGAAAAAAGTAATTTTTGCGTATGAGTGAAAAGTGTGAAGTGAAATTGTGTAAAAAGGAAGTACATTCTGTTTGCATTGTAAAATAAAGTATGTATCTCTAGAGAGTCAATCTGTACGCCAATAATTTCAGAAAAAAAAAAAACGATAGGAAAATGAAGCTGTACTAGGTGTGAAACCAAAATACACAGATCGAGAAAAGGTATTTTTGCGTATGACTGAAAGGTAGAAATTGTTTCAAAAGTCAGTATAATCTGTTCGCATTATAATAATAACTGAAACGAACTAAAATGAACTAAAAACGATATGAAAACGAAACTATACCAGGTGCGAAACCAAAATTCTCATGATGGAAAAAAAAAACCTTTGTATATGACCGAAATGTAGAAATTTCGTAGTAGGTAAGGTAGTATATTCTGTTTGCATTGTGAAATCAAGTGGGTATGTCAAGAGAGTCAATCTGTACGCCAATAATTTCAGGAAAAATAAACGATAGGAAAATGAAACTTTACTAGGTGTGGAACCAAAATACACATGATCGAAAAAGGTATTTTTCCGCATGACTGATAGGTAGGAATTGTGTCGAAAGACAGTATAATCGGTTCGCAATTAAGTAGGTATCTCTAGAAAGACAATCTGTACGCCAATAATTTCAGGGAAAAAATCCATAAGAAAATGACTCTATAGGTACCAGGAGCGAAATCAAAATTCACCTGATCGAAAAATGATACTTTTGCGTATGACCTAAAGGTAAAAATTGTGTTAAAAGGCAGTTTATTCTGTTCGCATTGTAAAATGGAGTAGGTATCTCTAGAAAGACATCTGTACGCCAATAATTTCAGGGAAAAAAACGATAAGAAAATGAAACTATACCAGATGCGAAACCATCATTCACATCAGCGAAAAAAGGTACTTTTGCGTATGACTTAAAAGTAAAAATTGTGTAAAAGGCATTTTATTCTCTTCGGGTTGTAAAATGAAGTAGGTATCTCTAGAAAGAGAATCTGTGCGCCATTAATTTCAGGGTCAAAAACGATAAGAAAATGAAACTAAACCAGGTGCGAAACCAAAATTCTCATGATTGAAAATAGAAATTTTTGTGTATGACCGAAATGTAGAAATTGTGTTAAAAGGTAGTAAATTCTGTTCGCAATGTAAAATGAAGTATGTTTCTCTAGAAGAACAATTTATACCCCAATAATTTCAGTGAAAAAAAACGATAGAAAATGAAACTTTACTTGGTGCGAATGCAAATTTCACACGATTGAAAATAACTTTTGCGTATTTCTTAAAGGTAAAAATTAGGTAAAGAGGCAGTCTATTTTATTCGCAATATAAAATGAAGGTGATATCTCTAGAAGGAATTATTTCAGGGAAAAAATCGATAGGAAAATGAAACTAAACCAGGTGCGAATCCAAAATCCACATGTATGAAAAAAGGTACTTTTGCGTATGTCTTGGAGGTAAAAATTGTGTAAAAAGGCAGTATATTCTGTTCGTAATAGAAAATGAAGTAGGTATCTCTGTAAAGACTATCAGTTCGCCAATAATTTCAGGAAAATTAAAAGATTGGAAAATGAAACAATATCAGCTGCTAATCCAAAATCCAGATGATCGAAAAAAGGTACTTTTGCGTATGACCTAAAGGTTAAAATGCATAAAGAGGCAGTATATTCTTTTCGCACTATAGAATGAAGTAGGCATCTCTAGAAAGACAATAAATACGCCATTAATTTCTGGGAAAAAGAACGATAGGAAAATGAAACTATACCAGTTGCGAATCAAAAATCCACATGATTGAAAAAGAGTACTTTTGCGTATGGCTTAATGGTAAAAATTGTGTAAAAAGGCAGTATATTCTGTTCGCATTGTAAAATTAAGTTGGTATCTCTAGAGAGTCAATCTGTACACCAATAATTAGAGGAAAAAAAAAACGATAGGAAAATGAAACTGTAGGCGTGAAACCAAAATACACATGATCGAAAAAAGTCATTTTTACGTATGACTGAAAGGTATAAATTGTGCCAAAAGTCAGTATAATCTGGTCGCATTATAATATTAAGTAGAAATCTCTAGAAAGTCAATCTGTAGGTCAATAATTTCATGAAATGAAAACGATATCAAAATGAAACTATACCAGGTGCGAAACCAAAATTATCATGATTGAAAATAAAAATTTTTGTGTATGACCGACATGTAGAAATTCGGTAAAAAGGTGGTATATTCTGTTTGCATTGTAATATTAAGTAGGTATCTCAAGAGAGTCAATCTGTACGCCAATAATTTCAGGAGAAATAAACGATAGGTAAATGAAACTTTACTAGGTGTGAAACCAAACCACACATGATTGAGAAAAGGTATTTTTGCGCATGAGTGAAGGGTAGAAATGGTGTCCAAAGACAGTATAATCTGTTCGCATTATAAAATGAAGTAGGTATCTCTAGAAAGACAACCTATGCGCTAATAATTTCAGGGAACAGAACGATAGGAAAATGAAACTATACCAGGAGCGAAACCAAAATTCATATGATCGAGAAAAGGTATTTTCGCACATGACTGAAAGGTAGAAATTCTGTAAAAAGGCAGTATAATCTGTTCGCATTATAATATTATGTGGATATCTCTAGAAAGACAATCTGTACAACAATAATTGCATGAAATAAAAACGAAACCAAAATTCTCATGATTGAAAATATATATTTTTGTGTATGACCGAAATGAAGAAATTGTGTAGTATATTCTGTTCGCATTGTAAAATAAAGTAGAAAATGAAACTTCACCAGGTGCGAATCCAAAATTCACATGAATGAAAAAATTTACTTTTGCGTATGTCTTGAAGGTAAAAATTGTGTAAAGAGGCAGTCTATTATTCTATTCGCATTATAAAATGAAGTAGTTATCTCTAGAAGGACAATTTATACGCCAATTATTTTAGAGAAAAAATTGATAGGAAAATGTCGAAAGACAGTATAATTTGTTCGCATTATAAAATTAAGTAGGTATCTCTAGAAAGAAAATCTGTACGCCAATAATTTCAGGGAAAAAAACGAGAGGTAAATGAAACTATACCAGGGCGAAACCAAAATTCACATGATCGAAAAAAGTAATTTTTGCGTATGACTGAAAGGTAGAAATTGTGTAAAATGGAAGTATATTCTGCTTGCCTAGTAAAATCATGTAGGTATCTCTAGAGAGTCAATATGTACGCCAATAATTTCAGAAAATAAAACGATATGAAAATGAAACTATACCGGGTGCGAAACCAAAATTCGCATGATTGAAAAAAGGTACTTTTGCATATGACTTGATTATAGAAATTTTGTCGAAAGGCAGTATAATCTGTTCGCATTATAAAATTAAGTAGGTATCTCCAGAAAGACAATCTGTACGCCAATAATTTCAGGGAAAAAATGATAGGGAAATGAAACTATACCTGGTGCGAATCCAAAACTCACATGATCGAAAAAAGAAATTTTTGCGTATGACTGAAAGGTAGAAATTATGTAAAAAGAAGGTTTATTCTGTTCGCATTGAAAATGAAGTAGGTATCTCTAGAAAGACATTCTGTACGCCAATAATTCCAGAGAAAAAAACGATAAGGAAATGAAACTATACCAGGAGCGAAACCAAAATTCACATGATCGACAAAAGGTATTTTTGCGTATGACTGAAAGGTAGAAATTGTATCGAAAGACAGTATAATCTGTTCGAATGATAAAATTAAGTAGGTATCTCAAGAAAGACAATATGTACGCCAATAATTTCAGGAAAAAAAACGACAGGTAAATGAAATGATACCACGGCGAAAGAAAAATTCACATGATCGAAAAAAGTTATTTTTGCGTATGACTGAAAGGTATAAATTGTGTCAAAAGTCAGTATAATCTGTTCGCATTATAATATTAACTGAAACGACATAAAATGAACTAAAAACGATATGAAAACGAAACTATACCAGGTGCGAAACCAAAATTCTCATGATTGAAAAAAGAATTGTTTGTTTATGACCGAAATATAGAAATTTCGTAATAAGGTAGTATATTCTGTTTGCATTGTAAAATGGAGTAGGTATGTCAAGAGAGTCAATCTGTACGCCAATAATTTCAGGAAAAATAAACGATAGGAAAATGAAACTTTACTAGGTGTGGAACCAAAATACACATGATCGAAAAAAGGTATTTTTCCGTATGACTGAAAGGTAGGAATTGTGTCGAAAGACAGTATAATCGGTTCGCATTATTAAATTAAGTAGAAGAACTAGAAAGACAATCTGTACGCCAATAATTTTGTGGAAAAAATCCATAAGAAAATGACACTATAGGTACCAGGTGCGAAACCAAAATTCACATGATCGAAAAAAGTTTCTTTTGCGTATGACTTAAAGGTAAAAATTGTGTTAAAAGGCAGTTTATTCTGTTCGCATTGTAAAATGGAGTAGGTATCTCTAGAAAGACAATATGTACGCCAATAATTTCAGGGAAAAAAACTATAGGAAAATGAAACTATACCAGGTGAGAAACCAAAATTAACATGATCGAAAAAAGGTATTTTTGCGTATGATTGAAAGGTAGAAATTGTGTCAAAAGACAGTATAATCTGTTCGCATTATAAAATTAAGTGGGCATTTCTAGAAAGCCAATCTGTACGCCAACAATTTCAGGGAAAAAAACGATAGGAAAATGAAACTATACCAGGAGCGAAACCAAAATTAACATGATCGGAAAAAGGTATCTTTGCGTATGACTGAAAGGTAGAAATTGTGTCGAAAGACAGTATAATCTGTTTGCATTATAAAATTAAGTAGGTATCTCTAGAAAGAAAATCTGTACGCCAATAATTTCAGGATAAAAAAAGATAGGAAAATGAAGCTATACTGGGTGCGAAACCAAAATTCACATGATCCAAAAAAGGTAATTTTGCGTATAATTGATAGGTAGAAATTGTGTTGGAAGACAGTATAATGTGTTCGCATTATAAAATTAAGTAGGTATCTCTGAAAAGACAATCTGTACGCCAATAATTTCAGGGAAAAAAAACCATAAGAAAATGAAACTATACTATGATCGAAACCAAAATTCACATGATCGAAAAAAAATATGTTTGCCTATGACTGAAAGGTGAAAATTGTGTTAAAAGGCAGTTTATTCTGTTCGCATTGTAAAATGGAGTAGGTATCTCTAGAAAGACAATATGTACGCCAATAATTTCAGGGAAAAAAACTATAGGAAAATGAAACTATACCAGGTGAGAAACCAAAATTAACATGATCGAAAAAAGGTATTTTTGCGTACGACTGAAAGGTAGAAATTGTGTCAGAAGACAGTATAATCTGTTCGCATTGTAAAATTAAGTGGGTATTTCTAGAAAGACAATCTGTACGCCAACAATTTCAGGGAAGAAAACGATAGGAAAATGAAACTATACCAGGAGCGAAACCAAAATTAACATGATCGGAAAAAGGTATTTTTGCGTATGACTGAAAGGTAGAAATTGTGTCGATAGACAGTATAATGTGTTCGCATTATAAAATTAAGTAGGTATCTCTAAAAAGACAATCTGTACGCCAATAATTTCAGGGAAAAAAACCGATAGGAATATGAAAAGTCATTTTTACGTATGACTGAAAGGTATAAATTGTGTCAAAAGTCAGTATAATATGTTAGCATTATAATATTAAGTAGATATCTCTCGAAAGTCAATCTGTATATCCATAATTTCATAAAATAAAACGATTTGAAAATGAAACTACACCAGGTGCGAAACCAAAATTCTCATTATTGAAAATAGAAATTTTTTTGTATGACCGAAATTGTGTAAAATGGAAGTATATTCCGTTTGCATTGTAAAATGAAGTAGGTATCTCTGGAGAGTCGATCTGTACGCCAATAATTTCAGGAAAAAAAAACGATAGGAAAATGAAACTTTACTAGGTGTGAAACAAAAATACATATAATCGAAAAAAGGTATTTTTGCGTATGACTGAAAGTTGGGAATTGTGTCGAAAGACAGTATAATCTTAACCCATTATTAAATTATATAGGTATCTCTAGAAAGACAATCTGTACGCCAATAATTTCAGGGAAAAAATCCATAAGAAAATGAAACTATACCAGGATCGAAACCAAAATTCGCATGACCGAAAAAAGGTATTATTGCGTATGACTGAAAGGTAGAAATTGTGTCAAAAGTCAGAGTAATCTGTTCGCATTATAATATTAGGTAGATAACTCTAGAAAGACAATCTTTACGTCAATAATTTCAGGAAAAGAAACGATAGGAAAATGAAACTTTACCAGGTGCGAAACCAAAATTCTCATGATTCAAAATACAAATTTTTGTGTATGGCCGACATGTAGAAATTCTGTAAAAAGGTATATTCTGTTTGCATTGTAAAATTAAGTGGGTATCTCAAGAGAGTCAATCTGCACGCCAATAATTTCAGGAGAAATAAACGATAGGAAAATGAAACTATACCAGGAGCGAAACCAAAATTAACATGATCGGAAAAAGGTATTTTTGCGTATGACTGAAAGGTAGAAATTGTGTCGATAGACAGTATAATGTGTTCGCATTATAAAATTAAGTAGGTATCTCTAAAAAGACAATCTGTACGCCAATAATTTCAGGGAAAAAAACCGATAGGAATATGAAAAGTCATTTTTACGTATGACTGAAAGGTATAAATTGTGTCAAAAGTCAGTATAATATGTTAGCATTATAATATTAAGTAGATATCTCTCGAAAGTCAATCTGTATATCCATAATTTCATAAAATAAAACGATTTGAAAATGAAACTACACCAGGTGCGAAACCAAAATTCTCATTATTGAAAATAGAAATTTTTTTGTATGACCGAAATTGTGTAAAATGGAAGTATATTCCGTTTGCATTGTAAAATGAAGTAGGTATCTCTGGAGAGTCGATCTGTACGCCAATAATTTCAGGAAAAAAAAACGATAGGAAAATGAAACTTTACTAGGTGTGAAACAAAAATACATATAATCGAAAAAAGGTATTTTTGCGTATGACTGAAAGTTAGGAATTGTGTCGAAAGACAGTATAATCTTAACCCATTATTAAATTATATAGGTATCTCTAGAAAGACAATCTGTACGCCAATAATTTCAGGGAAAAAATCCATAAGAAAATGAAACTATACCAGGATCGAAACCAAAATTCGCATGACCGAAAAAAGGTATTATTGCGTATGACTGAAAGGTAGAAATTGTGTCAAAAGTCAGAGTAATCTGTTCGCATTATAATATTAGGTAGATAACTCTAGAAAGACAATCTTTACGTCAATAATTTCAGGAAAAGAAACGATAGGAAAATGAAACTTTACCAGGTGCGAAACCAAAATTCTCATGATTCAAAATACAAATTTTTGTGTATGGCCGACATGTAGTAATTCTGTAAAAAGGTATATTCTGTTTGCATTGTAAAATTAAGTGGGTATCTCAAGAGAGTCAATCTGCACGCCAATAATTTCAGGAGAAATAAACGATAGGAAAATGAAACTTTACTAGGTGTGAAACCAAACTACACATGATCGAGAAAAGGTATTTTTGCGTATGACTTAAAAGTAGAAATGGTGTCGAAAGACAGTATAATCTGTTCGCATTATTGAATTAAGTAGGTATCTCTAAAAAGACAATCTATTCGCCAATAATTTCAGGGAAAAAAACGATAGGACAAGGAAACTATACCAGGTGCGAAACCAAAATTCATATGATCGAAAAAAGGTATTTTTGCGTATGACTGAAAGGTGGAAATTGTGGCAAAAGACAGTATAATCTGTTCGAATTATAAAATTAAGTAGGTATCTCTAGAGAGACAACCTGTACGCCAATAATTTCAGTGAAAAAAACGATAGGAAAATGAAACTTTACTAGGTGCGAAACCAAAATTCATATGATCGAAAGAAGGTATTTTTGCGCATAACTGAAAGGTAGAAATTGTCACGAAAGACAGTACAATCTGTTCGCATTATAAAATTAAGTAGGTATCTCTAGAAAGACTACCTGTACGCCAATAATTTTAGGGAAAAAAACTATAGGAAAATGAAACTATACCAGGTGAGAAACCAAAATTCACATGATCGAAAAAAGGTATTTTTGCGTATGACTGAAGGGTAGAAATTGTGTCGAAAGACAGTATAATCTGTTCGCATTATAAAATTAAGTAGGTATCTCCAGAAATTCAGGGAAAAAAACCATAGAAATTCAGGGAAAAAAACGATAGGACAATTAAACTATACCAGGTGCGAATCCAACATTCACATGATCGATAAAAGGTACTCTTGCGTGTATGACTTAATGGTAAAAATTGTGTAAAAAGGCAGTTTGTTCTGTTCGCATTGTAAAATGAAGTATGTATCTCTAGACAGACAATCTGTACGCAAATAATTTCAGGGAAAAAACGAAAGGAAAATGAAACTACACCAGGAGCGAAACCAAACTTAACATGATCGAAAAAAGGTATTTTTGCGTATGACTGAAAGGTAGAAATTGAGTCGAAACACAGTATAATCTGTTCGCAATATAAAATTAAGTAGGTATCTCTAAAAAGACAATCTGTACGCCAAAAATTTCAGGGAAAAAACCGCTAGGAAAATGAAACCATACCAGGTGCGAAACCAAAATTCACATGAACGAATGAAGGTGTTTTTGCGTATGACTGAAAGGTAGAAATCTGTTCGCATTATAAAATTAAGTAGGTATCTTTAGAAAGACAATCTGTACGGCAATAATTTCAGGGAAAAATACGATAGAAAAATGAAACTATACTAGGTGCGAAATCAAAATTCACATGATCGAAAAAAGGTACTTTTGCGCATGACTGAAAGGTAGAAATTGTGTCGTAAGACATTATGATCTGTTCGCATTATAAAACTAAGTAGGTATCTCTAGAAAGACAATCTACGCGCCAATAATTTCAAGGAAAAAACGGTAGGAAAATGAAACTATACCAGGTGCGAAACCAAAATTAACATGATTGAAAAAAGGTGTTTTTGCGTATGACTGAAAGGTCGATATTATGTCAAAAGAGAGTATAATCTGTTCGCATTGTAAAATTGAGTAGGTATCTCTTGAAAGACAACCTGTACGCCTATAATTTCAGGGAAAAAAACGATAGGAAAATGAAACTTTACCAGTTGCGAAACCAAAATTCTCATGATCGAAAAAAGGTATTTTTGCGTATGACTGAAAGGAAGAAATTGTGTCAAAAGTCAGTATAATATGTTCGCATTATAATATTAAGTAGATATCTCTCATTATAATATTAAGTAGATATCTCTAGAAAGTCAATCTGTATATCAATAATTTCATAAAATAAAAACGATATGAAAATGAAACTATACCAGGTGCGAAACCAAAATTCTCATTATTGAGAATAGAAATTTTTGTGTATGACCGAAATTTAGAAATTGTGTAAAAAGGAAGTATATTCCGTTTGCATTGTAAAATGAAGTAGGTATCTCTGGAGAGTCGATCTGTACGCTAATAATTTCAGGAAAAAAAAACGATAGGAAAATGAAACTTTACTAGGTGTGAAACCAAAATATACATAATCGAAAAAAGGTATTTTTGCGTATGACTGAAAGGTAGGAATTGTGTCGAAAGACAGTATAATCTGTTCGCATTATAAAATTATGTAGGTATCTCTAGAAAGACAATCTGTACTCCAATAATTTAGGGGAAAAAATCCATAAGAAAATGACACTATATAGGTACCAGGTGCGAAACCAAAATTCACATGATCGAAAAAAGTTACTTTTGCGTATGACTTAAAGGTAAAAATTGTGTTAAAAGGCAGTTTATTCTGTTCGCATTGTAAAATGGAGTAGGTATCTCTAGAAAGACAATATGTACGCCAATAATTTCAGGGAAAAAAACGATAAGAAAAGGAAACTATACCAGGAGCGAAACCAAAATTAACATGATCGAAAAAAGGTATTTTGGCGTATGAATGAAAGGAAGAAAATGTGTCAAAGGACAGTATAATCTGTTCGCATTATAAAATTAAGTAGGTATCTCTAGAAAGAAAATCTGTTTGTCAATAATTTCAGGAAAAAAAAAATGGAGAATGAAGCTATACTAGGTGCGAAACCAAATATTCACATGATCGACAAAAGTTAATTTTGCGTATAACTGATAGGTAGAAATTGTGTCAAAAGTCAGTATAATATGTTCGCATTATAATATTAAGTAGATATCTCTCGAAAGTCAATCTGTATATCAATAATTTCATAAAATAAAACGATATGACAATGAAACTATACCAGGTGCGAAACCAAAGTTCTCATTATTGAAAATAGAAATTTTTTTGTATGACCGAAATTTAGGAATTGTGTAAAAAGGAAGTATATTCCGTTTGCATTGTAAAATGAAGTAGGTATCTCTGGAGAGTCGATCTGTACACCAAAAATTTCAATAAAAGAAACGATAGGAAAAAGAAACTTTACTAGGTGTGAAACCAAAATACACATAATCGAAAAAAGGGTATTTTTGCGTATGGTTGAAAGGTAGAAATTGTGTCAAAAGTCAGTATAATCTGTTCGCATTATAATATTAAGTAGATAACTCTACAAAGACAATCTTCACGTCAATAATTTCAGGGAAAAAAACGATAGTAAAACGAAACTATACCAGGTGTGAAACCAAAATTCTCACGATTGAAAATAAAAATTTTTGTGTATGGCCAACATGTAGAAATTCTGTAAGAAGGTAGTATATTCTGTTTGAATTGTAAAATTAAGTAGGTATCTCAAGAGAGTCAATCTATACACCAATAATTTCAGGAAAAATAAACGATAGGAAAATGAAACTTTACTAGGTGTGAAACCAAACTACACATGATCGAGAAAAGGTATTTTTGCGTATGACTGAAAGGTAGAAATGGTGTCGAAAGACAGTATAATCTGTTCGCATTATTAAATTAAGTAGGTATCTCTAGAAAGACAATCTGTACGCCAATAACTTCAGGGAAAAAACTATAGGAAAATGAAACTTTATCAGGTGCGAAACCAAAATTCACATGATCGAAGAAAGGTACTTTGGCGTATGACTTAAAGGTAAAATTTGTTTAAAAAGGCAGTTTATTCTCTTCGCATTGTAAAATGAAGTAGGTATCTCTAGAAAGAAAATCTGTACGCCACTAATTTCATGGAAAAAAACGATAAGAATATGAAACTATACCAGGTGCGAAACCAAAATTATCATGATTGAAAATAAATATTTCGTGTATGACCGAAATGTAGAAATTGAGTTAAAAGGCAGTATATTCTGTTCGCATTGTAAAATGAAGTAGGTTTCTCTAGAAGAACAAGTTATACCCCGATAATTTCAGTGAAAAAAAAACGATAGAAGATGAAACTTTACCAGGTGCGAATCCAAAATCCACCAGAATGAAAAAAGGTACTTTTGCGTATGTCTTGAAGGTAGAAATTGTGTAAAAAGGCAGTATATTCTATTCGCATTATAAAATGAAGGAGTTATCTCTGGAAGGACAATTTATACGCCAAATATTTCAGGGAAAAAATCGATAGGAAAATGAAACTATACCAGGTGCGAATCCCAAATCCACATGAATGAAAAAAGGTGCTTTTGCGTATGTCTTAAAGGTAAAAATTGTGTAAAAAGGCAGTATATTCTGTTCGCATTATAAAATGAAGTAGGTTTCACTAGAAGGACTATCTATACGCCAATAATTTCAGGGGAAAAAACGATAGGAAAATGGAACTTTACTAGGTGCGAATCCAAAATCCACCTGAATGAAAAAAGGTACTTTTGCGTATGTCTTGAAGGTAGAAATTGTGTAAAAAGGCAGTATATTCTATTCGCATTATAAAATGAAGGAGTTATCTCTGGAAGGACAATTTATACGCCAAATATTTCAGGGAAAAAATCGATAGGAAAATGAAACTATACCAGGTGCGAATTCTAAATCCACATGAATGAAAAAAGGTGCTTTTGCGTATGTCTTAAAGGTAAAAATTGTGCCAAAAGACATTATATTCTGTTCACATTATAAAATTAAGTAGGTTTCTCTAGAAAGGCAATCTGTACGCTAATAATTTCAGGGAAAAATACGATATGAAAATGAAAATACACCAGGAGCGAAACCAAAATTAACATGATCGAAAAAAGTTATTTTTGCCTACGACTGAAAGGTAGAAATTGTGTCGAAAGACAGTATAATCTGTTCGCAATATAAAATTAAGTAGGTATCTCTAGAAAGACAACCTGTACGCCAATAATTTCAGGGAAAAAAACGATTGGAAAATGAAACTATACAAGGTGCGAAACCAAAATTCACATGATCGAAAAAAGGTATTTTTGCGTATGACTGAAAGGTCGAAATTGTGTCGATAGACAGTATAATCCGTTCGCATTATAAAATTAAGTAGGTATCTCTAGAAAGAAAATCTGTACGCCAATAATTTCAGGGAAAAATACGATAAGAAAATGAAAATACACCAGGAGCGAAACCAAAATTAACATGATCGAAAAAAGTTATTTTTGCCTATGACTGGAAGGTAGAAATTGTGTCGAAAGACAGTATAATCTGTTCGCATTGTAAAATTAAGTGGGTATTTCTAGAAAGACAATCTGTACGCCAACAATTTCAGGAAAAAAAAAAAGATAGGAAAATGAAGCTATACTGGGTGCGAAACCAAAATTCACATGATCAAAAAAAGGTAATTTTGCGTATAGTTGATAGGTGGAAATTGTGTCGGAAGACAGTATAATGTGTTCGCATTATAAAATTAAGTAGGTATCTCTAAAAAGACAATCTGTACGCCAATAATTTCAGGGAAAAAAAACGATAGGAAAATGAAACTATACCAGGCGCGAATCCAAAATCCTCATTAATGAAAAAAGGTGCTTTTGCGTATGGCTTAAAGGTAAAAATTGTGTAAAAAGGCAGTATATTCTGTTCGCATTATAAAATGAAGTAGGTTTCACTAGAAGGACAATCTATACGCCAATAATTTCAGGGGAAAATACGATAGGAAAATGGAACTTTACCAGGTGCGAATCCAAAATCCACCTGAATGAAAAAAGGTACTTTTGCGTATGTCTTAAAGGTAAAAATTGTGTCAAAAGACATTATATTCTGTTCACATTATAAAATTAAGTAGGTTTCTCTAGAAAGGCAATCTGTACGCTAATAATTTCAGGGAAAAATACGATATGAAAAAGAAAATACACCAGGAGCGAAACCAAAATTAACATGATCGAAAAAAGTTATTTTTGCCTATGACTGAAAGGTAGAAATTGTGTCGAAAGACAGTATAATCTGTTCGCATTATAAAATTAAGTAGTTATCTCTAGAAAGACAACCTGTACGCCAATAATTTCAGGGAAAAAACGATTGGAAAATGAAACTATACAAGGTGCGAAACCAAAATTCACTTGATCGAAAAAAGGTATTTTTGCGTATGACTGAAAGGTAGAAATTGTGTCGATAGACAGTATAATCTGTTCGCATTATAAAATTAAGTAGGTATCTCTAGAAAGAAAATCTGTACACCAATAATTTCAGGGAAAAATACGATTAGAAAATGAAAATACACCAGGAGCGAAACCAAAATTAACATGATCAAAAAAAGGTAATTTTGCGTATAGTTGATAAGTAGAAATTGTGTCGGAAGACAGTATAATGTGTTCGCATTATAAAATTAAGTAGGTATCTCTAAAAAGACAATCTGTACGCCAATAAGTTCAGGGAAAAAAAACGATAGGAAAATGAAAAGTAATTTTTACGTATGACTGAAAGGTATAAATTGTGTCAAAAGTCAGTATAATATGTTGTTAGCATTATAATATTAAGTAGATATCTCTCGAAAGTCAATCTGTATATCAATAATTTCATAAAATAAAACGATTTGAAAATGAAACTATACCAGGTGCGAAACCTAAATTCTCATTATTGAAAATAGAAATTTTTTTGTATGACCGAAATAGTGTAAAACGGAAGAATATTCCGTTTGCATTGTAAAATGAAGTAGGTATTTCTGGAGAGTCGATCTGTACGCCAAAAATTTCAGGAAAAAGAAACGATAGGAAAATGAAACTTTACTAGGTGTGAAACCAAAATACATATAATCGGAAAAAGGTATTTTTGCGTATGACTGAAAGGTAGGAATTGTGTCGAAAGACAGTATAATCTTAACCCATTATTAAATTATATAGGTATCTCTAGAAAGACAATCTGTACGCCAATAATTTCAGGGAAAAAATCCATAAGAAAATGAAACTATACCAGGATCGAAACCAAAATTCACATGACCGAAAAAAGGTATTATTGCGTATGACTGAAAGGTAGAAATTGTGTCAAAAGTCAGAGTAATCTGTTCGCATTATAATATTAGGTAGATAACTCTAGAAAGACAATTTTTACGTCAATAATTTCAGGAAAAGAAACGATAGTAAAATGAAACTTTACCAGGTGCGAAACCAAAATTCTCATGATTCAAAATACAAATTTTTGTGTATGGCCGACATGTAGAAATTCTGTAAGAGGGTATATTCTGTTTGCATTGTAAAATTAAGTGGGTATCTCAAGAGAGTCAATCTGTAAGCCAATAATTTCAGGAGAAATAAACGATAGGAAAATGAAACTTTACTAGGTGTGAAACCAAACTTAACATGATCGAGAAAAGGTATTTTTGCGTATGACTTAAAAGTAGAAATGGTGTCGAAAGACAGTATAATCTGTTCGCATTATTAAATTAAGTAGGTATCTCTAAAAAGCCAATCTATTCGCCAATAATTTCAGGCAAAAAAAAACGATAGGACAAGGAAACTATACCAGGTGCGAAACCAAAATTCATATGATCGAAAAAAGGTATTTTTGCGTATGACTGAAAGGTGGAAATTGTGGCAAATGACAGTATAATCTGTTCGAATTATAAAATTAAGTAGGTATCTCTAGAGAGACAACCTGTACGCCAATAATTTCAGGGAAAAAAACTATAGGAAAATGAAACTATACCAGGTGAGAAACCAAAATTCACATGATCGAAAAAAGGTATTTTTGCGTATGACTGAAGGGTAGAAATTGTGTCGAAAGACAGTATAATCTGTTCGCATTATAAAATTAAGTAGGTATCTCCTGAAATTCAGGAAAAAAAAACCATAGAAATTCAGGTAAAAAAACGATAGGACAATTAAACTATACCAGGTGCGAAACCAACATTCACATGATCGATAAAAGGTACTCTTGCGTATGACTTAATGGTAAAAATTGTGTAAAAAGGCAGTTTGTTCTGTTCGCATTGTAAAATGAAGTATGTATCTCTAGACCTAGACAGACAATATGTACGCAAAAAATTTCAGGGAAAAAACGAAAGGAAAGTGAAACTACACCAGGAGCGAAACCAAACTTAACATGATCGAAAAAAGGTATTTTTGCGTATGACTGAAAGGTAGAAATCTGTTCGCATTATAAAATTAAGTTGGTATCTTTAGAAAGACAATCTGTACGGCAATAATTTCAGGGAAAAATACGATAGAAAAATGAAACTATACTAGGTGCGAAACTAAAATTCACATGATCGAAAAAAGGTATTTTTGCGTATGACTAAAAGGAAGAAATTGTGTCAAAAGTCAGTATAATATGTTCGCATTATAATATTAAGTAGATATCTCTCATTATAATATTAAGTAGATATTTCTAGAAAGTCAATCTGTATATCAATAATTTCATAAAATAAAAACGATATGAAAATGAAACTATACCAGGTGCGAAACCAAAATTCTCATTATTGAGAATAGAAATTTTTGTGTATGACCGAAATTTAGAAATTGTGTAAAAAGGAAGTATATTCCGTTTGCATTGTAAAATGAAGTAGGGATCTCTGGAGAGTCGATCTGTGCGCTAATAATTTCAGGAAAAAGAAACAATAGGAAAAAGAAACTTTACTAGGTGTGAAACCAAAATACACATAATCGAAAAAAGGTATTTTTGCGTATGACTGAAAGGTAGGAATTGTGTCGAAAGACAGTATAATCTGTTCGCATTATAAAATTTTGTAGGTATCTCTAGAAAGACAATCTCTACGCCAATAAATTAGGGGAAAAAATCTATAAGAAAATGACACTATATAGGTACCAGGTGCGAAACCAAAATTCACATGATCGAAAAAAGTTACTTTTGCGTATGGCTTAAAGGTAAAAATTGTGTTAGAAGGCAGTTTATTCTGTTCGCATTGTAAAATGGAGTAGGTATCTCTTGAAAGACAATATGTACGCCAATAATTTCAGGGAAAAAAACGATAAGAAAAGGAAACTATACCAGGAGTGAAACCAAAAATAACATGATCGAAAAAAGGTATTTTGGCGTATGAATGAAAGGTAGAAAATGTGTCAAAGGACAGTATAATCTGTTCGCATTATAAAATTAAGTAGGTATCTCTAGAAAGAATATCTGTTCGCCAATAATTTCAGGAAAAAAAAATTGAGAATATAGCTATACTAGGTGCGAAACCAAATATTCACATGATCGACAAAAGGTAATTTTGCGTATAACTGATAGGTAGGAATTGTGTCAAAAGTCAGTATAATATGTTCGCATTATAATATTAAGTAGATAATATCTACTTAATATTAATATTATCAAAAGTCAGTATAATATGTTCGCATTATAATATTAAGTAGATAATATCTACTTAATATTATAATGCGAACATATTATACTGACTTTTGACACAATTTCTACCTATCAGTTATACGCAAAATTACCTTTTGTCGATCATGTGAATATTATTATCTCTCGAAAGTCAATCTGTATATCAATAATTTCATAAAATAAAACGATATGAAAATGGAACTATACCAGATGCTAAACCAAAGTTCTCATTATTGAAAATAGAAATTTTTTTGTATGACCGAAATTTATAAATTGTGTAAAAAGGAAGTATATTCCATTTGCATTGTAAATTGAAGTAGGTATCTCTGGAGAGTCGATCTGTACACCAATAATTTCATGAAAAGGAAACGATAGGAAAATGAAACTTTACTAGGTGTAAAACCAAAATACACATGACTGAAAGGTAGAAATTGTGTCAAAAGTCAGTATAATCTGTTCGCATTATAATATTAAGTAGATAACTCTATAAAGACAATCTTCACGTCAATAATTTCAGGGAAAAAAACGATAGGAAAATGAAACTATAGCAGGTGCGAAACCAAAATTCTCACGATTGAAAATAAAAATTTTTGTGTATGGCCGACATGTAGAAATTCTGTAAGAAGGTAGTATATTCTGTTTGCATTGAAAAATTAAGTAGGTATCTCAAGAGAGTCAATCTGTACGCCAATAATTTCAGGAGAAATAAACGATAGGAAAATGAAACTTTACTAGGTGTGAAACCAAACTACACATGATCGAGAAAAGGTATTTTTGCGTATGACTGAAAGGTAGAAATGGTGGCGAAAGACAGTCTAATCGGTTCGCATTATTAAATTAGGTAGGTATCTCTAGAAGGACAATCTGTACGCCAATAATTTCAGGGAAAAAACGATAGGAAAATGAAACTATACCATGTGCGAAACCAAAATTCACATTATCGAAAAAAGGTACTTTTGCGTATGACTTAAAGGTAAAATTTGTTTAAAAAGGCAGTTTATTCTCTTCGCATTGTAAAATGAAGTGGGTATCTCTAGAAAGACAATCTGTACGCCACTAATTTCAGGGAAAAAAACGATAAGAAAATGAAACTATACCAGGTGCGAAACCAAAATTCTTATGATTGAAAATGGAAATTTTTGTGTATGACCGGAATGTAGAAATTGTGTTAAAAGGCAGTATAATCTGTTCGTATTATAAAATTAAGTTGGTATTTCTAAAAAGACAATCTGTACGCCAACAGTTTCAGGGAGAAAAACGATAGGAAAATGAAACTACACCAGGAGCGAAACCAAAATTAACATGATCGGAAAAAGGTATTTTTGCGTATGACTGAAAGGTAGAAATTGTGTCAAAAGACAGTATAATCTGTTCGCATTATAAATCTATCTCTAGAAAGACAATCTGTACGCCAATAATTTAGGGGAAAAATCCATAAGAAAATGACACTATAGGTACCAGGTGCGAAACCAAAATTCAAATGATCGAAGAAAGTTACTTTTGCGTATGACTTAAAGGTAAAAATTGTGTTAAAAGGCAGTTTATTCTGTTCGCATTGTAAAATGGAGTAGGTAGCTCTAGAAAGACAATATGTACGCCAATAATTTCAGGGTAAAAAACGATAAGAAAAGGAAACTATACCAGGAGCGAAACCAAAATTAACATGATCGGAAAAAGGTATTTTTGCGTATGACTGAAAGGTAGAAATTGTGTCAAAAGACAGTATAATCTGTTCGCATTATAAAATTAAGTGGGTATTTTTAGAAAGACAATCTGTACGCCAAATATTTCAGGGAAAAGAACGATAGGAAAATGAAACTATACCAGGAGCGAATCCAAAATTAACATGATCGGAAAAAGGTATTTTTGCGTATGACTGAAAGGTAGAAATTGTGTCAAAAGACAGTATAATCTGTTCGCATTATAATTCTATTTCTAGAAAGACAATCTGTACTCCAATAATTTAGGGGAAAAATCCATTAGAAAATGACACTATAGGTACCAGCTACGAAACCAAAATTCACATGATCGAAAAAAGTTACTTATGCGTATGACTTCAAGGTAAACATTGTGTTAAAAGGCAGTTTATTCTGTTCGCATTGTAAAATGGAGCAGGTATCTCTAGAAAGACAATATGTACGCCAATAATTTCAGGGAAAAACCGATAAGAAAAGGACACTATACCAGGAGCGAAACCAAAATTAACATGATCGAAAAGAGGTATTTTTGCGTATGACTGAAAGATAGAAAAAGTGTCAGAAGACAGTATAATCTGTTCGCATTATAAATCTATGTCTAGAAAGACAATCTGTACGCCAATAATTTAGGGGAAAAAATCCATAAGAAAATGACACTATAGGTACGAGGTGCGAAACCAAAATTCACATGATCGAAAAAAGTTACTTTTGCGTATGACTTCAAGGTAAAAAATTGTGTTAAAAGGCAGTTTATTCTGTTCGCATTGTAAAATGGAGTAGGTATCTCTAGAAAGACAATATGTACGCCAATAATTTCATGGAAAAAAACGATAAGAAAAGGAAACTATACCCGGAGCGAAACCAAAATTAACATGATCGAAAAATGGTATTTTTGCGTATGACTGAAAAGTAGAAATTGTGTCAAAAGACAGTATAATCTGTTCGCATTATAAAATTAAGTAGGTATCTCTAGAAAGAAAATCTGTAAGCCAATAATTTCAGGAAAAAAAAATAGGAGAATGAAGCTATACTAGGTGCGAAACCAAAATTCACATTATCGAAAAAAGGTAAATTTGCGTATAACTGATAGGTAGAAATTGTGTCGGAAGACAGTATAATGTGTTCGCATTATAAAATTAAGTAGGTATCTCTAAAAAGACAATCTGCACGCCAATAATTTCAGGGAAAAAAACGATAGGAAACTGTAGGTGTGAAACCAAAATACAAAGGATCGAAAAAAGTGATTTTTACATATGACAGAAAAGTATAAATTGTGCCAAAAGTCAGTATAATCTGCTCGAATTATCATATAAGTAGAAATCTCTAGAAAGTCAATCTGTACTACAATAATTTCATGAAATAAAAACGATATCAAAATAAAACTATTCCAGGTGCGAAACCAAAATTCTCATGATTGAAAATAGAAATTTTTGTGTATGACAGAAATGTAGAAATTTGTGTAAAAAAGAAGTATATTCTGTTTGCATTGTAAAATGAAGTAGGTATCTTTAGGGAGTTAATCTGTACGCAAATAATTTCAGGAAAAAGAAACGATAGAAAAATATACAAGGTGCGAAACCAAAATTCACATGATCGAAAAAAGGTATTTTTGCGTGTGACTGAAAGGAAGAAATTGTGTCAAAAGTCAGTATAATATGTTCGCATTATTATAATATTAAGTAGATTTCTCTCGAAAGTCAATCTGTATATCAATAATTTCATAAAATAAAACGACATGAAAATGAAACTATACCAGGCGCGAAACCAAAGTTCACATTATTGAAAATAGAAATTTTTTGTATGACCGAAATTTAGAAATTGTGTAAAAAGGAAGTATATTCCGATTGCATTGTAAAATGAAGTAGGTATCTCTGGAGAGTCGATATGTACACCAAAAATTTCAGGAAAAAGAGACGATAGGAAAAAGAAACTTTACTAGGTGTGAAACCAAAATACACATAATCGAAAAAAGGTATTTTTGCGTATGATTGAAAGATAGAAATTGTGTCAAAAGTCAGTATAATCTGTTCGCATTATAATATTAAGTAGATAACTCTACAAAGACAATCTTCACGTCAATAATTTCAGGGAAAAAAACGATAGTAAAACGAAACTATACCAGGTGTGAAACCAAAATTCTCTCGATTGAAAATAAAAATTTTTGTGTATGGCCGACATGTAGAAATTCTGTAAGAAGGTAGTATATTCTGTTTGAATTTTAAAATTAAGTAGGTCAATCTGTACACCAATAATTTCAGGAAAAATAAACGATGGGAAAATGAAACTTTACTAGGTGTGAAACCAAACTACACATGATCGAGAAAAGGTATTTTTGCGTATGACTGAAAGGTAGAAATGGTGTCGAAAGACAGTATAATCTGTTCGCATTATTAAATTAAGTAGGTATCTCTAGAAAGACAATCTGTACGCCAATAGCTTCAGGGAAAAAACTATAGGAAAATGAAACTATATCAGGTGCGAAACCAAAATTCACATGATCGAAGAAAGGTACTTTGGCGTATGACTTAAAGGTAAAATTTGTTTAATAAGGCAGTTTATTCTCTTCGCATTCTAAAATGAAGTAGGTATCTCTAGAAAGAAAATCTGTACGCCACTAATTTCAGGGAAAAAAACGATAAGAATATGAAACTATACCAGGTGCGAAACCAAAATTCACATGATCGAAAAAGGTGTTTTTGCTTATGATTGTAAGGTAGAAATTTTGTCAAAAGACTGTATAATCTGTTCGCATTATAAAAAAGTAGGTATCTCTAGAAAGACAACCTGTGCGCCAATAATTTCAGGGAAAAAAACGATTAGAAAATGAAACTATACAAAGTGCGAAACCAAAATTCACATGATCGAAAAAAGGTATTTTTGCGTATGACTGAAAGGTAGAAATTGTGTCAAAAGACATTATATTCTGTTCACATTATAAAATTAAGTAGGTTTCTCTAGAAAGGCAATCTGTACGCCAATAAATTCAGGGAAAAATACGATAAGAAAATGAAAATACACCAGGAGCGAAACCAAAATTAACATGATCGAAAAAAGTTATTTTTGCCTATGACTGAAAGGTAGAAATTGTGTCGAAAGACAGTATAATCTGTTCGCATTATAAAATTAAGTAGGTATCTCTAGAAAGACAACCTGTACGCCAATAATTTCAGGGAAAAAAACGATAGGAAAATGAAACTTTACCAGGTGCGAAACCAAAAATCACATGTTGAAAAAAGGTGGTGTTGCGTATGACTGTACGGTATAAATTGTGTCAAAAGACGGTATAATCTCTTCGCATTATAAAATTAAATAGGTATCTCTAGAAAGATAACCTGCACGCCAATAATTTAGGGAAAAAAACGATAGGAAAATGACACTATACCAGGAGCGAAACCAAAATTCATATGATCGAAAAAAGGTATTTTTGCGCATGACTGAAAGGTAGAAATTGTGTCAAAACAGTATAATCTATTCGCATTATAAAATTGAGTAGGTATCTCTAGAAAGACGATCTGTACGCCAATACTTTCAGGGAAGGAAACGATAGAAAGATGAAACTATACCAGGTGCGAAACCAAAATTCACATGATCCAAAAAAGGTAATTTTGCGTATGGCTGATAGGTAGAAAGTGTGTCGTAAGACAGTATGATCTGTTGGCATTATAAAATTAAGTAGGTATCTCTAGAAAGACAATTTGTGCGCTAATAATTTAATAATAATAATAATAATAAATTGTCTTTATTGTATCACTGTAATACAGATGAGTGGAAAAAACGATAGGAAAATGAAACTATATCAGGTGCGAAACCAAAATTAACATGATTGAAAAAAGTTGTTTTTGCGTATGACTGAAAGGTAGAAATTGTGTCAAAAGACAGTATAATCTGTTCGCATTGTAAAATTAAGAAGGTATCTCTAGAAAGACAACCTGTAGGCCTAGAATTTCAGGAAAAAAAAGAATAGGAAAATGAAACTATACCGGGCGCGAAACCAAAATTCACAAGATTGAAAAAAGGTACTTTTGCGTATGACTTAAGGAAAGACATCGTGTCGAAAGGCAGTATAATTTGTTCGCATTATAAAATTAAGTAGACATCTCTAGAAAGACAATCTGTACGCCAATAATTTCAGGGAAAAATGATAGTGAAATGAAACTATACCAGGTGCGAAGCCAAAACTCACATGATCGAAAAAAGTGATTTTTGCGTATGACTGAAAGGTAGAAATTGTATCGAAAGGCAGTATAATCTGTTCTGAATGGTAGAAATTGTGTAAAAAGGGGGTTTATTCTGTTCCTATTGTAAAACGAAGTAGGTATTTCTAGAAAGAAGAATAAGAAAATTACACTATAGGTACCAGGTACCAAAATTCACATGATCGAAAAATGATACTTTTGCGTATGACCTAAAGGTAAAAATTTTGTTAAAAGGCAGTTTATTCTGTTCGCATTGTAAAATGAAGTAGGTATCTCTAGAAAGAGAATCTGTACGCCATTAATTTCAGGGACAAAAACGATAAGAAAATGAAACTAAACCAGGTGCGAAACCAAAATTCTCATAATTGAAAATAGACATTTTTGTGTATGACCGAAATGTAGAAATTGTGTTAAAAGGTAGTAAATTCTGTTCGCAATGTAAAATGAAGTAGGTTTCTCTAGAAGAACAATGTATACCCCAATAATTTCAGTGAAAAAAACGATAGAAAATGAAACATTACTTGGTGCGAATGCAAATTTCACACGATTGAAAAAAATTACTTTTGCGTATTTCTTAAAGGTAAAAATTAGGTAAAGAGGCAGTCTATTTTATTCGTACTATAAAATGAAGGAGATATCTCTAGAAGGAATTATTTCAGGGAAAAAATCGATAGGAAAATTAAACTATACCAGGTGCGAATCCAAAATCCACATGTATGAAAAAAGGTACTTTTGCGTATGTCTTAGAGGTAAAAATTGTGTAAAAAGGCAGTATATTCTGTTCGTAATATAAAATGAAGTAGGTATCTCTGTAAAGACTATCAGTTCGCCAATAATTTCAGGAAAAAAAAAAGATTGGAAAATGAAACAATACCAGCTGCTAATCCAAAATCCAGATGATCGAAAAAAGGTACTTTTGCGTATGACCTAAAGGTAAATATGTATAAAGAGGCAGTATATTCTTTTCGCACTATAGAATGAAGTAGGGATCTCTAGAAAGACAATAAATACAGTTGCGAATCAAAAATCCACATGATTGAAAAAGAGTACTTTTGCGTATGGCTTAATGGTAAAAATTGTGTAAAAAGGCAGTATATTCTGTTCGCATTGTAAAATTAAGTTGGTATGTCTAGAGAGTCAATCTGTACACCAATAATTTCAGGAAAAAAAAAAACGATAGGAAAATGAAACCAAAAGTCAGTATAATCTGTTCGCATTATAATATTAAGTAGAAATCTCTAGAAAGTCAATCTGTAGGTCAATAATTTCATGAAATGAAAACGATATCGAAATGAAACTATACCAGGTGCGAAACCAAAATTATCATGATTGAAAATAGAAATTTTTGTGTATGACCGAAATGTAGAAATTGTGTAAAAAAGAAGTATATTCTGTTTGCATTGTAAAATGAAGTAGGTATCTCTAGAGTGTTCACATGATCGAAAAAAGGGATTTTTGGGTATGACTGAAGGGTAGAAATTGTGTTTAAAGACAGTATAATCTGTTCGCATTATAAAATTAAGTAGGTATCTCTAGAAAGACAATCTGTATGGCAAATATCTGGGAAATAAACCAATAGGAAAATGAAACTATACCAGGTGCGAAACCAAAATTCACATGATCGAACAAAGGGATTGTTGGGTATCACTGAAGGGTAGAAATTGTGTCAAAAGACAGTATAATCTGTTCGCATTATAAAATTAACTAGGTATCTCTAGAGTGTTAATCTGTACGCCAATAATTTCAGGAAAAAGAAACGATAGGAAAATGAAACTATACCAGGTGCGAAACCAAAATTCACATGATCGAAAAAAGGGATTTTTGGGTATGACTGAAGGGTAGAAATTGTGTCGAAAGACAGTATAATGTGTTCGCATTATAATATTAAGTAGGTATCTCCAGAAAGACAACCTGAACGCCAATAATTTCAGGGTAAAAAAGATATGAAAATGAAACTATACTAGGTGCGAAACCAAAATTCACATGAACGAAAAAAGGTACTTTTGCTTATGACGTAATGGTAAAAATTGTGTAAAAAGGCAGTTTATTCTGTTCGCATTGTAAAATGAAGTATGTATCTCTAGACAGACAATCTGTACGCCAATAATTTCAGGGAAAAAACGATAGGAAAATGAAACTACACCAGGAGCGAAACGAAAATTCACATGATTGAAAAAAGGTATTTTTGCGTATGACTGAAAGGTAGAAATTGTGTCAAAAGACAGTATAATCTGTTCGCATTATAAAATTAAGTAGGCTTCTCTAGAAAGACAATCTGGACGCCAATTATTTCAGGGAAAAAAGATAGGAAAATTATACTATAGTAGGTGCGAAACCAAAATTCACATGATCGAAAATAGGTATTTTTGCGTATGACTGAAAAGTAGAATTTGTGTGAAGAGATAGTATAATCTGTTCGCATTATAAAATTAAGTAGGTTTCTATGCGTATCTTTATGCATCTAAACACATTTAAAATTGATATAAAATTTTTTTGAGAATAAAATAATGCAAGGTGCGTAAAAAAAGGCAATCTGCTAATTCGCATGAAAAGAGATGCCGATTTTTGCCGATTAAATCGAGCCAAAAATGTATTGCCAGTGTTATTCTGCTTGTTGGTAAATTAAAGCAAAAAACGTATTAAAAATTTTATGGAAATGGATTGAACCTGGTCTCATGTGATACGAAAAAAGTTTATTATTTTTGTATGTTACGTTTTGAATTGGCAGTATAATACTTTTTAGATTAATAAAAGGAGAATTTATTTCGAAATATAATGGCGAATGATATCGAAATTATAATAGTATTAAGGTGAGTCTAGAGCCTACACTACTGTCATTGTCTTTATGATTTTAAAGTGAAAAGTAATTAAATATGATGATTATAAAGGATGTGGAGGTGGGTGGGCCATCCAAAAAAAAAACAAGTGCGCCAAAACTAAACTGGGATATATTCCTAGGTTTTTAGAAAAGCACAAGATGTTTGATGTGTAAATTCGAAATGAAAAAAAAAATTCAATTGGAAGTAAATTGAATGCTTTTACCTACATATGAAAATGAAAATATATCAGGTCGGGCACGAAATTCACAATATAGAAAAAAGATATTTTTGCGTATTAAAGGCAGTATAGTTCTCTTTACTATACAATTAACGAAAATATTTATTGTTGAAGGACAACGTCCATAGGAGTCGAAACTTATGATGAAAAATATCTCATGTAAAAGTACAATTAATTTGTTGCATATTTTTGCGAGCTCGAAATGATATTGGTACCTATATCTACACTAACAATCTGTACGCCAGTAATAAATAAATTGATACTGGTATCTCTACAAAGACAATCCGTACGCTAATAATTTCTGGGACAAAGAGATTGGGAAATGAAAATACACCTAGTGAGAAACCAAAATTCACATGATTGATAATGGAAATTTTTGCGTATGATTGAAAGGATAGAAATATGTAAAAAGGCAGCGTAATTGTTGGTTTATGCTGGCTGGTAACTTTAACTTATGCCCTAACTTGAAAATTGAAACATAGATTTCTAACGCTTTGGTTGATACTGAGACTGAATAATCTGTTTACTTATTATTAATAATAATAATTAATAAGTTAACGGATTATTTAGTCTGAATATAAACCATAACACTAAAAATAAATATCTATATATATTATATATATATGATTAAGTTAAAGTCACCAGCCAGCATAAACCAGCTTCAATTCTGTTCGCTATATAAAATGATTTAGGTACCTATACAAAGAGAGTCTATACAGCTTCAATTCCAGGGACAAAAACGTGTGTGCGTATGATTGAAATGTAGAAATTGTGTAAATAGGCAGTATTTTATGTTCGCATCATAAAATGAAGTAGGTATCTCTAGAAAGACTATCTGTGCGTCGATAAATTCAGGGCAAAAAAGGTTGGAAAATGAAACTATACTAGGTGCGAAACCAAAACTCACATAATCGAAAAAAGATATTTTTGCGTATAACCGAAAGGTAGAAATTGTGTTAAAAGGCAGTATTTTCTGTTCGCATTATAAAATGAAGTAGGTATCTTTAGAAAAACAATCTGTACGCCAATAATTTCAGGGTAAAAACGATTGGAAAATGAAACTATACTAGGTGCGAAACCAAAATTCACAAGATGGAAAAATATATTTTTGCGTATGACCGAAAGTTAGAAGTTAAGTCAAAGGGCTGTATATTCTGATGGTCGCTTTATAGAATGAAGTAGGTATCTCTAGAAAAAATATTTACGCCAATAATTTCAGGGATAAAACGATAGGAAAACGAAACTATACCAGGTGGGAAACCTAAATTCACATGACCGAAAAAAGGTATTTTTGCGTATGACTTAAAGGTAACAATTGTGTAAAAAGGCAGTATAATCTGTTCGCATTATAATATCAAGTAGATATCTCTAGAAACAGAATCGGTACGTCAATAATTTCATGAAAAAAAAACGATATGAAAATGAAACTATACCAGGTGCGAAACCAAAATTCTCATGATTGAAAATAGAAATTTGTGTGTATGAACGAAATGTAGAAATTGTGTAAAAAGGAAGTATAATCTGTTTGCATTGTAAAACGAAGTAGGTATTTCTAGAGAATCAATCTGTACGCCAATAAGTTCAGAAAAAAAAACGATAGGAAAATGAAACTGTAGGTGTGAAAACAAAATACACATGATCGAAAAAAGTTATTTTTACGTATGACTGAAAGGTATAAATTGTGCCAAAAGTCAGTATAATCTGTTCGCATTATATTGTTAAGTAGATATCTCTAGAAAGTCAATCTGTACGTCAATAATTCCATGAAATAAAAACGATATCAAAATGAAACTATACCAGGTGCGATGCCAAAATTCTCATGATTGAAAATAGAAATTTTTGTGTATGACCGAAATGTAAAAATTGTGTAAAAAATGGGTTCAAGCCCTGTGAACAGGAGCTTTCTGGCGCTCTAGTTCAAACAGCCAAATTATATCTGGTATTGGTTTCTCAGAGTTGGGAATTATATCAATGTATTAATATGATAGAACTGCATCGAAAAGGAAATTCAATTCAAATAATAGTTTATTTATGAAGATTAAATGAGCAATCATCAAGATAGGAAAATTAAACTATACTTTGTGCGAAACCAAAATTCACATGATCGAAAAAAGGGTATTTTTGCGTATGACGTAATGGTAAAAATTGTGTAAAAAGGCAGTTTATTCTGTTCGCATTGTAAAATGAAGTATGTATCTCTAGACAGACAATCTGTACGCCAATAATTTCAGGGAAGAAACGATAGGAAAATGAAACTACCCCGGAACCGAAACCAAAATTCACATGATCGAAAAAAGGTATTTTTGCGTATGACTGAAAGGTTGAAATTCTTTCAAAAGACAGTATAATCTGTTCGCATTATAAAATTAAGTAGGTTTCTCTAGAAGGACAATCTGGACGCCAATTATTTCAGGGAAAAAAAGATAGGAAAATTAAACTATACTAGGTGCGAAACCAAACTTCACATGATCGAAAAAAGGTATTTTTGCGTATGACTGAAAGGTAGAATTTGTGTCAAGAGACAGTATAATCTGTTCGCATTATAAAATTAAGTAGGTTTCTCTAGAAAGACAACCTGTACAATAATTTCAGGGAAAAAAAGATAGGAAAATGAAACCATACTAGGTGCGAAACCAAAATTCACATGACCGAAAAAAGGTTACTATGCGTATGACTGATAGGTAGAAATTGAGTCGGAACACAGTATAATCTGTTCGCATTATAAAAGTAGGTAGGTCTCTCTAAAAAGACAATCTGTAGGCCGATAATTTCAGGAAAAAAAAAACCATATAAAATGAAACTCTACTAGGATCGAAACCAAAATTCACATGATCGAAAAAGGGTATTTTTGCGTATGACAGGTATGAAAGGTAGAAATTGTGCCGAAAGACAGTATAATCTGTTCGCATTATAAAATTAAGTAGGTATCTCTAGAAAGACAATCTGTACGCCAATAATTTCATGAAATAAAAACGATATGAAAATGGAACTATACCAGGTGCGAAACCAAAATTCTCATGATTGAAAATAGAAATTTGTGTGTATGAACGAAATGTAGAAATTGTGTAAATAGGAAGTATAATCTGTTTGCATTGTAAAACGAAGTAGGTATCTCTAGAGAGTCAATCTGTACGCCAATAAGTTCAGAAAAAAAAACGATATGAAAATGGTACTGTAGGTGTGAAAACAAAATACACATGATCGGAAAAAGTTAATTTTACGTATGACTGAAAGGTATAAATTGTGCCAAAAGTCAGTATAATCTGTTCGCATTATAATATTAAGTAGATATCTCTAGAAAGTCAATCTGTACGTCAATAATTTCATGAAATAAAAACGATATCAAAATGAAACTATACCAGGTGTGATGCCAAAATTCTCATGATTGAAAATAGAAATTTTGTGTATGACCGAAATGTAGAAATTGTGTAAAAAAGAGGTATATTCTGTTTGCATTGTAAAATGACGTAGGTATCTCTAGGGAGTTAATCTCTACGCCAATAATTTCAGGAATAAGAAACGATAGGAAAATGAAACTTCACTAAGTGTGAAACCAAAATACACATGATCGAAAATTGGTATTTTTGCGTATGACTGAAAGGTAGAAATTGTGTCGAAAGACAGTATAATCTTTTCGCATTATAAAACTAAGTAAGTATCTCTAGAAAGACAATCTGTACGCCAATGATTTCGGGGAAAAAAATGATAGGAAAATGAAAATAGGTGCGAAAACAAATTTCATATGATCGGAAAAAGGTATTTTTGCGTAAGACTGGAGGGTAGAAATTGTGTCTAAAGACAGTATAATCTGTTCGCATTATAAAATTAAGTAGGTTTCTCTAGAAAGACAATCTGTACGCCAATAATTTCAGGGAAAAAAAAGATAGGAAAATTAAACTATACTAGGTGCAAAACCAAAATTCACATGATCGAAAGAAGGTATTTTTGCGTATGACTGAAAGGTAGAAATTTTGTCGAAAGACAGTATAATCTGTTCGCATTATAAAATTAAGTAGGTTTCTCTAGAAAGACAATCTGTACGCCAATAATTTCAGGAAAAAAAAAGATAGGAAAATTAAACTATACTATGTGCGAAACCAAAATTCACATGATCGAAAAAAGGTATTTTTGCGTATGACGTAATGGTAAAAATTGTGTAAAAAGGCAGTTTATTCTGTTCGCATTGTAAAATGAAGTATGTATCTCTAGACAGACAATCTGTACGCCAATAATTTAAGGGAAGAAACGATAGGAAAATGAAACTACCCCGGAACCGAAACCAAAATTCACATGATCGAAAAAAGGTATTTTTGCGTATTACTGAAAGGTTGAAATTCTTTCAAAAGACAGTATAATCTGTTCGCATTATAAAATTAAGTAGGTTTCTCTAGAAGGACAATCTGGACGCCAATTATTTCAGGGAAAAGAAGATAGGAAAATTAAACTATACTAGGGTCGAAACCAAACTTCACATGATCGAAAAAAGGTATTTTTGCGTATGATTGAAAGGTAGAATTTGTGTCAAGAGACAGTATAATCTGTTCGCATTATAAAATTAAGTAGGCTTCTCTAGAAACACAACCTGTACAATAACTTCAGGGAAAAAAAGATAGGAAAATGAAACCATACCAGGTGCGAAACCAAAATTCACATGGTCGAAAAAAGGTTACTGTGCGTATGACTGATAGGTAGAAATTGTGTCGGAAGACAGTATAATCTGTTCGCATTATAAAATTAAGTAGGTATCTCTAGAAAGACAATCTGTACGCCGATAATTTTAGGGAAAAAACGCTAGGAAAATGGAACTATACCAGGTGCCAAACCAAAATTCACATGATCGAACAAAGGTGTTTTTGCGTATGACTGAAAGGTAGAAATTGTGTCAAAAGACCGTATAATCTGTTCGCATTATAAAATTAAGTAGGTATCTCTAGAAAGACAATCTGTACGCCAATAATTTCAGGCAAAAAACGATAGAAAAATGAAACTATACTTGGTGCGAAACCAAAATTCACATTGTCGAAAAAAGGTAAGATTGCGTATGACTGAAAGGTAGAAATGGTTTCAAAAGACAGTATAATCTGATCGCATTATAAAATTAAGTAGGTTTCTCTAGAAAGACAATCTGTACGCCAATAATTTCAGGGAAAAAAACGCTAGGAAAATGGAACTATACCAGGTGCCAAACCAAAATTCACATGATCGAACAAAGGTGTTTTTGCGTATGACTGAAAGGTAGAAATTGTGTGAAAAGACAGTATAATCTGTTCGCATTATAAAATAAAGTTGGTATCTCAAGAAAGTCAATCTGTACGCCAATAATTTCAGGAAAAAAACGATAGGAAAATGAAGCTATACAAGGTGCGAAACCAAAATTCACATGATTGAAAAACGGTGTTTTTGCGTATGACTGAAAGGTAGAAATGGTTTCAAAAGACAGTATAATCTGATCGCATTATAAAATTAAGTAGGTTTCTCTAGAAAGACAACCTGTACGCCAATCATTTCCGGGAAAAAACGAAAGGAAAAAGAAACTATAACAGGTGCGAAACCAAAATTCACATGATCGAAAATAGGTATTTTTGCGAATGACTGAAAGGTAGAAAATTTGTCAAAAGACAGTATCATCTGTTCGCATTATATAATTAAGTAGGTATCTCTAGAAAGACAGCCTTGTACGCCAATAATTTCAGGGAAAAAAACGATAGGAAAATGAAACTATACCAGGAGCGAAACCAAAATTCATATGATCGAAAAAAGGTATTTTTGGCATGACTGAAAGGTAGAAATTGTGTCAAAAGACAGTATAATCTGTTTGGATTATAAAATTGAGTAGGTATCTCTCGAAAGACAATCTGTACGCCAATTATTTCAGGGACACAAAGAATAAAAAAATGAAACTATACCAGGTGCGAAACCAAAATTCACATGATCGAAAAAAGGTAATTTTGCGTATGACTGATAGGTAGAAATTCAGTCGAAAGACAGTATAATCTGTTCGCATTATAAAATTAAGTTGGTATCTCTAGAAAGACAATCTGTACGCCAATAATTTCAAGGAAAAGAACGATAGGAAAATGAAACTTAACCAGGAGCGAAACCAAAATTCATATGATCGAAAAAAGGTATTTTTGCGCATGACTGAAATGTAGAAATTGTGCCAAAAGACAGTATAAACTGTTCGCATTATAATATTATGTAGATATCTCTATAAAGACAATCCGAACGTCAATAATTGCATGAAATAAAAACGATATGAAAATTAAACTATACCAGGTGCGAAACCAAAATTCTCCAGATTGAACATAGACATTTTTGTGTATGACCGAAATGTATAAATTCTGTTAAAAGGCAGTACATTCTGTTCGCATTATAAAATGAAGTAGGTATCTCTAGAAGAACAATTTATACTGCAATAATTTCAGGAAAAAAACGATAGAAAATGAAACCAGCTGCGAATCCAAAATTCACATGATAGAAAAAATTTACTTTTGCGTATTTCTTAAAGGTAGAAATTATGTGAAGAGGCAGTCTATTCTAGTCGCATTATAAAATGAAGTAGTTATCTCTAGAAGGACAATTTATACGCCAATTATTTCTGGGAAAAAATCGATAGGAAAATGTCGAAAGACAGTATAATCTGTTCGCATTATAAATTAAGTAGGTATCTCTAGAAAGACAATGTGTACGCTAATAAATTCAGGGAAAAAAACGATAGGTAAATGTAACTATACCAGGGCGAAACCAAAATTCACATGATCGAAAAAAGTAATTTATGCGTATGACTTAAAAGTAGAAATTGTGTAAAAAGGAAGTATATTCTGTTTGCCTTGTAAAATGAAGTATGTATCTCTAGATAGTCAATCTACACGCCAATAATTTCAGAAAATAGAAAACGATAGGAAAATTAAACTATACCAGGTGCGAAACCAAAATTCACATGATCGAAAAAAGGTACTTTTGCGTATGACTTAAGGATAGAAATTGTGTCGAAAGGCGGTATAATCTGTTCGCATTATAAAATGAAGTAGGTATCTCTAGAAAGACAATCTGTACGCCAATAATTTCAGGAAAAAAAAAAACGATAGGGAAATGAAACTGTACCAGGTGCGAAACCAAAATTCACATGATCGAAAAAAGTAATTTTTGCGTATGACTGAAAGCTAGAAATTGTGTAAAAATGAAGTTCATTCTATTTGCATTGTAAAATGAAGTAGGTATCTCTAGAAAGACAATCTGTACTTCAATCATTCCAGAGAAAAAAACGATAAGGAAATGAAACTATACCAGGAGCGAAACCAAAATTCACATGATCGACAAAAGGTATTTTTGCGTATGACTGAAAGGTGGAAAGTGTATCGAAAGACAATATAATCTGCTCGCATTATAAAATTAAGTAGGTATCTCTAGAAACACAATCTGTACGCTAATAATTTCTGGGAAAAAAACGATAGGTAAATGAAACTATACCTGGTGCGAAAGCAAAATTCACATGATCGAAAAGTATAATTTTTGCGTATGACTGAAAGGTAGAAATTGTGTCGAAAGATAGTATAATCTGGTCGCATTATAAAATTAAGTAGGTATCTCTAGAAAGACAAACTGTACGCCAATAATTTCAGGGAAAAAAACCATAAGAAAGTGAATCTATACTAGGATCGAAACCAAAATTCACATGATCGTAAAAAGGTATTTTTGCGTATGCCTGAAAGGTAGAAATTGTGTCGAAAGACAGTATAATCTGTTCGCATTATAAAATTAAGTAGGTATCTCTAGAAAGACAATCTGCACGCCAATAATTTCAGGGACAAAAACGATAGGGAAATGAAAATATACCAGGTGCGAAACCATAATTCACATGATCGAAAAAAGTAATTTTTGCGTATGACTGAAAGGTAGAAATTGTTTGAAACGGAAGTTCATTCTGTTTGCATTGTAAAATGGAGTAGGTATCTCTAGAAAGACAATCTGTATGCCAATCATTTCAGAGAAAAAAACGATAAGAAGATGAAACTATACCAGGAGTGAAACCAAAATTCACATGATCGACAAAAGGTATTTTTGCGTATGACTGAAAGGTAGAAAGAGTTCGAAAGACAGTATAATCTGTTCGCATTATAAAATTAAGTAGGTATCTCTATAAAGACAATCTGTTCCCCAATAATTTCTGGGAAAAAAACGAAAGGTAAATAAAACTATACCAGGTGCGAAACCAAAATTCACATGAACGAAAAAATTAATTTTTGCGTATGACGGAAAGGTGGAAATTGTGTCGAAAGATAGTATAATCTGTTCGGCTTATAAAATTAAGTAGGTATCTCTAGAAAGACAAACTGTACGCTAATAATTTCAGGAAAAAAAAACCATAAGAAAGTGAAACTATACTAAGATCGAAACCAAAATTCACATGATTGTAAAAAGGTATTTTTGCGTATGACTGAAAGGTAGAAATTGTGTCGAAAGACGGTATAATCTGTTCGATTTATAAAATTAAGTAGGTATCTCTAGAAAGACAATCTGTACGCCAATATTTCCAGGGCAAAAAACGATAGGACTATGAAACTATACCTGGTGCGAAACCAAAATTCACATGATCGAACAAAGGTACCTACTTTTGCGTATGACTTAAAGTTAAGAATTGTGTAAAAAGGCAGTATATTCTGATCGAATTATAAAATGAAGTAGGTATCTCCAGAAGGACAATTTATACGCCAATTTTTTCAGGGAAAAAACGATAGGAAAATGAAACTATACCTGGTGCGTTCCCAAAATCCATATGATTGAAAAACGGTACTTTTGCGTATGTCTTAAAGGAAGCAATTGTGTAAAAAGGCAGTATATTCGTTCGCAATATATAATGAAGTAGGTATCTCTAGATAGATAATCCGTACGCAAATAATTTCAGGGAAAAAAAAAGAAAATGAAACTATACCAGGTGTGAAACCAAAATTCACACGAGCGAAAAAAGGTACTTTTGCGTATGACTTGCGGATGACTTAAAGGTAAATATTGTGTAAAACGCAGTTTATTCCGTTCGCAATATATAATAAAGTAGGTATCTCTAGATAGACAATCTGTACGCCAATAATTTCAAGGAAAAAAAATAGGAAAATGAAGCAACACAAGTTGCGAATCCAACATCCACATGATTGAAAAAAGGTACTTTTGCGTATGACTTAAAGGTAAAAACTGTGTATATTCTGTTCTCATTATAAAATGAAGTACGTATCTCTAGAAAAACAATATGTACGCCAATAATTTCGGAAAATTTTTCAGAAAATTAAACTATACCAGGTGAAAATCCCAAATCCACATGATTGAAAATAGGTACTTTTGCTTTTGACAAAGGTAAACATTGTGTCAAAAGGCAGTATATTCTGTTCGCATTATAAACTGAAGTAGGTATCTCTAGAAGGTCAATTTATACGCCAATAATTTCAAGGAAAAAACGATAGGAAAATGAAACTATACCAGGTGCGAATCCAAAATCCATATGATTGAAAAACGGTACTTTCGCGTATGTCTTAATGGTAAAAATTGAGTAAGGCAGTATATTCTGTTCGCAATATGAAATGAAGAAAGGTACTTTGGCGCATGACTTAAAGGTAAAATTTATTTAAAGAGGCAGTTTATTCTCTTCGCATTGTAAAATGAAGTAGGTATCTCTAGAAAGACTATCTGTTCGCCAATAATTTCAGGGAAAAAAACGATAGGAAAATGAAACTATACCAGGTGCGATTCCAAAATCCACATGATTGAAAAATAGTTATTTTTGTATCTAGTGCGCGAAATGCTACTTTGGTGATCGAGAACTGATTTTTTTAACGAGGCGCAGCCGAGTTAAAAAAATAGTCGAGATCACCAAAGTATTTCGCGCATGAGATGCAAACAAATTTTTTTCTACAAACGCCAAAAATATTGTTCTAAAATAAGTAACATGCATAGCTTAATATGAAAAATAGTATTGAACTGGCTTAAAATGTTTTTCCAAATCAAGTAAATACTGTAACTATGAAAATAAAATGGCATTTGTTTGTTTGATTGAGGAACATAAAGGTTAAATTATAAAAACTCCATATAGTTTACATGCAGTGTGCGAAGTAAGTACTTCGCACACTACTTCGCGCACGGTGTCATGGTAACGAAGGAAAATGAAAAAAAGGGTCACTTCGCATATTGTTTTCAATGCGCGAACCTTGTCATTTTTTGACGTTTGTAGAAAAAGGTACTTTTGCGTATGATACAAATTGTGTAAACAGGCAGTATGTTCTGTTCGCATTATAAAATGAAGTAGGTATCTCTAGGAGGGCTATATATACGCCAATCATTTCGGGAAAAAAAACGATAGGAATATGAAACTATACCAGGTGCGAAACCAAAATTCACGTGAAAATTGTGTAAAAGTGCAGTATATTCTTTTCGCATTATAAAATGAAGTAGGCATCTCTAGAAGGACAATCTATACGCAAATAATCTCTGCGAAAAAAAACTGTAGGGAAATTAAACTATACCAGGTGCGAATGTAAAATCCACATGAGTGAAAATAGGTACTTTTGCGTATAACTTTAATGTAAAAATTGTGTAAAAAGCCAGTATATTCTGTTTGCATTATAATTTGGAGTAGGTATCTCTAGAATGACAATTTATATGCCAATAATTTCAGGGAAAAAAACGATAGGCAAATGAAACTATACCAGGTGCGAATCCAAAATCCATATGATTGAAAAACGGTACTTTCGCGTATGTCTTAATGGTAAAAATTGGGTAAGGCAGTATATTCTGTTCGCAATATGAAATGAAGAAAGGTACTTTGGCGTATGACTTAAAGGTAAAATTTATTTAAAGAGGTTGTTTATTCTCTTCTCATTGTAAAATGAAGTAGGTATCTCTAGAAAGACTATCTGTTCGCCAATAATTTCAGGGAAAAAAACGATAGGAAAATGAAACTATACCAGGTGCGATTCCAAAATCCACATGATTGAAAAAAGGTACTTTTGCGTATGATAAAAATTGTGTAAACAGGCAGTATGTTCTGTTCGCATTATAAAATGAAGTAGGTATCTCTAGGAGGGCTATATATACGCCAATCATTTCGGGAAAAAAACGATAGGAATATGAAACTATACCAGGTGCGAAACCAAAATTCACGTGAAAATTGTGTAAAAGTGCAGTATATTCTTTTCGCATTATAAAATGAAGTAGGCATCTCTAGAAGGACAATCTATACGCAAATAATCTCTGCGAAAAAAACTGTAGGAAAATTAAACTATACCAGGTGCGAATGTAAAATCCACATGAGTGAAAACAGGTACTTTTGCGTATAACTTAAATGTAAAAATTGTGTAAAAAGCCAGTATATTCTGTTTGCATTATAATTTGGAGTAGGTATCTCTAGAATGACAATTTATATGCCAATAATTTCAGGGAAAAAAACGATAGGCAAATGAAACTATACCAGGTGCGAATCCAAAATCCGCATTATTGAAAAGAGGTAATTTTTCTTATGACTTAACTGTAAACATTGTATAAATATGCAGTACATCCTGTTCGCATTATAAAATGAAGTAGGTGTATCTAGAAGGACAATCTATTCGCCAATAATTCTGTTCTCATTATAAAATGAAGTAGGCATCTCTAGAAAGATGATCTATACGCCAATAATAAAGGGAAAAAAACTATAGGAAAATGAAACTATCCCAGGTGCGAATTCAAAATGCGCATGATTGAAAAAAAAGGTAATTTTGCTCTTGGCTTAAAGGTAAAAATTGTGTGAAAAGGCAGTATATTCTGTTCGCATTATAAAATGAAGAAGGTATCCCTAGAAGGACAATTTAAACCCCATTAATTCCAGGGAAAAAAATGATGGGAAAATGAAACTTCACCTGGTGCGAATCCAAAATCCACATGATCGAAAAAAAGTACTTTTGCTTATGACTTTAAGGTAAGAATTTTGTAAAAAGGCAGTATATTCTCTTCGCATTATAAATTGAGGTAGGTATCTCTAGAAGGACAATTTATACGCCAATAATTTCAAGGATAAAATGATAGGAAATTGAAACTATACCAGGTGCGAATCCAAAATACACATGAATGAAAAAAGGTACTTGTGCGTTTGACTTAAAGGTAAAAATTGTGTAAAAAGGCAGTATATTCTGTTCGCATTATAAAATGAAGGAGCCATATCTAGAAGACTAATCTATACGCCAATAATGAAGGGAAAAAAATTATAGGAAAATGAAACTATACCAGGTGCTATTGTAAAATCCACATGATTGAAGAAAGGTACTTTTGCGTATGACTAGGAGGTAGAAATTGTGAAAAAAGCCAGTATATAGGCAGTGTATAGGCATCTCTAGAAGGACAATATATACGCCAATAAATTCAGGGAAAAAAACAATAGGAAAATGATACTATACTAGGTGCGAAACCAAAATTCACATGATGGAAAAAGATATGTTTGCGTATGACTGAAAGAGAGAAATAGTGGAAGAAGACATTATATTCGGTTCGCGATATAAAATGATGTAGGTATCTCTTGAAAGACAATCTATACGCCAATAATTTCAGAAAAAACACGATAGGAAAATTAAACTATACCAGGTACGAATCCAAAATCCACATTATTGAAAAAAGGTATTTTTGCGTAGGTATAACCGAAATGTAGGGATTGTGATAATAATAATAATAATAATAAGTTTATTCATAACCCAAAATTTACATCTTCTGTAACAATTGAAAAATACAACAAACAAAAACAAATAAACAAGATAAACCTCCAAAACCACATGGTTGTGCGGAGGATCCCTCAAGCCATCTCCGAATGAGTAGGTACAGATTTTAGCACTGATGAGTCCCCAATTTAATAACATATTTCTTATTTTAATGAATTCACAATATTAGCAATGTTATGTCTATCAGTGTCTCTTAAGTAATTCCTTATAGTACTCCTAAACAAGCCGAAAGAATTAAGTGAGTGCAGCCGAACTCTCAGATCCAAGGGCAGAGAGTTGAGTACATGCGGGATAAGGAAAGTATGGGTTCGTTGTCCGATGGTTTTTTTTGCCCTATATGACGAAACTTTCTGTTGTGCTTTTCCTCGAGTATCATAATCGTGTTCCAGGTAAGTGAGAATATTTTTGTTGTTATAGGTGTATATCAGTAAATTAAAAACATATATCTGCCTTATATCCAAGACCCCCGCCTCCAGATAAAGTTTATCCGTGGGATATAGTCTCTCCTTTTGTAGAATAATTCTTAGGAATGTATTCTGTATAACTTGTAATCGTTATAAGTGATAAGAGGCAGTATATTCTATTTGCGATATGAAATGATGTAGGTATCTCTACAAAGACAATCTGTTCGCCAATAGTTTCAGGGAAAAAGACGATTAGAAAATGAAACTATACCAGGTGCGAAACCAAAATTCACATGAACGAAAAAAGATATTTTTGCGCATGACGGAAAGGTAGAAATAATGTATAAAAACTGTATATTCTATTTGGGATATAAATTGATGTAGGTATCTCTACAAAGACAATCTGTTCGCCAATAATTTCAGGGACAAAAACGATAGAAACATGTAAATACAATAGGTGCACATGAATGAAAGAAGATATTTTTGCGTATAACTTGAAGGTAGAAAATGTGTAAAAAGGCTGCGTAATTCTGTTCGGTATATGAAATGATTTAGCTATTACTACGGAGACAATCTGTACGCCAACAATTTCAGGGAAAAAATTGATAGGAAAATGAGACTATACTAGGTGCGGGACCAAAATTTACAGGAATGAAAAAAGATAGATTTGCGTATCACTCAAAGGTTAAAATTGTGTAAAAAGGCAGCGAAATTCTGTTCGCTCTATAAAATTATGTAGGTTTTTCTACATAGAGAATCTGTACGGCAATAATTTCAGAGTGACATTGGACAATTGGTAAGTGAGAATATACGTGTCGCGAAACTAAAATTTCAAAATGTTGAAAGACATTATTTTTGCGTATGACTGAAAGGTAGAAATTGTGTACAAAGGCTGTATATTCTGTTCGCTATATAAAATGATGTAGGTATCTTCACAAAGAAAATCTTTGCCGTAATAAGTTCAGTGAAAGAATAGGTGAATGAAAATATATAATGTTGGGAAACCAAAATTAGCATGTTAGAAGACAATTCTGCTTATCACTGAAAAGGAGAAGTAGAAATTATGTCATGAGAACATTTTCATACATAATTTCCATTTTATACTAAATACATGAAACATGTATTTAAACCTAGAGAATGAAATAATGCATGGTGCGCAATGAAACGGAAAGTGAAAATTCATATGAAAAGAGAAGCATATGTTTTCTGGATTATATCAAGGAAACACTTCACAGTATTAATCTATTTGGTATTTGGTACATTAGGGTACAAACTTATCAAAACTTTGATTTAAATTGTTTGAACTCGAAGTCTGATGAGTAAAAATCTTTATTCTTGTGGTTATGGTGTGGTGTAAATTAGCAGCATTATAATGCTCTTTGGTAATTAATAAAAGGAGAATATCCTTCGAATTATAATGACTATTAATAATAACGAAATGACAATAGTATTAAGCTGAGTCTAGATAACACAAGATTGGTATTCACTTTATGATTTCAAAGTGACAAGGATGAAAATATCATGATAATAAAGGATGTGGAGGTGGGTGGACCATCCAAAAAAATACCAATTTCATCAAAACTGACTCTTGATTTTGAGGATTCAAGCAATGCACAAAATGTTTGATGCGTAAATTTGAAATTAAAAAATGTGTCTAAGTTGAATGCTATTTTCTATAAAAAAAAATTAATTTTACTAGGTCCAAAACCAAAATTTATATTATCCAAAAAGATATTTTTGCGTATCATTGAAAGGTAGAAATTGTGCAAGACGGCAGTGCAGTTCTGTTCCAGAGTAGTCGAAAATTAAGATGAAAGCATAGTGTAATAATATTACAAGTACAATTTATTTGTTGCGTTTTTTGCTAGATGTAGAAATAGACACAGTAACAATTTGTACGCCAATAATTTCAGAAAAAAATGTAAATATACCAGGTGCGAATCAAAATTCACATAATTGAAAAACGATTTTTTTAGAAATACCTACCGAAATGTAGAAATTTTGTAAAAATGAAGCGGTATTCTGCTCGGTTGAAGATTGAACATATTGTAGATGAAGACGTTCGCAAATTATGACGAAAGGAGTATCATTTATGAAGAATGTTTAATTTTTTTGTTGTGTATTTTTGAGAGCTTAAAATAGGTATATTTACAGTATTACTATATATATATATTCTTTGACGGAGAGTTTTATATGTGTTAGCAGAGGTTAGTGTAACGGGGTACCATACAATTCGTCGTATGATACAAGAGCTTAGGGAAAAACCTCAGCAAAAAAACCCTGTCTCCCCGTGAGTGTGGTGATTTGTAACTATTGTTTACAAAATTTGCTGATATTAACAATATTGATAGGCATTTGTTTCTTCAATATGGATTCCTTCGTCAAAAAACGGAGAGGTTTCTCCAAGGTACCAGAAACTCCTGAAAAATGAAAAGACAAGAGGAGAAGAACGAACAAATTATAAATAATACATAACCTTTCGAAAGTCTCCTCCCACAAATATACTTCTCTGTAGGCGCATGGGATCTCTTGAAGAAGAATCATCTCCGCTAATTATCAAAGACATTCCTTCTTGTTCTTATCTACAGTAATAATATGTGTGCCAATTGTTTCAAAAACAAGAACCGTAAATTTTTTTCAAATATTCCAGGTGCGAAACCAAAATTCTCAGGATTGAATAATTATATCTTTTCGTTTTACCGAAAGGTAGATATTGTATAGAGGCAATCTTTTTCTGCTCGCTATTCAATTAATGAAACTATATATTAGTGAAAGACTACGTCCAGAGGAGAATAAAATTCGATGAAAGGAATCTCATTCAGTAAAAAAGTACAATTTTTGTGTTGGGCCTTGTTGCAAGCTTAATGTGTGCCAATAGTTTCAGAAACAAGACCCTTAATAAATTCAAATATACCAGGTGCGAAACCAAAATTCATATAAATGAAAAACAATATCACTAAGAGGTAGTAATTGTGTAAAAAGACAGTGTAATTCTGTTCGCTTTCAATTAATGAAAAAATCTTCCAAAGGAGTCGATCATAAAATGATGTAGTTACATCTACAGTATCAATCGGTATAGCAATCATTTCAGGGACTAATTGTTAGAAAAATGAAATTTCCCCAGGTGCGAAACCAATATTCACATTCTTGATACTCAATATCTTTGCCTATCACCGAAAGGTAGAAATTGTGTACAAAGGTTATGTTATTCTGTTCGCTATTCAATTAAGGAAAACATAAATATTAGTGAAAGTCGTCGTCTAAAGGGGTCGAAAATCTGATGAAAGAAATCTAATTTATGAAAAAAGTTAAATTTTTACATTGCTTATTTTTGCGACCTTAAAATAATGTAGGTGTATCTACAGTAATAATCAATAGTATGTCAATAGTTTCAGAAAAAAGAACCTCAAAAGAATGTGCGAAACCAAAATTCACATGATTGAAAAACGATATTTTTGCGTGTCACTGAAATGTAGCAATTGTGTTAAGACAGTGTATTTATTTTGAAAGGTTTTTTTCTGGGTTTTCTCTCCCAAACTTTGAAAAATATCTATAAAATAAAAATTAATTATTTTAAGATTTGCTTCTGCGTAAGAAACACACGATATTTTTTCTGACAAATATCGTGTATTTCTTACGCAGAAGCAAATCACAAAATATTAATTTTTATTTTATAGATATTTTTCAAAGTTTGGGAGAGAAAACCCAGAAAAAAAAACCTTTCAATAATGAGTATACCTCCCACAGTATCCTTTAATGATTACTTATTACAGTGTATTTCTATTCGCTATACAATTAATGAAACAATATATTGATGATGATGGAAAATATCACATTTATGAAAAAAGGACAACTGTTTTGTTCTAGAGTATCAATAAGTACGTCAATCATCAGGGACAAATTTCTAGAAAAATGTATTTACCCCAGGTGCGAAACCAATATTCACATTATTGAGAAATGATATTTTTACTTATCAGTAATCGGTTGAAATTGTCCAAATAGGCGGTGTTATTCTGTTCGCTATCAAATTTATGAATGAATATATTGAAAACTATAAAGAATGAAATGTTATGAATGAAAATAGTAAAAGATTTTCTTTGAGTATTTTTGATTTTTTTGAGATTGAAAAGATGTAGGTATCCCTACAGAAACAATAAATCTCTACGTAAATAATTTTAGGGACAAACACCCTTGAAAAATGAAAATATACTAGGTACGAAAGCATAATGATGAAAAACGACTCCTAGAGTAGTCGAGAATTATAAAGAAAGAAGTCTTATGAATTAAATAAAATGTATTTTGTTCCTTATTTTTCGAGCTTGAAGCGACTCGGTTATATCTATAGTAACTATCTGTATGGCAATAATATTAGGGACTAACACCATTGAATAATATAAAAATACCGTGAAAAGAAAAAGTTCACATGATAGAAAATAGATAAGTATTTTTGCGCAGTAAGAAATTGCGTATATTGGCAGGGTGATTTAGTTCACTACTAAATTCATGGAAATACAGAGTAGGGGGAAATTTAGTTGAAAAAATGGTAGAACTAATTTGTTACTTAATTGTGTGATTTTAATATAATGTGGGTGCCCCTATAGTAACAGTCTGCAGCCGAATAATTCCAGGGTCAAAAGCCATAGAGAAATTGAATTATACCAGTCGCGAGACAAAAATTCACGTTATTGAAGATATATTTTTGCGTGTCACTGGAAAGTAGAAATTGTGCATAAAGGCAATGTAATTCGTAAATTCATGGAAACGCGCAATAATGGTGATACATGAGCAGAGTAGTCGCCGGCAAACAATGCCAGAAGTTATATATTGCGCTTTCTTGTAAGTTAGAAATGAACACTATAATTCTATTTACTATCAAATTCAGGATGAAAGAAGAAAGAATACGACTAGTTGAGTCGAAATTATTGAAACAAATATTCGTGGGAATTATAAATTGAGGGGCATTATAGCAATGCAATTGGAATGAATTAGGATGAATAAAAAGTTCTTGGTTGGTTTTCATTCGCATATTTTCGCTAGCTTAAGATTATGTAGGTATCTCTACAGCAGGGATGTCAAACGCACTGGCCTGAAACGTCAATTTTGTTGCCCCTCTTCCAAACATTTTTTTTCATGAACTGCACTTGTTTGGCGCATGGGATGTATCTAATAAAATTATTCCTTATGTGTTCCCTCCACTTTATTTAGATCAGAGATTTACAGGCATGCATGATCTTCAAATTTGTCACGTATAGTCCGTTTAAGGCCCAGTTCCATAATCGAACTTAAAGTCTACTTTTTCGACAAAGTCTCCTTTTACTCTCATTTTACTTAGTAAAAGGAGACTTTGTCGAAAAAGTAGACTTTAAGTTCGATTATGGAACTGGGCCTTAGATATATTGACATCGAAGTAGGCCTTGAACGTGTAGTTGGTGCTTTATTTCTAGTTACAAAAAATTACTGTTCTGTAACCAGAGAAAATAAATATCAACACAACCTCGAATATTTTCAATGCTATCTACTATTTGTAATTAATCGAAGACCCTTATAAATGCATTCTTGATGTAGGTACTTTGGAAATTCGAATCGCGAATGTATTTTATCCTGAGATTTTGGAAGGATAATTTCCCAAGTTCAACTGCAGTAGACTGATGAAACAAGCATAAATATGAGGTTGATGCCCAGAAACCATTTCAAGGAATTGGAAACATAATTATTTATAATAGAGAAGAACAAAAATTGGATTGTTTTTTAATGCATGACATAATATTCATGCAACAATATTTCTTAGAACTTAGGTTCCTTATGCAAAGCCATTGGACATTCAATCAAGGTGTAAAAGCCCATAAGTAACTCACTTTTCATTTATTGAATCCATATTGGTTATTCAATAATTTCATTAATATAATGTTAATAAATATTATGTTATTATTATTACTTCATCAGTATGAATTATTGAGAGGTGGGTTGAATAATGGAGCATTATTTTGGAAGAAGAGTTAATTTATCAGTGTTTAAGCAGACTTATTATTTCTGTCTTAATTTAACTTGGAAAGTAAGAGCTTGTAAAATATTATAATCTTTATGCAATGATATCTAATAGTTCAAGTGTTTATTTTTCCACAAAAAAAATCAGAACCAAAACTTGAATATGAATATTTTTTTTACATAAGCTGTGAGATTTATGGATTCCAATTGCAAATAGGAACAGAAAAGATTATTGGCCATTTTCCTATGAATTGTCGTTTTAATATTATAATTTATATTGAAAAACTTAACGATTTAAAATTCTATTTCAAACTTTGATTTGCTTAGTTCGTAGATCTCATGAAGGAAATAACTTATCAAAGAAAACCTTCAGTGAAGTGCTCTCTCAAATTTTCAAAAACGAATTTAATGTAATGTCGCTTTAAATTTAAAGTCGTATATCACAGGAGTTCTTTCACAACTGCTGCCAGGTTTTAATGATGTGCCTTCCCCTTTTTTCCTAAGAATTCTTCGAACAGTACTTGAAGAAATCTGAAATATTATGGCCAATGTAATAATCAGAATACACTTTTAGTGGTTGATTAACAGTTTACCTGGAACACTAGAGCAATGCTGGCGGTAATATCTACAGATTCCCTGAAGTACGATCTATATAATCAGTATAATAATAATAATAATAATAATAATATACTGCTTCGTGATCAGTATAATAATAATAATAATAATATACTGCTTCGTGTTCCCTTTTTGTTAGGCGAGAGGTATCGTAATCAATTGCAGACATTTTTAATAGCACAAGGATGCGGAAATACTTAAACTCGGTACGATTAATTATAAACACACATGTAAAAACTATCCCAAATTGTTCGATTTTCGATATATCGACATTGTAAGAAATAAATAATAAATGACAGTTCATCAGCTCATGGTTATTTTCAATGCGAACAACCTAAATTATGCGACTTGAAATATAACTAGACGGTCCGTTGCCAACTGAATTTCGATTTTCCAAAGCCACCCTTGATATCAATATATCTTAAACGGACTTTAAGTTCGCTCTCATTTCACCTAGACATCCTATGATTAGTATAACTATCCTAACTTAATACCCTGGATATAGAATCCCCAGTTCGAACATTAAATCCTATTCTATTTCTATTTGTATAATTTGATAATGATAACTAGAATTCTACGAACCCTAAATGTTTCATTGTGACCCTTTCAAACTACTCGCACTTTTTATTTTGACACAAGTCACGTGATAAGCTTCGACACCTATGCTCTAGCAATAGCCTCACTTTCGATTGCAAACACTAGCTAACTCTTTAATTCCGTTTGACATTAATGACGTTTACCTTTCAAACTGGGCCAAACGACAGCTAACGCAAACAGTAACCAATTAGTTGAACGAAAGTAGGGCTTATGTCTACGTCAATAATTTCAGGGATAAAAACAATAGAAAAATTAAGATATACATGGTGCGAAACCAAAATTCACATGCTTGAATGTGAGTAGGTAGAAATGGTATAAATTGTCGTATAATTCTGTTATAAGTAGAAGATGATGAATTTTGTCGTGGGAATATTTTCAGATATAATTACTATGTAATACTATTACCGTTATGTACCGGAATACTAAAAAAATAAAAAAAAATTGTAAAATCCTATCTAAAATAAAATTATACAAAATGCGTAAAAAATGAGACGTGAGAATTTACATCTTAAAAGAAGCTCAAGCTAATTTTTGCAGATTATTTCAAGTCAAAAATGCCCCGATAGTGTTATTCTGTTCGGTAATTTAGGGGAAAATTAATTGAATTGATTAAACACAAATTTCGATGAGTAAACCATATTTATTGCGTATAAAGAAAGGTATAATACCAATGATGTACGTTGGTAGCATAATGCTGTTTGGTAATTAATAATAGGAGAATATCCTTCCAAATATAATGACCAGGTTTATCGATGATAATATTTATTAGACGAGTCTAGAAAACGGGGCTGTCATTGCTCTTATATTTTCAAGGTGAAAATGAAAAAAAAAATTATAAAGGATGTGGAGGTGGGTGGGCCATCCAAAAAAAATACCAAATGCGCCAAAATTAATCCGGATAAAATTTGCGTTTTTAAGAGAAGCATAAGATGTTTTATTTCGTACATTTGCAATGCACAAATGTGTCAAGTGGGTGGGCTATCAAAAAAAATACCAAATGCGTCAAAATTAATTGGGTAAAAATTTGCGTTTTTAAGAAAAGTACAAGATGTTTGATATCGTACATTTGCAATGCAAAAATTTGATAATTGAAAGTAAATTGAATTCTGTTTAATATGAAATTCAGGAAAAAACCCTTTGTCATCAGATGTCCAGAGGAGTCTAAAATTATACTACATATTACTTCAGATCAATGAAGAGAGTCCAAGTAATTTGTTGCGTATTTTTGTTCGCTTCGAAGGGTGTAGGTATCTGTACAGTTACAATCTGAACGCCAATAATTGCAGGGTCAGCAACAATAGAATAGAGGAATCGAAAATTATGATGAAAGAAATCTCATGTATGAAAAAAAGTTATGCATAAAATGAAATAATTTTATCTACAGTAACAATCTGTATGCCAATAATTTCAAGAAAAAAACCTCAGAGAAATGAAAATACACCAGCTGCGAAACCAAAATCCACATGATCAAAAAATATATTTCAGCTTGTCACTGGAAGGTAGAAATTGTGTAAAAAGGCAGTATGATTGTGTTCGCTATTCAATTAATGAAACAACATATTGGCGAAAGGCGAGGGCTGGAGGATATATGCATACCTATTGCATATTTTTACGAGATTGAAATGATATAGGCAAATTCACAGAAACATCCCAGAAAGTAGCAAATTGTCTGAAAAGGCAGAGTAATTCTGTTTGCTATTCAATTAATGAAAACATATTGTTGAAAGACAGACGAGGTCCAGGAGGGAACATGATAAAAAAATGGGTTCAAGCCCTATGGACAGGAGCTTTCTGGCGCTCTAGTTCAAACAGACAAATTATATCTCCGAAAGTATTGGTTTCTCAGAGTTGGGAATTATATCAATGTATTCATATGATAGAACTGCATCATAAAGGAAATTCAATTCAAATAATAGTTCATTTCTCAAGATTAAATGAGCAATCATGAGAATGAGAACTGCACTACATTTTCAAAATTTTTTTTTTGACACTTTGCATTAATCTGGTCAATACAAAACTTCACATGCGTATAAAGGTCATGATTCTACAATTTGATGCTAAATTTCAGATAGATCGAGTGATCGGTTTCGGAAATATTCATAAAAAATATTTTTACTAAAATCGGCTATAACTCCGAAACCCCTTGATGGATTTCGCCCATTAACGAACTTGTCCGAGATATTTACGCTCCAAAACCACCTTGCAATTTTCAATCCACTAACTCCTTTCGTTCGAGAGTTATCGTGCCTACGGCCGGTCGGCCGGCCGGACAGAATCGATTTCGCACTCGGATTCTTGATCAGTGAGTCGAACCAAATCGTTTGAGACCATTTTCAGCCAAAAATTCCAAAATTACAGACACTTGGGCAAATTCATAAGCACTCTGTTCCGAGGAACTAGAGCGCCAAAAAGATATTTTTGCCTAAGGTAAAAAAATGTGAAAATGCAGAGTAATTCTGTACGTAAATTGGGGTAATATTCTGTTATAAGATGGATGTGATATATATATATATGAATTATGGCGTAAGAACATTTTCAAATATAATAACTTGAAAATATATGGAAAAATGTAGTGAAAACTTTTCTAAAATAAAAAAACAGGATACGTAGAAACATGATATGTAATGAATCGCATGTTGAGACAAGCACAGGATGATTTTAGCGTATTAATTGTGCCAAAAATGCCTTCATTGTGTAATTCTGTAAAAATTCATCATTACTGCTAAAATTGGCAGCATAGTGTTGTTTGGAGATTGATTAAAAGTAGAATAACCTTCGAAAAAAAAATATTCAGGATTAATGAATTGATCGTACTGAGAAGATGAGTCTACAAAACGATGGTCTTTCATTGCTCCATTTCTGATTCAGAAGAGAAAGGGAAGAACACATTAAGAACAAATAGGATGTGGAGCTGAGTGGGCCATCCAAAAAAAGTTGGTTCAAGCACTGACGTGAAGTCAGGAGCTTTTGCGCGTATGTTCTATTGTCCATTCTCCTGTATTGGACACTTTTAATCGAATTTACCATGGTGAATTCTATTGTCTATTCTCCTGTATTGGAAAGACTTAATCAAATTCACCATGGTAAATTCGATTAAGAGTGTCTAATACAGGAGAACAGACAATAGAATTCAACATGGTAAATTCGAATAAGAGTGTTCAATACAGAAGAATGGACAATAGAACATACGCGCAAAAGCTCCTGACTTCACGTCAGTGCTTGAACAAATTTTTTTTCGTGAATTCAGGAGCTTTTGCGCGTATGTTCTATTGTCCATTCTTCTGTATTGAACACTCTTAATCGAATTTACCATGGTGAATTCTATTGTCTGTTCTCCTGTATTAGACACTCTTAATCGAATTTACCATGGTGAATTTGATTAAGGCTGTCCAATACAGGAGAATAGACAATAGAATTCAGCATGGTAAATTCGATTAAAAGTGTCCAATACAGGAGAATGGACAATAGAACATACGCGCAAAAGCTCCTGACTTCACGTCAGTGCTTAAACCAATTTTTTTTTCTTGAACTCAGGATAGAAAGCAATGATGAAAAAATTAATACATTATTGTCTACCTTCAATTCTTCTTCAGGAGAAGAATACATAATTATTCTTGAAAAATATTACTGGAATTAATGTCATATTCAAATAATCAAAGTACAGAAAATTATAAGTTTAGTTACTAGCCTATTGAATGAAATTCAATTGAATTCCAGTAATATTCAATTACTTATTCTTAACCAATAAATGTCCATTGATAGATCTAAAGGTGATGAGGTGAAACATAAAGATATATTCTCATTAGTGATAGAAAAACTGGCCTAAAATTCCTCTCTACCCATCAAGAGATTTAATATCCACAAATGAGCCTCTCACCTTACAAGATCAGAAGCCTTCAGCAAAATTTCAGCGATATCATATTAAAAATAATACATAACCTTTCAAAAGTCCCCTCTCGCAAATATACTCCTCTGAAGGCACATGGATCTCTTGAAGAAGAATCGCCTTCTCTATTTCTCAAAGATATTCACTCTTGTTCATAGAAATCCCTTCAATATTTAGTTGCCTCCTCCTAAGGAGGATCTCTTTCAAAACCAGGTCTGACCGCTAAAGTAGGGCTATCATCTCCCATAGATTTGTGATGAAATAACACGATTTTCTCATAACATACGCGCAAAAATATGTCATCATGACATTCAAAATTTTTTAAGGTTCACGCAAAAATACGACCATAGACAACATATCATACGACGATTCGCATCCAGCTACCGAACTCGCAAAAGGCTGCTCGGTTCTCCAACAAGATAGATCCGATCGTGATCAAACTTGGAACTCTGCAGTAGAGTTAGGTTCTGAAGGCTCTTCCAAAATTTCAGACATGCCGGACGAATAGTTTATGATATATAGAATTTTTTTCAATTATTTTTGATCATTTTTTTTTAATTTTCTAGTTATACCATCCTCACGAAGAATTTTCGCGTTGGCATTCTACAACTAATAACCATGTTTGAAATCAATCGGTTTTGTATTCTTCGAGTTAATGAGGAACAAAAAACAACCAAATTTCAGAAAATTTCAGATGGCTATAACTCCAAAACCGTTTGGACGATTATGCTCATAAACAAACTCAAATGTCGCATTCAGATGCACAACCTAACCTGAAATTTTCAAGCCGCTATCTCTTTCCGTTCTCAGGTTATCGTGACAACAAAAATATTTTTTAATAATTTTTAGCGATACGATTTTCACAAAATTTTACAAACGTGCTTAGGTCTATATTCTACAACTATTCACCAAGTTTAAATGCGATCGGATTTATTTTGGTTGAAAACAAAATTATTACTCGGAAACCATTGGACCGATTATACCCATTAACGAACTTGTCTGTCGTATTGGGATGCGCCACCTACCCTGAAAATTTCAAGTAGCTAGCTCTTTCCGTTCTCAAGTTATCGAGGCAACGGCCGGACGGCACCACTGAATGAAATATCACATTTGGGCAAAATGATAACGCGATGTTCCCCAGAACATACGCGCAAAAAAAATACTAAATACGTCAGAGATAATTGATGTTTAAGAAAAGCGGAAGTTGCTGTATGCATACATTGGCAATGCCGAAATGTCTCAGTTAAAAGTAAATTGAATTATGTTTTCTATAACATAAGCAATTAGTTACTTAACTGAGCTTATGAATATTATTATTGCAATACAGTTCTAGATAAACACCCCTGAAAAATGCGTCAACACGTAATAAAACACGCATTTATGTATGAAAATCCTAAGTTATTTGTCTCACAAGTAGTGACCGACCGAAAGTTCGGTTTCGGTTTCGGTTTCGGCCAGTTTCGGCCAAAAAATCTAGTTTCGGCCTTAGTTTCGGTTTCGGCCCAAAATGGCCGAAACTTTCGGCCAAGCCGAAACTAGAGTGTTCGTAAATTATCCTGGGGGTCTATTCTCGACCATTCGCAATTTGCACGATCGTGCGCATCTCTATAGCAATATATAGCATATGCGACCGATCGTTAAAATTGCGAATGGTCGAGAATAGACCCCCAGGTCGTTTGGCCAGGAGTTATAAGTAGGTATACGTAATTGTCGTACGAGTTATTGTGATCTATCTGTGATCTGTGATCTATCTGACTGAGAATTCACTTTATTGATTATTAATTAGATTACATAGGGTGATTCCAAATAAGACGTGAAACTTGGAGTATGACACATTAGCTGTTGTTTAATCCATATTTATTTGTAACCGAAAATCAACGGTTTTTGGAGTTCGGGTGATTTTCAAAAGATTTCTGAACTTATAGTACATATTTCGTAAATTTTTTCTACGTTGACCAAATTTGGTGATAATTTTGGTTTATTTTCATCAGAAAAGAATATGATATGTACGAAAAAAGCAAAACTATGCTGTATAAGAGGTTGAAAAAGGATTAGTATGATTTGAAATGTGGTATATGAATAAATGAAAAATCTATTTCTAATATCAATTTGTCTGCAACTTTCGAATTTCACAATTTTATATGCCAAAATTATTTTAAAAACTTGCCAAATTCCTTCTTCATTCTCTAAAAGATTTCGTTAGATTGCTTAACTAGTTTCGTTTCAGCAGATTTTTTATAAGCAACCTTTTGAATGTCCGGCAATAGTGAATGTGTATCAAAAGACAGCGTGAGTAAATTTCAGGCGGAAAATAACAACTGAAGACATCAGAAAGACGGCACGTGCTAGCCTATGGAAAGGTGGAACATAATTTATGAATACATTTTCTAATGTAATTTCGAGCTTAGTTGCAAAAAAAAATATTGAATTCGTTGTTTTCCTCTATTAGCTTCTTATATCCCTTTTCAAATCATACTAGTTCTTTTTCAACAGAACCAGTACTCAAATATCTCGGAAACCGTTGATTTTTGGTCATCAATAAAAATGACTCAAACCACAGCAAATGATCCATACTAACACCTCCTCTAAGGTTCACGTCTGATTTGGAATCACCCTGTATACTTCGACTGATTATTTTGATAACTCGGTAATACCAAAATAATAAATAAAGATCTCAAAAAAATGTCTTTTTATTTTTTTTAACACTCCTTAACTATTTTTATGTATATGCGAATAAAATTGTAAAAAATACAGTAGATTTCAGTATGAAATATACAGTTTCGGTTTCGGTTTCGGCCGAAACTGAGACCCTGGCCGAAAGTTCGGTTTCGGTTTCGGTTTCGGCTGAAATACCAGTTTCGGTCGGACACTACTCACAAGTAATTTGTTGCCTAAAATTGAAATGCAGAAATGATGTAAATAGGCTGCGTAATCTTGTTCGCTGCCCAGTTCATAAAATAACCAATTCGTCGGTGAAAGATGTGGAAAATTATGACAACGGAATTTAACGTTCATTGAGAAATATACAGAATATTATTTTGTTGTGTATTATTAGGACGCTGAAATAATAATACTAATTGCATGCTTATGGTACAAAATTGTAGATTGCTCCCGTCATTTAAAAATATATAAACACTTAAATACATAAAGTAGATATAACGTGCACGATCACATTAGTTATTTGCTTAGACTATAGTCTAAGGTTATTTGTCTCACAAGTAGTTTGTTGCCTAAAATTGAAATGCAGAAATGATGTAAATAGGCTGCGTAATCTTGTTCGCTGCCCAGTTCATAAAATAACTAATTCGTCGGTGAAAGATGTGGAAAATTATGACAAACGGAATTTAACGTTCATTGATTGCTCCCGTCATTTAAAAATTTATAAACACTTAAATACATAAAGAAGATATAACGTGCACGATCACATAAAAAAAATATACATCAATATATATGAAGGAAACTCATCAATACTATAAATAGCATTTGGTTTTCAATATTAGCAACTTAACCTTAACCCCTCTAATGAATTTTATGCCAAGTAGCGCACTCATAATATGAGGTAATGAGTTGAGCAATCTCTTGTCGATAGAAATGGGCCCATTTTGGGATTTCTTTTTCTTATATAATCAATTCTCAACTTCTATTTTCCTTGTTGAATGTTCGTAGAAATTTTTATTTTGGTCGAAACTATTCTTATTTTTGTGAGTTCAAATTAGGCATTTATGAATGTAAATACATGGGAAGGATAATATCTTCAAGTTCTTGAAGGCAGCTCTGCAGTCATCCCTCCAACCGAGACCGACTACTACCCACAATGCTTTCCTCTGTATCTGTAACAAAGATATCGGTTTGTATTTTTACAGTTAGGCATAACTTTGAGACAATTTAGACCATTAGGAAATACATTTTCCCTTAAACATCTGTCAATGAGCTTTGTGGGTACCACAATATATTCCTATTCCTATTTATCAAAATAAAAGAAAGACCGCAACAATGCCTTAATCTACTATTTTTCATGTATGCCACTGCCATGTATGTCCCTAACTTCAATAATGCTCACCTCCTTGAATTGAAAATTTTCCCCAGATTCGATAGTGTTATGATAAAGAGGATCATTTTTGCGCGCGTGTTCCGCAAGGAACAGCGTGCTATCATTTCGTCACAATGTCTGTATTTTTCGAATTTTTTTTTCGAAAATGGTCTCAAACGATTGGGTTCGACTCCCTGATGAAGAATTCGAGGTCAAATTCAATTCTGTCCGTCCGGTCCGGCCGGCCGTTAGCACGATAACTCTCGAACGGAACGACTTAGAGCGTTGAGATTTGCAGGGTAGTTTCGTAGCGTAAATATCTCGGACAAGTTCGTTAACGGGCAAAATCGACCGAGCGGTTTCGGAGTTAAGGCCGTTTTTAATAAAAACGTTTTTTATGAATATTTCCGGAACCGATCACTCGATCTTTTTGAAATTTGGCATCAGAATGTAGAATCATGACCTTTATATGCCTGCGAAGTTTTGTGTTGAACGGACGGCCCTAAAGTGGCAAAAAAAATTTTTGAAAATTTGAAAATTTTGTTTTCACGATAACTCGAAAAATACTGATCTGATTAAATTGAAACTCAGTAGTTAGATGCAAAAGACCAAAGCAAACACTTTTGCAAAATTTCGTTAAGATCACGTGACATGAAAAAAATAAAAAAATTACTACTATTTTGCGGAATACTTTGCTTTTAATGCCAAAACATATGTTTTTGAGGTTCATGCTGCCCTTTCCGGGCATTTTCCGTATTGCGCATGCGCAGATGAGAAGTCCTTTAACTGCTGTAGTTTTCGTCAGAGAGGATTGGGGTTTTGGGGTGGCGGATGCTATTCCTCCATAGAATTCAGATCCCTGATGAGGGTCTGCGCATGCGTAGATTAAAGATGCGATATCTTCCGAACCACTAGTGTTGGCGAATCGGAGTTTTTTGTAAGGTGTGTTATTTTGAGAGGACTTTTAGCCGCCAGTAGATTGCGCATGCGCAGAAGAGAAGTGACTATTTTTGGGTTGGATGGGTTATGTTGGGAGTGCTGAGTCGATATTATGAGGTTTTGAAAGAATATTCATAGCAATTCAGTGCAAGGACAAGTCAGTTTGGGGGATGTAGCGTTGTTTCCGAGTTAAAGTGTCCGTACCGTGGCCCTGGGGCTAATTTTGAAATTGATGTTACCCCTTACAGGCATTTTTCGTTATGCGCATGAGCAGACCATCAGTGATTTAACTGGTGGTGTTTTCATCAGAGAGGATTAGGGTTTTGGGGTGGCGGATGCTATTCCTCTATAGAATCCCTCGTTGAGGGTCTGCGCATGCGTGGATTAAAGATGTGATATCTCCTAAACCACTAGTGTTGGAGAATCGGAGTTTTTTGTAAGGTGTGTTATTTTGAGAGGACTTTTAGCCGCGAGTAGATTGCGCATGCGCAGAAGAGAAGTGACTGTTTTTGGGTTGGATGGGTTATGTTGGGAGGGCTGAGTCGATATTATGAGGTTTTAAAAGAATATTCATAGCAATTCAGTGCAAGGACAAGTCAGTTTGGGGGATGTAGCGTTGTTTCCGAGTTAAAGTGTCCGTACCGTGGCCCTGGGGCTAATTTTGAAATTGATGTTACCGCTTACAGGCATTTTTCGTTATGCGCATGAGCAGACCATCAGTGATTTAACTGGTGGTGCTTTCGTCAGAGAGGATTGGGGTTTTGGGGTGGCGGGTGCTTTTCCGCTATAGAATCCCCTGGTGAGGGTCTGCGCATGCGTGGATTCAAGAAGCGATATCTCCTGAACCACTAGTGTTGGAGAATCGGAGTTTTTTGTGAGGTGTGTAATTTTGGGAGGACTTGCAGCCACGAGTATACTGCGCTTGCGCAGACGAGAAGTGAATGGTTTTGGGTTGTTTGGGTTATGTTGGGAGTAATGAGCCGATATTGTGAGGTTTTAAAAGAATATTCATGTCAATTCAGTGCACGGACACAAGTCAGTTTGGGGGAAATAGCGTTGTTTTCGATTTGAAATGTCTGTATGGTGGCCCTGAGGCGAATTTATAAATAACTATATTCGGTAGATCTATATTAAAATGCGTTCGAATTTGGAGAAGATGCAATTTCGTCCCTAACGGAGGACCCACAACCGAATTTTTTTCTGATCTACGGTAAAACTAACAGCCAAACTGTATTGATAGCTATACTTGTTAAAGGAACTTGAAAAAAAAAAAAAAAGCACTGACGTGAAGTCAGTACTCTTTGGCGCGCGTGTTCACGGTGGCTTATTTGAATTGAATGATTCAAAAATTAACAGTGCTGTATCTAAGCTGCCATCAGGATAGAGTAACAAAGTTGGAAAAGAACACAAGTGACTCTCCTTAGTCGCACAAGCTCCTAGAAGATTTGGGAGGGTCAGTATAATCCTAATCATGTTTATAGCACGCGCGCAAAAGCAGATTGACTTAACAATGAAAGAAAAAGTGTAAAAAGTCAATATGCTTTGGCGCGCGTGCTATAAACATGATTAGGATTATACTGACCCTCCCAAATCTTCTAGGAGCTTGTGCGACTAAGGAGAGTCACTTGTGTTCTTTTCCAACTTTGTTACTCTATCCTGATGGCAGCTTAGATACAGCACTGTTAATTTTTGAATCATTCAATTCAAATTAGCCACCGTGAACACGCGCGCCAAAGAGTACTGACTTCACGTCAGTGCTTTTTTTTTTTTTTAACACGCTTTTATTAGCTTGGGTTGTATCTGACTATGTATGTATGTAACGGAATCTTTGAACTTAATTTTCACCAGTTTCCAGAAGTCTGATTAATTTGAAACTTTGCATACGTATCAAGAACCGATGACAATGCAATAATTTGATAACAGTTTCCCATTATCCTTATTATCCACAAAAATTGATTATTATTTATAGCTTATTATCTCATACCGGGCACCTCCGCCAATTTGCAACGTGATGTTTCAGGTGCAGTTCATACTGATGCGATATCGCATGAGCGACAAGCGCAGACAGATACTCCGCCGTATTCACAAAGCATTCAATCTCCGTTAAGTCCTAACTGAGGTCCTCCGTTAAGAATAAATTTGAATCGCAACCTCAGTTAAAGTATTTAACGGTGGTGAAACTGGCCTGTTTCACGTTGATTTTCACTTTAGGTAACTGAGGTTCCGATTCAAATTTATCCTTAACTGAGTACCTCAGTTAGGACTTAACGGAGATTGAATGATTTGTGAATACGGCGGACTATCAGTATCTCATGTACAAAATCTCACAGAGTGGAGCCTGTCTATCGCAAGGCGATTTGTCGCATGCGATATATCATTTTGGGCTCATATTCTAACAGTTCTAACATGTTCTAACAGTTTCCCATTATCCTTATTGGGACCGCCAGGATTAATAAAATTTTGAATGAAATGATGAGATTGCGAAATAATTTGTGAGACATTTCAATACCACATGTCAACAAATAACTAATTGATAAATCGAACTAAAAAATGAAAAATAAATAATAGTTTAAAAAAACTAAAAAAAACACGCTTTTATAGCTAACCGAACTAAAAATTAGAAAATAATTTTTAATTTCAGAGAGTTTATAATACAGTAGTAGAAAATCGAACAATCAATCAGAATTTATCACCTCAAAATAAAATTATAATAAAGTTTAAGTTATTAACAAAAGAATTCAATTCAGAGTAAAAAGCGTGGGGTGCATTTTACTACTTTTCATAACTCTCTTCTCATAGATAGTTGCCAATAGAATGGTTGCTACATTTACTTTATCAAGCACCCCACGCTGTTTACTCTGAATTGAATTCTTTTGTTAATAACTTAAACTTTATTATAATTTTATTTTGAGGTGATAAATTCTGATTGATTGTTCGATCTTCTACTACTGTATTATAAACTCTCTGAAATTAAAAATTATTTTCTAATTTTTAGTTCGGTTAGCTATAAAAGCGTGTTTTTTTAGTTTTTTTAAACTATTTTTGATATGGGTTGCTTCGTTCTTATATTATCAGGAAATGACTCAAAAGAGTTGTTTGAAGCATTATATGATATTTTATAGTCTGATGCATGAAAAGAAACTTGCTTTTTACATTATATCAAATTTCTTATATTTCTAATTGGCATATCAGATTTTCCTATATACAGGGCGGGTGTTTAAGTTGTACATTAATTTTAACCACAGGTTACCCTTATCAAATGAAACTATTTTTATTTACCATTTTTCCAGATTCAGACCAAGTAGAAAGTTATAAGCATTTAAAGATTTTACAATTTGCTAATACACCCCTGCACTTTCTTTACCTGTTGAACACATTCATTAATGTATTATTATCTGAAAGCTTTATCATGTGATGCTCTAAATTCAATGAAATTGTTTGAGAATACTTATTTACTCACTAAAGTGTTATGAAATGGTTTTTAATAATCTTAATGCTTTTCTTTCAATATCCACTATAAGATTATACACAATTCCATCATTGCATTTTTCCACATTCCTTGAATATTCTTATTTCTCATCATAAAAATGGGTTCAAGCCCTGTGGACAGGAGCTTTAAGGCGCTCTAGTTCAGACAGACAAATTATATCTCCGAACGTATTGATTTCTCAGAGTTGGGAATTATATCAATGTATTCTTATGATAGAACTGCATCATAAAGGAAATTCAATTCAAATAATAGTTTATTTATCAAGATTAAATGAGCAATCTGAGAATGAGAACTGCACCATGGAAGAAATCGAATTAAATCTGCCCAATTTTGCCCAATAACGAACTTCACCGAGATATTCATCTCCCTAACCTACTCTGAAAATTTCAACTACCTAGCTCATTCCGTTCGAGAGTTATTGTAGAAAAACTTTTTTTAAATTTTCAAATTTTTTTTTTGACACTTTGTGGTAATCTGGTCAATACATAACTTCACATGCGTATAAAGGTCATGATTCTACAATTTGATGCTATATTTTAGATAGATCGAGTGATCGGTTTCGGAAATATTCATAAAAAAAAATATTTTTACTAAAATCGGCCATAACTCCGAAACCGCTTGATGGATTTCGCCCATTAACGAGCTCGTCCGAGATATTTACGCTCCAAACCCACCTTGCAAATTTCAATCCGCTAACTCCTTTCGTTCGAGAGTTATCGTGCCTACGGCCGGCCGGCCGAACAGAATCGATTTCGACCTCGGATTCTTGATCAGTGAGTCGAACCAAATCGTTTAAGACCATTTTCATCGAAAAATAAGTTTCGTATGACAATTGCCCAAAACAGGTTTAAAGTACCTACAAATAGTAGATATTTCATAAAACATTTATGAAAGAAGAGTAATAATGAAAAATTACCTTGTTATCGATCAAAAATTTCCTGATCTACGTTCACCAAATTTTCTCCTCTCTCGAACTACAGAATTATGCATTCTATGTCTATGGATGAAAAGCAGTCTGCTACTCTGAGATTTTTCTCACTCCGCTCACATTTCGGAATACACTTTATTCTCATAATTCTTCGATTGATTAGATAATGTCATGTTGACATTATGACAATTCATACATAGAATAATATATCATTCTGTGAAATACGATTTATTATTGAAATTTTGAAAAATTATATCTCCGAAAGTATTAGCTTGTTAGAGTTAAAAATGATATCGTTGGATTCTTATGGTAAAACTGCTTATTGAAAAAAATTTAATTTGGAATTTGTTCTGTAATAATATTTTTTTTTTGTTACTCCGAAACCATCTGTCCGATTTTGCCCAGTAACGAACTTAGCCGAGATATTTATCTCCCAAACCTACTCTGAAAATTTCAACTGTCTAGCTCATTCCGTTCGAGAGTTATCGTGCCTACGGCCGGCCGGCCGGACAGAATGAATTTCGACCACGGATTCTTGATCAGTGAGTCAAAAAATTCGAAAATTACAGACATTTGGGCAAATTGATAAGCACTCAGTTCCGAGGAACTAGAGCGCCAAAAATGAATACAATGATAGCATATAATATCCAACCACATTATAAACAACAGTGGATAGCATAGAGTTATAGAATTTATTTGGGGTGGGTTCCACGAAGATACGTTTAACCTACAATTAACCAATTTAACAAGCCGATTAACGAAATTCGGGTTTCACAAAGCTTTTCGATGATATCAAAATCCAAGGTTTTGATCAAAACCGTCGATTTTTGATTTAACCAAGATGCACAGAAATGTAATAATTATTACGTTATATTCTGATTTATCAAGTATTTCTATGTCAAAGCGTCCGTCCGTTTGTTTATGTTTAATAGTTCCGTAGATAATTACATTTGAGCTAAATTATAATTCTATGAAATTACTCGTCGCAATAATTAGGTTGTCTCACAGAACCATTGAATAGGTGGAATTATACCTAGGGACTTATAATTGATATTTCACTATGAAGTGTTAAATTTATTTATTGTTTGATGAAGCGACTGAATTTTGATCGCGGATAAGAAGTTCTCTTATACATGAAATTCCACGCATACTACAAACTATTGTTCAACTAGTTGAAATAAAATACTTAAAAGTGAGTTATTAAATTAGCAAATTATGTTCCATATATGGGCGAAATCCATAGCACTATTGTGTATCTATTTCCCAAAGGATAATCAACCTGCAATTCTAGTTGTTTGAATTGAAGTATCCGAGAATTCTAGCACATATCATCTGTGATTTTAGTTTAAGGTAGGATTCATTGAAGCAGTCAATGATGCGTTAAAAATTATAAAATAAGTATAAGAAACGCACAAATAATTTCTTGTTTATAAGTGTAAGGTAGGAATTTGTATTTTTTAAGGGACGCGTCAAAAATTATAAAATAAGTATAAGAAACGCACAAATAATTTCTTGCTTAAATCAACAGTTTAGATTAAATATTGTTGCTGATAATTTTAGGGAGAACACTCAAAGAAAAATAAAATGTATTATTGCTAGCTAATAATGGTTTGAATCAATAAGATACTTATATGCTTTTCTGAATTCAGGAAATACTGTCAGGTGAGAAGAACTGCATCGAACTAAAGTTATGATGGTTAAAAAAATTACGTGTTGCGGTGTTAATCGGTTCACTTATTCTGGCAATTGAAAAATCTTACAGATGCGGTAAAATTTATAATAAAACAATTCGGATAAATGAAAACTGCAAAAGTTTATTGTTGCAAATCAGCGGAAGAGTGGTGATGATTAAATGTTTTTAGATCGTATCATTGCAAATTATAAAAGGTTTCATTTGGTATAAATAATATCACCAGATATTTGTGTATGGATGTAAATTGGTGTATAATTCTGTTACGACAACGTAATAAGCCTTTGAAATATACATATATCCAAATTTGACTGGATAGAGAAAGCAGATAACATTTATTTGTTCATCAGTGAAAGTTTCTGTAAATATATCTATCTGAATATATCAGAATATAGATTACAAATTATTATTATTTATTGAGATTATTACCAGAAGAGAATCAAAGATATGCGATGGATAATTGAAAATACAGAAGGCAATTGTGTATTATTGCAAAGTAGAAATGGTGTGAACGTCATTGATATTAGTGTAATTCTGCCCGCTGATAAATTCAGACAATATCTCATTGGAGTTCATGAGCGATCGAACAAAGCTTCTCTTTAATGAAATAGTATTTGATACTTATTAGCGAATTATCAAACTGGAACTGGCGTTTAATTGTATATGCCCGTAAGAAAAAGGTGAATACCCGTCAGAAAATATTAAAAATAAGTATTGCGGTTGTGATTTCAAGGTAGAAATTTAGGAAATCAGATCATTTTAAAAGATGTGGAAGAACACAAAAAAAGCAAAATGATAAACTGAAAATGTCATTTGCAGCATCACTATTATGGTCGGTGGAAGACAATTTCGATGAATTTACTATAGGAATGCATTTAGATACCTACATTGAAAATTGTTAGGATTAATTAAGAATGCAAAAAGTATTTGTCGCTTTGTACGATTTGAAGACTAGCAAGATGCGTAAATATTATTGAACGAAAATTTACACGGGTAAGAACAAGCTATGTATTGAGCATTATTGAAATGTAGACATGTAAAAAACTAACAGTAAGATTCTGTCTGCTAATGATTACAGGAAAATAATTAGCACCTACCAGAACAGGGTTTAATGACAAGATGTGTCAAATACTGATAATATTCGGATGAGTTTAGGAAACACATATATGTATGTATTGTATTCAAGGTAGAACTAGAATACATGACACATTTTAAAGGATGTGGAGGTGCGTAGGAACATCCAAAAATAAGAAATAATTCTGCTGGCTATTAAATTTGGTGTAATAGGTGGTTGAATATTATTGCTATGTGGATCTAAACTAGAAGACACTGAAACATTTCAAAGGATGTGGAGGTGGGTGGGAACATCCAAAAAAAGAAAAAAATATTCAAAAAATAAAGATAGTGAAAGTGAAATCATTCTGCTCGCTATTGAATTTGGTGTAATAGGTGGTTGAATATTATTGCTATATGGATTTGAATATATCAATACATATCGAAAATAATTCAGCAAGCAAAAGGGATTTGTTGAGTTTTGTTGATTTCAAACCAAACCAACAACATTGCGTCAAAAATTAAATCAAACCTTAGCATGTGTCTGAAATGCTCAAAATATTTGTATCATGTTTTAATTCTCTTAAACATAGGTACAAATCTGTTTGGAAATAAAAAATAAGCAAACTTTCACATGAATAGGAAATACAACAAGATAGTGGTTGCGTATTAGCACAGGTGCATTAGTTCAAGGTAGATGTAATGGAATAAATACTCGTATACAGTAATAATAATAATAAATAGTCTTTTTTTAGAATTGCTTCATTTACAATGAAAAAAAAAATCAAAATGAAATAGTGTCACAATATTTACATTATAATTATGCGCTATTCACAAAAAATCTCCAATTGAGTAGGGTTCTAATTCAATTAATATTTTTAAAATCGCTTTTTTAAATATCTTTCTGCTCTCCGCCTTCTGAACTTGTGGTGGTAATTTATTGAAATACTTCAGACACCGGTATTCCATTTGCTTTTGTGATGTTGTAAGATTCAATTCAGGTAAATCACAATTCAAATTTCTCGAAGGGTAGTTGTTTTCGTTGTTTGATACGTTTGTTCGCGGGTATATTAAACTAAAATAGAACTCACTGAGAGTAATGCCCAGGTTGAAAATACAAAAGAGAAATTGTTGTGTATTATTGCAAGGTAGAAATGGTGTTAACAGTATTGATGTTAGTTGATTCTGTACGCTGATGGATTCAGAAAATCCCTCATGGCTGGGCGATGGAACAAAGCTTCTCATGTATACAAAATAAGCGTGTATTTGGTGCTTATCAGTGATATATATCAATGAGGGAAAAAGGCATTCAATGCTGTCTGACCATAAGAAAAAAAAACCGTCGCAATGTCAAATTGATATTTTCAAATTCAAGAAAATAGATAATTCAAGATCAATATTAACCAGAAAATGTCCTATTCAGCTTAATATTGGGAACACATCAATTATTTTTTATATCCATTAAAATACATTAAAAATATTTTTATTAATTGGGGAACCAATAAGTTATTTGTTGCCCCGAATGCATATACGAATGAAAAACCAGCCAGATGCGAAAATAATCATTAAACAAAAATTGGCATATGGACAACGTATGCATGTTTTGCGCATTATTGGAATGCTGAAATGCCGCAAATTAATATTACAATTCTGCCCGTTAATAGTTTCAGGGAAAATGCCTATTTGTATGATGTATAATGTAGAAATTGTAGAGATAGGCGCCCATAGAAATATTGTATAATATTCGAATGAGATCAGAATGCAAGACGGGCTCTTATTGCATTCACTTGTTGAAGATATAGAAATTGAAGAAGTTATGTAATTTCAAAGGATGTGAAGGTGCATGGGAACGTGCGAAAATAATAAAATTATCGAAGAAATTATGAGCATTAACAACCTGTTGAAATATGATTCCAGGAAAAAAATAGATTAAAAATTTAGTGATCAATACCATATTATCACCTAGATGTCATTGATCAGAAATTTACATGGATAAGACGAGCGTATTCGTGAAAAATTTGAATATACCTAGTAGTGTAAACTGTGAAAAACAGAATAACATATCTAAACATATCTAAACATATGAAAGAATGTTGCAAATAATTCATAAAGTACAAGGTATTCGTCTCAGTTGTGCTTTTAAGTTATTAAGGTATAGTAAAGAATATTGAACAAAAATTAATGAAGAAAACATAAACCATATTGGTGTAATATTGCAAGGCAAAAATAGTATGAATGTTCGATTTCGAATTCATTGAACCACTTTTTGACCAGGAAAGATCAGAGAACATTATGATAAAAGGAATTTAGATTAATGAAACGGCACAAGATAGTGTGAAGTGACCGTAAAAAATCTATACTATAATCATTTCAGGATAAAATCCAATTGAAAAATGTTAGCAGAACGACCATGCGTCCAAAATAATCAAACAATAATGAATAAGAAAAGCACAAGGTATTTGAGTCATATTATTGCGAGCCAGAAATGTAGGATTATAAATGTGATTCAAGAAAAAATACTATTTATTATATTATTATATTATATATATTATATTATTATTATATATTTAGAAAATATGACTAGAGAAGTCGTAAACTATACTAATTTGAATGAATGAGTAAAGTGAGATAATCTTAGTACCTAATTCAAGATTACTTTTGTTTGCTCTTATCTACAGGGTCTTTATAAATGTTTGTAACATGCTGTTCAAATTTGCAATTCCAGCCACAGAATTAATAATACACGCAGTACCTCACTTCCTTCTTTGTTTACATTGGCAATGATAAATGATGAGTTCCAAAATGAATGTCGCTGGGAGAATACTTTTCCTCGCGTCCCAGTTTGTATCAAACATTTTTATTATACAAAATGAATATGTAGTTGCTATAGTTCGCATTAAGTTTGTAGGGAGTGATACTTTCAAATAAATGAATTTTTGGAATTATCACACGTGATTTTGGGTACATAGTATAATTGCTGAGCCTAGCTAGGAAAGAAATTTCCTAATCAAGATAATCGCCACCACTCACTATTGGGTCAAAAATTGGCAGTGCTGTTCCTAAGGTGGCACAAGGACACAGTAACAAAGCCTACACAGAACACAACTGATTATTATCCTTACTCGCTCAAGCTCTCGGAAGCTTATGAGGGGTCTCCTTGGGGTAGACCTAGGAGGATCAGTATAATAATAAATGAATGAATAAAATGAACTGCATCCCTGGGTTTACAACAGACCGTGTGATGACCAGATTAGGGTAATTTGATTGAAAAAATGGTAAAAGATGAAATATACTGGAATTTTACTTCGTTTTAAGGAGTTTTCTTTCAGAAGTATCAACCTGATGCAATCGAGAGTGAATTGTTCATCAGTTGGAATTCTATTCCCCTAAGTCATTTTCAAGAGATATCGTATTAGCTATTGAACGGATATGAATAATCTGTTCCCCCAAGTTTGGGAATTTGGCCATTTGTTAGAAAAAGTCCAGGGGAGTCGAGTTTGGACAGCGTGTTGGAAAGGAAGGCTCGAAGTCCTCGACTTATTATACGGTTGTCATAGAACTCCTGCAAAAAGCTTAGATTTGCAGAAGCAGTATTGGCAGTTGCCCTATCTCGTTGAAAATATCCCAACTATATTCCCTTCCTTTCGTCATCTAGTTGGTTTATGAATGGCTGCATCATTATTCTTTAGTACCTTTCACCATTAATCATCATGGAAGAAAACGAGGCCAAATATTCTACGATGTGAAACTGCTAACCATACACCAACTTTTTGCGAATCTAATGGAGTCCTAATAAAACTGTGGGATTCTCAAGGTTGTGAAAATAGGTTATGTTGCTTTAAGGAAGAACCTATTATTATTGTTTTCTTCACATATATGTAACTCTAATCATAAATATATATTGTCAGCAGTACTAAAACTATTAAATTACCTTACAGAACATTCAGGCTTATGAGGGGTCTCCTTGGGGTAGACCTAGGAGGATCAGTATAATAATAAATGAATGAATAAAATGAACTGCATCCCTGGGTTTACAACAGACCGTGTGATGACCAGATTAGGGTAATTTGATTGAAAAAATGGTAAAAGATGAAATATACTGGAATTTTACTTCGTTTTAAGGAGTTTTCTTTCAGAAGTATCAACCTGATGCAATCGAGAGTGAATTGTTCATCAGTTGGAATTCTATTCCCCTAAGTCATTTTCAAGAGATATCGTATTAGCTATTGAACGGATATGAATAATCTGTTCCCCCAAGTTTGGGAATTTGGCCATTTGTTAGAAAAAGTCCAGGGGAGTCGAGTTTGGACAGCGTGTTGGAAAGGAAGGCTCGAAGTCCTCGACTTATTATACGGTTGTCATAGAACTCCTGCAAAAAGCTTAGATTTGCAGAAGCAGTATTGGCAGTTGCCCTATCTCGTTGAAAATATCCCAACTATATTCCCTTCCTTTCGTCATCTAGTTGGTTTATGAATGGCTGCATCATTATTCTTTAGTACCTTTCACCATTAATCATCATGGAAGAAAACGAGGCCAAATATTCTACGATGTGAAACTGCTAACCATACACCAACTTTTTGCGAATCTAATGGAGTCCTAATAAAACTGTGGGATTCTCAAGGTTGTGAAAATAGGTTATGTTGCTTTAAGGAAGAACCTATTATTATTGTTTTCTTCACATATATGTAACTCTAATCATAAATATATATTGTCAGCAGTACTAAAACTATTAAATTACCTTACAGAACATTCAGAAAACAGTGAGACAAAGATACGAGAATTTCCGTCCCATGAGTTGAATCTCTCCTGAGATTCCTTAGTCGAATTTAAGCGAGTAACCGGAACAGAGCGGTTTAGACCAATTCCTTGCTATTATAACCGATCCGTTATGTTTAGCAGGAGATTGGTCTTAACCGCTCTGCTCCGGTTACTCGCTTAAATTCGACTAAGGAATCTCAGGAGAGATAGCTGAAGTATATTATATGTTCTGTGAAGTAAACATAACCTGAATTATTTGAACAAAAGTTGCAAAACTGAAATAAATATATTTATATTCAAAAATAGACAGATAACTCCAAAATAAACAAGTCATATGTTGGGTTTCACGAAGCTTCGATTAGCTTAATCGTGGATTTAATTCGATGGTTGTATGAAAAATGAACTGAAAATCGACATAGAATGGCACTAATTCGGCAATTAAGAGCTGTCAAAGCTTTGTGAAACCCAATGTCACGTTATGCTCGGGTTACTCGCTTTAATTCGACTCTTGTCTATGATCCTGATAATAACGTGTTCTTTTATGTTAATCAACAACTCAGTTTAGTCTCACCTAATTCTGAATCAGTTGATCTCAGTAGTGAGAAAGCAACAAGGTATTAGCACTGAAGATACTGGTTGCTAGTGCTATAAACTTTTGAATCCTAAAGGACGTATTGCAATTTAAATTAGGTACATATCAATCAATGAACATGTGATTCCTATTGCAAATGTTAGTGGAAGAGAAAACATTTGAAATATATTAGTATGAAGATTAATTACTCTTCTTATCAGGTATCCTCGAAATTACCGATTTGATGTCTGACTCAATAGTTAACATTCCAACATCAGAGAAGAATCAATATTTAAATTCAGATATTTTATTTTGTATGAGATAGTGAAATATACATTTAATTATTTATTCATCTATAATTCTTTAATTTCCTTCAATGTAATCCATTCCTACCTGAATAAATCCATTTCAGCGTTCCTTCAAGAACAAAAGCTTTAAGCGCAGCGAAATGGAAATAGTTTGATAGAATATAGGTAAGGCTGAGGGATACGTAAGACGCTTTTGTTAGATGGACATAACTGTTGTGGATGCATGGGCAAAGATTTCCTTACAATTACTTTGTTGTATATGAGTTACAGCGCGATTGAAAACAATGTTTTGAATTTTATTGAGCGAAGAATTAGTAATAAAGTCTCACCACCGCACTTTGTCATTATCGTTTGTCAATTTTTCATATAAACCTGAACGAATATCATGAGATATTCAGTAGTTAAATCCCGAGTGCTTGTCAAATACTCGAAATATTCGTTAATTTGGCAAGCACGAGGGGTCTATGAAGGACTAATTCCCGAAAAAAAATTCACTCAATTTTAATTATAGTGCAGAAATAATACTAGCTATAATTTAAATGAATAAAATCTTCTTGACAATCATCCCGAATGTTTTTGATGGTTCAAAACGTCACAAAAATATTCACCTAAAGCACACGTGCAAATATTTTCAAGCAGCATTGATATTCAAAAATTTGGGTTCGTTATTAAGTGATTTGTATCATACGAGTATGCCATAGATTAGTTGAAATTTTTTGTGGGGGGTAGTCAAAAATATTTGTTCGTTGCTAAGCGATTTGTAACATATGCTTAAATATGATTGGTTGAAATTTTTTAAGGGGAATAGTCACCAGATATCAACAAGTGATATGCCAGTCTACCAAAAGCTAGTAAAAAGTAAGTATTTAGTGGACACAATTTGTATTTCAGGCATGATCACTTGAGACCTTTTTCAATAACAAAAGTATTGATTCACCTAATGATATTCATCATCGGAACAAGATGATGTGGAGATGGATGGAAATATAGAAAAAAATTGGTTCAAGCCCTGTGGACTGGAGCTTTTTGACGCTCTTGTTCAAACAGACAAATTATATCTCCGAAAGTATTGGTTTCTCAGAGTTGGGAATTATATCAATGGATTCATATGATAGAGATGCATCATGAAAGAAATTAAATTCAAAAAAAGTGTCGTTTGAAAAAAATGCTTCGAAAATTATCTTATAATAAAAAATGGGTTCAAGCCCTGTGGACAGGAGCTTTCTGGCGCTCTAGTTCAAACAGACAAATTATATCTCCGAAAGTATTGGTTTCTCAGAGTTGGGAATTATATCAATGTATTCTTATGATAGAATTGCATCATAAAGGAAATTCAATTCAAATAATAGTTTATTTATCAAGATTAAATGAGCAATCTGAGAATGAGAACTGCACCATGGAAGAAACTAAATTAAAATAGCTGAAATGAATTTGACTCTCTCTTATAGAACAGGATTAAATGTACGAGTATGAACACAGATCATATAATAAAGCTTAGATAGAATAATTATAGCATTCTGTGAAAACATAGAAGTATGATTCATTTTTGAAATTTAGAACTTCATCTTAGCAGAAATTTAATTCAAACATCATAGAAGAATTTAAATTCAACAAGAGTGCCAAAAATGATCTATCCAAAACCAATAGACGAATTCTACCCAACAACGAACTCATTCCTCAATTCTATGATGAACGATAATATATACCTTTCCTCAAATCTACTCCAATACACCAATATTCCAGTTTTGTTTTAAGTGGAGATATTCTGAACTCAATATTATTAACTTTCCATTATCATTCTCATCATCATATAGATTGACCATCCGCATGAAAATATCAACCAACAAAAAGTATGATATTATATTATCATTCTTATATTTATACGATTGCTGGAATGAATAACAATGAGACAACGTCATGTCTCAGGAAAATAGGTTGACATTATAACAATTCATAGAATACCCACAGAATAATTCTATCATTCTGTGAAAACGTAGAAATACGATTTACATTGAAATTTTGAAAAATCATATCTCCGAAAGTATTAGCTTGTTAGAGTTAAAGATGATATGAATGGATTCCTATGATTAAACTGCTTATTGAAAAAAATTTTATTTGGAATTTGTTCTGTAAAAAAAATAATTTTTTTTTGTTACTCCGAAACCATCTGTCCGATTTTGCCCAATAACGAACTTAGCCGAGATATTTATCCCCCAAGCCTACTCTGAAAATTTCATTTGTCCAGCTCATTCCGTTCGAGAGTTATCGTGCCTACGGCCGGACCGGCCGGACAGAATGAATTTCGAAAACGGATTCTTGATCAGTGAGTCGAACCAAATCGTTTGAGACCATTTTCATCGAAAAATTCGAAAATTACAGACATTTGGGCAAATTGATAAGCACTCAGTTCCGAGGAACTAGAGCGCCAAAAATGGGTTCAAGCCCTGTGGACAGGAGCTTTCTGGCGCTCTAGTTCAAACAGACAAATTATATCTCCGGAAGTATTGGTTTCTCAGAGTTGGGAATTACATCAATGTATTCTTATGATAGAACTGCATCATAAAGGAATTTGACTCTCTCTTATAGAACAGGATGACATGTACGAGATGAACACATATCATATAATAAAGCTTAGATAGAATAATCATAGCATTCTGTGAAAACATAGAAGTACGATTCATAATTGAAATTTAGAAAAATCATATATCCGAAAGTATTAGCTTGTTGGAGTTGAAAATGATATCAATGGATTTTTATGGTGAAACTGCATCTTAAATAAAAATTGTATTTGAAATTTGTTACTTAAAAAAATTTTTTTTTTCGTTCCTCCGAAACCATTTGGCCCATTTTGCCCAATAACGAACTCAACCGAGATATACATCTCCCTAACCTACTCTGAAATTTTCAACTGCCTAGCTCATTCCGTTCGAAAGTTATTGTAGAATTTTTTTTTTAATTTTAAAATTTTTTTTGACACTTTGCGGTAACCTGCTCAATACAAAACTCCACATGCGTAAAAAGTCATGATTCTACAATTTGATGCTAAATTTCAGATAGATCGAGTGATCGGTTTCGGAAATATTCATAAGAAAATGTTTTTACTAAAATCGACCATAACTCCGAAACCACTGAATGGATTTTGCCCATTAACGAACTTAACCGAGATATTTACGCTCCAAACCCACCTTGCAAATTTCAATCCTCTAACTCCTTTGGTTCGAGAGTTATCGTGCCTACGGCTGGACCGAATCGATTTTGACCTCGGATTCTTCATCAGTGAGTCGAACCAAATCGTTTGAGACCATTTTCAGCCAAAAATTCGAAAATTACAGACATTTGGGCAAATTGATAAGCACTCAGTTCCGAGGAACTAGAGCGCCGAAAAGAGCAATCTACAATGCTTCTTTGCCTTAATGCTTGAAAAATTGTCATTAAATTTATTTATCAAGATTAAAAGAGCAATCTGCAATGATTCAACCTCGTGGAATGGGTTGTTGCAGCTTACACTCGGTGCATAGTTTTCACAACTCGAAATACCTAAGGAAAGTATCATCGCAATGCCTAGAGCAAGGCCAGAGACAATCATAGCAGATTGTCCATTTATTCCTAATATTTGAGTAGGTAGTGGATTACGAACAAATTATTTTAATGGTTCAAAATATATTAATAAAATACTATCCTCTTTTCATAATTTAAAATTTAATAGTTCATACCACTAACACATTCTTTTCTGTATTATGAAACTCAACTCAAGAAAAAATGATTGATACACAAATGTAGATCCATATTTCAGTATTTTTTTGCTAGCAACATTATGAAAATACTATATATATAGGAACATGTCTCAGTACTTAAGGAAGTAAAAGGTAATATTAACCTCAGTGGTCAACGAACAGTAATTTATTTTGATGAATCCATTATATGAGCTTCTTTCTTATTGCCTCCATAAACTACATCAAAACAGTCTTGTATATATTCACAAATTCAAGAATCCAATTTTTGCTTTCCAAGAGAAAATAACAACTATGATTTGACAATCTCTTATAGTTAGAAAAGATGATGTTTATGAATAGTGATCACAGACAGATTCTGTGTTCATTTTCTGTGAATACATAGAACTTACGATGTATTATTGAAACTTTGAATCATCATATCTCCGAAAGTATTAGCTTGTTAGGGTTGAAAATGATAACAATGGATTCTTATGATGTAAAAAAAAATATTTTTTTTTCGTTACTCCGAAACTATTAGACCGATTTTGCCCAATAACGAACTTAACCGAGATAGTTATCCCTCAAACCTACTCTGAAAATTTGAACTGTCTAGGTCATTCCGTTCGAGAGTTATCGTGTTAACTATTATATTGATCAGTAAATCGACTAAATTTACTTGAATATAGTATACCAATGACTTAATGTAACCACAAAGAAAGTAGTCCAATGGAGTTTAATCGCAGTAACGAGGCGGATAATTTATCGCTCCATTTCCTGAAATAATCGAATCACCGAATTTTGTTTTCAATAGGGTCATTGTGTCATTGGCTTCATAATAAGTGGTACCGTCCTGTTGAAACCACAAATTCTGCCAATCAAGACAAAAATCAGTCAGCATTCAACGATAACGATTTTCTTGACAGTTACCACATTATGAGCTTAGTTGAATAAAAAATAAGGTCCAATGATTCCTCCAGCATAAAATGCCCACCAAGCAGTAAGTTTATCAGGATGTAATTGCAGTTCTTGATATTCGTCAGGTTTATCACCACTCCAGATACGGCAATTCTACTTTTTGTTAACATAGCCATTCAACCAGAAATGGACCTCATCTCTGAGAACGATTCTCTTATGAAAATCTGCATCATTTCCGATTTTTTCTAAGCAGCAATTATTACTCGATACACGACGCCTTAAACATTCAGTTGGTTTGAATTCCTGAGTTAAAACAATGTTGTATGGATATAGCACGGGCGTAGCCAAGTCTTAATTTCGTGAAGAAATTTCGAGCATCCTGCCATAATTCTCGTAATATATTTCTAACTCAGTATTAGAAGGCTATATATTTATACAAATTTCTTTATTACGAATGAGAAGTAATACAGAAACATTGGTGTCTCTATTATTTCTCATGTATGTTTAATTGTAAATATAAATAAAGGCCTAGAGTGTAACAAAATCTCCTACTCTTTGATGAATTGATGATCATTTCAACTTGCTCCGATAGATATACTAAAATGACATTTATATGTTGTCAGATTAAAAGTGTTAAATAATACAGTATTAAAGAGACTTTAAAATTGATTATGAAACCGGATTTCAATTTTATTTCGAATGAGGATATGATACCCTAAAATATTATATGTCTATTCATATTTTCATTAGCATCACTGGAGGATGTTTTCTTCTTGACAAATTTCTGCACGTTACAAAACAAAACGTATGGAACTAAAGAGCCACAGCTTCACATCCAAAGAGCCGCCGACCCCTGGGTTGAACAGATTGACATTTGTTGACGTAGACTTCAATGAAACAACTTATCTCTTATCCACCCAAAATACGGTCGACATAGGAGATTTCACGTTCGGCGTATCAGGAGTTAGTGGGCGTCATTTTCGATGGAGTGAGCCCTACTCGGACATAATTTCATGATTAAATTCAAAATTATTGTTTTCAAATATGTTCAGGTATCTGAGAGCTGGGCCTTCTGAAAATTGTATAGCTGGATCTGCATGATCCATCACTGTAAGAAACAACTCTTGTAAAAATTATTTGAAAGAAAATTATGTGGATGTGTGCAATTTATTTAAGAAATATTGGTAAATACATTTCAATTAAAATATCAATATAAATCTCACCTGAAGATCGAAGCAGTGGACGAAATTCACAAAGGATTCAATATTATAATAATTGTGAGGAATAAAATATTCAGGGTATCCCACCGGTAGTGCCCATTAGAAGAATACGGAGAAATGATTTTGGATCTGATTGAAATTTTGTGCAAAGATATTAGGCAAGTGAAACTTCATTTTTAAAATATTTTAAATGGTTTATGACTTCCGGTTATATCGGAAATAAATATCATCTCGCTTATTTCAAATGGAAAACCCTGTATAATATGAAATTTTTGAACGTAATTTCAAATTCTACGTCTATGGTCATAAAGTATCGTATGTGGGGGTAAACATAGATAAAAATTGATACCTTATTTGCTCTCACGCCACCTGTATTTCAGAATATCCCAAGAATGATGAAAATAAGATATAGCAAGAGTGCAGCCAGGGGGGGAGGGGGGTTGAATGTTCACCCCCCCCCATATAATGTTTTCCTCAAAAACAAAAAATACTTGCTACAGAAAAAGCAACCCTTACACCCCCTGCCCTTGTGAAGTTAATTGCCAAAATTCCCCCCCCCCTCCCAAATTAATTCCTGGCTACGCCCTTGAGATATAGAGAACTTTTAGAAGAACTATTTTGTACACTGTACACCGTAAGTATTTGAAAAAAGTCGAGAAAATCAGGGAATCAAAAAATACATGTCACGATATCGTATCAACATGTTGACATGAAATATCCTCCGTGGTTTTGTTCCGGATCGATTGACACAAAAATATTTTCAATAATACAGGGTGTCCCATAATTAGACTGACAAGCTTCTAGTGGATATTCTATACATTATTTTAGACACTTTTGAGCCAAATTATATTATATCAACACTGTTTGATTTCGTATTAATTGTTTCATAAGGTGAAACTTTTATAAATTAATTGAAATCAAGTACAAGAAATTGATATTTCACTTACTTTATTATGATTATTCAGATAACAAGCATTGAGTAGTGAACTAAGAGAAAATTTCAAATCAATTTTTCTGAAAACCGGTACAACCGGGCGGTATCTCACAAGAACACCTTTTTTCAAGAAAAAGTATCGGGATTTATGAATTTGATGTATAACTTATAATATAATGAAAGGTAAAAGAGTTGTTACTGAAAATACCCTTCGCCCCCCAATATGATACGCTTATGTTTGACATGAGAAAAATGCACTCAAACCATTCGGTTATTTTTGATATTAGCCAATGTGTACGATTTCAACAATTTAGGTGAAGCCGTTTTGGAAATATGTGATAAGAAGTGTTGCCTGAACGTCATCTTCAGAGGGCTCAAGCTCCTTAACGAAGCATTTTTGCATTATATGATTTGGCTCGAAAGTGTCTAAAATAAAGTCTAGAACATCCACTAGAAGCTTGTTGGTCTAAGTATGGCACACCCTGTATAGATCCGAGCGAGTTAATATCTAGATCTTGGCTGTAAAATAAGGCTTTAACGGCTTATTACGAATAGTTTCTGAGATAATGGACAGTTTACATGGCCACCGCGTTGTCCAGGCTCGTCCCATTTACGTTTTTTGGCGCTCTTCTTCCTCGGAACAGAAGGCTTATCAATTTGCCCAAATGTCTGTGATTTTCAAATTTTTGGCTGAAAATGCTCTTAAATGATTTGGTTCGACTCACCGATCAAGAATCCGTGGTCGAAATCAATTCTGTCCGGCCGGCCATAGGCACAATAACTCTCGAACAAAAGGAGTTAGGGTATTGAAATTTGCAGGGTAGGTTTGTAGCGTAAAAATCTCGGGCGAGTTCGTTAACGGGCAAAATCCCCCAAGTGGTTTCGCAATGGTGGCCCTTTATAATAAAAACATTTCTTATGAATATGTTCGAAACCAATCACTCGATCTATCTGAAATTTAGCATCAAATTGTAGAATAATGATCTCTATATGCTCGCGAAGTTTTGTATTGGTCGGGTTACCGTAAGGTATCAAAAAATTTTTTTTGCGCGTATGTTCTGGGGAACACCGCGTTATAGTTTTGCCCAAATGTGAAATTTAATTCTGTGGTCCCGTCCGGCCCTTTCCACGATAACTTGAGAACAGAAAGAGGTAGCGACTTGAAATTTTCAGGGTAGGTGGCGCATCCCAATACGACGGAAAAGTTCGTTAATGGGTATAATCGGCCCAATGGTTTCCGAGTAATAATTTTGTTTTCAACCAAAATAAATCCGATCGAATTCAAACTTGGTGAATAGTTGTAGAATATAGACCTAAGCACGTTTGTGAAATTTTGTGAGAATCGTATCGCTAGAAAATTATTAAAAAATTATTTAAAAATTTTTTTTTGTCACGATAACCTGAGAACGGAAAGAGATAGCGGCTTGAAAATATCAGGTTAGGTGGTGCATCTGAATGCGACATTTGAGTGTGTTTATGAGCATAATCGTTCCAACGGTTTTAGAGTTATAGCCATCTGAAATTATCTGAAATTTGGTTGTTTTTTGTTCCTCATTAACTCGAAGAATACACAACCGATTGAATTCAAACATGTTTATTAGTTGTAGAATGCCAACGCGAAAATTCTTGCAGAATTTCGTGAGGATGGTATAACTAGAAAATTTAAAAAAATAATTAAAAATAATTTAAAAAAATTCTATATATCATAAACAATTATTCCGGCATGGCTGAAATTTTGGAACAGCCTTCAGAACCTAACTCTACTGCAGAGTTCCAAGCTTGAACACGATCGGATCTATATTGTTGGAGAACCGAGCAGCCTTTTGTGAGTTCGGTAGCTGGATGCGAATCGTCCTATGATATGTTGTCTATGGTCGTATTTTTGCGAGAACCCTCAAAAATATGAATGTCATGATGACATATTTTTGCGCGTATGTTATGGGAAAATCGTGTTATTTCATCACAAATCTATGGGAGATGATAGCCCTACATTAGCGGTCAGACCTGGTTTTGAAAGAGATCCTCCTTAGGAGGAGGCAACTAAATATTGAAGGGATTTCTATGAACAAGAGTGAATATCTTTGAGAAATAGAGAAGGCGATTCTTCTTCAAGAGATCCATGTGCCTTCAGAGGAGTATATTTGCGAGAGGGGACTTTTGGAAGGTTATGTATTATTTTTAATATGATATCGCTGAAATTTTCCTGAAGGCTTCTGATCTTGTAAGGTGAGAGGCTCAATTGTGGATATTAAATCTCGTGATGGGTAGAGAGGAATTTTAGGCCAGTTTTTCTATCACTAATGAGAATTTATCTTAATGTTTCACCTCATCACCTTTAGATCTATCAATGGTCATTTATTGGTTAAGAATAGGTAATTGAATATTACTGGAATTCAATTGAATTTCATTCAGTATGTTAGTAACTAAACTTATAATTTTCTTTACTTTGATTATTTAAATATGACATTAATTCCAGTAATATTTTTCAAGAATAATTATGTATTCTTCTCCTAAAGAAGAATTGAAGATAGACAATAATAGAAATATGGATCATGCGGAGTAATATCAATAAGAGGAAAAGTTTAACGGGTAATTCCGCAAAAGAAGCAGATTAAAAATAATTCTGCTGGTACCTGCCGACACGTGTTTCTGCTAGTTGGCTTCTTCAGGACAGGGCAACCAAGAAACCAAGAAAGATGGAAATAAAAGTGAAAATAGGTGACACCACACCAGGAGCGAGCAACCAATTGTGCCTTCAGCTCTAGGACCTCCATTTCGGAGGTAAACTATGGCATCGGCACGGAGGAAGCATAAGCTACCTGTGCGATGCGACCTCAACCCGAGGATATGAAACATAGAAATATGGATCATGCGGAGTAATATCAATAAGAGGAAAAGTTTAACGGGTAATTCCGCAAAAGAAGCAGATTAAAAATAATTCTGCTGGTACCTGCCGACACGTGTTTCTGCTAGTTGGCTTCTACAGGACAGGGCAACCAAGAAACCAAGAAAGATGGAAATAAAAGTGAAAATAGGTGACACCACACCAGGAGCGAGCAACCAATTGTGCCTTCAGCTCTAGGACCTCCATTTCGGAGGTAAACTATGGCATCGGCACGGAGGAAGCATAAGCTACCTGTGCGATGCGACCTCAACCCGAGGATATGAAACATAGAAATATGGATCATGCGGAGTAATATCAATAAGAGGAAAAGTTTAACGGGTAATTCCGCAAAAGAAGCAGATTAAAAATAATTCTGCTGGTACCTGCCGACACGTGTTTCTGCTTGTTGGCTTCTTCAGGACAGGGCAACCAAGAAACCAAGAAAGATGGAAATAAAAGTGAAAATAGGTGACACCACACCAGGAGCGAGCAACCAATTGTGCCTTCAGCTCTAGGACCTCCATTTCGGAGGTAAACTATGGCATCGGCACGGAGGAAGCATAAGCTACCTGTGCGATGCGACCTCAACCCGAGGATATGAAACATAGAAATATGGATCATGCGGAGTAATATCAATAAGAGGAAAAGTTTAACGGGTAATTCCGCAAAAGAAGCAGATTAAAAATAATTCTGCTGGTACCTGCCGACACGTGTTTCTGCTAGTTGGCTTCTTCAGGACAGGGCAACCAAGAAACCAAGAAAGATGGAAATAAAAGTGAAAATAGGTGTGGTGTCACCTATTTTCACTTTTATTTCCATCTTTCTTGGTTTCTTGGTTGCCCTGTCCTGAAGAAGCCAACTAGCAGAAACACGTGTCGGCAGGTACCAGCAGAATTATTTTTAATCTGCTTCTTTTGCGGAATTACCCGTTAAACTTTTCCTCTTATTGATATTACTCCGCATGATCCATATTTCTATGTTTCATATCCTCGGGTTGAGGTCGCATCGCACAGGTAGCTTATGCTTCCTCCGTGCCGATGCCATAGTTTACCTCCGAAATGGAGGTCCTAGAGCTGAAGGCACAATTGGTTGCTCGCTCCTGGTGTGGTGTCACCTATTTTCACTTTTATTTCCATCTTTCTTGGTTTCTTGGTTGCCCTGTCCTGAAGAAGCCAACTAGCAGAAACACGTGTCGGCAGGTACCAGCAGAATTATTTTTAATCTGCTTCTTTTGCGGAATTACCCGTTAAACTTTTCCTCTTATTGATATTACTCCGCATGATCCATATTTCTATGTTTCATATCCTCGGGTTGAGGTCGCATCGCACAGGTAGCTTATGCTTCCTCCGTGCCGATGCCATAGTTTACCTCCGAAATGGAGGTCCTAGAGCTGAAGGCACAATTGGTTGCTCGCTCCTGGTGTGGTGTCACCTATTTTCACTTTTATTTCCATCTTTCTTGGTTTCTTGGTTGCCCTGTCCTGAAGAAGCCAACTAGCAGAAACACGTGTCGGCAGGTACCAGCAGAATTATTTTGAATCTGCTTCTTTTGCGGAATTACCCGTTAAACTTTTCCTCTTATTGATATTACTCCGCATGATCCATATTTCTATGTTTCATATCCTCGGGTTGAGGTCGCATCGCACAGGTAGCTTATGCTTCCTCCGTGCCGATGCCATAGTTTACCTCCGAAATGGAGGTCCTAGAGCTGAAGGCACAATTGGTTGCTCGCTCCTGGTGTGGTGTCACCTATTTTCACTTTTATTTCCATCTTTCTTGGTTTCTTGGTTGCCCTGTCCTGAAGAAGCCAACTAGCAGAAACACGTGTCGGCAGGTACCAGCAGAATTATTTTTAATCTGCTTCTTTTGCGGAATTACCCGTTAAACTTTTCCTCTTATTGATATTACTCCGCATGATCCATATTTCTATGTTTCATATCCTCGGGTTGAGGTCGCATCGCACAGGTAGCTTATGCTTCCTCCGTGCCGATGCCATAGTTTACCTCCGAAATGGAGGTCCTAGAGCTGAAGGCACAATTGGTTGCTCGCTCCTGGTGTGGTGTCACCTATTTTCACTTTTATTTCCATCTTTCTTGGTTTCTTGGTTGCCCTGTCCTGAAGAAGCCAACTAGCAGAAACACGTGTCGGCAGGTACCAGCAGAATTATTTTTAATCTGCTTCTTTTGCGGAATTACCCGTTAAACTTTTCCTCTTATTGATATTACTCCGCATGATCCATATTTCTATGTTTCATATCCTCGGGTTGAGGTCGCATCGCACAGGTAGCTTATGCTTCCTCCGTGCCGATGCCATAGTTTACCTCCGAAATGGAGGTCCTAGAGCTGAAGGCACAATTGGTTGCTCGCTCCTGGTGTGGTGTCACCTATTTTCACTTTTATTTCCATCTTTCTTGGTTTCTTGGTTGCCCTGTCCTGAAGAAGCCAACTAGCAGAAACACGTGTCGGCAGGTACCAGCAGAATTATTTTTAATCTGCTTCTTTTGCGGAATTACCCGTTAAACTTTTCCTCTTATAGACAATAATGTGTTAATTTTTTCATCATTGCTTTCTATCCTGACTTCACGAAAAAAAATTGGTTCAAGCACTGACGTGAAGTCAGGAGCTTTTGCGCGTACGTTCTATTGTCCATTCTCCTGTATAGGACACTTTTAATCGAATTTACCATGGTGAATTCTATTGTCTATTCTCCTATATTGGACAGCCTTAATCGAATTCACCATGGTAAATTCGATTAAGGGCCGGTTTCTCAATTGCGAGTTAACCCGAGGTTGCGGGTAACCCGAGTGTTGCGCATTCATGAATATCGCTAAATACATGCGTCAACTCGCAACCTCGAGTTAACTCGCAATTGAGAAACCGGCCCTCTGGTCCGGTTTCTATCACATATCTTCTATCACATGTGTCGATATATGTTCGAGAAATAATAATAAACATAAATCTTAATATATTAAACAAAGTCGCCATTGCGTTGGTTACACCATTTATAACTCAAGATCGGATGGACTGTTTGTTATGAAACTTAATTTGATGGATTCGTCTGTGGCCGGGTTATTATAAAATACATTTAGGCTGGTTTTCCTGTCACGCTGACGGTCGGCGCTGATGGGTCAATATGTATATAGCTATAGGTAGCGTTTTCGAGTCACGCAGCGCTGACGGCCGTCAGCGCTGAGCTATATACGCGCACGTACGCGCCGGCGCGTCGGTGCCGCTGACTAGCTGGCACCGACAAGCCTCCACATTCAGTGAGCCAGAGACAATAGCATCCTTTTATTTCTCTATGTGATCAGCGCGATACTAAAAGGATCCGAGCTGACCGATCAGCGCTGACCGTCAGCGCCGACCGTCAGCATGACAGGAAAACCAGCCTTAAAGTCGGAAATATTTGATGAAAATGTGCTTATGAAGGAATTAATTTTCCTTCTTTTGAATAAGGCCACTAGGAGTCGGTACGGTTAATGGCGTAGTCGTAAAGGTACTATAATTGATTTAAGGCCACTAGGTGTTACTATGGTTAATGGCATATTCGTGAAGGTACTATATTTGATATTAACTCGGTAAACTATATTTCCTCATAAGTATAAGTATAAGTATATTCGACATCAATAATTTACATGTTACGTCAAAAAAGATATATAAATACATAGACACATCATGTACTGAGAAACTCCTCAATAGAATACTGATGAATCCTGATTAGTTTACCAGGATTTTATGGTTTCGAAGGATAATATGTTGTTTCCTGATGCTTTTAACAGGATATAATTAGTTTCGAAGGACCAGAACTATACACCCTGATTGTTTTATCAGGGGGATGCTTGAGGGGGTATACTTAACTTTAAGCACCCAGTAGTAATCTCATTGATTACTGCGTAAGTTGTTACTTGTAATAAAGTAACAATTACGAGGATAGGAAGTGGTGAAATATTCGAACGCACTTTTAATAAACAATTAACTGTATTTTGTTGTTACCGTTACTTCGATAACAAGCACGAATTATTGTACAATGCACTATTGATACAATATAAAATCTCCCTTCTATATTAAAAGGGCAGAAGTGACTACTAAGTTGCCAACGAAGACAAGACAATGTTATTGTTTCGCGACAGATCAAGAAATAGTAATGTCTCTTGCACTAAGAGATGTAATAGTTACAGTGGTATTTGTAGTAGTGAGTTGTTTCAGTCTCAAAATGTATATCAAAGCCCAGATAGAAGGAAATATAGGAGGTTCCTTCATCTGTGTAAAAAAGGGGAAATATTAACAATTATTGGGGGTTTCGATCTTAAAACCGCCCCAGATATGTTACAACAATACTCTCATTTGTCAATTGCGAAAAGCAGTAGGAATGAATACTAAACGCACCAATCAGTGAACTTCTAGCGGGTTAAGTCTTAGGAATTCGAAATCTCGAAATGCCCCCACTATCGGGACTAAAAATTCCCTTGCTTTCTGGATATGATCTATCAGCGAAAGCTGACAAATGACTTTCGCAGACTAGTCTAGACAAAACGAATAACACACATTGGCAATGTGTATAGAAACTGACACGTTTCTTAGCACTTCAATTCTTAAATGAATTTTAACATAATCTTTCCACAGGAAATAGGTAATAAATATCTACAAGGGTAGACACTTTACAAGATATTTAACTTTCAGTTATCTTTCCGTAGAAAATATTAATTTCAAGGGTGAGCCACCCAGGGTAATCTAAAGCAGTGAACCTAAAACAATTTGAGTTTTGCTAGCGAGCTGCTTTGTTTAGAAAATTGAATCTGCGTGTCCCAACATGTGAAGTCAGGGACGCAACATACTGCCGGTCTTGAACTATCAAAGTTCAAAACAAATGAGAGTATTGTTGTAACATATCTGGGGCGGTTTTAAGATCGAAACCCCCAATAATTGTTAATATTTCCCCTTTTTTACACAGATGAAGGAACCTCCTATATTTCCTTCTATCTGGGCTTTGATATACATTTTGAGACTGAAACAACTCACTACTACAAATACCACTGTAACTATTACATCTCTTAGTGCAAGAGACATTACTATTTCTTGATCTGTCGCGAAACAATAACATTGTCTTGTCTTCGTTGGCAACTTAGTAGTCACTTCTGCCCTTTTAATATAGAAGGGAGATTTTATATTGTATCAATAGTGCATTGTACAATAATTCGTGCTTGTTATCGAAGTAACGGTAACAACAAAATACAGTTAATTGTTTATTAAAAGTGCGTTCGAATATTTCACCACTTCCTATCCTCGTAATTGTTACTTTATTACAAGTAACAACTTACGCAGTAATCAATGAGATTACTACTGGGTGCTTAAAGTTAAGTATACCCCCTCAAGCATCCCCCTGATAAAACAATCAGGGTGTATAATTCTGGTCCTTCGAAACTAATTATATCCTGTTAAAAGCATCAGGAAACAACATATTATCCTTCGAAAACACACAAAATCCTGATAAACTAATCAGGATTCAACATGTCACTTGCGAAAAGCAGTAGGAATGAATACTAAACGCACCAATCAGTGAATTTCTAGCGGGTTAAGTCTTAGGAATTCGAAATCTCGAAATGCCCCCACTATCGGGACTAAAAATTCCCTTGCTTTCTGGATATGATCTATCAGCGAAAGCTGACAAATGACTTTCGCAGACTAGTCTAGACAAAACGAATAACACACATTGGCAATGTGTATAGAAACTGATACGTTTCTTAGCACTTCAATTCTTAAATGAATTTTAACATAATCTTTCCACAGGAAATAGGTAATAAATATCTACAAGGGTAGACACTTTACAAGATATTTTACTTTCAGTTATCTTTCCGTAGAAAATATTAATTTCAAGGGTGAGCCACCCAGGGTAATCTAAAGCAGTGAACCTAAAACAATTTAAGTTTTGCTAGCGAGCTGCTTTGTTTAGAAAATTGAATCTGCGTGTCCCAACATGTGAAGTCAGGGACGCAACAAATACAATGTTTTGCTCAGTAGAAGTTCCTTTACTCTTTTTGCGCGCGTGTTCCGCAAGGAACAGCGTGCTATCATTTCGTCACAATGTCTGTATTTTTCGAATTTTTTTTCGAAAATGGTCTCAAACGATTGGGTTCGACTCCCTGATGAAGAATTCGAGTTCAAATTCAATTCTGTCCGTCCGGTCCGGCCGGCCGGTCCGGCCGTTAGCACGATAACTCTCGAACGGAATGACTTAGAGCGTTGAAATTTGCAGTAGTTTCGTAGCATAAATATCTCGGACAAGTTCGTTAACGGGCGAAATCGACCGAGCGGTTTCGGAGTTAAGGCCATTTTTAGTAAAAAGGTTTTTTATGAATATTTCCGGAACCGATCACTCGATCTTTTTGAAATTTGGCATCAGATTGTAGAATCATGACCTTTATATGCCTGCGAAGTTTTGTGTTGAACGGACGGCCCTAAAGTGGCAAAAAAAAATTTGAAAATATTGTTTTCACGATAACTCGGAAAATACTGATCTGATTAAATTGAAACTCAGTAGTTAGATGCAAAAGACCAAAGCAAACACTTTTCCAAAATTTCGTGAAGATCACGTGACATGAAAAAAATAAAAAAATTACTACTATTTTGCGGAATACTTTGCTTTTAATCCTGAAACATATGTTTTTGAGGTTCATGCTGCCCTTTCCGGGCATTTTCCGTATTTTAACTGCTGTAGTTTTCGTCAGAGAATATTGGGGTTTTGGGGTGGCGGATGCTATTCCTCCATAGAATTCAGATCCCTGATGAGGATCTGCGCATGCGTAGATTAAAGATGCGATATCTTCCGAACCACTAGTGTTGGAGAATCGGAGTTTTTTGTAAGGTGTGTTATTTTGAGAGGACTTTTAGCCGCCAGTAGATTGCGCATGCGCAGAAGAGAAGTGGCTGTTTTTGGGTTGGATGGGTTATGTTGGGAGTGCTGAGTCGATATTATGAGGTTTTAAAAGAATATTCATAGCAATTCAGTGCAAGGACAAGTCAGTTTGGGGGATGTAGCGTTGTTTCCGAGTTAAAGTGTCCGTACCGTGGCCCTGGGGCTAATTTTGAAATTGATGTTACCCCTTACAGGCATTTTTCGTTATGCGCATGAACAGACCATCAGTGATTTAACTGCTGGTGTTTTCGTCAGAGAGGATTAGGGTTTTGGGGTGGCGGATGCTATTCCTCTTTAGAATCCCCTGTTGAGGGTATGCGCATGCGTGGATTAAAGATGTGATATCTCCTGAACCACTAGTGTTGGAGAATCGGAGTTTTTTGAAAGGTGTGTTATTTTGAGAAGACTTTTAGCCGTGAATAGATTGCGCATGCGCAGAAGAGAAGTGACTGTTTTTGGGTTGGATGGGTTATGTTGGGAGTGCTGAGTCGATATTATGAGGTTTTAAAAGAATATTCATAGCAATTCAGTTCAAGGACAAGTCAGTTTGGGGGATGTAGCGTTGTTTCCGAGTTAAAGTGTCCGTACCGTGGCCCTGGGGCTAATTTTGAAATTGATGTTTCCGCTTACAGGCATTTTTCGTTATGCGCATGAGCCGACCATCAGTGATTTAACTGGTGGTGTTTTCGTCAGAGAGGATTAGGGTTTTGGGGTGGCGGATGCTATTCCTCTATAGAATCCCCTGTTGAGGGTCTGGGCATGCGTGGATTAAAGATGTGATATCTCCTGAACCACTAGTGTTGGAGAATCGGAGTTTTTTGTAAGGTGTGTTATTTTGAGAGGACTTTTAGCCGCGAGTAGATTGCGCATGCGCAGAAAAGAAGTGACTGTTTTTGGGTTGGATGGGTTATGTTGGGAGTGCTGAGTCGATATCATGAGGTTTTAAAAGAATATTCATAGCAATTCAGTGCAAGGACAAGTCAGTTTGGGGGATGTAGCGTTGTTTCAGAGTTAAAGTGTCCGTACCGTGGTCCTGGGGCTAATTTCGAAATTGATGTAACCCCTTACGGGCATTTTCGTTATGCGCATGAGCAGACCATCAGTGATTTAACTGCTGTTGCTTTCGTCAGAGAGGATTGGGTTTTTGGGGTGGCGGATGCTATTTCTCTATAGAATCCCCTGGTGAGGGTCTGCGCATGCGTGGATTCAAGAAGCGATATCTCCTGAACCACTAGTGTTGGAGAATTGGAGTTTTTTGTGAGGTGTGTAATTTTGGGAGGACTTGCAGCCACGAGTATATTGCGCATGCGCAGACGAAAAGTGAATGGTTTTGGGTTGTTTGGGTTAGTTTGGGAGTAATGAGCCGATATTGTAAGGTTTTAAAAGAATATTCATGTCAATTCATTGCACGGACACAAGTCAGTTCGAGGGAAATAGCGTTGTTTCTGAGTTGAAATGTCTGTATGGTAGCCCTGAGGCGAATTTATAAATAACTATATTCAGCAGATCTATATTAAAATACGTTCGGATTTGGAGAAGAAGCAATTGCTTTCCTAACGGAGGTCCCACAACCACATGTTTTTTTGATCGACGGTAAAGCTAACAGCCAAACTGTATTGATAGCTATATTTGTTAAAGGAACTTGAAATAAAAAAAAAGTACTGACGTGAAGTCAGTACTCTTTGGCGCGCGCGTTTTCACGGTGGCTAATTTGAATTGAATGATGAGTACTTCAAGCTCAGTGGATAGAGCGAGCCGAAGATCTACCCAAAGGATAGTGGACACCATTCACTGTCGGTTCAAAAATTAACAGTGCTGTATCTAAGCTGCCATCAGGATAGAGTAACAAAGTTGGAAAAGAACACAACTGACTCTCCTTAGTCGCTCAAGCTCCTAGAAGATTTGGGAGGCTCAGTATAATCCTAATCATATTCATAGCACGCGCGCAAAAGCAGAGTGACTTAACAATGAAAGAAAAAGTGTAAAAAGTCAATCTGCTTTGGCGTGCATGCTATAAACATGATTAGGATTATACTGACTCTCCCAAATCTTCTAGGAGCTTGTGCGACTAAGGAGAGTCAGTTGTGTTCTTTTCCAACTTTATTACTCTATCCTGATGGCAGCTTAGATACCGCACTGTTAATTTTTGAACCGACAGTGAATGGTGTCCACTATCCTTTGGGTAGATCTTCGGCTCGCTCTATCCACTGAGCTTGAAGTACTCATCATTCAATTCAAATCAGCCACCGTGAACACGCGCGCCAAATAGTACTGACTTCACGTCAGTGCTTTTTTTATGATATGATATGGCCAGTTTTGATTTATTCCTGGTGTTAAAATAGTGGAATACGCTGTTCATAGGAAATAGAATTGTATTATTGTGGACGTAGTTCACACATTGCAGGATATATACGGATGGAACGGTAAGTATTCTAAGCATTTTATAAGCTTCTCTGCAGCTCTCAGTCCTTTTCAGGTGGAATAAAATTCTGATCGCCTTTTTCTGTAAGATCAGAGTATCTGACACATGTGATGATGTCCCCCACAGAAGAATTCCATAGGATATGATGGAAATAAAATAGGCATGGTAAGTAGCTAGAGCTGCTTTTGTTGTACACACTCTATCTATCACACGTATGGTGTATACTGCTGCATTCCTTCTTACTTCTTTTAGGTGGATCTCCCATGTCAGCTTGGAATCTATGTGAACTCCCAAAAATTTCAAGCTATCCACACATCTACCGTCGAATATAATTTTCTGGGTTTTCTCCTTATTGACCTGTAGATAGCTATTGTGAAACCATCCATCAGACTGTAATATTACCGCTCTCTCCAACCTCCTTAGTGAATCAGAATCTGTAGCCCTAATGAAAAAGGACGTATCATCTGCAAACAACCAGGTCGCGTCAAAACCCTGTGTGAACAGGGAGTGTATATTCATATCGTTCATAAATATGATGAAAAGTATGGGCCCTAATATGGAGCCCTGTGGTACACCCCGTTCCCATGTAATTTTTTCCCTTTTGGATAGTAAGTTGTTCCATTCCACTTGTTGGTTTCGATTTTCAAGATATGATCGCACAAGGTTTAAAGCGCTATCCTGTATGCCATAGTTTTGTAGTTTTGTTAGCAATAGTTCGTGGTGAATGCTATCGAACGCCTTAGATAGATCCCTTGATAAGATTTCAGCCAACTCTCCTTCATCTTCTGATTTTAGAATTTGATTTATAATGTCCAATAGAGCTGTTGTGGTTGACTTATTCTTCCTGTAACCATGTTGATGATTACCCAGTAATGTATTGTTCTCGAAGTAGGTAACCAGTTCCGTCTTTATTACCCCCTCAAAGATCTTGGATAATGAAGGCAATATTGAAATGGGCCGGTAGTTTTTGGGGTCCTGGGTGTCTCCGCTCTTATAAATTGGTTTCACTCTGGCTACCTTCATCTCATCTGGAAACACTCCCTCTGCTAAGCATTTGTTAATTACAATGGTTAATGGCTCTAGTAAGGACATCGATATGAGCTTGATAAGGTTAGTCGACATGCCATAGATATCTCGCGAGTGTTTGCTTTTGAGGTTCGAAATGATGTTCACTAGCTCAAATTCTGTGATGGAGTTGAATTTTAAAATCTTCTGTTGATTAGGAGAATTATTCTTCTTCATTAACTTAATAGCGACATTCTGCCTTGTTGGAGAGTTTGTGTTGCGATTAAAGCTTGACCAATTGTGGAAAAATAATTGTTGAAAGTATCTGCGCTCACTGCTGATTTGTTTACTTTTCTTGAATTTTTTGTTTCATTCTTGATTATTGACCAGACTTCTCTAGGTTTATTTTCTGACCTCATAATTTTTTCTTCATTGATTCTTCACTTTTCTGCCTCAAGTGTTTGTTTTAGGTTTTCCTTATATTCTTTATAGAGCATGAATATTTCAGCGCTGCGAGTCACCTTAAATATTGTATCCAAAATTTCCAATTTAGTTTTAAGATCTTTTACCATTTTACTGTTAGAGCTCGCATTTTGGATGTTATTGTTATCTCTTTTTCAGGAAAAATGGAGTTGAATAAACTCATCAACTTACCGAAGAGCCATGCGAAGGATTCTGAGGCTGACTTCGGTATCAAACAGGTCTTCCAGTTCAGGGAATCAAGCTCCGCTTCCATCTTGAGAATAGCTGCATCGGTCATGAACCTATATTTGGCTCGTTTTTTCTGGTTCACGTTTGGTTTTGTTTCTGGTGTGAGATGTAGGATCTGTCCACGATGGTCCCCGAGATGAAGGTTTCTTGTTGCTGAACCAGTCACGTCAAAATTGCAGAAGAAATTATCGATGCATGTGGAGCTGTGTGGAGTGACTCTAGAAGGTTCATCCATAATATGTTTCATGATATATGTTTCAAATAAACTATCCAATGTATCTCTTTCCCTACTTTTTGTTAAAATGTCTATGTTGAAATCGCCAGCTATCATGACTTTATAATTTTTTAATTTTTCTTGTTGAAATATTTTGTTAAGTATATCATCGATTTTTTGTGAGAAGATTGTTATTTCTGCCTTAGATGATCTGTACTCGCATATAACTAGTAGTCTTTCTTCCAACACATTTATCCCCGAAAACTCTCCTACGATATCCTCTTCGAATTCGTCAAGTACATCGATGCCCTTAAATTTGAGGTCCGGAGTAACTAATAATAATGACCCACCATGCTGTTATCTGGATCTGCAAAGGCTATGAGCTATTAAGTAGCCTTTTAATCCTAGGGTTGGGAGAATACTGCTTTCATTTTCCCTAATCCAGTGATCGTAATACAAACAATATCTGGTTTTAATTCCTCTAAGCACATGTTTAATTGGGCAACTTTGTTTCGGATCGATTGGATTTTTATGTTCAATATTTTGAATGATTTTTGCATTTTGTTTAATTTTATTATACTACTTGTGTTTGAGAAAGTTCGAACTGATAATTTTTTCCTTTTTCTTCCCTAATTTTATTCAGTGTAAAATTATAACGTGCAAATGTTACTCCAGTTTGCCAAAATTTGGTGTCATAAACTTTTTCTTAATGTTTTATAGCTAATCCCATTCGGAAGCATTTATTATCTTGAATTTTGTGATATGTCTCTATGTGTTCTACTATAATTTCTTCACCGTGGATAATATCAAGCTTCTGTGAAATATATTTTCTTAGTATGTCTTCTGTTACTTGATATTCCACCCTAGATATAAACAACCATAGTTTTTTTCCCTTTTTCTCTCTACCTTGGAATTCAAAATTTTCCTCCTCTGATGTTGCTGTTCCAACGTTGGTTGTTTTACTTGCGAATGATTTATTTTTGCCTGTTTTTGTGGCATAATCCGCCTCTCTGTCTGCTGAAAATAATCTCTCATTCACACCATTGCCAGATTTTGGTTCTTTTGATATTTCAATTTCATTCGTTTTTTTGTATTTGGAATTTTCTTCTCGTTGAGGCTTGTTAAGTCTATTGTTTCTTGTTTTGAACCTTGCTTTTGTTCTCGGTGACTATATGATGTGGATGTTGATTGTTCGACTGTCGGTAATTGAGGTCCTTTTGGGCTTCTGGCTTTCAATATTTCACTGAAGGTTTTATTAGGTTTTGTTAATTCATGGGAAACAAAATTTTCTAGCTTTTTGTTCAAGTTGGTCTCAAATTTCATCAATTCATAATATTATCAATAATCACATCTGCTTACCGCTTAAATAAAGATAATTATTTTCATGTTAATCCACCTATTTCTTCCTTCTTAATTGAATTGTGGGGAATAGACATACTGTATGTTCTTGAAAATATCGACTCATTGCCTTCTTCTGAAATCCTAATTTAAGAATCCCATTTCAACCTCCTGTATATCTGAACCTATTGTTACCTACAAAATAACATTAAATACCTGTTTGGCAATCAATTTCATAATACAGATCTCAAGTTTTGCACTGCGCTCTCAATAAATATGTACCTACTTAGTTCCTTAAAAGCCCTCATATGTAATTTTTTTTCAAAATACCGGAAACTGATCATGATAGCTATAGAGAATGCTACATCAAGTAAACGTAAAATTTGAAAATAGATATGAAAAGATAATAATATGCATAATATCCATTTCCTGTATAACTGTTTGTCATAAATCAATGCAAATATTTGAAAGAAGAAGGCTCGTCTTAATACAAAATTTAAAATTTCAAACAGATCCAATATATATTTTCCCGTAAACTCCATATGGACGCACCCGATGGGGCACCCTGCATCTAGAAAGTGAAAATCTAGCGTGCCACAGGGCTCACATCTAGGACCTTTACTTTTCATCATCTATGTTGATGGCTTAAAAAGTTGCTTTTAGCATACTAAGTTCCTGTTGTATGCCGATGATCTCAAATTATTCAGAAGAGTAAGTAATTTCGATGACTGTGAGATGATTCAGAGTGATTTAAATAGATTTCAATACTACTGTCGCAGGCAACACCTATTTCTAACTTTCGAAAAGTGCCATAAAATTACGTTCACTCGAAATCGTCAAACTATATGATTTCATTATATTATTAATAACAAACAACTTCACGAGGTTAATTATATCAAAGATTTAGGTGTTCTCTTCGACGTTAAGCTATTGTTTGATTTGCACATCGAAAAGGTGATAAATGACTCCAACCGCATGCTCGGCTTCATCCTCCTACAGGGCAGACTCTTCGGAAACAATAGAACATTTTTGAAATTATACTATTCATTTGTTTATAATAAATTAAATTGTGCATCCACTATTTGGAATCCACAATATAATTGTTACATTAACAGATTAGAAGCAATACAAAAGAGATTCCTCAGATTTTTGGCATATACAAATTATATCACGATAATTAATCACGATTACTCACAAATAAGGAAAGATTTCGGACTTTTGTCACTCTCAAACCGACGAAATATTACCGACGTTCTATTACCCTTTAAAATAGTTAATAATATGCTATCCATACCAAGCACTTTGGAAATGATTCCTTTTAAAGTTTCTGACATATGACTCCGTAATAATCATTTATTTTACACTCCATACAGTCGCACAAATTCCTCACAAAATTCTCCACTTAATCGTAAGATGGATACCTATATGGAATTGTTCGATGACTGGGACCTTTTTGACACTAAATTTTCGACGCTCAAAACATCGCTGAAGAAGGATTTCTCATAACAAATATAAATGTATAACCTTGGTCTTTCTTTTTTTTTTTGAATTATTGATCGAATTTTTATTTGATTCACATTTATTATTGTTGATGTTATTGCAATCTGATGTAATTTGGTACTATTTATTTATCTGGGAAGTTGTGAAGTTGTTTCTTGCATGGATATAGCGAATATTTTGTATCTAAGCGAATACTGTTTCTGGGATTGTCCTGTATGTAATCCTATTTTTCATAAATAAATAAAAAATAAAGAAATAAGAATAATAAATGAAATTGATGTTTCATTTTGTTATGGCAATAAAGTATTATTATTAATATGCAACAAGTGTCTTACCGTCAAATACGAAATAATCATTTTATCACTAGAAGTATCTACTAAAGAAGTTAATGAATTGCAGTAAGTTGCTATTTGTTAAAAACGCAAATTTATACCATTATCTTTTATGCAATTTTGATTGTATTAATCGGATTCGTGAAATGTGAAATTTAACGAGCTTTTTAGATTGACCTAGGCGTATAACATTTTTGGATAGGTACATTCCTATAGTTTATATTGGTAGGGAATGAAAGTCCAGAACTGTAAGAAATGAGAGAAATCTAGTTTTCGAACATGTGTTTCAACCACGAACTCACCTCAGTGGACAGATATCATGTCTTCGGTTTACTTTAGGATATTCTATACTTACCTATTTCATAATCACAAAGTAGATTATATTTACCCAGTTCCCACTATTTTTTCACGTTAAGTCTGCTGTTTGATTCAATAATGTTAAAAGGCTTAAAGAGATGAATTACACCTGATCCATTATTCAAAGCTCTAGCATGTCGGAAAATTCCTACATACCCAATTGTACAAAGTACCCCCCAAAAACTTTCCAAACGATATTATCAAATAGTTTTTATAGGTGTGAGAAATTACCGAATGAAATATCGATCATTGACTTTTACAATTATCAGACTTTCCGTTACTAACTTCCATTTCCATCATGTCTTTCTTTGTTATATTATTATTGGTGCTGACACTGCTCATCGAGTTTGTTATTCCTTATAGCTGCTATCCGTTCCTAGTTAATCAAAATGATGAGAAAAAGTTGCTGTTGAAAACCATGAAGAATATAGCTGAAACAGACTCAACAATTATATTCAAATACTGCGTGTTCGTGGATATGGATGATCTCCATATATCTCCAGAAGAAGCAATCATTCTCAACAGCATTTTTTGTCCATCGTTGTCATTGAAAACCGGAAAATCTTTCCAAACAATGAATAATACAGACACATATCCCACTTATCTATTTTTCATATTGAATACTTTCAACTGTGTTCACAAAAAATTAGATTACGTAACGAATTTGAGATTTTTCAATACGAGAATTCCAGCATTCTTCTTGCTGAATTTCGATGTGGACAATGACGACGATCTTAAGGATTTCATGAAACAGATATGGAAGAAATATGCTCTGCTGTTCTCTGGTCTTATTTTCTTCAGAAAACATGTCGAACTGATCTCCTATCAGCCATTCAAGAAAGTCGTGGTGAATTTGACTAACACCGATGAATTTAATGATTATTTCATGAGTCACGAATACGCGAATTTGAACGGAAAAGAATTCAATTTGGCGATTTTCAACAATCCACCCAGGAACGAGAAGAAGGGAAGTAAGTGGACTGGAGAAGATCCACATTTTTGGATGAATTTGATAGGAAGTTTGAACGCAACCTGGAGATTGATCCAAACGAAAGATTACAGCTATGATGATGCGATGAGAGTTGTTGGTGATGGAGATGCTGATTTTTGTCCATACCGTTATTTTCCTGTCAAGGAGTATGCTAATATCGAATTTTTGACACCATTTGCCATCGAGTATTTAGTCGGAGTAGTACCTAATTCGATGAAAATCCCTCAGTACTTGAATATTTTCACTTCTCTAACGCCGATATTCTGGATATTGACATCTGCTTCTTTCGTACTGATTATTGGTGTTATATTGATCATAGGTAAATCATTGAATAAGCACAATAGTCAACTTACCTTGTATATGTTTGGTATTGGACTGAACCAATCAGTTAGGAAACTGTCATCATACCAAGGTATTCAAATATTTTTAATCAATCTATGGCAACTTACTTGCCTAATAATTTCTGCAACATTTCAAGCTTCTCTACTCGATAATTTACTAATCCCCAAGTATGGCGTTCAAATAGATAAGATAGAGGATCTTATCAAATCGAACTTAACCACATATGTTCTTTCTGACATGAGACATTTGGTAGATATATCCATCCCAAACTTGACCAATCAACTTGTCAGTACTTCCCATCAAGAAATGAGTGAGGTTATGAAGAATTATCAAGGGAATAATGCTTTAATATTGCCTTCCCATACCGCATACACAGTCATAAAAAAGTTTCGAGCTGTGAGAAACTGCCATGTCATGAAAGAAAATCTGGTAGCTGGTTTGTCAACCTTCTTCTTCAGGAAAAACTCACCTTATATATCAATTTTCCACGAAATGATCGCTAGACATCTCCAATATGGCATATCATCGATTGTACATCACGATATGGGGAATGACAGAAGTAAAAATGAAAATTTTGTTAGCCTGCGTTTCAGTCACTTGCAAGGAGTATTTTACATAATATTCATAGGTTTATCAGTTTCATTCATTATATTTCTGGTCGAAATTTGCAGTTTTTACATTTCAGAAATGTGTCATTTCTAAATTTTTTTAATGGTTACAGTCATATTCGATGTGATTCTCCAAATCGGCAAACTGGGGGTGTTGTGATTTATGTGAGGGATGGTATGCAGTTTTCAACAAAGAAGATTCACATTCTAAAAGATGATTACTGGTGTAAGGTCATAAGGGTAGATTTTGGTGGTTGTTTATGGTTATTTGGATACCTTTATTATTCTCCATCTAGCTCGGATGCTTTATTCATAGATAATCTGGAATATATATGTGATGATAACTTTGCTCGTGATAAGCGTTGTATTTTGGTAGGAGACTTTAATCTAGATTTTTTGAGCAGTAGCTTTTATGTTAGTAAAATCAGAACTTTGTTATTACAATACGGAATTGATCAACTAGTACAGGACCCTACCAGGATTACTAACAACAGTGAAACTCTAATTGATTATGTACTAGTTAATAACAATTATGCAAATTGTTTTGTTCATTCTACTCCTAAATTAGGTGATCATTTTTTAATGTCTATTTGTCTAGAAAATAACAACCGAAATGAAAGTACTTCTTTGAGATATTATAGAAATCTTAGTGAACACAATTTGAATAAAATTAAAATAGATTTAATTTCATGCGTTATATATAAAAATTTTTTCAATAACTGTTAATCAGTTATCGATAAGGTAGCGCCAATTCAAGTCTGTCAGTATGAAAGTAACATTCCAATATTTGACAATGAAATTCATAATATGATAAAACAACGTGATAAAACATATAAGGATTTTTTAACAGGTGTTGATTTAAATAAAGATGTGAAATGGGAAGAATTTAAGAAACAGAGAAATGAGGTGATGAATTCATTGAGCAAAAAGCAAAAAGAACAGTATTTTTTCAAAAAGTAGATGTACAAAAATAACTCTCAACTACTCTGGAAAACTTTGAAAAAACTTAAAAACATCAATTTCCAAAACTTCTCGAGCTGCATTGAATTTAACTTAGAGAACCAGATGTATATTGTGCAGGATAAAACGGAAATAGTTAATGAATTTAACCGCTACTTCATTACTAGTATTCAGCAAATTGTGGATACTATTGATAATGTCAATGATTGGAAATTTCATAACTATAATTTAAATCCTAATTTTTCCCAGTTTCACTCATTAACAATGAATGAATTACGTCTAATTATCAACTCTTTAGATAGCAAAAACAGCTTTCATGCATGACATCTTAAATTCCAAAATGATAAAAGTCATTTTTGAAGCATGCGGACCTATAATTTTAAACCTTGTAAATACTTCTCTTCAAAATTCAAAAATTCCCGATTCTTTAAAAATTGGTAGGTACTATAGTTCCTATACAAAAAGTAAACAATACGATCAAGGCCAGTGAGTACCGTCCTATAAATACATTGCCCCCAATAGAAAAAATTCTTGAACTGGCTGTTTACAATCAGGTACTTGATCATGTTGATAAAAATTAAATTCTAATAAACAATCAATCTGGATTTCGTAAAAAACATTCTTATGAATCTGCATTACAACTCACGCTGTCTAAGTTCAAAAATGTCGATAACAATAAATTTGTGGTAGCGGTTTTTCTTGATCTTAAAAGGGCTTTTGAAACGATTGATCGTAATATTCTTCGAATGCAATTAAGAGGATATGACATTGATGTTCATCAATGGTTAGCTGATTATTTATCTCATAGAAGGCAAAAGGTTGAGGTTCAGAACAATATCTCACAGGAATCAGATATAAATATATGTGTTCCACAGCGTAGCGTTTTAGGACCTCTGCTTTTTATTTTATATTTGAATGACATAAACTTGTTTGTGAATGTGGATTTTGTGAATTTGTTTGCAGATGATACACTATTGGCATGCTACGATACCAACTTAGATAAAGCTATTGAGAAAATGAATACTGCACTTAAGGAGGTTAACGAATATGTCGTGGCAAATAAATTGAAATTAAATAAAGTGAAAACTAAAGGTATGATTATAACAACCAAATATAGACGCTCTTGATATGAATTAAATTAATCTACGGATTGATGATGAAAATATTGAACTTGTATCATTTATTAAATATATTGGATTCAAGTTAGATAATTTATTGCTTTTTGGCAAATACTTTGATTATGTATGTAAGAAAATATCTAAAAAACTGTATTTTTTTGCAAGAATTTCTAGAAATTTATCCATTCAGTCTAAAATTACTGTATATAGTGCGATTATTAAACCGAATTTTGATTACTGTGCTTCTATTATTTTTCTATATTGATCTGAATCAAAAATCACAATTATTGCAGAAACTTCAAAATCGCGGTATGCGTATTATTCTGAAGGCAAGTAGATTCACAGAAATAGGAGTCATGTTAAAAACTTTGCAGTGGCTATCAGTATCGCTACGGTTGTATTACTTAACAATGACATTTATATATGAAATACTTAATAACTTATCACCTTCATACTTTCGTGAATTTATTAATTTGAAATTATATGTACACAAATATGCCACAAGAAATAATACAAATTTGCATGTATGCAGAACAAATAGGAAATGTGCCATGAATTCTTTGAGTTTTAAAGGTTTTGATATGTATAATAAATTACCTGACAAAATTAAATCTAGTCCATCATTAAGTATCTTTAAAAAACAGTTACTGGAATCCATCCAAAACATTGGATAGAATATATTTTGTTAAGATAGTTTTAATAACAGAGTATTTTTATGTTGTTTTTATTTATCTAACATTGTATTGGAGCTGTACCTACCTATTTTTCATTTTTTGGCGCGCTGTTCTGTGAACAGAATGCTTATCAATTTGCCCAAATGTCAAATGCGAAAAAAGGCATCCGTTCTGCCGTAAGCACGATTACGCTCGAACGCAATAAGCTAGAGAGTTGAAATTTTCAGAGTAGGTTTGGAGTTCAAATGCGCAGGCTAAGTTCGTTAATGAGTAACATTCAACGTGTGGTTTCAGAGTTATAGCCATCTGAAATTTTGTTTTGCCAATTACTCGAAGAATACAGATCTGATCGAATTAAAATGCGGCAGTTAGGTGAAAAATACTGACACTAAAACATATGCAAAATTATGTGAGGATCACGCTACTGGAAAATTAAAAAAAAAATATTAAAAAAAATTCTGGATCTCAGGAACTATCAGTCAGATATCGTTGAAATTCTGCGAGAGCCTTCGAAACCTTATTTCTCATTAAAGTTCTGAATTTGAATTCGATCGGATCTATATTGGTGAAGATATCACGGAAATATCGAAATATTCCTACGATCTCAGTGTATTGGTCCACTGTTTTTATATTCGACCAAACAAATAATCAACAGTTTGTTTGATTTTTGACAAACGTCAAAAAAAGGATACAAGCTATAGAAGGATGTAATCATAACGTGTTTGCATAGATCTTTATTATTACTGTTCTGTGATCGTATGTCTATATTCTATATGTTCAAGTTAATGTCATCATGTCTGACATGTGCCATGATAAACAAATCAGTTTTGTAGATTTTTTGTAGATTATGAAATATAACATAACTTGGTATGAAATAAATATCGATTTCAAGATTCAAATATTCCTATATAACCTAACATGGCTGGATACACGGGGCCGACCCACAGATTTCGATTTATAGGGACAATATGCTGCCACGGAATGGAAAATTTTGAAAACATCCTTCACACTTCATAGATTATTATTTAATAGCGATCGAACAGCACGAAGTTCAGGATCCAATAAAGTCCATACTCAGAAACATTATTGGTACAGCTGCAAGAATTATGTCCACATTCGTGATCCCAGAGATAGAACTGAACAAAGATGAATATACTATGAAGTCTATTGAGAAATATGTCAACCCAAGAGTTAATGAGTGCTTTGAAAGGTATAATTACTTGAAAAAGGTGCAAAAAGAAAATGAACAATGTGAACATTTCCTTACTGAATGCAAGTATCTAGTACGAACATGTAATTATAATGAAACCGACTCAAATCAAACTGCAGAAGATAAAGCACTGAAAGACAAAATAGTTATAATAAGATCATCCTGTAACCAGAGAGGCATTACTGAGAGTTCCAAAATTGACAGTGGAGAAAGCAATTGAATTTTGCAGAAACAGCGAGCAGAGCAAGCAACGGAACTTGCAGTTCCAGAGCGAATTGAGGACATTAAAGCTGCAGGGAAGTATAATAAACAAACGAAAAATTTCAAGTGTAGACAAGAAGGTCAGAAGAAGGAAAATTCAAATGAAGGCGATCTCAGTCGACACATGGTGCACGTGAATGCCCCGCACTTCGTAAAAAGTGTAGGAAGTGCGGTATGTTAAATCATATTACTATATGTTGTAATGTTAAAAATGTTAAGAATGTCGAGAAAGATGAAGGTAGTTCTGATGAACCAGATATTATTATATATATTATTAGGCGTAGGAAAGCATGGGATGAACTTATTCAATGATGAACGTAATAATTTCAATGTTGAATTAGATACAGGTGTGAACATTAGCATAATTCCTAGAGGAAAATATAATGAAATATAAACACAGATTTTAGTTCGTAAATCTAACTCATCTAAGGATTTGAAGTTACACGGGTCATCTTACAAATACTTCTGTGTGACACCATTTGGTATTTATAGATATTTGGTATTACCTTAAGGTTTATCACAATCCCAGGACTTATTGAGGGAAATTTAGATTTTAGAGACCTTGTAATGAATTACAATAACACGGCTCTGATTAGTAGAATCACTAGTACAAATCTTACAAAGTATACACCTCGGAGATCTTTCACCAATAATAAGCTACAACCTCAAATTCAAAAAAATATTTAGTTTAAGAAAGAGGATCAAGTTGTAATAAAAACATCAAGTGATACACTCTGGGAAAAGGTTATTGTCTTGGGAAAGGCAAAAGAACCTAGTTCTTATCGGGTGAAAAAGCAAGTAAATGGTCAATTATTATGACGTAATACTCAACAGATAAAATTGTCATATACCAGACCCCGTAGTAATGAATATACATTAGAAACTGAATTAGACCCAAACCAATTATCACCAAATGATTGTAAGGAAAACAAGAGTAGAAATAGTTCGAACAAGACAAATTTTAGTAATGTTCTAAGTGAACCCGAGATAATGACTAGAAATAAAACAGCAATATAATCCGTTGTGGAACAATTTTAAAACTCCTGGGCGTTTAAACCTTTGAGGGGAAGGTGTTCAACATAATAATATAATAATAATTCTATGGTCTAACCTCAATGGACATATACCTATTGTACCTATATCGCATAGCATTGTTGTATCAGATTATTACGGTATGTAAGAATGACAGAGACATTTAATAAACATCAATTAAGTATATGTCTTTAAATATTAATCACCAAGTATCAAACAATGAACATATTGGTTCTGGAAACAGTCTCGCAATTTACAAACAATGAGTGGAAAATAGTTAGCTATGCAAAAAAGTCTTTCTCATGAGAAATACTATCACTTTCTCATTTTGTTAAATTCTCATACAAAGTATTCTGCATTTTTTCTGGAGCTAATCAGCTTTAGGCGAGTTCGGTATCTGGATGCGTGACAGCTCTGGGTATAAATTTGGACAGCGCGCCAAAGCTCCTGTCCACAGGGCTTCAACCCATTTTTTATTTTTCATAGTGTTTTTGTAGTACAATGTGAATTTTTTAATGATATATGTGTGTGTGATGATTTTTAAACTTGAAATTTTAACTTGAAACTGGAACTACATTTTAAAAATATCTATGTGTAGTGTTATCAATATGTCTATTTGATTTTTGTATATTAGGGTTACCTATTTCAAATAAATATTCTTCTTCTTCTTTTATTGAATGTGATCCCTTATATTCGCAGCCTTTCAGAAAAAAAATCAGAATAATCGTTTCCAAGTCCATTATGAGAAGAGTTTTAAGAAGTTCAAAATGATTTTTATTGAGTAAGACAAAAGAGAATAATTAAAGAGAAAGATCAAAAAACTATGTATGCAGTATTTCTTGTATATGTTTTAAATCGTATACAGGAGAAACATCGAGACAAGTGAGACCATTAGTGTTAAGAAGGTCGGATCATAAGAAAGACTCAAGGAATAGAGAGATTCAAAAATCAAAAATTGTAGAACATGTAGGTAGAGTCCATAGCCTGGATAGGTCTTTCAAGCAGATATTTTTACCACGGGGCTCACTGGACCTGAACCGGTTTGTGGCATCTCTCTCAAGACAGCAAGGTGAAAGAACAACCGATGGTTGGACCAAAAGGTCCAAGAACTCTCTATATCTGGTCTAAGAGATGCTCGCTAACAATTATTGTTCCATCAACTGAAATAGCCAGACGATGGCTCAAACTCTAATGCCGGCCTCATACAGCCGGAATGTCTCTCTGAATTCATACTCTTAATTCATATTATTAATTCAGAAAACACGGAATTGCATACTAATTTACTATTCTCCTCACACATTCTGATTTTTTCAGAGTGTTAATTTCGAGATTTTGCAAGCTTCCAGAATTCAGATTATGAATTGAGAATATGAATTCAGAGACAAATTCCGGCCGTATAAGGCTGGCCTAAGGGTCAGTACTGAGAGTTTCAAAAGCCTCATATACGGAACACTGTGGCCTCAGAAAACACCTAAGTAAGTTAGGGTTGGTTGAGGAATCTGAGTGCAGACTATACCTCGAGGAAGACGAGTCTATACAACTCCTTATATGTGATGGCCTTGCCGGGGACAGGATTAGATTTGAGGAACTCGGACTACTCGGAGTCCTCAAGTTGAGAGTCAGGGAACTGGACAAGTTCTCACCCACTAGGCTCATCACCCTCATCAGAAGGCTCGAGCTTGTGGGTGAAGTATAGATTTAGGTGACTGGTTGCAGTGGCAGGGCGTGCTTTGCACATATACTTTTTGGTGGTCTTGTTCCTCGGAACAGAGTGCTTATCATATATCTGTAATTTTCGAATGTTTGGATGAAAATGGTCTTCAACGATTTGGTTCGACTCACTGATCAAGAATTCGTGGTCAGTATACCACATTAAAGAGAACTACTCATCTGTCAAATATTCTGTTACGTTTTAGGCGCCATTTCTTAGTGCGCTTTTTAGCGGAAGTTGGTTGCTTCCTAATAATTCAAAATTAAATATACCAAGGCGGTTTCGAGCAGGTGAGTCATTGATTTTCCTTGCCTTTTATGTGGTTGCCTCCAGTTTAATTTTAAAATATTCATTCGTAAACATTAGATTTTTGTTAAAATTATTCATTTCTGAACTACTTGGGTAACTTTGAATCGTTCAATGTTACCCGCAATTTGAGTTTGGTACATCGGGTAACTTTGAATGTTCATTTTAAGGTGGAGAATGCCATGAAAATCGGAAAAAGTGACGCCCAGTGTCAGATAATATGGTGCGAAAAGTGGGAAAGCCCTGTGGACTGGAGCTTTGGCGCCCTTCTTCAAACTTTGACCAATTATATCTCCGAAAGTATTGGTTTCTCAGAGTTGGGAATTATATCAATGGATTCTTATGATAGAAGAGCATGATGAAATAAAATAAATTAATAAATCAACAAGTTCAGAGCGTCCCTGCCAATAGGGTCTACATAATGGCTTCGTATAAGTAATATACTTATGCATACATTTCACAAGTTAAATAAACCCCAGGGGATTTAATCGATTTGCCGAGACGCAAGAGCAGACGCGTTTCTGGCTTCTTGGCCTTCATCAGTACTCTGTAGCTTCCCAACAAAATCAACTAAACTGAATCGCGTTAAGCCTCTCACAGCTGGCTTGAGCGGTAATACATAAACGCCCACGCCACCTATGAGACAAATCACGGAATTCAGCTTTTCCCCACCACTGAAAAATTGAAGTGTGAAATCATATGCCACCATTCGCTCGATATTTAATCGAGAAACGACTCCCGCAGAGGTCAGACAGTACCTTCCTATGGCCAGGAACGCTGTTTAGCGTTTTTCAAAAATAATAATGAAAAATGGCGATACCGTTGTTAATAAATCAACATAATGGCTTCGTATAATTAATATACTTATGCATATATTTCGGAAGTCAAATAAGCCCCAGGGGATTCCATTGATTTGCCGAGAAGCCAGAGCAGACGCGTATCTGGCTTCTTAGCCTTCATCAGTCTCATAGGTGGCGTGGACGTTTATGTATAACCGCTCAAGCTGCTGCGAGAGGCTTAACACGGATCAGTTTAGTTGAATTTGTTGGGAAGCTACAGAGTACTGATGAAGGCCAAGAAGCCAGAAACGCGTCTGCTCTTGCATGATAATATTAATTATACGAAGCCATTATGTAGACCCTATTGGCAGGAACGCTCTGGACTTGTTGATTTATTAGCAACGGTATCGCCATTTTTTATTATGTATTAAAATATATTACATAACAATCCATTTACATCATTCCCAATTCTGAGAAACCAATACTTTCGAAGATATTTTTTAATAGACACATTTTGGAGCTCTTGTTCGAGTTTAGTTTCTTTTATGATGCAGTTCTATTAATAGAATGCATTGATCATTCAAAACTCTCAGACACCAATACTTTCGGAGATATGATTTGTCAAAGTTTGAACAAGAGTGCCAAATCTCCTGTCCACAGGGCTTTTCCACTTTTTGTATATGTTCTGGGGAACACATCGCGTTATAATTTTGCCCAAATATCTGTAATTCTCGAATTTTTGGTCGAAAATGGTCTCAAACGATTGGGTTCAACTCCCTGATGAAGAATTCAAGGTCAAAAACTGTTTTGGAGTTATATAAATCTAGAATTTGGTTGTTATTTCCCCAATATCTCAGAAAATACGATACCGGTTAATTTCAAACATGGTTGTTAGTTCGAGAATGCCGACGCAAAAATCATTGAAATTTAATTTGTCAGAAAAGTATTCGTCCGACATCGCTGAAATTTTGCGAGAACCTTCAAAACCTAACTCTACAAACAAGTTGCATGTTTGAGCACGTTTGGATCTCTATTGTTGGAGATCCGCGAGCATACTTTTGGGTGGGTTCCGTTATTTTAAAAGGAATTTAAATCTGATACTCAGTTGAATAAATATGGTAAGAGAATTTATGCAGTATTTTCATTTCGTACCTATATTATAAGATATTTAATGAGTTTCAATTCCGATGGAATACATATGCCAGAATTAAAAATTCTTCGATCTTAAACGATTCTCTCATTACTCGAGTGCTCAAAATAGAACGAAATATCATACAAATCTGAGAAAACGGTCTTTATCGATTTTAAATTCGATAAGAGTGTCCAATATAAATGAATGGACAATAGAAAATGCGCGCAAAAGCTCCTGACTTCACGTCAGTGCTTGAAACCATTTTAATTTTTTCGGCTGCCAGAGGTAGGTATATATGGTCGGAGGAAAGCTAGATAAATCCAGCATTACAACGACGTCGTTCAAATGACTAAACGAACAACGAGAACACTACTTGTCGTTGCGTTTTCATCGTCTCATGAATTAACCGAATTCAATTTTTATAAGATAACACGCTTGATTATTATAATATCATAATTATCTGGTCATTTTTATGCACGAGTGTAATTCATTGGAATATTTCACGAATAAAGAAATATTGTCTGAGAAATATCATAGAACTGACGAAGACTAAGAATAAAATCATGCTCTTAAACTAATTAAAATGTATTGAGCACTCACCGAAAGGCGACATTTTTTGACACTTTGAAGTTTATCTGTTTGTATTGTTTGTGTTGTCAAGATAACGGTTGTTGTTTTCGGATGCAATTTTCGCTTTGCAGTGCAATTGTCGCTGTAATTTTTCGATAATTCCATTCTTGTCAAGAGAAGCTCTCTGTATGAAGGAAATATGCGGTTATAATTGCACAAGAGCATAAAAATTACTGATAATTAAAATGGAGAAGTATAACGGGTAATTCCGCAAAAGGAGCAGAGAAAATCATTCTGCTGGTACCTGCCGACACGTGTTTCTGCTAGTTGGCTTCTTCAGGACAGGACAACCAAGAAACCAAGAAAAAGGTGGAAAGATAACTGAAAACAGGTGACACCACAACAGGAGCGAGCAACCAATTTGTGCCTTCAGCTCTTCCACCTTTTTCTTGGTTTCTTGGTTGCCCTGTCCTGAAGAAGCCAACTAGCAGAAACACGTGTCGGCAGGTACCAGCAGAATAATTTTCTCTGATCCTTTTGCGGAATTACCCGTTATACTTCTCCATTTTAATAAACTTATCTGCGTTATCCTATTTTCTTATTACATATCCTCGGGTTGAGGTCGCATCGCACATGTAGCTTATGCTTCCTTCGTGCCGATGCCATAGTTTGCCTCCGAATTGGAGGTCCTAGAGCTGAAGGCACAAATTGGTTGCTCGCACCTGTTGTGGTGTCACCTGTTTTCAGTTATCTTTCCACCTTTTTCTTGGTTTCTTGGTTGCCCTGTCCTGAACAAGCCAACTAGCAGAAACACGTGTCGGCAGGTACCAGCAGAATGATTTTCTCTGCTCCTTTTGCGGAATTACCCGTTATACTTCTCCATTTTAATGAACTTATCCGCGTTATCCTATTTTCTTATTACTGATAATTTTGCAAGAAAGCGTGTTATCCAAAAATTGCAATTTTTATAAGAAAACACTCTTGAATGTAAAATTATCTGGTAATTTTTATGCACGAGTCTAATTCATCGGAATATTTCACGAATGTAATATTTTTCCATCAGTAATATTGCAGTGACATTCCAGATTGTCTTCACTGTGAAGTCCTTATATTCTTCACCATCTTCTTGCACCTGCACGTATTGAATGCTCAATCCGTTAATATTTTCGCCAGAACGCCTATGGACGTCTCTTTGTCCAGAATATATACTTTGGCCTTACAAAAATCCATGAACTGTCGCCATATATACTGCCTGTCATTTGGTAGTTTTTGGCTCATTTTTAATTGTATTTTCCTCGATCACCTGTATTGAGCATTGTGACTTTTATTTGAAACTTTGAAGTTTATCTGTTTTGTATTGTTTGTGTTGTCAAGGCAGCGGGATCTTTTCGGATGCAATTTTCGCTCTGCAGTGCAATTACCGCTGTAATTTTTTGATAATTGCATTCTTGTCACGAGAAGTTTTATGTATGAGGGAAATATTCGCCTTAAGTATCCGATTCAAAATAATGGAAACATGGATCTCCCGCCAAGAGAATGATTTTAACCTAACTAATGTGGTATACCGTATACCTATACTATTGTATATTTTATATTATTGTACTGATCCTCCTAGGTCTTCCCCAAGGAGACCCCTCATAAGCTTTCGAAGAGCTTGAGCGAGTAAGGAAGTGGCAGAAGTGATACCCATATTTTAGATATGCAGTAAAATACTATTTATTTCAGAAATTCATAACACAGATTGTTTCACTTTGGGCATGAATAATTCACAATTAAATTCTGGAGGTAGTTTTCAGACTTTGAAACCTTCCTTTTCGATTTCAGCCTTGTACTTCTGTTTGTAGGTACCTTGAGGATCAAATTTGGCTTCGAGTTGTTTCCAGAGGTCTGGTTTGTTGACGATAATGTGATTGATGATTTTTTTGCTTCCGTCTTTGTGTTTTCTGCTACATTTTGCGCATCCTGTTTCAATGGCATCAGGAAGAATCTCTGAAAATGGATACATATTGTTAGGTTTCGATTGTACATATGGACTGAAAAGGATATATTGGATAGTTATTCCAAAATAAAATTTCTATTCTTTCGAACAGTTTTCAATTTTAATTACTCATTAAAGGATACTTTGGGAGGTGAATTCATCATTAATTGAACAATTTCCAGCAAGAACAGCAACCCAGTCTATTGAATGTGATCCCTTATGTTCGCGGCCTTTCAGAAAAGATCAGGAGAATGAGTTCTAGGTTCATTATAAGAACCACTTTCGAACCTCAAAATAATCTAAGGTCTTTGAATGAGGTGAACTGTGGCTAATTGCGAATAACTAAAACAAGAAACGGTGAATTATTTCTTGACTTTAACCATCAACAAATATTCCGCGTGGCCGGGCTAGATCACCTCCTCGCTCAGTACTCCCAAAAGAGGAAAGTATCATTCTGGGGCAGACACAAACCCGGGGTTTCATGGTTATTACCAAACATCAGTGTGACTTAGCCGAACACTGAATGAAAACTGACGGCATTGTAGGAAACTCATTTCCATCGGTCATGAATTGGCAGGGAAAGAATCCCACCAGCGCCACCTATGGAGAATCCTTACGAACTCCGACCCTCTGCGATGAAGAGTGAAGACACTTGAGCGATGTTTATTCTTTTGCCGTAATAGGGTCAAGGAATGGTAACTCCATCTACCTGTGAAGTAACCTTTACGGACTGAAAACGCCCGATGGCAATTAGCCACAGTTCACCTCATTCAATGTTCACTGGTTTGTCGTTATCTAACCACACTGAACCGGGCGTTTTCAGTCCGTAAAGGTCGCTTCACAGGTAGACGGCGATGTCATTCCTTGACCCTCTTACGACAAAAGAATGAACGTCACTCAAGGTTTCTTCATCGCAGAGGGTCGGAGTTCATAAGGATTCTCCATAGGTGGCGCTGGTGGGACTCTTTCCCTACCAGTTCTCGACCGATGGATATAAGTTTCCTAGAACGCCGTCAGTTTTCATTCAGTGTTCGGCTAAGTCACACTGATGATTGGTAATAACCATGAAACCCCGGGTTTGTGTCTGCTCCTGAATGATACTTTCCTCTTTGTGGAACACTGAGCGATGAGGTGATCTAGCCCGGCCCGGTCTTTTTTAACTAAGACGAAACTGATTAATGAAAAATTCCAAAAACTGTGTATTCAGTATTCCTTGTAGTCTACTAGAGGTAAGGAAGTCGGGAATAGATACTTACAAAATCAAAAATAGCACAACATGGAGATCAAATGATAGATTGGAGTAAAACGAAGGTTCTGATGACCGACTCTGATGACATTGAAAGGAAATTTAAGTAGTCGACTTTTATTTTGTTGAACAAGGAAAAAAAATTTTCAAATCGACAATTTTTCGCTTAATTTGTCAAAGAGTTAGAACTTGAAAATTTCTATGTGAAGTGTAACTCAGAGTAGTATTATACTGGCGCTCTTGTTCCTCGGAACAAAGTGCTTATCAATTTGCACAAATGTCTGTAATTTTGGAATTTTCGGCTGAAAATGGTCTTAAACGATTTGGTTCCACTCACCGATCAAGAATCCTTGGTCGAAATCAATTATGTCCGGCCAGCCGGCCGTAGGCACGATAACGCTCCAACGAAAGGAGTTAGAGGATCGAAATTTGCAGGGTAGGTTTGAATCGTAAATATCTCCGACGAGTTCGTTAACGGGCGAAATCCACCTTGCGGTTTCGGAGTTATGGACGTTTTTAGTAAAAATATTTTTTATGAATATTTCCGAAACCAATGACTCGATCTATCTGGAATTTACTATCAAATTGTACTATGACCTTTATATGCATGTGAAGTTTTGTATTGAAAGTGTAAAAAAAATTCTAATTTTAATTTTTGCGCGTATGTTCTGGGGAACATCGCGTTATCATTTTGCCCAAATGTCTGTAACTTTCGAATTTTTTGACGAAAATGGTCTCAAACGATTAAGTTCGACTCCCCAATGAAGAATTCGATGTCAAATTTGATTCTGTCCGGCCAGCCTTCCGGCCGTTGCCACGATAACTTCCGAACGAAAAGAGCTAGCGACTTGAAATTTTCAGGGTGGGTGGCGTATCTCAATACGACAAACAAGTTTGTTAATGGGCATAATCGGCCCAGTGGTTTCCGAGTAATAAATTTGTTTTCAACCAATATAAATCCGATCGAATTGAAACTTGGTGAGTAGTTGTAGAATATGAACCTAAGCACGTTTGTGAAATTTTGTGCGAATCGTATGGCTAGAAAATTTCAAAGAAGTTATTAAAAAATATTTTTGTTGTCACGATAACTTAAGAACGGAAAGAGATAGCGGCTTCAAGTTTTCAGGTTAGGATGTGCGACATTTCAGTTTGTTTATGAGCATAATCGGCCAAACGGTTTTAGAGTTATAGCCATCTGACATTTTCTGAAATTTGGTGGTTTTTTGTACCTCATTAACTCGAAAATTGCTGAACCGATTGAATTCGAACATGGTTATTAGTTGTAGAATGCCAACGCGGAAATGTTTGCAAGATTTGGTGAGGATAGCATTTGTAGAAAATTTTTAATAAATCATTGAAAAAAAAAAAATTCTATATATCAGTAACTCATCGTTGGAAATTGCTGAAATTTTGCAAGAGCCTTCATAACCTAACTCTACTGCCAAGTTTCAAGTTTTAATACGATCGGTTAAATATTGTTGGAGATTCGAGCATTCTTGTGTGAGTTCAGTAGATGGGTGACCGTTGCCTCGAAAGAAGATAGGGACTTGTAATTTTCAGGGTAGGTTGCGTATCCGAAAGGGAGAGTTGAGTTCAATTTTGGGCATAATCGGCCTAACGGTTTCCGAGTTATACCCACCTGGAATATTATTTCCTTGATAACTCAAAAAAAAAATTGGTTCAAGCACTGACGTGATCTCAGAAGCTTTTGCGCGTATGTTCTATTGTCCATTCTTCTGTATTGGACACCCTTAATCGAATTTACCATGGTAAATTATGTTGTCCATTCTCCTTTATTGCACACTCTTAATTCGAATTTACCATGGTAAATTCGAATTAACTGTCCAATACAGGAGAATGGACAACATAATTTACCATGGTAAATTCGATTAAGGGTGTCCAATACAGAAGAATTAACAATAGAACATACGCGCAAAAGCTTCTGACTTCACGTCAGTGCTTGAACTAATTTTAAAATTTTGTTTCTACAATAACTCTCGAACAGAATGAGCTAGGCAGTTGAAATTTTCAGAGTAGGTTTGAGAGATAAATATCTTGGCTGAGTTCGTTATTGGGATGTTTTCGGAGTAACGAACAAAAAAAAATTTTTTTTACATTACAAATTTCAAATTCAATTTTTTTTTAACATGCAGTTTCACCATACAAATTAGTTGATATCATTTTCAACTCTTACAAGCTAATAGTTTCGGGGATATGGTTTTTTGAAATTTCAGTAATGAATAGTACTTCTTTTTTTTCACAGAATGCTGTACTTAATTATTCTATCTATGAATTATTATATGATCTGTGTTCTTGTATGTTATCTTATTTTCCTATGAAAGATAAATGTAAAAATTATTAATTATTTCTGGTTCATTATTCTTGATATAAAATACTCCTCCTGTTCTAGAAAACAAAGTATGACTTAATGCAAAGTGACCAATGAAATAACCTCAGCTATCGTAGAATTATGAGGATGATATGATATTATACTTTTAAGGTGATAATATAATGCCCGTGGATAAGCCATATGATGATGGAAATATATTCTTTGGTAAGATACCTAATCAAATTGGGTTCAGAATATCTCCAGTAAAAACAGAACTGCAATATTGTCTAAGTTAATTGATATAATATAATTTTCAGAACAGATTTGAGGAACGAATATCTCGGATAATATCGTTATTGGGGAGAATCGGTCTGTTAGAATGTAATTTCTTTCATGATGCAGTTCTACCGCAGGAATCCATTTATATCATTCCCAGAGACCAATAATTTCGGAGATTTGATTTGTCAAGTTTGAACAAGAGTGCCAAAGCGCCTGTCCACAGAGCTTTCCCACTTTTATCCTTTCAAATTTGCTAATATCACAACTTGCTCACACGGTCAATATATTGATAATCTTAGTGGTGGTACATTAAAAAAATAATTTCTTTTTCTTTCCTTCCTGACTTCCCGGAGCATGTTATTGAAGCATTATTGACACAATATGTGCTAAAATAAGGATAGGTACAAAAAGTATTGCTTGAATATGCTCTTTACAATTATTGACCCATATCGACATTAACGGAATATCGAACGTATAAGGCAGGTGTCTATAACGAAAATTACATTAATCATATCGCATCAATATCATGGTGTTGTGTATGAAGAACCCCATAAGCTGACATTTTCATTAATCGTGTAAAATATCGTCAGATGCATATAATTCTTGGGTGACTCATATCATATTATCATTTCATGTTTACCTTATTCCACTTTCATATTCGTAGACCTTTCAGGAACATCCTCCAAACAAAGTTTATACAAATTTTATTCGAGCTATCTTGTAATAGGTGCAGTTTATTTATAATACGACACATTATTTAAAATTGATTATAATTGATATTATAATTGATGAGAATTAATTGATTTGTTTATGTCAGGAAAGAACATGTCGGGCGTCATTTAGTTCGTTTAATTAAAAAAAACTCAATTAGATCGTCTTGAAAATGATAATGATTTTCATATGGGGTTTCTCGTTGGATACTCTCAATTGAAAGCGGAGTATGTTAAGTATGTTCCATATACCGGTAATTAATGGTTTGAAATGACCGCTCAAAGGAATGATCAAAACTGATTTTGTCGTTCAGTTGGCGCAATTGTCCTCTTTATTCACGTGGAGTTTGAAAGTCATTGGTCGTTTAGTTTGTTTACAGTGCTCCTTTCTGTTACTTCATATCAAGTGTGTTTTGCGACTCATGGATTTTCCACGAAAACGCAACATCACACAAGGGATTCGTGAACGAATATCTGGCCACAATCACAACAAACCTTATTGAACAACCAGCATATTCCCCTGATATGGCTCCGGCCGACTTTTTCCTATTTCCAACACTGACCCTAACAATAATGATAATTCATGGCGAGTACTGAAATCGATTCTTGAAAATGCGTTTGGATGCGATGTTGGATGAATAGTTACTGATATATAAATGCGCATTCAGATGCGCAACCTAACCTGAAAATTTCAAGTCGCTATCTGTTTCCGTTCTCAGGTTATAAAAATAATAATTTTTTTTTAATTTTCTAGTAATACGATTCTCACAAAATTTCACAAAAATGCTTAAGTTCATATTATACAACTATTTTTTATTTATTTATTTATTTTATTCTTTTCATTCACCTAGTATCAATTCGATCGGAGTTGTGTTGGTTGAAAACAAAATTATTACTCGGAAATAATTGGTCCTAATATGTCCATTAACGAACTTGTCCGTCTTATTGGGATGCGCCACCTACCCTGAAAATTTCAAGTCGCTAGCTCTTTCCGTTCTGAAGTTATCGTGGCAACGGCTGACTGGCTGGACATAATCAAATTTGACCTCAAATTCTTCATCGGGAAGTCGAACCCAATCGTTTGAGAGCATTTTCGGCAAAAAGTTCGAAAATTACAGACATTTGGGCAAAATGATAACGCGATGTTCCCCACAACCCACAACATACACGCAAATCTATTAATTAAAAGTTAATCCTATCTATATACTACATCTTGTTTACTTTTCATAATAAATAACTATCATTTGGGTCTTTTTCTTTAATAAATTTGTGCAGGTAAAAGCCAATTCTAAAATTTGATTCCTCAAAAACGGTTGAATTTAGGATTTGATGTTCAATATCAATTTTGTGTGAAATCTCCAGGTATTCTATTAAACAATAAGCGTCATGACTCTTTGACTGATACTGTATACTTAATTTTTCTCCATTGTATTAGATTTTAAAAAACCCTAAAACTTTTGTGTTTCAATATTTTTCGCTAGCTATTTTACTTTGGGAGATAATCGATCCTGAATATAATAAATATGTTATGAAAAATAAGATTTACCGAGGTGAAATTATTTGAGTGAAATTATTCGAATAATAAAGAGTGAAATTATTTGAATAATAATAATATAAACAAGCGCCGTAAAGCTTCCAACTTCAGTGCTTTTCTCGATATGTCCTATCATATAACGTCATTTTACTCACTTCTCAGTTCGGCACCATCAGGGGTGCAACCGTCCCCAGTCATCAGACATTTGAAATAGCTGTTGATCAGTCTGTCACTCTTGAGGATTTCTTCTATGTCTACATTGTCGTACTTGCTAGTATATTGGCCATCATCGGGTCGGCACACAACCAGCCCAAAAATAGCGAAGAAAACACCAACTGCAATGTATTTCATTTTCGATTTCGTTTGCTTGGTCTATCACGAATAAGACAAGTGTGAACTGACTTCTTGATGGTCCTGTCAGATATTTATATGGTCCCGAGATGGGTCGCGAAGTCCATGGACGAAGAGGTGTTCACCGTAAAATGGATGACGTCAAGATGTTTATGTCGCAGGTGATGGACGATAGGTTGAAAAATGAGAAAATCAATTATCGATCCACTACATCGCGAAAAAAACCAAATGGAGTTTTGTTCGGTAGGAACGCTTAATTAATGTTTGGAGCTATTTTTTTTTCAGAAAATTAGATACCAATTCGGAGAACGGCTAGAGATGAGTTTGGATAACATCGATAACAGGTTCTCTGAAGTCGATAATTTTACGATGTGGACGTTTGGTTTAAGGTGTTTCCAATATTTTATGGAAATTTCTGGAACTTTTAAATTTTATATTCAGCTGCAGCCACCGGCGAATACTGGAGTCTGAAGTATTTTATTTCGGTAGGAATCGACAAAATATGTTTGGTGCTCTTGTTCTTCCGAACAAAGTGCTTAATATCAATTGGTCCAAATGTTTGTAATTTTCGAATTTTTGGATGAAAATGGTCTTAAACGGTTTGGTTCGACTCACTGATCAAGAATCCGTGGTCAAAATCGATTATGTCCAGCCGGTCCGGTAACTCGATAACTCTCGAACAGAATGAACTAGGCAGTTGAAATTTTCAGAGTAGGTTTGGGAGATAAATATCTCGGTTAAGTTCATTATTGGGCAAAATCAACCTGATGAATCGGAGTAACGAAAAAAAAGATTGTGTTTCATTATAAGAATTTGTTGATATAATTTTCAACTCTAACAAGCTAATATGTATAGGTACTCCATTCACTTTCATAAAGTCTCCTGGCTGGCCATGAAATACACTCTTTTAATAGAAATTCACCATGTTAAATTCGATTAAGAGTGTCCAATACAGGAGAACGGACAATAGAATTCACCATGGTAAATTCGATTGAGACTGTCCAATACAGGAGAATGGACAATAGAACATACGCGCAAAACCTCCTGACTTCACGTCGGTGCTTGAACCTATTTTTTTTCGTATTTTTTTTTAAATTTTTTAGCGGTACAGTTCTCACAAAATTTTACACATGTCTTTATGCCGATATTGTACAACTAGTTAGCAAGCTTCCATTCGATCGAGTCAATAATTTTATAATATTCCAGATGGATATAACTCCGAAACCGTTGGGCCGATTATGGCCAACAGTGAGCTCAACTCTCTGAAAATTTCAAGTTATCGTGGCAATGGCCGGATGGCCCGACGGCCGGCCGGACAGAATCAAATTTGACCTCGGATTCTTTATCGGGGAGTTGAACCAAATCGTTCGAGACTATTTTCGTCAAAAACTTGGAAACTTGGAAATTTGGGCAAAATGATAACTCGATGTTCCCCAGAACATACGCGCGAAAAGATTGCCCAACTTGTACTTTTTCAGCTTTAATCCATGAAATCATCAAATATTTCTTGGATTACAACCTTACTGAAAAATGTGGGATAGCCCTGTGGACAGGAGCTTTGGCGCTATTGTCAAACTACTGGCCAGTAATTATTCAAGCTTTGACAAAGCATTTTCGAAAGTAATGGTTCCTCAGATTTGGGAATGGTATCAATGGATTCTTATGATTCAACTGCATCAAATTAAATTCAAAACTAAGATCTTTGACACACCTCATATGTTGGATTCACATACATCAGCAAATTATAATAAGAGCATTATAGGAAATTATAAAATTACGATTAATTATTGAAATTTTGACAAATCATATCTCCGAAAGTATTAGATTGTAAGAGTTGAGAATGATATCAATGGATTCTCATGATGAAACTGCATTTAAAAAAATTTATTTGAAATTTGTAATGTAAGAAAAAATAATTTTTTTCGTTACTCCAAAATCTGTGATTTTGCCCAATAACGAACATAACCGAGATATTTATCTCCCAAACCTACTCCGAATATTTCAGCTATCTAGCTCATTCCGTTCTAGAGGTATAATGTTAACAGACAGACGGCCGGACCGGACAGTATCAATTTTGCCAACGGATTCTTGATCAGTGAAACGAACCAATAATTTGAGAACATTTTCAGGCAAAAATTCCTAAATTACAGACATTTGGGCGAATTGATAAGCACTCCGAGGAACAAGAGCTCCAAAAACGAGAGGACATGCCTGTATTTGTAACAAATTATTATTATCAATGATTAGTTTTTGAGATATAAAATATTTGAAGAAATTTTTTTTTCAGTTATACAGATCCTCACGATATATTTCAAAAATTTGCGCGTCGTCATTCTAAAACTAGTTACCAAGTTCCAGTTCGATCGGATCAGCATTTTTTGAGTTATTGATGAAAGAATATTGGTGGGTATAGCTCCAAAACATTTTGGTCGATTATTCCCATTAATGAGCTTAGCTGTCACAGTCGGAGTTCCTATATATACAGTGTGGAAAAGCCAAATGGAATAAATTCATTATCTTGGTTACAGTACAGTGTACATATTTATGGAAAATTCCGAACCACGATAAATTCATATTTCAAATTGTCATTCTTCTTCGTAAAAATGCGGACCCTACCTTCAGCCCTCTTCGAAAGACATGTACAATCCCCGGCTTATGATACATCGTTTGGAAGGTCTCATAATACTCTAATCAGAAATTCTATTACTTCAATGTTTATTGTGAAAATCAAAATATAAAAAAATACAATCATATGGTTACTGCAATTCATTATAATATTCCCTCGAATATTCCCACATCTTATTACAATACTACTAAACTTATTTACCTCAGGATTTGATAGAAAGAAAATGAAAAAAAAAACATAATATTGTGTTTTCCATATGGTACCACGAAAACTACGTAAAACACTTTCTGTGGTAATGTTAGTCTCCTTCGCAAATTTCTGTTGTTGTAGTGATTAGTTGTAGTTCATAAATGGTCTAGTTCGTGTTTGAATTTTGAATAAAAATTGGTTCAAGCCCTGTGGACAGGAGCTCTTTGGCGCTCTTGTTCAAACAGACAAATTATATCTCCGAAAGTATTGGTTTCTCAGAGTTGGGCATTATATCAATGAATTCCTATGATAGAAATGCATCATGAAAGAAATTAAATTTAGAAAAAGTGTCGTTTAAAAAAAGTGCTTGAAAAATTATCTAATAAAAAATTGGTTCAAGCACTGACGTGAAGTCAGAAGCTTTTGCGCGTATGTTCTATTGTCCATACTTCTGTATTGGACACCCTTAATCGAATTTACCATGGTAAATTATGTTGTCCATTCTCCTGTATTGGACACTCTCAATTCGAATTTACCATGGTAAATTCGAATTAAGTGTCAGTGCTTGAACCAATTTTTTTTTCGTGACTTTTTAAAAATTTTCTAGGGGTACGGTTCTTGAAATTTTTTTTTTCGTCATTTTTTTCAAATTTTCTAGGGATACGATTCTTACAAAATTTCAAACACGTCTTTATGTTGATTTTCTACTACTAGTTACCAAGCACCAATTCGATCGAATATTTATTTTTTGAGTTATCAAGGAAATAATATTCCAGGTGGGTATAACTCGGAAACCGTTAGACCGATTATGCCCAAAAACGAACTCAACACTCTCTTTCGGATACGCAACCTACCCTGAAAATTGCAAGTCCCTATCTCCTTTCGTTCGAAAGTTATCCTCACCAAATTTTGCAAACATTTTCGCGTTGGCATTCTACAACTAATAACCATGTTTGAATTCAATCGGTGCAGTACTTTTTGAGTTAATGAGGAACAAAAACCACGAAATTTCAGAAAATTTCAGATGGCTATAACTCTGAAACCGTTTGGCCGATTATGCTCATAAGCAAACTGAAATGTCGCGTTCTGGTGTTCATCCTAACCTGAAAATTTCAAGCCGCTATCTCATTCCGTTCTCAAGTTATCGTGACAACAAAAATATTTTTTAATAATTTTTTAAAAATTTTCTAGCCATACGATTCGCACAAAATTCCACAAACGTGCTTAAGATCATATTCTACAACTACCCACCAAGTTTCAATTTGATCGGATTTATATTGGTTGAAAACAAAATTATTACTCGGAAACCACTGGGCCGATTATGCCCATTAACGAACTTGTCCGTCGTATTGAGATGCGCCACCTACCCTGAAAATTTCAAGTTGCTAGCTCTTCTCGTTCTCAAGTTATCGTGGCAACGGCCGGACGGCCGGACGGCCGGACGGCCGGACGGACAGAATCAAATTTGACCTCGAATTCTTCATTGCGGAGTCGAACTTAATCGTTTGAGACCATTTTCGTCAAAAAATTCGAAAGTTACAGACATTTGGGCAAAACTATAACGCGATGTTCCCCAGAACATACGCGCAAAAAAAGAGCAATCTACAATGCTTAAATGCCTTAATGCTTCAAAAATTGTCATTAAATTTATTTATCAAGATTAAATGAGCAATCTGCAATGATTCAACCTCGTGGAATGGGTTGTTGCAACTTAGACTCGGTGCATAGTTTTCACAACTCGAAATACCTAAGGAAAGTAAAAATTGGTTCAAGCCCTGTGGACAGGAGCTTTTTGGCGCTCTTGTTCAAACAGACAAATTATATCTCCGAAAGTATTGGTTTCTCAGAGTTGGGAATTATATCAATGGATTCCTGGAACTGCATCATAAAAGAAATTAAATTAAAAAAAAAGTGTCGTATAAGAAAAATGCTTCAAAAAATGTCCTTAAATTTATTTATCAAGATCAAAGGAGCAATCTGCAATGATTCAAACTCGTGGAATGGGTTGTTGCAAAACTCACACTCGGTGCATAGTTTTCACAACTCGACATACCTAAGGAAAGTATCATCGAAATGTCTAGAGCAAGGCTGGAGACAATCACAGCAGATTGTTCATTTATTCCTGATATTTGAGTAGGTAGTGGATTACGAACAAATTATTTTAATAGTTCAAAATATATTGATAAAATACTATCCTCTTTTCATAATTTAAAATTTAATAGTCCACACCACTAACACATTCTTTTCTGTATTATGAACCTTAACTCAACAAAAAATTATTGATACACAAAATGTAGATCCATATTTCAGTATTTTTTTGCTTGCAACATTATGAAAATACTCTATAGGAACATGTCTCACTACTAAAGGAACTTAAAGGTAATATTAACCTCAGTGGTCAACTAACACTAATTTCTTCTGATGATTCCATTATGTTCTTCTTTCCTATTGCCTCCATAAACTACATCTAAACAGTCTTGTATATACATATTCACAAATTCAAGCATCGAATACTTTCCAAGAGAAAATAACAACTATGAATTGACAATCTCTAATAGCTAGAAAAGATGACATTTATGAATAGTGATCACAGAGAGATTCTGTGTTCACATTCTGTGAATACATAGAACTTACGATGTATTATCGAAACTTTAAAACGTCATATCTCCGAAATTATTAGCTTGTTTGAGTTGAAAATGATAACAGTAGATTCTTATGATGAATCTGCATCTTAAAAAAAAATTAATTCAAAAGTTGTTATGTAAAAAAAAATATTTTTTTTCGTTACTCCGAAACTATTAGACCGATTTTGCCCAATAACGAACTCAACCGATATATTTATCCCTCAAACCTACTCTGAAAATTTCAACTGTCTTGCTCATTCCGTTCGAGAGTTATCGTGTTAACGGCCGACCGGAAGGCCAGCCAGCCGGACAGAATCGATTTCGACCATGGATTCATGATCAGTGAGTCAAACCACATCGTTCAAGACCATTTTCAGCCAAAAATTTGAAAATTACAGACATTTGGGCAAATTGATAAGCACTCTGTTCCGAGGAACAAGAGCGCCAAAAAGAATTTTACAAATGATCGGTTACACCCCAACACAAAAATAAGTAAGTCGCTTGCTTCATGAGAAATTTCTGAATTTGCCGCCTATAACCCAAGGGACAATAAGTAAAATAGAGAAGCAGTTTCGCGAGTTTGGGCATGTAAGGCAGATTAAAAAAGCAGCTGCTAAGACAGTCTGCGAGGATGTGAGATTAGATATGATGTGATGCTTCACCTTGGGAAAATCCATATAAATCGAGTAGAGATGCCTTCACAACATTCAATGTCATCCATACATCGATTCTAAACATATTAAAACATATTAAATGCATCCCTATAAAATGATACCTACCCAGGAAACCTTGGAAGACGATTTTGATAGGAGAACTTATTTTTGGAAACAAATGACGGACATGTTGGATGACAATATTATCCAATTAGTAGATGTTTTGTTTTCTGATGAGTATACTTTTTCTCTCAACAGACATGCTAATCGTCAAAATTGCCGCTACTGGTCTACCGAAAATCCTTACTGGATGAGAGGGGAACACATGCAATTCCCTCAAAAGGTTAATGTTTGGGAAGGAAATGTTCGAAACCATATCATAGATCCATTTTTCATTGAGGGCAATTTGAATGGAGATAAATATTTAACACTACTGCAAAATGATGTCGTTCCAACTTTGGGAAACTTCCTAATCAACGGAATCTTTAAGTTCCACGGAATACGATATGGTTCCATCAGGATGGAGCACCACCACATTACTAAGCAATGCAAGTACCTCGACACAATATTTCCAAATCGGTGGATAAGAAGGCGAGTACCGATCGAATGGCCAGCGCGATCCACTGATCTTAACCCATTATATTCATTTTTATGGGGATATGTGAAGAGCATTGTGTACAAAACTAAATCCCTTGAATTGAATAACCTAAAGTCCTAAAAGATAATAATGCTTGCGATTAGGTCAATCACGCCTGAGATGTTGAATATTGTTGGAATTTTTTTTTGAGGTTAGGATGTTGCCAAGGTTTGAACATCTACTTCATTAGCATTCATAATTTTTTTGCTACATTTTGTACTACGTTTTTGATATTGTACCAAATTTCGCTAACCACTTGATTTAATTATTTTTGCAATAAACATGAAAGTGCTCTTCCCTAGAAAATGCGCGCATGAGGTCCTGGGGCACATTTGTACGATACAATTCTCAAAACATGATTATAGTTAGTTGGTCTTTCGAATTATGTGTCAAAATTTCGACTGCGCATTAATATTTACGTTCAATGCCACTTCAAAATACTAATAAGCGATAATTGAGTATCCCTTTATAGTTTTTCTTGTCCCTATCACCTTGACGTCCAAAGAATACTCATTCCATCAAGGATCACCGACCTTCCGGGTAGTGATGAGTAACATGAGAAAAAACTGGTCCAATTCCTTTTTTTCCTGTTAGAAAAAACTTATTTATTATACGCCTGGAGAGCAACAACGGATCCTTCCATTATAATTATGCCTGTATAATAGACAACCAACGCCAATATAATAATTATTTTGCGAGAAGAACATTCATCCACATGAAGAATAATCGATGAAGCTCATTCTTCATTAAACTGGGTGTCCCAAAATAAAATTCCCCATGGATGTATGTGTTAGTACTTAGTACGAAGGCGTAGAAGGGCCACTTTTAAAAGAGAAATATTTTTCGTATAATTCCGACATTAAACTCGGAATTGTTCCTAATTCCGACTTTAAACGCAGAATTATACCTAATTCCGACTTTGAACTCGGAATTAGGTATAATTCCGACTTATTATAGAGAATAACATTTTTCTATTAAATGTGACCCTTCTACGCCTTCGTATGTTAATCATTGCAAATTGTTAGATAAACTCACCAATGAACCAATGTTCAATATAATAAATGCTTTACAATTTGCAAAATTCAACTATACTCGATTTATTTACACCCAAAAAAGATTCAAGATCAGTTTTTCGTAGCAGATGGATAATATTGGATATCTGACCTTAGCTTGCAATTAGCATCAACTTCTCCCAATAAAGATTGTCGATATTTCAAATAATATAGGTAGACTTCTTTATACTCTTGAGCAGAACTAACATTTTTCGACAAACCTCGTGCAGAAAATTGATATCTAAATATTTCATTTTGTGTTTAAGGACATGCAGAACCTTTAATCTAGGATAACTTTTTTCAACAAATAATAAAAAACCATATCTCTGAAAGTATTGGTTTCTCAGAGTTGGGATGCTATCAATGGATTCTTATGATAGAACAGCACCATTAAAGAAATGAGTAATAAATAATAGTTTATTTATCAAGATTAAATGAGTAACCTGCAATGATTAAACATCGTGGAATGGATTGTTGCAATTTATACTCGGGTGCATAGTTTTCACAACTCGAACTACCTAGGGAAAGTATCATCGAAATGTCTAGAGCAAGGCTGGAGACAATCATAGCCGATTGTCCATTTATTCCTGATATTTGAGTAGGTATAGGCTAACGAACACATTATTTTAATAGTTCAAAATATATTAATAAAATACAATCCTCTTTTCATAATTTAATAGTTCATACCAGTAACACATTCATTCTGTATTATGAACCTCAACTCAACAAAAAATATTCGATACACAAATGTAGATCCATATTTCAGCATTTTTTTGCTAGCAACATTATGAAAATACTGTATATAGGAAGATGTCTCACTACTTAAGGAAGTAAAAGGTAATATTAACCTCAGTGGTCAACGAATAGTAGTTTCTTTTGATGATTCCATTATGTTCTTCTTTCCCTATTGCTTTCATAAACTACATCGTTAAAATGATCCAATTCAAAATCTTCTGAAACATCATCCCCAACATTTTTACATAAATTATTCAATATGCAACCAGTCAATATTATTTTAGGTTTCAAAACAGTCCTGTATATAATTACAAATTCAAGAATCGGATACTTGTTTTCCAACAGAATATATTTTCAAACTACGAATTGACAACTGTTAGTAATCCTCTACCTACTCAAATATCAGGAATAAATGGACAATCTGCTATGATTGTCTCCAGCCTTGCTCTAGACATTTCGCTGATAGCTTCCTTAGGTATTTCGAGTTGTGCGGTTGAATCATTGCAGATTGCTCATTTAATCTTGATAAATAAATTTAATGACAATTTTTGAAGCATTAAAGAATAGAAGCATTGTAGATTCCTCTTTTTTTTAAGATAATTTTTGAAGCATTTTTTTAAACGATACTTTTTTTAAATTTAATTTCTTTCATGATGCAGTTCTATTATAGGAATCCATTGATATAATTCCCAACTCTGAGAAACCAATACTTTCGGAGATATAATTTGTCTGTTTGAACAAGAGCGTCAAAAAGCTCCTGTCCACAGGGCTTGAACCAATTTTCACTAAAGTTCTAGATTTGATCTCGATCGGGTCGATATTGTACAAAAATAATACAAAAGCAGTGAATTATTTTTTTTGCGCGTATGTTCTGGGGAACATCGCGTTATAGTTTTGCCCAAATGTCTGTAACTTTCGAATTTTTTTAAAAAAATGGTCTCAAACGATTAAGTTCGACTCCCCAATGAAGAATTCGAGGTCAAATTTGATTCTGTCCGGCCGGCCGTCCGGCCGTTGCCACGATAACTTGAGAACGAAAAAAGCCAGCGACTTGAAATTTTCAGGGTGGGTTGCGCATCCCAATACGACAAACAAGTTCGTTAATGGGCATAATCGGCCCAGTGGTTTCCGAGTAATAATTTTGTTTTCAACCAATATAAATCCGATCGAATTGAAACTTGGTGGGTAGTTGTAGAATATGAACCTAAGCATGTTTGTGAAATTTTGTGCGAATCGTATGGCTAGAAAATTTTAAAAAAATTATTAAAAAATATTTTTGTTGTCACGATAACTTGAGAACGGAATGAGATAGCGACTTGAAATTTTCAGGTTAGGATGTGCACCAGAACGCGACATTTCAGTTCGTTTATGAGCATAATCGGCCAAACGGTTTTAGAGTTATAGCCATCTGAAATTTTCTGAAATTTGGTGGTTTTTTGTTCCTCATCAACTCAAAAAATACTGAACCGATTGAATTCAAACATGGTTATTAGTTGTAGAATGCCAACGCAAAAATGTTTGCAAAATTTGGTGAGGATAGCATTTGTAGAAAATTTTTAATAAATCATAGAAAATAAAAAAAAAAATTCTATATATCAGTAACTATTCGTTCGAAATTGCTGAAATTTTGCAAGAGCCTACATAACCTAACTCTACTGCCAAGTTTCAAGTTTTAATACGATCGGTTAAATATTGTTGGAGATTCGAGCATTCTTGTGTGAGTTCAGTAGATGGGTGACCGTTGCCTCGATAACTTTCGAACGAAAGGAGATTGGGACTTGCAATTTTCAGGGTAGGTTGCGTATCCGAAAGGGAGAGTTGAGTAAGTTTTTGGGCATAATCGGTCTAACGGTTTCCTAGTTATACCCACCTGGAATATTATTTCCTTAATAACTCAAAAAATAAATATTCGATCGAAATGGCGCTTTGTAACTAGTAGTAGAAAATCAACATAAAGACGTGTTCAAAATTTTGTAAGAACCGTACCCCTAGAAAATTTGAAAAAAATTACGAAAAAAAAAATTTAAGAATCGTACCCCTAGAAAATTTTAAAAAAATCAAGAAAAAAAAAATTGGTTCAAGCACTGACGTGAAGTCAGAAGCTTTTGCTCGTATGTTCTATTGTCCATTCTTCTGTATTGGACTCCCTTCATCGAATTTACCATGGTAAATTATGTTGTCCATTATCCTGTATTGGACACTCTATTCGAATTTACCATAGTAAATTCGAATTGAGAGTGTCCAATACAGGAGAATGGACAACATAATTTACCATGGTAAATTCGATGAAGGGTGTCCAATACAGAAGAATGGACAATAGAACATACGCGCAAAAGCTCCTGACTTCACGTCAGTGCTTGAACCAATTTTTGGAAGATAGTTTTTACAGTCGGATTAATATTCTTGGAAATATTATGAATATTATTTTTTTTTAATTTTAGGTAGGGTATATGGTGTTACAACTCAATTAAATATTAATTATCTATTTTAGAAACTAACTCCTGGTGCCACCTTCTTCAGTGTTTATATTTTTTCATTCGACTCCGAACCCCAGTGTCTGTTAAAAGTTTATTATTGTTTAATCCCTAAAGTTTATTACTTGGAAATTATAAACCAAAGCAGGCAATCCATCTGGGAGTTCGCATTTGAACCGGTTTATGAAAAACCTTCCATGGAAGATTTTGTTGAGAACCTGATACTTCCAATTCGGACTAGAACAATTATTATCTTTCATGCATATGAATGAGCATAGGAAACCCACCAGTTGCTCATCGCCAATTTGAACATGTATCCTCAATTAATCGTTCAAATTCGGCGAATCAACAGATATCACAATGGCGTAGGTTGCAAAGCTAGACCTGGGGCCCGTTTGCAACTTTTCACTGAATCACGTTGCACGAAAAACAATGAGAGTCAGAAATGAAAAGTCAAAAACGCTAACTGTTAGGAGATATGATGTGCAGAACATAAAAAAAATGGGTTCAAGCCCTGTGGACAGGAGCTTTCTGGCGCTCTCGTTCAAACAGACAAATTAAATCTCCGAAAGTATTGGTTTCTCAGAGTTGGGAATTATATCAATGCATTCTTATGAAAGAACTGCATCATAAAGGAAATTAAATTCAAATAATAGCTTATTTATCAAGATTAAATGAGCAATCTGAGAATGAGAACTACACCATGGAAGACATCAAATTAAAATAGCTGAAATGAATTTGAGAATTTCTTATAAATAGAACAGGATGAAATATACGAGTATGAACACAGATCATATAATAAAGCTTAGATAGAATAATTATTGCATTCTGTGAAAACTTAGAAGTACGTACGATTCATTATTGAAATTAAGAAAATTCATATCTCCGAAAGTATTAGCTTGTTTGAGTTGAAAATGATATCGATGGAATTTAATTGTGAAACTGCATCTTAAAAAAAATTGATAAGCACTCAGATCCGAGGAACTAGAGTGCCAAAATGTTTAATTCCCTTTCCGGGATTTGAGCCCGCCTTCTCTCGTTCCGAAACCCGACGGGTCAGACCAACCGTCTATCGGGCTCCTCGAACGATGTTATCGATCTCCGGTATTAAAATAAAACGTTGGTACTTACCTGGGATATATATTCTTAATTTTCACTTTTCGACATAAAATCGCCACATGAGGGTTTATTTGACGGTTTTTTACCCATGTCTCTCTAAGTCGATTTTGACGTTTCTCGAACCAACTATTAGCAAGAAATTAGACAATGTCATGTCTCAGGAAAATAAGTTGACATTATGACAATTCATACATAGAATAATTATATAACTCTGTGTACGATTTTTTATTGAAACTTTGAAAAATCATATCTCCGAAAGTATTAGCTTCCCAGAGTTAAAAATGATATCGTTGGATTCTTATGGTAAAACTGCTTATTGAAAAAAATTTAATTTGGAATTTGTTATGTGAAAAAAATTTTTTTTTGTTGCTCCGAAACCATCTGTCCGATTTTGCCCAATAACGAACTTAGCCGAGATATTTATCTGCCAAACCTACTCTGAAAATTTCAACTCTCTAGCTCATTCCGTTCGAGTGTTATCGTGCCTACGGCCGGACCGGCCGGACAGAATGAATTTCGACCACGGATTCTTGATCAGTGAGTCGAACCAAATCGTTTAAGACAATTTTCATCGAAAAATCCGAAAATCACAGACATTTGGGCAAATTGATAAGCACTCAGTTCCGAGGAACTAGAGCGCTAAAAAGAAATAAAATTTAAAAAAGTGTCATTTAAAAGAAACAAGATTGCAAAAAATTACTAATTAGAAACCACCAGACCGATTCTAGCCAACAACGAACTTATCCGAGATATTCATTCCTCAAATCTACTCTGAATATTATATTATATCAATTTAAACTTAGCCAATATTCCCGTTTTGTTTTTACTGGAGATATTCTCAACCCAATTTGATTAACTTACCAAAATATATATTTCCATCATTATATGGATTATCCACGGGCCTTATATTATCACCCAAAAAGTTTAAAATCATATAATACTCATACTGTATTTTCTAGAACAGGAGGGGTATTTTATATCATGAGTAACAAACCAGAAGTGAATCTGACATGTCTCTCATAGGAAACTAAGATGATATGTATGCACACAGATTATATAATAATTCATATATAGAATAATTACAGCATTCTGTGAGAACATAGAAGTACGATTTATTATTGAAATTTTGAAAAATCATATCTCCGAAAGAATTATCTTGCTAGAGTTGAAAATGATATCAATGTGTTCTTGTGGTAAAACTGCTTTAAAAAAAATTGAATTTGAATTTTTTTTTCGTTATTCTGAAACCATCTGGCCAATTTTGCCCAATAAGGAAGCTAACCGAGAAATTTATCTTTCAAACCTACTCTTAAAATTTCAACTGTCTAGTTCATTCCGTTCGAGAGTTATCGTGTTAACGGCCGGCCGGACCGGCAGGAGAGAATCGATTTTGACCACGGATTCTTGATCAGTTAGTCGAACCAAATCGTTCAAGACCGTTTTCATCCAAAAATTCGAAAATTACGGACATTTGGGCAAATTGATAAGCACTCTGTTCCGAGGAAAAAGGGCGCCAAAACTTTCATTTTTACCCTGTTTTCTGTTTTCGGCATTATTCTGTTTTCGGCATTATTCATTTCATACAAAATTAGCACAGGACTGTCAAAACCTCGGTCAAAACCACATCATATAAATTAATTTAAAATTGTGGGATAGTAATTTCGGAAATAATTACGATATTCTTTTGAATTCTCGATTAATTTTGTTTGACATTTTGGGATCTGATAGGAACATTTCGCAATCTTGCATAAATAGAACTGCATCATAAATATAATTGCAGAGTTAAGCGGCCCATACACTCTCAATATTATTGTGCAATGTGGGTTGCACGATATATTGACGGTGGCTCCTAGATGGTCAATATTATTGTTTAATGCAAAATATTCTATTAGTAGAGTTCAAACCGGGCTCTATCGTGTCACCCCGTGGGACCTTCATTGCTAAAATGTATAGACCACTGGGTATCATTCTCCATACCCTTACAATGCAAATTCAACTGGTCGTCAAAAAATCGTCGTGTGCAGGAAGGGGTGGGGGGCATTTTTCCAAAAATGGCCAATTTTTTTTTTCTGTTTATGGTCATCTATATTAGGTGACTATCACTTATACAAAATTCTTTTGAAATGTACGATTCACAAATATTTTTTATTAATTGTCAAAATAGTCGGATACAATGCTCTTAAATGGAATTCCTTAAGATATAACCGCTTGCCCTGAACACCCATATTAACTATTATGTTCCACTCGGTTTTACTCGAGATCTGTTAGGATTATCGAAAAAATGCTTTATATGAAAGGTCTGCTCCGAAAACCAACGATTCAGATGCTTCTTTCAAAATTACAATAGGCAGAACAGTTTCCTCACAAAATAAGAAATTGTCTTATTACCTCCCATTAACCGAAACCGAACCTGGAGGCGCTAGTAAGGCGCAATTTCTAGCGTTAGTCCATGTTAGTGGCGACCTTATGGATTTGAGCTTTGATTTATGCACATAAGGTTCGTTATATCTATCCGACCAACTTTACTGTACTATTCCTGCGTGCATTCAGAACGCACATTTTGAAGATATTGTTTAAATTCCTTAATCTTTTATATGTATGAGAATTTTTACGTATAATTCATAGATAGTTGATTTAATTTTGTTAATTCGTTAATAAATATTCAAATATGCGAGTTCAAACTTATATTCATTTCTTCATAAATCAATTTTGTGACCTAATATTAACACATTTTTTAAATCATCGCTCATTGTCATTAGTAGTTTCAAGATTTCCTGAATCCTAGACCAAAAATCTGGAAAAGAATTAAGAAGGTATATAGTTGGTATCTATGATACTAACGGTGGGTTTCACGAAGCTTTGACAGCTCTTAATTGCCGAATTTAGTGTTGTGAGTGTGGAAAATGTCTTAAATACTCCTCTGATAAATACTAAAAAATGTCCGAAAATAATCATTACTTCTAAAAACAGTCGACAGTATTTATCGACATTATCGAAAATGTCTGGATAAATATCATAAATTTCTTTTCTACTTAAAAATTGCTAGACAATTTTCATTTTTGTCCGATATTTATTCTTCTTTTCTACTTGGATCGAAGATGCTTAACGATCTGAGATGCCAATTAACAAAATTTTTTTAAGAAGTTAATTTTTTTCTAGTTTTGGATCGAAGATGCTTAACGATTTGTGATGCCATTATACAGAGTTTTGTTTTAAGCAGTTTATTCTTTTCTACTTGGATCGAAGATTCTTAACGATCTGTGAGCCAATTGGGAAATTATACAAAGTTTTTTTTTAACAAGTTTATTTTTATTATTTAACAGTCTAATTAAATCGATTTTTCTAATACTAATTCATAATTCAGAACCTGGCTCCTGTCTTTTATCTCTTATACACAATAAAATAACACGATAATAACTCATTCAATGATAAGTTATTTGTTATTTCCAATTGACCTAGAAAAATTTCTTAAAATGCCTCAAATTTTCCTGATATTTTAACTTAACATGTAACGATTGTCATATTTTTCCGCAATGTCCGTAAATACTTAAATACTCAAAATGCTCGACCTTGGGGGAAAGTTTCGGACATTTTCCCAGGATATTTGTCCCTAACTTAAAAACTCGAGTATTTCACATCACTAGCCGAATTAGTGCGATTCTATGTCGATTTTCAGTTCATTTTTGATACAACCATCGTATTAAATCCACAATTAAGCTAATCGAGGCTTCGTGAGTGTCTAATATTTCTTACATGTCATGATTCATCTAATTCAACTCAGATGAAGAATCATCAAGGGGAAGGAAAATTTGAAAAATTTTAAGTACTATTATTTGCACACGTTGTTTGGGCCATACATTTGTAGGAGCCAATACACGTTTTGATCTATGCACATAAGGTTCGTTATATCTATCCGACCAACTTTACAGTACTATTCCTGCGTGCCTTCAGAACGCACATTTTGAAGATATTGTTTAAATTCCTCAATTTATTATATGTAATGAAATTTTTACGTATAATTCATATATATTTGATTTAATTTTGTTAATTCGTTAATAAATATGCAAATATGCGAGTTCAAACTTATATTCATTACTTCATAAATCAATTTTATGACGTAAAATTAACACATTTTTGAAATCATCGCTCATTCTCATTAGTAGTATCAAGATTTCCTGAATCCTAGACCAAAAATCTGGAAAAGAATTAAGAAGGTATATAGTTGGTATCTATGATATTTAGGGTCTAAAAATGTCTTACATGTCATGATTCATCTAATTCAACTATCACTATCAGATGAAGAATCATCAAGGGAAGGAAAATTTGAAAAATTTTAAGTACTAGTATTTGCACATGTTTTTTGGGCCATACATTTGCAGGAGCCAATACACGGAATTTGTATTCTTTTACAGGAACACATCGATCCTGTGCAATCTGAAATGAGAATATCCATTTCATAAAAATATTTACGGATCTGATATTCGATATAATATTTACCTTTCCTACAACTGCAGTTGCTAAGGATAGATGTTTCCTTAGGTAGGATTGGCATCGTCGTTAATTTTGGCAGAAGTTTTCCATTTTCTACATACCACCCACTAAATATAGGATCCGGTAGAGATGGTCTTGGTACATTACTATTGATCCAAATTTTTGTCTGGTAATGGACTCGAAGGCTGTGTTGTCTCAAACTATCCAATTTTGGAGGTAATTTACTTATGGATCTTGAAGAAGCTATAGTATTCCCCTGAGCCTTTTGATACATTTCACATTTTCGTTTGTCGTATACAGATGGATTACAAATTCAACAATATCATTGAATACTTCTTCTCTCAAAATCTTGAAAGTTCACTCTACAGTATCTGCCCAGAATCTTCATCAATTTTCATTCTTTTCTTACCTTCTTCGACATTTTGACCGAATGAAGATGCAAAGATGAGCGAAATGTGACTAACTTCATACCAATAATGTTGTAACTCAAGAACCATTCATCCATTCTAGTACTATTTTTAGTTAATCCCGCTATTCCTCCTGCAGCTTTGGAGTTTTTGTTGATATGCTCTAGCGCCTGATCTACAGAGAGTTGGTTAAAATTCCCAATCAAAAATTTAATGACAAAATTCCTATTTTTGAATTCATCATGTACTTCCGGTGCCATGTTTGAAAGTATTCAATGATATTGTTGAATTTGTAATCTGTCTGTATACGACAAACGAAAATGTGAAATGTATCAACAGGCTCAGGGGAATATTATAGCTTCTTCAAGATCCATAAGTAAATTACCTCCAACATTGGATAGTTTGAGACAACACAGCCTTCGAGTCCATTACCAAACAAAAATTTGGATCAATAGTAATGTACCATGACCATCTTTACCGGATATTATATTTAGTGGGTGGTATCTAGAAAATGGAAAACTTCTGCCAAAATTAACGACGATGCCAATCCTACCTAAGGAAACATCTATCCTTAGCAACTGCAGTTGTAGGAAAGGTAAATATTATTTCGAATATCAGATCCGTAAATATTCTTTATGAAATGGAAATTCTCATTTCAGATTGCACAGGATCAATGTGTTCCTGTAAAAGAAAACAAATTCCGTGTATTGGCTCCTACAAATGTATGGCCCAAAAAACGTGTGCAAATAATAGTACTTAAAATTTTTCAAATTTTCCTTCCCTTGATGATTCTTCATCTGAGTTGAATTAGATGAATCATGACATGTAAGAAATATTTAGACACTCACGAAGCCTCGATTAGCTTAATTGTGGATTTAATACGATGGTTGTATCAAAAATGAACTGAAAATCGACATAGAATCGCACTAATTCGGCTAGTGATGTGAAATACTCGAGTTTTTAAGTTAGGGACAAATATCCTGGGAAAATGTCCGAAACTTTCCCCCAAGGTCGAGCATTTTGAGTATTTAAGTATTTACGGACATTGCGGAAAAATATGACAATCGTTACATGTTAAGTTAAAATATCAGGAAAATTTGAGGCATTTTAAGAAATTTTTCTAGGTCAATTGGAAATAACAAATAACTTATCATTGAATGAGTTATTATCGTGTTATTTTATTGTGTATAAGAGATAAAAGACAGGAGCCAGGTTCTGAATTATGAATTAGTATTAGAAAAATCGATTTAATTAGACTGTTAAATAATAAAAATAAACTTGTTAAAAAAAAACTTTGTATAATTTCCCAATTGGCTCACAGATCGTTAAGAATCTTCGATCCAAGTAGAAAAGAATAAACTGCTTAAAACAAAACTCTGTATAATGGCATCACAAATCGTTAAGCATCTTCGATCCAAAACTAGAAAAAAATTAACTTCTTAAAAAAATTTTGTTAATTGGCATCTCAGATCGTTAAGCATCTTCGATCCAAGTAGAAAAGAAGAATAAATATCGGACAAAAATGAAAATTGTCTAGCAATTTTTAAGTAGAAAAGAAATTTATGATATTTATCCAGACATTTTCGATAATGTCGATAAATACTGTCGACTGTTTTTAGAAGTAATGATTATTTTCGGACATTTTTTAGTATTTATCAGAGGAGTATTTAAGACATTTTCCACACTCACAACACTAAATTCGGCAATTAAGAGCTGTCAAAGCTTCGTGAAACCCACCGTTAGTATCATAGATACCAACTATATACCTTCTTAATTCTTTTCCAGATTTTTGGTCTAGGATTCAGGAAATCTTGAAACTACTAATGACAATGAGCGATGATTTAAAAAATGTGTTAATATTAGGTCACAAAATTGATTTATGAAGAAATGAATATAAGTTTGAACTCGCATATTTGAATATTTATTAACGAATTAACAAAATTAAATCAACTATCTATGAATTATACGTAAAAATTCTCATACATATAAAAGATTAAGGAATTTAAACAATATCTTCAAAATGTGCGTTCTGAATGCACGCAGGAATAGTACAGTAAAGTTGGTCGGATAGATATAACGAACCTTATGTGCATAAATCAAAGCTCAAATCCATAAGGTCGCCACTAACATGGACTAACGCTAGAAATTGCGCCTTACTAGCGTCTCCAGGTTCGGTTTCGGTTAATGGGAGTGAATAACACAATTTCTTATTTTGTGAGGAAACAGTTCTGGCTATTGTAATTTTGAAAGAATCATCTGAATCGTTGGTTTTCGGAGCAGACCTTTCATATGAAGCATTTTTTCGATAATCCTAACAGATCTCGAGTAAAACCGAGCGGAACATAATAGTTAATATGGGTGTTCAGGGCAAGCGGTTATATCTTAAGGAATTCCATTTAAGAGCATTGTATCCGACTTTTTTGACAATTAATAAAAAATATTTCTGAATCGTATATTTCAACAGAAGTTTGTGTGAGTGATATTCACCTTATATAGATGACCATGAACAGAAAATTTTTTTTTGTCAATTTTTGGAAAAATGCCCCCCACCCCTTCCTGCACACGACGATTTTTTGACGACCAGTTGAATTTGCATTGTAAGGGTATGGAGAATGATACCCACTGGTCTATACATTTTAGCAATGAAGGTCCCACGAAAATCTGTTTTAGAGCTCTTTTCATGCTTTGTGAACTCTACTATATGGTATGAAGGGGATATTCATGATTGTGCAATATATTGCGCTGTTGCGCAATCTTTCAATATCGCCCACACACGATCAATTATATTGCACAAACCAAAATATTGTCAAGCAGCGGCTGGCGCGGTTAGTATTTTGATGGGTGACCACTTGGGAACACCGCGTGCCGTAACATTTTTTCAATTTGGCTTCTGTGCGTCAATTTTCAAGAATTTTCCTAATTAAATTCAAAACGTAGGTTTATGATCACCTCATTTCGAATTTACACACATCAGAAAATTATAATTAGCGTATTCTATGAATTCATATAACTAAGAATAATTATTGAAATTTTGGAAAATCATATCTCCGAAAGTATTAGTTTGTTAGAGTTGAGAATTATATCAATGGATGAAACTGCATCTTAAAAAAAAATGAATTTTATCTTTGTGATGTAAACTGTACATAGTTTCATGATGAATAGGCGGTACCCAGAGGAGCCAGAAAACAACAATTAAATATGGTCTAATGGTCTAATGTTTCTGAGATACAGGGTGATTTATCGATCTTAGTTGAACTTTTGGTTAGCTATAACTCCCGAACCGTTCAACTAATTATTTTCGACTCAGGCCATCAAACTCTGCATGAGAACCATACCAAGACACGCTTTCCATATTTAAGTGCCATTTCTTCCCGAAATATTGTGATGAGACCCTCCTGAAATCGAATTAATCAACCAAGAGTAACTAAAAAGGTTTTTTTGAGCTCACGATATGCATTTTTAGTCAACCCATCCACTGAATGGTAAATCAAATAATGGGATGTCCTAGTAACAAAATACAATTTAGTTTGAAAAAATGTTCCAGATATCAAACTACTTAAAAATCCAAAAAATATTAAAAAATTGGTTCAAGCACACAGAATGGACAATAGAACATACGCGCAAAAGCTTCTGACTTCACGTTTTTTTTTCGTGATTTTTTTGAAATTTTCTAGGGGTAGGTACGGTTCTTAAGTGTTTTTTTTTTCGACATTTTTTTTAAATTTTCTAGGGGTACGGTTCTTACAAAATTTTAAACACGTCTTTATGTTGATTTTCTACTACTAGTTACCAAGCTTCAATTCGATCGAATATTTATTTTTTGAGTTATCAAGGAAATAATATTCCAGGTGGGTATAACTCGGAAACTGTTAGACCGATTATGTCCAAAAACGAACTAAACTCTCCCATTCGGATACGCAACCTACCCTGAAAATTGCAAGTCCCTATCTCCTTTCGTTCGAAAATTATCGAGGCAACGGTCACCCATCTACTGAACTCACACAAGGCTGCTCGAATCTCCAACAATATTTAACCGATCGTGTTAAAACTTGAAACTTGGCAGTAAAGTAAGGTTATAAAGGCTCTTGCAAAATTTCAGCAATTTCAAACGAATAGTTACTGATCTATAGAATTTTTCTTTTCAGTTTTCAATGATTTTTCAAAAATTTTCTACAAATACAATCCGAAATTTTGCAAGAATTTTCGCGTTGGCATTCTACAACTAATAACTATGTTTGAATTCACTCGGTTCAGTATTTTTCGAGTATATGAGGAACAAAAAAACATCCAAATTTCAGATGGCTGTAACTCTAAAACCGTTTGGCCAATTATGCTCATAAACAAACTGAAAAGTCGCGTTCTGATGCACATCCTAACCTGAAAACTTCAAGCCGTTATCTCTTTCCGTTCTCAAGTTATCGTGACAACAAAAATATTTTTTAATAATTTTCTAGCCATACGATTCGCATAAAATTTCACAAACGTGCTTAGGTTTATATTCTACAACTACTCACCAAGTTTCCATTCGATCGAATTTATAGTGGTTGAAAACAAAATTATTTCTCGGAAACCACTTGGCCGATTATGCCCATTAACGAACTCGTCCGTCGTATTGGGATGCGCCACGTACCCTGAAAATTTCAAGTTGCTAGCTCTTTTCGTTCTCAAGTTATCGTGGCAACGGCCGGACGGCCGGCCGGACAGAATCAAATTTGACCTCGAATTCTTCATTGGGGAGTCGAACTAAATCGTTTGATACCATTATCGTCAAAAAATTCGAAAGTTACAGACATTTGGGCAAAATGATAACGCGATGTTCCCCAGAACATACGCGCAAAAACATTTCAAACATTTGAATAATCTCATGGACGAAAACTCGGCTTGTTTTCAAAGATCCCGCCTCTCTCCTCAATACATTTTCTTGCGCTGAGTCGTAATTGAATGACGCTTTTTTTTATCATATTGGAATCATTCCTTATCTCATTACCAATCTGTTATATTCCTTCAATCATATGTTCTCTATACTACATATTTCCTCTGCATAGACTGCTTCAAGTAGTCCCAAACAAAATAATCCATACATGTTAAGTCAGGCGACCGCGACGGCCAATTATGAGATCGTCCTCAGGCAAACCAATGTTTGCCATATTTAGCCGAATATGGTCAATTCCAATTAAGCAGTTGGCAAAATTGCATTCTCTGTTCAACAAAATACAAGTTGATTCCTTGTTTCCTTTTAACGTAATCAGATTCTGTAATCAGAATCTTTGTTTTACTCCAATCCATCATGTGATCTTCTTGGATTGTACATACATGTTCTGCTATTTTTGATTTTTGTATGTCTCTATTTCTCAAGTTGTTCTTATGTTCCGACTTTCATACTTCTAGTTGTCTCGATTTGCCACAAATACAAGGGATATTATAAACACAGTCTTTTTATTTTATTTTTTTTCATTAATGGGCTATGTCTTTGTTAATAAAGACCTAAGATCATTTTGTGTCTTGAAAACGAATCTTATATTGAACTTAGAACCGATTCTTCTGATTTTCTCATAAAGGCCATGGACATAAAGGATCACATTCATTAGATTGTGTTGTTTTTTGGCGCTCTAGTTCCTCGGAACTGAGTGCTTATCAATTTGCCCAAATGTCTGTAATTTTCGAATATTTCGATGAAAATGGTCTTAAACGATTTGGTTCGACTCACTGATCAAGAATCCGTGGTCGAAATTCATTCTGTCCGGCCGGTCCGGCCGGCCGTAGGCACGATAACTCTCGAACGGAATGAGCTAGAGAGTTGAAATTTTCAGAGTAGGTTTGGGGGATAAATATCTCGGCTAAGTTCGTTATTGGGCAAATTCGGACAAATGGTTTCGGAGTAACAAAAAAAAAATTTTTTTTTTACGAAACAAATTCCAAATTAAATTTTTTTTAATAAAAAGTTTTATCATGAGAATCCAATCATATCATTTTTAACTCTAACAAGCTAATACTTTCGGAGATATGATTTTTCAAATTTCAATAATAAATCGTATTTCAACGTTGTCACAGAATAATATTATTCTATGTATGAATATGAATTGTCATAATGTCAAATGATGTTCCTGAGACTAATCAATCGAAGAATTGTGAGCGAAGTGAGAAAAATCTCAGATATGATTTTTCAAAATTTCAATAATAAATCGTATTTCAACGTTGTCACAGAATGATATTATTCTATGTATGAATATGAATTGTCATAATGTCAAATGATGTTCCTGAGACTAATCAATCGAAGAATTGTGAGCGAAGTGAGTTAAATCTCAGTTGTTTGCTCCGATATTAGTTTTTCTCAGAAAATTCTTACATTTCGGAACTGAACATGAAGTAAGAGATCTGAGAGTAGTGAGACTGCTTTACATCCATAGACATAGATATAACTCTCGAACGGAATGAGGTAGGTAGTTGAAATTTTCAGAGTAGTTTAGGGAGATGAATATCTCGGTTAAGTTCGTTATTGGGCAAAATTGGCCAGATTTAATTTGATTTCTTCCATGGTGCTTTTCTCATTCTCATGATTGCTCATTTAATCTTGATAAATAAACTATTATTTGAATTGAATTTCCTTTAGGATGCAGTTCTATTATATGAATACATTGATATAATTCCCAACTCTGAGAAACCAATACTTTCGGAGATATAATTTGTCTGTTTGAACTAGAGCGCCAGAAAGCTCCTGTCCACAGGGCTTGAACCCATTTTTTTGTTGATTATTCTGTTTTACTTGATTGATTGATAGTTTATAAGAACCTCTTCTATCTAGCTTCATGATTGATGAATATATGAATTGACTCGGATATCCATTAACTTCAGGAAATTTTTGCCATCTTTTGTGAATTGGACCTCGTTTGTCAATAACATTCTGTTGATACGCCAAACATTCCTCGATACCCATCTGCAAAATTGCAGTCTTGCAATGTCATGCCTTTATCCTAAGCTTTGAACTTATTGAACGGTTTGGAGTTATAGTTTTGCTCAAATCGATAAATCGCCCTGTATCTCAGAAACGAAGAGCATTAGCCCATATTTAATTGTTTTTTTTTGGCTCCCCTGGGTACCATCTATTCACCGTGAAACTATGTACCGTTACTCGTGGACCACCCTGTATAAATATAAAGCAACACTGAGATTATCTAACTTATGTTCGTGCCGTTTGTACGCGTGCGATCACTTACAAACGCAATATCTTAGGATATATTTAACGCTCCAATGGGAAGATCAAGTTGACGGGGCTTGATCTGTGAATATGATCATTAAAAATTGATATGAATTAATTTTAATTATAGATTGAAATTGATGAGGATGTTTGAAGTATTTCAGTCAATTTATAAAAAAAATTATAGTTATTTTGTATTCGAGCTCATTTTGATTTATTTCTGAGAATAGTTTTTTGGATGTTGGAATTACCTGTTTGTATTATTGATAACCAATAAATAAATAAATCTGTTCTTCCATGAATGTTCAATGTTATTATTAGATAACGTAAAGTATGGTAATAAAATATTTAACAATGTTCATTAAATTTTATGTCTATTGAATTTCTTTATTAGGCAGTGCATCAAGTAGGATGTAGAATCTCAAACTAACAATTATATGAATTGGTAATCAACCACAATATCACTCCTTTATTGATGATGCTGTCGGTTCATCTATTCGTAGAACACATTCTGATATGTACATTGAATACAATCGAACATCTAAGCCTTGATTAGGGGATCCCATTGTGCCCTGTAAATTTTTTTCGGGTCAAATTTGTCTATGAATTGTTGCCATACTTTTGGTTTCTCTTGCATGAGAAATTTGAAAACTTTGACGGACCCTCTTCGCTGTTGGTCATTGCACTTCGAACAACCAGTTTTGATGGCGTCAGGTAGCAGTTCTGAAAATAAAGAATTGTGGGTTACTTTTCATCGTTTATGACGACTTATACTACGAATTCATCTGATTTTGAAGTAGTACGAAATTGTTTCACCTTGAGCAACTCGATCTTGATATATGCACAAAAAATGTAAGTATGTAAACAAAATGTTGACCATGATCTCAAATTCATATGAAATTGCTACTTCAATACTTCGATTTGATGCGTCGATTAAATAGATCGTTTTTTTAGGTACATGGTGCGTTCAGGAAGTAGATGGAAATTTATAACTGCGTGAATTGTTGGGTCGATCCTTTTTGGGCACTCGAACCAGGGCGCAAGCATCTTGTCAAAATTTCTGCAGTTTTCCAATCTTAATCGACTCCATTAGACTCACTGATGACGAATCATATTAATCAAAATTGTTCATGTCTAGTTCGTGAATGTTTGAAGTCCACCTAAGGGTTTAGGGGATATACCCATTTGAAAATTTAATATTTCTAAAACTACCAATCGGATTAATTTGAAATTTGGTTTTCAGATGTAGGTAGAATAAAGATTTCAAGGCAAGACGCATCCAAATTTTCATGTGAATCATAACAGTAGAAGCCATAGTTCAATATCTCGAAAACTTGTCGCCAGAATGCGCTGTAATTTTGCTTGTAAAGGGTGTCGCAGCAAGAACTTGAATTTCGAATTGCGCGCCATTTTTGACTGTCAATTGTTGAGTCCGTCATATTTGTTGTTTCTTTAATTAAAACATATAAACATTTACGAAAATGGTGCGTTATAGCTTGGAAGAACGTTTTTTTAATAGTGAAAACCCATTAAAAAAATGAGGAAAATTTTACTGTGACGATTCGCAAGCTACGTGATCATTACGTCGTGAATGTTGACAGACTTTTTTGGCAAGAATTAGACGGAATGGACTTAAATGAGATGTGGTTTCAATAGGATGGCGCTACCTGTCACACCGCAAGGGAAACAATGACTTTGTTACGAACCAAGTTTTCAGGTCGAGTAATTTCTCGTTTCGGAGACCAAAACTGGCCGCCAAGAAGTTGTGATTTAACTTGTTTGGACTATTTTCTCTGGGGATTTTTGAAAAGTATAAGGTCTATCCAATCCGAACCATCCTGAGACAACTAAGAAACTCAAAGAAGAAATGGTCAAATTCGTCAGATCCAGCAGCCCTTACTGCAAAATGTACTGCAAAATTTCATCAAAAGAGTTCATACTTGCCAACACGGTGGCCATTTAACCGATATTTTGTTTCATGTGTAAATGTCATCACTACCTCCACACATATGTAGAAAAAAATGTCAATAAAATATTAAATAAATATATTTTTTTTTTTATTTTCAAAATTCAAGTTCTTGCTAAGACACCCTCAACAACGATGAAAATCAGTTATCTGAAAAATCAGTTGGATAGTTGATAACAGAAAATGATGTTTTTCTGACAAGAACCAAAAACATTGACGCAAACGAATTATTGATTCTTATGAATTTGATTTGGCATTAATAGTAAACTACTCAACAAAATTAAAGGATATAAAACAAAATACCAAATATTTCGGTGATTTTCAATAGGCTGTAACTCAGTGGGTAATTATCATGTAGCAAAAAAAAAGATCTGGCCACAAAAATTGCTATCGTGTATGGTTCCAGACTAAACCTTCGAAACCCACCAAAAAATTCCAAATTTTGTCTTGGAAAAAGTCTAGGACATCGATCGAGCTGAAATTCGGTACTCGATTGTAATATGTTGTCGAAGTTATGTGCGGAAATTCAGCTGATTCTGAAGGATAGTTTCCAAAATATAAAATTTTTGAAGAAAAAAAAATTCGAATGCGCAATTCACCCTGAAAATTGCTATTTTCTGAAAGTCGCTATGTCTTTCAGTTCTCGAGTTATCGTGAGATACATAATATTCTTTCATCATTTTTGGCGCTCTCGTTCCTCGGAACAGAGTGCTTATTAATTTGCCCAAATGTCTGTAATTTTCAAAAATTTTCGGTTGAAAATGATCTTGAACGATTTGGTTCGACTCACTGATTAAGAATCCGTGGTTGAAATCGATTCTGTCCGGCCGGCCGTTAACACCATAACTCTCGAACGGAATGAAATTTTCAGAGCAGGTTTGAGGGATAAATATCTCGGTTGAGTTCGTTATTGGGTAAAATCAGTCTAATAGTTTCGGAGAAACGAAAAAAAATATTTTTTTTTACATTACAACTTTTGAATTCAAATTTTTTTTAGATGCAGTTTCATCATAAAAATCCATTGTTATCATTTTCAACTCTGACAAGCTAATACTTTCGGAGATATAATGTTTCAAAGTTTCAATAATACATCGTAAGATCTATGTATTCACAGAATGTGAACACAGAATCTGTCTGTGATCACTATTCATGAATGTCATCTTTTCTAGCTATAAGAGATTATCAAATCATAGTTGTTATTTTCTCTTGGAAAACAAAAATTCGATTCTTGAATTTGTGAATATATACAAGACTGTTTTGATGTAGTTTATGGAGGCAATAGGAAAGAAGAACATAATGGAATCATCAAAAGAAATCAGTGTTCGTTGACCACCGAGGTTAATATTACCTATTACTTCCTTAACCCGTAACAACAGACGAGGAGTCAAATTGACTCCGTCCAGGTTTCAAATTCTATGTTTCTCGCTAACTCTGACGAGTAGGCGCATATTAGTGTATGTAGGTACCAATCAGTCGTTGAGTAAGTAGACAAATTCAAATTCAGAAAGTGTTTTTCGGTGATCCGATATTAAAATATCACGTCCCAAAAATTTTAAGGGGTCAAAAAGACCACACGTTCGTGTTTACGTAATTATTTCGTGTTGCAAATCGAATCCATTTTCGAATTATATATTCAATTCGGAATGGCTGATAACGTGGATTGTGGCCCATCTAAAAGGGCGAAATTAAGTGATGAAAATTTTGAAGAATCCGTACTGAAATGGGCGGCAGTAATTGGTAGTGATGTAAGTGACTTGGACTCTTACGATGATTTTATTCCCAGTGAACATGATACAGAGTCTGAAATTGACGCAGATAAAAATGAGACGATCGAAGATGTCGAAATTCTTTCAAATGAGAATGATGAAGTTGGAAATAATGAAATACATACCCAGCCAGTAAATGGCGAAAGACTGGTCATATTTGCATTATATGTAAAATTAAAATTCCCATTTGTCTGGAATGCACGAGGAGAATCTGTATAGACTGTGCAGCTTGAAAAATGGGTATAAATACCCCTTGCAGTTTTCCATAATGAAAAGAATTTTGTTGATTTTTTTGTATTTTTTGTTCATCCATACCTATATTTTTATATTTTGAAAGAATTAAAAAAATGGGTTCAAGCCCTGTGGACAGGAGCTTTCTGGCGCTCTAGTTCGAACAGACAAATTATATCTCCGATTGGTATTGGTTTCTCAGAGTTGGGAATTATATCAATGTATTCATATGATAGAACTGCATCATAAAGGAAATTCAATTCAAATAAGTAATAGTTTATTTTTCAAGATTAAATGAGCAATCATGAGAATGAGAACTGCACCATGGAAGAAATCAAATTAAATCTGGCCAATTTTGCCCAATAACGAACTTAACCGAGTTATTCATCTCCCTAACCTACTCTGAAAATTTCAACTACCTACCTCATTCCGTTCTAGAGTTATATCTATGTCTATGGATGAAAAGCAGTCTCACTACTCTCAGATCTCTTACTTCATGTTCCGTTCCGAAATGTAAGACTTTTCTTCGATTGATTAGATAATGTCATGTCTCAGGAAAATAAGTTGACATTTGACAATTCATACATAGAATAATTATATCATTCTGTGAGAACGTTGAAATACGATTTATTATTGAAATTTTGAAATATCATCTCCGAAAGTATTAGCTTGTTAGAGTTAAGAATGATATCATTGGATTCTTATGGTAAAACTGCTTATTGAAAAGAATTTGCTTTGTAAAAAAAATTTTTTTTTTTGTTACTCCGAAATCATCTGTCCGATTTTGCCCAATAACGAACTCAGCCGAGATATTTATCTACCAAACCTACTCTGAAAATTTCAACTGTCTAGCTCATTCCATTCGAGAGTTATCATGCCCACGGCCGGCCGGCCGGACAGAATGAATTTCGACCACGGATTCTTGATCAGTGAGTCGAACCAAATCGTTTAAGACCATTTTCATCGAAAAATTCGAAAATTACAGACATTTGGGCAAATTGATAAGCACTGTTGTCAGATATCGTGGATAATGGACCCCTTTCTATAAATATACATTTATTGAAAAAATGTATTGATTTGAATCTATTGAAACGAGAGGATACTAAATATAAGATAGTAACGTAATGCTAAATGCTGATGGAGATGAAAAATTCAAGGTTTTTGGGATAATTTGGATATTTTATTTGAGGTGGTCAAAATGACCACACGTCTGTTACTACGTGACAATATTTTCACGTCTGTGGTTGAGGGTTAAGTAGTGAGACATGTTCCTATATACAGTATTTTCATAATGTTGCTACCAAAAAAATAGTGAAATATGGATCTACATTTGTTTATCAATCATTTTTCTTGTTTAAAGGTTCATAATACAGAAAAGAATGGGTTAGTGGTATAAACTATTAAATTTTAAATTATGAAAAGAGGTAAGTATTTGATTAATATATTTTGAACTATTAAAATAATTTGTTCGTAATCCACTAGATACTCAAATATCAGGAATAAATGGACAATCTGCTATGATTGTCTCCAGCCTTGCTCTAGACATTTCGATGATACTTTAAGGAAAGTATCATCGAAATGTCTAGAGCAAGGCTGGAGACAATCATACCTAAGGAGGTATTTCGAGTTGTGAAAACTATGCACCGAGCGTAAGTTGCAACAACCCATTCCACTAGGTTAAATCATTGCTCATTTAATCTTGATAAATAAATTTAATGACAATTTTTGAAGCATTGTAGATTGCTCTTTTTTTATGAGATAATCTTTCAGGCATTTTATTCAAACGACACTTTTTCTAAATTTAATTTCTTTCATGATGCATTTCTATCATAGGAATCCATTGATATAATTCCCAACTCTGAGAAACCAATACTTTCGGAGATATAATTTATCTGTTTGAACAAGAGCGCCAAAAAGCTCCTGTCCACAGGGCTTGAACCAATTTTTTTTAAATATTTCTAGTAATACGATCCTCATAGAATTTTACATACGTCTTTGCGTCGGTATTATACAACTAGTTACCAGGTTTCAATTCAATCGCATCTGTTTATTGAGTTATCGTGAAAACAATATTCCAGATGGGTATAACTCCCAAACGTTTGGGCCGATTATACCCACAACACCCAAGGCAGCTCTGATCTCCAACAATATAGATCCGATCGTGTTTAAATTTGGAACTTGACTGTAAATTTAGGTATTGAAGGGTCTGACAAAAAGAGCGATATCCGACAGAGAGTTTCTGGGAACTAGACTTTGAGATGGATCGGATCTGTATTTCTTGAGTTTTTGTGGGAATAACAAGAACATTTCAGATAGGTATAACTCCAAAACCGTTTAGCCGATTATGTCTATTGATAAAAATACTTTTGTCGTATTCGGATGAACAACCTACCCACAAAATTGCAAGTTGCCATATCTTTCCGTTCTGAAGTTATCGTGAGATAAATAATATTTTTTAGTAAATTTTTTTAAATTTTCTCTTCTACGATCCTCACAAAATTTCAAATACTTTTTGTGTCGGTATTCTACAACTACCTACCAAGTTTCAATTTGATCGGATCTGTATTGGTGGAAAACAAATTAAGTACTCGGAAACCGTTGGGCCGATTATGCCCATTAACGAACTTGACCGTCACATTTGGACATGCCACCTAACCCGAAAATTTCAAGTTGCTATCTCTTTCCGTTCGAATGTTATCGCGGCAACAGCCAGCCGGACTGAATCCAATTTGACCTCGAATTCTTTATCATTGAGTCGAACCTAATCGTTTGAGACCATTAACGGCAAAAAATTCGAACATTACAGACATTTGGGTAAAATGATAGCACCCTGTTCCCCAGTACATGCACGCTAAAATTGCTTAGAAATTGGAGTGTACAATAAATGTGCAGTTACCTAATGAAATGTTTATTTTCTAGGTGTACCGAAGCAGACAAGGGGTGTGCGGTGTGACCGACAAAGAAATCAAAATGATTTCGCAGTATTGGCTGCGCCACAGAAAATGAAAAATTAAGAAATAATGTATTGTACTTATATAAAATAAACTGTTTTCGTTCGATTCTTGACCACTTTTTGTCAGATGATTAGTGCATTCTCATAACGTATTCATTTCAAACACTTCACAAGACGTTTCTTCAATAAAAAAGATTATCTGTGGACAATTTCGATACCTGCTACAAATTAAAATGGTACTGAACTTCTATAGTCTAAGGTACCTACTGAATATTTTCATGACATGTATAACCTTAAATTTTGACATATCGTGAAAATTTCAACAAAAATATGAATAAATCAGTGAAAGAAAAATTTTATTTTTCAAAATAATTATCTTAAGTTATCATGTGAAATGAATGGGAATGTCCCGATTTGTTCACCATGAGCAATGATTGCGAATATCTCACTATCCGAGGTGAATCAGCATTTCCCAAGTAGCCATAGGCACTGAAAGTGATAGTCAGGATATCCATGGATACTTATGATAGAACTGCATCATAAAAAATTGAATTCAAAACGTAGGTCTATGACTCACCTCATATGTTGGATTTACATATATCAGCAAATTATAATTAGAGCATTCTATGAAATCATAAAATTACGATTAATTATTAGTTAGTATCCGAAAGTATTAGTTTCTTAGAGTTTAGAATGATATCAATAGATTCTTATGATGAAACTGCATCTTAAAAAGAATTGAATTTGAAATTTGTAATGTAAAAACAATTTATTTTTTTTACTCCGGCACCAATAACGAACTTAACCGAGATAATTTATCTACCAAATCTGCTCTGAAAATTTCAACTGTCTAGCTCATTTCGTTCGAGAGTGTTAATTGACGGACCGTCGGACGGACGGTCGGCCGGACATAATCGATTTTGACCACATATTCTTGATCAGCTAGTCGAATCAAAATGTTTCAAACCATTTTCAGCCAAAATTCGAAAATTGCGGACATTTAGGCAAATTGATGAACACTCTGTTCCGAGAAATAAGAGCGCCAAAAATAAACCTCTGTGTATAATTTGCAACGATTTCTCAATCCAGCAGACCCTGAACTGATGCATTCATTAAACAAATGTACAAAATATGCATACATATTATATTTGCATATAACTAACTACTCTCTGAACTTGCTGATGCAAATCCTTGTTTAGTATTACCTAGAATAGAATATTTAGATTCAATGACTTCGATTTCTACATCGAATTCAACTACCAACATCGATGATGATGATTGTTTGAGTCATTCTACATATTACATGAAAGTCGGGAATAATGATGACAGGAACGTTGAGAAAACAATTACACACTGTGAAAGCATTCATTACTGAAAAAAACTCGTGGACAATAATATTTGAATAGTGCTTTTTTTTCCTGTTGGTTCAGAACGATAATTCATTATGTTTGCGTAATTAACGGTTGTCATTTCTGTTTTTTTCTCGCTCGTCTAAATTTACATAGTTTGCAAAAATGACCTCAAACGATTACAATAAATTTATGGATTGAATTGGTTAAAATCAATATGTCCGTTCATTATATTAAAATTGAAGCTATTATTACGAATCGATGATCGGATCTATATTTTTGGAGATCCGAGCAGCCTTGTGTGAGTTCAGTAGCTGGATGGGTGAGCGTTGCCTCGAAAACTCTCGAACGAAAGAAGATAGGGACTTGCAATTTTCAGGATAGGTTGCACATCTGAATGGAAGAGTTAAGTTCGCTGTTGGCCATAATCGGCCCAACAGTTTCGGAGTTATACCCATCTGGAATATTATTTCCTCGATAACTCAAAAAATATAGACTCCATCGAATTGAAGCTTGATAACTAGTTGGAGAATATCCACATGAAGACGTGTGTAAAATTTTGTGGGGACCGTACCACTAGAAAATTTTTAGAAAATTACGAAAAAATATTATGTATCTCTTGATTCCTTGAGAACGGAAAGAAATAGCGATTTGCAGTTATCAGGGTAGATTACGCCTCGGATAACGCATCTGAATACGACATTTAAGTTCGTTAACTAGCATAATCGGCCAAATGGTTTTGGAGTTATATCAATCTGAAATTTGATTGTTATTTCCTTAATAACTCAAAAAATACAAATCCAGTTCAATTCAAATATGGTTATTAAATGTATAATGCCAACGCGAAAATTCACTCAAAATTTCGTGAGGATCGTAGCACTAGAAAATTTTTGAAAAATCTTTGAAAAAAATTGGCACTGACGTGAAGTCATGAGCTTTTGCGCGTATGTTTTATTGATTGATTTTATTCCCAGTGAAGATGATACAGAGTCTGAAATTGACGCAGATGAAAATGAGACGATCGAAGATGTCGAAATTCTTTCAAATGAGAATGATGAAGTTGGAAATAAAGAAATACATACCCAGCCAGTAAATGGCGAAAGACTGGTCATATTTGCATTATAATAAAATTAAAATTCCCATTTGTCTGGAATGCACGAGGAGAATCTGTATAGACTGTGCAGCTTGAAAAATGGGTAAAAATACCCCTTGCAGTTTTCCATAATGTTAAGAATTTTGTTGATTTTTTTGTATTTTTTGTTCATTCATACCTATATTTTAATATTTTGAAAGAATTAAAAAAATGGGTTCAAGCCCTGTGGACAGGAGCTTTCTGGCGCTCTAGTTCGAACAGACAAATTATATCTCCGATTGGTATTGGTTTCTCAGAGTTGGGAATTATATCAATGTATTCATATGATAGAACTGCATCATAAAGGAAATTCAATTCAAATAATAGTTTATTTTTCAAGATTAAATGAGCAATCATGAGAATGAGAACTGCACCATGGAAGAAATCAAATTAAATCTGGCCAATTTTGCCCAATAACGAACTTAACCGAGATATTCATCTCCCTACCTACTCTGAAAATTTCAACTACCTACCTCATTCCGTTCGAGAGTTATATCTATGTCTATGGATGAAAAGCAGTCTCACTACTCTCAGATCTCTTACTTCATGTTCCGTTCCGAAATGTAAGACTTTTCAGAGAAAAACTAATTTCGGAGCAAACAACTGAGATTTCTCTCACTTCACTCACAATTCTTCGATTGATTAGATAATGTCATGTCTCAGTTAAATAAGTTGACATTATGACAATTCATACATAGAATAATTACCTATATCATTCTGTGACAACGTTGAAATACGATTTATTATTGAAATTTTGACATCATATCTCCGAAAGTATTAGCTTGTTAGAGTTAAAAATGATATCATTGGATTCTTATGGTCAAACTGCTTATTGAAAACAAATTGATTTGGAATTTGCTTTGTAAAAAAAAATTTTTTTTTGTTACTCCGAAACCATCTGTCCGATTTTGCCCCATAACGAACTTAGCCGAGATATTTATCTCCCAAACCTACTCTGAAAATTTCAACACTGTCTAGCTCATTCCGTTCGAGAGTTATCGTGCCTACGGCCGGACGGCCGGACAGAATGAATTTCGACCACGGATTCTTGATCAGTGAGTCGAACCGAATCGTTTAAGACCATTTTCATCGAAAAATTCGAAAATTACAGACATTTGGGCAAATTGATAAGCACTCAGTTCCGAGGAACTAGAGCGCCAAATACTAAGTTCAAACAAAATTGTTTGCTCAATTTTTAAAATAATAATAAGTAAAAAAAAAACATTTTACACGGTTTTCCGACCTGAATTTTTGCACATTGATCTATATTGTAATTTCAAACAGGTTCACTTTGAGCGTTTCATACAAAAGTTCGAATTTTCCGAGATAGTTGACATTTTTGTTGTGCTCTTGACAAACTACTAGCGAGTAATTATTCACACTTTGACAAATCATATCTCCGAAAGTATTAGTTTGTTAGAGTTGAGGATGGTACAATGGATTCTTATGATAGAACTGTATCATAACGTAGGTCTATGACCTCGTATGTTAGATCTACATACATCAGCAAATTATAATGAGAGCATTCTAAATTACGATTAATTATTGAAATTTTGAAAAATCTTATCTAAGAATGTTTTTTATAGTTGAGAATGATATCAATGGATTCTTATGATGAAATTGCATCTTGAAAATTGAATTTGAAATTTGTGATGTAAAAATTTTTCTGTTTTTCGTTACTCCAAAACCAATAGGCCAATTGTTATCGGGCAATAACAAACTTAACCGAGATATTTATCTCCCAAACCTGCTCTGAAAAATTCAACTGTGTAGCTCATTCCGTTCGAGACTTATCGTGTTAACTGCCCGCCAGAATCGATTTTGAACACGGTTTCTTGATCAGTGAGTCGAACAAAACGTTTGAGACTATTTTCAGCCAAAAATTCGAAAATTACTCAGGCAAATTAATAAGCACTCTGTTTCAAGGAACAAGAGCGCCAAAAACACTCTGATGTGAAGTCAGTACTCTTTGGCACGCTATTTCACGCTGGTCAATTTCAATTGAATGATGAGTGCATCAAGCTCAGTTGATAGAGCGAACCAGAAATCAAGTCAGACCGTAGTGGCGACCATTCACTGTTGGGTCAAACATTTACAGCACTTTGCCTACACTGGCTTAAGAATACAATAACAAAGACTAAGTACACAGAACAGAACTGACTCTCCTAACTCGCACATTCTCCTAGAGCTTCTGAAGGGTCTCCTTGGGGAATAACTGGGTGGGTCAGTATAATGATTTCATTATCAAGCGCGCCAAAACAGATTCTCCTCACTTCAGTGCTTTTTTAGCTTTTTTCCTTCTCTCATAGTTAATTCAATCTGCATAATTCAAGGTAGTCTTTGGAGACCCCTCAGAAGCTCCTAGGAGCTTCTGACAGTTAGGAGAGTCAGTTGTGATCTGTGTAGGCTTTGGTACTGTATCCTCACGCCAGCTCAGGCACAGCACTATTAATATTCGACCCAACAGTGTTTAGTGTCCTCTACCGTCTGACTAGATCTTCGGTTCGGTCTATCCACTGAGCTTGAAGCCCTCATCATTAAAATCAAATTGGCCAGCATGAAATAGCGTGTCAAAACGTACATATATAATTCACGTCAGTACTTTTTTATATATCTTCAACTAACTACCGAGTTTCAATTCGATCAAATCTGTTGGTACTTTACGAGTAATTGGGAAAACAAAATTAAATTTCTTCAAAACCATTCTTTTGAAGAAATTTAACATTTCCGTCATCCGCAAAGTGCCTTCAGGTGGATTTTTTCGATATGACGCGAATACGTCCTATCATTTACAATTCTGCGCATGAGCAAATCGGATTGTCCATAACTGCTAGTGTTTTGATTCTGGAGAAGTTGGATTTGAGCTACGAGATTAATGTTTGACTGATTTTTCCGTGGTAGTCCCTTACATGTAAATGTTATTTTTCTACAAACGTCAAAAAATGACAAGGTTCGCGCATTGACAACAATATGCGAAGTAACCCTTTTTGCGCGCGTGTTCCGCAAGGAACAGCGTGCTATCATTTCGTCACAATGTCTGTATTTTTCGATTTTTTTTTCGAAAATGGTCTCAAACGATTGGGTTCGACTCCCTGATGAAGAATTCGAGGTCAAATTCAATTCTGTCCGTCCGGTCCGGCCGGCCGGTCCAGCCGTTAGCACGATAACTCTCGAACGGAACGACTTAGAGCGTTGAAATTTGCAGGGTAGTTTCGTAGCGTAAATATCTCGGACAAGTTCGTTAACGGGCAAAATCGACCGAGCGGTTTCGGAGTTAAGGTCGTTTTTAATAAAAACGTTTTTTATGAATATTTCCGGAACCGATCACTCGATCTTTTTGAAATTTGGCATCAGATTGTAGAATCATGACCTTTATATGCCTGCGAAGTTTTGTGTTGAACAGACGGCCCTAAAGTGGCAAAAAAAATTTTGAAAATTTGAAAATTTTGTTTTCGAGATAACTCGAAAAATACTGATCTGATTAAAATGAAACTCAGTAGTTAGATGCAAAAGACCAAAGCAAACACTTTTGCAACATTTCGTGAAGATCACGCGACATGAAAAAAATAAAAAAATTACTACTATTTTGCGGAATACTTTGCTTTTAATGCCGAAACATATGTTTTTGAGGTTTATGCTGCCCTTTCCGGGCATTTTCCGTATTGCGCATGCGCAGATGAGAAGTCCTTTAACTGCTGTAGTTTTCGTCAGAGAGGATTGGGGTTTTGGGGTGGCGGATGCTATTCCTCCATAGAATTCAGATCCCTGATGAGGGTCTGCGCATGCGTAGATTAAAGATGCGATATCTTCCGAACCACTAGTGTTGGAGAATCGGAGTTTTTTGTAAGGTGTGTTATTTTGAGAGGACTTTTAGCCGCCAGTAGATTGCGCATGCGCAGAAGAGAAGTGACCGTTTTTGGGTTGGATGGGTTATGTTGGGAGTGCTTAGTCGATATTATGAGGTTTTAAAAGAATATTCATAGCTATTCAGTGCAAGGACAAGTCAGTTTGGGGGATGTAGCGTTGTTTCCGAGTTAAAGTGACCGTACCGTGGCCCTGGGGCTAATTTTGAAATTGATGTTACCGCTTACAGGCATTTTTCGTTATGCGCATGAGCAGACCATCAGTAATTTAACTGGTGGTGTTTTCGTCAGAGAGGATTAGGGTTTTGGGGTGGCGGATGCTATTCCTTTATAGAATCCCCTGTTGAGGGTCTGTGCATGCGTGGATTAAAGATGTGATATCTCCTGAACCACTAGTGTTGGAGAATCAGAGTTTTTTGTAAGGTGTGTTATTTTAGAGAGGACTTTTAGCCGCGAGTAGATTGCGCATGCGCAGAAGAGAAGTGACTGTTTTTGGGTTGGATGGGTTATGTTGGGAGTGCTGAGACGATATTATGAGGTTTTAAAAGAATATTCATAGCAATTCAGTGCAAGGACAAGTCAGTTTGGGGGCTGTAGCGTTGTTTCAGAGTTGAAGTGTCCGTACCGTGGCCCTGGGGCTTATTTCGAAATGGATGTAACCCCTTACGGGCATTTTTCGTTTTGCGCATGAGCAGATTATCAGTGATTTAACTGGTGGTGCTTTCGTCAGAGAGGATTGGGGTTTTGGGGTGGCGGATGCTTTTCCGCTATAGAATCCCCTGGTGAGGGTCTGCGCATTCGTGGATTCAAGAAGCGATATCTCCTGAACCACTAGTGTTGGAGAATCGGAGTTTTTTGTGAGGTGTGTAATTTTGGGAGGACTTGCACCCACGAGTATACTGCGCTTGCGCAGACGATAAGTGAATGGTTTTGGGTTGTTTGGGTTATGTTGGGAGTGATGAGCCGATATTGTGAGGTTTTAAAAGAATATTCATGTCAATTCAGTGCACGGACACAAGTCAGTTTGGGTGAAATAGCGTTGTTTCCGATTTGAAATGTCTGTATGGTGGCCCTGAGGCGAATTTATAAATAACTATAATCGGTAGATCTATATTAAAATGCGTTCGGATTTGGAGAAGATGCAATTTCGTCCCTAACGGAGGACCCACAACCGAATTTTTTTCTGATCTACGGTAAAACTAACAGCCAAACTGTATTGATAGCTATATTTGTTAAAGGAACTTGAAAAAAAAAAAAAAGCACTGACGTGAAGTCAGTACTCTTTGGCGCGCGTGTTCACGGTGGCTAATTTGAATTGAATGATTCAAAAATTAACAGTGCTGTATCTAAGCTGCCATCAGGATAGAGTAACAAAGTTGGAAAAGAACACAAGTGACTCTCCTTAGTCGCACAAGCTCCTAGAAGATTTGGGAGGGTCAGTATAATCCTAATCATGTTTATAGCACGCGCGCAAAAGCAGATTGACTTGACAATGAAAGAAAAAGTGTAAAAAGTCAATCTGCTTTGGCGCGCGTGCTATAAACATGATTAGGATTATACTGACCCTCCCAAATCTTCTAGGAGCTTGTGCGACTAAGGAGAGTCACTTGTGTTCTTTTCCAAATTTGTTACTCTATCCTGATGGCAGCTTAGATACAGCACTGTTAATTTTTGAATCATTCAATTCAAATTAGCCACCGTGAACACGCGCGCCAAAGAGTACTGACTTCACGTCAGTGCTTTTTTTTTTTTTTTCATTTTCCTTCGTTACCATGACACCGTGCGCGAAGTAGTGTGCGAAATACCTACTTCGCACACTGCATGTAAACTATATGGAATTTTTATATTTTAACCTTTATGTTCCTCGATTTCTCCGGTGAAAGACTTAAAATTACAGAATTGGCCGCATCTGCCGAGTTAGGTGAGGTACTGCTTACATCATCGTCGCTCGAAATTTCCATTATTTCACAGTTATAAATATCACGCACGAAATTGACGCGAATAAAAAGTCACTCCAAAATAATTATCAAGAACTGTCACTTTGAAATAATGGTCAACAAATGCCATTTTATTTCTATAGTTACACTAATTACTTGATTTGGAAAAACAGTTTAAGCCAGTTCCATACTATTTTTGCGCGCGTGTTCCGCAAGGAACAGCGTGCTATCATTTCGTCACAATGTCTGTATTTTTCGAATTATTTTCGAAAATGGTCTCAAACGATTGGGTTCGACTCCCAGATGAAGAATTCGAGGTCAAATTCAATTCTGTCCGTCCGGTCCGGCCGGCCGGTCCGGCCGTTAGCACGATAACTCTCGAACGGAACGACTTAGAGCGTTGAAATTTGCAGGGTAGTTTCGTAGCGTAAATATCTCGGACAAGTTCGTTAACGGGCGAAATCGACCGAGCGGTTTCGGAGTTAAGGCCGTTTTTAGTAAAAACGTTTTTTATGAATATTTCCGGAACCGATCACTCGATCTTTTTAAAATTTGGCATCAGATTGAAGAATCATGACCTTTATATGCCTGCGAAGTTTTGTGTTGAACGGACGGCCCTAAAGTGGTAAAAAAAACTTTTGAAAATTTGAAAATTTTGTTTTCACGATAACTCGAAAAATACTGATCTGATTAAATTGAAACTCAGTAGTTAGATGCAAAGGACCAAAGCAAACACTTTTGCAAAATTTCGGGAAGATCACGTGACATGAAAAAAATAAAAAAATTACTACTATTTTGCGGAATACTTTGCTTTTAATGCCGAAACATATGTTTTTGAGGTTCATGCTGCCCTTTCCTGGCATTTTCCGTATTGCGCATGCGCAGATGAGAAGTGCTTTAACTGCTGTAGTTTTCGTCAGAGAGGATTGGGGTTTTGGGGTGGCGGATGCTATTCCTCCATAGAATTCAGATCCCTGATGGGGGTCTGCGCATGCGTAGATTAAAGATGCGATATCTTCCGAACCACTAGTGTTGGAGAATCGGAGTTTTTTGTAAGGTGTGTTATTTTGAGAGGACTTTTAGCCGCCAGTAGATTGCGCATGCGCAGAAGAGAAGTGACTGTTTTTGGGTTGGATGGGTTATGTTGGGAGTGCTGAGTCGATATTGTGAGGTTTTAAAAGAATATTCATAGCAATTCAGTGCAAGGACAAGTCAGTTTAGGGGATGTAGCGTTGTTTCCGAGTTAAAGTGTCCGTACCGTGGCCCTGGGGCTGATTTTGAAATTGATGTTACCCCTTTCAGGCATTTTTCGTTATGCGCATGAGCAGACCATCAGTGATTTAACTGCTGAAGTTTTCGTCTGAGAGGATTGGGGTTTCGGGGTGGCGGATGCTATTCCTCTATAGAATCCCCTGGTGAGGGTCTGCGCATGCGTGGTTTCAAGATGCGATATCTCCTGAACCACTAGTGTTGGAGAATCGTAGTTTTTTGTAAGGTGTGTGGTTTTGGGAGGACTTTCAGCCGCAAGTAGATTGCGCATGCGCAGTAGAGAAGTGACTGTTTTTGGGTTGTATGAGTTATGTCGGGAGTAATGAGCCAATATTGTGAGGTTTTAAAAGAATATTCATGGCAATTCAGTGCACGGCAAGTCAATTTGTGGGATGTAGCGTTGTTTCCGAATTGAAGTGTTCGTACCGTGGCCTTGGGGCTAATTTCGAAATCGATGTTACCCCTTACGGGCATTTTCGTTATGCGCATGAGCAGACCATCAGTGATTTAACTGCTGGTATTTTCGTCGGAGAGGATTGGGATTTTGGGGTGGCGGATGCTATTCTTCCATAGAATCCACTGGTGAGGGTCTGCGCATGCGTGGATTCAAGATGCAATATCTTCTGAACCTCTAGTGTTGGAGAATCGGAGTTTTTTGTGAGGTGTGTGATTTTAGGAGGACTTGCAGCCGCTAGTAGATTGCGCATGCGCAGAAGAGAAGTGCCTGTTTTTGGGTTGTATGGGTTATGTTGGGAGTGCTGAGCAGATATTGTGAGGTTTTAAATGAATATTCATGGCAATTCAGTGCAAGGACAAGTCAGTTTGGGGGATGTAGCGTTGTTTCCGAGTTAAAGTGTCCGTACCATGGCCCTGGGGCTAATTTCGAAATTGATGTTACCCCTTACAGGCATTTTTCGTTATGCGCATGAGCAGACCATCAGTGATTTAACTGGTGCTTTCGTCAGAGAGGATTGGGGTTTTGGGGTGGCGGATGCTATTCCCCTATAGAATCCCCTGGTGAGGGTCTGCGCATGCGTGGATTCAAGAAGCGATATCTCCTGAACCACTTGTGTTGGAGAATCGGAGTTTATTGTGAGGTTTGTAATTTTGGGAGGACTTGCAGCCACGAGTATATTGCGCTTGCGCAGACGAGAAGTGTATGGTTTTGGGTTGTTTGGGTCATGTTGGGAGTAATGAGCCGATATTGTGAGGTTTTAAAAGAATATTCATGTCAATTTAGTGCACGGAAGCAAGGCAGTTTGTGGTAAATAACATTGTTTCCGATTTGAAATGGCTGTATGGTGGCCCTGAGGCGAATTTATGTATAACTGTATTCGGTAGATCTATATTAAAATACGTTCGGATTCGGAGAAGAGGCAATTGCTTTCCTAACAGAGGTCCCACAACCGCAATTTTTTTCGATCTACGGTAAAGCTAACAGTCAAACTGTATTGCTAGCTATATTTGTTAAAGGAACTTGAAAAAATAAAAAAAAGCACTGACGTGAAGTCAGTACTCTTTGGCGCGCGTGTTCACGGTGGCCAATTTGAATTGAATGATGAGTACTTCAAGCTCAGTGGATAGAGCGAGCCGAATATCTACCCAAAGGATAGTGGACACCATTCACTGTCGTTTCAAAAATTAACAGTGCTGTATCTAAGCTGCCATCAGGATAGAGTAATAAAGTTGGAAGAGAACACAACTGACTCTCCTTAGTCGCACAAGCTGCTAGAAGATTTGGGAGGGTCAGTATAATCCTAATCATGTTTATAGCACGCGCGCAAAAGCAGATTGAATTAACACTGAAAGAAAAAGTGTAAAAAGTCAATATGCTTTAGAGCGCGTGCTATAAATATGATTAGGATTATACTGACCCTCCCAAATCTTCTAGCAGCTTGTGCGACTAAGGAGAGTCAGTTGTGTTCTCTTCCAACTTTATTACTCTATCCTGTTGGCAGCTTAGATACAGCACTGTTAACTCTCGAACGGAACGACTTAGAGCGTTGAAATTTGCAGGGTAGTTTCGTAGCGTAAATATCTCGGACAAGTTCGTTAACGGGCGAAATCGACCGAGCGGTTTCGGAGTTAAGGCCGTTTTTAGTAAAAACGTTTTTTATGAATATTTCCGGAACCGATCACTCGATCTTTTTAAAATTTGGCATCAGATTGAAGAATCATGACCTTTATATGCCTGCGAAGTTTTGTGTTGAACGGACGGCCCTAAAGTGGTAAAAAAAACTTTTGAAAATTTGAAAATTTTGTTTTCACGATAACTCGAAAAATACTGATCTGATTAAATTGAAACTCAGTAGTTAGATGCAAAGGACCAAAGCAAACACTTTTGCAAAATTTCGGGAAGATCACGTGACATGAAAAAAATAAAAAAATTACTACTATTTTGCGGAATACTTTGCTTTTAATGCCGAAACATATGTTTTTGAGGTTCATGCTGCCCTTTCCTGGCATTTTCCGTATTGCGCATGCGCAGATGAGAAGTGCTTTAACTGCTGTAGTTTTCGTCAGAGAGGATTGGGGTTTTGGGGTGGCGGATGCTATTCCTCCATAGAATTCAGATCCCTGATGGGGGTCTGCGCATGCGTATATTAAAGATGCGATATCTTCCGAACCACTAGTGTTGGAGAATCGGAGTTTTTTGTAAGGTGTGTTATTTTGAGAGGACTTTTAGCCGCCAGTAGATTGCGCATGCGCAGAAGAGAAGTGACTGTTTTTGGGTTGGATGGGTTATGTTGGGAGTGCTGAGTCGATATTGTGAGGTTTTAAAAGAATATTCATAGCAATTCAGTGCAAGGACAAGTCAGTTTAGGGGATGTAGCGTTGTTTCCGAGTTAAAGTGTCCGTACCGTGGCCCTGGGGCTGATTTTGAAATTGATGTTACCCCTTTCAGGCATTTTTCGTTATGCGCATGAGCAGACCATCAGTGATTTAACTGCTGAAGTTTTCGTCTGAGAGGATTGGGGTTTCGGGGTGGCGGATGCTATTCCTCTATAGAATCCCCTGGTGAGGGTCTGCGCATGCGTGGTTTCAAGATGCGATATCTCCTGAACCACTAGTGTTGGAGAATCGTAGTTTTTTGTAAGGTGTGTGGTTTTGGGAGGACTTTCAGCCGCAAGTAGATTGCGCATGCGCAGTAGAGAAGTGACTGTTTTTGGGTTGTATGAGTTATGTCGGGAGTAATGAGCCAATATTGTGAGGTTTTAAAAGAATATTCATGGCAATTCAGTGCACGGCAAGTCAATTTGTGGGATGTAGCGTTGTTTCCGAATTGAAGTGTTCGTACCGTGGCCTTGGGGCTAATTTCGAAATCGATGTTACCCCTTACGGGCATTTTCGTTATGCGCATGAGCAGACCATCAGTGATTTAACTGCTGGTATTTTCGTCGGAGAGGATTGGGATTTTGGGGTGGCGGATGCTATTCTTCCATAGAATCCACTGGTGAGGGTCTGCGCATGCGTGGATTCAAGATGCAATATCTTCTGAACCTCTAGTGTTGGAGAATCGGAGTTTTTTGTGAGGTGTGTGATTTTAGGAGGACTTGCAGCCGCTAGTAGATTGCGCATGCGCAGAAGAGAAGTGCCTGTTTTTGGGTTGTATGGGTTATGTTGGGAGTGCTGAGCAGATATTGTGAGGTTTTAAATGAATATTCATGGCAATTCAGTGCAAGGACAAGTCAGTTTGGGGGATGTAGCGTTGTTTCCGAGTTAAAGTGTCCGTACCATGGCCCTGGGGCTAATTTCGAAATTGATGTTACCCCTTACAGGCATTTTTCGTTATGCGCATGAGCAGACCATCAGTGATTTAACTGGTGCTTTCGTCAGAGAGGATTGGGGTTTTGGGGTGGCGGATGCTATTCCCCTATAGAATCCCCTGGTGAGGGTCTGCGCATGCGTGGATTCAAGAAGCGATATCTCCTGAACCACTAGTGTTGGAGAATCGGAGTTTATTGTGAGGTTTGTAATTTTGGGAGGACTTGCAGCCACGAGTATATTGCGCTTGCGCAGACGAGAAGTGTATGGTTTTGGGTTGTTTGGGTCATGTTGGGAGTAATGAGCCGATATTGTGAGGTTTTAAAAGAATATTCATGTCAATTTAGTGCACGGAAGCAAGGCAGTTTGTGGTAAATAACATTGTTTCCGATTTGAAATGGCTGTATGGTGGCCCTGAGGCGAATTTATGTATAACTGTATTCGGTAGATCTATATTAAAATACGTTCGGATTCGGAGAAGAGGCAATTGCTTTCCTAACAGAGGTCCCACAACCGCAATTTTTTTCGATCTACGGTAAAGCTAACAGTCAAACTGTATTGCTAGCTATATTTGTTAAAGGAACTTGAAAAAATAAAAAAAAGCACTGACGTGAAGTCAGTACTCTTTGGCGCGCGTGTTCACGGTGGCCAATTTGAATTGAATGATGAGTACTTCAAGCTCAGTGGATAGAGCGAGCCGAATATCTACCCAAAGGATAGTGGACACCATTCACTGTCGTTTCAAAAATTAACAGTGCTGTATCTAAGCTGCCATCAGGATAGAGTAATAAAGTTGGAAGAGAACACAACTGACTCTCCTTAGTCGCACAAGCTGCTAGAAGATTTGGGAGGGTCAGTATAATCCTAATCATGTTTATAGCACGCGCGCAAAAGCAGATTGAATTAACACTGAAAGAAAAAGTGTAAAAAGTCAATATGCTTTAGAGCGCGTGCTATAAATATGATTAGGATTATACTGACCCTCCCAAATCTTCTAGCAGCTTGTGCGACTAAGGAGAGTCAGTTGTGTTCTCTTCCAACTTTATTACTCTATCCTGTTGGCAGCTTAGATACAGCACTGTTAATTTTTGAAACGACAGTGAATGGTGTCCACTATCCTTTGGGTAGATATTCGGCTCGCTCTATCCACTGAGCTTGAAGTACTCATCATTCAATTCAAATTGGCCACCGTGAACACGCGCGCCAAAGAGTACTGACTTCACGTCAGTGCTTTTTTTTATTTTCATATTAAGCTAAGCATGTTGCTTATTTTAGAACAATATTTTTGAAGTTTGTAGAAAAAATTTTGTTTACATCTCATGCGCGAAATACTTAGGTGATCTCGACTATTTTTTTTAACTCGGCTGCGCCTCGTTAAAAAAATCAGTTCTCATCACCAAAGTAGCATTTCGCGCACTAGATACAAAAATAACTATTATGTACCAAGGACGAAACTCTTTCTATTATTTTTGCTGCAATAGCAAGCAGGGGAATCAGCACATTAATATCAATAATATAATAGTATCAATAATGTAGAATTCGGTCTCAATATGATACTTGGCATCAAAGCAGTAGAAAATTAGTCTAGTATCCGTGGACGCCTGCAATTTACAAAATTAAATGTCCTCAAGATATCTGATGTATAAATTATGAACAGTGAACCATGATTAAGAGCCGAATATCGATTATCAAAAAAAAAATTACAGACAGCTGTTAAACAAATATGGTTGTATAAGTACAAAAGAAATATTTCCGAACCAGTAGTATTTAAACTTTGCAAAGAATAAATTGTGGTTGACGGTGTCGAACGCCTTAGAGAAATCTAACATCAGAATGCTTATCATTTTCAACTTGCAAGGACATCGTCAATCAAGTGCGCCGTAAACGGTCAATCATTTTGATCAAATGCTTGATTCAGTCGATTGGATCAAGCTTGATTAGCCGATTAAAAATCCGTTTGACGCTTGAAGCAAGGTTTGACGGTGATTGAGAGAAAGTTTGAAAGTATCAAGTGGTTGAAGAGGGCGCTTGATCATCTAGGTCCATTTCCGTCAAGCATCGCGTCAGTTACTCCGTGTAAAAACTTTCTAGGTGTATTTTCAAAAACTTTGGTTCCGATTTACGCAGGAAGATAATTAAATGTTTTTAAGTGAAGCGGTATCTAAGTTTATATCAGTCCTTGGACCATAGTCGTTTATTTTTGCTGTTTTATTTGCTTGAGGGCAACCTGTGTTAAGGCCAGCACCCAAATTTGCCATCATTATTTAGCCCCAAAATCACTATTTCGAACAACAGGTTCGAAAAAAGAAACCAGATACGCACTACTTCACGTCTCGGTTTCCACTGATGAGGAAATTCTGATCAGAAGATTGGGGCTGATTGAAGCGATGGACTCGATCGTTTGATCAAGCAGCTTGACCGTTTACGGCCTCCTTAACGTTTGATAGAATTCGTGGTCAAAAGTCTATACAGACAATATCGAATCAGTGAATACACCAAGGTTTTAGACATCTCATAAGATACTCACTTTTCAATTCATGGCCCTCTGCCGTGCATCCTTTCCCTTCTAATACGCATTTGAGGTAAACATTAAACAATCTCTCGTTCTTCAGAATGGCATCTATGTCCACATGATTGAAACGGGTTGTGTACGCATTCACGTAGTTGAAAATTACAACGAGAAAAACGAAAATTGCCAGTTTCATGATGGAGATCAACTTTGTTGTTGGTGCGTCTTTGGAATCTGCGGAACAACTAAAGTGGAAAATTACCATGTAACCTTATATTTGTTGAATTACCTGCAAAAATAAAGCGAGAAAAATTTCAACCGGGTTGTTTTGAATTCAAATCGTGAACGCGGAATGCCGAATGTATCAAGCCGAAGCTTATGTTTATGATGACTCTAAATGAATCGACATACATTGGGAACCTATGTGAATAATAGTATTATTATTTTTTTTTCCGCTCGAGAGTAAAAACCTTTTATAGGCCCGCCCTTAACCATAGAGATGAGCTGCTAGCGGCCTTCACAGTTGATGGGACCTGAGGACTCGAAGTGATCCGAGCAACACCGCTTTCTGCATTCTGTGCGCTAAATCCTCGGCCAGAGATTTGCATTCCACCTAGCTATACTATGATTAGTACGACCATCCTAACCTTATTATACCTTGGATTCAGGATCCCCAGTTCGAAGATTAAATCCTTGTATTTTTCCCTCTTCTGTTCTTCTTTCATCACCACATTATTTTCTGCGGAGGAAGAAAATTCGACTGAAAAAAATTCCTTGAGTTCTTTGTCCAGCAGTAGTATATTTGGCTTTATGGCTTGGAGCTGCCATAAAGTTGGAATTGCATAGTTCCAGTAGATGCGAGCTCTGTCATTTTCAACTACTGCTTCAATCTCCAGAGGCACGTATGGTAGCACTGGTTCGTTGTCTATACCATAAACCTCTCTCAGTTGGAAGTAGAGAATTCGGAGTGCCACGTTGTGTCTTTCCACATATCCTGATGGAGCATGGACTCTGCAAGCAGACAGAATGTGCGTAACAGTTTTCTGCTGGCTATGGCATGCTCTGCACGTTGTGGGGGTGTCCATTTTCATTATGTTCTTTTTATACCATCTGGTATTTATCACCCCATCATGACAAGCCATAACAAATCCCTCCGTTTTCGACTTGATCCCAGCGGTGTTTACTCATGTGATCTTCGAGTTGTGTCTTCAGTTGTGCCTGTCTTATTTCTCTGCCAACTCTTCTTTGGTTTGTTGGCGTGATAAGTATTCCTGCTAGCTCATGATCGATGGATATTCCAATTATTCTGAGCTTCTCCAAAGCTTTCTGACCAGCCCTAAATAGGAAAGCTCCTTGGGTCCTAATTTCATGATGAGCTACCATTTTCAGAAGCGGGTCTTCACTTCTCAATATCCTTATTGCCATTTACAATGAAGGATAATTCTTCTGACAGACCCTGATCTTTCAATCTCCTGAAGTATATGGAGTGCAGGTGTTTACTCATGTGATCTTCGAGTAGTTTCTTCAGTTGTGCCTGCCTTATCTCTCTGCCAACTCTTCTTTGGTCTTTTGGCGAGATAGGTGTTCCTACTAGCTCATGATCGATGTATTTGCCGGTTATACAAAGCTTCTCCAAAGCTCTCTGACCAGCCCTAAATAGGAAAGCTCCTTGATTCCTGATTTCGTGCTGAGTCACCATTTTCGGAAGTGGATATTCGCTTCTCAATACCCTTATTGCCATTTCTTACTTTTGTTGTTGGTGTTGGTGTTCCAAACTTTGCAAACCTCTGCCTCCTTCGTTCGTGGAAGGTATATTCTTTGAATCGAGCAGTTGGGATGAAATCTACGATTCATGTTCATCACTTTACGAGTGGTTCTCTCTAGCTCGACAATTTCATTCACTGTCCAGTTAACTATCCCGAATAAGTAGGTGAATATCGGGACTGCTAAGCTATCAAGTTTTATTTTTCCCGGTTAGCTGTGATTTCCAAATATCACGGATCTTCTTTTTGTAGCTAGCTGATAAGGCATCCTTAGTTTGGGTTGTCTCCAGTGCACCTCGTTGTTTCATACCAAAGAATTTTTCATATTTCTTCCTCTTCGAGGTGCCGAATGCTCATTCCCCCTTCTAGGTTGATATTATTATTATAATTATTAATACAATTAGGTTTGAGATAAATACCTATAAACTCAAATAAGCTTACATGAAAAAAATCAATTTACACTACCTCAAAATAAAGTTGAACAAATGAATGGATATATAAAAACAAACAAAAATATGAAATTATTTCAAAGATATATGTAACACAAATTTAGCACCAGTCACAGCAAACGTTTCCCCATCATCAAAGTCGTCTCAGCCTCTCTAACCCATTCTTAAAGCTATTGGTGGTGGAGCTGTTGACCACGGAATTGGGAAGACTATGATGTGAACACTCTAGTTGAAAGGAATAACTGCCTTGGAATGGTCCCGAAATTCTCCTTCCTTCTCCTCGGGCTACTCAGGTAAAGAAGGCAATGAGTTTGCAGTAGCGTGGGGGGCTTCCACGAGGCTCATTGGTCCTGAACTAGTATCCCTCTAAATGTAGCAAGGAGGGAGAATAACATGGTTAGAGCAGAAGGTCCAAGATGTCTGGATCAGCATACCTGGTCTCAGACATGCTCACTCAATAATTATTGATCCTCCAGGCTCAAACTCTCCAGGTGAGGTCTGGGAGTCCTAACAGCGGCGCATAGGAAACACTGCGGCCTAACACCGAAGCAGGGTAGGGTTGGCCGAGGGATATGAGTGTAGACTATGTCTGGAGGACGACGAATCTATCGAGAACATTATATATGATTGCCCTGCCGGAAACAGGATTATATATGAGGAACTAGGAGTACACAATCTGAGACTGAGGGAACTAGAAAGTTCTCACCCACTAAATTCATCTCCCTTATCAAAAGGTTTGAGCTTGCGGGTGAAGTATATATTCAAGTGTGCCAATTTGTTGCAATGGCGGGTGGTGTTCGTCCGCCCTCCACAACATACATATACCATGACATATCTAGCTGTTCATTCAAAAGTCGCTCTGAGGTGAATCAGAAGATCAGAACACAAACATGGTACGAACGTGCTTTTACTGACCTTTTCGATTGTCATCTCTAGGGCTTCACGCGAGAGCGAGATTTTTCTCTTCTCGTCTCGTAAAAGCCAGACGAGACGAGACGTTTGCAAAAATATTATAGGCGATATCGAGACCTCTTACAGTGCAACACGAGAGTCTCGTTTTTGGTATCGTTAAATTTTTTGTATGAAGTTTTATATACGACTCAGGTTTTTTCAACACCCACAGAAAACAATTGAATATGAAGAGTTTCCGCTATAATTACCAATATATTTTGTCTATATTGTGCATCGATCGTTCTAGAAATACACGATTTTTCTGAAGATTATTAATTCGTTATGACCTTGCGATAATTGAGATTATTTTTCAAGAAAAAATAGAATTCACAACAATAAAAATGGATGCCATTATTATTTCAATACTAAATGGACAACTTTTATTACCCCTAAATCCCAATGCTTTGAAAATTTCGTCTCTATCGGAACATCTGGAGAAATTTATTCTCTTGTGCTCCTTGTAGCGGAGATGTGAACAATTATTGTATACATCTGTGGAACTACGTATAATAAAGCTGGTAAAGAAATGAAGCTATTCAATGTTTCGAAAAGTGTTATGAGCAATACGCCAAGAACACCCTCAATGATTTACCCACTGGGAAGGTATTCTTTGAAAACTATACCAAATTGTTCAATTCTATTAAAAAATGTATCGACATCGATAACCTATTTAAAACATCAGCAAAACTTTCGAAATATTGCAAAGCTGAGTTTGAAGAATATTTACTGTTAGAAAAAGCAAATAGGAATCAAAATATTTTACAGTGGTGGAGAGTGATGAAAAAGTTCTTCCAACACTTTCTAAGATGGCCGATGATTTATTAATGGCTATATCCGTACCTATTGGAAGGTTATTTTCCACAGCAGGTATGATCATGGCAAAAACACGTAGGTACATCATTGAAAAATGATGTGATGCAAGCGTGATTATGTTTGAATTCTTGGTCATCGAGTGATTTAAAAGTTGAAATTATCAGTGTTTAAAATTAAAATTGGTTCAAGCACTGACGTGAAGTCAGAAACTTTTGCGCGTATGTTATATTGTCCATTCTTCTGTATTGGACAACCTTAATTCGAATTTACCATGGTAAATTCGAATTAAGAGTGTCCAATACAGGAGAATGGACAACATAATTTACCATGGTAAATTCGATTAAGGGTGTCCAATACAGAAGAATGGACAATATAACATACGCGCAAAAGCTTCTGACTTCACGTCAGTGGTTGAACCAATTTTTTTTTTCGTGATTTTTTTTTAAATTTTCTAGGGGTACGGTTCTTAAAATTTTTTTTTTCGTATTTTTTTTCAAATTTTCTAGGAGTAGGTACGGTTCTTACAAAATTTTAAACACGTCTTTATGTTGATTTTCTACTACTAGTTACCAAGCACCAATTCGATCGACTATTTATTTTTTGAGTTATTAAGGAAATAATATTCCAGGTGGAAACCGTTAGACCGATTATGCCCACAAACGAACTCAACTCTTCCTTTTGGATATGCAACCTACCCTGAAAATTACAAGTCCCTATCTACTTTCGTTCGAAAGTTATCGAGGCAACGGTCACCCATCTACTGAACTCACACAAGAATGCTCGAATCTCCAACAATATTTAACCGATCGTATTAAAACTTGAAACTTGGCAGTAGAGTTAGGTTATGAAGGCTCTTGCAAAATTTCAGAAATGTCAAACGAACAGTTACTGATATATTGAATTATTTTTTTTTATTTTCAATGATTTATTAAAAATTTTTTTCAAATGCTATCCTCACCAAATTTTGCAAACATATTTGCGTTGGAATTCTACAACTAATAACCATGTTTGAATTCAATCGGTTCAGTATTTTTTGAGTTAATGAGGAACAAAAAACCACCAAATTTCAGAAAATTTCAGATGGCTATAACTCTAAAACCATTTGGCCGATTATGCTCATAAACAAACTGAAATGTCCGTTCTGGTGCACATCCTAACCTGAAAACTTCAAGCCGCTATCTCATTCCGTTCTCAAGTTATCGTGACAACAAAAATATTTTTTAATAATTTTTTTAAAATTTTCTAGCCACACGATTCGCACAAAATTTCAAAAACGTGCTACAACTACCCACCAAGTTTCAACTCGATCGGATTTATATTGGTTTAAAACAAAATTATTACTCGGAAACCACTGGGCCGATTATGCCCATTAACGAACTTGTCCGTCGTATTGGGATGCGCCGCCTACCCTGAAAATTTCAAGTCGCTAGCTCTTCTCGTTCTCAAGTTATCGTGGCAACGGACGGCCGGACGGACAGAATCAAATTTGACCTCGAATTCTTCATTGGGGAGTCGAACTGAATCGTTTGAGACCAATTTCGTCAAAAAATTCGAAAGTTACAGACATTTGGGCAAAACTATAACGCGATGTTCCCCAGAACATACGCGCAAAAACGAAAAAATCAAAAATAGAATATTTCATATTTTATTAAATAGATTTGAAATTCGCTACCCACCCTAAAAAAGATTCAGAAACTTTATGCATAGCCCGAAAACCATCCTGGAATCTATATACGGAACAATTATTAAATACATTATCTATGGTTTCCTCTGCTTCCCCGCATTCACAACTAGGACTCTCAACTGAGTTCCATATGAAAAGCATACTTTTGCAACGACCATAACCGGTTCTTAAACGATTCAGAATATACCATATTTTCCTTGGAAGATCAAACACGGAACTCTATTTGGATGATCAGAAATTAAATCGTTGTTGAATAAATTGCAAGAAATCCATTCAGACCGCCAGACTTCCTTGTCACTTTTATTCAAATTGAGAAAACAGTTGGATCATAAAGGATTACGTGAATTCAATCTGGAATCTTATTGCCCGGAATATAGGAGATATCGGAAAAGAATGAAATTTCTTCCAAGAATTTGAAACAGCAGTCTGCCTGTGAATGTGGGGCGGGACAATGTTTGAAAGAGCTGGCAACCAATGAATAGGTGTAGAACTAGTTCCAGTGATGATCCCCATAGATGAATTCAGCTGTGAATCGATTTTTTGAGTATTAACACTATTAAACCAGACTGACCAACAATATTCAGCGGAAGAAAAAACTAAGACTAAGGCTGCCGTTCGAAGAGTAGCTGCATCAGCACCCCATATTACCATCTAATTTCTGCAGCATATTATCTCTTGTTTTCAACTTCAGACGTAAGTCATCCAAATGGGCTTTGAAATTCAGAGAGGAATCTAGTTTCACTTCTAGGTATATAGGATTGAAATTATGTCTCAAGAAAGAATCACCGGAAGATACACCAAATGTTCTATATTTTTGATGATTTTGAAACGGAAACCAGAAGCTATTTTCTATACATTGGATAATGGCTGATCAGTGGTTCACTGAACTCGGAATCCCATTCGTATACTTATTGTTTATCGCAGAAAGCGAAGCTTTGGTCTGCTTTCTTACCGTCTTCATTTCGTATATTATCTTACTTCTGAATTCTGAGGTAACCAACTGTCGTGGTGTAGAGGACGACTACACTGGAACCAATAATGGAATACGGTTGTCTTAAGCTTCTCGCACATTGGATTGGATCAGGACAGGAAGGACCCAGGATGCAGAAATGCTGCGGTCCTACCTCCAGGCGCACTCTGCAGGAGCAGGACATAGGAAGGACATTTTTCAACTTTCTATCCCCCACCGCTCGCCATACACCACTCGTTTCAAGCTAACCCCATTCTCAAAAATGATTCTTGTCCTCGCTAGTTCCCATCTGCTTCGAACGTTTACATTCCCCTGGTTCACCTTGAGAATGGACAAAAAACGACTATTGAGAATGGGGTTAGGTTGAAACGAGGAAAGTACCTATAGCGAACGATGGGGATAGATAGATTTCAGTTTGAGGATATCGAGTTATAACTTATATAATATCTAAGTTTGCAAGAGTCTAAATTGGAAATATCGCATCTACGAAAACATTGACGAAAAAATCGATTCTTTCCGGCCGTAAATTCGATTTTATCCGGCTGTTACCACTATAACTTTCGAACGGAAAGAGATAGCGACTTGAAACTTTCAGGGTATGTAGCGCATCCAAATTTGACGGTTAAGTTCGTTAATGGGCACAAACGGCCGAACGGTTACGGAGTTGAAATTTTCGAAACCTAAGTTCTACACGATCGGATCTATAGTGTTGGACATATTGAAAGAATATTGGGAACCGTGCAGCGTTGGGTGAGTTCAGTATCTGGATGGGTAACCGTTAGCACCATAACTTTCGAACAGAAAGCGATAGCGACTTGCAATTTTCAGGGTAGGTTGCGCATCCGAATGCGACATTGTAGTTTGGGGCATAATCGGCTGAACGGTTCCGGAGTTATACCCATCGGAAATTTTGTTGTTATTTCCTCAATGAGTCGAAATATACAAATCCGATCCAATTAACACTTGGTAATTACTTAAACAATGCTAACGCACTAATATTTGCGGAATTTCGTGGATATCGTCACTAGAAAAAATATACGTGAAGATGTGAATTCAGTACTCTTTGACGCGCTTGTTCGCGTTAACTAATTTGAATTGAATGATCTATTCAGTTGGTAGCGGCCACCATGGACTGTTGGATTAAAAATTAAAAGTGCTGTGGCCCAAGGTGGCGTAAGGTTACAGAATACAACTGATTCCTTATTCGCACAAGGTCTTAGGAGCTTATGAGTGGTCTCTTTGGAGTCAGTATAAACATAATAATGTCATTAGCAAGCCGCCAATGCAGATTGGCTTCACTATGAAAGAAGTAAAAGAGCTGAAAAAAGTGCTGAAGTGGGATCAATCTGCTTTGGCGCGCTTGCTAATGACATGATAATTCCCACTAAACATAAAAACATAACTTAAACGTAAATGTAATGTCAATGATGTTGTATAGAGAGATGCTTGATGTTGCAGCTACGTAGTACACATAGCAGTTTGTGCCTCTTTTTAATATTACAATGCAACGTTTAATGATAAATATTACATAAACGTAACATCGTTACATATATTTAATGTTGCTTGAAATATTTATGCAACATTTGTATGATGTATCTAATTTTACATAACTATAATGTAACTTTGTTACACATATTTAATGTTACTCAGAACATTTATATAATGTTCCTTACCCTTTTATAGTCAAATTCAAGCAAGTAACCAAAACAGAGTGTCAAGACCAATCCCTTCCTATCATAACCAATTGGTTATGATTGAAAAGAATTGGTCTTGACACTCTGTTTTGGTTACTCGCTTAAATTCGACTATAAAAGGGTAATGAAAAAATTATCAAGCAAATTGAATGATGGATGAACAAAAGTTGAGTTTAGTAGGAGAATCATATTTAATCAAAACTTCCATCTGCATAAAATATATAATACAACTCAAAAAATTGACCAAATTTCCATAAAAAAATATATCATAAAGTCTTAGAAAATAATAAATACTCTATAAAACAATATAAACAAATTCATCACTAAATATCTCAATATCTTTGGTATCTGTTGCAGTCTTCAGTATCGTTCCACTTAAACCTCAGTTACTACTTTTTCCTTGTCAGCCTCTGTTAAGCGAATATCATCCACTCCATAATAATGAGTTGAAACTCCTTATCAGATTCTGAAAATAAAGTCACCACTGAAAACACAAATTAATCTTGATGATATATTGGCAAAAATATGTGTAGTATGACTTTGGAAATAAGATCACTTATAATTCATGTTAACGAAAGGTAAAGCGAAAAGAAACTAATAGTAGATACCTACTTTACAAGATAGGGCTGGTTGCATAAAAAATTAAACGAAGAACTAAATATTTAATTTTTTTATTACTATGATAAGGCATAGCTTTTAGCAGATTAGTTAGCACTGTTAAAACTTGAGTTAACAGAGCACTTTATTTCCAAATCTGACATTTTGAAATTTGGTATTTTCCAGTCCAGGAACAATGCTGGGCAAGCTCATCTTGGATTATCTGTTGGACGCACATCCTTATCGAATTTTTGTAATCTGAGTAACAGTTTATTCATCTAGAATAATAGACATGTGTGAGAATCCATATTATTATTAAACTTTCTGACTTAATGTCTGCATTGAAAAAACCCTTTGGACGTGAATAGTAGAATACAATTACCAGTGGAGATGAACATTGAGATTTAAAACTTCAAGTCATTTCTGATGAACTCGAGATCTATTATTTCTATAAAAAATTGATATCAGAGTAATGGAATTGAGTAGGACCAGGGATACACTGTAGTTCATAGGTACTTTTCGGATTACTTACTAATTGAGCAGCAACATTTTTGTTGGTTTTCAGAAGGTCTTCTAGATTCAGTAGCTTTCCATGATTTCCAAAGACTTTTCCTTATGTATCTTTAATAATATTCTAGCATCTGAACATAGATTTCCCAAATTCAATCAAATTGAAAATTTTCAAAAATTTTGAAAAAGCAATTTGGGAAATTCAGTGTTCTATTTCTTAGATGAGTTGAAAAAACCCAACTTGAGGGAATCATCTGAAGGTATTGCGGTAGTTTTCATAGAATTACTTATCTCCTGTTGATCGATGGTAGGCTCCATATTATACGACAGCATTATACAATGTTTATGGATTATTTTGAGCAAATAATTATGTTGGTTCTGTACAAGGTAATGATGATATACCTAGTCCTTTCAGTATGTTCAGTATAATACTTTATAGTTAGATATTAATCAGTTATTCAACAGTTGTTGATTAAAATAAAAATTTGAAACAGCAATGAACCAAAATTGAGCACATTAAATAGGGTTATATCTCAGTATATTCGGAATTTGTATAATAAATAAAAATACTTTCAGACATGAAAGAAATATTTGATGCCTGTTGGGCCGACTTTATAGTGAAGCAGAATCTCTCAAAAGTATGGATATAAGAACAAAGAAAATAAGACTCACCTGCTTATATCTCCTTTCACACGTTATTTTACTTTTATTCATACTTCCAGCAGGGGAGAAAAACTCAATAATATGATGGAACAACGACGACTAACGAACAAGAATAATTGAAATAATGGAACTATGAATCACAATACACTAAACAAGTTTACTTTTGGATCTCAGGGATGATCTCTGCTCCTTGCTTCACATTTCGACATTTATGATATGTTGTTATATGGTTATGTTGAAATATTAAATTAATGACATGGTTATTATCCGAAAAATACATTTACCAAACGTTTCAAGATAATATTAATTCCAAGTCTACTGTACACATCTGAGTAATGTTTTGAGGTAGTTAAACAAAAACGTTTGACAGATAACATAACCAATATGTAGGAGACACATCTGGGAAACATAAAATCAACATTTTATTTATATATCATCTAAAGAATATTATTGATTATGTTATTTGGATGTGGCATGAACATGTGAATGAAAACGTTGGTTTGGTTACTTGATGACAACATTAATGCAATGTTAGTTTGCCAATATCACAAAAATGATCTAATGAATATTGGTGATTATGTTATTTAGATGTGACATAAACATTGGGATGAAAACGTTGGTTTGGAAACTTCATGACAACATTAATGCAATGTTAGTTTGCTAATATTACAAAAGTTATCTCTGAACAATATAACATAACATTATTGTTATGTATCATGTTTAGTGGGTTATTATACTGACCCCCCTAGATCTTCCCCAAAGAAACTCCTCAGAAGCTTGTGCGAGTTAGGAGAGTCAGTTGTGTTCTGTGTAGGCTTTGTTACTGTATCATACGCCAGCTCAGGTACAGCAATATTGATTTTTTACCCAACAGTGCATGGTGGCCACTAGCACCTTCACCTATATTAATGACGGTTTCATAGAAAACCAACTGTGTGCTCATAAACTGTGTGCTTAACCATCACAGCTGCTTATATCAATGCAAGGAGAACTTCTTAGAAGATTAAGATTCAAAACAGGTATTGCACCTGATGATTTATCCCATTTGTGGCATAATATGTGAAATAAAAGATTTTAACAGTATTTTATTTCCGTCTTTGTAGTTTTTCTGCATGGATCATTGAAGAATTATGGTAATTTTCTTGATATTAGGTCACTACTTCTTATTATTAATCGAGATGGAATCTTTTTTCAAGATCGTTTCCTCAAGATTATTTTGTGGAAAGAGGAAGGCCATATATGGAAAAATAACCCTGAATTAAACATATGGTTGTTTTTCGAAGGGCACAAATGGAATTACTATTTGCGGCATTATATTGCACATGCCAAAACTTCAGGTGGTGAAATTCATATTTTTGGCGGTCTTGTTTCTCGGAACAGAAGGCTTATCAATTTGGCCAAATGTGATTTCTGGAATTTTTGGATGAGAATGGTCTTAAACGATTTGGTTCGACTCACTGATCAAGAGTCCGTGGTCAAAATCGATTATGACCGGCCGGATGGTCCGCCGGCCGTAGACACGATAACTCTGAAACGGAATGAGCAAGACAGTTGAAATTTTCAGAGTAGGTTTGGGAGATAAATATATCGGTTATGTTCGTTCATGTGCAAAATGTTATCGGAGTAACGAAAAAAAAATTTTTTTTCTACATTATTATCTACAAATTTCAAATTCATTTTTCTAAGATTCATCATAAGAATTCATTGATATCATTTTCAACTCTAACAAATCAATACTTCCGGAGATATGATTCGCAGAATGCTGCAATCGGAAGTAACGTCCGTATCTATGAATTTCATGATCTATGTTAATACATGTCATCATTGTCACCTCCTCTACAGGTAAGAGACATGTCAAACAAAGTATGATTGAATGCAAAATGAACAATGAAATAACATCAGCTATCGCATAACGCATAAAGCTATAAGATGATGAAAATATTATATACTTTGGTAAGTTAATCAAATTTTGGGTTCAGAATAGCTCCGGTAAAAGCAAAACTGTAATATTGGCTAAGTTTCAATTGATATAATATAATTATTTTCATAGTATATTGGAGGAATGAATATCTCGGATAAGTTCGTTATCGGGTAAAATCGGTGTGGCGGTTTCGGATTAATAATTTTTGGTGCTCTTGTTGAATTTAATTTCTTTTATGATGCAGTCCATAAAACTCCATTGATATAATTGCCAACTCTGAGAAAACAATACTTCCGGAGATATGATTCGTAAAAGTTTGAACAAAAGTACCAAAGTTCCTGTCCACAGGGATTTACCACATTTTCCCAAATTTCAGTTGGTTTCGTGATATAGGTGAGGTGACATTGTTGTTTTAAAATGGTTTGAGCCATCTAAAAAGTATATTCCTTCGAATGTACCTTAAGCCTTACCTTCGTAAAGCTAGATAGAGTAGATTGTCTTCCTTACTGAGACTTAATCTCAAAATATTTCGCTCAATGATGCTGTATGATAGAAATACCACATAGATAAATATATTTTCTTTTCCAAAATATAATTTTGTTGTTAAGAAAACAAATATACAAAGAACACCTGTTGCAACAAATTCAGGTTTATGTTGATAAGAAATTCTTGATAATGGATTTCTATTTGCTGGATATTTCGGTCAAATTCACTTGTGGATGTAAAATGTTTCTTTAGGATTAATCAAAGTTGTTATTGGAATATCAATATATATTTATTATACATTTCAGATTATCCTTGGAAATGGGGGTGGTGAACTTTCTTATTGAATATTTATAATTTCCAGATAATCAGTTCGTTATTTCAATGCTATTATTTTCTCATATTGGAAGTTCGTTATTTAAATGTTATTATACCATCTAGATTTTGGCCGAATTCTGTGCCCTGGGCCCGTATACTCGACGGTCGTAGAGATGAGTATTCGCATGCGATAACTCCCACAATAAATCTCATCTCACTTCTCCCTCACTATTTAGTAGTAGAGAAACAAATTTCAACCGACAATTCACATTCGGAGTTTGCGCAGAGTCACTGACGTGATAAATCTCGTAGGAGAGATCTTTCTCAACATTTCGTGAATAGGGGCCCAGAAGAGCGCATAGAAAACTATATCATATGGGAACTGCTACAAAACAAGGGCGTAGCACTTAGTTATCTGTGGGCGTAGCCAGGAACTAATTTCGGGGGGGGTTTTGAGATAGGAATAAATTTCGGGGGGGGGGGGGGGGGGGGGGTGTAAGGATCACTTTCTGCAGCAAAAATTTTTTTTCTAACAGAAAAAATAACATTTCGGGGGGAGGGGTTGAACACCCAAAACCCCCCCCCTGGCTACGCCCTTGCTACAAAATATCAATTTCAGAAAGTTATTCCTTTTTGCAATATAATAATACCTCGTTTTCCATTCAATTAATCATATACATTGGAAAATTATACTTCTTGCTCGAAAAAATTCATTAATTCACTATAAATAACTCGTTATTTAATAAAAATAAACAATTTTTTATGGGGAATTTTGAGAATATTGATATTCTTTGAAAAAATATTTATCTGCCATAAATAACATTAATTTTTATTAATTATACGTTATTGAATGAAAATATTCCTCTTGGATCTACTAATAAACTTCATTATCTATGAATAAATCGTGCATTTATAATTTATATAAAATATATTAATGTTTCATCAATATATATTTATTTTTCAGACTCAAAAACAACCATTATTTAGGACATATAAATTATTCATTACGCCATATATGAATAGAGATCAATTTATTCTGAATAAACTTCATTGTATATGAATAAACCTTTCTCTTAGTGTATGATTATGCATCTAAACTAACAAAAAATCCATCAAGTTTCAGTGCCACCAATCCTTTGAACATAATTCGTATTTCGGAAGAAAGTTGTTTTGATATTTTCTACTATCCTTAAAATTTCTCTATTTTTGCGCGCATATTCTAGGGAACAGTGTATCATTTTACCCAAATGTCTGTAATTTTTGAATTTTATGTCAGCATTCAAACGGAAAGAGATAGTTTTTGAAATTTTTAGGGTAGGTTTCGCATCGAATGGGAAGTTTAAGTTCGTTAATGGGCATAATGTGCCAAAGTGTTTCGGACTTGAAATTTTGTTTTCCCAATAACTCAAACAATACAGATCCGATCGAATTGAAACTTGGTAGTTAGTTGTAGAAGGCCGACACAAATACTTCAGCGAAATCAAGTAAAAATAAGACAAATGTCATGTCAAGTGTAATTTGAACTGTTTTGACAGTTCGAAAAGGAGTAAATCATCGATTTAATTTGATTGGCGTCTTATAATGCTAACTAGGCAGATTGCAAAAGTCAAAAATAGTATATAAAAATACCGGTGTGAAGTTATCCACATCCACACATACACTCAACGACCAAAAAATGTTCAAATTGAAATATTAATAACTCGATAAGTACTTGATGAATAATGATGAAATTTGAAAGTGTTGCTCATGGATGCCTAAAGAATCGAAATAAAATATCAAATAATTTGTGTAACCCCCAGGGGAAGGTGGCTGGGGGCGATAAAACGAAAAATGCTATAACTCGGAAAATATTGAGTGTTCCACGATGAACTTTGGATATGTGGTCAAGAATGGCGTAAATAAAAAGATGTAGTAGGTCCCATAGTTTGTGCGGCCCCAGGGGGGCGGCGATCGGGGGCGGTATATCAAAAAATGCCATAACTCGGAAAATATTGAGTGTTCCACGATGAGCTTTGGATATGTTGTCTGGAATGGCGTAAATACAAAGATGTAGTAGGTCCCATAGTTTGTGCGGCCCCAGGGGGGCGGCGATCGGGGGCGGTATATCAAAAAATGCAATAACTCTGAAAATATTGAGTGTTCCACGATGAGCTTTGGATATGTTGTCTGGAATGGCGTAAATACAAAGATGTAGTAGGTCCCATAGTTTGTGCGGCCCCAGGGGGGCGGCGATCGGGGGCGGTATATCGAAAAATGCCATAACTCGGAAAATATTGAGTGTTCCACGATGAGCTTTGGATATGTTGTCTGGAATGGCGTAAATACAGAGATGTAGTAGGTCCCATAGTTTGTGCGGCCCCAGGGGGGCGGCGATCGGGGGTGGTATATCGAAAACTGCCATAACTCGGAAAATATTGAGTGTTCCACGATGAGCTTTGGATATGTTGTCTGGAATGGCGTAAATACAAATATGTAGTAGGTCCCATAGTTTGTGCGGCCCAAGGGGGGCGGCGATCGGGGGTGGTATATCGAAAACTGCCATAACTCGGAAAATATTGAGTGTTCCACGATGAGCTTTGGATATGTTGTCTGGAATGGCGTAGATACAAAGATGTAGTAGTTCTCATAGTTTGTGCGGCCCAAGGGGGGCGGCGATCGGGGGCGGTATATCGAAAAATGCCATAACTCGGAAAATATTGAGTGTTCCACGATGAGCTTTGGATATGTTGTCTAGAATGGCGTAAATGAAAAGATGAAGTAGGTCCCAAGTTTGTGCGGCCCCAGGGGGGCGGCAATCGAGGGCGGTATATCGAAAAATGCGATAACTCAGAAAATATAGTTGTTCCACGATGAGCTTTGCATATGTCATCTAGAATGGCGTAAATAAAAAGATGTAGTAGGTCCCATAGTTAGTGCGGCCCCAGGGGAGCGGCGATCGGGGGCGGTATAACGAAAAATGATATAACTGGGAAAATAAGGAGTGTTCCACGATGAGCTATGGATATGTTGTCTGGAATGGCGTAAATACAAAGATGTAGTAGGTCCCATAGTTTGTGCGGCCCCAGGGGGGCGGCAATCGGGGGCGGTATATCGAAAAATGCGATAACTCGGAAAATATAGAGTGTTCCACGATGAGCTTTGGATATGTCGTCTAGAATGGCGTAAATAAAGAAATGTAGTAGGTCCCATAGTTTGTGCGGCCCCAGGGGGGCGGCAATCGGGGGCGGTATATCGAAAAATGCGATAACTCGGAAAATATAGAGTGTTCCAGGATGAGCTTCGGATATGTGGTCGAGAAAGGCGTAAATAAAAAGATGTAGTAGGTCCCATAGTTTGTGCGGCCCCAGGGGGGCGGCAATCGGGGGCGGCAATCGGGGGCGGTATATCGAAAAATGCGATAACTCGGAAAATATAGAGTGTTCCAGGATGGGCTTCAGATATGTGGTCGAGAATGGCGTAAATAAAAAGATGTAGTAGGTCCCATAGTTTGTGCGGCCCCAGGGGGGCGGCAATCGGGGGCGGTATATCGAAAAATGCGATAACTCTGAAAATATAGAGTGTTCCAGGATGAGCTTCTGATATGTGGTCGAGAATGGCCTAAATAAATAGATGTAGTAGGTCCCATAGTTTGTGCGGCCCCAGGGGGCGGCAAATCGGGGGCGGTATATCGAAAAATGCGATAACTCGGAAAATATAGAGTGTTCCACGATGAGCTTTGGATATGTTGACTGGAATGGCGTAAATACAAAGATGTAGTAGGTCCCATAGTGTGTGCGGCCCCAGGGGGGCGGCAATCGGGGGCGGAATATCGAAAAATGCGATAACTCGGAAAATATAGAGTGTTCCGCGATGAGCTTTGGATATGTCGTCTGGAATGGCGTTAATAAAAAGATGTAGTAGGTCCCATAGTTTGTGCGGCCCCAGGGGGGCGGCAATCGGGCGCAGTATATCGAAAAATGCGATAATTCGGAAAATATAGAGTGTTCCAGGATGAGCTCCAGATAGGTGGTCGAGAATGGCGTAAATAAAATGATGTAGTAGGTCTCATAGTTTGTGCGGCCCCAGGGGGGCGGCAATCGGGGGCGGTATATCGAAAAATGCGTAACTTGGAGAATATAGAGTGTTCCAGGATGAGCTTCAGATATGTGGTCAAGAATGGCGTAAATAAAAAGATGTAGTAGGTCCCATAGTTTGTGCGGCCCCAGGGTGGCGGCAATCGGGGGCGGTATATCGAAAAATGAGATAACTCGGAAAATATAGAGTGTTCCAGGATGAGCTTCGGATATGTGGTCGAGAATGGCGTAAATAAAAAGATGTAGTAGGTCCCATAGTTTGTGCGGCCCCAGGGGGGCGGCAATCGGGGGCGATATATCCAAAAATGCCATAACTCGGAAAATATTGAGTGTTCCACGATGAGCTTTGGACTTGTGGTCGAGAATGGCGTAAATAAAATGATGTAGTAGGTCCCATAGTTTGTGCGGCCCCAGGGGGGCGGCAATCGGGGGCGGTATATCGAAAAATGCGATAACTCGGAAAATATAGAGTGTTCCAGGATGAGCTTCGGATATGTGGTAGAGAATGGCGTAAATAAAAAGATGTAGTAGGTCCTTTAGTTTGTGCGGCCCCAGGGGGGCGGCAATCGGGGGCGGTATATCGAAAAAAGCGATAACTCGGAAAATATAGAGTTTTCCAGGATGAGCTTCGGATATGTGGTCGAGAATGGCGTAAATAAAAAGATGTAGTAGGTCCCATAGTTTGTGCGGCCCCAGGGGGGCGGCAATCGGGGGCGGTATATCGGAAAAAGCGATAACTCAGAAAATATAGAGTGTTCCAGGATGAGCTTCGGATATGTGGTCGAGAATGGCGTAAATAAAAAGATGTAGTAGGTCCCATAGTTTGTGCGGCCCCAGGGGGGCGGCAATCGGGGGCGGTATATCAAAAAATGCCATAACTCGGAAAATATTGAGTGTTTCACGATGAGCTTTGGACTTGTGGTCGAGTATGGCGTAAATAAAAAGATGTAGTAGGTCCCATAGTTTGTGCGGCCCCAGGGGGGCGGCAATCGGGGGCGGTATATCGAAAAATACGATAACTCGGAAAATATAGAGTGTTCCAGGATGAGCTTCGGATATGTGGTCGAGAATGGCGTAAATAAAATGATGTAGTAGGTCCCATAGTTTGTGCGGCCCCAGGGGGGCGGCAATCGGGGGCGGTATATCGAAAAATGCGATAACTCGGAAAATATAGAGTGTTCCAGGATGAGCTTCGGATATGTGGTCGAGAATGGCGTAAATAAAAAGATGTAGTAGGTCCTATAGTTTGTGCGGCCCCAGGGGGGCGGCAATCGGGGGCGGTATATCGAAAGAAGCGATAACTCGGAAAATATAGTGTTCCAGGATGAGCTTCGGATATGTGGTCGAGAATGGCGTAAATAAAAAGATGTAGTAGGTCCCATAGTTTGTGCAGCCCCAGGGGGGCGGCAATCGGGGGCGGTATATCGAAAAAAGCGAAAACTCGGAAAATATAGAGTGTTCCAGGATGAGCTTCGGATATGTGGTCGAGAATGGCGTAAATAAAAAGATGTAGTAGGTCCCATAGTTTGTGCGGCCCTAGGGGGGCGGTATATCAAAAAATGCCATAACTCGAAAAATATTGAGTGATTCGCGATGAGCTTTGGACTTGTGGTCGAGAATGGCGTAAATAAAAAGATGTAGTAGGTCCCATAGTTTGTGCGGCCCCAGGGGGGCGGCAATCGGGGGCGGTATATCGAAAAATGCGATAACTCGGAAAATATTCCAGACAACATATCCAAAGCTCATCGTGGAACACTCAATATTTTCCGAGTTATGGCATTTTTTGATATACCGCCCCGATCGCCGCCCCCCTGGGGCCGCACAAACTATGGGACCTACTACATCTTTGTATTTACGCCATTCCAGACAACATATCCAAAGCTCATCGTGGAACACTCAATATTTTCCGAGTTATGGCATTTTTCGATATACCGCCCCCGATCGCCGCCCCCCTGGGGCCGCACAAACTATGCGACCTACTACATCTTTGTAATTACGCCATTCTCGAACACGTATCCAAAGCTCATCCTGGAACACTCAATATTTTCCGAGTTATCGCATTTTTCGATATACCGCCCCCGATTGCCACCCCCCTGGGGCCACACAAACTATGGGACCTACTACATCTTTTTATTTACGCCATTCTCGACCACATATCCGAAGCTCATCCTGGAACACTCTATATTTGCCGAGTTATGGCATTTTTTGATATACCGCCCCCGATTGCCGCCCCCCTGGGGCCGCACAAACTATGAGACCTACTAAATCTTTGTATTTACGCCATTCCAGACAACATATCCGAAGCTCATCGTGGAACACTCAATGTTTTCCGAGTTATGGCAGTTTTCGATATACCGCCCCCGATCGCCGCCCCCCGGGGGCCGCACAAACTATGGGACCTACTACATCTTTGTATTTACGCCATTCCAGACAACATATCCAAAGCTCATCGTGGAACACTCAAAATTTTCCGAGTTATGGCATTTTTCGATATACCGCCACCGATCGCCGCCCCCCTGGGGCCGCACAAACTATGGGACATACTACATCTTTGTATTTACGCCATTCCAGACAACATATCCAAAGCTCATCGTGGAACACTCAATATTTTCCGAGTTATGGCATTTTTTGATATACCGCCCCCGATCGCCGCCCCCCTGGGGCCGCACAAATTATGGGACCTACTACATCTTTGTATTCACGCCATTCCAGTCAACATATCCAAAGCTCATCGTGGAACACTCTATATTTTCCGAGTTATCGCATTTTTCGATATACCGCCCCCGATTGCCGCCCCCCTGGGGCCGCACAAACTATGGGACCTACTACATCTTTTTATTTACGCCATTCTCGACCACATATCCGAAGCTCATTTTGGAACACTCTATATTTTCCGAGTTATGGCATTTTTCGATATACCGCCCCCGATCGCCGCCCCCCTGGGACCACACAAACTATGCGACCTACTACATCTTTGTAATTACACCATTCTCGAACACGTATCCAAAGCTCATCCTGGAACACTCAATATTTTCCGAGTTATCGCATTTTTCGATATACCGCCCCCGATTGCCACCCCCCTGGGGCCGCACAAACTATGGGACCTACTACATCTTTTTATTTACGCCATTCTCGACCACATATCCGAAGCTCATCCTGGAACACTCTATATTTTCCGAGTTATGGCATTTTTTGATATACCGCCCCCGATTGCCGCCCCCCTGGGGCCGCACAAACTATGAGACCTACTAAATCTTTGTATTTACGCCATTCCAGACAACATATCCAAAGCTCATCGTGGAACACTCCTTATTTTTCCAGTTATATCATTTTTCGTTATACCGCCCCCGATCGCCGCCCCCCTGGGGCCGCACAAACTATGGAACCTACTACATCTTTGTATTTACGCCATTCCAGACAACATATCCGAAGCTCATCGTGGAACACTCAATGTTTTCCGAGTTATGACAGTTTTCGATATACCGCCCCCGATCGCCGCCCCCCGGGGGCCGCACAAACTATGGGACCTACTACATCTTTGTATTTACGTCATTCCAGACAACATATCCAAAGCTCATCGTGGAACACTCAATATTTTCCGAGTTATGGCATTTTTCGATATACCGCCCCCGATCGCCGCCCCCCTGGGGCCGCACAAACTATGGGACCTACTACATCTTTGTATTTACGCCATTCCAGATAACATATCCAAAGCTCATCGTGGAACACTCAATATTTTCCGAGTTATGGCATTTTTTGATATACCGCCCCTGATCGCCGCCCCCCTGGGGCCGCACAAACTATGGGACCTACTACATCTTTGTATTTACGCCATTCCAGACAACATATCCAAAGCTCATCGTGGAACACTCAATATTTTCCGAGTTATGTCATTTTTTGATATACCGCCCCCGATCGCCGCCCCCCTGGGGCCGCACAAACTATGGACCTACTACATCTTTTTATTTACGCCATTCTTGACCACATATCCAAAGTTCATCGTGGAACACTCAATATTTTCCGAGTTATAGCATTTTTCGTTTTACCGCCCCCAGCCACCGCCCCCTGGGGGTTACACAAATTATTTCACATTTTATTTCGATTCTTTAGGCATCCATGAGCAACACTTTCAAATTTCATCATTATTCGTCAAGTACTTATCGAGTTATTAATATTTCAATTTGAACATTTTTTGGTCGTTGAGTGTATGTGTGGATGTGGATAACTTAACACCGGTTATAAAAATGGGTTCAAGCCCTGTGGACAGGAGCTTTCTGGCGCTCTAGTTCAAACAGACAAATTATATCTCCGAAAGTATTGGTTTCTCAGAGTTGGGAATTATATCAATGTATTCTTATGATAGAACTGCATCATAAAGAAATATTAATTCAAATAATAGTTTATTTATCAAGATTAAATGAGCAATCTGAGCATTAGAACTGCACCATGGAAGAAATCAAATTAAAATAGCTGACATGAATTTGACTCTCTCTTATAGAACAGGATGACATGTACGAGCATGAACACAGATCATATAATGAAGCTTAGATAGAATAATTATAACATTCTGTGAAAACATAGAAGTACTATTCATTATTGAAATTTCGAAAAATCATATCTCCGAAAGTATTAGCTTGTTGGAGTTGAAAATAATATCAATGGATTTCTATGGTGAAACTGCATCTTAAATAAAAATTGAATTTGAAATTTGTTACTTGAAAAACAAATTTTTTTTTGTTACTCCGAAACCTTCTGTCCTATTTTGCCCAATAACGAACCCAACTGAGATATTCATCTCCCTAACCTACTATGAAAATTTTAACTGCCTAGCTCATGCCGTTCGAGAGTTATTGTAGAAAATTATTTTTAAAATTTTCAAATTTTTTTTTATACTTTGCGGTATCCTGGTCAATGCAAAACTTCACATGCGTATAAAAGTCATGATTCTACAATTTGATGCTAAATTTCAGATAGATCGAGAGATCGGTTTCGGAAATATTCATAAAAAATGTTTTTACTAAAATTGGCCATAACTCCGAAACCACTTTATGGATTTCGCCCATTAATGAATTTCTCCGAGATATTTACGTTCCAAACCCACCTTGCAATTTTCAATCCTCTAAGTCCTTTCGTTCGAGAGTATTCGTGCCTACGGCCGGCCGGCCAGCCGGACCGGCCGGACAGAATCGATTTAGACCTCGGATTCTTGATCAGTGAGTCGAACCAAATCGTTTGAGACCATTTTCAGCCAAAAATTCGAAAATTACAGACATTTGGGCAAAATGATAAGCACGCAGTTCCGAGGAACTAGAGCGACAAAAAGTTGAATATCATTTAAATCATCATCGCATATAATAATATTATAATTTCGTTTACATTCAATCAATGTTAAATTTAATACGTATGTATATTCTGAAAATCTAACGAGTTTCTTCGTAATCTTTTGTTTAGGCTGTATGTATATGTTAGTTCAGCCAGTATATAGAAATTATCCCAGACAGTGCGAATAGCAGGAAATTGTTCAAATAGATGCATTGATAATAAACCGGCGAGTATATTAGGTAACGCCTGTTATAACTGTTTATTGCACCGAGGAATATATTCATTCTCAATTTTTCAATTCAGAAAGCATTGCTGTAGAAAAACCCAAATTTTATGGTGAACAGAAAGAGAATGTGCCAGAGTGGCGAGATTCTGGTTCTATTCATATATTTTCGTAGGATTGGCTGCGCCACTGCCCCCAAAGAAAGAAATGGAGAATGGAAGTAATGAATTTTAAAATCAGAAAATAAACTTTTACTAAATAACTTTTTATTTGAGGATTAGTGCATTTTCACAAAGTATTATTTAAAACACTTGCCAAGATCTTCCTTCAATACAAAATATTATCTTGGCTCTATTTTATTATCTCCTCCGAATTCAATATGTATGTAGGTACTGAGTATGTTCATGACATATGTAGGTACTTTTGAATGTTGAGATATCAGAAGAATTTCAACAAAAATTCGTCTGTATAATTCGAGTGTTCAAAATGACCCTTGCTCAAAGAAATTATCAGTGAAGTCACGTGATTGCGAATATCACAAATACTTCATGTGAGATCTCTGGGAGCACATTGTCAGAGGTAAATGAGAATTTCCCAAGTAAGTAGCTTTCCATAAAGAAGACACACGGTGAAATATTCATTGATTTTAACCATCAATAAATATTTTGCGTGAGCCGAGCTAGGTCACCTCATCGCTCAGTGCTCCTCCAAAGAGGTAAGCGTAATTCAAGGGCAGACACGGACCGTGATTTCATGGTTGTTGCCAATCATCAGCGTGACATAGCACCCTGAATGAACAACCGAAGGAGTTTGAGGAAACTTAATTCCATCCGTTACGAACTGGTAGGAAGAGAATCCCACCAGCGGCACCTATGGAAATCCTTACGAACTCCGATCCTCTGCGATGAAGAAACCTTGAGCGGTTCAGCAACGTTCATTCTTTTGCAGTCAGGGACTGCTAGGCCGTCAATCTATAAAAGACCTTTACGGACTGAAAACGCCCGGTTTAGTATGGTTAGATAAACCACCAACCAGTGAACATACAATGAGGTGAACTGTGGCTAATTGCCAATAACTAATGGAGACTTACGGTGAAATATTCATTGATTTTAACCTTCAACAAATATTTCGCGTGGGCCGAGCTAGGTCTGCCCTTGAATGACGCTTTCCTCTTTGGTGGAACACTGAGTGATGAGTGAGGTGACCTAGCTAGGTTCACGCGGAATCTTTGTCGATGGTTAAAATCAATGAATATTTCACCGTGTGCCTTCTTTAGTTTTTGGCAATTGGCCACAGTTCGCCTCATTGTACGTTCACTGCTTAGTGGTTTGGAGGAACACTGAGTGATGAGGTGACCTAGCTCGGTTCACGTGGAATATTTGTCGATGGTTAAAATCAATGAATATTTCACCGAGTGCCTTCCTTAGTTATTGGCAATTAGCTTTCCATAGACAGTGATTGAGATTATCACAAATATGTCTTCTTGCGAGATCGCAGGGACTTCACTCTGAAAGATAGGCCTATTTCGTACATAACGTGATAAATTTCAGTATTTCCCCATGGGATATATCGCAAAGATCTCGCTGAGCTCATCCCATGACAGGAAATTTGGACTACACATAGAGCTTTCTTCAACCTCCCAGAGAGGTAACAAAAGTCCTCACATTCTCATGTCAAGAAGTCTCTGAGATATCTCTGGCAGCCCTCTGTGTTGCCTGTAGTTACTTTTCGGTTACTAAGATATTTTTTTAGTTCGAGGTAAAGTTCCTTCAGAAATATATATGTGTAAACATAATAATAGATATTTACTTTTTGACAAAAAATAAAGGAACTAAGATACAGCTCTGGAAGCAACATAGGATCTAGAATTCAGGAAGGAAATTAGCTCTTTTGCTTTCTACGCAACTGTGCCACGTAAAGCGCTATCTCGTATCTGAAATGTGTATTTCTATAACATAGATTTTTGTTTGTGTTGCACCCGCTATTTCAGCGTACTTGCGGGCGAATTTACCAAGCACGAGATGGCACCACAATTACCACAGTGACTAGGATTGCCCGTTTGTCGAGTTTAGAGAGTGTATATCTTGTGATACAACCATTGTATAAATACAACCATTGTATAAATTGTATAATATACAATGATACAACTTCCCAAACTTCTGAGTCGTTAAGTTAGCTGCTAGAGAAGATTATTTTCGACAGACTCGATTACAGACATTGAGTTCGAAACTACTATAGAATTTTATTCATTCAGTATTACTCGAAGAATATAGTCATAATAGTGAATGTCAGGTAGATACTTAGAGCCTCTCTGGCCGAAGTAGAACATAAATAACATATTTAAAAATTATATACCCAGAGTATCATGTAGGAGACATTACCATGAAGATTGATTGATTGATATAATAGTTGATCAATTCAAACAATTACAATTATGTCACCAGTATCAAATATTAAAGAGAAGAAAGATAGGAAACGAAGTGACTAACTTGACGCGAGCGCCATCTCTTGCCTCACTAGTACAAGTAGTGCATTAGTCCTTTATCTTCTCATCTTAGTTATCTGTGATCATCATCGACAAGACAGCACATAAACAATAACAAACTGATGACAAATTGTCTCATAGTGTTCAGAATAGTTTTTATAAATTTTGTTGTGAGATTTTAAAACAAATGTTGTAGCTGGTGGTGGTGCTCTGTATTGTATAGTTATAAACTGCATCAATCGAAAACTTCGTAATGTATGCAATCAATAATATGGAAGAGCATAAAAAAATAGTTTGACTTATCCATAACCGAGGCCTTCTTGGCTGAATAATTCATTATTTATTGCATACATATTACATATATTACTTGGCTGAGAAATTTGAAAATTTATTTCTGCTTGATTTGGAATCCATTTCCCACTAGGATTTCATATCATAATTATTTGCTCAAACTTTTATTATTGTTATTATTAATTCTTTCATTATATTTCTCATTTATTTAGTTTTATATCTATTATTATTATGACCATATTTCTATTCATCAGTAACAAAAGATATTAAAAAATTTACAATTTTGGAAAAGTTTTACTGTCATATCCATGAATAAAAACATCATTTTTTTTTTTTGTTCAGTGGGATGTTATCCAAAATCAGATAGAATTCAGATTTTATCTAATTTGTATGATTAGATCCTCCATCAGAAACGCTGTGGCTGGGTTTGAAATTCGCGCCTAAAGTTGTAGATTCCTCTACATTCTATAACATTTCAGCGCCATCTCTTGCCTCACTAGTAATAACTTCGGACGAAAAGTTAGTCGGTTTTTAGCAGTACGAATACAAGGCCGTTTTCTATCTTTCTTCTCTTTAATCTTTGACTAGTATGCTTCAAGCATTAGATTCTACTTAAAAGTTTACCAATAGCCTATAGATGGGGCATTTTGAATATAAAGCGGATACTGTACTATGTTATAAAGTAATTTATTACAGAATAATTTTCATAGATGGCACTTGCGAGCTGAACTGAATTACAATAATTCGAGTCTAACTCCGCGCATCCACCAAATCCAAAAGCGCGAAATACAGTACCTAGAAATTTGTGCGTTTTTTGTGCAGGTTTTACTAACATGAAATGTGATGGAATATTATTTGTCAATGAGAAAACTAATTTCTTCAAATTGAGCCCCCAATAACACTAACGCATCAAAAAATGCATAGTGTGACATATTTGCAACTTACTATTTTTTACACACATGTTCTGGAAAACAGCGTGCCGGCCAAATGTCTCTAACTTTCGGTTTTTTTGCCGAAAATGGTCTGAAATGATTCAAGGTCAAATTTTCAGGGCAGGTGGCGCGTCCAAATGCGTCGGACAAGTTTGTTAATGGGCATAATCGGCCCAACGTCAAGGATGGCGTAAGGATAGAATAACAAAATCGACAAAGAACACAACTGACTCTCCTTAGTTGCACAAGCTCCTAGGAGGTTATACGAGATCTTTGGGAAGACCTAGGAGGGTCAGTATATTATAATCATGTCTATAGCACCAGCGCAAATGCAGATTTTCTTCTCTATGGAAGAAAAAGGCTAAACACGCGCGCAAAAAGCATTGACATGACCTAGCTCGGCTCAAGAGTGTAGTGTAGTTACTTTAATAGTGTTCATAATAAGTCCACAGTGAACTCAAAATAGAATATAGCACAGTTCAGCTCATTGTATGTTCACTGGTTGGTGGTTTATCTAACCACACTAAACCGGGTGTTTTCAGTCTGTAAAGGTCTTATATAGGTTGACGGCGTTGCAGTCCCTGACCCTCTTACGGCAATAAATGTACGTCACTGTACATCGCTCAAGGTTTCTTCATCGCAGAGGGTCGGAGATCGTAAGTATTTCCATAGGTGCCACTGGTGGCATTTTCTCCGTACCAGTTCGCAACTGATGCAATTAAGTTTCCTAGAACTCCTTCGGTTGTCATTCAGTGTTGGCTCTTTGGGGGAACACTGAGCGAGGAGGTGACCTAGTTCGACTCAAGCGGAATATTTGTTGATGGTTAAAATCAATCAATATTTCACAGTGTGTGTTTTTTTACTTATTGTATATATGCGATGTTTGGTGAATTGATTCATTTTGATCAGTTCTACCTTCTGTTAAAAAATGGGTTCAAGCCCTGTGGACAGGAGCTTTCTGGCGCTCTAGTTCAAACAGACAAATTATATCTCCGAAAGTATTGGTTTCTCAGAGTTGGGAATTATATCAATGTATTCTTATGATAGAACTGCATCATAAAGGAAATTCAATTCAAATAATAGTTTATTTATCAAGATTAAATGAGCAATCTGAGAATGAGAACTGCACCATGGCAGAAACCAAATTAAAATAGCTGAAATGAATTTGACTCTCTCTTATAGAACAGGATGAAAAGTACGAGTACGAACACAGATCATATAATCAAGCTTAGATAGAATAATTATAGCATTCTGTGAAAACATAGAAGTATGATTCATTATTGAAATTTAGAACTTCATCTTAGCAGAAATTGAATTCAAACATCATAGAATTCAAATTCAACAAGAGTGCCAAAAATTATCAATCCAAAACCAATAGACGAATTCTACCCAACAACGAACTCATCCGAGATATTCATTCCTCAATTCTATGATGAACGATAATATATATCTTTCCTCAAATCTACTCCAATACACCAATATTCCAGTTTTGTTTTTAGTGGAGATATTCTGAACTCAATATTATTAACATACCATTCCCATCATCATATGGATTGACCATCGGCATGAAAATATCAACCAACAAAAAGTATGATATTATATGAGGAGTAACTTTTCAAAACGCATTATGGGCGAAATTGAGTTTGAAGCGGATTCAGAAATGTTTTCTGTTGCTCTATAGCCCTATGTAAACAAAATCTTCCAAATGGCATTATGTCCCTCTGTAATTCAAATCCAAAGTATGTAAGCCGCATCGCAATGAATTATGTTTACGTTTGCATTTTTAAAAGAAATAAAATATAACCAAAAACATGTTTTATCGATTTGCTCATGTTAATTAGGTTACAGGCCAACACTTACTGTGCAGACTGTTTTCTCTAAATGTATAAAAAATCGCAACAAACAGCATTATTTTCAATTTCAACCACATCAAAACGCATTATATACAATGAGATGAATCAAAACGCATTAAGTTCAAACGTTTTTTACATTTTCTGTGTATATCTGATCAATATTGATTTAAATGAGATTAGTTATTACCTTTAGGTGTAAATTTCTATTAAACAAACTCGACATACTCAAAATATAAGCCAGGGAGGAAGAAAAAATCGTTTTTCGTTGATTCCCAATAAAATGGTTTTTGGACTTAATGCGTTTTGATAAGTTGCTCCTCATATTATGATTCTCATATTGATACCATTACTGGAATGAATGACAATGAGACAACGTCAAAGTTGACATTATAACAATTCATAGAATAGCCACAGAATAATTCTATCATTGAAATTTTGAAAAATATAATATAAATATATATCTCCGAAAGTATTAGCTTGTTAGAGTTTAAAATGATATGAATGGATTCTTATGGTAAAACTGCTTATTGAAAAAAATTTAATTTGGAATTTGTTCTGTAAAAAAAAAATTTTTTTTTTGTTACTCCGAAACCATCGGTCAGATTTTGCCCAATAACGAACTTAGCCGAGATATTTATTCCCCAAACCTACTCTGAAAATTTCAACTGTCTAGCTCATTCCGTTCGAGAGTTATCGTGCCTACGGCCGGACCGGCCGGACGGCCGGCCGGCCGGACAGAATGACTTTCGACCACGAATTCTTGATCAGTGAGTCGAACCAAATCGTTTAAGACCATTTTCATCGAAAAATTCGAAAATTACAGACATTTGGGCAAATTGATAAGCACTCAGTTCCGAGGAACTAGAGCGCCAAAAATGACTGACCTTTGAAAGCACCCCGCATTTAATTTTGTTATTGTTTATTCGATTTGATATTGCTAATAAAAAAACATGGAAATCTTAAGAAAAAAAAGTTATTGAGATTCCCCAAAAAAGAAGAAAAATAAAATGTTTTCGGTTCTGATGATGGGCACTTTTACTAGGCTTGTGAGAGCGTAATTACACATATTTTCCTTCCTGGACTAGTGGAGTCACCTCACCAGTACATATCCAGCTGATGCTGAAAAACACTAAGGAACTCAGGGTGTTCCATCCCTTAGTGTGAAGGGACTTTTAAAACGATATGTATTATTTTTTATTTGTTCGTTTATTTCCTTTGGTCTTTTTGCTCGCACGTTCTAGGGAACAGCGTGCTAACATTTTGCCAAATGTCGGTAACGCGTGAATTTACGATTTTTTCCTTTCCGAAAATGGTCTCAAACGATTAGGTCCGACTGATGATGAATTAGAGGTAAAATTCGAATCTTTCCGGCCGGTCATTGCTAGGATAACTTTCGAACGGAAAGAAGAGATAGTGACCTGAAATCTGGGTATGTTGTGCATCCGAATACTTAAGTTAATTTTATTGGGGGTTTTCTCATGAGCTCTTGTATAATATGTCGAATTCTTTGGTTCCCTGTTGCACTAACCCCTACTGATACACATGATGGGATATACTCCCCTTGTTCCCTGGTAGGGTGAAACCTCCGGAAAAAAAAGTTAAAGAGTTGGAACACAATACTCATACAGTGACTATATTGGAAATAAAATATAGGCACTGCGAATACACAGAGAAGAAGACGACACTGGTGCATATTGGTTGGCTATACGTTCCAGCAAACTGTTTGTTTTTGTTCGATGTGTAGATGGTAACAGCCAAGCACATAGTAAAGGATAGAAGAAGAAGAAGAACCCCTGCTAATACTTTTTGTTTTTCTTCCATACACATTTTATATCGTTTGATATTAAAAAATGTAAAACTCTCAATAAGAAGAATTATATCTATATAGTTACATGTAAGTATCCAAAATTGCATAACAAAGGATTGAAGAAGTGTACAGAATGAGTAAATTATCAATTAAAATTTCTGATTTTCGTAACACAAAATGATTCAACCGTCTGAATTAATCTTACTTACTCAGTAAGTACTTGACGTCAGTGGCAACTTTTGTATACTTATGTTATATTTCGGAAGCATGTTTTTTTCCATTGTGTTAATTGCCTTGGAATGTATTTATGGAATGAATTATTCAGTTTATTAGCAATAATCAGCGTAGGAATCCCCAGTGAACTTAATTCGGATGACAAAAGTTTCACTTTCGGCGTAGATGGTATGTTATTCATTCATTCAGTTGATCCGGTTCATATTTTACCACGAAAAACGATGGAATTTTTACACAATGATAAATTTCAATTCAAAATCTATTACTGTCCAATTGTATTGAATTCAATCTTATTTTCACCATCTATTTCAATTTAATAAAACACAGCTCTTAGAACTACTGTCGCAGATCGCTGCTATTGAAAATTTTAGATTGGTTGGGTCAAAAACTAATAGTGCTGTGACTAAGGAGCGTAAGGACACAGTAACAAAACTGATTCTTCTAACTCGCTCAATCTCTCGGAAGCTTATGAGGAGTCTCCTTGGGAAAAACCTAGGAGGATCAGTATAATAATATACTATAACAATACCTAATACACTTTCTGACTTTCAGGTATGAATTAAATCATAAAAATTTGAGATTATCAGAGTAAATCGATAAGAATAATATGCTTGTAGCTTATCTCATGATACTACTGGATTTTTGTGCCAAGTTTTATGAATAATCCTTCAATTATTTAAAAGGAATCTCTAACGATTTTGGGCAAACTCAATTTTGTCCTTGAGCTGAAAGACTCTTCTTTCCAGCGAACCAGTGAATTCAAACCTCGTCACTTATATCGTTTTCATATAGATCGTTAGTTTCATTCTGTTGTAGTGCAACATAACATTAAACATTTTAGTCCTCAAACCACCTCTCAAGCAAAAAACTTTATTTTCCCTACTCCAAATAACCTCTCAACTATATTTCGAATTCTTTTATGTGCCGCGTTATAGTTTTGCTCGGAGGTCGTTATAGGCTAATAGGGCTTCACGCGACATTTTTCTCTTCTCGTCTCGTTCTCTTCTCGGAAAAGCGAGACGCGACGAGACGATACGTTTCCAAAAATATTATAGGTGATACCGAGACCACATACAGCGCAACACGAGAGTCTCGTTTTAGGTCTCGTAAAATTTTTGTATGAAGTTTTATATACGACTCGACTTTTTTCAACACCCACAGAAAACAATTGAATATAAAGAGTTTCCACTATAATTATCAATATATTTTGTCTATATTATACATCGATCGTTCTAGAAATACACGATTTTTAGAAGATTATTAATTCGTTATGACCTTGCGATAATTGAGATCATTTTTCAAGAAGAAATAGAATTCAAAACCATAAAAACGGATGCCATTATGTATTCAATACTTAACGGACAACTTTCATTGCCCCTAAATCCCAATGCTTTGAAAATTTCGTGTCTATCTGAACATCTGTAGAAATGTATTCTCTTGTGTTCCTTGTAGTGAAGATGTGAACAATTATTGTATACATCTGTGGAACTACGTATAATAAAATTGGAGAAGCAATTAAGCTATTCAATGTTTCGAAAAGTGTTATGAGGAATACGCCAAGAACACCCTCAATGATCTAACCCCTGGGAAGGTTTTCTTTGAAAACTATACCAAATTGTTTAATTCTCTTAAAAAATGTATCGACATCGATGGCCTATTTAAAACATCAACAAAACTTTCGAAATATTGGAAAGCTGACATTGAAGAATATTTGCTGTTAGAAAGAGCAAATAGGAATGAAAATATTTCACAGTGGTGGAGAGTGATGAAAAAGTTCTTCCCACACTTTCCAAGATGGCCGATGATTTATTAATGACTACATCCGTACCTGTTGAAATATTAATTTCCATAGCAGGTATGATCATGGCAAAAACACGTACATCAATCATTGAAAGATGATGTGATGCAAGCGTGATTATGTTTGAATTCTTGGTCATCGAGTTGTTTAAAAGATGAAATTATCAGGGTTTAAAATTAAAAATAATATGTACATCTACAAATATTTTTGTACAAGAGCGTAAGAAATATATCTTTACAAAATTATTCATTATTGTATACCATTAAGTTTATTTATTCTAATATTTATTATCGTTATTCAGAATTAAGCGAGACGAGACGAGACAACTGATAACGAGACGAGAACGAGACTAAATTTTTTGGGAATTAGCGAGACCGAGACGAGATTTTTTATACTCTCGCCTACTCTCGTCTCATGTGAAACCCTACAGGCTAAAGAATTGGCGTGAGAAGAAAATTTGGCATGCATATCCATTGTCTCCGATTAGCAAACCTGGAATTTGATCTCCCTGGAAACGAGTTCGAACAGCAATCCGGTTGAATATAACACTGTCATGAGTTGATCCTGGATGTCTTACAACTACATATATCAAAAATTTTCAAGTGAGGTCCACATACAACTTGTAATAACATTTAATTGAATAAAAACCGATGCACTTGATTAACTTATTTCACATAACGCAAAAGGTGCTAAATTACCTGCACATTTAAGGAAAACCAGCTTTTTCTATATTTCTATAAAGACCTCCCTGTGATCTTCTCCTGAGTTCTCAATTTTAATGTGCGTACAATCAATAGTACCCGATACTCTTAAAAAAATTGGCTATTCGGTAAAATCCACCTGTTTTTCTAATGAATACATTTTTATTCTGTGGAAAACGTTGATGGTTTTCAAGCTGTTATGCTAAACATATCGAAACATTCCTTATAGAAATACTCGGCTGACTCAAACCGCGAAGATCTCCATGTAAGAATGTACATATTAGTAAACCTATTTCCACAGATTACAGAAATGCATAAAAAAGTGCTAATAAAAGCTGAATAATTGGTGGCATTGGTACACCACGGTTACTGCTTTTCATTTTACAGTTTATCATTTACCATGGGTAGTAAAACATTTAGCACACTGTTTTTTCTGAATGTATACCGACGTTTAAATTCTGCTTCTTCCAGAATGTCCAGAGAATTTTCCATATCTCGAATATATCTTTTAGGTGCACGATTGACAACGACTTCTTCTATTTCACTATCGGATTCCCTTTCAAATACAGGATCTTGTCAGAAATGGTTTCCACATTTATATAATTTTAAAACAGGAGAGGTGAAATTTTTTATAATAATAACTTTCAGAGCTGTTTGTTGAACTGAGCAAACTTACTACCAAGCAGCTGATAGAAAAGTATATCCCCTCGTAATCGACAAGATCTCTTCCGATTGAAACCTTTAGAAATATGACCAAACCATTTCTAGCTAATAACGAACTTATCCGAGATATTCATTCCTTAAATCTACTCTGCAAATTATATTAATCAATTGAAACTTAGTCAATATTCCAGTTTTATTTTTACTGGAGATATTCTGAACGCAATTTTTGGCGCTCTAGTTCCTCGGAACAGAGTGCTTATCAATTTGCCCAAATGTCTGTAATCTTCGAATTTTTGACTGAAAATGGTCTCAAACGATTTGGTTCAGCTCACTGATCAAGAATCCGAGGTCGAAATCGATTCTGTCCGGCCGGCTGGCCGGCCGTAGGCACGATTACTCTCGAACGAAAGGAGTTAGCGGATTGAAATTTGGAAAGTGGGTTTGGAGCGTAAATATCTCAGACGAGTTCGTTAATGGGCGAAATCCATCAAGTGGTTTCGGAGTTATGGCCGATTTTAGTAAAAATATTTTTTATGAATATTTCCGAAACCGATCACTCGATCTATCTGAAATTTAGCATCAAATTGTAGAATCATGACCTTTATACGCATGTGAAGTTTTGAATTGACCAGATTACCGCAAAGTGTAAAAAAAAAATTTTGAAAATTTAAAAAAAGTTTTTCTACAATAACTCTCGAACGGAATGAGCTAGGTAGTTGAAATTTTCAGAGTAGGTTAGGGAGATGAATAACTCGGTTAAGTTCGTTATTGGGCAAAATTGGCCAGATTTAATTTGATTTCTTCCATGGTGCAGTTCTCATTCTCAGATTGCTCATTTAATCTTGATAAATAAACTAATATTTGAATTGAATTTCCTTTATGATGCAGTTCTATCATATGAATACATTGGTATAATTCCCAATTCTGAGAAACCAATACTTCCGGAGATATAATTTGTCTGTTTGAACCATATATATCCCATGTCTATGGTTTGAACTAGAGTGCCAGAAATCTCCTGTCCACAGGGCTTGAACCCATTTTTATTAACTTACAAAGTATATATTTCCATCATCATATGTATTATCCAAGAGCTATCCATGATAGCTGAGATTGTATCATGGTTCATTTTGTATTCAATCATACTTTGTTTTCTAGAACAGGAGGTATTTTATATCAAGAATTTTGAGTAGAACTAGAAATAAATATGACATCATACTCAGTTTGAAATCTCTTATCTGCAGACAGAGACAGTACCTTCTACTTCTTTATGAGATGACAATCGCAGGACATTAATATATGACAATGACGACACATAGAATATATCTTACCTAGGGTATTTTCTCCGCCGTATTCATAAAGCATTAAATCTCCGTTAAGTCCTAACTGAGGTCCTCAGTTAAGGATAAATGGGAATCGCAACCTCAGTTAACGTATTTAACGGTGGTGGAACAGGCCTTTTTCACGTTAAATGAGGTTGCCATTCAAATTTATCCTTAACTGAGGACCTCAGTTAGGACTTAACGGAGATTTAATGCTTTGTGAATTCGGTGGTCTGTATGATATGTATGTACACAGATCATCAAATTCATATTTACGATGACAGCATTCTGTGAAATCACAGAACTACGATTGAGGGTTGAAATTTTGAGTAATCAGAAAGTATTAGCTTGTTAGAGTTGAAAATAATATCAATGGATTCTTATGATGAAATTGCATCAAAAAGTTAAAATTCGTATTGTGAATATTTTTTTTTTCGTTACTCCGAAACCATCTGGCTGATTTTACCCGACAACGAACTTAACTGAGATCTTTATCTCCCAAACCTACTCTGAAAATTTCAACCGTCTAGCTCATTCCGTCCGAGAGTTATCATGTCTACGGCTGACCGGAACAGTCGGCCGGTCATAATCGATGTTGACCACGGATTCTTCATCAGTGAGTCAAACCAAATCATTTAAGACCATTTTCAGCCAAACATTCGAAAATTACAGACATTTGGGCATATTGATAAGCATTCTGTTCCGAGGAACAAGAGCGCCAAAAAACAATGATAAATAATGGTTGTACTCACCCAATAATTACACGTCCTTATCTAGTGGACCCTCATGACATTCTGAAAATTATTTTTCTATTTAAAAATAAATTTATCACTAATTAAAAAGAAGTATTTGAAGAAATAGCAAGGCATAACAGAAGAATAAAATGAATAGAATATACTTTTATCAACAAACCCACCTTTAGATTTTTAATGATTCCAGATTTTAATCTCTAAATCTCCAAAAAATATTGTATTTGCAAAATGTCTGAATCTCTGAATGTTTATTGTTACCTCGTTAGCAGTTGAATCGGATTCAATCGGATATCTTCGGTTTATGCTGAAGCCGCCATCTTATTGGGTTAGTAAGGACCACAGAAGGGGAAGCTTCACCCTCCTGGGATCATAGGGTCATAGAGGTAGTCTGCATTGCAGTCACTGGCTCCCTCATGCGACAAAAGGATGACCACCACAGACAAAAGAATCCGCGTCACAGAGGGTTGGAGTTTGTTAGGATAGGTGGCGTATGTTAGATTTTCGTTCCAGTAGTCCGCAACAATATGGCTCAAGTATCCGGGAGCTCCTTCGTTTGTCATTCAATGGCTAAGTTACATGGTAACAAACAGTACGTATCTGTCTGAATGACACTTTCCTCTTTGGGGCAACACTAAGCAATGAAATGGTTAGTCCGGATCACAAGGGAATATTTGTTGATGATTAAAATCGACGAATATTTCACCTTGTGGCTTTTAGTCCGTGAATTTTTTTTTTAATATCGTAAGCTAACTTTCATTAATCCCTAGATATGAAGGATATTCCTTAGAATTAACTGAAAAATTCACTCAAGTTTAAGCACCCAATTATGAAACATCCTGTTTGATATTCGAACATAAAAAATATATTAAATTATACCATCTTGTGTTATACTATCCACAAAGTATGCATGAAAATTCCATTATGCTGCTTTTTTATACAATGTGCATGTATAATAGATATTAATCTGATCTGAATTAATCTGATATTTATATGTTTTTTCATCATCAATGAATGAATGGATTTTGTTTAATTTATTCGGTTATTTTGTATTCCCCAATTAAACTTAACAACTAACTTTTGTAAGGTAATATATAAACTACCTTAGAATATTACATCTTCAGTGTGGAAGAATCTTCCAACAATCAAACTGAGTTCCTAATATCATCTCAAGATGAAATATCTGGTTATCTATTGCATAATCGTTCTTGTGGCATTTGCTGGAGCTCAGGAAAAATATGCTACCAAATTTAATAATATTGATTTGGACGAAATCTTAAAGAATGAACGATTATTAAACGCCTACTACAAATGCTTATTAGACGATACTGGATGTACTGCTGAAGGCGATGAGCTAAGGAGTAAGTAATTTGATGACAGATCAATTCATTAATATTCAAAGTCGAGTATTCTAATTTGTTTGCACTTGGATTATTTGGATCAGGTAAGCAACGTGTCAAGATCATTTATTCCAGAAAATTTTTGTTTCTTTGTGTGCTCTAGTGATAAACTTTTGGAATCGTGAGTAACACAATTTTTTTAATACTAACGGAAAAAAATGTGTCTATCCGTCTTATACTATACGTCCGGAGATTTTCTTCTAATCTGCTGAGGTTATATTCATGAAACTCAAAAGGCACTGACGTGAAGTGAGGAGCTTTAACGAGTGTGTTCCAGTGTGCCTTCACGCCTCAAGTTATCGTGCAAAATTTTAGCTGATTCTGAACTATAGTTTCTGAAATATAGAATTTTTGAATGTTAGCACGTAGGCTTTCCACAAGTAATTACGTAGTTTTTATTGGATCAGGTTTTTATATTTTGAGAGATAAGTAGTGGAAATAACAACAAAATTTAAGATGGTATAACTCCGAAACCGTTTGGAAGATTATGCCCAACAATGAATGTATGTGTCCAATTTGGGTGCGCAACCTACCCTGAAAATTGCAACTCACTATATCTCTTTCCGTTTGAAAGTTATCGTGGCAACGCTCATCAATCCAGCTACTGAACTCACCCAAGGCTGATTGGATCTCCAACAATATAGATCCGATCATGTTCAAATTTTGAATTTGGCTGTAGATTTAGGTTTTGAAGGCTCTCGCAAAATTTCAGCGATATTGGACGGATAGTTTCTGAGGTATAACCATTTTTTCATTGATTTTTTTTTCTAGTGATATGATACTCCGCAATAATTTGCGCGTCTACATTCAACAACACCATGTTTGAATTGGATAGGATTCCTATTTTTTGAGTTTTTGTGGAAATAACATATCATATGGGTATAACTCCAAGACCGTTAGGGCCAATTATATCCTGTTAAATGTCAAATTCGGATTCGCATCCTACCCTGAAAATTGCAAGTCGCTATCTCTTTCCGTTCTCAAGTTATCCGGAGATACATAATATTTTTCAATAATATGTTTTTAATCTTCTAGTGATACGATCCTAACAAAATTCCACATACGTCTTTGTGTTGATATTCTACAACTAGTAATCAAGTTTCAATTCAATCGGTTCTGTATTGTTTGAAAATAAAATTAATAGGTACTCGGAAATAATTTGGCCGATTGTGCCCATCAACGAACTTTTCCGTTGCATTTGGACCTCGAATTCTTCATCACTGAGTAAAACATAACCGTTTGAGATCATTTTCGGCGAAAAATTCGAAAATTACAGACATTTGGACAAAATGATAGCACGCTGTTCCCCAGAGCATGCGCGCAAAAACTTGGGAAAGCACTGAGGGAGGTCAGTCAGCTTTGGCGTGTTTGTCAAATTCATAGCCAAAGCGGCCACCCATCCAGGTACTGACCTCAACCAAGGCTGCAAATTTTTGTTAAATTAAAAGAAACTCAGTGTTCTGAAAAATATTTTTGATATCTCATTTTATTAAACTACCAGCATACGGAGAATATCGATTGCAGAATTAACCTTATTCCATTCGATTCTTTTTTTCAACACATAACACATTCACTCTTTTGTTTGATGTATTCAAGTAATTGATTAATATAATCTTTGGTGGCCAATAATGAACAGGCAGGAATGGGTAAAATCTCCAAGAATTATGTATGACTTTTACTGTCAACCCACGTAAACCTACCTCTTTATAGATATGTTGTATATACCATTGTAAACATGACAGGAAAAATATGATTGAAATATGCAAATAGAGTAATGCGCATTTAATATAATATTTCAACCTTATTTAATATCGAATTTTCAAAGCAAAATATTACATTTATATGTTTTCCTTCGATTTCATTTGGGGGCATCTTTGTATAAATCGTAAGCAATCATTAACTAGAATTCAAATGGAAGGAATAAACATTGATCTTCTATTGTCATCGAATTCGGAATACTTGAGGTGTGTATTCATTCTGAATACAAACGATCTTCTTTAGCATAATATTCATAATATTTATCAATATTTCGACGTCTTTCGTAACTCTATGTTAGTGTGGTGGACGACAATAACGTCATTCGCTAGAAGCTCACGGAAGTTCTTCGAATTCTATGAAAATTTTGCTGTTCGACTGGAACGAAGCTGGTCCACAGTATTACTTTTTTCGTTTTTTCCCAATAACTTGAAGAATACTGATCCGATCGAGTTTAAAACTGAAACTCGGCCGTAAAGTTAGGTTTTGAAGGATCAGCGATATCTGGCGGATAGTTTCTAAAATACAGAATTCTTTTAATAATGATTTTAAAATTTTCTAGTGTATCGATCATAATTCTGCATAAGTCTTTGTGTCGTTATTTTTCATTCAACACCCTAATGAGTTTTAGGCCGATCAGATCAGTAATTTCTGATTCATTGGGAAAACAAAACTTTAGATGTCTATAACTGCGAAATCACTGGATCATGCCTAATAACGATACCGACGATCAATCAAGCTAGAGTATGATTCTGAAAACTGCAAATTTTACTCGAAACTTTATAACTCCTCTTTTTGAACCGATTCACTCATTTGTGTAATGTACAGACTTTTGTGCAATTGCACCATCATTTCCTTCATAAAAACGAACTAATTTCGTTGAACATTGTGGTTAATTATGATTTCAATTGAGTGTTAGGTAAACCAGAATCACGATTTGATATACAGGATGCTCCAATTTGTAGGGCGGAAAATCCAGGAGGCGATATAGAATCGGAAAATAATATGAACTAGCTCTATGAACTTTATTCGGGAAATGCTTCATTTACAAAGTTCAATTTTGATTGAAAAAAATCGAATTATTAATTTTTGCCAAACTCCTGCAAATATTTGAATGAAATTTTCTGGGCCTCAATTTAAAGTATGGTAGCAAGTTTTGTCATAGAAACTTTTTTTGTGCTAATGAGTGGCGTCCGAACTAGCACGTGAATGGACAACTAGAAAACATAGTTACGCCGCTGCTTTTCTTGAAACTGAATATCAATTTTGAATTCCTCATTTAATTTGAGAGAAATAAGCTCTCATTCCTTTTTCTCCAACTAAGCACCTTTCTTGAGTGAATTGTGAAAATTCAAAATGATTAATGATTGAATGAAACAATAACAAAATAAACATTTAACTACTTAAATATGTAGAGAAATGAGATTATTCTAATTGCAGTCCACCAAACTCAATACATTTTCGGCATCTCCTAGTTTATGATTTTGGTACAGCTGATACTTCTTTCGGATTTTGCGCATCGCAAGATTGCTGAATTCTTAAAATCCAATCATCTCTTGCTTCTATTCGACTAGCGTATACTTTATGTTTCATATTTCACCAGATGTAAAAGTCAGGAGGATTTAGATCCGGTAACCTAGGTGGCCAAACCACTAATCCAATTCCATTGACCATGTCGTTACTGATGCAATCTCTCCCTAGTCGGCCAATCCATGTTGCGGATTATTCTTACTAACCCATTCTCTAACTGAAAATTCCGGAAGGACTCCTTCCAGTTGTATCCAGTTTAATCTTGGGGGTAGAAAATATGTACCACAAACAAAAGTGTTGATAACTCCCAACTAAACATTAAAGAAACATTCATTTTGAAATGACCGTGGCATTTTTGCTCGAGGATTTCCGTGTGCCCAAACATGAATGTTATGGTAGTTGGTAATTCCAGGTTTAATATATTCTGTTCACAGAATTGTTATTAAGGAACCAGATTGTCCTTCTGCTGAGTTTAAGAGCCATGGACAAAACCGCATTCGCTTTTCTGCATCTATAGGGTGTAAATATTCAACAAGCTGTAGATGATTTGGGTCTCTTTGTTCATCTTTCAGTGTTCGTGGTATTTGAGACTTCGGTATTTGAAGTTACTGACTGCTCTGCGAAAGTTGAGCTTTGGATTTTTTTCAAGAGTCCGAAAAATACGATTTTGTTTATTATTACGTCTCCTATTAATTTCGTTATTCACACGCAGCCCAAACCTACGAAAATTTCGATTTGCATCTGCGTATTCCTCGTTACTAAATAGAAAAACCATTTTTTGGGATTAAAAAAAATTGATGTTTATTTTCTTGAAAAGACATGGCGTAACATTTTTTTCCTTGAAAATGTCCAGTCACGTTCTAGTACGGACGTCACTGGTGGGTGAAAAAAAAATAGGTTTCATCGAAAAACTCACTACCACATTGGAAATTAAAGCCGAAAAAATTTCATTCAATTATCTCTAGCCGTTTAGCAAAAATAATAAATTTGATTTTTCTAATCAAACGAAGGATGTCCCGAATATATCTCATTAAGCAAATTTATATTATTTTTCGATTCTCTATCGTCTCCTGGATTTTCGGCCTTTTAAACTGGGCCACCCTGTACTTCCAATGATACGAATTTGAGAAAAAAATTTCTGAATCAATGCCAGATAATACTTGATATTGTGCCAATTTCCATGAAATTGATTATTGAAATTAAACCAATTTAATACTTAACATGGCTTCCTTTTTGTTCGACCACAAAGCCTATTATTTGAGAAAACAATGAAAAAACAAATTATATCTCCGAAAGTATTGGTTTCTCAGAGTTGGGAATTATATCAATGGATTCTAATGAAAGAACTTCATCTTAGCAGGAATTGAATTCATACATCATAGAAGAATTTAAATTCAACAAGAGTGCCAAAAATTATCAATCCAAAGCCTATAGACAAATTCTACCCAAAAACGAACTCATCCGAGATATTCATCTCTCAATTCTATGATGAACTATAATATATATTCTTTCCTCAAATCCACTCCAATACTCCTATACACCAATATTTCAGTTTAATTTTTACTGGATGTATTCTGAACTCAATATTATTAACTTACCATTACCTTTCCCATCATAATATGGATTGACCATCGGCATGAAAATATCAACCAACAAAAAGTATGATATCATATTATAATTATCATAATTCTACGATTGCTGAAATGAATTAGACAATGTCATGTCTCAGGAAAATAAGTTGACATTATGACAATTCATACATAGAATAATTATATCATTCTGTGAAAACGTAGAAATACGATTTATTATTGAAATTTTGAAAAATCATATCTCCGAAAGTATTAGCTTGTTAGTTAATTTGGAATTTGTCATATAAAAAAAAATCTTTTTTGTTACTCCGAAACCATCTGTCCGATTTTGCCCAATAACGAACTTAGCCGAGATATTTATCTCCCAAACCTACTCTGAAAATTTCAACTGTCTTGCTCATTCCGTCCGAGAGTTATCGTGCCTACGGATGGGCCGGCCGGACAGAATGAATTTCGACCACGGATTCTTGATCAGTGAGTCGAACCAGATCGTTTAAGACCATTATCATCGAAAAATTCGAAAATTACAGACATTTGGGCAAATTGATAAGCACTCTGTTCCGAGGAATAAGAGCGCCAAAAATTAACCAATAAGGACTATTTGGAGCTGTATTTCTCAATATATGAATTCTTTCAGAAACTCTTCCCGATGCTATTCAGATCGGTTGTGAGAAGTGCACAGAAGAACAGAGGGCTGCAGCGAAGAAAGTGGCTGCGTTCCTTATGAAAGAAAAGTCCCAATGGTGGGAAAAATTGGTCAATAACTATGATCCTGATAACGTATACAGAACAAAATTCAGGGATCAACTGATAGCTGAAGGTTTCGATATCTAATTTTTTTGAAACAAAGAACCACTACTCAACACTTTGGATTTAAATGTTATTATTGCTGTTCTATGGAATATTGTAAACTTTTTATAATCAAATTAAAGCATTCAAAAAGTCATTCAATGTTTTTTCTGGGTTTTCTGTCCCAAACACTGAAGAATAACTATAAAATAAAAGAATTTTTCAATTATTCTGAATTTTGAACATTCTGCGTCAGAAATCGATATTGTACCCTAGATACAGAAGCAATTTATTAAACAATGTTGCCTAACGAACAGTAACCAAACGACACCAACGATAAAACAACTTTTCTCTATTTCAGTATCGTAATGAGTCCATTCCAGCACTGAAAACAGTGCTGGAATGAACTCATTGCCGCATTGTTTCTAGTTATATTTTTCGTTTTGTGGTAGCCAGCACTGACATTCGATCCTATCAAATTTCAACACACGTCAATTGACAATACAATATAATCTGGATATAGTGAAATAATTGTTGAGAAAAAGCTTTATTTTCATTAAAAAATATGGTACTAGAGATTTCCTTCTTGCTAATTTTGAATCATTCCTGCTATTAGGAAACTGTTTTAAATCTGATCTCCATGCACTACGTACGTTTCAAATTCAAATTCCGTAATCTGTCAAATTAAGTAACAGTCACACCAACTACCAAGATTCAATACAAAAGTCACTAAGATGTATAATCCGAATTTTTCATTAAATTTCAACAGTATTTTGCAAAACTTGCCTGAAATAGAGAAAATATCGTCTAATACTCGTTTCAGAAGGCAATTCCAACACTCATGCGTTCGAAAACTCGCTCCTTCGTCACTTGTTTTCGAATTTCGCATTCGTGTTTTAATAGGAGCCCATTCTGCAACTTGTTTTATAATATACTATTCTGTAATGAATTTGGACAGAAGGAGTTAAGGAATAGAGATATACATTTATATCGAAAATAACAGATCATGTATGTACAATCAATGGAGACCACATGATAGATTGGATAGTAGGTGATAGATTCTGATGACATAATATAAAGAAGCCCTGTGGAAAGGGGCTTTGGCGCTCTTGTTCAAACTTTGACAAATCCTTACTCTGAGAAACAATACTTTCGGAAATATGATTTGTCAAATGATATCAATGGATTCGTATGATAGAACTGCATTATAAAAAAAAATTAAATTCGAAAAAGTGTCATTTAAAAAAGGACAAGAGTGCCAAAAATTAATAATCCGAAACCACCAGACTGATTCTACCCAATAATGAACTTATCCGAGATATTCATTCCTCAAATCTACTCTGAAAATTAAATTATATCTATTGAAATTTAGCCAATATTCTAGTTTGGTTTTTTACTGGAGATATTCTGAACGCAATTTGATTAACTTACCAAAGTATATATGTATTTCCATCATATCATATGGATTATCCAAGAGTATTATATTGTCACCCAAATGATATAATATCCTATAATCCTCATATTTCTACGATAGCTGAGGTTATTTCATTGGTCATTTGTAATTCAATATAACTTTTTTTTGTAGAACAGGAGGTATTTTATATCATGGGTAACGAATTTTGAATTGAAGCAGAAATAAATATGACATGTCTCTGATCGATAGATAAGAGGACATGTATGAACACAGATCATGAAATTCATACATACAAATATGAACATTAATTTTCGGTTACAGCATTCTGTGAAATCATGGACTACGATTTATTATTGAAATTTTGAAAAATCATATATTCCGAAAGTATATTAGATTGGTACAGTTGAAAATGATATCAGTGGATTATTATGATGAAACTGCATCTTAAAAAAATTTGAATTTGTAATGTAAAAAAAAATTTTTTTGCGTTACTCCGAAACCATCCAGACGATTTTACCCGATAACGAATTTAACTGAGATATGTATCTACCAAACTTACTCTGAAAATTTCAACTGCCTAGCTCATTCCGTTCGAGAGTTATCGTGTTAACGGCCGGCCGAATTTGACCACGAATTCTTGATCAGTGAGTCGAGCCAAATCGTTCAAAACCATTTTCATCCAAAAATTCGAAAATTACAGACTTTTCTGCAAATTGATATGCACTCTGTCCGAGGAACAAGATCGCCAAAAAGACGGCTTAAAGGTTCATGCAGCATTTCCTCCTCCTGAATTCACGTCAGTGCTTTTCTCGAATTTTGTAGATAGCCGGTCAGAATCGATTTTGACCACGGATTCTCAATCAGTGACTCGAAACAAATCGTTTAAGACCATTTTCATCGAAAAATTCGAAAATTACAGACATTTGGGCAAATTGATAAGCACTCTGTTGTTGAACAGATTAAACAATTTTGCAAATTGCTCAGCTGAAATTGACCATATTTGGCTAAATTTGTTGAAGAAAAACTTTTGACGCTGTCACAATTTCCAAAAAATTTTCTATTCGATTGGTAGATTCTTAGAATTCTCAGAATCTTTTGTGCGAAAATGTGTATAGAATGAACTGAGCAAGTTATGCAACACCATTATATTATTTTCTGTATTCTGTTTCATTATCGTCATGAGTTTAGAGAAAAATTCAAAGTGTAATTATTATGTCCATAATATTGAACAAATACAATGAATAAACGAATGTCATAGCAGCAACTAACTAATACATAATATACACAGTGTCCCCCTTGAAGGTGTTACTTTTAGAAAATTTGTATGAATAAATTATAATCTGTATATACTTAATTGTTGGATTTTTTCTGAAATTCAAATTGATATTAAATCGATTAATTCTCTGCGTGACTCTCGTACTTTTAGTATCAATAGCGACCGATGTTTCAATACCTACCTTTAATATTTGAATGACACAAATTCTGTTCTTCTAAAAATTGTGCTTTATAAAGAGTGAACGAATTTGGGTTTTTTGGTGCGCTGTTCAGGTTTTCCTATATTTCCAAAAATATAAATCTGACCTAGTTTAAATCTAGAACTTGGCTGTATAATAGAGTTTTGATGGATCTTGCAAAATGTCAGTGATATCTGACGAATAGTTTCTGAGATACATAATTGTTTTTAATAATCTTTTCCAAATTTCCTAGCTTAACGATCCTTTCAAAATTTCAAACAAGATTGAATTTAATTGTTTGAATAGAATTTCATGTACAACATTTGTCCATGTCATATTTATATTAGTTGATGTACCCTGCAATACCTCAGACCTTTGTGCTAAGTCACTATGTGGATCATTATGGATATCTTACCAGAATCTCAACTTAATGCCATAGAAGTGAATTGATAGTGAGCAGTAATCTAATTGCTTAAATTGTTGTACATTTCAAGAAACCTATTGGAATCTATTCACCAGACTAAAATACACAGATTTCTTAACCCCCAACTTACTGGTTCAATGCATCATGGTTCAATATGTTAAATTGTTATCTGCAGAGGCAATCTATCTAGTCAACAGAATCACAATTTCATGCTATGAAAATCGTGAAATAATAATCATTAATACGTTTCTTCAAGAAATCTATCTATTGCTAATTGTCGAGCATGTCAAGAGCGTTTGACTTGGGAGCGGAAGCCCCAGGTTCAATCCCGAGGCTAGGAAAGACATTTTCTAGTCACGGTAATCGCCACCATTCACTGTTGGGTCTAAAATTAACAGTGCTGTGCCTAAGGTGGCGTAAGGACATAGTAACAACGCCTACGCAGAACACAGCTGATTCTCCTTACTCGCTCGAGCTCTCGAGAGCTTATGAGAGGTCTCCTTGGGGAATACCTAGGAAGGTCAGTATAATAATTCGCTAATGATACGCTATGTGCAAAAATGTAATTCCATTTCAAATGAAGAAATTTTCAATTCAACATAAATTATTATTCCTTCACCTCGAATTTTGCTCTTGACGTCAAATTTCACTTCGATGTGCCGCTCGGAAGCACGGAAAGATATATGAACATGATAGACTTGATATTATGTCTTAGACGGAGGTTACACGGTCAATCTGCCATCATTCTCGCATCAGTTCAGTCCGTGATCTTGATCACGATGAGACTGATGCGGATTGATGGACTGACGAAGCACATTAATATTCCATCTATCCGGACCATCAATCCGTCAGTTTCCCGTCAATCTGATATCAATCCATGTTTGATGGGTTGCGTTCGAATATCAACTACACCGAGTACAGAAGAGTTTTTGAAGGTTTGATGAATTTACTCTGGAATTGACTACTCTTCATGTAATATTCGAACGGTTCCGGTTTCCATTTGGAGTTCGAGTGACAGAAGGTGCCAATATCGGAATAGGATATGTTGGTATTAAGAAAGAACCTATTATTATCATTGTTTCACATATATGTAACTCTAATAATAAATATTATTGTGAGCAGCATTAAAACTATTAAATAACCTCAACTTGACTCACAGAACATAAAATAAACTCTTCATAAAACAGGGAGACAAAGATAAGAGATTTTCCGTCCCATGAGTTATGTCAATTTTGAGTGGAATAAAATGAACCCAGCTATTTTGAAGAGTTACGAGAGTTAACTCGGAGTCGAATACCCGACATAGAGTAAAATATCGAACGACGGTCATAGAGTGTTCCTTCACACAAAAAAACATTCTCTTGCATTAAAACTCCGAATTTCTTTGAATATATGTTCTCATTTTAAATACATATGGTCATATTTTGAAGATATGACATTAAATTGAGTGCATTCATTTCTTTATATAAAATATATAATTTTTTCATTTTATTTCCTTATTCTGAGAGCTCTTCTTTGAATTGAAAGTTTGAAGTTTTGTGATTGAAGTCATTAATCCTAAATACAAAGAATTACTCGTGATATCAAATCAAACCTTTATGAATTCACAGTGAAGACCTACGCATAGGTATAATCCAATGATGCAAAGTGCGCCTTCTTCGATCGGAATAATAATATCGATTTTTTGCAAAATTTTGAAGGTGTTCTGAAATTAGGGAATTACCTACCTATTACTATATTGTTTGTTATAATTTGAAGGAAGAAGTGAACTATTCTGTATTATGTATGCCACATTCCTAACTATAGTTGCAGTTAAGAAAATAAAGAACTTTAACGAAATATAGATATTCAGAAATTTGTTCATTAAACATAATTACAAATACGGATGAATTCCTGCCAAAAGGCTTGAACCAAGTTGCACAAGGTACTTTCCATACGTAGATAATTCTAATATGCTATTGAAATTGAACCTGAAATGAAAAAGTGTTCTTTATACGACGTCATTTGTTCATCATGGCAATTTTGCGTCTACTATAGAATTGTAACACTTTCTGAAACCGTAACGCTTCTCTCCGATTCATTTTCAGAAAATACTGTAACACATTGTGTCACACCTGTAACATTCGCAATATTCCGACGTTCAGAAGCCTGACATGTCCAACTCATGCGCAGTTAACATTTGCTTCGGTAAAATGACCCTTAAGTAACATCACATCAAATTACCCATCTTGTCTCTGCGTCTAAGTTCTCACTATGCATGCGCTATCTCTTTCTTGTAGCGTTTATCCTAAATAAGGAATAAATTGTTCTTCAAATCTTCTATTGTTCTATTCCGCATTTCCGCCATTAGCGTTGCTTGTTTGTGTCAGAATTTACAATATTCGGAAGTGGTTGTGGCGTTGGCCGTTGGTATTATATCGGTTTAACCGAAAACAAGATAATCTTTTTCATTAAAGGAGTGTTGAAGTGTGATTATAATTCTTACCTACTTTGGTAATTATGGAAAATAATAAGGAACTTGAAGAATTACTTTTATCGTGGGGAGTCGAGATGGAAACAGTCCCGAAATTCCAAGGTGTAGTGTAAACTTTTATGAAATTAATGTTATTATGTATGAATATCTCTCAATGTTAAAAATTGATCTGAATAATAATATGCCAACATTTTTGGAAGTTTCAGATATATTATAGAATATGTATTATTGTCAGTCTGTTTATTTGTTTGGTCAAATATGGCACACCCAAGTAAAGCATTTGATTCACATTGTAAAGCTTATATTATAGAACAGTCAAATAAAGAAGCAATTTTATCTTTAGACATATTTGAAATCGATATGGCATAAAATATAAAGTTTCAGATAGGGTATGCATAAACCCTATCTGTATTCCGTAATAATATTCTGCAGATGTGCACAATTATCATTCCATGTCTATATTATATAATAGAACAGTAAATATTTTAATCATTACAGCTTTCTTGGAACTTTTTTGTTTATGTAAAATATTGTCAAGATTTAAAAGTTTTCATAATTTGTTATTATAATCGTCTGTTGGGTGTACACTGTACATATACGAATAAACGATGAACGTTCGTTAGAATATCTCAAAGAAAGACTCTCGAGAAAAACACTTGAAATGTTATAGCTAAGCTTTGTTAGGAGAGTTTAATTCTTGGAAAAAATTCAGATTCGTTCGACTTCCGGTTTCACTGGAAATGATACCATCTTTCGTTTTTTGAATGTAATACCCAGTTTTTTCATCTTTAATCAGATTACCCATTAAATTCTACATTGTTTTAATGTGTGAGATCTGAAAAAACCCCTTAAATTTTCTCAAATGGGGCTTCATTCCCATGTTAATAACTTGTAGATTTTTGCATTAAAAATCCTAATTCTCTAGCTTCTATCAGAAGAAATACCAATTCTTCTCCTTCGTTAAAGCTTAGCTATAAAATTTCAAGTGTTTATCTCGAGAGTTTTTCTTTGAAATATTCTAAGCAACGGTGTTCGTGAATCACCTTGTATTGTATTATATATTATTATATATATGTTTCTAATAAATGGTTGCTTTATTCATTATCGTTTTTTATTATATCTTCTATCCAAAACAAGATAAAGCTAATAAACTATGATCGAAATTGAAAAAGTGGGAAAGCCCAGCTTTGGCGCTCTTGTTCAATCTTTGACAAATTATAACTCCGAAAGTATTGGTTTCTCAGAGTTGGGAATAATATCGATGAATTCTTATTTAGTTTAATTTCTTTTTGGATAAAGTTCTATCATAAGAATCCATTGAAACCATTCCCAACCCTGAGGAAGCAATACTTTCGGAGATATGATTTGTCAAAGTTTGAACAAGAGCGCCAAAGCTCTTGTCCACAGTTTAGTTTTTTATTTCCGAGTACATAATTCCTTTGAATATAGTCTTTTGGAAACTTTCAATTGATATGATCTAATCATCCAATTAAGATCTTGTTGGTCTTATTATGAGGTAAGATGACATGAAGCTGGAGAAAAGATGTGTTTATTCCAAGAGCTTTGAGTTCAAATTTAATGTCGCTGCGACCACAAATTCATTATTTCGGGGCATCACATTGAAATCTTTTTCTTTTGAGTGAAAATATTGATTTCCTTCATCGGAACTACCAAAGCACTCTCTTCAAGCTACCCAATCATTAAAGTGAAATCTTGAAACCTTGTTTTGAGAACATGATACTCTTATTTTTATGTTTCCAAGGAATATAGTCAATTCACATTAAGAACTTGATTTAATGTTGTGTTTCTTAGTTTTGATGAAATAAACTTGAAGAAATTACTTACTTGATTTGAAAACCTATGTCATAGAAACATATCAAAGTTAGGGCAACCTCAGATTGAGGTAGCTGGCCTCAACTCAAGAGAATATTTGTTTGTGTGTTGCCATGAGCTATGTCAATTTCGAGTGGAGTAAAATAAACCCAGCTCTCTTGAAGAGTTACGAGAGTCGAATACACGGATGTTTTCGGACGACAGTCATAGAGTAAAATATACACAACTTTTCGGTTTTCGAACGCAATTTAGTAAATTATACTCTACGGATTAATATTCGAACGCAACCCAGGCACATCAAAAACTGATGACAACTTCGCTACGAATGCGTACGTTGATGGACATAATCACCCAAATGGTTTTGGAGTAATACTCATCTGAAATTTTGTTGTTATTTCCTAAATAATCCAAAAAATAAGATCCGATCGAATTGAAACTTGGCAGTTAGGTGTAGAATGCTAAGTCGCAAATTTTTGGAGAGTTTCGTGAGCATGGTATCACTAAAAAAGGGGGAAAGCCCCGTGGCAGGAGCTTTGGCATCTCGTTCAATTTTTGACAAACCATATATCCGTTGGTTTTTCAGAGTTGGGGATGATATCAATGGATTCCTATGATTGAACTGCATCTAAAAATAATAGTTTATTTATCAAGATTAAATGAGCAAGCTGCAATGATTCAACCTCGTCGTATGGCTTGTTGCAACTTACACTCGGTGCATAGTTTGCACAACTCGAAATACCTAAGGAAAGTATAATCCGAATGTCTAGAGCAAGGCTGGAGACAATCATAGCAGATTGCACATTTATTCTTGATATTTGAATAGGTATAGCTATAGGCTGACGAACAAATAATTTTAATAGTTCATTTAATCTTTTTCAAAGATTAAATATGTATTTTATATTCTTGGTTTTCTTTATTTGGAAACTTATCTCATTATACGACAAAATAATTAATAAAATACAATCCGCTTTTTATAATTTAATATTTCATGCCACTAACACATTCATTCTGTATTATGAACCTTATATCAAGAAAAAATATTTGATACACAAATGTAGATCCGTATTTAAGCATTTTTTTCCAGCAACATTATGAAAATACTGTATTCAGGAATAAGTCTCACTACTTAAGGAAGTAAAAGGTGATATCAACCTCAGTGTTCAACGAACAGTAGTTTCTTTTGATGATTCCATTATGTTCTTCTTTCCTATTGCCTTCATAAACTACATCATTAAAATTATCCAATTCTAAATCATCTGAAACATCATCCTCAATATTTACACATAAATTATTCAATATGCAACAATTCAATATTATTTTCGGTTTCAAAACAGTCTTGTATATATATTCACAAATTCAAGAATCGGAAACTTGTTTTCTAACAGAAAATATTTTTGAAGTACGAATTGACATGCCTTTAATAGCTAGATAAGATTACATTTCTGAACAATGAACACAGAAATATAGAATTGGCATTCTGTGAATACATAGAACTATGATGTATTATTGAAATTTTGAAAAATCATATCTCCGAAAGTATTAGCTTGATAGAGTTGAAAATGATATCAATAGATTGTTATGATGAAACTGCATCTTAAAAAAAATTAATTCAAAAGTTGTAATGTAAAAAAATTTTTTTTTCCTTACTCCGAAACCTTTGGGCTGATTTTGCCCAATAACGAACTTGTCTGTCGAACACTTAACCGAGATATTTATCTCTCAAACCTACTCTGAAAATTTCAACTGGTTAGCTCATTTTTTTCGAGAGTTATCGTGTCTACGGCCGGACAGAATAGATTTTGATCAAGGATTCTTGATCAGTGAGTCGAACCAAATCGTTCAAACCATTTTCATCCAAAAAATCGAAAATTACAGACATTTGGGCAAATTGATAAGCACTCTGTTCCAAGGAACAAGAGCGCCAAAAAAAATAAAAATATTTCTTCAAACATTATATATTTCAGTAGCTATTTGTCAGATTCAGCTGAGATTCCGCCCAAATGTCCATTCCGAATTTTATTTTTGCAATATTTTCAAAAATACAGATCTGATCTATTGAAATGTACTACTCGTTTGGAAAAAAAAGGCTTGATGGTTTATGCAGTATTTCGTGAGGGTGTGTGAGGCGTGAATAGACAACAGAACATGCACGCAAATGCTCCTGACTTCACCTCAGTGCATTTTAAGAAATGTTGTTTATTGAAAACTAGTATCACATCATTCAAACGTTGATTAATGCTTGCATTATTTAATATTCCACCACCTCAATGTCATTCTCTTCGTAGAGCATGTAACAACATTAGGCAACAAGGTTTTTTTTGGACAATGTGAATAACATTTTTAATGACTGTATTAATTTGTTATCTTTAATGTATGAGTATTATATTAATTTAGGAATTTTTTATCCCAATTAGAAATTTCCCACTAACTCTCTGAATATTGTATGCATGTATATATATCCTCTCGAAATATTTCGTCTTCAGTGTAAAATCCAGCTTCGATTAGTGAACAATTGAATATTCTTTTAAAAATGAAGTTTGTGTTGATATGTTGTATTATTATTTGTGGGGTCGTCCTTGCTGATGAAGAAAAATATAGTTCCAACTTAGGAAACGTCAATTTGGACGAGCTCTTGCAGAATGATCGGTTACTCAACGCATATTACAAATGCTTGTTAGATGGGTCAGGATGTACTCCAGAGGGAGAAGAGCTTAGGAGTAAGTTTTACTACTAACAGCTTTATAATTATGGTATACCCAATGGTGGTTTTGGGATTTGAAAAAAAAAACACATACCTACATACAAAAAAATACATATATTGTTGAGCAGTTTATTGTATTCTATTTATTCGGAAATCTGAATAAAAAAAATAATTACAATGTTTTAATAACTATAACGTTCAATCTACTTTGTTGGCAATAGAGCCAAGAGTCCGAGAGTCATTATCATGACGTTTTCAGACATTTTGGCCGGTATCTCATGAATATAATCTCTAATGTTCATTTTCAAATCATGAATTGATGTTGGTTTAATAGAGTAGACCAGAGAGAGTACTGCACAAAAGTACTTATGAGTACTTTGAAATGAACTCATAGGTATTTGTGTTTAAGTACTTTTTGGCGCTCTGTTCAGGTGAGAAGGATCCCTATCAGTTCGTCCAAATGTCTGTCATTTTCGCCCGAGGATGGTCTCAAACGATTAGTTTTGACTCATTGATGAAGAATCCGAGGTCAAACTTGATTGTGTCCGGCCATCCGGCCGGCCGTCAGCACGATTACGCTCGAACGCAATGAGTAATAAAATAATAGGTTGGATGTCACAATGTGTCTCGGCTAAGTTCATTAGTGAACAAAATCCGTCGAGAAGTTTCGGAATTATATAGCCATCTGAAATTTTCTTTTTTCAAGAACTCGAAAAAAAACTGATCTGATTAAATTAACGCACGGTACTTATGTAGTTGAGAAATACTGGCACGAAGACTTATGCAGAATTTTGTGAGGGATCACATAACTAGTAAATTCAAAAAAAAATCTGAAATTTTAGGAACAATCCGTCCATTATCGTTGAAATTTTATGAGAGCTTTCAAAACATTATTTTACAGTGAAGTACTAGATTTGAACTCGTTCGAATCTATATTATAGAAGATTATGATAGTTTCACAGGAGTAGGACAGTAGCAATAAAAGACTAATTTGAGCTAAGCCAACGTTTCGTCCATATATTTAGACTTCATCAAGGCTACAGATAAAATAAGATAAGCCAGGTATAAGTTAACAGCACACAAAATATATGTATAAATAAAATGGTGGACAATTCTTTATAATCTTACCAAGTTCATTAAGTCGAAAACAAAAGTGTTCATAGGCAGTAATTAACACTTTGTCAACAAAATATATATAGGACAATCAAGACAGTTGCGCAAAGCACGAATAAAGGAGCACAAACACGATTGTGACATGAAATTCCGGGACAAGGAAAATTCTACTGCCCTCGCAGCACATCATTTTTCAGAGGGTCATACGTTCGACTTCGATAATACGAAAATCTTGGATTACCAGTGGAATGGTAGAAAAAGGAGCATCAGCGAAATTATATTTATAAAACAAAATACTGTCAATTATAGAACCGACACACAAGATCTCAGTCAGGTTTATTCAAATACAGGGTCCTGCAATAGTGCGTTACGCTTTCATAGCTGCCAAACCAGATCTTTTAGAAATTTAGTTTGAAAGCACGCTCTTTGTAGTTTCAATCTGCATCTCAGGAAATTATTTTCTAATATACAGGGTATTCCGAAATCTAATCATTCAACAAATGAGTGATTTTTTAAATGGACCACCCCTTTTATTTTCGCATTTTTTCAATGGTCTTCAATACTTCTATTTTGAAGCAAAATATTAGAGATATTTTTCCAACAGTATTCACAGAAAACTGCAAAAAGTTGAGGGAACAGTAGTTCGCTAAAAGTCCTCTACCTATTTCCAAAAGCGATAGTAACATGAATTTGATCAGAATTTTTTTTACCTGAAGAATTTGCCTAGTCATCGTTCCTAAATGATCAACCTGTCGTATATTAATGTTCAAATCTTAAAAATTTCAAATTGATATTTCTCGGTTTTTTCAAATATAACACCCTGTATTTTTTCCATGGTGATGTAGATAATTGAATAACTTACATTTTCTTAAAAGTAACCTTACGACTATTTTCACTTCTGTGTCCAGCAGACACCAAAAATGACAAGATGGCCTGCTAGATCATCGGATGTAACCAAACTAGATTTTTTTGTGGGAATACATAAAGGGAATCGTGTACGATGAAGTTCCAACAACAGCTCCTAATATGCGAAAGAGGATTGTGGCTGCCTTCTGAAGCATTACTCCAGCCATGCTGATGAGGGTTAGTCCTTTGGAACACAAAGCGATCCGATCGTTGAATGACCCACTGACCCTCATCAGCATGGCTGGAGTAATGCTTCGGAAAGCAGTCACTCTTTCGCATATTAGGAGCTGTTGTTGGAACCTCAAAAAAAAATCTAGTTTGGTGTTATCCGATGATCTAGCAGGCCATCTTGTCATTTTTCGTGTCTGCTGGACACAGGAGTGAAAATAGTCCTTAGGTTACTTCTGAGAAAATGTAAGGTATTCAATTATCTACATCACCATGGAAAAAAATACAGGGTGTTATATTTGAAAAATTCGAGAAATAACACTTTTAAATTCTTAAGATTTGGACATTAATAACGGACAGCCTGTATACGACAGGTTGATCATTTAGGAAAGACGACTAGGCAAATTCTTCAGTTAAAAGAACTTATGATCAAATTCATGTTACTATCGCGTTTGGAAATCGGTAGAGGACTTTTAGCGAACTACTGTCCCCTCCACTTTTTGCAGTTTTCTGTGAATAAGATCTGTACTGTTGGACAAATATCTCTAATATTTTGCTTCATAATAGAGGTATTGAAGACCATTGAAAATATGCGAAAATATAAGGGGTGGTCCATTTAAAAAATCACTCATTTGCTGAATAATTTTATTTGGGAACACCCTGTATATTAGAAAATAATTTCCTGAAATGAATTCTGACTCTCTTGACCGGCGAGGGAGACGGACGTGTGAGCGGAGCTCAGTGTTTAATCGTGTTTCGGGGACGTTACGGGTCTGCACTGGTTACCATTCGATTGTGAATAAAATGAGGTAAATATGAGAGAAATCGGTCGACGTTTTCTACCACAAAACAACGAAAATTTTCAGAAAATTCCATATTTCCCATTCAAACTACGTAAATATCGCCCGTAAGAAATTATACATAAGTTATTCCAACACATATACGGCCACAAAAACTCGGGGCCACCTCCTGAAAAACATGCTTCTCGCCAGATATCATTATTCCATCTAATTTACGTATATAATACAGAAATCATTGAAAGTCTCAGGATCCAGTGGCGGGACTTTCAATTGACGCACGGGTCACAGAGTACTTCCTGGACCCCCTACACTACGCTGCCTTCAAGATCCCGGCACAGCACTGTCTTCCAGTGATCCCTCTTCTTCCTGCTATAATAAGCGGGATACATCTGGAACGGGCTGGAGTATTCCCCAGTAGAATTGAAACTACAAAAGGCGTGCTTTCAAACTAAATTTCTAAAAAGTCTGGTTTGACAGCTATGGAAGCGTAACGCACTATTGCGGGACCCTGTATATTGGACAGATATCGGGTGAAATAAAAATATCGGAGTGTGATTCATGTGTCAGTTTGTTCAGATCAGATTTATATTTCCTCATAATAACACCTTTCAATTGTTTTGTTGTTTCTATGTCCAATTTTGTTGACAAAGTGTTAATTACTGCCTATGAACACTTTTGTTTTCGACTTAATGAACTTGGTAAGATTATAAAGAATTGTCCACCATTTTATTTATATACATATATTTTGTGTGCTGTTAACTTATACCTGGTTTATCTTATTTTCTCTGTAGCCTTGATAAAGTCTAAATATATGGATGTAACGTTGGCTTAGCTCAAATTAGTCTTTAATTGCTACTGTCCTACTCATGTGAAACTATCATAATGTTTACCCGAGGACGTGAGCATATCGTCTTCATTATAGAAGATATTAGGGAAATACAGAAAAATCATAAAAACTGAAATTATACATTTGAAAACAAGTTACCAACGGTCGCCAATAAAATTCGTTCATATAATCCACCTTTCACCGTAGATCCGTATAGCTCTGATGGTTGAAGCTCGGGCCATAGAAAGAAGATACTACATATAGATCTTAAACTTTGGCCGATTATGCCCAACAACGCCTTCATTTGTTCCTTTCAGATGCGCAACCTACCCTGAAAGTTGCAAGGCACTATCTATTCCCATTCGAAAGTTATCGTGGTCACCCATCAGGCTACTGAACTCACCCAAGGCTGCTCGGATGCCCAAGAATATAGATCCGATCGTGTTCAAATGTGGATCTTGGCTGTAAAGGTTCTCGCAAACATTCAGCCATATCGGACGGATAGTTCCTGAGATACAGAATGTTTCCCAAAGATTTTTTCATAATTTTCTAGCACCACGGTCCTCACGAAATTTCGTAAAAATTGCACGTCGGTATTCTACAACTGATTACCATGTTTGAATTGGATCGGATTCATATTTTTTAGTTATTGAGGAAATAACAACAAAATTTCAGATGGCTATAACTCCAAAATCATTCGTTCGATTTTGTCTATTAACGAACTTACATGTCAAACTCGAATGCGCAACCTACCCTGAAAATTGAAAGTCGCTATCTCTTTTCGTTCTCAAGTTATCGTGAGATATATAATATATAATAATATTCATCCCAAAGTTTCAACTTTTCAGTGCCGGTTACAGTGATTGTGATTCATTTTTCCATTCTCACATGCTTTTTTTTTGTCTTTCTTTTTTTCTCTTTTTGAGATTTCTCACCAATGTTTCATGCGTACCAATTGTATTATTTTTCATTTTGAGTTAATAGGTTTTTCTACCTCAACTTTTTTTCTTGTAATAATAATAATAATAATATTTTAATAATGTTTTTGAAAATTTTCTAGTGATAGGATCCTCAGTCCTCAGGAAAATCAGCATCCTTAAATTAGTTATCAAGTTTCAATTCGATCGGATCTGTATTGTTTGAAAACAAAATCAATACTCGGAATCCGTGTCGCGAATAATACTCATTAACGAACATAACCGTGGTATTCGGATGCTCAACCTATACCCTAGAAATTTCAAGTTGCTATCTCTTTCCGTTCGAAAATAATCGTGAAAACAGTCAAAGCTAGAACTTTGCTATGCAATAAGGTTTTGAGGGCTGTTGCAAAATTCCAGGGATATCTGAACAGTGATATAAATAAAAAAAATTGGTTCAAGCACTGACGTGAAGTCAGGAGCTAGTCTATTGTCTACTCACCTCTATTGGACACTCTTTATCGAATGTAGTATCGATATATACCGTTTTCTCAGCTTTTATAATATATATCTATACATTTAATACCATTATCATGACATACATATTGAGAGAATCTATGATCACATAATTTTTAATTCTTACACAAATATATTAAGTTGTTGAAATTGAAATATGAAAAAAATTGGTTCAAGCACTGACGTGAAGTCAGAAGCTTTTGCGCGTATGTTCTATTGTCTAATCTTCTGTATTGGACATCCTTTATCGAATTTACCATGGTAAATTATGTTGTCCATACGCGCAAAAGCTTCAGACTTCACGTCAGTGCTTGAACCAATTTTTTTTTTCGTGATTTTTTTAAAATTTTCTAGGGGTACGGTTCTTAACATTTTTTTTTTCGTCATTTTTTTCAAATTTTCTAGGGGTACGGTTCTTACAACATTTTAAACACGTCTTTTTGTTGATTTTCTACTACTAGTTACCAAGCACCAATTCGATCGAATATTTATTTTTTGAGTTATTGAGGAAATAATATTCCAGGTGGGTATAACTCGGAAACCGTTAGACCGATTATGCCCAAAAACGAACTCAACTCTCCCTTTCGGATACACAACCTACCCTGAAAATTGCAAGTCCCTATCTCCTTTCGTTCGAAAGTTATCGAGGCAACGGTCACCCAACTACTGAACTCACACAAGAATGCTCGAATCTCCAACAATATTAAACCGATCGTATTAAAACTTTAACTTGGCAGTAGAGTTAGGTTATGAAGGCTCTCGCAAAATTTCAGCAATTTCAAACGACTAGTTACTGATATAGAGAATTTTTTTTTTATTTTCAATGATTTATTAAAAATTTTCTACAAATGCTATCCTCACCAAATTTTTCAAGCATTTTCGCGTTGGCATTCTACAACTAATAACCATCTTTGAATTCAATCGGTTTAGTATTTTTCGAGTTAATGAGGAACAAAAATCACCAAATTTCAGAAAATTTCAGATGGCTATAACTCTAAAACCGTTTGGCTGATTATGCTCATAAACTAACTGAAACGTCGCGTTCTTGTGCATATCCTAACCTGAAAACTTCAAGCCGCTATCTCTTTCCGTTCTCAAGTTATCGTGACAACAAAAAATTTTTTAATAATTTTTTTTGAATTTTCTAGCCGTACGATTCGCATAAAATTTCACAAACGTGCTTAGGTTTATATTCTACAACTACCCACCAAGTTTCAATTCGATCGGATTTATAGTGGTTGAAAACAAAATTATAACTCGGAAACCACTGGGCCGATTATACCCATTAACGAACTTGTCCGTCGTATTGGAATGCGCCACCTACCCTGAAAATTTCAAGTCGCTAGCTCTTTTCGTTATCAAGTTATCGTGGCAACGGCCGGCCGGCCGGACGGCCGGCCGGACAGAATCAAATTTGACTTCGAATTCTTCATTGGGGAGTCGAACTTAATCGTTTGAGACCATTTTTTTTAAATTCGAAAGTTACAGACATTTGGGCAAAACTATAACGCGATGTTCCCCAGAACATACGCGCAAAAACTTACGGCTCATGTAACTCCTGGATACGATATTTGCGAAATTCCGCGAAAACTAGTGGATCGGCATTTTACAAGGTAATCACCGAGTTTTAATTGGGTCAGATTTGTTTATATCGGAGGAAATAACAACAAAATTTCAGAAGACATAAATTGCAAGTCGCTGTCACGGTAAACTGAGAACAGATGATAATAAATAATATTTATTAATATTTTTTTAAAATTTTCTAATATAATGTCTCATAAAATTTTGCACTCGTCTTTGTGTATTCTCCAGTATTCTCCTATTCTCCTGTATTGGACACTCTTAATCGAATTTACCATGGTTAATTCTATTAAGGCTGTCCAATACAGGAGAATAGACAACAGAATTCACCATGGTAAATTCGATTAAAAGTGTCCAATACAGGAGAATGGACAATAGAACATACGCGCAAAAGCTCCTGACTTCACGTCAGTGCTTGAACCAATTTTTTTTTAATAAAATGAATGTTGGTGTGAAGTTTCCTATAATCATGATACATGTTTTCCGAATATTAGTTTTTTCCTACTTCTACTAGTTTTCAGTTAGAGACTCGTGGATTCATAAAACTAAACGAAATTACCATGAAGAAAGCAGATGAAGTTTTTATTGAGTCATTTCAAGAATATTCAATCGTTTTGAAACATTAAATTATTCTTCATTATTTCTCCATAAACGTACCGTTTTCGAGATATTCTTCATTGAATGTTATAAAATGGGCAACTCCACAAATTTCACTACATTTATGGATCCACCCCTGAGTGTCGGAATCCCGAATCAAGCTGTAAACCACGTTACCGTACCCATTTCTCGTCCACCATTAATGTTATAGATAATTTATATGCAGGAGTGTATTAGCACATTGTGAAATCTTTAAACGGTTATAACTTTTCAGCTGACCCAAATTTGGAAAAATGGTAATTGAAAAAAGTGGTTTATTAGACGAGAGGAATCTATGGTTAAAATTAATGTACACCTTTAAGACTCACCCTGTTAACTATGTCGATGGTTATAGTGCGGCATTATTATACCGGCTTAGGCTTGTTTCACATGCATACGGTTCCATTCGGTTCGGTTCGTTTTCGGTTTCAACCGAAAACGAATGAAGGCCTTTCACACAGATACGGTTCATATTATGTTTGATGTTATCTTCCGACACGATCTCACAATTCCAATTTTTCCGCGACGTCAGATTCATCAAAGCCATTCAAAATTGAACACATACATCTTTGAATGCATCCTACGTCTTTAATTGATCTTTATATTTTTCGAAAATTTTGTCCCGTGGCACTAGTTTAGATTTACAGCAGAAATCAGTCGATCCACATTTGGTAAACCATCATTTTCTCATGAATACTGAGATAGCAACAATATCCCGAAAATCTATGTTTATATTTCTATATTTGAACAATTCGGGAAAGATATCTGCTCAATTTGAGGTTAAAACCACAGAACGAGACAGAAAACATATGTAAATATTTATTATTTTATGGTTAAAACCGAAACTAAACCGTATTTGTGTGAACGCCCCGATTGATCTGAATTCCCTACACACGATTCCAAACCTGATAGAAACCTATTCGTGTCGAGGGAGTATTCGGTGCTGTACGGTTTCTATTCGGTACCGAATCTAAACCGGAGCACCGTTTCACACTTGTCGCCAGCGACCGAATTGAAACCGAAAACGAAACGAACCGAATGGAACCGTATGCATGTGAAACAAGCCTTACTCCATTGGAGTTAGTCGGCATGCACTCTAAGCCAAAATATATTTTGGATTGTTGCCAAAATTATTGATAGCAAATCGCCACGATTAAATTCTCAATTCAAACACGCCTTGAGCTTGTTGCATGATTCGATCCAGAGTATCATTAAATCCAGAGCAGCAAAATATTTTTTTTTTCAGAAATTCTTCCAGACGCTATCCAAACTGGCTGTGAAAAATGTACGGATGAACAAAGGACGGCTGCGAAAAGAGTTGCTTCGCATCTTATAAAGGAGAAATCACAATGGTGGGAAAGCTTAGTTGGAAAATATGATCCCGATAACACCTACAGAACAAAATTCAGGGAGCAATTGAAAGCAGAAGGATTCGATATCTAATTACCTTTCAATGAAATTTGGACATCCGTATGCTTTTCAATAGGAAACTATTGAAAAATTTAACTTGACAGCTTTATACCTTCTGGAAATAATAATAAACTACCTGTTGCTCATCCAAGTAATTCTATTTTACAACCATTTTTGTGAGTCTATTGTTCGTGTCTTTATTGTTGGAGTACAAGAATATAGGTAAACAAAAGTAATACTGTAGCCTCTATGTCACTCTTTGATAAATATTGTTGTTTTGAACCAAATAGATGGATTACAGAAATTCAATATACAAAGAAATCAAAACATCAAATGATCTAATGAACATTCAATGAACGCCACCTTCCACGTTTAATTTCGATCACATATATAGAAGGAAAATATAATAAACGAGAAGAATTCTCTTTGATGTAAAATGTTTTTGTTTACCTACGTGTAAAAGCATAACTTCAACCATTTAATCGACACCATTCACTGTAAAAAATTGATTGTGCTGTGCCTAATGTGGCGTGACGATATAGTTACTAAGCCTACACAACTGATTCTCATATCTCGCACAAGCTCCAAGGAGCTCCTGAGGGGTTTCCTTGGGAAAGAGCTAGGAGGGTGAGTATAATAATCAATCAACTCATTTTGATCTCATTTAATGTCCTGAAATGTTTCCAGTACGCAGTATGTAATGCATACGCATACTTGAAAAAAATTTAATTCTTGCAGAATATCCATATCAGTAACAAACGAAACACTTATGATAACCTCCACGAGTGCTTATCAATTTGCCCAAATGCCTTTAATTTTCGAATTTGTGACTGAAAATTGTATTAAACGTTTTGGTTCGACTCACTGATCGAGAATCCGTGGTCAAAATCGATTATGGGCCATGGTACGGACACTCCAACTCGACCTATGACCGATAGTTCTGAACCACTTCCAACATAACCCATACAACCCAAAACAAGTCACTTCTCCTCTGCGCATGCGCATTCCACTCGCGGCTGAAAGTTAAAATAGCTGAAATGAATTTGACTCTCTCTTATAGAACAGGATGACATGTACGAGTATGAACATTGAACACAGATCATATGATTCCACTAGCGGCTGAAAGTCCTCTCTAAATCACTCACCTCACAAAAAACTCCGATTCTCCAACACTAGTGGTTCAGGAAATATCGGATCTTGAATCCACGCATGCGTGAACCCTCACCAGGGATTCTATGGAGGAATAGCATCCTCCACCCCAAAACCCCAATCCTCTTAGATGAAAACTCCAGCTGTCTTATCATTTCTCATCTGCACATGCGCATAACGAAAAATGCCCGGTAGGGGCAGCATGAACTCCAAAAGAAGTTGGTTCAAGCCAGGAGCTTTGGCGCTCTGGTTGAAAATTTGACAAATCATATCTGCGAAAGTATTGGTGTCTCAGAGTTGGGAATGATGAATGAATTCTTATAATAAAACAAAATGTGTTTATTAAAAAGATAACTTCGAAATTATTGGTTCCTCAGAGTTGGGAATGATATCAATGGATTCTCATTTAATTTATTTTATGTTATGATGCAGTTCTATCATAAGAATCCATCGATATCATTCCCAACTCTGAGAAATCAATACTTTCGGAGATATGATCCGTCAAATTTTGAACAAGAGCCCCAAAGATCCTATCCACAGGGCTTTCCCACTTTTTGTACCATATTTTCAGATACCGGTTCTCGCTTTTTCCGATTTTCGTGGCATTCTCCACCTTAAAATGAAAATTCAAAGTTACCCGATGTACCAAATTCAAATTGCGGGTAAAATTGAACGATTCAAAGTTACCTTATATTCATACGTTTCCCAAGTAGTTCAGAAATTAAGAATTTCAACAAATATTGAACGTTTACGAATGAATATTTTAAAACGAAACTGGAGACCACCACATAAAAGGCAAGGAAAATCAATTACTCATCTGCTCAAAACCGCCTTTGTATATTTATTTTTGAATTATTAGGAAGCAACCAACACCCGCTGAAAAACACTCATATCTGAAATGGCGCGTTAAACGTAACAGAATATTTGACAGATGAGTAGTTCTCATTAATGTGATAAGGTTCATATTGGTATGTTCCGTTTTAAACAATATCTGGGACTTGCGTCCAACTCATACGTAAATGTTGGACGCAAGTCCTAGATGACATGTGTGAACACAAATCATACGATAATTCATAGATAAAATAATTAGAGCATTCTGTGAAAACATAGTAGGATTTATTATTGAAATCTCCGAAAGTTTTAGCTTGTTAGAGTTTAAACTGACATCGATAGATTCTTATGATAAAACTGCATCTAATAAAAACCTTAATTTGAAATTTGAATTATACAGGGTGTCCCAGAAATCAACGATAAGCCGGTAACGGGCGATAGGCCAGGTGATAACAGTTATCAGAAAAATATTTAAAAATATCTTTGTCATGTACTTTTCAAATTATAGGTATTAGAAAAAAAAAGGAAAAACTGACATCCTGTGATGATCTTTCAAGTCCTGTGTCTACAAATATTAATTTTTCGTCAGTCTTTTTTTTGTAATGTAATCATGAATAATCCTTCTGTAAATTACAGTTTAAAATTAAAACATAACTCCCTCAGTTTTAAATAAAATGTTGGATTTTTGCCCAACAATAAATTCAAAATAATTTCATCATCCAACTTTAACCGACTGTACTGTAAAAAAAATGTACCACACTATTTTGGCAAGTAACATCAAAAGATGGCGCATTTAGTCTGGATTCCAAAATGGTATGATACTTGCTAGATTACTTCTTAGTTGAGGAAAATAATAATGTTATTTTAAGTGGAACCGGATTTCAGTCCAATTCTGTTTAATTATTGGAAATGGAGCCTAGGCATCTTTAAGTCCACAATTTACAAGTAAAGTTTGATTTAAACGGTAGATGGAAAGTGACGTTATTTTGCCTAGTAAGAGTGAGACAGATGGTGACGCTAAGTGGGAGCGAGATAGATAGTGACGCTACTTTTATGCGAGAGTGAGACGAAATAAAAGATGCAAGTTTGAAATAAAATTTAGACATTGGATTTTTTCAGTTGACTTTAATTTAATTAGATTTACAAGAAATTACAGCAAATGTTCAAATTGCTGGCTTTCAGCTGCAATGCAAACGAGGTAAACATGTGGACGGGAATTTTGAATGGTAGAGTTATTGGTCCATCTGAGCTGCCGGAGAACTTAAATGCCCAGGTTTATTAGGACTTCTTACAAAATCAATTACCAGATTTATTGGAAGAAGTGCCACTGAACATTTACAGCAGCATGTGGTACCAACAAGATGGCTGCCCAGCGCATTATGCTCCCACAGTTCGGGAGTTCCTCGACCGAGAATACCCCGATAGGTGGATTGGGCGGGGTGGTACAATTTCGTGGCCTGCCCGTTCACCCGATTTAAACCCCATAGATTTCTTTTACTGGGGAACGATAAAGGAGATTTAGCCGAGCTGCACCAAAGAATTACAGAAGCCGCTGAATACATTAACTCAAGAAGTTATACCCGTCTTATTACGCTATCATTTTTAAGAAGATGTAGAGCATTGCAGCTGAAGGCCAACAATTTGAACATTTGCTGTAATTTCTAATTAAATTAAAGTCAACTGAAAAAATCCAATGTCTGAATTTTATTTCAAACTTTGCACCTTTTATTTCGTCTCACTCTCGCATAAAAGTAGCGTCCCTATCTATCTCGCTCACACTTAGCGTCACCATCTGTCTCACTCTTACTAGGCAAAATAACGTCACTCTCCATCTACCGTTTAAATCAAACTTTACTTGTAAATTGTGGACTTAAAGATGCCTAGGCTCCATTTCCAATAATTATACAGAATTGGCCTGAAATCCGGTTCCATTTAAAAAAAAATTATTATTTTCCTCAACTAAGAAGTAATCTAGCAAGTATCATACCATTTTGGAATCCAGACTAAATGAGCCATCTTTTGATGTTACTTGCCAAAACAGTGTAGTACATTTTTTTTACAGTACAGTCGGTTGAAGTTGGATGATGTAATTATTTTGACCTTAATGTTGGGCAAAAATCCAACATTTTATTTAAAACTGAGGCAGTTATGTTCTAATTTTAAAATGTAATTTACAGAAGGGTTATTCATGATTACATTACAGAAAAAAGACTGACGAAAAATTAATATTTGTAGACACAGGACTTGAAAGATCATCATAGGATGTCAGTTTTTCCTTTTTTTTTCTAATACCTATAATTTGAAAAGTACATGACAAAGATTTTTTTAAATATTTTTCTGATAACTGTTATGACTTGGCCTATCGCCCGTTACCAGCTTATCGTTGATTTCTGGGACACCCTGTATATACAGGGTGAATCTTTGACCACTGCATTAATTTTAACCAAAGATTCCTCTCATCAAATGAAACACTTTTTTCATTTAACATTTTTCCAAATTCAGCTCAGGTAAAAAGATACAGGCTGTTGAAGTTTTGAAAAAAAATCAGTTTTTATTTTGTAGGTTTGACATCCTTTTTTCGAATAAAATGAATGTTAGCGTAAAGTTTCCTATAACTATGATACATATTTTCCAAATATTAGATATTTTCTACTTCTACTGGTTTTCTAGTTATGGACTCGTGGATTCATAACACTAAACGAAATTAGCATAAAGAAAGCATATCAAGTTTTTCTTGAGTCATTTCAAGAATATTCCATCGTTTTAGAACATTATATTATTCTTCATCATTTCTCCTTAAACCGTTCTCGAGATATTCTTCATTGAATGTTTTAAAATGGTAAACTCCAGAAATTTCACTACTTTTATGGATCCGTCCCTGAGCGTTGGAATCCCGAATCAAGCTGTAAACCACGTTACCATCCCTTATTCTCGTCCGCCAACAATGTCATAGATAATTTACATGCGGGAGTGTATTAGCACATTGTGAAATATTTAAACGCTTGTAACTTTTTACCTGAGCCGAATCTGGAAAAATGGTAAATGAAAAAAGTGTTTCATTTTATGAGAGGAATATTTGGTTAAAATTAATGCAGTGGTCAAAGACTCACCCTGTATATATATATATATATATATAAAAATTTTTTTTTGTTTTTTCTCTGAAACCATAAGACCAATTCTGCCCAATAACGATCTTAGCCGATATATTTTTCTCCTAAACCTACTCTGAAAATTTCAACTGCCTTGCTCATTCCGTTCGAGAGTTATCGTGTTAACGGAGGGCCGGCAGGACAGGCGGGCCGGACCGGCCGTACAGAATCGATTTTGACCACGGATTCTTGATGGTCGAACCAAATCGTTCGACCATCTTCATCAAAAAATTCGAAAATTACAGACATTTGGGCAAATTGATAAGCACTATGTTCCGAGGAACAAGAGCGCCAAAAATAGGTTTCGGAATGTCAAGCAAAATATACCGCAAAATAGTAACTAGTAATTTTTGCCAGTTTTTCATGTCATGTGGTCCTAACGAAGTTTTGCTAAAATATTTGCTTCGGTCTTTTGCATTTAACGACTGAGTTTCAATTCAATCAGACCAGTATTTTTCGAGTTATTATGGAAAAAAAAAATTTGACATGTTTTTTGCTACTTTATGGCAATCAGATCAAAACTTTATGGCAATCCGTCAAAACAAAATCCGCATGCATATAAAGGTTATGATTCTATAATTTGATGCTAAATTTCAGATAGATCGAGTGATCGGTTCCGGAAATATTCATAAAAAATGTTTTTACTAAAAACGGCGATAACTCCGGAACCGCTTGGTGGATTTCGTCCGCTAACGTATTATTCATCAGTGAGTGGAACTCAATCGTTTGAGACTATTTTCAGCAAAAAATTCGAAAAATACAGACATTGTGGCAAAATGATAGCACCCCGTTCCTTGCACAACACGCGCGCAAAAATATTGAAAAGGAAAAATATCAATCAAGTCAATATTAGTTTCTCCATACCATTCGTCAGAATAGCATTTGTTAATAACAAAGTTAATTATACAGCAAATATGATTTCTCTTATTTTTCAAAGAACAAACAGAACCTTGAATTATCATTGTCAGTTAAATCACGCAGACCAATACCCATATATAATAATATGTAAAAGTCCATAAATACCTACTTTGGATTAAAGATGCAAACGAGTAAACGAGTAAACGACTGTCATAAATTAAATAGTTGTGGCTAGAATAATGACAGGTACAAAATAGCACAAAAGGAAGATTCAACAATCCAGGATAACATAGTCTTGAAGATCTGAACTACGAACTGATCGGCAAGTGTTACGTCCAAGATGAAAGATCTGTTGCTAGTTTGTCTGCTTATGGTTGCATTCTCTTTCGGGGAAGAAACATATGACACCTCTAGATACAAGAATATCGACATAGACAAAATTTTGGGAAATGAACGATTGCTGAACAACTATTTCAATTGTTTGATGGGAGTTGGCAACTGTACTCCAGATGGTGAAGAATTGAAAAGTGAGTATTTGAGTTATATTTATAATACTGTCAAAATTGACCGGGTGAATGAAAAACACAATATATATTATTCATCCAAATTCACTTTGTGTGTAGCCTTCAAAGTAGGCCGTTTCCGAAATAATACATTCTTAAAACGCATTTTCGAGAATCATTGCCCGCCTCTTCTATATCAGAGTAATATTTATTATACCGTGAGCATCAAAAGTATGGACTAACGGATTTATTTTTCCCCTTTCAGTAATATCGAAGAATGGTTTAATAGGTCAAAGTAATTTATTTTTAAATGAATATTTTCCCGTAATTCTTATTTCTCTACCATTTCTCGTTACCAAGTAGTGATATTTTTGGCGCACTAGTTCCTCGGAACAGAGTGCTTATCAATTTGCCCAAATGTCTGTAATTTTCGAATTTTTGGCTGAAAATGGTCTCAAACGATTTGGTTCGCCTCACTGATCAAGAATCCGAGGTCGAAATCGATTCTGTCCGGCTGGTCCGGCCGGCCGGCCAGCCGTAGGCACGATAACTCTCGAACGAAAGGAGTTAGAGGATCGAAATTTGCAAGGTGGGTTTGGAGCGTAAATATCTCAGACAGGTTCGTTAATGGACGAAATCCATCAAGTGGTTTCGGAGTTATGGCCGATTTTAGTAAAAACATTTTTTATGAATATTACCGAAACAGATCACTCGATCTATCTGAAATTTTGCATCAATTTGTAGAATGCGCAAGTGAAGTTTTGTATAGACGAAATTACCGCAAAGTGTAAAAAAAAATTTTTGAAAATTAAAAAAAAAAATTCTACAATAACTCTCGAACGGAATGAGCAAGGCAGTTGAAATTTTCAGAGTAAGTTAGGGAGATGAATATCTCGGTTGAGCTCGTTATTGGGCAAAATAGGCCGGATGGTTTAGGAGTAACGAAAAAAGAATTTTTTTTAAGTAACCAATTTCAATTTCAATTCTTATTTAAGATGCTGTTTCACCATAGAAATCCATTGATATCATTTTCAACTCCAACAAGCTAATACTTTCGGAGATATGATTTTTCGAAATTTCAATAATGAATCGTACTTCTATGTTTTCACAGAAAGCTATAATTATTCTATCTATAAATTATTAAATGATCTGTGTTCATACTCGTACATGTCATCCTGTTCTATAAGAGAGAGTCAAATTCATTTCAGCTATCTTAATTTGATTTCTTCCTTGGTGCAGTTCTCATTCTCAGATTGCTCATTTAATCTTGTTAAATAAACTATTATTTGAATTTAATTTCCTTTATGATGCAGTTCTATCATAAGAATACATTGATATAATTCCCAACTCTGAGAAACCAATACTTTCGGAGATATAATTTGTCTGTTTGAACAAGAGCGCCTGAAAGCTCCTCTCCACAGGGTTTGAACAAATTTTTTTTAATTGCAAACCACAATTTTTTTTTGACATGGTTAGATCATAAAATTTTGAATTCAGTAATGCACATGTAATGCCATTGGTAAATCATTTTCGAGATATTATTTTTTTTTTATTTTTAGTACCATAACGATAAACGATACTAGTATTGATACTCAAACTAATTACATTGGGTTTCACAAAGCTTTGACAGCTCTTAATTGCCGAATTAGTGCGATTCTATGTCGATTTTCAATTCATTTTTGATACAACCATCGAATTAAATCCACGATTAAGCTAATCGAAGCTTCGTGAAACCCAACATTAGAATTGGTAGTCGTATATGAATTTAATTCGAACAAGTTTATGAATTTTTATTCACCTATGGTCAAAAACTGAACTAAAAATGTGGAAAAGCCCTGTGGACAGGAGCCTTGACGCTCTTGTTCAAACTTTGACAATTCATCTGCGAAATTATTCGTTTCTCAGAGTTGGGAATTATATCAATGGATTCTGAAAATAGAACTGCATCATAAAAGAAACTAACTTAATATTAAATAACGAACTTATCCGAGATATTCATTCCTCAAATCTACTATGAAAATTATATTATATCAATTGAAACTTAGCCAATATTTTTTACTGAAGATATTCTAAACCCAATTTGATAAAATTACCAAACTATAGATTTCCATCATCATATGGATTATCCAAGGGCATAGAGAATAGGAGTAATTATAATATCCTATAATTGGCCATTTTGCAGTCAATCATACTTTGTTTGTTAGAACAGAAATTTTTGACATATCTGTTATAGGCAGATAAGACTACATGTATGAATAGTGAGCACAGTTAGAACACAGACGGATAGAATTCGCATTATGTGAAAACATAGAAGTACGATGTATATTTGAATTTTGAAAAATCAGATCTCCGAAAGTATTAGCTTGTTGGAATTGAAAATTAAATTAATGAATTCTTATGATGAAATGTAATTTGAAATCATACTAGTGATTATAGCAAGTTAACCGTAATAATTAATATATTTATATTCTTTCGAACTCTGTATGACATTTCGTGCATGTAACAATAAAGTAAGTGTATGAAAATATAAAGGTCTTAGGAGACGTTAGAGTAACGGGGTACCATAGCAATTGTTGTATGATAGGTACTAAAGCGTAGGGGAAAAACCTCAGCAAAAAAACCATCTCGCCATTAGTGTTGTGATTTGTACAATGAAGTTACTACAATAAGCTGAAATATTAAATATCTACCCCCAATATCGATTATTTATTCAAAAGGCAAAGAGGTTTCTCCAAGGTAACTTAACTTCAAAATTTAAAAAAGTGGAAAAGCCCTGCGGGCAGGAGCGTTGATACGTGAAATAACATATTGGGAATCCACTGAATTCAAATATTAAAACAAATAAAATAATTAACTTACTCAGCGAGGATTCGAACAAGGTCGTCTGCGCGGCAGGGAAGGATGTTAATTTCTCGGCTATCGCGGTGTTGTTACTATTCTAAGCTTTACAAGATTCGAAATTTCAGGAGAAGTAGATAACAGTTTGAGACATTATTTTCACAATAATTGCTGAAATACTACGCCGATCGAGCTGAAACCTGGTAGTCAATTATAAAATGGCGGCTTGAAGGTTTCTGCTGAATCTGACAAATAGTTTCTGAAATATAAAATTTTTGAAGAAAAATTTTGTTTTTATAGTCATACGATCCTCACGAAAATTTGCAAATCGACGTTCTACAACTAATTTTCAAGTTTCTATTTGACCGGATCTGTATTTCTTGAGTTATTGAGGATACATCATTTCAGATGGATATAATTCCGAAATCTTTCGGCCCATTATACCCATTAAGGAATTTAATCGTCGTATTCGAAAAGTTATCGTAACAACGGATGCCTGGCCGGGCAGAATCGATTTTCATCTAGAATTCATCATCGTTTGAGACCATTTTCGGCCAAAAATTCGAAAATTACAGATGGTTCCGCAAAATATTAGCAATCTATTTCCTACAACATGCACGCAAAAACGGAAAGACAAAAGTGAAAACGATCAAATTAACAATGAAGTATTCCATGGTTTATCAAATTGATTTAAAATTTACTACCTATTCTAATTCATTTAGAAACATTGTGAATAGCCAAGCTGAAATTTAAATATGAGATGATTATTAACTCCTATACTTCCCCGCATTCACAATAAGGGCTCAGAACTGAGTTCCATCTGAAAAGCATATAATTGGAACTATCATAACCTGTTTTGGATCGATTCAGAACAGACGATAGGATCAGTAATTAGATCCTTGTTGAAAATATCGCATGAATTCCAGTCAGACTGTCAAATTTCTTTGTCGCTTTTATTCAAATTGAGAAAATCGAGACTATAAATGTTTGCACGACTTCAATGGAAAATGAATTCTGAAAAGAATGCAATTTATTCCAAAAATTCCAAACAGCCATCTGCAAATATGGGGCGGGGGTTGAAAGAACTTTTAACTAATGAATAGGTGTAGGTAGATGTAGGTAATAGTTCCAGTGACGATCTTTATAGATAAATTCAACTGTGCATCAATTTTTTATGCATACACTGTTAAACCAGACGGGGCAACAATATTCATCGTCAGAAAAAAACAAGGCTAAGGCTGCCGTACGAAGAGAGTAGTTTCATCAGCACCCCCTGATGTTCCAGCTAATTTCTGTACAATAATATTCCTAGTTTTCAACTTCAGACGCAAGTCATCCAAATGAGCTTTGAAAATGAAAGAGGAATCTAGTTTAACTCCTAGGAGTCCAAGGTATTTAGGATTGAAATTTGTTTCAAGTAATCACTGAAAGTTACACTCAAAATTCTATATTTTTGATGATTATTCAAATGGAAACAAGAAACCCCAATTTTATTCGGGTTTGAGTTCAAACGCCATTCAAATAAGTATTTTTTCAGAATTTCTGAATCAGCAGATTATTTTCTATACTTTGGAAATCAGAATGACGGAAAGCAAAGGATATGTTATCAGCTTATATGAACCAAAACTGATCCTTGTGGGGCACCATCATTCAAAATTTTGAAATTACTTTTTTTTGTCCGCTCGAGAGGAAAAACCTTTTATAGGCCCGCCCTAAGAGGGTCCGCTTCTCTCAGGAGTGTGAGATTCCAGTTGTTGATTGGTTACTCTCTAAAAAACCTCTTGCAAGTTCCTTGGAGTAGTTCTTCGTCCTGCCCTTACAGCGTCCCTAAGCGAAAGAGATGAGCTGCAAGCGGCATTCACGGATGATGGGACCTGATGACTCGAAGTGATCCGCTTTCTGCATTATGTGTGCCAATTCCTCGGCCAGGCATCTAGAGGCCGGAATCATCCGCAACTCTGCCAAATTACTACTATTATTATCAACAGAAACACGAAACCTTCTATCTGACAGCATATTTTCTAGTAATCGAACAATTTTTCCAAACTTCAAATGAGTTTGAAAATCAAACCATGTCTCCATACTGAGTCATATTATGCTGCCAACAAATCAACAAATGCCGTTCCTGTTTTCAATTTATCGTTGAAACCTGTGAGATTAAGAACATGAACACAAGAATTCCTATTTTTCCTGACGCCTTCCTTGAGGCGCTCTACAGTCTTCTACAGTCGATTCTATACAAACAAGGATCAATCTTGTGAAAATTTTAAATGGAACAGTCAACTGACTTATGTGTCATATATCTACTAGAATCAGAAGAAATGTTTACGTTTTTAAATTGCAATAACTTTCACCATAATAAGGTTTTCCTGGAAACGACATACTTAATTCAATTATGGTAGGTATCTAATAATAATAAACGACTTTATAAGGTGCAAGCTGAGCTTTAAAACTATGGAAACGATTCGATCGTTATTATTCATGAATCGATTTATTCGTTGCTATAAATTTTATTTACTATCAATAGTATTTTGGTTCACTAAACTGGATTAAAACTCTATAGATTTGCATCGTGACTTCCTTTGAATGCTCGGATTAGCATATTTTGATCAGTTGTCAGAACATACCCATTTGAAATTTAGTTTTCTTGATATAACGGATCTCCAATAAACATAAATTTCAGTAGTGAATGGTGTTATGAATCAATGAATATATTGTTCACTAAATAAATGGAAGTGCTAAAGCTCCAGACGTCACGTGAATACTTTCAAATTTTATACCTATATGATATTTTTGGTAGTTGTTTCATTATCGCTACTTTCTCAACTTTGATCATGAGATTCTCCTAATTCGCACAAGCTCTTATAAGAGCTTAACGGGGTTCTCAGACCTAGGAGTGTCAGGATAATCATACATATTAAAAAACTATACAGGGTGTTACGTAATATATGCGCAGGACTTCAAGATGAGATAGCTCGTCCAAAAATATGAAAAAAAATTGGTTGAAGCACTGACGTGAAGTCAGGAGCTTTTGCGCGTATGTTTTATTGTCCATTCTCCTGTATTGGACAGTCTCAATCGAATTTACCATGGTGAATTCTATTGTCCGTTCTCCTGTATTGGACACTCTCTTAATCAAAATTTATCATGGTAAATTCGATTAAGTGTGGCCATAAAGGAGAATGGACAATAGAACATATGCGCAAAAGCTCCTGACTTCACGTCAGTGCTTAAACCATTTCTTTTTTTCGTAATTTTTTCAAAATTTTCTAGCGCTACGGTTCTCACAAAATTTTACACACGTCTTTAAGTCGATATTCTACAACTAGTTAGCAAGCTCCAATTCGATTGGGGCTATATTTTTTGAGTTATTGAGGAAATAATATTCCAGATGGTTATAACTCCGAAACCATTGTGCCGTTTATGGCCAACTGCGAACTTAACTCTTCCATTCAGATGCGCAACCTACCCTGAAAATTGCAAGTTCCTGTCTCCTTTAGTTCGGGAATTATCGAGGCAACGGTCACCTATCCAGCTACTGAACTCACACAAGGCTGCTCGGATCTCCAACAATATAGCTCCGATCGTGTTCAAATTTGGCTAATTTTCAATGATTTTGTAAAAATTTTCTAGAGATACGATCCTCAGAAATTTTTGAGAGAATTTTCGCGTCATTCTACAACTAATAACCATGTTTATATTGGATTGGTTTTATATTTTTCGAGCTATTGAGGAAATAACAATGAAATTTCAGATGGGTATAACTCGAAAACCGTTCCGCCGATTATTCTTATAAACAAAATCAAATGTCGCATTCAGATGCGCAACGTGAAAATTTCAAATCGCTATCTCTTTCCGTTCACAGGTTTTCGTGACATGAAAAATATTTTTTTTAAAATTGTCTGGCGATACGATTCTCACAAAATTTCACAAACGTACTTTAGATTTGTATTCTACAACTATTCTCCAAGTTTTAAATCGATCGGATTTATATTGGTTGAAAACAAAATTATTACTCGGCAACCATTCGGCCGAGTATGCCCATTAACGAGCTTGTCCGTCGTATTGGAATGCTCCAGCTACCCTGAAAGGGAGTAGAACCAAATCGTTTGAGACCATTTTAGTCAAAAAATACGAAAGTTACACATTTGGGCAAAATGATAACGTATGTTGCCCAGAAAATACATGCAAAAAGTTTCTATTAACTGATACTTTAATATGCACCATTTTCGAGATACGGATTGAAATTGAAAATTGGTTCAAGCCCTGTGGACAGGAGCTTTCTGGCGCTCCAGTTCAAACAAACAAATTATATCTCCGAAAGTATTGGTTTCTCAGAGTTGGGAATTAAATCAAAGTATTCTTATGGAAGAACTGCATCATAAAGGAAATTAAATTCAAATAATAGGTTATTTATCAAGATTAAATGGGCAATCTGAGAATGAGAACTGCACCATGGAAGAAATCAAATTAAAATAGCTGAAATGAATTTGACTCTTTCTTATAAAACAGGATGAAATGTACGAGTATGAACACAGATCATATAATAAAGCTTAGATAGAATAATTATAGCATTCTTTGAAAACATAGAAGTACGAACGATTCATTATTGAAATTTAGAAAAATCATATCTCCGAAAGTATTAGCTTGTTGGAGTTGAAAATGATATCGATGGATTTTAATGGTGAAACTGCATCTTAAATAAAAATTACAGACATTTGGGCAAATTGATAAGCACTCAGTTCCGAGGAACTAGAGCGCCAAAAAGTGTAATTCCCTTTCCGGGATTCGAGCCCTCCTTCTCTCGTTCCGAAACCGAAAACCCGACTGACTAGACGAAACGGCTATCGAGATCCTCGTATGATCTTGTCGATCTCCGGTATTAGAATAAAAAGTCGGTACTTACCTGGGATATATATTCTTAATTTTCACTTTTCGACATAAAATCGCCACATGGGGGTTTATTTGACGGTTTTTTACCCTTGTCTCTCTAAGTCGATTTTGACGTTTCTCGAACCAACTATTAGCAAGGGATTAGACAATGTCATGTCTCAGGAAAATAAGTTGACATTATGACAATTCATACATAGAATAATTATATAATTCTGTGAAAAAGTAGAAATACGATTTTTTATTGAAATTTGTGAAAATCATACCTCCGAAAGTATTAGCTTCTTAGAGTTAAAAATGATATCATTGGATTCTTATGGTAAAACTGCTTATTGAAAAAAATTTAATTTGGAATTTGTTATGTTTTTTTGTTTCTCCAAAACCATCTGTCCGATTTTGTCCAATAACGAACTTAGCCGAGATATTTATCTGCCAAACCCACTCTGAAAATTTCAACTCTCTAGCTCATTCCGTTCGAGAGTTATCGTGCCTACTGCCGACCGGCTGGCCCGACGGTCGGACCGGCCACACAGAATGAATTTCGACCACGGATTCTTGATCAGTGAGTCGAACCAAACCGTTTAAGACCATTTTCATTGAAAAATTCGAAAATTACAGACATTTGGGCAAATTGATAAGCACTCAGTTCCGAGGAACTAGAGCGCCAAAAAAAATTCGTTTTTTGTGAATATCTCCGGAACCTTTTATCCCACAGAAAACAGCTTCTGTAAGCAATTCTTACTCACAATAAGCTATGTTTTGTACGGAAAAGTTTTTTTTTAAGTAAGTAAGTAAGTTTTTGGTGAAGGTTTTGAAGGGGTAGTGGGTGTTTTTCTCCCCAACCTCCATACTAGAAAGAGTACGGTTTTTGAACGCGCATTTAAACCGCCAAAGTTTTCTACACAAAAGAGGTACTCTTGGTCATAAGTAGACCGTTTTCGTAAAAAATCCACTTTTATTTTGAAAAACATGTTCAATTCTTTGTAATAAGATTTGACAAAATGTATTTAAACAATAAAAGAAGTAATAAAACCAAACGTTAGCTTCATTTTTTTCAACATAAGAGTTGATTTTTTTTCGAAAACGGTCGTCTTTAGAGCTTATGAACAAGGGTACCTTTTTTATGTAGAAAACGTTGGCACTTCAAATGCGCGTTTCAAAATCGTACTTTTTCCAGTGGCGTAGAAGTTGGGGAGAATATTACCCTCTACCCCTTGAAAACCTTCACTAATTATGACTTGAAAAAAAACTTTTCCGCACAAAACATAGCTTATTATGAGTAAGAAAATCTGTTTTTTGTAGGATAAACGGTTCCGGAGATTTTCACAAAACACGAAATTTTTTCAATTTCAATACCCTGTATCTCGAAAACGGTGCATTTTAGAGTGTCAGTTAATAGAAACTTTTTTCATATTTTTGGACGAGCTATCACATCCTGAAGTCCTGCACACATATTATGAAACACCCTGTATATCAGTGTTGAGTGATAATTTCTGTGAAATATGTTCATGTTAATGTAATAATTTTTCCACAGGAATCTTACCCGATGCTATAAAAACAGGATGTGCCAAATGTACAGAAGAACAACTAAAAGTTGTGCATAAAATAGTGGTCAGACTTAGACAAGACCACGCAAATATTTGGAAGCAACTTACGGAGCACTATGATCCTAATGGAATTTACAGACGAAAATATAAGAATGATTTGAAGAGAGCAGGATTTTCAGATTAATAAGTAATTGGCAACCAAGAATCAGCGCAAATATCAAGATCCGTACAACATTTTTTATATATTCCAATATTATTCGAAAAACATAAATTGATATTATTCGAATTATTGCTGCAAATTGTTGTTGATTATTTGTTCTGATTGAAAATAGTTTCTTCTTAATTAATCTCCATATTTTCAGTTATACAAAGCAGAAATACGAATCTGAAGATGGTACAAAATGGTTCAAAAAAATATAATAATCAAGAACAAAATGTGGCAATAGGATAGGGTAGTACAGTAGTTCATTTTCTTGTGCAAAAATTAATAAAAAATATCAAATATTTCCTATGATTTGGTTGTGTTTGTCGATACCGAGTACATAAATGTGGGAAAGCTCTGTGGACAAGGGCTTCGACGCTCTTGTCAAACTAGGAGCGAGTAATTATTCAAACTTTAATAAATCATATCTCCGAAAGTATTGGTTTCTCAAGGTTGGGAATGATATCAATGGATTCTTATGATAGAACTGCTTCATAAATATAATAGCAGAGTTAAAGGAAGAAATATTGTTTGCGGCCATACCACACTGAATATGGTAGATACCCTCCGAACACTGAAGCCAAGCAGCGTCGGGCGCAGTTAGTACTTGGATGGGTAACCACTTGGGAACACCACGTGCTGTAATCTTCTTTCAGTTTGGCTTCTGTGCGTCAATTTTCAAGAGTTTCCATAATTAAATTCGAATTTTGGATTTACATATATCAGGCAAATTATCGATCAAATTATAATAAGTGTATTCTATGAAATCATAAAATTTTGAGAAATCAAATCTCCGAAAGTATTAGTTTGTTAGAGTTGAGAATGATATCAATGGATTCTTACGGTGGAATTGCATCTTAAAAAAATTGAATTGGAAATGTAAAATAAAAATTTTTCGTTACTCCGGAACCACCGATTTTGCCGAATAACGAAATTAACCGAGATATTTATCTCCCAAACCTACTCTGAAAATTTAAATGTCTAGCTCATTCCGTTCGAGAGTTATCGTGTTAACGGCCGGACAGAATCAATTTTGACCACTGATTCTTGATCAGTGAGTTGAACCAAATCGTATAAAACCATTTTCAGCCAAATATTCGAAAATCACAGTCATTTGGACAAATTGATCTAGTAAAAGCCCCATGCATTCAATTTTTAGCCGAATATATAGTTAGCAAATGTTCAGAGCTGGCCAGCCTAAGAATTTTACATATGGGTGACGACGTGATAGTCGGGGCTTCAAAGGACGTCATCAGGTATATTAACACCATTGACAATGAATGAATAAGTAGGGTAATAGAACAAAAAATCTTATCGGTTGCAGTTCTGAGGTCTGAACCAAGCCACACGACCTCGTTCTAATAATAATATATCAGGTAACTAGAAGTAATGACACTTCTTGGGTTATGTTAACTACAAGTTAACCTCACGTCTTGAAACTAAGGTAAATGTCCCAATTATCGACAGTGTCCCAATTATCGACAACTTTGGTTTATTTTCCATAAAACAAGACGAAAAAAATTTCCTTACAAATTTTAATTCAACAATTATCTAGTTTATAGTTTCTTGAATGAATTTGTTCACACCATTAATTTCTCTTAAGCATCCTCAGTGAAAAATCAGCTGTTAATTGACCGACTGTCGGTCTTCATCGAGTGAGCACTGTTTTCCTTGCTATTCTGATAAGTCCACACACTTCATTTATGTCTCCCCAGATTCAACGAATGAAGGTGAAATTTATTTTTTTGAAGAATAATTAACTTGAGACGATTAACTGTATTCAGTTCTATTAAAACATTTTTAATGTGTATCATATTTTATGAGAAATTTGTGTGTCGATAAATGGTACTTCTGAAACATATTGTGTCCCAGATATCGACATCTATGTCGATATTTGAGTCGCTGAGGATTGATTAACTTTCAGAAACGTTAACTCCATTTTCCTGGATACGCTTGTTTCGTTATCCTACCCAAAAGATCCACAATTTTCAGTGTACCAATTATCGACACACTGTTTTCCATCGAATTACATGATAAAAGTACAACAAATTTTGATGTCGATACTACGTTCAACACTATGTCGATAAAAGGTGCAATATTCTGTCGACGGCTGAGACTCATACCATAAGTAAAAATAATCAATTATATGGAGAAATATTAAACTATTTTTTTTCTGTGACGGGAAAAAAATTTGACATTTCATCTCTGTTGACAGGTAACAAAATATAACTTTTCACGAAATTACTTTTTTCCCCGGGAAAAAAGTGAATACTTTTTTCCCGGATATATATACATATAGATAATGGAAGATATTTGCTACTTGCGCTGCTTCTATCAACTTCGGTGGAGTCAGAGAAAACTCAGAATCAAGCATTTTTAACTTTATAGTATTCAAAATAACTACTAAACAATTACTGAGTTCGCAATTTTTGAATCAAATCACAAAATTAAATTGACAGATATTTGATTACACTGAAGTTTTCCTTAGCAACGCAGGTCTAATAGCTTACTAGTTTAAAAATTCAAATTTCATATCGATAACATTCTGACTTTAATATATTGTAATAATATGTTCTTTCACTATTAAATCGTCGTTTTTCCTGCCACAGAAAAAAATAGTGTATTATACACGGGAAAAATATTAGATTTCAGCTCTCGGTTTTTTGTCTCCCTCCGCTTCGCGTCGGGAGACAACATAACCTCGAGCTAAAATCTAATACTTTTTTCCCTTGTATAATAAATAACTATTGTTATCTTTTGATAATCAGCTCATAGAATATTCAAAATTGCTCTGAGTACTGATCGACATTCGATTGCGGTCCATTTATTTGACTTAATAATCCATTTTTTCATGACTGTCGATCATACGCACATTTATGTGGGGATAATTGGTCATATTTAGTTTCCAGTTATCTCATGATTACAAAATGTCTATAGAAGACTGCAATGCACACATGAAAAATACTGTGTCCCGACGGAAGCAACTTCTGACGCAAATAATAATTATGAATCGAGTAGAATAGAAATCGCTAACTTTTCCCTGAATTCGTCTCTCTTGGATGTAAGGGAAGAGAATTTGGGTGTAGATTTACTACTGGATTGTTATGACCGTGATTACTCCGACACTGATATAAATGTTTGTGGGCTACATCAAGATATGAATGGTCAGAATGGGGGGATTACAGATTATCTTTTTGAAGCCCAAGTTCTTGGTGAAGCAAGCATACAAAATGCGAAAAATAGTGAATCAAATGAGAGAGCCCTTGAAAATGACAAAAAAAAAATTGAGTTAGGACAGAGGAGAAACAAGTAGAATTACCGAGCCTAAAAAGTTGAATGAACGTCTCTTATAGGAAGTATCTGAAGTGAAAACGTTAATTTCTAAGGATTATCCAAAGATCATCAAATATTTTTTCATATTAAGCAGAGAATTTATATATCTCTTGTTTTTTTAATTTTTGTGAACATTCTTGAACTGTTATTTTCACTAAATATATCAATTTTTCTTTAAATACAAACATATTATTGATGCCAAAATCTGGATTTCCCAAAGTGTCGATATTTGGTGCACATGTATGTCGATGATTGGTAATTCATATTTTTCCGGTGTCGATAATGGGTACATCTGCTTTGAGACACCATTCATTTTTTTTATAATATTTACCCCTTTCAATATGTTCGTTTTTTGTACTTTTATCAAAATAGAGGGTTCAGAGAAGTAGAAGCAGAATATTTCATTCTTATAAAATTATTCTTTGAAGTCGAAATGTATTAGACACTTTGAGGAATACGCTATTGTGTCGATAATTGGGACATTTACCTTACACAATTATTTGTTTAACCACCATAACTTGGGGTTAAACAAAGTGGGCCTAACGGTTGTAAATTACAAGTTGTTATAGATAACAATTATTTAATTCTACAATATTTATTAGGATTAACGATTATTTTAACACATATCTAATGATTGAACATCTACAACTTTGAACATTTTCATCAGTTCATGAATCATTACTTTCGAAACCTTGTGCCTTCAACCAGGGTGCCCACTTCTTTCTGAATTTCTTATCTGGATCATATTTTTTGAGGAGGGCGGTCATCACTTCCGGTCTTTCTTTTGTAAGATAACCGACAATTTTTCTAGCCCCTTCTAGGTGCTCCTTGGTGCATCTAGCACAGCCATCTGTTATAACTTCTGGAATTATATCTGAAAAAAATATATACATATTTAGAAGATACATCATTCAGATTAATGTAATCTAAAATCTAAATCTAAAAGAGACGTACTGAGCGGTAAAATGTAATTGAATTGAAAATGATATCAATAGATTGTTATGATGAAACTGCATCTTAAAAAAAAATTAATTCAGAAGTTGTGATAAAAAAGAATTTTTTTTTCGTTACTCCGAAACCAACAGGCTGATTTTTCTCAATAACGCACTCAACCGAGATATTTATTTCTCAAACCTACTCTGAAAATTTCTGTCTAGTTCTAACTGTTATCGTTATCGTTAGTTATCGTGTCTACGGCCGGACCGGCCGGACCGAATAGATTTTGACCAAGGATTTTTGATCAGTGAGTCGAACCAAATCGTTCAAACCATTTTCATCTAAAAAATCGAAAATTACAGACATTTGGACAAATTGATAAGCACTCTGTTCCGAGGAACAAGAAGGCCAACAATGAACCTTCAAGCCGTCTTTTTAGCGTTGACACGTGAAAAAATGCATCAGGCATCAAAGGAATTCCAATTTCAAAATAAATAAAATAGTGCTCTTACTCAGTGGGGATTCGAACCATGCCTTAAGCAGCGTATTGTTTTCCTAATAATTAATAAACTACAATGTCAATTAAGCTGAAATCCGGTACTCGATTGCAAAATGGCAACTTGAAGGTTTTTGCGGAATTTCAGCAGAATCTGACGAATAGGTTCTGAAATTTATAAATTTATGTATAAATCTGAAAATAATAAATTTTGAAAAAAAAATTCAGTTTCTAGTGATAGGATCCTCACGAAATTTTGCAGAAATGTGTGCCTTGGCATCCTACCACTAATTACCAAGTTTAAATTCAATCGGATCCGTCTGTTTTTTCGAGTTAATGGCGAAATAATATTTCAGATGTGTCTAATTCCGAAACAGTTTGGCCGATTATGTCCATTGACGAACTTATCTGATGTGCAAACTGCCTTGGAAATTTCAAGTCGCTATCTCTTTCTTCTCCAAAGTTATCGTGAGAACGGGTGGCTGAACAGAATTGAATTTGACCTCGAATTATTCATCACTGAGTCGAACCTAATCGCTCAAAACCATTTTCAGCAAAAAATTCCAAAATTACGTTTGGGCTAAATGTAGCACACTGTTCCCTAGAACATGCGCTCAAAAAAATAAATAATTTTTTTAGACCAGCGACCCTCTATGTTTCACAATTACATTTGCGTTAAGTGTACGCATAGACAAGGTATATTGTGAGCGTCGGTACTATGCCGGGCTGAATCTCGATCGCCCAAGCGAAACCGCCGGTTACCATGGAAAAGGCAAAAGTCCTCGTTCAGAGACCAGCTAGTCCTACGCGATTCTCAGTGATGATTCGGGCGTATTAGTAGAACCCTAGAGAGGAATAAATAGCTACGCTCTGTAGTAGTATACCTTGTTTATGGTTACGCTAAATAGATAGGTATTGTAGTTGCCAATTGTTTCGTGTTATAAAGTTAAGGATTTAAGGATCGACACTAAGGGTGAGTGATTCAATTATTTTAAACTTCAGTTTGACGCAAATGTTAACGAAAAGACTGTATGGTTGTGCGGATGTGAAGAAAAACATGCGTTTTTTTGTTTTGTTTGCTTACTTTTTGGTGGAGACGATAACTGGACAAAAGAAGGTGTACGTGATTTGAAACATCTGGGTGAAGAGATAATAAAACACGAAAAATCAGACAAACATATGAACAAGATTGTAAGCTTCCAGCTATTGGCCACAACTAATATCGCTTCTGGTTTAAGTAGGGCATATGTCAAAAATACACTAGAGCACAACGAAGTGGGATAAAAAAACCGTTACTTCCTGTCGAAAATTATCGATAGTCTGAAGTTGTGTGGCAAATGCAATCTTGCACTACGTGGTCATAATGTGTCGGAAGACTAGATTAATAACACAAGAAATAGAGAAGGTGACCGGTTGCTTTCGTACTTTAAATTTAATATAGTGTCGTATGGTTTGGATTCAACGTTTTGTGAAATATGTAAAGTTTTCGTTATTTTAATATCGATGCCACTTGCAACCGCAGAAGCTGAAAGATGCTTCTAGGTACCTTAAAAATTATCAAGACATTTCTAAGGAATACAATGTCAGAAGAAATACTGTCCATTGAACAAAATTCAGTTGAATACATTCTTGACTTCAACGAAAAGGTGATCGAGAATGTAGGCATTTGGTAATTACCTCTCAGAATATAAATAGTTTTTTTGTATTCTGGAATCAGCGCCCCCCTGATGAAGGTTATCACCAGCCGCCACTAATTAATGGTAAAATGCTTACCACGGAGTAATTCGCCATCAGGAGTACAAGTCTTTCCCTTCAACAAACAATTCGTATGGGCATTCACAAGCCTTTCGTTTCTTACCGCGACATCAAAATCGACACTATTAAACCTCGATGTGTATTTTTCCACGTTTGTTGAAAACACACTAACAATCAGAAAAAATACGTGTAGGTACATATTAGTCGTCATTTGTATCGATATGGAATGGAAGAAGTTGTCCTACGAGTATTGTTTCGAAAATGTAACAAACTTTCACTTCCGCCATCACTCGAATATCGATATAATATACATAGTCAATTTCAGAATGATTTAGTATCATCTTTCATGGAAAAGAAATATTTTACTTCCATTCAGTGCCATCTAGTTCCATCTAGTAAAGTCGACAAGTGCTTTTTAGGTCAACATTTTTGCGTATTCTCCGAAAATTATGATTGAAGTGTCAGTCGATTCGGAATGGCAGGTAGCTAGTTTTTGAGAAAATGCTAAGGCCGCTCACAAAAATTGCAATAGTTATAAACAATTGAGTGAAAAAAAGGGGGTTTGGTATTCGCCAATATCTCAGAAACTATTTGAGATAATTCAAATAAAAAAAATATATATTCAAAAAGGGGTGGAAATTTCCTAACAAAAAGTACCAACTTCCGGATCTGTAGGAGCAATATTCATAATTTTCTCAGAGGGTTGAAAATACGCCCGAAAACGGGTACTCCAGCTTGCGCAAGCCCCCTTCGGACCTTTAATGCATAAATATTATTTAAACTTATTAAATATGAAAATACAAGATTGAAAAAATTCAGATCTCTGCAAGATAGATCAATGAACAATAATCCGTGGTCCAGAAATTTTTATCGCAATTTTTAAATTAGGTATCCATTAAATAATCAACAATTGTTTGAAGCACGAACATAAACATTGCACTTGCGATAACTTTTAAACTATTAATCTGAGATTTTTTTTGCTGCCGTGGAGCTATTTTTCAAAGGTCTTAGAATAGATACCCGTTGGTAAAATTGACAATTGTTAATTTTCGTTTTCTTATTAACAATTTACTTAAGTAAAGAATTATAAAGCTTCATTAAATTTGAAAAAAACTTTTTTTATAATATTACTATTGAGCCGTTTTATAATGATCAAAAACTACTTAAAAATGAATTTTAATAATTTTTAACTCCCTGTTGTTTTAAAAATTGTTATAAACAAATGTCTCGTTTATGAAATAATTTATATTTTTTTTTATAATTCTTGATGATAAATGTGATTAAAAAAAAACTGTTTCTCAAAAAAAAATTTGTATTGCTTAAAATCGCATTTGTTCTAACAATTTTTTTTACCACTTGTTACGAAAATTAAGGAATCATTTTTTTTAATCATTATTTATCTTGGCCTTTGATATTAAAAAAAAAATTCAATTATTATTCAAATTTTATTATGATTTGTTGAGAACAAATGAAATATTTATTTGTAGTTTTTTTCTTTTTCTATTTGAAAAATAAAGACAACCATGTATTAATTTTAAAAAAAAAGTATTGAATCGAAAGTTGAATAAAAAATATAAACTTTTTTTTTTAAATAATACATTGTGGTTTTTGTTTTTTTAATTGAAAGAGAAAAAAATACAAAGAGATAATTCATTTGCTTATAATAAATTGTTTATTAAATGAACAATGACAAAAATAAATTGTAATTTAACAAATGCGTTTTCAAGCAATAAAAAATTTTGTTTAAGAAAAGGTTTTTTTTTAATCATAATTATCATCAAGGATTATGTTATAAAAAAAAGATTTTGAATTAACTCATGAACAACGCACTTGTTTATAACAAATTTTTAAACAATAGGACATTAAAATTATTAAAAATCTTTTTTAAGTAGGTTCTGTTCATAAGAAAACGGATCAATAGTAATATTATAAAAAAAAGTTTTTTCAATGTTTAATGAAGCTTTATAATTTGTCACTTTAGTAAATTGTTAATAACGAAACGAAAATTAACCATTTTTTTAATTTTTAAGACCTTTGAAAAATTGCTCCACGAAAGGAAAAAATTCTCAGATTAATAGTTTAACAATTATCGCACTTGCAATGTTAATGTTCGGTTTACAAAAAATTGTTAATTAACTAATGGATAACTAATTAAAAAATCGCGATAAAAATTTTTGAACCACGGATTATTGTTCACTATTCTATCCTGCAGGCGCCTGAATTTTTTATTTCCATATTTAAAATAAGTTTAAATAACATCTATTCATTGAAGCTCCGAAGGAGGCAAGGCTTGCGCAAGCCGGAGTACCCGTTTCCGGGCGTATATTCAACCCACTGGGAAAATTATAAATATTGTTCCGTGATTTGGGACTTTTTTTAGGAAATTTCCACCCCTTTTTGAATCTATTTTTCAAATTTGAATTATCTCATATAGTTTTTGAGATATTGGCGAAAAATCAAACGCCTTTTTTTTCACTTAATCGTTCATAACTATTGCCTTTTTAGCGAGTGGCCTGAGCATTTTCTCAAAAACTATCTACATGCCATTCCAAATCGAAGGACACCTCAATCATAATTTTCGGAGAATACGCAAAAATTTTGACATAAAAAGAACTTGTTGATTGACTAATCTATTCATTGACTTTATTGAATAATTATTGAATAATCTGGGCTAAATAGGATGATTTTCAAACTAATGTTTTGCTTACCACTAAAATTCGAAAATTCTGAGGACATATCAACGTCTGCGGTGTGGTGGTTGAGACTTAGGAAGGATGGTGTCTTAGGAAAGCATGCCTCACGTTCTGTACTAATCCATCCTTGGACCCTTGGATCATCATGGTAACATGAAATGTTATCTATTTTAAATGTCTTGTCGGAGTTCAGTGGCGCAGCCAGAATTTTGTTATGGGGGAGGGCTGATATTTTTTATGGGGAGGGGCTGAACTGAACAACCAAATGAGGAATGTTTGACGTTTGACGAAAAACTCAGAAAAAATTAAAAATGTTGGTATCTTTAGGGGAGGGCGAGCTGCAACCCCAAAGCCCCGCCCCTGGCTGCGCCCCTGTCGGAGTTCCTCTGATTAAAAAAATTCGAGATTATTTAACCCATAAAGAAACCTTTCAATAATGAGTATACCTCCCAGAGTATCCTTTAATGATTACTTAAAGAATTAATCGTCGTGGACAAAATATAGCCTTCGGCCCGTCAAGTAAACTTCAACCCCGTGAATAATAACAGTTAATTCAAGTTCATTGAAATCAACCATATTACTTATTAAATTATTAACGGCTACTTGATTAAATTATTAACGGCTGAAATAGATAATAATAAAAACAGTATTACATTTAAACGCAAATATCTACTCATTCTATGGCAGTGAGTCAGAGAATAATATTTGCGAAGAAATAGAAAAATGTGAAGAAATAGAAAAACATGCTCAAATGATGATTACGACAGTGGCGTAGATGAATGAGAGTATCGGATGGATATTTTTGTATGTTTAAAACAAAGCACCCCGTATCTCGCAAGAAGGGATATTTTATGTAAGTATCATAGGTTGAATCTTCATATTTTGTGCAAAGATTCCTCCAGTTACTATATGGAAAATTATTAATGAAACACCATTTATACATTAGAGTAGAAAGGAGTTTCAAGGAAAATAATCAAAGAGTAATAATCATTCAACAAGAAATCACAGTCTCGTTGTGTACGATATCACGTACTATAGATACCTAGAAAAATCATCAAAAATCATTAAATAGGTACTTATGACACTAGAGATAGAAAACTCATTAAGTAATGATGTGAAACTACTGCCGTATACCTATATACTCTCCCACTGGTGAAGCATTGACTAGAAACGTAGAACTCGACAAGATGTTCAGAATCGCAGTGATTTTGTGTCTTGTGTCCGTTGTGTCTGTGAATTGCAGACCCGCCGATAAGTATACCACCAAGTACGATAATATAGATCTAGATGAAATTCTTAAAAGTGACCGCATAGTCAAGAACTATTTCAACTGTTTGATGACTGGTAGGGGCTGCACACCTGATGGCTTGGAATTAAAGAGTGAGTATTGTTTATTTAACACGTTCATAACAATTTCAACAGATGGGAAACTAAGGGAACGATAGTTTTCTGAATTTTTCTTCATGTTTTCAGTTCTATGCAATCTTAGGTTATACCGGAGAAGTACCTAAATTCTTTTATTTCAATTAGAACATCCTATATATTTTATTCATTTCAAGCATATGCGACCTACAATTTTTCGAAGTCAAAATTAAATAATTAGCCTGAAAATGGCGAACTATAGACATAAGATGTCTTTCATAAATATATTGAAATACGTCATACATTCGGTACAACCGGTATTTGCAGGAAGATCAAACTATTTTAGCTGATACAAGCTTTTTGAAAAAGGCTTCTAGGAAAATACCCCCTGTTGTTTCCCATATACATATTGGTTCTGCTTGAAAAGAACGATAGCAAATGCTTAAACTTTTAACTTGTAAAAGGAATTCTGAATTATTAATAACAATTCATAATTCTTAATTATTTTACAACATATAACGTAAATAATCATAAAAGGATATTGTGGAAGGTACATTCATTATTGAATGGCCTCTTTCTGGGGTTTCTCTCCCAAACTGAAAAATATCTGTTAAATTAAAATTTATTATTTTGTGAATTGCTTCTGCGTAAGAGACACAAGATATTTGTTAGAAGCAATAAATCGAACAATGTTGCCTAAAAAATAACAACGAACAATGTTGCCTAAAAAATATTAACGACACATCATCAACGTTAGGAATTTTATTTGTTTCATCGTTGATGTTGTGTCGTTATTGTTTGTTAGGCAACATAGTTCGATTTATTGCTTCTGAAATATATCTTGTGTTTCTTACGCAGAAGCAATTCACAAAATAATAAATTTTTATTTATCAGATATTTTTCATAGTTTGGGAGAGACAACCCAGAAAGAAGCCATTTAATAACATATAACGTTTGAGTTTTTATTCTATTTGACAATTATTAGACTTCAACTAGTGTTAGGTGTGAACATTATTAAATATTGAACGAACTAGTACACTTAGGTATACTTAAGCTCCTGACGAACACTTTTTATTCTTTATTTAAATGAAGCCTAGTCCAATTGGTACTTTAGGATTTTAAAGTAAAATGAAGGCAACACATTTATGTAATAAGGATCATAAAGACGATCATTATGATACAAGTCGTGAATGTTATACTAAGAAAATCAAGAATAGCACTCATGAAAAAGTATTGTCGGCTTGCTTTGAATGCTTATCTAAGGAAAGAAAACCATCTTCTCTCTGGTTGTATTATTCGATGAAAAGAAGTATTTTATTGACAAGAAGAAGGTAATGCGAGAATTTTTTGTGACATCGGGGAATATCTCAGGATTGAATATGGTAGAACTTGTTTAGTAAAATGCCAAAAGTTATTACCATTTTTTTTAATTTACCTCACCCTGAAGAATATACCGCACATTGTTTTCGGCGATCGTCTGCTTCATTTTTGGCCGATTCTGGAGCAGAACTGTGTACCGTGAAACGACATGGCGGATGGAAAAGCAATACTGTTGCTGAAGGTTACGTAGAAAATTCGAAAGAGCAAAAGAAAAAAATATCAGAAGCAATTCTTGGTGCTAACAACCAAACAGGATTACAAGTTTACCAAAAATCATCAACTACTGATGTAAAAACTCTAGAATCCATTGGAATTAATATTGCAAAGTGTAGTAATTGCTCTTTTACAATTCATAATTAGTTATTTTTGTATCTAGTGCGCGAAATGCTACTTTGGTGATCGAGAACTGATTTTTTTTAACGAGGCGCAGCCGAGTTAAAAAAAATAGTCGAGATCACCAAAGTATTTCGCGCATGAGATGCAAACAAAATTTTTTCTACAAACTTCAACTTTATTGTTCTAAAATAAGTAACATGCTTAGCTTAATATGAAAAATAGTATGGAACTGGCTTAAACTGTTTTTCCAAATCAAGTAATTACTGTAACTATGGAAATAAAATGGCATTTGTTGACTATATATTTCAAAGTGACAGTTCTTGATAATTATTTTGGAGTGACTTTTTATTCGCGTCAATTTCGTGCGTGATATTTATAACTGTGAAAAAATGGAAATTTCGAGCGACGATGATGTAAGCAGTACCTCACCTAACTCGGCAGATGTGGCCAATTCTGTCATTTTAAATCTTTCACCGGAGAAATCGAGGAACATAAAGGTTAAAATATCAAAATTCCATATAGTTTACATGCAGTGTGCGAAGTAGGTATTTCGCATACTACTTCGCGCACGGTGTCATGGTAACGAAGGAAAATGAAAAAAAGGGTCACTTCGCATATTGTTGTCAATGCGCGAACCTTGTCATTTTTTGACGTTTGTAGAAAAAAATAGTTTTGTACATAGTAATGCATTTTTAATAAAAGTTTTTGATCTCACCATCACATGTTTTTAATATAGAATTTCAATATTGTACTTAGTACCATAATTAATTCATTATGGGACTAAGTACCATAATGGATTAATTATGGTACTAAGTACCATAATGAGCTTCCTTTTGTCATAAAAATTGAGTGACATAACGTTGTCATTATGATAGGATATGATAAATAAATTAACATATTTGTAGGTTAGGATATTACGAATCCACATTTAGTACCATAACAACATTGTGCCAATCACGTCACGTCCATAAAATGCACGTAAAAGGCGTTGTTGTGGTGAATGTGAATGTGGAGATAAATATTCCATGCCTGCCTACAAAACTGTTTAATAATAATGTCGTCACCGTGTTGCCAATATTTCCCCTAAAAATCCTAAAGCAGTAATTGGATCACCCTTTACTTTGAGATAGTTTTAGAATTTTTGATGTTCCCTTTAGCGACCTCTATTTCCTTGTTCTATGGTTCCCTAAAAATTTATAGAAACATTCATTCAAATATTTCAGAAAATCTTCCCGATGCCCTGAAAAATAATTGTGCCAAATGCAGTGAGAAACAGAAGGAAGGTAGCAAAAAAATTATCCAATTCATGATTCAAAACAAGAAAAATATGTGGGAGAAGATAGAGAAGAAGTACGACCCTTCTGGAACTTACAGGAAGAAGTATGAAGCTGAACTGAAGAAGGCGAAATCGACGAAATGAGTTCATACTTTTCGTATATTTTGATTTAGATTATACAGTAATTAAAATATCTTCAATACTCAACTTGATATTCGAATTCCGTATCAATTCGTTACACAGAAAATAAGTGAATGTTTTTATCAGGTGAACAAATTCGTGATATTTTCAATGTAAGAAATAAATATTTATTAAGTGAAAATAATTCACTTTTTTTCATCAAAGCAATTACCCTTCCAATAGGGTTGCCTTTTCTAAAATCTGGCAACCAAGACAAGAAGCACAGAAATCCCGGATTTTGGAGCTCAGAACCAGGACATCTCACCAGGTTTTCTTTAACTTTCTCAGTAATAAAAATAGTGAAATTTACATAATTGTACTTTCTATTTTAAACAAATTTGGACTTGATTCAGTCATCTTTCATTTATTCTACTAATGTAAAGATCTCGGGATCACAGAGAGAGGTCAAAAAAGTTTTTTCCTCTAGGAGGTCGATATTTTCGATTTTTTCGTCGGTTATTCGAGGGGCGAGGGGGGATTCGAGGTGTAAACGGGAAAGAGAAAAGACGAAATTTTCTCCGGGTATCCGTCTTTGACGAGAGAAAACGTGGGGAGTATTTAAAAAAAAATCGTGAAATCGGTTGAAAACTCCGTTTTTCGCTAAAGGCGCAAATCGGAGGCGATAGAAATCTCGCGAGGAGGCGACGCTCGGAAATTTATTTCGTCGGGGGCCGGAAGACGAGATTCGTAGGTAGTTTGTAACGCAGCCCGATTTTCGATAAAACCTACTCTTTTTCCGGAAAAGGATCGCAAACTTTGACATATTTTGAAAACCTCGGTGAAATGTGACGTTTAGACCGGTTCGGCTTCGCTCGACCGACTTCGGGTCCTGCTATAGAAGATAATACGTGGATGATTTACTTCGATCACAGATGATAGAAACTTCTGTCAGTTTGAATTTATCGACGTTTTCTTTGCGAATGAGTGGCGATAAATGTCAAATAAAATTAGAATTTCGGCTGGAATTTGTCGAAAATCTTGAATCGTGAAGATACATTGCTAGAAATAAGAAGAAATATGATAGAGTCTCCGATTTCGACCGATCGCATGGCAGAATTTTTGATATTTGAGAAATAATGTGTTCTATCAAATTCTAAGTTGAAATGACTGTAAGATACCTATCTTCGAGGAAAGAATTTTGATGAAACGGGCCGGAGGTGGAAAAGTAAAATAAGGTAATTATCGATCTATACTATCGACGATATTACCGATTTTCACTTGCAGGCATTTATATACGAAATCGAAATCCTATCGAATGTATTCTAAGGAAATATTTTTTAGTTGTTGACAGTTGGTTGTATGAAGTATGATGGGATATCGACTGAATTTAATCTTTCTGTCGAATTTTGGAATCTTTTACGAAACGTGAGTATTTTCGAATGTTATCGTTGTAGAAATCGTATCATATTTCTGTACGAAATCTTTTCGCGATTCCTTCAACGTCATGGTTTTCAGTCCGAATGAGGGTCGAATTGTCAAATAGAATTCGAGCTTCCAACGGAAGCGTGGGGAGAGTTCCATAATTCTCTGATAGGCAAATTGGCCCAGTTGCCACCTCAATATAACAATTTAACATGAACTGTATTTTCAACATTGTAAAATTGTTGCGAAAGGATAACCGCTGTTATACAGGCTGTTTTCCGAAACGGCTTCACAATAGCATCCGGTAGGTGAAATGGCTCGACCGATTTTGATGAAAGTTTGTGTGTGTATCTGAGTAGGTGTGTCAGGTCTGCTATATACCCCGGCAGGTGGCGCTGCAATCGGTCTATAGAAACTCAGAAATGTCTTGGCCGACTTTAATGAAACATTGTGTGCGTGTTTGAGTGTGTCTCAGGGTCACAATAGGTGACCGGTAGGTGGTGCTGCATTCGGTTTATAGAAACTCCAGAATGGCTGCACCGATTTCGATGAAACTTGGTGTGTATATCTGACTATGTGTCAGGTTGAAGTAGGTCTATAGAAATTCAGATATGGCTCGAACGATTTCGAACTTTCAAGTTCGAAAAATGTAAATCTACTGGAAACATGTAGATCTACCGGAAAAATGTAGATCTGCCGGAAAAATGTAGATCTACTGGCTAGGTAGATCTGCGGGCCAACTAGTCATCCCAATACTAAAATGAAGATGGGTTTCATAGAAAAGGAACAAAAAAACTTTTTTGAAAATGTTACTACGAACGTGAAGATTTTTCGGACGTTAGGAGGGGGGGAGGAGGGAAATTTCCGAGGGGTCTCGCGAGGAAAAAGACGGAAGTTTCGGAGGGTTTCGCGTTTTCGGAGCGAAAAGACGGGGGTGTATTTTTAAAAAAATCGCAAAAACGCCGATTTTGGCAAAAGGTGCAAAATGGAGGAAACGAGATCGGAGGACGGGTGGCGTTCGGAACGACGGTATTTGCGGGAACGCGAAGACGAGATTCGAAATTAGTCCGTAACACGGCCCTTTTTTCGATTCTCTCTTTCGTTTTCCCGGAAGAACGATAGGAAAATGTGACTTTTTCGCGAAAATCGACAAAATTCTGACGTTTCACGTATTTCTGTGGCGAATTTCAACGCGGCTCCTTCACGGTCGACGTTTTCATCCGAACGAGCCACGATAAATGTCAAATCGAATTTGAATTTCGAACGGAATCACTCAAAAATCTTGGAATCGAATAGAAAAACCGAGATAAATATGAACGAGTAACCGATTTCGATCGATAGCTTGACAGGATTGACGATAGTCTGAAAATCGAAAGACGGAAATCGTCCCAGTACTATAAAATGTTTATGAGCCAGAAAATCGAATATGATTCACGAAGCTGGCATGGCCGAGCGGTCTAAGGAGTCGGTAAATAGACTTCCAGCTCCCGAGCCTCGCGGAGCGGCGGGATCGAATCTCCGAGCGTCCGAAATAGCTTTTTCTTAGTATTCTTTCATTTTTACCCAAAGAGGAGCGTACTCCAGTAAACGTATCTTGGGATTTGGATATTTTCGGTAAGTTACGAAATCTATAATGAATATCCGTTCGATCGGACGGATTTTTGCATTAAAATTACTCAGCAAAACTTAGCAGACTTAAGCAGAAAATTAACTATACAGGGTGTTTCAAGTAAAATGTCACCCCTACAGATCTATCGTAAAGAGAATTCTCAACACTGTAAAACCGTTATGAAATGATAACCGCTGCTATACGGGGTGTTTTTAAAAAAATGTCAACTCCGAAACCTCTGTATTCGGTTTATAGAAACTCACGAACGGCTGAACCGATTTCGATGAAACTTTGTGTGTGTATCTGAGTATGTGTCAGGTCCGCAATATACCCCGGTAGGTGGCGCTGCTATCGGTCTGTAGAAACTCAGGAATGCCTCGACCGATTTTGATGAAACATTGTGTACGTGTTTGAGTGGCTCTCAGTGTCACAATAGAAACCCGTTAGGTGGTGCTGCATTCGGTTTATAACAACTCAAGAACGACTGGACCGATTTCGATGAAACTTTGTGCGTGTATCTGACAAAGTTCCAGATCCACAATATTCCCCGGTAGGTGACACTATAATCGGTTTACAGGAATTCAAAAATGGCTATACCGTTTTTGATGAATCTTTGTTATTGTATTTCGGAAGGCACAAAGGTTCACAATACGATTCTGTATGTAACGCTATATTCGGTTTTTAGCCACTCAAAAACTCCTGACATATTTCGATGGTACTTTCGGGTATGAATGATTCTCAGAATCACAACAGGACCCGTTAGATGGCATTGAACTACCGGTTCAATTGATCTACCGATTCAATTTATCTACCGATTATATTGATCTTCCAAAAAAATTTAGATCTACTGGAAAAATGCAGATCTACCGGAAAAAAGTAGATCTACCGGAAAAATGTAGATCTACCGAAAAAATGTAGATCTACCGGAAAAATGCAGATCTACCGGAAAAATGTAGATCTACCGTAAAAATGTAGACCTCCCAGAAAAATGTGGATCTATTGCTAGGTAGATCTGCTGGCTCATCTGAATCCCAAAATATGGACTGCTGGCCACTAGTCTTAACTAACTAACAAAACCGATTCTTCTTACAGTTTTAAGAGAGGTTCCATTTTTTTTTAATTCTTGAATTAAGACACAAATTATTATACTCTGTTGTGAAAACAAAAACTTATTAAAATATTAACAAACTTTTAGCAATCTCAATTTTAATTTCTTTAAATCGATCAAAAGTTATAAGGGTCCATTTTAATATTCAGATATTTTTGATTTCTCTAATAACTCTTGTAACATAACAATATCTCTTCAGGGTTTTAATTAGCAGCCATAATTCAAATTTCTTTTCGCAATGAAAAAATTGGTTCAAGCAGTGACGTGAAGTCAGGAGCTTCTCCGCGCATGCTCTATTGTCCACTCACCTCTAATGGATACACTTTATCGAATGTAGCATCCATATATACCGTTTTCTCAGCTTTTATAATATACGAATTCATTTAATACCATTTTAATGACATAAGTCAGTAACGAAAGAATCTATGATCACATTATTTTTAAATACTTTCACATGTATTCTATCTATTCTAAATTGGAATACGAAAAATCTTACGCCTCAAGTAACTTCAGGAAACAAAATTCCGCGAAAATTAGTGGGTCAGCATTCTACAAGTAATCATCGGGTTTTAATTTTGTATATTTTGAGTTATACAGCGACCTTAAATATCGCTGGATGCGCAACCTACCCTGAAAATTGCAAGTCGCTATCTCTTTCCGTTGTCAAGTTATCGTGAGATACATGATATTTTTCGTGATACTTTGAAAATTTTTCTAGTGGTATAATTCTCACAAAAATTCTCAAACGTCTTTATGTCGATATTCTACGATTAGATACCAAGTTGCAATTCGATCGGGGCTGTATTTTTTGAGTTATGGATAAAATAATATTCCAGATGGGTATAACTACGAAACCGTTTGACCAATTATGCCCAACAACGAACTTATCTCTCCCATTTGGATGGGCAACCTACCCTGAAAATTTCAAGTCCCTATCTCTTTTCGTTCGAATGCTATCGAGGCAACGGTCACCCATCCAGCTAATGAACTCACACAAGGCTGCTCGGATCACCAACAATATAGATCCGATCATGTTCAAACTTGGAACTTGGCAGTAGACTTAGGTTTGGAAGGCTCTCGCAGAATTTCAGTGTTGACGAATTGTTTCTGATATACAGAATTTTTTTCAATGATTTTCAATGATATTTTAAAAATTTTCTGGTGATACGATCTTCGTGAAATCTTGCAAGAATATTTGTGTCAACATTCTACAACCAATAACCATGTTTGAATTGGATCAGTTTCGAATTTTTCGAGTTATTGAGGAAATAACATCAAAATTTCAGATGGGTATAACTCCAAAACTGCTCTAATTCGATCAGATCAGTAGATATTTTGCGAGTTATTGGGAAAACAAAATTTCAGATGGCTATGAGTCCGAAACTACTCGACGGATTTTGTCCATTAACGAACTTAACCGCATTTGGTCTTCAAACCAACTCTCTGAGACCATTCTCTGCCAAATATTCAAAAATTTCAGACATTTGGACGAATTGATAGGCACTCTGTTCAGGTGAACAAAACTCCACATATACACACAAATAGAAAGAAAAGGTAGCTATACAGAGTGGGCCACGGTCGATGGTACCCTGGACTTTTACGGAGAACGGTACGACGATTTTGATATTGCAAATAGAACACCCCATCTATTATTGCATATTGCAGAATAATTCCATCCCTTATGGATCAAAACTAAAAGTGGGATGAACAATGCCGAAGCTTATAACTTTAAAAGAAGATAACATTTTAAATGGATTAATTTGTTTTAAAGCAAATTCTCATGCTTTCACCAAAAGTGCAGAATAAGATTACGGCCTAACCGGAACATTCTGCATGATCTTGCTACAATTTGATCGCATTCAACGTGAAGGATTATTATTATATTATTATTTCATCAAATCTTCATTTGTATAATTATTGCCTTCCATTTGAATGATTTTTCAATAAAATCTCCGTTAATAAATTCAACAATAATTTACAATCGATGCCAATTGTTGAGTTATCATAATTTACATATTCTATGACATTTCATGGATAGCTAATACAAAATGTAGCTCAATATTCCTATTGGCATGAAAACTTGCATTTAATTCGAAAACCTTACAATTTAGTTATAGGAACATGTTATATCGTTTGAAAGGAAATTTAATTCTCTTTCATACATCTTATGATGAAAAACGCATAAAAAATTGAGGTAGAATAATTTTCGGAACTCATGCGTCGATTCCTCCTGGACTAGAAGTAAAGTACATCAAATTTACTATAGAAGGTTTTATAATGAGTTATATAATACACAGTAAATTTTCACATTCAGTATTTTGGATGTCTCACATCAGTTTTATACCTCGATAAATTACCAATCTGTCTTCTGGCGCTGGAAATTCCCGGATTTGTGATATTAGTGTTATCACCAAATTCTCTACAAAATGAACTCATTCCGTTATTCATGCGTATAGTCCTACTATCTCCCACTTTCAGGTTATTTCTTCTTTCATATAAATTGTTATCTGGTAAATTTGATTGACCGTTCATGTTTGCAGCATTGTACTTTCTTGAATAAGCATCACTTGCGTCAATTACATTCGCAGATTGATTTCCTAAATCTGGACCTAAAAATATTCAGATAGTAATACAAGATGACTATAACAACTATCACATAAGTAAGTAATTTAAAAAAAAATAAAAAAGGACTGAAGTGAAGTCAGTAACCTTTGGCGAGCGTGTTCACGTTGGCTAATTTCTATTGAATGAAGAGTGTTTCAAAATCAGTGGATAGAGCGAGCCGGAGATCTACCCAGAGGGTAGTGGACACCATTCACTGCCGGGTCAGAAATTACAGTAGATCTCCGGCTCTGTCTATACACTGAGCTTGAAACATTATTTATAAATTGGGCCCAGGGCCACGGTACAGATATTTCAATTCGGAAACAAACTTAGATTAAACTCAGGTTTATATTATGATATTCATATTTCATTCCCTCCCGACCTTCCCTACAAACTCTCTTACTGTAGGTATCTAAAAGTATCTTGGGTTGCCTACACAACGTAGAGTCTTTCTCTGTTCACTAGACGATCAAGAGTAAGAATCACGCCATAGCAGAGTTGCTTCACTCGAGCAACAGTAATAGAAGGTTTTTGGGCGAGATCAGTACAACAGATTTTGAATTTTTGAGCTTATAACTTTTAATACTCGTCTTTGCAGCTTATCTTAATTGCATGACCGTTTCCTCTCTACCTAAGGTGTTTCCCCGAAGTTCTAATATAATCGGCTGAAAGTCCAAACAGAGAAGCGCTAACACAGGACAACTTGATATTTTCTACGCGATGTCGTGAAGTTTCAAAAAGTTAGACCAAATACTAGATCTGAAACTTACCAACACAACTTCTGGTTCTTCCAGCTCTCAAAGATGAAATACTGGATGCAAGATTCGCTTTTCCGTATTTTGTCAAATATTCGACTTGATATTTAGGTCCAGGGCTGGGCGATTGTACATTCTGCTCGCAAAACAAACCTGGAAGTCGTACACCCATCGAGAAACTAGGACTTCTGCATTTGGAGATGTCATGATTTTTATGGCCTACTGTAGAGGGAAGGAAATAGTGCGCGGGTCCAGGACCTAAAAACGTATTATTATTATTAGAATGGGGTTGGTTCAGAACTGCGAACGATACGATCTATTAAGTATTCATTAAAGGATACTGTGGGAGGTAAACTCATTATTAAAAGGTTTATATCTGGGTTTTCTCTCCCAAACTCTGAAAAATCTCTATAAAATAAAAATTAATTATTTTGTGATTTGCTTCTGCGTAAGAAACAGAAGATATTTGTCAGAAGCAATCAATCAAACAATGTTGCCTAACAAACAACAACGAAACAACATCGACGAAGAAACAACTATATCGTAACGTTTCGGACTCTATATCAGACTCCTTCGTCAGACATGTCTGACAAAGGAGTCTGATATAGAGTCCGAAATATCTTCTGTTTCTTACGCAGAAGAAACGCACTTAATGAAAATCTTCAGAATTATTATGTTGATAGTTATTCTGAAGTTCGAGAATTGTCACATTGACAGTATTTGAAAATCATAGCTAACAAAGTTTTACTTTGTATAGATATTTCCAAGTTCCAACTCCTTTATTAATAAATTCAGCCAAATACGGGCAATACCAATTGAGCAATTTGCAAAAGTTGACAAGTTGACTCCTTAAGTTTCCCTTCAATATAATCAGGTTCTGTCCTCAGAATCTTTGTATTACTCTAATCCATCATGTAATTTCCTTGAATTGTACATACATGTTCTGCTATTTTCGATTTATGTATGTCTCTATTTCTCAAGTTATTCTTATGTTCTGACTTTCTTACTTCTAGTGGTCTTGATGTCTCTTCTGTGTACGATTTACCATAAATACAAGGAATATTATATACACAGTTCTTTTATTTTTGTTTTTTATTAATGGGTTTTGTCTTTGTTGATGAAGATCTAAGATCATTATGTGTTTTGAAGACGGTTTTTATATTGAACTTATAACCGATTCTACTGATTTTTTCAGAAAGGCCACGAACATAAGGGATCACATTCAATAGATTGGGTTGCTGTTCTATTTGATTATTCTGTTGTGCTTGATTATTTCCTCTTCTATCTAAATTCATGATTGATGTATTTATGAATTGCCTCGGATATCCATTATCTTCAAGAAATTTTTTGATGGAATCAATTTCATTATTTCGAATTTCAACCCTAAGGCCATTGTGTTAACATACCTGTTGACGTCCTAAGGAGCTTAGGCTATCACGTTGTGAGGATTTAGAACTGGCTTACCCATATGTACAACTCTTAGAGTGGCCAGCTCTGGACATTTTCAAACAATATGTTTAGCTTTTTCCTTTTACGATCCAAGAGCCTGCATGTTTTGTCTACTGACTTGTATAGTGGTATTTGTACCAGCAGGGTCCTGTAAGTAATCCCACAATTTCTCGAAGCTCAGCTTGTAGCAGCTGCATAGGCTTTCTGGTATAGGATGGTGAGACATCCATAATCTTTCTTGCCTGTGCAAGTCCTGGAGTATTCCTTCATAAAACTGTTCTGTTATTGAGCTCCCTTTGTTGGGCCACTGCCCTGCAGGGGTCTTTTCCAAGCCCACAGAAGAGTCCTGATCCATCAGTGTTACCCTGGAGGCCCTAGACGCAAGTTCATCAGCTTCCTTATACCACGCGTCCTGGTATCCATAGAAGAGTCACCTCATTGTCTCAAGCCAGTTGCTTAATGATATTCCGGCATTCCCAGAACAGTAGAGAAATCTAGATAGGTGATTCCAGGTCTCTCAGTAGAGCCTGGCTGTCCATAATGATGTAGATGTGCGCCCCTTGAGGTTCCTTGTCAGGCACTCTTGAGCAAAAATATAAACAGCTGGCTCCAAATGGATGACTTTTTGTCCAATTGATTAACGAGGTCCACCGCACTCAGACGGTCTCTTATGATCCTTTCAAAGGGTGTTTATTAATCGAATATGGCTGGCATTACATTTGAGTACTTTAATAATATATTTTAGTGCAGTTGGTCCAGTACAGGGAAAATATAAAAGAGAAATATTTTTGTTAATCTTCGGAGTGGTGTAACTTTTCCGGGGGGAAGTTTTTCGAAAAATGTTATACCAAATACCCACCTTAATTTTCATCACAGAATCACCCCTTAAAGGTTTTTCAGTGTTATTCAGATACACACTGTATATTCCAATATTTTGAACTACATCTCTGGTGTTGGTTCTCCGGAATTATTTTTGCTCGCATGGTACAAAATTCCATAAAGAATATTCAGAATAGATGGTAGAATATTCCAGACAGTTTATTTTCGAGAAATAATAATACAAAAAATAAATTTAGTCACTTCTCTGCACAATCTAACTTACCGATCTGTGTCAATTTATGCTCTAAGAAATTCCAGAAGGCATTCTATTCATTCACCTGATCACTTTCATTAGGAGCATGTCAAAATATTGAAATGCCAAATGATTTGCTACTCAATGTTAGGTTTGGTATATGTTCAGATATTTCGTAGAGTGTTTCAGTGATTATTGGTTGGACAATGACTCAGTCAAAGCCATTAGAGGAAGCTTTCTCCTTGCAATCAGTGATCAAACTCATTCACTTACCATTCTTTTTTTCTGAATCATCGGACATCTTAGCGTCAAACTCAAATGTTTTGTAATTTGGAACCGTTTAGTTTCGATAGAGTTAAAGACATGGATATTATTTGATGTTGAAATTTGAAACTGAAAGATGTTCAATTGAAAAGTCAAATAAATGGATCGCTAATAGGAAATTCTATGATTACTTCAGTCAGCTATAGAACTAGAGATTCGGCAAAATGAGTCAATTAATGTAGGATGTGTTGAATGAGTATATTGGCGATTCAAGGATAGATTGCGCCCTCTATAAACATAAGGTTTCAAAAAGCTTCGAACGTAGGGGTAGTGATTGTAAACACAAGGATAATTGCGTAGTTTCGGTATTTCTTTTGGAAAAAATTATGGTTAATGAAGAAAATAGTGTTTCATCAGTCTTGGCGAATATTAGGATTCCGTTCCAAATAGTAGAAATTCATTAAAAGGTGGGTTCATGAAAATTTATGAATATTTTCATTGACAAAACATTGTCGTAATGCAGAAATTTGGCAAAGAAGAATGGCATATAGAACTTTTTGATTTAGTTTACAAACAGCGGCCCTCTCAGCAGATCCATATGAAAGAAGAGGGAAAATTTCAATTAATGAAAGATCAGCCATAAAACCTGCATTTAGATGTTCTTGCGAGGCTGGTTTAGGAGTAAATCTAGGGAAAAATTTTACATCATATTTTTTTTAGTGACTATAATAATTTCATTTTTTTCCACTCCATACCTTAGTCGAATTTAAGGGAGTAACCGGAGCAGAGCGATTAAGACCAATCTCTTACTAAACATATCCGAAGGGTTATAATAGCAAGGGATTGGTCTTAACCGCTCTCTCTTGGGAACTTATGTTCCCAAAAAGTAATGACAAAATAATAAAGTTATTAGTATCATTTTTCTGAATCTCACTTTTTCAACAATATCATTTTTGTTGCTCTGAGACTATTATATTTGGAAAAAAATGGTATAACATGTTATCCCTGTTGGCACAACTATTACTTCCATAAACACAACAAAACACTTCTACAAAATCATAACTTTTAAGCATTCAATCCTGCACAAACAATAAGTAGTGCGTTATTAAATATACTATCTGAAAGCAAAAACACTCCATTCTCCTACGTTCGAAGCTTTAAAATTCACCACCAGGTGGCTCGGAGATGAACTTGAATCGCCAATAGAAACGATATCAACCATAGATATTTTCAGTACATTTAGGAATTTTCTATACTATATCTTCGTGCAGTTTTTCTCGTATGTCTTCTTGATTATCTATAGTTATAAGTAATCATTCATCAACTATGAAAAGTATCTATAAAATAAAAAAATATTCTTTTGAAATTGCTCCTAGTTTAGAAACACAACATATTTGTCAGAAGTAATATATAGAACAATGTGGCCTAACAAACAGTAACGATACAACATCTATTTTGTAACGTTTGGGAGACTTAATCAGCCTCCTTCTTCAGACACCAAGCGAAAATCTTCAGAACAATTTTTTTATTGACAGTATTCTGAAATTCGAAATTTGTCACACAGTCCCCACCTATTTCCACATGTCCGCTGGCAGGCTCAGAGCGAGCACCTAGCCTTGTGAATCACCCTTTCTAGGTGGGAATTCCATTTCAGATTTCTATCTAAAAAAATATATTCAAAAGAATATATATATATATATATATATATATATATCTAGAGTGACACCCAGATATGCAACCTCATCCACAAATGGGTGTGACCTCCATTTATAGTGGAGGAATCCATACTGATGCAAACTCAGTGTATTCAGTGCCCCTGATGTAGCGATCCAGTATCTTCTCGAAGGTTTTCAAAACGAAAAATGTATCGATCTGTATGAGTGAGGTTATGGGCTGACTTTGCCCAGTTTAGGGATGTATACAACCCTAAACTCACTCCAGCTTGTCGGGACAAAGTTACAGGGCAACACTGGCTCTGAAAAGCCTGATCAGGTATGGAAGGAGGTCATCTTCCACCTGCTGAAGCAGAGGAGGAAAAATGCCATCCTAGCAGCAGCCTTGAAAGGTTTGTGCGGGCGAATCGCCCATCTTAAGTGCCCAGGGTTGATGATCAGTCTAACAGTTATTCAGTTGTCCCCTCATGGACTACAGCGTCGCTCCTGGGGTACGTAGGGTGAAACATCATCCGACTCATCAAATAAGCGACAATCTGGGAAGTGTGAAAAATGAGAAAAGATAAGTAAGAGATCCTTGCAAGGACACAAGTATCTCTAACGAACGTAGTTCTAAGATAATAATGGTTCTCAAAAACTAAAAGAATATACGTAATTGTTGCAGTATCCGTCCATATACCTACATTTTAAGCATACTTCTTGAACAAATTTAGCCGTTTTACTAAATGAACAAATACAAGTCATGAATCCTGATCAGAACCGAAGAGGAACTACTTACTCTAATAGAAATTCAATTAAATAAAACTTTGCGAGAAATTTGGTGTTCCGAAGTCCATTGTTCTGGTCATGTGAAAATGGACGAAATATTGAATGGGCCCTCATCCTGTATTAAGTACCAATAATGAAGAAAAAATTAGGACATGGCTAACGATGTTAGCCAGATGTGGATTTCCTTTAAAAAAAGATGAGTTACCGCAGGCCTTTCAGAAAAAGCCTTTCCCCATTCAAAAATGGATACCCCGGTCAGAAATTGTTTTCTGGATTCCTCAAAAGGCACAAAAGGTATATAATGTGAAAAAGGGAAACAAGAAGAATCTCACGGTTATTAGGAAAATTGTTACAAAAAGTGAGTTTTGTTGAATATTCGAGAAGATCAAGGATCACCCGAGCATGCATACCAACATCAAAAACGGATTTAGAGCTTGCGTTATGTATCCTTCAAATCCAGAGTTCCCAGACCATAGAAAATGTGTAAAAAAAAATTAGTTCAACGTTGAAAAAAGTGTGGATCATAAAATCAACATAACACCAGAAGATAAGTGCAAAACAAGTGATAACTATATTATAAAAATATCTGCAGCAAGAAGGCATCAATTTAAGTGTTATGTTGAAGAGTGGTGCAAAACACCAAGCATTCTGAGGTGGTGATAGAGGAAAATATATAGCAGGCACTGAAAATTACAATGTCAGCCTTGATGGAATCATGGAAAGAGTTTTGGATGAAAACATCATAGAAGCTAAGGATCTGATGAGCTCTGATGGAACAAGCTTTGAGAAAACTACTTATTACAAACCGTGGTAGATCATGAAGATCCTAAACCATCAACTTCCAATCTTCAAATATGGGAAACTAAATATTAAAAAGTTTCTTCCTGGGTTTTATCTCCCAAACTCTGATGTTGATGTTGTTTCGTTGTTGTTTGTTAGGCAACATTGTTCGATTGCTCGCTTCTGACAAATATCTTGTGTTTCTTACGCAGAAGCAAATCACAAAATAATTAATTTTTATTTTATAAATATTTTTCAGAGTTTGGGAGAGAAATCCCATAAAGAAACCTTTTAAATAATTAGTATACCTCTCACAGTATCCTTTAATGATTACTATGGGAAACTGAAGCCTTAGAAAAAACTGGAGTCAATGTTGGAGAAACAATTGGAGCTGAATTGAATGAAATAAATGAACGTTTTGACGAGACAACAGAAGAAAACATGAGAAGTATAGATTAAAGACAGATTAGAGGATGAAACTAAACAGAAATACAATACTAAAGTTGAAATACCTTTTCGAAAGCATATGAACGAACTTAATTCAGTTTCCATGTGAAATTTCTTCTTATAAATGAAGAAACATTATAAGGAGAAGGTGAGGATAAACGAAGGTTAAGAAAATTCAAGGAAGAAATCGCAATTTACAAAATGAAGGAGCAGTAACCACGAAAACTGCATTGTGAATTTTTTTCCAGGTGGTTTCTTCGGGATGTACAAAATATAAGGGTTTGAGCTATTCCGTTGTTCAGCATCAAGATGTTTTTGTGATAAGTGATAAGAATGAAGTGCCTTGTTAAAGAACTTTTTTATCTTTATTTATTCTTTTTAATATTTTCAGTTTACCACTTCATGTATTACTTCTATAGTTTACGATATTATACATTAAAGATTTTTTTGCAAAATTTTATTTTTTGTTATTTGTTTGAAATGTTTTTAATCATTATGTGAGATTTCTATTTTTGCCAAAGATAGTCGTTTCAATCGAAAAAACTTGAATACTTTAAATATGTGTAATGTGTATATGCAATAGATTTGTGCTATTCAAATTCTGAAGTAAGAGAAATTTTCATTTCACTCCACAGATTTTTCACTTTTATATTCCACAATGTTACATCAATGTTTTTTTTCGGTAGAATTTCATCGTTCGTTATCTTTTGGAAATGTTTTTATTTATTATTTATTTATTTATTTATTTATTTATTTATTTAGGAAATCAGGAATACACACAGGTGAAAACCACCCAACATAGTATCCACTTATAAAAATAGAAAAAAGTACATACTCAAATAATTCAATAATTAATGTGTATTTTCAACAGATTGATTTTAATACAAAAGTAACTACACTCTTGTCCACTAAAATTTTGTCGTCCGACATATATTTCGGAAACGATATCTACTTCTTCAAAGACAGAGCGTTACTAAAGCATCCTATCAATTAGATCATTATTGAGTAAAATATCTTTTCTCTTATACATTACAATACCTTCAAGTGTCCTTAAGTACAATTTATGGAAATTTTTCAACAGTTTGAGGACATTTTCTGAAATTGAGTGGTCAGTTATTAGAACGTAATTATCGTAATTCGTCGATTTTGTTGTTCCGAATGTGTCTCGTAAGCTCTTTATTTATACCATGTGAAAATGTTTCAGGTTGTTTGCCGGCGTAGGACATGTTGCAATCTAAACATTCAGTTTTATATGTACCCGATTTTAACATGTCCGGAGTTTTATCGAATTTGTTTCATTTTCGTTTAAGTTTTGAAAGCCATATTTACCTTTTAACAAGCACTGACGTGAAGTCAGAAGCTTTTGCGCGTATGTTCTATTGTCCATTCTTCTGTATTGGAATCCCTTAATCGAATTTACCATGGTAAATTATGTTGTCCATTCTCCTGTATTGGACACTTAATTCGAATTTACCATGGTAAATTCGTCAGTGCTTGAACCAATTTTTTTTTTCGAGATTTTTTTGAAATTTTCTAGGAGTACGGTTCTTAAAATTTTTTTTTTTCGTCATTTTTTTCAAATTTTCTAGGGGTACGGTTCTTACAAAATTTTAAACACGTCTTTATGTTGATTTTCTACTACTAGTTACCAAGCTTCAATTCGATCGAATATTTATTTTTTGAGTTATCAAGGAAATAATATTCCAGGTGGGTATAACTCGGAAACCGTTGAACCGATTATGCCCAAAATCGAACTCAAATCTCCCTTTCGGATACGCAACCCCTATCTCCTTTCGTTCGAAAGTTATCGAGGCAACGGTCACCCATCTACTGAACTCACACAAGAATGCTCGAATCTCCAACAGCATTTGACCGATCGTATTAAAACTTGAAACTTGGCAGTATATATTGTTGAGAAATTCTTTATCAAAATTTTCAAATAAAAAAAAAATTAATTAAATATTTTTTAATTTAGAAAAATATTCCGAATATATAATTAAATTTCAGAAGGGTTCAAAATAAAAAACAATTATCAAAATGAAATTGGAAATCTATTCAAATTAGTGATTACCAAAACAAATACAAATACTTAATTCTACAACTTAACTTACTTGTCACTATCTTTCTTTTATCTAGAATGTTTTTGTTGTCCACTTAATTTCTTTTATATTTCTTATTCTGTATCTTCTTTCTTGATTATATTCTTCTTCTGTTTCTTTTTTCGTAGTTATATCCTTATTCTTGATTCAGCAAATTCGAGTACTTCAGTGTTTTCAATTGAGTTCTTGGAAATTGGTTAGTTGTTATGATACTTGAGATTGGAGAAATGAAATTATATTTGAGATCGATGTTGACTCTGTCGCTGCGAAAATCTGACTGAATGACAGGAGACGCGTCCACTCCCTTTTATATCCTCCGATTAATTTGAAAATTCGGGGTTTCTTTGAAATTTTGACAGTTTTAAAATAAAATGCATTTTTCTTGAAATTTTCCTTAATAGCACTGTTTCCTGAATTGTAATGACTGCAGAATATTCGGCCAAATTTTTCTCTTCCGTCTGGTACTACTTCCATGTTCCAACTTGCATTGGAAGTTCCTCAAAATCTTCTGAGTTTCCTGACAGCTATCAATTTTGCAATCTCTTCCACTTTAAATTTAAATATTTCCCTATCTAATTTGTTCTAGCATACCAAACTATTTATAATAATCAATGAGATCAATTCACATACAAATTAACTTAACATAACATAATAAGAATAAATAATAATGACATTTTTACGTGGTCTTCCAAAATATTGACTTCACATAAATTTTGATGATTCTATCTCATGGAGACTACTCCATAGTTCAATAAGAGTGTATCCTTTACAAATTTACAATGTTTCAAAGATTAAATTTAATTCTTTCCATATGAATTTTATACTAATATGTTTGAATAGATGTCAAATTTCATTCTCAAATTTCAATCTCTATTTTCTGAATTAGTAATTGTTTTTTAATTAACGAAACATGATGGAGAACATGCCTTAGCATCTTTGCTTCACTGTTTAATTCCTCTTCATGATCATATATTAGTAAAAATTCAATTTTACAATAAAATCTCCAAAATTTGACGTTTAAAAAAAATTAATCAATCAAATTTTACTTCTGCTATATAATTAATTGTATGATTGAATTCAATCATATCTTACCATAACAACTTCCCCAAAATTAAAATATTTCTAATTTTGTTAAAGAAAAATTGAACATATTTTAAATTTTCTGATTTAATTTTGTTCGAATTGTAATATTAATTCTGATTAAATTTATATAAATCATTAATGTGGAAAATTCCCCTGATTCTATCAGTGCCTATTTCTTTTAGTCTATAACTGTTTAAAATATTATTATTGTCAATCACATATGGTCCCTCAAATGGAGGTAATAATTTTGCACAAATATCCCTATTCTTGTTGAATACTCTGTGTGATCTTATCAGAACTAAATCTCCTTTTTCAAATTTAACATGTTTCCTTCTTTGCTTTCTTTCCATGTTCTTAATATTTTTTTCCTTGTTCCGTTGTAATCTTCTCTTTACTTTTAGTAAAATATCTTCAAATTTTGCATTTTCTGTACTTTCCCAATGTCTTTCTGGTTTTTCTTGTTTCATTATGTACAATGGTGATTCTTCAGTAATAGTGTTAGGAATTGCATTCAAAAATTTTTCAACTTTACTAAGTTGTAGATCCCATGTTGAATGTTCCCCATTAACTACTATTCTTAGAAATTTTATAACTTCTTGTATATATCTCTCTGCAGGGTTTGCCTGTGGATGTCTTATACTTGTATAACTGAGGTTTATATTATTTTCCTGGCAATAACGTTTAAATCGGTCATTTTGGAAATATGTTGCATTGTCCAAGATACACTTCTTGGGAATCCCTATTTCTTCCTTATATTGGTCCATTTTTGCTTTAATGGTAGTAACTTTTGTATTATGAGATGGATATAATTTAATATATTTTGAGAAAATATCTATCATTATGAAAATAAATTTGTTTCCTCTCTCTGTTATAATAAGTTCACCAATGAAATCAACAGCTATTGTCTCTAATTTTTCTTCTGCATAAATATTTCTTGCTTGATTATGATTAACATAATTTTTTGTTTTGTTAACTTGACATATTGGACAATTTCTAGTGTTATCTTTTTTTGATATGTAATTTTCACGGAAAATCAACCATATTTTCCTACTTCCTGGATGTCCATTTTCTTCATGTAAAATTTTCAAAATGTTTTCTGCTAATTTCTCACTTACTACATATAACTCTTTCTCTCCTGTTCTTTTTACGTAAATTCTATCTATTTTCACACATTTTGCTTTTTCTTCTGGTGTCATTCCCATTTGATCTTCAACTACCTTCTGATTTGAAAAAATTCCATACTTTTCTTTTAAAACATTCATTCCCACTTGAAATTGTCTAATGATCTTTTCCCCTTTCTCTTGATCCCTTGATAATGCATCTGCCACTATGTTATCCTTTCCTTTTATATATTTTATATCAAAATCATATTCTTGTAATAATAATGTTCCTCTATGTATCCTGTTATTGAATAATTTATTATTCATCACATTCAATAAAGATAAGTGGTCAGTTTCGATGGTGAATTTTGATCCTAGTAGATAAAATCTTAATTTATTTATACAAAATATAATACTTGCAAATTCCAATTCAGTTACACTATATTTCTTTTCATGTTCCTTTGTCACTCTTGATACAAAACAAATAGGTACTTCAAGATTGTCATGCTCTTGTACTGAAACTCCAGCAAACTTCCACATGGATGCATCTGTTCTCAAAATAAATTTTTGATCATATCGAGGATGATAAACCTTTAAATTATTTGAAAATTCTTTCTTAAGTATCTGAAAAGCATCTTCTTGAGATTGTGTCCATTGCCATTTATTTCCTTTCTTTAATAATTTTATTAGAGGTATTTCTTTTTCACTCAAATCAGGAATCAATTTTTTGAAATAATTAACAAGTCCCAAAAATCCTCTTAGAGTTCTTAAATTGCTAGGTCTCTTATATTCCTGTATACTTTTTATTCTCTCTTCATCCATCATTACTCCATCCTTATCCACTTGGTATCCCAAAAATTTTATTTGTTTTTGAAAGAATTGACATTTATCTTTGTTAATTTTTAGCCCTGCTTTGTCTAATTCCATAAGTAATGTTTCTACATGTCTACGATGACTCTCTTCATCTTTTGAGTAAATCAATATATCATCTATATAATGGAGAATATAATCCTCATACTTATTCATTATTGTGTGTAATGCTCTTACTAATGCAGAACATGAGCTTTGTAGTCCAAATGGTACTACTTTGAAACGATAAACTACTCCATCAATGGTAAATGCTGTATAATCTCTACTTTTTCTCTCTAACGGTATTAACCAAAAACTGTGTTTTAAATCAACTTTTGAAAAAATATTTGAGTTCGTAATTCTTCCGAAAATTGCTTCAGTACTCATAGGTGCTTCATATTGTGGTATTGTATATTTATTGATGTTTCTTGCATCCAAACAAAGTCTTATTTCCCCATTATTCTTTCTTACCACCACAATAGGATTAATATATCTGGAATTGCATTTTTCTATAATTCCATTTTTAAGCATCTTTTCAATCTCCATATTCACTTCCTTTCTATATTTATATGGAATAGGATAGGTTTTTGATCTGAATGTTTCAATTCCTTTTACTTCAAGATGATGAACATAATTTTCCGCCAATCGATTTTCTTTTGTGGTGATTCCCTTATATTTTTCTAATAATTTAATAATTTCACCTTTCCATTTGTCATCACATATAATATCATTTATTTCGGATACTTTTTTAACATGGTTAACATTTTTAATGCTATCTTCTATAATGTTTTCCACTGCTTCCATTTGATTTTGCTCTCTCTTTTCAAATTCCAAAATTTCCTTTTTTATTTGAAATGTTCCATTCATATAATCAATTATGACATTATTTCTGTCTAACTCATCTGTTCCAATAACAGCATCATATTCCATGTTCTCAATAATCAGAAATTGCCTTTTATATTCATTTTCATTGATTCCTATTGCACTTATTAATCCTTTTGTGACTTCTCCTAATTTCTTTCTATTTGCACCTATCAAATTTGTTTTTGGTATGTTGAAACAATTTTTTTCTAAATTGAATTCTTTGACTAAATTTTTATTTAATAATGATATTTCCGAACCAGTATCTACTAAAATTTTTATATTTTTGGAATAAAATTTTGCTTTGATAAAAATTAACCCTTTAAAATCATGAAATTCAATATTTTCCCCTAATTTAATAAATTCCCTTGGATGCTGATAAACATTATTTAATTTGATAGGTGCCTTGTCAGAAAATTTCCACATGGTTCTTCTGTTGGTATTATTGAATTTTCTTATGAATCTATGTCTCTAGTTATCTGATTCACCCTTCTGTTCTCTTGTGTCCATTCCATTCTTTCCTCACTTCGGTTTCGAATAGGTTGTTCATTCCTTTCATCTCTTCCTCTCTGAAAATCTCTTGCTTGTCTATTTTGATTGAAATTCCTGTTAAAATAACGGTCTCTATAATGATTTCTATTATCAAACCTATTTGGATTGTTGTTAAAATTTTGATTATTATTTCTATTTTGCATAACATTTTCCTGTGTTGGTCCTTGATTTGTACCAATCCTTTGGTTATTTCCTCCTTGATTATTATGGATGTTTCCATTATACTGACGGTAATTAGAATAGTTATTGTTATGATTCTTGCTTGGTGCATTATTAATTCTTTTCACTCGATATTCTTGGCTGATTAAAAATTGGCATAATTTATCCATGTCCTTAAAATCATATAGCAGTAGTACATCCTCTAAATCTTTATCAAAATGCTGTATTATTAAACTGACCATATATTCTTCTGTAAACTATGCACTCAAATATTGGGCTACACTGTATATTTGCATTGCATAGCGATGATAAGATGTTCCTTTAGTAGGATTAAATTTTCCACTAAATAATTCCTTTTGTATAACCTTTTGTTGTGCTGAACCCCAAAAATAACACATGAATTTATTTTTGAAAGTCTCAAAATTATTCAATTCTATTTCTTTGTTATTGAACCACAACAGAGCTTCTTCCGTTAATTGATTTCTAATGAATTCTTTAAAATAAATAAATGAAGGAAAACATGATTCTTTGTTCTCTAAATATTTTATGAATGGTATTGGATGCTGCTTCTTTACTTTTCCATTAAAATTCATTCTACTCTCACCCAAATTAATTCCAGTTACCCCATTATTTTCTTTAGCCATTATTCTTTCCAGCTTTTCATTTTGTTGTTCTATTCTTTCCTTCTGCATTTCAACATTTTTGTATATTTCATTTTTATTTAATACCAATTGTTCATTAAAATCTTGCTTCATATTAGCCTCAATTAGATGTAATTCCTGGTGATATATCCTATTGTTATTTTCCATTTTCTTTTCTAATAATTCTTCTGTTTCTATTATACTTTTTGTTAATGATTCATTTATTGTTATTATGTCCTCTTCTATTCTTCTTTCCATTCTTGCTGAAATTTCTATCATGTTATTTTCTAATTTGTCCGATAATCTATTCATTTCTTCTTTAGAATCCTCCTTCATTTCCCTCATTTCCTTGGTGTTATTTTCCAATTTTTCCAATAATTTATTCATTTCTTCTTTAGAATTTTCCTTCATTTCTGTCATTGCTCGTAAAATATCCCTTAAAGTAATTTCACCCTCATTATCTTGGCTAGCACTGCTTCTCACATTCGCATATTCATCTCCTCTTTCTCCAATCATTGATTTGCTTCGGGTTTCCATTTTATGATTGACAATGCTAATATCAAATTGGTAATGAAATGAAATTCAAATTATTGTGTAAAATAAAACTTAAAAACAAATCAAAATTATTTCATACACTTGCTTAATATTTGAATTAAGTTGGAAATTATTATGAAATTTGAATATTTAAGCCCAAATTATTGTTATTTGAGCCTCACGTTGGGCGCCAATTTGTTGAGAAATTCTTTATCAAAATTTTCAATTAAAAAAATTAATTAATTAAATAATTTTTAATTTAGAAAAATATTCCGAATATATAATTAAATTTCAGGGAGGGTTCAAAATAAAAAAAAATTATCAAAATGTATTGGAAATCTATTCAAATTAGTGATTACCAAAACAAATACAAATACTTAATTCTACAACTTAACTTACTTGTCACTATCTTTCTTTTATCTAGAATGTTTTTGTTGTCCACTTAATTTCTTTTATATTTCTTATTCTGTATCTTCTTTCTTGATTATATTCTTCTTCTGTTTCTTTTTTCGTAGTTATATCCTTATTCTTGATTCAGCAAATTCGAGTACTTCAGTGTTTTCAATTGATTTCTTGGAAATTGGTTAGTTGTTATGATACTTGAGATTGGAGAAATGAAATTATATTTGAGATCGATGTTGACTCTGTCGCTGCGAAAATCTGACTGAATGACAGGAGACGCGTCCACTCCCTTTTATATCCTCCGATTAATTTGAAAATTCGAGGTTTCTTTGAAATTTTGACAGTTTTAAAATAAAATGCATTTTTCTTGAAATTTTCCTTAATAGCACTGTTTCCTGAATTGTAATGACTGCAGAATATTCGGCCAAATTTTTCTCTTCCGTCTGGTACTACTTCCATGATCCAACTTGCATTGGAAGTTCCTCAAAATCTTCTGAGTTTCCTGACAGCTATCAATTTAGCAATCTCTTCCACTTTAAATTTAAATATTTCCCTATCTAATTTGTTCTAGCATACCAAACTATTTATAATAATCAATGAGATCAATTCACATACAAATTAACTTAACATAACATAATAAGAATAAATAATAATGACATTTTTACGTGGTCTTCCAAAATATTCACTTCACATAAATTTTGATGATTCTATCTCATGGAGACTACTCCATAGTTCAATAAGAGTGTATCCTTTACAAATTTACAATGTTTCAAAGATTAAATTTAATTCTTTCCATATGAATTTTATACTAATATGTTTGAATAGATGTCAAATTTCATTCTCAAATTTCAATCTCTATTTTCTGAATTAGTAATTGTTTTTTAATTAACGAAACATGATGGAGAACATGCCTTAGCATCTTTGCTTCACTGTTTAATTCCTCTTCATGATCATATATTAGTAAAAATTCAATTTTACAATAAAATCTCCAAAATTTTGACGTTTAAAAAAAATTAATCAATCAAATTTTACTTCTGCTATATAATTAATTGTATGATTTGAATTCAAATCATATCTTACCATAACAATATATATTCTTCTGACTGAGAGCTGTATATGTGTTAGCAGAGGTTGGTGTAACGGGGTACCATACAATTCGACGTATGATACAAGAGCTTAGGGAAAAACCTCAGCAAAAAACCCTTTCTCCCCGTAGGTTATGAAGGCTCTTGCAAAATTTCAGCAATTTCAAACGATTAGTTACTGATATATAGTATTTTTTTTTTTTTTCAATGATTTATTAAAAATTTTCTACAAACGCTATCCTAACCAAATTTTGCAAGCATTTCCGCTTTGGCATTCTACAACTAATAACCATGTTTGAATTCAATCGGTTCAGTATTTTTCGCGTTAATGAGGAACAAAAAACCACCAAATTTCAGATGGCTATAACTCCAAAACCGTTTGGTCGATTATACTCATAATCAAACTGAAATGTCGCGTTCTAGTGCATATCCTAACCTGAAAACTTGAAGCCGCTATCTCTTTCCGTTCTCAAGTTATCGTGACAACAAAAATATTTTTCAATAATTTTTTAATAATTTTCTAGCCATACGATTCCCACAAAATTTCACAAACGTACTTAGGTTCATATTTTACAAATACTCACCAAGTTTCAATTCGATCGGATTTATATTGGTTGAAAACAAAATTATTACTCGGAAACCACTGGGCCCATTATGCCCATTAACGAACTTGTCCGTCGTATTGGGATGCGCCACCCACCCTGAAAATTTCAAGTCGCTAGCTCATTTCGTTCTCAAGTTATCGTGGCAACGGCCGGCCGGACAGAATCAAATTTGACATCGAATTCTTCATTGGGAAGTCGAACTTAATCGTTTGAGACCATTTTCGTCAAAAAATTCGAAAGTTACAGACATTTGGACAAAATGATAACGCGATGTTCCCCAGAACATACGCGCAAAAATATTCTGGAGTTTGTTGTTTGCCCGAATTCATGTAGAAATTTGGCGCTGTCTGCTCAATAGTAAATATGCACTTTGTTGAAACAATAAATTATAATAATACATAAAATTAAAATTTTAATTCAGAGTAGGTTTGAAAAAAAAAATGGGGGTATTCACTAAACACAAGTTTGGACCAATTTTCAAAAAAATTGAATTTTAAACCGTCCACATTCATGTTAACTGTCCGAGCACTGGCGAATTCACCCTATTCTATTAATATGAAATGGATACTCAAAGATACTACTGCATTCTTGTGGGAAGTAGGTACATCCAAAGTACATACAATTAAGCGATTTGCAAATGACCGTATTATTGAATACATAACATAGTTTCGACATAAGGAAATGAAAAGTTGTCGATTTCCTTGATACTTCGCAGCAAAACAACCGTAATTTGAACGCAATTCCTCCAGAATTATATGCGATTCATTTGAGGTAAAATTCCAAAGTAGGTAAACGATATTAAATTAATCATTCAAAACACCGCAAATTGTACAAAATGGTCATTTCCTATCCAATTCATATCGATTTTTTATTTATTTGTTCTGTATGTACTGCGAACTATCGATCTTTGAGAATTGTGGTAATTTTTTGAAATTTTCATCTTCTATTTTTCCAATCTCTAAGTGTAGTGATCTTGGTCAAGAAATAATAATAATACAGCTTTATTTCTAGTAAAGGCAAACATGGTATGTCATACATTGAAGTACCCTGAGAAGAAAACTCTTCAAATAAAAAATATACACATAAATGTAGTTACTGAACAAAATCATAATCTAAATATTCTTTCAGTGAGTAGGGCTCAATTTCCAGTAACATCTTAAATATTTGTTTCTTGTAACGTCTCAAGTTGGATTCGCTTCTTATTCGACTTGGAAGTTTATTGAAATATCTTATGCAGTTATATTCTGCACTTCTCTCAGTCAGGGTCAATCTATGTTTTGGATATGCCATCTGGTAAGCTCTTGTACTGTATATTCCATTGGACAGTTCAGTGAACTTACCCTTATTTTTGAAAAGAAAAAGCAAGCATTCTTGTATGTATATGGCTGTGCCTATTTAGAGACCGTTCTGTCTGAATTTACTCCTACAAGACTCCTTTTCTGCTATGCCTACAATTCTTCTTAAGGCTCTCTTCTGCAATTTTTTATATCTTCTATCTTTGATGAGCTGCCATAGAACATTGCACCAGACCTAATCCAGGATTCAAAAACTGCTTGATAAAATGACTTGAGTGCTTTGCTGTCTAGTGTCATCGGCATAGTTGATCATAAAAATGTCATTCGCAATAATGCTTTAAAAATCTATCATAAAAATTATAAAGAGCACAGGACCCAGGATGCTGTCCTGGGGCACTCCACGATGTATTTTCACTGAGTTAAATACGTTAACTGAGGTTACGATTCATATTTATCCTTAACTGAGGACCTCAATTAGGAGTTAACGGAGATTGAATGCTTTGTGAATACGGTGGATTATCTCCCAAATCTACTATGAAAATTTCAACTGTCTAGCTCATTCCGTTCGAGAGATATCGTGTTAACGGAAGTAATGGAAGCTTTCATCGTTATATTTTTTCACCAATTTCTCATTAAAAAGTTCTTGGTTTTATTTATTTTACCAAAGGACATTACATGGTCTATATGATCTGATAAATGGGGTTGCAATACTTCTGCAGAACTATTTACTATGTTATCAAATTCGTTATCCAGACAAGTAACATTTTCAGATTTAAACTATACATAATTGTTGTTAGCATAATAATGTTCTTGCTATTTGTTTCAAGGAAATCAAGCAAAAAGTTTCAAAGGATGTCTAGTATCTAGATGAGCCACTAGGGGCATTTGATACGATCTGTAAGAAAAATTAGCAGAATTGTATACCAGGCAGCTTCCTTCACGACATTTCACGGCGCTGCTGCTATTAATTATCCGTTCATGTCAAATTCCATACGAAAAGAAAAGATATTTCGTAAAAACCTTTCGAATGACAATGAAGTAAAAAAGGCTGAATGAGGATACAATTAAAATATATTGTTGATGTTATGGTTTTTTCAGGAATGTGAACAGAAGGGAATTATCATTACGTATAGAAAATACTCATAAAATGTATTTATTGGGCTTAACATTAATTTTTCTCGTTCATTGTAATTTCCTTTTAGATATGGTAGAATTTCAACTGATTGAAATGTTTGTGAACTTTAACTTCTAATAACCATAGATTTCAGTAGAGTAACAATTGACGATATTTCAATAAATCAGTGAAATATATTGATCATTAATTGAACAAGTGCACTTAAGCTTCTGACGTAACGTGATTGCCTTTCAATTATCTTTTATTGAATTGAACTGTTAATGTGTTTATCCAATGTTCTATGGAATACTATAGTTGAAATCAAACAATGAACCAACAATAAATTCAACTCCAATATTTTACGAATGTAACTCATCTGCATCCAGAAATAACGGTGCATAACAATTATCCAATAGCAGTTATTATTCATAAATTAAAATGAATAAAATAAACCAAGGTCTGCGGAATGTAAATGTTACTTTTACTGGCTGGTGAAGGGGATAAACGAATTTGTTCGAACTCATTCAAACCAGAACTACTTGAAGTTGTTTCCATTTCAATCGACCAGTCGAGAACATAATTTTTTTATTAAGAGGATAAATTTGCGTAGAATTGTGTTGAAACTTGAAATTATATCACATGGAAGATGGAATTCATATGGAACAGGTGAAATTAAACTCCGAATGTAAATGATTTGCATCACTGAAACAAAATGCAGGAATTTCTTAATTAACGGATAGCGATTATTAATTATCCTGCATGAAACGAATGGCAATAAAAATGCTACACAATAGAATTATACTGAGTGTACCTAATTCAATATATGCGAAAAAATTTAACAGTTAATTCCTTGGCAAAAAATTGGTTCAAGCCCTGTGGACAGGAGCTTTGGCGCTCTTGTTCAAACTTTGACACATCATATCTCCGAAAGTATTGGTTTCTCAGAGTTGGGAATGATATAAATGTATTCTTATGATATAACTGCATCATAAAGGAAATTCAATTCAAAAAGTAGTTTATCTATCAAAATTAAATGAGCAATCTAAGAATGAGGACAGCACCATGGAAGAAATCTAATTAAAATAGCTGAAATGAATTTTACTCTCTCTTATAAAACAGGAATAATTATAGCATTCTGTGAAAACATATAGAAGTACGATTCATTATTGAAATTTCGAAAAATCATATCTCCAAAAGTATTAGCATGTTCGAGTTGAAAATGATAACACTGGATTTTTATGGTGAAACTGCATTTAAAAAAAAATTGAATTTGAAATATGTGAGTTAAAAAAAATCTTTTTTTCGTTACTCCGAAACCATCCAGCCTATTTTATCCACTAACGAACTCAACTGAGATATTTATCTCTCAAATCTACTCTGAAAATTTCAACTGCCTAGCTCATTTTGTTCGAGGGTTATTGTAGAAACAAAATTAAAAAATAAAAAAATTTTTTTTTGACACTTTACGGCTACCCGATCAATACAAAACTTCGCATGCGTATAAAAGTCATTATTCTACAATCTGATGATAAATTTCAGATAGATCGAGTGATTGGTTTCGGAAACATTCATAAAACATGTTTTTAATAAAAACATCCATAACTCCTAAACCGCTTGGTGGATTTCGCCTATTAACGAACTCGTCCGAGATATTCACGCTCCAAACCTACCCTGAAAATTTCAATCCTCTAACTCCTTTCGTTCGAGAGTTATCATGTTAACAGATGGCCGGACAGAATCGATTTCTACCACGGATTCCTGATTAGTGAGCCCAACCAAATCGTTTGAGACCATTTTCAGCCAAAAATTCGAAAATCACAGACATTTGGCAAATTGATAAGCACTCTGTTCCGAGGAACAAGAGCACCAAAAATATAAACTCGATCGAATGGAACCTTGGTAACTAGTTGTAGAATATCGACATCAAGACGTGTGTAAAATTTTGTGTGTACCGTACCACTAGAAAATTTTTAAAAAATTACGTAAAAATATGGAGGATCGTATCACTAGAAATTTTTTGAAAAATTATCGAAAAAAAAATTGCTTCAAGCACTGACGTGAAGCCAGAAGTTTTTGCGCGTATGTTCTCTTGTCCATTATCCTGTATTGGACACTCTTATTCGACTTTACCATGGTGAATTCTATTGTCTGTTCTCCTGTATTGGACACTTTTAATCGAACAATAGAACAATAGAACGGACAATAGAATTCACCATGATAAATTCGATTAAGAGTGTTCAATACAGGTGAATGGACAAGAGAACATACGCGCAAAAGCTTGTGACTTCACGTCAGTGCTTGAACCAATTTTCTTTGATCCAAGAAAAATATCGTCAATGGAGTTCGTTATTGTGCTATGTTATCAGACTATTTTATGCCAGAATTGGATGGATTTGACATCAGTGATATATGGTTACAAAAACACGGTGCCGCAAGCTACACATCTGGTCAAACAATTGACCTATTGAGGAGAAAGTTCCTCAAATGGAGTTGGGTTAAGGTTAAGTATGGCCCTAAAATCACTTCCGCGGAAAGCTATTGTCCAACTCACTAACATCTTCAACGGTTGCCTCAAATTATCATACTTTCCATCCACATGGAAAAATGCTATCGTCCTATCCTGTCCAAATCTCAAAAAAGATAATAAATATGCCACAAATTACCGCCCCATCAGAATTTTACCGACAATGTCAAAGCTACTCGAAAAGATAGTCTTAAACAGAATTAAAGATCACGAAAACATTCACAATGAAATCATTGATGAACAATTTGGATTCAGATCATCCCACAACACAACCCTCCAACTGGCCACAATCACCAATTAAATCACAAAAAATTTCAATTTCCGAAGAGTCACAGCAATGCTCAATTTAGATATCGAGAAAGCCTTTGACACCATGTGGCATGAGGGCCTCATATTCAAACTCCTCCAAACCAAACCACTACACATCAAAATAATACAATCCTACATCTCGGGCCGAACATTCCAGACCAAGGTTGAAAAATCACTTTGCAACAAATCCCCCATCCCGGCTGGGTTGCCACAAGGAGGTATCTTCTCCCCAACCCTCTTCAACTACTACATAAATGACATTCCAAAAACAGACAGAACAAAACTGAAAATTTTCGCCGACGACACCGCGGTAATGGCAGAATCCCTCCATCCAATTCAGGCAGACAAATACATACAAGAGCACATTCAGAAACTCGAAAAGTACTACGACAGATGGAAAATCAAAATTAACGCTAATAAAACTACTCTAGTGTACATTTTACACACAGGATAAAACGAAAATCGACACAAAACGTAACATTCAACGGCTAGACCATAAAACAGCAAACCAAAAATGTCTTGGTATAACCCTAGGCGACAAACTGAACTATAATTCACACATTAACGACTTATCGCGAAAGACGTTCATAATCCAACGTAACATTTTCCCCTCACTGAACAAGCACAGTTAGCTAAGCCGGAATTCAAAACTTAGAATTTATAATCAAGGAATCAGACCAGTGTTTTTATATGCGAACCCTATATGGAGCAATACATCGAACATAAATTTCAAAAAGTTACAGATTATTCAAATAAATTCCTCCGAATAATTTTAAATAAACCAAGATTCACTAAAATTGAAGACCTACATAATTCCGGAAACTCAGACACGATACACGACATAATTGACAGTCAGACAATAAAATTTTACAAACACACGACGAAGAAACTGGAAGAAACACAACATTTCGGGACAACCACGGCGGAAAACACAAACATCAAAATTAAACATAAATTATCCCATCACCTCATCCTGCAGGAAGATTGTTATCGTTAAAACGATAACAAGAACTCCTGAAATCCTTCATCCCATCTGAGAAGTAGGTATATGTCTTTTATTTGATTCGACATACCTCTAGAAAAATTGTCACATTCTTCCACACATCTCATGACAGATATATAATAATTTTATATTTTTAGATAAGATCCCAGAGATCAGGCAATTAATGTAAATCCTTAAGCGATTATTCTTGTATATTTCCCCTTGTAAATAGACCTGTATATAAGTTTAAAAAATTTCAAATTAAAAATTGCTGAATAGCAAATATGTCTTTTATTTGATTAAGTATGGCCACGGCACGGCAATGCAAATCTACTGCACTGTTGAAAAAACTTCGAAAAGTGAATCTCTTGCATAGTTCTACACAACAAAATATTTGGCGGAAATACTAGTTGGTAATAGCATGATCTTATCTTAGACGCCTAAAAGAATTAGCTCATTTATTTTGTAAATATAATTGTTGAATTTTTCACCTTGAATCTCAATTTTTTACGGTTGTTCATCTGCACCACAATTACCATTGAATGGATTGCAAAGTGCCAGAAACTGATCAACAATTATTACGCAGTTCCGATTATTAATGGGTTTATATATTAATTAAATACAGTATTAATTTCTTGAATAGTTCCTCCTTATCTCACATACCATCTTCTAACCCACTAATTATTATCTTTGACTAGAATTATAACAGTTGTATATATAAACCCCAAATGGTTAAAATGAAATCAGTTCCTTCTTTGATTCAATTGCCTCAGTACCTACAAAAAACTATCAAAATGAATATACTGTTTGTTGTTGTTTTTGGATATCTTCTCGCAAATGCTTTCAGCGATGACGACACATTTTCATCCAAATTTGATAACATGGATGTAGATGCTATTTTGAAAAACGATAGATTGTTGATGAGTTACCATAAATGTCTGATGACAGGTGATGGTTGTACGCCTCAAGGGGAAGCTTTGCGGAGTAAGTATTTTGGAGCTTTTTGCAATGTTTTATCGGAGTACAAATTAGTTTCTGCCGTTCTAAGAAAGTTGGTGTTGCACAGAGTTTAGTTAACATTTTCAGATGAGAGTAAAGTAAGTTTGTTCATGTAGTAACAACAGTAACCTTAAAGTATTATTGGCATCATATAATTGTTTCCTTCGCCAAATAAGCATCATTTGCATTAGCTTTTAACTTACATCTTTAATTTGAAATAACTGGAGCTGCGGTGCATCAATTGCTTATAAAAGCTTATAATGAAGCTGCTTTAAGTGAAATAACTTGTCGTGGGTAGTTTCAAAAGTTTAAAAACAGTGATTTTGGCGTAGAAGACAAAGATCGTCCTGGACACGTGTACGCAGGAATTGGAACCATTATAGGAGAAATATTCGTCTCAAACGCATAAAGAACTTGTAATTACATTAGAACTATTAGAAGTGACTCTTTCAGCAATTTCACATCGTTTAAACTCGTTAGGGATGATTCAAAAACAAGGTAATTAGGTTGCATTTGAACTAAAGCCGAGATATGTTGAACGCTTATTATTCATGAGTGAAATGCAGCCTGCGAGGCCAAAAAAAAATGGGTATTCTATGTATTTTTTAAATAAATCCTCAAGAACAAAGGGAGGGCCACATTTACATATTTTCCTCTAGTATGAATTTAAACAATGAATGTTTTATTTCATTCAATGTAATACCAAATATCACACTCCCATATGCGTGCGATATACAGGATGTTTCATTGGTAAACGGAAAAACTTTAACAGTTAGTAGAGGACAACAAGGTGGTTCTAGATATACCTCATTTATTGGGTCTAACTGCTTTGGTTACCGAGATACAGGGTGATTCATGAATTTTGCTCATTTCTTCCCGAGGGCATAACAAGCAAATCACCCAGTAGACTTTCTTTATATTTGGCAAACATATTTCTTATTTGAAGCTTGTATAAATCACTTAATGATCACAAGGAAAATCCAGGTTCGGATTAACAAAAAATTATGAAACGATTGTATTCCTGAAACAACACCCTGTATATCGAAATTTTGAGAATTCGTTTCCAGATTTGAAAGAGCACAAAGAACTGAACGGAAATGCGTAATTCAAATTTCCGCGCAGACAATTTAGCTGCATCAATTTTCAAAGTGATGCTCTCGAGAAATTGGATGTCAAAAAGTGGTTATGAGTCACAATTATTGAAACTATCGATTTCCATGTTATTTTAAAATTACTTGATATTATAAAATACATAAGTTTCCCTTTTTGCGGGTATGTTCTGGGGAACATCGCGTTATCATTTTGCCCAAATGTCTGTAACTTTCGAATTTTTTTACGAAAATGGTCTCAAACGATTTGGTTGACTCCCCAATGAATAATAATCCAGGTCAAATTTGATTCTGTCCGGCCGGCCGTCCGGCCATCCAGCCGTTGCCACGATAACTTAAGAACGGAAAGAGCTAGCAACTTGAAATTTTCAGGGTAGGTGGCGCATCTCAATACGACGGACAAGTTCGTTAATGGGCATAATCCGCCCAGTGGTTTCTGAGTAATAATTTTGTTTTCAACCAATATAGATCTGATCGAATTGAAACTTGGTGAATAGTTGTAGAATATAAACCTAAGCACGCTTGTGGAATTTTGTGAGAATCGTATCGCTAGAAAATTATAAAAAAATATTTTTGTTGTCACGATAACCTGAGAACGGAAAGAGATAGCAGCTTGGAAATTTCAGATTAGGTTGTGCATCTGAATGCGACATTTGAGTTTGTTTATGAGCACAATCGGCCAAACGATTTTAGATTTATAGCCATCTGAAATTTTCTGAAATATGGTGGTTTTTTGTTCCTCATTAACTCGAAAAATACTGAACCGATTGAATTTAAACATGGTTATTAGTTGTAGAATGCCAACGCGAAAATGTTTACAAAATTTGGTGAGGATAGCATTCGTAGAAAATTTTTAATAAATCATTGAAAATAAAAAAAAATTCTATATATCAGTAACTATTCGTTTTAAATTGCTGAAATTTTGCAAGAGCGTTCATAACCTAACTCTACTGCCAAGTTTCAAGTTTTAATACGATCGGTTAAATATTGTTGGAGATTCGAGCATTCTTGTGTTAGTTCAGTATGTAGACGGGTGACCGTTGCCACAATAACTTTCGAACGAAAGGAGATAGGGACTTGCAATTTTCAGGGTAGGTTGCGTATCCGAAAGGGAAAATTGAGTTCGAATTTACCATGGTAAATTCGAATTAAGAGTGTCCAATACAGGAGAATGGACAACATAATTTACCATGGTAAATTCGATTAAGGGTGTACAAAACAGAAGAATGGAAAATAGAACATACGCGAAAAAGCTTCTGACTTCACGTCAGTGCTTGAACCAATTTTTTTTTTGTGATTTTTTTGAAATTTTCTAGGGGTGCGGTTCTTAAAAATTTTTTTTTCAATATACGCCTGACGGTGGTATAAGGTCCATTCAGTGCAGTACTAATTCTTTTGGTGCTTATTGCTGGAGTATTCTGAACTGTATTTATAATATTGTCTTCCATTACAGCATGCCCTCTATCACGATGTTCGTTACATTTGGCGGTTGGAAATCGTCCATGTCTTCTGCTGTAATTGTCCAAATGTTTTGCTATTCGGCACTCTTGAGCCTGGAAATCGGTTTTCTTACTCTCTTTTTGTAGCTAGTCCATTTCCTTTACAAAAACCATAAATAAGTTTCGATAATTTATTATCAATAGTGACTTACAACCACTTTTTGATATCCAAATTCTCGGAAACTTTATTTCAATTCAAAAATTGGTGCAGCAAAATTGTCTGCGCTGTAATTTGCATTGAGCGTTTTCGTTCATTTTCGAATTTGAAAGCGGATTCTCAAAATTTCGATATAAAGGGTGTTTTTTCGAGGATAAAATCGTTTCATAATTATTTGTTAATCCGGACCTGGATATTCCTTTTGATTTCCAAGTGATTTATTTAAGTACAAATATTGTTATTTAATTTTCGCAGAGGCAATTCCTAAGGCTTTGGAATCTGGTTGTGAGAAGTGTACTGACAAGCAAAGGGAGATAGGAGAAAGCGCTGTGAAATTTTTGATCAAGGAAAAACCACAAATATGGAAGGAACTGATAGAAAAGTATGATCCTGACATGAAATTTAGAACAAAATACGAAGATCAACTAAAAATACTATCTGCATAATACTGGAATTGAAATTGGTCGATTGATCATTTGGTTTATACACTGTAAATCTTTAAATATTAAATAGTTTTCATTCTTCTATGACTAGATTCATTATCAGGCATTAAACCATGCTATTTTTGAAAGCATGACCTCAAGAGCTTGAGAGTACTTGTTGATAGAATTATCAATCAAATTCGAGAATTTGTGAAGCTCGTTGAAACCAAGGGCGTAGCCAGGAATTAATTTTGGGGGGGGGGGTTTTGAAATGTTTGCTATTTACCATGGCAAATTCGTCCAATACAGGAGAACAGACCATAGAATTCACCATGGTGAATTCGACTAAGAGTGTCCAATACAGGAGGATGGACAATAGAACATACGTGCAAAAGCTTCTTACTGCACGTCATTGCTTGAACCAATTTTTTTAAATCTCACTTTTTTGCGCGCATGTTCTGGGAATGATCACGTTATCATTTTGCCCAAATGTCTGTAATTTTCAAATTTTTTGCCGAAAAGTGTCTAAATCTATTGGGTTCGACTCCCTGATGAAGACAAATTTGATTCAGTCCGGCTGCCCGTTGCCACGATAGCTTGAGAATGGAAACAGATTGTGACTTGAAATTTCCAGGGTAGGATTTTGATTTCAACCAATACAAATCTGATCGAATTGAAACTTGATGAGTAGTTGTAGAATACAAAATTTAAAACTATTCTGGAATTTTGGGAGAATCGTATTACTAGAAAATTTAAAAAAAATTATTATCAAATATTATTTCTGTCACGATAACCTGAGAACGGATACAGATAGCACTTGCAATTTTTAGATTAGGTTGTGAATCTGAATGCAATGTTTGAGTTCAAAAATAGGCATAATCAGCCAAACGGTTCTTGAGTTATACCCATCTGAAATTTGTTTGTTATTTCCTCGATAACTCGAAAAATACGAGATCAACCCAATTCAAACATGGTTATAGGTAGTGAAATGCCGACACAAAAATTCTTGCAAAATTTCTTAAGGATCGTATTACTAGAAAATTAAAAAAAAACATTACCAACTCTGAGAAACCAATACTTTCGGAGATATGAGTTGTCAAAGTTTGAACAAGAGTGCTAAAGCTCCTGTCCGCAGGGCTTCCCAGTCATGCGTTCCACGTCAATTTTCCTGTCGGTATATTTCAGGTAACAATCGCGCTTTAATTAGATCAGATCAGAAATTTTCGTACAATTGGGAAAACAAAATTTCAAACGGCTACAACTCAGAAACCACTCGGTGGATTTTGCCCATTAACAGACTTAGCCGGCGCATTTGGACTCCAAACCTACTCTGCAAATTTCAACTCTCTACTACCTCATTGCGTTCGATCGTAATCATTCTGACGACTGGATATGAGTCGAAACTAATCATTGGAGACCATTCTCAGCCAAAAATTTGAAAATTAGAGACATTTGGATGAATTGATAGTCACTCTGTCCACCTGAACAGCGTTCCAAAAAATGCCAAAAGCCATTCGGTTATTTCATCAAGAAATGAGAATTTTTTGAGTTTCATTCGTGTTCTCTTCGAACAGATCTGTAGATATGGTTTTGAGTTTAGGCTAGGGCTTCACACGAGACGAGAGTAGGCGAGAATAAAAAAAATCTCGTCTCGGTCTCGTCTCCTTATCAGTTGTCTCGTCCCGTCTCGCTTATTTGTGAATAACGATAATAAATTTGTGTACGAAATCAAATGTATACGAAATGGTAGATAACAATGAATAATTTTGCAAAGCTGTATTTATTACGCTCGTATACAAAAATATTTGTACATTTACATAATTTTTTAAATTTTAAACACTGTTTATTTTTCATCGTTTAAATTACTTGATGACCAAGAATTCAAACATAATCACGCTTGCATCCCATCATCTTTCAATGGTGTGCGTGTTTTTGCCATAATCATACCTGCTGTGGAAAATAATCTTCCAACAGGTACGACTGATAACATTTTTCCAAACATTGAATAGCTTCATTTTTAATTTATTTACCAGTTTTATTATTATGTACTTCCACAGATGTATACAATAATTGTTCACATCTTCACTACAAGAAGCACAATGGAAAACAATAAATTTCTTCAGATGTTCAAATAGGGACGAAATTTTAAAAGCATTGGGATTTAAGGGCACTCAAAGTTGTCCGTTAAGTATTGAATTCATAATGGATCAGTTTTTGTGAATTCTATTTTTCTCGAAAAATAATCACAATTATCGGTCTTTAAAAAATCGTTTATTTCTAGAAGGATCGATGTACAATATAGACGAATTATATTGGTAATTATAGTCTAAACACTTCATATTCAATTGTTTTATGTGGGTGTTGAAAAAGGTCGAGTCGTATATAAGAAAAGTTAACTGTATCTATAGTAAATATCCCTTTCAATAATATACACGTTTATTACTCAGCAGTTTATAGACACATATACTCAACCGAGAGTAAAAAAACGATCTTCAAAAAACACATTCAAACCTAAAATAAAAAAATCGGCAAGGATAGCTGATATTTATGATAAAGATACGTTACTATAAGAATTTATAAGAACAAGTTGAAGAAAATGTGAAAAAATTATTTTAATTTACAATAAAATATTTCACAGATTGTCACAAGAGTTGATATTTTGTAAAATATATCTTTGTAAACCTTTTCTAATTTTTCGAATAAATACCAAGATAAAAACTTCATAAAATTTTTTACGAGACTCTCGGGTTGCGCTGTATGTGGTCTCGGTATCGCCTATTATATTTTTCAAAACGTCTCGTCTCGTCCCGCTTTTCCGAGACGAGACGAGAAAAATCTTGCTCTCGTGTGAAGCCTTATTTTAGACGCCTCATAAGTTGCATGTTCTTGCATAATAGTACCGCTCAAATACTCAAATATGACACCAGCAACGGTGCACTCCCAGAACATCACTTGAAGTTTTTTGCAAAACGAAACAACTTTCCTCTTTCACACATTAAATCAAATATGATCAGAATTAATGGCATTCCAGATTATCGTCCACTTTCATAGCGTTTGCACTTTCGTTTACGTTTTCGTCAATGTCAATACGCCTCAGGGCTCGTATCTCCGCTATCCCTTCAATCATTTTTTCGGGGAAAGTGGTCTGATTTCGACCTTCACAATGAGACAGGCAGCCATTTGGAGTTCAAGTAGTAGACGATCGACTAATAAGAGAAAGTCGATAGCAGGGTACTTCCACTTCCAGTAGAAATCAAGTCGCTTCCGAAGTCGATGCCCAGTGGCTACTTATCTCCGGTGGGTCAAGTACTCAGTTCCGAAGCCTTGACCTCGAATGGCAAGTGACTCAAATACTGGGTGAAGATGCGAAATGCATCACTAATGTGGATTCGATCTGTCACGATTGCTGCCAGATGGTTTCCTATCGGTAGATGTTATTGCATAATGGTCTATCTACCGTAGTTAATTATTTCCGATGAGCCAGATTGGTTAATTTAGGCGAGCACATGCGATTTTCTGTCGCGCGATCGTTAAGTCGCAAAAATGAAACACATACTGTTAAATACCAATGCGTGCATATACGACCAAATAACCGCCGCAACTAAACGGATGCAACCAGTCCCATTTTTGAAGCGACGCAATTGTCGCAAATTCAAATGAGTCAAACAGACTAGATGCGCACATGCGATTTTCTGTCGTGCGATCGCTTAGTCGCAAAAATGCAACACATACTGTTAAATACCGATGCGCGCATATCGACCAAATAATCGCCGCGGCTAGACAGATGCAACCAGTCCCATTTTTGAAGCGACGCGATTGTCCCAGATTGAATGAGTAAAACAGACTAGGCGCGCACATGCGATTTTCTGTCGTGCGATCGTTTAGTCGCAAAAATGCAACACATACTGTTAAATACCAATGCGCGCATATACGACCAAATAATCGCCGCGACTAGACAGATGCAACCAGTCCCATTTTTGAAGCGACGCGATTGTCCCAGATTGAAATGAGTCAAACAGACTAGGCGCGCACATGCGATTTCCTGTCGTGCGATCGTTTAGTCGCAAAAATGCAACACATAATGTTAAATACCAATGCGCGCATATACGACCAAATAATCGCCGCGGCTAGACAGATGCAACCAGTCCCATTTTTGAAGCGACGCGATTGTCCCAGATTGAAATGAGTCAAACAGACTAGGCGCGCACATGCGATTTTCTGTCGTGCGATCGTTTAGTCGCAAAAATGCAACACATACTGTCAAATACCAATGCGCGCATATACGACCAAATAATCGCCGCGGCTAGACAGATGCAACCAGTCCCATTTTTGAAGCGACGCGATTGTCCCAGATTGAAATGAGTCAAACAGACTAGGCGCGCACATGTGATTTTCTGTCGTGCGATCGTTTAGTTGCAAAAATGCAACACATACTGTTAAATACCAATGCGCGCATATACGACCAAATAATCGCCGCGGCTAGACAGATGCAACCAGTCCCATTTTTGAAGCGACGCGATTGTCCCAGATTGAAATGAGTCAAACAGACTAGGCGCGCACATGCGATTTTCGGTCGTGCGATCGTTTAGTCGCAAAAATGCAACACATACTGTCAAATACCAATGCGAGCATATACGACCAAATAATCGCCGCAGCTAGACAGATGCAACCAGTCCCATTTTTGAAGCGACGCGATTGTTCCAGATTGAAATGAGTCAAACAGACTAGGCGCGCACATGCGATTTTCTGTCGTGCGGATGTTTAGTCGCAAAAATGCAACTATACTGTTAAATACCAATGCGCGCATATACGACCAAATAATCGCCGCGGCTAGACAGATGCAACCAGTCCCATTTTTGAAGCGACGCGATTGTCCCATGATTGAAAAGAGTCAAACAGACTAGGCGCGCACATGCGATTTTCTGTCGCAAATTGAAATGAGTCAAACGTACATCAATGAACCTGCGCGCACTTGCGACAATTCAATCGCGATTTAGTTGCTGCTGAAGTCAAGTTGGGAATGATATCAATTCCTTAAACCTACGCTGAAAATTATATTACATCAATTGAAACTTGGCTAATATTCCAGTTTTGTTTTTACTGGAGATATTTGGAATCCAATTTGATTAACTTACCAAAGTATATATCTCCATCATCATATGGATTATCCAAGGGCATTATATTATCACAAAAAAATCATAATATACTATAATTCTACGATAGCTGAGGTTATTTCATTGGTCATTTTGCATTCAATAATATATTCTTTTTTCTAGAACAGGAGGTATTTTATATCATGAGTCTATAACTCGTTCCTTTCTAGAGTTATCGATTTAGACCACGGAATCTTGATCAGTGAGTCGAACCAAAACGTAGAAGACCAAAAAATTTAAAATTACAAACATTCGGGCAAATTGATAAGCCCTCTGTTCCAAGGAACAAGAGCGTCAAAAAATGTCCGACAACGAATCTCCCGCTGAGGATGACCTCGTAAATAGTGTTTTAGACACAGATAAAATCATTGCAGGAATGGAAAAGAGGCATGCTCTTTATAAAAAGCAATTGAAAGAGTATATAGACCGGAATTTAAAAGAAAAACCATAGGGTGAAGTTCATCCTATGGTAATGAAAAAATTTACTAGGATGGTTTCTTAAGTCGGTATAAATTTTGTGAAATTGCCCTTTTGACACCCTTTGACTTATCACTGGATGCACCCAATACTGCTTTTTGAACCGTTTCTTGATTTGGCTGGTAATAGTAGAGCCACCACACAAGCGGTTTCATTAAAATCCATGTTGTTACTGAATATAGTTTCGATTAATTTGTCGCAAGTGCGCGCATCAAACATTTTGAAATTGCTTTCTTTGCAATTGCGATTATTTAGTCGCACGACAAGAAATCGCATGTGCGCACCTAGCCTCACAGGAATGAACCTGCACACACTTGCGATAATTCAATCGCGATTTAGTTGCTGCCGAAGCCGAGTTGGGGATTATATCAATGCATTCTTATGATAGAACTGCATCATAAAAGAAATTTAATTTACACAAGAGTGCCAAAAATTGTTAATCCGTAACCACCAGACCGATTCTACCCAATAATGAACCTATCCGAGATATTCATTCCTCAAATATACTCTCAAAATTATAGGTATTATATCAATTGAAACTTAGCCAATATTCCAGTTTTGTATTTGCTGGAGATATTATGAACCCAATTTGATTAATTTACCAAAGTATATATTTCCATCATTATATGGATCAATTATCCAAGGGCATTATATTATCACCCAAACATGATAATATTCTATAATTCTACGATAGCTTAAGTTATTTCATTGGTCATTTTGCACTCAATCATACTCTTTTTTCTAGAACAGGAGGTAGTTTGAGTCTATAGCTCATTCCGCTCGAGAGTTATCGTGTTAACGGACGGCCGGGCAGATTCGATTTTGACCCCGGATTCTTGATCAGTGAGTCGAACCAAGACATGTAGGACCATTTTCAGCCAAAAATTCGAAAATTACAAACATTTAGGAAAATTGATAAGCCCTCTGTTCCGAGGAACAAGAGAGCCAAAAAATTGTCCGACAACGAATCTCCCGCTGAGTTTTACCTCGTAAATAGTGTTTTAGCCACAGATGAAATCATTACAGAAATGGAAAAGAGGCCTGCTCTTTATAATGAGCAATTGAAAGAGTGTATCGTTCATCCTATAGTACTGAAAAAATTACTAGGATGGTTTCTCAAGTCGGTATAATTTTTTTTAATTTGCCCTTTTAACAGCCTTTGACTTATCATTGAATGCACCCGATACTGCTCTATGCGCCTTTTCCTTGATTTGGTTCGTAATAGTAGAGCTACCACGCAAACGGTTTCAGTAAAATCGATGTTTTTACTGAATGTAGTTTCGATTAATTTGTCGCAAGTGCGCGCATGGAACATTTTCTAGTTGCTTTCTTTGCGATTGCGATTATTCAGTCGCGCGACAAGAAATCGCATGTGCGCGCCTAGTCTTAAGCGGCCCATACACGCTCAATGTTATTGTGCAATGTGGGTTGCACAATATATTGACGGTGGCCCCTAGACGGTCAATATTATTCTACAATATGTTGGTTGGTCAAACATTTCTATGGTATGAAGCCGATATAGATGGTTGTGCAGTATATTGCGCTATTGCGCCACCTTTCAATATTGCCCACACACGATCAATTATATTGCACAAATAATGTACAATAATATTGTGCGTGTATGGGCTGCATAAGACGTCTAAGAGTAGCGAAGTTGACAAAGAACATAACTCACTTTCCTTAGTCGCACAAGCTCCCATGAGGTTCAGACGTATCTTCTTGGGGAAGACTTGGGAGGGTCAGTATAATCATAATCAATGTTTATAACACGCGCCTCAAAGCAGATTGACCCCACGTCAATGTCCGTTTAGCCTTTTTCTTTCATTATGAAGTCAATCTGCAATTGGCGCGCGTGCTATAAACATGATTATGATAATACTGACTCTCCCAAGTCTTCCCCAAGAAGATACGTCAGAAGCTCATGGGAGCTTGTGCTACTAAGGCGTCTCACGCTCACTTAGGCCTAGCGTCGCGAACGGAAGAGGCGCTTCGTTTTTCGCCCATGAAGTGTACATTGAATTAAATGGAGTCACTTAGGCGAAGCTAAGAGAATAGGTGAGTCGGTTGACGAGCAGATGATCTTCCAGGCAACTAGGAGTCGTTTCTTCTGACGCTTAGCTCAAGTGCGCGGTCTCAGTCGAAGAGAAGAGTCAAAATTGCATTCTTGATCCGTGTTCTATAATCGGTCAGCGGTAGTATTCAGTAGGAAATACTTGCTGTAGTTTTTAAAATATTTCTTTTTCTTTTGTCCGAAGTCGGAAAGCAGGTGATGAAATGCACCATACGTTTTCCTCCTTTGATTTATGTTTCTGGCCCAGCATTTTTATTGGAATATTGTTCTTCTTCCATACTGGCAATTAAACCCAAAACAGATCGTCTTGAGAGGAAGAGCTGCTCATCTTGACCACACGATATGAAATATTCAAATACAGAAAAGATTCAAGGGAGTCTCATTTCCTTCCAATACACGACCTGACGCTACGTCCAGATGCGCGGTCCTCGGCGAAATGACTCTTCTCCTCCCAGCCCTTCCGTTCGCGCCGCTTCGTCTAAAAGAGCGTCAACCTTAATATTCCCCCGAATATTCCCAAATCTTATTACAATAATACTCAACTTATTTGTCTTAGAGATGTGATAGAGAAAGCAAATGAAAAAAAAAACATAACATTGTGTTTTCCAGATGGTACATAAAATTGGTTCAAGCACTGACGTGAAGTCAGGAGCTTTTGCGCGTATGTTCTATTGTCCATTCTTCTGTAATCGAATTTACCATGGTAAATTATGTTGTCCAGTCTCCTGTATTGGACCCTCTTAATTCGAATTTACCATAGTAAATTCGAATTAAGTGTCCAATACAGGAGAATGGACAACATAATTTACCATGGTAAATTCGATTAAGGGTGTCCAATACAGAACAATGGTCAATAGAACATACGCGCAAAAGCTTCTGACTTCACGTCATTGCTTGAACCAATTTTTTCGTGATTTTTTCGAAATTTTTTAGGGGTGCGGTTCTTAAATTTTTTTTTTCGTCATTTTTTTCCAATTTTCTAGGGGTACGGTTCTTACAAAATTTTAAACAAGTCTTTATGTTGATTTTCTACTAATAGTTACCAAGCTTCAATTCAATCGAATATTTATTTTTTGAGTTATCAAGGAAATAATATGCCAGGTGGATATAACTCGGAAACCGTTAGACAGATTATGCCCAAAAACGATCTCAACTCTCCCTTTCGGATACGCAACCTACCCTGAAAATTGCAAGTCCCTATCTCCTTTCTTTCGAAAGTTGTCGAGGCAACGGTCACCCATCTACTGAACTAACACAAGAATACTCGAATCTCCAACAATATTTAACCGATCGTATTAAAACTTGAAACTTGGCTGTAGAGTTAGGTTATGAACGCTCTTGCGTTCCAAACCAAATTTCAGAAAATTTCACATGTCTATAACTCTAAAACCGTTTGGCCGATTATGCTCATAAACAAACTCAAATGTCGCATTCAGATGCACAACCTAACCTGAAATTTTCAAGCCGCTATCTCTTTCCGTTCTCAGGTTATCGTGACAACAAAAATATTTTTTAATAATTTTTTAATAATTTTCTAGCGATACGATTCTCACAAAATTTCACAAACGTGCTTAGGTTTATATTCTACAACTATTCACCAATTTCAATTCGATCAGATCTATATTGGTTGAAAACAAAATTATTACTCGGAAACCACTGGGCCGATTATGCCCATTAACGAACATGTCCGTCGTATTGGATGCGCCACCTACTCTTCCGTTCTCAAGTTATCGTGGCAACGGCCGGACAGAATCAAATTTGACCTCGAATTCTTCTTTGGGGAGTCGAACCAAATCGTTTGAGACCATTTTCGTAAAAAAATTCGAAAGTTACAGACATTTGGGCAAAATGATAACGCGATGTTCCCCAGAACATACGCGCAAAAACTACGTAAATCACTTTCTGCGGCATTGTCAGTTTTTTCAGAACGCTCAGGCAAATTGTTTTGTTCTGACAAGTTGTAGTTTATGAATTGTCTAATTTATGTTTGAATTTCATTAACTTCAATTTTGAACAATGGTTCGATTAAAGAAAATGCACAAAATAAAAATTTTACAAATGATTGGTTACGGAGATAGCGCCTGTTTCATGAGAAATTTCCGAATTTGTCGGCTATAACCCAAGGGATAATAAGTAAAATAGAGAAGCAGTTTCGCTAGTTTAAGATGCTCGACTTTAAAGAGAATCCACATAAATCGAGTAGAAATGCCTCCACAACATTCAATGTCAGCCATACATCGATTCTAAACATATTAAAACAAAATAAAATACCTACCCAGGAGCTCTTGGAAGACGATTTTGATAGAAGAACTTGTTTTTGTGAACAAATGATGGACATGTTATCCAATTAGTAGACGTTTAGTTTTCTGATTAGTACACTTTTCCTCTCAACGGCCATGCTAATCGTCAAAATTGCCGCTACTGATCTACCGAAAATCCTCACTGGATGAGAGAAGAACTCACGCAATCCCCTCAAAAGGTTAATTTGGGCAAGAAATGTTCGAAACCATATCAATGGCGATAAATATTTAGCTCTACTTCAAAATGATGTCGTTGCAACATGGGCAAATCTATATCGTGATCAAGGAAATTCTCAAGTTCCACGGAATACGATATGGTTCAACAGGATGGAGCAATTACCAATTCAATGTCCGGCAGTACATCGACGCAATATTTCCAGAACGGTGAATAGGAAGGCGAGGAACGATCGAATGGCCAGCGCGATCCCCTGATCTTAACTCATTAGATTTCTTTCCATGGGGATATGCGTAGAGCATTGTGTTTACAACTAAACCCTTGATTTCAATGACTATAAGATCGAATAACGCTTGCGATTAGGTCAACCACTCCTGAAATGTGGAATAATGTTGGAAAAATTTTTTTTTGGGTTTAGGATGTTGCCAAGTCATTCGCGGTGAACAATTTGAACATTTGCTTCATTAACATTCATAATTTTTTTGCTTCATTTTGTATTACATTTTATTTTTTGGAATTGTACCAAATTTTGCAAATTTTATTTTTTCTTATTATATTTTTGAAATTTATATGGAAGTGATATAATTTCAAAATAGAGAATGAAGAGACCTTTCAAACGATGTATCACAAGCCCATATTTCCCATTTGAAAAATTGGGGTTTGTAAGTATCTTTCGAAGGGGGTTGAAGGTAGGGTTCGCATGTTTATGAAGAAAAATGACAATTTAAAATTTAAATTTGATGTGTTAAATATGTACAGTACCAAGATAATGAATTTATTCCATTTGGCTTTTCCACACTGTATAATATGTAGTGTGTAATCAAATTATTTTACTTGCACTGAATATCAACGAAATTATTCTCGAATTGAATGATAATATATTTATCTTGTCTTTCCTGGTCTAGCTTGTGGATTGTTAGTTATATGTTTCTTTATAGCTTGTGTTGACAAAATAGAAAATATTCGAATATGATTGCTTCATATTGTTATATTCTGATCGACTTCTCATATACATATCTTCTCCATTAGATACTCGTGCCTGTTATGAAAATTTAAAATTTTAGAAATGAATACTTTCACCTCATTAATTTGTTCAATCGAATCAGTCGAATTTGGAAAAAACGGAACCATATTGCTGATTTCTGTTTGAATGAATACATTTATGAGTGTACTCCGGAAGTGCTAGATTTACAAATTATAATTCTAAAAGATCTATAAATCAAGATTCTCATGGACAGTCTTTCTCTCGCAATATGTTAAGTTTTGAGGACTGTGGAAGTTTGAATCGAAAATGCAGTTGGCATTAAATAGCTTGCTTGTAATTATTTTTCTTCTGGGTAAATTTAATTGTAGAATGAAATATATTAAATATTTAATTGTCGAATATAGTACAGGATCCGAAGAGAGGTCGACCTGCTGTTTCATTGGCGAATAGATCGGACAAGTTCGTTAACGGGCGAAATCCACTAAACGGTTTCGGAGTTATGGCCATTTCTAGTTAAAATATTTTTAATGAATATTTCCGAAACCGATTACTCGATCTGAAATTTAGCATCAATTTGTTGAATCATGATCTTTATATGGATGCGAAGTTTTGTATTTTATATGGATGCGAAGTTTTGTATTGATCGGATGGCTATAAAGTGACAAAAAAAATTAAAATGTTGTTTCTACAATAAATACTGATCTGATTGAATTGAAACTCTGTAGTTAGATGCAATAGACCAAAGAAAAACACTGTTGCAAAATTTCGTGAGGATAACATGACTTAATTTACCAATATTTTGCGAAATATTTTGCTTGAAATTCCGGAAACTATTTTTTCATGCTGTCCCATCCGGGTATTTTTCGTTTGCGTATGCGTAGATGAGAAGTGATTTGACTGCTGAAGTTTTCATCTGAGAGGATTGAGGAGGGTCCACGCATGCGTGGATTCAAGATGCGATATCTCCTGAATCACCGGTGTTGGACAAAACAATAGAGCTAGTTTCTTTTCTGAATCCCACTTTTGTTGTCAAGAATACCATTTTTGTTGCTTATTTCAACTCTAAAACTATTATATTCGGGAAAAGCTGGAATAATATGTTATCCCTGTTGGTACAATTATTACATCAATAAACACAACAAAATACTTCGACATTTGAAGTTTATCTCAATGGTCAAATATGAAAAAAAAGTAGAATCACTACTTTTAAGCATTCAATCCTCACAACCAATAGATAATGCGGTAATAAATGTACGATCCCAAAGCAATACAAACTCCATTCCCTTACATCCGACGCTTTAGAATTCGCAACCAGGTGGCTGAACGTTTGGCAGTTATACGTTATTAATTCTTTGTTACACCAAATTAAGAATAATAAGAACTATATAGAAACACGGATAATGTTGAGAAGTATATTTAAGTGGAAAATTTTAACGGGTAATTCCGCAATAGGAGCAGAGAAATAACATTCTGCCGGTACCTGCCGACACGTGTTTCTGCTAGTTGGCTTCTTCAGGACAGGACAAACAAGAAACCAAGGAAAAGATGGAAATAAAACTGAAAATAGGTGACACCACAACCGGAGCAAGCAACCAATTGTGCCTTCAGCTCTACGACCTCTAGGACCAATTCGGAGGCAAACTATGGCATCGGCACGGAGGAAGCATAAGCAGCTTGTGCGATGCGACCTCAACCCGACAATATGAAATTTAGAAACATGGATAATTAGTCCGGTAAATTTAGACCTAACAAGCCCTGTGGACAGGAGCTTTGGCACTCTTGTTCAAACTTTGACGCATCATATCTCCGAAAGTATTGGTTTCTCAGAGTTGGGAATTATATCAATGTATTCTTATGATAGAACTGCATCATAAAGGAAATTCAGTTCAATTAATAGTTTATTTATCAAGATTAAATGAGCAATCTGAGAATTAGAACTGCACCATGGAAGAAATCAAATTAAAATAGCTGAAATGAATTTACACTCTCTTATAGAACAGGATGACATGTACGAGTATGAACACAGATCATATAATAATTCATAGATAGAATAATTACACCATTCTGTGAAAACGATTTATTGCGATTTATTATTGGAATTTCGAAAAATCATATCTCCGAAAGTATTAGCTTGTTAGAGTTGAAAATGATATCAATGGCTTTTTATGGTGAAACTGCATCTTAAAATGATAGGCACTCTGTTCATAGAACAGCGCGACAAAAAATTGAATCTGAAATTTGTAATTTAAACAATTTTTTTTTTTTGTTACTCCGAAACCATCAGGCCTATTTTGCCAAACAACAAACGTAGCCGAGATATTTATCTCCTGAACCTACTCTGAAAATTTCAACTGCCTAGCTCATTCTGTTCAAGAGTTATTGTAGAAACAAAATTCAAAAATTAAAAAAAAAAAAATTTATGCTTTACGGCAACCCGATCAATACATAACTTCGCACGTGTATAAAGGTCATTATTCTACAATCCGATGCTGAATTTCAGATAGATCGAGTGATCGGTTTGGGAAATATTCATAAAAAATGTTTTTACTAAAAATGGCCATAACTCCGAAACCGCATGGTGGATTTCGCCTATTAACGAACTCGTCCGAGATATTTACGCTGCAAACTACCCTGTAAATTTCAATCCTCTTTTCGTTTGAGACCATTTTTAGCCAAAAATTCGAAAATTACAAACATTTGGGCAAACTGATAAGCACTCTGTTCCGAGGAACAAGAGCGCCAAAAATAGTGGTCAAATAACAAACATTCCTGGAAAGCCAAATATTGGTGGAGAGCAGGGGTTTACCATTACAAATAAAGTTTTGAAAATCCCCATCGATCCTATGTGTGTTACAAAAGATATTCGGGGTCAAAGGTCAAAATTGGATCATCCAGCAAGAGGAAGAGGAAGAAATCGAAGAAGACATGACTGTTGAAGTAGACTTTCAAGAATATGAATCTGATTAAAATATCTGAAGAAAGCAAAACAAAAGTTAAATAATCAGTAGCAATATCAATAACAATAATAAGGTAATATCTAGAACATGACGGGTATTGTTCCCTTAAATTATCCTAAAATTGTCATGATAGTTAGTGGAGTAGGCCTACATACATTTATACAGGGAAAACCACGGTAAAAAAACGCGACGAGTACACTACCTCACAGGGTGGGTGGAAATGTGTGCATATCATGTATAATGTGACTCATAGTATCTCAGGAATAGTAAATCTTAGGAAAAAAATCATTAAGACCATTTTTGTAGAGAATCTACAACTTTGGTTTGATTTTTGCGCGTATGTTCTGGGGATCATCGCGTTATTATTTTGCCCAGATGTCTGTAACTAACGAATTTTTTTACGAAAATGGTCTCAAACGATTCGGTTCGACTCCCCAATGAAGAATTCGAGGTCAAATTTGATTCTGTCCGGCCGGCGTTTCCACGATAACTTGAGAACGGAAAGAGCTAGCGACTTGAAATTTTCAGGGTAGGTGGCGCATCTCAATACGACGGACAAGCTCGTTAATGGGCTAATCGGCCCAATGGTTTCCGAGTAATAATTTTGGTTTCAACCAATATAGATCCGATCGAATGGTAAATTCGAATTTACCATGGTAAATTCGAATTAAGTGTCCAATACAGGAGAATGGACAACATAATTTACCATGGTAAATTCGATTAAGGGTGTACAATACAGGAGAATGGTCAATAGAACATACGCGCAAAAGCTCCTGACTTCACGTCAGTGCTTGAACCAATTTTTTTTTTTTATAAAACCGTTTTTGAGAAAAATCCAAAAAACCTCAAATTTTGACCTTTGACTCCGAATAACTTTCGTATCGCACAAATAATCGATGGGGATTTTTAAAACTGTATTTGTAGTAAACCCCAGCTCTCCACTAATATTTGGCTCTCCGGCAATTTTTGTTATTTTAAATGTCTATAATTGACCGGACTAAATGTGGTTAGGTATATTTAAGTGGAAAGGCACAATTGGTTGCTCGCTCCTGCTGTGTCCTGTGGTGTCATCTATTTTCAGTTTTATTTCCATATTTTCCTTGGTTTCTTGGTTGCCCTGTCCTGAAGAAGCCAACTAGCATAACACGTGTCGGCCGTTACCAGCAGGATCATCTTTCTCTGCTCCTATTGCAGAATTGCCCGTTAAACCTTTGCACTTAAATAAGAACTATGTTGACCTCAATTATTTCACAGGTTATAGAAATCTATCGCAATCCCATTTCTACAAAAGAACCATTTGCAGAGAAACCTTTGCTTTCTAGGTTCCAAGTTCTTGAATCTTCTGCCAATTTCTCTAACGGACATAAACGCAAGGAATAAAACTAATAGCGAAAAGTTAATTGGCTCGATATGGGAGACAACATTTCAGTAAATTTAATGATACCATGAAATAATATATTTGCTCTCTTTTGTGTTCGTTTCTCGGTCTTTCTCCTCATGTGTGTCACTCTGATGATTGTTGCTCTATGCTCTTTATTTATTTGTTTTTTTTATTATCATGAAATTTATGATATTTACAATGATCGAATTTTTGTATCCATGAGGGAGAATTGAATCATTAGGTGAGTAAAGTAATTATTATTATTTATCATTCTTATTTTTCAGAAATAATTTACAATTCTCAAAAAATTCTACTTGGGGGATCATCCTAGGTTGATTAGTACTCGATTTTTGTACTAATTTTCACGAATTCCGAGCAGTATTTTGAGAAAAATTGATCGGTGGTACACTGATGGACAGATTATGATATATGACATTTGAGGTCTACATATTTCTTCAAAGGGATATTTTATGAGATGAAAAGGTGAATATCCTCATAGTTAACCCGTACATAGCCGAAGTCTATCGGCTTATATGTATTTGAATTAAATGAACGATTTCCATCTAGTATTAAATAGTTTATAGTTTTATGTAAAATATATTATGAAATAGGATGTGGTCTTAGGATCATTTTCTTCATAACAAATAGTCGCGATGTACAATTCCTTATTATCGAAGTTTCCAGGTCGTAAATGAAGTGGAAGACAAAAAAGCGTCATTGGTCCAAGATAATAGAATTCACTTTCTTTTTAACCCATAATCATTTTAAATTCCGATTAATTCGATCTGTTATGTAAAAATTCCTACTCTCGATGGAAGTTAATCCTTCTCTATCGCAAAATCGCAGTTCCCTCGCCTGAACACGGCTCCACACCCAAGATATTATCTTCGACGTCTATAAGAACAATATCACTCTTGTAGTGAAGACTTTCTTCAAAGTTATAGGAACGCGGCTGGTATCGAAGAAGTTTATTAAAGTAGATCGCGAGAGGTGGTGACTCGTGTGTGATGTGATATTGTGCAGTGGTGTAGCAGTCAATATACGAATTCAGATTGTGGATTAAATTTTCAAAATGGTAAATATCAAACTGAACCTTCTTGGGCGTGTGCGAAAAACTTACCGGCAAATTACTTTCGATAATATTTCCTATTAATCAACCTTTGGAATCGCACATTGGAATCGCTCCCTGTCGTTTCAGACTTTGAGTATTTGGTGCGCTTGTTCCGCTGAACAGAGTGCCTATCAATTTGCTCAAATGTCTGTAATTTTCGAATATTTGGCCGAAAATAGTCGCAACCGTTTAGTTTCGAGGTTTCGACTCACTGATGAAGAATCCGGGGGCCAAATGCGTCGGCTAAGTTAATCGATGGACAGAATCCACCAAGTGGTTTCGGAGTTATAGCCATGTGAAATTTGTTTCCAATAACTCGAAGAATACTAATCTCATCGAATTTAAACTTGGTAGTTACGTGAAAAATGCCGACACAATGACTCATGATGAATTTCGCGAGGATCATATGTCTAGAAAATTGTAAAAAAAATCATTAAAAAAAGGATGAATTAAATTTTTGCCGGATCTTTTGAAACCTAGTGCTAAAGCCAAGTTCTAGATTTAAACTCGTACTGATCTATATTGTTGGAGATATCGGCAAAATATCGAAATATTATAATGATTACTCCAACAGCAAACTTGTCCACGGTAATACATGTTTGACTCAAAGTAGAACAAATTTCCTGATACAGTTTGAACTGATAGAATTAGAAATGACTATGGCAATTTGTGTAACAGATTATTTTTAATCGATATTCAATACGATATTCAAGTCGAGAAGAGAGAAATTTCCAGGAATTGGAATCCATTTATCGTGCAGCAGAATCTTGAAAGTCCAAAAAGATAATTCCTAGAAAAATTAAAATGAATATTTGTATTCAACTGTAAAATGTATTTGATATAAGATGATTTTAAACCTGTCAAAAACGTTTATTAACTCTTTTAAAAAATTACTAGATGAGAAAAACACTCACAGAATGCAACATTTTTTTTAGTATAAATTTTTTAAGGAAGTTTGTTGGAAAATGGACTTAAAGAGTTCTGCTTGTACGCCCACGATATATAGATTTGGTTGAGTTGAACGATATTTTTATACAGTTATAATATAGGATACTCAAGATTCAAGGATTTGCGAAACCGGTAATATTCTATATAATATAGAATAACAAACAATGAAAAAGCGTAGGTATTTAAGTTATGATATTCAAGAATTTTCCAGATTATCACAATTTTTTTCCGATTTACTACGAAACACTTCATTCTGAAAATTCTCAAATGTCAGTTTCAGAGGAGGTTGGAAAACAGGTATTAAGATGCATTTATAACCATTCGTTGGTCAAATAGAATGGTATATTGGAGGTATTTTGATTAATTGAAATATAATTTTTAATTGAATTCTTAGAATAGTTCTATGTTCTACGGTTTAATTAAATAATAACCTGCACCATTCATAGTTATTTCATGATTTCAATGATTTCATTGAATTTTCTTCTTAGTTTTTGAATTTTATCACAGTTCAGATATCGCTGAAGTTTTGATAGAGCCAACAAAACCTTATTTTCCTGGAAGCCAAGCAGCCTTGGGCGAGTTCAGTACTTGGATGGGTCACCGATCTGTCTATAAATTTTAACAAGCACGTCAAAGGATAGTGACCTTTTAAGGCCTCTGTACATCACTAGTTCAGAGAATGAATTCATGGCTGTCGTTCGTTAACGAACAAATTTGAAAAGAAATGTCCTAGATAGGTGTGTGTGCCAAAAACATAGATACTAGGACGAACTGATGATACAAAACCTTCATGTGACATACCCTGCGATTGATTTATCCGTGAAAAAAATTAGGGTACGATAAAACTAGGCTTGTGTCGATTGTTGCAAAGAAAAGCAAGCCCTGTGGACAGGATTAATTTTGAATTTGTCATGTAAAAAAAATTTTTTCTTTGTTACTCCGAAACCATCTGTCCGATTTTGCCCAATAACTTAGCCAAGATATTCATCTCCCAAACCTACTCTGAAAATTTCAACTGTCTAGCTTATTCCGTTCGAGAGTTATCGTGCCTACGGTCGGCCGGACAGCATGAATTTCGACCACGGATTCTTGATCAGTGAGTCGAACCAAATGGTTTAAGACCATTTTCATCGAAAAATTCGAAAATTACAGACATTTGGGCAAATTGATAAGCACTCTGTTCCGAGGAACAAGAGCGCCAAAAATTGAGAAAGCACTGACGTGAAGTCCGAAGCTTTTGTGCGCAGGTTCCATTACCTATTCACACCTTGCACACCCTAGGATGCTATTCATCATAGGGGATTTTTTACTGATCCGAGATTTACATGATTTGAAATTTCAGAAGTAAATACCAGTTCAAAATTTTTTTACGATAATTGATAAAATACAGAGCCAATTGAGTTGAAATCTGGTACTCGATTGTGAAATGGAGACTTGAAGGTTTCAGCGCAACTGACATATTTCTGAAATATAAAATTTTTGAAAAATTAATTTTTTTTTTTAGTGGCTATCGAAGTAAAAAGTATGGAATAATGGATTTATTTCCACCCCTTTTAGGAATACCGAAAAATGGTTTGATAGATCAAATAAATTTATTTTTTAAGGAACATTTTCCCGTAATTCTTATTGTTCTACCATTTCCTGTTACCAAGTGACCCAATGACGTCATCAGTATTTGTTTTTGATAGCAAGCCCCAAATTTTGTTCTTGCATTGGATAGATAATAAAATTCTGAATTCAGAAATGCACATGGCTATTTAGGTCAATAATTCTCGAGACATTATTTTTTAAATTTGAAAAACTTTTTTAATCAAGTGTTCATAAAATAAACATTTTTCAATTACAAACACGATACTAGTATTGATACTGAAACTCAAAAAAAAATATTTTAGACCATCTGGATGTCTTGTGTGTACTCCTAGTACCTAGTTGCCTACAGTGAATATTGCAAATCATTGGAATTGCTAATCGTATCTGAATTTAAATCGAATTAGTTAATTCTAATTCAACTAGTCATAAACTAAACTAAAAATGGTTCGGCGTTTATCGGCATCAGACAGAATAGACATCATTATTATTAGGGGCTGTTCCATCATCCAGTTGGGATTGAACTTGAAATTCGAGGTGGAAACCCCTGATTGGCATTCCAAAGGTCCACCATTTCGTTCGTGCACTAAAATAATCTTGAATGGGTGCCATTTATGGCATTTCAATTTTCTCAAAGCCAATTTTTGCGATATATTGATATTTTCAGCTATAGTTTGGATATTTGGTGGATTTTACTCCAACTCTATTAAAATGTTCAATTCCACCTCCTCTGGTATTTCCGGTCGACCACTTTTTGGATGATCCTTCCCTTTTTTATTGCAATAATCACAAACTTCTTGATGGGTAGGTGTTCTATCTCCACAACCCCCAATAATCACAATTTCCATTCTTTCTGATGCCGATAAACGCCGAACCATTTTTAGTTTAGTTTTTGACAGTATGTGACTTAAAATTGATAAACTAATTCGGAGTAAATTCAGATACGACTACCAATTCCATCCATATGGTCTAAAATGTATTTTGTGAGTTTCAGTATGAATACTAGTATCCTTTTTGGCGCTCTAGTTCCTCGGAACTGAGTGCTTATCAATTTGCCCAAATGTCTGTAATTTTCGAATATTTCGATGAAAATGGTCTTAAACGATTTGGTTCGACTCACTGATCAAGAATCCGTGGTCGAAATTCATTCTGTCCGGCCGTAGGCACGATAACTCTCGAACGGAATGAGCTAGTGAGTTGAAATTTTCAGAGTAGGTTTGGGGGATAAATATCTCAGCTAAGTTCGTTATTGGGCAAAATCGGACAGATGGTGTCGGAGTAACAAAAAAAAGATATCATAAGAATCCATTCATATCATTTTTAACTCTAACAAGCTAATACTTTCGGAGATATGATTTTTCAAAATTTCAATGTAAATCGTATTTCACTAATTGATATAATTATTCTATGTATGAATGGTCGTAATGTCAACTTATGACATAACATGACATTATCTAATCAATCGAAGAATTATGAGAATAAAGTGTATTCCGAAATGTGAGCGAAGTGAGAAAAATCTCAGTTGTTTGCTCCGAAATTAGTTTTTCTCAGAAGAGTCTTACATTTCGGTACGGAACATGAAGTAAGAGATCTGAGAGTAGTGAGACTGCTTTTCATCCATAGACGAATGCTCAGTTCTCTCAATTTATGACGGGACTGACAGAAGGGAATATTGGGGTTGAAATACTCGTATTTTAGCGATGCAACGGGGACCTCACCCGAAAATGTTTGAAAATATTACGTAAATATTGAAAGCATAATTCTGTAGTTCGAGAGAGGAGAAAATTTGGTGAACGTAGATCAGGAAATTTTTGATCGATTACAAGGTAATTTTTTAATATTACTTATCTTCTTTCATACATGTTTTATGGAATACCTACTATTTGTAGGTACTTTAAACCTGTTTTGGGCAATTGTCATACGAAACTTGTTTTTTTGGCGCTCTAGTTCCTCGGAACAGAGTGCTTATCAATTTGCCCAAGTGTCTGTAATTTTGGAATTCTTGGCTCAAACGATTTGGTTCGACTCACTGATCAAGAATCCGAGTGCGAAATCGATTCTGTTCGGCCGGCCGACCGGCCGTAGGCACGATAACTCTCGAACGAAAGGAGTTAGCGGATTGAAAGTTGCAAGGTGGTTTTGGAGCGTAAATATCTCGGACAAGTTCGTTAATGGGCGAAATCCATCAAGGGGTTTCGGAGTTATGGCCGATTTTACTAATAATCTTGATAAATAAACTATTATTTGATTTGAATTTCCTTGATGATGCAGTTCTATCATATGAATACATTGATATAATTCCCAACTCTGAGAAACCAATACCAGATATAATTTGTCTGTTTGAACTAGAGCGCCAGAAAGCTCCTGTCCACAGGGCTTGAACCCATTTTTTGTAATTAAAAAGTGTTTATTTGACTGAGACTTACCTTGATCATTAACACAAATGGCACATGTTCATTACTGAATTCAGAATATTATTATCTATCCATGGCAAGAAAAAATAGGGGCTTGCAATTTAAAAAAAAAATTGATGACGACACTGCTCGGTAACGGGAAACGGGAAGTAGTAGAACAATAAGAAACACGGGAAAATGTTCCTTAAAAAATTAAACATATCGAAAAAAATCATTTCAAACCATATCAACTTTTCCAAACTTAACATGTTTCTTTATCAAATTAATAATTTAGAAAATTAAAATCTTAAATCTTTGAATAAATTAATTTAAAATTATTACTTTGAATTTAATCTTTTCCTTTTTCATTTTTTTTAAATTTAAACTTACTATAAACTTTTTGTACAATCTTTTCATATTGCCTATTTTTCCAATATCTTCCTGGATTCCTAAACCTTTCCTCGTCCCCTTCTATATAACAATGCCATCATTTCCCAATTTTTGTCTCTTATTGTTTTATTAACCTCCTTCTTTATTTTTCATTATATTTGTTTCCATAATGATTATTTCTTTTGATCATATTATATTGTGTATTAATTATGCTTTTCTTCGTGTTGGCTTCTTTATATTCTTCATTGATTTTCATTTAATTTTGTATACCTCCTTTAAATATTATATTCTCTTTATCTACATTCATCATCTTTGCAGATGCTGTATCTTCCTTGTTCAGTATTATATTTAATATTTCATTTTGTTCTAATTCAACATTAACTTCAGCATTGTCAGCATGATTATATTCCTCAGATGGTATTCAATTTTTATTTCCTCATTTTTTTTATTAAATTATCATTTACTGTCAATATATTATTAAGTGCATTTATACCTTCTTCTTTTTCTATTCCCAGTCTTATTTCTATTCTTTCCACGCTGCTTTTAAATTATTTTACTTCTGTTGTATTCTCTTCTATATTTTGTTCATTAGTCTACCTGAAAATTCTTCCATTCCCATATTGTTTTCTTGTTTGATATCTTGAAGCATTGTTTCTGAATTATCCATATGTCCTTGATGCATTCTTTCTGAATTAACCATCATTTTTCGTTGCATTTTAATTATATATTTTAAAAAATCTATCATATTTGATTCACCTTTGTCCTTCTTCATCTTCTTGATCTCCTTTCTGCCCAATGAATGTTTTACTTATGGTTTCCATAATAACCTCACGTTGGGCACCAAATACTAAGATAATTTGGTAAAAATCTCTAATATCTCCAGTTATTATCAAATTGCTATTCTTTACTCATTTGAGAGTTCAGGAAACAAAACCAAACATATATAACTTATATAACTTGTATATTTTCAAACCAATTACAATTGTCTCCGTGTTTCCATGGATCTTTAGGAATTCTATAACACACTCTATTCAAATTTACATAATATTCAAATCTATCAAAAATAATAGTTTCAAACCAGTACATACTAGTCTAGTCAACAAGGGCTTTTTAGGTCAACATTTTTGCGTATTCTCCGAAAATTATGATTGAGGTGTCATTCGATTTGGAATGGCATGTAGATAGTTTTTGAGAAAAAGCTAAGGCCGCTCGCAAAAATTGCAATAGTTATAAACAATTAAGTGAAAAAAAAGAAGGGGCTTTGGTTTTTCAATATCTCGAAAAAAAAATTTTAATATCCCAAAAACTATGTAAGATAATTCAAATTTGAAATAAGATTCGAGAAGAGGAGGAAATTTCCTAAGAAAAAGCCCCAACTCCTGGAACTAGGCCCAATATTTCTAATTTTCTGAGAGGGTTGAAAATACTCCCGAAAACGGGTACTCCGGCTTGTGTAAGCCTATTTTTATGTTTATAACTATTGCAATTTTTGCGGGCGGCCTCAGCATCTTCTCGAATAGTATCTACATGCATTTCCATATCGGATGGCACCTCAATCATAATTTTCGGACAATACGCAAAAATTTTGACTGCAGTCGCAGTGGCTCAAACACGATTGAAGTTTTTCGCAGGAGCACTCCTAAGCAAATGGTGTTCAATTTTTTTGGGGATCAATAGGCATTTGGCTACAGAGCCATTGGAGAATTAAACAATCATTTGTTCCCACTAGTCTATGAAAAATAAAAATCAACCAGAGTCACAGCATCATTTCATCCCTTTAGTTCAGATTTATCCATACTAAATTATTCAAAACTTCAAATTGATAGGTAATTCACCGTACAATCCTGTTTCGATACAAAATTATTTATTTGTATTTGTCCGTTAAGAATAACATACAACAGTTTTCCACGCTAGAAGAAGCAGTTGATGCATTCAAAATGCATGATACCAAATCAGGATACCTCAGATGAAATGAAAAAAGTGTTATGAAAATTGGTTCTTTTATGATACGATCATTCAGCGATTTTGAGAGGTGCTGAATGATCTTCATGAATGCCTGAAGTTAAAACTGTGTAGGTGAATAATAATAGTTGTGTAGGAGACCCGGATCCTACTATACTAGCATTACCCAAGTCATCGAGGCGGTAGGTCATATTTCTTTGTCCTAAGGAATGAATTTATGCATAGCCTCAACTCTCTAGATATGTTATTTGTTCAGTTCTTAGGAGGCAATCAAACAAACCAGTTAAATTTTTCAACATGTATTTGTGCTCTCGTGATTCAAATAATATACAAATGACTTAATTCCGTGACGAAATAAAATCAACCAATATACAGAGTGATGCATCCAACTTCAAGAGGTGATTCTGATTTCATTGTAATAAAATAATTTGATATGAATATTCCCAAAAGCAATGTTTTCGCGATATCCAAAACATTTATTTTTTGGCGAGCATTTTTCCTTGAGCGAAGCGGAGCTTCTGTCATTTTGTTCAAATGTCTGTATTTTAATTTTGAATGATGAAGTTCGTTAATGGCAAAATCCGCTGAGGGGTTTCGGAGTTATAGAAATCTTTCCCAATAACTCGAAAACTACTGATCTGATCGAACATTTTATTGCGCGTATGTTCTGAGGAACATCGCGTTATAGTTTAGCCCAAATGTGAAATTTAATTCTGTGGTGCCGTCCAGCCATTGCCACGATAACTTGAGAACGGAAAGAGCTAGCGACTTGAAATTTTCAGGGTAGGTGGCGCATCCCAATACGACCGACAAGTCCGTTAATGGGTATAATCGGCCCAATGGTTTCCGAGTAATAATTTTGTTTTCAACCAAAATGAACCCGATCGAATTCAAACTTGGTGAATAGTTGTAGAATATAGACCTAAGCACGTTTGTGAAATTTTGTGAGAATCGTATCGCTAGAAAATTATTAAAAAATATTTTTCTTGTCACGATAACCTGAGAACGGAAAGAGATAGCGACTTGAAAATTTCAGGTTAGGTTGTGCATCTGAATGCGACATTTGAGTTTGTTTATGAGCATAATCGTCCAAACGGTTTTAGAGTTATAGCTATCTGAAATTTTCTGAAATTTGGTTGTTTTTTGTTCCTCATTAACTCGAAGAATACAAAACCGATCGAATTCAAACATGGTTATTAGTTGTAGAATGCCAACGCGAAAATTCTTACAGAATTTCGTGAGGATGGTATAACTAGAAAATTAAAAAAAAAATAATTAAAAATTATTGAAAAAAATTCTATATATCATAAACTATTCGTCCGGTATGGCTGAAATTTTGGAAGAGCCTTCAGAACCTAACTCTACTGCAGAGTTCCAAGTTTGAACACGATCGGATTTATATTGTTGGAGAACCGAGCAGCCTTTTGTGAGTTCGGTAGCTGGATGCGAATCGTCGTATGATATGTTGTCTATGGTCGTATTTTTGCGAGAACCTTCAAAAATATGATTGTCATGATGACATATTTTTGCGCGTATGTTATGGGAAAATCGTGTTATTTCATCACAAATCTATGGGAGATGATAGCCCTACATTAGCGGTCAGACCTGGTTTTGAAAGAGATCCTCCTTAGTAGGAGGCAACTAAATATTGAAGGGATTTCTATGAACAAGAGTGAATATCTTTGAGAAATAGAGAAGGCGATTCTTCTTCAAGAGATCCATGTGCCTTCAGAGGAGTATATGTGCAAAGAGGGGACTTTTGAAACGTTATGTATTATTTTTAATATGATATCGCTGAAATTTTGCTGAAGGCTTCTGATTTTGTAAGGTGAGAGGCTCATTTGTGGATATTAAATCTCGTGATGGGTAGAGAGGAATTTTAGGCCAGTTTTTCATCACTAATGAGAATATATCTTTATGTTTCACCTCATCAGCTTTAGATCTATCAATGGACATTTATTGGTTAAGAATAAGTAATTGAATATTACTGGAATTCAATTGAATTTCATTCAATATGTTAGTAACTAAAATTATAATTTTCTTTACTTTGATTATTTAAATATGACATTAATTCCAGTAATATTTTTCAAGACTAATTATGTATTCTTCTCCTAAAGAAGAATTGAAGGTAGACAATAATGTGTTAATTTTTTCATCATTGCTTTCTATCCTGACTTCACGAAAAAAAAATTGGTTCAAGCACTGACGTGAAATCAGGAGCTTTTGCGCGTATGTTCTATTGTCCATTCTCCTGTATTGGACACTTTTAATCGAATTTACCATGGTGAATTCTATTATCTATTCTCCTGTATTGGACAGCCTTAATCGAATTCACCATGGTAAATTCGATTAAGAGTGTCTAATACAGGAGAACAGACAATAGAATTCACCATGGTAAATTCGATTAAGAGTGTTCAATACAGGAGAATGGACAATAGAACATGGTGAATTCGATTAAGAGTGTCTAATACAGGAGAACAGACAATAGAATTCACCATGCTAAATTCGATTAAGAGTGTTCAATACAGGAGAATGGACAATAGAACATACGCGCAAAAGCTCCTGAATTCACGAAAAAGAAATTGGTTCAAGCACTGACGTGAAGTCAGGAGCTTTTGCGCGTATGTTCTATTGTCCATTCTCCTGTATTGAACACTCTGAATCGAATTTACCATGGTGAATTCTATTGTCTGTTCGCCTGTATTAGACACTCTTAATCGAATTTACCATGGTGAATACGATTAAGGCTGTCCAATACAGGAGAATAGACAATAGAATTCACCATGGTAAATTCGATTAACAGTGTCCAATACAGGAGAATGGACAATAGAACATACGCGCAAAAGCTCCTGACTTCACGTCAGTGCTTGAACCAATTTTTATAATTATTATGTATTCCATTTAGACGTACCTACTTCCTAGATGCCAGAAAATACGAGAAATGTTTCTGCATCCATGAGCAAAACCAACCTAACCACAGAATCTCCAATCCGATTCAGATAACCACACTTTCGAATATTAACTCTTCTTTCATTAAATCTTACGGTTCGTTTACGACACCGGAGGTTTGCAGGCCCATTCCTGCTTTTTTTCGTGGGAGTTATGGGCGCGTTACGATTTGAAGGATTTTCCAGGTATATAATATGCTGGGTCATGTACAAACTATGCAAGCTCATTCGCGTCACGTATGTCATAATTAGAAATTTCGAGAAATAAAATTAAATATTTCGAATATCGTATAATAGCATTAGTATGCTGCATATTAGTATTTATTAATAATTGTAAAATATGATGAATCGAAATTGGCAGGTATATGTGCAAATTCAATCTAAAAGGGAGCAGTAGTGGTAGGAAACTGTCAAAGATGTCAAGAATTTCCCTTTAATATAGATCCTAATATTTAAATCGAGTGGGTTTGTCCCAATTTATATTATCTTGATTTTTGACGGCACTAAGAGAATAATCTGTCTATGGTAATAAAACTCCTCATTTATACGTCTTTTACGACGTAGCGGACTCAAATATATCGTATTAAACACAATTAAAATGATTTAATATTCATAAAAATTAACTATAATTATAGAATATTAAGATTATTATACGTGTATACTCTTTTATTCAAAGTAATTAGGTTTCACTATCAGCTGTCCAAATTTATCACATCGAAACTTACTGGCTCTATCCTGTTTGGTCAGGTAGATGAAATGGAAATTAATTCAAATGTTTGAAACCGCTTGATATATCCAAGAATAATTTTCGTTGGCCTTCCATTTTTGGCGCTCTTGTTCCTCAAGACAGAGTGCTTATCAATTTGCCCAAATGTCAGTAATTTTCGAATTTTTGGCTGAAAATGGTCTTAAACGATTTGGTTCGACTCACTGATCAAGAATCCGTGGTCGAAATCGATTCTGCCCGACCGGCCAGTCCGGCCGGCCCTCCTCTAACACAATAACTCTCGAACAAAACGAGTTAGAGGATTGAAATTTGCAGGGTAGGTTTGGAGCGTAACTATCTCGGACAAGTTCGTTAACGGGTGAAATCAACAAAGCGGTTTAAGAGTTATGGCTTTTTTTAGTAAATATTTTTTTTATGAATATTTCCGAAACCCATCACTCGATCTATCTGAAATTTAGAATTAAATTGTACAATAATGGCCTTTATATGCATGCGAAGTCTTGTATTGATCAGGATGCCGTAAAATATCAAATTTTGTTTCTACGATAACTCTCGAACAGATAGAGCTAGGCAGTTGAAATTTTCAGAGTAGATTTGGGTGATGAATATCTCGGTTAAGTTCGTTATTGGGTAGAACCGGCACGATGGTTACGGAGTAACGAAAAAAAATTTTTTTTTCATTACAAATTTCAAATTATTTTTTTTAAGATGCATTTTCATCATAAGAATCCATTGTTATCATTTTGAACTCTAACAAGCTAATACTTTCGGAGATATGATTTTTCAATATTTCAATAATACATCGTAGTTCTATGTATTCACAGGATGTGAACACATAATCTGTCTGTGTTCACTGTTCATAAATGTCATTTTATCTAGGTATTAGAGACTTTTCAATTCGTAGTTTGAAAATATTATCTGTTGGAAAACAAGTATCCGATTCTTGAATTTGTGAATATATACAAGACTGTTTTGAAACCGAAAATAATATTGACTGATTACATATTGAATAATTTATGTATAAATATTGGAGATGATGTTTCAGAAGATTTAGAATTTGATCATTTTAATGATGTAGTTTATGAAGGCAATAGGAAAGAAGAACATAATGGAATCATCAAAAGAAATTACTGTTCGTTGACCACTGAGGTCAATAAGTATACATTAAAGGATACTGTGGGAGGTATATTTATCATTGAATGGTTTCTTTCTGGGTTTTCTCTCCCAAACTCTGAAAAATATCTATAAAATAAAAATTAATTATTTTGTAATTTGCTTCTGCGTAAGAAATACAAGATATTTGTCAGAAGCAATCAATTGAACAATGTTGCCTAACAAATAACAACGAAACAACATCAACGAAGAAACAACTATATCGTAACGAAACAACATCAACGAAGAAACAACTATATCGTAACGTTTCGGAGTCTATATCAGACTCCTTCTTCAGACGCTCAACGAAAAAATCTTCAAAAATTTTTTCGTTAAGACTCCTTCTTCAGACGCTTAACGAAAAAATTTTTGAAGATTTTTTCGTTGAGCGTCTGAAGAAGGAGTCTGATATAGACTCCGAAACGTTACGATATAGTTGTTTCTTCGTTTCAGAGTTTGGGAGAGAACACCCAGAAAGAAACCATTCAATCACTGAGGTCAATATTACCTTTTACTTCCTTAAGTTGTGAGACATGTTCCTATATACAGTATTTTCATAATGTTGCTAACAAAAAAATGCTGAAATATGGATCTTAATTTGTATATCAAACATTTTTTCTTGAGTTGAGGTCCATAATACAGAAAAGAATGTGTATGTCGTATGAACTATTAAATTTCAAATTATAAAAAGAGGATAGTATTTTAATAATATATTTTGAACTATTAAAATAATTTGTTCGTCAGCCTCTACCTACTCAAATATCAGGAATAAATGGACAATCTGCAATGATTGTCTCCAGTCTCGCTCTAGACCTTTCGATGATATTTTCCTTAGGTATTTCGAGTTGTGAAAACTATGCACCGAGTGTAAGTTGCAACAACCCATTACACGAGGTTGAATCATTGCAGATTGCTCATTTAATCTTGATAAATAAATTGAATGGCCATTTTTGAAGCATTAAATCATTTTAGATTGCTCTTTTTTTTAAAAGATATTTTTTGAAGCATTTTTTTTTAAACGACACTTTTTTAAATTTAAATTTCTTTCATGATGCAGTTCTATCATAGGAATCCATTGATGTTATTCCCAACTCTGAGAAATCAATACTTTCGGAGATATAATTTGTCTGTTTGAACAAAATAAGGGCCAAAAAGTTCCTGTCCACAGGGCTTGAACCAATTTTTTTCATTCATATCTAATATAACTCAGAGCCCTTAGCACTCCTCCACTGGTAAAGTTAATTATAATGTTTGAATTGAAAAATGTGTGTAGTCTGATTGGTCCTATCTTTTTCATTATCTCCTCTCAAATTTAATCGAAAACAATCGGATACATTTCGGACAGTGAAACTATAGCACCCAAAAACTATAGCAACCCAAAATCAATACTTAATCCTATTCAAGGATCATACAGATATAAACTTGTGTAAGAGGCTTAAATTTCAGTTTACAACATCTCAGGTCAATTCTCGATATTTCAGTCGGAATAACAAAGATCACGAGTGCAAAACAATGGACCAGTACACTGTAATCGTTATGTTATTTCAATATTTTGACAATATTTCCAACAATATAGATCCGATCAAGATAAAATCTAGAACATGGCTTTAAAATGATATTTTGACGGCTCTTGCAAAATTTTAGCGTTATCTGAACTGTAATATAAGCCTAAAAATTGGTTTGAAGCACTGACGTGAAGTCAGGAGCTTCGTAATTTTTTAAAAATTTTACTTTTGTCAGAAAATTTCACCCAAGTCTTTACGTCGATATTCTACAACTAGTCACCAAGCTTTAATTCGATCGAGTCTATATCTTTTGAGTTATCAAGGAAATATTATTCCAGGTGGGTATAACTCCGAAACCGATGAACCGATTATGCCCAAAAACGGACTTAACTCTCTCATTGGGGTGAGCAACCTACCCTGAAAATTTTCAAGTCGCTATCTCTTTCCGTTCTCTAGTTATCGTGGTAAAGAACTGTCGGCCAAACGGCCGGACAGAATCAAATTTGACCTCGAATTCTTCATCAGTGAGGCGAACCCAATCGTTTTAGACCATTTTCAGCAAAAAATTCGAAAATTACAGACATTTGGGCTAAATAACAACGTGATGTTCCCCAGAACATATGCACAAAAATATCAAGAAAATTCTATGAAATAATTGAAATCGTGAATCTTCTATGAATGGTGCAGGTTATTATTCAATTCTTCAGTCATTGAATTCCGATAATATTGTATCCAATTCATAAAGAATATGCCCAATAACACCCTGTTTTATGCATTTCGAGCCAGCATTACGAGTAGAAATATATGTCAAATCAATTTTACAAATAAAACAAAGACAACAAAAATATCTACAGCATCTCTAATCTAATAATATTTTATTAAAGTCAACCTTATTTAATTCTCTTTGACCAACTAATGGCTAATTAATATTGATATAAATTCATCCAAATATCTGTTCTCCAACCTACTCTGAAAATAACATTTGAGAATTTTCAAGATGCTTTTTTGCGCGCATGTTCTGGGGAACAGCGTGCTATCATTTTGCCCACATGTTTGTAAGTTTCAAATTTTTCGAAAATGGTCTCAATCGATGAGGTTCGACTAACTGATGAAGAATTCAAATTTGATTCTGTCCGGCTGGCCAAGTAAAACTTGGTAACTAGTTGAGGAATACGAACATGAAGCAGTTTGTGAAATTTTGTCGGGATCAAACAAAATCAACAACAACTTTGGAAAAAATATGATGCATCTCACGATAACTTGAGAAAGAGATAGCGATTTACCATTTTCGGGGTAGGCTGCTCATCCGAATGCGACATTTGAGTTCGTTAATAGGCATAATCGGACAAATGGAGTTATACACATCTGAAGTCTTGTTATTATTTTCTCTATAACTCAAAATATACAACCTGATCTAATTAAAACGCGGTAATTACTTGTAGACTACAGAAGCGCTAATTTTCTCGGAATTTCGTGAACATCCTATCCTGAAATTACTTGAGACGTAAGTTTTTTCGTTTATTTTTGGATATTTAATGAATTTCAATCCGATAGTGTACATATGGCAGAATTACAAATTATGTGATCTTAGACGATTCTCTCATCTTTCTTTCATTAAAATGGTACGAAATGTATTCATATTTTATAAAATCTGAGACAATGGTCTATATCGATGGTAAATTCGATTAAGAGTGTCCAATAGAGGCGACAGACGATAGAACATGCGCACAAAAGCTCCCGACTTCAAGTCAGTGTTTGAACAATTTTTTCTTCAAACATTATCTGTTTTTCGAATACAAAATCTCCTAGACGGTTCATTTCGACACGAAAAATGTATACAAGTCTTATATCGGTTGGATGCACCGTTCTCGATATATTCATCAGGGAATTCACTTCAATAGCCTGTACTTCGAAAGAGAGCCTTTTCAGATATAGATCTATATAAAGTTTCTTGACGTAAAATATAAGTACCATTAAATTTTTTGGACTTAATTCCTGTTAGTTTGTACGTCCTGACTATTCCAAATTTTCTACAACTTTTTCTTCATAATTAGCAAACTACTAATAGAAGAGCATTGCGGTACATTCAGCATTACAACATAAATACACATTTCAAATCCTTTGACTGATTTCTGAGTATTAATTTTTCATCCAGTTGATGTCTATCACTTCCCTAATCCAACCATAAAATCACCCAACTAAAATACGACACATCATTATCGAATCTGCACTACCATCAATTAAAATTTTTGCATCACGTATCGGTAACCTAACATGTTTCTTTTGTATTCAATCACAATTTTTTCCATTTTCTACTTTCCACACTCGAAATAATAAGGATAATTACTCACGATATGAACGATTTTCATACCTTGGGCTAAACCCGCGTCAAGTTTCTATACGTTTTAGTTGAACGAGTTCAAAGAGTCCGAACCGCATTAGCACTCTTGATTTTTCACGGTCTAATTAAACTCTGTGTCCGTATGAACCAAATGTTATCGTTGGATAGCAGGCGAAAGGTATATCGGCCATCCGAGTGAAAAATGCTATCGTCGAGAGATTTACGCAACATGTATTAATTTTCTCCACTCGGTCACCACTTTGACGCCTCGGTAGTTATATTTTGCGACGGCGAACCTAACCTAAGAGTTGCAGTACTGAGAAGCTTTCTTAGGTAAGTGGACAAGAGCTTTTTGGCGCTCTTGTTCAAACAGACAAATTATATCTCCGAAAGTATTGGTTTCTCAGAGTTGGGAATTATATCAATGGATTCCTATGATAGAAATGCATCATGAAAGAAATTAAATTTAAAAAAAGTGTCGTTCAAAAAAAATTCTTCAAAAATTATCTTATAAAAAATTAGAACAAGAGGTGTAGGTACCAGAAATAATTTTGACATTTATCTCTCATAGGAAAATAAGATGACATGTAAGAACACATATAATAATAATAACATATATAATAATTAAGTACAGCATTCTATGAAAACATAAGAAGTACAGAAGTACGAGTCATTATTGAAAGTTCGAAAAATCAAATCTCCGAAAGTATTAGCTTGTTTGAGTTGAAAATGATATCAATGGATTTTTATGGTGGAACTGCATCTAAAAAGGAGTTAAATTTGAAATTCGTGTTGTAAAAAAAAATTGTTTTTTCGTTTCTCCGAAACCATCAGGCCAATTTTGCCCAGTAACGAACCTAACCGAGATAATTATCTCTCAAACCTACTCTGAAAATTTCAACTACCTAGCTCATTCTGTTCGAGAGTTATTGTAGAAACGAAATTTAGAATTAAAATAAATTTTTTTTGATACCTTATTGCAACCCGATCAAAACAAAACTTCGCATGCATATAGAAATCATTATTCTACAATTTGATGCTAAATTTCAGATAGATCGAGTGATCGGAAATATTCATAAAAAATGTTTTTACAAAAAAGGGCCATAACTCCGAAAGTGATCAGTGGATTTCACCCGTTAACGAACTCGTCCGAGATATTTATGCTACAAACCTACTCTGCAAATTTTAATTCTCTAACTTCTTTGGTTCGAGAGTTATCGTGCCTACGGCCGGCCGGCCGGACAGAATTGATTTCGACCACGCATTCTTGATCGGTGAGTCGAACCAAATCGTTTAAGACCATTTTCAGCCAAATATTCGAAAATTACAGACATTTGGGCAAATTGATAACCACTCTGTTCCGAGGAACAAGAGCGCCAAAAAGGAACAAATTACAATAAGATAAGAAGGTTGAGCATGCTCTTTTCCATGAGGGAGTCTATACAGCCCCGTTTAAAAATGCACGAAATAAGATAAAATAAGAACTAAAGATGCCAACTTTCATCTTCATGTCATATTGTCAGTCAGGAGCTTTTGAGCGCAAATTCTATTGTTTACTCACCTCTATTGGACACTCTTTTTCGAATTCAGCATCGATATATACAGTTTTCTCAGGTTTTATAATATTTAAATACATTTCATACAATTTTAATGACAGCCTGCAGTATTGAGAGAGTCTATGATCACCGAATTTTTAATTCTGACATACCTATGTATTCTATTGGAATTGAAATACGAAAAAACTAACGGCTCAAGTAACTCCAGGATACGATATTGAATTCTACAAGTAATCATCGAGTTTCAACTGGATCAGATTTGTATATTTGAGTTATAGAGGAAATAGCAACAACATTTCAGATGAGTTTAACTCCAAAACCATCCGGCCGATTATGCCAATTAACGAACTTCGGATTCGGATGCGCAACATACCCTGAAAATTGCATGTCGCCATCTCTTTCCGTTCTCATGTTATCGTGAGTTACATAATATTTTTTTGTAATTTCTTGAACATTTTTTAGTGGTATGCTCCTCTCCAGAATTCACATATGTCCTGATGTCGATATTCTACAACTAGTTACCAAGCTTCAATTCTATCAGTTCTGTACTTTTTAAGTTATCGAGAAAATAATATTACAGATGGGTCAAGCTCCCAAACCGTTGGGCCGATTATGCCCAACAACAAACATAACTCTCCCATTTACCATGGTAAATTAGATTAAGTGTGTCTATCCAATACAGGAGACTGACTTCACGTCAGTGCTTGAACCAATTATTTTATTCGTAACTAGCTGCCCGCCCCGGCTTCGCACGGTTCAAATGCTGATACTAGATATACTACAGAATTTCTTTATATACAACGTTCACAGCATTTTTTTCGTTAGACAATACAAACATGTTTTCTTTAGAGGTTACTCTTGAAAGAGCGACATATAATTGACCATGTGAAAAACAGTCAACGCTCAAATATAAGCCTGTAGTGTTGAAAGTTGGACCCTGCAATTTATTAATGGTCATTGCAAAATATATCATTAGCGGAAATTGTAGGCGTTTGAATTGGATCAGTAAATCCGATGGTATCAGAGGAATTCGGGGAATCAATACATCTATCCTGGCTGAGGCAAGCCTCACGCTCTACAGATGATTCTCTGGCTCTCTGTATTCGATTTCTATCCCTATCCTGGCTGTGCCGGCCCCCCGGTCGGTACCACCGCAACCGCTATGTCCCTGCATTTTGAATCTGCAATATATTCGAAAATATTCATTTAAATTACATGCTGTAAAGGAGCATATTGATCAATATTAAATGCACAATGCATTTAAGGTACTTAATTCGATAAGGATCAATGCTATATTGCTTAAAGTAGCTTCGTAATCAAGCCATTATTTCTCGTAGAATGTAAAGGATAAAAAATGGTTATTGTGGGTTATCCTAAAGAGATAGACATATACCATCGCGGACTTTTGTGTAGACCTTTTTAAGGTGTACCATACTGTGCTACACAATTTTGATCAATCTCGTAGGGTTCAGCCAGCGTTTGCAGCGCAAAAAAATGTGTTCATTAACGACATCACATTAGAAACATCTAAAATTATCAGTGTTTTTCTGATATGGTATGCCTGTGTTATACACATAAACCTTCCTACTGAATCACTCTATCTTTTAAAAAAAATCGCATCAAAATCCGTGGCGTAGTTTTAAAGATCATACATAAGCATACATAGGAACAAACAGACAACGAGAGCGACTTTGTTTTATACTATGTAAGGATTTTGGAAAAATTTCTAGGGGTACGGTTCTCACATTTTTTTTTGTTGTAATTTTGAAGAATTTTCTAGGAGTAGGTACCATTCTCACAAAATTTTACACACTCCTTTATGTCGATATTCTACAACTAGTTACCAAGCTTCAATTCGATCGAGTCTATATTTTTTTAATTATCGAGAAAATAATATTCCAGGTGGGTATAACTCCGAAACCGATGGACCGATTATGCCCAAAAACGAACTTATCTCCGTACAACCTACCCTGAAAAGTACAAGTCCCTATCGCCTTTCGTTCGAAAGATGTCAAGCCAACAAATCAAGCTACTGCACTCACACAAGGCTGCTCGGATCTCCAACAATATTGATCCCATCGTGTTCAAAGTCGGAACTTGGCAGTAGAGTTAGGTTTTGAAGGCTATCGCAAAATTTCAGCGCATTCTACAACTGACAACCATGTTTGAATTGGATCGGTTTTATATTTTTCGAGTTATTGAAGAAATAACAACCAAATTTCAGATGGGTATAACTCCAAAACCGTTTGGCCGTTTATATATATGAACAAACTCAAATATCCCACTCAGATGCTCAACCTTACCCGAAAATTTCAAGTCGCTATCTTTTTCCGTTCTCAGGTTATAGTGACATAATAATTTTTTTTTAATTTTCTAGTAATCCGATTCACACAAAATTTCACAAGCGTGCTTAGTGTTGCATTCTACAACTACTCACCAAGTTTCAATTTGATCGGACTTGTATTGCTTGAAAACAAAATTTTCACTCGGAAACCGTTAGGCCGATTATCTACATTAAAGAACTTGTCCGTCGTATTGGGATGCGCCACTTAACCTGAAAATTTCAAGTCGCTATCTCTTTCCGTTCTAAAGTTATCATGGCAACGGATGGCCGGCCGGACAGAATTAAATTTGACCTCGAATTCTTGATCAGGGAGTCGAACCCAATCGTTCGAGACCATTTTCGGCGAAAAATTCGAAAATTACAGACATTTGGGCAAAATGATAACGCGATGTTCCCCAGAACATACACGCAAAAACGATTAGATTTCAGTTTTTTTCTGTTACTTTTTCTATCTATTCAAATAGATAATAATAAATGTATAGAAGCGTATACATGAATACATTATTTTAATTGTTTACAAAGAACGAGGAGTGTAAGATTGTGTTACTGGATTTAAATTAGGCGCAAGGAGAATAAGAAGAACAAAAAACTTTATGTCCAGGTTATCGTTTGTTATGAATTGAGGAAATCATTAATTTTCAAGAATTCAGTATGTTATAGTCTGAAGAAGTCACGAAACGCAGCACATTAATAAATGAATGAGTCTAAATCATATATAATTCATTTTTTTTAGAGGTATTTCCACCTACTGCGGGAAATTTTGATCGACTCATCAATTATGTCCTTCACTTTCCATCTAATTGGATGATTTTGATAATCTCGTACGAATATAGGTTTATGATGGTTAGTATTAATTTGCACTCGGTGAATATAAACTGAGACGTACTGACATGGCGTCAGGAGCTTCAGAACACTGATTCGTTGAATGATAGATTTCAATAATTTGTAACATCTCAGACTATACTGAAATCTTTTGTGATCAGAGATCATATCAATAGCTCAAAATTTTTCGTAGGCAAAAAACGTCATTTTCCGATGCAGTTCTGTGGATACAGTTTTGTGAATCTGTCAAAGTGAGGTCCATGGATATTTTTTCACAGAACAATGGATATTTTTTGGCGCTCTAGTTCCTCGGAACTGAGTGCTTATCAATTTGCCCAAATGTCTGTAATTTTCGAATATTTCGATGAAAATGGTCTTAAACGATTTGGTTCGACTCACTGATCAAGAATCCGTGGTCGAAATTCATTCTGTCCGGCCGGTCCGGCCGGCCGTAGGAACGATAACTCTCGAACGGAATGAGCTAGAGAGTTGAAATTTTCAGAGTAGGTTTGGGGGATAAATATCTCGGCTAAGTTCGTTATTGGGCAAAATCGGACAGATGGTTTCGGAGTAACAAAAAAAAAATTTTTTTTTTACGAAACAAATTCCAAATTAAATTTTTTTTAATAAGAAGTTTTATCATAAGAATCCATTCATATCATTTTCAACTCTAACAAGCTAATACTTTCGGAGATATGATTCTTCAAAATTTCAATGTAAATCGAATTATACACATTGATATAATTATTCTATGTATGAATTGTCATAATGTCAACTTGACAGAAGGGAATATTGTAACTTCAAAAATATTGGGGTTGAAATACTCGTATTTTAGCGATGCAACGGGGACCTCACCCGAAAATGTTTGAAAATATTATGTAAATATTGAAAGCATAATTCTGTAGTTCGAGAGAGGGGAAAATTTGGTGAACGTAGATCAGGAAATTTTTGATCGATTACAAGGTATTTATTTATTACTCATCTTCTTTCATATTATTACTCATCTTCTTTCATACATGTTTTATGGAATACCTACTATTTGTAGGTACTTTAAACCTGTTTTGGGCAATTGTCATACGAAACTTGTTTTTTTGGCGCTCTAGTTCCTCGGAACAGAGTGCTTATCAATTTGCCCAAGTGTCAAATTGTAGAATCATGACCTTTATACGCATGTGAAGTTTTGTATTGACCAGATTACCGCAAAGTGTAAAAAAAAAAATTTTGAAAATTTAAAAAAAGTTTTTCCACAATAACTCTCGAACGGAATGAACTAGGTAGTTGAAATTTTCAGGGTAGGTTAGGGAGATGAATATCTCGGTTAAGTTTGTTATTGGGCAAAATTGGCCAGATTTAATTCGATTTCTTCCATGGTGCAGTTCTCATTCTCATGATTGCTCATTTAATCTTGATAAATAAACTATTATTTGAATTGAATTTCCTTTATGATGCAGCTCTATCATATGTATACATTGATATAATTCCCAACTCAGAGAAACCAATACTTTCGGAGATATAATTTGTTTTTCATCATATCATCTAAGAACATAAATCAACATTTCAATTTTGACAGCGTTCATGATTTTAAAAACTTGAAAAATTCCAATAAATGATACCTAGGAACTCTTGAAGGTATCGAAATGTATAAAAGAGAAGATATTTTACCCAGTAATAATCCATTATTATTATTATTAGAACAGGTTGTGGCTTGGTTTAGCACCTCAGAACTGTGGCCGATATTTTGTTCTATAACCCTACTTATTCGATCCTAACGAGATTGTCAATGGTGTTATTAATATAAAACTGTTCGTTTTATCTGAATACTTGATCGAGCTCAAATCTAGAAGTTTACTGTAACATAAGGTTTTGAAGGCTCTTGCTGAATTTCAACGATATTGGACGGATAGTTTCGGAGATACAGAATATTTTCAGGTATATCCTTTGGGCGTATGTTCTGGGGAACATCGCGTTATCATTTTACCCAAATGTCCGTAATTTTGGAATTTTTTGCCGAAAATGGTCTCAAACGATTGGGTTCGACTACCCGATGAAGAATTCGAGGTCAAATTTGATGCTGTCCGGCCGCTGCCACGATAACTTGAGAACGGAAAGAGCTAGCGACTTAAAATTTTCAGGGTAGGTGGCGCATTCCAATATAACGGAGAAATTCGTTAATGGGCATAACTTGCCCAATGGTTTCCGAGTGATAATTTTGTTTTCAACTAAAACAAATCCGATCGAATTGAAACTTGGTGAATAGTTGTAGAATATAAACCTAAACACTTTTGTGAAATTTGTGAGAATCGTATCACCAGAAAATTTTAAAAAAATTATTAAAAATAATTGTTTATGTTCCGATAACCTGAAAATGGAAATAGATAGCGATTTGAAATTTTCGGGTAAGATTGAGCATCTGATTGGACATTTGAGTTTGTTTAGAGGCATAATCGGCCAGACGGTTTTGGAGTTATACTCATCTGAAATTTAGTTCTTATTTCCTCAATAACTCGAAAAATACATCACTTGTAGAATGTCATTGAAAAAAAATTCTATATATCTGAAACTATTTGTCCGACATCGCTGAATTTTGCCAGAGCCTTCAAACCCTTACTGTAATACCATATTCTAAGTTTGAACACGATCGGATCTATATTGTTGGAGATCGGAGCAGCCTTGTGTGAGTTCAGTAGCTGGATGGGTAACCGATGCCTCAATAAATTTTGAATGAAAGGAGATAGGGACTTGCAATTTTCAGGGTAGGTTGCACATCCCAATGGGAGAGTCAAGTTTGTTTTTGGGCATAATCGGTCCAACGATTCCGGAGTTATACCCACCTGGAATATTATTTCCTCGATAACTCAAAAAATATAGACTGGATCGAATTGAAGCTTAGTAACTAGTTGTAGAATATCGATATGAAGACGTGTTTAAAATTTTGTAAGCACTGACGTGAAGTCAGGAGCTTTTGCGCGTATGTTCTATTGTCCATTCTCCTGTATTGGACACTCTTAATCGAATTTACCATGGTGAATTATATTGTCCGCTCTCCTGTATTGGACACTCTCAATCGAATTTACCATGGTAAATTCCAACTTCACGTCAGTGCTTGAACCAATTTTTTTGAATTTTCTAGTCATGCGATCCTCACCAAATTCTGCATAAGTCATCGTGTTGATATTTTGCAACTAGCCACGGTGCTTTGGTTCGATTTGGTCAATATTTTTTCGGTTATTGGGAAAACAAAATTCCAGATGGCTATAAATCCGAAATTACTCGAAGGATTTTGTCCATTAACAAACCTAGTCGGCGCATTTGGACTCTAAACTTACTCTAAAAATTTCAACTCATTTCGTTCCAGCGTATACGCCGAAGGCCTCGGATTCTTCATCAGTGACTCAAGAGTAATCGTTTGAGACCATTCTCGACAAAAAAAAATAAAAATTAGAGACATTTGGACTAATTCAATTTAAACCTTTTCTATATTTAAAACTTCAACATTTCGTAATTCTCTATAGCCCTTTAATTATACAGGATCTTTATAAATTATTGTAACATCACAGTTGGCTTTGAATAATTCTTTATTGCTGCTCTTCGCTAAGGATCCTGACTATTTTACAGGCCTTTGAAACTGACAGCCTTGATAATTGTATTATCGGAAAATAAACTATGTGCATGGAATCGCGAATTTGAACAATGTATATATGAATCAGCAAAATGAGAATATTTCAAAGCCAACTACGATGCTACAATCATTTTTAAAGACCCTGTATTTATCGTTTGTGCAGACAAAGTAAACATTAATTAGACTGCTTTAATCGAACGAAAAAAAATTTTCAATGCGTTTAGGGAACAATGGGATATTATAAGAATAATTAAATATTAGATGTGAAATTATTAAGGATAATAGACTTTTATACAAATATCAAATTTGAAGAATGGTCGAATCAATTCGTTTTGAGAAAACAGTCTATTCATGATTTCACACATATTCCAGCTCGGAAACCGAAGAAACGTAGATATTTGAAAGTTTCCGAAGAGAAAACGTAAACCGGACATAGAAGAGCTATAATTGCTCTACTTCCGCCGATCGTTTTGCCCCCAGAGATACGGATCGATAACACGTGGATTCATCTGGCTCTTGTTGATAATCACGAGAATCGCACTTTGATTAATCACCATGCTCTTAAGACAATCGAGATAAGATTATTCTCGATAGTGGTGTCGAGGTGTGGTGCCTAATTATTTATTACTGATTGGTCCCATCTTTCCATTCTCTCCGTCAAAAACTTTCAAATTTCATGGAAAACAATCGGATACATTTCAGGTAGTGAAACTATAGCACCGAAAATCCGATATCAGTAATCCTATTCAAGAATTCTACAAATCTATACTTATGCAAGAGCAAGAGGCCTGAATATCAGTTTACATCATCTCAGGTTAAATCCCGATATTTTAATCGGGATTACAAAGTTTACGATTGTAAAACAGTGGACCAGTACACTGTAATCGTTATATTATTTCAATATATTGTCAATATCTCCAACAATATAGATCCGATCGAGATAAAATCTAGAACTTGGCTTTAAAATAAAATATATAAGGTTCTTACAAAATTTTAGTGATATAAGTCAAAAATATCGGGAAAATCCTATGAAATCATTGAAATCGTTAATCTTCTAAGAATGGTGCATACTGTAGGCATTGTCATTGTATATAGAATATACATGTACATGTATTCTATATACAATGCTGTAGGTATTATTCAATTCAACCTTAGAACATGAAACTGTTCTACGAATTCAACTACATAATCATATTCCATATACTGATTTCCGAAAATATTATTTCCAATTTATTAGAATATAACCTGTTTTTGGCGCTCTTGTTCCTCGGAAAGAGTGCTTATCAATTTGCCCAAATGTCTGTAATTTTCGAATTTTAGGCTGAAAATGGTATCAAACGATTTGGTTCGACTCACTGATCAAGAATCCGTGGTCGAAATCGATTTTGTCCGGCCGTCCGGCCGGCCGGCCATCCGTTAATACGATAACTCTCGAACGAAAGAAGTTAGAGGATTGAAATTTGCAGGGTAGGTTTGGAGAGTAAATATCTCAGACGAGTTCGTTAACGGGCGGAATCCATCAAGCGGTTTCGGAGTTATGGCCGTTTTTACTGAAAACGTTTTTTATTCAGACGCATGTGAAGTTTTTTATTGATCGGGTTACCGTAAAGTGTAAAAAAAAATTATGAAAATTTTTAAATTTTGCTTCTACAATAACTCTCGAACGGAATGAGCTAGGCAGTTGAAATTTTCAGAGTAGGTTAGGGGGATAAATATCTCGGTTGAGTTTGCTATTGACCAAAATAGGTGAGATGGTTTCGGAGTAAAAAAAACAATTTTTTTTTAACTTACAAATTTCAAAACAATTTTTTTTTAAGATGCAGTTTCACCCTAATAATCCATTGATATAATTTTCAACTCCAACAAGCTAATACTTTCGGAGATATGATTTTTCGAAATTTCAATAATGAATCATACTTCTATGTTTTCACAGAATGCTATAATTATTCTATCTATGATTTATTATATGATCTGTGTTCATACTCGTATATGTCATCCTGAGTCAGATTCATTTCAGGTATTTTAATTTGATTTCTTCCATGGTGCAGTTCTCATTCTCAGATTGCTCATTTAATCTTGATAAATAAACTATTATTATGAGGGGTCTCCTTGTGGAAGACCCAGGAGGATCAGTATAATAATAATAATAATAATAATAATAATATAATTCTCAAATCTGAGAAATCAATACTTTCCGAGATATAATTTGTCTGTTTGAAGAAGAGCGCCAGAAAGCTCCTTTCCACAGGGCTTGAACCAATTTTAGCATTTCGAGCCAGTATTACTTTTAGGCATGTCAAATCAATTTTAAAATAAAACAAAGACAACAAAATGATCTACTTCGGCATCTCTAATCTGAAAATATCTTATTCAATTCAACAAAATATGTCCAATTACCATATACCAATATGTCCAAAAATGCCATATTTTATGGTCTTTGACCAACTAATGGTTTTAATATTGAAATGAATGCATCTCAATATGTACCTGTGTTCAAACCTCCTCTGAAATTGACATTGACAGATTTTTGCGTGCAAGTTCTGGGGAGTTCATTTTGCCCAAATTCTATATACATATATCGGAAACTATTCGTCCGTTATCGCTGAAATTTTGCGAGAGCGTTAAAAACCTAACTGTTCAGCCAAGTTCTAAATTTGAACACGATCGAATCTATATTGTAATCAGTAGCTGGATGTGTGACCGTTGCCACTATAAGTTTCGAACGGAAAGAGATAGCGACTTGGAATTTTCAGGTTAGGTTGCGCATCTGAGTGAGACAGTTAAGCTCGTTGTTGGGCATAATTGGCCCAATGGTTTCGGAGTTATACCCACTGGAATATTATTTTCTCGATAACTCAAAAAATACAGATCCAATCGAATTGAAACTTAGTAACTAGTTGTGGAATACCGATATACAGACATGGTGAAATATTGTGGGGATCATATCACTATAAAAATCTTCAAAAAAATTAGGAAAATATATTTTGTATCTCACGATAACTTGAGAACGGAAAGAGGTAGCGACTTCCATTTCCAGAGTAGATTGCGCATCCGGATACGACATTTGAGTTCTCTAAGAGGCATAATCGGCCAAATGGTTTTGGAGTTATAGACATTCTAGTCATATATGATCCGAAATTTTGCATAAGTCTTCGTCGGTATTAATGACTATAAAATTATTTTAAAAAATTCTCAGGAACTATCCATCAGATATCATATCGAATTTTTTCATTAGTAGGATCGATGTTTTGGACGGAATAGCGTGCCAATATGAATTATACCTTGATAGAATAAATCAGCCATAAAGAACCCCGCACGAAATTGGCTGAAATTTTATTATATTGTAGTGGAATAGGTAGTTAGAAAAATTTGCGTGTTTAAATGGTATTGGGGTAGGATTGACAGAGAAAAAAACTGTTTTTTCAGTCGAAATAGGACAGAGTAAGCATGTATCTGTATTGATCGGCGCTCATAAACATGTCCAATTATAATCTTATTAGTGATAGTAAATTGGGGTGCACCTATACAGGGGATAGTCAAAAAAATCATATTTCGAAATTTTTTTTTTTCACCATTCCAAAACCAAAAAGATATATTTTGGTAAGTCATTGCTTTCAATTACAAATAAAGTAATTAAACGAATGTTGCTTAAACTGAGTTCATCAGGAAGCTACCTAAGATTTTGGTCAAACATCATAATGGATTAAACAATTTTTTTGTGATTAAAAACAATCTATCTATTGTTTTCAATATACAGGGTAAGTCTTTAATTTGTACCTTAATTTTAACCGTAGATTCCTATCATCAAATAAAACAATTTTCTTATTTACCATTTTTCCAAATTCGGTTCAGGTAAAAAGATACAGGATATTGAAATTTCAAAAAAAATATCAGTTTTTATTTTCTAGTTTTGACAAGCCTTTTCCGAATATAATGAACGTTGGTGTCAAGTTCCTTATAACTAAGATACATATTCTCCAAATATCCGTTTTTTCCTACATCCAATGGTTTCCTTGTTAAAGACTTCATAAAACTAAATGAAATTAGCATAAAGAAAGCAGATAGAGTTTTTCTCGAGTAATTTCAATAATATTCAATCATTTCATAAAATTAAATTATTCTTCATCTTTTCTCCTTAAATGCACCGTTTTCTAGATATTCTATTCTATATTACTTTGAATGTTATAATATCAGAAATTCCAGAAATTTTACTACTTTTATGGGTCGGCCTCTGAGCGTTGGAATTCCGAATCAAGCTGCAAACCAGGTTATCCTTTTTTTTGTTGCCTGAAATCATCGATTTTGCCCAATAACGAATTTAACCGAGATATTTATCTCTCAAACTTACTCTGAAAATTACCACTGTCTAGCTCATTATTCCGTTCGAGAGTTATCGTGTTAACGGACGGCCGGACAGAATCGATTTTGACCGTGGTCAAAATCGATTCTTGATCAGTGAGCCGAACCAAAACGTTTGAGTCCATTTTCAGCCAAAAATTCGAAAATTGCAAATTCTCCTAAAATTGCATATGAAAAAAATTCAATTTGAAATTTGTAATTTTTTTTCGTTATTCCTGAACCATCAGGGCGATTTTGCCCAATAACGAACTTAACCGAGATATTTATCTCCCTTACCTATTCAGAAAATTTCAACTGCCTAGCTTATTTCATTCGAGAGTTATCGTGGTCAGACGGAATCGATTTTGACCACGGATTCTTGATCACTGAGTCGAACCAAATCGTGTTAATACCATTTAGAGTAAAAAAAATGGTTTCAAGCCCTGTGGACAGGAGCTTTCTGGCGCTCTAGTTCAAACAGACAAATTATATCTCCGAAAGTATTGGTTACTCAGAGTTGGGAATTAAATCAATGTATTCTTATGAAAGAACTGCATCATAAAGGAAATTAAATTCAAATAATAGTTTATTTATCAAGATTAAATGAGCAATCTGAGAATCACCTGAGAAATCAAATTAAAATAGCTGAAATGAATTTGACTCTTTCTTATAAAACAGGATGAAATGTACGAGTATGAACACAGATCATATAATAAAGCTTAGATAGAATAATTATAGCATTCTTTGAAAACATAGAAGTACGATTCATTATTGAAATTTAGAAAAATCATATCTCCGAAAGTATTAGCTTGTTGGAGTTGAAAATGATATCGATGGATTTTAATGGTGAAACTGCATCCTAAATAAAAATTTCAGACATTTGGGATAATTGATAAGCACTCAGTTCCGAGGAACTAGAGCGCCAAAAGTGTAATTCCCTTTCCGTGATTTGAGCCCGTCTTCTCTCGTTCCGAACCGAAAACCCGACTGACTTGACGAAACGGCTATCGGGCTCCTCGTACCATCTTTACGATCTCCGGTATTAGAATAAAACGTCGGTACTTACCTGGGATATATATTCTTAATTTTCACTTTTCGACATAAAATCGCCACATGGGGGTTTATTTGACGGTTTTTTACCCTTGTCTCTCTAAGTCGATTTTGACGTTTCTCGAACCAACTATTAGCAAGGAATTAGACAATGTCATGTCTCAGGAAAATAAGTTGACATTATGACAATTCATACATAGAATAATTATATAATTCTGTGAAAACGTAGAAATACGATTTTTTATTGAAATTTTGAAAAATCATATCTCCGAAAGTATTAGCTTCTGAGAGTTAAAAATGATATCATTGGATTTTTATGGTAAAATTGCTTATTGAAAAAAATCTAATTTGGAATTTGTTATGTAAAAAAAAAATTTTTTTTTGTTACTCCGAAACCATCTGTCCGATTTTGCCCAATAACGAACTTAGCCGAGATATTTATCTGCCAAACCTACTCTGAAAATTTCAACTCTCTAGCTCATTCCGTTCGAGAGTTATCGTGCCTACGGCCGGCCGGACCGGCCGGACAGAATGAATTTCGACTACGGATTCTTGATCAGTGAGTCGAACCAAATCGTTTAAGACCATTTTCATCGAAAAATTCGAAAATTACAGACATTTGGGCAAATTGATAAGCACTCAGTTCCGAGGAACTAGAGCGCCAAAAATTACAGACATTTGGGCAAATTGATAAGCACTCTGTTCCGAGGAACAAGAGCGCCAAAAATCGAAAAACTGGTTTTCCATGTAAGTCATTCAATTTGTATATTTTGGTTGACGGCCAGTCCATGTTATTCTATGTCTATGGATAAACTTAGTTGAAAAGAGAAATCGCCATTTCTTTCCGCCAAATGACATCTTCATTAATTTCGAATTGATAAATCAATTAATCAGGAATGACAATGGAAGGAATATTAGACATTAAGTACAACACATTTCCCTGATAGGCTGAATTAGGAACATAAAACTATCTTATAAAGAAGAAGATTTTCAGTTCACTAATGCAGCATGAAAAACGAAATGCAATATTGCTGATGGGATTGCAAATAACGTAGAATTTAGAATCACGAACATGACTACTGTGATTACGGATCATCAAAACTGAATTATCGAACACACAGCACGTATATACACTACAAAGCAAAAAAATTGGTTCAAGCACTGACGTGAAGTCAGAAGCTTTTGCGCGTATGTTCTATTGTCCATTCTTCTGTATTGGACACCCTTAAACGAATTTACCATGGTAAATTATGTTGTCCATTCTCCTGTATTGGACACTCTTAATTCGAATTTACCATGGTAAATTCGAATTAAGATATTCCCAAATTTGATATACCCAATTTGATAAACTTACCAAATTATTTATTTCCATCATCATATGGAATATGGAATATTATTATAATATCCTATAATTGGTCATTTTGTATTCAATCATACTTTGTTTGTTAGAACAGAAATACATTAGACATGTCTGTTATGGGTAGATAAGATGACAATATGCATGAACAGTTAACACAGACAGATGTAATTCACATTCTGTGAAAACATATAGAAGGGCGATGTATTATTGAAATTTTGAAAAATCATATTTAGGGAAGTATTAGCTTGCAGAGTTGAAAATTATATCAATGGATTCTTATGATGGAACTGCATCTTAAAAAAATTGAATTCGAAATTTGTAATGTGAAAAAAAAATGTTTGTCCTAACTCCGAAACCAAATAACCCAATAACGAACTTAACCGAAATATTCATCTCCCAAACCTACTCTGAAAATTTCAATTGTTTAGCTCATTCCGTTCGAGAGTTATTTTGGTTACGGCCGGACGGACGGACGGCCCGACACAATCGATTTTGACCACAGATTCTTTGATCAGAGGATCAGTGGAAACTATCCGTCAGAATCCGCTTAAACTCTGCACTTCTAGCCTCCATTATACAATCGAGTAATGAATTTCAGCTCGATCGACTCTGTATGAGGTGTGAATAGACAATGGAAAATGCGCGCAAAAGCTCCTTACTTCCCGTCAGTGCTTTTTAATAATTTTTCTATTATACGAACATAAATATTTCCCATGCATGATTCCGAAAGTTTGATATTAAATATCAATACAGCAAGAAAATGGTACTTCCCTGAAATTTTCGCAAGCCATCCGTTGTTCGCCGTACGTCCAGGCTTTTTCTCCAGCCCTATTAGAAGGAAATTAACTTACCACAAATCACCCTATCGCAGCCTTTCCGTCCAAATAATTAATTCTAAGAAGTTCGGGGTTCTTCTTCTTCTTCCAAGGTGTCGATCTTAGGCTGAACGGAGGCCTTGAGGTCCATTGTCCCTCCGCGTAAAGTACCAGAAACTCAGATCCGAGGACACGCTGACAAATATTATCGCGAGTCACCTGGAAGGGGCCACTCTCTTCATAGGAATTAATAGTGGGCATTGGATTTCCCTAATTGTACATTTCTTAGTGCGGTTAAGTTGCTGCAGTTGAGCAGAATATGTTCTGCAGTTTCATATGTGCCTTATGTCGCACTAGCGACACAAGGAAGAGCCAATTAACTCCATCCTCCTTAAATGTTTATTGCATGGTGTCCTGGTGAAGCTCTAGTCACCAGACTTGGTTGGTTCGTATCCAGAGCTAGGAGATTTTTAACATCAGTCTTTGAGGAAGGCTTGCCAATGAGGGGTCTCATCTGCCTGAGGTCATCCTTCGTGCTGCATTCAGAGAAAAAATTCCTATCGAGCTATTTCTCAAAGAAAACATTGACAGATGCACATAAGACAGTTAGGTGGTGACGGTACCGGTGCATCTGCTTGCATCTTACCAGGAATTTCTACGTGCGCTGGGCATTAAAGGAAATGAGAAGGTCGATGAACTTGCGAAAAGGGCCTCCAGGGTGACACGTGCTGGAGCAGCACCCTTCTGTGGGCTTGCAAACGACCCCTACAGGGCAGCGGTCCAACAATGGTAGCTACGTAACAGAATAACTATTTGAAAAAATTCTGCAGGACGGGCAAAAACAATCGTGGATTTCTCATCTTCCTCTACCATGAAGCTCCGGCAGCTGCCACGAGCTGAGCTTCCGGTAATGATGGGTCTTCGGGTAATGGGACATATGCAGGTGCTATTGATCGGAAAAGGAAACTGTCGAACAGATAGTTTGCAAATGCCCATACCTGGCCAGCCCAAGAATTTTACATGTGAGTCAGTTCTAAAACCTCATGACATGATTGGTATGTTAACACCATTAATTTCATTAGGATTGAATAAGTGGCCTCCCACGAGTTGACCAAAATATTACATTTGCCTTGTTTGGACTCCATATGTTTTTTCCACAGTAATTTGCAGACCAATATCACACCGAGGTATCGGGGTTGAGATTGAGTCGAAATATATATATCTGTTGAAATACTCAATCCGAAATGTCCACCCACAATATTCTACGAACAATGGTTCACGAGTTATAAACAAAAATATGGTGAAAATTTGATACCTTACAATCAGTACATACAGAGATAATTTGTCAGAGCAGTGTATTTCAATTTGGCTGTGATTGAGCTTTTAACGAGGTCGAACAATGCCCGACTTTTCCCTCATGTACCTAATAATATTGATTCAACTATCGTGATTGAAATTAATAGTATACTTGGTTCAGTAAAACGTAAGTAACCGCCTACCTTCTTGTCGAACAATGAAAGTATTCGACGAAAGAGTTTGTCTGGTCCGTATTGTGTAATAACTGGTGCAATATGAGTCGTAGCAAATACCAAGTTGAGTAAAAGACATTCCTTGCCGCGTAGGAACGACCTGCGAGGTTTCGTTACCGGTTAATCCATACGAAGTGGAAGAATGTTTTACTCAAAACATATTGAGTCTTATTGAGGTTGGTTAACAGATGGATTCTACAGGTGTTAAATGTTAAAACAAATTGGTTGAAGCACTGACGTGAAGTCGGGAGCTCTTGCGAGTATGTTCTATGGTCTACTCGCCTCTATTGGACACTCTACTACGAATTTAGCATCGATATATACCGTTTTCTCAGCTTTATAAAATATATGAATACATTTCATACTATTTTAATGATAGACTTAAGCAGAGAATCGTATATGATCACAGAATATTTTTATTGTGTTTATATGTATTATATTGGAATTGAAATACGCCTCAAATAAATCCAGGATTCGATATTCACGAAATTCCGCGTGAATTAGTGGGTCGGTATTCTACAAGAAATCACCGAGTTTTAATTGAATCAGATTTGTATATTTTGAGTTATAAAGGAAATAACAACAACATTTCAGATGAGTATAACTCGAAAAGAATTTGGACGATTATGCCAATTAACCACCTTAATTTGCAAGTCGCTATTTCTTTCCGTTCTCAAGTTATCGTCAGAGAAATCTTATTTTTTCGTAATTTTTTAGAAATTTTCTAGTAGTACGCCCTTCACGAAATTTCACACACGTCTTTATGTTGATATTCTACAACTAGTTACCAAGCTCGAATTCGATCGGGTCTGTATTTTTTGAGTTATGGAGAAAATAATATTCCTGATGGGTATAACTCCGAAACCGTTGGGCAGATTATGCCCAACAACGAAGTCCCTATCTCTTTTCGTTCGAAAGTTATCGAGGCAACGGTCACCCATCCAGCTACTGAACTCACCCAAGGCTTCTCGGATCTCCAACATTATAGTTCCGATCGTGTTCAAACTTGGAACTTGGCGGTAGAGTTAGGTTTTGTACAGTGACTCTATACAAGACAGTAAGCCAATGTAGCCTAGTCATGGCGGCTGAAACAATATGACGCCAACAGCTAATCAAAAATAGGAACACTATTAACGACACTGTCTTGCATAGAGCCACTGTATGAAAGTGTACAGTGACTATATACAAGACAGTGGTGACAATAGTGCTCCTATTTTTGATTGGCTATTAGCTTCAACATGATTTCAGCCGCCATGACTAGGCTAAATTCGAAAATAGGAAGACTATTGTCGCCACTGTCTTACTCTCTTACTTAGAGTCACTGTAAGGTTTTGAAGGCTCCCGCCAAATTTCAACGATGTTAACGAATAATTTCTGATATATAGAATTTTTTTCAATGATTTTTTGAAAATTTTCTAGATGCGATCCTCACGAAATATAACAAGAATTTTCGCGTTGGCGTTCTATAACCAATAATCATGTATGAATTGGATCGGTTTCGTAATTTTCGGGTCATTGAGGAAATAACAGCCAAATTTCATACAGGTATAACTCCAAAACCATTTGGCTGATTAAGCCTATTTACCTCGCTATTTACAAATTCAAATATCGCATTCAAATGCACAACCTACCCTAAAAATTGTCGCTATCTCTTTCTGTTCTCAGGTTATCATGACATAAATAATAATCATTAATATTTTTTTTTAGTTTTTTCTAGTTATAGGATTCTCACAATATTTTACAAAAGTCTTTGCGTCCTCATTCTACAACTAACTACCAAGTTTCATTTCGATCAAATCTGTATTGGTCGATAACGAAAAATGGGCTGATTATGCCCATTAACGAACTTGTCGGTCACATTGGGACGCGCCACCTACCCTGAAAATTTCAAGTCGCTATCTCTTTCCGTTCTCAAGTTATCGTGGCAACGGCCGGCCGGACAGAATCAATTTTTACCTCAAATTCTTCATTAGAAGTCGAACCCCATCGTTTGAGACCATTTTCGGCAAGAAAATCGTAAATCACAGACATTTGGGCAAAATGATAACGCGATGTTCCCCAGAACATAGGCCCAAAAATGTAATTATATTCAAATAATTATAAGTCGAAAAATAGGACGAACACCACTACGTCCTCTTCTTTGACAATATTCTTTGTCAATATGTACTCAATATCAGTGAAATATATCTCATGTGCCTATTCTCCAAAGTTATTACAAAAAAGTTTAAGCTTGAAGCTTGAGATTAGAACTGCGTCTGTCAGAGTCCCAAATTCTTTTTCAAGTGAACACAGCCTGAAGTTAGGGGTACCCCAAGGATCTGCCTTGATACCGCTTCCATTTTTGCGCGCGTGTTCCGCAAGGAACAGCGTGCTATCATTTCGTCACAATGTCTGTATTTTTCGAATTTTTTTTCGAAAATGGTCTCAAACGATTGGGTTCGACTCCCTGATGAAGAATTCGAGGTCAAATTCAATTCTGTCCGTCCGGCCGGCCGGTCCGGCCGTTAGCACGATAACTCTCGAACGGAACGACTTAGAGCGTTGAAATTTGCAGGGTAGTTTCGAAGCGTAAATATCTCGGACAAGTTCGTTAACGGGCGAAATCGAACGAGCGGTTTCGGAGTTAAGGCCGTTTTTAATAAAAACGTTTTTTAAGAATATTTCCGGAACCGATCACTCGATCTTTTTGAAATTTGACATCAGATTGTAGAATCATGACCTCTATATGCCTGCGAAGTTTTGTGTTGAACGGACGGCCCTAAAGTGGCAAAAAAAAATTTTGAAAATTTGAAAATTTTGTTTTCACGATAACTCGAAAAATACTGATCTGATTAAATTGAAACTCAGTAGTTAGATGCAAAAGACCAAAGCAAACACTTTTGCAAAATTTCGTGAAGATCACGTGACATGAAAAAAATAAAAAAATTACAACTATTTTGCGGAATACTTTGCTTTTAATGCCGAAACATATGTTTTTGAGGTTCATGCTGCCCTTTCCGGGCATTTTCCGTATTGCGCATGCGCAGATGAGAAGTCCTTTAACTGCTGTAGTTTTCGTCAGAGAGGATTGGGGTTTTGGGGTGGCGGATGCTATTCCTCCATAGAATTCAGATCCCTGATGAGGGTCTGCGCATGCGTAGATTAAAGATGCGATATCTTCCGAACCACTAGTGTTGGAGAATCGGAGTTTTTTGTAAGGTGTGTTATTTTGAGAGGACTTTTAGCCGCGAGTAGATTGCGCATGCGCAGAAGAGAAGTGACTGTTTTTGGGTTGGATGGGTTATGTTGGGAGGGCTGAGTCGATATTATGAGGTTTTAAAAGAATATTCATAGCAATTCAGTGCAAGGACAAGTCAGTTTGGGGGATGTAGCGTTGTTTCCGAGTTAAAGTGTCCGTACCGTGGCCCTGGGGCTAATTTTGAAATTGATGTTACCGCTTACAGGCATTTTTCGTTATGCGCATGAGCAGATCATCAGTGATTTAACTGGTGGTGTTTTCGTCTGAGAGGATTAGGGTTTTTGGGTGGCGGATGCTATTCCTCCATAGAATCCCCTGTTGAAGGTCTGCGCATGCGTGGATTAAAGATGTGATATCTCCTGAACCACTAGTGTTGGAGAATCGGAGTTTTTTGTAAGGTGTGTTATTTTGAGAGGACTTTTAGCCGCGAGTAGATTGCGCATGCGCAGAAGAGAAGTGACTGTTTTTGGGTTGGATGGGTTATGTTGGGAGTGCTGAGTCGATATTATGAGGTTTTGAAAGAATATTCATAGCAATTCAGTGCAAGGACAAGTCAGTTTGGGGGATGTAGCGTTGTTTCCGAGTTAAAGTGTCCGTACCGTGGCCCTGGGGCTAATTTTGAAATTGATGTTACCCCTTACAGGCATTTTTCGTTATGCGCATGAGCAGACCATCAGTAATTTAACTGGTGGTGTTTTCGTCAGAGAGGATTAGGGTTTTGGGGTGGCGGATGCTATTCCTCTATAGAATCCCCTGTTGAGGGTCTGCGCATGCGTGGATTAAAGATGTGATATCTCCTGAACCACTAGTGTTGGAGAATCGGAGTTTTTTGTAAGGTGTGTTATTTTGAGAGGACTTTTAGCCGCGAGTAGATTGCGCATGCGCAGAAGAGAAGTAACTGTTTTTGGGTTGGATGGGTTATGTTGGGAGTGCTGAGACGATATTATGAGGTTTTAAAAGAATATTCATAGCAATTCAGTGCAAGGACAAGTCAGTTTGGGGGCTGTAGCGTTGTTTCAGAGTTAAAGTGTCCGTACCGTGGCCCTGGGGCTAATTTCGAAATGGATGTAACCCCTTACGGGCATTTTTCGTTATGCGCATGAGCAGACCATCAGTGATTTAACTGGTGGTGCTTTCGTCAGAGAGGATTGGGGTTTTGGGGTGGCGGATGCTTTTCCGCTATAGAATCCCCTGGTGAGGGTCTGCGCATGCGTGGATTCAAGAAGCGATATCTCCTGAACCACTAGTGTTGGAGAATCGGAGTTTTTTGTGAGGTGTGTAATTTTGGGAGGACTTGCAGCCACGAGTATACTGCGCTTGCGCAGACGAGAAGTGAATGGTTTTGGGTTGTTTGGGTTATGTTGGGAGTAATGAGCCGATATTGTGAGGTTTTAAAAGAATATTCATGTCAATTCAGTGCACGGACACAAGTCAGTTTGGGGGAAATAGCTTTGTTTCCGATTTGAAATGTCTGTATGGTGGCCCTGAGGCGAATTTATAAATAACTATATTCGGTAGATCTATATTAAAATGCGTTCGGATTTGGAGAAGATGCAATTTCGTCCCTAACGGAGGACCCACAACCGAATTTTCTTCTGATCTACGGTAAAACTAACAGCCAAACTGTATTGATAGCTATATTTGTTAAAGGAATTTGAAAAAAAAAAAAAAAAGCACTGACGTGAAGTCAGCACTCTTTGGCGCGCGTGTTCACGGTGGCTAATTTGAATTGAATGATTCAAAAATTAACAGTGCTGTATCTAAGCTGCCATCAGGATAGAGTAACAAAGTTGGAAAAGAACACAAGTGACTCTCCTTAGTCGCACAAGCTCCTAGAATATTTGGGAGGGTCAGTATAATCCTAATCATGTTTATAGCACGCGCGCAAAAGCAGATTGACTTAACAATGAAAGAAAAAGTGTAAAAAGTCAATCTGCTTTGGCGCGCGTGCTATAAACATGATTAGGATTATACTGACCCTCCCAAATATTCTAGGAGCTTGTGCGACTAAGGAGAGTCACTTGTGTTCTTTTCCAACTTTGTTACTCTATCCTGATGGCAGCTTAGATACAGCACTGTTAATTTTTGAATCATTCAATTCAAATTAGCCACCGTGAACACGCGCGCCAAAGAGTGCTGACTTCACGTCAGTGCTTTTTTTTTTTTATTATACATGAGGTACATACATACCAGTGCTCTTCCCTCAAACTTTTGCAGATATATTTCTTGTAATCCTCGAAATATCAATCGCGGAATATTCGTAATCTTTATTTTAAATTCACAATATCGAATATAACAGACATGCTAGAAAATCGTTTCGTTTTTCACAGATAATTTTTGGGGCGCTGTTCAGGTGTACAGAGTACCTATCAATTCGTCCAAATGTCTGTATTTTTCTAATAATTGGCGGAGAATGGTCTCAAACGATTAGTTTCAACTCACAGATGAAGAATCTGAGGTCTAAATTGATTATATCGTTGAAATTTTCAGAGTAGGTTGGGATTTCAAACGCGCCGGCTAAGTTCGTTACTGGACAAAATCCACTGAGTGGTTTCAGAGTCATAGCTATCTTGAATTTTGTTTTACCAATAACTCGAAAAATAATGATCTGATACTATTAAAGCGCGGTAGTTAGTTGAAAAATAGCGACACGAAGGCTTATTCAAAATTTTCTGAGGATTGCATGACTGGAAATTTAAAAAATATATTTAAAAAAATTCTGTATCTCAGAAACTATCCGTCAGATATTGTTGAATTTCTGCGAGAGCCCTCAAAACCTTATTTTACAGGAAATTCCTAGATTTGAACTCGATCAGATCAATATTGGTGAAGATATTGCCGAAATATTCCAACGATCGAGATGTACTGGTCCACTGATTTTAAACTCGACCAACGAAGTTGTCAACGGTTTTTGAATTTTCAATATCAATCAATAATAACATACGTTCAAGTTACGGAATTCATATTAATTTTTTAAGAAAGCCAAATGGCTATCTCTTGATGAAGGCTCTTAACTATATTGAAGAAATAAAGAAACCCACTCATTATAAGTATCAACAACCAATGACAATAAATCTATTTCATCTTTTATACAATCTAATCTACAATCACCAAAAAAAATTGGAGCAAAAGGTTACATAACGAATAAATCCCAAATACAATATCAAGAGCTGTTGCATATTTAATTACCTACTTGAAAGTCATAATTTGAATTTCCAATTTACAAATCAGCTTAATTTATAAACCTGCTAACTCTAAAAACGAAAAAGCTTTTCAGGAAATCGCAATAACTATTTTTATTCTATTCAATTTATATTTAAGAATTTTGTTGGTACTTGTTCTACTTAGATGGAAATATAGCACTCTCTCATCAAGAAAAATACTTCATTCAACAACTAATTGTGGATTTATAGCCAACACTGACTTAAAAATTTAAATTTCTAAAAATGGAGTTAGCCGGTATGCACTCTAACCTCATCGAAATGTCATTTTATCATCTTTAATAGACCTTCCACATATAAATGAAGGAACAAAGGAATAAAGTTAGGTTATTAAAATTAAATTCAACTATATAGTGCTGCATATAGCAATCAAAGTTCTGGGGAAGCTGTACGAATACTTAATTTAAACAAATACTTCAACTTTTGGTTCTGAATTATGTACAATTCTTTTGTAATTGCCGTATCATTATAGCTTTCAATTTTTGGTTGATTTAATCATATATGTTTTCAGATTTCGTAATTAGACTTTGGTTCATACTGCCCTTATTTTTGCGCGTATGTTCTGGGGAACATGGCGTTATCATTTTGCCCAAATGTCTGTAATTTTTCTCAATAACTCGAAAAATACAAAACTGATTGAATTCAAACATTATTAGTTGTTGAATGCCAACGCAAAAATTCTTGCGAAATTTCGTGAGGATCGTATCACTAGAAAAGGTTTAAAAAATTATTGAAAAAAATTCTATAGGTATATCTGTAACTATTCGTCCGACATCGCGCACATTCGAGCAGCCTTGTGTGAGTTCAGTAGATGGATGGGTGACCGTTGCGTCAAAACTTTCGAACGAAAGGAGATAGCAATTTTCAGGGTATGTTGCGTATCCGAATGGGAGAGTTAAGTTTGTTTACGGGCATAATCGGTCCAACGCTTCCGGAGTTATACCCACCTGGAATATTATTTCCTCGATAACTCAAAAAATACAGACTTGATCGAATTGAAGCTTGGTAACTAATTGAAGAATATCGATATATAGACGTATTTGAAATTTTGTAAGAACCGTACCCCTAGAAAATTTTAAAAAAATTACAAAAAAAAATTGTTTCAAGCACTGACGTAAAGTCAGTGCGACGTAAAGTCATACGCTTTTACGCGTATGTTCTATTGTCCTTTCTCCTGTATTGGACACTCTTAATCGAATTTACCATGATGAATTCTATTGTCCGTTCTCCTGTATTGGACACTTTTAATAGAATTCGCCATGGTAAATTCGATTAGGAGTGTCAATACAGGAGAATGCACAATAGAATATCGCAAAAGCTCCTGACTTCACATCAGTGCTTGAACCAATTTTTCATCATTCCTCCCGTGCATTCGGTGTCTTTCTACGAATCGATGGGTTCATTTGTAAACCTGCTCCAAAAATGAAAACACTTCCCAGGAAATCGAATTAACTATTTTTATTCGACTTAATTTATATTTGAGAATTTTGTTGGTACTTGTTCTACATAGATATAAATATAACACTGTCTCATCAAGAAAAATAATTCATTCAAACCTAATTATGGATTTATAGCCATTACTGACTTAGAAATTTAAATTCTCTTAAATTGGAGTTAGCCGGTATCTCCAAGCCATCGAAATGTTTTGCAATGACTTTTTATATGTTACATACCTAATAATTAGTCCATCGGTAGGCAATGAACTATAAACAGAAAAGATAGATCAATGATTGAAGAACTATAAATTACAGTTTCAAAATTATTGTTGTTACAAAACAATTGATGGGATACCTTTCACCAATGATATGATGATTGATTGTATTTCTCAATGTATCTCCTCCCATCAATGCTTCATAAATTTCTGTAAATTAATATAGGTATGTATCTGATTCTTCCATTCGATATGAAAAAATATTGTGAATGATCAGATACATTTTCCATATCGCTTTACACTCTATACTGGTTTCCAATTTTTAGATGAAATATTCAACGTCGTCTTATAACATCATTGAGTAATCAATACATTTTTCACCGGACGTGTTTTCTCATTTAAATAGGTGAAACAATTCATGCCACTTGATGATAATGGTGATACTTTTTGCGCGATCATTCCAGGATGCTATAATTTCGATCAAATATAATTTTTGATTTTTGAGGCAAGAATAATCTCAAACTGTTCCATTTGGATTGCTGCTTAAGACATGATAACTTTCTAAAAGAACCTAGGGACTTGAAATTTGCAGGAAAGGTTCCATGTCAAGATGTGCCAGTTAAGTTCATGAATGGGCAAAATTCACCGAGTGGTTTCGGAGATATATTCTTGTAATTTTATTTTCCCAATATTTCCAAGACAAATTCGATCGAATTGAAAATTAGTATTTAGGTGAAGAGTATCGATTTCGAGGTTCATGATGAATTTTATGAGAATCGTAAGGCTACAAGCTGAAAAAATTCTCCTTAAGAAATTTTCAATTTCACGTAAACATATCTCCTCAATTCACTGAAATTATGTCTGTACGTAAAGGGTATGGAAAAGATAGGATATCTGAAATATCAGCCTCATAGCTATTCTAGGTGAAACTAACGGGGAGACAGGGTTTTATGCTGAGGTTTTTCGCCCTAAGCTCTAGTATCATATATTGAATTCTATGTTTCCCCGTTACACTAACCTCTGCTAACACTTTTTTCACACACATGCTTTATTGTTAGATAAAGAAATGTTATGCTCCAAGTTCGATAGAATATCTTGTGCTCGTACCCTATATTATATCTGGATAAAAATATTGTTTAAATTTCAATCAAATCTAAACATATGTGACTCAGTTCTTTAAATATCATTTTTAACTCGTCTCGACCTGCCATTGGTATTGAATATCGATTCAAAATAATCTGTTTACCAATTTTATCTTTCCTTGATGATGGCATGATCACAGACATGATATTTCTAATTCTATCAATTCAAACTGCATCATGAAATTTGTTCGACTTCTCGTCAAAAATATAATTTTGGTCGAGTGTAAAACGATGGACCAGTATGCTGTAATCATTATGATACTTCAATATTTTGTCAATATATCCAACAATATACATCCGATAGAGATAAAATCTAGCATTTGGCTGTAAAATAAGGTTTTGAAGGCTCTGGCAAAATTTCATTGATATGTGACGGACAGTTTCTGGGAAACAAAACTTTTTAAAAATTGTTCTAGTCATATGATCCTCTTGTCGATATTTTTCAGCTAACTACCGAGCTTTAATTCGATCAGATCAGTACCTTTGGAGTTATATGGAAGACAAAATTACAGATGGCTATAACTCCGAAACCACTCAGTGAATTTTTCCCATTACCGAACTTAACCGGCGCATTTGTACTTCAAATATAACCTGCAAATTTCAACTCATTGCTTTTGAGAGTAATCGAACTGACGGTCATACAGAATTAAGTTTGACCTCGGATTCTTCATCAGTGAGTATAAACTAATCCTTTGAGTGCATTCTTGGCCAAAAATTCGAAATTAACAAACATTTGGGCAAATGGATAGGCACTTTGTTCAGGTGAACAAGCGTGCCAATAACTAAAACAAACTTTAAATTCTTTCCACCACAGAACATGTAAAATGTCATTATAATGTTGACAATTTTTCTCGCCACAGTTATCCATGCGCATCTAGAATGTTTTAAAGTCGCGTTGGAAGAAGTCGAACGAAAAGAGTAAAAAAGGTGAAGTTTAGATGATGTTTAGTTGAATTAAATACCATGCGAACACGTGCACTCATTAACAATCCCAAATCATATTGTGTATAATGGCATAACTAGACTTGAGAAAATTGAGGTGGGAAAGAATGTAGAATTAATGAGAATGCGCTTGATGTGTATTCGGTTTGTATAGACGTATACAGAGTATCCGCTAAGTAATGTTACAAATTTAGACAGCTATTAGAACAGTATATTCCGACGAAAAAATGTTACCCAAATACTGTAGTTTTCGAATTTTTCGCCGAAAATGGTCTCAAATTATTGGTTTCGACCCCCCGATGAAGAATTCGAGGTCAAATTTGATTCTGTCCGTCCGGCCGTTGCCACAATAACTTGAGAACGGAAAGATATATCGACTTGAAATTTTCAGGGTAGGTGGCGCATCCCAATACGACGGAAAAGTTCCTTAATGGGCATAATCGGCCCAATGGTTTCCGAGTAAAAATTTTGTTTCCAACCAATACTAATCTGATCGAATTGAAACTTGGTGTGTAGTTTTAGAATACAAATCTAAGGACGTTTGTGAAATGTTGTGAGAATCGTAGTACTAGAAAATTTAAACTAAATTATTAACAAATATTATTTAGGTCACGATAACCTGAGAACTGAAAGTGCTAGTGACTTGAAAGATTCAGGTTAGGTTGTGCATCTGAATGCAACATTTGAGTTTCTTTATAGGCATAATCTGCCAATTGGTTTTGGAGTTATACCTATTTGAAATTTGGTTGTTATTTCCTCAATAACTCTAAAAATACGAAACCAATCCAATTAACACATGGCTATTACTTGTAGAATGCCAACGCCAATATTTTCGCAAAATTTTGTGAGGATCGTATAACTAGAAAATTTTAAAAAAATCATTGAAAAAAATTCTATATATCAGAAACTATTCGTCCGACATGGCTGAAATCTTGTGAAAGCCTTCGGAACCTAACTCTACTATCAAGTTCCAAGTTTGAACACGATAGAATCTATATTGTTGGAGATCCGAGCAGCCTTGTGTGAGTTCAGTAGCTGGATGGGTGATCGAAAGGAGATAGGACTTGCAGTTTGAGGGTAAGTTGCGCATCTGAATGGGAGAGTTAAGTTCGCTGTTGGCTATAATCGGCCCAACGGTTTCGGAGTTATACCCATCTGGAGTATTATTTCCTCGATAACTCAAAAAATTTAGACTCGATCGAATTGAAGCTTGCTAACTAGTTGTAGAATATCGACATGAAGACATGTGTAAAATTTTGAGAAGACCCTACCTAGGATTGTTTTGAAAATTTACGAAAAAATATAATGTACCTCACGTTACCTTTAGAACGGAAAGAAACAGCAACTTGCAGTTTTCAGGGTTTTGGATATATCAATCTGAAATTTGGTTATTATTTCTTTAATAACCGGAAAAATACGATACCGATTAAATTCAAACATGGTAGTTAGTTCTAGAATGCCGACGCAAATATTTTTACAAAAGATCGCATTACTAGAAATTTTTTAAAAAATCATTGAAAATTATTGTATATATCAGAAAGCATTTTCTGTCCGACATCGCTGAAATTTTGCGAGAGCCTTCAAAACCATTAATGTCATGATCATATCATATCATATTAAATTATAACATAAATTTTCGGGCCGATTTTTTCATAACTAATAGACAGTGAAGCATGTATCTATGGGAGATGATAGCCCTACATTAGGGTCCTGTAGAGCGGTCTTCGAACATCTGAAGTTCTGAATAATCATCGTTTGGATTGGCCAGACCTGGTTTTAAAAGAGACCTTCCTGACCTTATGAGCTACGATATTTTCCTTTTGAAATCAAATATTGAAGGGATTTCTAAGAACAATTCTTCTTCAAGAGATACATGCGGATACAGAGGAGTATATTTGTTAGCGGGGACTTTTGAAAGGTTATGTATTATTTTTAGTTTGTTCGTTTGCCTCCTTTTGTCTTTTCGGAGGTATACCCACCTGGAATATTATATCCTCGATAACTCAAAAAAAAATAGACTTGATCGAATTAAAGCTTGGTAACTAGTTGTAGAATATCGACATAAAGACGTGTTTAAAATTTTCTAAGAACCGTAACCCTAGAAAATTATAAAAAAATTACGAAAAAAAAATTATTTCAAGCACTGACGTCAAGTCAGGAGCTTTTGCGCGTATGTTCTATAACTCTCAATCAAATTTAGCATGATAAATTCGATTGAGTGTCCAATATCAAAATATCCTATTTGGTTCAACAAGGATCTTATTGTGTTGATAAGGCAAAAGAAGAAATATCATACAAGATTCAAGCGGACTGGGGATGCGGCTGATTATGAATAATTTAGTGGATTAAGAGCTGAATGTGCCAATCTCAGTTCGCAACTCTATGACAACTTTGTGAATAATATGGATAGTAGTGTACGTGATAATCCGAAGTGTTTCTGGCAGTAGGTATGTAAGGAAGTTGAATAATTTGGCTGATATTCCATCATCGATGTACTTCGGGGATAGGCAAAGTTCGGATGGCGTTGAAATTGTTAATATGTTCGCGGAATATTTTTCTGGAGTGTATATCGATGAGCACATTGTTCCTGAAGACTTTGTTATACCTGAATGTTTGGACATAAATGATTTTTCTGTCGGGTGTAGTGAGGCGTTCGATCTGATACGAAATATTGAAAACAAGTATTCTGTTGGACCAGACTCTGTTCCTCCAGCAGTGTTGAAGAAGTGTATTTACTCTTTAACCTCACCTTTGACTAACTTGTTCAATGCTTCACTCAAATCGGGTAAATTTTCCTCTTTTTGGAAGAATAGTTACATAGTACCAATATTCAAAAATGGTGACAAACATAATGTTGAGAACTATAGGGGTATATGTATACAATCAGCTATACCTAAACTGCTTGACAATTTGGTTTGTAATTTTTTAACCTGGAAATGCAAAACAGTTGTAATGAATGAGAAGCATGGGTTCACGAGGGGAAAATCGGCCATTACCAACCTGCTGCTTTACCTTGATGATATTACTTTAGCTATGGATAACGGCAAACAAGTTGATGCGGTTTATACAGACTTTTCGAAAGCCTTTGTGTATTAACCATACACTTTTGTTGGATAAGTTGAGTAAAATGGGAATTGCTGGTAAATTTTTGAGTTGGTTGAGCAGTTATTTAAGGTTTAGGATGCAGGCAGTGAAGTTAAAAAACCTGACCTCATTTTTCATCCCTGTCAGATCTGGAGTTCCCCAGGGATCTCATCTTGGGTCCATCCTGTTCATTTCGTTTTTAAATGATTTAAATAATGTCTTTCTAAATAGTAGATTATTGGTTTTTGCTGATGACTTAAAATTTTACCGAATGATATCATGTCATCATGACGTTGAGTTACTTCAGTGTGACATAGACCGATTGGTGATCTGGTGTGAGACTAATCGCATGTTTTTGAATATTAAAAAGTGTTCGGTAATCTCATTCTGTCGCTCAAGACAGCCACGTTCGGATACCTACTGCATTAACGATAATATTTTGTAAATAACTATATCTGTTAAGGACCTTGGTGTCCGATTGGATAGTAAGCTAAACTTCGGTTCTCATGTGAGCGATATCATGGGTAAGGCAATGAAAATGTTGGGTTTCATTTAATATATTTTCTGAAACTACATTAAAAGTTTTATTCTGCGGTTACGTGAGGAGTGTTGTTGAATATGCGTTGAATGGTCTTCTGATCGTGTGATGACTTCTAGAACCCTTGAAAGAGTTCAGAACAAATTTTTGCGATTAAAGCTTTTAAACGTGGGATTAATAGGAATGACAGAGATTATCGTTTATTAAGTATCAGTTTAAATCTGCCTGCCTTGGAATCTAGAAGACTCATGCATGATCTTATTTTCTTTTTCAAGTTGGTCAATGGTAATGTGTATTCACCTGAACTTTTATCTCTTGTAAAACTTAACATACCCTCGAGAAGAACAAGACATACTCATTTGTTTACTGTTTCAAGATCTAGCACAAATTATAGAAAAAACTCTTATATGGTCAGATGTCCCACTCTTGTTGACAAATTTGGTGTAAATTTAGATTTTTTCAGTTGTACCCTTGGTCAGTTTAAGAGAAAAGTGAGTGCACTTCTGAGTTGATATGTGTTTATACTCTCTTGGTGTTTGCCATGAGCTAGAAATGTTATGATTGTTTATAGTTTATTTAAGTGTTACAGCTCGATTTTTGTTATTTTTGCTGTATTGGTTTTTTATTCTTATGGTTGTGTTTCTTTTTTTTTTCTTTTTGTAAATGGGGTGATCCCGTAAAATGTTGTATTGCTTTTGTAATAGCAACTAAATAAATACATAAATAAATAGAGGAGAATGGACAATAGAACATACGAACAAAAGCTCCTGACTTCACGTCAGTGCTTGAACCAATTTTTTTTCGTAATTTTTTTATTAATTAGTAATAAAAGTATTTGTGATTAGTATCAAAGATGAGTTAACATTTATGTTCCTAAAAATAAAGAATAAAAAACACTTTTCTGTCGAATTAAAAAAATTGCTCCGGAACCGCAAATGATAAAAAAAAAATGTATGGCCAGATCTGAAAACTATACACTTGGAGCTATAATTCGATCAGTTTTTTGTTGCCGTATGATCATCTTCGTCCAACATACAGCCTGTTGAAAATTGAAAATGTCGTCTCATATCCCTATCCCTATTCTTGTGTTCAGATATCATAGAATTTATTCAAGAAATTGTGAATGCGGTAACGAAATATACGATAGATTCATATGACTTCTGAATCATTCATTATTCGGCCCAAAGTTCTATTGACCTAGTTTTACATAGTTCATTAAATAATTGATTGCATACAATTACATATGTACATTACATAATGACATCAAATTTCTCAAGCAGTTCTAATGTATAGTTCGTAATGAACATTATCAGAACGGGAATGTCTAAACACTCAAGTACTACTTCATTAAGTTAAGGATCACGTCCGATGTGTCGCATAATTACATTACATCCTTCGTTATTTGAATAGCAATATATCTGACTGATGTATTGTAAAATTAAGAAGACTTGCTTCTTAAAAGCTGGAAGATTATCTCAAATTCGAACCACTCCTGTTGATGTATGATAAAAATTTCATGACATTTGCTTTGTTAGTCACAACAGCGTATTTTGAAATCGGAAAACATAAATGCTCCCAATTTTTTTTTCGGGGTAAAATTTAATTCTGTCTGTCCTTCCGGCCGTTGTAAACACGATAAATTCCAAAAATAATAAGTAAAGGTCACGTATTCGAAATTCAAAATACATACTGATATTATTTTTCTCTATTTGAGAACCGTAGTGAGTTCTTTACAGCACTAATAACATTGCTGTAATTAACTCATTCCCGCCTTGTTTCTAGCTATTATTAACAGTTCTTTATTGGAACAATCCAAAAGGCCATCGACCAAAAGTCCTTCAGCTTCTAGCTAAATTTTTCGCTTTGTGATAGTCGGCACTGACATTCGGTCCTATCAAATTTCAACACACGTCAATTGTCAATATAATATAATCTGGATATAGTCATAGTGAAATAATTGTTGAGAGGAAAAGCTTCATTTTCATCAAAAAATAAGATACTAGAGATTTCCTTCTTGCTAATTTTGAATCATTCGTGCTATTAGGAAACTTTTTGGCGCTCTTGTTCCTCGGAACAGAGTGCTTATCAATTTAGCCAAATGTCTGTAATTTTCGAATTTTTGGCTGAAAATGGTCTCTAACAATTTGATTCGACTCACTGAGCAAGAATCCGAGGTTGAAATCGAGTCTGTCCGGCCGGCCGGCCGTTAACACGATAACTCTTGAACGAAACGAGTTAGAGGATTTAAATTTGCAAGGTAGGTTTGGAGCGTAAATATCTCGGACGCGTTCGTCAATGGGCGAAATCCATCAAGCGGTTTCGGAGTTTTTAGTAAAAATATTTTTTATGAATATTTCCGAAACCGGTTACTTGATCCATCTGAAATTTAGCATCAAATTGTAGAATCATGACCTTTATAAGCATGTGAAGTTTTGTATTGATCAGGTTACCGTAAGTGTTAAATTCTGTTTCTACAATAACTCTCGAACGGAATGAGCTAGGCAGTTGAAATTTTCAGAGTAGGTTGGGGAGATGAATATCTCGGTTAAGTTCGTTAGTTAAAAAAAATTTTTTTTAACTAACTAATTTCAAATTCAAATTTTTTCTAAGATGCACCATAAAAATCCATTGATATCATGTTCCACTCCAACAAGCTAATACTTCCGGATATATGATTTTTCGAAATTTCAATAATGAATCGTACTTATATGTTTTCACAGAATGCTATAATTATTCTATCTATGATTTATTATATGATCTGTGTTCATACTCGTACATGTCATCCTGTTCTATAAGAGAGAGTCGAATTCATTTCAGCTATTTTAATTTGATTTCTTCCATGGTGCAGTTCTCATTATAAGATTCCTCAATTAATCTTGATAAATAAACTATTATTTGAATTGAATTTCCTTCATGATGCAGTTCTATTATAAGAATACATTGATACAATTCCCAACTCTGAGAAACCAATAGATTCGGCGATATAATTTGTCTGTTTGAACAAGAGCGCCAGAAAGCTCCTGTCCACAGGGCTTGAACCAAGAACTCCATGCCCCACGTACGATTCAAATTTAAATTCCGTAATCTGTCAACTTTCCAACTGCCAAGATACAATACAAAAGTCACTAGGATGTATAATCCGAATTTTTCATTCAACAGTTTTTTACAAAACTTGCCTATAATAGAGAAAATATCGTCTATTACTCGTTGCAGAAGGCAATTCCAACACTCATGCGTTCGAAAACTTGCTCATTTTCGAATTTCGCATTCGTGTTTGAATAGGAGCCCATTCTGCAACTTGTTTTAGAATATACTATTCCATCAATATTATGTCATTTCTATAATCAATAACGATTTGAGATTACTTATTCAAGCAATATTCGGTACAATGTGCAATGTACATCTTCTACTCTAATATTATGAGACCTGTTTGTGCTCAGCATAGATTGTGTACATGAGAAATAAGATTACTACCTAATGCTCACCTATTAAAATCTGTTATTGAAATTTAAAGTGGGTTTCTTTTGATCTTCGATTTATTGAAATCTATCGCCTTTACGAAAAAAATTGGAAAGCCCTGTGGCAGGAGCTTTGGCGCTCTTGTTCAATCTTTGACAAAAGAAATTGAATTAAAGAAACTGTGATTTAAAAAAAAAACATTATAATATCAATTGAAACTTAGCCAATATTCCAGTTTTGATAAACTTACCAAAGTATATATTTCCATCATCATAATGGATTACCCACGGGCATTAAAATATCACCAAAAAGTATAATATTATATTATAATGCTCCTAATTCTACGATAGCTGAAATGAATTTGAAATGTGTCTTCTAGGAAAATAAGATGACATGTAAGAGTATGAACTGAACACAGATCATATAATAATTCATAGATAGAATAATTATAGCATTCTGTGAAAACATAGAAGTACGATTTATTATTGAAATCTTGAAAAATCATATCTCCGAAAGTATTAGCTTGTCAGAGTTGAAAATAATATCAATGGATTTTAATGATGAAACTGCATATCGAAAAAAATACTGAATTTGAAATTTGTAATGTAAAAAAAAATTTTTTTTTTCGTTACTCTACTACCGAGATATTTATCTACCAAACCTACTCTGAAAATTTCAACTGTCTAGCTAATTTCTTTAGATAGTTATCGTGTCTATGGCTGGACGGAATTAATTTTGACAATGGATTCTTGATCAGTGGGTCAAACCAAATCGTTTAACCATTTTCATCAAAAAATTCGAAAATTACAGACATTTGGGAACATTTATAAGCACTCTGTTCCGAGGAACAAGAGCGCCAAACACCTTGAGGAGTCAAAAAGGTTTTCAAATGAAATTAGCTTTGTAGCGTATATAATATAGTTTCAAAATTTTCACCCCCTCAAAAAATTACAAGAATAATATTGAAAGTGGTTAAAGATTCCAACACCTTATAGATGTAGGAAGGAAAAAAATGTTTACAAGGGTTTAGAAGAAAGTAATATTATAGCAAAGTTTCATTTTACTGCAACCATAAGATTTCTTATATGAATAACTATCCTTATTTCTTGCTGAGGAATCTGCTCCTAAAATATTGCGGCCTATTTGTGAAACCTCTATATAAATATACAGGAGTATAAGTATCATAGAGGAAAAATTCATATATTGTTCTTTGCAAAATATCCGTTACTTTGACAGATCCTCAAAATACGATTCAAAATCTATGGATTTGCATCCAAATTTCAAGTTTTCTGGACAGTTTACAGTTCATATTTTTGGATCAGTATATACTGATTCTTTAAAATCCTTTAAAAATCACCAGAACTCGAAAATATCGGAAAATGTTGATTTTAGGTTATCAATAAATATGGCTCAAACAACATCAAATGGGTCATACTAACTCCTGCTTCAAGGTTCACTTCTAATTGGGAATCACCCTGTATTATATGAACAATTATCTGGATATGCCTATTCGAAATTTTGTGTTCTTGTTATGATGGATCTCTTATATCTTTAGATTTCAGTAGTACCTATACAGTGATGAGAAAGCATTGAATCTAATTATCATTCATTGAACCATCAAGGCAAAGAAAATCCTGTAAAAATCTTATGGTATGGTATGTTATATCTGGGGATAATTAATTTCAAGAAATTATGAATTTAAATTAAATTAACGAATATTGACATAAAACCCAATCAACTTTGAGAATATTATTGTATTCAGATGATGAATATCATCATTATGTGGTTCCATAAGGAAAAATCTCTAATTTTTGAGGGTCAATTGAAAAACCTTTCCTTGAGAACAACAAAAATGTGCCTATCAATCGAATTTTTTTGAAGTCGTTGAGACAATGTTAAAATCATAATATTTTCTTCATATCGACCCTCAAATTTCTAGACTAATAATAATATTAAATTTATTCGCCATATAGATACACACATTACTGTACATCAAAGGTATTTAGATTTCAATATGGAACAAACAAGGAGCTCCCATAATAACCGCTAGGTTGTGCATGGGATCGTGTCCTACAGCAGTAGCTTAATATTTATATGAAGCATCAACGAAAAAATCAAAAACAAAACGAGGACTTCAATAACTAGCAACAATAAAAATCCAAAAAAAAAACATCCATTGTATGACCAAATCTACGCCAAACTGCATGAATTCTTAGCAATCGCCCTGTACATTATAGTCACTTGTGGTCTCTTGAATTGTAATAATCATTCAAATCAGGGAAACCTAATAATCGTTCTCCTCGATATTCATATGTTGTCATATAGGCTTTCAATAGGCCAAAAAAATAGAAAATATCGCTTTCTTCATCAAAACAATTCCGGATTAATAAATAAAAGATATACGAGAGTGAAAACCAGTCCATTTACAACAATAACCGTAAAATATTCAGTATTCAAATAAGACCACTTTCATTAATTTTAATAAATACATTAACACGGTGTGTCCCACACGACACACATGATTGGAGATTTTTTTAACCGCAAAGTCGGAGTCATAACTGCAAACCTAATTCCATTTTATTAACAAACGCGTGAATGATGAAGGCTGAGACTGGCTTGAATCCAAAAGTGGGGAAAGAAAGTCCAGGCGGATATAATGACTGCAGCTTATCCTTCGAACCAAGACGAGAATGAGAATGTCAATTCCAGGCGAGTAAATGCTATTAAAACTGGTTCTGATGGTGAAATCCAATTATTTACATGATCATTTGCTTCGAATCATGGATCGAATACCTGCAAAGTATCGAAATATGACTCCGGTCTAATATAGGTACTCAGTCACATTAGAAGTGCAAAAACGCCTGCAAGGAGGACATGAGGCAGTTGCCCCCTGGCATTGGGAAGTCAATTACGATGTTGTAGGTTCGAAGAAAAATTCACATTAATTATAATTTCGATTAAGGGTGTCCAATACATGAAAATGGACAATAGAACATACGCGCAAAAGAACCTGACTTCACGTCAGTGCTTGAACCATTTTTTTTAATTTTCTAGGGATACGTTTCTCACAAAATTTTACACACGTTTTTATGTCGATATTCTACAACCAGTAAACAAGCTTCAATTCGATCGAGTCTATATTTTTTGAGTTATCGAGGAAATAATATTCCAGGTGGATATAACTCCGAAACCGTTAGACCGATTATGTCCAAAAACGAACTTAACTCTCCCATTCGGGTGCGCAATCTACCCTGAAAATTACAAATCCCCATCTCCTTTCGTTCGAAACTTATCGAGGCAACGGTCACCCATACAGCTACTGTGAATAAGGCTACTCGGATGTCCAAAAATATAGATCTGATCGTGTTCAAACTTGGAACTTGGCAGTATAGTTAGGTTCTGAAGGCTGTCGCAAAATTTCAGCGATGTCGGACGAATAGTTTCTGATATATAAAATATTATTCAATGATTTTCAATGATTTTGTAAAAAATTTTCACGATCCTCAAGAAATTTCGCAAGAATAATCGTGGAATTATTGCGTTAGCATTCTACAACTAATAACCATGTTTGAATTTGATCGGTTCTGTATTTTTCGAGTTATTGAGGGAATAAGAACCAAATTTCAGATGGGTATAACTCCAAAACCGTTTGGCCGCTTATACCTACCTATAAATAAACTCAAATATCGTATTCAGATGCACAACTCAACTCGAAAATAACTCAGGTAATGGTGACACAAATAATATTTTTTAATAATTTTTTTTTGTATTGCAAGTCGTTATCTCTTTCCGTTCTCAAGTTCTTCTCAATCTTGGCAACGGCTGGCCGCACAGAATCAAATTTGACTTCGAATTGTTCATTAGTGAGTTGAACCTAGTCGTTTAAGACCAATTTCGGCAAAAAATTTTAAAATTTCAGACATTTGGGCAAAACGATAACTCGAAGTTCCCCAGAATATATGCGCAATTATATATAAAACAAAACAAAACAAGTGGGAAAAGCTCTGTGCGTGATCAACAATACAACAATGCTCATTCCTATCGTAAAAACCATCAGGAGATACTATTGTGTATGCATCATCAGAAGAGCCTGAAAATGTTGTGATCACTACTAATACAAACCTATAATTATCTAATATTTTCATTTAATTTTCAGATACTCTTCAAGCCGTGGTTGATGGGGATCATCCTCTGGATTGTTCTACCTATAGCAGTATTCGAAGACACTGGTCCCACTTACGATACAGGTGATTGGATACCAATCGTACCAGACAAAACCAAATCTTCAAATAGAGAAAGCAAATCATCTGATAGAATACTGAATATAGATGCATCTGGAGAAAAGTTCATAGGAGAAGAGAAATTGCCGCTTAAGAAAACCTACATTACCCAGCTCAGACCAAGAAAAAATCCGCATATAAAAAGATCCCCTAATCAAAGGCCACGAATAAAGTTGGAACAGCCATATCGATTTGAAAATATCCTTTCACCCCCACCAAAACAGCTTTTGAGAGGATTCCAACAGAAGTTCCCATACCAACAATCATTAAACCTCCATCCACAGTATCAATTCAACCTACCAAAGCCAGGACAAATTTTGAATGAGGAATCCTACCAGCAATTCCCGGTTCGTTCCAACTCCTTAGTCTACAACTCGAATAATCTACAGGCTAATCCAAGTATTCCCAACTACTCTTCTGCACAAGTAGGAATTCAATATCAGCAACCAGGCATTGTCCATCAAGCTGCAAGCTCAAATAATACAAGTTTCCAAAATCCTAGTTCTACTGCTATAAACCAAGGATTATTCGAAAATGTTAGAAACCAAAATATCGATCAAAATAGCAAACTGGTTGCCCCAGCGCCTTCAGAGGATAAAGATACAGTTCAATTATTGTATGTTCCTTTGGAACAGCTCCAGAAGCAACAAGGACTCTTAGATGAAGCTTTCGAATCACTGCAGCAGCAAAAACTAGTTGCTTCGCCTCCAGAATCTGATTTAACGCCGAACGCACAGCCACTTGTTGCGGAGCAGAACATACAGCAAGATTTTACGTTGCAAGAAGTGAACCAACAGAAATATCAAATTCATAATAATCAACCGGCTATTAAAGAAAATCCACAGAACTATTACAGCCTTCAGAATTCAGGTAAAGAACCAGAGAAGCCAACCCAATATTATGTTGTTCAAAACACACCTCTTAAGAATGAAGAGGAACAGCCAAGGTACTATGAATTGGTATCGAAAAATAGAGGGGAACTGATTCTACAAAATAATCCTAAAACTGTTGAGGTATCCAATAAACAAGAATATCAAGTGCATGCCGAAAAACAACAAATCATCGAACTCACCTCGCCGCAACCGCTACAGAATCATCAATTACAATATAATACAAGATTCGAAAATCAGGAATCACTGACGCCTCAAGGCCAAGCCAAACAAACCAGAATACAAGATACAAGGAGCAAATTCCTCAAAAAAGAACCCGTTGATCAATCCTTCACTGTTCAGAACCAAGTCTCTCAGCCTTTTTCTGTAGAATCTTCGAAACTTCAGCATTCATATATAGTACGAAATCAACCTGAACCAACCGATAAACAGAACAATTTCCGTGATGATTTTCAAGCAACAGCTCAAAATTCTAGACTTCAAAACATTCAACAGACACTGCAAGTAGAAAAATTACAGAAGCAAATACAACAGGGCAAATCTCTCGATTTTCCAGGAAAAAATTCATCACAAGCTCCTAAAAAGAGAAAACCACATCAGCCCCCGTTAGCTGTCTACATGGGAGGGAATCAACCAGGAGATGTGGAATCTGTATTGGAATTACTCAAAAATGCCAAATCTATAGCTGTTCAGGATCAAATTGGACCAAATTCACCACATGTTTTCATAGGACCTTCAAATCTCAATGTGCCTGATGGATTTGCGAAATTCCCTCTACCATATCTCTCTAGTCTCGACAACAACCGAATACAGAGAAAGGCACAGCAATTCCCATTTTTCGTTGCACCTATCAACTACAGAGAACCTGAAGGATATTCCAAGATTCCTCTGCCTTCTCCTCATGTGGGATCTGTTGTAGTATCCCAATTCAAACAAGCACAAATTCCAGGTCTGAACGATAATTTCCAAGAGAGTAACAGACCAGTGGCGATTACAAACTATAAATTCGTTAACCCTTCATTTGGATCAAACATAGATAACTCACACTTCGATGATAATTTCAATGCTTATAGCTTGGAAAGTCACATACCGAGGGACAACACCAACGGGCATCTCAAAGAACAAACTCTACTCCAACAGATAACTGGGTTCTCTGGATTCGAATATCCCCAGAATCAGTATTTTTCTGAACAGAGACCCAATGTATATAATCAAGTACAAGAAACTGTTTCCTCAAAACCTCAATCAAATCAAAATCAATATCTAGAAGAAGTACAGCAGAAGCCTTCATTGAGTTCTGCCGATGTAATTCCCCCTAGTACAGTCTCCACCCAACCTACCAGACAACGAGTCCGAGGGGAAAAAGTAAGAGGAAATAAAAAAGGTAGTAGAGGACGAACAGAAGCAACTGCTGTAGAAAAAGTAGAAAAAATTACTCAAGCAAATATACCGACGTCGGAAATTAAAGTTCCAGAAGTTCCCACACCCAATATCGTTCAAGAACCACAAAAAGTTGAAATATCGTCTCAAAATCCATTGACCCAAGACTTTCTCAACAGATTCTCTTCAAACAATAATTTCAATTTTAATTATGTATCTTCCACTCCTGGGTATGCTATTCCAACACAAAGTTCACTGGAAGAATTACCAGCGAATATTAGAAAACTGAATGTCAATCAAAGTCCTGATATTTCGAACATTAGAAACTCACCAGTCATAGATACTCAATTCGAGCAGACTATCGAGAACTTACAGAATTCGAAGCAAAAATTCATCCCTCCTAAGGAAGATAAAAGAGTGCATACATATAATGGATACGAAGAGTATGAACTACCTGCACAGTTATCAGATATCAATCCAAATTTACCTGGCCTCATTAATGAGTTGCAGCAACCCCAGTACACTACCCCCAAATTAGGAACAGATCCACCTATTCCTTCAACAACGCCGAGTACAACACAATTCACAATCAGAACAACAGAGGGATCAACGACGACAACGACAAGAAAGCCACGAGGTAGAGGAAGGAGTAGATTTAATATGAGAACGACGACCTCTTCTCCTTACAGAAGACCTTCTGGAGAAAGGAGAAGACCTAGCAAAACAACCGCCACGCCAACCACTGAAGCAGCGTATGAAAATTCCTTCAAATCGAACAGGTATACTTCCATTGAAAACGAAGGACTAAAACCACAAGCGAGATTGCAGAATACGTTGACTGAAAGGGTTGCCGAAGGAAGTATCGAATCAACATCAGCTGCTCAGCAGCAATCATTGCAGCCCATCACTAGAGTAATGGATATATCTCAAAATCAACCAAATTATTATGTCCAATTCCAGAGCGTTGTGGCTAACGAAAAGCCTGCTCTGAGAGATTACGTTGAAGAACCGAAAACAGAACGTGTGAAACTTGTTCAACAGTACCATTCTCAAAAAGTGACTACAGCTGAGGAATTGGCCCAAGAGAAAGAATATTCACCAATCCGTCAAATTTCTGTAAGTAGTGTTGACTTTCTGGATTTGAAAGTGTTGCATATAATAAATAAAACACATTTATGTATTGGCCGTACCCCGTACCAATACTGGATGGAAATTCAGTCCCAAAATATTGTTAATAGTATTATAGTATCAATTTCGTTCATTTTATGATACAGATCTATTATATAGGTACTTTGATATCCTTCCCAACTCTAAGAAACCAATAATTTTGGAGATGAATTGTCAAATTTTGAACAAGAGTGCCAAAGCTCCTGTCCACAGGGCTTTCCCATTTTTTTACTGGAGATATTCTGAAACCAATTTGATTAGATTACTAAAGCATATAATCCAAGGGCAGTATCATTATACGATAGGGGGACTATTTTATATTATGGATAACGTACCAGCAATGAATTTGATATGTCTCTTGTAGGAGAATAAGAAGACATATATGAACACAGATCATATAGTAATTCATAGATAGAATAATTGCAGCATTCTGTGAAAACATAGAAGTACGATTTATTATTGGAATTTGAAAAATCATATCTCCGAAAGTATCAGCTTATTATAGTTGAAAATGATATCAATGAATTCTTAGGATACAACTGCATCTTAAAAAAAATTGAAATGCAATAATGTAAAAAAAGAATTTTTTTCGTTTCTCTGAAACCATCAGACCGATTTTGCCCAATAACGAACTTAACCGAGATATTTATCTCCCAAACCTACTCTGAAAATTTCAACTGACTAGCTCATTCCTTTCGAGAGTTATCGTGTCTACAGCCGGCCAGGCGGATCGGCCGGACAGAACCGATTTTGATGACGGATTCTTGACCAGTGAGTCGAACCAAATCATTTGCGACCATTTTCATCCAAAAATTCGAAAATTACAGACATTTGGGCAAATTAGTAAGCATTCTGTTCCGAGGAACAAGAGTGCCAAAAAGAATTAAATATTTATACGAGTGAATACTTACATCATAAGGTTGGTTTCATGAATTCAATCTCAATTTATTGAATCAACAACTTTTTCTGAAATATCCTTGAAATTTTCAGGTCATACAGCAAGACAGATCGGAACTAGCGAAGACAGAAGCCACCCAAAGCCCCTCAGAAGACGAAGCAACAACCAGAAGGAGAGTGAGAGTACGTGGACGCCCAAAAAACAAATACTCCTCGACCACAATTGCACCAAGAGTTGTATCGTCGCAAGAAAACGACCAAACTGAATTTTATGGATTCATTAGGCAACCAAATTTCTCTCAGAGTTCTCAGATAAGCAGCAATACTAGAAATGAGGAGGAAGACATACATATTTACGCACCAACCCAACAGAAATCCCCTATTTATAATTCGCGAAATAATGAACCAACAGGTCCGTCAGGCTCGCTAACAGATGCAAAACCAAACCGATTCCTAGGTGAACTAAGACCAAAATATGCATCTCCACCTAGAGTCACCACCACGTCACAACCGGAAACTACTCAAAAGAGTAGAATTCGTGGTAGGGTTCGAGTCCCTGGTAAATCCTACGAAAGTAGATCCAAATCTTCAGAAAATGTCTCGACTGAAAGAAGTATCAGAGGTAGGACTAGAGGAAGGAGCCATTTCACGCCCCCAAGAAATGTCAGGCAAGAAGTAAACAACGAGGAAACTGAAAATTATCCAGCACCTTACTTAAAAAGCAGAGAAGCAGCAACTACACCAAGTAGCTCTGAATTCAAGATAACTGTGAGTACGGACGATGGGGAAGGAGATCAAATTCCCTACTCCACTGTTAACAAAGCAGATAATAGTAGAGAATCAACAATACAAGTTCAATCAAATCCTCAAAGTTCCCATGTAGTCCGAGAGGGAACAAAAAATATAATATACCAAGATGAATATGTGGTACCGTATGACAAAATGGAAATAGTTTCATTTAGAAATAAGAATACAAAAGGGGATGGATTTAGAGTGGTGAATGTTGATCAGTTCGATACTGCAGAATCTCAGAACTACAGAACCTTATTTAACAGTTTGGACACTCCACACAAAGTGAATGAGCTGAAATCTGTGGAAATGGAAGAAATATCCACAGAACCTCCAAGGAATATATCTGAAAAAACAGAAAACCCAACCACTACAGAAATTCCAAGCTCACAAAATACACTAGATGATCTGAATACCACAATATTGGAGTCCGTACGAGAATCGATAGGAAATCCAACTGCTCCTTCCTTCTTCACAACCGCAGTTACCGAAGATGCAACTACAGTAGACTCGATTGGGGAAACCCAAAACAGTACCAATCCAGAATCAACTGACAGCGTCGACTTAACATCAACTGCACCTACGAGTCCTACGACAGAAGCGAAATTGCCGGAACAAACACCTTTGGATCTAATGTCACTTAGGACATCAACATCTACGGAAATATCACACGAGACTGAAATATGCTTCAAGGGTAGATGCGTTAAATCTAAAAACAAAAAATTTAGGAAAAGACTCGTTCGTAAGAAAGTTAATGACACGAACAATTGAAGTGTAAAGAGTACTATTGATGATGTGATGTGATGTAGAGAACTTTTGAAGTAATGTGTATTAAGAAATGTGAGCGAAGTGAGAAAAATCTAACAAGCTTGTACCGAAATTGGTTTCCCTAGCCAATTTCTCAGAAGATTCTTATATGTCGGTACAGAACACGAAAGTAAGAGGTCTGAGAGAAGTAAGACTGCTTTGAATCATGCTTATACTCCATTCACTTTTATAAAGTCTCCCGGTTGCCCATGAAAATTTGACACATTTCACCTTGTATATTAGGTTAGGTTATGCCCATTTTCCTGTCAGATAACTACGCAACGTTGTCCTGTCTACAAAGAAGTCGTAGTTATTACGAATTTTCACAATGTGAATTTACTTCGGAAAAATAATGAATTTGAGAAGATATTACGTGAACTCAATAATTCCACAGTCCTGGCGACTGTAGAAGAAAATTTTTCCGCACTTGTTACTAGAAATAATTCACTTATATAAACTAGTTGGAATATTCAAATATGCTATTTTCTTGTAGGGAAATCAAGAATCAAGTGTTAGAATTTTATTGAAAAATAATGGATATAGTTGTCCGTTACTTTGTGTTAGTTCACTTGAAAAAACAATAAAAGTACCTGAATAACCTGGCAGGAAAACTTCTGAACCAACAGACGTACCTACGAATTCCCCACTTTTTTCGATAAGAAATTTAAATACCTTCACAACTCGAAATACACCAGTAGTAGTAGTACTACTAAACCCTTATACCGCAATAAAATATAATTATAGGAAACTAAGTAATTTCATTCGATAGTTCAACATGTCAGAATGAAGTTTTTACTATTGCAGATTTCGGTTCTGAATAGCACTTCTGCTTCTTCAAAACTACTTTCGGCATTTTCAATTTCAAAGCGAAGAGTTCTTTATTATTCGAAGATAATGGGCTGTGATAATATCTTGTAAAAGATTGAAGATTATGGTGAGAGTAGAAATTGGCAACGTCTCGGCGAATTGTTTTGACCTTGCCGATATTTCAGCAGTGCCAACCTGCCTGTGTTTTAGTTACAAAAACGTGATAGACTTAAATCATGGACAACAGGGAGACTTTATAAAAGTGAATGGAGTATACTTGTCTCACTTAATGGCGAAAGGGAAAATTATAACTTACAAAATCTAAAATTGAGCTGTATTTTGACTTCTTGAAAAATATATGCCTTTGCTTGATCCATCACAAAGCAAAGACTTTCGACAAAGCATAACATCTAACCTCAAAATGTAGCAGGCAGAATGTAAGATGAAAGTGTTACTTTTTATTAGCGGTGAACTGAGTACACAATTTCTCACTTCGTGAAGTAGATCATGTTTCGGAATACACATTTAAATTCAATATCTGTGGTTTTCGTTGAGTTTCTATATCAGGATTATAATTTATTCTATCGATTATTTGTATATGCCAAATAAATTATTAGTTTCATAAATATCGATACTTCATTCAGACGATAACTTAAATAGTGGCCAATGTCATGAAACGATCATTTCGTTCTTGTGCGCTTTTAGCGAGCGCATTCGAATGTTTGTAATTTTGGAATTTTTAGCCAAAAATGGTTTTGAAAGATTCCATTTGACTTTGATTAAAAATTATTTCTGTTCGTCTGGCCGTAAAAACGATAACTTACGTACGAAAGAATGAACTTAGATCACTGATATCTGCAGGGTAGGTTTGAGGCCAGCTATGTTTGTGAATGTGCAAAATCCGCCGAATAGTTTCAGAAATTTGAAAGATAATATTTCCAAAACATGCAGATCAGCTCAAGTTGAAATCTATTATTTGGATGAAGACCAACTAGGTACTTCAAGGTTCATGAGAATCGTATATCTAATAAAAATATTTGTTCGAGAAAAAAAATTATGGAATTTTCGGATAGTTTCAATCTCCCAAACCTACTCCGAAAATTTCAACTGTCTAGTTCATTCCGTTCGAGAATTATCGTGTTAACGAACGGCCGGACAGAATCGATTTCGACAACGGATTCTTGATGAGTCGATCCAAATCGTTTAAGACCATTTTCAGCCAAAAATTCGGAAATTGCAGACATTTGGGCAAATTAATAAGTACTCTGTTCCGATTAACATGATTTGAAATTTCAGAAGAGGTAGATACCAGTTCGAAAGCATATTTTCAAAATAATTCCAAAAATACAGAGCCGATCGAGCTGATATCCGGTACCCGATAGTAAAATGGCGACTTGAAGGTTTGTGCTAAATTTCAGCGGAATCTGACAGATAGTTTCTGATTTTATTTTCTGGTGAAATTTTGTGTATCGGTTTTCTACAACTAATTACTTAATTCATTTTTTTTTCATAATTATTGCTAAGGGACGTAGCCCATCAAGCTGAAATCCGATAATCGATTCAAAAATGATGGCTTGAAGGTTTTATGCAGAATTTCATCGGAATCTGACAGTCAGTTTCTGAAATATAAAATTTTTGAATAATTTTTTTTTCTAATGGTACAATCCTCACGATATTCTGCAAAAATTTGCGCGTCGGCATTCTACAACTGATTACCTATAGTTTCAAATCGATCAGATACTCATGTATTTTTTGAGTTATTGAGCAAACAATACTTCAGATGGTTATAACCCATTACAACGTAACCTCTCATTCAGATGCGCAATTTATCTTGAAAATATCTCTTTCCGTTCGAAAGTTATTGTGGCAACGAGTTTGATCTCGAATTCTTCATCAGTGAGTCGGACCTTTTCGTTTGAGACCATTTTCGGCGTAAAATTCGGAAATAATTGAAATTTGAGTAAAATGATAGCACGCTGTTCCCTAGAACATGCGCGTGCTATAAATAAGTGAAATATACTCATCAGTCAATGAACGAGTGCTCTGAAGCTTCGGGCACCACGTAAGGCTGTTTTAATTTTAGAAGTTGATGAATATTTCACATTTGTTAACTTTTTGCATGAAGAAATGCTACGATGTCGTACCTACTCCGAGATACAAAATTAATCATATTATTTATAATGAGTTTCCAAGAATGTGTACCTGCGTTTTTAATGCTGGTATATCTACTTATCAAATGATAGTAAAATCCAAATATTTACTTCCGACACTGTTGAACCCATTCTATCAGTATGAAAGATGAATCTTGCTGAAAAAGTTAATTATACGTTTTCATAATTAAGGTTTTTATCCTTCCATTCGGTAGTATTGACAATAGTTTGTTATGCCATGTTAGGAAGAGTAAATGAGCATTCTACATCTGTTTCAGCTTCTAGAAGGTAATTTCTATAGAGTAATTGATCATTGATAAGTTTTTGAATGAAAATTGAAAGTGTAAAACTGCTTCAAATTGATAACAATAATGGTGGAAAGATAGAGATTTCTTGTTAGTAAATTGCTATTCAACTGATCTGATGCAGATTCTATCGAAATTGTCCTCTTAATCTTTTGTCTCGCTATCGCTTCCTTCCTCATTCAAATCTCTAATTTTCAAACGATTATAGTACACTCATTGATGAAGATTCCGTGGTCAAATCTAATTCTTCCATCCGTCTGACCGTAGGTACACGCGATAACTTTCTAATAAAGGAACATGGAGACTATGAGAATTTGCAGGGTACGTTCAGTCGAAATATGCCTGTTAATAACGCTAATGGTCAATATTCACCGAGATATTCACCCAATGGTTTCGATATAAAGAGTGTCCGGAGATGAAAACGACAAAACGTATGGGGTTTTAGGGAGTGCCAATATGATTGTGAAATGGCATATACAAATGACCAAAAGGGCATAGCTGGCTAAATATGGGAAATCTGCCCCCATGGCTTTTTTGACTCACACTCAGGGAATCACCAATTTGGTATCGAATAAAAATAATTCACCTCAATTTTTAGCCCTTCAACTCAAACGGCTTTCGAAATTTTCAAAAAAACCTGTTTTCTTGATTTTAATTATATTTTTATAGTAAAATTCGGAATTAATCAATGGTGATTTTTTTTCTTATTCTTAGGAAAATCTTTTTTTTTAGCTTTTTTGAAATATCTCAATCACTAAAACTCGTCAGAACATATAGCTCTTATAGAATCAGGATTTTTTTTGGATCTGTTGAAGTGGTGGAACAATTTAAAAAAAATTAAAAACTCATTTTTTTCCTAAATTCCTGCGTTTTAACACACTCTCATTTTTTTTTATTTGAAAAAATATGTTTTTTCACATTTTTTTTTCCAATAATATATCTTTTTCAAAGATAAACATAAAAAATTAGGAACCTAATGTAAGTAAAAGGGCTATTAATGATTCAAAAGACACTTGGAGACGATTTTCATATTTTTTTATACCATTGGAAATAATTGTTGATACAACAAAAATAAAAATTATAATCGAAAAGATTACTAGATTAGTCTTCATCACTATCTTCATTTATTACGGCGCTAATGTAATTGTGTGGATTATGAGTTAAGACAAATTTTTGCTTGTTTTTTCAAACATAAAAAAATTAAAGTGTGTTAAAACGCAGGATTTTAGGAAAAAATGAGTTTTTAAATTTTTTGAAATTGTTCCACCACTTCAAAAAATCCAAAAACATTCCCGAGTCTATAGGAGCATAAAAGACATGTTCTGACGAGTTTTGGTGATTGACATATTTCAAAAAGGCTAAAAAAAAATATTTTAATTTTCTTTCCTTCCTTAAAATCGGCTTTTCGTTAAGGTACCATGATCGTATGTTTTTTTATAGTTTAGACTCCTAAGTATAAGACAAAAAATCACCATTAATTAATTCCGAATTTTACTATAGAAATAAAATTAAAATCTAAAAAAGGTTTTTTTGAAAATCTCGAAAGCCGTTTGAGTTGAAGGGCTAAAAATTGAGGTGAATTATTTTTATTCGATGCCAAATCGATCCCCTGTCAAAAAAGTCAAAAAAGCCATGGGGGCAGATTTCCCATATTTATCCGGCTATGCCCTTTGTTACTGACATTCAGAGTAATTTGTGAATTCAGACAAAGAATTATATCTGCCATATTAAATACAGAGATTAACCGATTTGGTTTAAATTTCTTGCATGAATTTAAAGGCCTTAACGAGAAGCTTTGCAAAGGAAACCAATATCAGGACCGGAATATTATTTTTCTGCCATGTTAAGTTCTTGTAAAAATAACTCACCCTGTATAATAATTATCAAAAATCTGAGCTCAGTTACGAAATCTACGGAAAAAATTTCACAGAAATTTGTTGAAAAATTATCTGGCGCCATCTCAGTTATTCCGGAATAAATTATTATTTTCAATTCATTCATAAGAAATTCATAGTCGGATGAAGTTCCATCAAAAATGGTTCAATATAATGAATATTCACGAAACCAAGACATAAATATTCTTATTCTCTTTAATTAGTTCGTTGTAAAATTTTGCTATCATAACCAAAAGAAACTGAGAACTAAGAGTAAATTCGTATCAGGACCGGAATGAGTCATTTTTGGCGCTCGTGTTCCTCGGAACAGAGTGCTTATCAACTTGCCCAAATGCTCTCAAACGTTTTGGTTTGAATCACTGACCAAGATTACATGGTCAAAATCCATTGCTTTGACAGCTCTTAATTGCCAAATCAGTGTGATTCTATGTCAATTTCCACTTCATTTTTGATGCAACCACCGAATTGAATCCACAATTAAGCTAATCGAAGCTACGTGAAACCCACCATGGGAAACCAATACTTTCGGATATATGATTTGTCAAAGATTGAATAATTACTAGCTAGTAGTTTGACAAGAGCGCCAAAGCCCCTGTCCACAGAGCTTCCCCACTTTTTGCGGTAGGTTCTGGGGAATATCACGTTATCATTTTGCAATGTCTTTAATTTTCGAATTTTTTGCTGAAGATGGTCCGGCCGGCCAGCCGTAGCCACGATAACTTGAGAACGGAATGAGATAGCGACTTGAAATTTTCAGGGTAGGTGGCGCGTCCCAATACGACGGACAAGTTCGTTATTGGGCATAATCGGCCCCACGGTTTCCGAGTAATAATTTTGTTTTCAACCAATACAAATCCAATTAAATTGAAACTTGGTGAGTAGTTGTAGAATACAAACCTGAGGACGTCTGTGAAATTTTGTGAGAATCGTATCACTAGAAAATTTTGAAAAAATTATTAAAAAATATTATTCATGTCACGAGAACCTGAGAACGGAAAGAAATAGCGACTTGAAATTTTCAGGTTAGGTTAGGTTAGGTCCAAAAAAATGGAATTGAAAAAAAAATATTATTTTTTCATGAGAAATCTACATTTGAACGTTGATACACTTATTTACTATCAGAAACTATTTGTCCGGCATCACTGACATTTTGCAAGAGCTTTCAGAACCTAACTTTACTATAGATCGGAACTATATTGTTGGAGATCCGAGCAGCCTTGTGTGAGTTCAGTAGCAGGATGGTTGACCGTTGCCTCGATAACTTTCGAACGAAAGGAGATACGGATTTGCAATTTTCAGGATAGGTTGCGCATCCAAATGGGAGGGTTAGGTTCGTTTTTGGGCATAATCGATCCAACCGTTTCGGAGTTATACCCACCTGGAATATTATTTCCTCGATAACTCAAAAAATATAGACTCGATCGAATTGAAGTTTAGTAACTAGTTGTAGAATATCGTCATAAAGACGTGTGCAAAATTTTGTGAGAACCTTAGCCTAGAAAATTTTAAAAAAATTACGAAAAAAAAAATTGTTTCGAGCACTGACGTGAAGTCAGTAGCTTTTGCGCGTATGTTCTATTGTCATTGAACATACGCGCAAAAGCTCAGTCAGTGCTTGAACAAATTTTTATGGTAAGTTCCTGTAAGAATAACTGACCTAATGTAGCAAATATTAATAATGTGATCGAAGATCCGAAATCTACCCTGAAGATATTAAATGAACTTGTATTTGTTGTATATTCATAAATTCAAATGTATTAATAAGAAAATATTATTCATATCATTCAATATTATTAATAATTTATTCATTATACAATTCTCATTTTAAATGCGACCCATAAAATAGTAATCTAGTCACTAGAATAATGAATGAACACCAACAAAACAAACGCTAATGACAGCTTGCTAAACAATAATTCTTCATAATGAAATTCGAGATTTGACACTTGACACAAGCCTACTGTTACTGTATTTAGACAAACATTGTAAGCTACTGACTGATACGAATTCTTTCTTCAGGTTTTTTGGAGTATTTTATAAAATTTACTACAAACTAATTGAAGAGAATAAAAATATTTATGTCTTGGTTTCGTAAACATTTATTATAATAAGTATCCCTTTTTTGATTATAGTTTTTCCGACTATTAATTGCTTGAGTGAAAAAATTGAAAATAATGATTTATTACGTAATAACTGAAATGTTGCAATCAAATTTTTTCCTTAGATTTCGAATGTGAGCTCAGATTTTTGATAATTATTATACAGGGTGAGTTATTCTTACAAAAAGTTAACATGAAAGAAAAATAATATTCCGGTCCTGATATTGGTTTCGTTCCAGGTCCTACTTGTTGGAGCCTTTCAGTTTAATTCATTTACCAAATTTAAATCACATCTGCTCTGTTCAATATGGCGGATTAAATTTTTTGTCTAAATTCACAAATCACCCTGTATGTCGGTAACAAAGCGGTTTTCGACATTTTGCAATCATATTGGCAGTCCATATAACCCGGTTTCATCTCCCGACAGCCTGTATACCTGTATAAAATTCGATCTCCCCAATATTTCCATCTGACAAGCTAATTGGGTGAGTTATATAGGGTCAGTCGGTGCTATAATGATGCAAAAACTAAACTTTCGACTTTATCCCTAAACCATAACCATAACCATAATTGAGAGACACAAAAAATACCTAAATATGAAGTTTAAGGTCCCATATTCGTTTATGGAATGAAAATAAGCGTACTGTGCTAAATAAAAAAATTGGTTCAAGCACTGACGTGAAGTCAGGAGCTTTTGCGCGTATGTTCTATTGTCCATTCTCCTGTATTGGACACCCTTAATCGAATTTACCATGGTAAATTATGTTGTCCATTCTCCTGTATTGGACACTTAATTCGAATTTATCATGGAAAATTCGAATTAAGAGTGAATTTACCATGGTAATTCGATTAAGGGTGTACAATACAGGAGAATGGACAATAGAACATACGCGCAAAAGCTCCTGACTTCACGTCAGTGCTTAAACCAATTGTTTTTTCGTAATTTTTTTCAAATTTTCTAGGGGTAGGTACGGTGCATACAATTTTTTTTTCATAATTTTTTTAAAATTTTCTAGGTGTACGGTTCTTACAAAATTTCAAACACCACTACTAGTTACCAAGCTACAATTCGATCGAATCTCTATTTTTTGAGTTATCGAGGAAATAATATTCCAGGTGGGTATAACTCGGAAACCGTTTGACCGATGATGACTCAACTCTCCCATTCGGATACGCAAGCTACCCTGAAAATTGCAAGTCCCTATCTCATTTCGTTCGAAAGTTATCAAGGCAACGGTCACCCATCTACTGAACTCGCACAAGGCTACTCGAATCTCCCACAATATTTAACCGATCGTACTAAAACTTGAAACTTGCAGTATAGTTAGGTTCTAAAGGCTTTTGCAAAATTTCAGCAATTTCAGACGAATAGTTACTGATAGATACAATTTTTTTTTTCAATTTTCAATGATTTCTTGAAAATTTTCTACAAATACTATCCTCACGAAATTTCGCAAGAATTTTCGCTTTGGAATTCTACAACTAATAACCATGTTTGAATTCAATAGGTTTTGTATTTTTCGAGTTAATGAGGAACAAAAAACAACCAAATTTCAGATGGCTATAACTCTAAAACCATTTGGCCGATTATGCTTATAAATAAACTCAAATGTCGCATTCAGATGCACAACCTAACCTCTCACCTGAGAGGTTAGGTTGTTGTCACGATAAGGTTAACCTTATCGTGGTTACCTTTCCAGCGATACGATTCTCACAAAATATCACAAACGTGCTTAGGTATATATTTTACAACTATTCACCAAGTTTCAATTCGATCGGATTTATATTGGTTGAAAACAAAATTATTACTCGGAAACCATTAGGCCGATAATGCCCATTAACGAACTTGTCCGTCGTATTGGGATGCACCACCTACCCTGAAAATTTCAAGTCGCTAGCTCTTTCCGTTCTCAAGTTATCGCGGCAACGGCCGGACGGCCGGACGGTCGGACTGCCGGACGACCGGCCGGACAGAATCAATCAAGAATTCTTCATAGAAGATTCGAACCAAATCGTTTGAGACCTTTTTCGTCATAAAATTCGAAAGTTACAGACATTTGGGCAAAATGATAACGCGATGTTCCCCAGAACATACGCGCAATAAGAAAAAAAATTGGTTCAAGCACTGACGTGAAGTCAGTTACCATGGTAAATTCGAATTAAGAGTGTCCAATACAGGAGAATGGACAACATAATTTACCATGGTAAATTCGATTAAGGGTGTCCAATACAGAAGAATGGACAATAGAACATACGCGCAAAAGCTTCTGACTTCACGTCAGTGCTTGAACCAATTTTTTTTTCCGTGATTTTTTTGAAATTTTCTAGGGGTACTGTTCTTAAAATTTTTTTTTTCGTCATTTTTTTCAAATTTTCTAGGGGTACGGTTCTTACAAAATTTTGAATATGTCTTTATTTTGATTTTCTACTACTAGTTACCAAGCTTCAATTCGATCGAAAATTTATTTTTTCTACAAGCGTGCGCGTTCAACCCTTTTTCCGCACACATTTCGAATCGTAAAGAGTCACATTTCCAAACAGTGCGGAAAAAACGCCATTTCCGCACTGTTAACAGTGCGGAAATGGATTAGCAGGCGTTTTTTCCGCACACTTTTTATATAGAATATACTGAATTATCTAATATTTCTATGCATCGAACGCTTACGACGAGGTTACTATGGAAACAACATGTGAATTGACAATTGTCATTAATTTATTTGAAAATAGCAAATTGATTTCAATCCGTACGTAATATTTTCGGTAAGAATGGATATATCTGATGATGACCTGCCCTCGGACATATTAGAAGCATCTTATGAAGCCAATTTGAAGTTGCTTCCACCCAAATCAATCGAAAAATATGAGAAGCGCTATTCTCAATTCATTGCCTGGTGTGATTCCAAGAAAGTAAAACCCAGGAAGGAGGAAGTCTTTTTGGCTTATTTTTTGGAAATTTCGAAAATTTTTAAACCGAACACATTATGGTCCGTATATTCTATGATAAAGAGTGTTTGTAAATTGAAGCAAGATTTGGATATTGGAAAATTCCATAAATTAACTGCCTTCATTAAAAGACAAAATGTTGGTTTTCGTCCGAAAAAAGTCAAAATTTTTAATGAAGAGGACATATCCAAATTTATGAGTGAGGCACCTGATGAAATTTACCTAATGATCAAGGTGGTAACGATTTTTGGATTGGCTGGTGCTTGCAGACGGGAAGAATTAACAAAAATAACTATCGACGATATAGATGATAAAGGAAACATGATTATTGTCAACATTAAGGACTCCAAAAATTATTCATCGAGATCATTCGTTATCTCCCAAGACACCAACGACGGACATTTTTTAAATATATATCGAGAATATGCCAACCTACGTCCGAAGGAAATAGACCATCGCCGATTTTTCTTAAGGTACAATAAAGGAAAATGTACAATGCAACCTATAGGAATAAATACGATAGGAAGAATACCTTCCGAAATAGCCGGATTTTTACGATTACAAAATCCAGAATTATACACAGGTCACAGTTTTAGGCGCTCTTCTGCTACATTCCTAGCTAACCGTGGAGAGGGAATCACCAATATAAAACGATTAGGAGGGTGGAAGTCAACTTCTGTTGCTGAGGGTTATTTGGAAGAATCAGTAAACAAGAAAAAAGAAATATCTAGCAAAATTCTTAATTTGAATGCTCCTTCAACTTCAACCTGTTATTCAGAATTATCTTCTTCGACGGAGCAGCTGACTTCGACCAACATGATGGCTACCATAATTCTGAATTTGAATGCTCCTTCCCATGTTCCTTCCACTTCAACCGGTAATTCAGAATTATCTCCTTCCACTGAGCAGCTGACTTCGACCAACATGATGGCTTCTGCTATAAACTTGCATAATGCGACCAACTGCACGTTTACAATAAATATAACTAATAACTAAATATTAGATACTAATATGTATATATTATACATAGCTATTCTTAATTTCCTTATTGCAGTTTATTTTTGTTTGCTGTTAGTTATCCTCGTTTTATTTCCAATTAATATTATTAATAATAAAGAATAAATGAATATTCCAGTTCATAGATATAAATATTTCATATGCCTCTATGGACCGAACGACAACGATGACATTGATGACAGTATAGGTATGATGGTAACGACATGCAAGGATTACGCTTGTCATTCATGTGTAGGTATTATGAATTAATAATATCAAATTTGTTCTGTGTGTTGAACTCAAATCGATCTCATACCTATAATAAAAGTGCTTGTAGAAAAAACATTGTTCCTAACTCGAGCGAAAAGTGTCTTTCCCGCACTCAACTGCTTATCCGAACTCCGCTTCGCGTCGTTCGGCTAACGACCGTTTCGTGCGGGAAAGTATCACTTTCCGCACTTGTTAGGACAATAACTATTTTAAGTTATCAAGGAAATAATATTCCAGGAAGGTATAACTCGGAAACCGTTAGACCGATTATGCCCAAAAACGAACTCAACTCTCTTTTTCGGATACGCAACCTACCCTGAAAATTGCAAGCCCCTATCTCCTTTCGTTCGAAAGTTATCGAGGCAACGGTCACCCATCTACTGAACTCACACAAGAATGCTCGAATCTCCAACAATATTTAACCGATCGTATTAAAACTTGAAACTTGGCAGTAGAGTTAGGTTATGAAGGCTCTTGCAAAATTTCAGCAATTTCAAACGATTAGTTACTGATATATAGAATTATTTTTTTTTTATTTTCAATGATTTATTAAAAATTTTCTACAAAGGCTATCCTCACCAAATTTTGCGAACATTTCCGCGTTGGCATTCTACAACTAATAACCATGTTTGAATTCAATCGGTTCAGTATTTTTCTAGTTAATGAGGAACAAAAAACCACCAAATTGCAGAAAATTTCAGATGACTATAACTCTAGAACCGTTTGGCCGATTATGCTCATAAACAAACTGAAATGTCGCGTACTGGTGCACATCCTAACCTGAAAATTTCAAACCGCTATCTCATTCCGTTCTCAAGTTATCGTGACAACAAAAATATTTTTTAATAATTTTTTTAAAATTTTTTAGCCATACGATTCGGACAAAATTTCACAAACGTGCTTAGGTTCATATTCTACAACTACCCACCAAGTTATAATTGGATCGGATTTATATTGGTTGAAAACAAAATTATTACTCGGAAATCACTGGGCCGATTATGCCCATTAACGAACTTGTCCGTCGTATTGGGATGCGCCACCTACCCTGAAAATTTCAAGTCGCTAGCTCTTTTCGTTCTCAAGTTATCGTGGCAACGGCCGGACGGCCATACGGCCATACGGCCGGACGGCCGGACGGACAGAATCAAATTTGATCTCGAATTCTTCATTGGGGAGTCGAACTTAATCGTTTGAGACCATTTTCGTCAAAAAATTCGAAAGTTACAGACATTGGGCAAAACTATAACGCGATGTTCCCCAGAACATACGCGCAAAAATAGGGGGGGGGGGGGGGACAAATTAAGTCTGCTATTGATATATACAGGGTGAGTCTTTGACCACTGCATTAATTTTAACCAAAGATTCCTCTCATCAAATGAAACACTTTCTTCATTTAACATTTTTCCAAATTCAGCTCAGGTAAAAAGATACAGGCTGTTGAAATTTTGAAAAAAAATCAGTTTTTATTTTGTAGCTTTGACATCCTTTTTTCGAATAAAATGAATGTAGGCGTAAAGTTTCCTATAACTATGATACATATTTTCCAACTATTAGTTATTTTCTACTTCTACTAGTTTTCTAGTTATGGACTCGTGGATTCATAAAACTAAACGAAATTAGCATAAAGAAAGCATATAAAGCTTTTCTTGAGCCATTTCAAGAATATTCCATCGTTTTAGAACATTATATTATTCTTCATTATTTCTCCTTAAACGCACCGTTTTCGAGATATTCTTCAATGAATGTTTTAAAATGGAAAACTCCAGAAATTTCACTACTTTTATGGATCCGTCCCTGAGCGTTGGAATCCCGAATCAAGATGTAAACCACGTTACCAAGCCTTATTCTCGTCCGCCAACAATGTCATAGATAATTTATATGCGGGAGTGTATTAGCACATTGTGAAATCTTTAAACGCTTGTAACTTTTTACCTGAGCCGAATCTGGAAAAATGGTAAATGAAAAAAGTGTTTCATTTGATGAGTGGAATCTTTGGTTAAAATGAATGCAGTGGTCAAAGACTCACCCTGTATTTGCTGCAATTGCGTATCAACGGAGGGGGATAAGGGTATTATACTCTCCCAGGAACATCCAAAGTTCAAACATTCACAAATACCAAAATGAGCTGCCTATTTCCAAAGAAAAAATTTTCATCATTTAGATCCGTCGGAATACCGGATCCGATTGTCCGGATTGCAATCCCTAACTGGTACCATCTTAACATATATATAGAGTTCCATCAAGAATGCAACCTCAGCAAATGATTATACAGAATGTTCATATCAATAATTTACAGGTTCGTAGCAAAGGTTTCATCACATTATAATTGAATAGAATATCTTCATTATATATAATTGAAAATATTAATTTTGCTATAGTTCGCTAAGGAAAGCCCACCGTTCTGAAGGAAGACGTCTGGTAAAAAAAAATGGAAAATCGGAATTTATACTCATAGAACCAACGGACATTGGCACAAAATATGATAAGAGGTCAGATTTAGTACATTCTCTGATAGATGCGAAATGGAAATGGACTCTAACGGTTCTGATAGTGACTTTCATCTGTAAGTACGTAAATGAAAATACATTATACATACGGAATGTGGAACCCATTGTCAAAATATGGTAGACATGCCAGTTTCACAACAGTCATAAATGAGTTATCTATATTCATTCAAAGTGTATTCGCAAATCGGTTTATACGCTAAACTTAAGACTCTTTCTCATTTCCATGGTCCACCATCACGAATGTTCAACGCAATATATCCCCATGAACATTCAATGAGGTGAACTATGCTAATTGCCAATAACTAAAATAAGACACACGGTGAAATATTTATTGATTTTAACCATCAATAAATATTCCGCGTGGCCAGGCTAGATCACCTCATCCCTCAGTGTTTCCCAAAGAGGAAAGCGTCATTCAGCGGCAGACACAAACCCAGGGTTTCATGGTTATTACCAATCATCAGTGTGACTTAGCCAACACTGAATGACGCCGAAGGAGTTCTAGGAAACTTAAATCCATCGGTCGCAAACTGGTAGGGAAAGAATCCCTCCAGCAGCACTTATGGAACTCCAAACCTCTGCAATGAAGAAACCTTGAGCGATGTTCAGCGACGTTCATTTTTTTGCCGTGAGAGCGTCAGGGATGGCAATGCCATCTACCTATATAAGACGTTTACGAACTGAAAACGCCCGGTTTAGTGTGGCTAGATAAACTACAGGTTTGTGTCTACCCTTGAACGACGCTTATCTTAAGGGAACACTGAGCGATGAGGTGATCTAGCCTGGCCTCGCGGAATATGTGTTGATGGTTAATATCAATAAATATTTCACCGTGTGCCTTTCTTTAGTTTTTGGCAATTAGCACAGTTCACCTCATTGAATGTCCACTGGTTGGTGGTTTATCTAACCACTCTAAACCGGGTGTTTTCAGTCTGTATAGGTCTTATATAGGTAGATGGCATTGCCATACTTGACCCTCTTACGGCAAAAGAATGAACGTCGCTGAAAATCGCTCAAGGTTTCTTTATCGCAAAGGGTTGGAGTTCGTAAGGATTTCCATAGGTGTCGCTGGTGGGATTATCTCCCTACCAGTTCGCGACCGATGGATTTAAGTTTCCTAGAACGCCTTCCGTGTCATTCAGTGTTGGCTAAGTCACACTAATGATTGGTAATAACCATGAAACCCTGAGCGATGAGGTGATCTAGCCTGGCCACGCGGAATATTTGTTGATGATTAAAATCAATAAATATTTCATAGTGTGCCTTTTTTGTCCCCATGATTTATACTTTTTATACAAGTGAGGGTAACCAGATATGGTGAAACAGCAGCGTCTGACCCAGAGTGGGCGGCTGCAAACAGCGTCTGTATCCAAATTGGACGGCTGACATCATCACTCACCAACCCGCTTGGCAAGCGTGGTGTTTTAATAGCCACACACCTTCAACAAACCATGCATATGTCGAATCCTAAAGTTAAAGTATCCCAGGAGAGTAGAGTAGAACACTCAGAATCTCTCACTACTAATAAGGTAGTCCGCCCCATGGATTCTGGGTGGGGCAAAGATTCGATCAAATCCAAACATAAAGAAGGAACAAATCTACACATAGGAACATACAACATCAAAACTCTAAGAACACATGAACATTTAGAAGAACTTGAGGAAGAGTTAACAAGAATAAAATGGGACGTGATAGGTCTTTGTGAAACTCGTCGCCCAGGAGAAAAATTAACGGTGCTACCCTCCGGGCATATGCTTTACCAAAACAACTTAGACGCAAACTATAGTAATGGAGGAGTTGCTTTTCTGGTAAACAAATGATGGGAACGCCAAGTTATAAAATATCATGCAATTTCTGAAAGGGTAATTTATATCGTCATTAAATTGACTAAGCGATACAGCCTACAAATAATTCATGTCTACGCACCAACAAGCAAGGCAGAAGACGAAGAAATTGAAACCTTATACGAACAAATTATAATAGCCCGTAAACAAGAAAAAGCCCATTATGTTGTGATTACCGGGGACTTCAATGCCAAGATTGGACAAAAGACACCAAATGATAGTGAAAACATAGGGCCCTTCGGCTTGGGCGATAGGAACAAGAGGGGTGAAATGCTGTCAAATCTCGTGTGTGAAGAGAGCTTTTACTGTCTTAACACCTTCTACAAAAAAACCCCACAACGCAAGTGGACTTGGATCAGCCCCTGCAAAACATTTAAAAATGAAATAGACTTTATACTTTCGAACGATAGAAAAATATGTAGGGATGTGACAGTATTAAATCAGTTTGATACGGGGAGTGACCACCGATTAGTGAGGGCGTCTTTTAGGATTAACACCAAGCTGGAAAGAAAGAAATTACTCCACAAAGGTAGATCCTTCACGTCAGAAGAGTTAGAGAGTAGACAAGACGAATACCAACATGAGCTAAAGAAGAAATTGGAGCACATCAAACCAGCCGAAATGGATATCAATAACCTCGCAAACCAAATAAAAAATGACATTCGGACCGTAACCAAAAAACTCTGTGCAAGCAAAAGAAGGAAACCGAAAAGTAAATTAAGTTCAAACACGATCAACCTAATAGAGAAAAGACGCAAAACCAGCAAAGACTCGGATAACTGTAATGAATTGAATAGGACAGTCAGGAAGGAGATTAGAAAGGATGTTAGGGGGTACAATTCAGACATCGTACGCCAAACTATAGAAAACAGCAATATGAAAGTATTAAAGAAAAGATTGAGTAAAGGCAAACCAAAGATATTCAAAATGAAAAACCAGCAAGGAATTCTTGTAACTGAGAAATCGCAGATTATTGGGATTATAGAAGACTTCTACCGAGAGCTATACACCTCCTTAATAGTGAATCCTCGCCAACCATATCGTAAAATTATGAATGTAGGTTCCAAAGAGTTGCCAGAAATCACAAATACAGAAATACTTACAGCACTTAAACAAATGAAGAAGAACAAGGCACCTGGCGAAGACAACATAATCTGCGAAATGCTGAAATATAGGGGAACAGCGTTAACAAATGCCCTAAAAGCACTTTTTAATAAATGTCTGGACGAAGGAACAATACCAACAGACTGGCACAACGCTGAAGTTATCTTGATATTCAAAAAGGGAGATAACACTGACATAGAGAACTATCGTCCGATAACCTTACTGTCACATTCATACAAGCTATTAATGAGAATCCTAACGAACAGAGTAACGACTAAACTAGACCAGTACCAACCAGTGGAGCAGGCGGGGTTCCGCAAGGGATATAGTACTTTGGACCATCTTCAAACCTTAAAACTACTTATAGAAAAGGCAAACGAATACAACATACAACTCCACTTAGCCTTTATAGATTTCAAAAAAGCCTTTGACTCTATAGAAACATGGGCCTTTCTTTCAGCCTTAAACGATGCAAGAGTAGACACCAGATATTCTCAACTCATAAAGAACATATATGAAACTGCTACTTTTTGCGTTCGAGTTGACCAGGATATCAGGACAAATAAGATCAGTATGGGACGAGGTGTACGCCAGGGAGATGTAATATCTCCAAAACTATTTACACTAGCCCTAGAGAATATATTTAAGGAAATACAGATGGAGAACAATGGTATAAATATAGACGGCTTACATTTAAACCACCTTCGTTTCGCTGACGATATTGTGCTGATTAGTAGTGATATAACAGAACTCAGAATAATGTTAGAAGACGTAAAGCATGCGTCATCAGCCGTAGGTCTTGAGATGAACGTTAATAAAACCAAGATAATGAGTCCAGTGGGTGAACATCTAGAAATCCAAGGGCATATTATAGAAAACGTCGACAAATATATATATATCTTGGGCATACGAGCAAACTCGGCAAAGAAAACCAGACGGCAGAAATTTCCAGGAGAGTATCATTGACATGGGCAGCCTTTGGAAAGCTACAATACATATTTAAAGACCCCCACCTGCCTATATGTTTGAAAAGGAAAGTCTATGAAACCTGTATACTACCAGTTTCAACTTACGGCCTAGAAACAGTCACACTAACAGAAAAAAGTGCAAATAAGCTCAGATCGACACAACGAGCCATGGAACGAAGGATGCTGGGGATCAGTTTAAAGGATAAAGTCAACAACGAAACCATTCGACAAAGAACAAAAGTCACAGATATAATGGAACGCGTCGCACACCTTAAGTGGCAATGGGTCGGTCACGTCGCTAGACAAAATGAGGATAGATGGTCGAAAAGATTAATCCAGTGGCGCCCTAGAGAAACGAGAAGAAGTGTAGGAAGACCAGCAAAAAGATGGCTGGATGATGTTAAGAAAATGGCGGGGAATCGCTGGCAACATATAGCTCAGGACCGAAGTGCATGGAAGAGGTTAGAAGAGGCTTATGTCATGCAGTGGACAGATAGATAGCTGAAGAAGAGAGAGAAGAGATTTATACTAGTCAATAACAAATCCCTTTTCTCAGTGTGGGCCTAAGGAAGGGATAGAACAGGTATAATAAGGTCGGTGTAATCATGGGCATTACCAGATATATCTGGATTTTAATTCAATGTGTGGAATTTTCATTTTGACATAAAAAGATCTTTATTTCTTCACTTATGTGTTATCAGAACTAAATTCAATTAACCTTTATCTCAACATCCAGTGCCGATATACTAAATCTGATGAGATTTTAAGAATCCCACATCAAAAATACCCTTAAACAGTACTTTACTTCGCGCCACAAAAAAAATTATTTTCTTGATCTGTGTTATAATTCTTTTCAGTGACATGGTTATTCTTTGCGGTTCTCTGGATGGCAATTGGCGTCTCCAGTAGAGATGAAGACGAGGCAGTCTATTCCCAATGTTTGATGGGTATCTCTAACTTTTCCGGTTATTTCTTGTTCAGCATTGAAACTCAAACTAGCATTGGCTACGGAAATAGATCGATAACGCAGAACTGCTTTGGAGCTGTGATTCTCGTGTGTTGTCAGATCTTGATAGGAATGGGACTAGGAGGAACCATGGTGACCATTGTCTATGCGAAAATGATCAGCCCTAAAACTCAGCACTCAGATCGCTGCTTCACTAAAAATGCTGTGGTAAGGAACATATCAATGGTTCAATATTCAAATCTTCATATTTCATGTACACCTTCTTTTGTCCAGTTATCGTCTCCACCAAACAGTAAGCAAACAAAACAAAAACGCATTTTTTTCTTCACATCCGCACATCCATAAAATATTTCCGTAAACGTTTGTGTCAAACTTCCGCGTAAACCCCGCTCGATTCTTATAGCCGGGTTGCACTTGACTTAAATTCAATACGGGCATAGCTCGTTCATTGTTTTTAATATTTACCTTGTCCACCGAACTCAACGAACTAAAGTTTAATTTCGTTAGATCACACACCCTCATTGTCAGTCCTTAAATCCTCAACGCAACTTTATAGCACGTAACAATTGCTACTATTCATTCGGTTTATTCCTCTCTGGGTTCCTATTTCCGCGCCCAAATCGTCACTGAAAACTGCGTGGTACTAGCGGACTATCCTGATCTCTGATTGGTCACGTTTGCCGTTTCCATGGTAACCGGCGTTTACGCTTTGGGCTTTCGAGATTTCGCCCCCGATCATAGTACGGAGTGCGGACGATCATCGGTCATAGTATACCTTGTCCATGCGCAGGCTTAACGCAAATGTTATTATTGTGAAATATAGATGGTGGCTAGGTAAAAATGTAGTAATGTTAATTGAATATTGCATCCAATTTGAAGACAATAGCACGAATATGAAATATTTAAATTAATTTTGTATGTATATACGTCATTTTTCTACGGAGGGCGGCTCCCCGCAGCCCCCCCTTAACAGCTGCCCCTGACTTCGATACCTACACGGTTGCTTTACTAGCAAAAATCTTTTCGACTTGAACGACAATTTAATAAGATGTTTAAATTACGATGATTTAGTAAATTATAAATTAGATTCATCAAATATATCACGATTACTTGATTTATTTATGACGAGTAAATAAAATAGCCGAAATGTTTTCATGATCGTGGTGAATTCGGAGCCCAAATTCACATAATACTAATTTCGCAATGTTTACAGAGACTTGTCAATAGCGACGTGTCTCTCGGCTTCGTCCGTGCCATCATAAACTACATCCAATATCCAATTATTACAAGAAAATACTAACGTCACAGGTGAATTGCGCTTAAATTTACAAATATTGAAATCTGGTTTGCAGTTTTTGGCGCTCTTGTTCCTCGGAGCAGACTGCTTATCAATTTGCCCAAATGTCTGTAATTTTAAATTTTTGGCTGAAAATGGTCTTGAACGATTTGGTTTGACTCACTGATCAAGAATCCGTGGTCGAAATCGATTCTGTCCGGCCGTCCGGCCGTTAACACGATAACTCTCGAACGGAATGAGCTAGACAGTTGAAATTTTCAGAGTAGGTTTGAGGGATAAATATCTCGGTTAAGTTCGTTATTGGGCTAAATCGGTCTAATAGGTTCGGAGTAACGAAAAAAAATATTTTTTTTTACATTACAACTTTTAAATTCAAATTATTTGAAGATGCAGTTTCATCATAAGAATCTATTGTTATCATTTTCAACTCTAACAAGCTAATACTTTCCGAGATATGAAGTTTCAATAATACATCGTTAGTTCTATGTATTCACAGAATGTGAACACAGAATGTGAACACAGAATCTATCTGTGTTCACTGTTCATAAAGGTCAACTTTTCTAGCTATTAGAAATTGTCAATTCGTAGGTTGAAAATACTTTCTCTTGGAAAATAAGTATCCAATTTTTGAATTTGTGAATATATACAAGACTGTTTTGAAACCGAAAATAATATTGACTGATTACATATTGAATAATTTATGTATGAATATTGGGGATAATGTTTCAGAAGATTTAGAATTGGATCATTTCAATGATGTAGTTTATGGAGGCAATAGGAAAGAAGAACCTAATGGAATCATCAAAAGAAATTACTGTTCGTTGACCACTTAGGTTGATATTACCTTTTACTTCCTTAAGTAGTGAGACATGTTCCTATATACAGTATTTTCATAATGTTGTTAGCAAAAAAATACTGAAATATGGATCTACATTTGTGTATCAAACATTTTTTCTTGAGTTAAGCTTCATAATACACAGAAGAATGTGTTAGTGGTATGAACTATTAAATTTTAAATAATTATGAAATGAAAAGAGGATAGTATTTTATTAATATATTTTGAACTATTAAGATAATTTGTTCGTAATCCACTACCTACTCAAATATCAGGAATAAATGGACAATCTGCTATGATTGTCTCCAGTCTTGCTCTAGACATTTCGATGATACTTTCCTTTGGTATTTCGAGTTGTGAAAACTATGCACCGAGTGTAAGTTGCAACAACCCATTTCACGTTGTTGAATCATTGCAGATTGCTCATTTAATCTTGATAAATAAATTTTATGAGAATTTTTGAGCATTGAAGCATTCTACAGATTGCTCTTTTTTTTTAAGATAATTTTTGAAGCATTTTTTTTAAACGACACTTTTTTTTTAATTAAATTTCTTTCATGATGCAGTTCTATCATAGGAATCCATTGATATAATTCCCAACTCTGAGAAACCAATACTTTCGGAGATATAATTTGCCTGTTTGAACAAGAGCGCCAAAAAGCTTCTGTCCACAGGGCTTGAACCAATTTTTAATAAATAAATCAGTTTTTCAAAATTTAGGTCGCGTCTTTTGAAACTTTCACATTATCGGCAATTACTAAAGTATTTTACTATATGATACAATTGTGATATCGTTCAAAAAATGTCGAGAATTATTAACTCTAATCTGTTAAGCGTTAAGTTTCGAGAAGAAAAAATTGGCATAAAATTTTATGAATTCAAATCTTTTTTGCCGGCATGTTCATGTTGACCAAATATCTGTAATTTTCGAATTTTTGCCGAAAATGTTCTCAAGCGATTAGGTTTGGTTAGGAACGACAAATATAGCGAATTTTCAAGTTGAGTTCGTTATTGGGCATAATCGGCCGAACGGTTTGTTATACCTATCAGAATTTTGTTGTTATTTTCTCAATAACTCAAAAAATTTTTGCGCGTATGTTCTGGGGAACATCGCTTTATCATTTTGCAAAAATGTCTGCAATTTTCGAATTTTTTGCCGAAAATGGTCTCAAACGACTAGGTTCAACTCACTGATGAAGAATTAGAGGTCAAATTTAATTCTGTCTGGCCGGCCGTTACCACGATTACTTGAGAACGGAAAGATACAGAGACTTGCAATTTTCGGGGTAGGTGGCGCATCCAAATACAACGGACAAATTCGTTAATGGGCATAATCTGCCCAACGGTTTCCGAGTAATAATTTTGTCATCAACCAATACAGGTCCGAACGAATTGAAATTTGGTGAATAGTTGTAGAATACAAACCTAAGAACGTTTATGGAATTTAGTAGAAAGGTATCATTAGAAAATTGAAAAAAATAATATTTATCACCTCAACCCGAGAACTGAAGAAGATAGGGACTCGAAATTTTCAGGTCAAGTTTTGCTTCTGAGTGCGACATTTGAGTTTGTTTATAGGCATAATCGCCCAAACGGTTTTTGAGTTATACTCATCTGAAATTTTGTTCTTATTTCCTCAGTAACTCGAAAACCACAGAACCGATCCTATTCAAACATGGTTACTAGTTGTAGAATACCAACGCGAAAATTCGAAAGGATCTTTTCAACAGAAGATTTAAAAAAAAATCATTGAAAAAATTCTATATATCCGAAACTATTCATCTGACATCGCTGAAATTTTGCGAAAGCCTTCAGAACTTAGCTGTACTGTCACGTTCCAAGTTTGAACACGATCGGATCTATATTGTTGGAGATTCGAGCAGCCATGTGTGAGTTCAGTAGCTGGATGGGTGACCGTTGCCTGGATAACTTCCGAACGAAAGGAGATAAATACTTGCAATTTCCAGGGTAGGTTGCGCATCCGAATGGGATGGTTAAGTTCGTTTTTGGGCATAATCGCTCTAACGGTTTTGGAGTTATATTCACCTGGAATATTATTTCCTCGATAACTCAAAAAATATACACTCGATCGAATTGAAGCTTGAACTAGTTGTAGAATATCGACATAAAGACGTGTGTGAAATTTTGTGAGAACACTACCCCTAGGAAATTTCAAAAAAATTACGAACAAAAAATGGTTCAAGCGCTGACATGAAGTCGGGAGTTTTTGCGCGCATGTTCTATTGTCTGAGAATGGACAATAGAACATGCGCGCAAAAGCTCCTGACTTCACGTCAGTGCTTGTTTATCTTGTATCTTGCTTCTGAATGTTAGCGATTTGTCCCAATTCGGCCTTCCTAAATCCTCCAATGGCATACACCTCCACTGGTTTAAAAATAATTTCATTTCAGATTTGTCAACGAGATAGTGAGCTGTGTCTCATATTCAGAACAAGAGATTCTTCAAGAAAGTATGAATTTCAGAACTCGATAAGAGCTTTCTTGATCAAGATGAAAAATGGAGACTATTTACTGAAGACTTTAAAATTGGAACCGATGGGAATCGTAATATGGCCAACGGAAATCGTTCATAAGATAACTGAATCGAGCCCTTTTTGGGACCTTTCCGCCAAAGATTTAGTATCTAGAAAGTATGTATTGTTTATTTGTAGTTTTAATTCTATAATTTTGGCGCAATGTCATAGCGAGAGTTGAAGTGGCCCAAGCATTTTACTCGCTTTTTCCAGATTTCTAACATCAATGATATTAATAATAATAACTTAAAACTGTACTCTTCTTCCAAGGCAGCTCTACAACAACTACTGAATATCGTTGCTGAATACATCTCAGCAATAGGAATGTCATTCGGACAAGTGTGCTGTTTTTCATCTAAGCAGAGGAATAACTGAAGAAACAGGAGAAGACATCGTCCTCAAAGGGTGATAAGCATTCGACACCTATAAAAGGAAGAAACATACAAATTCCTTGGGATGAAACAACGAGGTGCACTGAAGTCAACCCAAATCAACGATGCCTTAACAGCTAGCTACAAAAAGAAGATCCGAGATATATGGAAGTCACAGCTGTCCGGGAAAAATAAAGTATCTGCTACGAACTACTTGGCAGTTCCGATAATCACCTACTCATTCGGGATAGTTAACCGGACAGTGAATGAAATTCTCGAGCTAGACAGAACCACTCGTAAAGTGATGAACGTGCGTGAATCGTAGCCTGCATCCCAACTTCTCGATTCAAAAAATATACCTTCCATGAGCGCAGGGTGACAGAGATTTGCAAAGTTTCGAATACCAACACCATCAACAAACGTTGAAAATGACAATAAGGATATTGAGAAGTGAAGACCCGCTTCTCAATATAGTGGCTCATCATTGAATTAGCAAGCCAGGAGCTTTTCTATTTAGGGCTGGTCAGAGAGTTTTGGAGAAGCTCAGTATAACTGGAATATCCATCGATCATGAGCTAGCAGGAACACCTATCCAACAACTTGACAGATCTACGTCATAAAGCCAGATAAAGTCCTGCTAGACAAAGAACTGAAGGTATTGTTCGTCATAGAATTTTCCTCCCCCGCTGAAAATAATGTGATGATAAAAAAAGCAGAAGAGGGAAATATACGAGGATTTAATGTTTGAACTGGGAATCCTGGACCCAAGGCATAAAGATGGGATGGTCGTTCTAATCATAGGACGCCTAGGCGGAATGAGAGCGAACTACGTGGCAGAGTTGCGGATGATTCCGACCTATAGATGCCTGGCCGAGGAATTGGCACACAGAATGCAGAAAGCAGTGTTGCTCGCATCACCTCGAGTCATCAGGTCCCATCAACTGTGAATGCCGCTTGCAGCTCATCTCTTTTGTTAAAGGACGCTGTAATGATTTCTCCTGTCGAGCGGAAAAAAAACCTTTTATTTCACAATCTAAAATACCAATGAAGAGTAATATCGTCAAGAAAAAAAAATTAAAGCAAACGGCAATTCATGAATTATCTGGTGAACAGCGAGCTATTATTTTGCCCAAATGATTGTACTTTTTTGTCTTCTTAATTCGAATTTACCATGGTACCATGGTAAATTAAATTAAGAATGTCTAATACAGAAGAATGGACAATATAATTTACCATGGTAAATTCGAGAGTGTGCAATACAGGAGTATGGACAATAGAACATACGCGCAAAAGCTGCTGAACCAATTTTTTTTTTCATAATTTTTTTAAAATTTTCTATGGGTTCAGTCCTTACAAAATTTTAAACACGTCTTTATGTCGATATTCTACAACTAGTTACCAGGCTTCAATTCGATCAAGTCTATATTTTTTAAGTTATCGAGGAAATAATATTCCAGGTGGGTATATCTCTGAAACCGTTGGGCCGATTATGCCCGTAATCGAACTTAACTCTCCCATTCGTATACGCAACATATGTACCCTGAAAATTGCAAGTCCCTATTTCCTTTCGTTCGAAAGTTATCGAGGCAACGGTCACCCATCCATCTCCAAACCTCACACAAGACTGCTCGAATCTCCAACAATATATATCCGATCTTGTTCAAACTTGAAACTTGGCAAAAGAGTTAGGTTCTAAAGGCTCTCGTAAAATTTCAGCTATGTCGGACGAACAATATCAAATTTAAAATTTCCTAATTTTGGGAGGATTCTAATTTGAATGATCTTTAAAAATATTATTAAGAATCTCAAAATATTAACAGAATAAATTATTAACTAAGGAGGAAACTATGTTTATCTAACTCTAAAACTATATTACACTAACCTTAAACAAGCTTAACCTAATATTCCTTATTCTATGTCAATTTGCTGGGAAGTTCTTTCCAATCCTAGATAATCCTTCTTTCACTTCTTATATCACTCCTTCTTCTAATTAATTCTCTCTTCTACTTCTAGATACAATGGATCCAATATGATACTTTCCTATTTATATCCTTTTTAAGATTAGATGATTTATTTCATTCAATAAAGTGAGTTTTTCTCTAATTATAGGGAGGACAATTTTTGTGTCACTCCAATATATATTATTATATATATACACTAACTAATTATATATATTACACTAACCTTAAACAAGCTTAACCTAATATTCCTTATTCTATGCCAATTTGCTGGGAAGTTCTTTCCAATCCTAGATAATCCTTCTTTCACTTCTTATATCACTCCTTCTTCTAATTAATTCTCTCTTCTACTTCTAGATACAATGGATCCAATATGATACTTTCCTATTTATATCCTTTTTAAGATTAGATGATTTATTTCATTCAATAAAGTGAGTTTTTCTCTAATTATAGGGAGGACAATTTTTGTGTCACTCCAATTTCCAATTCTAAATCTACTGTCCATTCAATTTTTTTTCATTTCCCCTGGATTCCTTTTATTCGAACTCTCAGCCAAACCTGATTTCTTCTATTTAATTATTCAATCAAATCATCCAAATGGCTTGCGTCGAGAAAACGATGATTTGATTGCATGTTACTATATTCTTTCCTTCTTCCTTGCTTATAATTTCTTTCAAATGTAACATACTGGTTGTAGATATACTTTTAGTTATCACAGATGTGAAAGTCTTTGGCAGAAATCGAAAAACTTTTGGTGAATTCACTAAATTAACTAAATAAATTAATTATTTATGTGTCAAACCTACAATTTCTTAAACATTTAGATTTTTAATGAAAAATACAATTTCAAATTTCTTTTATTTTGAGAGCCTCAACATTTTCCATAACAAAACCCAAATTTAATATTTAAAACTTTTTTTTTTTATTTTTAAAATATTAAAATTTCTACTTTCCCAAAATAAAAATAATTCAAATTTTTAAATGTAAAATCAATTTTGAATAAATTTATATACATCGTTAATATTGAAAATTCCCCTGATTCTATCAGTTCCTATTTCTTTTAATCTATAACTATTCAAACTGTTCTCATTGTCAACCATATATGGTCCTTCAAACGGAGGTTCTAATTTTGCACAGATATCCCTATTCTTGTTAAATACTCTATGTGAACGTATCAGGACTAAATCTCCTTTTCTAAATCTAACTTGTTTCCTTCTTTGCTTTCTCTCCATGTTCTTATAATATTTTTCCCTGTGGAATTTATTTTTAAAAGTCTCGAAATCCTTTAATTTCATCTCTTTATTGTTGAACCACAACAATGCTTCTTCCAACAGTTGATTTCTAATGAACTCTTGGAATTGTATAAATTATGTGAAACAGAATTCTTTATTTTCTAAATATTTCATAAATGCCACTGGATGCTGCTTCTTAACTCTTCCATCAAAGTTCATTCTACTTTCACCTAAATTAAACATTCCAAATATCCCAATACTTTCCTTAGCTATTACTCTTTCCAACTTCTCATTTTGTTGCTCTATTCTTTCATTTTGCATTTCTACATTCTTGTACATTTCATTTTTATTCAACACCAACTGTTTATTAAAATCTTTCCTTATATTGCCCTCAATTAGCTCTAATTCCCTGTGATATATCCTTGTGTTCATTTCCATTTTCTTTTCTAATATTTCTTCTGTTGCAATTATAATTTTTTTGTTAATTCTTCATTTATTGTTATAATGTCTTCTTCTGTCTTCTTTTCCATTCTTGCATACTTTCCATTTATTGCTCATAATATATCCCTCAAATTAGGTTCAACCTCATTTTCTTGACTAGGACTGCCTATCACATTATCATCTCCTCTTTCTCCAATCATTGTTTTACTACGAGTTTCCATTTTATGATTGACTATGAGATCAAATTTTGTATAGTTGATTTAATAATAAGAAAAAATCTATTCAAATTATTCAAGCCTAAACGTTGGGCGCCATTTTGTTATGATACGATAATAGAATTTTGAATTTTGTAAATTCGTTACAAGTATTACCTAATCAGTATCAAACAATATCAAATTTAAAATTTCCTAATTTTGAGAGGATTCTAATTTGAATGATCATTAAAAATAAAAATAAAAATTAAGAATCTCAAAATATTAACAGAATAATTTATTAACTAAGGAGGAAACTATGTTTATCAAACTCTAAAACTATATTACACTAACCTTAAACAAGCTTAACCTAATATTCCTTATTCTATGCCAATTTGCTGGGAATTTCCTTCCGATCGTAGATAATCCTTCTTTCACTTCTTATATCACTCCTTCTTCTAATTAATTCTCTCTTCTACTTCTAGATACAATGGATCCAATATGATACTTTCCTATTATACAGTGTGGAACAGCCAAATGGAATAAATTCGATAACGGATAAATGAGAGCGTGTTTGGAAAAACGCTTGGACACGGTGATTTGTATTTTTAACTGAGCATTTTTTCAAAAAAATAAAATTATATAGGGTGCGTCATGTGACAGTGGCCAATACCCACTTTCTTATTTTAAATGCAAGCCCCTGTATATTATTAATTTTTTGGATTCTTCAGAGAATTCTAGACATAAATCATGTACAATGTCCTATACCTATCTTCAACTGTTTCGGAAATATTAAGTGTTTTCAGATTTATTACAAAAATTAACATTAAAAAAAGAAAATTATTTTATTTCACAAATTCGCTACATTACACTAAAAACCTAATAATTAATACTGATTATTTCTTAATAATTAAAAAAAAAAACAAAAAAATATTAATGTCAATGTAGTAAATGTTCAAAATGCTCGCCGCGAACGTCTTGGCAACATGCTAATCTGGTATATCAGTAAAAAGAAACGCAGGAATGGTTTTTGTTTACTTTCTCATTATCAAGAGCTAAATGGGAAATAAGTATTGAATGTAATGTAGCGAATTTGTGAAATAAAATAATTTTCTTTTTGGCGCTCTAGTTCCTCGGAACTGAGTGCTTATCAATTTGCCCAAATGTCTGTAATTTTGGAATATTTCGATGAGAATGGTCTTAAACGATTTGGTTCGACTCACTGATCAAGAATCCGTGGTCGGAATTCATTCTGTCCGGCCGGCCGGCTGGCCGTAAGCACGATAACTCTCGAACGGAATGAGCTAGAGAGTTGAAATTTTCAGAGTAGGTTTGGGGGATGAATATCTCGGCTAAGTTCGTTATTGGGCAAAATCGGACAGATGGTTTCGGAGTAACAAAAAAAAAATTTTTTTTTACGAAACAAATTCCAAATCAAATTTTTTTTAATAAGCAGTTTTATCATAAGAATCCATTCATATCATTTTCAACTCTAACAAGCTAATACTTTCGGAGATATGATTTTTCAAAATTTCAATAATAAATCGTATTTCAACGTTGTCACAGAATGATATTATTCTATGTATGAATATGAATTGTCATAATGTCAAATGATGTTCCTGAGACATTATCTAATCAGTCGAAGAATTGTGAGCGAAGTGAGAAAAATCTCAGTTGTTTGCTCCCAAATTAGAGTTTCTCAGAAAATTCTTACATTTCGGAACTGAACATGAAGTAAGAGATCTGAGAGTAGTGAGACTGCTTTTCATCCATAGACATAGATATAACTCTCGAACGGAATGAGGTAGGTAGTTGAAATTTTCAGAGTAGTTTAGGGAGATGAATATCTCGGTGAAGTTCGTTATTGGGCAAAATTGGCCAGATTTAATTTGATTTCTTCCATGGTGCTTTTCTCATTCTCATGATTGCTCATTTAATCTTGATAAATAAACTATTATTTGAATTGAATTTCCTTTAGGATACAGTTCTATTATATGAATACATTGATATAATTCCCAACTCTGAGAAACCAATACTTTCAGAGATATAATTTGTCTGTTTGAACTAGAGCGCCAGAAAGCTCCTGTCCACAGGGCTTGAACCCATTTTTTTAATGTTAATTTTTGTAATAAATCTGAAAACACTTAATATTTCCGAAACAGTTGAAGATAGGTATAGGACATTGTACATGATTTATGTCTAGAGTTCTCTGAAGAATCCAAAAAATTAATAATATACAGGGGCTTGCATTTAAAATAAGAAAGTGTGTATTGGCCACTGTCACATGACGCACCCTATATAATTATTTTTTTTTTAAAATGCTCAGTTAAAAATACAAATCGCCGTGTCCAAGCGTTTTTCCAAACACGCTCTCATTTATCCGTTATCGAATTTATTCCATTTGGCTGTTCCACACTGTATATCCTTTTTAAGATTAGATGATTTATTTCATTCAATAAAGTGAGTTATTCTCTAATTATAGGGAGCACAATTTTTGTGTCACTCCAATTTCCAATTCTAAATCTACCATAAATCTACTGTCCATTCAATTTTTTCTCGTTTCCCTGGATTCCTTTTATTCGAACACTCAGCCAAACCTGATTTCTTCTATTTAATTATTCAATCAAATCATCCAAATGGCTTGCGTCGAGAAAACGATGATTTGATTGCTTGTTACTATATTCTTTCCTTCTTCCTTATTTTAATTTCTTTCAAATAAATGTAACATACTGGTTGTAGATATACTTTTCGAAATCACAGATGTGAAAGTCTTTGGCAGAAATCGACAAACTTTTCGTGAATTCACTAAATTAACTAAATAAATTAAGTATTTATGTGTCAGACCTACAATTTCTTAAACATTTAGATTTTTAATGAAAAATACAATTTCAATTTTCTCTTATTTTGAGAGCCTCAACATTTTCCATAACAATATATATATATATATATATATATATATATATATATATATATATATATATATATATATATATATATATACTCCATTCACTTTTATAAAGTCTCCCGGTTTGCCATGAAACTTTGACACATTTCACCGTGTATATTTTGAAAATGTTAGGTTATGCTCATTTTCCTGTCAGATAACTACGCAACGTTGTCCTCTCTACATAGAAGTCGTAGTAATTACGTATTTTTCAAAATGTAAATTTACTTCGGATAAATAATTAATTTGAGAAGATATTATGTGAATTCAACAATTCCAAAGACCTGGTGACTGTTCAAGAAAATTTTTCATCTGTTGTTACTATGGAAAATATTTCACGTATGTAAACTGGTGAAACTGGTTGGAAGATTCAGTTATACTATTTTTTTGCACGAAAATCAAGAATCACTCGTTGAAATGTTAATGAAAATAATAGATACAGTAGTCCGTTTCTTTGTGATAGTGATAGTTCATTTGAAGAAAGAATATCCCGGCAGAACTTCTAAACGAACAGACGTACCTGTGGAATTCCCCACTTTTCGTAATTCTCAAGAAATAAGCCTACAGAAGACATAAATACCTTGTTGCACATCTTGAAATACACCAGTTTAAAAATGTAGTAGTCACTGTTAAACCTTCATAAAATATAGTGATAGGATATAGGAAACTAAGTAATTCCATTCCAGAGTTCAATATGTCCTAAGACAGAATGAAGTTTTCATATTGCATATTTCAGTTCTGTATAGCACTTCCTGATGTATACTTTGTCACTGGTTCCGGCATTTTAAATTTCAAAGCGAAGAGTTCTTTATTTTTCGAAGATAATGATATGTTATAATATTTTGTCTAAGATAGAATATTATGTTGATTGTTGAGAGTAGAAATTGGCAACGTCTGAGAGAATTGTTTTGACATTGACGATATTTCAGAAGTGCCAACCTGCCTTTGTTTTAGTTACAAAAACCTGACAGACCTAAATCATGGCCAACCGGGAGACTTTATAAAAGTGAATATATATATGTGAATATATATATATATATATATATATATATATATATATATATATATATATATATATATATATATATATATATATATATATATATATATATATATATATATATATATATATATATATATATATATATATATATATATATATATATATATATATATATATATATATATATATATATATATATATATATATATATATATATATATATATATATATATATATATATATATATATATCGCGATGGCGTACCATCTGGCTTCCGTATAGATTTGTAGCGCTGTGACATCCTGCAATATACACGCATGTGTATATAGAGCAACTTAATTGCATCGAAATCACGCTCAAAGTGGGTTCCTACCATTTGGCATCAATGGAATATAGATACATGCCTGGATACGGAATGATATTTACATTTTTTCTGAAGGAGTGTATGATGTTTATAATGGTTCATATGGTTCGCGTACGATATGGCTTCCGATAATTTATTCATCGGTTGGAAAGTAGACTGCCAGATGTTCCCTTATCTTAGATGTATCAGATAAGACAAATGAATTCGACGTTTTTTCAAGCTCTCTGTATTCAGGCGGAATTATATTTTCATGTATTGAAATATAGGACTAAACGTAACAGGTTTCTTGATTACTAGATTCGGATTCAGATTATTTTTTTTTGAGAATAATTTCCTGGATTTTAGTAACTCCCAAAATTGAATCATTTATATTTTTGATTGAATTATTTCTTAAATACAATTCAGTAATTTTTTACGGTAGGTACCTACGATTGTTTGATTTTGAATTATAGGTGGATTATTACATTGATTACTTTTGAATAATTTCGCAAAGTGTCTCTAATTTCGTTGCTATTGCAACAACATATTTGAAACACAAAACTTCTACAGTCTTTCTTGTGGTTCAAACTGAAGGGCGTTCTCAAAACTGTTTTCGGAGGGTACTTCGACTTATTATTATATATAAATTGGTATTTTTCCTGCCGGCAATTTCCCAATTTTGGCCGAAAATAATCTATAACAAACAGTTCAGTCTTAATGCTGAACAATTATTGGTCAAATTCAATTCTGTCCGTCTGTCTGTTTGTGTTTTGCCGGCATTGAAAGTTGAATACGGAATATTTCGTCGAGTTCGTGAAAGCTCTTGGAGGAATAACTTTTTATTTCGATTATTTTCCTGGAAGCTGTATGAAAATGCAAGTGTAAAATAATGGAAAAGATGAAATCATATAAAAATTTTAGTGAATCGTAAAAAATGTCCCTTCAGCTCTTTAACTTAACGATAAGTTTCGGTATGTGTTTTGAATGATTTGATTTGAATTAGAACTGGGTTGGTTGAGAATGTTGCAGAGGTTTCGGTTATATCTTGGGTGCTTTGTTTTTAAAATGCTGAAATTTCAAAAGAGCTCGGAGCAGGAAACAAAGTGAAAAAACTTTTGAAATTTGGTTCTTTATAATAACTCGAAAAATACAGCTTAAATCGAATCAAAACTTGGTGAATACCAACGGTATTTCCGAACTAAATAGTTCAAACATACCGACACGAAGACTTATGCAAAATTTTGTGAGAATTGTATGCCATTTTAAATTCAAAGTTATTTTTTCGAATATTTCCGAAACTACTGATTTGAATATATTGAAATATTTCGGATGAATTATTTTCAATAATCCGGACTTCTAGCTCAGTAGATAGAACGTGTGACTCGGAACCTAGGAGGGTCACTCTAGTCATAAAATCAGAATCATGTCTATAGAAAGCACGCCAAAGCAGATTGACTTCAATATAAAAAAAAGTAAAAGTGTTAACAAAACACTGAGGAGTAGCCAGTCTAATTTGGTGGGCCTGCTAATGAGATGATTATGATTATGCCTACAGTGCTTTCGAAAAGTTACGAATTAATTCAATATTTCTTGAACTGAGAGTTCCCCCAAAAAATCCTCTGATAAGCGATTTTGTTAAAAACAAAGGCACTTTTTGACGATGACCCATATTTGTGAGTTTATCTTTAGTCGAGATATGACTTCATCAATTTTTTTTTTAATTGGCAGCACCCAATTTAGACCATGTCAATTGAAAGACCCTGTCATTTTGCGTTCACTTCGTCAAAAATATGATTATTAGCTTTTTTTTACTAAATTTAATGGTAATGATTAAAGTAGATGGAAAGTGTGCACCGCTGGCTACCTGACAGTAACCAAGGCTATTAATGAATTCTTGCTGAACATGGTCAATAAAATATAACAAACAAGTACGATTTCAACTTTTAATCTGACAGTAATAAAAACCGTCCTCAGTCGCTAAGGCAACTGCTAGACAACCATAATTTTTCACAATGTGTACGTAAAATGACAAGCACTTTCAGTTGGCAGAGTTGAAATTGGGTATTGATATTAAAAAAAATTGACGATGACGTCATATCTCCAATGTCCATATCTCCAATAATGATTACGTCGTAAATATGGGTCGTATGGAAGTGTCTATTGGAAAGTATGGAAGTGTCTGACGATTTTTCAGAAAACCTCTCAGTTTCAGCAATAATGAATTTATTCGTTACTTTTCGGAAGCTCTGTATGATTATGCTGACCCTCCTGAATCCCGAATCGCATGATATCCACTGAACTTGAAGCACTCATCATTCAATTCAAATTGGTCGTCGTGAATAAGCAAGCCAAAGAGAACTGACTTCACGTCAGTGCTTTTTTGTGTTTTTCCTGTTTTTACGCGTATGTTCTGTGGAGCATCGCGTTATCATTTTGCCCAAATGTCCGTAACTTTCGAATTTTTTCACGAAAATGGTCTCAAACGATTTGGTTCGACTCCCCAATGAAGAATTCGAGGTCAAATTTGCTTCTGTCTGGCCGTCCGGCCGTTGCCACGATAACTTGAGAACGGAAAGAGCTATCGACTCTTCAGCGAAATTTTCAGGGTAGGTGGCGCATCCCAATACGACGGACAATTTGTTAATGGGCATAATCGGCCCAATGGTTTCCGAGTACCTAATAATTTTGTTTTCAACCAACATGTATCCGATCAAATTGAAACTTGGTGAGTAGTTGTAGAATATGAACCTAAGCACGTTCGTAAAATTTTGTGAGAATCGTATGGCTAGATAATTATTAAAAAATTATAAAAATATATTTTTCCTGTCACGATAACTTGAGAACGGAAAGAGATAATGGCTTGCAGTTTTCAGGATAGGTTGTGCATCCGAACGCGACATTTGAGTTCGTTTATAAGCATAATCGGCCAAGCGATTTTAGAGTTATAGCCATCTGAAATTTGGTTGTTTTTTCTCCTCTTTAACTCGAAAAATACTAAACTGATTGAATTGAAAAATGGTTATTAGTTGTAGAATGCCAACGCGAAAATTCTTGCAAAATTTCGTGAGGATAGTATTTGCAGAAAATTTTTGAGAAATCATTGAAAATGAAAAAAAAGTTATATATATCAGTAAATATTAGTCTGAAATTGATGAAATTTTGCAAGAGCCTTCAGAACCTAACTGTACTGCCAAGTTTTGAGTTTTAACACGATCGGTTAAATATTGTTGGAGATTCGAGCAGCCTTGTGTGAGTTCAGTAGATGAGTGACCGTTGCCTCGATAACTTTCGAACGAAAGGACATAGGGACTTGTAATTTCCAGGGTAGGTTACTTATCCGAATGGAAGAGTTAAGTTCGTTTTTGGGCATAATCGGTTTAACGGTTTCCGATTTATACCCACCTCTAATATTATTTCCTCGATTGAGTTATCGAGGAAGTAATATTACACGTGGGTGTAACTCAGAAACTGTTAAACCGATTATGCCCAAAAACGAACTTAACTCTCTCATTCGGATACGCAACGTACCCTGAAAATTACAAGTCCCTATCTCCTTTCTCTCGAAAGTTATCGAGACAACGCTCACATAAAGATTCGATCGAATTGAAGCTTGCTAACTAGTTCTAGAAAATCTACATTAATACGTGAATTTACCATGGTAAATTCAAATTAGGAGTGTCATACAGGAGAATGGACAACATAATTTACCATGGTAAATTCGAATAAAGGTGTCCAATACAGGAGAATGGACAATATAACATACGCGCAAAAGCTCCTGACTTCACGTCATTGTTTGAACCAATTTTTGCAGGATTAATTTCACCTACCTATTAGTCTTTATTTTTTGTTGGGTGTTAGGATCGGAGGTTTCATAGGAAGAGAACGTTGAGTGTAAGATTAGACTTTGACTCCGCCTATCGCATCTCCCCAACATCTTGAAAAGTGTAATTTGAATATTATTGGAGTTTAATTAATACTTACTAGAAGAGACCTAATTACTAGACTATTTCTATACCGGCTCAGGGCTCGAACTCAGGACTTGAAATTCGCGAGCCAATAGGCTAACTTCATCACGTCATATTACTTCATTAAATCAGTCAAAAAGTCATGTGAATAAATCTGAAAATTGTCTCAGAGCTCTCCGAATATACCATTATCCCATCATAAACGCTTCATGCAAACACCCTAGTATATTTAGCTATAAATTTCAGCAATATTTTGTTCCTTGTTTGGAAATATGTTCTGTATGAATAGTGACAAAATTGTTATACTCGGTTACAAATAGCCGGCTGTCAGGGCGGCGTTGGGTGGCACTGTTTCAGAAATATTTATATTAAGAATACTGTCGAAAATGGTCACGAACGATTAGGTTCGATTCACTTTTGAGGAATTTGAGATCGAATTCAATTCTCTCTGGTTGACTGTTCGTTACCAGAATAACTTTCGCACGCAGACAAATAGCGACTAGCAATTTTCAGGTTAGGTGATGCATCTGAATGCAATGCTTTAGTTTGTTAATGGGTATAAACGGTTTCGCAGTAATGACATTTGAAATTTTCCCAATATTTCAACAAATACCCGTACAAGTCCGATCGAATTGACAATTGGTAAATAGTCGTGTTCCACTATAAAAACGGCTAAAAAAGCATTGACGTGCGACAATCTGCTTTGGAGCGCATGCTAGATATGATAATGATTATACTGACCCTCCTAGGACTTTCCAAAGGAGATCTCTCAGAAGCTCCTAGGGGTATGTGTGACGAAGGAGTGGCAGTTGTGTTCTTTGTCAACTTTGCAACTCTATCCTCACGCCAGCTTAGACACAGCACTGTTAAGTTTTCATTGGACAGTAAATGGTATCCACTACCCTCTGAGTAGATTTCCGACCCGTTCTATCCACTGAGCTTGAAACACTCATCATTCAATTCAAATTTGCCATCGTGAACGTGCGCGCCAAAGAGCACTGACCTCACGTCAGTGAAAATATATTTTATGAAACCGATCAGTCGGTCTATCTAAATTTAGCATCAAATTGTAGAATAATGACCTTAATATGCATGCGAATTATTGTATTGATAAAGTTGCCAAAAAGTGTAAAAAAAAATTTTTAAAAATTTCAAAATTTTGTTTCCATAATAACTCTCGAAGAGAATGAGCTTGGCAGCTGAAATTTTCAGAGTAGATTTGGGAGATAGATATCTTGAAACGGCATTTTGAAAAAAATTGAATTTGAAATTTGTTATGAACAAATTTCAAATTCAAGATGCCGTTTCATCATAAAAATCCAATTATATAATTTTCAGAGTAGATTCGAGGAACGAATGTCTCGGATAAGTTCGTTATTGGGAAGAATCGGTCAGTTTGAATTTAATTTCTTTCATGATGCAGTTCTATGGTAAGAATCCATTTATATAATTCCCAGAGACCAATAATTTCGTTGATATGATTTGTCAAAGTTCGAACAAGAGCGCTAAAGCTCCTGTCCATAGGGGTTGAACCAATTTTTTAATATATTTCTCGATCGTTTCGTGCTCTCACACTAGACAATTCTCCTGTATAGGACACAAAATTCGAATTTAACATGGTAAATTCGAATTAAGAGTGTCCATTACACGCGAATGGACAATAGAACATAGGCGCAAAAGCTCCTGACTTCACGTCAGTGCTTAAACAAATTTTTTTTTCGTACGTGTACGGTTCTTACAAAATTTCACACACGTCTTTATGTCGATATTCTACAAATAGTTACCAAGCTTCAATTCAATCGAGTATATATTATTTTTGAGTTATCAAGGAAATAATAATCCAGGTGGGCATAACTCCGAAACCGATATACCGATTATGCCCAAAATCGAACTTGACCCTCCCATTTGGATGCGCAACCTACCCTGAAAATTGTAAGTCCCTATCTCCTATTTCTAGTGAAACGATACTCGTGAAATTTCACAAGAATTTTCGCGTTGGCAATCTACAACTAATTACCATGTTTGAATTGGATCGGTTTTGTATTTTTCGAGTTATTGAGGAAATAACAACCAAATTTCAGATAGATGTAACTCCAAATACGTTTGGTCGATAATGACTATAAACAGATTCCGATGTCGCATTCGGCTGCGACCCTACCCTGAAAATTGCGAATCGCTATCTCTTGCTGTTCTCTTATTATCGTTAGATACATAATATTTGTTCCCAATTTTTTTTTTAAATTCACTAGCAGTACAATCCTCACAAAATTCCACACGTCTTTATGTCGATATTCTACAACTAGATACCAAGTTTCAATTGGATCGGGTCTGTATTATTTGAGTTATCGAGAAAATAATATTCCAGATGGTTATAACTCCGAAACTGCTGGGCCGATTTATGCCCAAGCAAGCCTGAAAATTTCAACTCCCTACCTCTTTTCGTTCGAAAGTTATCGAGGCAACGTTCACCCATTCAACTACTGAACTTATCCAAGGCTGCTCGGATTTTCAAAAATATACATTCGATCGTGTTCAAACTTGGAATTTAGTAGTAGAGTTAGGTTTTGAAGGCTCTCGCAAAATTTCAGTGATGTCGGGCGAATAGTTTCTGATATATAGAATTTTATTCAATGATTTACAACTATTTTTTTTAAATTTTGTAATTATACGATTTTTGCGAAGTGTTGCAAGAACTTCCGTGCCGAAATTTTACAACTAGTAACAAAGTTTGAATTGAATCAGTTCTGAATTTTTCGAGTTATTGAGGAAATAAATTCGAATGTCGAATTCATATTCACAACTTACCGTGAAAATTGCAAGTCGCTATCCCTTTTCGTTATCGTGCCGTAAATAATATTTTATAATCATGTTTTAAAAAATTTTCAGCAAAACGATTCTTACAAAATTTCACAAACGTCTTCAAATTTGTATTCTACAAATTCGTACCAAGTTTCAATTCGATCGGATCTGTATTGGTTGATGACAAAATGATTACTCAGAAACTGTTGGGGCGATTATGCCCATTAACGAAATTGTCCGCCGTATTTGGATGGTCCACCTACTTTGAAGTTTTCAAGTCGCTCTCTCTTTTCATTCTCAAGTTACCGTCGAACGGCCGGCCGACCGGGCAGAATCGAATTTGACCTCTAATTCTTCATCAGTGTGTCGAACCTAGTCGTTTCAGAACATTCTCGTCAAAAAATTCGAAAATTACACACATTTGGGCAAAATGATAACGCGATGTTCCCCTGAACATACGCGCAAAAATGAAAGCTTGAGCTCTCTGACTGAACGCTATGTTTCGATAGACCTTTTTGCGCGTATGTTCTGGGGAACATCGCGTTAACATGTCTTTATCGAATCTTTTGCTGAACATGATATCAAACGATTGGGTTCGACTCCCCGATGAAGGATTCGAGGTCAAATTTCATTCTGTCAAGCCGGACAGTCGGCCGTCCGTTGCCACGATAACTTGAAAACGGAAAAATGTAGCGACTTAAAATTTTCAGGTTAGGTGGTGCATTCCAATACGACGGACAAGTTCGTTAATGGGCATAATCGTCCCAATGGTTCCGAGTAATAATTTTGTTTTCAAGCAATACATGTCCGATCGAATTGAAACTTGAGTAGTTGTAGAATGCAAAACTAAGGACGTTTGTGAGTATCACACCCTCAATTATCAAGAAATATTATTTATGTCGCGATAACCTGAGAACGGAAAGAGATAGAGACTTGAAGTGTTCGGGTTAGTTTGTGCATCTGAATGGCACCCATCTGAAGTTTGGTTGTTATTTCCTCACTTACTCGAAAAATTCGAAACCTATGCAATTCAAACATGGTTATCAGTTGTAGAATGCCATCGTTAACATTCTTAAAAATTTTTGAGAGGATCGTATCTCTAGAAAATTTTCAAAAATTCATTGAAAATCAAATTTTTACATTCTATATATCAGAAGCTATTCGTACCACATCCCTGACATTTTACGACAGCCTTCAGAACCTAACTCTTCTACCAAGTTCCCAGTTTTAACACGACCGGATCTATATTGTTGGGGATGCGCGAGATGCCTTGTGTGAGTTCAGTAGCTGGAAGGGTTACCGTTGCCTCGATACCTTTCGAATGAAAGGAGATAGGGACTTGCAATTTTCAGGGTAGGTTGCACTTCCTAATGGGAGAGTTTGAGTTCGGCATACGTTTTGGGCATAATAATTCCATCGGTTTCGGAGTTATAACCACTTGGAATATTATTTCCTTGATAACTCAAAAATATATGCTCGATCGAATTGAAGCTTGATAACTAGTTGTAGAATATCGACATGAAGACGTGTGTAAAATTTTGTAGGGACCGTACCACTAGAACATTTTTAAAAATTTACGAAAAAATATTATGTATCTCATGATTCCTTGAGGTCGGAAAGAAATAGGGACTTGCAGTTTTCAGGGTATATTACGCATCTGAATACGACATATACGTTCGTTAATTAGCATAATCGGCCAAATGATTTTGGAGTTCTTTCAATCTGAAATTGGTTGTTATTTCCTCAATAACTCCAGAAATACTAATCCGATCCAATTCAAATATGGTTATTAGGTGTAGAATACCAACGCGAAAATTCATGCAAAACTTCGTGAGGATTGTAGCACTAGAAAATTTTTAAAAAATCATTGAAAAAAAAATTGGTTCAAGCACTGACGTGAAGTCAGAAGCTTTTGCGCGTATGTTTTCTTGTCCATTCTCCATTATTGGACACTCTCAATCGAATTTACCATGGTGAGTTCTATTGTCTGTTCTCCTGTATTGGACAATCTTAATCGAATTTATCATGGAAAATTCGGAGTGTCCAATACAGGAGAACAGACAATATAATTCACCATGGTAAATTCGATTAAGAGTGTCCAATAAAGGAGAATGGACAAGAGCACATACGCGCAAAAGCTTCTGACTTCACGTCAGTGCTTGTTTTTACTTCTGGCTTGACTGAACAGTCAAATATGACTTGTCAGGCAGTTTCGTCTGCCTCCCCACAAATCCTACAAACAGAGTCTTCTCGGAAAATCCCCTTCTTGTGCAGGTGCTTTATTAGGGTACAGTGTCCGGTTAGTAGGCCAGTTACTGCCCTGAGCTTACTCCTACTCTGGGCCGGTTTCTCAATTGCGAGTTAACCCGAGGTTACGGGTAACCCGAGTGTTGCGCATTCATGAATATCGCTAAATACATGCGTCAACTCGCAACCTCGAGTTAACTCGCAATTGAGAAACCGGCCCTCAGTGGTAGGACTTCTTTAGTAAATGAGGGGCAGGGCTGTCCCATCAATAACTTAATATGCCACTGACCCAAAGTTTCGTTCCAGTGCCGAGTGTGCTGTGCAAGGATCCATTTTTCAATGACACCTTTCATAATTCAAAGACATTTGGGGTTTTCGCTATAATACGAGCTGTCTTTGGCCTGTGGTTGGTCAGATTTTGATATGAATAAAATAGTCAGAATAATGTATTACGCTAGAATCCGCAATATTAAATATATCAAGCTGTGATCTCAATTATTTTCGAAGAACAAGTCTGCTTATTGCAAATTTTCTTTGAAATCCGCAAGAAACGAAATTCAACAAATAATATATGATTTAAACCTCTTCATTCACATGATGGATTGAAGTATTACAAGGAATCAGATGATATTTAAATTGGTTCTAGCACTGACGTGAAGTTAGGACCTCTTGCGTGTATGTTCTATTGTCCATTCTCCTGTATTGTACACTCTTAATCGAGTTTACCACAGTAAACTCGATTAACAGTGTCCAATACTGGAGAATGGGCAATAGAACATACGCGCAAAAGCTCCTGACTATAATATGTCGACATTCTACAACTAGTTACCAAGTTTCAATTCGATCGAGTCTATATTTTTTGAGTTATCGAGGATTTCATATTTCAGGTGGGTATAACTCCGGAACCGTTAGACCGATTATGCTCAAAAATGAACTAAACCCTCCCATTCCCAATTGCAAGTTCCTATCTCCCGTTCGTTCGTTATCGAGGCAACGGTCACCCATCCAGCTACTGAAGTCACACAAGACTGCTTGGATCTCCAACAATATAGATCTGATCGTGTTCAAACTGGGAACTTGGTAGTAGAGTTAGGTTCTGAAGGCTGTCGCAAAATTTCAAGGATGTCGTACGAATAGCTTCTGATATATAGAATGTATTCCAATGATATTTGGGAAATTTTCTAGAGATACGATCCTCGCGAAAATTTCCAAGAATTTTCGCGCTGGCATTCTTCAACTAATAGCCGTGTTTGAATTGAATTGGTTATGTATTTTTCGAGTTATTGAGGAAATAATAACCAAAATTTAGATTGACATAACTCCGAAATGGTTCGGCCGATTATGCCTTTTGAACAAACTTGAATATGGTATTCGGAGGGACAACCTAACCTGAAAATTTCTAGGCACTATCTCTTTCCGTTCTCAGGTTATCGTGACATAAATAATATTTTTTTATAAATTTTTTTAACTTTTTGAGGAACACGATTCTCGCAAAATTTTACAAACGTCCTTCTACAACTACTCACCAAGTTTCAATTCGATCGGATTAGTATTGGTTGAAAACAGAACTATTACTTGGAAACCATTGGGCCGATTATGCCCATTTACAAACTTCCGTCCGTCGTATTGGGATGCGCCACCTACCCTGAAAATTTCAAGTCGGTATCTCCTTCCGTTCTCAAGTTATCGTGGCAACGGCCAGCCAGAAGGACAGAATCAAATTTGACCTCGAATTCTTCATCAGGGAGTCGAACCCAATCGTTAGAGACCATTTTCGTCGAAAACTTCGATAACAACAGACATTTAGGCAAAAAGATAACGCGATGTTCCTCAGAACATACGCGCAAAAAAGTAGTTGGAGCTTGGAAATTTCTACGTATGCTAAGTAAACCTATGTTACTATGATTTTCAAATACTGCCAATGAGACAATTCTCGAATTACAGAATAGCACTTATCAACGAAATAATTCTGAAGATGTTCGTTAAGTGTCTGTCGATGGAGTCGGTTTTAGACTCCGAAGCGTTACAAAATAGTTCCATCGGTGTTGTTCTTTCGTCATTGTTTGTTGGGCAACATTGTTTGATTCATTGCTTCTGACAAATATCTTGTGTTCCTTACGCAGAAGCAATTCACAAAATAATAATTTTTTATTTAATAGATATTTTCCAGAGTTTCGGAGAGAAAACCCAGAAAGAAACCATTTAATAATTAATATACCTCCCACAGTATTCTTTAATAATTATTTTTCTTGATGTTCTGTGGAATTGACTAGAAATGCAGGAATCCTAAATTGCTAAATTCACTTCAGTGCTTTTCCACACTTTTTGTCGTGGACATCTCAAATCAACGTATTAATCTGTTGCATCTGAATTAGTCTTCTTCGGCATTTCATCAATTGCCCCAACTGATAAAACTTACTGGTCGATTCTTGGAAATTGAATTATATCCGAGCGGGCTCCAACAAACATGCATTTGTATATCTGGCAACCCCGCCTGGATGCCACTCTGTACGAAAAATTCATATACAGATGCCACTTCATACCTTTCCTATATATGTATCCAGAGGGAAGCCACATTGTGCGCCAGCTATATATTCAATATACAAGTGTGCTACTTCCACGCCGCCTAACGGAAACTCCCTGAACCGTGATGTATTGTTTCATTCAAATATCGACTAAAGTGACCTCCAGCTGATTTTAGGTGCAATGAATTACTGAGGGTTCACTACATCATTTGCGATGATTTCTGGCCTGATGCAAAGTGGCATCCATATATCGGATGCTACTTTACCCCGGATGCCACTTCAACCGCGATTTTAACATGGGCGGATGCCAGTTTACGCCGTGACTGTATATATATATATATATATATATAGATATATATATATATATATATATACTCAAGAACTAATAATAATACATATATATATATATATATATATATATATATATATATATATATATATATATATATATATATATATATATATATATATGTATTATTAGTTCTTGAGTTTTCTTGGTTTGTAGATGAAGGTCGTATAATTTAGATTGGATTGTTTTAAGGGATATCGACCAATAATGAAAGCTTGAGTTTTACTCTTTATTCATGTGCCTGAGGAAGGAACACAACTGTTTCGAAAGCTTGGCACATGAATAAAGAGTAAAACTCAAACTTTCATTATTGGTCGATATCCCTTAAAACAATCCAATATATATATATATATATATATATATATATATATATATATATATATATATATATATATATATATATATATATATATATATATATATATATATATATATATATATATATATATAAAGAATGCATCCAAGACATTTTTTCTGAACGATTCGATACTTCCGAGACTTTTGTGGAGTTCCAAGACCGCCTTGGATAAATTTTGTGTCTAAAGGTTGCTGCCAAGACCGTCTTGGAAGTTTACTGTCTTGGAACTATTTTGACTTTACTCGAAGGAGGTTAAATCTGATTGGAGAAGACCTAGCATGGTCAGTGTAATCATAATAATCTCTTTAGCAAGCGTGCCAAACCAGATTGACCCCATGTCAATGCTTTCGTTTTTACTTCTTTCATATACTATTCGAATTCTTTTCCATGAGAATATTAAAATCTCCGAAATATTTCTTAAGAAAACTTTAAATTGTTTTCAGTATTTTTTCGGTAGTTTTTGATACATTCAGAAAATATATTGCTTTTTAATTTATGTTCTGATAAAACAACCTGTCCATTTAATATCAATTCGTGGTCAATATCATCTGATTTTTTGTAGATATGCCTTTGGAAATTTCTATGCGAAGTAAAACTATGTTAGCTATGATTTTTAAATACTGTCAATGTGACAATTCTTGAATTACACAAAATAACTATCAACAAAATAATTCTAACTATTTTCATTGAGCGTCTGACGAAGGATTCTGATATAGACTCCGAAACTTTACGATATAGTTGTTTCTTCGTTGATGTTGTTGTTTTTTAGGCAACATTGTTCAATTGATTGCTTCTGAAAAATATCCTGTGTTTCTTACGCAGAAGCAAATCACAAAATAATAAATTTTTATTTTATAGATATTTTTCAGAGTTTGGGAGAGAAAACCCAGAAAAAAACCGTTCAATAATATGATTCTCCACTAGAACGGCACACATACCATTCATTTGTTTCTTTCTAATTTATTGAGGAGAGAGGGGATCTCAAAAAAAAAACAACTCTAAGCCTGAAAATATACTGGGTGTGAGGTATTATTTTCGAATTAATGAAGTATCGACTTACTACCCGGGTAGGTAGGGTCACAAGCTATAGTTCCACGACATTGAGGGGAAATTTTTAAAAACCAATCAAAGCCTAAAAATATATATGGTTTTCCGTTTTTGTTTTGAATTGATGAAGTATCAACTTACACCCCGAGTATGTATGATAAATCCTATAGTTCCACGACATTATTTCTATGCAACATATAGTTCCAAGGCATTCTTCTTATGTAGCATATAGTACTAGAACCTGTTAACAATTTCATCACCTTCATGTGCTTATTATGATTTATTCCAGTAATATACAGGGCGTTCTACGAATAGATGTACATAGTTTGATGATTAATAGATGGTGGGTACCTATGGGTGCCAGAACACAACCGTTAAATATGAGCTAAGGATCTTAGTTTCTCAGATGATGAATTGATGCGGACTAGAATTTTGCTTAGCCATAACTCCGAAAGCGTCAAACTGATTGAATTCAAATTTAGCGAGTATTATTATGTCAGGCCATCATAATGATCATTTCAATTCTCAATTCAGGATCTAATAAAGCACCCTTTAGATGAAATTTCATCTGTACCTTAACATTATCTGATTCTGCATTGATTTGCCCCTCGAATGAAGTTATCGACCAGAACAGCACACAAATCATCCAATATTTTCTTTCAAATTTATTGAGAATATAGGAGGAATCTTTGAAACAATACTCTAATCAAATTCTTTTCCATGAGAATATTCGAATGTTTGAAATATTTTTCAAGAAAAATTTTGAATAGTTTTCATTATTTTAGTTTGTTATATTTGGAAAGAAAAAGATCTTTTGTTAGCAGCACTCATCCTTTTCTGTATATTATTATCATCTAGTGATTCTAGTGGGTATTGAATTATCTTTACATAACTTCAATTTTCAAAATTGAAAAACCTCTTTCATTTCTTTTAATCGATAAGTTCGATTTCAAGGACATCTCTTCACAGAATGTAGTATATACTGACAAAAAGATTTGAATTCGTTAATAAATTTGAAAAATTTACGGTTTATGTTTCGTTCTTGTGAAGAATAATTTTCGAAGGGTCAGAAGAAGCAGATGATATTAACGAGGAAGTGATATTTTATGTACGGGGTGTTTGAATAGAACCGAGAATGAACATTTATTAGCCCTTGTGTATGCTATTTCAGCATCTTAAGAGAAACATTTTGGTCGCCTGAGATGATACCTACTACCTGCCAAATTTGAAAAGAATTTGATTGACGGTTAGGGAATTATGGCTAACCAAAGGAGCATCCCAAGTCAATATACCATGCTGCATATCAGAAACGAAGGGCCTTATCCCATATTTGATTGTTATTTTCTGACTTCCTGAGGTTCCATCTGTTGACACCATCAAACTAGAAAAATTTATTCGTGGAGCTCCCTGTATGTTCATTTTTCATAGAATAAAACATTATATACACATCAAAATGATGAAATTATTATCAGGTCCTAGAACTATATATTACTTAACAAGAATGTCTTTGGACTATATAATATGTTTCATAAAAATAATCACTTGGAACTATAGGATATGTCACACTCTGGGCCCAAGATACCTCACTTACTCCAAAAGGAAAAGGAGCACCATGTATATATTATGGCTTAGAGGTGGTTTTCACAGTTTTCCACTCTCACTTCAATAAATTTGAACGAAAATATGAACGGTGTGTGAGCCGTTCTACGGGAGAATAATAGCCCTAGGCTGTACTTTTTCTGTATGGTTTAAGTGATCGTTATGATGACCTGACCTGACAAAACCCGCTAAATTCAAATGAATTAGGTTGACTGTTCGGGAGTTATGGCTAATCAAAATTCCAGTCCGAATCAATAAATCACCCTGTATGCCAGAAACGAAGATCCTTAGTCTATATTTAACTATTGTGTTCTGGTCCACCAAGGTACCTACCATCTATTTACCATCAAACTATGTGCTAACAATTATTCGCGGAACGCCCTGAATATTCCTGTAATAAATCATAATATGCACATAAAGATAATAGAATTGTTATCAGGTCCTGGAACTATATGCTAAATAACAAGAATGTCTTTGAACTATATGTTGTATAGGGATAATGTCGTGGAACTATAGGGTGTGTCATACTCAGGGTGTAAGTCGACACTTTATTAATTCGAAAAGAAAACGGAACACCTAGTATATTTGCAGGTCTAGAGTTGGTTTTTGAACCCCTCTCTCCTCAATAAATTCGAAAGAAAAAATGAACGGCCTGAGTGCTGTTCTAGTGAAGAATCATATTCGAAATGCAAATCTATAAAAAATCAGATAATATTGATGACGTATTGATATACCATGCACAGGTTTTTTTCCAGAACCAGAATTTCTTAGTCCTGTTCTATACTTTTTCTTTATGGTTTCTATAGATTTTATGATATCCTGAGATCATAATACTTGGCCAAATGTTCGTTCCTATTCCTAATCAATAAAACACACTTTATATCAGAAACGAAGTGCCTAAGCTCATATTTATCTATTGTGTTCTGATTCTTCTAGGTAATATCTATCAATCATGAAACTATGTACATTAATTCGTTGAACAACAAGTAAATTAATGGAATAAATCATAATTTGCTCATCAAGATTATGAAATGGTTATTAGGTCCTGGAACTTCATGTTACATAACAATATTGTCTTGGAACTATAGGTTGCACAGGAATAGTGTTGTGGAATTATAGGATTTGTCATACTCGGGGTATAAGTTGATACTGCATCAATTCAAAACGAAAACGGAAAACCATGTATATTTTCAGGCTTAGATTTGGTTTTTATGGATTTACCCTTTCTCCTTAATAGATTTGAAAGAAACAATCAACAGTTTACGTGCCATTCTATAGTGAATATTCATATTTCAAAGGCAAATCTATAAAGTATAAGATGTTATGACGACAAATTATTATTCCATGCACAGGGTTTTTCATCAGAATTTCTTAGTCCTGTTCTGTACTTTTTCTGTATGATTTGTATGAACATTATGATATCCTGAGATGACAAAACATAACAAATTTGAAAAGAATCGGTTAAACACTTCCGGATTTATGGATAGCCAAAGGTTCAGTCCGATTAAATAAAACACCCTCTATCTTAGAAAGATAGAGCCTAAGTTCATATTTAACTACTGTGCTCCTGCTCCTTTAGGTAACATCTATGAACCATAGAACTATGAGCATTTATTCGTGAAACAGCCTGTATATTCAAGGAATGAATCATTATATGCACATCAAAATCATGAAATTGTTATCAGGTCCTGGAACTATATGCTACATAACAAGAATGTCTTGGAACTAAATGTTATATAGAAATATTGACGTGGGACTATAGGATGTGTCATACTCAGGGTGTAAGTCGATAATTCATTAATTCGAAAAGAACACGGAACACCTAGTATGTTTCCAGGCCTTGAGTTGGTTTTTAAAGATTTTTCCTTTCTGCTCAACAAATTCGAAATAAAACATGAACGGTTTATGTGCCGTTCTAGTGAAGAATCATATTCGAAATGCAAATCTATAAAAAATCAGATGATTTTGATATTCCATGGACAGTGTTGTTCCAGGAACGAAATTAAAAATCAAAATTTCTTAGTACTGTTCTGTACTTTTTCTGTATGGTTTATATGGATTTTAAGATATCCTGAGATCATAATACTTGCTAAATTTGAATAGAATCAGTTTGACACTTCAGGATTTATGGCTAGCCAAAGGTTCAGTACAACTGAATAAAACACCCTGTATCTCAGAAACCAAGAGCCTAAGCTCATATTTAACTACTCTGTTCTTAAATCAACAAGTCCAGAGCATTCCTGCCAATAGGGTATTCAGAATCGCTTCGTATAATTAATATACTTATGCATATATTTCACAAGTCAAATAAACCCCTGGGGATTCATCCCTATTGGCAGGAACGCTCTGGACTTGTTGATTTATTAACAACGGTATCGCCATTTTTCATTATTACTCTATTCTTGCTCCTTTAGGTGACATGTATCAATCATCAAACTATGAACATTTATTCGTGGAACAACCTGTATATTCATAGAAAAAAATGAAAAAATCATTATACACACATCAAGATCATGAAATTTTCATCAGGTCCTAGAACTATATTATGCTACTATACAGGGTGTTTCCTAAACATGCGGCAAAAATTCAGGGGGTTGTTCCTTGGACTATTTTAAGCATGTTTTGTCCTTGGATGATTTTTGAAAAACCTCTTTGTTTCGAAGATACAGGGCGAACAACATTTTTCATATTTTTAGAATTAATAATAGTTTAAATAAAAATGCGTACCGCACTGTGTTTACTAAGGAGGTACAATTTATTTTTAAATTTGTTTAACAACATTCCAATTACTAAAAACGGCCAGTTTTTTTACTAAAAATTGATAAGTGCAGATGGATCATTGCTGGGTGTAACTTAATAAGAAATGATCCTGGTGTTTTTGAAAGGGTTCGGCAGTCAATGAGGAGAAGATTGGATGCTTGTATGCTGGGTAGAGGTGGTCATTTTCAACAGTTTTTGTAGGTTGAGTTGAATTTTCATGTAATTTTTCATAATAAAATGTTATTATCCAAAATTTTGTTTCCCCTATATCTTCGAAACAAATAGGTTTTTCAAAAATCATCAAAGGACAAAATATTCTTAGAATAGTCCAAGGAACAACCCCCTGAATTTTTGCCGCATGTTTAGGAAACACCCTGTATATTTCCTGAGACGACAAAACATGCCAAATTTGAAAAGAATCAGTTTGACACTTCGGGATTTATGGTTAGCCAAAGCTTCATTCCGAGTCATTGAACACCCTTTATCTTAGAAACAAAGAGCCTAAGCTCATATTTAACTACTGTTTTCTTGTCCCTCCAGGCAAAATTTATCAACCATCAAACTATAAAAATTTTTTGGTTGAACAAATTGTATATTCATGGAATGAATCATTATATGCACATCAAGATTATGAAATTGTTATCAGGTCCTGGAACTATATGCTACATAACAACAATGTCTTGGAACCAAATGTTGTATAGAAATAATGTCGTGGAACTAAAGGATGTGTCATACCCATGGTGTAAGCCATTAATTTTAAAAGAAAACGGAACACCTAGTATATTTTCAGGCCTAGCGTTGCTTTTTAAAAGATTCTCTCTCTGGCCAATAAATTCGAAACAAAACATGAACGGTTTATGTGCCGTTATAGTGAGGAATAATATTCGTAAGGCAAATCTATAAAAAATTAGATGATATTGACGACGAATTGATATTCCATGTACAGGGTGTTTCATCTGAACCGAAATTAGAAATCAAAATTTCTTAGTCCTGTTCTGTACTTTTTCTGTATTGTTTATATGAACATTATGATTTCCTGATATGAAAAAACATGCCGGCCGTGGGACGAAAGTATACCGAATCGGCCCCAGGAAGATATCAGGCTCATCATTATAGGAAATGTTGGTACCCATAAGATACTTCGATGCTGCAAGTTTCAGATCTTTATCTATTACCGTTTCTGGATAAATAAAAAAAAATGTTGAAAATCAGTAAAGATTATTATTCTCAGCACCTACAGAATCGATTGATTTAAATACCAGATATGTTTTAGGGGCTGATGGTAGCTACTAGGAAAAAAAATGAGAGCTGTATTGGTTCATAAGATCCTTAAAAAAATTGCGTTTATTTTTTTAATTTTAAATTTTAACCATGTTACGATGACGGTCAAACTATGAAACTATCTTTTTTAAATTCCTCATTAAATTTTTGATAGAATTATGAATTTTTGGAATTTTTAAAAACGGTACGCCATATTGAAAAAAAATAAAATCTGATTTTTTGCTCAAAAGTCGATTTTTTTCATGATTTAACCCTTGAAATAATAAAATACAGAACTACAGAACTTTTGGGATTACTGAACTGGTAAAAACAACAGAAAAAATTAGAAACACTCATACAGTGCGTTTCAAAAAGTACCCACCAATAGGAAATTTTCGCACCTGTATTGTTTTTTGAAATTTTGATTTTCGGGAAAGTTGGTGCTTAAGAAATTATGATTTTTGACATATATGTCATTGAACATGTTACTCTGCAAACCTGTCAAAATTGACATTTTTTTAAAAAAATGAACAAATGACGTAGATATCAGAACAATATCAAAAAGTTTCTCGAAGAAATGTTGCTCAGAATTTCATTTTATACCAAACTGCCAAATTTCATAGTGAAATTCCGAAATATTTTGATATTAACATTTTGATGACAGAACGCTAGAGGGAGCTTTGGGAATCGCGGAAATTTGAAAAATCATTCGTAATTTAATTCCATTGGAAGAGACATTAATACAATTCAAATGAAGTTTATATTAATTTAATGTTCCTCATAAATTACTATTTCTATGGTGAAAACCCCACAATCTTGGTGCAAAACGAATTATACTTGAGAAAGAGTTAATATCCCGCTGATTATTCTTGGAACATCATAAGAAATTGAATTATTCGAGATCACATCAGAAGAATAATTCTCCAACCCTCTAAAATCGCTTTTGAATATATTTACTCAAATACCACTAAAAACGCAATACAGACCTCATCTAAAACATAGTTACCTGTGAAAATGAAATCGAGTTGGCAGGTGCATTTAAATAAATAAACAATTTGAAAGTGTATTATTCCATGCGCCTGTCAAATCGAATTCATTTTATTATTTTCACAGGTATCTATGTTTTAGATGAGGTCTGTATTGCGTTTTTAGTGGTATTCGAGTAAATATATTCAAAAGCGATTTTAGAGGGTTGGAGAATTATTCTTCTGATGTCATGTCGGAGGATTTAATTTCTTATGATGTTCCAAGAATAATCAGGGAGAAATTAGCTCTTTTCGAATTCAATTTGTCAAGTATAATCGGTTTGCAACAAGATTGTGATGTTTTCACTATAGAAATCATAATTTATGAGGAACATTAAATTAATATAAACTTTATTTGCATTATGATAATGCCTCTTTATTTGGAATTAGATTCCGAATAATTATTTCAAATATCCGCAAAACCCAAATCGATCTGTCATCAAAATATTAATATCAAAATATATGAGAATTTCAATAAGAAATATGGCAGTTTGGTATAAAATGAAATTCTGAGCAACATTTCTTTGAGTTACTTTTCGATATTGTTCTGATTTCTACGTCTTTTGGTCATTTTTCTAAAAAAATTTCAATTTTGACAGGTTTGCAGAGTAACATGATGAATCACATAAATGTCAAAAATCATCATTTCTTGAGCACCAACTTTCCCGTACATCAAAATTTCAAAATTTTACCGTCATCGTAACATGGTTAAAAATTAAAATTAAAAAAATAAACGTAATTTTTATAAGGATCTTATGAACCGGTACAGCTCTTATTTTTTTTTCTAGAATCTACCATCACCCCCTAAAACATATCTGTCATTTAAATCGGTTCAGCAGGTGCTGAGAATAAGAATTTTTACTGATTTTCAACGGTTGTTCAGGTTGTTCAACGAATAAATGTAAATAATTTGATGGTTGAAAGATGTGACCTAGGGGAGCAAGAACACAATAGTTGAATATGGGCTTTGGCTCTTTATTTCTGATATACAGGGTCATTTATTGATTCGGACTGAACCTTTGGCTATAGCTATAAATCGAAGTGCCAAACCGATTCATTTCAAATTTGACATGTCGTGTCATCTTAGGCTATAATAATGTTTATATAAACCATACAGAAACAGTACAGAACAGGACTAAGAATTTTTGTTTTTCAATTTCAGTTCTAATAAAGCACCCTGTGCATGGAATATCAAGTCGTCGTCAATATCATCTGACTTTTTATAGATTTGCCTTACGAATATGATTCTTCAATAGAACGGCACATAAACCGTTCATTTTTTCTTTCGAATTCATTGATCAGAGAGGTAAAATCTTCAAAAACCAACTCTAGGCCTGAAAATATACTAGGAGTTCCGTTTTCTATTCGAATTTATGAAGATTCGACTTGGACCATGGGTATGACGCATCCTATAGTTCCACGACATTATTTGTATACAACATATAGTTCCAAGACATTCTAGTTATGTACCATATAGTTCCAGGACCTGATAACAATTTCATGACCTTGATATGCATATAATGATTTATTCCATGAATATACAGGTTGTTCCACGAATAAATGTTCATAGTTTGATGGTTGATAGATGTTACCTAGAGGAGCAAGAACACAGTTGTTGAATATGGGCATAGGCTCTTCGTTTCTGAGATACAGGGAGTTTTATTGATTCGGACTGAACCTTTGGCTAGCCATAAATTCCAAAGTTCCAAACTGATTCCTTTCAAATTTGGCTCTTGGTTTTGTCATCTCAGGATATCATGATGTTGATATAAACCATACAGAATAAGAACAGAACAGGACTAAGAAATTTTGATATTCAAATTCAGTTTTAATGAGACATATATCCTGTACATGGAATATCAATTTGTCATCAATATCATCTGACTTTTTGCGCGTATGTTCTGGGAACATCGCATACTCATTTTGCCCAAATGTGTGTAATTATCGAATTTTTCGCCGAAAATGGTCTCAAACGATTGAGTTTGACAGGTCGAACTCAATCGTTTCAAGAATCGAGAATTTGAGGTCAAATTTGATTCTGTCCGGCCGGCCGTTACCACAATAACTTGAGAAAAAAAAGAGATATCGGCTTGAAATTTTCAGGGTAGGTGGCGCATCCCAATAGGACGGACAAGTTCGTTAATGGGCATAATCGGCCCAACGGTTTCCGAGTAATAATTTTGTCTACAACCAATACTAATTCGATCGAATTGAAACTTGGTGAGTGGTTGTAGAATATAAATCTAAGAACGCTTGTGAAATTTTGTGCACATCGTATAGCTAGAAAATTTAAAAAATATTATTTACGTCACAATAACCTAAGAACAGAAGGAGATAGCGACTTGAAATTTTCAGGTAAGTTTGTGAATCTTAATGCGCCATTTGAGTTCGTTTATAGGCATAATCGGCAAAAAGGTTTTGGAGTTATACCCATCTGAAATTTGATTGGTATTTCCTCAATAACTAGAAAAATACAAAACCAATCCAATTCCAAGATGGTTATTAGTTGTAGAATGGTAACGCAAAAATTCTTGCCAAATTTATTGAGGACCTTAAAACTAGAAAATTTTTAAAAAATCATAGAAAATTATTGAAAAAAATTCTATATATCAGAGCCTATTCTTCCGATATTGCTGATATTTTGGGAGAGCCTTCAGAACCTAACTCTACTACCAAGGTCCAAGTTTGAACATGATCGGATCCATATTGTTGGAGATCCGAGCAGCCTAGTGTGAGTTCAGTAGGTGGATGGGTGAGCGTTGCTTCGACAACTCTCGAGCGAAAGGAGATAGGGACTTGCAATTTTCAGGATAGGTTGCACATCTGAATGGAAGAGTTATGTTCGCTGTTGGCCATAATCGGCCCAACGGTTTCGGAGTTATACCCATCTGGAATATTATTTCCTCGATAACTCAAAAAATATAGACTCGATCGAATTGAAGCTTGGTAACTAGTTGCAGAATATCGACATGAAGACGTGTGTAAAATGTTGTGGGGAAATTTTAAAAAAATTACGAACAAATATTATGCATCTCATGATTCCTTGAGAACGGAAAGAAATAGCGACTTGCAGTTTTCAGGGTAGATTGCGCATGTAAATACGACATTTGAGTTCGTTAACTAGCATAATCAGCCAAATGGTTTTGGAGTTATATCAATCTGAAATTTGGTTGTTATTTCTTCAATAACTCAAAAAATACAAATCCGATGCAATTCAAATATGGTTATTAGTTGTAGAATGCCAACGCGAACATTTTTGCAAAATTTCGTGAGGATCGTAGCACTCGAAAATTTTTTTGAAATCATTGAAATAAAATTGGTTCAAGCACTGACGTGAAGTCAGAAGCTTTTGCGCGTATGTTGTCTTGTCCGAATTTACCATGGTGAATTCGATTAAGGGTGTCCAATACAGGAAAACAGACAATATAATTCACCATGGTAAATTCGATTAAGAGTGTCCAATACAGAAGAATGGATAATAGAACATACGCGCTAAAGCTCCTGACTTCACGAAAAAAAAAATTGGTTCAAGCATTGACGTGAAATCAGGAGCTTTTACGCGTGTGTTCTCTTGTCTATATTCCTGTATTGGACACTCTTCATCGAATTTACCATGGTGAATTCTATTGTCCGTTCTCCTGTATTGAACACTCTCTTAATCAAATATACCATGGTTAATTATATTGTCCGTTCTGCTGTATTGGACACTCTTAATCGAATTTACCATGGTAAATTCGGAGTGTCCAATATAGGAGAACAGACAATAGAATTCACCATGGTAAATTCGATTAAGAGTGTCCAATAAAGGAGAATGGACAAGAGAACATACGTGCAAAAGCTTCTGACTTCACATATTCTATTATGAGTTTACTGTAGACTTATAGTGAACACTATAAAAGTAACTACACTCTAGTCCACTACAGTTTACTGTCGTCTGACATATGTTTCGGAAACAAAGTTTCCATCTTCAAAGACGTAGCGTTACTGACAGTAACGCTTCGTCTTTGAAGTTGGAAACGAAGGTTACATCTTCGAAGACTATGTCAGACGACAAAAAACTGTAGTGGACAAGAGTGTAGTTACTTTTATAGTGTTCTGACTTCACGCCAGTGCTTGAACCAATTTTTTATAGATTTACATTAACCGTTCATTTTTTCTTCCGAATTTATTGTGCAGACAGTTAAAATCATCAAATACCAACTCTAGGCTTGAAGATATACTAGGTGTTCCGCTTTCTTTTCGAATTAATTACGTATCGACCTAGACAATGGGTATGACGCATCCTATAGTTCCAAGATATTATATACATACAACATATAGTTCCAAGACATTCTAGTTATGTACCATATAGTTCCAGGATCTGATAACAATTTTATGATCTTGATGTGCATGTAATGATTTATTCCATGAATATACAGGTTGTTCCTGGAATAAATGTTCATGTTTTGATGGTTGACAGGTGTTATGTAGAGGAGCAAGAACACAGTTGTCAAATATGGGCATAGGCTCTTCTAACAAAACACCCTGAGCATGGAATATCAATTCGTCGTCAATATCATCTGAGTTTTCATAGATTTGCCTTACGAATATAATTATTTACTAGAACGGCTCACAAATGTTGCATTGTTTCTTTCAAATTGATCGTGGAGGATTAAAGAACCAACTATAAGCTTCAAATTATTCAAAGGTGTTCTGTTTTCTCCCTATCAACCTAGCCCCTGAGTATGAAACATCCTATAGTTCCATGTAATTTTTTCTATGCAATATATAGTTCTATCATTCTTGTTATGTAACTTATAGTTCCAGGACCTGCTAGCATTTCATCATCTTCATGTGCATTTTATGATGATTTTTTTCATGAATATACAGGTTCTTCCACGAACAAAAGTACCTAGTTTCATTGTTGATATATATTACCTAGAAAAGTTAGAACACATAATTAATTATGGTCTTAGGCTCTACGTTTCTGTGATACAGGGTGTAATATTGATTTGCACTGAACTTTTGGTTAGCCATAAATCCCGAAGTGTCATACTGATTCTTTTCAAATATGGGAGGTATTATAATATATGCTGTTAACTATCAAATCAAAGAAACGCTGTATTGTATTTTCAATATACCTACTAAAGAAGTTATTGTCGTATAGTAATGAAGTGATAATGACTTTACATATATACTGACTCTTCCTTAACGTCATCTCATTCCTCATGCTCTATACTCGTATGTTACTTTTGATAACCCATTAATTCCTATTCCTGTTGATTTGTGGAATTACTGTATTTAAACTTATAACCATATTTAAAGAACTTGTGATAATGAAATAATATTTAAGGGTCGACTAACTTAATCCTCATACCGCATCGAACATACAAATTATATTAAATGGAAATATTGTATTATATTTCTATAATAAATGAAAACATATATGATTGTCTGTGAGATTATTCGAGTTGAGGATAGGTACATAATTTGTATTGTGTTGTTGATGTTTCTTGAAACCGATTTCTTAGAACTATTTTCTCAAACAAAAGTTTTGGGGCCAAATGTTCAATCGTTTGAGATCATTTTCAGCCAAAAATTCAGACCCGCCAAGAATATACCAAGAATAGAAGTATTAAAGTTAGCGAATAGTGATCTCGGATGCTTGTTTCACGAATCATAGATATAGATGCAACACGTCCGAGATGACTATTTGATGTATGAATTGCATGTTTCTTTGACTTGTACGAGAAAATTCAAGAAATAATTGATCGAACAATCACAATCATTTGAAAGTATGAAATAACTTTTGGCAATTCTAGGAGGATTGTATTGTTATGGAACATTCAACCCATCAACAATAGGATCAGAAATGCAAAAAATTATGATGATTAGTCTTGGGATTGCATGGTACAATGAAATAATCTATATAAGTTGAATAATGGCGGTTACTTCTGGAATTTTCTATTATCATTGGTGATATATATCGATATATGATAAATTCAATATACTCAAAGGATGAACTGGACATATATAATGAAATGTCCTGGAACTATACACATATTCATATCAGAAATTTTTTTTCTGTTTTTCGATGACCATTCGAAATTGTACCTTATATATGATCGATTTAACCTATATACAACAGAATCAAAAATGGTCTTGGAAGTAACCCTTGGATATATATATATATATATATATATATATATATATATATATATATATATATATATATATATATATATATATATATATATATATATATATATCCCAATACGACGGACAAGTTCGTTAATGGGCATAATCGGCCCAATGGTTTCCTAGTAATAATTTTGTTTTCAATCAATATAAATCCGATCGAATTGAAACTTGGTGAATAGTTGTAGAATATAAACCTAAGCACTTTTGTGAAATATTTTGAGAATCGTTTCACTACAAAATTCTAAAAAAATTATTAAGGTAATTGTTTAGAACTAAAAGAACCGTGCTGGAGAAGTGAAAAAAATTGTACTTACCAAGTTTGGGCCCCAGATTACGAAAATGATAGCGAGAAGTCTGCAATTCCTTTAGTTTTTTAAAAAAAAAATTCCAAAGTTTCATTCAGGTAATGAGGTTATTCATAATTCTAGCCAGTTTTCCTCTATTTTCTCAATCAATAATCGTTGGAAATGATTTTATTATCAATTTCTGAGCGTTTCCTGCAAAATAAAGCCTTCATTTCGTCGAAATCGACGATTTTATACATTGTTTATTTTCGTTACGGCAGCCATTTTAATTCGACTTTCGGCTGTCAGCCGTCGCGAATCGTGCAACGTTGCCATTGTCTCAAATCGAATGGCCAGTAACTTACAAATAGTTAGTGGATGGGATTGGGAGAACCCATTTTCGTTTACTTTTCCAATATTAGTATAAATGAATTATAGAGTGATAGAAGAAATATCAGCAAGAAGGTATAAGTTAAGCAAAATATTTCGGAATTGGTGAAACTGCATATTATATAAAAACATGTTCATTTTTAAATGTCAAATAATTACATACTGGAAGAGTAATCCAGCAAAGACCTAAACACAAAATGAAATGAAGTAGGGCAAGTGTAAGCTAGAGTTTATATAGCAAATTCATTCTTGCCATGTGTTTCTCCAAAAAAGGGTCGCGAAATGATGATACCCTTAATACGTCAATATCTCGAAACAATATTCGAACTAATCAACGTAAATTTAACTACAAGTATGAGACATTGGCAACGTTGCACATTCGCGACGGTTGACAGCCGAAAGTCGAATTAAAATGGCTGCCGTAACGAAAATAAACAATGTATAAAATCGTCGATTTCGACGAAATGAAGGCTTTATTTTGCAGGAAACGCTCAGAAATTAATAATAAAATCATTTCCAACGATTATTGATTGAGAAAATAGAGGAAAACTGGCTAGAATTATGAATAACCTCACCTACCTGAATGAAACTTTGGAATTTTTTTTTTGAAAAAACTAATGGAATTGCAGACTTCTCGCTATCATTTTCGTAATCTGGGGCCCAAACTTGGTAAGTACAATTTTTTTCACTTCTCCAGCACGGTTCTTTTAGTTCTAAACAATTACCATTATTAAAAAATATTTTTTATGTCTCGATAACCTGAGAACGGAAAGAGATATCGACTTGAAATTTTCAGGTTAGGTTGTGCATCTGAATGTGAGATTTGAGTTCGTTTATAAGCATAATCGGTCAAACGGTTTTGGAGTTATCCCCATCTAAAATTTGGTTGTTATTTCCTTAATAATTAAAAAAATACCTAACCGATCCAATTTGAATATGGTTATTAGTTGAAGAATGCCAACGCGGAAATTTTCGCAAAATTTTGTGAGGATCGTATCACTAGAAATTTTTTTTAAAATCATTCAAAATCATTGAAAGAATTATATATATCAGAAGCTGTTCAACCGACATGGCAGATATTTTGCGAGAGCCTTCAGAACCTATCTCTACTACCAAGTTCCGAGTTTAAACACGAACGGATCTATATTGTTGAGATCTGAGCAGCCTTGTGTGAGTTCAGTAGCTGGATGGGTGGCCGTTGCCTCGGTAACTCCCGAACGAAAGGAGATAGGGACTTGCAATTTTCAGGGTAGGTTGCGCATCTAAATGGCAGAGTTAAGTTCGCCGTTGGCCATAATCGGCCCAACGGTTTCGGAGTTATACCCATCTGGATTAATATTTCCTCGATGACTCAAAAAATATAGACCCGATCAAATTGTAGCTTGCTTACTAGTTAAACTAGCAGAATATTGACATAAAGACGTGTGTAAAATTTTGTGAGAACCATACCCCTAGAAAATTAAAAAAAAATTACGAAAAAAAAATTGGATCAAGCACTGACGTGAAGTCAGGAGCTTTTGCGCGTATGTCCATTCATGGACAATAGAACATACGTGCAAAAGCTCCTGACTTCACGTCAGTGCTTGATCCAATTTTTTCAATAATTCTCAATGATTTTTCCAAAAATTTCACGAGAATTTTGGCGTTGGCATTATACAACTAACAACCATGGTTGAATTTTATCCGTTCTATATTTTTCCAGTTATTGAGGAAATAAAAACCAAATTTCAGATGGTTATAACTCCAGAACCGTTCGGCCGATTATGCATATAAACAAAATCAGATGTCACATTCTGATGCACAACCTAACCTGAAAATTTGAAGTCGCTATATCTTTCCGTTCTCAGATTATCGTGACATAAGGAATATTTTTTTATAATTTTTTTAAAATTATCTAGTGATGCGATTCTCACAAAATTTCACAAACGTTTTTATGTTTATATTCTACAACTACTCACCAAATTTCAATTTGATCGGATTTATATTGGTTGAAAATAAAAATTATTCGTCGGAAACCATTGGCAGATTATGCCCATTAACGAACTTGTCCGTCGTATTGAGATGCGCCACCTACCCTGAAAATTTCAAGTCGCTATCTCATTCCATTCTCAAGTTATCGTGGCAACGGCCAGAATCAAATTTGACTTCTAATTCTACATCAGGGAGTCGAACCCAATCGTTTGAGACCATTTTCGGCGAAAAATTCGAAAATTACAGACATTTGGGCAAATTGATAACGCGATGTTTCCTATAATATACGCGCAAACATGATTTCTCAATCAAGTCACAGCAGATAATCTGAAATCGCAATATGTATTACACAAATATGAACCTTTTTCTCATAATCATAGATAGCCAGGTGTTACACGTAACTTTGTGTTTTGTGTATGATACATCATACACTGGGTTTTAATGGGTTAAGAAGATAAGGATATGAATTTCAGGAATTTGTGACTTATTTATTGATCAGTTTCAATTTAAATTTCAGATTTGAAATAGTGGTTGTCATGGAGGGTACTTCCTTGTCCACCAACCAGCCTTCAAGAACAGTAACATCATACATCAGCAACGAAATATTTTGGGGCAACACTTTCAAATCCTGCGTGAAATACGACATGGAGAAAAAGAGTTACAAGGTGTCCCACAAACGGTTTAATACTACTACAGAATTTGAGACGCCTTTGTGTAGCGCGAAAAGATTGGCAGAAATTTATTCCGAAATCATCCAGTCCACCTGTGACTCAGACACCAATCTAACTATGGAAAGTCCGGACGAAAGTAGTCAAGAGAGAACAAGCGTGTCTCCTGAAAGCGGCATAGTTGTGTCACCTCTGTTGAAAAGGCCCGGTGAAGACTACAGGATTGAAGAATACGACAGTTCAGACTTTTCTTCGGCAGAATCTTCAGATGAAGAGGAAGAAAGGAGCCGGATTAGTAAATTCCAAATAAGAAAACGATCGTCTGTCATAGTGTCCACCCTTCTTGAGAGTTTGCAGAAATATGTCAGTTATGATGGTACGAAGAACAACAGCACTGCAGAAATAGGCCCGCCACTTGAGACCTCCCTATAGAACGAGAGATAGATATGAATTGTTGGAGGAAATACAAAAATGTAATCAGAACAATTCAGCAACATAATGTGAATATTGGTCGAGACATGGGAATACTCAAGGTATTCGCATGTCTCAATATTATGAAATTTATATGTTTCAAATAGCTGTGATATTTGAGTGATTTTCCGAAACCTATCAAAGATCTTAAGAATGAATTCGGCAATATAATCTCCCCTCTTATGTGTTATAAATTCTTTCAAATAAAATTATAATGAAATGGCTTTTCTTATCGGGAAGGGGGCCAGCCTTCATAGGGCTTTATCCTTCATCTGGTTTAAATCTTCTTTCCAACATATCCAACAAATGTTTAATGGGATTGGTGTCGGGAGAACAAGCGCATCAAGCTTATACTCCCACACCCTCCGCCCCCAAGTAATATTTAGTTACTCTGATGGTATGCGTTGGGGGGTTTTCATTTAATAAAAAAACCTTTACCAAAGTTGTAACATGGGATATGGTACAAAATATGTTATTCCCATATAATGATCCCAACCCAAAACATTAGTGTTGAATCGGACGGCCAGCTTTAGGCTGTCCTATCTTCCACAGCCTCCCGAAAAGCAGATTCTGATTTAAAGACTGGATTCACCTGCAAATAAGACGGTTTGCCATGAAGCTATTGGCCAGTTTTGGCTCCAAACATTGTGTGGTTTCGTCAGAATCTGTTTCTCAGATTTTCCCTTTGGAACATAACCTGCTTTACTGAAGGTAGGGATTATTCTTTCACTCTGCATTTCTGATTACCACCAAAGACATTTTTTAAATCATATGAAACTATTACAATAGAGAAAATTTGATTTAATGCTTTTTTCTGGGTTTTCTTTCCCAAAGTCTGGAAAATACTTATCTATATGTACAGTGTGGAAAATCCCAAAAAATATCAAATTTTAATTTTGAATTCCTATTCTTCTTTGTGAAATGCGAACCCTTTTAGAAATACAGGTAGGTACCTACAGCCCCAATTTTTCAAAAAGGAAGTATGGTCTTGTGACACATAGTTTGAATGGTGTCGTCATTCTCTATTCTGAAATGTTATCACTTTCTTGTTTATTGCAAAAATCAAATTAGAAAAAATAAAATCAAGTGATTAGCGAAATTCGGTACAAAATCAAAAAATAAAATGTAATACACAATTAACAAAAAAATTAGTTATGTGCATGTTGAATGTGTTCACCGGTACATCCTTAAATACAAATTCCTTTCAACATTATTCAACATCTCAGGAATAATCGACCTAATCACAAGCGTTATTCGATCTTTAAGGTCATTCAAATCAAGGGGTTAAGTTTTATACGCAATGCTCTTCACATATCCCCATGAAAAGAAATTCTAATAGGTTAAGATCAGGGGATCGCGATGGCCATTCGATCGTTCCACCGATTTGGAAATATTGCGTCGAGATACTGCCGGACATTGCGTTGGTAATGTGGTGGTGACCCATCCTGTTGGAACCATATCGTCTTCCGTAGAACTTGAGGATTTCCTTGATCAGGATATAAATTTGCCAAAGTTGACACGACATCATTTTGAAGTAGTGCTAATTAATTATTGCAATTCAAATTGCCCTCAAAGAAAAAAGGGCTTGATATGGTTTCGAACATTTCCTATCAGCCGAAAAATTAACCTTTCGAGGGAATTGCGTGCTCTCATCCACTGAGGATTTTCGGTAGACCAGTAGTGGCAATTTTGACGATTAGCAGGGCCGTTGAGACAAAAAAAGCACTCATCAGAAAACAAAAAGTCTACTTTTTGGATAATACTGTTATCCAACATGTCCATCATTTGTTCATAAAAATAAGTTCTTCTATCAAAATCGTCTTCCAAGAGCTCCTGACTAGGTATCATTTTATAGGGATGCATTTTATTGGCGCTCTAGTTCCTCGGAACTGAGTGCTTATCAATTTGCCCAAATGTCTGTAATTTTCGAATATTTCGATGAAAATGGTCTTAAACGATTTGGTTCGACTCACTGATCAAGAATCCGTGGTCGAAATTCATTCTGTCCGGCCGGCCGTAGGCACGATAACTCTCGAACGGAATGAGCTAGAGAGTTGAAAATTTCAGAGTAGGTTTGGGGGATAAATATCTCAGCTAAGTTCGTTATTGGGCAAAATCGGACAGATGGTTTCGGAGTAACAAAAAAAAATTTTTTTTTTTACGAAACAAATTCCAACAAATTTTTTTTAATAAAAAGTTTTATCATAAGAATCCACTCATATCATTTTTAACTCTAACAAGCTAATACTTTCGGAGATATGATTTTTCAAAATTTCAATAATAAATCGTATTTCAACGTTGTCACAGAATGATATTATTCTATGTATGAATATGAATTGTCATAATGTCAAATGATGTTCCTGAGAATTGTGAGCGAAGTGAGAAAAATCTCAGTTGTTTGCTCCGAAATTAGTTTTTCTCAGAAAATTCTTACATTTCGGAACTGAACATGAAGTAAGAGATCTGAGAGTAGTGAGACTGCTTTTCATCCATAGACATAGATATAACTCTCGAACGGAATGAGGTAGGTAGTTGAAATTTTCAGAGTAGTTTAGGGAGATGAATATCTCGGTTAAGTTCGTTATTGGGCAAAATTGGCCAGATTTAATTTGATTTCTTCCATGGTGCTTTTCTCATTCTCATGATTGCTCATTTAATCTTGATAAATAAACTATTATTTGAATTGAATTTCCTTTAGGATGCAGTTCTATTATTTTGTTTTAATATCTTTAGAATCGATGTATGATTGACATTGAATGTTGTGGAGGCATCCCTTACTCGATTTCTGTGGATTTTCTTCATGCATCACATCTAATTTCACATTATTAGCAGCAGCTTTTTAAATCTCCCCTACATACCCAAGCTCGCGAAACTGCTTCTCTATTTTACTTATTGTCCCTTGGGTTATGGGCGACATTTCTCATGTAACACGTGACTTAATTCTTTTTGTATTTAAGTATTATCTCCGTAACCAATCATTTGTAAGATTGTTTTTTTTGGCCTTTCCGGTAATCGAAACATTATTCAAAATTGAAGTTCATAAAAAAAATATATTCGAGCGAATATTATAATGAATTTCGGTAATTACATGATTCTATTTTTTTTTTATTTTGAGTTTTACAATAAACATGAAAGTGATACCATTTCTGAATAGACAATAGTGAAAGACGCGACCTTTCAAACGATGTATCACAAGCCCCCACTTCATATTTGTAAAATTGGGGGTTGTACCTGTCTTTCGAAGGGGGTTGAAGGTATAGGATTCACATTTTTACGAAGAAGAATGGCAATTTAAAATTTGAATTTGACATGTTTCGGGATTTTCCATAAATATGTACAGTATCCAAGATAATTAATTTATTCCATTTGGCTGTATAAAATTTTACTGTAAGTGTGTATGGCGTTGAACTCCCCCTAAACGACGTGACCAATGTTAATGAAATTTTGTATGTGGATCCCTGGATGGTTTGGTCACAATCGAACCCAGTAGGAGGCGCCACAATTAGGTTATAGAATATTTGATTTGTTGTTAGTACTAAATGGCGGATGCGCTGTTCCATTTGTTAGAACCTTTACTCTTTTCAGATCCGCGAGACCTGGAGATGTCATTTTTACATTCATTATTAATGTTCAGTCAGCATAACACTGTTTGTAAAAACAAAGTTTAATACATATTATATTGAAGTGTAATTAATGTGTGAAGGATTTTGAAATGGAATTGAAATCTATAAATTGGAATTCATTGGCTGCTGTATTGAAGTGAGTATGTCGCATAGTTATCAACTTAAAGAAATTACTTATATTTATGTAATCTGCAACCACATTATTACACTCACCACCAATCACACGAAAATTACAGGCTTAGGATACCAAGAAATGGGAGTCAGTTTTTGATTTTGCTCTGGTCAATAGCAAATCGTACAATGATAATGTAGAAACGAAAATATTGAAATCTAACTCTTATGTTGTGTGAAACATAGTAGATAAATTGAAAATTCGAATATTGAGAAAAATTTTGCTGTTCCCGCTGATAGCCGGCAATGTTCGAGAAGAACAACGTCTGTCCGATCCGCTAGTTGAATATAAGAATTTGCACCAAAAGTGTTAACGGCTGGCCGGAAAGCCGGACAGAACCGATTTTGACCAGGGATTCTTGATCATTGAAATAAATCTTTTAAGACCATTTCCAGCCAAAAATTCGAAAATTACAGACATTTGGGCAAATTGATAGGCACTCTGTTCCGCGAGGAACAAGAACGCCAAAAATGAAACTTAAAGGGGTCGTCTTGTATTTTGTTGAACAGAGTAAAGAATTTTGCAAATTGCTCAATATGAATTGACCATTTAGCTGTTGAAAAAAGAGTTAGAACTTGGTAATGACTAAAAATTTGTATCACGTGGCTAAAGATTACATTTTCGACATCTCGAATAAACGAATGGTCCAGAGAAAACGTTAGGATAGGTTGCATCATGATGTATATGATGTTTGTTACAAAAGACGTGAAAAGCATGAATATCAAGGAAGCATCAATAGCAGTAGTTGTTAGTGTTACCGAAGCCATAATGACTTTAATCGAAAGTGACGAAGAATCCAAAACTGAACTGGTCAAAACGGAGAATTTTTATGAAATTGCTATACAAAATTGCGTTGAGGCATGCCTGAAATAGGTAAAATGGGGCATCAATAAAAAAAACAAATAATTCTGAAGATTTTCGGTCTGTCTGATGAAGGAGTCTGATTTAGGCTCTGAAACGTTACAAAAAGGTTAATTTATCGTTGGTGTTTGTTTCGTTACTGTTTATTAGGCCACATTTTTTTTCATAAATTGTTACTGACAAATATCTTGTTTTTCTAACATAGAAGCAAGTTAAAAAGAATATTTTTTTTAATATAGATTTTTTCAGAATTTGGGAAAGAAAACCCAGAAAAAACCATTGATTGATATGTAGTGTACAAGCACTTTTTCTCATGCAGAAACAATTCAAATAGAACTGAAAAATGATTTCATTTTATAGATATAATTTCAGAGTTTGGGAGGGAAAACCCAGATTAAAACTATTAAATGATGAATGTATACCTACCAAATTTTCCTGATTACTTGGAATTTGCGATGTTCAAAATCATAGAATCAACAATATGGCAAATAGGTATGATTTTTGAAGGTCCAAACAATTATAATCAGCGAAAACAATATTCTCTAGAGTGCAAGTCGGTAAACAGATGTTTTTGTAAATAATTTATTATTGATTCCATATCAGTATGTTGAGTTTTTTTTTAGTCAGTGAGGAATGTACCTAAAGAATCGGCCTTGCGTAGCATTTGTATTAACCATTTGTAATCATGACAAACCTTAGATATATTTTTAAGACAGACACACCTTGCCATAAGGAATTGTAGTATTGTATTTAAACCATATTGGACTGGAAGTGTTTGAGAAACATAATTAAATCGATAAATCTCAGGAGTCAATAATATACATTCTTAACCTTGCTATTCTCAATAAGTACTTTATTCTTCATAAATACATCATTCTAGAAAAAATCAATCGAATTACTACAGAGGATTACGATCCTTCAGCATTATCTATTTTCTGATCGGCCCAATATTCAGGTTTATTGTCGATCAAATATTGCATCATGAAATCAGCTCCTTCCTTTTGTTTTTCGGTACATTTTGTGCAATCATTTTCAATAGCGTCAGGCAAGTTTTCTGAAAAATTGAAGACAAAATATAAATTATTTGGTTCTGGAGCTTATTCAAATCACAATATCCTGTCTGAAATGTTTCAAACGTTATAGATTGGCATTTTCTTCAGATATGCATTGACATTGAGTGCATATTATTTGCATTTTCAACTCCATAACGTAATTCATTTATGATTATCCGGAAATTGCTAGGTCGTCCGAGAGGACCCCAATATACAGGGTCCTCTGCTACTTACTCGGCCCTAATTTATTTGGCCTTGGCCCCGAGGATATTTTTATAAATAAATTTTTTTCTTTCTTCTAATCTCACCACTTTCTCAACTTAAAGTGTAATTGCGCGTATGTTCTGGGGAACATCGCGTTATCATTTTGCCCAAATGTCTGTAACTTTCGAATTTTTTGACGAAAATGGTCTCAAACGATTTAGTTCAACTCCCCAATGAAGAATTCGAGGTCAAATTTGTTTCTGTCCGGCTGGCCGTCCGGCCGTCTGGCCTTTGCCACGATAACGGAAAGAGCCCTGCGACTTTTCAGGGTAGGTGGCGCATCCCAATACGACGGACAAGTTCGGTAATGGGCATAATCTACTCAATGGTTTCCGAGTAATAATTTTGTTTTCAACGAATATAAATCCGATCGAATTGAAACTTGGTGAGTAGTTGTAGAATATGAACCTAAGCACGTTTGTGAAATTTTTTGCGAATCGTATGGCTAGAAAATTATTAAAAATTATTAAAAATATGTTTGTTGTTACGATAACTTGAGAACGTAAAGAGATAGCGGCTTGAAGTTTTCAGGTTAGGATCTGCATCAGAACGCGACATTTGAGTTTGTTTATAAGCATAATTGGCCAAACGGTTTTAGAGTTATAGCCATCTGAAATTTGGTTGTTTTTTTCTCCTCATTGACTCGAAAAATACTTAACCGATTGAATTGAAACATGGTAATTAGTTGTAGAATGCCAACGCGAAAATTCTTGCCAAATTTCGTGAGGATACCATTTGTAGAAAATTATTAAGAAATCATTGAAAAATTTAAAAAAAATCTATATATCAGTAACTGTTCGTCTGAAATTGCTGAAATTTTGCAAGAGCTTTTAGAACCTAACTCTACTGCCAAGTTTCAAGTTTTAACACGATCGGTTAAATATTGTTGGAGATTCGAGCAGCCTTGTGTGAGTTCAGTATATGGGTGACCGTTGCATCGATAACTTTCGAACGAAAGTAGATAGGGACTTGCAATTTTCAGGGTAGGTTGCGTATCCGAATGGGAAGGCTTATTTCGTTTTTGGGCATAATCGGTTTAACGGTTTCCGAGTTATACCCACGTGGAATATTATTTCCTCGATAACTCAAAATAAAGAGATTCGATCGAATTGAAGCTTGGTAACTAGTAGTAGGAAATCAACATAAAGAAGTGTTTACAAATTTTTGAGAACCATACCCCTAGAAAATTTGAAAAAATTTTTTTTTCAAGAACCGTACCCCTAGAAAATTTCAGAAAAATTACGAAAAAAAAATTGGTTCAAGCACTGACGTGAAATCAGGAGCTTTTGCGCGTATGTTCTATTGTCCATTCTCCTGTATCGGATACCCAATACAGAAGAATGGACAATAGAATATACGCGCTAAAGCTCCTGACTCCACCTCTGTGCTTGAACCAATTTTTGGATAATACTGTTATCCAACATGTCCATCATTTATCATAAAAATAAGTTCTTCTATCAAAATCGTCTTCCAAGAGCTCCTGACTAGGTATCATTTTATAGAGATGCATTTTATTTTGTTTTAATATCTTTAGAATCGATGTATGGTTGACATTGAATGTTGTGGAGGCATCCCTTACTCGATTTCTGTGGATTTTCTTCAAGCATCACATCTAATTTCACATTATTAGCAGCAGCTTTTTAAATCTCCCCTACATGCCCAAGCTCGCGAAACTCCTTCTCTATTTTACTTATTGTCCCTTGGGTTATGGGCGACATTTCTCATGTAACACGTGACTTAATTCTTTTTGTATTTAGGTATTATCTCCGTAACCAATCATTTGTAAGATTGTTATTTTGGGCCTTTCCGGTTTCCGGTAATCGAAACATTATTCAAAATTGAAGTTCATAAAAAAAAATATATTCGAGCGAATATTATAATGAATTTCGGTAATTACTTGATTTTATTTTTTTTTTATTTTGAGTTTTAGAATAAACATGAAAGTGATACCATTTCTGAATAGACAATAGTGAATGACGCGACCTTTCAAACGATGTATCACAAGCCCCCACTTCATATTTGTAAAATTGGGGGTTGTACCTGTCTTTCGAAGGGGGTTGAAGGTATAGGATTCACATTTTTACGAAGAAGAATGGCAATTTAAAATTTGTATTTGACGTGTTTCGGGATTTTCCATAAATATGTACAGTATCCAAGATAATTAATTTATTCCATTTGGCTGTATAAAATTTTACTGTGTGTATGGCGTTGAACTCCCCCTAAACGACGTGACCAATGTTAATGAAATTTTGTATGTGGGTCCCTGGATGGTTTGGTCACAATCGAACCCAGTAGGAGGCGCCACAATTAGGTTATAGAATATTTGATTTGTTGTTATTACTAAATGGCGGATGCGCTGTTCCATTTGTTAGAACCATTACTTTTTTCAGATCCGCGAGACCTGGAGATGTCACTTTTACATTCATTATTAATGTTCAGTCAGCATAACACTGTTTGTAAAAACAAAGTTTAATACATATTATATTGAAGTGTAATTAATGTGTGAAGGATTTTGAAATGGAATTGAAATCTATAAATTGGAATTCATTGGCTGCTGTATTGAAGTGAGTATGTCGCATAGTTATCAACGTAAAGAAATTACTTATATTTATGTAATCTGCAACCACATTATTACACTCACCACCAATCACACGAAAATTACAGGCTTAGGATACCAAGAAATGGGAGTCAGTTTTTGATTTTGCTCTGGTCAATAGCAAATCGTACAATGATAATGTAGAAACGAAAATATTGAAATCTAACTCTTATCTTGTGTGAAACATAGTAGATAAATTGAAAATTCGAATATTGAGAAAAATTTTGCTGTTCCCGCTGATAGCCGGCAATGTTCGAGAAGGACAACGTCTGTCCGATCCGCTAGTTGAATATAAGAATTTGCACCAAAAGTGTTAACGGCTGGCCGGAAAGCCGGACAGAACCGATTTTGACCAGGGATTCTTGATCATTGAAATAAATCTTTTAAGACCATTTCCAGCCAAAAATTCGAAAATTACAGACATTTGGGCAAATTGATAGGCACTCTGTTCCGCGAGGAACAAGAACGCCAAAAATGAAACTTAAAGGGGTCGTCTTGTATTTTGTTGAACAGAGTAAAGAATTTTGCAAATTGCTCAATATGAATTGACCATTTAGCTGTTGAAAAAAGAGGTAGAACTTGGAAATGACTAAAAATTTGTATCACGTGGCTAAAGATTACATTTTCGACATCTCGAATAAACGAATGGTCCAGAGAAAACGTTAGGATAGGTTGCATCATGATGTATATGATATTTGTTACAAAAGACGTGAAAAGCATGAATATCAAGGAAGCATCAATAGCAGTAGTTGTTAGTGTTACCGAAGCCATAATGACTTTAATCGAAAGTGACGAAGAATCCAAAACTGAACTGGTCAAAACGGAGAATTTTTATGAAACTACTATACAAAATTGCGTTAAAGCGTGCTTGAAATAGGTAAAATGGGGCATCTATAAAAAATTGGTTCAAGCCCTGTGGACAGGAGCTATTGGGCGCATGTTCATCTTCCTTGTGGCCCGTACTGACCAGTAAAGAAAAAAAGCAGTATCATGTTGAATACCTTAATATTATTCTGGAACACAAATTTTCCATTACAATAATCTTCATCTAGCTTCTATTTAGTATCAATTCCTGTAGAACGTGATCATAATAAGTGTTTTCCATATAATAAAATGTGTTTGAACTTGGTATGTAGGAAATCTGACATCCATTATTGGAATTAATTGATTTGACAAACAGCCGTCAAATGAGGTAAATAGATTTTTGTGACGATTTTCTGTGACCATAGAACGTCAAAACACGCTGGAATGTGAATTTTAAGCAATATCTTCTGGAATTGAGATCGTATCGAACTGAAATTTTGCACACTCGTGTAGAATGCTTGATTTAACGTCGGTACAAATTTTTTTATTAAAAAATTTTCCAACTGCCCGATCCCAACAATACTTAGATAATATTATATCCATAAATTAAGCATTTCATTATTGCATTTCTTGAAATAGGTACCTTTTCAAGTCGATCAACATCGTCCTTCTTTCGACGTCTAAACTATGACTTGATTCTTTATGTTTATGTCTTTGAATTTGTTTTCGGTAGAATTCAAAGAGTTCATAGAATAATCGATGAAAATACTGAGAGAGACCCAGGAAATTTGACACATTTTGTCTTATATCTCCAGAAATTGAAATCGTATAGAGCCAAAATTTTGCACAATGTTGCAAAATACTACAATTGACGTTAGTACAAGTTTTTGTTGCAATCTGATGAATATTTCACGAAAAAAAAATTTTTTTTTCGAAAAAATTAAAAGAAATATTTTTTTAAAAATTACCAACATTTCGATCATAACAGAATTTTGCCAAAAGTTGCGCGTTTATATCCTCGAACTGACTACCAAGTTTCGATTCAACATCTTCTTTAGTTCCTGAAATATCAGGGAAATAACCTCAAAATTTATGTCTATAACTCCTAAACCGTCCGGCCGATTTTGCCCGTTAACGAACTTAACCGTCGCATTTTGATCAGAAACCTACCCTGAAAGTTTGAAGTCGATAGGACCTTCGGTGCTCCTGTTATCGTGCCTACGGCCGGAAGTACGGCCGGCCGGCCGGCCGGCCGGACGGCACCCAAAAATCTGACACCGGATTCGTGATCAGGGAGTCCGAATTAGTCTATTAGCCAATTTTCAGCTCGAAATTCGAAAATTACAGACATTTGGACGAAATGATAGGACGATGTTCCCCTAGAACATGCGCCCAAAAACAAATAATTCTGAAGATTTTCGCTTCCTGTCTGATGAAGGAGTCTGATTTAAGCTCTGAAACGTTACAAAAAGGTTAATTTATCGTTGGTGTTTGTTTTGTTACTGTTTATTAGGCCACATTTGTTTTCATAAATGGCTGCTGATAAATATCTTGTGTTTCAAACATAGAAGCAAGTTCAAAAGAATATTTTTTTTTAATATAGATAGTTTTTCAGAATTTGGGAAAGAAAACCCAGAAAAAAATCATTGATAAGGTGGGTGGACCATGGAAGGCCACTCTAACGAATAAACAGTTTTTATTTGTTCATTTACTAGATAAATAAAAGAAACGAATCATTTATAAACACTTTGTTTTATTGTGTATCATCTAAATTACTTTTTTGGGCGCATGTTCTAGGGGAACATCGTCCTATCATTTCGTCCAAATGTCTGTAATTTTCGAATTTCGAGCTGAAAATTGGCTAATAGACTAATTCGGACTCCCTGATCACGAATCCGGTGTCAGATTTTTGGGTGCCGTCCGGCCGTCCGGCCGGCCGGCCGGCCGTACTTCCGGCCGTAGGCACGATAACAGGAGCACCGAAGGTCCTATCGACTTCAAACTTTCAGGGTAGGCTTCTGATCAAAATGCGACGGTTGAGTTCGTTAACGGGCAAAATCGGCCGGACGGTTTAGGAGTTATAGACATTTAAAATTTTGAGGTTATTTCCCTGATATTTCAGGAACTAAAGAAGATGTTGAATCGAAACTTGGTAGTCAGTTCGAGGATATAAACGCGCAACTTTTGGCAAAATTCTGTTATGATCGAAATGTTGGTAATTTTTAAAAAAATATTTCTTTTAATTTTTTCGAAAAAAAAATTTTTTTTTCGTGAACTATTCATCAGATTGCAACAAAAACTTGTACTAACGTCAATTGTAGTATTTTGCAACATTGTGCAAAATTTTGGCTCTATACGATTTCAATTTCTGGAGATATAAGACAAAATGTGTCAAATTTCCTGGGTCTCTCTCATTATTTTCATCGATTATTATATAATAATCAATAATATTAAGGTATTCAACATGATACTGCTTTTTTTCTTTTTTTCTTTACTGGTCAGTACGGGCCACAAGGAAGATGAACATGCGCCCAAAAGCTCCTGTCCACAGGGCTTGAACCAATTTTTTTATTGTAGATGTAATCACTATTTCTGGAACTAAACTTTTATAAAGCTCTTCTAAACGGCCTTGTAAGGAACAAGGCTCCAAACAAGGCCAATATTATAAATCAGTCGTTCAATTTACAACTAGAATTGTAATAATCAAAATATCCGCTTTTACTAAAACCACAGAAAAAGCTCCTTCATTTAAATAAAAAATTAAATGCCTAACACATTATAATCTTCTTTAAAAAACTCAACGAACATTTCTTGAAAACCATCTTATAACTAAGGATATATTAATGGAAATTATATAAAAATTATAGTAACGAGTATCACATCGATAACAAATAAGTTTTAAATGCGTTTTACAATGTAATTATAAATAGTTTTTTTTAACTATAATGGCCTTCTTACGGGTCCGTTCTTTGTAAGGCCAAAATGTTCCAAAAAAGTCTAAGTTAAAAAGTTGAATAATCTTTATGAATAATAAAATTATAATCATTGAACATTGCTTTAAGAACCAAACGGCTCGTCAAAGTAAAAACTAAGTTCACATTTTCATTAGTAAATGTTCCTAGCAAGGCCCATGTACCCTAGCAAGGCCAACCGTCAAATTTTTTATTGGCCACCGGCTTTCATAGGAACACTGCCAATATTTCAACTACAATCGAAGCAAAATCATTATATTTATTCATTAGTACCACAAAAAATCCTTACATGACAATTTACAGTAAAAAGAATACAATAATAATAGGTTATTCACATAAAAACTTACCTTTAAGTGAGCGCGTGAATTACAATTTTAACATCGCCGAACGAAGTCTACGAAGCGAGGGACTACACTGACAAAATAGCAATGCGAGCGACTCGTTACCGCGTCTGTATCCTTGAGTTTGTTGGAGCTTATTGTGAGCGGAAATAATTTGTCATCACCTGACTTTTTTAAAGTTGGCCTTCAATGGAGCATGGCCTTCCATGGTCCATCCACCTTAGTTATTTAGAGTACAAGTTCGTTTTCTGACGTAGAAACAATTCAAAAAGAACTGAAAAATGATTCCATTGTATAGATATAAATTCAGAGTTTTGGAGGGAAAACCCAGATTAAAACTATTGAATGATGAATGTACAGTGCCGGAAACCGAAAAGTGAACGACTCTAGAGAGCATATTTGGCTATTTTTAGTTTTTTGACACAGAATAGCTCTATTCTGTGGTTTTGAATTGCTAGTACATGAAAGTGTCAAACCCAAACGCTTCGCAGGTTCCATATGGTAGGTTCCATGGCAGGTTCATTCAAACCAGGGGTCGGCAAGTAATTTGAAGTGGAGCCCGAATATTTTGGGTAAATTGCTGCGACGTCCAGGCCTACACTATAATAACCATTACGTATCTAGACTAAGTTTCGATCGCTGTATTTCTTGTTAAATACTAGAAACATTGACAAACATAGCACTGGCATATATTTATCTATTTAATACTGTTTTCACATTATTTTATGAATAGTTATTAGTTCAAATTTGTGGAGGAACAGGTTTTGATTTCTTGCGGTCCGAATACGGACCGAGGTCCACCAGTTGCCGATCTTTGATTTAAACTCTGAATGAAAACGAGTCACCGAGATTGAATATTTTATATCTATTGATGCAACAACATAATCAATATTTTATAGCAGCACCATTGGCTGCTATAACAGCTTCCAGGCGACTCCTCATTGATAAAACTAATGATCTCGTATCATACGTGTCAGAAATATGTTCCCAAACATTTTCTATGGATTCCCATAATTCTTGGGCATTTGCTGGTTTGAAATTTTGAGTATACATTAATTTTACCATATGCCTCCAAATATTTTCCATAGGGTTCATGTTCGGACTTCTTGCAGGCCAAGGTAAAACGATTATATTTTTTTCCTGCATCCATTGTCTTACTATATTCGAAGTGTGAATAGGAGAATTATCATGCTGAAATATCAAGTTTTCAGGGAACACCTCTGTAACCGAAGGTATCATTACATTTTCTAATATTTCTTTATAATGATCGCCAGTTAAGCTCCCATCTATTTTCCAGAAGACCCCAATTACATAGATGCTTACCCAAGTGCACACACTCACTGAAAAACGACTACTATTTTCTACAGAGTGGACGTAATCCTCGTCATACCTTCGGTTTCTAGGTCTATAAACCCGAAGTTGTCCACTGCTGCACGATTGAAAAGTTTTTTCATCAGAAAACACTACGGTGCTCCAAAAATTGTCATCCATATTTAAATATTGGTAATTTTGCAGTTTACCGCCCCCTCGTAAATTTCGTCTTTTTCGTTTTTTTCTAAGAAAATATGCATTGTACAGTGATTTTTGATCATTTTCAATAGTGGCAAATCAGTTATTTTGGAGCAATCTAACGGTATGGGGAGTGAATTGGGGTACTGGGTGGGGTAATAAATTCAATAGGATAGCTTAGAAATTTCAAATTTTTGGCTAATAAAATGAGAAAAATGGTAAAATTTATGACGAAAATTGAAATTTGTAGTAAATTTTTGAAATAAAAAATTCATCGTATCGAATATATTACCCCTCCCAGCACTCTCGTTCACTTCCCCTCCCGTTTAGATTCCAGCAAATGGACTATTTTGCCACTATTTAAAATCATCAAAATTCACTTCACGATACAATTTTTTTTCGAAATAATGAAAAGCGAAATGCGTCTCTAAAGCCGGGCCTGGAAACAGTTAAAACTAACATGGCTGCCAGTTTGGGCTTACGTTTCTGAGTGTCTATCATAATACAGATGAATGGACAAAACCGGTTGCCACAAAAACACATTTGGATAGATTTAGCATGCATATATATATATATTGAACCTAATATGATTCTAGTATCTTTAACTAACCTAAAATAATCCATGAATCCACCTTCAATTTCTTTCATGCGTTTTCTTTCTTATTATCTCCCTTTAATCTAATGAAATCCTTGTATCCTCCTTCGATTTCTGTCTTAAAATCTTCTCCCTTTCAAAAAACTGAGATATCTCTATATAACTTGTTTCTTCTTGTATTGTTTTGTCTGGAATAATATCCTCTTTAACTTGATACCAATTTCAACTCTATAGGTATTTCTTTAGGAGCCTTTAATATTCTCTCTTGGACACTTTGACTTCTTTCAAACTGGATAATTTCATTTATTTTTCCGTTACCTCGGTTTCTCTCCCATAAACTACTTCATAATTTTATATTTTCAATAAATCTATCAACATGACAATTATAATTTTGATATTTCTAAGCTGTTCCTAGATATTTTACAATTCTAATTTTCAATTTTCATTTTGAATTTTCTCGAAAAATACTCATTTGCCAGTGCTAAAATTGAAACTGTGGTATATCAACATCATGCAGATACTATATACAGAATATTTTGAAAATCGGTGAGGGGGCGTTAAACTGCAATCTCTTCATTTTATGGCCTTCTGTTATTGATAAGGGGGTTACGTTGCACCGCGACCTTGAGATCTATTGTGCCCCATGGCCTTCTGTTAAGAATGCCTTCTTTGCTGCAGAATAGTATTTTAAGTTACCTTCCTTGATTCTATTTCGCCCTGTTCTTACGGATCCAGGGAAATCAGTGAACTGACACGCTTCAACAGTAGTTGCGAATGGATGCTCCTTAATATAATTGATAAGCGCATTGTTTTCATTTCGATCCGATATTCTTCTAATTCCAACTCTAATCGGACGTTGAATGCTCCCTTCCTGCCAGCGACGCTTCAAGTTGAAGATACAAGTTTTACTGACATTTAAGGCTTCTGCTGTCGCATTTAGCGACCAATTCTCCTCCAGTTTAGCAATTGCCCACATTTTCTCCCCATAGTTCAAATGTCGGGGCATTTTATAATTATTTCCGTTTATTTGAAATTAACTCAATAAATTCTGACGTTTTTGTTGTCAACGACGGCGCGATATAGCAATAGATATACATGGATGGAGCCATATTTACAATAGGAAAAAAAATCGTTCACATTAAGGTTTCCGCCACTGTACCTACCAAATTATCCTGATTACTTGGAATTTGCGATGTTTAAAATCATAGAATCAACAATATGGCAAATAGGTATGATTTTTCAAGGTCCAAACAATTAAAATCAGCGAAAACAACATTCTCTAGAGTGCAAGTCGGTAAACAAATGTTTTTTTAAATAATTGTTGATTCCATATCAGTATGTTGAGTTTTGTTTTAGTCAGTGAGGAATGTACCTACCTCAAGAATGGGCCTTGCGTAGCATTTGTATTAACCATTTCTAATCATGACAAACCTTAGACATATTTTTAAGACGGACACAACTTGCCATAAGGAATTGTAGCGAGGATGAATTTAAACCGTTGATTGAAGTATTAGTTACCCAACTAATACTTCAATCAACGTTTAAACCATATTGGACTGGAAGTGTTTGAGAATCATAAATAAATCGATAAATATCAGGAGTCAATAATATACATTCTTAACCTTGCTATTCTCAATAAGTACTTTATTCTTCATAAATACATCATTCTAGAAAAATCAATCGAATTACTTCAGAGGATTACTATCCTTCAGCATTATCTATTTTCTGATCGGCCTTCTTCGATTCCAAATATTTATTTCTGTAGCTTTGTGTGGGATCGTATTTCTCTTGTAGGCGATCCCAATATACAGGTTTATTGTCGATCAAATATTGCATCATGAAATCAGCTCCTTCCTTTTGTTTTTCGGTACATTTTGTGCAATCATTTTCAATAGCGTCAGGCAAGTTGTCTGAAAAATTGAAGACAAAATATAAATTATTTGGTTCTGGAGCTTATTCAAATCACAATATCCTGTCTGAAATGTTTCAAACTTTATAGATTGGCATTTTCTTCAGATATGCATTGACATTGAGTACATATTATTTGCATTTTCAACTGCATACCGTAATTCATTTGTGGATTATCCGGAAATTGCTAGGTCGTCCGAGAGGACCCCAATATACAGGGTCATCTGCTACTTACTCAGCCCTAATTTATTTGGCCTTGGCCCCGAGGATATTTTTAAAAATATATTTTTTTCTTTCTTCTAATCTCACCACTTTCTCAGCTTTAAAGTGTAATTGCGCGTATGTTCTGGGGAACATCGCGTTATCATTTTGCCCAAATGTCTGTTTCGAATTTTTTGACGAAAATGGTCTCAAACGATTTTGTTCGACTCCCCAATAAAGAATTTGAGGTCAAATTTGATTCTGTCCTGCCGGCCGTCCGGTCGTCCGGTCGTTGCCATGATAACTTGAGAACGGAAACAGCTAGCGACTTTTCAGGGTAGGTGGCGCAATACGACGGACAAGTTCGGTAATGGGCATAATCGGCTCAATGGTTTCCTAGTAATAATTATGGTTTCAACCAATATAAATCCGAACGAATTGAAACTTGGTGAGTAGTTGTAGAATATGAACCTAAGCACGTTTGTGAAATTTTGTGCGAATCGTATGGCTAGAAAATTATTAAAAAATTATTAAAAATATTTTTGTTGTCACGATAACTTGAGAACGGAAAGAGATAGCGGCTTGAAGTTTTCAGGATAGGATGTGCATCAGAACGCGACATTTGAGTTTGTTTATAAGCATAATCGGCCAAACGGTTTTAGAGTCATAGCCATCTGAAATTTGGTTGCTTTTTTCTCCTCTTTAACTCGAAAAAAACTGAACCGATTGAATTGAAACATGGTTATTACTTGTAGAATGCCAACGCGAAAATTCTTGCAAAATTTCGTGAGGAAAGTATTTGTAGAAAATTTGTAAGAAATCATTGAAAATTAAAAAAAAAATTATATATCAGTAACTATTCCTCTGAAATTGCTGAAATTTTGCAAGAGCCTTTAGAACCCAACTCTACTACCAAGTTTTAAGTTTTAACACGATCGGTTAAATATTGTTGGAGATTCGAGCAGCCTTGTGTGAGTTCAGTAGATGGGTGACCGTTGCCTCGATAACTTTCGAACAAAAGGAGATAGGGACTTGCAATTTTCAGGGTATGTTGCGTATCCGAATGGGAGAGTTAAGTTCGTTTTTGGGCATAATCGGTTTCCGAGGTATACCTACCTGGAATATTATTTCCTCGATAACTCAAAAAATAAAGATTCGATCGAATTGAAGCTTGGTAACTATAAGTAGAAAATCAACATAAAGACGTGTTTGAAATTTTGTAAGAACCGTACCCCTAGAAAATTTCAAAAAAAATTGGTTCAAGAACTGACGTGAAGTCAGGAGCTTTGGCGCGTATGTTCTATTGTCCATTTTCCTGTATTGGACACCCTTAATCGAATTCACCATGGTAAATTATGTTGTCCATTCTCCTGTATTGGACACTCTTAATTCGAATTTACGATGGTAAATTCGAATTAAGAGTGTCCAATACAGGAGAATGGACAACATAATTATCCTGTATTGGACGCCCTTAATCGAATTTACCATGGTAAATTATGTTGTCCATTCTCCTGTATTGGACACTCTTAATTCGAATTTACCATGGTAAATTCGAATTAAGAGGTTAATATTACCTTTTACTTCCTTAAGTAGTGAGACATGTTCCAATATACAATATTTACATAATGTTGCTAGCAAAAAAATGCTGAAATATTGATCTACATTTGTGTATCGAATATTCTTTCTTGAGTTAAGGTTTATAATACAGAATGAATGTGTTAATGGTATGAACTATTGAATTATGAAAAGAGCATTCTATTTTATTAATATATTCTGAACTATTAAAATAATTTGTTCATCAGCCTATACCTATTCAAATATCAGGAATAAATAGACAATCTGCTACGATTGTCTCCAGCCTTGCTCTAGACATTTCGATGATACTTTCCTTAGGTATTTCGAGTTGTGAAAACTATGCACCGAGTGGAAGTTGCAACAACCCATTCCACGAGGTTAAATCATTGTAGATTGCTCATTTAAAACTGATAAATAAACTATTATTTGAATTCCTAACTCTGAGAAACCCATACTTTCGGAGATATGGTTTGTCAAAAATTGAAGAGTGTCAAAGCTCCTGCCACAGAGCTTCCCCCTTTTAATTCAAGCAATATTCCTGCAAATACTAATAGAAATATATACTTACTCCTTAGTTCGGCACCATCAGGAGTACATCTTCCTTCATCCAACAGACAGTTCACATAATTTTTCAATAGCCTCTCATTCTGTACAACCTCATGCAAGTCAATGTTGTCATACAGTGAAGTATATTTAGTTGGTTCTTCCGAAATCACAACACGAAGAAACATCCAGAGAAAAACAGGAATGAAGTTATTCATTATAGAAATGCTTCGCTAACGCACATGTACTTTTAATCGAATATTTTTTGGGACCGTGAAGTCTTCTAGTCTTATATACGAACATAAAAGTTATATGAGAAAGTTAAATTTGTATTTCGTGCAGAAAATTTCCCCAATTTTATATTTAAAGAATTATTTAAATCATGTAAATGTCTTGCGAATGGGGATAATTGGATTCAAGTAATAGACTGTAATCATTTCAATGTTCATTTCATTTCGTAACCAAAAAAATTATGTTCGATAGAACCATTAGAATAGAAATGAATTCGAATGAGACTCTTGGAATCGCGGTGTGGGCACTATCCAGAATTCTTTCAACACAAGGATATTTATCTAAATGTCAAATTAAACGGACATATACGCAGCAACCAGTGGCGAATGCAATTCAAGTATACAGTACGCGTCAAAATTATGGAACAAATTCATTTTCTCAGAAGAAAAATATTTGGCAACGAAATCCTGAAACAGGTCAATTTTTGTTTCACTTTTACCAAATTTTTATGCATTTTTGAAGGATTTTTGTTGCACCCTGTGCCATCCCCCGCTGCCCTCTAAATTTTTTGAATAGGAAAAGTGGGTCGTGTGGTACTATTTTGGCAAGGTCTTTGTATCTTCTTTACAGGCGTGCAGAAATTTTCAAAAAAAAAATTTTCTTTTTTGGAAAATAGTTAGTTCAAAGAGGTTTTCATTATGTGCACTTTGTCATGGCTCATTTACTTTGAGACGATGGTACCTACCTGATGAAATTTGTCACCGAATGAAAGTAGACCATTACAGTTTTGTTCAAGCACAACTCTCAACCCCTACGAACCCTTTAATGGAGAAATCATTGTGCAAGATAAGTTAAATTATATGTTCAAAATGCCCACTTCAGCAGAAACGTACTAATAACATACCCACTTAAGATCATAACTGAAACGCAGTGTTTCACACGTTCTAATTTTTCACGTGAGGGGGTTGAAAGATGTGCATGAACAAAACTGTAATGGTCGACTTTCATTCGGTGACAAATTTCATCAGGTACCATCGTCTCAAAGTAAATGAGCCATGACAAAGTGCACATACTGAAAACCTCTTTGAACTAACTATTTTTCAAAAAAGAAAAATGTTTTCTTGAAATTTTCTGCACGCCCGTGAAGAAGATACAAAGACCTTGCCAAAAAAGTACCACAGGACCCCATTTCCTTATTCAAAAAATTTAGAGGGTTGATGGGGATGGCATAGCGTGCAACAAAAATCCTTCAAAATTGCAAAGAAATTTGGTAAAAGTGAAACAAAAATTGACCTGTTTCAGGATTTTGTTGCCAAATATTTTTCTTCTGAGAAAATGAATTTGTTCCATAATTTTAACGCGCACTGTATATATTTTAAAAGGTAATTACGAAATGCCTACATCTTAAAATGAAACTCAATCCTACTGATTTGGCGCAGATGAACTTCTCAATAACCTTCTTCGTTGAAGTCAGGAACTAAATTTTGTTATATGGACCACACTGCGAGCGCCGTCAGTCATTCTGCCGACATTATATTCCTTAGAAACGTATTGATCAATTTTAAAGAAGAGATACATATTTCAGTTGCTGCGGTTGTCAGTGGCATCCATATTAAAATAACCAAAACATTACATATTTCACAAAACCAAATCCAAACCATACGACACTATATTAAAATTTTTGGTACCTAAGCAACAGGTCACGTTCTCGTTTTCTCGTGTTATTAATCGAGTCTTCCGACTCATTATGACCACTTGGTGCAAGATTGCATTTGCCACACAACTTCAGACTATCGATAACTTTTGACAGGACGTATCGGTTTTTGGCGCTCTTGTTCCTCGGAACAGAGTGGTTATCAATTTACCCAAATGTCTATAATTTTCGAATTTTTGGCTGAAAATGATCTTAAACGATTTGGTTCGACTCACTGATCAAGAATTCATGGTCAAAATCAGTTCTGTCCGGCCGTCCGTCCAGCCGTTAACACGATAACTCTCGAACGGAATGAGCAAGACAGTTGAAATTTTCAGAGTAGGTTTGGGAGATAAATATCTCGGTTAGGTTCGTTATTGGGCAAAATTGGCCAGGTGGTTTCGGAGTAACAAAAAATAAATATTTTTTTACATTACGAATTTTAAATTCAATTTCTCTTAACATGCAGTTTTATCATAAGAATCCATGGATATCATTCTCAACTCTAACAAACTAATACTTTCGGAGATATGATTTTACAAAATACTATACTGGAATACTATATGATTTCATAGAACACCCTAATTATAATTTGCTGATGTATGTTAACCCAACATGAGATGATTCATTGACCTACGTTCCGAATTTAATTATGAAAATTTTGAAAACTAACGCACAGAAGCCAAATTGAAAAAGTAGGAAAGCCCTGTGGACAGGAGCTTTGGCGCTCTTTGACAAATCATAACTCCGAAAGTGTTGGTTTTTCAGAGCTGGGAATGATATCAATGGATTCTAATTCAATTTATGATGCAGTTCTATCATAAGAATCTATTAATATAATTCCCAACGCTAAGAAACCACTTTTGGAGATATGATTTGTCAAAGTGTCAAAGGGCTTTCCCACATTTTTGATACCATTTCTTTGTGCTAACGAATATTTTCGACTATATGTTTGGCCGATTTCTCGTGTTTTTTTTATCTTTTCGACCAGATGTTTCAAATCACGTACCATATTTTGTCCAGTTACGTCTCCACCAAACAGTAAGCAAACAAAACAAAAAATCGTATGTTTTTCTTCACATCAGCACAACCATAAAGTCTTTTCGTAAACATTTGCGTCAAACTAAAGTTTAATTTCATTAGATCACACACCCTCATCAGTGTCAGTCCTTAAATCCTCAACGCAACTTTATAACACGAAACAATTGGGACCTACAATACCTATCTATTTAGCGTAACCATAAACATATACTAGTACTGAGCGTAGCTACTTTACTCCTCTCTGGGCTTCTAATAATACGCCCGAATCATGACTGAGAATCGAGCGAGACTAGCTTGTCTCTGAGTGAGGACGTTTGCCGTTTCCATGGTAACCGGCGATTTCGCTTGGGCGATCGAGATTCAGCCCAGCATAGTGCGGACGCTCATAGTATACCTTGTCCATGCGTACGCTTAACGCAAATGTAATTATTGTAAAATATAGATGGGCGCTAGGTGAAAATGTTTCAATTTTAAATGAATCCAGTTTGAAGGGCAAGAATATGAAATATACAAATCAGTTGTTAATTTGAGTACTTCATATTTCTAGGGAGGGCGGCACCCCGCAGCCCTCCAGAATTGATATACCCAGAAGTATTAATTTCTATGAGTTGACCTTTCAGAAATGAGTTAGTCTTACATCAAGAATGACACGAAATCATTAAAGTGAGTCTATACAGAAAATAAAATAAAATAAGAAAGAAATTAAAAAAATTCCAAAAAAGCACTGACGTAAGTCAGGAGCTTTTACGCGTATGTTCCATTGTTTTTTCACGCATACAAAGTCGATCGAGCTGTAATTTGGTACCCGATGCCAAAATGGTGGCCCGAAGGTATATGCAAAATTTCAGAGGATTCTGACGCATGGTCTGAAATATATATATTTTTTAATGTTACGCTCCTCACGAAATTTCGCAAAATTAAATGGGTATAACTTCCAAACCTTTTGGCCGATTATGCCTGTTGAAATACTGACACATTCGGATGCGCAACCTTGAAAATTGCTATCTCTTTCCGTTCGAAAGTTATCGTGGTAACGGTCACCCACCCTCACTACTGGTTGGCACCTTGACGCGGTGTGAGGGCTTAAGTAGCTGCGAGAATACTTGGAGCGATGTCGACCCAGGTCGACGGGGTCCAGGTTGAGCGGTGAAAACTAAGACTGACCCCCAAGCCACGGTGGAAGAAATCGTGCCAAGGGCTGAATGGCACCTGGGTCAAGTGTGTTACGAACGATTCCCTGAGGACACCGGGTCACCTCCTCTTGTAAAAAGACCTTCCCTCAGTATCGAAGCTCTGCTGAAGGGTGACTGAATATTTCTTCGTTACTCGTGGGAACTATATGAATAGCTCGACGAAAATACAAAAAACCCTACGGGTTGCAGTGCAACCTGACACCCAGGGACCGTCTTCGGACGGATCTCAGGGAAAAAACTTGGCGGGGACGGAGAAAGAGGGTCCAGCAGCTCCTGCTGCAGGAAACTCGCAATCGAAATCCTTGCCCAAGTTACACACCAGACGGAATCGTTCTGGTGCGGAAAAAAGAGGGGCTCGGAAGGCTCGTGAAGGTTTAGCCGGTCATCAGGCCGGAGAGTCTTCGGACGGGAATTCCTCCCGTAAACAGGAGAGCAGCTCAAAAAGAGATGCTCCTGACAATAACACTCCGCCCTCATGTGAGCGGCCAGCGAAGAAGGCAATAAACCTTCAGAGTGGGCTCTCCTATAATGAGGTAGTGAAAGTGCCCATGAAGCTAGTCCTGGTACATAAGGACTGGCCAGAAAAGGCGCTCTCCAAGGAGGAGTTCTATGCCGTGGAGCGGGCGGTTGCTGCTGCGATGGACAAGATCCAGTCGGGGCAGTACTTCCCGAGGCTCGAAGACATGGACCTCAACCCGCAAGGGGCGATTATCGCATCTTGCCAGGACAAAACAAGCAGGGACTGGTTGCAAAACAACCTATCCAGGCTTGTTCTTCCAAAGGGCCTAAGTCTCAAGACAATTGGGATGGGGGACCTGGAAAGACCGACGAGAGTCAGCCTGATGGTGAAGGGTGCGCAATGCACTGCACCGACTGGTCTGATTCTCAGAAGGATAGAGATGTCCACTCCGGCCCTGAAAACAAGGAGCTGGAGGATTTACAACCGGTGTGACAGGCCCGACTCGGTGCAGGTCATACTGGGTGTTGACAGGGCATCTTTGGAGGTTCTAAAGGCCTCCAATTATACGGTCCAGGTTGCAACAAGGAAGGGCACCTTCAAGCTCATCCAAGCTGCAGGACCGGGAAAGAATGCAACAGTCTCCGCAGCTGTATCGGCCGCTCCAGGAATGGGGCCCGCTGCTGTGGCGGAGAGCATTCTAGTTAGGAAGGTAACACCTTCCTATGCGACTGAAAAGTCGCAAAGCGAGATGGAAGTGGTGCCTGTGGAGGCTCCCTCAGTCGGTGCGCCTCTCGCCCTTCCGCAGGTCTCAGGTGGGACATTCGGGAGGGGGGATGGTGCGGTGGCTGTGGGGCCCGGGCGGTGCCCCATTCCATCTAGCCCGCCGGCGTTAACTTTGGAGATGCCATCATCTCCGGAGGGCGTGCTGGCAAGACGTGACAGTCGTTCGACTGAGAGCAGTGTTTAACTGTCCTCATGGCGGCCGATATTCATGTCACGCAGATAAACTTGCACCACTGTATAGCGGCAACCGATATTCTTCGGTTGCGGCTGTCGAAGGTGCAGACATTTATAGCTCTGATTCAGGAGCCCTGGGTCAGGGGGGGTGAAGTGAGGGGCCTCTCCTTTAGGGGAGGTGTGCTCTTCTGCGCGCCTAAGGACACCAGTCCAAGGGCGAGTATAATCACCTCCACTGATTTAGGTGCTCAAATATTAAACAACTTTTGTTTCAGAGACCTGGTAGCGGTCCAGATCAAAGACAGCAGGAGACCGCTAGATAACCTGGTGATATGTTCTGCATATCTCCCGTATGACTCACCAAGCCCACCACCAACGAGGGAAATGGAGGAGTTAATAGAATACTGTGAGCGGAGGAGCTGGCCTCTGCTCATAGGATGTGATGCGAATGCACATCACACTCTGTGGGGTAGTAGAGATATTAACTCAAGGGGTGAAGCGCTGGCAGAATTTTTATTCTCCACGAATTTGAACCTGCTTAACCAGGGTACGGAACCGACCTTCGTCACAACGACAAGAAGGGAGGTGCTAGATATCACATTGGGCAGCAGATCAATCGCCAATTCCATAAAGGATTGGCGAGTGGCGAAGGCCCGTATAACAATTCGTTATCGTCCGAATATTTCGTTATCCGATCGTAACGACTGAATAACTTCCTTAAAGATAAATAAAACTCTATCGAATCTATATCCAAACTTTAAAGATTATCTGTATACATTATAGCGATCCCTAATATATAAATTCGACAAAGACTAGGTAAAGATCTTGCAAACAATATCTGTATCGAGAATCGATATCTATTCGCTACGCATTCAGTAAGAACATCGCTAACGGTTATCTTTAATCCCTCTGTAAAGAATATATAACGATATTCGGAGATATTCCTATATCAAAAATCTTTGTAGGTTCTATACTATCCCGTGATTAAATTTTTTATCGAAAATTCACGATAAATCGATAGAAAATAGATACAGTTTTCAGAGAAAAATAATATACTTTCATCAGATAATATATACAGGGTGTTTCATCATAAACTGGACAAACGAATACAGCGTGTAGATGACATCGGGAGAATCATTTTTGCCTTATGACATATACCCCGTTTTCGAAGCATAAGCGAGATACAGGGTGTTCAAGTTAATTCTTGACCAATATTCTATCGAGTGTGGTCAGTTATGTGTAACATTTGAAATAATGGTTTTTGGTCACATGTCAGTATTTTTTTATGCTCAATTCTGAAACGATATAAGATTCTGAAAATAAAATTTAAAAATGGCGGAAAACCTGCAAAGTTCGAAATTTTTTTACGCGGTTGCCAATTTGAGTTTCACTGTATGAATTATCTCAAGTTTTTAAGAAATTCTGTGAAAAAATTTTTTCAAAATTCGAACACAACTTTTTTTTTACATGTCTACAGCAAAAATAAAATTTCATCCGAAATTGATGAACTTTTCCACGCTTATACTATTCTTCAACCTTAACGAAAATATGAAAACAGAACCGAAAAATATCGATGGGTTTGTTTTTTATAGCCATTCAAAGTTTCCACTCGGATATCTAACTTATTCGTTTATTGAAAACTGGTTTGGCTATGAGGGCAAAAAGTTTGAAATTGAACTGCCGAAGCATTCCAGATGGAAATTAAAATTTCTCAAAAAAAAATTTTTTTGTTCATATTTCAATAAAACTCTGGCTGGAATCGAACTAGTGACCTTGCGATAGGAATTATTCTTAGCTCTAGATAGAAATTGAAATTATTCAGAACATATTAATTATCGTTACCTAGCAACAGTAATTCACAGAATTTGACAGTATGTTCGAATTCAACTGAATAATATTTCGTTAGTTTCTTATAAAACATTTCAATTCGAGCAGAAATTAAATAATCAATGTTGGAAATAATTATTTGGTTCAGCGAATCAAGAAAATCAAGAAAGTGAGAGAATATTGTCTTATATGTCACTAACGCAAGAATATAACACAATAGTAGACAAATTTAACAATTAATTGAACAACTCTGACGAAATTATAGATTATAATTCAGTTTCAAAAATATTCCCATTCATTTGAACACACAGTCTCGCTCTTTTCACCACACTGTTCACCGCTGAACCTATCATTCCTTGATTATGACGAATTTCCTGGGCAGCTGATTCAATTCGTTGAATCAATTCTTCTTTCGATTCTACTGGAGCTCGCTTGTCGTAGACCAGACTTTTCATATGACCCCAGAAATAAAAATCCAGTGACTGAAAACCTTTTTTGACTATTCATCGAAACCGAAGAATGTGGATTATTGATTTGCCATACCACATTATTTTTTCTGTTAAAAAATCTATCTCTATGAAAGGTCGCTTCATCGCTGAATAAAATGAGACGTGGAAAATCTCTATTCGCACGCGTTCTTCTTAAAATGAATTCACAGAATTCTTTCCTTTTACTGCAATCACCTTCTTCTAATTTTTGACATCTTTGAAAATGATATGGGTGGTAGTGATTCCTCTTTAGAACTCTCCATACAGTCGATTTACTGTGGTTCACACTGGGGTGATTAGATATCATTTTAGTTGATATTTTAGGATTACTCTCAACCAAATCCAGGACACGTTCATCGTGACTTCGTATTGTTTCTTTTTTCTTTCGGTTAAGAGTGCCATCTTCACGTAATTTACGTACTGTTGCCATAAATGTTTTACAGTTTGATACTGATCGGCTTGGAAATCTGCGGGCGTATATTTCTCTCGCTTTCCTCCCTAAAAAGGAATTCGCTTCATAATAAGCCTGAACCATTTTTCTCCAAGATTGAATATTTCATTTCTGCTCAAATTAAAATGGTTTTCAAGAAACTTGCGAAATAATATTCAGTGAATTCGAATAATCTATCAAATGCTTTGAATTACCGTTGCTAGGTAACGATAATTAATATGTTCCGAATAATTTCAATTTCTATCAAGAGCTAAGAGTAATTCCTATCGCAAGGTCACTAGTTCGATCCCGGCCAGAGTTTTATTGATATATGAGCAAAAAAATTTTTTTTTGAGAAATTTCAATTTCCATCTGGAATGCTTCGGCATTTCAATTTCAAACTTTTTGTCTCATAGCCAAACCAGTTTTCAAAAAACGAATAAGTTAGATATCCGAGTGGAAACTTTGAATGGCTATAAAAAACAAACCCATCGATATTTTTCGGTTCTGTTTTCATATTTTCGTTAAGGTTTATGAATAGTATAGGCGTGGAAAAGTTCATCAATTTCGGATGAAATTTTATTTTTGCTGTAGACATGTAAAAAAAAAGTTGTGTTCGAATTTTGAAAATTTTTTTTCACAGAATTTCTTAAAAACTTGAGATAATTCATACAGTGAAACTCAAATTGGCAACCGCGTAAAAAAATTTCGAACTTTGCAGTTTTCCGCCATTTTTAAATACTATTTTCAGAATCTTATATCATTTCAGAATTGAGCATAAAAAATTACTGAGATGTGACCAAAAACCATTATTTAAATTGTTACACATAACTGACCACACTGGATAGAATATTGGTCAAAAATTACCTTGAACATCCTGTATCTCGCCTATGCTTCGAAAACGGGGTATATGTCATAAGGCAAAAATGATTCTCCCGATGTCATCTACACGCTATATTCGTTTGTCCACTTTATGATGAAACACCCTGTATACTCTGCTCCTACTCTACTGTACTCTCTGCTTTCCTTTCAATAATGAAATGCCAAACGCATACAACGCGTTGTCGCGTTGAAATTCAATGATATTACAATTTTTTTATTCTTTTTAATTTAATACACACTACACAGGAACACATCATTGTAGAAATCGGGATTGTCCTACTGTTCATAGCTTTCCTATATGTGTAGTGTAATTTTAGCATTCATTACAGTAAGTTCATTTTTAATTTACAACAAGGACATATTTTGTTGTCTTTCCGTCCATTGGGTCGAGAATGGTCAGGCAAGTTCATTCCAATAAAGCTGATGATAATATAAATATAGATCACTAACAATAGATATTGTATCATCAGTAATCAGCTAATCACTTACAGGTAATGTGTGAACTCTTATGTATCACAGCTTATTACTGTCATCACTAGAGGGAATGTTATTGTTTATGTTTATGCCTTCAATAACTGTGGTAACAAATCAAAATAAATTATGATACGTAGTATTCATTATAGCGTTTGAGTAAAAAATTTTAAATAAACTGATGAAGTTCTTACACTGACATTCCTTCCACAGAATTCCTTCATCGTATCATTATTACGATAATTTGCATAAGTACCATCATTCCTACGAATTTTATTAAGCGGAGCTTCCATTTTCTTTCTTTTTTTCTAATATTTAATCGCCGATCGACAGTTATATCGCACGATTTTATTATGTGTATCCATTGCACCAATCAGTCGTTAAAATGCACCCACTTGTGATATCCTACAACAAGGTTATTATTATTATTATTATTGATAAGGGGTTACGTTGCACCGCGACCTTGAGATCTATTGTGCCAACAAGGTTAGTGTATGGATGAATTGGTAAGGTGGTGGTCAGATCGAAAATTGGAGCTAAGGTATGCAGGTTCGAATCCAAGTGAGGAACGAAAATTTAATTTAATACGTTAATTCAATATTATGGTAATAGGGGTAAAATAAGAGGATGATTGAGATATCTGGACGATGAAACGCAGAAATATAAAAAAAACATTTAAAATTATGTTTTTCCACCGTAATTCTTATTAATTCTTGCTCCCAAAATAGGTATCTGTTCGATAAAGAATTTCTGTATTAAAACTTTATCGTTTGGATGATAGTTTTTCGTTATTTGATCTGTATCAAAGGAGTAGCGGTTTTTGATAACGTTTTGTTGCTGGTTCAGATAACGATTTTTCGTTAGCGTACCGGACATTCAGATATTCTACCTGTAACGAATCGATAACGAATTGTTATACGGGGGAGGTGGTCTCTGTATCGGACCACCGACACATCTGCTTCTCTATATTCCGAAGCAAGAAAAAGGAGGATCCTGAGATCTACAGGAATCCGAAAAAAACTGATTGGACCAGATACCTGGCATACCTTTCTGACAATCTGGAACAGGGAAACCTAAAACCCAAGAACATGGGAGAATTGGACACGGCAGCAGCCATGCTTCAGGAGTCCATAATCTCAGCTTATCACAGCAGTTGTAGACCCCAAGTCCGAAGACTTAAAAGTCAGACGAAATGGTGGACGACTGAACTGAACGACACCAGACGCGAAACAAGGCGTCTTTTCAATAGGGCCATGAGATCAGGCCTAGTGAAGGACTGGGATGATTATAAATTATCCCTGAAAAAATACAAAGGACTGATTAGGCGGTCCAAGCGCGAATCCTGGAGAAGCTTCTGCAGTGGTATAGAGGAAGCACCAGAGGCCAATAGGCTTAGGAAGGTCCTCTCTGTGGGAGGCCCTCCAAGGATTGACTACTTGACTCTTCCTAGTGGGGAGAAGACCTCCTCAGAGGAAGATAGTCTAAGACTACTCCTGAAGGCACATTTTCCGGGATTTAGAGAGAATGACAACACACAGGGTGAAGACCATAAACGAGCTTCTAGTGAGGATTGGAAGTTGGCTTCACTTGTGGTAACACACTCTCGAATTCGCTGGGCTGTCAGAGAATTCGAGCCTTATAAAGCAGCGGGGGAAGATAGCATATTTCCGGCACTTTTGATTAAGGGCTTGGAGCTGCTGACACCCCCACTGCTTCATATACTCCGAGCGAGTCTAGCCCTAGGACACATACCAAAGTCCTGGAGAAAGGTGAGGGTTGTGTTCATACCCAAGCCTGGAAAGTCGTCATATACTCAGACGAAAAACTTCCGACCAATAAGCCTCTCCTCCTTTTTAGTCAAAACGCTGGAGAGATTGGTTGAACGATATATCAGAGATGGAACCTTAGTGGCTAGCCCACTACATCCAACTCAGCATGCCTATCAGATGGGCAAATCAGTAGATTCTGCTCTTCATTCAGTGGTCAGCTGCATCGAGAGCGGACTACATTATCGAGAGTGCACTCTTGCTGTGTTTCTGGACATAGAGGGTGCATTCAATAATACTGCATTTGGAGCTATGCACAATGCACTAACCAAACATGGGGTTCCTTTTGCAGTCTGTCGATGGGCAGGATCCCTTTTAAGGGACCGCAGCATAGTGGCTCGTCTAGGCAGCTCAACCATTAGGGGAACACCAGGCAGGGGATGCCCACAGGGTGGTGTTTTCTCAACTCTTCTGTGGAATCTGGTCCTGGATGGGCTCCTGGTTGAGCTGGCGGGGGCTGGCCTAAAGGTTGTAGCCTATGCAGATGATCTCGTGATACTAATCAGAGGTAAACATCCAAATGTCGTCGCTGATCTTATGCAGGATGCTCTGTGTAGGATTGAGCGATGGTGTTTGAATAACGATCTTACGGTTAATCCTGAAAAAACAGAGATGGTTCTCTTCGACAGGAAGAGGGGGCCCTGTAACATAAGACTACCAAGTCTGTTTGGAGTAGGGCTCAATCTAACAGAGCAAGTTCGATATCTGGGTGTGATACTGGACCACAAACTACTGTGGAACAAACACATTGAGAAACAAACAAAAAAGGCCGAGATGATCTTTTGGTCTACTCGGAGAATAGTGGGAAATGGATGGGGCTTCAAACCACACATTATTCACTGGTTGTATACTGTGGTGGTGAGGCCTATCCTAACCTACGCATCATTGGTGTGGTGGACTTCTTTGAAGAAGTCATATATCCGCAACAAATTGACAAGAACTCAGAGAAAAGCTTGTTTAAGCATCACAGGTGCTCTGAGATCTACTCCAACAACAGCTATGGAGTGCCTGCTGGGGCTACCTCCCCTGCATCTTGTAGTTGAGGAGGGGGCTATGAAGACAGCTTTAAGAATCTGGGAACAGGGACAGTGGCGTGACAGCGGAATGTTTAGGGGACACGCGAGGGCACTCAAGAAGGTGGAGGATGATGATGCATCTCTCCTCCGGAGGAGTGACCGTGCGGGCTCCTTATTCTGCTTTAACGAACCCTATAGCGTGATTGTTCCTGATAGAGACCAATGGGATACAAGGAGTGATCTCCTTAAACCAGAGGGGCCCACATGGTTCACAGATGGCTCTGTAACGACTACAGGGACAGGTGCAGGCATTGTGGGACCTCGAGTGAGCATGTCCATCCCTCTCGGGAAGAACTGCTCGATAATACAGGCAGAACTATACGCTGTTCTTGTCTACGCGCTGGAAAACATCCGACTAGGATACTCTGGCAAGTACATATATATATGTTGTGACAGTCAAGGAACGTTAAAATCCCTATCTGATGTGAAGATAAACTCCTACTTAGTAGGCGAATGCAGGAAGGCTCTGCGAAGGCTGGGCGCTGGTAACGTTGTAAAACTCATCTGGTGTCCGGCTCACTCGGAGATTTCAGGTAATGTTAAGGCAGATAAGCTGGCGAAGCAGGGGGCTCGGATACCATATATAGGTCCTGAGCCTTCACTTCCAGTATGTCGTACCTCTGTTAAAACATTCTTCAAGAATCGTTTGGACAAGAATTTCTCCAGTGTATGGAACATGGGAGTAGCACTCAGGCAGTCAAGGCTTCTCATTAAGAAACCATCGTCAAAGTCTGAAGTAAAGAAACTTCTTTCACTCGAAAGAAGAGAACTGAGCCTGGTGACTGGATTACTAACTGGTCACCAGTTCAACAAACATCTGAATAGGATGGGATTGGCCGATAGCGCTCTGTGTCGCTGGTGCAAGAGCATGGAAGAAACAGCTGAACATATTCTGTTCGACTGTAACAACCTTAAAGAATTGAGGGTCATACACCTAGGCAACCCAACACCTACGATTCCTATGGTGAGAGGGACTTCTCCTTTTAAACTCGCGGCATTCCTGTCAGCGTGTTTTTTGGAATGAGTCTCACGAGTTTGTCAAGCGGGAGAACAATGGGCCAGAAGGCCTCAGTTCAGCCTGAGACGGCACCGCGGTAGAAGAAGAAGAAGAAGAAGAACGGTCACCCATCCAGCTACTGAACTCGCCCAAGGCTGCTCGGATTCCAATATTTGCAATATCTCCAATAATATAGATCTGATTGTGTTTAAATTTAGAACTTGGTGGTAAAATTAGGCTTTGAAGGCACTCGCAAAATTTCAGCTATATCGGACAGATGATTCCTGAGATACAGATTTTGTATCAATAATTTTTTGAAATTTTGGTTTGATACGATTCTCATTAAATTTCGCATAAGTCTTCGTGTCAGCATTTTACAACTAGTTACCAAGTTTCAATAGGAACGGATCTGTATTTTTCGAGTTATTGAGGAATAACAAAAAAATTTTTGATGCTTTTCCTTCCCAAAAGGAAGGCTTCGGCACGTCCCTGCCCATTACCATATCCAAATTTCTCTTGCGATTTATGTTGAAACTGAGGGCCCATTTGTAGTTTTCTAGATAGATTAGGCTATAGATTTTTTAGTCATTTTTTGGCGCTTTTGTTCCTCGGAACAGAGAGTGCTTATCAATTTGACCAAATGTCTGTAATTTTCGAATTTTTCGATGAAAATGGTCTTAAATGATTTGGTTCGACCTACTGATCAAGAATCCGTAGTCAATATCGATTATGTCCGGCCGGCCGTAGACACAATAATTCTCGAACGGAATGAGCTAGACAATTGAAAATTTCAGAGTAGGTTTGGGAGATAAATATCTGGTTAAGTTCGTTAAGTTTGTTATGGTTCCGGAGTAACGAAAAAAAAAATTTCATATTACAAATTCCAAATGAAATTTCAAGATGCAGTTTCATCATAAGAATCCACTGATATCATTTTCTACTCTAACAAATTAATACTATCAATATTAAATCCTAATTCTATAATTCCACATAATGCTGTAATCGAAAATAACGTTAGTATCTATTAATTTCATGATCTGTGTTCATACATGTCATCTCATCTACAGATAAGAGACAAAGTATAATTGAATCCAAAATGAACAATGAAATAACCTAGATTGGAGGAATGAATATCTCGGATAAGTTCGTTATTGGGTAGAATCGATCTGGTGTTTCGGATTAATAATTTTTGGAACTCTTGGTGAATTTAACTTCTTTTATGGTATATGAATTTAATTTCTTTTATCATGCAATTTTAATCCATTGGCATCATTCCCAACTCTGAGAAACCAATACTTTCGGAGATATGATTTGTCAAAGATTGAACAGGAGCGCCAAAGCTCCTGTCCACAGGGCTTTCCCACTTTTTCGATTATCCTGTTGATCTGTGTGGAACTGTAGTTCATAACTCAAGTTAGGAGGATTCAAAGGGACTACTAATTGGTACTGTAGTTCAGAGTCAATTTCATTTCATGCAAAAGAATTTTTAGTCATGAACTACAGTTCATGGTCCAATCACAGATCAACGGGTTTATGCAACCTTCCCTAAACAAGTTAGTTCCTCGCCAGACGTAGGCATATCGATCTTGAACATTATCATTGATCCAATTCTTAATGTTAAATCAATGAGTAATCGATATAAACAAGAAACATACTGCTACCAAGTGAAGAACGCTCACGCAATGAGAATGTTTTCTGTAACTAACGTGAAATAGCTCAAGTTCAAGCTTGAATCCTTCAAATACGTTTCGAGTTACTTAATAAGTAGCTTCCAAGCATTTCCTTGAACCTACACAACGCCTTCGTTACGAAGTAGATCATTTGCAGAATGCAAATAAAACACTGGGTCGTATTAAGTCTATTTTTTTGACTTTGAAGGAGAAATATTTCTCGTGGACGATATGTCCTGAATATTTCGATAGTAAGAAAGGATCGCATAGTATAATTCTACGATACACACTACTCCACGATTGTTTCTTTCAAATTATACAAAAAGTTTTTTCTATAAAAAATATTTATATTTATCTATTAGGTATATTAATTGAGTTTCTCTACTATGTGTCTACATTTGCGTTTTTTGTATTTCTCCCTCCACATTTCTCATAACTAAATAGTAACAACGTTAAAACATCGTGATATAAAATGAATTGTCATTCATGCTGATAAAATACTGATTCCACGAAAATATTTTAACGGTGTCACTCTCTTCGAAAATATATTGCTTCCAAATTAATAATCAGTCGCACCACTACTTGACTTTTCAATGAAAATTCATTTGGTTCGGACTCATATTTTGTGACTTGGCAACGCTGTAATCGCATTAATGGCATCAACCAGGGCATTAACCAATCAAAATTAACTAATCTTTGATTGTACTGGTCTTCACTTGACGGAAATTCATCTAGGATTATGAATAAAAACAATATTCTATTTCCGCTACTATTCAAAAGTTACAAGGAATTCATTATAATTTGAATAGATTTCTGTCAAACGTTTATTCCTCGAACGATGAGTTTTTCTCAGCATGGTTACTTGACAAGGTGGCGCCGCCATGAAACATCTACCATATCGGTAAATTTCGCCCTTTATTTACATATCAAACAACAAGGAGTTCATACACCATTTTTTTAGACATCTTAAAATCAACCATCACTGACATCAAACGGTTCTCGATTGTTCTGATTGAATTTGATAGTTTATTTCCACGTTTCCAATTTGTTTAACTTCCATAATTGACGACATAAAGAATCGAATTTGAATATCAGTTACGGGAGAATCCAAAATGGAAAGTCATTCTTGTCCATTTCTGAGGGGAGGAAAACTAATATCGAATTCCATTGGTAGAACTCGTGCGCACTGAGTGCATGAATCGTATTCCATTGGAGAATTTTGAGCATTCTGACGTCCTCCATCCGGAAACCAGTGCAACATTTATGGTACTAAGTAAACTCAGTGCACCACTGGTTTTGCCAATGGAATTGGCTATAAGGTCAAACATATCATCCTTCATTTGAAGCTTGAAGCGAATAAATAAACTACATTTCATTATATATTTATTAAAATGTGCATTACAAAACTTATTCCTAATATGTATATCATGAAATTTTCATTTTCTTCGTTCACATCATAAGAATTTTACTGAATCAAATGAATTGAAAATTTTCACAAACAATATTTACCAAAACCCTGATGAATAACCTCCTGGCGGCACTCGGTTTCTCCTAGAAGGAGTAGCAGAATCTTTCTCGTCTGATTGAGTTATACTACCAACTTTTTGGGTTGATTTGTTCGATACCTCCACATTTCCATTATCTTTTATATTTCCATTCGAAATTTCCTCACTGATAACTTGCCTTTGTTCGACTATCTTTCTAGACTCTACGGTAGTTCTCACTTGATTAGAGTTTGATTCTAGTGATAGTGATTCTGTACTTTGACACATCTTCGTTTCTGTGTGACCGTTGTTATGATTGGCCGTCACTGATTGCTCATGAAGTTTGCCGTTGTCTTTGTTCTTGATGGACGGTTCCTCAGAGTAAGAACTGAAGATGTCTGAGATGCCACCAGGTGGTCCTCTGGTTTGCGTTTTGCGTACTTTATCTGTGTATCCTACCGTGATTTGAGACATCTGTAAGAAAATGAGAAAATTAATGTTTTAGAATAAATTGTGCATAGTTTATCCGATCAAGATCAAATTTTGAAACAAGGAAATAACTTTGGAACGGATGTAACGATAGCGGTGGAACTTACCACGAAGAGATAATGGGACATGTGCATATTTGATAAGCGTATTTCTATTGCGTGCTTCGAATCTTTTTATGGAATATTCAGGTGGGTTTAATATTGAGAAGCAATATAACGAATTCATAGAACCAATACACGTCAAAGGGATATCATTGGAAAGTAATGATTAAATTATTTGAAGGAGAATCGAAGAATCTGGCAAATAATATGACTTTAAAAGGAGTTGAATGATGGTCATGATAGATTGGCCATGAGAGAATCGATAGACACAGACTGTGCGGAATAATTAAGCAGCAGAAAAACAATCAAAGATGTTTAAATTGAGAATTCAAGAGCAACACTTGAGATGAACGGAGAATATTGTAGAATTATCTGAAGAATTTAGATTATGAAATAGAGTCTTCAAACTCATAATAAATTATTCTCCTTTTATGGTAATATAGCTCATAGCTGATTTTTGGTGTACACGGTGGGAAGTATGGAACCAAGTAAATTATCTTCAAGTTCAATGACGCAGAAGTCATCATGCCATATTTTTTGTTACTTCCAGTTTCGCCAGAAATCCCCTCAATTTTTTAATTTAAATGGACACCTCTTTCTTTTTGCAGATTTTAAAAGATCTTTTTATTTCAAATCCATACATACCAAGTATAGTGGAAGACATTGGTAAAAGCGAGAAAAACAATCGCGTAAACCTTTAAGAATAGGTAAATTTATTTACTAATGAGTATAATAATGAGAATAATAATTTGAACAAATGTTCAAAATGCTCGCCGTTCACCTATTGATACATTCTGGAGTATTCTTTTCACGTATTAGTTCACATTCATGAATAATTCTTTACCTTAATTCCTGCAAGCATGTTGATCGTGTAACGTAAACCCGTGATTTTAGATAACCCCAAAGAAAAAATTTAACGGGTTAAGGTACGGGGAACGAGTAAGATAATTCGCATCCAAAAAATCCCAAACCCGTCGAGCAGGCATAATTTGGTTATTGAGTAAATTTAAATACTTGTCACCATTCAAGTTTCCTTCTATAAAAAGTGGGAAAGCTCTGTGGACAGGGTCTTGTCAAACTACTAGCGAATAGTTATTCAAATTTGGAAAAATCATATCTCCGTAGTATTGGTTTCATAGAGTTGGGAATAATATTAATCGATTCTCATGATAGAAGTGCATCACAAACTCGCGAGTAATCATTCAAACTTTGCATTGTATTGTCTGGAGGTGAACGGCGAGCATTTTGAACATTTTGAATGATTTTGTTTAAATTATTATTCTCATCAATCTGGAGATTAAATCTCTAATTTGTATCTGCTACTTCTTCCGAAATTTCAAATCATGTAAATCATCACAAAATTGTAACAGCACCTCGATGGCCGAGATGTCCGGGTTCGAAGTCCCGCTGAGTAAGTTCACTATTTAATTTATTTTTAAATTTGAATTCAGCTGATGCCCGATGGATGTTTTCACCTATTGACGCTAAAAAGACGGATTGAATGTTCCTGCAGTATTTCGGTAGGGTGTGAGGCGTGAATAGGGGCGCAAAAGCTTCCGACAGTGCTGTTCTAGAATTTGCAAATATTCAATTTCGAAAAGTCATTATCTTTAAATGCTTCAGTTCAAATCATTAAGGACCTTCATTTGAAGAATTATGTATTATAGAAATGGAAAAGACGAAATCATTCGGGCAAAGAATCTTAGCATTGGTAAAAGGAAGACAAAATTAGATACCTCAATATGATTTCACCACACTTTTCATTAGCCCACTCTATATACTTCAATAATTTGTATGTTTTGAGAATATATAATTTATTTCGAGAATTTCATTTGTGTTTAATTTTTATGGCAAGAGTTAAACCTGCACGTTCTTCTGGTTCCTGGTGAACAATTAACGATTAATTAACAACTACCTATGTATGTATCTGAAATGCAGTTATTCAATTAATTGACCAAGTAGGGTCTCCTATCGTTTCAACTTCCAGGGATTCCAAAGAAAATAACTACATAATTAAATGTATTCGCTAATGTGTTAAATTCGATTTATCGCGCTATACCGGTGTTGTCATAATGTGTTCCGGGCTATCTCTATCTATATCAATTGTGAAAAATATTGCAAATTATAGCGATTTCCATTGACACGATCGGAGCACTCGAAGAGAGTTTACCGACTCCGAACGAGATCTCTCAAAAACCGCTCTCAGAGCAACCTCGATGGAAAATGATTCTTCCCTCTCTTTTTGGCGCTCTTGTTTAAATTTTCAGTGTTTGTGAGATAAATATCTCGGTTAAGCTCGTTATTCGGATGATTTCGGAGTAACGAAAAAAAATATTTTTTTACTTTACAAATTTCAAATTCAATTTTTTTAAGATGCAGTTCCATCATAAGAATCCATTGATGTTATTTTCAACTCTAACAAGCTAATACTTTCGGAGGTATGGTTTTTTCAATATTTCAATAATACATCGTACTTCTATGTTTTCGCAGAATGCGAATTATATCTGTCTGTGTTCACTGTTCATTCATGTCATCTTATCAACCTATTAGAGACGTCATATTGATTTCTGTTCTAATTTGTTTATATAATTCGTACTTCTAAAATATTTGGTTAGTGAGTAGAAAATGAATAGTACAAGGAAGACGAGCATAATTTACTCATTCTCCAATTATGGAAGATTTAGAACGAAATTTCCAACTAATGCACAGGTGGTAATTATTCCTTAGTAACACTATTTAAGATTTCCTACTTAAGTATTCTGGTTTGAGTTATCTCTGGACTGATTACATTAGATCTGTTGCATAGATAAAACTGGCTATTTTATTTAAACAATTTTTCAAAATGACACCTGATAATTTTATCACCTGTAGCCAAAATTGGACATTCATATAAAGACAAGATGTAAAGGAAATTTAATATTATTTATGATGCAGTTCTATCATAATAATCCATTGATATCATTCCCAAGTCTGAGAAATCAATACTTCCGGAGATATGATTTGAGGAGCAACTTATCAAAACGCATTAAGTCCAAAAACCATTTTATTGGGAATCAACGAAAAACGATTTTTTCTTCCTCCCTGGCTTATAATTTGAGTATGTCGAGTTTGTTTGATAGAAATTTACATCTAACTAAAGGTAATAACTAATCTCATTTAAATCAATATTGATCAGATACAGAAAATGTAAAAAACGTTTGGACTTAATGCGTTTTGATTCATCTCATTGTATATAATGCGTTTTGATGTGGTTGAAATGGAAAATAATGCTGTTTGTTGCGATTTTTTATACATTTAGAGAAAACAGTCTGCACAGTAAGTGTTGGCCTGTAACCTAATTAACATGAGCAAATCGATAAAACATGTTTTTGGTTATATTTTATTTCTTTTAAAAATGCAAACGTAAACATAATTAATTGCGATGCGGCTTACATACTTTGGATTTGAATTACAGAGGGACATAATGCCATTTGGAAGATTTTGTTTACATAGGGCTATAGAGCAACAGAAAACATTTCTGAATCCGCTTCAAACTCAATTTCGCCCAAATTGGACATAATGCGTTTTGAAAAGTTACTCCTCATTTGTCAAAATTTGAAAAAGAGCGCCAAAGCTCCTGTCCACAGGGCTTTCCCACTTTTAGTTTTGAATTTGATTTTGAAGCGAAGTGTAGAAAATATAATAAATAATTCCCTCAGTTCATAATCTGCTATATATAATATCCTACAAGGCATCAAGTAATCGAATTTGCATTTGCTCAGCCATAACTATCAATAAAATTGGTTCAAGCCCTGTGGACAGGAGCTTTGGCGCTCTTGTTCAAACTTTGACAAATCATATCTTCGAAAGTATGTATTGGTAAGAGTTGGGAACTATATCAATGGATTCTTATGATAGAACTTCATAATAGCAGAAATTAAATACGAACATCATAAAAGAATTTAAATTCAACAAGAGTGCCAAAAATTATTAATCCAAAACCAATAGACCATTTCTACCCACCAACGAACTCATCCGAGATATTCGTTCCTCAATTCTATGATGAACGATATATTTTTTCCTCAAATCCACTCTGAAAATTATATTATATCAATTGAAACTTTAGCCAGTATTTCAGTTCCGTTTTTAGTGGAGATATTCTGAACTCAATATTATTAACTTACCATTACCATTCCCATCATCATATGGATTAACCATGGGCATTTACTATCAAAATTTGACATATCATGTCTCAGGAAAATACGTTGACATGTATCAACACAGATCATATTATAATAATTCATAGATAGAATAACTATCGCATTCTGTGAAAACACCGAAGTTAAAAATGAAATCAATGGATTCCTATGGTGAAACTGCATCTTGAGAAAAACTTATTTTGAAATTTGTAATGTAAAAAAAAAATTTTTTTTTGTTACTCCGAAACCATCTGACCGATTTTGCCCAATAACGAACTTAGCCGAGATATTCATCTCCAAAACCTATTCTGAAAATTTCAACTGAATAGCTCATTCCGTTCGAGAGTTATCGTGTTAACGGCCGGCCGGACAGAATCGATTTCGACCACGTATTCTTGATCAATGAGTTGAACCAAATCGTTTAAGACCATTTTCAGCCAAAAATTCGAAAATTACAGACATTTGGGCAAATTGATAAGCACTCTGTTCCGAGGAACAAGAGCGCCAAAAAGTATTATTTCAAAACAGATAAACGTAACCTATAGTATATAACGTTACTAGCAAGGTAAGAGGGTTTTTACTGGCGAATGGAGGATATAACTGACGAGCCGCAGGCAAGTCAGTTACCTCCTTGAGCCTGTAAAACCCGTTTCCTTGCGTGTATTGTTTTATATTTTATTTGTTTCTCATTTGTAAAAAGGTTAGATAAATTCCAAAAAAATCTCAATAATTTGTCGCAAATGTCGTAAGCTATGGAAGCGTTGCCATGAACATGTCTGTTTATTTTTCTTTACATTTGTTTTGGCGGAAGCGAAAATGAATGTACCAAAAGAAATTATTGAGGCAGCCAGCAGTGTAGCTTCATGTTTATTACCTGCAAAATCAGCTTCAAGGTACGAGCGAGAATACGACGACTTCAAAAAGTGGCAAAACAAAAATAGTTTGATTGGGGTAACTGAAGATGTTTTGTTGGTCTACTTGAATCAACTATCAGCTAGATTCAGCCCTAATACTTTATGGGCAAAATGGTCTAAGCTGAAAAGCTGCTTGGAAATGAAAGAAAATGCCCCTGTTCGCAGGTTTGTTTTCCTTAAATAATTTATTGAAAAATATGACGTTTAGTTGTCATTTGCAGATTTCAAAAGGTAATAGCGTTTCTGAAACGAAAAAATGAGCGTTATACGCCAAAAAAAGCCAAGGTATTAAGTAAAGAAGAGGCTGAACAATTTCTTTTACATGCTCCTGATGACCAGTGGTTGGTGGCGAAAATTGTAACAATATTTGGGATTTTTGGATGTTGTCGATGTGACGAAATTCTCTCCTTAAACATGAATGATGTAGAAGATATGGGAAAATACGTTATTGTGACATTGCGGCAAACAAAAAATTTAACAACAAGAAGATTCCCCATAACCGATGATGGCTGCAGCTTCAAGTCCTGCATGATATACAGAAAATATGTAAATCTTCGGCCTCCTGGAACAGAAAGCCTAAGATTTTTTTTAACATACCGACATGGAAAGTGCATTTCCCTTAATGCTGGCCAGCACACTATTGGTGGTGTCCCAAAGCAAATAGCGAAATATTTAGGTTTAAAAGACCCAGAGTTATACACCGGCCACTCTTTTCGCAGAACTGGAGCCACTATGGTTGCGGATTGGGGTGGAGATATTTTAGCACTAAAGCGTGCAGGAGGGTGGAAGAGCACCGAAATTGCGATGAGTTATGTCGATGATTCGGTCAACAAAAAAATCGAAATGTCTAGCAAATTATTTGGTAGTAAGGAGAGTACAAATGTTCTGCAGTCCTCGAGTGCAGCAGTTTCTGAGTCAACAGACGGTTCATCATCATCAGTATCAACTCTTTCATCATCAAAAATCTGTGTTACTGGAAATAACAATTGTACCATGATTTTCAACATATATGACGATAAAACAAAATTTTCTAATGTAAATAATACTACCAACTTGTAAAAATTTTGCAAGTTAACTGTCAGTTTTACAAGTTAGTGACTTGATAAAATAAACTTTCTTGATTAATATTGTGTTTTTGGAAACTGACGTATACAGGCATGGGGCCAAAATGATAGCGATTATTTCAAATCGATATATTTCTATATACCCATCAGAAGAAAGTTGATAAAAGTTAAAAACTGACCAAGAGTTCAAAAACCTCTAAAGTACCAATAAATTGTGCTATAGATATTCACATCTAACGTCTCACCAATAAGTGATGATAAATTTGTTTACGCAATGATGATAAACTCTGAACACAGCTTATTGGAAGACTTTAACATTCATACATTGTAAACAGTTGATTGTTCCTTCCAATATAGATGTATATAGTATTTATAGAATAATAAATACTTGGAAGGTATGACACAAAGAAATATTCCACGCGGTTTAGTAAAGAATGACGCATGAAGACATTTCCTGTCTCCCATTTGTTTAAGTTCTCGCCTTACCCTCCTTAAAACATTTTGAACAAAGTGATCCACACCTGAACTGATATGGGAGCTGAAAAAGAACTCTTACGTCAAGGTTGAATCGAGTCAGATTTCAGTAAATTCACTCAACGAGAAAAGGTTTCTATTTCAACTAAATTACATGGAAGTAGCTCCAACAGATTACAGAATGAGTAACTTAACGATTAGATTATAACACAGAACTTCCAATTTCTCAAAACACAACGAGGTCAAAGGTCTCTGTGATTATACTCGTATACTGTGAGTCAGCCTACTCTTAACTTAACAAAAGAGGGCATTCAATATATTCGGGAAAGTTGAGTTCGTCGCGTCGTATGCCCATAAAAGGAGAAATTATGGGTTTCGGATTAGTGATCATATTTATACGCGGACAACAACCTTTCTCAGACATAAATTTCATTGGTTTAGAACAACGGCAAAGATGCATTTAGGTTTGGATCGAATTCACGTGTTTTTTCGAAATATTAGATAAACTAGGAATCATACAAGGATACTTTGGGAGATTCATTCATCATTCAATAGTTTTTCTGCGTTTTCTCTTCCAAACTCCGAGAACCATCTATGAAATAAATAATTTTCTCTATTTCAGTATCGTAATGAGTTGATTACAGCACCAAAAACAGTGCTGTAATGAACTCATTGCCGCATTGTTTCTAGTTATATTGTTCGTTTTGTGGTAGTCAGCACTGACATTCGATCCTATCAAATTTCAACACACATCGATTGTCAATATAAAATAAACTGTATATAGTGAAATAATTGTTGAGATGAAAAGTTTTATTTTGCTTGAAAATAAGGTACTATAGATCTTCTTCTTGCTAATTTTGAATCATTCATGCTATTAGGAAACTATTTTAAATCTGATCTTCATCTTCATTCAAATTCCGTAATCTGTCAACTCTCTTGACAGTCACACCAACTGCCAAGATACAATACAAAAGTCACTAGAATGTGTGATCCGAATTATTTTTCATTAAATTTCAAAAGTATTTTACAAAACTTGCCTTCAATATAGAAAATATCGTGTAATACTCGTTGCAGAATTTCGCATTCGTGTTATAATAGGAGCCCATTCTGCAACTGGTTTTAGAATATACTATTCCCTATTTCAGTATAGTAATGAAATCATTGCAGCACTAAAAACAGTGCTGTAATGAAATCATTCCCGCATTGTTTCTAGTTATATTTTTCGTTTTGTGGTATTCAGCACTGACATTCGATCCTATCAAATTTCAACACACGTCAATTATTGTCAATATAATATAATTTCGATATAGTGAAATAATTGTTTAGCGGAAAAGTATTATGTTCATTGAAAAATAAGGTACTAGAGATTTCCTTCTTGCTAATTTTAAATCATTCATGCTATTAGGAAACTATTTTAAATCTGATCTTCATGCCCTATGTACGATTCAAATTCACATTCCGTCATCTGTCAACTTTCTCAACACTCACACCAACTGCCAAGATACAATACAAAAATCGCTAGGATGTGTAATCCGAATTTTTCATTAAATTTTACATTATTTTGAAAAACTTGCCTGAAATAGAGAAAATATCGTCCAATATTCGTTGCAGATGGCAATTCCAACACTCATGCATTCAAAAACTCGCTCCTTCGTCGCACGTTTACGAAGTCGCATTTGTGTTTAAATAGGAGCCCATTCTGCAACTTGTTTTAAAATATAGGTACTATTAATTGTTTTGAAATTGCTTCAGCGTTAGAAGGACTAGTAGTTTTTCGCAAGCGATATTTAGAACAATATTGCCTTTTAAGCAGAAACGAAACAACACGAATGATAAAACAACAATTTTGTGATGTTTCAGAGGCTATCAGACCACTTTATCAGACAATAAGCGAAAATCTTCAAAATTATTTGTTTTTACCATATATACTGAAATTTGTTACAATGACAGTCTTTGAAAAAACATAGTAACAGTTTCACATTACATAGATTTTTTGAAGTTCTCTTTCTGCAACAAATTTAGCACAAATATGGTCAATTCCACCTAATAGCGATTTCCATTGACACGCTCGGAGCACTCGGAGTCATATTTGACAGATATTTTCGGTTCAATTGGACAGATGCATGACAGATGAGATCGATTTCGAGTGCTCCTAGCGTGTCAATGAAAATCGCTATAAGTAATTTGCAAAATTGTGTTCTCTGTTCAAAAGCCACAGGTCGATTCCTTTTTCCTTTAAATGTCATCTGACTCTGTCATTAGAATCTTTTTTAGCGCTCTTGTTCCACGGAACAGTTTGTCCAAATGACTGTAATTTTAGAATTTTTGGATGAAAATGGTCTTAAACGATTTGGTTTTTACTCACTGATCAAGAATCCGTGGTTAAAATCGATTATGTCCAGCCGTCCCACCATTAACACGATAACTCTTGAACGGAATGAGCTAGACAGTTGAAATTTTCAGAGTATGTTTGGGAGATAAAAATCCCAGTTAAGTTCTTTATTGGTCAAAATCGGCCAGATGGTTTCGGAGAGATCCATTTAGAGAATCCATTGAAATCAATTTCAACAAGCTAATACTTTAGGATATATGATTTTTCAAAATTTCAATATTAAATCGTAGGATTTCACAGAATGCTATAATCGAAAATTATAATTAACGTCCGTATTTTTGCGCGTATGTTCTGGGGAACATCGCGTTATAGTTTTGCCCAAATGTCTGTAACTTTCGAATTTTTTGACGAAAATGGTCTCAAACGATTAAGTTCGACTCCCCAATGAAGAATTCGAGGTCAAATTTGATTCTGTCCGTCCGGCCGTTGCCACGATAACTTGAGAACGAAAAGAGCTAGCGACTTGAAATTTTCAGGGTAGGCGGCGCATCCCAATACGACGGACAAGTTCGTTAATGGGCATAATCGGCCCAGTGGTTTCCGAGTAATAATTTTGTTTTCAACCAATATAAATCCGATCGAATTGAAACTTGGTGGGTAGTTGTAGAATATGAACCTAAGCACGTTCGTGAAATTTTGTGCGAATCGTGTGGCTAGAAAATTTTAAAAAAATTATTAAAAAATATTTTTGTTGTCACGATAACTTGAGAACGGAATGAGATAGCGGCTTGAAGTTTTCAGGTTAGGATGTGCACCAGAACGCGACATTTCAGTTTGTTTATGAGCATAATCGGCCAAACGGTTTTAGAGTTATAGCCATCTGAAATTTTCTGAAATTTGGTGGTTTTTTGTTCCTCATTAACTCGAAAAATACTGAACCGATTGAATTCAAACATGGTTATTAGTTGTAGAATGCCACCGCAAATATGTTTGCAAAATTTGGTGAGGATAGCATTTGTAGAAAATTTGTAATAAATCATTGAAAATAAAAAAAAAAATTCTATATATCAGTAACTATTCGTTTGAAATTGCTGAAATTTTGCAAGAGCCTTCATAACCTAACTCTACTGCCAAGTTTCAAGTTTTAATACGATCGGTTAAATATTGTTGGAGAGTCGAGCATTCTTGTGTGAGTTCAGTAGATGGGTGACCGTTGCCTCAATAACTTTCGAACGTTTTTGGGCATAATCGGTCTAACGGTTTCCGAGTTATACCCACCTGGAATATTATTTCCTCAATAACTCAAAAAATAAATATTCGATCGAATTGGTGCTTGGTAACTAGTAGTAGAAATACAACATAAAGACGTGTTTAAAATTTTGTGAGAACCGTACCCCTAGAAAATTTGAAAAAAATGACGAAAAAAAAATTTTAAGAACGGTACCCCTAGAAAATTTTAAAAAAATCACGAAAAAAAAATTGGTTCAAGCACTGACGCGAAGTCAGAAGCTTTTGCGCGTATGTTATATTGTCCATTCTTCTGTATTGGACACCCTTGATCGAATTTACCATGGTAAATTATGTTGTCCATTCTCCTGTATTGGACACTCTTAATTCGAAGTTACCATGGTAAATTCGAATTAAGTGTCCAATACAGGAGAATGGACAACATAATTTACCATGGTAAATTCGATTAAGGGTGTCCAATACAGAAGAATGGACAATAGAACATACGCGCAAAAGCTTCTGACTTCACGTCAGTGCTTGAACCAATTTTTTATCTATGAATTTCATGATCTGTGTTCAATTATGTGATCTTATCTACCTATAAGAGGCATGTCATATATTCTGGTTCTATTCAAAAATCGTTAATCATGATATACAATACCTCCTGTTCTAGAAAACAAAGTATGATTGAATGCAAAATGATCAATGAAATAACCTCCGCTATCGTAGAATTATGAGGATTATAGGATAATATTATTTTTGGGTGATAAAATAATGCCCTTGGATAATCCATATGATGATGGAAATATAAACTTTGGTAAGGTAATCAAATTGGGTTCAGAATATCTCCATTAAAAACAAAACTGGAATATTATGGTTACCTATAACAGACATTCGAAATTTATTTCTGTTCTAGAAAACAAAGTATGATTCAATGCAAAATGACCAATAATAGGATATTATAATTACCCCTACCTTATATGCCCTTGGATAATCCATATGATGATGGAAATATATAATTCATGAAGTTTATCAAATTGGGTTCAGAATATCTTCAGTGAAAACAAAACTGGAATTTTGGCTAGGTATCAATTGATATAGGTAATATAATTTTCAAAGAAGATTTGAGGAATGAATATCTCGGATAAGCTCATTATTTAATTTTAATCTAGTTTCTTTTATGATGCAATTCTATTATAAGAATCCATTGATATCATTCCCAACTCTGATAAACCAATAATTTCGAAGATGATTTGTCAAACTTTGATCAAGAGCGCCAAAGCTCTTGTCCACAGGGCTTTCCCACTTTTTGGCGCTCTAGTTCCTCGGAACTGAGTGCTTATCAATTTGCCCAAATGTCTGTAATTTTCGAAATCGATTCTGTCCGACCGGCCGTAGGCACGATAACTCTCGAACGAAAGGAGTTAGAGGATTGAAATTTACAAGGTGGGTTTGGAGCGTAAATATCTCGGACAAGTTCGTTAATGGGCGAAATCCATCAAGCGGTTTCGTTGTTATGGCCGATTTTAGTAAAACACATTTTTTATGAATATTTCCGAAACCGATCACTCGATCTATCTGAAAATTAGCATCAAATTGTAGAATCATGACCTTTATACGCCTGTGAAGTTTTGTATTGACCAGGTTACCGCAAGGTGTCAAAAAAAAATTTCAAAATTAAAAAAAAAATTTCTACAATAACTCTCGAACGGAATGAGCTAGGCAGTTGAAATTTTCAGAGTAGGTAAGGGAGATGAATATCTCGGTTATGTTCGTTATTGGGCAAAATAGGCCAAATGGTTTCGGAGTAACGAAAAAAAAATTTTTTTTTAAGCAACAAATTTCAAATTCAATTTTTATTTAAGATGCAATTTCACCATTGAAATCCATAGATATCATTTTCAACTCCAACAAGCTAATACTTTCGGAGATATGATTTTTCTAAATTTCAATAATGAATCGTACCTACTTCTATGTTTTCACAGAATGCTATAATTATTCTATCTAAGCTTTATTATATGATCTGTGTTCATACTCTTACATTTCATCCTGTTCTATAAGAGAGAGTCAAATTCAGTTCAGCTATTTTAATTTGATTTCTTCCATGGTGCAGTTCTCATTCTCAGATTGCTCATTTAATCTTGATAAATAAACTATTATTTGAATTGAATTTCCTTTATGATGCAGTTCGATCATAAGAATACATTGATATAATTCCCAACTCTGAGAAACCAATACCTTCGGAGATATAATTTGTCTGTTTGAACTAGAGCGCCAGAAAGCTCCTGTCCACAGGGCTTGAACCAATTTTTTTATGTACATAAAGTCGAGCCGCTGAATATGGTATTGCGCCTTTGATGAGTTTTGAATGGGATCTGATGAGTGAAATATATTAACATTTGAAATGATCACAAGTTCAAAATCAATATGCCATATTCCAGAATATTTTTTTTTAACTTTTTGATTGAAAAGTGATAAAACTCACTGCCTGGACCTTCCTACATTTATAAAAGTTGTTTCACTGTAACTTTTGAACCTAACATCATGTCGTCATGAAATTTTGTAAGATGCTCTTTGAAGGTCAGTACTAAGATATCCAAAACGATGGTGTATGAACTGCATAAAAATTGCACAAAATTGACCTACATTGTAGATGTTTCATGGCGGTGCCACCATGTCAATCGCATCGTTTTCATTCGTTGATCAACGTGAAATATTGCTAATATTTTGTCATAAATACAGAATATGCAAAATTTACCCCTATGTGTACCTTGTTGATGAATATTGGCAAATATAATTCCGTTATTTGATAAAACGGGATTCTAACCATAAATGTCATCGTCTGAGGAATAGACGTTTGACAGAAATCAAATCAGAATGACAGGAAATAAAATGAAAGATCTAGATACCATGTCCCGGAAAATGGCAAAACAAAATCGAATCAGTGAATACACCAGTTTATAGACATCTTAGTCAGTACTTATTAAAGTATTTGTGGCGCATATCTGTGTCATACCGTTAATGTCTATTGCTGATTATTTCTCTGAACTTCTCGCACTAATTCCAGATGGAATCATTTTAAAATAACGTTAATTTAGTTCCTAACTTTGTATATATTATTAACAAACGCTTGTATCTTATGTGAGCTGTTATTTTTCCTTAAATTCAGCTGTTAGGCATTTATATTTCTTTATTTTAGGTTACATTCACTTGGTTTTAATTATTTATTCATACAAGTGACGAATTATCAAGTGGCAGATCGGATCAAGAAGAAATAAATTAGAATCGCTTAGATTTTTGCGCGTACGTTCTGGGAAACATCGCGTTATCATTTTGCGAAATGTCTGTAACTTTCGAATTTTTTGACGAAAATGGTCTCAAACGATTTAGTTCGACTCCCCAATGAAGAATTCGAGGTCAAATTTGATTCTGTCCGGCCGGCCGTCCGGCCGTTGCCACGATAACTTGAAAACGAAAAGAGCTAGCGACTTGAAATTTTCAGGGTGGGTGGCGCATCCCAATACGACGGACAAGTTCGTTAATGGGCATAATCGGCCCAGTGGTTTCCGAGTAATAATTTTGTTTTCAACCAATATGAATCCGATGGAATTGAAACTTGGTGAGTAGTTGTAGAATATGAGCCAAAGCACGTTCGTGAAATTTTGTGCTAATCGTATGGCTAGAAAATTATTAAAAAATTATTAAAAAATATTTTTGTTGTCACGATAACTTGAGAACGGAAAGAGATAGCGGCTTGAAGTTTTCAGGTTAGGATGTGCAGCAGAACGCGACATTTCAGTTTGCTTATGAGCATAATCGGCCAAACGGTTTTAGAGTTATAGCCATCTGAAATTTGGTTGTTTTTTTGTTCTTCATTAACCTGAAAAATACTAAACCGATTGAATTCAAACATGGTAATTAGTTGTAGAATGCCAACGCAAAAATTCTTGCAAAATTTCGTGAGGATAATATTCGTAGAAAATTTTTAAAAAATCATTGAAAATTGAAAAAAAAAATTCTATATATCAGTAACTATTCGCTAGAAATTGCTGAAATTTTGCAAGAGCCTTCATAACCTAACTCTACTGCCAAGTTTCAAGTTTTAATACGATCGGTTAAATATTGTTGGAGATTCGAGCATTCTTGTGTGAGTTCAGTAGATGGGTGACCGTTGCCTCGATAACTTTCGAACGAAAGTAGATGAAAGTAGATAGGGACTTGCAATTTTCAGGGTAGGTTGCGTATCCGAATGGGAGAGTTGAGTTCGTTTTTGGGCATAATCGGTATAACGGTTTCCGAGTTATACCCACCTGGAATATTATTTCCTTGATAACTCAAAAAATAAATATTCGATCGAATTGAAGCTTGGTAACTAGTAGTAGAAAATCAACATAAAGACGTGTTTAAAATTTAGTAAGAACAGTACCCCTAGAAAATTTGAAAAAAATGACGAAAAAAAAATTTTAAGAACCGTACCCCCAGAAAATTTCAAAAAAATCACGAAAAAAAAATTGGTTCAAGCACTGACGTGAAGTCAGAAGCTTTTGCGCTTATGTTCTATTGTCCATTCTTCTGTATTTGACACACTTAATCGAATTTACCATGGTAAATTATGTTGTCCATTCTCCTGTATTGGACACTTAATTCTTAATTCGAATTTACCAATGGTAAATTCGAATTAACCAATGGTAAATTCGAATTAAGAGTGTCCAATACAGGAGAATGGACAACATAATTTACCATGGTAAATTCGATTAAGGGTATCCAATACAGAAGAATGGACAATAGAACATAAGCGCAAAAGCTTCTGACTTCACGTCAGTGCTTGAACCAATTTTTTATCTCAGTATTCCAATATAGAATACCATCATCTAAGAATGTTCAACAGTTGTGTGGACGAACGAAAACACCACTAGATTTGGGAAACGCAAAAATTTAGTTTTATAAAAAACTAAGAGCGCTAAATACTAAATGGTCACTGTACAGGTGCACTTTATATTTTTGGTATATTATTTACTCAAATAATGAACTTATCGAAAACAATTATTTTCACTTTATCATCATATATTCAAAATAAACCGATTCTGTCTATTTGTATCCGTTATTTCAAAGTCTCATATCTTGCGAACCACTGATCGTAGAGCATGGCAATGAATATATTTTCAATATACACTACAACTTTTGTATGAATTTGTTATAAGTTCCTGAGATTTTTTTTATTGGAACTCTCAATTTTCAGCCCTTATATTGAGTCAATCCGAATGAAGGTTTCGGAGAATTGCCTTATAGTCTGGTCAACAAGTGCTTTTTAGGTCAAAATTTTTGCGTATTCTCCGAAAATTATGATTTAGGTGTCATTCGATTCGGAATGGCATGTAGATAGTTTTTGAGAAAATGCTAAGGCCGCCCGCGAAAATTGCAATAGTTATAAACAATTAAGAGAAAAAAAAGAAGGAGGTTTAGATTTTCGCCAATATCTATTGGAGATAATTAAAATTTTAAAAAAGATTGAAATAGAGGACGAAATTTCCTAAAAAAAAAGTCACAACTGCCGGAACTGTACGATCAATATCTCTGGTCTCTGAATAGATTCCTATTGTAAAATTTTAAAAATTGTTCATTTTTGTTTTGTTATGAACAATTCAGTTAAGTGAAAAATTATATAGCTTCAATTTATAATATTATACTATTTACTATTTTACTATTTATAATATTATGCTACTGATCCGATTTCTTATGTTCAGAAACTACTTAAAAATGATTTTCAATAATTACTGTCTCCTGTTGTTTAAGAAAGTGCTATAAACCAGTGCGTTGTTCATGAGATAATTTAAAATTTTCTTTCGAAAACATAATTAGCTTATAATGTTTCGCTTAAGTAAATTGTTAGCAACAAAAATAAAATTAACAATTTTTTAAATTTTCCAACGGAAATCTATCCCAAGCCCTTTGAAAAATAGCTCCACTAAAGAAAAACATTCTCAGATTAATAGTTTAACAATTAATTATCGCACTTGCAATGTTAATGTTCGTGCTACAAAAAATTGTTAATTAACTAATGGATAACTAATTGAAAAGTCGCGATTAACATTTTTGGACCACGGATTATTGTTCAGTGATCAGTGATGTATATTGGTCCTATCGTTCCGGAAGTTGGGACATTTTTAGGAAATTTCTTCCTCTTCTAGAATCTTTTTGGCGCTCTAGTTCCTCGGAACTGAGTGCTTATCAATTTGCCCAAATGTCTGTAATTTTCGAATTTTTCGATGAGAATGGTCTTAAACGATTTGGTTCGACTCACTGATCAAGAATCCGTGGTCGAAATTCATTCTGTCCGGCCGGTCCGGCCGTTTGGCCGTAGGCACGATAACTCTCGAACGGAATGAGCTAGACAGTTGAAATTTTCAGAGTAGGTTTGGGAGATAAATGTCTCGGCTAAGTTCGTTATTGGGCAAAATCGGACAGATGGTTTCGGAGTAACAATAAAAAAATTTTTTTTTACAGAAGAAATTCCAAATTAAATTTTTTTCAATAAGCAGTTTTACTATAAGAATCCAATGATATCATTTTTAACTCTAACAAGCTAATACTTTCGGAGATATGATTTTTCAAAATTTCAATAATAAATCGTATTTCAACGTTGTCACAGAATGATATAATTATTCTATGTATGAATTGTCATAATGTCAACTTATTTTCCTGAGACATGTCATTATCTAATCAATCGAAGAATTGTGAGCGAAGTGAGAAAAATCTCAGTTGTTTGCTCCGAAATTAGTTTTTCTCAGAAAAGTCTTACATTTCGGAACGGAACATGAAGTAAGAGATCTGAGAGTAGTGAGACTGCTTTTAATCCATAGACATAGATATAACTCTCGAACGGAATGAGCTAGGTAGTTGAAATTTTCAGAGTAGGTTAGGGAGATGAATATCTCGGTTAAGTTCGTTATTGAGCAAAATTGGCCAGATTTAATTTGATTTCTTCCATGATGCAGTTCTCATTATTGCTCATTTAATCTTGATAAATAAACTATTATTTGAATTGAATTTCCTTTATGATGCAGTTCTATCATATGAATACATTGATATAATTCCCAACTCTGAGAAACCAATACTTAGGAGATATAATTTGAATGTTTGAACTTGAGCGCCAGAAAGCTCCTGTCCACAGGGCTTGAACCCATTTTATTCAAATTTGAATTATCTCTGATAGTTTTTGAGATATTGGCGAAAACCCCCTTCTTTTTTTTCACTTAATTGTTTATAACTATTGCAATTTCTGCGAGCGGCCTTAGCATTTTCTCAAAAACTATCTACATACCATTCCGAATGGAATGACACCTCAATCATAATTTTCGGAGAATACGCAAAAAATTTGACATAAAAAGCACTTGTTGACTAGACTATTGGGGTAATATTATGTATTGGTAACAAATAATATTCTTCCAAACTTTACAAAATTTGCACTATTCCAAAGGTTCATAATTCGAAAAATCAACTTTCCCTTTGGACACTGAAATTCATGACGAGTCAGCACCTGGTCAGCGACAGAGTGTCCTATTAAATTTTTGGGTTCTATCAAGAGAGGCAGAGTCTAGTTTTCAGGTACTAAATATACTTCATACCAAAACCACCTACAGTAAATGTAGGAGTTATTGTCTATATTTGTCCCAAAAATATAGTCTCTCGGAAAATATGGTCAAAGGAAAGCACAAAGGTTGAATCAGCTCTTCAGGTATCCGTATCAACTAAATGTATAGGTATTATACCTCTGTAAATTTTGCGTGCATGTTTTATAGAACACGCTGTTGTAATATATGGAACAGCGTGCTATCATTTTGCCTAATGTAATTTTTTTAAGTGTTTTGCGGAAAAAAAAATTCTACCAAAAATTTGTTTATGTACCAGAAACCATCTGTCAGATTCCGCTGAAATACCGGACAAACCTTCAAACGACCATTTTACAATAGACTACTGGGTTTGAGATCGATCGGTATTTTTAGAATTATTTCATTTTAAAATTTGAATTCAGTTGAGGACCAATGCATTTTTTACGTGTTAACGCGTCCTTAAAAGCTCCCTAAACTTCATGCAGTAAGGGTGTGCGAGGCGTGAATAGACAATAGAACATGCGCGCAAAAGCTCCTGACATCACGTCAGTGCTTTTTAAGAATTTTTTATTTAGAAATACCCTATTCACCTCATTATGTACAAAATTCAGGATTTATAAAACAAATGAGTATTGAAAACAAATTTTTGCAAGTTGTAATTTGCCATGATTTTATAGGTATGAATGTCTTTTTCTGCAATATTTTATATTTTTTTACTCAATAATCCTCTCATCTTAATCTGAATGGGAATAAAAATAAATCGATATACCAACCCTAACGAGTTATAATAGGCATGTCAAGGACCAAAACTCAAAAAAATCGTATACCTAAGTAGGGTTAGGGTCGTTCGCTCAACGCATTGCGATTTCATAAAGCTTTTGTACCCAAATCCGTCGAGATTCTTGATCCGATCGATTTCAATAGGTAAATATATGAGAAAAGCGAAATAATCTTATTATGAAAGAATTGAAATGAAAAGAAAATTCTCAAAAAGTCAACGGACTGATATTAAAGTAGAAATGTTAATGTGCTTAATTGAGGAAATTACCGTGGTACTACGAACAGTAGCTAGAGGATTTCAGGAGCTCTTAAAAAAGTTGGAAGGGTCGGACACCATATAAGTACTTAAATGTGTCGGGATTTTCAACCGAATCCATAAATGTCAGTTAACAGTATCAACTATGAATTACATGCAAATTATCATAACACATATTCAAGGTCACTGCTTAATTCACGTTATTCACGTTATAAGAAAACTGTAAGACAATACTTCCATTCATGGAATTCATATACGGTTAGGAATGAAAAATATTTTCACAGGGTATAACGGTGTATGAAAAATATCCTAGAAAATTTCTCAGAATCTACAGAAGAAAAAATACGGTAAGAACATTTAGAATAGTTCAGTGAACATTAGTAAAGGTTCAGCTTACAAGATTACTATTGTAGTCGAGAGTGAATTGTGAATAAATGATTAATTAAAGCCAGACTGAGATTCAACGACTTTAGAGAACGCATGGCAAAATTCTTTTAGCAACAACTATAAGGTAAGGTTAAAAGGTGAAGAGTTAGATACTCACATTTATTTCTTTGGTTTTCTGTGGCGCCTTGAACTCCCTGAACACCTAGCAATGCAAATAATCCTGCTAGACGATGCAACTCGCACTATTATTATTGATTGAATGAAAAACAGTGGATGACTAAGAAATCTTGCAGCTGCTGCCTACTCCAAATGTGAGGGCTAACCGTACTAACACTACTAACTTGGTACCGTACCACTCCGCTGTCCCTCTCCCTCGTTATTCATCAAGCTCTGCAAGGGCGGTCTTTTATCAGGTCCGTAACGGACCATTTCAGATGAGACATCGGTTTAAAATCGATATACTGCCCGTCATTCGACAAAACTTCGGGAAATGGAAGTCAAAGATAAATATGTCTCGAATCTTTTTGTGCTTTCGTTCCAGGGCGCTAAGATTTCATCCAAATGTCTGTCTTTTTGGCGCTCTTGTTCCTCGGACAGAGTGCTTATCAATCTGCTCGAATGTCTGTAATTTTCGAATTTTTGGCTGAAAATGGTCTTAAACGATTTGGTTCGACTCACTGATCAAGATTTCATGGTCAAAATCGATTCTGTCCGGCTGTCCGTCCGTCCGGCTGTTAATACGATAACTGTCGAACGGAATGAGCTACACAATTGAAAATTTCAGAGTAGATTCGAGGGAGAAATATCTCGGTTAAGTTCGTTATTGGGCAAAATCGGTGGGATGGTTTCAGAGTAACGAAAAAAAATAATTTTTTTTACATTACAACTTTTGAATTCAATTTTTTTTAAGGTGCAATTTTTTGATAAGAATCCAATGATATCATTTTCAACTTTAACAAACTAATACTTTCGGAGATATGATTTTTCAATAATACATCGTAGTTCTATGTATTCACTGTCTGTGTTCACTCTTCATAAACGTCATCTTATCTAGCTATTAGAGTCATGCCAATTCATAGTTTGAAAACAAGTATCCGATTCTTGAATTTGTGAATATATACCAGACTGTTTTGAAACCGAAAATAATATTGACTGGTTGCATATTGAATAATTCACGTATAAATTCGGGATGATGTTTCAGAAGATTTAGAATTGGATCATTTTAATGATGTAGTTTATGAAGGCAATAGGAAAGAAGAACATAATGGAATCATCAAAACAAATTACTGTTCGTTGACCACTGAGGTTAATATTACATTTTACTTCCTTAAGTAGTAAGACATGTTCCTATACAGTATTTTCATAATGTTGCTGGTTAATATATTTTGAACTATTAAAATAATTTGTTCGTAAGCCTCTACCTACTCAAATATCAGGAATAAATGGACAATGCTCTATACATTTCGATGGTAGGTACTCCTTAGGTATTTCGAGTTGTGAAAACTATGCACCGAGTCTAAGTTGCAACAACCCATTCCACGAGGTTGAATCATTGCAGATTGCTCATTTAGTTTTGATAAATAAATATAATGACTATTTTTGAAGCATTTTAGCTTGCTCTTTTTTTGGCGTTCTTGTTTAAATGATACTTTTTGAAACATTTTTTTCAAACGACACTTTTTTTAAATTCAATTTCTTTCATGATGCAGTTCTATCATAAGAATCCATTGATATAATTCCCAACTCTGAGAAACCAATACTTTCAGAGATATAATTTGTCTGTTTGAACAAGAGCGCCAAAAAGCTCCTGTCCACAGGGCTTGAACCAATTTTTTTCGAATTTTAAGCCGATAGTGGTCTGAAACCAATTCTGGCTGATTAGGCTGTTTAAAGTATACCACTCTAATTTCCCTCAAAAATTAACCACTTTACTGATTTCGAGGTGTAGATGGCGAATCCGATGTCAAATGTGGGAAAGCCCTGCCGTCGATAGGAACGTTGGCGCTCTTGTATGGGTTTCTCAGAGTTGGAAATGATATCGATGGATTCTTATGTAAGAACTACATCATAAAATAAATCACATTCAAAAAAGTGCTATTTAAAAAAAATAAAAGTGTCAAAAATTATTAATCCGAAACCAACAGACACATTCTACCCAATAACGAACTCATCCGAGATATTCATTCCTCAAATCTTGTATAGAACCATAAACAAATATGACTTGTCTCTTATCGGTAGATGAGATGACATACAGTATTCTGTTAAACCTGACATTTTTTTGAGCACTTCGGGAGTTCCTCAGGTGTCTCATCTGGGTCCCCTACTGTTTTTGATATATATAAATAATATCTCCATATCGTTCCGTCACTCTGACTTCTTATTATATGCCAATGACCTGAAGCTCTTCAGAAAGATCGATACCTTAGAGGACTGCACAAAGATACAGAACGATATCAACAGACTTCGGCAATATTGCGAGAGAAATTGTCTTTTTCTAAACCTTAACAAATGCTCGGTCATTACGTTCACAAAAAATATTAACAATATTGACTTCGGTTATTCTATTGGGGATCACCTTCTTCAACGGGTCTCTAATTTTCGCGACCTCGGAGTAGAGTTTGACTGTAAATTGCTTTTTGATCGCCATGTAGAATCAATTGTAAATTCCTGTAATAGGATGTTGGGTTTCATCTTTCCTCACGGAAATCTGTTCAAAAATAACTCCACATTCTTAACTTTGTATCACTCATTTGTCTGTAGTAGAATAAATTTTATGAAATCCCCAATATTTTTGCTATATCAATAGATTGGAGAGTGTACAAAACAAATTTATCAAGTATTTAGCATTTAAAAATAAATTCTACATCACAAATCATGACTATACGTTTGCTCGCAGAAGGTTTAACCTGATGTTGTAACTTTGCACAGGATTTTGAATAACTCTCTAGATGTTTCTGTTATGCTCTCGAAAATTACGTTTCATGTTCCAAGCGTAATTCATGATCTTTTTTCCTGTCCTTCAAAAAGAGCTAATGCTACAAAAATACAGGTTTGTGTAGAATGATGTCAACGTATAACGAATTATGCCGTTCGGGTTCTAGTGATATCGATGTTTTCAGCATTTCTTTACAGTCACTAAATATCTTGCTCAAAAGGCACTACTTGACTCTGTTTATTTAATGTATTCAATCAGTTCAGCTTGATTATTGTATTATGTCTCCAAATTGTTTTCATTTTGTTTTTGATCTGGGTATTTGTTCACACACAGCATATTTTGTTTGATTTCAAGTTATGGTGTTTGATTTGTTGCAACACAGGATATTATAGTTTGTAAGGTATTTTAAGTTTTCTTATGTGAACACTGTTTGATTATTTGTGGATTTACACTAGTGGGTTTGTAACCTGTTTGTAGTCCCTTCATGTCTAAACAAAATGTCATAGAAGAAATCATATAGAAATTACAATTTAATAAATATTAATTGTTAGAGTTGATAATGATATCAGTGGATTAATTCTTATGATGAAACTGCATCTTAGAAAAACATCGCATTGGAAATTTGTAACGTACAAAACATTTTTTTTTCGTTTCGATTCTCCCAAATACTCTGAAAATTTCAACTGTCTATCTCATTCCGTTCGAGAGTTATCGTGTTAATGGCCGGCCAGCCTGGCAGAATCGATTTTGAACACGGATTCTTGATCAGTGAGTCGAACCAAATCGTTTAAGTGATAAGCACTCTGTTCCGAGGAACAAGAGTACCAAAAAGCCCACCCGCTCCTAGTTTTTAAGAAAAAAAATGGTTCAAGCACTGACGTGAAGTCAGGAGCTTTTGCGCGCATGTTCTATTGTCTACTCACCTATATTAGACACTCTTAATCGAATTTAGCATCGCTATATCGTTTTCTCAGCCTTTATAATATAGTTATGAATACAGTTCATACCATTTTAATGACAGACTTGAGTAATGAGAGAATCGTCTATGATCAAAGAATTTTCATGTCTGACATAAATATGAATTCTATTATCATTGAAATTCGTTGAATATCTATAATAGCATACGAAAAAACTTAGGCCTCAAGTAACTCCTACGACATTCACGAAATTCTGCAAAAATTAGTGGGTCGGCATTCTACCAGTAATTACCGAGTTTCAACTGGATTAGATTTGTATATTTTGAGTTATAGTGGAAATAACAAAAATATTTCAGGTGAGTATAACTCTAAAACCGTTTTTCGATTCGCCAATTAACGAACTTAAATGTCGCATTCGGATGCTATTTTCCGTTCTCAACTTATCCCTATCTTCTTTCCTTCGAGAGTTATCGAGGCAACGGTCACTCATCCAGCTACTGAACTCACCCAAGGCTGCTTGGATGTCCAACAATATACATCCGATCGTGTTCAAACTTGGAACTTGGCAGTAGAGTTAGATTTTGAAGCCTCTCGCAAAATTTCAGCGATGCCGGAAGCGAAGAATAGTTTCTGGTATATAGAACTTTTTTCAATGATTTTTTTTTTCTAGTGATATGATCCCCACGAAATTTTGCTAGAATTTTCGCGTCGGCATTCTACAACTAATTACCATGTTTGAATTGGATTGGATTCATATTTGTCGAGTTAGTATGAGGACATATAACAACCAAATTTCAGATGGGTATAACTCCAAAACCGTTTTGCCTATTATTGTGCCTATTAACAAACTCGAATGTCGCATTCGGATGCGTAAGCTACCCTAAAAATTGCAAGTCGCTATCTCTTTCCGTTCTCAGCTTATCGTGACATAAATAATATGTTCTGGGACGACGGACAAGTTCGTTAATGGGCATAATCGGCTCAATAGTTTCCGAGTACTAATTTTGTTTTCAACCAATAAAAATCCGATCGAATTGAAACTTGGTGAGTAGCTGTAGATTACAAAACCTAAGAACGTTTGTGAAATTTTGTGAGAATCGTGTGGCACTAGAAAATAAAAAAAAAATGATTAAAAACTTTTATGTAACATAAAATTCTTGACCTTAACCTGAGAACGGAAAGAGATAGCGACTTAAAATTTTCAGGTTAAAGCCTGTTTCTCAGAGCTACGTAGTGTGTCGTTTGCAACAATCCCCACTACCCAGATTTGTTTACTTGATCATCGTAAAGTTGGGAAATTTCAACTTCAAGGGGGGCGTGTCGATCGAGACAGATTTTGACAACCTGGCTTAAGCCTGGTTCTCAGAGCCAAGTAGTGTCGTTTGCGACACACATGACAGCATTTCAGCAAATCAGAGTTAGCAAACAAAACTTCCCTTAACCCCTCTACTTATTCACTTTTACTTGTCAAAATCTGTCGCGACACGCCCCTTTTGAAGTTGAAATTTCCCAACTTCACGATGATCAAGTATACAAATCTGGGTAGTGGGGATTGTCGCAAACGACGTTAAGTAGCTCTGAGTACCAGGCTTTAAGTTGTGCATCTGTATGTGACATTTGAGTTTGTTTATAGGCATAAATCGGCCAAACGGTTTTGGAGTTATACCCATCTACCTTATTCGCCAACCTTTACTTTTGATTTGTGGTGCCTCTCACAATCGGGGCGCGAAACTATAAATGCGTCGAGCACAGGGGTAATACGTACCTGGAAAGCACTATACATATCCCTAATCATTATGTTCCAAGTTTTAGGAAGCCCAAAAGCACAGACTACCAAAAGCCTTCCGCTAGTTTACTTCTTTTGTTGTCTATGATTTACTTCTACAGAGCAAATTAAATGAATCAAAGTATAAATAGACTACCCATGATACACAGAATACTTAGAATTAGAAAACCATTTACTTAATTCAAAATTCAACCGTTGTAAGTAAAGTGTTATACAAAAAATTCTTATTTAAATTGAGTGGAGAGAAACCGTATCCAATAAATGAAAATAACTTAAAATTTTCATTGGTAGGAATCACCAAAAATGGTTCCTACAGTAAGTATAGTACCGGTTGCCACAAAATCGAATCAGAAAAACAAATCCATTGATTTATAAGATTAACTTATTAAAACTCCATTCGTTTCATCTCTAGATTTATCATCAAATCTTGTGATTTTAGCACAGTAATATCTGCAGGTATTGAACTGGTTGTTAGAGTAATATATTATGAGATTTTGTAAATCGAATCGAATAAATATCAACACTTGGATTATTTGCTTCGATATACCTACTTGAAACCATCGACTCATGTTTCCAGCAAAACCTAATTTTCTTTTATGGTGAAACAACTAGATATAAGTCGAATTTAAGCAAGTAACCGAAGCAGAGCGGTTAAGACCAATCTCCTGCTAAACATAACCGATTGGTTATAATAGCAAGGGATTGATCTTAACCACTCTGTTTCGGTTACTCACTTAAATTTGATGACAGTTTTTGGATATTATTGGTAACTAATATCTATGGGCATGCAAATTTTCAGCTTAATCTATTCAGTTGTTCTCACTATTTCGAAAATTTATTGAAATTGTTGTTTCTCTGCTTCTATATGGAATTCTACATAAAGCTTCACACACAGAACACTAGTCACTTCACAATCCATCATTAATTCTCGATTCCATTTTGGAGAAATCAAAAAACAACATTTTAAATGGGCTTATTTGTGAACTCAATGGGCGGGCCATACTTACCCATTCGCAAACTTTATTCCGTTTAAGCTAATTTTATTAGGAATTGGAAGAATTTTCCATCACTATATCCAATGTAGGTAATCGTTCGAGACCATTGTCGGCTAAAAAATCACAAAATACAGTTAGTTGGAAGAAATGATAGCGCCTTAGTACGAGTGTGAGAACCTAAAAAAAATTCAAATCATCTTCACAAGCTGGTCTTCATTTCCACAGTCAGCCAAATTGCTTCATCTCATGAGACATCTGAAGGGAACCAACAGCAAATTCAAGTTGGCCTGGAACTACTATCTCTCAAACAACTGGCCAAGCAAGAGTACCTATCAAACTAGTTCTAGTTTTTTACCTGTTCACAAGAATGTCGAAGGGAATAACTGATGTCCTTACAAAAAAATGTGCCAGCAAACCTCACCCATCTTCATGTGGTATATCATCGATAAGCGTGGATGTTAATTAATGGTTTGAGGAACAGGAATATTCTTACTCGATGAAGACTCCAGGACGGAGACAGTCCAAGAAGTTTATCACATCTTCAAATAAAGATCCAGGAAAGAATTAAGGTTATTCACAGGGCTACTAGCAGGTCACTTTGGTATTATGTATCACCTGCATAAAAATTGGTAAATAACAGTCTGACTGTGCAAAGCGCTGAGGTTTAGTTTCCCCCCAAAACCAAGGTAATTCTAAACTTCTCCGAGAAGATAATCCTGGAAAACCGAATGAAGCAGGGTTTCACACAAAATATCTTATTGGTTGTAACACAGAACAGCACTTCACAGCTAATCTACCCATTATTCTAATCTAATCCCCATATTATAACAAAAAAACATGGAACATTTAATAAAAAAGAAATAATATAGAATATCCTTCATAATAAATCCTCAAATTACATACAAAGGAAATATTTCAATTCTGAAATTTTTGTTCATAACTGCAAAACTTATCAAATGCACACACCCACATTCCTTCAACAATTTGTATCCCATATTTAACACTGAAGAAAAGACCATAAATATCACATTTGCTCTTTATTTCACTCAAGGTAAAAATTTGTCAAAAATATGAATAGGAGTCCAATGACTTATAAATGTTCATTTCATTAGTGATTTTATTGTTAATATACCTATCAGCAAAATTGATTAATTTAAGTACATTCAATTTTCAAATGTATGAAGTTTGAAAATGTTGCTGGTATATTAACAAAAATATCCCCAATAAAATAAATGTTTAAATACTGAAGTATGAATCTTCATAAGTCTTTGTTTTTCAAGCCATGATTATTATATGCATTAATAACATAATCAATCTTTTAAAAAAGTAAATGAAAAATTCTTGCACCAGAAGGGTTATAATAAAAACACTAGGATTTCGATCCTACAAGTCTACCAGAGACCAGATGAAAAACCACCAGGTGGAACTCGGGCTCTTCTTGATGCTGACTGGTCTTCAAGATTATTCACAGGTGATTCCTTATTTTCTTTTGTAGAGTTTCCCTTTGTTGGCTTTTCTTCAGTTTTTGAACTAACATTCTGAACTATTTCAGTGTTTGTGCCTTCTAGAATCGAAGAAGCATTTCTCTTATTGTCTTCTTTCCTAACTTCTGGAACAATGGGTTCTGTTAGTCCGAAAATATCAGTGTGACCACCTCCTGGAGGACGAAGCACTCTGCTGGAATTTTTTGCTTCTACGTCAACGCCGACATTGAATTTAGTGGAAGTCATTCTACAAAAAAATTTATAAATGAAATTATTCTTGTCTTCCAAAACATGTGCTAGATAAAATTGGGTTTGTTTGTATACCTAGCTTTTTTCCGCCTCGATTCGAACAAAACCGTAAAATTCACAATATATTCTGGTTCAATCCGGTTTCAAAGATGTTGACTGATATGTCGAAACGGAATGGAATTGCCGGTGTATCGAATGAAAATTTTAAATGAATAGAACGTTGTAACAAACTCGTCTCAATCCCATGAAGCAATACATACATATTATTAATTATTATGTTCACTTACTTTCTCTAATAGGAATATCCTGGACAAAGAAGCACCGGCACCCAAATTGACGAAATTACGATATAACGTTAGCGATTCCAGCAACGGAAACAAACGAAATATGTATCGGCTCGGCTGTAGTGCCAAACAAGTCTATCCCTTCTCCTTCAAAATAAAACTAAAACGAACAAAATTTTAAATGTGAAATTCTTCAATGAAAATGAGCGGTTATACGCATAGAATCTATCAAACTGTTGCAAATCTTGGCCACAGACCATCTTGCTACAGCTTCACCTAAACCATCGAAAATGTTTATTCAGGGATGTGCATCGTGTCATTCGTGTCCTTCCATAAAAGTTAGACTAATGTGAAGTTGAAGTTAGCCATAGATTTACATCCATGCGTTTTTTGACTTGCGGAGCATCGACGACCGGATTGGGAGGAATTGACCATATACCTAATAGACATATACTGCGTACGTCAGAACATTCCGTCCTTAAAATTGAAGCTCGAGCAATTCAAGGTCATGTCCCTACAACGCTACTGCGCATGCGCACAGTATGTCAAAATGATTTGAAAACATAACCAACAAATCTTATTCGAATATTTGAAAACGTCAAAACGAGATATGTAATGTGTTTTCCGAAATGTGAGAAATCTGGTTCCAAAATTGTGTTCTCTCGCTAATTTCACAAAATAGTGACCTAGATCGAATAAAAATCTTCCTGACAGTCAATTTGGATGTGCAAACCTGTTTATCGGTAGTAGTCCGAATGGATTCTACATTACCTTGACTTTGGCTATCTGAAACTCGAGAAGGAATTTTCACATAAGGCTTATATATAAATGAGTTTTTTATCTAACTATGCATCAAACAATTGGATAGAAATACAAAATATCCGAGAAGTCTGGAAAATTTTATGTAAACATACTTTCTTGCTATTGAACATATAAAACTTTTGGTACGTATTGTGAACACTTTCGTGTGACAGTAAATCATTCATTATTCCTTTTTGCCAATACATTATGATTAGCATTCATTTTGAACTACTTGTTTTGGATATAATTAGCATGTTTCAAGCAACATGAATGTTTTACTGAATACTCAAACTTTTTTTACTTGTAGATTAAAAACTATAAGCCTAGATAATTACTCTCCTATGCCACTTGGGAAAATTCTAATGAAGATTCTACATCAAAACGTTAACATATATAAGGGCTGGTCAGTACCTTAATCTAGGAAATGGAAATACTTAATATTATTTTTATGAGTTTATTCTTATTGTTCGAAGCAGACGAAGAAAGATTTTGGAAAATAGAATATTAAAAACTATATAAAAGACCGGTGTCCTTAAAAGCACTGACGTGAAGTCTTTTTGCTTTGGAAAGCTTGTTCATGTTGAATGTAGACCGATACAACTACGTAATAAACCATTCTGAATAAAATGACATGGACTTGAAGTTAGTTTATTTATTTTTTCAGATACATACAGCATATGCTACACGGGAAACCCTCTTTAAACTTATAACTAAGCAAAAGAAAGTTATGACAGTTAAATTTCCAGAGATACAAGAGAACATGGCTTTTCTGAAGGTGTCCATTGTTTGTGAAAAGATATCCATACAACGATTTACGATTGTTGGTCATAGTAAGGGAACGTGTAGAATAAAATTAGAGCCATAGTTACTTCTATGTAACTATGTACGAAAAGTGGTTAAGTGTCTGGTGAATCGACTTGGTACGTTAAAGAAAATAATGCTCAACAAGTTCCCACAATGCAAGTGACCATTCAGCAATTTGCGCAAAAAACAGGTCAGCATTGAAGAAAGTTCTCCATTTTTTTTCTTGCTCAGCAATGTTTTGTAGAAAATAATGGGAGAATGATGAAGAATTTATACTCAAACTAATCTTCCAATCCGTTGTGCCAACAGGCGGATAGAATTTTTTGCATGAGGAAGATATATGTACTTATATGTGGTTAGTAATTAAAAACATTCTGAATTTTGATGCACTAGTTATGGCTTTGGATATATGAATATTTTCGTCTGACATTTGGTGTCTAGTCAGTGAAACGCACTATATACATGCGGTACTCTAGTAATAGAAATACCAATGAGAATAAACAAGATAGCATTACCACATGTTCAATCAACATAACAACAACGGGTAAATAAAATTCCATTTCACTACATTCTTAGCAAAATGAGTAGAAATATGGTCTGTCCGTGGCCATTTACAGTTCCAACTTCAGTAAGAGTTATATTATTCATAGTATCAGTATCAATTAGTGATTGAACAATCTTTTGGGAGGTTTATTCATTCCCCAAAGACAGCTTTTTCATGGGTTTTCTCAAGACTTTTATCCAAATTCATTCTATGGATTTCAAAAATATCTTGATTAGTTATATGGTTGAATTGAGAAGAACCGTTAAGTAAACAGCTCTGAATACAGGATTAATTAAAGAATTGACTATATTTGATTTGGTTTATTAGATTCCTTTATTTGTTCGAATAACTCTCTGTTATTTGGCATATATGTATCCCGTCTGAAGGTGGAAACAAATATGGCCCTCTATTTTTCAATACAGATGATTTTGTATGGTTTGCAATATTTATTGGTATTAAATTATCAATGCAAGTCTGACATGTAACATGTCTTAATTAAATTTGCCACGAGGAAGCCCACGATATTATGCACAATATTTTCAACTCTGCCTATGTTAGGAGCTGGTGGATCGAGTAGCTCAGTGACTTCATAGCCGGTCCCAAGCCTTGATAAAAGAGGAAGGTTCCAAGTGAGGCCAGCGACCTGCTTGGGTAAAAAACAAAGTGCTCCTAGAACCAATGATACAGCCTTGGATTTGACAGGATTAAGAGATGACCAAACACACCTCGACCACCTGGACAACCTTCCATCAGATGGTATGAAAGCAGTTCTTTTTGATGATTTTCAACAAAAGCTGCTAATGACCACATAGTCCTCAAATAATCGTGCTGAAATTCACTAACAAGTATATCTTCCTCATCCTCAATAGATTCTTGACTTTTTATCCATCGTAAAGAAGCTTGCAAAATTTCAAGGAATCTTGAGATCTCTCTTTCTATGGAATCTTGAGCTAGTTTGAATGTCAGTAGATTATCAACTTTTTTTGTTGTAAAATTTCAAATAATATCATATTTTGCAGATCTATAATTATACCCAATGGGCCAGTTTTCCATATAGACTTCATGTATCCCTGACTTCATTCTACATTGTAGGGGCAGACGATACTGGTTTCTTGTAAATATATTTTTTACATTCAAAATATCGAATGCATCATGCAAAATTCTATAGCTGCCTCACTTCCTTCATACTTTTGCAAACAAAATTAGAATGCATTTGCAACGCTGTTGCTCAATATCTGAGCTACTAATTCCACTGACATCTTATTCTGAGTGAAATTGATATTCTTCATCCCAATTTTATTTGCAACATGCAAACCTTCCCTCTTCTGGATGCTTACCAAGCGACCAAAATAAGCCCAATTGATGATTCTATTATTTTGGGACAGAATTTTACAGGCCCCTAGAATATTCCTTATCAATTCGACCATGTGGCAAGCATATAAAAATATAGAATTTTTTCTTTGGAAAATGGGCTGATTATATGTGGTTTAAAAGTGTATGAAAATGAATCAAAATTGCCAACAGGGCGTGAACACATTGTCAAATTCGATTCAGCTGCTTCAAATGTGACGAAGTTGATGTGAGCTTTCGTTTCATAAAGTAGTTGAAACATTTCAACAACAACTTTGCCCATTGATTAGCACCAAGACTTTTTATTAGAAAATAACTCAAGGGAAGTTTCCAACTGCCATTAAAACCTAGCTTTCCAGAGACTACATTATACCATGAGCGTAACGTCAATGGATGAGACCATTTTTCCATGTTCTTCGTAGATAGTTGTATGCTTTAGACTTTAGAGGAATAAAATTGGAGGGTCAACGGAAATTTTACCATTTCTTCTGAAAATTGCTTCTCCTTCTTTGAAGATTTGTTCTTTATTTTTTTATAAGGTCTTGGATAGGGACACAATCCCGAAGAAATAAAAAATATAGTTATTCATATAAATTTATACTTCCAGTGATCTGCCAGTAGAAGATTCTCTAGGCTTTAATAATATGAAATGTAAAACTCCATTTTTGGCGCTCTAGTTCCTCGGAACTGAGTGCTTATCAATTTGCCCAAAAGTCTGTAATTTTCGAATTTTTCGATGAAAATGGTCTTAAACGATTTGGTTCGACTCACTGATCAAGAATCCGTGGTGGAAATTCATTCTGTCCGGCCGGCCGGTCCGGCCGTAGGCACGATAACTCTCGAACGAAATGAGCTAGAGAGTTGAAATTTTCAGAGTAGGTTTGGGGGATAAATATCTCGGCTAAGTTCGTTACTGGGCAAAATCGGACAGAAGGTTTCGGAGTAATAAAAAAAAATTTTTTTTTTACAAAACAAATTCCAAATTAAATTTTTTTAAATAAGCAGTTTTATCATAAGAATCCATTCATATCATTTTTAACTCTAACAAGCTAATACTTTCGGAGATATGATTTTTCAAAATTTCAATGTAAATCGTATTTCACAGATTGATATAATTATTCTATTCTATGTATGAATTTTCATAATGTCAGAAGGGAATATTGTAACTTCAAAAATATTGGGGTTGAAATACTCGTATTTTAGCGATGCAACGGGGACCTCACCCGAAAATGTTTGAAAATATTACGTAAATATTGAAAGCATAATTCTTTAGTTCGAGAGAGGAGAAAATTTGGTGAACGTAGATGAGGAAATTTTTGATCGATTACAAGGTAATTTTTTCATTATTTCTTCTGTTCTTAAATACATGTTTTATGGAATATCTACTATTTGTAGATACTTTAAACCTGTTTTGGGCAATTGTCATACGAAACTTGTTTTTTTGGCGCTCTAGTTCCTCGGAACGGAGTGCTTATCAATTTGCCCAAGTGTCTGTAATTTTGGAATTTTTGGCTGAAAATGGTCTCAAACGATTTGGTTCGACTCACTGATCAAGAATCCGAGTGCGAAATCGATTCTGTCCGGCCGGCCGACCGGCCGTAGGCACGATAACTCTCGAACGAAAGGAGTAAGCGGATTGAAAATTGCAAGGTGGTTTTGGAGCGTAAATATCTCGGACATAAGTTCCTTCGATCTATCTGAAATTTAGCATCAAATTGTAGAATCAAGACCTTTATACGCATGTGAAGTTTTGTATTGACCAGATTACCGCAAAGTGTAAAAAAAAAAATTTTGAAAATTTAAAATATGTTTTTCCACAATAACTCTCGAACGGAATGAGCTAGGCAGTTGAAATTTTCAGAGTAGGTTAGGGAGATGAATATCTCGGTTAAGTTCGTTATTGGGCAAAATTGGCCAGATTTAATTCGATTTCTTCCATGGTGCAGTTCTCATTCTCATGATTGCTCATTTAATCTTGATAAATAAACTATTATTTGAATTGAATTTCCTTTATGATGCAGCTCTATCATATGTATACATTGATATAATTCCCAACTCAGAGAAACCAATAATACTTTCGGAGATATAATTTGTCTGTTTGAACTAGAGCGCCAGAAAGCTCCTGTCCACAGGGCTTGAACCCATTTTTTAGAATACCATTTATTGATTTCAATTTGTATATAATTATGTATTATGTTAATAATCATACATTAATATACATTGAAATATATTATTTTTGGTCCTTTATATACTCCAGTATAATATTCTTTTGATTGAGAGCTTTATAAGTGTGTGCAGAGGTTCGTGTAACGGGAAACCATACAAATCGACGCATGATACAAGAGCTTAGGGAAAAACCTCAGCAAAAAAACCCTGTCACCCCATGAGTGTTGTGATTTGTAAATATTGAATTTGTTTACAAAATTAGCTGTAATTTTAACTATTGATGGGCATTTCTTGCTTTGGATTTGAATGATTATTCATGTAGTTAATTGCTGACAAAACAATGTCAGTTACAAAAGATATAACTGATACTACTTTGTCAGAAGCCCATAATTATTATTATGATTATTATACTGATCCTCCTAGGTCTTTCCCAAGGAGACCCCTTAAAAGCTCTCGAAGAGCATGAGCGAGTTAATTATCTACATATAAATATATATAATATTTGGTTTCTTTGGATTGAGGTTCAGTTTTGAATAAAAGAAGAAGAAAGAAGTCGCTTCAATACGAGTACCTATAATACCAATTTTGTGAATTTCTTCTGCGTAAGAAACACAAGATAATTGTCAGAAGCAATCTGAATATATCGAACAATGTTGCCTAACAAACAATAACGAAATGACATTAAAGATGAAACAACTATTTTGTAACGTTTCAGAGTTTATATCAGACACTTAACAAAAATCTTCAGAATTATTTTTTGTTGATAGCTATTCTGAAATTCGAGAATTGTCTGACCAAGGAGTCTGATATAGACTCTGATACGTTATGAAATAGTTGTTTCATCATTGGAGCAATTCACAAAATCATAATTTTTTTATTTTATAGATATTTTTCAGAGTTCGGGAGAGAAAACCCAGAAAGAAACCTTTTAATAGATTAATTTCAGTTTTAATGAACAACAAGATACTAACACACAAAAAATTAATTTCAATTTCAAAATACCTTTATAGTCTAAAAATAAAATAGAAAAGAAAGATAGAACATCTATCAGTCAATAAAATTTAAATTTATATTTTTTTCAAAACAAATTTGTCTACAATAGAGCTAATTGATTTAATTACTACATTTGTATCTTCTCCATAATGTAACTTTTTTAACTTACTAAAATTAGAGGATGAAGTTGCTTCTTCCACAAGTTAATTGAAAAAACTATCAATAAATAGGTGAATCGCAAAGCTCCTAATAATGATAATTGGCTTGAAACAAATTTGTCTTCACTAAAGCTAAAAAGCATTTGATTTAGCTTCACAACTATTTCAACTCAACCAAATTAGAATATGAAGTTGATGCTTCAACAGTAAAATTGCAAGTAGCTATTTTGGTTTAATTTTTTAGGGAATTGGTACAAAAACAAAATATTGTTTCAATATTAAAATAGTATTTAAACTATATTGAAATGAACTTTACCATTCTATTGTGCCTTTTCTATTATTATTTTATTATTATTATTGATAAGGGGGTTACGTTGCACCGCGACCTTGAGATCTATTGTGCCCCCCAACAGAGCTGTTCTCACCATTCTACACTGTCATCGTCATCAATTCAGGAGAATTTACTTATCTTCTCTTAAATGCCATTTTCATATATAATATTATTATAATTTCACAAATAAACAAATATGAATTGTATAATTCATGTTAAAAAAACTATTATTCGGAAATCACTGGAATAGTATTCTGTTTCAAGCGATTAGGAGACTAAACAATTATTTCCGTAGTTCAAAGTGAAATTGTACGTGAATTATAAAGATTATGTGAATAGGCAAGTGCTAAATAAGCCTATATTATTATTATAGTCCTCCTCCACAAATAACAACTCCTACAATTGTCCTCTCCAAATATGTAAATTCAAAACACAACCCGAGACTATATTTCGTTCCTAAAATTGCTCAACAATCGATCGATGTCGCTTCGTAAATTTAATGAAGATCTAAATTGAAAAACTTTTCATATTAAAAACATCCATGTTCATATCAAACTGCTCTTGCTGTACTGCAAATTCATCATAAAGGCTGTTACAGTATGTTTCTTCCCGAAATATTTATTTGCTTCTGTAACAATACATCCTTTGATCCCTTTCCAGAAGCGAAACATCTTCTTTCTCTCATTATATGGTCCAAACTACCAGCAAACTTCACAAACCACATTAAAAATTCACAAAAACTAAACAAAACAGGAAGACATCAATGAATCAATCAAATAATGGGATTCAAATATGACAACAATTAACGTTAACCTATAAATTTCGGCCAACGACTTTCGCGCATGCGCAGAAGTAGTTTAGGGACATGATTTCGGAATTTCATGGCTATCTCAGGAAGCTTCAACTTTTATTCGACATAGGCGGTATATATCTAATACGTATATGGAATTGACGAGCGGCTTCGCCAAGTATATTCTTAAATTTGTGTTAGCATTCGAATTTCTGATGTGAGGGGATATTAAATCGAAGAAAAATGAGATCCTTATGTTCGGAATCAAAGAAGTCTGTAATATTTACAAGGGACTGCAAGGCCGTCAACCTAGCAGTGCCTGACCCTCTTACGGCAAAAGAATGAACATCGCTCAGGGTTTCTTCATCGCCGAGAGTGGGAGTTCGTAAGGATTTCCATAGGTGCCGCTGGTGGGATTTTATCCCTACCAGTTCGGAGCGGATGGAATTAAGTTTCCTAGAACTCATTCGGTCATATATTTGTATTCTGTGGTTATTCATTCAGGGTGATACTTTCAAGTCACGCTGCTGATGATTGGTAACATCAATTAAATCACGGTTCGTGTCTACCCTTTAATGACGCTTTCCTCTATGGGAACACTGAGCGATGGGTTGACCTAGCACGGCTCACGCGGAATATTTGTTGATGGTTAAAATCAATGAATATTTCACCGTGTGTTTTCTTTAGTTATTGGATATTAGCCACAGTTCACCTCATTGTGTGATCGGAACTCACCCAAGTATGCTCGGATCTCTAACAAAATACATCCGAACCCCAACGCGTTCAACTTGCAACTTGGTTGTAGAGTTAAGTCAGGGCCGTAGCGAAGAGCTATTCCGTGGGGGGGGAGAAACGTCTTTTGGCGCCCCTAATTAGGAAAAATAGACAAAAATCGAAAAACACACATATGGATGAAGTGTACATATATTGATACATACTACATAGTTTCTTAATAAAGAATGAATTATAAATTATTATAACTATCAATGAAAATTATTTTACAAAGAATACCGCTCTGAATTTGTGTTTTTGAGTGAAAAAAATTGTTTGCATCTCTCAACAGATCCAGGGCCAAAAAAGAATTTTATTTGACAAAAATAAATATATATACCAAGCTTTCGAAATGATAAGAATAATCTGAAGATTTTATAGATATTAACAAGAAAACTTTCGAAAAATGATATAACAATAATTTCACGTTACCCTGCTATCTAGAGTGGAATGTTCCAACAATTCTTCGAAAATATCTGCTATTTGGAATATTGAATGAGTTTTTTGTAATTCCTGAATTTAAGCAATATTTTTGTACTCATCACCCTGAAAATTTTTCTAGTTTGCATATAGCAAATTAAATCTTCGATGTCACTCAATAGAATATTTTACCGAAATATCACGAAAAAAAAAAGGTTATTTTATAGACACTGAAAATCAATCTGTAAGTGCAGTTGTTAAATGAAGATTCACAAGGTGCTACTTCCCTTAAAAACTATGTGTCAGCAATGGCCAAAACTTTTCGCTCTATTCGAAAATACAGTTCTCTTTTTAGAACGTTCAAGGTAATTTTAGAATGTTCTAGGTAACATCACACGTTATCATTTTGCCCAAATGTCTGTAATTTTCGATTTTTTTGCCGAAAATTGTCGCAAACCATTTAGTTCAACTCTCTAATGAAGAATTCAAGGTCAAATTTGATTCTGTCCGACCGGCCGGCCGTTGCCACGATAACTAGAAAACGGAAAGATATAGCGCCTTGAAATTTTCAGGGTAGGTTGTGCATCTTAATGCTAGTTTGTTCATAGGTATACCTATCTGAAATTTGGTTGTTATTTCCTCAATAACTCGAAAAATACAAAACCGATCCAATTCAAACGTGGTTATTAGTTATTGTAGAATACCAACGCGAAATCTAACGAAATTTCGTGAGGACCGTATCACTAGTAATTAAAAAAAAAATCATTTAAAAAAGTTCTATATGTCCTAAACTATTCGTTCGATATCGCTGAAATAATGCCAGAGCCTTCAGAACTTAACTCTACTGCCAAGTTCCAAGTTTGAACACGATCAGATAGATATTGTTGGATATTCGAGCAGCCTTGTTTGAGTTCAGTAGATGGATGGCTGACTGTTAACTGACTCGATAACTTTGGAACGAAAGGAGATAAGCACTTGCAATTTTCAGGGTAGGTCACGCATCCGAATGGGAGAGTTGAGTTCGTTTTTGGGCATAATCGGCCCAACGGTTTCGGAGTTATAACCACCTGGAATATTATTTCCTCGATAACTCAAAAAATATAGACCTGATCGAATTGAAGCTTGGACTAGTTACGTAATATCGACATAAAGACTTGTGTAAAATTTAGTGGGAACTGTAGAAATGAAAAAAAAAATTGGTTCTTAATCGGTATATTCGATTAAGGAGAATGGACAATAGAACATGCGCCAAAAGCTCCTGACTTCGCGTCAGTGCTTGAACAACTCGCCATGTATTCATGACATTTGCGCCTTTTCCCGTTTCAATTTTTTTTCTGGGCTGTCCTTCTGAATTCCGCTCCAGACGGTTTGAACTTATTTTGGCAAGGATCCATATCCATATTCGGTTTTCGATTTTAAATTTCAATCAATATTCATATTCACTATTCACGAATAATGTATATAAGAAGAAGAAGGTTAGTTTCTTTCTATTGAACGATTTTTATGTATAGCCGGGGAAGGCTGGGAATTCCCCACTCCTGCCATCTAGTCTCTAGCAGCAACAAAGCTTTCTACAATGCTGTGGGTCTTGTACAAATAAATTGAGTAAATGGTAGGGTAGGCAATCATTCGATACAGTCACTGCACTTATGTATAATAATAATCATCTTATGCAAGTAGTAGTTCAAAAAAATCTATTTTCATTTTGTCATTTTGCTATAGTTTTTCAAATATCCGCGGTCAATTTGGCGCCTTTTCAGATATGATCCGGGGGGGGAGGCTCCCCTCCCTCCCCCCCCGGTAGCGACGGCCCTGAGTTAAGTTTTGAAGGTTCTCGCAAAATTTCAGCGAAGTCGGACGAATACTTTCTGATATATAAAATTATGTTCAGTGTTTTTTTTTTATTTTCGAGTAATACGATCAAAAATGTTTGCGTCGGCTTTTCAGAACTATTTACCATGTTTGAATTGAATCGGCATCGTATTTTTTGAGTTATTGAGGAAATAATAACCAAATTTCCTCCAAACAGCAGAAACCACCTCTTGAGAGCTTAACAAAAATGAGGCACCCTAAAAACCCACTTCATAATCCCCCCAACAATCTCCGCTAAGAAATAACAGGTATTACACCTAATAACCTGCGTATGGGAGAGCTCTCCAAAAAATTTGCACAGCAAATCCATAATAGAGAAATATTTTGGGAGAGTTTTGTGTGAACAAAAGGCCAAGCAGAAAATTACGACTTCATACCATATGGAAATAAATACAGAAATTTTGAGATATAAATATATACATATACATAATATTATTATCATAGTTTTTTTTGCAAGATCTTGTAAACTCCACTTCTGTATTGACAACTAATTGTAGATATTAGATAATTTTTTATTAGTACAGACTGAAGGACTTAGGTCGACAGCCATTTCCTAGAATAAAGTACAGTGTTTTTTTTTAACCAAATTTCAGATTGATATAACTCCAAAACTGTTCAACGAACTCAAATGTCGCATTAGGATACACAATTAACGTACCCTAAAAATTGCAAAAACTCCAAAACTGTTCAACGAACTCAAATGTCGCATTAGGATACACAATTAACGTACCCTAAAAATTGCAAGTCGCTATGTCTTTCCGTTTTCAAGTAATCGTGAGATAAATATATATAATATTTTTGAATAATTTTTTTTTATTTTCTAGTGATACGATCCTCACAAAATTTACAAAGTTCTTGCGTCGGTATTCTACGACTACTTATTACCAATGCCTTGTTCCGATATTCCTGAACAGTACTGAGCAGTAAATTGAAACGTCAGATATTACTGAAATTCACTGGCGATGCTTACTCTTACTTAAGAGCGTTCCGAAATTATTTACTGCGGCCAGTAATGCCAGCAATTTCGGAACGCAAGGCAAGTTTCAATTCAATCGAATCTTTTTTTTATTGAATTATCGAGAAAACAATATTCCAGATGTGCATAACTCTGAAACCGTTTGGCCGATTGTATACCCAACAATGAACATAACTGTCCCGTTCGAATGCGCAACCTAGCCTGAAAATTGCAAGTCGCAATCTCTTGCCGTGCGAAAGTTATCGTGACAACGGTCACCCATCCAGTTACTGAACTCAATCAATGCTGCTCAGATATCCAACAATATAGATTCGATCGTGTTCAAATTTGGAACTTATTGGCTGTAAGTGTAAGTTATTGAGATATAGAACTCAATGAAAAATTATATAGGATTTACACTAATTTATTTAACATTGTGAAGCGTTTCGTCGACACAGCGACTTCAACAGACTACATCATACTGTCACAATATTAAATAAATAAGTGTAAATCGTATATAATTTTTCATTGAGTTAATATGGATTTGCATCAAGTAATTTGCATCAAGCATTAAATTTTAGATATGGAATTATATTCAAAGATTTTCAATGTATTTTCATCTTCTAGTGATACAATTCTCACGACAGTTCGTAAAAATTTGCGAGTCGGCATTCTACAACTAATTACCATGTTTGAATTAGATTGTTTTCATATTTTTATAGTTAAAGAGGAAATAAAAACAAAATTTCAGATAGATAGAACTCAAGAACTATTTGTCAGATTATGCCTATATTAACGAACTCAAATATTGCATTCGGATGCTCAACCTACCCTGAAAATTGCAAGTCGCTATCTCTTTCCGTTCTCAAGTTATTGTGAGGATGAATAGTATTTTTTTTTCTAGTAATACGATTCTCACAAAATTGCACATACGCCTTTAAGTATGTATTCTACAACTACTCACCAAGTTCAAATTCGATTGGATCTGTGTTGGTTGAAAACAAAATTATAACTGGGGAATCCATTTGGCCGATTATGCCCATTCCCGTCCCAATATATCGAATTGGGACGCGCCAACTACCCTAAAAATTTGAATTCGCTATCTCTTTCCGTTCTCAAGTTATCGTGGCAACGGCCGGACAGAATCAAATTTGACCTCGAATTCTTCATCAGGGAGTGGAATCCAATCGTCTTGTCATTTGGACAAAATGATAACGCGATGTTCCCCAGAACATCCGCGCAAAAAGTATATGTGCAAAGCAGATTTTTTTCAAGCAATGGAATCCGATCTAGAATTTCAGCTCACAAGTACGAGTATATATTAATTATTATAACGCGTAACCAAAATAGTCTTTTTGGCCCTCGGAACAGAGTGCTTATCAATTTGCCCAAATGTCTGTAATTTTCGATTTTTTGGCTGAATATGGTCTTGAACGATTTGGTTTGACTCACTGATCAAGAATCCGTGGTCGAAATCGATTCTGTTCGGCTGGCCGTCCGTCCGGCCGTTAACACGATAACTCTCGAACGGGATGAACTAGACAGTTGAAATATTCAGAGTAGGCTTGAGGGATAAATATCTCGGTTAAGTTCGTTATTGGGCTAAATCGGTCTAATAGTTTCGGAGTAACAAAAAAAAATGTTTTGTTTTGCATTACAACTTTTGAATTCAATTTTTTTAAGATGCAGTTTCATCATAAGAATCCATTTTTATCCTTTTCAACTCTAACAAGCTAACACTTTCGGAGATATGATGTTTCAAAGTTTCAATAATACATCGTAAGTTCTATGTATTCACTGAATGTGAACACAGAATCTGTCTGTGATCACTATCATAAATGTCATCTTTTCTAGCTATTAGAGATTGTCAATTCATAGTTGTTATTGGGCTAAATCGGTCTAATAGTTTCGGAGTAATGAAAAAAAATGTTTTTTTTACATTACAACTTTTGAATTCAATTTTTTAAGATGCAGTTTCATCATAAGAATCCATTTTTATCATTTTCAACTCTAACAAGCTAACACTTTCGGAGATATGATGTTTCAAAGTTTCAATAATACATCGTAAGTTCTATGTATTCACTGAATGTGAACACAGAATCTGTCTGTGATCACTATCATAAATGTCATCTTTTCTAGCTATTAGAGATTGTCAATTCATAGTTGTTATTCATTCATTCATTAGTTGTTATTTTCTCTTGGAAAATGGAAAGCAAGTATTCGATTCTTGCATTTGTGAATATATACAAGAGACTGTTTCGATGTAGTTTATGGAGGCAATAGGAAAGAAGAACATAATGGAATCATCAAAAGAAATTACGGTAATTACTGTTCGTTGACCACTGAGGTTAATATTACCTTTTACTTCTTTAAGCAGTGAGACATGTTGCTATATACAGAGTATTTTCATAATGTTGCTAGCAAAAAAATACTGAAATATGAATCTACATTTGTGTATCAATCATTTTTTCTTTAGTTAAGGTTCATAATACAGAAAATAATGTGTTATAGTGGTATGGACTATTAAATTGTTGTGAAAACTATGCATACCGAGTGTAGTTCATAGACAAGAGATATTTATATATGGTGTAGTTCCACGAGGTTGAATCATTGCAGATTGCTCATTTAATCTTGATAAATGAATTTAATGACAATTTTTGAAGCATTAAGGCATTGGAGCATTGTAGATAGCTCTTTTTTTATAATATAATTTGAATTTTTGAAGCGTTTTTTTTAAACGACACTTTTTTAAAATTTAATTTCTTTCATATGATGCATTTGGAGCATTTTTCTTAAACGACACTTTTTTTAAATTTAATTTCTTTCATGATGCAGTTCTATCATAGGAATCCATTGATATAATTCCCAACTCTGAGAAACCAATATTTTCGGAGTTATAATTTGTCTGTTTGAACAAGAGCGCCAAAAAGCTCCTGTCCACAGGGCTTGAACCAATTTTATTATATTTTGTTGTTTTTTGTTAGCAATCATGATTGGAGCTGCTGTGATTGTTTCTCTTTTGCGATTTAATGCATTTATATAATCATTAGAGATAGCTGTAGTTCTTATATTTGCATGATGTACTACTGATAATATTTTTTAATAACAGTTTCTATACCGCAACATAATATATTCATTGAAATAATTATTATAATCACTCATTTTGTTTATTTTTAGTTGTAATATTAACACTCAATTAGGTTATGTTTTTAAATTTGTTGAAAAGCTGTCGTTGGGATTTCGTCGCTCCATGAAAAGGATAGAAGGGAAATTTTGTTGCGTCTACATTGTCACGGGACCACTCGTCGTTGCGATTGTATCGTCTCATCAATTTTCGCCTCAAGAGACATGTCAAATTTATTTCAGCTATCGTAGAATACGCACTATTAGTGCTGACGTCATTTCGCCATTTTAGTTATCCTAGGTCAGGGCCTGGTATCCATACAAACATTTCTTTGAATATTTGAACCTCTGAGAAGTCTGTAAAACTAACAGACCTGCCTTTGATTTTAATGGGCAAAGACCAGGAGTACCTCAAATTACCATTGTAGTTCTTCTAGAGACCCCAGAGGATAGATCGTGAACAGATAATACCCTAAGGACTTATTTCATATTTGTAGGTTATTAAAAGTGCTCAAGTTTTTAAAAATTACCACTTCACACATGAGGGTCCTAATTACATGTTTTTAAAGCTACATACAAACCACGTATGTTTACAATTCTCACGATAAGCAAAGAGCAATAAATCTTTGTATGGATAAAATGCCATATGGCAACTCCCTGTCCTTTGATAACTAAAATGGCGGAATGACTTCACACTAATAGAGCGTATTATGAGGATTATAATATGATATTATACTTTTTGGGTGATATTCTAATGCCCGTGGATAATCCATACTATGTTGGAAAAATATACTTTGGTAAGTTAATCAAACTGGGTTCAGAATATCTCCAATACTGGAATATTGGCTAAGTTGCAATTGATATAAGATATAATATAATTTTCGGAGTGGATTTGAAATGCATATCTTGGATAAGTTCGTGGTTTCGGAATAATAATTTTTGGCACTATTACTTTTTTTTTAAAAGACACTTTTTTTAATTTAATTTCTTTCATGATGCAGTTGTATCATAAGAATCCATTGATATAATTCCCAACTCTGAGAAACCAATACTTTCAGAGATATGATTTGTCAAAGTTTGAACAAGAGCGCCAAAGCTCCTGTCCACAGGGCTTTCCAACTTTTTAATTAGTAAGCCTAGTACTTCTGACCTCTCATCTATCCTTATTCTTACCATTATTTTATGTTTGCTATCCAGTTACAGATTGCATTTTTATATTATTGATAAATTGCAAAATATAGAGAAAGTTTCAATCGTTCTAGGCTTAAAATCACAAAGTAAATATTTTTGTACGCTCCAGGTTGTAGTACATAGATCCAACAAAATTCAGATAAGATTGCATAGGCAGTTAAAGATGTAGGCTTGTTACATTTGGTACTACTGCTGCATGCCCAAAGTTTCCTACTCAAAGAAATAATAAGCAGTACACATATAAAAACCTATAATGATACTGCAAGATGAAATAGAAAGAACTGACATACATAAACATTGGTTATGTAATGTGAAACTTCAAATATATGCTGGAACTAGATTCTATAATAAACGGGGCCTGTTGCGTTTGTTTAAAAACATGAAACAATGAACAGGTTCAACATCTACAGATCTTTTTGAGAAATGATACGATTGATAAAAAACCCATTATAGTAGCCAATCCGCCGTATTCACAAAGCATTCAATCTCCGTTAAGTCCTAACTGAGGTCCTCAGTTAGGGGTAAATAAGAATCGCAACCTCAGTTAACGTATGTAACGGTGGTGAAACAGACCTATTTCACGCTAATTTTCAAGTTAAGTGAGGTTGCGATTCTTATTTATCCTTAACTGAGGACCTCAGTTAGGACTTAACGGAGATTGAATGCTTTTTGAATACGGCGGAATATCTCTAGAGGGAGGCACTTTTAAAAGAAGGATAATCAATCCGACCACCATGTTGAAAGATCAAAGGGGTTGAACTTTGAGAAAAATTTAAATAAATTATTAAATGAGTATATATTGATACACAAATTATAAACTATTGAATTTTACTTAATTTTAACAATATTTATATAATTCTTCAAAGATAAAATCTAACAAAATCTACGAAACATTAGTCAAACTACTAAAAATTTGATAAAAATGAAGCAGAGTAACCAATTAAATATTAATTCTACAAAGCAGGAAATATATTATGTCCTATTAATATATATGATAATACAAGCAATCAATACTCTAAATCAATTAAGGGAAGGAAAAAGTAAATTGAATTTTGATTAAGGTTCAAGCAGATCATCAAGAATCAGATATGTAAACACAATTTCAATGAGAAAAAAACCATTGATGATTCATATGTATAATTGGAAATATCTCAGACACATCGACAATTCGAAAAATCACTATAACAAATTTATATAACAATCTTAAATAAATAATATTACCAAAAATATCAATATCACAGATGACCAAATTTGACTTAATGTGAAAAGTTGATACTTATTAACTGTGCTTTAATTTAAGAGACTACACCTTGCTGGTTTTGTTTGTAACATACAAATTTTGAACTCTGACCAACATACTGACAATGAATTGACTTCACACGAAATTGCGTAGATACCTATAGTGAAAATATTCAATTGCAATAGTTATCTGAATATTTTGATGCACTGATTAAGTCCAACCGCATATAAATGAAAGCGTATTTGAATCTTATTGATATAAAATACTGCGTGATTAGTAAAATAAATTCCATAAAAAAATAATATTGTAATCATAAAGTTATTTCCATAACACATTCATTATTTTCAATTCTATTTCATCATGAATAGTTTGCAAGCGATAAAAAATTACAAGATGTTCCAGTTGTTTTGGTGGTGTGGATGCAGTCCAAAATTTAAAGACACGCGATATTGGCGGTGATATTAGCCTCTGAAGAGTTTTTATGATAGTTTAGTATAGCTAGGTGGTGAAAATTTCTTTCTAAGAAATTTAAGTATGTACAAAGGTAAACAAGATATAAGTGTAATACAAATCACTTTCCAGAAAAAATCTGTTGTTTTAATGAATTCGGCATCTGCAAAAAAAAGTTAAATCAGAAAGTATGTAATAGTAACTTTTCATTGTTGCTACAATTAAATTGTAGATTTACAGATGACATACTGTTCAGGATACCTACAAACTCTGCCTATGAATTTTAAAAAACCTACATAACAACCTCAGTATAAATAATTCAATAAATGTAAGTAAATATAATGAAAATTAAACTATGGAAAACATGAGTAAACCTGATGTGGACGTTCAGGGACGGCTGGTGAGGGAGGGCTGCGGGACGCCGCCCTCCCTAGAAAAATGGCGTACATAATAAACAATTAATTTGTATATTTCATATTCGTGCCTTTGTTTTCAAAACGGGTTTCAATTAAAATTAAAATATTTCTACAAAGCCACCATACCATCTATATTTCACGATAATAACATTTGCGTCCGAATGGACAAGATATACTATGAACGACGAACGTCTGCAGTACTCCGCACTATGCTGGGGGAGCGGAATCTCGAAAGCCCAAAGCGTAAACGCCGGTTACCATGGAAACGGCAAACGTCGCCCATCAGAGATCAGGCTAGTGTCTGCGCTAGTTCCACGCAGTGATCAGTGACGTTTTGGGTGCGGAAATAGGAGCCCCAAAAAGGAATAAACCGAATAAACAGTAAAATATATAAGCTACGCTGAGTAGTGGAATACCCTGGTTATGGTTACGCTAAATAGATAGGTATTGTAGGTGCCAATTGTTTCGTGTTATAAAGTTGCGTAAAGGATTTAAGGACTGACAATGAGAGTGTGTTATCTAACGAAATTGAACTTTAGTTCTTTGAGTTTGGTGGAAAAGGTAATTATTAAAAACAATGAACGACCTATTCCCGTATTGAATTTAAGTCAAGTACAACCCGGCTATAAGAATCGGGCGGGGTTTACGCGGAAGTTTGACACAAATGTTTACGGAAAGGGTTATGGATGTGCGGATTTGAAGAAAAAATGCGTTTTTTTGTTTCGTTTGCTTACTGTTTGGTGGAGACGATAACTGGACAAAAGAAGGTGTACTTAATTTGAAACATCTGGATGAAAAGATAAAAAAACACTAAAAATCGGCCGAACATAGGAACAATATTGTAAGCTTCCAGCTATGGGGCAGAACTAATATCACTTCTGGTTTAAGTACCGCATATGTCTTAAACATTCGTAAGCACAACGAAATGGTATCAAAAAGCCGTTACGTCCTGTCAAAAATTGTCGATAATCTGAAGTTGTGCGGTAAATGCAATGTTGCACTACGTGGTCATAATGAGTTGGAAGACTCGATTAATAAGGGCGTGTTTTTAGAATTAGTAGAATACACTAAAAATATAGATTCCACACTGTCTATTCATTTGCAAGAAGTTGAATGATTTAAAGGTACTTCAAAAACCATACAAAAAGAGCTTTTTGATTGTATGCGTACGAAATGAGGAGAATTTAAACTTAACTAACATCGATATTTTCTGCAATGCATTTCCAATGGTTGATAAATAAGCCTTGAGAACTTGACCTGTTGCTTACGTACTTTAAATTCAATAGTGTCCTATGGTTTGGATTCAACGTTTTGTGAAACATGTAAAGTTTTGGTTATTTTAATAACGATCCCAATAACAACCGCAGAAACTGGAAGATGTTTCTCTATTTTTAAATTGATCAAGACGTTCCTAAGGAATACAAATGTCGGAAGAAAGACTGACTATACTTTTTTGGTATTCTTGAATCAGCGCCTCCTGAACAAAATTATCACCAGCCGCCACTGTCGACGTTAAACAAAAAGCTACAACAGGGTTCAGAAATTCCTACTTTGACGCCTCTATTCAGCCGTAGACCACTCCTCTTAATTAACTAAAATACACACTGAAATATTCGTCGATGTTAGCCATCAACAAATATTCCCTCGTGATCTGGCTAGCCACCTGATCGCTCAGTGTTACCCAATAGAGGAAAGTGTCATTCAGGGCAGATACGTACCGGTTTCATGGTTGTTACCAAGGATCATCGTAACTTAGCCACTGAATGACAAACGAAGGAGCTCTACGAACTTCAAACACTAGTGTTGCGAACTACTGGAAAGAAAAATCTTATCAGCGACACCTATACGCCACCTTACGAACTCCAACCCTCTGTGATGCGGAAACCTTGAGCGATGTTCAGTGACATTCATTCTGAACCGAACTGATGGTTAAAATCGACAAATATTTCACCGTGTGTCTTTTGGTTATTAGCAATTGGCTAACTTTCACCTTATTCTGTGTTCTTAGTTATAAGTTCTTGGGCAGGGATTTATATTTACATCTCCACCATATTGATATTTATAATCCTCTAAATATTATTTGCAGACTATTTTTAAGGATTTGCAGTGTCAAGACAGACTGATACCTATTCCAACTTTCATATTGTTTTTTTCAACTTTTTGAGAGGATCGATCTGGATGAAAATCTTGTACTTGGGTGATAAACTGGCAAGTACAAAGTTCACTTTCCAGCATTGCTAATCCGAAAATCGAAATTAAAAGAATATAATGAAGTAGTTTCTTGGAAAATCAATTAACTTTTTGATTAAGTGAAGAATCATTGACAATATACTAACCAAATAGAGGGTAGTGTAATTTCTACTGCCGACATCTATCGGTGAAAACTGAAGTAGAACAATATCCTTGTATTTTGACAGTATTTTGACCGCATTTCGGCCGAAAATATATCAAAGAGTGTCCGCACCTTTGATTAGGGAAGAACGGGGATACCGCATGCCATACTACGCAACGCTATCGATCTGAAACCAAAACTTTGACAGTTTGGTGGACACCAAACGATGTGGTGGACGTTTGTTTCTTGTGTTTATCTGAGCGTCTGCGGAGTGTTTTGTTATAAAACGGTGTTACACGTAATGGTAGGATGAGCAGCTTACGGCTGTAAAAGCCGCAGCAGGAAAAACGAGCCTGGTTCTGTGGTCATGTGGTGCCCATTTGGTTTCAATGTCAGGGAATATGTTATCCGTCCTCTATCTTCTATAGTCCCAGGTCCGCACCATGTATTCTATGCATCTATCAAAAAACAAGCATAACCCAACTTTATGCACAGAATAGAGAAATATATCTTCCTCATTCTGTGCTTTGTGTCAGCGCTAGACGTTCGCGTTATTTGTCAATACAGCTATCTTCGTTCACCTAATCAATCTTATGGCGATTTCCTTTGACACGCTCGGATCACTCGGAGTATTTTTAGAGATATTTTCGGTTCAATTGGACAGATGCATGACAGATGAGATCGATTTCGAGTGCTCCGAGCGGGTCAATGGAAATCGCCATGAATGTCCTATTTTATTTATGCAATCTGCAGTCGACATTACCAAATGGTGAAATATAATTGAAGCTTTTTAAACTTTACTCCCCATATTTATTTTTGGTTTTTAAGTACCTACTTTTAATAATTTTTAAGAAGGTTGAAACGGTAAGTTTGAAATGCGACGTTTTAAAGATATTTCATAAATAATACTTCATTTTCGTCCAAACGAAAATTCTCCATTCAAGAACAAAAAAAAATAAAACATTACTCACCAAAATAGTCATGGAGCACAACCAAGGATAAAACGTATAAAGCAAAGGAAAAAACTTCAGCAAGTATCATAAGAATGTGCCATGTTCTTATGTTAAGGGCCACCATAATCAGTTCTGTTAATATTAAAGATGTAAAACTGATGGCTACTATATGGATGAATTCGTCCTCGAAGAGCAATAAAGCTCCGTACATTATAACACCACCTAAGAGAAGACATTCGATTAGATTTGAAGTATTTTGCGTAAGATATCCAAATATATGTTAAGGATCTTTGACATTTACCCTGATAAATTGATATCAACACCCACATAAAGAATGTTTTAAAAGACAGACTTCTTCCTTTGGCCAATTCCTTGTATAACTCTGGGTAGGTTAGTGCAATATCAGCACTGACATCTTGATCTAGAACTAAGCTGAACACCTGAAATATGAATAGATCTAATTATTATGATTCCAGTAGTTTTTACTGCATTTCTTAGGAAGTTATTGAAATTGTTTACAAATAGTGGTCTCTTTTAGCCGTATGAGATCTTTCAGATGATGTTTGTCAAAAGGACATTTGTATTCAGAAAGATTTGCTCGACGCTGGCTTCCAGCTTCAAATGCGGTAATGCGCGTCGCGTAATACGATTTAGGGTGCATTTTCATAAAGACGCTCGCTTCCAGCTCCAAATGCAAGATGCGTCAAGCGTCACAATGCTGGAAACCAGAGGCATATATAATGAGTCTCGATAGTTAATGTATCGATATACCACTCCTCTGTTCTCAGTTGTACCTTTGAACAATATATAGTTAAAACTTTTTAGTACATGTATCGATTGGATATCAATTATTTTTAATTCGATTATTCAAACTGCATGCTTATGATATCCAATGAAAAAGCAAAACAATATTTAGCTTTGCCGCTTCTTGCATTTGACTCTACATTAATTTCAGATGGCGTTCTAGTCTACATCGTACCACTTTAACGCATTTGATGCTGGAAGCCAGCGAATGGAAGGGCCTATTCACTTCTTGTATAGGAAAATATGAAATACTTTTTTTTTTGTCTCAGTAATCATTCATTTCTACTTACCGGAAACATTGTATATACTGTGGCATATCCGACCATAAGGAAACCCTGATACAATGAAACAGAACTCAAATAAAACACCGTGCTGAAAACAGCTTGCATCGTAGAGATGATCAATCCCCTGTGTATGACAAATTGGGCCAGAGAAGCTGATCGCTTGTAGGATCTCCTGCCGTGTACCAGCAAAAGACGGGAGAGGTGCGAAAATTGGGGTATGCTGAAATCGCCAGCAAGACTAGCCTGCTTTCCTTCTCTACCCTCGATGCCTATGCCTGCATCTGCCTGCTGGATCATGCTTACATCATTACCGCCATCGCCCACTGCTGCCGTCCGCTTACCTGTATGTTTTTGTATCAGCTGTACCTGGAAAAATCAGAAAGTTGAAAAAGACGACTCAATTTGTGGATATCACTATGTATACCTAGTATCATAATTCAATAGAGGATTCCATTAATTAAATTCAATGTTGCCCCAACTAGTCTGACATTTTGTAGGCCTTTATTGATATAATTCAAAGTCGGACATAATTTTTAATTTTGAGGGTTACTGAGTGTTCCCGAACGTATAAAACAGAATATTAATGTTGATATAAACAAAAATACCATATCCTAGGGGATTTGGCTTTTATACCTTTGTCAAACCTAAGAAATCTGCAATTTAATTGACATATGTCATATATTTGGCACGTTTTATTCAATCGTTTTATGAGGTTTTATCATAGACGTTATATCAAATAGACTCGCCGTCACGTGACTTTCTCGAAGTATTCGAAGCAGTATGAATATGAACGAGAGAGATGCAGCTAGTTGAGTAGACGTCAAAATCATATGATCAAAATATGGAACGGATGTTCGGAAAATCTTGAAATTTTAATATATTCTGAATGAAACTAATTGTTATTTTGATTGATTCGACTTCTAGCAGTGTTGGACACTATAGATAAATAAATTAGCGGTCAATGAATCCGGGTCGAATGCTTACGGGCCTACGGGGTTTCATGAAAGTGTCACTACTGTCACTCTACCTACTACATACTACACCTACTAAAGGCACATGCTCTATGAAAGCAGAGTTTCTGTGATCGCATTTATGCGGTTGGCATTACAGAATGTAAACATTTTCAAATTTCCATTGAATTGTTGACATTTATGATTTATTAAGTAGAGCAATAGATAAATAAATCTGGCCGTACAATTGAACGTTGCACAACCGTGAGGCATCTTGAAGACTTTAGAAACTCCAATAAAGGCCCGCGAAAATTTGGCAAATGTAGACAATTATACTGTAAAATTCAATTAGACTATACTTTTTCGATAAATTTTCATATAAACTAAGACCCATTTCCATTGACGTTATATATTTGATACTACGTCAATGAATCTTTATTTATTAAGGCTAAGAATATATGTATATATTATTCCAAGAGAAATTTCATTAAATACTAACCGCTACTTTCTTTCGATAGTAAGATCAACACTTTTAGAAATCAAATCGATCGAAACAACAATAAGATCAATTCAGAACAAACTCAAAATAAGATATAAATTGAGGATATCTCGCACGTGAACTAAATGTTTTGATCATATGATTTTGACGTTTACTCAACTAGCTCCATCTCTCTCGTTCATATTCGGCATGCGGGAATTTTGCTCCGAGGGCTAGTCCATTTAGATACTACGTCAATGGGTTTTATGCAAGATATGATATTTGCTGATTTGTTTTTTCTAATAATCAAACAAAACAACGTGTTTTCTGCATAAAACATGCCAGAATATGACATTTATGATAATAAAATGACAGGTTGACGAACATACAATAGTCAAACCCCTTAGGATATTGTATTTCTTTCATATCAACTTTAATATTCTGTTTTATATGTACTGGAACACTCAGAAATACTTAAAATTGAAAATTATTTCAGTTTAGACTTATATCAATAGAGGCCTATAAAATGTCAGATATTTTGGGTCCGAAACTAGTAGTGGGAACATTGAATTGAATTAGTGGAATCCTCTATTAGTGCAGTAAAGAAAACAAATCAGTTTAATTAGCACAACATAATAATGTAGGAATTATAACATTTCCTCCCTTGTAAATAATGCAGTTAGGATTAGTTTTACTGGTGCAGACGACGTTAAACGACTTTCGTACCGATAATTCAGACGTATTTCAGGATTATATCCCTGACTGAAGAAAACCCAAACCATCCCCATGATATTGAATGTTAACTGAGGAGGCGCCTCGAAGCCAATTAAGCCGTCTAGAGCCGCAGAATATTTTTCTCTGAACAGGAAAGCGCTAATACCATATTGATGTTAGTTGTCTCATAAATTTTGGAGCAAAATGTATTCAAAACGTCCAGAGCGTTCATGCCAATAGGGTCTACATAATGGCTTCGTATAATTAATATAATTGCTCGATTTTAATCGAGAAACGACTCATGCAGAGCTCAGACGGTATCATCCTATGGCCATGAACGCTATTTGGCGTTCTCAAAAATAATAATATAAAATGACGATGAATGACACTCTGGACTTGTTGATTTTTTATCAACGGTATCGCCATTTTTCATTATTATCAAAACGTATTCTGCTAAGTGTAAGATCTAACTTCTAGGAACACTCCAGATATTGTTCTCGTGGAACTCCATTGGACACAGCGATGTATCACAATGTAGAGGATCTACCAATCAGCAGTAACTACCTCGGTAGTACAACCCTAGCTCAGGGAGAGGGGAAAGAACGTACTAAGGGTTGACCGGAGCTCAAATTGGTGGAAGGTTGATTTGGTGCAGCCGGTCGTGAAAAAAGACTGTTAGACGGCAGAGACGTGCAAAGTACAAGTATATAGTATCGAGACTATTAGGAACCTCTGTAATATACGATATTTGAAGATAGATGAAGATAGATTTTATTACGACGGCGAAGTTGAAGATTGTAGAGTTATGTAAATAAACCTATAATTTTCGCATACAGTGTTCAATTTAGTCCAAAAGTGTAAATGTAGAATCATTATCGCCTAGGCAACGATAAAAATCCTACAATAATATATTTTGGGATTTATCCAATTTTCAAGAGTGTGTAGAATAAACTTAAGAATACAAATTATACTTTACATGCAGATGAGAGGAGTTGTTATGGGTGAAATTATAATTGATCATTAGGTAGATTTTGTATATGAGCGTATGAAATTTCTACAGTTTCCAACATATCAGTTTTCGTGAAACTTATGAAAAAACCTTGAAAGACTTATCTACGAAATATTAATGAACATTGTAAATCAACTTACAACTTCAGCTTTCTGCGTTGGAGAACATCGGCAGCATACCACAGCTGGTGCAGCAGTTGCCAACTCCATGAACTCTTGTTGATAATATGATAAACAAACATCCAGGCTCTCTCCGCTTATGACAAGAGCACAGCCTTGTTTCCTCCTGAAGGCATTCAATTCTAAGTGAGCATCAGTTCTTGTTACCACTCTTTTCAGAATGTGCAACCCTGAAATTTATGTAGAAGAATAATAGAATTTCGGACTATCCTATAAATTCGATCCTATAAATCCTATAAATAATATTTTAAACATACTTTTGGCGCTCTTGTTCCTCGGTACAGAATGCTAATCAATTTGCCCAAATGTGTGTAATTTTCGAATATTTGGAAGAAAATGGTTTTAAACGATTTGGTTCGACTCACTGATCAAGAATCCGTGGTCAAAAGCGATTCTGTCCGGATGTAGACATGATAACTCTCGGACGAAATGAGCTAGACAGTTGAAATTTTCAGAGTAGGTTTGGGGGTTAAGTTCGTTATTGGGCAAAATCGGCGGAATGGTTTCGGAGTAACGAAACAATTTTGTTATTTTCCATTACAAATTTCGAATTCAATTTTTTTTAAGATGCAGTTTCATCATAAAAATCCAGTGATACTATTTTCAACTCTAACAAATTAATACTTTCGGAGATAATTTTAAAAAATTTCAATATCTTATCGTAAGTCTATGATTTAACAGAATGCTGTATCGAAAATTAACGTCGGTATCTATGAACTTCATCTGTGTTTATATATTTCATCATTGTCATCTCATCTATAGATAAGAGACATGTCAAACAAAGTATGATTGAATGCAAAAGGACCAATGGAATAAACTGAGCTATCGTAGATAGCTCTTGGATAATCCTTATGATGATGATGATGGAAATATATACTTTGGCAAGTTAATCAAATTGGGTTCAGAATATCTATCGCCAGTAAAATCATCATAAAAACAAATCGGGAATATTGGCTTAGTTTCAATTGATATAATATAATTTTCAGAGTAGATTTGAGTAATGAATATCTCGGATAAGTTCGTTATTGGGTAGAATCGGTCTGGTGGTTTCAGATTAATAATTTTTGGCACTTTTATTTTTTTTTTTAAATGACATTTTGAATTTAATTTTTTTATTATGCAGTTCTATCATAAGAATCCATTAATATCAATACCAACTCTGAGAAACCGGAGCTTCTGGCTACAGGGCTTTCCCTCTTCTTTTTGGCGCTCTAGTTCCTCGGAACTGAGTGCTTATCAATTTGCCCAAATGTCTGTAATTTTCGAATTTTTCGATGAAAATGGTCTTAAACGATTTGGTTCGACTCACTGATCAAGAATCCGTGGTCGAAATTCATTCTGTCCGGCCGTAGGCACGATAACTCTCGAACGGAATGAGCTAGACAGTTGAAATTTTCAGAGTAGGTTTGAGGGATAGATATCTCGGCTAAGTTCGTTATTGGGCAAAATCGGACAGATGGTTTCGGAGTAACAAAAAAAATTCCAAATAAAATTTTTTTCAATAAGCAGTTTTACCATAAGAATCCATTCATATCATTTTTAACTCTAACAAAATAATACTTTCGGAGATATGATTTTTCAAAATTTCAATGTAAATCGTATTTCTACGTTTTCACAGAATTATTCTGTGAGTGTTTATTTATTTATTTAACATACAATTTGTACAACAATCTACAAATGTATGCTTATACGGGAAACCCCCACAATTGAAAAATTCACTTTTAATCAGACAAATTTTATACAAACCAAAAAAGAATTTAACCCAACTCAAACAAACAACGAGCACTTATATGCTACGTAAGATAGACCCTATTCTAAGCTTAAATGTCCGCAGTGAAACGGAAAACGGATCACAATATCTAGAAAACTCGTTCACTGAGCAAAGGCAACGATGCAAGACCGAATTGATTGCATAATTCGTGGATCTAGTCCGAACTCGAAACAGAGGCATGTCTCTTGTAATCCTCGATGGGATATTAAATGGAATTCTGGCCAATAATTCAGAGCTCTGTACTAGACCGTGTATAAGTTTGTATATCAGACAAGCATCGAATACCCTTCTACGATTTTCCAGTGTATCAAGACCAAACAAAACATTCAGGTTACAGCCATGAGCTATTCGTGATCTGAAAGCCAGATATCGCAAAAATTTCTTCTGCACCCTCTCGATCAAGACCACATCGCACCTATAAAAGGGAGACCAAATACAGGAGGCATACTCCAAGTTGGACCTGACTAAGGAACAGAACAACAATCGCACAGTTTGAACACCAAAATTCTTAGAGTTCCGCATCACGAAACCCATCATTTTACACGCTTTGGACGATATATCCTCAACATGTTCCTTGAAATCGAGATTGCTATCCAAGATCACTCCCAAATCACGAACGCTGTACACTCTTTTAAGGCTCTTTTCATCAATACTATAATCATAATTTAATACAGATCGAGATTTATGAAATGATATAACCTGGCATTTATCAATATTTAAATCAATACAATTTGCTTGTGTCCACCTGACGAAACCGCTGATCTGCTCCTGAAGAAATAGTACGGAGCAATGATCAGTGATAGGCACAAAAATCTTCAAATCATCGACATACAATAAAAATTTAACCTTCAAAACCTTCTTTACATCATTAATAAAAATATTGAACAGAACAGGTCCGAGGTGAGACCCCTGCGGAACTCCCGAACTGACATGTATCAGCCCAGAATAAAATCCTTTGTATTTTACAACCTGTGTACGACCCGATAAAAAACTTCTAATCCACCTTCCCAATGACCCCGAAATACCAATAGCGTCAAGCTTGGCCATCAATAAATTATGATTGACCCTATCAAATGCTTTGGAGAAGTCTGTATATATTACGTCCATCTGGCAACCCATTTCAAAGCAGTTTACTACATCATCCACGAATAACACTAAATTGGATAATGTTGAACGACCACTGCGAAAACCATGCTGCTCCTCAATTATTAAAGGTGCCACTTTCCATGATAAGTAATTACAGACTAAGCAGTCGAGTAACTTGGGTATGGCCGACTGAATGGAGATACCACGGTAGTTTCTTATGTCATTTTTACTACCGGACTTGAAAATAGGGACGATAAAGCTCTGTCTCCAATATAAGGGAAGATAACCATTACACAAGGATTTATTAAAAATTGCAGTGAGAGGTCCAGATAATGTACTTACACATTTTTTCAGTACCATATTGGGAATGCCATCAGGTCCCACATTAACTTTATCATTTAAACATGTGATGAGCTGATAAACTTCACAGGATGAGAACTGGCATGAGCCCACATTGGTAGTCTGCTCAAATTCGAATTCCTGGGGTACCACCTCCCGCCTGTCATAAATACTACCGAAGAAATCAGCGAACAGATCAACAATCTCCCCACCACTCGAAGTGGACACTCCATTATATTCAAGTGTGCTAGGTAAACCTGCGCTATTACGTTTTAAATTAACAAATTTCCAAAAATTTTGCGTATCCACCTGAATATTCCGTTCCATACTGCTAATCCACCTACTGTACAACATATCACCGATATTTTTACACAATGATCGAATTTCGCTAAATTTGACATAATCAACAGGAGATTGAGACAGTCTATACTTCCTGTGTGCTATCTTCTTGCGTCTTATTAAGTTTATAAGTTCTCGATTAAACCAAACTGGATATTTATTCGATTTGTTGACTTTAACTGGAATGAATCTAGTTATTCCATTATACAAATTTTCATAAAACTTCGAGACAGCCGAATCCAAATTTTCAAGATCAAAGCACCAGTCGCAAGAAGATAGGTAAGTATTGAGACCAATATAGTCACCGTTTCTGAAACTGTATTGCTGTTCCTTGAAGTCCAACCTATCGGCAACACCATTCTCCAGGGCAACCACAACCTCAAGCGGAACATGATGTGGACCCTCACGATGGATCGAATCAGAGGCATGGAGCACTACAGCCGAGTTGATATTCGAGTATATCAAATCCAAGAAAACTCCTCGGCTGTTGCGGATCTTATTGACCTGTGCTAAATCAACAAACTCAAAACTATTCACTAATTCGGATGCCGCACTTCCCGCATCACACAACGAAAAGACACCATCATTCCAGCAGGCACCAGGTACATTATAGTCCCCACATATAATAATCCTCGCTTCCGGATACAGAAGTGATACCTCCTCCAAAGCCAAACCATGAGAGCAATAAGCGTCAGGACCCGAGGAAGGTGGAATATATACGGCCCCTATAATAATGTTATTCCCCTCATTAACCGACACATGAAGAAACAATTGTTCCACATTAGTAACTGAGGTGTCAATGACCCTTGCACCGTAAGAAGACTTCACCAAGATAGCCACCCCTCCCCCCATAGTCTTAGCACTAGTACGACTGTTTCTATCGAACCTATATATACAGTATGACGGAGGACAAATTTCTGCATCCAGAAAGTTTTCACTGAGCCACGTCTCGGTGAGCACCACAATGTCATGATCACATTTTTGCATATTAAGATAGATTTCCTCGAGTTTCGTTCTCATGCCACCAACGTTCTGATAGTACACTGAAAGATTATGGGGGTTCACATTACGTTTTTTTTCTGTACATTCACTATTTTGGGTACATTGTTGGTGAATTTAATTGCAAGATTCTGCTCTCCTGCAACCTTTCGATCATTCATCTCCCTTAATAACCCTGCATAATGAGAACGTTCCAACTCAGTTTTATCAGTGCTAATAGACACTTTTCCAGTATTAGCCCCCAAGATTGTCAATTTTTTTCTCATTATCTCGATTGGTAAATCAGAATTCTCGAACACAACTCCCATAGATCGATTTTTAGTTCCTTTTTTACCCAAACGTAAGACTTTTATTATCTGCTCTTCCCTAATATTAATTGACTGCAGCAAACTGAGCACTTCCTTTGTATCATCACGAATTCTATCCTGAAGGTGTATCTCAGGTGATTCATTCACATTATAGATAATGACATTTTTAGCTTTATAGGCTCTGGAATTCACCTCTGAAACAATCTCTTCTATGTCATTAGAATTTCCATTCTGCACAGCAGCCAGTTCACTCCTTAGCTTGGTAAGATCTGCTCTCAAAGATTGATTAATTCTCGCTTGTTCCTCGAATTTTTCCAATAACAAAGTATAATTCATTTCGATGGTATCTAATTTAAGGTTTATTTCATCAAGGCTGTCCAGCTTCAGCATCACATCCTCCAATGTAAACTTCTGTTCTATGAATTGTTATAAATATGAGAATTATATTATAATATCATACTTTTTGTTGGTTGATATTTTCATGACGATGGTCAATCCATATGATGATGGGAATGGTAATGGTAAGTTAATAACATTGTCATTCATTCCAGCAATCGTATAAATATGAGAATTATAATATAATATCATACTTTTTGTTGGTTGATATTTTCATGCCGATGGTCAATCCATATGATGATGGGAATGGTAAGTTAATAATATTGAGTTCAGAATATCTCCACTAAAAACAAAACTGGAATATTGGTGTATTGGAGTAGATTTGAGGAAAGATATATATATATTATCGTTCATCATAGAATTGAGGAATGAATATCTCGGATGAGTTCGTTGTTGGGTAGAATTCGTCGATTGGTTTTGGATTGATAATTTTTGGCACTCTTGTTGAATTTAAATTCTTCTATGATGTTTGAATTAAATTTCTGCTAAGATGAAGTTCTAAATTTCAATAATGAATCATACTTCTATGTTTTCACAGAATGCTATAATTATTCTATCTAAGCTTTATTATATGATCTGTGATCATACTCGTACATTTCATCCTGTTCTATAAGAGAGAGTCAAATTCATTTCAGCTATTTTAATTTGGTTTCTTTCATGGTACAGTTCTCATTCTCAGATTGCTCATTTAATCTTGATAAATAAACTATTATTTGAATTGAATTTCCTTTATGATGCAGTTCTATCATAAGAATACATTGATATAATTCTCAACTCTGTGAAACCAATACTTTCGGAGATATAATTTGTCTGTTTGAACTAGAGCGCCAGAAAGCTCCTGTCCACAGGGCTTGAACCCATTTTTTTGAAAATAATTGTAATGAGTTGGTCTTTCAAATAAAGTGAAAACGTTTCATTTCACTTCTAAAATACATTAAGAAGGAGTAGATTGAACTAATTTACCTTGTGATTTTGATACCAGCCTAGAGCTTTTAGCGATACAACATGCAGTTTCTAATTTATCCCCAGTGAGCATCCAAATCTTGATTCCTGCATTCCTCAATAGTTCCAAGGTGGGCCTCACGTTTTCTTGCAATTTATCTTCCACTCCCGTCACACAGAGAAGTTCCATCTCTCTTTCCAAAGACTCTATGACCTGCGACACCCTACTCATTCTATCAGATACTGATAGGCGGGCAGCATTGTACCGTTGCTAAAATGAAAAATTCAGATAGACTAGATTGATGATGTTCTTAATTTTTTAGAATCTTCAATGGCCATCTAACACAAAAATGGAAACTTTTGCATCCACCCATAAATACTAGCTTCCCAACTTATTAGTTCTTAACTCATCAAAAGTAGACAGTTTTCAATTAATTTTGGGGTGCTCCCTTGGGTCTGTCTATTGGATATCATAAAAACCTTCATTCCCAGAACTAATGTGCTCAAACATCTGTTCGCTATACAGTGGAATCCGTTTATAATGAAATCGAAGGGAAATGACAAAAATGTCATACTAAACCAACAAGTCCAGAGCGCTCCTGCTAATAAGGTCTACATAATGGCTTCGTATAATTAATATACTTATGCATATATTTCACAAGTCAAATAAACCCCAGGGGATTTCATTGATTTGCCGAGACGCAAGAGCAGACGCGTTTCTGGCTTCTTGGCCCTCATCAGTACTCTGTAGCTTCCCAAAAAATTCAACTAAACGTAACCGTGTTAAGCCTCTCACAGCCGGCTTGAGCGGTTATACATAAACGTCCACGCCACCTATGAGACAAAATAAGGAATTCAGCCTCACCCCACCAGTAAAAATTTGAAGCGCGAAATCTTCGTTATAAATTTATATATGAAAACCAAACTTTGTTTGTAATTACGGTCATACGATTACTCTCGAACGTAATGGGTTAGAGAGTTGAAATTTGCACGAAGATTTATGCAAAATTTCGTGATAATAATAATAAATCGACTTTATTCAACAAATGTACATACATTTGCACTGAACAGGCGAAGATTAGCTAAAGCTACTCTTGAACTCTCAACCTTTCCAGTTTACAAAATAAAATAAAACAAAAATAACAACATAGAAGTAAAAAAAAGAGAACATTTTACAATTTCAATAATATTGATTAGATCATCAGTAGAAGAGAAACAAAAAAAAAACAGAAAGTACCGCAACATATAATAAAAACGAAAAAATGCAGCAATGCGACAACAATGTGGCTAGTCTTGCTGATTCAGCAGTTCATTTTTAACGACTTTTCTAAATTTGTTTAGTGGTATTGATAGCTCTGGTTTGAAGGAATAAAAAAGTTTTACTTCATTGTAAGTAAAACTGCGTTCAAACAGAGCTGTCGAGTGGCGAGGCATGTTAAGAATCTGTGAATGTCTGGTGTTGAGATTGTGTAAATTATTCATGAAAACCAGTTTGTCATAAAGATAGGGCGGACTTTGAACATTAAACAATCTGTGCAAAAAAATAAGGAAGTGGTATTTAAATATACTGGAAACTTTGAGCCACTTCAACTGCAGAATGTATTGAGAAATGTGATCATATTTCCTCAAATTAAATATGAATCTACAACAAGTATTTTGCACTCGTTGAAGTCGATATTGTGTGCATTTATCAAGACATGGATAATAGACAATGTTACAATAATTCAGAAGGGATAAAACCAAAGATTCTGACAGTTTTTTTCTTGTTTTGAAATTTAAAATATGTTTGTTAGCAAAAAGTAACCGAGTGCGCATATAGCATTTACGTAATAAGATATTCACATGATTCTTGAATCTAAGAGAAGTATCTATAATCAATCCTAAATTTTTTGCACTATCAGAGATGAACGTATGATTAGAAAAAAAAAATCTGTATGTCAGAAACTATCCGTCAGATATCGCTGAAATTTTGGGAGAGTTTTGAAAACCTTATTTAACAGCCAAGTTCTACATTTGAAGTCGATCTGATCTATATTGTTAGAGATATTGGGGAAATATAGAAAAATGAAAAATGAAATAAACTGAATTACGCGAAAAATCAGCTATACAGCTTATTTATTATAACAGGTTTTTCTGGAAATTTCATATCTCAATGATGTAATCTAAGTAAACGAATTATTCGTTGTTCTAAATTTGATCTACTGTTAATATTATTTTGGCTCAGTGAAAAATTCCAACAAACGAAATTACTTTGACAGATTCACTGAGCTGATCAAAAATATATAGATTTGCACTAAAAAGTTATTTGTCATATGTTAAACAATCTCCAGAATCCGTTCATTTGAAATTTTTTATTTCTTAATCTCTAATAACCATCAGGAGTGTATGGTAATACAAATCAGCAAAATATATTGATCATGAAATGAACAAGCACCCTAAAAGCTCCTAACGCCACTGAGTGCTTTCTAAATTTTTATAATATTGATACAGATTTTTTAGATCTCATTATTAGGGCCGGTATTATAAAACTATTTTGACAGATATCTTGAAGTTAACTTGTGGAATGACGTCACCGTCAAAGTTAACTTCCCATTTCACGAGTTAACTTTATCGGGTGGATGGGGTATCGGTTAAAGTTAACTTTGTAGAAAATGGCGATTTTCGACAGTTCAATGTAAATAATAATATGGCATATAACCTAAGTATTTGAAATAACCCTAATTTTATTGTTTCTATTTTCCGCAGCGATATCCAATTTTTTTTTGAGGAACTTTTAACTGACGATGAAGAAGATGCTTTGAATATTGTTGAAGGCTCTAGGCGAGAAAGGGTATTTAGAAATCGTTTAGACCACTTCACCATGGAACGAAACGGAATTTAAAAGCAGATTTGGATCATCAAAAGAGTCTGTACTAGTTGTAATGGGTCACATTGAAGCAAATTTACAAAGACCAACTACCTAATAGGTTTGTATTTCTCGCATCTATTTTAATATCTAGTGTAAATTATAATTATTTTTAGACTGTACTCAAGTGATTTATACAATTATATAACTTTTAGGGGGAAATGAAGCTGAAAATTATCGGAACAGAAGAGGATACTTCTCATATAATGTCCAAACCGTTGCTGATAGTCATTTACGCATTAGAGATAACGTAGCACGGTGGCCGGGAGCCACATATGACAATATAATATTTTCGCATTCTAGACTCAAGGCACGATTTGAAGAAGGCACCTTTGGTAATAGTTTTTTGGTGAGCGATTCAGGATATGCATTGTCCGAGTATATGGTGATTCCTCTGGAAAACCCACAAAATCAACCCCAGAGACTCTACAATGAATCTCAAATAAGAACTAGAAATGTTGTAGAAAGGCAGTACGGTGTATGGAAAAGAAGATTTCCCATACTGCAATTGACAATTCGATTAAAGAGAGAAACAACATGACTGTTATCGTAGCAACTGCAGTGCTTCATAATATCGCAGTTAATATGAGGGAAGAAGAACCTGATCAAAATGTGGCTGTAGAATTGGAAAATTTCAATCAACATATGCCACACAATCAGAATCGTAATTTGGTGCGACAAGAATTGATTGAAGAATACTTCCAAACTTTATAAATACATTATATATAAAAAATGTAATCATTTCATTTCAATTCCTATGCCCGAAATTTTTCTTTTATAGATCTTATGAGCATAACCAACACTTTTTTTTTGCTCATTTAAAAATAAAGCTACTGAAACGAATGAATATTATTTAACTTTTGACATTAATAAGTGCTCACGTGATCGAGAGGGTGTTCTGATGATTCAAATGATAGAGAGTTTGATCAAAATTTCCGATTTATGTATTATTTCATTTTGAAAAAAGTCCGTAATTTTCTGACTGAGCGAGCTCAGTGTATAATAGTCCAATGAATTTTCGATAATGGTGAGAGCTGCGAAGAAATCGTCACTTTTATTAGTTTGAGGGCGTAGAAGCAAAGGGTAGTAAGACACTTGTTCTTTCTTGATTTCATTTTAATACACAAATGAAAAACTTTAAAGGTGTTAAAATGATAAGTACAAATTCACTCATATGTATTTCATTTATGTAAACAAACGACTTGTCTGAGCATGATAAGCGAGTGGAGGAGCCCGGACTTCAAAATATTGAATGTTAACGTGCAAGAACAAGGTATCATTCCTTCAAATTAACGAGGCGTCCAGTTTTGACTGATATTCTTCAATTTATCAATTAATTTTCAAGGGACTGGGAAAAAATTTCAAATGTAGAGTTATTCAAATTAGCACAGAACATTCGCACAGACCACAGAAATGGGACTTTTATAAAACAGTCATTTTAAGGCTAAAGTTATCTCGACCGATAAAGTTAAAGTTAACTTCGACAAATGTTTATAATACCGGCCCTTATTCGTACATGTTTATGATTGAGAACATTTGAATGAAGGAGAAAATTAATAAATTAAACCAATTTAATAAATACTTAAATATACTTAAATATTTAATGAATACTTACTTCAAAGTCCCTATATTGTTCTTCAGTTAAAGTTTTCTTTGCTACGACCAAAGTTCTCAATCCATCCCTAGCCATATTCCCTACTTCTTCTTCTAGCCAATCAGTATATTGCACAATTGAAGTCATGACAACATCTGCGCCTTTCAAATAAAAGTAGATCATTCCAGTTTGTAGATCCTGTAAAAACCATTATTGATAAATACAATGAATTCAACCTATCATATTTTGATATTGGAATTTCAATTTGATAACATTTTATGCTTTTATCAACAATCATGATTAAAGTATTGAAATATGAAGGCAACATACCTTGACTATTATCCCCATTCTTTTAGTTTCACTAGTGAATGGAAATACCTGCAGAATAGAATAATTTAAAAATCTTCCATCAGGTGCTTGAAGTTGAATCGAGGTAAGGTCTCTGTTATTTAATGTCAACCCTACACCTCTGGTCCAGTTCACTAATGCTATTTCATCTGGACTGGAAGCCTGATAAGTGACATTATCATTATCGGAAGAACGCATATGTTGATCTGCTTCTACTTCTGTTATTACAGAACCTTAAATCAAAAGTTCAACCTTAAAATCAACTCGAATCAATTCGAAAATTACAAACATTTGTTCTGTATCTCAGAAACTGTCTGTTAGATATCCCAGAAAGAGCCTTCAAAACCTTATTTTATGGCAAAGTTCTAGATTTGAACTCTATCGGATCTATATTGTTGGAGATTTTGGGGAAATATTGAAAAATCATAACCAATACAGTGGACTAGTTTTTTCAGTTGATCAGCAAAATATTTATGCAGCAAAAACAAGGATCACATAATTTCCGTGTGACTTCCTTCCACGACAACCCCGTCTTTGGCACTTTCCGCAGACAGTCGGTGCGTTGACACTATTGAGTTTTGACAGACGTCTAGTGAGGAGAATTTACTTCAACTTCAACATTGAAATGATCGAAAATTATAAGTAAAAGGAAGCAGAAGTTTTAGAGTATAGAGTTTTTAGAAAGCCAGGAAAAAGTGTGTACTTTGCAGTGTGAAATGTTCCATAATGTTAGAATTCACAGAATTACAATGAGGTCTCTGGCAAAAGACTCTGATCTTATAAGTCAAATTCTACAATTAATATTCAGTAACATGGTAGATTAAACAGTGAGATATATACAAGGATATTCTCCAGAACACTGAGTAGGTATTGTCTTTAATTCAACAAATAGTTCATGCCTTGCAAGAGTTCAGTATCTGAATGGGGGACCGCTCCTGCTATGAATTTGAAAAAGCGCGCCAAAGCAACTTTTCCTGAAATATTTGATTTGAAATTGGTGTAGAATGTCTAATCTATTACTAACAGTCAGAGTCATAGAAACATTTTAAGCTAATAGCACAGAATTGGCTCTACTCTTTCTCAAATCTAGTGAACTTCCAATTCTCTTACTCAAATCATTAGCATCCTCATCCTCTTCAACATTCTTCTCATAAACTGGAGTAACATTATGGCATAGTGCAAGTGCTTGAACTGCATCTACTACTCTTGTATTCTCCATTCTGCGGAACTTACTCCCTATAGTATTTGTCATACTTTCTGTTGAAGAATAGGCACTTTTCAATATCATGCTGATCTGCAAATTGAAGTAGAGAGAGCACGTTATTATGAAATTTTTAATTTTCGATCTGAAATAAAATACAAAGGTTGAAAGAGACTTGTGTAAATAAATATCACTATATTTTTGGATCATGGAGCACTTCTACAAAAATTGGATTCATATGGTATACAAGGGCCTGCTCCAATTCTAGGATCTATGAGATTTCAAATAGTATTTCTGATAGCATGTATTATTATTATTATTATGGGTTGTGCTGGGCAGACGAAACCCGCCCCTCCACTGCGACCAATCGGTCTATTGTGGCACACCTTTAGTATATAAACTATACTTCACCCACAAGCTCAAGTCTCTTGATGAGGGATATGAGTCTGGTGGGTGAGAACTTGTCCAGTTCCCTCAGTGTCAGTTTGTGGACTCCTAGTTCCTCCAATCTGATCCTGTCCCCAGCGGGGCAGTCACACATAATGTGTTCGATAGACTCGTCGTCCTCCAGGCAAAGTCTGCACTCGGAGTCCTCAGTCAACCCCAGTGTATTGAGGTGTTTCCTGAGGCCACAATGGCCCGTGTATACAGCTGTAAGGATTCTCAGGTCCACCCTAGAGAATTTTAGCCATTTTCTGGCTCTTTCAGCTGATGGGCCAGTAATTGTTGAGCGAGCATGTCTGTGTCCAGGTATGCTGCTCCAGATTTCTTGGACCTTTTGGTCCACCCATCTGTTGTTTTCCTTCGCCGCTGTTCTGAGAGAGATGCCGCAGGCCGGTTCAGGTCCAATGAGCCCCACGGAAGCCCCCCGTGCCGCCACTGAGTCCGCCATGATAGCATGTAACTCTCAGATTTTTCTGGCTAAATTTGAGGAATTCAATACCCAAATAGTAATGAGCTAGTAACAATATATCCAAAAAACCCAGAAGCATTTTCTTCATTTAAAACAAAAGGGGGAAACAGAAGCATGAAAAACTTACTTCATCAAATGTATCAGCTGCATAGCTGACTGTACCAAGGTGAATCCTCTTCAATACCATAGAATTCTGAGTCAATGTCCCTGTTTTGTCAGAGAGTAAATAGGAGATCCTTCCCAATTCTTCTGGTATCGTGGTACACCTGACAGCTGTTCCTTTCATTGCGGGATCTTTGCCAATAGCATATGAATAGTATGATTTTCCCATGTCAAGGTTTACCCTCAAACTAAAAATAATTTCAGCTGTTAAATAATGTCCAGTACCCAAGGATCAAAATTTCACAAGAATTATCCAGAATATATGGTAACAGTGTAAATATGGCAAGGATGCTATGTATTCAAATATCGGAATTTTGGACAGAAAATATTCAATGGGTCAATTGATAGGCTATAGGTTAACTTTGATGCAAATTCTCAAGGACAGAGGTCACTATTATTTACAAATCTAGTAGACACCCTATTGCGTTCACCCATGGAAGTCGCAAAATTTCAAAGGAACAGCAGTAACTGCTTTTGAATGACTTCTTCAAGTAAGATTGCACAGACTATACCACTAGTGGTAATATAAATAAGAAAATTTAACCCACCTGATTGGAATGATGTATGAAAAGAGTAGCACAAATCGGAACATGTATCTATACCAAGGTCCGCTGAATCCTTTCAAAGCCATCATAATCAGAGCCAGGCCAATTACAGCCAAAAAGAGAAGTTTGGTAATAGTGTTGATCTCAAGGTCCAATTGACCTACTTTAGAACGAGGTTGAGAATTGTTCATTACCGATCTTGTTTCTGGGCCTGAAATTAGAAAATGAAAAGTGAAAATTGGGCTTTTGGAAATTAAGTAGTTCAGCGATTGTTATAACTTATATGTCTTGTTTTGGTCAGACGAACCCCACCCTGCCACTGTGGCCAGTTGGTCTATTGTGGCACACTTGTGGCCATTTGTTAAGGGAGATGAGAGTGAGTCTTAGTTTGGGGAGCCCTAGTTCCTCAAATCTGATCCTGTCCTCAGGGGGGCAGTCACACATGATGTGTTCGATAGACTTGAGGTCCTCCAGGCAACCCTAATGTACTTAGGTGTTTTTTGAGGTCACAATTAGGGAATCCAATCCCGCACCAAAAACTCAATCCGCAAACGCGCGGGATAAAAGGTATCAATCCCGCGGATCCGCAAAAATGCGGGATTGTTAACAATAATAGTCTTTGTATTCAAACTATTAAACATGCTAATAAAAATGTGTTCAAGCACTGAAGTGAAGTCAGGAGCTTATGCGCGTATGTTCTATTGTCCATTCTCCTGTATTGTATAATAACTGTATAATACAGGTATTCTACAACTAGTTACCAAGCTTCAATTCAATCGAGTCTATATCTTTTGAGTTATCGAGGAAATAATATTCCATGTGGGTATAACTCCGAAACAGTTGGACTGATTATGCCCATAAACAAACTTAACTTAACTCCCATTCAGATATGCAACATACCCTGAAAATTGCAAGTTCCTATCTCCTTTTGTACGAAAGTTATCGAGGCAATGGACACTCATCCATCTACTGAACTCACACAAGGCTGCTCGAATCTTCAACAATATATATCCGATCGTGTTCAAACTTGGAACTTGGCAGTGAGGCAATAGACAGTTTTTCGCCAAGGTGCATATTTCATTTTTTCGTCGACCTCTACATACTTTTATGAATATAACAATAACAATAACAAATCACAATTATTCTCATATACACTTATGTTTGTATTGAACAGTATCATGCCATATTCATAGGGACCACAGCGACTGACAGTTATTCTTACAGGCACTTATGTTTGCATTGAACCGTATCATGCCGTATTCATAGTGACCAGAGCGGGCGAAAAAGTACTTTTTCTTTTTCTGGGACGTTTGCGCTTTCATTGTCGAATACGGAATTTCAATATTGAGTCCCGCAAATCCCGCACGGAAAATCCCACAATGTTGATCCCGCAGAATTTCAGCGGGATCCCGCATTTGCGGGATTGGATTCCGTAGTCACAATGACCCGTATACAGAGCTTTTAAGATTCTCAGGTCTAACCTGGATAATTTGAGCTATTGTCTGGCTCTTTCAACCGATGGGCCAATAATTGTTGAGCAAGCATGTCGAGCCAGGTATGATGCTCCAGATTTCGTGGTCCTTTTGGTACAACCATTTGGTGTTCTCCCACCCTGCTGCCTTGAGAGCAGTGATCAATAGCGAAAATTTCTGCTTGAAAGAGTGAAAGACATTCACAAAACTGTCCAGGCTGATGGATTCATCTTCAGCAATTTTGCAATAACTGAGTCCTGCTCCCACCCGTTGGGTGGTAATGGAGCCATCTGTGAACCAACAGGCACCCTCAAGCAGTGGGGTCCCAGAGATGGTCCAATCGTCTCTGCATGGGAAGACGACACGGTAGGACCAATCTGTTCAGCGGTTACTATAGATATGGTGGTTTATATTTATTGCGCGTATATTCTGGGGAACATAGCGTTATTTAATTCAATCTCCTGAACCAAAATATGAAGTTAAAACTCCGTCTGTCTGAAGTTATATCCCACTCAAAATGTTGAAAAAATTTGTCTGTCAAATCACTTTTTTCAAATTACAATGACTCAACACATATCTTAAATAATGGCTCTAACCTGGAAAGTTGTGCTCAAATAAGGAATATCACTAGATGGTGACCGGAATGTACTAAAAATCGCACACACAGATTTCATTAGTAATTGTGTCTGAACTGAACCTTTGAGATTAAATGAATGCTGTTGAGATTTCTTTAAAAAAAAACTGCGGAAGTATTTCTTTGAGAACCAATTCCTACATTATTTAATTCTTTTTTCCAATCATTAACAGGTGATGAATAATTATGAAATAGATTCAAAGTATTCTTTCCGCCGTATTCACAAAGCATTGTTAAGTGTTTGAATCTCCGTTAAGTCCTAACTGAGGTCCTCAGTTAAGGATAAATATGAATCGCAACCTCAGTTAACGTATTTAACGGTGGTGAAACAGGCCTGTTTTACCACATTTACCCCTTATTGTCCCTTATTATCCCCAGTTTACCCTTAACTGAGAACCTCAGTTAGGACTTAACGGAGATTGAATGCTTTGTGAATACGGCGGTTTGTCTTTTCACAGATAAACGATGACCATTAACCTTGCATAATTTGTTGTTGATTGTTCTTATGTTGGAAACAGTGATTTGAAGAGGAAACTTTTCACGACCTTTGGGAGCCCATAACTTCTAACATAAGCTATAGCTTAGCAAAAAATGAAGTTGCAATTCTATGGTATACTATAGAATTGCAACTTAATTTTTTGTTCTTCTGTGTTCAGTGGATCATTTAAAGTAAATATAAATTACAATGTCCATGGTAACGAATGTAACGATTAATCTTTGTGACCTCAATAATGCCTAAAATAATTTCTTCAAAGAAAAATATTCATGATAGATAAATTTTTACCTGTATAAATAACAACCCCAAGTGCTTGCCCTGAAGCTATCACACAATTCGTCCACAAAGTGTTTTCAAGATCCAAGCTCTCATCAGAATTTTGAGAATCCAACTGAAAATTAATAATAAGCCATTCGAAACATCTGATTTTATTAAAATCCAATTATTACCCTTGTGAATGTTCCAATAAAGGAGTGAATATCTCTTTGAGGTTTTTCTGCATAAATACTTGCATCCATTTCGAAAAGGTGATGATCTGCGCCTAATTTCTGTGTCTGTGGTACTGCCAATCTTAATTTCCAATCAGTTTCTCCATCTAATTGATCTGTACGAACGAAAACTGCTCCGCTCTTCTCAGTCGTGCGAAGAAGTATCAGATCAGCTGGCACCCTCTCATCTTTATCAACCATTATTATATCCCCAACCTTAAATTATTATAAGTAATAAAAACAATAAAACAATAAATAATTATACAACCTTCAACTTTGATGCTGGTACAATTTCAAACAGTTTAATTCTATCATTCAACAGCCTTTTGCATTTCTGGTTATTTACTTCCTGATCTCTTCTATGTCGTCTTAAGTCATCGATTGCTTCACGGCAAATAGTAACAAGCAAAACAAAGCACTAAAAAAATTTATGTTAATATCTACTATGCATATCTTGAGATATTAATTCCTCACCAATGGTCCCCAATATGTATATAAATATCCAATTCTAATATCAGGAACAAATTGACTAAGTGCCATTAGTAAAAAGTACATATTCAAAAAAAATTTGAATTGCTGAAACAGGACAAGTGGCAAGAAGGTAATGAAGTTGTATTTTTGATTCCTTATAGTATTGGCTGGAAACTGTCCTTGTGTGGGTTTTCCCAACAGAATGGTGCGAGACCTCAATTCCCTTGGGCCACAGCATCTTTTGAAAACGGAACAAAAACAGCTGAAATGTCATTACTCATTAGAAACGAAACATTAGTGTTTCGATACTTCTATACCTCCAGATCGAATTGTTAGATGATTTCAAGATCAAAGGAATATTCTCTTTGGAGGATTTTGCAATAGTGCTCTGAGAATCTGCGTTTTCCATTGTAAATAATGAATCATTAACTACGAGTATTTACGTAAAATTATATCACTTCGATAATTCAAACTTATAATATAACGTCGGTTTACATTTTCAATCTGAAATCACTTCACATCTGTAATGTTTTGTTTTGATTTAAACAATAAGTTCTTCAGAATCTTGTATGAATCATAAACATATTTGACACTTTGACAGATGTCAGATTTCATCATTTGTGACGTTAAAACTAACAGTGAAGTGAACTGGTATAATATCAAATCCAAAAGAATTATTAGCTTAGCTAAGAATTACTGTCTGGATAGCTACAGAATCATCTTATAAACAAGATAAAGATATAATATCAGCTTGAATGGAAAAATATAGGCATGCATATCCCCATGCATATCCCTTGTTATACAGGCGGTACAGGCCATCAATTCTTTGCATGGAGACTGCGCAACAATGCACATTCAATTCAAAGGGCACAGAATCGATTATTGCAATTTGCGCTGAACTCAACAAATTTTCATTATATCCCACCGAAAATATAAACTTTCATATTTATAATTCGATTCCGAAAGATCATCTTTTCCGTTTAGCGCACCGAGAAATTTTTCAATTGCCTCAAAAATTACTGAATTTATCATGAATAGGTACGACAAATATTTGACCAAATTGCAACATGACCAAACATGACAATTAATAGGACGTTCTATCTATCAACATTTATATCACCGTTATTGCAAATAATATTATGAAAAATCGAAGCGAACCGCTTATCGAACAATACCTAAATATTTCCTGAACAATCAATCGACCAACAACAGAAATTTTTATTGGGACTTTGAATACCTAAGTTCTCGTTGTTTTCCGTGAAAATTTATGAACAAAGTCGCAAAATTCGCCTCATTGAAGGTATCGTAACTACCACTTTTTCCCTTCTTTCTGTCAACATAAGGTCCTTTCGTTTGCATAGAAAGTGTAGCACTTTCCTACACTCGGTGTAATTTACACTCGATATTGATAGTAGTATTCGATATTTCGTTTGCTTATCGGATTTACACCAGTGTACACGAAGTGTAGTTTATCTGCACCTGGTCGAAAGGAGGTGTGAAATGCACTCAAAACAGAATGTAGGGTTATGGTTAATGTAACGGCAAAAAGAAGGCGCCAATAATTGACTTGTTATGAAAATATTTGTTGTCTGGGAACTTTGATCTCTTCTTTAAAATGGGTATTATCAAATTTAAAATTTGCTATAATGTCAGGAGGATGAAGAAATAATTAATCCGTTGAGAAACGGTAATGCTATTTGGAAATTGTTATGTTGATTTTTTTCACCAATTGATTTTTCAGACGATGAATTTACTGTTAATTTTTTTGAAAAAGTCGTCAGGGAAGGGAGATTACTACAGTATCGGATCCATCAGATTTATGGCTGAACAAATAATAACCAATGTTTTTGACGTTTTGATAAACAAACCTTATTTCAGTGTATTTTTCATTCGTTTGCGTTACTGCACTGAAAATCAGCTGATTCAGAGTGCAGTGTAGATTACACTACACCAAGAAACATATCCCTTGTCTATGAAACAGACGAAAGAACAAACGTCAAAAACATTGGTTATTATTTTTGTTCAGCCATCAATCTGATGGATATAAATCCCATACTGTAGTAATTTCCCTTCCCTGGCGGATTTTTCAAAAAAATTAACAGTAAATTCATCGTCTGAAAAATCAATTGGTGAAAAAAATCAACATAACAATTTCCAAATAGCATTACCGTTTCTCAACGGATTAATTATTTCTTCATTCTCCTGACCTTATTGCAAATTTTAAATTTACCCATTTCAAAGAAGAGATCAAAGTTCCCAGACAACAAATATTTTCATAACAGTCAATTATTGGCGCCTTCTTTTTGCCGTAACATAAACCATAACCCTACATTCTGTTTTGAGTGCATTTCACACCTCCTTTCGACCAGGTGCAGATAAACTACACTTCGTGTACACTGGTGTAAATCCGATAAGCAAACGAGTACTAATATCACAGATATCACAGTAATCTGTGCTAATATCGAGTGTAAATTACACCGAGTGTAGGAAAGTGCTACACTTTCTATGCAAGAATTTCACATTGTAAACAAAGTGTGGCTAGTGTTTCGAATGTCATATTGTAATTTGTTTTTTGAAGCTCCCAAGGGAATGATTTGCATGCCCCTAACAAGCGCTTGTTAGGGGACGCTATAATTTCGTACAAATTCTTGTAGTTTTTCGAATTTTGAGCCGATAATGGTTTCAAACTCACTGACGAAGAACGAAGAAGTCATTGTCAAATCCAATTCTGTCCGTCCTACCCTAAATACGTATAAGTACGCAATAGCTGACAAGCTCGGAGTTTGATATAACTTGAAAGGATTGGGTTACGTGAGTTATTTGGACATTTTTTATGTAAAACACACATATCAGATTGGGTCCAATTTTGGCATTTAGGTGACCAATAATGACCTCTTGGAGCAAATTTGCGTATATACAGGACCGCTTGGATAAGAGTGAGTACAGAATCGAATGAAAAAGTGTACAACCAGTGTTTAGAATTTTATTAAAATTTTAATGTCTCACAGTATCCATATTGTATGAGACCAATCTCCAATGTTCCTAAAGCTAAAACGAATTTACGGTATGGTTAACTATCATGGATCATGCGTTATTATAATTGTCATGCTAGCACCGTATATTTCCGACAGTACTCATATGACTGAAATTTAGCACCAAGTTGTAGAATTACGAGCCTTATATGTATGCAGAGTTTTGTATTCATCAATTCACTAGAAACGGAAATAAATAATAAAAATTTAGAAAATTTTGTTTCTCAACGAAAAATACTGATCTGATCGAATTTACCCTAACTTGGTGATTGCTTTAAAAATTCCGGCACAAAGACTTACGCACAATTTCGGGAGGATGGTCTGCGCATGAGCAGAGAAAATGTTATATAACTGCGTATAAGAGGAGTGTTCTTTGGAATATGATGAATCCCCTTGAGAGCACCCGCGCATGCGTGGATATTGCGAGATCTCCTGAACCAATGGGAGTAATGGGACTGGAGAATCGGAGGTCGGTATCAGGTGTGTGATTTTGGGAGGACTTTCAGCCGCGAGTGGTCTGCGCATGCGCAGACGAAATGCTATATAACTGCTGCAGTTTTTACCTTAGAATAAGGAACCCAGTAGAAACAGGAAAACCTTATTGCCACCTCGTGGTCATTCAGCGTGTGCGTGAGTTGTTTTAGTAGAAATTGTGTTTTTTGAGGTGGACTGTCCACAACGCGGTCCTAGGACCAAACTTGGTCACGTACCGTTTGAGTCGTAGAGCCCATAGAAGATCCTTTCGACAGAAGGTTTGTTGTGCTTGCACAGAATGAAAATTTTGGGTTATCAAACTGAATGAGGATTTATGCATGTTCGGGGTGTTTGGAGGAGTGGATGTATCTTAGATCTTAGAAGCTCCTAGGAGCTTGTGCGAGTTAGGATAATCAGTTGTGTTCTGTATGGGCTTTGTAACTGTGTCCTTACGCCAACTTAGGCACATCAATGTGAATTACTGAATTATTGATCCAACAGTGGAAGGCACTGAAACCATCCTAGCCACGGTTCCCGTACTATATCCACTGAGCCAGAGGCACTGATTATTCAATTTATATTGAACAACGTGAACAATCACGCCAAAGGGTACTGACTTCACGTCAGTGCTTTTTTATTTTTTTTTGTAAGAGGTTCATGAGAAAAGTGATAGTTTTGTTTGATTTGAGCAGGTTTCAATACACTACACACCAAAAGCAGATCAGAAGCTTCGAACCATGGATTTTCTGTGCTCCGAACAATGTTGATGCATCGCCAAGGTTAACCCAGGATCTTTACCCTCATGTTGAATCTTACTTACTGCACTTCACATTGTCAATTATGATAAAATACAAAACATCTATTTTTTACCGTTGAAGCAGCAGTTCACACGTGAGAAGTCGCCAGTATGTTCCTTGGCCTCCACTCTTTCGGAACCCAATTTCCTGGCTCTTGATCCATTCCTTTTTCCTCACACTTTTAAAAGTTTAGAAACTGTTGAGAAGTTTTAAAATAGGACAAATAATTTTTGTCTATGTTACAAAAGCATGATCATTCATCAAGATACAGGCCACTTCAGTAACTCATTGATGAAGAGTAAAAAGAGCAGTGGACCCAGAACCAATTTCTGAGGGAGACCAAGATGATTTTTCAATTAGTGGGTTGGCTATGCATCCAATCAAGAAACACACTTCTCAAACTTATTATGTTATATTTTATTAATAAAACATAATAAGAATCTATTTTTGAATAATTTTGATTTTTGTAAAATTAAATTGTATATAACTGGCTAGAAGACTGAGGTCGATAGCCATTTGATTTATTCTATCAAGAAAGTTAATTCCTCTGTCTCTCACTCTAAGAAAGGGAGTCTCTGTATTGCCCGCAGAAATTCAGAGAAAAAAAGTTGTGTATTTTGACCAAGATTTATTTCATTCCAGACAAAGTTCTTTCGCCTTCTTGGCCATTATCCTATTGTCTAGAAACTAACATCGTTGAGGAGCCATATCATTTGACTCAGGTAACAAATACTCAGGATTTAGAACTGGCACACCCATATGTAAAATTCTTAGGCTGGCCAGCTCTGGACATTTGCAAACTATAATCAGTTGTTTCCTTTTTTGATTCACAGAACCTGCATATTTCATCTGCTGACTTGACCATGTGGTACAAGTGGTATTTGTACCGGTAGTGCCCTGTCAGCAGTTCCACTATTATCCGAAGCTCAGTTCGTATCAGCTGCAGGAGCTTTCTAGTATAGGATGCCGAGAGATCCACAAATCTTTTGCCTTTTGTCCAAAAAGCTGTTCTATTATTTAGCTCCCATTGTTAAACTGCTGCCCTGTAGTTGTCTTTTCCAAGCTCAAAGAAAGGTTCTTGCCTAACAGGTGTTACCCTGGAAGCCCTTCTCACAAGTTCATCGGCTTTCTCATTTCCTCCAACACCACACTGGCACTCATAGATGAAATAATATATCTAAGAAATGTTTTGTTTCTAGTTAAATTAGTCTTTGATTCACAATAATTTTATAGGGAGTGGTTCCATAAATAAAAGGGATTTGTTGAGTATTCATAATTTGAAACCTACATATGTAAATAACGATTCAGGACAGGATCTCTGAGGCAAGAACATTAATACACATAGACGTTGCTCAGATAGTTCGTACCTATCGCCTTCTATTTACAAGTGATCCTTATTTACCTCATTTTTGTCTCTACAATAAAATTCATCCAAGCAAACTCACCCACAACATCGGCTAACCCATGATCTCCCTGTTCTAGATCGATTATTTCTTAACAAGGATTCCATTTCACCGTCATGATAATTAGAATTTCCCAATAAAAAATCTGTTTCTTGGTCTCTATCGTTAAATTCCTGTAATGGATATTCCATACCAAATTGGAATCATAAAACTACATTGTTTTTCTATCCAAACAATTATCAGATGTAAAAATTACATGTGTGAAAAGTCTATAGGTATATCTGCTAAAATCAATACACAACTTATATTTTAGATAAGCAAATTTTATGAGTACAAAAATTTTCTTTTTTTCAAGAGGTCTTACTTGACACCTCTTGATAAAATTTTAATAAAGTTAGGTTAGTATTTATATACCAGAGAATATTTTCGAAAATATCACCGGTTATCTTGATTTAGAATAATTCGCATTGAATCGAAAACACAATTTACAATATTTGCGTCTGCTATAATATTACAGTTTAAAACATTAACATTTGGAAAATATGTGGTTTAAAGTAGAATATCAGTAATATCACTGATTTATTTTTTAATATAGTAACAAAACAAGAAAAAGAAATGTCATACCTATTCTGCTGATAAGTCATTAGTCATTCATTAGTCATTACTGTAGAGGTTAGGATCTTTTACGTTTGATTCTTGGATCTGGATATTTGAAATTTTATCGACTTTTACAAAGGTAATCAGTCTTGTTTTCTAGAAATGTATTACTTTTACAATTATACCATAAATACCGTAACCATACCCCGCATATATTGGTGAGTTCTATTCGATTTCAAACAGTAAACAACTATTTAATTTCAGTTGACGAACAGACAAAATGGCAAAGTCAAAGAATCATACCAATCATAACCAGAGTAAGTCTTAGTTAATAAAGATCTTATTAGTATTTTGATATATGATTTCACTCATTTAATATTAAATTTTACAGATAGAAAAGCCCACAGAAATGGTATCAAGAAACCCACGCAGTATAGGCACGAATCTACATTGGGGGTAAGTTGAGACAGTTTGATTGCAAAACAATCCATTTTTCATCGGAACTACTTTTATGCTTATTGAGAACTAAATTCGTAGCGTAAACACATCCATTTTTTCTGAAAGTTTCGTAGTTTTCACATGTAAACATCAAAGCTGCACAGTAGTTTTAAATAACGCTTGTTGAAAATTTCGATATCTCTTATGATCTGCTGAATGTACCCGATTCTGCATTGATTAACAATCATTGAGCATTTCTTTATTCATCGTTCTTCAAAAATCGACTCGCTTTAGTCATAAGATTCTTATGTAGGTACATCGATTCAGAATACAACTTATAATAGCTAGGGGCTAGGGATATTTCTCCAGAATGTACCTCCCTCCCAAAGTATAATTTAACGATTACTTATACATATTCTCCTTTTTGCGCGTATGTTCTGGGGAACATCGCGTTATAGTTTGGCCCACTTCGAATTTTTTGACGAAAATGGTCTCAAACGATTTAGTTCGACTCCCCAATGAAGAATTTGAGGTCAAATTTGATTCTGTCCGGCCGTTGCCACGATAACTTGAGAACGAAAAGAGCTAGCGACTTGAAATTTTCATAGTGGGTGGCACATCCCAATACGACGGACAAGTTCGTTAATGGGCATAATCGGCCCAGTGGTTTCCGAGTAATAATTATGTTTTCAACCAATATGAATCCGATCGAATTGAAACTTGGTGAGTAGTTGTAGAATATGAACCTAAGCACGTTTGTGAAATTTTGTGCGAATCATATGGCTAGACAATTTTAAAAAAATTGTTAAAAAATATTTTTGTTGTCACGATAACTTGAGAACGGAAAGAGATAGCGGCTTGAAGTTTTCAGGTTATGATGTGCACCAGGACGCGACATTTCAGTTTGCTTATGAGCATAATCGGCCAAACGGTTTTAGAGTTATAGCCATCTGAAATTTGGTTGTTTTTGTTCCTCATTAACTCGAAAAATACTAAACCCATTGAATTCAAACATAGTAATTAGTTGTAGAATGCCAACGCGAAAATTCTTGCAAAATTTCGTGAGGATAGTATTTGTGAAAAAATTTTAAAAAATCATTGAAATTTAAAAAAAAATTCTATATATCAGTAACTATTCGTTGGAAATTGCTGAAATTTTGCAAGAGCCTTCATAACCTAACTCTACTGCCATGTTTCAAGTTTTAACACGATCAGTTGAATATTGTTGGAGATTCGAGCATTCTTGTGTGAGTTCAGTAGATGGGTGACCGTTGCCTCGATAACTTTGGAACGAAAGGAGATAGGGACTTGCAATTTTCAGGGTAGGTTGCGTATCCGAAAAGGAGAGTTGAGCTCGTTTTTGGGCATAATCGGTTCAACGGTTTCCGAGTTATACCCACCTGGAATATTATTTCCTTGATAACTCAAAGAATAAATATTCGATCGAATTGAAGCTTGGTAACTAGTAGTAGAAAATCATCATAAAGACGTGTTTGAAACTTTGTAAGAACCGTATCCCTAGAAATTTCGAAAAAAATGACGAAAAAAAATTTTTTAGAACCGCACCCCTAAAAAATTTCAAAAAAATCACGAAAAAAAAAATTGGTTCAAGCACTGACCTGAAGTCAGAAGCTTTTGCGCGTATGTTCTATTGTCCATTCTTCTGTATTGGACACCCTTAATCGAATTTACCATGGTAAATTATGTTGTCCATTCTCCTGTATTGGACACTTAATTCGAATTTACCATGATAAATTCGAATTAAGAGTGTCCAATTCTGGAGAATGGACAACATAATTTACCATGGTAAATTCGATTAAGGGTGTCCAATACAGAAGAATGGACAATAGAACATACGCGCAAAAGCTTCTGACTTCACGTCAGTGCTTGAACCAATTTTTAGATACTAGATCCATCCATGTGATTATTTCTAGAATACATGCATTATCAAGTATACACGAACTGTGGTTCTAATTAGTGTCCGACCGAAACTGGTTTTTCAGCCGAAACCGAAACCGAACTTTCGGCCAGGGTCTCAGTTTCGGCCGAAACCGAAACTTTTTATTTCATACTGAAATCTACTGTATTTTTTACAATTTTATTTGCATATACATAAAAACAGTTAAGCAGTGTAAAATAAAATAAAAAGACAACCTTTTTGATATCCTTATTCATTATTTTGGTATTACCAAGTTATAAAAATAATAAGTCGAAGTATACAGGGTAATTCCAAATCAGACACGTCAACCTTGGAGGAGGTGTTAGTATGGATAATTTGCTGTGGTTTGAGCCATTTTTATTGATGACCAAAAATCAACAGTTTCCGAGATATTTGAGTTCTGGTTCTGGTGAAGAAGAATTAGTATGATTTGAAAGGGGATGTAAGAAGCAAATAGAGAAAAATAACGAATTCAATATTTTTTTTGTTGCAAATGAGCTCGAAATTTCATTAGAAAATGTATTCATAAATTATGTTCCACCATTCCATATAGGCAAGCACATTATTGAAAGGTTTTTTTTCTGGGTTTTCTATCCCAAATATCTATAAAATAAAAATTAATCATTTTGTGATTTGCTTCTGCGTAAGAAACACAATATATTTGTCAGAAGCAATCAATTGAACAATGTTGCCTAACAAACAACAACGAAACAACATCAACGAAGAAACAACTATATCGTAACGTTTCGGAGTCTATATCAGACTCCTTCGTCAGAGGCTTAATGAAAATCTTTAGAATTTTTTTGTTGATAGTTATTGTGAAATTCTTGAATTATTGTGATAATTCTTGAATTTCACAATAACTATCAACAAAATAATTTAAAGATTTTCATTATGCGTCTGACGAAGGAGTCTGATATAGACTCCGAAACGTTACGATATAGTTGTTTCTTCGTTGATGTTGTTTGGTTGTTGTTTGTTAGGCAACATTGTTCAATTGATTGCTTCTGACAAATATCTTGTGTTTCTTACGCAGAAGCAAATCACAAAATAATTAATTTTCATTTTATAGATATTTTTCAGAGTTTGGGAGAAAAAAACCAGAAAAAAACCTTTCAATAATGATTATACCTCCCACAGTATCCTTTAATGATTACTTAAGGCAAGCACATGCCGTCTTTCTGATATCTTCAGTTGTTATTTTTCACCTGAAATTTATTCAGGCTGTCTTTTGATACACATTCACTATTTTATATGCCGGACATTCAAAAGGTTGCTTATAAAAAATCTGCTGAAACGAAACTAGTTATGCAATCTAACGAAATCTTTTATAGAATGAAGAAGGAATTTGGCAAGTTTTCAAAATAATTTTGGCATACAAAATTGTGAAATTCGAAAGTTGCAGACAAATTGATATTAGAAATTGATTTTTCATTTATTCATACTTATACCACATTTCAAATCATACTAATTCTTTTGCACCCTCTTATACAGCATAGTTTGGTTTTTTTCGTACATATCATATCCTTTTCTGATGAAAATAAACCAAAATTATCATCAAATTTGGTCAACGTAGAAAAAATTGACAGAAATCTTTTAAAAATGACCCGAACTCCAAAAACTGTTGATTTTCGGTTATTAATAAATATGGATTAAACAACAGCTAATGAGACATCCTCCAAGTTTCACGTCTTATTTGGAATCACCCTATGTAATCTATATAATAATCATTAAAGTGAATTCTCATGAATTCTCAGTCTCAACAAAGATAGATTATAATAACTTGTACGACAATTATGTATACCTACTTTTAACTCCTGGCCAAAGGACCAGGATAATTCACGAACAGTCAAGTTTCGGCCATTTTTGGCCGAAACTAGATTTCTTGGCCGAAACTGGCCGAAACCGAAACCGAACTTTCGGTCGGTCACTAGTTCTAATGTATTATTGTTATGTCCGTGACAAAGCAATCTTTGAGAGCAACTTTCATGTGTCTGTTGCATTCTCACTCAAACTTATTACATTGTGTTTCATTGTTAATGATTAATATCGAAGAAAAAAAAACTAACCTATCGCTGGTTTTCGAGAAGACCAATATAATTGAACATTTCTATACTTGATGATATTCTAGAAAAGCAAGACCAACATTGAAACAAGACCAATATATATTTTGTTTTTCCCTGTTTTTTTCTGGGTTATCTGTCCCGTGTTTTGAAATTGCTTCTGTGTTACAAACATTAGATATTTGTCAAGTAATATTTGGAACAATGTTGCCTAATAAACAATAACGAAACAACCCCAACAACTTTTTTGTAACGTTTCATAGCCTGAATCAGACTATGCGAAAATCTTCAGAATTATATGTGTCAAAATAAAGCTAAAACATAACTACTTTCTTTGACAGTCGGGTCATTTAAGAGTGTCAATGGGGCATTCTCCTCAGTTTGCTAATTGCATCATTGTTCTTCTTAACCAGTTAATAATTTTAACAAACTGCCAATATTGATTTGTCTTTATGGCTTATGGAGAACACCAATGTTTCATAACCTATGCACTAATACTTGGGTGTTTCACTCATTAAATAAAGATTTAATGGTTTCACTCCTTGGGCAATCATTTGCACTCATTAATTATTCTTTATTTCAACTATGTATCCTGTATAATACAAAACTACACAGTTCAGGGTAGAAAATTAGTTTTCATCAAGGTCAATATTCTCACTGCAGTTGTATTTATATTAATTTCATCATTTATTTAGATGGTATTAATTTTTCAGATGGATGCCAAATTTTTGAAAAATCAGAAATTCTCCAAAAAACACAATCTAAGTACCAAACAACAATTAAAACGTGCAGCAGAACGTAAATCAGCAAGGGAAGCTAAAGCCACAAAATAGGTTATGTTTTATAGATATGTGACATAAAATAATACTAAGTGAATCCAGGGTTTTATTTCAATTTTCTGCTGTACATCAGTGAAAAGAATTATTGTCCATAACCAGTGTCCAAGCATGCCAAGAAACAAATGTGTGGAAACAAGAATAAAGTTTACTATCAAACTACATTCATTACTTGGAGAAGAGAAAGAATATTTCAAATGCAAAACTCACAGCTTAGAAAATGACGACTACACAATAAGTAAACTGTTTGCTTATTGTTCTGAGGTAGGTACTCGCCTCAAGTAGAAAATAATCCACAGGAAAATTCACAAACATTAGGTATTTAATCACTTGTATTGCACTACTCATAATAACTTCTCAAAAAATATAATTATTCAAACGGTAAAAGTAGACAAACATGGCGAACTATCGTATAACCATGTACAGAAGGCCACGGAATTAGTATGAAGGAAAAACTATAACATTATTCCATCATTGTCGTACGAATATAATAACCACAGATTACTGTGTTAAACACTGTAAATAAATAAATCTGTATAATTGCACTGCAACAAACTGTTGTAGCTTGTCGCGGCCCATATCCCATTCCCAGCTTTGATATGCAAGATCTACAGTTGCTACTCCGTTCATGTACAAAATTATTGGGGTCAGATTCGAAAGTAGTAGTAGTTCCGATCACCAAATAAGCAGTTCTGTGCATTAAATTACACGAATTGATAGGACATAATGGCATCTTCATCGAGTGATGAATCAGATATTAGGACTATAATTGTGAACCGTGTCTCTTGTTGGAGTTTAGTTGAAAATAGAGGTAAGGCATGATTTACGCAACTTATAATATGTTTGGCGTTTCTTTAACAAGGCTATAGAAGAGTTTGCGAATAACGATAGAAGAATCTAATTACACTTTAAATAGGCGAGTTTTCAAAAATTGTGTTAAATAGCCGAGTCTTGGGTAATCTATGGCAGTTTCTGCATCTCCCCAAAAGAGGGCGTGCAAATGAATGATTGTAAGATAGGATGATAGATGAAGGTATCGGCGATAAGAGTTTACAGTGACTATATTCTTATATATGATATATGAGAATACTAGCTGGCCCGGCAGACTTCGTACTGCCTCCTCAACGCCTGCCCAACGCCAACTCCAAATCCATCTCCAACTACGACTCCGACTCCATTTCCACCTCCATCTCCATTTCCACCTCCATCTCCATTTCCACCTCCATCTCCACCTCCAACTCCAATCCAACTACAACTACTACAACTCCAACTACAACGCCAACTCCATAACCAATGCCAACCACAATACCTACTCCAACTTCAACTCCAACCCCAACGCCAACTCAAACTCCAACGCCAAAAACATTTTCCAGTAGACCAAATTGTAAATCTAAACCATTCTCGAATCTCCACGAACACACACAAAAAATTTCATCAAAATCGGTCCAGTCGTTTAGGAGGAGTTCAGTCACATACACACGCACACAAGAAATATATATATTAAGATAGTCACTGTATAAGAGTTGTTCCTGGGTTGCGTTCGGAATCAACGTCGGACGTTGTCCGGCGCGCACCCGACCCGTTCGGAATCGACGTCGGGTAAATATCAACCCCGTTCGGAAACAGACAGGACGCACGTCGGGGTGTGCAACTTTGCAACCGTGAAAATACATGTGTAATAATCACTCGTCCTGCGCAGATATTGGTATTAGTTTCGAACATATGTATTTGAATATGCGGGGTCTTTATAAACGATTGTAACGTCGCAATTGTGTTTGAATAATTATTTGCCGCTCTTCGCTAAGGATACTAACTATTTTACAGGCCTTTGAAATTGTCAGCCTTGATAATTGTATCGTCAGAAATTAAATTATGTGGATAGAATCGCGAATGTGAACAGTATAGGGCTTTTCGGAAAGTGTGATCGGGTTAACTCGATCATACTTCCCGAAAGGCCCTAATATATATGAAGCGGTAAAACAATAATATTTCAAAGCCAACTGCGATATTAAGTACAATTAATTGTGAACACCCTGTAGAAGGTTCCTTCGTTTTATTATCCTTTGTCGTTTTGTTAAGAGCACAAAGAAGAAGTTTAGTTTACGGTGAACTCATTTGCTATTTATAGACGTAAAAACAAAATGAGTTTGTTTTCTAATTCAACACATCATGTTATTAAAGACAATCAGGACAGAATTATCATTTATAATATCCTCCAAATTTTTGTGAGAAGAATATCAAATGACGATCTAGTTAATCTGATACTTTCCCGCAATTGTTCGTCCGTGATATTTGGTAAAATAAAATTAATAGTGTAACCCTGCCCTTGCAACGGGGTTTCTCGAGAATCCTCTAGTTAATGCCAATCTTCCAACAATTCGTTCCTCCTCATCGCTACTCAATTCGTCATCCAAAACCTGTTTTGAATTATTGTTTCATAAAAACACCATTGATCCTAAAATAACAATATTTTCTTCGTTCGCTCTCGATACAATCTCCATTTTCAAATACCTTCAACACGTTTCAACGATACAAACACAATAGCTTAACCTGAAAACGTCAAAAATAAACGTAAGAAGTTAGAAAGAGAGGCAAGAATACACCCGGCGTCGTTCTAAAACGTACGACAACATTTCAAACAACCGGGCGCACTCTACGTCGGACGCACTCGTTGCATCCGACGTTGATTCCGAACGCAACCCTGGTATTGTTTTATTCCAACCTCAATTATATTCTAAGAGTGGGGATGAAGTTTTTCGGAATTAAATAAGGTTGCCTAAGCCTATTACTTAATAATGAAACTCGAATATTTTAGGAGGAAGCACTACTGGAAAGTGATTTTTGCTGTCCGATTCCAAATTTTTATTACTTTGAAATAATTAACTTAAAATGAATTCAGTTTCAGTTCTTCATTTTACTCTTTGGATACAATTTTATCAAAAAAATATATTGTACATAGCAGAAATAAATAAATTTACATAATATATATGGTTCTTCACGAAAAGCTTTCCTACAAGTTTCTGTGGAGCTATTTTATTTAAAATTTATACCAGAACCTTTTTGTGGTGACTGGTGACTCCATGAAAAATATTTGAATCAATAGGTCACTTTGACTTCCTGTTATGCCAGAACTACACGTCAAGATTGAAACTACAGTATATTTTAACATTTTTAAATGACACATCGATAAAAAAATTTATTTGTATTGAATATGAAACAACTTAGGTGGAACATGTAGGGGGAAGCTTTCCATGAATAACACTATAGGCGTGTTCCTTAATGTTATAGAACTCTTATAAGTTATAGAAATCCGGTACAAATGTGTTACAGAAATATAATTAGGGACGGATTTTCTATAATTTATAAGATTTCTATAACATTGAGGAATACACCCTATATTATCATGAATTAATCACTTATTTATAAATTCTGTGATTTTTCTTGATGCCAATGGAGCTAATTTTCGAAATTTGTTGGAAGGAACAGCAGAGGATGATTTTGTCCTCTTTAGTCCCGTCTGACATGGTTTTCCTTCAGGAAACCTGTAAAAGTCTTCTTTGACTTGACCACCCAGTCCTGTATATACCGTATTTTCTCCTGAGGCTGATGGTTTCAAGCTAGTCAAAACTTGTGATGACGTTTTTGGCTTGAAGATCGACTGAAAAAGTATTTGAGTTGTATCCATCTTCACATTTGACTAAGTAGTTTTGAAATATGTTTTTGAATTGAGTTACAAAATTTATTTTTTTCAAGTACTTTAAAATTCAACATATATTGCAGTTTTACACAAAATGGCAATTAATACATCTTACAATATGCAGAAGACAAAATGGCCTATTCACATGAAAAACACTTAAATGCTGTATGGAACATCTACAACACATAAATAACATCACAGTGTGGTTGGCCAAAGCCAAATGAAGACTAATAGTAAACCCAGCTAAATTACAATTGTTAATATTCAACCACAACATCAAGGAGGACCCCACAACTATGTATCTCAATACATGACAAATAAGTAAAACCTTCTACATCAATGAAATACTGGACAACAAAGCCAGACTAAAATTGCAGGCCAGCTTATGAAGAACAAATCCACCAACAGAGCTAAAAATACACTTCACTTGTTTAACATACAAGGACCTAGGAATAAACATGAATATGCACATCCCTTATATGCAAATTACAAAGAATCTGTTTGGAAGATAATATATGTGGAAGAAACCTTATCGCTTAGAACAACAAGGAAGCTAAGGAACCATCTACACAATCCACCAAATAGTTTTCTTTACCAGAACTACCGATCAGAGAGAATATAAAATATTGAATGAAAAATTCGTGCAGAGGCTAGAAGATGCAGAAGACATACTGGACCTTATGCAGTGAAAACCAGTCCAATATTCACGTAAAAAATTTCCAACCTATACATTAATAGAGAAACTGAAGAATTAACAAGATTATTTAGTGTTTTTTGCCGTCTTAAACTATTAGGTTCGACTCACTGATGAAGAATCCTAGGTCAAATTCGATTCTGTCCGGCCGGCCGGCGTCACGATAACTTTCGAACGAATATCAACTTCTTACAAAGGTTCTCAATAACTCAAAAAATACAGATCCGATCGAATTGAAACTTGGTAACTAGTTGTAGAATACTAATACAAAGGCTTATGTGTAATTTCGAGAGGATCGTATCACTAGAACATTTAAGAAAAATCATTAAACAAAATTCTGTATATCAGAAACTACCCATCACCGATATCGACGAAATTTAGCGAGAGCCTTCAAAACCTAAATTAAATTACAGTCAAGTCCAAAATTTGAACACGATCGGGTCAATATTATTGAAAGCCGAGAAGCCTTGGGCGAGTTCAGTAGCTGAATGGGTGACCGTTGCCACGATAACTTTCGAACGGAAAGAAATAGCAACTTGCAATTTTCAAGGTAGATTACGCATCCAAATCGCCTTACCTCACGTCAGTGATTCTTAGAATTTTTTTCATTAAAGTACAACTTCAGAATATATACATTTCGAAAAAAATTGTTCGTTTTCAATTTTTAATTGCTTCCTGAAAACAAAATTTGGAAATTATGCTGAAATTTTCAATTTTGACCTAACATTAAATTTTTTTTATGTGTGAGATCTAAATTTGTCTGTCTTCACCAGAGATGAATTTTGAAAATTTATAATAATAATAACTGATCTTAAAATTTATATTTTCACCAGATTTTGAAAATTTTAATACTGTTTTGTAAAATTGAAAGCCTTGAGTATGCCAATTGCGACTTTCAATATTTACGAATACTAAACATCATTATTGATAATCCAGTATACTTCATAGTCAAACATCAAAACATTCTTAATTTTGCTATCGATAGAGTGAAATATAAAGCAAGAAGAACCGAGAACTAACAGAAAGAGATGATATACAGGGTGTCCCAGAAGTCGACGTCAAGCCGGAAGCGGGTGATATTACAAGTCATGATAGATATCAGAAAAATATTTTAAAAAAATTAAGTGATGTAGTTTCAAAATTATAGGCATTTGAAGAAAATCGACAAAATCTATACTTTGTGATGGTTATTCAATTCCCATTTCTACAAATCTTAATTTTCTGCCAATTTTATTTTTGTTGTCATCCTGAAAATGCGTCTGTATATTATTGCCCAAAACTTCATGACTTTTGCCCCTGTGTGGAGCAAAATGTTACTTTTTGCACCACTAAATATTCAAAGCTCATATTTCGTAGAATTTCAACTGCCTGTACTGAAAAAAAAATGTACTACGCTAGTTCGGCAAGTAACTGTAAAAGTTGGTGCATTTAAAGCCCTGGTTTCTCTGACCAGATCGGATCCGAAATATTTCGGTGAAAATTCGCGAACAAACGCTCTAATTTCAGTCAATAAATTCTCCAAGAAATAAAAATGCACGGTCCAATACAAACAAAAAGTTCGCCGAACTGCGCCGTTTTAAGATCGTTCAAATCAAAGCCTTGTTGATTCCGACGAACTGCTGTCCGCACACTTCACCGAAATTTCGTTCCGATCTTTTATGCAAACCGCTACACGTACTACACATACTACACTGGGTTTCACCGAAATCGTTGCCGAACTGTTCGTTCTATTTCACCGAAATATTTCGGGCCGATCTTGTCAGAGAAACCAGGGCTTTATAAGGATTCCAAAATGGTATAACAAATGCTATAGTAATTTTGCAAGATTTTCGGCTAGAATTTTTTCTGCTGAGAAATCCATTTTCGAACCAATTTTTCCTAAAAACTTCAATTGACTCTGGTGTACCCAAGCCTTTAATTCAGGCCGTTACTGTAAGATTTCTGATTGAATTAAAGAGAAAGCTAATCTACGATGTGTGAGCGATGCAGGTAATGACGCCAGATAAAAGTCGCTCTTCTACTGTTTCCAGGTAGTCTGAATCTTTTTTTTTTTTCTGTTTTATGTTCATAATTGAATTTTCTGATTCAGAAAACTTTTTTAATAAACATTACAACAACATAAATATTAAAGAAGTGTTCAAACTGTCTACCTTCAGCCGCAATACACGTTCGACATCTTCTTAAAAAATGGGTTCAAGCCCTGTGGACAGGAGCTTTCTGGCGCTCTAGGTCAAACAGACAAATTATATCTCCGAAAGTATTGGTTTCTCAGAGTTGGGAATTATATCAATGTTCTCTTACGATAGAACTGCATCATAAAGAAAAATCAATTCAAATAATAGTTTATTTATCAAGATTAAATGAGCAATCTGAGAATAGAAATGCACCATGGAAGAAATCGAATTAAATCTGGCCAATTTTGCCCAATGATGAACTTAACCGAGATATTCATCTCCCCAACCTACTCTGAAAATTTCAACTACCTAGCTCATTCCGTTCGAGAGTTATTGGGGAAAAACTTTTTTTAAATTATTTTTGAAACTTTGCGGTAATCTGGTCAATGCAAAACTTCACATGCGTATAAAGGTCGTGATTCTACAATTTGATGCTAAATTTTAGATAGATCGAGTGATCGGTTTCGGAAATATTCATAAAAAATATTTTTACTAAAATCGGCCATAACTCCGAAACCGCTTGATGGATTTCTCCCATTAACGAGCTCGTCTGAGATATTTACGCTCCAAACCCACCTTGCAAATTTCAATCCGCTAACTCCTTTCGTTCGAGAGTTATCGTGCCTACGGCCGGCCGGACAGAGTCGATTTCGACCTCGGATTCTTGATCAGTGAGTCGAACCAAATCGCTTAAGACCATTTTCATCGAAAAATTCGAAAATTACAGACATTTGGGCAAATTGATAAGCACTCAGTTCCGAAGAACTAGAGCGCCAACAAGTTTCGTATGACAATTGCCCAAAACAGGTTTAAAGTACCTACAAATAGTAGAATTTTCATGAAACATGTATCAAAGAAGAGTAATCATGAAAAATTACCTTGTAAGCGATCAAAAATTTCCTGATCTACGTTCACCAAATTTTCTCCTCTCTCGAACTGCAGAATTATGCTTTCAATATTTACATTCTATTTGCATTCTATGTCTATGGATGAAAAGCAGTCTCACTACTCTCAGATCTCTTACTTCATGCTCCGTTCCGAAATGTAAGACTTTTCTGAGAAAAACTAATTTCGGAGCAAACAACTGGGATTTTTCACTTCGCTCACATTTTGGAATACACTTTATTCTCATAATTCTTCGATTGATTAGATAATGTCATGTCTCAGGAAAATAAGTTGTCATTATGACACTTCATACATAGAATAATTATATCACTCTGTGAAATACGATTTATCATTGAAATTTTGAAAAATCATATCTCCGAAAGTATTAGCTTGTTAGAGTTTAAAATGATATCATTGGATTCTTATGGTAAAACTGCCTATTGAAAAAAATTTAATTTGGAATTTGTTCTGTAAAAAAAAAATTTTTTTTGTTACTCCGAAACCATCCGTCCGATTTTTCCCAGTAACGAACTTAGCCGAGATATTTATCTCCCAAACCTACTCTGAAAATTTCAACTGTCTAACTCATTCCGTTCGAGAGTTATCGTGCCTACGGCCGGCAGGACGTAATGAATTTCGACCACGGATTCTTGATCAGTGAGTCGAACCAAATCGTCTATGACCATTTTCATCGACATATTCGAAAATTACAGACATTTGGGCAAATTGATAAGCACTCAGTTCCGAAGAACTAGAGCGCCAAAAACACGAAAAATCGTCCATGAACATGATTGTAAGCTTCCAGCTATTTGCTACAACTAATATCGCTACTGGTTCTAGCACTCAGTTCCGAGGAACTACAGCGCCAAAAAGTAAACAAATATTTACGAAGATTAACCGTTTACGTTTTAGTGACAACACTGACAACCTCAGTAACATTTTGCGATTATGGGGTGGGAGATAAACTTTTGACATTGATGATAAACCGTTGTCAATAACCGGGTTATAAGCGGTATCCTCGCTAAAAAATCATTATTATGACAATTCATACATAGAATAATTATATAATTCTGTGAAAACGTAGAAATACGATTTATTGTTGATATTATGAAAAATCATATCTCCGAAAGTATTAGCTTGTTAGAGTTAAAAATGATATAATTGGATTCTTATGGTAAAACTGCTTATTGAAAAAAATTGAATTTGGAATTTGTTATGTCAAAAAAAAATTTTTTTTTGTTACTCCGAAACCATCTGTCCGATTTTGCCCAATAACGAACTTAGCCGAGATATTTATCTCCCAAACCAAATCGTTTAAGACCATTTTCATCGAAAAATTCCAAAATTACAGACATTTGGGCAAATTGATAAGCACTCAGTTCCGAGGAACTAGAGCGCCAAAAAGATCGGAGTATCGACTGGCTAATCCTCCGTTATTGACATGATTATTATTCAATTCATAAGAGCCAAGGCTAATACCTGCAGGGGCTCAAAAAAATATACATTTTAAATGTAAAAAGCTTAAACTTAAGTCTCTTTGTGATTAACAGTATTGATGAGAAACAAATAATTGAAACAAGAAAAAAATCAAGTCCAGAGCGTTCCTGCCAATAGGGTATTTCATTATTATCAAGAAAAAAAATAACCAAATAGAAACACATGATGAACGGCTTTGATTATTCTTCGCCGTAGCTCAGATACATTTTCGATAGGTCTTGAGTAAACCTAATCGGACTGTAAAACATTCTCCAAGAATCGTACATCCTCTCGGTGTCTTCGAATCATCATTTGATAAAATCCAACTCATGGGAGGTAATCTCGGGGTTGTAGAGTTTGTATACTATGAGGGCTGGTTTCTCAATTGCGAGTTAACTCAAGGTTACGAGTTACGCATGTAGTTAGCGATATTCATGAACGCGTAACACTCGTGTTACCTGCAACCTTAAGTTAACTCGCAATTGGCAAACCGGCCCTCAATGTGATAAGGGTGCAACCTGTTTTTTTTTCAATATTCTGTGTGCAGTACTTGTGGATACCGTGGGCTTTTTTTAACTCTCTTCATCTGTTTCAAATAAAGAACTCAAAGTAACCACCTTTAGTGCACTAGAAATATTTAGAGTAAGTAGGAAAAATTGTTTCGTAAATGGATTAGCAATTGTTATACCATTTTGGAATCCTCATTGAATGCGCCAACTTTTACAGTTCATTTCCGAACTACATTTTTGGCGCTCTTGTTCCTCGGAACAGAGTGCTTCTCTTGTTCCTCGGAACAGAGTGCTTATCAATTTGCCCAAATGTCAGTAATTCTCGAATTTTTTGCTGAAAATGGTCTTAAACGATTTGGCTCGACTCACTGATCAAGAATCCGTGGTCGGAATCGATTCTGTCCGGCCGTCCGTCCGGTAGGCCGTTAACACGATAACTCTCGAATGGAATGAGCTAGACAGTTGAAATTTTCAGAGTAGTTTTGAGGGATAAATATCTCGGTTGAGTTCGTTATTGGGCAAAAACGGTCAGATAGTTTCGAAGTAACGAAAAAAAAAATTTTTTTTTTACAATACAACTTTTGAATTCAATTTTTCTTTAAGATGCAGTTTAATCATAAGAATCCATTGTTATCATTCTCAACTCTAACAAGCTAATACTTTCGGAAATATGATGTTCCAATACTACATCGTAAGTTCTATGTATTCACTAGGGTGGTCGTTAAAAATTAAATTTCTCGCGGCACCCCCTAAAAAGCTTCCTTTTTATGAAAAAACACTGGGAAAATTTTTATAATTTTTTCAAGTCAAGACAACACGTGCCTCAAGATGATTTAAGTTAAACTTTAGGTATAGTCATGTTTTCTGAAGATTTTTAATAATAAATTCAATTTCATACAAAATATAAACAACCACAGAACCAAAAGCAGAAGCTTTTTAGGGGGTGCCGCGAGAAATTTAATTTTTAACGACCACCCTAGTATTCACAGAATGTGAACACAGAATCTGTCTGTGTGACTATTCATAAATGTAATCTTTTCTAGCTATTAGATATTGTCAATTCGTATATTTTCTATTGGAAAGCAAGTATTCGATTCTTGAATGTGTGAATATATACAAGACTGTTTTGATGTAGTTTATGGAACGAATAGGAAAGAAGAACATAATGGAATCAACAAAAGAAATTACTGTTCGTTGACCACTGATGTTAATATTACCTTTTACTTCCTTAAGTAGTGGAAGTGAGAAATGTTCCTATATACAGTATTTTCATAATGTTGCTTGCAAAAAAATACTGGAATATGGATCTACATTTGTGTATCAATCATTTTTTCTTGAGTTAAGGTTCATAATACAGAAAAGAATGTGTTAGTGGTATGAACTATTAAATTTCAAATTATGAAAAGAGGATAGTATTGTTACTACATTTTGAACTATTGAAATAATTTGTTCGTAATCCACTACCTACTCAAATATCAGGAATAAATGGACAATCTGCTATGATTGTCTCCAGCCTTGCTCTAGACATTTCGATGATACTTTCCTCAGGTATTTCGAGTTGTGAAAACTATGCACCGAGTGTGAGTTGCAACAACCCATTCCATGAGGATGAATCATTGCAGATTGCTCCTTTAATCTTGATAAATAAATTCAATGACAATTTTTAAAGCATTGAAGCATTGTAGATTGCTCTTTTTTTGAGCATTTTTCTTTAATGACACTTTTTTTGAATTTAATTTCTTTCATGATACAGTTCTATCACAGGAATCCATTGATATAATTCCCAACTCTAAGAAACCAATACTTTCGGAGATATAATTTGTCTGTTTGAACAAGAGCGCCAAAAAGCTCCTGTCCACAGGGTTTGAACCAATTTTTTTTAGTACAGGCAGTTGAAATTGGACGAAATATGAGCTTTGAATATTTAGTGGAGCAAAAATCAACATTTTGCTCCAAACGGGGGCAAAAGTCATGAAGTTTTGGGCAATAATATACAGACGCATTATTCAGGATGACATAACAAAAATAAAATGGGCAAAACATTAAGATTTGTGGAAATGGGAATTGAATAACCATCACAAAGTATAGATTTTGTCGATTTTCTTTGAATGCCTATAATTTTGAAATTACATCACCTAATTTTTTCAAAATATTTTTCTGATAATTATCATGACTTGTAATGTCACCCGCTTCCGTCTTGACGTCTACTTCTGGGACACCCTGTATGTGATGATATCGTTATCTTTCGGGAAATAACTGAAATTTCTAGTCGCCGATTAGGCAAACACTAGACTTAGATTCCTGCATAAGCACTGTGATTGTGTAGTGTGTGTTTTTTGTATTGTAGAAGTGAATAACGTGCCAGTGGCGTACCTCATGATAGATAAACTTTTTTCAATATCAACGTTCAGTACAAAACTGAGCAAAAAACTGTTTTTAAATTGTATTAAAAAAATTAAGACTTTGTATTTTTGGCACTCTTGTTCCTCGGAACAGAGTGCTTATCAATTTGCGCAAATGTCTGTAATTTTCGAATTGTTTGATGAAAATGGTCTTGAACAATTTGGTTCGACTCTCTGATTAACAATCCGTGATCAAAATCAATTCTTTCCGGCTGTAGACACGATGAGTCTCGAACGGACTAATCTAGACAGTTGAAATTTTCAGAGTATGTTTGGGAGATAAATATTTCGGTTGAGTTCGATATTGGGCAAAATCGGACGGACGGTTTCACAGTAACGAAAAATAAAATTGTTAAAAATTTCGAATTAATTTTTTTTAAGATGCAATTTCATCATAAGAATCCATTGATATCATTTTCAACTGTAACAAATGAGATATGATTTCAATATTAAATCGTGACTCTATTAATTCACAGAATGCTGTATCAAAAATTAACATCCATATCTATGAATTTCATCTGTGTTCATACATTTCATCATTGTCATCTCATCTACAGATAAGAGACATGTCAAACAAAGTATGACCGAATGCAAAAGGACCAATGGAATAACCTCAGCTAAGGTATAGATAGCTCTTGGATAATCCATATGATGATGATGTTAATCAAATTGGGTTCAGAATATCTCCAGTAATAACAAAACTGGAATATTGGCAGAGTTTCAATTGATATAATAATTTTCATAGTAGATTTCAGGAATGAATATCTCGGATAAGTTCGTTATTGGGTAGAATTGGTCTGTTGGTTTTGGATTAATAATTTTTGGCACTCTTGTTTTGAATTTAAATTATTTTATGATGTCTGAATTTAATTTCTTCTATGATTAAGTTCTGTCATAAGAATCCATTGATATAATTCCCAACTCTGAGAAACCTATACTTTCAGAGATATGATTCTTCAAAGTTTGAACAAGAGCGCCAAAGCTCCTGTCCACAAGGCTTTCCCATTTTTTTCCATAAAACCCGTAGTATTATTTTTGCGCGTGTTCTGGGGAACATCGCGTTATAGTTTTGCCCAAATGTCTGTAACTTTCGAATTTTTTGACGAAAATGGTCTCAAACGATTTAGTTCGACTCCCCAATGAAGAATTCGAGGTCAAATTTGATTCTGTCCGTCCGGCCGGCCGTTGCCACGATAACTTGAGAACGAAAAGAGCTAGCGACTTGAAATTTTCAGGGTGGGTGGCGCATCCCAATACGACGGACAAGTTCGTTAATGGGCATAATCGGCCCAGTGGTTTCCGAGTAATAATTTTGTTTTCAACCAATATAAAGCCGATCGAATTGAAACTTGGTGAGTAGTTGTAGAATATGAACCTAAGCACGTTCGTGAAATTTTATGCGAATCGTATGGCTAGAAAATTTTAAAAAAATTATTAAAAAATATTTTTGTTGTCACGATAACTTGAGAACGGAAAGAGATAGCGGCTTGAAGTTTTCAGGTTAGGATGTGCACCAGAACGCGACATTCAGTGTGTTTATGAGCATAATCGGCCAAACGGTTTTAGAGTTATAGCCATCTGAAATTTTCTGAAATTTTGTGGTTTTTTGTTCCTCATTAACTCGAAAAATACTGAACCGATTGAATTCAAATATGGTTATTAGTTATAGAATGCCAACGCGAAAATGTTTGCAACATTTGGTGAGGATAGCATTCGTAGAAAATTTTTAATAAATCATTGAAAAAAAAAAAAAATTCTATATATCAGTAACTATTCGTTTGAAATTGCTGAAATTTTGCAAGAGCCTTCATAACCTAACTTTACTGCCAAGTTTCAAGTTTTAATACGATCGGTTAAATATTGTTGGAGATTCGAGCATTCTTGTGTGAGTTCAGTAGATGGGTGACCGTTGCCTCGATAACTTTCGAACGAAAGCAGATATGGACTTGCAATTTTCAGGGTAGGTTGCGTATCCGAAAGGGACAGTTGAGTTCGTTTTTGGGCATTATCGGTCTAACGTTTCCGAGTTTCACCCACCTGGCATATTATTACCTTGATAACTCAAAAAATAAATATTCGATCGAATTGAAGCTTGGTAACTAGTAGTAGAAAATCAACATAAAGACGTGTTTAAAATTTTGTAAGAACCGTACCCCTAGAAAATTTGAAAAAAATGACGAAAAAAAAATTTTTAGAACCGTACCCCTAGAAAATTTTAAAAATATCACGAAAAAAAATTGGTTCAAGCACTGACGTGAAGTCAGATGCTTTTGCGCGTATGTTCTATTGTCCATCCCTCTGTATTGGACACCCTTAATCGAATTTACCATGGTAAATTATGTTGTCCATTCTCCTGTATTGGACACTTAATTCGAATACCATGGTAAATTCGAATTAAGAGTGTCCAATACAGGAGAATGGACAACGCAATTTACCATGGTAAATTCGATTAAGGGTGTCCAATACAGAAGGATGGACAATAGAACATACGCGCAAAAGCTTCTGACTTCACGTCAGTGCTTGAACCAATTTTTTTTAATCAAGATCGTTTTTAATTTGTTACATTATTCAGTGGAACATGGTTCTCGTTTGGAACGTCATATTAAATGTTAAGGGGTTGAAGAATGGATACTGAGGCACAAAAATTCTAACTTGCCTTGAAGAGTAATTTGTATTGTTGGATGAGTTATTACCTACATATGATATATAGGATACCTATATGAATCGCAGGTGAAATTATCGAACATGATTAACCAATGCAAAGCATTAGCTTAGACAAGACTCCTTCTACTAGGAGACACGGCTCTAACACATGCTGGCATGTCAAATCACCCATGGAAATCCCTTTGCAAAGGAGAGAAAATTTCAGGGCTTTTGATAGCAGCATAGTGGCAAACAAAAAATCTGATTGATTGTGCTGCAGAAAGGCTGGCCAAACAACCCCCTCTAATCAAATCTACAATAATTACACCAAATGACAACCAAAGAAGAAAATAAACTCACTGGTGATTCATTACAGAATGCATGAAAAGGAATCATGTTGCAGGGTTATATTGGATCAGGTGGGATATTTTGTAATTGTATTTGTATATACAGTGCTTCCCAGCAACCAAGAGGAACTTTTCTTTTATATTAATGTAGGAATTCTTATAATAATAATAATAATAATAATTTATTCCATCCAATAAGACAAATTTTACATTTATATAGGACAGGTCAAGAAAACAATAAATGGAAAGATAACCAAGTTAAGAAATTCAAACTTGAACAAAACTTAAATATTCTTCTCTACTGTAAAAACATTTCTCTAGCAGTAATTCCTTAGTAATTTTTTTGAACCTGAAAAACTCCAATGATTTAATCCGCTCTGGTAAGTGATTGAAAAGTTTTATTCCAGAATAAATAGGAGATTGTTGGAATTTCGTAGTTCTGTGAGCAGGTAAGCAGATTATATCTTTGTGTCTTGTATTGTAATTATGGTACTCAGAACATTTTTTTAAATTATGGAATTTTTCCTTATGAAAAGCAAAGAACTGAAAATAAATATACAAGGAAAACATAAAATTCTATGCTTGATAAATATCGGTCTACAAGACTCCTGAGGCTTCAATCCGAAAATCAACCTTATGATCCTGTTTTGGAGAATAAAAATCTCATGACCACCCGGAGATCCCCCCATAGAATGGTGTTGTAATTCATATGAGAATAGGCGAGGGAATAATAAACACCGATCAATGACTCCATTGCCAAAACTTTCTTCAGTCTCTTCAATGCAAGAAACGCACTACCTACTCGATTGCAGACATGAGTACAATATGTTCGCCAGTTCAGTGTTCTATCGATCTGAAGTCCCAAAAACCCTACGCACTCCGACGACCTCAACTCACCACTGGGGATATTTAAAGTGAAACCAACACTAGTGTTTCGGGTCTGGAAACTCAGAAGCCTTGTTTTGTCAATATTCAGAATAAGTGAATTCTTATCGCACCATTCCGAGAAACATTGGACAAGCATCTCACATCGCGCACGTAACTCTGGTAAACTTGAGGCGGCAATGAGAAACGATGTATCATCGGCAAATTGGAGAATCAGAATGCTCGAGAAAATATTTCTGAATTTTCTCTCCAAGTAGCTCGACAAATCATTCACGAACAATATGAATATTAGAGGACCCAATATAGATCCCTGTGGTACGCCTACATCCACCGAATACTCTCTGGAATTACTTTGGCCGACTTGAACAAACATTGATCGGTCCTCCAGAAAACTTCGGACCCAATCAAGGAAAACCCCCCTGAAGCCGAGACTATATAGTTTGTCCAAGATAAAATTGAAATTAAGTGTATCAAAAGCACGAGTCTCATCAAAAAAAAATCCCCGCCACTGGAACACCATCATCCAAACACTGATATACAAATTTAACAAAATCACAAGCCGCAGTTTCTGTCGACCTGCCAACTCTGAACCCGTGTTGACAGTTTGTGATACTGGAACATTTGTTCAGGAAATTTATCATCCTGTCAAAAACCAACCTCTCAATAACTTTAGACAACGTGCTCAGTAAAGATATAGGACGATAGTTGGTTATTTCGTCTTTTGATTTCTTTTTATGTAGAGGAATGACCTTTGCTGTCTTTAGTACAGTCGGAAACCTACCAGAAGTGACCGACAAATTGACTAAGTGAGCAATATGATCAGAAATTTGTTCGGCCATACTGCTCAGAATTCTCAAATATATCATATCATGACCACTGCTGTTCTTGTTCCTGAGATTTTTTAGTACGCTCAAAACCTCTTCAGCATTGACAGGATAAAAGATGAAGTTACTATTAGTCAACTGCTGGGTTGTACATGTGTTAGACCTATGTGCACCGTAGTGCTTCTCAATACTGCATTTTCCAATGGATGAGAAGTATTTTCCAAATGTTTCAGCCACACGTTCTGGCTCGGAAATGCTGATACCATTTATGTTGAGACTTATGTTATCAGTATTGGAATTGAGGCTCATTTCGTCTCTCACAATATTCCATATGGTTTTATTCTTATTCGAAGAAAGCTGCAGGAGATTTTTATAGAAAGAAATCTTGGTGTTTTGCAACAGACTCTTGTAATTTTTTATGGCCATTAAATAAGCAGTTCTTGAACCAGGATCCTTGGAATTTCGAAGAAACCAGTGGAGATTCTTCATATCACTGCTTGCTCTCTTTATCTCAGGAGTAATCCATCGGTGACTTGAACTCCGGGAGATGAAACGCCTGATTGGACATAAATCATAAATGCTTTTGAAGGATGTTGTCTCTGCATTGAGATGGAGGCAGCGTAAGCTATCCTCAGTGATCAAACGATTAATTCTTGTTACTGGTCTCATGAGTAGAGGCTTTGAGCCATGGTCAAATTGTAACTTTATTACCTTATGGTCCCCTATATCACAATCAAATACAGTTGTAAATATGTTGTTAATATGTGTTTTTTATCAGCGTTTGTGAGAATATAGTCTAATTTGGAAGAACTAACACATCCATTCTTATCAACGAAGACTCTCGTGGGTTCTTTTGAAATTATGTTTATATTAAAACTCAACATCAAGTAACTGAGGTAGTTATGGGAGTCGAAATAGTTGATATTCAGGTCTCCACAAACGAAAATAATTTTAGAGCCAGTGAGGCAATAATCAAGAACATATGAAAGCGTATTCATGAATAATTCAAGATTTGCCCCAGAAGGCCTGTAGACACTTACTATACATACGTTAGAAGACAAATTTTTTAAATTAATGGCACAAAATTCACACTGCATTTCAATGTTAAAAGTTTTTATATGTTCGATTTCATCAAAAGAGAATGATGATCGAATGTAAATAGCAGTTCCTCCATGTTGTCTTGTGGGACGACAATATGACGCTGCGATAGTGTATCCTTGTAGACACATTGAAGATATTTCCAAAGGACTACACCAGTGCTCCGAAACACTCAAAATATCGGGACGATGAAAATGTGTAAAAACTTGTAGGTTATTGATCTTATTGGAAATACCTTGTAAGTTAAGCTGTATGATGTTCAAAATTCCCTGCGAGTCCGCCCCGACTGGTTGGTTACCGGTTTCTAACTCCCCGGGTTCATCAGTGGACGTTTCATAAAAACTTGTTGACTGCCACTCCTGTAGGCCAAAACGACGGATTCAAAATTTCATCCAGATGCTCTGAAGGTAATGTGATCTTGAATGATGAATAAATCTTTGGAAGCTTCGAGTTGATTTTCACAATGGTAACATCAGAATATTGGTTCAAAAAGTCTTGCAATTCTTTAATTGTAGTCTCTGGACCCAATCGGGTCACATGAAGGTAGGAAATTGGTTTTTTGGGAACTACATGTAGAGCACTAGATTTTTGGGTTCCAACTAAAGGTTTCAGCTTTTTCTTAGATGGTGGTAAACTCTTCAAATCTGTTATTTTCTGGTTAGGGCTTAAATCGGTTGGAGTATTTAAATTTTTTGATTTTTTCCTTGTTTTCACAACGGTCCACTCAGATAAATTATCCGCGCTCAAATGAGAATCAACGTCAGACTCTTCATCAGAATTCCTTATTATTTTATTATCTGGAATAACATGAGAGCCTGCGACCTGTTCACCTGTCGACGATGACTCACAGATTTACCCCGCTGCAACAAACTGCTCGGTATATTTCCATCATGTGTTCCTGTGATAACATTTTTATCACATTTCTTCAAAAGAAAAATTTCTTGTATGAGATCGTTTATTTGTTTACTCTGGGTTAAGACAGTTTATTGAGTTCTTTCATTTCACCAAGGAATAATGTAGAAATTTCAGAAACAATATCATTCTTGATCTTCATAAGTTCATCCCTTGTCAGCTGAAATGTGTCCGTCTCTGTAGTGCGGTTCGTCATTTTCGGAATCATTGGGTCAGACTGACGCAGCTCACACAAAGCCATGTAATGCCACTACTTTCACGAATCTTTCCAAATTCCTCAACTGACAGGTTCACACTGTCATCTAAATCTTGGAAGGGCCTTCTTGGGTGATCGGTTCCTGGAAATCAGCGATGCTCCCACGCAAACCCGTTGTTTTGAACGAGGAGGCGCAAGGTGGAGGATCTGCGAATCAGCGTTGAGTACTACCGTTGTGGTGCAGCCCTTAGCTCAGAGAGAGAGAGTTGAAGAGAGGTACTTAGGGAATCGGGAAGTACGGAAGGACCGGGGTGGAGATTCGGTAAAGGAAGTTCGAAGGTTGCTGCGGAGCACGAAAGACGTTGTGAGGGAAGTTGGTTCCTACTTAGACGAAAGACTGATTAGAGGTGCGAGTGTTGTAAAAGCTCATTAGACGGTAGATACTTAAAACGTACAATTATAGAGTATCGAGACTGTTAGGAATCTCAGTAATCGACGGTAGTTAAAGTGACGGCGAAGTTGACGTTTGTAGAAGTTGTGTAAATAAACCTGTACATACTAGCATAAAGTGTTGTATTTATTACAAAGTGTGAATGTAGAATCATTATCCCTAGACAATGATATAAAATCCTACATTAATATTTCCGAATTTTATTTTTTACAAAAAGTTAGTGCATCAAATATGATTAAAAATGATATATAAGTCATATAAATTCTTGGGATTCTCAGACGTGAATTGAATGTGAAATTGAAAGATTTTAATGACGAAAATAAGAATTGGAGCAACTTTGCACCAGAATGAAACTACTTTTGAGGGAAAATTCAAACAAATGTCGAAAAACTCAGTTCACCCTAAATTTACTAGTTACAATCGTATTCATGCTGACACTAATGTCGTGTAGTCACCGAAAAAAAATTCATTAGGTAAATTATTCAATTTTCAAAAGAGTTATGAGCAAAAATAGAAAATTTTTTTTTATGGTTTTCCAACCTGAAATTTGGTACATGGATCTTAATTGTTATTTCAAACAAGTTTACTTAAAGCGCTTCAAAAAAAAATTTTGAATTTTCCAAGATAATGGACATTTTTGTTTGAAGATGGTGATTTCCGCTCAAACCGGAAGTGTCAGTTGGCCGAGTTTTATATCATTTTTGATGCACCAACTTTCTGTAATTAATAAAATTCGGAAATATTAATAGAAAAGAAAAGTCCCTCTTGGTGCGGAGTTATTGGGGAGCACTGTATATAATTTGATGATCACATGGAATCATGTATAAGACAAATTACCTTTTTCTGGTTGAGGGATGTGGTATATCTTGCAGTGAATATCGAGGAGTAATTCGTCTTTGTATTCAAATATGGCGAATCTGACTCCATTATATTCAAAACGTTTTCAGCCTGCAAAATATTGAAATTAACTTGTGTCTATTCGATACCCAATTCGTAATTACCACAGTTGGCGAACTCTTAGCTTCAGCCTTTTCATCTTTCAAGTATTCTAATCTTCTTTTAGGCAATGGAGCAGGACTTTCTGTCAATATTCTATGTACACTATTGTCCATTTTATTAGGTGTTCCACTTTTTTGATCATTTAATAATTCCTTCAGTTCTTCGATTTTTCGTTTTAGGTATATCTTTTCCTCCCCCCAGGACTTTTTACTTATTGTTAGTTCCTTTCTGCGAAAGTGAATGATCATTATGTTCTCTAGAATCCTTTCTACACTGCTATAAGTTTGTATGTATACATCTCAACATTATATTATCTCAGCATAGTTTGAAAAGTAATAACCCATTTTGGCTGATTCTAGTTTGGTTCATTCGGTCCTTACTTGATGGAAATTCAATTCATTTAAATAAAAATAATGCAAATCCATTTATAGTTTTTGCGCGCATACTCTGCTTTTTTTGCCGAAAATGATCTCAAACGACTAGGTTCGACTCATTGATGGAGAATTTGAGGTCAAATTCGATTCTGTACGGCCGGCCGTAGCCACGATATACTTTCGACCGGAAAAGACATAACGAATTTAAAGTTCAAGATTAGGTTGTGTATCCGAATGTGATGGTTAAGTTCGTTAATGGGCATAATCGGCCAAAGGTTTCGGAGTGAAAATGTTGTTTCCCAATAATTCGAACGATACAGATCCGATCGAATTGAAACTTGATAACGAATTGTAGAATCCCGACACAAAGACTTCTGCAAAATTTTTTGACGATGGTATAAGTAGAAAATTTTAAAAAAATCTAATATATAAAATTTCCATGTCACAATGTTAGTTACCATACTCCTCCGAAACGGCTTTACCGATTTCTATCAAATTTTATATGCGTATTCAGTAGGTCTGAGAATCGGCTACTATATGTTGTTCGTACCCCTAAGTGATAAGGGTTGTTCACCCTAAATTTTTAATTTTTTATTTTTGGACGAAATTTTTTGTTTTTATTTTTTTATAATGAGGCATTACAAAATACATACAACCCTGAATTTTCATCCTTCTATCACCAACCCCTATTTTTTAATAGTGATACTATTACTACAATTAATCATTTTTCATCCCGCTCGATAACTGATCAATTATCACTTGGTAAGTTATACCAGAGAAAGATCTAATTAAAACCAAGTCGCAGTATTTTTTGTGAATGTTTTTCACTCTAGTTCGATTAAAATTTCCCTGAGCTTATGGAATTTTTTCACAAAAAAAATATTTATATTTATTTAAGCATCAAGGTAGTTTATTCCTGCTATACTTAGTGCTTGATTTTTTTAAGTTTCCGCGTCTTTCTGGATGAACACTCATTTGCCAGACTATACCGGTGACTAAAATTGCAACCGCAATAACCGCGTGGGTCAGCTAGTTATTATATAATATTCTGTATCTCAGAAACTATTCGTCCGATTTCACTGAAGTTCCAAATTCGGACAAGATCGGATTTATATTGTTGCAGATATTGAAAAAATATAGAAAGCCGAACAGCCTTGGGGAGTTCAGTGGCTGGATGGGTGACAGTTGCCACAATAACCTATGATCAGCTGTATGAAGCTTGCCAAATTGATTATCCTGAAATTTCAATAAACAGATATGATCAATATCATAGTGATTCAAGTACCCAGACCAATCCCATCCCAGAAGTGAAGGGATTGGTCCATCTACCACTCGTGTTAATATAATAACATGAGTTCATTCACTTGCAGCTTGCAGATCAGCTATACAACTCAATGGTCACAATTCATTTGATGAGTATATTAACATCAATAGATACTAGAACGACTACTTACTAAATCATGTATGACCTGATAAAAGTTTTTGAGCAAAATATTAACATAAAGGTAGTACCTACCTGAGATCAGCAATTGTTGATTCCATATTATTGAAATCTCTCTTATATATCATTGTTTCATTTTGGGAGTGCCTTAGTCTATTCTGTAAAATGTTTGTTTTGTTTTCTTTGTCTATCAGCGATCTGAAATTAAGAATGACTTAAGCAAAATTAAACCAATATATTTTCCATGTTTACTTCTTCAATGTAGCTGATAATAGGGCCAATGATTCTAAGTTTGTTTCATTTCTCAATATTTCTGTCACCTCAGTCCTAGTGCCATAAATTGCAGTTTGTACTTTTTCTACATCTTTCAATGCAGATTGTAGGTTTGCCACTTTCAATTGCAGCATATCAACTTCTGATGCTCTGGTTTTATAAATACCTAATTTTTCCTTCAATCCATTTATTGACGATTCATATGACCTGCAACAAAAAAATGTCCTCTTAGTTTCAATGTCATTTGGTATCTACAATACAAATGTACCTAATTTTTTTCTCTAAATCAGAAACCAGCTCTTTCAACTGAATATTTTGAGCTTCTTTAGAATCAGCTGTTTCAGTTCTCTCTTTAAGGTCTTTATTGAGCATTTGAATCCTGAAGTGAGCACCATCTAACTTTGCTTGAAGTGAACCTACATCGTCTTTTATGTGTTCAGTATTCACCAAGTTGAAAAACACTCTATAGATTGATTTCTCCGTAGATCTACGACGGCACTGAGGGCAAGTTTTTGATCTAGAAAAATGATTTTATTCCTTAGATAATCCTTTTAAATTGTAACTCGAACGAGATTCACCTTTCTAACCATTGTATAAGGCAATTGTGATGAAACATATGACCACATTGATTTAAAACCACCTCCGAATTATGCGTGAATAAATCACTACAAATTATACAGTTTATTTCCATTTTAATATTTTTTCATTCGAATCAAATCAAATGTTAAATTTTTTATATAAACTCCATTTGAATTTCTGGGTTTTGTATTCATGCTATTATGACATTTGAATGTTCTTCTTCTTCTTCTCTTCTTTTTTCAATGTGCTAGACTTTACATTGTATATAGATAATGTTTCTATATACAATGACTTTACGACCATCTGTGGTATCAATTGTATATAGAAACATAAGGCGTATTTTGGCGCTGTAACCACAGGTAACTACAGCTCGTAGTTACATGGTTACTACGTTTTTGCGGAGTTAACCATGTAACTATGACGTATCAATGACGTCAAGCATACCATACCACGTTACCTTCCTGGAGCAAGGTTACTCGCGTGGTATTTATATCTATCTCATTTCGAATGAGTGAAATGGAATGAATTTAGGATCATAGAACGTGTTAACGGTTTTCACCGAATTTATCTGAATCTGAATAATTACCTGTTATATCAAAATGTAATGCAATACCGTATACAAAAAACAAATCAGAAACGAGACACGACTGGGACTGGGCACAGGCAGAAGAGACAGTCTCTGGCACAGGGCGGCAAAACAATAAATGAGAGCACATATAACAGAAAACTCTCATAAAGGAGTAGAAGGTCTTCTTCTCCAATTGAAACAGAAGGAAGAAGTCATACTCAAGATATTTTGATATATAACTCACATTTATTATGGACGTAATCTATTAATGAACTCGTCCATTTCAATTCATTGGAAGATTTGTTTTTGTTTTGATTCGATCAGCTGTTTCGTGTCATCAGTAACTATAAGTAACTATGACGTCATAGTTACATGTAACTATGGTGAGCTTACAGTGACTATATTCTCATATAAAGAATATAGTCACTGTAGGTGAGCTGTGGTTACAGCGCCAAAATTCGCCTATAGTAGGACAACCCTCTAACTAAATCGATTATGCACGTTTTCGAGCGACATCTATTGAAAATTCTTAAGAACTTCACGAAATTGAATCCGTAGTAGTGCGGGCTCTTCAGGAAGTTATTCGAATTAGAGTCGGTAAGATGACAATGTGCAGAGGCGGATTGATTAAAGTTAATAGCTTTGTTCCTACAGCGACCGAAACCGTACAGTGTACGGTCCACGGACTGCGCGGTGGTGTAAAAGGAATGCTTTTACACCACGGCGCAGTCCGTGGACCGTTCACTGTACGGTTTCGGCCGCTGTAGGAACAAACCTTATATGTTCTCCACTCGTCCACTCTTATAAACAAGTTTGTTGAGTTGATGCACCACGAAAATGATAATTGAAGTATAGTATTGGAAACTTATTAATAGCATAGAAATATGGATCATGCGGAGAAATATATATAAGTGGAATTACCAGTTAAACCTTCCCACTTATCTATAACATTTTCGGTATTCGATTTTCCTATTTCTGCTTATGCGAAATAGGAAAGACATTAGAAATCGATTGCAAATGGACTTATTTTATTGATATACCTATTCGATTAGAGACAATGATACATGAGCCAAACAAAAAAACATTGCTATGTTTTCATAGAAGGTTTATTATTTCTTCTCCAAACAATACTACATTTTTGTTCTCTATATAGTTACATCGCAATGGAATAGGAGAACTTTTGAAGCTTAGGGAATAATGCTATATTCAATAACCATCCCAAATTTATTTTTAGGCAACGAAATTCCAAAGGTTTACTATCAGCATTCATTCTAAGTTTTTATTTTTCCAAAATTTATATATTGAAATTATCCATCCGACTTTCATTCAGAATGAAAAAATAAAAAAAAATATTCGTATTAATCTTCCTTCCCACATGCCGAATACAAGATTAGGTATATACAGTATTAAAAAAATATCAGAATTGTATAATATATAGTATCAGGTAGGTACAGAAAAATATTTAGATTTATCACACACATATATATAACATAAAATATGCCGTTTTAAGTTTGGTGTGAATAGAATCGGTTAATATGATTCTGCTCAGGTTATGTCTACATAATATGTCACGCGATAGATGACTGTTAGAACCCCGTTGGTTTATTGAAATTGTTTGTTCCGAATTTTATGATAATGAATTCGTTTTATGATTGTATTTCAGATTCGATAAAATCACTATGAAGCAGTCGGACAATCGCAACGACGTTCGTTTGGTCATCTGAACGACGTCGTTGTGTTGCTCGATTAATCTAGCTTTCCTCTGGCAGCCGCAAAAATAAAAATGGGTTCAAGCCCTGTGGACAGGAGCTTTCTGGCGCTCTAGTTCAAACAGACAAATTATATCTCCGAAAGTATTGGTTTCTCAGAGTTGGGAATTATATCAAAGTATTTTTATGATAGAACTGCATCATAAAGAAACTCCAATTCAAATAATAGTTTATTTATCGAGATTAAATGAGCAATCTGAGAATGAGAACTGCACCATGGAAGAAATCAAATTAAAATAGCTGAAATGATTTTGATCTCTCCTATAGAACAGGATGACATGTACGAGTATGAACACAGATCATATAATAAAGCTTAGATAGAATAATTATAACATTCTGTGAAAACATAGAAGTAATTTCGGAAAATCATATCTCCGAAAGTATTAGCTTGTTGGAGTTGAGAATGATATCAATGGATTTTTATGGTGAAACTGCATCTTAGATAAAAATTTAATTTGAAATTTGTTACTTGAAAAAAAAATTATTTTTCGTTACTCCGAAACCATCTGACCTATTTTGCCCAATAACGAACTCAACCGAGATAATAATCTCCCTAACCTACTCTGTAAATTTCAACTGCCTAGCTCATTCCGTTCGAGAGTTATCGTAAAAATTTTTTTTTTTTATTTTCAATATTTTTTTTTACACTTTGTGGTAACCTGGTCAGTACAAAACTTCACATATGTATGAAGGTCATGATTCTACAATTTGATTCTAAATTTCAGATAGATCGAGTGATCGGTTTAGGAATTATTCATAAAAAATGTGTTTTAATAAAATCGGCCATAACTCCGAAACCGCTTGATGGATTTTGCCCATTAACGAACTTAGCCGAGATATTTACGCTCCAAACCCACCTTGCAAGTTTCAATCCTCTAATTCCTTTCGTTCGAGAGTTATCGTGCCTACGGCCGGACGGCCGGCCGGCCGGACCGGCCGGACAGAATCGATTTTGCCCTCGGATTCTTGATCAGTGAGTTGAACCAAATCGTTTGAGACCATTTTCAGCCAAAAATTCGAAAATTACAGACATTTGGGCAAATTGATAAGCACTCAGTTCCGAGGAACTAGAGCGCCAAAAAGTTAATAATGAAAAATGGCGATACCGTTGTTAAAAAATCAACAAGTTAAGAGCGTTCCTGCTAATCGGGTCCTTCATGAATGGCTTCGTATAATAAATATACTTATGCATATATTTCACAAATCAAATAGACCCCAGGGGGTTCATTGATCTGCCGAGAAAGCAAGAGCAGACGCGTTTCTGGCTTCTTGGCCTTCATCAGTACCCTATATCTTTCCCAACAAATTCAACTAAACTGACCCGGGTTAAGCCTTTCAGAGGCGGCTTGGTCGATCATTATAATCGCCCACGCCACCTATGAAACGAAACACGGAAATCAGCCTCTCCCCACCAGTGAATATTTGAAGCGTGAAATCATATGCCACCATTCACTCGATATTAAATCAAGAACGAGTCCCGCAGAGCTCAGACAGTATCTTCTCAATGGCCATGAACGCTGTTTAGCGTTTTCAAAAATAATAATGAAAAATAGCTGAAATGAATTTGACTCTCTCTTATAGAACAGGATGAAATGTACGAGTATGAACACAGATCATATAATAAAGCTTAGATAGAATAATTATAGCATTCTGGGAAAACATAGAAGTACGATTCATTATTGAAATTTAGAACTTCATCTTAGCAGAAATTGAATTCAAACATCATAGAAGAATTCAAATTCAACAAGAGTGCCAAAAATTATCAATCCAAAACCAATAGACGAATTCTACCCAACAACGAACTCATCCGAGATATTCATTCCTCAATTCCAGTTTTGTTTTTAGTGGAGATATTCTGAACTCAATATTATTAACTTACCATTACCATTCCCATCATCATATGGATTGACCATCGGCATGAAAATATCAACCAACAAAAACTATGATATTATATTATAATTCTCATATTTATACGATTGCTGGAATGAATGACAATGTTATTAACTTACCATTACCATTCCCATCATCATATGGATTGACCATCGGCATGAAAATATCAACCAACAAAAAGTATGATAATATTATAAATCTCATATTGATACCATTACTGGAATGAATGACAATGAGACAACGTCAAATTTGACGTTATAACAATTCATAGAATAGCCACAGAATAATTCTATCATTGAAATTTTGAAAAATCATATCTCCGAAAGTATTAGTTTGTTAGAGTTAAAAATGATATGAATGGATTCTTATGATAAAACTCCTTATTGAAAAAAAATTTAATTTGGAATATGTTCTGTAAAAAAAAAATTTTTTTTTTGTTACTCCGAAACCATCTGTCCGATTTTGCCCAATAACGAACTTAGCCGAGATATTTATCCCCCAAACCTACTCTGAAAATTTCAACTGTCTAGCTCATTCCGTTCGAGAGTTATCGTGCCTACGGCCGGACGGCCGGACCGGCCGGACAGAATGAATTTCGACCACGGATTCTTGATCAGTGAGTCGAACCAAATCGTTTAAGACCATTTTCATCGAAAAATTCGAAAATTACAGACATTTGGGCAAATTGATAAGCACTCAGTTCCGAGGAACTAGAGCGCCAAAAAGAATTGGTTCAAGCACTGACGTGAAGTCAGAAGCTTTTGCGCGAATGTTCTATTGTCCATTCTTCTGTATTGGACACCCTTAATCGAATTTACCATGGTAAATTATGTTGTCCATTCTCCTGTATTGGACACTTAATTCGAATTTACCATGGTAAATTCGAATTAAGAGCCCGTTTGACCGATTATGCTCATGAACAAACTCAAATGTCGCATTCAGATGCACAACCTAACCTGAAAATTTCAAATCGCTATCTCTTTTCTTTCTCAGGTTAACAGGTTATGACATAAAAACTATTTTTTTAAATTTTCTAGCGATACGGTTCACACAAAATTCTACACACGTCTTCAAGTCGATATTCTACAACTAATTGGCAAGCTTCAATTCGATCGAGTCTATATTTTTTAAGTTATCGAGGAAATAATATTCCAGGTGGGTAAAACTCGGAAACCGTTAGACCGATTATGCCCAAAAACGAAATCAATTCTCCCTTTCGGATACGCAACCTACCCTGAAAATTGCAAGTCCCTATCTCCTTTCGTTCGGAAGTTATCGAGGCAACGGTCACCCATCTACCGAACTCGCACAAGAATGCTCGAATCTCCAACAATATTTAACCGATCGTATTAAAACTTGAAACTTGGCAGTAGAGTTAGGTTATGAAGGCTCTTGCAAAATTTCAGCAATTTCAAACGAATAGTTACTGATATATAGATTTTATTTTTATTTTCAATGATTTATTAAAAATTTTCTACAAATGCTATCCTCACCAAATTTTGCAAACATTTTCGCGTTGGTATTCTACAACTAATAACCATGTTTTAATTTAATCGGTTCAGTATTTTTCGAGTTAATGAGGAACAAAAAACCACCAAATTTCAGAAAATATCAGATGGCTATAACTCTAAAACCGTTTGGCCGATTATGCTCATAAACCAACGGAAATGTCGCGTTCTGGTGCACATCCTAACCTGAAAATTTCAAGCCGCTATCTTATTCTGTTTTCAAGTTATGTGACAACAAAAATATTTTTTAATAATTTTTTTTTAATTTTCTAGCCATACGATTCGCACAAAATTTCACAAACGTGCTTAGGTTCATATTCTACAACTACCCACCAAGTTTCAATTCGATCGGATGTATATTGGTTGAAAACACAATTATTACTCGGAAACCACTGGGCCGATTATGCCCATTAACGAACTTGTCCGTCGTATTGGGATGCGCCACCTACCCTGAAAATTTCAAGTGCTAGCTCTTTTCGTTCTCAAGTTATCGTGGCAACGGCCGGACGGCCGACGGCCGGACGGACAGAATCAAATTTGACCTCGAATTCTTCATTGGGGAGTCGAACTTAATCGTTTGAGACCATTTTCGTCAAAAAATTCGAAAGTTACAGACATTTGGGCTTTTGGGCAAAACTATAACGCGTTTCGCGTCGATCCATGAAAAAGATACAGAGTGAAATATTTAACGACAGGTCGTTGTGGCAACATTGTCTTGTGACCACGAGTCGTTGCCATTTTATCGTCTTCTGAATTTTCTCCTTTCACATTTTTAGTACCACATATTTCCAAAACAAAGTTACACAAATGACGATTTCAACGTACGTGCAAAATTTCGTAAGAATTATTGTATTATCGATGGAAGATTAAGACAAATTATACAAATGAAAAGTTCAACATCTCAGATGTCATATTCAAATAATTTCGATTGTTTCCAATCTTTTTGTCGCGCTTGTTCGTCGGAACAGTCGCTTATCATTTGCCCAATGCCGGCCGGCCGTAAGTAGGTACTCTCGAACGGAATGATCTACCTAGGGCCGATTTCTGACGCATTTGAATGGAGTTTATCTTCCGTTTATGTACTGAATTCTAATGAATTGAACAGATAAACGGAAGATAAACCACATGTTATATTTCTCAGAAACCGGCCCCTAGTTAGTTGAAATTTTCAGAGTAGGTTTTGGGAATAAATATTGAGTTCATAAATGGGCAAAATCGGTTCAGTGGTTTCGGAGTAATATTTTTTTTTTCAAATTACACTATTTGGATTGATTTTTTTATGCAGTTTCATTATAGAAATCCATCGATATCATTCCCAATTCTGAGAAACCATGAAACCAATACTGTCAGAGATATTTTTTTTCGAAGTTTCAATAATTACCAACAAATTATTGTTTGAAAAGCGCGCTAAAGCAACCTGACCTCACGTCAGTGCTTTTAAACATTTTTTACTCAATGCATTTCTTCCATGAAAAAGATAGGTACCTATATAATGTTATGACCGAAGCTTCTTTAAATTCAGCATTTATTTGTATCGATCTAGCTAGATTAATAAGTAAATTATTTATTTGATCAGTAATTATTGGAGTTGAATGATAAAATGGAGAGTTTCTGGAATTTAATTTTTGTATGAAATCGAGACATACACTCAGTGTCAGTAAATTCCAACCACTGACCAATCAATTCATCATTCAAAAGAGACTGATAAAGATACATAATGAAAATATCATCAACATCCAAAATTGTCTTTTTCATTCTCACAGGAAAATTCAATAATACAAACAACAACCGAGAACAGACAACACGTGCAAATCATTAAGATTTAATGGGCTTCAGCGAGTGACGAGTTTGCTAAGACACTCCTTTTTATAACAACGTTGACTGGCGCATAGCAATATAGAGAAATCAACTGTAACCGTTTGTCGTAGCGGAATTTCACAGATGGTCTAGTCTAGGGAGGGGATCACATGAAGCAGAAACCCCTTGCCACCAGGTTAGACAGAGACAAGACCAAACAAGGATAAAACATCGGAAATAATAAAATTGTAGGAAGTTACTCTGTCCCGGTCCTGCAATTTTAACGCATGCGATTTTGGACCTTATTGACCTGTCAAATCAGTCGATGGCTGCGCCCTCTGGTGATGGTGTCATGCGTTGGTGTCGCCATCTAGATTTGGTATCATTTTTTCATAACTATTTTAGTTAGAGGGTTGTCCTACTATGTTATCTATATACAATGGTATCAATTGTATATAGAAACACATATATCTATATACAATGGTATCCTTTGCTGGTTCCGTCGAGGACGGGTCTTGAATTAATCAATATCCAGCAGGATTAGTCTAGTGACCATTTATCAGGTTTCCTCAAATCTTTCTGGGTTTGGGCCTTGTTTGAGGTGTAGAACTTACGATGACTCTCCACGATAAAGGCTGCTTTATGCTGGCTGGTAACTTTAACTTAACCCTTAACTTAAAAATTGAAACAGATTTCTAGGACTATTGTTTATACTGAGACTAAAGGATCCGTTTACTTATTAATAATAATGATAATTAATAAGTTAACGGATTCTTTATTCTGATTATAAGCCATAACACTAAAAATCTATGTCTATATAATATAGACATAGATTATATTATAATATAATATAATATAATATAGACATAGATTATATTATATATATATATATACGTGTGGTTGGCTCAGTGGTAGAGCAATTGACTTGTGAGCGGAAGCCCCAAGTTCAATTCCGAGGCTAGGAAAGAAATTTTCTAGTCACGGTAATCGCCACCATTCACTGTTGGGTCAAAAATTAACAGTGCTGTGCCTAAGGTGGCGTAAGGACACAGTAACAAAGCCTACACAGAACACGAACTGGTTCTCCTTACTCGCTCAAGCTCTTCGAGAGCTTATGAGGGGTCTCCTTGGGGAAGACCTAGGAAGGATCAGTATAATCCATATACTATACGATTAAGTTAAAGTTACCAGCCAGCATAAACCAACCTTTACAGGTGGGAAATTACAACACATAGAAACACTCCACACAACTTGGAAGGTTGGAAAGGTAATAATAATAATAATAGTTTATTTACAGAAATTTCCACATGGATCTCATATATCATTTCAGCAATATTCAATACAAATAAACAATATTCACTTAGGCTAAGCCTGTGCGTGAATATACACATTCCCAAATTTTCAATTTCCCAGTTCCCATCTTAACCACTATCCCAATTATATATAAGAACACACCATTTCAAATTAATCACTGGTCATATATAAAATTATTTTCAAATTTACAATAATCAATAAATCAACTCAATGTCTCCCACTTTGCATCGAAATCTTCCCTTCTTTCCCCCCCCTGACAATATAGACCAACTCACTAATCAATGAACAAAATATAAATTCTAGCCATTGGCCACTTTTCTACGCTATCCCTACAATGACAAACACTTTATCTTGCTATTTTATGAATGGTCCATAAGTTCAACGAATAATTCCCTTCTGCACATTCCAATCCAACACTTCGCCATCCTCTTAAACCTCGTGTAGACATGCTCTTTTCTAAGTTCTTGTGGTAGGAGGCTGAAAAGTCTCGGAGCCACGTACACGTAAGACCTCTGACCAATTCGTTTTTCCACTCTGGGTCTAAAAAATTTACTGCTTTTTCTTCTTGTTTCATATTCATGATCAATTCGGGTTATTATAATTTTTTTCTTGAATATTCTATCGAGAATACAAAGTGCGTAAATTTGTCGAACATCGAAGACACCGGCCAACCCATACAATTCGTCACTGGGGAAGGTCATAGGTTTCCCATATATTATCTTCAGAAACCATCTTTGGACAACCTCCACTTTACCGATTTGCGACCGGTAGGCACCTCCCCATCCAATTATGCCATATGTTATTTGGGACTGTATTAATTACAAATATAACATTCGCAGGAGCTCCAAGTCGAGATACTTCTTCATATGTCGAAATAAATATAACAAACTTCTAAGTTTCCTGACCAGCGAATCGACATGTACATTCCACCTCATATTTCGATCCAAGATGATCCCCAAATATTTGATCTGATGCGCTTCTCGTATATGCGTTTCTGGATCTATTATGAGATCACTTAAATTAGGGAGGCTGTTTTCGTAGGAAGTGAATGGTAAATACTTCGTTTTCTCTACGCTTAAGGTCAACTTATTATACCTGAACCACTCAACAACTATTCTTAATCCTTGCTCGGCTTTACTCTTAACTTCTGCCCATGTATCACCCTCGTAGATAATAGCCGTATCGTCGGCGAAGCTTATTATCTTTCCTCTACTTTCCAGTAACAAAAGGTTATTCACGTATATTACGAAAAGGATAGGGCCCAGCACCGTCCCCTGAGGGACTCCATAATTAACCTCTTTCAATTCACTTGACTCGTTCTTAATGGTAACAAACTGCTTGCGATTCTGCAGATAACTCTTCACAAAATCATATGCTTTCCCTCTGAAACCACAAACGTGCAACTTTCTGAGCAATCTCTTGTGGCACACAGTGTCAAATGCCTTTGCAAGGTCTACAAAAACACATAATGATGGTCTGCTTTCATCCAAGAACCCGTACAAATTCCTAGTCAATTCACCAATGGCATCATCAGCCGATTTACCCTGTTGAAACCCAAATTGGTTCTCCGAGATAATTCCATGTTTCTCCAAAAACTTTACTATACGGAACATGAAAGCCTTCTCAAGGATTTTACTCAGGTTTGATACCAGTGAAATTGGACGATAATTGCTCATCACCGATCTTTCCCCAGACTTTACATAGGTTTTATTTTGCCAATTTTCAATAGATCAGGGAAAGCTCCCGATTCAAAGCACCCATTAATCAGCATCGCCAGTGGCCCAGATATTTCGTTCCTGATATGTTTCAACACCTCTGATGTAATTCCATCAAGCCCCGGAGCTTTATGAGTTTTCAGTTCACCTATGATATCCTCAACCTCCGTAATGTCAGCTGGACGGAGAAACAAGGTCTCACGAATGAAGCGTTCCTTCTCCTCTAATTGCTTTGACTCACCTATCTCTTGTGCATACTTTTCTCCTAGTTGAGTATAAGATATATTGAATTCTTCAGCAATATTCTTATCTCCAGTGACAGAATGTCCTCGAACTGTCAACTCCTCAATATCGCCTTGATCAGATTTTTCTGGATGACAAATGCCCCGAACGTATTTCCATAGTGCTTTTGGTTTCGATTTGTGATCTTGTATACTGTTAGCCAGATTATCCCTCTTTGCCCGGTTTATAAGTGTTTGAAGCAAATTTCTATAGTTCTTATATTGTCTTTTAGTCTCTGGGTTTGCAGGGTCTTTTAATAATTTCTTGAACAATAACTTTCTCTGATTAATTGACTTTAATATTCCCTTGGTCAACCAGTTTTTTTTACCAGAATTCCTACTATTCAAGCTAACAGTACAGGTATTATTCTTCAACGAGTTAGAAAGCGTCTCAACAAAAAACTCAGCAAAGGTGTTTACATCCTGCGTTCCCAAGGCATTCCAATCAACAATTCTTAGATCTCTTTTAAGTTTTTCATAATTTATGTAAATCTTCTTTCTTATAGGTTTTGGCTTTTCAGGAATTTCTGCTTTCATACTGAGCAGTATGGGATAATGATCAGTAATATCCTGCTTTATGATAAAGGCTGAAACATAATCTTTTGCTATAGGCTTTTGTGCTTTGATAAAAAAATGATCCAAGCAACTTCTGCTGGATGGCCTAGTGATCTTATTTATCATAGAAGTATAACCGAATGAACTCAAGATATTTACATAATCGTCCACATGATCGTCATCTCCCAGTATGATGGACTACAACAATACAAACGTGAGACAGCTTGATTTCACAACTTAATATTTGAGAAACACAAAAAATTTACACTGACCTTTACCAGATCAGTGCTATCAAAAAATAATATCTCCTCCAAAGAGAGAGGAAGGGGGATCCTCCCCCTCAACAAATTAACCACGTCGGAATAAAATTTATCTATATTCAGTTTATTATCAGGACAATTAAGGAAAATATGCAAGAGATCCGCCCTCTCCCCACAATTACATATATCTGTATCGACAACATTCATCCTATATAGATGGGCTGGAGAACTACAATGAGTTGAACGGATTCTGTTAATGGTAGTAATATACTATCGAGGGAGACTGGTGTTATGGAACCACGGTTTGGTATGAAGGGAATTGGTATCGGTCATTTGAAAAAAGGAGCGGCCCTTCTGCCGGCCTATATTGGCCCATTCTTTATTCCATCTTTCCCATATAGTTCTCCTGAAGCCTGGCCAGAAGTCACTGACATCGCCCCTCAGAGTACTTGTAAGAGGTGCATGAGAACCCTTTTTTGCTAACGTATCAACTTCATGATTGCCCGGAATTTGCGTGTGCCCAGGGACCCACACAAGAAAAATAATGATTCCTTTAAGTTTAAGTGAAATTAACTTTTGTCTGACATCCAACGAAATGTAATCATTAGAGGAGTGGATACGCCAGTTAGTCACCTTTTCTAAGGCGCTACGAGAATCTGAAACCATAATCGACTCAGGTATATTTCTGGACTGGATAACGGTGATTGCCCTCTGAATAGCTATCAATTCCGCCGAACAGATAGAGAAGAACTCCGGGAGAGGTTGCGACAAAGAAAAAATGGACAGCGAAAAGACACCAATACCCACCCCCGAGGCAGACTTGGAGGCATCCTTATAAACTCTGATAAAGTCAGGAAAGAGTTCATCACATTAGGAGAGGAAAATTGAGGAGTTATGAAGGGCATCTTTTTTCAGGCCAATGTTATAATACTTGAGCTTTTCTGTATGTTCTTGAAGAGACATCTGATGACATGGAAGAGTAAAGTCAGAGTGGATCCTATGAGATCCACCTATGATCGCCAAAGATTCAAGCAGAGGAAATGCGGAAGTTTCCGCAAATACATCTCTCCAATGCTGTAAGGAGCTCAATGAGTCCAAGACCGGATTATTTTTCACCCTGAATTGCTTAGAAATAAACTTAGTTGCAAGCCAGAGACGCCGATATTTGAGTGGAAGTTTACAAGAAAGAGCAAGGATGACATTAACTGGGGTAGACCTCATAAGTCCCAAGCAGGACCGTAAAGCCGCGTATTGGGTTTTATCCAATGTATACAAGGTTTTTTCTGGGACACCTCCATAAAAGATGCTACCGTAATCCAGATGCGGGCGAACGATAGATCTATACAAGATCAGCGAGGTAGAAGGGTGGGAGCCCCACCAGGTTCTGGTAATAGATCTAGTAACATTAATGCCATGAAAGGCCTTATTGCAAGACTCTGTGATGTGGGGAGCCCATTTAAGATTACAGTACAGAATCATCCCCAGATATTTTACTGATTCTTTCCACGGAATACCTTGATTATACAGGGAGAGGCACGGCAGATAGGTGGGTTGCTTGGTTCTCTGAAAAAAGCCGAACCAGACTTTTCGACATATATCTGCAGAAACTTCGATCGCACCCAGCTCGCAAACCTTCCCAGCGCGGAGGTCATGGCATCAAATGCTGATTTGAAATTATATCCAGACGCAAATATGACCGTATCATCCGCAAACTCGATAACTTTAACTCTTGAAGAGGAAATATAAGATCCAAGATCTTTTAACATAGAAGTTGAACAAGGAAGGGCTCATTGGGGAACCCTGGGCCAAACCTAGGTATGTTTGTTGAGGGCCTACAAGTTCCTTGGAGAACGGATCGAGCAGGTAGGAGTTACGATGAAGAATGAGCGATCTCAACAAGGCTATCACATTCGGTAGAATACCCTCCTTAGAGAGACAGTCTCTAGTATGTGGAAAGAAACGGAGTCATATGCCTGTCTGATGTCTAGAAATACCGCCACCACCACCTCATGCTTGATAAACGAGGAAAGGATGTTGTTAATCAAGAAAGCGAGTACATCCGAAACCGATCTGCCCTTTCTAAATCCGAATTGGAGATCATTATCGAGGTTCTTGGTCTCATAAATTAGAGCTAATCTGGTGACCAGAAGAGATTCCAGCAACTTGATAAGACAGGATGTCAGAGCAATAGTTCGATACCCCTCTGGGTCATCGGTTGATTTGCCTGGTTTACAGAAGGGAATAAATACAGTCTCCTTGAGAGCTGGAGAGATGTCAGGAGCAGTCCGGAGTAGTCAAATTGGTGTTAAGTAAAAGACATTTGAATGTATCTTTTGATCTATGCATAATTTGAACTACAATTATTTTTTTTTACTTGAGATGGACGATATAATAATATTCATCACAAATATCATAACGAAAATATTAATATTATAAATGTAGGAGTTCTTATATTTTCACCCTTGTAAATAATAGACGTAAGATTAGTTTTACTGGTGCAGATGAAGTTGTACGACGTTCGAACGGATATCTGAGACGCATTTCTGGATTATATCCCAGTCTGAAGAGATCCCAACATTCCAAGGATATCACATATTGAGTCTGGAGGCGCCTCGAAGGCACTTCGTCGTCTAGACTACTTTTCTCTGAGGAGGAAGTGTTCTATGTTAGCTGTCATCTAAATCTTGGAAGGGCCTTCTTGGGTTATCGGTTCCTGGAAATCAGCGATGCTCCTGATATTGTTCCCACGCAAACCCGTTGGTTTGAGCGAGGAGTCGCAAGGTGGAAGATCTGCGAATCAGCGTTGAGTACTACCGTTATAGTACAGCCATTAGAGAGAGAGAGAGAGTTGAAGGGAGGTACCAAGGGTTCATCGAGAAGAACGCTAGGACCGGGGTGGACATTCGATAGACGAGGTTCGAAGGGTGCTCTAGAGCACGAAAGACGTTGTGAAGGAAGTTGGCTCCTACTTAGACGAAAGACTGATTAGAGGTGCGAGCGTTATAAAAGCTCATTAGACGGTAGAAACTTAAAACGTACGATTATAGAGTATCGCGACTGTTAGGAAGCTCAGTAATCGACGGTATTTAAAGTGACGGCGAAGTTGACGGTTGTACAAGTTGTGTAAATAAACCTGTACATAGTAGCATACAGTCACAGATTAATCTGTGATACAGTGTTGTATTTATTACAAAGCGTTAATGTAGAATCATTACCCCTAGGCAATGATATAAAAATCCTACATAAATATTAGAAATAAATAAATTTAGATGTACACTAGTAGCCAGCAGTCCATATTTTGGGATTCAGATGAGCCGGCAGATCTACCTAGCAATAGATCCACATTTTTCTGGTAGATCTACATTTTTCCGGTAGATCTACATTTTTCCGGTAGATTTACATTTTTCCGGTAGATCTACATTTTTCCGGTAGATGTACATTTTTTCAGTAGATATACATTTTTCCGGTAGATCTACATTTTTCCGGTAGGTCTGCATTTTTCCAGTAGATCTACATTTTTTTGGTAGATCAATATAATCGGTAGGTCAATTGAATCCGTAGTTCAATGCCATCTAACGGGTCCTGTGTGATTCTGAGAATCATTCACACACGAAAGTCCCATCGAAATATGTCAGGAGTTTTTGAGTTGCTGAACACCGAATATAGCGCTTCCTACCGAATCGTATTGTGAACCTAAGGCCTTCCAAAACACAATCACAAAGATTCATCAAAATCGGTATAACCATTTTTGAGTTTCTGTAAACCGATTATAGTGCCACCTACCGGGGAATATTGTGGATCTGGAACTTAGTCAGATACACACACAAAGTTTCATCGAAACCGGTACAATCGTTCTTGAGTTGTTATAAACCGAATGCAGCGCCACCTAACGGGTTTCTATTGTGACACTGAGAGCCACTCAAACACGTGCACAATGTTTCATCAAAATCGGTCGAGGCATTTCTGAGTTTCTACAGACCGATAGCAGCGCCACCTACCGGGGTATATTGCGGACCTGACACATACTCAGATACACACACAAAGTTTCATCGAAATCGGTTCAGCCGTTCTTGAGTTTCTATAAACCGAATACAGCGCCACCTACCGGTTACCTATTTTTACCCTGAGACACACTCAAACACGCACACAATGTTCTATCAAAATCGGTCGAGCCATTTATGAGTTCCTATAGATAGAGCATTATCAGCGCCACCTCTACCGGATGCTATTGTGAAGCAAGGACACGCCGACACACACACACAAAGTTTCATCAAAATCGGTCAAGTCGTTTCGGAGTTGACATTTTTTTAAAACACCCCGTATAGCAGCGGTTATCTTTTCGTAGCGGTTCTACAGTGTTGAGAATTCTCTTTACGATACATCTCTAGGGGTGACATTTTACTTGAAACACCCTGTATAGTTAATTTTCTGCCTAATATTTGAATATTTTGAGTAATTTTAATGCAAAAATCCGTCCGATCGAACGGATATTCATTATAGATTTCGTAACTTAACGAAAATATCCAAATCCCAAGATACGTTTACTGGAGTACGCTCCTTTCAGTTTTTCATTGGGTAAAAATGAAAGAAAACTATGAAAAAGCTATCTCGGACGCTCGGAGATTCGATCCCGCCGCTCCGCGAGGCTCGGGAACTTAAAGTCCATCAATTCCAACGCCCTAGTCCACTCGGCAGTGCCAGCGTCGTGATTCGGTTCCGATTATCTGGCACATAAACATTTTATAGTACTGGGACGATTTCCGTCTTTCGATTTTCACAATATCGTCAATCCTGTCAAGCCATCGATCAAAATCGGTTACTCGTTCATATTTCTCACGGTTTTTCTATTCGATTCCAAGATTTTCGAGTAATTCCGTTCGAAATTCAAATTCGATTTGACATTTATCGTGGCTCGTTCTGTCCGAAAACGTCGAACTTGAAGGAGCCGTGTTAAAATTCGTCACAGAAATACGTGAAACGTCAGAATTTTGTCGATTTTCGCGAAAAAGTCACATTTTCCTATCGTTCTTCCGGGAAAACGAAAGAGAGGATCGAAAAAAGGGCCGTGTTACGGACTAATTTCGAATCTCGTCTTCGCGTTCCCGCAAATACCGTCGTTCCGAACGCCACCGTTTCTCCGGATGCCTCCACACAGTTTTGCACCTTTTGCCAAAATCGGCGTTTTTGCGATTTTTTTTAAAATACACCCCCTTCTTTTCGCTCCGAAAACGCGAAACCCTACGAAACTTCCGTCTTTTTCCTCGATAAACCTATCGGAAATTTCCCCCTAACCCCCCTCCTAACATCCAAAAAAACGTCACGTTTATAGTAACATTTTCAAAAAAGTTTTTTTGTTCCTTTTCTATGAAACCCATCTTCATTTTAGTATTGGGACTAGTGGCCCGCAGTCCATTGTTGGAGGCTTCGATTAGTCAGTAGTTTTTATTCATAGGTAAAATTAAATAAAAAAAAAAAAAATTAAAAAAAAAAATTGATAAAAATATTGAAAAAAAATGAAAAAAAAATTATAAATCAAAAGTTTTGAAAATTTCAAAATTGAAAAAAAAAAATTATTAAAAAAATTGTAACTATAAAAAAAATTTAAATTATAAATAAAATGGAATTATAAAAAAGAGAAACACCCTGTATACACATTTCTGAAAAATATATTATGAGAATCCATCCAAGGTTCCTATTCAGATAACGCTTTGTTTGTGGCAAAAATCAAATCAATCGCGTAATATTGTGCCGATAGAAAAAGAACACCCTGTATAGTAATGGTTTATTTTCAACGATGTAGGTCCCGAAAGTATATCATTTACAATTGAATACAATAGTACGATTTGTCGTGAAAAGCAGCAAGTTGCGATTGACGTTAAAAGAATAACACCCTGTATGGAGTTTTCTGAAAAATATATTATAAGAATCCATCCAAGGTTCCTATTTGAATAACGCTTTGAGTGTGGCAAAAATCAATTCAATCGCGTAATATTGTGCCGATAGAAAAAGAACACCCTATATAGTAATGGTTTATTGTCAACGATGTAGGTCCCGAAAGCATTTCTTTTATCACAATTGAATACAATAGTACGATTCTTCGTGAAAAGCAGCAAGTTGTGATTGCTTGATTAAAAGAAAAACACCCTGTATAGAGATTTCTGAAAAATATATTATAAGAATCCATCCGAGGTTCCTATTTGAATAACGCTTTGTTTGTTGCACAAATCATATCAATCGCGTAATATTGTGCCGATAGAAAAACAACACCCTGTATAGTAATGGTTTATTTTCAACGATGTAGGTCCCGAAAGTTTATCTTTTATCATAATTGAATACAATAGTACGATTTGTCGTGAAAAGCAGCAAGTTGCGATTGACGTTAAAAGAAAAACACCCTGTATAGAGATTCCACAAAAATACATTATAAGAATCCATCCAAGATTCCTATTTAGATAACGGTTTGTTTGTGGCACGAATCAATTCAATCGTGTAAAATTTTGCCGTGACAAAAACAACACCCCGTATAGTAATGGTTTATTTTCAACGATATACACAACACAACACAAAGTTTCATCGAAATTGGTCGAGCCGTTTTAGAGTAACCATAAATAGATCGGGGTGTCCCCTACAGTATGCTATTGTGAATCAGAGACGCGCCGAATCAATAACACGAAGGTCCCATCGCAATATGTTAGAAGTTTTTGAGTTACTAAAAACCGAATATGGCGTCACGTAGCGAATCGTATTGAGAACCAAAGGCCTTCCGAAACACAATCACAAAGATTCATCAAAATCGGTATAGCCATTTTTGGATTCCTATGAACCGATTATAGTGCCACCTACCGGGGAATATTGTGGATCTGAAACCTACTCTCAGATACACACACAAAGTTTCATCGAAATTGTTCCAGTCGTTTTTGAGTTGTTATAAACCGAACTCAGCGCCACCTAACGGGTGCACACAAAGTTTCATCGAAATGGGTAAAGCCGTTTCGGAGTTGACATTTATTTAAAAACACCCTGTATAACAGCGGTTATCTTTTCGTAACGGATTTACAATGAAGAGAATTCTCTTCACGATAATTCTCGTGCAGTGATATCTCACTTAAGACCCTGTGTAGCAATGGTTTTTCATTTTCGACCGTTAATTTTCTACTTAAATGGTTGAATATTTTGTGTATTTTCAATGCAAAACATTCAAAATTATACGTTCATTTTTGGATCAAAAATAATCAAGGCTGTGTCCTTGGTTACGTAAGGTACCTATTCATATACATACATTCACGGTTGGATAAAAAATAAACAATGCATTGAACGCGGTGGCGTAGGTTCATATTCAAATACATACATTCACAATTGGATCAAAAATATTCAATGCTGTGTCTTTGGTTAAGTAAGGTCCTTGTTCAAATACATACACTCACAGTTGGATAAAAAATAAACAATGCAATGAACGCGGTGGCGTAGGTTCCTATTCAAATACATACAAAAATCCGTCTGATTGAACCATTGATTATAGATATCGTAACTTGACGAATAGATCCAAATCCCGTTTTCGACAGTTAATTATCTGCTTGAAGTTTGAATATTTCGATTAATTTAAAAGAAGAATTTTCAAACAAACGAAAATTCAATATAGATTTCGTAATTTGACGAAAAGATCAATAGCCCATGATGAGTTTACACGGGAATAACACACTCAGAAGTTTTCATTCTATAAAAATGAAGAAAAATTATAACGTCAACGATTGCCGGCCACTCCGAGATTCGATCCAGCTGCCCCGCGATGCAACCGTTGATCCTAGGACGTTTCCCTCCCGGCCACTTTCGCTATAGATAAAAGTAGGAATTATGCTCTATGTAAAGGTTTTATAGCACTGGGATGATTTCCGTCCTTCGATTTCCAGAATATCGTCAATTCTGTCAAGCGAACGCTCGAAATTGGCGACTTGTTCATATTTCTCGCAATTTTTCTTGACGATTTCGAGATTTTCGACTAATTCCGTTGGAAGCTTGAATTCTATTTGACAATTCGACCCTCATTCGGACTGAACACTATGACGTTGAAGGAATCGCGAAAAGATTTCGCACAGAATTACGATACGATTTCTACAACGATATCATTTGAAAATACTCACGTTTCGTAAAAGATTCCAAAATTCGACGGAAAGATTAAATTCAAGCGATATCCCATCATACTTCATACACCTGTCAACAACTAAAAAATGTTTCCTTAGGATACGTTCGATTGAATTTTGAATTCGTATATAAATGTCTGCAAGTAAAAATCGGCAATATCGTCAAAAGTGTAGATCGATAATTACCATATTTTACGTTCTCCACTTTCGGACCGTTTCATCAAAATTCTTTCCTCGAAGATACCTACCAGTCATTTCAACTTAGAATTTGATAGAATACATTATTTCTCAAATATCAAAAATTCTGCCATGCGATCGCTCCAAATCGGTGACTCTATCATATTTCTTCTTATTTCTAGCAATGTATCTTCACGATTCGAGATTTTCGACAAATTCCGTTCGAAATTCTAATTCTATTTGACGTTTATCGCAACTCATTCGCGATAAATTCAAACTGACAGAAGTTTCTTTCATCTGTGATCGAAGTAAAACATCCACGTTTCATCTTCTATAGCAGGACCCGAAGTCGGTCGAGCGAAGCCGAACCGGTCAAAACGTCACATTTCACCGAGGTTTTCAAAATATGTCAAAGTTTGCGATCTTTTTGCGGAAAAAGAGAACGATTTATCGAAAATCGAGATCCGTTACGGACTACCTACGAATCTCGTCTTTCGGACCCCGACGAAATACCCTTTCGAGCGTCGCATCCTCGCCAGATCTCTCCCATACCGATTCGCACTTTTAGCAGAAAAGGCCGTTTTCGCCCGAATTTGCGATTTATTTAAAAATACTCCCCACGTTTTCTCTCGTCAAAGACGGATACCCTGGAGAAAATTTCGTCTTTTCTCTTTCCCTTTTCCACCTCGAATCCCCCCTCGCCCCTCGAATAACCGACGAAAAAATCGAAAATATCGACCTCCTCGAGGAAAAAATCTTTTTTGACTTCTCTCTGTGATCCCGAGATCTTGGCGTTAGTAATATATGTAACTAGTGGCCCGCAGTCTATTGTTGGAGGCTTCGATTAGTCAGTAGTTTTCATTCATAGATATAATTTAATAAAAAAAAAAATTAAAAAAAATGGAAAAAATATTTAAAAAAAAATGAAAAAAAAATTATAAAAAAAATATTGAAAATTTCAAAATTGAAGAAAAAAAAATTATTAAAAAAATTTAAATTATAAATAAAATGGAATTATAAAAAAGAGAAACACCCTGTATACACATTTCTGCAAAATATATTATGAGAATACATCCAAGGTTCCTATTCAGATAACGCTTTGTTTGTGGCAAAAATCAAATCAATCGCGTAATATTGTGCCGGTAGAAAAAGAACAGCCTGTATAGCAATGGTTTATTTTCAACGATGTAGGTCCCGAAAATATATCATTTATCACAATTGAATACAATAGTACGATTTGTCGTGAAAAGCAGCAAGTTGCGATTGACGTTAAAAGAATAACACCCCGTATGGAGTTTTCTGAAAAATATATTATAAGAATCCATCCAAGGTTCCTATCTGAATAACGCTTTGAGTGTGGCAAAAATCAAATCAATCGCGTAATATTGTGCCGATAGAAAAAGAACACCCTATATAGTAATGGTTTATTTTCAACGATGTAGGTCCCGAAAGCATTTCTTTTATCACAATTGAATACAGTAGTACGATTCTTCGTGAAAAGCAGCAAGTTGTGATTGATTGATTAAAAGAAAAACACCCTGTATAGAGATTTCTGAAAAATATATTATAAGAATCCATCCAAGGTTCCTATTTGAATAACGCTTTGTTTGTGGCACAAATCAAATCAATCGCGTAATATTGTGCCGATAGAAAAAGAACACCCTGTATAGTAATGGTTTATTTTCAACGATGTAGGTCCCGAAAGTTTATGTTTTATCATAATTGAATACAATAGTACGATTTGTCGTGAAAAGCAGCAAGTTGCGATTGACGTTAAAAGAAAAACACCCTGTATAGAGATTTCTCAAAAATACATGATAAGAATCCATCCAAGATTCCTATTTAGATAACGGTTTGTTTGTGGCACGAATCAATTCAATCGGTAAAATTGTGCCGTGAAAAAAAGAACACCCGGTATTTCTATACCGGGTATATGGTTTATTTTCAACGATATACACAACACAAAGTTTCATCGAAATTGGTCGAGCCATTTTTGAGTAACCATAAATCGATCGGGGTGCCCCCTACAGTATGCTATTGTGAATCAGAAACGCGCCGAATCAAAAACACAAAGTTTCATCAAAATCGGTTCAGCTATTTCTCAGTTTCTGTTGACCGTATATTGTGGACCTGAGACCTACACAGACACAAAAATTCATTGAAATCGGTTGAGCCGTTTTCGAGTTCCCATAAATCGATTGGTCGCCCCCTTCCTGATGCTATTTTGAACCAGAGACCCACCGAAACACATACACAAAGTTACATCAACATTTTTCCAGCCGTTTGCGTGTTCCTACAAATTGATTACAGCGCCACCTACTGCATCCTATAGTGAACCTCAGGCCCACTAAATCTCATTCTAAAAGTTTTGTTAAAATCGGTCCATCCGTTTTTGAGTTCCAATAGACCGATAGTGGTGCCACCTACCGGATCGTATCGTGAACCCCAGGCCACAGAAACACTTCATCAAAATTGGTATCACAGATTAATCTGTATCGGTATAGCCGTGTCTGAGTTCCTGTAAATCGATCGTAACGCCACCTACCGGATCCAATTGTGAATATTAACCTCTTCGAGATATATCGAAACACACACACACAAAGTTCCATCACAATCGTTCATGTCGTTTCGGTGTTGACATTTTCCGAAAAACAACCCTCGAGATTCCCGCCAAATCCCTCTCCTAACATCCAAAAAAACACACGAACGACATATTCAAAATGTTTCCCTTAATCCTCTTCGATGACTCCAATTCTTCACGTGAGTATTATTTAGTATTGAAACAGCAGAACTTCTATAGCTATAGATCAATATTTTTGCAGTGTAGATCAATCGAAAAAAATTGAATGACTCTTCCGGGATTCGACCCGGGGTTTCTGACTCAGAAAGCTAGCCTCTTGACCCGCAGATCTACCTAGCCAGTAGATCTACATTTTTCCGGCAGATCTACATTTTTCCGGTAGATCTACATTTTTCCAGTAGATTTACATTTTTCCAGTAGATTTACATTTTTCGAACTTGAAAGTTCGAAATCGTTCGAGCCATATCTGAATTTCTATAGACCTACTGCAACCTGACACATACTCACATATACACACCAAGTTTAATCGAAATCGGTGCAGCCGTTCTTGAGTTTCTATAAACCGAATACATCGCCACCTACCGGTCACCTATTGTGACCCTGAGACACACTCACACACGCACACAATGTTTCATTAAAATCGGCCAAGCCATTTCTGAGTTTCTATAGACCGATTGCAGCGCCACCTGCCGGGGTATATAGCAGACCTGACACACCTACTCAGATACACACACAAACTTTCATCAAAAGCGGTCGAGCCATTTCACCTACCGGATGCTTTTGTGAAGCCGTTTCGGAAAACAGCCTGTATAACAGCGGTTATCCTTTCGCAACAATTTTACAATGTTGAAAATACTGTTCATGTTAAATTGTTATCTTGAGGTGGCAACTGGGCAATTTGCCTATCAGAGAATTATGGAACTCTCCCCACGATTGCAGGATTTTTGACCAATTCCGTTGGAAGCTCGAATTCTATTTGACAATTCGACCCTCATTCGGACTGAAAACCATGAAGTTGAAGGAATCGCGAAAAGATTTCGTACAGAAATACGATACGATTTCTACAACGATAACATTCGAAAATACTCACGTTTCGTAAAAGATTCCAAAATTCGACAGAAAGATTAAATTCAGTCGATATCCCATAATACTTCATACAACCAACTGTCAACAACTAAAAAATGTTTCCTTAGAATACATTCGATAGGATTTCGAATTCGTATATAAATGCCTGCAAGCGAAAATCGGTAATATCGTCGAAAGTATAGATCGATAATTACCTTATTTTACGTTCTCCACCTCCGGCCCGTTTCATCAAAAATCTTTCCTCGAAGATAGGTATCTACCAGTCATTTCAACTTAGAATTTGATAGAACACATTATTTCTCAAATAACAAAAATTCTGCCATGCGATCGGTCGAAATCGGAGACTCTATCATATTTCTTCTTATTTCTAGCAATGTATCTTCACGATTCAAGATTTTCGACAGATTCCGTTCGAAATTCTAATTCTATTTGACATTTATCGCAACTCATTCGCAAAGAAATCGTCGATAAATTCAAACTGACAGTTCCTTTCATCTTTGATCGAAGTAAATCATCCACGTCTTATCTTCTATAGCAGGACCCGAAGTCGGTCGAGCGAAGCCGAACCGGTCTAAACGTCACATTTCACCGAGGTTTTCAAAATATGTCAAAGTTTGCGATCTTTTTACGGAAAAAGAGAAGGTTTTATCAAAAATCGAGATCCGTTACGGACTACCTACGAATCTCGTCTTTCGGACCCCGACGAAATACCTTTTCGAGCGTCGCGTCCTCGCCAGATCTCTCCCATACCGATTCGCACCTTTAACCGAGAAGGCCGTTTTCGCCCGAATTTACGATTTATTTAAAAATACTCCCCACGTTTTCTCTCGTCAAAGACGGATACCCGGAGAACATTTCGTCTTTTCTCTTTCCCTTTTCCACCTCGAATCCCCCCTCGCCCCTCGAATAACCGACGAAAAAATCGAAAATATCGACCTCCTCGAGGAAAAAATCTTTTTTGACTTCTCTCTGTGATCCCGAGATCTTGGCGTTAGTAATATATGTAAACTAGTAGCCAGCAGTCCATATTTTGGGATTCAGATGAGCCAGCAGATCTACCTAGCAATAGATCCACATTTTTCTGGTATATCTACATTTTTCCGGTAGATCTACATTTTTTCGGTAGATATACATTTTTCCGGTAGATCTACATTTTTCCGGTAGATCTGCATTTTTCCAGTAGATCTACATTTTTTTGGTAGATCAATATAATCGGCAGATAAATTGAATCGGTAGATCAATTGAACCCGTAGTTCAATGCCATCTAACGAGTCCTGTTGTGATTCTGAGAATCATTCACACACGAAAGTCCCATCGAAATATGTCAGGAGTTTTTGAGTTGCTAAAAACCGAATATAGCGCTTCCTACCGAATCGTATTGTGAACCTAAGGCCTTCCGAAACACAATCACAAGGATTCATCAAAATCGGTATAGCCATTTTTGAGTTCCTGTAAACCGATTATAGTGCCTCCTACCGGGGAATATTGTGGATCTGGAACTTAGTCAGATATACACACAAAGTTTAATCGAAATCGGTCCAGTCATTCTTGAGTTGTTATAAACCGAATGCAGCGCCACCTAACGGGTTTCTATTGTAACACTGAGAGCCACTCAAACACGTACACAATGTTTCATCAAAATCGGTAGAGGCATTTCTGAGTTTCTACAGACCGAAAGCAGCGCCACCTACCGGGGTATATTGCGGACCTGACACATACTCAGATACACATACAAAGTTTCATCGAAATCAGTTCAGCCGTTCTTGAGTTTCTATAAACCGAATACAGCGCCACCTACCGGTTACTTATTGTGACCCTGAGACATACTCAAACACGCACACAATGTTCTATCAAAATCGGTCGAGCCATTTCTGAGTTCCTATAGAGCATTATCAGCGTCACCTACCGGATGCTATTGTGATGCAAGGACACACCGAAACACACAAACAAAGTTTCATCAAAATCGGTCAAGTCGTTTCGGAGTTGACATTTTTTTTTAAACACCCCGTATAGCAGCGGTTATCTTTTCGTAGCGGTTTTACAGTGTTGAGTATTCTCTTTACGATACATCTCTAGGGGTGACATTTTACTTGAAACACCCTGTATAGTTAATTTTCTGCTTAATATTTGAATATTTTGAGTAATTTTAATGCAAAAATCCGTCCGATCGAACGGATATTCATTATAGATTTCGTAACTTAACGAAAAGATCCAAATCCCAGGATACGTTTACTGGAGTATGCTCCTTTATAGTGCCACCTACCGGGGAATATTGTGGATGTAAACCTACTCTCAGATACACACACAAAGTTTCATCGAAATCGTTCCAGTCGTTTTTGAGTTGTAATAAACCGAATTCAGCGCCACCTAACGGGTGCACACAAAGTTTCATTAAAATGGGTAAAGCCGTTTCGGAGTTGACATTTATTTAAAAACATCCTGTATAGCAGCGGTTACCTTTTCGTAACGGTTTTACAATGATGAGAATTCTCTTCACGATAAATCTCTTGCGGTGACATTTCACTTAAGACACTGTGTAGCAATGATTTTTCATTTTCGACCGTTAATTTTCTACTTAAATGGTTGAATATTTTGTGTAATTTCAATGCAAAACATTCAAAATTATACGTTCATTTTTGGATCAAAAATAATCAATCCTGTGTCTGTGTTTGCGTAATATACATACATTCACGGTTGGATAAAAAATAAACAATGCATTGAACGCGGTGGCGTAGGTTCATATTCAAATACATACATTCACAATTGGATCAAAAATATTCAATGTTGTGTCTTTGGTTAAGTAAGGTCCTTGTTCAAATACATACACTCACAGTTGGATCAAAAATAAACAATGCAATGAACGCGGTGGCGTAGGTTCCTATTCAAATACATACAAAAATCCGTGTGATGGAACCATTGATTATAGATGTCGTAACTTGACGAAAAGATCCAAATCCCATTTTCGACAGTTAATTATCTGCTTAAAGTTTGAATATTTCGATTAAATTAAAAGAAGAATTTTCAAACAAACGGAAATTCAATATAGATTTGACGAAAAGATCGATAGCCCATGATGAGTTTACACGGGAAAAACACACTTTGAAGGTTTCATTCCATAAAAATGAAAAAAATTATAACGTCAACGATTGCCGGCCTCTCCGAGATTCGAACCGGCTGCCCCGCGACGTAGACCGTTGACCCTAGGACGCGTCCCTCCCGGCCACTTTTGCTATAGATAAGAGTAGGAATTATGCTCTACATAAAGGGTTTATAGCACTGGGATGAGTTCCTTCCTTCGATTTCCAGAATATCGTCAATTCTGTCAAGCGATCGCTCGAAATTGGCGACTCGTTCAAATTTCTCGCAATTTTTCCTGACGATTTCGAGATTTTCGACTAATTCCGTTCGAAATTCAAATTCGATTTGACATTTCGCGGCGCTCGTTCGGACCGAAAGATTCGACCTTGCAGGAGCCGCGCTAAAATTCAGCACAGAAATACGTGAAACGTCAGAATGTTTTCGAATTTCGCAAAAAGTCACATTTTCATATCGTTCTTCCGGGAAAACGAAAGAAAAGATCGAAAGCAGATATAGCCTATCCGGTAATTTCGAATCTCTTCTTCGCTTCTAAGCGGACTCGTCGTTTCTAACGTCGCCGTTCGTTCGATCTCGTTTCCTTCATTTTGCACCTTTTGCCAAAGTTGGCGTTTTATCGCATTTTCGTGAATTTTTTTAAAATACACCCCCATCTTTTCGATCCAAAAACGCGAAACTCTACGAAACTTCCGTGTTTTCTCTCGCTAAACCCCCTCAAGATTCCCCCCCAATCCCCCTCCTAACGTCCAAAAAAACACCACGTTTACAACGACCTTCTCAAAAAGTTTCCCTTGATCTACTTCGATGGTTCAAGTCTTCACTTTAGTATATGTATTGACTAGTGGCCCGCAGTCTATTGTTGGAGGCTTCGATTAGCCAGTAGTTTTTATTCATAGGTAAAATTTGATGAAAAAAAAATTAAAAAAAAATTGAGAAAAATATTGAAAAAAAGTGAAAAAAAAATTATAAAAAAAAAATTTTTTTAAATTTCAAAATTGAAAAAAAAATCATTAAAAAAATTTTAACTATAAAAAAAATTTAAATTATAAATAAAACGGAATTATAAAATACTCTGTATACGCATTTCTGAAAAATATATTATGAGAATCCATCTAAGGTTCCTATTCAGATATTGCTTTGTTTGTGGAACAAATCAAATCAATCGCGTGATATTGTGCCGATAGAAAAAGAACATCCTGTATAGTAATGGTTTATTTTCAACGATGTAGGTCCCGAAAGTATATAATTTATTACAATCGCACGATTTATCGTGAAAAGCGGCAAGTTGCGATTGACGTTAAAAGAAAAACACCCTGTATATAGATTTCTGAAAAATACATTATGAGAATCCATCCAAGGTTCCTATAGTAGGTAAACTACCGGGGTCCTAGGACATTTCAAGGCCACCAAAACCATGGTAGTTCCTGGTACACTTCAAGGTCACCCAAATGGAACCTAACCCAAGTGGGTAGGCAACCAAAAATTAATGTAGTAAACGTGTGACGTCATTGCAGGTGACCTTGGGCTGGTAGATCAGGCCTAGCCAGGCTTGCGCAGGTTAATTTTGCGAGAGAAGTGAAAAAAATTTTTTTTCGGACTTAGAAAAATTTCGAGAATTTCGGACTTAAAAAAATTTCGTAAAGTTCGGACTTAAAAAAATTTCGACAAGTTCGGACTTAAAAAAATTTCAACAAGTTCGGACTTAAAAAAATTTCGTAGGTTAATTTTGCGAGAGAAGTGAAAAAAATTTTTTTTCGAACTTAAAAAAATTCCAGACTTAAAAAAATTTCGTTAAGTTCGGACTTGGAAAAATTTCGACAAGTTCGGATTTCAAATCGAATAAAACGATGATTAATTTTGTGAGAATTGTGAAAAAAAAATATATTTTTGAAAATTCTTTATGTTGGACTTGGAAAAACTTTGAAAGGAACAATTTTTGCTACTATAAACCTTAGATATCCTTATGGGAAATTACATGTTGAAATAAGTGAACTTGAACTAGAATTCTGGGAGGAAATAAACCAAGACAATTATAATATTTGTTTTTTATTGACAAGCCAATCGTATAGTATATTTATATTTTCGAGTGCATATGTGAGTTCATTCTTTACATGATTTCTACAGGTATATAGTAATCATAGTTGGTGGTCCAATCCAAACCATGGATATTGTGTAATATACAAGTACGAACTTGTCAGGTAATAAGAATTCTTAAATTACAAATGGTAGTACAACAAACTGGTTTATAAGTACAAATGGGTTGTATGTAAATATATTAACAAAAAAAAAGATTACAAATTGTATATATTATACACAAGCAGTTAGTTTAGGTAACGTACTTGACCTGAGGTAGAAATGTGCTAGAACAAATGATTAATGCATATATTAAATAGGGGAGATTCTGAGGCTGCATTCACAGAATTATATTATACGCAAGTAGTTAGTTCAGGTAACGTACTTGACAGGAGGTAGAAATGTGCCAGTATAAGTGACAGCGACCAACGACACAAGAATAAGAGTACAAAAGGGAGGCACAGTAATGATACTATGAAGAGTTTAAGATCCCGATTGAAGATTTCAGGGAAAAAAAAGGTTCTGCCTATAAAGGAAGAAAGGAAACAGCTCGTAACAGAGTACATAGGGAAGATTCTGAGGCTGCATTCATGTTAAAAAAAAATATATATATGTATTAGGAAGATTATCGATAAGTATTATGTTATATACAAGTAGTTATTTTAGGAAATAAAGTATTTCTTAATAAAAAGGTAAGTATGGATACGAGCATACATATTAAGCAAAATAACAAAATTATAAGTATCTTTATAGAAGAGTGATGTTCTTTTGGTTCAGAAGGAGGCACGTTTAGCCAATCAGATTCTTTACAACTTCGATTTGAAAAAGTATAAATTATTTTGAAAGTATGTATGTTGTAGACATCATAATCATCATCATTTTTAAAGTAATATTTAAATACAGGTAGATCATTGTTTAGCCTGCATACAACCATATTATCACATAGTTTATTTTTATTAGTACATATTTGAGCCTTTATCACTTTAGGTTGGAAATGAACATATAAGATATTTCCAATAAGCGAGTAAAGGATTACTAAATTCATTTTTTTGTAGTAGTAGAAGTGGTAGTAGTAGTAGTAGTAGTAGTAGTAGTAGTAGTAGTAGTATTTTGTGGGGGTGATGATCTTCGTTATGCGTAGTCCTGGAATATTTCCACAACATCTGACCAAATGCACAATCTTTGGAATACTTATAATGATCCTCCAAAGCACTATCCTCCTTCTTCCAATTATGAATTTGCACTGAACAATAAACACAACGGCAAATGTCTCCTTCACCGGTGAAATACAGACCAGCTCTAGCCAAATCGATAGGATTTGCAGCACCGGTCCAAAATTTCTTCTTAAACGTGAGAAGTCGTTGTTCAAAGTCCATGTGATCCATACTTTCAAGACACATCTTCACTGCTCTTGCCACATTAATCGACAACAACTACATCTATGTTTTACTCCATACAGTTTTTTGTCTAGTAATTGAAAAAAACAACGAATACAAGGTGCATAGTATTGTTCAGATTCACCTTTACATATAGGACAGACGTATTTAACGGGCACAGGCATGTTGATCTTTGAGAAATTCTGTATCAAATGAAACAGTGAAGAGACCGAAATGAAACTGGTAGTTCATCGATTACTTTTTCTTAAATAAAATACCGCCTAATGGCACTACTACTACTTCGGGTTAAACATCAATTTCTTAACTTATTAAATAGATATAATATTAACCTAAAGATAAATATAAAACCTAATCTAGTTGTCCTGACACATTACAGCACAATGCGTTAGATAATACTGCTGAATAAGCCAGGCTTTCCAATGACCTGGAATATTGGCCAGTGCCACCAGCCGTCTCAGGTCCTGGAGTGTTAAGTCTCCAGGTTTTTCCAGTACATGGAAAAGTACCTCAAGCTCCCACGCGGCTATTGGGCACCGCCGCAGCTCTGCTCCAGTAGGTAGATTATTCATTCTGGTAATGAAATTTTATATTTTGTTTTAGTTTTTTTTTTTTTTTTTTTTTTGAGAAACAACGATACAGCATTTTCACCGAGAGAGGCTGTGTAGATCAATCAAAATATATAAAGATAGGAATTAATCAAAATACCCCCATGGTACCGTTGATATTTTATCCTCCAATACAATTCTTTTATCATCATCAAAACTTAAACCAACCTTTTCTTGTTGAATTGAGAAAATCTCATGATTTTTCGCAATTATACTGTTCTGAATTATTGAAAATGTTGATTGTTCGAAAAGTGTTTTATAAAAATCCTGAAAGGTTATATAATTTTTTATAGCAGCATACTTTACTCCTTTTACTTTTTTAATTGTTTTCAAAAGCTCAATAAGTTCATGGTTATCAGCATAATTAATATTCTGTTCTTTTTTTTTTTCAATTTCGCAAACTTTATACGTGTACATCTTCGACCTCAACCCGATAAATTCACTCATGATGCAACCATTATTTTCATCCTTCATTAAACCAACTACTTTTTTATTCCGCCTAGGAATATTAAAAATATTATTCTCAGGATAATCGGAGGTATCAAATTTATCAATATCCTGCCTTATATGTTGGTAAATGTCATCTGTGAAAATCTGATAAATAAGGCTATCAGTATCTGTGTACAATAATTTTGCATTGTCGTTAAATTTAGCTTTAATGTATTCATAATGAAAATCATACAAAAATGTTTTCGAAATATCTAAAATACACATACCGATGAAAATTGGTTTATTCATATTTATGGTTAACCTTTTCATTTCTATTAGTGCAATATCTTCATCGATAATAGTAATGCTACTAAAGTTCCCTTGTGATAAGTAGTAATTAGCACCATATCTTCCTTCATAATGTGTTACTAGCTTTATATCTCTATATCTTCTAACATTTTCTATTGTTTTTCCAAATGGCGCATTGTTCATCAATTTGAAGTGGTTACGTTCAAATTCGTTTTTACTGGCTTTACGCAACTCTGTGTTAAAATCGATGTACGATTTCATCCAAGGTTTTTGAGCAAATTTCAAACACCGATGAACTTTCTCTAGCTTCAACCCCAATTTAATAGCCTGTTTCAAATTTTGGTAATGAATAATATATTTTTTTTTATTGTATAAAGTCAATAATAATTTAGTTGTATCATTATCAGATACAGGTGGTGGCAGATGATGCGGACATAACGGAAGATCTTTATGTTTTTCATATAATGATTTCGGATATTCCAAGTCCACTTCTAAAACATAACCAAATTCAGCATCATCTGGTGTGTTTAAGATAGTGCCTATTTCATTAGACCCTATCTGCACCCATTGAAAATCAGAAAATGGTAATGCCTTTGTCATGGCAGCTCCATATAAATTCACCACATCAAAATACATTAAATACGAAATAGGCTCATCAGACTTGTATTCATCAACACACATGTATTTATTGTTGGATTTCGCATAACGCCTCGAACATTGCGACACTCCTCCTCTAATGCCTTTTTCAATAAAATTAATCATTTCAATGTCAGTGAGTAATTCCAATTCAATTTTTGTAAGTTTTAACATCGCATCAAAGGCCAATCCTGGTGTTGTAAAATAATGGAGTGCATCTAAATTATAATATTTCATGCAATTAATTCGAAAATTCTCGAAAATATCGCTCAAAAGTAAAACATCAGTTTTAAGATACAATTCAGCATATTGTTTTAAATTTTGAATTTTGAAAGTTTTCCATACATTATTTGCATGATTAAAGTCATCATCCGATATTGCCTCCTCAGTGAGCGTATTATAAAAATTTTCCTTCGATGGAAGTTCCTGATCGTCTAGTCTTTTAAAATTATCAAGATACTCATATGGAAATACACCTTTTCTTGTCACTAACTCAAAGTGAGTTTTATCAGGAAAGAATTTTGAAACAATAGTTCTTTGTTCATCATCCAAATACGAGGATAATTTTTCCAAGCTACCGGCTAAAAATCTAAAGGAATCTATAAATCTCAAATTTATTTTATATTTAGTGATGTATTTTGTGAACGAAATGAATTTTTCCTTATTAACAGGCAAAATATTCAAGGGACCCTCAATATCTTTCGCAAGACTTCTAATTAGAAAATGACTATCATAATTGGAAAAGTTATGGAAAACCACAGGTATAGTATTAGATATCTGCAATTTTAAATTGCAAGTTTCATGAGCTGCACCACGATATTTTCCTGAAAAATGACAATGATCACGAACTTTACCATCACTAACAGAAAATTCATTATCGCACACATAACATTGCTTCGCTTCATAAAAATTCTGTTTCTCCTCATCGTTCATTACAATTGGAAGAGGGTTCGATATAATTCCTCCAACATATGCTGAAAGATTTTCCAATTCATTTATGAACCATTTTATACAATCAGAACCTGTATATAAATTGAATTTAGATAAAGAATCATCATAATCACATTTGAAATAATAAGCTATACTAAAGGCTTCATGTTTTTTGCGCTTTATAGTTTTATTATCGAGAGCAAAGGAGGAAGAGGACAGATCATAATCAACCAAAAGACTTTCAATGTCCGCATAAATAACGAAAGGCATAGGTATTTGATGTGTAAAATTTTTGAATTTTAAAATCTTATGAGTTTCTTTAGGTAAAACTATTTTACAGTGATTCAAATCTCTACATAATTCCAGATGCCTTTCCAAAGATTCATTTGTAGCGAAATGATTCAAACATCTTTCACAGAAATATTTCCTATTTTTCGAATCTTTAAGTTGACGACTCAAAAGACGGGATAAATTTTTTATTAGAGCAAAATGGTAATATGTTTTAGTTTTCAAATTCATTGAACTCGTTCCAGGATTATTTTCAGCTATTTCATTTGTCAAATTTTCACAAGGCACCATCAAGAGATTTATTATTATTTTGTAAAATGGACTCTTGGTAAGACAAAGAGGAACAATCTCCTTGTTATTCGAAATAGTAAAAATATTTATTCCTAAACCGTTCAATAATTCAAATTTTGGAATATCCTTCAATTCTATTGGGAAATTAATGTTTTCATACTTAAGAAAGCCTTCAAAATCGGGGTAAGAATATACTCTACATTTATTTTTGGATTCATCGTAAACGGGAAAAAGAGCAGCCATTATAGACCACAGGAAACAGTACTGATCATTATTTTTTATATTGATTACACTATGCGTGCTTTTCACAAATGCTGGTAAATCTACATAAGTGGACATACCAACATTTATTGGACTGAAATGATTAATGTTCAATTTCAAATACAAAATTTCATATAGACTCCAGCCCGAATCGCGTTCTTGGAACTCACCCATTCGATTCAAAATAACAGACGATACATTGTTTTTATACCAATCTTTTAAATTTACACTAACGTCAATAACTTCATTTTTTGTGGAAAAAAATTTAAAGTTAGTCTCTAAATCAGAGGGTTTCACAAATAAACCAGCCAAAATAGTGTTAACTTTTAGTACAGATTTTTTCAACGACTTACGAATTTGTATTGCAAAACTTCTAAATGCTTTCTCCAAAAATAATTGAGGATCTTTGAATCCAAGATTTGTAATAATACCACTAGATATACGCCCATTAAATGCCGATTTAATTTCATGCCATTCTAAATTTGCTTCGCATCGTTTTTCCATTAATTTTGATAACTTTTTCCTAAATGTTCGTTGATAATACTTTAAAATACTAAGATTAGATTCAACTCTAGCAAAATTCCCAATAGCATCATTATATTTATTTTTAATCGATCTATTCAAAACGCAAATAATATTTTTCAAATAAGTAATATATTTTAAAAATTCCTCTTTAGTTTTGATTAATCTACTCACCCTTTCCATAGTCTTAACGGCTTCAGCCGACAAACTATCTAAACGGGTGGTTGCTGTACCGCTCATTTTTTTTCTCTGCCTTTTTCACGGATTTTTGCTGTTTTTTTATGGTTTTTTTTCTTTTATGTCTGAAAAATATATTTTCATTTGAAAAATTGGAAACTCAAAAATCAGCCCAAACATTTTTTTTTTTAAACAGGTAGAAAATAAAATCTGCTTACCTCGATTCTGCTCTATGCACAAACACAACCTCAAGTAGAATACCTACGCAATCTATTTCTTATATACCAATTCGGATCGCAATTACACGTGCCCCAAAATTTTTGTTAATTTGCAATAATTCAATTCAGATTATAATAGTAGACAAAGTTGCATCCTAACAATCTAGATTTTTGCATGTACATCATTAATATTAAAACAATGTATCATTCGATAAAATTAAGAGGACGAATAAATGGTCCAGTTGGTCAATGTATCCGCGGAGATAAATAAACGCCGACGAAGCTCAATTAGCATACCGACTCAATTAGCATACCGATAAGCGTTTACTTAGAGAGTACGCCTAATAAATAATTATTATATTTATAAGATTATCTTATCTAAGGAATGTGCGATGCAGGTCCACGCGCTAGGATGCAAAATGCTAAATAAGCAATATCTAACAAAGTAATATGAATACAGTATGGACCTTTGGAAATAAACCTATCTATTAAATATGTAATTGATTCACACCAATTAATTGATATATGTAATTCTTAATATGGATATTCGTTTGGTGAAAATGAATAACTTCAAACAAATTTCAATTGATATTTCACATGAATTATATGTATTTACATTTTCATATAAAATAAAGGGGAAGAAGGATTGACAGTAAAATATTCTGTCCCAAAATTTAAACATTTTGTCCTTGACAATCAGCGATTTCAGAGTATAAATTCCGTTCAATTCATCTTGAAAAACTAGTATAATTATTGGAGTTACCAGCTACGAACGTGCACGTGAATAAGAAAAAAACTTTAACATGAATATTCCTTGTACTATTGTTGTTTTCTCTACTGATCGGGACAATTTTACTCCCCGAATGTTAGAGGTGGTGTGCAAGCAGATTTTTCAGTAAGTTTTTTTCCTCCCTAATCATTTTTATTTTTTTTTAAACTACCTTCATTTGTTCAAAGATATGGAGCCCCCAAAGTCACTCTTTATGATGATAAGGTAACAATAAAACTATCATATAGTCCAAAAGTAAAAACGATGAAAAAAAAATTTGGTAATTTACCTGTGAAATACCTGAAAACACGATTGGAGGATGACAAAGATCTGGGGTTATTGGAAGATGTCATAAGAAGATACAAGTACAATATTGTCGACGAAGAGGATATCGAGAGTGCTCAAGTAACACAAGCATGTATATCAACACCACCACCACCTTCACAAACACCCCCATTACAATCAGATGGGGTGATATTGAAGAGAGCCTTGAGGGAAGCAGGAGTTCCCATTACCCAAAGTACACCTCATGTGAATAATGGGCTTAATGAGGAGGATTCGAGACAAAGAAGAGCAGCCAAAAGACAACTTTTTGAAATTAATTCACAATTATTAGCGGGGGAGGAGGAAACAATACCACCCCTATCACAACAACCACCCTCATCACAACCGTCGAAAAGAAGAAGAAGGGAAATGCCAAGAATCGAGATTGATGATCATGATTTCATTTGAAAAAAACGTTAACCATTTGGGACTTTGAAGTAATAAAAGAATCATTATTAAATTATTGGTGTTTTATTGTAACCTTTAAGATACATTGTCATTTGATATCCATTGATTATGTGTATCGTCAAATCCAACCCATTTAACTAGGCTTTTTCCACCTTTACGTTTCAAAACTTTTTCAACCAAATAAATATCTGGATATTTCACTTTTTGCATTTGCTCCTCATAAAATCCTCCCTTGATTTCTTTATCATTGATATCCTTCAAAATATATGTTGTGGGTGTGCTCAATACTTTTTTTTTAATAATAAAGATTTCAGGAGACCAATTCATATTATATTTTTTATCAAAGACACCCCGCGCTGTGGAAATTCTTACATGATCACCTTTTATGAATTTACATTTTCGTATTGGTGACTTTGGATTACTATAAATTCCACGTAGAGAATCTTCATTTGTTTCTTTTACATCGATCGGTTTCATTCCGATTGTGCGGTGCACAGAATTATTATAGTTTTTAACCACTTCAGCTAAAATACCACCTATCCATTTGTGGGTATTTTGAAAGGAAAATTGAGGATACATTTTTCCTTTAATTGTTCGAATTACACGTTCAACAATTGCTGCTTTTTTATCACTGTAGGTGGAATAATGATTAATAGAATATTTTTCCATTAGCTTTTTGAAAGTAACATTATAAAATTCTGTACCCTTGTCTGTTTGTAAATTTTTCAAACTGTTGTTTTTTTTCGATTTCAACATCTTCAACAAAATAGTTTCCATAGCAGTAGACACATTTTTCCCTGATTTATCCTTGAGCGGTTCAGTCCAAACGTATTTAGAGAAACAATTGATGACAATTAGAATATACTTGAAACCGTTATTTTCTTTGGCATATGGTTGCATATCTATCAGATCAGCTTGGCATAAGTCCCACAAGCCACGTACAATTGTTTTACGACGTTTAAAATTTATTCGGGCCTGCTTATACAGCTCGGTGACAATTTGCCACTTCTTCTCGGTTCTCGATGTCATCGTTATACTATCAAACCAGCCTCGTACAATTCTTCAACAATTGAAGTGATTTCATTTATAACACCACTGTTTCCAGCTTCATGTGATGCCAATAATAATTTCAATCGTTCAACTAATTCATTAGGATCATTCCAAAACATATAGGCTGTGTTTTTATGTAATCTCAAATTGATAGAACCCCCCTTTTTTTTTATTAACGGTGCAACAATTTTTTTATATTTAACAGTATTGTTACCATCTATCTGATTGCTTGGGTGATAATAACATTTATATGCGTTTGTTTTAGTAATTATATCATGGTAATTTTGCAAGTCTTCCTCAGAATATTTCTTAGGTTTTCGTTTAAATATTAATTCGTATAAACCTCTAGTACCTCGATACCTTTTATTTTTTACCATAACATCTCCATTATCAATTATTTGCATTCGTGAATTACCAATCGAGAATTTTTCCGTTTCTGGATCAAAACGAACACCATATTTTCGATCGAATTTTGAAGGATTTTCATTCAGACTCATAATATATTTCCTCGCAATGGGTGGATATTGATCTAGGTAATCGATAAACGAAGTATTATTAGCGGTCTCCTTGGTCCTGTCTTTACTGCTGCCTGCTGTCGTTTCCCCAATGGGTGTGAGCGGTGATAAAGACGATTGAGGCATCACCCATTTTAAGTCTTCTTCTTCTAATTCTTCTTCATGATTGCCATTCTTTTCGTCTTCCTCATGTTTCAAATTTTTTTTTATTTCCTTCAATTGTTTCGTTATTGGAGAAAATGCATTTTCTTTGACTCTCTCTCCATACTTGAGTGATTGTAATTTATCTTTAATATTTTTACGTTTTTGAATCAAAAGTCGTTTCAATCTCTTATTGTAAGTGTTCATTTCGGTCACCGTTATCAACGTTCTGCTTGTCAACACCTGTTGTTGAACTGGCAAACTAACATAAGCAGTAATAGAGTTTAGGTATTTATATTGATGAATTCGTCAAAACCTTTTCTATATCGACCTCCATTTAGTTCATTATCCTTAAAGATTGAAACGAAACTAAATGGTTCCCCCGACCAGCACATTGAACATATATTTTTAAATGTATCAAAGGAAAAATCCATCGAACCAATATGATCTGTATAGACATGTTTTAGATTCATTTCATCTTGTTTGAAAAGAATAATAACATTAGCATTTTCTCGTATTAGATTTTTTGGTATTCTAGCGTAACTTTGTGCTAAATAGAAACAATCCACATGATTATGTCTTCCCATACTGAAGAACTCACGCATTACATCTTGTTTGTTGCAGATGACATCATCGAAAATGAATAGAGAATTAGGTTTGGCTCTATTAGGTGGATCTATATTTTCAGCTGTCGTGAAAGTGTTGAAAGTTATTCCTTTTATTGGTTTTAATAATTGCTCGAGGTACTGGTATTTCGGTTGATGTACCGATTTTGAGTATAAGTTAATATTCTCAAATTTCAATCCATGTGGATGTTCAATGAGTGTAATCATAACATTAGTTTTCCCACAATTTGAAGGTCCTACTATAAGACATCTAATAGTAGGGGGAAATAAATCACCATGTTTCGAATGTTGATGATAAGCACCTGCAGTCTGCAACACATCATTATTCTGAACTTTTAGATGAACTTTTTGTTGATGAACTTTCATATTGAACAATATTTCAAATAAAAATGACTAACATAACTAAAACTATATAATTTATAGCTTTTCTTTATAAAGCGAAGGTTGTGTATGTGTGTGTGTATATATATATATATTTTGGTTAAAATATGAAATTTTATACGGGTGGTGGACTTGTTAACAACCTTATAAATTCCCTGCCATTTGAATTACATATACCTGGGTACAATTATTGTGGTCCTGGAACACGTCTATCGAAACGTTTAATGTCAGGATCCAAACCTATAAATAAATTGGATGAGGCATGCATGGAACATGATATTAAATATTCGAAAGAGAAGGATTTAAAACACCGCCATAAAGCAGATGAAATTTTAGCTACTAAAGCTATGGAAAGATATCATTCTTCTGATGCTTCGCTTACTGAAAAGATGGCTGCATTAGGTGTTAGCGGTATAATGCGAAGCAAAGTTAAATTAGGGATGGGAATTGGTAATAAGAGACAACAAAGAAATGTTTTACGAAAACTCCTAAAGAATTTGTTGCTCATCAGAAAAAAGTGCAATGAAATCATTCTAAGTGTAGAAGAAGAAAATTCAGGGGAAAAGGCAATAAAACTGTTAAAACCAAGAATTTTAAAATCCAAACCTACTCAACCTTCACAACAACAACAAAATCAAATTCCTACTCCTGCGATGATTAAAATTATGACATCAAATAGGACTGCTGCTGCTGATGCTGCTCCTGCTGTCGCTGATACCATCAATAAAAAGAAAAATCGAAAACCAATTTTGAGGGTGAAAAAGCGTAAAAGCGTCTATAGCAACGATGAGATTGAAAGTAAAAGATTGAAAATAAATACTGACAATGACAAGATAGATTATGAAGAAATACCTTATATAAAACGAAAAAGAACCACAGATGAAGATCAGGACGAGAATGGGGGTGCTAAACGAACAAGAATTTTACCTATAAATATGTGAGCTTTACATAATTGGGGTGCAGTCCTGCTCAACTTTGAGTGTGTATATATGGTGTAAAAAGAATGAGCATGAAGAAAAAGAAGATTAAACGTGTTTCTTTCAATAAAGTGGTGAAAGAAATAAAAAAACATATAATAAGAAAAAAACCTAAGGATCTATTTTCACGGGTATTTTTGGCAAAGAAATTAGCCAATAAATTCAAATCCAAAATAAAGTCAACAAAAGTGATAAGGTTACCTAAAAAAGGAGGTATTTTACCATTAATTCCGATTTTTGCGGGATTGAGTGCTTTAGGTGCACTAGGTGGGGGAACTGCAAAAATTATTGATTCAATTAATGCTGCTAAACAGGCCAAACAACAATTCGAAGAGGCAAATCGACACAATAAAACTATGGAAGCTATTGCTATGGGAAAAGGAATGTGCTTGAGAAAATACAAAAAAGGATTTGGACTTTTTCTACGAGACAGTGAAGCAGATCGTTACAATTAACAAAAAAAGAGAGAGAGAGAGATGAAACTTCCAAAGCGAGCACTAACAGATCGGGATATTAGCAATTTGGTTACAGAATTAAAAATTGCTAATTTTCGTGGATGCTTTATGAAAGATGAGATGCCTAAACGTATTCGAAAAAATGAATGCGGAATTGTGAATTTAGACAACTCTGATGGGCCGGGCACACATTGGGTCAGCTATCGCAAAAAGGGGGATAACATTTCATATTTTGATAGTTATGGAAATCTACCTCCACCTCTTGAAGTTTGTAAATATTTTAAATCTGGTTGTAAACATCATTGTACGCATAAGAAACAATTGAATATTTTCTATAATTATAAAACATATCAAAAAAAAACATCGTATAATTGTGGACACTTATGTATAAAATTTTTATTAAATAAATTATCATTCAAATGAAAAATATGGTCAGTGTTATGCAAGCATCATCATCATGTCCTACACGTTCACGTTAAACGACAAGTCGTCAGAATTGAAAGCCACTATATATCCACCAATTGTGTTAAGTGAATCTCATGACTATGTTATCGGATTAATAAACTTTGTCAGTTACAATAGCATTCCCAATGTCGATGAAACAAATAATCGTTTCCATTTTGGTGTAAACAACATAATCATTCTTCCACCTGGTTGCTATGAAATAAGTGATATAAATCACTATCTACAAAAATATATAATTGATAACTATGAAAATAATCCATTGAAAGGTCAAACAGATAGACCAGCCATAAATATTTCGTTGAATCGAACCACCCTGAGATCGGAAGTGAAATGCACGGAACCTATTGATTTTCAACAGAATTGTAGTATAGCACAAGTTTTGGGGTTTACACCGCAAATATTAGCTGCTAATAAAAAACATATTTCCAACAAGCCTATCAATATTTTCAGAGTGAATGCGATCAATATTGAATGTAATTTAGTGCAAAACTCATATTCTAATGATGAAAAAAAACATATTTTGCACGTCTTCTATCCAAAAAATGCACCAGGCACCAAGATAGTTGAAAACCCCTCTAATGTTATCTATTTACCGATAAATACGAAATTTATCAATGAAATTGCTATAAAACTAACAGACCAACTTGGTCAATTTCAACGGAGAAGTGGTAACAGTAAGATTACATGTGAAAAAAATCTACAACAAGTGAACTAAGAGCGATCATGAGATATTATAACGTTTTCTCAAGCAACCAACAACAACAACAACAATCTAATGGTATGAAAAATAATAAAAAAGGGGCTGAAAGAAATATATTGTTCAGTACTACAAAAACCAGTGTACCGTTAACAGCGACAAATAAATTATTTTTAAGGTCCTTGGGTTTTAAAGTGAAGACAAAATGAGTTTCCTAAATTTAAATGTAGCTGAAAATGTTCGAATTGATGAATCTATTGCGAATTTTGAATATCATACTCATCAACCGTATGCTTCAACGACATATAAGTGCAGTGATGAAATAAGAATACCCATCCAAACGCAAGATCTATACACTTTACCATCATATAGTTACATTTATATTGAGGGGAAATTATTAAAAAATAGTGATGATGTTAAACATCCACCTACTGAAACTACACATATAAAATTTATAAAAAATGGAATTTCATTTCTTTTCGATGAAATTCGTTATGAAATAGGAGGCACTGTGATTGATCAAACACGGAATTTGGGAATAACTAGCACATTGAAGAGTTACTTATCCTACACGAAGAATCAATTTGATCGTTTGCAAAATGCTGGATTGGCATTAGATGGACTACCTGATATCCTTGATCAAAAAGGTAATTTTACCGTTTGTATACCTCTTAAATTGTGGCTGGGATTTGCAGAGGATTTCCAAAAGGTTATTATGAATGTTCGTCAAGAATTGGTATTGATTAGGAGCAGCAATGATTTGAACGCGATTATTAATCAACCAGTAACAGGAACTGAAAAACCCTTTGTGGAAATCAACAAAATTTATTGGAAAGTGCCACATCTTAAAGTGGCCGATGTGCAAAAATTAAGATTATTGAAATATGTTGAGGAGAGCAGAGATTTATCCATTTCATTTAGAAATTGGGAAATTCAACAATTACCCACTCTTCAAGAGACTACCCATCACACCTGGACTGTTAAATCAAGCAGCTTGATGGAAAAACCCCGAATTGTTATTTTTGCCTTCCAAACGGATCGTAAAAATAGCTTAAACAGAGATTCGGCATTATTTGATCATTGCAATCTAAGGAATATTAAATTATTCCTGAATGCAGACGCATATCCGTATGATAACCTTAACCTTGATTGGGACAAGAATCAATGGTCGTTATTATATGAAATGTATGCGCATTTTCAAAGAGCGTACTATTATAAAAACGAAGCTGAACCAGCGTTTACACCCAGTTCATTTAAACATACAGCACCAATAGCTGTCATAGATTGTACTCATCAGAGTGAGACAATAAAGAACGGTGCAGTCGATATCAGACTTGAAATTGAAACAGCAAAACCGGTACCAAACAAAACAAGTGCTTATTGTTTAATTCTTCACGACCGAAACGTGATATATAATCCATTAAGTGGGACTGTAAGGATTATCTAGAGCTCATACGACGGCACAAAATGGCATTTATTGTGGATTTCCAAGGGTTCCACTACAAAGATAGTGAATTTTACATCAGGGAACTTTCAATTCTAAATATTAACACTTGTGAAAGGAAACATTATTTTATAAGAACACCAGTGCAATTTCATCTACTATCTGAGCATTTCAAATGGCAGATAGATTACACAACAAACAACATCCATGGTTTGGATTGGACGACCAACTATGATTACTATATACCTGTAGAAATGCTAATTTCTGTTTTGAAGAGCCACCTACTACCTGATGCACAAAGCTTAATTTACGTAAAAGGATTGCCGAAAGTAAGGATTCTAAGAACACTATTACATAAAGACTCCGATCGATGTATCATCCTAGAGATGTCTGACTGCCCCAAGCTAAAACTCTTAAAAGAAGCATCCACAACAAGTTATCATTGTAGGTTACATGTAAAGAATGAACTCATATGTGCACTCGAAAATGTTAATTTACTATACGATTGGCTTGTCAATAAAAAACAAATATTATAATTGTCTTGTTTTATTTCCTCCCAGAATTCTAGTTCAATTTCACTTATTTTAACATGTAATTTCCCATAAGGATATCTAAGGTTTATAGTAGCTAAAATTGTTCCCTTCAAAGTTTTTCCAAGTCCAACATAAAGAATTTTCAAAAAAATAGTCCGAACTTTACGAAATTTTTCTAAGTCCGAAATTCTCGAAATTTTTCTAAGTCCGAAAAAAAATTTTTTTCACTTCTCTCGCAAAATTAACCTGCGCAAGCCTGGCTAGGCCTGATCTACCAGCCCAAGGTCACCTGCAATGACGTCACACGTTTACTACATTAATTTTTGGTTGCCTACCCACTTGGGTTAGGTTCCATTTGGGTGACCTTGAAGTGTACCAGGAACTACCATGGTTTTGGTGGCCTTGAAATGTCCTAGGACCCCGGTAGTTTACCTACTTCCTATTCAGATAACGCTCCGTTTGTGCAACAAATCAAATCAATCGCGTAATATTGTGCCGAAAGAAAAAGAACACCCTGTATAATAATGGATTATTTTCAACGATGTAGGTCCCAAAAGTATATATTTTAACACAATTGATTACAATCGCACGATTTGTCGTGAAAAGCAGCAAGTTGCGATTGACGTTAAAAGAAAAACACCCTGTATAGAGATATCTGAAAAATACATTATAAGAATCCTTCCAAGATTCCTATTTAGATAAAGGTTTGTTTGTGGCAAAAATCAAATCAATAGCGTAATATTTTGCCAATAGAAAAAGAACACCCTGTATAGTAAAGGTTTATTTTCAACGATGTAGGTCCCGAAAGTATATCTTTTATCACACTTGAATACAATAGTACGATTTTTCGTGAAAAGCAGCAAGTTGTGATTGACGTTAATAGAAATACACCCTGTATGGAGATTTCTGCAAAATATATTATGAGAATCCATCCAAGGTTCCTATTTGAATGACGCTTTGTTTGTGGCACAAATCAAATCAATCGCGTAATATTGTGCCGATAGAAAAAGAACACTCTGTATAGTATTGGTTTATTTTCAACGATGTAGGTCCCGAAAGTATATCATTAATCACAATCGAATACAATAGTACGATTTGTCGTGAAAAGCAGCAAGTTGCGATTGACGTTGAAAGAAAAACACCCTGTATAGAGATTTCTAAAAAATACATTATAAGAATCCATCCAAGATTCCTATTTAGATAACGGTTTGTTTGCGGCAAAAATCAAATCAATCGCGTAATATTGTGCCGATAGAAAAAGAACATCCTGTATAGTAATGGTTTATTTTCAACGATGTAAGTCCCGAAAGTATATCTTTTATCACAATTGAATACAATAGTACGATTTTTCGTGAAAAGGAGCAAGTTTTGATTGACGTTAAAAGAAAAACACCCTGTATGGAGTTTTCTGAAAAATATATTATAAGAATCCATCCAAGGTTCCTATTTGAATAACGCTTTGAGTGTGGCAAAATTCAAATCAATCGCGTAATATTGTGCCGATAGAAAAAGAACACCCCATATAGTAACGGTTTATTTTCAACGATGTAGGTCCCGAAAGCATTTCTTTTATCACAATTGAATACAATAGTACGATTCTTCGTGAAAAGCAGCAAGTTGTGATTGATTGATTAAAAGAAAAACACCCTGTATAGAGGTTTCTGAAAAATATATTATAAGAATCCATCCAAGGTTCCTATTTGAATAACGCTTTGTTTGTGGTACAAATCAAATCAATCGCGTAATATTGTGCCGATAGAAAAAGAACACCCTGTATAGTAATGGTTTATTTTCAACGATGTAGGTCCCGAAAGTTTATCTTTTATCATAATTGAATACAATAGTACGATTTGTCGTGAAAAGCAGCAAGTTGCGATTGACGTTAAAAGAAAAACACCCTGTATAGAGATTTCTCAAAAATACATTATAAGAATCCATCCAAGATTCCTATTTAGATAACGGTTTCTTTGTGGCACGAATCAATTCAATCGTGTAAAATTGTGCCGTGAAAAAAAGAACACCCCGTATTGTAATGGTTTATTTTCAACGATATACACAACACAACACAAAGTTTCATCGAAATTGGTCGAGCTGTTTTTGAGTAACCATAAATCCATCGGGGTGCCCCCTACAGTATGCTATTGTGAATCAGAGACGCGCCGAATCAAAAACACGAAGCATCGCAATATGTTAGAAGCTTTTGAGTTACTAAAAACCGAATATAGCGTCACGTAGCGAATCGTATTGAGAACCAAAGGCCATCCGAAACACAATCACAAAGATTCATCAAAATCGGTATAGCCATTTTTGGGTTCCTGTGAACCGATTATAGTGCCACCTACCGGGGAATATTGTGGATTGAAACCTACTCTCAGATACACACACAAAGTTTCATCGAAATCGTTCCAGTCGTTTTTGAGTTGTTATAAACCGAATTCAGCGCCACCTAACGGGTGCACACAAAGTTTCATCAAAATGGGTAAAGCCGTTTCGGAGTTGACATTCATTTAAAAACACCCTGTATTACAGCGGTTATCTTTTCGTAACGGTTTTACAATGATGAGAATTCTCTTCACGATAAATCTCTTGCGGTGATATCTCACTTAAGACCCTGTGTAGCAATGGTTTTTCATTTTCGACCGTTAATTTTCTACTTGAATGGTTGAATATTTTGTGTAATTTCAATGCAAAACATTCAAAATTATACGTTCATTTTTGGATCAAAATAATCAAGGCTGTGTATGTGGTTGCGTAAGGTACCTATTCATATACATACATTCACGGTTGGATAAAAAATAAACAATGCATTGAACGCGGTGGCGTAGGTTCATATTCAAATACAAACATTCACAATTGGATCAAAAATATTCAATGCTGTGTCTTTGGTTAAGTAAGGTCCTTGTTCAAATACATACACTCACAGTTGGATCAAAAATAAACAATGCACTGAACGCGGTGGCGTAGGTTCCTAATCAAATACATACAAAAATCCGTCTGATGGAACCATTGATTATAGATATCGTAACTTGACGAAAAGATCCAAATCCCATTTTCGACAGTTAATTATCTGCTTAAAGTTTGAATATTTCGATTAATTTAAAAGAAGAATTTTCAAACAAACGGAAATTCAATATAGATTTCGTAATTTGACGAAAAGATCAATAGCCCATGATGAGTTTACACGGGAATAACACACTCTTAAGTTTTCATTCCGTAAAAATGAAAAATATTATAACTTCAACGATTGCCGGCCACTCCGAGAATCGATCCCGCCGCCCCGCGATGCTGACCTTTAAGCCCGCGACGCTTCCGTCCCGGCCACTTTCGCTATAGTAAAAGTAGGAATTATGCTCTATATAAAGGTTTTATAGCACTGGGATGATTTCCGTCCTTCGATTTCCAGAATATCGTCAATTCTGTCAAGCGATCGATCGAAATCGGTTACTCGTTCATATTTCTCGCAATTTTTCTTGACGATTTCGAGATTTTCGACTGATTCCGTTCGAAATTCAAATTCGATTTGACATTTCGCGCCGCTCGTTCGGACCAAAACAGTCGACCTTGCAGGAACCGCGCTAAAATTCAGCACAGAAATACGTGAAACGTCAGAATGTTTTCAATTTTCGCAAAAAGTCACATTTTCTTATCGTTCTTACGGGAAAACGAATGAAAAGATCGAAAGCAGATATAGCCTATCCGGTAATTTCGAATCTCTTCTTCGCTTTCCCGCGGACTCGTCGTTTCTAACATCGCCGTTCGTTCGATCTCGTTTCCTTCATTTTGCACCTTTGCCAAAATTTGCGTTTTTTCGCATTTTCGTGAATTTTTTAAAAATACACCCCCATCCTTTCTCTTCAAAAACGCGAAACTCTACCAAACTTCCGTGTTTTCTCTCGCTAAACCCCCTCAAGATTCCCCCCCAATCCCCCTCCTAACGACCAAAAAAACACCACGTTTACAACGACCTTCTCAAAAAGTTTCCCTTGATCTACTTCGATGGTCCAAGTCTTCACTTTAGTATATGTATTGACTAGTGGCCCGCAGTCCATTGTTGGAGGCTTCGATTAGTCAGTAGTTTTTATTCATAGGTAAAATTAAATAAAAAAAAAAAAAATTAAAAAAAAAATTGATAAAAATATTGAAAAAAAATGAAAAAAAAAATTATAAATCAAAAATTTTGAAAATTTTAAAATAGAAGAAAAAAAAAATTATTAAAAAAATTGTAACTATAAAAAATTTTTAATTATAAATAAAATGGAATTATAAAAAATTGGTTCAAGCCCTGTGGACAGGAGCTATTGGGCGCATGTTCATATTCCTTGTGGCCCGTACTGACCAGTAAAGAAAAAAAGCAGTATCATGTTGAATACCTTAATATTATTGAGATTATTATATAATAATCGATGAAAATACTGAGAGAGACCCAAGAAATTTGACACATTTTGTCTTATATCTCCAGAAATTGGTATCGTATAGAGCCAAAATTTTGCACAATGTTGCAAAATACTACAATTGACGTTAGTACAAGTTTTTGTTGCAATCTGATGAATAGTTCACGAAAAAAAATTTTTTTTTTCGAAAAAATTAAAAGAAATATTTTTTTAAAAATTACCAACATTTCGATCATAACAGAATTTTGCCAAAAGTTGCGCGTTTACATCCTCGAACTGACTACCAAGTTTCGATTCAACATCTTCTTTAGTTCCTGAAATATCAAGGAAATAACCTCAAAATTTTAAATGTCTATAACTCCTAAACCGTCCGGCCGATTTTGCCCGTTAACGAACTTAACCGTCGCATTTTGATCAGAAACCTACCCTGAAAGTTTGAAGTCGATAGGACCTTCGGTGCTCCTGTTATCGTGCCTACGGCCGGAAGGCCGGCCGGACGGCACCCTAAAATCTGACACCGGATTCGTGGTCAGGGAGTCCGAATTAGTCTATTAGCCAATTTTCAGCTCGAAATTCGAAAATTACAGACATTTGGACGAAATGATAGGACGATGTTCCCCTAGAACATACGCCCAAAAAGAGAAACGCCCTGTATACACATTTCTGAAAAATATATTATGAGAATCCATCCAAGGTTCCTATTCAGATAACGCTTTGTTTGTGGCAAAAATCAAATCAATCGCGTAATATTGTGCCGATAGAAAAAGAACACCCTGTATAGTAATGGTTTATTTTCAACGATGTAGGTCCCGAAAGTATATCATTTACAATTGAATACAATAGTACGATTTGTCGTGAAAAGCAGCAAGTTGCGATTGACGTTAAAAGAAAAACACCCTGTATGGAGTTTTCTGAAAAATATATTATAAGAATCCATCCAAGGTTCCTATTTGAATAACGCTTTGAGTGTGGCAAAAATCAATTCAATCGCGTAATATTGTGCCGATAGAAAAAGAACACCCTATATAGTAATGGTTTATTGTCAACGATGTAGGTCCCGAAAGCATTTCTTTTATCACAATTGAATACAATAGTACGATTCTTCGTGAAAAGCAGCAAGTTGTGATTGCTTGATTAAAAGAAAAACACCCTGTATAGAGAACTCTGAAAAAGATATTATAAGAATCCATCCAAGGTTCCTATTTGAATAACGCTTTGTTTGTTGCACAAATCAAATCAATCGCGTAATATTGTGCCGATAGAAAAACAACACCCTGTATAGTAATGGTTTATTTTAAACGATGTAGGTCCCGAAAGTTTATCTTTTATCATAATTGAATACAATAGTACGATTTGTCGTGAAAAGCAGCAAGTTGCGATTGACGTTAAAAGAAAAACACCCTGTATAGAGATTCCACAAATATACATTATAAGAATCCATCCAAGATTCCTATTTAGATAACGGTTTGTTTGTGGCACGAATCAATACAATCGTGTAAAATTTTGCCGTGAAAAAAACAACACCCCGTATAGTAATGGTTTATTTTCAACGATATACACAACACAACACAAAGTTTCATCGAAATTGGTCGAGCCGTTTTAGAGTAACCATAAATCGATCGGGGTGTCCCCTACAGTATGCTATTGTGAATCAGAGACGCGCCGAATCAATAACACGAAGGTCCCATCGCAATATGTTAGAAGTTTTTGAGTTACTAAAAACCGAATATAGCGTCACGTAGCGAATCGTATTGAGAACCAAAGGCCTTCCGAAACACAATCACAAAGATTCATCAAAATCGGTATAGCCATTTTTGGATTCCTATGAACCGATTATAGTGCCACCAACCGGGGAATATTGTGGATCTGAAACCTACTCTCAGATACACACACAAAGTTTCATCGAAATTGTTCCAGTCGTTTTTGAGTTGTTATAAACCGAACTCAGCGCCACCTAACGGGTGCACACAAAGTTTCATCGAAATGGGTAAAGCCGTTTCGGAGTTGACATTTATTTAAAAACACCCTGTATAACAGCGGTTATCTTTTCGTAACGGATTTACAATGAAGAGAATTCTCTTCACGATAATTCTCGCGCAGTGATATCTCACTTAAGACCCTGTGTAGCAATAGTTTTTCATTTTCGACCGTTAATTTTCTACTTAAATGGTTGAATATTTTGTGTAATTTCAATGCAAAACATTCAAAATTATACGTTCATTTTTGGATCAAAAATAATCAAGGCTGTGTCCTTGGTTGCGTAAGGTACCTATTCATTACATACATTCACGGTTGGATAAAAAATAAACAATGCATTGAACGCGGTGGCGTAGGTTCATATTCAACTACATACATTCACAATTGGATCAAAAATATTCAATGCTGTGTCTTTGGTTAAGTAAGGTCCTTGTTCAAATACATACACTCACAGTTGGATAAAAAATAAACGATGCAATGAACGCGGTAGCGTAGGTTCCTATTCAAATACATACAAAAATCCGTCTGATTGAACCATTGATTATAGATATCGTAACTTGACGAATAGATCCAAATCCCGTTTTCGACAGTTAATTATCTGCTTAGTTTGAATATTTCGATTAATTTAAAAGAAGAATTTTCAAACAAACGAAAATTTAATATAGATTTCGTAATTTGACGAAAAGATCAATAGCCCATGATGAGTTTACACGGGAATAACACACTCAGAAGTTTTCATTCTATAAAAATGAAGAAAAATTATAACGTCAACGATTGCCGGCCACTCCGAGATTCGATCCAGCTGCCCCGCGATGCAACCGTTCATCCTAGGACGCTTCCCTGCCGGCCACTTTCGCTATAGGTAAAAGTAGGAATTATGCTCTATATAAAGGTTTTATAGCACTGGGATGATTTCCGTCCTTCGATTTCCAGAATATCGTCAATTCTGTCAAGCGAACGCTCGAAATTGGCGACTTGTTCATATTTCTCGCAATTTTTCTTAACGATTTCGAGATTTTCGACTAATTCCGTTGGAAGCTTGAATTCGATTTGACAATTCGACCCTCATTCGGACTGAACACTATGACGTTGAAGGAATCGCGAAAAGATTTTGCACAGAATTACGATACGATTTCTACAACGATATCATTTGAAAATACTCACGTTTCGTAAAAGATTCCAAAATTCGACGGAAAGATTAAATTCAGGCGATATCCCATCATACTTCATACACCTGTCAACAACTAAAAAATGTTTCCTTAGGATACATTCGATTGAATTTTGAATTCGTATATAAATGTCTGCAAGTAAAAATCGGCAATATCGTCAAAAGTGTAGATCGATAATTACCTTATTTTACGTTCTCCACTTTCGGACCTTTTCATCAAAATTCTTTCCTCGAAGATACCTACCAGTCATTTCAACATAGAATTTGATAGAACACATTATTTCTCAAATATCGAAAATTCTGCCATGCGATCGCTCCAAATCGGCGACTCTATCATATTTCTTCTTATTTCTAGCAATGTATCTTCAAGATTCGAGATTATCGACAAATTCCGTTCGAAATTCTAATTCTATTTGACGTTTATCGCAACTCATTCGCGATAATATCAAACTGACAGAAGTTTCTTTCATCTGTGATCGAAGTAAAACATCCACGTTTCATCTTCTATAGCAGGACCCGAAGTCGGTCGAGCGAAGCCGAACCGGTCTAAACGTCACATTTCACCGAGGTTTTCAAAATATGTCAAAGTTTGCGATCTTTTTACGGAAAAAGAGAACGTTTTATCGAAAATCGAGATCCGTTACGGACTACCAACGAATCTCGTCTTTCGGACCCCGACGAAATACCTTTTCGAGCGTCGCGTCCTCGCCAGATCTCTCCCATACCGATTCGCACATTTAGCAGAAAAGGCCGTTTTCGCCCGAATTTACGATTTATGTAAAAATACTCCCCACGTTTTCTCTCGTCAAAGACGGATACCCGGAGAAAATTTCGTTTTTTCTCGTTCCCTTTTCCACCTCGAATCGCCCCTCGCCCCTCGAATAACCGACGAAAAAATCGAAAATATCGACCTCCTCGAGGAAAAAATCTTTTTTGACCTCTCTCTGTGATCCCGAGATCTTGGCGTTAGTAATATATGTAAACTAGTTGGCCCGCAGATCTACCTAGCCAGTAGATCTACATTTTTCCAGTAGATCAATATTTTTCCGGTAGATCTACATTTTTTGAACTTGAAAGTTCGAAATCGTTCGAGCCATATCTGAATTTCTATAGACCTACTGCAACCTGACACATACTCACATATACACACCAAGTTTCATCGAAATCGGTGTAGCCGTTCTTGAGTTTCTATAAACCGAATACAGCGCCACCTACCGGTCACCTATTGTGACCCTGAGACACACTCAAACACGCACACAATGTTTCATTAAAATCGGCCAAGCCATTTCTGAGTTTCTATAGACCGATTGCAGCGCCACCTGCCGGGGTATATAGCAGACCTGACACACCTACTCAGATACACACACAAACTTTCATCATAATCGGTCGAGCCATTTCACCTACCGGATGCTATTGTGAAGCCCTTTCGGAAAACAGCCTGTATAACAGCGGTTATCCTTTCGCAACAATTTTACAATGTTGAAAATACTGTTCATGTTAAATTGTTATCTTGAGGTGGCAACTGGGCCAATTTGCCTATCAGAGAATTATGGAACTCTCCCCAAGATAACAGGATTCCGTTGGAAGCTCGAACTCTATTTGACAATTTGACCCTCATTCGGACTGAAAACCATGACGTTGAAGGAATCGCGAAAATATTTCGTACAGAAATACGATACGATTTCTACAACGATAACATTCGAAAATACTCACGTTTCGTAAAAGATTCCAAAATTCGACAGAAAGATTAAATTCAGTCGATATCCCATCATACTTCATACAACCAACTGTCAACAACTAAAAAATGTTTCCTTAGAATACATTCGATAGGATTTCGAATTCGTATATAAACGCCTGCAAGTGAAAATCGGTAATATCGTCGAAAGTATAAATCGATAATTACCTTATTTTACGTTCTCCAACTCCGGCCCGTTTCATCAAAAATCTTTCCTCGAAGAATCTTTCCTGATATTTCTCAAATATCAAAAATTCTGCCATGCGATCGCTCGAAATCGGCGACTCTATCATATTTCTTCTTATTTCTAGCAATGTATCTTCACGATTCATGATTTTCGACAAATTCCGTTCGATATTCTAATTCTATTTGACATTTATCCCAACTCATTCGCAAAGAAAACGTCGATAAATTCAAACTGACAGTTTCTTTCATCTGTGATCGAAGTAAAACATCCACGTTTTATCTTCTATAGCAGGACCCGAAGTCGGTCGAGCGAAGCCGAACCGGTCTAAACGTCACATTTCACCGAGGTTTTCAAAATATGTCAAAGTTTGCGATCTTTTTACGGAAAAAGAGTAGGTTTTATCGAAAATCGGGCTGCGTTACAAACTACCTACGAATCTCGTCTTCCGGCCCCCGACGAAATAACTTTCCGAGCGTCGCCTCCTCGCGAGATTTCTATCGTTACCGATTTGGACGTTAGGCGGAAAACGGAGATTTCACCCGATTTCACGATTTTTTTTTTAAATACTCACCACGTTTTCTCTCGTCGAAGACGGATACCCGGAGAAAATTTCGTCTTTTCTCTTTCCCGTTTACACCTCGAATCCCCCCTCGCCCCTCGAATAACCGACGAAAAAATCGAAAATATCGACCTCCTAGAGGAAAAAACTTTTTTGACATCTCTCTGTGATCCCGAGATCTTTACATTAGTAGAATAAACTAGTGGCCCGCAGTCTATTGTTGGAGGCTTCGATAAGCCGGTAGTTTTTATAAATAGGTAAAATTTGATGAAAAAAAAAATTTTTTTAAAAATAAAAAAAAAATTTAAAAAAAATTTGAAAAATGAATATTTGAAGAAAAAAATTAATATAAAAAATTGAGAAAATATTGAAAAAAAAATGAAAAAAAAAATTATAAAAATAAAATTTTTTGAAAATTTCAAAATTGAAGAAAAAAAAATTATTAAAAAAATTTGAACTATAAAAAAAATTTAAATTATAAATAAAATGGAATTATAAAAAAGAGAAACACCCTGTATACACATTTCTGCAAAATAAATTATGAGAATCCAAGGTTCCTATTCAGATAACGCTTTGTTTGTGGCAAAAATCAAATCAATCGCGTAATATTGTGCCGGTAGAAAAAGAACACCCTGTATAGTAATGGTTTATTTTCAACGATGTAGGTCCCGAAAGTATATCATTTATCACAATTGAATACAATAGTACGATTTGTCGTGAAAAGCAGCAAGTTGCGATTGACGTTAAAAGAATAACACCCTGTATGGAGTTTTCTGAAAAATATATTATAAGAATCCATCCAAGTTTCCTATTTCAATAACGCTTTGAGTGTGGCAAAAATCAAATCAATCGCGTAATATTGTGCCGATAGAAAAAGAACACCCTATATAGTAATGGTTTATTTTCAACGATGTAGGTCCCGGAAGCATTTCTTTTACCACGATTGAATACAATAGTACGATTCTTCGTGAAAAGCAGCAAGTTGTGATTGATTGATTAAAAGAAAAACACCCTGTATAGAGATTTCTGAAAATTTTATTATAAGAATCCATCCAAGGTTCCTATTTGAATAACGCTTTGTTTGTGACACAAATCAAATCAATCGCGTAATATTGTGCCGATAGAAAAAGAACACCCTGTATAGTAATGGTTCATTTTCAACGATGTAGGTCCCGAAAGTTTATCTTTTATCATAATTTAATACAAGAGTACGATTTGTCATGAAAAGCAGCAAGTTGATATTGACGTTAAAAGAAAAATACCCTGTATAGAGATTTCTCAAAAATACATTATAAGAATCCATCCAAGATTCCTATTTAGATAACGGTTTGTTTGTGGCACGAATCAATTCAATCGTGTAAAATTGTGCCGTGAAAAAAAGAACACCCCGTATAGTAATGGTTTATTTTCAACGATATACACAACACAACCCAAAGTTTCATCGAAATTGGTCGAGCCGTTTTAGAGTAACCATAAATCGATCGGGGTGTCCCCTACAGTATGCTATTGTGAATCAGAGACGCGCCGAATCAAAAACACGAAGGTCCCATCGCAATATGTAAGAAGTTTTTGAGTTACTAAAAACCGAATATAGCGTCACGTAGCGAATCGTATTGAGAACCAAAGGCCTTCCGAAACACAATCACAAAGATTCATCAAAATCGGTATAGCCATTTTTGGGTTCCTGTGAACCGATTATAGTGCCACCTACCGGGGAATATTGTGGATCTGAAACCTACTCTCAGATACACATACAAAGTTTCATCGAAATTGGTCCAGTCGTTTTTGAGTTGTTATAAAACGAATTCAGCGCCACCTAACGGGTTGACATTTATTTAAAAACACCCTGTATAACAGCGGTTATCTTTTCGTAACGGTTTTACAATGATGAGAATTCTCTTCACGATAAATCTCTTGGGGTGATATCTCACTTAAGACCCTGTGTAGCAATGGTTTTTCATTTTCGACGGTTAATTTTCTACTTAAATGGTTGAATATTTTGTGTTTTCAATGCAACTCATTCAAAATTATACGTTCATTTTTGGATCAAAAATAATCAATGTTGTGTCTGTGGTTGCGTAAGGTACCTATTCATATACATACATTCACGGTTGGATAAAAAATAAACAATGCATTGAACGCGGTGGCGTAGGTTCATATTCAAATAAATACATTCACAATTGGATCAAAAATATTCAATGCTGTGTCTTTGGTTAAGTAAGGTCCTTGTTCAAATACATACACTCACAGTTGGATCAAAAATAAACAATGCAATGAACGTGGTGGCGTAGGTTCCTACTCAAATACATACAAAAATCCGTCTGATGGAACCATTGATTATAGATATCGTAACTTGACGAAAAGATCCATATCCCATTTTCGACAGTTAATTATCTGCTTAAAGTTTGAATATTTCGATTAATTTAAAAGAAGAATTTTCAAACAAACGGAAATTCAATATAGATTTCGTAATTTGACGAAAAGATCAATAGCCCATGATGAGTTTACACGGGAATAACACACTCTGAAGTTTTCATTCCGTAAAAATTAAAAAAACTATAACGTCAACGATTGCCGGCTACTCCGAGATTCGATCCGGCTGCCCCGCGATGCTGACCGTTGATCATAGGACGCTTCCCACCCGTCCACTTTCGCTATAGAAAAGGGTAGGAATTATGCTCTATATAAAGGTTTTATAGCACTGGGATGATTTCCTTCCTTCGATTTCCAGAATATCGTCAATTCTGTCAAGCGATCGCTCGAAATTGGCGACCCGTTCATATTTCTCGCAATTTTTCTTGACGATTTCGAGATTTTCGACTAATTCCGTTCGAAATTCAAATTCGATTTGACATTTCGCGCCGCTCGTTCGGACCGAAAGAGTCGACCTTGCAGGAGCCGCGCTAAAATTCAGCACAGAAATACGTGAAACGTCAGAATGTTTTCGATTTTCGCAAAAAGTCACATTTTCTTATCGTTCTTCCGGGAAAACGAAGATAAGATCGAAAGCAGATATAGCCTATCCGGTATATTCGAATCTCTTCTTCGCTTCCCCGCGGACTCGTCGTTTCTAACGTCGCCGTTCGTTCGATCTCGTTTCCTTCATTTTGCACCTTTTGTCAAAATTGGCGTTTTTTCGCATTTTCGTGATTTTTTTTAAAATACACCCCCACCTTTTCGATCCAAAAACGCGAAACTCTACGAAACTTCCGTGTTTTCTCTCGCTAAACCCCCTCAAGATTTCCCCCCAATCCCCCTCCTAACCACCAAAAAAACACCACGTTTACAACGACATTCTCGAAAAGTTTCCCTTGATCTACTTCGATGGTTCAAGTCTTCACTTTAGTATAAGTATAGATCTACCTAGCCAGAAGATCTACATTTTTCCAGTAGATCAATATTTTTCCGGTAGATCTACATTTTTCCGGTAGATCTACATTTTTCCGGTAGATCTACATTTTTTGAACTTGAAAGTTCGAAATCGTTCAAGCCATATCTGAATTTCTATAGACCTACTGCAACCTGACACATACTCACATATACACACCAAGTTTAATCGAAATCGGTGCAGCCGTTCTTGAGTTTCTATAAACCGAATACAGCGCCACCTACCGGTCACCTATTGTGACCCTGAGACACACTCAAACACGCACACAATGTTTCATTAAAATCGGCCAAGCCATTTCTGAGTTTCTATAGACCGATTGCAGCGCCACCTGCCGGGGTATATAGCAGACCTGACACACCTACTCAGATACACACACAAACTTTCATCAAAATCGGTCGAGCCATTTCACCTACCGGATGCTATTGTGAAGCCCTTTCGGAAAACAGCCTGTATAACAGCGGTTATCCTTTCGCAACAATTTTACAATGTTGAAAATACTGTTCATGTTAAATTGATATCTTGAGGTGGCAACTGGGCCAATTTGCCTATCAGAGAATTATGGAACTCTCCCTACGATTGCAGGATTCCGTTGGAAGCTCGAACTCTATTTGACAATTTGACCCTCATTCGGACTGAAAACCATGACGTTGAGGAATCGCGAAAATATATCGTACAGAAATACGATACGATTTCTACAACGATAACATTCGAAAATACTCACGTTTCGTAAAAGATTCCAAAATTCGACAGAAAGATTAAATTCAGTCGATATCCCATCATACTTCATACAACCAACTGTCAACAACTAAAAAATGTTTCCTTAGAATACATTCGATAGGATTTCGAATTCGTATATATATATATATATATTCGTATGAACAATTAATCAACACATTGATCAATTCACAATTCACTAAATTAAATATCAAATGCCTGCAAGTGAAAATCGGTAATATCGTCGAAAGTATAGATCGATAATTACCTTATTTTACGTTCTCCAACTCCGGCCCGTTTCATCAAAAATCTTTCCTCGAAGATAGGTATCTACCAGTCATTTCAACTTAGAATTTGATAGAATACATTATTTCTCAAATATCAAAAATTCTGCCATGCGATCGCTCGAAATCGGCGACTCTATCATAATATTTCTTCTTATTTCTAGCAATGTATCTTCACGATTCATGATTTTCGACAAATTCCGTTCGATATTCTAATTCTATTTGACATTTATCCCAACTCATTCGCAAAGAAAACGTCGATAAATTCAAACTGACAGTTTCTTTCATCTGTGATCGAAGTAAAACATCCACGTTTTATCTTCTATAGCAGGACCCGAAGTCGGTCGAGCGAAGCCGAACCGGTCTAAACGTCAAATTTCACCGAGGTTTTCAAAATATGTCAAAGTTTGCGATCTTTTTACGGAAAAAGAGTAGGTTTTATCGAAAATCGGGCTGCGTTACAAACTACCTACGAATCTCGTCTTCCGGCCCCCGACGAAATAACTTTTCGAGCGTCGCCTGCTCGCGAGATTTCTATCGTTACCGATTTGGACGTTTAGCGGAAAACGGAGATTTCACCCGATTTCACGATTTTTTTTTAAATACTCACCACGTTTTCTCTCGTCAAAGACGGATACCCGGAGAAAATTTCGTCTTTTCTCTTTCCCGTTTACACCTCGAATCACCCAACGCCCCTCAAATAACCGACGAAAAAATCGAAAATACCGACCTCCTAGAGGAAAAAACTTTTTTGACATCTCTCTGTGATCCCGAGATCTTTACATTAGTAGAATAAACTAGTGGCCCGCAGTCTATTGTTGGAGGCTTCGATTAGCCAGTAGTTTTTATTCATAGGTAAAATTTGATGAAAAAAAAATTAAAAAAAAAAATTAAAAAAAAATTGAGAAAAATATTGAAAAAAAGTGAAAAAAAAATTATAAAAAAAATTTTTTTTTAAATTTCAAAATTGAAAAAAAAATCATTAAAAAAATTTTAACTATAAAAAAAATTTAAATTATAAATAAAACGGAATTATAAAATACCCTGTATACGCATTTCTGAAAAATATATTATGAGAATCCATCTAAGGTTCCTATTCAGATAATGCTTTGTTTGTGGAACAAATCAAATCAATCGCGTGATATTGTGCCGATAGAAAAAGAACATCCTGTATAGTAATGGTTTATTTTCAACGATGTAGGTCCCGAAAGTATATCATTTATTACAATCGCACGATTTATCGTGAAAAGCGGCAAGTTGCGATTGACGTTAAAAGAAAAACACCCTGTATATAGATTTCTGAAAAATACATTATGAGAATCCATCCAAGGTTCCTATTCAGATAACGCTCCGTTTGTGCAACAAATCAAATCAATCGCGTAATATTGTGCCGAAAGAAAAAGAACACCCTGTATAATAATGGATTATTTTCAACGATGTAGGTCCCAAAAGTATATATTTTAACACAATTGATTACAATAGCACGATTTGTCGTGAAAAGCAGCAAGTTGCGATTGACGTTAAAAGAAAAACACCCTGTATAGAGATATCTGAAAAATACATTATAAGAATCCATCCAAGATTCCTATTTAGATAAAGGTTTGTTTGTGGCAAAAATCAAATCAATAGCGTAATATTTTGCCAATAGAAAAAGAACACCCTGTATAGTAAAGGTTTATTTTCAACGATGTAGGTCCCGAAAGTATATCTTTTATCACACTTGAATACAATAGTACGATTTTTCGTGAAAAGCAGCAAGTTGTGATTGACGTTAATAGAAATACACCCTGTATGGAGATTTCTGCAAAATATATTATGAGAATCCATCCAAGGTTCCTATTTGAATGACGCTTTGTTTGTGGCACAAATCAAATCAATCGCGTAATATTGTGCCGATAGAAAAAGAACACTCTGTATAGTATTGGTTTATTTTCAACGATGTAGGTCCCGAAAGTATATCATTAATCACAATCGAATACAATAGTACGATTTGTCGTGAAAAGCAGCAAGTTGCGATTGACGTTGAAAGAAAAACACCCTGTATAGAGATTTCTAAAAAATACATTATAAGAATCCATCCAAGATTCCTATTTAGATAACGGTTTGTTTGCGGCATAAATCAAATCAATCGCGTAATATTGTGCCGATAGAAAAAGAACATCCTGTATAGTAATGGTTTATTTTCAACGATGTAAGTCCCGAAAGTATATCTTTTATCACAATTGAATACAATAGTACGATTTTTCGTGAAAAGGAGCAAGTTTTGATTGACGTTAAAAGAAAAACACCCTGTATGGAGTTTTCTGAAAAATATATTATAAGAATCCATCCAAGGTTCCTATTTGAATAACGCTTTGAGTGTGGCAAAATTCAAATCAATCGCGTAATATTGTGCCGATAGAAAAAGAACACCCCATATAGTAACGGTTTATTTTCAACGATGTAGGTCCCGAAAGCATTTCTTTTATCACAATTGAATACAATAGTACGATTCTTCGTGAAAAGCAGCAAGTTGTGATTGATTGATTAAAAGAAAAACACCCTGTATAGAGGTTTCTGAAAAATATATTATAAGAATCCATCCAAGGTTCCTATTTGAATAACGCTTTGTTTGTGGCACAAATCAAATCAATCGCGTAATATTGTGCCGATAGAAAAAGAACACCCTGTATAGTAATGGTTTATTTTCAACGATGTAGGTCCCGAAAGTTTATCTTTTATCATAATTGAATACAATAGTACGATTTGTCGTGAAAAGCAGCAAGTTGCGATTGACGTTAAAAGAAAAACACCCTGTATAGAGATTTCTCAAAAATACATTATAAGAATCCATCCAAGATTCCTATTTAGATAACGGTTTCTTTGTGGCACGAATCAATTCAATCGTGTAAAATTGTGCCGTGAAAAAAAGAACACCCCGTATTGTAATGGTTTATTTTCAACGATATACACAACACAACACAAAGTTTCATCGAAATTGGTCGAGCTGTTTTTGAGTAACCATAAATCCATCGGGGTGCCCCCTACAGTATGCTATTGTGAATCAGAGACGCGCCGAATCAAAAACACGAAGCATCGCAATATGTTAGAAGCTTTTGAGTTACTAAAAACCGAATATAGCGTCACGTAGCGAATCGTATTGAGAACCAAAGGCCATCCGAAACACAATCACAAAGATTCATCAAAATCGGTATAGCCATTTTTGGGTTCCTGTGAACCGATTATAGTGCCACCTACCGGGGAATATTGTGGATTGAAACCTACTCTCAGATACACACACAAAGTTTCATCGAAATCGTTCCAGTCGTTTTTGAGTTGTTATAAACCGAATTCAGCGCCACCTAACGGGTGCACACAAAGTTTCATCAAAATGGGTAAAGCCGTTTCGGAGTTGACATTCATTTAAAAACACCCTGTATTACAGCGGTTATCTTTTCGTAACGGTTTTACAATGATGAGAATTCTCTTCACGATAAATCTCTTGCGGTGATATCTCACTTAAGACCCTGTGTAGCAATGGTTTTTCATTTTCGACCGTTAATTTTCTACTTGAATGGTTGAATATTTTGTGTAATTTCAATGCAAAACATTCAAAATTATACGTTCATTTTTGGATCAAAATAATCAAGGCTGTGTATGTGGTTGCGTAAGGTACCTATTCATATACATACATTCACGGTTGGATAAAAAATAAACAATGCATTGAACGCGGTGGCGTAGGTTCATATTCAAATACAAACATTCACAATTGGATCAAAAATATTCAATGCTGTGTCTTTGGTTAAGTAAGGTCCTTGTTCAAATACATACACTCACAGTTGGATCAAAAATAAACAATGCACTGAACGCGGTGGCGTAGGTTCCTAATCAAATACATACAAAAATCCGTCTGATGGAACCATTGATTATAGATATCGTAACTTGACGAAAAGATCCAAATCCCATTTTCGACCCTGCTTAAAGTTTGAATATTTCGATTAATTTAAAAGAAGAATTTTCAAACAAACGGAAATTCAATATAGATTTCGTAATTTGACGAAAAGATCAATAGCCCATGATGAGTTTACACGGGAATAACACACTCTTAAGTTTTCATTCCGTAAAAATGAAAAATATTATAACTTCAACGATTGCCGGCCACTCCGAGAATCGATCCCGCCGCCCCGCGATGCTGACCTTTAAGCCCGCGACGCTTCCGTCCCGGCCACTTTCGCTATAGATAAAAGTAGGAATTATGCTCTATATAAAGGTTTTATAGCACTGGGATGATTTCCGTCCTTCGATTTCCAGAATATCGTCAATTCTGTCAAGCGATCGATCGAAATCGGTTACTCGTTCATATTTCTCGCAATTTTTCTTGACGATTTCGAGATTTTCGACTGATTCCGTTCGAAATTCAAATTCGATTTGACATTTCGCGCCGCTCGTTCGGACCAAAACAGTCGACCTTGCAGGAACCGCGCTAAAATTCAGCACAGAAATACGTGAAACGTCAGAATGTTTTCAATTTTCGCAAAAAGTCACATTTTCTTATCGTTCTTACGGGAAAACGAATGAAAAGATCGAAAGCAGATATAGCCTATCCGGTAATTTCGAATCTCTTCTTCGCTTTCCCGCGGACTCGTCGTTTCTAACATCGCCGTTCGTTCGATCTCGTTTCCTTCATTTTGCACCTTTGCCAAAATTTGCGTTTTTTCGCATTTTCGTGAATTTTTTAAAAATACACCCCCATCCTTTCTCTTCAAAAACGCGAAACTCTACGAAACTTCCGTGTTTTCTCTCGCTAAACCCCCTCAAGATTCCCCCCCAATCTCCCTCCTAACGACCAAAAAAACACCACGTTTACAACGACCTTCTCAAAAAGTTTCCCTTGATCTACTTCGATGGTCCAAGTCTTCACTTTAGTATATGTATTGACTAGTAGCCAGCAGTCCATATTTTGGGATTCAGATGAGCCAGCAGATCTACCTAGCAATAGATCTACATTTTTCTGGTAGATCTACATTTTTACGGTAGATCTACATTTTTCCGGTAGATCTACATTTTCCGGTAGATTTACATTTTTCCAGTAGATCTACATTTTTTCAGTAGATCTACACTTTTCCGGTAGATCTACATTTTCCTGGTAGATCTGCATTTTTCCAGTAGATCTACATTTTTTTGGTAGATCAATATAATCGGTAGATAAATTGAATCGGTAGATCAATTGAACCGGTAGTTCAATGCCATCTAAGGGGACCTAATCTGTCGAGGCATTTCTGAGTTTCTTCAGATCGATAGCAGCGCCACCTACCAGGGTATATTGCGGACCTGACACATACTCAGATACACATATTAAGTTTCATCGAAATCAGTTCAGCCGTTCTTGAGTTTCTATAAACCGAATACAGCGCCACCTACCGGTAACTTATTGTGACCCTGAGACACACTCAAACACGCACACAATGTTCTATCAAAATCGGTCGAGCCATTTCTGAGTTCCTATAGAGCATTATCAGCGCCACCTACCGGATGCTATTGTGAAGCAAGGACACACCGAAACACACAAACAAAGTTTCATCAAAAGCGGTCAAGTCGTTTCGGAGTTGACATTTTTACACATAAAAAATAAACAATGCATTGAACGCGGTGGCGTAGGTTCATATTCGAATACATACATTCACAATTGGATCAAAAATATTCAAAGCTTTGTCTTTGGTTAAGTAAGGTCCTTGTTCAAATACATACACTCACAGTTGGATCAAAAATAAACAATGCAATGAACGCGGTGCCGTAGGTTCCTATTCAAATACATACAAAAATCCGTCTGATGGACCATTGATTATAGATATCGTAACTTGACGAAAAAAATCCAAATCCCATCTTCAGCAGTTAATTATCTGCTTAAAGTTTGAATATTTCGATTAATTTAAAAGAAAAATTTTCAAACAAACGCAAATTCAATATAGATTTCGTAATTTGACGAAAAGATCAATAGCCCATAATGAGTTTACACGGGAATAACACACTCTTAAGTTTTCATTCCGTAAAGATGAAAAATATTATAACTTCTACGATTGCCGGCCAACTCCGAGATTCGATCCCGCCGCCCCGCGATGCTGACCCTTTTTCCCGCGACGCTTCCGTCCCGGCCACTTTCGCTATAGGTATAAGTAGGAATTATGCTCTATATGAAGGTTTTGTAGCACTGGGACGATTTCCGTCTTTCGATTTTCACAATATCGTCAATCCTGTCAAGCAATCGATCGAAATCGGTTACTCGTTCATATTTCTCGCGGTTTTTCTAGACGATTTCAAGATTTTCGAGTGATTCCGTTCGAAATTCAGATTCGATTTGACATTTGTCGTGCCTCGTTCGGATCGAAAACGTCGACCGTGAAGGAGCCGCGTTAAAATTCGCCACAGAAATACGTGAAACGTCAGAATTTCGTCGATTCTCGCAAAAAGTCACATTTTCCTATCGTTCTTCCGGGAAAACGAAAGAGTGAATCGAAAAAAGGGCTCAGCTACGGACTAATTTCGAATCTCGTCTTCGCGTTCCCGCAAATACCGTCGTTCCGAACGCCACCCGTCCTCCGATCTCCTTTCCTTCATTTCGTACCTTTCGCCAAAATCGGCGTTTTTTCGCCGAAATCAGTTCAGCCGTTCTTGAGTTTCTATAAACCGAATACAGCGCCACCTACCGGTAACTTATTGTGACCCTGAGACACACTCAAACACGCACACAATGTTCTATCAAAATCGGTCGAGCCATTTCTGAGTTCCTATAGAGCATTATCAGCGCCACCTACCGGATGCTATTGTGAAGCAAGGACACACCGAAACACACAAACAAAGTTTCATCAAAAGCGGTCAAGTCGTTTCGGAGTTGACATTTTTACACATAAAAAATAAACAATGCATTGAACGCGGTGGCGTAGGTTCATATTCGAATACATACATTCACAATTGGATCAAAAATATTCAAAGCTGTGTCTTTGGTTAAGTAAGGTCCTTGTTCAAATACATACACTCACAGTTGGATCAAAAATAAACAATGCAATGAAGGCGGTGCCGTAGGTTCCTATTCAAATACATACAAAAATCCGTCTGATGGACCATTGATTATAGATATCGTAACTTGACGAAAAAAATCCAAATCCCATCTTCAGCAGTTAATTATCTGCTTAAAGTTTGAATATTTCGATTAATTTAAAAGAAAAATTTTCAAACAAACGCAAATTCAATATAGATTTCGTAATTTGACGAAAAGATCAATAGCCCATGATGAGTTTACACGGGAATAACACACTCTTAAGTTTTCATTCCGTAAAGATGAAAAATATTATAACTTCTACGATTGCCGGCCAACTCCGAGATTCGATCCCGCCGCCCCGCGATGCTGACCCTTTTTCCCGCGACGCTTCCGTCCCGGCCACTTTCGCTATAGGTATAAGTAGGAATTATGCTCTATATGAAGGTTTTGTAGCACTGGGACGATTTCCGTCTTTCGATTTTCACAATATCGTCAATCCTGTCAAGCAATCGATCGAAATCGGTTACTCGTTCATATTTCTCGCGGTTTTTCTAGACGATTTCAAGATTTTCGAGTGATTCCGTTCGAAATTCAGATTCGATTTGACATTTGTCGTGCCTCGTTCGGATCGAAAACGTCGACCGTGAAGGAGCCGCGTTAAAATTCGCCACAGAAATACGTGAAACGTCAGAATTTCGTCGATTCTCGCAAAAAGTCACATTTTCCTATCGTTCTTCCGGGAAAACGAAAGAGTGAATCGAAAAAAGGGCTCAGCTACGGACTAATTTCGAATCTCGTCTTCGCGTTCCCGCAAATACCGTCGTTCCGAACGCCACCCGTCCTCCGATCTCCTTTCCTTCATTTCGTACCTTTCGCCAAATTCGGCGTTTTTTCGCCTTTTCGCGATTTTTTTAAAAATACACCCCCGTCTTTTCGCTCCGAAAACGCGAAACCCTACGAAACTTCCGTCTTTTTCCTCGCGAAACCCCTCGGAAATTTCCCCCCTTCCCCCCTCCTAACGTCCGAAAAATCTTCACGTTTACGGTAACATTTTCAAAAAAGTTTTTTTGTTCCTTTTCTATAGAACCCATCTTCATTTTAGTAATAGTGACTAGTGGCCCGCAGTCTATTGTTGGAGGCTTCGATTAGTCAGTAGTTTTTATTCATAGGTAAAATTAAATAAAAAAAAAAATTAAAAAAAAAATTGATAAAAATATTGAAAAAAAAATGAAAAAAAAAATTATAAATCAAAAATTTTGAAAATTTTAAAATAGAAGAAAAAAAAATTATTAAAAAAATTGTATCTAACTATAAAAAAACCCTGTATACACATTTCTGAAAAATATATTATGAGAATCCATCCAAGGTTCCTATTCAGATAACGCTTTGTTTGTGGCAAAAATCAAATCAATCGCGTAATATTGTGCCGATAGAAAAAGAACACCCTGTATAGTAATGGTTTATTTTCAACGATGTAGGTCCCGAAAGTATATCATTTACAATTGAATACAATAGTACGATTTGTCGTGAAAAGCAGCAAGTTGCGATTGACGTTAAAAGAATAACACCCTGTATGGAGTTTTCTGAAAAATATATTATAAGAATCCATCCAAGGTTCCTATTTGAATAACGCTTTGAGTGTGGTAAAAATCAATTCAATCGCGTAATATTGTGCCGATAGAAAAAGAACACCCTATATAGTAATGGTTTATTGTCAACGATGTAGGTCCCGAAAGCATTTCTTTTATCACAATTGAATACAATAGTACGATTCTTCGTGAAAAGCAGCAAGTTGTGATTGCTTGATTAAAAGAAAAACACCCTGTATAGAGATTTCTGAAAAATATATTATAAGAATCCATCCGAGGTTCCTATTTGAATAACGCTTTGTTTGTTGCACAAATCAAATCAATCGCGTAATATTGTGCCGATAGAAAAACAACACCCTGTATAGTAATGGTTTATTTTCAACGATGTAGGTCCCGAAAGTTTATCTTTTATCATAATTGAATACAATAGTACGATTTGTCGTGAAAAGCAGCAAGTTGCGATTGACGTTAAAAGAAAAACACCCTGTATAGAGATTCCACAAAAATACATTATAAGAATCCATCCAAGATTCCTATTTAGATAACGGTTTGTTTGTGGCACGAATCAATTCAATCGTGTAAAATTTTGCCGTGAAAAAAACAACACCCCGTATAGTAATGGTTTATTTTCAACGATATACACAACACAACACAAAGTTTCATCGAAATTGGTCGAGCCGTTTTAGAGTAACCATAAATAGATCGGGGTGTCCCCTACAGTATGCTATTGTGAATCAGAGACGCGCCGAATCAATAACACGAAGGTCCCATCGCAATATGTAAGAAGTTTTTGAGTTACTAAAAACCGAATATGGCGTCACGTAGCGAATCGTATTGAGAACCAAAGGCCTTCCGAAACACAATCACAAAGATTCATCAAAATCGGTATAGCCATTTTTGGATTCCTATGAACCGATTATAGTGCCACCTACCGGGGAATATTGTGGATCTGAAACCTACTCTCAGATACACACACAAAGTTTCATCGAAATTGTTCCAGTCGTTTTTGAGTTGTTATAAACCGAACTCAGCGCCACCTAACGGGTGCACACAAAGTTTCATCGAAATGGGTAAAGCCGTTTCGGAGTTGACATTTATTTAAAAACACCCTGTATAACAGCGGTTATCTTTTCGTAACGGATTTACAATGAAGAGAATTCTCTTCACGATAATTCTCGTGCAGTGATATCTCACTTAAGACCCTTTGTAGCAATGGTTTTTCATTTTCGACCGTTAATTTTCTACTTAAATGGTTGAATATTTTGTGTAATTTCAATGCAAAACATTCAAAATTATACGTTCATTTTTGGATCAAAAATAATCAAGGCTGTGTCCTTGGTTGCGTAAGGTACCTATTCATATACATACATTCACGGTTGGATAAAAAATAAACAATGCATTGAACGCGGTGGCGTAGGTTCCTATTCAAATACACACAAAAATCCGTCTGATTGAACCATTGATTATAGATATCGTAACGTGACGAATAGATCCAAATCCCGTTTTCGACAGTTAATTATCTGCTTAAAGTTTGAATATTTCGATTAATTTAAAAGAAGAATTTTCAAACAAACGGAAATTCAATATAGATTTCGTAATTTGACGAAAAGATCAATAGCCCATGATGAGTTTACACGGGAATAACACACTCAGAAGTTTTCATTCTATAAAAATGAAGAAAAATTATAACGTCAACGATTGCCGGCCACTCCGAGATTCGATCCGGCTGCCCCGCGATGGTGACCGTTGTTCGTAGGACGCTACCCCCCCGGCCACTTTCGCTATAGATAAAAGTAGGAATTATGCTCTATATAAAGGTTTTATAGCACTGGGATGATTTCCGTCCTTCGATTTCCAGAATATCATCAATTCTGTCAAGCGATCGCTCGAAATTGGCGAATTGTTCATATTTCTCGCAATTTTTCTTGACGATTTCGAGATTTTCGACTAATTCCGTTGGAAGCTTGAATTCTATTTGACAATTCGACCCTCATTCGGACTGAAAACTATGACGTTGAAGGAATCGCGAAAAGATTTCGCACAGAATTACGATACGATTTCTACAACGTTATCATTCGAAAATACTCACGTTTCGTAAAAGATTCCAAAATTCGACGGAAAGATTAAATTCAGGCGATATCCCATCACACTTCATACACCTGTCAACAAATAAAAAATTTTTCCTTAGGATACACTCGGTTGAATTTTGAATTCGTATATAAATGCCTGCAAGTAAAAATCGGTAATATCTTCAAGAGCGTAGATCGATAATTACCTTATTTCACGTTCTCCACTTTCGGACCGTTTCATCAAAATTCTTTCCTCGAAGATACCTACCAGTCATTTCAACTTAGAATTTGATAGAACACATTATTTCTCAAATATCGAAAATTCTGCCATGCGATCGCTCCAAATCGGCGACTCTATCATATTTCTTCTTATTTCTAGCAATGTATCTTCACGATTCGAGATTTTCGACTAATTCCGTTCGAAATTCTAATTCTATTTGACATTTATCGCAACTCATTCGCGATAAATTCAAACTGACAGAAGTTTCTTTCATCTGTGATCGAAGTAAAACATCCACGTTTCATCTTCTATAGCAGGACCCGAAGTCGGTCGAGCGAAGCCGAACCGGTCTAAACGTCACATTTCACCGAGGTTTTCAAAATATGTCAAAGTTTGCGATCTTTTTACGGAAAAAGAGAAGGTTTTATCAAAAATCGAGATCCGTTACGGACTACCTACGAATCTCGTCTTTCGGACCCCGACGAAATAACTTTTCGAGCGTCGCGTCCTCGCCAGATCTCTCCCATACCGATTCGCACCTTTAGCCGAGAAGGCCGTTTTCGCCCGAATTTACGATTTATTTAAAAATACTTCCCTCGTTTTCTCTCGTCGAAGACGGATACCCGGAGAAAATTTCGTCTTTTCTCGTTCCCTTTTCCACCTCGAGTCCCCCCTCGCCCCTCGAATAACCGTCGAAAAAATCGACCTCCTCGAGGAAAAAATCTTTTTTGACCTCTCTCTGTGATCCCGAGATCTTGGCGTTAGTAATAATAACAGTAGATCTACATTTTTCCGGCAGATCTACATTTTCCGGTAGATCTACATTTTTCCAGTAGATTTACATTTTTCGAACTTGAAAGTTCGAAATCTTTCGAGCCATATCTGAATTTCTATAGACCTACTGCAACCTGACACATACTAACATATACACACCAAGTTTCATCGAAATCGGTGCAGCCGTTATTGAGTTTCTATAAACCGAATACAGCGCCACCTACCGGTCACCTATTGTGACCCTGAGACACACTCAAACGCGCACACATTGTTTCATTAAAATCGGCCAAGCCATTTCTGAGTTTCTATAGACCGATTGCAGCGCCACCTGCCGGGGTATATAGCAGACCTGACACACCTACTCAGATACACACACACAAACTTTCATCAAAATCGGTCGAGCCATTTCACCTACCGGATGCTATTGTGAATCCGTTTCGGAAAACAGCCAGTATAACAGCGATGATCCTTTCGCAACAATGTTACAATGTTGAAAATATTGTTCATGTTAAATTGTTATCTTGAGGTGGCAACTGTGCCAATTTGCCTATCAGAGAATTATGGAACTCTCCCCACGATTCCAGGATTTTTTACCAATTCCGTTGGAAGCTCGAATTCTATTTGACAATTTGACCCTCATTCGGACTGAAAACCATTACGTTGAAGGAATCGCGAAAATATTTCGTACAGAAATACGATACGATTTCTACAACGATAACATTCGAAAATACTCACGTTTCGTAAAAGATTCCAAAATTCTACGGAAAGATTAAATTCAGTCGATATCCCATCATACTTCATACAACCAACTGTCAACAACTAAAAAATGTTTCCTTAGAATACATTCGATAGGATTTCGAATTGGTATATAAATGCCTGCAAGTGAAAATCGGTAATATTGTCGAAAGTATAGATCGATAATTACCTTATTTTACGTTCTCCAACTCCGGCCCGTTTCATCAAAAATCTTTCCTCGAAGATAGGTATCTACCAGTCATTTCAACTTAGAATTTGATAGAATACATTATTTCTCAAATATCAAAAATTCTGCCATGCGATCGCTCGAAATCGGCGACTCTATCATATTTCTTCTTATTTCTAGCAATGTATCTTCACGATTCATGATATTCGACAAATTCCGTTCGATATTCTAATTCTATTTGACATTTATCCCAACTCATTCGCAAAGAAAACGTCGATAAATTCAAACTGACAGTTTCTTTCATCTGTGATCGAAGTAAAACATCCACGTTTTATCTTCTATAGCAGGACCCGAAGTCGGTCGAGCGAAGCCGAACCGGTCTAAACGTCACATTTCACCGAGGTTTTCAAAATATGTCAAAGTTTGCGATCTTTTTACGGAAAAAGAGTAGATTTTATCGAAAATCGGGCTGCGTTACAAACTACCGACGAATCTCGTCTTCCGGCCCCCGACGAAATAACTTTCCGAGCGTCGCCTCCTCGCGAGATTTCTATCGTTACCGATTTGCGACTTTAGCGGAAAACGGAGTTTTCACTCGATTTCACGATTTTTTTTTAAATACTCCCCACGTTTTCTCTCGTCAAAGACGGATACCCGGAGAAAATTTCGTCTTTTCTCTTTCCCGTTTACACCTCGAATCCCCCTTCGCCCCTCGAATAACCGACGAAAAAATCGAAAATATCGACCTCCTAGAGGAAAAAACTTTTTTGACCTCTCTCTGTGATCCCGAGATCTTTACATTAGTAGAATAAACTAGTAGCCAGCAGCCCATATTTTGGGATTCAGATGAGCCAGCAGATCTACCTAGCAATAGATCCACATTTTTCTGGTAGATCTACATTTTTACGGTAGATCTACATTTTTCCAGTAGATTTACATTTTCCGGTAGATCTACATTTTTTTCGGTAGTTCTACATTTTTCCGGTAGATCTACATTTTCCGGTAGATCTGCATTTTTCCAGTAGATCAAAATTTTTTTGGTAGATCAATATAATCGGTAGGTCAATTGAACCCATAGTTCAATGCCATCTAACTGGTCCTGTTGTGATTCTGAGAATCATTCACACACGAAAGTCCCATCGAAATATGTCAGGAGTTTTTGAGTTGCTGAAAACCGAATATAGCGCTTCCTACCGAATCGTATTGTGAACATAAGGCCTTCCGAAACACAATCACAAAGATTCATCAAAATCGGTATAACCATTTTTGAGTTCCTGTAAACCAATTATAGTGCCACCTACCGGGGAATATTGTGGATCTGGAACTTAGTCAGATACACGCGCAAAGTTCCATCGAAATCGGTCCAGTCGTTCTTGAGTTGTTATAAACCGAATGCAGCACCACCTAACGGGTTTCTATTGTGACACTGAGAGCCACTCAAACACGTACACAATGTTTCATCAAAATCGGTCGAGGCATTTCTGAGTTTCTACAGACCGATAGCAGCGCCACCTACCGGGGTATATTGCGGACCTGACACATACTCAGATACACACACAAAGTTTCATCGAAATCGGTTCAGCCGTTCTTGAGTTTCTATAAACCCAATACAGCGGTTTCGGAGTTGACATTTTTTTAAAAACACCCAGTATAGCAGCGGTTATCATTTCGTAACGGTTTTACAGTGTTGAGAATTCTCTTTACGATAGATCTGTAGGGGTGACATTTTACTTGAAACACCCTGTATAGTTAATTTTCTGCTTAATGTTTGAATATTTTGAGTAATTTTAATGCAAAAATCCGTCCGATCGAACGGACATTCATTATAGATTTCGTAACTTACCGAAAAGATCCAAATCCCAAGATACGATTACTGGAGTACGCTCCTCTTAGTTTTTCATTGGGTAAAAATGAAAGAATACTAAGAAAAAGCTATTTCGGACGCTCGGAGATTCGATCCCGCCGCTCCGCGAGGCTCGGGAGCTATAAATCAATTTACCAACGCCTTAGACCGCTCGGCCATGCCAGCTTCGTGAATCGTTTCCGATTTTCTGGCAGATAAACATTTTATAGTACTGGGACGATTTCCGTCTTTCGATTTTCACAATTTCGTCAATACTGTCAAGCGATCGATCGAAATCGGTTACTCGTTCGTATTTCTCACGGTTTTTCTATTCGATTCCAAGATTTTCGAGTGATTCCGTTCGAAATTCAAATTCTATTTGACATTTATCGTGGCTCGTTCGGACCGAAAATGCGACCGTGAAGGAGCCGCGTTAAAATTCGCCACAGAAATACGTGAAACGTCAGAATTTTGTCGATTTTCGCGAAAAAGTCACATTTTCCTATCGTTCTTCCGGGAAAACGAAAGAGAGAATCAAAAAAAGGGCCGTGTTACGGACTAATTTCGAATCTCGTCTTCGCGTTCCCGCAAATACCTTCGTTCCGAACGCCACCGTTTCTCCGGATGCCTCCACACAATTTTGCACCTTTTGCCAAAATCGGCGTTTTTGCGATTTTTTTAAAAATACACCCCCTTCTTTTCGCTCCGAAAACGCGAAACCCTACGAAACTTCCGTCTTTTTCCTCGATAAAACCTCTGGAAATTTCCCCCTAACCCCCCTCCTAACATCCAAAAAAACGTCACGTTTATAGTAATATTTTCAAAAAAGTTTTTTTGTTCCTTTTCTATGAAACCCATCTTCATTTTAGTATTGGGACTAGTGGCCCGCAGTCTATTGTTGGAGGCTTCGATTAGCCAGTAGTTTTTATTCATAGGTAAAATTTGATAAAAAAAAAATTAAAAAAAAAAATTAAAAAAAAATTGAGAAAAATATTGAAAAAAAGTGAAAAAAAAATTATAAAAAAAATTTTTTTTAAATTTCAAAATTGAAAAAAAAATCATTAAAAAAATTTTAACTATAAAAAAAATTTAAATTATAAATAAAACGGAATTATAAAATACCCTGTATACGCATTTCTGAAAAATATATTATGAGAATCCATCTAAGGTTCCTATTCAGATAATGCTTTGTTTGTGGAACAAATCAAATCAATCGCGTAATATTGTGCCGATAGAAAAAGAACATCCTGTATAGTAATGGTTTATTTTCAACGATGTAGGTCCCGAAAGTATATAATTTATTACAATCGCACGATTTATCGTGAAAAGCGGCAAGTTGCGATTGACGTTAAAAGAAAAACACCCTGTATATAGATTTCTGAAAAATACATTATGAGAATCCATCCAAGGTTCCTATTCAGATAACGCTCCGTTTGTGCAACAAATCAAATCAATCGCGTAATATTGTGCCGAAAGAAAAAGAACACCCTGTATAATAATGGATTATTTTCAACGATGTAGGTCCCAAAAGTATATATTTTAACACAATTGATTACAATCGCACGATTTGTCGTGAAAAGCAGCAAGTTGCGATTGACGTTAAAAGAAAAACACCCTGTATAGAGATATCTGAAAAATACATTATAAGAATCCATCCAAGATTCCTATTTAGATAAAGGTTTGTTTGTGGCAAAAATCAAATCAATAGCGTAATATTTTGCCAATAGAAAAAGAACACCCTGTATAGTAAAGGTTTATTTTCAACGATGTAGGTCCCGAAAGTATATCTTTTATCACACTTGAATACAATAGTACGATTTTTCGTGAAAAGCAGCAAGTTGTGATTGACGTTAATAGAAATACACCCTGTATGGAGATTTCTGCAAAATATATTATGAGAATCCATCCAAGGTTCCTATTTGAATGACGCTTTGTTTGTGGCACAAATCAAATCAATCGCGTAATATTGTGCCGATAGAAAAAGAACACTCTGTATAGTATTGGTTTATTTTCAACGATGTAGGTCCCGAAAGTATATCATTAATCACAATCGAATACAATAGTACGATTTGTCGTGAAAAGCAGCAAGTTGCGATTGACGTTGAAAGAAAAACACCCTGTATAGAGATTTCTAAAAAATACATTATAAGAATCCATCCAAGATTCCTATTTAGATAACGGTTTGTTTGCGGCAAAAATCAAATCAATCGCGTAATATTGTGCCGATAGAAAAAGAACATCCTGTATAGTAATGGTTTATTTTCAACGATGTAAGTCCCGAAAGTATATCTTTTATCACAATTGAATACAATAGTACGATTTTTCGTGAAAAGGAGCAAGTTTTGATTGACGTTAAAAGAAAAACACCCTGTATGGAGTTTTCTGAAAAATATATTATAAGAATCCATCCAAGGTTCCTATTTGAATAACGCTTTGAGTGTGGCAAAATTCAAATCAATCGCGTAATATTGTGCCGATAGAAAAAGAACACCCCATATAGTAACGGTTTATTTTCAACGATGTAGGTCCCGAAAGCATTTCTTTTATCACAATTGAATACAATAGTACGATTCTTCGTGAAAAGCAGCAAGTTGTGATTGATTGATTAAAAGAAAAACACCCTGTATAGAGGTTTCTGAAAAATATATTATAAGAATCCATCCAAGGTTCCTATTTGAATAACGCTTTGTTTGTGGCACAAATCAAATCAATCGCGTAATATTGTGCCGATAGAAAAAGAACACCCTGTATAGTAATGGTTTATTTTCAACGATGTAGGTCCCGAAAGTTTATCTTTTATCATAATTGAATACAATAGTACGATTTGTCGTGAAAAGCAGCAAGTTGCGATTGACGTTAAAAGAAAAACACCCTGTATAGAGATTTCTCAAAAATACATTATAAGAATCCATCCAAGATTCCTATTTAGATAACGGTTTCTTTGTGGCACGAATCAATTCAATCGTGTAAAATTGTGCCGTGAAAAAAAGAACACCCCGTATTGTAATGGTTTATTTTCAACGATATACACAACACAACACAAAGTTTCATCGAAATTGGTCGAGCTGTTTTTGAGTAACCATAAATCCATCGGGGTGCCCCCTACAGTATGCTATTGTGAATCAGAGACGCGCCGAATCAAAAACACGAAGCATCGCAATATGTTAGAAGCTTTTGAGTTACTAAAAACCGAATATAGCGTCACGTAGCGAATCGTATTGAGAACCAAAGGCCATCCGAAACACAATCACAAAGATTCATCAAAATCGGTATAGCCATTTTTGGGTTCCTGTGAACCGATTATAGTGCCACCTACCGGGGAATATTGTGGATTGAAACCTACTCTCAGATACACACACAAAGTTTCATCGAAATCGTTCCAGTCGTTTTTGAGTTGTTATAAACCGAATTCAGCGCCACCTAACGGGTGCACACAAAGTTTCATCAAAATGGGTAAAGCCGTTTCGGAGTTGACATTCATTTAAAAACACCCTGTATTACAGCGGTTATCTTTTCGTAACGGTTTTACAATGATGAGAATTCTCTTCACGATAAATCTCTTGCGGTGATATCTCACTTAAGACCCTGTGTAGCAATGGTTTTTCATTTTCGACCGTTAATTTTCTACTTGAATGGTTGAATATTTTGTGTAATTTCAATGCAAAACATTCAAAATTATACGTTCATTTTTGGATCAAAATAATCAAGGCTGTGTATGTGGTTGCGTAAGGTACCTATTCATATACATACATTCACGGTTGGATAAAAAATAAACAATGCATTGAACGCGGTGGCGTAGGTTCATATTCAAATACAAACATTCACAATTGGATCAAAAATATTCAATGCTGTGTCTTTGGTTAAGTAAGGTCCTTGTTCAAATACATACACTCACAGTTGGATCAAAAATAAACAATGCACTGAACGCGGTGGCGTAGGTTCCTAATCAAATACATACAAAAATCCGTCTGATGGAACCATTGATTATAGATATCGTAACTTGACGAAAAGATCCAAATCCCATTTTCGACAGTTAATTATCTGCTTAAAGTTTGAATATTTCGATTAATTTAAAAGAAGAATTTTCAAACAAACGGAAATTCAATATAGATTTCGTAATTTGACGAAAAGATCAATAGCCCATGATGAGTTTACACGGGAATAACACACTCTTAAGTTTTCATTCCGTAAAAATGAAAAATATTATAACTTCAACGATTGCCGGCCACTCCGAGAATCGATCCCGCCGCCCCGCGATGCTGACCTTTAAGCCCGCGACGCTTCCGTCCCGGCCACTTTCGCTATAGATAAAAGTAGGAATTATGCTCTATATAAAGGTTTTATAGCACTGGGATGATTTCCGTCCTTCGATTTCCAGAATATCGTCAATTCTGTCAAGCGATCGATCGAAATCGGTTACTCGTTCATATTTCTCGCAATTTTTCTTGACGATTTCGAGATTTTCGACTGATTCCGTTCGAAATTCAAATTCGATTTGACATTTCGCGCCGCTCGTTCAGACCAAAACAGTCGACCTTGCAGGAGCCGCGCTAAAATTCAGCACAGAAATACGTGAAACGTCAGAATGTTTTCGATTTTCGCAAAAAGTCACATTTTCTTATCGTTCTTACGGGAAAACGAATGAAAAGATCGAAAGCAGATATAGCCTATCCGGTAATTTCGAATCTCTTCTTCGCTTTCCCGCGGACTCGTCGTTTCTAACGTCGCCGTTCGTTCGATCTCGTTTCCTTCATTTTGCACCTTTGCCAAAATTTGCGTTTTTTCGCATTTTCGTGAATTTTTTAAAAATACACCCCCATCCTTTCGCTTCAAAAACGCGAAACTCTACGAAACTTCCGTGTTTTCTCTCGCTAAACCCCCTCAAGATTCCCCCCCAATCCCCCTCCTAACGACCAAAAAAACACCACGTTTACAACGACCTTCTCAAAAAGTTTCCCTTGATCTACTTCGATGGTCCAAGTCTTCACTTTAGTATATGTATTGACTAGTGGCCAGCAGTCCATATTTTGGGATTCAGATGAGCCAGCAGATCTATCTAGCCATAGATCCACATTTTTCTGGTAGATCTACATTTTTACGTTAGATCTACAATTTTCCGGTAGATCTACATTTTTTAGTAGATCAATATTATCGATAGATCAATTGAACCGCTAGTTCACACACACGAAAGTCGCATCGAAAAATGTCGAAGCATTTTTGAGTTCCTATAAACCGAATAGCGCCACCTACCGGTTTTCAAATGTAACCTCGTCACCCACTTAAACCATAATAATAATAATGTTTATTAAGATTCAGATCACAAAAAGTAACTTAAAAGTAAAGTTTCATCAAAATCGGTTGAGACATTTCTGCGATAGCAATGCCACCTAGCGGGGTATATTGTAGACCTGACACATACACAAACTTTAATTGAAATCGGTCCAGCCGTTCATCCTATAAACCGGATACACTGCCAGCTTCCGGTTTCCTATTGTGACTCTAAGACCCACTCAAACACGCACACAACGTTTTATCTTGGGGCGCCCCCTACCGGATGCTATTGTGAACCAGAAAAACACTGAAACACAAACACAAAGTTTCATAAAATTTGGCCCAGTCGTTTTTGAGTTCCTATAGATCGATTGTAGCGCCACCTACCGGGACCAATTGAGAACCGCCGCAAAACACACGCACACGAAGTTTCATCAGAATCGGTCAAGCCCTTTTTGATTTGTAATTTTTCAAAAAACGCTCTGTATAACAGTAGTTTTACTCTTTCAACGGTTTTACAAAGTTTATAATTGGCCTCTTGATAGATATCTCGAGATGACATTTCACTAAAAATACCCTGTATAGTGGTTTTTCTTCGACAATTAATTTTGTTGAAATATTTACATTCACTGTTTGGGAGAAAATTAACAGTGTGTGCTAAATATGGCATAAGTTCATAGTTATAAACCAATTACTTAGCAGATCCAGCTATTAAATCCATATAACTAACTCAATCACATCTAAACTACCCACTCGATGAATCAACAGTTCAAATATGTTCATGGAATGGAATATTATATATTCACTGTTGGATCAAAATTGAACAGATATGACATAGGAGGCCACCATTCACTGTTAGGTTAAAAATTAACAGTGCTGTGTCTAAGGTGGCGTAAGGACACAGTAACAAAGCCTACACAGAACACAATCTCCTTATTCGCTCAAGCTCTTCCAGAGCTTATGAGGGGTCTCCTTAGGGAAAACCTAGGAGGATCAGTATAATAATATATAATAGATGGTCCGAGTGACCGAGCACATAAAAATGGGAAAATAATCTTACCTAATGTAATTTATATCATCAATTCTTATGATAATTAATGATAGGATAGATTTTGGATTGTGTGGGATGAGTAGAAAAATAAATAACCATCCTGTATATAATATATTGTTTCAACTTCATGATTTTTACACTTTGGTCTTGTTCTAGGTATATCATATCAAATTATTCTCCATTCTGGAAAGATGTGTTGTCCAATTCCCACTCTGAAACAATTATAAACTGTTAAAATTCGATTACTTACAACAAATAGGTACTGTTAATCAAAAATTGTCACTACATTTTCCAAATCGTGATGAGAAGAGCACTATTGCAATGGAATAAAGAGCCATCCGGTAAAAGATGAAAATCATATTAACAACCATCCTGCCAAGTGTAGGTATACATTCAAAAACCGAACCAAACTTAATAGTTTTAAAGTTACGTTACCTAAAAATATCATTATTAGGCGTTCCTCCATTTTATCGTTCAATAAAACAATACTGTTGCAAATAGATTTTAGTACCTGTTTCCTAAATTGATTTACCTCTATTGGAGATTGGTATCGTTCATTTAAAAGTCAGAATACTATCCTCGATCCAGAAGAAACACTGACATTTATATTACTTGACCACAGGAAGAAATAATATAGGCAAATTCAAGCGAATAACCATAACACAGTTGTTAAGATCAAGCCCTTTCTATCATGACCAATCGGTTATATTTTAAATGTACTTGAATGTGGAGATAAAGCCATTATTATTATTATTATTATTATATTTGGTAGGGGAACCACTGTGTTTTGGTTATTCGCTTAAATTCCATGTTCAAAAAATACTTACGAATAAAAATAGATAATGTATATCAACGGAAGTATTCTTTATATATATATCAGTGTAAACCATTTCCCAGATGTATGTATAGCTACTATTAATACAGATATTCTTATTGATTCATGTTCCTACAGAAGAATACTTACTTTCTATCGTGATATATCCTGGAAAACTTCAAAATTGTAGTACCTATTATTTATGTTTATACACTGGGAGATTATATGACCTGAAAATCGTCGTAATCTTTATAAATTTAAGTAAAGTAGTGATTACCTTATAGTACTTACTTAACAGATAATCGTTGATTTCAGGAAAACCCATCCGTTCAGTCCATTTTGAGGTTATTCATTTCCACCGGCGAATACGTACCGATCGTGGTAAATATCAATTTCTGTTGCAAGTATCAAATCGGAACCAAAGGTTTTTATCGATCCTGAATAAATCTCGGCACATTTCTGATCCAAAATCGATCGATTTTCGTTAAATTCTCCCAAATTGACATTCACTATTCAGACATTTTTGACCTTGGAATGCTTCTAACAGTTCTAACCCAGGGCTTCCCAAACTGTTCGTCGCGACATCGTCTTAGCGGCGTCGCATGTCGATGCGACCGAGTCTAGCGAGCTGATAACGTATATTAACAGGCTAGTACTTAAATTGGTATATATTTTTGGGGGCTGAGTTATGGGGAGTCGTACAAAAATGGGAAAGCCCCAAGGGCGTTACAGTAAAAAAGTTTGGGAAGCACTGGTCTAGCCTATTCCTTTCAAAAAATTAGAGATGTGCAAGTGGGATTTTGTCCATTAATTACTTCGTAAGATAAAACAGAACGCCACCTTCATCCCAAAATCTTGGGGTCGGTCGACTTCGGCCTGGCTCGGGTCGTTTTATTTCTATAGTCCCATAAAAACGGTCGATTTTCCGCATTTTGGCGATTTTCAAACGCTCGTAGAAAACGAACGGAAAAAAAATCGGAAAAAGTGTCTCGCTATTCTATCCGTCTATATTCGGTCTTTCGATCGGTACCGTTAGATACGGTCGGGCGAGAGGAACGAAAAAGCCTTTAGGTTTCGGGCGAGGCCGCTTTTCGCCATTTCGACGATTTCGCAACTTTTCTGGAATTTTTTTAAAATACTCGCGACTTCCCGATCTCGACGAAAATCGCCTTCGGCGATACGTCGGTCCTTGCCCTCGCCGCGGCGATATTCGCCTTTCGCGAGGCTCGCGGCTTCGCCGCTCGCGAAAATTTCTTCGAAACCGCCCGTTTTAGAAAGTTCTCAAAATTTATCTTCTATGGTTCCGAGCTTGCTACTTTAATAATATAGCGTTGACTAGTAGCCAGCAGTCCATATTTTGGGATTCAGATGAGCCAGTAGATCAATATAATTGGCAGATGAATTTAATCGGTAGTTTAGATGAACCGAATCGAAAGCAATCAGTATGTCATCATGGTACACGAAATCGAATGTATACATTCAGTTTTGGATCGAACATAATTAATGCTGTGTCTGCGGTTGCGTAAGGTGCCTATTCAAATAGATACATTCACAGTGGGATCGAAAATAGTCAATGATGTATCTGTGTTTGCGTAAAGTTCCTGTCGAAATACATACATTCACAGTTGGATCTAAAATTATTATTGGTGTGAACGCGATCGCGTAAGATCCCAATGGAATACGTACATTTACTATTGAGCCAAACATATTTAGGTAATGCTTTTTTTAGACGCAAATCCCTTCAGTCGTACAATTGTGCCATGAGACAAAGACCATCCTGATAGTTTTCAATAATGCATTCCGAAAGAAATTTCTATAACACAAATCAGTCAACTCGTACGGTTGTGCCTTGGAAAACTTTGAGTTGGATTTGACGTTTAAAAAAAAACACCCTGTATGAAGATTTCTGATAAAAACATCGAATAATATGCTTAACAATGAACAGGTTAATCTACATAGGAATTAATTTTTGTAGCCAGCGGATCTACATAATCGGTCAACATAGTCATTAACCAATTTAATCGATATATGTGTATTTATAGCACACGAATTGAAATAAATACATTCACTGTTGGGATGGAAATTAAACAATTAGTTAGCAGATCCTCGTAGCTAGTAAGTCCATATCACAATAATATATAACCCACCCAGTATCAATGAATGAATAGTTCATATAGGTCAGTAGAATGGTTATATCTACATACCTAACTCACGAAATCAAATTTATGAGGGGTCCCCTTGGAGAAGACCTAGGAGGATCAGTATAATAATAATATATACAATATACTGTTGGATCGAAATTGAACAGATCTATACCATAGGTGGCATATATCCATCTAACTAACAGTATACAAACAAATTAAAGAAGTGCGTTGATGGTGACCTAGCGCATGAAAAAGGAGAAATATTCTTACCTAATGTAATTAATATTATCAATTCTTATGATGACAAATATAATGGGATAGATTTCGGATTGTGGGGGATGAGTAGAAAAATAAGGAACCATCCTGTATATAATATATTGTTTCACTGTCATGATTTTTATACTTTCATCAGGTTCTAGGGATATCATATCAAATAATTTCTCATTTATTCTCCATTCTGGAAATATGTGTTGTTTAATTCCTGCTCTGAAACAATTATAAATAATTAAATTTCTTTAGGTTACATTAATTGTACTGTTAATATTAAATTGCCACTAAATTTTCCAAATCGTGATCAGATCCATATAGGCTTTAGCTACCTGGCAAGAAATTCAGATATTCTGTTGGATGTAGATATGTAATAAAAATCAATGTTATTGATTTAATGGGAAGTGAACACCACTATAATGAAATAAAGAGGTATACGGCAAAAATTTAATCAACAACCATTCTGCCAGGCGTTTTCATTCAAAGAATCAATAGTGTTTGACACAGAAACAATTCACAAAATAATAATGTTTTTATTATATAGATATTTTTCAGAGTTTGGGAGGGAAAAACCCATAAAGGAACCATTTAACACAATGACTGCCAAGCCAGTATTGTGGAAATATCACCAACGGCCAACTATATATTTTTCTTACTTATGTTTGTTTCTCAAGATATTGTTCTACTTTTACTTTTTCTTCAGTACGTCAGTAATGTCATACATATATGATGCGGCCTCCTAGAGATGGTTACTGCAATATTAATCTGTAGGGCCATGTCATTCATTTTGTTACTGCAAAATGCAGAACCAATTGGGTTGTGAAGAAGCCAGGAAGAAAGCTAATATGACATACTTTTCGTGAAAAATGCCCAGATCAACCACAGATTTGCATGTTATATTTTAATACCAAACATACAGGAATATGAGGTTATTATCTAAGAATAAATGCTTTTGCTTGCTCTATAAAATTATCTTATACCTGCTACCAAAAATTCTGCACTTTTTTTTAGGCCAAGTACACCCAAACATTAGTCGGAAGCCAGTGTACAAATGACCCATTGAAAAGTCATAGGCTGTCATACATACTTGAGCAACGCAGCCTGCAGTAATATATTGACCGTCATACATATATGAATCACGTGGCAGTCAATGTGTTAATAATACCCAACCTAAACTCACAGGAACATTATTATTGATTAAATACCCCTCGTTTATGAGATACCCACTGAATATCAACAATAATACACAGTTATGAACTTGTTCGCAACAGAAGATTCTATATTTAAATGTGAAGCCTGGCTGAAGCTGAGAAGTGCTAATTAATACTTATGTACTTTCTGAACAGTTGAATTAAAAAAAATCTAAAGCACCTGTACTACTTGTAGACAGATTTAACTCCCTTCACAGGTGAAGCAAATGAATAACATCTAATGGATAAGTACTTACAGTGTGAACTGCATTTTTCTCTGTCTCGACAGATGAAAAAATATTGGTTTTGTTTACTTTAAACTAAAATCCATCTTAGTTGTTTATAACCATAATCAATCTGTTAGTGTTCCTCACAATTCTACATATTTGAAACATCAGCATTCATCTATCTGGAACTGAATATGTTAATGTATAATACCTATCAACTTGAAACAAATTTTAAATCTGTCATAATACCAAAGTGAATACTTTTAATAATAATTGCTTGAACCCCTAATTAGATAGAACAATAAAAGCGTTTAAGTAGAATATGGAACTATAAATTATGGACAAAATTTAAGGAATAAATTGCAATACAAACTGTCCCTTCTCTTATCTGGCCATTAATTCTACGAAACTCTACGAAACTTCCGTGTTTTCTCTCGCTAAACCCCCTCAAGACTCAGGAAGAAAGTATATTATAGTCGAATTTAAGTGAATACCTAGAACACAGTTGTTAAGACCAACACTATTCTATCATAACCGATCAGTTATGTTTAGTAGGGAAACCACCATGTTTTGGTTATTCGCGTAGATTCCACCTGTGTTTAAAAAATACTTACGTATGGAAATAGATAATGTAAATTGACGAAAGTCTTCAATATATATATACAGTGAACTCTTGATAAGTCGAACATCGATAAGTCGAACTCTTAGATAAGTCGAACATTTTTTCCGGTCCCAATTCATGGGTATCTAACCCTGTATACTTTTACCTCAATGAGTCGAACAGAGTTCTTGAGAGTAAAGAGTCTAGTAGATGAGTCGAACTGCTGGAAGGGTCCACGAGAGAACCTCCACCTCTATCAGTCGTACTCCTAACCATCATCTCCTCTATGAGTCAAACTGTTTGATCTAACGAATGAAACCGAAAAGAATTCGGTATGCAAACGAATCACCACATTTGGTAGCCATCATATGTATTTTTCAATCGCTTAGTTAGTTAGCTGAGAGCGTTTTAGTCATGGATCCGCGAAAACTGAAAATTTTAGCAGTAGTAGATGAACTCGAACTCATTCGGGAAGTAGAGAAAGGAGAAGAAAGTAAAACCCTTATAGCTAACAAGTTCGGAATTCCTAAATCCGAATTGTCATCTATCATGAAAAATAAAATTAATATCCTCGCTTCCATCAGAGTTAAAGGAAAATCAGTCCACCGGTACCGTCAGAAATTGCCTCGGCATTCAGATGTTCCCATCTTCCCTAGGCCACGAATTTACAGCGAGTAGTGCTTGGCTACGTAATTAAAAAAAAAGATACGGAATTTCTGGAAGAACTTCGTTAGGTGAAAGTGCTAGGGTCAATGAAGACACTTGTCATCAACCCTTGTTTCTCATTAACTACTGTTGATGTCGTGAATACGCGAGTTTTTCCCTCAATGAGTCGAACTCTCACCTCAATAACTCGAACGTTTGGTGAGACGAACCATAGATAAGTCGAACAGTTTTTTATGGTCCCTGGGAGTTCGACTTATCGAGAGTTCACTGTATATCCGTATAAACCACTTCCCAGATGTATGTATAGCCTTTAATACACAAGATGATTGGTTTTTATCTTAATCATTATCACAGATCCTCGGACATTGATAAAACAAACTGCAAAAAGAATAATTTGTTATCGTTATAAAATCCTTATTGATTCATGTTCCTACACAATTGCCAGAAGCAAGAATCGTTCAAAACACCACGATATTTACAGGTTTAAACGACCAATGGAAAAGGTCAAGTTTGAACAAAATATTTGGAAAGTGAAAATATGCAGATATAAGCATGAATACTTACTTTCTATCGTCATATTTCCTGGAAAACTTCAAATATTGTAGTACTTACTTATACAGTGAATACAGTGATATTCCCCGTAATTTATAACAGATCGTATCGTTGATTTCACGTAAACACATCCGTTCAGTCCATTTTGAGGTTATTCATTTGAACCGGCGAATACGTACCGATCGTGGTAAATATGAATTTCCGTGGAAAGTATCGAATCGAATCCATGGGTTTTTATCGATTCTGAATAATTCTCGGCACATTTCCGATCCATAATCGATCGATTTTCGTTAATTCCTCTTCAAAATTTGAATCGCCGTTCTGACTGACATTACTGACCTTGGAATGCTTCTAGCGTTCTAGCTTATTCCTTTCAAAAAATTAGAGATGTGCGTTTGCGGTTTCATCCTTTATTTTACTTCGAGCGTTTAGGCCGCACAGGATCTTTTTTAAAGGAAGTCTCTGTCTTTATTCAACATTCTGGGATCGTTCGATTTCGGCCTCGCTCGGGTCGTTTTATTTCTATAGTCCCATAAAATCGGTCGATTTTCCCCATTTTGGCGATTTTCAAACGCTCGTAGAAAATAAACGGAAAGGAATAGGAAAAAAGTGGCGCGATACGTTTATCCGTATATATTTCGTCTTTCGATTCGTACCGTCAAAAGTCGGCCCGCGTCCCGAACGAAAAAGCCTTTAGGATTCGAGCGACCCCGCTTTCGCCGATTTCCCCGATTTAGCGACTTTTCCGGAATTTTTTTAAAATACTCGCGACGTTCCGATCTCGAGGAAAATCGCCTTCGGCGATACGTCCGTCCTCGCCCTTTCCGTCGCTATACTCCCCGCTTACCGGGCTCGCGGCTTCGCCGCTCGCGAAAATTCCTCCCGCGATACCACGACGAAAAAAGTTTCGTCGAGTGTAGTTCGGTGGTTCCGATCTTTTCAGATTGTAATATAGCGTCGTCGACAAGTGAATAACTACAGCTGAAGCACCTTGACTTGATATACTACGTTTACATGCACCTTCTCGATCCGTTTTGAACCAATGCGCATGTTTTGATGCGAATTAGATGAAATATGGTTTGAGAGTTTACATGCCTTATCTGAAACTAGTTTTCTGTAATTCGGCTTTATTCTAAGCTCGCGTAGCCAACATGGGAAGATTGAAAAAAATTAAAAATGGAAATTAAGAAAAGAAAATCATTCTAAATATCTTAAAAAATGATGAAGAACACCATAATTTCGCAAGGAATTAACCTTTTCTGGGTGGTTACAAGTGATTGAAAGAGCAAATCGTGAAAATGAATCCAGAAAATTGGCAGAAAATGATTAAAGATAATAGAAAAAGTTACCTCGAACAATATGTTATATCATTTTTATCTCAAGAGATTTATTTCGATCTTCCAGCTTAGGAATTACGATTAACGTAACCCCAAAGCAGGTTCGTTAGATTATCAGATTTGTCAAACTAATAAATTTGGTGTTGGTAATTCTGAAATTTGTTTCTCTTAAAACTACTCTCAATGCGTATTGGGTGTATACATGCACATTAAATCGGTTTGGGAAAACTCAATCCACCTTTTCAAATCGCATTTACTAATTCGCATTTGAGTAGTCAATTCGAATTGAAAAAACGTTTACATGTGTTTTCAATGCGCATTTCGGAATACGCATTGGCTTAAAACGGTTCGAGAGGATGCATGTAAACGTAGTAATAGACTACTCGAATCGAACTCGACTACTGAGTCCCACCACAGTTAATTTGTGGTACCACAGAAAATACAAATATACAACTGTGCGCTCACTACCAAAGATTATAGAAAAATCTCTATAATCTTTGCTCACTACCTTATTATGCTGTGTTCACTACATTATCATTATAGAATACAAATACATACCCAAAACGGAAACTTGGATAATGGACCATAGATGTAAATAAATGAATATTTCTTTACTTTTATTCGTTAGGTTAGGCGGGAATTTTGAATTACAATCCTTTCGTGGGTCCGATGAATTCCCCATGCAATTCAAGGTAAAGACCTCAGATCAATAAGTAAACATAACAAATAAGTGTACTTATTGATCTGAGGTAAAGACACTCTGAGCCCACGTTTGCAACGCATTATGATGTATTTGCATTGAGATGTGTTGAGTAATTATGATGTTTATATGGCCGGAATTTCTCCCTGAATTCATATTCTTGATTCATAATCTGAATTCTGGAAGCTTACAAAATCCAGAAATCAATACTCCGAAAAAATCAGAACGTGTGTTTTCTTAAATAATAATATGAATTCAGAGAGACACTCCGGCAGTATAAGGCTGGCCTAACAGTATGTCCTAATAGGTCTCTAGTACGATTTTTTTTATTGGGATCGATTATTATATCCATAAGAATACTGAAAAAGTTCAACCGCCATCAAAAATTTCAATATTCAAGGAGAAAACGGTCATTCAAATTTGGTCGCACATAATGCCTGTTTAAACGATCGAAACTTGGCGCCAGTCCGTGACGTAACCCGTCATATCTACTCTCCCTCTCTTCTCGTGTCCGTTTCACTCTTTATTATTCCAGTGCAGTGCAGTATATCTTGTCTATGTTCCAGTGTAACACAGCTCCCTATAAAGGGCAGTGTTTTGGAAAACAATATAATAGAATATAGGATATATGGGAGATATATTTGAATTTCCCGCTCGTTCGAGCTTCAAATAATCCCAGTGCCGCACCGCTAGTGTTGCAAGGAACAGAAATAAGGTTAGAGTGGCCCATCTATAGTATATCTTGTCTATGTTCCAGTGTAACACAGCTCCCTATAAAGGGCTCGCGTTCAGCATTGGCTCTCGTGATGCGTGCTGGTCAACTCATCGCTCAGAGTGTTCCCTCAAAGAGGAAAGCATCTCAGGGCCCATAAATAACGGTTTCATGGTTACTAGCAATCATCAGCATTACTTAGCATACTGAATGACAAACGAAGGAACTCTAGGAAACTTAAGACCCCGAGGAGGCAAACCAAATAAAAAAATTCAAATTAGTCTTTTAAAGTTATGTTCACAAAAAACTACTTTGTAACTTATGTACAGTAAATAGAGGAAAACCATTATCACTTAACTTAATATAATATATGTTCGGAAAGAAATTTGAAACATTGAAATGCTTTTTTCTTCGATTGATCATACAAAAAGGGTAGGGTAGGTGGCGCGTCCCAATACCACGGACAAGTTCGTTAATGGGCATAATCGGCCCAACGGTTTCCGAATGATTATTTTGTTTCAAACAAATACAAATCCGATCCGGATTGAAACTTGGTGAGTAATTGTAGAATACGCACCTTAAGGACGTCCGCAAAAGTTTGTGAGAATCGTAACAGTAGAAAATTTCAAAAATTAAAAAATATTATTTGTCAGGATAACCTGAGAACGGAAAGAGATAGCAGCTTGAAATTTTCAGGTTAGGTTGTGCTGACTGCGATATTTGAATTTGTCTATTAGGTATAATCGGTCAAATGGTTTTGGAGTTGTACCCATCTGAAATTTGGTTGTTATTTCCTCAATAACTCGAAAAATACAAAACCGATATAATTCAAACATGGTTATTAGTTGTAGAATGCCAACGCGAAAATTATTGCGAAATTTCGTGAGGATCACATCACTAAAAATTTTAAAAAAATCATTGAAAATAATTGAAAAAAAATCTATATATCAGAAACTATTCGTCCGACATCGCTAAAATTTTGCGAGAGCATTCAAAACCTAACTCCACTGCCAAGTTCCAGGTTTGAACACGATCGAATCCATATTTTTGGAGATCCGAGTATCCTTGTGTGAGTTCAGTATAGCTGGATGGGAATCGCTGAAATTATGCGAGAACCTTCAAAACTATGAATGTCATGATTACATATTGAATTATAAAATCAATTTTCGGGCCGATTTTTTCATCACAAATCTATGGGAGATGATAGACCTACATTAGGGTCCTGTGTAGCGGTCTTCGAACATCTGACGTTCTGAATAATCATAGTTGGGATTGGCCAGACCTGGTTTTGAAAGAGATCCTCCTTAGGAGCTACATTTTCCTTTTTGAAATCAAATATATTGAAGGGATTTCTATGAACAAGAGTGAATATCTTTGAAAACTAGCGGAGGCGATTCTTCTTCAAGAGATCGATCCATGCAGCTACAGAGGAGTATATTGGTGAGAGGGGACTTTTGAAAGTTTCTTTATTATTTTTAATTTGTTCGTTTTCCTCCTACGTTCTTTTCATTTTTGCGAACGATTGGGTTCGACTACCTGATGAAGAATTCGAGGTCAAATTTGATTCTGTCCGTCCGGCCGTTGCTACGATAACTTGAGAACGGAAAGAGTTAGCAACTTGAAATTTTCAGGGTAGGTGGCACATCCCAATACGACGGACAAGTTCGTTAATTTGCATAATCGGCCCAATGGTTTCCGAGTAATAATTTTGTTTGCAACCAATATAAATCCGATCGAATTGAAACTTAGTGAATAGTTATAGAATATAAACCTAAGCAAGTTTGTGAAATTTTGTGAGAATCGTATCATTAAATGAAGTCAGAAGCTTTTGCGCGTATGTTCTATTGTCCATTCTTCTGTATTGGACACCCTTAATCGAATTTACCATGGTTAATTATGTTGTCCATTCTCCTATATTGGACACTCTTATTTCGAATTTACCATGGTAAATTCGAATTAAGTGACCAATACAGGAGAATGGACAACATAATTAACCATGGTAAATTCGATTAAGGGTGTCCAATACAGAAGAATGGACAATAGAACATACGCGCAAAGCTTCAGACTTCACGTCAGTGCTTGAACCAATTTTTTTTTCGTGATTTTTTTTTAATTTTCTAGGGGTGCGGTCCTTAAATTTTTTTTTTCGTCATTTTTTTCAAATTTTCTAGGGGTACGGTTCTTACAAAATTTTAAACACGTCTTTATGCTGATTTTCTTCTACTAGTTACCAAGCTTCAATTCAATCGAATCTTTATTTTTTTAGTTATCAAGGAAATAATATTCCAGGTGGATATAACTCGGAAACCGTCAAACCGATTATGCCCAAAAACAAACTCAACTCTCCTTTTCGGATACGCAACCTACCCTGAAAATTACATGTCCCTATCTTCTTTCGTTCGAAAGTTATCGAGGCAACGGTCACCCATTTACTGAACTCACACAAGAATGCTCGAATCTCCAACAATATTCAACCGATTGTGTTAAAACTTGAAACTTGGCAGTAGAGTTAGGTTATGAACGCTCTTGCAAAATTTCAGCAATTTCGAACGGATAGTTACTGATATATAGAATTTTTTTTTTTTATTTTCAATGATTTATTAAAAATTTTCTAAAAATGCTATCCTCACCAAATTTTGCGAACATTTTCGCGTTGGCATTCTACAACTAATAACCAAGTTTGAATTCAATCGGTTTAGTATTTTTCGAGTTAATGAGGAAAAAAAAACCACCAAATTTCAGAAAATTTCAGATGGCTATAACTCTCAAACCGTTTGGCCGATTATGCTCATAAACAAACTCAAATGTCGCATTCAGATGCACAACCTAACCTGAAATTTTCAAGCCGCTATCTTTTTCCGTTCTCAGGTTATCGTGACAACAAAAATATTTTTAATGATTTTTTTTAAATTTTCTAGCCTCACGATTCGCCCAAAATTTCACGAACGTGCTTAGGTTCATATTCTACAACTACTCACCAAGTTTCAATTAGATCGGATTTATATTTATAATTATATTATATAATTTGACCTCGAATTCTTCATTGGGGAGTCGAACTGAATCGTTTGAGACCAATTTCGTCAAAAAATTCGAAAGTTACAGACATTTGGGCAAAACTATAACGCGATGTTCCCCAGAACATACGCGCAAAAATTTAAAAAAAATTATTAAAAGATATTTTCAATGTCACAATATCCTGAGAACGGGAAGAGAGAAGAGATAGCGACTTGAAATTTTCAGGTGAGGTTTTGCATCTGAATAAGACATTTGAGTTGGTTTATAAGCATAATCGGCGAAACGGTTTAGGAGTTATACCCATCTGAAATTTGGTTGTTATTTCCTCAATAACCCGAAATATACAAAACCGATCCAATTTGAATATGGTTATTAGTAGAAGAATGCCAACGCGAAAATTCTTGCAAAATTTTGTGAGCATCGTTGCACTAGAAATTTTGATAAAATTCATTGAAAAAATTTTATATATCAGAAACTATTCATCCGACATGGCTGACATTTTGCGAGAGCCTTCAGAACCTATCTCTACTACCAAGTTCCAAGTTTGTACTCGATCGGATCTATAGCCTTGTGTGAGCAGCCTTGTGTGAGTTTAGTAGCTGGATGATACCGAACGAACGAAAAGAGATCGGGACTTGCAATTTTCAGGGTAGGTTGCGCATCTAAATGGGAGAGTTAAGCTGTTGGCCATAATCGGCCCAACGGTTTCGCAGTTATACCCATCTGGAATATTATTTCCTCGATGACTCAAAAAATATAGACTCGATCGAATTGAAGCTTGCTAACTAGTTGTAGAATATCGACATGAAGACGTGTGTGAAATTTTGTGAGAATCGTACCCCTAGAAAATAAAAAAAAAAATTACGAAAAAAAAATTGATTCAAGCACTGACGTGAAGTCAGGAGCTTTTGCGCGTATGTCCTATTGTCCATTCTCCTGTATTGGGCAGGCTTGATCGCATTTACCATGGCAAATTCGATTAAGAGTGTCCAATACAGGAGAACGGACAATAGAATTCACAGTCTGTGTTGTGTGCTCAAAGTCATTTGTGAACACAATAAATCTTATACATTATATTACATTACCCATATAATTTTAAAAAAACAACAATAAGTGCTTCATAATTTTAATGAGACGATGAATCATTTGAATTTGAGTGGAAATTCAGGATGATCGTCCATTTTGAATCTGAAAAAATACATCATATCACATATACTGAAATTTGTTCGAATAATTGCATATAAATTACCCTTTAAAATCACACACCCTGCCAGGTTCGCCTTTGTCTAGTTTTCTCAGTACAGCCATATCACTTTCATCTAGTTCGAAGTTGAAAATGTCTATGTTTTCCTTTATTCTACTAGGAGTAATACTTTTTGGAATTGCAGCTAAACCATTTTGGATCAGAAATCGTAGCATTACTTGTACGGGAGTTTTAGAATATTTCTTAGCAATAGAAATAACGATTTGGTCAGCCATAATTTTCGGAAGATCTCTTGTACTGCAAAAATTATTACAGTTAGTGAAGCTGGGGTACTATTACCATAACCATAATATCGATGCAATGCCAAAACCGCGAATGTGAAAATGGTTTCTATTGAACAGCGAATCGTGGCCGCTACCAACTAATAGGTCGTAAAATATCAGAGAGCCCCTTTAATGGAACATACGATCGCTATTGAAGAAAGGTGTTTAGATAACCCAACATGGCGTTTCCCACAGATAAAGTTAACTTTTCGAATAAATTAAACGCTTGTACCAACAGCAAATTATTCTGATCCATTAGCTGGCACGAGCTTAAGGCGGGGGATGATCCCCCCAATGTTGAACGGAGTTGGCAAATTTTGAACACAGTTGAAGAAATTTCGAAGGAGTTGGAAAAATTTCGAAGGAATTGAAAAAATTTCGAAGCAGTTGGAGTTGGAATATTTCCGAAAAAATTGTTATATAATGTGAAGAAATTTGACCGGATAATGCAGAGCAGGCAGATAATAGGGACGGGATAACATGGATTAAAACCATATACCCTTGTACACATTCCTGTTGCCGTAAATTCAATATTCAATAGTTTTCCGCACAATATGTGTAGCCGGCAAAAAATAAGATTTATCATAATATTGCGTTATCCGTTATCCCTTTTAATGATAGAAATAGATAAGTTTGAATTCCGGAATTTTGATTCCGGAGTTTTGATGTTCTGGGTTTCTTGCAAATGGGCAGTTCTACGGACGGAATGACCATTACGCATTACCAGGGACGGGCCTATCCAATTCTTCAATGTTGAACGGAGTTGGCAAATTTTTAAAGCAGTTGGAAAGATTTTAACCCCCCCCCCCCCCCCCCCCCCGGTTGCTTTCGGTTTTCTTCAAGTAATCGTTCATGCACAGTTAGAAAATGTTCAATGCTCTTACCCCCCCAAAAATTTGGCTTCGGCCCGTCCCTGTCCATTAGAGAGTCCTATATGGTGGTAAGGTGTATGATAAACTTACGGCTCGCCTCTCTGTTCGTAAAATACGTTAATTGCTGGCGATCCGAGAGGTGAATAAGCGACCACAGATATTCCTTGCTGTTTGCAAAACTCGACAAGTTCGTTATTCTGGAAATACAAATGGGCTTCAACTTGCAAATTGTCTGGTTTAATCCTTGCCTTCTCCAAAATCTTGGTGATTTGATCCTTGTTGAAGTTTGAGATTCCGATAGCTCTGGTCTTTCCTACATCTACCATGTCTTCCATTTTCTGGAAAAATAGTGAAAGGTTTGAAATTTACTTACGATTAGCGGTATTCCGAAGTTGAAATCGTAATTTATTCTTGATTTGTTGGAATTGGGACTATATAATTCGATTACAGTTATGGTACCTAGTATTTTGCGAGGCAAAGCGATCCTCTAGATATATCTATGAGAAAAAACATTTCTTTCGTGCACTAATTACGAGCATTTTTCAGGGAATGTAAACTTACGGGTAACCCAACATCAATACAACTTATTTTGAATGAATGTGGCCACGATTGAATTTGGTATATCACCGAATCAACACTGCGAAAACAAAGAACAAAGTGGATAGAAATCAGCAAAATAAATGTGGATCATCGGCACCTGAGTGAAGTTAGCATGTAAAGTTGGCCTGTGAAATTTCCGGAAATTGCCAAACTACCATAGGCGTCCGTCAAGAATATAAGTACCGGATTAGGAGATGTTTGATTACTTTTATACCTCACCTGACAGAGATACCTATTTCGAATCATTATTCATTCAGGTTTAACATAGCATATTACGAAATTTTTAATAAGGAGGTACAGATTGAAATTAAATATTATAATACCACAATGTCACGTAATAAAAATGTCAGTCAGGAAAGTAAACCTTCATTGACTATAACTTTCGAACGGTACTGTTATCATTTTTATACATTGGTGATAACGAGGTGAATTTCAACCCTATAGTGGTTTTTTACTCCTATAAGGTTGTTATCGTTATTTGTTCAAATTATAAATAGGCGGAAAAAACCTGTATTGATGATAGCTTTTGAACAGGCCTAGTGTCGTTCTCTTACGTAGGGGATAACAGGGTGAATTTAAACCCTATAGTGGTTTTTTACTCCTATAGGGTTGTTATTGTAATTTGTTCAAAATATAAATAGGCAGAAAAAATCTGCATTGATAATAGCTTTCGAACGAACCTAGTGTAGTTTTCTTACGTCGGGGATAACAGGGTGAATTTCACCCTTTAGTGGTTTATTACTCCTATAGGGTTGTTATCGTAATTTGTTCAGAATAAAAATAGGCGGAAAAAATCTGCACTGCTGATAGATTTCGAACGAGCTTAGTGTAGTTCTCTTACGTCGGGGATAACAGGGTGAATTTCACCCTTTAGTGGTTTTTCACTCCTATAGGGTTGTTATTGTAATTTGTTCAAAATATAAATAGGCAGAAAAAATCTGCATTGATAATAGCTTTCGAACGAACCTAGTGTAGTTTTCTTACGTCGGGGATAACAGGGTGAATTTCAACCTTTAGTGGTTTATTACTCCTATAGGGTTGTTATCGTAATTTGTTCAGAATAAAAATAGGCGGAAAAAATCTGCACTGCTGATAGATTTCGAACGAGCTTAGTGTAGTTCTCTTACGTCAGGGATAACAGGGTGAATTTCACCCTTTAGTGGTTTTTCACTCCTATAGGGTTGTTATCATAATTTGTTCAAAATAGGCGGAAAAATCTGCATTGATAGTAGCTTTCGAGGGAGCCTAGTGTCGTTTCCTTACGTAGGGGATAACAGGGTGAATTTCATCCCTATATTGGTTTTTTACTCCTATAGGGTAGTTATCGTAATTTGTTCAAAATATAAATAGGCGGAAAAAATCTGCTATGATAGTAGCTTTCAAACGAACCTAGTGTAGTTTTCTTACGTTGGAGATAACAGGGTGAATATTACCCTATTCACCCTTTAGTGGTTTTTTAATCCTATAGGGTTGATATCGTAATTTGTTCAAAATATAAATAAGCGGAAAAAATCTGCATTGATAGTAGCTTTCCAACGAGCCTAGTGTCGTTTTCTTACGTCAGGGATAACAGGGTGAATTTCACCCTTTAGTGGTTTGTTACTCCTATATGGTTGTTATCGAATTTTGTTCACAATATAAATAGGCGGAAAAAATCTGCATTGATAGTAGCTTTCGAACGAGCCTAGTGTCGTTTTCTTACGTCGGGGATAACAGGATGAATTTCACCCTTTAGTGGTTTTTTACTCCTATAGGGTTGTTATCGTAATTTGTTCAAAATATAAGAAGGCAGAAAAAATCTGCACTGATGATAGCTTTCGAACGAGCATAGTGTAGTTTCGGATACAATAGGCGGAAAAAATCTGCACTGCTGATAGATTTCGAACGAGCTTAGTGTAGTTCTCTTAAGTCGGGGATAAAAGGGTGAATTTCACCCCTTAGTGGTTTTTTACTGCTATAGGGTTGTTATCGTAATTTGTTCAAAATATAAATAGGCGGAAAAAATCTGCATTGATAGTAGCTTTCGAACGACCCTAGTGTAGTTTTCTTACGTCGGGGATAACAGGGTGAATTTCACCCTTTAGTGTTTTTTTACTCCTATAGGGTTGTTATCGTAATTTGTTCAAAATATAAATGGCGGAAAAAATCTGCATTGATAGTAGCTTTCGAACGGGCCTAGTGTCGTTTTCTTACGTAGGGGATAACAGGGTGAATTTAAACCCTATAGTGGTTTTTTACTCCTATAGGGTTGTTATTGTAATTTGTTCAAAATATAAATAGGCAGAAATAATCTGCATTGATAATAGCTTTCGAACAAACCTAGTGTAGTTTTCTTACGTCGGGGATAACAGGGTGAATTTCACCCTTTAGTGGTTTATTACTCCTATAGGGTTGTTATCGTAATTTGTTCAGAATAAAAATAGGCGGAAAAAATCTGCACTGATGATAGCTTTCGAACGAGCCTATTGTAGTTTTCTTACGTCGGGGATAACAGGGTGAATTTCACCGTATAGTGGTTTTTTCTCCTATAGGGTTGTTATCGTAATTTGTCCAAAATATAAATAGGCGGAAAAAATCTGCATTGATAGTAGCTTTCGAATGAGCCTAGTGGCGTTTTCTAACGTAGGGGATAACAGGGTGAATTTCAACCCTATAGCGGTTTTTTACTCCTCTAGGGTTGTTATCGTAGTTTGTTCAAAATATAAATAGAAGAAAAAATCTGCATTGATAGTAGCTTTCGAATGAGCCTAGTGGCGTTTTCTAACGTAGGGGATAACAGGGTGAATTTCAACCCTATAGCGGTTTTTTAATCCTATAGGGTTGTTATCGTAATTTCTTCAAAATATAAATAGAAGAAAAAATCTGTATTGATAGCAGCTTTCGAACGAGCCTATAGTAGTTTTCTTACGTCGGGGATCACAGGGTGAATTTCACCCTTTAGTGGTTTTTTACTCCTATAGGGTTGTTATCGTGATTTGTTCAAAATTTAAATAGGCAGAAAAAATCTGCATTGATAGTAGCTTTCGAACGAACCTACTGTAGTTTTCTTAATTCGGGGCTAACAGGGGAATTTCACCCTATAGTGGTTTTTTACTCCTATAGGGTTGTTATCGTAATTTGTTCAGAATAAAAATAGGCGGAAAAAATCTGCACTGCTGATAGATTTCGAACGAGCCTATAGTAGTTTTCTTACGTCGGGGATAACAGGGTGAACTTCACCGTATAGTGATTTTTTTCTCCTATAGGGTTGTTATCGTAATTTGTTCAGAATATAAATAGACGGAAAAAATCTGCATTGATAGTAGCTTTCGAATGAGCCTAGTGTCGTTTTCTTACGTAGGGGATAACAGGGTGAATTTATACCCTATAGCGGTTTTTTACTCCTATAGGGTTGTTATCGTAATTTGTTCAAAATATAAATAGGCGGAAAAAATCTGCATTGATAGCAGCTTTCGAACGAGCCTAGTGTAGTTTACTTGCGTCGGGGATAACAGGGTGAATTTCATCCTTTAGTGCTTTTTTACTCCTATAGGGTTGTTATCGTAATTTTTTCAAAATATAAATAGGCGGAAAAAATCTGCATTGATAGTAGCTTTCGAGCGAGCCTAGTGTCGTTTTCTTAGGTAGGGGATAACAGGGTGAATTTCAACCCTATAGTGGTTTTTTACTCTTATAGGGTTGTTATCGTAATGTGTTCAAAATATAAATAGGCGGAAAAAATCTGCATTGATAGTAGTTTTCGAACGAGCCTAGTGTAGTTTTCTTACGTCGGGGATAACAGGGTGAATTTCACCCTTTAGTGGTTTTTTACTCCTATAGGGTTGTTATCGTAATTTGTTCAAAATAACATAACATAACATAACATTCTTTATTGATCCTGTAAGACACAACTAACAGTGTATAGGACATGTCATAAAAAGAAAAAAAAAAAAGCACTGACGTGAAGTCAGTACTCTTTGGCGCGCGTGTTCACGTTGGCTAATTTGAATTGAATGATTCAAAAATTAACAGTGCTGTATCTAAGCTGCCATCAGGGTAGAGTAACAAAGTTGGAAAAGAACACAAGTGACTCTCCTTAGTCGCACAAGCTCCTAGAAGATTTGGGAGGGTCAGTATAATCCTAATCATGTTTATAGCACGCGCGCCAAAGCAGATTGACTTTTTACACTTTTTCTTTCATTGTTAAGTCAATCTGCTTTTGCGCGCGTGCTATAAACATGATTAGGATTATACTGACCCTCCCAAATCTTCTAGGAGCTTGTGCGACTAAGGAGAGTCACTTGTGTTCTTTTCCAACTTTGTTACTCTACCCTGATGGCAGCTTAGATACAGCACTGTTAATTTTTGAATCATTCAATTCAAATTAGCCACCGTGAACACGCGCGCCAAAGAGTACTGACTTCACGTCAGTGCTTTTTTTTTTTTTTTTTCAAGTTCCTTTAACAAATATAGCTATCAATACAGTTTGGCTGTTAGCTTCACCGTAGATCAGAAAAAAATTCGGTTGTGGGTCCTCCGTTAGGGACTCCAAATCCGAACGCATTTTAATATAGATCTACCGAATATAGTTATTTATAAATTCGCTTCAGGGCCACCATACAGACATTTCAAATCGGAAACAACGCTATTTCCCCCAAACTGACTTGTGTCCGTGCACTGAATTGACATGAATATTCTTTTAAAACCTCACAATATCAGCTCTTTACTCCCAACATAACCCAAACAACCCAAAACCATTCACTTCTCGTCTGCGCAAGCGCAGTATACTCGTGGCTGCAAGTCCTCCCAAAATTACACACCTCATGAAAAACTCCGATTCTCCAACACTAGTGGTTCAGGAGATATCGCTTTTTGAATCCACGCATGCGCAGACCCTCACCAGGGGATTCTATAGCGGAAAAGCATCCGCCACCCCAAAACCCCAATCCTCTCTGACGAAAGCACCAGCAGTTAAATCACTGATGGTCTGCTCATGCGCATAACGAAAAATGCCCGTAAGGGGTTACATCCATTTCGATATTAGCCCCAGGGCCACGGTACGGACACTTTAACTCTGAAACAACGCTACATCCCCCAAACTAACTTTTCCTTGCACTGAATTGCTATGAATATTCTTTCAAAACCTCATAATATCGACTCAGCACTCCCAACATAACCCATCCAACCCAAAAACAGTCACTTCTCTTCTGCGCATGCGCAATCTACTCGCGGCTAAAAGTCCTCTCAAAATAACACACCTTACAAAAAACTCCGATTCTCCAACACTAGTGGTTCCGGAGATATCACATCTTTAATCCACGCATGCGCAGACCCTCAACAGGGGATTCTATAGAGGAATAGCATCCGCCACCCCAAAACCCTACTCCTCTCTGACGATATCACCACCAGTTAAATTACTGATGGTCTGCTCATGCGCATAACGAAAAATGCCTGTAAGGGGTAACATCAATTTCAAAATTAGCCCCAGGGCCACGGTACGGACACTTTAACTCGGAAACAACGCTACATCCCCCAAACTGACTTGTCCTTGCACTGAATTGCTATGAATATTCTTTTAAAACCTCATAATATCGACTCAGCACTCCCAACATAACCCATCCAACCCAAAAACAGTCACTTCTCTTCTGCGCATGCGCAATCTACTCGCGGCTAAAAGTCCTCTCAAAATAACACACCTTACATAAAACTCCGATTCTCCAACACTAGTGGTTCAGGAGATATCACATCTTTAATCCACGCATGCGCAGACCCTCAACAAGGGATTCTATAGAGGAATAGCATCCGCCACCCCAAAACCCTAATCCTCTCTGACGAAAACACCACCAGTTAAATCACTGATGGTCTGCTCATGCGCATAACGAAAAATGCCTGTAAGGGGTAACATCAATTTCAAAATTAGCCCCAGGGCCACAGTACGGACACTTTAACTCGGAAACAACGCTACATCCCCCAAACTGACTTGTCCTTGCACTGAACTGCTATGAATATTCTTTTAAAACCTCATAATATCGACTCAGCACTCCCAACATAACCCATCCAACCCAAAAACAGTCACTTCTCTTCTGCGCATGCGCAATTTACTGGCGGCTAAAAGTCCTCTCAAAATAACACACCTTACAAAAAACTCCGATTCTCCAACACTAGTGGTTCGGAAGATATCGCATCTTTAATCTACGCATGCGCAGACCCTCATCAGGGATCTGAAGTCTATGGAGGAATAGCATCCGCCACCCCAAAACCCCAATCCTCTCTGACGAAAACTACAGCAGTTAAAGGACTTCTCATCTGCGCATGCGCAATACGGAAAATGCCCGGAAAGGGCAGCATGAACCTCAATAACATATGTTTCGGCATTAAAAGCAAAGTATTCCGCAAAATAGTAGTAATTTTTTTATTTTTTTCATGTCACGTGATCTTCACGAAATTTTGCAAAAGTGTTTGCTTTGGTCTTTTGCATCTAACTACTCAGTTTCAATTTAATCAGATCAGTATTTCTCGAGTTATCGTGAAAATAAAATTTTCAAATTTTCAAAATTTTTTTTTGCCACTTTAGGGCCGTCCGTTCAACACAAAACTTTGCAGGCATATAAAGGTCATGATTCTACAATCTGATGCCAAATTTCAAAAAGATCGAGTGATCGGTTCCGGAAATATTCATAAAAAACGTTTTTATTAAAAACGGCCTTAACTCCGAAACCGCTCGGTCGATTTTGCCCGTTAACGAACTTGTCCGAGATATTTACGCTACGAAACTACCCTGCAAATTTCAACGCTCTAAGTCGTTCCGTTCGAGAGTTATCGTGCTAACGGCCGGACCGGCCGGACCGGACGGACAGAATTGAATTTGACCTCGAATTCTTCATCAGGGAGTCGAACCCAATCGTTTGAGACCATTTTCGAAAAAAAATTCGAAAAATACAGACATTGTGACGAAATGATAGCACGCTGTTCCTTGCGGAACACGCGCGCAAAAATGCATTTAGCAATTGGGTACATATACATAGTTGTTCAAATCAAAAGATCGGAAAAATACTCACCCACCGAGTAGAAACATTTCGATGTGAGAATACCCTTAACCTCTCTCCTGAACTGAATTACATTCAACGACTTAACTGATGATGGTAAATGATTATACAATTTTATACTCTGATATAATGGAGAGCATTCAAATTTATGTGTTCTATGTTTGGGAATGAGAAAAATATCAGAGTTTCTTGTTTCATACTCGTGACAATTTGAAACAGACTTCCATTTTGATACATTTTCTTTAGCGTAAGTTAGGCATTTCAAAATATAAATACATGGCAGCGGCAATATTTTGTTTGATACAAATATTGGTTTGCACGAGGAACGGGGAGTTAAATTAAAAATTAACCTCATAATCCTCTTTTGAGCAACGAAAACTCTCGAAACAGTAGTGCAGTTTCCCCACAGCAAAATATTATATACAAGATGGCTATAAACCAGACTATAGTATATTTCAATAAGAGAATTAAGAGGCAGAGTGTTTTTGAGCCTATTTAAAGCAAAGAATGAACAATTGATCTTCTTGCATACATAGTCAACGTGGGATGACCAACCGAGACCTCTGTCGACATGTAAGCCAAGAAATCTCGTAGAACTAGCCGCCACCACCACGCCGTCCGACAAAGTTAATCTCAGAGGTTCCATCTCGATGCCACCAAGGCCAAAATGCAAACAAACGGTTTTCCCGACATTAACCATCAAATTGTTCGCGCGGCACCATGCGAAAAACTCCGCCATCAAACCTTCACAAGCCCGTTGGAGCTCAACACGACTACGCGCCGAAACCACCACGGATGTGTCGTCAGCAAACAATATCGACAGGAGACAAGTTAGATGACTGGGCAAATCATTTATGAACAACAGAAAGAGCAGCGGCCCCAGCACGGAACCCTGAGGAACTCCCATCTCTATACTGTTGTCCGCAGAAAAACATTCGTTAACTCTAACAGACAAGGTTGTTCCATTTAAGTAATCTTGTAACCAGTCCAAGAATATCCCTCTAAAACCCATATTATAACATTTGTCAATAATAAAATCGAATTTGAGAGTGTCAAAAGCGCAGGAGAGATCAAAAAATATCCCAGCCACCTGCATATTCTTATCCAAACACTCATATATTGACTCCACGAAGCTAAGTGCCGCCGTTTGAGTAGAATGACCGTTACGAAAACCATGTTGAGCTGAGTTCAATATCTTGAACCTGGTAAGATAATCTACCATTCTCGAAAAGACGACTTTTTCAAATACTTTTGAATAAACACTTAAAATGGATATTGGGCGATAGTTTGTTATATCCTCTAAAATGCCTTTCTTGAATACAGGGACAACAATGGACCTCTTGAGAACTTTTGGAAACTTACCCGATGTTACGGATAAGTCTATCAGATAAGCTAAGTGACGGCCAATTGCTGGAGAAATCTCTTTAAGGATTCTTACTGAAATGCGATCATATCCCACGCTCTTTTTATTTTTCAATTTCTTCACGGTTTCCTCAATTTCAGAAAGAGAAACAGGATAAAAAAAGAAATTGCAGTTTAAGGATGGTGTAATAGTACAAGATAGTGACAAGTTGTTACCGTAGCAAGTGTACAGTCTATCTCTAGCTGTGGTGGAAAAATAACTCGCAAACAAGTCTGAGACTTCTGCAGGTTCGGAGAACTTTGCCCCATCTACCACGATCGACATAGAATTATTATTATTTCCTGATCTGCCAATGATGTTGTTAACAATATTCCAGACCGTTTTGCTTTTATTCTCTGATTTAGCTATAGTTGCACAGTGAGCATTAAATTTGGTGGACCTTATTAATGAGTTATGATGTTTTTTTTTATTTTTATAGTTTACGTAGGTAGTTTTTGAACCGATATTCATGTGAAGCCAATACAGGCTATTAAGATTTTTTTATACTCTGCATTATTTCGGATGTTACCCAGCTTCGCTTCCCTGCCGCTTTATTGACCTTTCTCAAGGGGCAACACAAATCTAAATAGTAAGATATAGCATTGATAAACATTTCAAAACATTGATCAACATCATATTCCTTATAAACTTCTACAAATTCATACTCAGCTAGTCGAGTTACTAAATTAGCCATCATAGCTTCATAGTTGTCATCATGTCGGCGAGTAGTAAAGACATCGATGCTGTTCTCTCTTTGAAGATTGTTCCCCAATGTGGATTTTGTAAACGGCAAATTGTTAAAAGTAGTTGCAGGTGTCAAATTTGCAGCAAAAGTTTCCATCCAGGATGTGGTGCTAAAGTGAAAAAGTGCTGCGACGTCGAATTATCCGGTCCTATTTCCGAAAAATCGACTGGCGAGATTTCCCCGATGCCCGATATTGGCAGTAAAAATATTACGAGCGAATCTACGCACCAAGATCTCCTTCTGAAAATTATTGCAGAATTGGAATCTAAAAATAACGTATTAATGGAAAACAATTCTCTGCTGAAATTTAAAATCATAACACTGGAAAATGAGCTGAAATCAAAACAAACAGGAAAAAATCGATTCAACGAGGTGTTGTCAACGTGGGATTCCAAAGATAAGCGTCTTCAGGCTAGTCATGAATGTGTGGTCAACTTAGGTTCAACTGAACGTTTAAGTTCTGAGCGTGCTGTAACCGATGCTCCCCACCGTCGGACGTACACCGAGAGAGTGGTCGTTGATAAATCTTCAACTGCCGGTCCCTCTAATCCAGGAAAGAAACAGTTTGCCGGACAGGAACGAGATCGAGCCAATCTTAAAGGTTTAAGTTATCTGGGCACACCAACTGGCCTCGATGACAACGAAATATCATCTAAAGAGGACTCAAACTGGAAGGTAGTTAGCCACAAACGACCAAAACGTCGACCCAGGGAAACCTTGGTAACTGGAACATATTCTGGGAATTCAGAGGTGGAAGGGTTGGACAAATTCAAGGCTTTTCATGTGTCGAATCTCAGACCCGACACCTCAGTCGAAAATTTAGAAAATTTCCTAAAACGGAATTTTTCCAATATAAAATGCGAAAAACTAAACTCGAAATACCCGGACTCGTATTCCTCATTTAAAGTTCTGATTTCTGCCTCAGAATATGAGAAGGCTCTCGTGAGCTCGAATTGGCCTAATAAGGTCAATGTAAACCGTTTTTTCCAGCGTGGGAAATTCAAAGAACCACTGGAATAAGTTCCCCTTCAAATGATTCGTATATTGGGGAATTAAAAATTGTCCAATTGAACGTGCAATCTATTTTGAATAAACTAGATGCTCTGGAGATACTTGTGGAGGAAATACACCCCGATGTGCTGAGTGTGGCGGAGCACTGGTGCAGTTCGGATAGTGTAAGTGTTGTGTCAATCGCGGGTTATGTTCTGGCTGATTATTTTTGTCGTAATCATAGACAACACGGTGGCTCAATGCTATTTACCAGGGTAGGTCTTCAAGTGAATAAACTTTCTGTATCTAAATTTTCTACTGAAATGCATATAGAGATGTGTGGTATCGTAATAACTGTTAAGAATTCCCGTCTTGGTATCATAAGCATTTACAGACCTGGCACTGGAAGTCTTGAGTTGTTTTTTGATAAATTGTTTTGCGCTCTTCAGGCTTGTTTTGATAAAATAGATTATGTCTTCCTGTGTGGGGACTTAAATATAGATTACCTAAGTCCTGATTCCAATGAATTCAGATTACTGAATGAATTGATGGATTGTTTTCATTTGAAGGTTTCATCTACTGAAGCAACTAGAGTTTTCACATTCAGTAATGGTAGAACTTCTATTTCTAAACTTGATTACATCATCATGAATGACCATCTGGAGAATTATAGAGCTACTGTTTTTGAGGCGCATTTGAGTGATCACCGAGCCATACTTCTAAGACTAAATTTTGTACCGGTTTACAGTGATAAATCGAAAATGTCTATAATGATGCCTATAAATAGGCAGAAAAAATCTGCATTGATAGTAGCTTTCGAGCGAGCCTAGTGTCGTTTTCTTACGTAGGGGATAACAGGGTGAATTTCAACCCTATAGTGGTTTTTTACACTTATAGGGTTGTTCTCTTAATTTGTTCAAAATATAAATAGGCGGAAAAATCTGCATTGATAGTAGCTTTCGAACGAGCCTAGTGTAGTTTTCTTATGTCGGGGATAACAGGGTGAATTTCACCCTTTAGTGGTTTTTTACTCCTATAGGGTTGTTATCGTAATTTGTTCAAAATATATATAGGCGGAAAAGATCTGCATTGATTGAAGCTTTCAAGCGAGCCTAGTGTCGTTTTCTTACGTCGGGGATAACAGGGTGAATTTCACCCTATAGTGGTTTTTTACTACTATAGGGTTGTTATCGTAATTTGTTCAAAATAAAAATATGCGGAAAAAATCTGCATTGATAGTAGCTTTCGAAAGAGCCTAGTGTCGTTTTCTTACGTCGGCTCGTTCCTAGGCTCGTTCGAAAGCTACTATCAATGCAGATTTTTTCCGCCTGTTTATATTTTGAACAAATTACGATAACAACCCTATAGGAGTGAAAAACAACTAAAGGGTGAAATTCACCCTGTTATCCCCTACGTAAGAAAACGACACTAGGATCGTTCGAAAGCTACTGTCAATGCAGATTTTTTCCGCCTATTTATATTTTGAACAAATTACGATAATAGCCCTATACGAGTAAAAAACCACTAAAGGGTGAAATTCACCCTGTTATCCCCGACGTAAGAAAACTACACTAGGCTCGTCCGAAAGCTATGCTATCAATGCAGAATTTTTCCAACTATTTATATTTTGAACAAATTACGATAACAATCCTATAGGAGTAAAAAACCACTATAGGGTTGAAATACACCCTGTTATCCCCTACGTAAGAAAACGACACTAGGCTCGCTCAAAAGCTACTATCAATGCAGATTTTTTCCGCCTATTTATATTTTGAACAAATCACGATAACAACCCTATAGGAGTAAAAAACCACTAAAAGGTGAAATTCACCCTGTTATCTCCGACGTAAGAAAACTACACTAGGCTCGTTCGAAAGCTACTATCAATGCAGATTTTTTCCGCCTATTTATATTTTGAACAAATTACGATAACAACCCTATAGGAGTAAAGAACCACTAAAGGGTGAAATTCACCCTGATATCCCCGACGTAAGAAAACTACACTAGGTTTGTTCGAAAGCTACTATCAATGCAGATTTTTTCCGCCTATTTATATTTTGAACAAATTACTATAACAACCCTATAGGAGTAAAAAACCAATAAACGGTGAAATTCACCCTGTTACCCCCGACGTAAGAAAACTACACTAGGTTTGTTCGAAAGCTACTATCAATGCAGATTTTTTCCGCCTATTTATATTTTGAACAAATTACGATAACAACCCTATAGGAGTAAAAAACCACTATAGGGTTGAAATTCACCCTGTTATCCCCTACGTAAGAAATCGACACTAGGCTCGCTCGAAAGCTACTATCAATGCAGATTTTTTCCGCCTATTTATATTTTGAACAAATTACGATAACAACCCTATAGGAGTAAAAAACCACCAAAGGGTGAAATACACCCTGTTATCCCCGACGTAAGAAAACTACACTATGCTCGTTCGAAAGCTATCATCAGTGCAGATTTTTTCCGCCTATTTATATTTTGAACAAATTACTATAACAACCCTATAGGAGTAAAAAACCACTATAGGGTGAAATTCACCCTGTTATCCCCAACGTAAGAAAACTGCACTAGGTTTGTTCGAAAGCTACTATCAATGCAGATTTTTCCGCCTATTTATATTTTGAACAAATTACGATAACAACCCTATAGGAGTAAAGAACCACTATAGGGTTGAAATTCACCCTGTTATCCCCTACGTAAGAAATCGACACTAGGCTCGCTCGAAAGCTACTATCAATGCAGATTTTTTCCGCCTATTTATATTTTGAACAAATTACGATAACAACCCTATAGGAGTGAAAAACCACTAAAGGGTGAAATTCACCCTGTTATCCCCGTAGTAAGAGAACTACACTAAGCTCGTTCGAAAGCTATCATCAGTGCAGATTTTTTCCGCCTATTTGTATTCTGAACAAATTACGATTACAACCCTATAGGAGTAAAAAACCACTAAACGGTGAATTTCACCCTGTGATCCCCGACGTAAGAAAACTACACTAGGTTCGTTCGAAAGCTACTATCAATGCAGATTTTTCCGCCTATTTATATTTTGAACAAATTACGATAACAACCCTATAGGAGTAAAAACCACTATAGGGTTGAAATTCACCCTGTTATCCCCTACGTAAGAAATCGACACTAGGCCTGCTCGAAAGCTACTATCAATGCAGATTTTTTCCGCCTATTTATATTTTGAACAAATTACGATAACAACCCTATAGGAGTGAAAAACCACTAAAGGGTGAAATTCACCCTGTTATCCCCGACGTAAGAGAACTACACTAAGCTCGTTCGAAAGCTATCATCAGTGCAGATTTTTTCCGCCTATTTTAATTCTGAACAAATTACGATAACAACCCGATAGGAGTAAAAAACCACTAAAGGGTGAAATTCACCCTGTTATCCCCGACGTAAAAAAACTACACTAGGTTCGTTCGAAAGCTATTATCAATGCAGATTTTTTCCGCCTATTTATATTTTGAACAAATTACAATAACAACCCTTTAGGAGTAAAAACCCACTATAGGGTTGAAATTCACCTCGTTATCACCAATGTATAAAAATGATAACAGGACCGTTCGAAAGATATAGTCAATGAAGGTTTACTTCCCTGACTGACATTTTTATTACGTGACATTGTGGTATTATAATATTTCATTACAATCTGTAGCTCCTTATTAAAAATTTCGTAATATGATATGTTAAGCCTGAATGAATAATGATTCGAAATAGGTATCTCTGTCAGGTGAGGTATAAAAGTAATCATCAACATCAACATCTCCTAATCCGGTACTTATATTCTTAACGGACGCCTATGGTAGTTCGGCAATTTCCGGAAATTTTACAGGCCAACTTTACATGCTAACTTCACTCAGGTATCATCGGCAGATTTTTGATCGATAGAGCGGGCGCGTACATTTCAAATATCTAGGCAGCTAACTGAATGCGAACTCTGATGAAGAGATATTAGAGAGATATTGGAAACTTCCTTTATTAAGGGTTGGCACCAAGGGCGTGGCCAGGGGGGGTTTTGGGGGTTCAAACCCTCCCCGAAATGTAATTTTTTTCTCTTAAAAAAATGTTTTTGCTGCAGAAAGTGACCCTTACACCCCCAAAACCCCCCCGAAATTAATTCCTATTTCAACTCCCCCCCCCCTACCCTTACTAAGAAAATTATTGAAAAAAAAGATCTATATATCAGAATAACTATTTGTCCGAAATAGCTGAAATTTTGCGAGACCCTTTAGAATCTAATTCTACTGCCAAAAGTTCCAAGTTTGAACACGATCAGGTATATATTGTTGGAGATTCGAGCAGCCTTGTGTGAGTTCAGTAGATGGATGGGTGACCGTTGCCTTGATAACTTTAGAACGAAAAGAGATAGGGACTTGCAATTTTCAGGGTTTGTTGCGTATCCGAATGCGTATCCTAACGGTTAAGATACCACTGATCCTTTTATAGTAGGTACTGAGGTAAATACCTATAATGTTTATTCATCATATATCAACTTTCATATTTCCCAAATATATTAGTGTTCTGAAGAATCAGTATGCAATAAACACGCTGCAATTTTTTTATGTATGAATAAAATGCTTTTTAAATAAACAATCAAATCAATTATATTCATTGTTCCATTATCCTGTTCAAAAATAGAAAATGTTGATTAATTAAGTTCATTAACTTTAAATTAACACTTGGACTGTCAAACGCCACCGCTCTACTTCGATCAAACCCATGAGCCCGTTCCACTTGATAAGATAATCGAAATACCCACGAGCTAGTCAAACGCATGTGGAACGGCAAGAACTGCAGTCGTGAGCGTATAAGTGAAACAAAAATCGACCAGTTTCAGGATTTTGTTGCCAAATATTTTTCTTCTGAGAAAATGAATTTGTTTCATAATTTTGACGAGCACTGTATACATGTTCATCACACTTCAATCCAGCAGTAAGGTATACTCCCAAAAACCTTATAGTCTCCTTAGCAACCAAGTCTTGTCCACTCAGGAAGAATGTTTCAGGACACTATGATGAAGACTGGGTAGTGTGGAACATCATAATTTCAGTCTTTTCAACATTCATTATTAGACTGTTTTCAGCACACCAGTTTCCGACCTCAATCACGATTTTTTCAGCACCTGAAGAGATAGGTTCTCCATTAGGGTACACGATAACGTTTGTGTCATCTGCATACTGCCGCGTTGTTCTGCACCTGCATTTTGCCTTGCTTATCCTCTCCGGAAGGTCGTTTACATAAACTATGAAAGGAAGCGGCCCCAGAATGCCGCCATGGATGACACCCATCAGGATTTCTCTTTCATTAGATGTTATTGTGTGATCTTGCATTATTTTTGAGTTTAGCTCTTGATTAATTTGAGTTGTTTATCCCTGATGCCATACATTTTCAGTTTTCTAGGTAGGCCTTCATGGTGAACGCAGTCAAAAGCCTTTGTGAGTTCCAAGAAAAGCCCAAGGAGTGCAGAGCCATTTTCCAGGATTTCCGTGACACTCTGTAGGAGTTCGAAAACTGCTGCCTCTGTATTTAACTGCTTGGCCTCATAATAACGGGAAAACGCTTTCAAGAGGTCATAACTAATAGTGACTATATACGAGTACACTTGTATATAGTTACTGTAATCATAACCATGATGTTAGCCAACATCTGATGACAGAAAGGGTAGGTACCAGAAGAAGAAGAAGATACCACCGATGTTCTATGGGATTTGAAGATGTTCTACCGTCAAACTATTAACTTAAACGATGCAATGGTGCTGAAATAATCCATGTCGAAATAGTCACATGGAAATGTGATGCTATTATTCTTGTTTTCAGCAATAAATAATTAATAAAAATACAGGACAAAATGTTGTGAGTGAGTATATGGGCAAGAAACTTGAACAGTATGAACGGAGACCTCGGTTTTCAGATGGCAGCAAATAATTAAGTAAAGAAAAAACTTGGCCTAAGTTTCACAATATATTAGTATAATATTATATCGTGAAATTTAAGTCAATTTGTTTTCTTTACGTTATTAATTTAATTGTTCTAAATGTTTCACCAAGTGATTAACAAGTTCTTAATATCAAAGGCAATTATTGTGCAGTTTTACCTTCCAAACGGCTATATGATCAGTAGGTTCAGTCTGTACAGCACCAGCTTCATTCACTGGAATATCGATAGTATCATCATACTTCACGCAGACTGGAAAATGCACTAGATACAGATCAACATAGTCTAATCCCAAATTCCTTAGGGATTTGTCCAAGAAGATTTCAACTCTGTTGAGAAAATAAATGAAATAACTGTATAAATTGTATAGGTACATGCATAACAGATATTCCACCATAAGATGATACAAAAGAGCAATTACGCAACAAATTGGTTATTAATAGTTCCGGGCATATTTGCTGTAACCATAGTTATCTTTATTATACAAGCCCGGAACATGATTAAATGGCAACATGGACTCGAACACACGCTCTACGTTGGGACCTAGTTCGCCATTAAACAGTAAAACAGTATTAAGCTGGTCGGTTAGGTTACAAGTACCGGTTAATGTATATTTCGTAAAATTGTTTTCCTGAATTAGTGCAATGCAGTGATATCTATTCTCTGATTAAATAGTTAATTCTCTTTTGGATTTTCTACTTAGACGAGTAGGTATACATTTGAGAATGCAGGCTGAAGAAGGAACGAAAATGTTGTGTTCCTTCCTCTAACAGCCATAGACTGAATATAATGTTATGTCTATGCTAACCGCCATTGAGCAATTATTGTCCTTCTACTTCATTATAGCACAGTCTGCGAGAAACATTTCGATGTAATAAAGCAAAGTGTACATTTGCAGCCAGATATTGAACATATTTAATATTAAAACTCCCAAAGATTCTCCCAAATTTAATAAAATGCCAGTACCAAACACAAGGACAGATCCCCGTTTTAGAAGCGGCACGGTAATTTCAAGAAATATAAATGAAATAGAAGTTTTAATTTTTCCTAAAAGAGTTTGATGATCTTCTTGAAATTTAGGTACTACTTAATTCAACAAGAATTATTGATATACATCTGGATGCAAGATCAAGAAACTCAAAGAAATTATTTATTTTTATAGATTCAATTTCCAAAAGTCATTTCCTTAAGATGATTCAGTTCAAATCAATAAGAACCTTCATTTGAATTATGTAGAAAATAGGAATAACAATGTTGAAAGACACGTAATCATTAGGTGGGATATGGAAGAAATGAAAAATTAGAAACTTTAATAAGCTTTCATCGCAATTTCCAGTAGCCTACCCTGGTGTTATAAATATTTCCTGACAAGAACAATGAACGAGGGACTGAGGGGAGATTAACGGAACCAGCGATGATATCTATTAATAAATATATATGATTCGCAAAATTCCGAATTTTAATAAATTGGTAATAGAAGAATTCATTACAAAAAAGGACAAATGAATTGACTATCAATGTCAATACACAAAGTGTTTTGGAAATAAAAAGTCTTTATAATTATTTTGATTTTATATTCATCTATACAGGGTCCGACGCCGTCACACGGGCAAGGAGGTGATAGGGTACCATTAGGGTGTCATAGTTCCTGTTATTAAACTGTTCACCGAGTCTTCTAATGGAAGTTTTGCAAATATTTTCGAGACCAGTTGAGATATATACCAATGAAATTTGACGGTTTGAGTAAGCAGCTCGAGTTTCTGTGCTTTGTAAGTCTGGTTAAATAATTTCCCTCAAGAGTTAAAGCCTGTTGAAAAACACCCGAAAATGTATAATAGTTATTTATGTATCAAGGGAGTTATGAGGATGTTAACTTCAGAGGGCAACAGATTGCAATCCCGAGGAACGTGAGTCCCGAGGGATTGTTAAGTTGCCCTAGTTTGTTAACATCCAATAACTCACGTGATAGATAATTAATTTTATTTCATATTGAGTGAAACAAAAATTTGACAATTGAAAATTTGATAGATTGAAAATTTGACAATAGTCGATTTGCTTCATTAGAGGGAGTTAAAGATCTATAACTGCCTAGTACGGGAGTATAACTCCAAGGGAGTTATAACCATGTTTATAGTTACGGTAACTAAGGGTTTATTTCTTTATAATGTATCAGTATGGAATAAAAATTTGTATATCCCTTAATTCTTGTGACTGGTGTGGATAAACGTGTACACAGGGTCCGAGGCTGCCACACCGACACGGACAGGGAGATGATTGGGTACCACTAGGGTACACATACAACTTCCTGTTGTATGACCAAAACTGCGATATTTTTGGCGCTCTAGTTCCTCGGAACTGAGTGCTTATCAATTTGCCCAGATGTCTGTAATTTTCGAATTTTTCGATGAAAATGGTCTCAAACGATTTGGTTTGACTCACTGATCAAGAATCCGTGGTCGATATTCATTAAGACCGGCCGTCCGGCCGTAGGCACGATAACTCTCGAACGGAATGAGCTAGACAGTTGAAATTTTCAGAGTAGGTTTGGGAGATAAATATCTGGGCTAAGTTCGTTATTGGGCAAAATCGGACAGATGGTTTCGGAGTAACAAAAAAAAATTTTTTTTTTACAAAACAAATTCCAAATTAATTTTTTTTCAATAAGCAGTTTTACCATAAGAATCCAATGATATCATTTTTACCTCTAACAAGCTAATACTTTCGGAGATATGATTTTTAAAAATTTCAATAATAAATCGTATTTTTACGTTGTCACAGAATGATATAAGTATTCTATATGTATGAATTGTCATAATGTCAACTTATTTTCCTGAGACATGACATTATCTAATCAATCGAAGAATTGTGAGCGAAGTGAGAAAAATCTCAGTTGTTTGCTCCGAAATTAGTTTTTCTCAGAAAAGTCTTACATTTCGGAACGGAACATGAAGTAAGAGATCTGAGAGTAGTGAGACTGCTTTTCATCCATAGACATAGAATGCTCAGTTCTCTCAATTTATGACGGGACTGACGGAAGGGAATATTATAACTTCAAAAATATTGGGGTTGAAATACTCGTATTTTAGCGATGCAACGGGGACCTCACCCAAAAATGTTTGAAAATATTACGTAAATATTGAAAGCATAATTCTGTAGTTCGAGAGAGGAGAAAATTTGGTGAACGTAGATCAGGAAATTTTTATCGATTACAAGGTAATTTATCATTATTACTTCTCTTCTTTCGTATTATACATGGAATATCTACTATTTGTAGGTACTTTAAACCTGTTTTGGGCAATTGTCATACGAAACTTGTTTTTTGGCGCTCTAGTTCCTCGGAACATAGTGCTTATCAATTTGCCCAAGTGTCTGTAATTTTGGAATTTTTGGCTGAAAATGGTCTCAAACGATTTGGTTCTACTCACTGATCAAGAATCCGAGTTCGAAATCGATTTTGTCCGGCCAGCCGGCCGTAGGCACGATAACTCTCGAACGAAAGGAGTTATCGGATTGAAATTTGCGAGGTGGGTTTGGAGCGTAAATATCTCGGACGAGCTCGTTAATGGGCGAAATCCATCAAGCGGTTTCGGAGTTATGGCCGATTTTAGTAAAAATATTTTTTATGAATATTTCCGAAACCGATCACTCGATCTATCTGAAATTTAGCATAAAATTGTAGAATCATGACCTTTATACGCATGTGAAGTTTTGTATTGACCAGATTACCGCAAAGTGTAAAAAAAAAATTTTAAAAAAGTTTTTCTACAATAACTCTCGAACGGAGTGAGCTAGGTAGTTGAAATTTTCAGATTAGGTTAGGGAGATGAATATCTCGGTTAAGTTCGTTATTGGGCAAAATTGGCCAGATTTAATTTGATTTCTTCCATGGTGCAGTTCTCATTCTCAGATTGCTCATTTAATCTTCATAAATAAACTATTATTTGAATTGAATTTCCTTTATGATGCAGTTCTATCATAAGAATACATTGATATAATTCCCAACTCTGAGAAACCAATACTTTCGGAGATATAATTTGTCTGTTTGAACTAGAGCGCCAGAAAGCTCCTGTCCACAGGGCTTGAACCCATTTTTTTTACCTTTCATTTGGTGTATCGTTGACACTTGATGCTCAAGCGGTTACAAAGATGTTATCAAAAGAATGTCACGAACACACAACATTTTCGATAACGGGGGGTAGAGCACTACATACAGATCGGCGTTTTTCGGCTCCCATTACCATATTCAAATTTTTTCTCTTGCGAGTGTCGTTAGGGACCATAGTCTACATATTTTCAAGATATTAAGAAGTATAAGAAGTGTTCCAAAAAAGGCTAGTCATCTCACAACTTCCAAATTGTGTATACTGTATACTTTTTCATTTTAGAATTTTTTTGATTTCATAATATTTCGCATAAAACGTAAGCATTCCGCAAATAAAAAATATTCTGTGTGCATGATATTTTGTTATTTTTACAAGCCTTGAAAATGTGCCTATATGCCTAAAAAATAAATGCTTAAATAAAAAAAGTTCTCCCCACAAACTTGCACAAAACACAAAAATTTGTCGTAGAATTCAAAAATGACAAAGTATACAGGGTGAGTCTTTGACCACTGCATTAATTTTAACCAAAGATTCCTCTCATCAAATGAAACACTTTTTTCATTCAACATTCTTCCAAATTCAGCTCAGGTAAAGAGATACAGGCTGTTGAAATTTTGAAAAAAAATCAGTATTTTGTAGCTTTGACATCCTTTTTTCGAATAAAATGAATGTTGGCGTAAAGTTTCCTATAACTATGATACATATTTTCCAAATACATATTATTTATTATTATCTACTTCTACTGGTTTTCTAGTTATGGACTCGTGGATTCATAAAACTAAACGAAATTAGCATAAAGAAAGCATATAAAGTTTTTCTTGAGTCATTTCAAGAATATTCCATCGTTTTAGAACATTATATTATTCTTCAACATTCCTCCTTAAACTCACCGTTTTCGAGATATTCTTCATTGAATGTTTTAAAATGGAAAACTCCAGAAATTTCACTATTTTTATGGATCCGTCCCTGAGCGTTGGAATCCCGAATCAAGCTGTAAACCACGTTACCATGCCTTATTCTCGTCCGCCAACAATGTCATAGATACTTTATATGCGGGAGTGTATTAGCACATTGTGAAATCTTTAAACGCTAGTAACTTTTTACCTTTGCCGAATCTGGAAAAATGGTGAATGAAAAAAGTGTTTCATTTGATGAGAGGAATCTTTGGTTAAAATTAATGCAGTGGTCAAAGACTCACCCTGTATACAGGGTATCACATTGAAAATGTGGAAGTTGTGAGATGACTAGCCTTTATTGGAACACCATGTATACTCTTCTTAATATCTTGAAAATATGGAGACTATATCGTCCCTAACGACACTCGCAAAAGAAAACATTTCAATATGGTAATGGGAAGCTGGAAAAGACCTATCTGTATGTAGTGCTCTATCCCGTTAACGAAATAAATGTTGTGTGTTCGTGACATTCTCTTAATAACATCTTTGTAACCGCTTGAGCCCCAAGTGTCAACGATACACCAAATAAAATATCGCAGTTTTGGAATCTAATATATTATGCTATATATATATATGTGCTCGAGCTTACTAATCCGTCAAATTTCATTGCCCTATAGTCTATCTCAACTGGTCTCCAAAATATTTGCAAAATATGGAAACTCGTCCCTAATTTAAGGGATATAAAATGTTTTACACATTTTTGGGTTTTTTTCAACAGGCTGTAACTCTTTAGGGAAATTATCATACAGAAAAAAAAAACAAATCGTAGCTCCAAGTATCTACATAGTTTTCAAATCTGGCTATAAATTTTTTTATCATGTACGGTTCTGGGTTGCATTCGAATATTAACTCCGTAGAGTAATATCACAGATTACTCTACGGAGTTAATATTCGAATGCAACCCAGAACCTGTGCAACCAGAATCTGTGGTAATATTTACTAAATTGCGTCCGAAAACGGAAGAGTTGAGAAAATTTTACTCTATGACTGTCGTTCGAAAAGTCGAGTATTCGACTCGGAGTTCATTTTACTCCTGTCAAAATTGACATAACTCATGGGACGGAAAATCTCGTATCTTTGCCTCACTGTTTTATGAATGTTGATGTGAGTTAATTTAATAGTTTTAATACTGCTCACAATATATATTTATGATTAGAGTTACATATATGTGAAGAAAACAATAACAAATAGGTTCTTTCTCAAACCAACATAACCTATATTCCGATATTGGCACCTTCTGTCACTGTCAGAGTAAACCTGTCAAACCTCAAACCTTCAAAAACTCTACTCTACTCCGTGGAGTAATGCTAGGAAATCCACCGAATTTTTTTTTCCCAAATCTATGTTTGCCTTAAAGAATGGACAATTCTTTTTAGAAAATGCAGTTTTGAAAACTTCAAAATATTTCCTATATTAGACAATTTAGGCACTGCTAAACGTGTCTTATAGGGAATGTTTTTCAGTTTTCAAAACCCTACTTTGATTTCCTACACGGTAATTATTACCGGAGTTATTGATTATTATCAACAAGGACTTTTTTGCTTTGGTTGACGATAACTCCGGGGCAAATCATCGTAGATCAGGCATTTTAACTAAGGCATTAATCGGCATAATCGGCCAAACGGATTCAATCGAAATGAAACTTTGTAAACTTTGCAAAATTTCGTGAGGATCGTAAAAATATTACATATTATCTTTAAATGAGCTATCCAGCTGTTTTACAGAAAAGAGAAAATAAGGTTTTCTGTAAACCGCATGACTCCATGGTTTCGAGTGTTTATCTGAAAAACACCCCCGTTACTATGTGAATTCGATATACCTATAAGCCGTATTCTTTTTACCTTGTTTCATCTCAATAGATGCATAGAATCTTGCATTTTGCCTTCTAACTACTGAGTCTGAACTGAGAATCTCAGTTAATCTCAGCTGAAATTGGTAAAAAGAATACGCCTATTATTAGTTTGTGTATTTATGCAGTAATTTTGAACGTCCCAATTGGATTGAAAATGTATAGATAGAGATAAATTCATCGCTACACAGACAATGTACAAATAAGTTAAATTTATTCAACATTTATTATGTATTCCGAAATACAACCTCACGAAGTGAGAAATTGTGTAGTGAGTTCACCGCTCACTTATAAAAAGGAACACGTCCATCTTAGATTCTGCTCACTACATTTTGAGGTTTAATATTATTGTTTAGTCGAAATAAGCCTTTGCTCGGTGATGGATCAAGCAACGGCATATATTTTCAAGGAATTCTTGAAAAGCCGCTCTTCGGAATCATCGGAAGGTAATGGAAGAGGTTCCCTAGGTCAGTATATTAGCTCAATTTTGAATTCTGTAGGTTATAATTTTCACTCCCGCTATTAAGTGAGACAATAAGTAAGCTTCAAAGCTTGCTGCAAATCAGTCTCGCTTCCCTCAGATCTCTTACTTCGTGTTCTGTACCGAAATATAAGAATCTTCTGAGAAATTTACAAGATAAACCAATTTCGGAACAAGCTTCTGAAATTTTTCTCACATTTCGGAATTCACATTTACTGTAGTGCGCTGAAGCTGCCAGCGGTATTATAGTCTAGTCAACAAGTGCTTTTTAGGTCGAAATTTTTGCGTATTCTCTGAAAATTATGCTAAGGTGTCATTCGATTCAGGATGGCATGTAGATATAGTTTTTGAGAAAATGCTATAAGGCCGCTCGCAAAAATTGCAACAGTTATAAACAATAAGTGAAAAAAAGAAAAGGGGGTTTGGTTTTTCGCCAATATTTTAAGAACAATTTGATTCAAAAAGAGGAGGTAATTTCCTAAAAAAAAGTCCCAACTCCTAGAATTGGAGGACCAATATCTATAATTTTCCCAGACGGTTGAAAATACGCCCGAAAACCGGTACTCCGGCTTGCGCAAATCACGCCCCTTTCGGACCTTTAATGAATAAATATGATTGAAACTTATTAAATATGAAAATAAAACATTGAAAAAATTCAGGCGCCTGCAGGATAGATCAATGAACAATAATCCGTGGTCAAAATATTTTTATGCCGATTTTTCAATTAGTTATCCATTAGTTAATCAACAATTTTTTGTAGCACGAAAATTAGCATTGCAAGTGCGATAATTGTTATACTATTGATCTGAGAAATTTTCCTTTCGCGGACCCATTTTTCAAAGATCTAAAAATAGAATATCCCGTTGGAAATATTAAAAAAATTGTTAATTTTCGTTTTGTTATTAAAAAATTTACTTAAGTGAAAAATTATAAAGCTTCATTAAACATTGAAAAATTTTTTTTTTATAACATTACCATTTTCTCATGATCAGGAGCAGGAGCTATTTAAAAATGATTTTTAATCATATTCATCTCCTGTTGTTAAAAAAAATATTATAAACAGATGCGTTATTTATGAGATAATTAAATTTTTTTTTGATAACATAACCTTTGATGATAATTAAGATTAAAAAAAACCATTTCTTAAAAAAAAATGTTATTGCTTGAAAACGCATTTGTTATAAATAACAATTTTTTTACCACTTGTTATGAAAATCGAGGAACCATTTTTTTTAAATTATTTATCTCAGTCTTTGATACTTAAGAAAAAATCGATTATTATTTAAATTTTCAATGTTAATCTAAAAAAAAATTTGTTATAAAGAATTGAATGATCTCTTTGTATTTTTTCTCTTTCTATTTAAAAGAACAAAAACAACGATGTATTATTAAAAAAAAATGTATTTATATTTTTTATTGAAAAAATATAAATAATTTCTTTTTAAATACATGGTTGTTTTCGTTTCTCTAAATAGAAAAAGAAAAAAAACAGAGAGATAATTCATTTGATTATAGCAAATCGTTTATTAAATAAACAATGAAAATTCAAATAATGATCGAATTTTTTTTTAATATCAAAGACCAAGGTAAATAATGATCAAAAAAAAATAGTTCCCTAATTTTCATAACAAGTGGTAAAAAAAAATTGTTATTTAACAAATGCGTTTTTGAGCAACAACACTTTTTTTTAAGAAACGGTTTTTTTTTTAATCATAACTATCATCAAAGATCATGTTATCAAAAAAAAAAATTAAATTATCTCATAAACAAAGCATTTGTTTATGATAATTAATGGGTTAATAGTATTATTATATGAAAAAAGTTTTTTTCAATGTTTAATGAAGCTTTATAATTTTTCACTTAAGTAAATTGTTGATAACAAAACGAAAATTAACATCATTTCTAACGGGAATCTATTCTAAGACCTTTGAAAAATAACATCATAAAAGGAAAAAATCCTCAGATTAATAGTTAAACCATTATCGCACTTGCACAATGTTAATGTTCGTGATACAAAAAATTCTTACAAGGCTTGCGCAAGACGGTTCTATAGTTCCGAGAGTTGAGACTTTTTCAAGGAAATTTCCTCCTCTTTTTGAATCTTTAACTAAATTTGAATTATCTCTGATAATTTTTGAGATATTGCCGAAAATCCAAACCCCACTTTTTTTCACTCAATCGTTTATAACTATTACAATTTTTGCGAGAGGCCATAGCATTTTCTCACAAACTATCTACACGCCATTCCGAATCGAATGACACCTCAATCATAATTTTCGGAGAATACGCAAAAATTTTGTACTTAATAAGCCCTCGTTGACTAGTTTCCCATTTTTGATCAGTATTCGAAAATCAAAACCTTATTAGACTATAGTTCGAAACCAACCGAATATTAGATTATTCTATTTATAGAGTCAACCAAATTCCTACAGCAAACCGTACAACGTTTACCGATAATGAAATGATGAATGAGTTGGAAATTTCATGTCTTCATATGCACCGCATTGTGTAATAATTATTTACACAATTTACATTGTCGAAATGCAATGATAAAATCATCAATTCACCTGTCGGGATGTACTCCAGCTAATGGTAGTTTAGTTGTTATAAATAGTTCTTCTCTTTTCACAAGGCCTTTTCTAATCCATTCTTCGATAACTTTCCCAACTATATTTTCGTTTTTATACAAATATGCAGTGTCGAAATGGCGATAACCATTTTGAAACGCCGCATTCATAGCATCTCTCAGTTGTAATGGATCAGAAGCCTGAAACGGTTAATTTTCTATACCTTTTCATTCAACCATACCAAGTTTACCACATACTTGCCATGTTCCCAGTCCAATTAGTGGCATTGTGGCACCATTTTGTAGGATTATTGAATTTTTCGGCATTATCGCAGCTCCTAATTCAGTGACAGATAAAACTACTTTAAAAGTCAACTTCACTCAGATCTTCCTCCAAAAATATCAGCGATATCTAATCATACATTTTCGATATTATGAGAAACTTCGAGATAACTGAAAGTAAATATGTACCTATCCATTTTATAATCTTAATGAACTCTGATTGACTCTGATCTTTAGTTGCAGAAGTATCAAGTAAATGTTTTTAAGCTTTTATGATATACTGACGTTCAAAACCGGCAACAAAAATTTTACACATTATCAGAAGCGGCGTGAACTACTGTAGGTCAATTCTTCTGTAATAATACTGTGGTTTTGATTCAGAGCTAAATTTGAGAATATACGAGGTGCATAAATTTGATGCCACTTTGCCACAATGTCTGTATTTTTCGAATTTTTTGCCGAAAATGGTCAAATTCAATTCTGTCCGTCCAGCCGGCCGTTAGCTCGAACGAAAGGAGTTAGAGGATTGACATTTGCAGGGTAGGTTTGGAGCGTAAATATCTCGGACGAGTTCGTTAACGGGCGAAATCTACAAAGCGGTTTCGGATCGTTTTTAGTAAAAAAAAATTGTATGAATATTTCCGGAACCGATCACTCGATCTATCTGAAATTTAGCATCAAATTGTAGAATCATGACCTTTATATGCATGCGAAGTTTTGCTCTGACCGGATTGCCATATGTCCATTTTTTCGTCTGGGGATGCTATTCCTCCATAAAATCCCCTGGTGAGGGTCTGCGCATGCGTGGATTCAAGATGCGGTATCTCCTGAATCACTTAGTGTGGAAGAATCGGCGTTTTTTGTGAGTTGTGTGATTTTGAGAGGACTTTCAGCCGCTAGTGGATTGTGCATGCGCAGAGGAGAAGTGATTGTTTTTGGGTTGTATGGGTTTTGTTGGGAGTGGTTTAGGACTATCGGTCATCGGTATGGGGCTGAGCCGATATTGTGAGGTTTTAAAAAAATATTCATGGCAGTTCTGTGCATGGACAAGTCAGTTTGGGGAAAATATCGTTCTTTCCGAGTTGGAGTATCCGTACCGTGGCCCTGGGGCTAATTTTGAAATTCATGTTACCCCTTATTACGGGCATTTACGTTATGCGCATGATCAGACGGGTAGTGATTTAACATGCTGGAGTTTACGTCTGACAGAATTGGGGTTTGGAGGTGCAGGATGCTATTCCTCCTTAGAATCCCATTGAGAGAGTCCGCGCATGCGCGGATTGAAGCTGCGATATCTCCTGAACCAATGGTCTTGAAGAATCACAGTTTTGTGTGATTTTGAGAGACCTTTCATCCAAGAGTAGATCGCGCATGCGCATACTCTTTTTGGGTTGTATGGCTTATGTTGGGTGCGGTTTACGTCTCTAGCGGTCATGGATTTGGTGCTGAGCCGATATTTTGAGGTTTTAAAAGAATACTGAAGGCAATTCTGTGAACGGACAAATCATTTTCGAGGAAATAGTGTTTTTTCCGAGTTGAATTCTCTGTACCGTGGCCCTGGAGCCAATTTATAAATAACTATATTTGGAAGATCTATATCAAATTACATTCGGATTTGAAGAATAAGCGAGGAAATTGCGTCCCTAATTCGAAATTCATGTACCTAACCACTTTATGTGTTTCTTCGTTTCGCGCATGAGCAGACAAGAAATGATTAAACTGCTGGAGTTTTCGTCTGAGAGGATTGGGGTTTTGAGGTGCTGGATGCTATTCCTCCATAGAATCTCCTTGGAAGAGTCTGCGCATGTGTGGGTTAAAGCTGCGATATCTCCTGAACCACTGGTGTTGAAGAATCCGAATTTTGTGTGGAGTGTGTGATTTTGAGAGGACTTTCAGCCGCGAGTGGATTGCGCATGCGCAGAGAAGACGTGTCTCTTTTTGGGTTCTATGGCTTGTGTTGGGAGTGGTTTGCGTCTAGCGGTCATGGATTTGGTGCTGAGCCGATATTATGAGGTTTTATAAGAAATTTAATGGCAATTATGTGCACCGAAAAGTCAGTTTCGAGAAAATAGCGTTGTTACCTATTAGAATTTTCTGTATCGTGTGGCTCTGGGGCCAATTTAGAAATAAACATATCTGCGTTCCCAACGGGGGTCCCATAACAGAAGGACACAGTAGCTACAACAGAGGTGTCAACTGTTCTCAAAATGTACCCCATGCCTGATAAACATTTTGGTTTTTGGCGCTCTTGTTCCTCGGGACAGAGTGCTTATACATTTTCTCGAAGGTCTGTATATTTCGAATTTTTGGCTGAAAATGGTCTTAAACGTTTTGGTTCGACTAACTGATCAAGAACCTGTGGTCATAATTTATTCTGACCAGCCGTCCGTCAACACGATAACTCTGGAACGGAATCAGCTAGACAGTTGAAATTTTCTGGGTATGTTTGGGCGATAAATATCTCTGTTAAATTTGTTATTGGGCAAAATCAGCATGATGGTTTTGGTGTAACGAAAAAAAAATTTTTTTTACAATACTAATTTCAAATTCAATTTTTTTCAAGATGCAGTTCCATCATAAGAATCCATTGATGTCAACTCTAACAAGCTAATACTTTCGGAGATATGCGTTCTATCAGAAGAATCCTTTGATTTAATTCACAACTCTGAGAAATCAATACTTTCGGAGAAATGATTTGGCAAAGTTTGAACGAGAGCGCCAAAACTCCTGCCCACATGGCTTACCCATTTTTTATACCATCTTATTGTATTTATCACCCCATCTTGACAAGCCATAAAAAAATCCCTTCGTTCCCGACTTGAGCCCAGCTGACTTCAAAAAGGCGAAGGATAAATCTTTCGACAGGCCCTGATCTTTCAAACTCCTGAAATATATAGGGTGCAGGGTTGTGATCTTCGAGTAGTGCCAGTTATACTGAGCTTCTCCCTCCAAGGCTCTATTAAATTATTATTATTTATATTATTATATGATTATACGTACTGACCTCCTAGGACTTCCGAGGACTCTTTATAAGCTTTTAAGAGCTTGTGCGAGTTAAACAAAAAATAGGTGTTTTCTGTGTAGACTTTGTTACTGTCTCCTTATTACTCCACCTTGGTCCCATCACTGTTAATTTTGACCCAACAGTGGATGATGGGCATTACCATCTGACGAGAAAGTTTCTTTCCTAGCCTCGCCGGGATTGAACTCGAGACCTCCAGATTCAAGTTCAACACTCTAGCCAGTGAACTTATGGCATTACTTATGAAATTCAGAAGTTCACATTGCGATATTGACCATATAACCTATAATAAGATTCGTGGTATGAGCGGGCCAGTTGATTGACCACTATAACTTTTGAACGCGTAACCGAGCAAGCTCACCACTGAACCAAAAAAACGAGTTTACGAATGTCGGACGTATATACATACAGAATTTAATTTGACCAAGAATTCTCCATCGTCTAATATTAATGTAATCGTTTGAGACCATTCTTGGGAAAAATTTCGATATTCTGACGACAAGATATGGTACGAACGAATGAATAAATAAAAAAAAATATATAATTGAATAGAAAATTGGTTCACTACAAATCGAGGGTTTCTGATAAAATATGACAAAATGTCAAGTTTACTCGCGAACAAATGAGACCGTCACAGTTTTCGTCCCAATTTGTCAAAATTGCTGTAAAATGGAGGAGCTATTCCATTCAATCACGAAAGTGTTAGCGCACAATATTGTCGTGCACGTGTACTCGCTGCCAAATTTTTCAATAGAAAGCTTCGTCACTTCTTTAATCTGTGTAATTCATATACTATTGATAATGGAAGTAAATTCTCTCGTCTCCCATATAACAGAAAAATCTATATCGAAATTGAGAAGACAGCGGATTATGAAAGGTAAGTTCTAATCCAATAAATATCATCAGAGAAAGTATTCGCATAGATGTCTACAACAATCTGTAATTTGACGATAAAGACTGCATACAAAATTTGAAGCTTTTGCGAGCGTTTACATATTTGGATCATCGATATACTGTACTATTTCTTCCTTAAATCAAGAATAAATTATGTACTCATATATATAGTGCGGTTGGCTCAGGGGTAGAGCGTTTGACTTGGGAGCGGAAGCCCCAAGTTCAATCGCGAGGCTAGGAGAGAAATTTTCTAGCCACGGTATTCGCCACCATACACTATTGGGTCAGAAATTAACAGTGCTGTGCCTAGGGTGGCGTAAGGACTCAGTAAGAAAGCCTACACATAACACAACTGGTTCTCCTCACTCGCTCAAGCTCTTCGAGAGCTTATGATGGGGTCTCCTTGAGGAAGACCTAGGAGGATTAGTATAATAATTAATAATATACAATAATATCATAATTCTTGCATTTTACAATTATCTCTATTTTCCAAGGGTAAAACTCCACTCTCATGCCTGTAATTTAGAGAGGTTGATAGGTTTGATGAGATATGATATCACTTTAATTTGAGTCGTTAAAAAAAATATATGAAAAGTGTATTTTTATATAATATTCTGTATTATCTATGGGACATATAGATTAATTTGAATGCAATAATACACAGAGATCATAATCGCTATAATGCAATATACAACATAATAATATGTAGTATAAAACTCATACATGATAGTGTTGTCTGTCCCATAGGGGTCTACTGATCTTACACTGAGATCTTTGTACTGGTGATATTCTCGACTCTTAAAACATATTTTTTAGAAAGTTGTTCGCATCACATTATCTACGTCTGTAATAGATTTAAAACATGTAATTAGTGCCTCTCCTCATAAGGCACTCACTATCATTCATGGTTTAGTACTGATTCAGTAGATTCCTCAGACTCTCCATTACATAAGTCGATCATCTTCTTTCTTCTGACAGAGTTTGTTCTGTTTTTTAATGCAGGCTCTAATCTCTATCGTTCATTTTAAAAATCATGGATGGAAAATCCACTATGGCGCCCTGAAAAATAAGTTATAAATGAGTATGAAATGAATTGTAAACATCAATTTATTCTCGAAGATTTTATGGTACACGTTGCCTAATCAAACTTTTAGCTATATAATATAGAAGAACGTGTGTATATTATTATAAAGGAATTGAGTTCTCCTGGATGGATTATAATCACATAAGTAAGGTAGATTTTCGATCCGTTTTGGTGAATCTGTCAAAGTGACGTGGTCTATTGATATTTTCCCCAAAATTGTATTGACAGTAAATGAAATTCAAACGAATACATAATTTACTTAGATACCATATCATATTGTATATAGGTACAGTACGCGTCAAAATTATGGAACAAATTCATTTTCACAGAAGAAAAATATTTGGCAACAAAATCCTGAAACAGGTCAATTTTTGTTTCACTTTACCAAAATTTTGTGCATTTTTGAAGGATTGTTGTTGCAACCTGTGCCATCCCCATCAACCCTCTAATTTTTTTGAATAGGGAAAGTGGGTCCTGTGGTACTTTTTTGGCAAGGTCTTTGTATCTTCTTTACAGGCGTGCAGAAATTTTCAAGAAAACATTTTTTTTTGAAAAATAGTTAGTTCAAAGAGGTTTTCAGTATGTGCACTTTGTCATGGCTCATTTACTTTGAGACGATGGTACCTGATGAAATTCGTCACCGAATGAAAGTCGACCATCACTGGAGCAATGGGAACCTATTCTACCAGGGCACTTGAGATTATCAGAAATCTCACACTCCTTAATATAGTTAGACAAAATGGCCCATGGCCATATGCTAGGTAGGAAGAAAGACTGGGACAGGAAATCCACCACCTCAGTTCTTAAAAAAATGCCACTAAATGGTTCAAAACCAATATAGGAGCTGGCGCTAGAGTATATGAGGCTCCTATCCAAGCGTCTTTCCTGCAGAAATACTCGCAATCGAAAGATACGTGGAAATGAAGCTAGAAAGAAACTATCAAAGGTGTGATATAGCAATCTATTCTGACAGTCAAGCTGCTATTAAAGCGCTGGGCTACCATGTTATCGAATCAAAGCTAATAGTGCCGAGTGCCGAAGAAATAATGAAGTAGGCAAGAACAACAGGGTCTCCTTGGTCTGGGTTCCTGGTAACTCAGGAATTAAAAAAATTGAGGAGACCAACACAATTGCACCAGCCCCTTTTATTGGCCCGGAACCATACTGTGGGGTAGGTAGATCACCTAGAAAAGTGAATTTCGGATGAAAGAAGAAACTGAAAGAGGTATCCCAGATAACACAGGATATCCTATGGACGTCCATTTCATGTCCAAATCAAGTCGGGATATCCGTGGATTTGAATTGGACATCCATTGGATATCCATCGAAGGATTAGGAATGGATATCCTTCAGTGGATATCCTATGGATATCCATAGGTTATCCACTGAGGGATATCCGATTCAAATCCTCCAATGGACATCCATGAGATATCCATCGAAGGATTTGAAATGTATATCCTTCAGTGAATATCCTATGGATATTCATAAGATATCCATTGAAGGATATCCATTTCAAATCCTTCTATGGATATCTCATGGATGTCCATCGGAGGATTTGAAACGGATATCCTTCAATGGATATCTTATGGATATCCATAGGATATTCACTGAAGGATATCCATTTCAAATCCTTCGATGGATATCTCATAGATGTCCATCGGAGGATTTGAATTGGATATCCTTCAACGAATGTCTTATGAATATCCATAAGATATTCATTGAAGGATATCTATTTCACCTCCTTCGATGGATATCTTATGGATGTCCATCGGGGGATTTGAATTGGATATCCTTCAACGGATATCTTATGGATAGCCATAGGATATTCACTGAGGGATATCCATTTCTCATCCTTCGATGGATATCTTATGGATGTTCATCGGAGGATTTGAATAGAATATCCTTCAACGGATATCTTCTGGATATCCATAGGATATTCAATGAAGGATATCCATTTCAAATCCTTCGATGGATAGCATATGGATGTCCATCGGAGGATTTGAATCGGATATCCTTCAACGGATATCTTCTGGATATCCATAGGATAATCACTGAAGGATTTCCATTTCACATCCTTCGATGGATAGCATATGGATGTCCATCGGAGGATTTGAATCGGATATCCTTCAACGGATATCTTCTGGATATCCATAGGATAATCACTGAAGGATTTCCATTTCACATCCTTCGATGGATATCATATGGATGTCCATCGGAGGATTCGAATCGGATATCCTTCAACGGATATCTTCTGGATATCCATAGGATGATCACTGAAGGATGTCCATTTCACATCCTTCGATGGATATCATATGGATGTCCATCGGAGGATTTGAATCGGACATCCTTCTACAGATATCTTATGGATATCCATGGGATATTCACTGAAGGATATCCATTTCACATCCTTCGATGGATATCTTATGGATATCCACCGGAGGATTTGAATTGGATATCCTTCAACGGATATCTTATGGATATCCATAGGATATTCACTGAAGGATATCCATTTCACATCCTTCGATGGATATCTTATGGAAGTCCATTGGATGATTTGAATAGGATATCCATTTCAGATCCTTTTATGGATATCTTATGGCTGTCCATCGGAGGATTTGAATCGGATATCCTTCAACGGAATCCATCGAAAGAATAAAAATGGATATCCTCTGGATCAATTATATATAGTTCGGAACTAATGCTCCAAACTAATATATCGGAAAATCAACACATATTTCTTCCGTCCTATAGGCCATGATCCGCGATTGGATAACCTGTAGCTGCTGAACGAAATAATAAAAGCGTTATGATGCTGGGAAGAAGTATAAGATCTGTAGTTCCGTCTCCGCGTCAATTGACAGTTTCACGGGCTGACACTGTTGGGTTCTACTCTACCGCTTGATGGGAAATATAACGTTCTATGATTTAACCGTTAACGGTCGTCGTGAACGAGTCGTGACGTGTTGTGAGTTACTAAGTTGAGTTGTTTGTTAATGTCCTTTGCTAGTGGGATTTTGCTGAGTTTTAAGATTCATTCGTACGTGGAAGGAGTAAGAGGTAAATTGATTTATAATAATTAATCATCTTCCTGCATTTAAAGGACTCAACTGGAGTGGAAAAGGCATAAACATCGATGGTGAATATCTGAACCACCTACGCTTTGCCGACGATATTGTCATAATGGCCGACAATCTAGGAGATGCTCAACAAATGCTTGCAGAATTACAAGTAGCGGCGGCCGGCGTAGGTCTAGATATCAACTTTCAGAAAACACAATTTATGACCAACCTAGTAACAAATGATAATATGAAAGTAAGTGAAAGTGAGGTGGAACAAGTCCATAAATACAAATATTTGGGCCATGAATTACAAATTGGCAGAGATAACCAAACCTGCGAGATACATCGTCGTATTGGTTTAGGATGGGCAGCCTTTGGGAAGCTGAGAGATGCTCTACAGGGTGACCTGCCGGTCTGCCTGAAAAGGAAACTATATGAACAATGTGTCGTACCGGTGATCACATATGGTGCTGAGACGCTGACACTTACAAAACAGTCAGCCAACAAACTGAGAGTTTCCCAACGGGCAATGGAGAGAATTATGCTGGGTATCACAAGGAAAGACAGAATAACAAATATAGTCATCAGAGAAAGAACAAAGGTAATAGATATTATCCAGAGAATCGCTAAATCTAAATGGAGATGGGCAGGTCATATAGCTCGAAGGGATGATAATCGATGGTGTAGAAGGTTAATAGAATGGAGACCCAGAGAAGACAAGAGGAACAGAGGTAGACCACCAGCCAGATGGAGCGATGACATCAAGCGAGTGGCTGGAAACTGGGTAAATGCCGCGCAGGATAGAAATGAATGGAAGTTATTGGAGGAGGCCTATGTCCAGCAGTGGATGAGAACGGCTGTGGAATGATGAATCATCTTCCTTGTATATTTTGTATATATCATAATATATTCAGATGTGAGTAATAAAAAAATTGGATACCTATACTTAACGTGAACAAACGACGAAATGAAGAATTGATTGTATTATGATAATGAGAATTCGAAGGAAACCATACTGATTTGTTACTCAGAATTTTTTGATAGATTTCAACATCAATAATATTATACCCGTTAAAATACTGATCTGTGTTCAAATAATTTCAGATGCGGCTCACCTAAGTGATATGTGGCGACTAGCTCCAAAAAGAAATCAACAAGACAATATATTATATGATATTATATTTTAGTATAAACTCAATTTTTTTGTTTTCAGGATTGTGTAAATAAATTATTTTTCTTCAAAATACGGATATTTCATTTCCCTACAGATTGCTTACAGTAAGTTTCATCTTCTATGGATTTCTTTTGAACATCTATTTAATATATTCCATGGATATTCCTGAAGGATATGTCTTATAGATATTCTCAAAAGATATCTTTTAAAGATGTCTTATGGATATCCTTCATGGATTCCATTTGGATATCCTTCAAAGATGTCCTATAGATATCCTTGAAGGATGTTTTATGGATATCCTCGAAGGATGTCTTATGGACATCCTTGGGGGATATTCTATGGATATCCTTGACGGATATTCTATGGATATCCTTGACGGATATCCTATGGATGTACAGGTTGTTCCATTCGGACATCCTATGGACGTCCATAAGATATCTTTTGGATATTATTTGATGTCCATTGGACATCCTTCAAGGATGTCCTATGGATATCCTTGAAGGATGTTCTATGGATATCCTTGAAGGATGTCTTATGGACATCCTTGAGGGATATCCTATGGATATCCTAGACGGATATCTTATGGATGTACAGGTTGTTCCATTTGGACATGCTATGGACGTCCATAAGATATCTATTGGATGTTATTGGATGTCCATTGGACATCCTACAAACATGTCCTATGGATATTCTTGAACGATGTTCTATGGATATCCTTGAAGGATGTCTTATGGACATCCTTGGGGGATATTCTATGGATATCCGTCAAGGATATCCTATGGATGTACAGGTTGTTCCATTCGGATATCCCATGGACGTCCATAAGATATCTTTTGGATATTACTGGATGTCCATTGGACATCCGTACAATTCATGAAGGATGTCCTATGGATATCCATCGGATGTCCTTGTGTTATCTGGGATACTCTGGAGATTTCTCCCAGGAATGTATCACACCAAAAAGTTCATCCGGAACATTTACACTGTCAGATCCAAGAAATATATGGATCTCAGTAAAAATACGCTGCACCTCCTCACTGGTTTCCTCACAGGGCACTGCTGTCGTAGGAAGCATATTCATGATAAGATTAGTGTTGGCAGAAACTGACGCGTGCAGATTCTATGGGGAGGAGCATTCTGCTTCCATGCCGCTGGCGTGAATCGTGGATATTGGCAACGCTGGAATTAACACTGTAGTAATTGACGTCCATGATTCCCATGGAAACCGAGTGTAGGACAGGGACTCAGGGGATTTGAAAATTATAGACGTATCGGAAAAATAATAGCGCCCTGGTATGGGCGCGCAAAAAATCATGAATGTACTATGCTTAATGTTGGAATTTCATCTTTTTCAGATGACAGTAAGCCAAGTTCACTAATATCCCTTCAAAGTGGAGACACTCATATAAAGATGCAGCACCATCTCAGAAAGTATTACGAAAGCCATTCTCCCTTCATCCCTCCCAACTTTACCACAAAAAAGTTGAGTAAAATACCCGAAATGCCCAGTTCGGATTACAATTGGATACCTACGACAGTTGAAGAAGAAAAATATGAAAAAATAGATCAGATTCTTTCCGTATCTCCAAGTGATTATATAAAGAACGACAAGGAGAAGAAAGTTCATGAAAATGAACTCAGAAACTGCCTCAAATCGCTCACCACTCTCTTAGAATGCAGCGTAGCTTCGAAAATGTCGACAACTAGTCTAGCTAAAAGCATCAGCCTCATTAGGGATCACTTGAAAACCGCCAAGTCGAGTGAAAATATAACAGATAACAACAAAAAAGCAACGGAAAATAACAGGAAAACTACAGAGAGTCTGTTTGATATGATGGAACGTTCGTTAATCCAAAGTGCCAAAGAAGAAGGTGTGACTTCACACGGTGATACGACTCTTAGGGGAAACTTGGAAGGGAATTTCTCGATATACAATTCACCCAGTGATACTAGCGCTGATATAGATTTGGATTCCCAGTCAATCATTACGGAAGTCAAATAGTGGGCATTAGTTTTGAAAGAGTTCTGAAATAAAGCGTAAAAAATGTATTGATTTTCTAACAGTTCTTAAATAATTTTTTTCCAAAATAGTTAATGGATCCTGAAAAGAATAGTAAGATTTGATGATATCCTAACAGTCCGTATTATTCAAAATCAATCAAAATTTAGTGGTAAATTTACAATAATTCGCATTGAGCCAGTGACAGTGATATATGAAATTTTCGATAATATAATCAAAAACAACCATTAAATTCTCCCACTTATCAAATATCTTATTAACAGCGCGAGATTTAAAATTCCAACGAGTTTCCGAGAAAGCGGGTAAACTTTTCTTGCGAATTTCGTCTAAAATATTTGTACATTTACTAGATTTAGTGAAAAACGACATTCAGAAATTTTTTAGTCGAATCTTGTGAAATTAAATTTAATTAATGTGCATAACAGTGCATGAATAGTGCTTGAGGAGCAATTGTCTTGATGCGCGATTGCAAACCGCTAATTTCCTCCACCATCACAGCCGCCCCGTCATACGTTTCTCCTACTAATTTTGTCGCAATGTTAAAAGTAGCGAAATTCTCTAACAAGGTATGGAAAATATCATTCGTGGTTTCACCTTTACTGACGTCGAAAAAACCCCAAAATCGTTGCGATATTATACCGTCTCGAACGAAGCGGAAAATAACCGACATCTGAGTAAAACATCTAATATCTGTAGTCTTGTCTAATTACCAAGAAAAACACGCTGCGCTGTGTCCCAACGAAATTTTGACCTCCCCCAGAACTCAGAAACGAAGAATTTTCGAATATTAAAAAAAAAACAGGTCAACTTCTGTTTTCAGGGGGACGAATTCCCATCATGAGTTGGTTCCGACAAAACCACCCCACGAAGTTGACATCAACCCCCAACATTTTTTGAATAGGGAAGAGATGTCGAGTGTTGATTAGTTTGAAAGTTATTTATGCTCTGTACTAGAGATGCCACGAATAGTGAGTTAGCCGAATTCGAATATTCGGCCGCGCTCTCGGCCGAATATTCGGCCAAAGTCTCATTGTCTCATTCCGCCGTATTCACAAAGCATTCAATCTCCGTTAAGTCCTAACTGAGGTGCTCAGTTAAGGATAAATAAGAATCGCAACATCAATGAACGTATTTAACGGTGGTGGAACAGGCCTGTTTCACGTTAACTGAGGTTGCGATTCTTATTTATCCTTAACTGAGGACCTCAGTTAGGACTTAACGGAGATTGAATACTTTGTGAATACCGCGAATTGTCTCATTGTGTGACAGGTTACGACTTGTCACTTGCGGAGGCGGCGACGGAGCGGGTTTATTTGTTTCATTCTTATGTAGATCGTGACACAAAACGCATTGGTTGCTCATTATTTGTCCGCTCTAAACAATACAAAATGAGCTTAAAAATTGGTTCAAGCCCTGTCGACAGGAGCTTTCTGGCGCTCTTGTTCAAACAGACAAATTATATCTCCGAAAGTATTGGTTTCTCAGAGTTGGGAATTATATCAATGTATTCTTATGATAGAACTGCATCATAAAGGAAATGCAATTCAAATAATAGTTTATTTATCAAGATTAAATGAGCAATCTGAGAATGAGAACTGCACCCAGTGGCGTAACGTACACCCCCCCAGACCCCCCGTTGGGGGGAGGGGGGGTCTGGGGCCCGGGAGTTGAACCTTTTATTTAATTTTTACTTTATCTTGTTGAGAACCAATTGATAGTAAAAATTAATTTTCTGCTAATGTAATATATGAGGGGTCTAGAATCAAAGGCGGCAATCTCCATTTTTGAGGTTTCTGGATAATTGTGAAAAACTGTTTTTTTGTTCCTGAAAAGGTCAAGGATTGTTTTATTTACTTCTATATGATTATTAGTGTTGAAGAACCATGTTGACTCATATAATATCATATAATACCTCACGGTTATTTTTATAAATAAAATTTAAATTTTGAGATGGCCGCTTTTGCAACCAAATTTAGGAGATTGTCATATTTGATTCTAAATATGTGTACAATTCACCGTTAAGAATAAGAGTGGGTTATTTATATTATTCATTGAGGTGAACAGAACGGTTATACAAATTAGCAGTTATACTATTTTTAATCATAAATACAGGTAACTCTTCAACAAACTCACAGTTTGCTTCATCGTCAACATTTTCAATATTAAATTCAAGCGGATTTTGCTGGATTTGGTTCTGTATCTTTATTCAAATCGCTTAAGCGACTCTTAAACTATATCTCTATGTGTCTAACCCATTTTCGCAAAAAATGGTATTGCTGGTTTTGATTCTAGACCCCTCATATGTATTTCCTGGTTAAAATGTTTAGTATAGGCGAGTGAAAATACTCTGGATCGTAATATATCGAAATAAGTAGTATCGATACTCGAAGCGTATCGCTTCGAAAGTATCGATACATGAAATATCGAGTATTCACGTATTAGTGTACAGTCGGAAAATAAATCATTTCGATTTGTGAATAAGATGTCTAAAAACTTTTACAACAAGTAGGTACATGTAAATATCGAGTATTCACGTATTAGTGTTCAGTCGGAAAATAAATCATTTCGATTTGTGAATAAGATGTCTAAAAACTTTTACAACAAGTACCTGTAAAGATCATATAATTTTCAATTAATTAATTGAAATAATTATTATAATAAAACACAATATGCTCATAATACCTAATTAATTCTCTGATTTACTTTCTTTCATTCATTTCTGACAATTTTAAGTACCTATCTAAACTATTCCCGGATGCGTTAAATATATAAGATTTATAAACGTTTCTGTTAGGTGTATTGTGATAGGAGCTGAAGTAGGAGTGCGGCCCGGGGACAATCATTGGGGGGGGGGGGGGCTGGCTGAGGAACGTTACGCCACTAACTGCACCATGGAAGAAATCAAATTAAAATAGCTCAAATGAATTTGACTCTATCTTATAGAACAGGATGACATGTACGAGTATGAACACAGATCATATAATAAAGCATAGATAGAATAATTATAGCATTCTGTGAAAACATAGAAGTACGATTCATTATTGAAATCGAAATTATTAGCTTGTTGGAGTTGGAAATGATATCGATGGATTTTTATGGTGAAACTGCATCTTAAATATAAATTGAATTTGAAATTTGTTGCTGAAAAAAAAAAAATTTTTTCGTTACTCCGAACCCATCTGGCCTATTTTGCCCAATAACGAAATGAACTGGGATATTAATCTCCCCAACCTACTCTGAAAATTTCAACTGCCTAGCTCATTCCGTTCAAGAGTTATTGTAGAAATTTTTTTTTATTATTTAAATTTTTTTGTTGACACTTTGCGGTAACTTGATCAATACAAAACTTCACATGCGTATAAAGGTCATGATTCTACAATAAGATGCTAAATTTCAGATAGATCGAGTGATCAGTTTCGGAAATATTCATAAAAAATGTTTTTAGTAAAAACGGCTATAACTCCGAAACCGCTTGATGGATTTCGCCCATTAACAAACTCGTCCGAAAGATTTACGCTCCAAACCAACCTTGCAAATTTCAATCCTCTAACTCCTTTCGTTCGAGAGTTATCGTGCCTACGGCCGGACCGGCCGGACAGAATCGATTTCGACCTCGGATTCTTGATCAGTGAGTCGAACCAAATCGTTTGAGACCATTTTCAGTCAAAAATTCGAAAATTACAGACATTTGGGCAAATTGATAAGCACTCTGTTCCGAGGAACAAGGGCGCCAAAAACGGTTAAAATTCGATGAGAATGACAAATATCTGGTTGCTACTTTTCTTGACCATTGTTTTAAATCTAGTTTCCTGTGGTTAGTCCAAACAGAAAGGGCAAGAATAGTATATTCTAAAACAAGTTGCAGAATGAGCTCCTATTAAAACACGAATGCGAAATTCGAAAACGAGCGACGAAGGAGCGAGTTTTCGAACGCATGAGTGTTGGAATTGCCTTCTGCAACGAGTATTAGGGCCGATATATTCACCTATCTGTAAACTTTCAAGTAGCCTTACCGAAAGGAAAGTATTCTATAATTGTTTATTATATCTCTGTTATACGAAGTGATCTGCAACTATGTGGAAGATCTGTGAAATATGAATAGATTTTATTACTTTAAAGGATGTCTGTAAATTTAACGAATACTTTACGGAGAGGTTGAATAAATCGACCCTAAGAAGATATTTTCTCTATTTCAGGCAAGTATTGTAAAATACTGTTGAAATTTAATGAAAAATGCGGATTATACATCCTAGTGACTTTTGTATTGTATCTTGGTAGTTGGTGTGACTGTTACGAAAGTTGACAGATTACGGAATTTGAATTTGAAACGTACGTAGGGCATGGAGATCAGATTTAATACAGTTTCCTAATAGCATGAATGATTCGAAATTAGCAAGAAGGAAATCTATAATACCATATTTTTTAATGAAAATAAAGCTTTTCCTCTACAATTGTTTCACTATATCCAAATTATATTGTATTGTCAATTGGCGTGTGTTGAAATTTGATAGTATCAAATGTCAGTGCTGACTACAGCAAAACGAAAAATATAACTAGAAACAATGCGGGAATGAGTTCATTCCAGCACTGTTTTCAGTGCTGGAATGGACTCATTACGATACTGAAATAGAGAAAAAAAATTCTTTTAGAAGTTCTGAAAATTAGTTGTGATGAGTCTAGTAGTACCTACTGATGATAATTCTTCTCCACTTCGTGAGAAAAGAAACACAACTGAAACTTATAAAAATAAAGCCATTGTAATACACGACATTTTCTGGAACTGTTATGAGGAAATCGCTTCAAACAATATGCAAAAAGATGAGGACGTAGAGAAAAGTTCATTTGCAAATGAAAATGATTTATATTTGAAAACTGTTCGTCTGAATCGGACGGCTGACCCTTACAAGTGGTGATCAGCAAACACAAAACAATATCCAATTCTGACAAAATTCGCTAAGATTTATCTATCATCTCCTGGCAGTAGTAATGAGAGGCTATTTTCAGGAGCAGCTATTATTTATGAGGAAAAGCGCAATCTTTTGCAATAAAAAAAATGCTAAAAAAATTGTTTTCATTCATCATAAACTACCACTGATAGACTTTGCGCCGAATTCACAAATCATTCAATCTCCGATAAGTCCTAACTGAGGCTCTCAGTTAAGGATAAATTTGAGTCGCAACCTCAGTTAACGTATTTAACGGTGGTGAAACAGGCCTGTTTCACGCTAATTTTCACGTTAACTGAAGTTGCGATTCAAATTTATCCTTAACTGAAGACCTCAGTTAGGACTTAAGCGAGACTGAATGGTTTGTGAATACGGCGGATTGAGTATTAAAATGATTATCTCTGATTAAAATAAATACTATACTTTTGCGTTACCGAATATTAAAACAAGTAGCCGAATACGCCGAAAACCTAATAGTAGCCCAATATTCGTGGCATCTCTATTATGTACACAACCAAGTTAAAATTTTCAAAATGGGTTCATTATTCACGAAATAATGTAATAATTGAACTTACCGTCAGAAGGTGATGTTGAACAGACAGTTGAACCGCCAAACTCAAGAACCTCAGGGTTTTGAAGAATCCAAAAATAATGTTCAGGTTCTGTATTAGGGAGAAAGAATTGCTATGACAACATTGTTCTGAAAAAACAACCTGAGGTTGGCAACAACCCCCAACATTTTTTTAATAGGGAGGAGATGTTGGACGTGGTTTAGTTTTTTCTGTTCCCTTAACATCACAGTTGAAAATTTAAATTTTTTTTTAGTTAATGGTGGAACAATTTGAATTTTTGAAAGTTTTTAATTTAAAAACATCCGATATTCTTATCGTTCATCATCGGAAAATGTGTGAGACAATTCATTACATTATACTATTTTTTTGAAGATTCTTTCTCAAATGTGTTTCAGTCTTTCGTTTCTGCATCATAATTCTAAGTCTTAATAAGAATTACTTACGTGGGCGAAAATGGTCTATTCTATAGAAGAAAGAACAGAAATTCTCAAATTATACTATCGGAATGACGAAAGTGTTAGATTAACTGCAATGTATTTTAATAACAACCACCCAGAAAGAAATATAAGTCACCAATATGTTAAGCATTTGATGAATAAAGTCAAAACTCTTAGGTTCTTGAGTTCAATTATTACATTATTTCGTAAATAATGAACAGATTTTGAAAATTTTAATTGTGTTGTGTACAGAACATAAATAATTTCCAAACTAACCAACACCCGACATCTCATCCCCATGCAAAAAATGTTGGGGGTTGATGCCACCTTAACGAAGATGGTTTTTTCGGAACAAACTCATGATGGAAGTGCGTCCCCCTCAAAACAGAAGTTGACCTATTTTTTAAAATCTTCGGAAATTCTTCGTTGCTGAGTTCTGGTGGGGGTCAAATTTTCGTTCGGACACCCTGTATACATTTAATATAAGAAACAATATTGTTCTGTTCTATTAATACATACAAACTATAACTACCACTTTAAGTGAATAAACACTCAAAATCAAGAAGCTTATCTTTGATGAGGTTGTTTATCTTTTGAAACCTGGAAGGCGCATGAACAATAATAAGTTGGAATATCACTGTGGCCAGGAGCTTTGGCGCGCTGTTCAAATTTATAGCCAGAGCGGTCAACTATCCAGGTACTGAACTCGCCCAAAGTTGCTTAGCTCCAGGAAACAAAATAATATTCCCAATATTTCCAAGAATATAAATCACAAGAGTGCACAAAAAACTAGTCCACTTTTTTGCTGAGAATGGTCTCAAACAATCAGTTTCGACTAAAATAATATACATTCACTGTTGGTTCAAAAATAAAAAGTGCTGTGTTTGTGGTGGAGTAAGGACCCATTAGAATAAATACATTTACTGTTGGGAAGAAAGAAAAAGAAATCATTTAATAGTTAACTATCTTGTTCAACATCTGCTACTGTTTATCAACACTTGTATCGAGTAAACTATTAAGTTCAATAATTGAGGAGCAACTTTTCAAAACGCATTTAGTCTAAAAACCATTTTATTGGGAATCAACGAAAAACGATTTTTTTCTTCCACCCTGGCTTATAGTTTGAGTACGTCGAGTTTGTCTGATATAAATTCACATCTAAAGTTAATAACTAATGTCATTTAAATCAATATTGATCAGATATATACAGAAAATGTAAAAAACGTTTGGACTTAATGCGTTTTGATTCATCCCATTGTATATAATGCGTTTTGTTGTGGTAGAAACTGACCATAATGCTGTTTATTGCGATTTATTATAAATTTAGAGAAAACTTTCTGCACAGTAAGTGTTGGCCTGTAACCTAATTAACATGAGCAAATCGATAAAAATATTTTTTAGTTTTTATTTTATTTAATTTGTTTTAAAAATACAAACGTAAACATAATTCATGGCGATGCGATTTACATACTTTGGATTTGAATTAATGCCATTTGGAAGATTTTGTTTACATAGGGCTATAGAGCAATAAAAATCATTTCTGAATCCGCTTCAAACTCAATTTCGCCCAAATTGGACATAATGCGTTTTGAAAAGTTAAGGCTGGTTTATGCTGGCTGGTAACTTTAACTTAATCATGTATATATATAATATATATATACATTTATTTTAGTGTTATGCTTTATAATCAGACTAAATAATCCGTTAACTTATTAATTATTATTATTAATAATAAGTAAACGGATTATTCAGTCTCAGTATCAACCACAGCGTTAGAAATCTATGTTTCAATTTTTAAGTTAGGGAATACGTTAAAGTTACCAGCCAGCATAAACCAGCCTTTACTCCTCAATTGTCGTTATAGGCAATCAACTGAACAAAGTCTAGGGTTGGAAATTAAGAATAATATTTTGAAGCCAATTCCCACTTTATTACCATACCTGCTCCAGAAAAACTACTCAACATTATTTTGCTTTATTTACTCCGAGAAGTTCAAATCGCAGGCAAAGCAAGCATGCTGATAATGATTCATTTTCGTTCATTTGCGATAGAAACTACAAAATCGATTCAAAAAGTGGATGAACAGTGTGTGAAATTTTATTTAACTTTTAATGTTTTGATGTGAAATTATCCTTTGCAAGTTCTGCACACGCACAGGTTGATTTGCAGAAATTTCACATTTCCGTCTTTTCTCGGACTGTCTATTGTAAATACGGCGACGCTTGATTGAGTGGATTAAAGATGTGTGGAATTAAAAAAAATATATTTTCAAAATTTTTCTGAAAAGTTGAGCGTCTGGGGAGGGATTGGAAAACCATATTACCACCTCATGCCAATTATGTGTGTGCACTGTACAAGTCAGTTTCGAGGTGAAGTGTCCATAACGTGGACCTTTTGAAATTCACGCTGTCGCTTTCGAGCATTTTTCGTTATGCACATGAGGAGGTTTAAGTGTTAGACTTAAACCACTCCCAATCGCGGTCGTGGGTCTGGTGCTTAGCCAGTATTGTGAGGTTTTCAAGGAAAATTCATGGCAATTCTGTGCGTGTGCGTTTCGGTGAAATAGCGTTGTATCTGAGTTGGAGTGTCCGTACCGTGGCACTAGGGCCAATTTTGAATTTCACGCTGACCCTTTGGGGCATTTTTCGTTCTGCGCATGTACAGATGTTTCGTTCGTGGTTTTGGGTGCAGGCAGAATTATAGAGAGCACTTTCGATGACGAGAGAACTACGCTTGCGCATAATTAACCTTTTTATGGTGTTGTTTGTGCTAGGATATCAGTGAATTCCGTGGAGCAGTCATGAGGATCTGGAGCTGAGCCACATGTAAGTCATTTGTGCCCTCTTTTTTTGGAACGAATTTATAAAAATCTTTATTTGGAAGATCTATATTGAATTACATTCGTGTTTTTGACGGGGCTCCCCTGACTACAATCTTTTTTTTATTTTGACCGACGGTAAAATTAATAGACGTAGACCAGACTGTATAGTAATGAACATAATTATCAGAAAAATATTATAAACTAACCTATGCTGATGGTCAATGTAAATGGTTTTTGGAATCATGGCAGTTTTGGCGATTTAAATAATTTACATAAGATGGTGAGACGAGCTGGTATGTTTCAAGCTCAAACGAAGTTCGAGAAGAGTTTGTGAAAAAGGATAGAAGATTCCAATTACATTATAAATAGGTGATTTTTAAAAATTGCTTCTTCTTTCAAATTTCCCCACACGTGACTGTTTGTCAGATTCACTTCAGATATCAACTTGTCGTGGTATTGGGCACAAACCATCGGGTTTTGAATATTCTTCAAAAAACTTCACATCTGTCCTGCACAGCGCTTATTTCAGACAAATAATATTATTTGGATATGTTTTCTATAACTCCAGCATTCTATAATTCAGCAGCCAATTATTAAAATATTCAGATTTTTTTAAACTTTTAATTAGATACACATTATCATACCGAAACCTCAATAGGTCTTCCAAAGGAGACCCCTCATACATGAAAACAAATTTTTAATCAATAATGAAACCATTTTAGTTACCTGTTCTCGTCTGGCTGCTGATATCTTGAAGCAGATCGCAATCAGTTATGAATATAAGTTCATAGTACACTATAGTGTGCCCCACCCAAAACTGTCAATGGCCAATATATCTTTGAAATGATAATCGATTAATTGAATGAAAAACTCCTTTCGAGGGTTGGAAGAGATCAATAAAATATTTATTAAAATCATGAAAACTGTGATTTCATATATCAATTGCTGTTTCACCAGATCAAATGAGGTTTTCATCGAAAATTAAATCAGTTTTATTTTTTGGGGAACCTTTTAAACAAATTATCATAATATGTCATTGAATAAAGAAAGGAGTGATCATTGTTCCTATCCGTGTCATTGCTTGAGAGGTGAAGGAAATCGCCATCTTGGTATAACTACTTTGACTCATTCTTTTGTTATGTGTGACTGAAAGGAGCATCATATCCAATATTTTATCTTTCTTTATTCAACGCATGGTGGCCATATTGGTAGATCTTCGCGGTCGCCCCGAATACTACTGATAGCTCCTTCCTTTCTTTCTTCATTGAGGATAGGGTGGCTAATGGCTATAATACTGAGGGATAGATGGGGCAGAGCTGAAAACTAGGTAAGTACTTTGTTTTAGTTTTCCCCTCCAATCCTTGAAACGAGGTTTTTCATGGATAGTTTACGGTGGGACACACTGAATAGGTACTATAACAGGGACTCTGAAGATTCAATTAACACATAACACATGGAGGAAACTTATACAATAAAATGCATTCCCGCATAACGTATTGAGAGCAGAATTTTACATAAAATTTTACAAACTGTGATAGGCCTTCGGAATAATTTCATTCAATAAACAATCGAGGTTGGGTGTTTCAATTCGAATACTTTACTGTATGGATACTTCCGAGTCTGGAAAAGTTTTCTAGTTTTTTCTCGAAAGAAAGAAAATGTTTTCTTCTAATTTTCAGATCATTATGAGAGTCGTCTATAAGTGCTTCGGAAGGGCATATTTCATACATTGTTTAAGTATTTACTTTCATGTATGTGTTCACGCAAAGGTTAAAGGTGAGAAAGTATTATTTAATACCCAAGGTTTGTACACAATGGATGTGATGCTCTGCCGTAGTGGAAATGTAAATTTGAGGTAGGTCTATCATTCAATGGATTCCAAGTTAGTCCAGTCAAAATGTACGTCCGTGTCCGCAAAAGCTCCAATCATTCTGAATTAGTTATACAGCCTGGTCCAACGAAAACTTAACACTTAACCGGTTTTCATTGTCGATGAAAATGTGGAAAATCGCTCGGACCAGTCAATTTCTGATTCGAGGGGGGAACAACTTTTCCGCTCTTTGCATCAAAATTTCCATCGATAACGACATGACAGGTAAAAAAATACAGACATTGTGACGAAATGATAGCACGCTGTTCCTTGCGGAACACGCGCGCAATAGTGGAGCAGTACTTACTGTTGTGATTAGTTTATTAAATGCTGGAAATGGGCATCATTCACTTCCATGTAGTAATATTTTGCTGAAAACGTTCACGTACATTACTCAAGATTTCTGGTGTAATTTGACGGCATTCATTAATGATTCGAATTCGCAAACAATCCATCAGGCTGGGTAGCGTAAATCTCGGATTTCAGGTGACCCCACAGAAAAAGGCCAGTGGAGCCAGATCAGGTGATCTGGGTTGCCACGCAATATGTACCCTTTTTCAAATCCAAGCTCGAGGAAAATTTTCATGGTTGAACGAAATGAGGTGGTGCGCCATCTTGTTGGAAAATGATCGTTTGATGGTCTTCTGCATTCTCCAATACTTGCACGAGGGCTGGATAAATAGCGTTCTCCAATAGATCTGCATAAATTTGGCCAGTGAGATTACCGAATATAAAAAGGGCCGATTATGTGATTTCCATAAATACCCTCCTAAACGTTTAATTTTTATGAACGCTGATTATGCACCTCACGAAATAATCTTGGATTTTCATCTGACCAATACCGACAGTTATGCCGGTTTACAATACCTTTAAGGTAAAATGAACACTCGGACGAAAAACAGATATCGAACAAGTAGTTTTGATTACCGTTAATCATTTCACTGATCACTTCACAGAACTGGAGTCAGCGATCGGGATCATCCTAATACAGTTCCTGAACCAATCGTATCTTATAAGGATGGAATTGATGTTTTTTCAGGATTCTCATGATCGTTGTGCGTGAAACACCAGATACATCGGGCAATTTCCCAGTATTCAAGGTTGGATCCATTGCTACATTGACCTAATACAGCCACGTCCCTCGCTTCGTATCTTTCATGCACCCTCTTTTTGTGTCCGGGTGAACCAATAGCGTCAAATTTGGCAACCAGTTGCACAACGTACGCAGCGGATACAGTTTTTCCAGGATGTCGTTCGTTAAAAAAAGGCCACTGTTGTTCGCGCAGAGTCGTTATTCCTAAATAATAATTTTATCATGTCCGCCCTTTCTTCTAAGGAATACACCGTTTTAATTCTACTGCAAATTTTAAATCGCTTTGACACACTTGTAACGTTCTTAAAAATTCACGATAGACTAAGTTAAATCAAAAACATGGTCCGTCTATTTTTTTGGACAAGAAATTAATACTTTTTTGGACAAAAACTTAACAACATAACTACCACATACCATCGAAATGTGTAGGATACGAATAATATGCTCGAGATAAATTCCACATTGCCTCTTTCACTATTTTCTCTGTTATTTCATTATCGATGGATATTTTGAAGCGAAATTTTAGTCAGATAGGAGCTCGATACTATCTTCAAAATTAGTTTTCGCAACACCCCGCATCCCTATTCAAAATCAAGGGGTTGTGCTCACCCCCCTTAGGGAGTTGAAGTTACGGGGATGAAAAAAGCGGAATCAGAAATTGACGGGTCCGATCGATTTTCCACATTTTCATTTTAAAGTCGGAAAACCGAGGTGTTGAGTTTTCGTTGGATCACCCTGTATGAGGACCTAAACCAGTAGTAAGAAACAAGATCTGCAATTTCCAAAGGCTTGTGCGTGCAGCGTTATAGCCGAAAAACCATGAAATTTTCGCACTTTCTTCAGTTTTGGGTCAATTTTTCAATGAAGGAAGGGTCTGACGGGTATTGACATTCAATACAAGACGATCTTTATGTTTTGGGTTTAATTGCCAGTATGGAAGAAGAAGAAGATGCCGATAAAAAAAACTAGGTCAGAAACATAAATCAAAGGAGGGAAATGTACGTCGAATTTAATCACTTGTTTTCCGACGTCAGACAAATTACAAATAAATATTTTAAATATTTCTTACAGCCTACAGCAAGTATTTCCCACTGAATGAACCGAATATAGAATACGGATCAAGAATACAATTTTGAATCTTCTCTTCGCCTGAGACCGCGCACTCGGGCGAAGCGTCAGGAGAAACGACTCCTAGTTGCCTGGAAGATCATTCGCGCGTCAAACGACTCGCCTCTTCTCTTCGCTTCGTCTGAGTGAGCGGGTCTCCATTTAATTCAATGTAAACTTCTTGGGCGAAAAAATACGCGCCTCTTCCGTTCGCGACGCTTCGCCTAAGTGAGCGTTTACCTTTATAGATAATTTCTTCCAAAATTTGATAAATGGTCAAAATGTTCACTTATTTTGTGAAATATCTTCCAAAATACGCATCCCATGTTTGATGAAAAAATTGGTTCAAGCACTGACGTGAAGTCAGAAGCTTTTACGCGTATGTTCTATTGTCCATTCTTCTGTATCGGACACCCTTAATCGAATTTACCATGGTAAATTATGTTGTCCATTTTCCTGTATTGGGCACTCTTAATTCGAGTCCAATACAGGTGAATGGACAACAGTCCAATACAGGAGAATGGACAACATAATTTACCATGGTAAATTCGATTAAGGGTGTCCGATACAGAAGAATGGACAATAGAATATACGCGCAAAAGCTTCTGACTTCACGTCAGTGCTTGAACCAATTTTTTTTTCGTGAATTTTTTGAAATTTTCTAGGGGTACGGTTCTTAACATTTTTTTTGCGTCATTTTTTTCAAATTTTCTAGGCGTACGGTTCTTACAAAATTTTAAACACGTCTTTATGTTGATTTTCTACGACTAGTTACCAAGCTTCAATTCGATCGAATATCGAATTTTGAGTTATCAAGGAAATAATATTCCAGGTCCGGGTATAACTCGGAAACCGTTGGACCGCTAATGCCCGAAAACGAACTCAAATCTCCCATTCGGATACGCAACCTACCCTGAAAATTGCAAGTCCCTATCTCGTTTCGTTCGAAAGTTATCGAGGCAACGGTCACCCATCTACTGAACTCACACAAGGCTGCTCGAATCTCCAACAATATTTGACCGATCGTGTTAAAACTTGAAACTTGGCAGTAATGTTAGGTTCTAAAGGCTCTTGCAAAATTTCAGCAATTTCAGACGAATAGTTACTGATATATAGAATTTTTTTTTCAATTTTCAATGATTTTTTGAAAATTTTCTACAAATACTATCCTCACGAAATTTTGCAAGAATTTTTGCGTTGGCATTCTACAACTAATAACCATGTTTGAATTAAGTTAAGTATTTTTCGAGTTAATGAGGAACAAAAAACAACCTAATTTCAGAATTCAGATGGTTATAACTCTAAAACCGTTTGGCCGATTATGCTTATAAACAAACTTGAATGTCGCGTTCTGATGCACATCCTAACCTGAAAACTTCAAGTCGCTAGCTCTTTCCGTTCTCAAGTTATCGTGGCAACGGCTGGACGGCCGGCCGGACAGAATCGGATTTGACCTCGAATTCTTCATTGGGGAGTCGAACTAAATCGTTTGAGACCATTTTCGTCAAAAAATTCGAAAGTTACAGACATTTGGGCAAAATGATAACGCGATGTTCCACAGAACATACGCGCAAAAATCAATGCTTGTACAGGATGGGCAAAATGGGTGATACCTGAACTACAACTTTTTAACCCTAAGAGATAGAGAAAAATGAATGGCACGTGGTAATTTTTTTTTGAGAAACTTATAATGGCTTTAACTGCATTCATCATCATCTTTTGTTTTCGAGTTATAGGCCAAAATTGAAATTTGAGCGATTTCAACATTGATCATTATCTTCGTTCCTGTTTATGCTACGATGTTGAAATGAAAACTTCATACAGACACTTTTTTGATAACAATCCAGTGGCGTACTCTGATTTTTTCCAAGGGGTTTCCTGACTGCTTTATGCATAACATGAAGTTGTGTGTTTTCTTATGGAAATACTGGTTTATAATTAATGCATGCGGCGCGGAAATGTAGATCTCCATCTACTGTGGGGCGGTGGGCACAAAGTTTAGGAAGGGAAGGTAAGTTCTCGGTTCTCGGTTGCAGTCGATATATGCGTATCGTCACATGAGTTATGTCTTCTGAAGACGATGAATTGTTGCTGTATTGGAAGCTGAAGAAGAAGCTTTTCCACCCCTCCGCGCTACCGACCTAATGGACGGACCTTAGTTCATTTTGGTTCAAAGTTTTAGCACACATTTCCGCGCCGATCCGCGTTTCCGACCTAGTGGACGGCCAGCTTTATTGTAACTCAATCCATTGAAAAATGGTGAGAACTTAGTCTGAATACGTTCCACAATTACTATAGCTTCCATATTACAGCTTAACGGGGTAATTTCGAGAATACTCCCATACTCATCAACCGCACCACAACACGGTTGAACCTCCCTAGGTCAGAATTATATTTGAACCTCCATAATTTTCATCGTGTATCACGTCGGTATCATATTTCAGCCGCAAAACTATGACAGCGAAACCGCAGTAGCGTACTTTGTTATTTTCTCTGAACAAACTGGGCCTCAAATAGCATCCCTCTATTTGGGAAAGTTTGAACATTGGCTCAGCACAGTAAGGCTATGTACCCAATCTCAATATCAATCTTAGTCGCTTATCCTGATGTCCCTGGGGCATTGTTGCCCTGTCTGGTTTAATAGTGCTCATACTCAAAAAATTGATGCACAGTTGAATTCATCTATGCGAATGATCACTGGAACTATTAGATCTACACCTATTCATTGGTTGTCAGTTCTTTCAAACATTGTCCCGCCCCACATTCGCAGGCAGACTGCTGTTTCAAATTCTTGGAATAAATTTCATTCTTTTCCGAATTCATTTCCGATTATCTCCTACATTCCAGGCAATAAGATTCCCAGATTGAAGTCACGAAACCCTTTATGGTCCAACTGTTTTCTTAATTCGAATAAAAGTGACAAGGAAGTTTGGCGGTCTGAATGGATTTCTTGCAATTTATTCAACGAAGATTTAATTTCTGATCCTTCAAATAGAGTTCCGGGGTTTGATCTTCCAAGGAGAATATGGTCTATTCTGAATCGTCTAAGAACCGGTCATGCTCGTTGCAACAGCATGCTTTTCAGGTGGAATTCAGTTGAGAGTCCTAGTTGTGAATGCGGGGAAGCAGAGGAAACCATAGATCATTTAGTTAATAATTGTCGCATATATAGATTCAAAGATGGTTTTAGGGCTATTCATAATGTTTCTGAATCTTTTTTAGAATGGGTAGCGAGTTTCAAATCTATTTAATGAAATATAGAATATTCCATTTTTAATTTGTTCGTTTTCTCCCGTAGTCTTTTCCTTTTTCAGATTGGGTTTCGGGTACCTTGGTGAATCTGCTTGTTGAAGGAAGAAGCGATAATAAAGAAAAAGATGCCCTTCAATATTTAATATTTCAGCATATTTTGTTAACAATTTCAATTTTCATAAATCACAACACTAACGGGGAGATAGGGTTTTTTTGCTGAGGTTTTTTCCCTAAGCTCTAGTATCATATATCAAATGATATGGTACCCCGTTACACTAACCTCTGCTAACACTTTTTTCATACACATGCTTTATTGTTAGATAAAAAACAAATTGTAATGCTCAAGTTCAAAAGAATATATATACTATCACAAATCACTATACATCGGAATAATCCTTTCAAACAGTGATGTGTCTAAGGTGTCGTAACGACACCAAGCCTACCCAGAACACAACTGGTTCTCCTTACTCGCTCAAGCTCTTCGAGTGCTTATGCAAGGTCTCCTTGGGGAAGACCTAGGAGGATCAGTATAATAATATACAAACTTTTTACAAACATCAATTAGACATAATAAATTTTGAAATATTCGTCGTTGTAATTAAATATTTTTAATTTATACTTAATTTGGAGCTCCAAACTGGGACGCAGGGAAAAGTAAACATCCCGCCGTAACGTCCATTTTGAAACCCCCGTATTTGGTTATGATTCTCCGCGTTATTCGATTTACGTAAAACTGTCTCGCGTGAGGTTCAGCCACAGCCCCCTATATAGTGGGCTGTGTCAGCTATTCAGATCGCGACGTAATAAAGTTGTAGATTGTAGATGCGGCGTCGCTGTTACCTTAAATGCAAATCTACGAGATGGCGATCCTTCAAGCAATTATTTCCTTTGAAAAATATGATTAGAGAAGTGGGGGGACTCATATTTTAACTTAAATCGCTACAAATTTTATCTAAAGGTATTCTCCATTTTCTGATAATATCCTTTTCACCATAACTTAAAAACTTCTGATCGTAGAAAATTGACATCAGAAATCACTAAATTAAGCATTACAATAGTAATCCTCTCTACCACTTTCATATCGATACATTGATGCGTCCTCGAGAATGTTTTTCAACTTCCACCCCTCATAATTAAACAATAGGAGCAAAAAGCTTGGAAGGTCCGAGCTGGATACCCAGGTAACACAGGGACCTCCCAGAGATGTCTCGGAGGGCTCTTGCCGGGATATTGTGGTCCCTATTGCGATATCGCAGGGAGGTCGCCCAGACCTCCCTATCACCTCCAAATGTCCGCCACAGGGGATGAGCCCAGTAACATCTCAGAGATATCGCATGGGGAAGTTCTCAAACTGCTCACCCTGGGGAATATTTTGAGAAGTTTATTGCGATATCGCAGGGAGGTTTCCCAGACCTCCCTATCACCTCCAAATGTCCGCCACAGGGGATGAGCCCAGTAACATCTCAGAGATATCGCATGGGGAAGTTCTCAAACTGCTCACCCTGGGAAATATCTTGAGAGGTTTACTGCGATATCGCAGGGAGTTCGCCCAAACCTCCCTATCACCTCCAAATGTCCGCCACAGGGAATGAGTCCAGTAACATCTCAGAGATATCGCATGGGGAAGTTCTCAAAGTGCTCACACTGGGGAATATTTTGAGAGGTCTATTGTGATATCGCAGGGAGGTCACCCAGACCTCCCTTTCACCTCCAAATGTCCGCCACAGGGGATGAGCCCAGTAACATCTCAGAGATATCACATGGGGATGTTCTCAAACTGCTCAACCTGGGGGATATTTTGAGAGGTTTATTGCGATATCGCATGGAGGTCGCCCAGACCTCCATATCTTCTAAATGTCCGCCACAGGGCATGAACCCAGTAACCCCGAGAAGTGCAGAGTAGGGATGGAGTAGATCCCTGCAACACGCCACCTGATTTCCTATTCTTGTTGAATTTGCGAGGTTTTTAGGACCTCGTAATGGAATGTGTTATTATCGTTACACTTGTGATATCTTGAGGAACTCGCAATAGGAATGTCTTTTTCTAGTTATCTGCGTGATATCTTCAGGAGCTCGCAATGGGAATGTCTTATTCTGGTTATCTTTGGGATATCTTTACTTAGGAGCTCGCAATAGGAATATCTTATTCTTGTTATCTGTGTGATATATTTAGGAGCTCGCAATAGTAATATCTTATTCTGGTCACATATGTGATATCTTGAGGATCTCCTCAATAGGAATATCTTATTCTTGTTATACTTGCGATGACTTAAGGAGCTCGCAGTATGAATGTCTTATTCTGGTTATCTGTGAGATATCTTTAGGAGCTCCACAATAGGAATATCTTATTCTTGTTATACTTGCGATGACTTAAGGAGCTCTCAATAGGAATGTCTTATTCTGGTTATCTGTGGGATATCTTTAGGAGCTCGCAATAGGAATATCTTATTCTGGTTACATATGTGATATCTTGAGGATCTCGCAACAGGAATATCTTATTCTGGTTATCTGTGGGATTTCATTAGGAGCTCGCAATAGGAATATCTTATTCTTGTTATCTGTGTGATATCTTTAGGAGCTCGCAATAGGAATATCTTATTCTGATTATCTGTGATATCTCCCCTCCCCCCACCGAAAATAATTCCTGGCAACGCCCTTGTCCTGGGTAATACTACCTACATTTTTCAAGTTAGTTTTACACGGCGAAGAAATTCATGAATTCCTTCGCGAAGTTCTTCATGAAGAAATTCTCCGCGTAAAACATCAACTTGACGTGAAGTTACTTCACGTAAAACTTCATGAAGAACTTCACGAAATTGGAACATAGAACATGTTCTATTTTATCAACAAGTTTCGCGTGAAGTCAGGGGCACCAACATTTGTTTCAACCCATAAATTATCGGAAAAGCTTTAAAACATGAACCAGTGGTCGTTGAGGTTGTTGTTTGGAAGTTCTAGTTGTGTTTTGTGGTAGAAAACTAGTGAAGTTCAGAATCGAGCCGCAGCTGCTTCTGTCGTCGTCTGGATATTTGCTAGGTTAGAAGTTTACAGTTGGTATTACTGTTATTTGACATTTATCTTCATGAATTTTTTCGCCCGTGTAAAACGACACACTTCATGAAGAAATTCATTAATTTCTTCGCCATGTAACACTAACTTTAGCAATTTCATCGAGTTCCTTCCAGTAGTTTTGGACAAACATCGGATTTTGATTATTTTTCCAAATAATAAACCTTTGTGATCGACCGCAATAGAATTCATAACAACTCATACCTAAGTGAATTTGTGTAAATAATAGTCCAATCCAAGCTGCTAACAGACAAATAATTTTCTAGAGATTTCCTGGCTCTTCTTTAGCGATTTTACATAATTTATGACTGTTTAGAGGTGTGTCAAGCCAACATTGGGGCTTTATGATTATGCCAATTGATTTTATTTATAAACTGGCGAACGCCTTTCTACAAACAAATATTTCGCCACCGAATTGTACAAACTGTTGCAAATCCATTGGAAATATGTATTCGCGAAGTGCGTTTGATAAAGATTAGTAAAATCAAAGAGATCTGCACAGAATTAGTTTATTCCATTAGATTTAGGAAAAATATGGAGTTGGTGTATTTTGGAGAAACATTCAGAGGCCATTTTCACGGAACAAGATATTGAAGAAAGCAATTAGTTGCGTCTACTCAATTTTCTAGACATTCAGATATTAGAGGAAATGAATTTATTTGTCACATAGCATGCTGTCTAATCTTGTGGGAGAAGTTATTGGCGACGAATTGAGGAGTAGCTCGATGAAGACATGTCTACATTAATGGGTTATTTCAACGATTTACTTTTTAAAAAGCAAGTTAAGCGCGTATCGCTCGAATTCACTGCTGGGTTTGTTGCACACAAGTTAGAAAAAAAGAACAAAATAGGAATATCTGCCAAGGATTTGTACAAAAATATGCCTGTCTGGCTGACTTACAATTTTACATTCCAATGATGATCTTGACGGAGCGTGTACAAGTAATGGTACCAACCAAAGTCTCCGTAGGACTCATATGTAGTTAACGGTTGTGAAGAATAATCTGATTCAGCGTTACGCGAGTAGATATTCAGTTTATATCTGAATACGCCTCTTTTTTGTCCAAATCGGCTTTCCAATTCGCCATGCACATGGTATAAAATTAATCGAAACTAATTTCTATGATCTCGAAAATTCTATGAACGCTCATGACACATATTAGACGAATTTAAGCGAGTAACCAAAACAGTGCTTAAGGCCAATCCTTTTCAATCATAAACACTCCGTTTTGATTACTCGCTCAAATTAGACTATTATGTTAAAATATACAGGATGTCCCAACGAACAATTGAATCCCAATCATCCAGAATGAAATATAAGTCACCAATATGTTGATATTTGATGAATAAAGTCAAAACTCTTAGGTTCTTGAGTTTGGGCGGTTCAACTGTCTGTTCAACATCCCTTCTTTTTGACGGTAAGTTCAATTATTACATTATTTCGTAAATAATGAACCGATTTTAAAAATTTTAACTGGGTTGTGTACAGAACATAAATACCTTCCAAACTAACCAACACTCGACATCTCTTTCCTATTAAAAAAATGTTGGGGGTTGAGGCCACCTTCATGGGGGTGGGTTTTTCGGAACAAACTCATGATGGAAGTTCGCCCCCCTCAAAACAGAAGTTGGCCTGTTTTATTAATCTTCGAAAATTCTTCGTTTCTGAGGAGGATCAAATTTTCGTTGGGACACCCTGTATAGCCAAAGATTTCGCAATTTCCAGAAAATGGTAGATATTTCATTTCCTGTAGGTAGCGCCATTCATAAGATTGATTGTCATTATGAAAAGGTTTCTGTCAAACATTCGTACCTCAAGCGGTAACAGTTTTACTCAACCTTTTAGGTTAGGATTCCGTATCAGCGAATCATACCTGGGTTGTGTTCGAATATTAACTCCACGGAGTAGAGTTTTTGAAGGTTTGGCAGATTTACTCTGGTCTTTAGTTTGACAGAAGGTGCCAATATCGGAATATGGGTTATGTTGGTTTAAGAAAGAACCTATTATTATTGTTTTCTTCACATATATGTAACTCTAATCATAAATATATATTTTGTGAGCAGTATCAAAACTATTAAATTACCTCACAGAACATTCATAAAACAGTGAGACAAAGATACAATATTTTCCGACCAATTAGTTATGTCAATTTTGACAGGAGTAAAATTCACCCAACCTTTTCGAACGCAATTTAGTAAATATTACTCTACGGATTTAATATTCGAACACAACCCTGGCCACCATCATAGACAAGGGATATATATATATATATGGCTACCATTCATCAACAAGGCACACTTAAGGGTAAATTTTGCATATTTTGTATTTATGAAAAAATATTTGCAATATTTCTCGTTTATCGACGAATTAAAAAGATGCGATTGACATGAAACATCTACCATGTCGGTCAATTTTAACTAATTCTTCAAACAACGACGAGTTCATACACCATTTTTTTTGGACATCTTAAGGTAGACGCTCACTTAGGCGCAGCGTCGCGAACGGAAGTGCGGCGAGGAGAAGAGTCATTTCGCCGAGGACCGCGCATTGGGACGAAGCGTCAGGTCGCGTATCGGAAGGAATTGAATTGAATCTTTTCAGTATCATTTGAATATTTCATATCGTGCAATCAAGATGAGCAGCTCTTCCTCTGAAGACGACCTGTTTGTTTTGGGTTTAATTTCCAGTATGAAATAAGAAGAAGCCAATAAAAAATGCGGTCAGAAAAATAAATCAAAGGAGGGAAACGTACGGTGAATTTCATCACTTGTTTTCCGACTTCAGCCAAAAGAAGAAGAAATATATTAAATACTACAGCAAGCATTTCCTACTGAATACTACAGCTGACTGACTATAGAACACGGCACATGCAATTTTGACTCTTCTCTTCGCCTGAGACCGCGCACTTGCTTCGAAGATCATTCGCGCGTCAACAGACTCGCCTCTTCTCTTCGTCTAAGTGAGCGTCTCTGCATTGAATTCGATGTAAACTTCTTGGGCGAAAAACGACACGCCTCTTCCCTTAAGCGACGCTTCGCCTAAGGGAGCGTCTACCTTCAATATACCTAAGGCTGGACGTCCATTGGAAGTATTCATCCGAGTCGGACATCAATCTCAGCTCGTCCCCTGCATATGACGAAACGAAAAGGTTCATAACTTCAACCTCATTCGTATGACGAATGTCAATGAATTCCATAGACAAGATATATAAATTAAAAAAATGGATAGTGATTTATATTTTTTGGAAAATTCATACCTCCTGAGTCTCTCGCAATCCGTTATGCAAAGGAGGTACATATCCTATTTAGTTAGAAACACAACTAACAAAACCAAGTTGTCAATTTCACGTCAGTACTGTCAGCAGTCGGTTGAAATATGTCCGCATTTGTCCGAATAAAGCCAGGGACACAAATATCCGCGCCGAGCGCGCACCCTGTGTTGGACGACACACGGACAGTAAATTATACGAAGGATGCGGAGTGGGGAAGCCCTAGTAGGCTTCCTTCGTATAACTTATCCTCTCCGTGTGTAGTCTGACACAAGGCCGTTATGCTCGGCGCGGATGTGTCTCGCCCTTAGGCTGGTTTTCCTGTCACGCTGACGGTCGGCGCTGATGGGTCAATATGTATGTAGCTATAGGTAGCGTTTTCGAGTCACGCAGCGCTGACGGCCGTCAGCGCTGAGCTATAAACGCGCACGTACGCGCCGGCGCGTCGGTGCCGCTGACTAGCTGGCACCGACAAGCCTCCACATTCAGTGAGCCAGAGACAATAGCATCCTTCTATTTCTCTATGTGATCAGCGCGATACTAAAAGGATCCGAGCTGAACGATCAGCGCTGACCGTCAGCGCCGACCGTCAGCGTGACAGGAAAACCAGCCTAAGTCCGATGAAAATAGGATCGGGCTGTACTCAGCGGCATTCGTCCTACCTGGTTAGGTGTAGTTGATTCACAATGCACATTACTAGAAATGTTCGGATTAGACAGCCGTTGTCCGACTAATACGTTTCCAACGGACGGCCAGCTTAAAAGCAAAAATTCATGAGACGATAAAATACCAACGACGAGTGATCACGTGACAATGTAAAATCAACGACGCCGTCGTTAAAAATTTCCCTTCTTATCCTTTTCATGGAACGACGAATAAACAAAATGAGTGATTATAATAATCATTTCAATTTGTGGTATAGAAACTGTTATTTAAAATATTATCAGTAGTACATGCAAAGTACTACAGTATATCTAATATTTATATAAATGCATTCAATCCCAAATGAGAAACAATAACAGCAGCTCCAATTATGATTCCTAACAAAAAAAGTTGATATAATAAAAGAAAATTTTGGGTTGCATGTTAATATTATGCTGCGTATTCATTTGCAACAGAATGCTCCGAATGAACCAAACGCGCCGCGATCGCTGTAACAAATTTGTCTAGTCAATACTTCGCGCAGAACAGAACCGAACGCGCCAAGCATTTTCCGAGGTTTATCGGTAAATACGATTTGCACTGGTAACGCAGCGAATACCGCAAACTCTCCAAACAGCCCGCACAATGTTTGTTGCAGCGCGCGTTTGGTTCGTTCAAAGTGTTCTGTTGCAAGTCAATACGCACCTTTATACGTGCAGGCTGAAATTCTAGATCGTATTCCATTGTTTGAAAAAAACCTGCATGCTTTGCACATCCTATTTTAGGCGCGCATGATCTAGGGGACACATCGCATTATCATTTTGCTGAGCTGAACTGAGCGGGACGTATAATATGAATCGGCCTCAAGAGTGTCCAATAGAGATTAATGGACAATAGAATATGCGCGCAAAAGCTCCAGACTTCACGTCAGTGCTTGAACCAATTTTAATTTTTCGGCAGTCGACGTCGTTCAAATGACTAAACGAACGACGAGAACACCAGACCTTGCGATTTCATCGTCTCATGAATTTTCGCCTTAATACTCTCCCAGGGCCCCTATTCACGAAATGTTGAGAGAGATCTCTCCTACGAGATTTATCACGTCAGTGAATCTGCGCAAACTCCGTATGTGAATTGTCGGTTGAAATGTGTTTCTCTACTACTAAATAGTGAGGGAGAAGTAAGATGATATTTCTTGTAGGAGTTATCTCATGCGAACACTCATCTCTACGAACGTCGAGTATACGGTCCCAGGAGGGAGACAAGAATAGAGAGATAGAGGGACGTGTTAAAAGATCTTGAAATTGTGTATTATACATAATTTCATGGACGAAATCGGATTATTTATAACGCTCATAATAATTATTCAAATATGCACATTTGCTTACCATCAACTTAGTTCATCAATGGTTTTATTCGAGGATGGAGTCCAATAAAATACGAAATCGCAGGAAGATTGTTATTTTTAACCTGCAGTCATGAATATTCCCTTATAAAATATTCAAAGTTTACATAGTAACCCAAACAATTAATTTATTATTAACAATAACATACATTGGAAAGCATAATACAATATGCATACATTTTCTATGTATCTAAGTGGTTTGTTACTGAATTAAATCAATTGCAGATGAAGAGAATAGGTGCGCCCCTTTCCTCATCTTGTTGGGTGAAGACTGAAATGAATCCTAGTGCAAAAACCACATAAACTCTCATCACCATTGAAAATGGGTGGGGGCCAAATCAATAGATGATGGGAATGAACAGAAATAATTCAATACAACTGCTATAATTAATGAACAAATTGTGAATAATGCCAACTGCCCTAGTTTATGAAAATCAGATGTCAGCAACCTAAATCAGTAAATAAATTCAATTTTGTTTTCTAATTATAGACCTAGTATATAAAGGAAAAATTAATAATACAGCTAATATGTACATCTTTTAAATTTGTAGAGTCAAAAATCTGTTTAGACAAGAACATTGCTCCTTTCTAGAAATTAGAAAAAAGGTTTTTATAAACCACTGTAAAATTTATGGGGTCTCCCTTTTTTCCTTACAGAAGGGGCTCTTACCTTTTCACAATTTTCTGTACAACCCGATGCCTCAATATCCACCTCTACCTCTCATATTGCTTTTAAAGTTGTTGCCCCTTGGAAAGCGAGGATTTCCTCTACCTCTTCCTCGGAAATTGTTTCCGCCCCCTCGATTTGAGTAATTTTCATTAAAATTACCCACGAATCCTCCTCTTCCTCTTGGCATACCTCTATTATTCATGAATTTATTCCTTTTATTAAAGTGTTTGCCTCCCGAATAAGGTCCATTATTGAAAGGTGCTTGAAAAGGTGGTGGGTGGTCTCCCATCCAGTTAGTGGGCGCCATCGGAGGAGGCGGTATCGAAGACATGTGTTGAAACATAGGAGGCGGTTGAAGGTTTGAGTCGTTATTGTGCCAGAATGGTTCTGATAGATTGTCCTCAAACTCTTCTGGATTTAAGAAAAAATCATTTATTTCATTATTCATCTGATCTAGTAATGAATTTTCTTCAGCATCATCAGGAAATTCTGGCAAAGGTGGAGGAGGCTCCAACATCAAAGGCATATCAACGTTATTTGCGGTGAAAGAAATACCATCTTGACTATTCGATGGAGAGTTTAAATCTATTGGTGACTTGATTGACTGTGAATTGCTATTTGAACCTAAAAAAATATTAATTGACATTCTATTTACATTTCTTATCCGTGCAAAAGGATTATGACTCACTGTTAAAAATTCCATCGATAACAACTTTCAAATTTTCTCTCTTAGCATGACCATCTTTGCCATCGGCTAGTTCATCATCACTGAGATCCATGTCTATACTCTCCACATTATCTTGTGGCAATGATAAACCAATTTTCTTATGAAGATTTAAGTTTGCCACTACAGGAATAGGACAGGCATTCGGATTTGGTGGTGGTGGTGGAGGAGGTGGTAACTTGAGCTGTTCTCCAATGTCGAAGGGCAGTCTGTAATCTTTATCTCCTTCGTTTCTAATGAAGGAAGAATTTCCTGTATGTCGGTAATCCTTCAGAAGACAAAAATCTCATTTAGATCGATATTATATTAAATTATGATTTAAAACTGATGGCAGCGAATAAATACTAGCTGGGAAGAATGTATGTATGATGAATGTGTATATTGGTCAGTAACATTGGTCCTTCGAGCCGGATTAGAACTAGCGATCGTCTATATACTTAAGGTTTATGTTACAACAGGTGGTAATCATGCGCTTTTAATATAATAATCTTCCTAAAATAATTTCATGAACTGACTTTCTTCACATGGCATATGCAAAATTACAAATTTTTCTTACTGTGGATTTCAATTGACACATGGAATAAAAGTGAAGAATATCTTATTCTTACCTGATCTCCACCTACCCATCCATCATTATTGGATAATTGATTTGAATTTGAGTCCGTAGCTGGAGATCCTATCAGACTTATTAGATTTCTATGATCAACATCTTGGTTTCTTCCCAGTATTCCACCTAGAAACCACTTCTTAGAATTCCATCAAATATCTAATTATTCCAGTCAAAATATACACGAATCAGTCAGGAACTTAGGTGCTTATTTGAAGTTGGAAAAATCAAGGTTTTCAAATTATGTGATTCAATTTAAAAAAAAATCAAATATTTACCAACGATGAAAGCAAGTTAACAAGTATGTTTTTGACATGAACCAAGATGAGATTATATATACTCATATGATTGTTTGTGTACAGGTCTGGCAAGATTCGTTCTAGGGAGAGCGATTTGCAGGTCCCAGAAAGAAATGTAATAGACATAGACAACATCTTCTACTCCTGTCCTAGTCTCAAGATGACGTGGCTAGCCCGGAACACAAGGGAGTATTGTTGATGTTTAATTGAATATTTCGCAGTATGTCTTTTAGTTATTGGCAAATACAGTTACCTTCAGCTCTGTATGAATTTTATCTATTTTGACTGGGCTATGAGTATATCCTACAAACAAACCTGTTTCCAGCAGACTCAAAGGTAACACCCTATGATCGACATCAGTAGCTCCACTGCTGGTGATGGTATCGTGATATTCAATAGGATCTCCGAAGGCTTCTTTCTCGAAGGGAGGTGGGCTTTCTGGAGTGTCAGTGCTATCTAGTGGCGGTGGTTGCGTCCAACTCAAATCGCCTTCCCACGTTTGGAGTTCTTCCTCTGGGTTGTATTCTTCACTGGGAGGATATGGATTAGCACCAACAGGAGTTTCAAATGTAGGTTCCGAAGTGAATAAAGATGATATTGGGTCATAACTAGAGTCTGCTGGTGCATTGCTATATGAGGGGGGATAAGTTGCTTCAGACCCATATGAATTGTTGGCATTGAAAGATGGAGGACCTGGAAATACACATCAATCGTTAAACTCTCCTGATTCTTCCATAATTAATTACATCTATTTTTGCAATTACATATTTAATCGTGTCTTGTAACATCCCTTTGCATAATTGGCGTATGTGTTCTTCTAAATAATCATCAATTCCTGCTAAGTAATCCTTTGCAAGTGATTGATAAATTTCGCGTAGATGGATATTCATTGGATGCCGTTGCTAGAGCCCTTATTAGATAAGTGGTTCCTTTGACCGATGAACACTGTCTTGAACATTTGAACTGGTGCAGAGAACGACATAATCTAGTCTTCAGCAAAGAATCTTGACGTTGAGAGGCTTGTACACAGGGCTAACAAACTCCCCGTTTTACATTAAATTTGTGTAACTTTTGATTGCCTACACGTACAATTGCTTTCTGCTGTAGGTATAGATTTCTAATTAATCATAAATCCTTATTATCGATGCCCGAGTCATTTAATAGTTGAAGCACTTTAAGATATTGAAAAATGGCTGATACCGTTGCTAATAAATCAACAAGTCCAGAGCGTTCTGACCTTTGATTAGGGAAGAGAGGGGATACCGCAAGACGTACTACGCAACACTATCTATCTGAAACCAAAAAATTTACGGACTTTGACAGTTTGGTGGACACCAAACGATGTAGTGTGTTTCTTGTGTTTATCTGAACGTTTACGGACTGTTTTTAAAACTGTATTACACATATTGGTAGGATGTGCAGCTTACGGCTGTAAAAGCCACAGAAGGAAATAGGAGCCTGGTTCTGTGGTCATGTGGTGGACAATTAGTTCCAATGTCAGGGAATATGTTATCCGTCCTCTCTCTTCTATAGTCTAAGGTTCTGACAATAGACCACATTAGTTAGGTTAGACGGGAATATTAAATTACAATCCATCCGTGGATCCGAGCACTGAATTCCCCATGCATTTCTTATGTACCTAAAATTTACGAATTTAAGAATATCCCGCCTGTTTTTAGATACTTTGGCTAATGTCTTAAGGTTTATTTCTGTTGAAACAGATTCAGTAAACCTTTCTAACAATCTAGAATCAAGTTTTCATAACAAAATTGTATATTTCCAAAATAATTAATGAATATAAAAATGTTGAGCAAATTCGATGGACGTATGTCTTAGCTCACTTGAAATCAGTCAAAAATAATAACATAACCCTAAATCGGCCAAGTAATGACGCACAACAGAAGTCATCTACGACATACATACATACATGCAGTGCGATTGGCTCAGTGGTAGAGTAATTGACTTGGGAGCGGAAGCCCCAAGTTCAATTCCGAGGCTAGGAAAGAAATTTTCTAGTCACGGTAATCGCCACCATTCGCTGTTGGGTCAAAAATTAACAGTGCTGTGCCTAAGGTGGCGTAAGGACACAGTAACAAAGCCTACACAGAACACAACTGGTTCTCCTAACTCAGGGCAAGCTCTTAGAGCTTATGAGGGGTCTCCTTGTGGAAGACCCAGGAGGATCAGTATAATAATAATAATAATAATAATACGGAAATCTTTCGAACTACACTGGTTTCAATTTTGATTTAGGGATAAATAGAAGTAGATTTTGATGTGGAAGAAATATGAAAACATGCACTAATTATGAAGGTACCCAATATTTGATGTCTCTGTGCTAACATTCTCTTTTAAATAGGGTGGTTTCATCTCAAAGTTCAACCTCCCATGTTAAAAAAAATTGAATATGGATCTCCCGCCAAGAGAATGATTATAACCTAACTAATGTGGTCTATAGGGTGTCGAAACGTACTTGTTGATGTATTAACAACGGTATCAGCCATTTTTCAATGTTATTTTGAAAACGCTAAGCAGCGTTCGTTACCGTAGGAAGATACTGTCTGAGCTCTATGGGAGTCGTTCCTCTTATCGGGCGAATGGAGGCATGTTTTCACAGTTCAAATTTTCAACAGGGGGAGAAAGCCGAGTTCCTGATTTCGTCTTATGTGTGGCGTGAAGGAAGCCTGATAACGAAAAACCTCTTCGTGGAACCGCCTCCCTCGAAAACCGCAGCAAAGAAGTTTGGAGACTATTCAACCGAGCGAAGGTATCCGGCAACTGGGATATTTATAGAAACACTCTAACAAACTACAACAAAGAAATAAGAAGGGCTAAGAGAGATTCCCGGAGGAGGTTCTGCGGGGAGGTCGAGTCTACCCCGGAGAGCCAGGACACACGATCCTCTCTAGAGAACCGTCAAAAATGCTGGGATCTATTCTAGAGCCGAAGGCCTTTTTACGGACTTTGGAAAAGAGACGTTAGAGATCCTTGCGAGGACATACATACTTCCCAGATTATCGCTTACTTGATGAATCGGATGGCGGTTCGCCAGGAGTGGCGATTTAGGCTGTTCTGGAACGACTGGAGAACTGCTAAACTGATCATCAACCCTGGGACCTTGAGATGGGCGTTTCGCTTGCACAAACCTTTCAAGGCTCCCGGGAAGGATAGCATCTTTCCTGCTCTGCTTGAGCATGGGGAAGATGACATCCTCACTTACCTGATTAGGCTCTTTAGGGATAGTGGTTAGGGCCAATGTTAGGGGTGTGCATATCTTGTGGACAAAGTCAGCTCACAACCTAACTCATACCGACCGATAAGTCTTTCGTTCTCAAAACCCTCGAGAAGATACTGGATGACTACTACAGGGGCAGTGTTCTTAACCGATCCACTGAGTGTGCACCAGTATGCCTTCCAAAGTAGAAAATCTACCAACCTGGCCCTGAACAACTTGTTTGGAAGGCTAAAGAGTTTTTTGGACATCAAGGTGGCCTTCCTGGACATTCTAGACGGAAAGTTCAAGTGGAATACCGCTAGGTGGCAATACCCTTGCCAGTTGCAAATTCCACTTGATCTTTCTGTCTAGAATGACACCCAGATATCTAGCCTCATCTGCAAAGGTGATGTGAAATCCATTCTTAGTGAGGGAATCCATATTTAACTTCCTTTTCCTAGTGATTGGACAATCAAGGTCTTATGCAGGTTCACATTTAACTGTTCCCTCTCATACCAGCCTTATATTGCTGTTAAAGTCTCTGAGAGGCTCTCAACCAGGACTCTGTCATCCTGCCACTGTGTTGCACAACTTGAAATACACCAGTTTTTAAAACCTAGTAGTACTACAAAACCCGAGTCACTGTTAAACCCTAATAAAATATGGTGGTGGGAAATTAAGTAATTTCATTCGAAAGTTCAACATGTCCTGAGTCAGAATGAAATTTTCCTATCGCAGATTTCAGTTCTGTATAGCACTTCCTGATACTTTGTCTCTGCTTCTTCAAAACTACTTTCCGCATTTTCAATTTCAAAGCGAAGAGTTCTTTTTTATTCGAAGATAATGGTCTGTGATAATATCTTGTTTAAGATGAGATCAGAGAACACTATGTTGCGAGTAGAAATTGGCAACGTCTTGGAGAATTTGACGATATTTCAGAAGTCCCAACCTGCCTCAGTTTTAGTTACAAACACTTGATAGACCTAAATCATAGCAAACCAGGAGACTTTATAAAAGTGAACGGAGTATATATCTATTCTATTCTGATACTTCAAGTGTCACGGAGTAGCATATAATAATACCTTTTGCATTTCAATTCAAATTGAAAAATAAGTTGTTTCAATGAAAATATAAAAGTGTTATACTATTTTTTATAAACAAATATATTTTATACTAGCAGGAAGACCTCGGTCGCATTTGATTTCAAATCAACAAAGTTAACGTCTCTCTCTCTCTTTAAAAGTGTTATTTTTATGAATACATCGAGAAGAAATATCTTACCATAATCAGGGACCGTGTCGTTATCATATCCGGTTTCATAACTTCCATTATTTGAGAAGGTTGGTCCCTCCTTCGCTCCAAAGGGAGGCATGGGGGGTGGTAAAAGAGGAATGGAGTGAGTATTTGGAGGATAAGAATAGGACTCGGTCTTTGGTAATGGCGGTTGCAATATGGAAGGAATTGCTTGACTTAGTGAAGGAATCACAGAAGAAAGACTGCCAAAATTTGAGTTTGCTGTTTGTGGTGCTGTAGTTGTAGAATTTGCACTGAACAGGTCTGATGTGTTGAAATTCTGTGAACATACAGTTTCAATTAATAAGTTTTTAGACAATTTAATCTCTCATGATCGCTATAAAAGTAACTACACTCTTGTCCACTACAGTTTTTTGTCGTCTGACATATGTTTCGGAAACATCCATCTTCAAAGACGAAGCGTTACAGTAACGCTTCCGAAACATATGTCAGACGAAAAAAAACTGTGGTGGACAAGAGTGTAGTTACTTTTATAGTGTTCATAATAAGTCCACAGTGAACTCAAAATAGTTATATCTCATGATCGATTGTTAAATATACATATTATAATATCATTGAACAACTGGGTATGATAAAAAAATATGTCAAACAACTGATTAGGAGAGTTGAAGTGAACTTTGAATTTGGCTTGTTCACATAGATGTTGAATAGTATTATTATTATTATTATTAGAACGGGGTCGTGTGGCTCGGCCCTGCCCTTTAGAACTGCGACCGATACGATCTTTTGTTCTTTTACCCTACTTATTCAATCCTAAGGATATTGCAATGGTTTTAACATAACCGATGACGTCCTTTGAAGCCTTGGTTATCACGTCGAGAGTATTTTGAACAGGCTCACCCATATGTTAAATATTTAGGTTGGCCAGCTTTGGGCATTAGCAACCTATATGTTCGGCTGTTCCCTTTTCCGATTCAGAGCCTGTATGTTTCTTTTGTCTGCTGACTTGACCATGCGGTAGCTTTCTAGTATAGGATCTTTGCATGTGCAAGTCCTGAAGTATTTCTCCAAAGAGCTGTTCTGTTAACTAAAAAATGGGTTCAAGCCCTGTGGACAGGAGCTTTCTGGCGCTCTAGTTCAAACAGACAAATTATATCTCCGAAAGTATTGGTTTCTCAGAGTTGGGAATTAAATCAATATATTCTTATGAAAGAACTGCATCATAAAGGAAATTAAATTCAAATAATAGTTTATTTATCAAGATTAAATGAGCAATCTGAGAATGAGAACTGCACCATGGAAGAAACCAAATTAAAATAGCTGAAATGAATTTGACTCCTTCTTATAGAACAGGATGAAATGTACGAGTATGAACACAGATCATATAATAAAGCTTAGATAGAATAATTATAGCATTCTGTGAAAACATAGAAGTACGTACGATTCATTATTGAAATTTAGAAAAATCATATTTCCGAAAGTATTAGCTTGTTGGAGTTGAAAATGATATCGATGGATTTTAATGATGAAACTGCATCTTAAATAAAAAATTACAGACATTTGGGCAAATTGATAAGCACTCAGTTCCGAGGAACTAGAGCGCCAAAAAGTCCCGCCTTCTCTCGTTCCGAAACCGAAAACCCGACAGCGTAGACACACCGGCTATCGGGCTCCTCGTACGACCTTGTCGATCTCCGGTATTAGAATAAAACGTCGGTACTTACCTGGGATATATATTCTTAGTTTTCACTTTTCGACATAAAATCGCCACATGGGGGTTTATTTGACGGTTTTTTACCCTTGTCTCTCTAAGTCGATTTTGACGTTTCTCGAACCAACTATTAGCAAGAGACAATGTCATATCTCAGGAAAATAAGTTGACATTATGACAAATCATAATTATATAATCCTGTGAAAGCGTAAAAATACGATTTATTATTGAAATTTTGAAAAATCATATCTCCGAAAGTATAAGCTTGTTAGAGTTAAAAATGATATCATTGGATTTTTATGATAAAACTGCTTATTGAAAAAAATTTAATTTGGAATTTGTTTTGTAAAAAAAAAAATTGTTTTTTGTTACTCCGAAACCATCTGTCCGATTTTGCCCAATAACGAACTTAGCCGAGATATTTATCTGCCAAACCTATTCTGAAAATTTCAACTCCCTAGCTCATTCCGTTCGAGAGTTATCGTGCCTACGGCCGCCCGGACAGAATTAATTTCGACCACGGATTCTTGATCAGTGAGCCGAACCAAATCGTTTAAGACCATTTTCATTGAAAAATTCGAAAATTACAGACATTTGGGCAAATTGATAAGCACTCAGTTCCGAGGAACTAGAGCGCCAAAAAGACACACGGTGAAATATTCATTGATTTTAAACAACAACGAATATTCCACGTGAGCTGGGCTAGGTCACCTCATCACTCAGTGTTCCCCCAAAGAGGAAAGCGTCATTCAAGGGCAGACACGAACCGCGGTTTCATGGTTGTTAATCATCAGCGTGACTTAGCCACAGTCAATGAATAACCGAAGGAGTTCTAGGAAACTTAATTCCATCCGTTGCGAACTGGTAGGGAGTAAATCCCACCAGCGGCACCTATGGAAATCCTTACGAACTCCGACCCTCTGCGATGAAGAACCCTTGAGCGATGTTCAGCGACGTTCAATTTTTGCCGTGAGTCAGGGACTGCAAGGCCGTCAACATATATAAGACCTTTACGGACTGAAAACGCCCGGTTTAGTGTGCTTAGATAAACCACCAATCAGTGTACATACAATGCTATTGCGGCAAAAGAATGAACGTCGCTGAACATCGGTCAAGGTTTCTTCATCGCAGAGGGTCTCCCATTCGGATACGCAACCTACCCTGAAAATTGCAAGTCCCTCTATCTCCTTTCGTTCGAAAGTTATCGAGGGAACGGTCACCCATCCATCTACTGAACTCACACAAGGCTGCTCGAATCTCCAACAATATAGATCCGATCGAGCTCAAACTTGGAACTTGGGAGTAGAGTTAGGTTCTGAAGGCCTGCGAAATTCATTAGCGATGTCGGACAAATAGTTACTGATATATAGAATTTTTTTCAATGATTTTTTAAAAATGTTCTAGTGATACGATCCTCACGAAATTTTGCAAGAATTTTCGCGTTACCATTCTACAACTAATAACCATGTTTGAATTTGATCGGTTTTCTATTTCAGATTGGTATAACTCCAGAACCGTTCGGCCGATTATGCCTATAAACAAAGTCAAATGTCGCTTTCAGGTGCACAACCTAACCTCAAAATTTCATGTCGCTATATCTTTCCGTTCTCAGGTTATCGTGACAGAAAAAATATTTTTTTATAATTTTTTTCAAATTTTTTAGTGATACGACGCTTACAAAATTTCACAAACGTCCTTAGGTTTATATTCTACAACTACTCACCAAGTTTCAATTCGATCGGATTTGTATTGGTTGAAAACAAAATTTATTACTCGGAAACCATTGGGCCGATTCTGCCCATTAATGAACTTGTCCGTCGTATTGGGATGCGCCACCTACCCTGAAAATTTCGCCATCTCTTTCCGTTCTCAAGTTATCATGGCAACGGCCGGCGGGCCGGACTGAATCAAATTTGACCTCGAATTCTTCATCAGGGAGTCGAACGCAATTGAGACCTTTTTCGGCAAAAAAAATCGAAAATTACAGCCATGTGGGCAAAATGATAACGCCAGAACATACGCGCAAAAATATTCTTTATCTCAGGGAATGTCTGTCCGAAATCTCTGAAATTTGGCGAAAGCCTTGAAAACCTAATTCTGCAGCCAAGTTCAAAATTTTTCGCAGTTATTCAAAAATACTGGAAACCGAGCAAAGTTTGGCGAGCTCAGTATCTGGATGGATGACCGCTACCACGATCACTTTCGAACGAAAAGATACATTAATTGCAATTTACAGGGTAGGTTGCGCATCCGAAAGCGACAGTTAAGATCGTTAATAGACAAAATCGGAAAAACGGTTTTGGAGTTATCAAACAGGAATTCTGTAGTTATTCTCACAATAACTAAAAAAATATGGATCTGGTCCAACTTAAAGTTGGTAATTACAGTCGGGTCCGGTTATAACGAGCTCAGCGGCTCCATAAAAAATGCGCGTTATAAGCGAACGCTCGTATTAAACGAGTCAAACTTATTTGCATTGCGACAGTCCGTACGTTCAGAATTTGCTCGTTAAAACCAAACTCTCGTTATAAGTGGTACTCGTTATAAACGGACCCGACAGTAGTTGTATCGCTAAAAAATAAAAAAAAAGCATTACCATAAATGCCGTATCGCTAAAATGAGCATTCAAAAATTCATTTTACAGCCAAATTTTTAAACACGATCGGATCTATATTTTTGGAGAAATTAAAAAAAATATTGGAAGCCGAGCTACCTTAGCGAGAACAATAGCTAGATGGGTGACCGTTGCCGCGACAACTTTCGAACGCAAAGAGATAGCAACTTGCAATTTTCAGGCTAGGTTGCGCATCCAAATGCGTCAGTTAAGTTCGTTAATGGACATAATCGGCCAAACGGTTTCGGAGTTATAGCCCTCTGAAATTTTGTTGTTATTTCCTCGATACCTCATAAAATAAAAATCCGATCCAATTTACACTTAGTAATTACTTGTTGAATGCATACGCATTAATTTTTGCGAAATTTTAGCTCGATCGACTCTGTATGAATCGTGAATAGACAATGGAATATGCGCGCAAAAGCTCCTAACCAAGGAACCAAATTTTCAATAAAATCGTACGTCCCGTTCTCCGTAAGAGTCCAGAGTACCATCGACCGTGGTCCATCCTGTATTATGTGCATGTAGATACTCCTGAACTTTATAACTACATTTTTCGTTTTTGCGCGTATGTTCTGAGGAACATCGCATTATCATTTGGCCCAAATGTCTGTAACTTTCGAATTTTTTTACGAAAATGGTCTCAAACGATTCGGTTCGAATCCCCAATGAAGAATTCGAGGTCAAATTTGATTCTGTCCGGCCGGCCGTCGCCACGATAACTTGAAAACCTAAAGAGCTAGCGACTTGAAATTTTCAGGGTATATAGCGCATCCCAATACGACGGACAAGTTGGTTAATGGGCATAATCAATGGTTTCCAATGGTTTCCGAGTAATAATTTTGTTTTCAACCAATATAAATCCGATCTAATTGAAACTTGGTGAACAGTTGTAGAATATAAACCTATATAAGCACGTTTGTGAAATTCTGTGAGAATCGTATCGCTAGAAAATTATTAAAAAATATTTTTGTTATCACGATAACCTGAGATCGGAAAGAGATAGCGGCTTGAATATTTCAGGTTAGGTTGTGCATCTGAATGCGACATTTGAGTTTGTTTATAAGCATAATCGGCCAAACGGTTTTAGAGTTATAGCCATCTTAAATTTTGTGGTTTTTTGTTCCTCATTAACTCGAAAAATTCAATTTGATTTAATTCAAACATGGTTATTAGTTGTAGAATGTCAACGCGAAAATTCTTGCAAAATTTCGTGAGGATAGTATTTGCAGAAAAATTTTAAAAAATCATTGAAAATTGAAAAAAAATTCTATATATCAGTAACTATTCGTCTGAAAATGCTGAAATTTTGCAAGAGCCTTTAGAACATAACTCTACTGCCAAGTTTCAAGTTTTAACACGATCGGTTAAATATATTGTTGGAGATCCGAGCAGCCTTGTGTGAGTTCAGTAGATGGGTGACCGTTGCCTCGATAACTTTCGAACGAAAGGAGATAGGGACTTGCAATTTTCAAGGTAGGTTGCGTATCCGAATGGGAGAATTAAGTTAATTTTTCGGCATAATCGTTCTAACGGTTTCCGAATTATACCCACCTGGAATATTATTTCCTTGATAACTCAAAAAATAAAGATTCGATCGAATTGAAGCTTGGTAACTAGTAGTAGAAAATCAACATAAAGAAGTGTTCAAAATTTTGTAAGAACCGTACCCCTAGAAAATTTGAAAAAAATGACGAAAAAAAATTTTTTGTAAGAACCGTACCCCTAGAAAATTCCAAAAAAATCACGAAAAAAAAAATTGGTTCAAGCACTGACGTGAAGTCAGGAGCTTTTTCGCGTATGTTCTATTGTTCATTCTTCTGTATTGGACACCCTTAATCGAATTTACCATTGTGAATTATGTTGTCCATCCTGTATTGGACACTTAATTCGAATTTACCATGGTACATTCGAATTAAGAGTGTCCAACACAGGAGAATGGACAACATAATTTACCATGGTAAATTCGAATTAAGAGTGTCCAATACAGGAGAATGGATAACATAATTTACCATGGTAAATTCGATTAAGGGTGTCCAATACAGAAGAATGGACAATAGAACATACGCGCAAAAGCTCCTGACTTCACGTCAGTGCTTGAACCAATTTTTAAAAATATACTGCTCCGCAAAAGTTAAGGAAGGAAGTTCAGAAAACTTCAGACTGTTTCAAAAGTTTCCATTTTTTAGTCACCAACTTTTCAAATATGAGGAATCTGAATGTTTACTCACTTATCTAGCCATTCTTCTGACAATTTCTTTACAAGTTTCACATTATCAGGTGAAAATTTATTTTTAGTATTCTTGTAGTGCAAAATCAGTTCACTCAAAAAATTAAAAAAAAAAAAAAGTTCAGTAAAGAGTGCCTCTTCGGACATCAATCACAGCCTGACAACGCCCTTGAACACTTTCGATCACATTGTTGAAGTAGCCTTGATCAATGAAGTCTAGAATTGCGGTATAAGAGTTTCCAAAGAGAATCCAAAGCTATTTGTAGCCGATCCCAAACGTGTTCAATGGGATTGAGGTTTGGCGACCGAGGGGCAGGCCCAAATGGGAAATACCATGGATTTCCAGAGCTTCATCGGCAATTCTCGCCCGATGGGGTGGCGCATTATCGTCCAAAAATAATAAATTCGGCCCAATAGCAGCATGCAAGAAAGGAATATTGTCAGTGACTTGCTCTATGTTAAACTGCGTGCGCATTCATGGTAGATTCAAGCGCCAACAACTCTGTACGTCCATTGAAACAAATGCCTTCCCAAACAGTAAAACGGTACCACCTCTAACGGATGAACTTCCTGAACCGATCTGCGATTTCAGGCACCAGAGGATGGGCCCCAAGCCGACTATCCCAAAACCGTCCATATCTCGACTTAACTGTGAACAATACAAACCTCCATTGATTGTTCCAATTCACATGCTCATTGGCCCATTCCAATCGAAGTCACATATGATTTTGAGTAGGTGGAATCCTTCTCAGAAGTCATCGAGAATGTAGATTAACGTCTCGAAGTCTTCAACGAACTGTTTCAATCGAAACCAAAATACCAGTAGCGTTCAAAAATGTAGTTATAAAGTTCAGGAGTACCTACATGCACATAATACAGGATGGACCACAGTCGATGGTACTCTGAACTTTTATGGAGAACGGGACGTACGATTTTATTGAAAATTTGGTTCCTTGGCAAGGAACCACTGCTCCATCGATCTAGAATATTTTCAGCTCTGAGGTGTTACCGCTTATATCAAAAAGTACTAACAATTTTGATATTTTAAATGGAACACCCTGTTTATTATTGCTTTTTTCAATTCGCCGTAGCCTTCGTATTATATCTGTATCAACTTCTTCATCCCTATCTCTATAGGCTGGTTTATGCTGGTTGACTTAAAAATTGAAACATAGATTTTTAACGCTATGGTTGATACTGAGACTGAATAATCCGTTTACTTATTATTAATAATAATAATTAATAAGTTAATGGATTATTTAGTCTGATTATAAAGCATAACACTAAAAATAAATGTCTATATATATATATTATATATATATGATTAAGTTAAAGTTACCATCCAGCATAAACCAGCCTTATCAGTTTTCGGGTAATTGATTGATATACTTCTTTTTTTGTGCAAAATTTAGTTTCAATTAAACATTCATTACTTCGGTACTTGAAATCCTAGAGCGCTGAAATTTCGGGTATGGATTAACAAAATCCCATGTATCATTCAAGTTTAATGAAATACGTCTCTAATCATACAGGGTTGTTCGAAATCTTCTTTTCAGAGAAATACTAAAACGATGACAGCTGCGTTTTTTTCAAATGGAATGACCTGTATATCATAAAGATGTATTGAAAGAGAACCAATAAAACGATATAACAAGTTTGTATACCTAAATTGTAAGGTTTTCAAATTAAAAGCAAGTTTTCATCCAAACTTCATTAGTATATTTATTGCTTTCCATTTGAATGATTTTTCAATGAACTCTCCATTAATAAATTCAACAATTCTTTATAGACTACTGGCCCATGCTGAAAAAATTATGGGTCATTTGAACCACCAGGTGACCTATCTAGAACGATATAAGAGCATAAAATAATAAGATTCAGCACTATGCCGTCACTTGTAAGCTGTCCAACTGAGTGCAGGTGAGAATTCGAAAGTACAGGTAGAGTGAGTACATTTTGGTCACATATTTTTGTACGGCATTCTTACCACCGATAGATCCATGAAAAATAATAAGAAAACGCGCAGTGCCGTACAAAAATGGTGGTCCACAAAGTCGAATTTTTTTTTTATTTTCTGACAATTACCAGGGTAAATTTGGTCATTTGATCTTGTACGGCATCTGTGTCATACTATTTCAATACTGCTTCTAATCCATTATTCCGCAACGCCGTACAAAAATCATGCGACAAGGGGAAAAAATCGAGGGTTGTAATCCCCTCTCTTTCCGTAGTCCAGCAGGTGATTTGACACAACATGAAATAAATTTATTTTGAAAGTATTTTATGCATAGATAATATTTTTTCATATGCCGTACATTTTCGTGGGTCAAAGGGAAAAAAAAATTAAATAGAAAAAATCAAAAAGAAAAAATCTATATAACGAAATGTAAGGTGAAATTTATTTTATACGGCATTTAGATAGTTTATTTGTACAAATTTTCAGTCTTTTCGTGATTCTAGGTTCCTAGTTAGAAACTATGTCATATATGGGTTTGTTTACTATCGATTTATACTTGAATTTTGTAGATGTGCGATTTTATTTTTAATTTTTCAAAATTAATTCTGCTAATTTCAGTATCATAAGTACTCGCACATTTTTGGAGCGTCGTTCTGTTACGACGTTTAGCATTTGCAGGGAATGTAGGGAAACCATATTTCTTATTATCATCATTAAATTTATGAATTTTTTTTTTTTATGAAATGACCATTTTTTTTATTATTATCATTAAATATTTCGAATTTTTCTAAAACATGATTGTTTTATTTATCCACATCATTACAATGAAACAAATCAATTATATGTATGTATCAATAAGGTTTGTATTGTATATATTGTTTGTATTGTATATATTGAACCAAAAAGTATACAAAACTGTTGATACTGGGATTGACAGTTTCAATTCTTGGACATAATATACACACCGTTTCAGTTCAGTTAGACGTCATAGTGATTTTATCATTTTATCAATTGTTCTCTTCAAAATTATGTTGATACCGTACTGTATCAGATGGCCATAAAGTACCCTCAAAATTGTAGCGTCACTTTCATCAGCCTAAAAGATATGGTGTGCATAAAAATGTACGGCATCATTTTTTCCTAATTTATATATGTTAATACTATTTAAAACAAGGGATAAAATGTAGAAAACTGCTATATTTCATTAATCTATGATATTTAAACTTTTACAATAATTCGCAAAATTTCAGTTTTTGTATTTCTCTATAATTTTTTTTAGAACGGTTTTTTTTGAACGGCAATACTATATAACAATTGTATTTTACAATATCATGTTAAAAAAAAAGTTCCCGTACAGGATCAAATGACTTTACAGCTCTAAAAATCAAGGATACGATGCAATTTAGGTAATTATTGATTTACATTCAAATGAACAATCATTTTTTGACGGCATTATTTTTAATAGTACTTTTGAGTGCTAGATAATGTTTTGGAACCGAAGCCGTACTTTTTCAAATCACCCCCTGGACCACGGAAAGAGAGGGGATTACAACCCTTGATTTTTTCCACTTGTCGCATGATTTTTGTACGGCGTTGCGGAATAATGGATTAGAAGCAGTATTGAAATAGTATGACACAGATGCCGTACATGATCAAATGACCAAATTTACCCTGGTAATTGTCAGAAAATAAAAAAAAAATTCGACTTTGTGGACCACCATTTTTGTACGGCACTGCGCGTTTTCTTATTATTTTTCATGGATCTATCGGTGGTAAGAATGCCGTACAAAAATATGTGACCAAAATGTACTCACTCTACCTGTACTTTCGAATTCTCACCTGCACTCAGTTGGACAGCTTACAAGTGACGGCATAGTGCTGAATCTTATTATTTTATGCTCTTATATCGTTCTAGATAGGTCACCTGGTGGTTCAAATGACCCATAATTTTTTCAGCATGGGCCAGTAGTCTATTACAATCGATGCCAATTGTTAATTATCATAATTCACATGTTCTATGACATTTCATGGATAGCTAATACAAAATGTAGCTCAATATTTCCATTGCCATGAAAACTTGCTTTTAATTCGAAAACCTTACAATTTAGCTATAGCAATATATTATATCGTTTGAAAGGAAATTTAATTCTCTTTAAAAACATCTTATGATATACAGGTCATTCTATTTGAAGGAACCATTTTTTATCGTTTAAGTATGTCTTGGAAAACCCTCGGATTTGGAACAACCCTGTATGATTAGGGACGTATGTCATTGTACATAAATGATACACGGGATATTGTTAATCCACACCCGAAATTTCGGCTTTCTAGGATTCCAAGTAACGAAGTAATGAATGTTGAATTGAAGCTATGTTTTGCACAAAAAAGGAAGCAAATCAATTAATTACTGGAAAACCGCTAGAGATAGGGATGAAGAAGTTAATACAGAATTAATCTGAGGCTATTCGAATCGAATAAAGCAATAATATATAGGGTGTTCCAATTGAAATATCGAAGTTGTTAGTACATTATGATATAAGCGGCAACACCGCAGCGCTGAAAATATTCTAGATCAATGGAGCAGTGGTTCCTAGACCAAGGAACCAAATTTTTAATAAAATCGGACGTCCCGTTCTACGTAAAAGTCCAGGGTACCATCGACCGTGGCCCACCCTGTATATTCCATGTTTTTGTCAAATGAAATGACTTTGCGAAAAAAATCTTAAGTAACCTTTTTCCGGCCCCGCAACTAGGTGTAACCCCTAAGTAGAAATATACAGTTTGGCCTACAACTCAATTCCTCCTGTATTGCAAAGTTGAATGTATTCTTACTTGTACATTGAAGGGTAGATTGGATCCTATGAAACTAGTGAAGCCATTTGCCACGAATGGGGCCGTCGTTTCTGCTGTAGGGGCTGGCACAGGATTGTAATAGTTAGCATTTGTGATTTGAATATTCATCAAATCTATATCTGAAAGAGGAAAAATGATTATAAAAATATTATTCTAGATGATGATAATATAATTGGCCAAAACATGTTTTGGCCTTTTCTCAAGAACAGGAAAGCGCTGCAAATTTTAGGCAAGGGTGTATTATTTTCTATCCAAAATGAACGGATTCTCTCTTGTGTCGAAATAAACGGATTATTTGCATCAAGCCTCACTTTTCGCAGCTACAAAGGGAATCAACCTAGCCGAAAAGCTTGGAGGATCAATGCCGAATAATACCATATTTTAGCGAGCATTTTCTAGGGAACAGCGTGATATCATTTTGAAATGTCTGTAATTTTTGAATTTTTTGCGAAAATGGTGTCAAATTCAATTTTAGAACGGAAAGAGGAAGCAACTTGCATTTTGCAGGGTAGGTGGCGCATCCGAATGCGACGGTTAAGTTCGTCAATTGGCATAATCAGCCAAACGGTTTCGGAGTTATACCCATCTAAAATATTAGGTTTGTTCCAAGAGAAAATTTGGACCGTTCAGTGTACCGTACAAGGGACGGTTTGAATCGTGTTTTTGCGCAGGTCAGTGTTATGTACGGTACGAAGGACTGGTTCATAATTTGATGTTGTTGGAAAGCTTTTGTGCACCGACGAAAGACGCTTTCTTTAAATTTGTTGATGATCACGCATATCATCGGAAGAAAGCTTATTTGAGGCTATGGTATTTACCGCATAAATTATTTGCTATTCTATCTATTCCTTACAAACTTGCCCTACACATTTTCTATTTCAGAATAATCTTTATCATTCTGATTCCCATCGATATGGGTTTCAACTCTGTCGACATTAAATACACTGATCAACAATTGCTAGGGATCACTTATGAACTTCTCTTCAATTGTATTTTTTTCAAGTTATCTCGTGAATATCTGTACATTATATGTTCTCTAAGGAAAAATTAAGATGTTTTGTGTTGATTATATCAAATTTTTCCTCACTTCATCGGCTCTTGTTCACAAAATCGATTATTATCTGTAGGCTGTTACATGTGGAGTGAAAAGCAATGTGGTATTTGTTATTAAATCTGTTTTTTTCTCTCGTTCAAACACATAAGGTGACAATAATTGAAGAAATGAGAACAATATTAGCTTATCAGTCATGCCAAGAAGACGTTTGGCTCCTGTGCAACTGGACCAAATCATACGGTGGATACAGGAAGGTTTGTCCCAGCGAGAAGTGTCCCGGCGGTTGAATGTTTCGCAAAGTGTCGTGAGTCGGGCTTGGAATAGGTTCATCCAAAACGACTCAGTAGCTTATGTTCATGGGGGAGGTCGGCAGCGCAGTACAACAGCTGCCCAAGATCGTCTTTTGCTCCTCAATGCTAGGAGAAATCCCACTTACCCGGCGTCGCGGCTCAATAGATCACTGAGAGTTGCAACAGGAGTTCTAATTTCGAACCAGACTGTAAGACGACGACTACATGTTCGTGGTTTGAGAGCACGTAGGAGGGTACAACATCCCCGTTTGAATAGGGAACACCGGGTTCATCGACGGCAATGGGCTGAGGAGCACCGCAATTGGACAGTTGAAGATTGGAGCCGATGTTTATTTACGGATGAGTCTAGATTTCGTTTAGTCAACTCCGGTGGACGTATTCTTGCTTGGAGGAAAGAGGTCGAAGGTATGCAGAACAGTTTATGGTACCCACAACAGCTTTTGGCGGAGGTTCTATATGTGTATGGGGAGGCATTTGTTTGAACCAACGCACAGAGTTGGTTGTTCTGCAGAACACCACAATGACCAGCCAGAGATATCACGATATGATTATTGAACCCGTAATTGTTCCGTTTGCGGCTGCCTTGGGCGAGAATGTCATTTTAATTGACGATAATGCCCGTCCACACCGTAGTCGTCTGGTTAATGAAGCGCTAGAAACTCATGCTATTGATAGGATGGACTGGCCAGCTCGCTCTCCAGACATGAATTGCATCGAACATGTCTGGTCTGAGATGTCTAGACAATTGTCAACCTTAGAACAACCGATCAATAACCTGGAGGACCTTTCTAACGCTTTACGGGATATTTGGACGAATTTGCCCCAAAATTTTATAAATCGTTTGATTGAAAGTATGCCTCGTAGGGTAGAATGCTTGAGACGAGCTCGTGGGGGGCCAACTAGGTACTAGCTTAACCGAAACTTCAGCCTTCTTGTGGTGTCATCATAAAATTTTTATGTTATTCAAACACAGAATTTTGAGTGTTCCTAATAAAGTCTTTTTTTCTCTCCAACTTTCCATTTTTTCATTCTTTTCTCAAGTGAACCATATTATCAACTGAAAATACTCTGATATCTGACTAAATTTATAATCTTGGAGCGAACAATTCAGAAATAAATTTAGAAAAAGTAAGTGATCCCTATCAATTGTTGAGCAGTGTAGTAGGGAGGTAGGTCTTTACTTCTAGCCAAATTATGAGGCACGCAAGTAGTCATTACAAAATGGACAATTAAATTAATATTTCTCAATTTAACAGATACGGTTAACTGAATTTTTGTTTGAATGTTTGAAAACAATGTTCAATAACATTTTTACACACCTAGAAGTTTCTAAAGTAAATATTGCAGTGATTCAGCCTTTATTATATGGTAATTGATCATAATGAAAAAACAACACTGTTAAATTTATTACGTTTTTTCTATCAAAATAATTACAAATATTATGGCTACTGTAGTTTCGAACTTTCTTTCATCATCAGATAGAGTTAAAAAGTGAATAAAAAGTACAATAATTATCCTTCCAATATGACGGTAGGTGGTATTAAAACAGGTAGAAAAGGTTTTATATGCTGGTATCGAGGAAGTACATCTCAATTGCAAAGGGATTATTGCATTTTTGAATTTTATAAGGATTGAAAACTACTATTCAAAGATTTCGAATATTGGTGATATATATATAAATCAGTCTGATTCTTAAATATCATAGAAACCTTTTGTACCTGGTTAATTCCCAACTACTATCAGATTGTAAGAATAGTTGTACTTTTTATTCACTTTTCAAAATGAACGAAAGTTCTGAATTGCAGTAACAGAATATTTGTTATTATTTTGATAGTATAAATGTAGTACATAAATGCAACAGTGCTGTTTTTCCGGAAGTAAATAATCATAAATCAACAGCATCAAATATTTCGAATATCGAAACCAATAACAAACAGACAACTGTCAAAATAGGAAGAAATAGAAATTGCGCAGGTCGGTACAAAACCAGCCCAAACGATTCCAGCCTCCAACCAAGTATCGATTTGACCGTACACTGTACGGTACAGTGTACGATCCACAAAGTTCTTGGAACACAAGACCCGATCAAGGAATCGTACAGTGAATCGTACAGAAACACTGTTGGAACGCTTTTACATCACTGCGCAGTTGGTGGACCGTTCACTGTACGGTTTCGGCCGCTCTTGGAACAAACCTATTGTTTCCTGAATAACTCGAAAAATACGGATCCCATCGAATTGAAACTTGGTAATTAGTTGTAGAATCCCGACGTGCAAAATTTCGTGAGGATCGTATCACTAAATAAAAAATAGAAAAATGGTTTTTCATCGAAAAATTTGTATTCTACAGTGTGAACAATAGACTCTCGATAGTATAAACATAAGAAATTCAATTGGAAAATTCCAGATCAGACTTGCAGAGACTCGTAAGTCGATAAGAATCCGTCCACTGAAATAGTTCGAAAAAAGTTCTTGTCTCTTTACGTTAATTGAAAGATTTTATTGGAGTTTTCTAGGTATGGGTGCCACTGCTCTTTCGAAAAGTATAAAGTCCTATAATCTACTATATGTGCTATGAAAAAGAAAAGAAACAAAATACTGAACGAAGAAAAAGAAAAAGCTGTTGCTCTGAATCTATCTCAAAGAAACACACCAACTAAAATATCATCTTCATTGAAATAAAATATCTATCTATATACTTATTTTTTATACAGGGTGAGTCTTTGACCACTGCATTAATTTTAACCAAAGATTCCTTTTATCAAATGAAACACTTTTTTCCTTTACCATTTTTCCAGATTCGGCTCAGGTAAAAAGTTACAAGCGTTTAAAGATTTCACAATGTGCTAATACACTCCCGCATATAAATTATCTATGACATTGTTGGCGGACGAGGATAAGGCACGGTAACGTGGTTTACAGCTCGATTCGGGATTCCAACGCTCAGGGACGGATCCATAAAAGTAGTGAAATTTCTGGAGTTTTCCATTTTAAAACATTCAATGAAGAATATCTCGAAAACGGTGCGTTTAAGGAGAAATGATGAAGAATAATATAATGTTCTAAAACGATGGAATATTCATGAAATGACTCAAGAAAAACTTTATATGCTTTCTTTATGCTAATTCCGTTTAGTTTTATGAATCCACGAGTCCATAACTAGAAAACCAGTAGAAGTAGAAAATAACTAATATTTGGAAAATATGTATTATAGTTATAGGAAACTTTACGCCAACATTCATTTTATTCGAAAAAAGGATGTCAAAGCTACAAAATAAAAACTGATTTTTTTTCAAAATTTCAACAGCCTGTACCTTTTTACCTGAGCTGAATTTGGAAAAATGTTAAATGAAAAAAGTGTTTCATTTGATGAGAGGAATCTTTGGTTAAAATTAATGCAGTGGTCAAAGACTCACCCTGTATAATCAGTTATACACATGTATACTGCATTCACTTTTATAAAGTCTCCCGGTTGGCCATGATTTAGGTCTATCACGTTTTTGTTACTAAAACACAGTCAGGTTGGCACTACTGAAATATCATCAAGGTCAAAACAATCCGCCGCGACGTTGCCAATTTCTACTCTCAACATAATCATATATATAACTTAATCTTCAATCTTAGACAAGATATTATCACAGACCATTATCTTCGAATATAATAAAGAACTCTTGGCTTTGAACTGCCGAAAGTAGGAGTGCTATGCAGAACCGAAATCTGCAATAGGTAAACTTCATTCTGACATGTTGAACTCTCGAATGAAATGACTTAGTTTCATCACTATATTTTATTAAGGCATAAGAATGACTCGGGTTTCGTAGTACTACTACATTTTGAAACTGGTGTATTTCAAGTTGTGCAACAAGGTATTTAAATGTCTTCTGTAGGCTTATTCCTTGAGAATTTCGAAAAGTGGGGAATTCCATAGGTACAACTGTTCGTTTAGAAGTTTTCCTGTCGGGTTATTCAGGTACTTCCATTATTTTTCCAAATGAACTATCACAAAGTAACGGACTACTCTATCCATTATTTTTCAATACAATTCCAACACTTGATTCTTGATTTCCATACAAGAAAATAGCATAATTGAGTCTTCCAACCAGTTTATATACGTGAAATATTTCCAGTAACAACAGAGGAAAAGTTTTCTTCTAGTCGCCTGGAATGTGGAATTATTGAATTCACATAATATATTCTCAAATTCATTATTTTTCCGAAGTAAATTCACATTGTGAAAATACGTAATTACTAGGACTTCTATGTAGAGAGGACAACGTTGCGTAGTTATCTGACAGGAAAATGACTATAACCTAACATTTTCAAAATATACATGGTGAAATGTGTCAAATTTTCATGGCTAACCGGGAGACTTTATAAATGTGAATGGAGTTATATGTGCATGTATTACATAATTATTAACGAATAAAATAACATAAAAAAATCCCTTTCTTCGGATCAAGTTGATTCGATGGTGTGAACATTCCGATACTATGAACACGTAATTTTTTTTTGTGTTCACACTATCGCGCATCTACTGATAATTAAAATAAAATTTCAAACTGGTTTCTACTTCCTCTGAAATTTCAAATCATATAAATTTCAGAAGTACACTTCGATAATCTCGAAGCTCGTCTGTTACGCAGGAAATCCGGGTTCGAATCCCGCTGAAAAAGTTCATACTCAATTTCATGCAGTATTTCTTGAGGCGTGAGTAGACAATAGAACATGCGCGCAAAAGCTGCTGACTTCGTACGACGGATGGAAGGATAATATATATTTATATAATTATGTATGCAGGGCGAGCCTTTAAGTTGTACTTTAATTGCGCGCATGTTTTTTTGCCGAAAAATTCGAATTCGAGGTCAAATTTGCTGTCATTTTTTTTATTTCCTCTATAAACTCAAAATATACAAATCTGGTCCAATTAAAACTCAGTTTCACCGCTGTTAAATACGTTAACTGAGGTTGCGATTCAAATTTATCCTTATCTGAGGACCTCAGTTAGGACATTTAATGCTTTGTGAATACGGCGGTATATGTCAGAATTAAAAATTCTGTGATCATAGACGATTCTCTAATTATTCAAGTTAAAATGGTTTGATCTATATCAGGGGTGGCCAATTTGATGAGACCCAAGATCTACTATTTACTGACAAAACTCTACGCGATCTACCAATAATCTAATCAGATTTATAATAATAAGAAATTTTAAATGAAACTAGATGCTGTCTGCCTCTCCACGATCGGCTGGACCTATAGCCGCGATCGACCGGTTGGCCACCCCTGATCTATATCGATGGTGAATTCAATTAGGAGTGTCCACTAGAGGTAAATACACAATAGAACATGTCCGCAAAAGCATCTACATTCACGTCAGTGCTTGACCCAATTTTTCATTTACCATTTTTCCAAATACGGTTCAGGTAAAAAGGTACAGGCTGTGGAAATATAAAAAAATCAGTAGTTCTAGAGAACAGCGTGCTATCATTTAGCCCTAATGTCTGTAATTTTCAATTTTTTAGCCGACGAAAGCATTTTCGGGAGGATCGCATCATTAGAAAAAAAATATAGCCAAATTTGATTTTCCCAATAATTTCAAAAATTCAGATCCAAACGAATTGACTAATTGACATCTAGTACTCTGTTGAAAAAAGACGGCTTGAAAGATCATGCAGTATTTTATGAGGGTATGTGAGGCCAGAAGAACATGCGCGCATGCTTTCAAATAATTTTTTATGTATTTTTTCAACCTTTTCGAAAATATTCTGGAGTTTATAAATGGTTATCAATAAGGATCTAACCCCAATTAACAACTCATTGTTTACACTAATCAGTTTTTGACTATGGGTAATGGTAATGCCAGCCCAAGATTGAAAAATCGTTCCCGAAAACATACGAGTGTGTCAGACGAGAACATTTGTAGTGGACAAGAGTGTAATAGTGTTAAGATGCAGTCCACAGGCAACTCAAGCTGAATATATGAAAGCTACACTATACTATTAAGCTAGTATTCCAGGTAATTTCTACATGAATAGTTTACCTGGAGCATTTGCTGGAGGTGATGTCTTTTCGTCGATAATGTGATCAGACGACATCAAATTCTTTGTGATGCTGTCGGTTAATCCTTCAGCAGTAGATACCTCTGATAATTATTCAGAATGAAAAATTGAATGACAACAAAATTATTATGGTAGATATTAATCTGTGCTAGATTTGTTCAGAGATCGAAAGTATCGAATATTTGCCTAATTGGTTTGCCTTTCAAGCAGTTGTAGAGAGTGAACAGAAACAAATATAAACATATTCTTCTTTTCAATACAACTACCTATTTCAGGACCCAACATTTTCTAATATATGAAATTCATCTGAATCATTAAAGCTGCTAAATTGTTCCAAAAAACGGATGCACAATGATAAAAAATATTGGATTGTCTAAAATCTAGAATGTTAGGTAGATATTGAACAATGTGAAATTCAACAAACGAAAATTCTGTAATCTTTAGAATAATATCTTTTGCATGTATTATGTCTCAGAAACTGAGTTCCTATGAGTGACAAATTAGAACTATATCAAATAATATACAGGGTGTTTTTAGATGTCAATATTTAAGGAGATTAATCTATGAAATCCTGTCAAAAAGTTCAAATAAACATAGGCCCATTTGCGCCTTCGTTTTATATACAAGCTGATCAAATTTAATTCGTAAAAAAAGTTGTGTAAAATGGTCAACGATTTAGTTCGAATCACTGATCAAGAATCCGTGGTCAAAATCGATTCTGTCCGGCCGGCCGCTCGCCGTTAACACGATAACTCTCGAACGGAATGAGCTAGATAATTGAAATTTTCAGAGTAGGTTTGGCAGATGAATATCGCTTCTGAACAAATTCGGCCTGATTCGGAGTAACGAAAAAAATATTTTTTTTTACATTACAAATTTCAAATTCTATTTTTTTCAAGATGCAGTTGCATCATGAGAATCCATTGATATCATCTTTAACTCTTAACAAGATAATACTCTCGGAGATATATCATAATTCTATGATTTCACAGAATGCTGTAATCGAAAATTAACGTCCGTATTTGTACCTATGAATATCATGATCTGTGTTCATACATGTGTCGTCTTATCTACCGATAAGAGACATGTCATATTTATTTCTGGTTCTATTCAAACTTCGTTACTCACGATATGAAATACCTCCTGTTCTAGAAAACAAGGTATGATTGAATGAATATGACCAATGAAATAACCTCAGCTATCGTAGAATTATGAGGATTATAGGATATTATAATTTTTGAGTGATTATATAATGCCCTTGGATAATCCGTATGATGATGGAAATATATACTTTGGAACGTTAATCAAACTGGGTTTTCGGAATATCTCCAGTAAAAACAAAACTGGAATATTGACTAAGTTTCAATGGATATAATATAATTTTCAGAGCAGATTTGAGGAATATCTCGGATAAGTTTGTTATAGCGTAGAATCGGTCTGGTGGTTTCGGATCAATAATTTTTGGTAATCTAGTTCTTTTTTAAATGACGCGTTTTTTAATTTAATTATGAAAATTATAGCTAACTGATAAGAAAATACTTGTGGCGTAATTTTTTGCATTGAAAATATTAATTATTTTCATAATTATTATTAATTAATCATTTCTTTGCAAAAGATAAGTCGCAACACATATTTTACTTCTGTACTTTACTTTTTATTTTAGTATTATCAAAATGTCTTATATAGTTTAGAAGTTATTCGAAAAAAAACTTTTTTCGAAATAAATTTTAAAATCTTTTATATAAAAATGAAGCAAAAACTTATCTATATTTGTATGAACTTTTTGACTTCAATCATGCATAGATTATTCTCCTTATTGATTATAAATTTGAAAGCACGTTGATAAACCAGATGTAATATTGCACATAAAACTAGTTTTTCATAACTAGAGACTCAACAGTATTATAACTTATATCGTAATCATCATATTACAACCTACCACACACCAGGTACCTCAGACATGAGTAAAGATAGAATAAACTTGACCAAGAATTTGTATTGGAATTAAAAAATTATATTTGATATCGACGAAGAAGTCTATATCTGCCCTACACTTTCCTCTTTGGAGAGGCTTTGATGTGATGACGTGGCTAGCTCTTGATCACGTTGGAATATTTGTTGGTGTTTACAATGAATATTTCTCCATTTGTAATTAGTTAATACTACTACTACAGTCACGACGGATGTTTCTATGAATACAGTAGACCCACGATTATCCGAAATAAGGTGGACAAGGCCGATTTCAGATAATGCAGAGATTGTGGAAAATCATCACCTATTATGTATTTTGTATAGGAAACATTTATTAAATTTTCATCGAAATAATAAACAACAAAACAAATATAAATATAAGTTCATAAGCATTAACTTAAATATAATGTATGAATTAGAAAAACTATGCTTTCATAGATGTAATAAATTCTGTGTTATGGGGACAAAAAATATTACAATTTCGGATAATGCGGAAGTATTGTAAGAATCATTTCGGATAAGCCAGTTCATAGGTCGCTGCGGATAATGCGGATTTCGCATAATCGGGTTTCAGATAATCGAGAGTCTACTGTAATTAGATTCCATTAACAAATTTTATTCAAGAAATTTCATCTGATCAAATGCTGCTTCTATGTATAATATTGTGTTATACATACAAATATTACACAGGAATAAAAAATATGAGTACAAGAATTTTTACCTTTGTGAACAGTTTCTGATATCTGCGGCTCTTGAGGCACACTTGTTTGTGGATCGGGCAAATCAATATCAGAATCAGAAGTGGGTGAAGGTGCATTAATGTCTGGTGATGGAATGGGACTTGATAAAGTAGACTTATGCTCGTCCAATTTTTTTTGAAACGTCTTGACTCTAGTTCCATACGATTTATAAGCCTGAAAACATTTAATACAGATTTAATGGTTCTTGAGGAGCATATAGCAAATAATATCAATGCCATTCTTTTCCCCATAATCTTTCCTAAGTTGAATAGGCAGTATACCTGGAATACAACCAAAAAGGCTACATCCAACACATACTCTGAAGGAAGAATTGGCAAACTTAACTTAATAGTTACATCAATTATATTTTTATTTGTTATAATCTATATTACATAATGTATTATGAATGTGAAAAATCAGATGATAATCACCATATAATATATTAATCCATGAGGCTACCCCAGTTCCTGATATCTTCCGTCAAAGAATACAACGAAATCATTTTCAGGATGAGAATACCAAATCGGTTATAATTTACTAAATCCTATTCTTTTGAATTCGTCATTATTATGTTTAAAGAGATTCTACCAACTTAAAATCGCCATAATCATAATAATAAGACAATGATGAGATTTGATCTATTAGATTTAAACTGAAGAATTCATAATAATTCAAATGCATTTGAAATTTGATAGTATGAAATGAGCTAGATGCAATATGAAACGAGAAACTCTCAATATCATATCTACATGGATTAAAGTTTGTTGAAAGAATACTTTCAGAACTTACATTAGCCACAACTTTAACATCCTTCCTGTCAACATCTAATTGACCCTCAGCTTGTTTCAAAACAGATATTAGATTTATGCGATTCTTAATCTCTACCTTCAGGGCATTAATATAATCCTCCATACGGTTAACATAATTCTCTAAATCCTTTTCTGTATCATCCAAATGGGCACGGTCTAAAAATTAGAAGTAAATTACTAATGAACTCATCATGTAACTGGTATCCTCACCTTTTAAAGAGCTATAGTATGATTCAGTCTCAAGAATTTTTGGATGAAGTTCATTTAACTTCTTCAGTTTTACATCTGTATCATTTTCCAAGTTAGAACAAACCCTAATTTTGTTTATCACATATGATGCCTGAAATTGGGAAATCAAAGAATGAAATTTTTATTTGTTTCATATGATATTACCTGGAACTCGTGTGGTTCATCATTTTTTGGAGCTGTAGGGGTTACACTAATCAATCCAGATAAGTCTGCTATGAAATCTTCAGTGTAGACGTTCCGGTCCTCCCATATTTTAAAGATTCTTAATATTTTTTGCTTCACTTTATCATCTCTATAAACAAAAATGCTTTCACATCAGTTTTACTCATTATTGTATGAGAAATATCGTTGCAAATGTAATGAATGACCTTGCAATAAATTAATGACTTGTTCACTCTTGAAAATCACATATACTAACCGAACCAGAGTTGTTGCTTTCTGTAGAGCAGTTCCCCAACTTTCTACATACTCAAATTTTTTCCTTTTTGAGTATTGTATGACATCATTAGCCAAATAAAAAAGAATAAGTCTGTGTTCAACTTTAACCCTTTTCAGAACGTTCAACCATGAATTAACAATCTTTTTATGATGTTTTCTATTATTCAGACACCATTGACAACAAATATTTATACATTCTTGAGAATCCTTAAGGGTAGTCAATTTTTTCTCAAATTGAAGAACATTGAAATCATCAGAATCTTTAGCACTCATCTTGAAGATAACCTCCAGGAACTTCACATAGCAGATAGATGTATATTAATTCTCTATATGAATGTCACTCATTAAGTAATGGGATATTCAGCAATTCAAACAAAATGAAAATTTTCGGTGGTATTCCTTATCAACCGTTCAGAATTAAATGTTTGTTTTCCTGAAATTCTGAGAGATGGTGTCCCCGCTGCAAGGGATTTAGCACTTTCTGTATTTTAGTTTCCAATATTCATTTAACAATTAGATTTCATTCAAATTTTCCACTATGTGAAAGGTGTATGCCGGATATAAGATATAATTCGATTCGCCAAATATTGTTGATGGAAATGGAAACCATATTGTTGTTCTTATTTTACATGAGGATTTTTTTGTCTATGATAATGCGTTATTCCATCGATCAGTGGTCCTTCGACAACGTTCCGAAAGCATTTCCATTCAATTTGTAATGTCACAGATTAATGGTAATATGGTGTAATTTCAGCTTCACCCGCGATACACGACTACACGTGAAGAAATCATTAATCATAGACAAGATATATGATCATTATTATACCACGCGAGAAAATATGCAGGCACTTGAATCACGCGGTTAAAATCTGCGGCAGTTTAGCAGTGCGGCCTGACTGATCTTTTCTTCTTTTATGTGCTGCCTGGTTGCCTGGTGCAGTGTTGCCAGATTCTTTTTATCAAATTTCTTCAATTTATCCTCAAAAATTCTTCATATTTCTGCAGTGGTGTGTAACGTCATTTTGGAGTACCTACTTACCCACTGTTAGTAAAGTTAAGAACTTCCTCAATCGGGCCGATCCCCAGTTTGACCTGTTTCACACTGCAATATTTTTATTTTGCTACTGCAAGCACCATCTCGAGGCCGATAGTTTCAAGCAAGGGCGTAGCCAGGGGGGGGGGGGGGGTTAGGGGGTTCAAACCCCCCCCGAAATGTTATTTTTTCTTTTAAGAAAAAAATTTTTGCTGCAGAAAGTGACCCTTACACCCCCAAAACCCCCCCCGAAATTAATTCCTATTTCAAAACCCCCCCCGAAATTAATTCCTGGCTACGCCCTTGGTTTCAAGTCGTAGCTAAACCATTTTACCGAAAATGTCAGAACGCATACGAAATGAGTAAAATTGTTCCAAAAATATGTGAATTTCAAAAATTCTTCATATTTTAATGGTTTCCCTGAAATATTCTTCTTTTCTTCATCAGCTCTTTTTGGAGGCTAAAATTCTGCATATTGAAGAAAATTCTGCATTTCTGGCAACACTGGCCTGGTGGTATATGATTATATTTTTAAGGATTTTCGGTGTTCATTGGATTCAGTTCAGTGGTCCTACAACTCCTACATGATATGACAGTTGTTTGACTGATTATTTATGGATCTGACGTTTTAATGTTTTTTTTGTTGTTTTTAATGGCCCAAATTCAAAATAGACAGGGCGAAAGGCGGAGAGCAGGTTGAAGAAATATGCTATTGGGGTTCATTGTTTGAATTAACCCCTCCGTGTGAAATGGCTGGGGAAGTAAGTTTGAAAAAAAGGAGTAAATTAAGTAGACAGGAATCAAGTAAATCTGGAAAAGATGCAGAAAATGGTTCGGATCGACAAGCTGCTAGTAGCAGTATTAGTCAAGACAAGACGAGGAGTGGCATAAGAGTTTATAAAATCGTTGTTTTAGGAGATGGGGGTGTTGGTAAATCAGGTAAAACTGGAAATACTATTCAGAAATGTGATAGCCTTCAATGTTTTACTTTTCAGCTGTTACACTGCAGTTTGTCAGTCATAGTTTCTTGGATTATCATGATCCTACAATAGGTGTGTAGTATAAACAAATTAATATTTAACTTAGATATTCTATTGTTTTCTATATTCCAGAGGATTCTTATCAACAACAGGCTGTAATAGACGGAGAACCTGCTTTATTGGATATTTTGGACACAGCGGGACAGGTAACTCATAATTTTAATGTTCTGGCTAAACCAACTTGATATACAAAATGTTAAATTTGCTGTTTTCACAACTCTCTGTTTGGGAAACTTTTCATGTTATTTTGAGGTAACTAGTTGACATTGTTGATGATATCTAATTCAAGATGTGTAGGATTAAAGCTCTGTGGTATACCTACTTAAAATTCATTTTTCAATTATAAATCACTTATTCCCTTATTAAAATGAATGAGGTTTCGATTGAACGTAAAGTTGTGCCAAGTCATCTGTTGAAGTAGACATAATTAAAAAATATTCAGGAATCTACCATTTGAATTTGTTCATAGATTAATATATATATCAGATATGTCAATAATTTCCAATAATATAACCAGCCCACACATGGGTCTTTAATCTGAGATTTGCCGTTGATGGAATTTAAAAGACATCACTTTTCAATGATTCATAATAATAATAGTTGACATTATGTAGCTTCTGTACTACATATTCTTAAAAGGAAAATCTGTCTTACTTCATATAAATAAATAATGAGTCACTGGAATTAGGTGAAGAGTTTCCAATCTTACTTGAACTGCTCCATAAAGTACTGAGCCAGACGTTTGTTTGGTCTCATGCCGTAAACCACTGTTTGCGTTTCCAGACCAAAGGAATATCTGGCTTGTTAAATTTTATAGATCTTTAAGTGATTTTGAACACACTATACCGCACCAATTTCAATTGAGTTGATTATTCATTTTTTTTCATTCATTGAATCCAGAACAACATACCTGGATTTGTAGACATTGATGTTGAAATTATGTACCCACTCCTTTCATAACCTATAATGAACATTGTGTCCATAGGGGATAATTCACTTGGTTATCTTGATACAAATACAATAATATTATTATGGTTTTTGTATGCTAAGATTTCTCACTCAAGTATTGATGGTATTTCATTTGTAAAAAAACGAACTATTCAAATATACAAACTCAAAAAAAAAAAATAGATTATCACCTATCTATTTAAAACATTTGTGGAACTGATTAAGATGTGCATACATATATAAAATGAAGGAATGAACCAATAAATGTTTATAATAGCCCTCTCTCTCAAAATTAACTCGGTGCTTGCCAGTATATCAGATATTATTAATGTATGATTACAATATTTGCAGAAGGACAGACAGGTCCGAATTAATTAAATATTAGTCACTGAATTATTGGGTTAGATTTCTAATGACTTTATTCTTCTGGAAGGTGGAGTTCACTGCCATGAGGGACCAGTACATGAGATGTGGTGAAGGATTTTTAATATGCTACAGTGTGACAGACCGGCATAGTTTTCAAGAAGCCTTGGAGTATAGAAAACTTATACAGAAGGTTCGAGCATCTGAAGATACTCCCCTTGTTTTAGTTGGGAATAAGTTTGATCTTCAGATGCAAAGAAAAGTAACGACTGAAGAAGGGAGATCTTTAGCCAGGCAATTGGGTTGCCCATTCTATGAAACTTCAGCGGCTTTTCGCACATATGTCGATGATGCTTTCCATACTTTAGTAAGAGAAATTAGAGCAAGAGAAAGAGAGAAATATGGATTCAATAGCAATAACCGAAAACCTCATAAGCATAGTAAGTGGTGGAGATTAAGAAGTATATTTGCACTTGTGTTCAAAAGGAAACGAAATAGTAGCTACAATAATAGTCCCTGAATTAATATAGCTCGATTCCCAAGTTTAATTTGGAAGATTTACTAGTTACCTAGGTGTATTCCCATTATGTTCTTAACTAATGGCAGAAAATAAAGATTAGAATATATCGGGCTTCCGAGCTTATATTGTGCAAATGAAAAATATCATAATTTACTTACTTTCATCCAACTTGACTTGCTTGTAGAAAGCAGATATCCCAATCCAAGGTTATCTATTCTGGAGTGTTCCATCTTCTTCTAGACTACCTCCTTTGTAAATGGCCAATTTATAAAATTATCTATTGGACACTGTATCTTCAAACATTACCATTGTATTTAGACAACTTAATAGGTCCATCTTTTGAAGAAATGATTCAGATCTAAAACCATTTCGATTCTAGACATTTATGGTATTTATTTAAGATTGACAATCTGACAGTGATATAAAGTTGTAGCTATAGCTGGAACAAAATATTGAAAGCAAACTTGGAATTGGAGTTGGGTACGTCGACCATCTCATATGTCGAAAAAATGCAACAACATAATATTCGATTCACACAATACATCTTATGCTGCCATCGGCACATGGATGCTGAATTTTACCAAGCCGTAGTGCCATCTACATCAACTGTTCTTTTGGATGAAATGATTCACCCATTTAGGTTGTCTAAATAAAAAGACTTTATTGTGATGCTGTAATAGCCCATTGGAACATTTCATTACACTGTATTATTATGGCAAATGCAAGGTTTTAACTGAATTTGTTAATTACAAATGAAATAAACTATGTTCACTTATTCCAGAAGCATAAAAAATGTTAGCATCAAAAATTTTAAGATTTTTCTTGAATAGATTTTCAATGCAACCCACAGTTTGTTGTATACAAGAATAAATTTGATGCCAATGGGTTATTAAGGACATAGTAATGCAAAATAGTAAATCAGCAATAAAATTTGTTAATGTTTCTTAGTGATAAAACAAGTAATTTAATTTCGTCGTTACGTTTGAGTATGCTAGTGATGCATTTGCATTTACATATTCGAACTTTAACAAAGTGAATTTCTTTCAATAAAGAGTTCTATACTTATTACGAAAGCTTGCATCTAAGAGATAGGAGTTGGATTGAATGTTTATATACACTATACTGGGTGTTTTCAAAGGGGAAATTAATTATTCAATGGTTAACATATTACCTAGGACCATATAGTGTTTGTTGCTTTATTTTCAAATTCTTATTTGAAGTAATATCATTACATACTTTGATGAAATTCGAATAGGTAAAATGAAAGTTATATTGCACTATAAAAGAACATTTGGTTGAAACTTTAGTTTCATCATTTATGAATTTTTACCAAATAATGACCAAATTAGTATTTTTTAGAGTAACTGATATTACATAATTAATAATCATGGTAAGAATAAAATATTATTTGGGAAGACAATTGAATTCCTCCAAAACACAGGGCCAAAAATTCATAGTCAAGGACGAAAAATATTACTTTATGCAAGAAAATATAGTAGGAGTTTCTGATATTTGTAGATTAGATCGAATTAATCAACCTGAATGAACTTAAATTGACAACTTTAGCTTGGTTAAATTTACGTTTGCTTCAGATAGTTGATGGTAGATGCTATTAAAGTCTTGATAATGCAGAAAAATATTGAAATGCAAACCACTATGTGCTTTTGTAACTTTCGAAAGCATATAACAAACAAAAACTAATCTAATTACGAAACAACCTTCTGAACAGCTACCCATACAGGTTAATCCCAAAGTTGAGGGTTATTTTTTAGCTGCATAAGAATTTTCAAAAAAGATATTTTGGAAATACTAAATTACATTTTACATTCTTTGTATTATAAACAGCAAATCAGTCGTGTCCAACTTAGGGAATGTGTTCAAATGTTTACTTCTTATGAACACTTTGATATCCATTTTTGTAAAAATTTTGCTTTCGCAGGATTCAACATATCAAAGAAAAAGAAAAATTCACGTCAGGTAACAGTACGTGAATCAATTAACGATATATTAATTGTTTAATTAGATAATTTGCATAAAATGTATCAGGTCGCTGGGATATAATAGACTGGGTCAGGCTTTAACAGAACTTTTTCAGAATATGTGGAAATATTGTCTATTTTTTGAGATATATGCAGTTGAAAAATACGTCAAATTTGGAATCCAACTTAAACTGGGGATTTAAAAAACAATATGTTTTTTCAACCACATTTCCTATGTTGGCAAGGTGCAGTTTTGATTTGTTTCCACAACCCACCCCTAGTAGTAGATGTAAATATTTATGGACCTCGAGAAGTTGAATTTATTTAATGTACTTTTGCAACAAACTCATGTTTTATTACTCGAAGTATTGATTCTTCAATTTGCAGATACAGATTACTGAATATTTAAAGGTTATTTGGAATTTGGTTTAGTATCCATATAGTACACTCAGGCAGTATACATAGGATAAGCTTAAAGTTCTTAGAAAGTTTTAATTCCAATATCAAAATACGATTTTAGGTAAATTTTTAATTTTATGTGTTTCAAAATATCTGAATACAATGTCTTTCATTTAGAGCTAATGCAGCCTTCTGAACACATACAAATAAGATAGAAAATAGTCAAAGCAATGGATTAGTTCCGCAGAGTAAGTAGAGCACAATATTACTTTCCAATAAACTACTGCTCTACTAAACCAAAAATTCAAAGTGGAACCTAAAATTATATCCAATTCGTTCAAAAAAATTCTTTACCTACTCATGAACCAAAAGGAGGACAGTAAATGTGAAAAATATTTGTAACCATATTTTTGAGATTTCGCAAAAGAAAATCGGTAATTTATTTGAGGAAATATAATTTTCACCCGTTATGTAGAATTAAGTATATGGCGCAACGTTCATTCATTTTTATGGATTTGACCTTTTAATATCCCTTCGCATTTGAACCAGAATAATGAAAAATTAATAAGTTTTTTGCATCTATAATTATTGGTCAATAACGTGTGAAAATAATAATATTGTATGTAGTTACATTTTCTAAAATCAAAAAAATATCCTCATTTAAATACCATTTATTTCATTGAACTTAGGTTCATTCAGTTCAACCATACAGTTGTATAGTATACTTAATTTGTGGATTTTCTCCTAGACTCATGATATATTCAGCTTATCCTATATATTTACCTTCAAATGAAAAGTCTGTATAAAGTCTTAACTGGTGTTCGAAAATAATCCTACCATTGTGAAAGTTTGTTTAGTTTTGGCAGCTTTGGGAAATATATCCTGCCCAATAAAATCTTTTGTGTACTGTAGATGTATCATTAAACATATAGAAAGAATACTCTTTTCAATTTGTGTAATTGCTTGATATCACACAATTTGTAATTTTTTTTCCGATAGGTATCTCAATAAAGTGAAAGGCAATATAAAATTGTTCAAGCTGTCTAGTCTTATCACAAAAAATGAAACAATCACTTAATAATATTGTTAAAATTAATTTAGAGATATTTAATTTTAACTATTTAATGAATGTTATGATAATGAGAGTATAACAAGATTAATTATTGTAAGTAGCAAAGAAGAATGCGATGTTGTATATTTATCAGAACTCATTTTCTCTTTATTTGGGCTTCCTTTCAGAGATATGTTCAGGTCATTCAAAGTGATATTCTGTTTTGGTCATATTGTAAGATGAACTATGTTGCGATAAAGCAGAAACAAAAAATTAAATATATAATTGAAATAAACGCCAAATATCTTAATCATATTGTTTTACGCTTTCAGAGAAATGAATTCTTAGAATTATTATATTTAAATGAATTATTAGATATGATTATATTGACACTAGGTCTTCAGAGGATATCCCTCAGAAGCTCAGAGCATGTGCGAGTTAGGATTATCAGTTGTGTTATGTCTATCACATAGAAAGATACTGCACATATACCATTTTTTAGTATAAAGATCCCAATTGATCAATCACTTTGAATGTACACTTATCATTGAAAGTTTAAACAAAGTAACAGCACTAATTTTGGATTTAAATTGGAAATCTGAAATATTTAACCAATTGTGTTTTCAAAATAGTATGATTTATTATTTATTTGATTTTTGATATATTTTAAATAAACAGTTTTGTTAGATTTCAGAGTATTTATTGATAAGACTGCCACTAGAGGAATAATCTGATGTGAAGAAATGGGGATTTTCATCTTTCCAATATTCCAATTTCTTTTTCAATATTAACTTTTCATCTTCGTCTGCAAAGCAATGGTGTATAGAATTTATAGATATTTTCCAGAGGTCTGATGGAGATAATTTGAAATATTTCATAATACACTGAAATTCTTTTGTTGGTGTTGTATCAAAAACTCCTTTATCGTCAGTCTGTAATAAAATCTCTTGATTAGCAAAAATCAGTGTTTATACATTTAAAAATAATTGTTGATCTTATTTCTTTGAAATACAGGTTGGGCCAGTCGATGGTACCCTGGACTTTTAAGGAGAATGAGACGTACGATTTTATTGAATATTTAGTTTCATGGCTAAGAAAGTAGCAACCACTGCTCTATCGATCTAGAATATTTTCATCGCTGCGGTGTTGCCGCTTATATCAAAAAGTACTAACAACTTTGATATTTCAAATGGAACACCCTATATATTATTGCTTTTTTTATTCGAATAGCCTCCTGATTAATTCTGTATCAACTTCTCCTTGCGGTTTTCGAGTAATCAATTGATTTACTTCCTTCTTTGTGCAAAACAGCTTCAATTCAACATTTATGACTTTGTTACTTTAGAATACTAGAAATCCGAAATTTCGGATATGGACTACCAATATCTCGTGTATTATTTACATATAATGACATACGTCCCTAATCATACAGGGTTGTTCATAAACCGAGGAGTTTTCGGGACATTGTAAACTATCATTGAATTTATACAAATAAAGTTAATCCTGAATATAATTTTTGGTTAAGCCTAAATCTTTTTCTGCACTTCTGGTGAAAGCATGAGGATTTGCGTTAAAATAAGTTAATACATTTTAAATGTTATCTTCTTTTGAAGGTATAAGCTTCGGCATTGTTCTTTCCGCATTAAGTTTTGATCCATAAAGGATGGAATTATTCTGCAATCCTACAAATTTTCTCAGGATGCATCACATGAAACATTATGCATGTTCTTGCTACTATTTGATCGATTGGCCTTGAAGAATAAACAATTTCATCAAAACTTCATTTTTATAATTATTATTGCCTTCGTTTTGAATAATTTTTCAATCAAATCTCCGTTAATAAATTCAATAATAAATTATCATAATTTACATGTTCGATGATATTTCATGGATACCTAATACAAAATCTAGCTCAATATTCCCATTGCCATGAAAACTTGCTTTTAATTCGAAATCTTACAATTTAGGTATAGTGACTATATTTCCATGGGAATATAGTCACTATAAATTTAGGTATAGGAACATGTTATATCCTTTGATCGGAAATTTAATTTTCTTTCAATACATCTTATGATATACAGGTCATACCGTTTGAAAAAACGCACTTTTTATCGTTTAAGTATGGCTCGGAATTTGAACAACCCTGTATGATTAGGGACGTATGTCATTATACGTAAATCATACACGAAATATTGGTAATCCAGATAAGAAATTTCGGATTTCTAGGATTCCAAGAAACGAAGTGATGAATGCTGAATTGAAGCCATGTTTTGCACAAAAAAGGAAGTAAATTACTCGAAAACCGCTAGAGATAGGGACGAGGGGAAGTCCATACATAATTAATCAGGAGGCTATGTCAAATCGAAAAAAGCAATAATATATAGGATGTTTTTAAATTATTATTATTATACTGATCCTCCTGGGTCATAACAACATAAAAGTTGTTAGTACTTTTTTATATAAGCGGCAAAACCGCAGTACTGAAATTATTCTAGATCAATAGAGTAGTGGTTCCTAGCCAAGAGACCATATTTTCAATGAAATCGTACTTTCCGTTCTCCGCAAAACGGTACCATCGACCGTGGCCCACCTGTATTTAATAATGATATAAAATTATTTTTAAAAAGCACTGCGCGCATGTTAATACATGAAATAAAGCATTAGGTATCAACTGAATTCAAATTTGAAAATAAATAAAATGGTGAACTTCTTAGCGGGGATTCGAACGCAAATCTACTGCGCGGCAGGCGAGCACGCTAACATCTCGGCCGTCGAGGTGTTGTTACATTTCAGAGATTTATATGATTTGAAATTTAAAGTACATAGATACCAGTTCAAAATATTATTTTCACAATATTTGCTAAAATACAGATCCGCTCGGGCTGAATAAAATGCGGCTTAAAGGAATCTGAAATATAAAATTTTTGAAGAAAAATATTTTTTTTTACTAATGATACGATCTTCATGAAATTCTGCAAAATTTGCGCGATGACATTCTACTAATGCTAATTACTAAGTTTCAATTCGATAAGATATGCATGTATATTTGAACTTAATCGTGAACAGGTCGGTATATTTTCGTTCGACAGTTATCAATTTTGACCTCGAATTCTTTATCAATGAGTCGAACCTAATCGTTTAAGACATTTGGGCAAAATGATAACACGCTGTTCCCTAAAACATGCGCGCAAAAAATATTCATGATATTCAGTAATGGAAAGATGGCCAAATGAATGGAAATAGGAGTTTCATTGAAATATCGCTGATCCGAATATTTACATTCAAGGAGAAAGGTAAGTTATCCCTTATCCATTCTTGAACATGATGATTCTCATAGATATCTCTTGCTCCAGTTATAATGTTGGAAGTGAGGCAGATTTCTGAAAACGAGATATGTGAAAAATTTACTACGATGAACCTATATGTATAGTTTCAAACCTGTTGGTATGTCCAGTTCTTTCAATATATTCCAGTTCTGCTTACAACCATTGTAATTTGGATGTAAATAGCAAGCATGTCCTATTCTGTCTGGCTTGAATTCTAGTATTTCTCTTATTTCTTTTGAATTTACTACCTCTCCACAGTGTATTGTTGTTGAAAGGCCATTCTCACGAGCTTTTTCAAAAAAGTTTTTCAATTCCTCAAATGATCCATGAACAGGATTTCCACTAAGATCTATTCCTGAAGGAAGTATGAGCTTTATTGTAATTTCTTTATAGGTAGCTGATTAAATGCATAAAGATATTGATGCTTTAGCAAATCGATGAAACATTGTAGATCTTGATACCTGTAGTAATACAGAATATTTTGTAGCAGAAATGTAATAGGCCCTCAATTATTTTCCCCTATTTATGCATCTCGAACACTCAAATACTAGGTATATTGTGCATATTTTGACTCAAAAATCTAATTTTTATATAAATACTGAACACTATATTAGGTACACAATGTTTCATCCCTCATTTGGAGGTTTAGAGTGAAAGAAGATTTGTGCTGCAAAATAACAAAAAATAATCCCCTTTATTTATGCAGTATATCAGCACCTTTGATGATATCAGGGTATTTAAATTTCATCTTCAATATCAAATCCAAATTTTCTTGACAAATTCTCATACTATGCTGTCTGTTCAAGGATAAAATCAATTTAACTAGTATGCCGGTCTCTGCTTCACGTATTGCTCGAATAACACATTCAATGTAGCTCTCAGTACTCATTCCCTCTTCACTTCTTGGTGTTGTCCTGAGTTCTAAATAGATAACATTTTCTTTGGCAAACTCTGTAATAACATTTTTTGTTGCAGTGAAGACTGCTTCTGGCGATGAAGTAGCTTTATGGGCAATTGCAAATAACTTGAAGCAATCTTGCAGATTTCTTTGTCCAACTGGAACATTTCTCAATTTTTGATATTCATTTAGATCTGTTTCATGACAACCCAATAGAGGCAAAGTTTGATCACTCAATGAACCAGTGCTGCCAGAGTATTTCAAACTAGAGTAACAGATGATCATCGAAAATAGTAACAGATCCAAGAAAAACGTAACAGAATTATCATTAACCTAAAAATTAATGAATTTGACTTGTGCTATTGAAACTTCATTGATTGAAATTTGAAATAATATATTATATTAGCGTTGATTAGTGTCCCGTGGAAATAATTCTGAACATTCAAAAATAAACACTTACAAATTACATTTCGTCTGAAGGAAAATCCGATTTGCTTCAAATGGTAACAGATTTCTGCTCAGAGTAACAGGGTAACAGATTACTTCCGATAGTAACAGATCTGTTACAATTGTAACAGATTGGCAACACTGCAATGAACCATTGAGATGAGCATGTAGTTCCTGAAAACAAAAGTGTATATCACTTCAAAATTATTGAATATTATTGATGTTTTGATCTATATGTTATGTTTCCAATAATAATTATTTATTAAATGCCTTACAATTTTTGGTAAAGAAAAACAGAAGTTGTTTTCTGAAAACGAATCCATAATGTACCTATTGGGAACTTCCAAAACTCTGGCGGCGGGATTGGGCAACTAACCAAGCTAGTAATGAGCCATGTGTTCGAGTTTAATTGTTCAGTATTCGTCAATAAACTTTTGTTTAAAAGAAAAATTCAAGTTGAAATAATGAATATTATCCTGCCTAATATGTCTTCGACCAGAAACGACTATTGTTGTGTGCCTCAATGCAATTCATGGGCGAAAAAAATGCCAAAATGTATAGGTTTGAGTTTTCACTTCTTACCTCCGGAAAACCAAATATAAATGTTGGAAATGCGTTAGAAGGATGACTAATAGACCGAAGAGTACTTAACCTGGACCTACATCCAGATAATCTTTATTATACCTCAAACATTACACTTATTGTTAATAATTATTTTCACATAATATATGTATCATATTTTGAAAAAATCATTCCAATTATTGGTAACTGTTTTACAAAAGCTTTATCTGGTTCAATTTGACACTATATTCTCATAAATAAACTAGAACATCATGCACCTGAACTTTAATTAATACATCAGTAATATGTTTACACCTCCTCCGTGCTCCGACTTTACAAGAATATACCATACCTTCTATTTTAAGTTTACCATTCTCCACATTAATGGGCCATCAATTTTACGTGGTACTGAATTAAGGGCACTACTTTGTAAACATAAAGAACAAATATCTATAAAACTGGGACCACAATTTGTTTTGTCACACACGATTACATGATCTACATTTAGAACCTCTTCTCCTTCTACAAGGACTCTAGAATTAGAAGTTGAAGCTCCTATGTACTCCAGAAATTCTAATCAACTGAGTCCCTTCTTAATCATTCGCAAATAGTAACTGAAAGAACTTTTAAATATAATGTAAGTTTGACAAACATGTATGAATATACTTACTGGTTGTAGTCTTTATATCAATCAAGTGCCATAAAATTAGTTATATAATGATCAATATTATAATCTATATCACGAAGTAATCCAACAATGATCTCAAGTCAATCATAATTTAAATTTTCCATGAAAATTTCGGTCAAACTTTGTCGACTGACCTGTCCAACACGAGATTGTTTACATTTATTACTAGCGTGGTTAGTTGCCGGATCCCGCCACCAGAGTTTTGGAAGTTCCCAATACAAAAACAATATTTTTTTAATTTTGTTCTTATTTTGTAGATAATATTATTTATCAAACATTATAGAGTATCTCTATAATCTTTCTTTATTTATTTTATTATACAGGATGGCCAATAGAAAACAAAACACAACAGTCATTTTCAGGAACTGCCGTTATTTTAAATTCTAAGGGAAAAACGCTCAGATTTTGTATTTAAAAGGCGACACTTTTTTTCCGATATTTGTGACCTAAGTTTACACCATTGGCGAACTGAAGTCGATCACTAACATTTTGAATGTAGTGATTCTTTAAAGAATCACTAGATTCAAAATGATCCAATAAGTCGATCACTAACATTTTGAATCTAGTGATTCTTTAAAGAATCACTAGATTCTAGTGTTGTGAGTGTGGAAAATGTCTTAAATACTCCTCTGATAAATACTGAAAAATGTCCGAAAATTATCACTACTTCTAAAAACAGTCGACATTTAGAGTTTTTTAGTATTTATGGAAATTATCGAAAATGTCTGGATAAATATCATAAATTTCTTTTCTACTTGAACATTTTTTGAAAATTTTCATTTTGTCCGATATTTATTCTTCTTTTCTACTTGGTTCGAAGATGCTCAACGATCTGAAAGCCGCTTTACACTATGCAATATTGGTGCAATGCAAGAGCAATGCAATATGAAATGACCCAACGGCGCATGCGTGACGGCAATTGTCTGATCAGCTGATGCAACTTTTAGAATTAGAGCAGGGGCTATTTTTCATGCAATTATTTGGCAATTCTGGTTTGTTTTTTAGTGACTTTAATGGAAGCCAACATGAATATGATATGATAAAATTCACTAGGTGTTTGACTTAACCTATAATTCAAAACTTCTTTTCAGCTCTATCTATTTTCATCAATTTTATATGATTGGAATTTCTTTTTATCAATCGATGAATTAGGCATGAAGGTATGGGTTCTCAAGTATGTTTAGTCTACAGAAACAGTACAAGTTTAATACTATTGTATGAAAAGCTTGCTCGCTTATATTCCATCAAGTCTGATGATTATCATAATAAAATAGCACGTTCGAGAGCACTGACTGATATTGCCCAAAACTTAAATAACTTTTTAGATAATCCTATTCAATAAAAGCACGCGGAATGCCCAATTATCCGTAACTTCTATTAATCGAATGACCCACCTCAGCCTACCTTTTATTTGTTGACATATTTTCTTCTTACATAAAACACCGTTATAATAATTGAAATTTCCTCTGATCTCATAATGCAAGTTAATGTTGTCGCAATATAAAAGCTATGATAAAAGTATAAATTCAAAAGTGCCTTTAGTTTTCTTTAAGTTGATCGTACAAGTCCTTGAAAATAGTATTGCACTTAAATTGCAGTATGGAATAATCATATTCATGCAATGCAATGCGTTGCATTGCTATTGCGTTGCATTAATATTGCCTAGTGTAAAGCGGCTTTTAGATGCCAATTTTACAAAAAATTTTAAAGAAGTTTATTTTTTTCTACTTGGATCGACGATGCTTAACGATTTGTGTTGCCATTATACAGAGTTTTTTCTTAAGCAGTTTATTCTTTTCTACTTGGATCGAAGGTTCTTAACGATCTGTGAACCAATTGGAAAATTATACAAAGTTTTTTTTGAACAATTTTATTTTTATTATTTAACAGTCTAATTAAATCGATTTTTCTAATACTAATTCTTAATTCAGAACCTGGCTCCGGTCCTTTATCACTGATACTCAATAAAATAACACGATAATAACTCATTCAATGATAAGATATTTGTTATTTCCAATTGACCATGAAAAATTTCTTAAAATGCCTCAAATTGTCCTGATATTTTAACTTAACATGTGACAATTGTCATATTTTACCCGATTTTTCCACAATGTCCGTAAATACTTAAATACTCAAAATGCTCGACCTTGGGGGAAAGTTTCGGACATTTTTCCAGGATATTTGTCCTTAACTTAAAAACTCGAGTATTTCACATCACTACTAGATTCAAAATGTTAGTGATCGACTTACAAATTAGTTTAAAATTTAAGATCTAAATTCTTAATAATTATTGCGGGCGGAATTGTAAAATTTAAAAACCATTGGTACGAGAATTGTAAGAGCGTTTAAATGAAATCCTACTCGATTTGAATATTTTGAGGTGATTCTGATCCTCGCTTGCGGTGAAAGTGGCGGGGTCAAAAACACCACGAAAAGAGCGGTACTGGTTTTCTTTTCCTTTGGAGTTCTAATGACAGAAGGTGCCAAATGCCAATACTGCCAATATCGGAATAGGATATGTTGGTATTAATGGCGAATTCCATTGGCAAAACCACTAAAACCAGTGGTGCACTGAGTTCACTCTGTGCAATAAAAAATGTTGCACTGGTTTTCCGATGGAGGACGTCAAAATTGTCCAATGGAATACGATTCATGTACTCAGTGCGCACGAGTTCTACCAATGGAATTCGCTATAAGGAAGAACCTATTATTATGTTCTTTCGTACTGAACAAAAGTGATTTATGTATCTAAAATCAGTTGGATCCGTTCGAAAGAATATCCCTATTATTATTATTATATTTTCTTCAGATATATGCAACTCTAATAATAAATATTATTGTGAGCAGTATTAAAAACTATTAAATTACCTCAACTCACGTTTAGCCTGGGGAGGAGTGTTCCACCTCCACGAGTGGCTTTGACAGAAGTGGTCTTTGCCCACCGGTGCCTCGGCCCTCGGCTATCCTCGTCGACAACAGCTCATACATCCATTTTATAATGGTTTTATTCACTCCTCGCCTTTCAAGTGCATCTTTGACAGACACATGTGTTGTGTTGTGTTGTCAAAGGCCCCAGATATATCCAGGAATGCACACATTGCGTTTTGATTTCTTTATTGTCCAGAGTTCTCTGGATGACTTCAGTTAGCTGATACAGAGCATAGATCAGTGTCTGTAGATCAGCCCGCCCTGTAAGCATACTTACTTTTGTGAAGGGGAATGCTCTCTCCAGATTCTCCGTTCTTATGTAGTTGTCCACTACCTTCTCCATCGTAGAAAATTCGTAGAAACGATGTCAGACAAATGGGTCTGAAAGATCGGGGATCAGTCCCGACCTTCTTCCCTATTTTTGGTATGAAGGTTACTTTTGCCCTTAACCATTTACTAGGTACTTGACCCAAGGCTAAACTGCTTCTCATGATTCTCAGCAGATGGGGAAGAATCTCTTCCATATACCTTTCCGCAGAAGTGCTGGAAATATCCCATCCACTCCTGGTGACTTATACGGCTGAAAGGTGTTTATAGCCCATTCTAGCCGTTGCCTTGTAAACATAATCTTAGCTATATCCCAATCCTCCTTGCGTGAGTGTTTGGTGTGATTTAATGCTATTTCAGTGTTCGTAACAGGTTCACTACCTGGAAAGTGAGTCTTGAGAAGAACGATCGATCGTTCCTCTTCCCCATGTATGATCCATCCGACTTCTCCAACGACATTTTGGGATTACTTCCCCCTCTTGCTATGACCTTTTGCAGTCTGGCCGCAGTGGGGACGGAAGTGATTTTTTGCGCGTATGTTCTGGGGAACATCGCGTTATAGTTTTGCCCAAATGTCTGTAACTTTCGAATTTTTTGACGAAATTGGTCTCAAACGATTTAGTTCGACTCCCCGATGAAGAATTCGAGGTCAAATTTGATTCTGTCCGTCCGGCCGTCCGTTGCCACGATAATTTGAGAACGAAAAGAGCTAGCGACTTGAAATTTTCAGGGTGGGTGGCGCATCGCAATACGACGGACAAGTTCGTTAATGGGCATAATCGGCCCAGTGGTTTCCGAGTAATAATTTTGTTTTCAACCAATATAAATCCGATCGAATTGAAACTTGGTGTGTAGTTGTAGAATATGAACCTAAGCACGTTTGTGAAATTTTGGGCGAATCGTATGGCTAGAAAATTTAAAAAAAATTATTAAAAAATATTTTTTTTGTCACGATAACCTGAGAGATAGCGGCTTGAAAATTTCAGGATATGTTGTGCATATGAATGCCACATTTGAGTTTGTTTATGAGCATAATCGACCAAACGGTTTCAGAGTTATAGCCATCTGAAATTTGGTGGTTTTTTGTTCCTCATTAACTAGAAAAATACTGAACCGATTGAATTCAAACATGGTTATTAGTTGTAGAATGCCAACGCGAAAATGTTTGCGAAATTTGGTGAGGATAGCATTTGTAGAAAATTTTTAATAAATCATTGAAAATAAAAAAAAAAATTCTATATATCAGTAACTATACGTTTGAAATTGCTGAAATTTTGCGAGAGCGTTCATTACCTAACTCTACTGCCAAGTTTCAAGTTTTAAACGATCGGTTGAATATTGTTGGAGATTCGAGCATTCTTGTGTGAGTTCAGTAGATGGGTGACCGTTGCCTCGATAACTTTCGAACCAAAGGAGATAGGGACTTGCAATTTTCAGGGTAGGTTGCATATCCTGAAGGGAGAGTTGAGTTCGTTTTTGGGCATAATCGGTTTAACGGTTTCCGAGTTATATCCACCTGGAATATTGTTTCCTTGATAACTCAAAAAATAAATATTCGATTGAATTGAAGCTTGGTAACTAGTAGTAGAAAATCAACACAAAGACGTGTTTAAAATTCTGTAAGAACCGTACTCCTAGAAAATTTGAAAAAAATGACGAAAAAAAAAATTTCAAAAACCGCGCCTCCAGAAAATTTAAAAAAAATCACGAAAAAAAAATTGGTTCAAGCACTGACGTGAAGTCAGAAGCTTTTGCGCGTATGTTCCTTTGTCCATTTTTCTGTATTGGACACCCTTAATCGAATTTACCATGGTTAATTATGTCGTCCATTCTCCTGTATTGGACACTTAATTCGAATTTACCATGGTAAATTTGAATTAAGAGTGTCCAATACAGGAGAATGGACAACATAATTAACCATGGTAAATTCGATTAAGGGTGTCCAATACAGAAGAATGGACAATAGAACATACGCGCAAAAGCTTCTGACTTCCCGTCAGTGCTTGTTTTTATTTACTAAAGCCTTTACTGTAAAATAAGGTTTTGAAGGGTCTCGCAAAATTTCAACGATATCTGACGGATAGTTTCTGAGATACATTTTGGCGCTCTTGTTCCTCGGAATAGAGTGCTCATCAATTTGTCCAAATGGCTGTAATTTTCGAATTTTTGCATGAAAATGGTCTTACGATTCGGTTCGACTCAGTGATCAAGAATCCGTGTGGTCAGAATATTCTGTACGGCCGGTCTGGCCGTAGACACGATAACTCCCGAACCTAATGAGCTAGACAGTTGAAATTTTCAGAGTAGGTTTGGGAGATAAATATCTCGGTTAAGTTCGTTATTGGGCAGAATCAGCCTGATAATTTCGGAGTAACGAAAAAAAAATGTTGTTACATTACAACTTTTGAATTCATTTTTTTTAAGATGCAGTTTCATCATAAGAATCCAAGCGACTTACTTCTTTTTGTATTCGGGTGTTATCTCCGTAACCAAATCATTTTCAACTCTAACAAATTAATACTTGCGGAGATATGATTTTTCAAAATTTCAATATTGAATCTTAACTCTATGATTTCACAGAATGCTGTATCTAAAATTAACGTCCATATCTATGAATGTAATCTGTGTTCATATATTTCAACTTATTTCAACATTCTCATCTCATCTACTGATATTACGTCAAACAAAGTATGATTGAATGCAAAATGACCAACGGAATAACCTCAGCTATCGTAGATAACTCTTGTATAATCCATATGATGATGATAATCCATATGATGAAAAGAAAACTAGAACATTGGCTAAGTTTCAATTGAATATAATTTTCATAGTAGATTTGAAGAATGAATATCTCGGATATGTTTGTTGGGTAGAATCGGACTGTTGGTTGGACTAATAATTTTTGGCACTCTTGTTGAATTTAATTTCTTTTATTCAGAAGTTCTATCATTAGAATCCATTGATATCATTCCCAATTCTGAGAAACCAACTTTCAGACATATGATTTATCAAAGTTCGAACAAGAGCGCCAAAGCTCCTGCCCACAGGGCTTTCCACTTTTTATTAAATATTTATTTTAATTTTTCCAGTCCAGCCGTCCTCACAAAATTTTGCATAAATCTTCTTGTGGGTATTTTTGTGCGCATGTTCTGGGGAACATCGCGTTATCATTTTGTCCAAATGTCTGTAACTTTCGAAATTTTTGACGGGTATAGTCTGAAACGATTAGGTTCGATTCACTGATGGAGAATTCGAGGTCAAATTTGATTCCGTCCGGTCAGCCGGCCGTTGCCACGATAACTTGAGAACGGTAATAAATAACGACTTGGAATTATATATCAGGGTAGGTGACACGTCCAAATACGACTGACAAGTTCGTTAATGTGCATAATTAGCCCAACGGTTTCCAAGTAATAATTTTGTCATCAACCAATACAGATCCGATCGAATAGAAAATTGCTAGTTGTAGAATACTGACACAAAAACGTTTGTGAAATTTTGTGAGAATCATATCACTAGAAAATAAAAAAAAAATTAAAAAGTATTATTTATGTCACGATTACCTGAGAACGAAGTGACTTGAAATTTTTAGGATAGGTGCGCATCTGAATGCGATATTTGAGTTTGTTAATAGGCATAATTGGCCAAACGGTTTTGGAGTTACACTGACCTGAAATTTGATTATTTCCTCAATAACTCGAAAAATACTAATCCTATCCAATTCAAAAATGGTAATTATCATTGAAAAACATTCTATATATCAGAAACTTCGTCCGACATCGCTGAAATTTTGCCAGACCCTTCAAAACCCAACTCTACTACCAAGTTCCAAATTTGAACAATATTGGATCTATATTTTTGGAGATCCGAGCAGCCTTGCGAGAGTTCAGTAGCTGTGTATGTGACCGTTGCCTCGATAACTTCCGAACAAAAAGAGATAGGGAACTTGCAATTTTCAAGGTAGGTTGCGCATCCGAATAGTAGAATTAAGTTCGTTGTTGGGCATAATCGGCACAACGGTTTCGTAGATATACCCATCTGGAATAATATTTTTGCTAACTAAAATATACAGACCCCATCGAATTGAAACTGATTGGTAACTAGTTGTATAATATCGACATAAAGACGTGTGTAAAATTTAGTTTGGACCGAAAATAAAAACAAATTAAGAAAAAATATTATGTAGGTATCTCACAATAACCTGAGAACGGAAAGAGATAGCGACTTGCAATTTTCAGGGTAGGTTTCTGGCGGTTGACCTGAACAGCGCGCCAAAAATTGGTATTGCAATTTAAAAAAAAAGCACTGACGTGTAGTCAGTACTCTTTGGCTAATTTGAATTGAATGATGAGTACTTCAAGCTCAGTGGATAGAGCGAGCCAAACATCTACCCAAAGGATAGTGGACACCATTCACTGTCGGTTCAAAAATTAACAGTGCTATCTAAGCTGCCATCAGGCTAGATTAACAAAGTTGGAAAAGAACACAAGTGACTCTCCTTAGTCGCACAAGCTCCTAGAAGATTTGGGAGGGTCAGTATAATCCTAATCATGTTAATCGCACGCGCGCCAAAGCAGATTGACTTTTTACACTTTTTCTTTCATTGTTAAGTCAATCTGCTTTTGCGCGCGTGCGATTAACATGATTAGGATTATACTGACCCTCCCAAATCTTCTAGGAGCTTGTGCGACTAAGGAGAGTCACTTGTGCTCTTTTCCAACTTTGTTAATCTATCCTGATGGCAGCTTAGATACAGCACTGTTAATTTTTGAACCGACAGTGAATGGTGTCCACTATTCTTTGGGTAGATCTTCGGCTCGCTCTATCCACTGAGCTTGAAGTACTCATCATTCAATTCAAATTAGCCCCCGTGAACACGCGCGCCAAAGAGTACTGACTACACGTCAGTGCTTTTTTTTCAAGTTCCTTCAACAAATATAGCTATCAATACAGTTTGGCTGTTAGCTTTACCGTAGATCGAAAAAAATGCGGTTGTGGGACCTCCGTTTGGAACGCAATTGCCTCTTCTCCAAATCCGAACGTATTTTAATATAGATCTACCGAATATAGTTATTTATAAATTCGCCTCAGGGCCACCATACAGACATTTCAACTCGGAAACAACGCTATTTCCCCCAAACTGACTTGTGTCCGTGCACTGAATTGACATGAATATTCTTTTAAAACCTCACAAAATCGGCTCATCACTTCCAAAATAACCCAAACAACCCAAAACCATTCACTTCTCATCTGCGCAAGCGCAATATACTCGTGGCTGCAAGTCCTCCCAAAATTACACACCTCACAAAAAACTCCGATTCTCCAACACTAGTGGTTCAGGAGATATCGCTTCTTGAATCCACGCATGCGCAGACCCTCACCAGGGGATTCTATAGAGGAATAGCATCCGCCACCCCAAAATCCCTATCCTCTCTGACGAAAGCACCAGCAGTTAAATCATTGATGGTCTGCTCATGCGCATAACGAAAAATGCCCGTAAGGGATAACATCAATTTCGAAATTAGCCCCAGGGCCACGATACGGACACTTTAACTCGGAAACAACGCTACATCCCCCAATCTGACTTGTCCTTGCACTGAATTGCCATGAATATTATTTTAAAACCTCACAATATCGGGTCAGCACTCCCAACATAACCCATACAACCCAAAAACAGTCACTTCTCTTCTGCGCATGCGCAATCTACTTGCGGCTGCAAGTCCTCCCAAAATCACACAGCTTACAAAAAACTCCGATTCTCCAACACTAGTGGTTCAGCAGATATTGCATCTTGAATCCACGCATGTGCAGACCCTCACCAGTGGATTCTATGGAGGAATAGCATCCGCCACCCCAAAAGCCCAATCCTCTCTGACGAAAATACCAGCAGTTAAATCACTGATGGTCTGCTCATGCGCATACGAAAAATGCCCGTAAGGGGTAACATCGATTTCAAAATTAGCCCCAGGGCCACGGTACGAACACTTCAATTCGGAAACAACGCTACATCCCCCAAACTGACTTGTCCGTGCACTGAATTGCCATGAATATACTTTTAAAACCTCACAATATTGGCTCAGCACTCCCGACATAACCCATACAACCCAAAAACAGTCACTCCTCTTCTGCGCAATCTACTTGCGGCTGAAAGTCCTCCCAAAATCACACACCTTACAAAAAACTCCGATTCTCCAACACTAGTGGTTCAGGAGATATCGCCTCTTGAATCCACGCATGCGCAGACCCTCACCAGGGGATTCTGTAGAGGAATAGCATCCACCACCCCAAAACCCCAATCCTCTCTGACGAAAACTTCAGCAGTTAAATCACTGATGGTCTGCTCATGCGCATAACGAAAAATGCCCGTAAGGGGTAACATCAATTTCAAAATTGGCCCCAGGGCCACGGAATGCACACTTCAACTCGGAAACAACGGTATTTCCCCCAAACTGACTAGTGTCCGAGCACTGAATTGCTATGAATATTCTTCTAAAACCTCACAATATCGACTCTGCACTCCCAACATAACCCATCCAACCCAAAAACAGTCACTTCTCTTCTGCGCATGCGCAATCTACTCGTGGCTAAAAGTCCTTTCAAAATAACACACCTTAGAAAAAACTCCGATTCTCCAACACTAGTGGTTCGGAAGATATCGCATCGTTAATCTACGCATGCGCAGACCCTCATCAGGGATAAGGATTCTATGGAGGAATAGCATCCGCCACCCCAAAACCCCAATCCTCTCTGACGAAAACTACAGCAGTTAAATGACTTCTCATCTGCGCATGCGCACAACGAAAAATGCCCAGAAAGGGCAGCATGAACCTCAAAAAATTGGTTCAAGCACTGACGTGAAGTCAGAAGCTTTTGCGCGTATGTTCTATTGTCCATTCTCCTGTATTGGACACTCTTCTTAATCGAATTTACCATGATGAATTCTATTGTCTATTCTCCTGTATTGGACACTCTTCTCAATCGAATTCACCATGATGAATTCTATTGTCCATATGGACAATAGAATTCATCATGGTGAATTCGATTAAGAAGAGAGTGTCCAATAAAGGAGAATAGACAATAGAATTCATCATGGTAAATTCGATTAAGAAGAGTGTCCAATACAGGAGAATGGACAATAGAACATACGCGAAAAAGCTTCTGACTTCACGTCAGTGCTTGAACCAATTTTCCACTCTTATCTTCACTTATCCTCAAGTTTCAGCTCCCAAAACGGTCCAAGACTGCCCTTTTGGTCCAAAAAAATATCAAACCTCGTCTCTCATTACGTATAAATGTGACGTTTCTATGGTCGAATTTACAAAGGAAAAATTCCCCAACTCAAAACCTCCAGAACTTGTATCGTTTTCGTATATTTAGACTTACCTTAGGTAAAGGAAAAGCAGGAAACGGATGATTCGATATTTCTCCTCCATCTCGAGCCCCGTTCTTCGAGCGGAGATTATTTTCTTTTCGAGTTCTAGGCTAATCCTTGTAGGCACCTCGCCTTCGGTACCTACCTCTCATGAATTTTCTCATTTTCACATTTCCAGATCGTATATCGACGCGTGGCGGTTTATAGGACGGTTTTTCGCCCTTTTCGCCATTTTCTTCAAGTTTCATGCCCCAAAAAGGCCTAAATCGTCAGTTTCGCTTTCGAAAATTTCCGACCCCGTCTCTCGAATTAATTCTGACGTTTCTCGGATTGACTTTTTGAATGGAAAATCGTCGGACTCAAAACCTCCGAAACTTGTATTGAATTAGTATATTTAGGCTCAACCTAGAAGAACGAAATTTGGGAAAAACACAAATCGATTCGTCTTCTTCGACCCGACGGCAAAAGTCCGGGTCGAGGGATCGTTTCTTCGGAGCCTTACGCTACACCAAATCGGTACTACTCAACTCGCACAAGAATGCTCGAATCTCCAACAATATTTAACCGATCGTATTAAAACTTGAAACTTGGCAGTAGAGTTAGGTTATGAAGGCTCTTGCAAAATTTCATGAATTTCAAACGAATAGTTACTGATATATAGAATTTTTTTTTTTAATTTTTAATGATTTATTAAAAATTTTCTACAAATGCTACCCTCACCAAATTTTGCAAACATTTTCGCGTTGGCATTCTACAACTAATGACAATGTTTGAATTCCATCGGTTCGGTATTTTTCGAGTTAATGAGGAACAAAAAACCACCAAATTTCAGACAATTTCAGATTGCTATAACTCTAAAACCGTTAGACCGATTATGCTCATAATTGAACTGAAATGTTGCGTTCTGGTGCACATCCTAACCTGAAAATTTCAAGCCGCTATCTCATTCCGTTCGCAAGTTATCGTGACAACAAAAATATTTTTTAATAATTTTTTTAAAATTTTCTAGCCATACGATTCGCACAAAATTTCACGAACGTGCTTAGGGTCATATTCTACAACTACCCACCAAGTTTCAATTTGATCGGATTCATATTGGTTGAAAACAAAATTATTACTCGGAAACCACTGGGCCGATTATGCCCATTAACGAACTTGTCCGTCGTATTGGGATGCGCCACCTACCCTGAAAATTTCAAGTTGCTAGCTCTTTTCGTTCTCAAGTTATCGTGGCAACGGCCGGCCGGACGGCCGGCCGGACAGAATCAAATTTGACCTCGAATTCTTCATTGGGGAGTCGAACTTAATCGTTTGAGACCATTTTTTTCAAAAAATTCGAAAGTTACAGACATTTGGGCAAAACTATAACGCGTATGTTCCCCAGAACATACGCGCAAAAAATAGGTTTCGGCATTTTAAGCAAAGTATTCCGCAAAATAGTAGTGATTTTTTATTTTTTTCATGTCACGTGATCTTCACGAAATTTTGCAAAAGTGTTTGCATTGGTCTTTTGCATCTAACTACTGAGTTTCAATTTAATCAAATCAGTATTTTTCGAGTTATCCAGAAAACAAAATTTTAAAATTTTTGAATTTTTTTTTTGCCACTTTAGGGCCGTCCGATCAAAATAAAACCTCGCAGGCATATAGAGGTCATGATTCTACAATTTGATGCCAAATTTCAGAAAGATCGAGTGATTGGTTCCGGAAATATTCATTAAAAACGTTTTGACTAAAAACGGCCTTAACTCCGAAACCGCTCGGTGGATTTCGCCCGTTAACGAACTTGTCTGAGATATTTACGCTACAAAACTACCCTGCAAATTTCAACGCTCTAAGTCGTTCCGTTCGAGAGTTATCGTGCTAACGGACGGCCGGCTGGCCGGACCGGACGGACAGAATTGAATTTGACCTCGAATTCTTCATCAGGAAGTCGAACCTAATCGTTTGAGACCATTTTCGAATAAAAATTCGAAAAATACAGACATTGTGACGAAATGATAGCACGCTGTTCCTTGCGGAACACGCGCGCAAAAATGTATCGATAACGCCATATCTCAAATTTGTGATACGATGTATACAATTTTCTACGATCAAAAGTGCACTGTTTATAATACGAATCGACCTGTCCGTGCATATTTAAAAAAAAAATTGGTTCAAGCACTGACGTGACGTCAGGGGTTCTTGTGCGCATGTTCTATTGTCCATTCTCCTGTATTGAACTATGTTGAACCAATTTTCTTTTTCGTAATTTTTTTAAAAGTTTTCTAGGGGTACAGTTCTCACAAAATTTTACACACGTCTTTATGTCGATATTCTACAACTAGTTACCAAGCTTCAATTCAATCGAGTCTATATTTTTTGAGTTATCGTGGAAATAATGTTCCAGAGGTGGGTGTAACTCCGAAACCGTTGGACCGATTATGCCCAAAAACGAACTTAACTCTCTCATTCGGATGCGCAACCTACTCTATATATATATATTCTTTTGAACTTGAGCATTACAATTTGTTTTTTTATCTAACAATAAAGCATGTGTATGAAAAAAGTGTTATCAGAGGTTAGTGTAACGGGGTACCATATAATTTGATATATGATACTAGAGCTTAGGGAAAAAACCTCAGCAAAAAAACCCTATCTCCCCGTTAGTGTTGTGATTTATGAAAATTGAAATTGTTAACGAAATATGCTGAAATATTGAATATTAAAGTGCATCTTTTTCTTCATTATCGCTTCTTCCTTCAACAAGCAGAGAAGTTTCTCCAAGGTACCCGAAACCCAATCTGGAAAAGGAAAAGACAAAGGGAGAAAACGAACAAATTAAAAATGGAATATTCTATATTTTATTAAATAGATTTTAAACTCGCTACCCATTCTAAAAAAGATTCAGAAACATTATGAATAGCCCTAAAACCATCTTTGAATCTATATATGCGACAATTATTAACTAAATGATCTATGGTTTCCTCTGCTTCCCCGCATTCACAACTAGGGCTCTCAACTGAGTTCCACCTGAAAAGCATGCTGTTGCAACGACCATGACCGGTTCTTAGACGATTCAGAATAGACCATATTCTCCTTGGAAGATCAAACCCTGGAACTCTATTTGAAGGATCAGAAATTAAATCTTTGTTGAATAAATTGCAAGAAATCCATTCAGACCGCCAAACTAAAAATTGCAAATCCCTATCTCATTTTGTTCGAAAGTTATCGAGGCAACGGTCACACATCAAGCTACTGAACTCACACAAGGCTGCTCGGATCTCCAACAATATAGAGCCGATCATGTTCAAACTTGGAACTTGGCAGTTAGGTTCTGAAGGCTCTCGCAAAATTTCAGCGATGTCGGACGAATAGTTTCTGATATATACTTAGATTTTTTTTTAATGATTTTAAAAAAATTTCTAGTGATACGATCCTCACGAAATTTGGCAAAAATTTTCGCGTTGGCATTCTACAACTGATAACCATGTTTGTTTAGGATCGGTTCTGTATTTTTTGAGTTTTTGAGGATATAACCAAATGTTAGATGGGTATAACTCCAAAATCGTTTGGCCGATTATGCCTATAAACAAACTCAAATGTCGCATTCATATGGACAACCAAACTGGAAAATCTCAATTTACTATCTATTTCCGTTCTCAGGTTATCGTGACATAAATAATATTTTTTAATCATTATTTTTAATTTTCTAGTGATACGATTCTCACAAATTTTCACGAACGTCCTAATGTTTGTATTCTATAACTACTCACCAAGTTTCAATTCGATCGGATTCATATTGGTTGAAAACAAAATTATTACTCGGAAACCATTGGGCCGATTATGTCCATTAACGAACTTATCCATCGTATTGGGATGCGCCACCTACCCTGAAAATTTCAAGTCGCTATCTCTTACCCTTCTCAAGGTATCGTGGCAACGGACGGCCGGCCGGCCGGAGAGGATCAAATTTGACCTCGAATTCTTCATCAGGGAGTCGAACCCAATCGTTTGAGACCATTTTCGGCAAAAAAATCGAAAGTTACAGGCACTTGGGCAAAATAATAACGCGATGTCCCCCAGAATATACGCGCAAAAACGGTCTTTGATTCACTGAATTATTTCCAATTTAGAGACTAGAACCGTACATTTGGATATTGCAATAATAAATCTCTTCCAGACATTAATACCCGTCCAAATTCGAAAAGTCCTAATTTAAACCATCCATCTGGAATACATCTCGGGATATCGTGAATTAATATAAATAAAATATAGCGATACCCTTGAGGCATCCTGATTATAAGATGCGTTTTAATTACTTCACAAGGGGAACGTCCGTTAGGTAAATAAGCGCAGAGCTCCTTCAATATGCCTAAAAGCATCAGACGCCGAACCGAGAGAAGCGGGCATTTTCCACTTTTGTCAGTTTACTTTCCTCAGCCGAGCGACGACGTCGCTGCCCCAGCCGTCCCGACGCGACGCGTATCACGCAAGCAAGATGTCCACGTACGATGCCAAAAAGGCATTAGAGTACAACACGAAACTGCCGCAGCACAAACTGAATCCGAGCTACACGGTCAGGGTACTTTGCTGTGTAATTTTCATTTTTCTTACGGAAATTTGTCTGGCGCACTATGTGTATCGACTGATAAACGCCGAGATTCGGACTGAATTCGTCAGCAAAAATCAGTTTGATCAATTTTTCGTTAAGGAGATCTTGAACGAGCAGACTCAGAGGGAGATCTTGAGATTGTTCAGGGAGTTTCAGGTGAGGAACGGGACAAGAAAAAAACGAGACGCACCAGATATAAACTTGTTGGACTCGTCGAGCACGGAACCCCATGTAGAGTTTTTTAGTCCAGAGATGAAGGAGAGTTTGGAAACGAAGGATGAAATCAAAAGACAACAGAATGGTGGAAAAGGTGCTGCCCCAGGTGGAGATTCTTGGGTTTGGCTGACGAGCTATAGTAGGATACCTGTGAGTTGAGCATATTTAATAATACAAAAAGAAATCTTGACATAACTGAATCAGATCAAGGAAATTTTTTTCGAAAAAGGCATTTTTTGTCGACCTCTATGAAAAGTGACATTTTACGTACTAATTTGCGGCCATACAATCGACTATAATTTGAGGACGAGGAAGTACTTTCTCGTCCGCAAAATTACTTTCTCGTCCGCTGTGATCACCATGAATACGGAATGATACGGTACAATACAAACATAAGTGTCTGTAAGAATAACTGTCAGTGCTGTGTTCACTATGGATACGGTTCAATACAAACATAAGTGTATGTGTCATTTGCTATTGTGAAATTATTTAAGAGGTCCGAAATTCTTAAAAGTATGTGGAGGTCGACGAAAAAATGTAAAATTGTACCTCGACGAAAAACTGTCTATTGTCTCGCCTGCTTGCTATCCTCTGCTCCGCCTCGGATATCAATTTGCAGACTCGACGATAATAGACAATTTTTCGTACTTGGTACATAAATAACTATTTTTTGAAGATTTTTCCCGTATACGTTCGTGAAAATGGGATAAAAAGGGAGGTACTCTCGGAGAGAGGAAGGACGGTTCTATGCGAGACTTTCTTCCGTCTTGGCCGGAAAACGTGGCGTCTATTTAAAAAAAAATCGTAAAATCGAGCAAAAACGTTGTTTTTTGCTGAAGGGGAAAAAAGAAGCCCTTATAGGTGGCCGGGTCGGCAGGATATTTGAGTAGGAACGGAAAGACCAAAGAATAAACGACTCCGTCACGAATTTCTTTTATCGAAAAAAAATTCTAGTACCTTCGAGTTAAGATTGCAAAAAGTGACTTATCTCTCGAAATTCCAACCATACAGAATACTAGCTGACTTTTCCAGCGACGTTTTAAAGGAATAATTCGTTCGAATATATTCGAATAAAGGTGAAGAAAATTCATGAGTCGATAAAATCGCAACGACGAGTGATCACGTGACAATGTAAAAGCAACGACGCTGTCGTTAAAAATTTCCCTTCCTATCCTTTTCATGGAACGACGACATCGAATGACAACTTTGGAACTGATTTAAAAACATAACCTGGTATTACAACTAAATATGAACAAAATGAGTGACTATAATAATTATTTCAATTTGTGGTGAAGAAATTCTTATTCAAAATATTATCAGTAGTACATGCAAAGTACTACAATTATTTCTAATAATTATATAAATGCATTTAAGCGCAAAAGAGGAACAATCACAGCAGCTCCAATTATGATTCCTAACAAAAAAAGTAAATATAATAAAAGAAAATTTTTGCTTGCGTATTAATAATATACTTGCAGGCTGAAATTCTAGATCGGATTCCATTGCTTGAAAAAAACCTGCATGCTTTGCACATCCTACTTTTTGCCGCATGTTCTAGGGTACACATCGCATTATCAGTTTGCTGAGCTGAGCCGAGCGGGACGTATAATATGAATCGGCCTTAAGATTGTCCAATAGAGATGAATGGACAATAGAATATGCGCGCAAAACCTCCTGAATTCTCGTCAGTGCTTGAACCAATTTTAATTTTTGCGGCTGTCAGAGTAATGTTATATATGGTCGGAGGAAAGCTAGATAAAGCCGGCAATACAACGACGTCGTTCAAATGACTACCTAAACGAACGACGGAACACTTGTCGTTACGATTTCATCGTCTCATGAATTTTCGCCTTAACAAGTAGATTTGCTTGAAGATGGTTAGATCATGGATTTCGTATGTATATGTTTAACAAGATATTAGATGATATTTTGCCAGTTATTCAGACCAATTCCATTCCCGAAGGAATTCCAAACGAAGGAGAGATATCTGAACCGTAAGATCCGAATAAGATATAAAGATTACGCGGTAGGTAATAATCATGCGAAAATATATCTTACTTTTCAGAACGAAACTCCCAATATTTTGTCGCCATATTACTTTGAAGGTTATTTGTAAGAACATTCAGTAGTAGATGGCTTTTCAGAAAAAATTGCTATTATTATTCAGAAAAATTGGTTCAAGACCTGTGGACAGGAGCTTTCTGGCGCTCTAGTTCAAACAGACAAATTATATCTCCGAATATATTGGTTTCCCAGAGTTGGGAATTATATCAATGTATTAATATGATAGAACTGCATCATAAAGGAAATTCAATTCAAATAATAGTTTATTTATCAAGATTAAATGAGCAATCATGAGAATGAGAACTGCACCATGGAAGAAATCGAATTAAATCTGGCCAATTTTGCCCAATAACGAACTTAACCGAGATATTCATCTCCCTAAGCTACTCTGAAAATTTTAACTACCTAGCTCATTCCGTTCGAGAGTTATTGTAACAAAACATTTTTAAATTTTCAAAAATTTTTTTCGACACTTTGCGGTCACCTGGTCAATACAAAAACTTCACATGCGTATAAAGGTAATAATTCTACAATTTGATGTTAAATTTCAGATAGATCGAGTGATCGGTTTCGGAAATATTCATAACATATGTTTTTACTAAAATCGGCCATAACTCCGAAACCGCTTGATGGATTTCGCTCATTAACGAACTCGTCCGAGATATTTACGCTCCAAACCCACCTTGCAAATTTCAATCCTCTAACTCCTTTCGTTCGAGAGTTATCGTGCCTACGGACAGAATCGATTTCGACCTCGGATTCTTGATCAGTGAGTCGAACCAAATCGTTTGAGACCATTTTCAGCCAAAAATTCGAAAATTACAGACATTTGGGCAAATTGATAAGCACTCTGTTCCGAGGAACTAGAGCGCCAAAAAAAAAAGTTTCGTATGACAATTGCCCAAAACAGGTTTGAAGTATTTACAAATAGTAGATATTCCATAAAACATGTATGAAAGAAGAGAAGTAATAATGAAAAATTACCTTGTAATCGATCAAGAATTTCCTGATCTACGTTCACCAAATTTTCTCCTTTCTCGAACTACAGAATTATGCTTTCAATATTTACGTAATATTTTCAAACATTTTTGGGTGAGGTCCCCGTTGCATCGCCAAAATACGAGTATTTCAACAACAACATAATATTTTTGAAGTTATAATATTCCCTTCAGTCAGTCCCGTCATTAAGTGAGAGAACTGAGCATTCTATGTCTATGGATGAAAAGCAGTCTCACTTGTCTCAGATCTCTTACTTCATGTTTCGTTCCGAAATGTAAGACTTTTCTGAGAAAAACTAATTTCGGAGCAAACAACTGAGATTTTTCTCACTTCGCTCACATTTCGGAATACACTTTATTCTCATAATTCTTCGATTGATTAGATAATGTCATGTCTCAGGAAAATAAGTTGACATTATGACAATTCATACATAGAAAAATTATATCATTCTGTGAAAACGTAGAAATACGATTTATTATTGAAATTTTGAAAAATCATATCTCCGAAAGTATTAGCTTGTTAGAGTTAAAAATGATATCATTGGATTCTTATGGTAAAACTGCTTATTGAAAAAAAATTAATTTGGAATTTGTTGTGTAAAAAAAAAATTTTTTTTTGTTACTCCGAAACCATCTGTCCGATTTTGCCCAATAACGAACTTAGACGAGATATTCTCTCCCAAACCTACTCTGAAAATTTCAACTGTCTAGCTCATTCCGTTCGAGAGTTATCGTGCCTACGGCCGGCCGGCCGGACAGAATGAATTTCGACCGCGGATTCTTGATCAGTGAGTCGAACCAAATCGTTTAAGAACATTTTCATCGAAAAATTCCAAAATTACAGACATTTGGGCAAATTGATAAGGACTCAGTTCCGAGGAACTAGAGCGCCAAAAAACACCAGCTCATAAAGAGAATGTGATCCAAAATCCAAGCATACGTTTAGCACCAAACATCTGAAGTATTTATGCCGAAAATTACGACATTTCTCAATTTCTCCAAAGACATTCATGGATAGGTACCGTATAATAGCTCACTTCCCACTATCAGGCATTTCATAGTAGGTATTCTACGTACCCATTTACTATCGGATTTTTTGCTTTTGGCGCTCTAGTTCCTCGGAACTGAGTGCTTATCAATTTGCTCAAATGTCTGTAATTTTCGAATTTTTCGATGAAAATGGTCTTAAACGATTTGGTTCGACTCACTGATCAAGAATCCGTGGTCGAAATTAATTCTGTCCGGCCGGCCGGCCGGCCGTAGGCACGATTACTCTCGAACGGAATGAGCTAGACAGTTGAAATTTTCAGAGTAGGTTTGGGGGATAAATATCTCGGTTAAGTTCGTTATTGGGCGAAATCGGACAGATGGTTTCGGAGTAACAAAAAAAAAAAATTTTTTTACATAACAAATTCCAAATAAAATTTTTATCAATATGCAGTTTTACCATAAGAATCCATTCATATCATTTTTAACTCTAACAAGCTAATACTTTCGGAGATATGATTTTTCAAAATTTCGATATAAATCGTATTTCTATGTTTTCACAGAATGATATAATTATTCTGTGGGTATTCTATGAATTGTTATATGTAATGTCAACTTATATTCCAGAGACATGACGTTGTCTAAGAACGCTGTCTAGAAATATGAGATATATAATATAATATCATACTTTTGGTTGGTTGATATTTTCATGCCGATGGTCAATCCATATGATGATGGGAATAATGGTAATGGTAAGTTAATAATATTGAGTTCAGAATATCTCCACTAAAAACAAAACTGGAATATTGGTGTATTGGAGTGGATTTGAGAAAAGTTCTTTAATAAGAATCCATTGATATTATTCCCAACTCTGAGAAACCAATACTGTCGGAGATATAATTTGTCTGTTTTTAACTCCAACAAGCTTATACTTTCGGAGATATGATTTTTCGTAATTTCAATAATGAATCTTACTTCTATGTTTTCACAGAATGCTATAATTATTCTATCTAAGCCTTATTATATGCTCTGTGTTCATACTCGTACACACCGAATATATCGTTAGGAGAAGTGAAAAGTGAAAGCTATGGTCTAAAATTGGAAGTATATTTTTGACGTTATATAGTTCGCATATGGCTCTTAGATGGAGCTCCGAGCATTATTCTACAGGATACAGGATCCTTATTTACCAATTTTACCATATGTCAAATAAAGTAAATAAATAAATGTATGGTTATGATGGTTGTAAAATGTAAAAGCATACACGAATACTTGTTTTAGGTGAGTATTATTCATATTTAATTAAGAATTCAATTAAAATTTATATGAAATTATTTTCAGTAATGCGACAACTATAAGGACCATCTAAGACTTCATGGACAGGATAGATCGATCAAAGGAGAAAAGCTAAGTATACTCGCTACATATAAAATCTCATTAACAATATGCTTGTTGGGACACCAAAGTATTCTTGCAATTACCCTACTTGCAAGAATCAATACTATGCTGGATTGAGTGGAATGCACTTTTTCAAGTTTCCGACGAATGTGAGTGGCCAAACTCGAAAACAATTTTGTTTGATTCCAGAATCCACAAACTGTTTCATCTTGAGATTGTTTAAGATCACTGTATTGAAAGTGATTTTTTATAACACAAGTAAAGTAAAGCAAGGTTGTTAAAAGGAGCCTGCCCATCAATGCCTCATGTGAATCATGCTTTCACTCTAGATCATTATTATTATGCACAGCACAACTTTTCCCCAGAAGCATGTTCTGAAAGTCAAGAATATGATCAGAATGATCATGTCAACATCTTAGGTTTTCATGATCATTCTTATGTTAATCAAGAAGAACACTTTCCTGATTTTGAAATTTCTGATGTAGAGGCACCATGCGCCTCCACTGCTTCAGATAAAAACAATTCTGGTGATTTAAATTTTTTGACAGATTATAATTTACCTCCAACTGGAAGACATGGAAAAGATTAGAAGGAATGGAAGGAAGACATTTGAGTTCTTTTTTATATATTGTTTATAGAAAAGTTTTTGTTATATTGACTGTATGACCTTTTTGAAAATATTTTTCCTTTTCAGAAATAGACTGTTTTACTGCTTGTTTCTTATTCAACAATTATTGTTTTATTAATAAATTAATTATAATTGATCAAATTATTTTCCCAAAAAAAATATTCAGAATAAGGTGTTATTTCTTCATTTACTTTTGCAATTATTTATTTCGAAGAACTGTTATCTTCAACGATAATCCAATTATCGTTGAAGATAACAGTTCTTGGAATAATAAATTTGAAATTGTAGTGAAACTGAAAAAGGCGCCACAGTTTAAATTTGGCGCGTCTGACGTTTAGTTCTGCACCCGGCTCCCTGGGGTCGCTTTTTACGCTTCCAATCCAACTCTATGTAGCTCTCACTTCTCCTAACGATATGTTCTGTGCTCGTACATGTCATCCTGTTCTATAAGAGAGAGTCAGATTCATTTAAGCTATTTTAATTTGATTTCTTCCATGGTGCAGTTCTCATTCTCAGATTGCTCATTTAATCTTGATAAATAAACTATTATTTGAATTGAATTTCCTTTATGATGCAGTTCTATCATGAGAATACATTGATATAATTCTCAACTCTGAGAAACCAATACTTTCGGAGATATAATTTGTCTGTTTGAACTAGAGCGCCAGAAAGCTCCTGTCCACAGGGCTTGAACCCATTTTTTTCAAATTAATCACTGCAATAATGGAATTCTTGAATATTATCATGCGTTGTATTGAATTGTTTCATTTGAAATAGGAGTACATTTTTGCACAAGCTGGACAGTTTGCCATTGATAGAATTCTTGAAGAAATGTATCACTGATTATTATTATCTCACGATCTTCATAGCAAAATTGTGATCATAATTTAACGAATTCAATCTCGATGCATAAAACCAGTATGTTGTGGATGGCTCAGGGCTCACTTAGTTGAAATTGTGTTTTAATATCCAAATATTTTTGATGCAAGGAAAGTTTATGATAACTGAATTAATGATTTTAGTGTTGATTTTGTACATTGAAAATAAAATTGATAATTTGTGTGGTCATTTGTGGATGTCCTGGCTAGGTATATTTAGTTTTATCGGGTAGGTGCATCTACAGGCTATATAAATTTATCTGCTATGCAGATCTACCGGTTACGTAGATCTGCTAGCAATGTGGATGTGATGGCTATGTAGATCTACCGGTTCATTGATCTGGTGGCTATGTAGATCTACCGGTTAATTGATCTGCTGGCTCGGTGGATCTAAGGCTAGGTAGATCTGCTGGCTCACTAGTACCTACTATTTGCGCTCTCAAACCACGGTGCTATCATTTCTCCAAATGTAAAGTAAAGTATGTATTTATTTATTGGCTACAATAATTCATGAACAAATTAACTGACTGGAATCATCTCCTTTTACAAAATGATAATTAAAAATGGGTTCAAGCCCTGAGGACAGGAGCTTTCTGGCGCTCTAGTTCAAACAGACAAATTATATCTCCGAAAGTATTGGTTTCTCAGAGTTGGGAATTAAATCAATGTATTCTTATGAAAGAACTGCATCATAAAGGAAATTAAATTCAAATAATAGTTCATTTTCTTTTACCTTGTAATCGATCAAAAATTTCCTGATCTACGTTCACCAAATTTTCTCCTCTCTCGAACTACAGAATTATGCTTTCAATATTTACGTAATATTTTCAAACATTTTTGGGTGAGGTCCCCGTTGCATCGCTAAAATACAAGTATTTCAACCCCAATATTCTTGAAGTTACAATATTCCCTTCTGTCAAGTTGACTTTATGACAATTCATACATAGAATATACATAGAATAATTATATCAATCTGTGAAATACGATTTACATTGAAATTTTGAAAAATCATATCTCCGAAAGTATCAGCTTGTTAGAGATAAAAATGATATGAATGGATTCTTATGATGAAACTGCTTATTAAAAAAAATTTAATTTGGAATTTGTTCTGTAAAAAAAAAATTTTTTTTTTATTACTCCGAAACCTTCTGTCCGATTTTGCCCAGTAACGAACTTAGCCGAGATATTCATCCCCCAAACCTACTCTGAAAATTTCAACTCTCTAGCTCATTCCGTTCGAGAGTTATCGTGCCTACGGCCGGACCGGCCGGACAGAATGAATTTCGACCACGGATTCTTGATCAGTGAGTCGAACCAAATCGTTTAAGACCATTTTCATCGAAATATTCGAAAATTACAGACATTTGGGCAAATTGATAAGCACTTAGTTCCGAGGAACTAGAGCGCCAAAAATTAACAAAATGATAACAAACTGCTCATACGGGCGCCACTTAATCATAATATACATGCACCAGCCAACAACCAAAATCCCTACATAGATCCTATAACAATGATTACACAACTATCAAACTCCTGGCATGAACAAATCCACTCAAGTATAAGTATTACCAAATTGCAAAGCCGTAATCAAATAACGGGTCCGCCATCTAACGTTCGAAATTCTGCAAAAATTAGCGTGTCGGCATTCTACAAGTAATTAGCAAGTTTTAATTGGATCAGATTGGTAATAACAACAAAATTTTAGATGGATATAACTCCAAAACCGTTTAGTTGATTATGCCCATTAACGAACTTAACTGTCACAGTCGAATGCGCAACCTACCTTGAAAATTGCAAGTCCCTATCTTCTTCCGTCCATCCAGCTACTGAACTCATCCAAGGCTGTTCGCCTCTTAATATTTTTTCAATATCTTTAATGATATAGATCCGATGGTGCTCAGATGTGGAACTTGACTGTGAAGTTAGATGAAGGGTTTCGCAAAATTTCAGCTATTTCGGACGTAGGTATAGTTTCTGAGATAAATAATATGTTTTGATAATTTTCAAAAAAATTTCTAGTTACACGAACGAAATTTCGCATAAGTCTTTATGTCGGCATTCTACAACTACCAAGTTTACCAAGCTTCAATTCAATCTAGCCTGTATTGCGTCAACATAAAATTTGTACTCCGAAAGCGTTTCACGGATTTTGTCCATTAACGAACTCAACAGTCGCATATGACACAATCAACAGGATTAAAATAAAGTCCAGGGCTTCATAATCAGCGTTTTTGAAATATGGTTGTAAATTTTTATCAAAACAATATTTATCTGAATTTACTACACAATCATCAATAACAAACGCCTTATGGTGAAAATAGAAGAAAATAAATGTACAGCATTCTCAACAGATAATTGAAAGGTTTTTTTCTGGGTTTTCTATCCCAAGCTCTGAAAAATATCTATAAAATAAAAATTAATTATTTTGTGATTTGCTTCTGCGTAAGAAACACAGGATATTTGTCAGAAGCAATCAATTGAACAATGTTGCCTAACAAACAATAACGAAACAACATCAACGAAGAAACAACTATATCGTAACGTTTCGGAGTCTATATCAGACTCCTTCGTCAGACGCTCAATGAAAATCGTTAGAATTATTTTGTTGATAGTTATTTTGTGAAATTCAAGAATTGTCACATTGACAGTATTTAAAAATCATAGCTTACATAGTTTTACTTCGCATAGAAATTTCCAAGTTCCAACTCCTTTTTCAATAGATTTTGCCAAATATGGTCAATACCAATTGAGCAATTTGGAAAATTGCATTCTCTGTTCAATAAAATACAAGTTGACTCCTTAAGTTTCCTTTTCATAAAATAAGGTTCTGTCATTAGAATCTGTATTACTCCAATCCATCATGTGATCTCCTTGTATTGTACATACATGTTCTGCTATTTTTGATTTCTGTATGTCTCTATTTCTCAAGTTATTCTTATGCTCTGACTTTCTTACTTCTAGTGGTCTTGATGTTTCTCCTGTGTATGATTTACCACAAATACAAGGAATATTATATACACAGTTTTTTGATTTTTGTTTTTCATTTATGGGTTTTGTTTTCGTTAATAAAGACCTAAGATCATTCTGTGTTTTGAAGATGGTTCTTATATTGAACTTAGAACCGATTCTTCTAATTTTTTCAGAAAGGCCAGGAACATAAGGGATCACATTCAACAGATTGGGTTGCTGTTCTTGTTGATTATTCTGTTGTACTTGTTGATTATTTTGTTGTTCTTGATTATTTGTTCTTCTATCTAAATTTATGATACATTTATTCATGAATTGCCTCGGATATCCATTTTCTTCAAGAAATTTTTTGATGAAATCAATTTCATTATTTCGAATTTCAAGAGTAGAACAAATTAGGTTCGCTCTATCATAAAGTGTTTTAATAACACCTCTTTTTACACTAAGCTGATGGTTTGAATAGAAATTTAAATATCTATTTGTATGTGTCTGCTTCCTGAAGACACTAGTTTCGAAATGGTTCGGATACTTAATTATCGAAACATCCAGAAAAGAAAGCTGATTATTTTTCTCTATTTCCAAAGTGAATTTTATTGTAGGTTCCTTTGAATTTATGAAATCGAAAAATTTGCCTAACTCTTCTCTACCATGTTGCCAAATTACATATATATCGTCAACATATCGCCACCAAGCTTTTGGTTTCAACAAATATGTATCCACAAATTTTTCTTCAAAATTTTCCATGAATATATTACTCATGACAGGTGATAAAGGCGAACCCATTGCCATTCCAAAATTTTGTCGATAAAAAACATCTCCTAGTTGGAAATAGGTAGTATATTGATATTATGGATATGCTTGATGTTTGTTTGAATAATACCTATTTCCAACTAGGAGATGTTTTTTATCGACAAAATTTTGGAATGGCAATGGGTTCGCCTTTATCACCTGTCATGAGTAATATATTCATGTAAAATTTTGAAGAAAAATTTGTGGATACATATTTGTTGAAACCAAAAGCTTGGTGGCGATATGTTGACGATATATTTGTAATATGGCAACATGGTAGAGAAGAGTTAGGCAAATTTTTCGATTTCATAAATTCAAAGGAACCTACAATAAAATTCACTTTGGAAATAGAGAAAAATAATCAGCTTTCTTTTCTGGATGTTTCGATAATTAAGTATCCGAACCATTTCGAAACTAGTGTCTTCAGGAAGCAGACACATACAAATAGATATTTAAATTTCTATTCAAACCATCAGCTTAGTGTAAAAAGAGGTGTTATTAAAACACTTTATGATAGAGCGAACCTAATTTGTTCTACTCTTGAAATTCGAAATAATGAGATTGATTTCATCAAAAAATTTCTTGAAGAAAATGAATATCCGAGGCAATTCATAAATAAATGTATCATAAATTTAGATAGAAGAACAAATAATCAAGAACAACAAAATAATCAACAAGTACAACAGAATAATCAACAAGAACAGCAACCCAATCTGTTGAATGTGATCCCCTATGTTCGTGGCCTTTCTGAAAAAATTATAAGAATCGGTTCTAAGTTCAATATAAGAACCATCTTCAAAACACAGAATGATCTTAGGTCTTTATTCACGAAAACAAAACCCATAAATGAAAAACAAAAATAAAAAAACTGTGTATATAATATTCCTTGTATTTGTGGTAAATCATACACAGGCGAAACGTCAAGGCCACTAGAAGTAAGAAAGTCAGAGCATAACAATAACTTGAGAAATAGAGACATACAGAAATCAAAAATAGCAGAACATGTATGTACAATCCAAGGAGATCACATGATGGATTGGAGTAATACAAAGATTCTAATGACAGAACCTGATTTTATGAAAAGGAAACTTAAGGAGTCAACTTGTATTGTATTGAACAGAGAATGCAATTTTCCAAATTGCTCAATTGGTATTGACCATATTTGGCTAAATTTATTGAAAAAGGAGTTGGAACTTGGAAATTTCTATGCGAAGTAAAACTATGTAAGCTATGATTTTTAAATACTGTCAATGTGACAATTCTTGAATTTCACAAAATAACTATCAACAAAATAATTCTAACGATTTTCATTGAGCGTCTGACGAAGGAGTCTGATATATACTCCGAAACGTTACGATATAGTTGTTTCTTCGTTGATGTTGTTTCGTTGTTGTTTGTTAGGCAACATTGTTCAATTGATTGCTTCTGACAAATATCCTGTGTTTCTTACGTAGAAGCAAATCACAAAATAATTAATTTTTATTTTATAGATATTTTTCAGAGTTTTGGAGAAAAAACCCAGAAAAAAAACTTTCAATAATGAGTATACCTCCCACAGTATCCTTTAATGATTACTTATTCTCAACAGATATTTTATCTTCAATGTTTGAATAGGTAAGATCCAAGAATTCGTTCATTTCTCACGTTTGGAATCGTATTAATCTGCCGCAAATTGAGAAATGAAGTGTAGACAGTAGCGGCTGTCGAGTGTTGTATTTTCGAACGTTGAGTCGAACATTACATGTTCTCAAACGAATCCATTTGACTTGCCGATTAAGAAACCGTAGGCAAATTCGACTCTGTTGTCCTTAAAGACGATAACTTTCGAATTATTTTGAACCGAAAATGGTCTCACATGTCATCCATGATTCTATTTGACATGCTGACTGTAGTCATATTCGATTCTACCCGTCCATCCATCCGTCCATAAATACGATAACTTTCGAAATGAGAAACTTAGATACAATGGTTTTTTCTGTGTTTTCACTACCAAACTCTGAAAAATATCAGGACAGGAACAGGAGCTTTGGCGCTCTTGTTCAAACTTTGACAAATAATTTCTCCGAAAGTATTGTTTTCTCAGAGTTGAGAAATATAGCAATGGATTCTTATGATAGAAGTTCATCATTAAAGAAATTGAATTCAAACATCATAAAAGAATTTAAATTTAACAAGAGTACCAAAAATTATTAATACAAAACCAACAGTCCAATTCTACTCAATAACGAACTCATCCGAGATATTCATTCGTCAAATTTACTGGGAAAATTATATTAAATCTATCAATTGAAACTGAGCCAATATTCTAGTCTTGTTTTTACTAGAGATATTCTGAACTCAATTTGTTTAACTTACCAAAGGATATAGTTCCATCATCAGTTATCATCATCATATGGATTATACAAGAGCTATTTACGATAGCTCAGGTTATTCCATTGGTCATTTTGCATTCAATCAAACTTTGTTTGACATGTCTCTTGTATGCAGATGAGATGGCAATGATGAAATGTATGAACACAGATGAAATTCATTCATTCAGAGTTGAGAATTATATCAATGGATTCTCATAATGAAACTGCATCTAAAAAATAATTGAATTCGAAATTTGTAATGTAAAAAAATTTTTTTTTCGTTATTATCGAAATATTTAACTCCCAAACCTACTCTGAAAATTTCAACTGTCTAGCTCATTCCGTTCGAGAGTTATCTTGTCTACGGCCAGACCGGCCGGACAGTCGATTTTGACCATGGATTCTTGGTCAGTGAGTCGACCCAAATCGTTTAAGGCCAATTTCATCCAAAAATTCGAAAATTACAGACATTTGGGCAAATTGATAAGCACTCTGTTCCGAGGAACAAGATCGCCAAAAATTGATTCGAGCACTGATGTGAAGTCAGGAGCTTTTGAGCGCATGTTCTATTGTCTACTTGCCTCTATTAGATACTCTACTACTACTACTTACTAAGCATCGATATATACCGTTTTCTCAGTTTTTATAATATATTAATACATTTGATACCATTTTAATGACAGACTTCAGTGACGTCTGTGATCACAGAATTTTTAAATCTATTGGAATTGCACGAAAAAACTTGCGCCTAAAGTAACTATCCAGGATACGATATTCTCGAAATTCCGCGAAAATTAGTGGGTCGGCATTCTACAATTAATCACAAAGTTTTAATTGGATCAGATTTGAATTTTTTGAGTTATAGGGGAAATAACAACAAAATTTCAGATGAGTATAACTCCAAAACACTTTGGTCGATTATGCCAATTAACGAACTGAAATGACGCATTCGGAAGCGCAACCAACCCTGAAAATTGCAAGTCGTATCTAATAATAATGATAATAATTTATTTACCAAAGTTTACTATATTTTCCCTTAACTATACAATAGATAAACAAACAAAAATATACACTTATGTATATATATAAATATACACATATATATATATATATATATATAAAACACACTCACAAAGGCTAAACCTGTACGTGAGCTGAACATTCTTTATGTATTAAACTCCTCAGAAAAAAAAAATAAACATTCCGTTCTCAAGGTATCGTGAGATACATAATATTTTTTCGTAATTTTTTTAAAATTTTCTAGTGCTACGGTCCTCACAAAATTTTACCTACGATATTCTACAACTAGTAACCAAGCTCTTCCATTCGGATGCGCAACCTACCCTGAAAATTGCAAGTCCCTATCTCGTTTCGTTCGAAAGTTATTGGGGCAACGGTCATCCATCCAGCTACTGAACTCACACAAGACTGCTCGAATCTCCAACAATATAGATCCGATCGTGTTCAAACTTGAAACTTGGCAGGAGACGCGATCGAGTCTATATTTATAGAGTTACCGAGAAGATAATATTCCAGGTGTATATAACTCCGAAACCGTTAAACCAATTATGCCCAAGAACGAACTTAACTTTCCCATTCTGATACGCAACCTAACCTGAAAATTGCAAGTCCCTATCTCCTTTCGTTCGAAAGTTATCGAGGCAACAGTAACCCATCTAGCTACTGAAATCACACAAGGCTGCTCGGATCTCCAACAATATACATCCGATCGTGTTCAAACTTAGTACTTGGTAGTAGAGTTAGGTTCTGAAAGCTGTCGCAAAATTTCAGCGATGTTGGACGAATAGTTTCTGATATATAGATATCAATATAGATATCAATGATATTCGATGATTTTTAAAAAATTTTTTAGTGATACGATCCTCACGAAATTTTTCAAGAATTTTCGCGTTGAGATTCTACAACTTATAGCCATGTTTGAATTGGATCGGTTTTGTATTTTTCGAGTTATTGAGAAAATAACAACAAAATTTCAGATTGGTATAACTCCAAAACCTAACCTGAAAATTACAAGTCGCTATCTATTTCCGTTCTCAGGTTATCGTGACATGATTTATAATAATAATAATAATAATAATAATAATTTATTTGCAGATATTATACAGGTATGCAGATCTACAAATAATAATAATATTTTCTAATAATTTTTTTTTTATTTTTCTCACAAAATTTCACAAACGTCCTTAGGTTTGTATTCTACAACTGCTCACCAAGTTTCAATTCGATCGGATTAATATTGGTTGAAAACAACATTATTACTCGGAAACCGTTAGGCCGATTGCGCATTAACTTGTCCGTCGTATTGGGATGCGCCAACTACCATGAAAATTTCAAGTCGCTATCTGTTTCCGTTCTCAAGTTATTGTGGCAGCCGGATAGAATCAAATTTCACCTCGAATTTTTCTTCAGGGAGTTGAACCCAATCGTTTGAGACCATTTTCGGCGAAAAATTCGAAAATTACAGACATTTGAGCAAATTGATAACGCGATGTTAGCCAGAAAATACGCACAAAAAATCGTAGATTTCACGAAAAATATCTATTACGGGGGAAAGCGAAAAGTTTCAAACGATTTGTTGTATAAACTAGCTAAGGGGAAGGATTTTTAATACAATCTGAAAAACAAAACAGTCAATTGTTCTGCTAGCAGCTTTTATCTTCAAGAGGTGAGTAGGGTGCACGACACGAAAGACTCATTGCACAGAAGCTCTACTGCATCAAACTTTACTGCATCGAAGAGTCACCACATCGAAAAACCCCCCACTTTAGAAAGTGGGCGGCACTAACTAGAGTTAATGTTCGTGCTTTCTCCTGATTGGCCGAACGTGAAAACCCGTTTATCGATCGTCTTCGACGATAGTTTCGCTCGATGAGAGGCAGCGATGCCAGATGTACCATAATTATGGAATTGTACCATAATTTATACCTCAAATTTAGAGCATTCCATAATTGTACCATAATAAATAATTGTACCATAATTTCCATCGATTCTTCCATTCAATATTATTCGCAAAACTATTCAGCGAATATGTCAAGTCCTCTCATTAAATGGCTTTTTTCTGGGTTTTTTCTTTCAAATTCCGAAAAATATCACAGTACTTCTTATTTAATTATAAAAAAATATGCATATATATTATTGTACCATAATTTGCCCTAAAATTCCATAATTCTGGCATCGTTGTACCATAATTTTATATTCGACATCTGGCATCGCTGATGAGAGGTAACTTGTTTCAAAGAGTGTACGTCAACAGACGGAAATCGGATCGGACTAACCTAAGATTTGAAAGGTGCAGAAATTTGTCGAGAAGAAAACATGAAAATATCACGATCTATTTATTGGAAGTATTATAAAAGATAAAATGGTATAACAATGGGAAAAGAAGAACATATTATTTAAAACATTTACTCTACAGCGATTGTCCATGGTCTTTTATTAAACCGACTGCATTATCTGTTAACGTCAGTAAACACAGTATTTCTATCCTCCAGACGAAAATTACTGCAGAACTTGGAACTGAAGAAAGAAAGAAATTGATTCACACACTATTATCCAATATAGAACTTATAACAAGATTGAAATCTCAATATTAAATTTGTCAAGAAGAAAACAGCACCGGGTAAAATTGCTCCTGCACTATCTACTTACTAGTCAATCAAGACGAAGGCATTTTTTTGTTGAGTTGGAACGGTGATAAACTAGTATAACAATCGGAGCAGAAAAAGAATTGTATTTAAAGCATATACTGTACATCGACTGTCCATGGTTAACATCAGAGGCAGTAAACACAGTATGTCTATCCTCCAGGGGATAAATTACCAGGACTTGGAACTGAAGAAAACTATTTCATTGATTCACACAATATTATCCATTATAGAAGTTGTATTATGTATTTGTTGAATTGGAACGATGATAAATTAGTATAACAATGGGAGAAAAAACACCGTATTTAAAATGTTTACTGTAAACCGATTTTCTATGATATCTTATTTAATTGACTGCTTTTTCTGTAAACATCAGAGGCAGTAAACATAGTAAGTGTACCCTTCAAAGGAAAACGATTTCATTAATTTTAACAATATTATCTATTATAGACTAACATGATAGAATGTACTCTACTTGAGTATCAGATCCTTATTTGAAATAAAATTGAAATCTAAATAAAATGCTGCTGTATTATTTATCACTTTTAATCTGACCACATATAAATATCATTTTATTATAATAATCGAAGCAAGTTGAAACGTTCATCAATTAAAAGAGCAGGATATTTTGTTACACCACTGACTATAATATTGATTTCAAACACTGCATTTAAGTATGTTTGATTGGTTTCTATATTACTTCTTATTCGTAATAAAGAAATTTGTATAAAGATACCTATAACCCTTTAATACGAAGGTAGAAATATATTACGATAACAATGGCAGGAAGCTTGAAATGAAGGAAAAAGGTAAGTATATAAATATATTTTTATTCTAAATTCTGTTTTATGAATGTTTTGTGATGTAATTTAATAGTTTTTATACTGCTCACAATATATATTTATGATTAGAGTTACATATATGTGAAGAAAACAATAATAATAGGATCTTTCTTCTATAAGAAGTACTGTGATATTTTTCGGAATTTGAGAGAAAAAACCCAGAAAAAAGCCATTTAATGAGAGGACTTGACATATTCGCTGAATAGTTTTGCGAATAATATTGAATGGAAGAATCGATGGAAATTATGGTACAATTATTTATTATGGTACAATTATGGAATGCTCTAAATTTGAGGTATAAATTATGGTACAATTCCATAATTATGGTACATCTGGCATCGCTGCCTCTCATCGAGCGAAACTATCGTCGAAGACGATCGATAAACGGGTTTTCACGTTCGGCCAATCAGGAAAAAGCACGAACATTAACTCTAGTTAGTGCCGCCCACTTTCTAAAGTGGGGGGTTTTTCGATGTGGTGACTCTTCGATGCAGTAAAGTTCGATGCAGTAGAGCTTCTGTGCAATGAGTCTTTCGTGTAGTGAGGCGCACCGCACTAGATGTTGTTAGAAAGATGAGATTTCGAACTACAAAAACTTCCCCAACAGTTTTGTGATTTATATATGTAGGAATTCTTATATTTTCACCCTTGTAAATAATAGACGTAAGATTAGTTTTACTGGTGCAGATGAAGTTGTACGACGTTCGAACGGATATCTGAGACGCATTTCTGGATTATATCCCAGTCTGAAGAGATCCCAACATTCCAATGATATCACATATTGAGTCTGGAGGCGCCTCGAAGGCATTTCGTCGTCTAGACTACTTTTCTCTGAGGAGGAAGTGTTCTATGTTAGCTGTCATCTAAATCTTGGAAGGGCCTTCTAAGGTTATCGGTTCCTGGAAATCAGCGATGCTCCTGATATTGTTCCCACGCAAACCCGTTGGTTTGAGCGAGGAGGCGCAAGGTGGAAGATCTGCGAATCAGCGTTGAGTACTACCGTTATAGTACAGCCATTAGAGAGAGAGAGAGAGTTGTAGGGAGGTGCCAAGGGTTAATCGAGTAGAACGGGAGGACCGGGGTGGACATTCGGTAGAAAAAATTCGAATGGTGCTGCCGAGCACGAAAGACGTTGTGAAGGAAGTTGGTTCCTACTTAGACGAAAGACTGATTAGAGGTGCGAGTGTTATAAAAGCTCATTAGACGGTAGAGACTTAAAACGTACGATTATAGAGTATCGCGACTGTTAGGAAGCTCAGTAATCGACGGTATTTAATGTGACGGCGAAGTTGACGGTTGTAGAAGTTGTGTAAATAAACCTGTACATAGTAGCATACAGTGTTGTATTTATTACAAAGTGTTAACGTAGAATCATTACCCCTAGGCAATGATACAAAATCCTACATATATATATTCTTTTGAACTTGAGCATTACAATTTGTTTTTTATCTAACAATAATGCATGTGTATGAAAAAAGTGTTAGCAGAGGTTAGTGTAACGGGGTACCATATAATTTGGTATATGATACTAGAGCTTAGGGAAAAAACCTCAGCAAAAAAACCCTATCTCCCCGTTAGATTTATGAAAATTGAAATTGTTGAAAAAATATGCTGAAATAATAAATATTGAAGGGCATCTTTTTCTTCATTATCGCTTCTTCCTTCAACAAGCTGAGAAGTTTCTCCAAGGTACCCGAAACCCAATCTGGAAAAGGAAAAGACAAAGGAAGAAAACGAACAGTTTTTCTTCGATAAAGGTGAAAATGCAAGCCAGGAGGTTGAAAATGTATATAGTGTTTCTGTTTATGGCCTTGACACTGTAACAGCCAATCACGCGCAATTTCAGTTTCGTTGATTCCGTTTCGGTAATTTCGATGTCAAAGATGAACCACGCACTGGAAGGCCATTTGTCGAAAATGTCGTTAAAATCATGGACATTGTCGAGACCGACCATCATGTAAGCACTCTTTCGATTGCCCAAGAGCTAAAGATTGCACAAAAAACCGTTTGGAACCATTTGCATAAGGCTGGACTCAAGAAGAATCTCGATGTATGGGTACCACACGAGAATTGACGAAATTGGCAAAAAGCCTCAGAGACTGAATTTCCATCTGCGAATCGCTGGTGGCGAAGCGGTTGGTGACTGATAATGAAAAGTGGATCACTTACGACAACGTCAAGCGAAAAAAGTAGTAGTCGAAACGCGGTGAACTGGCGGAAACGGTGGCCAAGCTAGGATTGACGGCCAGGAAGGTTATGCTGTGTGTTTGGTGGGATTAGCAGAGAATTATCTACAATCAGTTGTTCCCCTATGTCATAACTGTTAACTGGGAACTTTATTGTCAATAATTGGACCGTCTGAAGGAAGCGATCGTCCAGAAGCGTCTCCTGCTTCAGCCAACAGGAGAGGAATTGTGTTCCATCAGGACAACGCCAGGCCACATACATCGATAGTGACTCGCCAGAAGCTCCGGGAGCTTGGTTGGGAAGTTCTTATGCATCCACCTTATAGTCCGAACCTTGCACCAAGTGATTACCATCTGCTCATGTCCATGGCGATCAATTTTGTTGGTGAAAAATTCGCTTCAACAGAGGATTGTGAAAATCGACTGTCTCAATTTTTTGCCAATAGGGACGAGGGCTTCCATGATGGGAGGCATAATTATATTACCCCCAAAATGGCAACAAGTTATCGAGCAAAACGGCGCATATTTGATCTAAATCGGATCATTCTAACTATGTTAATCAAAGCCTTCAATTTCCTGCAAAAATGATGGATTTCTTTTTACTACACCTTATATCTTCCTATAGATACTACCAATCGAACAGCGTCCCTATTTATACGTACACGCCACTAAAATCACATCGTAAACTGGAACTTTTCCTGTTTTCATGAGAGAGAAACCATTTAATAATGAAAATACCTCGCGCAGTTTCCTTTAATGAATACTTAATATTTATTCCCATTTTTCAGTTAATCTAAGTAATTCATTCTTTTGAATACATACAGGTTCAGTTCCCTATTACATCCTCTAAATACGCCTGACATTTTGCATCCATTTATATTTTCTTGTCAAATCTAGAGGACGCAAGGGGTGGTGAAGCAATTCGCACTAAAATTCATACAGTTTTGCCACCCTGAATATATGAGCCGCAGCTTCATTATCATGGAAGGGATTTTTTTTGTTCGCTAAATGCGGGCATTCTTCTTTCAGCGGTTTCAATGAAGCAGTAATTGTCTCTCGTGATTACCATTCATTTCTCCACAAACGCTGCAGGTTTCAGACAAAGCTTCATTTCTTGCGTTTGTTCTGAGTTCTGAGTAAGTCATTGCGTTCAAGCTTTATGTGAAAATACAGCAAGTATATTGATTTTTTTAACAGGACTAATACATTCAAGTTCATTTCGATAGAAAATTAGGCAGGCCCGTAGCCAAGCTAGAGCAGGCAGGGCATTAAACTTCACTACTCCACATGTACTAAAAAAGACACACGGTGAAATATTCATTGATTTTAACCATCAACAACCCAGGTGACACAAGGACCTCACAGAGATATCTCGGCGAGCTCTTTCCGGGATATTGTGACGCCTTTTGCGATGTTGCTGGGAGGTCACCAAGAGTTCCCTATCACTTCCAAATGTCTGCCACAGGGATGAGCCCAGTAATATCTCAGAGATATCACATGGGAAGTTCTTAAACTGCTCAACCTGGGAAATATTTTGAGAGGTTCACTGCGATATCGCTGGGAGTTCGCCTAGACCTCTCTGTCACCTCCAAATGTCTGCCACAGGGGATGAGCATAGTAACATCTCAGAGATATCACATGGGAAGTTCTCAAACTACTCAACCTGGGCAATATTTTTAGAGGATGGCTGCGATATCGCAGGGAGGTCAACAAGAGCTCCCTATCACCTCCAAATGTCCGCCAAAGGGGATGAGCCCAGTAACATCTCAGAGATATCACACGGGAAGTTCTCAAACTGCTCAACCTGGGGAATATTTTGAGAGGTTCGCTGCGATATCGCTGGGAGGTCGCCTAGACCTCTCTGTCACCTCCAAATGTCTGCCACAGGGGATGAGCCCAGTAAGATCTCAGATATATCACATGGGGAAGTTCTCGGACTGCTCATCCGGGGCAGTACTGAGAGAACATGGCTGCGATATGGATCTATCAATATATATAAAAATCAATGCCACTTTTCATTGTAATTTTATTACTCAAGAACGGGCTCACCTATCCAAACCAAATGTTTAGGCTTTGTTCGGACTATTTAGTAGATGGTTTATGTGAAGTTTGCACAAAATCAGTCGAGCGGTTTTTCATTTATCAAAGGAAACTTTTTGAAAATGTTACTATAAACGTCATGTTTTTTGGATGTTAGGAGGGGGGTTTGGGGAAAATTTGGGAGGAGTTTATCGAGGAAAAATACGGAAGTTTCGTAGAGTTTCGCGAAAAGATGGGGGTGTATTTTAAAAAAAAATCGCAAAACAGCTAAAAAACGCCGATTTTGGCAAAAGGAGCATCCTCTGTTTCGTTTTCCCGGAAGAACGATAGGAAAATGTGACTTTTTGCGAAAATCGACAAAATTCTGACGTTTCACGTATTTCTGTGTTTTAACGCGGCTCCTTCAAGGTCAACGTTTTCGGTCTGACGAGTGACGACAAATGTCAAATCAAATTTGAATTTCGAACGGAATTACTCGAAAATCGTGGAACCGTCTAAAAGAGCTGCGACAAATATTAACGAGTAACCGATTTCGATCGATTGCTTGACAGGATTGACGATATTCTGAAAATCGAAAGATGGAAATTATCCGAGTACTAAAAATGTTTATATGGTACATAATCGGAGTTGACTCACGTAGGCAACGTGGCCGAGTGAGCTGAGGCGTTGGATTGGGAATTTATAGCTCCCAAGCATTCCGAGCCTCGCGGGGCGGCGGGATCGAATCTCAGAGCGCCCGAAATAGCTTTCTCCTAATTTTTTTTCATTTCTACCCAATCAAAAACTTAAAGGGGCGTTACTCCAGTAAACGTATCTTGGGATTGGGATATTTTCGTTCAGTTACGAAATCTATAATAAATATCCGTTCGATCGGACGGATTTTTGCTTTAAAATAACTCAAAACAAAGAAAAAGGTCAAAAATGAAAAACCCCCAGCAGTTTGTTTATTCATGCTCAAAATGGAAAAACAAAAAATATTGTTTTTGTTAATGTTTTGGATTAAGGGTTAAAATAGCTAGCAATTAATGAAATATGTTTTTGTTTGAATAAATGAATTTGATGTTCCAATTAATTTTTTTTATTATTTCACTTTATACGTAGCGAAGCACGTACCAGGCCGCTAGTAATCTATATATCCTCCAAATGTGCAGTGCATGTGTGGCGCCGAGTCACTTCGATACGTAGATTGGTATTCCACTCGGGTTACTAACGATGGGGATATTCTTCCAGGTAAAGTGTAGACGATTGTGCCATCTACCGGTGGAAATAAGTGAGTAGGGATGGAGTACATCCCTGCAACACGCCACCTGATTTCCTATTCTTGTTGAATTTGCGATGACTTGAGGACCTCGCAATAGGAATGCGTTATTCTCGTTACACTTGTGTTATCTTGAGGAGCTCGCAATAGGAATGTCTTATTCTAGTTATCTGCGTGATATGTTTAGGAGCTCGCGATGGGAATGTGTTATTTTGGTTACATAAGCAATATCTTGAGAAACTCCGCAAAAGGAATTTCTTATTATCGTTGCACTTGCGATGACTTGATGAGCTCGCAATGAGAAAGTCTTATTCTGGTTATCTGTGTGATATCTTGACGAGCTCGCAATAGGAATGTCTTATTCTGGTTATCTGCGTGATATTTTGGGGAGCTCGCAATAGGATTGTCTTATTCTCGTTCTACTTGCGATTACTTGAAGAGCTCGCAATAGGAATAATATATGCTATTCTGGTTATCTGTGTGATGTCTTGAGGAGCTCGCAATAGTAAAGTCTCATTCTGGTTATCTGTGTGATATCTTTAGGAGCTCAAAATAGGAATGTCTTATTCTTGTTACATATGTGATGTCTTCAGGAACTCCGCAATAGGAATTTCTTATTCTCGTTGTACTTGCGATGACTTAAGGAGCTCGCAATAGGAATGTCTTATTATTCTGGTTATTTGTGTGATATCTTTGGGATCTTGCAATACACTCTAAGAAATTTTACAACACCGGCCAACACCCGCTAACACCGGCCTGATTTCCTTAGAGGTCCTGATCTTTTCAGTGTTATTTCGCACCATCCGAAATAACACCGACTTTCAGGTGTATTTTCTGCCATAATAAGTAATCAGCTTTCACACCAGACCGATTGAGATTTATCATTCGGATGAGTGTGAGGTAGCACTAGATCAATGGGTTTAGCACTAGTTCGGTGTGAATTTGCACAAGTACAGTAGTGCATTTAGCACTGGTTTAGTCTGATTTAACTTTAGTGCAGTGTGAATTTCCACTCACTTAGTGCGTGTGCAATATCTTGTTCAGTGTTATTTAACACCGAATCAGATGCGTTTTAAACCCTCGGGGTGAAGGTATTATTTAGTTGAAATTTACACCATTTTCGGTGTTTTATATGATATTGTTCGTTTTATAATTTGAAACTCAATATCATATAAATCACCGAAAGGCTATGAAAAGGGTATAGGTATTGAAAAAAACTTTTTAGTACATATGAATTTATTATTTCAAAGATTATTTAATAGACAGTTTAATTTTTTATATATAATTTATGAAAATACAATAAACAATAAATTTTTATAGGAATATTTAGTGATTACTGAAGCTTAAAGAGATAATCAAAACTGTCGACAAACTAATCGAACTTTTGAGGCAGCACTTTCTGGTCCAACACGACACAAAATTCTTCCAGATCAGGTGTCAATGATATAGCGCTGGCAGTTTTTTTCAATTTTGCCAATTGTTTCTTCTGATGGTGAGGGTTACTGAAATTAAAAAATTTATATATTAATCATATATAATCATACAATTCGAATTGGTGCCTACAAAATAATGTGAAGCTGGCAGGTCTTTATATAATTGAAAGTTGTAACTTTTCATCGTGCTTAGGACCGATAATTGACTATCAACGCTGGTTTTATTCGATATAGATATCAAGAATTCACTCTAATCTGAAATAAAATATCCCGGAGAATAGGTTTTTGCGACAGTGTGATATACAATTAAGATACGCAATATTCTGAAAAAAATATGTTTCCTTAGACTACCTACTACAAAAAACACTCACCTGAAAGTGCTTCTTAATAAATCCTATTGATAGTTCACAAAAGGTTAGATGAATAAGCCCCATTTATTTGAAGAACATTACGAAAATAAATTTCAATAAAGAAACTGTAATAACATTAATAATAAATATGAAATTTAATCTAATTCAGATAATTGCACTTTTCAAATAAAGAAAATTGAATGAAATATTTTTCACTGACAAATGTAAAATTTCAAAGTCGGCGATGGACGAATTTGTAAATCCAATCGACCAACCAACACAAATATCTCATCAAAATATTCGGGAAAAATTGATGAAATGAGGATACCCAATTACGTAGGCACCCAAAAAAATTAAATTGAACATTCATATGTACTCACTTGCAAACAGTATTATTTCCAAACTTTCTCCGACGGCTAAAACAAACTTCTCATTATTCTCATAAGTCATAACGAATCTTCTTGATGCACTTCGTTTTTCCAGATTCTCACTTCAACCAACTTATCGTCTCCAAGGCAAAAAATAATAAAATCAACCCGATATAACCAACATTGTAGTCTCCCATGGAATGTACGTCTTGTGTTAGAAGTTAGAACTAGTCAGAGGTATTGCGACATAACCAATCCCTGCACATTGTTGCCGGATATAATTATATTCTGATATTTTAAAAACAATCCTTTGGTTTCGCAAATATCCATTTTGCAAAATTGGATGTTTCCAATTTTGTGTACTTGAGACGATTTTTTTATGGAATGGTGCAATGAGTAGCGATTTGTTCAAACCTGCAATGTAAAATTATATCATACTGCGTACTCACTTTGAAGACATTTTCTATCAGACTATTCATGATATACTTACCACAACAATCCATATGTTTATTTTTCGTGACTAAATATATCTCTTGATTGATAGGTAACTAAAAATATTCAACTATTGTTGTACTACGAAATCATTAAGTAGCAGAAAATAAATTTGTGAATCATTGAGAGCGTGGAGGAATTGATTTTCATAGTCAAGAAAGGGATACAGTGATATTTCCAATATTGATTCGAGTGTTCCGAAATACATCAATCATTTGTGAGAATTCCCCATGGAAGGGTACGATTCTTCCTGTCATCTTATAATTATCAATTCTTCACAACTATCGGCGATTTCTTTATATTTAAAAGACTCAGCAGGGATATCTGTCTTTCGATAAAGAATACTTGGCAACTATGTAGCAATGAATAAGTTGACGAAATAAAGTATAACGTTCTTTTGATATTCCTGGTGCGAATTTGGATAATTTGTTGGTCGAAAAGCACTTGTTGGTACTTTCGATGATTTCACATGTTTCAAAAGTTATACTTGGATATACATAAAGTTGATAACTGAGTGTAAAGTTTGGTTATCGGATTCAATCTCTGAAATCGTTCTTTCACATTTCACCATGCAGTGCTCATTTTCACCCAAGATATCACCTATCTGACTTTTGTATGAAGAATTTGCATTAAAACTTGATGGAAACTGTGAAATTTCAAATAAATTTTATTAATTCTTGATACTGGATCTGTTTGTGATATTTTCTGTCATAAATTACACTACTGCACACAATATGATCATAATAACGAAAATATTGATAGGAATGTGACATTCTAGTGGTAAATTGCATCGACAATATTCTTGATAGTATGAAATCAACATTCACACTGAGATTTTTTTTAGAGTGTAGGAATGTCTTTTCTGGTTATATTTGTGATGTCCTGAGGTACTCCGCAATAGGAATATCCTTTTCTCGTTACTCTTGTGATATTTTAAGGATCTCACAATGGGACATTGTAACCTCTCAGAGACCTCAATGCGAGTTATGTGTTACCTGGGAAATATTTCACGTGGCTGGGCTAGATCACCTCGTCGCTCTGTGTTCCCCAAAGAGGAAAGCGTCATTCAGGGGTAGACAAAAACCCAGGGTTTCATGGTTATCACCAATCATCAGTGTAACTTAGCTGACACTGATTGAGACTGAAGGCGTTCTAAGGAAACTTAAATCCGTCGGTGGCGAACTGGTAGGGAAAGAATGCCACCAGCGGCACCCATGGGGATCCTTACGAACTCGAATATTTGTTGATGATTAAAATCAATTAATATTTTACCGTGTGTCTTGTTTTAGTTATTGGCAATTAGCCACAGTTCACCTCATTCAATGTTGACTGGTTGGTGGTTTATCTGACCACACTGAACCGGGCGTTTTCAGTCCGTAAAGGTCGCTTTGTAGGTAGATGGCATTGCTATTCCTTGATCCTCTTACGGTAAAAGAATGAACTTCGCTGAACATCGCTCAAGGTTTCTTCATAGCAGAGGGTCGGAGTTCGTAAGGATCTCCATATATGCCGCTGGTGGGATTCTTTCCCTACCAGTTCGCAACTGATGGATTTAAGTCTCCTTAGAACGCCTTCAATATCATTCAGTGCCAGCTTAGTCATACTGATGATTGGTAATAACCATGAAACCCTGGGTTTGTGTCTGCCCCTGAATGACGCTTTCCTCTTCGGGGAACACTGAGCGATGAGGTGATATTTCATCAATATACTTAGTTCTGAATAATAGCTATCAAATCAAATATATTTTGAAATCTAATCATCATACCCAATTGCAACAACATTAAGAGTTGTCAACTGGTATTGGGTGACTGAAAAAATGCTCTATACCTACATGAGAATGTTTTGATGAAGTTTCAAATTCTACATCGAAAATAATAAATAAAACGCTCAATTTAAATGAGCCTTACATGATAAAGGTAATTAATACATTTGAATAATAATGCGATATCGAATTAATTAATTCACAGATTTTTTTATTTACAGTTCCATTCAAAATGTTGCAATGAAACTCCTTTACTGATACATCCCTTATTTTACCTTATTATTCTGTTCCAAACAAATGGGGTTTACATATTATGTCCAAACAGATGTCTGATTAATGAAAAAGTCAATTGATTTTTGATTGGTGGAAAGTGAACTTTGTCGCTTGTCAGTTTTCATTTACTCGTTTGTCAGAATCTGCGAAATCGACTCTAGCGCCACCATCGTTTTCAGAGTGAAGTAGTACACCAAAGTACGTGATTTGACAATTATAGGTCCATTTTTCGGCCGAAAATTTTAACAGGAATTAGCAGGGAGTGTCGACTTCTATGCATCTTGGTACTGATAATATACATGTGTACATATGGGATTATAGTCAAGTTACACTAAGGATTTAGTCATGACAATCAAAAGGCTCCTTAACAAATACAACACAAGCCCAGGAGAACTAACTCTGTGTGGATTTTGCCTATTCCCTAACTCGGCACCCCTCCCCCCGCCCAAATTTAAATTCACATAGTTCCTTCTTCCCCAGAACTCTTTAACTTTAAAGCAACCTTTAGTTGGACATTATGAACCAAAATGTCAATATAAAGGATACTTTAAATTTAAAGGGACTTACGGCCGGTTTCATAATAAGTTTTAAAGTCTCTTTAAGTTTAAAGCATCCTTTAGTTGGACATTTTGAACCAAAATGTCACTTTGAAGGATACTTTAAATTTAAAGGATCTTTAAAATTTATTATGAAACCGATCGTTATTATTATTATGAAACATGCCGTAACCGTACAAAATCTGGTGCACGATGTTTTCATCACCAAGTGTCTGAAGTTTCAGAATGTTATAATCGCGGTATGGCTAAGAACAACTCTGATTAAGGTATCCGCCATTACCAACTGACTTGATAGATGATCGAATTATAATTATTCACAGTGCTCTTCCTCCTTTATCTCGTCCAATACTACACGGAAAGAAATCTATTATCAAACCAAGAATCAAGATATTCTTGGAATATTCGAGTTGTTTCGAGTATATATTGGATTGGAACAAGTATAAAGGGAAAATTTGTATACTTGGAATGAATTTATTTTACTTCAAAAACTTATACTTAATTGAAGAATGAACTTCTCTATCCGAGTAAATGATCAATTCATTTCAAACCATTCAGTTCAATCAATTCGAGAGTTCTTCTATATTTCAGGTAACTATATGATATCTTAAGGCCTGGTTTCGCTAGTGCGTCGGATTCATGCAGTGACTGCGTGCAGCGAATGCTTGCGTCCGCTGCGTCGTCGGAGTGGTTTCATTAGGTGCAGCGGAACTACTGCAGCCGGCATTATTATTTGTGTTCTGTGAGTCGTCAGTGAAAATTGGTTAGCAATGGAGTATGTACTTGCGCTTCATATTTTGGAAGAAGAGCAGAGAATGAATTGATTTTGAAATATCTGAAGCAAAAAAATTAAAAATGGTGACCTGTGCATTTAATGTGTAAAAACAGGGATGAGGAAGGTATCTTCAACAACCTCATAACGAGACATCTTCTAGATAATTAAGAAAAATTCCAACAAGAACGTAGAGCTCGAAATTATGAATATAAAATTGTACAAAACTGTTCATATTAGCATAGGAAATAAAATTTTTTTTAAATATAACTTCATTTCAACTGTTTTCTCTCCATTTCTGTCGCGATCATTTTCCATATGTTATCTTTAACATACCTCGGACACATACTGCGTGGAGAACGCTACCACTTTCAACGTCTTATTCTCCAGAGTAAAATTGAGGGAGGAAGAAGAGGAATGGGCAGAAGAAAGTTATCATGGCTTAGAAATATCCTTCAATGCACGGGGATAAAGGACTTCCAAACATTGCAGAATGCTGCATTCAATAGAAACATATGATGGGAATAGATGAGGATAAACGCCTTCGCAGGAATCTGCACGGCACTAAAAAAAGTAGATCTTTAACATTATTAGTTTTATAATTATCATGAGATGCATCATATATATGCATCTATTTTGCGAAACTAATTCAATGAGATTAATCTCTCCGTCCCTTTTGAATTTATCGACACTTAGTTTCTCTTGTTTTCGCTGCAGCGACGTCGCACAGACTGGTACCCCAAGCAGTCAGCCGTTTGGCGGTTGCAGTGCTGTTGCGTCGGACGCCGTAGCGAAACCACTTCTTCGTAGTTCCGAAGCAGCAGTCTATTCGAAAGACGGTGCAGCAACTTTCTGCAGTTACTGCATGCAGCCGACGCACTAGCGAAACCAGGCCTTTAAATTCGAAAATATAATACTCTTAGTTCGAGAATTGCAGCATCCTTATTCCATATTATATATCCAAGGAGTTGGTTTTCTTGAAATAATAACTTCTACTAAAACATATCATGAAGTTATGAATTGAATTTTGGAATTATCACTTTTATGTATGAGGTATTATTTAATTCATTATTTTATTTATCCAGCATATTCAGCCAAAACAGATTAAATCGACCATGAAATATTGCCAGCAAAACGTTCAGAATGAATACGATAAGTTATTAGTTAATTATATAGCCGATTTAATTCGAATTCCAATCTGAAACCAAAGTTGAAATAGACTTTCTTCTCAGATTTCAATACGAAAATTATCGGCAAATGTTTAATGTCGGTCAAAGTACATACCGAGCCATTACCGCCAAATTATCGTAAGCGACACTTTTGTCGAAAATGCGTTTTCTATCGCAACCAGTATTTTAAGAAGTAACGGACCCATCCCTGTTGATGTTTCCCTCAAAAAATGAAGTTTTAACTTTATAACGGTTTATTTTTTGAGGGAAACATCAACAGGGATGGGTCCGTTACGGCTTAAAATACTGGTTGCGATAGAAAACGCATTTTCGACAAAAGTGTCGCTTACGATAATTTGGCGGTAATGGCTCGATACATTGTATGGATTTCAATATAAAGTTAGAACTCAAGAGCTAATTATAAAAATGTAATTAAAACAAATATTTGATTTCTAATGTCAAAATTTTTTCGGATAACTTTCCTTTTACGTTTTGTAGAGATATTATCTTCAAAAATAAGTCTATGAGAAATCTCTGAATTTTCCATAAAATGAGTGCAAGAGTCTTAGTGAAATACATATACAGGGCATCCCAAGTTCGAGTGCTTATTAGACGTTTCTGGAGAACTGGACCTATTTGATATCTGAAAAGTGGGACTATGATATTGTACGACATGCCCTACCGACCTAAAATATTATTAAAGCCTGAACACTGTATACAGGGTATGAAAATAAATTTCTCGAAAACTTTTTTTTTCAGATTTTTTCGTTTCTGATATGACCGATTGTTCAATTCTGAATATCTTTCTATTCGAATTGTTTCTAAAATATCGAAAAAAAACTGAAAAAAAATGTACATATATGCATTGTTACTATTATGTTCCTTATTCCTCTGCTCAATATCTTACGTTTTAGAAGAAGAAGAATGTGGATATATTATGCATCATATGAAATTCAAAAAACTCGTCACAGGGTGTTTCACATATTGTGTCAGAAATGGTGATGAGAATTTGCCATAACTTTTGGATTCAACAATGAAGAATACCGATAGTTCCATGAAGAGATAATGCCTTCAGAATCAATATTTTGAAAGTTATTCGAGATTTTGTACTTCACGTTATGCGTAGAGTCAATTGCATGCAATGCACATTGATTCCTATGAATGCATCGCCCTAACAATAATCTGTGACCATAGAAAATCAAATATTCTAGTAATTTATTATTGACAGGTGTATCTAATCTTATAATTTGAAACTTTTGCAGGATGTAGTTTAATGTTAATTAATTTTTGACACAGTATTTGGAACACCCTGTGACGAGTTTTTCAAAATTCACTATTCACACATTTTTCTACTTCGAAGACGTGAAAACGTTTTATGCTTAAGATATTGAGTGTAGGAATAACGAAGATGATACCGACAACGCAGTTCCAAATTCTTTTTTCATTTTTATTTCGATATTTCAAAAACTAATTCGACGAATGCAATGATTCGAATGGAAAGATATTCTAAAATGAATATCATATCAGAGAAGACTCGAACTGGGTCCCCAGTTCGTATATATATCTTTTTCCAAATCGATTTATAATACAATATTATGCCCCAGTGAAGTAAAACTATTAGAGAGAAAAAATCATCACACGAATAAGTGACTCAACAAAGATCATCAAATCTGTTACATTCTGGAAAATATTCCTGTTATTTAGGAATTCCGTAATATTGAAAGAGAGAGGTAATTTGTTGAACAAATCGTTGATTATCAAAATTTGAGTGAAACCATTAGTTATCTTAATGAAATTTTCATTCACTTGATTCAAGTGTAATATTTAGCAATATACTAACTCGCCAATTCTTCTTCCAGTAGTTAGCCAATGAAAACTCCCTAATCCACCTGCGATCATTTTTATCGTATTCCAAGTATATGAATTTCTGCATCCACTAGATTCAAGTAAATTATTCAGCAATATACTGAAAAGCGCCCTCTACGAGATCTATGCGGTTCGCGAAGTATATCACTCTTGACTTGATTCGAGTTGTTCGTAACCCGTCTTTTAAGGAGTTAATTTGCTTAGTGTTTCAGAAAAGGTTTTAATATTGTTTGGTTAAATATGTAATACTTAATGAGAGAATGGGGATGCTCGGACAGTGTTATAAGGATATTTCAAGGTAAGTCCAGTATATATTAGAATTTATATTGTGATTCAGAAGAAAAAGATGAATTCTGGTATAATCTTATTATACGTTTCAAACCACAAATCTATTTTCTCTTGAGTCTTCAAATAATAGTCTTGGTGCTCATCTTTTAAATTTCCGACATGATTCGTTACCAAAAATACTTATCCTGTTTCATTGAGAATACCACTTTTTCAGAACACGATTTTTGGCGCTCTTGTTCCTCGGAACAGAGTGCTTATCAATTTGCCCAAATGTCTGTAATTTTCGAATTTTTGGCTGAAAATAGTTTTAAACGATTTGGATCGTCTCACTGATCAATAATCCGTGGTCGAAATCGATTCTGTCCGGCCGGCTGGCCATTAACACGATATCTCTCGAACGAAAGGATTAAGAGGATTGAAATTTGCAGGGTAGGTTTGGACCATAAATATCTCTGACCAGTTCGTCATAGGGTAAAATCCACCATGCGGTTTCGGAGTTATAGCCGTTTTTAGTGAAAAGATTTTTTATGAATATTTCAGAAACTATTATGTCTATCTGTCTGAAATTTAGCATCGAACTGTAGAATAACAACCGTTATATGCATGCGAAGTTTTGTATTGATCAGGTTGCCGTAAAGTGTAAAAAAAAAATTTTTAAGTTTCAAAATTTTGTTTCTACAATAACTCTCAAAAGAGAATGAGCTAGGCAGTTGAAATTTTCAGAGTACGTTTAGGAGATAAATATATCGGTTGAGTTTGTTTTTAGGCAAAACTGGCCAGATGGTTTTGGAGTAACGAAAAAAATTTTTTTTTTACATTACAAATTTCAAATTCGTTTTTTTTAAGATGCAATTTCACCATGAAAATTCATTGATCTTATTTTCAACACTAATAAGCTAATACTTCCGGAGATATGATTTTTCGAAATTTCAATAATGAATTGTACTTCTATGTTTTTCACAGAATGCTGTACTTAATTATTCTATCTATGAATTATTATATGATCTGTGTTCTTACATGTCATCATATTTTCCTATGAGAAGGTCTGTTTGATTTTAATTCCTCTCATGATGCAGTTCTATCGTAAGAATCCATTTATATCATTCCCGGAGACCAATATAATTTCGGAGATATGAATTGTCAAAGTTTGAACAAGAGCGCCAACGCTCCTGTCTACAGGGCTTTCCCACATTTGTTTCAACCTTCATCAATTTTCTTCGATGCTTTTGAGATATACAGGGTGCGGCTTTCAACTTGAGACGGTAAATTATCTCAGAAACTTTGTACTTTAACTAAAATGTTTCAAGTGAAAGTTGTTAGGTATAAAGGAAAAAAAATTGACATTTTTTTTAAACTTGACTTCAAGGTTATTTCAAGATCAACTTGATTTTTGTAAATAGAAAGGCATATTCTTAAGAGCAGATTCTCATTATTCATATAGAAGGAGTAACTTTTGTTTGAAACTTCTTTCATCGGATTTCAAATTCACATGAGAAATGCCTGCAGGGATATAGATGCGATGTAATGAGTCATTTATTAAAAATGTGGGAAACCCGTGTGGACAGCAGCTTTGGCGCTCTTATTCAAACTTTGACAAATTATATCTCCGAAACTATTGATTTCTCAGAGTTGGGAATGATATCAATGGAATCTTATGATAGAGCTGTATCATAAAATAAAATAAATTAAATAAGAATCCATTGATATCACTCCCGAAGCTCCTGTCCAAAGGGCTCTCCCACTTTTTCAATTTGGCTTCTGTGTGTCAATTCTCAAGAATTTTCGTAATTGAATTCAAAACATAGGTCTATGACTCATCTCATGTTGGATTTATATACATCAGGAAATTATAATTAGAGTATTCTGTGAAATCATATAGAATTGAGAATAATTATTGAAATTTTGAAAAAACATATTTCCGAAAGTATTAGTTTGTTAAAGTTTGGAATGACATCAATGGATTTTTACCAATAACGAACCTAACCCAGATGTGTATCTCCTAAACCTACTCTGAAAATTTCAACTGTCTGGCTCATTCCGTTCGAGAGTTATCGTGTTAACGGACGGCCTGCCGGACAGAATCGATTTTGTTACCATGGATTCTTGATCAGTGAGTCCAACCAAATCGTTTAAGACCATTTTCAGCCAAAAATTCGAAAATCACAGACATTTGGGCAAATTGATAAGCACTCTGTTTTGAGGAACAAGAGCGCCAAAAATTGATAAATGTATCGAAGTCCATCCATCATTTTGAAAATTTACTGATATGATATGAAATTATTAAAAACATAATTATTATCAAAATTATTTTTAATTTTTTCCAACTGTTTAAATAAAATTTAGTTCAATATTTTGTAATCCGATGAAAAAAGGTTGACCAGATCCACAACCTCAAGAGGAAACAAGGAGAAATTCGGCCCATCATGGAAGAATCACAACCAAAAAGTCATTTCATGGAGAACTTATTGGAATTTTGTATATATTGTTTTTTTCATCATTAATATTTTCTGCAGGACCGGAACCGGAAGCGGCCGTCCAACAAACCAGCAAAACCTTCTTCACCCCGTGAGGCAACTTCTGGGAAGGGAGGAGTTATACGTTCAGATCCAGGAGTTCCCAACACAACCAAATGCTACCAGAACAGGGCAGGGACATTCCCACTCCTGCCACTCTGCTGAATGGCATATTTCCATCATACATATATTGAACCCTTTCTTCGTTCTAGTTACTCTAGTTAGTCTTGACATATTCGGGATCGCGAATTCATATACGAATCGTCCGTCACATTTTCCATCCTTTGTAGATAGTAAATAAATGTCAGTAGCTCACTACTAAAACATAATTCGCCTGACTCATTCTTTGGTCGTCTTAGAAAAATTTGTTATTTGTGGCTCTTCTGATGTTACTTTTTATGTTGATATTTCAGAATATTAACGAATCTTTATGTGATCAAATATGTGATAATATACCTATTCTTTTATAGGATTATGATTTTTGTGCATGGAATGGAATGTTCATTTTCTTTACTTTTTTTCCTAGCTCAATTATAATAATTGTATTATTATTATTATTAATTATTGATTAATATTATTGTGATTCTTTGTACCTAGTCAGGTTGTTTTATTTGTTGAATAACTCAGTAGCATTTTCTTTATATTTGTTCTCATTGATTTGTCTTTTTTATATTTTTGTTTTGTTCATGTTTCTTTTAGAAGAATGATAAATGTGTTTTCGAATAATGTAAACCTCGTTTCATAAATATAATCCTTATTCTAAAATCATAGCAATGGGCAGTCTTCAAATAATTCAAAAGATTGAACTGACTCTCATAGTAAAACCTCAAACTTAATTCTAACGAATATCTCTATGTCCTCAGAACAAGCATAAAATAGATTTTCAATTGATACTATAAATTACTTATTTCAACATACATTCATTCTTCGGTAAGAAAATAATTAGTCTTCGAATTAAGTATAAGATTGATTTTTACAGAGTAGAGTAAAAACTAATATGAAGAAATCCAATTTTTCCTCTTGAGAACATACTAAATTCAAACTGAATATTCAGAATTCTCATTGGTTCAGAGTGAGAATATAAATGGATTGAATGAAACTGGTATTTATTTCTTGCAAGTGGACCGAAAACTAAATCTGAAGTTATAATTTACTTCACAAAAATTGTTTTCTAAAGACGAGTATTAAATAAGATTCGATTTGAAAATATGATATGCTCATTTCAACATTTTCGTAATGTTGGATTAAGTAAATTTATAACGTTCATTCAAGTTTTTGGTATCTTTCCTTCAAACGAAGAATCCACTGATATTAAGATGTACAACAATTCATTTTGAAACAATGTTTCACTTGTACGAAATATTCTAAATACTCATTTCAACAATTTTACTATACTTTCACGGAATATTTAAATATTCTTGAATCAATAAAACGTAATTTATTAAATTCAAGTATATGATCTACTCAGACGAAACAATTAGTTTATTTGAATTCTGAGAATAAAGTATATTTGAATCAACTACATCATATTCTTGCTCATATATGACTCTATCGTTTACTTCAATCGAATATTATTCACTTAGTTCGAGAATAGATTTCTTTCCGTGTATATTTCTTCCAGGAGTATCGAGTTCCTCCCATTTCACTCTTGAGCGAAATTGACAATGAAATTCCTCTAGTCCTAGTCTAATGGAGTTATCCTCAAGAAAGGATTTCCGTTTCCGTCCTCGCTACGGTACGCGTAGCTATCTGAATTATTTGTTACCTTATCCGAACAATTTGGAAACAGTTCGCGTTCGGAACGTAGCCCCACTGAGCTTTCCACAGCTTACGACTAATTTGATTGTATACAAAACATTGTATTCCTCCTGACATCCAACAGGTATAATTAATGTCAGCGCTCATTCAACTTCTACATGGGGTAGACGATAGATGGTTGGTGTTATACGGATGCTGTAGAAGAAATTCCCGGAAAACGATCAACAAGGCCGAGTTTCCGGAGTTTCATTTAAAGATTGATATCTTTTAGACAGTGGCGGATTGATGATTTCCTACGCTCGAAATCTTCCGGGCCCCCCTTCAGATTCGGTTTTTTCAAAATAAACATAAATTTAAATGAAAAAATATAAGGTAGATAAATTCAAATATATCAAATGAATTAAAATCAATAATCAACACAATTGTAAGCAATTTAACAAGAGTATATCAGGAGCAAAATACAAATAAATATTTCTTTCTACAAAAAAGAAATAAACATGAACATGAAAAATTAATGAAAAATAAAAATAGAATAAAATATGAAATTCAGTCAGACTCGGACATAGTGTCGCACAAATATTACTGCAACTGTGAAGATACCTAAATAATTAATATTTTCTACTACATAATGTGTTACATCACACAACCGAAATATTGATATTTATCATCAAAATCCGAACCGATGAGCTCACAATACAGGAAACATGTTCAACTGATACACAACAAGAATGGTGAGAAATGAAGACCATTTAGTACCTATAGTGAATCAGTCTATGGGGGATGGCCGAAAATTGAAAAGAAATGAAATATATATATTTAAACGAAAATATCCATATTATTATATTCAAACACAAATATCCGTATATTTAAACCGAAATTATTTGTTTTATTCCTAATTTATTATTCAAATCAAGTTCGAATTCACCATGGTAAATTCGATTAAGAGAGTGTCCAATACAGGAGAACGGACAATATAATTCACCATGGTAAATCGATTAAGAGTGTCCAATACAGGAGAATGGACAATAGAACATACGCGCAAAAGCTCCTGACTTCACGTTAGTGATTGAACCAATTTTTTTTTAGTATTTTTTTTAAATTTTCTAGAGATACACACGACTTTATATCGATATTCTACAACTAGTTACCAAGCTTCAATTCGATCGAGTTTATATTTTTTGAGTTATCGAGGAAATAATATTCCGGGTGGGTATACCTCCGGAACCGTTGGACCGATTATGCCCATAAACAAACTTAACTCTCCCATTCGGATACGCAACATATCCTGAAAATTACCTACCTCCTTTCGTTCAAAAGTTATCGAGGCAACGGTCACCCATCCATCTACTGAACTCACACAATATATATCCAATCGTGTTCAAACTTAGAACTTGGTAGTCGGGTTAGGTTTTGAAGGCTCTCGCAAAATTTCAGCGATATCGGATGAATAGTTTTTGATATATAGAATTTTTTTCAATAATTTTCAATGATATTTTAAAAATTTTCTGGTGATACGATCCTTACAAAATTTTGCAAGAACTTTCGCATTGGCATTCTACATCTTATAACCATGTTTGAATGGGATCGGTTCTATATTTTTAGAGTTATTGAGGAAATAACAACCAAATTCCATATGGGTATAATTCCAAAACCGTTTGGCCGATTATGCTTATAAACAAACCCAAATGTCGCATTCAGATGTACAACCTAACCTGAAAAATTCAAATCGCTTTCTCTTTCCGTTCTCAGGTTATCGAGATATGAAAAATATTTTTTAATAATTTTTTTTAAACTTTCTAGCGATACGATTCTCACAAAATTCCACAAACATGCTTAGGTTTATTTTCTATTCTATTCACCAAGTTTCAATTCGATCGGATTCATATTGGTTGAAAACAAAATTATTACTCGGAAAGCATTGGGCCGATTATGCCTATTAACGAACTTGTCCGTCGTATTGGGATGCGCCACCTACCCTGAAAATTTCAAGTCGCTAGCTCTATCCGTTCTCAAGTTATCGTGGCAACGGCCGGACAGAATCAAATTTGATCTCGAATTGTTCATCGGGGAGTCGAACCAAATCGTTTGAGACCATTTTCGGCGAAAAATTCGAAAATTAGAGACATTTGGGCAAAATGATAACGCGATGTTCCCCAGAACATACGCGCAAAAATAATGCTTGTGCTGTACGCATCTCCCCAATTTTAGCACTGTGTCTCCAAAGATGAAGACAGTAGATGACCTCAAGCGTGACGTTATAAATGTAAAAAATATTCGTAAAGTTGAAATATGTAAAAACGGCTACACTTAGCTATAGGGAATGCTGAAGAAAGGTCAGCTAGAATTAGCTGATGAATCCAAAAAAGCAATTGCAAATACCAAGTCGTTTCGAAAATATATTCATCCAAAAGATCACACCTAACTTTAAATTTTAGAACCATAGGATTTTTTCAATTTGTACAGGTTCGTACAGGTTTCAAACAATCACTCTGTGTATTTCTAAATGTGGCCAATTCGATGCCCCGCTTTGCATTTCATACACAGTGCTTACCAACAACTCCGCACCAAGAGAGACTTTTCTTTTCTATTAATATTTGCGAATTTTGTTTTTCACAAAAAGTTGGTGCATCAAAAATGATATAAAACTCGGCTACCTGCAACTTTTGGTTCGAGCGGATATCACTATTTTTAAACCAAAATCTTATTTTGTTAATTATCTCGGAAAATTCAACCTTTTTGCATGAAACCCTTTAAGTAAACTTTTTCGGCGCTCTTGTTCCTCGGAACAGAGTGCTTATCAATTTGCCCAAATGCATATGAATGTTATCTGTGTTCATGCATTTCATCATTGTCATCTCATCTACAGATGAGCTATTAGTGTTCTATGGAGAAGAGACAAAGTATGATTGAATGCAAAATGACCAACGGAATAACCTCAGCTATCGTAGATAGCTGTTGTATAATCCATATGGTGATGGTGGAAATATATTCTTTGGTAAAATAGATAATCATATTGGGTTCAGAATATCTTCAGTAAAAACAAAACTGCATTATTGTCAAGTTTTAATTGATATAATATAATTTTCAGAGTAGATTTGAGGAATTATTATCTCGGATAAGTTCGTTATTGGGGAGAATGGGTTTGTTTGAATTTAATTTATTTCATGATGTAGTTCTATCGTAAGAATCCTTTCGTAAGTTAAACAAATTGGTTTCAGAATATCTTCAGTAAAAACAAAACTAGAATATTGGCTAAGTTCCAATTGATATAATATAATTTTCATATAATTTTATTGAGTAGAATTGGTCTGTTGGTTTTGGATTAATGATTTTTGGCACCCTTTTTTAATTTAAATTCTTTTATAACGTTTGAATTCAATTCATTTTATGATGAAGTTCTATCAAAAGAATCTATTGATATCATTCCCAACTCTGAGAAACCAATACTTTGGAAAATATAATTTGTCAAAGTTTGAACAAGAGCCCCAAAGCTCCTGTCCACAGGGCTTTCCCACTTGTTTCGACATATCTGTGATCATAGAAACTTGAAATGGATCTAACGATGGATATTCATGACTAAATTCTATTTCATTCGAAAAATTGAGCTATAAATTGACATTTTACAGCCAGATTTGCATTCTAGGGTTCCTCAGATGTGAATTGAATGTGAAATTGAAAGATTTTAATGGCGAAAATACGAATAGAGGCAACTTTGCACCAGAATGAAACGAGTTTTGAGGGAAATTGGAACAAATGTCGAAAAACCAAACAAAATTTTCTAGTTACACCTATATTCATGCTGACACTAATATTGTCTAGTCCCCGAAAAAAAATTCTGTTAGGTAATTAATCAATTTTTGAAAAAGTTATAAGCAAAAAAAGAAAGAATATTTTTCATGGATTTCAAGCCTGAATTTTTGCACATTCATCTAAATTGTAATTTGAAACGTTACTTAGAACGTTTGCTAGAAAAAGTTCAAATTTTCCGAGATGTATATGACGAATCCTTCACATTTCCTGCTAAAACGGGAGAAGGGGTCGATTTCGAGCGAAATACGACGTATTTTATCACTGTCCACGACTAATTTTTCCTCAATTTCCGTCACGATGCCGATTGCTATGTGCCCGATGGAAAAAAATCCAGTTCGACGCCTTTACTCGTTTCAGGGTGTTTAAATTAACGTTTTGCTGGTAACTTAATGAAATCCTAAACGACTGAAACGAGGCATATGCATGGTTAGTTACGCATGACGTTCAGGTCGAAGTTTTCTGACTCGCTATACTGGTGTAGGTAGTGGTGTATTATTCCTCTCTTTATTCCTTTATGGTAGTTGGAAATCCCGAGCGTCTGACCAACTTGTATAGATATAAAGGATCAAACTATCGCAATGTTGATACGCCTTCGGCATGGGGAATATTCAGTTTGGAATTCTGATAAAATTAACCAACATCCCGATATTCACGCCAGATTGGATTTAGATTTAGAAAGTTTTTAATCTCTCTTACCAGGGAGCTATCAATAGAGCACCGTCAGCACTCTATGGTCTGCGAAGGAAATAAGAGTAAGGGGGGCAAGTAAACAATTTTATAAAGTGGTTACGTGCATTTTGGTGTATCGTTACTGTCTTTGAGGACGATTATTAACTGAAAAAGCCCTGTGGATAGGAGCTTTGGCCCTCTTGTTCAAACTTTGACAAATCATATCTCCGAAAGAATTGGTTTCTCAGAGTTGGGTATGATATCAATGGATTTTTATGACAGAACGGCATCATAAAAGAAATTAAATTCAAAAAGGGTCATTTAAAAAATTGGTTCAAGCTCTGACGTGAAGTCCGAAGCTTTTGCGCGTATGTTCTATTGTCCATTCTCCTATATTCATCGAATTTATCATGGTGAATTATATTGTCTGTTCCATATAGGAGAATGGACTATAGAACATACGCGCAAAAGCTTCTGACTTCACGTCAGTGCTTTTACTAATTTTTTTTCAATTTTCTAGTAATACGATCTTCACGAAAATTTGTAAAAATTGTTTCGTCTGCATTCTATACCTTTTCAAGTTCAATTTCGGAAATAGTAAAACCAATTTCGGAAAAAGTAAATCCAATTTCGGACAAAATATTCAGATTTACTTAGTACAATTTCCGAAATTGCTTTTACTTTTTTCGAAATTGGTTTTCCTTTTTCCGAAATTGAAACTTGAAAAGGTATAGGCTTGTTATTTTTTGAGCTATTGAAGAAATAGTATCCAAATTTCAGATTGATATAACTCCAAAACCATTTGGCCGATTATGCTAATTAACGAACTTAAATGTCGCACTCAGATGCGCAATCTACTCTGAAAACTTGCAAGTCGCTATTACTTTCCGTTCTCAAGGTATCGTGAGATACATTATATTTTTTCGTAATTTGTGTAAGATTTTCTACTGGTACGGTCCTCACCAAATTTCACACACATATTCATGCCGATATTCTACAACTGGTTAGCAAGCTTCAATTCGATAGAATCTATATTTTTTGAGTTATCGAGGAAATAATATTCCAGATAGGTGTAAATCCGAAACCGTTGGTCCGATTATGGCCAACAGCGAACTTAACTCTCCCATTCAGATGCGCTACTTACCCTGAAAATTGCAGGTCCCTATCTCCTCTCGTTCAAGAGTTATCGAGTCCTCACAAAATTTTACCTACGATATTCTACAACTTGTAACCAAGCTCTTCCATTCGGATGTGCAACCTACCCTGAAAATTGCAAGTCCCTACCTCCTTTCGTTCGAAAGTTATTGCGGCAACGGTCACCTATCCAGCTACTGAACTCACACAAGGCTGCTCGGATCTCCAACAATATAAATCCGATCGTGCTCAAACTTTGAACTTGGAAGTAGAGTTAGGTTCTGAAGCTTCTCGCAAAATTTCAGCGAAGTCGGACGAATAGTTTCTGATATATATAAATTTGTTCAATGATTTTTTAAAAATTTTCTAGTGATACGAAATTTTGCAAGAATTTTCGCGTTTGCTATCTACAACTAATAACCATGTTTGAATTGGATCGGTTTTGAGTTTTTCGAGTTATTGAGGAAATAACAACATTATGTGAGATGGGTATAACTCCAGAACCGTTTGGCCGATTATGCCTATAAATAAACTCAAATGTCGCATTCAGATGCACAACCTAACCTGAAAATTTCAAGTCGCTATCTCTTTCCGTGAACAGCCCCTGGAGCACAATTTGCTATTTTGTCATTCAGTGCTTATCGATTTTTTTTGTGAAAAAATACTGAAAGCCCCAAGCTTGAGCGTACTGGTTAATCCGCAACTGGATTGGAACCAGCAGAAGAAATTTACAAAAGAGTTGTAATTTATATTTTACAGATATTTTGTAGAGTTTTCGAAATCAAACCCAGAAAAACACCATTGAATGATGTAGGTTTATGTACTTTAATAATTACAATAAACCGATTAACAATCGACATTGCCGAAGAAATTTTTACAATGATCGAGGAGGAGCTAACAACAAATAGAAGATGCTTTTGTCCATACTATCATCGAAGGATACAAGCGTTACAACTGCAAAGATCATCCTTTCAGAAGGAGAATTTCGTCTGTAGTACCAGGACAATGAAAATATTTCAATGATGTAACAATTCTGAAGGAAATTGGTGATATATTGCTCATAAATAGTCCTTGTTTTAGTGCCTGGTTCGCGTATCCAAGGAACACACTTTCAATAGATCTCAATATTTTTATTTATGACCGACTCATTCAGGCGTGATAATTATATAACTCTCGACATAAGTCGAACAGATTTTTATGACTAGAAGTGTATCATAAGACACCAAGTATTTTCGAATGAGTGATATATATTTTTTGTTATTACTGCATGCGAATCTGGCAGCAGCTGACAACAATTCTTGTAGTTGCGCGGAACATCGACCGTGATAATATCTATAGAATAAGCACAAGTCGGCAACTATCCTTCGATGTTCCAACGACTGAAGACTGGCTGTTGGGGGCGCGGGTTTTATACTGACGCGATATCGCATATAAGATACCGCGTATAAGTTACTTTTAATATTGCGGCATGCGCAAACAGATACTTTTAATCTTAAGGGATGCGATAAAAAAGGTTCACAGTGACACGACAGCGGAGCATATCTCATGCACGATATCTCACAGCCTGTGCAGCTTGTCTATCACAAGGTGATTTGTCGTATGCGATATTTCGCTTCGGGCGCATATTCGTTAATAATGTAATGAGAAAAGAGTTGCCACTAAATTTATCGCGTACCGGTTTATCGCGAGCAGTCTAAACCTTCCATGAGATATATCGATCAGATATTTTTCATGCGATATATTTTATAAACGATATCGCGTCAGTACAGTATGGATTGCGCCATATAGTTGGACAGTCAATCTCTCGTACTGTTTTTGGCGCTCTTGTTCCTCGGATCAGAGTGCTTATCAATTTGCCCAAATTTCTGTAATTTTCGAATTTTTGGACAAAAATGGTCTTTAACGATTTCGTTCGACTCACTGATCAAGAGTCCGCAGCCAAAATCGATTATGTCCGGCCGGTCCGGCCTTTAACACGATAACTCTCGAACGGAATGACCTAGGCAGTTGAAATCCATTGATATCATTTTCAACTCTAACAAGCTAATAATTTCGAGATATGAATTTTGAAAATTCAATAATAAATCGTAATTATGTAATTTCACAGAATGCTTTTATCGAAAATTAACGTCCGTATTTGTGCTATGAATATCATGACCTGTATTAAAAAAAAAGCGTTATTTTCTCTTTTATGGCTCCTTTTACGCATTGCGTATTAACCTGGGCGTTTTCGCTCCCCAGTGGTCAACTGCATGAGACTCCAATCGGAGTACTTGCTAATTACCACATAGGGGAAAATAATGTACGTAGAGATCTGTAGTTTTTGGGTAGCCACAGCGAGGAGCTTGGTTGATTGAATTCCAGGTGTCACTTGTGTCTAAATTCTACTCACAAGGGATTGCTGGTTTTCTTTAAACCGGTTACTTCGTAGTGTTGTTTTCATCAGCGTTGAATTGTGCTCCACTGATGATTCCTAATAAGGATGAAACCGCGGTATGTAGCTTTTAGGAAAGCTAACCACTAATCGAAGATGAAAGGACTAGTAGAGACCAAAGTTTTGGAGCAATCCACAGAGTGAGTGTGTATGATTTCATCAAAGTTGAATAGCTACATACCGCGGTTTCATCCTTATTAGGAATCATCAGTGGAGCACAATTCAACGCTGATGAAATCAACACTACGAAGTAACCGGTTTAAAGAAAACCAGCATTCACTTGTGAGTAGAATTTAGACACAAGTGACACCTGGAATTCAATCAACCAAGCTCCTCGCTGTGACTACCCAAAACTACAGATCTCTACGTATATTATTTTCCCCTATGTGGTAATCAGCAAGTACTCGGATTCGAGTCTCATGCAGTTGACCACTGGGGAGCGAAAACGCCCAGGTTAATACGCAATGCGTAAAAGGAGCCATAAAAGAGAAAATAACGCTTTTAGGAAAGCTAACCACTAATCGAAGATGAAAGGACTAGTAGAGACCAAAGTTTTGGAGCAATCCACAGAGTGTGTATGATTTCATCAAAGTTGAATAGCTACATACCGCGGTTTCATCCTTATTAGGAATCATCAGTGGAGCACAATTCAACGCTGATGAAATCAACACTACGAAGTAACCGGTTTAAAGAAAACCAGCATTCACTTGTGAGTAGAATTTAGACACAAGTGACACCTGGAATTCAATCAACCAAGCTCCTCGCTGTGACTACCCAAAACTACAGATCTCTACGTATATTCTTTTCCCCTATGTGGTAATCAGCAAGTACTCGGATTCGAGTCTCATGCAGTGGACCACTGGGGAGCGAAAACGCCCAGGTTAATACGCAATGCGTAAAAGGAGCCATAAAAGAGAAAATAACGCTTTTAGGAAAGCTAACCACTAATCGAAGATGAAAGGACTAGTAGAGACCAAAGTTTTGGAGCAATCCACAGAGTGTGTATGATTTCATCAAAGTTGATAAGAGACAGGTCTGGTTCTATTCAAAATTCGTTACTCGTGATATAAAATACCTCCTGTTCTAGAAAACAAAGTATGATTGAATTCAGAATAAAAAAATTGGTTCAAGCACTGACGTGAAGTCAGAAGCTTTGGCGCGTATGTTCTATTGTCCATTCTTCTGTATTGGACACCCCTAATCGAATTAGGGGTGTCCAATACAGAAGAATGGACAATAGAACATACGCGCCAAAGCTTCTGACTTCACGTCAGTGCTTGAACCAATTTTTTTTTCGTGACTTTTTAAAAATTTTCTAGGGGTACAATTCTTGAAATTTTTTTTTTCGTCATTTTTTTCAAATTTTCTAGGGATACGATTCTTACAAAATTTTAAACACGTCTTTATGTTGATTTTCTACTACTAGTTACCAAGCACCAATTCGATCGAATATTTATTTTTTGAGTTATCAAGGAAATAATATTCCAGGTGGGTATAACTCGGAAACCGTTAGACCGATTATGCCCAAAAACGAACTCAACACTCTCTTTCGGATACGCAACCTACCCTGAAAATTGCAACTCCCTATCTCCTTTCGTTCGAAAGTTATCGAGGCAACGGTCACCCATCTACTGAACTCGCACAAGAATGCTCGAATCTCCAACAATATTTAACCGATCGTATTAAAACTTGAAACTTGGCAGTAGAGTTAGGTTATGAAGGCTCTTGCAAAATTTCAGCAATTTCAAACGAATAGTTACTGATATATAGAATTTTTTTTTTTATTTTCAATGATTTATTAAAAATTTTCTACAAATGCTATCCTCACCAAATTTTGCAAACATTTCCGCGTTGGCATTCTACAACTAATAACCATGTTTGAATTCAATCGGTTTAGTACTTTTTGAGTTAATGAGGAACAAAAACCACGAAATTTCAGAAAATTTCAGATGGCTATAACTCTGAAACCGTTTGGCCGATTATGCTCATTAACAAACTGAATAGTCGCGTTCTGGTGTTCATCCTAACCTGAAAATTTAAAGCCGCTATCTCATTCCGTTCTCAAGTTATCGTGACAACAAAAATATTTTTTAATAATTTTTTAAAAATATTCTAGCCATACGATTCGCACAAAATTCCACAAACGTGCTTAAGATCATATTCTACAACTACCCACCAAGTTTCAATTCGATCGGATTTATATTGGTTGAAAACAAAATTATTACTCGGAAACCACTGGGCCGATTATGCCCATTAACGAACTTGTCCGTCGTATTGGGATGCGCCACCTACCCTGAAAATTTCAAGTTGCTAGCTCTTCTCGTTCTCAAGTTATCGTGGCAACGGCCGGACGGCCGTACGGCCGGACGGCCGGACGGCCGGCCGGACAGAATCAAATTTGACCTCGAATTCTTCATTGGGGAGTCGAACTTAATCGTTTGAGACCATTTTCGTCAAAAAATTCGAAAGTTACAGACATTTGGGCAAAACTATAACGCGATGTTCCCCAGAACATACGCGCAAAAATGAAATAACCTCAGCTATCGCAGAATTATGAGGATTATAGTATATTATATTTTTTGGGTGATAATATAATGCCCTTGGATAATCCATGTGATGATGGAACTATATACATTGGTAAGTTAATCAAATTGGGTTCAGAATATCTCCAGTAAAAACAAAACTGCAATATTGTCTAAGTTTTAATTGATATAATATAATCTTCAGAATAGATTTGAGGAATGAATATCTCGGATAAGTTCGTTATTGGGTAGGAACGGTCTGGTGGTTTGGGATTAATAATTTTTGGCATTCTTGTTTTTTTTTTAATGAACCATTTTGGCGCTCTTATTCCTCGGAACATAGTGCTTATCGATTTACCCAAATATCTGTAATTTTCGAATTTTTTGATGAAAATGGTCTTAAACGATTTGGTTCGACTCACTGATCAAGAATTCGTGGTCAAAATCGATTCTGTATGGCCGGTCTAGCCGTTAACACGATAACTCTCGAACGGAATGCTACGCAGTTGAAATTTTCTGAGTAAGTTTGGGTGATTGATATCTCGGTTAAGTTCTTTATTGGGCAAATTTCACTCTTATGCCATATGTCACTTAAAATATTGTGGATCGCATAGCCGAGCACATTAAAAACAACAAAAAAGATCGCAAATTCCAGTATTGAAAAAATATTTGCTGATCCCATTCGAGCAGGACAACGTCTGTCCGGTACAGTTAAATACATAACATAAGCTAATCATTAAAGGATACTCTGGGAGGTATACTCATTATTAAAAGGTTTATTTCTGGGTTTTCTCTCCCACACTTTGAAAAATATCTATAAATTAAAAATTAATTATTTTGTGATTTGCTTCTGCATAAGAAACACAAGATATTTGTCAGAAGCAATCAATCGAACAATGTTGCCTAACAAACAACAACGAAACAACATCAACGAAGAAACAACTATATCGTTACGTTTCGGAGTCTATATCAGACTCCTTCGTCAGACACTTAACGAAAACCTTTAGAATTATTTTGTTTATAGTTTCGTTTAGTGTCTGACGAAGGAGTCTGATATAGACTCCGCAACGTAACGATATAGTTGTTTCTTCGTTGATGTTGTTTCGTTGTTGTTTGTTAGGCAACATTGTTCGATTGATTGCTTCTGACAAATAGCTTGTGTTTCTTACGCGGAAGCAAATCACAAAATAATGAATTTTTATTTTATAGATATTTTCCAGAGTTTGGGAGAGAAACCCCACAAAGAAACCTTTTAATAATAACATAGGCTGTTAAAAAAAATGGGAAAGCCCTGTGGATAGGAGCTTTGGAGTTCTTGTTCGAACATTGACAAATCATCTCCGAAGTTATTGGTTTCTCAGAGTTGAGAATGATATCAATGGATTCTTATAATAGAACTGCAACATAAAAGAAACGGAATTAAAATTAAATAACGAACTTAACCGAGATATTCATTCTTCAAATCTACTCTGAAAATTATAGGTATTATATCAATTGAAACCAATATTCCAGTTTTATTTTCACTGAAATATTCGGAACCCAATTTGATAAATCTACCAAATTATAAATTTCGATCATCATATATGGATTATCCATGGGCAATGGGCATATAGGGTAGGGGTAATTATAATATTCTATAATTTGTTATTTTGATTCTTATGATGAAACTGCATTTAAAAGAAATTTAATTTGAAATATGTAATGTAAAAAAAAATTTTTTTTTTCGTTACTCCGAAACCGCCAACAACGAACTCAACATTTATCTCCCAAACCTACTCTGAAAATTTCCAACTTTCTAGCTCATTCCGTTCGAGAGTAATCGTGTTAACGGCCGGCTGGCCGGACAGGATAGATTTTGACCACAGGTTCTTGATCAGTTAGTCGAACGAAAACGTTTGAGACCATTTTCAGCCAAAAATTCGAAAATTACAGACATTTGGACAAATTGATAAGCACTCTGTTCCGAGAACAAGAACGCCAATATGCACCATCTGAAGAATATCTCTCATTTCTCCAAGATACTGAATGTTCATCGGAAAATGGAAGAAGATGAAAGGATTGAAGTTAAGCATGAATTATGAATTAATCACTTACATCCACACCAAATTCCTGAAGGATCTCATAAAATATGCAGATAGCCCGAATGGCCAGCATATGACTTGCAAATTTATTCGAGGGACACCATGAATCTTATTAATCTCTGCACTTATGCTTTATTCTGCTTCATTTACATGGATTTACCTAGTATTAATACAGAACAGTATCACCGAACCTTATTCACATAGTACCTAAATGGCTTGATTAATTTAGGTTCCTTATTTTCTAAAATAATGATATACAAGTTATTGAGGCAACGGCCACTCATCCAGCTACTGAACTCACACAAGGCTGCTCGGATCTCCAATAATTTAGATCTGATCGTGTTCAAACCTGGAACTTTGCAGTAGAGTTAGGATTTGAAAGCTCTCGCAAAATTTCAGCGATGTCGGGCGAATATTTTCTGACATATAAAATTTTTTTCAAAGATTTTTGAAAATTTACTAGTGATACGATCCTCACGAAATTTCGCAATAATTTTCGCGTTGGGATTCTACAACTATAATAAACATGTTTGAATTGGATCAGTTCCGTATTTTTCGAGTTATTAAGGAAATAACAACGAAATTTCAGATAGGTATAACTCCAAAACCGTTTGGCCGATTATATTCATTATACATTTTTAACAATTTTCTAGTAATAATACGATTCTCACAAAATTTCGCAAACTTCTTTAAGTTTATATTCTACAACTACTCACTAAGTTTCAATTCGATCGGATTTGTATTGGTTGAAAGCAAAATTATTACTTGGGAACCATTGGGCCAATTATGGCCATTATCAAACTTGTCCGTCGTATTGGGTAGCGCCACCTAACCTGAAAATTTCAGGTCGCTATCTCTTTCCGTTCTCAAGTTATCGTGGCAACGGCCGGACAGAAACATTATCACATAATAATATAGGTATGGAGAATATCCCTAGATTTTTGCCATGTGTGCATCTATATTAGTAGAATTGCACTCACGACATATAGTCTAGTCAACAAGTGCTTTTTGGGTTAAAATTTTTGCGTATTGTCCGAAAATTATGATTGAGGTGTCATTCGATTCGAAATGGCATGTAGATATAGCTTTTGAGAAAATGCAAAGGCCGCTCGCACAAATTGGAATAGTTATGAACAATTAAGTGAAAAAACAGAAGGGGCTTTGGTTTTTTGTCAATATCTCAAAACCTATCTTAGTTCACTCTAATTTGAAAAAATTGGTTCAAGCACTGACGTGAAGTCAGAAGCTTTTGCGCGTATGTTCTCTTGTCCATTCTCCTGTATTGGAAACTCTTAATCGAATTTACCATGGTGAATTCTATTGTCTGTAAACAATAGGATTCACCATGGTAAATTCAATTAAGAGTGTCCAATACAGGATAATGGACAAGAGAACATACGCGCAAAAGCTTCCGACCTCACATCAGTACTTGAACCAATTTTTTTTTCAATGATTTTTTAAAAATGTTCCAGTGCTACGATCCTCACGAATTTTCGCAAGAATTTTCGCGTTGGCATTCTACAACTAATAACCATGTTTGAATTGGATCAGACTTGTATTTTTTATGTTATTGCGGAAATAACAACCAACTTTCAGATTGGTATAACTCCAAAACCATTTAGCCGATTATGCTAGTTAACGAAGTTAAATGTCGCATTCAGATGCGCGATCTACCCTGAAAACTGCAAGTCGCTATTTCTTTCCGTTCTCAAGGAATCATGAGATATGAGTTATTAAGGAAGTAACAACTAAATTTCAGATAGGTACAACTCCAAAACCGTTTGGCCGATTATATACATTATACATTTTTTAAAAATTTCTAGTGATACGATTCCCACAAAATTTCACAAACGTCCTTAGGTTTATATTCTACAACTACTCACTAAGTTTCAATTAGATTGGATTAGTATTGGTTGTAGACAAACTTATTACTCGGAAACCATTAGGCCAATTATGCCCATTCACGAACTTGTCCGTCGCATTGGGATGCGCCACATCTCCTTTCCTTCGAAAGTTATTGGGGCAACGGTCATCCATCCAGCTACCGAACTCACAGAAGACTGCTCGGATCTCTAACAATATAGATCCGATCGTGTTCAAACTTGAAACTTGGCAGTAGACTCGATCGAGTCTATATTTATAGACTTACCGAGGAAATAATATTCCAGGTGGATATAACTCCGAAACCTTATCTCCTTTCATTCGAAAGATATCGAGGCAACAGTAATCCAACCAGCTACTGAAATCACACAAGGCCGCTCGGATCTCCAACAATATAGATCCGATCGTGTTCAAACTTAGTACTTGGTAGAAGAGTTAGGTTCTGAAAATGGTCGCAAAATTTCAGCGATGTCGGACGAATAGTTTCTGATATATAGAATTTTGTTCAATGATATTCGATGATTCTTAAAAGATTTTTTAGTGATACGATCATCACGAAATTTTTCAAGAATTTTCGCGTTGAGATTCTACAACTAATAGCCATGTTTGAATTGGATCGGTTTTGTATTTTTCGAGTTATTGAGAAAATAACAACAAAATTTCAGATTGGTACAACTCCAAAGCCGTTTGGCCGATTAGGCCTATAAACTCCAATGTCACATTCAGATGCACAACCTAACCTGAAAATTACAAGTCGCTATCTCTTTTTTCCGTTCTCGTGACATAATTTATAATATTTTCTAATAATTTTTTTTGAATTTTCTAGTGATACCATTCTCACAAAATGTCACAAACGTCCTTAGGTTTGTATTCTACAACTACTCACCAAGTTTCAATTCGATCGGATTAGTATTGGTTGAAAACAACACACGGAAACCGTCGGCCGATTATGCCCATTAACTTGTCCGTCGTATTGGGATGCGCCAACAACCCTGAAAATTTCAAGTCTCTATCTCTTTCCTATCTCAAGTTATCGTGGCAAGCCGGCCAGTCGGCCGGACATAATCAAATTTGACCTTGAATTCTTGATCAGGGAGTCGAACCCAATCGTTTGAGACCATTTTCGGCGAAAAATTCGAAAATTACAAACATTTAGACAAAATGATAACGCGATGTTCCCCAGAACATACGCGCAAAAAAGATTCAAGAAGAGGAGGAAATTTCCTAAAAAAGTCCCAACTCCCGGAACTAGATCCAATATTTATAACTTTCCCAGAGGGTTGGAAATACTCCCGAAGGACTTTTCATAAATAAATATTATTGAAACTTATCGAATATGAAAATAAAAAATTCAGGCGTCTGCAGGATAGATCAATGAATAATAATCCGTGATCCAACAATGTTTATCGCTACATTTCAGTTTGTTATCTATTAGTTAATTAACAATTTTTTGTAGCACGAACATTAACATTGCATGTGCGATAATTGTTAAACCATTAATCTAAGAATTTTTTCCTTTCGAGGAGCTATATTTCAAAGGTCTTGAAATAGATTCTCGTTGAGAAATTTGAAACATTGTTAATTTTCGTTTTGTTATTAACAATTTACTTGAGTGAAAAATTAGAAAGCTTCAATTATGTTTCAAAAGAATATTTTAAATTATCTCATAAACAACGCACTGGTTTATAACAATTTTTTGAACCATAGGAGATAATAATTATTAAAAATCAATTTTGAGTAGTTTCTGATCATAAGAAAACGGATCAATAGTAATATTATAAATTGAAGCTTTATAATTTTTCACTTAAGCAAATTGTTCATAACAAAACGAAAATTAACAATTTTTCAAATTTTCCAGTAGGAATCTATTATAAGACCTTTGAAAAATAGTTCCACGAAAGGAAAAAATTCTCAGATTAATAGTTTACAATTAGCGTACTTGCAATGTTAATGTTCGTGCTACAAAAAATTGTTAATTAACTAATGGATAACTAATGGAAAAATCTCGACAAACATTTTTGGACCAGGGATTATTGTTCATTGATCTATCTTGCAGGCGCCTGAATTTTTTCGCATATGTTCTGGGGAACATCACGATATCATTTTGCCCAAATGTCTGTAACTTTCGAATTTTTTGACGAAAATGGTCTCAAACGATTTAGTTCGACTCCTCAATGAAGGATTCGAGGTCAAATTTCATTCTGTCCGGCCGGCCGTCCGGCCGTTGCCACGATAACTTGAGAACGAAAAGAGCTAGCGACTTGAAATTTTCAGGGTCGGTGGCGCATCCCAATACGACGGACAAGTTCGTTAATGGCCATAATCGGCCCAGTGGTTTCCGAGTAATAATTTTGTTTTCAACCAATATAAATCCGATCGAATTGAAACTTGGTGAGTAGTTGTAGAATATGTACCTAAGCACGTTTGTGAAATTTTGTACGAATCGTATGGCTAGAAAATTATTAAAAAATTATTAAAAAGTATTTTTGTTGTCACGATAACTTGAGAACGGAAAGAGATAGCAGCTTGAAGTTTTCAGGTTAGGATGATCAGAACGCGACATTTCAGTTTGTTTATGAGCATAATCGGCCAAACGAATCAGCCATCTGAAATTTGGTTGTTTTTTGTTCCTCATTAACTCGAAAAATACTAAACCGATTAAATTCAAACATGGTTCTTAGTTGTAGAATGCCAACGCGAAAATACTCGCAAAATTTCGTGATGATAGTATTTGTAGAAAATTTTAAAAAATCCTAGAAAATTGAAAAAATTCTATATATCAGTAACTATTCGTTTGAAATTGCTGAAATTTTGCAAGAGCCTTTATAACCTAACTCTACTGCCAAGTTTCAAGTTTTAACACGATCGGCTAAATATTGTTGGAGATTCGAGCAGCTTTGTGTGAGTTCAGTAGATGGCTGACCGTTGCCTCGATAACTTTCGAACGAAAGGAGATAGGGACTTGCAATTTTCAGGGTAGGTTGCGTATCCGAAAGGGAGAGTTGAGTTCGTTTTTGGGCATAATCGGTCTAACGGTTTCCGAGTTATACCCACCTGGAATATTATTTCCTTGATAACTCAAAAAATTAAGATTCGATCGAATTGAAGCTTGGTAACTAGTAGTAGAAAATCAACATAAAGACGTGTGTCAAATGATGTGAGAACCGTAACCCTAGAAAATTTGAAGAAAATGACGAAAAAAAAAATTTTAAGAACCGTACCCCTAGAAATATTCAAAAAAATCAAGAAAAAAAATTGGTTCAAGCACTGACGTGAAGTCAGAAGCTTTTGCGCGTATGTTCTATTGTCCATTCTTCTGTATTGGACACCCTTAATCGAATTTACCATGGTAAATTATGTTGTCCATTCTCCTGTATTGGACACTTGGTCCCACAGTTCCAGCAGTTGGGACTTGTTTTAGGATATTTCCTCCTCTATTTGAATCTTTTTTCTAATTTGAATGATCTCAAATAGTTTTTGAGATATTGGCGAAAACCTAAACCTCCTTCTTTTTTCTTCACTTAATTGTTTATAACTATTGCAATTTTTGCGAGCGGCCTTAGCATTTTCTAAAAAACTATCTACATACCATTCCGAATCGAATGACACCTCAATCATAATTTTCGGAGAATACGCAAAAATTTGGACCTAAAAAGCACTTGTTGACTAGACTAATACCTTCGGATGAATAGTGAGATTCACAACACTTGTCAAGCACCAGGTGACCAGAATGTCAACGTAAAATCATTCATAGTTCTTGTTAGTCTGACCATCCAATTTGATATGAAATCAAGGAATTGATAAGGCAATCAAAGTGAAGCCCGCTTTGAATTCATAGTAGTCTGACCTTTAAGAAAGTCACTCATCTTGCCTTGCCATGAAATTATTTGGAAGAAAACTGGAAATGTGCTGTGATTGTTCATGTCATCTGAATGACTAATCTGGCACGTGATTATCACATTTACCTCCTTCAAACGTCGTGAATAAATTCCTTACTGTTAATTCAAGTTGTCTGTTAGAAAACAGATGGATCTGGCGAATCTGGCTGATGTGAGTGGAGAATTTCCTCCTAAATTATAAATGGATTGTCATATTCATTTTTATTGCGTGCACTGAAATACCAACAGAAGAATAAATCAATATGGCCACCAGGGATGCTTCTCTGTGCATGGCACGGAAATGGTAACGACATCGACATAGTATATCTCATGAATATAAATCTGGGTAAAAGCAAATGATGCTCTTATATTCGCCTTTAAAAAATTAGAAGCCAAGACATATCGGGGTTATCAATGAGGATATACCGGGTGTGCCAGTATACATGTTCCAATGGATTATCTCAGCCATTTTAAAAGATACAAATTTGAAAATTTGATGATTTCAATTCATTCAATGAACCTTCAACTGGGAAAAACAAAAATTGAAAGTCACTTTCGCTTTGACCGGAAGTGACTCATACTTTTTTATCTCAAATAGCACACTATTTTTTGCATTTTTTTATTTCTACTCAAAACTACTTTTCGAACGATATATCACACAGTATTTTACGTTTTATTTGATGGAGAAAACGTCAATTGAAATTTCAAATTGGAAGAATTGCAGTAGGATACGATATTCTGTGTAATTTTGATTTTGACTTCATTAATCGAGAGCAAATAAAAACCTTGCTGAAGTTGAAATCAAGTATGTATTTAACCTACCTTTACATACAGAATGAATAGTAAAAGAAACAAAAAATTACAAAAAAAGGGGGCAAAAAAATACCTATAATAAGTATGACCATCTCGTTCTACACATATTTCTGCTCGGTGGACTAGTTCACGCGAAGTAACACTTCTCGACACCTCAGCATTAAGGGCTCTACATGCATTCCTTATTTTGTTTTTTAGATCTTCCAAATCAATAGGAGGAGTTAAATCTGGAGATCTTGCAGGCCATCTTATTATTCCGTGTGCCGGTCCATCTATCTTCAAATGGACCGATAAAATGGCATATAAGATCTTCAGATTTAACACCGATGCATTTCTTCCTTTGGGGATATTTGAAAGATCGTGTGTACTAGACCCCTCCTATTTTTATGGAGCTCTAAAAAACAAAATAAGGAATGCATGTAGAGCCCTTAATGCTGAGCACTTCGAACATAATCTGCTTTAGTTATTATACGAGGGTGGTCCGATAAGTATTTAGCCTACAAAAGAAAAAACAAAAATTTTGGAAAAGTGGCGATTTATTTTTCAACATATTCCCCTTTCAGTTGGATACACTTCACCCAGCGATGCTCCAACTTCTTTAACCCGTCTGAAAAAATATATTTTCTCCAGGTCTGCAAAGTAGCGCTCCGTGGCGGTGAGAACCTCCTCATTCGACTGAAATTTCTGCCCGGCGAGTGACTTTTTCAAGTTTGGAAACAAAAAGAAGTCGCACGGGGCCAAATCTGGTGAATAAGGTGGATGGGGCAGCAGTTCGTCGCCCAATTCGACCAGTTTGGCCGTGACGAGGGCGGAGGTGTGTGCCGGTGCGTTATCATGGTGGAAGAGCACTTTTTCTTCGCCATGTGGAGCCGTTTTTTTCAATGCGGCGTCGAATCAGCCTAATAGTTCGGCATAGTATAGCCCTGTGACAGTTTTGCCCTTCTGCAGATAGTCGATGTGGATCCCACCTTGTGAATCCCAGAAAACGGTGGCCATCACTTTTCCGGCCGATGGAACAGTCTTCGCCTTCTTCGGAGCACATTCGCCGGGCGAAGTCCACTGTTTCGACTATTCTTTGGTCTCTGGTGTGTACCAGTGGATCCAAGTTTCGTCGACTGTCACGAAATGACGAAGGATTCTGCTTAAACAGCGTCAAACACTGCCCCGAAGTGGTCTCACGGTTTTGCTTGTTGTCCGGAGTTAGCAAACACGGCACCCATCGCGCCGACAGCTTTCTCATACCCAAAATTTCATGCAGGATATGACCCACGCAGTTTTTTGAAATGCCTACTGTCTCAGCTATCTCGCGCACCTTCGATCGGCGGTCTGCCAATACGAGATCGTGGATTGTTTTCAGGTTATCCTCCGTGGTAGCCGATTTCGGGGCACCTGGACGTGGGTCATCAAACCGACTTGCGACCACGTTGAAACTCCTTAAACCAATTTTTAACAGTCGCCATCGAAGGAGAAGAGTCCCCGTACACAGCATCCAAACGCCCTTTGATTTCGCTGCGTGATTTCCCTTCCAAAAACAAGAATCCAATCACCGACCGATATTGCTCTTTTTCCATTCTTAAAATCCGCGGACACTCTCGCTTCCACACGCTGCCAAAACAAAACTGCGAGTCCGATCCGGCTGAAATTTCGACAGTAGCCGTCTACAAGAATGCACTACACGATAGTAAACTGCTCTTGTGATACTGGCGCCATCAGGCGGTGAGGGTAAGTACTTATCGGACCACCCTCGTAGGTATTTTTTTGCAACACTTTTTGTAATTTTTTGTTTCTTTTACTATTCATTCTGTGTGTAACGGTCGGTTAAATACATAGTTGATTTCAACTTCAGCAAGGTTTTTTTATTGCTCTCGATTATAGAAGTCAAAATCAAAATAATACAAAATATTGTACTGCAATTCTTCCAATTTGAAATTTCAATTGACGTTTTCTCCATCAAATAAAACGTAAAAGACAAAGTGTGTTATATCGTTGGAAAGGTAATTGTGAGTAGAAATCAAAAATTGCAAAAAATATATAGGGTGCTTTATGAGATAAAAAAGTCAGAGTCACTTCCGGTCAAACCGAAGTGACATTGGAACATGTATACTGGGACACCCGGTACATATATTCTTTTGATTGAGAACTTTATATTTGTTAGCAGAGGTGAGTATCGTATGATACCAGAGTCCTCGTGAGTGCTGTGATTTGTAAAAATTGAATTTGTTTACATAATTAGCTGAAAATATCGATGGCATTTCTTTCTTCAATATGGATTCCTTCGTCAAAAAACGGAGAAGTTTCTCTAAGATAGGTAATTGAACAGAAGATCGTAACGGACGCAGTTCTGAAGGGTTGAACCAAGCCACCCAACTCCGATCTAATAATAATAATAGCTTGCAGAACTATTCCCTCGTCTGTACAGACACGGGTGGAGTCTTAGAAGTCATTCTGCACTGAAGAAAGTACCATATCACCCAACATTGGAAAGAAGAAAATTGGTTCAAGCCCTGTGGACAGGAGCTTTCTGGCGCTCTTGTTCAAACAGACAAGTTATATCTCTGAAAGTATTGGTTTCTCAAAGTTGGGAATTATATGAATGTATTCTTATGATAGAACTGCATCATAAAGGAAATTCAATTCAAATAATAGTTTATATATCAAGATTAAATGAGCAATCTGAGTTTGAGAACTGCACCATGGAAGAAATCAAATTAAAATAGCTGAAATGAATTCGACTCTCTCTTATAGATCAGGATGACATGTACGAGTATGAACACAGACCATATAATAAAGCTTAGATAGAATAATTATAGCATTCTGTGAAAACATAGAAGTACGATTCATTATTGAAATTTCGAAAAATCGTATCTCCGAAAGTATTAGCTTGTTGGAGTTGAAAATGATATCAATGGATTTTTATGGTGAAACTACATCTTAAATAAAAACTGAATTTGAAATTTGTTATTTGAAACATTTTTTTTTTCGTTACTCCGAAACCATCTGGCCTATTTTGCCCAATAACGAACTTAACCGAGATATTCATCTCCCTAACCTACTCTGAAAATTTCAACTGCCTAGCTCATTCCGTTCGAGAGTTATTGTAGAAATTTTTTTTTTAAATTTCCAAAAATTTTTTTTTGACATTTTGCGGTAACCTGCTCAATAGACAACAACACATGCGTATAAAGGTCATGATTCTACAATTTGATGCTAAATTTCAGATAGATCGAGTGATCGGTTTCGGAAATATTCATAAAAAATGTTTTCACTGAAATCGGCCATAACTACGAAACCGCTCGATGGATTTTGCCCATTGACGAACTCGTCCGAGATATTTACGCTCCAAACCCACTTGAAAATTTCAATCCTCTAACTCCCTTCGTTCGCGAGTTATCGTGCCTACTGCCGGCCGGCCGGCTTGCCGGACCGGCCGGACAGAATCGATTTCGACCTCGGATTCTTGATCATTGAGTCGAACCAAATCGTTTGAGACCATTTACAGCCAAAAATTCGAAGATTACAGACATTCGGGCAATTTGATGAGCACTCTGTTCTGGGGAACTAGAGCGCCAAAAAAGAAAAGGTTGAAATGGACCATCCATCTACGAAACTGACGAGTCCGCCAGCTCACCCAATCCTCTCTACCTGAAGGTCAGGTCCCATGTCCCAACCATAGACAACTGAAGATGTTACGAGCAGCCGGGGCAGCGAACCGGCTGGTGCTACTACGAGCGTCTCCATTCAGCTAAAGAGCAAACTGTGTCGGTCTCGTAGACGGAGGGTCTGACAGACGGATAGATGCTGGAATCTTCACTCTAGGAAATCTATGAAGCGTACCCGACCATGTTATATCGAGCAATTTCATACATGTTTCATGAGAAAAGCATCCTGCACTAAATTTGAAAGAGCTGTCGATATTCCGGTTTCTCGAATCAATTTAACGAAATTGACTTGCCTGGATGGAAAGGCGTTAGGAAAATAAGTAGGCTACGTAACGTGGGTCATCTAAACGATTTAAAAAATTACTTTTATGGAATTAGAAAAGTCACTGCGTGAGATCCGCTAGCTTTTTCGTGTTTCATGTCTGGTTCCTCAAAAAAAATGCTATCAAATCCGATGAAAATCAACATATGCAGAAGCTTCTTAAAAACAAAAAACAATTGGTTAAAGCACTGACGTGAAGTCAGGAGCTTTTATTTATGTTCTATTGTCCATGAACCTGTATTGGACACTCTTAATCGAATTTACCATGGTTAATTAAAAGTGTCCAATACAAGAGAATGGATAGTAGAACATACGCACAAAAGCTCCTGACGTCAGGTCAGTGCTTGCACCATTTTTTTTTTATTTTCCAGTCATACGATCACAATTTTGAAAAAAATAAGTCTTCGTGTCAGTATTTTTGGCGCTCTTGTTCGTCGAACAGAGTTCTTATCAATTTGCCCAAATGTCTGTAATTTCCGAATTTTTGGTTGAATATGGTCTCAAACGTTTTAGTTATACTAACTGATCAAGAACCTGTAGTCGAAATCGATTCTGTCCGGCCGTCCGTTAACACGATAAATCTCGAACGGAATGAGCTAGCTATATTTTTTGAGTTATCGAGGAAATAATATTCCAGGTGGGTATAACTCCGAAACCGTTGGACCGATTATGCCCAAAATCGAACCCTCTCATTCGGATGCGCAACCTACCCTGAAAATCTCCTTTCGTTCGAAAGTTATCGAGGCAACGGTCACCCATCCAGCTGCTTAACTCACAAAAGGCTGCTCGGATCTCCAACAATATAGATCCAATCGTGTTCAAACTTGAAACTCGGCTGTAGAGTTAAGTGTTGAAGGCGAAATTTCAGCGATGTCGGAGGAATAGTTTCTGATATATACAATTTTTTTCAATGATTTTCTATGGTTTCTTAAACAATTTCCTAGTGATTCGATCCTCACGAAATTTCGCGAGAATTTTTGCGTTGGCATAATAAGTCAAACGAGTTCGGAGTTATACCCATCTGAAATATTGTTTCCTCAATATCTCAAAAAGTACATCTCCGATCGAACTGAAACTTGGTAATTAGATGTAGAATGCTATATTATTACTATAAAAAAAAATTTCCGCTAAAATTTTATATTACAGAAACTATCTGACAGATTCTGCCGAGATTCCGCACAAACCTTCAAGGCCCTATTTCACAATCGAGTACATGATTTTAGCTCAATCAGCTATGTATTTAGCAATTATTGTGAAAATAAAATTTCGAACTTAAATATTGTTTCCTCAATCCCTTGAAAATTGAAGAAGAGAAACAATTTTTCTTGTTCATCTTCGGAAGGGTATAACTTTTCCGGGGAGGGTTCTTCAAAAAATTTTATACCAAATACCCACCTTGATTTTCATCACAGAATCAACCCTTAAAGTTTTTCGCACTTATTCGGAAACATCCTGTATAGAATTTGTTTCAATGATTTTTTTAGAATCATCTAGTTTTACGATCTTCAAGAAATTTTGCAAAAAATTTTGCGTCGGCTTTTTAAGAACTATTTACCATCTTTCAATTGAATCGGCATCGTATTTTTTGAGTTAATGAGGAAATAACAATCAAATTTCAGATTGATATAACTCCCAAACCGTTCAGCCGATTATGCCTTTTAACGAACTGAAATGTCGCATTAGGATGTACAACCTACCCTAAATATTGAAAGTCGCCATGCCGTTCCGTTCTCAAGTAATCGGGAGATAAATAATATTTGTTAATAATTTCACAAACGTATTTGCGTCGGTATTCTAAAACAACAACTTTCAATTCGATCGGATCTATATTTTTTGAGTTATCGAGATCCAGATGGGTATAAACTCTGAGTATAAACTCTGAAACCGTTTTGCCGATTATACCCAACAATGAATATTAACTGTCCCATTCGGGCGCGCAACCTAGACCCTGAAAATTGTAAGTCGTTTATTATCTTTCCGTTCAAGAGTTATCGTGGCAATGTTCACCTATCCAGCTACTGAACTCAATCAATGCTGCTCAGATCTCCAACAATATAGATCCGATCATGTTCAAATTTGAAACTTGGCTGTAAAGTTAGGTTTTGAAGCCTTCCTCAAAACTTCAGCGATATCAAACAGATTTTGAGATATACAGTGCTTCCCAACGACTCCGCACCAAGAGGAAGTTTTCTTTTCTATTAATATTTCCGAATTTTATTGATTATAAAAAGTTGGTGCATAAACTTGTTTGAAACTACAATTAAGATTCATGTCGGAAAGCCATGAAAAATATTTTTTCTTTTTTTGCTCATAACTCTTTTAAAAACCGAATAATTAACTAACGTATTCTTTTTGGGTGACTAGACGACATTAGCGTCAGCATGAATATGATTGTAACTAGTAAATTCTGTTTGAACTTGGTTTTTCGACATTTGTTCCAATTTTCCCTGAAAAGTCGTTTCATTCTGGTGCAAAGTTGCTCCTATTCGTATTTTCACCATTAAAATCTTTCAATTTCACATTCAATTTTGTACGGGATAGATACTTCAACCGTTTTCAGACTAAACAACAATAACTTAAGAGGCCACAATTACAAACTCCATAAGGAAAATTTCAAGACTGTTCCACGACAACACTTTCTGTCGAATAGAATTTTTCAAGTTTGGAATGCCCTCCCAACGGGAATAGTGAACTCCCCTAGTGTTAATTCGTTCAAAAATGCCTTGGACTCATGGAGTGGGCGGTTTCCAGTGTAGTGTTTCTTTTTAGTGTCTCTTTTTGGTTATCTTATTTTATTTCATGTTTTTTTTTGCTCTTGTTTCAATTATAGGTTTCTCTACAATACACAAAGTGTTTTAAGTTATTCACAATGTGACTTAGGTTTAAGTTCTTTACATTTAAAATGTATATATTTTTTTGAGCCCCTATAGGAATTTGCCTTGGCTCTTATGAATTTAATAATAATAATAATAATAATAATAATAATAAGAAGAAGGACCAGCAGAGGCTGAGAACGGAATGATAATAATAATAATAATAATAATAATTCACATCCAAGAATCCCAAGAATGCAAATCTTGCTGCAAATTTCCAATTTATAGCTGCATTTTCGATTTAAATAGAATTTTGTCTTGAATATCAATCCATCCTTCAATTTCAACGCCAGTTAATTATTTTCTATGATCACAGATTTGTGAAAATTAGAACAAATGTCGAAAAACTAAGCTCAAACAAAATTGTCTATGCCTTTCATGCCGACACTAATATTGTCTAGTCACCAAAAAAAAAAAATTCCGTTGGGTAATTATTCAATTTTTATTCGTATGTTCTGGGGAACATCGCGTTATGAGTTTGCCCAAATGTCTGTAACTTTCGAATTTTTTGACGAAAATGGTCTCAAACGATTTGGTTCGATTTCCCAATGAAGAATTCGATGTCAAATTTGATTCTGTCCGGCCGGCCGTCCGGCAGTCCTGCCGTTGCCACGATAACTTGAGAACGGAAAGAGCTAGCTAGCGACCTGAAATTTTCAGGGTAGGTGGCGCATCCCAACACGACGGACAATGGTTTCCGAGTAATAATTTTGTTTTCAACCAATATAAATCCGATCGAATTGAAACTTGGTGAATAGTTGTAGAATATAAAGCTAAGTACGTTTGTGAAATTTTGAGAGAATCGTATGGCTAGAAAATTATTAAAAAATTATTAAAAAATATTTTTGTTGTCACGATAACCTGAGAACGGAAAGAGATAGCGGCTTGAAGTTTTCAGCTTAGGTTGTGCATCTGAATGCAACATTTGAGTTTGTTTATAAGCATAATCGGCGAAACGGTTTTAGAGTTATAGCCATCTGAAATTTGGTTGTTTTTTGTTCCTCATTAACTCGAAAAATACTAAACCGATTGAATTCAAACATGGTTATTAGTTGTAGAATGCCAAAGCAAAAATTCTTGCAAAATTTCGTGAGGATAGTATTTGTAGAAAATTTTAAAAAAATCATTGAAAATTAAAAAAAAAATCTATATCTCAGTAACTATTCATCTGAAATTGCTGAAATTTTGCAAGAGCCCTTAGAACCTAACTCTACTGCCAAGTTTCAAGTTTTAACGCGATCGGTTAAACATTGTTGGAGATTCGAGCAGCCTTGTGTGAGTTCAGTAGATGGGTGACCGTTGCCTCGAAAACTTTCGAACGAAAAGAGATAGGGACTTGCAATTTTCAAGGTAGCTTGCGTATCCGAATGAGAGAGTTAAGTTCATTTTTGGTCATAATCGGTCTAACGGTTTTCGAGTTATACCCACCTGGAATATTATTTCCTTGATAACTCAAAAAATAAAGATTCGATCGAATTGAAGCGTGGTAACTAGTAGTAGAAAATCAACATAAAGAAGTGCTTGAAATATTGTAAGAACCGTACCCCTAGAAAATTTGAAAAAAATTACGAAAAAGCAATTTTTGTAAGAACCGTACCCCTAAAAAAATTCAAAAAAATCACAAAAAAAAAATGGTTCAAGCACTGACGTGAAGTCAGGAGCTTTTGCGCGTATGTTCTATTGTCATTCTTCTGTATTGGACACCCGATTATGCCAATTAACGAACTGAAATGAAGCATTCGGATGTTGAACCTACCCCGAAAATTGCAAGTCGCTATCTTTTTCCGTTATCAAGTTATCGTGAGACGAAAATTATGTTTTCATAATTTTTTTGAAATTTTCTAGTGATACGATTTTGGGAGAGAAAACCCAGAAATAAACCTTTTAATAATGAGTATACCTCCCACAGTATCCTTTAATGATTACTGATAATGCGATATTCTCCAGAACATGCGCGCAAAAATGATATTTCTAAATGGTTTCCCGGAAAGGCTGTTTCGTGAACAATGTCATTACTAAGAAATTAAAAGCCGAGGAATCTACCTGATAAACTCGCGGAATTCAATAGTGGAATTGAGGCATCTTTACTCGGCGTGCACGATAGTTCTCGTGGAAATTGTCTATCGTCATTATTCAGTATGAATAGGAGAAAAGACTTCCCGGTATGTCTCATTTCATCCGAAACGACCGCCAGAAAAATTCCGCGATGAAACGCAGGAGCGAAGATAGAATCTGAATTATCTCTGCCCGATTAAACTGGCGCTAGTGCGATATCATAATATATTCATAATCTCACTTCCACCTTTGTTTACATTGGCATTGATAAATAATGAGTTCTGAAATGATTATCACTGGGAGATTACTTTCCCTCCCGTCCCAGTTTGGACCTAAATTTTTATAATCTATATATAAAATAAAAAAAAGCACTGACGCGCGTGTTCACGGTGGCTTATTTGAATTGAATGTTGAGTACTTCAAGCTCAGTGGATAGAGCGAGCCGGAGATCTAGCCAAAGGATAGTGGACTCCATTCACTCTCGGTTCAAAAATTAACAGTGCTGTATCTAAGCTGCCATAAGGATAGAGTAACAAACTTGATAAAGAACACAACTGACTCTCCTTAGTCGAACAAGCTCCTAGAAGATTCTGAGGGATCTCCTTGGGAAAGACTTGGGAGGGTCAGTATAATCATAATCATGTTTATAGCAAGCGCGCCAGCAGATTGACCCCACGTCAATGCTTTTTTACACTTTTTCTTTCATTGCTAGGTCAATCTGCATTTGGCGCGAATACAATCCTCACAAAGTTTTGCAAGAATTTTCGCGTTGGCATTTTTCAATTAATAACCATATTTAAATTGGATCAGTTTTGTATTTTTCGAGTTATTGAGGAAATAATAACCAAATTCCAGATGGGTATAACTCAAAAACCGTTTTGCCGATTGTGCTTACAAAAAAAACTCAAATGTCGCATTCAGATGCACAACCTAACCTGAAAATTTCAAGTCGCTATCTCTTTCCGTTCTCAGGTTATCGTGACATAAAAAACATATTTTAATAATTTTTTTAAAATTTTCTAGTGATACGATTCTCACAAAATTTCACAAACGTGCTTAGATTTATATTCTACAACTATTCACCAAGTTTCAATTTGATCGGATTTATATTGGTTGAAAACAAAGTTCGCCGGGCCAGCTAGTACTGTATAAATTGATTTAATAGTAATGCGGACTATCCGCATTACGTTTGTAGAAAGTGAAATTTTCAAATAAATTAATTTTTGTATTTAAGTTTTCATTACACGTGGTTTTGGGTACATATCATACTTGCTGAGCCTTATTCCTTCTCTGGACTTACAGCAGACCAGAGTAGGGTATACTTTGATTGAAAGAATGATAAATGATACCTACTTGAATTTTCTTCGTTTTATGGAGTTTTCTTTCAGAAAATATCAAGCTGATGGAATCGAGAGTGAATTATTCATTAGTTGAAATTCTATTCCCCTAAGTAATTTTCAAGAGATATCACATTAGCTATTAAACATATGTATATGAATAATCTGTTCCCTTGTGTTTGAATGGAAGAATTGTTGAAATTCTATTTGAGTGTTTGAGATGTAAGTACTGATAACTGAATGCATACTGTTCAACTAATTTTAATACATTATCGAATGTAGGTAATAAATCTGTAGAAATGGAAAGAATATATTGAATAACTGTAAGATAACTCCCAGTTTGGGAGTTTGGCCATTTATTAGAATTCTAACAATAATTCACATCAAATGTTCAAAATGTGCTCCATTATATAAATTCTTTTTCGTTTGTTCTCAAGTATATTTTTTAACATGTGTGGCCAATATTTTGGCACCACATATTATTGATGATTGGAGGCCCTCAATATTATCGTATCATCTTTTGAAAACCTCATCTTTCAGATATGGAAAGATGCTCATTTCCAGGGGAGTTAAGTCTGGAGAGCGTGTTGGGAACGAAGGCTGGAGTTCTTGAATTATTATACACGGTTGTCATAGAATTTCTGCAAATAGCTTAGATTTGCAGAAGTAGTGTGGGCAGTTGCCCCATCTTGTTGAAAATATTCCAACTGTATTTCTTGTCATCTGGATGGTTTATGAATGGCTCCAGCATTATTCTTTTGTACCTTACACCATTAATGGTATCATGAAAGAAAACTATTCTACGACAAGAAACTGCTAACCACACACCAACTTTTTGCGAATGTAAATGAGTCTCAATAAAATTGTGAGGATTCTCAGATGTCCAAAATCTGTACTTTTGAGAAGTGACACCAAGCCCCATAACTAAAAAAGTTAAGTCCAATATTCATTCTGTTGAAGCTAAGATTACTTAGAAACCAATAGCAGTACTCTAGGTGACGTGGAATATCTCTATTGGTAGGAGTTGCTATACCATCGTTATTTTGTAAGGGTACAAATTTAGTTTTTTTTTCAACTTTGTGGCAAGTACTCAATTGGACACCAGACTGTAAAGATAATTTATTCAGGGACATTTGAGGATTTTGTTCAACTCGTGTTTCCAGTTCGTCAACAACTTCTTGAGAAACTTAAGGTGTTCTTGTCCTACCTCCAATTCGGAGGCAAACTATGACATCAGCACGGAATTACCCGTTAAACATTTCCACTTAAATAAATATACTTCTCCGCATTATCCGTATTTCTGTATTTCATATCCTGTGGGTATTCGCAGATGTCCAAAATCTGTAGTTTTGAGAAGTGAAACCAAGGCTGATCACTAAACATTGGTTCGAGCACTGACGTGAAGTCAGAAGCTTTTGCACGTATGTTCTATTGTCTATAGAACAAACGCGCAAAAGCTTCTGACTTCACGTCTGTGCTTGAACCAATTTTTTTTTTAGTGATTTTTTTTGAAATTTTCTAGGGGTACGGTTCTTAAAATTTCTTTTTCGACATTTTTTTCAAATTTTCTAGGGGTACGGTTCTTACAAAATTTTAAACACGTCTTTATGTTGATTTTCTACTACTAGTTACCAAGCTTCAATTCGATCGAATATTTGTTTTTTGAGTTATCAAGGAAATAATATTCCATGTGAGTATAACTCAGAAACCGCTACACCGATTATGCCCAAAAACGAACTCAACTCTCCCATTCGGATACGCAACCTACCCTGAAAATTGCAAGTCCCTATCTCCTTTCGTTCAAAAGTTATCGAGGCAACGGTCACCCATCTACTGAACTCACACAAGGCTGCTCCAATCTCCAACAATATTTAACCGATCGTGTTAAAACTTGAAACTTGGCAGTAGAGTTAGGTTCTAAAGGCTCTTGGAAAATTTCAGCAATTTCAAACGAATAGTTACTGATATATAGAATTTTTTTTTTCAATTTTCAATCATTTTTTAAAAATTTTCTACAAATACTATCCTCACGAAATTTTGCAAGAATTTTCGCGTCGGCATTCTACAACTAATAATCATGTTTGAATTCAATCGGTTTAGTATTTATTGAGTTCCGATGCACATCCTAACCTGAAAACTTCAAGCCGCTATCTCTTTCCGTTCTCAAGTTATCATGACAATAAAAATATTTTTTAAGAATTTTTTAATAATTTTCTAGCCATACGATTCGCAAAAAAATTCACAAACGTGCTTAGGTTCATATTCTACAACTACTCACCAAGTTTCAATTCGATCGGATTCATATTGGTTGAAAACAAAACTATTACTCGGAAACCATTGGGCCGATAATGTCCATTAACGAACTTGTCCGTCGTATTGGGATGCGCCACCTACCCTGAAAATTTCAAGTTGCTAGCTCTTTTCGATCTCAAGTTATCGTGGCAACGGCCAGACGGCCGGACGGCCGGCCAGACAGAATCAAATTTACCTCGAATTCTTCATTGCTGAGTCGAACTAAATAGTTTGAGACCATTTTCGTCAAAAAATTCGAAAGTTACAGACATTTGGGCAAAATGATAACGCGATGTTCCCCAGAACATACGCGCAAAAAATTGGTTCAAGCACTGACGTGAAGTCAGAAGCTTTTGCGCGTATCTTCTATTGTCCATTCTTCTGTATTGGACACCCTTAATCGAATTTACCATGGTAAATCATGTTGTCGATTCTCCTGTATTGGACATTTAATTCGAATTTACCATGGTAAATTCGAGTGCAAAAGCTTCTGTCTTCACGTCAGTGCTTGAACCATTTTTTTTTCGTAATTTTTTCTAAATTTTCTAGGGGTACGGTTCTTAAAAATTTTTTTTGTCGTCATTTTTTTCAAATTTACTAGGGGTACAGTTCTTACAAAATTTTAAACACGTCTTTATGTTGATCTTCTACTACTAGTTACCAAGCTTCAATTCGATCGAATATTCATTTTTTGAGTTATCAAGGAAATAATATTCCAGGTGGGTATAACTCGGAAACCGTTAGACCGATTATGCCCAAAAACGAACTCAACTCTCCCTTTCGGATACGCAACCTACCCTGAAAATTGCAAGTCCCTATCTCCTTTCGTTCGAAAGTTATCGAGGCAACGGTCGCCCATCTACTGAACTCACACAAGAATGCTCGAATCTCCAACAATATTTAACCGATCGTATTAAAACTTGAAACTTGGCAGTAGAGTTAGGTTATGAAGGCTCTTGAAAAATTTCAGCAATTTCAAACGAATAGTTACTGATATATAGATTTTTTTTTATTTTCAATGATTTATTAAAAATTTTCTACAAATGCTATCCTCACAAAATTTCGTAAATATTTTCGCGTTGGCATTCTACAACTAATAACCATGTTTGAATTCAATCGGTTCAGTATTTTTCGAGTTAATGAGGAACAAAAAACCACCAAATTTAAGAAAATTTCAGATGGCTATAACTCTAAAACCGTTTGGCCGATTATACTCATAAACAACTCAAATGTCGCATTCAGATGCACAACCTAACCTGAAATTTTCAAGCCGCTAACTCTTTCCGTTCTCAGGTTATCGTGACAACAAAAATATTTTTTAATAATTTTTTAGCGATACGATTCTCACAAAATTTCACAAACGTGCTTAGATTTATATTCTACAACCATTCACCAAGTTTCAATTCGATCGGATCTATATTGGTTGAAAACAAAATTATTACTCGGAAACCACTGAGCCGATTATGCCCATTAACGAACTTGTCCGTCGTATTGAGATGCGCCACCTACCCTGAAAATTTCAAGTCGATAGCTCTTTTCGTTCTCAAGTTATCGTGGCAACGGCCGGACGGCTGGACGGCCGGCCGGACAGAATCAAATTTGACCTCGAATTCTTCATTGGGGAGTCGAACCAAATCGTTTGAGACCATTTTCGTAAAAAAATTTGAAAGTTACAGACATTTGGGCAAAATATTAACGCGATGTTCCCCAGAACATACCCGCAAAAAAGGTTAGTCAAATAATCTGTCGAAGCTAAGATTACTTAGAAACCAATAGTAGTACTCAAGGCGACGTGGAATAACTATTGGTAGGAGTTGCTATACCATCGATATGTTGTTAGGGTACCAATTCAGTTTCTTTTCAACTTTGTAACAAGTACTCAATTGGACACCAGACTAAAGATAATTTATTCAAGGACATTTGAAGATTTTGTTCAACTCGTGTTTCCAGTTCTTCAACAACTTCTTGGGAAACTTAAGGTCTTCTTGCCCTACCTCCAATTCGGAGGCAAACTATGACATCAGCACGGAATTACCCGTTAAACCTTTCCACTTAAATAAATATACTTCTCCGCATTATCCGTATTTCTATATTTCATATCCTGTGGGTATTCGCAGATGTCTAAAATCTGTAGTTTTGAGAAGTGAAACCAAGGCTCATCACTAAAAAAAGTTGAGTCCAATAATCTGTCGAAGCTAAGATTACTTAGAAACCAATAGCAGTACTCAAGGCGACGTGGAATATCTATTGGCATACCATCGTTATTTTGTAAGGGTACAAATTTTGTTTTTTTTTCAACTCTGTGGCAAGTACTCAAATGGGCACCAGACTCTAAAGATAATTTAATCAGGGACATTTGAGGATTTTGTTCAACTCGTGTTTCCAGTTCTTCAACAAATTCTTGAGAAACTTAAGGTTTTCTTGTCCTGCCTCCAATTCGGAGGCAAACTAAGTATATCATCATTACGGAATTACCCGTTAAACCTTTCCACTTATACAATATACTTCTCCGCATTATCCATATTTCTATATTTCATATCCTCGGGTTGAAGTCGCATCGCACAGGGTGTTTATGCTGATGCCAAAGTTTGCCTCCAAATTGGAAGTCCTAGAGCTGAAGGCACAATTGGCTGCTCACTTCTGTTGTGGTGTCACCAATTTTCAGTTTTATTTACATATTCTCCTTGGTTTCTTGGCTGCCCTGTTCTGAAGAAGCCAACAAGCAGGAACACGTCCCGGCAGATACCAGCAGAATGATTTTCCTCTGCTCCTTTCGCGGAATTAACATTAAACAATGTCCTTAGGATTGAATAAGTAGGGTAATACAACAAAGGATCGTATCGGTAGCAGTTCTAAAGGGTTGGACCAATCCTCAAGACCCCGTTCTAATAATGATGATAGGGGTATGTTTTCAATGAAATTTTGCACGCTCTAAGAGGTCATCATTGGCCACCTGACTGCCAGAATTAGACTCAATCCTATATTTGGTTTAGGAATTTGAAGTGAAATATTCCGCAGAATAGTTGAACATTTTTTGAATGTTTTCTAGTCGTGCGATCCTTACGAAATTATGCAAAAGTGTTTGCGTCAGTCTTTTTAAATAAGTATAATATCAAGTTTAAATTCAGTGCGATTGGCTCAGTGGTAGAGTAATTGACTTGGGAGCAGAAGCCCCAAGTTCAATTCCGAGGCTAGGAAAGAAATTTTTTAGTCACGGTAATCGCCACCATTCGCTGTTGGGTCAAAAATTAACAGTGCTGTGCCTAAGGTGGCGTAAGGACACAGTAACAAAGCCTACACAGAACACAACTGGTTCTCCTAACTCAGGGCAAGCTCTTAGAGCTTATGAGGGGTCTCCTTGTGGAAGACCCAGGAGGATCAGTATAATAATAATAATAATAATAATAATAATAATAATCAGATTTCTAATTTTTAATGTTTTTTCCTGTTCGTAGCCATCTAATCAACAGAAACCTTTGCATGCATATAAAGGTTTGTGATTCTACAGTTTGGTGCTGAATTTCAGATAGATCAAGGGAGCAGTTTTGGAAATATAAAAGAAATACTTAAATTAAGCATGTAGTATGTAGTAAAAGATAAGCTGAATTGAGATAATTTGGTAGGAAAATGAAAATAAAACACAGATCGCAGTTAACACATTAACAAATCGAATTAAAAACTCTGCTGAATGGTGAAAACTTATCTGAATATGTTGAAGTGCAGTTTGTCTTTCGCAAAAAATAAGGGGACCGTTTTTCGGGCTTTTCTCCAGTCCGATTGGCAATGACGCATGGGGTCATGCCAATCAACATTTCAGGCGCTGTCTTTTACTATATGACAAAAGTGACCTCATGCTTTATGATGAATATAACTCGCTAGAAAACGAAGTGCGTTAGGCCAGCCTCTAACCATTTACTTCCTGAAGAAGAAGTGAGATGGAAACACAGGGTATATATGTTGTCCGATAAAAAGCCAGGGCCGTATTTAATTATTTTATTGTTGTATGAAATTATATTATGGATGCAAATAGTAAAAACAAAATGTGAAATTGTGACCGAAGAAGTGATAGAGAAAATATTCAATTAAAGTAATTTTTCAAATGTATTGGTGAGGCACTTCCTGTTTCATAGGACAAGCTACCACTGGATTAAAGCTTACGAACCCAATACACTATTACCTATATGCAGAATGTTCATGTTTTGTTTTATTCAATCGTTCCCATCACCAACACAAGTTACGCTGGAGCCCCCCCTAGCAAAATCCTGGCTGCGCCACTGCGCTAGAGCATCAGGCCCGATCAGAGAATCATGCTTTGAATCGTCCAAAAAGTTTGTTGAAACGTCTTCATCGAAATTCGCATATTTTCATCGTATAAGCGTACAAAGTTTGTTAAAACGTCTTTATCGAATTTCGCATATTTTCATCTTCTAAGCGTTGAAATCGAGATGGATTGGGAAATTCTTAAGGTAGGTGCTATGACTCCATGTTGAATTCGGACGAAGTCGCCTTCTGTGTAAGGAATATTTAGCCATCCGGTATGAATTCTGAGATGCATTCACAAACAGCAGCTTAATTGTGCCTACGTTTTCTTATAAAGGCAAAGTAAATGCCTCTTCACAATTTCCTCTACCTTCATCATCAAATGAAATATATCCGCTCATTAGGGGAAAACAAGGGCCTCTGTTCCTTTCTGTTAAAAAAATAATTTCCAGTTCGTTCCCAGAGAAGATTAATAATTTATCGGTTCAATTATTACGGAGAACATTTGAGTGTTGTGGAAGAATCCATATTAATTAGGAAGCATATTATAAGCTAGTGAATAAATAGATGACAATGGATTTATGGTTTTGAAGTTAGGAATGGTATCTCTCGACAAACTCAGGGTATACAAGTTTCGTAGATATTTGGCAGACAACTAAGTAATTAAATGTTACAGGTATACTCAATGATGTTAAATGTGTTATACCCTGAAGGAATAAGTTGTGCAACTTGATTCTTTGGCAACAGAATATTTATATTTAAAGCAGTACCTATACAGGATGTTTGGTAATTCGACGTGATCCTTTAACGGGGTTATACTAGACATCAATTGCAACGATTTGAGTCCAGTGAACCATGGTCCAAAAGTCTATGTTACTAAGATATATTGATTTTTCGACTTACTACCGAAAAAATTAATTTTGTGGAAATTACTAACACTGAATATAGAAGTAAGAATTTTTTTGAAAGCTGATGAGATGAGGATTATTTTCAGAAAAAAATCATTCACCAAAAATTCGAATAACCTGAAAAATAAACAGTTCTGTAGAGTGGCATTAATTGTTTTTCTCATTAAATTTTCCTGAAAGAATGGCGTATTTATCGAAAAAAATATAATTAACTTGGCAGTCAAATAAGTGAAATAACTTCCTTGGTTGATGAGTTTTTCGATACTTGGTTATCCCCCTTATCATCTGCTTTATTCGTGAAATGTGATTATTAGTTGCTTGTTACGAGTAGGACTAGTACGAATAAAAAAAATCACAGTATTTCTCGAATGAAAATTGAAATAATCCTCATTTAACTGAGAGTAACTCTAATCACGAGTGAAATAGAGGATATCTGAGTATCTGACTGAATAACTATTTATCGAAAAAGTCTGTTACCTGCTCGGTTTTCTGGCCATATTTTTCGATTTCGGAATTATTACATATGTACCTTTGTGAAAAGCTAATGAAACAAGGAAGTTGTTTCCTGAATTTGTACACCAAGTTCATAATACTTTTTTCGAGTAATTCTCAATTGTTTCATCAAGATTTTGAGGAAAACAATTGATGACATCTATGTCGACCCCTTATATCTCAGGTAGTTTAATTTTTTAGTAAATACTTCTTTGCATGAAATGATAACCATCAGCTTTAGAAAAATATGTATTGAGTATTTAGAGTCAAGTAGTTTTTATAATAGTAATTTACGTAACAAGTCCGGAAAATAGGGTTTTTTTGGACGAATAGACAAAATTCTAGGACGAGCGTAAGCGAGTCCTAGAAGTCTATGAGTCCAAAAAAACCTTTTTCGGGCGTGTTGCGTACAATATTTTTTCGGCAACCGCGTAGAATAACAAATCAACGAGACGACACATTTCTTTTTTATATATTTTGATTCTTATTCAAATCAAACAGAACAGAAAATATAACATGTTAACTAATTTTATATGAACTGTCAGTCGTTTTCTCAGTGCTATGGTAACTTCATTTATCAAAAATAAACCTACCAAGATTTTCATATTTACAATGACCAAAACGACGTGATTCTTCCCGGCCTAGTCCGGGAAGTACGTACTTCCCGGACAAGGCTGGGAAATGCTTCTTTCTCAAAGAAAAAGCGTCCGGGAAGTGGGCACTTCCCGGACGGTTGCCGAAAATAGTAATTTACTTAAGAAGTCCGGAAAATAGAGTTATTTTGGACGAATAGACAAAATTCTAGGACGAGCGTAAGCGAGTCCTAGAAGTCTATGAGTCCAAAAAAACCTTTTTCGGGCGTGTTGCGTACAATATTTTTTCGGCAACCGTGTAGAATAACAAATCAATGAGACGACACATCTCTTTTTTATATATTTTGATTCTAATTCAAATTAAACAGAACAGAAAATATCACATGTTAACAGAAACATTCTAATTTTATATGAACTGTCAGCCGTTTTCTCAGTGCTATGGTAACTTCATTTATCAAAAATATACCTACCAAGATTTTCATATTTACAATGACCAAAACGACGTGATTTCCGGCCTAGTCCGGGAAGTACACGTACTTCCCGGACTAGGCCGTGAAATGCTTCTTTCTAAAAAAAAAAGCGTCCGGGAAGTGGGCACTTCCCGGACGGTTGCCGAAAAAATTAATTTTTTTCGATAACAAAGAAAAACATCTCCAAAAAGTTGAAAAATCGTCATATCTTGGTAACCATAGATTTTCGGATCATGAATCACTAGACTCAATCCGTTGCAAATGACGTCTAGTATAACCCCTTTGAAGGATCACGTCAACGTCAAAAAATTTGCAAAACTGTCAGTGGCGTTCAAGTTTGTGGAGTTGTAATATTGAACGACCTCCTATCTACGCCATTGAACATGTTTGAAACAAGTGAGAAATATTTTTTTACTTTACCGAGAACTATGGCTGTTCTGACTTTTATCGGAATATCCCCAGCGCTTAGAAGTTATTGCAATAAAACGAATTATATTCCCCAAATTCAAGTTCCTGTATCTTTTGAATTCAGTTGATTATGTTCACTCTTGTGTGAAAAAAGGCAAAAAGTGAGAAGTTTTGAGTTCAGACGAAGTTTCCTGCGTTGGACTGCCTAAGCGGAAATTTGGCGCTACGGACTCTTTCGGCATAAAATTCATATCTCAGCACTGGAGTGAACGAATTTCAAATTTCAAGAAGCATCTGATTTACAATCGAATTTTCTACGAGTTTAGTTAGACATTTTTCAATCGGTGCAGTCTTTTTCGCCTATAAGCGTTAGACGTTGAGGGTTGTCAACTTTTGAGCTAAGTTTGTAAAAATTGCTCATATTTGACGGGTGATTGCAGCTGAACTGTCAAACCGATTTCGATGTTTTGAACACCACTAGACGCCAAATGGAATGTTTTTGAAAATTCTTCTGAAGGATGTGCACTTCTCGAGTTATAAGCGAAATACTGAAAAAAGTGCGAACATTTCGCGGTTTTTAAGCTCTCAAATCTGAAGCACAACATAGCCAGCTCCAGCTTTGGAGCAATTTTTAGGGGCTTGATACCTTTTTAGCACTAACTTTCCTGGGCTAGATATAGAATTTTCAATGTTTTCTTAAGATTTTCTAGTGATACGATCCCCACAAAAGTTCACAAAAATTTGCGCGCCGGCATTCTACAACTAATTATCATGTTTGAATTGGATCGGATTCGTATTATTTGGGTTATTGAGACAAATACAACAAAATCTCAGTTTGGCGGATTATGCCTTTTATCGATCTTAAATGTCGCATTCCGATGCGCTATCTGCCCTAACAGTTGCAAGTCTCTTTCCATTACCATTATATCAAAATATTTATTTTACAAAATATTTTTTAATATTTTTTTGAATTTTCTTTCGATACGATCCTCACAAAACCAATCGTGGATTGATGTCAGGTTGACGGTAAACTGGTTTTATACGCGTAGACTGATGGACTGATGGCAGGATTGATGTCAGATTGACGCCAGATTGTTACCAGATTGACCGTGTAACCTACGTCTTAATTGTGTCATTTTGATTGTCTAGTAAACAAAGGACTCATCGTTGTGTATGTAATCTAAGATAATTTAAGTTACCTAGAGTAAGTGAGATTGTTGAATATTATGTCATTAAAATTATTATAATCATTAAAAGTGATATTCATCCGTACTTGTAAAATGGTTTACTCAATAGTATATAGAATATAGATGTATGCTGGATCAAAATAGGTAATAATGACAATCTGAGATTTCTGATCCATCAGTAGGTATGTTTTTTGGATATGATCATGGATCCACTACTCACATGTGGTAATTACACTGGTTAGCTTACAACATAATTATTCAATTGTCACATGATATTTTGTTGATATTATCAGTAAAGAGAATTTCTCGCATATTGAAACTCAATTAAGATATTATATATTTTGTCATGGAGCACCTGCTCAGGGTTGTATAGAACTTTGCTGTAATATAAGGTTTCAGGATCTATGTTTATAGGAACTTTCAGTGATTAAATAAACCCTTCAATGGTGAAGTCCTGATACAAACAACTGACTCAACCTGTATTATAATCGTGGTGTCGGGTGGACGAATCCCGCCCCACAACTGTGACAAGTCAGTCACACCTAAATCTATACTTCACCCACAAGCTCAAGCCTTTTGATAAGGTAGATGGGTCTGGTGGGTGGGAACTTATCCAGTTCCCTATATCTTAATTTGAGGACTACTAGACCCTCAAATCTGATCCTGTCCCCACCGGGGCAGTCGCACATGATGTGCTCGATAGACTGGTCAGGCATAGTCTATTATCAATTTGACGATTTCGTATTCCTTATTATTAAATATATGTATAAATGTTCGTGGCAGAATAAATTTGGAAAAAATATGTTAATCAGAGTCCTCAACCAATCCCAACCGAATTAGGTGTATTCTGAAGTGATCCATGTGCACAGCTGTTTCAGCTGATGGGCCAATCATTGTTGAGCGAGCATGTCTGTGACCCAGGTAAGCTGCTCCAGATTTCCTGGACCTTTTGGTCCAATCATATGTTGTTCTTCCCCCTTACTGGTTCCAAGGTCACACTCACAGAATTGACATGAGGTGGTATTATGGCCACCAATCCCTCCCCAGTCGTTCAACTTTTAGATGAATTTAGAAAAACAATTTAAAATTCCACATATCGTCCACCCATTTGTCCAATTGCCACCGTACATACACGTCCATATTTAAATGAGTTGCCCTTGTACATATGCTAGTGATCACAATAATCAGATTAAACACGTGTAGGAACTGTTGAAAGTAAATGTGATGTGATTCACCTGGAAAACAACTGAAATAATTTGCCCAGATTTGGAAGTTCTACATTATGAAATTTTTTTGAGGCTCCTAGTGGTCTATTTTCAATGAAATTTCACACGTCCTAAGAGATCATTATTGGTCACCGAAATGCCGAAATTAGATTCAATCCGATATTTGGTTTCGGAATTTCAAACAAAATATTCCGCAAAATAGTTGAACATTTTTGCGCGTATGTTCTGGGGAACATCGCGTTATAGTTTTGCCCAAATGTCTGTAACTTTCGAATTTTTTGACGAAAATGGTCTCAAACGATTTAGTTGGACTCCCCAATGAAGAATTCGAGGTCAAATTTGATTCTGTCCGGCCGGCCGTCCGTTGCCACGATAACTTGAGAACGAAAAGAGCTAGCAACTTGAAATTTTCAGGGTGGGTGGCGCATCTCAATAAGACGGACAAGTTCGTTAATGGGCATAATCGGCCCAGTGGTTTCCGAGTAATAATTTTGTTTTCAACCAATATGAATCCGATCAAATTGAAACTTGGTGAGTAGTTGGAGAATATGAACCTAAGCACGTCTGTGAAATTTTATGCGAATCGTAAGGCTAGAAAATTGAAAAAAAATTATTAAAAACTATTTTTGTTGTCACGATAACTTGAGAACGGAAAGAGATAACGACTCGAAGTTTTCACGTTAGGATGTGCACCAGAACGAGACATTTCAGTTTGTTTATGAGCATAATCGGCCAAACGGTTTTAGAGTTATAGCCATCTGAAATTTTCTGGAATTTGGTGGTTTTTTGTTCCTCATTAACTCAACAAATACTGAACCGATTGAATTCAAACATGGTAATTAGTTGTAGAATGCCAACGCGAAAATGTTTGCAAAATTTGGTGCGGATAGCAGTTGTAGAAAATGTTTAATAAATCATTGAAAATAAAAAAAAATTGGTTCAAGCACTGACGTGTAGTCAGAAGCTTTTGCGCGTATGTTCTATTGTCCATTCTTCTGTATTGGACACCCTTTATCGAATTTACCATGGTAAATTATGTTGTCCATTCTCCCGTATTGGACACTTAATTCGAATTTACCATGGTAAATTCGAATTAACCAAGGGTGTCCAATACAGAAGAATGGACAATAGAACATACGCGCAAAAGCTTCTGACTTCACGTCAGTGCTTGAACCAATTTTTTTTTTCGTCATTTTTTTCGAATTTTCTAGTGGTACGGTTCTTACAAAATTTTGAACACGTCTTTATGTTGATTTTCTACTACTAGTTACCAAGCTTCAATTCGATCGAATATTTATTTTTTCAGTTATCAAGAAAATAATATTCCAGGTGGGTATAACTCGGAAACTGTTTGACCGATTATGCACAAAAACGAACTCAACTCTCCCTTTCGGATACGCAACCTACCCTGAAAATTGCAAGTCCCTATCTCCTTTCGTTCGAAAGTTATCGAGGCAACGGTCACCCATCTACTGAATTCACACAAGAATGCTCCAATCTCCAACAATATTAAACCGATCGTATTAAAACTTAAAACTTAGCGGTAGAGTTAGGTTATGAAGGCTCTTGCAAAATTTCATCAATTTCCAACGATTAGTTACTGATATATAGAATTTTTTTTTTATTTTCAATAATTTATTAATAATTTTCTACAAATGCTATCCTCACCAAATTTTGCAAACATTTCCGCGTTGGCATTCTACAACTATTAACCATGTTTGAATTCAATAGGTTCAGTACTTTTCGAGTTAATGAGGAACAAAAACCACGAAATTTCAGAAAATTTCAGATGGCTATAACTCTAAAACCGTTTGGCCGATTATGCTTATAAACAAACTGAAATGTCGCGTTCTGGTGCTCATCCCAACCTGAAAAGCCGCTATCTCATTCCGTTCTCAAGTTATCGTGACAACAAAAATATTTTTTAATAATTTTTATTTAATTTTATAGCCATATGATTCGCTCAAAATTTCACAAACGTGCTTAGGTTCATATTCTACAACTACTCACCAAGTTTCAATTCGATCGGATTTATATTGGTTTAAAACAAAATTATTACTCGGAAACCGCTGGGCCGATTATGCCCATTAACGAACTTGTCCGTCGTATTGGGATGCGCCACCTACCCTGAAAATTTCAAGTCGCTAGCTCTTTTCGTTCTCAAGTTATCGTGGCAACGGCCGGCCGGACGGCCGGCCGGACAGAATCAAATTTGACCTCGAATTCTTCATTGGGGAGTCGAACTTAATCGTTTGAGACCATTTTTTTCAAAAAATTCGAAAGTTACAGACATTTGGGCAAAACTATAACGCGATGTTCCCCAGAACATACGCGCAAAAAAATATTCTATATATCAGTAACTATTCGTTTGAAATTGCTGAAATTTTGCAAGAGTCTTCATAACCTAACTCTACTACTAAGTTTCAAGTTTTAATACGATCGGTTAAATATTGTTGGAGATTCGAGCATTATTGTGTGAGTTCAGTAGATGGGTGACCGTTGCCTCGATAACTTTCGAACGAAAGCAGATAGGGACTTGCAATTTTCAGGGTAGGTTGCGTATCCGAAAGGGAGAGTTGAGTTCGTTTTCGGGCATAATCGGTCTAACGGTTTTCGAGTTATACCCACCTGGAATATTATTTCCTTGATAACTCAAAAAATAAATATTCGATCGAATTGAAGCTTGGTAACTAGTAGTAGAAAATCAACATAAAGACGTGTTTAAAATTTTGCAAGAACCGCAACCCTAGAAAATTTAAAAAAAATCACGAAAAAAAAAATTGGTTCAAGCACTGACGTGAAGTCAGAAGCTTTTGCGCTTACCATGGTAAATTCGAATTAAGTGTCCAATACAGGAGAATGGACAACATAATTTACCATGGTAAATTCGATTAAGGGTGTCCAATACAGAAGAATGGACAATAGAACATACGCGCAAAAGCTTCTGACTTCACGTCAGTGCTTGTTGTAACTAAAGCAGAGGCAGGTTGGCATTGCTGAAATCTGAAATACCGTCAAGGTCAAAACAATTCACCGAGACGTTGCCAATTTCTACTCTCAAAAGTCTCAAACATAATCATAACATTAAAATCTGCAATAGGAAAACTTCATTCTGACATGTTGAACTTTCGAATTAAATTACTTAGTTTCCTATCATTATATTTTATTAAGGTATAAGAATGACCCGGGTTTCATATAGTACTACTATACATTTTGAAACTGGTGTATTTCAAGTTTTGCAACAAGGAATTTAAATGTCTTCTTAAAAAATGTGGGGAATTCCACGTACGTCTGTTCGTTAAGAAGTTTTCCTGCCGGGTTATTCAGGTACTTTTATTCTTTTTTCAAATGAACTATCACAAACAAGTAACGGACTACTCTATCCATTATTTTTCAATAAAATTTCAACACTTGTTATAATTTTTTTTATTCATGTGATCCTCACGAAATTTTGCACAACTCTCTGTGTCGGCATTTTTCAGTTAACTACCGCACATTAATTCAATCAGTTCAGTATTTTCAGAGTTATTGTGAAAATTTGTTCCGGAACAAGCGCGCAAAAATAACCATTAGCGTAGATTTTCTAAGGACTTATTGATCTGCCCTGGTATGATATAAGTATACTGACACTTTGTCATTAATATTTTGAATGCTGGAAATGTGAAAAACAATCCTTACCAAAGAACTTTAACCGATTCGTTGAGTTGAAATGACGAATATTTTATGAGTGTGACATGAATTTCAATGAGTTATATTTTTAGCGTTTAATGGACGTACTAGTGGGCAGAAATTGAAATAAATTCCGCGATATTTAATATTTATGTATGAAGTGTGTGAATTTCCTCAAAGATTTAAAAAAAATTGGCTCTATCAGCTACTACACAAATTTTTGTTCTTCCTTTCATAATATCTCCCGTATTTTATTGATATCTGCAGATTTAGAAAATGATTACGAGATAGTAATGAATTTAGATTTTTAAGAGACGTTTCCAAGCCAGAAATATTTTTCAGGAAAAAGCTCTGGAAGGATATTGTAAGAAGGTGCAACAGTTTTGCCCGCCAGGAAAACCCGGACTTCTCGGGCCACCCGGTATTCCAGGGGTGAAGGGGGAAAGGGGCGACAAAGGCTTTCCCGGTATTCCAGGCCCTATAGGTCTGAGAGGTACGTAATGCGAATATATTATCTATCTAAGAATCCTTTGATCATGATTATTTCATCGCGTCTGTTTGGTTAGCTAGACATTATTGGTTCTGATTAATCTGACATTAAGTTCAGATATCGTTATTTCCCAGATGTAAATCAAATTGAACATAAAGCTTTACATCAATATATATCCGATTGGTGTTGAGCTTTTTCTGGTTTTAAGAAGAAAATAGTTTTTTCAGTTGGCGTTCGAGTAGTGAGTAGTACGAGTAAGTCTACATCTTCACCAACAACAATAGTTATTTTTGTCAGATTGAATTAATCTATTGCTGTTTCAATAATCAATACATCCGCATCATTATTAGCTTGTTTTACCAATATATTTTCAGCAGTAAACTTTTCTTTCAACATTGAAATGAACCGAGACTTACTCTCCTTGGTTGTACAAACTCCTTGGAGCTTCTGAGGGATCTCTTGGGGAAGACTTTGGAAGGTCATAATCATTATTATGTAATTAACCAATAGCAAGCGGTAAACCGATGAAGCTATTGTTTGATTGTTATGTGTTATCGTTTACATTATAAATTCAATTATGCACTATAGTGGATCATTCTTGCTGCACTTTGTTTTAATTCTTTGTCCAATCGGTTTTTAAATATATTCACGTTTGCTGCGGTCACTGTTTCCTCTGCAAGTGCATTCCATGAATAAACTACACGATTAGTTAAGAAGTTTTTTCTCTGGAGTTTAGCAGCCCTTTCCTTGTCTATTTTCCTGGAGTGCCCTCGAAGTTGTGCGTTCCGGTTAAGGTGAAAGATGTTCCCGATCTCACACCGATAGTGTCCACTAATTATTTTATACGTCTCGATAAGGTCTCCTCTATGTCTGCGTTCCCTCAGAGTTGTCAACTGAAATCTTTTCAGTCTTTCTGGATATGATACATTTTGCAGTATTGTGGGTATTTTGGTAACTCTTCTCTGAATCTTCTCCAGGATCTCAATATCCTTGACATAATAAGGATTCCATACATTGTAAGCATACTCTATCTTCGGCCTAATGTAGTTTTTATACAATTTCGTAACCATTTCTATTGAATGGTCTTTGAATGCGTGCTTTACAAGGTAGACAAAAGAGTTGGCCTTTTTGGCAATATTTACAATATGCTTTTCCCACTTTAAATTTGCAGTTACAGCAACACCCAGGTCATTCTGCTCATCGACTACTGTCAATACTGTGTTATTTAAAATGTATTCTTCATTTGGGTTGTTTGGACCAATTCTTAATACCGTGCATTTAGATTCGTTTAAATTCATCCCCCATGTTTTGGACCAATCCTCTACCCTATGAAGATCTCCTTTAAGCTGGTCTGAGTGAAAACAAGGGTTTGCATATATTTTACTGTCATCTGCAAAATTTTTCATTTTTGTTTCAATAACATCCACAAGATCAAATAGATACGCTGTAAAAAGCAAAGGTCCTATTACTGATCCTTGAATAACTCCGCTGCTAACTAGATGTTGTGTAGACATTTCTCCATTTACTCTCACTTGGTAATGTCTCTTGTGCAATAAGTCTGCCATCAATGACAGTAATTGTCCTCGCACACCATAGTGTTCAAGTTTGCCAAGTAAGAATTTGTGAGGAACCCTATCAAAAGCCTTCTCGTAATCCAGATAAACAATGTCAGTCGGTTGGGAGTTGTCATGGTTTTCTGTCCAGTCATTTAGACATTCGAGTAAGTTTGATGTAGTGGACCGTCTTGGAAGAAATCCATGCTGTGATGGTGGTATCAGATTGCATTCTGTAAAAAATGATGTTAATTCTTTCACAACTATTTTTTCCATGCATTTTAATGGATTACAGTTAATGCTTATGGGACGATAATTTTCTGGTTTGTGTCGGTCCCCATTTTTAAATAGTGGTGTTACTATTGACAACTTCCATTGTTCAGGGATTCTTCCCGATTCCATACACTCCTGCATCACCTCCGCTAGGATCAGACTAATCGAATCGCTGCAGTTCTGGAGCAAGATTGCAGGAATTCCATCTGCGCCAGGACTTGATTCCTTCTTCATTTTCATAAGGGTCTCTTTTACCTTTTCTTCAGTGAAAACTATGTTAGTGATTGAATTTTGGTTTCTGGTACTTACTGGCAATGGTGGAAGGATGGAGTTCTGCGATTGTGAAAATGCCTTATTAAATTGTTCTGCAAACTTTTCCGACATGGTTTTATTATCCATAATTTCTTGAGTGGTTGGATCTTTTAGTGTTATTGTGGACACTTTAGAGTTTATGTTTCTACTTATGTATTTGTATATTTGCTTAGGTGAGTTTGAGACAGCTAAATTGTGCTCATATGTCTTTCTAGCTTCGTATAGTTTTATTTTTAGAGTATTGTTTTGATTTCTGTAAAGCTGATAGTTTTCTGCTGTTTTATTCTGCCTGTATTGATCCCATAGTTTCCGTTTGTTATTAATTTCTTTGAAAAGTGCTGGAGTAATCCATGGCTTCTGCCGATTCACTTTTATTGATCTCAGTGGAATGTACCTTTCTATTGTATCATTTATGATTTTACGGAAACTGTCAAATTTTGATTGCTCTACATTCACTGTCTGCTGCCTGATATATTCATTTATTTGTTCATATTTTGCAGTACGGAAATTTCTTTTTTGTACCTTATGGGTCTGCCTCGATGGCAATTTTATCTGGGCCCTTGCTGTAATAACTACGTGGTCACTTCGCCCGACAGGCGGCTCTGATTTAAGGTCAAATATGCTTTTGTTATCGTTGCACAGAAACAGATCCAAAAGGGAGCTCTGACCATTCCTATATCGAGTTGGGAAGTTTATTAGTTGGTAGATATTCCTTTGAAAATACATTTCCATAAAATCCTGTGTTTTTTTATCTGCCGGAATTACCCCCAGGGTGTCCCAGTTTATGTTGGGGTAGTTAAAATCACCTAGCACAAAAGTTGGATTTTTGCATGTAAAGGCCTTACCTATCTGGTTAATCATTTGTGTATTAGTTTGTTCTGTTGTTGTGTTTGTTTGGCATTTCTCTTCCCAGTCTAAACATTTTTGCCTCTTCAGGCAGACTTAAATTCATTTTCTTGTACAGAAAACTAATCTTGTCTTTATCATCTTTCACCTTGTCATCTTTTTCCGATTCATCCACGCCAAAAACGAGGATGTTACTAGCACGTCTTTCTCTCTCTTTCATTTCGAACAAGGTTTCCTCAACATCCGATTCAGACCCTTTGTCGACTGGAGGTTTTATGGTTTCCACTTTTTTCTCCAGCTTCCTCAGAGCTTCAGCATAACTTTGTCCCCCAGCAATTTTCTCATCTACCTGTTTTATCTCTTTTTTCATGTTTGATAGCTCGCCTTTTAATGTTTCATTTTCTCTTCTTCTCCTATCCATAGATCCTTTAAGGCTGTCAACTTCTTCTTTCAGTTTTTCCAGGCTGTTAGCCGTTTCTTCAGTTCGTTGTAAGGTCTTGTTCATTTTCTTTTGTACATCGGGGAGCTTTTTAATGGTGTCCTTGCAGCTCGGGCAAAGGAAAAGTGTTGTTCTCGATGAACTCGGAATAATTCGAATCTCTCCCGCCAATGCACCAGTACAATCACTGCAGATTATTTCTTTACAGAAGTCGCATGGAAATCCAAATAATTTTCCTTTTTCTTCCCTTCTAACACAGGGTTTAGTGCACTTATAACATTCCTGTTGTGACATTCTAACCTCACTAAGTTTATCACCAAATATTAAAGTTTTTAGGAAAATATTGGTGTCTCCTTATTCACCAATGTCTTGTAGAGACTACCAGTATGTAAAACCAATAAAAAGTTTCAAATAAACCAGGATTAAATCGGATTTTAATTTAAGCAAATTATTCTGTAAACAACAACATTAACCTCATATGTTGATCTTCATCAAAATCTGTTTATAACACGCGCGCCAAAGCAGATTAACCCCACGTCAATGCTTTTTTAGCCTTTTTCTTTCATTGTGAAGTCAATCTGCATTTGCGCGCGTGCTATAAACATGATTATAGTTATACTGACAATGCTTCTGCTACTTTTCGGGAATAAAAAAATAACGATCATAAAAAAAATCAAACAATTACGATTTTCAAGATATGCTTTCCTAGCTTAAACCATTATAATCATGATATTTGTCGAAAAAAGTGGACTACTTCAAAAAGTAGCAAAGATAAATAATGAAAAGTGGAATATTTCGAAATCAGAAATTCATGGAGATTATAATAAGAATGATTTAAAAATTGGGCATTGTCATTTGAAAAAACATCGTTATCGTGGTTCAAAACTTTTGGAGCAGCCTGTAGAGTCAAAAATCATTTAAGCTCATGCGCTTAGATTATCCACTCCTTCAAAATTTTCTAGCCCAAATTTTCAAAGAGTTATCAACCGACCGATCACTATTAGCTCACCCTGTATTTAATTTTATCGATTGCAATTTTGTTCTGAAAATAATCATAAAATTAACAAATTATCTCCTCCATGTTTGTAGGCATGCCAGGCTTGCCTGGTTCTAAAGGTGCTCAAGGACGACCGGGATTAGATGGAAGGGACGGCATTCCTGGAGAACCGGGACTGGATGGTATACCTGGTAGAAATGGACACGACGGAAAAGATGGTTCTCCAGGAATTCCAGGCAGAGATGGAAAAGATGGAATTGACGGTAAAGAAAAACAACCCTAACCTTGATTTGAGCTCAAGGATGATCTCAATAAATTCTATATTCAAGTATCTTTTGAAGAAGAATTTGGAATTCATTATAGTATTATTTCGATACATCACAATACAACACTTTTTCGTTGTTCAAAATTGAAATTGACGTTTATTTTTCCAGGACGACCTGGCCCACCTGGCCCACAAGGTCCTCCAGGTCCCACAGGAGTTAAAGGTGAGTCCTTGTTGAATCTACATTTATAGGGTAATTCATGATGGGTGGTATATCAGATGTTTCTGGTGATCCCGTTATCGACTACATTCTTAAATTGGATAAAGAGTATATTCATATATTCTATCTTATTGAAATATATTTTTTATCATATCTCTCCGAAAATATCAACTTTAATATGTTTGATTCGATTCTGAAAGATCCTCTTTCCCGTTAAGAGCACCGAAAAATTTTCCCGATCACTAATTCCAATTGCCTCAAAAATTACTTAATTTATTATGAATAGGAGAAATACATATACTTCATTCACTCTTATAAAGTCTCCCGGTTGGCCATGAAAATTTGACATATTTCACCATGTATATTTTGAAAATGTTAGGTTATAGTCATTTTCCTGTCAGATAACTACGCAACGTTGTCCTCTCTACGAAAAAGTCGTAGTAATTACGTAATTTCACAATGTGAATTCACTTCGGAAAAATAATGAATTTGATAAGATATTATGTGAATTCAATAATTCCAGTCCTGGCGACTGTAGAAAATTTTTTTTGTCTGTTGTTACTAGAAATAATAAACGTATATAAACTGGTTGGAATACTCAATTATGCTATTTTCTTGTATGGAAATCAAGAATCAAGTACCTATTGGAATTTTGTTGGATTTTTATTGAAAAATAATGGATAGAGTACTCAGTTACTTTGTGATAGTTCATTTGAAAAAAAGAATAAATGTACCGGAATAACCCGACAGGAAAACTTCTAAACGAATAGATGTACCTATGGAATATCCCACTTTTCTCAAGAAGAAATTTAAATACCCTGTTGCACAACTTGAAATACTCCAGTTTCAAAATGTAGTAGTAATACGGAACCCGAGTCATCCTTAAACCTTAATAAAATATAATGATAGGAAACTAAGTAATTTCATTCGAGAGTTCAACATGTCAGAATGAAGTTTTCCTATTGCAGATTTCGGTTCGGTAAAGCACTTCTGCTTCTTCAAAACTACTTTCGGCATTTTCAATTTCAAAACGAAGAGTTCTTTATTATTCGAAGATAATGATATGTGATAATATCTTGATTGAAGATTATGTTATGATTATGTTGAGAGTAGAAATCGGCAACGTCTCAGCGAATTATTTTGACCTTGACGATATTTCAGCAGTGCCAAGCCAACCTGCCTGTGTTTTAGTTGCAAAAACGTGATAGACCTAAATCATGGCCAACGGGGAGACTTTATAAAAGTGAATGGAGTATTTATTACCAAATTGCAACATGACAATTAATACGACGTTCTATCTACATTTATATCACCGTTATTGCAAATAATAACCGAAAATTCAGTATTTAATTGTAATTAGGTTTTGACTTAGTTGTCAGAAACATTGAATTTTGACAAGTTCTAACAAAAATTATCTTTGTACTGTGTTCCATCCAAGATGCATAGAATAACATGTATTCTATGTTTCATCCAAGAGAAACCATGACAACGTTGTTAGGCGAAGCCGAACACGGAAATTTGTCGCAAGGGAAAAGCTCAATGTCAGGACTGGTAATTAAATATACTATTATATAATACTATCCACTGATCATTTGGCGTACTCTAGAGCCAGTCTCCGTTCCTGTGGGAACGAAAAGCTGCGATGCGCGCATCGCAGCTTTTCGGGGGAAAACCTACCGGTATCGGTTTGGACGAATTTGATTTCACAACGCGTTGTGTAATCAAATTCGTCCAAACCGATACCGGTAGGTTTTCCCCCCACTGGACTACTGGCCTTAGTGCCGTTAAAGCTCTATAATCGGGTGATAATGGCTTTCAATGTAGGTACCTTTAAGGTATATTTATATTATAGGAAATAACCCAAAGACGATTATCACCTAGGCTGGTTTTCCTGTCACGCTGACGGTCAGCGCTGATCGGTCATCTCGGATCACGCTGATCACATTGAGAAATAGAAGGATGCTATTGTCTCTGGCTCACTGAATGTGGAGGCTTGTCGGCGCCAGCTAGTCAGCGGCGCCGACGCGCCGGCGCGTACGTGCGCGAATATAGCTCAGCGCTGACAGCCGTCAGCGCTGCGTGACTCGAAAACGCTATCTATAGCTACATACATATTGACCCATCAGCGCCGACCGTCAGCGTGACAGGAAAACCATCCCTGAAGTTCAATAAATCAGTAGTATAAAGTTTACAGCAACTTATAGAACCAAATATTCCAGTTTGAGTTCACTGTGGACTTAATATGAAAACACTACAAAAGTAACTACACTCTTGTCCACTACAGTTATGGTCGTCTGACATATATTTCGGAAACAAAGAACGAAGTACAAGTACAAAAACAAAGTAACGCTTCGTCTTTGAAGATGGAAACTTTGTTTCTCTATTTCAGTATCATAATTAGTTCATTACAGCACAAAAAACAGTGCTGTAATGAACTCATTACCGCATTGTTTCTAGTTATATTTTTCGTTTTGTGGTAGTCAGCACTGACATTCGATCCTATCAAATTTCAACACACGTCAATTGACAATATAATATAATCTGGATATAGTGAAATAATTGTTGAGAGGAAACGTTTTATTTTCATTAAAAAATAAGGTACTTACTAGATATTTCCTTCTTGCTAATTTTGAATCATTCATGCTATAAGGAAACTGTTTTAATCTGATCTCCATTCCCTACGTACGATTCAAATTCCATAATCTGTCAACTTTCGTAACAGTCACACCAACTGTCAAGATAAAATACAAAAGTCACTAGAATGTATAATCCATCATTACATTTCAACAGTATTTTACAAAACTTGCCGGAAATACTTCTTTCAGAAGGCCATTCCAACACTAATGCGTTAGAAAACTCGCTCCTTCGTCTCTCGTTTTCGAATTTCGCATTCGTGTTTGAATAGGAACTCATTCTGCAACTTGCTTTAGAATATACTATTCCGAAACATATGTCAGACGACAAAAACTGTAGTGGACAAGAGTGTAGTTACTTTTGTAGTGTTATAGAACCAAACACTTCCACTCCCAAACGTCGTATAACGAATTTGTATAAAAACATATCTAACTACCACTACTTTACATAACTTCTTATTCAATTTAATGCTTGTGGCTTTTACTTGATGCAAATCCATATTAACTCAATGAAAAATTATATACGATTTACACTTATTTATTCAATATTGTGACGCGTTTCGTCGACACAGCGACTTCATCAGACTACATCATACTGTATGATGCCGTCTGATGAAGTATGATGTATCTGATGAAGTCGCTGTGTCGACGAAACGCGTCACAATATTGAATAAATAAGTGTAAATCGTATATAATTTTTCATTGAGTTCTTATTCAATGTTAGTAAATGCTAGTAAAGCAGAAATCTAGCCGGTAAGACGTGGGGCTGCAATCCCAAAATATACTGCGATGGATGTACGTCATGATTTTGAAACCAATAATCACGTATGGGGCAGTCGCCTGGTATACCAAAATAAGCCATAATAGTACGAAGAAATCCCTCGACAAAGTACAAAGGCTTGCCTGATGCGTGGGCTGCGTGGGCACTGGAGCTATGGCAACCTGTCCTACCAGGACACTTGAGTTGAGATTATCACAAATCTCACACCTTGGTAAATTTGAATTTACAATGGTAAATTCGAATTAAGAGTGTCCAATACAGGAGAATGGACAATATAATTTACCATGGCAAATTCGATTAAGAGTGGCCAATACAGGAGAATGGACATTAGAAAATACGCGCAAAAGCTCCTGGCTTCACGTCAGTGCTTGAGCCAATTTTTAAAATTCATTATTTCTCAATTTTCATCCCCCCTTTCTGGATATATTCCTTCAGCCACTTTGTACATAACAATTAAGAGCTGCAATAACAATAAAGAGCTATAACAGATGATCTAATGTACTCATTGGTCTATTATCATAAGCAGAGGCATCTGTTTGAAGCAAACCGAACAATTTCTTACTATAAGCACTATTTTGGATGATTTAAATATACAGGCCGACTGAAATATACAGCCTAAGCTTACAATTACGGAGGAACTCTTTTCAGAATATACGTATATAATTAAACATTGATTGAATGTGAACGAAATTATAATATTGTTATATGATTACAATCCGTCTAGTTGGCATCGTAAGAGGCAAATCAAATTCAATCGATGATTAACTTATTTTAGAACTGCCAAAACAGTTCAAATTACACTTGACATGAGATATGACTTATTGTTATTCGATTTTTTTTGTTCCTCAGCGTTTCAGAATTCGGGTACTCTTCTTACCTTAGATCGGATTGATCAGTGGATTTCTGGTGGATTTTGATGATGTCACGGTAATTGAACTCTCGCTGATTGAATCTATCACAATATGTGATGAAAATAAAAACGAGCCCTAATATTAGATATTATATCATCATCCCGTCATTTTTCTATCCTAAAGGACATAATTCCGTATTCTAAAAAATGTCGATCTTGAGGAAAAATCGATTATGTCAATAAAAATAGAGAAATTTTTAGGAAGGTAGAAATATAAAATTAAATTTCTTACGAAAAATGAACTCGAATTGGAGCATAATAACGAATATCTTAAGATACTATTGTGAGGTTTTTGGGAGATCTCATTTCAGTTACAATCGCGATATTTCCATGAGGTTGCTTCAAGAATTTCATAGGATATCTTAAGGATATATCTTATAGATTACACTTCGTGACTTGAATGTGCGCCACTGTTTTAGACTAAAAATTAATTTTTCCTGCGAAAGGCGGATATGTTTACAGCATTTTGAGACTCTCCAAGTTTTATAGCAATATCTTATATAGTTAAGGAGTTATTCGGAAAAAAAATTCGGAATACCTGCATCCAAAAACGAAAAATGATATATAATTCCATGGACTTTTTGGTTCAAAATTATGCATTAGGTACTGCTTATGTACTGACCTAATGTTTGATGCTGTAGTAATATTTTGTCCTCTGAAAACTAGTTTAGTTTGAAGATTTTTTTCTGATGATCAAAATTCATAGTGATAACTGGCTATTCTCTTGAATATCTTAGGCACAATATATTTTTACCTGTAACATAAAGCTGAATAGCATATTATGGTAGAATGGACGTATACAAATACGAAAATGAAAAAAAAGTTGAAATACGTGAGGTTTTATTGTTACATTTATGGTACCATATTTGATGTTACAATATCTGATGTGTATTGAAAAAAAAAAAGCACTGACGTGAAGTCAGTACTCTTTGGCGCGCGTGTTCACGCTGGCTAATTTGAATTGAGTGATGAGTACTACCTTTTGGGTAGATCTTCGGCTCGCTCTATCCACTGAGTTTGAAGTACTCATCATTCAATTCAAATTAGCCAGCGTGAACACGCGCGCCAAAGAGTACTGACTTCACGTCAGTGCTTTTTTTTTCAAGTTCCTTTAACAAATATAGCTATCGATACAGTTTGGCTGTTAGCTTTACCGTAGATCGAAAAAAATTGCGGTTATGGGACCTCCGTTAGGAACGCAATTACCTCTTCTCCAAATCCGAACGTATTTTAATATAGATCTACCGAATATAGTTATATATAATTTCGCCTAAGGGCCACCATACAGACATTTCAACTCGGAAACAACGCAATTTCCCCCAAACTGACTTGTGTCCGTGCACTGAATTGACATGAATATTCAACCATTCACTTCTCGTCTGCGCATGCGCAATATACTCGTGGCTGCAAGTCCTCCCAAAATTACACACCTCCCAAAAAACTCCGATTCTCCAACACTAGTGGTTCAGGAGATATCGCTTCTTGAATCCACGCATGCGCAGAACCTTACCAGGGGATTCTATGGAGGAATAGCATCCGCCACCCCAAAACCCTAATCCTCTTTGACGAAAACACCAGCAGTTAAATCACTGATGGTCTGCTCATGCGCATAACGAAAAATGCCCGTAAGGGGTAACATCGATTTCAAAATTAGCCCCAGGGCCACGGTATGGACACTTCAACTCGGAAACAACGCTACAACCCCCAAACTGACTTATCCGTACGCTAAATTGTCATGAATATCCTTTTAAAACCTCACAATATTAGCTCAGCACTCCCGTACAACCCAAAAACAGTCACTTCTCTTCTGCGAATGCGCAATCTACTCGCGGCTGAAAGTAATCCCAAAATCACACACCTTACAAAAAACTCCGATTATCCAACACTAGTGGTTCAGGAGATATCGCATCTTTAATCCACGCATGCGCAGACCCTCACCAGGGGATTCTATGGAGGAATAGCATCCGCCAACCCAAAACCTCAATCCTCTCTGACGAAAACACCAGCAGTTAAATCACTGATGTTCTGCTCATGCGCATAACGAAAAATGCCCGTAAGGGTTAACATCAATTTCAAAATTAGCCCCAGGGCCACGGTACGGACACTTCAACTCGGAAACAACGCTACATCCCCCAAACTGACTTGTCCTTGCACTGAATTGCCATAAATATTTTTTTAAAACCTCTTTAAAACCTACTCGCGGCTGAAAGTCCTCCCAAAATCACACACCTTACCATAAACTCCGATTCTCCAACACTAGTGGTTCAGGAGATATCGCATCCCTTATCCACGCATGCGCAGACCCTCACCAGGGGATTCTATGGAGTTATAGCATCCGCCACCCCAATCCTCTCTGACGAAAACTACAGCAGTTAAATGACTTCTCATCTGCGCATGCGCATAACGAAAAATGCCCGGAAAGGGCAGCATGAATTTCAAAAAAATTGGTTTCGGAATTTCAAGCAAAATATTCCACAAAATAGTAGTAATTTTTTGATTTTTTTCTTGTCACGTGATCTTCACGAAATTTTGTAAAAGTGTTCGCTTTGGTCTTTTGCATCTAACTACTGAGTTTCTATTCAATCAGATCAGTATTTTACGAGTTATCGTGGAAACAAAATTTTAAAATTATTGAAAAATTTTTTTGTCACTTTATGGCCATCCGGTCAGTCACAAAAAACTCCGATTCTCCAACACTAGCGGTTCAGGAGATATCGCATCTTGAATCCACGCATGCGCAGACCGGCACCGGGGGATCCTATGGAGGAATAGCATCCTCCACCCCAAAACCCCAATCTTCTCAGAAGAAAATTCGAGCAGTTAAATTATTTCTCGTCTGCTTATGCAAATAACAAAAAATGCCCAAAAGAGGCAGTTACACACCCAGTCGTTCACCGTTCAGACTAATTTTGAAAACCAATTTAAAATTCCACACATCGTTTACGCATTAATTCAATTGCCATGCTAGTAAGTAGTCCATATTTTAATCAGTTGCCCTCGTACATATCGCATTCATTCAGATAAACGCGCAAAAAATACGTTGGAACGAAATCACCAGATGTTGGAGATATTCCATGTAGGAATTCGAAATGAAATATAATTTGTCCAGTTTGGAAGTTCAAAATTATAAATTTTTTTTTTAGGCTCCCAGTGGTCTGTTCGCAGTGAAATTTTGCACACCCCAAGAGGTCATTATTGGTCACCGAAGTGCCAAAACTGAACTCAATCTGATATTTGGTTTCGGAATTTCCAGCAAAATATTCCGCTAATGGTTAAAAATGTTTTCTAGTCATGCTACCCCCACGAAATTTTGCATAAGTATTTTCGTTGGTACTTCGCATATAACCACCAAGCTTCAACTCAATCGGATCAGTTTTTTTCGAGTTATAGTGAAAACAAAATTTCAATTTCAATTTCAAATATTTAACATTTTTTTTTTTAGTTTACAGCAATCCGATCAATATGAGACTTCGCAGGCATATAAAGGTCATGATTATACAATTTGATGCTGAATTTCAGATAGATCGAGTGATCGGTTTCGGAAATATTCTTGAAAAACGGTTTAACTAAAAATGGCCTCAACTCCGAAACGGCTCGATGGATTTTGCCCATTAACGAACTTGTCCGAGATATTTACGCTCCAAACATGCCCTGCAAATTTCAACGCTCTAACTCGCTCCGTCCGAGAGTTATCGTGCCAATGGCCGGCAGGCCGGCCGGACCGGACGGACAGAATTGAATTTGACCTCGAATTCTTCATCAAGGAGTCGAACCCAATCGTTTGAGACCATTTTCGAAAAAAATTTCGAAAAATACAGACATTGTGACGAAATGATAGCTCGCTGTTCCTTGCGGAACACGCGCGCAAAAATTGGTTCAAGCTCTGTGGACAGGAGCTTTCTGGCGCTCTTGTTCAGACAGACAAATTATATCTCCGAAAGTATTGGTTTCTCAGAGTTGGGAATTATATCAATGTATTCTTATGATAAAACTGCATCATAAAGGAAATTCAATTCAAATAATAGTTTATTTATCAAGATTAAATGAGCAATCTGAGAATGAGAACTGCACCATGGAAGAAATCGAATTAAAATAGCTGAAATGAATTTGACTCTCTCTTATAGAACAGGATGACATGTACGAGTATGAACACAGGTCATATAATAAAGCATAGATATAATAATTATAGCATTCTGTGAAAACATAGAAGTACGATTCATTATGGAAATTTCGAAAAATCATATTTCCGAAAGTATTAGCCTGTTGGAGTTGAAAATGATATCAATGGATTTTTATGGCGAAACTGCATCTCAAATAAAAATTGAATTTGAAATTTGTTACATAAAATTTTTTTTTTCGTTACTCCGAAACCATCTGGCCTATTTTGCCCAATAACGAACTCAACCGAGATATTTATCTCCCTAACCTACTCTGAAAATTTCAACTGCTTAGCTCATTCCGTTCGAGAGTTGTTGTAGAAAACTTTTTTAAATTTTCAAATTTTTGTTTTGACACTTTGCGGTAACCCGATCAATACAAAACTTCACGTGCGTATAAAGGTCATGATTCTACAATTTGATGCTAAATTTCAGATAGATCGAGTGATCGGTTTCGGAAATATTCATACTAAATGTTTTTACTAAAAACGGCCATAACTCCGAAACCGCTTGATGGATTTTACCCATTAACAAACTCGTCCGAGATATTCACGCTCCAAACCCACCTCGCTAATTTCAATCCTCTAACTCCTTTCGTTCGAGAGTTATTGTGCCTACGGCAGAATCGATTTCGACCTCGGATTCTTGATCAGTGAGTCGAACCAAATCGTTTGAGACCATTTCAGCCAAAAATTCGAAAATTACAGACATTTGGGCAAATTGATAAGCACTCTGTTCCGAGGAACAAGAGCGCCAAAAATGATTTAAGAATTTTCTAACCGTATATATCGATTTTATTTAGTTTTACACCTACTAAACGTACCTTACATTTAAGAAAATCACAACTATTTTTTCCTTTTATGAGGGTTAATATCTTCCCTCTTCAAAAACCAGCAATAATCACCCACCATGGCTGGATCCCATCATCTTGATTGCGAATTTACATTTTCCCAATACCTACATATCTTGGTGGAATCTTTCACCCTGCTCGTCACTGACACCTCCCAAATTTTCAGGAAAAATTACATATTGTTGCCCAACAATCCTCTTATTACACTAACAAATGAGTTCCTGCCTGGTGAGCTTCTCTGTAAAATTAACGTTGTCCAGCAATTTTCTGATTCGTGGTCCAATAAAAATGCCTTCCTTTAAGTTGGCATTACTGAACTTGGGAAAGACTTCTTTTAAGAATTTGAATCCATCACCATCTTTATTTATAGCCTTCACAAAGTATTTCATCAGCCCAAGTTCAATGTAAAGAGGAGGCAGAAGGACATTTTTGGTGTGTTCAAGAGGTCTAAACTTAGCATTCTGAGATCCCGGTTGAAATTCACTTTTTTCCGGAGAAATTTTTGTTATTTAATGCTGATTTACTGCACGACTGTCCCATAGACAAGCAAGCAATATTTTGTAAATCCTCCCTGAAGTCCCACTAAAATTCGTATAACTTTTAAGTTACCACATATCTGCCATTTATAAGTTTGAAGTTTGTTTTATCTAAAAGAGCGCGCATATTTTCATAACTTTCTTTCATCGTGACTGACAAATTTCCATTATAATAACACAGCTTTCAAACTGTATTTAGACGAATTTATAAACAAACGCCTCTCAGAGGAGCAATGCTCAATATTAAGTTCCTGCGTTAAACCTTCAATATCATTACACGCAAACAACGAATTTCATAATGAAGTCATGATTTTCGTTTCGATGGCTAATAAGTTCCATTCCTTAAGACAGGAACTAAGAAGTTGACCGTTGCTTTGATAACCCTTAGTACTACTACTTGTCTTAATCTCCAATTCCAAAATATTGGAAGTAGGCTTTTTTTTAACACTTTCAGAAAATGACCAGGCTTTTGATTTCACCATAAATTCGCCACAAATGTGACAAAATTTTTCAGGGGAGTTTGCAACTGCGGTGAGTCTGCCTCGGCATTTTCGTCCTCAAACTCAACTTCGAAATGGCTGATTTTTAATCTTAATTTTAAGTGTAATATTGTAAACAACCAGTTTAGGTAATTTTTCTGTTATAAAATCATCAAATGTATCAATTTTAACCATCCCCTCATAAAATTGACTACCTGATAATGTAAAAGGATCTTATCGACCTATTGAAAAGTGGTACGTGTTAGGGTTTTAGGAATATTTTTAATATTATTAGAAATAAGAAATGGTATATCCAGTTTAAAAATATAGATCTGCTTTGGGTAACAAAACACTGGTCGACCAGTGATAATTTATTTTGGGAATTAAATTAAAATAAATGCAACCTCTATGCGTCATTCACTCTCGGTTGGAAATGATTTAGGTCTATCACGTTTTTGTAACTAAAAGTGAGGCAGGTTGGCACTTCTGAAATATCGTTAATGTCAAAACAATTCTCTGAGAAATTGCCAATTTCTACCCTCAACATAATGTTCCATCTTAGACAAGATATTATCACAGACCATTATCTCTGAATAATAAAGAACTCTTCGCTTCGAAATTGAAAATGGTGAAAGCAGTTTCGAAGAAGCAGAGACAAAGTATCAGGAAGTGCTATACAGAACTGAAATCTGCAATAAGAAAACTTCATTCTGTCTCAGGACATGTTGAACCCTCGAATGAAATTATTTTACTTAAGTTATCCTATCACTATATTTTATTAAGGTTATCAGTGACTCGGGTTTCGTAGTACTACTACATTTTGAAACTGGTGTATTTCAAGCTCTGCAACAATTTATTTAAATGTCTTTTTTAGAATTTCGAAGAGTGGGGAATTCCATAAATACGTCTGTTTGTTCAGAAGTTTTCGAGCCGGGTTATTCAGGTACTTTTATTCTTTTTTCAATTGAACTATCACAAAGTTACGGACTACTCTATCCATTATTTTTCATTAAAATGTCAACACTTGATTCTTGATTTCCGTACAAGAGAATAGGATAACTGAATCATCCAACCAGTTTATATACGTGAAAATTTCCAGTTTCAACAGAGGAGAATTTTTCTTCAACAGTCGACAGGTCTATGGAATATAATATCTTCTCAAATTCATTATTTTTCCGAAGTAAATTCACATTGTCCTCTATGTAAAGAGGACAACGTTGCGTAGTTTTCTGACAGAAACATTACTATCGCCTAACATTTTCAAAATATACACGGTGAAATGTGTCAAACTCATGGCCAACCGGGAGACTTTATGAAAGTAAATGGAGTACCTATAGGTACATCAACTAAATAAACTCAGTCATTGCAAAAAAAGCTATATTTCGATTATTTATTTCCGAACATCTTTTAAGGTATACCTGACACTTCAGTTGTTCAGTATTATCGTTTCTCTATTTCAGTATCGTAATGAATTACAGCATTAAAAACAGTGCTGAAATGAACTCATTCCCGCCTTGTTTCTAGTTATATTTTTCGTTTTGTGGTAGTCATCACTGACATTCGATCCTATCAAATTTCAACACACGTCAATTGACAATATAATATAATCTGGATATAGTGGAATAATTGTTGAGAAGAAAAGTTTTATCTTCATTAAAAAATAAGGTACTAGAGATTTCCTTCTTGCTAATTTTGAATCATTCATGTTATTAGGAAACTGTTTCAAATCTGATCCCCATGCCCTACGTACGATTTAAATTCGAATTCCGTAATCTTTCAACTTTCGTAACAGTTACACCAACTGCCAAGATGCAATACAAAAGTTGGACTATAATCCGAATTTTCCATTAAATTTCAACAGTGTTTTACAAAACTTGCCTGAAATAAAGAAAATCTCGTCTAATACTCGTTGCAGAAAGCAATTCCAACACTCATGCGTTCGAAAACTCGTTCCTTCGTCGCTTGTTTTCGAATTTCCCATTAGTGTTTGAATAGGAGCCCATTTTGCAACTTGTTCAGGAATATACTATTAAATCCTTTCAACCACAAATTAATTTTCAGTAGAAACTATTCGAGTGGAAAATTAAGAATATTCTTCTTTTGTAATTTTTTGCCTAATCTAGGTAATCCTGAATAATGAGAAGCAGAGTAAAGATTGGAGTTGATAATGAACCATTGTTTGAAATTAGCAGCGGTTTCAGCTGGAATTCTACCAAATTTCTACGGTGGCTGTACAAGGAGAACGTATTCAGATAACGAAATGGAACCATCTAATCTTCTGGCCCTTCACCTGCTTCCAAGTCATTCCGCGAAAATATTAAGGTGAAGACTATCTATTTGGAAAGAAATTGGAAACACACTGACGTGAGGTCGAGAGCTTTGTCACGCTTGTTCAAAATCATAGCCAGAGCGGTTACCCATCCAGGTACGCAACCCGCGTACCGGTGTGAGGAGATTTGTGAACTGCGGTCAGATAAGACTGCAATATCTGAATATTTGTCATGTATCGCGAATGGGGAGGTCTGCATTGACTCCTCCGTATCTAGCAGTGGTTCGTCAGTAACCGTGGGTGCCCTTCCATCTTCAGAAATTCTAGATCGAGTCAAAGGGTCCAATAACCTCATAATAACTAACGCACCAGAGAGTACTAATGAAGCAGAGAATTGGAATTTGGCATCTAGTATCGTGGAACACATCCAGAAGTCATCAAGTGCTTCTCTATTAATTGTGTCTCGACTTCGATCTAAAGACGCTTCCCGACCTAGATGGATGAAATTAGCATTTTCGAACCCGGAAATCGTTACTAATATTCTCCGCAATAAAGCTTCACTTCGAGGTCTTTCCAAATCCCGTGAAATATTAATATAGGATGATAAAACCAGGACCCAGATAGCCACACTGAACGCGGTCAGGCAAGAACTGAAAGACTGTCAAAGGCGTGGTGAGAAAGACCTCACCATCAAATATGTTTACCACACTCCTACAATGGTAAGCTGTCCACGTTGATCTGCCCACTCGTCGGGATCAAAAAACTAACCAACCTTACCGTCTGGCCAATTCTCTACACCAATATCCAGTCAATGTGCCATACATTTGATGAACTCCTTGCTCTGACACAATCAAATAAACCATCCATTATTTCCATCTCAGAGACTTGGTTGCAACCATCGGTTCCTGATTCTACTATTCTGATCCCAGGCTATAAATCGAGTCGATAGTTCCGAAACTATTGGTCACCGCGGAGTCTGTATCTTTATTAGTGATGAGATCACTAAAACTTTTAAACTCGCACGCCTCACTTCTTGTTGGATGTATTTATCGACCCCGTCCATGCACCCCAGACTCCGAATGCATACAATTCCTGAATACAGCTTCGCCACTATATAGCAATATCTTAATCACAGGGAACTTCAACTGTCAAGACATCGATTGGACTCTTACAACGATGTCTTCGCAGAGCTCACCGTCCTACCCCTATGCTGAGTTTATTCATAAATCTGATTTTCGGCAACTGGTGTCCCAGCCTACCCGGTTCAGAGCAGGTCAGGTTCCCTTTCTGCTCGATCTATTTATAGTTTCAGACGTGAATATTGTCGCTGAAGTTAATATATCGGAGATACAGCTGCTCTTTTCACCCATTTCACATAAACGTGAGAAGACTATGAGAAAGTTTCCGCCTACCTCAGTGCCTTCGACTGGGTCAACATCATGAACCTTTCTGCTCGAGCTAACCCGAGAGGCTATACGCCGTATTCACGAAGCATTCAATCTCCGTTAAGTCCTAACTGAGGTCCTCAGATAAGGATAAGTTTGAATCACAACCTCAGTTAACGTGAAAATTAACATGAAACAGGCCTGTTCAAGGAATTAACGTAGACTGAATGCTTTGTGAATACGGTGGTATATCTGCTAATGAGCATACAAGAACCACGAGAGATGACCCACTGAAGCCGTGGATTGACGAGCAGATTCTTAAACTTTTTAGGCAAAAAAACAATATGGCGAAGATATGTTCAAAGCCAATTGTCTGTAGACTACGAAAATCACCGGTCATTCTCGAACTTTGTGACTCAGTCCATTCAAACGGCGGGACTTACGACATACGAGAAAGGATTAGTTACGTCCAAGAACAGGAAAAAGTTGTTTAGGTATGTAAGATCATCAATGACCAGCAAGGTGAGCATTCCAATTATTAAGAACCAGTTCGGGGACATGTGTGGTAGTGCTAACGAGTCTGCTAATGTGTTTTCTGAGATCTTGACTTCTTCTTTCTCTGCCGAGCCTGATGGTGTTGTTCCAACTCCTCCTGTTGTCCGCGTAATGCGAGAAATATCCGACATCCAGGTGACCAACAAATTATTGAAGAGTATCTAACCCAACTTAAGGTAGGCCCAGCCCCCGGCAACGATGGAGTCACCACACATCTACTCTGAGCCAAAGATTTTCCTGTTCCCCTGCACATGATATTTTCCAGATCGCTCACTTCATCCTGTATCCCTCAGATTGGCTATCTGGCATCTCTGCATCAATCACCCCCATCTTCAAGAAGAGTGATAAACTAGATCCCTCCAATTATCGTCCAATAAGCATCTTCCGTCTCTAAAGTTCTAGAGAGGATCATCTGCGACCACTTGCTACAATTCTGTTCGGACATGAAACTGATTCCAGGTTCCCAACACGGGTTCCTTCCAAACTGTTCCACTATAACAAATCTACTGTCCTGTATCGCTGCTTGGACAAAAGCATTAGACTCGGGATCTCCTGTTGATGTTGTTAACCTCAACTTTCGATCGAGTACCCCACAAGCGCATCCTTGCTAAGCTGGAGCATCTGGGAAAAGGGGTGGACTTTAAATTGGTTAAACTCGTTTTTGACAACCGTCAAGTTTCACGTTAGAGTGGGTGATGCTTACTCTTCCTTGGAGAGGATTGAAACATCTGGTGTCCCTCAGGGATGTGTTCTGGGTCCGATTATTTTTCTGTTATATATATATATATATATATATGTATATCTGATCTACCTCTCCTCCTCAAATCCACCCGGTCCTCATTTGCTGATGACACCAAACTCTTCAAATTTCCGGTCTTCATGCCCACACTCTTCAGGAGGACCTGGATATCCTTGCTAGATGGTGCCATGAATGGATACTTCCTATCAACATCCAGAAATGTTGTGCTCTTCACATTGGCAGGAACAACCCAAAACGATCCTTACTCAATCGATGGTCATCAGCTGCTGTCTGTAACTCGATCTTGGAGTTACTATCTGTTCAGATCTTGCATGGTTCGACCATGTTGCGTCTGTTACGGCAAAGGCGAAACGAATAACATACCTCCTCAGCAAGACTTTCAAAAACTCCGAAGTATCAACTTGGAAATTTCTCTACAAGACGTACATAAGAACGAGTCTGTTCAGCGTTGGGTCATAAGTCTTCCATATTCACGCCTTCGCCCATCATATGAAGATCACTATTTTTGAGTTGCCTAACTTTGCCTACCGCCGATCCAGGGGAGATCTTATTTTCACATTTGGTGCATTGAATGGTCACTTTGGCGAGAAAATAAGAGACTTTTTCCATCTCAACACAAACAGCTTGCGTGGCCACCGCTTAAAGTTGTCCAAGGAACCGTTCAGAACATCGCCACGCCAGATGTTCCTTCCAAACTGGGTGTTCAACGCGTGGAACCAGCGGCCGTCAACGATTGTGGAGTCTCAAACTGTAAATGCATTGAACTTAGCTTCTTTCTATTTTATTTTTTTCTTCTCGGTCGCCATTTCGGCCTATTGTTCATCGTTCAATTTTCATAGTATGTACTTTTTTCTTTGTTGGGCTTATAGGTAAATCCTCAACCCTTATTTATAGTAAAATAAATAAATAAATAATACGGATCCGATCGAATTGAAGCTTAGTAGCTGGTTGTACTCAGAATACTGACACAAGGACGTTTGTGAAATTTGATGAAGGAGAACTAAAAAAATTTAAGAAAATTATTAAAAATTATTATTTATCTCACGATAACTTGAGTACGGATAGACATAGCAAATTTCAGGGTACGTTGAGCCTCCGAATGCAGCATTTGAGTTCGTTAATAGGCATAATCCGCCAAACAGTTCTGGAGTTATACCTATCTGAAATTTTGTTTTTATTTCCTCCTCAACTACAAAAATACAAAATCAATCCAATTAAAACTCGGTGATTACTTGTAAATGCCGACACGCAAATTCTCGCGGAATTTCGTGAATATCTCATCCTGAAATTATTTGAGACGTACGTTTTTTTTGTATATTATTGGATATTTAATGGTTTTCAATTCCGATAGATTACATATTTCAGAACTAAAAATTTTGTGGTCTCATTACGCTATTCTATTATACAAAATGTATCTATATCTTACAAAGGTTGTATCAATCAGTGTTAAGTCCCTGATTACGCCAAACATAAAGAGTGTTGACCACCTTTAACAAGAGTTTCATTTTTGGTCCACCTATTTCTGAGATAGATATTTTAGAGGAAGAATACGTTTTTGCAAATTGTTTCGTTCCTTGAATTTTATTGAGACCTATTAGTTTCTTAAGTAATAATTAAAGGATTTTTTCGGAGGTATATTCATTATTAAATGGTTCCTTTCTGGGTCTTCTCTCCCAAACTCTGAAAAATCTCTATAAAATAAAAAAATATATTATTTTGTGAATTGCTTCAGCGCTAGAAACACAAGATATTTGTCAGATGCAATGTATCGAACAATCCTGCCTAACAGACTGTAACGAAACAACATCAACGAAAAAAAATGTGGGAAAGCTCTGTGGACAGGAGCTTTGGTGCTCTTGTTCAAACTTTGACAAATCATATCTCCGAAAGTGTTGGTTTCCCAGAGTTCGGAATGATATCAATGGATTCTTATGATAGAACTGCATCAAAAATATGATTGCAGAGCTACAGGAAGTAATATTGCTTAAGGCCATACCACACTGAGTATGCTAGATACCGACCGGACACTGAAGTCAAGCAGCGTCGGGCACGGTTAGTACTTGGATGGATGACCTCTTGGGAACACAAGGTGCTTTGTTTTACTTTAATCAATCATGTGATCTCCATGGATTGTACATTCATTAGGGTGTCCCTTATATGTTAAAAAAAATTTTTTTTTTAGTTTTCGAAACGCATACCCTCTTATTATATTTATTAGTCTATTAGTAACCCAAGTACAGAATTTCAACCTCCTACGTTGATTTTATCCCGTGCCGGCTTAGCTTCAAAGTTTTCAAAAATAGCTGTTGAACCCATTTCCTTACTCTGCCCGTAGACCATCACTTAAATACATTCTATTAGATAACTTATGATCAAAACACAAATTTATATGATAAACTTTCTGCAACTAATAAAAATAGTACATTATATCTAATTATTAATTCAGATTTTTCCATTTTACTGTTCTTCATCTGCAGTAATAAAACAATCAAACTCCAGCATTAATTTAGCATCTCGTTCAGCTGTGTCATTAACTGTTTTTGGTGCTCTTTTTAATCTAAAAATTTTATTTCTCTAATCCGTTGCTTGTCACTGATACGAACTCAATCAAAGATTTCCCTGAAAAAAGTTAAACTACTTGGAGTAGTATGAATGAAAGAGTGAGTTTCAATGAACTGATTAAACGCTACTTTTTACAAAACGTAAAGGGAGCCAGACATTTCTTCCTTGGATGGGACATATCCTTTCCAGAAGCTTCAGAGCCTTTGCTGTAAATTTTCTACAATGTTCTTTTTCGTCCGCTCATCAACCTTATCATCAAAATTTTAAATAACGACTATTTCTTCTGATAAGTACTACAAGTGTTGACAGAACTCGTTTAGAGTCGCTTTAAAAATTAATTTATCAACCCTTTCATAATCCTCTAAGGCTTGTAGAGAACAAAAATGTTGATAAGGTGCTTTTCTGCCAAACTGCATACCAGCTAAGGCTTCTCATAAACTACCACAATAAATAAACACAAATCACGTAGAGCTTGTTCCTTCTTGGCACCCATTTTAAACTGAGATTGCAACAAACAGCTTTTTTAAGTGTTATTTTTGGGTTTTGCCACCCAAAGAGCTTGATGCATTGCGCCAGAATGTCACCAATTTATTTGTTCCACAGAGGTGTTGTTGAACAAAATTGGTACATGGCTTGATGGCACTAGGATTAATATCCATCCAGTTGACTCTAAACTTTTTGAACAGCGTAATATCAGGACTATTAGTAACTAGCTGGATCTTGGATCAAACGCAGTTTTGAGAACCCGGCCATTAAGTGCATATATTACAGCTTTCGCTTGATGCTTAGTGGACATTACGTCTAAAGTTGCAATTAATTTTGAGGTCACAAAACCTTTTCTTCCCCTTCTTGTCAACTTACATATTGAGATGTGGCAGCCTGAAGTTCTTCCAGACTTTCTTCAGAGATTGTAGATTGTTCCTCTATTTCTCCATGTATTTCAAAGCTGTGTGAAGAATCAATAATCTCTCGAAAATCATTTGCCTTAATATCTTTTTCTCTTCTGTCAGTTTACTCAGGGCTGCCCTTTGTTCAATTTCAGCCAACTTTTTGTCAACACATGCTAAGTATCCCGGACATCCTAGCTCGCTTTGTTTTTGCAAGAATATCTTATCTTCTGTAATTTTTATTCTTTCGAGAGTATCAGCATGTGCGATATCCATTAAATTATCTACATTATTCAAATTGAAAGTCTTCTTGTGGTGCCTATAAACATCTTGAATCTTCTTACTATCCGTTTGAAGCTCACGCCAGACTTGATAACTTCTTAACATCATTACGAACAGCTTTGGTGGGTATTCTAGCCTTTTCACAGAATATAATACACTCCAGAAGATTTGCACTGTCATTAACAGTCAACTTAGCTTCGCGTATATTGAAAAATAAATACATAAGAAATTAACGAATAGACGGTAATTTTGCACCTGTTATTTGGCGACTTACTTCACCAATTAAACATTTTTTTTTGTTTCTTGATTCCACTGACATCCTCAAAAATCAAAATAATACCGAATCGTTACTCGACCAGCCGAAATAAACTGACAATAACAGAAGGCATGCGCCGCTTCTGTGACTGAAGACTGAACTTGTATGAACTTCTTTACGCGCAAGTCGGTACGGTTAGTTCTCTTCCAAATGAGGTAAAAAATGGTTTTCGAGTGTTTTGGGTCCAAATGAACAAAACAAGAGCCTATGCGTTGTGAAATTATAACTTTGAAAAATAAGGGACACCCTAACATTCATGTTCTGCTATTTTTTATTTCTGTTTGTCTATATATCTCAAGTTGTTCACACAAATATAAGGAATATTTTATACACAGCTTTTGTATTTTTTGTTTTTCATTAATGGGTTTTGCCTTTGTTGACAAAGACCTAAGATCATTTTGTGTCTTGGAAATGATTCTTATATTGAACTAAGAACCGATTCTCCTGATTCTGTCGGGGAAAGGCCACATCACAATCAACAGATTGGGTTGTTTTGTTGTTCTTGTTGAATCTTCTGTTGTACTTGATTAAGTAATTATTATTTTATTAGAAGTCATCTATCTAAATTCATAATTGATGTATTTATTGATGAATTGCCTCGGATATCCATTATCTTCAAGACATATTATGATTAAATCAATTTCATTATTTCAAGAGTAGAACAAATTAGATGGCCCCATCGTCTAGTGATTTTCTAACACCTCTTTTCACACTATGTTGATGGTTTGAATAGAAATTCAAATATCTATTTGTATGTGTTTCCTGAAGACAGTTGTTTCGAAATGATTCTGATACTTACTACTACTAATTACCGAAACATCTGGAAAAGAAAGCTGATTACTTTTCTCTATTTCCAAAGTGAATTTTATTATTGGTTCCTTAGAATTTATGAAATCGAAGAATTTGCCTAACTCTTCTCTACCATGTTGCCAAATTTCAAATATATCGTAAACATATCGCCACCAAGCTTTGGGTTTCAACAAATATGTATCCACACATTTTTCTTAAAAATTTTCCATGAATATATTACTCAGGTCATGAAGGAGAACCCATTGCCATTCCAAAATTTTGTCGATATAAAACATCTCTTAGTTGGAAATAGGTGGTATTCAAACATACATGAACCATTTCCATAATATCATTAGCATTAAATTTTGAATATTTAATCACCGAGTCATCATTTTATAATTTCGTCCGAACTATTTGAAGCGACTTATCGACGAACTATCGTAAAGTGTTTTCTCTATTTCAGTATCGGAATGAGTTCATTACAGCACTAAGAACAGTGCTGTAATTAATTAATTCCCGCATTGTTCCTAGTTATAATTTTCGTTTGTGGTAGTCAGCACTGACATTCGATCTTATCAAATATCAACATGAATTGTTAATATAATATAATCTGGATATAGTGAAGTAATTGTTCAGAGGAAAAGTTTTATTTTCATTAAAGAATAAGGACAAGAGATTTCCTTCTTGCTTATTTTGAATCATTCATGCTATTAGGAAACTGTTTTAAATCTGATCTCCATGCCCTACGTACGATTCAAATTCAAATGCCGTAATCTGTCAACTTTTGTAACAATCACACCAACTGCCAAGATACAATACAAAAGTCACTAGGATGTATAATCTGAATTTTTCATTAAATTTTAACAGTATTTCACAAAACTTGCCTAAAATAGAGAAAATATAACTCGCTCCTTCATCGCTCGTTTTCGAATTTCGCATTCGTGTTTGAATTGGAGCCCATTCTGCAACTTGTTTTAGAATATACTATTAATAATACCTCTTTTCACACTAATTTGATGGTTTGAATAGAAATTCAAATATCTATTTGTATGTGTCTGCTTCGTGAAGACACTTTTTTCGAAATGATATTTCTCAGAGTTTGGGAGAGAAAACCCAGAAAGGAACTATTTAATATTAGTTTCTTCAAAATAAACTATCCCATTTTCTGAAAATGTTTGTACCTATTTGAAAAAAACGGATTTTGATTATCTGCTATTCAATTGATTTCATGTTATGGAAATTATGGGATATGTAACTAATGGAAATATTGGGTTTGTGGCTTGAGGACTGGGCAAATCAAACGAATCCCTTATGAACAGTCGACGTTTCGATCCAGGTTCGGATCTTTTTCAAGACTAAAAACATTTAATTACGGGTAAATATCGAATTTGACATGAACATTCTAAGGAATACACTGATGCAAAAAAGTATCTTTTAATAATATAAAATAAACAGCATAAAAACATTCAATTGACATCAATAACTAACATTGAAATATTCAACACAGAAGCAGCCAGATCCGTCAAAACGGAAAACATTAAAAAGTAAAAAATTAAAAAATGAAAAATTTTTCTCTTTGTTTGAAGACTTCACAATTCTCACATTAATTTTACCTTTTCAAATGGATATCTGAGGCAGAACACTGTATATAGGAAATCCATCGGTCATTCTATATAAAATCAATTGTTATTCCCACATGAAACGGGAAAACAGTCATCACTCTTAAAAACCGAAATGCAAACAATGAGATCGAATGAATGGAACATATTGCGTGTACTACTGCTACCATAATATCAACTTCTTATTGGTTTCAATGCATGCGGAACTATGGGTGGAATGTACGAATCGGGCGGATTATCTATTTCGGACCTTTGTCAATAGATTGCTATAAACAACACTTAGAGATTCTACGTCAGTTCTCAAATTTATTGTATCATATATTTATTTATAAATGATACAATAAATTTGAGAACTGACGTAGAATCTCTAAGTGTTGTTTATAGCAATCTATTGACAAAGGTCCGAAATAGATAATCCGCCCGATTCGTACATTCCACCCATAGTTCCGCATGCATTGAAACCAATAAGAAGTTGATATGGTAGCAGTAGTACACGCAATATGTTCCATTCATTCGATCTCATTGTTTGCATTTCGGTTTTTAAGAGTGATGACTGTTTTCCCGTTTCATGTGGGAATAACAATTGATTTTATATAGAATGACCGATGGATTTCCTATATACAGTGTTCTGCCTCAGATATCCATTTGAAAAGGTAAAATTAATGTGAGAATTGTGAAGTCTTCAAACAAAGAGAAACATTTTTAATTTTTAAATTTTTTACTTTTTAATGTTTTCCCTTTTGACGGATCTGGCTGCTTCTGTGTTGAATATTTCAATGTTAGTTATTGATGTCAATTGAATGTTTTTATGCTGTTTATTTTATATTATTGAAAGATACTTTTTTGCATCAGTGTATTCCTTAGAATGTTCATGTCAAATTCGATATTTACCCGTAATTAAATGTTTTTAGTCTTGAAAAAGATCCGAACCTGGATCGAAACGTCGACTGTTCATAAGGGATTCGTTTGATTTGCCCAGTCCTCAAGCCACAAACCCAATATTTCCATTCCACTAAAGGACACGAAGAAGATAATTATATGTAACTAATATTACTTCATCATTAAGGCATACTATGGGAGGTATATTCATTATTAAATGGTTTCTTTCTGGGTTTTCTCTCCCAAACTCTGAAAAATATCTATCAAATAAAAATGTATTATTTTGTGAATTGCTTCTGCGTAAGAAACACAGAATATTTGTCAAAAGCAATAAATCGAACAATGTTGCCTAACAAACAATAACGAAACAACATCAACGATTGAACAACTATTTCGTAGCGTTTCGGAGTCGAAATCAGACTCCTTCGTCAGACATTAAGGATAATTTTCAGTATTATTCTGAAATTCGAGAATCTTACGCAGAAGCAATTCACAAAATAATACATTTTTATTTAATAGATATTTTTCAGAGTTTGGGAGGAAAAACCCAGTAAGAAACCATTTAATAACCGTAATATTACTATCAATAAATTGTTAACACGACAGATTGTTCAATTACATTCCCATATTGGACCGAGTTTCCCTAATATTCTATTGTGCAACTACCTGCCTATCCAATTTGAAGGTTCCACCCAAACACGTAGATTTTTCAAATACGGGAAGTAATTAATCACCGCCAAACCCCACTTCAAATTGATTGATCATTCAATGACCCCAATTTCATGTGTAAACTGAAAACATACTATATCACCTCATCGAAAATTGTGTTTACAACAATCACTGGATGGATTTCGGCAATCGTGTCAAATAATTGATGTTTCATTTATGTGCGGGAATTGCTTCATTAATCAGGGATAAATCGAACTGCTAATGAGATTCAAAAGTCAGTTGGAATGTAATAATTCAATTATGAACCTTCCAAATTCGGAGGCACTGAATTGGAGTTGACATTTATTGCGCGTATGTTCTGGGGAACATCGCGTTATCATTTTGCCCAAATGTCTGTAATTTTCGAATTTTTTGCCGAAAATGGTCTCAAACGATTGAGTTCGAATTCCAGATGAAGAATTCGAGGTCAAATTTGATTCTGCCCGTCTGGCCGTTGCCACGATATCTTGGGAACGGAAAGAAAATGCGACTTGAAATTTTCGGAGTACTTAGGTGGCGCATCCCAATACGACGTACAAGTTCGTTAATGGGCATAATCGGCTCAAGGATTTCCAGTATTGTTTTCAACTAATACGAATCCGATCGAATTGAAACTTGGTTAGTTGTTTTAGAATACAAACCTAAGAACCTTTGTGATTGTTATTTTGTGAGAATCGTAGCACTAGAAAATTAAAAAAAATATATTAAAAAATAGTATTTATGCCAAGATAACCTGAGAACGAAAAGAGACAGCGACTTGAAATTTTCAGAGCAATTCAAACGTGGTTATTAGTTGTAGAATGCCTACCTAAAAATTCTTGCGAAATTTGTATAGGATCGTATCACCAAAAAATTTCAAAATAATCATTGAATATATCAGAAACCATGCGTCTGACATCGCCGAAATTTTGCGAGAGTATTTACAACCTAACTCTACTGCCAAGTCCAAGTTCAAACATGATCAGATCTTTATTGTTGGAGATCCGAGCAACCTTGTGTGAGTTCAGTACTTGGATGGGTGACCGTTGCCTCGATAACTTTCGAACGAAAGGCGTCAGGGGCTTGAAATTTTCAGGGTAGGTTGCACATCCGAATGGGAGTGTTAAGTTCGTTTTTGGGCATAATCGGCCCAACGGTTCCGAAGTTATACCCACCCGGAATATTATTTAGTCGATAACTCAAAAAATATAGACTCGATCAAATGGAAGCTCGATAACTAGTTGTAGAATATCGACATAAAGACGTTTGTGAAATTCTGTGAGAACCGTACCCCTGGAAAATTTTAAAAAAATTACGAAAAAAAATGGGTTCAAGCACAGGAGCTTTTGCGCGTATGTTCTATTGTCCATTCTCCTGTATTGGACACTGTTGATCGAGCCGTTGCCAGGATAACTTTCGAACGGAAAGAGATAGCGACTTGAAATTTCCAGGGTAGATTCCTCATCCAAATACGGTGGTTGAGTTTGTTAATGGTTATAAACGGCCAAACAGTTTCGGAGTAATCCGAAATATTGTCTTCTCAATAACTCAAAAAATATAGATCATTGAAACTTGGTAATAAGTCGCCGAAGCCCAAATTTTCTGCAAAATTTCGTGAGGATCCTATCACTAGAAAAAATAAATTTTATTTTTTAGATGTATGATGTAGTCTGATGAAGTCGCTGTGTCGACGAAACGCGTCACAATATTGAATAAATAAGTGTAAATCGTATATAATTTTTCATTGAGTTAATATGGATTTGAATCAAGTAAAAGCCACAAGCATTAAATTTTTTAGAAAATATACATAGCGCCAAAATTCTTGGATCCCCTTCGTGAATTGTAGAAGGAATGATGATCAGTGCTGTTTTTTTGTACATTTAATCTTCATTTATCTCACAGGTGTTAGGTATTAGTGCAGGACTATTACGTTTCACACATAAAATAATCCATAACTAGCTGAAATTGGGTATATTATGTACTGACTCTGCATTGGATAATCAACAACTAGTCAAAAATCCCCGCCTCTTGCGTCATAAGATATACAGGGTGTAAAAAAATTATACAAATTTATTTTTTTACAATAGTATCTTCTTAAAGGAACATCAAATAGTAAAAAGAAATGTAAAGTAGATCTGTAAATATCCGATTATTCAAATCTCATCCTCATCATCATGTATTAATTCCGGTGAATTTTCACGACACATTTGGCGACACATTGGGGAACACATCAAACCTACTTTTCAACACTCGCACCAACGTTCACATCCCTTTTAACAACTACATCTAATGAGTGTAATCAGTAAATTATCAGGCGCAGAGGGAAGCTCTGTAGTGATTGGAACAATTGATGGACCACGCTTTATCCAACCCCATTCGCTCGGTGGAAGACAGATTCTCGACCATCGCGGCACTTCTAAGTATACACGATAGGATTGTTGTCGAGTAGCATTTTTAGTAGGTGGCAAAAATGAAAGCTGAAAATGATCCTTTATGGTTTGCTTGGCAACTGTCAAAAGTAATTTTTGCGCGTATGTTCTGGGGAACATCGCGTTATAGTTTTGCCCAAATGTCTGTAACTTTCGAATTTTTTGAAAAAAATGGTCTCAAACGATTAAGTTCGACTCCCCAATGAAGAATTCGAGGTCAAATTTGATTCTGTCCGGCCGGCCGTCCGGCCGTCCGGCTGTTGCCACGATAACTTGAGAACGAAAAAAGCTAGCGACTTGAAAATTTCAAAAAAAATCACGAAAAAAAAAATTGGTTCAAGCACTGACGTGAAGTCAGAAGCTTTTGCGTGTATGTTCTATTGTCCATTCTTCTGTATTGGACACCCTTAATCGAATTCACCATGGTAAATTCGAATTAAGAGTGTCCAATACAGGAGAATGGACAACATAATTTACCATGGTAAATTCGATTAAGGGTGTCCAATACAGAAGAATGGACAATAGAACATACGCGCAAAAGCTTCTGACTTCACGTCAGTGCTTGTTTTTACACCTTCTCTATATCTTATGACGCAAGAGGCGGAAGCTTGGGGGGTTTTGACTAAGTAGTTGTTATTGTTAATTATCAAAAAATACAGAATCAGTACCTATACCAAATTTCGGCTAGTTATGAAGGATTTTATGTATTTGGTCAATTTTAGTCTAATAGTCCTATAGGCTATAGGCATCCAAACATGTTTACAAACAATTTCATCTAATTTTAGATACCAATGTCTTAAAAGTGGTTCATATCGATTTAGCGAGTTTAACTGATTGTTGAGATTTTCTTTGCAATTATGCCTGGCAATATATTGTCAATGCCATCAAATCGCGGATAGACTTGGGATTCTCCGCGCTTCAGTTCTTCGAATAGTGCATTTATACCAGGAAACTAACAGCGTTGACTAGAGACGTAGAACTGGGCGTCGTAGGGTAACTAATTCAAGAGAAGATCTAACAGGATATGTACCTCGAAATCGAACCATAACATTCTCAGCTGTCCGAACTCATTTAAGAAGAATGTTTGGTCGCTTAATTTCGAGTACCACAATACGGCTAGAGCCAATTTGCGATCCAGGAGACCACTAAGAGTACCGAGGTTACTTTCCAGACACATAGCTGCTCGTCAACATTGAACACATGACACAATGACTGGCTGTTAGGTCAGTGACGAAATGTCCTTTCTCGGAAGAAACCAGAATAGATTTAGTTAGTTATTTCATGCTAAATTTCAGATTTCTGATTTATACGGCCGGCCGGAACAGACGGACAGAAACAATGTTTGACCACGGATTCTTGATCAGTGAGTCGAATCAAATCCTTTAAGACCATTTTCATCCAAAAATTACAGATATTTGGGCAAATTAATAAGCACTCTCTTCTGAGGAACAAGAGCGCCGAAAACATGTCAAAGCACAATAAAAACTATTTGTCTTGAAATTTCAACAGCCTGTATATTTTTGCCTGAACCGAATCTGGAGAATTGGTAAATGAATGTGTGTTTCATTTGATTAGAGGAATCTATGGTTGAAATCGATGTACAACTTAAAGACCCTGTATATCGGCGATTTTTCGTGATTTTTTTTTTGTTGAGTGGCACCCTCTAAAATTCCCTGTATATGGTATTTTAACACGTGAATATATTTTTGAATGCCAAGAACAACTCATCAAAATTAACCATTTCACTCATCAACATTCATTTCAACTCATCATCATTCACCATTTCCTATTTATGAAAGTAGTAAAATAGAGGCGTTTACAAAATCAGTTCCGAAATGTGCGAATTTTGCACAAGGATATATTATTTTCAATTTAAAATATACGGTGTTCTACAAGCACCATGTCAAACATTGGCAGATGATAGCTGTGCTAATTCTGAAAATGTTATTCCCTATGAACATAGGTCCGATTAATTTTCGTTCAGAAGATACAAGCATTTCAAAAAATATATTTTCATGTTCAAATTGAAAGTAGGCTCATAAACGAAAATACTGGTTGATATATTATGACAACTTGTATTATTTTAATTGTTCATTTGATACTTGTTGTACGTTCTGAATAAACAATGCATTCTTCCTCTGCTCAGGAATATGCAGATATTGTGTTTGTAATGGGTATTCTAATGGAAACTCCAGAAAAGCAGCTCGGGAAAACCGAAGGAAGAATTCAAATAGACAATATCTAGTGCATCATTCCGAAGACTTCGAGTAACAGGAAATCCTGCAAAAAAGCCATTCGCCTAACTGAAGTGAATGTAGAAAATGAAGAAAATTTAATTGAAGCTGTTCGTGGCGGTGTTTGGCGTGTAGCTACTGTTCTTCATTTATCTCCGAATTTTGTATGGCGTGTCTCGAATAGAGAAATGTTACATACATTTCATAGACAAAATATACATGTTTTACATGCTGGAGATGCACCACAACGGTTAGAATTTGTCAATGTTTCATCAACAACATGCTGAAAATAATATATTTATGACGCTTGTAATGTGGTCTATGTGCTTCAGAGCGCTAGTACAAATTCATAGCCAGGTACTGAAATCTCCCAAGGCAGCAATTTCTTATTAAATTAAAAGCAATACCTATTCACCTTTCTGGAGAATATCCTTGTGTATTCCATTTTATTAAACTACTGGCGTACTGAATATCAATTGCATAATTAAACTTATTCTATTGGAATCCTTTGTAGATATACATGTTATGAACGAATTTAAAAATTAACAGTGGGTTTGAGAAAGCTTTTACTAGCTTTTATTATAGATTGACTTCGATGGTTGCATTAAAAATGAACTTAAAATTTGGTAACTAGTTGTAGAATACCGACATAAACACGTATGTGAATTTTTGTGAGGATCGAATCACCAGCAAATTGGAAAAATAGTTCAAGCACTGACGTGAAGTCAGAAGCTTTTGCGCGTATGTTCTATTGTCCATCCTTCTGTATTGGACACCCTTAATCGAATTTACCATGGTAAATTATGTTGTCCATTCTCCTGTATTGGACACTCTTAATTCGAATTTACCATGGTAAATTCGAACATACGCGCAAAAGCTTCTGACTTCACGTCAGTGCTTGAACCAATTTTTTTTTCGAGATTTTTTTGAAATTTTCTAGGGGTGCGGTTCTTAAAATTTTTTTTTTCGTCATTTTTTCGAATTTTCTAGGGGTTACGGTTCTTACAAAATTTTGAACACGTCTTTATGATGATTTTCTACTACTAGTTACCAAGCTTCAATTCGATCGAATATTTATTTTTTGAGTTATCAAGGAAATAATATTCCAGGGGGGGGTAACTCGGAAATCGTTAGACCGATTATGCCCAAAAACGAACTCAACTCTCTCTTTAGGATACGCAACCTACACTGAAAATTGCAAGTCCCTATCTCCTTTCGTTCGAAAGTTATAGAGGCAACGGTCACCCATCTACTGAACTCACACAAGAATGATCGAATCTCCATTAATTTTTTTTTTCAATTTTCAATGATTAGTTTTAAATTTTTTACAAATACTATCCTCACGAAATTTTGCAAGAATTTTCGCGTTGTCCACTATCCTTTGGGTCGATCTCTGGCTCGCTCTATCCACTGAGCTTGAAGTACTCATCATTCAATTCAAATTAGCCACCGTGAACACGCTCGCCAAAGAGTACTGACTTCACGTCAGTGCTGTTTTTTTTTTCAAGTTCCTTTAACAAATATGGCTATCAATACAATTTAGCTGTTAGTTTTACCGTAGATCGAAAAAAATTGCTGTTATGGGACCTCCGTTAGGAACGCAATTGCCTCTTCTCCAAATCTGAACGTAATTTGATATAGATCTACCGAATATAGTTATTTATAAATTCGCCCCAGGGCTACGATACAGACATTTCAACTTGGAAACAGCGCTATTTCCCCGAAACTGACTTGTCCGTGCACAGAAGAGCCATGGAATTTCTCTTAAAACCTTAAAATGACGGCTCAGCACCAAATCCATCACCGCTAGACTCAAACCACTCCCAACATGAGCCTTACAATCCAAACGTCTCCTCTGCGCATACGCAATCTACTCGTGGCTCAAAGTCCCCTGAAAATAACACTTCACACAAAATTATGATTCTTCAACACCATTGGTTCAAGAGATATCACTGCTCCAAACCAGGCATGCGCAGACACTGCCAAGAGGATTCTATGGAGGAATAGCATCCAGCACCTGAAAACTGCAATCATGTCAGATGAAAACTCCAGCAGTTAAATCACTTCTTGTCTGCTCATGAGTGAAACGAAATATCTCCGAAAGGGGCTACATGAATTTCTAAATAGGAACGCAATTTCTTCGCCTATTCTCCAAATCCGAAAGTAATTTGAAATTGATCTTCCAATAACTATATAGTTATTTATAAATTGGCCCCAGGGCCACGACACAGACACATCAACTCAAAAACAACGCTATTTCCTCGAAACTGACTGGTTCGTTCATAGAATTGTCTTGAATTTTCTTTTAAAACCTCACAATATTGGCTCAGCACAAAATCTATTACCGCTAGACGTAAACCGCACCCAACATAAGCCCTAGAACCCAAAAAGAGCCACGTCACCTCTGCGCATGCGCAATCTACTCTTGTCTGAAAGTCCTCTCGAAATCACACACCACACACAAAACTCTGATTCTTCAAAACCATTGGTTCAGGAGAGATCGCACCTTCCATCCACGCATGCACGGATACTCCCAAGGGCATCCTGCACCTCAAATTCCCAATCCTCTCAGATGAATACTCCAGCAGTTAATTCACTTATCCTCTGCTCATGCGCATAACGAAAAATGCCCGTAAGGGGTAATAATATCAATTTCAAAATTAGCCCCAGGGCCACGGTACGGACACTTCAACTCGGAAACAACGATACATCCCCCAAACTGAGTTGTCCTTGCACTGAATTGCCATAAATATTATTTGAAAACCGCACAATTTCGCTCAACACTCCCAACATAACCCATACAACCCTAAAACAGTCACTTCTCTTCTGCGCATGCGCCATCTACTCGCGGCTGAAAGTCCTCTCAAAATCACACACCTTAAAAAAAACTCCGATTCTCCAACACTAGTGGTTCAGGAGATATTGCATATTTAATCCACGCATGCGCAGACCCTCACCAGGGGGAATATATGGAGTAATAGCATCCGCCACCCCAAAACCCCAATCCTCTTTGACGAAAACTACAGCAGTTAAATGACTTCTCATCTGCACATGCGTATAACGAAAAATTTTTTGAATTTTTTCATATCACGTGATATTCACGAAATTTTGCAAAGTGTTTGCTTCTGTCTTTTGCATCTAACTACTCAGTTTCTATTCAATCAGATTCGTATTTTTCGAGTTATCGTGGAAACAAAATTTTAAAATTTTTGAATTTTTTTTTGTCACTTTATGGCCATCCGGTCGGTCCCAAAAAAACTCCGATTCACCAACACCAGTGGTTCAGGAGATATGGCATCTTGAATCCACGCATGCGCAGACCCGCACCGGGGGATTCTATGGAGGAATATCATCCTCCACCCCAAAACCCCAATCTTCTCAGAAGAAAACTTGAGCAGTTGAATTATTTCTCGTCTGCTTATCCGAATAACAAAAAATGCCTAAAAGGGGCAGTTACACACCCAGTCATTCACCGTTCAGACAAATTTTGAAAAACCAATTTAAAATTCCACACATCGTTTACGCATTAATTCATTTGCCATGCTAGTAAGTGGTCCATATTTTAATCAGTTGCCCTCGTACATATCTACTTGATTCAGATAAACGCGCAAAAAAATACTTCGGAACGAAATCTGATCACCCAGATGCTACGGATATTCCATGTAGGAATTCGAAATGAAATAATTTGTCGAGTTTGGTAGTTAAAAATTATTAATTTTTTTTTTAGGCTCCTAGTGGTCTGTACTCAGTGAAATTTTGCACACCCCAAGAGGTCATAATTCGTCACCGAAGTGCCAAAACTGAACTCAATCCGATATTTTGTTTCGGAATTTCAAGCCAAATATTCCGCTAATAGTTAAAATTTTTTTTAATTTTTTCTACTCATGCTATCCCCACGAAATTTTGCACAAGTGTTTCCATTGGTACTTCGCATTTACCTACTCAGCTTCAACTCAATCGGATCAGTATTTTTCGAGTTATACTGAAAACAAAATTTCAATTTAATTTTCAAATATTTGACATTTTTGCGCGCGTGTTCCGCAAGGAACAGCGTGCTATCATTTCGTCACAATGTCTGTATTTTTCGAATTTTTTTTCGAAAATGGTCTCAAACGATTGGGTTCGACTCCCTGATGAAGAATTCGAGGTCAAATTCAATTCTGTCCGTCCGGTCCGGCCGGCCGGCCGACCGTTAGCACGATAACTCTCGAACGGAACGACTTAGAGTGTTGAAATTTGCAGGGTAGTTTCGTAGCGTAAATATCTCGGACAAGTTCGTTAACGGGCGAAATCGACCGAGCGGTTTCGGAGTTAAGGCCGTTTTTAGTAAAAACGTTTTAAATGAATATTTCCGGAACCGATCACTCGATCTTTTTGAAATTTGGCATCAGATTGTAGAATCATGACTTTTATATGCCGGCGAAGTTTTGTGTTGAACGGACGGCCCTAAAGTGGCAAAAAAAAATTTGAAAATTTGAAATTTTGTTTTCACGATAACTCGAAAAATACTGATCTGATTAAATTGAAACTCAGTAGTTAGATGCAAAAGACCAAAGCAAACACTTTTGCAAAATTTCGTGAAGATCACGTGACATGAAAAAAATCAAAAAATTACTACTATTTTGCGGAATACGTTGCTCTTAATGCCTAAACATATGTTTTTGAGGTTCATGCTGCCCTTTCCGGGCATTTTACGTATTGCGCATGCGCAGATGAGAAGTCCTTTAACTGCTGTAGTTTTCGTCAGAGAGGATTGGGGTTTTGGGGTGGCGGATGCTATTCCTCATAGAATTCAGATCCCTGATGAGGGTCTGCGCATGCGTAGATTGAAGATGCGATATCTTCCGAACCACTAGTGTTGGAGAATCGGAGTTTTTTGTAAGGTGTGTAATTTTCAGAGGACTTTTAGCCGCCAGTAGATTGCGCATGCGCAGAAGAGAAGTGACTGTTTTTGGGTTGGATGGGTTATGTTGGGAGTGCTGAGTCGATATTATGAGGTTTTAAAAGAATATTCATAGCAATTCAGTGCAAGGACAAGTAGTTTGGGGGATGTAGCGTTGTTTCAGAGTTAAAGTGTCCGTACCGTGGCCCTGGGGCTAATTTCGAAATTGATGTAAGCCCTTACGGGCATTTTTCGTTATGCGCATGAGCAGACTATCAGTGATTTAACTGCTGGTGCTTTCGTCAGAGAGGATTGGGGTTTCGGGGTGGCAGATGCTATTCCGCTAAAGAATCCCCTGGTGAGGGTCTGCGCATGCGTTGATTTTAGAAGCGATATCTCCTGAACCACTAGTGTTGGAGAATCGGAGTTTTTTGTGAGGTGTGTAATTTTGGGAGGACTTGCAGCCATGAGTATACTGCGCTTGCGCAGACGAGAAGTGAATGGTTTTGGGTTGTTTGGGTTATGTTGGGAGTAATGAGCCGATATTGTGAGGTTTTAAAAGAATATTCATGTCAATTCAGTGCACGGACACAAGTCAGTTTGGGGGAAATAGCTTTGTTTCCGATTTGAAATGTCTGTATGGTGGCCCTGAGGAGAATTTATAAATATTTATATTCGGTAGATCTATATTAAAATACGTTCGGATTTGGAGAAGATGCAATTGCGTCCCTAACGGAGGACCCATAACCGCATTTTTTTCCGATCTACGGTAAAGCTAACAGCCAAACTGTATTGATAGCTATATTTGTTAAAGGAACTTGAAAAAAAAAAAAAAGCACTGACGTGAAGTCAGTACTCTTTGGCGCGCGTGTTCACGGTGGCAAATTTGAATTGAATGATGAGTACTTCAAGCTCAGTGGATAGAGCGAGCCGAAGATCTACCCAAAGGATAGTGGACACCATTCACTGTCGGTTCAAAAATTAACAGTGCTGTATCTAAGCTGCCATCAGGATAGAGTAACAAAGTTGGAAAAGAACACAAGTGACTCTCCTTAGTCGCACAAGCTCCTAGAAGATTTGGGAGGGTCAGTATAATCCTAATCATGTTTATAGCACGCGCGCAAAAGCAGATTGACTTAACAATGAAAGAAAAAGTGTAAAAAGTCAATCTGCTTTGGCGCGCGTGCTATAAACATGATTAGGATTATACTGACCCTCCCAAATCTTCTAGGAGCTTGTGCGACTAAGGAGAGTCACTTGTGTTCTTTTCCAACTTTGTTACTCTATCCTGATGGCAGCTTAGATACAGCACTGTTAATTTTTGAACCGACAGTGAATGGTGTCCACTATCCTTTGGGTAGATCTTCGGCTCGCTCTATCCACTGAGCTTGAAGTACTCATCATTCAATTCAAATTAGCCACCGTCAACACGCGCGCCAAAGAGTACTGACTTCACGTCAGTGCTTTTTTTTTTTTTTTTTCTAGTTTAGAGCCATCCGATCAATACAAAGCTTCGCAGGCATATAAAGGTCATGATTCCACACAATGATGCTGAATTTCAGATAGATGGAGTGATCGGTTTCGGAAATATTCTTGAAAAACGTTTTAACTAAAAATGGCCGTATCTCCGAAATGGCTGGATGGATTTTGCCGTTAACGAACTTGTCCGAGATATTTACGCTCCAACCATGCCCTGCAAATTTCAACGCTCTAACTCGTTCCGTTCGAGAGTTATCGTGCTAACGGCCGGACCGGCCAGCCGGACGCACAGATATGAATTTGACCTCTAATTCTTCATCAGGGGGTCGAACCCAATCGTTTGAGACCATTTTCGTAAAAGTTTTCGAAAAATACAGACATTGTGACGAAATGATAGCACGCTGTTCCTTGTGGAACACGCGCGCAAAAATATATGGAACACCCCATCGAAGTATCACCTTCTAAAATCTTTTGCATCACTTTAGAAGCAGCCTCTATATAGCGGTGCCCCTAATGCTAAACCTTTTTTCTAGTTGCCACATTCAACATTAGTGATGTGCTATCCGAAAATTAAACCCCTAACTATAGAAATCCCAACCTGTATATGGCTACATACTTGTTATTTATAGTGGTGCTGTTTTTGCGCGCGTGTTCCGCCAGGAACAGTGTGCTATCATTTCGTCACAATGTATGTATTTTTCGAATTTTTTTTCGAAAATTGTCTCAAACGATTGGGCTCGACTCCTTGATGAAGAATTCGAGGTCAAATTCAATTATGTCCGTCAGGTCCAGCTGGCCGTTAGCACGATAACTCTCGAACGGAACGACTTAGAGCATTGAAATTTGCAGGGTAGTTTCTTAGCGTAAATATCTCGGACAAGTTCGTTAACAGGTGAAATCGACAGAGCGGTTTCCGAGTTAAGGCCGTTTTTATTAAAAACGTTTTTTATGAATATTTCCGGAACCGATCACTTGATCTTTCTGAAATTTGGCATCAAATTGTAGAATCATGACTTTTATATGCCTGCGAAGTTTTGTGTTGAACGGACGGCCCTAAAATGGCAAAAAAAAATTCAAAAATTTGAAAATTTTGTTTTCACGATAACTCGAAAAATACTGATCTGATTGAAATGAATCTCAGTAGTTAGATGCAAAAGACCAAAGCAAACACTTGCAAAATTTCGTGAAGATCACGTGACATGAAAAAAATCAAAAAATTACTACTATTTTGCGGAATACTTTGCTTTAAATGCCGAAACCTATGTTTTTGAGGTTTATGCTGCCGTTTCCGGGCATTTTTCGTTATGCGCATGCGCAGATGCGAAGTCATTTAACTGCTGTAGTTTTCGTTAGAGAGGATTGGGGTTTTGGGGTGGCGGATGCTATTCCTCCATAGAACCAGATCCTTGATGAGGGTCTGCGCCTGCGTGGATTAAATATGCGATATCTCCCGAACCACTAGCGTTGGAGAATCGGCGTTTTTTGTAAGGTGTGTGATTTTGAGAGGACTTTTAGCCGCGAGTTGATAGCGCATGCGCAGAAGAGAAGTAAATGTTTTTGGGTTGGATGGGTTATTTTGGGAATGCTGAGTCGATATTGTGAGGTTTTGTAAGGATATTCATGGCAATTCAGTGCAAGGACAAGTCAGTTTGGCGGATGCAGCGTTGTTTCCGAGTTTAAGTTTCCGTACCGTGGCCCTGGGGCTAATTTTGAAATTGATGTTACCCCTTACATGCATTTTTCGTTATGCGCATGAGCAGACCATCAGTGATTTAACTGCTGGTATTTCGTCAAAGAGGATTGGGGTTTTGTGGAGGCAGATGCTATTCCTCCATAGAATCCCCTGGTGAGGGTCTGCGCATGCGTGGATTCAAGAAGCAATATCTCCTGAACCACTAGTGTTGGAGAATCGGAGTTTGTTGTGAGGTGTGTAATTTTGGGAGGACTTTCAGCCACAAGTATATTGCGCATGCGCAGACGAGAAGTGACTGTTTTTGGGTTGTACGGGTTATGTTGGAAGTAATGAGCCGATATTGTGAGGTTTTAAAAGAATATTCATGTCAATTCAGTGCACGGGCACAAGTCAGTTTGGGGGAAATAGCGTTGTTGCCGAGTTGAAATGTCTGTATGGTGTCCCTGAGGCGAATTTATAAATAACTATATTCGGTAGATCCTTATTAAAATACTTCGGATTTGGAGAAGAGGCAATTGCGTTCCTGACGGAGGTCCCATAACCGCAATTTTTTTCGATCTACGGTAAAGCTAACAGCCAAACTGTATCGATAGCTATATTTGTTGAAGGAAAAAAAGCACCGACGTGAAGTCAGTACTCTTGGCACGCGTGTTCACGGTGGCTAATTTGAATTGAATGATGAGTACTTCAAGCTCAGTGGATAGAGCGAGCCGAAGATCTACCCAAAAGGTAGTACTCATCACTAAATTCAAATTAGCCACCTTGAACACGCGCGCCAAAGAGTACTTCACGTTAATGCTTTTTTGTTATAATAATATGATCAATACTTCTAGACAACAGAAATCAATAACGAATGGTTTCTTTCTGGGTTTTCTCTCCCAAACTCTGAAAAATATCTATTAAATAAAATAAACATTTTTCAGAGTTTGGGAGAGAAAACCAAGAAAAAAATCATTTAATAATGAATGTAGGTACCTCCCACAGCATCCTTTAATGATTATCCGAAACAGAAATCAAGCCTAAAAGTTTTATTTTTTTCTCTTTATAGGATTGACTGGGCCAAGAGGAAGAGCAGGTAAACCTGGAAACCATGGTCTACCAGGAACTCCAGGTATAACAGCTTGGCACACCAAGGTGAATGGTACATCCGATCTTTTGATACCACCATCTGTTGGAAGTAAGTGGAAAATTACATTTTCACGCCTCTGAAAGTTAAAAGGATTTCTTATTCACGATCAGGATCCTGCAAATATGTCCATGGCATGTATTTTGAAAGCTTGAGGTCGTTTCTTCTCGATTGTAGTGAACGAAAGTTGCTTAGGAGTAAAATAATATTAAGCGTCAATTTTCAGATATATGGTCACAACTTCAAAATATATATATATATATTCTTTTGAACTTGAGCATTACAATTCGTTTTGTATCTAACAATAGAGCATGTGTATGAAAAAAGTGTTAGCAGAGGTTAGTGTAACGGGGTGCCATATAATTTGATATAATATGATACTAGAGCTTAGGGAAAAAACCTCAGCAAAAAAACCCTATCTCCCCGTTAGTGTTGTGATTTATGAAAATTGAAATTGTTAACAAAATATGCTGAAATATTAAATATTGAAGGGCATCTTTTTCTTCATTCCTTCTTCCTTCAACAAGCAGAGAAGATTCTCCAAGGTACCCGAAACCCAATCTGGAAAAGGAAAAGACAAAGGGAGAAAACGAACAAATTAAAAATGGAATATTCTATATTTCATTAAATAGATTTGAAACTCGCTACCCATTCTAAAAAAGATTCAGAAACATTATGAATAGCCCTAAAAACCATCTTTGAATCTATATATGCGACAATTATTAACTAAATGATCTATGGTTTCCTCTGCTTCCCCGCATTCGAAACTAGGGCTCTCAACTGAGTTTCACCTGAAAAGCATGCTGTTGCAACGACCATGACCGGTTCTTAGACGATTCAGAATAGACCATATTCTCCTTGGGAGATCAAACCCCGGAACTCTATTTGAAGGATCAGAAATTAAATCTTTAAATAAAAATCAAAAAGTTATATTTCGGAAACTATTCATCAGATTCCGCCAAAATTCAGCAAAAATCTTCAAGTCGCAATTTCATAATTGAGTACCAGATTTCACCTCGATTGGCTATATATTTGAGCAATTATTGTGGGAACAAAATTTTGAATTGGTATCTACTTCTTCTGAAATTTCGACAATTCATATAAATCAGGAGACCCGTGTTCGAATCTCCGCTAAATTCACTTCGATATTTATTTTGAAATTCGAATTCAGTTGATGACAGCAGAACATGCGAGCGAAAGCTCCTGGCTTCACGTCAGTGCTTATCTCGACTATTTTCTTCAAATGTTAAGTATACATATTAATAATTTTTGCGCGCGTGTTCCGCAAGAAACAGCGTGCTATCATTTCGTCACAATGTCTGTATTTTTCGAATTTTTTTACGAAAATGGTCTCAAACGATTGGATTCGACTCCCTGATTAAGAATTCGAGGTCAAATTCAATTCTGTCCGTCTGGCCGGCCGGTCCGGCCGTTAGCACGATAACTCTCGAACGGAACGAGTTAGAGTGTTGAAATTTGCAGGGCATGGTTGGAGCGTAAATATCTCGGACAAGTTCGTTAACGGGCAAAATCCATCCAGCCGTTTCGGAGTTACGGCCATTTTTAGTTAAAACGTTTTTCAAGAATATTTCCGAAACCGATCACTCCATCTATCTGAAATTCAGCATCATTGTGTGGAATCATGACCTTTATATGCCTGCGAAGTTTTGCATTGATAGGATGGCTCTAAACTAGAAAAAAAAATGTCAAATATTTGAAAATTAAATTGAAATTTTGTTTTCAGTATAACTCGAAAAATACTGATCCGATTGAATTGAAGCTGAGTAGTTAAATGCGAAGTACCAATGGAAACACTTGTGCAAAATCTCGTGGGGATAGCATAAGTAGAAAAAATTTTAACTATTAGCGGAATATTTTGCTTGAAATTCCGAAACAAAATATCGGATTGAGTTTAGTTTTGGCACTTCGGTGACGAATTATGACCTCTTGGGAGGGGTGTGCAAAATTTCATTGAGAACAGACCACTAGGGGCCTAAAAAAAAATTAATAATTTTCAAATCCCAAACTCGACAAATTATTTCATTTCGAATTCCTACATGGAATATCCGTAGCATCTGGTGATCAGATTTCGTTCCGAAGTATTTTTTGCGCGTTTATCTGAATCAAGTCGATATGTACGAGGGCAACAGATTAAAATATGGACCACTTACTAGCATGGCAAATGAATTAATGCGTAAACGATGTGTGGAATTTTAAATTGGTTTTTCAAAATTTGTCTGAACGTTAAACGACTGGGTGTGTAACTGTCCCTTTTGGGCATTTTTGCGCGCGTGTTCCGCAAGGAACAGCGTGCTATCATTTCGTCACAATGTCTGTATTTTTCGATTTTTTTTTCGAAAATGGTCTCAAACGATTGGGTTCGACTCCCTGATGAAGAATTCGAGGTCAAATTCAATTCTGTCCGTCCGGTCCGGCCGTTAGCACGATAACTCTCGAACGGAACGACTTAGAGTGTTGAAATTTGCAGGGTAGTTTCGTAGCGTAAATATCTTGGACAAGTTCGTTAAAGGGCGAAATCGACCGAGTGGTTTCGGAGTTAAGGCCGTTTTTAGTAAAAACGTTTTTTATGAATATTTCCGGAACCGATCACTCGATTTTTGAAATTTGGCATCAGATTGTAGAATCATGACCTTTATATGCCTGCGAAGTTTTGTGTTGAACGGACGGCCCTAAAGTGGCAAAAAAAAATTTTGAAAATTTGAAAATTTTGTTTTCAATATAACTCGAAAAATACTGATCTGATTAAATTGAAACTCAGTAGTTAGATGCAAAAGACCAAAGAAAACACTTTTGCAAAATTTCGTGAAGATCACGTGACATGAAAAAAATAAAAAAATTACTACTATTTTGCGGAATACTTTGCTTTTAATGCCTAAACATATGTTTTTGAGGTTCATGCTGCCCTTTCCGGGCATTTTCCGTATTGCGCATGCGCAGATGAGAAGTCCTTTAACTGCTGTAGTTTTCGTCAGAGAGGATTGGGGTTTTGGGGTGGCGGATGCTATTCCTCCATAGAATTCAGATCCCTGATGAGGGTCTGCGCATGCGTAGATTGAAGATGCGATATCTTCCGAACCACTTGTGTTGGAGAATCGGAGTTTTTTGTAAGGTGTGTTATTTTCAGAGGACTTTTAGCCGCCAGTAGATTGCGCATGCGCAGAAGAGAAGTGACTGTTTTTGGGTTGGATGGGTTATGTTGGGAGTGCTGAGTCGATATTATGAGGTTTTGAAAGAATATTCATAGCAATTCAGTGCAAGGACAAGTCAGTTTGGGGGATTTTGCGTTGTTTCCGAGTTAAAGTGTCCGTACCGTGGCCCTGGGGCTAATTTTGAAATTGATGTTACCCCTTACAGGCATTTTTCGTTATGCGCATGAGCAGACCATCAGTGATTTAACTGGTGGTGTTTTCGTCAGAGAGGATTAGGGTTATGGGGTGGCGGATGCTATTCCTCTATAGAATCCCCTGTTGAGGGTCTGCGCATGCGTGGATTAAAGATGTGATATCTCCTGAACCACTAGTGTTGGAGAATCGGAGTTTTTTGTAATGTGTGATATTTTGAGAGGACTTTTAGCCGCGAGTAGATTGCGCATGCGCAGAAGTGAAGTGACTGTCTTTGGGTTGGATGGGTTATGTTGGGAGTGCTGAGTCGATATTATGAGGTTTTAAAAGAATATTCATAGCAATTCAGTGCAAGGACAGGTCAGTTTGGTGGATGTAGCGTTGTTTCAGAGTTAAAGTTTCCGTACCGTGGCCATGGGGCTAATTTCGAAATTAATGTAACCCCTTACGGGCATTTTTCGTTATGCGCATGAGCAGACTATGAGTGATTTAACTGCTGGTGCTTTCGTCAGAGAGGATTGGGGTTTCGGGGTGGCGGATGCTATTCCGCTATAGAATCCCCTGGTGAGGGTCTGCGCATGCGTGGATTTTAGAAGCGATATCTCCTGAACCACTAGTGTTGGAGAATCGGAGTTTTTTGTGAGGTGTGTAATTTTGGGAGGACTTGCAGCCATGAGTATACTGCGCTTGCGCAGACGAGAAGTGAATGGTTTTGGGTTATGTTGGGAGTAATGAGCCGATATTGTGAGGTTTTAAAAGAATATTCATGTCAATTCAGTGCACGGACACAAGTCAGTTTGGGGGAAATAGCGTTGTTTCCGATTTGAAATGTCTGTATGGTGGCCCTGAGGAGAATTTATAAATAACTATATTCGCATTTTTTTCCGATCTACGGTAAAGCTAACAGCCAAACTGTATTGATAGCTATATTTGTTAAAGGAACTTGAAAAAAAAAAAAAGCACTGACGTGAAGTCAGTACTCTTTGGCGCGCGTGTTCACGGTGGCTAATTTGAATTGAATGATGAGTACTTCAAGCTCAGTGGATAGAGCGAGCCGAAGATCTACCCAAAGGATAGAGGACACCATTCACTGTCGGTTCAAAAATTGACAGTGCTGTATTTAAGCTGCCATCAGGATAGAGTAACAAAGTTGGAAAAGAACACAAGTGACTCTCCTTAGTCGCACAAGCTCCTAGAAGATTTGGGAGGGTCAGTATAATCCTAATCATGTTTATAGCACGCGCGCAAAAGCAGATCGAAAGAAAAAAAAAAGCACTGACGTGAAGTCAGTACTCTTTGGCGCGCGTGTTCACGGTGGCTAATTTGAATTGAATGATGAGTACTTCAAGCTCAGTGGATAGAGCGAGCCGAAGATCTACCCAAAGGATAGTGGACACCATTCACTGTCGGTTCAAAAATTAACAGTGCTGTATCTAAGCTGCCATCAGGATAGAGTAACAAAGTTGGAAAAGAACACAAGTGACTCTCCTTAGTCGCACAAGCTCCTAGAAGATTTGGGAGGGTCAGTATAATCCTAATCATGTTTATAGCTCGCGCGCAAAAGCAGATTGACTTAACAATGAAAGAAAAAGTGTAAAAAGTCAATCTGCTTTGGCGCGCGTGCTATAAACATGATTAGGATTATACTGACCCTCCCAAATCTTCTAGGAGCTTGTGCGACTAAGGAGAGTCACTTGTGTTCTTTTCCAACTTTGTTACTCTATCCTGATGGCAGCTTATTTACAGCACTGTTAATTTTTGAACCGACAGTGAATGGTGTCCACTATCCTTTGGGTACATCTTCGGCTCGCTCTATCCACTGAGCTTGAAGTACTCATCATTCAATTCAAATTAGCCACCGTGAACACGCGCGCCAAAGAGTACTGACTTCACGTCAGTGCTTTTTTTTTTTTTGTTATTCGGATAAGCAGACGAGAAATAATTCAACTGCTCTAGTTTTCTTCTGAGAAGATTGGGGTTTTGGGGTGGAGGATGCCATTCCTCCATAGAATCCCCCGGTGCGGGTCTGCGCATGCGTGGATTCAAGATGCGATATCTCCTGAACCACTAGTGTTGGAGAATCGGAGTTTTTTTGTGACCGACCGGATGACCATAAAGCGACAAAAAAATGTTTCAAAATATTTAAAATTTTGTTTCCACGATAACTCGAAAAATACTAATCTGATTGAATAGAAACTCAGTACATAGTTAGATGCAAAAGACTAAAGCAAACACTTTTGCAAAATTTCGTGAAGATCACGTGACACGAAAAAATTCAAAAAATTACTACTATTTTGTGGAATAATAGGTTGTCAAATATCTCCCTTCCGCTTTTTTGCTCTTTATTCATGCTTTATAAAAAGTGTTACAGTGATCGGATTTAGTTCAAATATGCGCCGTTTTATTCGATAATCTGTTTCCATCTAGACGGCAACTTCATAATACCTCCCTCGTAGAAGCCCCCCTCCTTATTTGCAAAGAACTTGGACAGCCACTTTTCACAATCCTCTTTTGAGTTCAACTTTACACCACCAAGGGCGTTCGCCATGGACAGGAATAGGTGGTAATCACTTGGCGCTATGTCCGGGCTATATGGTGGATGCGATAAAACCTCCCATCCGAGCTCCCGTAGCTTCTGACGAGTCATCAACGAAGTGTGTGGTCTGGCGTTGTCCTGGTGGAACACTACACCCTTCCTGTTGGCCAATTCTGGACGCTTCTGGTCGATCGCCTGCTTCAAGCGGTCCAGTTGTTCGCTGTAGATGGTAGAATTAAGCGTCTGCCCATATGGGAGCAGCTCATAGTGGATGATTCCCTTCCAATCCCACCAAACACACAGCAAAACCTTCCTGGCCGTCAATCCCGGCTTGGCCACTGTTTGGGACGATTCACCTGCCTTCGACCACGAGCGTTTTCGCTTGATATTGTCCTATGTGATCCATTTTTCGTCGCCAGTCACCATCCGCTTCAAGAATGGGTCGAGTTCGTTCCGTTTCAGCAGCATATCGCAGGCGTTGATTCGGTCCAGAAGGTTTTTTTGCGTCAAATCATGCGGCACCCAAACATCAAGCTTTTTTTGTATCCAGCCTTCTGCAGATGGTTTAAAATGGTTTGGTGACTAACTCCCATCTCCTGGGCGATGTCACGAGATGCCACATGCCGGCCTAACTCGATGTGTTCCATGAGTTGATCGGTATTTGTTGTCACAGGTCTTCCGCCGGCTGGCTTATCCATGGTGTCGTTTTCACCGGCTCTGAATCGTCGAAACCATTCCTCCGCGGTTCGAACTGATAGAGTACCATCCCCCAAAACACCATTAATCTCACGGAACGTTTCTCTAGCGGATTTGCCTTTAACGAAGGAAAACTTTAAAATAGCGCGAATTTCGGCGTAAGTGAACTCCATGTTTACACGTCTACAACTGTTGAACGCAATATCCAAACTAATCATGCATAGCGTCGTTTTGTAGGTTATGTCAAGACCTTTCAAATTATGTATAGTATTGCCAGTTACGAGCTCTGTAGCGCTTTGTACATAGCCGCGAAATTCAAAAGACAAAAAGGCGGAAGGGAGATATTTGGCAACCTATTATTTTGCTTGAAATTCCGAAACCTATTTTTTTGAAATTTATGCTGCCCTTTCCGGGCACTTTTCGTTATGCGCATGCGCAGATGAGAAGTCATTTAAGTGCTGTAGTTTTCGTCAGAGAGGATTGGGGTTTTGGGGTGGCGGATGCTATTACTCCATAGAATCCTCTGGTGAGAGTCTGCGCATGCGTGGATTAAAGATGCAATATCTCCTGAACCACTAGTGTTGGAGAATCGGAGTTTTTTTAAGGTGTGTGATTTTGAGAGGACTTTCAGCCGCGAGTAGATTGCGCATGCGCAGAATAGAAGTGACTGTTTTAGGGTTGTATGGGTTATGTTGGGAGTGCTGAGCGTAATTGTGCGATTTTCAAATAATATTTATGGCAATTCAGTGCCAGGACAAGTCAGTTTGGGGGATGTATCGTTGTTTCCGAGTTGAAGTGTCCGTACCATGGCCCAGGGGCTAATTTTGAAATTGATGTTACCCCTTACGGGCATTTTTCGTTATGTGCATGAGCAGACCATCAGTGATTCAACTGCTGGTGTTTTCGTCAGAGAGGATTGGTGTTTTGGAGTGGCGGATGCTATTCCTCCATAGAATCCCCTGGTGAGGGTCTCCGCATGCGTGGATTAAAGAAGCGATATCTCCTGAACCACTAGTGTTTGAGAATCGGAGTTTTTAGTAAGTTGTGTGATTTTGGGAGGACTGTCAGCCGCTAGTAGGTTGCGCATGCTCAGAAGAGAAGTGACTGTTTTTGGGTTGTATGGGTTATGTTGGCAGTACTGAGCCGATATTGTGAGGTTTTAAAAGAATATTCATGTCAATTCAGTGCACGGACACAATCCAGTTTGGGGGAAATAGCGTTGTTTCAGAGTTGAAGTGTGCGACCGTGGCCCTGGGGCTAATTTTGAAATTGATTTTACCCCTTACGGGCATTTTTCGTTATGCGCATGAGCCGACGATGAGTGAATTAACTGCTGGAGTATTCATCTCAGAGGATTGGGAATTTGAGGTGCAGGATGCTCTATTATTTAACAGAATCCCCTTGGGAGTATCCGCGCATGCGTGGATGGATGGTGCGATCTCTCCTGAACCAATGGTTTTGAAGAATCAGAGTTTTGTGTGCGGTGTGTGATTTTGAGAGGACTTTCAGACACGAGTAGATTGCGCATGCGCAGAGGTGACGTGGCTCTTTTTGGGTTGTAGGGCTTATGTTGGGTGCGGTTTACGTCTAGCGGTAATGGATTTTGTGCTGAGCCAATATTGTGAGGTTTTAAAAGAAAATTCAAGACAATTCTATGAACGAACCAGTCAGTTTCGAGGAAATAGCGTTGTTTTCGAGTTGATGTGTCTGTATCGTTGCCCTGTGGCCAATTTATAAATAACTATATTTGGAAGCTCAATTTTAAATTACTTTCGGATTGGAGATTAGGCGAAGAAATTGCGTACCTATTTAGAAATTCATGTAGCCCCTTTCGGAGATATTTCGTTTCACTCATGAGCAGACAAGAAGTGATTTAACTGCTGGAGTTTTCGTCTGAGATGATTGGAGTTTTCAGGTGCTGGATGCTATTCCTCCATAGAATCCCCTTGGAAGTGTCTGCGCATGCGTGGTTTGGAGCAGTGATATCTCTTGAACCAATGGTGTTGAAGAATCATAATTTTGTGTGAAGTGTTATTTTCAGGGGACTTTAAGCCACTAGTAGATTGCGTATGCGCAGAGGAGACGTTTGGATTGTTTGGCTCATGTTGGGAGTTGTTTGAGTCTAGCGGTGATGGATTTGGTGCTGAGCCGTCATTTTAAGGTTTTAAGAGAAATTCCATGGCTATTCTGTGCACGGACAAGTCAGTTTCGGGGAAATATCGTTGTTTCCGAGTTGAAATGTCTGTATCGTAGCCCTAGGGCGAATTTATAAATAACTTTATTCGGTAGATCTATATCAAATTACGTTCAGATTTGGAGAAGAGGCAATTGCGTTCCTAACGGGGGTCCCATAACAGCAATTTTTTTCGATCTACGTTAAAACTAACAGCTAAAATGTATTGATAGCCATATTTGTTAAAGGAACTTGAAAAAAAAAGCACTGACGTGAAGTCAGTACTCTTTGGCGCGCGTGTTCGCGTTGGCTAATTTGAATTGAATGATGAGTACTTCAAGCTCAGTGGATAGAGCGGGCCAGAGATCTACCCAAAGGATAGTGGACACCATTCACTGTCGGTTCAAAAATTAACAGTGCTGTATCTAAGCTGCCATAAGGATAGAGTAACAAAGTTGAAAAAGAACACAACTGACTCTCCTTAGTCGCACAAGCTCCTAGAAGATTCTGAGAGATCTCCTTGGGAAAGACTTGGGAGGGTCAGTATAATCATAATCATGTTTATAGCACGTGCGCCAAATACAGATTGACTTAACAATGAAAGAAAAAGTGTAAAAAAGCATTGACGTGGGGTCAATCTGCTTTGGCGCGCGTGCTATAAACATGATTATGATTATACTGACCCTCCCAAGTCTTTCCCAAGGAGATCTCTCAGAATCTTCTAGGAGCTTGTGCGACTAAGGAGAGTCAGTTGTGGTCTTTTTCAACTTTGTTACTCTATCCTTATGGCAGCTTAGATACAGCACTGTTAATTTTTGAACCGACAGTGAATGGTGTCCACTATCCTTTGGGTAGATCTCTGGCTCGCTCTATCCACTGAGCTTGAAGAACTCATCATTCAATTCAAATTAGCCATCGTGAACACGCGCGCCAAAGAGTACTGACTTCACGTCAGTGCTTTTTTTTATCAATTCTTGCCGTATAGATTTCATTATATCATTCGACTTTCGCACTGTAATATTATGTACACTGTTATTTCAGTCTCCGTTCAACTGCTCTCAATTCTGCCGCATTTTCGACGATCTGGATATTTGATGAGTGTATGCAGAAATCTCGCTGTAAAAATCTGAAAGAACTATCCGATAAACCATTACCACTTGATTCATATTATGCATTAAACATCAATCAATTTCTACTCTTTAGTAATTAAACATTACTGTGAGGTTTGTTAAAAAATTGGTTCAAGCCCTGCGGACAGAAGCTTTGGCGCTCTTGTTCAAACTTTGACAAATCATATCTTCGAAAGTATTGGTAAGAGTTGGGAATTATATCAATGGATTCTTATGATAGAACTTCATGATAGCAGAAATTAAATTCAAACATCATAAAATAATGTAAATTCAACAAGAGTGCCAAAAATGATTAATCCAAATCTAATAGATCAATTCTACCCAACAACGAACTCATCCGAGATATTCGTTACTCAACTCTATGATGAACGACATATTTTTTCCTCAAATCCACTCTGAAAATTATATTATATCAATTGAAACTTTAGCCAATATTTTGTTTTTACTGGAGATATTCTGAACTCAATATTATTAACTTACCATTACCATTCCCATCATCATATGGATTAAACATGGGCATTGAATATCAAAATTTGACATATCATGTCTCAGGAAAATAAGTTGACATGTATCAACACAGTTCATATTTAAATAATTCATAGATAGAATAATTATCGCATTCTGTGACAGCACAGAAGTACGATTTATTATTTAAATTTTGAAAAATCATATCTCCGAAAGGATTAGCTTATTAGAGTTAAAAATGACATCAATGAATTCCTATGGTGAAACTGCGTCTTGAGGAAAACTCATTTTGAAATTTGTAATGTAAAATAATTTTTTTTTTTTGTAACTCCGAAACCATCTGACCTATTTTGCCCAATAACGAACTTAGCCGAGATATTTATGTCCCAAACCTATTCTGAAAATTTCAACTTTCCAGCTCATTCCGTTCGAGAGTTATCGTGTTAACGGACGGCCGGACAGAATCGATTTCGACCACAGACTCTTGATCAGTGATTCGAACCAAATCGTTTAAGACCATTTTCAGCCAAAAATTCGAAAATAACAGACATTTGGCAAATTGATAAGCACTCTGTTCCGAGGAACCAGAGCGCCAAAAATCCTACCTCTTGATTATTGTTTTTGCGCGTATGTTCTGGGGAACATCGCGTTATAATTTGGACCAAATGTCTGTAATTTTTGAATTTTTGCCTAAAATGGTCTTAAACGATTGGGTTCGACCCCCTGAAGAAGAATTCGAGGTCAAATTTCAATCTGTCCGGCCGTCCGTTGCCACGATAACTTGAGAACGCGCAGAGATAGAGACTTGAAATTTTCAGGATAGTTGGCACATCCCAATATGTCGGACAAGTTCGTTAATGGACATAATCGGCCCAATGGTTTTCGAGTAATATTTTTGTTTTCAACCAATACAGGTCCGATCGAATTGAAACTTGGTGAGTAGTTGTAGAATGCAAAACTAAGGACGTTTGTAAAATTTTGTGAGAATCGTAAAACTAGAAAATTTTAAAAAAATTATCAAAAAATATTATTTATGTCACGACACGATAACCTGAGAACGGAAAGGATAGCGAATTGATTTTTGCAGGAAAGGTTATGCATCTAAATGAGACATTTTAGTTTATTTATAGGCATAATCGGCCAAACGGTTTTGGAGTTATACCCATTTCAAATTTGGTTGTTATTTCCTCAATAACTCGAAACATATAAAACCGATCCGATTCGAACATAGTTATCAGTTGTAGAATGCCCACGCAAAAATTCTTGCGAAATTTCGTGAGGATCGTATCACTAGAAATTTTTTAAAAAATCGTTGAAAATCACTGAAAAAAATTCTATATATCAGAAACTATACTGCCAAGTTCCAAGTTTGAACTTGATCGGATCTATATTGTTGGAGACCCGAGCAGCCTTGTGTTAGTTCAGTAGCTGGATGGGTCACCGTTGCCTCGATAACTTTGGGATGAAAGGAGATAGCAATTTTCAGGGTAGGTTGCACATCCCAATGGGAGAGTTAAGTTCATTTTAGGGCATAATCGGTCCGTCTGTTTCGGAGTTATACCCACCTGGAATATTATTTCCACGATAACTAAAACAATATGGGCTTGATCGAATAGAAGGCTGATAACTAGTTGTAAAATATCGACATAAAGGCGTGTGTAAAATTTTGTGAGAACCGTACCCTTAGAAAATGTTTAAATTATATTGTCCATTCTCCTGTATTGGACACTCTTAATTCGAATTTACTATGGTAAATTCGTTTAAGAGTATCCAATACAGGAGAACAGACAACAGAATTCACCATGGTAAATTCGATTAAGAGTGTCCAATACAGGAGAATGGACAATAGAACATACGCACAAAAGCTCCTTACTTCACATCAGTGCTTGAGCCAATTCTCATTCTTCATCAGTATAATACAATAAATGTCTACAGTAAACTATTTCCACTGTCTCCTTTTGCGCCGGATATTCTTCCGATTTCTTCTACACGCAACATTGTATCTTGTTTTAGAACCAACCCTAATTGAAAATCCTTCCGAGGATACTTAGTATTTCCGAAAAATATCCCCCAATTTATACCCTCTAACAGGACTTACAGCCAATTTTCTCTAACAATTTCTGCCGTTTCAGCGTCCAGTTTCAACCCCACGATCCCGATAGTGGTCCACGAGAAAGAGAATGTACGTCTTCATTGCTCTGCGACGGGTCATCCCCGACCCCACATTACGTGGCTTCGAATGGACAACAAGCCAATTAACAGAGGATCCTGGCAAGGTAATAAAAAAACGCGTTGTTCGTATTGATAAAAGATTGTGAGCTTCATATCGAAATAAACCAGGTCCGTTATAGAGACCCATTTTGATGTACGGTTAGTATAAAGTACGGGATATTTGAGATATCATGGTGCTTCGATATGTGCGAGAAAAAAGTGGGAAAGCCCTGTGGATAGGAGCTTTTTGGCGCTCTGTTTCAAACTTTGACAAATCATACCTCCGAATCTTTTGAACTTCGAACATTACATTTTTTGCGCGTATGTTCTGGGGAACATCGCGTTATAGTTTTGCCCAAATGTCTGTAACTTTCGAATTTTTTGACGAAAATGGTCTCAAACGATTAAGTTCGACTCCCCAATGAAGAATTCGAGGTCAAATTTGATTCTGTCCGGCCGGCCGTCCGGCCGTCCGGCCGTACGGCCGTCCGGCCGTTGCCACGATAACTTGAGAACGAGAAGAGCTAGCAACTTGAAATTTTCAGGGTAGGTGGCGCATCCCAATACGACGGACAAGTTCGTTAATGGGCATAATCGGCCCAGTGGTTTCCGAGTAATAATTTTGTTTTCAACCAATATAAATCCGATCGAATTGAAACTTGGTGGGTAGTTGTAGAATATGATCTTAAGCACGTTTGTGGAATTTTGTGCGAATCGTATTTCTAGAATATTTTTAAAAAATTATTAAAAAATATTTTTGTTGTCACGATAACTTGAGAACGGAATGAGATAGCGGCTTTAAATTTTCAGGTTAGGATGAACACCAGAACGCGACTATTCAGTTTGTTAATGAGCATAATCGGCCAAACGGTTTCAGAGTTATAGCCATCTGAAATTTTCTGAAATTTCGTGGTTTTTGTTCCTCATTAACTCAAAAAGTACTGAACCGATTGAATTCAAACATGGTTATTAGTTGTAGAATGCCAACGCGGAAATGTTTGCAAAATTTGGTGAGGATAGCATTTGTAGAAAATTTTTAATAAATCATTGAAAATAAAAAAAAAAAATTCTATATATCAGTAACTATTCGTTTGAAATTGCTGAAATTTTGCAAGAGCCTTCATAACCTAACTCTACTGCCAAGTTTCAAGTTTTAATACGATCGGTTAAATATTGTTGGAGATTCGAGCATTCTTGTGCGAGTTCAGTAGATGGGTGACCGTTGCCTCGATAACTTTCGAACGAAAGGAGATAGGGACTTGCAATTTTCAGGGTAGGTTGCGTATCCGAAAGAGAGTGTTGAGTTCGTTTTTGGGCATAATCGGTCTAACGGTTTCCGAGTTATACCCACCTGGAATATTATTTCCTTGATAACTCAAAAAATAAATATTCGATCGAATTGGTGCTTGGTAACTAGTAGTAGAAAATCAACATAAAGACGTGTTTAAAATTTTGTAAGAATCGTATCCCTAGAAAATTTGAAAAAAATGACGAAAAAAAAAATTTCAAGAACCGTACCCCTAGAAAATTTTTAAAAAGTCACGAAAAAAAAATTGGTTCAAGCACTGACGTGAAGTCAGAAGCTTTGGCGCGTATGTTCTATTGTCCATTCTTCTGTATTGGACACCCCTAATCGAATTTACCATGGTAAATTATGTTGTCCATTCTCCTGTATTGGACACTTAATTCGAATTTACCATGGTAAATTCGAATTAAGAGTGTCCATGGTAATCGAATTTACCATGGTAAATTATGTTGTCCATTCTCCTGTATTGGACACTTAATTCGAATTTACCATGGTAAATTCGAATTAAGAGTGTCCAATACAGGAGAATGGACAACATAATTTACCATGGTAAATTCGATTAGGGGTGTCCAATACAGAAGAATGGACAATAGAACATACGCGCCAAAGCTTCTGACTTCATTTCTTTATATAACAATAAAGAATGTGTATGAAAAAAATGGTAGCAGAGGTTAGTGTAACGGGGTACCATATAATTTGATATATGATACTAGAGCTTAGGAAAAAAAAACTCAGCAAAAAAATCCTATCTCCCCGTTAGTGTTGTGATTTATGAAAAAGGAAAATGTTGACAAAATATGCTGAAATATTAAATATTGAAGGGCATCTTTTTCTTCACTATCGCTTCTTCCTTTAACAAGCAGAGAAGTTTCTCCAAGGTAACCGAAACTCAATCTGGAAAAGGAAAAGAAAAAAGGAGAAAACGAACAAATTAAAAATGGAATATTCTATATTTAATAAAATAGACCCATTCTTAAAATGATTCAGAAACATTATGAATAGCCCTAAAACCATCCTTGAATCTATATATGCGACAATTATTAACTAAATGATCTATGGTTTTCTCTGCTTCCCCTCATTCACAACTAGGGCTCTCAACTGAATTCCATCTGAAAAGCATGCTGTTGCATCGACCATGATCGGTTCTTAGACGATTCAGAATAGATCATATTTTCCTTGGAAGATCAAACCCCGGAACTCCATTTGAAAGATCAGAAATTAAATCTTTGTTGAATAAATCGCAAGAAATCCATTCAGACCGCCAAACTTCCTTATCACTTTTATTCGAATTAAGAAAACACTTTGACCATAAAGGGTTTCGTGACTTCAATCTGGGAATCTTATTGTCTGGAATGTAGGAGAGAATCGGAAATGCATTCGGAAAAGAAAGAAATTTATTCCAAGAATTTGCAGCAGTCTGCCTGCGAATGTGAGGCGGGACAATGTTTGAAAGAACTGGCAACCAATGAATAGGTGTAGATCTAATAGTTCCAGTGATGATCCTCATAGATGAATTCAGCTGTGCATCAATTTTTTGTGTATGAGCACTACACCAGACGGCACTACACCAGACGGGACAACAATATCCAGCGGCAGAAAAAACTAAGGCTAAGGCTGCCGTTCGAAGAGTAGCTGCATCAGCACCCCATGAAGAACTAGCTAATTTCTGCAGAATATTATTAAATTGTTAACAAAATATGCTGAAATATTATTAAATATTGAAGGGCATCTTCTTCTTTACTATTGCTTCTTCCCTCAACAAGCAGAGAAGTTTCTCCAAGTTACCCGAATCTCAATCTGGAAAAAGAAAAGACAAAAGGAGAACACGATCAAATTGAAAATGGGATATTCTATATTTTATTGAATAGATTTGAAACTCGCTACCCATTCTAAAAAAGATTCAGAAACATTATGAATAGCCCTAAAACCATCCTTGAATCTATATATGCGACAATTATTAACTAAATGATCTTTGGTTTCCTCTGCTTCCCCGCATTCACAACTAGGGCTCTCAACTGAGTTCCATCTGAAAAGCATGCTGTTGCAACGACCATGAGCGGTTCTTATACGATTCAGAATATATATAAATAGTTGGACCATAAAGGGTTTCGTGACTTCAATCTGGGAATCTTATTGTCTGGAATGTAGGAGAGAATTGGAAATGAATTCGGAAAAGAATGAAATTTATTCCAAGATTTTGAAACAGCAGTCCGTCTGCGAATGTGGGGCGGGATAATGTTTGAAAGAACTGACAACCAATGAATAGGTGTAGATCTAATAGTTCCAGTGATTATTATGTGAAATTATATTCAAAATAAAGTCCGCAAGAGGATTCGCGCGGGTAGGGATTTTTTTTTAAATACTCCCGGTCTCGACCGAAATCGCCTTCGGCGATATGTCAGTCCTTGCCCCTCGCGAAAATTGCTTCGAAACCGCCTCTTTTAGAAAGTTTTCAAAATCTACCTTCGATGGTTTCGAGCTTATGCGTTTAATAATATAGCGTTGATTATTGAAATTTCGAAAAATCATATCTCCGAAATTATTAGTTTCTTACAGTTTTGGATGATATCAATGGATTCTTATGGTGAAACTGCATCTTAAAAAAATTGAATTTAAAATTGGTAATGTAAAAAAAAAATATGTTACAATACAGAACTGAACCGTGATATTTATCTCCCAAACCTAATCTGAAAATTTCAACTGTCTAGCAGCTAGCTCATTCCGTTCGAAAGTTATCTTTGTTAACGGACAGCCGACCGGAATCGATTTTGACCACGGATTCTTGATCAGTGAGTCGAACCAAATCGTTCAAGACCATTTTCCACCAAAAATTTTTGAAAAATACAGACATTTGGGCAAATTGATAAGCTCTCTGTTCCGAGAAACAAGAGCGCGATAAAAGTGGGAAAGCCCTGTGACAAGGAGCATTTTTCCCTCTTGTTCAAACTTTGACAAATCATATCTCCGAAAGTATTGGTTTCTCAGAGTTGGGAATGAAATCAATGGATTTTTATGATAGAACTGCATCATGAAAGAAATTAAATTCAAAAAGTGTCATTTAAAAAAAACAATAGTGCCAAAAATGATTAATGCGAAACCACCAGACCGATTCTACCCAATAACTTATCTGAGATATTCATTCCTCATATCTGCTCTGAAAATTTCAAATCTTTAGTTCATTCCGTTCGAGATGTTTTATTTTATTATTTGTTGCAGTTTGCAGGTTTGGGTTTGGGTGGAGTATGGCCAGAATTTGCGAGTTTATATTGCATATGAATTGTACAACACACGACACCCATAAAGAAAATCTCAGTTCATGCCAATTAGAAAAATATTTCATAGCAGGTAGAGATGTCTAAACCCTATTTCAGACATAAAAAGCCCTGTGGCAGGAGCTTTGGCGCTCTTGATCAATTTTTGATAAACAATATCTCCGAAAGTATTGGTTTCTCAGAGTTGGGAATGATATCAATGTATTCTTATGATAGAACTGCACCATGAAAGAAATTAAATTCAAATAATAGTTTATTTATCAAGATTAAATGGGCAATCTGCAATGATTTAACATTTAACCTTGTGGAATGGGTTGTTGCAACTTACACTCGGTGCATAGTTTTCACAACTCGAAATACCTAAGGAAAGTATCATCGAAATGTCTAGAGCAAGGCTACACACAATCATAGCAGATTGTCCATTTATTACTGATATTTGAATAGGTATAGGGTGACGAACAAATTACTTTAATAGTTCAAAATATATTGATAAAATACAATCCTCTTTTATTAATTTAATAGTTCTTACCACTAACACATTCATTCTGTATTATGAACCTCAACTCAAGAAAGAATATTTGATACAGGAATGTAGATCAATATTTCAGTATTTTTTTACATTATGAAAATACTGTATGTAGAAACATGTCTCACTACTCAAGGAAGTAAAAGATAATATTAACCTCGGTGGTCAACGAACAGTAATTTATTTTGATTTCATTATGTTGTTTTTTCCAATGCCTTCATGAACTACATTATTAAAGAATGATCCAATTCTAAATCTTCTGAAACATCATCCCCAATATTTGCACATAAATGATTCAATATGCAAAAAGTCAATACTATTTTAAGTATCAAAACATTATTGTGTATATTCACAAGTTCTAGATGCGGAACCCTGTTTTCAACACTACAAATGTAACTACACTCTTGTCCACTACAGTTTTTGTCGTCTGAAATAGGTATGTTTCGGAAACAAAGATTCCATCTTCAAAGACGAAGCGTTACTCCAACGCAAAATATTTTCAAAGTACGAATTATATAAACAAACTAGAACAGGAACAAGACCGCCAATAAATATGACGTTTGTTATAGGTAGATACAATGGCATGAATAAACAGTGAATAGGGCTTCACACGAGACGAGAGTATAAAAAAACTCGTCTCGGTCTCGCCAATTCCCAAAAAATTAAGTCGCGTTTAAGTCTCGGTCTCGTCTCGCTTAATTCTGAATAACGATAATAATTATTATATAAACGAAATGGTATACAATAATGAATAATTTTGTAATGCTATATTTATTACGCTCTCATACAAAAATATTTGTACATGTACATATTAATTTTAATCTTGAACACTGATAATTTCAACTTTAAAATTACTCGATGACCAAGAATTCAAACATAATCACGCTTGCATCAATGCATCACATCATCTTTCAATGATGTAGGTACGTGTTTTTGCCATGATCATACCTGCTGTGGAAAATAATCTCTCAACAGGTACCGATGTAGCCATTAGTAAATCATCGGCCATCTTGGAAAGTGTAGGAAGAACTTTTTCATCAATCTCCACCACTGAAAAATATTTTGATTCCTATTTGCTCTTTCTAACAGCAAATATTCTTCAAACTCAGCTTTCCGATATTTCGAAAGTTTTGTTGATATTTTAAATAGGCTATCGATGTTGATACATTTTTTAATAGAATTGCACAATTTGGTATAGTCTTCAAAGAATACCTTCCCAGTGGGTAGATCATTGAGGGTGTTCTTGGCGTATTCCTCATAACACTTTTCGAAACATTGAATAGCTTCTTTTCTTTACCAGTTTTATTATACTTAGTTCCACAGATGTATACAATAATTGTTCACATCTTCACTACAAGGAGCACAAGAGAATAAATATCTCCAGATGTTCAGATAGAGACGAAATTTTCAAAGCATTGGGATTTAGGGGCCATAAAAGTTGTCCGTTAAGTATTGAATTCATAATGGCATCCGTTTTTATGGTTGTGAATTCTATTTTTTCTTGAAAAATAATCTCAATTATCGCAAGGTCATAACGAATTAATAATCTTCTAAAAAATCGTGTATTTCTAGAACGATGGATGTATAATATAGACAAAATATATTGGTAATTATAGTGGAAACTCTTCATATTCAATTGTTTTCTGTTGGTGTTGAAAAAAGTCGAGTAGTATATACAACTTCATACAAAAAAATTAACGAGACCTAAAACGAGACTCTCGTGTTGTGCTGTATGTGGTTTCGGTATCGCCTATAATATTTTGGAAGGAGACGAGAAGAGAAAAATCTCGCTCTCGCGTGAAGCCCTAACAGTGAACACAGATAGAACAGGGACAGATAGAATTCGCATTCTGTGGAAACATAGAAGTAGGTACGATGTATTATTGAAATTTTGAAAAAGCATATCTTCAGAAGTATTAGGTTATGAGAGTTGCAAGTAACATCAATGGATTCTTATGATGGATCTGCATCTGAAAAAAAATTGAATCCAAAAGTTGTAATGTAAAAAATAATTTTCTTTTCGTTACTCCGAAACCATCACGCCAATAACGCCCAATAACGAACTCAACCGAGATATTTATCTCCCAACCCTACACTGAAAATTTCAACTGTCTAGTTCATTCCGTTCGAGAGTTATCGTGTCTACGGCCGGCCAGACAGAATGAATTCTGACCACGGATTCTTGATCAGTGAGTCGAACCAAATCGTTTAAGACCATTTTCAGACAAAAAATCGAAAATTACAGATACTTGGGCAAATTGATAAGCACTTTGTTCTGAGGGACAAGAGCGCCAAAAAATGTTCCTTTAGTAGAAATTACTCTATTTATAATAATATTTGTAGATAGCTCTATCTCTCAATAATTTTTCATTGAGTTAATATGGATTTGCATCAAGTAAAAGCCACAAGCATTAAAAAGCTCTATCTCTGTTTACTTTGAATAAATTCACTAATGAAACGCCCTGCTCATTTAAGTGTTAATTTTTTGAGCAATTCCACCGGTTTAGCTTAATGGTTAAAATAAAAAAATTAGCTTGAAAGATTTGATATATTCCAAAGGATACGACAAGCTTAGGGTCGGTTTCTTTATTGTAAGTTACTCGAGTTACGCAAGTGTCTGACTATCTTTATGTATGCGTAACACTCGGGTTACTCGCAACCTTGAGTTAGCTCACAACTGAAAAACTGGCCCTTAGTGTGTAAGTTTCCGCTAAACCTAAATCAACTAAACCCTACTACTGGGATGGATTGATTACTTATCAACGTACATAATTTGATTATATAGGAACTGCTTTAAATTATTTGATCATATGTTTTTTAAACTCAAAGTTCCAATAATAATATGATAAATTGTTATAGGAGTATAATATCGTTATAATGTTTTATTTAGAGATTGCCTGAGTTATCATGTCACTTTAATTTCTTAAAATTTTAAATATAATGTTATCACTCATCTCTTAATTCGAATGGCAATTTAAACTGACTTATCAATATAAATATGTTTTTAAATAATTGGTCATTTTGCATTCGAACATACTTTGTTTTCTAGAACAGAAATCAATTCGACATGTCTCTTATAGGTAGATAAGATGACATGTATGAACAGTAAACATAGATATAACACAGACATATAGAATTTGCATTCCATGAAAACATATAGAAGTACAAGGTATTATAGAAATTTTTAAAAATCATTTCTCCGAAAGTATTAGCTCGTTAGAGTTGAACATGATATCAATGGATCCTTATGGTGAAACCGTATCGTAAAAAAATTGAATTTGAAATTTGTAATGTAAAAAAAAATTTTTTTTCGTTACTCCGAAACCATCAGGTTGATTTTGCCCAATAACGAACTTAACCGAGACATTTATGTCCGTAACCTTCTCCGAAAAGGTTTAGCTCATCCCGTTCGAGAGTTATCGTGTTCTGTTCCGAGGAACAAGAGGGCCAAAAAGAATAATTCTTATAATTTACTTTTGAAACTTACTTGAAGTTTGATATTTAAGTTGATTGGGGCCAGGAGATTTGGATATCTGATCCCCTGATGGTCGTAGCGCAAGGCTGAGCACACTTTGTTCGATATTTTCGCTTCGGGTCTGGACTGGTGATATTTCAGCAAAAAATATGGGTATTCTGCAGAAAGCATCTCATGTATTGGGTTCTTAAATCTACACTCATGCATAGAGTTCATATTTTCTAACAATAATTCACCGGATCCTATTGGCAAAATGCTCATTCTTTTTTGTTATACTAACAATGGAATCATCCATACGCCGCTATTAATATTTAAATTTTCATTAAGTAATCATTAAAGGATACTGTGGGAGGTATACTCATTATTGAAAGGTTTTTTTCTGGGTTTTCTCTCCCAAACTCTGAAAAATAACTATAAAATAAAAATTAATCATTTTGTGATTTGCTTCTGCGTAATAAACACAAGATATTTGTCATCAGAAGCAATCAATTGAACAATGTTGCCTAACAAACAACAACGAAACAACATCAACGAAGAAACAACTATATCGTAACGTTTCGGAGTCTATATCAGACTCCTTCGTCAGACGCTTAATGAAAATCTTTAGAATTATTTTGTTGATAGTTATTTTGTGAAATTCAAGAATTGTCACATTGACAGTATAGTTGTTTCTTCGTTGATGTTGTTTCGTTGTTGTTTGTTAGGCAACATTGTTCAATTGATTGCTTCTGACAAATATCTTGTGTTTCTTACTCAGAAGCAAATCACAAAATAATTAATTTTTATTTTGTAGATATTTTTCAGAGTTTGGGAGAGAAAACCCAGAAAAAAACCTTTCAATAATAAATTTTCATTGTCTATTTAATGAACAGTTTATTAAAAACAAATGAATTACCTCTTTGTATTATTTTTCTCTTTTTCTTTAAAAAACAAAAACAACCAGCTGAGAGTGATGCAATGAAAGAGAACCGAAAATTGAAAGTTCAGTAAAAAATATAAGTTTTTCAAATAATACATGATTGTTTTCGTTTTTAAATAGAAAAAGAAGAAATACAATGAGATAATTCATTTGCTTAAAACAAATTGTTTATTAAATAAACAATGAAAATTTAAATAATAATCGAATTTTTTTTCAATATCAAAGACGAAGATAAATAATGACTTCAAAAAAGTTGGATCCTTAATTTTCATTATAAGTGTTAAAAAAAATGTTATAATACAATTGCGTTTTTGAGCAATAACATTTTTTTTAAGGAACGGTTTTTTTTTAATTATGATTATCATCAAAGATTATGTTATCAAAAAACATTTTTGAATTATCCCATAAACAACGCATTTGTTTGTAACAATTTTTTAAATAACAGGAGATCAAAATTATTAAAAACCATTTTTAAGTAGCTTCTGATCATGAGAAAACGGATTGTTAGTAATATCAAAAAAAAAAGTTTTTATCAATGTTTAATGAAGCTTTATAATTTTTCACTTAAGTAAAATATTAATAACGAAACAAAAATCAACAATTTTTTAGTTTTTCCAACGGGAATCTATTCTAAGAACTAGTAGAATAGCTACACTAAAGTAAAAAATTCTCAGATTGATAGTTTAACAATTATAGCACTTGCAATGCAATGTTAATGTTCGTGATAAAAAAAAATGTTGATTAACTAATGGATAACTAATAGAAAAATGGCGATAAAAATTTTTGGACCGCAGATTATTGTTCATTGATCTATCTTGCAGGCACACAAATTTTTTATTTCCATATTTAATAAGATTAAATAATATTTATTCATTAGAGATCCGAAGGTGCGAGGATTGCGCCAGCCGGAGTACCCGTTTTCGGGTGTATTTTCAACTCTCTAGGAAAATTATAAATACTGGTCCTACAATTCCGGGGGATTGGACTTTTTTCTCAGGAGTTTTCCTGCTCTTTTTGAATCATTTTTCAAATTTGAAGTATCTCAAATAGTTTTGGAGATATTGGCGAGAAACCAGACCTCCATTTTTTTTTCACTTAATTGTTTATAACTATTGCAATTTTTGCGAGTGGCCTTAGCATTTTCTCAAAAACTATCTGCATACCATTGCGAATCAAATGACACCTCAACCATAATTTTCGGAGAACTCGCAAAAATTTTTGCCTAAAAAGCACTTGTTGAGTATACTATTACTGCCGGACTGATTCTATAAACTAATCTAATCTAAGGTTCATATAGTATTTTTTGTGGGTATGTGAGGCGTGAATAGGTAAAAGAAAGCTCCTGACTTCACGTCAGTTTCTTTTAAGAATTCTTCTATTTTATTTTGAATATTCTGGACAGCGTTGGATGGTTTCGTTGTTCTTTGGGTGCTGTATGTGGATTCGAATGTAGGTACTGTATTCGAAGTGTGACATTTTTTCTGACGTGTATTCTCTTCTTGAAAGATCTTCCGGGTTGTCCAATATTAACCATTGGGCAATCATTATAAATTTAAGATTTATTATTTACATTTATTCTATTTTTCTATTATTTTTCATGAAAATTCCTTCATTATTATTGGCTACTAATATGTCTAATGACCTTCGTCATTTAATAATCTGATGTATATCAAATGTAAGGTATGGGAGGAAATTTTCTGCTCTGAATATCTTGTTGGTTCTTTTCAGATTCATATCGCATACATAAATATAGCAAAATATATTTATTGTTTCAGATATTGGGATATCTGGAGCAACATTGAATATAACTAGAGTTAATAGGATACACATGGGGCAATATTTATGCATAGCTAACAATGGAGTCCCACCTGTTGCTAACCAAACATTCAACGTGGAAGTTTATTGTAAGTATTCATTATTAAGTTTGATTAGTTAATGGAATTCATGGAATTAACCAAATGCAGATAGAATTATGCACGTATTGAAGCCAAATTAATATCCGAAGGCGTTCAAACACTCCGTACCTACCAAATAATCATCAGACCATACCTTTGCGTTCAGAGCTTTCGAAACTTTCGGGGGAGCATCCACAATTATTTGTTATATTTCGTATATGACGAATCCATGAAAATTACCCATCATCTGAAATTAAATGTCTTCTGCCATATATATAATTCATTTGGGTTTTTTATTTTTTCTAATAATCGTCACTTGAATCATGAAACGATAAAGATTGTGTAAACTCCGAGTGTTTCAAGTTTATTTTTGATGTATACAGTGCGCGTCAAAATTATGCAACAAATTCATTTTCTCAGAAGAATAATATTTGGCAACAAAATCCTGAAACAGGTCAATTTTTGTTTCACTTTTACCAAATTTTTATGCATTTTTGAAGGATTTTTGTTGCTCCCTGTGCCATCCCCATCAACCCTCTAAATTTTTTGAATAGGGAAAGTGGGTCCTGGGGTACTTTTTTGGCAAGGTCTTTGTATCTTCTTTACAGGCGTGCAGAAATTTTCAAGAAAACATTTTTCTTTTTTGAAAAATAGTTAGTTCATAGAGGATTTCAGTATGTGCACTTTGTCAAGGCTCATTTACTTTGAGACGATGGTACCTGATGAAATTTGTCACCGAATGAAAGTCGACCATTACAGTTTTGTTCATGCACAACTTTCAACCCCTTTCAACCCCCTCATATGTTTTTTCTCCATTAAAGGGTTCGTAGGGGTTGAAAGTTGTGCATGAACAAAACTGTAATGGTCGACTTTCATTCGGTGACAAATTTCATCAGGTACCATCGTCTCAAAGTAAATGAGCCATGACAAAGTGCACATACTGAAAACCCCTTTGATCAACTATCTTTCAAAAAAAAATTTTTTTTCTTGAAAATTTCTGCACGCCTGTAACGAAGATACAAAGACCTTGCCAAAAAAGTACCACATGACCCACTTTCCCTATTCAAAAAATGTAGAGGGTTGATGGAGATGGCGCAGGTTGCAACAAAAATCCTTCAAAAATGCATACAAATTTGGTAAAAGTGAAACAAAAATTGATCTGTTCCAGGATTTTGTTGCCAAATATTTTTCTTTGAGAAAATGAATTTGTTCCATAATTATGACGCGCACTGTATAGAATCCAAAAATCGAATGATAGCTAATTAGAAAATTAATCAAGTGACGTCATGAGATTCATCGCGCCACTTCATTCAATGATCAATATATTTCAATGATTTGTAACACCATACACTACTAACATTAATGGTCAAATTAATTTTGAATCATATCTAAAAAGAGAATCTAATGAGCGAGAATAATTCCCTTAGATCAAGCATAATACATTTTTTTTAATGTTTGCATAATATGTCTGAATATCCCCCCCACTCAAGCTTTTCTGTTTAACTTGGTACTACGTGAGAAAACCATACGTCAACAAAATATGTTTTTAATCTCATACAACCTCTTTTTTTCTTTGTAATAGGAAAGTTTTCAATGAAATTGAACTGCTCCTTCCATTTCAAAAATACAGATCCGATCGAATTGAAACTTGGTAATTAGTTGTAGAATAGCGACGTGCAAATTTTTGCAAAATTTCGTGAGGATCATATCACTAAGAAAATATTATATATTTCAAAAACTATCTGTCAGATTCCGCACAAACCTTCATCCGAGATATTCATTCCTCAATTCTATGATGTACGATAATATATTTTCTTTCCTCAAATCCACTCCAATACTCCAATACACCAATATTCCAGTTTTGTTTTTAGTGGAGATATTCTGAACACAATATTATTTTCTTACCATTATCATTCCCATCATCATATGGATTGACCATCGGCATGAAAATATCAACCAACAAAAATGATGATATCATATTATAATTCTCATAATTCTACGATTGCTGAAATGAATTAGACAATGTCATGCCTCAGGAAAATAAGTTGACATTATGTTAATTCATACATAGAATAATTATATCATTCTGTGAAAACGTAGAAATACGATTTATTATTGAAATTTTGAAAAATCATATCTCCGAAAGTATTAGCTTGTTAGAGTTAAAAATGATATCAATGGATTCTTATGGTAAAACTGCTTATTGAAAAAAATTTAATTTGGAATTTGCCATGTAAAAAAATTTTTTTTTTTGTTACTCCGAAACCATCTGTCCGATTTTGCCCAGTAACGAACTTAGCCGAGATATTTATCTCCCAAATCTACTCTGAAAATTTCAACTGTCTAGCTCATTCTGTTCGAGAGTTATCGTGCCTACGGCCGGACCGGCCGGACAGAATCAATTTCGACCACGGATTCTTGATCTCTGTTCCGAGGAACAAGAGCGCCAAGAAATTCTCTCTATGTTGATGGCAGACATTGATATTTTGAATCCACAAAATTGGGATAGAATTCTATGTGAAATCCAAATCTATTTGATTCGATGAACGAGTGCACTAAAGATCCTGATATTTGGATGAAATTATAGCGTCCTGGTACAAAACCGCAAAACTGAAAATTCCGACAAACTATTCTCATACAACGCATTATTTTTGAGTTGATATTCATAGACGAACACTGTTTAATTAAAAATTTCCGTTTTAGTCCCACCACTGATAAGAATCAAGAACCAAATGGTGGCTGCTAGGAATGGATCTCCAGCCATTCTTGAATGCGAAACAGAGGCGTTTCCAGAACCTTTGAGGTAGAATGAATTTATTTTTGTGTAGTTTCATATGTTTCCCTTGCAGTTTTTCAATTCAAGCTAAACTCTAAGATACAGGGTGCGGCAGCATAACTTCCTTTTTTAAAATGTGCGCAATTAAGTCGGTTGATTTAGTAGCGGAGCGCTAGTGGTCTAGTTCGACTAAAAAGTTTTGCACCAAAACAGTTCAGTCGTCATCATTCGTTGAAACATGCGTCTGCCCTTGGAATTTCCGATCTTTCTTTGAGGATCGTTCTCCCAGGACCCTACAAGATTTGAACACCAACATCCACGAAGAAATCAAGTTCATTATTTCAAATATATGGGTTATAGTTATATGACGCAAAAATTAAAAAAAAAAATTCGGAGTCCGTAGGATGACTGAAATGCAAAGAAAACCCGCATGAGTGAAAAATTATTTATAATTTTGCTGGAATTTTTTTATTTCACGAATGAAAACAAACAAATTTGGAATACATACTAACGGCCGGTTTCATAATAAGTTTTCGTTGTCCCTTTATATTTAAAGCATCCTTTAGATAGACACTTTGGTTCAAAATGTCCAACTAAAGGACGCTTTAAATTTAAAGACACTTGAATAGTATATTCTAAAAAAAAGTTGCAGAATGGGCTCCTATTCAAACACGTATTATGCGAAAATCGAAAACGAGCGACGAAGGAGCGAGTGTTGGATTTGCCTTCTGTGTTGGATTTGCCTTCTGTGTTGGATTTGCCTTCTGCAACGAGTATTAGTTTTTTCCCTATTTCAGGCAAGTTTTGTAACTGAAATACTGTTAAAATTTAATGAAAAAATGGGTTCAAGCCCTGTGGACAGGAGCTTTCTGGCGCTCTAGTTCAAACAGACAAATTATATCTCCGAAAGTATTGGTTTCTCAGAGTTGGGAATTATATCAATGTATTCATATGATAGAACTGCATCATAAAGGAAATTCAATTCAAATAATAGTTTATTTATCAAGATTAAATGAGCAATCATGAGAATGAGAACTTCACCATGGAAGAAATCAAATTAAATCTGGCCAATTTTGCCCAATAACGAACTTAACCGAGATATTCATCTCCCTAACCTACTCTAAAAATTTCAACTACCTACCTCATTCCGTTCGAGAGTTATATCTATGTCTATGGATGAAAAGCAGTCTCACTTCAGATCTCTTACTTCATGTTCCGTTCCGAAATGTAAGACTTTTCTGAGAAAAACTAATTTCGTAGCAAACAACTGAGATTTTTCTCACTTCTCTCACAATTCTTCGATTGATTAGATAATTTAATGCTTGTGGCTTTTACTTGATGCAAATCCATATTAACTCAATGAAAAATTATATACGATTTACACTTATTTATTCAATATTGTGACGCGTTTCGTCGACACAGCGACTTCATCAGACTACATCATACTAAATTCTTAACAAGTTATTATCTCCCTATACCTAGATGACATGGACACAGAATCATTTAAAACTAATTACATGAGAAACTTATTTAAAACAAATTACATAATAGACTTATTTAAATCTAATTACATGAGATTTCACTGCTGGTTTCTTTGTACACATTAACAATAATTCATTCCTAATGCTTTTATTTATAAATTGATTCTCTATTTGAATAGATTGAGTAACGGTGAAAAATTTAGATCTAATTGTTCATTAACTAAATTACCCGTATGTTTTTCCCTATTTATTTCGACCATTTCCCAGTAATTAAGTTGCGCACCTTTATTCAAATTGTGTAGAATTTTGAAATCCGGGTTAAACTTATGTCCTTCTGCTAATATATGATTTGAATAATTTGAATTAATTTTGTTGTTTTTGAAGCTGTGATGATGTTCCTTTATTCTTATGCCAAAATTTCTACCAGTTTTTCCTATATATGATTTGTCACAACTCCCGCAAAAGGAATAAAGAAGATAAATCCGGTGTTTATCAATTAAATTGCGGGAGTTGTGACAAATCATATATAGGAAAAACTGGTAGAAATTTTGGCATAAGAATAAAGGAACATCATCACAGCTTCAAAAACAACAAAATTAATTCAAATTATTCAAATCATATATTAGCAGAAGGACATAAGTTTAACCCGGATTTCAAAATTCTACACAATTTGAATAAAGGTGCGCAACTTAATTACTGGGAAATGGTCGAAATAAATAGGGAAAAACATACGGGTAATTTAGTTAATGAACAATTAGATCTAAATTTTTCACCGTTACTCAATCTATTCAAATAGAGAATCAATTTATAAATAAAAGCATTAGGAATGAATTATTGTTAATGTGTACAAAGAAACCAGCAGTGAAATCTCATGTAATTAGATTTAAATAAGTCTATTATGTAATTTGTTTTAAATAAGTTTCTCATGTAATTAGTTTTAAATGATTCTGTGTCCATGTCATCTAGGTATAGGGAGATATAACTTGTTAAGAATTTAGTATGATGTAGTCTGATGAAGTCGCTGTGTCGACGAAACGCGTCACAATATTGAATAAATAAGTGTAAATCGTATATAATTTTTCATTGAGTGATTAGATAATGTCATGTCTCAGGAAATTAAGTTGACATTATGACAATTCATACATAAAATAATTATATCATTCTGTGACAACGTTGAAATACGATTTATTATTGAAATTTTGAAAAATCGTATCTCCGAAAGTATTAGCTTGCTAGAGTTAAAAACGATATCATTGGATTCTTATGGTATAACTGCTTATTGAAAAAAACATAATTTGGAATTTTCTTTGTAAAAAAAATTTTTTTTTTGTTACTCCGAAACCATCTGTCTGATTTTGCCCACGAACGAACTTATCCGAGATATTTATCTCCCAAACCTACTCTGAAAATTCAGAATGAATTTCGACCACGGATTCTTGATCAGTGAGTCGAACCAAATCGTTTAAGACCATTTTCATCGAAATATTCGAAAATTACAGACATTTGGTCAAATTGCTAAGCACTCAGTTCCGAGGAACTAAAGCGCCAAAATTCGAATTATACATCCTAGTGACTTTTGTATTGTATCTTGGCCAGGTAGTTGGTGTGACTCTTGCGAAAGTTGACAGATTACGAATATGAATTTGAAACGTACGTAGGGCAATGAGATCAGATTCAAAACAGTTTCCTAATAGCATAAATGATTGTAACTCAGGAAATCTGAAGTCCCTTATTTTTTAATGAAAATAAAACTTTTCCTTTCAACAATTAATTTACTATATGCAGAATTATATTGACAATTGACGCGTGTCGAAATTTGATAGGATCGAATGTCAGTGCTGACTACCACAAAACGAAAAATATAACTAGAAACAATGCGGGAATGAGTTCATTACAGTAGTGTTTTTAGTGTTGTAATGAACTCATTACGATACTGAAATAGAGTCTTTTGACCCATGAGTGAAATAATCGATATGATTCTCATGAAATTTTGCGTGAACATAGAAGACGATAGTCTGCATCTAATTATTAAACTCGATCAGATCTGACTTTTGCAAGTATTGGGAAAATACAATTCCAAAACGTTATATCACCAAAACCATCGGGACGATTTTATCTATACTGGGCATAGTCGGCCAAACGGATCCGGAGTTATACCCATCTGCAATTTTGTTGTTATTTCCCAATAACTCAAGAAGTACATATTCGATCGATTTGAAACTACGTAGTTAATTTTTGAAGAAGGTTCGAATAACGAGAAATAAAATTGGTTCAAGCCCTGTGGACAGGAGCTTTGGCACTCTTGTTCAAACTTTGTCAAATTATATCTCCGAAAGTATTGGTTTCTCAGAGTTAGGAATGGTAGCAATGGAATCTTATGATAGAACTTATAATCATAAAATAAAACAAATTAAATAAGAATCCATTGACATCATTCCCAACTCGGAGAAACCAATACTTTCGGAGTTATGATTTGTCAAACTTTGAACAAGAGTGCCAAAGCTCCTGTCCACAGGGCTTTCCCACTTTTTCAATTTGGCTTCTGTGCGTGAATTCTCAAGAATTTTCGCAATTAATTTCAAAACGTAAGTGTATGACGCATCTCATGTTGGATTTATACAGGGTGATTTTTTTAAGTGTTTCATTAGAAGTTTTCGAGGAAGGAATTTTAATGCAGATTCAAGATTTTGGATTTTCGTTTTAGAGTACATGAAGTTTAATTGTAAAATATTTTCAAGAGGAATCTACTTCCGGTTTCACCGGAAACGAATGTAACTTCGCTATTTCAAACGCAACACTCTGTATATTTTTACGTATTCGAATTCTTCATTTAATTCTACACTGATTTAATGTATGATATGTGCAACCATTCAAGCGGTTTTTGAATTATAGCCTGATTATCAAATTTTTCGAAAAAAAGGTTGTCACAGATTAGTGTCCATATCTTAAATATCCCTCATTACAAGAATTTCTTTTTGCGAAAGTGGAACAAAATGAAGTACGCTGATACTGTTTCTTGTATAACTTATGAGGAAATATTATACAGGGTGTCTGAAAAAGGGCCCCAAAGTGAGCCTCAATAAAATTATGAAATCTCACTTTTTTCAAATGGCAACCCTATAATTTTGTAATTCCAATCGATTGCTCGTCAAAAACCAGTTATGGTGTCCCGAATATTTCATGCCTCTAAAATCAGTATTTTTGCCGTTATTCAATAAAATTCGAATTTCACGATTAAAGACAGGTTTCGCACAGTTTGTAAGCTTGCATTTTTGAAGTAGGCTATGTTAGGAACTGTCATTCTTACTTTTTCTTACAGATCAAGCACTAAGCAAAACATGCAATAATAATTTCACTGGAATGATATATCAAGGGTATGTTCTTTATTTGCGGCAAATGTAACAAATTCCTAGAAAAGGTAATTAGAAATTCAACGAACGAAATTCACATTTACTGACATTAACGAAATCAAAGTTCAGGAGGTATCAAAACAATTTTCTCCGTACTGGAAGCCTTAATCCTAAATGGACACGAGTGAATACAGTAATAGATAATGAATGATCTCTTAGTTTAAAACTATCACAAAAATTTTATTCACAACAAGAAACTAATACTACAATAAATTTTCAAAATGTTGGCCGCCTACCGCCATACATTCATCAATTCTTCTACGAACTCCATCTGATGTAGCTTTTCTTATTTGTTCAGGTGGTAATCCCCTTAATGCACCCCTCACCCTCGCTTCAAGTTTTTCCTTTGAGTCGATGTTATTTTTGTAGACCTCTGATTTTATAGTACCCCATAAATAAAAATCAAGGTGTGTTAGGTCTGGAGAACGAGGAGGCCACTCTAATGGACCATTTAGTCTGATCCACCTCTCTCCGAACATTGCGTTCAGTTCGTTAGTGACAGGTCTCGTGCAATGTGCCGGTGCTCCGTCTAATTGGTACCAGCAATGGAACATCACATTAAGAGGTAATTCTTCCAAAAAAGGGGAAACCACCGACCTTAGGATTTCCAGATACCTTTGTCCGGTTAAAATCTCATCATAAATATGATAACATAGTTTATCATCCATCAACATACAAAAGACATTGAAACCAAACCTATGTTGATGGTTTTTCTCATGAATCAAATGTGGATTTGTATCCGCCCAAAAATGTTTATTTCTTGAATTTAACACTCCATCCTGTGAAAATTTGGCTTCATCTGTTCAGATAATTTTTTTTTAAATTTGGGGATCAGCGTTCAGCATTCCAGTAAGGTTCTCGCAAAATACAGTTCTTCTCTGATGATCTCCATTTACCAGGGCCTGACCTTTATGGAATTTATAATTATGCATATTGGCATTTTTGAGCACTTTTTGACATGACGAATATGAGACTTCTAATTCCTGTGCAACCTGTCTGATGGAACCTCTTGGATTTGCGTGAATATGTCCTAGAATATTTATTTGATTTTCTTCATTATCTGTTACTGTATTCACACGATTCCGTTTTGGGTTAATGCTTCCACTACAGAGAAAATTGTTTTGATATACTTCCTGAACTTCGATTTTGTTAAAGGTGGTAAATGTGGATTTCTTTCGTTAAAAGTTCTGACTGCCCTTTCTAATATTTTGTTACATTCACCATAAATGAAGAACATATTCAATACATCACTGTTACTATCATTCATATTTTGCATAGTGCCCGATTAATCAAAAAAGTTCTCTAAAATGCATTATAAATCAACAGACATAGCCTTCTTGAAAACTTCTATCCTAATAAATCTATGGTTAGACTAAGAAACCTTGATTCAATCCTGAAATTCGAATTTTATTCAATAACGGCAAAACTACTGATTTTAGAGGCATGAAATGTTCGGGACACCCTAACTGGTTTTTTTTGGAATTACAAAATTATAGGGTTGCCATTTGAAAAAAGTGAGATTTTATAGTTTTATTGAGGATCACTTTGGGGCCCTTTTTCAGACATCCTGTATAAAATTTCCTCATAAGTTATACATGAAACAGTATCAGCGTACTTTCTTTTGTTCCACTTTCGCAAAAAGAAATTCTTGTAATGAGGGATTTTGAAGATATGGACACTAATTTGAGACAACCTTTTTTTCAAAAAAATTGATAATCTGGCTATAATTCAAGAACCGCTTGAGTGGTTGCACATATCATACATCAAATCAGTGTAGAATTGAACGAAGAATTCGAATATGTATAAATATACAGGGTGTGCAGTTGAAATAACGAAGTTACATTCGTTTCCGGGGAAACCGGAAGTAGATTCCTTTTGAAAATATTTTACAATTAAAGTTCATGTACTCTAAAACGAAAATCCAAAATCTTGAATCTGTATTACAATTCCTTCCTCGAAAACGTCTAATGAAACACTTAAAAAAATCACCCTGTATACATCTGGAAATTATAATTAGAGTACCTATTCTATGAAATCATATAGAATTGAGAATAATTATTGAAATTTCGAAAAATGATATCTCGGAAAGTATTAGTTTGTTAGAGTTGAGAATGACATCAATGGATTCTTATGATGAAACTGAATCTTAAAAAAATTGAAAATTTGTAATGAATGTTGTTTCTCCGAAACCACCTGGCTGATTTTGCCCAATAGGAAACTTAACCGATATATTTATTTCCTAAACCTAAACATTTCAACTGTCTAGCTCATTCCGTTCGAGAGTTATCGTGTCTACGGCCGGCCGGACAGAATCGATTTTGTCCGCGGATTCTTGATCAGTGAGTCGAAACAAATCGTTTATGACTATTTTCATCCAAAAATTAGTAAATAACAGACATTTGGGCAAATTGATAAGCTCTCTGTTCCGAGGAATAAGAGCGCCAAATAAGAGTGTGGGTGTGTTAGGCGTGAATAGACAAAAGAATATGCTCGCAAAAGCTCCTGCTTGTTAGTAATTTTTTAACTTCATTATATCCTTATTTTTTCGACTAAAACTTGATATCTCTGCAATTTTAAAATATGATTGTTTTTATATCGAATCAAATTCTTCATGTAGAAATTAATTTTCTTCGTGTATTAGTTTTCGCGACTAGTAAGTAAATGTATAATTTAAGTGAAACTATTCATTCTTCGCCAAGCTTTTGAATTTTATTTCAATTCTGAAAAAGAATATTGAAATAAAATTCATCAGCAAAAACCTCAGCAAAAAACCCTGTCTCCTCGTGAGTGTTGTGATTTGTAGAAATTGAATTTGTTTACAAAAGTAGCTGAAATTTAAAACATTGATGGGTATTTCTTCCTTCAATTTGGATTCCTTGGTCAAAAAACGGAGAGGTTTCTCCAAGGTACCCGAAACTCAACCTGAAAAATGAATAGACAAGAGGAGAAAAAAGAACAAATTAAAAATAATACATAACCTTTCAGAAGTCCCCTGTCACAAATTACTCCTCTGTAGCCACATTATTCTCTTGAAGAAGAGTCGCCTCCGATAGTTTTCAAAGATATTCACTATTGTTCTTAGAAGTCCCTTCATTATTTCATTTCAAGAAGGAAAATGTCGGTGCTCGTAAGGCCAGGAGGGCCTCTTTCAAAACCAGGTCTGGCCAATCCAAGCGATGATTATTCAGAACTTCAGATGTTCGAGAACCGCTACAGAACCCTTATGAAGGGCTATTATCTCCCACAGACACATGCTTAGCTTTCTATTGTATAAAATAATGAAAAAATGAGCCGAAAAATTAACGTTTTTTTCTCATGTAGACTTTTTTTCATGAGAATACTTTTGAGCAAATTTCGATTTCAGATATTGGGAAAGATCGGATGGAAGACTTCTGGAAAATAACGAGAAGTATCGTATCGAATACACCAGCCAAAGGGATCCCTACCGAAGCACCATGAAGCTAAATATCACAAGAACAACAGCAAACGATTTCAACTTTGTCTACGTATGTGTCAGCAAAAATGAGCTACAAGCTACTAGAGGGGAAATCAACCTGTTCGGTAGGAGAGGTGGCTGCTTTCTAATACTCACCAATAGATGATATATCAAAATAATAATTATCAGCTTATATTTTCTCAGAATTTCTGGATACAATTTGCTTTTTTCTTTGAATTTTACATGTTTCTTCCTTTTGAAGAAATTAGTGCATGTAACACAACATATATCGATATTTTGGAACGAAGTGGTAGAATTCATCACCTCCACATACCCCTTTCATGCAATTTTCGTGCAGGGGGATTCACAATATACCAAAACTATATCTTCAATATTTGTTCACAGAATTTGGAACTGATGAAACATTACTGAATTTAATACTAGGTAGTTATCAGTTTTTTCTTTTCTACACTTTGGGATACAAACAGGAAAAACCCAAAACAGTATCCACTAATTAATATCGACACAACACAATCATAATGATTTTGTTAAATATAAATATATATTCTTTTGAACACTATAAAAGTAACTTCACTCTTGTCCACTACAGTTTTTTGTCGTCTGACATATGTTTCGGGAACAAAGTTTCCATCTTCAAAGACGAAGCGTTACACATTGCGTTATATGTGTTAGCAGATGTTGGTGTAACGGGGTACCTTAAAATTGGACGGATGATACAAGAGCTTAGGGAAAAAGCTCAGTAAAAAAACTCTGTCTCCACGTGAGTGTTGTGATTTGTAACTATTGTTCACAAAATTTGCTGAAATTTAAGAATATTGATAGGCATTTCTTTCTTCAATATGGATTCCTTCGTCAAAAAACGGATAGGTTCCTCCAAAGTACCGGAAACTCAACCTGAAAAATGGAAAGACAAGAGGAGAAAAACGAACAAATTAAAAATAATACAAAACCTTTCAAAAGTCCCCTCTCACAAATATATTTCTCTGTAGTTACATGGGATCTTGAAGAAGAATCGCCTCCGATAGTTTTTGAAGATATTCACTCTTGTTCTTTGAAATCCTTTCCATATTTGAATTCAAAAAGGAAAATGTTGCTCGTAAGGCCAGGAGGGCCTCTTTCAAAACCAGGTCTAGCCAATCCAAGCGATGATTATTCAGAACTTCAGATGTTCGAAGACCGCTACAGGACCCTAATGTAGGGCTATCATCCTCCATTGTTAAACAAGAATTAGTGTTAAATACTATACAGTGTGGAGAAGCCAAATGGAATAAATTCATTATCTAGGTTACTGCACATACTTATGGAAAATCCCGAAAAATGTCAAATTCAAATTTTAAATTGTCATTCTTCTTCGTAAAAATGCGAACCCTATCTTCAACCCCCTTCGGAAGACAGGTACAACCACCAATTTTTCAGAGGGAGTATGGGCTTGTGGTACATCGTTTGACAGGTCTCGTCATTCTCTGTTCAGAAATGTTATCACTGTTCATTGCAAAAATGAAATTAGAAAAAATAAAATCAAGTGATTAGCGAAATTTGAAACAATATAAAAACTCAAATGTTATACAAAATGTAGCAACAAAATTAAGATTGTTAATGAACTAGATGCTCGAAGTGTTGACCGCTAACGACTTGGCAACATCCTAACCTCTAATAAGAATGTCTTCCAACATTATTCAACATCTCAGGAGTGATCGACCTAATCACAAGCGTTATTCGATTTTTTAGGTCATTAAAATCAAGGGGTTTAGTTTTGTACACAATGCTCTTCTCATATCCTCATAAAAAGAAATATAATGGGTTAAGATCAGGGGATCGCGCTGGCCATTCGATCGTTCCTCGCCTTCCTATCCACCGATTTGGAAATATTGCGTCGAGGTACGGCCGGACATTGCGTTGGTCAGTGGTGGTGCTCCATCCTGTTGAAACCATAATATCGTATTTCATGGAACTTAATTAAATTTGTCAAAGTTGGAACGATATCATTTTGAAGTAGTGCTAAATAATTATCGCCATTCAAATTGTCCTCAATGAAAAAGGGGCCTATGATATGGTTTCGAACATTTCCTGCCCGAACATGAACCTTTTGAGGGAATTGCGTTCCTCTGGCATCCATTGAGGAATTTCGTGTTGATTTTTCTCAAAGTCAAGCATCACATCACAAAAATTTGCGCGTCGGCATTCTACAACTAATTACAGTATTTGAATTGGATCGGTTTCGTATTTTTTGAGTAATTGAGTAAATCACAAAAAAATTTCTGATAGGTCTCCAGAACCATCTGGCCGATTATGACTAATAACAAACTCACATGTCGCAACCTTCTCTAAAAATTGCAAGTCACTATTTCTTTCTGTCCTCAAGTTATCGCGAGATAAATAATATTTTTAATAATTTCGTTAAAATTTCAAGTAGCTATTATTTTTTCGGAGATAGAGTATTTTTCTAACAATTATTGTAGTCATAGGATCCTCACAAAATTCAACCGTTTAGATCAGTTGTTCTTCAGTAATTGGGAAAACAAAGTTTCTAATTGCTATAACTCCGAAACCACTCGGCAAATATTGCCCATGAACGAATTCAACCAAGATATTTAACCCAAAAACTTCCCCGCAAAGATCAACTCTCTAACTCATTTCGTTCGAGAGTTATCGTGCTTACTGACGAACGGATGGACAGAATTGGATTTCCCCCCGGATTATCCATCAGTGAGTCGAACTCTTGAGACCGTTTTCGGCCAAAAACTCCAAAAATACAGACCTTTGGACAAAACGAAAGGCTCCGTTCAGTAAAACAAGCTCGCCAAAAATGAAATCTAAATCACTATTAAACTCAACAACAACCTGAATTTCTTTGAAGATCCAGTGAAAAGATTTTTTTTTCAGTAAGGGATGAATTTGATTCCAATTATATGTAAAGGGTGTCTCACCAAGAACTTGAATTTAAAGAATTAAAAAATATATTTTTATTTAAAATTTTATCAACATCTTTTTCTACATTTGTCTGGAGGTAGTGAGGGCATTTACACATGAAACAAAATATCGGTTAAATATCCACTCTTGTTCTGTTGGCAGGTATGCACTCTTTGGATGAAATTTTGCAGTACATTTTGCAGTAAAAGCTGCTGGATTTGACGAATGTGACGTGCAATTTCATCTTTGAGTTCCTCAGTTGTCTCAGGATGGTTCACATAGACCATATTACTCTTCAAAAAACCCCAGAGAAAATAGTCCAAACAAGTTAAATCACAACTTCTTGGCGGCCAGTTTTGGTCTACGGAACGAGAACTTACTCGACCAGAAAACTTGGTTTGTAACAAAGGCATTGTTTCCCTTCCGGTAGCGCCATCCTATTGAAACCACATCTCATTTAAGTCCATTCCGTCTAATTCGTGCCAAAAAGAGTCTGTCAACATGGCCCGGTAACGATGACTGTCGACAGTTACGGCGGCACCGTAATATAATATATAATGGGTTTTCACTATTAACAAAGGTTCTTCCAAGCTATAACGCACCATTTTTGTAAATGTCTATGTTTTGATTATACAAACAACAAATATGGCTGACTCAACAATTGACATTCAAAAATGGCGCACAATTCCAAATTCAAGTTCTTGCTGAGACACCCTTTATATACGGTTATTCCTGCATTTATATCAATATTCAACTTGATACAATACGTGTCAAACATGAAAATTGGGGCTGGAAAATTTGTTTAAATTTATATGACAATAAATTAAAACTTCATTATCGTTCAACAGAAGGAGATGGGAGACATCCTCACAGACCTTCTGAAAATAAGGAAACAGTTTATGGAATGTTGCCCCCAGATACAGTAAGTTTAGAAGATATTTGTGGTCCCCAATTTGAATGCCCTGACTGTGGGAAACTGGAAATGAAATGTAATGGAAGTGGTGTATCTCTCATTGATTTGATTAGCAAATGGGAAATTAGGCCTTATGGATCCGAAAAGTACAAGGGTTATCCCAGTAGAAAGACAGGTAAAAGTTTGACAAATAATAATTTACTATCGTTTTGGTGCCAAACGATTTTTGAATTTTTCCTAGGTAATTCTTAGGAGCACAATCCAAATAATCATTAGTTATCGTCTATAATGTCTAGTTTTTGAGGTAGACTATTATCGCTTTAGTATTCTACCTTTTACTGTGCTAACTGCCAATAACTAAAAAAAGACAAAGGGTGAAATATTTATTGATTTTAACCATCAACGAATATCCCGCGTGGCCGAGCTAGATCAACTCATCGCTCAGTATTCCCCAAAGAGGAAAGCGTCATTCAAGGGCAGACACAAACCCGGGTTTCATGGTTATTACCAATCATCAGTGTGACTTAGCCAACACTGAATGACAACCGAAGGATTTCTAGGAAACTTAATTCCATCAGTGGCGAACTGGTAGGGAAAGAATCCCTATGGAAATCCTTACAAACTCCGACCCTTTGCGATGAAGCCCTACCAGTTCGCAACTGATGGAATTAAGTTTCCTAGAACTCCTTCGGTTGTCATTCAGTGTTGGCTAAGTCACACTGATGATTGGTAATAACCATGAAACCCGGGTTTGTGTCTGCCCTTAAATGACCCTTCTCTTTGGGGAACACTGAGCGATGAGGTGATCTAGCCCAGCCGCTCGGAATATTTGTTGATTGTTAAAATCAATAAATATTTCACCGTGTGTCTTTTTTTGTACTTAACACTTTATTACTACTTCTATTGGCTCAGACTGCCAGACAAAACAACAAACATACAGATTTGCGTATTTATTTCAAAAAGTTATCTTCGATAAGGGTCATATTAGACCAGGGTCGATTATTTTTGAAGCAAATAAAAATAATAGTAGGAAAACATTGGAAAAAGAAGAGATTATAACTAAAATCAAAGGAAAAATAATTTACGGGCGATCTGCGATGGGGAAGTGGAAGGGGGTGAGTTTTTAAGGGTAAAAAACGGTTCATCTCGATTTCCGGCAGAACTACTAGTCCTATGGAAAAATGATAAATCGCAAAATTTTCAGGTACCTAATAAAAATATCTCCAACTTTTTCATTAATATATTTTTCACATAACCTCAAAATTTATGTAAATTCAAATAATCAAATTTTTGGTTTTTTGGCGCTCTAGTTCCTCGGAACTGAGTGCTTATCAATTTGCCCAAATGTCTGTAATTTTCGAATATTTCGATGAAAATGGTCTTAAACGATTTGGTTCGACTCACTGATCAAGAATCCGTGGTCGAAATTCATTCTGTCCGGCCGGTCCGGCCGGCCGTAGGCACGATAACTCTCGAACGGAATGAGCTAGAGAGTTGAAATTTTCAGAGTAGGTTTGGGGGATAAATATCTCGGCTAAGTTCGTTATTGGGCAAAATCGGACAAATGGTTTCGGAGTAACAAAAAAAAAATTTTTTTTTTACGAAACAAATTCCAAATTGAATTTTTTTTAATAAAAAGTTTTATCATGAGAATCCAATCATATCATTTTTAACTCTAACAAGCTAATACTTTCGGAGATATGATTTTTCAAAATTTCAATAATAAATCGTATTTCAACGTTGTCACAGAATAATATTATTCTATGTATGAATATGAATTGTCATAATGTCAAATGATGTTCCTGAGACTAATCAATCGAAGAATTGTGAGCGAAGTGAGAAAAATCTCAGATATGATTTTTCAAAATTTCAATAATAAATCGTATTTCAACGTTGTCACAGAATGATATTATTCTATGTATGAATATGAATTGTCATAATGTCAAATGATGTTCCTGAGACTAATCAATCGAAGAATTGTGAGCGAAGTGAGTTAAATCTCAGTTGTTTGCTCCGATATTAGTTTTTCTCAGAAAATTCTTACATTTCGGAACTGAACATGAAGTAAGAGATCTGAGAGTAGTGAGACTGCTTTTCATCCATAGACATAGATATAACTCTCGAACGGAATGAGGTAGGTAGTTGAAATTTTCAGAGTAGTTTAGGGAGATGAATATCTCGGTTAAGTTCGTTATTGGGCAAAATTGGCCAGATTTAATTTGATTTCTTCCATGGTGCTTTTCTCATACTCATGATTGCTCATTTAATCTTGATAAATAAACTATTATTTGAATTGAATTTCCTTTAGGATGCAGTTCTATTATATGAATACATTGATATAATTCCCAACTCTGAGAAACCAATACTTTCGGAGATATAATTTGTCGGTTTGAACTAGAGCGCCAGAAAGCTCCTGTCCACAGGGCTTGAACCCATTTTTATTTTTATCTTTTACAAAAAAAAAAATTTCAGGAAATTTGGTGAAAACTTACCTTTTTATGTCCGAAACACACTGTTATTTTTTTGATTTGAAATATTTATTTATTCACCTTATTTTCACCTATATCTAAAAAGCAGCCTAATTTTTAAATCGAAAATTCTCACGTCACAGTTTCTGGTTTCTTAAAAAAGTCGGTGGGCCTTTTGTTCATTGGAAATCTCCACTTGGTGTAAACAAAAATATACATCTAAAATATTTTGAAAAAATTGTAGAATCTTCTCTAAATTATAGGGGTAGATGCCTATTTATTGCGAAGATAACTTGATTAACCTGAGTAACCTACGGAAAATTTTAACCCATCAAAAGGTATTTCCATAGAGAATTAGGGAAGGGTCTAGGAGGGTCTGGGCCTTACAAGCTGTTATTTCGTAATATTTTCCTAGAAAATCTACCATAGTAATGTATATTTTACACCATCAGAAACTAAAGATTACAACGAAAATAAGCCCACCGCCTTTTTTAAAAAAGCAGATATTTTGATGGGATAATTATCGATTGAAAATTCGGATGCTTTATCTATATTGAGTCAAAATAAGGTGAAAAAATTAATATTTTAAATCAAAAAAATTGCAGTGTGTTTGGGATTAGAAAGGCAAGTTTTCGCCAAATTTCCTAAAAAAATTTTTTTTTGTAAAATACAAAAATAAGACATGGTTATTTGAATTTTTCACATAAATGTTGAGGGTATGTGAAAAAGTGTGAACATAAGAGTTGTAGATCTTTTTATTTCGTACAACTTTGCGCAATCAACTTTTTTTCATAGGACTTGTAGTTTTGCCGAAAATCGAGATAAACCGTTTTTTACCCTTAAAAACGCATCCCTTTCCACTTCCCCACCTCAGATCGCCCGTGAATTAATTTTCCTTTAATTTATGTTGTGTTCTTTTCCTACTTCAATGTGTTTCATCCTACTATTTTATTTAAACTTTTTTCCATTTTTAAAGGCATATATTATATCTTTATCATAGGCACTCAGAAGGGTTGCCAAGGGATGGAAGGGGGGGGGGGGTAACCCTACGAAATAAATGGTTCGAATTGAATAATCTATTGATATTTTTTAATAAAAAAAATTGAAAGAAAATAGATGTATTCTGTTTGAAAAAATATATAAGTTTAAAATATCTCAACGTTACAAATCTATAGTGAAAATTCCAAATGAGCTACATCATTCAGTAACCATGCAGTACAAAGCACAATGTTTGCGTTATTGTCAGATATTTTGCTTATTTCTTTATTCTTTATTATGAATAGTTTCGAAAATATAAGTTTACTGGTAAACCGCTGCGAGTAGCCATTCCTTCAAGAAAATTGTTATATCTCCGTAACCATGACAACTACATAAATATGACGCAGATAAAAAATGTTGCAGATGGAGCAGGCAATTTGATGCCAGTGCAAAAAATTGGTTGTTCCATTTAAAATTCCAAAGTTAATGGTTTCTTCCGGTATATTCGGAAGTGCAATAATTCGAATGAAAATATTCTAGTCAGATAGCCTGTATCGACAAACGGCCGTGTTCCAAATTCAAATTCTATTAGCCGAGAAACGCCTATATATACAGGGTGTATCTGAATATCACCGAAAAAATGTAAGGCGTGATTCTGCTATGAATATAGGTGGGTATTTGGTATAACATTTTTTGAAAAATCCCCCCCCGGAAAAGTTGCATCCTCCCGAAGATTAACAAAAAAAATTGGTTCTCTTTTTTATTTTCCCCGTATATTAAAATTCTTCATGAAAGGTAATAGAATGGGTGATGAAGAAAATAAAGCAAACTTGTAAAATATACTAACTATCAACAAATAAAATAGGTTAGGGAAATTCCACCTCGGTGCTTTTTAAAAATTGCATTGCATTTTTTTCCCGTAAATGATTAAGTTTTCGAAAATACTTGTAGAGATAAAAAAGTTAGTAAATTAATTAGGCTTTTCAGCCGTGCTTTTTCAAAAGGAAAATTTTCATCCAAAAAAAAGTTGTAAGAAATTATATCTTAGGGGTTGACTATTTGAACCCCTTCTAAGCTGACTTCAGTGTTGACAAAAATTCAAAGTTTGTTGTTATATTGACAAATATTATTCACCTAGTATCGTGTCTTCAGCTCAGTATACAGGGAAAATAAAAAAGAGAAAAATTTTTTTTTTGTTAATTTTCGGTGGGGTGTAACATTTCCGGGGGAAGGTTTCTCAAAAAAATTTAGACCAAATACCAACCTAAATTTTTATCACAGAATAAACCCTTACAGTTTTTTGGTGTTGTCCAGATACACCCTGTATATTTCGGTCTTGCTCCTCCCTAGAATAATTTCTGCGGGTGCCTATGATCTTTATGATGACAATGTGAAGCAATTCTCATATTTGGCTTTTTTGACCTCAAAAATGAGGTAACCTAGCTTTGCCTCCTTATTTATATTGAGGCATTTGGCTTTAACTGTGAGTGACGGTTATTCTTTGGCAGATTGTGTTCTTTACGCCGTTGGAAAGCCAGTATTCCATAGAATTTCAGATGATACATATGGCAGTTGGATGAGAGATCCACATCCCAGTGACAGCGATGTGGACAAAATCTGGGCGACCAATGAGAAGAATGAAACATATCTCTTCCAGTATGACAATAAAACAATGTTTCGAAGGGATGTTCCCTCCAGGTACTATTATTATTAATTCAGAGTGTGATATCTTCAGGTTTATATACAGGGTGGTCCTTAGTTATTATATTATCGGACGAGTTCGTTAACGGGCGAAATCCACCAAGCGGTTTCGGAGTTATGGTCGTTTTCAGTAAAAACATTTTTTATGAATATTTCCGGAACCGATCACTCGATCTATCTGAAATTTTGCATCGAATTGTAGAATTATGATCTCATATTAGCAAAAAAAATTTTTAAATTTTTTTTCTACAATAACTCCCGAACAGAAACAGTTAGGCAGTTGAAATTTTCGGAGTAGGTTTGGGAGATAAATATCTCGGTTAATTTCGTTATTGGGCAAAATCGGACTGATGGTTTTGGACTGGAGTAACGAAAAATAATTTTTTTTTACATAACAATTTTTTTTTAAGATGCAGTTTCACCATAAAAATCCATTGATATCATTTTCAACTCTAACAAGCTAATACTTTCGGAGATATGAGTTTTCAATAATAAATCGTACTTCTATGTTTTCACAGAATGCTCCTATCCACAGGGATAACCCATTTTTTTTGAATAACAACCGAGAATTTTCAAATAGTTTCAATGTAAAAGTTTTATCAATACTTGACAGTAATCGAATTATTGAAAAATATAGGACGTTATAGGAGAATAAACCTGAGTTCAGTATATCTCTCAAATGGAACACCTGTATATGCAAAAATATTCTAAGAATATGCTAACTATCTTACTCCACATGACCGCAGAAGAAAATTGGTTCAAGCCCTGTGGACAGGAGCTTTGGCGCTCTTGTTCAAACTTTGGCAAATCATATCTTCGGAATAGTTGGTCTCTGGGAATGATATAAATTGATTCTTACGATAGAACTGCATCATGAAAGAAATCGAATTCAAACAGACCGATTCTCCCCAATAACAAACTTATCCGAGATATTCATTCCGCAAATCTACTCTGAAAATTATATGATATCAATTAAAACTTAGACAATATTGTAGTTTTGTTTTTACTGGAGATATTCTGAACCCAATTTGATTATGTATCTTACCAAATAATATATTTCCATCATTATATGGATTATCCACGGGCATTATATCATCACCTTAAAAGTATAATATCATATAATCCTCATAATTCTACGAAAACTGAGGTTATTTCATTGCTCATTTTGAATTCAATCATACTTTGTTTTCTAGAACAGGAGGTGTTTTTTTTGTATCAAGAAAAACGAACCAGAAATAATTTTGACATTTATCCCTCATAGGAAAATAAGATGATATGTAAGAACTCAGATCATATAATAATTCATAGATAGAATAATTACGTACAGCATTCTGTGGAAACATGGAAGTACGATTCATTATTGAAATTTCTAAAAATCATATCTCCGAAAGTATTATCTTGTTAGAGTTGAAAATGATATCAATGGATTTTTATGGTAAAACTGCATCTTAAAAAATATTGAATTTGAAATTTGTTATTTAAAAAAAAATTTTTTTCGTTTTTCTGAAACCATAATTTTGCCCAATAACGAACTCAACGGAGATATTTATCTTCCAAACCTACTCTCAAAATATCAACTGCCTGTTCGAGAGTTATTGTACAAACAAAATTTTAAATTTTTGAATTTTTTTTTACATTTTACGGAAATCTCATCAATGTTTTTACTAAAAACGGCCATAACTCCGAAACCGCTTAGTGGATTTTGCCCGTTAACGAACTCGTCCAAGATATTTACGCTCCAAACCTACTCTGCAAATTTCGTTCGAGAGTTATCGTGTTAACGGCCGGCCAGCTGGACAAAATCGATTTCGACCACGGATTCTTGATCAGTCAGTCGAACCAAATCGTTTAAGACCATTTTCAGCCAAAAATTCGAAAATTCAGACATTTGGGCAAATTGATAAGTACTCTGTTCCGAGGAACAAGAGCGCCAAAAAATTATCTCTATGTTGATGGCAGACATTGATATTTTGAATCCACAAAATTGGGATAGAATTCTATGTGAAATCCAAATCTATTTGATTTAAGATATCGGCTTTTACGAGCAGGCACATACTGAACAATTAAGATATTGAAAGAGAACACTCCAATGGCAGGTTCAATAAACGCGTTGGAAAAATATTACTTACAAATCATTCTGCCCAAATTTCTGTAATTTTCGATTTTTCTTCCGAAATTGATCTCAAACGATTGGGTTCGACTTCCTGATGAAGAATTCGAGGTCAAATTTGATTCTGTCCAGCCGGCCGACCGTCGCCACGATAACTTGAGAACGGAAAGAGTTAGCGAAATTTTCAGACTAGGTGGTACGACCCAATACGACGGACAAGTTCGTTAATGGGCATAATCGGCCCAATGGTTTAGTAATAATTGTCTCATCAACCAATACAGATCTGATTGAATTGAAACTTGGTATATAATTGTAGAATCATGGAATGACACAAAGACGTTTGTGAAATTTTGTGGGAAATGTATAACTAGAAGAGTGTGCAAAAATTATTATGTTATGTTACGACAATTTGAGAATGGGACCAAATAGCGAATGCCAAACCTCTTCTAAGGTCTACCTTAGAATGGACCTGAAGGCCTTACATTCTATTCTATGGTAGACCATCGTACTAACCTTCTCCTTACTATCTGTGCAAAAATTCATTCTGATTACTTTCAGGAAATATTTACTGGACCGACCTTTCAAAGGAAACGCGCACGTAGTTTATGGAGGACATTTTTATTACAACGAAAAGGATACGGCTCGTATCATCAGGGTGAATCTTTTTGACGAAAGAACGGCAGCGTTAGATCTACCCATAAAGAATATGAATAGAACCTCCAATTTGTACAGTAGTCAGTATAATTTTATGGATTTCAGCATCGACGATAACGGTTTATGGGTCATATTCGCAGTTCCAGACACGAATAACACTGCCGTCATGAAGGTGAGGAAGTATCTACATCTGGGGGTCTATTCTCGACCATTCGCAATTTCAACGATCGGTCGCATATGCTATATATTACTATAGAGATGCGCACGATCGTGAAAATTGCGAATGGTCGAGAATAGATCCCCTGAGCTCGATTTCGGTTGCAAAGGGTTCTACGAAATTGAATAAAGATGTGAAAATTCTAGTTTGAGTTCACTCTAGACTGATTATGAACACTAAAACAGTAACTATACTCTTGTCCACTACAAATTTTGTCGTCTGACATAATATGTTTCGGAAACGATGTTTCCATCTTCTGAGATAAAGCGTTACTGAAGCATGCTATCAATTTCTACACTCAAGTATGGGTTGACCCTTAGTTATACACCGATTAGTGAGAACTTATACATTTCGATTCTTTCAAGTGTTCCTAAGTAAAATTTATTTGAATTTATCAACAATTTGAAGTAATTTTCTGAAATTGAGTGGCCAGTTGTTAAAACGTGATTTGCAGCTGCAGATTTGAGCCGTGTGAGAATATTTCTAGTTGGTTGCCTGACCTAGCACTTGTTGCAATTTAAACATTTAATTTATATGATGATCACGAAAAATACCACCTATTTTGACAAATATGCCAATGACAGGCACCGGATATCGTCCGGCCATGAGACGAGTATTGTGAGTGGATGACGAGGGGTAACGAGAAAATTCAGTCATTTTTTGCTTAGGGTAACCCCAAATCGCATAAGCACAAAAAGAAATGATTGGAATCTCGGACTCAAGTCAAATGTCACTTATATGTCAGTACCTACATTGTTTATCGAAAATTTGAATATTAGAAAAACCTTTGCTGAACCCACTAATAATAGCAGGAAAGCCAACATTCGCGTGCAGGACACCGTCTGTCAGGTCCGCTAGTATTAAATAAACGATGAATATGCAAATAAATATATGAAATAAAAATATTATCAAAAAAGACCAAAAACTCCTACTGCGAAAAAATATAACTGTAAAACCTTACTCTAAAAGTGATTAACTGTGAAAAGAGAGAAACTGTGAAGAACAAGAAACAGAATTTTGTGCGTATAATGTGGAATGCACAATAAACTATTTTTCAGTTTAATACAAATTTATGAAGAGAGAAATATACTTGTTAAAATCAATATACTATAGAGAAACCAATCCTAAACACAGTTTGGTTATACGATTGTCCCGTATATGTTTATTTTCAAACGTACAATAATAACGTCATTTTTGTATTGAAGAGGATCATCGAAAAGTGTTGCTATGCAACACTTTTCCGGTCGGCGGCAGGAAAAGTGCTACTATGCAAAAGATGAATTGGTTACCATGAACAAAAAATTCTCTAATTCAAACGTCATTTTATTCGTTACATCGTTACATTATTAAGTTACATTGAACGTACAATTAAATTGGTCAATGTTGCATTTTGAAAATTAAAACCATGTAATAATGAACTAGTAGGATTCTGTCTCCGATTCTATTCAAAAGCTGATGCCTCAATAAAGTAATCTGAGTTGCTGGTTCCAGGGAATTAATTGACGCTCAATATCCTACCAGCAATCTCATTCTTATTTCATAGCGAATCCTCAATGTAGCCTTCTGCTACACTACTTGACTTCGAACCTCCGTGTCGTTTCAAAGACTCAATGTTGGCTCCTCCATCTATGACTAGTGTAGCAGAAGTTCGCCTCAATGAATGTATTGTGGATTCGTTTGGAATTTGGATGATTCAATTGCAAAAAAGTGGCAACCTTTCTTCGAACACTTCCTATACTATGTATGCCCATCACAGCTCTGTAGCATTTTCCAAATTGATATTTAAAAAAATCATTTTCAAAGAAATCATTTGGTATTAACGCAGTGTATCTTAGATAAATATTTACATAGATTATTCTCCCTAATAATTGTGAATGTTCTAACTTTTCTCGTTTTACTATCAGGAATATTGACTATTATAATATTTAAGTAATCATTAAAGGATACTGTGGGAGGTATACTCATTATTCAACGGTTTTTTTCTGGGTTTTCTCTCCCAAACTCTGAAAAATATCTATAAAATAAAAATTAATTATTTTGTGATTTGCTTCTGCGTAAGAAACACAGGATATTTGTCAGAAGCAATCAATTGAACAATGTTGCCTAACAAACAACAACGAAACAACATCAACGAAGAAACAACTATAGCGTAACGTTTCGGAGTCTATATCAGACCCCTTCTTCAGACGCTCAACGAAAATCGAGAGAATTATTTTGTTGATAGTTATTTGGTGAAATTCAAGAATTGTCACATTGACAAATATCCTGTGTTTCTTACGCAGAAGCAAATCACAAAATAATTAATTTTTATATTATAGATATTTTTCAGAGTTTGGGAGAGAAAACCCAGAAAAAAACCGTTGAATAATATTATAATATTTCCCTTGTCCTGGATATCTGTAGTTTTCATTTTCACAATTTCGTCTCATCTGCAGGCACCAGCTACTCCGAATAATAAAACAATCTGAAACAAACACGTGATCAAAATACAAAATTAAAATTACTTGAAATATGATAAGCACCTTTAATCTTAAATATGAATCATCCGGTGCTTCGAAGAGAAAACGTTCGAACTCTTCCTTGGAAAAAACTCTTGATTTTTTGCAAGATACCCTTCATTGGATTTTTTCAAAAATGCGCGCAACTTCATATATTTACCAATATCTATTTCATGTTCGATCGCTAGTTGCGACTTTATCATTGAATATCGGACCTATAAAGTAGAGTATTCTTTTATTTTTTTTCTGTAGCCATTAAGTTGAAATATGCTAGAAGCACATTCTCTTGTATTGGTAAACTGTTGAATTGCACCAATTCACGAGGTGATCAAAAGCTGCAGAATATTTGTCAATAGACTTCGATGGTCCAAGGGAAGAGACTGCTTCATTCGCCAAAACCTCAATTTATGAAGAGATTTTCACTTTCACCACTTCTCATCAGCTTGCAAATGATAACTATCAATTATTTTACTTTATATCTTTCAGAATTAAATTTGCGTGGCAACCGTAAAGACGAATGTTCCATATTTCACTCGATTCTAACGATCGTAGATGGATAGAATTATGTGCGTAACTGTAAATCAATTCAAAAGTGGATATTCAGATTTTTATGATTTCAAAACGTTTGAAAATAAAATAACATATTTCGTTCGGAGTAGAAGTGACTTTTCTTGGCTCGATTTCCATTACCCGCCTCACTCCGTTCGGCGGGTAAACTCAAGCTCGCCATGAAAAGTGACACTTCTCCTCCTCATGAAATAATATACTATTCCTCACCTAATGATACAGCGTTTATCTGATAAAATTTTTAATCCATATCCATCTTTTTACTTAGAGATTCTCTTGCAGAGAGAGTGAACTCTTTCTTGATTCATTAGTGCTGAATAGGTTTATATTCTGGTTATAATGATCATTTCTTTCAGTTTTTCTATATTCTCTGCAATGATGGCAATATTGACTATTGATATGATTAAACTAAAACTGCTAGGTCTTCCATTGTCATTCCTCAATAAAATGGGGGTGACTTCGAAATAAAAAAACAGCAAAATATATCACGAGAAATAAAGGTGTTTCTTAAAAGGATTGAAAATAATGTAGTGACAAATGTTCAGTTCAAACTTTCTTTTAGACATCTCCCTTTTACCAATTTCAGAAATATCTTTTCAGGTTGATGAGCATATCATGGAAGCACAATACATTTGGAATATTTCAGTGCAACATAAACGTGTGGGTGACATGTTTGTAGTTTGTGGTGTACTGTATGCTGTAGATAGCGTAACGGAGAGATCCACCAGTATACGATTTGCCTTGGATCTTTATCGTGGTATTCTATTAGATGTCAACCTAGCGTTCACCAATCCATTCAAGAAGACCACCATGATCTCTTACAACCATCGAATGAAGGTAAATGCAAAAAATTGGGCTGAACACAATTGAGGAGTAACTTTTCAAAACGCGTTACGTCCAATTTGAGCGAAATTGAGTTTGAAGCGGAATCAGAAATGATTTCTATTGTTCTATAGCCCTATGTAAACAAAATCTTCCAAATGACATTATGTCCCTGTGTAATTCAAATCAAAAGTATGTAAGCCGCATCGCAATGAATTATGTTTACGTTTGCATTTTTAAAACCAATAAAATATAACCAAAAACATTTTTTATCGATTTGCTCATGTTAATTAGGTTACAGGCCAACACTTACTGTGCAGACTGTTTTTTCTAAATGTATAAAAAATCGCAACAAACAGCATTATTTTCCATTTCAACCACATCAAAACGCATTATATACAATGGGATGAATCAAAACGCATTAAGTCCAAACGTTTTTTACATTTTCTGTGTATATCTGATCAATATTGATTTAAATGAGATTAGGTATTACCTTCAGATGTAAATTTCTATCAAACAAACTCGACATACTCAAATTATAAGCCAGGGTGGAAGAAAAAATCATTTTTCGTTGATTCCCAATAAAATGGTTTTTGGACTTAATGCGTTTTGAAAAGTTGCTCCTCAATTCATCATTGAGAAATTGCTAGAATATACTCTTGTTAGAGGCTGATAAAGAGCGAGTTACAAAAATAGCATCATAACGATTATATTTATTATTATTATTATTTATTGTAAAAAAGATACACGGTGAAATATTTTTTGATTTTAACCATCAACAAATATTCCGCGTGAGCCGAGCTAGGTCACATCATCGCTCATTGTTCTCCAAAGAGGAAAGCGTCATTCACGGGCAGGCACGAACCGTGGTTTCATGGTTGTTACCAATCATCAGCGTGACTTAGCCACAATGAATATACAACCGAAGGAGTTCTAGGAAACTGAATTCCATCCGTTGCGAACTGGTAGGGAGAGAATCCCACCAGCGGCACCTATGGAAATCCTTACGATCTCTGACCCTCTGCTATGAAGAAACCTTGAGCGAAGTTCAGCGACGTTCATTATTTTGCCGTAAGAGGGTCAGGGGCTGCAAGGTCGTCAACCTATATAAGACCTTGATGGACTAAAACGCCCGGTTTAGTGTGGTTAAATAAACCACCAACCAGTGAACATACAATGAGGTGAACTGTGGCTAATTGCCAATATCTAAAAAAGACACATGGAGAAATATTTATTGATTTTATCCATCCCCCAAAGAGGAAAGCTTCATTAAAGGGCAGACACGAACCGCGGTTTCATGGTTGTTACCAATCATCAGCGTGACTTAGCCACAATGAATGAACAAGCGAAGGATTTCTAGGTAACTTAATTCCATCCGTTAATTTTTTTTTCTCTACTGATGGATGAAGGCTTTATTTGTAAAATTACTTTGAAATGGTTATTTAAACGCAATAGTGGCTCGAAATGCGTGAAATATAGTTTGTTCGACGTATTCTAATGAATTAGAAAGAATATTTTCAGAATATGGAATATCATATCATATTAGGACAGGAATTCTTAGAACATAGTTGAATTAAATTATAACCTACACCATTCATAGAAGATTCACGATTTCAATGAATTCATAGAGTTTTCTTGTTATTTTTGCGTGGAACAGCGTGCTATCATTGTCTGTAATTTTCTCATTTTTTGCCGGAAATGGTCTCAAACGATTCGTTTCGACTCACTGATGAAGAAGTTGACGTCAAATTCGATTCTGTCCGGCCGACCGTTGCCACGATAAGTTTCGAACGGAAAGAATCAGTGACTTGAAATTTGAAATCAGGGTAGGCTGCGCATCCAAATGCGACGGTTAAGTTCGTTAATTGGCATAATCCGCCATGCGGTTTTGGAGTTTTGTTTTCCCGATAAATTAAACAATACAGCTATGGTTGGATTGAATCTTGATAATTAGTTGAAGAATGCTGACACAAAAATTTATGTGCATTTTCGAGAGGATCACTAGAAAATTAAAAAAAATATTTTTAAAAATATTCTGTATCTCAAAAATAATCACTTCGAAATCGCCGATATTTAGCGAGAACCTTCAAAAACTAATTCTAAAGCCAAGTTCCACGATCGGATCTACGTTGTCGAACAAATAATTTCTCTTTAGAAATCTATTTGATCAATTAATTTAATTTCTCTTTTTGCAGGAGCTTTACACCTGGGACAAGGGAAATCAACTAACGTATCCTGTAAGGTACCATGAGATGGAATATAATTCAACCATGAAGGATGAAAAATTCGATCACTTAGATCCTTCATTCTCGAAACTTCAAACTGGTTACGATATATTCTGAGAATAGTATCTACAAAGTGTTATCAATATTCATTCATTCAATTCTAGGCAATCATCTTGACAATTGAGGAATGTACTTAAATATTACGAATTTTTTAAACTTGATAATTTCCTTTGATAATTCTGACACCCTCCCAAGTCCTTTGATGCGCAACAATGATTCTATGTTATAAACATAGGAAGTACCTATCGTAAGTAGAATGCCAAACTTTACATAGCTATTTAATTACTGAATCCTGTAAATTTAACACAATTTATGATTTCCGGTTTAGAATGTATGGGTTTTCTTTTTGGCATGCTGGTCCCGTTGAACGAAGCACCTATCATTGTAATAAAATAACGTTGTTCGATACCTATTCATATATCACGAATAAACGAGCAATCTGCAATGATTGAACCTCGTAGATTGCGTTACTGTAACTTACATAGTTGCATAGCTCTCAGCTTTCACTACTTGAAATACCTACAGAAAGTATCATCGAAATGTCAGAGCAAGGCTGGACTACTGGACACGTATTTCGGACTCATTGATCCATCGTCAGATCGTCATACGGTTTCAATTAGGTGTGAATTCTTGTGCAGGGAACATAGATTAACCGTCCCAGATAATACAAAACTCGTATAGAGATCTTTGGGAGGTTACAATGAGGATGTATTGCGAGCTCCTATTGTGAGCTCCTGTGTATCGAGAATAGGAAATTCCTAATGTGGAGTTTCTCAGAATATCGCATATGTAACCAGAATATACATTCCTATTGCGAGCTCCTCAAGATAACCAAAATAAGACATTCCTCAGGCAAGTTCCTCAAGTCATCGGAAGTGCAGCGAGAATGAAAAATTCCTATTGCGGAGTTCCTCAAGATATTGCATATACAGGGTGTCCCAAAAATACCACGCGAAAGTGACACTGGAGATAGATTGGCATTAGGTCTATCAGATAGCATCAATATGATCTCAGTAAAAGTCCGCTGGTTTTCGAGATATCACCACTTTTGTGTATTTTTCAAAAATCTCCAGTTTTCGGTCTTTTATCGCCTAGCATTGCTAGAAATTACTTCAAACTGATGTTTTTTTTTACCTAGGCTATTCTGAATAGTTGCTTTAAACAATGAAGTAATAACTTCACCGAAATCTAGAATAAAATGCTTCAAAAAATGTCTAACTTGTTGTATTTTATGCCGAAGTTAAAACGTTAACTTAAGTTTGACAGACTGCTGTGAAAAAAAATTATATCAGACTGAATTGACAAATAATCGCAAAAACTGGTCCATTTCATGGGTTTTGGTTTTTTTTAATAAGTAGCAATTCTGGTTCTGATTTAAAAAAATCGGTAGTGTTGTATCATTTTGAAAAGGGCATGAAATGGACCAGTTTTTGCGATTATTTGTCAATTCAGTCTGATATAATTTTTTTTCACAGCAGTCTGTCAAACTTAAGTTAACGTTTTAACTTCAGCATAAAATACAACAAGTTAGACATTTTTTGAAGCATTTTGTTCTAGATTTTGATATTTTGATTCCTATTTGCTCTCTCTAACAGCAAATATTCTTCAAACTCAGCTTTCCAATATTTCGCAAGTTTTGTTGATGTTTTAAATAGGCTATCGATGTCGATACATTTTTTAATAGAATTGAACAATTTGGTATAGTTTTCAAAGAATACCTGCCCAGTGGGTAGATCATTGAGGGTGTTCTTGGCGTATTCCTCATAACACTTTAAGAAACATTGAATAGCTTCATTTCTTTACCAGTTTTATTATACGTAGTTCCACACATGGTGTAAGAATACCAGGTGTGTTCTTATGCATCTCTATACCCACATACGCCTGACGTCACCTTGAGCGACAAGGCTCATCATTGAATCGTTGGGAATGTTATTGCACTACTTTGCTCCTAGAGTGACGTCATGCGCCAGCACGGACGAAAATAAGCTTCGTTTGTAGCACACCATGTCTTCCCACCATGGTTCCACAGATGTATACAATAATCGTTCACATCTTCACTACAAGGAGCACAAGAGAATACATTTCTCCAGATGTTCAGATATAGACGAAATTTTCAAAGCATTGGGATTTAGGGGCAATATAAAACTTGTCTGTTAAGTACTGAATTCATAATGGCATCCGTTTTTATGGTTCCGAATTCAATTTTTTCTTGATAAATAATCTCAATTATTGCAAGGTCATAACGAATTAATAATCTTCTAAAAAATCGTGTATTCCTAGAACGATCGATGCATAATATAGAAAAATATATTGGCATTGATATTTAACGAGACCAAAAACGAGACTCTCGTGTTGCGCTGTATGTGGTCTCGGTATCGCCTATAATATTTGAAAACGTCTCCTCTCGTCTCGTCTCGCTTTTACGATACGAGAACGAGACGAGACGTGAAAAATCTCGCTCTCGCGTGAAGCCCTAGAACTTCCCCATGTGATATCTCTAAGATCAACCCCTGTGACATTTGGATGAGAAATAGAGTTCTTGGCGGTCTCCCAGCGATATTTCAGCAAATCTCTCAAGCAATTCCACAGGGTGAGGTGTTTAGGAACTTCCAAATCTCTGATATGTTATTGGGCTTATCCCCTATGGCAGACAGACGAGATTGAGAGCTCTTGTCGACTTCCCAGCAATATCCCAGTGAACTTCTCAAACTATTCGCCAGGGTGAGCTGTTTGGGAACTTCCCAATGCGATATCCCTGAGATGTTACTGGGCTCATCCCTTGTGGCGGAGCTAATACAGAGCTCTTGACGACCTCCCAGCGATATCGGAAAAGGCATCACAATATCCAGGAAAGAGCTCGCTGAGATATTTTTTGGAGATCTCTGTGTTGGCTGGGGTGGCGTTCACACAACCACGGTTTAGTTTCGGTTTTATCCATAACATAATATGTGTTCTGTGGTTTTAACTTCTAAGCAAGCCTGTCTATATTCCAACCATTCCCAAATTGTTTACATACAGACATATTATCTGGATTTGTTTACTAAAATGTGGATTTGAATGGGCTCATTTCTGCAGTACATCTAAACCAGTGCTGCGCGGCAATACTTCCGAAAAATATAAAGGTAAATTATTAAACCTGATGAAATTGACCTAGCAAAAAATTAGCGATCGAGATTAAGCTTGTATTTCGGTAGAAAAAATATAATCATTGTATATGCAATGATATAATTTTAAACTATCTCATAAACAACGCATTTTTTTATAACAATTTTCCAAACAATAGGAGATAAGCTGTATAATTTTTCACTTGAGTAAATTGTTAATAACGAAACGAAAATTAACAATTTTTTAATTTTTCCTACGAAGAATCTATTCTAAGATTTCTGAAAAATAGCTCCACTAAAGGAAAAAATTCTCAGATTAATAGTTTTACAATTATCACACTTGCCATGTTAATGTTCGTGCTTCAAAAAATTGTTAGTTAACAAATAATTGAGAAATCGCGATAAAAATTCTTGGACAATGGATTATAGTTCATTGATCTATACTGCAGGCGCCTGAATTTTTTCAATTTTTAATTTTCATATTCAATAAGTTCAAATAATATTTATTCATTACAGGTCCGAAAGGGGCAAGACTTGCACAAGCCCGAGTACCCGTTTTCGGACGAATTTTCAACCCTCTGGGAAAATAATTGGTACAGTTCCATGAGTTATGATTTTTTCTTAGGAAATTTCCTCCTCTTTTTGAATCTTTTTTCAAATTTGAATCATCGCAAATAGTTTTTGAGATATTGGCGAAAAATCCAATCCCTCCTTTTTCAGTTAATTATTAATAACTATTGCAATTTTTGCGAGGGGCCTTAGCATTTTCTCAAAAACTATCTACATCTCAATCCAAATCGAATGACACCTCAATCATAATTTTCGGAGAATACGCAAAAATTTTGACCTAAAAAGCACTTGTTGAATAGACTAAAAATGAATGGAACTTTATGCATGTGAAACAATTTACTTACCCTCGTATAAATACGCAAATCCAGTGAACTTCTTCTTTAGGTTTTGAATCCAATATATTTAATATGTCACAGTTTTTCATCTATTGATATTTATTTACTTTCAAAGCTCAACAATTTATGTAGCTGTTAGATATATTTGTTCACTGTAGGTCAAAATGCGAAATTTATTGAAATAGAAAGAATGTGTTACTTCAAACTTCACCATATTTTATTCGAAATTTTTAAATTATCCATACTGCAAAATATTCGAACATGAATAACTTATAATTGATATTATTATTGATATTGATATTATCATTTACCATAACGAAGTATTCTGAACGATATAAATACTGAAAAACAGTGAACATAGAATGTAACTGTGGCTAATTGCTAATAAATTACACTCGACGAAATATTCGCGGATTTAACCTCAAACAATTATTCCCTCGTGATACGGGCTATATCCACGTTCAGGGCAGATACGTACCGGTTTCATGGTTGTGACCAATCGTAAGCATTACTCGGCCACAATGAACAATGTGGCCGACAAAGGAAGGAGCTCTAGGGAACTTAAACCCCCATCTAGGGCTTAAGTTTCCTAGAGCTCCTTCATTTGTCATTAAGTGGCTAAGTTGCGATGAAACCAGTACGTATCTTCCCTGGATGACACTTTCCACTTTGGGGGAGCACTGAGCGATGAGGTGGCTGGTCCGAATAACGAGAGAATATTTGTTGATGGTTAAAATCGATTAATGTTTCGCCGTGTGTTTTTCACTGAAAAACATTGTGATTCCACTGATTTGAAGTATAGAGGGTGTCCCAAGTTCGAGTGCCTATTAGACGTTTCTGGAGAACTGGACATATTTGAAATCTGAAAATTGGGATTATGATATTGCTTGAAATTCTTTACAGAGCTAAAATATTTTCGAAGCCCAGGCACTTCCGGTTATACAGGGAGTGAACATAAATTTGATGAAAAAAATATTTTTTCAAGTTTTGCATTCCGGGTATGATCAAGTATTTAATGCTGAATACATTTCTGTTAAAACCATTGTATTCATTCGAAAAGTTTTCAAAATATCGAAAAAAAACCGGAAAAAAAGTCAAATATGGTCAGTCAGTATTATGTTCATTATTCTTATTTTAAACATCCTGAGAGTGAACCGTTTTACAACATCGAAGAAGAAGAATGTGGAAAGGTCATGCATTTTTTGAATTTCAGAAATATCGTCACAGGGTGTTACAAATTTTGTGTCGAAAATTGTGATAAAAAATTGGCCATAACATCAATTTTTCAAATTTAAACCCTATTTTCTTATGATTGCGTTGGATTCTGCGGTGAAAAATAATGATAGGTTTCTAACATGATTATGCTCCTAAATTCAATAAAAAAAATTCAGAATTTATTGAATTTAGGAGCATAATCATGTTAGAAAACTATCATTATTTTTCACCGCAGAATCCAACGCAATCATAAAAAGATAGGATTCTTATTTGAAAAACAGAAGTTATGGCCAATTTTTTATCACAATTTTCGACATAAAATTTGAAACACCCAGTGATGATATTTCTGGAATTCAAAAAATGCATGACCTTTCCACATTCTTCTTCTTCGATGTTGTAAAAACGGTGTAAGTTCAGGATGTTTAAAATAAGAATTATGAACATAATACTGACTAAACATATTCGACATTTTTTCCGGTTTTTTTCCATATTTTGAAAATTATTCGAATGAAAACAATGGTTTAACATAAATGTATTCAACATTGAATACTGGATCATACCAGGAATGCAAAACTTGAAAAAATGTTTTTTCATCAAATTTATTTTCACTCCCTGTATAACCGGAAGTGCTTGGGCTTCATAAATATTTTAGCTCTGTAGAGAATTTCAAGCAATATCGTAATCCCAATTTTCAGATTTCAAAAATGTAAAGTTCTCCAGGCACTCGAACTTGGGACACCCTGTATATGAGGATATATGAGGGAAGGGTTCTGGAAACCGAAAAACTGATTTAAAAATAAAATGATATATTTATTAGTAAAAGCATATTCAAGTAATTATCAAAATCATAAAATATCACTATAAAAATGCATACCAAATACGAAAGCAATTTAAAAAATTATGAAGACACTCCATGAAATGAATTATTTATAAGATTCACAAAATGAAAGCAAGCAGAAATTATTTAGTCGGAGATATCACTGGTGCAACTGGGGCATAGAATTTATGTGATTTAGTGTCTCTGGTATGTTTGAATGGACCCTTGGGGGTGTCCACTAGAGAAGCAGGACATGGTCCCATATTTCTAGGTAAATATTCCCTCTTGTACGAAGTCACAACAGCCACATTGCTCTCTCCAAGAGAAATGTTGGAAACATTAGATCTTCTAGTTACTCTTTCTACAGACTGCACGTTCTGTTGTTTGGTAAACTGCCCATAAGACCTAGCTTCGGACTGACCATAGAAATGTCCACCGACAGACAAATTATCCCTTCGAATAATTTTTTGTGGCCGTTCTATGACTTGGTACTGATTTGAAGAATTGCTATGCTGAAGACTCCTTCTGCTATTTTCTTTGGCTTCTTGGTTCGATCTGTGTATAGAGCTCAAACTACGACGTTCATTCTGAACATGGCTTTGACCTTGATCGTGTAAGTTACAGATAGATTTCCTCATATCCAGGGCCGATTGACTTGTGGCATGTAAGGCTTCTGAGGATGTATGAAGACCCTTACGATACAGAATTTGATTGTTCACGTCTTCGGAAGCGGTTACCATACTCTTACGGTGGTGATGATTGACAGTCTGGTTGGTTTGTACGTGCTTTTCTGTATGAGAAGAAATATTTGAGCTGCTGGAAGACTTTATCACATGGGATGTACCAGAGGATTCTGTTTGATTTTGGGCAATGATGGCGCTGTTGTTACGAACACCATCAACATTAGTTTTTGTCGATAGTTGGCGATTGTTTGTTATTTCTCTATTGTCTTTCAGTGTAGTAGAGTTTATAGTATGAGATATATTGCTGTTTTTCCGATCGATAACGTTCGAACTCTGTGAACTCTGATTTATAACGTGACTAGAAGATATATGGGAGGGATTATTCACCACGACAGTATTCTTTGTAATCGACTTCCTGTCGGTTTCATCTCCACCGTATTGTTTGATTTCTTTTCGCTCAATAACAGTATTCCTTTGATTAACAACATTCCTGGTGTGCCTCTCTACATTGATACGATCAACCTGGTTGGTAGTTTTCATAACTGAAGTATCAAATCCTAGAGATATGTGAGATTCCATATGGCGTTTTCTATTCACACCTGCAGCTACATTGTTCGAAATTATCGTTTCTTTTCCTGGTGTTACTATGGAATTAGAAATCTTTGTGGTCGTTTCGGATTTTTTATTCACAATTCCATAGTTTTCCTCCTGAATGTTCAAACTATCTCTTGGTCTCCTGATTGGGGTACGCTCAGTATGTGAGTGTCGGCCATCCCGATTTTCGGAAGAAAATGAAATATTTCTTTGTGATTTTACACTATCAACCGGAGTTAGAGTTCGACTCAAATCTATAGATGAACTATCTAATGACCTCTCAGGAGACAAATAATTGTCAGCTATTGTCTCGTTAATAATACGATTCTGTTTATGAGTTTGGATATTCTCTTCGTGATTTATTACCGATCTTTTTTCTGTGAATGCAATATGTTCGTTTTTCATATTGATATTATAATCCTTCCTTATTCTACTATCACCCTCTCGAGTATCCAAAACTCTTCTGTCAATTTCGACAGTTCTGTTATCGTTTCTTGAATCAACATAGTCGTTTTCCATCAGCATGTTGTTTTCCTGTTTGATCACCTCAATCCTTTTAACCTTACTAACATCTACGTGATTGGTCTTTCTGATATTATGATTATTTATTATTCTAATATCATCTTCACGAGTAACCACATCACTTCTGTCAATTCTAGTATCGTTTCTGGAATCGACGTAGTTATTTTCAATTAGTATGTTGTCCTCCCGTTTAGTCACTTCAATTCTATCGACTTTAGTGCGATCTACCTGATTGGTCTGTCGGATATCTTCCCTCATTGAGTGTTTATCAACACGATCGATCCTGGTGTCGTTCTGTTCGATCCTGGTGTCCTTCTGTTTATGTGCAGTCATTGTCCGTCTGTTCATATGGTGTTCTCCTTCTAGAACAAGGTTGTCCTTATGTTTAATCGGACGACGTAGTTCACAAGGGCCAGCTTCTTTAATTTCTGGTCTATCGAATTCACCTTCATTTCGCAGGTTATCCTTCGGCTTTTGCTGCGTTGGTCTCTCAGCAGGTGCAAATTTGTTCGGTGTTCTCTTTTCAAATTGGCCATCTAGAGGTTTGAGGTTATCTTCAGGTTTTCGCTGTTTGGGTCTGTCTGCCGGAACATACGCTTCGGTTTTCTTCTTCTCGAATTCACCAGCGGCCGGTTTGAGATTATCTTCTGGTCTTATTTGTTTTGGTCTTTCGGCAGGAACGTATTTATCAGTGGGTCTTTTTTCGAACTCACCATCTAAAGGTTTGAGATTATCCACCGGCTTAATCTGCTTTGGTCTGTCTGCAGGAATGAATTTCTCTGGAGTTCTCCTTTCGAAATCTCCCTCTGGTCGGAGATTATCCTCAGGTCTTTTCTGTTTTGGCCTTTCTCCTGGTTGATATCCTGGTCTGGCGGGAATTTCAAAATCACCTTCCATGTGTAGATTATCTTGTGGTCTTTTCTGTTTAGGAATTTCAGCCGGTATGAACTTCTCCGGAGTTCGCCTTTCGAAATCTCCCTCAGGTCGAAGATTGTCCTCTGGTCTTTTCTGTGTCGGTCTTTCTGCGGGAGTAAACCTTTCAGGAGTTCTTCTTTCGAAATCTCCCTCTGGTCGAAGATTGTCTTCAGGTCTCTTTTGTTTCGGCCTCTCTCCCGGATGATATCTTGGTTTTTCTGGTAATTCGAAATCTCCTTCTAAATGAAGATTATCTTGTGGTCTTTTTTGTTTAGGTATTTCTGCAGGTATGAACTTCTCTGGGGTTCTCCGTTCAAAATCTCCTTCAGGTCGAAGATTGTCCTCTGGTCTTTTCTGCTTTGGCCTTTCTGCAGGAATAAATCTTTCAGGAGTTCTCCTTTCGAAATCTCCCTCTGGTCGAAGATTGTCTTCAGGTCTCTTTTGTTTCGGCCTCTCTCCCGGATAATATCTTGGTTTTTCCGGTAATTCGAAATCTCCTTCCAAATGAAGATTATCTTGAGGTCTTTTTTGTTTAGGTATTTCTGCAGCTATGAACTTCTCTGGGGTTCTCCGCTCAAAATCTCCTTCAGGACGAAGATTATCTTCTGGTCTCTTCTGTTTTGGTCTCTCTGCAGGAACGAACTTTTCTGGCGATTTCTTCTCAAAAGTGCCCTCAGATTTAAGGTGGTCCTCTGGTTTTTTCTGTTTTGGTCTTTCAGCAGCGATGAACTTGTCTGGTGTTCTTTTCTCAAATTCCCCTTCCGGCAAGTGGAGATTATCCTTAGGCCTGATTTGTTTCGGTATCTCAGCAGGGGTGAATTTCTGTGGAGTTCTTTTTTCAAAATCACCTTCTAACCGCAAGTTATCTTGATACCGTTTCTGTTTAGGACGTTCTGCTGGCGTGAATTTCTCTGGTGTTTTTCCCTCAAAATCACCTTCGAGTCGGAGATTATCTGTTGGTTTTTTAGGTTTCGATCGTTCACCAGGTTGATAACCTGGTTTTTCTGGTCGTTCAAATTCTCCCTCAGTCTTCAAATTGTCGATTGGTCGTTTTGGTGATACTCGTTCAGCTGGACGATATCCAGGCTTCTCAGGAGTGTTAAAATCGCCTTCCAGGTATAGATTATCTTGAGGTTTTTTCTGTTTAGGTCTATCAGCTGGAACGAACCTATCAGGACTTCGACGTTCAAATTCTCCTTCAAGTTTCAAATTATCAGTTGGTTTTTTCACTACTGGTTTTTCTGCAGGTATGTACTTCGGTTTTTCTGGCAATATGATAGAACCTTCCAGATGTAAATTATCTTCGTGCTTAACGATAGTCCGTCTTTCAGTTATTGTAGTGAATTCGTCACGTTTTCTGAATTCATTGAATTCACCAGTTAATCTCAAATTATCCTCATGGACAACTATATCTGAGCGTTCACCTTTAAAAACTCTATAATCATCACTGGAACGAGTATCTGTAAATTCACCCTCCATACGTAGATTATCCTCTCTAACAATAATATCTACTCGTTCACCACGAGTTACATTGTAATCGTCCCTTCTACTTAAATTTATGGTCCCCTCCATTCTTAAGTTGTCATCGCGTCTGATAGGTCGCCTCAGTTCACATGGTCCTACTTCTCTTATATCTGGTCTTTCAAATTCACCTTCAGGTTTGAGGTTATCTTCTGGTTTTTTCTGCTTAGGCCTTTCGGCTGGTACGAATTTTTCTGGTGTTCTCTTAACAAAGTCACCTTCTGGTCGGAGATTATCCTCCGGTTTTTTCTGTTTAGGGCGTTCAGCAGGAGTAAACTTATCGGGAGTTCTCTTCTGGAAATCTCCTTCAGGTCTTAGATTATCTTCAGGTTTTATCTGCTTTGGTCTTTCTGCTGGACGATATTCTTGTTTTTCTGGCACTTCAAATTGTCCCTCAGGTTTGAGATTATCTTCTGGTCTTTTTTGCTTCGGTCTTTCGGCAGGAACAAATTTCTCTGGAGTTCTCTTCTCGAATTCACCTTCCGGTCTAAGATTGTCTTCTGGTTTTATCTGTTTGGGACGATCTGCGGGAATGAACTTCTCAGGAGTTCTTCTTTCGAATTCACCTTCTGGATGAAGGTTGTCTAGTGGTTTTATTTGTTTAGGGCGATCTGCAGGAATAAATTTCTCAGGAGTTTGTCTTTCGAATTCACCCTCTGGATGAAGGTTGTCTAGTGGTTTAAATTGTTTAGGGCGATCTGCAGGAATAAATTTATCATGAGTCCTTCTTTCGAAATCTCCTTCTGGATGAAGATTGTCCAGTGGTTTTATTTGCTTCGGTCTTTCTCCTGGGCGATATTCTGATTTTTCTGGGATTTCAAAGTCACCCTCCATGAACAGATTATCTTCTGGTCTTTTTTGCTTTGGTCTTTCTGCAGGAATAAACTTCTCTGGAGTTCTCTTCTCGAACTCACCTTCCGGTCGAAGATTGTCTTCTGGTTTTATCTGTTTTGGACGATCTGCGGGAATGAACTTCTCAGGAGTTCTTCTCTCGAAATCTCCTTCAGGTCGGAGATTATCTTCAGGTCTGTTTTGCTTTGGTCTGTCTGCAGGAACTAACTTCCCAGGAGTTCTCTTTTCGAATTCTCCTTCTGGACGAAGATTATCCTCTGGTTTAATTTGCTTCGGCCTTTCTGCAGCTTGATACCCTGGTTTTTCTGGGATTACGAAGTCACCCTCCATGAACAGATTATCTTGTGGCCTCTTCTGCTTGGGTATTTCAGCCGGCGTGAATTTTTCCGGAGTTCTTTTTTCAAATTCACCTTCTGGATGAAGGTTGTCTAGTGGTTTTATTTGTTTAGGGCGATCTGCAGGAATAAATTTCTCAGGAGTTTGTCTTTCGAACTCACCCTCTGGATAAAGATTGTCTAGTGGTTTAAATTGTTTAGGGCGATCTGCAGGAATAAATTTATCGTGAGTTCTTCTTTCGAAATCTCCTTCTGGATGAAGATTGTCCAATGGTTTTATTTGCTTCGGTCTTTCTCCTGGGCGATATTCTGATTTTTCTGGAACTTCAAATTGTCCTTCAGGTCTGAGATTATCCTCTGGTCTTTTTTGCTTTGGTCTTTCTGCAGGAATAAACTTCTCTGGAGTTCTCTTCTCGAACTCACCCTCCGGTCGAAGATTATCTTCTGGTTTAATTTGTTTCGGGCGTTCGGCAGGAACGAACTTCTCAGGTGTTCGCCTTTCGAAATCTCCTTCAGGTCGAAGGTTGTCCACCGGTTTTATCTGCTCCGGACGTACAGAGGGGACGTATTTTACAGGTGTTTTTCGCTCAAAATCTCCTTCAGGCCGGAGATTATCTTTTGGTCTTATTTGTTCTGGTCTTTCCGAAGGGACAAACTTATCTCGAGTTCTCTGTTCGAATTCTCCCTCTGGATGAAGATTATCCTGTGGTTTATTCTGCTTTGGCCTTTCTGTTGGATGATATCCAGGTTTTTCTGGGATTTGGAAGTCGCCTTCCATATATAGGTTATCCCGAGGTCTCTTTTGTTGTGGTATTTCTGCTGGTATAAATTTTTCAGGGGTTCTTCTTTCAAAATCACCTTCCATTCTCAAGTTATCATCGGGTCTAATAGGTCGTCTCATCTCACATGGCCCCACTTCTATTATATCGGGTCTTTCAAATTCACCTTCCGGTTTCAGATTATCTTTTGGTCTCTTTTGTTTGGGTCTTTCAGCTGGAATAAACTTTTCTGGAGTTCTCTTTTCAAATTCTCCTTCTGGTCGAAGATTATCTTCAGGTCTTTTTTGCTTTGGTCTTTCTGCAGCAACGAACTTGTCGGGAGTTCTTCTCTCGAATTCACCCTCAGGCCTTAGATTATCCTCTGGTTTAATCGGTTTTGGGCGTTCAGAAGGAATAAATTTATCAGGAGTTCTCTTCTCGAAATCTCCTTCCGGTCTGAGATTATCTTCTGGTCTTATTTGTTTCGGTCTTTCTGCTGGAATATACCCTGGTTTTTCAGGAACTTCGAATTCTCCTTCAGGTCTAAGATTATCCTCTGGTCTTCTTTGCTTCGGTCGTTCTGCAGGAACAAACTTCTCTGGAGTTCTCTTCTCAAAATCTCCCTCTGGTCTGAGATTATCTTCTGGTTTAATTTGTTTTGGACGATCAGCTGGAATAAATTTATCTGGAGTTCTTCTTTCAAATTCCCCCTCAGGTCTGAGATTATCTTCTGGTCTCTTTTGCTTCGGTCGTTCTGCAGGAACGAACTTCTCTGTAGTTCTCTTCTCAAAATCTCCCTCTGGTCTAAGATTATCTTTTGGTTTTATTTGTTTCGGACGATCAGCTGGAATAAATTTGTCTGGAGTTCTTCTTTCGAAATCCCCCTCAGATCTGAGATTATCTTCTGGTCTCTTTTGCTTCGGTCGTTCTGCAGGAACGAACTTATCTGGAGTTCTCTTCTCAAAATCTCCCTCTGGTCTAAGGTTATCTTCTGGTTTTATTTGTTTTGGACGATCAGCTGGAACAAATTTGTCTGGAGTTCTTCTTTCGAAATCCCCCTCAGGTCTAAGATTATCTTCTGGTCTCTTTTGCTTCGGTCGTTCTGCAGGAACGAACTTCTCTGGAGTTCTCTTCTCAAAATCTCCCTCTGGTCTAAGATTATCTTCTGGTTTTATTTGTTTCCGACGATCAGCTGGAATAAATTTGTCTGGAGTTCTTCTTTCGAAATCCCCCTCAGGCCTGAGATTATCTTCTGGTCTCTTTTGCTTCGGTCGTTCTGCAGGAACAAACTTCTCTGGAGTTCTCTTCTCAAAATCTCCCTCTGGTCTGAGATTATCTTCTGGTTTAATTTGTTTCGGACGATCAGCTGGAATAAATATATCTGGAGTTCTTCTTTCAAATTCCCCCTCAGGTCTGAGATTATCTTCTGGTCTCTTTTGCTTCGGTCGTTCTGCAGGAACGAACTTCTCTGGAGTTCTCTTCTCAAAATCTCCCTCTGGTCTAAGATTATCTTTTGGTTTTATTTGTTTCGGACGATCAGCTGGAATAAATTTGTCTGGAGTTCTTCTTTCGAAATCCCCCTCAGATCTGAGATTATCTTCTGGTCTCTTTTGCTTCGGTCGTTCTGCAGGAACGAACTTCTCTGGAGTTCTCTTCTCAAAATCTCCCTCTGGTCTAAGGTTATCTTCTGGTTTTATTTGTTTCGGACGATCAGCTGGAATAAATTTGTCTGTAGTTCTTCTTTCGAAATCCCCTTCAGGTCTGAGATTATCTTCTGGTTTTATCTGCTTCGGTCTTTCTGCTGGACGATATCCAGGTTTTTCTGGCCTTTCAAAATCACCCTCTGGCTTTAAATTATCCAGAGGTTTTCTGATAATTTGTCTCTCAATATGTTTTGGTGTGTAATCTTCCTTCGATTTTGGTGTTCCTTCGAAAGGACCCTCTGGTCTTAGGTTATCTTTCCGAATGATAATTGCATCTCTAGTATCACGAAATTCGGTTATATTGAACTCCTGGTAGTCGTTGTGGGATGTTGTAGTTACTGTTGTATTCTGTTGGGAGTAGAATTTCTCGATATCTTCCTTTGTCCATGTCCTTCGCCTCCGATGGACTGGAGTTGTTTTCTCTGTAAATTCTGTGGTATTGGAGGTGTCAAATATCATTTTTCCTTCTAAGAATAAATTATCTTCTCTCCGTTCAGTGGAAACGTTCTCAACCATAGAGGTGAAATCAATATATTCGCTCCTGCTTGTTGTATCTGAAGAAAAGTCTCCCTCTACCTTGGTGAAGGTATTACGACGTATCGCTTTTGGTTTGGGAGCTTGGAGTCCGGCGAAGTCAACTTGTGAGGTGGTTACGTCTGTGGATGAATAATTCATTTTATGAAATCAGAAAATCGTATTGACAATATGAAGCAGTATTTCGTTGTTCATTTTATAACACCGAATTATTATTTCCATATTCACTTGAACTGGCAAAAGGAAAGAAGAAGGCAACTAGTATTCTTTCGAATAATTCAGCATTTCGATGCTAGGTATGTTTAGAAGGTATATGAATTGAATAACAAAACGAATTATGTAATTGAAAGAAACTCACCAATGAATTCTCCTCCAATGGTAAGGTTATCTTCATGCCGAATAATTTCTGACTTGTGTATATTTTCAATTTTATGATCCACCATTGATGTTCGAGTACCTGTAAATTCACCCTCTGGGCGGAGATTATCCTCTGGTTTTTTCTGCTTTGGTCTTTCTGCAGGCACAAACTTTTCTGGTGTTCTCTTTTCGAATTCTCCTTCAGGTCTGAGATTATCTTCTGGTCTTTTCTGCTTCGGTCGTTCTGTCGGTACGAACTTCTCTGGAGTTCTCTTTTCAAAATCTCCCTCTGGTCTAAGATTATCTTCTGGTCTGATTTGTTTAGGACGTTCAGCAGGAATGAATTTCTCAGGAGTTCTCCTCTCGAAATCACCCTCCGGTCGCAGATTGTCTGCTGGTCTGATTTGCTTCGGTCGTTCTGCCGGAACGAACTTATCTGGAGATCTCTTCTCAAAATCACCCTCAGGTCGGAGATTGTCTTCTGGTTTTATCTGCTTCGGCCTTTCCCCTGGACGATATCTTGCCTTTTCTGGCACTTCAAATTGTCCCTCAGGTTTGAGATTATCTTCTGGTCTTTTCTGCTTCGGTCTTTCGGCAGGAACAAATTTCTCTGGAGTTCTCTTCTCGAACTCACCCTCAGGTCGAAGATTGTCTTCCGGTTTTATCTGCTTCGGCCTTTCTCCTGGACGATATCCTGCTCTTTCTGGTACTTCAAATTGTCCCTCAGGTCTGAGATTATCTTCAGGTCTTATCTGCTTCGGTCTTTCTGCAGGAACAAATTTCTCTGCAGTTCTCTTCTCGAACTCCCCCTCTGGTCGAAGATTATCTTCTGGTTTCGTTTGTTTAGGGCGTTCAGCAGGAACGTATCTGTCAGGAGTTCGCCTTTCGAAATCTCCTTCAAGTCGGAGATTGTCCTTTGGTCTTGTTTGCTTCTGCCTTTCTGCCGGTTCGAATTTATCAGGGGTTCTCCTCTCAAAGTCTCCTTCGGGTTTCAAATTATCCTGAGGTTTCCTTACTGGTTCTCTTTCACCAGGTTGCCATTTTTCAGGCTCTCGTCTTGTGAAATCTCCCTCTGGCCACAAGTTATCATGTGGTTTTTTAACTGGTGCTCTGTCCCCAGGTTGCCATGGTTCTGGATGCCTTTTTTCAAATTCTCCTTCCTCTGGGCCTAGATGATCTTTGGGTTTTTTAACAGGTTCTCTTTCTCCGGGTTGCCATTTTTCTGTTTGCCTTTTGGGAAATTCTCCTTCGAGTTTCAGATTATCTTGTGGTTTTCTAGTCGGTTCTCTTTCTCCAGGCTGCCAAAATTGTGGTTGTCTTCTCGTAAAATCCCCCTCAGGATGGAGATTATCTTGTGGTTTATGAATTGGTTCTCTTTGGCCTGGTTGCCATTTTTCTGGTTCCCTTCTTTCGAACTCTCCATCTAGCCTGAGATTATCTTGAGGCTTTTTCGCAGGAGTTCTTTCACTGGGCCTCCACTGTTCGTATTCGCGCTTCGCAAAATCTCCTTCAACTTTCAGATTATCTTGAGGAATTTTTATAGGAGCCCTTTCGCCATAGGTTGCGTTGTATTCATCTTTAGGTCCTCCGATGAAAGGACCTTCCAGGTGTAAATGATCATTATAAGTTTCCGGATTATGTGGACAAGTGTGACGTCTGGAAATAATATATTTATATAATAAATATGCATATAATTTTCTTAAAATTCTTCAATTACAAATACTATTGGATAAGTACCGTTTTGTAACTATAATCTGTAAATATAAATGATGGAAGCGATAATAAATATGAGTTCATTTCATAATGAAAGGGACAAACAATTCAAAAATCCAGAGAATCGAAAAATTCTCACAATTCCATGGAATTGTGAGAATTTTTTGCGACTTGGAACCGAAAGGTCCGTAGTTAGGAAAGAAATTTCTTAGTCAGACGGTAGCGGCCAACATTCACTGTTGGGTTAAAAATTAATAGAGCTTTGCCTAAGGTGGCGTAAGCACACGGTGTAAATGCCTACACAGAACAAACTCATTCGCCTAACTCCTTGAAAGAAATAGGTACAATAATATCAATATTTTAGCATGTCCAAACAGGTGTGATTGAATATCATTGGGTATGTGATTCTCGGAAACACTACAACACCGACAAGCAATATAAAACCATTGTAAATATTACACAGAGGTTATTATATTCATATTTAAATTCAACAATATTTCATCTACATATATTCTAGTTTTATTTCATACCTACATGTATTTAATCTTTTTTAATTTCTACCAGCACTGCTTTATAGCTCTTTCAACAACTTGGTAAACAACTTTTAGAAAATATATTCTGAATTTAAATTATATCGAAAGAGTTGTTGAATGGCCATGATTCCGGAACCGTTCGGCCGATTCAGCCTACCCGGCAACTCCAAACTATCTTGCTCATTTCGTTCGAGTGTTATCGTGCTTATGGACGGCTGGACGGACAGAATTGGATGTTACCCTGGATTATTCAACCGAGTACTAGATTTCAATTCGATGGGATCTGTATTTTTGGAAATATTGGAAAAATAAAATGTGGCTTGAAGGTTTGTGCGGAATTTAAGCGGAATCTGATTAACAGTTTCGGAAATATACATTTGAAGAAAAATTGTAATTTCTTTTTAAAGAAAAATTTTTATTTTTTCTTCTAGTGATACGATCCTCAAGAAATTTTGCGGAAATTTGCGTATTGGCATTCTACAACTAATGACCAAGTTGATCGGATCTGTATTTTTTCAGTTATTAAGAAATAAGAACAAAATTTCAGATGGGTATAACTCTGGATGCCCATTAACGGAAGTAACCCTCGAATTCGATACGCAACCTACCCTGAAAATGTCGAAATCTCTTTCCGTTCGAAAGTCATCGCGGCAACGAATGGCCGGACGACCTAGTAGCGTATAAAATTCGAGACAAATTTTGCCATGCGCTCAATCGTCTTCATTCTTCTACGACGCTATGTAGAAGAAATCCACCATCGATGATATAGTTTCGTTACATTATTTTCATCAAGTTCTATATCAACAGGTGTTATATTATCATACAATATGGCCGCCGTGGTTTTGATTATACCATTATTATTGAATAATTATTTCGACTACGGATTCAATTCATATTGGAGGTATTCGTCAAGACGAAATTAACCGTCGCAGCCTAACCTGGAAATTACAAGTTTTTCCGTTCGAAAGTTATAGTGGCAACACTCATCCATCTAGTTACTGAACTCACCCAAGACTGCTCGGGTTCCAATATTTTTCAATACCTCCAACAATATATGTATATCCGATCACGTTAAAATTTGGAACTTGTCTTTAAAGTTAGGTTTTGAAGGCTGTCGCAAAATTTCAGCGATATCGGAGGTACAGAATGTTATTCAATGATTTAAAAAAAAAATTCTAGCAGTACAACGACGACTTTCCACAACTCCAAAACAGTTCGGCCGAATATGCATATTAACGAAGTGAACTGTCGCATTCTGATGCGCAACCTACCCTGAAAATTGCAAGTCTCTTTCCGTTCAGAAGTTATCGTGGTAAAGCTCACCCAACCAGATACTGAACTCGCCCAACGGTGCTCAGTTTCCAGTATTTCTTCAATATCTCCACCATTCTATTCGATCGTGTTCAAATTAGGAACTTGGCTGTGGAATTGAATTTTAAAGTCCGTGGAAAATTTCAACGATATCAGACAGATAGTTTATGAGATATAGGCTGGTTTTCCTGTCACGCTGACGGTCGGCGCTGACGGTCAGCGCTGATCGGTCAGCTCGGATCCTTTTAGTATCGCGCTGATCACAAAGAGAAATAGAAGGATGCTATTGTCTCTGGCTCACTGAATGTGGAGGCTTGTCGGTGCCAGCTAGTCAGCGGCGCCGACGCGCCGGCGCGTACGTGCGCGTATATAGCTCAGCGCTGACGGCCGTCAGCGCTGCGTGACTCGAAAACGCAACCTATAGCTACATACATATTGACCCATCAGCGCCGACCGTCAGCGTGACAGGAAAACCAGCCATAGAGTATACTTTAATATATATATTTTTTTAATTTACTAGTTATACGAACGAATCTCGCGTACGTCTTTGTGTCAGGATTCTGCAACTAGTTACCAAGTTTCAATTCGATCGGATTTGTATTGTTTGAGTTATTCGGAAACCAAAAGTTCAACTCCGAAACCGTTAGAGTATGCCCATTAACGAACCAATTGTCGTATTCGGATGCGCAACCTACCCTGAAAAACTAAAGTCGCTATCTGTTTTCATGAGAAAGTTATCGTAGTAATGGCCGGCCGTCAGGACAAATTCGATTTTGACCTCGAATTCTTCATCAGTGAGTCGAACAGTTTAAGGCCATTTTCGGCCAAAAATTTAAAAAAATACAGACATTTGTGCAAAAGATAGCACACTGTTCATTAGAAAATGCACGCAAAAAAATACTTTCTCCATTTCAGTATCGTAATGAGTTCATTACAGATTACAGTGCTAAAAATTGGACAGGAGCTTTCTGGCGCTCTAGTTCAAACAGACAAATTATATCTCCGAAAGTATTGGTTTCTCAGAGTTGGGAATTATATCAATGTATTCATATGATAGAACTGCATCATAAAGGAAATTGAATTCAAATAATAGTTTATTTATCAAGATTAAATGAGCAATCTGAGAATGAGAACTGCACCATGGAAGAAATCAAATTAAAATAGCTGAAATAAATTTGACTCTCTCTTATAGAAGAGGATGACATGTACGAGTATGAACACAGATCATATAATCAAGCTTAGATATAATAATTATAGCATTCTGTGAAAACATAGAAGTACGATTCATTATTGAAATTTAGACAAATCATATCTCCGAAAGTATTAGCTTGTTGGAGTTGAGAATGATATAAATGGATTTTTATGGTGAAACAGCATCTTAAATAAAAATTGAATTTGAAATTTGTTACTAAAAAAAAAATTCCGAAACCATTTGGCCTATTTTGCCCAATAACGAACTCAACCGAGATATTCATCTCCCTAACCTACTCTGAAAATTTCAACTGCCTAGCTCATTCCATTCGAAAGTTATTGTAGAAATTTTTTTTTTTAATTTTCAAAATTCTTTTTTTACACTCTGCGGTAACCTGGTCAATACAAAACTTCACATGCGTATAAACGTCATGATTCTACAATTTGATGCTAAATTTCAGATAGATCGAGTGATAGATTTCGGAAATATTCATAAAAAATGTTTTTACTAAAATCGGCCATAACTCCGAAACCGCTCGATGGATTTTGCCCATTAACGAACTTGTCCGAGATATTTACGTTCCAAAACCACCTTGCAAATTTCAATCCACTAACTCCTTTCGTTCGAGAGTTATCGTGCCTACGGCCGGACAGAATCGATTTCAACCTCGGATTCTTGATCAGTGAGTCGAACCAAATCGTTTGAGACCATTTTAAGCGAAACATTCGAAAATTACAGACATTTGGGCAGCAAATTTTCGGCAAAAAGTACGAAAGATTAATACATTCAGAATAAAATTATATCACGCTGTTCCCCAGAACATGCGCGCAAAAATCGTACTCTGGACTGGGACTCGCGATTGATATTGCGCCTTGACACACTGTAAAAAACTGTTTCAGACAAAACTCGTACAGAATTTTATGCTCTACAATTATCATAACAATAGATATTTCAAAATAACTGATTTTTTGCGACCCTATGAGACTTTTGTGACAACATTTAGGATGCCAAAATAAAGGTTCTTAAAAATTCAGATTACTCCGAAAAAAATCTTGAAGGTTTTTTGATGTAAACATGTTTTGTGACTTACATATTGCAGTCGTTTTTTGCAATTTTTTTAAATTTTACAACAAACCAGCTGTTCGAGGAGATCCAATGTCGATGTTTACTTGTTATTAAAATGCCTAGAGCACGTGTACGCGGAATTTATCGCCAGCTAAGTGAATTTGAAAGAGGTCGAATTATTGGTCTACGGGAGGCGGGGTTGTCATTTCGAGAAATCACTAACCGTACGAACAGAAATCCAACTACTGTTATGAGATGTTGTCAAGCGTCGTTTGATAATGCCCAAAATCGAAGAAGAGTAGGCACCGGACGTCGAAGGGGCACAAATTAAGTTCAAGATCGACGTCTAAGACTTATGGCTATTAGAGACCGATATGCGACAACTCGATCTTTGGCTGATGAGTGGTTAGGAGAACAAGGCCATCCTGTAACTGTCCGAACGGCCGGATAAGGTTTTTTGGACTGCAGCATTATCGACCACATCTTGTGTTACCTCTGCCGGTTGAACATCGCCGGCAACGATTACAGTGGTGCAGAGAACGTCAACATTGGAATGTGTAATGGCATTCTGGTCGTCTTTTCTGATGAATATCGATTATCCTTGGGTGCACATGATGGCCGAAGAAGGGTTAGACGACGTCGAGGAGAATGACGTGTACCTCAGTTTGATATTGAGCGTCATGTACACCGGACAGTAGGCGTTATGGTATGGAGTGCTATTGCACATGCAAGTAGGCCACCTTTAGTCTTTATTCGAGGTAACATGACAGCACTGCGTTACCTTCAAGAAATAGTGGAGCCATATGTTCTCCATTACCTTAACCGGCTCGAGAATCCAATATTTCAGCAAGATAATGCTCGACCGCATGTTGCCAGAGTTAGTTAAAACATTTTTGAATTGACCAAAGTGAATCTTTTGCCATGGCCATCCAGATCCCTCGATCTTTCGCCCATAGGGCATGTTTGGGACATCATGGGTAGAAGGCTTGGAAATTTACCCCAGCCCTCACGGACTTTGGTGGGTCTGATACATGAACTACAGGAAGCTTGGGGTGGTATCCCTCAAGAAGAATTAGACCATCTTTTTGCATCAATGACAAGACGTGTTGGGGAGTGTATAGATAATCGCGGTGGACAATTACAATATTAACAAATTTATTAAAAAAGATTGTAAACCCTTCATTATTTTTCCTCAAATATCAATCATTTACTCCTTTCTATACTATCTATGTTTTACCAAAAAAAAAATAAATTTAAACAGCTTCTTCTGGGTGTTGCAGTTTCTGTGTCAGTCAGTATATTTTCGCATCAGAATCACCAGACAATAAAATAGCCAAGGCTGTGTATAGAGAAATATCCATAATATGAGTATCTAATGTAAATATTTTCCATGTAACATCATTTCCGTTTTACAAGCACGAAAAAGGTCACGCTACGAGTAACACAACGAAGCGAGAACTCAGTAAAAAATTCAATTCAAAAGAGTTGTATTCGGATTGAAGCGTAAAAATTGGTTCAAGCACTGACGTGAAGTCAGAAGCTTTTGCGCGTATGTTCTATTGTCCATTCTCCTGTATTGGACACTCTCCTTAATCGAATTTCCAATGATGAATTCTATTGTCTATTCTCCTGTATTGGACACTCTTCTCAATCGAATTCACCATGATGAATTCTATTGTCCATTCTCCTGTATTGGAGACTCTTCTTAATCGAATTTGCCATGATGAATTCTATTGTCCATTCTGGACAGTAGAATTCTGGACAATAGAATTCATCATGGCAAATTCGATTAAGAAGAGTCTCCAATACAGGAGAATGGACAATAGAATTCATCATGGTGAATTCGATTGAGAAGAGTGTCCAATACAGGAGAATAGACAATAGAATTCATCATGGTAAATTCGATTAAGAAGAGTGTCCAATACGGGAGAATGGACAATAGAACATACGCGCAAAAGCTTCTGACTTCACGTCAGTGCTTGAACCAATTTTTTTTTCGATTAAAAGGGTCCAATCAGGAGAACGGACAATAGAATTCATCATGGTAAATTCGATTAAGAAGAGCAAAAGCTCCTGATTCACGTCAGTGCTTGAACCAATTTTTTTTTCGATTAAGAAGAGTGTCCAATACAGGAGAATGGACAATAGAACATACGCGCAAAAGCTTTCGACTTCACGTCAGTGCTTGAACCAATTTTTTTCAAATCAAATCCAAAAGCTCTCAAAAAATCACCCGTTATTACATAAAGATATATTCTCATTAGTGATAGAAAAACTGGCCTAGAATTCCTTTCTACCCATCACGAGATTTAATATCCACAAATGAGCCTCTCACCTTACAAGATCAGAAGCCTTCTGCAAAATTCAAAGGTCCCCTCTCGCAAATATACTCCTCTGAAGGCACATGGATCTCTTGAAGAAGAATCGCCTCTCTATTCCTCAAAGATATTCACTCTTGTTCATAGAAATCCCTTCAATATTTAGTTGCCTCCTCCTAAGGAGGATCTCTTTCAAAACCAGGTCTGACCACTAATGTAGGGCTATCATCTAATCTCCTATAGATTTGTGATGAAATAACACGATTTTACCATGAATATATATGTATAATAATATGTCATCATGACATTCATATTTTATTTTTGGAGGTTCTCGCAAAAATACGACCATAGACAACATATCATACGACGATTCGCATCCACCTACCGAACTCACAAAAGGCTGCTCGGTTCTCCAACAATATAGATCCGATCGTGTTCAAACTTGGAATTCTGCAGTAGAGTTAGGTTCTGCAGGCTCTCCCAAAATTTCAGCCATGCCGGACGAATAGTTTATGATATATAGAATTTTTTTCAATTATTTTTAATTATTTTTTTTTGAATTTTCTAGTTAAACCATCCTCACGAAATTCTGCAAAAATTTTCGCGTTGGCATTCTACAACTAATAACCATGTTTGAATCCAATCGGTTTTGTATTCTTCGAGTTAATGAGGAACAAAAAACATCCAAATTTCAGAAAATTTCAGATGGCTATAACTCTAAAACCGTTTGGACGATTATGCTCATAAGCAAACTCAAATGTCGCATTCAGATGCACAACCTAACCTGAAATTGTCAAGCCGCTATCTCTTTCCGTTCTCAGGTTATCGTGACAACAAAAATATTTTTTAATAATTTCTTAATAATTTTCTAGCGATTCGATGCTCACAAAATTTCATAAACGTGCTTAGGTCTATATTCTACAACTATTCACCATGTTTGAATCCAATCGGTTTTGTATTCTTCGAGTTAATGAGGAACAAAAAACATCCAAATTTCAGAAAATTTCAGATGGCTATAACTCTAAAACCGTTTGGACGATTATGCTCATAAACAAACTCAAATGTCGCATTCAGATGCACAACCTAACCTGAAATTTTCAAGCCGCTATCTCTTTCCGTTCTCAGGTTATCGTGACAACAAAAATATTTTTTAATAATTTTTTAATAAATTTCTAGCGATACGATTCTCACAAAATTTCATAAACGTGCTTAGGTCTATATTCTACAACTATTCACCAAGTTTAAAATTCGATCGGATTTATTTTGGTTGAAAACAAAATTATTACTCGGAAACCATTGGGCCGATTATACCCATTAACGAACTTGTCCGTCGTATTGGGATGCGCCACCTACCCTGAAAATTTCAAGTCGCTAGCTCGTTCCGTTCTCAAGTTATCGTGGCAACGGCCGGACGGCCGGACGGCCGGACGGCACCACAGAATTAAATTTCACATTTGGGCAAAACTATAACGCGTATGTTCCCCAGAACATACGCGCAAAAATGATCAATTAAGGTGTTAATTAGTTAGTTGATAATTTATTAATAATTATTTAGAAAACAAGAAGCCTAGTATGATCACGTGCCACACGCCATGTTAATTAAGGACATGAACAGATATCGAATGTATTTGGAATATCAGTGCATTCAATTATAGAATGAAAGTCCTACATAAGCCATGTTCATATAAAAATCACCATATACGTATACGATTTCGACGTCAAGCGGGTACCGGGCGAGGCGCTGGGTTATAATAATATAAATCAAGGGCCCCGAAATGTAATTTTTTTCTTAAAAACAAAAAAATACTTGCTACAGAAAGCGACTCTTATACACCCTGCCCTTATACAGGGTGAGTCTTTGACCACTGCATTATTTTTAACCAAAGATTCCTCTCATCAAATGAAACACTTTTTTCATTTAACATTTTTCCAAATTCAGTTCAGGAAAAAAGATACAGGCTGTTGAAATTTTGAAAAAAAAATAGTTTTTATTTTGTAGCTTTGACATCCTTTTTTCGAATAAAATGAATGTTGACGTAAATTTTCCTATAACTATGATACATATTCTCTAAATATTAGTTATTTTCTACTTCTACTGGTTTTCTAGTTATGGACTCGTGAATTCATAAAACTAAACGAAATTAGCATAAAGAAAGCATATAAAGTTTTTCTTGAGTCATTTCAAGAATATTCTATCGTTTTAGAACATTATAATATTCTTCATAATTTCTCCTTAAACGCACCGTTTTCGAGATATTTTTCATTGAATGTTTTAAAATGGAAAACTCCAGAAATTTCACTACTTTTATGGATGCGTCCCTGAGCGTTGGAATCCCGAATCAAGCTGTAAACCACGTTACCATGCCTTATTCTCGTCCGCCAATAATGTCATAGAAAATTTATGTGCGGGAGTGTATTAGCACATTGTGAAATCTTTAAACGCTTGTAACTTTTTATCTGAGCCGAATCTGGAAAAATGGTAAATGAAAAAAGTGTTTCATTTGATGAGAGGAATCTTTGGTTAAAATTAACGCAGTGGTCAAAGACTCACCCTGTATAGTCAATTGCCAAAATTTCAAAACCCTCCCCCGAAATTATTTCCTATTTCAAAAACGCTCTTCAGTAACATAACTAATGGAATAAAATTCAAACTTCTGGTCTACATGTTCATTTTAAACCGATGCTGTGATCTATGTTCCCTCATTAAATGTGGATTTTCAACATGCCATTCATGTAAGATGTGTATATCCATGTAACCGTTATTACTGAATGTCGACTCATCGGACCATAAGACATTCTTCAAGAATCGTGGATCCTCTCGGTGTCTTCGAATCATCATTTGACAAAATGCAACTGTTGGGAGGTAATCTCGGGGTTGTTAGTTTGTACTCTCTGAATGTGATAAGGGTGTAAACTGTTTATTTTTCAATATTCTGTGTGCAGTACTTTCAGATACTGTGGGCTTTTTTTAAAATTTCTTCAACTTTTTCAAATAAAGAACTCAAAGTAACCACCTTAAGTGCTCTAAAATCATTTAGAGTTAGTAGGAAAAATTGTTTCATAAATGGGTTTCTCTGCAGAAAATGTTCTCAGACAAGAAATTTGCAAAATAAGTAGCAAGTGTTATAGCAGTTTAGAATCCTCATTAAATGCGCCAACTTTAAGAGCTACTTGCCGAACAACCGTAGTGCATTTTTTTTCAGTACAGGCCGTTGGAATTGGACGAAATATGAGCTTTGAATATTTATTGGGGCAACGAGTAACATTTTGCTCCAAAGTGGGTCAAAAGTCATGAAGTTTTGGGCAATAATATACAGACACATTATTCAGGATGATATAACAAAAATAAAATTGGCAAAAAATTAAGATTTGTAGAAATGGGAATTGAATAACCATCCCAATGTATAGATTTTGTCGATTTTCTTTGAATGCCTATAATTTTTAAATTGCATCACCTAGATTTTTTTCAATATTTTTCTGATAACTATCATGACTTGTAATATCACCTGCTTCCGGCTTGACGTCGACTTCTGGGACACCCTGTATAATGAATTTCGATAATCACATGATTTTATCGTTTTGGCGCTCTAGTTCCTCGGAACTGAGTGCTTATCAATTTTCCCAAATGTCTGTAATTTTCGAATTTTTCGATGAAAATGGACTTGAACGATTTGGTTCAACTCACTGATCAAGAATATGTGGTCGAAATTCATTCTGTCCGGCCGGTCCGGCCGTCCGGCCGTAGGCACGATAACTCTCGAACGGAATGAGCTAGACAGTTGAAATTTTCAGAGTAGGTTTGGGAGATAAATATCTCGGCTAAGTTCGTTATTGGTTAAAATCGGACTGATGGTTTCGGAGTAACGAAAAAAAAAAATTTTTTTACAAAACAAATTCCAAATTAAATTTTTTTCAATAAGCAGTTTTATCATAAGAATGCAATGATATCATTTTTAACTCTCACAAGCTAATACTTTCGGAGATATGATTTTTCAAAATTTCAATAATATATCGTATTTTTACGTTTTCACAGAATTATATAATTATTCTATGAATTGTCGTAATGTCAACTTATTTTCCTGAGACATGACATTGTATAGTTCCTTGCTAATAGTTGGTTCGAGAAATGTCAAAATCGACTTAGAGAGACAAGGGTAAAAAACCGTCAAATAAACCCCCATGTGGCGATTTTATGTCGAAAAGTGAAAATTAAGAATATATATCCAAGATAAGTACCGACGTTTTATTCTAATACCGGAGATCGACAAGATCGTAGGCGGGCTCAAATCCTGGAAAGGAAATTACACTTTTTGGCGCTCTAGTTCCTCGGAACTGAGTGCTTATCAATTTGCCCAAATGTCTGTAATTTTTATTTAAGATGCAATTTCACCATTAAAATCCATCGATATCATTTTCAACTCCAACAAGCTAATACTTTCGGAGATATGATTTTTCTAAATTTCAATAATGAATCGTACGTACTTCTATGTTTTCACAGAATGCTATAATTGTTCTATCTAAGCTTTATTATATGATCTGTGTTCATACTCGTACATTTCATCCTGTTTTATAAGAAATAGTCAAATTCATTTCAGCTATTTTAATTTGATTTCTTCCATGGTGCAGTTCTCATTCTCAGATTGCTCATTTAATCTTGATAAATAAACTATTATTTGAATTTAATTTCCATTATGATGCAGTTCTTTCATAAGAATACATTGATTCAATTCCCAACTCTGAGAAACCAATACTTTCGGAGATATAATTTGTCTGTTTGAACTAGAGCGCCAGAAAGCTCCTGTCCACAGGGCTTGAACCCATTTTCTTATTTGAGATTTGCAATAAACAACAAATTGATAACATTTTTGAATAGAGAATTACGCGACCTTTCAAACGATGTATAACGACATGCGACTGTTCCCAAGTCGCAGTGGTTAAGATCGGAGCTACTAGAACTCAGGGATCCGCGGTCTAGCTCCAGTGGAGATGGGAGTGGATTCCTAAAAAGGGAACCTAGTAAATGGGCGCCAGGTAAATTTAAGTCTCCCAGATACCCCTGCGTAATGTACTAATTCCTAAATTCACCAAAAGAATATTCACGCTAATAACAAACAGTTTATTCTAATAGCATACAACCCAGGTCTTTAGATCCAGCAAAATTTAACTATTATGAAACCCTGAATAAGGGTGGCGGAAATTGTACGTAGATATTATTCTTGGATTCAAATACGCGTCGCTTGAGCTCAGGCGCATTCACGTTTCTCCTCTATGATCATATACGATTACTACAAATCTTGCCCCAATTTCCGCTTTCCAATAACAATAACCTAGATAATTGATAACAATATATGTTCAAGTTATATATATAGTAGGTATAAGATGATTCGGGATATGTTTTCTATAACTTGCGTGCTATTCCTTGTGCCTGAACGTATTATTGCCTCGATGGTCTCGCAATACCGTTCTCCTTCCCTTTGTACTCGCCGTCTGCGACTTTTGACTGAATGTCCCCCAGCGCTGCTTCCTGACCACCTTGTATATACTCGGGATCGGTAACACTGCGTTGGCTGTCTCACAGCGCTACTTATGGACCACCTTGTATATATTCGAATGTCTCAGTTACACTCTTCCTGATATAAAAAATCGTGCTGGCCTCAAAAACTCCTGCCACCATAAACTTCGGACTGCCACAAAAACTTCGGACTGCCACAAAAATCCTTCTATTCCTCTTGATATAAAAATCGTGCTGGCACACAAAAACTCCTGATGTTACAAAAACCCCTGATGTTCGGGGTTGTCTTGCACACGTTTGCTTCGAAACCAAATCTGGCCGTGCCTGCACCAAATAATTCTGCAAGCACACAGCGACGTTCTGGATAAAGAAATATAATTACGACCTGAATTGTTTCCACTAGAAATGACGAGAATAGAACATCCAACACATACCTGACCAAGCCACCAAGATCGTTCACGTGTTCAACTCGGATTTGCAAAAGGCTTTTATATCCTCTTTCGAGACAAGTGATGGTTATCTGTTATCCTTCCCAATCAAACCAATATAACTCTCACTCTTAATCCGATTTTCGAAACTATATCCAATTAAGAAGATTCCAATAATTCTACTAGAGTTCCGAAAATACGTTTTAACCTATGCTCCCTTCGTTGACTGTTCACAAAATGGACGACTTCACCTGACCGACGCACTCACTAAATTTCCGACTGTCATAATGCAACAATATTGCCAACAGTCATTCGGCTCTTCGAATACAACAATTATTATTTAGCGTCGATTGGCACCACTGAGATCCAACCTCAAATTCGACGTCAACACAAACGACATAAACGACACTCGCCAACCAAACGTAAACAAACCCCTGCCCGGGCTAAAAAGAAATGTTACAGATGTATCACAAGTCCATACATCCTATTTGAAAAATTGGGGGTTGCATCTGTCTTTCGAAGGGGGTTGAAGGTATGATTCGCATTTTTACGAAGAAGAATGACAATTGTAATTTGAATTTGACGTGTTTGGGGATTTTTTCATAAATATGTACAGTATGTACAGAATGTAAAGTAACCAAGATAATGAATTTATTCTATTTGGCTTTTCCACGCTGTATGTCAGACGACAAAATTTGTGATTTACTAGTACATCACTAGTTAAATTTACCTCGAAACGGGTTGAAATAACTTTTTCGCTGCAAAAAGGTTTATTAAACGATAAAATAATGAATCAAAGTGATAGCATATTTCTTGAAGAATTAAACAATTACCGTGTGGCATTGGATTATTCCTTATGCGAACGGGTCGGGATAATAATATAACTGTGTCGAAGGCGAGAGTCGAGGTTGCCAGCCAACTCGAAAACAGGTTATACCCATAAGAAACAAACGACTTTTAACATTCAATTCCTAAATTGGCAAATAACGTTCTGAGCGATGATGTCATCTCGAAGTTTCCAACAACTACTTGTCCGATGTCGGTCAGACGTAACATGCATCATGCATGATACGGATTTATTATTAATTCAATTTCGACTTTGGACGAGCATAATGAGGATTTGTCAATCCGATTCAACGAACTCGTCGAATTCGTGTTTTGAGAATTATTTGCGACATTTCTTTCGCTTTTACTTTCACGAATCGCCTCAAGATTCGAAGGAAATATGAACAGATGTTGTCGTTTTCATCTTCATGAAACTATGGCACCTCGGTAAAGCTAGCAGAACCACCTTCAGCTTCTGAAAAAAGTTCATTGCCATAATTTAGTACGTATCTTGTAGGTACTAAATTTGTACCTTATTTAAAAATTTGATACTCGTTTGCATACCGAGAAAACACTGGGTTCTGCTAGCATTACGTTAATCTAGCAGAAACCACCTCTTACTATAAATTTATTTGAAAAAAATTGGTTCAAGCACTGACGTGAAGTCAGAAGCTTTTGCGCGTATGTTCTATTGTCCATTCTTCTGTATTGGACACCCTTAATCGAATTTACCATGGTAAATTATGTTGTCCATTCTCCTGTATTGGACACTATTAATTCGAATTTACCATGGTAAATTCGAATTAAGTGTCCAATACAGGAGAATGGACAACATAATTTACCATGGTAAATTCGATTAAGTGTGTCCAATACAGAAGAATGGACAATAGAACATACGCGCAAAAGCTTCTGACTTCACGTCAGTGCTAGAACCAATTTTTTTTTCGTGATTTTTTTAAAATTTTCTAGGGGTACGGTTCTTAAAATTTTTTTTTCGTCATTTTTTTCAAATTTTCTAGGGCTACGGTTCTTACAAAATTTTAAACACGTCTTTATGTTGATTTTCTACTACTAGTTACCAAGCACCAATTTGATCGAATATTTATTTTTTGAGTTATTAAGGAAATAATATTCCAGGTGGGTATAACTCGGAAACCGTTAGACCGATTATGCCCAAAAACGAACACAACTCTCCCTTTCGGATACGCAACCTACCCTGAAAATTGCAAGTCCCTATATCCTTCCGTTCGAAAGTTATCGAGGCAACGGTCACCCATCTACTGAACTCACACAAGAATGCTCGAATCTCCAACAATATTTAACCGATCGTATTAAAACTTGAAACTTGGCAGTAGAGGTTAGGTTATGAAGGCTCTTACAAAATTTCAGCAATTTCAAACAAATATTTACTGATATATAGAATTTTTTTTTTATTTTCAATGATTTATTAAAGATTTTCTACGAATGCTATCCTCACCAAATTGTGCAAACATTTTCGCGTTGGCATTCTACAACTAATAACCATGTTTGAATTCAATCGGTTCAGTATTTTCCGAGTTAATGAGGAACAAAAAACCACCAAATTTCAGAAAATTTCAGATGGCTATAACTCTGAAACCGTTTAGCCGATTATGCTCATAAACAAACTGAAATGTCGCGTTCTGGTGCACATCCTAACCTGAAAATTTCAAGCCGCTATCTCATTCCGTTCTCAAGTTATCGTGACAACAAAAATATTTTTTAATAATTTTTTTTTAATTTTCTAGCCATACGACTCGCACAAAATTTCACAAACGTGCTTAGTTTCATATTCTACAACTACCCACCAAGTTTCAATTCGATCGGATTTATATTGGTTGAAAACAAAATTATTACTCGGAAACCACTGGGCCGATTATGCCCATTAACGAACTTGTCCGTCGTATTGGGATGCGCCACCTACCCTGAAAATTTCAAGTCGCTAGCTCTCTTCGTTCTCAAGTTATCGTGGCAACGGCCGGACGGCCGGCCGGACAGAATCAAATTTGACCTCGAATTCTTCATTGGGGAGTGAACTTAATCGTTTGAGACCATTTTCGTCAAAAAATTCGAAAGTTACAGACATTTGGGCAAAACTATAACGCGATGTTTCCCAGAACATACGCGCAAAAATTATTCCAATTTAGGGTTAAGCAAAAAAATGGGTTTAAGCCCTGTGGACAGGAGCTTTGGTGCTCTTGTTCAAACTTTGACAAATCATATCTCCGAAATTATTGGTCTCTGCGAATGATATAAATGGATTCTTACGATAGAACTACATCATGAAAGAAATTGCATTCAAACAGACCGCTTAGCCCCAATAACGAACTTATCCGAGATATTCATTCTTCGAATCTACTCTGAAAATTATATTAAATCAATTAAAACTTAGACAATATTGCAGTTTTATTTTTACTGGAGATATTCTGAACCCAATTTGATTATCTATCTTACCAAAGAATATATTTCCATCATCATATGGATTATCCACGGGCATTATATTATCACCTTGAAAGTATAATATCATATAATCCTCATAATTCTACGACAGCTGAGGTTATTTCATTGGTCAGCTTGCATTCAATTATACTTTGTTTTCTATAACACGAGGTGTATTTCATATGAAGAATAACGAACCAGAAATAATTTTGACATTTATCTCTCATAGGAAAATAATATGACATGTAAGAACACAGATCATATATTAATTCATAGATAGAATAATTGAGTAGTTACAGCATTCTATGAAAACATAGAAGTACGATTCATTATTGAAATTTCGAAAAATCTTATCTCCGAAAGTATAAGCTTGTTAGAGTTGAAAATGGATATTTATGGCGAAACTGCATCTTAACAAAAATTGAATTTGAAATTTGTAATGTAAAAAAAAATTTTTTTCGTTACTCCGAAACCATCAAGCCGATTTTGCCCAAAAACGAACTTCACCGAGATCTTTAACACCCAAATCTACTCTGAAAATTTCAACAGCCTAGAATATTCTGTTCGAGAGTTATTGTAGAAACAAAATTAAAAAATCTTAAGGTGGATCTGCTAGCGGTGAAAGATAATGATAGTTTTCTAACATGATTATGCTACCAAATTCAATAATTTCTGAGTTTTTTTTTAATTTAGGAGCATAATCATGTTAGAAAACTATCATTATTTTTCACCGCAGAATCCAACGCAATCAAAAATTGGGTTCTAATTTGAAAAACAGTTATGGCCAATTTTTGATCACAATTTTCGACACAAAATTTGAAACACCCTGTGATGATATTTCTAAAATTAAAAAGATGCATGACCTTTCCACATTCTTCCTCTTCGATGTTGTGAAAACGATTCATGCCCAGGATGTTTAAAATAAGAATAATGAACATAATACTGACTAAACATATTTGACTTTTTTCCGGTTTTTTTTCGATATTTTGAAAACTATTCGAATGAACACAATGGTTTTAACAGAAATGTATTCAGCATTGAATAATTTATCATACCAGGAATGCAAAACTTGAAAAAAAAAATGTTATCATCAAATATATTTTCACTCCCTGTATAACCGAAAGTGCTTGGGCTTCGAAAATATTTTACCTATGTAGAGAATATCAAGCAATATCATAATCCCAATTTTCAGATTTCAAATATGTACAGTTCTCCAGAAACGTCTAATGGGCACTCGAACCTGGGACACCCGGTATTTGACTATTTAAGTATTCAAACATTCGAATATTCGAGCATTATTGTTTTCTGTGAAACTGTGTAAATTCTAACTTAAAAAGGAACAAGAAAAATCAAATTATATACTCCTTCTCAATTAAAATTACTACATACTTGTATTTTAATTATAAGCTTTTCCTAGTGTCATCCTTTTACGATGAGTTTTTATTTAAGTGAACTATCGAATAATTTAGGAAGATTTATTCGATAGTGATCTCGAATAGTACATATTTAATGAAAATAGAAAGAAATTGTATGAAGTTTCGTAGTTCGTTTACGGGATTATATCATTCATATCGCAAAGAACATAAAAAATGATAACGCGACGTTCCCCAGAACATACGCGCAAAAACAGGTAGGTATGGTTTATTTATTACCCAAAATGAACGAGGGCGCAAGATTATTGGAATTTGGAATATTAGACTATTCCAATAAAATGCCAAACGACTATCTGAATACTTCCATTTGAAATAATTATTCCGATCATTACTTTCAAGTAGGGCTCGGAATTGTATTAGAATATTTTGAATGTTCGACTATTTTAAATTCGAATGTTGTGTTGGCAATGAATCGAAAATTCGAATATTCGTATATTTGACTATTTAACTATTTAAACTTTAGCATATTCGAATATTAGCGTTTTCTGTGAATCTGTGTAAATTTAAAAAAAAGGAAAAACAATAATAAAACTATGTACTCCTATACGAATAAAATTACTATTAGTATATTATTCATAAACTTTTCCTAATGTCATCATTATATGAATAGTTTTTTTAATTTGATTTATCACATAATTCATTAACATAATTCATTAGAATTTATTCGATAGTACTAACAAATGCAAAACGAAAATAGAAAGAAATTTGATGATTTTACGTAGTTCCCTAGTTCGTTTGCGGGAATATGAGCAATCATTCTTATCGCAACGAACGTAAAAATCAAGTTGGTATGTACCATGTATTACCCGAAATGAACCAGCGTGCAAAACCTGACTGACATAACGTCAGTGCTATTTCCATTTTTTCTGGTTACTCATTTTATCCATTTCCTTTGTGTAAATGAGAAATTTCAGACACGGAATTTCGAGTATTCTAGTAATAAATAATAGGTAATCGATTGTTGAAATATTCGATATTTCGAATGAAATACCGAAAGACTATCCGAACTTGTATTCTAAACATTCCGAGCCTTACATGAAGCATTACAGTAAGTAAAATAATTCATTTTCAACCATCTACGTTAGAAGGTGTCTAAGGATTCAATAAATAATTCTCATAATGACTAATTAAAAAAAATTGACATTCTTTTAGAGAAATGACTAAAAGACTTAGAAATCAGAACAATATCAAAAATTTCTGTGAGAAATGTTGCTCAGAATTTCATTTTATACCAAACTGCCATATTTCCTAGTGAGATTCCGAAATTTTTTGTTAATAATTTTTTATGATAGCTTAATGCTTTGCTGTCATTTAAAAAATTATTCGGAATGTAATTCCAATGAAAAAGACATTATCACAATTCAAAAAAGTTTATATTAATTTAATGTTCCTCATAAATTATGATTTCTACAGTGAAAAACTCACAATCTTGGTGCAAACCGAATTATACTTGAGAAATTAAATGCGCAATGAGCTAATAACTCGCTAATCATTCTTGGAACATCATAAGAAATTAAATTCTTCGATATCACATCTGAAGAATAATTCTCCAACCCTCTAAAATCGCTTTTGAATATATTTAACACTAAAAACGCAACAGACCTCATCTAAAACAAAGATACCTGTGAAAATAATAAAATGAAATCGATTTGACAGGCGCATAGAATAGTAATAATAACACTTGCTAATTATTTATTTATTTAATGCGCCTCTCTACTATATTTCATTTTCAGAGGTAAATTTGTTTTAGATGAGGTCTGTTTAGCGTTTTTAATGTTATTTTAGTTAATACATTCAAAAGCGATTTCAGAGGATTGGAGAATTATTCTTCAGAATAAGTGAAATCGAATAATATAATTTCTTATGATGTTCCAAGAATAATTGGCAACATTTTAGCACGTTGCGCATTTAATTTCTCAAGAATAATTCGGTTTTCAATATAGAAATCATAATTTATGATAACATTAAATTAATATAGACACTTTATTTGAATTGTGATAATGTCTCTTTCATTGGAATTACATTCCAAATAGTTTTTCAAATTCCAAAGCTCCCTCTGGCGCGCTGTCGTCAAAATATTAATATCAAAAAAATTCGGAATTTCACTATTAAATTCTGAGGAACATTTCAACCAGAAACGTTTTGATATTGTTCTGATTTCAACGTCTTTGGTCATTTTTCTAAAAAAATGTACATTTTGACAGGTTGGCAGAATAATACGATCAATAACATACATGCCAAAAATCATTCTTGAGCACCAACTTTCCCGAAAGTCCAAATTTAAAAAATTGGTTCAAGCACTGACGTGAAGTCAGAAGCTTTTGCGCGTATGTTCTATTGTCCATTCTTCTGTATTGGACACCCTTAATCGAATTTACCATGGTAAATTATGTTGTCCATTCTCCTGTATTGGACACTCTTAATTCGAATTTACCATGGTAAATTCGAATTTACCATGGTAAATTCGAATTAAGTGTCCAATACGGGAGAATGGATAACATAATTTACCATGGTAAATTCGATTAAGGGTGTCCAATACAGAAGAATGGACAATAGAACATACGCGCAAAAGCTTCTGACTTCACGTCAGTGCTTGAACCAATTTTTTTTTTCGTGATTTTTTTTGAAATTTTCTAGGGGTACGGTTATTAAAATTTTTTTGTTCGTCATTTTTTTCGAATTTTCTAGTGGTACGGTTCTTACAAAATTTTGAACACGTCTTTATGTTGATTTTCTACTACTAGTTACCAAGCTTCAATTCGATCGAATATTTATTTTTTCAGTTATCAAGAAAATAATATTCCAGGTGGGTATAACTCGGAAACCGTTAGACCGATTATGCCCAAAAACGAACTCAGCTCTCCCTTTCGGATACGCAACCTACCCTGAAAATTGCAAGTCCCTATCTCCTTTCGTTCGAAAGTTATCGAGGCAACGGTCACCCATCTACTGAATTCACACAAGAATGCTCCAATCTCCAACAATATTAAACCGATCGTATTAAAACTTGAAACTAAGCGGTAGAGTTAGGTTATGAAGGCTCTTGCAAAATTTCATCAATTTCTAACGATTAGTTACTGATATATAGAATTTTTTTTTTTTATTTTCAATGATTTATTAAAAATTTTCTACGAATGCTATCCTCACCAAATTTTGCAAACTTTTCCGCGTCGGCATTCTAAAACTAATAACCATGTTTGAATTCAATCAGTTCAGTACTTTTTGAGTTAATGAGGAACAAAAACCACGAAATTTCAGAAAATTTCAGATGGCTATAACTCTAAAACCGTTTGGCCGATTATGCTCATAAACAAACTGAAATGTCGCGTTCTCGTGCTCATCCTAACCTGAAAATTTCAAGCCGCTATCTCATTCCGTTATCAAGTTATCGTGACAACAAAAATATTTTTTAATGATTTTTTTTAAATTTTCTAGCCATATGATTCGCACAAAATTTCGCAAGCGCGTTTAGGCTCATATTCTACAACTACTCACCAAGTTTCAATTCGATCGGATTTATATTGGTTTAAAACAAAATTATTACTCGGAAACCGCTGGGCCGATTATGCCCATTAACGAACTTGTCCGTCGTATTGGGATGCGCCACCTACCCTGAAAATTTCAAGTCGCTAGTTCTTTTCGTTCTGAAGTTATCGTGGGAACGGCCGGACGGCCGGCCGGACAGAATGAAATTTGACCTCGAATTCTTCATTGGGGAGTCGAACTTAATCGTTTGAGACCATTTTTTTCAAAAAATTCGAAAGTTACAGACATTTGGGCAAAACTATAACGCGATGTTCCCCAGAACATACGCGCAAAAAAAACTATACAGGCGAGAAAATTTCCTCTTGGTACGTACTTTCTGAAACGCACGGTATAAACCAGAAATATTAAATTGAGGGATATAACCTACACCTTTGATTGCTTAACATAGTTACAATTTTAAACGGAGTTTTATCAAGGTTCACTTTCCGGAATGCTTCGGCAGAAAACATCGTTTTAAACATGTAGATGTTTCTTCATTTCTTTGCGCACATTCTACATACGATAAGTGAGATTGCAATTTTTTAACCCGTTTCTCCAAATCCGAAAGGGGTGAGCACTGATTTGGTGTGAAAACTTGGAGTTAATCGTTATCGGAGATACTAATTGTAATCTCAGCGATTCCAAGAATCCATAACTGTTTCTTGATTTCTGTGCGAACATTCTTCATCGATAGGTAAGTGAAATTGCAATTTTGTTACCCGTCTCTCCAAATATAAAAGGGGAGAGGACTGATTGGGTGTGAGAACTTGGAGTTGATTGTTATCGAAGGTACTAATTGTAGTCTCAGCGAGTCGAAGAATCCATATGTTTATCTATGATTGAATAGTCAAGCTCTCCTACTTCTACCCGGGATGATAGGGTTAAAAATTTACCCAAGTAGTGTAGAACTAGGAAGTGTCTTCAATTTAGCATCCTAGGAATTATTTTGAAAAAGTGGAAAATCCAATTTCACGGATTGACAGCTTATAGATAAGAGCTTTCTCTTGAATAACGGCGAGAATTTCATGAATCTTTTGGTACAAAACACCTAGAACGATGCTCTCAGCTTTTCATCCAGATCAATTTATTCAGTTCTATAGTCTAGTCTACAAGTGCTTTTTAGGTCAAAATTTTTGCGTATTCTCCGAAAATTATGATTGAGGTATCATTCGATTCGGAATGGCATGTAGATAGTTTTTGATAAAATGCTAAGGCCGCTATCAAAAATTGCAATAGTTATAAACAATTAAGTGAAAAAAAAGAAAGAGGTTTAGGTTTTCGCCAATATCTCGAAAACTATTTGAGACAATTCAAATTTGACAAAAAAGTTCTGCCGTGACAAAGTTCTGCCGGAACTGTAGGACCAATATTTATAATTTTCTAGAGGGTTGAAAATATGCCCGAAAACGGGTACTCCGGCTTGCGCAAGCCTCGCCCCCTTCGTACCTTTGATGAATAAATATTATTTAATCTTATTAAATATGAAAATAAAAAATTGAAAAAATTCATGCTCCTGCAGGATAAATCAATGAACAATGTGGTCCAAAAATGTTTATCGCGATTTTTCAATTAGTTATCCATTAGTTGTTTAACAATTTTATGTAGCACGAACATTAACATTGCAAGTACGATAATTGTTAAACTATGAATCTGAGAATTTTTTCCTTTCGTGGAGTTGATTTTCAAAGGTCTTAGAATAGATTCCTATTAGAAAATTTTAAAAATTGTTAATTTTCGTTTTGTTATGAACAATTTACTCAAGTGGAAAATTATAAATCTTCAATTTATAATATTACTATTGATCCGTTTTATTACGATCAGAAACTACTTGAAAATGAGTTTTAATAATTATTATGTTTTGTACGGCGGTATCCGCCGTATTCACAAAGCATTCATAGTATGTTAAATACAGTGTTATGCACCTTGACTCTTATTTTGTTTTGTCTGAATTACGTTAAAACTTGACTTGCTTTAATTGTTTGTCAAAGAGCAAACTGTTGTTAAATAAACTTTATTCTATTCTATGGTTTTATAATGAATTGCTCGAAATCATTAAGGATTTGATTCCTCGTCGAAAGATTGTCTTATAATTTGAGAATTATATTCGATATTCTTTTGCGTCAATGAAAGAGAACAGATGGGAAAATGAAATGGGTGCTTTATAAATATTCCCAAAAATTTGGAAATAATTACTATAATTTTTCAAGAAAAGGAGACTTCCGAAGATATACGGACCTATGGTTGTTGGTATTTCCTAATTTCTGAAATATTGATTACAAGATGTTATAGCTGTTAGACTAAGTATGGTTCTGATGGCTCTTTTCTGGAACACCAAACTTTTAGAAATTTGCCCACACAAGGAATGATTGATTAATTCACTTTAAATTAAAGAGGGAAATACGAGAATATACAGTGAGAGTCGAAAGCATGCAATAATGGATTTATTGTCTAGCCTTTCAGGAACAGCGAAAAATGATTTGATAGGTCAAATTAATTTATTTTGTTAAAATCCGTTTCGAGGTTACTGGTAGGAAAACCTTCCGTTAGACGGAGGTTACACGCTCAATATGGCATCAATCTGACATCAATCCGGATGATCAGCCTATGCGTATACAATCAGTTTCCCGTCAATCTGACATATGTCAGACTGAACTGATGCCAGATTGGCCGTGTAACCTCCGTCTTATGGGTTCGGACGCAACTTTTCGCAGCTTTCCGCTGCCACTGGACGACTGTCCTGATACGCAGAGTTAATTAAGCGAGAATATTTTGCTGTTGATTGCTGTCTTCATCGCGTGTTGAGACAAAGGGGAACAGTGATATCTTAGATAGCTACATTCTTTGTTAATAATAATTGACTCTTGAAGGTCAATAATAAAAATTATTGACTGCAAAACAAACACGAAAATGTCAGTAATGAAGAGTTCAAAACTCCTCATGCATATCATTTCGATATCACTTCGTTATGACAAGAACATTGGAAAATAAACTTCCAATTACTGTTGTGGTGAATTGGAAAAAAGATTAAAATTCAAATGAGTCTCAGTTGATAACGACTTTATTATATATTGAATAATTAAGGAACAGAAAATTCTGTGAAAAATTCATACATATGTATCTATTTGACAGGCTGTATTTTTCAGTTTTCGGATTTTGATGAAGAATTTTAAAGCTCCACGATTCTAATTTAGATTTTTCAGCCAAATAATTAGGAGTTGTGGTTTTTTCGCTTACCTGAGAACGAGGGTGACAACCGCATTTCAAAAAAATTATTAAAAAATATTATTTATCTTACGGTAACTTGAGAACTCATCTGAAATTTTGTTGTTATTTCCTCAATAACTCAAAAAATACAAATGCGTTCCAATTCAAACATGGTTATCAGTTGTAGAATGCCGACGCGCAAATTTCTGCGAAATTTCGTATCACTAGAAAATTTTTAAGAAATCATTGATAAAAATTCCATATCACAGAAACTATCCGTCCGATGTCGCTGAAATTTTGCGAGAACCTTCAAAACCTTACTTTACAGCCATGTTTCAAATTTGAACATATCCGATCTATATTGTTGGAGATCCGAGTAGTCTTGGATGAGTTCAGTAGCTGGATGGGTGACCGTTGCCAGGATAACTTTCGAACGGAAAGATGTAGCGACTTGCAACTTTCAGGGTAACTTACGCATCCGAATGGGACAGTTACCTTCCTTTGTTGGGCATAATCGGCCAAACGATAAGATCATTGGTAAATGAACATACGTTAACCTGAGTTAGATATACTCCAGACGAGTCCAAAAAACTATACAGGGTGAGTCTTTGACCACTGCATTAATTTTAACCAAAGATTCCTCTCTTCAAATGAAACACTTTTTTCATTTACCATTTTTCCAGATTCGGCTCAGGTAAAAAGTTACAAGCGATTCAAGATTTCACAGTGTGCTAATACACTCCCGCATATAAATTATCTATGACATTGTTGGCGGACGAGAATAAGGCATGGTAACGTGGTTTACAGTTTGATTCGGGATTCCAACGCTCAGGGACGGATCCATAAAAGTAGTGAAATTTCTGGAGTTTTCCATTTTAAAACATTCAATGAAGAATATCTCGAAAACGGTGCGTTTAAGGAGAAATGATGAAGAATAATATAATGTTCTAAAACGATGGAATATTCTTGAAATGACTCAAGAAAAACTTTATATGCTTTCTTTATGCTAATTTCGTTTAGTTTTATGAATCCACGAGTCCATAACTAGAGAACCAGTAGACGTAGAAAATAACTAATATTTGGAAAATATGTATCAGAGTTATAGGAAACTTTAAGCCAACATTCATTTTATTCGTAAAAAGGATGTCAAAGCTACAAAATAAAAACTGATTTTTTTTCAAAATTTCAACAGCCTGTATCTTTTTACCTGAGCTGAATTTGGAAAAATGTTAAATTTAAAAAGTGTTTCATTTGATGAGAGGAATCTTTGGTTAAAATTAATGCAGTGGTCAAAGACTCACCCTGTATATGATAGGTCTAATCAGATCCATAGCCGAGATACAGGGTGATTTATGTATTCGCCAATATTTCCAATTGCTTATAACTTTTGAATCACCCAGTAGAATCAGTTGATATTTGGAATGTAAAATAAATTTCCATGGATCCATCGATTAATCTTCAAACTGATAAAAAATCCAGGTCCATATTAGAAAAATATAGAACTTTTCGCAAGCTGAGATTCAACACCCTCTATGAAGGAATATTGGAATTTGATTAGAATTTTATGAGAAAGCAGAAAATTTTCGATGTGTATCAGTAGATTGCAGTGTCCTGCAAGACATTGGACTACTCAACATTTTGTCGAATGATTTAATTCGATAGTGAAATTCTCAAAAATGTCGTACATTAACATTAAATTCGAAAAATTGTCAATTGCATAGATCGAAAATTCGATTTTTTGATATTTTAACATTATTTCTAGAATTCCTCCAAAAATATGGATTTTGAATAATTAATAAACAAATAATTGAAAAAGTAAAACAGTTGAAAGAAATCATAAAAGTTGCTAAAAAGTGCCACCGTTTTCTCGATGCACATTCTTGCTCTTTTCAAATTATGCCTTATAGCCTTTTTTATCACTTCTGGACCATAATGGATCTTATTGCAGGCAACTTCAATAAGTTGCAAGAAAATATCCTCACTTCTAATCTCAGACGCATAGACTAAAGATTTCAAATACATATCCCCAAACGAAATAATCGACAGGATTTAAATCTGGAGATCTAGGGGACATATTTGGAAAATGCTTATCCAAGAAGTTTCTGAGTCATTAATATAAAAAATTATGATCGATTTTCAAATAATAAGAGTTCAGACCACAATAATGTCGAGGCCAGTTGTCAAATTTTATCATCATAGATATTGTTGTAGCATACTTAAATTAACACTAGTGGGATACAACACAAATTAATATGCAAATATGTTCTTCATGAATTTTTTCTGTGAAAATCAGCTATGTTTACGAGGGCTGGAATCTTTAATTTGAGTAATTTGCATGGATGAGTAGAATAAAATCCACATGCAGTATTGTTTATTCAATTGTTTATTTATTTTTCCTCTGTTGATGATTTTAAAAAAAAAAATATTCAAATCCATATTTTTTGAAAAATTCCCATTGAAAATTTTCTGCTTTTTCTGAAAATCATAATCATATTCCGATATTCCTTCATACAGGGTGTTGTATCTTAGCTTGCGAAAAATTCTTAATGTTTCTAATACGGACCCAGATTTTCTAATCAGTTTAAAGAATTATCGATCGACCCATGTAAGTGTATTTTACGTTCCAGATATCAACTGATTCTACTGGGTGGTTCAAAAGTTATGAGCAATTGAAAATATTGGCGAATACATAAATCACCCTGTATCTTGGCTATGGAGCCGATTAGACATATCATATATAGGTTTTTTGGACTCTACCTCAGGTTAACGTATGTTCATTTACCAATTAAACCATATTTCATTTTCCGATATTCAATTGAATTTCAACAAGAACAGAAAGAGAACATGATTCCAAAACTGTATAATTTGAGAAATTGATATATCAAATGATATAATTTCGTTGGAAATGTTCTATACGATAAACAGTTTTATGCGGTAATAATAATATGCGGTATAATTTTGATGGCGCGCCTGGGGTGATAGAAGGCCATGAAAATTAACTACCTACTCCTCCAAATGAAATATGCTATATATTTCTTTTTTCGTTTCAAAGGTATCAATTAAACACGTAGGTAATAATCTTTATATTCAGCCACGGGTTTGATTTATATTCTCTTTCGATGTACGACGTCAAAATGTGGCTAATAACGGTTGTTATGCAAAAAATAATTTTGACCGATATAAATTGAGGCTTTGGCCAATGAAGATGGAGGTGAATAATTCAATGTTTTTATAGCAAAAGGAAAAGTTAAACTGTCATTGGCGGAGAAAATGATTTTTCCTGTCATCCTCTCAAGCAAAATATGACATTGTTATTGTACGTTTGACTGAAAAAACTACTGCGATTTGATTGGTTCATTCCTGTATCTCATTCTATTCTAATGGCGATTTCCATTGACAATTGAACCGAAAATATCTGTCAAATATGACTCCGAGTGATCCGAGCGTGTCAATGGAAATCGCCATAATTTGTTTAATTTGCTGCATAAACCATAGCCCTTATTATAAGCTGCTATTTGATTGGTTCATTCTTATTTCTTTTTTTATTTTCATTTGTTTTATTTGCTGTATAAACCCGCCCAAAGCTTATTTAAGGACTTATTTATGGCTTCATCCAAGATATTAACTGAAAAGTATAAATATCTTGATATTGATATCATAGAACAAAATTCATGTTCTTTGATATCTCATACGACACGAAAAATAATGTCAAGGTCCACTCAAAAGTCCACCTATACAGGGTGATTCAAATCTCGAGGAGAAAAATTGAGGGACGTATACAGGCTGATATTCTTGATAAAAAATGTGGAATAAAATTTTTGTATTTTCGGCTTTGTTTCCGAGATATCAGACTCCAAAGTTTCTGCATGTCACCAATTTTCAACTTCAATACATAATATAAAAATACAAAAATAAATTAATCAAATGTTCAAATACCACCATTAACCGAGCCATTAGCATCAATACAGGCATAGCAATGCAAAATAAGGGAATCGTATACTAATGGCATGTTTTGCATATATTTAGTGGATTCGACTGTATTAATAATTCGTTCCGTTAATTATTCTTAGATATCAATTTCTACTGCGTAAACAAGTTGTATTAAATGCCTTATACAAAATAATCCAAGGGATTCAAGTCAGGTGATCTCGCAAGCCATAGCACCACGCCGACCAATCCACCTCCTGTTAAAAGTTTGGTTTAACCAGGCGATAACATTTCGTCCAACATGAACTCAAAAAATACAGATTTGATCCAATTTTTCTCCAAAAATGTTTCTATTCGTTGATTCCACAGAAATTCCGCGCAAACCATCATGTCAAATTTTATATTCCAAAAGTGCGGATCCGTCTAATTGAAATCTAGTAATCGGTTGAAAAAGATCGATTTGAAAAAAATTGTTGGATATTTTGAGATGTAGGAAGAATAAATCATAGCTAAAAAAGATAAAAAATAAAATCCTTTTTGGGTGACTAGATTACACACCATCTAATTGAGAAATTAAAAACTATTCAGGTTTTGTCATAAAAATAATAGGATCGTAAAAAAATCAAAACTTTTCTCTATTTTAACGACCCCGTGTCTTTTATCGTTCTACATCCTAATGCTAGCTCATTCTTATCTTGGACACACTGTATATTGAATGAAAGGCGCATTGTGTAAAATGATAGACCTCTATAAATTTACAGCGTTTTTTAAATTTGATAAAAAAATTAATATTTGGTTGTACTAGACGTTATGATAAGCAAAGTGCGTGAAGCTATTTTCTGAATGCAACTCAGCGAATTTATACATTGGTTTAATTGATCAATTGTCCAATTAAGAATACTGCAATGTAACCAAGAAAGAATGTCTTATAAACTCATACTGCCGTAATTCTTTTATTTGATTATAAACTTAATCGTTACTGCTGACAGTCAACTTTTATTGAATGAATCGTGGGTTTTCTTTATTATATACTCACCCACAAGTGCAAAGCTCGCAGATGCAGGATTCCTTCTTGGGTGTAACATATTTAGGACCTGGTAAAGTTTCTTTTATAGTTTTCTCGATATTAATGACTTTATTATCGATCACCTTCTTGATGTTAGTTATGTTCTCTTCTTCGTTCTGAAACAAAAATGATAAGAAACAGGACCACCTCGAGTGATGCTTTTTTTTCTTACAATATCTCTGAAGCTCGTGATGGTCTCCTTAACGATCGTGTCGGATTTGTTAATATCTCGTATGTCGATTATGTCGGTTTTACTCTCCCTTATGTCAACAACATTGTTGACGACAGAGTCTGTTCCACTGCTTGTCTTCAATATTATGTCTTTTTCAACCTCCAGAATGATTTTCTCATCGTTTTGACTGACGATATCGGATACCCTGATGTCGACGTGTTCTACAGCATCGATGATCTTAATAGGCTCTCCTTTTCTCGGTCTATCACCCCTAGACGTTTTTCCAACAGTTCTGTCCACAACGGATGTATCGTTCAACTTATTCTCGAGTTTATGGATCTCATTCTCAAACTGACGTATATCTCTGGTGATTTCCTGTTCGATTATGTTTTCTGTGATACTGGTCGAACTATCTGACACGAATTTCGAATTGATCACTATGTCTGAGATATCATCGTAAGTTTCGTAGGTTGTCATCGAAACATTGTTATCGTATGAGGATAGTTCTCTTCCTTGTGAAGGTCTTTGTCTTCTTGAAGGACTAGGTGTTGAATGTCGTGGTCCTCTTGTTATCCTGCCAGTTGTATCGGAGTTTTCGGATATGTATTTCTTATCGACGATAAAGGTTGAATCTTCCACTACTGTTGTTGTGTAGTCATTGATGTCAGTGATATCAGAGATGTTCTTGGTTATAACCGTTTTGGAATCACCTCTCCTTCTGGAAGCTGGACTAACTTCATTTCTTCTTGGCGAAGTCCTAGATCCATCCCTGCCACTAGGGCTTCTACTGGATCCACGTCTTTTTGGATGATATGTTTGAGGTGTCCTTCTGCTTGGACTGACACTGGTATCCCGTCTTCCATACGGTATTCTTTCTGCATTGCCAGATGGTGCCCTAATCTTGTCCATGGGTGATTTCGATTTGCCTTCAGATCTTGTATGCGATTCAGTTCTATATCTCTCATCTGAAATAGTCTCAGAGTCTCGAATTACAGTTGATTTGAAATCCACAGTTTCACTTGTGGTATCATAATATTCACTTGTTCTTGAAATATCTCGGGTTCCACCATATCTTGTTGGACTCGGACTTGATTTTGTCCTAGGAGTACTTCTTGATACATCATTTCGTGTGAATGTACGATTGATATCTGTCTGCCTGTCATCACTATTTTTCGCATCAACCAGATGCTTAAATTCTTTGGAATATATTCTGGAATTTTTCAAGTCTTCAATGCTGTCTTTTGTATAAGTGGCATCAGATCGTACACTCTGATCGTCCCTCACATTGGAGTTACTATATTTATCCATGCTATCATATATTTCTGTCACTAAAAATTCCTTAGTTGTTTCTGTTTTATGATCTTTCGAATTCTTGTCCCTAATTTTATATTTGTTGTTATAAACGTTATCTGTCTGACTTTGTGTTGTGTTATCATTGATTTCACTTAATATGAAGGTTTCCACAGATGATGCTGCAGGTTTCGTGTTATACACTGAACCAAGTGAAGAGTGTTTGGTGTTACTTGTTATTTGTTTCGAGTTAGCACTTGATTGGTCTGAACTTTCGATGACGAATTTTCCATTCCAACCGGAGGTCCCCCTGGAAGTTCTTACTGTATTTTGATCTGTTAACATTTGGCTACTTCTGGCTTCCTTTCGCTCAGTACTACTCTGTTCACTGCTAGTACGATATTCACTCATATTTGATGAAACTCTATTTGTTGAATCATCGATAGTTGTGTAGGTGGTGTTCAGAGTAGTATTATCACTATCAAATTTTATTCCTGATGTGCCAATTCTAGTTGAAGTGTGCATCGCTCTTCTGTCTTGGTCTGTCATGTCCCTGGTTGTTACTGTAGAACCATCAGTTGCACCAAAGGAAATATTGTCATTTTCATACTGTCGCCCTGATATTCCACTTTTACTTGAAGTTTGAATACCTTTTCGGTCTTGATTTGTGTTCTCCCTGGTTGTCACTGTAGAAACACCAGTTGTGCCAAAAGAAATATTGTCACTTTCATACTGCCTTCCGGATGTTTCGCTCCTACTTGAAGTTTGCTTCCCTTTTCTATTTTGGTCTGAAATTTCTGAGGTTACCACTCTATAAGCACCAGAGCCTCCTACTTTGTCATTTGTTGTTTGTCCGATTTGTTTGGTGAATGTTGTGTTATGCGTGTCTTGTAGATTGGACATGCTATCAACAGTAAAAGTTTCATTGAGTACTGAGCTCTGTGAGATATTTTTGGAGTTAGATGTGGTGCTTGTTGATGTTTGTTTGGTTGAATGATTGATTTTTCCTCTGCTGGAAACTGCATTTGAATCTGATTCCATGACAAACTTGCCATTCCAACCAGAATCATTGACATTATATGTTAATTTATATTCTTCCTTGGGTTCTGTCACTGTATATGTGGATGCTGAGTCTACAGATATATTCGACAATGACTGGTTCAGTACGGAATCGATTTGTTGGATATTAGTATTGTGCGTCGATTTGTCATGTTCTATAAAATGCCTATACTCCGTGGATGTAGCACCTCCAGTATGGCCATATGTGGTAATTTTTTCTCCACTACCGGCCGGTAACACTTCTGTGACTGTGTAGGTGACATCTGCACTCGATTTGATAGGTAGGTGGGATACGTCGGCAATTTGCAGACTAGAAGCTGAAGATGATTTTGAGACATTACCTTTGGACGAATGATGGGCCTCCGAGGTAACTTTGGAACTAACAGCTTTCGAAGAAGTATTCTGAGAGGTTGAACTTGCACTCGTGGTTTTCGAACTAGTTTTCTTAGTCGTTTTTGTGGATTTATTGACCGTCATGATTATCAGTCGGCGAACGGTTTCATCAAAAATTCACTAACACTTCGCGTAATTCTTGTCGCCAACTAGATCGGTGCGCGTAGTTGTTTCGATACTGGAGAGAGAAACCGAATGCGGAATGAAGTCTAGAGCGCTAGCTGTGGTCGATGTGGATGTGGTACCGCTCTTCTTGTCGTAGGAGAACCAGTGCTGCGTCATTCAGACTCTCCTACGTAACTCTCGATCATCTACTAATATGGATTGTCTGCGAGGCGAGTTTCTTTGGGATTCGCTGCTTTCTACGCCCTTTTTTCGATACTTGTAGTGAAATCAAGAATGCCAAAACGGTCATAATTTTCTCGAATATTGTTTCTTGTATAAGGAACAATTTTTTCGAACAGTTGGACTGTTCGGGTGAAAGTTGACTTCATGAAAATTGTTTACATAACATATGGTATTTATCATTTAATACTTCGCACTAGATAATTGCTATTGGAACTGATTATGGGATAGTCTGTTCAAATTATGCTGATTGGGAAAATATACTGTAGGCAATCGAAAACGTGTACGTGGGATAATTTTATAGCGAGATCAAATGAATTCGGTTATTGTTATTGATATTATTATACTGACCCTCAAAGGTCTTCGGAAGGGACCCCTCATAAGCTCGTCAGAGCATGTGCGAGAATCAGTTTTGTTTTTTGTATGCTTTGATACTGTGTTCTTTCGCTACCCTGTCCGCCAACCCCAACCCGATTCACCACTAATTTTGAATCGCACATACACCGGCAGATGGGTAGCGGTACCCTCAAATGGGGAGGTAGCCGTCCCATCATTCATCCCTTTGAATAATCCACCATTCTTCTCAGAAACCGCTGTTGTCCAATTACGACATACACATCCGCAGGCAGATCAGTCGAGGTTGGGCTCGAGTCGGCTCTTTTGGACGGCAAGCACCCAACCCGACCCCGACCGATCCTTTTTGACAATACACGGCTGGATGGCCAATCCACCAATGAATTGGTCCTTTAAAGTTTGGATGGTTTCTGCATGTTTAGGAATCAGAATCCCTTCTTCGAAAAATGGCACTAATTTTTCCGCCATTGAAATAACGGGTCCACCAAATAACTTTTTTTTTAAATGCAATAAAAAAAAAGCTACTGAATATTTTCTCAATTTTTTTTTTTATTTGAAAGTACAATCCTTCCGGTTAATAATGAAAAATAATTTCATTCAAATGGCTGCCTCGGCTGGCCATGTAGTAGCCTACACGATCGGTCCAATTTGTAAGCACATTATCGATTGTGTGCAGCTGTATTTCACCAATGGCTTCACGAATATTGTTCTTTAAAGCGTCAATTGTCTCTGGCTTGTTGGCGTAACACTTATCTTTGACGGCACCCCACAAATAATAGTCCAACGATGTCAAATCGCAGCTCCGAGGTGGCCAAACGACATCAGCTCTGCGGCTGATAATGCGATCTTCAAAAACAGGGCAACTCCTCAACCATTTGGACTTTCTATGGCGTTATACCAAGGTCTTTATGCGAAATTCTTCTCAATGATGTTTCCGAAATGTTCAATTCTTGAGAACGACGGTGAATTGATGTTGATGGCGCTTCACGCACACTTTCTGCCACAGCAGTAATATTCTCGGGTGTACGCACTGTTTTTGGCTTTTCACGCTTTGGTTTATCAATGAGGATGACAGTTTCTTTCACTTTTTTCACAAGATAACGAACATACGGAGCTGACGGTGCTTCTGTTCTTCCAAAATCCGTACGCAATTTTCGCACACATTCTGCAACATTACCATGATTTTCAAAGTAATGTCGCAATATTTCCCCGCGTTGTTCAAGCGTATACACAACCATATTCGTTCAGCGGAAGGATAAAACTAATTATCTGTCAAATCAGACATGAGCTAAGTGTTACCATTTACGAAATATGCACTAGTTGAAAAAAAAACGTTAGATTGCGGAGCCTTTATATCGTGCAATACATTTTTTAACACAATAATTTCTTGCGCGCATGTTTCACGGAACAGCTTGCTATAATTGTGCCCATATGTCTGAAATTTTCGAGTTTTTGCTGAAATAGACCATAAACGATTAGGATTGACTCTCCGAAGAAGAATTCTAGGTCAAATTCGATTCTGCCAGGATACTTTCGAACGGAACGAGATAGCGATTTGAAATTTTCAGGGTACGTTGCGCATCCGAATGCGACTGTTAAGTTCGTTAATGGGCATACGAATTTTCGGCCAAACTGTTTCAGAGTTGAAATGTTGTTTTCAAACAATACGGATCCGATCGAATTGAAACATGGTAACTAGTTGTAGAATGCTGACGTAAAGACTTATGCGAAATTCCTGACTGATCATATCACTAGAAAATTAAAAAAAAATTATTAAAAAATATTGTGTATTTCATAAACTATCCGTCCGATATCGCTGAAATTTTGCGAGTGCCTACGAAACCTAATTCTGAATTTGAACACGATCGGATCTATATTGTTAGAGTTATTGAAAATAGTGGAAACCGAGCAGCGAAATTGCGCTTCTGAATGCAACAGTTAAGTTAGTTAATAGGCATAATCGACCATATGGTTTAAGAGTTATACCCATCTGAAATTCTGTTATTATTTCCTGAATAACCCAAAAAATACAGCTTCCATCCAATTTATACTCGGTAATTGCCACAAATAGCGTCGGCATTCTACAACTAATTGTAGATTGCCAACGCGCAAATGTTTGCACAATTTCGTGAGTATCGTAAAACTAGAAAGTTTCAGTTAGATCATTGAAAACAATTCGTTGTACAAGGAACTATTCGTCCTATATCGCTGAAATTTTGCAAAGGTCTTCAGGTCAACGAATCTTACAGCCAGGTTCCAAATTCGAACACGATCGGATAGTTATTGTTGGAGTTATTGTAAAAATTCTGTAAGCCGAGCAGTTTTGGCGAGTTCAGTAACTGGATAGGTGACCGTTAGCACGATAACTATCGAACGGAAAGAGATTGCAATTTCAATGATAATAATAATAGTGTCAGATTGCTGACTCGCAAATTTTTGCGAAATTTCGTGAGGATCTTATCACTAGATAATCATTGAAAAAAAAATCTGTATCTCAGAAACAATTCGCCCGATTTCGCTGAAAATCCCTGCAAAATCTAATTTTACAGCCAAGTCCTAAATTTGAACATGATCTGCATTGTTGGAGATCCGAGCAGCATTGTTATACTCACCTAAAATTTTGGTGTTATTTCCTCAATAGCTCAAAAAATACGAATTCAATTTTGACATGTAAAATACTTGTAGGATGCCGACGCACGTATTTTTTCGGAATTTCATGAGGATCGGTTCACTAAAAAAAAATATTTAATCTTCAAAAATAAAAAACATATTCTGCTTCAGAAATTTTATATTTCAGAAACAGCTGTAATTCCGCTATAATTCCGCACAAACCTACAAGCAAAATTTTATTTTCCCACTATTTAAAAAAGAAGATCTGATCGAATTGAAATGTAGTACTTGGTTGAAACAAGATTTCTTGAAGATTCATGCATTAGTCGTGAGGGTGTGTGAGGCGTGAAAAGGCCGAAAACCAAGACCTATCTTTCATCAACACAATTTTTAACATAACTTTCCCAAGGATAATGGCGGGTGTATACAGGAAATAAAATAAGATAAAACAAAATAAGAATAAGAACTTGAGAAGAAGTTGACCAACTCTCATCTTCATTTTTTATTTTATTTGGAAAACTATAATGTACATGCTCAAAGAGTGGTGAAATTCACAGAACTTCCCTAAAATTATGAAAAAGCTGCGATTGAATTGGTTCATTCTTATTTCTTATTTTGTTTTAGGTCTTTTAGCCCTTATTCTTATGTTTAATTTTTTTCTTATTTAATTTTATTTGCTGTATAAAGCCGCCTTCAATTGTATAAGTTCAACAGTTACACAGGCTGGTCCTAATTATTCGCGTTTCATCGCCGAATCCAGTACCTACGAGCAGATATTTGAGTTTTTTTTCTTGCAGCCATGTAAAGAACGTCTACCAACACATTCTAGAAATATTTTTGCATATGCAGTATGTTCCATTCGGGAGGTACATATCAAACTCATGTTTTTTCTTTTACAACATCTTATACATTCTTAAATATTTGGATTACTCTTAAGAATGGTAAGATAAAACTTGCATAAAAATATCTTGAAAATTTTCAGTAGAAACCAAAATTCAGTACTCAGTAAACATGAAAAAAAATGATCATAAAAACATTCATCGATAATAGGCAATTTCCTCAGTTCTGAGACTTTGCCAATTCGTGTCTAATATGAATTTTAATTGCTTCTGACTGAAAATTGCGTATTAAATGAAAGTTATTGTTTCAAGTACATATGGTAACCTGTGATTGTTTGATAGGAAACTTTCAAAATATTAAAATACGGGATGTTCCATATGATATAAGCGAGTTCAGGTTCTCTGAAAGTCGATGAAATTCGAATTATATTTCAGAACATCCAATATGTGATAGTATTAATAGTTGACACGAATGGGCACAGTCTCAGAACTGAGAAAATTGCATATTTTGGGATGTTTCTATGATTCCTCTTAATTTTTCCTTATGTTTACTGAGTCAGAGAAAATTTAATTTCTTTTTAAATAATTCGAAAAATACGCAAACTCTCGAAAAAGTGTTCAAGAAGTGATGAATTTGAGGTAAAATTTGATTCTGTCCGGCCATTAAATAGGATCATACTGATACTCCTAGCAGAATACCCATAAGGTTGCTGTCATATTTGTAGAATTAGGTATCTTTAGAGTACAAAACTATCTTATCTGGGGTTTAAGTGGTACAGTTTTCTCAGGTTCTAAATACAGCTCTTACAAAATTCCAGCGATATCTGACGGAGAATGAAGAATTTTTTCTCACAATATTTTTTTTAGAATTTTCTAGTCATACGATCCCCACGAACATTTGCATGAGTCCTCGTGTCGGTATTTTTCAACTAACTATCAGATCAGTATTTTTAGAATGATTGGAAACACCAAATTTCAGATGGCTATAACTCCGAGAGCACTTGGCAGATTTGGCGCATTTTGACTCCAAACCTACCCCGCAAATATCAACTCTCTATGTCATTTCGTTCGAGAGTTATAATGCTTCCAGACGGAGTGATGGACAGAATTAAGTCTGGCCTCGGATTCTTCATCAGTAACTCGGAATTAAACGCTTGCAATTTTCGGAAAAATTTTTGAAAATTATATGCACATTCGAAAGGCAAATATACGCAGAATCAGATGATATTAACGACGTATTTATATTTTATGCACAGTGTGTTTTATTAGACCCGAAAATTAAAGGAAGTTCAAAAATTTGGAGATTGTTTCATAGGTTTCCATTTTTTCCACCTATTTTTTAAAAATGAAAAATCTAAATTTTACTTACTCATCTTACTCATTATTTTGCCCATTTCTTTATTAGTTTCAAGTCAAAATTTATTTTTAGTATTTGTAGTGCAAAATCAGTTCACTCAAAAAATTTTAAAAATTAAGTTCAGTGAAGATTATGGCCTCCTCGAACATCAACCACAGCCTGACAACGCCTTTGCATACTTTCGATCAGATTGTTGAAGTAGCCTTGATCAATTTCTCTCCAGATATGCGGTAAAAGCCATTTGAGTTCTCGAAGTGTATGTGGAGGTGGCTGATGAGAATCCAAAGCTCTTTGTAGCTGATCCCAAGCGTGTACAATGGAATTGAGGTCTGGCGACCGAGGGGACAGGGTCAAATGTGGAATACCATGGATTTCCAGAGTTTCATCGATCATTCTCGCGCGATGGGGTGGCGCATTATCGTCCAAAAATAAGAAATTTGGCCCAATAGCAGCATCAAACAGAGAAATAATATTGTCAATTACTTTCTCTAAATAAATCTGCGCATTCATGGTTGCATCAAGCAACAACAATTATGTACGTCCATTGAAACAAATGCCTCTCCAAACACTAAATGTAGCACCTCTGAACCGATCTGCGATTTCTGGGCACCAGAAGATGGGTCCATACCCGTACACGCCGACTATCTGAAAACCGTCCGTATCTCGAATCATCTGTGAACAATACAGACTTCTATTGATCATTCCAATTCACGTGCTTATTGACCATTCCAATCGAAGTTGCATGTGATTTTAAGTTAGTGGAATCCTTCTCAAAAGTAGTCGACAATGTAGATTAACGCCTCGAAGTCTATGACGAACTGTTTCAATCGAAACCAAAATACCAGAAGCGTTTAAAAAGCGCTTTTGCATTATTCGACAAGTACTCAAAGACTCTCTACGGGTAAACACATCCGATCTTGTGAAGGAGTGATAGATCTTGGGCATCCAATTCTCGGTCTTTCGGTCACGTTTCCTGTTTCTCGATATCGATGGACCAGCCGGGAAACTACGCTTTCACTATCTTGAAAGAAATTCACAGCATCTCTCAGATTACGTCCCGCCTTGATCATACCAATACGCACTAAGTTAACGTCTAGGCATTATTGTCTAGATTTTGAATAAAAGTTGATTGTAAGAACATAAAACAATAACTGATCCAAAATTCTCAGAAAAGCAAACAACAAGAACTTGCCTGAAACTGAAAAAGTTATTAAATGAACTGCAAAAAATTGGTTCAAGCCCTGTGGACAGGAGTTTTCTGGCGCTCTTGTTCAAACAGACAAATTATATCTCCGAAAGTATTGGTTTCTCAGAGTTTGCGAATTATATCAATGGATTCTTATGATAGAACTGCTTCATAAAGGAAATTCATTTCAAATAATAGTTTATTTATCAAAATTAAATGAGCAATCTAAAGGCGTATTCCATTGGCAGCACCAGTGGTGCACTGAGTGCAAAAAATGTTGCACTGGACGTCAAAATGCTTGACGAAATTCTCCAATGGAATACGATTCATGCACTCAGTGCGCACGAGTTCTATCAACGGAATTCGCTATAAGAATTAGGACTGCACCATGGAAGAAATCGAATTAAAATAGCTGAAATGAATTTGACTCTCTCTTATAGAACAGAATGACATGTACGAGTATGAACAATGAACATAGATCATATAATAATTCATAGATAGAATAATTATGGCATTCTGTAAAACATAGAAGTATGATTCATTATTGAAATTTAGAAAAATCATATCTTCGAAAGTATTAGCATGTTACAGTTGAAAATGATATCAATGGATTTTTATGGTGAGACTGCATCTTAGATTAAATGAATTTGAAATATGGAAGTTAAAAAAAATTCTTTTTTTCGTTACTGCGAAACCATCTAGCCTATTTTACCCACTAACGAATTCAACCAAGATATTTATCTCTCAAATCTACTCTGAAAATTTCAACTGCCTAGCTCATTCTGTTCGAGAGTTATTGTAGAAACAAAATTTAAAAATTTGAAAATATTTTTTTGACACTTCATGGCAACCTGATCAATACAAAACTGCATGCGTATAAAGGTCATTATTCTACGATCTGATGATAAATTTGAGATAGATCGAGTGATCGGTTTCGGAAATATTCATAAAAAATGTTTTTACTAAAAACGGCCATATCTCCGAAACCGCTTGGTGGATTCTGCCCGTTAACGAACTCGTCCGAGATATTTACGCTCCAAATCTACCCTGGAAATTTCAATCCTCGATAACTCCTTTCGTTCGAGAGTTATCGTGTTAACGGATGGCTGGCCAAATCGTTTGAGACCATTTTCAGCCCAAAATTCGAAAATTACAGACATTTGGGCAAATTGATAAGCACTCTGTTCCGAGGAACAAGAGCGCCAAAAACATTTAGATAAAAGAGAGTAAACATTTGATTTCTCATGAATGAACATTTGGTGGATCAGCAACTTTTGAAACGGTCACAAAATTTCTGAACTTCCTTAACTTTTGTGGAGAAGCATATTCACCATCAAACTATGTACAGTTCTTCTTGGACCACCCTCTCCACGACCCATGACTGAGCATGTGGAATTGGCAGTCCTCTAAATACAATATCGCTGAATCGAATTATTCTTACTTCCATTCTTAAAATTATTTCAGGTAGGAGAATACCTTGAAACTAGAAACAGTTGAACACAACTCACACAAATAATTTTTTGATATCCTTGGTTTGCATCAATTTAGCAATTATCAGCTCCAGTGAAGGTACGTAATCTGTTACATTTTACTGCAAGAAACCCATTCACAAGGAATCAATCTTCACGTATTCTTTGTTCGTAGTTTATTCAATCTGCAGCATGATGGGTCCATCTAAATATCAGCATTTAAGTTGTTTTTCTGCTTTCGGTTTATATTTTTTGAAAAATTAATGTTCGGAACCATGCAGGGTAAAAACTTTTGTAATCGCTCCTGAAATGTTTACAGTTTACGTTTGTAGTGTGCAGAACTCGAAAATCCAATGAACAAAGTCCTACCCAATCTTCTCCTAAACTTATGGGCGGATATTCATGAGATTTGTTGGTAGGTTTACGACAATGAGTTTTCATTCTGAATGGAAATACAGATAATATTTATCGAGAACCATCAACTTGTTGGCATAATATTCGAAATATATTGCGATGCTTTACGATCAGTTGTTAAACTAGCTATAAACCAGTGGTGGTGGAAATATGATGAAAAGTTATAATAGCACTGCCATTTTTGCGCGTATGTTCTAGAGAACAGCGTGATATTATTTTGCCCAAATGTCTGTAATTTTCGAATAATCATTAAAGGATACTGTGGGAGGTATGTTAATAATTAAATGGTTTCTTTCTGGGTTTTCTTACCCAAACTCTGATAAATATCTATTAAATAAAAATGTATTATTGTGTGAATTGCTTCTGCGTAAGAAACAAAAGATATTTGTCAGAATCAATAAATCGAACAATGTTGCCTAACAAACAAAAACGGAACAAAATCAACGATGAAACAACTATTTCGTAACGTTCCGGAGTCTAAATCAGACTCCTTCGTCAGACGCTCAAGTTATGAACAATTAAGTAGAAAAAAAGGTGGTTTTGTTTTTTGCATATTTTCTCAAAAACTATCAAGTTTGAATTTGAAAATAAAATCAAAAAGAAGAGGAAATCCCAATCAAAAGGTCCCAACACCCGGAACTATAGGACCAATATTTATATTTTTCCCAGAGGGTTGAAAATACGCCCGAAAACGGGTACTCCGGCTTGCGCAAGCCTTCAATGAATAAATATTATTATTAAATATGGAAATTGAGAAAAATTGTTATCGTGATTTTTCAATTAGTTATCCTTCAGTTAATAAATTAATTATTTGTCCCACGAAGGTTAACATTGAAAGTATGCCTAAGGTGGAGTAAGGATACAGTAAGAAAGCCTACACAGAACACAACTGGTTCTCCTTACTCGCTCAAGCTCTTCGAGAGATTATGAGGGGTCTCCTTGGGGGAGACCTAGGAGGATCAGTATAATAATATACAATGATACTACTAATCTGAGAATTTTTTCGTTCGGTGAAGCTATTTTCCAAAGGTGGATTCCCGTTGGAAAAATTAAAAAATTGTTAATTCTCGTTTCGGTATTAACAATTTACTTAAGTGAAAAATTATGAATCTTCATTAAATATTGAAAAAAAATTTTTTTTTCTCCCCGGGGATGAAAAGTTCACTTTTCGTCGCTGTCACGCGGGAGAAAAGTACCAGATTCTCTCCCGGTGAGATGGCAAATTTACTTATCTCCCGGCGGTTACCTAGCAACCGCGTGTTTGTATCTCATGTTGTTGACAGCTGATTCAAAATAATTAATTATTTCAGTGAATACCGACAAATACAATAAACAATGGATTTGATTAACTCTGATGAAAGTGAATTAGACGGAGAAGAAAAACTTTTCATCCCGGTTGAGAAAAAAATCGTATACGCACCTAGGGAGAAAAGTAGGACATCCTCGCCCGCGATTGTCACCCTCGCCTCCGGCTCGGGAGACAATCATTCGCGGGCGTGAATGTCCTACTTTTCTCCCTCGGTGCGTAATATACTATTTTATGATATTACTATTTATCCTTTTTGTCATGAACAGAAGCTACTTAAAAATGAGTTTTAATAATTTTTATCTCTTATTGTTTAAAACATTGTTAAACGTTGTTGTTTTTTATGCACTGCAGCTCTCTCAAGAAGTAAAATTGATTATATATCTTTTCTTTTTTTTGTATGACGTATTTTCCTTTTGTTGTGCAATCAATGGCTGTCATGAAATGAATAAATGTTATTATTATTATTATTAAACAAATGCGTTGTTTATATGATAATTTAAAATTTTCTTTTGGAAACAATCTTTGACAAAAATTAAGATATTTAAAAATAAAACCGTTCCTTAAAAAAAAAGTATTGCTTGAAAGTGGATTTGTTAATCAACAATTTGTTTCTACCACTTGTAATTAATATCAATGAACCTCTTTTTTTGAATATTATTTATCTTGGTCTTTTATGTTAAATTTAAAAAAAAATTAAACAATATGAGGTAAAAATTATTACAAATCATTTTCAATATTTAAATACCTATATAATATGTACAGTTATTTGAGACCCTTAACGGCTCAAAATGGAAAGAATCCTCAAAAAGCACTGACGTGAAGTCTGGAGGTTAGGCGCGCATGTTCTATTGTCTATTCACAAAGTTCAATTCGATCACATCTGTATTGTTTGAAAACAAAATTAGTACTCGGAAACTATTGGGCCGATTATGCTCATTAACGAACTCAATCGTCGCATTTGGTCTCGCAACCTACCGTTTGAAAGTTATCGTGGCAACGGCCGGCCGTTGCCACGAAATGTTAACTCGAATTGTTCATCTGGGAGTCCCTTTTAGACAAAAAATTTAAAAATAACAGAAATATGGGCAAAATGATAGCACGTTGTTCCCCACAACATGCAGTCAAAAATTATAGATATTTGGGCAAAATGATAGCATCCCGGTACCAGCGCATAAAAATTGATAGATATAGATGATGAATTGATGAATGTTGATACAGATATAACTTGCAATAATCTAGATGAGCTCGATAGATATGATTATATTCTAGTCCATTGATTGAAGCGGACAACGAAATATAAATAAATACCTACCATACAGGCTGAGCCTTGAACTCTGTAACCTTGATACTTATTGACATTGCTTTCGTTGTTATGAATTGACCAAAATAGATATATGTAATTTATTCGATTATGATTTGAAATTTCAATGGAAGAGGAAGAGAGCAATATTGGAACAGGCAATTTCATCATTTGAATTATTCTGGTGTTATTAATGAACAGAACAGAAAAAATGAAACCACTCAAAATTTCATCCTTTTTCTTTATTCCTGAATGTTTAAACTTTTCCCACCTTTCACTAAATATATCTTCTTTCCCTTTCACATTTTTTTTTTGATGCCCTCAGTGGTTTGGATGCGTTCTGATTTCAATTTCTTTTCACGTTGAATAACTAGGTGTACAGTTGATATTTCAGATAACTTATTTGATAGTTGCTCTTTGTGTACAAAGTTTCAAATTCCATCCGATTCTGGCGATAATTTTCCGAGATAATTAATTTTTCTGAAAAATTCTGAAATTATTTTCGTTTACAATGATAAGATTTTCATGAAGTTCTGCATAAACTATGAAATCATTACTCTACACCCAAATACCAATTTCCAACTCTATCGGATCTCTAGTAAGTATTGAAGATAATTAGTGGGAAAATAAAATTTCAAAGTTTTTGGTTTTGGCAGATTCACGAACACGACATGAATCCTACACTGCAAATCTCGTGTCACGAAGATTCATCATTCAAAAGTTATCATACTCGCGGACGGAAGAACATAATCGATTTTCACAACATATTCTTAATCAGCAAGTCCAGTGGAATCGTTATAGGCCATTTCCGGCAAAAAATTAGAAAATTATAGACATTTGGACAGAATGATAGCGCCCTGCCACGAGAGCGCAAAAGCAATCGTTTCCCTAAGAAGTGCGCCAAGTGTTACTTTACCGCACGCAAATACGAACGACGCGAAGCGGAGTTCGTATAAGTATTTGCGTGTAGAAAATAAAATTGAAAAATAATAATTAATTTATTCAATAATTTTCAATCAAACAAAAATGAATGAATTTAACTTCAAAACGACAAAAGACATCATTGCAAAAAGTAGAAGAAAATAAAATTATTTTTCATAATATTTATGACAATAGAAAGATTATTCATATTTTGCAAATTGATTGCTTATCACGTCAGTTCATTTAATGGGTTGCTCGATAAATACTGAGTTGGCGCGAAAGGTCAGTTAATATTCTTGTTGTGAGTTGATTTAACTTAGGACGGTTGTTCAAATGAGTTGATGTTGAATGTTGGATGTATACAGTGTATACAGTTATTATGCAGTAAAGTTCCAGATTTGAACTCGATCGGATCAATATTGGTGAAGTTATTGCTGAAATATCGATATATTCCAAGGATCGAGATGTACTGGTCAACTGTATTACACTCGACAAAGTACATTGTCAAAAGTTTTTTATCTTTGACGCGTCTCCGAAGAATATAAGGAATTATGAAGTGTTTACATAGATCATTATTATTAGTATTCTGTGATGTCATTCATATATTTCTATTGAAATATCTAATACCTCTATGCAAATTTCATATCTCTCTATGTTCATGTCTGACATGAAATACCTACTGTCAAATCAGAGAAACCAGTGAGAAAAAATTGCATTTATGTATGATAGCAAATCTTGGTGAATAGATAGGATTCTGGAATCGGTCTCGCAAGTTACAAAAAATGAATGTAAAATAGTTAGCTATTTTTTGCGCGTATGTTCTGGGGAACATCGCGTTATAGTTTTGCCCAAATGTCTGTAACTTTCGAATTTTTTGACGAAAATGGTCTCAAACGATTAAGATCGACTCCCCAATGAAGAATTCGAGGTCAAATTTGATTCTGTCCGACCGGCCGTCCGGCCGTTGCCACAATAACTTGAGAACGAAAAGAGCTAGCGACTTGAAATTTTCAGGGTAGGTAGCGCATCTCAATACGACGGAAGAGTTCGTTAATGGGCATAATCGGCCCAGTGGTTTCCGAGTAATAATTTTGTTTTCAACCAATATAAATCCGATCGAATTAAAACTTGGTGGGTAGTTGTAGAATATGAACCTAAGCACGTTTGTGAAATTTTGTGCGAATCGTATGGCTAGAAAATTAAAAAAAAAAAAAAATTTGTAAGAACCGTACCCCTAGAAAATTTGAAAAAAATAACAAAAAAAAAAATTTTAAGAACCGTACCCCTAGAAAATTAAAAAAAAATTACGAAAAAAAAAATTGGTTCAAGCACTGACGTGAAGTCAGAAGCTTTTGCGCGTATGTTTTATTATCCATCCTTCTGTATTGGACACCCTTAATCGAATTAACCATGGTAAATTATGTTGTCCATTCTCCTGTATTGGACAATTAATTCGAATTTACCATGGTAAATTTGAATTAAGAGTGTCCAATACAGGATAATGGACAACATAATTTACCATGGTAAATTCGATATAGGGTGTCCAATACAGAAGGATGGACAATAGAACATACGCGCAAAAGCTTCTGACTTCACGTCAGTGCTTGAACCAATTTTATTTTATAGAAATTTTGCGTTTGGGATAGAAAACCCAGAATGGAACCAATTGAATAAATTCTTTGATTTATTATTTTTATTATTTATTATTATACTGATCCTCCTAGGTCTTTCCCAAGGAGACCTACAAACTGCATACACATTTATTTGCCATAGTTCAGAGCCAGACCTAGAGAATGTTGAGATACATGTAAGGCACCTTATTGTATTATTGAGATTTAACTATTCTGCAAAGACTTTTTTTTTCCTGGAGCTAAGCAGCTTTTAGCCATTTCAGTACCTAGATGGTGGACCGCTCTTGCTATATAAATTTGAACAGCGCACCAAAGCCCCTGGCCACAGAGCTTTTCCAACTTGTTTGATTTATCGAATCATCGAAATGGTGTTCTGAGTGGCTGGTTCCTCCGAATTTTGCAAAAAATGTAGCAAAATTTGTAGTTCTGCATATCGGTAAAGGTAATCCTAGACTTACTCACGAGATTAAGGATATAGTTCTAAATACGAAGGAATATCACAAGAACTTGGGATTGATAATCTCGGGGGATATTTCTTGGTCGAACCACGTGGAGCACATTGTGTCTAAAGCAAGGAGAACCTCCTACCTTGTGAGCAAAGGATTTCACAGATGTCACCCGGAAGTGTGTGCTAAAATCTTCACCTGCTACGTTCGTCCTATACTGGTATTTTCTGGCCCTGTTTGGACTCCCCATTTGGTGCGAGATGCTGAAGCTCCTGAAAGGGTTACGCACATACCATATGGCCAGTCCTGGCCCACTTACACTGACCGTCTCAAGCTGCTCAGACTCCAGTCCTTTGCGGAGCGACGCTTAAGGGGTGATCTCATTATCCCTTATAGAGCCACACACCAAATGCTCAATGGTTTAAATACCCTAAACGAATTCTTTCTGAACCCGAACCACCTACGAAGGCACCAACACAAGCTGCGCAAGCAGCTTTTCCAAACGACAGCTAGACAACGATTTATCCTGTGTTTGACGTGTGGAATGAAATGCCAGATAGTGTTGTCGGGGCCCCATCAGTGAACGCATTCAAATCGAGATATGACTCTTGGTGTTATCAGCGGTGACTACGTTATTCTTATTCTAATTTGTTTTATCTTCAGGAATCTGGTTCTGTTTGCAATTATTCACTTTAATGTATTTAATTCAATTCAATGTATTTATTTCTTTCAATTTTCAATTGTAATATTTTTCACTTTTAAGCGATGAATTTTACTTTCTGTTTTTCTGGACTTTTATAGGTGAGTACCATAGCTCTTATTATTTCTGTAATAATAATAATAATAATAATCAGAACTGAAGATCCAGGAGAAGACATCGACCTAGAAGGGGGAATAAGCATTCGACACCTCGAAGAGGAAGAAACTTACAAATTCCTTGGGATGAAACAACGAGGTGCACTGGAGACAATCCAAATCAAGGATGCCTTAACATGCTACAAAAAGAAGATCCGAGATATATGGAAATCACAGCTGTCCGGGAAAAATAAAGTATCTGCTACGAACAGCTTTGCAGTACCGATAATCACCTACTCATTCGGGATAGTTAACTGGACAGTGAATGAAATTCTTGAGCTTGACAGAACTACTCGTACAGAGATAAACATGAATCGTAGCCTGCATCCCAACTGCTCGATTCAAAGAATATACCTTCCACGAACGCAAGGAGGCAGAGGTTTGCAAAGTTTGGAATATCAACACCATCAACAAACGTTGGAAATGGCAATAAGTGAAGCCCCGCTTCTGATAATGGTGGCTCAGCATGAAATCAGGAATCAAGGAGCTTTCCTATTTAGAGCTGGTCAGAGAGCCTTGGAGAAGCTCTGTATAACCGGCATATCATGAGCTAGCAGGAACACCTATCTCGCCAACAGACCAACGAAGAGTTGGCAGAGAGATAAGGCAAGCACAACTGAAGGAACTACTCGAAGATCACATGAGTAAACACCTGCACTCCATATACTTCAGGAGTTTGAATGATCAGGGCCTGTCGGAAGAATTATCCTTCGCCTTTTTGAAGTCCGCTGGACTCAAGTCGGAAACGGAGGGATTTGTTATAGCTTGTCAAGATCGGGTTATAAATACCAGATGGTATAAAAAAACATCATGAAAGTGGACACCCCCACAACGTGCAGAGCATGCCACAGCCAGCAGGAAAATATTATGCACATTCTGTCTGCTTTGCAGAGTCCATGCTCCATCAGGATATGTGGAAAGACACAATGCGGAACTCCGAATTCTCTACTTCCATCTGAGAGAGGTTTATGGTATAGACAAGGAACCAGTGATACCATATGTGCCTCTGGAGATTGAAGCAGTTGTTAAAAATGGCAGGGCTCGCATCTACTGAAACTATGCGATTCCAACAACTCGGCAGATCCACGCCATAAAGCCATTTACTTCTGCTGGACAAAGAACTGAAGGAATTGTTTGTCGTCCTATTTTCCTCCCCCGCAGAAAATAATGTGATGATGAAAGAAGAACAGAAGAGGGAGAAATACAATAATTTTATGTTCAAACTTTGGATCCTGTATCCAAGGTATAAGGTTAGGATGGTCATACTAATCACAGGATGCCTAGGTGGAATGAGAGCGAACTAAGTGACCGAATTGAAGACTATTCCGGCCTGCAAATCTCTGGCCGAGGATATAGCTCACAGAATGCAGAAAGCGGTGTTGCTCGGATAACTTCGATTCACCAGGTCCCATCAACTATGAAGGCCGCTTACAGCTCATCTCTTTTGTTGAGAGACGCTGTAAGGGTGAGTAACCATCAACATCTGGAGTCTCACACTCCTGAGAGAAGCGGACCCTCTCAGGGCGGGCCTATAAAAGGTTTTTCCTCTCGAGCGGACAACAAAAAAATAATAATAATCAATTCTCTGCGACAGTTTTCAATTTCCAGCCTCTGAGTCACTCGAAATTAGGGATTCTTGCTCCAGAATCGGCCAACATAGTAGGTGAGGAACGACAGAAACTATGTCCTGAATGTGTATAATGCTATGGATTTTTAATTGTAGATATACAGCTATTCCGGACAAATATTTCTGAATGAATTTAATCCAACACATCAGTAAGAACAACACTTCAAGAATTCAGTAATTTTCAATGAAACAAAGTACAAATCAGGGACATTATCATAAAAATGCAAATTTCAGAAATCATATACTCCGCACGGGCGTCTTATAGGTACAGTATAGACAAGGAGCATGCAGTAGCTACTCGATGTGTTGGAAATACAGATACATTATTTAACACTCATCATAAATATGCAAATTTAAGAAAACAATATCCGGCCAACACCCAAAAATGGACTTTCATCAGAAGGTGAATTTCATCAGGTGCTTTTTCCATAAATCTGGAAACTTCAGTTTCATAAAAAATGTTGGCTATCCAATATTTTGCATTTTCAAAAGCGAGTTAGAAATATCGCCTTAAATCAATCAGGTGGGTATAACTCCGAAACCGTTGGACCGATTATGCCCAAAAACGAACTTAACTCTCACATTCAGACGCGCAACCTACCCTGAAAAGTGCAAGTGCCTATCTCCTTTCGTTCAAAAGTTATCAAGGCAACGGTCACCCATCCAGCTACTGAACTCACACAAGGCTGCTCGGATCTACAACAATATAATTGAAAAAAAATAATTGAAAAAATTCAGCGAGGTAGAACGAATAGTTATATATAGAATTGTTTTCAACGATTTTCAATGATTTTTTGAAAATTTTCTAGCGACACGATCCTCACGAAATTTTGCAAGAATTTTCACGTTGGCATTCTACAACTAATAACCATGTTTGAATTGGATCGGTTTTGTATTTTTCGAGGAATTATTGAGGAAATTTCAACCAAATTTCAGATGGGTATAACTCCAAAACCGTTTGGCCGATTATGTATTATAAACAAACTCGAGACATAAATAATATTTTTTAATAATTTTTTTTTTAATTTTCTAGTTATACGATTCTCACAAAATTTCACAAGCGTGCCTCGAATTCTTCATCAGTGAGTCGAACTTAATCGTTTCAGGCCATTTTTGGCAAAAAAATCGAAAATTACAGACATTTGGGCAAAATGATAATGCGATGTTATATGTTATGGGTTTGTTAGAAGTCTTTGCTCGGTGATCGATCAAGCAACGGCATATATTTTTCTCAAGATATTCGTTTAACAAGCAGCTCTACTACTGATGAATCATCGAAAGATAATGGAAGAGGCCCCTTAATTCAATGTAGTAGCTCAATTTTAAATTTTGTAGGTTATAATATTCACTCTCGCCATTAAGTGAGACATGTAAGCCGGACACAGAGAGTCTTACTTCTCTCAGATCTATTTATTCGTGTTCTGTACCGAAATATAAGAAATTTGTAAGATAAACCAATTTCGAAACAAGCTTCTGAGATTTTACTTCGCTCACATTTCAGAATAAACATTAACATCATATCCGGCGTGCTCAAAAATGTGAAATCTGCGCATGTTGAAATAGTAATTTTCCAAACAAGTGAGCAAAGTGATAGTTTTGAGCACGCATTTACAGTTGGACGAAACGACGCGAAGCAGAGTTCGGATAAGCTTCTGCGTTCGGAAAAGTACTTTGCGCACGTGTTAGGAACAATGTTTTTCCTTCGAGCGTCTTATAATAAAAAGAAGAAACCAAATTGAATTATAATAATTTATTCTGAATCAGTTAATTAATCCGGAATGAATTCAACTTTAATATAATTATTTGTTCGTAAATATTTTTTCCGCACGATGCGTAAAAGTACTACTTTGCGCACGCTCGTAGAAAAAATACTTATTTGCGCACGCCCGTTGGAAACAAATTAAACGTTTTCGGGAAGTTACAACATCTCATACCACTAAAACCTCCGCATCAGCTTCTGACAATAGAATAGATGTCAGTAACAGAATCTGTAATCCAGAAATTCGGTGATAGACTGAACATTCTCTTTAGTAAATAATGGGATGATTCCATTTCCATATTCGAAATCAGAATACCAGATTACTACTATAGGCGTTGAGAAACTGGTTTCCTGTACACCTATTCATAATACCTACCTAAGTATAGGTATTATTTTTGTCATATAACTATTACTACAGTGAACAAAATTCATACCAAATTCTCATTTTCGAGGAGGAGAACTCATTTTCTGAGACCAAAAGCAAATTAAGATGGATTTGTCCCATCAACTTACAGTTTTGAAAGCATCAGATGCTCCTTTTCCAACATTCTGTCACTAAAAATCGACCGACTTTCATTGATCGATTGCGTTGGCCCAGGGTTTCGCCCACCTTACAATGACCTTGTGATTAACAAGTGGCTATATTATCTTTAATACTTAAGTAGGTACCGAAATGAGTCATAGACCTTTGCATCGGAGATATTTATCATATTGGTGGCGAATCCCACGTTTTCATTCATTTATGCATTCGGATAAAAAGATAATTCAAGCAATGATTAGTCATCTTTATGTTATGATTTATAAATAATGGGGGAAATCGAACTAAAAAAATGGTTCAAGCACTGGCGTGAAGTCAGGAGCTTTTGCGCGTATGTTCTATTGTCCATTCTCCTGTATTGGACACTCTTAATCGGATTTACCATGGTGAAGTCTATTGTCCGTTCTCCTGTACAGGACACTCTCTCAATCGAATTTCCCATGGTGAATTAGCCATATCTGTCATCAAAATAGAGGAGCAATTATTACAATAGTTATAGTTGTATTATAAATTGTATGGGATAAAAGTTGCTTCACAGCTTCACTATTTTGATGAGAGATATGACTAAATATCATTAAGTAGAAAAAATTATTTAAAAGGCATGGAGTTACACCACTTTCACACTGATCGACACATGAATACATTTCATACTATTTCAATGACAGACTTCAGTAGCAAGGGAATTGTTTTATTATCACAGAATTTTAATACTGACATATGTATTCTATTGGAATTGAAATACGAAAAAACTTACGCCTCAAGTAACTCCAGGATACAATATTTACGAAATTCGGCGAAAATTAGCGCGTCGGGATTCTAGAAGTAATTATCAAATTCAAAATTGGATCGGATTTGTATATTTTGAGTTATTGAGGAAATGACAACAAAATTTCAGATGCATATAACTCCAAAACTATTTGGCTGATTATGCCAATAAATGAACTTGAATGTCACACTCGGATGCGCAACCTACCCTGAAAATTGCAAGTAGCTATCTCTTTCCGCTTCTCAAGTTTTCGTCAGATACATAATATTTTTTCGTATTTTTTTTTAATCTCCTAAAGGTACGGTCCTCACAAATTTTCATACATGCCTTTATGTCGATATTCTACAACTAGCTACCAAGTTTTATTTCGATCGCGTCTGTGTTTTTTGAGTTATCGCGAAAATAATATTTCAGATGGGTATAACTCCGAAACCGTTGGACCGATTATGCCCAACAGCGAACTCAATTCTCGCTGTTGGTAGTTCGAAAGTTATCGAGGCAACGGTCACCCATCTACTGGACTCACACAAGAATACTCGAATCTCCAACAATATTCAACCGATCGTGTTAAAACTTGAAACTTGGCAGTAGATTTAGGTTATGAAGGCTCTTGCAAAATTTCAGCAATTTCAAACGAATAGTTACTGATATACAGAATTTTTTTTTTCAATTTTCAATGATTTCTTTTTAATTTTTTACAAATACTATCCTCACGAAATTTTGCAAGAATTATCGCGTTGGCATTCTACAACTAATTACCATGTTTGAATTCAATCGGTTTAGTATTTTTCGAGATAATGAGGAACAAATAACAACCAAATTTCAGATGGCTAAAACTCTAAAACCGTTCAGCCGATTATACTCATAAACAAATTGAAATGTCGCGTTCTGCTGCACATCCTAACCTGAAAACTTCAAGCCGCTATCTCTTTCCGTTCTCAAGTTATCGTGACAACAAAAATATTTTTCAATAATTTTTTTTTAATTTTCTAGCCATAGGATTCGCACAAAATTTCACAAGCATGCTTAGGTTCATATCCTACAACTACTTACCAAGTTTCAATTCGATCGGATTTATATTGGCAAATTTTCGTTGGAACACCCTGTATATGAAAATACAGAGATGGTCGAACGATACATCTTACCAAGTACACACTAATCGTCTGAGAATTGCAAGCCAGCATGTATGTGTACTGGTACGTTTTCTATCTCGGGCCTGGCCTCCCAATCTTAGGTCTAGAATATATCTATAATCAAGGCCGTCTTAAACTATGCTGGGGCCCTTGTGCACACAATAATTTGGGGCCCTTTTGGGAAGTGAAGAAAGCGAATTATAAATTTTTCTACCATGATAACTCTTGAACGGAATGAGCTAGAAAGTTGAAATTTTCAGAGTTGGTTTTGGATATAAATATCTCGGTTGAGTTTGTTTTTGGGCAAAATCGTTGGTTTCAGAGTAACGAAAAAAAAAATTTATACATTACAAATTTCAAATTAATTTTCATTAGGATATGGAATTAATAACTTAATAAAACTCGGGATATAAAGAGATACTTTTATTTCTCTTATTAACGCGGGTACGAAGAGAGAGTAAAGTTTATTTCAGAGGTTCGCTTGAATAACTGGCTCGACTTAATTTCATCTCCAAAAAGTGAATTTCTGCTAGCTGAATCAGCAGAAATGTATTATAACTATTCGGGGACCCGAGATGGAAAACGTACTAGCACGCATATATGCTGGCTTGCAGTTCTCTCTCAGCCGATTAGTGCGTACTGAGTAATTGATAAAACTTATCGTTCGACCATTTCGGTATTTTCAAATATGTTTATTTAAATCTCCTTTGAAATATAATCAAGTCGGAGGAATATTTTTGCTCAAATATCATTGAATATCAACAATTTTTTTTAAGATGCAGTTTCATCATAATAATCCACTGATATCATTCTCAACTCTAACAAACTAATACTTTCGGAGATTGTTCAATATTTATGATGCAGTCGAAGTTTGAATAATACTCGCTAGTACTTTGATAAAAGTGCCAAAGCCCCTGTTCAAAGAACTTCCCACTTTTTGCGCGTATGTTCTAGGGAACATCACCGTTGTCACGATAACTTGAAAAAGGAAAGAGATAGCGACTTGAAATTTTCAGGGTAGGTCCGGCGCATCCCAATACAAAGTTAATGGGCATAATCGGCCCAATGGTTTCCGAGTAAAAATTTTGTTTTCAACCAATACAAATCCGATCGAATTGGAACTTGGTGAGTGGTTGTAGAATACAAACCTAAGGACACGTGTGTGAAAATCGTATCACTAAAAAATTCAAAACAAATAATTAAAAAATATCATTTATGTCACAATAACCTGAGAACGGAAAAAGATAGCGACTTGCAATTTTCAGGTTAGGTTGTGCATCTAAATGCAACATTTGAGTCTGTTTATAGGCATAATCAGCCAAACGGTTTTGGAGTTATACCCATCTGAAATTTGGTTGTTATTTCCTAAATAACTCGAAAAATACAAAACCGATCCAATTTAAATATGGTTATTAGTTGTAGAACGCCAACGCAAAAATTCTTTCGAAATTTCGTTTTTGAGCATAATCGGAGTTATACCCACCTAGAATATTATTTCCTCGATAATTCAAAAAATATAGACTCGATCGAATTGAAGCTAGGTAACTAGTTGTAGAATATCGACATAAAGACGTGTGTAAAATATTGTGAGAACCGTACCCCTACAAAATTTTAAAAAGATTACGAAAAAAAAAATTTGTTCGAGTACTGACGTGAAGTCAGGAGCTTTTGTGCGTATGTTCTATTGTCTCTTAATCGAATTTACCATAGTAAATTCGATTAAGAGTGTCCAATACAGGAGAAAGGACAATAGAACATACGCGCAAAAGCTCCTGACTTCACGTCGGTGCTTGAACCAATTTTTTTGACATATATTGAGCCAAATAGAAGCCAAGTTTAGTCTTACATGACTTTTTTATCTCAAATCGATCCTAACTGAGCTGATTAAGTCAAAATCGAGTAAAATGTTTTATACATTTCATACTTCAGAAAGAAAATAGGCAAAAGTCGAATTTAAGCGAATAACCGGAACAGTGCGGTTAAGACCAATCCCTTGCTAAACATAACCGATCGGTTATAATAGCAAAGGATTGGTCTTAACCGGTTATTCGCTTAAATTCGACTAAAGTTTGACTTGATCGTGGGTTAATTTGGTTAAATAAACATAATTTTGATTTAAATTTCAAGACAAAAGTAAATTTTATTTTCGACTCGCGACTCGTGTGAGAGAAATTGTCTGTCTTTCGGGGCCCCCCTAAGGTTGGGAGCCCTGGGCACGGGCCCCGTGTGCCCTTATGGTGAAGACGGTATTGTCTATAATCTATCAAGCTCCCAATAGTTTTAATATATTTCTACAGAATCAGCAAGCTAAAGTTCACGTTTGGAAGACGAAATTAAGTCTAATAGTAGTTGGTTTCAAGCGAACCTATAAAATAAACGTTACTATATCTCTTCGTACCCTCGTTAATAAGAGAAATGTAAGTACTTCTGTATATCTCGAGTTTTATTCTAGTTATTGATCCAATAATCTAATAGTATTTTGTAACTAACTACCGAGTTTCGAATCGATCAGAACAGTATTTTTCGAGTTATTGGACAAACAAAATTTTGGAATTTTTAAATTTTTTTTGTGTTCATAGGTAAATCTTGGCACACATATTATATGAAAGTCATAATTCTATAATTTGATGCTAAATTTCTTGTAGATCGAATGATTAGTTCCGAAAATATTCAGTATAAAAACTGTTAAAATCAAAATAGCCATAGCTGCGAAACCCCTCAGCGGATTCTGCCCATTAACGAACTCACCTGAGATGTTCATGCGCCCCAAACCTACCCTGTAAATGTCAACTCTCTAACTCATTTCTTTCGAGATTTATCGTGGTTTCGGCCGGTCAGACGACCATAATTGGGTTTGGCTCCGGATTATTCATCAGTGAGTTGAACCCAATCATTTGAGACCATTTTCGGCCAAAAATTCCAATAATAGAGACATGCGGGTAAAATGATATCACGCTGTTCCTGGAGAAACAAGCGCGCAAATATGTATAGAAAAAGATTTGAGGAAGGATATGACTAGTTTGTTGGAATAGATAAAACTGTGACCTGGAACGTATTTTTATCGCTATTGGAATTTACTAATTATATTCTAAAATCTAATGCTAATAAAGGACAACTTATTTCAAGGTCTGGTTGGATACGCTTTTTACAGCGGATTAAAATGATTTACAAAATCGGACACAAATGTATTGAAAGAAAACAAGGAATCCCACGTATTGAGACTAAGGTCATCAAACCAAAATACGAATAATGTGGACATTGAAAGCGAAGTGAAATTTGAGATTGATGCATATCAGAGCTATCTTCTTAAAATGCTCACATTCACGCAGTCCCTGTGGTAGTGCCTTCGTGGAAAAGGTGTGAAGAAACACGTTCATTACACACGTTAAAGATTTAAATAGTTTCGTCAATTCGATTTTTGCATGCTTGTTGCGCAAGGACAAGCATTAAGTTCGTTATTGGGAGAAATCCTCCAAGCGGTTTCAGAGTTATGGCCATTTATATTTAAAATATTTTATATGAATATATATATATATATATATATATTTCTGAAACCGAGTACTCGATCTAACTATCTAAAATGGGGGATATCCCGTTTATTCGATATATATTGTTGTAATATAATGTCGAAAATAAATAAATAAATAAATAACTGAAATTTAGCATCCAATTGTAGAATCATGACCTCTATATGCATGCGAAGTTTTGTATTGATCGGATGGCTATAAACTGGAAAAAAAATGAAACTTAGAAAATGTTGTTTTCAACTCGAAAAATACTGATTTCATTGAATTGAAACTCGGTAGTGAGATACAAAATACCGACACAATCACTTGTGTGAAATTTCGTAAGGATAGCGTGACTAGAAAAAATCCAGAAAATGTTCAACTATTTGCGGAATATTTTGCTTCTAGGAGCTTGTGCGACTAATGAGAGTCAGTTGTGTTCTTTGTCAACTTTGTTACTGTATCCTTACGCTAGCTTAGGCATTGCACTGGTATTTTTTGATCCCACAGGGAATGGTGTCCACTACCCTGTTACTAGATCTACGGCTTGCTCTATCCACTGAGCTCGAAGCACTGATTATTCAATTCAAATTTGCCAACTTGAACAAGCGCCAAAGAGTACTGACTCCACGTCAGTGCTTTTTTTATATTTTTTGACAATGCGGCAGTCTTACATTGAGAATGTAACTATAATATTTACAAGAAATCTCATTAAATGTATAAACCGAAAAAACTCTTAAAAACAGACAAATTATATCTCCGAATGTATTGGTTTCTCTGAGTTGAGAATTATATCAATGTATTCTTATGATAGAACTGCATCATAAAGGAAATTCAACTCAAATAATAGTTTATTTATCAAGATTAAATGAGCAATCTGAGAATGAGAACTGTACCATGGAAGAAATAAAATTAAAATAGCTGAAATGAATTTGACTCTCTCTTATAGAACAGGATGACATGAACGAGTATGAACACAGATCATATAATAAATCATAGAGAGAATAATTATAGCATTCTGTGAAAACATAGAAGTATGATTCATTATTGAAATTTCGAAAAATCATATCTCCGAAATTATTAGCTTGTTGTAGTTGAAAATGATATCAATGGATGCATAGGGTGAAAGTACACCTTAAAAACAAATTTATTTTGAAATTTGTAAGTTAAAAAGAAAATTTTTTTCGTTACTCCGAAACCATCTATTTTGGCCGATAGGGAACTTAACTGAGATATTTATCTCCCTAACCTACTCTGGAAATTTCAACTGCCTAGCTCATTCCGTTCGAGAGTTATTGTAGAAACAGAATTTAAAAATTTTCAAAATTTGTTTTTGACACTTTACGGTAAACCGATCAATAGAAAACTGTGTCTAAATGCATCAAACCTACCCTGCAAATTTCAATCCTTTAACTCCTTTCGTTCGAGAGTTATCGTGTTAACGGACGGACGGCCGGCCGGCCGGACAGAATCGGACAGAATCAGTGAGTTGAACCCAATCATTTGAGACCATTTTCAGCCAAAAATTCGAAAATTAGAGACATTTGGGCAAATTGATAAGCACTCAGTTCCGAGGAACTAGAGCGCCAAAAACTGCTAAGCTCAATGTGATATTTCAATTTGAAATCTGTATGAATTACCTTAAAAGGTAATATCAAGCATAACGTTGAAAATACGATTTTCTAACTTGCTTCCTTGTTTTCCATTGGTTTCTCAGAGTTGGGAATTAAATCAATGTATTCTTATGAAAGAACTGCATCATAAAGGAAATTAAATTCAAATAATAGTTCATTTATCAAGATTAAATGAGCAATCTGAGAATGAGAACTGCACCATGAAAGAAATCTAATTAAAATAGCTGAAATGAATTTGACTCTTTCTTATAGAACAGGATGAAATGTACGAGTATGAACACAGATCATATAATAAAGCTTAGATAGAATAATTATAGCATTCTGTGAAAACATAGAAGTACGTACGATTCATTATTGAAATTTAGAAAAATCATATTTTCGAAAGTATTAGCTTGTTGGATGTTGATATCGATGGATTTTAATGGTGAAACTTCATCTTAAATAAAAATTACAGACATTTGGGCAAATTGATAAGCACTCAGTTCCGAGGAACTAGAGCGCCAAAAAGTGTAATTCCCTTTCCGGGATCTGAGCCCGCCTTCTCTCGTTCCGAAACCGAAAACCCGACTGCGTAGACACACCGGCTATCGGGCTCCTCGTACGATCTTGTCGATCTCCGGTATTAGAATAAAACGTCGGTACTTACCTGGGATATATATTCTTGATTTTCACTTTTCGACATAAAATCGCCACATGGGGGTTTATTTGACGGTTTTTTACCCTTGTCTCTCTAAGTCGATTTTGACATTTCTCGAACCAACTATTAGCAAGGAACTATACAATGTCATGTCTCAGGAAAATAAGTTGACATTACGACAATTCATAGAATAATTATATAATTCTGTGAAAACGTAAAAATACGATATATTATTGAAATTTTGAAAAATCATATCTCCGAAAGTATTAGCTTGTTAGAGTTAAAAATGATATAATTGGATTCTTATGATAAAATAGCTTATTGAAAAAAATTAATTTGGAATTTGTTTTGTAAAAAAAATTTTTTTTTTTGTTACTCCGAAACCATTTGTCCGATTTTGCCCAATAACGAACTCAGCCGAGATATTTATCTCCCAAACCTACTCTGAAAATTTCAACTGTCTAGCTCATTCCGTTCGAGAGTTATCGTGCCTACGGCCGGCCGGGCGGACCGGCCGGGCAGAATGAATTTCGACCACGGATTCTTGATCAGTGAGTCGAACCAAATCGTTTAAGACCATTTTCATCGAAAAATTCGAAAATTACAGACATTTGGGCAAATTGATAAGCACTCAGTTCCGAGGAAGAAGAGCGCCAAAAAGCACTGATGTGATGTCAGGAGTTTTTGCGCACATGTGTTTTTGTCTATTCATCTCTCGAAATACTACTGAACCTTCAAGCTGCTTTTGGCGCTCTTGTTCCTCGGAACAGAGTGCTTATCAATTTGCCCAAATGTCTGGAATTTTTGACTGAAAATGGTCTTCAACGATTTGGTTCGACTCACTGATCACTGACTCTATGGTCAAAATCGATTCTGTCCGACCGTCCGGCCGGCCGTTAACATGCTAACTCTCGAACGGAATGACCTAGACAGTTGAAGTAGGTTTGGGAGATAAATATCTCGATTAAGTTCGTTATTGGTCAAAATCGGCCAGGTGGTTTCGGAGTAACAGAAAAAAAAAATTTTTTTACGTAACAAATTTTAAATTCAATTTTTTCAAGATGCAGTTTTATCATAAGAATCCATTGATATCATTCTCAACTCTAACAAACTAATAGTTTCGGAGATATGATTTTTCAAAATTTCAATAATTATTCTCAATTCTATATGATTTCATAGAATACTCAAATTATAATTTGCTGATGTATGTAAATCCAACATGAGATGAGTCATAGACTTGCGTTTTGAATTTAATTATGAAAATTCTTGTAAATTGACGCACAGAAACCAAATTCAAAGAGTGGGAAAGCCCTGTGGACAGGAGCTTTGGTTCTATTTGACAAATCATAACTCCGAAAGTATTGGCTTTTCAGAGTTGTTAATGATATCAGTGGATTCTTATTTAATTTATTTTATTTTATGAGAGCTCTATGCTATAAGTTCTATCATAAGAATCCATTGATATAGTTCCCAACTCTGAGAAACCACTTTTGGAGATATGATTTGTCAATATGTTTGAACAATAGCGCCAAAGCTCCTGTCCACAGGGCTTGAACCAATTTTTGTAAATATTGGGATAATAAAATTTGGCTTGGAGGTTTGTGCGGAATTTCGGCGGAATCTGACGAATAGTTCCTGAAATGAAAATTTTTAGAAATATTTAATTTTTTTTTATAGTGATATGTATATTCCTCATGAAATTTTGCAAAATTTCAATACAATCAGATAAGTATTTTTTGAGTTATTCAGGAAATAACAACAAAATTTCAGATATGTAGGTATAACTCCGAAACCATTTGGCCGATTATTTATTTATTTATTTATTTATTTATACATACAATGTATGAATATACATTATGACCATAAACTTACTTAACCACATTTTGATTCGTAACTTACACTAAAAATGGCAATTCGCTTTCTCTTCACGTTCGAAAGTTATCGTGACAACGGACGGGGGACTGGAGGACCGACCATTTAAGTTAGTTCATAGGCCTACCGGCCAAACGGCTTTGATGTTATACCCATCTGAAATGTTCTTGTTGTTATTTTGTCTCTAACTCAAAATATACAGAATCGCTCTAATTTTCGCAAAATTTTGTGAATATCGCATCACTAGGAACAAATAGAAAAAATTTATATTTCAGCAACTATGCGTCAAAATCAGCTGAAATTCAGCATTAAACTTTGAGCCACCATTCTACAATATAGTACCTACCGAAGTTCAGCTCGATGGACCTCGTATAAGGCTGAATAGCCAATGGAACATGTGCGGCTCCTAACTTCAACTCAGTGTTTTTCTCAAATTTTCTTGAAAAAATTTGTTTCCTCTTCTAGTGATACAATTCTCATGATATTTTTGGTGGAACGAACGGAAGGCACAGACTGGAATATGACTGCAGCAAATCAAATGAATTCCTTTGAAACCGCTCAAAATTCGAAAATTACAGACATTTGGACACAATGATAGCCCTACTTAGTACGTAGTACGTGTGCCCAAAAATATCTATACCTACGAATGTTTGTGGTCAATTCGCAAACATCAGAATTTGTTGGTGATATTCTACCTTTGCATTGCGATATGTTCGTAATTAAAATTCATTTTCAGATTGCATACTCCTACGGATTCAGGCATCTCATTAGAGTACCACTTATATAACAGAATATTTGCAAACATTACCAGTTGTTATTTGTACGAATAGAAGAGTTACTTGTTGATTCGAGCGTGATAAAATATTCACAACAAGATTCTGAGATATTAATTCGAATACCAAAGTCAATGTCCTCTTAATGGCCATGCATAGAAACGGATCAATTTTCAGGATACTGCAGATCATCGACTAAGGAGTCAATTCTCTGTGTTTATGAACTAAACCATAGAAATATAAATAGATTGAGCAATGCCACAGAACAACTTAACTATACTGAAGCGTAAGTCGGCCTTCCTATCCAAACTTTATTTGGCTAAGTGTAACATAATAATATGTCAATGTCAAATTCGAAATATTGGGTTTGATTATTGATTAATCAACAATTAATTAGTCGAATTTAAGACAGTAACCAAAATAGAGTGGTTAAGACCAATCCCTTTCAATCATAACCAACTGGCCATGATAGAAACAGATTGGTCATAACCACTGTTTTGGTTACTCGCTTAAATTCGACTACTGTGTTTTCTGCCTGTGTGTTCTACTTTTTTTTAACTTTCTGTCATTCTTGTGTTATTCTTCTATAAGCTCTATGATAAACTTTGGAAGATGATAGCTGTGATTATTCATCATTTTACAATTCCATTATTTGCGAATAATGGTCTCAAACGATTAGGTTTTCGAGTAACTTTCGAAAGGACAGAGATAGACTGAAATGTTTAGGTTAGGTGGCGCCTCCCAATACGACGAACAAGTTCGTTAATGGGCATAATCGGCCCAATGGTTTCCGAGTAATAATTTTGTTTTCAACCAATACAAATCCGATCGATTTGAAACTTGGGAAGTAGTTCTATAATATAAATAAATATGTATATTTTGTGAAATTTGTATGAATCGTATACGTTGAAAATTAAAAAACAAAATGTATGTCACGATAACCTGAAAAGGGAAAGATACAGCGACTTGAAATTTTCAGGTTAGGTTGTGCATCTGAATGCGACATTTGAGTTTGTTTATAGGCATAATCAGCCGAACGGTTTTGGAGTTATGCCCATCTGAAATATGGTTGTTATTTCCTCAATAACTCTTAAAATAGGAAACCGATCTAATTCAAACATGATTATTAATTGTAGAATGCCATCGCGGAAATTCGTGAGAAATTTCGTGAGGATCATTTCTCTAGAAAATTTTAAAAAAATCATTGGAAAATATTATATACATCAAAAACTAATCGTCCGATATGGCTGAAATTTTGCGAGAGCCTTCAGAACCTAACTCTACTACAAGTTCCAAGTTTGAACACGATGGGATCAAAATTTTTGGAGATCCGAGCAACCTTGTGTGAGTTTAGTAGCTGGATGGGTGATCATTGCCTCGATAACTCTTAAATGAAAGGAGATAGGGACTTGCGTTTTGGGCATAATCGGTCTAACGGTTTCGGAGTTATACCCACCTGGAATATTATTTCCTCGATAACTCAAAAAATATAGACTCGATCGAATTGAAGCTTGGTAACTACTTGTAGAATATCGACATAATGACGTGTATAAAATTTTGAACCGTACCGTACCCCTAGAAAATTTTTAAAAAATTACGAAAAAAAATTGGTTCAAGCACTGACGTGAAGTCAGGAGCTTTTACGCGCATGTTCTATTGTCCATTCTCCTGTATTAGACACTCTTTTTGCGCGTATGTTCTGGGGAACATCGCGTTATAGTTTTGCCCAAATGTCTGTAACTTTCGAATTTTTTGAAAAAAATGGTCTCAAACGATTAAGTTCGACTCCCCAATGAAGAATTCGAGGTCAAATTTGATTTTGTCCGGCCGGCCGTCCGGCCGTTGCCACGATAACTTGAGAACGAAAAAAGCCAGCGACTTGAAATTTTCAGGGTGGGTTGCGCATCCCAATACGACGGACAAGTTCGTTAATGGGCATAATCGGCCCAGTGGTTTCCGAGTAATAATTTTGTTTTCAACCAATATAAATCCGATCGAATTGAAACTTGGTGGGTAGTTGTAAAATATGAACCTAAGCACGTTTGTGAAATTTTGTGCGAATCGTATTGCTAGAAAATTAAAAAAAAATTATTAAAAAATATTTTTGTTGTCACGATAACTTGAGAACGGAATGAGATAGCGGCTTGAAATTTTCAGGTTAGGATGTGCACCAGAACGCGACATTTCAGTTTGTTTATGAGCATAATCGGCCAAACGGTTTTGGAGTTATAGCCATCTGAAATTTTCTGAAATTTGGTGGTTTTTTGTTCCTCATTAACTCGAAAAATACTGAACCGATTGAATTCAAACATGGTTATTAGTTGTAGAATGCCAACGCGAAAATGTTTGCAGAATTTGGTGAGGATAGCATTTGTAGAAAATTTTTAATAAATCATAGAAAATAAAAAAAAAAAATTCTATATATCAGTAACTATTCGTTTAAAATTGCTGAAATTTTGCAAGAGCCTACATAACCTAACTCTACTGCCAAGTTTCAAGTTTTAATACGATCGGTTAAATATTGTTGGAGATTCGAGCATTCTTGTGTGAGTTCAGTAGATGGGTGACCGTTGCCTCGATAACTTTCGAACGAAAGGAGATAGGGACTTGCAATTTCCAGGGTAGGTTGCGTATCCGAAAGGGAGAGTTGAGTTCGTTTTTGGGCATAATCGGTCTAACGGTTTCCGAGTTATACCCACCTGGAATATTATTTCCTTAATAACTCAAAAAATAAATATTCGATCGAAATGACGCTTTGTAACTAGTAGTAGAAAATCAACATAAAGACGTGTTTAAAATTTTGTAAGAACCGTACCCCTAGAAAATTTGAAAAAAATTACGAAAAAAAAATTTTAAGAATCGTACCCCTAGAAAATTTTAAAAAAATTACGAAAAAAAAAATTGGTTCAAGCACTGACGTGAAGTCAGAAGCTTTTGCGCGTATGTTCTATTGTCCATTCTTCTGTATTGGACACCCTTAATCGAATTTACCATGGTAAATTATGTTGTCCATTATCCTGTATTGGACACTCAATTCGAATTTACCATAGTAAATTCGAATTGAGAGTGTCCAATACAGGAGAATGGACAACATAATTTACCATGGTAAATTCGATTAAGGGTGTCCAATACAGGTTTGCGTTCGAAAATTAACTCCGTAGAGTAACATTTACTCCATTGCGTTCGAAAACTGAAAGGTTGAGTAAATTTTACTCTGTGACAGTCGTCCGAAAAGTCGGACTATTCGACTCGGAGTTCATTTTACTCCTGTCAAAATTGACATAAATCATGGGAAGGAAAATCTAGTATCTTTGTCTAACTGTTTTATGAATGTTTTGTGAGGTAATTTAATAGTTTTTATACTGCTTACAATATATATTTATGATTAGAGTTACATATATGTGAAGAAAACAATAATAATAGGATCTTTCTTAAAACAACATAACCTATTTTCCGATATTGGCACCTTCTGTCACTGTCACTGTCAGCGTCAGAGTAACTCTAGAGTAAATCTGTCAAACCTTCAAAAACTCTACTCCGTGGAGTTAATTTTCGAACACAACTCTGAAGAATGGACAATAGAACATACGCGCAAAAGCTTCTGACTTCACGTCAGTGCTTGAACCAATTTTTTAATTTTCTAGTGCGACGATTCTCACATAAGTTTCTAGGTTTGTATTCTACAACTACTCCAAGTTTCAATTCGATCGGATTTCTATTGTTTGAAAACAAAATTATAACTCGGAAAATTGTGACGAACTTGTCCGTCGTATTGGGATGCGCCACCTACCCTGAAAATTTCAAGTAGCTATCTCTTTCCGTTCTCAAGTTATAGTGGCCGGACGGACATAATCAAATTCGACCTCGAATTCTACATCGGGGAGTCGAACCCAATCGTTTGAGACCATGTTCGGCAGAAAATTCGAACATTTTGAAATTTTTGAAGAAATTTGTTCTAGTGATACAATCCTCACGAAGTTTCGCAAAAATTGGCACGTCTGCTTTCTACAACTAATTACCAAGTTTCTTTTCGATCGGAACTTTATTTTTTGAGTTATGGAGAAAACAACAACATTTCAGATAGCTTTAACTCCGAAAGTGTTCGCCTCATTATTTCTCTCCGTCCAAAAGTTATCGTGGTAACGGCTGGCCGGACAGAATCGAATTTGACCCCGAATTCTTCATCAGTGAGTCGTATCTACCTAATCGTTTAAGACAATTTTCGGCAAAATATTTGAAAATTACAGACATTTTGGCAAAATAATGGTACGCTGTTCTCAGCATTTTAATAACACCAAATAGTAATTAAATATACTCTTGAAAGCAAAATTCTTCTATACTTTCCAATGCGAAAGTATTAGCAAAATATGTCGTGAAACGAAGGAGTCCCACAGTATATTATCTCTTGTATCTAGAAAGTTCATGAGCAACTGGAAAACTACAGTAAAACATTTAAAAACTCAAACAAATTGATAAGCACTCAGTTCCGAGGAACTAGAGCGCCAAAAACACAACTCCTCATGCTATCAAATGGTTCGTTTGTTCCTCCTCATCAGCTGATTGTGACGACAGCAGGGAGTGCTCTATTATATGAATAAATCGAAAACTAAATGAAAAAAATAGTTCGCATCAGTTACCTATTACCTATATTCAATATTTTCTCATCTTACCATGATTTCGCCAAAGGAAAAACACCGGAACAATGGGAAATCCTCAACCGATAAGCAGAACTAACTGTATGAAATAAAACTGTTGCCATGACGGAAAATAAGGTCCAATATAAATTTCAGTAATACCCACCAACACTCCCAAATGACTTCTGCTAGTTTCAGTCGAAGAATTTATTTATTAGGCAAAGATTGTATATATAGGACAAGGCATTGATTCATGGGGTAGCCTTCGAACACGTAGATGAGAGACGGCCTAGTTTGCTTCTATCGACCAAACTTTTATGTCTTAAGTGTTCAATAATTTTGAGTCATGCATAACTATAAACACTGAAATTTAGTATATGACTATAAATCGATTGGAACTTCCAACGACCCAAAGACCTGATAATAAGTTAGGAAATTATTCGATGTTAAAAAAGTGCCTTGATAAATCATATCTCCGAAAGTATTGGTTTTTCCGAGTCGGGAATGATATCAATGGATTCCTATGATAGAACTGCATCATGAAAGAAATTAAATTGAACAAGAGCGCTAAAAACAATTGAACATGCGCGCAAAGGCTCCTGACTTCATGTCAGTGCTTGAACCAATTTTTTTTGTGTTATCGAGAAAATAATGTTCCAGATGGGTATAACTCCGAAACCGTTAAGCCGATTATGCCCAAAATGACTTAACTCTTCCATTCGGGTGCGCGCAGCCTCCCCCAAAATCGTAAGTTCCTATCTCTTTTCCTTCGAAAGTTATCAAGGTAACGGTCATCCATCCAATGGTTTCTGATATATAGAATATATTGAATGATATTCAATGATTTTTTTTATTTTCTAGTGATACGATCGTCACAAAATTTTGCAGGAATTTTTGCGTTGGTATTTTACAACTAATAACCACGTTTGAATTGGATCGGTGTCGTGTTTTTCGAGTTGTTGAGGAAATAACAGCCAAATTTAAGATGGGTATAACTCCGAAACCATTTGGCTGATTATGCCTTTTTACGAACTCAAATATCGCATTCAGATTCAAAAGCTAACCTAAAAATTGCAAGTAAAAAATGAGTTTTACTAAAATCGGCCATAACTCCGAAATCGCTGGATGGATTTCGTCCATTAACGAATTTGTCCGAGATATTTACGCTCCAAACCCACCTTGCAAATTTCAATCCTCTAACTCCTTTCGTTCGAGAGTTATCATGCCTACGGCCGGACATAATCGATTTCGACCTCGGATTCTTGGGCAATTGGCAATCGGTCATTTGGGCAAATTGATAAGCACTCAGTTCCGAAGAACTAGAGCGCCAAAAATTAAATGTGGAAAATCATAACGGATTCATAAGACAAAACATTCCTAATTTAGACTGAAAATAAATTAATATTAATAAACTGAACAAACTATCGGTGACAAATGAAGCACACTCTCGTTTCATGGGTTGCACACTAGTAACAAGAAGTATAATGAACTAGAGATAAGGAAAGAATACCGAATATATTCTATTTGTAAGATTGAAATATCTAAAAAGGTAATGTTAAAAATATTGACGGGGCTTTGTATCGTTACAAAGCATTGGCTAAAAGCTGTATTGCAAGTACTTTAAAGGATACCCAAATGATCACCTTGTATTAACCAATTCCCGATATTTTTCCAGATGAGGTTAGTATATTAGTGTCTAGTGTCTTTGTTAAGAATCATGAGCTCTCCACATAAATGATCGAATGATGTCAAATTCAATAGAAACATTATGTATATCACAGATTTAATTTTCTAGAGCAATCATTACTATCACTTGAATTTACCTTCGAAAAAATCCTTCCGTTAATTTTCATACGATTTATTCAGACTACTTCTAGGCATAAAATTATAAAAATGAATTAAAAGTAATAAGGAAATATACTTAAATGTATACATTAATGAGTTTATTTCGATACTAGTTTTGGTCATATATCATAGAAATTATAAACAAGACTCCGCAAACCCTCATTTATAATTATAATATTCAATTATAAATTAGGTCACGTCAGCCCCCCTGTCAATTCGTTTCACTCTCTTATACCTGGCCAATTCACCAGCATAACCTTGTGGCAGCGCTCCAAAAAGCTCAGAATCTGATATTTCAGTGAGGAGTTGTTGTGGCAATTCTTTGAACCGCCTATTCCTGGACAAAGGCATATAACTACTGCGACTACCCCTGTTCGTATAAAAATACGGCGATTTATCTCCTGGAACAATAGATCTAGATTCTGTATTTCTTTTGTCTCTATCGTAACTTCCGGGATTATTCGCGAAATCTTCTGAATCTGCTTCTACATCATCATCGTAAGAAATCGAACTCTTATCACTAGATCTTTTGGAGCTTTGTCTATCTTGGAACATAGATGGTCCATTTTGATCTAATTCTTCCTCTTCCTCCATCTGTGGAGCATTGTTAGGGAGGAAAGATAAGGTAGGCCATAACCAATATCTTTTTCGACGGGCTGCTTGATGATATTGAGGTTGGACGTTTCTTTTCCTTCTCCTCCATTCCGCGGACGGTAAGCTTTCATTTCGAACGAATAAATTGTTATTGTCAATCTCTGAATCTGTAATACTATCAGTGTCACTTCGTTTACTAGGATATAGGGGTCTGTTATCTGATATTCTCATTTCATTTGAATTTTCTGCAGGATGCATCGTAGAATCTTCATTCTTCTCTATCTTGGACGTGGTAGACATCGCTATCGAGTCTGAATAATAATTTTCATCGTATTCTTCTTCCTCGCTGCCTCTTTGGTTATCACTCATTTCATTCAGAATGTTGTCCTTAGAGAGTCTCAATGAGATAATTTTGTCACTATTTCTGTTTGAATTGACTTTCGAATCTGATATAATCTGTGCTCTATCTCTATTTACTTGTGAGTAGTTTTCATGAACACGCCAGTACAGCATTTTCCGTCCTCTAAATTTCTCTTCTTCAATATGACTCTTCGATTTTTGGTCAGGTTTGTTGGTCACTTCGTTATTTCGTGAGATATTGTCTCTTCGTTCTAACTGCTGCATAGTGTTCATGTTGAAACCCGGGTTATGAAGGGACTTCAAGAGGTTTCCTCCATGCCATGTGTTTTTGCGCTTCTCGAATTTGTAAGGGGTATTTTTCAATTGCATTCCCCCAATGTTTTGAAGCGAATGACTGCTCCTTGCTTGAGTATCCGATGTTTCACCTTCGTATACCTTCTTCGGGAAGTTCCTAGGTATCAAAGCACTTCGCCTAGAAGCATCATTCTCGTACCTAGAGATATTCTGAAATTAAAGAGAAAATCCCTTAATGTTATCTCAGTTACATGCAAAGTCTGTATGGCATCACCAGTGGACACCACCAGTGATACAATACCGAAATAGAGCAATTCAGGTTAGCCACTTCATCGCTCAGTATTCTCCCAAAGAGAAAAGTGTCATTCAGGGCAGATACATACCGGTTTCATTGATTGTTACCAATCATCAGCATAACTTAGCCACTGAATGACAAACGAACGAAGTAGTATTGAATTTAAACCCTATTGTGGCGATGTACTAAAAAGAATTTCTTACCAGCGCCTCCTAGAAAGATCCTTAAAAGCCCCAACACTCTGTGATGCGGAAATCTTGAGCGATGTTCAGTGACATTCATTCTTTTGTCGGAAGAGGAAATAAGGAACGGCAATGCAGTCTACGTATAATAGGACTCAAAGTAAAAGTAATAGAATAATAGAATTCTACAAAGCTGTAATAAGACCAACCATGACATACGAAGCGAAATCCTTACTGATGCGCACGAGCAAGATTAGGACTGGGAACGATACAAAAGAAGATAAGAGAAGCAATAGAACCACCCTGGTTCATCAGAAATGAGCCGATCAGTCAGATAACAAGAACACCGAAAATATAAAGAATGATAACAGAATTTACCAAATGAGCATATGAGAGAATGGAGAACCAAATAAATACTAGCAAAAAGGAAACAACAAACTACGACCCCGATGAGAATAAAAGAATTAAAAGATCCAGAACAAGCCTGAAATGGGCACTACAAACAATTCAAACAAAATCTACTAGCAGATCTACCTAGCCATAGATCCACCTAGCCAGCAGATCAATCAACCGGTAGATCTACATAGCCACCAGATCAATGAATCGGTAGGGGTAGATCTACATAACTGGTAGATCTACATAGCCAACATATCAATGAACCGGTAGATCTACATAGCCAGCAGATCCACATTGTTGGCAGATCCACATTGTTGGCAGATCTACGTAACCGGTAGATCTGCATAGCAGATAAATTTATATAGCCTGTTGATCTACCCACCCGATAAAGGTAAATATACCTAGCCAGGCCATCCACAAATGACCATTCAAATTACCTATCAATTTTATTTTCAATGTTCAATATCAACACTAACAGTAATCATCAACTTTCCTTGCATTAAAAATATTTGGATATTATACCGCAATTTCAACTGAGTGAGCTCTGAGCCATTGACAAATGACCATTTAACTTATCAATTTTATTTTTTTTTGTTCAATATCAACACTAAAATCGTTAATTCAGTTATCATCAACTTTCTTTGTATTAAAAATATTTGGATATAACATATAACATTGTAAATTTCAAGAAACTTATCGGAATCTATTCATCGGATTCATATTGTGGGTTTCTTACTGAAAAGTAAGATATATTTTCGCATGATTATTACCTACCGCGTAATCTTTATATCTTATTCGGATCTTACCGTCACATATCTCTTCCTTCGTTTGGAATTCCTTCTGGAATGGAATTGGTCTGAATAAGTGGCAAAATATCATCTAATATGTTGTCAAACCGATATGGAATCTATGATTTAACCATCTCCAAGCGAATCTACTTGTTATTGGAATATATTCGAACAAATTATTCCTTTAAAACGATTTTTGACATTGTCTTCAGCGTCTCGATTTGTCAAATTTGACTTCGGTGAGAAATGTATACATGAACGACTGCGTCGATCGTTGGAAAAGTCAGCCAAAATTCTGTGTGGTTGGAATTTCGAAAGAAAAGTCACTTTTTGCAATCTTAATTTGAAGTAACCGGAATGTTTTTTGGAAAAACGAAAGTCGTACTGGAGTCGTTTATTCTTTGGTCTTTCCGTTCCTACTCAAATATCCTTCCGACCTTCACCTACCCGGCCACCCATAAAGGCTTCTTTTTTCACCTTTAGCAAAAAACGGCGTTTTTGCCCGATTTTACGATTTTTTTAAAAAGATGCCACGTTTTGGACTTCCGTAAGAAAGTCCAGTACAGAACCGCCCTTTCTCTCACCGAGAATACCTCCGTTTTCATCCCATTTTCACGAACGTAAACGGGAAAAATCTTCAAAAAAAAGTCTCTTTCGAAGAAAGTTTCCTTGATCTGCTTCGGTTGTCGGTGCTTATTTCAAGATTTCTTTTAGTATTATTAACTAGTAAGCCATTAATCTACTATGATTATTATAAATTTGAGGAAGTACCAGTAATCCGCAAAAAAGGCAGATGCATCCTGCATTGCTCACATATCTACTCACCTTACCTTTTTCTTTTATACGTAGGCCTGAAGTCATGTTCCGGTCAGGATTGCCGGTTCCAGTGAACCTGAAGTTCGCATAAGGAGGCATCGAGGAATTGCGAGAGAAATCATTCGTCACTATCGCACCTTCCCTGGACCTCGGAGAAATCAAGAAATTTACGTATCTTTTACGGCGTCTGCCAAAAGGTTTGTCGAATCTCCTCTGGAAAGCTCTTTTGTTGGAGAGTCCATTCTCAGTGGCTCCTTTGTATTGCTTACCCTGAATCCGGTTCATTGTTTTGTAAACCTGGCTCGGATATTTTCCGACCAACCCTTGGTAATTATACATGGGATTCAGCCTCTGACCATTCGTAGAAGATGGTGCCTTATTTTGTTTCCTCTCATTTTCGTTTCTACCGACGTAATAGTAGAAATATTTCTGATTGTAACCTTGCAGCTTTTTCGCAGCATGATCCTCATTTGTGCCGAATTGCTGTCTACCCTCGCCCTTTCTCTCAACGGATTTGCTTGTCATGTCCACCACTGAATCCAAAGTAGCATCAGCTTTATCGTCAGGGTTTGTATTCGACAGGTCGCCATTATAATCTGAGTTATAACCACCGCCATCGGAATTAATGTCATTCCTTGAATTCCTTCTTGAACTGACGGCGATATTTTTACCAGGGATTCGCCTCTGATATTCAGGAACGTACATTTTTGCTGCTGCTTTCAAGTACATGGGAGAATCATTCCAATGATAGTTTCGACTTACCGGATGGTCACTGATGTAAGGGTTGAAATCGTTGGCATTTATCGTTCTTGCATTAGCATGTAGAACATTGTTTATGGTAATTTCATCATTTCTGTACGGTTCCTGCTTGGTGAACGAGTGACCACGACCATCTAGTTCGCCATAATTGCCATCAGTATCCAAATCAAATTCAGTTTGAACATCAGACATGGGATCGAAACTGATCATATTTACACTTTTACTCTTTTCGTGTGAATTTAAGGGTGACTTTTGCGAGCTAAGGGAAGTCATCAAGTCGGTAGACAGAGTTCTTCTTCGTCTGACATGTGGTTCCAACTCTGCATTCTCCAGATTTTCGTTAGGATCTATATTGTGTGTTTCTTCGTCCATCAAAGTGTTCATAATGAAACGTTTCTTCCTCTGAGTTTCTCCTAGGGAATCATCATCCTCTTCGTCTTTATCTGATTCCAGAGCTCCCAGTTCTCTCCTAACTTCCTCCTTTAGTTGATTTATCTTGTTCTTGATCTCACGAGCCACTCGCTGTTCATATTGCTCGTAGGTTTCCGTGGTGACCTCTGATTCATGCTCTGTTCTCTCGGCTTTCTTATCTCTAGGAGCACTTCTTCCGCGTATATTCCCTGAAGATCTATCTTTCCTAATTTCTCTCTTATTTGGTATCACTGAAGGCTTAGAGCACGATTCTCTCTCATTTGGATTACCACTGAGGGCTTCTTTGCTCTCTTTCGTGGAGAAACTGAGTTCTATAAATCGTTTACCGATGTCTTGTGCTTCCGGAAGTGAACGTTTATTGGTAGAATCATTTAGTGTTCTTTTCCTTGAATCAGAGTTTCTTTTTTTCGCTAATGGAATACTAGATTGAGCAACCAATTTATTTCCTCCTGCTCTCTTCTTGCGCTCAGGTAACAGTAGATTGCCCCCCTTCTGTTCCTCTAGAGGTTCTTCTTTCTCTTTTTGTATAATTGTATCGAAGCCTTCTTCGAGGTCCTCATCTTGCACGACTGCACTTTTACTTTCTTCCATTCCTTCCGCATTATCTTCAAGATCATCCTCTATTAGTCCCATGTCACTCAAGAGACCTTTGAGATCTTCCTCCATAACTTGAATCTTCTCATTAGAATTTCTTTTCGAAACACTGTTTTTCAAATTTTCAAACTCTGAGTCCGTTAGTTTGCTTTTTCTCTTCTTTTTCGATTTATTCTGTTCTACGTTCTTGTATTCACTTCCTGTCTCTTGTTTTTGCACTGACGCAGTGGATTTTTCCTTCCTTTTATGGAGTAGTTCGTCTTCCCGTTTTTGCAGTATTGAAATCTGTTCAGGTTGTTTCTTGTAAATTACACTATCGCGTTTTTGAACATATTGGTTTTCACGCTTGTGTAGTTTTTGATTGGATATACTTGGATTTTGATTGTCACGTTTCTTTTTTCCCATTTCGTTGTTGGTCGGATTGGTTTCCTCCCTTTTTATATTCAAAGTGGGGATATATTTGGCATTATATCTAGTTGGGTGCAGTTTGTTATGGATTTTGAAATCTACTAGCATAGAGGGGTAGTGCTTGTCGAGAAACTCGGCTTTTGCGGCTTCTAGTTCAGCCATTCTGATTGCCTCTTCACTCCTAGCGAATCTAGCAAGAGGATACATCAAGTTTAGGTAAGGTTCTTGTTGATCTATATTAGATCTTCCTCCATCTAAGGAATAAACACGTTCTTCTTTGATCGGCATAAACTTGAATGATTCTTGGTAGGGCTGAAATACAATGTCCAAGAGTCTAGTAATGAATGTAAAGTATCTTAAAATTCTAGGACTGATTTGTCAACATTGCCTATATTCTAGATATAGTTTTTTTTTACATTTCGTAATTCCCAATTCTAATCGTAGGAGAAGACCTTATAAAGCCTGTGGACGACAAGTTGTTTTATTTTAATGTCTGTATGTTTTTGCGCACATGTTCAGGGGGACAGCGTGCAATCATTTTGACCAAATGTGTGTAATTTTTGAATTTTTTTGCCGAAAATGGTTACGACTAGGTTTAGGATTAGGAATGCGACGGACATGTTCGTCAATTGGCCTAACGGTTTCCGAGTATTAATTTTGTTTTGACCAATATAGATCCGATCGAATTGAAACTTGGTAACTAGTTGTAGAATATCGGCTCAAATACGTATGTGGAATTTCCGGAGGATCGTATCACTAGAATATTTAAAAAAATTAATAGGTATCTTACGGTAACTTGAAAACGGAAAGAGATAGTGACTTGCAATTTTTAGGGTAGGTTGCGCATCCAGATGGGACAGTTAACTTCCTTGTTGGGCATAATCGGCCAAATGGTTTATATTTTTCACTTTAACTCAAGAAATACAGATCCGATCGAATTGAAACTTGGTAACTTCGTTGGTCGAATGTAAGAAAATAGACCAGTACAAATCTCGATCGTTGTAATCAAAGATTACAGATTATAGGGTAGTGCACTCTATAATTGTTTGTAATATTTCGATATTTTGGCAATGTCTTCACCTTAGACTGGGGAAGACCTAGTCTAAGATCTTCACCAATATAGACCCGATTGAGTTCAAATATAGAAATTTAATGTAAAATATGGTTTTGAAGGCTTCCGCAGAATTTCAACAATATCTGACGGATGATTTCTGAGATACAAAATTACCGCGCTTTAATTCGATCAGATCAGTATTTTTCGAGTTATTGGGAAAACAAAATTTCAGATGGCTAAAACTTAGAAAACTACTAGGTGCATTTTACCCAGCCAGATCATTTGGATTCCAAACCTACTCTGAAAATTATAACTCTCTAACTCATTACGTTCGAGCGTAATCGTGCTGACGGTCGGCCGGACAGAATCATTTTTGACCTCGGATTCTTCATCAGTAAGTCGAAAGTAATCGTTCGAAACCATTCTCGGCCAAATATTCGAAAAATACAAACATTCGGACGAATTGATAGGTACCCACTCTATTTATCTGAATAGCGCGCCAAAAATAGGATCTTGTTTGAAACCAATGTTTCATTTAAAATATATAAAATATGCAGAAGTGTCTTGTCACTGAGAGTCAATTGACATTCAGCCCATATTCATAAAAAAATGGGTTCAAGCCCTCTGGACAGGAGCTTTCTGGCGCTCTAGTTCAAACATACAAATTATATCTCCGAAACTATTGGTTTCTCAGAGTTGAGAATTATATCAATGTATTCTTATGATAGAACTGCATAATAAAGGAAATTCAATTCAAATAATAGTTTATTAAATGAGCAATCTGAGAATGAGAACTGCACCATGGAAGAATACAAATTAAAATAGCTGAACTGAATTTGACCCTCTCTCATAGAACAGGATGAAATGTACGAGTATGAACACAGATCATATAATAAAGCTTAGATAGAATAATTATAGCATTCTGTGAAAACATAGAAGTACGATTCATTATTGAAATTTAGAAAAATCATATCTCCGAAAGTATTAGCTTGTTGGAGTTGAAAATTATATCGATGGATTTTAATAGTGAAACTGCATCTTAAATAAAAATTGAATTTGAAATTTGTTGCAAAAAAAAAATTTTTTTTTCGTTACTCCGAAACCATCTGGCCTATTTTGCCCAATAACGAACTTAACCGAGATATTCATCTCCCTAACCTACTCTGAAAATTTCAACTGCCTAGGTCATTCCGTTCGAGAGTTATTGTAGACATTTTTTTTTTTATTTTGAAAATATTTTTCTGACACTTTGCGGTAACCTGGTCAATACAAAACTTCACATGCGTATAAAGGTCATGATTCTACAATTTGATGCTAAATTTCAGATAGATTGAGTGATATTCATAAAAAATGTGTTTTACTAAAATCGGCCATAACTCCGAAACCGCTTGATGGATTTCGCCCATTAACGAATTTGTCCGAGATATTTACGCTCCGAACCCACCATGCAAATTTCAATCCTCTAACTTCCTTTCGTTCGAGAGTTATCGTGCCTACGGCCGGCCGGCCAGACCGGCCAGACAGAATTGATTTCGACTTCGGATTCTTGATCAGTGAGTCGAACCAAATCGTTTGAGACCATTTTCAGCCAAATATTCGAAAATTACAGACATTTGGGCAAATTGATAAGCACTCAGTTCCGAGGAACTAGAGCGCCAAAAATAGTCCAAGCACTCCAAGCAGTCATTTATTTTCGTATCTCTAATATTCTGGTAAAATATTTGGTTTGAGAAAATTATTACTCACGAATAATGACTTGGAGGAAAGTAGACCATAGATATGAGCGTAAATAATTTTATTCCATCGGAAGACATAAAGTCCATAGTAACGTCTGTACGACGTCACAGAAGTGACGTAACACACCAAGACCATAGATGGACGTCTAAACGACGCCACATAGACGGAGATTACACAGTCATTCTGGTATCATTCTCGCATTAATCTAACATCAGTATCCCATCAATCCGGATCATCAGTCTACGCATATAGAACCAATTTCCCGTCAATCTCGCATAAATCCATGATTGATGTGATGGGAGACTGATACCTAATGGACCGTGCAACCTCCGTCATATAAAACTTCCACAAGGCGTCACAGAAATAACATCCCCTGGACGTCATTATTTGGTCAAATGACTGATGACACCATAAATGACCCTAGACGGAGATTACACATCAGTCTCGCATCAGTATTACCATCAATCTGGATCATCAGTCCATCAATCTACGAATATAGAGCCAATTTCCGTCAATCTCCCATCAATCCATGATTGATGTGATGCGAGACTGATACCAGACTGACCGTGTAACTTACGTCTTTAGATAGTATGGACATCATATTCCTTATTCGAGCTACCTGGTGTGCCACTAAGCGGACACCATGTTGGATATTCTGCATAATTAGGAATCGAATTTTCTTTCAAATAATGCATTTCATCTAGTATCTCTATAACTATATGCCAATTCGAAAACTTGCCAGGCCAATTATGTCACGACAGGGATGTTTTGAGAGAAAATGCCGGAACAGATCAATTTTTATTCCTGGCAAGTTTTCAAACTTTTAGGTGAGAAATTTTCGTTCGGATTTCCAGTGTTCATGGTTTCCTGTGTAAAACGAGTGTAAAAGTGGTAAGTTTGTGGGTGTTATTATAATTGATTCAGTTCAATTTCGGTGGATAAGTGTGTCTAGAGCTATCATTCCCAAGATCTCGCCGGTCTTTTCTAACAGGATGCAAGTCGAATTTGCGACTTGCAATATGGGTATATGTCAATTTTTAAATTTACGAAATACTCCAATTTAAAAATGAAGTAGATCTCTTCTATACCTCGCAAAAACTGGACTCCTTCCCAAAATTCAGTTATTCAATTAATTCACAAGAGAATGAAATTATCAGATACGATGTATTTACACTAAAATATTGCACGATTGCAAATAACCTTTTAAGATCCTCAAAATTCACATATCATTTCTTTATTTTCTCCTCAAGAATTTCTATTTTTAAAATATTTCGTGTATTCCGAAAAAAATTATTGCACAAGAGACGCTAATATAGGGTGTCGAACATAGGAATCTCAGAATAAGCTTATGCGGCGTTGCATTTCTATGTACATGGGTAGTTTTTAAGAAGGCTGTGGTTGAACAATTGGATGTTGATGATGTGAGAAGGTTGTGCACTTTGAAGGCATAGTATAGTGCATAGGAATATAAATTCATAGATAGTAGAGAAATGAAATTTACCTGTAAGATACCTATAGGTTTGCCACCGCCGTAAATGATCCCCGTCTGCCTTTGACTTGGCTTATGTTCTCCTAGAGATCTTTTCATCGAGTTGGTCCGATAATTCGACGTGTCGTACATTATTGGTCCTACTTGTGAAAAACCGTTACGTTCTGCATAACCGATGGGAAATCTTGAGTTCTCGAAGATAGGCTCCTGACTGGCAATTTCATCCTGCTGAATTTCCCTATATTCAAAAATGGAACCATTTAGAACGATCATATTTATATACCCACATAGGGGTTTTTAGTCTAGGACTCAAAATATCCCCTTTTGAAGAATGGTGAAGATGCCGGTGGCACTATGCTCTAGTAGGTACTTATACTAGATGTTGTGACATGTTTCTTTCAGATCCTTAATGACCGGGATGGTTTTTCCTTCATCTTATCTTTATTTCATTCACAACTTAACAGTCTTAGCAATTGATATGAGAATCATCTCATATCAAAAGGAGGCGTTGCACTGCGACCTTAAGGTCAGAGCTGTCAATGTCACCGCCATCTACAGCTCGCCTTCCAGTTCCAGAATTCTGATGAACTTCAGTATCTGGGATGGCTTCAAGGAGGCTACGTCTTCGTTCCTGCAGATTTCTTGCCCAAAGCACTCCTTGCGTTGGTTTGCGATGGTGAAGCATTCCATAATCAGGATCAGGAGTTTCATCCTCATCCCCACAGAATCTGCACTTGTCAGTTTTTGCTAGCCCTAATCTCATCATAGGCTTATTCCTAAGACAGCAGTGCCCTGTGAGGAAATCAGTGAGGAGGTGCAGCGTGTTTTTACTGAGATCCCTATACTTCTTGGATCTGACAGTGTCAAGACGTTACGGATGAACTTTTTGGAGACATTCCTGGAAGAAATCTCCAGAGTAGGTATATACCTCTTTTAGTTTCTTCTTCCATCCGAAATTCACTTTTCTAGGTTTATCTACCTACCCCACAGTAGGGTTCCGGGACAATAAAAGGGGTTCGTGCTCCTTTCTTGGCAAGTGTGTTGGCCTCCTCAATTCCTTTAATTCCCGATTGACCAGGAATCCAGACCGAATTTGTCACCGAATGAAAGTCGACCATTACAGTTTTGTCCATGCACAACTTTCAACCCCCTCACGTGAAAAATTAGAATGTGTGAAACACTGGCTTCAGTTATGATCTTAAGTAGGTATGTTATTAGTACGTTTCTTCTGAAGTTGAAACTTTTCCATAAAATGTTTCAATTCAAAGAAAGATTTCTGACAACGCAATTTCATCAATGTTATGAATGTGATGTAACCAGGTACAACCATGTAGAGATTTGAAATTCGAAGTAATAAAATGCCGAAATAAATTTCAAATGTCACTCCATGTTTTTCTCCATTAAAGGGTTCGTAGGGGTTGAAAGTTGTGCACGAACAAAACTGTAAAGGTCGACTTTCATTAGGTGACAAATTTCATCAGGTACCATCGTCTCAAAGTAAATGAGCCGTGACAAATTTCATCAGGTAGGTACCATCGTCTCAATGTAAATGAGCCACGACGAAGTGCACATACTGAAAACCTCTTTGAACTAACTATTTTTCAAAAAAGAAACATGTTTTCTTGAAAATTTCTGCACGCCTGTAATGAAGATACAAAGAATTTGCCAAAAAAGTACCACATGACCCACTTTTCCTATTCAAAACATTTAGAGGGTTGATGGGGATGGCACAGCACAGGGTGCAACAAATATCCTTCAAAAATGCATAAAAATTTGGTAAAAGTGAAACAAAAATTGACCTGTTTCAGGATTTTGTTGCCAAATATTTTTCTTCTGAGAAATTGAATTTTTTCCATAATTTTGACGCGCACAATACCGTCTTTACCATAAGGGCATACGGGACCCGTGCCCAGGGCCCCAATCCTTAGGGGGGCCCCGAAAGACAATTTCTCTCACATTTATTCTAAAAACATTTCTATCGGACACAGTAACAGTAAGCATCCGAGTCGAAAATAAAATTTACTTTTGTCTTCAAATTCAAATCAAAATTATGTTCATTTATCCAAATTAAGACAAAATCAAGTCAAACTTTGACCATTTTCTTTATGCGCGTATGTTCTGGGGACCATCGCGTTATCATTTTGCCCAAATGTCTGTAATTTTCGAATTTTTCGCCGAAAATGGTCTCAAACGATTGAGCTCGACTCCCTGATCAAGAATTCGAGGTCAAATTAGATTCTGTCCGGCCAGCCGTCCGGCCGGCCGTTGCCACGATAACTTGAGAACGGAAAGAGACATCAACTTGAAATTTTCAGGGTAGGTGGCGCATCCCAATAGGACGGATAAGTTAGTTGATGGGCATAATCCGCCCAACGGTTTCCGAGTAATAATTTTGTGTACAACCAATACTAATCCGATCGAATTGAAACTAGGTGAGTAGTTGTAGAATATACACCTAAGAACGTTTGTGAAATTTTGTTAACTTCGTATAGCGAGAAAATTTTAAAAAAATTATTAAAAATATTATTTACGTCACGATAACCTAAGAACGTTCCACAACTAATAACCATTTTTGAATTGGATCGGTTTTGTATTTTTCGAGTTATTGAGGAAATAAAAACCAAATTTCAGATGGGTACAACTCCAAAACCTTTTGGCCGATTATCGTGACATAAATAATATTTTTTGATACTTTTTTTTAATTTTTTAGTGATACGATTCTCACAAAATTTCACAAACGTGTCCTTTTGTGTTTGTATTCTACAACCACTCACCTAGTTTAAATACGATCGGATTTGGATTCGTTGAAAACAAAATTTTTACTCGGAAACCGTTGGGCCGATTATGGCCATTACTTGTATTATTCAAACTTTAACTGCATCATAAATATTGAAAAATATCCGAAATTATTAGTTTGTTAGAGTTGAGAATTATATCAGCGGATTATTATGATAAAACTGCATCTTAAAACAAATTTAATTTGAAATTTGTAATGTAAAATGTTTTTTTTTGTTACTCCGAAACCACCGATTTTGCCCAATAACAAACTTAACCGAGGTATTTACATTCAAAACCAACTCTGAAAATTTCAACTGTCTAGCTCATTCCGTTCAAGAGTTATCATGGTAGAAAAATGTGTAATTCGCTTTCTTTACTTTCCAAAAGGGCCCCAAATTATTGTGTGCCCAAGTAGAGCAGGGTCGATAATTTTTGAAACCGAAAAAAATTATAGTAGAATGAAACCCGTCGTAAAAAGATGAGAATATAACAGAAATGATAGGAAAAATAATTTACGGGCGATCTGAGGTCGGGAAGGGGAAGGGGGTGAGGTTTTAAGGGTAAAAAACGGTTTATCTCGATTTCCGGCCAAACTACAAGTCCTATGGAAGAAAGTTGATTTGCAAAGTTGTAGGTAATAAAAAGATCTACAACTTCTGTTTTCACACTTTTTTCACATAGCCTCAAAATGTATGTGAAAAATTCAAATACCCACGTTTTTGGTTTTTAATTTTTATCTTTTACAAAACAAATTTTCTTTTCACCAAATTCAGTAAAAACTTACCTTTTCATATCCCAAATACACTGTGATTTTTTGGATTTAAATTTTTTTTTTTTCACCTTAAATCGACTTAATATCGAAAAAGCATCCTAATTTTCAATCAAAAATTCTCACGTCAAAATATCTGCTTTTTTAAAAATGTAGGTAGGCTTTTTGTTCGTTGAAATCTCTACTTTCTGATGGTCTAAAAAAAATAAACATTACTATGGTAAATCTTCTCAGAAAATGCTTGGTTAATAAAGTTAATATTTTAATAAAGTTATAGAATCTTCTCTAAATTATATGCGTAGATGCTTATTTATCGCTATTTTAATATAACTTATACACCTGAGTGACCTACGTGAAACTTAGGCCATCAAAAGTTATTTCATACTACTACCTGTTATTTCGTAGCATTTTCTGAGAAAATTTACCATAGTAAGGTATATTTTTTTTGGATCATCAGAAAGTAGAGATTTCAGCGAAGAAAAAGCCCACCTACTTTTTTAAAAAAGCAGATATTTTGACGTGAGAATTTTTGATTGAAAATTAGGATGCTTTTTCAATATTAAGTCAATTTAAGGTGAAATAAAGAATATTTTGAATCCAAGAAATTACACTGTATTTGGGACATAAAAGGGTAGGTTTTAACCAATTTTGGGGAAAAAAAATATTTTTTTGTAAGAGATAAAAATTAAAAACCAAAAACGTGGTTATTTTTATTTTTCACATAAAATTTGAGGTTATGTGAAAAAAGTGTAAATACAAAAGTTGTAGATCTTTTTATTACCTACAACTTCACCATTCAACTTTTTTCCATAGGACTTGTAGTTTGGCCGGAAATCGAGATAAACCGTTTTTTACACTTAAAACCTCACCCCCTTCCCCTTCCCGACCTCAGATCGCCCGTAAATTATTTTTCCTATCATTTCTGTTATATTCTCTTTCTTTTCCAATGGGTTTCATTCTACTATAATTTTTTGTCACTTTTTGCCATTTTTAAAGGCTTCGACCCTGGTCTAAAGGGCCCCAGCTTAGCTTAAGACGGCCTTGGACGCGCAGTCTATATTTATAATAGAAAAAAACGTTTAAAGAAATCATTTGAACACCAGATGGCGTGAACTTTATCCTCTACATCTACAAGATCTGAACTGATAAGTACCTAGTAAGTACACTCATGCATATGCATATAGCATATAGTAGTGATCTGGCAATCCATGTATACCGTATTCAACGTCAGCAGTGGGGTATTTGTCTCATCAAATATTTTCTACACGAATTTTTCACAATAATTTCTGTTAGTCTAGGTTTGTCATCACTTGATCCATTCTACAAAAATCTTCCATAATTAAGCATGTTCGCCTACCTTTCATTTTTCATTTCGTCAACAAGAGACTTAGCTTGGATATCACAATTGAAGAATATACAGGTAAATAGAAAAAGAACACTAATTTTCGTCATTTAGTAGGTTGAAAGTAATATAAAATTGTATAAAAACTGTCAGATCTGTCAATTCGAATATTTGATTCGAGTTGACTATAAATTTTGCGAGCTGTCTCATTGGTAAGGCTCTATGTATATTTAGAGCTCTATCATTGGTATTCCTTAATTTATGAATTTATCTAGTCAAATGGTCATCATGACATAGATGCATCTATCTAGATCTAGATCTTGATCATGACAAACATCAAAATGAGATGGAATTAACGTAGGTATTTGTTGATTATTTATAGTTTTCCTCGGTCATTAGCTATAGGTCCTTTACAACAGGGCCATAGCTAACAGCTTTTCCGAGGGGGTAAAACGGATTCTGGCGCCCCTAACTTGAAAGAATAGAGAAAATATCGAAAAATACAAAAATATCTAGAAAATATTTATTCGATACTACTTTTTAGTGCTGTAATGAAGTCATTACGATACTGAAATAGGGAATAGTATATTCTATTATTCTAATTTCTAAAACAAGTTGCAGAATGGGCTCATATTCAAACACGAATGCGAAATTCGAAAACGAGCGAAGAAAGGAGCGAGTTTGCGAACGAATGAATGTTGGAATTGCCTTCTGCAACGAGTATTAGACGATATTTTCTCTATTTCAGGCAAGTTTTGTTAAACACTGTTGAAATTTAATGGAAAAATACGGATTATACGTCCTAGTGACTTTTGTATTGTATCTTGGCAGTTGGTGTGACTGTTACGAAAGTTGACAGATTACGGAATTTGAATTTGATTCGTACGTAGGGCATGGAGATCAGATTTAATATAGTTTCCTAATAGCATGAATGATTCAAAATTAGCAAGAAGTAAAGCCCTAGTACCTTATTTTTTTAATGAAAATAAAACTTTTTCCATCAACAATTATTTCACTATATCCAGATTATACATATTATATTGACAATTGACGTGTGTTGAAATTTGATAGGATCGAATATCAGTGCTGACTACCACAAAACGATAACTAGAAACAATGTGGGAATGAGTTCATTACGGCACTGTTTTAAGTGCTGTAATGAACTCATTACGATACTGAAATAAAGAAAATAAATTATTTGTCTTTATTAAATTTAGTTGTTTCATTATTCCTGTATTTCGATCTCTCGTTCCTTCACTCAGATCGATAAATTCTTATTGATTTGAATTCCTACAGCATAAACATAAACGTAAGTGTAATATCATAAATTTCTATTCTACTTAAACATTTTTTGAAAATTTTCATTTCGTCCGATATTTATTCTTCTTTTCTACTTGGATCAAAGATGCTCAACGATCTGAGATGCCAATTTTACAAAAATTTTTAAAGAAGTTTATTTTTTTCTACTTGGATCGACGATGCTTAACGATTTGTGTTGCCATTATACAGAGTTTTTTCTTAAGCAGTTTATTCTTTTCTACTTGGATCGAAGGTTCTTAACGATCTGTAAACCAATTGGAAAATTATACAAAGTTTTTTTTAAACAAGTTTATTTTTATTATTTAACAGTCTAATTAAATCGATTTTTCGAATACTAATTCTTAATTCAGAACCTGGCTCCGGTCCTTTATCATAGACCTAATATCCCATCCCATGGACGGAGCGTTATGGCGTTTTCCATTGACACGCTCGGAGCACTCGAAATTGATCTCATCTGTCATGCATCTGTCCAAGTGTCCAATTGAACCGAAAATATCTGTCAAATATGTCAGTGTGACAGCTCCGAGTGATCCGAGCGTGTCGATGGAAATCGCCATTAGAAACAGAGGATTGAAAGTTACATGTTGTACCAATCCTACTCTAGCTCCATCTTCTTCTCGATCCTCTTTAGATACATGTGAGAAGAGAGATGGAGCTAAGGTAGGCTCGAATCCTAAAATAGCTCCATCCTCTTTTCTTCCCTCTTTAGGGTCTTCCATCTCTCTCACATTAAACTTTCAATCGATTCCGTTCTGTGATTCCGTTCAAAAGTCAGCTGATGCTCCGTCCATGGGATATTAGGTCTATGCTGATACTCAATAAAATAACACGATAATAACTCATTCAATGATAAGTTATTTGTTATTTCCAATTGACCATGAAAAATTTCTTAAAATGCCTCAAATTGTCCTGATATTTTAACTTAAAATGTGACAATTGTCATATTTTTCCCGATTTTTCCGCAATGTCCGTAAATACTTAAATACTCAAAATGCTCGACCTTGGGGGAAAGTTTCGGACATTTTTCCAGGATATTTGTCCTTAACTTAAAAACTCGAGTATTTCACATCACTAATTATACCTCACAGATTAATCTGTGAATATCAGAGAAATATTTCTCTATTTCTTTTGTGTCATAGCCTCCTATATCTTATAGATATTATTAGATATAGGAGGAGATTAGTATTAGATATAGGAGGCTATGGGCATGGGCTATGGGTGAATATATTATATAAAAAAAAAATATATGTGTTCTGTGGAATATACGCTAAAGCTGTGCATAGATGCATAGAATTCTATGCATCTTGAGCTGTGCTAAAGTTTTGGTATATTCGGTGTTCTGTGTAATGTCAGTGTGTCAGAGATTTTTAATATTTCTCTATGGTGTAATTATTTTTGTTCTGTGGTCTGTGGTCTTTCTTTGGTACTGTTTTGTCTGTTGTGTTGAGCGGGTTTTTAACCTAACTAAATTTGGTTTGATTCGTGATCGAAAGGTATTCATGATTTTAATACTTGATTTTATATTTTTTGTTACCTAGTGATCGTGTACAGCATCTAGAAAGATTGCTTATTTTCGATAGTAAAATGGTCAGAATTCCATCATATATTCATATACTAATTCACCTATTTATTGCAAAAATAAGCATTACAAGTGTGAATTGCGCCTGATGAATTTTTGTGATTTTGAACATGCCGCTTAAGGAGTAGTACTTTCAAGAATTTTTAGTAAATATAAAACTCAGGTCATGATTATATTCATCGTACATTCAGATTCTATATTAATTTCTCTACATGCTACCTGAAATTTTCGATTTTTGTTTTGTTTTTTTTTGTATATGTGTGATCCATGTCACGGCATTGTTACGTTTTTGTCGTTTTGTTTGTTTTGTTCTTGTTTTCTCTCACATTGCTGTCAATGCGTTGCTAACATGAGAGATAAATTCCAAATTGTTTTGTTTACTTTTAACCATTGGTTGTTTGATTTGAAATGACCATTTTCATGCTCTAGTGCTAATTCATTCTTCTTTATTTTTCTTCTTTTATTTAATAATGGCTGAAATGTATTCTTTTCAGGTTTAGCTTTCTGTATATTCTCTTCCTCTAGAGTAATTGATCGATTTGTTCATTTTTTCTCTTCAGTATGATTCTAGTTCCCTTAGGACAATTGAATGTAGTTCATCTTCTGAATCCTTTGTAATTAGGCAAATAGAAGATAAACTGCATGAAATTGAACTTCATACCAATTGTAAAGATATAAAATTTAGTGCTTTTTCAGCAAACTCAAAAAATGGGTGATCGATATACAACAAATTCAGACTATGTGGATGTCCATGGCCGAAGTTTGAATGTATTGGTTTGGAAGGATGGAACAGTATATATACCATTTCATGAAGTTAGGAAATCTGGTTTCCATATTTTCCCCAAGTCAACTTTTATGCAAACCGCGGTTTCGAAAAAGTGAGCGAACTAAAATTTCATTGGAAACACCAAAATAATGTTTTTCTTTCAGAATTATAATGGAGGAATTTCACTTGTACTTACTTGGTGCTGCCAGAGAATTTTTGATACAAAGGGATATTGGTACAGTTGATCTTGTAGATATACAGAAAGCAATTGTAGAGTAAGTTCCTTGTTTCAAATATTTGATTATAGAAATAATACAATTTGAATCATAAATATATCACTGAACCTGTTCCACTGCAATAGAGGTGGTCACTTCTCGAAATATAAAAGTCAAACCATGTAATTGTATTTTTTCTCACATTCAAGATTCAGTTTAAAAGAAAAATAGGAGCTTAGGCTTAGATTAATGAAATAATATTTTAATTATGATTTTAGGTGTCATGATAAATTATCATCACATGTTTCAACGCCCCAAGCTAATATATCCTCTTCAGGAGTTCTTGGAAAAACTTCAACATCCCAAACTAATATGTCCTCTTCAGGAGTTCTTGGAAGAAATTCAACACCCCAAACTAATATATCATCTTCAGGAGTTCTTGGAAGAACTTTGTTGAGGAATCCTACTGAAGTCTCTTCGTCACATAGTCAGCTGAATCAATCCGTCAAATCAGAAAATTTTGGTGGCATCAATCGAACCAATAATAGGTCAAGGCCGAATACAAGTGATCCTGTGAATCCACTTCGACTTCCACATCAACAAAATGGTAGGTTAATGGTAGTAGTAGTAGTAATAAAATTTATTGAAACTATGTTCAGAGGGCTAATGAACTAGGTCTTCCTACATGTACAGATTTATGTTTTACATTATATAATTATTTATTTAGTCTGTGAGTGAAAGTAAGTACATATATCTATTTGAAATGCATGATGTTTCAGTTATTTATAGTTGGCTCAGCAGGTATACAAATAGTAGTTGCTCCAGTAACTTGCTCTTGGGTACCTGAAGGAGGGACATCTTATGTAAAATTGGATCGTTTGTATTTATGTTGTGTTGTTGCTGGATACATTTTTCATTCAATCTATGCATTCTGTCGACTATTGGCACTATGTGGGTTATATCAACAACTGGACGTCCTTAGGAGCCTTGATTATAACGTCGTGAGGATTAAGAACTAGCTCACCAATATGTAAAATTCTTAGGCTGGCCAGCTCTGGGCAATTGCAAACTATAGACCACATTAGTTAGGTTAGAATCATTCTCTTGGCGGGAGATCTATATACATATATCAAATTTTTTAACATGGAATTTCAACTTTGAGATGAAACTACCCTATTTAAAAGAGAATGTTAGTACAGAGACATCAAGTATTGGGTACCTTCATCATTAGTGCATGTTTTCATGTTATTTCCACATTAAAATCTACATCAATTTATTCTTGAATAAAAATTGAAACCAGTGTAATTCGAAAGATTACTCTATGTCGTAGATGACTTCTGTTGTGCGTCATTACAAGGCCGATTTAGGGCTATGTTATTATTTTTGACTGATTTCGAGTGAGCTTAGACTAGAGGTTCTTTTTTTCAATCCCGGGATTACGGGATTTTTTATTCACAATCCCAGGACTATCCCGGGATTAGACTATGTGGTTTCTAAATGAGCTCAAATGAAAAAAAAACTTGTGTAATTTCTTTTAAAATGTTCATAATGTAAAAGAACGATTCACAAACAATAATAAGAAAGACGCAAAAAAATACCCTTAAAAAAATCTATAATTTGAAAAAAAAAAAAATGGAAAAACTACTTAGAATTTTTCAATTTAATCATATAAATATTAAATTATCTATTGTTTCATTTGCAAGCCTGCTTTGTATCTTATTTCAAACGTAAGTACAGCAACCGAAAACACTCTCTAGGCTTCTACGCTGGTTGGAGGAATTGACATTAGGTAATTATATGCCTTTTCCATGTGATATCCACGAACTCCACCATTTTCAAAAATCGATATTTCAATCATTTTGTCTGATGTTTACAAGTTTGGGTTCAAGAAACTGTGAGAGAAACTTTACCTGATCACCCACATAGTTTCTACTGCTCTGCGAGCGTTTGGTTTATTTACTGAAACTATTTTTTCCTATTCGTTGGAGTTTTGACTCTCTACTTAATTAATAATTCGAATCATATCATGAAATGATATCCCTCCGAATGTTTCGCGTATACCCATATACTCATGATTATTCCGTTATAAGATCGCCTTTATTAATATTTGAAACAATCCCGAAAATCTCGGGATTAACCAAGTACAATTTCGGGATCAGAAAACGGCCGGGATCCCGAGATTCGGGATCCCGGGATTGTATTCTCTAGTTAAGACATACGTCAATCAAATTTGGTGAACATTTTTATATTTATTAATTATTTTGGAAATATACTATTTTGTTATGAAAACTTGATTCTAGATGGTTTAGAAAGGTTCACAGAATCTATTTCAACCGAAATAAACCTTAAGAAATTAGCCAAAGTATCTAAAAACAGGCGAGAAATTCGCGTGAATTTCAGGTCCATAAGAAATGCATGGGGAATTCAGTGCTCGGATCCACGGATGGATCGTAATTCAAATTTCCCGCCTAACCTAACTAATGTGTTCTATATGTTTGGCAGTTTGCTTTTCAGATCCACAGACCCTGCATGTTTCGTCTGCAGACTTGCCCAAGCGGTATTTGTACAGACAGTGCCCTGTCAGCAGTCCCACCATTACCAGAAGCTCAGCTCGGGGCAGCTGCAGGAAGTTTCTGGTATAGGATGGTTTAAAATCCACGGATTTTTTTGTCTGTGCAAGTCCTGGAGTATTTTCCCAGAGAACTATTCTGTTATTTAGCTCCCATTGTTCCATGGCTGATGGTAGTGGTCTTTTCCAAGCCCACAGAAGGGTTCCGGTCCAGCAGTTGTTACCCTGAAGTCCCTTTTCACAAGTTCATCAGCTTTCTCATTTCCTTCAATACCACAATGGCCTGGCACCCATAGACCAGTTGCTTTACAGTATTCCAGCATTCCCAAGACAGTGGGAAAGCTTAGATGGGTGATCCCAGGTCTCTCAGTGTGGCCTAGCTGTCCTTTATAATATAGATGTGCGCCCCCTTGAGGTTCCTTTTCAGATGCTCTTGAGTACAAATGTAGTAGGCAGCTAGTGTCTTTGTCTGTAAGATAGAGGGCTCATGTCCCAGAGGCACAGAGATCCTCAGTTTCGGACCATATACCCCAATCCCTGCAACCTTATCTGATTTTGATCCATCCTTATACCAAATGGATGTCTTTTTGTCCAATCGCTTAACAGGGTCCATCACTCAATGATCTCTTATGAAAGTTGTAGAAGGTGATTAGAAATCGAATATGGTTGGCAATACATCTAAGGGCTTTGGTCCAGTAACCTCATATTACCTACCCAGTTACCAGGTAGGGGTTTGCCTCTACGAGAAATTAAGTCTGATCTCAAGTGCTGCTGTGGGAGTAGTCTACAGGGTGTTTGGTAATTCGAGGTGATCCTTCAGGGTTGTGTTCGAATATTAACTCCGTAGAGTAATATTTACTCCATTGCGTCCGAAAACTGAAAGGTTGAGTAAATTTTACTCTGTGACTGTCGTCCGAAAAGTCGGAGTATTCGACTCGGAGTTCATTTTACTCCTGTCAAAATTGACATAACTCATGGGACGGAAAATCTAGTATCTTTGTCTCACTGTTTTATGAATGTTTTGTGAGGTAATTTAATAGTTTTAATACTGCTCACAATATATATTTATGATTAGAGTTACATATATGAAGAAAACAATAATAATAGGATGTTTCTTAAACGAACATAACCTATTTTCCGATATTGGTACCTCCTGTCACTGTCAGTGTCAGTGTCAGAGTAAATCTATCAAACCTTCAAAAACTCTACTCTACTCCGTGGAGTTAATTTTCGAACACAACTCAAAGGGCATATACTAGACGTCATTTGCAACAAATTGAGTCGAGTAAACCATGGACGGAAAATCTATGGTTACGAAAATATGGGGATTATTCAACTTTCTGGAAATTTTCTGCTTTTTTATCGAAAATACATAATTTTGTAAAAATCACTTGACTCTAAATATTCAATGAATATTTTTTCTAAAGCTGAAGAGATGGTTATCATTTCATGAGAAAAAGTATTCACTAAAAAATCAGATAACCTGAGATATAAGGGATCATAAATGGCATCAACTGTTTTCCTCGTAATATCTTGATGAAACGATTGAGAATTACTCGAAAAAAGTATTATGAACTTGGTGTACAAATTCAGGAAAAACTTCTTTGTTTCATTAGCTTTTAGAAAAGGTACATATGTCAATAATTCCTTCCCGAAATCGAAAAATATGGCCGGAAGCCCACTGCAATGAGACGTATTTTATTCCAAGGAGACAACCTATAACACAATGAAATTTCAGCATTTTTTCATTTTGAAACTATTTTTAGTTGCTCTCAGTTAACTAAGGATTATTTCAATTTTCATTTGATAAATACTATGAATTTTGTTTTATTTGCATTATTCCTACTCGTAACAAGCAACTAATAATCACATTCATAACAAGTAAAGGACAAGATAAGGAGGATAACCAAGTATCGAAAAAGGCTGTTACCTGCTCGGATTTCCGGCTATATTGTTTTATCTCGTGAGAAAATTTATTACATATGCACCTATTTGGAAAGTTCATCATCCAAGGAAGTTTCTTTACTTATTTGTACGCAAAGTTATTCATAATTTTTTCGAGAAATATGCAATTGTTTCATGAAAATTGAATAAGAAAAACAATTGATGCCGCTTCAGACTCTTCATTTTACAGGTTATTAAAATTTTTGGTGAATGACTTTTTCTGGAAATTATCCTCATCTCATCAGCTTTCAAAAAAACTTTACTTCTATATTTAGTGTTGAGTAGTTTCCACAAAATTAATTGTTTTCGATGGTAAGTCGAAAATCTTTCAAAAAGTGAAAATATCAATATATCTCGGTAACCATAGACTTTTGGACCATGCCCAGGAATGCACATTTGGCTATTCATGACTTGTCATGAATAGAAGTGATATGATATGAATATTTACCAATACATTAATATACCTGAGTACATAAATATTCATGAATATTGGAACCCAAAATATTCAATGGATATTCGAATGAATAATTGAATCATGACATAATCATGAATAATCATTCATGGATATTTGTTTGAATGAATTATTGGAATAAGTTTAAGAGAGAATATTAAAATGGAAAAAGTCCCAGGTTATATTATTATCCGGTGTTTTATTCCACCATTACCACATTACAAAGCATGAGACACCTTTGTGTACTTAAAAAATGTTCATTAATGCACAGATACTTTAATCTTGTGGGAAAATTTATTACATATGTACCTTTTTGGAAAGTTCATCAAACAAGGAAGTTTTTTCACTTATTTCTAAGCAAAGCTGATTATAATTACTTCAAGAAATACACAATTTCATGAAAATTTAATGAGAAAAACAATTAATAACTTTATTTGCCACTTTAGACTCATTATTTTTCAGGTTATTCGAATTTTTGGTGAATGATTTTTTCTGGAAATGATCCTCATCTCATCAGTTTTCAAATAAACCTTACTTCTATTTGTTGTCTTGAGTAATTTCCATAAAATTGATTATCATCAATGGTAAGTCGCAAAAAGTTGAAATATCAACATATCTCAGTATCCATAGACTTTTGGAGCATGGTTCACTGGATTCGCATCGTTTGAAATGACCAAACACACTGTATATAGCTTCTGTGACACCAACACAGGCAAGCAGTTGCAGTTTCTGCAATCGCCTGATAGTCTAAGTTTTTGTCCACCATGCTTAGGATTGTAACCAGGTAACTAGCTCTAAAGAGCTCAGTGAATGGAGGTACGATATATTCAGGACCTTTTTGAAGCATTGCTGGAAATCCATTGAAGTGAAATTTATGAAGTAGATTGTAAAAAGAACTGATGGAATTTATCCCGAACAAGGTTTAGACAGTAAAGTATTTTTGAACAGATTTCGCTGTTGTCTTTGGAGGACCATAGAACTTACCATGCTTGCATATTTATCTATAAGCTAACAATTACCAAATTGATTGTTGTATATCTCGTTTGAACAGTAGGAGTTAATTTTGTTTTTACTTAGCTACTCCAAAAACGAATGTTCTGCTAAAATCTCCAGTTCATATGATGTGTAGAAAGTTCAATCAGATGGGCAATAAACTTGATCTATACTCAACATCCATTGGACTGTTTCAAAAAGGAAATAAAGCATACTCTGACTAACATAATATGACGTTTATGAAGCTAATGCGAAATTAATGTGCAGGGAAATCACCATTTTTCACTATTAAAATGTTTGTATATTTGTACATGCTATTCACTATTATTATGTTTCTTTCCACTTCCATATTTTTTTTCTATTGTGATCAATTTCACCAAACTTACCACATCATACCGTTTTTTTTCTATTATGATTGCTTCCTGGGATTACTTGAAGAGATTAATATACTACATTATTCAGCTTTAAACTCTGTTTCACAGTTACTTGATTACATCTGTAAAAGCTCTCTTGTAATTGGATCTTGTGCCTGTTTGGAGAATAAACAGTTTTTTCTTCTTCATACTAATTTTAATAAATAAATTATTTACAGATAAACCTACTCAATCCAATTTTGGTGATAACCATAATAGAACAGCTTCTAATTTAAAAGCTGCAGCTCTTAATAGGAATCGACAAAAACAGCTTAACCATTCCCAGCAAAATGAACCGAATAAGCATTCCCAGAACAATGGCAGAATAACGTCAAGGAGAAATAGTGATTCGAAATCGACTAGTGGGAGTGATGATAATGGACAACAGTACATCAAGCTTTCCAATCTCAACTTGAAAAGGATAGAATTGAAGCCGACTGCTCAAGACGTAAGTTTTTTTGTTGGCTAATTGAAGAAAATAGTTGATGGAACAAATTAATACTACTTTATACAAAAATTTTCCAGTATTAGATTTGTTTGTTGATTTTTGTGTAACATTCGATTATGCATATTTTAACTGTCAGGGTGGGTTGCATAAAGCCTCCATTAGCTTATTTATAGATTAAATTCAATGGATTCATTAAAAATGAACTGGAAATCGACATAGAATCTCACTAATGTGGCAATTAAGGACAGTCAAAGTTTTATATCAATAATAGGTCATAATGCAATTACATTAGAATCCTTGAAGATAATTTGAAACTCTGTGATTGAGATTATGTCGACTTTACTCATGTGAACTAGTACCGGTGGATCAATGAGCTGGTCAATATACATAGTAATTCATCTATATAGTCAGCAGATCTACGTAACTGTAGATCCGTGTAGTCAGAAGATCTACGGATCTGGTAGATCCGTGTAGCCAACAGATCTAAGTAATCGGTCTACATAGAGCATATTGAAATATATACATTCACTGTTGGGAAGAAAATACAGGGCTGTGCCAAAGATGGCACAAGTTCACAGTTATAAACCAATTACTTAGTAGATCTAGCTATTAAATTCATAAAAATAACTCACTTGCTGAATCAACAGTTCAAATAGGTCCGTGGAATGGAATATTATATATTCACTGTAAGATCAACTTACAGTTGAATATAAATATTGAATACAAATATGACATAGGTGGCATATATCCATCTAACATACAGTATATAAATAAATTACAGAACTGTGTAGATGGCCCAATTATTTTCCCACTTTTATGTGCTGGGTACATAAAAGTGGGAAAATAATCTTAGCTAATGTATATTATCTATTCTTATGATAATAATAATAGGAGAGATTTTGGATTGTGGAGGATGAGTGGAAAAATAATGTACCATCCTGTATTTAATATATTCTTCCAACATCTTGATTTTTACAATTCCATCAGGTTCTACGTATATCATATCAAATAATTTCTCATTTATTCTCCATTCTGTAAAAATGTGTTGTCTAATTCCTGCTCTGAAACAATCAAAAGAGCACTTGAAATAAAGCTATACGGTAAAAGACGAAAATCAAATTAACAACCATCCTGTCAAGTGTATACATTCAAAGAATCAATAGTTGTAACGTTAAATCTGGGAGTTTCATTACTCACAATACTCCATTTCTCATATACGCAAATGTTTTAAAACGGTCATGTTTGAAAGTTCACGACTTTTCTTACTGAAACTAAAAATATAATAATATAAAACTAAAAATATAATATTATATAATCCTATAATGTCAACTTGAGGTAATTTTTAAATAGGTGATAATATTAATATGAGGACTTTTAATGAACTTTGCTTGAACCTCAAAAGAGATAAAACAATATTTTCGAAATAGATTGATTTGAATAGATTCTGTAATAACGATAATCATTTAAAAAACGGAATAAAGAGCTAATAACTGATTAAAAAGATTTCAAGAATTAATCCCACTACAAACATGCGAGGTGCATGCCTTTGTATAGTACCCATGTAATGGAACCAACTGTGCAAATTATATGAATAATAAGAAATAACAATTACAAAGTAGATGAATAAAAAATAATGATTAGAATAAGAATGATATGCTATGATAAAGAATGCAAATAAAGAAGGTGTAGATTGTGACCGTGTACTCACATAAGATATACACATTGCTCATAATAATTCCAGACAGAGTTCTATATTAGGCACAGACAAAATCTCTTTTCATCTAGAATTCGGTCACTACTTTTATATAAACAATTTTTCCATGATATTTGAACTTAGGTAGTCCATCATTGTTGAAATGAAGAATTTTCCAATAATAATTCCATTTTCATCAAAATGAACTCCAAACGGCATACAATTTTTCATAGTCCTTGTGAGAAATGTCAAAGATTAGTCTGGTAGGTTATTTATATTCAAGATTTTTATTCATAATTTAAACTAAATATACTATGTTAAATGATAATTGTGGCTTTGTTTCTTTGCAAGCTCAAATTGCAAAAAAATAATTTAAACCAAATAGGGAACTATAACATATTGAAAAGATTTGCAATACAAAAGTCGAATTTAAGCGAGTAACTGGAGCAGAGCGGTTAAGACCATTCTCTTGCTAAACATAACCGATTGGTATTAACCGGTCTGTTCCGGTTACTCGCTTAAATTCGACTAAAGTAATGAAGTAAATGAGAATAATGATAAATCCCAAAACCTATAATAGGATATAGTTGGTGCTTGTAATACTCTTCATGAAATAAACGTTATTATTATTATTATTATATAATGACGTGAAGTCAGGAGCTTTTGGGCGCATGTTCCATTGTGTATTCACGCCTCATACGAAGTCGATCGATTGTAGAATGGTAGCTCGAAGTTATATGTGGAATTTCAGCTGATTCTGACGCCTAGTTTCTGAATTATAATATTTTAGATAATAGCTGACAAAAATTAACATTGCAAGTAGCTATCTCTTTCTGTTCGAAAGTTATTGTGACAATAGTCACCTATCCAGCCATTGAATTCACTGAAGTTCACTGAATTCATTGAAGTCTGCTCGGATCTCCAACACTCCAACAATGGAGATCTGCTAGTGTTAAAGTTTGGAAATGGGCTGCAAAGTTAGGTTTTGAAGGTTCTCGCAAAATTTCAGTGATATCGGATGGTTTGATTTTTGGATAAATTTTTTTTTTATTTTGAGTAATTTTTTTTTTATTTTCGAATAATAATATCTTCCCAAAATTTCACATACGTCTGTATGGCGGTATTCTACAACTAGTTACTAAGTTTCAATTTGATCGGATTTGTATTGGTTGAAAGTAAAATTAGTAGGAACTCGGAAACCGTTGGGCCTGTTGACAAACTTGTCCGTCGCATTTGGACGCTCCACCTACCCTGACAATTTGAATTTAAACCCGGATTCTTCGAACCTAATCGTTTGAGACCATTTGCGTCAAATCGAACATTTGGGCAAAATGATTGCCCGCTGTTCCCCAGAACATGCGTTCAAAAAACTAGACGACTTTGCAACATATGTTGTCAGTTGGGTACAGTAGGATTTATATAGGAACAATGTGCCCACTCTTGAAATTATTTAGAATGTGTTACTACATATGTGATTGTGAACAATATTTCTTGGTTTAGAATGTGATTATATTATATGGGTGTTTCCTGTTAATTCAACATCTTGCATGTATGAAATAAATAAATTATATCTGAATTTCAGGTGAAAGTGGTTCATAAGGAGGTATTCAATGAAAAGATAAAGTATTGGGTGCAATTGGTTGAAAATGATGCGATAGTAACAGATATTTTAGAAAAATGCTACGAACTATCCGATGATGCAAATATTGTTAAGCCTAAATTGAATGAAATGTTTTTAGCTCAGAATAAGGATGATGATGATGATTTATGGTAAGCAATCATTTTATTCAATTAAATATCTAACATTATAGGACTCCTTGAATACAATTGTGTTGGCAAATAAGCCATGTGGTTGTTTGCAGTAATATTTTCACTAAATTCACTACAAAGTTTGTTCTTCACTTCTAGGTCTATATGAAATAACTGTTGAAAAAGGAAATTTGCCAGATAACTGACGCTAATGAAATGCAGCTCATGGTTTTTTTTAATTCTGAATATTTTGCAAAACTTTTTAATATTACTACATTTTCCTATTTGAAAAAATTGATTATAAATAACGAATTCAACATGCAACTTTTTGGTGGGCTTCTTCCCCTGAACAGAATGCCTGTCAATTTGCCAAATGTCGCTAATTCTCGAATTTTTGGCCGAAAATGGTTCTGAATCATTTAGTTTTGCCTCACAGATTCTGTCCGGCCGGTCGTACGTAGGCAATATGAGAGTAGTGAAAAGGGTTGTTGGGTGGTTTCAGATTACACAAATTCTAATTTTATGAATTTATGTATTCAACACTGAGATTCCTCACAATAGGTCTCTTGCATGAATTTATTTTATTATTGGAATCTATTTTTATACCCATAAGAATACTGAAAAAGTTCAACCGCCGTCAAAAATTTCAATTTTCAATGAGAACAGTCCGTAACGTAACGTCATATCTACGCTCACTCTTTTCTCGTGTCCGTTTCACTCTTTATTCCAGTGTAACACAGCTCCCTATAAAGGGCTCGTAGTCAGCATCGGCTGTTACAAGCAGATGGTAAATTTTGATTACGTTATCCATCATAGCAACGATTCAGAAGCGTTTCACCTCATTTGAAATTGCTTTTTGATTTACCGATTTTCAATACCGAAATATTCAAATTTTATAAATTTTGAAAGTGTATGAGGGCATACATGATGATCTCGTATTGAAGTAGATTCAGAAAAACATAAACATATGGTATTTCGTGTTACATGCAAGAGACCTATTATGCACCAACCTGATGTTTAGCATTGATGTTATATAATTTAACAACTCGTTGTGTTCTCTTTAGTATGGTTTGTTGACTGCAGGTAAAGAAATGTTGGGGTTTTAGGTCATTCGGGGTGAAAAGGATTCCTCTCTTCTGGCATTTACATCACTGGCGCTGTTGCCAATATGTACAGTACTGAAGAAGTAGGTGGTATCTGGGGAGGCATTGAAACAGGTACAAAAGGTTTTATAATATTGAACGATCATACTGATTCATGTAGATCATCAATATTCGACATCTTTTAGTAGTAGTTTTCAATCTTTGTAAGTTCAAAAATTCTCAATAATCCCTCGTCATTTGATCTGTATCTCAATAAATTTATTTTTCATAAATTTATACCTGCATATAAATACCTTTTTTACCTGATATTGAATAATTCTACCTCTTAGATCGAACTTTGTTTTTCATAGACTTCTCTACAATAAAAAAAACAACAGTCTTCATTCGATGCACAAAACCATTCCAACAACATTCAATTATGGCCCATTTCTTCGTACCCTAACACTGACCTGCGCAAAAACATGATGCAAACCATTCCTTGTACAGTACATTAAACGTTCTAAAGTTGCTGTAGGTACAAAGCTAATACATCAGGATCAATATATAACCTCTACGACTGTTCCCAGGTCGCATCAGTTAAACTCGGAGCTACTAGAACTCGGGGATCCGTGGTCTAGCTTCAGTGGAGATGGGAGTGGATTCCAAAAGGGAACCTAGTAAATGGGCGCCAGGCAAATTTAATTCTTCCAGATACCCCAGCGTAATGTAATCATTCCTAAATTTACCAAAAGATTATTCACGCTGAAAACAAAGAATTTATTCCAGTAGCTTACAACCCAGATATTTAGATTCAACAAAAAAACCAATGTGAAACCCTGAATAAGGTGCGGCGGAAATTGTACGTAGATATTCTGCCTTGATTCGAATACGCGTCACTTGAGCTCAGGCGCATCCACGTTTTTATCTATGATCATATATGATTAACACAATCTTTCCCCAATTTCCGCTTTACAACAATAATAATTTATATAATTTGATGATATTAAGTTCAGGTCGTATATAGCATGCATAAGATATATTTCCAATAACTTGCGTGCTGGCTATTCCTATTCCGTCAATCCACCCAGCTATTCTGGTATCCTCCTCTATGCCTATTCCTGAATATAGTATTACTTCGATGGTCTACCAATACTGTCCTCTTTCCCTCGGTGCTCGTAATCTGCAAACCTGGATTGGATGTCACACAGCGTTGTTTACTGATCACCTTGTATATACTCGGGATCTGCAACCCTGCGTTGGCTGTCTCACTACTTATTGACCACCTAGTATATAATCCAATGCCTCAGTTCTACTCTTCCTAACATAAAAACCCTGATGACAGAAAAGAAACCATAAGTGACTCCTCTCAGATAAGAAATAAATGAATCTCCCCAATGCATAATAAATTCGGTTATCAGAATATCAAACAGACAAGTTATTCGTTGTTATCTAATACTTATACACTTCGTTCATACCCTGATAGTCGGGGTTACCTTGTATAAGTTTGCTTCAAAACTAAATCTGGCCGTGCCTCCACCAAATAATTCTTCAAGCACACAGCAATGTTATGGATACAGAAAGATAATTACAACATGAATTGTTTCTATTAGAAATGACGATAATAGATCATTTAACACATACCTGTCAAAGTCACCAAGAACATTCACATGGTCAACTTGGATTTGCAAAAGGTCTTTAAATCCTCTTTCGAGATAAGTGAAGATTACCTGTTATCTTTCCAAATCAAACCAATATAACCCTCACTAACTTAATTCGATTTTCGAAACTATATCCAACTAAGAAGATTCCAATAATTCTTACAAAGTTTCGAAAATGCGTATAATGAAATGCTTCCTCCGCTGAACTTCCACAAAATGGACGATCTTATCTGACCGACGCCGACTCTGACAAAATTTCAGAACGGCAAAACGAAACAATATTGCCAATTCATCCGGTTTCGTGAACACAATTCCTTATAAGTCGATTGGCACTACCGAGACCCAACCTCAAATTCATTGTCAATACAATCGACAAATGTATCGCCAGCAAAACATAAACCAACCTCTGCCTGGATCAAAAAGGAATGTTACGAATAAATTTATAAATTCTATTTGGTCTGGTAGCGTTGTAGAGCAGCTCTTTATCTGAGTAATAATATTATTCCCTTTCTTCCAGTTAGCAATGATAATGATTGAATTTCTCCTTGTAGGTACCGTGCTATTGTATTTAAAATCGGTCCAGTAGTAAAGGTACATTTTGTGGATTTTGGTAATGACAGTGCAGTATCTGAATTAAGAGAACTTCCTGAGGAACTCAAGTCGATACCTGCCCAAGCTATTCGAATTTGTTTATCAAATAACTGCCCTCAAACAGAACATGAAGTAGAAGATGTTATTTCAGTCCAGTTCATTAAGCAAGTAAGTTGAAATTGGATCGTTGTTAAACGTTAATTAAAAATCACTGATGTACAAAAATAAAGATTTCTTTAATGAAACATTTTATTTGGTCCATCACAATTAAGTGTGGAAGATAATAATGATAATCTTTATTTTGAATCATGTAAAGCACATCTACAACATAAAACTAAATAGTGTCGACAAATACAACTAAAAATACTTCCCACCCCTACTGAGCATTAAACAAACATCAATTCCAATACTGGAGAGATACAAAAAACTGAACATGGTACAAAAATACCTATTTCCATTTTGTATTTAAATACTTTATTTAGAGAACCATTTTGTATTTATGGTATCTCATCATACCTGAGTACTTTGGCTATCATCTGTATTTGTTTGACATGAGAGCTATGTTGGACTTGCTTGCACACCCCCAGATTTCAATACCGTACATACAAATTGGAACAATGATTGTTTTATACAATCAGATCTATTCTGTATGCGCATAGCAATATTGCTAAGAAAAAGATATTGCTTCCACAGCAAGATTCAAAATATTGCTATTCTGATCATCGATTTTGAAACGTTTTGCTATCCATATTGATATCTCAGCAACCTCATAGTAGTACTTGCTAAGAGCATAACAAGACTTGGAATATGACAGAGACCACTTTTTTCTTACAAGAATTCGAAAATATTGAAAATAGGTAGGTCCTTTAATAATATACAATATGCAAAATAAATAAATTATATACAGGGTGTTCCATCTCAGACGAGCCACCCGGTGTATTTCTTATCCCAAATTTCCCGAAACATGTCGAATGATTTTGTTCGGGGGACATCTTTTGACGTATATTTGAGGCTTGAACGAGCAACCCCCTAAGAGGGGCGCTTCAACCCCTCAAAATTGAATAGGGGAGAGGGGTTGAGTATACTTCATTTGAAAGGTCTTGGAATCCTCTTTACAACGGTGTATGAAAAATGTAATTTTGATGAACCGTTTTCGTCAGAAATCAATTTTTAAGCTCAAATGAGCCACCTTGAATATTTTGGTTGTTTTTACAATGTACAAGCCCATTTTTATTGGGCCCTTTTTACGAACTTAAAAATCTTTAAAAATTCACATTCTTAAAAAAAATTAATTGTCTTATCATGCTTACAATCAAAAAAATAAAATCTGCGTTTTTAAATCAAATGTTCAAATTGTTCTCCATTAATTTCCATACAATAATACAGTCTTGACTGAAAATCGTCTCTAACATTCATACAACGTTGTGAACAGGGTTCCAAGACCTTTCAAATGAAATATCACTCAACCCCTCTCCCCTATTCAATCTTGAGGGGATGAAGCGCCCCCTCTTAGGGGGTTGCTCGTTCAAGCCTCAATATATGTCTAAAGATGCCCCTCAAACAAAACCATTCGACGTGTTTCAGGAAATTTTTCCATGACATAAGAATTATACGGGGTGGCTCGACTGAGATGGAACACCCTGTATGTTGGTGAGTGTATTTATACATTAATTTGTCTAATAAAATTTACAGTATTTTTTCTGACATACTAAGTTTTTATATGGGATGGATCATGTTGCTTGAATGGGCTGCGAACTGTATTCATTACACACTTGTGGAGGAATTATAATATTATAAACTGAGCAGCTAATGATCCTGCAACCTCCTGTATTGTAGCCAATATGTGTAATAATTACATTTCTTTTTTCAGTATGAGGATACAACATGTGTAGTTAATAAGACTAATAGAAAAACTACTCAACCCCCCCAAAAGATTTTGGAACCTGTTTTCATGGATAAAATTAAATATTCCACAGTATTGACTGATAAAGATGTTGTGAGGATCATCTCTCACTCTAATGGAAAACTATATTTACGTAACAGGGAACATCATGAAAAACTTAGAGAAGTTGATACTGAGATCCAGAATTTTACAAGTAAGTTTCTAAATTATACTCCTTCTTTAAGGCACAGATATAGGAAAAGAATTGAGTTCATTTGTGATAAAAATAATAAAAGCATATATTAAAAAAAATATATATCTGGAAGTGCTATACAGAACTAAAAAAAAAAAAAATTATGAAGTTTCAAAGACTGATGGAGCAAACTGTATTATCATATTACCCTTATATGCATGCCATTAGCTCAGTGGTTAGTGTTGGACTCGAGACTGGAGAAATTTTCTGGTCAGACAGTAACGGCCATCATTCCCTGTTGTGTCGAAAATTAACAGTGATGTACCTAAGGTAGCGTAAGAACACAGCGAGAAAGTCTACAAAGAACACACCTGATTCTCCTAACTCACACAGCTCTTGAGAGCACGTGAAATGTGTTGTTGGAAGACCTAGGAGGAAACCATAAACTGAGGTAATCTAGGTGGCCTATCCTGAGAGGATCTGCTCTCTCAGAGTGTGAGACTCCAATTTTTGTTAGGTTACTCGCAAAAAAACTCTTGCACATTCCTCGAAGTAGTTCTTCGTCTTGCCCTTACAGCATCCCCTAACAAAATAGATGAGTTGCAAGCGGCAGGGATTTACAGGCTGGAATAATCTTCAATTCTGTCACGTAGTTCGCTCTCATTCCACCTAGACATCTTATGATTAGTATGACGATCCTAACTTTATGCCTTGGATACAGGATACCCAGTCCGAATATTAAATCCTTTTTATTTTTCCCTCTTCTGTTCTTCTCTCATCGCCACATTATTTTCGGCGGCGGAGGAAAATTCGATAACAAACAATTCCTTGAGCTCTTTGTCCAGCAGGACTATATCTGGCTTTATGGCATGGATCTGCCAAGATGCGATCTCTGTCATTTTCAACAACTGCTTCAATATCCAGAGGAACATATTGTAGCACTGGTTCGTTGTCTAACCATAAATTATTATTATTATTATCAGGCAACAGGAGTAGAACCAGTATTAGAAAGACTACAAAAACTTTGTACAAAAATTCATCAGCAACCAAAACAAAGTAAATATTAGGTTTGTTCCTACAGCGGCCGAAACCGTTCAGTGAACGGTCAGCCGACTGAGCAGTGGTGTAAAAGCATTATTTTTACACCATTGTTTCGGCCACTGTAGGAACAAACCTTATATGGATTCACTAATGCATCACTACTATACTAATCCCTGTAATAACATCTTTTTCAAATTGCAGTGGACCTCTGTAGTCTGACAAACGTTCTGCAAGGCATCGAATACATCGGATTATCGAGTACTAGTACTGTAGAGCCCAAGACCACCCTATATTCCGGACTTCTTTGAAAAAAATTACCTTGTAATCCGACAAATTACAGATCAAAATATGTAATCTATCTGAACTACAAATGTACATATATTCAACAGCGATACGCATGTCGGATTACAAGGGACGCCGGATTACCGAGGGTCCACTGTAATTTTGATTTGTAAAATTAAATTGTATAGAACTGATTTATTCGAAATGCACAATTTTTAAACTTTTGTCCAATTTCACCAACTCCGTATCTCTTTCCGTTTATTAGATCCCAATGCTATAGACCACATTAGTTAGGTTAGAATCATTCTCTTAGCGGGAGACCCATATTCAATTGTTTTAACAAGGAATTTCACCTTTGAGATGAAACCACCCTATTCAAAAGAAAATGTTAGTACAGAGACATCAAGTATTGGGTATCTTCATCATTAGTGCATGTTTTCATGTTATTTCCACATTAAAATCTGCTTCAATTTATACTTAAATCAAAATTGAATCCAGTGTAGTTCTAAAGATTACCGTATGTCGTAGATGACTTCTGTTGTGCAGCATTACAACGCCGATTTAGGGTTATGTTATTATTTTTGACTGATTTCGAGTGAGCTAAGAAATACGTCAAACGAATTTGGTGAACACTTTTATATTTATTAATTATTTTGGAAATATACTATTTTGTTATGAAAACTTGATTCTAGATGGTTGAGAAAGGTTCACAGAATCTATTTCAACCGAAATAAACCTTAAGAAATTAGCCAAAGTATCTAAAAAACAGGCGAGAAATTCGCGTAAATTTTAGGTCCATTAGAAATGCATGGGGAATTCAGTGCTCGGATCCACGGATGGATCGTGATTAAAATTTCCCGCCTAACCTAACTAATGTGGTCTATACCTTCCTTATCTTGGACACAAAATTCACGTTTAATCATATTCAATAAAAAATTTTTAGGAGAACCCGTGAATAAGGTAGTCCCTGGTCAAATAGTACTTAGCAAAAAGGAGAGTTCGGGAGAAAAATTATGCCGCGCTATTGTGAAAAAAGCAGAAAATAATATAGCCACTGTACACTTCATGGATTATCACATAGATGAGGATGTGCCTATCAATGATCTCTATGGTATCAGTAAATCAATAGCGAATCTACCGGCTACTCTACTTGAGTCTCCTGTATTAAAAGGATTCAACATTGACAGGTTTGATGATAATGCTGCATCTCTACTTGATGAAATGATCGTGAATCCCGTAAAGTTCACTGTGGTGAGTAATTTATAACAACTAACAACAAATTATTGGTTCTTTGAAAGGGGTTTTCCATACGATCGCAATATTCGCATTGCTTGCCAGTTTAGCTAGCAGTCGTGATGCCATATGACAGATGGATAATACTAAGATGTTCATAAACTGGTGTATGCAATGATTCAATTTTTTTTCCATTTTCCGGAACACGGTAGATCTTTAATTTTCTCTCCTGTGGGTAGTGCTATTGAGAAGTTACAAAGGATTTATTGTCATTCTGGGTTGCGTTTGAACATTAACTACAGTAGAGTAGAGTTTTTGAAGGTTTGATGAATTTATTCTGGACTTGACTATTCTCCATGATAGATCATTTTAAAGCATTCAGGGACTTACTAAGGCCACAGCCCACTATAGAGATAGCCTGGAACACAGTCTGACAACGCCGCAATTAATCGTCTCTTAGAGGCATACTCCTTCACTGCGGTAGCGCTGGATTTTGATGAAATTTCGACTATTTCATCATTTTTCAAATGATTTACTGTCGAAAAATGATGAGGACTTCAATAAGATCTTATTTATGATGAATATTTACCGATAAAACAGTTTAAAACAATGTAATTAGGAGATGAAGTGTTGTGATTTTGGACACTTTGGGATTTAAAAAAAAAAAAACTAGAAGAGAGCACGGATTTTCAACTTCAGATTCGTTTTCTACAACCCAAAATTAGCAAGTGAGTAAATTTTCAGGACTATTAGACAGTTCTGGGATGTTCTAGACCAAAAAATTATAAACTTGAATGAAATTCTCAAAATAAAAATATATTCCGAAACATAACTAGATTATATAAGACTATAATAAGGTAGGCTAATGAAAATTGTGATAATCATCTTAGAGTTTGTCTTGTTTTGGTTCTTACTATAATGGTAAGTTTCTGCTATCTACAAATGTTTCTGTTCATTTTCCATTCGGTGGACAATAACATTGTAATTCGTATTTTATACAAAATTCTTCAAAAGTTAATTTGCGAAATCATAACAAGGTGAATTTAGAATGATTTTTGAATGTAAACCACAACTACAAGTCTATGTGAATTCAGAATATCAATTCAATGCTACAAAGAGTAAATTCACACAAAATTATTTTTTGATCTGAACTGTGTAAAAATGTTGATAAAACAAATTGATAAATTCCGAATCTGAATCCCCATTAATTATATTTCTGTAGCGGGAAATGTTTACTTATTGATCGAGGTTGAGACCATCTGCTCGGGTAAAGGTAAGATCGAAAGGAAGAATCCATTTCAAATCACTGCAGAAAATATGAACATTTTTAATGAATAATTTAAGATGTATAGTAAGGTCCTTATTGATTTCAACTGAAGCATCTACAGATGAAAACTTTTGGAAATTGAATACATATATATATATAAAAATAAATAGATTCTTTGAGCTTCTTGATCTCCTATTCAGATGTATCAATTTTTGTTGAAAAATTATTAGAAAGGTCATCAAAATGTTTTATAAAATCGGAAGAAATGAAAGTTCTATTTCACTCATATTTCTAGTCCATCTTGTTGTCTATAGTCTCAACTGAAATGTACTCATCTTCAATAAGTAGAAATAATCCAAAGGAAATTTCACTATTTACACACTGCAGTTTAATCACAGAACATATAAATATCCGACCATATTTATCACTGCATTGCATTAATTCACATTTGACACCGTTATACACAAAAAATACCACGAAATGCCCGCGAAAATCAATAATGGTGAACTCCAGAATCAGAAGTAATCGTCCATTTTTACAATAACAAACTAACAAACGTTCGACTGACTTACGTCTCCGATCGGTGTTGCCATTTTATCATCTTCCAGGCTAGTAGATATAGTGCTAAGGCAAAATTTTAAATGTTGGCTGTAACCAGTTGAAAACCTCTTTGGGTGATAACAAGAGGTATATCTATCGTCTAATTCAGAATTAAAAATTACTTTAGAGTTCGTTATACAAATATCAGGGTTGTATTTGAGAAAATTAAACTGTTGTTGGCCCCTTGAAGACGACTCGTCGGATCACAAAAATTTTGACGCCATTGGATAGAGCAGAAAAATTGGCGATTTTAATGTGCGATTTATTTTGAAATTCATTCAATTAAATTTGGAAAAAATTCAACTATTTTACAAAATCTGGGGTTCGTTCGGATATCTCCGGAGCCACCCGCAATTTTCGAAATTTCTAATTTCATAAAAGGCAGTGATGTGAAGACAGGAGCTTGTCCGCGCATGTTCCATCGTCTATTCACGCCTAGTACAAAGTCTACCGAGCTGAAATCCAGTACTCGATTGTAAAATGGTAGCTCGAAGATATGTGCGAAATTTGAGAGGATTCTGACGGATTGTTTTCGTGAACGTAAAATTTTGAAGGAAAAATATATTTCCTCTAGTGATACTTACGATATTCACGAAATTTCGTAAAAATTAGCGCCGTGAGGGCATTCTACAAGTAAATAATTAATTGGATCGGATTTGCATATTTTGAGCTATTGAGGAAATAATAGCAACATTTAAGATGTGTATAACTCCGAAACTGTTTCGCCGATTATGCCCCTTCACGATCTTAACCGTACCATTCAGATGCGCAACATACCCGTAAAAATGCAAATGGCTATCTCTACAGGCCCTTTTCCCAAGTTCATCAGGCTTCTCATTTCCTTCAGTACCACAATGCCCTAGACCCATAGAAGAGTCACCTTATTTACTCTAGCCACTTGCTTTTGGTATTCCGGCATTTCCATGACAGTAGGAACCCTGGATGCATGATTCCACGTCTCTCAGTGAGCACAAATATAGACAGGTACTGTCTCTGTCTGTAAGATAGAGGGCTCATGACCCACAGGCACAGAGATCCTTAGTTTCGGCCCATATAATCCAATACCTGCGCCCTTATCTAATTTTGATCTATCCGTATACCAAATGGATGGACTAAATTGAATATGGTTGTCATTACATTTGAGGGCTTTGCCAAGAGGTTTGAGACGAGTTGGTCCAGTAACCTCATATGTTATCAGGTAGGAATTTGCATAAAGCAGGCTACATGTAAGTGCAAGGGAGGCAGATTAAGGATGACCTCAAGCGCTACTGTGAGAGTAGTATACCTAGCTCCTGTGGCACCAAAACTAGATCAAGCGGTTTAAATTTCTGCAACCGACTGCGTGTGATGGCCTCGTCAGTTTTTGTCCACCATGCTAAGGTTGCGTAGGTGACAATGAGGCATACTACTGCTGTGTATTACCACATTTCGGGTTTCAGCCCTCGTGTCTTCCCAAATAGCCTTTTGTAGGCCCACATAGCCGCTGTGGCTTTGGAAATAATTTTTTCTATGTGTTTTCTCCAGTTGAGTTCACTATCCAGTTTGACTCCTAGATATTTGCACTCACTGGAGAAGTTCAGGCCATTTAGGACCGCAGCTCTGAGATTCAGATTCCTCCTTCTAGTGAAGGGAAGCAAGGTGGTCCTCATAAAAGTAACAAAAATAATTTTTTGAATTTAATACATATATTTATGATGCACTTCATATAATGAACTGAGAACTTTTATATAATGCACTCTTTTAAATTTACAGGCTGTAGGAGCCTCCGAATTCGACTTGTTCATAAAGGATAAGTCTTTATCGGAAATGATTTTCCCTAATATTAAAAAAATAGAGACCCCCCCACCACCAAATAAAGTGGTAAAAACAACGAATTCTCATGTCAAAGTGGCTGAAGACGAATATGTTAAAGTGAGGTATGAGGATATGGTAACTTACGAGCCGCCTATGGGAAAACGCGACTATATGCTGACTAATTTTAAAGATTGCAATGATTTTACTGTCACTTCTACCGAAGAAAATGAACAAGATATGCTCAATAGGTGTACCTGTATAGAGGTCTCTGACCAAGAACCATATGAACCTGAAGAAACTGAAATGATTTTAGGATTTTTCGAAGGTGAGTATACCAGCTATTGTTTTTTTTTCCCAAATGAAAACCTTTTATAGGCTTACCCTGAGGGGGTTGGCTCTCTCAGAAGTGTGAGACTCCAGTTACTGTTTGGTTACTCACTAAAAAACCTCTCGCACATTCCTTGGAGTAGTTCTTTGTCCTGCCCTTCCAGCGTAACAAAAGATATGAGCGGCAAGCGGCCTTAATAGTTATTATTATTTATTATTATTATTATTATAGTAACAACAGTAAGCGGCGAACCGATGAGACTGTTATCTGTTACGCATGTTGTCCTTAAATTTTAGCACTTTTTACCTATTATATCACAGTACATATCACAGTTGATCTTGTAAATACTATAAATCATTCTGGTATAAATATATGTATATATCCGAGTGGTGTATTAAAAATTTAGTCCCTGAAAAGTTCCCGGCGTCATCACAGAATCCAGTCTTTGGCCTCCGTTATGTATAATGGACAAGTACCCTGCCCCATTCCATTTCCAAAGCATTTTTTCTCCTCTTCATAAAACTGACTTTTTTCTATTTCTCAGGCTGGTTTTCCTGTCACGCTGACGGTCGGCGCTGACGGTCAGCGCTGATCGGTCAGCTCGGATCCTTTTAGTATCGCGCTGATCACATAGAGAAATAGAAGGATGCTATTGTCTCTGGCTCACTGAATGTGGAGGCTTGTCGGTGCCAGCTAGTCAGCGGCGCCGGCGCGTACGTGCGCGTATATAGCTCAGCGCTGACGGCCGTCAGCGCTGCGTGACTCGAAAACGCTACCTATAGCTACATACATATTGACCCATCAGCGCCGACCGTCAGCGTGACAGGAAAACCAGCCTCAGAGTGTCGTTTTGGTACCCGGACGTAAAAAATTAATTTTCTAGTAGGGTCCTGATTTTTTTTTTCATTTTCGCTTTCGGATTCTTTTAAGTGTATCACAGACAATAATCCCGCAAAATATTATCAAAATCGATTCAACAGCGGTTTGAAAATTCTACGATTTTCTTAAAATACCCTTCATCTTAGAAACTAAGGCACAAGAGATGTTTGAGTGGCCATTTCTGACTCCTCATATGATCCTCTATTACCCCCTGTCCTATGGATCATTGCTCAGAAATCACCCTGTATATAGATAATTACATTTGGAGTTAAAGAAAAATCTTATGGTACTTCGTTCTGGACAAAGTCTATTGATCACACTGATTTTTTCCTATCTAATTTTTTTTTATGTTCATTTTTAGATGGTTGGTATAGGGCGTTGGTGCTTGACATAAGTGAAAATGGGATATATCAAATTCTTTTCGTTGAATATGGCAATATATTAGAAGTCACCAAGAAGGACATTAGACGATTTCCTAAAGAATTGAAAGAGATCCCTATTTTGGGTCTCTCATGCCAGATGATAGGTGAGAAATACAATATTGTGATAAATTTGATAATTCCAGTTAATTGGCATTTCTAGTGTGAAGGGTTAATAATGTAGTCTTTATTCATAATAAATTTTGAGAAACAGATTTCTATTCAGTATTGAAATGCGATTTCAATACAAGTGAATTCTAACGCTCTTCAGCTGTGAAGTCTTAGTGTCTTCTTCATTTTGTGATGAAGCAAACAAAGCGGTAAGTGATTGACACACATGCCTCAGTTGCGAAGTCCTTTGAATCTCCAAATTATTAAATATAAAGACATATTAAACTAAATTGAAAGTTATTCATTGTTGGTTACTCTCACTTCAGCGGTTGAAGCTGGTCCATTTTCAGATGGAGAAGCTTCAACTTTGTCTGTGTCTGAGAATATTGCAGCTATTTTGTATATTACATCATAAATACATTCAGTACCTAATCATTTTCTCAGTGACATTAGAAGTGTTACACCCAGAAGGAATAATTTCGTCAACTTGATATTTTGGCAATGTGGTTGTCTTACATCAAGAATGAAATAATAACATTTGCAAAACATTCTATCAACATGTAATAAATAAAAGTTAATAATGTGTTTGACCCTGTAGCTGAGTACACTGGTGTACATGGCTGGGTATCAACAAAATGAGATGGCGCTTGTGGCACCTTGTCCCAAGCGATTTAACAGAGTGTGTGGATGATTGTGCAAAGTAGACTTGACTCCTACCCTCGATATACCGCATATGTTCGATGGAATTTTAATTCTAGTTAACTAACTAACTAGTTAAGTCCATAGTTCTGTGAGCAATATGGGAACTTTCTTGTCCTGATGAAGCAGAGCGGTCACACAGACTCACTGCCATTCACCGACAACCACCAACCAAATTTAGGACGGCACACACAAAATATTGGTGAACGCTGGTATTAATCAGCCTCCATCCACCAGTTCAAATTTCCAACTTGTTTTGATAGATTCTGATGGTTGGGGGCGTGCGCAGTGTACAGATACGAGACAGAAATTTGACAATCGACACAAGATTCTCTATAATGTGTATAGAGTAAGTAAGTAAATAAAGAAATAACCTCATTTTGATTTTGTTGACTGACATGCAGGGTGAGTCTTTAAGTTTTACATTAATTTTAGTCTTAGATCCCTCTCATCAAATAAAACACTTTTAACGTTTACCATTTTTCCAAATTCTGCCCAGGTCAAAAGATACAGGCCTTTGAAATTTAAGTAAAAATCGGTTTTCCTTTTGTCGCTTTGAATGGGGATACAAATCTAGAAAAAAACAACATCCTCAGAACAGCAGAATTATAGAAACGAACTCATAGAAAAATAACTGTGATACATACTTCAAATGTCAGTCAGGAAAACTGAACATATATTTAAAGAGTAAATAAACGAAGGGAAAATTCATTTCCAGATATTTCGCGTAGGTATTTCCACAATTTTTCAATTACCTTTTTAACAACTGATGATTACCCACATAATTTTCATCTGTCAGATCAAAGAGTAGAAGTAAGTTAGACTGTCCGTGAAGTGAATCAGTGGATGTCACTGAAAAGTATAGAACAGTGTGGCAACAGTGCGTCTTGTATTTCTAGATTTGTGACTTTCGGCGATTGAACCTTTCGTGAGTTGTTACTTTCAGTCGTTGTTTCATTCTGGTAAATGCCTTTCTGCTTTTCTACGCATGTAAGTTTCTACGCTTGTTCTTTCTAGATTAGTATCATTCTGCAATTGTGTCGGGACCCGTAGCTTTGACTTGGTATTCATAATTAAATTAATTGTATTGTGAAGTTTTTTTGTGACATATATTCTCCAATTAACAGTTTTTCTCTAGTTCCACCCTTTCCGTAGTTATATACTCGCGAATTCATAAATCTATGAGAAATCAGCATAAAGAAAGCAGATAATGCTTATGCCATTATAAGAATCTTCAATAATTTAAGAAAATTAAATTATTTTTCAATATTTTTCGTAAAACGTATCGGTTTCGAGATATTCTTCATTGAATGTTATAAAATCTGATAAACATTCCAGAAATTTAATTGCTTTTATGAATCCGGCCCTGAACTGGAATTACAGATAATCGTGAAATATATTCAATTAATAATTTTTTACAGATATAATTCACGTCATTTTTAATTATGTAATTCCAACTAGTTGAATCATCAAACTTCAAATATGTTTAATATTTCATAGTGAAATATCAATTACAAGTATCATTCCACCTATTCAATCCTACTGACAACCCAATTTTTATTTAAAAGATTTTTCTTATAATTCTTATTTAACTCTGGAGATGTGAAGAACTATGTAAACATAACCAAACGAACAGTTCAACATAGAAATACTAGACAAAATAGGATATAACCTAGTAATCATTAAATTTCTATGCCTGCCTTGGTTCAATTAGAGTAAATGCGAGGTTTTGATCAAGGTTTTTTTTTATCCAAGAACAAGATTTCTTAAATTCCGAATTCTGTTAATCGGCTTGTTAAATTTGACTGAGAAATTGGTTCATAATATATTAAAATTTGTTAACAAATATATTATTTCGGTCATAGACTGATATAGTTTGAAATTGTTGTTTTTGTTTATAATGTGGTTGGATATTATATGATATCCATCATTGTATATCATTTATATGATGAGAATTATTTAAGGAATGTGAGAAGAGGAGATGATGAAATTGTGTATAATCTTATAGTGGATATTGAATAAAAATTAGTTCAGTGTTTAATAATTCAGGAAGAGTGGAACATCGTTTTCCAAATGCTGATTTAAGTTTATGAACAACTTTTAATAAGACAAAAACAAATTCATTGAATTTCTAGTATCAGATGATAAACCTTTCAGATAATTATACAATAATGAATCCTTTGAGGTTTCCTATGTTCAATAGATAAAGAAAGTACTGGCGTGTATATGCACATTGTTAAATATTTAAAGATATACTTTTTACCTGATCCGAATCTGAAAAACGTGTTTCATTTGAGGAGACGAATCTGTTCTTAAAATTAATGTACAACGTAAAGACCCAACCCTCACATGAAGTTTGGCGAATCTATAATATGAATTGTTGTGTCAAGTTGATGGGTTGTGGTGGTTGCTGTAGGACCAATGCTGTTTTGGTCGACGGCAATTGGTTGGTGGTCATCTATATACTTTGAAGTTGCTGTGTGATCACTGCCTTAAGGATGTATGGACGGACAAAGTTAGCTAAGTGATCAGCCATTGGTCCAACAGTCCAGTGTACCTTCTTTTCTAAAACATTATTCAGAATTTTTTGTAGTTTGCAAAACGGTCTCGTAGAGCGAACGGGTCCGCCAAATAACTTTTTTTTTTTAAATGAAATAAAAAAAAAGCTACTGAATATTTTCTCAAATTTCTTTTTTTATTTGAAATTACAATCCTTCCGGTTAATAATGAAAAATAATTTCATTCAAATGGCTGCCTCGGCTGGCCATGCAGTAGCCTACACGATCGGTCCAATTTTTAAGCACATTATCGATTGTGTGCAGCTGTATTTCACCAATTGCTTCACGAATATTGTCCTTTAAAGCGTCAATTGTCTCCGGCTTGTTGGCGTAACACTTATCTTTGACCGCACCCCACAAATAATAGTCCAACGGTGTCAAATCGCAGCTCCGAGGTGGCCAAACGATAGCAGCTCTGCGGCTGATAATGCGATCTTCCAAAACAGGGCAACTCCTGAACCAATTGGACTTTGTATGGCGTCATACCAAGGTCTTTACGCAAAATTCGTCTCAATGATGTCTCCGATATGTTAATTTCTTGAGAACGACGGTGAATTGATGTTGATGGCGCTTCACGCACACTTTCTGCCACAGCAGCAATATTCTCGGGTGTACGCACTGTTTTTGGCTTTTCACGCTTTGGTTTATCGATGAGGATGCCAGTTTCTTTCACTTTTTTCACAAGATAACGAACATACGGAGCTGACGGTGCTTCTTTTCTCCCAAAATCCGTACGCAATTTTCGCACACATTCTGCAACATTACATTGATTTTCAAAGTAATGTCGCAATATTTCCCAGCGTTGTTCAAGCGTATACACAACCATATTCGTTCAGCGGATGGATAAAACTAATTATCTGTCAAATCACACATGTTACCATTCACGAAATAAGCACTAGTTAAAAAAAAGTTAGATGGCGGAAGCTTTAGTTTTCTGATCGCTTATCTTGATGCCGTGTGCAACGCCTCTGTTGCCCAGTGGGTCTTCCTGTTCCCCTACCTACCGGGATCCGAATTTGAGATCCTAGAGCTGAAGGCAAAATTGGTTGCTCGCTCCTGTTGTGGTGTCACCTATTTTCAGTTTTATTTCCGTCTTTTCCTTCGTTTATTGGTTGCCCTGTCCTGAAGAAGCCAATTAGCAGAAACACCTGTCGGCAGGTACCAGAAGAATGATTTGTGTCAATTTTTGATTGCCCCTTTTGCGGAATTACCCATTAAACCTTCCTGCTTTAATATCTTAACATTCTTTCAATGCTCAAGTTATTTTCAGACAATTTATCGTGAGGATATCTGAGTAAAACCAGAGCAAGTCACATTTCCCTTGAAAATAAACACATTCCCCTTCTTTCAATTGATGATAGAGAATCGAAGAATATATTGGAAAAGTTACTTAATGTTGGAAGTATCTATGAGTTTAACTTCCTGTTATATTGTGTCGATAATCTCCGATACATAGTTGATATACCCAAAAAAAAGGAAATTCTAAAACAAGAAGGATTGGTGCAAAAACTGAAAATATAATCTTACAAGAAAATATTTTAATTTTAGGTTCTACAAATACAATTTGTTTAAATATAGACCTCAAAATTGGTAGTTTTGTTCATTTCATTGTTTCATTAAAATTAGAAGAAACAGGTTAAGAAATGAGGTTCTTATTTCTCCAGAAATTTCCTCTTTAGATAGAATACTGTATTAAACTACTTATGCAAAAAATTCAGGAAATTATGTTTTGACTTAGAGCCACTTCCACTGCAGATAGTAGTGATAGTCTTTCAATGCGAAAGGCACTTTCAGATTTATCTTGAGGATATATGATATAATTTTCGAAACATCTGGTTAAAACCAGAGCATGTCACATTTCACTTGAAAATAACACATTAATTTTTTTTCAGTTGACGATACAGAAGAAGTGAAGGTTAGATTGGAAAAATTACTTGCAGTGGAAAGTATCTATGAAATTAACTTCCTGTCATATTCTGTCGATAATCTCCAATACACAGTAGAGATTCCCAAAATAACAGAAATTCTAAAACAAGAAGGATTGGTGTAAAAACTGAAAATATAATCTTAAAAGAAAATATGTTATATTATCTCTCTTATAGAGAATAAGTTTTTATTTTATTTTCTACAAATACTATTTCTTTTAATATAGAACTCTCAATTGCTAGTTTTGTTTATTTCGATAGATAATTATATTAAAATTAGAAGAAACAGGTTTAGAAATGAGGCTCTTATTTCCTCTTTATTTGGATGACCGTATTAAATAGATTCAAGAAAAAAAACCAGGAAATGAAGTTAGACTTGGAGCCGCTTCACTGTGAAAGGCATTTTCAGAGGATATGTCTCAATGATAGAATTTTCAGAGCAAGTCATATTTTTCTTGAATATGTAAACACATTCCTTTTTTGCGTATTTGTTCCATCAGGAACAGCGCGGTCTCAAACGATTGGGCTCGACTCACTGATGAATAATCCGGGGTAAAATTCAATTCTGTCCGTCCGCCCGGCCGTAAGCACGATAACTGTCGAAATAAATGAGAAATGGCAATTATAGGGTAGCTTTGGGGTATGAATATCCCGGTTAAGTTCGTTAATTGGCAAACAAAAAAATTTAATTATACATTTTTTTTCTTTAAACTCTAAAAATAATGACCTTGAAATTCGGAAATCACGGATTGAGTTCAATTTTGGCATTTAGATGGCCAATAATGACCTCTTGGAGCGTAAAAAGTTTCATGCTCGATTTGAAACTCGGTTATTAGTTGAAAAATTGGTTGGAGCACTAACCAATTTTTTTTTGATTAATTTTTAAAAAATTTCTAGTGCTACGATCCTCACGAAATTTTGCTGGAATTTTCGCTTTGGCATTCTAGAACTATAAACCATATTTGAATTGGATCGGATTTGTAATTTTTTCAGTTATTGAGGAAATAACCAAATTTCAGATTGATATAACTACAAAACTATTTGGTCGATTATGCTAGTTAACGCACTTAAATGTCGTATTCAGATGCGCAATCTATCCTGAAAACAGTAAGTCGCTATTTCTTTCCGTTCTCAAGGAATCATGAGATACATAATATTTTTTCGTAATCTTTTTAAAATTTTCTAGTGGTACGGTCCTCACAAAATTTTACACAAGTGTTCATATCGATATTCTACAACTAGTTACCAAGCTTCAATTCGATCGAGTCTATATTTTTTAAGTTATCGAGGAAATAATATTCCTGATGGGTATAACTCCGAAACCGTTGGGCCGATTATGGCGAACAGCGAACTTAACTCTCCCATTCAGATGTGCAACCTATCCTCAAAATTGCAAGTCCCTATCTCCTCTCGTTCAAGAGTTGTCGAGGCAACGATCACCCATCCAGCTACTGAACTCACACAATGCTGCACGGATCTCCGACAGTATAGATCCGATCATGTTCAAATTTGGAACTTGGTAGAAGACTTAGGTTCTGAAGGCTCTCTCAAAATTTCAGCGATGTCGGACTAATAGTTTTTGATAATTTTTTTCAATAATTTTCTATGATTTTTTTAAAATTTTCTAGTGATACCATCCTCACGAAATTTTGCAAGAATATTTGCGTTGCCATTTTACAACAAATAACCATGTTTGAATTGGATCGGTTCTGTATTTTTCGAGTTATTGAGGCAGGTTATGGGCATTAATCACAGTTAGACGGAAGTTACACGGTCAGTCTGGTATCAGTCTCGCATCACATCAATCATGGATTGATGGGAGATTGACGGAAATTGGTTCTATATTCGTAGATTGATGGACTGATGATCCGGATTGATGGTAATACTGATGCGAGACTGACCGTGTCTTAGGAATGAGTAAATTCTCTATAAAATTTTAATTGTTACTTTCAAGCTACGAATACCTATCTATTCATAGATAATTAGGTATCATTGAAGATATTATGGAAATATGCAAATAATGTGTAATTAATGTAATACTCATAATTGTTTATATTTCAACCTAATATAGATTTTTCAAAGCAAAAAACTAACTTTTACATTAACCTGAACAACTCAGGTTCTATTTGTGAAAATCGTAAAAATTCATTATTTATAAAATTTACAAATGAAGGAATAAACATTGACTTATCGATATATTCTATGGTCATAGAATTCGAAAAATTTGGCGAATGAATAGAAAATAGATTTTTAGAGTGAAATTCACAGAACTTGCATAAGATTGTCAAAAAGCTGCGATTTGATTGGTTCATTCTTATTTTGTTTTAGATAGATCATCTCTAACCAATATCTTTAACCCTCCTCCTTTCACACGGAGAGCCGCTCGGCTCTCGCTCTCGCCCTGGAGCTTTTTCGGCTCCTACATCAGATTCTGTCACATGGGCTCCTATGCAGGAGCCGCCGAGTCAGTCGCAATATTTCTTTCACGTGCTATGGTCATTTATCTTCTCCGTCGTCGCCGTCTTCAACGACAAGAAAAACGTCATCGTCTCATTATAATGTGTAGTAAGCATTTTGGTATTTTAGCGCGCATGCTCTAGGGACCAGCGTGCTATTATTTCACCCAAACGCCTTCCAACCATCCGTTGCCTCGGTAACTTTCGAACGGAAAGAGACAGCAACTTCCAATTTTCAGGGTTGGTTGAGCATCCGATTGCAATGGGGCATAATCAGCCAAACGGTTGCGGAGTTATAGTCATCTGGAATGTTGTTATTTCCCAATAACTCAAAAAATGCAGCTCTGATGGAATTGAAACTTGGTAAATTATTGTAGAATGCAGATGCGCAAATTTTTTGAAAATTTCGTGGGGATCGTATCTTTGGAAAGAAAAATTTCTTGGAAAATTCATTAAAATTTTTCTACAAAAATTTTATATTCCCGAATTCATTTACCCAGTATTTCCACAAATACTATTCCCATCGAATTAAAATCCAGTTCTCGGTTGAAAAAATGTGGTCAAACAACTAGCGCGAGTAATTATTCACATTTTGACAAATCATATCTCCGAAAGTATTAGTTTCTCAGAGTAGGGAATGATATCAATGGGTTCTTATGATAGAACTGCATCATAAAAAATTAATTCAAAGCGTACCATCATGACTCACCTCATATGTTGGATTTACATACATTAGCAAATTATAATTATAGTATTCTAATGAAATCATGCATAAAATTACTAGATATTAATTATTGAAATTTTGAAAAATTTCATCTCGGAAAGTATTAGTTTACTAGAGTTAAGAATGATATCAGTGAATTCTTATGATGATATTGCATCTTAAAAAAAATTAAATTTGTAATGTGGAAAAAAATATATTTTTTCGTTACTCCGAAACCATCAAAATGATTTTGTCCAATGATGAACTTGCGCGAGATATTTATCACCCAATTCTACTGTCTGCCGGCTGGACCGACAGAATCGATTTTGACCATGAATTCTTGATCAGTGAGACGAACCTAAACGTTTCACACCATTTTCAGCCAAAAATTCGAAAATTAAAGAAATTTTGGCAAATTGAGAAGCACTCTGTTCCGAGGAAAAAGAGCGCCAAAAAGACGCGAATAGACAAAAGAACATGCTCGCAAAAGCTCCTGACAAAGACAAGATATACTACAAAGACCAGATATACTGGATAATATGCTGACTAGCGAGATCCGTTTTGGCACGTCGTGAAAGCCCCATTCTTCCCTTTGCTCCCGAGAGAGAGCCGCGGCTCCCCTTCGCTCGCCCGGCTCGAGATGCAGGAGCCGTACCGGCTCTCGGTTGAGAGCCGCACGGCTCAACGTCTTGGCGCGTCGTGTGAAAGCGCCACTGTTCCCTTTGCATTTCGAGAGAGTCGCGGCTCCTCGTGTGAAAGCTCCGTTGTACTCTTTGCATTTCAGTATGTCGAATCTTACTCCCGCTCGGGAGCGAGAGCCGAGCGGTTCCCCGTGTGAAAGGGGCCTTAATTCCTATTTTATTTACTGTATACACCCGCCTTAAATCCAATGCCTTGGTGCGGCAAGTTAATTGAAACAGCTACAGGGAGCCAATTATAGGATAAATTCAAGAGCGTTACATATGTGATATGATCAAGGGTAGCAGGCCAGCAAAGCATATGAATTGTCAGTTGGGACTACCCTTGTGCCAATGATTGAAGATTTAATTTCTTAATAACGTTTCGCATGTATATTTTGTCACATAATTTTCCTAGTGGGAATAAGGTTGAAATCCAAGTTTAAGGTAAAAAAAAAGATTTTTTAATCAACATATATAATAATTATCGAGTGGAGAAAATTAAAGCATATTATAATTACTATGTATATAGTTTGCTTAAAAGACTATTAAAAATGTACACAGTGGTGATGTAAATATTTTATTTTGATATAAAACCTATCAAAACGATTAACTTCAGCACCTACAGTCGTAGTGTTAATAACACTCATTATTATGAAGTTCATTTTAAACTTGGATATGTTTCAAACAGCTATATGTAAACAATTCAAAAATAAATCTTGAATTAACTTCTCAAGGCTAGTTAAAAATTAGGCACTTTGCTTTTTGATCACAACTTATATATAAAGTTATTTAATAGCAATAGTACTGCAATAAAATGCTCACAAAGATATTTTTCCTCAGTGTATATTATATTTCACGATTTTAAAAAGATTTATTATAAATGCATAAAGGAATGCTGCTTTTCTTCAATCACACATTACATTATTTAGACGTATCTGAATTTGACCTAGTTCTAAAAAAGTGGTAGAAATTATTCAAATTACATTGTAACAATTACACATTGATTAGTGCCTACAAACAATTCTTTAAGTAACTTCGGATTTTTCTACAAAATGATATCGTCAAATAGCTAAACAAAAAGATTGTGTGCAACAATACCTTGTGATCTCAATAATTGTTTCTGTTTTTTTCATTGGTTGAGGCAGGGATTTTCATTTTAAATTTCCTAGATGTTTAAAGTAAGTATAAAGTTAGATTTTTATCCTATATAAATACAATAGATTAAATATATGTATAGAAATTAGGAAAATGCGTTTTTCTGCCCCTTTGTGGAATTTACCGCAGTCTTTTTTTAATTATAATTGCAATTTCTGTAAGGAGAGTGGCTTGGACCAATATAATGTTATAAAGAAATGTTCCACAATTTTGAGATTAATCACAAAATTATTACACAAACCAACCAAAATGAATTACTGCTTCTCGAGTCAATGACATTAAAAAATATGAGTAATATAAAATCCTGAACTAATTTGATGAAATGAAACGAATCTTATTTAAAATATCACTAGTCTTGAACATTTTTAAGAAAATAGAGTAGTTACTTCAAACTTTAATATTATTCATGACAAATTTTCATTAGCCATTGAAATTCATCCACATACTCAATTTTTTTCGTATATCCTTCCTCGTCAAGGTATTCTATCATGAATTCTTCATTCTATACATTTCATCATGAAATTACTGGAAGACATCTTATTTAAAGAATTCAAACGTCCAAACAATTTTCAATTGACAAATAATTTCGGTTCTCCAGCTTGGCAAGGATAGGCCATGATTATCTCCAATTATTATTCGTTCTGATAACAGTTCATTCACCCAGAAAAATTTCAATGGGTTGCCAAAAAGTTTCTGCAATTTTTTTCTAAATGAAAAACAAAGCACCAGGTGAAACTAATTAATAAAATGTAATAAAATGAAAACAGCACTACTACTGAATTCAATTATACCCAAACTAGAGGAAAGTAGTATTGCCGATATTTCTAATTTTTACAGATACAGGTTATAATGTTGTTAAGTTATAGAATATATAGTAAGTGACATTTTGAAGTCAACAATAATCTTCAGTTTGAATGACAGTGTATCTGACATATGAAACTACAAAAATTGATAACAGCAAACAGAACTCAACATGAAAAAAAATTGGAGAAACCTAGTTCAAAGTGGAAATTTGAACCAATGAATGGTTAAATTGTAGCCAGTTGTACATAATTGGCAGGTAACATACCAACTTGACCAGTACGTTTAACTTGCCCTGTCATCCAACCACCATCCAAACTGCTCACATTGATAATTAAATCTCCATCAACAAAGCTGACTTCGTCCACATCTTGCGCTTCATAATCGTACATAGCGCGGTAAACCCTTCCCAGAGAACCGTAATTATGATTGACAGGGTCCATATCCAGTACAGAACCAATGTGTTGGCTCTGTCCAACATTGGGAACTGCTCCTCCATGATCAGAGGAATATATTAGCGTTTGCGAGTTTCTAGAGGAATAGGGACTTGCTCCCATGCCTGAAGCGGGCTCATAGTCACTAATTTTTCCAACGTTGCTGCTTGGATTAAACGACGGAGGATGCTGATAACTTGGTGGCCCTTGATTGGCATTTTTATGGTCCATTGCAGCTGGCGGGGGAACCATTTGCACTTCAGTTTGTCCATTTTCATTGAGTTGCCTTTTCTGTTCCATTTCAGCCTAAGAAAATAATTAGAGTGAAGAGTGTAAGTCAATTGATCTAAGAATTCACAAAAGCTAACATGTATAAAAGTTCAAAGATAACAAATATATCTATAATATAATAAAATTGGTTCAAGCCCTGTGGACAAGAGCTTTCTGGCGCTCTTGTTCAGACAGACAAATTATATCTCCGAAAGTATTGGTTTCTCAGAGTTGGGAATTATATCAATGTATTCTTATGATAGAACTGCATCATAAAGGAAATTCAATTCAAATAATAGTTTATTTACCAAGATTAAATGAGCAATCTGAGAATGAGAACTGCACCATGGAAGAAATCAAATTAAAATGAAATGAAATGAATTTGACTCTCTCTCATAGAACAGGATGACATGTACGAGTATGAACACAGATCATATAATAAAGCTTAGATAGAAAAATTATAGCATTCTGTGAAAACATAGAAGTACGATTCATTATTGAAATTTGGAAAAATCATAATATGTCCGAAAGTATTAGCTTGTTGTAGTTAAAAATGATATGAATGGATTTTTATGGTGAAACTGCATCTTAAATGAAAATTGAATTTGAAACTGATTACTTAAAAAAAAATTTTTTTTCGTTACTCCGGAACCATCTGGCCTATTTTGCCCAATAACGAACTTAACTGATATATTCATCTCCTTAACCTACTCTGAAAATTTCAACTGCCTAGCTCATTCCGTTCGACAGTTATTGTAGACAATATTTTTTAATATTTCAATATTTTTTTTTCAAACTTTGCGGTAACCTGGTCAATACAAAACTTCACATGCGTATAAAGGTCATGATTCTACAATTTGATGCTAAATTTCAGATAGATCGAGTGATCGATTTCGGAAATATTCATTGGCCATAACTCCGAAACCGCTTGATGGATTTCGTCCATTAACGAACTCGTCCGAGATATTTACGCTCCAAACCCACCATGCAAATTTCAATCCTCTAAGTCCTTTAGTTCGAGAGTTATCGTGCCTACGGCCGGCCGGACAGAATCGATTTCTACCTCGGATTCTTGATCAGTGAGTCGAACCAAATCGTTTGTGACCATTTTCAGCCAAAAATTCGAAAATAACAGACATTTGGGCAAATTATTCCGAGGAACTAGAGCGCCAAAAATGAATCACTGAATGTGTTGCTAAGCGCAAAACTCGAGAGCAGCTGAACCGATTTCGCTAATTCTTTTTTGCGCGTATGTTCTGGGGAACATCGCGTTATAGTTTTGCCCAAATGTCTGTAACTTTCGAATTTTTTGAAAAAAATGGTCTCAAACGATTAAGTTCGACTCCCCAATGAAGAATTCGAGGTCAAATTTCATTCTGTCCGGCCGGCCGTTGCCACGATAACTTGAGAACGAAAAGAGCTAGCGACTTGAAATTTTCAGGGTAGGTGGCGCATCCCAATACGACGGACAAGTTCTTTAATGGGCATAATCGGCCCAGTGGTTTCCGAGTAATAATTTTGTTTTCAACCAATATGAATCCCATCAAATTGAAACTTGGCGGGTAGTTGTAGAATATGACCCTAAGCACGTTTGTGAAATTTTGTGCGAATCGTATGGCTAGAAAATTTTAAAAAAATTATTAAAAAATATTTTTGTTGTCACGATAACTTGCGAACGGAATGAGATAGCGGCTTGAAATTTTCAGGTTAGGATGTGCACCAGAACGCGACATTTCAGTTTGTTTATGAGCATAATCGACCAAACGGTTATAGAGTTATAGCAATCTGAAATTTTCTGAAATTTGGTGGTTTTTTGTTCCTCATTAACTCGAAAAATACTGAACCGATGGAATTCAAACATTGTTATTAGTTGTAGAATGGCAACGCAAAAATGTTTGCAAAATTTGGTGAGGATAGCATTTGTAGAAAATTTTTAATAAATCATTAAAAATAAAAAAAAAAAATTCTATATATCAGTAACTATTCGTTTGAAATTCATGAAATTTTGCAAGAGCCTTCATAACCTAACTCTACTGCCAAGTTTCAAGTTTTAATATGATCGGTTAAATATTGTTGGAGATTCGAGCATTCTTGTGCGAGTTCAGTAGTACCGATTTGGTGTAGCGTAAGGCTCCGAAGAAACGATCGCTCGACCCGGACTTTTGCCGTCGAGTCGAAGAAGACGAATCGATTTGTGTTTTTCCCAAATTTCGTTCTTCTAGGTTGAGCCTAAATATACTAATTCGATACAAGTTTCGGATGTTTTGAGTCCGACGATTTTCCATTCAAAAAGTCAATCCGAGAAACGTCAGAATTAATTCGAGAGACGGGGTCGGAAATTTTCGAAAGCGAAACTGACGATTTAGGCCTTTTTGGGGCGTGAAACTTGAAGAAAATGATAGATAGCTTTTGCGCGTATGTTCTATTTTCCATTCTTCTGTATTGGACACCCTTAATCGAATTTACCATGGTAAATTATGTTGTCCATTCTCCTGTATTGGACACTTATTTTATATTTAAAACTGTAATTAGATCTTTGAAATACCATTGAATGAAGAAATTCTTGTAAGTTAACAAAATATCTTTATTTGAACAATAAAAATGCATCATTTTATTAAAATGATAGTTAGACTATCCAATTGCTTCTTTTCTTTATAATATTTTAGCTGTAAGTCAGTATAGCTTAGAAATTTTAAAGTAACGTCCTACAATATTAATTTAAATGATATTATAAATAAAAAAAATTTTAAGAATCGTACCCCTAGAAAATTTTAAAAAATCACGAAAAAAAATTGGTTCAAGCACTGACGTGAAGTCAGAAGCTTTTGCGCGTATGTTCTATTGTCCATTCTCCTGTATTGGACACTCTTCTTAATCGAATTTACCATGATGAATTCTATTGTCTATTCTCCTGTATTTGACACTCTTCTCAATCGAATTCACCATGATGATTTGTATTGTCTATTCTCCTGTATTGGAGACTCTTCTTAATCGAATTTGCCATGATGAATTCTATTGTCCAGAATGGTGAATTCGATTGAGAAGAGTGTCCAATACAGGAGAATAGACAATAGAATTCATCATGGTAAATTCGATTAAGAAGAGTGTCCAATACAGGAGAATGGACAATAGAACATACGCGCAAAAGCTTCTGACTTCACGTCAGTGCTTGAACCAATTTTTTAGACTATTCCTTGAAGTACAAGGATGGTTCTTACACAGAGAAAAATTCAAAAATTGCCTGAAAAAGTCTACAGGGTGTTTTTCTTTTAACGTCAATGGCAACTTGCTGTTTTTCACGCCATAATCGTACAATGTCATTCAATTGTATTAATAAACCATTACTATACAGGATGTTCTTTTTCTCACGGCACAATTGTACGCGATTGAAGTGATTTGCGTCACAAACAAAGCATTAACTAAATAGGTACCTAGGATTATCATAATGTATTTGTCCGAAATTTTCATACAAGGTGTTTTTCTTTTAACGTCAATTGCAACTTACTGTTTTTCTTGCCATAATCGTACAATTTAATTCATTTGTGTTAAAAAATATTCTTTCGAGACAGACATCATTGAAAATGAACCATTACTATACAGGGTGTTCTTTTTCTCACGGCACAATTTTACGCGATTGAAGCGATTTGTGCCACAGAGCATTAACTAAATAGGTACCTTGGATGGATTCTCATAATGAATTTCAATAGGGACCTTAGGCGACCACAGATACGGCATAGATTATTTTCGAATGTTGCAAATTGATATATGATTAATTAACGTTCTATTATTGAGACAAAAAGGGATTGTTTTTTAACGGTGACTCAATATACATTATCTATACAGGGTGGTCCAGATCTTAACCAAGAAATTTTAACCACGAATTTTAAGTCAAAAATAAGCCCTAGTTTGTCATACAAACATGTCGAGAAATGCTTCCTCTCCGAGATACAGGGTGTTAAAATTATAGAAAAAAAAATGTTTTTTATTAATAACTTTTACACTTTTTGATCAAGGAGCACTTGTTGAATGGAATAATTTTTTGTTTATTCTACCAGTGGCGTCCGCACTGCATCGAGACTCAATATTTTCAGACAAAAAAATGATACGCCACTGCTTTTTCCAACATTAAAAATTACTCTTGAAATCCTTATTTAATATGGAGCAAATTCATTCTCCTGCGTTTTTGACATCCGAGGCATCGTTTCCGAGTAAAAAAAATCAAACACATTCTCATGCATGAGGAAATCGCTAAAATTTGATATGGTACATAATAATAATAAGACTATCTCTGTAAACGAAACGTATAATTACAAATAAATAAGCGTTAATAGCCACACTCAATCATGAATTTTAGGAAGGTGTTCGAAGTAAAAGAAAGAAAAACATTTTTATTTTTAATAATTTTAACACCCTGTATCTCAAAGAGGAAGCATTTCCCGACATATGCTTATAGGACAAACTAGGGCTTATTTTTGACGTAGAATACGTGGTTAAAATTTCTTGGTTAAGATCTGGACCACCCAGTATATATAGATGAAAGTCGTGTTATTTACACTATTTATAACTCAAGAACGGCTGTAACGATTTGGCTGAAAATTGGTGGGTACTGTGGGGAGGTAGCTTAGAACCCGGAGAGGGACATAGGAAACTTTTTTATCCCGGTCGACCAGCGAACGTTTATGGTAAACGTGTATCATAAAATCCAAAATCTGCATATTTATTGCCTCTACGGCGTAACAGAGTTCGCCGGGTCAGCTAGTAATAAATACAATTCACATCATCAAATGAGTTTGGTATCGAAATTAATATTTTTTTTTGGCGCTCTAGTTCCTCGGAACTGAGTGCTTATCAATTTGCCAAATGTCTGTAATTTTCGAATTTTTCGATGAAAATGGCCTTAGACGATTTGGTTCGGCTCACTGATCAAGAATCCGTGGTCGAAATTCATTCTGTCCGGCCGGCCGTAGGCACGATAACTCTCGAACGGAATGAGCTAGAGAGTTGAAATTTTCAGAATAGGTTTGGCAGATAAATATCTCGGCTAAGTTCGTTATTGGGCAAAATCGGACAGATGGTTTCGGAGTAACAAAAAAAAATTTTTTTTTTACAAAACAAATTCCAAGTTAAATTTTTTTCAATAAGCAGTTTTATCATAAGAATCCAATGATATAATTTTTAACTCTAACAAGCTAATACTTTCGGAGATATGATTTTTCAAAATTTCAATAAAAAATCGTATTTTTACGTTTTCACAGAATTATATAATTATTCTATGTATGAATTGTCATAATAGTCGAATTTAAGCGAATAACCGGAACAGTGCGGTTAAGACCAATCTCTTGCTATTATAACCGATCGGTTATGTTTAGCTTGGATTGGTCTTAACCGCACTGTTCCGGTTATTCGCTTAAATTCGACTAATGTCAACTTATTTTCCTGAGATATGACATTGTCTAATTCCTTGCTAATAGTTGGTTCGAGAAACGTCAAAATCGACTTAGAGAGACAAGGGTAAAAAACCGTCAAACATACCCCCATGTGGCGATTTTATGTCGAAAAGTGAAAATTAAGAATATATATCCCAGGTAAGTACCGACGTTTTATTCTAATACCGGAGATCGACAAGATCGTACGAAGAGCCCGATAGCCGGTGTGTCTACGCTGTCGGGTTTTCGATTTTTGGAACGAGAGAAGGCGGGACTTTTTGGCGCTCTAGTTCCTCGGAACTGATTGCTTATCAATTTGCCCAAATGTCTGTAATTTTTATTTAAGATGCAGTTTCATCATTAAAATCCATCGATATCATTTTCAACTCTAACAAGCTAATACTTTCGGAAATATTATTTTTCTAAATTTCAATAATGAATCGTACATACTTCTATGTTTTCACAGAATGCTATAATTATTCTATCTAAGCTTTATTATATGATCTGTGTTCATACTCGTACATTTCATCCTGTTCTATAAGGAGTCAAATTCATTTCAGCTATTTTAATTTGATTTCTTCCATGGTGCAGTTCTCATTCTCAGATTGCTCATTTAATCTTGATAAATAAACTGTTATCTTAATTTAATTTCCTTCATGATGCAGTTCTTTCATAAGAATACATTGATATAATTCCCAACTCTGAGAAACCAATACTTTCGGAGATATAATTTGTCTGTTTGAACTAGAGCGCCAGAAAACTCCTGTGCAGGGCTTGAAGCAATTTTTTAATAAAAAGTGTGAAAATGTCCAGTGGATAATATGCACTCACTTTTCGTTGAAGTTCTCCATGGTAAGCTACATTACTTATTATTTTGGTGTTTTGCTTGATTCTCAGTATTTCTGGATCGTCAGCTACTTGTGTGAATTTTCCTTTACTGGCTTCAAAATCTGCATGATAGTTGACATTTGACTGAATCTTCGTATTGGCAGCAATCCTTTTCAATTCAGGAGTTTCTGCCATTGTTGTAGCTTTGGCTTTGGGGATATGGCTGCTCAAAAAAAAATAGTTTAGGAGTAATTCAAAAATAATATTTATATATTATAAGTGGGGGATCACCACAAAAAGGGGGGAGGGGGAGTACGCACTGACGTGAGGTCAGGAGCTTTTGCTCGCATGTTCTATAGACCGTATTAGTTAGGTTAAATCATTCTCTTGGCGGGATATCCATTTTCAAATTTTTTAACATGGGAGTCTTATGGCGGTTCAAGTTTGAGATGAGACCAACCTATTTAAAAGAGAATGTTAGTACAGAGACATCAAATATTAGGTAGCTTCATCATTAGTGCATGTTATCATTTTCTTTCCACATCAAAATCTTCTTCTATTTATCCTTAAATCAAAATTGAAACCATTGTATTTCGAAAGATTTCCGTATGACGTAGCTGACTTCTGTTGTGCGTCTTTACAAGGCCTATTTAGGGTTATGTTATTATTTTTGACCGATTTCGAGTGAGCTGAGACATATCTCTATCAAATTTGCTCAACATTCTTATATTCATTAATTATTTCGAAAATACAATATTTTGTTGTGAAAACTTGATTCTAGATTGTTGAGAAAGGTTCACTGAAGCTGTTTCAACAGAAATAAACCTTAAGAAATTAGCCAAAGTATCTAAAAACAAGAGAGATTCGGGTAAATTTTAGTTCCATAAGAAATGCATGGGAAATTCAGTGCTCGGATCCACGGATGGATCGTAATTCAAAATTTCCGCCTAACCTAACTAATGTGGTCTATTGTCTATTCACTTCTATGGCACCATCACGAAATCCGGTATGAACCAACAAGTTCCTAAAATACAAAGCCGATCAAGCTGAAACAGTTCATTGTAAAGTGGCGTCTTGAAGGTTTGTGCAGAATTTCAGCAGAATCTGACAAATAGTTTCTTAAATATAAATTTTTTAAGAAAAGAATTTTTTTTTTAGTGATACGATCCCACGAAATTTCGCAATAAATTGCGCATCGGCATTCTACTACTATATAGCAAGTTCGGACGGATCTGTAAGTTTTGAGTTATTGAGAAAACAATATTTCATATAAGTATAACTCCGAAACTGTTTGGCATTGGGATATGCAAACTACCCTGATAATTGCCACTATTGTCACTATCTCTTTTCGATAGAAAGTTATTGTGGCAATGGACGGCCGCACAGAATCGCATTTGCACTCGAATTCTTCATCGGTGAGTTGAACCTAATTGTTAGAGACCATTTTATGCAAAAAATTCTAATTTCACATGTTTTTATAACATGCGCGCAAAACAACAAATAAACATAAACATACTGTGAAAACTAAATATAATGCATTAAAAAAAATTAAAATTACAGGTCAATTATACTAACTGCCAAACTATAGAATTTTACTGAGTAACCAATGCACATAACGTTATCGCAGCTATTTCTAGGAATGGTCAGAAGAAAATATTTCAGGCGGTACAAGTTGGTATTCTTTTCCCAGCATCTAAACTTTCCTGACCTGACATATGCAAAGTTCGCTGGATTAGGTCTTCCTTCATCTGGAGTTTAAAATACAATCAAAAAAGTTCCTTACCCCACAAAATATTAGTTAGAACCGCCTTCAAAATTCTATATAATGTTAGTCAAGCTATAGGACAATACTTCTTCAATCATTATCTTCCTATTTCTAGATTTTATATACATGTGTAAGGTATGTATTTCAAAAATGAAATGAAAACATTCCACCTAAATTGAGTCCAACTAAAGAAATGTATATCCTTAAATGCCCTCTGATAGATTGAACATAATTCATATGATTTATTGCTACTCCCAGAATGATTCTTTAGTAATTAATTCAACAGGTATTCTCATTTTTTTTCCATTTGAGGGTCATTAGAAAATTCAATCATAAATAGAAACGGTTAGATAATGAGGTAATTGAACAAACTGACTATTTTTGAGTCATTCAGTGTAGCACTAATATATGATTAGGAAATCTGTCATTTCTAGAGGACCACAACTTCTTATCTACTGAAAATTGCCTTACTCATTTCCTCCAACATGAGTATGAAGAGATTATCTCAACTAAAAATACCACTAAGCTTAGCTAATTCTATAAGGGATAGCTCTGATCATTAAAGTCATATGGAAACAATTATTGTATAGTTCTTATAAGAAATATTGACTGGTGTTTAATGAAATTTACTCTTACGCTTCACAGTAGGGTTCCTTATTGAATCCTTTGTAGTTTCTCATATTTAGAGCCATTCCACATTCCTTGCACTTGAAACAGGGCTTGTGCCATATCTGGAAGTATACAAAATATCTTCTATTGAAAAATGGATAATTAATTTGGTAATATTTTTGTGACTCATTATTAAATGAAAACAACCTTGGATATAGTTCTTTCCATACAAGAAAATTTAAAATTGATCTCATATATTTAAAAGGACTATGTTTCGAAATGCTCAGGATATTTCAACTGAAACTGAATAGAATTCAATGCTATCCAATTTTGTTCATTTACCTTATCCAGACATTTCAGCTCTTCAGTTGGATAAACCGTTTTTTCACATTTAGCACATTTTTTGCTCATGTTGCTAGATATATTTGGAACTTATCATCAACGGCAATAATTCAGGGGAAAATAAATCAATATGAAATGATACAATGATTTCTTAAAAAATTATGAAAAATCTTATTCACACCCAATCACTGGCAGCACCTATATAACTATATTGTTTTATTTCTATGGGCTGTTCTGTCATCTGTCACCTCTGTCTAACTGACAGGTATCGTATAATAACAGAGTTGAGGAATTTGGTTCTTCTTTTTTAATTCAAAACCTGCTTTCAACATAGAAATGGATTACAGTGTTAAGTAGGTTTTGGAGATATATATGTCGCTTAAGTTCATTATTGGGCAAAATCGGCAGTTTAGGAGTAGGTAACGAAAAACAAATTTTTTTTTACATTACAAATTTCAATTTCAAATTTTTTCAAGATGCAGTTTTATCATAAGAATCCATTGATATCATTCTCAACTCTTACATACTAATACTTTTAGAGATATGATTTTTCAAAATTTCAACAATTAATCGTAATTTTATGATTTCATAGAATGCTCTAATTATTATAATTTGCTGGTGTATGTAAATCCAACATATGAGGTGAGTCACAGACCTACGTGTTGGATTTAATTGTTTATGATATAGTTCTATCATAAGAATCCATTGGTATAATTCACAACTCTGAGAAACCAATACTTTCGGAGATATGATATTTGTCAACATTTTAATAATTTCTCGCTAATAGATTAACAAGAGCGCCAAAGCCCCTGTTCACAGAGCTTTCCCACATTTCAATATTGAATGCGTATATTTTTTCCACCGGCCACGACATGCCAAATTGATCCATCACTGTAGTTAACCAATAGAATATATACTTTCATTTGGGACACTCAGTATTTTGTTTGGTCGATACGTGAGGATAATTGCCATGTGTATCAATTGATATTCGTAGCTTAGCAATATTATTTTGACAAACATGTCATAATGTTGTGATATTTTTAGAAAAATGAAGACAAATGAGAATCTTGCAAAACTGAAGCTTCTACGATTTAAACCAAAGGTTCCAAAGAATTGCATGTCTATAACACACTTATATTATGATCACAAGAACTTGAAGAGAATAGTGAGTATCATTCTGATATCATAATTTCCAAAACCACTTTAGACGGCCAATATTATCTTCAAAATATGGTAAAAGACATTGCACAGTATACGATAATCGAAGAAATCTTAACATTCCCGTTTTTGGCGCGCTTGTTGATTGATCTAGAATTTTCGTTAAATTTTTTGACATACAACGTGCCAAAAAATTCTTGTACGAAGAATTGTCCAGAAAAATCCTCGCACTCGTCGATTTTTGATTTCAAAAGCAATTTATCCTGTGCTTTTTGGAATTTGATATTTCTCACGGCCCCCTACGCCCCGCACCCCACTACTTTATTTTTTCAAACAGGAACATATACATTGTGGTACATCAAATGAAAGGTAATTTCATTACCTACTCAGCGATGTGGCTAAAAGTAGAATCGGTTGTGCCGTATTTTTATAAAAAAATTAAGATATCATTTGCAATTTGTGATTGGAGAGTACTACAATCGGACCATTATTCTTTTAGTAATTATTATTAAGAGAAATCCATGATTCCATGGATTTGTAATTTCGAAAGCAAGTCTCCATATGCTCCATATATTCCCATTTGAAAAAAAAAGTAGTGTTGTTATCAAATTAAAAAAAGCACAGGATAAATTGCTTTTGAAATTAAAAATTGACATGTGCGAGGATTTTCCTCAATACTTCTTCGTACAAGAATTATTGACGAGTTACGTTACTTTTTTGGCACACTGTATATCAAAGTTCAGAAATAATAATATTTTTTTTCCTGGAAGGCAAGCGTCCTTTGGCAAGTTCAGTACCTGAATGGGTAACCGTTCTGGCTATGAATTTGAACAAACGCGCCAAAGCAGACCGACCTCACGTCAGTGCTTTCCCAATTTTATATTTTATGGTCATATTTACGTAGTTTGCGGTGCTAAGCTGCTTCAGCCCTTCTTAAATCTGCCAATTATTGTTGAACAAATATTCTAACCACACTAAGCCGATCGTTTTCATGTCACAATGTTGTTATATAGGTAGTCTGCATTGCAGTCCCTGACTCCCTTTTGCGACTGCACGTCACCGCATCACAGAGGGTTAGTGTTCGTAAGGATTTTGCTAGATGGCGTTGCTGACATTTTCTTTCCAGTACGCCACCATAGGGTTTAAGTATCCTGAAGCTCCTTCGTTGATCATTCAGTGGCAAAGTTACACTGATGATTGGTAACAACCATGAAACGGGTACGTATCTGCCCTGAATGACACTTTCCTCTTTGGGGAGACACTAGGGAATCTTTGCTTATGGTTAAAATCAATCCTGCCGTGTTTTTCTCTTAGTTATTAGCAATTAGCTACAGACATCTTCTTCCTTCGTATATAACTTACTCTCCGTGTGTCGTACAAAACAAGACCGCCATAAGGTGCGTGCTCGGCGCGGATATGATTGTAGGATGTAAACGTTTGAAATATTTGATGGGTCGCAATGAAGAATAACTCTTTCAAAGCTTCTCATATCCGGTAAATCACCCGATGTTATTAATCTAGAAATAACTTGAATGTTTGTTGATACTGAGACCATGAAGCAGGGGCATCATTTGGGAGGGGCGAACGCCTCCTCAAGCATACTGGTAAGCGTAACATATCTGATGAATTCTGGGAATTGGCAAAAATGTAATCACCTTGCCTCCCACCAAGATAAAGCCTGAATCACATTGCCTCCCTCAAAGGAAACCTGAAATTACGCTCCTACCTTGAAGTCACTACTAATTACTTATAACGATTATAGGTATTGTATATTGTTGCTGGGGGTAACGTTGTACTGCGACCTTAAGGTCTATTGTGCCCCCTCCCCATCAGAACGATGTCATCACTATCCGAAAAAATTGTCATAAAATATGAAGGAATTTGATTATCTGATCGGATAAATGCAAAGCACGCAGATAATAGGGACGGAATAACATGGAATGACACCATGTACCCCTGTACACATTCCTGTTGAAGTAAACTCAATATTCAATAGTTCTCAGCACAATGTGTGTAGCCGGCAAAAAATAATATTTCTTTTGCGTTATCCTAAAGCGAGTAGTCATAAAACAAACCATCTGGTACCAATTTGAGCTGTTTCTCCCAGTCGAGCGGCTTTTATTTCTATTGAATTTAGCAACGTAAATATGTAAGTACGCAGCTTGCTCCTTTCATTTGATAATAAAAATAGATAAGTTTGAATTTCGGAAAACGAGTTTTGGCTCGTGGACGGGCCTAAGGGTCCTAATGTTGGCCAGAGATGGCAAATTTTCAAGGCAGTTGGAAAAATTTCAAAGCAGTAGGAAAAATTTCGAAGCAGACGGAAAAATTTAGGAGCTGTTGGAAAAATTTCGAAGCAGTTGGAAAAATTCCGAAGCAGTTGGAAAAATTTCAAAGCAGTCGGAAAAATGTCAAAGCAGTAGAAAATATTTCGAAACAGTTGGAAAAATTTAGAAGCAGTTGGAAAAATTTCGAAGCAGTTGAAAAAATTTCGAAGCAGTTGGAAACATTTCGAAGCAGAGCCTTATTAGCAGCTTGACTGTCAAAATGGATTGTTTTATCACACCTCTGCGATAGTTTCTTTCTAGGTTCATTTCCACGCATCTTTCGGTTGCAAGTATTTCTGCAACAGCGAAGCTAATGGCACACATATGGGTAATATAATAATACAGTTTGCCTGAAAGACGTTCCGATAGGAACCTAGCGCATACTTTGGTTTTTGAACCGTCTGTGTACCATTATTGGCATTTTTTTAAGAACTTGTGTGGTGGATTCCCTGTCGAAGTTTTCCTTCCTCCTTATAACGATACAATACACTATGAAAAAAAATAAATTTTCAGCCTCAAGTGGATCTAACCACAGCCTGTGTGATCTACCTGCATAACAATGACATTTCCGAGATTGAAAACTTAAAATCTTCGAGTATGACCTCTCTGTATCTACAATGCAATAACATCCACGAAATAAAAAATTTAGAAGATGTACCTCGTATTAAGAAACTCTACATAGGAAATAACGAAATAAGCGTAATCGAAGGTATTGATCATTTAGATAACCTAGAAGAGCTCCATATAGAAAAGCAGAATTTACCAATGGGTACAGCACTCTGTTTCGATCCAAGAAGTATAATGTGCATATCGGTGAGTAAAAAATCGAGTATTTACGTAAAAAAATCAAGGAATACTTCATAAATCGTTCAAGCCGTACTTGATTGTAAAATGGTAGCTTGATGGTTTGTGCGGAATTTTAGTGGAATCTGACGAATAGTTTCTGAAATATAACATTTTTGAAGAAACAAAAAATGTTTTCTTCCAAAATTTTATATTTCAGAAAATATCCGTCACAAATTACTAAAATTCCGAACATACCTTCGAACCACCATTTTACAATCGAGCACTGAATTTCAGCGCTATCGACTATGTGTGAGGCACGAATAGACAATGGAACATTTGCGCAAAAGCTCCTAACTTCACCACAGATTTTTTAAAATGGTTTCTTTCTGGGTTTTCTCTCTCAAACTCTGAAAAATATTTATAAAATGAAAAATGTATCAGTTTGAAATTGCTTCTGCGTTAGGAACACAAGATATTCGTCAGAAGCAATATATCTGAACAATGTTGCCTTAAAACGGTAACGATACAACATAAACGATAAAATAACTATTTTGTAACGTTTCAGAGACTAAACCAGTCTCCATCTTCAGACACCAAGCGGAAATCTTCAGAATTATTCTGAATTTCGGATTTCAGATAGTTCTGAGATGAAGGGGATTTTGCAAATTAACTTGACGTGAAAATTGCAGGGTAGGTTGTGCACCCGAATGCGACGGTTAAGTTCGTTTATCTGCTTCATCAACGTAACAAACCCTTTTACAGAACCAGTCATTGAAGGTGCTCCGTCGGTATACAGGGTGTTTCATCATAAACTGGACAAACGAATACAGCGTGTAGATGACATCGGGAGAATCATTTTTGCCTTATGACATATACCCCGTTTTCGAAGCATAAGCGAGATACAGGGTGTTCAAGGTAATTTTTGAGCAATATTCTATCGAGTGTGGTCAGTTATGTGTAACATTTGAAATAATGATTTTTGGTCACATCTCAGTATTTTTTTTTGCTCAATTCTGAAATGATATAAGATTCTGAAAATAGTATTTAAAAATGGCGGAAAACCTGCAAAGTTCGAAATTTTTTTACGCGGTTGCCAATATGACTTTCACTCTATGAATTATCTCAAGTTTTTAAGAAATTCTGTGAAAAAATTCTTTCAAAATTCGAACACAACTTTTTTTTTACGTCTACAGCAAAAATAAAATTTCATCCGAAATTGATGAACTTTTCCACGCTTATACTATTCTTCAACCTTAACGAAAATATGAAAACAGAACCGAAAAATATCGATGGGTTTGTTTTTTATAGCCATTCAAAGTTTCCACTCGGATATCTAACTTATTCGTTTTTTGAAAACTGGTTTGGCTATGAGGGCAAAAAGTTTGAAATTGAACTGCCGAAGCATTCCAGATGGAAATAAAAATTTCTCAAAAAAAATTTTTTTTGTTCATATTTCAATAAAACTCTGGCTGGAATCGAACTAGTGACCTTGCGATAGGAATTACTCTTAGCTCTAGATAGAAATTGAAATTATTCGGAACATATTAATTATCGTTACCTAGCAACAGTAATTCACAGAATTTGACAGTATGTTCGAATTCAACTGAATAATATTTCGTTAGTTTCTTATAAAACATTTCAATTCGAGCAGAAATTAAATAATCAATGTTGGAAATAATTATTTGGTTCAGCGAATCAAGAAAATCAAGAAAGTGAGAGAATAATGTCTTTATCTTATAGCAAAATTTTCTTGAATGTTTAATTTTATATTTCACTAACGCAAGAATATAACACAATAGTAGACCAATTTAACAATTAATTGAAAACTCTGACGAAATTATAGATTATAATTCAGTTTCAAAAATATTCCCATTCATTTGAACACACAGTCTCGCTCTTTTCACCACACTGTTCACCGCTGAACCTATCATTCCTTGATGGTTCCCATCTTGCACCACTAGAGCGAATTCAGAGGAAGTTTTTGAAGTACATCTTGTTCAGGAGGACAGGAAGGTATCCCGAGCGTGGTGCTGACCTTTCCGGTATCATGGGAGAGATGAGAATTACAACCCTCCAAGCGCGCCAGAGTCTACAGAGCGCGAAGTTCATCCATAAGCTCCTCAGCGGAAAGATTGACTGCTCTTTCCTGCTCTCACGAATTGATCTTCTTGTACCAAGAATGGTGACCAGGCATCCGCTGGCGTTCGTCCTGCCTACTCCTCGTACCAACATACTCCAACGGGCACCTGTATATCGAGCATGTGATAGTGCTAATAAACTGAGTTACAATGTGTTTTCATAGTGTTTTGAGTTCCGGGCTTTTTCTGAGTTGCAATGTTAATATGGAAATGTTTTCTTTTATTTTAAGTTATCGGTGTATTATTTTAATGTTACCCTGTAATTGGGAATTCTCCTGTTGGGTAAAATAAATCATTATTATTATTATTATTATTATTATGACGAATTTCCTGGGCAGCTGATTCAATTCGTTGAATCAATTCTTCTTTCGATTCTACTGGAGCTCGCTTGTCGTAGACTAGACTTTTCATATGACCCCAGAAATAAAAATCCAGTGGAGTTAGATCTGGAGAACGTGGAGGCTATGCAACAGGTCCAAACCGACCCATCCATCGCCGTGGGTATTGGGAGTCTAGATACTCGCGTACACTCCTGACTGTGTGCGCAGGACAACCATCGTGTTGGTACCAAATACCTCTAAATTGATTCAAAGGAATATTTTCCATGAGATCTGGTAGAGTCTCTCGTAAAAATTGATAGTAACCATTTCCAGTCAATGTTTCAGGGAGAATGAAAGGTCCGATGATGAATCTGTCCTTCATTCCCGACCAAACTGACTGAAAACCTTTTTTGACTATTCATCGAAACCGAAGAATGTGGATTATTGATTTGCCATACCACATTATTTTTTCTGTTAAAAAAATCCATCTCTATGAAAGGTCGCTTCATCGCTGAATAAAATAAGACGTGGAAAATCTCTATTCGCACGCGTTCTTCTTAAAATGAATTCGCAGAATTCTTTCCTTTTACTGCAATCACCTTCTTCTAATTTTTGACATCTTTGAAAATGATATGGGTGGTAGTGATTCCTCTTTAGAACTCTCCATACAGTCGAATTACTTTGGTTCACACTGGGGTGATTAGATATCATTTTAGTTGATATTTTAGGATTACTCTCAACCAAATCCAGGACACGTTCATCGTGACTTCGTATTGTTTCTTTTTTCTTTCGGTTAAGAGTGCCATCTTCACGTAATTTACGTACTGTTGCCATAAATGTTTTAAAGTTTGGTACTGATCGGCTTGGAAATCTGCGGGCGTATATTTCTCTCGCTTTCCTCCCTGGGCAAATCGCTTCATAATAAGCCTGAACCATATCATTTTTCTCCAAGATTGAATATTTCATTTCTGCTCAAATTAAAATGGTTTTCAAGAAACTTGCGAAATAATATTCAGTGAATTCGAATAATCTATCAAATGCTTTGAATTACCGTTGCTAGGTAACGATAATTAATATGTTCCGAATAATTTCAATTTCTATCAAGAGCTAGGAGTAATTCCCTTCGCATGGTCACTAGTTCGATCCCGGCCAGAGTTTTATTGAAATATGAGCAAAAAAATTTTTTTTTTAGAAATTTTAATTTCCATCTGGAATGCTTCGGCAGTTCAATTTCAAACTTTTTGCCTCATAGCCAAACCAGTTTTCAAAAAACGAATAAGTTAGATATCCGAGTGGAAACTTTGAATGGCTATAAAAAACAAACCCATCGATATTTTTCGGTTCTGTTTTCATATTTTCGTTAAGGTTTAAGAATAGTATAAGCGTGGAAAAGTTCATCAATTTCGAATGAAATTTTATTTTTGCTGTAGACATGTAAAAAAAAAGTTGTGTTCGAATTTTGAAAAATTTTATTCACAGAATTTCTTAAAAACTTGAGATAATTCATAGAGTGAAACACAAATTGGCAACCGCGTAAAAAAATTTCGAACTTAGCAGGTTTTCCGCCATTTTTAAATACTTTTTTCAGAATCTTATATCATTTCAGAATTGAGCATAAAAAAATACTGAGATGTGTCCAAAAACCATTATTTCAAATGTTACACATAACTGACCACACTGGATAGAATATTGGTCAAAAATTACCTTGAACACCCTGTATCTCGCTTATGCTTCGAAAACGGGGTATATGTCATAAGGCAAAAATGATTCTCCCGATGTCATCTACACGCTATGTTCGTTTGTCCACTTTATGATGAAACACCCTGTATATTCCAATACAATCGGTCCATGATAAATGGAAGGATTTCAAATACGCATCCAACACATTAAATATGTCTTCTCCTCATGTTGTTTCGGACAGTCCTTTGCAACAAAGAAAGTTTTCAATAATGTGATCCTCAACGATCATGCGTATAAATGCCAGCAGATGTGAATTTCCACTTATGTCAGTTGATTCATCAACTTGTAAGGCGAATGTTTAGTACTATTTTCTCATTAAAATAGCTTTTCGTTATTTCAACGCAGCATAAGTACATTTCGCGGAAATCTCGGCGGCACACCTGAAAATATACTCGGCCCACTGGTGTGTCGCGGCACACCGGTTGAAAACCTCTGCCCTAGAGCATGATTGCAAAAATTGTGCCTACCTACTGGAAAACCAAATATATTTCGAGTATTTATTTTTATATGTCCCTTGAATTAATGACTGATTCGGCTTGAAGTATTTCAAATTAGTGAAATTTATTAACATATTATGTAGGTACTGTACGGGTGCCCCAGCTCCCGCCAGCCAATTATAAATATTACATACTCCTTTCGCTCATTTTGTCACCAGATTTTTTATTTTGCAGAAATCACTACAGGTATTGAACATTTCAGACAACAGAATCGAATCTTTGTCGGGCTTGTCGCCCCTAAGACATCTTCGATCTTTATGTGCTTCCAACAATAGACTGAAAGATATCGATGAGATATGTGAACTGATCAAATCTTGGTTTTATCTGAGGAATGCTTGGTTTATAGGCAACCCGATCAGCAAGAAACATCGGTATCGTGAGGATATAATTGCATCTTCATATTGCATTGGTGAGTAAAGTCATTACAAATATGAGATCACATCACACAAAAAAAACACTACTAAACTTACAGGAATGTGTGATGCTTGTTTCTTTTTATGATCCCATTATAATTATTTATTCATGCTCAACCTGTTTGTTGTTTCCACAAATGGCTATGAGATTTATGTTTACCAATTAGGTACACTTTATTCAAAACAGGACCTAAATTACCTATCCAAGCTCAAGCTTGATAAATGCCACTTATGTTACTTTTGTCTCTATCATTGCATTCCAAAAATCATGTCATATGATCTTCATATATTCTCCTCTTGTATTCGACGAAAGCAATCTGAGTGTTGTATTTTCATTAGTCTTCAGCCAGTTCACTGAAAAAACTTAGTCATGAACTTTCTTAAAAGTTCATAATAAAGAAAAAGTGGGCAAGCTCTGTGGACAGGGGCTCTGGCGCGTTGTTCAAATTTATAGCCAGAGCGGTCACCCATCCACTTACTGAACTCACCCAAAGCTGCTCAGCTCTAGAAAAAAAATAAAATTTCCAAGAATTTAAATCCGACAGTAACAACAAGCATCCAAAAAAAACTGGTACACTTTTGGACCGAGAATAGTATCAAACGATTAGTTTCAAGTCACATACATACATTCAGTGTTGGTTCGAAAATGAACAGTGTTGTGTTTGCGGTGGGATAAGATCCCATTCGAATACCTTCATCCACTATTGGTTTGAAAATGAACAGTGCTATATGTTCGTGGTTGCGTATGGTCTCTATTCAAACACATACTTTAACTGTTGGGTCGACAAAAAACAGTGCCGTGTTTATGGTGGCATAAGGATCCATTCGAGTATATGCATTTACTGTTGGGTCAAAAATATACAGTGCTTTGTTTGTGCGGGTGTAAAGTAAAGACACAAATAAATTCAATCATGCAATTGTGCCATGAAATAATCAATAGTGTATTCCGAGAGTAATTTCTATGAAACAAATTAGTTCAATACGGTTGTTACATGAGGAACTACGAGTTGATAATTCACAATCACAATCATTCTGTATAGTAGTAATTTTTACATCTAATAATATATGAAAATACTCACGTTTCACGTAATTTTAAGTAAAAATCAACCCAAATTCGTTCGATAACCGTTTCCTCAGAGTTGTTTCGATAGAATTGTAAATAACTTTGACCGGAACTGCTACTGTCTTATCGACTAGATATGCGACAAATAATCATTAAAGGATACTGTGGGAGGTATATTCATTATTGAATGATTTCTTTCTGGGTTTTCTCCCCCAAAATATCTATATAAATATTTTATTTTGCGAGTTGCTTCTGCGTAAGAAACACAAGATATTTGTCAGAAGCAATAAATCGAACAACTTTGCCTAACAAACAATAATGAACCAATACACAAAATACTAAATTTTTATTTAATAGATATTTTTGGGAGTTTTGGAGAGAAAACCCAGAAAGAAACCATTTAATAATGGATATGGGACAGTTTGGGCGAACCTAACCTAACCACACTAAACCGGGCGTTTTCAGTCCGTAAAGGTCTTATATAGGTTAACGGCCTTGCAGTCCCTGATCCTCTTACAGCAAAAGAATGAACGTCGATGAACATCGCTCAAGGTTGGTTCATCGCAGAGAGTCGGAGTTCGTAAGGATTTCCATAGGTGCCACTGGTGGGATTCTCTCCCTATCAGTTTGCAACTGATGGAATTAAGTTTCCTATAACTCCTTCGGTTGTTTATTCAGGGTGCTAAGCTACGCTAATGATTGGTAACAACCATGAAACCGCGGTTCATGTCTGCCCTTGAATGACGCTCTCCTCTTTGGAGGAACACTGAGCGATGGGGTGACCTAGCTCGACTCACGCGGAATATTTGTTGATAGTTAAAATAAACAATAAATGGATATTTCACCGTATGTCTTCTTTAGTTATTGCCAATAAGCCTCAGTTCACCTCATTGAATGTTCACTGATTGTAAAGCTATGTGGTGAGAAGTTTTGGTCGCAAAACTAGAAATTTGTGTTGGAGTGAATAGTGAAATATCGATTCCCTATTTCCCTAAGTGTATAAATTGGGCTCTTCAATTTCTCTTACGAAATAATAATATTTATAATGAGCTATTCATATATTTTCAGATTGTCTAGATGATAAGGCCGTATCACCATCTACTCGAAATTTTATTAAATGCCTCGAGAACGAAAAATTGAAAAAATCCAGTAGACCCTCCGTGAATTTCACAGAAATCGTCCCTAGTGAGTTGAGTATATTTCTTCATCCTCAGAATATTAAGATTCTGAAAATTGCAGATTTGCCAAGTAATTATCCCCCGCCTCTAAAGAAAGCAGTTTCAGCTTCTTTGATTCAGAGCAAGTTACACATTATTGGTCCTCTAGACGCGTCAATTAGGAAACGTAAGTGAAAGAGATTATTACACTAGTCTCATAATACTGTTATAGAACAATAATAATAGATGAGGTTTCATTGAAATCATGAAATTAATTTTTTGTGGGTTTGCATTACTGCCTATGACTCTATGCATTATTTCATGTCAATATGTTCAATTGCTAAATAAAATAATTACTCATACATACTCATACATCATATCTCTGAAAGTACCTATTGGTTTCTTAGTGTTGGAAATGATATCAATGGATTCTTATGATTTTTTTGGCGAGCTGATCATCTAAACATAGTGCCTATAAATTCGATAGGCACTTGAACGCAATGAGTTAGAGAGTTGATATTTTCAGGGTAGGTTAGGAGTACAAATGCGCCGGCTAAGTTCGTTAATGGGCAAAATCCACCAAGTAGTTTCAGAGTTATAGCCATTTGAAATTTTATTTTCCTAATAACTCGAAAAATACTAATCTGATCGAATTAAAGCACGGTAATTAGTTGAAAAATACCTACTCGAAGACTTATGCCAAATTTTGTGATGATCGCATAACTGAAAAATAAAAAAAAAATCTGTATCTCAGAAACCATCCGTTCAAATGCGAGAGCCTTCAACACCTTATTTTACAGTAAAGTTCTAGATTTTACTCGATCGGATCTGTATTGGTGAAGATATTGCCGAAATATTTTCATGCCAGTGAAAAAAACCCTTTAACAAAAATTCAAAAAAAATTTTTTTAGTAGCCATGAAAATATTTTGTTCATAAATATATATATCTGATACCTTAATAGATGGGTGCAGGACGACCTTTTTGCGGATCTTAGACCTTATAATACAATAACCTCAGGAAATAAAAGGTAAAACTACAAGAAAAACGAAACCACTTAATTTAAGAGAATTCAATGAAATTATTGAAATACTCCAACAAGCTGTACCTGGGTACACTTGGGGGCAAAATGTTTGAATGGATATCTGATGACCAAATTCAAATTAACAATTCATCATTCGTTATCGTGACCTGTGATATGTAGAAATTATAGTTCTCGAACTTAGCGTAATAGTCTAGTCAACAAGTGCTTTTTAGGTCGAAATTTTTGTGTATTCACCGAAAATTATGATTCAGGTGTCATTCGATTCGGAATGGTATGTAGATAGTTTTTCAGAAAATGCTAAGGCCACTCGCAAAAATTGCAATAGTTATAAACAATTAAGTGAAAAAAAATGGGGGTTTGGTTTTTGGCCAATATCTCCAAAACTGTTTGAGATAATTCAAATTTGAAAAATGATTCAAACAGAAGGAAATTTCCTAAGGAAAAAACCAACTCCCGGAACTGTAGAATCAATATTTATTATTTTCCCAGACGGTTGAAAATACTCCCGAAAAAACGGGTACTCCGGCTTGCGTAAGCCTCGCCCCCTTCGGACCTTTCATGAATAAATATTATTTAAACATATTAAATATGGAAATGGAAATAAAAACTTGAAAATATTCAGGCGTCTGCAGGATAGACCAATGAACAATAATCTGTGATCCAAAAATATTTATCGTGACTTTTCAATTAGTTATCCATTAGTTAATTAACATTTTTTTAGCACGAACATTAACATTGCACGTGCGATAATTGTCAAACTATTAATCTGAGAATGTTTTCCATTCGTAGAGCTATTTTTCAAAGATCTTGAGATAGATTTCTGTTGAAACGTTTGAAAAATTGTTAATTTCATTTTGTTATTAACAATTTACTCAAGTGAAAAATTATAAAGCCTCAATTATGTTTTAAGAGAAAATTTTAAATTATCTCATAAACAACGCATTGGTTAATAACAATTTTTCAAACAATAGGAGATAATAATCATTAAAAATAGTTTCTAAGTTGTTCCTGATCATAATAAAATGGATCAATAGTAATATAATAAATTGAAGCTTTATAATTTTTCACTTGAGTAAATTGTTCATAACAAAATGAAAATTAACAATTTTTAAAATTTTCCAATAGGAATCTATTCTAAGATCTTTGAGAAAGAACTCCACGAAAGGAAAAAATTCTAAGATTAATAGTTTAACAATAATCGTACTTGCAATGTTAATGTTCGTGCTATAAAAAATTGTTAATTAACTAATGAATAACTAATTGAAATATCGCGATAAATATGTTTGGACCAAGGGATATTGTTCATTGATTCATCCTGCAGGCGCCTGAATTTTTTCAATGTTTTATAATCATATTTAATAAGTTTAAATAATATTTATTCATCAAAGGTACGAAGGGGGCGAGGCTTTCCGGAGTACCCGTTTTCGGGCGTATTTTTAATCCTCTAGGAAAATTATACATATTGGTTCTACAGTTCCGGCAGTTGGGAGTTTTTTTTAGGAAATGTCCTCCTCTATTTGAATTTTTTTTCAAATTTGAATTATCTTAAATAGTTCTTGAGATATCGGTGAAAACCTAAACCTCCTTCTTTTTTTTTCACTTAATTGTTTATAACAATTGTAATTTTTCTGGGTGGCCTTAGCATTATCTCAAAAACTATTTACATGCCATTCTGAATCGAATGAAACCCCAATCATAATTTTCGGAGAATACGCAAAAATTTTGACCTAAAAAGCACTTGTTGACTGGACTAAAGGCACCAAAAGTATTTGTGGCTTGTTTTTCAGTGGAATATTCGAACCACAGAAAACTCTTACATGTCGCAATATATCAAGACTCAGCATTGTTGTCTGATGTCTGAAGAAGTTGCACTGTAGATAATAGATAGTTATGCAATGTTACTTATAAGTAGTTGATGTAGAAAATATAGTTCTCGAAATATGCGTTATTTGTGGCTTGTTATTTAGTGACGTATCTGGACTACAGAAAACTCTTATAGGTCACAATATAATAAGATATACCGCCGTATTCACAAAGCATTGTTAAGTGTTTGAATCTCCGTTAAGTCCTAACTGAGGTCCTCAGTTGAGGATAAATATGAATCGCAACCTCAGTTAACGTATTCAACGGTGGTGAGACAGGCCTGTATTACCACCTTTACCCCTTATTGTCCCTTATTATCCCCAATTTATCCTTAACTGAGAACCTCAGTTAGGACTTAACGGAGATTGAATGCTTTGTGAATACGGCGGATAGTATTGTTGTCTGAAGAATTTGCAGTGTCAACGAAACACGTCATACTTCAGTTAATCAGTAGTAATCAACAAATCGTGTTTTATTTATTTATTTATTGTTTAATCATGGGACAAGTACCTACAATATGCATGAAGTCATCGACTTCTATATTATTTTTGGGTCTGCATCTTGACGGTACAATGTGTTCGGATCGACATATTGTTCAAATAATCGGTAAGCTAAACCAAGCCTGCTATAGTTTCAGGATCATATCTCGATGTATGAATTTTTCGGTATTCATCGAATTAGCCATAATGTCATCTTATCACTGCCAAATTCTATTCAACCAAATGCATTAAGTCGTCTCTAACAATTATTGTTCAAGTATATTATTACCTAAATAACGTGAAATATTCCATATCTTCATCTCCATCTGTTAATTGACAATCAAAAAGAAATAGGTATTTTATCTTCCCTTGAAGATTGTATTATTCGTATTAAATAATTATGTTCTTTTTTGTATGACTATTGTTTCAGTTGATATTGTTTGTATAATTTGACATTGTGAGTTGTGATATTCCTAGAAATAAAATTTGATTTATTGTTATTATTCAATTTAGTATTCTATGCTCGCAACAAACATCAACTGGACGTGTAATAGGATTTACTTAACTTACTTACTATCATATTTTTCAGCTGATCCAGTTTCACGCACGAAACCTCGACTGAAAAAAAATGTCCCGCACGTTCGAATCAACACAGGAGAATCTGGTCTATTTCCTGGGTCCTTTTCCTATGAGATGAGACCTGCTACATGATTTTTTCCCCATTAACATAAAATTCATAAGACATTTTATACGAGATGTACGAAAAAATATTAAATGGTGGAAATCTAGTTATTATCATTTTTTAAATAGCTCACCCGGAAAAATTCCTACCGCCTGAAAATCAATAAATATTGTGTTCCATGTATGAGAAATTTGTTCATACATTTTTTTCCGTTCTTCACCATTTAGTAATATACAGCTAATAATACATCTTTATTTTTGAAATCTCTATATTGCATTTTATTATACTGATGTTGACTACAGTCTCGAAATGCTGACGAAAGTTTGCAGTCCAGAATTAATCCCAAATCTATTGCATGATTTCATCTATCCTAGAGAGGATCGTATCACCAATAGAATAATCATAAATATTAGGATATTTAATTATCATCGCGAAAGACACCCGCCTTCAACCACAACAAACTGACTTCAATGCTCAATTTCAGTAGGTACCAATTTTTATTAATTTCTCTCTTATAGTTCTCATTTATTCGTATTTGGTTTAATTTTTCATCTATAAATCTTTGGAATCGTGCAGCGGAAATAGTATTTACGCACCGAGGGAGAAAAGTAGGACATTCACGCCCGCAAATGATTGTCTCCCGAGCCGGAGGCGAGGGTGACAATCGCGGGCGAGGATGTCCTACTTTTCTCCCTAGGAGCATATACGATTTTTTTCTTCTCCGTCTAATTCACTTTCATCAGAGTTAATCAAATCCATTTTTTATTATATTTGTCGGTATTCACTGAAATAATTAACCTTTTTTTGACTCAGCTGTCATCAACTTGAGATATAAACACGCGGTTGCTAGGTAACCGCCAACCGGGAGATAAAGTAAAGTACCCGCATGCGCACATTTGCCATCTCACCGGGAGAGAATCGGGTACTTTTCTCCCGTGTGGCAGGGACTAAAAGTGAACTTTTCATCCCGGAGGAGAAAAAAATGTTTTTTTCTCCGATTGACAGCAAATATAAATTTTGCAGACACATATCAATCAGCAAACTATTACTATTCCTGCCTAGGCAACAAAGTAATACATTCTACGAAAAAGTCTTCGCATTTTTCTCCATGCAATAATCCATAAAACGTTCCCAATTCCCTTCATACTTCAACTTCTCCGGCAACAATTTTAACTCAATATTTTTTGCCCCCCCTTATTTCTGTAGGAGTAAGTACTTCTAAGTCACTATCAGTGTCCATAACATAAATATACCGATATTTTTCCACAAAGCTGTCAAAAATTTCATGTTTCCAAACTTTAAGTATTATGCACATATACATTTCCATAGCAACCGACCATTCCAACAATTGCAATTCCTATCAAATTCTGTTTTAATTTATCACTACAGGAAAAATAAAAAAATTGTGGGAATTGTGCAATTTGCAAATACAATATCCTCCATATGTCATTATAAACAATCGGAGGAACAATTATATGTTCAACTCGACAGCAAATTAGATTGACTGTCTTAGCTGAATTCCTAGCCTCGCTAATGAGTTTCTGTACTGGTAGCGACATCTATGGAGGGGAAGCTTCTGCTCCGAATCTCGTATCGATCGAGGGTCGATATTGGAGCGGTCGTTATTCATCTCAGATGACAGATTCTTGTGCCGTTTGTCAGAGTTGATTACGTTTTACATTTTGGTCTAGTTTGACCGGGACCAGATTATTTGAAGGATTAGATTTGAAATAGAGCATTACGTCTAATCGACGGATTTGAATAAATTTAATCCAAGTCGATTTTATTGAGAGGTGTGATTATCACTTAAAATTATATTGGCTTATTGTGGAAGTTATATTGAATATTTGTGCAAATTATATTGAATATTTATGCTCTAGTTTGCTTTCTACCTACCACTGTCTCAACCCATAAATACGATCTGGTTTGTTCTACAGTCTGAGAGTTAGGTAAGTAACATTGAGATATCTTATCAACAAATCCCCACCTGAAATCTGTAATACCCCTTGACATGACATCGTTATAAAGTGATTGGCGCCGTAATCAAATAATCTCAAGCTCTATAGTAGCCAAGAGTAAAAGTAGTCCCTCTTAGGACAGAACAAGTAGGTGACATGTTATGGGAGCATGTCGTGAATCGTGTTGATTAAAAATCAGAATTGAAAAGCTTTTTATATTTAACACACAAATTAAACTACCTGTACAAATCAGTTCAATTAAATTTATATAACAATGTGAGTTTTACACTGGACCAATTAGTTGATTACCCTATACCTATTGCAAATAACCCAGTAAAATCATTTAAATCACTTTGTATACGACGAAGTCTTGATAATTTTTGATATGCTTTGGGAATTTTTTCTGTAGCAATAGATTGGGCGGAGCAAATGAGGTTCCGCCAGTATGTATATCGAATCCAAAATATTGCCTTTCCGCTAGAAAGGAAGAGGAAGAGGCCATTGCAATCATTGCATAGAAGGAATATCAATCAACTGAGCATGAATTATCTTCCTTAGTCTGAAGAATTAATAGACATTATTTTAACCTGGAGAAACCTCATTGCGGAAATGCTCATTTCCTGAATTAGTCGAAACAATGAATATACATTTACATCTCGATCAGTACCTTTCGATATTCATCTACAAAACTAACATAAATTATATGACCTGCTAGCACATGATAAATCTCATCTATCTACTACAAGGGATCCTGTTTGAAAAACTGATTCTTGGTGCACTGAATCGTTGTCAAGAATATTGTTTTATAATCAGAAAATATTTGTGGAATATTTATCTACATAGGAATTAAATCCGTTTAGCCTTATAAATTTCAGACCCAATATCACTTCCAACAACGACTCAATTTAACAATCGCTAGGCTTAAATCGAACGAAATAATAATGATAATGAAAAGGAATTTTCGTCCTTTCGAATGAAGTCAGATTTCGAATAGCCCAACAGTTATCAGCAATTAAGTTCTGGTAAATTTTATATGGAATCAAATCCCATATTTCAAGGCGAGTTTATGCAGCAAATAATATAGTAGAAGAAAACAAAATAATAAAGATAAACATGCACTTCAAAAGCGTTATAAAATGAGCTAAATATGAAAAACATTTCATATAACCTTATATTTTTATGCCATTTGGTTCGAAAACTGATGCGCATGTCCCTAGGAATAAATATGATTCAAAATTACCAAAAATGCTATCATTTCATTGCTTCATCCATAGTTCTGTAAAAAAGCTATATGCCTATTATGCCCTTTTTCCTAAGCTCCGTATTTGATTATATTTGCTGTATAAACTCGCTCTAGTCTTTCCATCCAGGAATTCAATAGGCAAATTCTTCGTTCCAATTCTTTCGATAACTAGTGCCAATGACATTTTTTTAAGTTAAGGCGGTACAAAATATATAGTTCAGCTCACACGTAATGAGCATGAGCCGTAGACGAGTGAAAAATGCCTCATCTTCACGGTTTAGTTTCGCGAAGGGTCATAATTTAGAATTTGAACATAGTTTTCAAATTCAGTTTTCAACAATTCATTTCAATAAAATATTTGTTGTCGAAAATAAGGAATCCAAGGATATAAAAGGAAAAATATAGGTTTCAAATGATGTTTTTTCCATGGAAATAATTCTGTTGATCATTTCACCCATGTGCCAAAAGTCTCATGAGACTAGCATTTTTGTTTTAATTTCAGCGATCGTGAAAAATTATGGATATTTTCGAATCTCTCGTGGTGTCATCCCCTATTATTTCACTCATGCGTAAAAAACTAACGAAACCATAATTTTATTTTTTAATTCCAGTGATAATCTTTTTGACTTAAAAAATGACATCAATATTTTTTTCCTGTCATTTTCTTATTAGTAGCTGATAGCAACCGTCAGCATTTATTATTTAGTGTTTATTCCAAATTTGTGTGTTTTCATTCCTGAAATATTCCCCAAAATATCATTTGAGCTTCAAGATTATAAATAATTTTTCACTTGTGTTTTCTTTGCAATTTTATTCGTCTACGAACTTGTAGTATTATCCACGAAAATCTTCTGTAAAGTATGTCATATATGTGTGGATACAATTTTTCGAGATGGGTCTAAATCTGTAGTCCACTTTACAACATATTTTCGACAAATATAATTTGTTCTAGTTTATATAAATATTCACTCATATATTATTAATGAGGATTGGGTTTCATCTATGTGACCGATCAGTTTTTCAAACGATTTTTTTTTATATTAACTGAAAAAATCAGACTTCTCAGATATTGGTAGAAAATTTCCACATTCTTTATATTGGATCATCAGATCATCTTTGGAGAAAATATTTCGAGATCAATATTCAATATTTACATTCCTATAGCTTCATAGTAGTAACGGATAGTTTCAACAAGTTTAGCCTTCATCTGCCTGGTCAGTATGAAGATAGGCTATGAAAAACAGGAATAGATACAAAATTAGACTCTCACTATTGAAGATAAATTTAGTGGGTATATAGGCGGAAACAAGAGAAAAGATATATTTATTTCTTTTCTGTTTTGACCCCGATGGATATAGAATCACTTTTCTTCTCTTTTTCTGAGGACTTTTGGAAATCAATAATAATTATTGGTCCACAGTCCATTATACTAGTACTATTTGAGTTTTCAGCACAACATTATGAAAGTTGAGGTCTTCATATAGTATGAATATTTTGATGGATCAAGTATATCATTCCAAAACTTTCTTTCCTCAAAACTTGTAATTACTTGATGTACTTGAACGCGTGCAAAAATAATTTTCTCCACAACCTGGAAATTATATTCAAATGAATGAAATTGAAAAGAGAGCAGAAAAACTATTTTTCATATTTTTTTCTGGAAGCATAGATTGATTGATAAGCATGATATCAGGAGATACCACAGGCCAATGTTTTTTCCATCGCGACTTTTACATGAGGGTCGAGGATATTGAAAGTTGACACCACTAAAAAGTTTGTATTATTCGATAACTGGTGTTTTTATTCTAAATCAGCCATAGTTGCGAGATCCTCAGGCGTATGGAAAAATCTCACTTCGAATAGCTCTATATCTGTAAAACTGGATAAGGCAGACCATTGCTGAGATGCTGCTAGATGTGAATCAACCAAAAGGAAAAGTTGAATGGTGGAGGCTTTTACTTGATACAAATTCATATTAACTCAAATGAACCATTATAGATATATGATTTACTCTCATTCATTTATTATTGTGATGCGTTTCGTCGATACAGCGACTTCATCAGACTACATCATACTAGTTTCTTAACACGTAATGATCTCCCTATTAATCGACGACCTGAACACAGAGCCTTTCTGTTCTTCTTATTAAATTATAAATTCACAACACAAATGGAAAATAATCGTGCAATTTCTTTTTTGGATTTGACAATAATGGGGAAAGATAACATGATTTTCCAATACTTAGGAAACCATCCCATATAGTCTAGTAAACAAGACCAAGATAAATAATGATTTAAAAAAAAATGATAACCTAATTTTCGTAACAAGCGTGAATTGTTATTTAGCAAATGCGTTTTCAAGCCATACATTTTTTCTTTATAAAAAACGGTTTTTTTTAAAACATATCTAATTATCATCAAGGATTATGTTTTAACAAGAAATTCAAATTATTTCATAAACAACGCATTTGTTGATAAAAATAGGAGAAAAAACTATTAAAAATCATTTTCAAGTAGCTTCTGATCATAAGAAAACGGATCAATAGCAATATTACAAGAAAAAAGTTTTTTCAATGTTTAATGAAGCTTTATAATTTTTCACTTAAGTAAATTGTTAATAACAAAACGAAAATTAACAATTTTTAAAATTTTCCAACAGGAATCTATTCTAAGACCTTTGAAAAATAGCTCCACGAAAGGAAAAAATTCTCAGATTAATAGTTCAACAATTATCACACTTGCAATGTTCGAGCTACTTGTTAATTAACTAATGGATAACTAATTGAAAAATCACGATAAAAATTTTTGGACCATGGATTATTGTTCATTGATCTATCCTGCAGGCGTGCCTGAATATTTTAAATTCTTGAATTCCATATTTAATAAGTTTAAATAATATTTATTCATCAAAGGTACAAAGGGGACGAGGCTTGCGCAAGCCGGAGTACCCATTTTCGGGCGTCTTTCCAAACCTCTTGGAAAATTATAAATATTGCTCCTATAGTTCCGGCAGTTGGGATTTTTTGTAGGAAATTCACTCCTTCTATTTGAATCTTTTTAAAATATGAATTATCTCAAATAGTTTTTGAGATATTGGCGAAAACCTAAATCTCCTTCTTTTTTTATCACTTAATTGTTTATAACTATTGCAATTTTTGCGAGTGGCCTTAGCATTTTCTCAAAAACTATCTACATGCCATTCCAAATCGAATGACACCTCAATCATTATTTTCGGAGAATACGCAAAAATTTTGACCTAAAAAGTACTTGTTGACTAGACTGATACGGATACAATTATTCATCGATCCTCGTGTCACCCATTCGAGCCAAAAGTCACGGCATTTCATAAAGTAGGTATATTAAACCGGCTAATTAATATACCTTCGTCCGAAGAAAACTATTGTGAAGAATTCGAAATGATCGAATAAATAGCGGTGAACAATATATATGATCCAGAAGAAATCAGAAAAATGTTGAAGAAATAACAATTCATAAAAACCAATTATTTTTGTATTGCCAGTAATTAAGGATAAAATAAAATTTTCAATAACATATTTTAGCAGACCAAGTCACCAAATTGAAAGGTTTCTTCAAAACCAACAGGAAAATGTATTAAAAATAGCCTGGCAAAACTCCTTAATAATGATAAATCAAAGAGCAATCAATTAAATTGCGGTAGTTGCTATAAATTATATACAGGGAAAACAGGTAGAAATTTTTTTACAACAATCACAGCTACCAAAAAAATAAAATTAATTCTAATTATTAAGATCATTGTAAGTAATATATTGTTGTTGTAAGTGATATATTTAAGGAAGTATACAGTATGTAATATTTTGTGGATGTAAATTTGCTTTTGAACACCTCTTTAAATGTTAAGTGTACCTGTAATAGGCTTTTTTTGGCCTCTTGGGTCCTAATGAATAAATTAAAAAAAAAATTAGCAAGACATAAGTTTAATCCAGATTTCAACTAAATTATTGGGGAATGGTGGAAATAAATAGAGAAAAATATAAGTGTCATTTAGTTGATGAACAATTAGATTTCAATTCTTGTCTGTTTAAATACAGAAATTTATAAAAGCAGTAGGAATGAATTATTTCTGAATGTTTGCGAATTACTTGCACTGTAGGATCGTGTAACTAGATTTAAATAAGTTATAGGAAGAAGAAAAAGAAGAACAGAAATACTCTATGTATAAGTCATCGATTGTGAGGTATATTGAGATCATTACTTGTTACTTGTTAAGAATTTAGTATGACGTAGCTTAACGAAGTCGCTGTGTCGATGAAACGCGACACAATATTAAATAAATAAGTGCAAAGCATTCATTTGAGTGAAAAGGAAAAGGCAGGTCAAGGTGGTTGAGGTTCTATGAAATCAAAACTGGCTGCTGACTCCAACACCAGAGAAATGCGTATACTTTGCTAAAGACCAGCTGCTACTTAGATCAACCATCAATAGTGTAATCTTGAACTTAGCAACCATAGGAATTGATTATGATGACAATGATGATAACCATTGCCATAAAAGTGACATTTATTGGTGATACTTGTTTATTTATTGTTATATAGCGATGGAAAAATATGACTTATTCTCGATTATAGGTTTTATTACATTCGTGGATACGACAGTTTATGGACACGAATAAATTGGATAGTCTACAAATTAGGTACCTATTCATTGAATTCTGACGGGGCAATTTCCTTATTTCTGTTCACTCTTACGAGTTCCGTTCAATTCGAATATGTTCGTTTTGTCGTTAATGACATTTCACGCAATTGTCCTTTCATCATTCGGTAGATTTATTAATCTTTTTGTGATTTTTTCGTGCATAGTGTGCTTCAAGATTGCATTGTTTCTTGGAGTAACTCAGCTACTTGACCTAAATTCATTATTGTATCACATCAAATAGCATAGTGCGATAATTAAAGTTTTCAGCCCGAAGAAGGATTCGTAGTATCTTGAAATATCGTTGTTCAATTGTAATATTTCATTCTGTTCCTCAGTTTTTCTGTTACAACAGTTTTGGTATCATAAGAAAGCTAGTACAATGTGCGTTATGTTCTCTACGCGGAAAGATTTCAACCAGATGTAGGTTCAGGGAGTGGAATAATGGTCTGTTTATTTTGAAATGATCATAACACCTTTGTTGTTAATTTGTGAAGATCGTTTATTATATCAAATGAAATATGCCATCCATTTTGAATCATTTGAGGAAAACGAAAACATATTTTAAATGGCTTTTCAATAACTGGTAATGACTGTATCGATTGGTTAATTGTTGATGGTCGACGAATGCTTCGCCGTGTGTCTTTTTTAGTTATTAACAATTAAGTACAGTGAGTTCCTTCCTTCTACTCTGGTTTGTAGTCTTCTCTAAGAGCAAGGAGCCGAGCGTTTTCATGTCACAATGGTATCATATAGGTTGTCTTCATTGCAGTCCCTGACTACCTCTTGCGAGAAGAGAATGAACGTCACTGAACATCGCTCAAGGTTTCCGTATCACAGAGGGTCCCCGAGGATATCCCCCATGATTGGTAACAACCATGAAATCGGTACGTATCTGACCTGAATGACACCATCCTCTTTGGGGAGACACTGAGCGAAAGGTGACTTTCCCGGATCTCAAGGGAATAGATGTTAATGGTTAAAATCAACGAATGTTTTGCCATATATTATGTAGTTTAGTAAATATTGGAAGGTTACCTATAATGAACAAAACACCCCGTATCTCTGTTATAACGGGTCAAAAACCCATTTACTATGGTTTATTTAGAGTCACCTGAGTGACCCCAATCCACAGTTGAAGTAGTTTCCTTCAATAAAACAGCATGAACACTAATGTAAATTTTTTTTTTGCGAAATTATTCGTCCTTCGAAGGTATTAAACACATGAAGCCTTTGTGACTCAAAAATATCCGCATCAAATCAAAACTATTTTGTCTCTCTTCCAGTGGGAGTTTGGTATCTTTTTGAAAATACAGGACTACGCCATGAAGATTTAACATATCGCGCTGATACCATAGGCTTAGTAGATGTTTCATGGAATGCTATCAGCATAGTTTTAGTCTTCGATTGCGGTAGAAATTTAAAAAATGCTGTAAGAAATAAGTTCATTGTTGGAAAATCCTTCTACTATGTAAATATATTTTGATATATATTCCTACTAAAATAACGTTTTAGAAACTAGTATGAGATAAGAATAGTTTGTGATAATTTTCGAGGCAAATCGAATTACTATCAAATTGACAGTTGAATTTGGCTGGGAAGCCAAAAAGAGGACTTTTTTAAATCGATTTTTTTTAAATGCCCTTGGCCAACAACTAGTTTAAGTTGTACATAATTCGTTGATTTTAATCAATTAATTTAGTTATTAGGTTATTAGTTAGTTAGTATTAGGTACCATCTTGAATATTTTTACCGGAATATCCCAAAACTTTTGTAACATATGTCAATAACGTAAATTTGCAAGATATTTCCATGAAATCGCCTGTTCAGTTATAATTTCTGGCAGGATCTATCACTAAGCTTCGTATTCGACAGTCAGTAATCATCGGAATCTATTCAAGGAGAAAGATCGATATTTTTTTCATACTTCGAGCATTTTTTTGTCGTGAATTTCATTCACATCTCACCGAAACGAAAAGTAGGCATTTAGCTCGTATCAGAAAAATAATGAAGACCAAGTGCTGCTCGACATCGAAATTTACGTCAGAATAGCCTCATACTCTTCAACATATTGACTAGTGTATAAAATATTGATTGACTTTAGGAATCACACTCCCGAACATTTCTATCTCTGTCGCCGACCAGCCGTAAATGATAGTCGGCGTTGATGACTATGTCCGCTACACATCCCTTAATTCCAGTTCTGTAGATGGTGCGAAGTAGAATAGCGTGAGGCATTCCTCCTACAAAAAGACCCTCTTCATCTGGAGACGGAGGTCGGGGACGTCTCCAAACAGCCACAGCTTGATGAGTTACCGCTGGTCCGTTGTCTACGATGAGTAGTCCCGTACCACCATCCCTGTAAATGAAAATATACTCATACGTAGGAAGTGCTTTCATTTTCAATACAGGGTGCTTTCAAATATGTTGTTTACTCTAAATAAACTATCCCATGCATCATCCGCATGAGGCCGGCTCCACACGTTGGATCCAACGTTGGCCGGTTAACTTCGTGAGGTGTCTACACGTTGGCGCCAACGTTGGACCCAACGTTGGTGTCCGGGTACTTCGTGGAATCGCGATATGTTCCGGCGAAATGTCGGTAAACTGGCACGCATCAAAGGGTTTTAGTGTTTAGTTCAGTAGCGCTCCAGATTTTTTGTGCATGTTTGATTTCGCACGAAATTTACGACTTGTAAAGGGTTTTCCAATAAGAGGTGTTATTTTGAATAGCCCGCTATTTCGGTAGATGTCACTTTTGAAGCTGTCATTTTTTGACATTTGACAAGTAGAAACTACGCCATTAATAAAAATGGAACGATACACGCTTCAAGAACGCATTGAAATAATTAAAATTCGCTATAAAAATGGTGAAAATTTGGCAGAGACGGTTCGTAAAACTCGAACATCTTTGGGTCGTCGTGAAGCACCTTGTCGGTCCGCAATAAAGAAATTGGTGGAAAAATTCGAGCTGTTGGGACAAGTTAGTTATGTGAAGAATAAAACCCGTGCACGTCGCTCAAGAACAGCAGAGAATATTGCTGCTATAGCCGAAAGTGTTGATGAAAACCCAGGTTTGTCCATTCCTCGTCGTTCTTTGGAATTAGGCATTCCACATACGTCATTACACCGTATTTTGCATACAGATTTGGGTCTTAAGGCTTATAAAGTTCAGTTAACACAAGAACTCAAGCCGGCCGATCATAAACAACGTCGTGTCTTTGCTGATTGGGTCGTTGAAATGCATGAAAATGATCCGGAATTCCATTGAAAAATCAACTTGAGTGATGAGGCCCATTTCCACCTCAGTGGCTTCGTCAACAAGCAGAATTGTCGCATCTGGGGCTAGGAAAACCAAAGGGTTATTGTTGAAAAGCCTCTCTATCCTCAACGGGTGACTGTTTGGTGCGGTTTATGGTCCGGTGGAGTCATTGGACCTTACTTTTTCGAAAATGAGGCTGGAGCAACAGTTACGGTGAATGGATTGCGCTATCGAGAGATGATTAATGATTTTTTATGGCCGGAATTGGATGGTATTGATCTGGACAACGTTTCCTTTCAACAAGACGGCGCTACGTGCCACACAAGCAACGAAACTATTGATCTTTTGCGGGAAAAGTTTCCGGACCGTGTTATCTCTCGAATAGGTGATCACAATCGGCCACCGAGATATGGTGATTTAACACCTTGCGACTTCTTCCTTTGGGGCCACGTGAAAGAGAAGGTCTACGCCAACAGCCCAGCGTCGATTCAAGACCTCAAATATGGAATTCGAGAGGCTATCGAGGACATAGGGCAGCCACTTTGCGATTTGGTTATGGAAAATTTCATTAAAAGGATATGGTCCTGTAAGCGTGGTCGTGGTGGCCATTTGCCTGATGTTATTTTCCACAATTAATGGCATAGTTTCTTCTTTGTAATGAAATAAACATCCGATCATTTATATTCAAAAATGGCATTTTTCTTTGAATATCAAAATAACACCTCTTATTGGAAAACTCTGTAGTAGATAATTATTCAATCACATATAATAGAACGCCACTGCTTCCTCCATTTTAATTCTCAAGAATAATCGTCACGTCACGTTGACTGCAGATGTAGATAAGAACATCGCGACGAAAACTTCGCGATGTTTTTATGGCGATGAAGTCGTCGCGATTGTTGGCGCTATTTTCCTTTGATAAAAAAATTACCCCATCCATACGTTGGGCCAAAAGTGTTATGTTGGGGACAACGTTGGACCAACATGTGGAGTCGGGGTGAAAGTTTTAAAATAACAAAGATAAGCTCAAACAGGCCATTAATCTTAGCATTGTTCTGTGTTCGACCGTCTAGTTCGATTTGCAAGGCGAGTTATTTCGTGGCAGCCGTTCTCTTGAACTACGACCACAATAGTTCACAATTACTGTAATTTCTGATAATTCAATGAACTTGAAATTGTCGAAAAATCTGAAAGTATTTGGTACTATAGCGCTCTTTATGGAGGAGATATTGTAGCGAGAGTTTCAACCCAGGGATCTCAATATTGATCGTGGATCAACCCCTCTGTCCTCTCATGTTGATATCTCCTTCTCATTCTGTCTCTTCATGCGCACCGATGTAAATTTCGCGGACATATTCTGATACTTCGTCGTTTGAGAGATAGACACGTTTCTCAAGAGTATAATTTTGGGGAAAATTATTATAAATCATCTCAGTGACGGATCTGAACCAAGTATTCAAGTCAAAGTAGTTAATTAACAGGATTATTTTGTTGGTTGACGTTCCAGTTGATTGTACACTTTTGTGGATCAGTTTGGGGTAAAAAGACTGCGGCTATTTAATTACCCATTTGGAAATGTATGTCCGGGTGGATAATTCGTTTCTGGAGTAGGAAGTAGGGTTGCCCGTGGAAATGGTTATGGCGAAAACTTCATGTTGCCATCACGATTAACTGTTAGATAAAAAAGTGGGAAAGCCCTGTGGACAGGGGCTTTGGCGCTCTTGCTCAAACTTTGACAAATAATATCTCCGAAAGTATTGGTTTCTCAGGGTTGGGAATGAATAATTATATCAATGGATTATTATGATAGAACTGCATCATGAAAGGAATTAAATTTAAAAAAAAACAAGAGTGCCAAAAATTTTTAATCCGAAACCACCAGAACGATTCTACCCAATAACGAACTTATTCGAGATATTCATTCCTCAAATCTACTCTGAAAATTATATTATACCAATTGAAACTTGACCATCATTCCAGTTTTGTTGTTACTGGAGATATTCTGCACCCAATTTGATTAACTTGCCAAAGTATATCCAATCATACATTGTTTTCTAGAACAGGAGGGGTATTTTATATCATGAGTAACGAACCAGAAATAAATGTCTCTTATAGGTAGATAAGATGACATGTATGAACACAGATCATGATCTTCATAGCTATATTAATTACAACTTTCTGTGAAAACATAGAAGTACGATTTATTATTGAAATTTAAAAAAACCATATCGCCGAAAGTATAAGCTTGCTAGAGTTGAAAATGATATCAATGGCTTCTTATGAAGAAACTACATCTTAAAAAATTTAATTTTGAATTTGCTTTTTCCGTTACTCCGAAAACGCCAGGCCAATTTTGCCCAATAACGAACCTAACCGAGATATTGGTCTCCCAACCTACTCTGAAAATTTCAACTAGCTTATTTCGTTCGAGAGTTATCGTGTTAATGGCAGACCGGCCGGACAGAATCGATTTTGACCATGGATCCTTGATCAGTCAGTAGAACCAAATCGTTTAAGACCATTTTCATCCAAAAATTCGAAAATTACAGACATTTGGGCAAATTGATAAGCACTCTGTTCCGAAGAACAAGCGCGTCAAAATTGAAAAGTGATATGCCTATGGTGGCGTAAGGACAAAGTAACATAGCCTACACAGAACACAATTGATGTTGAATATAATGAAAACGCTATAAAATTTTCAATTAATTTTTTTGTCTGTATTAAATTTTAAACACAGAACACAATAATTGATGTTGAATATAATGAAAATGTTAACAAACTTTTAATTTATTTATTTTTTGTCTGTATAGTGATCATATTAAATTTAACACACGCCTTACGGTTATTATTCATCACATAGGATGCGTACTTTCCGAATTATTCGGAAAATAATCTTAAACGTCCATAACTCCGAAACTCATCCTACGGAAGCTACGCCACTGGTGCGTATTCAAATTGGAACTCATTGGAAATTGACTTCAATGTTGGCTTCACATATTGGAGAATTTATGAAGCAGATACTGTGTCTCCTCTTTCTATAGTCGTAAGTTGCCCCGTATCTTTCATATTAGGACACCCTGGTTATATTTGCATGAATTAACTCAACAAAGGTAACGCTATTACAGTAAATTATAGTATATGGATCTCAATATCAATACTTACCGAACTGCTTTTACCCTGTGCCAAAGATTATCGTGCACGTACGTATTGTTGTGCACCACGACGACTTCCTCATTGCGATTCGAGAATCGAAGGACCAAGTCACCTTTTTCTAAACCTACTGAAATGAATCCACGGCCTAGGCCGTTGTTAAGCCACAGCAGAAGCCCGTCAGTAGATGTTGACTTGAATCGTACGTTCAATGTGATGGGATCAGCCATCAGTGAATCCAATGTGTGGGCATCGTTGAAGTAGAGATAACTGTCTAATCCACTGAAAGAGGGAGGTCCTCTTGAGCAGGCTTGTTCACGATAGCCTGGTTTGCACCTGGAACGGACATCGAGATTGAATATGATGGTTTCCAAAATAATTGCCAGCGCAAAAAACTTGACACACACAAAATTTGAGTTTATTTTTCGCACATCAGATACCAGATTTCCACTTTGCTTTATAAGGGTTCTGGATTGTATTTATTAAACGCAACTTCTGTATAAATGTCATAACGATTAAATGGGTAGGCGTTTTAATTATTATGAAAGTAAGTATAACCGAAGGTGGAGATAGGACCGGAGTGAACACGGAGGTTACACGGTTATCTGGTATCAATCTAGCATCAATCTGACCATCATTCCGGACCCATTAGTCTAAGCGTATAGAATCAGTTTCCCGTCAATCTCACATCAGTCCATGATTGATCCGTCTTATAACGATTTCCATTGACACGCTTGGAGCACTCGAAGTGAGTTTACCGACTCCAACCGAGATATATCAAAAACCGTGCTCTCAAAGAAACCTCAATGGAAAATGATTCTCCGCTCCTTTTTTGACGCTCTTGTTCCTCGGAAGAGAGTGCTTATCAATTTGCCCAAATGTCGATTAATTTCGAATTTTTTTATGAGAATGGTCTTAAACGTTTTGGTTCGACACATGATCAAGAATCCGTGGTCAAAATCGATTCTGTCCGTCCGGCCGGCCGAACGCTGGGACACGATAACTCTCGAATGGAATGAGCTAGACAGTTGAAATTTTCGGAGTAGGTTTGAAAGATAAACATCTCAGTTGAATTCGTTATTGGGCAAAATCGGCCTGATGATTTCGGAGTAACGGAATTTTTTTTCATACAAATTAAATTTTTTTAAGACGCAGTTTCACTATAAGAATTTATTGATATCATTTTCAACTCTAACATGCGAATGGTTTCGGAGATATGATTTTTCAAAATTTCAATAATAAATCGTCTTCTATGTTTTTACAAAATGCTATAATTATTCTATCTATGAATTATTATATGATCTATGTTCTTACGTGTCATCTTATTTTACTATAAGAGACATGTCAAATTTATTTCAGCTATCGTAGAATTATGAGGATTATAATATGATATTATACTTTTTGGGTGATATTTCAATGCCCGTGAATAATCCATATGATGATGGAAATATATACTTTGGTAAGTTAACCAAATTGGCTTCAGAATATCCCCAGTAAAAACGAAACTGGAATATTGGCTAAGTTTCAATTGATATAATATAATTTTCAGAGTGGTTTGAGGATTGAAAATTTTGGATAAGTTCGTGGTTTCGGATTAATAATTTTTGGCACTCTTGTTTTTTTAATTGACACATTTTTGAATTTAATTTCTTTCATGATGCAGTTGTATCATAAGAATCCATTGATATCATTTCCAACTCTGAGAAACCAATACATTCGGAGATATTATTTATCAACGTTTGAACAAGAGCGCCAAAGTTCCTGTCCACAAGGCTTTCCCAATTTTTAGTTTTGAATTTGATTTTGAAGCGAAGTGTAGAAGATAGAATAAATAATTCCCTTAGTTTATTGTCTGATATCCATAATATCCAACAAGGCACCAAGTAATCGAATTCTCAATTGCTCAGCCATATCAAAAACAAGAGCGCCAAAAAGTATGATACAGATAAACACAATCTAATATTTTGGGTTACTCTGTCCCTGACTCGAGCTTTAAAACTTAAGCGAAAATTATTGACCGGAGAGCAAACATTTGCGTAGTTTTGTCAATGGAATATGAATTTATCGATCTCATCTGTCCAATGGAAAACGAAAATATGACATCGAGTGCTACGAGCGTTTCAATGAAAATCGTTATTAGAATGAAAATTCCGAATCATCTTTCTGATGCATTACGGCGATCATTATTTGAATACTGAGTAAGAATTTTCTTGTGCGATTGTTCAGGATCAGGTCTAGAATATAATGAAAGCGGAAAGCGGTGAGCAGTACAACAGCAGACCGGAAGACTAGAGAATGGCGAATGGATTATGAGGAATATAGAGTCCCAGTTACAGCTGCAACCAGTAAGTGTACGCAATAAAAAAAAAATCTTTTTTCATAAAGCTTTACAGATAATGAAAAGGAACAATGTCACATTTTATAATATCCTCCCAACCTGCAAGTGAAGTAGTCCATATCTGGAATGCACTCTCCATCCTCCCCGCAAGGTTTGGCAACGCAAGGGTGAGGGCAGTTGTTAACATTGGCACCTGCGAGAGCCTCTGCCAAAATTGGAATTTGACGACCTCCTATTCTTAACGCTTGAATGCAACCAACGAAGGAGCTTCTTATCTTGACGTAAGGGGAAACTGCTCCGAAGTTCACCACTCCTCCCAGGAACAAATTTTGCGGGAGCGAGAGTTGAGTGAAGGCGCCAGGTGATGTTGTCTCCATTAGGGGTTGGTTGTCAACAAAAAGGATTGCTTGACGTCCGGTCCGCGATAGCCTCACCTGAAAGTGATGAACTTTTTTGGTATTTGTTACTATAATAAGTGAGCACAAATCTATCCTACTCGAAATGAACTGCTCCAAGAAATTGAGGGATACACCTTGAATTTATTTTAATTTTCAATGCTCTGGCAGTCAGCTATAACATTCAATGAGGTGAACTGCGGCTTATTGCCAATAACTGTAACAAGACACACGGTGAAATATTTATTGATTTTAACCATCAACAAATATTCCGCGTGGCCGGGCTAGATCACTTCATCGCTCAGTGTTTCCCAAAGAGGGAAGTATCATTCAGGGGCAGACACAAACCCAGGGTTTCATGGTTATTACCAATCATCAGTGTGATTCAGCTGAACACTGAATGAATACTGACTGCGTTCTAGGAAACTTATATCCATCGGTCGAGTACCGGCAGGGATAGAATCCCACCAGCGCCACCTATGGAGAATCCTTACGAACTCTGACCCTCTGTGATGAAGAAACCTTGAGCGATGTTCAGCGACGTTCAATCTTTTGCCGTAAGAGGTTCAAGGAATGCCAACGCCATCTACCTGTGAAGCGACCTTTACGGACTGAAAACGCCCGGTTCGGTGTGGTTAGATAAACCACAAACCGATGAACATTGAATGAGGCTAATTGCCAATAACTTTAACAAGACATACGGTGAAATATTTATTGATTTTAACCATCAACAAATATTCCGCTTGGCCGGGCTAGATCATCTCATCGCTCAGTGTTTCCCAAAGAGGAAAGTATCATTCAGGGACAGACACAAACTCCTCATTCAATGTTCACTCTTTTGTGGTTTATCTAACCACACTGAACCGGGCGTTTTCAGTCGGTATGGACCGTCCTTTACATGTGAGTGCAAGGGAGACAGATTAAGTATTATCTCAAGCGCTCCTGTGGGAGTGCCAAAGCTAGCTCCTATTACACCGACACGGGCAAGTCATTGCAATTTCTCCTACAAACTACGTGTGGTGGCGTCGTCAGTTTTTGTAGAATGGTGCGTACTACCGCTGTGTATAACAATATTACCTTTTCCAGTTTCAGCCCCCATGTCTTCCCAATAGCCTTTCACAGGCCTTTTGCTTGTCTTAAAAAAGACTTTTTTCTTCAAAACACGATTAGTAGCTTTTCATAAAAACATTTTATCTAAGCAATAATTTTGACTGGAAAAAGATTAAAATTCGCATTCTTACGGATATTTGGATAATTTGTTGTAACTTTGGACATAATAAATGAAGGTTATCATATGCAGTTTCTCAACCCTAAAGAGTCCTGGAAGAATCCTGAAAATTTCAAAGTGCAGCGATTTATTTTTACTAGTTCCCAGAAGCTTTAAATTTATCGTTTCCGCAAAATAACCCCATAATGAGCAATTTCTGGATTCCTTTTCATTTTACCAATAGATACATTTTTTCATCAAAAGCTTCTAATACTTAGTGTCATATAGGAATGTTTTGCAGTTTTCAAAACCCTACTTCGATTACAACACTGGAATCGTAAATGATGTGAAAATGTATCACCACATCTGAAAACTAGATACTCGCAGATACTTGAACAATTTGCTTTTTGCTTTATGATCATTTCACTCCAACTGACGGCAGACCTACTGCGAAGAAAATTCGTTGCGTAATGAGTTGGGATGAAATAATTAAATTGAAAACGGCCGTTCGGGCTACTAAGACGGACATCCAAGTGGTCGGTCGGATGGCTGCCGATTGCCATTTCCGGCAAAATAAGTAATATCACTGGAAATGGTGAGTTAATCCACAAAATGGTATTCGATGGCAGGTTTCACAAAACTCCGATTGCTCTAGATTATCAAAAATAAGTGAATTCTATATTCGATTTCAGTTAATTTTTGCTTGAACCATCCAGTTCTATAACCAAGGAATTCAGGAATCTATCATATTTTTGGGAAAACCACCGTTAATCGTTTATTTTGAATAGATGCTAATATTACCTTGTGCCATTCCCCTAAAGTAATCCTATATTTACTAGTGACGACAGAAGCTCCTGTTCCTAAATCAAATACGAACTCAACGTATTCTTCTATGAGGTAGAGCGCCATGAAATCACCATAACCATCCGTTCTATGACCATTGTAGACTAAGAGTCCATCAGGTGCATTTGGTTTGAAAGTTATCTCTAAGTCAAGCCACGTGAGAGCTTCTTCACCTAGACCTACAAAGACATTATTCGAAGTAGAATTGATTTTGCATGAAATCACAATATCCACTTCTATTTCAAACTTTAGTAATATAATATTATTGAAAGGGAGGTTTATACAAATACCAATGGAGTTTCAAAACAGCCAATCACTTGAAAATAAGCGGAAACATTAAAATCTATAGGAGCAAGGATTGTAGTTGAAAACCATCATGAAGCTGTTTGAACCAAGAATATCATGTTTTTGAGGTTATGAGACAAAGGCACAGTTTAGAGATTGGTATTCCCCAAGAAACAGTTCTGGGGTCATTTTATTTTTATTGCATCAATCAATTTTCAGTACTCGTATAAATTCCTACGATAATTATTGAATATAGAAGTAAGAAGGTGGGTATTGGAGCTTCTAAAAATCAATTATATTCATTTTAAGAGATATCCTTACCTCGATATCTTAAGTGACTAGACCCATTGAAAGCAGGAACTTGTAAGTCAACACGTATCTCGCATAAATCACCAGAAAATCCTAGTGGGCAGAGGCAAACAGCTGAATCTGGACCTGTGAGACATTTTCCTCCATGCTGGCAAGGTACACGACTACATCTATCAGCTGTACATTCCTCTGAAATTATACCAATGCATTAGGATTTATCAGATGAATCATTAGCTTGAAATGCGATTTCTTGATTTTTGCGCGTATGTTCTGGGAAACATCGCGTTATCATTTTACCCAAATGTCTGTAACATTCGAAGTTTTTTACGAAAATGGTCTCAAACGATTCGGTTCGACTCCCCAATGAAGAATTCGAGGTCAAATTTGATTCTGTCCGGCCGGCAGTCCGGCCGTTGCCATGATAACTTGAGAACGGAAAGAGCTAGCGACTTGAAATTTTCAGGGTAGGTGGCACATCTCAATCTCAATACGACGGACATGTTCGTTAATGGGCATAATCGGCCTAATGGTTTCCGAGTGATCATTTTGTTTTCAACCAATATAGATCCGATCGAATTGAAACTTGGTGAATAGTTGTAGAATATAAACCTAAGCACGTTTGTGAAATTTTGTGAGAATCGTATTGCTAGAAAATTATTAAAAAATTATTAAAAAATATTTTTGTTGTCACGATAACCTGAGAAAGGAAAGAGATGGCGGCTTGAAGATTTCAGGTAAGGTTGTGCATCTGAATGTGACATTTGAGTTTGTTTATAAGCATAATCGGCCAAACGGTTTAAGAGTTATAGCCATCTGAGATCTGGTTGTTTTTTGTTCCTCATTAACTCGAAAAATACAAAACCGATTGAATTCAAACATGGTTATTAGTTGTAGAATGCCGACGCAAAAATTCTTGCAAAATTTCGTGAGGATAGTATTTGTAGAAAATTTTTAAAAAATCATTGAAAATTGAAAAAAAATTCTATATATCAGTAACTATTCGTCTGAAATTGCTGAAATTTTGCAAGAGCACTTGATTCGAATTTTCCATGGTAAATTCGAATCAAGAGTGTCCAATACAGGAGAATGGACAACATAATTTACCATGGTAAATTCGATTAAGGGTGTCCAATACAGAAGAATGGACAATAGAACATACGCGCAAAAGCTCCTGACTTCACGTCAGTGCTTGAACCAATTTTATGGTTGTGGTTTAATATGTTCTCAAATTATAAAGCTGTTGAAATAAGGAACGCACTTTCTTAAAGACCTTGTATAATTAGTAGTGTGAGTAGAACAGAAGATCGTATCAGTCACAGTTCCTAAGGACTGGACCAAGCCACACGATCCAGTTCTTATAATAGTAGTATGAGCGCCATATCACGTATTTTTCGAAAGGTCACTCGTAAGGTAACCTTTTCAGTGGGAAATTATTGCAGCTATTAACTATTTCTCAATCTGATTTTCGGAAAAGTTCACCATTTCCGAGAAAACATATTTCACGACATTTGCCATTTTGTAATTCATCGCCCGGCACACGCTCAAAGGACACTAACGAACTATATTTATAACACAGATAACAAGTTTCCACTAAGTTTTTAGGCAATACCTAATTAATTACATGCCGAATGTATAATTTCGCCAGAGTAATCGAATTAAGAATCTAATTACCTATTCCTAAGCCTTTGATTGCTTCTCCTCTGGGTTCCAATACAAAATTATAAATATGATCGTTTATTTCCAGATGTCGAATACAACCCTTGAAACCTCCTCCAACTGGTAGTTTCTCGGCTAAATTTGTTGTGTTTCCTGGTCCTCCAATAAATACTGGCTCTCTGAAGGTGATTCTTGAGAAGAGACCTTTTGAACGCCCCTGGGCATGGCGTTCACCATTGAGTTGAAGCCACGCATCCCATCTGTGCCTGAAGAGGGTCACGTGGTTCCACTGGTTCAAAAGTACCGTCTCCTCTGATCGCAAAACTCCTTCTCCAGAACCACAGTCGAATCTAGAAAACACAAGCAAATAATTTTTTAAGTATTCACAAAAAGTACTGTATGAATTATAATATTTTCACCCTTGTAAATTATAGACTTAAGATTAGTTTTACTGGTGCAGATGAAGTTGAACGACGTTTGAAGTCTAATGATGGGACCTCTCGAGTGAAAATAATCGAACATTCCGATTATTGAAACATCTCGAGGATATCTCGAGATGTTCTGAAAAATACGAATGAATTCATTCGAATGATTTTCTGTCGTCTATCATATTGCACGCAGATGAGATATCACCCGACTCGAGCAAGAATTGAATGAAATGAGATGAGATACGAGATATCTCGTCAGTGATGCCAGATGTCGAATATAAAATTATGGTACAACGATGCCAGACTTATGGAATTTTAGGGCAAATTATGGTACAATAATATATATGCATATTTTTTTATTTTTGCGCGTATGTTCTGGGGAACATCGCGTTATAGTTTTGCCCAAATGTCTGTAACTTTCGAATTTTTTGAAAAAAATGGTCTCAAACGATTTAGTTCGACTCCCCAATAAAGAATTCGAGGTCAAATTTGATTCTGTCCGGCCGGCCGTACGGCCGTCCGGCCGTCCATTGCCACGATAACTTGAGAACGAAAAGAGCTAGCGACTTGAAATTTTCAGGGTAGGTGGCGCATCCCAATACGACGGACAAGTTCGTTAATGGGCATAATCGGCCCAGTGGTTTCCGAGTAATAATTTTGTTTTCAACCAATATAAATCCGATCAAATTGAAACTTGGTGGGTAGTTGTAGAATATGAACCTAAGCACGTTCGTGAAATTTTGTGCGAATCGTATGGCTAGAAAATTTAAAAAAAAATTATTAAAAAATATTTTTGTTGTCACGATAACTTGAGAACGGAATGAGATAGCGGCTTGAAATTTTCAGGTTAGGATGTGCACCAGAACGCGACATTTCAGTTTGTTTATGAGCATAATCGGCCAAACGGTTTTGGAGTTATAGCCATCTGAAATTTTCTGAAATTTGGTGGTTTTTTGTTCCTCGTTAACTCGAAAAATACTGAACCGATGGAATTCAAACATGATTATTAGTTGTAGAATGCCAACGCAAAAATATTTGCGAAATTTGGTGAGGATAGCATTTGTAGAAAATTTTTAATAAATCATTGAAAGAAAAATAAAAAATTCTATATATCAGTAACTATTTGTTTGAAATTGCTGAAATTTTGCAAGGTCCTGCATAACCTAACTTTACTGCCAAGTTTCAAGTTTGAATACGATCGGTTAAATATTGTTGGAGATTCGCGCATTCTTGTGTGAGTCCAGTAGATGGGTAACCGTTGCCTCGATAACTTTCGAACGAAAGGAGATAGGGACTTGCAATTTTCAGGGTAGGTTGCGTATCGGAAAGGGAGAGTTGAGATCGCTTTTGGGCATAATCGGTCTAACGGTTTCCGAGTTATACCCACCTGGAATATTATTTCCTTGATAACTCAAAAAATAAATATTCGATCGAATTGGTGCTTGGTAACTAGTAGTAGAAAATCAACATAAAGACGTGTTTAAAAGTTTGTAAGAACCGTACTCCTAGAAAATTTGAAAAAAATTACGAAAAAAAAATTTTAAGAACCGTACCCCTAGAAAATTTCAAAAAAATCACGAAAAAAAAAATGGGTTCAAGCACTGACGTGAAGTCAGAAGCTTTTGCGCGTATGTTCTATTGTTCATTCTTCTGTATTGGACACCCTTAATCGAATTTACCATGGTAAATTATGTTGTCCATTCTCCTGTATTGGACACTTCATTCGAATTTACCATGGTAAATTCGAATTAAGAGTGATAAGTTTAAATTGCCATACGAAAATACTATGGTATTGTTTTAAAAATATACGAACAAAACAAGAACTTGAAGTAAATATGTCATTTTTAAGAACCGTACCTCTAGAAAATTTTAAATAAATCACGAAAAAAAAAATTGGTTCAAGCACTGACGTTAAGTCAGAAGCTTTTGCGCGTATGTTCTATTGTCCATTCTTCTGTATTGGACACCCTTAGTCGAATTTACCATGGTAAATTATGTTGTCCATTCTCCTGTATTGGGCACTTAATTCGAATTTACCATGGTAAATTCGAATTAAGAGTGTCCAATACAGGAGAATGGACAACATAATTTACCATGGTAAATTCGACTAAGGGTGTCCAATACAGAAGAATGGACAATAGAACATACGCGCAAAAGCTTCTGACTTCACGTCAGTGCTTGAACCAATTTTTTTTGTTATTAATTAAGAACTCGTACTCGGAGGTTCGTTCAACAATCCATATAGGTATTTTATCATTAATTTTTTGAATATTCGTGTAAGTGGCATTTGATGCTTGTAGATAGCTTCAATTGTTTCAATTGGTTTTATGCATCTATTAAATTGACCCAAATTTGTTTCAATAATTCAGGAACTAATTAGTTGGAGGGAAGAAAAATAACATAGAAAATAAATTCAATCTGGAACTTATATGATTAAAAATGTGTTTCTGCGAAAAAAAGAATTAAATAAAGTAAATATAATAAAATGGAATTGGAAAATTTCATTGAAATTATATTTTGCATTCAGAAAAATTATTCGGTTCACATTTTTTGGCGCTAATCTATTACGGCGGAGGTTGGTTAATTGTCTACTTTTCTAAAATACCCTCTCTAACGGAACTGATGTTGCCGGTATTATTGTATTTAGTGATTATAAATAGGTAGGTATATAATTGTGCATTGTATGAATATTCTGAAAACTAAAATGTGATCATCGTGCGTATTGTTGTCATTCTGGAATTTTAGGTGCATCATTCATTTCATATGCTCCATTCCCTTTTTAACAGCTGGAAATAAATATTCAAATATTGGACCAAAACAAAATAGCATAATAATGAATTATCAAAGGACCAACGGCAACGTAATAAAATAAATCCATAAAATGTTAAACTTAATACTGTTGAAGGGAGCCGACGCAATTATATTGAAGATAAGGGATAACCGAAGCCGCCAACGCGATGAGAACTGAGAGGAATACCGAATGATCAATATCTCGAATGATCATTCGATTATTGAAATCTCTCGAGAACCTATATATCGATTATTGAAATCATTCGATTATGCCCAACTCTAGTTTGAACCGATAAATTCAGACGTATTTCTGGAATATATCCCAGTCTGAAGAAATCCTAAAATATTCCTATGATATTGAATATAGACTCTGGAGGCGCCTCGTACTCAATCAAGAAGTCTGGGTCTCCGAGTACTTTCCTTTGAAGAGGAAGTGCCTAATACCATTTCCATGTTTAGATGTCACCTAAATCTTGAATGTGCCTTCGTGGGTGACCGAGTTCTTGGAAGTCAATAACGCTCCAGATATCGTTCTCATGGACCCCATTGGTTCCAGCGAAGTATCGTAAGGTAGACGATCTACCAATAAGCTTTGACAACTACCGTGGTAGTACAGCCCTAACTCATGGGAGGGGTAGGAAGGTACTAAGGGTTAATCGGTAGTAGAATAGAAAGAAGGTCGAAGTTGTGCAGCCGAGCACGACAGAGGTGAGAATAGAAGGAAGTTGAATTCCTGCTTAGGCGGAAAAAACGGATTAGACGTTCGAGTGTTGTAAAAACTTATTAGACGTGAGAGTAAGGACTATTAAACGTACAACGTACAATTTTATAGTATCGAGCCTGTTAGGAACCTCAGTAATCGACGGTATTTAATGTGACGGCGAATTTGAAATTTGTAGATTTATGTAAATAAACCTGTACATATTAGCATACAGTGTTGTATTTATTCCAAAGTGTGAATGTAGAATTATTATTTCCTTAACGACGATAAAAAGCCTACAGTACTGGATTGGTAACAAGAGCCGTTAAAACCAAAATTAATTCAGATGTCAACGATGCTGCACGTCACTCTTATGGCAGCAGTGTGTAATGCAGAATAATTATTAATATACTATTGCAAGCAGCGCACAAGCTATCATTTTCTGAAGAAGGAAACATCGAAAACATTTCTAATCGTCATTGATTGGATCCTTCCTTACACAACCAAACCAAAGTAATTATTCTACGATGTGCGTCATAAAGTGGTGCGTGACGTGCACGTTGAGAGCCATTCTGGTGCTACTGCTCCACGCACATCTTTCCTTTATAATTTACAGAGTGAGTAAAAATCCACGCACAAAATTCATATCTTCGGTATTTACTATTTTTATTTTAAGTTGCGTAACTTTTGGTACGTATAATTGAGGAGGAGTACGTCATGCACCCCTACGAGGGGTGGAGGGTAGTTCAGTTTGTTTTAATGGACCCTTACTTTTTGTGCTAGAAATGGATCGACCTTTTGTTGCTGAGGATGATTGTGTCATTTTCAGTTTTCTTATTTTCTCTATGCAGTATCATATAATGTGTATAAGCACTAACGTGAAGTCAGGAGCTTTTGCGCCCATGTTCTTTTGTCCATTCACCTCTATTGGACACTCTTCATCGAATTTACCATCGATATAGTATAGACCGTTTTCTCAGCTTTTATAAGATACGAATACCGTACTATTTTAAGGACTTGAGTAATGAGAGAATGAGATTCTCGCAAAATTTCGGACGAATAATTTCTGATATATAGAATTTTTTTCAATGATTTTTTTTTAAATTTCTAGTAATATGATCTTCACGATATTTTGCAAAAATGTTCAAATTCTAGAACTAATTGCTATGTTTGAATTGAATCAGCATCGTATCTGTTGAGTTATTGAGGAAATAACAACCAAATTTCAGATTGATATAACTCCAAAACCGTTTGGCCGATTATGCCTTTTAATGCCTCAAATGTTGCATTAGGATGCAAAACTTACCCTAAAAATTGCAAGTCGCTGTGTCTTTCCGTTCTCAATCAATCGTGAGATAAATAATATTGTTTAGTATATTTTTGCGCGTATGTTCTGTGGAACATCGCGTTATCATTTTGCCCAAATGTCTGTAATTTTCCAATTTTTCGCCGAAAATGGTCCCAAACGATTGGGTTCGACTCCCTGATCAAGAATTCGAGGTCAAATTTGATTCTGTCCGGCCGACCGTAGCCACGATAACTTGAGAACGGAAAGAGATAGAGCCTTGAAATTTTCAGGGTAGGTGACGCATCCCAATAGAACGTTCGTTAATGGGCATAATCCCAATGTTTTCCGAGTAATAATTTTGTCTACAACCAATACTAATCCGATCGAACTGAAACTTGGTGAGTAGTCGTAGAATATAAACCTAAGGACGTTTGTGAAATTTTGTGAACATCGTATCGCTAGAAAATTTCAAAAAAGTTATTAAAAAATATTACTTACGTCACGATAACCTAAGAACGGAAAGAGATAACGACTTGAAATTTTCAGGTAAGGTTGAGAATCTGAATGCGCCATTTGAGTTTGTTTATAGGCATAATCGGCAGAACGGTTTTGGAGTTATACCCATCTGAAACTGTTATTTCCTCAATAACTCGAAAAATACAAAATACAATACAATTCAAACATGGTTCTTAGTTGTAAAATAGCAATGCGAAAATTCTTGCAAAATTTCGTGAGGATCGTATAACTAGAAAATTTAAAAAAAATCATAGAAAATGATTGAAAAAAAAACCTATATATCAGAAAGTATTCGTCCGATATCGCTGAAATTTTGCGAGAGCCTTCAGAACCTAACTCTACTATACCAAGTTCGTAGTTTGAACATGATCAGATCTATATTGTCGGAGATCCTATCAGCCTTGTGTGTGTTCAGTAGCTGGATGGATGAGCGTTGCCTCGACAACTCTCGAACGAAAGGAAATAGGGACTTGCAATTTGCACATCTGAATGGGAGAGTTAAGTTCGCTGTTGGCCATAATCGGCCCAACGGTTTCGGAGTTATACCCATCTGGAATATTATTTCCTCGATAACTCAAAAAATATTAACTCGATCGAATTGAAGCTTGGTAACTAGTTGTAGAATATCAACATGAAGACGTGTGTGAAATTTTGTGAGGACCGTACCACTAGAAAATTTTCTAGTGATACTATCATCACAAAATTTCACAAACCCATTTGCTTCGGTATTCTACAACTACTTAGCAAGTTTCAATTCGATCGGATCTATATTTTTTGAGTTATCCAAGAAACAATATTCCAGATGGGTATAACCTTGAAACGGTTTGGCCGATTATACAAAACAATGTACATAACTGTCCCATTCGGATGCGCAACCTACCCTGAAAATTTCAAGTCGACAGCGACTTGAGATAGATCTTTCCTTTCGAAAGTTATCGTGGTAACGGTCACCCATCCAGCTACTTAACTCACTAAATGCTGCTCAGATCTCCAACAATATAGATCCGATCGTGTTTAAATTTGGAACATGGCTGTACATTTAGGTTTTGAAGCCTTCTGCAAAATGTAAGTGATATCAGACGAATAGTTTCTGAGATATAGCATTTTTTTCATAATTTTCAATAATTTTTTTTTCAATTTACTAGCGATCCTCACGAAATTTCGTGAAAATTTGCGTATCGGCATTCTACAACTAATTACAACTAATTGGATTGGCTCCATATTTTCTGAGTTAAGGAGGAAATGACACAAAATATTAAATGTTTCGGAGTAACGAAAAACAATTTTTTTTACATTACACATTTCAAATTCAATTTTATTTAAGATGCAATTTCATCCTCAGAATCCACTGATATAATTTTCAACTCTGGCAAGCTAATACTTTCGGAGATGTGATTTTTCAAAATTTCAATAATAGATCGTACTTCTATGATTTCACAGAATGCTGTAATTCTTCTATCTATGAAACAAAACATATCATCTTATCTATCTATAAGAGACTTGTCAAATTTATTTCCGGTTCGTTACGGATGATATAAAATACCCCTCCTGTTCTAGAAAACTATGATTGAATGCAAAATGACCCACTGGTCATTTTGATAATATAATGCCCTTGGATAATCCATTAATGATGGAAATACATACTAAATATATATAGGTTAATCAAATGGGGTTTAGAATATCTCCAGTAAAAACAAAACTGGAATTTTGGCTAAGTTAGTTGATATAATATAATTTTCAGAGTATAGATTTGATGAATGAATATCTCGGATGAATTCGTTATTGGGTAGATTCAGTCTGGTGGTTTCAGATTAATAATTTTTGGCATTCTTAAATGACACTTTTTGAATGAAATTTCTGTTATTATCAGTTCTATCATAATAATCCATTGATATCATTCCCAACTCTGAGAAACCAATACTTTCGAAGTAATGATTTGTCAAAGTTTGAACCAGAGCGTCACAGCTCATATCCACAGGGCTTTCCCACTTTTTGGCGCTCTTGTTCCTCGAAACAGAGTGCTTATCAATTTGCCCAAATGTCTGTAATTTTCGAATTTTTGGGTGAAAATGGTATCAAACGATCCGGGTTCGACTCACTGATCAAGAATCCGTGGTCGAAATCGATTCTGTCCAGCCGTCCGTCCGTTAACACAATAACTCTCGAACGAAAGGAGTTAGAGAATTGAAATTTGCAGGATAGGTTTGGAGCATAAATATCTCGGACGAGCTCGTTAACCAGCAAAATCCATGGAGCGGTTTCGGGGTTTTGGCCGTTTTTATTAAAAAAAATTTTATGAATATTTCCGAAACCGATTACTCGATCTATTTGAAATTTAGCATCAAATTGTAGGATCACGACCTTTAGACGCATGTGAAGTTTTGTATTGATCGGGTTACCGTGAAGTGTCAAAATTTTTTTTTTTTAATTTTAAATTTTTTTTTCCTACAATAACTTTCGAACGGTATGAGCTAGGCAGTTGAAATTTTCAGAGTAGGTTAGGTAGATATATATCTCGGCTAAGTTCGCTATTGGGCAAAATAGTCCAGATGGTTTCGGAGTAACGAAAAACATTTTTTTTTAAAATACAAATTTCAAAATACTTTTTTTTAAGATGCAGTTTCACCATAAAAATCCACTGATATCATTTTCAACTCCAACAAGCTAATACTTTCGGAGATATGATTTTTCGAAATTTGAATAATGAATCGTACTTCTATGTTTTCACAGAATGCTATAATTATTCTATCTATGATTTATTATATGATCTGTGTTCCTACTCGTACATGTCATCCTGTTCTATAAGAGAGAGTCAAATTCATTTTAGCTATTTTAATTTGATTTCTTCCATGGTGCAGTTCTTATTCTCAGATTGCTCATTTAATCTTGATAAATAAACTATTATTTCAATTGAATTTCCTTTATGATGCATTTCTATCATAGGAATCCTTTGATATAATTCCCAACTCTAAGAAACCAATACTTTCGGAGATATAATTTGTCTGTTTGAACGAGAGCGCCAGAAAGCTCCTGTCCACAGGGCTTGAACCAATTTTTCATTAAACATTTCAATTAGTTAAACGTCCTTGTATCAAAATTATGAACAAATCAGGCTTTCATTCTTTTATTTCCGCTGCATAAAATAAAAGGTTCATTGAGAAAATAATAATGGAAAAGAATACGAGCCTCAGTAACTGGCAATACATCTGATATCCTTTATAACATGGAGAAACCTGTATTTGTACAAATCTCCCCTCCTCTGTAGGGAATCGTTTTTTGCCCGAGGGAAGGAGGTTATATAATTTGATGTAGTGTTTGGACAATTGAATTAGTTCCAGCAACCTCTACAAGTGATTGAACGATTACATTGCAATTCCCCTTCTGTGGAGCATACCAAATTAGTTTATCAATAAATAATGAGTCTTCGAACTGTGGATATAGGATTGAGGCGTCTAGAAGCGATCTTTGTCGAGTGTGATTCGTACGAAGCTGTTTTCAGGATCGTGAAGAAGGAACTCTGTAGGCAGTGTTTTCTCCCATGATTGCTGATTGCGACAATTCTATTTACGAATGACCTTTTGACCTTCCATTGAATTCGAATAATATTATCAATTCAAAGAAAAACCTTCTTGGGATATTCAGAAAACTTCGCCTAAATCAATCTTTCAGTTGAACACAAATTTTCCGTCTTGATATTATGTTTTAATTTCTCTTACGATCGTATGTCTAGCTAGTAATGTGCACTCAACTCAAGCCTGAACAAAGCCACCTGGAAAAACGGTGTGTTCTGGGTTTTCAGGAATCTACGAATTGTCTTCACTAAACATTGATGACATCGTAAATTTTTCCGGCTCATTTTTCCATTATTTTATACGATACAAAGTAAAATATCTATCTATGGGAGATGATAGCCCTAAATAAGGGCCCTGTAGCGGTCTTCGAACATCTGAAGTTCTGAATAATCATCGCTTGGACTGTCAGACCTGGTTTCGAAAGAGACCCTCCTGGCCTTACGAGCAACATTTTCCTTTTCGAATTCAAATATTGAAGGGATTTCTGAACAAGAAGGAATATTTTTGAAAACTAGCGGAGGTGATTCTTCTCCAAGAGAACCCATGCGCCTACAGAGAATTATATTTGTGAGAGGAGACTTTTGAAAGGTTATGTAGTATTTATAATTTGTTCGTTCTTCTCCTCTTGTCTTTTCATTTTTCAGGAGTTTCGGGTACCTTGGAGAAACCTCTCCGTTTTTTGACGAAGGAGTCCATATTGAAGAAATAAATGCCTATCAATATTTTCAAATTGCAGTAAATTTTGTGAACAATAGTTACAAATCACGACACTCACGGGGAGACAGGGTTTTTTTGCTGAGGTTTTTCCCTAAGCTCTTGTATCATACGTCGAATTGTATGGTACCCCGTTACACCAACCTCTGCTAACACATATACAGCTCTCAGTCAAAAGAATATATATATATATTGATTACTAAGAATAAGCATCTGAATAAATTAGAATAAATTAATCCTCTTTAAAAGACATATATTTCTCGAAAATAAGTTGAGTTTACTATCTAGTCACATGAAAAGAAACAACATCCCTGAAAAAAATAATAAAGAAGTCAAAATATCTATTCCACAACCATCTGAATACCTACAGCCATCGGAACAGTTTAGGAATATTCTTTGAAAAAAGTGAGAAAGCTCTGTGGTTCCTCATGGTGGGTTTCACGAAGCTTCGATTAGCTTAATTGTCAATTGATATTGACCATATTTGGCTGAATTTAACGAAAAAGGAGTTGGAACTTGGAAATTTCTATGCAAAGTAAAACTATTGGCGATTTCCATTGACCCGCTCGGAGCACTCGAAATCGATCTCATCTGTCATCGTTAGTTGAATCACAAAATGCGGGAAAGCTCTGTGGACAGGGGCTTTGGCGCTTTTGTCCAAACTAATAGCGCGTAATTATGAAAACTTAGACAAATCATATCTCCAAAAGTATTGGTTTCTCAGAGTTGGGAATTATCAATTAATTCTAATGATAGAACTGCATAATGCAAAATTAATTCAAAACGTAGGTCTATGACAGCTATCAGCAAATTATAATTAGAGCATTCTATGAAATCATAAAATTACGATTAGGTAATTATTGAAAATTTGAAAAATCATATCTCTGAAAGTATTAGTAATCAATGGTTTCTTTTGATAAAACAGCATCTTGAAAAAAAATTGAGTTTGTAATTGGTAATGTAAACAAATTTTTTTTTTCGTTATTCTGAAATCATCAGGCCGATTTTGCCCAATAACTTAACCGAGATATTTATCTGCCAAACCTACTCTCAAAATTTCAACTTTCATTTCATTTGAGAGTTATCGTGTTAACGAAACGGACAGACGGACGGCAGGACAATAACGATTTTGACCACGGATTCTTGATCAGTGAGTCGAACCAAAACGTTAGAGACCATTTTCAATCAAAAATTCGAAAATTACAGATATTTGGGCAAATTGATAAGCACTCTGTTCCGAGGAACAAAAACCAAAGTAATCTCGAACCCTCTTCACATAAATTCACAGATTCACAGAAATTATTTGTTATTCAAATAAGTAGGTAAGCATCTTGGGAGCGTCAGTTATTGCCAAATTTCATTCTTCGAAATTTTTCCATAATGAAGATTTGAAACAAGATCAAATTATTATGTTTTGAACAAGAAATTACACGAAAAACTCACCTTTGGATTTAGCTGCAAATTCATCATTCAAAATCTTTAGTATCAATTCAGAAACGGTATGTACTCGTATGTCCTAAAATTTCGACAAGATGATCTCATCTTATAACCCATACTTGGAATCTAGTTATATGTGATTTCTCTACGAAATCAAGAGATAATTTTCCGTTTGTTTCCAGCCACTTTACTCATCATATTCACGTTTCAGCAATAAAATAAATAAATAATAAATTCAGGTCGATAAAGTAAAGTAGGTTCCTTTTAGTTTCGCATGAGTGTGAACTCGAGTAGAGCTCGTAGTACATGATGCCAACGAAGAGAATGAAGTGTTATGTTCGCGCAGGAATTTTCATTTGTTGCTTTGGCCGGAGTAATGTGAATGGTCCCAGCCAGATAAATCTCGAATAATCTCTGTGAGAATTCAGAAGGAATTCCGAGCATAAATCATTTGTGATTTTGTGTATATAACATCTAAAATCTTGGATAGTTGATTGAGTTAATAGATTTTTGTTTCATTCAGACCTATTCTGTTTGCGCATAGCAATATTGCTAAAAAAAGATATTGCTTTCACAGCAAGATTAGAAATATTGCTATTCTGATCATCGATTTCGAGCAATATGATCTGTCATTTTTAGAACCATATTGCTATCCACGGCAGCCTCATAATAGTACTTTCTAAGAGTATAACAAGATTTAGAATATGGTAGAGGACCACTTCTTTCTTCCAAGAATTCAAAAAGATTCAAAGTAGGAAGGTCCGTTAATAAATATAGGTGTACATAATTGTTTATATTTGTTAAAGGTACTTTAAAATATTTAATTTTTAGGAAATTTCTAAGACTTAGTTCTGACAGTACAATCCCTTCTATTTGTAAACAGAAAATCTCACAAATATTCAGCTTTATTAATAAGATTGATGCTTTTGATTTAATTTAAGAGCTGAGGGAATTTTATTCATTTATTTATTTGTTCATGAGCAAACTAGGAGAGATACTGCTTCTTTTAAGTTAGAGATATGCATTCGAAGACTGACTGACTGGATCCGGAGCGTTCCTGTCAATAGGGTCTTCATAATGGCTTCGTATAATTAATATTAATACACTTATGCATATATTTCACAAGTCAAATAAACCATTAAACCATCAAATTTTATTGTGACCTTCATTACCCGAACATACTAGACAGATAAATGTTAACTTAGTAATTCCAATCTAGCCGGTGCATTTGTTATTTTAGCGGTATTATTAGGTTAAAACTAGCCTACTGTTATTGAGTGCTATCCTATTTTGATTTCTATTCTGAAATCCTCTTAAAATTTGTAAATTCCAAAAACTCGTAAAAAAAATCACGATAGAAAATTATGTGGCAGGAGCGAGTCTTCTACAGGATTAGTGATATAAAGATTTCAATTAGTTCTTTACCGCCACATTCCACTCACAAGTTGGAGCCATTCGATAAAACCTTTATGGGCATCTTCAAAACATATAACCTACATTGAGGAAGTTCGGATTTGGCTTCGCAGTAATCAGCGTGCCTTTACACAATTTTATCTAGCGGAACTTCTAGGAAAAGCAAGTTCAGAAGTAGAGCGTTGAAAACTTGCTGAAAGTGGTTTAAAAGCAACGGGGATTTATCCCTTCAACCGCCGTATATTTACTGACGCGGATTCCATAGCAGGAAGGGATGGAATCTGAAAAAGCTGTAACATTTCATTTGAAGTGGTGGACTTACGTTACAAACTAATCTGAATCTTCAGCATGACCTTCTCAATGTTTTTCTACGCCAGCACTATCTCAGCCTATGTCAACCCTCCAGCAGAACATGTAAAGAGACTACTGCAGCTACAGAGCCCTTTTTCTAAATATTTTTATCTTCTCCAAACTCAGCCCTCTCGTCTCTCTCCCCCAGCCGCACCCCCGTTGTTCTGAGGATCTTGACGTCCACTAGCCGCAGCTCAATGGTTCTAAAGAACATAAGGTTCTCAAGACCACAAAAATAATAGCAAAAGTGAAATTTGTTTCACCGTTTGATATTTAGCCGGTACCTGGTATGACAACGATAACAATGAAGAGAGGTATTCGAGGAAAAACCCTTCACGACTTCATATCATCATCCTACAAAGACAAATTAGAAAAATAACTTGATAAGACCCCCAACTAGACAGTGTAAAAGTGGACAAAAAGAAAAAGATTTCCTGAGAGGACCCAGAAACAGAAAATTAAGATTTTGTTCCAATTGATGATGATGTAGATGTTGATGAAGCAAGGCAATCAACTCCACTTGATCATGATGATGTATGCGTGTTTCCTGAAGGTCGATTCTCCCGCGAATATAGTCAAGGAGAATTGTAGCTAGATGACGCATAATGTGCAATCTGTGGGCCCAACAACAATGTTCAGAAGTTGAATTTTACCGTTAGAAAATGATTATTGTTCAAGTTAATCTATAATAAGAAATAAAGTTTTATATTTCTACTATGAAATGCAGACCACTATTGTGTAATTTTATGGGACCCATATTTCCAACCCTATTCATATACTTACAGTAAATATAAATCAAATATGAACTAATTCAATTAATCGTAAAAAACTCCTAAAAAATATAAAATTTAAAATATTATTAGTAAATTATAATCTAATAATGTGACTGATGTCCGAAGTGAATTGTCAAAATTGTTCTAGTACTGTAGAAATAACATAATGAGGGACAATATATTCCAACTCTGAGCTTAGTAGGCTCGTCCGACTTACCTGAACTCAACACGCCCTTGGTGGAGCAATAAGGCCATAAAATCTCCTGCCATGTCGTCTCTTTCGCCAGTTAAAAGAATAATTCCATCGTAAGCCTCAGGTCGCAACTCAAGAGCAAGTTGCACGTGTTTGTAAGCACCTCGAAGAGCTGAAAATGCTAACCAACTGGAGCCTTGGAAACGTGGAGAACGCACATCCATATCTAGGAAGAAAAGGCACAGCTGCATCAAATTGAATCATTACTTTGTTTCTGAATTAAGTTTTGTGAGAAAGTTTTATGCCAGTCATACATCATCAAATTATTATATTATATCGATTTCATATTCTGCAATAATTCGAAAAGAGGCATGTTGTTCGATTGAAAATTTGTTCAGGATATTTTGCGTAGATCTCCAGTTCACTTTACCTGGAAAAGTTCGGTTTAAATTGGGCCTAACCATTATAATTTCAAAAGGCGTCCACATCTTTTAAGATGTCTCTTTCATGGTATTTATTCGTCATTGTGATTGTCATAAATTTTGAGGTTAACGAATGCTGTAGACATTCCGTGATAAACAACATATCTATTAAAATTTTGTGTATATTAGACGGGTTTACACGGTAAATCTGCCATCAATCTCGCACCAGTTCAGTCCATGACCTTGATCAAGATGAGATTGACGCGGATTGATGGACTGACGAAGCATATTAATATTCCATCAATCTGGACCATCAATCTAATCCATCTAAGACGGAGGTTACACCCCGTATATAACAATTCGTTATCGATTCGTTTCAGGTAGTATATCAGAACGCTAACGAAAAATCGTTATCTCAACCAGCAACAAAACGTTATCAAAAATCTCTACTCCTTTCATACATATCAAATAACGAAAACCTATCATCCAAACTGTAAAGTTTTACTACAGAAATTCTTTATCGAACATATACCTATTTAAGTAGCAAGAAACGTAACTGTACTGTAAAGAAATTCGATCGTCGATACGGGACATTAATAAGAATTACGATGGAAAAACGTAATTTTAAAGTTTTTCTCATATTTCTGCGTTGACTATTTCAACCCCTTCTAAGCATACTTCATGGTTGAAAAAAATCGAAAGTAGCGTGTGTGTAGTTTTATTGACAAATAATATTTACCAAGTTTCGTGTCTTTACCTTAATATACAGTGAAAATAAACAAGAGAAACATTTTTTTTGTTAATCGGTGAAACTTTTCCGGAGGGTGATTTTTCAAAAAATTATATACCAAATACCCACCTTAATTTTCATCACAGAATCACCCCTTAAAGTTTGTCGCACTTATTCACAAACACCCTGTATATTCCTTAAAGAGAGATTAAAAATAACTTTAGCGATTTTCTTATTGAATGCGTAGCGAATAGTTATCGACTCTCGATACAGATATTGTTTGTAATATCTTTACCTAGTCTTTGTCGAACTTATATATTAGGAATCGCTATAATGTATAAAGATTATCTTTTATCGGCCAGTTTCATAATAAATTTAAAAGTTCCTTTAAATTTAAAGTATCCTTTAAAGTGACATTTTGGTTCAAAATATCCAACTAAAAGGATGCTTTAAATTTAAAGGAACTTTAAAATTTATAATAAAACCGGCCGTAAGTTGGACCTAGATTCGATAGAGTTTTGCTTTAACTTTAAGGAAGTTATATTTAGTCGTTACGATCGGATAACGAAATATTCGGACGATAACGAATTCTTATACGGGACGGTCAATCTGGTATCAGTCTGATATCAGTTTCGTATCACATCAATGATGGATTGATATCAGATTGACGAGATACTGATGGATTGATGGTCCGGATTGATGACATATCCGCATTAGTCTCATCGTTATCAAGGTCACGGACTGAACTGATGCGAGACTAATGGTAGATTGACCGTGTAACCTCCGTCGAACACTCTGGAAGATATGCGATGTGATTCTCTGTTTTGACGATGAGTTATTCAAAGGAATTCTCCTGAGAAGCTGTGAGTATTTGTTCAAAAATCTACATGAATACTTATATCATTCGATTCTGATTCCCAATCATAAGCGGATTAAGAATAATAGATCAACTTTGTGAGCATGTTCTAGGAAACACCGTGCTATAACTCAGAGCTGAGCCAGAGCAGTGTGCTCAGTGCTTGTGAAAGTACTTGAAGCTTATTTGTGCTCCCGAGCACTTTTTAAAACCAGTGCTTAGTGCTTAGTAATTCAAGCGCTTAATGAAGAGGCTTAGTGCTTACTAATCCCCTAAGTGCTCCTGAGCACTACTGAGGATTGCTAAGCACTAGGCCTTTTCGAAACCTCAATAAAGTTAGCAGAGCCACTTGCGAACATTTCAATAAAACCTATTGCACTAATTGTCGAATATTTGTCGAGAATTTGTTGTGAAAGAAAAAAATTTGTCGCACGCTTAGTTTTTTTATATGGGGGGGCTCTGCTAACTTAATATTAAGTTAGCAGAGCCACTTCTGCAAGAATTTCAATGAAACCTATTGCATTAATTGTCGAATAATTATCGAGAATTTATCGTGAAAGAAAAAAGTTTGTCACACAGTTATATGGGCTAACTTAATATTAGGTTAGCAGGGCCACACACAAATTAACTTGGTTAATTGTATTTTTATATGGGGTGGCCCTGCTAAGTTAATACAATAAATACTCAATACGACAAATACGTTTTGTAACAAATCATATCTCCGAAAGCATTGGTAAGAGTTGGGAATTATATCCATGGATTCTTATGATAGAACTTCATCATAACAGAAATTAAATTCAAACATCTTAAAAGAATTTAAATTCAACAAGACTGCCAAAAATTATTAATCATAATCCAATAGACCAATTCTATCCAATAATGAACGCCGAGACTCCGAGATATTCATTCCTCAAATCTATGGTGAACGATATATTCTTTCCCCAAATCCACTCTGAAAATAATATTATATCAATTGAAACTTTAGCCAATCTTCCAGTTTTCTTTTTACTGGAGATATTCTGACCTCAATATTATTAACTTACCATTACCATTCCCATCATCATATTGAATAACCATAGGCATTAAAATATCACCCAAAAAGTATGATATCATATTTTTTTCCTCATAATTCTACGATAGCTGAAATGAATTTGACATGTCATATCTCAGTAAAATAAGTTGACATGTGTCAACACAGATCAAATAATAAATCATAGATAGAATAATTATAGCATTCTGTGAAAACATAGAAGAACGTACGATTTATTATTGAAATTTTGAAAAATCACATCTCCGAAAGTATTAACTTGACAGAGTTAAAAAGGATATCGATGGATTCTTATGGTGGAACTGCATCCTGAATTTGAAATTTGTAATGTAAAAAAAAAATTTTTTTTGTTACTCCGAATCCATGTGGCCGGTTTTGCCCCATAAAGAACTAATATTGATCTCCCAAACCTACTCTGAAAATTTCAACTGTCTAGCTCATTCCGTTCGAGAGTTATCGTACTTATAGCCGGCCGGCCGGACAGAATCAATTCCGACCACGGATTCTTGGTCAGTGAGTTGAAACAAATTGTTTAAGACCATTTTCATGAAAAAATTCGAAAATTACAGACATTTGTGAAAATTGATAAGCACTCTGTTCCGAGGAACAAGGGCGCCAAAAATCGAGCTTCCTCATTGCAAGACTTTGGTTTAACGAGACGTTGGTTTAAGGAGAAATCGAAATTCACAAATTTATATTCTGTCTATTTTGAAGCCAAACTTAATCTTTTGAAAATACATTGCTTTTTACATCAGGGCATATCATAATTAAAATATTAGCCATGACATGAGTACCTTGAATTGCAGATGAAGCACTGATTAGATTCAAGTGGTGAAATTTATGGGGTTTAATTGATAGGAATTTCAGGAAGGTTTTACAAGGGATCTCATTAAAAACCCGGTTTCGAGAACCTGTCAAGAGGCTCTTTTGTTTAATCTATTCTATCAACAGATATATTCTCGTTAGGTTAATTTCGAAACAACGAGTCTGCTAAATTTATGCTGCAAGTGCTAAAGTTCAACTCCATGAAGAGGTTTTTTAATTCCATTCGAATCGATATTACGACTCTAGCAGAGACCTTTCTCGATTATTATTCTGCTCAAATACTCCGCCTCTCCAGCGTCGTTCCGAATTCAAATCAGAGGAGAGACTCAAGTCAGCCCACATGTTGTACACTTTTGCCATTAATCACAAAGGTCGATTGGTTAAGACGCTTGAACCTGCCACGATCTTACAACAGATTGTACGGTCTGTAGGCTGTTTAAAATTTAATTAATCAAATGGAGAATGAGCTGTGTGGTCTCTGGGGTGAGGAGGAATTTCAACCTCCGAATTAAAGTCTGTGAAGCAACATTTAAATAATTCAATCTGAAAGAGGGCACTTAGCGTTAGAAAACTTTCAAACATAGTAATAATGCAACTTTGAAAATTGGATGCACAGCTTTGAACTCGAATTAACACACAATAGGCATCATTAAATGCTAGGACGTAAGCGCAGACATGCATGTTTCGAAACCTTTTTACCTTTTAAGTTTATCGTCAGTGAGGCTATAACGTCCAGGAAAAATTCAGTTCAGTTCAGTTATTCATTGAATTTACAGGCTAGAACTTCTTCTTTTGTTGCTATCTTCTGTTCCGGAATCGCCGATTTTTATTTAAGTAGTTGTTTCAGCCGTGCTTTGGGTCTTTTAACTCTTCTCTATTCTTTCATATACTCGTTTGGCAAACTTTGTAATGTATTCTTCTATTGTCGGCATTCTTGTTATTTGCCTGATCCCTTGATTTCAGATGTAACAAGGTGCGTCTACAGCTTCTCTCGAAGTCTCTCCCAGTTTTTTAATTTTGGTCCGATTTATCAGTTGAGTTTTGCTTCCGTATGCCATTGTTGGTCTTATTATAGCATTGCTCATTGTGAATCCCGAGTACTTCACGCTGTCTTGCTATCTTATGCCTCTGTCGCTTAGTTATGTTCCCTCGGTTGGATATTTTTTCATTTTATATGGAAAGAGCGTTTCATTAATTATGGTTTCATCTATTTCAATTATCCATTTGCTGCACAATTTCATCATTCTACTCATGTGATGTGACACCTTACACGGTCAATAATATTGACGCCAATATCGAGATATTGAACGTGTGAGAATAATGACGCGGCTTCAATATGAATATTGAAGCATGGAGAGGCTTCCTTCAATATTTCTATCAGTGCACCGCCAGGTGTTTCGAGATGGACACAAATTTGAATTCGAAGAATCGAATTCGGCTTGATTTAGCGATGAAAGAAGGGCCATGCACGCAAACTTATTTTGAAGTATGTTATGTTGTAGGTTCACATTTTTATTTTATGATCCAAAATTAAATTTGACTATATTAAATGAGAAGGTACCTACTTGTCCAAACACGATTATTCAATGTTATTTTTGAAGTTTCTGAATTTTATATTAGGGATAAAATCTTTTAAATATGTTTAATATTAAAGGTAGGTATATTATGCTTGTTTTGTTGTGTTGATAATGAAATAATTAAGCTTCGATGAAAACAGTGATATAATTGTGAGTGTATCTTCGAAATGCAAAATACTAAATGAAAAATACCTATTTGCATTTTGTATTCGAATACTTTTTTTATGAAAGCCATTTTGTACATTATTCGAAGTAGAGTTTGGGATATATCATGTGTTTGCAAAATTAAAAATACTTTTTGATAATTTTGATAATCAGTGACCGACTCTATCAAGGAGTTCTAACCTTGTTTAACTAATTGCAACTGGCGCCCGAGCAAGTAGTGGAAAAGCAGATTACAAGCCCCAGAGAATGTCGTCACTTTAGTAATTTATTTATTACCAAAGGGGTTTACAGACAGATCGGATGATCCAAAACAGCACCTTCTACATTAATATAATATATACATCCAGTGGGCTACAGAAAACAGAAATCTAAATCCCTTGAAGAATATATATGTCTCGTATAGCAGGTAACACGAAATATATATAGCTATTTTTTTTATATAACAAAAGCTCAACATGATCATAACAGCGGACGTATTGATGAAGTATTAGTATGAAGCACACCGAAATAGAAAGAATCGAAAAGTATTGGTTATGGAGACGAGACGAGACTATAGCTGGTGTCTAATGCATTGCTCCCGCAGAAGAAATAGTTGTGTGAGTATCTTCAGAATCTGAAAGGGGTATCACTCTCAATTTGGAATTATAGAAACAATGAAATTCATTTTCTTGTCGATAATGAGACCGCAAACGTAGAATATAAATTGTAATCCCTGTCATCAATTTCATAAAATGACTAAATTCCAGCCTCACACGGTCTATAATCATCGTTCCAGCCGTGCAAATATTTGAAGGTGTGACCAACATAAAAATTATTATAATTAACTTGCAATTCAAGCCAATAATTACACAAATCAATAATTATGAGTCTGTGTGTGTGTGGGGGGGCATAAAGCCTGTATCCTCCGCCAATTTGCAACGCGTTGTGTAACTACTTCCTGATCCAATAGGATGGTGAGAAATCCACGAATCTGTTTGCCTGTGTCCTCCTTGGAGCTGTTCTGTTATTTAGATCTCGTTGTTGGATTGCTATCCTGTAGTGGCCTTTCCAAGCCCACAGAAGCAAGTTCATTGGCCTTCTCATTTCCTTCAACATCACAGTGCCCCTGCAGCCAGAGTCACCTTACTGCCTCTAGATAGACAGTTGCTAAATGGTATTCCGGGATTCCCAGGACTCTAGGGAACCCTTGATGGGCGATTCCAGGTCTCTCAATGTGTCCTGGCTGTCCGTTATAATGAAGATGTGCACCTCCCTTACGTTCCTTTTCAAACACTCTTGAGCACAAATATAGAGAGCTAGTGTATCTGCCTGTAAAATAGAGGGCTCATATTCCAAGGACACCTTAGTCCCAAGGACCCTAATAACTTTGCCATCATCTGATTTTGATCCATCCGTATACCAAATGGATGACTTCTTGTCCTATAGATTAATGTCTACCGCACTCAGAAGGTCTCTCATGACCGTTGCAAAAGGTGTTTCGAATTTGAATATGGTTGGCATTACATCTGAGGGCTTTGCCAAGAAGTTTGAAACCAGTTGGTCTAGTAATCCCAAAGTCCTACAAAGTTACATGCAGGAGCTTCTCACTATAGATTAAGTATGAACTCAAGCGCTGCTACAGGAGTAGTACAGCTAGCTCCTTTGAAATCAACACAGGCCAACCCTTGCAATTTCTGCAACTGAATGAGTGTGGTGCCCTCGTCAGTTTTTGTACTCCATACTGAGGGTGCGTAGGAGCGTAGGTGACAGTAGGGCATACTACTGCTATGTATAACCACATTACCATTAAGAAATAGGACTATGTGTTTTCTCAAGTTGAGTTTACTATCCAGTAATCACTGGAGGAGTTCAGAGTTAGGCCATTTAGGACCGTAGCTCTGAGATTAAGATTACTCCTTCTATTGAAGGGGGTCAAGGTGATCTTTGAGGAATTGACACTAAGCCATTCTTCCTCAAACCACTTTTTAGTGATACTGACAGCAGCTTGCATTTGGCTACTCAGTATGCCTTCATGCTTTCCTCTAACAGTTATCACTATGTCATCAGCGTATGCCTGGCCATTGAAATCACCCACTGACAGGCTTTCCAGAAGTCCATCCATGACCGGGCTCCAAAGCAGGGGTGACAGATACTCACCTTGAAGGCAACCCCTGCATGTTAGTACAGTCACTTATGTTTCCCCCAGGTAGCAGAGGAGGAGCTCTACCCCTTTGCGCCTGGCAGCAAGGTGTTGTCAAAGGTACCCCAAATATCAACAAACATAGCAAGTAAGGTTTCTTTTGCAGAGGGGGTTCTCTCCACCTGCGCAATAAGATGATGTAGTGCATTGACCCTGGAATTGCCTGATCTGTAAGATTTTTTTTTTGGCGGAGCTTTATAATTCATCCTACCTGCTTATCTATTGAGGTAGAACATAATATGTCTTAATAGGAACATGAGTAAATATTTTTGTTTTAATCTTGATGGCAACTACCCAGATGTAAGTTATCCTCATGAACGGTTTCTTTCTAGATTTTGAGTTGACTCACTGAATCTTGTAGAGATAAGTCACATTTTATATTCCTTTTCAAACTTATTGACAATACTTTGGACTGCAGCCACATTTTGGTTATGTTGAACTTTCATATTCCTAGACCCAGATTCCATGGAAATAATGCCCACTTAAACTTCAAGAGTTATAACGTTTTCCGTCTGCTAGAATGGGACAGGGTGAATTTCAAAATTGGTCCTAGGGGCACGGTAACTGACTAAACTGACTTTCAAACACACAAAATTGCCATGAGGTGGAATTCCAGTGGAATTCCAGTCTCTACTTTCCCAGTCGCATAACTTCAAGACAAATTTTGAAAAAAATTTTAAAATTCCACACACCGTTTATCCAGTTATTTAATCGGCCCTACAGTTATACACTTATTTGATCACCACTGTATATACGCAAAATCTTCTCTGTCCAATTAAAATCACATGCCGCTATCAACAGCATTCCAGCATATCGACAAAGCTGCACAGTAATATCCGAATTATATCGGACTGAGGTGACTGTAACGTTTCTAACACAATGCTAAGGGTTTCAGTTAAGCTCCATAAAGGAACTTCGTTCCAAAAACAAGGATATAGTACTGTTCTCTTTCTGTTCCTGGATCTGCGAGTGCTCAGTTTCTAACTAACAGATTAAATGCTTGGAATGTTCAACCATATAACTTTAACTCACCTTCTTTGCAATTGTTTCCTCCTCTACCCAGAGGGCACAAACATGTTCGTCCTTGTGAATTCCGTACGCACGAACCTCCGGCACCGCAATCCAAAGTACATGGCCCTGTCGTTGATATGGAAGCCGTAGTTCTCTTATCATCATCTGAAGACACTTCGGTGAGTTTCTGTTCTAAACTAGGTCCTTGACTGGTTATCTCTGATATTTGTATATTTGGTATATCGTTACTATCCGCAAGGGTGACGTTTTCGTTCATTTCGGAAATGTCAAGGACGGCATCCTTCTGATATAGGACATCGGAATAGTTAACCTTTGCTTCGGGCGACGTGGATGGTATGGCGGTCGAATTGATTTCTGCAACAACGAATTATTTTCAAGATACTGGAAGTGTAGGTAATATACTAAGTGACATAAAAAAAATTGATTCAAGAACTGACGTGAAGTCAGGAGTTTTTGCGCGTATGTTCTATTGTCCATTCTCCAGTATTGATGGACACTCTTAATCGAATTTACCATGGGGAATTCTATTGTCCATGGAAGGAATGGAGAAGAAGGAGAATGGACAAAAGAACATACGCGCAAAAGCTCTTGACTTCACGTCAGTGCTTGAACCAATTTTTTTTTCGTAATTTTGTAAAATTTTCTATGGGTACTACTACTAGTAACCAAGCTTCAATTCGATCGAATATTTATTTTTTGAATTATCGAGGAAATAATATTCCAGGTGGGTATAACTCCGTAACCGATGGACCGATTATGCCCAAAAACGAACTTATCTCTCCCATTGGGATGTGCAATCTACCCTGAAAATTGCAAGTCCCTATCTCCTTTCGTTCGAAAGTTATCGAGCCAACGGTCACCCATCCAGCTACTGAACCCGCACAAGGCTGCTCGGATATCCAACAATATAGATCCGATCGTGTTCAAACTTGGAACTTGGCAGTAGAGTTAGGTTTTGAAGGCTCTCGCGAAATTTCAACGATTTTAGAGGAATTGTTTCTGATATATAGAATTTTTGTCAATGATTTTCAATGATTTTTTTAAAATTTTCGAGTTATACGATCCTCATGAAATTTTGCAAGAATTTTTGCATTGGCATTCTACAACTGACAACCATGTTTGAATTGGGTCGGTTTCAAATTTTAAAAGTTATTGAGGAAATAACAACCAAATTTCAGATGGCCAAAACCATTTGGCCGATTATCCCATTAAGATGCACAACCTTACCCGAAAATTTCAAGTCGCTATCTCTTTCCGTTCTCAGATTATGGTGATTTTTTGCATTGGCATTCTACAACTGACAGCCATGTTTGAATTGGGTCGGTTTAAAATTTTACAAGTTATTGAGGAAATAACAACCAAATTTCAGATTTCCAAAACCATTTGGCCGATTATCCCATTCAGATGCACAACCTTACCCGAAAATTTCAAGTCGCCATCTCTTTCCGTTCTCAGGTTATGGTGATTTTTTGATAATTTTTTTGGAATTTCTTAGTGGTACGATTCTCACAAAATTTTACAAGCGTTCTTAGTTTTGCATTCTACAACTACTTACCAAGTATAAATTCGATTGGACTTGTATTGGTTGAAAACAAAATTATTACTCGCAAACCGTTGGGCCGATTATGCACATTAACGAACTTGTCCGTCGTATTCGGATGCGCCACCTACCCTGAAAATTTAAATTTCTTTCCGTTCTAAAGTTATCGTGGCAACGGACAGCCGGGCAGAATGAAATTTGACCTCGTATTCTTGATCAGGGAGTCGAACCCAATCGTTTGAGACCATTTTCGGCGAAAAATCCGAAAATTACAGACATTTGGGCAAAATGATAACGCGATGTTCCCCAGAACATACGCGCAAAAATATAAAAAGTTCAAAGCTCTTGTTCAAACTTTGACAAATCATATCTCCGAAAGTATTGGTTTCTCAGAGTTGGCAATGACAGCAATGGATTCATATGATTGAACTGCATCATGAAAGAAATTAAATTCCCTTTGCATCTTATCTTTATGACGGTCCAATTTTGTTTACAAGTGTTTAAATACTATCAGGAGTCATTCTGAAAAATTGAGGAAATGAAATAGCCAGTTTTATTTAGGAAACAAATCGAATGTAATCACTCCAGAGAGAACTCAAACCAGAATACTTACGTAAGAAATCTTAAAAAGTGTTACTAAGGAATAACTACTTGTACATTAGTTGGAAATACCTTTCTAAATCTTCCATAATTAGAGAATGACTCATGAATCATGCTTGACTTCCTTGTACTATTCATTTTTGACTCATTAACCGAATATTTTCAAAGTAAGAGTTATATAAACAAACTAGAACAGAAATAAATTTAACGTCTCTTATAGGTAGATAAGATGACATGAATGAAGAGTGAACACATATAGAACACAGACAGATAGAATTCGCATTCTGTGAAAACACAGAAGTACGATGTATTATTGTAATTTTGAAAAATCATATCTCCGAAAGTATTAACTTGTTAGAGTTGAAAATGACCTCAATGAATTCTTATGATGGAACTGCATAAAAGAAGACACAAAAGATTTGCTTGCACACACACACACACACACACACAGAATTGACATGAGGTAGTACTATGGCCTTCCAGTTCCTTCCCAGTCACTCAACTTTCAAGACAAATGAAACAAATTTCGAAATTCCACACATCGTTCATAGACTTATTCAATCGCCATTTCACTTACACGTCCATATTTACATAAGTTGCCCCTGTACATATATGATAGTGATCGCAATAATCACATAAAACACTTGTACGAACCGAATTCTAAGGTAAACAGATTATTATTCACGTTGAAAACAAGTCAAAGGTTTTGCCCCGTATTGAGAGTTCAAAATTGTTAATTTTATTTTGGGGCTCCTAGGGATTTATTTTCAATGAAATTTTGCACGCTCCAACAGGTCATTATTGGTCACTTAAACGCCAAAATTAGACTCAATCGGATATGTGGCTTCGGAATTTCAAGCAAAATAGTTGAATATTTTTTCTAGTAATTGGACCATTGTGAAATTTTGCATAAGACTTCGAGTCGGTATTTTGCAACTAACTACCGAGTTTCGACAGATCAGTATTTTTTTCGTAATCTTTAGATCAAATGATCAGTTTCAGAAATATTCAGTAATAATGCTACTGAACTACACGGCGGATTTCGTAAATTTTAACTCTCTAGCTAATTTCTTTCGAGAGTAATCGTTCTTACGGTCGGACGACCGGCCGGCGGGACGGAAAGAATTGGATTTCACACTGAATTATTCATCAGTCAGCAGAACCCAATCGTTTAAGACCATTTTCGGTCAAAAAATTCCAAAAATATAGATATCTGGGCAAAGGGATAGCACGCTGTTCCTGGCGGAAAAGGCGCGCAAAAATTAATGAAACGCCTCTTCTGTTGCTTTATCATAATGCTATGGAACACATACAAGGATGTTGGGATCAAGCTGTGCTTGAACAAATCTTCTATAAATAGATATAAAGGAAAGTCGTGTTAGTTACACTATTTATAACTCAAGAACGGCTGCACCGATTTGGCTGAAAATTGGTGGGGAGGTAGCTTAGAACCAGGAGACGGACATAGGCTATTTCCTATCCCGTTGGACCTCGTTGTCGTGTGACGTGACTTAAAACGTCGAAGAGAATACAAGTCACTATAAAACGTGGTATGTCAAAAACGCATCTCACATGGAATAACAAAACGCAAATGACAGCTAAACGTCATTTTGTCTATGGTTAAGTATGATTTAAAATTTGTCAATTATAAATTTTGTCAGAAATCGATAATCAGTAATTTGTATTCTCTTTGAATCATCATTAACAATGTGGCGACAAAAATGATCGAATCTTCCCTAACAAAGCCGTAATGCAAGAAGCATACAAAACATTGCGAATGAAAGGACTGAACAAGAACTAGAAATTGCCCGTGAAGAGCGCCGCGTTAGTATGGACCATCTGCGTTATTTGTTCTTGCGCCTGATAATAAAACAAAAAATGTCGTTAATCACAAGGTACTTAACTGGAAAGTGCAACCTATGCACCAACATATATGAACAATAAAGAAGCATTAAAATACTTAATTTTTTATTTTTATTTCCTAATAAAAAATTGGACTTAATAAAAACCAAAATCTGCTTATTTATTGCCTCTAAGGCGGAACAGAGTTCGCCGGGTCAGCTAGTTGTCGATATATTTTTCCGGTGGATTTTGCCCGTTAACGAACTTAACCGGTATATTTACAGCCCAAACTTACCCTGCCAAATCCAACTCTCTTACTCATTTCGTTCGAGAAGTATCGTGCGAACGGACGGTCGGTCAGACATAATTGCATTTGGCCAACGATTATTTATTCATGAGTGAATCGAACCCAATCCTTTGAGACCATTTTCGGATGAAAATTACAAAAATACAGACATCTGTGCAAAACGAGAGGCACTCCGTTCCGGGGAACAAGAGCCAACAATGAATCCATGTGTAAAATTTGCATCATTTCATTCAAGGAAGTAGATATATGACGTATAATTCGCACAAAAACTATTAAATTTCCAACTCCCGTAATAGAAATTAGGGTGAAATGGAGGACTTCATAGGACATTGTAATGATGGCATCGAGCATGTAATGTAATTAATTTGGCTTCTGTAATTTATGGCACTACCATACGGCTATCATTCGGGCAATGATATGTTCTCGCTAGCTTGAAATACAAGTCAATCAAGAGCGCATCGTATCACCAATGTTGTTCAAGATATAAATTGAATTAGATAAGGGGTAGAAGACCCACAATGCAGGTGGGGAAATAGAGGAGCGCCAATATTATGGATCGTAACACGGACTACTATAATCATCGAAATGAAGCCTCATTGAAGAGATGATCATTGACACAACTCGAAATTAACAAACTCAATTAAAATAGTATGATTTAAGTTGGGTTTGCTATTGTGAAGTAGCAAAACCAGTTCGACCCTTTCCAGATAACATATACATTGAGATGTCACTTTGATATTCATTATTAATTTTATGTTTAGTCAGTCTTACGCTGTTTGCTCAAATAAGGTGTTAAACGTGAACATGAATTCTGAGACAACAAAAGATTTTAAAGATATGTAAAATTAGAACCGAGACTGAACTGTGTTCATACCGTGTTTATGCAAACACCTCGATTGCTTTCCGTTCCCTGCACACGAATTCAGACCTGATTTAAACCGTATTAAACCTTATCGTGTTGAGGGAGTATTCGGTGCTATACGATTTCTATTCAGTACCTATAATCTAAACTGAAACACCGTTTCACACTTGTCACCAGTGACCGAAAAGTAACCGAAAACGAACCGAATGGAACCGTATGCATTGGAAACATGTCTTAGGCTAGCCTTATACAGCCAGAATGTCTCTCTGAATTAATATCATAATCACATAATTGTATAATAATTATCTCTTAACCTCACAGATCCTGATGATCTGTCGCGCTATTCAGGGGAACAGAGCCTATAAGTTCGTCCAAACGTCTGTAATTTTCGACGCTTTGGCTGAGAATGGTCCCGAGTAGGACTCACTCCATCGAGGAATCATTGCATCGCAGGTTCACTCCATCGAAAATGACGCCCACTTACTTCTGATTTGCCGAACGTGAAATCTCCTATATCGACCGTATTCGTCCGTAGTTTGGCTGGATGAGAGATAAGTTGTTTCATTGAGTGTACGTCAACAATGCGCAATCTGTCCCCAGGGGTCGTAGGCTCTTTGGATGTGAAGCTGCGGCTCTTTAGTTCTATACGCAAATATTCTTATGAATTAATAGATTAGTTCTTTAATCAAAAAACTTTATTTATGAAAGTACTATCTATTGTTGGCGAGAATAATTTTTCTGGCTATGTTTTAAATACAATTCTTTTTCTTCCCCGATTTATATACTAGTTTATCATCATTCCAATTTAGCGAAAATGCCTTCGTCTTGATTGACTAGTAAGTTCAGGAGCATTTTCACCCGATGCTGTTTTCTTCTCAACAAATTCCATATTTAGATTTCAATATTATTTCTAATCAGTATAATATGACACTGCAGTAAAATAGATTCTTACTTCGTTTACGTTTTATAATGGATAATATTGTCAAAATCAATCAACTGTTTTCTGCAGTTCAAACTCCTTGCTCTGGAGGACTTCCTTTGTTACTGCCTCTGAAGTTAACAGATAATACAGTCAGTTAAACAAAACCATGGCCAATCGCTGTGCATTAGTAAATATTTTAAATAAGATGTTCTTCTTTTCCCATTGTTATACCGTGTTTTCATCATTCCAATTCAGCGGAAATGCCATAGTCCAGCTTGACTAGTAAGTACCTATAGATCGTGATATTTTCATTAGCAATATCACTGGAGAATGTTTTCTTCTTGACAAATTTCTGCACGTTACAAAACTCAACTTACGACGCATAGGCACAAAGATTTTCCATAATGGTTCACTAATTGAAAATTGTCGAACACATTCAACCTTCAGTTATTTGAAATTTTAAGTTAGACCAGAAGTCGGCAACCTTTTGAGTCAGAAGAGTCAAAAATTATAATTTACAAAATCTTAAAGTTTTTAAAGAGCCAGAAAAATTTTTGTTGCCAAAAATAAGTAGTACTTTCATAAATAAAGTTTTTTGATAAAAAAACTAATCTATTTATTCATAAGAATATTTGCGTATGGAACTAAAGAGCCGCAGCTCCACATCCAAAGAGCCGCCGTCAACAATTTACACTTGAAGGGATCGAAATGTATAAGAGAAAATATATTTTACTTAATAATGATCTAACCCCTATTAACAACTCATTATTCTCACTAATCGGCTTATGACTAAGGTTATAATAGGTTTGTTCCTACAACGGCCGAAACCGTACAGTGTACGGTCCACGGACTGCGCGGTGGTGTAAAAGCCTTTCTTTTACACCACCGCGCAGTCCGTGGACCGTACACTGTACGGTTTCGGCCGTTGTAGGAACAAACCTAATGTTAACCCATACTTGAGTGTAGCAATTGATAGCATGCTTTAGTAACGTTTTGTCTTTGAAGATGAAAACTTCGTTTCCGAAACATATGTCAGCGACAAAAACTGTAGTGGACAAGGGTGTAGTTACTTTTGTAGTGTTTATAATAAGTCCACAGTGAACTCAAACTAGAATATTTAGAATCACTACATAGAAATTATGTGGGGGCAGCATATTATGCGACCGACAACTTTGCAGAGAATATGCAAGAAAGGTCAAGATCATTTAGGAGAAATATTCAACGGGGCTCATAATTAATAGATAGAAATCATAGTTCGTGTACGAAGGCAACCCCTAAATATCGAACCAATTAATTATGTGGTGAATAATAGATTGTTGAGAATTGGGGTACGGTCATTATTTTGCAGCCTATATTTCCTTTTGAACATTCGTATACCCTCAAGTGCTTCCAGGTTTCTAAGGCTTGTTGGAGCTTATCAATGATTTGATTGAAATTTTTAGGATTGAGAGGCCGGATGTCTAAACATGATTCGCGAAAATTTTTCACATTTTGACAGTACTATGTTTACTTAGGAAATATTCCAATAAATTTACAGTCGTGCGACGTGCGTCAAAATTCCTAGATAATTTTGCATTACAGTGTGTTGCCTTCAAAAATATAAAAATTGGTTCAAGCACTGACGTGAAGTCAGGAGCATTTGCGTGCATGTTCTATTGTATATTCACCTCTATTGGACACTCATAATCGAATCTAGCATCCATATATACCGTTTTCTCAGCTTTTATAAGATACGAATACATTTCATACCATTTTGATGACAGGCTTGAGTAAGGAGAGAATCGTCTATTATCACAGAATTTATAATTCTGACATATGCATGCTATAGGAAATGAAATTCGTTGAATATCTAACAATATACTGAAAAACATACGCCTCAAGTAACTTCAGGATACGATATTCACCAAATTCTGCGAAAATTAGTGGGTCGGCATTTTACAAGTAATTACCGAATATTAAAAGGATCAGGATTGTATATTTTGAGTTATAGAGGAAATAGCAATAAATTTCTGATGAGTATAACTCCAAAACCGTTTGGTCGATTATGCCAATTAACGAACTTAAATATCGCAATCGGATGCGCAACCTACTCTGAAAATTGCAAGTCGCTCAAGTTATCGTGAGATATATAGTGTTTTTTCATATTTTTTGAAACTTTCTAGTGGTACGGTCCTCACAAGATTTCACATTCGTTCTTATGTCGTTATTCTACAACTGATTACCAAGTTTCAATTCGATCGGGTCTGTATTTTCCGAGTTATCGAGAAAATAATATTCCAGATGGCTATAAGTCCGAAACCGATGGGACGATTATGCCGTTCTCCAGAAGGTGCACGCAAAAAGCACTGACGTGACAGTACAAAAAAAAAACAAAATTTGAGAATTTTTTTTTTCCGTTTCTGGCCACCCGATCAATACAAACTTTGTATTAATATATAAGTCGTAATTCTACAACTTGACGCTGCATTTCAGAAATATCCAGTAAAAACGCTTCTGGCTATAATTGCGAAAAAATCAACCTTCAGGCACTTTGCGGGTTACAAAAGATGGAAATGTAAAATTTACGAAAATGTACGAGTAATTGAGAAACAAAAAATAAATTTTCTAATTCAAAATTTTCTTTTCCGTTCCTACTCATCCGACCAATACAAAACTTTGCATAGATATTATTTACAGGGTGAGTCTTTGACCACTGCATTAATTTTAACCAAAGATTCCTCTCATCAAATGAAACACTTTTTTCCTTTACCATTTTTCCAGATTCGGCTCATGTAAAAAGTTAAAAGCGTTTAAAGATTTCACAATGTGCTAATACACTCCCGCATATAAATTATCTATGACATTGTTGGCGGACGAGAATAAGGCATGATAACGTGGTTTACAGCTTGATTCGGGATTCCAACGCTCAGGGACGGATCCATAAAAGTAGTGAAGTTTTTGGAGTTTTCCATTTTAAAACATTCAATGAAGAATATCTCGAAAACGGTGCGTTTAAGGAGAAATAATGAAGAATAATATAATGTTCTAAAACGATGGAAAATTTTTGAAAGAACTCAAGAAAAACTTTATATGCTTTCTTTATGCTAATTTCGTTTAGTTTTATGAATCCACGAGTCCATAACTAGAAAACCAGTAGAAGTAGAAAATAACTAATATTTGGAAAATATGTATCATAATTAGAGGAAACTTTACGCCAACATTCATTTTATTCGAAAAAAGGATGTCAAAGCTACAAAATAAAAACTGATTTTTTTTTTAAATTTCAACAACTGTATCTTTTTACCTGAGCTGAATTTGGAAAAATGTTAAATGAAAAAAGTGTTTCATTTGATGAGAGGAATCTTTTGTTAAAATTAATGCAGTGGTCAAAGACTCACCCTGTGTATGATATGTCCTAATTCTACAACTTGAAGCTGAATTTCAGTTAGATCAAATGAGCAGTTTCTGAGATATTCAGTAAAAACGCTTAAACTTGAAATGGTCATAACAAGAGAACGACTCGGTGGATTTTGCCTCAAATCTACCCTGCAAATTTCAATTCTCTAACTCATTTCTTTCGAGAGTTATCGTGCCTATGGCCAGACATACAGAATTGGATTTGACCCCGGATTATTCATCAGTGAGTCAAACCCAACCGTCAGAGACTATTTTCGTCCAAAAATTTCCAAAAATACAGACAATTTGGGCAAAATGATAGCACGCTGTTCCTGGTGGAACATGCGCGCAAAAACTGCATTCGTTTTCATATTTTGTCAGAAGAATCCTCCTCCCTTGGGGTCGGACACTTTCTCCATAATATGAAAATAAACTCGTGCAGTTTTTGGGCAACACATTGTGTGATTACTCCCGAATATTTCCCTCATGTCAAAAACTCATAATAGGAATGCAATTACCGAAAAATTGCAGCACTAATTGCATTGTAGAGCGATAATTGCACTGCGAAAACATCCCGTCGCCATGGCTGCAAACAACCATGGCAATGAAGATAAAATTTTCATCATTCTCTGCATCAAATGCGTCCTCATGACAGTATTTATTCCGGTAATATTACAATGAAATACACTCATGCACCAAAATTACTAGATCATTTCGCATTTCAGCGTGTTGCCTTAAAAAAACCTCATTCGTTAATTTTGGTATTTTCTCAAAAATTACCTCATGCAGTTTTTAGACGAAACGATGTCGTGCAAAACTATTCTGTGCAATGACTCCGTAAAATGAAACATATGTCCCTAAAATTTGGTGGAAATATGTCGCGTTGCCTGCCCGAAGAAACATTCGTTGCAATCAAATCATTACGTTCGATTTGAGTGGACCCGGCATTTGTTTAAAGCGGCCCATACACGCTCAATATTATTGTGCAATGTGGGTTGCACAATATATTGACGGTGGCCCCTAGACGGTCAATATTATTGTACAATATGCTGGTTGGAGCGATATTGATGGTTGTGCAATAGATTGCGATATTGCGCAACCTCTCAATATCACCCACACCCTCTTCCTAGTCGTGCCGTTCATCATCGTTGAGCTATGCTAATGCACTAATGAATCCAAACAAGGACGAAACCGGTCCGCTGATACTCTACTTTGATGACGACAAACTCTGTGGATTACTCTCAACATTGATCTCTGCTAGTCCGTGGGCAAAATGATAGCACGCTGTTCCGTTCTAGGGGACAGCGTGCTATCAAACGTCGGCCGTCCGCCGAAAATGGGAGAAATGCTTTATGAGAAAGCGAGCAATATTCATTCAAAATTAACAGACTAGCAGAGATCAATGTTGAGAGTGATCCACAGAGTTTGTCGTTATCAAAGTTGGGTATCAGCAGACCGGTTTCGTCCTTGTTTGGATTCATTAGTGATAGCAAAAAATGTGGGAAAACATGTAAATTAACTATAATTTACGAATCAAAATCCTAAAATTGAAAATCACTTTGAAAACTAGTAAATTTTATTGATAGAACAGATGTTATGAAGTATGAAGTTTTCACATCCACGTCCGGATTGTCCCATACAAATTGCATGAATAGCTATGATCCATGCAGATGTTTTGCGTTCCAAACCTTAAAACAAAACAACAAATGGAAAAAACTATAGAGGATTTGTATACGCTACCATGGCTGTTGTGAAACCCAAATCTTTCTTTTTATGGGTTCGAATAAAGTTTGGACATATTTGTACAGAGAGTTTGGGTCAAAGTATCTGATGAAAAGGACACACGGTAAAATATTTATTGATTTTAACCATCAAAAAATATTCCGCGTGGCCGGGCTAGATAACCTCTTCGCTAAGTGTTCCCCTAAAGGTCATTCAAGGGCAGACACAAACCCGGGTTTCATGGTTATTACCAATCATCAGTGTGACTTAGTCAATACTGAATCACAACCGACGGAGTTGTAGGAAACTTAATGCCATCAGTTGAGAACTGCTTGGAGAAGAAACACACCAGCGGCACCTATGGAAATCCTTACGAACTCCGACCCTCTGCGATGAAGAAACCTTGAGCGATGTTTAGCGACGTTCATTCTTCTGCCGTAAGAGGGTCAGGGATGGCAAAGCCACCTACCCATGCAAGACCTTTACGGACTGAAAACGCCCGGTTTAGGGGCGTTTAACCACACTAAAACGGGCGTTTTCAGTTCGTTAAGGTCTTATATAGGTAGGTAGCTTTGCCATCCCTGACCCTCTTACGCCAAAAGTATGAACGCCACTGAACATCACTCAAGGTTTCTTCATCGCAGAGGGTCGCAGTTCGTAAGGATTCGTAAGGTTCGTAAGGTGCCGCTGGTGCGGGATTCTTGCCTAGAACTCCTTCGGTTGTCTTTCAGTGTTAGCTAAGTCACACTGATGATTGGTATTAACCATGAAACCAGGGTTTGTGTCTGACCCTAAATTTTGGGGGAGACCTTGGGTGCACCATAAGAAATAAGGTGTTAAAAGTCCCCATCGCTACCATGCCTGCTAAAAAAGTCATTTGATGTCAAAGGTAAAAATTTTGGTTTTTTGGATGTTTTTTTGGACGGTAATTTTTATCAAAAAAGTAGCTGAGACAAAGTTGTCGTACTTTTTTGTTCTAAGAATCACCATTCCTGAGATATAGCGATTCTAAAAGTTGAAGTTCAACATGATAGGCTAAATTTCCACACCAACCTCTCTTGCACTATTTTTTTCAATTGCAAAAGAGGTTCTAGTGCTTAATGGCTGTGTGTTTCCAGCGTATACTAATTGCCAAGATTCATGTGATTTTGGTGAAGAGACAGCGGATTCATCTTCATTTGAACAATTTATGAACATGTAGCACGAGGAAGAAGAAGATGATGAAAAAGAAGAAGACATTACTTTGAAGAATATGAATCGGATGGTGATTCTCAAAAGAAAAGTATAAAGACCATTGTTGTAGATAATTGTATATCTATAATTTTTGTCTGAACTACTTTTTTAATCAAATTTACCATTTATGAAAATAATCCAAAAAACCAAAAATTTTTACCATTGACCTCCAATAACTTTTTTAGAAGGCCATGGGGATTTTTGACTCTCTCATAGGTGGCCCAAGGTCTCCACCAAAATTTAGCTCGGAATTTTTGTTATTTGAAATGTCCGTTTTGACTATGCCCTAACAACATCCTGCAGTCAACACTTAGGTCAAATTATTTTCGACCCACGCCTTTTATTGGTCTACGTTGACGCATATACGAATTCTTGGAAGTACATATTAGAATATTAGATTCTGGTTTGTGTTTGAATATTGACTCCACGGAGTTGAGTAGAGTTTTTGAAAATTTGACAGATTTACTCTGGAGTTTACTCTGACAGTAGCAGAAGGTGCCAATATCGGAATATAGGTTATGTTGGTTTAAGAAAGAACCTATTATTATTGTTTTCTTTTTCTCTATTAGAACTACTAAATTACCTCACACAACATAAAACAGTGAGACAAAGACACATGTCCATTTTGACAGGAGTAAAATGAACTTGGAGTCGAATACTCTGACATTTCCAACGACAGTCAAGGAGTAAAATATACGCAACCTTTCAGTTTTCGAACGCAATGGAGTAAATATTACTCTACGGGGTTAATATTCGAACACAACCCATCCATCAATAGCCCAGCCTCGAACTTCTACACCAATTTTGAAGACAAAAACGTTTAGTTCCATTCATGGACAAACCGGTCCATAGTTGATAACCAGAATATAAACTCACCAGCACAGCTGTAACCATCCTCTCTAAGCACGTAATCCTGTCGACAATCACACTCGTACATGCCGTCGTGGAGCTCATAACAAAGCTGCTCGCAAGGACTTCCATGACCGCACTCTCCTGAAATTAAAAAGTCGGATCAGCATCCATTAGTACGATGAATCTGTTGCAGGAACATATGAGGAGAATTGTCCGATTTATGTACTCGTCGAAGTTCATCACCAACATAGTTCAACATAATACCAGTTATGAAGGCACTATAATTGACAAGTTGGGGTTGGGATATTCTAAAGGTATAAGCAATTTTAATCCATGAATGCCCGATGTATAATAAAATTAACAAAGCAGCAGTGAGGACCCTTGATGGTCTATATCTTAATCTGATTCGATTTCCACTTCATGGAAATTAGGCTGATTTTTATGATTTCATCAAATTTGCTGAAGGTGATTTCGGATGATATTTTTTATAAAATAAGAAATATTTTCTTTCTCAAAGAATAATTTGAGTGAGACTGCAAGGTGCCCACAAAATCAATAAAAACAATTTGAGAAAAACACGCCCCATCCGATGTCGATCTCAGCTTTCATAAGATATGAATACATTTCGTACCCTTTTAATGACATAATTGAGTAATGAGAGAATCGCCTCAGATCACAGAATTTTTAATTCTGACACATGTATTCTATCGGAATTGAAATTCGTTAAATATATATTAATAATATAAGAAAAAATAACAAAGAAAATACGAAATCAATAATATTCAAAAAAACACGCGCTAATGATAAATCAAACTTAAAAGTATAAAATAAATACTGAGCATTTAAACAAAATGATACGAAGGCGTAGAAGGGCCACTTTTAAAAGAGATATATTTTTCTGTATAATTCCGACTTTAAACTCGGAACTCAAATAATGGAATTTCGGTAGCTCTCAATGATTGATATAGAGTAATTCCTCTTAATAATGCTATATCAATACATAAGTAGCAAGTTCCCTGCATTTGCTTGTGTAAGTAACAGCTATAATTTCTGCGGTGCAAATTTAACCCATGCCGATTGTGTCGCTCTAAATGTTCCACCTTGCTGTATAAATACGGCCGACCCAAAATGCGAGTGTCTTTATTGGGTTATTTTACATCCGCGCCAAAGCATATAAGTACAAGAATGAACTAGTACGGACAAATACAAACTCTACGACGCAAAATGGTGAAGCTGCTGATAACATGAAATCCCTAATCAAATTTAATAATCCTGGAGATCCCAGTCAGGATAATGGAATACTATTATCAAATTATTGTAATGTCATCGGTTCCTGAAAAGTCTGCAAAGTTCAAATAAAATCTGATCGTTTGAAGTGGGTCAAAATCGCTTTAAATGAAGTCGTTTACAAACAGACAAACATACAGGTGAAGCTAATATGAGCGTGTTAAAAACTCACGTCTCATTTAATTTTATTTAAAGATCGACTTAAATTCAGTAGATATACTATTCATCAAAGTTATTATTTCGACAGAAATGAAAACATCGGTTCAAGCACTGTCGTGAAGTCAGGAGCTTCTGCGCGTATATTCCATTCTACATGCAGGAGAATGGACAATAAAACATACGCGCAAAAGCTCCTGACTTCACGTCAGTGATTGAACCAATTTTTTTTGTATTTTTTTTAAATTTTCTAGGGGTATGGTTCTCACAAAACTTTACCCACGTCTTTATGTCGATATTCTACAACTAGTTATCAAGCTTCAATTCGATCAGGTCAATCACTCCTGAGATGTTGACTAATGTTGGAAGACATTTTTATTTTAGGTTCGGATGTTGCCAAGGCGTTCGCAGTGAACACTTTGAACATCTACTTCATTAACATTCATAATTATATTGCTACATTTTGTATTACATTTTTGTACCAAATTCACTTGATTTTATTTTTTCTAATTTGATTTTGGCAATCAACATGAAAGTGAAACTTCTGAATAGACAATGACGAGAACTTTCAAACGATGTATCATGAGCCGATATTTCATATTTGAAGTTGGGGGTTGTACCTGTCTTTATTCGGAAGAGGTTGAAGGTAGGTTTTGTATTTTTGCGACGAAAAAAAATGACATTTAAAATTTAAATTTAACGTGTTTCGGGATTTTCCATAAATATGTATCAAGATAATGAATTTATCCCATTTGGCTTTTAGACACTGTATACAGGGTGTCCCAAGTTCGAGTGCCTATTAGACGTTTCTGGAGAACTGTTCTTATCTGAAAATTGGGATTATGATATTGCTTGAAATTCACTATAGCGCTAAAATATTTCCGAAGCCCAAGCACTTCCGGTTATACAGGAAGTGAAAATAAATTTGATGAAACATTTTTTTTTCAAGTTTTGCATTCCTGGTATGATCAAGTATTCAATGCTGAATACATTTATTTTAAAACTATTGTATTCATTCGAATAGTTTTCAAAATAACGAAAAAAAACCGGTCAAAAAAAAGTCAAATATTTTCAGACAGTATTATGTTCATTATTCTTATTTTAAACATCCTGAGTGTGAACCGTTTTTACAACATCGAAGAGCAAGAATGTGGAAAGGTCATGCATCTTTTGAATTTCAGAAATATCATCACAGGGTGTTTCAAATTTTGTGTCAAAAATTGTGATAAAAAATTGGCCATAACTTCTGTTTTTCAAATTAGAACCCTATTTTTTTATTGCGTTGGATTCTGCGGTGAAAAATAATGATAGTTTTCTAACATGATTATGCTCCTAAACTAAAAAAAATTGAAAAATTATTAAATTCAGGAGCATAATCATTATTCTTCACCGCAGAATCCAACGCAATCATAAAAAATAGGGTTCTAATTTGAAAAAAAGAAGTTATTGCCAATTTATGTTCACAATTTTCGACAGAAAATTTCAAACACCCTGTGATGATATTTCTACAATTCAAAAGATGCATGACCTTTCCACATTCTTGCTCTTCGATGTTGTAAAAACGGCTTACGTTCAGGATGTTTAAAATTAGAATAATGAACATAATACTGACTAAACATATTTGCCTTTTTTCCCGGTTTTTTTCGATACTTTGAAAACTATTCGAATGAATACAATGGTTTTAAGAGAAATGTATTCAGCATTGAATACTTGATCATACCAGGAATGCAAAACTTGAAAAAAAAATTTTGATCAAATCTATTTTCACTCCCTGTATAACCGGAAGTGTTTGGGCTTCGAAAATATTTTAGCTCTGTAGAGAATTTCAAGCAATATCATAATCCCAATTTTCAGATTTCAACTATGTGCAGTTCTCCAGAAACGTCTAATAGGCACTCAAACTTGGATCACCCTGTATAATTACACGATTTCCTATTTATGAATGTACGTAGAAGAATTCAAAAATTATACAAATGATGTCATGACTTTCACTACCAAAGGTATTATTATTGAGTCTGAAATTCAGTTCAGAAAGTTCTTCGTGAATCTGACACGGCAGTTTCAACATCCGTTCAAACTATTGTAGCCACCTTTATAGGCAAGGATCATTGTCTGCTCATACAATGTTTATCTTCACGCAACTCCTTTCAAAATGTATCATCCTTCCACGAATTATTGAAGTGATTTCACGGCCTCCGTTGGACTTTTATGTTGGGTTATTTACCGTTATCCTAGGGGAATTCCAGAGTAAGTACCCATCTGCGATAAATTGAACTCAACATTTCATTGTATATTTGAAAGTTTCTCCAACGTGTATTTTTAAGGATAATACAAGTAAAAGGTGGGTTTCACAAGCTTTGACAGCTCTTAATTGCCAAAATTATTGTGCTTCTATGTCCATTCCCAGTTAATTTTTGATGCATCCATCGAATTAAACCCACAATTAAGCTAATCAGAGGTTCGTGAAACCTACAATAAGTGACAATGTTTTTCAACTATATACATTGTGATAATTTCAGAAAAAAAAGTGGGAAAGCTCTGTAGGCAGGAACTTTGGCGCGCTGTTCAAATTCATAGCCAGGGCGGTCACCCATACAAGGTACTGAACTCGCCCAAAGCTGCTTAGCTCCAGAAAAAAAATATATTTTCCCAATTTATCCAAGAATATAAATCCGACTAGTATAATACTCATATTGTAACCTGTAACACTCTTAATCGAATTTACCATGGTAAATTCGATTAAGTGTCCAATAGAGGAGAACGGACAATATAATTCACCATGGTAAATTAGATTTAGAGTGTCCAATAAAGGAGAATGAACAATAGAACATACGCACAAAACCTCCTGACTTCAAGTCAGTGCTTGAACCAATTTTTGTCACAATATTTACCAAAATACAAAGTCCATCGAGTTGAAATACACTATTCGATTGTAAAATAGTGGCTGTAAGGTTTATGCGGAATGTCAGCGGCGGAATTGGATGGACAGTTTGTGAAATATAAAATTTTTGAAGAAACATTTTAAATTTCTATTGATAGGATCCTCACAAAATTGTGCAAAAATTTAAGCGTTGGAATTCTACATTTAGTTACCAAGTTCCAATTCGATCGGATCTGCATTTTTTGCGTTATTGAGAAAACAATATTTCAGAGAAGTAGATTTATCAGTTGGATTTTATTTTCATAATTATTGCTAGAATAACAAGCCGTGTGGACAGGAGCTTTATGGCGCTCTAGTTCAAACAGACAAATTATATCTCCGAAAGTATTGGTTTCTCAGAGTTGGGAATTAAATCAATGTATTCTTATGAAAGAACTGCATCATAAAGGAAATTAAATTAAAATAACAGTTTATTTATTAAGATTAAATGAGCAATCTGAAAATGAGAACTGCACAATGGAAGAAATCAAATTAAAATAGCTGAAATGAATTTGACTCCTTCTTATAGAACAGGATGAAATGTAAGAGTATGAACACAGATCATATAATAAAGCTCAGATAGAATAATTATAGCATTCTGTGAAAACAATAGAAGTACGTACGATTCATTATTGAAATTTAGAAAAATCATATTTCCGAAAGTATTAGCTTGTTGGAGTTGAAAATGATATCGATGGATTTTAATGATGAAACTGCATCTTAAATAAAAATTACAGACATTTGGGCAAATTGATAAGCACTCAGTTCCGAGGAACTAGAGCGCCAAAAAGTCCCGCCTTTTCTCTTTCCGAAACCGAAAACCCGACAGCGTAGACACACCGGCTATCGGGCTCCTCGTACGCTCTTGTCGATCTCCAGTATTAGAATAAAACGTCGGTGCTTACCTGGGATATATATTCTTAATTTTCACTTTTCGACATAAAATCGCCACATGGGGGTTTATTTGACGGTTTTTTACCCTTGTCGATTTTGACGTTTCTCGAACCAACTATTAGCAAGGAATTAGACAATGTCATATCTCAGGAAAATAAGTTGACATTATGACAATTCATACATAGAATAATTATATAATTCTGTGAAAACGTAAAAATACGATTTTTTATTGAAATTTTGAAAAATCATATCTCCGAAAGTATTAGCTTTTTAGAGTTAAAAATGATATAATTGGATTCTTATGATAAAACTGCTTATTGAAAAAAATTTAATTTGGAATTTGTTTTGTAAAAAAAATAAATTTTTTTTTGTTACTCCGAAACCATCTGTCCGATTTTGCCCAATAACGAACTTTGACGAGATATTTATCTGCCAACCCTATTCTGAAAATTTCAACTCTCTAGCTCATTCCGTTCGAGAGTTATCGTGCCTACGGCCGGCCAGAATGAATTTCGACCACGGATTCTTGATCAGTGAGTCGAACCAAATCGTTTAAGACCATTTTCATCGAAAAATTCGAAAATTACAGACATTTGGGCAAATTGATAAGCACTCAGTTCCGAGGAACTAGAGCGCCAAAAAGGAGATCAAGCTAAAATCTGTAAGTCAGTTGTACAATGGCGGCTTTAAGGTTTGTGCGGAATTTCAGCGGAATCTGATAGATAATTTCTAAACTGTAAAATGTTTGAGGATATTTTTTCTATAGTGATACAATCCTCACGAAATTTGGCTAAGATTTTCGCGTGATAATTCTATACATTAAATTGCTAAGTTTCAATTCGACCGGATATGTATTTTTTGAGTTATTGGGGAACAAAAATTTCAGATGGGTGTAACTGCGAAACCTTTCGGACGATTATGCCCATTAACTAACCTAACCGTCGAATTCAGATGTGCAACCTACGCCGAAAATTTGCGTTCAAAAGTTATCGTAGTCAGACTAGACCTTGAATTCGTAGTAAGGAGTTAATAGTTTGAGACGTAAAAAATCGGAAATTACATATATTTGGGAGAAAATAGCACGCTGTTCCTTAGAAGTTGCACAAATATTCCATAATTGTGTGCTTACATTGCGCCCAAAAGCTCGACGTCAAATTCAATTCTGTCCAATCGGCCATCTGTTGCCACCTGTTGATACCTTTCGAACGGAAAGAGATAGTGACTTCCAGGGTAGTTTGCGCATCTGAATTCGAAGATCGGAGCTATAAACTTAATTAACTTAATTATGAAATGAACCCAGCGCCTTCGCCATTTTGCAACCGATGCAATAGCAGCATAATTTTTACTAAGGTACATTAAAATAAAATAATTTGAAATTTAGAATAATATTAAAAATTGTTCACCACACACTTCATTAAACCAGAAAGTTACTGAAATTATCCGGACTTGACTTAGACGCAAAATAGCGATAAAAAATTACATAAATCATATCCAGCACTATTGTGAGCAGTTACTCAGAAAATTTTTTGCGAGTTTTAACAATCATTAAAATTTTGTCATTTTGAGTGATATGAAACAATTTCACCCAATCCTGTCAACATTCAACACCTCCTGAAAGGAAGTCCAATCAACTCTCCATCTCTTGTTACAATATGGCGGGAAGGCGGATGAAAGTTCACTTGGCAGATGTTTTGTTTGTCAATAGTAAATGTTCAGAAATACATTTGACATGTCTGTTATAGATAGATAAGATTACATGTGTGAACAGAGATAGAACACAGACAGATAGAATTCGCATTCTGCGAAAACATATAGAGTATAATTAAAATTTCGAAAAATTATATATCCGAAAATATTAGCTTGTTAGAGTTGAAAATTATATCAATGGATTCTTATGATGAAACTGCATCTTAAAAAACACTGAATTTGAAATTTGAAATGATGAAATTGCTTCTTAAAAAAATTGAATCTGAAATTTGTAATGTACAAAACTTTTTGAAAATGTTACTATAAACGTGATGTTTTTGTGGTTGTAAGGAAGGGGGTTTGGGGGAAATTTCGAAGGGGTTTACAGAAAAAAATACGGAAGTTTCGTAGCATTTCGCGTTTTCGGAGCGAAAAGATGGGGGTGAATTTAAAAAAAATTCAAGAAAAGGCGATTTTGGCAAAAGAAGCGAAATTGTGGAAAAGAATTCGGAGGAACGGTGGCGTTCGGAACGACGGTATTTGCGGGAACGCGAGGACGAGATTCGAAATTAATCCGTAACGGAGCCCTTTTTTCGATCCTATCTTTCGTTTTCCCGGAAGAACGATAGGAAAATGAGACTTTTCGCGAAAATCGACAAAATTCTGACGTTCTTCACGTATTATGTGACGAATTTTAACGCGCCTCCTTCAAGGTCGACGTTTTCGGTCTGAACGAGCAACGAGAAATGTCAAATCGAATTTGAATTTCGAACGGAATTACACGAGAATCTTGGAATCGTCTAGAAAAATTGCGAGAAATATGAACTAGTAACCGATTTCGATCGATCGCTTGACAGGATTGACGATATTCTGAAAATCGAAAGACGGAAATCATCCGAGTACCTACTAAAAACCTCAATTTGGTACATTATCGTTGAGTTGATTCACGTAGGCAACGTGGCCAAGTGAGCTGAGGCGTTGGATTGGGAATTTATAGCTCTTTAGCCTACCGAGCCTCGCGGGGCGGCGGGATCGAATCTTGGAGCGTCCGAAATAGCTTTCTCTTAGTTTTTTCATTTTTACCCAATGAAAAACTCAAAGGAGCGTTACTCCAGTAAACGTATCTTGGAATTTTCGTTAAGTTACGAAATCTAAAATGAATATCCGTTCGATCAGACGGATTTTTGCATTAAAATACTCAAAATATTCAAACATTAAGCAGAAAATTAACGGTCGAAAATGAAAAACCCCCAGCCATTTGTTAATTCATGATCAAAATGGAAAACAAAAAATATTGCTTATCCAAATGTTTTGGATTAAGTTTTGAATTAGCTTGCAATCAATGAAATATTTTTTTGTTTGAATAAATGAATTTCATGTTCCAATTAAATATATGTATCGAAGCACGTACCGGGCCGCTAGTATATGTATAAATAATAAGTTCGAATGCGACCTTCTCTCTATTGAAGAATCGACGGGTGAAAGGGGCAGCAAGGTGTTAGAGATAAATTTTTTTAAGTCAAATAACGAAAGGTGTTTTGATGTTCTGTTTCATTTTATATCCTTAACTCCAATATCCTAAGCTAACTAAGAACTTCTTATTCGCATCTGCTACGAGCTCCGTGCCGGCTTAGCCTAGCACTGCTTTTAGGTATCTTAATCATGGGATATATTCCTTTCACGTCCCCTAGTACTTTTATGCTACATCACTCTGTTCAATCGCGTGCAAAAGGCGGAAAATCACACTCCGAGGGTTGTGAACATTTCTGCCGCAATTTCGACTGGCCCCAAGCCCCCTTCTTACAGGTCTACAACCCTAATCATTTCTTCTCTGCGCGTATATTGGTTCCTAGAAGTTATTTATTCAACAGCATACTATACAGGGTGAGTCCTTGGGTCGTACATTAATTTTAATCATAAAAATTGGTTTGAGCACTGAAGTGAAGTCAGGAGCTTTTACGCTCATGTTCTATTGTCTGCTCACCTCTGTTGGACACTCTTTATCAAATGTAGCATCTATATGTACCGTTTTCTCAGCTTTTTGCGCGTATGTTCTGGGGAACATTGCGTTATCATTTTACCCAAATGCCAAATGTTTCATTCTGTCCGGCCGGCCGTCCGTTGCCACGATAACTTTAGAACGGAAATAGATAGAGACTTGAAATTTTCAGGGTGGGTGGCGTATCCCAATACGATAGACAAGTTAGTTGGTGAGCATAATCGGCCCAACGGTTTCCGAGTAATAATTTTTTTTCAACCAATACAATACAGATCGAATTGAAATTTGGTGAGTAGTTGTAGAATGCAAAACTAAGCACGCTTGTAAAATTTTGTGAGAATCGTGTAACTAGAAAATTTTAAAAAAATTATCGAACAATATTATTTATTTCACCATAACCTGAGAACGGAAAGAGAAAGCGACTTGAAATTTTCGGGTAAGGTTGTGCAACTGAATAGGACATTCGGGTTTGTTTCGGGTATAATCGGCCAAACGGTTTTGGAGTTATACCCATCTGAAATTCAGTTGATATTTCCTCAACAACTCTAAAAATCTAAAACCGATCCAATTCAAACATGATTGTCAGCTGAAGAATGCCAACGCGAAAATTCTTGCAGAATTTCGTGAGGATTGCATAACTCGAATATTTTTTAAAAATCATTGAAAATCAATGAAAAAATTCTATATATCAGAAACTATTCGTCTGACACCGCTGAAATTTTGCGAGAGCCTACGAAACCTAACTCTACTGCCAAGTTCCAAGTTTGAACATGATCGGATCTATATTGTTGGAGATACAAGCAGCCTTGTGTGAGTTCAGTAGCTGGATGGGTGACCGTTGCCTCGATAACTGTCGAACGAAAGGAGTTAGGGATAGGATTTTCAAAATAAAAAAATAAAATAAATAGTCCTTCTAAATCATATGTCGTCCACGCACACACATCACCCGCGAAGAAGCCAACCGTCGTAGTTGTTCTTGAATGAATTCACAGACGTCGACTCAACTACAGACGAGGGCAAGGAGTTCCACACACCAAACACCCGATTCACCAAGAAGTGCTGCCTCTGGACCGTCCTGAAACTCTCCCCTCCCAGTTTCAAACAGTGACCCCGCAAACGCTGATCCGTATTCGTCGTGAACAGGCGACGCAAGCTAACACCAAAGAGATCGTGCAAAGCGCGGAAAGTCGTCAAAAGGTCACCACGAGTTCTCCGGTCGAAGAATCTAGACAAGTTCATTATTGAGAGTCTTTCATTATACGAGGGGCGTGAAATACCGTAAGGAAGACGCGTAGCGCGACGCTGAAGGTTTTCAAGCAGGGACAGATCGCGAGTCAGAACCGGACACCAAACAGGACCAGCGAACTCAAGGATGGGCCGCACATAAGTTGGGTAAACAAGCGCACATATACGCGGGTCACACCTGCCAAAGGACTTCTGTAGCAGGAACAAGGATCTTTTGGCCTTATTAACAGTCTGAGAGATGTGCTCAGACCAACTCAAAGTGTCCGTCACTATCACACCAAGATCACAATGGCTCTTTGAAACAGGAATGGGGATACCATTTAGCAGGTACTGACGCCGCGGATTCCGAGCACCCATGTGGAGAACCACGCACTTTTCACCGTTGAGGGGCAGCTGCCAGTCCTCGCACCACCTCGAGATAGAGTCAAGGTCATCCTGAATATTGTTGGCACTGGTGGGATCACCAAATATTTTGGTGTCGTCTGCAAATTGCGAGATATTCGAAACAACACAAGAGGGTAATTCAGATATAAACAGCAGGAATAGAAGAGGACCCAAGACAGACCCCTGGGGTACTCCACTCAGAACATCTCTGGGGGAAGAAAACGAATCCCCAACACGAACTTGGAAAGAGCGGTTTGAAAGGAATGCCTCAATCCATGAAAGCAGGCGACCACGAATTCCGATGTGCTCCAGTTTGTATAGAAGACGCCTGTGAGGAACACGGTCGAATGCTCGAGAAAAGTCAAGGTAGATGACATCAACAGGGTTACCCTTGTCGAGGGACATTGACCACTTATCAACATAGTCAAGCAGATTAGTAATTATCGAGCGACCCGGCAGCAAACCATGTTGGCACTGTGGGATCAGGCCATGGCCCAGCGCAAACTGGAGAATCCCCCCATGGATAATTCTTTCGCAAACCTTCGCAATAATTGGGACCAGGCTAATAGGGCAGTAGTTAGCAGCGCAACGCTTGTTCCCCTTCTTGTAAATTGGCGTTACCCGAGCGCTTCTCCAGACAGACGGGAGCGATGAAGTCTCAAATGAGCGGGAAAATAAAAGAGAAAGAGGCAGCGAAAGGGAGTGAGCACACTCTCTCAGAAGCCTAGCTGAGATTCCGTCAGAACCAGGTGAGGAGTTAACTTTAAGAGCAGACAAATGAGACTCCACGATGGATGGAGAGAAAATTACATCAACGACTTCAGCGGAAATGCGAGGATTACTCATCCTAGGAGGATGGCTAGTTTCGTGAGTAAAAGATGCTGAAAAGGAATCAGCCAAAACGTTAGCAGTCTCTTCCGCACCCGAACACAGATTGTTGTTCTGACTGTAGACCAAAGGAGTATCCACCAAAGAGTTCAAAGTTGATCTGACATATTTGAAAAATTTTTTGCGGTCTTTTGATCTCGCCTCTTAAGTTCATACTCACTTTTGGCATTTTTTATTGTGGTTTATAGGTAACTAGAAAAGTTTCGGTGCGCATCATAATCCCCTCGTTTTCCGCTACGAACATACCTCTGCCAGATCGACTTTTTGTGACGAATTAGCTTGAGGATACTGGCATTAATCCATGGTTTAGATGGAATGAACGAAATACCTTTTGTGACCGTGCAACGGTCAAACAAATCCAGTAAAGTCCCAGTAAAACAGTCCCACATGAGCTCCACATCAGCAGCAGGCTGCAGTAAGCTGACCCAGTCTACCCCCTCAGCCAAACTAACAAGTTTTTCGTAATCAGTGATCTTGACTGACTTGGTAGCTCTATTATTTGCGGACGGAAACTTAAGTAGTAAAGTTGACCGAATCACAACATGGTCGGACTTCCCGAATGGCGGATGCTGTTCGATGTTGGACACAATGTCAGCATCATTAACGAAAATCAAATCTAGGAGGGAAGGAGATTGTGAACCTCTGAAGCGAGTTGGAAAGTCGACCAATTGTGTGAGATCACTATCACGGACCATGTCAACAAAAATAGCTGATGCCGTGCTGTAGATTTTTGATGATATGGGCCAAACTACATCCGGCATGTTAAAATCACCAGCTATGTAGAGATTCTTCTTCTTAGCAGAAAGACCCGCGAGCAAAGCGGCAAGTGGTGCGTCAGAAACAGAGGGGTGCGGACGATAGATGCATCCCACCGAGAAACAGCAGGAATTGCCCTTGAATAGATCGATAAATAAAGAGTCGATTCCTGGATAATTGGGACTCGAGTGCTGGACAGAAAAAGAATTGTGGATTTGGCTGGACACATAAATGCACACACCACCGTAGCCCACCGTTGTTGTGCTGTCACTTCTATAAATAGAGTAACCTGGTAAAGCGACCAAGTCGTCCGGAATGTCCGGACGAAGCCAGGATTCAGCCACGAGTACAAAAGTAGGGTGATAGGATCCAACAAAAGCTAGAAGTTCGAGATATTTAGAGGATAAAGATTGAGCATCTGTATAAACAATAGACCACTCGCATGTTTCATCTAGTTTTTTGACCGCCTGGTATCATCTGTTTTGGTAATGGTAGGTGTGCCAGAGATATATTTGATGTCAATACCAGACTCTCCTGCACTTCTTCGGCGCCTGAGCTCTTCGCGTGAGTTGCCGAGCTCTCTAACCTGTAGAGGTGTCTTGTCATCCGAAATGGTGATTCTGTGGCAATCCGGTACATTCTTTATCAGTGCTTTATTTTTTAGGATCTGGGAAACAATCATTGGGCTTGAAAAGGAAACCTTGATAATTCTTGGACGATTAGTAGAAGATTTACCGAATCTTGCAACCGAAACGCATTGGGTATTAGCATCTGGCAATACACAATTAAGTATCTTTGAAACAGAAGTCAAGTCCCCAGCAGCAGCAGTCTCAGGAACCCCACGAATCAGGATATTATGAGACCTTCGCAGACGGTCGAGTAATTCAGATGGTTGTAGGCTAGAAGTGATTTGGTTGTTAGTTACTATCACCTGCTCCCGGGACTCAACCATCGACAATCTGCGAGTTGCAGAATCTACCACAATCTTGAGTGAGTCTTGACTGTCCGTCAAGCGATCGATCTGGGACGAACAAGAGGCAATATCCAAATCATGTTGGCTGATGGAATGTGAATGCGAAGTCAATGTTTTGTCTAGACGAAGTATCTCAGATGAGTGCTTCTCCAAAATGGACTTACATTCAGTAAGATCCGACTGAAGTGTTAGTTGGGTGGTCTTTATAACGGCTATGTCATTGGATATCTCGTTTAATTTCGTCATAAGTAAGGTGAACTGATCATCATTCAAAGTCGTTGGAGAACGTTGGAAATCACTCATTTTCGACGAGGAAGTAGCGTTACTACGAAGAGATCGTCCCTCTCCTCTGCAATGACCACACACCCAGTTGGTATCCAACAAGTTCAGCTGTTCTGGTGGCAAATTTAGACAGTCCAGATGAAAGGAATTCTTACACTTCAAGCAGTTAGAGAAACGAGTGCCCGAAGTTTGCTTTGAGCATATGTGGCACCGAGCCATCAGAGCCGCGGATAGAATGTTAACTAATTAAATCGCAGATGTTAGAATAAGCAAGGGAATAAGGAAATACAGATTTTCACTCCCATGGGCCGATATGAGAGGCTTAAACACAGATAGGGAAGGCCACGGATGGGTAAAGGTGTATAGCCAATGGATAAGGAATGAAAAAGAAAGTAGGAAACAGAACTATCTGCGACAAAGCACGGAACGAGGATGTTTTTCCACCTATTCCTGACACTCAAAGCCAGCAGTGTCCCTGGTTGGTGATTTCCCAATATAGGAAGATAACAATTACGCGAGTACAAATCCTAGGCGACCACTCAGCACACCGCAACAGCTCCTCCTCCAGCGCAAACAATACTAGTCGCGATTCGCGGTACTCGCGGTAGTCGCGGTCCCCGTGTGGGAAACCGGTCGAGGTTGAAAATGTGATACTAGTGGTGCGCAAGTGGTGGGGAGCCGCAGCTGCACAAACGTGGAAGCCGCGACAAATGTAAACAAACGCAAGCTGGTAAAAAAATAAAGAATTAACACTCTGGAACCAATACGGTGAAAATGGATTTCAATAAAATCCAACGACGATTTTCGTACCTGTGAAACACTCACAATCACTCTGCGAAAACTCGGAAATTTTCCACCACAATTATTTAAATAACTTGTATAAAACTGTAGAGGACTAAGGGATACGTCTCAACAATCGAAGCACTTGAAAGCAATATAGACTCGATCGAATTGAAGCTTGGTAACTAGTTGTTGAATATCCACATAAAGGCGTGTGTAAAATTTTGTGATGACCAGACCCCTAAAATTTTTCAAAATTACGAAAAAAAATTGGTTCAAGCACTGACGTGAAGTCAGGAGCTTTTGCGCGTATGTTCTATTGTCCATTCTCCTGAATTGGACAGTCTTAATCGAATTTACTATGGTGAATTTGATTAAGACTGCCCAATACAGGAGAATGGACACCGTTACCCTGTATTATACAAATAACAACCACTTCGTTTGAATTGGATCGGTTTTGTATTTTTCGGGTTATTGAGGAATAACAACCAAAACCGTTTGGCCTATTATGCCTATTAACAAAATCAAATGTCACATTCAGGTAAACAACCTACCCTAAAATTGCAAGTCGCTATCTCTTTCAGTTCTCCGGTTATGGGGACATAAATAATGTTTTTTAATATATTTTTTCAAATTTTATAGGGACACAAGTCTCACAAAAAACGAGGATCGATGAAAAATTGTATGCGTAAATTACCATTTTCTAAATATTGAATATCACTTTTATTGTTTATTCCGTGTTATTGTTGAATCCAAAAAAATAACTTCGCCATCATTTTCTATTTCCGTTGTGAATTTGACATTCGGCTGAATGCTATTATTAAATCTACACATATTTTTAATTGCGGATCTGTAAAACACGCAATAACATCATCCACGTATCTAAACCAAAACATTGTGTCGATGTGTCGACGAAACATGATACAATAATCATTAAACATACAGTAAAGCATACAGTCAGCGTCGAAAGTGTGGAATAATAGATTTATTTTCCCCTCTTTCAGGTATGACATGGTTTGACAGGTCAAATTAATTTATTTTTGCGATGTTCTGGGGAACATAACTCGAGAACGGAAAGAGATAGCAACTTGCAATATTCAAGGTATGCTCCATTCACTTTTATAAAGTCTCCCGGTTGGCAATGATTTAGGTCTATCACGTTTTTGGCGCTCTTGTTGCTCGGAACAGAGTGCTTATAAATCCGCCCAAATGTCTGTAATTTTTGAATTTTCGGATGAAAATGGTCTTAAACGATTTGGTTCGACTCACCGATCCAGAATCCGTGGTCGAAATAAATTCTGTCCGGCCGGCCATAGGCTTGATAACTCTCGAACAAAATGAGTTAGAGGATTGAAATTTGCAGAGTTGGTTCAGAGCGTAAATATCTCGGACGAGTGCGTTAACGGGCGAAATCCACTAAGTGGTTTCGGAGTTATGGCCATTTTTAGTAAAAACATTTTTTATGGATATTTCCAGAAACGATTACTCGATCTATCTGAAATTTAGCTTCAAATTGTAGAATCATGACCTTCATATGCATGCGAAGTTGTATATTGATAGCATTGCCGTGAATTGGCAAAAAAAAATTCAAAAATTTTTCACATCGCAAATTTCAAATTCAATTTTTTTAGGATGCAGTTCCATCATAGGAATCGATTGATGTCATTTTCAACTCTAACATGCTAATACTTTCGAAGATATGATTTTTCAAAATTTCAATAATACATCGTACTTCTTTCTATGTTTTCATAGAATGGAATCTGTCTGTGTTCTATTTGTGTTCACTATTCATTCATATCATCTTATCTACCTATAAGTGACGTCATATTTATTTGTGTTTTAGTTTATTTAGGTATATAATTCGTACTTTGAAAATTTTGTGTTGTAAAACAAGGTTCCGACTTGAATTTGTGAATATGACTGTGACTGTTTTGATACCAAAAATAATATCGACTTGTTGCAAATTGAATAATTTATGTGCAAATGTTGTGGATGATGTTTAGAGGTTACATATAGATGCTCATAACTCTTTTAAAAATTGAATAATTACCTAACTAATTTTTTTTTGGGTTACTAGAGGACGTTAGTGTCAGAAAAATATGATTGTAACAGTTGAATTTTTTGTGAACTTGGTTTTTTGACATTTGTTCGAATTTTCCCTGAAAGGTCATTTCATTCTAGTGCAAAGTTGCTCCTATTAGTATTTACGTAGTATTTGATAGAAATAAAATTTTGTCATGAATATCTATCGTTCGATTCCAACGCCAGTTAATTACTTTCTATGACCATAGATTTGTGAAAATTCGAACAAATGTCGAAAAACTGAGTTGAAACAAAATTGTCTATGCTTTCCATGCTGACACTAATATTGTCTAGTCACCAAAAAAAATCCGTTCGTTAATTATTCAATGTTTAAAGAGTAATAAGCAAAAAAAAAAGACATATTTTTTACGGTTTGCCGACCAAAATTTGCACATCCATCTGAATTGTAATTTCAAACAAGTTTACTTAGAGCGTTTCATACAAAAAGTTCGAATTTTCCGAGATAGTTAACATTTTTATTCAAAAATGGTGATTTCCGCTCGAACCGGAAGTCCCAGATAGCTGAGTTTTATATCATTCTTGATGCACCAAGTTTTTGTAAAAAATAAAATTCGGAAATATTAATTTTATATTAATATTTCCGTCCCTGTTGTTGCGGAATTGATGGGAAACACTGTATATGAGTTTTTCAAAACCTATGAGATATTTTTGAAAGATGTGCACGCCAAAATACAGCACATCTTCTGAGAAATTGGTAAAAGAAACCAATTTCGGAACAGGGTTCTAAGATTTTTCTCACTTCGCTCACATTTTGGATTCAATTTACTGATGCATAAGGATTATCGGAACGCAATCTGTAACTTAGAAACTGAGCAATTTCGAACCTGTTTTTTATAAAAAACCTCAGCAATCACCACTAAAATCTTTTCGCACTTATTTACTTACAGTATGTACATTGGGGCTCATATCTACTCGTATTTGCTCCTGGGAAATAATTTCTCATATTCCTACCCCAATGTCAACTTGAGCAATACCCGATTTGCCCTGTCTCGCCTTCATTTTCTATTCCATCAAATATGTAGATGAATCCAAGCATCTTGGAAAGTCATACCGGGTTTTCATGAATTTTGAATAATAAATAAGTAATAAATGTTTCAGTCGAATTTGCTACGTCCTTTCCATATACAGCATGAGTCTTTAAGTTGTACATTAATGTTAACCATAGATTACTCCCTTCAAGTAAACACTTGGCGCGCATCTTCTAGGGAACACCGTGCTATAATTTTGCCCATGCAAATGTCTGTAATTCTCGATTTTTTTGCTGAAAATTGTCTCAAACGAGTAGGGTCGATGAAGAAATCGAGGATAAATTCAATTCTGTCCGGCCGGTCGTCATTTGCCGCATAACTTTCGAAAGAAAAGATCTAATGACTTGAAAATTTTCAGGGGTTTTAGATTGGAATCGTATAACTAGAAAAAAATTGGTTCAAGCACTGACGTGAAGTCAGGAGATTTTGCGCGTATGTTCTATTGTTCTATTATTTACCATGGTAAATTCGAATTAAGAGTGTCCAATACAGGAGAATGGACAACATAAAATTTACCATGGTAAATTCGATTAACGGTGTCCGATACAGATGTATGGACAAAATAACATACGCGCAAAGCTCCTGACTTCACGTCAGTGCTTGAAACAATTTTTTTTTCGTAATTTTTTTGAAATTTTCTAGGGGTACGGTTCTTACAAAATTTTTTTTTCGTAATTTTTTTCAAATTTTCTAGGGGTACGGTTCTTGAAAAATTTTAAACACATCTTTATGTTGATTTTCTACTAATAGTTACCAAGCTTCAATTCGATCGAATCATTATTTTTTGAGTTTTCGAGGATTTAATATTCCAGGTGGGTTTAACTCGGAAACCGTTAAACCGATTATGCATTCGGATACGCAACGTACCCTGAAAATTGCAAGTCCCTATCTCCTTTTGTTCGAAAGTTATTAAGGCAACGGAAACCCATCTTTTGAACTCACACAAGGCTGCTCGAATCTCCAACAATATTTAACCGATCGTGTTAAAACTTAACACTTGGCAGGAGAGTTGGGTTCTAGAGGCTCTTGCGAAATTTCAGCAATAGTTACTGATGTATAGAATTTTTTTTTAATTTTCAATGATTTCTTAAAACTTTTCCAAAACTACTATCCTCTCGAAATTTTGCAAGAATTTTCGCGTTGGCATTCTACAACTAATAAACGTGTTTCAATTCAATCGGTTTAGTATTTTTAGAGTTAATGAGGAGAAAAAAACAACCTTATTTCAGATGGCTATAACTCTAAAACCGTTTGGCCGATTATGCTTATAAACAAACTGAAATGTCGCGTTCTGATGCACATCCTAACCTGAAAACTTCAAGCCGCTATCTCTTTCCGTTCTCAAGTTATCATTTTCTCAGAAGAAAAATATTTGGCAACAAAATCCTGAAACAGGTCAATTTTTGTTTCACTTTTACCAAATTTTCATGCTTTTTAGAAGGATTTTTGTTGCACCATGTGCCCTTCCCATCAACCCTCTAAATTTTTTGAATAGGGAAAGTGGGTCCTGTTGCACTTTTTTGGCAATGTCTTTATATCTTCTCTAAAGGCGTGCAGAAATTTTCAAGAAAACATTTTTCTTTTTTGAAAAATAGTTAGTTCAAAGGGGTTTTCAGTATGTGCACTTTGTCATGGCTCATTTACTTTGAGACGATGGTACCTGATGAAATTTGTCACCGAATGAAAGTCGACCTTTACAGTTTTGTTCATGCACAACTTTCAACTCCTTCAACCCCCTCACGCCCCTCTCATTTTTTTCTCCGTTAAAGGGTTCGTACGGGTTGAAAGTTGTGCATGAACAAAACTGTAATAGTTGACTTTCATTCGGTAACAAATTTCATCAGGTACCATCGTCTCAAAGTAAATGAGCCAAGACAAAACGCACATACTGAAAACCTTTTTGAACTAACTATTTTCAAAAAAGAAAAATGTTTTCTTGAAAATTTCTGCACGCCTGTAAAGAAGATAAAGACCTTGCGAAAAAAGTACCACATGAACCACCTTCCCTATTAAAAAAATTCATAGGGTTGATGGGGATGGCACTGGGTGCAACAAAAATCCTTCAGAAATGCATAAAAATTTGGTAAAAGTGAAACAAAAATTGACCTGTTTCAGGATTTTGTTGCCAAATATTTTTCTTCTGAGAAAATGAATTTGTTCCATAATTTTGATGCGCACTGTATAACGGTGACAGATATCTACATACAGTTTTCGCCAATGAGTTTCTCATGAAAATTAGCCCTCAGATAACGTTATCAATTTTTGTTCTATCTAGTACAGAAATAGAACTTCCCCTTCAGAAGTGTCCAATTTAGCCCACCCTTTATATCTTGAAGATTCACCTTGTATAGAAAACTTGTTTACCAAATTCGAGAGAAATTGTGTCTTAAATTTTCACATGGTTTTTTTTCACTACTTAATTTTGTAAACCACGTTTCATGAATATCTTATCTACCTATAGTTGAAAAGGAATAGATTGTCGCATACATAACCGTGACCAAATAGCTTAATATCACAGAAGCATGAAATATAAGAATTCCAGCACATAAATATTTCGATACCTTCAATTTTAATTATTATTACACCTTGATTATCGGGTTACAATACTTCGGCCGTGTTCGTAAATACTCGTAATACTCGGATGAAATAGATACGGGGAAGTCATTGATTCCTCAATCAATTCATTTATTTCTTTGAGAATCTAACTACTCCGGTGCGTTTCATATCTGAAAAGTTGCAGTAACATTGTATAATGTTTCTCATTGGAAATTGGAATTTATTTATTCTAATAAACTCAATTCGAATATTGTCAGTTCGGTTGGCAGTGGCCTGTATCTTTAAATGAGGTAGTAAAAATCCTCTAATAATGAGAATATGAAGACGTGTTAGTGATCATTTATTTGCAAATGTATACACGGAAAATGAAACTATTACAATTCTCTTATCATTGCTTTAATAATTTTTTCTATAGTCATTTTAGGTTTCTAATTTTTTCCCATCTCAGATGGAAATGTTTTAGCAGTTTGTAACTGTTAGTTTTGTAACTAAGGAACCAAAATCGATTGCTATCTTCATTTCTTCATCATATGCTCATTGCAATCTCGTGAAAAAAATTTAGGTCTTTTATTGCTATTTTATGATTCTTTAATTGGTTATAGTGAGTTCCCTAATCTCTCATTTAAAAATTCAATATGGGAACCATTTCTCTCATTGCATGTTTGGTGTATAATGTTTATTTTTTCGTATATTGTTACATTTTTCCTATAATATTTACTTTGATATTATTCCAATGTGAATTAAAGCCCACGATTATGAAACTGAAAATTAGCTGCACATACCTTGAAAGGCAGCTTCAAATTGAATTCTATTGAAATCGTCCAGCTCGGCGAAGCCACGAGTATCCTGCGAAAGGATCAAGACCGAAACGGTCCAAAACACAAGTTTTTTTGAATCTAACATAACTGCTTGACACCACACTGTGATGGTAAACGTCAATTCGAGTAGCGGGCACGATTCACTGACATGAGCCCGAGGGGGGCTCTTGAAGTTCACCTACGTTCTCCCCTGCGGCCCATTGCGGTCCCTTATTCTTCATTTAAGTCAACTGTTGCAGATGACTGGCCAGCTATTTGAAAATTAATAATCGTCCTACAAACAAGCCGCACATTCAACAACATAGCGCAAGCCCACACACGCGACCGTCATAGTTTCGAGGCTTTTCACCGTTCTCTGCGTTCAATAACCCTTAAAGCAAAGCCGAACTTGAAACAACCCCCGCCGGCAGAGCCCTCTCCTGGTATTGGCCGCTAAACGGCGGATCCACGATTCCTGCTCAAATTGCATCCGGTATCGATTCGTCGCTCTGTAGGAATCCTGAAAATCATTATGGAATGCTCGCTCAGATTCCGGACTCAAATTCCAGACGCTTCATAGAATCAGCTCATGACAACTTCGTAAAACGATCGACTGTACATAACGATTAATTTGCTTGGTCCTGAATGAATACTAAAACGCTCTAAGTTATTACGACTCCAGCTTTATCACTGAGTTACGTTAACTACGTGGATAGATGATTATTATTATCCTGGAACTCCTAGAGCTTCCGAGAAGACCCTTGAAAACTTTTCCGAGAGCTTTTACGAGTAAGCAGGGTCAGTCTGGTCCTGGCTTGCAAATTGAAAGTATAGTATGGTTTGTCCGAGAAAAATCCATTCTGCACATTGACTAATCAGATCTTTTGTAAGCTACTTAGCGTCTATCAATTGCCTATAAAAAATATTGCCTTCCCAAAGTTGATTAAGCTTTGTAACTGTTTCTTTTTATTAATGTCCGATGAAAGTTTTGACTACAACCTATACACCGTAACGCCATCCTCGAAAGGTGCAATTTCATTCAAATGTAATTAATTTTGGTATTCATTTATTTACTGTTGAAAGGTCTGATAATTTAATAGAAATTATTAATATTTCAATCGTGTTTTCTTTATTTTATTGAGTATTTTGTAAACAAGGCCTCACCTCAACATAGTGATACTTTGTGATTCAATTTTCCACATTATACGTCCTCCAATTTAGGAGCACCCTGTTCCTAAATTGGAGGTAAAAACGAAAAGAGAAGATTCCTTGAGTAATTTCAAGAAACAAAAGTCTCATATACATGGGAACGCAAACGGCCCACTTTCGAGATACAAGGTGTTAAAGTTAGAATCTTGTTCGAGTTTTTCTCTTTTAGTGTCTACACTTCACAAGATATTCAACTGAAATTTGCCATAAATATTATATTTGATAGTTCACACCATGTGACGTGCCAATTTTTATAGCAAATCTACACGATGACATTTTTTCTGGAACACTGTCCCCTGTTTTCTTCCAGAACTTTTTTTTTGGTGAACCACTGTTAATTTGAAAAATTGGTTCAAGCCCTGTGGACAGGAGCTTTTTGGCGCTCTTGTTCAAACAGACTAATTATAACTCCGAAAGTATAGGTTTCTCAGAGTTGGGAATTATATCAATGGATTCCTATGATAGAAATGCATCATGAAATAAATTAAATTTAAAAAAAGTGTCGTTTAAAAAAATGCTTCAAAAATTATCTTATAAAAATCTAGAGCAAGAGGTGTACCAGAATTAATTTTGAAATTTATCTCTCATAGGAGAATAAGATGACATGTAAGAACACAGATCATATAATAATTCATAAATACAATAATTAAGTACAGCATTCTATGGAAACTTTGGAAGTATAGAAGTACGATTCATTATTGAAATTTCGAAAAATCATATCTCCGAAAGATTAGCTTGTTAGAGTTGAAAATGATATCAATGGATTTTTATGGTGAAACTGCATCTTAAAAGGAATTAAATTTGGAATTTGTGTCGTAAAAAAAATTCTGTTTTTTCGTTTTTCCGAACCATCAGGCCAATTTTGCCCAGTAACGAACTTAACCGAGATGATTATCTCTTAAACCTACTCTGAAAATTTCAACTGCCTGGCTCATTCTGTTCGAGATTTATTGTAAAAACGAAATTTAAAAATAAAAAAAAAATTTTTTTATACCTTATTGCAACCCGATCAAAACAGAACTCGCATGCATATGGAAGTCATTATTCTACAATTTGATGCTAAATTTCAGATAGATCGAGTGAACGGTTTCGGAAATATTCATAAAAAATGTTTTCACTGAAAAGGGCCATAACTCCGAAACCGCTGGGTGGATTTCACCCGTTAACGAACTCCTCCGAGATATTTACGCTGTTAACCTACCCTGAAAATTTCAATCCTCTAACTTCTTTCGTTCGAGAGTTATCGTGCCTACGGCTGGCCGACCGGTCCGGCCAGACAGAATGGATTTCTACCACGGATTCTTGATCGGTGAGTCGAACCAAATCGTTTAAGACCATTTTCAGCCAAAAATTTGTAAATTACAGACATTTGGGCAAATTGATAAGCACTCTGTTCCGAGGAACAAGAGTGCCAAAAAACTTGAAAAAATAAGTTGTCTGAAACGTTCTTGACAAATACTCGAATTTGTCTCATTTATTTGAAGTAGAACCTGCCCAAATAGATGATGAAAACGATCTCAATTGGATTCCCACCCAAATAAAAGATTATAGATATAAGATGGTATGATATAATAATCATAGTGCCAAGAGAAGGACGAGAAATCTGTTCAAAGATCACAATTTCAGACTCCGCAATTTTTTTTATTGAAATGAATATACAGGGTGAGTCTTTGACCACTGCATTAATTTTAACCAAAGATTCCTCTCATCAAATGAAACACTTTTTTCATTGACCATTTTTCCAGATTCGGCTCAGGTAAAAAGTTACAAGCGTTTAAAGATTTCACAATGTGCTAATACACTCCCGCATATAAATTATCTATGACATTGTTGGCGGACGAGAATGAGGCATGGTAACGTGGTTTACAGCTTGATTAGTGATTCCAAAGCTCAGGGAGCGTTGTTGGGTAGAATTGGTCTATTAGTTTTGGATTAATAATTTTTGGCATTCTTGTTGAATTTAAATTCTTTTATGATGTTTGAATTTAATTTCTGCTATTATGAAGTTCTATCATAGGATTCCATTGATATAATTCCCAACTCTTGCCAAGACTTTTGAAGATATGATTTGTCAAAGTTAGAACAAGAGCGCCAAAGCTCCTGTACACAGGGCTTGAACTAATTTAATCAAATATTCCCGTCGACGTCTTGACAATCGATTAATATTATCTTCCCTATTTTTGGCGCTCTTGTTCCTCGGAGTGCTTATCAATATGCCGAAATGTGTGTAATTTTCGAATTTTTGGCTGAAAATGGTCTTGAACGATTTGGTTCGACTCACTGATCAAGAATCCGTGGTCGAAATCGATTCTGTCCGGCCGGCCGTCCATCCGGCCGTTAACACGATAACTCTTGAACGAAAGGAGTTAGAGGATTAAAATTTGCAGGGTAGGTTTGGAACGTAAATATCTCGGTCAAGTTCAAACGGTTTCGGAGTTGTGGCCGTTTTGAGTAAAAATATTTTTATTTTGTTTCTACAATAACTCTCGAACAAAATGAGCTAGGCAGTTGAAATCTTCAGAGAAGGTTTGGGAGATAAATATCTTGGTTGAGTTCATTATTGGGCAAAATCGGCCTCCTGATGGTTTCAGAGTACCTAACGAAAAAAATTATTTTTTTTTACATTACAAATTTCAAGTTCAATATTTTTTAAGATGCAGTTCCACTATAAAAATCCATTGATATCATTTTCAACTCTAGCAAGCTAATACTTTCGGAGATATGATTTTTCGAAATTTCAATAATGAATCGTACTTCTATGTTTTCACAGAATGCTGTACTTAATTTTTCTATCTATGAATTATTATATGATCTGTGTTCTTACCTTTCATCTCATTTTACTATGAGCGATAAATGTCAAAATTATTTCTGGTTCGTTATTCTTGATATAAAATACCCTTCCTGTTCTATAAAACAAAGTATGATTGAATGCAAAATGGCCAATGAAATAACCTCAGCTATCGTATTTTTGAGGGGTTAATATAATGCCCGTGGATTGTCCATATGGAAATGTATTCTTTGGTAAGATACATAATCAAATTGGGTTCAGAATATCTCTAGTAAAAACAAATGTGCAATGTTGTCTAAGTTTTAATTGATATAATAGGTATAATTTTCAGAGTAGAATTGAGGAATGAATATCTCGGATAAGTTCGTTGTTGGGGATAATCGGTCTGTTTGAATTTAATTTCTTTCATAATGCAGTTCTATCGTCAGAATCCATTTATATCATTCCCATCATAGATTATTTCGGATATATGATTTGTCAAAGTTTGAACAAGAGCGCCAAAGCTCCTGTCCACAGGGCTTGAACCAATTTTCAACTATCCCAACAAAAACTTTCAATAACGAGACTATAAAGTCCACGTAAACAGAGAATTATTAATATATATTCATTATACTCTATGACAAGTGACAACTGACCAGTGTAAATTTTTAAGACATGTGTGAGGCAAGTTTCCATAACTCATATTATTAATTCAGAAAGCACCGAATTGCATGCTAATTCACTATTCTCCTCACACATTCTGGTTTTTTCAGAGTATTAATTTCTAGATTTTGCAAGCTTCCAGAATTCAGATTATGAATTTAAGAATATGAATTCAGAGAAGTATGAGGCCGGCCTAAGGCCAACCTTAGAATTGATAATAATTCAATGTGGTCTGTCTGTTAAGAAATTCTATGATATAACCAGAACACAAGAAGTGAGAAGCGGCAAATAAAAATCCAAAGCTACTGCGATGTTACAATTATTTATAAAGACCTTGTACTTGAGATAATAACATTTTATTATTAATTCAATTGAAAATAGATCACTAACTATTGGAATGTTACCCTATCTCAGAGCTTTCCACTATTGTTGTCTCATTTCCTTTCAACAAAAAAAGAAAATACCGACAGGTTAATAAATCTTGCTTTTCATGTTTCACCCATATATATTTTTCTTGAACAATGGGTCGTAGAGTGTAGAGTCCAAAGAACGACAAAATAGCCATTGGTTGGAGACGTGCCTAGAATACCTATAAGGCCTAACGCAAATAACAATAGCTCAAATCGTGCAAGGAGCCCATTCAATCACAGGCAGAATACGTGTTGATGTATTTCTTGTAGAAATACCGCATTATGAACTAACCTATCAAAATATAAACATCAAAACACAATAATATAAATATCTTTATTTTCGAGATAACAATTCTTGCCAAAATAAAACGGTTCAATCTTTCGCATTAAATACTTTTTAAATAATGTTATCAATGCAGCTTGATACAACTCAACATATATAATAATTAATAAAATAAAATAATATTTACTAAACAACAAGTTAATTTATCTGAATAAAATATTTTGCTATGCTCAGGAGCAAAATGTTTAGTTAATGAAGGTAACAAATATATGTGCATTTTACATGGAATTTCTGTTGAACCATGATTTCCAAGTTTCTTCTATTGGTGCTAATGCGGTGATGAGAATCAGTATGATGGTGATGATGATAACTACGGTTGCATAAATGCCTAACGTAGCTTTTCTGAATGCTGCATACTGAAAATAAAGTAAGTCGTTGAAAATTCAATTTATCAAGTATAATGAATTGGTTGATTACTTAATTCCAAAGTGGCAGAGGGATGGCCAATATAATAATAATAATATAATGTTTATGCCAGATATATTCTTGCTCGACAAAGAAGTGAAGGAATTGTCTGTCGTTGAATTTTTCTCCCCCGCAGAAAATAATGTGGTGATGAAAGAAGAACAGAAGAGGGAAAAAACAAGGATTTCATGTTCGGACTGGGGATCCTGTATCCAAGGTATAAGGTTAGAATGGTCGTACTAATCATAGGATGCCCAGGCGGAATGAGAGCGAACTATGTGACCGAATTGAAGATTATTCCAGCCTCCAAATCTCTGGCCGAGGATTTAGCGCACAAAATCCAGAAAGCGGTATTGCTAGAATCACTTTGAGTCATCAGGTCCCATTAACTATGAAGGCCGCTTGCAGCTCATCTCTTTTGTTAAGAGACGCTGTAAGGGCAGGACGAAGAAATAGTCCAAGAAACGTGCGAGAGGTTTTTTAGTGAGTAACCAATCAACATCTGGAGTCTCACACTCCTGAGAGAAGCGGACCCTCTCAGGGTGGGCCTATAAAAGGTTTTTCCTCTCGAGCGGACAAAAAAAATGTTTATGTGTGGACGACTTAAAACTGTACGCTAGACTACAACAACTAATGAATACCATTCCCGAATACACAGCAATTGGAATGTCATTCGGTCTGGACAAGTGTGCTGTTTTTCATCTAAGCAGAGGAAGAACCTAAGAAACAAACACGAGAAGATATCGTCCTAGAAGGGGGAATAAGCATTCGACACCTCTAAGAGGAAGAAACATACAAATTCCTAGGGATGAAATAACGAGGTGCACTGGAGACAACTCAAACCAAGGATACCTTAACAGCTCGCTACAAAAAGAAGATCCGAGATATATGGAAGCCAGAGCTGCCCGGGAAAAATAAAGTATAAGCTACGTACAGCTTGGCAGTCCATATAATCACCTACTCATTCGGGATAGTTTGCTGGACAGGTAATGACATCATCGAGCTAGACAGAACCACTCGTAAACTGATGAACATGAATCGTAGCTTGCAACCCAACTGCTCGATTCAAAGGATATACCTTCCACGAACGCAGGGAGGCAGAAGTTTGCAAAGTTTGGAAAACCAACACCATCAACAAACGTTGGAAATCGCAATAAGGATATTGAGAAGCGAAGTCCCGCTTAGGGCTGGTCAGAATGCTTTGGAGAAGCTCAGTATAACTGGCATATCCATCGATCATGAGCTAGCAGGAACACCTATCACACCAAAAGACCAAAGAAGAGTTGGTAGAGAGATAAGACAGGCACAACTGAAGACAATACTCGAGATCATAAGAGTAAATATCTGCACTCCATATTTTTCAGGAGTTTGAAAGATCAGGAACTGTCGGAAGAATTATCCTTCGCCTTTTTGAAGTCCGCTGGGCTCAAGTCGGAAACGGAGGGATTCGTTATGGTTTCTCAAGACGGGGTGATAAATATAAGATGGTATAAAAAGAACATAATGAAAGTGGACACCCCAACAACGAGCAGAGAATACCACAGCCAGCAGGAAACTGTCATGCACAATCTGTCTGCTCGCAGAGTCCATGCTCCAACAAGCAATGTGGAAAGACACAATGCAGTACTTCGAATTATCTACTTCCATCTGAGAGTTTAATGGTACAGACAACGAACCAGTGCTACCATATGTGCCACTGGAAATTGAAGCAGTTGTTGAAAATGACAGAGCTCGCATCTACTGGAACTATGCGATTCCAACAACACGGCAGATTCACGCCTTAAAGCCAGATATACTCTTGCTGGACAAATAACTCAATGAATTGTTTGTCGTCGAATTTTCCTCCCCTGCAGAAAATAATGTGGTGATAAAAGAAGAACAGAAGAGGTAAAAATACAAAGGCTTAATGTTCGAACTGGGAATCATGTATCCACGCCATAAGGTTAGGATGGTCGTACTAATCCTAGGATGCCTAGGCGGAATGAGAGAGAACTACGTGACCGAATTGAAGATCATTCCGGCCTGCAAATCTCTGGCCGAGGATAGACATGTGCTACAAAACATTTAAATTATCTTAAATGAAATGAGGAATTATCACGTTAATTATATTTTACATCTAACTTGTTGATTCTGGCTGCATTTGCATTTTTTTAAATATTTCGATGTGCGAATCATGTCCATTGATTCGAGCCTCAAACTTACCCTGCAAGTCCCGAAATTTGTCGCTGAAATCTATCTGTCAGTGTAATGGTTTGTGACTTTTTTCGGTTGAAAAATCGAAAAATACATGACATTAGGCCAAACTCGATTTTTTTCTCAAAACATCACATCACATTATTATGTACGATTGTAAATCAAATAAAGAAAGATACTTACGGGAAAGTCTCCACTTCTATCCATGTGGGTAGCATTTCTGCCCGTGTTGAGATCCCTCATAGGGAATGAGGATGCAACTCTACCTTCTGCTGATCGTTCTGATAAACATCCCATTACCTATTAAACCGATTTGTTGAATTATGCTGATATTATTATTATTATTACAAAATTATAGGAGCACAGCTTAATACTAATTATTCAGTGTAGAAATGAAATCAAGAACAACTATTGAGTATGTGCAAACAACCAGACAGAAAAAAAACAAAGAAAAAAAAAATCATACATATAAACATGGACTCTATTAGTGATGAAAGTTTGCCTGAGAGTACCCCTAAATTTCTCGCGCATCAGTTCAAGGCTGGACCTTTGAGGTGTTGTGTGGATACCAGCTCGAAGAGAAACTTCAAGTCAGTGCCAAATTTACCGTTCAGGGCCATGTAGGTGATAATGAGATCACCCCGAAAGCGTCAAGCTTGCAAGGTTGGGAGGACAAACGCTCCAAGTATGATGGTCATATTCTCCCATATGGTATCGCGGTCAAACATCTCTGGATGGACTCTAACATTTCCCTGTGCTACACCAGGTTAGGTCACCACACTGGGCCAGCGTATTCTAATATTAGTCTGATATAATTTTTATAAAAGCTCAAAAACCCACGTTACAGAAACGAAATGACCGGTCGAGGAGACCAAGCATTCTTCAAGCCTTTGAGTCGATGTGCAATATGTGCTCTGACCAAGAAAGATCTTCCGTTATAACCACTAACAAATCCAGGAGTCTCTTCGCAGCGGAAAGCTGATCAAAGTAGTAGCTTTTCCTTGGATTTTGTTTCCCCTGGTGGAGGACCGCATATTTATCGAGGTTCAGCATCCAATTATGGTACCAGGAACACAATGGATCCAAATCAGCCTGGAGAAGTGAAAAATCATTGAGGGTTTGATCGACACAGCTCAGGAGATTCGTGATATCTGAACATCCTGGTAGAAATCTATGCTGCCAATCAGGGATCAAGCAGTTGTCCAGAGCAGACTCACGAACTCTCTCCAGCACAATACACTCGCAAATCTTGGAAGCGATCGGGACCAGGTTCAAAGGACGATACTTCTCAGCACAGAACTCATCTCCTTTGTTTAAAAAAGGAGTAACCATAGCTTTGAGCCAAATTAAGACAATAAAGTTACAATTGTGCCAGCACAGTTCAAAATAGTGGCCGGTATGCAATCGGAAGCCGGAGCAGACGCAGTGTCAAGACCTTGTTGGCGTTTTTCAATCAGTTCCTCAGGAAAATCAACATCTGTGAGAGATACAGGAGAACGTGGAGTGAATAAAGTCGGCATTTGATAATCCTCCAGAGTAAATACCGAAGGAAAGCTTTCATCGAAAACATCGGCATCCAGATCTGGATCTCAGATATTTGAAAAAGCTCTCGTGGTTCTTGGAATTGACGATTCTGGTCTCATAGTTCTTCTTGGCCTCCAAAATGACATGAGATAAGTGGTTGCTGTAGTTCCTGTGTGCATTGTAATAAGAATATAGTCTTCGCCAAATGTACCTCTGCCATATAGATTTTTTATGTCTGATCATTTTGACTATTCCTTTGCACAAACCTTATAATACAGTGATCAAATATGATTAGTGCAATTCGAAATAACACTCACCGATAATATTAAATGAACAATAACATGGAACACGACGTATCCTGCAAGTATGAAGTCCATGAAATGAGGTAGGTCAGCTTTTCCTAGTTTCACAGCGAAAAAGATAGTGACAACTGAAACAAGAGGAACGTTTAATAAATATGAACATGTTATCGGTAGAAAAAAACTCTGACAGATATTTACATTGAAACGTTACTAAAGCTTTAGTTCCGAAGATGGGATCATCGTTCCCGTTTATCTGACGACAAAATTTGTAGTGAACAAGCTAGTGTGTAGTAGTATCTACTTACTTGCGAGAATGTGTGCCAGATTTCCTCCTAACCAATGCAGCCAGTTGAAGAGAGGTCTTTTTGAAGCACCAGGATGAGGTCTGAAGAATGCTCCAATAGGTTGTAAGAAACATAAAATAGTCGTTATAGTACCGAGTATGGCATGGGGAAGCTCATGCGACCAGGATTCCAATTCTACCCAAATCACAACAAAAGCAGCGATTGTTAAGGCCCACGTGACCATCATCAGCAGCCGATGCCACTGAAACATAAGCAATATCAATTACTTTGGGCAAATGTCTGTAATTTTCGAATGTTTGATCGAGGATGATCACAAACTATTAGTTCCGACTCGCTGATGAAGAATCCGAGGTCAAACTCAATTCTGACGGACCGGCACGATTACTATAGAACGCAATCAGAGAGGCTGGCCTCATACAGCCGGAATGTATCTCTGAATTCATTTTATTAATTCAGAAAACACGGAATTGAACACTAATCAACTATTCTGCTCACACATTAATTTTTCAGATCGATCTCTCAGAATGATACTGACGAGCGTTATGAATTCCGGATCAGAAATTTTAAGATTATGAATTCAGAATGAATAATTATCTTTCTATGCAGTTATATAGCGCGAACACACACACACACACACACACGGCGGAATGAGATTATGAATAATTTCAGTTGCGCTGCAACCACAGAATAAATCAAACCTGATCTAACCGATATATTCTGAGTTGGTAGCGCTGATTTCGGGTGGAAGTTTAATGTTATGTATTGAAAATTATCCCTGTGTATGAGATACTTATATTGATGATTGGGCAATCTGAATTTTTAAGACATGTGAGAGGTTCCATAATTAAAATTATGAATTCAGAGGTCATTCCGGCTGTTTGAAGCCAGCCTTAGAGAGTTAAAATTTGCACTGTATATTTTGAGTCCCAATGCGCCGGTTAGGTTCGTTAATGGGCCGAGTGGTGTTGGAGTTATAGCCTTATGAAATTTTGTTCTCCAAATATTCAAAAAATACTGATCTGGCCGAATTAAAGCCCGGCAGTTAGTTGGAAAATACCGACACGAAGACATATGCAAAATATCGCGAGGATTGTATGGCTAGGGAATTAAAAAAAAAATCTGTATCTCAAATACTAGGTACGTCATATATATACGTCAGATATCGTTGCGATTCAAAATCTTATTTTACAGCCAAGTTATTGATTTAATCGCGATGAGGTCTATATTGTTGGAGATATTGGCTAAATATAGAAATAAAGGGTTTTTCAATAAGAGGTGTTATTTTGATATTCAAAGAAAAATGCCATTTTTCAATATAAATGATCGGATGATTATTTCATTATAAAGAAGAAGCTATGCCGTTAATAGTGGAAAATAACATCAGGCAAATGACCACCATGCACGACCACGCTTACAGGACCATATCCTTTCAATGAAATTTTCCATAACCAAATCGCAAAGTGGCTGCTCTATGTCCTCGATAGCCTCACGAATTCCATATTTGAGGTCTTGAATCGACGCTGGGCTATTGGCATAGACCTTCTCTTTCACGTGGCCCCAAAGGAAGAAGTCACAAGGTGTTAAATCACAAGATCTCGGTGGCCAATTGTGATCACCCCTTCGAGAGATAACACGGTCCGGAAACTTATCCCGCAAAAGATCAATGGTTTCGTTGCTTGTGTGGCACGTAGCGCCGTCTTGTTGAAAGTAAAAGTTGTCCAGATCAATACCATCCAATTCCGGCCATAAAAATCATTAATCATCTCTCGATAGCGCAATCCATTCACCGTAACTGTTGCTCCAGCCTCATTTTCGAAAAAGTAAGGTCCAATGACTCCGCCGGACCATAAACCGCACCAAACAGTCACACGTTGAGGATAGAGAGGCTTTTCAACAATAAATCTTGGGTTTTCCGAGACCCAGATGCGACAATTTTGCTTGTTGACAAAGCCACCGAGGTGGAAATGGACCTCATCATTCAAGATGATTTTTCGATGGAATTCCGGATCATTTTCATGCATTTCAACGACCCAATCAGCAAAGACACGACGTTGTTGACGATCGGCCGACTTGAGTTCTTGTGTTAACTGAACTTCATAAGCCTTAAGACCCTAATCTTTATGCAAAATACGGTGTAAAGACGTTTGTGGAATGCCTAATTCCAAAGAACGACGAGGAATGGACAAACCTGGATTTTCTTCAACACTTTCGGGTACAGCAGCAATATTCTCAGCTGTTCTTGAGCGACGTGCACGGGTTTTATTCTTCACATAACTAACTTGTCCCAACAGCTCGAATTTTTCCACCAATTTCTTTATTGCGGTCCGACAAGGTGCTTCACGACGACCCAGAAATGTTCGAGTTTTACGAACCGTCTCTACCAAATTTTCACCATTTACATAGTGAATCCCTAATAGCACAAGTGTATTCCCAAAATGTTCCAGGAATATCCATTTGCGACAAAAGATATGTTCCGGGAATGTCGCAAAACATCCCGGGACACCCCGGGAACATTTCCGGTAAAGCCCATATGGGCAAATCGCACATTCCGGGAATGTCCCATCGGGACATTCCCGGAACATCCGTCGATGTTCGCGGAATATTCCAGGGGCATCCCCGTGGCAGTTCGTAAGAGCGTTCCGATAATGTTCCGGGAACATTTTGACGGAACACGTTTTAGGCACTAATGGACATTCTTGGAATAGCCCGGGGACATTAAGAGGGGGAGGGGGGGGCTGGTTTTTTGTAGGTCGGGGGAGGGGGCATTGGATTGGATTGCGGGGTGGAGGGTGGGGATTGTTTTGGGTAGGTTGGGGGTGGTTGGCAGAACGATATAAGTATAATAATCCGTAATAAAATAATGCATATATATAAATGTATTTTTAATTGAGCCATAAACTGAAAGGATACAAAGAATAATAAAATCCAAAATATTTTTCATACAGCCTCCAGAATCATACCACGCTGGATCTCCTTTTCCTTTCTGGAGCTCTCCTCAACCACCCTCCGATAGAAATTTCTGTTTCTTTCCTATTTGTTATTAAGTTTGTTTTCTCTGATGCATCTAAATGGAGAGTAATTTATTAGTAAACACTAACAGGGAGATAGGGTTTTTTTGCTGAGGTTTTTCCATAAGCTCTAGTATCGTACATCGAATTCTATGGTACCTTGTTTCACTAACCTCTGCTAACACATTTGTATGTTTCTTCAAACTTTCGTGTTAAATGAACAAAATATAATGCTCTGAGTTCAAAAAAATATATACATATTTATTAATAAACAGCGAGGTACCATCGAGCTAGAGGCATGTCAGAAGTAGTATGCTTTCTTATAGTTTTACCATTGATATTCATCGCATAGTACAATTAATATAATTGAATTCGAGATTAAACCAAACTTACCAACAATTGCTTTCGACAAGTTCGAAGCTCCAAAGTTATTTTTGCCACTTCTGCCTAAATACGTGAACTGCATGGCTAAATCATCCCGTATTATCGGAGCCAAGTATCTTTTTACAAATTCTGTCAAGTTGTTTCCTCCGATTTTGGAGAAATATTTTACCTATAAAAAAAAAGGATCAATGATATGTCACAGGGTGTCTCATGAAAACTAGCAAAAATAGAGTTTTTGACATATTTAACTATTTCTGCAATTCGAATGATGTCATATTAGATTTGACTATAACTGAAAATCTATAGAGAACAATTAAAAAAATCATGAAAATTACCATGCCAGAGTAATTTCCCTGTTCTTCTAAAAATACTTTAAATTCATCTAGAATTATTTTCTTTCCAATAGGGGAATCTATATTGGCCTTTGCCAAAATGCCTATTTCCTCAACTGGTTCTCCCCTGCTCACATGGCTCTTCAATAGGTGATCGACTTTTCCATTAAGTTCCACCAGTAATGATGTCATTACGTAAATTGATTTGCTATCCGGTTTTTTTCTGCAGCAAACACCGCACAGATTATTGCATGCCGTAGTAGAACCTGAAATACAAATATTATCTTAGTGGAAGAAATTTCCAGAGTAAATACAAGAAACATTACTATCTCAACAAAGAAAACTGAACAGCTTATTAATTTATTAGGAAATAGCAATCCAATTATATTATATAAATTTCTAATTGATATATGAACTTCACAACCAGGGAAAACTAAAACTTTTGCCTTTATAACCTTATAAATTGGTCCAGCTCTAGTCTTTATTGACATTTTCATTGTAAATTTTGCAATTTACATTATCTCCATAACATATAATATTCATACTAATTGTGGGTTCAAAACCAGGGGATCAATTATTGACGAATAATTTTATCAGGCATTTGCATCAATAAAATTGTTTATTTTCCTAACCATAAAATTAAAATACATCTTTTCTTTCTGTATAAATATGTCAACTGAGAATAATATTTGTTACTTACCTATATAAATCAGGTATACTTCTTAATTCTTATCTCGAATATAACAACAATACACAAACTTACAAGGGAGACAATTACGCAAACAAAGAACAGATGTATAAACAAGATGACAATGGTGACAAATCATAGAATTTGAGAAACTCTTTTCTATGAAAAGACAAATGAACAAAAATGTTTGCTGGCCTCGGTGATCCAGTACGAGAAGGTCTCACTTTGTTACCAAATCCTGCTCAGGCTATGGATATGGTCCAGTATGAATGAGTAAAAAATGAAATATCACCAAACTTTTACAGACTAAATATATTTACTTAAGTGAATTAAACCATAAATGAGTATATTTTATATATATATATTATATAGATAGATTTTTGTGCAAGATTTTCGTAAGTTTTTTAGCATGTTGTTTTGTCTAGTAAAAATATGAATCAAAGAAGCACAAGAAAATTCAATAATCAATAATATATATATTTTGTCTGATTTCGGATTTTTAAACGACAATATTTGTCAAAATAATATGTTCCGGGAATATTCTAAGCGGAACATTCCAAGTGGGACGTTCCGGGAGCATTCCAATTGGGACGTTCCGGGAACATTCCGAGTGGGACGTTCCGGGGATATTCCATAGGAGGCCGGGACATTGCGACACGTATGGAACATGAATGGGACGTTCCGGGAACAAAGTGTGTTATTAGGGATTTTAATCATTTCAATGCGTTCTTGAAGCGTGTATCGTTTCATTGTTATTAATGCCGTAGTTTCTACTAGTCAAATGTCAAATATGACAGCTTCAAAAGCGACATCTACCGAAATAGCGGGCTATTCAAAATAACACCTCTTATTGGAAAACCCTTTAGAAGACGGTTAAACTTACCGCAAACCATACATCTTTTCCGCATATTGAACTACCCGTCCAAGTCTGACGATAGTATCTAGCCAATAGCGTCCCTATAGATACAGCTCCGATCCAGGCTGCTAACATGAATGCTCCATGGATACGAACTAAGACTCTTGATGCGCCAGACACGTCAGCCACATCGGCCAAAGATAGGGCACTTCCAGACGGTAAATATGTGAGGTCATGGTAACCTACACCTTGTGCTAAAAGGAAAATGTCATTAAAACGCGCGTATTCGACGGCAAAATATACTTCAATCAATGAGAATGATCATTCAAAATAACTTCATTGTTAGGTTTCTAAACTAAGGTATTTTTCGAGTGCAACTCTAAATCATATGGGATGAATCCATATTTCTATGGTTTTCCACTTCATGGAATACATTGCAGAAATCACTTCAATCAGGTAGACTAGCTTAGGCATATTCAAAAGATCATTCAATGGAGAATCAAGTCAGCGCAGCCGCATTCCAAATCAGACTTCCGGACAGGCTATTGGCGAATTCCATTGGCAAAACCAGTGGTGCACTGGTGCTGCATTGAGTGCAATAAATGTTGCACTGGACGCCAAAATGTTTCAAAATGTTCGACGAAATTCTTCAATGGAATACGATTCATGCACTCAGTGCGCACGAGTTCTACCAATGGAATTCGCTATAAGTTTGACCACGACGGTCCAACTGATTTGCTGCGAACTCCGCCACGCCACTGCGAACAGTCATCCTATTGTGGCACTAGCACAGAAAGGGGGGGAAGGGGGCTTTGGGGCTGCAGCCTCCCTCCCCACAAAGATACCAACATTTTGATTTTTTTCTGAGTTCATCGTCAAACATTAATAAAAAATCCTCATTTGGTTGTTCAGTCAGTCCCCCCATAACAAAATACTGGCTACGCCACTGTATTGTGGCACACCTTAGTCTAACCTTCACCCACAAGCTCAAGCCTTTTGATAAGGGAGATTAGTCTGGTGGGTGAGAACTTGATCAGTTCCTTTAGTCTCAGTGTGTGGACTCCTAGTTTCTCAAATCTGATCCTGTCCCCTGCAGGGCAGTCACACAAAATGTGTTTGATAGATTCGTGAATATGTCTCCAGGCATAGTCTGCCCTCAGAATCTCTGGTCAACCCCAGCGTACTTAGGTGTTTTCTGAGGCCACAGTGACCCGTGTATGCAGCTGTTAAGATTCTCAGGTCTAACCTGGAGAATTTGAGCCATTGTCTAGTGCTATCCAATAATCCAATAATTGTTGAACGAGCATTTCCGTGACCAGGTTTCAATATTAAATCGTAACTCTATGATTTCACAGAATATTAAAATCGAAAATTAACGTTCGTATCTATGAATTTCATGATCTGTGTTCATACATGTCATCATTGTCATCTCATCTACGACTAAGAGACATGTCAAACAAAATATGATTGAATGCAAAATGAACAATGAAATATCCTCAGCTATCTTATACTCGTGTATAGCACTTGGATAATCCATATGATGATGGAAATATATACTTTGGTGTGTTAATCAAATTGGGTTCAGAATATCTCCAGTAAAAAGAAAATTGGAATAATGGCTAAGTTTCAATTGATATAATATAATTATTTTCAAGAGCGCCAAACCTCCAGTCCACAGGGCTTTCCCACATTTTTCAATAAAATCTCAGTTAATAAATTCAACAATACTTTACAATCGATGCCGATTTTCAAATTATCATGATTTACATGTTCTATGACATTTCATGGATATCTAATACAAAATGTACCTCTATATTCCCATTGGCATGACAACTTACTTTTAATTCGAAAACCTCATAATTTGGGTAGGTATATAGGAACATGTTAAAACGTTTGAAAGGAAAATTTATATCTCTTTCAACAAATCTTATGATATACCGGTCATTTATTTTTGATATATCTTTTAGTTATGTCTCGGAAAAGCATCAAATTTTGAACAACCTGTATGATTAGGGAGGTATTGCTTCAAACGTGAATGATATACACATTGGTAATACGTACCTGAAATTTCAATCTTCTATGATTCCAAGTACCCAAGTAATGAATGTTCAATTGAAGCTATACTTTTAACAAAAAGGAGCTTTTGCCATGGTAAATTCGATTAAGAGTGTCCAATAAAGGAGAATGGACAATAGAACATGCGTTCAAAAGCTCCTGACTTCAAGTCAGTGCTTGAACCAATTTTTTTTCGTATTTTTTTTTCTAGGGCTACGGTTCTCACTAAATTTTACACGCGTCTTTATGTCGATATTCTACAACAAGTTACCAAGCTTCAATTCGATCGAGTCTATATTTTTTGAGTTAGCGAGGAAAAAATTTTCCAGGTGGTTACCTATGACTTCGAAACCGTTGGGTCGATTATGCCCAAAAACGAACTTAACCCTCCCATTTGGATGCGCAACCTAACCTGAAAATTCCCTATCTCCTTTCGTTCGAAAGTTATCGAGGCAACGGTCACCCATCCAGCTACTGAACTCCCACAAGGCTGCTCGGATCTCCAATAATATAGATCCGAACGTGTTCAAACTTGGAAGTTGGTAGTAGAGTTAGGTTATGAAGGCGCAAAATTTCAGCCATGTCGGATGAATAGTTTCTAATATATAGAATTTTTTCAATTATTTTTAAAAATTTTCTATTTCTGCGATCCTCACGAAATTTCGCAAGAATTTTTGCGTTGGCATTTTACAACTAATATCCACCTTCGAATTGGATCGTGACATATATAATGTTTTTAAAATTTTCTAGTAATACAATTCTCATAAAATTTTACTAACGTCCTTAGGTTTGTATTCTACAAGTACGCACCAAGTTTCAATTTGATCGAAAATGTATTGGTTGAAAACAAAATTATTACTCGGAAACCGTTTGGCTGATTATGCCCATTAACGAACATTTCAAGGCTATCTCATTCCGTTCTCAAGCTATGGCAACGGCCGCATAGAATCAAATTTTGACTCGTGTGCGCTGGTTGCGGATATTTAATCGATATTTTTCTCATTTACTAATGAATGTTTGCAATCGTGCAGCAAAATGTTTAGTATAAGCCGCTTGAAATTTCGAATAGGTATAATCTGTGATGATCCTATCTCATTTATCCATACCGACCGACATAAAGGGTTGAGAATTGAGGAATCAAATTTAAAAAAGTTCGAATACTTGTCAAGGGATTTATATGGAAATCGAAATGTGTGATGTCATATCGCTTAATCTACAAATTGTTACCGCAATGTCTACCAATATTAATGATTCGAAACAAATTTGTATCTCAAAAACTATCCGTCAGATATAGTTGAAATTTCGCAAAGGTCTAGATTTAAACTCGAACAGATCTATGTATGGTGTTGAAGATACCTATAAAATCAGCCAAATAACTGGTTTGAAAAGAAGAAAAAGTGAAGAAATATAGCAAATCTTGGTGAAAATGAAGAATCCGAGGACAAACCTAATTATACCCATTCGGCCGGCCGTCCGACAGCACGAATTTGCAGGATAGGTTTGGAGTCCAATTGCGTTCGTCAATCCGCCGAGTGGTTTCAGAGTTATATCCATCTGATAGCTAATAGATTTGAAACTTTTAGGCAAAACATGCAACATATTTCATTTGGTTTTTGACTTATACTTAATTCGGAACGTAAACTATGAAAATTTTAACTGCATTTCACAAAAATGTTTTCGCTGCACTATTTGTAAGTTTACCGTTGAACCACAATAAGTATAAAAGAATATGGACTGAATATTGAGTTGAAAAGATGGAGAAGTAGCAGTCTCGTCTCGAACCCTTTCCGAATAATGAATATTGGAATCAAGCAGCAACAACATTTCAATTGATACTTATTACGATATATTATCGTGACTGCCCATTATTTTACCAAATAATAATGATTTTAATACTTCGACTTTATTTCATGTTGCAGCTGTAGGCTACTATTGATTTGAACACAAGCAGCAATAAGACAAGGCCGGGTATAGCAAGGACAATATAATTCTTTGTTAGTAATTTTTTATGCTCTAAAATACGATTATCGAATTTGCCTAGAACTGCTACTCATGTGGAACGCTTAGAATAGACTAGATTGTTTGGAAAAAAAGGTCATATACACCAAAAAACAAAAATTAGTTGGCCTGCAGCGGTCGGAAAAAACTTTATCTATTTCTCGGTTTTTGTTCATATTCATGCAATTGGAAAGATATTATTATCTTAAAAATGCTATAATCTAAAAACTAATTGACTCATGGTTAACCTCATATTATCAACTGTCCTGTAACCGACCTCGAAATGAAGCAGTTGAATGGATATGCGCCCGCAGAAATTATGTATAGTATGTAAATTTACAGTAGTAAATAGAGTGTACCGGAATTATGTTAAAACACATCAAGGGTATTTTCTGCGTTAAAAAATAGGATGAAAACTTCATAGAAATTCGAAAGGCTCTGTTTTCGAAATACAAGCTGGTGACAGTTCTTTCGAATTTTTTCCGAAACCGATGTTTCGGAAAGGTTGAAGATTTTTCATCCTAAAATTTTTTGTCCTCTATGAAATGCTTCATGTCAAGTCAAAGACGGGTAACACTGTGGAGTAGGCGTTAGCAAAAGGCTCCTAATAGTGATGCTGGAGAATCGGAGTTTTTTGTGAGTGCGCGCATATTTTGGGGAACAGCGTGCTATCATTTTGCCCAAATGTCGAATTTTTTCGCCGAAAATGATCTCGATTAGGCTCGACTCTCTGGTAAAGAATTCGAGGTCAAATTTGATTCTGTCTGGCCGGAAATTGCCACGATAACTTGAGAAAGGGAAGAGATAGCAACATGAAATTTTCAGGGTAGGTGTGGCGTCCAAATGCGATGGACAAGTTCGGTAATGGGCATAATCGAACCAGCGGTTTCCGAGTACAAATTTTGTTTTTAACCAATACAGATCTGATTAAATTAAAACTTGGTAGCTACTTGTAGAATACCAATATAAAGACGTATGTGAAAAAAAAATATATTAACAATATTATTTATCTCATGATAACTTGAGAACATGACCTGCAATTTTAAGGGTAGGTTGCGCAACTGAATGCAACATTTGAGTTTGTTAATAGGTATAATCGGCCAAACAGTTTCGGAGTTATCCTTATTTTCTCAATAACTCAAAAAATACTTATCCTGTCCAATTCAAACATGGTAATTAGTTGTAGAATACCACCCCACAAATTATTTAAGAAATTTTGTGAGGATCATGTCATTAGAAAATTCTTGAAAATTATTGAAAAATGTCTCAGAAACTATCCGTCCGAAATCGCCGAAATTTTGCGAGATCCTTCAAATCATAATTTTACAGCCAAGTTTCAAGTTTCAAAATGCTAAGGCCACTCGTAAAAATTGCAATAGTTATAAACAATTAAGTGAAAAAAAAAGATGGAGGTTTGATTTTTCGCCAATATCTCAAATACTCTCTGATATAATTCAAATTTGAAGAAAGATTCAAGAAAAGGAGTCAGAGTGTTGGAAATACTCCCGAAAACGGGTACTCCGGCTTGCGTAAGCCTCGCCCCGTTCGGAACTTTCATGAATAAGTATTATTTAAACTTATTAAATATGAAAATAAAAATGGGTTCAAGCCCTGTGGACAGGAGCTTTCTGGCGCTCTAGTTCAAACAGAAAAATTATATGTCCGAAAGTATTGGTTTTTCAGAGTTGAGATTTATATCAATTTATTCTTATGATAGAACTGCATCATAAAAGAAATTCAATTCAAATAATAGTTCATTTATCTAGATTAAATGAGCAATCTGAGAATGAGAACTGCACCATGGAAGAAACCAAATTAAAATAGCTGAAATGAATTTGACTCTCTCTTATAGAACAGGATGAACTGTACGAGTATGAACACAGATCATATAATGAAGCTTAGATAGAATAATTATAGCATTCAGTGAAAATATAGAAGTACGATTCATTATTGAAATTTAGAACTTCATCTTAGCAGAAATTGAATTCAAACATCATAGAAGAATTTAAATTCAACAAGAGTGCCAAAAATTATCAATCCAAAACCAATAGACGAATTCTACCCAACAACGAACTCATCCGAGATATTCATTCCTCGATTCTATGATGAACGACAATATATATCTTTCCTCAAATCTACTCCAATACACCAATATTCCAGTTTTGTTTTTAGTGGAGATATTCTGAACTCAATATTATTAACGTACCATTACCATTCCCATCATCATATGGATTGACCATCGGCATGAAAATATCAACCAACAAAAAGTATGATATTATATTATCATTCTCATATTCATAGGATTGCTGGAATGAAACAACGTCATGTCTCAGGAGAATAAGTTGACATTATAACAATTCATAGAATACCCACATAATAATTCTATCATTCTGTGAAAACGTAGAAATACGATTTACATTGAAATTTTGAAAAATCATATCTCCGAAAGTATTAGCTTGTTAGAGTTAAAAATGATATGAATAGATTCTTATGATAAAACTGCTTATTAAAAAAATTTTATTTGGAATTTGTATTGTAAAAAAAAAATTTTTTTTTTGTTACTCCGAAACCTTCTGTCCGATTTTGCCCAATAACGAACTTAGCCAAGATATTTATCCCCCAAACCTACTCTGAAAATTCCAACTCTCTAGCTCATTCCGTTCGAGAGTTATCGTGCCTACGGCCGGCCGGACAGAATGGATTGCGACCACGGATTCTTGATCAGTGAGTCGAACCAAATCGTTTAAGACCATTTTCATCGAAAAATTCGAAAATTACAGGCATTTGGGCAAATTGATAAGCACTCAGTTCCGAGGAACTAGAGCGCCAAAAAATGGAAAAAATTCAGGCATCTGCTGCATAGATCAATGAATAATAATCCAAGTTGCAAAAATGTTTATCGCAACTTTTCAATTAGTGGGATAATTGTTAAACTATCAATCTGAGTATTTTTTCCTTTCGTGCAGCTATTTTTCAAAGGTCTTGGAATAGATTCCCGTTGGAAAATAAAAAAAAAATTGTTTTTAAAAATTTACTTAAGTGAAGAATTATAAAGTTTCAATTATGTTTTCAAAAGAAAATTTTAAATTCATGTTGTCCTCATAAACGACCCATTGGTTAATAACACTTTTTTAAACAATAATAAATAATGAATATTAAAAATCATTTTTAAGTAGTTTCTGATCATAAGGAAACGGATCAATAGTAATATAATAAATTGAAGCTTTATAATCTTTCACTCCAGTAAATTGTTCATATCAAAACGAAAATTAAGAATTTTTCAAATTTTCCAATAGTAGATTCCTATTGGAAAATTTGAAAAATTCTTAATTTTCGTTTTGATATGAACAATTTACTGGAGTGAAAAATTATAAGGCTTCAATTTATTATATTACTATTGATCCGTTTCCTTATGATCAGAAACTACTTAAAAATGATTTTTAATATTCATTATTTATTATTGTTTAAAAAATTCTGAGACCTATGAAAAATAGCTCCAAGAAGGGAAAACATTCTCAGATTAATAGTTTAACAATTATCGTACTTGCAATGTTAATGTTCGTGCTACAAAAAATTGTTAATTAACTAATGGATAACTAATTGAAAAATAGCGATAAACATTTTCGGACCACGGATTATCGTTCATTGATCTATCCTGCAGGCGCCTGAATTTTTTCAAATTCTTATTTTCATATTTAATAAGTTTAAATAATATTTATTCATCAAAGGTAAGAAGGGAGCGTACCTCCGGCTTGCGTAAGCCGGAGTACCCGTTTTTGGGCGTATGTTCAACCCTCTAGGAAAATTATAAATATTGGTCCTAAAGTTCCGGCAGTCCGAAAAACTAAACCTCCTCCTTTTAATTTCACTTCATTGTTTATAACTATTGCAAATTTTGCGAGCGGCCTTAGCATTTTCTCAAAAATTATCTGCATGCCATTCCGAATCGAATGACACCTGAATCATAATTTTCGGAGAATACGCAAAAATTTTGACCTCAAAAGCACTTGTTGACTAGACTAAATTTTAGAGTTAAGAGTTAACTGAATAGTTGTCACATTTGATTAATTTCATACGCAGTAAACTATGTAGTCATCCATGTAGTATAAAGTGACATAACCATATGTATCATCAAAGTACCAGATATGTTCACGCATAATCGTCCATTTATGTCTAAGAAATAACACTCTGCTTTTCATTACAAAGGTGCACTTATAATTTATTAGAAATCTAAATTACCTACTAGAAATAATTACCTGATGCATCCAAACCAGCGGCTATGAGTAAGTAGTATTTCTTCTTGGCTAAGTCAAATTCCCTACCATTTACAACAGTTTTCGCGTCTCGCCTGACTTTGCAGTATATTGTGTCATCGATAATGCTGTGGTTCAGTAGACGAATTCCAAGTTGCTGGAAAACAATAAAGCCAGATCAGTTGGTTGAAAATGTAATGGCATGATACACATAGTGATTTTCCGAAATCTTGATTCGTTTTATATCAAGGTATCGTTGCTCTCGAGAAGAACAATTATGTATATTGTATACAGGGTGTATCTGAATAACACCGGAAAAATGTAAGGGGTGATTCTGTGTCGAAAAGTATTTGGTATACATATTTTTTAAAAACCACCCCCCGGAAATGTTACACCCCTCCGAAGATTGGCAAAATAAATTGTTTCTCTTACTTATTTTCCCAGTAGGTACATTGAGCTGAAGAAACGAAACTTGGTAAATATTATTTATCAATAAAACTGCACATTTTTTCAACCCTGAAGTATGCTTAAAAGGGGTTGAAATAGTCAACCCCAAAGATATTTTTTCTTACATCTTTTTTTTGGGTTGAAATTTTCCTTTTAAAAACATGGCTGAAAAGCTCATTTCATTTACTAACTTTTTCATTTCTACAAGTCTTACTAAAATCTCAAGCATTTAAAAAAATTAAAATTGGTCCGCTAGAACTGCATATTAAAAAAAATTTAATTTTGAAATTTGTAATGTTAAAAACATTTTATTTTTCGGTACTCCGAAAACATCTGGCCTGTTTTGCCCGATAACGAACTCAACCGAGATATTTATCTCCCAAACCTACTCTGAAAATTTCAACTGCCTAGCTCATTCTGTTCGAGAGTTATTGTAGAAAAAAAATTTTAAAATTAAAATTTTTTTTTACACTTTATGGCAACCCGATCAATTCAAAACTTCGCATGCGTATGAAGATCATCATTCTACAATCTAATGCTAAATTTCAGATAGATCGAGTGACTGGTTTCGGAAATATTCATAAAAACTGTTTTTAATAAAAAGCGGCCATAATTCCGAAACCACTTGGTGGATTTTGCCCGTTAACGAGCTCGTCCGAGATATTCACGCTCCGAGCCTACTCTGCGAACTTCAATCCTTTAGCTCCTTTCGTTCGAGAATTATAGTGTTAACGGCCGGCCGGACAGAATCGATTTCGACCACGGATTCTTGATCAGTGAGTCAAAACAAATCGTTCAAGACCATTTTCAGCCAAAAATTCGAAAATTACAGACATATGAGCAAATTCATAAGCACTCTGTTCCGAGGAACAAGAGCGCCAAAAAGCACCGAGGTGGAATTTCCATAACCTAATTTATTTGTTTATAGTTCGTATATATTACAAGTTTTCCTTCATTTTCTTCATCGCCCATTCTATTTCCTTTCTTGAAGACTTTAAATATACAGGAACATCACAAAAGAGAAACAATTCTTTTTCTTAATGTCCGGAGGGGTGTAACTTTTGCGGGGGGAGGTTTGTCACAAAATTTTATATCAAATACCCACCTTAATTTTCATCACAGAATCACCCCTTACATTTTTTCGGTGTTATTCAGATACACCCTGCATGTGGAGTATACATGGTGTTAATGAATACGTGTTACCAAATATATGGAACATGTAGGAAATGGTGGAAAATTTTCCATAGACATATGTTGTTGGAGCTTTAGTTTTCGAGATACAGGTTGGAAATATTAAATATTGGACATTTTTTAAATAATTTCTACTCCACTGACGTTATTACAAATTTGACTGTTTTAGATACGTCGTTTTATTTAAAGCCCTGTTATAATTTTGTCATAGGACCCATACTTTACATGATATTTCAAATTGTATGAATCCGAACACGAATTGAAAATTGGTTCAAGCCCTGTGGACAGCAGCTTTGGCGCTCTTGTTCAAACTTTGACAAATCATATCTCCGAAATAATTGGTCTCTGGGAATGATATAAATAGATTCTTAAGATAGAACTGCATCATGAAAGAAATTAAATTCAAACAGACCGATTCTCCCCAATAACGAACTCATCCGAGATATTCATTCCTCAAATCTACTGTGAAAATTATATTATATCAATTAAAACTTAGATAATATTGCAGTTTTGTTTTTACTGGAGATATTCTGAACCCAATTTGATTATCTATCTTACCAAAGAATATATTTCCATCGTAATATGGTTTATCCACGGGCATTATATTATAACCTTAAAAGTATAATATCCTTATCATCCTCATAATTCTACGATAGCTGAGGTTATTTCATTGGTCATTTTGCATTCAATCATACTTTGTTTTCTAGCACACGAGGTGTATTTTATATCAAGAATAACGAACCAGAAATAATTTGGACATTTATCTCTCATAGAAAAATAAGATCACATGTAAGAACACAGATCATATAATAATTCATAGATAGAATAATTAAGTAGGTGCAGCATTCTGTGAAAACAGAAGTACGATTCATTATTGAAATTTCGATAAATCATATCTCCGGAAGTATTGGTTTCTTAGAATTGAGAATGATATCAATGGATTTTTATGGTGAAACTGCATCTTGAAAAAAATGAATTTGAAATTTGTAGAAAAAAATTTTCGTTTTTCGTTACTCTAAAACCGTCAGGCCGATTTAGCCCAATAACGAACATCACCGAGATATTTATCTCCCAAACCTACACTGAAAATTGCAACTGCCTAGCTCATTCTGTTTTTTTTTTGACACTTTACGGCAACCCGATCAATACAAAACTTCGCATGAATATAAAGGTCACTATTCTACAATTTTCTGCCAAATTTCAGACAGATCGTGTGATCAGTTTCGGAAATATTCATAAAAAAAATGTTTTTACTAAAAACGGCCATAACTCCGAATCCGCTAGGTGGATTTCGCCCGTTAACGAATTCGTTCGAGATATTTACGCTCCAAATCTACCCTGCAAATTTCAATCCTCTAACTCCTTTCGTTCAAGAGTTATCCTGTTAACGGCCGGCCGGACAGAATCGATTTCGACCACAGATTCTTGATCAGTGAATCGAACCAAATCGTTTAATACCATTTTCAGCCAAAAATTGATAAGCACTCTGTCCCGAGGAACAAAAGCGCCAACAAGAAAACAGGCAGAATCTTTGTATAGAAAAGGTTATCGAAACATCAAAAATTAGTGCAATTGACTGAACTGCAATGAGTGCAGTATATGAGACAATAAAGAGGTTAAAAATGGCATAGATACGGGGCATAGGCCAGTTTCAGGAAGACCGTTTAAGATTAAAGGAAATAATTTGAACGCTCTATTGGCCTTAGGACGACACAATCCGCGCCTAGGGTTTCGCTAATTGGCTAACAGATTTGGAAATCAACGAAATATAAAAGTATGTCTAGAAACCGTCTGTATGTCACTGAAAATACAAGACTACATTACATATCAAGGAAACCAAAAAAAAAATCTTGCGATTTTGCTAAACATGGTTTTAATTCAAGGCATGGAAATAGAAATAGAAAATCTACAGGTATAGCTGATTTTATACACACATTTTACAGGAGAGTAGGATATCAAATATTTATACATAATTGACTGCTCAAAAAAAAAAACAGAAGAAGTCATAATATATAAAGTATCAACAAATTTGTATAATCGGTAAAATGTCAGAGCGTGCAGGATCATAGTTCACAAACTATGTCATCGAATTCTTTTCAATTATCTTTTGAAAGATCCTAGTGTGAGGTGGAAGATATATCAACTTTGTTAAATTCTTCATGGTAAAAAGCAAACATCATTCCGGTGAGTTGTTTCTCATATTTGTTCTAATTAGTGCTTGAGTGCTAAATCGAATGTGGGACTATTTCTCAGCTGTCTCAATGGAACATGAATTCGTTAAAAATCAGGCGAGTCAATCAAGCCTCTGAGTACTTTGACCAAGAAATCTGATTGCTTCCTATGACCATTCAGTGAAAGATTACCAAATTTTCTCCTCAAGCCACCTGTGCTTGCCAATTTGCTAACAGAACTCTCACTTTAAAAATCATCTCAAAAAATTGTTTTCAATGACCTCCAAGCGATAATTATACATCTCACACTGGGGACCCCATACCTTCGATGCATAAGGCCTCAAACGTAAGCGAAATAGAGTGCCTTAGGGGATTTATACAGGAGAACTCCCGACTTGTCCGCAAAACAAATCCAACCATGCGATTGCCCTTGGCAACTAAGGATTCGACATGAAGAGTGCAGTTCATTTTGTTGTCAAATATGACACCAAGATGAGGGATCTTGGTGTCATATTTGACAACAAAATGAACTGCACTCTTCATGTCGAATCGATACAGTGTTGGAGAATTCGTCCATCTAAATCATAGTTAAAATCAATGATATTGCAATTTTGGCGGTTAATAAAGGAGCAATTTTCCAGATTTAACTGCAACCTTGTCGTCTTGCGATATACGAAAAATGCACTGAGATTAATCTGGAACAGCAAACAATCGCCAATATTTTTAATTCTTGCAAATATCTTAAAATCGCCAGCATAGGCCAATAAATTACAAAATTTTAAACATGCTACTCTATCATTTAAAAAGATCCAAAATAGGATAGGTCCCGGACGAGATCCTTGAGGCACTCCTGAGGTTGCTATATATGGCTTAAGATTATAACCATTAATATAGGCAGCAAGCCGAGGTTAGAGGACAACCGTCAAAGTAGATCCCCATGCTCACCGACCTCCGACAACTTCGACATTAAGATATTGCCATCAACCTTATCGAACGCTTTGCTGAAGTCATTGTACACAGAGGGCTGGTTTCTCAATTGCAAGTTGCCTCAAGGTTGCGGATGAGTATTACGCGTTCATGAATATCGCTAAATACATGCGTAACTCGCAACCTCGAGTTAACTCCCAATTGAGAAACCGGCCCAAAGTCAACCTGAATACGCTCATTCATAGTTCTAGAATTAACTGCAGTAGATTTTCCACCACGTATAAGACTTTTGCGTTGGAAAGAAGAAGAAAATTGTCTATAGGAAATTTTCCGGCAATTACAGCATGACCTTTAAATTCATAACACGTATTCATTAACACCCTAATATTATTACCCATTCTTCACACTAGAAAAGAAACCCAAGGCTTCATTTGTGAGGACTAGGAGGGATTATACATCTTACTACTCACATTTTTTGTTCTTGCAGCACCGTAAGCCCCCTTTCCAGTGGTCCAACTCAAAAAAGCGTCTAGGGTATTTCCAGTTCTGGCACATTCAATAACAGAATCATCACCCATTTTACCATCGTTGGACAGTCCAGCACCTACCCATTTAGCACCTTGATACCCTTTCAGTTCGAAGTCGAACTTATCACTGAAGACGGAGATAGCAACAATAGCCTTGCAACTTTTGCTCTTTACACATCCGTCAGGACTGCCGAAACAAAGTTTTGTGGAACTACAATCTAAAAAAATATATTCAATGACTGCTCGGAACAATTGAATCATTGGAATCAAAAACCTGTGTAAAATGGATCAAAATCCATTGCAGCTTCTCGATGAATTGTCGGTATGAATGAAGGTGGTGTAGAGAGGTACGTAGGGGATGAAACCTTTGGAGTTACATCGTCAATTAAATTTCTGCTTAGCTGCACTTCCTGTGATTCTACTCCGACCCAAAAAGTTCCGTAGTCTTGAGCTATAGTACCGCTGGAAAATGAATTTTATCAAGATCCATGTCTCCCTGAAATGACCAATACATTGTCTCCCAGCCAACTGAAATAAATTCCGCATTTCGAAGGAGGTGCATATTCATGAAAATACCAAGACAGTTCAACTTAAGATTCTCAAATGAAATTTTTTGACGTAAAAATTTCATCCCACAGACCAAATATCCTTCGAGTGGTAGCTAAAACCCCTACAATTTTAAACTGGTGTAACGTGTGATAACTCGAATTACAGATTTCAAAGTTTGCAGTTGTACTTTTCAACCACTTTCGTATACCATTTTTAAAATTAAAAAAAATCAGGACCGGAGTCGGAATATTCTGGACATTTGCTATCTTTAGTATTATTACATCAGTTTACCCTGTACGTGAATACTTGATTAATTTATCCCACCTCTATGAGCGTAAAAGAGTAATTCAACGAAAAAATCCAGAAATATTGCTTGGCTGCACTTTGCGTTGAGCTTTTTAATACCCAAATTGTTTTGTGAATTAGTAAGCACACTGCCATAATATGATATCTTCGAAATTACAGCTATATCCCCCACTGTCAGTTTGCGGTCGGTAAAAACAGCCGTATTTGGGCGCTTCACGGCGTTGAGCATCGTTTAAGTCGCTACCATTACGTTTAAATTCGTTAAACCATCCGCGGACGAATAATGCTTATCAAGCCACTCTTTCGCATTATTTTCAATCAAAAAACAATGCTTTATCAACACACTAAATTCTCTCTTGTCCATCTTTTCACGAAAACCTCGAAGTTGCTTAACACAAACAGCTATACTGCTATAACCTGGGAACGCGTGGTCCGATTGTTATGAAATTTTGACACATAACCTTCACTTCTAAAAGATGGAGCTATCGATTGCCGTAATTGATTTTGCATTTATCTTGCCATCTTTGCGCCAGACCGGAAGCATTTTTATCAATGTTGTAATTTAAGGGGTTGCCACTGCCATGGGGTTGAATTATTGATGGATGGAATATCCCCTAGACAAAATGTCATTTAAGAATCTCAAGTTAACCTGTCTTGGTATTTTTCATGCATATGCACCATAATCTAAATAGGTACGGTATTTATTTAAAATGGCTCGGATACGTCATTCAATAATTTTTTTCCCATTTTTATCCTGCGCTCTTGATTGCTATAATTAATCATGCGTATGATGTGTTTATTGCTACTGAGTAGAGTCATGATTATGAAGGACGAACCAATAGTAGTAGTAGTTGTCGGGGTAGGAAAACTATGGTACATCCCAGGTAACACAGGGACCTCCCAGATATATTTCAGCGAGCTCAGGATATTGTGACGCCTTTTGCGAAAACGCTGGGAGGTCAGCAAGAGCTCCATATCACCTCCAAATGTCCGCCACAGGGATGAGCCCTGTAACATCTCAAAGATATCACATGGGGAAGTTCTCAGACTGTCCATCCTGGGCAATATTTTGAGAGTATGGCTGCGATATCGCAGGGAGGTCACTAAGAGCTCCCTATCACCTCCAAATGTCCGCAAAGGGTATGAGCCCAGTAACATCCCCGATATATCACATGGGGAAGTTCTCCAACTGCTCACTCTGGGCAATATTTTTAGAGGGTGGCTGTGATATCGCAGGGAGGTCGCCAAGACCTCTCTATCACCTCCAAATATCCGATGAGCCCAGTAACATCTCAGAAATATCACATGGGGATGTTCACAAACTGCTCACCCTGGACTATATTACGAGAGGATCGCTGCGATATCGGAGGATGTCGCACATAGCTCTATATCACCTCCAAATGTCCGCCACAGGAGATGAGCCCTCTAACATCTCAGAGATATCACATGGGTAAGTTCTCAAACGGCCACCTTGGGGAATATTTTGAGAAGTTCACTGTGATATAGCTGGGAGGTCGCCCACGCCTCTCTATCTACTGCAAATGTCCGCCACAAGAGATGAGCCCAGTAACATCTCAGAGATATCCCATGGGGAAGTTCTCAAAATGCTCTACCGGGACAGTACTGAGAGAAGATGGCTGCGATATGGATCTATAATCTATAAATCCTCCAAATGCGCAGTACATGTGTGATGCCGAATACTTCACTTCGACACGTAGATCGATATTCTACTCGGTTTATTAACGATGGGGTTGTTCTTCCGGGACAGAGTAGACGATTGCGCCATCTACCAGTGGAAACGAGAAGTGAGTAGGAATCGAGTAGATTCCTGCGCCACCTGATTTCCTATTCTTGTTGAATTTGCGATGAGTTGAGGACCTCGCATTAGGAATGCGTTATCCTCGTTACACTTGTGATACTTTGAGGAGCTCGCAATAGGAATGTCTTATTCCACTTATCTGAGTGACATCTTGAGGAGCTCGTGATAGGAATGTCTTATTCTTATTATCTGTGTGATATGTTGTGCAGCTAGCAATAGGAATATCTTATCCTAGTAATCTGCGTGATATCTTGAAGAACTCTCAATAGAAATGTCTTATTCTGGTTAAATGAGCGATATCTTGAGGAACTCCGCAATAAGAATTTCATATTCTCGTTTTACTTGCGATGACTTGAGGAACGCGAAATAGTAATGTCTTATTCTGGTTATCTATTTGATATCTTGAGGAGGTCGAGTAGTATTGTCTTATTCTCGTTTGACTCGCGATTACTTGAGGAGCTCGCATAGGAATGTCTTATTTTGGTTATCTATGTGATATCTCGAGGAGCTCGCCATAGGAATGTCTTATTCCACTTATCTGAGTGACATCTTGAGGAGCTCGCAAGAGGAATGTATTATTCTAGTTATCTGCGTGATATCTTTAGGAGTTCGCAATAGCAATGTCTTATTCTTGATACATATGCGATATCTTGAGGATCTCCGCAATATCAATTTCTTATTCTGGTTATCTGTGTGATATCTTTAGGATCTCAAAATAGGAATGTCTTATTTTGGTTACATATGTGATCTCCGCAATAGGAATTTCTTATTCACGTTATACTTGCAATGAATTCAGGAGCTTGTAATAGGAATGTCTTATTCTTGTTACATATGTGATGTCTTCAGGAAATCCGCAATATGAATATCTAATTCTCGTTGTACTTGCGATGACTTAAGGAGCTCGTAATAGGAATGTCTTATTCAGGTTATCTGTGTGATATCTTTGGGAGCTCGCAATAGGAATTTCTTATTCTGGTTATATGTGCGATAACCTGAGGCAATCCGCAATAGCAATTTCCTTTTCTCGTTAAACTTGTGATATCTTGGGGATCTCACAATGGGAGCTCGCATTTGATCCACATTGCAACCTCTCAGAGACCTCTATGCGAGGTCTGTGTTACCTGGGATGATACCAGAGCCCTCTATATAGGGATTACAGTAGGACAACGCCACAATTTATCGTCCCTATGGGCCAGTTTCTGACGCATTTGAATGGAGTTCATCTTCAGTTTACCTACTGAATTCTAGTGAATTGGAAAAGATAAACGGAAGATAAACGACATATTATATTCTCGAGAAACCCTCCCTTAGAGGCCTAGTTCTTCAATGCGGCAGCGTGGGATATCGTATATTTCGAATTCAAACGCTATTGAATTCATTGAATAGGTTTTCTTGTATGGAATCCCTGGATGAATAAATAATGTGAGACCCTACTTGTTCAATAAATTGAATAACTGCATTTCATTCTGCACAATATTATTGAGATCATGTTGAAATAGGAACCTAGGTGGTTGTTATTCAATTAATTGTTCAGCAAGAACCACGAGAAGGTGTAGGGTTAACTATCGCGCTCATGGCTCTGCCGCATGCGAACGGCGAACGAAGACATGGAATTAAGTCTATGATCTAAAGAGTTTCTGTGAACGTAACCTAATAATTATTAATTAACTATTCGATTTAAAATTTTCTCGGAAATTACTGGATATTTATGGAATTTTCAATAATAATAATATTTTAAGAATGGGCGATTAAATTGTGTATAATCTTATAGTGGAAATTATTGGTAGATATTGAATGAAGGTTAAGTGGAAGTTCAGTGTTTGAATAGAGGGATATTATTTAATGCTGCATTATACTAATTGAGTGAGTAAATATTTCAAACAATTTCATTGAATTTCAGGTATCAGACGATTAAGATTTTTTCTTGTTCTACAATAGATATTAGTAACAATTTTATATGTTGGACCGTGCAGTGCAGGATTGTATGAGCACATTGTGAAATCTTTGAACGTTTTACCTGAGCCGAAACTGGAAAAATGGTAAATGAAAAAAGTGTTTTGCTTCATGAAAGGAAACTATGGTGAAAATGAATGTACAACTTAATGATTCACCCTGTGTATGATTAAACTCAAAATAAGGTTTTCTTACTTGAAGATAATAGTTCCTTCATAGTCTGATGGTGGGTTCCACTTGAATTCCAGGATATTCTTTGCACTTGGGCTACTATGAGTTGTTGTATCACCTTCATTGGCACAATTTATAGTGTGGGCAAACTCCCCTTTGCTCTCGAATGTACCCAATATTCTACCTTCAGGACTTCGACCTTGTATCATGAATCCTTGGAAGGGAGTGCCCAGTATTGAACTAACTACAAGTATAACTTTTCCTTGGAATCTTCTCGGCACTATTGTGAATGGCGAGCCGCTATTTTGGGGCAGAGAACCTGGATGAGCTGGTAACATGGATTGACATATTTGTACTGGGGCTCCTTGGGGGAGAGTATTTGCACTCGCGATGATTACTACTATCCAAATCAGTACTTTCTGTAAGAAAATGTTTTTTCAGCAAACTATTCCAGATTGAATCATCATTATGATGGATGTTGAGAATGCAATTGAAAGAAAAAAAATTGTTATCCAAATAACTCAAACAATACAGATCCGATCGAATTGAAACTTGGGAACTAGTTGTAGAATGCCGACTCAAAGAATTACGTAAAATTTCGTCAGGATCGTAGCACTACAAAAAAAATTGGTTCAAGCCCTGTGGACAGGAGCTTTCTGGCGCTCTTGTTCAAACATACAAATTATATCTCCGAAAGTATTGGTTTCTCAGAGTTGGGGATTATATCAATGGATTCTTATTAAAGAACTTCATTTTAGCAGAAATTTAATTCAAACGTCATAGAAGAATTTAAATTCAACAAGAGTGCCAAAAATTATCAATCCAAAACCAATAGACAAATTCTACCCAACAACGAACTCATCCGAGATATTTATTCCTCAATTCTATGATGAACGATAATATATATTCTTTCCTCAAGTCCACTCCAATACACCAATATTCCAGTTTTCTTTTTACTGGAGATATTCTGAACTCAATATTATTAACTTACCATTACCATTCCCATCATCATATGGATTGACCATCGGCATGAAAATATCAACCAACAAAAAGTATGATATCATATTATAATTCTCATAATTCTACGATTGCTGAAATGAATTAGACAATGTCATGTCTCAGGAAAATAAGTTGACATTATGACAATTCATAGGTACATATAATTATAATATTCTGTGAAAACGTAGAAATACGATTTATTATTGAAATTTTGAAAAATCATATCTCCGAAAGTATTATCTTGATAGAGTTAAAAATGATATCAATGGATTCTTATGGTAAAACCGCTTATTGAAAAAATTTGCAATTTGTCATGTAAAAAATTTTTTTTTACTCCGAAACCATCTGTCCGATTTCGCCCAATAACGAACGACCACGGATTCTTGATCAGTGAGTCGAACCAAATCGTTTAAGACCATTTTCATCGAAAAATTCGAAAATTACAGACATTTGGTCAAATTGATAAGCACTGTGTTCCGAGGAACAAGAGCGCCAAAAGGAATCTGTATCTCACAAACTGTCCTTATCGTTTTCCGAGAACCTTCATAACCATATTTTACAGCCAATTTCCAAATTTTAACACGATCGGATCTATATTGCAGGAGACATTGAAAAAGTATGGCCGCGCAGCCTTGGGTGAATTAAGTAGCTGGATGGGTGACTGTTGCCACGGTACCTTCCGAACGGATAGAGATAATGACTGATAATTTTCAGGGTAGATTTCACTCCAATTAAAACTTAGTAATTACTTGTAGAAGGCCGACGTACTAATTTTTGCGAAATTTTGTGAATATCGTGTCACTAGAAGCCGCCATTTTACAATCGAGTAGGCAATGGAACATGCGCGCAAAAGATCCGGACATCACCTCAGTGCTTTCTAAGATTTTTGTTATGATTTCAGTCCATAACGCGACTTCTTTAGAGAAAAGTACAATAAATTCTCCTCAAGAATTAGTACGGCTATTGTGGTAAACGTGGAGTAAAATGTTATCGAAAAAAAACTACACCACAAAAGTTGTGGAAGTTCAGAAATGTTTTTTCACCAATTTTTTAAATATAAAAATATTTACTCTTTCGTTAGCCCAAGTTTCACAGTTTCAGGTGAAAACTTATTTCTAGTGCAAAATCAGTTCACTCAAAAAATTAAAAAAATAGAGTTCAATAAAGAGTATGGCCATCTCGAACATCAACCACAACGTCTTGGTTTACTTTCATTCAGATTGTTGAAATAGCCTTGATCAATTTCTCTCCAGAGTTGCGGTAAAAGCCGTCTGAGTTCTTGAAGTGTATGTGGAGGTGGTTGATGAGAATCCAAAGCTCTTTGTAGCTGATCTCTAGCGTGTTCAATGGAATTGAGGTCTGGCGACCGAGGGGACAGGGTCAAATGTGGAATACCATGGATTTCCAGAGCCTCATCAACAATTCTCGAATAATGGGGTCACATCATGATTCAAAAATAAGAAATTTCGCCCAATAGCAGCATTAAACAAAGTTTACCTATTATTGCCAATGATTTGCTCTATGCAAATCTGCGCATTGATGGTGGCATCAAGCATACAAAATTATGTAGGTTCATTAAAACAACCTAGGTAACACAGGGACCTCCCAGAGATGTCTCGGCGAGCTCTTGCCGGGATGTTGTGACGCCTATTGCGATATCGTTGTGAGGTCGCCAAGAGCTGCCTATCACCTCCAAATGTCCGCCACAGGGGATGAGGCCAGTAACATCTCTGAGATATCACATGGGGAAGTTCTCAAACTGCTCACCCTGGGGAATATTTTGAGAGGTTTATTGCGATATCGCAGGGATGTCGCCCAGATCTCCCTACCACCTCCAAATGTCCGCCACAGGGGATGAGCCCAGTAACATCTCAGATATATCACATGGGGAAGTTCTCAAACTGCTCACCCTGGCGAATATTTTGAGGGGTTTATTGCGATATCGCAGGGAGGTCGCCCAGACCTCCCTATCACCTCCAAATGTCCACCACAGGCGATGAGCCCAGTGACATCTCAGGGATATCACATGGGGAAGTTATCAAACTGCTCACCCTGGGGAATATTTTGAGAGGTTTATTGCGATATCGCAGGGAGGTCGCCCAGACCTCCCTATCACCTCCAAATGTCCGCCACAGGGGATGAGCCCAGTAGCATCTCAGAGATATCACATGGGGCAGTTCTCACTTCTCAGGAGCTCTCAATGGGAATGTCTTAGTCTGGTTACATATGTGATATCTAGAGGATCTCGCAACAGGATATCTTATTCTGGTTATCTGGGGGATATCTTTAGGAGCTCGCAATTGACATATCTTAGTTTGGTTATCTGTGTGATATCTTGAGGATCTCACATTGGGAGCTCGCATTTTCATACACATTGTAACCTCTCAGAGACCTCTATGCGAGGTCTGTGTTACCTGGGGAATGCCTCCCCAAACAGTAACAGTAACAGTACCACCTTTGAACGGATGAACTTTCTGAACCGATATTCGATTTCTGGGCGCCAGAGGATGGGTCCATACCGAAAACGCCGACTATCCAAAAACCGTCCATATCTCGACTCATCTGTGAATAATACAGACCCCCATCGTTCCGATTCACGTGCTCAACTTTTGAAACGATCACAAAATATCTGAACTCCCTTAAATTTTGTGGAGCATTATACAGGGTGGAAAAGCCAAATGGAATAAATTCACTATCTTGGTTACTGTAAATATTTATGAAAAATCCCGAAACACATCAAATTTAAATCTTAAATTTTCATCATTCTTCGTAAAAATATCATCTTCAGATTCAGAAATGTTATCACTTTCATGTTTATTGCAAGAATCAAATTAGAAAAAAATAAAATCAAGTGAACAGTGCAATTTGGTACAATGTCAAAAACTGAAATGTAATACAAAATGTAGAAAAAAATTTATGAATGTTAATGAAGTAGGTGTTCAAAGTATTCACCGCGAACGGCTTGGTACATCCTAGCTTCAAATAAAATTTTCTTCCAACATTACTCAACATCGCAGGAGTGATCGACCTAATTGTAAGCGTTATTTGATCTTTAAGGTCATTCAAATCAAGGGGTTTAGTTTTGTACACAATGCTCTTCACATATCTTCACTATATATATTGTTCACAAAAATAAGTTCTTCTATCAAAATCGTCTTCAAAGAACTCCTGGGTAGGTATCACTTTATAGGGATACATTTTGTTTTAATATACTCAGAATGGATGTATGGCTGACATTGAATGTTGTGGAGGCATCTCTACTCGATTCATGTGGATTTTCTTCAAAGTCAAGCATCACATCTAATTTCACATCCTCACACAGTGTATTAGCAGCTGCTTTTTTAATCTGACTTACATGCCCGAACTCGCGAAACTGCGTCTCTATTTTACTTATTGTGTCATGGGTTATAGGCGGCAAATTCAGAAATTTCTCATGAAACAGGCGACTTATTTCTTTTGTTTCTCTGTAACCAATCATTTGTAAAATTGCTATTTTGTGCATTTCCGTTAATCGAAGGATAACCAAAATTACATTACAATGAAATTCAATCACAAATTACACAATTTATAAACTACAACTTATCAGCATAAAATAATTTTCGAAGAAGTTCTAAAGAAACTAACATTGCGACAGAAAGTGTTTTACGTACCATCTGGAAAACACAATGTATTTTTTTTTTTTTTTTCATTTTTTCACATCTTGGGGGCCATTAATTTTAGTATTATTGTAATAAGATTTGGGAATATTCTAGGGAATTTTGCAATAAACATGAAAGTCATATAATTTCTAAATAGAGAATGACGGGGCCTTTCAAACGATGTATCACAAGCCCATACTATTTGAAAAATTGGGGGTTGTACCTGTCTATTCGAATGGGGTTGAAGGTAGTGTTCGCATTCTTACGAAGAAGAATGATAATTCAAAATTTGATTTGACGTGTTTCGGGATTTTCCATAAATTTAATATGTAAAGTAACCAAGATAATGAATTTATTCCATTTGGCTTTTCCACACTGCATAATATAATAGGAGTGAAAAGTTAACAAATAAACAGAGTCTCTTTCATCATATTTGTATGAATGGAAGATGATGATGCAACAACGCAATGGTTACCTGAGACGATAGAAATCTACATTTTAATGACTGTTTACCGACAAGTTCATGTAAAGGATTCGACTCGAGATTCGAAAACATAATTTCCCGATTGATTATTCAGAAATATAACGAATTATTTGATTGTGTTCACATGATTATATGATTCAACAATTCGAAGAGCTTTTTATTTCAGAAAAGAATAAACCATAGCTGATTTTTGTTCCGAGAATAAAGGTACGCGAAAAAAGAGGAAATGTTTCCTTTTGAAATGCATTCTGGAGATACGATTGGAATTTGAGACACTACCATCTAAATATATGGTTAGTAAATCAAAATTAGGGCTTCACGCGAGAGCGAGATTTTTCTCGACCCGTCTCGATCTCATCTCGGAAAAGCGAGACGAGACGATTTCAAAAATATTATAGGCGATACCGACACCACATACACAGTGTTATGAGGAATACGCCAAGAACACCCTCAATGATCTACCCACTGGGAAGGTATTCTTTGAAAACTATACAAAATTGTTCAATTCTGTTAAAAAATGTATTGACATCGATAGCCTATTTGAAACATCAACAAAACATTCGAAATATTGGAAAGCTGAGTTTTAAGAATGTTTGCTGTTAGAAAGAGCAAATAGGAATCAACATATTTTACAGTGGTGGAGAGTGATGAAAAAGTTCTTCCTACACTTTCCAAGATAGCCGATGATTTATTAATGGCTATATCTGTACCTGTTGAAATATTATTTTCCACAGCAGATATGATCATGGCAAAAACACGTACCTACATCATTGAAAAACGATGTGATGCAAGCGTGATTATGTTTGAATTCTAGGTCACCGATTAATTAAAAAGTTGAAATTATCAGTGTTTAAAATTAAAAATAATATGTACATGTACAAATATTTTTTTATAAGAGCATAATAAATATAGCTTTACGAAATTATTCATTATTGTATACCATTTCGTTTACATATTATATTATTTATTATCGTTATTGAGAATTAAGCGAGACGAGACGAGACAACTGATAACGAGACGAGAACGAGACATAAACGAGACTTAATTTTTCGGGAATTGGCGAGAGCGAGACGACATTTTTTATACTCTCGCCTACTCTCGTCTCGTGTGAATCCCTAGTTTCAGCTGTCTGTGGAAGAAGAAAACAACTCTCCTCACAGGCTAGGAAGACTTTTCATATAATCTCAATACTACGACAGAAGGTCACTTGAATGTCTGTAAAGAATAAAGGCAAACTGAAAGTTAGAGGTCTTCAGGATGGATGACTTGAATCTATCAGACACTTGATGAACACACCAAGTTTTAATTTTTTTCTGTCTCAAATAAGGTGTCAAAGTCCAAAGGAAGGCGCTTTATTTTAGATGAAAAGGAACTTTGTCGAAATTATTACATTGACCCCCGGTTTCTGAAAGGCTGATCAACACAAATGTCAACTAATCAGACATCAATCTCTTGTTAACCATCATTTGAGTTGCGCAAAGCTTAAAATCTCGGACTGATTTGACATTAACAGCTCTGTTAGTTGACCACATTGACCAGCCTTTCAGAAACTGGGTGTCAGTCAGTTTCAGAACATGTATCAATTCTAGCGTTATGGACTCAATTAAACTCAACCTTGAGGGAATGGATGAGAAGCAACAATTTTGTTCTCTATCCTTTTTGACAATATTTCAAGTCATACTTTTTCTACTGGGATCTTATATTATCAAAATTTTTCCATAGCCTTCATAATTTCCAAATGTATGTAATTTTCGAATTTTTGCCGAAAATGGTCTCAAACGATCGGGATCGACTACTTGGAAATTCGACGTCAAATTTTATTATGTCCGGCCGGCAGGCCGTCCGTTGCCACGATAACTTGAGATTGGAAAGACATGGCGAAATTTACAGAGTAGGTGGCGCATCCAAATACGACGGCAAGTTCGTTAATGGGCATAATCGGCTCAATGGTTTCCGAGTAATAATTTTGTTTTCAACCAATACTTATCCGATCGAATTGAAACTGGATGAGTCGTTGTAGAATACAGACCTAAAGACGTATGTGTAATTTTGTGAGAATCGTATAACTATAAAATAAAAAAAAATTATTAAAAAATATTATTCATCTCACGATAACTTGAGAACGGAAAGAGATAGGGTAGGTAGACCATCCGAATGCAACATTCGAGTTCGTTAATAGGCGTAATCAATACCAATACTAATCCCATCGAATTGAAACTTGGTGAGTAGTTGTAGAGTACAAAACTCAGGACGTTTGCGGAATTTTGTGAGAATCGTAAAGCTAGAAAATTTTTTAAAAATTATTAAAAAATATTATTTATTTCACTATAGCCTAAGAACGGAAAAAGATTTGAGTTTGCCTATAGGCATAATCGGCAAAACGGTATTGGAGTTATACCCATCTGAAATTTGGTTCTTATTTACCCAATAACTCGAAAAATGCTAAACGAATCCAATTCAAACATGATTATTGATTATAAAGGGTCGACGCGAAAATTCTTGCAAAATTCTATAAATCAGAAACTATTCGTCCGACATCGCTGAAATTTTGCCACAGCCTTCAGAACCTAACTCTACTACCATATTCCAAGTTAGAACATGATCGGATCTATATTGTTGTAGATCCGAGACACCTTGTATGATTTCAGTAGCTGGATGGGTGACCGTTGCCTCGATAAACAATCGAACGAAAGGAGATAGGGACTTGCAACTTTCAGTGTTGCCCATAATCGATAACTCAAAAAATATAGACTCGATCGAATTGAAGCTTGCTAACTTGTTGTAGAATATCGACATGAGGACGTGTGTAAAATTTTGTGAGGACCGTACCACTAGAAAATGTTTAAAAGATTACCAAAAATATTATGTATCTCACGATACCTTGAGAACGGAAAGAATTGCGACTTGCAGTTTTCAGGGTAGATTGCGCATCTGAATGCGACATCTAGGTTCGTTAATTAGAATAATCGGCCAAATGGTTTTGGAGTTATATCAATCTGAAATTTGGTTATTATTTCTTCAGTAACCCAAAAAATACGATGCCGATTCAATACAAACATGGTAATTAGTTCTAGAATGCCTTCGCAAAAATTTCTACAACATTCCGTGAAGATCGTATTACTAGAAAATTTAAAACAAATCATTGAAAAAAGAATTACTTATCAGAAAGCATTTGGCCGAAATCTCTGAAATTTTGCGAGAATCTTCAAAACCACGAATGTCATGATGACATATTAAATTATAACATACATTCACAATAGAAAGTGAAGCATGTATCTATAGGAGATGATAGCCCTACATTTAGGGCCCTCTGTATCCTTTTTGAAATGAAATATTGAAGGGATTTCTAAGAACTAGAGTGAATATCTTTGAAAACTAGTGGAAGTGATTCTTCTTCTGCAAGAGTTCGATGCGGCTACAGAGGAGTATATTAGTGAGAGGGGCTTTTGAAAGGTTATGTATTATTTTGATGTATTTTTTCATCAAAAACTAACTCTACTGCCAAGTTTGAACACGATCGGATCTATATCGTTGGAGATCCGAGCAGCCTTGTGTGAGTTCAGTAGCTGGATGGGTGACCGTTGCCTCGAGAACTTTCGAACGAAAGGTGATAGGGACTTGCAATTTTCAGGGTAGGATGCACATCCCAATTGAGCAAGAAGTGAGAGTGAGGCAAGAATAACAAGTGAAATTGAAGATTCAGAAATCAAACTCGATGGTTATATTCATGTTCGATGTGATTCTCCAAATCGGCAGACGGGGGGTGTTGTGATCTATGTGAAGAATACTCTGCAGTTTTCAATAAAGAAGACTTACATATTGGAGGATAATTATTGGTGTAAGGTAATAAGGATAAATTTTGGTACGTGTCAATGGTTGGTTGGATGTCTATATCATTCGCCATCTAGTTCGGATGCGTTATTCTTAGAAAATTTGGAAAATATATGTGATGATCTCTTTGCTAGTAATATGCGTTGCATTTTGGTGGGAGATTTCAATTTAGATTTTTTAAATAACAGTTTTTATGTAAGAAAAATCAAAGCTATGTTTCTACAATATGGAATTGATCAATTAGTACTGGACCCCACCAGAATTACAAACAACAGTGAAACGCTAATTGATTATGTACTAGTTAATAATAATTATGCTAATTGTTTTGTTCATTCTACACCTAAATTAAGTGACCATTCTTTAATATCTATCTGTCTCAAAAATAGCAGAAATGAAAGTACTTCTATCAGAAATTATAGAAACCTAAGTGAGCGGAATTTGGATAAAATTAAACTAGATTTAATCTCATGTGATTGGGATACAAATACAACAGATGTAAATGTTATATATCAAAATTTTTTCAATAACTGTCAATCAGTTATCAATAAGGTAGCACCAATTCGAGTCTGCCATTACAGAAATAACATACCATGGTTTGACAACGAGATCCATAAGAAAATTAAACAACGTGATAAAGCATATAAAGATTTTGTATCAACTGTTGACTCAAATAAAAGTGTGAAATGGGTAGAATTTAAGAGGGGAAGAAATGAGGTGGTGAATTTATTGAATAGGAAAAAGGAACAATATTTCTTTGAAAAAGTAGATATGTATAAAAATAACTCTCTACTTATGTGGAAAACATTAAAAAAGCTGATAAACTTAAATTGCCAAAACTTTCCGAGCTGTATAGAATTCAACTTAACAAACCAGAATAATATTGTGAAAGACAAAACTGAAATAGTGAATGAATTTAATTACTACTTCATTGCCAGTATTCAGGAAGTTGTTGATAGTGTTAATAATGTCGATGACTGGAAATACTACAATTGTAATTTATATCCTAATTTTTCCCAGTTTCACTTATTATCTATGAATGAACTGCGTTTAATTGTTAACTCTTTAGATAACAAAATTAACGTCCATGAGATCTTGAATTCCAAAATGCTGTAGGTCATTTTTGAAACCTGCGGCCATATCATTTTGAACTTTTTGAATGCTTCTTTTCAAACTTCTAAAATTCCCAATTCTTTAAAAGTTAGTACCGTAGTTCCTATACCAAAAGTAAGCAATACAATCAAGGCCAGTGAATATCGACCTATAAATACATTACCACCCATAGAAAAAATTCTTGAATTAGCTGTGTACAATCAGGTACTTGAACATGTTGAAAAAAATGAAATTCTAATAAGTAACCAATCAGGTTTTCGAAAAAAATATTCTTGCGAATCTGCATTACAACTTACTTTGTCTAAATTCAAGAGAGAAATTGATAACAATAAATATGTTGTAGCGGTTTTTCTTGATCTGAAGAGGGCTTTCGAAACGATTGATCGTAATATTCTTTTGATGAAGTTGAAGGGATATGGCATTGATGGTGGTGTTTATCAGTAGTTTGCTAATTATTTATCCCATAGAAAACAAAAAGTTAGAGTCCGGGATAACATCTCGCAGGAATCGGATATAAATATAGGTGTTCCACAGGGTACCGTTTTAGGTCCTCTGCTTTTTATTCTGTACTTAAATGACATAAACTTGTTCGTTAAAGTAGACTTTGTAAACTTATTTGCGGATGATACACTATTGGCATGCTATGACACAAACTTAGATAGAGCTATTGAGAAAATGAATTCTGCACTCAAGGAAGTTAATGAATATCTCATGGCAAATAAATTGAAATTAAATACAACAAAAACTAAAGGTATGATAATAACAACTAAATATAGGCTACAAAATCTTGATTTGGATGAAGTGAATCTGCAAGTTAATAATGAAAAAATTGAAATTGTGGAATGTATTAGATATCTCGGTTTCCAGTTAGATAATTTGTTACTTTTTGGCAACCACTTCGATTATGTTTGCAAGAAGATATCTAAAAAACTATATTTTCTTTCAAGAATTTCTAGAAGTTTATCCACTCAAACAAAGATCACTGTGTATAATGCTATTGTTCAACCTCACTTTGACTACTGTGCTTCTATTATTTTTCTTTTTAATCTAAATCAAACATCACAACTACAAAGACTTCAAAATCGAGGTATGCGCATAGTTCTAAAAGCGAGTAGATTCACGGAAATAGGAATCATGTTGCGAACATTGAAGTGGCTTTCAGTTTCTCTACGATTGTATTACTTATCAATGATCTTTATATATAAAATACTAAATAACTTAGCACCTTCATACTTTAGTGAATTTATTAATTTGAATTCAGATGTTCATGAATATGCCACAAGAAACAACGCCAATTTGTATGTATACAGAACGAATAAGAGAGGTGCCATGAATTCTTTGTTTTTTAAAGGCTTTGCTACTTATAATAAACTACCAAACATAGTTAAATCTAGTCCATCATTGAGCATTTTTAAAAAACAGTTATTGCAATCCATACAAAATGTTTGATAGGATATAATGTCTGAAGAATATGTTTATTATTAAATTGTGCCTTATATTTGAACTAAATTGGGTTTACTTGTGTTCTGAATTTTTTGTATGTTTTTTTTTCTCTCTTGTTGGTGTAGATTGGCTGCCTACCTACTGTTTAATTTGTTGTACTGTTTAATTTATTGTACACTACTGTTGAATTTATTGTATAGTATTATATTTTTTGTATATTAGGGTAACCTATTTAAATAAATATTTCTTCTTCTCTCTCTCCCAATTTGGCATAATCGGTCCATCGGTTTCGGAGTTATACCCACCAGGGATATCAAAATATAGACTCTATCGAAATGAAGCTTGGTAACTAGTTGTAGAATATCGACATAAAGGTGTGTTTAAAATTTTTTGAGAACCGTACCCCTAGAAAATTTTTAAATCATTTCTGAAAAAAAATTGGTTCAAGCTCTGACGTGAAGTCAGGGCTCAGAGCTTTTGCGCGTATGTTCACTTGTCCATTCTCCTGTATTGGACACTCTTAATCCACTTTACCATGATAAATTCGATTGCATAAGGCGTCTAACTGTAAGTTTACGATAAATATTACTAAGAATAAGTAAAAATTTTCTTTATTACTATTTGTGTGTGCTGTTATAGTTTGTCTCCTTTTCGTTTGAATTGATACAGTATTTATGAACAGTTGAGTTTCAATTTATTTCATGCGCTTGTAGAAAAAATGGGTTCAAGCCCTGTGGACAGGAGCTTTCTGGCGCTCTAGTTCAAACAGACAAATTATATCTCCGAAAGTATTGGTTTCTCTGAGTTGGGAATTATATCAATGTATACATATGATAGAGCTGCATCATAAAGGAAATTCAATTCAAATAATAGTTTATTTATCAAGATTAAATGAGCAATCATGAGAATGAAAACTGCACCATGGAAGAAATCGAATTAAATCTGGCCAATTTTGCCCAATAACGAACTTAACCGAGATATTCATCTCCCTAACCTACTCTGAAAATTTCAACTACCTAGCTCATTCCGTTCGAGAGTTATTGTGGAAAAACTTTTTTTAAATTTTCAAATTTTTTTTTTACACTTTGCGGTAATCTGGTCAATACAAAACTTCACATGCGTATAAAGGTCATGATTCTACAATTTGATGCTAAATTTCAGATAGATCGAACGAACTTGTCCGAGATATTTACGCTCCAAAACCACCTTGCAATTTTCAATCCGCTAACTCCTTTCGTTCGAGAGTTATCGTGCCTACGGCCGGTCGGCCGGCCGGACAGAATCGATTTCGCACTCGGATTCTTGATCAGTGAGTCGAACCAAATCGTTTGAGACCATTTTCAGCCAAAAATTTCAAAATTACAGACACTTGGGCAAATTGATAAGCACACTGTTCCGAGGAACTAGAGCGCCAAAAAAACAAGTTTCGTATGACAATTGCCCAAAACAGGTTTAAAGTACATACAAATAGTAGGTATTCCATAAAACAAATATGAAAGAAGATAAGTAATAATAAAAAATTACCTTGTAATCGATCAGAAATTTCCTGATCTACGTTCACCAAACTACAGAATTATGCTTTCAATATTTACGTAATATTTTCAAACATTTTCGGGTGAGGTCCCCGTTGCATCGCTAAAATACGAGTATTTCAACCCCAATATTTTTGAAGTTACAATATTCCCTTCTGTCAAGTTGACATTATGAGAATTCATACATAGAATAATAATTATATCAATCTGTGAAATACGATTTACATTGAAATTTTAAAAAATCATATCTCCGAAAGTATTAGCTTGTTAGAGTTGAAAATGATATGAATGGATTCTTATGATAAAACTGCTTATTAAAAAAAATTTGATTTGGATTTTGTTTCGTAAAAAAAAATTTTTTTTTTGTTACTCCGAAACCATCTGTCCGATTTTGCCCAATAACGAACTTTGCCGAGATATTCATCCCCCAAACCTACTCTGAAAATTTCAACTCTCTAGCTCATTCCGTTCGAGAGTTATCGTGCTTACGGCCGGCCGGACAGAATGAATTTCGACCACGGATTCTTGATCAGTGAGTCGAACCAAATCGTTTAAGACCATTTTCATCGAAATATTGATAAGCAAATTGATAAGCACTCAGTTCCGAGGAACTAGAGCACCAAAAATGTTATTCCTAACTCTTACGGAAAGTTTTTCTCGCACGAAACTGCCGTTGTCCGAACGGCGCGAAGCCGAGTACGGGCAAGCAGTTTGAACCTAATCGTTCGAGAGCATTTTCGGCAAAAAATTCGAAAATTATAGACATTTGTGCAAAATGATAGCATGCTGTTGCCTAGAACATGTGCGCTAAAAAACATTGCACGAGAAATATGATATCGTCACATTCACGATTTCAAGAAAATCTAGTTCGAATTTCAATTACAAACGAGGTGGATACATGTCTGACCATCAATCAAATTTTTTTACGGATGTAAATATTCAATGTTGACAAGAGTTGCTTGGATAAATCCTTGTTCTGATTCCGGTGAGAGAGCATATTTCAATGAATCTACGTTCACTACAAGGCCGCCGTAAATTGCTTTCGGCATTTCAATACGAGAACTATACTATTTTGTTCCACTCTTGATCAAGGAAATAAATTATTCCTCATTTTCTACGATACATGGATGCAATCAATGATTTAATATTATTGACCTCATTTTGGTGATCTCTGAAAATAATATCCATTCAATTCAACCAGCGGAAATAATTTTAACACCCCGTAAAATATTTACAGTTTACGATTTCGAGTAACTACGTGAAAATTTGCAGCACATTTTTTCGTGAGTAATGAAATTGAAAGTTTGACATTTTCTTGAGCAAATGAGGTTTTACCTATAGCTAATTTTCTGAAGAGTTATGTTCGAACCTCAAAGGAGAATAATTTGAAGTAAGAATTTGAAGCTTGTGCCTTTTACTCGATACAAATCCATATTTGCACAAATGAAAAAATATGTTTTATTTATACTTGTTTAATGAAAATTGTGACGCGTGTCTTTGACACAGCGACCTCGTCAGAAATTCTTGAGAATTAAGATCTCCTTATAATTTACAATCGATGACCTTGACATTTTGATTTTTTCTGTTCTTCTTCTTCTTACGACCTATTCAAAACTGCGTATTCAATCTAAATACGGTGGACAATTTCGTCAATGCGCATAATCTGCCCAACGGTTTCCGAGTAATAATTTTGTTTTCAATTAATACAGATCCGATCGAATTGAAACTGGATGAGTAGTTGTAGAATACAGACCAAAATATGTATGAGCAATTTTGTGAGAATCGTATCGCTATAAAATAAGAAAAAATATTATTCATCTCACGATAACTTGAGAACGGAAAGAGATAGCGACTTGCAATTTTCAGGGTAGGTAGACCATCCGAATGCAACAGTCGAGTTCGTTAATAGGCGTAATCGGCAAAAGAGTTCTGGAGTTATTATACCTATCTGAAATTTTGTTTTTTTTTCCTCCTTAACTCAAAAAAAGTGACTCCAATTCAAACATGGTAATTAGTTGTGGAATGCCGACGCGCAAATTTTTACGAAAATTCATGATGCACTAGAAAATTTTAAAAAATCATTGAAAGTCTTTCAAAATAATTCCATATATCAGAAACTATCCGTCTGATATCGCTGATATTTTGCGGAAGGCTTCAAAACCTAATTTTACAGCTAAGTTCCAAATTTGAACACGACCAGATCTATATTGTTGGAGATCTGAGCAGCATCGAGTGAGTTCAGTAGCTGGATGGGTGACGGTTGTCACGATAATTTTCGAACGGAAAGAGATAGCGACTTGTAATTTTCAGTGTTGATTACGCATCCGAATGGGACAGTTATGTTGTTGGGTATAATTGGCCAAACGGTTTCAGAGTTATACCCATCTGGAATATACTCTCTTAATATACTCTAAATACAGAATTGAAACTTAGTACGTAGTTGTAGAATACACGAAGAAGTTTGTTGAATTTTGTTAGGATCGCATCACTAGAAAATTTCAAAAAATGTATTAGAATATATTATTTATCTAACGATTACTTGAAAACAGAAAGACATAGCCACTTGCAATTTTTAGGGTAGGTTGTGCATCTTAATGCAACATTTGAGTTCATTAAAAGGCATAATCGGCCGAACGGTTTTGGAGTTATATCATTTTGAACTTTGGTTGTTATTTCCTCAATAACTCAAAAAATACTATGCCGATTCAATTCAAACATGGTAATTAGTTCTAGGATACCAACGCAAAACTTTTTTCAAATTTTCATGAAGATCATGTTACTAGAAAATTGAAAAAAAAATCATTGAAAAAAAGTATATAAATACCTATTTCAGAAAGTATTCGCCATCTCTGAAATTTTGCGACAACCTTCAACACCTAACTCTATTACTAATTTGCAAGGTTGAACACGATCGGATCTCTATTGTTGAAGATCCGAGCAGACGTGGGTGATATTTTAAAAGGAATTTAAATCTAATACTCAGTTGAATACATACGGCAAGAGGATTTATCTCGGGATTTATGCTATATTTTTTTTTCGTATATTAAAAGGTTAGATTTCAATTCCGATAGAATACACATGTCAGAATTAAAAATTATTTGATCTTAGACGATTCCCTCATTATTCAAGTCCTTAAAATGGTACGAAATGTACTCATATCTTATAAAAACTGAGGAAACGGTCTATATCGATGGTAAACTCGATTAAGAGCGTCCAATAGAGGTGAATGGACAATAGAACATGCGCGCAAAAGCTCCTGACTTTACGTCAGTGCTTGAACAAATTTTCTGCATATTAGTTTATCTATTATATAGGAGATTAGCCATAGTTCTTGGCTAATAACTTCAAGATTCGAACTTCTTTTTGGCGCTCTAGTTCCTCGGAACTGAGTGCTTATCAATTTGCCCAAATGTCTGTAATTTTCGAATTTTTCGATGAAAATGGTCTTAAACGATTTGGTTCGACTCACTGATCAAGAATCCGTGGTCGAAATTCATTCTGCCCGGCCGTCCGGCCGTAGGCCCGATAACTCTCGAACGGAATGAGCTAGAGAGTTGGAATTTTCAGAGTAGGTTTGGGGGATAAATATCTCGGCTAAGTTCGTTATTGGGCAAAATCGGACAGATGGTTTCGGAGTAACAAAAAAAATTTTTTTTTTTACAATACAAATTCCAAATTAAATTTTTTTAATAAGCAGTTTTATTATAAGAATCCATTCATATCATTTTTAACTCTAACAAGCTATTACTTTCGGAGACATGATTTTTCAAAATTTCAATGTAAATCGTATTTCTACGTTTTCACAGAATGATAGAATTATTATGTGGGTATTCTATGAATTATTATAGTGTCAACTTATTCTCTTGAGACATCTCTTGTCTATGGACATAACGTTGTTTCATTCGAGCAATCGTATAAATATGAGAATGATAATATAATATCATACTTTTTGTTGGTTGATATTTTCATGCCGATGGTCAATCCATATGATGATGGGAATGGTAATGGTAAGTTAATAATATTGAGTTTCGAATATCTCCACTAAAAACAAAACTGGAATATTGTAGATTTGAGGAAAGATATACAGGGTCTATCACGAGGAACCTCAAGCATATTTATACGGGAAACTACTGAACGTATTTTCATGAAATTCAGCACTTATAAGTACTTCACGATGCTGATGAATTCTGAAATATTTTCAAGGCATGAGCACCTCCGGTTTTTCCGGAAATGACGTCAACTTCCGTTTTTCAAATTAGAACACCATTTTTTCATTGCAGAAATAGATTCCTTAGAAAATTTCAAGTTATTTTGATGTAACATTTTTCAGTTTTGGTTGGAAAATTCGAAAAAAAATCGAAAATAAAGCTCCGCTGAAACAAGAATAACTTCGAGGTTTTTGGATGGAAAATTTTCATTTTTGGGATTTTTCAAGATGTAAGATTGATCTATCCACTTTAAAAAACGAAATCGCGTTTCATGATACAGGGGGTGAAAAAATCGCTTTCAAAGTTAGGGATGACAAAATCGTGAAAAATCAATTTTTTCAAATTAGAACCCCATTTTTTTATTGCAGATATTGAATCTACGTTAAAAAATAATGTGAGTGTATGCACCCTTGCCCTAAAGTGGATATTTTCTGAGTTATTCACAAAAAACTGTTTTTCGTCTTGAATTTTCAGCTATTTCTTTTCCCTTCATGCCAAAAAGATGAAATTTTCAGGAACTGTTACTTAAACCATGTTTTAGATTTTACTACCCTAATATGCAAGAGAAAAAAGTTACAGGTTGTTCCTAAATAGATGGCGAATTTTGATTCGAATTTGTATCGGAAACCTCTTTATTTCAACTAATCGGCCATCGGTTTTCTCTCCAGTGATAAATAAGTAATTCCTTATGAACCATATGCAAAAACTTACCATGTTTTACATTCATTTTTTTTAATGATAGATATCATTAATTACATCTGCAAATCCCTCTTTATTCAGTAGCATTTTGTGTTTACTATTAATTTGGTGATAATTCGTATTAAGTTATAAAATCGATCACAATGCCTAATTTTACCAATGAAGATTATTTAAATCTCATTCTACTTCATGGAGAATGTATTAAAGTTGTAGATAGAACGATTCGACTGTTCATTGAGAGGTTTCCTGACCGACCCAGACCAACGAGAGATACCATTAACAGAACCATGACAAACTTGAGAAATGTCGGATCTTTCGTTAAGAAAACTATACACAGAGAAAAAAGTGTAGTAGAAGATGAGAACAACGAAATTACAGTTCTTGCATATTTTCGTGTGAATCCTCAAAATTCTCTCAAAGATGCCGAGATTGATCTGGGATTATCTCAATCGAGTGTTTGGAGAATATTAAAAAAACATAAAATGCACCCATATAGGGTACAGCATTTGAAGGAAACTGATTTCGTCAGGAGAACAGAGTTTTGCGAAGCTATGATGATTCGATTTCAAGAGAATGAAAACTTTTTGGACTGTATAATTTGGACAGATGAATCTAAATTCACAACTCCACACAATTCACTCAATGTGTCAAATATCCTCTACAGGCTATTTGAAGATCGATGGTTGGCGAACAATGGTCCACATCTTTGGCCACCACGTTCTCCCGATTTAACTCCTTTAGACTATTATGTTTGTGGTAGGATAAAAAATATTGTCTACTCAACTCCCCTGACTGATAAAGAGGACTGCATAGATCGAGTCAGAAATGCGTTCAGGTTTGTTTAGATTTTTAGATTCATAGTTTTGAAACTCAATTTGGTTTTTAAACACTTTTGCAGATCTCTTCCTCCCGATGAAATAAGAAGAGCAACGCACGAAGCATTCCTGAGACGTATAAATAAATGTCTAGAAATTAACGGTCAAAACTTTAAGCATCTTCTCTAGTTATAACTGCGAGAGTTTGGCATGGTTCTCCTAATAGTAACTTGAAGTCGGTTTCAAGAAGGGCTGAAAAATCTACAGCATGGTTCAAATAACAGTTCCTGAAAATTTCATCTTTTTGGCGTGAAGGGAATAGAAATAGCTGAAAATTCAAGACGAAAAACAGTTTTTTGTGAATAACTCAGAAAATATCTATTTTAGGGCAAGGGTGTGATGCATACACTCACATTATTTTTTAACGTAGATTCAATATCTGCCATAAAAAAATGGGGTTCTAATTTGAAAAAATTGATTTTTCACGATTTTGTCATTCCTAACTTTGAAAGCGATTTTTTCACCCCCTGTATCATGAATCGCGATTTCGATTTTTAAAGTGGATACATCGATCTTACATCTTGAAAAATCCCAAAAATGAAAATTTTCCATCCAAAAACCTCGAAGTTATTCTTGTTTCAGCGGAGCTCTATTTTCGATTTTTTTTTCGAATTTTCCCGCTCAGAGAGAATTTTCCAACCAAAACTGAAAAATGTTACATCAAAATAACTTGAAATTTTCTAAGGAATCTATTTCTGCAATAAAAAAATGGTGTTCTAATTTGAAAAACGGAAGTTGACGTCATTTCCGGAAAAACCGGAGGTGCTCATGCCTTGAAAATATTTTAGATTTCATCAGCATCGTGAAATACTTATAAGTGCTGAATATCATGAAAATACGTTCAGTAGTTTCCCGTATAAATATGGGTGAGGTTCCTCGTGAAAGACCCTGTATATTATCTTTCATCATATAATTGAGGAATGAATATCTCGGATGAGTTCGTTGTTGGGTAGAATTCGTCTATTGGTTTTGGATTGATAATTTTTGGCACTCTTGTTGAATTTAAATTCTTCTATGATGTTTGAATTCAATTTCTGCTAAGATGAAGTTCTAAATTTCAAAAATGAATCGTACTTCTATGTTTTCACTGAATGCTATAATTATTCTATCTAAGCTTTATTATATGATCTGCGTTCATATTCGAACATTTCATCCTGTTTTATAAGAGAGAGTCAAATTCATTTCAGCTATTTTAATTTGGTTTCTTCCATGGTGCAGTTCTCATTATCAGATTGCTCATTTAATCTAGATAAATGAACTATTATTTGAATTGAATTTCCTTTATGATGAAGTTCTATCATAAGAATACATTGATATAATTCTCAACTCTGAGAAACCAATACCTACTTTCGGAGATATAATTTGTCTGTTTGAACTAGAGCGTCAGAAAGCTCCTGTCCCTGTGGACAGGAGCTGTGGCTTGAACCAATTTTTTCAAAATTAATTGTTGACAATGGAATTGAAATCATTCTAGGGTATGAAATCCCTAGAGCATAGAATGATTTCAATTCCATTGTCAACAATTTATTTTGAAACAGAAGTTCGAATCTTGAAGTTATTAGCCAAGAACAATGGCTACTCTCCTATACAGGGTTAGGATAAAGTATGGAACCAAGTAAATAACTTTTAAACGAAAAGAATGATATGTATGAAAATACGCAGGTAAGTGCGTATTTAACGCAAACAAAATGCATCTGATGTACTTTTTGGCGCTCTAGTTCCTCGGAACTGAGTGCTTATCAATTTGCCCAAATGTCTGTAATTTTGGAATATTTCGATGAAAATGGTCTTAAACGATTTGGTTCGACTCACTGATCAAGAATCCGTGGTCGAAATTCATTCTGTCCGGCCGGCCGGTCCGGCCGGCCGTAAGCACGATAACTCTCGAACGGAATGAGCTAGAGAGTTGAAATTTTCAGAGTAGGTTTGGGGGATGAATATCTCGGCTAAGTTCGTTATTGGGCAAAATCGGACCGATGGTTTCGGAGTAACAAAAAAAAATTTTTTTTTACGAAACAAATTCCAAATCAAATTTTTTTTAATAAGCAGTTTTATCATAAGAATCCATTCATATCATTTTCAACTCTAACAAGCTAATACTTTCGGAGATATGATTTTTTAAAATTTCAATGTAAATCGTATTTCACAGATTGATATAAATAATTATTATTCTACTACTACTATTCTATATTCTATATTCTGTATGAATTCTCATAATGTCAACTTGACAGAAGGGAATATTGTAACTTCAAAAATATTGGGGTTGAAATACTCGTATTTTAGCGATGCAACGGGGACCTCACCCGAAAATGTATGAAAATATTACATAAATATTGAAAGCATAATTCTGTAGTTTGGTGAACGTAGATCAGGAAATTTTTGATCGATTACAAGGTAATTTTTTATTATTACTTATCTTCTTTCATATTTGTTTTATGGAATACCTACTATTTGTAGGTACTTTAAACCTGTTTTGGGCAATTGTCATACGAAACTTGTTTTTTTGGCGCTCTAGTTCCTCGGAACAGTGTGCTTATCAATTTGCCCAAGTGTCTGTAATTTTGAAATTTTTGGCTGAAAATGGTCTCAAACGTTTTGGTTCGACTCACTGATCAAGAATCCGAGTGCGAAATCGATTATGTCCGGCCGGCCGACCGGCCGTAGGCACGATAACTCTCGAACGAAAGGAGTTAGCGGATTGAAAATTGCAAGGTGGTTTTGGAGCGTAAATATCTCGGACAAGTTCGTTCGATCTATCTGAAATTTAGCATCAAATTGTAGAATCATGACCTTTATACGCATGTGAAGTTTTGTATTGACCAGATTACCGCAAAGTGTAAAAAAAAAAATTTGAAAATTTAGAAAAAGTTTTTCCACAATAACTCTCGAACGGAATGAGCTAGGTAGTTGAAATTTTCAGAGTAGGTTAGGGAGATGAATATCTCGGTTAAGTTCGTTATTGGGCAAAATTGGCCAGATTTAATTCGATTTCTTCCATGGTGCAGTTCTCATTCTCATGATTGCTCATTTAATCTTGATAAATAAACTATTATTTGAATTGAATTTCCTTTATGATGCAGCTCTATCATATGTATCATATGTATACATTGATATAATTCCCAACTCAGAGAAACCAATACTTTCGGAGATATAATTTGTCTGTTTGAACTAGAGCGCCAGAAAGCTCCTGTCCACAGGTCTTGAACCCATTTATTTTGTTGATGATATACTTCCGGTTTAACCGTAAATCCATTCAACTTCTTTAATTTAAATGCGACACCCTATATATTTTTACAGATTTTGAAAGAGATTGTTATTTTCAATTCATACATACCTACTGAGTTGAGTGTAAAAAAATTTGTAAAAACGAGGAATATAGCACTTTAATCAACCTCCTTTGAGTGTTTTGCATTAGAGCAAAAAACTATTTAGATAAACTAATTGATGTTGTTTGTATGCATAGTAATAAATAAACGAGTACTGTTTAGTACGTCTTTTGTTCTCCATGTGTCGAATTCTAATTGACGGTTCAATTAAGTGAAAAAGGGCGTATTGAAATTTTAAGGATGATCGGTTATGGTGATCGTGTTATAGCATTCTGTGAAAACATAGAAGTACGATTCATTATTGAAATTTCGAAAAATCATATCCCCGAAAGTATTACCTACTTGAAGTTGAAAATGATATCAATGAATTTTTATGGTGAAACTGCATCTTAAAATTTTTTTTTTTTTAAATTTGTAGGTTAAAAAATGTCATCTGGCCTATTTTGCCCACTAGCAAACTTAAACGAGATATTTATCTCCCTAACCTACTCTGAGAATTTCAACTGCCCAGCTCATTCCGTTCAACGGTTATTGTAGAAACAAAATTTTAAAATTTTCAAATTTTTTTTCCACTTTACGGTAACCCGATCAATACAAAACTTCACATGCGTCTGAAGGTCATGATTCTACAATTTGATGCTAAATTTCAGATAGAGTGATCAGTTTCGGAAATATTCTTAAAAAAAATGTTTTTACTAAAAACGGTCATAACTCCGAAACCACTAGATGGATTTCGCCCATTAACGAACTCGTCCGAGATATTTACGCTCCAAACCTACCCTGCAAATTTCAATCCTCTAACTCCTTTCGTTCGAGAGTTATCGTGTTAACAGACGTACGGCCGGCCGGCCGGACAGAATCGATTTCGACCACGGATTCTTGATCAGTGAGTCGAACCAAATCGTTTGATACCATTTTCAGCCAAAAATTCGAAAATCACAGCCATTTGGGCAAATTGATAAGCACTCTGTTCCGAGGAACAAGAGCGCCAAAAATGGCAGGTACGCATCAAACTACATACCTATTAGGACGGGCTTGAATATTGTCCTTTATAGACTTCGTACCATACATTAATAGAGAATCTTTGTTGAAAATATCTTCTTTTAAAGGCGTGAGGATTTTCTAAGAGACCATACAGAAATTTTCATTTTGTTCATGCTGCTGCATGCTCTGCATGTGATCTCCTGGGTGAAAATTATTTACTTTCTGGTTTTGTAAACTTTGGGACACAATAGGACGGGCAGCAATGCGTCTATAACTAATTTCCGGATAATCTTGCACACAATCTATTACTACTTCTTCCCTCGTAGCATCATCATAATTATTTCGTGTAGTACCACCAGCACCAGTACGGCAAATTCCCAACTGTCACTTTTTGATAAGCGTCAGAAAACACCCGGCGAGATGGTTGTCGTCTATTAGGGAATCTCCTGTTGTACTCCCGACAAGCTTTTAATGCGTTTCCATCACAAATGCCTTACACCGTAGAATATACTAATAGTATAGTGGAATATACTAATAGTATAGTAGAATATACTAATAGTATATTCTAAAACAAGTTGCAGAATGAGTGTTGGAATTGCCTTCTGCAACGAGAATTAGACGATATTTTCTCTATTTCAGGCAAGTTTTGTAAAATACTCTTGAAATTTAATGAATAATTCGGATTATACATCCTACTGACTTTTGTATTGTATCTTGGCAGTTGGTGTGACTGTTACGAAAGTTGACAGATTACGGAATTTGAATTCGAATCGTACGTAAGGCATGGAGATCAGATTTAAAACAGTTTCCTAATAGCATGAATCATTCAAAATTTGCAAAAAGAAAATCTCTAGTACCTTATTTTTTGATGAAATTGAGATTTTTCCTCTCAACAATTATTTCACTATATCCAGATTATATTATATTGACAATTGACGTGTCCTGAAATTTGATAGAATCGAAAGTCAGTGCTGACTACCACAAAACGAAAAATATAACTAAAAACAATGCGGGAATGAGTTCATTCCCGCACTGTTTTTAGTGCTGTAATGAACTCATTACGATACTGAAATAGAGATAATAATATCTGCATATTCTTCGTTAGAAAACTGCATATTCAACAAAAAAACTAAACCAACAAATCAACTTTTGAATTGGTAAACAAATTTTGTTCCGCCACTAGGTGACAGTCAACTCACTTATTTACTTCTAGGCTTACTGTAATATATGAAATTAAATTGGTCGCATACAGAAACTTCAAAATCTCACACGGACATGATATACTACCGTGCGTCCAGCGATGGTCGGACGCTCGTACGAGCATAATTTAAACCTAGGAAACGTTGGAAGGGAATTTGGACACCTTCCTGTTTCCTATGTTTGATTTATGCTCGTACGAGCGTCCGACCATCGCTGGACGCACGGTCGTACGATGACTTCCCAATTAGGACATAGTTTATTACACCATGCTCGAAAACGAAGCCTCATTGGCAAAAAAAATCATTTACGTTTTATCAAGAATATGAATCTGTATAAGTATCTTAATTTTTCACCTCGAGTTTTGAATCACCCTGTATATCAAATTCAAGATGTTCATCATCTATCCTTTTTACCTGAATATCCAAGAAATTCAAACATTTATTGTCGTCCTCAAGTTCCAAAGTGAACTGAATGGAATGATAAAAGGAATTTATCAATACAAGAAATTATTCTAGTTCTGAAGTTGAGCTCCATTCATAATTCAAATAACAATGAAATCATATGATCAAACATCAAAGTCACATCAAAATTCTATGGAGAACCCAAAATTTTGATATTTTATCGAGCATGCCATTAGAAAAACATGAAGTTGATAGTTATCACCGGTATAATCGGAAGTGACAAACACATGAAAATATTCTTGATTTTCTGGGCATCCCGGATAACACACTAAAAAAATTTCATGAAAATATTTTGAGTAGTACTCCGTATAATATTAGATGTAAGGTTAAGAAAGAATGACCCTATATGATTTTTAATTTGAGTTAATTTAGAATAGTTCTTCTTTGATTAATTTTTCTACAGCTATGCAAATTATGTCGTCACGGATAGTTACCTATCCGTGTGTATATTTCTATGGATGATTATCTGATTATGCTATGAAACTTGAAACATTTGTTTTCTTGATAAGACGGACCCAAACATAGATTTCAGTAGTGTCAAGAATTGAAATGTATTTATCACTCAATGAGCTTTTGATGTCCCCAAGTTTGATCCGTAATATCGAGAATTACGTATCTAATGATTTTTTGTAGAATCCATTGGAATCCTTCCTTTGTATAATCGGGAGTTTTTCTCCGATATTATCAAGATATTCTAGTTGTTTTGAGACTTTCATCAAAGGAATTCAGAATAACACGCGATATAATAAATATGCAGGGTGAAATAGTGGTCAATGTCCTGTTATTGGGGTACAGTATTGATCGCATAGTAGGTCATTTATCGCTATTTTCTCAGATGAGTTTCGACCCCTTCAGTAGCAGCGATTCAATTTTAATGGTTTCTATATTGTTCGATATTATTTCAATTATCTTTCTGTTCCTCTACTATTTAGTGAATAAAATCGATAATCTACAAAAATAAAATAAGGAAACCATAACATGAATTAATATGAATATTTTAATCATTAAGTTATACTTACTATGTTACTGAAATATGGTGCTTATGATAACTGTTTTTGCAAGAATTTTTTTTTTGATTTCATTGAGAACAAAGTCCAAATTCACCAAATTTTAAATGTTCTTCGCTTGAATGAACATTCCAAATCCACACAAAGGATTATCATTTCCGCATCGGAATGCACGAAATTCACTCTTTTCTTTATCTATATAGGTAGATATACTTATCTGAAGATTAGGAACCAAAATGTGTGTTTCGGTTACCATTGCGAAATATGATCTCATTTCTCCGATAACATACAAGTTTAAAGTAGAGGATTAAATCGGAATTGATATCCGGAAACAAAAAAATTGAATAATCTTTAAAATCTTCAAAAAACAATATTTTTAATATTTTTTTTTAATCGGTATTTTTCAGGTCAATAATCTGATAGGCTAAATAAGACTGCTGGTGGTTTTTAATTGATGCAAATCCATAGTAAATTAAATGAAAAATTATTTTTATATTATTTATAAAATTTTTAAATAGTTAATAAATTTATAAATTTTTGAGCGGTAGAATTACATATTCCATTTTTAATAAATTCATAAATTTTTAAGCGGTAGGAATGAATTACATATTCGATTTTTTTGCAAAGAACTAGGAGTATTAGAATTGGTGTTTAGTTTTTGAAAATATCGAAAGAAGAATATAATAGGTCATCGATTGTAATGTGTTAGCGATTGTAATGTATTATCTAATATGCGTTGTAACTCTTCACATTCCTACTAATTTTTTTTTCTATAAACTTAGGTCTCACATTTTTCTTAAGAAATTAAAATTTCAATCTAATTCACTATTATTGTCCTTTTTCCACTGGATTTCCTTTGCTATATTTTCTTCAAATATTTGCTTATATTGATTTATGATATTTTCTTACCATATTCAATGCGAATTTCCGGAAATTGTAACGCTCAAGTTATTTCGTTATTTTTTCATTATTCTCCAATAAAAACTTCCAGTTTTGAATATCATTTCAATATAAGAGAAGTTGAATACCTAAATCAAAGATGGTCACGTGGCAGGGCCAATATCGGATGAAAACAATGGATGTCCCATAATAGCAAATGAGGGCAAGTTAGAACAGATCCCAGAGAGCGGTAAGATAGAAATAGGACACATAATAGAAAATAATTCACGTTGCATACAGTATCATTAATTCTACATAGTGGTCAACAGAGACAAAATGTGATTACAGTCCTACGTACACCGATCGATCAAGCTACAGTTTCTCCTGTGTGTAGACCTGAAACCCTTAAAAAAAATTGAAGGAATTTTGATAAAAACCACTACACAATGAACCGGGTCAAAACAACAATAGAACAGCGGACATTCATAATGTGTAAAATTCTGACCGGGAAACAAAGAGCCCCACAAACCGAGAAACAACGTAGATACCTAACAATACCGTAGATATCAGAGATCTCCCACAGGATATCCAGTAAATCCGATCAAAAATTATAATAATTTGATATCACAGTAAAAAATATGTAGTGCATGCCAAGATTGTAATGGAGTGTAAATAGGACAACATTTGTAAGAACTTCTTACAGTCCATTAATATTCGAAGAAATAGGACAACAAAACAAAACATAAACTGACGTAAAATTGAAGTTTCAAAATGGCAAGACAATGACACATATTTATTGACGTATGTGTCATAAGTCAGTCGAACTCAGTCGTTTAAATGAGTTATTGATAAGGGTATTTTGGAAGAATAATCCATAAAATTTTAAACACTCTCAGGATAAAAATCGAAAAGAAATTAAAAGAATATTCGAGGAGTCTTCTGTGGTTGGAAAACAAAAGATTTTTTCATTCTTTATCATATAGCCTATTATGCATCAATAATAATTGATAATATTACCCTCCCAAACATTTAGACTCTACACAATCGACTAAATGGAGAGCAATATGAATCACATCCGTTAATTGCTATGTTGTTTTCAAATTTCCCACCATTGAAGGGAAGGAAAAGGATAATCATTCGAAGGTTGAGAACCCACTCATGGTCATGAGTTCTCAAAATGATACCTTGAACAAAAACTGCGATAACGTCTACCTCAGTTTTCCTTTCAAAAATGATTCGCAGAATAAATCATTTGGGTAAACCTTGGTGATATCTTGGGATCTCCAAATCACAGTGACTAACACATCAAAAATTTTAGAGGGAAATGTCCATGGCCATATCTTTCAGAAAGTTGGGTTTGTGTTAAGAATTCAAGCGTTTTTCCACGCTCGTACGTTATGATTTCATCCAAATGTCTGTAATTGGATCTGTTTTTAATTGAAACGAAAATGGTCGCAAACAATTAAATAATAATTGCTGTTGAAGAATTCGCATGACCAGCTCGTTTGGTCCCAAAATATGACCATTCAAAAATTTTCTCATTAATTTTGAAAATCGATTCAATCAAGATTGAATCAAGAATTTAGATGAAATCATATACACAGGGTGTTTCATAATATATGCGCAGGACTTCAGGATGTGATAGCTCGTCCAAAAGTATGAAAACAAGTTTCTATTAACTGAATCTCTAACAGGTACCAGTTTATTGAGGATGAAAAAAAAATCGTTTTTGCGAATATCTTCGGAACCGCTTATCCTACAGAAAACAGCGTTCCTCATAATAAGCTATGCTTTGTGCGCAAAAGTTTTTTTTTGGGCGCATGTTCTAGGGGAACATCGTCCTATCATTTCGTCCAAATGTCTGTAATTTTCGAATTTCGAGCTGAAAATTGGCTAATAGACTAATTCGGACTCCCTGATCACGAATCCGGTGTCAGATTTTTGGGTGCCGTCCGGCCGTCCGGCCGGCCGGCCGGCCGGCCGTACTTCCGGCCGTAGGCACGATAACAGGAGCACCGAAGGTCCTATCGACTTCAAACTTTCAGGGTAGGCTTCTGATCAAAATGCGACGGTTAAGTTCGTTAACGGGCAAAATCGGCCGGACGGTTTAGGAGTTATAGACATTTAAAATTTTGAGGTTATTTCCCTGATATTTCAGGAACTAAAGAAGATGTTGAATCGAAACTTGGTAGTCAGTTCGAGGATATAAACGCGCAACTTTTGGCAAAATTCTGTTATGATCGAAATGTTGGTAATTTTTAAAAAAATATTTCTTTTAATTTTTTCGAAAAAAAAATTTTTTTTTCGTGAACTATTCATCAGATTGCAACAAAAACTTGTACTAACGTCAATTGTAGTATTTTGCAACATTGTGCAAAATTTTGGCTCTATACGATTTCAATTTCTGGAGATATAAGACAAAATGTGTCAAATTTCCTGGGTCTCTCTCATTATTTTCATCGATTATTCTATGAACTCTTTGAATTCCACCGAAAACAAATTCAAAGACATAAACATAAAGAATCAAGTCATAGTTTAGACGTCGAAAGAAGGACGATGTTGATCGACTTGAAAAGGTACCTATTTCAAGAAATGCAATAATGTTCTACAGGAATTGATACTAAATAGAAGCTAGATGAAGATTATTGTAATGGAAAATTTGTGTTCCAGAATAATATTAAGGTATTCAACATGATACTGCTTTTTTTCTTTACTGGTCAGTACGGGCCACAAGGAACATGCGCCCAATAGCTCCTGTCCACAGGGCTTGAACCCATTTTTAAGTCATAATTGGTGAATATTTCGAAGGGGTAATGGGTGTTTGTCTCCCCAACTTCAACGTCACTGGAGAAAGTACAGAATTGGAACGCGCATTTGAACCGCCAATATTTTCTACATAAGAAAGGTACTCCCGGTCCTAAGCTATAAAGTCGACTGTTTTCGAAAAAAATTAACTTTTATCTTGAATATTTTACGTTTTGGAGGGTCAGTTTATAGAAACTTTTTTTCATACTTTTGGACGAGCTATCACATCCTGTAGTCCTGCGCATATATTATGAAACACCCTGTATATACTGTAAATCCAAAAAATGTCAACACAATATTCTACCATTTATATTTCGAAGATCAAAGAGAAAATATGAAGGTAATGTATGAATAAAATCCATACTCAAGATCTTATCAACTTGGGAGATGATATGGCGAAGATACGTACAGGGTCCTCTTTTTTTGCAGAATATCTTTAACAGTCGATAAAATGATCAATTTTTAGACAGAAATGACCTACGAACATAGGTCTGCGAACGCTTCATAACCAAGCTACAGGGTGTTCAAATTTCCAAATATTTTAGGATTTTATCTCAACACTCTTGTCTTGTACGCCACTGACTTTTCTCCATAGTATAGTTTCTTATAAAACATTTTTTTTCATCCTACGTTTTTTTTCGTATTTTTGACCATTTACAAGAGAAAATCAAATTTAGTGTGAATGTTTGGCTTGGCTTTTACAACGACTCTATATCCTGCCAGATCGCTCGAATGGTAAAATGTTCTTTTGGCGCTCTTGTTCCTCGGAATCCATTGATATCATTCTCAACTCTAACAAACTGATACTTTCGGAGATGTGATTATTCAAAATTTCAATAATTAATGGTAATTTTATGATTTCATATAATTCTCTAATTATTTAATTTTTAATTTAATATATGACACGAGGTATCATTGAACTTAAGATTTAACGCTTGGTTACAATTTGATGGTTGTCCAGACTTTTTCATAGAAATGTAAAAAACTGGCTTAACAATAATTTTCCAGAGAGATGGATGAATCCTCGGATGGGGCGTGGTATACCCTTACTGTGCAAAAGAAAGGAAAAACTTGTTGATCGTATTCAAAATGCATTGTAAAATTGAAAAATAGTAATAGTTTTTGAATAAACATTACCATTTCAAAGAGTTTAATGCTTTTAGGAGAAAGCTTACCATATAGTAGTTATATGAAAGATGAAAGGACTAGCAACTCTGTGAGTTGCTCTGAGCTGAACTATATGGTCTCTGTTAGTCCTTTCATCTTTCATTATTATTATTATTGCGTACAAAGGTGTAATAGAAGACGGTGTGAATTATGCGTACAACAGAATGGTTCACACTTTGAACATTTACTTTAAATTTTCGAGTTTTTAGAGTTGAGATCGAGGTTATGCTCTTTTAGGATATGTAAGAATTAAATAATTTTATACTTCGAAATTTCCTGAGTAATTCTCACGAAATCTTTTTTTGGTTTTTTCTTCCGAATGGTTGGGAAGCAAACATAACGCATAATATAAACAATTTTTGAAAGAAACGAAAAAATTTTAATACTCTGGAAAATGGTCGGTGACATAATACAAAAAAATTATGTGGTTCAAAGAGGGATTGTAACAGTGAAACAAATTATCACCTTGTAGATAGTAACTAATAGAAAACGAAAAAATCTGGAAACTGAAACACTCTGTAACTTGTTTATGACGCGTTTGTGAACCCACGTTTATAGAACTATGTTGTCATGAAATCGAAAATTCTATCGATTTTTGTAGTCATTCTAATAAATAGTGCACCCTGTATCGGCGCGTTAGACAATTCCATTGATATATTAAAAAAATTCTCGAAAAGCACTGACGTCAGAGCTTTTGCGCGCATGTTCTTTCGTCTATTGTTCTTCGGAATAGAGTGCTTATTTTGTCCGGCCGTAACCACAATAACTCTCGAACGGAATGAGCTAGACAGTTGAAATTTTCAGCGTAGGTATATAGGAGATAAATATCTCGGTTAAGTTAGTTATTGGGCAAAATCGGTGGTTTTGGAGTGACGAAGATATATTTTTTTTTAAATTACAAATTTCAATATCATTCTCAACTCTAACAAACTAATACTTTCGGAGATATGATTCTTCAAAATTTCAATAGTTTTTCTTAATTCTTAGATTCAATAGAATACTCTAATTATATAGAATACTCTAATTATAATTTGCTGATGTATGTAAATCCAACATGAGGTGAGTCATAGACCTATGTTTTGAATTTGATTACGAAAATTCTTTAAAATTGATGCGAAGAAGCCAAATTGAAAATAGGTTACTGCACGCGGTGTACCCAAGCGGTCCCTCATCCAAGTACTAACCGCGCCCGAAGCTGCTTGGCTTCAGTGTTCGGACGGTATCTAGCATATACTGTGTGGTATGGCCGCAAACGATATTTCTTCCCCTAACTCTGCAATTATATTTATGATACAGTTCTATCATCAGAGTCCATTGATATCATTCCCAACTCTGAAAAACCAATACTTTCAGAGATATGTATGTATGTATATTTAATTGAAAGAAAATATGTATGTATATTTGTCAAAGTTTGAACAAGAGCGCCAAAGCTCCTATCCACAGATCTTTCCCACTTTTTTTTCCTCAAGCGAGTACTAGATACAATTAGATCGGATCTGTATTTTGGAAAATACAAACAAAAAGCAATTTTCTTCAAAAATGTTATTTTTCAGAAACTGTCAGATTCCGCTGAAATCCTCTTAAACGTAGGCAAGTTACAATAGATTACCGGATTTCACCTCGATCGGCATTGTATTTTCAGAATTATTTAATTTTATTTTAAAATTTGAATCCAGTTGATGACCAATGCATTTTTTTACGTGTTAACCTCTCCTTTATTCGTACTCAACTTTACGCAGTATTTCGTGACGGTATGTATGACGTAAATAGACAATAGAACATGCGCCGAAAAGCTCCTGACTTCACGTCAGTGCTTGTTAAGAATTTTTATCATTTATCATTTTGTTCCACAATACATGGACGTATTCTTGAAATATACAGGATGAGTCTTTGACCACTGCATTAATTTTAACCAAAGATTCCTCTCATCAAATGAAACGCTTTTTTCATTCACCATTTTTCCAGATTCGGCTCAGGTAAAAAGTTACAAGCGTTTAAAGATTTCACAATGTGCTGATACACTCCCGCATATAAATTATCTATGACATTGTTGGCGGACGAGAATAAGGCATGGTAACGTGGTTTACAGCTTGATTCGGGATTCCAACGCTCAGGGACGGATCCATAAAAGTAGTGAAATTTCTGGAGTTTTCCATTTTAAAACATTCAATGAAGAATATCTCGAAAACGGTGCGTTTAAGGAGAAATGATGAAGAATAATATAATGTTCTAAAACGATGGAATATTCTTGAAACGACTCAAGAAAAACTTTATATGCTTTCTTCATGCTAATTTCGTTTAGTTTTATTAATCCACGAGTCCATAACTAGAAACAGTAGAAGTTGAAAATAACTAATATTTGGAAAATATGTATCATAGTTATAGGAAACATTCATTTTATTCGAAAGAAGGATGTCAAAGCTACAAAATAAAAACTGATTTTTTTCAAAATTTCAACAACCTGTATCTTTTTACCTGAGCTGAATTTGGAAAAATGTTAAAAAAAAAGTGTTTCATTTGATGAGAGGAATCTTTGGTTTAAATTAATGCAGTGGTCAAAGACTCACCCTGTATAGCTCATGATGACTAATATCAAGGGAATTCCCTATAAAGCTGTCAAACTTTCGCCCTTTAATTAAACATGTGTGGAAATTTTCAATTTCTTATTTTCCATCCTCAACATTCTCCATTTTCTATCTAAAACTTTCTTCTCAAAATGTATTGAGGCTGTCATTGAACACTTGGAAGTGGAAATTCCGCAGGTATAGAGTATCCAATCATTTCTCTCCGCTTCAATACTTGGTAGCTTCGTTAGTTTTCTACGAAGAATGTACTCTGAGCACAATATGTATGTCACTCACCGTTAGAAACATAGTTGCTTTTAGGTAATCGGTCATGTCCAAAAACAATTAAAACAAACTAAACCACTTTCACGCACCACATTTATTTACATATTCGAGATTGTATGAATGGAATCGCCGTGCTAAACGAACACGTTTGGATCTGAACTGAAACGACTTTCCACTTACACCTCAACATTGCGTCCACTACCATTCCTCGAAGGTCAGTGGAATTGTGACGTTATTCTTGCGGTGCTAGAAGAAGGGACACGGCATTTACTTCCTTAGCACAAGAATTCTGTTCGTGTTTTGGTTTAGAATTTCCTTAATTAATATACGCTGGGAATCTTGCAGCGAAAATATTTTTGTAAACATCCTCCGCTGAAATATGTTATCGATATGGTTTAATTATACTGACACACCTAGGTCTTACGAGGAGACAGTGAGGCACCTCGTAAGCTCCTAGGAGCTTGTCTGAGTTAGGATAATCATGTTCTGTGTAGGCTGCGTTACTGTGTCCTAACGCCACCGCAGGCATATCACTGTGCCTAGACCGCACACCTGTTCACAATTGACGTTTCGAAGTACGTACTGATTTTCCAAATGGCCGAAACAATCGGGTATAGTCATCAATAAGTTCAGAAAATGATCAACAATCAAGAAGTTAAAAAATTCTTCAGTAACATAACCCTCCGAAAGAAATATAAACACGGAAAAAGATTTCCAAGTTTTCATGCTCCATCCGGAAACAAAAAAGTGGGAAAGCCCTGTGGACAGGAGCTTCGACACTCTTGTTATATGATAAATCATATCTCTGAAAGGATTGGTATCAATGGATTCTAATGATATATGACTTCATCATAAAAGGAATTAAATTCGAACATCACAAAAGAATTCAAATTTAACAAGAGTGCCAAAAATTATAAATCCAAAACCAACAGACCAATTATACCGACTAACGAACTTATCCGAGATATTCATTCCTCAAATCTGCTATGAAAATTATATTATATTAATTGAAACTTAATATTCTAGTTTTTTTTTCATTTGTTTGTGCGTATGTTCTGGGAAACCTTGCGTTATCATTTTGCCCAAATGTCTGTAATTTTCGAATTTTTTGCCGAAAATGGTCTCAAGCGATTGGGTTCGTCTCCCCGATGAAGAATTCGAGGTCAAATGTGATTCTGTCCGGCTGTTGCCACGATAACTTGAGAACGGAAAAACATAGCAACTTCAAATTTTCAGGGCAAATACGACGGACAAGTTCGTATGGGCATAATCAGCGTAATAGTTTCCGAGTAATAATTTTATATTCAACCAATACAAATCCGATCGAATTGAAACTGGCGAATAGTTGTAGAAGGTAAACCTAAGCACGTTTGTGAAATATCATGAGAATCGTATTATCAGAAAATAAAAAAAAAATTATTAAAAAATATTTTATATGTCACAATAACCTGAGAACGGAAAGATATATCGACTTTTCAGGTTAGGTTGTGCATCTGAATGCGACATTTAAGTTTGTTTATAGGCATCATCGGCCAAACGGTTTTGGAGTTATACCCATCTGAAATTTGGTTGTTATTTCCTCAATAACTCGAAAAATACAAAACCAATCAAATTCAAACATGATTATTAGTTGTAGAATGCCAAAGCAAAAATTTTTGCAAAATTTCGTGAGGATCGTATTACTAGAAAAATTTTAAAGAATCATTGGAAATTATTGAAAAAAATTCTATATATCAGTAACTATTCGTCCGACATCGCTGAAATTTTGCGAGGGCTTAATAACCTAACTCTACTGCCAAGTTCAAAGTTTCAAAAAATGGGATATACAGGGTGTTTCCTAAACATGCGGCAAAAATTCAGGGGGTTGTTCCTTGGACTATTCTAAGAATATTTTGTCCTTTGATGATTTTTGAAAAACCTATTTGTTTCGAAGATATAGGGGAAACAAAATTTTGGATAATAACATTTTATTATGAAAAATTACATGATTATTCAACTCAACCTACAAAAACTGTTGAAAATGACCACCTCTACCCAGCATACAAGCATCCAATCTTCTCCTCATTGACTGCCGAACCCTTTCAAAAACACCAGGATCATTTCTTATTAAGTTACACCCAGCAATGATCCGATTTCGCAAGTCTTCCACATTTTCTACTGGAGTGGTATAAACTAATGATTTTAGATGGCCCCATAGGAAATAATCTAAGGGGTTTAAGTCCGGGGAACGAGCAGGCCATAAATGAGGTCCACCTCTTCCAATCCAGCGATCTCCGTATGTTAATGTTAAAAACTCACGAGCAACCAAACTAAAATGCGCTGGTGCACCATCGTGCATAAACCACATTGCATGTCTTATTGCCAATGGTACATCCTCCAAAAACAGAGGTAACGTTTGTTCTAAAAAGTTGCGATACACGTCCCCGGTAAGTCTTTCTGGTAAAAATATCGGCCCTATTAGGCAGTCACCCACAATACCAACCCAAACATTCAATGAGAACTGATGTTGAAAACGATCTTCAATTACCTCATGTGGATTTTCGTCGGCCCATACATGGTTGTTATGAAAATTTCTTATTGCATTTCTTGAGAAATTCGCTTCATCGGTAAAAAGAATCAGCGTCAGTAATTGAGGAATTTGAACTAATGTGGTTAAAAGCCATTGACAAAATGCAATACGTGGGGGAAAATCAGTAGGAATAAGTGCCTGAACGCGTTGCATATGGTATGGGTATAACAAATTGTCTTTAAGAATTTTCCAAACAGTCTTATTACTCACATTCAAAGTATTGGAAATTTTTCGAGTAGAAGTACTAGGGTCTTCTTCGATCATGTCCAGCACATTCTCTTCCAGTTCCACCGTTCTTACTGTGTTTGGTTTTCCTGGTCCCCCCATTTTTTTCAATGCGCCTGTTTCATGCAGACGTTGATGAATATTTTGAAACAATTTTCTGTCAGGAATATTACGCCCAGGAAATCGTTCAATGTACAACCTCCTAGCTTTTAATGAATTTCCATCAGCAAGTCCATAAATGAAATGCATGTCAGTCATCTCGGCGTTTGTATAGCGATTCATAATAGTCAAAGATAAAATGTTAATTGCTAATACATCACAAAACGAATTCAAATGAAAACCGTGTTTAATCTGTATTCCTTTACCATCTGCACTTATCAATTTTTAGTCAAAAAACTGGCCGTTTTTAGTAATTGGAATGTTGTTAAACAAATTTAAAAATAAATTGTACCTACTTAGTAAACACAGTGCGGTACGCCTTTTTATTTAAACTATTATTAATTTTAAAAATATGAAAAATGTTGTTCGCCCTGTATCTTCGAAACAAAGAGGTTTTTCAAAAATCATCCAAGGACAAAACATGCTTAAAATAGTCCAAGGAACAACCCCCTGAATTTTTGCCGCATGTTTAGGAAACACCCTGTATATTGTTGTAGATTCGAGCAGCCTTGTGTGAGTTCAGTAGATGGATGGGTGACCGTTGCCTCGATAACTTTCGAACGAAAGGATATAGGGGCGCAATTTTCAGGGTAAGTTGCGTATCCGAATGCGAAAGTCATGTTCGTTTACGGGCATAATCGGTCCAACGGTTTCGAACTTATACACACCTGGATTATTATTTCCTGGATAACCCAAAGGATATAGACTCGATCGAATCCAAGCTTGGGTAACTAGTTGTAGAATATCAACATGAAGACGTGTTTAAAATTTTGTAAGAATAGTACTCCTAGAAAATATCGAAAAAATTACTAAAAAAAAATTGGTTCAAGCACTGACTGAGTCAGGAGCTTTTGCACGTATTAAGAGTGTCCAATACGAAAGAATGGACAATAGAACATACGCGCAAAAGCTCCTGACTCCCCGTCAGTGCTTGAACCAATTTTTTTTACTGATGATAATCTGAACCCAAGTATCGTCACCAACCATCGTCACCAAAGTATATATTTCCATCATCATCATCATATCTATTATCATCTCATATGGATTATATAAGAGCTATCTACCTAAGCTGAGGTTATTCCGTTGGTCATTTTGCAATCAATCATACTTTGTTTGATATGATATCTCTTATCTGTAGATGAGATGACAATGATGAAATGTATGACCACAGATGACATCGACACAACATTTTGTGAAATCATCAGTTACGATCTAATATTGAAATTTTGAGAAATCATATATCCGAAAGTATTAATTTGTTAGAGTTGAAAATGATATCAATGGATTCGTATGATGAAACTGCATCTTAAAAAAAATTGAATTCAAAAATTGTATCTAATGTAAAAAATTATTTTTGTTTCAGTACTCCGATACCATTAGGCCGATTTATATATCTCCCAAACCTATTCATTTCAACTGCCTAGCTCATTCCGTTCGAGAGTTATCGTGTCTACGGCCGGACAGAATCGATTCTGACCGCGGATTCTTGATCAGTGAGTCGAACCAAATCGTTTAAGACCATTTTCATCCAGAAATTCGAAAATTGAAGACATTTGGGCAAATTGATATGTACTCTGTTCCGAGGAACAAGAGCGCCAAAAACAATCTCCAGAATATTTGTAGAATGGTTAATATTAAACTGGCTTTCAAAACTTCCGCAAAAATTGAACAACTTCTGGGAGATACATCCGATAAAACTCCGGACATGTTGAAATCGGGTATATGAAATTAAATAAGTGTTTAGATTGCCCCAAGTGCTACGTCGGGCGAACAACCAGAAACATTCTTACATGGTATAAATAGCATATGGACACATTAGGAATAACAACATCGATAAATCCGCTGTTGCAGTTCACGTTTTATCCGGCCACTCAATTTCCGAAAATTCCGTCAAATTAATGAAACTTTCCAATAAATTGTACCTAGGAGCTACTAGATGTATCGAAATCTGTAAGAGAAAATATGTTTCACTCTATAATGACTAACCCCTATTAACAACTCATTGATCTCATGAATCAGTTTATGACTAAGGGTAATGTCAACACCTACTTGAGAGTAGAAATAGTAGCATGCTTCAGTAACGCTTTTGTGCTGATAAGTTGCAGTTTATAAATTGTCTAATTTGTGTTTGAATTTCATTAACTCTTATCTTGAATAAAGGTTCGATTAACGGAAATGCACAAAATAACAATTTTACATATGATTGGTTACGGAGATAACACCCAAACACCAAAAGAAGTAAGTCCCTTGTTCATGAGAAATTTCCGAATTTGCTGCCTATAAGCCAAGAGACAATAAGGCTTGTTTCACATGCATACGGTTCCATTCGGTTCGGTTCGTTTTCGGTTTCAACCGAAAACGAATGAAGGCCTTTCACACATATGCGGTTCATATTAGGTTTAATGTTATCTTCCGACACGGGCTCACAATTCCAAATTTTCCGCGACGTCAGATTCATCAAAGCCATTCAAAATTGAACACATACATCTTTGAATGCATCCTACGTCTTTAATTATTATTATTATTATTATTACAGAAAAATAAGAGCTGAGGTATTAACCTATAAAAGCTCAGAAAAATAGAAATGAACAAAAGAGAAACTACATCGCATAAACTTAAAAAATACAAAAAAAATTATTTTAACTCTGTCTAACGTTAAAGTAGAAAACACTCGAACCAAACACATAACTCCCCGAAAACAGAATAGTTTAATATAAAACTACAGAACTACGTGGTCAAACGTTGACTGCACCATGAGTCATATCTCGATTTGAAGCTGTTCACTGATGGGGCTCCAACCACACTAACCGGCAAACTATTCCATACGTCAAACACACGATTGGGCAGAAATTGTTGTCTTACTGTTGTTCTGAAGATCTGTTTACGCAGCTTGTATTCGTGCCCTCGCAGGTGGTTTTGGTTCAGCAGAAATGTGTTTGAGGTGTCCAAGCCGTAAAGCAACCGGTGCATAGCCCTATAAGTGATAATGAGATCACTCCTTGAGCGCCGCTCGCCAAAAGATTGGATTCCGAGCTGCTTGAGCCGATCAGGATAAGATGGCCTGCGCTGACCATATGGTATGCGGGTAGCCCACCTCTGCACTCTTTCGAGAGCCCCAGAATCACGCACCAGATAGGGACTCCAAACAGGACCAGAAAACTCAAGTATGGGGCGCACGTAAGTGGTGAAGATCTTAGCACACACTTCTGGGTGACATCCGTGAAAGGCTTTGCTCATAAGGTAGGTAGCTCTCTTTGCTTTGGATACAATATGCTGCACGTGCCTCGACCAGGAAAGATCCTCCGAAATTATTACTCCCAAGTCGTTATGATGGTCGGTTGTATTTAAAATGGTGTTCTCAATTACGTAATTGAGTCTAGGATTACTCTTACCAACATGCATGACCACACATTTCTCAACGTTTAGAGGAAGCAACCAGACGGAACACCACTGCGTTATCCTATTAAGATCCTCCTGCAGGTCGTCGTGATGAAGGAACGGATTCACATATAGTTTAAGATCGTCAGCATACTGTGAGCAAACGGATTTCAGTAGAGGTGGAAGGTCGGACAAATAGAGTAGAAACAGAAGTGGTCCTAAGACGGAACCCTGAGGCACACCACTAAGGATTGACCTTGCCGAAGATAATATACCCTTGATACGAACCTGATACTCTCTGCCACTAAGGAAAGATATTATCCAACGAAGCAGATCCCCCCTGACTCCATAATGCTCTAGTTTATGGATGAGCCGACGAAGAGGGACTCTGTCGAAGGCTTTAGAAAAGTCAAGATAAACGATGTCGACAGGGTGACCAGAGTCCACTGATTTGGTCCAATCGTTGACACATTTAAGTAGGCAGGTAAGCACTGATCTCCCCGGTAGGAAGCCATGCTGACAAGGAGGAATAATATTGTTGTTCAAGGCAAAATTGATCTTTATATTTTTCGGAAATTTTGTACCGCAGCACTGGTTTAGATTTACAGCAGAAATCAGTCGATCCACATTTGGTAAACCATAATTTTCTAATGAATACTGAGATAGCAACAATATCCCGAGAATATGTATGATTATATTTCTATATTTGAACAATTCGGGAAAGATATCTGCTCGATTTGAGGTTAAAACCACAGAACAGGACAGAAAACATATGTAAATATTTATTACTTTTATGGTTAAAACCGAAACTAAACCGTATTTGTGTGAACGCCCCGGTTGATCTGTATTCCCTACACACGAATCCAAGCCTGATAGAAACCTATTCGTGTCGAGGGAGTATTCGGTGCTGTACGGTTTCTATTCGGTACCGAATCTAAACCGGAGCACCGTTTCACACTTGTCGCCAGCGACCGAATTGAAACCGAAAACGAAACGAACCGAATGGAACCGTATGCATGTGAAACAAGCCTAAGTGAAGTAGAGAAGCAGTTTCGCGAGTTTGGGCATATAAGACATATTAAAAAAGCAAACTGTTAATACACTGTGTGAGGATGTAGAATTAGATGTGATGTTTGACATTGAAGAAAATCTACATAAATCGAGTAGAGATGCCTCCACAACATTCAATGTCAGCCATACATCAATTGTTAACATATTAAAACAAAATAAAATGCATCCCTATAAAATGATACCCACCCATAGTCTAGTCCGGTGCGCCTCACTACACGAAAGACTCATTGCACAGAAGCTCTACTGCATCGAACTTTACTGCATCGACGAGGCACCACATCGAAAAACCCCCCACTTTAGAAAGTGGGCGGCACTAACTAGAGTTAATGTTCGTGCTTTCTCCTGATTGGCCGAACGTGAAAACCGGTTTATCGATCGTCTTCGTCGATAGTTTCGCTCGATGAGAGGCAGTGATGCCAGATGTCGAATATAAAATTATGGTACAAGGATGCCAGAATTATGGAATTTTAAGGCAAATTATGGTACACAGATGCCAGAATTATGGAATTTTCGGGAAAATTATGGTACAATTAAGTATGCATATTTATTCAAAGTAATAAGTAGTACTGTGAAAAAAACAACGAATTGGTATACATAGAATTAAAAAACCAATCTGTATTTATAGAAATAAAAAGTTAATTTGAAATTAATCATGTTACGTGCGTTCAAAAAAATTCGTGGTCAAGTAGGCTATGGAATTTTAAACGTCAATATTCTGCGTCTGAACGTAGTTCAGAAAATTAACCTTTAAAATTCCATAGACTACTTGACCACGAATTTTTTTGAACGCACATTATTTGGTTTTGAAAACCGGAAAAAAATTAAGTATGGAAATTAAATTACAAAATATACACTTTACAAAGTAAATTCATGTCTGTACATTTACCCTAAAACTACGTCGGAAAGTAAATTTCTACATCTTCCTCGTCATCAGATTTGTACAAATTTTTGACTTCCATTGCCTGTACTAAAGAATCTGTTATTTTGAATTTGTAGCATTCTCCATTGGTGCTTTGCGATGCTAAGAGCAATCCATTGATTGAATTTGTACAAATCCGATTTCGGATATTAGTTTTTATTAAATTGACTTTTGAAAAAACCCTTTCGCAAGAAGCATTTGAATGTGGTGTTGCCAAAATATCAAGAACTAATTCGTCCAATTCCCTAAATGAATTTTGACCAGAGTGGTCAGTTAATACCATGATTTTATGCCAGTATTTGTCAACAAGACTTTCATTTTTTATATCTTCATCAAAATCATGGATTAACTGACAATGCAGCCTCCACTGATCATCCACCTTTTGTTTCTTTTCAGTATCGTTTTTATTTATAATTCTAGGTAACGAATTCATGACACCCAAAATGGATTGAGGTTTTTCCTTATTATGTTTATTGTCAAATATGGCGATTTGAGATAAAATATTTTCTTTGAAGTCAAATCTTTTTTTAATTTCATTACAGGAAACTATTAAAAATTGCCTGCATCTGATAAAAAAATCTATTTTTTCGTCAGGGGTTAATCTGCTCACATTTTCAGCGACTCTGACACCAAGATATATATCATGTGAACTTAGAAACTGTGACACATTATTCGGATCAATATCTGATAAATGAGTTTGATGCACATAATTTGGTTTCAAATATGTCAATAACATGGTTTTAAAAGTTTCAGTCATCTTATTATGGACTGCAGTAATGACAACTCTTTCATTTTGAAAATATTGGTTAAGGTCGACAAATTAGGAAGAATCCATTGCAGGAAATAAAAAAAAAGTTTGGTTTCTGAGTCATTGAGCCTGTTTGCAATTGTTTCAAACGAATTCAACCTATGTTCAGTCCATTGCGCCCTTGCTTTCAGGAATACTGCCTATTCTAGATACCGGTAGCCGACGGAAGCAATAAATAATGGGTCGGCCATAAATAAATTGTGGAACTCAAATTTCAAAGGCTCCGACGCAAAATGAAAGTTCTTTATCAGTCAGTTTATGTATTCTATGCAGATAAAAGAAATAATCCCCTTATAATGGTCACATCTGTTCTCGAGTAAATTCACAGGAAAATTACGGATTACAACAATAAACTATATTCAAGACCAAACAATTAGAAACGGGCGAAAATATTGAATCGATCGAAATTATGGTACAATTATTTATTATGGTACAATTATGGAATGCTCTAAATTTGAGGTCGAAATTATGGTACAATTCCATAATTATGGTACATCTGGCATCGCTGCCTCTCATCGAACGAAACTATCGACGAAGACGATCGATAAACGGGTTTTCACGTTCGGCCAATCAGGAGAAAGCACGAACATTAACTCTAGTTAGTGCCGCCCACTTTCTAAAGTGGGGGGTTTTTCGATGTGGTGCCTCGTCGATGCAGTAAAGTTCGATGCAGTAGAGCTTCTGTGCAATGAGTCTTTCGTGTGGTGCACCCTACTCGTCTAGTCAACAAGTTAGTGCTTTTTAGGTCACAATTTTTGCGTATTCTCCGAAAATTATGATTGAGGTGTCATTCGATTTGGAAAGGCATGTAGATAGTCTTTGAGAGAACGCAAACGCCGCTCGCAAAAATTGCAATAGTTATAAACAATTAAGTGAAAAAATGGGTTCAAGCCCTGTGGACAGGAGCTTTCTGGCGCTCTAGTTCAAACAGACAAATTATATCTCCAAAAGTATTGGTTTCTCAGAGTTGGGAATTATATCAATGTATTCATATGATAGAACTACATCCTAAAGGAAATTCAATTCAAATAATAGTTTATTTATCAAGATTAAATGAGCAATCATGAGAATGAGAACTGCACCATGGAAGAAATCAAATTAAATCTGGCCAGATATTCATCTCCCTAAACTACTCTGAAAATTTCAACTACCTACCTCATTCCGTTCGAGAGTTATATCTATGTCTATGGATAAAAAGCAGTCTCACTACTCTCAGATCTCTTACTTCATGTTCAGTTCCGAAATGTAAGAATTTTCTGAGAAAAACTAATTTCGGAGCAAACAACTGAGATTTTTCTCACTTCGCTCACAATTCTTCGATTGATTAGATAATGTCTCAGGAACATCATTTGACATTATGACAATTCATAGAATAATATCATTCTGTGACAACGTTGAAATACGATTTATTATTGAAATTTTGAAAAATCATATCTCCGAAAGTATTAGCTTGTTAGAGTTAAAAATGATATGAATGGATTCTTATGATAAAACTTCTTATTAAAAAAAATTTAATTTGGAATTTGTTTCGTAAAAAAAAAATTTTTTTTTGTTACTCCGAAACCATCTGTCCGATTTTGCCCAATAACGAACTTAGCCGAGATATTTATCCTCCAAACCTACTCTGAAAATTTCAACTCTCTAGCTCATTCCGTTCGAGAGTTATCGTGCCTACGGCCGGCTAGACCGGCCGGCCGGACAGAATGAATTTCGTCCACGGATTCTTGATCAGTGAGTCGAACCAAATCGTTTAAGACCATTTTCATCGAAATATTCGAAAATTACAGACATTTGGGCAAATTGATAAGCACTCAGTTCCGAGGAACTAGAGCGCCAAAAAAAGAAGGGGTTTTGGTTTTTCGCCAATATCTCAAAAACTATCTAAGATAATTCAAATTTGAAAACAGATTCAAGGAGCGGAGGAAATTTCCTACCGGAGCTAGAACCGATATTTGTAAATTTCCCAGACGGTTGAAAATACTCTCTAAAACGGATACTCCGGCTTGGGTAAGTCTCGCCCCCTTCGGACCTTTCATGAATAAATATTATTTAAAATTATTAAATATGAAAATAAAAAATTGAAAAAATTCAGGCGCCTGCAGGATAGATCAATGAACAATAATCCGTGGTCCAAAAATGTTTTTGGCGACCTTTCAATTCGTTATCCATTAGTTAATTAACAATTTTTTTACCACGAACATTAACATTGCAAGTGCGATAATTGTTAAACTATTAACCTGAGAATTTTTTCCTTTCGTCGAGCTATTTTTCGAAGGTCTTGGAATGGATTTCCGTTGTGAAATTTGAAAAATTGTTAATTTTCGTTTTGCTATCAACAATTTACCTAGGTGAAAAATTATTCAGCTTCAATTATGTTTTCAAAAGAAAATTTTGAATTATCTCATAAACAACGCATTGGTCTATAACAATTTTTCAAACAATAGGAGGTAATAATTTTGAAGTAGTTTTTGATCATAAGAAAATGGATCAATACTAATATTATAAATTGAAGCTTTATAATTTTTCACTCAAGTAAATTGTTCATAACAAAACGAAAATTAACAATTTTTGAAATTTTCCAATAGGAAGCCATTCTTAGACCTTTGAAAAATAACTCCACGAAAGGAAAACATTCTCAGATTAATAGTTTAACAATTATCGTACTTGCAATGTTAATGTTCGGGCTACTCAAAATTGTTAATTAACTATTGGAGAACTAATTGAAAAATGGGTTCAAGCCCTGTGGACAGGAGATTTCTGGCGCTCTAGTTCAAACAGACACATTATATCTCCGAAAGTATTGGTTTCTCAGAGTTGGGAATTATATCAATGTATTCATATAATAGAACTGCATCCTAAAGGAAATTCAATTCAAATAATAGTTTATTTATCAAGATTAAATGAGCAATCATGAGAATGAGAAAAGCACCATGGAAGAAATCAAATTAAATCTGTCCAATTCTGCCCAATAACGAACTTAACCGAGATAATCATCTCCCTAAACTACTCTGAAAATTTCAACTACCTACCTCATTCCGTTCGAGAGTTATATCTATGTCTATGGATGAAAAGCAGTCTCACTACTATCAGTTCTCTTACTTCATGTTCAGTTCCGAAATGTAAGAATTTTCTGAGAAAAACTAATTTCGGAGCAAACAACTGAGATTTTTCTCACTTCGCTCACAATTCTTCGATAGTAATCATTTTTTAGCGAGGATACCGCTTATAACCCGGTTATTAACAACGGTTTGTCATCAATGTCAAAATTTGTTCCCCCACCACATGACCGCGTAAGGTTGTATGTGTTTTCACTAAAACGTCAACGGTTAACCGTAGTCCTAGTAGTAATATTTGTTTACTTTTTATTATGCAAACCTTACTTATTCTAACGTTTGATAAACAATTAACATGAATTACATGCAAATGTTGAATTTATTTGACGAAATGCTATTCACTAACGAGAATTATTGTGTCTTATTGGAATTTCTCAACAGTGTATTACATCCAAATAATAGTCCCACTTCCCAGTACTGATAGCACTATTCAAATTATGGATAATGCACTTCAGGCTAGACCTAGGAGATATCTGGCTTGAAATATAGGTATACTGAAGTTGTATTTTTTCAATTGTTTCGAATGAAAAAAGAAACCTTCAAAAATTAAATTTGTTTGATGAAATTATAGAAAATGATTCTCACCAACTAATTAAGAAAAAGTAAAGAGGTGGTACTAACCAGTACAACAAGAACGTAGTCTTCTAGTCTTTTTGTGGTATATATCCAAGCCAGATTGCCTTCATTCTATTACCGTTTAATGAAAGATTCGCTATTTGGCGGTCTGTAATGACGAAGTAATCCCCACTCCTTGGTTGTTTAGAGTATATTAAAAAAATTCCACGCTTTCCTTTGCCACAGCCGTTTTAATTGCTTTCAACAGTTTCAAACTTTTAATACTTTTGACAATTTCAAACTTTCAACAGATGTCAACCGCTAGTAACCCACCTCATGGACCCGGTTATAAATTTTGATACCGGTATCAAATGTCAATATGACAGCTTTGGAGGGGAACTTCCGTTACCGCTTGTAATCACTCTCGCTAAAATGTAGAAATTATAACCGTTTGATACCGGTATTAAGCGGTAACGTCGCTAAAAATCGATTAGTGTCTCAGGAACATCATTTGACATTATGACAATTCATATTCATACATAGAATAATATCATTCTGTGACAACGTTGAAATACGATTTATTATTGAAATTTTGAAAAATCATATCTCCGAAAGTATTAGCTTGTTAGAGTTAAAAATGATATGAGTGGATTCTTATGATAAAATTTTTTATTAAAAAAAATTTAATTTGGAATTTGTTTCGTAAAAAAAAAAATTTTTTTTTGTTACTCCGAAACCATCTGTCCGATTTTGCCCAATAACGAACTTAGCCGAGATATTTATCCCCCAAACCTACTCTGAAAATTTCAACTCTCTAACTCATTCCGTTCGAGAGTTAACGTGCCTACGGCCGGCCGGCCGGACCGGCCGGACAGAATGAATTTCGACCACGGATTCTTGATCAGTGAGTCGAACCAAATCGTTTAAGACCATTTTCATCGAAATATTCGAAAATTACAGACATTTGGGCAAATTGATAAGCACTCAGTTCCGAGGAACTAGAGCGCCAAAAACGAGATAGACATTTTTGGATAAAGGATGATGGTTCATTGATCTATCCTGCAAGCACCTGAATTTCTTCAATTTTTTGTTTCCATATTTAATCAGTTTAAATAATATTCATTCATCAAAGGTGCGAAGGAGGCGAGGCTTGCACAAGCCGGAGTACCCGTTTTCGGACGTATATTAAACCCGCTTGGAATATTATAAATATTGGTCCTACAGTTCCGGCAGTCGATATGTTTTCTTAGGAAATTCCCTCTTCTAGGTGAATCTTTTTTCAAATTTGAATTATCTCAAATAGTTTTTGAGATATTGGTGAGAACCTACACCTCCTTTTTTTTTCACTTAATTGCTTATAACTATTGCAATTTTTGCAAAAACTATCTACATGCCATTCCGAATAGAGTGACACCTCAATCATAATTTTCGGGCAATACGCAAAAATTTTGACCTAAAAAGCACTTGTTGACCAGATTACCAGGAGCTCCTGGAAGACGATTTTGATAGGAGTAATTATTTTTGTGAACAAATGATGGACATGTTGGATAACAATATTATCCAATTAGTAGACGCTTTGTTTTCTGATGAGTGCTTTTTGGGCGCATGTTCTAGGGGAACATCGTCCTATCATTTCGTCCAAATGTCTGTAATTTTCGAATTTCGAGCTGAAAATTGGCTAATAGACTAATTCGGACTCCCTGATCACGAATCCGGTGTCAGATTTTTGGTTGCCGTCCAGCCGGCAGGCCGGCAGGCCGGCCGGTTTTCCGGCCGTAGGCACGATAACAGGAGCACCGAAGGTCCTATCGACTTCAAACTTTCAGGGTAGGTTTCTGATCAAAATGCGACGGTTAAGTTCGTTAACGGGCAAAATCGGCCGGACGGTTTAGGAGTTATAGACATTTAAAATTTTGAGGTTATTTCCCTGATATTTCAAGAACTAAAGAAGATGTTGAATCAAAACTTAGTAGTCAGTTCGAGGATATAAACGCGCAACTTTTGGCAAAATTCTGTTATGATCGAAATGTTGGTAATTTTTAAAAAAATATTTCTTTTAATTTTTTCGAAAAAAAATTTTTTTTTTCGTGAACTATTCATCAGATTGCAACAAAAACTTGTACTAACGTCAATTGTAGTATTTTGCAACATTGTGCAAAATTTTGGCTCTATACGATTTCAATTTCTGGAGATATAAGACAAAATGTGTCAAATTTCCTGGGTCTCTCTCAGTATTTTCATCGATTATTATATAATAATCAATAATATTAAGGTATTCAACATGATACTGCTTTTTTTCTTTACTGGTCAGTACGGGCCACAAGGAAGATGAACATGCGCCCAATAGCTCCTGTCCACAGGGCTTGAACCAATTTTTTTCTCTCAACGGCCATGCTATTCGCCAAAATTGGCGCTACTGGTCTACTGAAAATCATCACTGGATGAGAGAGGAACATACGCAATTCCCTCAAAAGGTTAATGTTTGGGCAGGAAATGTTTGAAACCATATCATGGGCCCCTTTTTCATTGAGGGCAATTTGCACTATATTTACAGTAACCAAGATAATGAATTTATTCCATTTGGCTTTTCCACACTGTATGTAAACATATATATTGAAAAAAGATGAACCGTTATCGAACATACAATTGATTCAATTCTAACAGTCAAATACAATCTAATTTTTGTGAAGTAAAAATATTGAAAACATTCATTTAAACGAAAATTGGCATATTATTCAATTTATTTCTTTTTCGTTCAAAATACGAATATTCCTTTTCAACATACCTCGATTGCTCCCACTGGCATTTCGTGGTTGTTGAGAAATGAAACCATCATTATCATATTTCCATATTATTCAATATTTGCTAACTACAGAATATTGAAATTTTTCGTTATATATTTGGAAATAATATACTAATACTCTAGGGACACACTTTGGATGTACCTAATAATAAAAGTATCATCACATTCTAAAATGATAATGATCCAATTTAATCTGGATCATATTAATTTTACTATATTGAAGATTGCACATCAAAACATATAGATTATATCATATCACTATCGCAGATAGAATTGTATTGATTAAAGGTTAGAATTAGGTATATGATATAATAAATTGTACTTAGTTAGATATTATCATATACGAGGATAGTTCAATGAATTATTGTCCCAGTTGCGTTGAATGACAAATGCAAATGCAGTGTCAGGCAAAAGCTTATTGTTTGACAGTGTGTGCCAATTAGCATCAGCGTATCAGTTCGTGAAACTATCAGAGGTATGATGTAGCAATCCATTATGAAAGTCAAGCTGCATTTAAAGCTCTGAACTCCCATGTTATCGAGTCTAAGCTAATATGGAAGTGCCGAAGAAAACTTACTGAAGTAGGCAAGAACAACAAAGTCTCCTTGGTCTGGGTTCCTGCCCACTCCGTACCCTACTGTGGGGTACGTAGATACACCTACAAAAGTGAATTTCGGATGAAAGAAGAAACTGGAACGGGTATACTATGGAGATCTCTCCCAGGAATTTATCACTCCAAAAAGTTCATCCGGAACTTTGACACTGTAGGATCCAAGAAGTATTATATGGATCTCAGTAAAAACCAGTGGTGGATCGACGATTTCCGGGGCCCTACGCTTGAAAACTTTCGAGCCCCCCCTTTACATTCGGTTTATTCAAAACAAACAAATTTTATTAAAAAAATATAAGGTACATAATTTAAAATAGATATATCAAATGAATTGAAATCAACAATTAATCAACACAAATGTAAACAACTTAACAAGAGTATATAAGGTACAAATTACAAATCAATATTTCTTTCTAAGAAAAACGAATAAACATGAACATGAAAAATTATTACAGCCGGTTTCATAACCAATTTTAAAGTCTCTTTAATTTTAAAGCTTCCTTTAGTTGGACATTTTGGTTTCATAATAGATTTCAGCTTCCTAAAGTTGCTTTAAATTTAAAGATACAATTTCTTGACTTTAGCTGTTTTAAAGTATACATTAGCAATGACATTTTCGTTTCGTTGAGGAATTGACATTTGTCAATAAATATAATAATTATCCGATCCGGCGAATATTGTATTGAATTTTATCCAACAAACTTGGAAAAAATATAATGGAAAATTTTGACAACAACTTCTGCAAACTCTCCGATTTTATGCAACTGGTAATATGCTGATTACTGTGGCAGATTTCATTGGGGTTTCTAAAGCATCTGCGAGTCCTATAATTAAAAGTGTTTCCACGGCCATAGCTTCGCGAAGTGGAACATATATAAAGATGACAGAAAGCAGTGCAGAAATGGAGGAATTAGCTGAAAGCTTTTATAGTTCAATGTTCACTATATCACACATATTAACCAAAACTCAACTAAATATCCAAACGAAAAGAAACTATCAAACGTATTACGAATGAGTTGACGTTAAATAGGTACACAGATAGGTATCAATGTATCATAGAATCATATAAATATTGTAATTGCTGTCAATTTTAGTTCATATAAATCAGTATCAGTCATGCCAATTTCAAATACTTCGCTAAAAGGATACTTTATGTAAAGTCCCCTTGAAGTTTCATTATGAAATTAATATTCTTTTAAGGTAGGCTTTAGCTTGAAGAGCCCTTTATCTAAAGTCTACTTTAGAGGTTTATTATGAAACTGGCTGTTAGAAAATAAAAATAAAATAAAATATGAAATTCAGTCAGACTCAGACATAGTGTGAGAAATGAATAGACCATTAAGTACCTATAGTGAATCAGTCTAACGGGGTATGGCCGAAAATTAAAAAAAAAACGAAACCGTTGGTATCATCAATATTAAAACGAAAATATTCATATATTTAAACCAAAATTATTTGTTTAATAATTTACTATTGAAATCAAATTCGGGAAAATTCGGCCAAAAATTAGTTCCTCGTGTCGAGATCAAGACACTATAAAATAGTCAGAATATTGAGAAATGTAACGCTGAAAACATTCCAAAGCTCGGTTTCGAATACTTGTTTCTTTAGAATAGTAAATGTCTAGTGGAAACTAGAAATTAATAATGGAAAGATTGTATGAAATATTATTCCTAACCTCAGGATTGAACTTGGGATCTCAGTCTCCTAAAGCTGCGTATAAACTATGCGCGGCAAACCCTCGAACATTGATACGCGAGGCGGCATTCCGGTTTTTATACAGGCATGCCTCGAGTGGCAACCCCGTCTACATAGCGCGTGGCCGCCTCACGTATCAATGTTCGAGGGTTTGCCTCGCGTAGTTTATACGCACCTTAAGTCGAACGCTCTACCACTGAGCCAACCGCACTATGCTGAAAAATAAATTATTTTCATTCTTCTCATGTGTTAGCTTCTATGTAAGGGACAATAATTCGTGAACTATCCTCCTATTATTTCAACTATAATTCCATTCAATTCAAGCACTGTACACATAATAAATTTCTCACATCACATTTACCTTAGAACTAAGAAATAACATTTTAACAAAACATAAAATTGATAATATTAAAAAACCAACAAGTTGTGAGCGTTGTGCCAATAGGGTCTCGAAATGGGTTCGTTTACAACTAATGAACAAACAGGAGATTTCAATGACTTGCCGAGAGCTATAGGATGGTTAACATTGCTCAGGCTGGTTGAATTTGTTGGGACCTAGAGAACAGTGATAAAGGCTGAAACACATCTGGTCTGGCTCTCGGCAAGTCGATGAAATCTTCTATTTGTTAATATGATTTGTGAAATCTATGCATAGGTATAATTATTAAAAGAACTCATTTCGATGCCTATTGGCAGAACGCCCAGAACTTGTTGATTTACATAAAATTGAAACCTCAGCTTCTGAAATTATGACTAACAGTGTGTTCAAGATATTATGTGAATGAAAGCCTCAAATCAATTGAGTTTTCCACTTCCATAATTTGCCTCCTTATGAGTAAATGGATATAATATACGAGATGATTAATTTCAGCAATACAACTTGGAGGTGGTTCCGTAAGTGGGTTCTGGCCTTTGCGCCCTTGGTCTATCTTTGTATAAATAACTATTTGACCGACCTTTCATACATGTACATATACTCCAGTCACTTTTATAAAGTCTCCCGGTTGGCCATGATTTAGGTCTATCACGTTTTTGTAACTAAAACACAAGCAGGTTGGCACTTCTGAAATATCGTCAATGTCAAAACAATTCTCTGAGACGTTGCCAATTTCTACTCTCAACAATCAACAAAATTTTCCATCTTGGACAAGATATTGTCACATATCATTATTTTCGAATAATAATGAACTCTTCGCTTTGAAATTGAGAATGCTGAAAGCAGCTTTGTAGAGCCAGAGACAAAGTACCTACACATCAGGAAGTGCTATACAGGACTGAAATCTGCAATAGGCAAAATTAATTCTGTCTTAGGACATGTTAACCTCTCGAATGAAATTACTTAGTTTCCTATCCTATCACTATATTTTATGAAGGATTAACAGTGACTACTACATTTTTAAACTGGTGTATTTCAAGTTATGCAACAAGGTATTTAAATGTTTTCTGTAGGCTTAGGTATCTCTTGAGAATTTCGAAAAGTGGGAATTCCATAGGTGCGTCTGTTCCTTTAGCCGGGATATTCAGGTACTTTTATTCTTTTTTCAAATGAACTATCACAAAGTAACGGTCTACTGTATCCATCATTTTTCATTAAAATTTCAACACTTGGTTCTTGATTTCCATGCAAGAAAATAGCATAACTGAATCTTCCAACCAGTTTATATACGTGAAATATTTTCCATAGTACCAACAGATGAACAATTTTCTTGAACAGTCGCCAGGTCTTTGGAATTGTTGAATTCACATAATATCTTCTCAAATCCATTATTTTTTCCAAGAAAATTCACATTGTGAAAAATACGTAATTACTACGACTTTATAAAAAGTGAATGGAGTATACATACTTCTACAGAGTGGCCATCTGAAAACGTGCCAGAGGTAATCATAGGTAACAGAATTTGAGCAAACAAGTCTATTTTCGATTGTTACACGGCCATTAGGTCCTTTTGTACTACATATGAAAGCCTATCTGATTATAATGTATTGAAAGTTACCAAAAATACGGTTCTTCAGTATCATTTTCATCAAATCCATCTACTTCGCTTTTTTGGCACTAGTAAACCGTCCGTATTTTAAATTTTTCTCATTAATAATATATCCATTTCACTTAATTGGTTTATACGGGGCGAGTCTTCAAGTTGTACAATAATTTCAACCATAAATTGTGTTCATCAAATAAAGCTTAATTTAAAATTTTCATTTGCCATTTTTCCTATTCGGAAAAAGTTAAAGGCGTTTTAAGATTCTACAATGTGCTTATACATTGTTCAACACAGATAACTCTTACTGCGTGCGACGTTTTCATGCGGCATTGTCCAACTTTGTTCCACGCTTTGGCATATATGTCACTCGAAGGGAATACATTTTCTATTACTTTAATTGTGAAAGAGAAGCAAGTGCGGCAACGTGGATATAACTTGATTCAAAGCCTTTTCTAGCTCAGGGCTAGCTCTTTCATTAGTTTTCATAACATTCAACTTTGAATATCAAAAATAAATAATTAAATTTTCTGAAATGAGTGAAGATTTATATAATGACGTGAGATAAACTTTATCTGCTTTCTTTATACTAATTTCCCATAATTTTATGAATCGTTGAGTCTATAAGAAGGAAACCAGAGGAAGGTCAGACGATATACTTATAGAAAACTTCACACAAAAATTAAATTCATTCAGAACAACCAGCTTGAAGCTTCGATGGAATAATAATGATAATAATATTTTTATGGAATTTCAACAGATGTATTGCCCACGTGTTCCGCAAGGAACAGCGTGATACCATTTTGCCCGGATGTCTGTATTTTTGGAATTTTTTGCCGAAAATAGTCGCAAACTATTGGGTTCGACTCACTGACTCCTGGCCTTACGAGCAACAATTTCCTTTTTGAATTCAAATATTGAAGGGATTTCTGAGAACAATATCTCTGAGAACAATATCTCTAAGAACAATATCTTTGAGAACTAGCGGAGGCGATTGTTCTCCAAGAGATCCCATGCGCCTACAGAAGAGTATATTTGTGAGAGGAGACTTTTGAAAGGTTATGTATTATTTTAAGTCTGTTCGTTCATCTCCTCTTGTCTTTTCATTTTTCAGGTTGAGTTTCGGGTACCTTGGAGAAACCTCTCCTTTTTTTGACGAAGGAGTCCATATTGAAGCAATAAATGCCTATCAATATTTCTAAATTTCAGCAAATTTTGTGAACAATAGTTACCTACAAATCACAACACTCACGGAGATAAAGGTTTTTTTTGCTGAGGTTTTTCCCTAAGCTCTTGTATCATACGTAGAAGTGTATGGTACCCCGTTACACCAACCTCTACTAACACATATATACCACATTAGGCGGGAAATTTGAATTACGATCCATCCGTGGATCCGAGCACTGAATTCCCCATGCATTTTTTATGGACCTAAAATTTACGCGAATTTCTCGCCTGTTTTTAGATACTTTGGCTAATTTCTTAAGGTTTATTTCGGTTGAAATATATTCAGTGAACCTTTCTCAACAATCTAGAATACAGTGTTCATAACGAAATTGTATATTTGCAAGATAATTAATAAATATAAAAGTGTTCACCAAATTCGATTGACGTATGTCTTAGCTCACTCGAAATCAGTCAAAAATAATAACATAACCCTGATTCGAATCTGAAAAAATGGTGTATGAACAAGAGTTTTATTTGATAAGAGGAATCTATGGTTGAAAGTTGAAATTAATGTACAACTTGAAGACTCGCCCTGTATAGTTAATGTACAAATAAATATATCAGTATGCCTTTTGTGTATAATGTCTACATTGTCTACATATCGATTCAATTTGAATCGCCCTCTTCTTTGTGTTCTTCGTTTTCTTGCTTTATTCTTTTGCGATGCTTCAGATCATTACTCAGCTTCTTATACGATAGTGGCAGGTGGTTGTTAGGAGCGATCATCAGCAGATTGTTACCATTCTTGTCGCAGAAATACGGATGGTTGTTGAGCGAAACTAAATGCCTCCTCAATCTGATTCTTGAGTGTACATTTCTAGAGCAGAAATGCGATTCTGCTGATACCGATTCGTACGTAATGACAACATCGTTCCGGTTCTCCTGTTGCCATTCTACAATGCTACTCAATAATTTGATATATCTGAAAAATATTAAAGACTATTATTGTACAATTTCTCACTTTTCCATGCGATTATCCAGTTATGAGATAGTCCAGTCTAGTTAAGTACAGGTGTCCCAATTTTTTACGTCCTCGTTTGCAAACACCGTCATATTAGGAGATATGAGGATGCAGATTACATATTCTTGTCCTACTTCTTTGTGAAACGAATAATGCTAAAATGAGGCCTTTGCAATCTTCACCTAGTAGCGGAGAAATTGATCACTTTCTGATCATCCTTCATATATCAGTTCAACGTACCTATACCTAGTTTAATCGTGATGGCGGTTCACGGTAGAGTTTTTCACGTAGAGTTCAGTAAAGTTATCGATTCTGTACCATCAATGACAGTTATCTAGTTGCCCATTCCATAGGAAGGTTCCTCTTTTTGAATGCATTTTAACAATATACAGGGTGATTCACGAAGACCGTTCGTAAGAATATTTCAAAGAAAGACACGAGATAAACACTTGAATGGTTAAGTTTTGTTAGGAGAGATGAATTCTTGGAAATCTCAGATTCGGAAATTACACCAACTTTAGTTTTTTTAATGTAATACCCTGATTTTTCATTGATAATCAGATTACCCATTGAATTCTACATTGTTGTAATGTATCACTTACATATTATTCTCAGAAAATTCGTGTGAAATCTGATAAAAACCCTTTAAAATTTCTCAAATAAGGCTTCATTCCAACGTTAATAACTTGTATATTTTTGCATGAAAATGAATGAATGAAAATATTCAATTGAACGTTCAAGGTACCTATCTCTATTTCAATATCAAAGGCAGTCATGACTAAAACCTCAAAACTGTTTTTTTTCAAATGAGAACCCATTTTTTTATTAGTCAGCTGGAATCTATGTTGAAAAATAGTGTATTCCTTATAATACAAACTACTGCTCTGAAATGCTTATTGCCCAAGATATTCGGTAAGTAAAGCAGTAGTATATTATAAAGCAGCAGTATATTATAAAAAATACCCTATTTTTTCGCGTATGTTCTGGGGAACATCGCATTATCATTTTGTCCAAATGTCTGTAATTTTCGAATTTTTTGCCGAGAATGGTCTCAAACGAATAGGTTCAACTCACTGATGAAGAAATTGAGATCAAACTAGATTCTGTCTGGCCTGCCGTCCGTTGTCACGATAAACTGAGTAACGGAGAAAAATTTTGATCTAATTGTTCATTAACTAAATTACCCGTATGGTTTTTCCCTATTTATTTCAATTATTCACAATAATTGAGTTGCGCCCCTTCATTTAATTTGTGTAGAATTTCGAAATCCCTACCGCTAATAAATGATTCGAATAATTGGAATTAATTTTTTAATCTTGGTAGCAGTGATGATGCTCGTGTTCTTAAAACACGCGAGCGGATCATCTACGTATCTAAACCAATATACGAATTTGAAAAAAATAGTATGTGTCTTATGCGGCCCATACACATGCTACTTTTTCGGCGTTCTGGCAGCTAGCGATGCCATTGGCGACCAAAACGCCCAAAAGTCGCTCGAAAAACGCCTGTGTATGTGTATCCGCTACCACGCTGGCGATTCGCCGAGCAGAACGCAACGCCGGACGCCAAGATCAGACGTGTTTGATTTTAGCGTCAGGATAGCCGGCAAAACGTTTGAAAAACGCTTGTGTGTGTGTGTGCGAACCTCAACAATGGCTGAAAATCGACGCTTTGCACACCCCTCGCGTCAGCGAATGGCGAGCTACTAAGACGCTTGTGTGTGGTCATAATTCCATGAGCGTCTAGAACGCTCGTAAAACGCCAGCTACCAGAACGCCGAAAAAGTAGCATGTGTATGGGCCGCATTAGGGATGGCTTCTACGTCTCTGGGAGATCTCTGCACTGCCTGGAATAATATACAGGGTGCGGCAGAACCAATTGAGTAGTTTGGAGAGGCAGTTGGGGGGGGTAGGCAGCAGCAGTAGGTCGACTTTTGTTCTGTTGGCATCCCCATGTCAGTGCCCAACATTTGTACCAGAGTGCATCGCGACTTGTAACGTTCGTTTGTTTACCTTCAGCTTGCGATAAGGTTATCGTTCGTGTTGATATTGAATTTGAGGTTGGGTCTCAGTGGTACCAATCGACGCTAAATAATTATTGTATTCGAAGGGCCGAATGACTGTTGGCAGTATTGTTGTATTATGACAGTCTGAAATTTAGTGAGTGCGTCGGTCAGGTGAAGTCGTCCATTTTGTGAACATTCAACGAAGGAAGCATAGGTTGAACGTATTTTCGGAACTCTGGTAGAATTATTGGAATCTTCTTGATTGGATATAGTTTCGAAAATCGGATTAAGAGTGAGAGTTATATTGGTTTGATTGGGAAGGATAACAGATAACCGTCACTTGTCTCGAAAGAGGATATAGAAGCCTTTTGCAAATCCGAGTTGAACACGTGAACGATCTTGGCGGCTTGGTCAGGTATGTGTTGGATGTTTTATTCTCGTCATTTCTAGTGGAAACAATTCAGGTCGTAATTATATTTCTATATCCAGAACATCGCTGTGTGCCTGAAGAATTATTTGGTGGAGGCACGGCCAGATTTGGTTTCGAGGCAAACGTGTGCAGGACAACCCCGAACATCAGGGTATGTACGAATTCTATAACTATTGCATAACAACGAATAATTGGTCTGATTAATATTCTGATAACCGAAATTATTATGTGTTGAGAAAATTCATTTGTTTCTTATCCGAGAGAAGTCACTGATGATTTCTTTTCTGTCATCAGGGTTTTTGTGCCAGCACGATTTTTTTTGTGTCAGGAAGAGAGGGATTTTTACGTCAGGAGGAGTAGCACTGAGGCATTCGAGTATATACAAGGTGGTCCATAAGTAACGCTGTGAGACAGCCAACGCAGGGTTGCAGATCCCGAGTATATACAAGGTGGTCAGTAAGCAACGCTGTGGGACATTCAATCGAGGGTTGCAGACTACGAGCACAGACGGAAGGAGAACAGTATTGCGAGACCATCGAAGCAATACTACGTTCAGGCATAAGGAATAGCACGCAAGTTATAGAAAGCATATCTCGAAAAATCTTATACCTGCTATATATATATAACTTGAACATATATTGTCATCAATTGTGTAAATTATTGTTGTTGTAAAGCGGAAATTGGGGAAAGATTTGCGTAAATCATACAAGATCATAGATAAGAAACGTGGATGCGCCTGAGCTCAAGCGACGCGTATTTGAATCAGAGAGAAATATCTACGTACAATTTCCGTCACCCTCATTCAGGGTTTCACAGTAGTTATATTTTGTTGAATCTAGAGACCTGGGTTGTAAGCTACTGGAATAAATTGTTTGTTTTTAGCGTGAATATTCTTTTGGTGGATTTAGGAATTATTACATTACGCTGGGGTATCTGGGAGACTTAAATTTACCTGGCGCCCATTTACTAGGATCCCTTTTTAGAAACCCACTCCCATCTCCACTGGAGCTAGACCGCGGATCCCCGAGTTCTAGTAGCTCCGAATTTAACCACTGCGACTTGGGAACAGTCGTATGTCGTTATAGACTTTGCCATGCGTGCATTTGATTAAAATAACCGATCTGCGGCGCCAAGAGCTTTTCGGTTCAACGTTCAACTGCAGTTGGATCGAAACTGCTAGCCAGTATAAAATGGTAAGTCCTACTGATTTCAAAAGTAAGAAAATTTGTTTCAGCTGGCTTCCAAACTGCTTAACTGGTACTGTCGTACCCTGTACTATTGATTCATAATACATACATGGCTCACTCACGGTGAAAATTAAATTTTCAAGAAAATTATATTTTCACGCCAAATCTGTGGAATGAAATTTTCGAGTGATATATATTTTTGCAAATCACTAACACCTGTTATAATTAGAGTACCTACTGTCATTGATAGAACCGACTCGAATACGTCATTGAATGCTTAAACTCTATCAAGGACTGTCAACATGAATTTAATAGGTATGCGTATGAAGGAGATGATCAGAAAATACACATTTTCAATTTCACCCTGTTTTTCCGAACCTAGAAGGGATATCGAGAAATGACGGAGTTTCCACTCCAAGACATCGAAATTGGGACCATCTGTACTTGTCCTGAATATCACAATAGTAAAATTATGTTAGAATTCCATAAATATCGAATGAATGAAATTGAAAGATATTTCTTGCAAACAAGCATTTTTTTCTTCATAGCCCATGAAGCCCAATCACATTCTCGTCATTTATACACTAACCTAGACTCCAGAACAATTAGGAATACCTGTTTATAAGAAATACTATGTACAGAACTCCAGAGTGAAAATTACGGATTTCTCAATTATTTTGTTGTTTGTATGCTCATCCTACCTCCAAATCTCAACTTTCGAGTACTAACTACTTTGAGAAGTACCTACCTAGTTTTATACACAGATCTGCACCCCCTGTTATGGTAATTGGAAGGTGAAAAGGTGTCAGAATTTTTCTTTTGTTTGTTAGCTTATAATTATCAAATTTAAGATTTCTAGGTATTCTGGGAATTTGCCCAGTTTTATTGATTTAATATTCAGACTTGCACCTCCGATAAGGGGGGTTAGAGGATGAAAATTACAGATATCTCAAATTTTTTGTTTTTTGTATGCTTGAATCCTAGCCTACCTACCAAATCTCACCTTCTATTACTTTGGTAAGTACCCTAGTTTTATTCATAGATCTGCACCCCCCGTTATGTGGGTTGGAGGGTGAAAATTACAGATTTCTCGATTTTGCCGTTTTTTGCATGCTTATCCTAGCCTGCGTACCAAATCTCAGCTTTCAAGAAATTCGGAAAGTACTCTCTCTATAAACAGAGTTGCACGCCCCTTTGTAGGGTTTGGAGGATGAATTTGGCATATTTCTTAATTTTCCTGTTTTTTGTTCGCTCATTCTAGATTACGTTTACCAAATTCCAGCTTTCTAGGACTACGGGAAGTACTCCAGTTCCATACACAGATCTGCACCACCCTCTACGGGGCTTGGAGGGTGAAAGTTGCAGATTTATTAATTTTTAACTAATTTGTTCGCTCACCCTAGTCATACCAAGTTTCAGATTTCTAGGACTTCCGAACATACTTTAGTTTTTGGAATATACAGACAAGCACCCAACCCCCTCCCCAATCCACAGCATGTTTCGTGTGCTGACTTGCTCATGCGGTACATTTGGTATTTTTACCGCCAGTGGTGCCAGTGCCCTGTCAGCAGTCTACCGGACGCTCAGCTCGTGGCAGCTGCAGAAGCTTTCTGGTATAGTATGGCGAAAAAAGTACGAATCTTTTTTCCTGTTTAAGTTCTGAAGTATTTCTCCTAAGATCTATTAGATTATTTAGGTCCCATTGTTGCACCGCTGCCTTGTAGTGGTATTTTCCAAGCCCACAGAAAAGGGTTCTGGTCCAGCAGGTATTACTCCAAGGAGCCTCTTTTCGCAAGTTCATTGGTCTCCTCATTTCCTTCAATACCACAGTGCTCTGGCACCCATAGAAGAGTCCACTTAGTACTCTAGCCCAGTGCGTCCCAAACTGTGCGTCGCGACACCCTGGGGCGTCGCGACATTGTCCCAGGGGCGTCTCATGTCGATGCATTGGTAAATATTTTTGGGGGCTGAGTTGAGGGGCATCGTACAAAAATGGCAAAGTCCCAAGGGCGTCACAGTAAAAATGAGTTTGGGAAGCCCTGCTCCAGCCAATTATTTCATGGTATTTTGGCATTGCCAGGACAGTAGAGAACCTTGGATGGGTGATTCCAGGTCTCCAGGTGTGTGCCCCCTTAAGGTTCCTTTTCAGTGACTCTTGAGAACACATTTAGACAGCTAGTGCCTCTGCCTGAATTTTGGACCATATACCCCAATAAGTCCTTCCTTATCTGATTTTGATCCATCCGTATACCAAATGGATGACTTTTTGTCCAATCATATGATGGCTTTGCCAAGAGATTTAAGTCCAGTTGGTTCAGTAACCTGCAGCAGCAGCTGCTAGAACAGCATCATCAACAATATTCTTTATTTGAATTGAATACCTTCACTCCTTCAATGCTCGAATATAATAGAGTCGTTCGGCTTCATTCGTGACGTCTACACTGCAAAACCAATCTGGCCGTCATGCCAAACCGAACGTGCCACCTGGAATTGGCCAAATAATGCCACCTGGCATAGTATGGATGCGACTTAAGACTTCTGGAAGCACCCTAAATGTTTTGAAGATCATTTAGGCAGTCAGTTGGCAAAATTAACCTATTTCAGGTATTAATAGAAACTGAAGTATGAAAGTTAAGCAAATTGAACTTATTCCGCCGTATTCACAAAGCATTAAATCTCCGTAAAGTCCTAACTGAGGTCCTCAGTTGAGGATAAATTTGAATCGCAACCCCAGTTAACGTATTTAACGGTGTTGGAACAGGCCTGTTTCACAGGTCTGAGGTTGCGATTCAAATTTATCCTTAACTGAGGACCTCAGTTACGACTTAACGGAAATTGAATGCTTTGTGAATACGGCAGAGTGTGTGTTATGAGTTTACTACATCCTATCCCGAGAATTTGGGTTCTCTAGTGTTATCCAGACCAAAACTATGAGAATTTGAGAATACGACAAAACAAAAGAAAGGTAGGTAGTGTTCTGTTTGGCTCTCCTTGGCTTAATGTTGCTAATGAGTTTTAAGTTATAGGAAACGAAACGTCTGTATGATATTATATTTGAATGATATATTCGTTGTTATCAGGTTTTCAATTTTTTTTCAGTTCGATGATTGAATATCCGTTGATCACATTTCCATTTGTAATTTATAGAAACTAAGTTTTTTCTCTCGTCACATAATATTATATTCAATACCCATATCTTCTTAAAAAATCCGATAGGGATTGATCAATTTCATTAAGATATACAAATGACCATTGCTAATATTACGACTTATCCTGACAAATAACAAGATAATGTCGGCCACCGAGGTTTCTTACACATCCGAGGCGTGTTTGAAATTTTGAAATGTCATTCCGGATGGAATTCGATAAGATAAGAATCATGTGCAAATGCCTCGAAATAATAATCACAATAAATATTTCAACATCCTGAATAATGGAGAACTTACCTTATTGCCATCCTCAGTATTTCATTCTTCGATAATTTTTTGTCGGGAGGATGTGTTGGAACTAATTTCCTCAGTTCACCGAATGCTCCACTAACATTTTGTTGTCTCCATCTTTCTCGTGTATTTGTAAATATTTTTCTTGTTATTCCTCGATGCGGTGTAGACTCCACAAATGGCGCCTGTGAGGAATATAATTAATGCACTGACTAACAGCAAGAGCATAGAAGTAAGATGTGTTGTAACTTCAACCGGCTCGAGGGACCAATTAAATCATGAAAGATGTTGTAGCTTTGTCGCGTTGTTGAAGTGGAGTTAAATACTCGCGGAACCATCGAGCCCAGAAATGCTCTATCATCTGCTGTACAAGGTGGTAACTTGACATACTATCACATCTAACTCGCTGTACATCCTCTTGAGGTGGTGCAGCCAATGAATGGTCGATCAGGACGTGTGAAGGGGAGAGGGGTAACCGATCATTGGGGTCATTAGATAACGGGGTGAGAGGACGAGAATTCAAACAAGCTTCGTTTTTGAAAATGTCTCGTGAAGATATATGGTTCGAATTTATATATTCGGTCATGAATGCACTGTTGACTAGTTTCAAATCTGTGTCCTTAAATAATCTATTCTCGAGGTATTTGTACCCTTTAAGCGCAGCCGAATAGGAACCACCGAAATCGAAGATTTCTCGTACAAAAGGTCTTATTATGAATTTACCGTTTTTATCGCGGGTTGTTGTTCGAACGAAGAAGTCTTCAGCTGACCTTTGTTCCGCTGACAGATATTTATTTGGTAGTTCTTCGAGTTCCCAAAAATTCTTCGAATTACCTTTAAGCTCGCCGTTATTTAAGCTAGCTACATTACAAATTTCACGCTTTTTTGAATGTGTAAGAGCTACTGTGCCCGCTAATATCCAACCTAAATCTTGTAGCAGCAAGGAATCACTCAACTTAATCTGATTAGAACGAATTAATTCAGAAAAGATGTTTGCGCCTAGTAGAAAATCTATTTCCTCCGATACGTTGATGTGAGGATCAGCTAAATGAACATCTGATGGAAGTGAAACTAGTTTCTTGTCGAATGTTGAAGAAGGAATTTTTTCAGTAACGTTGGGCAAAACGGGAAATGATAAGTCATTCGTAAATGCACTATTGCAGGACTTTCCTGTTTCCTTAGTTCGATGAGTAATTTTTGTTACCTGATTGTTTACTCCCAAAAGGGGTAACGTACAATTTTCCAATTTTAAATTCAGAAGGTTTGCTAGCCTACCGGAAATAGTATTACTTTGACTACCAGAGTCCAACAGTGCCTTGCAAATATAAGGATTTCTTTCAGAATCGAAAATAATGAGCTTCGCATTAGATAATAACACCAATCGTTTGGAGTTTTGTATTTTCTTGAAATTTGACGTCTGCGCTATTGTGTTGTTCACTGAACTTCGCTCTGAGCTACCTGCTGTGGCCGCTTTAAATGGCCGAGGCGATTCTTTAAGAATTTCTGGAATTTCATGAGCTGATTCTTCGGGATGCAAAAGCGTACTATGCCTTCTGCCACATTTTTTACAATTGGAAGAATTGCATTCTAGTTTGCTGTGGCCAGATCTTAAGCAATTAAAACACAATCTTCGCAATTTTGCTGCTTCATATCTTTCGGGGATTGATAATTTCAAAAACCCGGGACAATTGAAAATAAAATGAGGCCCTTTGCAAAGATTACATTTTTTGCCTTGATTTTTCGCGACTATTGAGTGTTACCTTTCAACTCTAACTTCAACCTCAACTTTTTGAGGTGCCTTTCTCGCGGGATTTAAACTCTCAAATTTTCCTGAGAACACTGGGAAATTTAACTGAGGTACATTAATATTCTTCAACGGATCTGCATTGACATTTGAGGGATTCGCTTGCTCTATGATTGAATAATATTGATTTTCTATAGCTTCTCTAAATGGTTCTTCCTCCATATCTATAAGTTCAATTTCTGTTTGTATGTCCTCGAAATCGTCATAGTATTTGTTGGTTCTTTCCAGTATTGATTCTAATAATTCAATTCTATTATGATTTGTTACATCATCCAAAATGGTTTCGAAACTTGTGAACTGCGCTTTTATGGTACTTCTCTTTTGTCTTAACGCGGACAACTGTGCGATGAAGAGTTGGTGCTGCTTTCTGGATATAAGTATCTCGACGTGTCTTCGTTTCTACTGTTGATTCTTTATCCGGTTCGATCAGGACCAAAAATGTTGTAGCTTCATCCGGCCCGAAGGACCAAAAATGTTGTAACTTCAACCGGCTCAAGGGACCAATTAAATCATGAAAGATGTTGTAGCTTCAAGCGGGTCGAGGGACCAAAATTGTTGTAACTTTAAAATGGGTGTTTCCTACGCACAACGATTTGGTAGGAAATTGATAGAGCCAACTTGGTTGATTTGGGTGGTTGAATTTATCTCCTCTTGTGTGTACTGTGTTGTACGAGCACAGACACTTGTGGATTATAAAAATAACTGTAGCTAGTGGACTGTAAATTTGAAACTAAAATGTGGTAAGTCTTACCCTTCTGCTACTACGTGCGACTTCTCACAACTCTCTTAAGTTAATAATGTTTACAAGAACAAAAATGGATGCTCACTTAAGCCAGCTCCCTAGGGGGTGCTGGGGTGAAAATGCGCCAACACAATGCGCAAGCATCTTGCGCATTGATGCTTAATACATAGGCGTCGATCTAGCAAGGGAGGTGCTTGGCCAGTGGCGGAACATTTCTTAACAAGATGTATTATTGAAATTTTGAAAAATCATATCTCCGAAAGTGTTAGCTTGCTAGTAGTGGCGTAGTATTTTTTTCTCCTAATATATTCAATGCGAAACCCGTATGAGAAAATGAAAATTTTTGTACATCACAAAATGCACCTCGATGCATAGAAAACATGTACCAATGACGTCTACAATATTATCTCAGTTATTATTAAAAAATTGATTTTTTTGAAAATTTTATCACCCGGTATCTCAAAAGTTGAGACATTTAGGACATACTTTCATAGGAAGTTATTTCTAAAATAAGTCAAAGAATCACCCCCTTAAGTATTAGCATATCTTCAAGGAACACCTTGTATAACAACATACCTCTGACAGCCCCAAAAATTAAAATTGGTTCGAACACTGACGTAAAGTCAGGAGCTTTTGCGCGCATATTGTATTGTCTTGTCTATTCATCTCTATTGGACACCCTTAAGGCCGATTCATATTATACGTCCCGCTCGGCTCAGCTCAGCAAAATGATAATGCGATGTGTCCACTAGAACATGCGCGCAGAAAGTAGGATGTGCAAAGCATGCAGGATTTTTTCAGGCAATGGAATCCGATCTAGAATTTCAGCCCGCAAGTATATTATTAACACGCAACCCACAAGTTTTTTTTATTATATTTTCTTTTTTTGTTAGCAATCATAATTGGAGCTGCTGTGATTTAATGCATTTATATAATTATTAGAGATAACTCTTGTACTTTGCATGTACTACTGATAATATTTTAGATAACAGTTTCTATACCACAAATTGAAATAATGATTATAATCACTCATTTTGTTTATATTTAGTTGTAATATTAACACTCCACTGTAATCGCAGATAAGTGCAATCGCAGATAAGTGCAAGCATAGTTGATGACATGGATTCATGATGCATTTTGTTTCATTTTCGATTGAATAAGTGTAACTACAGATGGGACTAAAAAAATAAGTGCAAGCATAGTTGATGACATGGATTCAGGATGCATTTTCGTTCATTTTCGATTGAATAAGTGTAACTACAGATGGGACTAAAAAAATAAGTGCAAGCATAGTTGATGACATGGATTCAGGATGCATTTTCGTTCATTTTCGATTGAATAAGTGTAACTACAGTTGAGACTAAAAAAAAATGATGAATGGTGGGTGAATTTGATTTAACTTTCAATATTTTAATGTGAAATCGTGAAAGTGCGGCATACACACAGATGTGTTTTGCAGAAATTTAACATTTCCGTCTTTTCTTAATCGGACCGATAAGTGAAAGTACGGTGGTGACGGAATAAGTGGATGAACAATGTGTGGAATTTTGATTTTCATTTCAAAATTTGTCTGAAATTCGAGAGACTGTGGAAGGACTGAAAGACCATATTAGCACCTCATGTCAATTATGCTGTGTACAAGCCAGTTTCGATGAAATAGTTTAGTTTCCGAAGTGACGTGACCACACAAGTGGTCCTTAGGCCAATTTTGAAATTTACGCTGTACCTTCGGGCATTTTTCGTTATACGCAGACCAAAAGGGATTTAACTGCTGGAGTTTTCGTCTGAGAAGAACTGGATTTTGTGGTGGTGTCTGGTATTCGTCCATAGAATCCCTTTGAGAGGGTTCGTTCATGCGTGGATTGAAGTTGCGATATCTCTTGTGCCATTGGTGCTGGAGAATCAGAGTTTTGTGTGAGGTGTGTGATTTTGAGAAGACTTTCAGGCACGAATGGGCTGCGTATGCACAGAGGAGCTACTTTTTAGTTTATATGGGTTAGATTTGGAGTGGTTTACGTCTAGCGATCATGGGTCTGGTACTGAGCCTCCTATTCACATTGAACAATTTGAATTGAATGATGAGTGGTTCAAGCTCAGTGGATATAGTGAACCAGAGATCTAGTCAGACGGTGGTAGCTACCATTCACTTGTTAGGTCTAAATCCTAAGCGGGCTAAGCTGGCGTAAGTATACAGTAACAAAGCCTAGACCGAACACAACTGATCTTCCTAACTTGCACAAGCTCCTAGGAGCTTCTGAGGAGCCCGTCTGGGGAAAACGAAGTAGGGTCAGTATAATAACAATCATGCCATTCGCAAGTGCGCTAATACAAAAGTAAAAAAACACTGACGCGGGGTCAATCTGTTTTCGCACGCTTGCTAATGAAGCGGCAAAATAGGAAAAAATAAACACTAGAGAGTAGATCAAATCCACCCTGCAAATTTTGAGACTCTAAATTTCTTTATACATCTTCACGGCCAGACAGTATAATAAGTATTGTTATATTTTGACAGGGGATTCTTCATAAGCACCCTGGTACGACTGTTCGAAAATGCTGAAAATTTGAGATAATCGGGACCTACCGTCATCAATAGAGACAATCGGTACCTATATTTTGAAGGGGTAATGAACTAATATAACTTTTTTGTGAGATTTGCGACTTATTCCTTTGATTTTGTAAATCTACTTGAAAAGTAAACTGAAAATTTCAATTCACTCATCTGATTCAGCCAATTTGGGCTATCATAAATCCTTTTATGTGTTCAGGAAAATTATTGATATAGAACGTATACAGGGTGATTCACGAAGACCGTTCGTTAAAATATTTAAAAGGAAGACTCGAGATAAACACTTTTTCAACTAAGCTATGTTTGGAGAGATTAATTCTTGGAAAAAAATTCAGCTTCATTCGACTTCCGGTTTCACCGGAAATGATACCAACTTTCGTGCTCTTGTTCCTCGGAACAAGTGCTTATCAATTTGCCCAAACGTCTGTAATTTTCGAATTTTTGACTGAAAATGATCTTAAACGATTTGGTTCGACTCACTGATTAAGAATACGTAGTCGAAATCGATTCTGTCCGGCCGGCCGTTAACACGATAACTCTCGAACGGAATGAGCTAGATTCCTAGTTGAAATTTTCAGAATAGGTTTGGGAGATAAATAAGTTTTTTTCAAGATCCATTTTTTTTTAAGATGCAGTTAGTACCATTTTTAACTCCAATGAATCAAAACTTTCGGAGATATGATTTCTCAAAGTTTCAATAATAAATCGTACTTCTGTGTTTTCACAGAATGCGATAATTATTCTATCTTTGAATTATTATAATATGATCTGTGTTGATATATGTCAACTTATTTTCCCGAGACATGATATGTCAAATTTTGATATTTAATGCCCATGATTAATCCATATGATGATGAGGATGGTAATAGTAAGTTAATAATATTGAGTTCAGAATATCTGCAGTAAAAACAAAAGTATTGGCTTAAGTTTCAATTGATATAATATAATTTTCAGAGTGGATTTGAGGAAAAAATATATCATTCATCATAGAATTGAGGAACGAATATCTCGGATGAGTTCGTTGTTGGTAAAAATTGGTCTATTGGTTTTGGATTAATAATTTTTGGCACTCTTGTTGAATTTAAATTCTTTTATGATGCTTGAATTAAATTTCTGCTATTATGAAATTCTATCATAAGAATCCATTAATATAATTCCCAACTCTTACCAATACTTTCGAAAATATGATTTGTCAAAGTTTGAACAAGAGCGCCAAAGCTCCTGTCCGCAGGGCTTGAACCAACTTTTTTAAATGTAATATCCAGTTTTCTCATTGATAATCAGATTCTCCATTGAATTCTACATTGTTTAAATGTGTCACTTACATATTATCCTCAGAAAATTCGTGTGAAATCTAAAAAAACCTTTAAATTTCTCAAATGGGGCTTTATTTCAATGACTATTTCACTCCTGTCAAAATCTGAACAACCACAGGCCAAAGACAGCTCATGTTATCGCGAAAACATCAACTGTCTCTTAATAATGATTGGTCTTACAACTTTGCTGTACTCAACGACTCAACGATGGATACGGACGGTTTGAATAATGATAAATATAAATTACAGACGTCAACATGAGTCATTTTGTTCTTGAAATAGTCTAATGAAATATCACTCGTGACTGAATTTATCTCATAAGTCTGTCTTTTATTTCTTAATTCAACTAAGTTTCTTGAAGAAAACACTACTCGTCCTTCGGACTCATGGTGTTTTCAAGCAACTCAGTTTCGTTAAGAAATAAGTCGACAGACTTATCGCGAAAATTCTGTCACTAGTGATATTACTACTGACAATAACATGTAGATTTTTGGTGGAAAATTCCTAATTTTCTAGCTTCTATCAGAAGACGTACCAATTTTTCTCCTTCGTTGATTAAAAATTCAATTGAACGTACAGGGTGTTTCTATTTCAATGTCAAAGTGAGTCACGACAAAAACCTCAAAACTCATTTTTTTCAAATGAGAACCCATTTTTTTTAACTGGTCTGCTGGAATCTACGTTAAAAAAAAGTGTATTTTTTATAATACATACTATACTGCTTTACTTATCGAATATCTGGGGAAATAAGCATTTCAGAGCAGTAGTATGTACATTGATACACTATTTTTTAACGTAGATTCCAACTGACCAATAAAAAAAGTTTTCAGGTTCGAGGTTTATGACTGACTTTGACATTGAAATAGAAACACCCTGTATGTTCAATTGAATTCTGAATTAACGAAGGAGAAGCATTGGTATATCTGATAGGAGGAAAATTAGAAATTTTCATGCAAAATCTACAATTTATCAACATTGTAATGAAGCCCTATTTGAGAAAATTTAAAGGGTTCTTTCAGATTTCACACGAATTTTCTGACAATAATATGTAATTGACAAAACAATGTAGAATTTAATGGGTAATCTGAAATATTCTAACGAACGGTCTTCGTGAAGCACCATGTATAAATGAATCAATATGGTACAATAATTACGGTAAATAGAAATTTAATAGTCTTTACCTGTAGTGAATGAACTGAGGATCGAATAAAATCAGATTTCTTCTCGTCATCGCTATCTGCTACGGAATATTCATCGAAAAACTCATCTTCTTCATCGGACATAGAATCTTGGAGTTCCGATAGTTTACCTGGCGATGAAGGAGTAATTTCCATGCGATCCAAAATGGCACCAGATGATTCAAATGGAGTGATGAGTGGCTGAAATAATGAACAAAAATAAAACAACTGATGTGGCATTATAACCTAAATGGAAGAGGATCATTATACAGGATGCTTTCAAGGATGAGTCTTTTTTTGACAAAAGGTAGAACTCAACAATATATACCATTTTACCTTAAATTGCCTGTACAAAATATGGCATGCTATCAACATTCGAGTCCCAGTCGTCGAGTCGAGCAGACACCCAAAAATTAGAAACTTTTATTACATAAACAAACCGAAAACAACTCAGGGTGGGCTCATTATCTACTATCGGAAACATTTAAAACCAATCGAGATAACGACACATACAATAAACTCAGAGTCACAGGCAATTATACTTAACGACATTACAATTATTAACTTCTACAACGGCCATAAAACCCCCATAGACACGGATGAAATAAATTACCTGATGAGCTTAGGAAAAAAGGTCATAATCGCCGGAGATTTTAATTGCAAACATACTTCCTGGAACTGCATTAACTCAGACACCAACGGTAACAAACTCAAATAAGTGTCCAATACAGGAGAATGGACAACATAATTTACCATGGTAAATTCGATTAAGAGTGTCCAATACAGAAGAATGGACAATAGAACATACGCGCAAAAGCTTCTGACTTCACGTCAGTGCTTGAACCAATTTTTTTTTTCGTGATTTTTTTAAAATTTTCTAGGGGTACGGTTCTCAAAATTTTTTTTTTCGTCATTTTTTTCAAATTTTCCAGGGGTACGGTTCTTACAAAATTTTAAACACGTCAATGCCCAAAAACGAACTCAACTCTCACTTTCGGATACGCAACCTACCCTGAAAATTGCAAGTCCCTATCTCCTTTCGTTCGAAAGTTATCGAGGCAACGGTCACCCATCTACTGAACTCACACAAGAATGCTCGAATCTTCAACAATATTTAACCGATCGTATTAAAACTTGAAACTTGGCAGTAGAGTTAGCTTATGAAGGCTCTTGCAAAATTTCAGCAATTTCAAACGTATAGTTACTGATATATAGAATTTTTTTTTTTTATTTTCAAAGATTTATTAAAAATTTTCTACAAACGCTATCCTCACCAAATTTTGCAAAAATTTTTGCGTTGGCATTCTACAACTAATAACCATGTTTGAATTCAATCGGTTCAGTAATTTTTGAGTTAATGAGGAACAAAAAACCACCAAATTTCAGAAAATTTCAGATGGCTATAACTCTAAAACCGTTTGGCCGATTATGCTCATAAACAAACTGAAATGTCGCGTTCTGGTGCACATCCTAACCTGAAAATTTCAAGCCGCTATCTCATTCCGTTCTCAAGTTATCGTGACAAGAAAAATAGTTTTTAATAATTTTTTTAAAATTTTCTAGCCTTACGATTCGCACAAAATTTCACAAACGTGCTTAGGTTCATATTTTACAATCACCCACCAAGTTTCAGTTCGATCCGATTCATATTGGTTGAAAACAAAATTATTACTCGGAAACCACTGGGCCGATTATGCCCATTAACGAACTTGTCCGTCGTATTGGGATGCGCCACCTACCCTGAAATTTCAAGTCGCTAGCTCATTTCGTTCTCAAGTTATCGTGGCAACGGCCGGACGGCCGGCCGGACAGAATCAAATTTGACCTCGAATTCTTCATTGGGGAGTCAAACTTAATCGTTTGAGACCATTTTTTTCAAAAAATTCGAAAGTTACAGACATTTGGGCAAAACTATAACGCGATGTTCCCCAGAACATACGCGCAAAAATACTTGGACAAAACAAATTTTATTCTAAATTTTCCTAGAAATCTATATACATACTACCCGGCACATGGAGGTACACCTTCAACACTGGACTTTATGATATCCAAAAACCTCAGCATATCGCAACCTTTCACAATTGAGGCGCTCAGACCACTTCCCAGTTTTGGCAGAAATATCAAAAATAAATTCATCCCCTCTACCAAAACAAAATGACTCGTACTACACAAATTGGAAGGAATTTGAAAAACTAACGGAACAAAACTTGAATATAGACAGAAATTTAAACACGACAGATGACATTGACAAATGCATACACAACTTTACGAAACAAATAAAACAAAATCTCTTTAGTGCAACCACAAAAACTATACAACCTTTCAACGAACTAGAAGTTCCCCCAAATATCCTGGAACTAAAAATTTAAAACAAACTACGGAAACGTCTACAACGGAACTACAACATTGGACTCTACCAACAATACAAAGACTCGATCAATCTAGTCAGAAGTGCAATAAAATCTCTTGAAACGACCAAATGGGAAAACTTCACAAAAGACTTGACAAACACAAACAAAATGTGGCAAATAGCGCGCTCACTTAAAGGAAACAAAACATTCGGCATACACACACTACACGGACCTCAAGGTTACATTCTCGAAAACGAAGACAAGGCTCAACATCTAGCTGACACATACGCAAACATACATAACTCAAACCATGAGATGTCCGACAACGAGACCAAAACATTAGTTGAAAGAGCTATCCAAACCTTAAAAACCCAAATCCACGAAATACCTCCCGAGTACCTCACAACTCCTAGGGAAATTAAACATATCATCAAGTCCCTCAAAAACAAGAAAGCCCCAGGAATAGATAAAATCAGAAACCGCACCCTAAAATCACTCCCGCGGAAAGCTATTGTCCAACTCACTTACATCTTCAACAGTTGCCTCAAATTATCATACTTTCCATCCACATGGAAAAATGCTATCGTCCTATCCTTTCAGAAGCCCAAAAAAGATCATAAATATGCCACAAATTACCATCCCATTAGCCTTTTACCGACAATGTCAAAGCTACTCGAAAAGATAGTCTCAAACAGAATAAAAGATCACGAAAACATTCACAATGAAATCATTGATGAACAATTCGGATTCAGATCATCCCACAACACAACCCTCCAACTGGCCACAATTACCGATCAAATCACAAAAAATTTCAATTTCCGAAGAGTCACGGCAATGCTCAATTTAGATATAAAGAAAGCCTTTGACTGCACCGTGTGGCATAAAGGCCTCATATTCAAACTCCTCCAAACCAAACTCCCAATACACATAATCAAAATCATACAATCCACAAGGAGGTATCCTCTCCCCAACCCTCTTCAAATACTACATAAACGACAATCCAAAAACAGACAGAACAAAGCTGAAAATTTTCGCCGACGACACCGCGGTAATAGCATAATCCCTCCATCCAACTCAGGCAGACAAATACATACAAGAGCACATTCAGAAAAATTAAACGCTAATAAAACTACTCTGGTACACTTTACACACAGGATAAAACGAAAATCGACACAAAACGTTACATTCAACGGCCAAACCATAAAACAGCAAAACACAGTCAAATATCTTGGTATAACCCTAGACGACAAACTGAACTATAACTCACACATTAACGACTTATCGCGAAAGGCGTACATAATCCAACGTAACATTCTCCCCTTACTGAACAAGCACAGTAAGCTAAGCCGGAATTCAAAACTTAGAATTTATAATCAAGGAGTCAGACCAGTGTTTTTATATGCGAACCCTATATGGAGCAAGACATCGAACACAAATTTCAAAAAGTTACAGATTATTCAAAATAAATGCCTCCGAATAATTTTAAATAAACCAAGATCCACTAAAATTGAAGACCTACATAAATTCGGAAACGCGGACACGATACGGACATAATTAAAAGTCAGACAATAAAATTTTACAAACACACAACAAAGAAATTGGAAAAAACACAACACCTCGGGACAACGACGGCGGAAAATACAAACATCAAAATTAAACATACATTATCCCATCACCTCATCCTGCAGGAAGATTGTTATCGTTAAAACGACAACAAGAACTCCTGAAATCCTTCATCCCATCTGAGAAGTATATGTCTTTTATTTGATTCGACATACCTCTAGAAAAATTGTCACATTCTTCCACACATCTCATGACAGATACATAATGTTATATTTTTAGATAAGATCCCAGAGATCAGGCACTAAATGTAAATCCTTAATGTAAGCGATTATTTCTTGTATATTTCCCCTTGTAAATAGACCTGTATATATAGTTTAAGAAATTTCAAATTAAAAATTGCTGATGAAAAGCAAAATATGTCATTTATTTGTTTGGCATGCTATCCACCCCCGAAGTCTCCCTACGTTTTCATAGTCGACCTAGAACATGTGAACCATTGATAACGTGTTCCACAACTTTCTTAAAGAATGACAACAATGTAACAGTGACCTACGACCATTATTATCACATAATATATGGTTCGGTTATGCCTAATCCGAAAGTATACAATATTTGAAGACATTTTTTCTTTAGTAATATGATACTTACGAAATTTCGCAGAAATTTGCACGTTGGCATTTTATAGCTATCTACCATGTTTCAATTCGATCAGATCTGCTTTTTTTGAGTTATTGAGGTAACAATATTTCAGATGGGTATAATTCCAAAGTCGCTTGGTCGATTAGGTCCATTAACAAACTTAACCGTCGCATATGGATGCGCCACCTACCCTGAAAATTTCAAGTTGCTCTTTCTTTCCGTTCTAAAGTTATCGTGGCAACCGAACAGAATTATATTAGACCTCAAATTCTTGATCAGGGAGTCGAACCAAATCGTTTGAGACCATTTTTGGCAAACAATTCGAAAATTACAGACATTTGCGCAAAATGATAACACGATGTTCCCCAGAACATACGCGCAAAAAAATATCAAACTCTACGATGGCAATGTCAGACCTATGTAATTATTATTAGTGATTTCTGTAGAAAATTACAGAAATTGGGATGAAATTATAACGCCCAGGAATAAGCGAGCAAAAACTGGACCTCGATATAATTGAAAGGCGCCCCTAATATAAACGACTAATTGCAGGAGGCTACCACCGAACGTGGGAGTTATTTTCCCACTTGACGTGATCATTCAACCGTACGCACAAGCCTTAAGCCTATTAAACTATCCAAAAGCTAATACGTGTGTGAGAAAGGGGATTGAATTCATTGATATGAACCCAGTATATCGCAACAAATAATAAAATGATTTCTATGAGCCGGTCTTCCTCACCCTCTTTTAGGGGTGATGGATTACGGAACTATGTGTTTGAATACAACACCGAGCTAATGTGTTTTTTTTAGGGAATACTCGCACACGAGCAAGCACGTGGATTGCATTTATCCGATGAAGCCACCTGGTTATATTCTTCATCAGCTTTTTTTGCTTTATTGGTTTATTTATTGCTTTTTAGCCTACTTCAAAACCTATTTTCTGTGTGTTCGTACCAGGGTGCTATCGTTTCACCCAAATTCTGCAGTTTTCGAATTTTGAGCGGAAATTGGACTGAATCAAAATCATACAATCCACAAGGAGGTATCCTCTCCCCAACCCTCTTCAAATACTACATAAACGACAATCCAAAAACAGACAGAACAAAGCTGAAAATTTTCGCCGACGACACCGCGGTAATAGCATAATCCCTCCATCCAACTCAGGCAGACAAATACATACAAGAGCACATTCAGAAAAATTAAACGCTAATAAAACTACTCTGGTACACTTTACACACAGGATAAAACGAAAATCGACACAAAACGTTACATTCAACGGCCAAACCATAAAACAGCAAAACACAGTCAAATATCTTGGTATAACCCTAGACGACAAACTGAACTATAACTCACACATTAACGACTTATCGCGAAAGGCGTACATAATCCAACGTAACATTCTCCCCTTACTGAACAAGCACAGTAAGCTAAGCCGGAATTCAAAACTTAGAATTTATAATCAAGGAGTCAGACCAGTGTTTTTATATGCGAACCCTATATGGAGCAAGACATCGAACACAAATTTCAAAAAGTTACAGATTATTCAAAATAAATGCCTCCGAATAATTTTAAATAAACCAAGATCCACTAAAATTGAAGACCTACATAAATTCGGAAACGCGGACACGATACGGACATAATTAAAAGTCAGACAATAAAATTTTACAAACACACAACAAAGAAATTGGAAAAAACACAACACCTCGGGACAACGACGGCGGAAAATACAAACATCAAAATTAAACATACATTATCCCATCACCTCATCCTGCAGGAAGATTGTTATCGTTAAAACGACAACAAGAACTCCTGAAATCCTTCATCCCATCTGAGAAGTATATGTCTTTTATTTGATTCGACATACCTCTAGAAAAATTGTCACATTCTTCCACACATCTCATGACAGATACATAATGTTATATTTTTAGATAAGATCCCAGAGATCAGGCACTAAATGTAAATCCTTAATGTAAGCGATTATTTCTTGTATATTTCCCCTTGTAAATAGACCTGTATATATAGTTTAAGAAATTTCAAATTAAAAATTGCTGATGAAAAGCAAAATATGTCATTTATTTGTTTGGCATGCTATCCACCCCCGAAGTCTCCCTACGTTTTCATAGTCGACCTAGAACATGTGAACCATTGATAACGTGTTCCACAACTTTCTTAAAGAATGACAACAATGTAACAGTGACCTACGACCATTATTATCACATAATATATGGTTCGGTTATGCCTAATCCGAAAGTATACAATATTTGAAGACATTTTTTCTTTAGTAATATGATACTTACGAAATTTCGCAGAAATTTGCACGTTGGCATTTTATAGCTATCTACCATGTTTCAATTCGATCAGATCTGCTTTTTTTGAGTTATTGAGGTAACAATATTTCAGATGGGTATAATTCCAAAGTCGCTTGGTCGATTAGGTCCATTAACAAACTTAACCGTCGCATATGGATGCGCCACCTACCCTGAAAATTTCAAGTTGCTCTTTCTTTCCGTTCTAAAGTTATCGTGGCAACCGAACAGAATTATATTAGACCTCAAATTCTTGATCAGGGAGTCGAACCAAATCGTTTGAGACCATTTTTGGCAAACAATTCGAAAATTACAGACATTTGCGCAAAATGATAACACGATGTTCCCCAGAACATACGCGCAAAAAAATATCAAACTCTACGATGGCAATGTCAGACCTATGTAATTATTATTAGTGATTTCTGTAGAAAATTACAGAAATTGGGATGAAATTATAACGCCCAGGAATAAGCGAGCAAAAACTGGACCTCGATATAATTGAAAGGCGCCCCTAATATAAACGACTAATTGCAGGAGGCTACCACCGAACGTGGGAGTTATTTTCCCACTTGACGTGATCATTCAACCGTACGCACAAGCCTTAAGCCTATTAAACTATCCAAAAGCTAATACGTGTGTGAGAAAGGGGATTGAATTCATTGATATGAACCCAGTATATCGCAACAAATAATAAAATGATTTCTATGAGCCGGTCTTCCTCACCCTCTTTTAGGGGTGATGGATTACGGAACTATGTGTTTGAATACAACACCGAGCTAATGTGTTTTTTTTAGGGAATACTCGCACACGAGCCAGCACGTGGATTGCATTTATCCGATGAAGCCACCTGGTTATATTCTTCATCAGCTTTTTTTGCTTTATTGGTTTATTTATTGCTTTTTAGCCTACTTCAAAACCTATTTTCTGTGTGTTCGTACCAGGGTGCTATCGTTTCACCCAAATTCTGCAGTTTTCGAATTTTGAGCGGAAATTGGACTCAAACAATCGCATTTTTGACGTATGCCGGTTTTATACCGAGGGAATTTAGCTCTCAATGATGAGTTCTAGGAGTTGTATCCATCGGTATAACCGATAGGAGATCTCGTTTTCACAGTCTGATTTCAAGAGCTAAGGGCTGGTTTACACAGCAAATAAAATAAAATAAGAAACAAATTAAAATAATAAAAGAATTAAGGGTTAAGAAGATCGGTTTATACAGATGATCTAAAACAAAATAAGAAATAAGAATGAACCAATCAAATATTTTTGACAGCTTTTTCACAATTTTATGCAAGTTCTGTGAATTTCACTTTATGAACATTTTATGATGAACTATGAGCTATGGACTATTATCATTTTCCAACTAAAATACAATAAAATAAGAAATAAAGATGAGAGATCGCCAACTTTAGTTCTTATTCTTTTTTATTATTTTATCTTATTTCGAGTATAAACGCTCTCATAGAAAATAGAAATGTACATGTTCAACTTTCATATTTTATTGCGCGTATGTTCTGGGGAACATCGCGTTATCATTTTGCCCAAATGTCTGTAAGTTTCGAATTTTTTCACGAAAATGGTCTTAAACGATTCGGTTCGACTCCCCAATAAAGAATTCGAAATCAAATTTGATTCTGTTCGGCCGGCCGTCCGGTCGTTGCCACGATAACTTGAAATCGGAAAGAGCTAGCGACTTGAAGTTTTCAAGGTAGGTGGCGCATGTCTATACGACGGACAAGTTCGTTAATGGGCATAATCGGCCCAATGGTTTCCGAGTGATAATTTTGTTTTCTACTAATATAGATCCGATCGAATTGAAACTTGGTGAATAGTTGTAGAATTTAAACCTATGCACGTCTGTGAAATTTTATGAGAATCGTATCGCTAGAAAATTATTAAAAAATTATTAAAAAATATTTTTGTTGTCACGATAACCTGAGAACGGAAAGAGATAGCGGCTTGAAGATTTCAAGTTAGGTTATGCATCTGAATGCGACATTTGATTTTGTTTATAAGCATAATCGGCCAAACGTTTTAGAGTTATAGCCATCTGAAATTTGATTGTTTTTTGTTCCTCATTAACTCGAAAAATACAAATCCGAATGAATTCACACATGGTTATTAGTTGTAGAATGCCAACGCGAAAATTCTTGCAAAACTTCGTGAGGATAGTATTTGTAGAAATTTTTCAAGAAAAAACTTACGTCTAAAGTAATTTCAAGATACGATATTCATGAAATTCCGCGAAAATTTGCGCGATGGACATTCTTCAAGTAATTACCGAGTTTTAATTGGATCGGATCAGTATATTTTGAGTTATAGAGTAAACACCAACATTTCTGATTTGTATAACTCCAGAACCATTTGGCCTATTAACACGAATGTTGCATTCGGATGAGCCTCTTACCCTAAAAATTGTAAATCGCTATCTCTTTCCATTCTCAAGTTATCATGAGATACATGATAGTGATATGATCCTCATAAAATTTCTCAAACGTTATTATAATCGGAGCTGTATTTTTTGAGTTATCGAGAATAGTATATTCTAAAACAAGTTGCAGAATGGGCTCCTATTAAAACGAATGCGAAATTCGAAAACGAGCGACGGAGGTTCGAGTTTTCGAACGCATGAGTGTTGGAATTGCTCTCTGCAACGAGTATTAGACGATATTTTCTCTATTTCAGGCAAGTTTTGTAATATAGTGTTGAAATTTAATGAAAAATTCGGATTATACATCCTAGTGGCTTTTATATTGTATCTTGGTGTGACTGTTACGAAATTTGACAGATTACGGAATTTGAATTTGAAACGTAGGTAGGGCATGGAGATCAGATTTAAAACAGTTTCTTAATAGCATGAGTGATTCAAAATTAGCAAGAAGGAAATCTCTAATACCATATTTTTTAATGAAAATATAGCTTTTCCTCAACAATTATTTCACTATATCCAGATTATATTGTATTGTCAATTGACGTGTGTTGAAATTTGATAGGATCGAATGTCAGTGCTGACTACCACAAAACGAATAATATAACTAGAAACAATGCGGGAATGAGTTCATTCCAGCACTGTTTTCAGTGCTGGAATGGACTCATTACGATACTGAAATAGAGAAATTAATATTCTAGATGGGTATAACTCCGAAACCGTTGGGCCGATTATACCCAACAACGAACTGAATTGCCCAATTTGGATCCGCAACCTACCCTGAAAATGGCAAGTCTCTATCATGGCAACGATCACCCATCCAGCTACTCACACAAGGCTGCTTGGATCTCCAACAATATAGATCCGATCGTGTTCAATTTTGGAACTACGCTGTAAAGTTAGGTTTTGAAAACTCTCGCAAAAATGTCGGACGAATATTTTTGGCGCTCTAGTTCCTCGGAACTGAGTGCTCATCAATTTGCCCAAATGTCTGTAATTTTCGAATATTTCGATGAAAATGGTCTTAAACGATCTGGTTCGACTCACTGATCAAGAATCCGTGGTCGAAATTCATTCTGTCCGGCCGTCCGGCCGGTCCGGCCGGTCCGGCCGGCTGTAGGCACGATAACTTTCGAACGGAATGAGCTAGAGAGTTCAAATTTTCAGAGTAGGTTTGGGGGATAAATATCTCGGCTAAGTTCGTTATTGAGCAAAATCGGACAGATGGTTTCGGAGTAACAAAAAAAAATTTTTTTTTTTTACAGAACAAATTCCAAATTAAATTTTTTTCAATAAGCAGTGTTATCATAAGAATCCATTCATATCATTTTTAACTCTAACAAGCTAATATTTTTGGAGATATGATTTTTCGAAATTTCAATGTAAATCGTATTTCACAGATTGATATAATTATTCTATGTATGAATTGTCATAATGTCAACTTATGACATGACATGACATTATCTAATCAATCGAAGAATTATGAGAATAAAGTGTATTCCGAAATGTGAGCGAAGTGAGAAAAGTCTCAGTTGTTTGCTCCGAAATTAGTTTTTCTCAGAAAAGTCTTACATTTCAGAACGGAACATGAAGTAAGAGATCTGAGAGTAGTGAGACTGCTTTTCATCCATAGACGAATGCTCAGTTCTCTCAATTTATGACGGGACTGACAGAAGGGAATATTGTAACTTCAAAAATATTGGGGTTGAAATACTCGTATTTTAGCGATGCAACGGGGACCTCACCCGAAAATGTTTGAAAATATTACGTAAATATTGAAAGCATAATTCTGTAGTTCGATAGAGGAGAAAATTTGGTGAACGTAGATCAGGAAATTCTTGATCGATTACAAGGTAATTTTTTATTATTACTTATCTTCTTTCATACATGTTTTATGGAATACCTATACTATTTGTAGGTACTTACGAAACTTGTTTTTTTGGCACTCTAGTTCCTCGGAACAGAGTGCTTATCAATTTGCCCAAGTGTCTGTAATTTTGGAATTTTTGGCTGAAAATGGTCTCAAACGAATTGGTTCGACTCACTGATCAAGAATCCGAGTGCGAAATCGATTCTGTCCGGCCTGCCGACCAGCCATAGGCACGATAACTCTCGAACGAAAGGAGTTAGCGGATTGAAAATTGCAAGGTGGTTTTGGAGCGTAAATATCTCGGACAAGTTCGTTAATGGGCGAAATCCATCAAGGGGTTTCAGAGTTATGGCCGATTTTAGCAAAAAAATTTTTTATGAATATTTCCAAAACCGATTTCTCGAGCTATCTGAAATTTAGCATCAAATTGTAGAATCATGACCTTTATACGCATGTGAAGTTTTGTATTGACCAGATTACCGAAAAGTGTCAATAAAAAAATTTGAAAATGTGGTGCAGTTCTCATTCTCATGATTGCTCATTTAATCTTGATAAATAAACTATTATTTGAATTGAAATTCCTTTATGATGCAGTTCTATCATATGAATACATTGATATAATTCCCAACTCTGAGAAACCAATACCAGATATAATTTGTCTGTTTGAACTACAGCGCCAGAAAGCTCCTGTCCACAGGGCTTGAACCCATTTTTTGATATATAAATTTTTTTTCAATGATTTTTTTATAAGTTTCTAATGATATGATGCTTACGGAATTTAGCAAGAATTGGCATTTCGGCATTCTACAAGTAGGTACACCATGTTTGAATTGGATCGGATCTCTATTTTTTGAGTTATTGATGAAACAATATTTGACAGAAGTAGATATCAGATCTGGCACTCGATTGTAAAATGCCTGATTGAAGGTTTATGCCGAATTTCTGCGGCATCTGATAGATAGTTTATAAAATATAAAATTTTTCTCCCAGGGGTCCCCATAATGATCACTTGATCACAAGATGCCAAATTTGATTACCTATAATAATACATACTTTTTCTTATTATCCTATGAGAGTTTAATTTATTCCATTGCAAGGATATGTATACTTACAAATAAATATGTTAAAATGTACCCCTATAATTTACTTTCCCTGTTTCTGAGTCCTGTATTTTTTAAATAGAGCCTCAAAAACAAAGTGGGGGCCACATTACCACCTTTCAGAGGAGGAGAGACTTCATTCGATTACCCTTTCACTTGGTAAATAATGAACGTTAATAGATATACCGCCGTATTCACAAAGCATTCAATCTTCGTTAAGTCCTAACTGAGGTCCTCAGTTATATATACTGGAATTGCAACCTCAGTTAAAGTGAGAATTAACTTGAAACAGGCCTGTTTCACCACCGTTAAAAACTGAGGTTTGCGATTAATATTCATCCTACAAAAAGACTTCGTTGAATATAAATGTGACCGATAAAAAAAAGGATTTTTCTACAATACTTTATTTGCCCAATATGGGTTGAAATTCTAGTGATACTTCAATAATGGTTCTATTTTCCCTACATCAAATATCAGATCACAATACAACAAAATATTATTAATATAAGGAAAAATATTTCATCATTAAGGCAAAACCTTTTTCGGCATAAAATAACATTTTGAAATAAGTTGATGTACTTTCTCATGAAACACCCAGTATTTAGAAGCCATGCATTTCAAATAATCTAATCAATAATTTTTTGAAATTCAGATTCACAGTTTAATCATTGCGATTTTCTTTTGTTCCATAAGGATAAACGTATTCATGCATAAACAAAAAACATAAACTTTGGTTCACCTGTTCTGCATGTATTACACTTACCATTTTCAATTACCGAAAAACAAACACATCATAAATTAATTAATTCGAGGATCAGTCTTGGCGGGGCTGTTCTTGCACTAAGACTGAATTGGGATGTGTCGAGTCTGATTCGAGGTATCCCTATCCTTAATCACTTGTGGGGAAAGCGGCGGCGGGTATTGAAGATATTTCTCACTACCCTTATCTCACGATTGCAGTCACTCGACCTGGACCAATCCCAGTGCGGAAGGGGAGGGTGTTTGCGGATTCCATCCCTAATTTCGATCCTCCGGCACACAGCTGCACATACAAAATTCGCAATAACTCGTTTGACTTTTTTCTATTTTTCAGTGAATACGACATCGTCAGGTTTGAGGAAAAGTTTCAATCTGTGGACACTTTCATACCAGTTTCTACCGCGTAAGTATCATCAACATATGGTGAGGGGAAGAGTATGCATCTTTAGTTGTTGAGATATGATTGTATCCTTCCAGAAACTCGAGATATTCGACTAATATTTCTCAAATATGAAACACTTAAAAAGCACTGACGTGAAGTCAGGAACTTTTGCGCGCTTGATCTTTTGCATATTCACTCCTCACACACCCTCACGAAATACTGCATGAAATAGCGGTCTGTTTTCAACCGAACAATAGATTTCAATTGGATGGTATCCTATTTTTGGCGCTCTTGTTCCTCGGAGCAGAGTGCTTATCAATTTGCCCAAATGTCTGAAATTTTCGAATTTTTGGCTGAAAATTGTCTTAAGCGATTTGGTTCGACTCGCCGATCAAGAATCCATGGTCAAAATCGATTATGTCCGGCCGTCCGTCCGGCTGTTAAGACAATAACTCTCGAACGGAATGAGCTAGATAGTTGAAATTTTCAGAGTAGGTTGAGGAGATAAATATCATTGATGTCATTCTCCAATATAACAAACTAATACTTTCGGAGATATGATTTTTCAAAATTTCAATAATTTCTCTATTCTATATGATTTCATAGAATACTCTAATTATAATTTCCTGATGTATAAAAATCCAACATGAGATGACCTACGTTTTGAAATTAATTACGAAAATTCTTGAGAATTGACGCACAGAAGCCAAATTGAAAAAGTGAGAAAGCCCTGTGGACAGGAGCTTTGGCGCTCTTGTTCAAACTTTGACAAATTATATCTCCGAAAGTATTGGTTTCTCCGAGTTGGGAATGAGATCAATGTATTCTTATTCAATTTATTTTATTCTATGATGCAATTCTATCATAAGATCCCATAGATATCATTCCCAACTCTGAGAAACCCATACTTTCGGAGATATAATTTGTCAAAGTTTGAACAAGAGCGCTAAAGCTCCTGTCTGTAATCTGACACATAGTGTCTGAAATATGACATTTTTGAAGACAAATTTTCTTTTTTGGCGCTCATGTTCCTCGGAACAGAGAGTAGAGTGCTCAAATTTAATTATTTCTGACATTTTTAGTAAACCTACCAATTCTGATATTTACATTTCGTCTGATTCGGTGACTCCCTGGTTACATAAAAGAACCAGCTTACAGTTCCTTGAATATTCCGCTAAGCAATGTGAACTACACGAAAGAAAGAAAAATGATTTTCCAAATTGCCGAAGGAAACGGGTATAGTCATCAACTAGTTCAGAAAATAATCAACAAACATAAAGATACAAATCTCTTCAGAAATAAATACGGTAAAAGGTTTCCACGCTTTCACGTTCCATCCGAAAACGAACATCTATCCAAAATATTTTTAAAAAGGTTTATATAAAACTGGCTTTCAAAATTTAAAATTGAATAACTTCTAGGAAATACATTCGATAAAACTCCGGACATGTTAAAATCGGGTATATATGAAATTGAATGTTTAGATTGCAACAAGTGTTACGTCGGGCAAACAACCAGAAACATTATCACACGGTATAAAGAGCATACGAGGCACATTCGGAACAACACCATCGATAAGTCTGCTGTTGCAAATCACGTTTCAACAACTGGCCACTCAATTTCAGAAATGTATAAGAGAAAGGACATTTTACTCAATAACGATCTAACCCCTATTAACAACTCATTATTCTCACTAATTAACTCAACTTCTTGAGTTAGCATGCTTTAGTAATGCTTTGTCTTTGAAGATGGAAACTTCGTTTCCGAAACATATGTCAGACGACAAACACTGTAGCGGACAAGAGTGTAGTTACTTTTTTAGTGTCCATAATAAGTCCACAGTGAACTCAAACTAGAATGTAGTCAAGTCCATCAAACCTTCAAATATTCTATTCCACTCGGTGTAGTTAATGTTAATATTGGAACGCAACTCTTAGGGCGGGTTGTAACTCAGTTGGTTAACTATTTGGTTAGGTCACCTGAAGTTCACCAACCATGGAAGTTTAAATCATTTTTTGTTGTAACATAGAAAATCAGGGAGTAGTTAAGTAAACCTTCATTTTGTCGTTTTAAGGCTAAAATTCATGAGACGATTTTGTCGTCGAAAACCAACCATTTTGTCGTCCAAAATTTCGACGATTTTGTCGTTCAAAAGCAACGACTGTCGTTCAAAATTTCCCTTCCCCTATATTTCATGGAACGACAAAATCGGACGACAGATTATTTTGAAATGACAGAAACATAACCTAATTGAATTTAAATATTACAACTAAATACATATTTAGGTACAAAATGAGTTCCTAAAGTACTACAGTTATCTCTAATAATTATATAAATGTATTAAATCGCAAAAGAAAAACAAATGGGAACTTCCAAGTCGATACAATTTCTGGAGTACATAGGAGCTTCAACTTCTAATTCTAGAATCCTTGTAGAAGGAGAAGAGGTTCTAAATGTAGATCATGTAATCATGTATGACAAAAGAAATTGTGTTCTCATTTTTATAGACATGTGTTCCTTATGTTTACAAAGTAGGGCCCTTAATTCAGAACCACATAAAATTGATGGCCCATATTAATGTGGAGAATGGTGAACTTAAAAAAAAAAGTATGGTATATTCTTGTAAAGTCGGAGCATGGAGCAGGTGTGAACATATTAATGATGTCTTAATTCATTATCCATAATTAAAATGATTTTTTCAAGATATCATACATATTTATTATGTGAAAATAATTATTAACAATAAGTGTAATGTTTGAGGTATATTAAAGTTGCTTTTTTTTAGTGACCGACCGAAAGTTTGGTTTCGGTTTCGGTTTCGGCCAGTTTCGGCCAAGAAATCTAGACTGTTCGTGAATTATCCTGGTCGTTTGGCCAGGAGTTAAAAGTAGGTATACATAATTGTCGTACAAGTTGTTGTAATCTATCTTTGTTAAGACTCAGAAGTCATGAGAATTCACTTTAATGATTATTAATTAGATTACATAGGGCGATTCCAAATAAGACGTGAAACTTGGAGGAGGAGTTAGTATGTCTCATTAGCTGTTGTTTAATACATATTTATTAATAACCGAAAATCAACAGTTTTTGGAGTTCGGGTGATTTTGAAAAGATTTCTGAACTTAGTTCATATTTCATAAATTTTTTCTACGTTCACCAAATTTGATGATAATTTTGGTTTATTTTCATCAGAAAAGGATATGATATGTACGAAAAAATCGAAACTATGCTGTATAGGAGGTCAAAAAAGAATTAGTATGATTTGAAATGTGGTATATGAATAAATGAAAAATCAATTTCTAATATCAAATTGTCTGCAACTTTCGAATTTCACAATTTTGCATGCCAAAATTATTTTAAAAACTTGCCAAATTCCTTCTTCGTTCTATAAAAGCTTTCGTTAGATTGCATAACTAGTTTCGTTTCAGCAGATTTTTTTATAAGCAACCTTTTGAATGTCCGGCATGTAAAATAGTGAATGTGTATCAAAAGACAGGCGGAAAATAACAACAAAAGATATCAGAAAGACGGCATGTGCTTGCCTATATGGAATGGTGGAACATAATTTATGAATACATTTTCTAATGAATTAATAATTTCGAGCTCATTTGCAGCAAAAAAATATTGAATTCGTTATTTTTCTCTATTTGCTTCTTACATCCCCGTTCAAATCATACTAATTCTTTTTCATCAGACCAGAACTCAAATATCGCGGAAACTGTTGATTTTAGGTCATCAATAAAAATGGCTCAAACCACAGCAAATTATCCATACTAACACCTCCTCCAAGGTTGACGTCTGATTTGGAATTACCCTGTATACTTCGACTGATTATTTTTTTAACTTGGTAATACCAAAATAATAAATACAGATATCAAAAAAGTTTTATTTTTATTTTATTTAACACTGCTTAACTGTTTTTATGTATATGCAAATGAAATTGTAAAAAATACTGTAGATTTCAGTATGAAATATAAAGTTTCGGTTTCGGTTTCGGTTTCGGCCGAAACTGAGACCCTGGCCGAAAGTTCGGTTTCGGTTTCGGTTTCGGCTGAAAAACCAGTTTCGGTCGGACACTACTTTTTTTTGTTTTGTTTTCAAGAGTTTTGATGACCATCTCTTCTATTCAATTGAAAATATCAAAATTGTTTATGCCTGTTAAACTTTTCAAAGCACTGTCACTGTTCAAGATATCACTCTTTGTAGATAACCGGGATATATCAATGGCACACATGTTAAGTGGTCTGGTAACAATGTACACAACCAAGTATACTACTAAAGTTATTATTGCTGTTCAACTAACTCAAGGGTGCTTGGGTGATGCTTATTTCTTCTTCCGAATGAGGTTTTTAGCACAGCAAGTCATCGACACATCCTTCCTCAGTTCTCTTTCGAGGTACCTCCTTGTACTCTGTTTGAAGATGATGTAGTTCCAAGTTGAGTACTCTTCGGTCTATTAGTTATATCTTCCTAACGCAGTTTCAATAATTATATTTATATTTGGTTTTCCGGAGGTAAGAAGTGAAAACACAAACCTATACTAGTAAATTACACAGGGAGTTGGACAGAATAAAACCAGTACAGAATAAAACAATACAGAATAAAACCTATACATTTTGGCATTTTTTTCGCCCATGAATTGCATTTGGGCACACAACAATAGTCATTTCTGGTCGAAGACATATTAGATAGGATAATATTATCTACTTTCATTTGAATTTGTCCAATAGAGATGAATAGACAATAGAATATGCGCGCAAAAGCTCCTGACTTCACGTCAGTGCTTGAACCAATTTTAAATATCGCGGCTGTCAGAGGTATGTCATCAGTTGTCGTTGGAATGCTGGATTAATCCAGCGACATGGACGACGTCGTCCAAATGACTGTATAGGTACTCATTTGGACGACAAAATCGTTGGTTTTCGACGACAAAATCGTCTCATGAATTTTCGCCTTTACTGTTGGTGACATTATTGTTTTCAACAAGTTGCCTTTCATTCTACTGACAGTAATTTAAATTTTAAATATATGGGAAACTTTTCAGAGTGTATTTGCATGGTTTTCATACCTTTTTAACAACAACAACTCTTGGTTAGTAAATAATAGGCAAAGTAAATATTCAATCAACAAATAATAATACAAAATAATGATGAATTTTTTTTGTTGAGAAATGAAACCTAGAAACAATTGAATGAAAAAGCAAGCTCCGAATTTCTCCAAGAATGAAGAGAATATCTTCATTGCATTAGTGAGAAAAATGGGTGCAAATAGAAGAAGGATTCTATAGTACTGGTGGTGATACCTACGGCTAGATATGGTTATTTTAAAAAGTAAGCATTTGAACATGAAGAAAACTTCGACCAATAATTTTTTCACTGACAAAAGGGGAAGGTATAGTATAGTATTTGGAGACGATGAAAGTGATAACAGTATCAGAGAAATAATTAGGGTTTCATTCGAGAGATTGATGAAATTAAAAAGGTATGGTAAAATTAAATCCCACAAATGTTCTTCCTAAATTCGTGGTAGTTATACATAGTAGTTGTTGTAACTGTTTATTTATTGCCTGCGAAGAAATTGGAAATCAATAGAGGTTCCTTCAACCTTTTGTTCAACTCCTTGGGGAAGACCTAGGAAGGATCAGTATAATCCATATACTATACTATACTAAGTATACTATACTATCCAATCCAATTATTGGAATGTAACATTTTCAGTAGTGTCACTGGTGGAAGTTCCCTTGTGATATTGGTTCTTTCATCGTCATACTTTAGGGAGCCAACTTCCAAGTTACATAAGTGCTTTATTGGTGTCATACATTTTCGTTAACAACAAATTTCATTTCAGTTGAAAATCTATCTGCGGAAAATGCCCATATGGCACAATAAATGAAATATCCAAAATAAAAACAGCAAATAAGTTATATTCTCAGCAAACTATTGACTATTCCTTCATTTCAACACTAGATGAAACATTGATTATGAATTATTGAAAGGTTTTTTCTGGGTTTTCTCTCCCAAACTCTGAAAAATATCTATAAAATAAAAATTAATTATTTTGTAATTAGCTTCAGCGTAAGAAACACAAGATATTTGTCAGAAGCAATCAATTGAACAATGTTGCCTAACAAACAACAACGAAACAACATCAACGAAGAAAGATCTATATCGTAACGTTTCGGAGTCTATATCAGACGCTTAATGAGAATCTTAAGAATTATTTTGTTGATAGTTATTTTGTGATAATTCTTGAATTTCAACAACCGAAACTGAAACATTAGCTGAATCAACACATAATAACGAATACGAGTTATATTATTGAAATTACAAAGTTATTATATGATTTTTTTCAGTGAAATGAAGATTGAGTTGTGAACGAATGAATTGATTGAATTGCGCAATAAAATTTCCATATTCATTCAATGATTTTATTTTTATTATATATTATCCTTTAAAACATAAATAAGTTTGATATTTTATTGTTACAAGAGTCCCTAGAAGTACCTATCTAGTAATTAAAAAATCATGTTAATATAATTTTTCAAATTAAACCAAGGAATGAGGGCTATCAGGTACCTCCCAATTGAATATTATCGGTCTCTCCTATGATACATATTTAATGTACGAAATGGCTTCTCCTATCTCTTCAGTTATTTGTTCCATTGTGTCTTTAGATTTCAAATCCCATTTCAAAAAATGAACATCTCTCATTGTAAAATTTTGTTGAGCAATTGCAAACACTTCTAAGAAGTCCTCTTCACTCGTTAAGTTTAATTGAAGCAGATTTTCTCTTGGGTTGTTCATTTTATCTAATTTTTTCTTTCTTCATTCAAAATTTCCCAATTCTGGACAACACTACATAGATATCTGATATTTCATTATTTCCACATAATAATCATAATATGTCTATAGTTTATATTATCAAACGTTTGACGAGTTTTCCTTTGATTCATCAGAAATCTGTAATTTTTTTATATATTTTTTCTGTATCTTGCTCTTAACCGCAGTTTAAACTCTCAAATTGGCTGGTAAAAAAATCTAGTGGTTAACCACTGGCTAACTTCCAAAACATCATAGTTACAACGACTTAACCAACTATATCCGATGATCAAGGATATAACCAGAGTTTAACCAACTGAGTTACAACCCGCCCTTAGCGATCGTAAGCTAGTCATTGGAAATCTTCATTCGTCTATCCACAATTTATTGTAGGTACCTATGCATTTTATTGATTGGAAATAATATTTGCCAAGAATCGTGCTACAAAATTCCGAAATAAAGTTGGCTCATTTTTATACTTGACAAATAGTAATTGTCAAAATGTTGTTCTTTGTCTTATTTATTCCAATATTCTCAGTAGAAATTTCAGCAGAATCGTGGGAACCGCGTTCTCTAAATGTTGAAACTTGTAGGAATCAGGATGACTTGAATTGGATAGTATCCATTCAACGCAACGAAAAGCATACCTGTAATGGTGTGATCTTGGACAAGAATACTATACTCACGACGGCATTATGCTGCACAGAAAAACTGAATTGTTCCAAGGAGGGTCCAAATCCACATTTAAAAATTATGCATCGATTGACAATGGAAACTGGATTCCCGGTAACTGGCAATAACTGTAAGATCATTGAAGTAGAGAAATGTATCATTCATGATAATTATGAGAGAGGAAAATATTTCATCGAATACGATTCGGCTTTGGTGAAGTTGGCCAATGATTTAGTATCATACACAAAAGCTCCATTAACTGGAGAGATTCACTCTCTAAAGGATTATTCAGAATTGTGCCAAAAAGCTATGGTGACTGGATGGTGGTTTCATTATAAACAGACAATTCCAAACTCTACACTGGAATGCTTTCAAGTGACGGTCAGGCATTTAAAGAGGTGCGCTGAAGTGTCATCGCATGTGTATTTGAGAAGATCCAAAAATCACACGCTAACCTGTAGTTTTGACGCCTCCAACAGATATGAGGTATGTTCAGCCTTCTATGGGGCACCATTGATCTGCAACGGCCGAGTTGTGGCATTGGTTTCTCACAAATTTAATTTTTCCGAAGAGTGTGTTGAGGTTTCCCCATTCTATTACTCTAGAATTGATTGGAGTCCTGAATTCAGAAAAAATCATACAAAAGCAAGATCTGGCAGGAGGACACCAACTGGTTGGCGCTATGATGACTACGTGGAAAATTCTACACCATGCGACGAAATTTCATATTTTATGGTATTCTTTCCGACTATATACAATATTATGATTTACCATACTATTATGGAATTCATTGTATGAATATATAATTCGCTGCTAAATCATTTTATTAATTTATTCGCAAAATGAGAATGATCCATTTGCAGAATGTTTTGAAATGCGATTTTTGTCATATTCGTCTGTAATTAGCTAATTCTAGGCCTAATATCGTCCCAAATGATTACATTAGACCAGGGTCTGTTTCTTCCCATGTGCTGCTGTAATATTTTGCCTATAATTTTTTAATAGAATGCATGACACTTTGTCTGATGTGAGTTGGAATTTTATAGACCTTACAGAAAACCCAAATCAATGTTTTCATATGTTCCTATAATACTTTGTGAATATATTTAATTTTTCCTTTCCTAAAAGGTTGATAAAAGCTAATAAAAATAATAAATTAGGAATTAGTTGGTTTACAGAAGATTTGAAAAACAATAGGAATCACTTATACTTTCTAGAGGAACTCTACCGTGATTTCAAAATAAATGAAATGAAGGATTCAAGAAACTGATTCCGAAGACAATACCATAATGCTCTGGCTATTCTGCTAAAAAGTTTGCTACCGTTAATTTCATTAAAAATTACAACAATAAAATTTCAGCTGGTTGGACTCTAATTAACAACTATAGAAATACTAAATAAACAAGCACTGACGTGAAGTCAGAAGCTTTTGCGCGTATGTTCTATTGTCCATTCTTCTGTATTGGACACCCTTAATCGAATTTACCATGGTAAATTATGTTGTCCATTCTCCTGTATTGGACACTCTCAATTCGAATTTACTATGGTAAATTCGAATTGAGTGTCCAATACAGGATAATGGACAACATAATTTACCATGGTAAATTCGATTATGGGTGTCCAATACAGAAGAATTATGTTGTCCATTCTCCTGTATTGGACACTCTCAATTCGAATTTACTATGGTAAATTCGAATTGAGTGTCCAATACAGGATAATGGACAACATAATTTACCATGGTAAATTCGATTATGGGTGTCCAATACAGAAGAATGGACAATAGAACATACGCGCAAAAGCTTCTGACTTCACGTCAGTGCTTGAACCAATTTTTTTCTTTCGTGATTATTTTTAAATTTTCTAGGGGTACGATTCTTAAAATTTTTTTTTCGTAATTTTTTCAAATTTTCTAGGGGTACGGTTCTTACAAAATTTTAAACACGCCTTTATGTTGATTTTCTACTACTAGTTACAAAGCGCCATTTTGATCGAATATTTATTTTTTGAGTTATTAAGGAAATAATATTCCAGGTGGGTATAACTCGGAAACCGTTAGACCGATTATGCCCAAAAACGAACTCAACTCTCCCTTTCGGATACGCAACCTACCCTGAAAATTGCAAGTCCCTATCTCCTTTCGTTCGAAAGTTATCGAGGCAACGGTCGCCCATCTACCGAACTCACACATGAATGCTCGAATCTCCAACAATATTTAACCGATCGTATTAAAACTTGAAACTTGGCAGTAGAGTTAGGTTATGAAGGCTCTTGCAAAATTTCAGCAATTTCGAACGAATAGTTACTGATATATAGAATTTTTTTTTTTTATTTTCTATGATTTATTAAAAATTTCAAATGCTATCCTCACCAAATTTTGCAAAAAATTTTGCGTTGGCATTCTACAACTAATAACCATGTTGGAATTCAATCGGTTCAGTATTTTTCGAGTTAATGAGGAACAAAAACCACCAAATTTCAGAAAATTTCAGATGGCTATAACTCTAAAACCGTTTAGCCGATTATGCTCATAAACAAACTGAAATGTCGCGTTCTGGTGCACATCCTAACCTGAAAATTTCAAGCCGCTATCTCATTCCGTTCTCAAGTTATCGTGACAACAAAAATATTTTTTAATAATTTTTTTTTAATTTTCTAGCCATACGATTCGCACAAAATTTCACAAACGTGCTTAGGTTCATATTCTACAACTACCCACCAAGTTTCAATTCGATCGGATTCATATTGGTTGAAAACAAAATTATTACTCGGAAACCACTGGGCCGATTATGCCCATTAACGAACTTGTCCGTCGTATTGGGATGCGCAACCCACCCTGAAAATTTCAAGTCGCTGGCTTTTTTCGTTCTCAAGTTATCGTGGCAACGGCCGGACGGCCGGCCGGACAGAATCAAATTTGACCTCGAATTCTTCATTGGGGAGTCGAACTTAATCGTTTGAGACCATTTTTTTCAAAAAATTCGAAAATTACAGACATTTGGGCAAAACTATAACGCGATGTTCCCCAGAACATACGCGCAAAAAACTACAACATCATCCATTTCACCTGATGAATTCAATACATATTTTTCCAATGTAGTATAGAATATAGTGAAGGATATTCCAATTTCTGATGATGGGTATTGTATTCGATTTTGATCAAGTAGCATACACAGAAGTCAGAAGTATAATTAATTCTCTGAATAATTCTAAACTCTCACTAAAATATTCAATAAATGTATCAATAGCGGAGATTTTTCTGCTGACCTCGAGGTGGCGAAGGTGGTGCCTCTATTCAAAGATGGCGATAAAGAGAATTTATCAAATTACAGGCCAATATCACTGCTGCCCATTTTTGGCGCTCTAGTTCCTCGGAACTGAGTGCTTATCAATTTGCCCAAATGTCTGTAATTTTCAAATTTTTGGCCGAAAATCGTCTCAAACGATTTGGTTCGACTCACTGATCAAGAATCCGAGGTCGAAATCGATTCTGTCCGGCTGGTCCGGCCGGCCGTAGGCACGATAACTCTCGAACGAAAAGAGCACCGAATACTTCCCCGACGCGAATTAATAGCTTTCAATCAGGTTTGGATTCGTGTGTTGGGAATACAGATCAACCAGAGCGTTCACATAAACACGGTTTAGTTTCAGTTTTAACCATAAAGTAATAAATATTTACATATGTTTTCTTCACGATCTATGGTTTAAACCTCAAACTTGGACAAGAACAGACTGCGCTCCAGAAAACCCCCCATGAGGACCGCCAAAGAGCTGGATGCCTTAGAGTTTAATTCTGCACACTTTTGGGAACGAGAGTGGAGAGACGCCTGTCCAGCCCGCTGTAGAGATCTTCCTTGTATAACAGAGAAGCCTCCTGCCTATGAGCAACCACGGAAAATATGGACCTCCATTAACCGAATACGCACTGGCCATGGTAGATGCGGGGATTCACTCTACAAGTGGGGAAAAACACCATCCCCAGCATGTGACTGCGGTGCGGCCAATCAAACAGTCCACCACATTGTTACTGAGTGCCAGAAAAGAGCCTACAACGGCGATTTCAACGACTTCCTGATGGCTACTAAAGAAGCGATTGAATATATTTGTAAATTAGATGTCTGTCTGTAATTTAATACGTGTGTCATATACCCATATATTTGTATTTATATTTTATATTTGTATTGAATTGATTGATGTCATGTGTTTTCTTTGTGCCATACGATAAATAAATAAATAAATAAACCTCAAACCAAGCAGATATCTTTTTTCAATCTTTCCCAAAATTAAATATAGAAATATAAACATGAATACATATTTTCGGGATATTATTGCTATCTCAGTATTCATGAGAAAATGATGGTTTGCCAAATGTGGATCGACTGATTTCTGCTGTAAATCTGAATCAGTGCTGTGAGACAAAATTTCCGAAAAATATAAAGACAAATTAAAGACGCAGGAAGCATGAAAGATGTTTTTGTTAAAATTTTGATGAATATGACGTCGCGAAAAAATTGGCTGTGGTTCGGAAGACCTAACATAAAACCTAATATAAACCGTACATGTGTGAAAGGGCTTCATTCGTTCTCGGTTCAAACCGAAAACGAACCGAACCGAACGGAACCGTATGCATGTGAAACAAACCTTAGGACGAAGCGTCAGGTCGCGTATCGGAATGAATTGAGAGTCCCTTGAATATTTTCAGTATCATTTGCATGATACGGTCAAAATGAGCAGCTCTTCCTCTGAAGACGATCTGTTTGTTTATAGTTTAATTGCCTGTATGGAAGAAGAAGAAGATACCGATAAAAATGCTGGTTCAGGAATATAAATCAAAGAAGGGAAACGTGCGGCGAATTTCATTACTTGTTTTCCGACCTCATACAAAATAAAAAGAAATATTTCAAATATTTCCTACAGCCTACAGCAAACATTTCCTACTGAATACTACCACTGACTGACTATAGAACACGGATCAAGAATGCAATTTTTACTCTTCTCTTCGCCTGAGACCGCGCACTTGGGCGAAGCGTCAGGAGAAACGAATCCTAGTTGCCTTGAAGATCATTACTGCGTCAACCGACTCGCCTCATCTCTTCGCTTCGTCTCCATTTAATTAAATGTAAACTTCTTGGGCGAAAAACGACGAGCCTCTCCCGTTCGCGACGCTTCGTCTAAGTGAGCGTCTACCTTAACTCGTTTAGGTCTCTCAACTATTTCATAATCTCCCACAGAAATTTCATTCCCACCACAATCGTCGACAGGGTCAGTATCACTTTGATCTTCAATTATCAAATCTACCTCATCAACAGAATTTTCAGAATGTAAATTTTCCGAATCTTGAACTGAAATTTATTTATTTGAATTAAATGTATTTTCCAAATAATATTATTGCGCGTATGTTCTGGGGAACATCGCGTTATAGTTTTGCCCAAATGTGAAATTTAATTCTGTGGCGCCGTCTGGCCGGCCGTTGCCACGATAACTTGAGAACGGAAAGAGCTAGCGACTTGAAATTTTCAGGGTAGGTGGCGCATCCCAATACGACGGACAAGTAATGGGTATAATCGGCCCAATGGTTTCCGAGTAATGATTTTGTTTTCGACCAAAAAGAATCCGATCGAATTCAAACTTGGTGAATAGTTGTAGAATATAGACCTAAGCACGTTTGTGAAATTTTGTGAGAATCGTATGGCTTGAAAATTATTAAAAAATTATTAAAAAATATTTTTGTTGTCACGATAACCTGAGAACGGAAAGAGATAGCGGCTTGAAAATTTCAGGTTAGGTTGTGCACCTGAATGCGACATTGGAGTTTGTTTATGAGCATAATCGGCCAAACGGTTTTAGAGTTATAGCCATCTGAAATTTTCTGAAATTTGGTTGTTTTTTGTTCCTCATTAACTCGAAGAATACAAAACCGATTGAATTCAAACATGGTTATTAATTGTAGATTGCCAACGCGAAAATTCTTGCAGAATTTCGTGTGGATGGTATAACTAGAAAATTTAAAAAAAAATAATTAAAAATTATTGAAAAAAATCTATATATCATAAACTATTCGTCCGGCATGGCTGAAATTTTGGAAGAGCCTTCAGATCCTAACTCTACTGCAGAATTCCAAGTTTGAACACGATCGGATCTATATTGTTGGAGAACCGGGCAGCCTTTTGTGAGTTCGGTAGCGATGCGGTAGCGAAGCGGTAGCGGTAGCGGATGCGAATCGTCGTATGATATGTTGTCTATGGTCGTATTTTTGCGAGAACCTTCAAAAATAAAAATATGAATGTCATGATGACATATTTCTGCTCGTATGTTATTTCATCACAAATCTATGGGAGATGATAGCACTACATTAGTGGTCAGACCTGGTTTTGAAAGAGATCCTCCTTAGGAGGAGGCAACTAAATATTGAAGGGATTTCTATGAACAAGAGTGAATATCTTTGAGAAATAGAGAAGGCGATTCTTCTTCAAGAGATCCATGTGCCTTCAGAGGAGTATATTATCGAGAGGGGACTTTTGAAAGGTTATGTATTATTTTTAATATGATATCGCTGAAATTTTGCTGAAGGCTTCTGATCTTGTAAGGTGAGAGGCTCATTTGTGGATATTAAATCTCGTGATGGGTAGAGAGGAATTTCAGGCCAGTTTTTCTATCACTAATGAGAATATATCTTTATGTTTCACCTCATCACCTTCAGATCTATCAATGGACATTTATTGGTTAAGAATAAGTAATTGAATATTACTGGAATTAAATTGAATTTCATTTAATATGTTAGTAACTAAACTTATAATTTTCTTTACTTTGATTTTTTAAATATGACATTAATTCCAGTAATATTTTTCAAGAATAATTATGTATTCTTCTCCTAAAGAAGGATTGAAGGCAGACAATTTTTTCATCATTGCTTTCTATCCTGACTTCACGAAAAAAAAAATTGGATCGAATTTACCATGGTGAATTTGATTAAGGCTGTCCAATACAGGAGAATAGACAATAGAATTCACCATGGTAAATTCGATTAAAAGTGTCCAATACAGGAGAATGGACAATAGAACATACGCGCAAAAGCTACTGACTTCACGTCAGTGCTTGAACCAATTTAATAACAGCTTGAATCTATTGGATTAGGATCTCATCCTCGTCGCCACTGTAAGATATTTTTCCTGAAGCTGAAAAATGATATGCAGTTACATTATATCTACTATTTAACAACTGCAGAAAAATTATGAAAATATAATTTATAATCTGATTAACGTTAAAAAATTGCACGAGTATTCGTTCGTGGAAAAAGTAATATTAAAAGAAAATTTTTAAAAAGCGTTGACTTGTAGCCAGTACTTAATGGCACGCTTGTTTACCTTAACCAAATTGAATTGAATGCTTCATCAAACTCAGTGGCTAGAACGAACCGTATATCTAGTCAGTGGCCAGAATGCACTGTTGGGGTCAAACACCAACACTGATGTGCCTAAGCTAGCGAAAGGACACAGTACAAAGCCTGCAAAGAACACAACTGACTCTCCTAACTCGCACAAGCTCCTAGGGCCTTATGAGGAGGTATCTTTGGGGGAGACCTAGGAGGATTGGTATTATCATTATCATGTCACTACTAAGCGCATCAAAGCAGATTGATCTCACGTCAGTGCTTTTTTAGCTTTTTTGCTTCTTCCATAGTGAAATCTGCATTGGTGCACTTGCTAATGACAAGATTATGATTATACTGACCCTCCTAGATCATTCCTAAACAGATCCCTCAGAAGTTCCTAGGAGCTTGTGCCATTCATGAGAGCCAGTTGTGTTCTGTGTAGGCTTTGTTACTGTATTGTACATTCGTTTAAAGTGATTTTTTAAGATTAAGTTTTATTTCAAGTTTTCTTGACTATTCATTACTACAGTCTGCTGTATACAGAAAATTCGAATGTAATATAATATAGATAGATCTTCCAAATATAGTTGTTTATAAAATCTTCCCAAAAAAAGTGGGAAAGCCCTGTGGACAGGAGCTTTGGTGCTCTTGTTCAAACTTTGATAATTCATCTCCGAAATTATTGGTATTGTATTTCCATCATCATATGGATTATCCAAGGGCATATAGGGTAGGGGTATTTATAGTCCTATAATTGGTCATTTTGCTTTCAATCATACTTTGTTTGTTAGAACAGAAATCCATTTGACAAGTCTGTTATAGATAGATAAGATTACATGTATGAACAGTGAACACAGATAGAATTCGCATTATGTGAAAACATAGAGGTACCATGTCTTATTGAAATTTTCAAAATAATATCTCCGAAAATATTAGCTTGTTAGAGTTGAAAAAGATATCAATGGATTCTTATGATATTGATAATGATATCCATTGAGAAATAAATTTACTTTTTGATTAATCAGACAGCTGTTCAGACATTATAAGTAAATCCCATTTGTTTGGAACATAAGGGATTTATCAGTAGAGGAGTTTTATTGGAACATTTTGAATGGAACTGTAAATGAAAACATTTGTGAATTTATTATTTTTCTATCACAAAAAAATCACATCCAATATCATTAGAATATAAGCATTTAATTTATGTATTTTGAAATACAGGGTTAGGCATCTGGTTTCATCTATTTTTCATAGTGCGTTGTGGAAATAATAATTTGATTTTGACAATTGTAGTGACACATTCCTATATGTCAATAGTTGCAATTTAATTTGTCATGGAGAAATTTCCGATAAATCAACGAATTTATGTCGTAAAACAATTCATAATAAGTAATTCTGTTGTGCAAGTGCAAAGAAATTTTCGACGCGAATTTAATGTGACTAGGACAAAATCATATTTGGTTCCAACAAGATGGGGCTACCGCACATACAGCACGACAAACTCGAATTTTGTTGCAAGAAATGTTCCCCGGTCGCTTGATATCAAAATTTGGTGACATAACATGGCCAGCTAATTCCCCCGATTTGACGGCTCCTGATTTCTTTCTCTGGGGATATCTAAAGGAAAAGGTTTATGAAAGGCGTCCCAATACCATCCAAGAACTTAAAATACGTATTTTGGAAGAAATAAATAATATTGGGGCAGAATTAGGACCTCTGTTGTTTTTGTTGTTTATAAATGACTTGCCTCCTCATTTATCCTGCTTACTGGTCATATTATTCGCTGATGACACGTCTGTCATCATCGCGGCACGAAGTTGTGATGAGCTCCAGAGAGCTTGTGAAAAAATTATGGCAGAATTCACATCATGGTGTCGTCGTAACAATTTAATTGTAAATATAGGCAAAACATCCTGCCTGTATTTCGGTTTAAGAAACAGTGAAAAAGGACTTTTGAAAATAGATTGTCTGGGTACAACTATAATTTCATCATATTGTACTAAATTCCTCGGGATCCATATGGATCAAAGTCTTAATTGGTCAACTCACGTTGACGTCTTATGCAAAAAAATAAATAGTTCTTATTTCGCTATAAATAGACTCAAAAGTACCTTACCACCTAGTTCTCTTATTGATATTTATTACAGCCTTCTTTACTGTCACATGTCATATAATGTTTTGCTCTGGGGAGACTGTAGTTCCTTCTCAAGAGTTTTTGTTGCACAAAAAAGAGTAATACGTCTGATTTTTGATATGAATTATCGAGCATCATGCAAACCTGTATTTATTGCCAATAGGTTACTGTCACTGCCTTGTATCTATATATTAAAATGTCTCATATACGCGAAGGATAATGAGAGTATTTGGAAAAAACTTGGTAGTTCGCAAGAACATAAAACTCGCAATACACAGGTGCTTCTGTTTCCTAAACATCGGACTCACAGTTTCGAACGATCTCCAATGTATCGGAGCATAAAATTGTTCAACCATTTACCTCCTCATCTCAAATCTTTGAACAAACGAATGTTCAAAAAAGAAATCAAGGAGCTGTTACTAAGGAAATGCTTCTATTCGGTTGGGGAGTTCCTGTCTGACTCTTTAACAGCTTAGTAAGTAGGATTGTATTGTTATTGGTATTTTGACTTATCCTATACACATTGTAGTGTCCCAAAAGATCAATAAAGATTATTATTATTATTATTATTATTAGAATTGTTGAAACGTGTTATGCAAAATTTTAGATGCCGATTGCAAAAATGTATAGATAATCAAGGAAGCCATTTAAAGGATGTTATTTTTAAAACATAAATTGCACATATTAATATTGTTATTTTTCATAATTTTATATCAATAAAATGTTTTTGGTTCTTATAACAGATTTTCGAAAATAGGTGACACCAAATGCCTAACCCAGTACATTGAGTAATACAGAATAGATAACCCTAACGAGCATATAGAATACATAACCCTAACGAGAGAAATAAAAACAGTAACAGATTTCCACGCTTTCACGTTCCATTCGAAACCAAACAACAAACTCCAAAATATTTTTAAATAGTTTAAAACTGGCTTTTAAAACTTCCACGAAAATTAAACAACTTCTATGAAATAAATTCGATAAAACTCCGGACATTAAAATCGAGTATATATGAAATTAAATGTTTAGATTGCAACAAGTGCTGCGTCGGGCAAACAACCAGTAACATTCTCACACGGTATAAAGAGCATACGGAACATATTCGAAACAACAACATCGAAAAATCTGCTGTTGCAAATCACGTTTCAACAGCTGGACACTCAATTTCAGCCAATTCCGTCAAATTGTTGAAAAATTCCAATAAAGTGTACTTAGAAACACTTGAAGGGATCGAAATGTAAAATAGAAAGGATATTTTACACAATAATGATCTAACATCTATTAACAACTCATTATTCTTACTAATCGGTTTATGAATAAGGGTGTAATATCAACCCATTCTTGAGTTAGCATGCTTTAGTAATGCTTTGTCTTTGAAGATGGAAACTTTGTTTCCGAAACATATGTCAGACGACAAAAAATGTAGTGGACAAGAGTGTAGTTACTTTTGTAATGTCCATACCCTGTTGCCATTTTATCACGTTTCAGGCTTTCCATTATAATAATAATAATAATAATAATAATATAACTTTATTTAACCAACAGGAATAATCCCAATTATAGGGTAACATATATAGGTACATTCTCAAACTATGCCAAAAAATAAAAATACCAAAAATAATATCAGTTTTCTTAAATAATATACAACAATATCAGTGACTAAAAGAACATGTTCATTCTGAGTGCATTCGCACTCCTACACATACGATACACTGGCGCACGCACTAACAAGTTTGTACGATGTGTTGGCAGGCGAAAAACAGGAGCAGACCTAGAGACCATCCTTGGAATTGTAATGTTCATTCGCGACAACAAGTAGGGCGAGTCGAGGTGACCCATCAGTAGCCTCCGGGCGAATTTAGCACACTGGATTCCATGTCTTTCGGCCAACGATGATATTCGCATATCACTCATAATTGAGGAAAGATTAGCTCCACGTTCAGGGTATATACCCGTTTGCCGAAATGAGACGTACTTAAGAAACCTCCTATGGATTCGCTCGAGCACACTTAGATGACAGTCGTATATTGGAAACCAAATGAGGCTACCATACTCCAGCTTGCTGATAACGAGTGTGAAGTAAAGATTTCTCAATACCTCCAGATCGCCGAACTCCCTAGATCACCTGAAGACAAAGCCCAGCATTTCACAAGCGGAGGCACTGAGTTCTTCAATATGCGGTATGAAACTCAATTCAGCGTCGAACAAAATGCCGAGATCACGTATTTGATCCACACGGGTAAGGGAACGGTCGCCAATGAAGTAATTGCCAACAAAAGGTTGCACTCTTCTCGTGAAAGTCATCTGAAAGCACTTTTCCAAGTTCAACGTTATTCCATTCCTCAAACACCAATCCAAGACGAATTGCAAACTAGACTGAAGCAGCTCCAAATCTTCCACACAACGTATCCTCCAGAACAGCTTCAAATCATCAGCATACGCCAAGGCCATGCACCCCAGGAAATTCAACAGATCGTTTATAAACACCACGAACAGTAATAGACCAAGATTAGATCCCTGCGGAACTCCAGATTCCAAATTATATTCAAATGACTCAAAACCATTATAAAACACATAATTGACTCTATCACTCAAGTAAGAACCAACTAACTTCAAGTATGCAGGGCTGAAACCGAACGAAGAAAGTTTGCGCAACAGAATCCCATGATCAACAGTATCGAACGCTCTTGAAAAATCAGTGTATATCACATCGACCTGAACACCATCATCCAGAGACTCCGTAATAAATTGAGATAAAGTAGCCAAGTTGGTGACCTACCCCGCACAAAGCCATGCTGACCTGTAGACAAGTGGGGGCGAACACCGTGAGATATACTTCTATACAGTACTTCTTCGTAGACTTTTGCGAAATTGGAGAGCATAGAGATGGGTCTATAGTTTTTGATTTCAGACTTATTACCTTTCTTGACGACAGGGACAACCCGAGCTCTTTTCCACAAACTTGGAAATGTAGAGGTCTGTAAGCTTCTAGCTATTATGAGATGAATAGGCTTTGCAAGAGCGGAACTGTACTCTCTAACAAAATAGGCAGGGAGTTGGTCATCTCCAGCTGTGATCTTATCAGGAAATTTTTCCATGCTAGATTTAATCTCGTCTACGGTGATCATAGGTACGACATAGGGTGAGGATTGAACGAAGCTTAGTAGATTATCATCAGATAAAGATACATTCATTCTTTCCACACCAGAAAACTGCACAGCAAACGAATCAACTATGGCCTTGGGATCTCTATAAGTATTACTTTCATCTTACTTTTTCGTGGAAGTTTTGAAAGCCAGTTTTATATTATGAGACGATCAGTCTCATTCGTTTTCCGTCTCGAATTTATATTCACCTACCTACAATCCTGCCAAAATAGATTCAATAGCTTCCAAATTCCTCAGACATTGGCAATAAAAGAATTCCTACTTCTCCATACCCTGTTGCCATTTTATCACGTTTCAGGCTTTCCATTATAGAAGAATGTGGCACTCGTATCATAAACTATGAATCAGCGAAAGAACATACAAGTAGATAATTGTCAACTATATTCTTATAATTATAATCAGTCTGTATTTAACATTAAACTAACTCCTTGTAATATCCAATGACTAATATGCTCAGTGGTGAAAAGGTCTGCTTCAAAAACAAGACCAACTCCCATTGCGTTTCTCCTTTGTGAAGTTGTATAAACTGGGGTCCTCAATGTATTCTGTAACTTCAATCGATGAGCCTCAATGGGAATCACACTAAGAACGGGTAGCTTTTCGACCAAAACTTTCGGATGGGATTTTCTTAGACAGCTATTCTCTACGTCCCAACCAGCACCCTCTAGGAAGAGTCCATGGACAAAACAGTTTCCCTAGTAAAAAAATGTATTTTATATATCAAAACGATCTATCCATCAATCAATAATTTATTATAAATAATATCAATATGAACAATAATCACCAATTGATTGATATAGTGCTTCCCAAAAACTCTGCACCAAGAGGGACTTTTCTTTCCTATTAATATTTCAGAATTTTATTGATTACAAAAAGTTGGAGCATCAAAAATGACAAAAAATGATATAAGTTGGCCGACCAACTTAAACTTCCGGTTTGAGTGGAAATCGCCATTTTCAAAGAGAAATGCCCATCATCTCGGAAAATTCAAACTTTTTCTGCGAAGTGCTTTAAGTGAACATGTTTGAAATTAGAATTTAGATACATATGCCAAATGACAGGTCGGAAAACCATGAAAATATTTTTTCTTTATTTGCCTATAACTCTTTTGAAAATTGAATTTAGCATCGATATATACCGTTTTCTCAGCTTTTATAATATAGGAATACATTTCACATCATTTTAATGATAGGCTTCAGTAGAGGATCGTCTATGATCACAGAATTTTTGGCGCTCTAGTTCCTCGGAACAGAGTGCTTATCAATTTGCCCAAGTGTCTGTAATTTTGGAATTTTTGGCTGAAAATGGTCTCAAACGATTTGGTTCGACTCACTGATCAAGAATCCGAGTGCGAAATCGATTATGTCCGGCCGGCCGACCGGCCGTAGGCACGATAACTCTCGAACGAAAGGAGTTAGCGGATTGAAAATTGCAAGGTGGTTTTGGAGCGTAAATATCTCGGACAAGTTCGTTCGATCTATCTGAAATTTAGCATCAAATTGTAGAATCATGACCTTTATACGCATGTGAAGTTTTGTATTGACCAGATTACCGCAAAGTGTAAAAAAAAAAATTTTGAAAATTTAAAAAAAGTTTTTCCACAATAACTCTCGAACGGAATGAGCTAGGTAGTTGAAATTTTCAGAGTAGGTTAGGGAGATGAATATCTCGGTTGAGTTCGTTTTTGGGCAACATTGGCCAGATTTAATTCGATTTCTTCCATGGTGCAGTTCTCATTCTCATGATTGCTCATTTAATCTTGATAAATAAACTATTATTTGAATTGAATTTCCTTTATGATGCAGCTCTATCATATGTATACATTGATATAATTCCCAACTCAGAGAAACCAATACTTTCGGAGATATAATTTGTCTGTTTGAACTAGAGCGCCAGAAAGCTCCTGTCCACAGGGCTTGAACCCATTTTTAATTCTGATATATGTATTCTATTGGAATTGAAATTCGAAAAATGTTACGTCTCAAGTAACTCCAGGATACGATATCACAAGATTCCGCTAAAATTAGTGGGTGGGCATTCTACAAGTAATCACCGAGTTTTAACTGGATTAGATTTGTATAATTTGAGTTGTAGAGGAAATAACAACAAAATTTCAGATGAGTATGACTCCAAAACCATTTGGCCGATTATGAAAGTTAACAAGTTAAATGTCACATTCGAATGCGCAACCTACCCTACCATTCGCTTACAGAGAAGTATTTTTGTGAGAGGAGACTTTTGAAAGGTTATGTATTATTTTTAATTTGTTCGTTTCCTCCTCTTGTCTTTTCATTTTTCAGGTTGAGTTTCGGGTACCTTGGAGAAACCTATCCGTTTTTTGACGAGGGAATCCACATTGAAGAAATATATCCCCATCAATATTTTTAAATTTCAGCAAATTTTGTAAACAATAGTTACAAATCACCACACTCACGGGGAGAAAGGGTTTTTTGCTGAGGTTTTTCCCTAAGCTCTTGTATCATACGTCGAATTGTATGGTACCCCGTTACACCAACCTCTGCTAACACATATACAGCTCTCAGTCAAAAGAATATATATATATATATATATATATATATATATACCCTGAAAATTACAAGTCTCATTTTCCGTTTGCAAGTTATCGTGAGATAAGTACATAATATGTTTTTGTAATTTTTTTGAAATTTTCTAGTAGTACAGTTCTTACAAAATTTCCCACACGTCTTCCTGTCAATATTCTACAACTAGTTACCAAGCTTCATTTCGATCGGGTCTGTATTTTTTGAGTTATCCAGGATAAGACTATTTCACAAGGAATCATTAAAGGATACTGTGGGAGGTATACTCATTATTCAACGGTTTTTTTCTGGGTTTTCTCTCCCCAACTCTGAAAAATATCTATAAAATAAAAATAATTATTTTGTGATTTTCTTCTGCGTAAGAAACACAAGATATTTGTCAGAATCAATAAATCGAACAATGTTGCCTAACAAACAACAACGAAACAACATCAACGAAGAAACAACTATATCGTAACGTTTCGGAGTATATATCAGACTCCTTCGTCAGACGCTCAATGAAAATCGTTAGAATTATTAGGTTGATAGTTATTTTGTGGAATTCAAATTTTGTGACAATTCTTGAATTTCACAAAATAACTACCAACAAAATAATTCTAACGATTTTCATTGAGCGTCTGACGAAGGAGTCTGATATAGACTCCGAAACGTTACGATATAGTTGTTTCTTCGTTGATGTTGTTTCGTTGTTGTTTGTTAGGCAACATTGTTCAATTGATTGCTTCTGACCATAGACGTTATATCAAATAGACTCGCCGTCACGTGACTTTCTCGAAGTATTCGAAGCAGTATGAATATGAACGAGAGAGATGCAGCTAGTTGAGTAGACGTCAAAATCATATGATCAAAATATGGAACGGATGTTCGGAAAATCTTGAAATTTTAATATATTCTGAATGAAACTAATTGTTATTTTGATTGATTCGACTTCTAGCAGTGTTGGACACTATAGATAAATGAATTAGCGGTCAATGAATCCGGGTCGAATGCTTACGGGCCTACGGGGTTTCATGAAAGTGTTACTACTGTCACTCTACCTACTACATACTACACCTACTAAAGGCACATGCTCTATGAAAGCAGAGTTTCTGTGATCGCATTTATGCGGTTGGCATTACAGAATGTAAACATTTTCACTTTTCCATTGAATTGTTGACATTTATGATTTGTTAAGTAGAGCAATAGATAAATAAATGTGGCCGTACAATTGAATGTTGCACAACCGTGAGGCATCTTGAAGACTTTAGAAACTCCAATAAAGGCCCGCGAAAATTTGGCAAACGTAGACGATTATACTGTAAAATTCAATTAGACTATACTTTTTCGATAAATTTTCATATAAACTAAGACCTATTCCCATTGACGTTATATATTTGATACTACGTCAATGAATCTTTATTTATTAAGGCTAGGAATATATGTATATATTATTCCAAGAGAAATTTCATTAAATACTAACCGCTACTTTCTTTCGATAGTAAGATCAACACTTTTAGAAATCAAATCGATCAAAACAACAATAAGATCAATTCAGAACAAACTCAAAATAAGATATAAATTGAGGAACTAAATGTTTTGAGCATATGATTTTGACGTCTACTCGACTAGCTCCATCTCTCTCGTTGATATTCGGCATGCGGGAATTTTGCTCCGAGGGCTAGTCCATTTAGATTCTACGTCAATGCTTCTGACAAATATCCTGTGTTTCTTACGCAGAATCAAATCACAAAATAATCAATTTTTGCGCGTATGTTCTGGGGAACATCGCGTTATAGTTTTGCCCAAATGTCTGTAACTTTCGAATTTTTTGACGAAATTGGTCTCAAACGATCAAGTTTGACTCCCCGATGAAGAATCCGAGGTCAAATTTGATTCTGTCCGTCCGGCCGTCCGGCCGTCCGTTGCCACGATAATTTGAGAACGAAAAGAGCTAGCGACTTGAAATTTTCAGGGTGGGTGGCGCATCGCAATACGACGGACAAGTTCGTTAATGGGCATAATCGGCCCAGTGGTTTCCGAGTAATAATTTTGTTTTCAACCAATATAAATCCGATCGAATTGAAACTTGGTGAGTAGTTGTAGAATATGAACCTAAGCACGTTTGTGAAATTTTGGGCGAATCGTATGGCTAGAAAATTTTAAAAAAATTATTAAAAAATATTTTTTTTGTCACGATAACCTGAGAACGGAAAGAGATAGCGGCTTGAAAATTTCAGGTTATGTTGTGCATATGAATGCCACATTTGAGTTTGTTTATGAGCATAATCGACCAAACGGTTTCAGAGTTATAGCCATCTGAAATTTTCTGAAATTTGGTGGATTTTTGTTCCTCATTTACTCGAAAAATACTGAACCGATTGAATTCAAACATGGTTATTAGATGTAGAATGCCAACGCGAAAATGTTTGCGAAATTTGGTGAGGATAGCATCTGTAGAAAATTTTTAATAAATCATTGAAAATAAAAAAAAAATTCTATATATCAGTAACTATACGTTTGAAATTGCTGAAATTTTGCAAGAGCGTTCATTACCTAACTCTACTGCCAAGTTTCAAGTTTTAATGCGATCGGTTGAATATTGTTGGAGATTCGAGCATTCTTGTGTGAGTTCAGTAGATGGGTGACCGTTGCCTCGATAACTTTCGAACCAAAGGAGATAGGGACTTGCAATTTTCAGGGTAGGTTGCGTATCCGAAAGGGAGAGTTGAGTTCGTTTTTGGGCATAATCGGTTTAACGGTTTCCGAGTTATATCACCTGGAATATTGTTTCCTTGATAACTCAAAAAATAAATATTCGATTGAATTGAAGCTTGGTAACTAGTAGTAGAAAATCAACACAAAGACGTGTTTAAAATTCTGTAAGAACCGTACTCCTAGAAAATTTGAAAAAAATGACGAAAAAAAAAATTTTAGGAACCGCGCCTCCAGAAAATTAAAAAAAAATCACGAAAAAAAAAATTGGTTCAAGCATTGACGTGAAGTCAGAAGCTTTTGCGCGTATGTTCTATTGTCCATTCTTCTGTATTGGACACCCTTAATCGAATTTACCATGGTTAATTATGTCGTCCATTCTCCTGTATTGGACACTTAATTCGAATTTACCGTGGTAAATTCGAAGTAAGAGTGTCCAATACAGGAGAATGGACAACATAATTTACCATGGTAAATTCGATTAAGGGTGTCCAATACAGAAGAAAGGACAATAGAACATACGCGCAAAAGCTTCTGACTTCACGTCAATGCTTGTTTATTATTTTATAGATATTTTTCAGAGTTTGGGAGAGAAAACCCAGAAAAAAACCGTTGAATAATATTTCATAAGGGTATAACTCCGAAACCGTTGGGCCGATTCTGCCCAAAACTGAACTTAACACTCCCATTCGGAAGCGCAACCTACCCTGAAAATCACCCCGAAAAGTCCCTAACTCTCTTCGCTTGGAAGTTATCGACGCAACTGTCATCCATCCAACAACTGAACTCACCCAAGGCTGCTCGGATATCTTGCAATATATATGCGATCGTGTTCAAACTTAAAACTTGGTAGGAGATGTAGATTTTGAAGACTCTCGCAAAAGCTCCTGATTTCACGTCAGTACTTGAACCAATTTTTTAAAGTTTTCTAGGGTTACGGTTCTCACAAAATTGTACACATGTCTTTTTGTCGATATTCTACAACTAGTTAACAAGCTTCAATTCGGTCGAGTGTATTTTTTTTGAGTTATCGAGGAAATAATATTCCAGGTGGATATATCTCCGAAACCATTAGACCGATTTTACTCAAACACGAACTCAACCCACCCATTTGGATGCACAACCTACCCAGAAAATTGCAATTCCCCTCTCCTTTCGTTCGAAAGTTATCGAGGCAGAGCCACCCATCAAGCTATTGAACTTATACAAGACTGCTCGCATCTCCAACAATATAAATCCGATCGTGTTCGAAGTTAGTAGTCAAGTAGGTTTTGAAGGCTTTCGCAAAATTTCACTGATGTCGGACTAATAGTTTCTGATATATTTTGATAATTTTTTTTAAATTTTCTAGGGATACGATCCTTACGAAATTTTGCAAGAATTTTTGCGTTGGCATTTTACAACTAACACCCATATTTGAATTGGATCGGTTTTGTATTTTTTGAGTTATTGAGAAAATAACAACCAAATTCAAGATGGGTATAACTCCAAAACCGTTTGGCCAATTATTTGCAAACTCAAATGTCGCATTCAGATGCAGAACCTAACCTAAAAATTTCAAGTCTTTATACCTTTCTGTTCTCAGGTTATCGTGACATAAATAATATTCGTTAATAATTTTTTTTTTATTTTATAGTGATACGATTCTCACAAAATTTTACGTCCTTAGGTTTGTATTCTACAACTAATCACCAAGTTTCAATTCGATCAGATTTGTATTGGTTGAAAACAAAACTATTACTCGGAAACCATTATGCTCAGTAACGAACTTGTGTGTCGTAAATTGGGCACGCCACCAACCCTGAAAATTTCAAGTCGTTATCTCTTTCCGTTCTCAAGTTATCGCGGCAACGGACTTCCGGATAGAATCAAATTTGTGCTGGAATTCTTCATCAGGGAGTCCAACTCAATCGTTTCAGGCCATTTTCAGCAAAAAAATTTAAAATCACAGAAATTTGGACGACAGCCAACTTCGCCCTTGAACTCATGTATTTTGAAAGGGGATATTATTCCTAAATTACTCACTGCAGGTGGCCTCATGGTAATCTCAGATGGCTCAACAAACTGGGTTACATTGGTGTACAGTGTAGATCTATCCAATGGCCAGTTATGTATTCGGCATGCAATTTGCACCAGAGCTGCCAAATATGTCTCAGGAATATGGAGGCCAGATATCCATAACACGGGTGGTTCTCCTGTTGTCGACTGAAACAGCAAAAAGAAGTTTTCATTGCGAGAAGAATTCATATCACACGGACAGTTTCCTTTATTGTGTCCTTACTCATATTTAAAAAAATAATTAACAAAATGCCTCAAAAATCTGTTGCGATTGATCATTAGAGATGAAAAGAAAGTACTGTCAAAATTACAATAATACCTAAATGTGTTACAGTGAAATAATAATTCCAATAATTATGACTTATAGATATATTATGTATTGTTGTATCTAGCCGCTCCCTAAAACCGTATTGTATATAACTGATGTAAACTATAAATGGCTAATGACCTAAAGGTCGATGCCAAATTAAAAAAAAAAAAATTATGACTCCATTGTTTCGAGATATTGAGTTTTCACTAAAACTGATCACTTGTTGAAACTTTTTGAAAAAATAAAGAAAACAACTTGGCTTATTTTTCAGAATATAATAATTTGTTGTTGGCATATGGTTTCAGCCAAACATTCGAAAATTACAGACATTTGGGCAAATTGATAAGCACTCTGTCCCGAGGAACAAGAGCGTCAAAAATTCAAAAATTTTTTAAATTTGCTTCTACAATAACTCTCGAACAGAATCAGCTAGGCAGATGAAATTTTCGGAGTAGGTTTGGGAGATAAATATTTCTGTTAATTTCGTTATTGTGCAAAATCGGCCAGACGGTTTCGGAGTAACGAAAACAAAAATTTTTTTTTACATCACAAATTTCAAATTAAAATTTTTTTTTGAGATGCACTTTCACCATAAATATCCTTTGATATCATTTTCAACTCTAACAAGCTAATGCTTTTCGGAGATTTTTCGAAATTCGAATAATAAATCGTACTTCCTTCTATGCGCCAAAGCTCCTGTCCTCCTAAATGTGAATTGATCTGAATATCATGATATTATGTTGAATTGATAGTTTGTTTCAGGTTCCATCCCATTTTATCTGACTTTCAAAAATCGAGCAATTGAGATACGCAGTCGAGAGGTTGTTTTTCGAAATGTTCAATTCTATAGTTAATTAATTACAATAATAAAATAATTTAATTATGCTCACCCACTGGAAATACTGGGCTTGTCTAGTCTCAAAATGCTGCATCCACCCCCCCAGATTCTTACAAGTGGCAGGTGCCAGTTTTCTCCAGGCTTCTGGCAATTGGCCGTTGTAGAGAGAATAGGCAATATTGTCCAGGATACTATCCATGCCAATCTCACCAGCTAAGGCTTTTTCCAAATGTTGTAATGTCCTTCTCATTGTAGTTATCAACTTATTGAAACGCTCTAATTCTTGCAAGAGAACAATAATTGTAGGGGACATAACCCTCTGGAATGCTCTACGGACCTTCCATATTTCATATTCTTCGGGTGTCTTTTTCAGTACGTCATTGGCAACGATTTCGATGAATTCTTCACGACTCATACCCTCCCCAGTAGCCGCTAGAATTAAATTGTAGTATGAGTAGATTTTCATTTTTATTATTCAAGAACGAATTTTAGGTGATCGCTTTGATCTCCAACCTCCAAGTATCTAGCTCCAGAAAAGAGTTTCTCAAACTTTTGGCTCCACAAACCCCTCTTAAAGTTTCCAGAATACTGCGAACCCCTTAACTAACTAATTAAATCAGGGGCGAGTCCCCATTTGTGTCGAACGTGCCTGCCAGTCTTCAAGCCACCATTACGTAAATCTTGGTGCGAATCCCCTACCGTCGAATGGCGAACCCCTAAGGGTTCACGTACCCCACATTGAGAAACCCTGCTCCAGCAGATAGAGGCTATAAAATTCTTTTTAAGTCCTGAAAATATAAATTGAATTTTCATTTAATTTTCACAGAGAAATTACATTGCCTAGCCAGCAATTACGTACCATTTAGTTCAATTTTTCATTTGACGTAATAATATCGGGGATTTTTCCTTTATCAAAGTACAATCAATCGTATAACAAGTCGACATTGACGTAACCGCTGAGTAACATAAGAACTCACATGTTTTGAATGAAAAAATGATATATTATGAAATATAACTTTCAGTATTGAATAATCAAATATTCGAAATTTCGAATGAATAAATGATTAGGTAGGTCCACATGCTACACACTGTCCAGCTTTAAGGCATGTTTCCATGATACTGCCCATTGTTACATCTCGATAAAAAAGAAAATAATTCCTGTTTCTCATTACCAGTTTGCGGTTGTAATTCAATTAGTATTCTCCAAATTTCTTTGGTTGCTTGGGTATAGTATCCAATCTCGGCATTCGGATGTAAACCAAATACTTCTGGACTATTAGTCAGCGGGAGGTCATCAACGAAGACTGTAAGAAATGAAAATGAAATTAATGTTAAACCTCAATTGGTGAGCCTGAGCCATTTTGAACCTTTTGGATTTTGAATTTCGTGCTAAATTAAGTTGGTTAATGGTATTGATCAGTGCATCTCATTAGCATCCTGAATGTCAAAGAAGAGTGTGTCAGTGATGTTTTCGTCATCCCAACAGATATTAGTCAAGTAATATATAGAGTGAGATCCCAGGGCCACCAGACGTCACGTATTTTCTGACGAACAAAATGTGGACGATTGAGTAGCGTTAAAAATTAACTTAACTCTCCCATTCGGATACGCAACCTACCCTGGAAATTGCCAAGTCCCTATCTCCTTTCGTTCAAAAGTTTTCGAGGCAACGGTCACCCACCTACTGAACTCACACAAGGCTGCTCGAATCTCCAACAATATTTAACCGATCGTGTTAAAACTTGAAACTTGGCAGTAGAGTTGGGTTCTTAAGGCTCTTGCAAAATTTCAGCAATTTCAGACGAATAGTTACTGATTTTGCAAGAATTTTCGCGTTGGCATTCTACAACTAATAACCATGTTTGAATTCAATCGGTTTTGTATTTTTCGAGTTAATGACGAACAAAAAACAACCAAATTTCAGAAGGCTATAACTCTAAAACCGTTTGGCCGATTATGCTTATAGACAAACTGAAATGTCGCATTCAGATGCACAACCTAACCTGAAATCTTCAAGCCGCTATCTCTTTCCGTTCTCAGGTTATCGTGACAATAAAAATATTTTTTAATAATTTTCTAGCGATACGATTCTCACAAAATTTCCCAAACGTGCTTAGTTTCATATTCTACAACTATTCACCAAGTTTCAATTCGATCGGATCTATATTAGTTGAAAACAAAAGACAGACAGACAGAATCAAATTTGACCTCGAATTCTTCATTGGGGAGTCGAACTGAATCGTTTGAGACCATTTTCGTAAAAACATTCGAAAGTTACAGACGTTTGGGCAAAATGATAACGCGATGTTCCCCAGAACATACGCGCAAAAATCATAGACATTTGGACGAAATAATAGTGCTCTGAAACAATCGCGAAAAAGGAATACTGTACCTGCTTGGATTGATATTCATACCTATGTAATCGTCCTTTATGCCATTCGGTGGAATGATGTAATCAACAATTTCATCGTGGTAAAAATGGAACGGTTGAAATGTATCAAACAGGAAGTCCCCCATATACTCATCCATATAAATTTTTACTATTCTCCTATCGAAATCATCGATAACTCTGCCTCCATACATGACCTCCCCTATCAGATACTTCAAACTACCCCAGGGTATCCGTATGTCTTTCAGATTCCTCGCTTTGGTCAAATAGGTATCCAATATGGTAACGCAAACGTTGAAATCTGATTCGTTGAAATCGTAACAGATATTCCAGCCAATCTTGTCGTATTTTCTTCTTTCCTGAACAACCGCGTGGAAAAAGGCCAACACGTATACCAGAGGCTTGAACATTTCGTGGCTACAAGTTTCCAGTGTGTGAGCTCTCATCTTGAAATATGTATTGCGAAGATTCAATTTCAATCCGTTAGGCGGCTCTGTCACCACTTTGAGAGATCTCTGGAGCATACCGATAGGGAAAGTGTCGACTGGATCGGTCGTTAGCCATAGTCTGAAGTCTGGATGGGGTTTAGTCACTCTCTCTAGGTGCTTCTCGAGTTGTCTTATGAAAGATAGGAGCAAGTGGCAATTCTGATACATCAACCACTGTCCTCTGCTGATGGCTGTGTCGAGTAAACCCACTGCGATAGGTTCTTGACCCTGACCCAGTGACAGGTATCTGAATTTTCCGCCTCCAAATCCATACCTGTCAGCCAATTTCATCAATTCGGCTGTGGGATCTGAGCCCGGACTCAAAATAAATATAACAGGTGTTGAAGGGTTGCTCTGTTCGAAGATATTATCGAAACTGATCACGGGGGGCATGATATACTCTTCTCCCATAGTCTCGGTGATGTAATCGCCAACAGCTCTGAACACTCTGTCTACTCTGAAACATCGAAGAAGAAGCAACTTCTGGAATGAGTTCACCTTCTCGGAGTATTCATTGGGAAAGGTAGAAGTTTCGGGAGCATCCAGGTCATACCATTCCTTCCATTCAGTCACATTCCTTGTAATATCGTCTGGGAGAGTGTTGAATGAAGGGAAGTCATTAGAGAGTTTAATTATGTCTTCCCAACCCTGAAAGAAATTTAGCTGCATTAAAATTATGTTACGAATTTTGCATTTAAATTACGAACTGTCAAACTCCCTGTTTTTGGGCGTACGTTCTGGCGTTCATTTTACCCAAATGTACCTATACTCCATTCACTTATATAAAGTCTCCTGGTTGGCCATGATTAAGGTCTATCAGGTTTTTATAGCTAACACAGAGGCAGGTTGGCACTGCTGAAATATCGTCAAGGTCAAAACAATTCGCCGAGACTTTGCCAATTTCTACTCTCAACATAATCGTAACATTCATAACATAATCTCCAATCTTATACAAGATATTATCATAGACCATTATCTTCAAATAAAATAAAGAACTCTTCGCTTTGAAATTGAAAATGCCGAAAGTAGTTTTGAAGACGCAGAGACAAGGTAATAAGGTATCAGCTGAAGTGCTATCCAGAGCCGAAATCTGCAATAGGAAAACTTCATTCTGACATGTTGAACTCTCGAATGAAATTACTTAGTTTCCTATCATTATATTTTATTAAGGTATAAGAATGACTCGGGTTTCGTAGTACTACTACATTTTGAAACTGGTGTATTTCAAGTTGTGCAACAAGGTATTTAAATGTCTTCTGTAGTCTTATTTCTTGAGAATTTCGAAAAGTGGGGAATTCCAGGTACGTCTGTTCGTTTAGAAATTTTCCTGCCGGGTTATTCAGGTACTTTTATTATTTTTTCAAATTAACTAGCACAAAGTAACGGGCTACTCTATCCATTATTTTCCAATAAAATTCCTATGCTTGATTCTTGATTTCCATACAAGAAAATAGCATAATTGAATCTTCCATCCAGTTTATATACGTGAAATATTTCCAGCAACAACAGAGGAAAAATTTTCTCCATCAGTCGCCAGGACTGTGGAATTATTGAATTCACATAATCCGCCGTATTCACAAAGCATTCAATCTCTGTTAAGTCCTAACTGAGGTCCTCAGTTAAGGATAAATTTGAATCGCAACCTCAGTTAAAGTGAAAATTAACGTGAAACAGGCCTGTTTCACCACCGTTAAATACGTTAACTGAGGTTTGCGTTTCAAATTTATCCTTAACTGAGGACCTCGGTTAGGACTTAACGGAGATTGAATGCTTAGTGAATACGGCGGTTTATCTTCTCAAACTCATTATATTTCCGAAGTAAATTCACATAGTGAAAATACGTAATCACTACGACTTCTATGTAGAGCGAGAAACGTTGCGTAGTTATCTGACAGGAAAATGACTATAACCTAACATTTTCTAAATATACATGGTGAAATGTGTCAAATTTTCATGGCCAACTGGAAGACTTTATAAAAGTGAATGGGGTATATGTAACTTTCGAAATTCTGGCTGAAAATGGTCTAAAACGATTAGGTTCAACTCACCGATGAGGAATTCGAGATCAAATTTAATTCTGTCCAGCCAGCCTTCCGTTGCCACGATAACTTGAGAACGGAAAAAGATAGCAACTTGAAATTTTCAGGGTAGGTGGCGCGTCCAACTACGACAAGTTGGTTAAATGGGCATAATCGGCCAACGGTTTCCGAGTAATAATTTTCTCATCAACCAATACAGATCCGATCGAATTGAAACTTGGTAGCTAGTTGTAGAATACTAACACAAAGACGTTTGTAAAATTTTGGGACAATTGTATCACTAGAAAATTTTAAAAAAATTATATTTATGTCAGGGTAACCTGAGAAGAGGAAGAGACAGCGACTTGCAGTTTTCAGGTTAGGTTGTGCATCTGAATGCAACATTTAAGTTTTTTTATAGGCATTACGGTTTTGGAGTTATACCCATCTGGAATTTTATTCTTACTTATTTCCTCAAAAATTCAAAAAATGCGGTGATTAGTTGGAAAATGCTGACGCAAAAATTCTTGCAGAATTTCATGAGGATCGTATCACTAGAAAATTTTAAACAAATCATTGAAAAAAATTATATATATAGCGAGTCTTTGAGTTGTACATTAATTTTAATAATTATATATTCATTTCAATAAATGAAATACTTTTTTAATTTATCATTTTTCCAAATTCAGATCAGGTAGAAAGATACAGGCTGTTGAAACGTTCTTTTTTGCAGCTTTGACATGCTTTTTCCAAATGAAATGAATATTGCTGTGAAGTGTTCTATAGTTATGATACATATTCTCCAAATATTAGTTTTTTCCTTCTACCACTGGTTTCCTCGTTATAGACTCGTGGATTCATAAAACTTAAAGAAATTAACATAAATAAATCAGACAAAGTTTTTCTTGGATCGTTTCGAGAATATAAAATCGTTTCAGAAAATTAATTTTTTTCTCATAATTTCTCTTTAAACGCACCGTTTTCGAGATGTTCTTTATTGAATGAAATAGATTCAGAAACTGCAGAAATTTCACCACTTTTATTGATCCGCCCCTGAGCGTTGAAATCCCGAATCAAGCTGTAAACCACGTTACTGTACTTTTTTTCGTCCACCATTAATCTCGTAGATAATGTATATGCAGGAGTGTACATTGTGAACTTTTTTAAACGCTTGTAACTTTTTACCTGAGCCGAATCTGGAGAAATGGTCAATCAAAAAAGTGTTTAATTTGATGAAAGGAATCTATAGTTAAAATTAATGTACAACTTAAAGACTCACACTGCATATCAGAAACTATTCGTCCAACAAAAATTTTGCGTGAGCCTTCAGAGCTTATACTCCATTCACTTTTATAAAGTCTTCCGGTTGGTCATGAAAGTTTGAAACATTTCACCGTGTATATTTCGAAAATGTTTGGTTATAGTCCTTTTTCTGTAAAATAACTACGCAACGTCATCCTCTCTACATAGGGGTCGTAGTAATTACGTATTCTTCACAATGTGAATTTACTTGATTTTACATTTTCAAAATAAATTCTTCAGTCAGTGCCTTATTGGGTGCACCATTAGAAGGAAATTCTTTGTCGTCTCTATCACTTAAATCTTCTAAATTGTGGTGACGTGCAGCTAAAAATCAAATATCTATTCATATAAAATATAATATCTTGGTTTTCACTCATATACGTCGAAAATGTTAGATAGCTTCTCATAAATTATGGATTTCAAAACATCAGGGTTACTATCGGAATAAGCAGATTTCAGTTCTGTATAGTAATTCCTGATACTTTGTCTCTGCTTCTTTATTATTCCAAGATAATGGTCTGTGTTGAAATCTTGTCTAATATGGAAGCATAGGCAAGGTATCTATGGAAGATTATTGTGAGAGTAGAAATTGGCATTGGCAACGTCTGGAAGAATTGTTTTGACATTGACGATATTTCAGGAGTGCCAACCTGCCTAAGTTTTAGTTACAAAACGTGATAGACCTAAATCAGTTCCAACCGGGAGAGTGAATGGAGTATAACTTTGAACACGATCGGATGAATATTGTTGGAGGTCCGAGCAGGGTGAGTCCTGTAGCTGGATGGGTGACCGTTGCCTCGACAACTTTCGAACGGAGATAGGGACTTGCAATTTTCAGGTTAGGTTGCGTATCCGAATTGCAGAGTTAAGTTCATTGTTGGGCATAATCGGCCAGAAGGTTTAGGAGTTATATCCATCTGGAATATTATTTTCTCGATAACTCACAAAATACAGACCCGATCGAATTGAACTTGGTAACTAGTTGTAGAATATGGACCTAAGGACGTGTATGAAATTCTGTGAGGATCGTACCACTAGAAAGCATAATGGACCAAACAGTTCTGGAGCTATACTCATCTGAAATTTGGTTGTTATTTCCTCTATAACTCAAAATATACAAATCTTATCTAATTAAAACTCGGTGATTACTTGTAGAATGCCGATTGCCGATCCAATAATTTTCGCGGAATTTCATGATTATCGTATCTGTAGAATTACTTCCATAGTTCCCAGGAAAACCGAGTATAGGAAAGTAACAGGATATTGGAATCGAGTCAATTTGGTATGTCCGTATGCGGACGCTCTATAAGTAACCCGAAAACGTCACAATAGAATATCTTATGGGAGTTAATGCAAAGAAGGTCAATTGACGGCATGAAATTATAATATCATGATTGATATCATGGGGTCGAAGCATTCTTCAAGCATTTGGCTTTTCTTACCTGTGGAGAAATGAATGCTGCAGGGCACTGCCTTTCTGACTTCTCCAAAGTCACGCAACCTTTGATAAAGAACTCTAACTCAGCCTGCGTTATACGACTTTCATGTTGTTCCAACTTCGATGTCATTTGGAAAGAATATAACAGTTTATGCTTCTCAAAGATACCTGTACATCCATAATCGTATACGTTCTTAGTTAGATTATTGATGATGTTTCCCAGTCTTTTCAACAGAACAGTATGAGGTAGCGCTTTTCTCAAAGAATATGCAAATACTTCTAGATACGAGCCCAAGGAATATTGATACATAGCGTTAACAGCAGCCATATCTGCCATAACAAAGAACAAGATGGCTCCTCGTTTAGCCACTGATCTATAACCATCCCTGAGTCTATCAATATCTTTTGAAGTTTCAACGGCCAATTCCAACTTTTCCATCACTTCACCTGCTTTGCTTTTGGTGTTCTCTAATGTGGCTACAAGTTCTACGTTATCCAACATATTTCCAGTTGTTGTTGATAACTCCCTGAGTAGGGAATCCTCGAGTTGCTGTAGCAAGTTTTTGTTAACGCTCGTTTCAGATATGAGCATTTCTCTTTGTTCCTCTAGATCAGGTCTTTCATTCCTCACAACAACGCTCAATAATTGATCTTCCAACCCAGATAATGTAACTGTGTAGTTAATAACACTTGCTATAGCGTAGACCGATGGGTCAAATATAGGATTCGCAAATTTGGTTGTCATATATAATCTGAAATTGGGATCCCAATCAACTTCTTTGTCCCCTAACTCCACAAACATCCTTCCTGCTACATTTTTTATGTTTTTCGAAATGACATTAATCACCACGGGATCGATATAATCGTCAACATCTTGAAATATAACAGGTGATCCATATTTTATTGCCATATCCAAGTGTTTGAGAAAGTCGCTATCGCTAAAGCTAAGAATTTTGAGATTTGATTGTTCCTCTTTCTTCTTTATCCAATTGATGGCTTGTTGCTGTGGGTCGATACACAGGGGAAATCTTGAACTTCTCATTGTCAATATGCCATTCTGCACAGATAGCTCATCAGGAGGTAATCCCTCCGAGTTCCAGCCACTTATTTCGACATCACTTGATAGATTAGTTTCTACTTTATATGGCTGAGTCAGTGGAATTTCCCTTGTTACTATAGAATTCAACCACTTCACGTATAATATGTCTCTTCGAAATTCGTAAGTAAATGGCCCACAATAGGCTAGGAAGCCAGAGGACATCAGGCAGCTTCCTATGAGTCTTTCCTTCTCCAAATGCAGTTCTTTTAAATCCTCAGTCCATCTTACTTTCTCAGAACTGAGTCCTGTGATCAGTTTATCTGCTGCTATTAGTCTTCTCATCATAATATCTGTTTCTTCCTGCAATTCTTGACGTCGCATCAGAGCAGCTTCATACTTTTCATTCAACTTTGAAAGATCTTCTTCTAGTTTCGCAATTTCAGTGTACAGTTTCTCCAAGTTCCTCTTAGCAGTATCGTATTCTCTCTGTAGATCTTCGACCCTTTCTTTTTTGGGTTTAACTTCACGGTATACAGCACAATAGTCCAATACCGCAAGTAAGAATTTAAGTAACCCGTAACCTGCTTTGGAAATGGAGGCCATATCGTTCAATTTTGAAGATTTCTTCATGTGTGTCTTGACGGCTCTCTGTTGAGCTTGGGTGATATTGTTGACATCCATTTCTTGCAAAGTTCTCAAAAAATTTGGGTCAGCCATCATACCCTTTGCAGTTTTCCAATTGATCTCCTTATATCCTCTGATTATTGCAACGCACTCACATACAACTTGGACAGCCTCGGGTGGTGTCGCAAAAGATCTTATTTCGGTAATATCGGATTTATCCAAATCTTCTAATGCTATTCTCGCTGCTTCAAGCGCTGGCATCGCTTCAGCTAAAGCTTCTTCTGCTTCTCCTTGCTCTATACTAATAACTTTTGCTTGCTCTTCAATCTCGACACTTCTAACAGAGGCTATATTTTTTTTTTCTGTTGCTTTCTTCGTTCCTGCATCTATCTCGACCAGCATTTCTTCGCATTCGAGCGTAGCTTGAGTTACTATAACTTTCTGCTTCTCTAATTTTTCATTAAGCACAGCTAATTCACCACTGGCTTCCTCAATTTTGGCCATACCACTCATCAACCTATCGCACTGACTTTTAATGAACGCGTTCTTCTCGTCCAGTAATCGTATATAAGTCTGAATGAAATCTAGATAATGCTTAGGTGTAACATAGTTTTTCCTTCTTAATCTCAAAGCATATTCAGCGGTAAACTGCATTATATCTCTGTGTGAATTTACAACATGTTCAATGATTGTTGGTCTGAAATCTTCAGGTATTCTTGGATTCTCTTTCAAAAATACCGAAGCTACTGCAAACAGAGCTTGAACCGGCCAGGGAAATATCCAATCGATTGTTGTATTATTTACTAAGCCTGGAAAATTTCTGCATCTCTTGCTAAGAATTTGTCCTTCTGGCGACATGGAAAGTACAACGTGTAAATTATCATTACAGGTATTGACAAAGTACTGCCATACATTATCTTTTGCGACTCCATATCCAGCCTTTGTTGCTGAATTTCTACAGTTTCCAATGATAGCATCCTTGTCGTCATCTGTGAAGAGGGAAGGGACAATGCCAATCATCAGAATATTGTTTATAAATTCCAGGAAACCTTCTTCAACAACTTGTGCAGATGAGAAATAGAAAACTGTGGGCTTATTGTCTACGCCTAGCTTATTATAGAGGACTTTCAAGTCCTCCTTGAAAAGTGTCTCATTGTAACCTCTGCAGAGGGTAATGGTGAAGAGGTCACATCCAGCTGTAAAAGCTGCAAGTTTTGTTAGACTTAGTTTTCCACTACCTCCCACACCGACAATCAGGACATGACCTTTCTGTAGCCTCAAACTACGATGTATTCGTGTCAAATGCTCCAAAGCGTCGTCAAAGAGAACGATAGGTAGTTTTTCCTTGAGTTCATTATATTCTTCGTGTATTTCTTGAAACAGGAAGTATATAGCCTCGTAATCGAGCAAATCTTCGTAATACCTCGCTTCATCTTCGTTCACAGCGTTTCTGTAGTCTCCAAACAATAAAGGATCTCTCATTGCATACTCGGTGACATCTATATGTTCTTCTTCTTGGTCTACTAGAGTTTTTCGCTCCTCTGGTACGAAGGTGAAATCTTCATCTTCGTCCTCTGGCACGACTGCTATTTCTTTCACTAGCGGAGGGAATTCTGTTTGAATTTGTTTTATGACGTAGTTTCTCAGTAGTTCTTGGTCTTTCTCGTTTATCAATCTATCGCAGATCACCCTCGTGAATTCATTTCTCCATACCCTCACTATTTGAGGGACAGTGGTATAGAGTTGAGGTCTAGTTATGCACATTCCTCCTACGATTCTCGACAGATCTCTCATGTTGAATATATAATGGAACTTTTTTGGAGTTGGGGGTAATTGCACGACGATCAGATTGTACAGATTTATCGTCATTGTCACCAACTTGTCACCTACTCGGACCTCAGGCGAAAATGATTCAAGGTGTCCTGATAATATGCAACTGTAAATATGGTGTAATGTTTCGGAAATGGGGAATATTAGATTATAAACAGTGAACATTGACATGAACCTGGGATCTACCTCATTTCTGCCTCCACCGGCGACTCCCATTGCCGCAAAATAAAAGATATCCCTCAAAGATTTCCAGTTCAAATCTTTACCCCTGTCATAAAAACCTCCTAGTTCGAACAGAAGTTTGAGTAGAGCTATGGGTTGTTGGGTCCCATAGTTATCAACTTGGGGCATGTTCATATCGTCCATGAAGCAAATCAATTTCTTTCCCATTGGTGGGCCGTAAATTTCTTTGGTTCTTTTCTCAACGGAAGATTCCAAGTTCCTCTGAACATCCATTGAGGTGGTACGTGAAGAAAAATTAATATTCATAATAATATACAGCTCTTGGTCTAAATTCCTCAAAAAATCTTGAATTATAGCTGTTTTCGAAGTACCAGTTTCACCGATCAATATTATCGGTCGTTTTACCCTATTCATGAGCTTTAATGCATATGTCGTCCTGACAGTATCAATTGTAGGAACTAATATTTCAGCGAATCGTTTCTCAGGTTCATGAATGTATTCTGGAACCAACCAATCCCAAGCGATCCATTTCCTTTCTTCTACATCCAAATAATAATCGTAGAAAGTTGGAAATAGAGTAGGCATTTTACGTAGATCGCATGGTTGTTCTTTGGTGTCTTCGGACTTCAACATGGAGCACAAAGTTTTCATAAACTCATCGAAGTCTTTCCTTCCTTCTGATAAAAGAGCAGCTCCAACCGAATTATATAAAGCTGTCACGAACACTGCTTCAATTAAATCAGTATCAGCCGGTTCATCTACATTTCTAATATCTTCAACCGGTTGGGGTAAGATTGCATCTATTACAAAACATAGTTGAGTAACCATATTCAAACCTGTTTGTGGAATGACAGTCTTCAAAGGACTCACTTGTCGATTTGCCAAGGTTCCTTCTATAACATATGCTAGTAACTCAGGTACGTATCTTTCATATAGCTCTTGAAATGCTTCAAAATCAGGTGGATGTGTCCTCGTTTTGATCCATCTGTCCCAATAAGGTTGATATCCCAAATTCTTGGGATCAACGTAAACCATGCCTGCTCTTGAAACCGTGGCTGGAGAAGCATACTGCAAGTCACCTACTTCAAAAAGCAACGCGCAGACTGGAGTCTGCAATCGAATACGTTCGCCATTCGCGAGCGTGAGGAGCTTATTGTCATCCATCACAGAATTCATGTTCTCAATCCACAGAGCATCAACATCTCCATCGAATAAGATGTATCGCCTCTCCTGTTTTTCTGTGGGTCGATTCATCTCTCTGAATATATTTGATAGGAGTCCATCGACCCAATCTCTAGTTGCAGGATCCAAAATCCCATAGAGTTCGATAACCGAACAAGCCTTAGGATTCAGTGTATATATTTTGGTCGGTAATCCCATTATAGTTTGTGCTTCGGCTAAAGTATGGATTACAACAGACTTTCCACCACCTGTAGGCCCAACCAACATCGTTGAATGTCTAGTCATCATCGTTTCATAGAACTGTACAACCTTATCGACTTGATATGGCAATATTATGTACTGTTTCCTTGTGAGAGCAGTTTCTACGGCAGCGTTGAAATCTGGATAACCCACTCTTGGGCAATCCATTCCAGGAAACAGATCTCTGATGAGACCCAAAAACAAAGGGACGTCATCAAATACGAATTTAGGGTGATTCATATCTCTCAGAGCTCGCATGAGGACTAAAGCTTCTTTGATATCCGGTGAGGCCCTTTTTAATACTCCAGCCATTCTCAAAACGGCATTTAAAGCTCTCAAACCCCAGTCATAATGGAATTGTTTGGAAAGTTGTTCTCTAGCTAATTTATAGAGAACTGTCATCTTTTTGGCCAATACTTTGGCCTCCAGAAACCCATCGGAAAACAGAGAAATCAAACAAATCATTTCCATGTCGGGTACGATGCAAACTACTGGTCTGAACAATGCTTTCACTGATTCTGGCAGCTCTGTGCGGCCGGCATAACCGGGATTCATAGTTATAAAAATGCCAACCTTAGGATCAAGGTTTATTTCAGCTCCTTCGAACATGAACTTGTCAACTTTGTTCATTAAGGCGCTCCTGATAGTTTGTAATTGGGTTGAGATTACTGACAATACTGATATGTCGATTCTATTGAATTCGTCGAAACAGCCCCACGCACCACACTGAACTAAGCCAGCCAAGGTAGTACCTATTGCCTTGAAGTCCATACCTTCTCCACAGTTGGTGACTATGCAGAGGAGTGCTAAAGCTTTCGCCAAATCCTTAGTAGTTTCTGTTTTACCGGTTCCGGCTGGTCCTGCTGGTGCTCCGCCCATGTGCATTATCAGCGCTTGCGTAATCGTCAAATAAATACGATCTGTCAAAGCTGTTATCACCAATCGGCCGTTCAAGCCCATATACTCGTAACCATATTCGAAAGAACCTGTACCTTGATTAACGTAAAGATTATCTAGGTGGTTGATCCAGTAGAATCGCAGTTGGCTCTCCCATTCAAATTCCTGTGCGTCAGTGACACTATCTCGGACGAATCCTTCTATTATATCACGAGCGTGAACTTCGATGATTGCAATCGTCCTCATTTTTGATCTAGTATTTGGTGTGAGATCAGCTCTTACGCTAACTACTATTTCGTCAAGTTGAGAACTTAGTTGCGACAAATACTCTTTCATAGCTCTCTTATTTCCTTTCTTTATTTTTGCGAATACATTTTCAACTTCCGCAGTCCACCATACCTGACTGCCAGCAAGACATACCATACCCAAATATTCCAACATCCATTCCGTTCTCGGCCTTCGGATTTTACCATAATAGAAAATACCTGCTTTTGTAATGTATCGATTGGATCTCCTCATCTCCATCAGTACATCGTTCATCCAATCCTCAACTTTACCAGCGACGAACACAACGTTTCTGAATTCCATTACTTCCCCTTCTGCTGATATCATAGCACTGGCAACCAATCGATCTTGGCTATCTGGTGCTATTCGCAGGGATTTTATATTGTCGAACATTTTTATCATATGATCTTGGACGCAATAGGGGTCACTGCTACCCAATATCGACAGCAGTTCTTCGGTAGAAATGAAATAAAATCTGGGAAAACGTCTACGCTTCGAATCTAAGTAATCGTTCAATGATTTTTGGCACTTATCAAGCCCTAAACTCAACATTTGAAATTCTGATAAACGTCCAGCTATCAAGCAACAATCACATACCAAAGGTTTTTTCGCAGTTTCTGTCATTACTTTCTTCAAAGTTTTATCTATGTCATCGAACTTTGTAGCTTCTTCGGGAAGTTGCACCCTTATATCGCCTCCAACAAAAATACCCTCCAAATATAACCACTTTCGTTGAACTTGCAACCATTCATCTATAACTTCACCAATGGTGGATAAATTTTTTTCCCATTTTTGCACTATCGGCAGAAATGGTCCAACGAACTGTGAACCCGCCATACTCTGTAGGTTCATAGAGTTATCATCGAGTACTTGCATAATATCATCTACTGGTCCTAGAAGATATCCCCTATCTTCAGTACCCTTCGAATGTCTGATGATAATGAAAGCCATATTAGCCCATGTATCTACAATTTCTTTCACGCCTTTTTCTATCGCCAATTCCTTTATAGCATTAGTTATGATTTCTTCAGCTATATCTTGGTATCTGTGTAATTCCATCGAAAACATATTATCCAATGTGAATCTTTCTGGGGCCATATCGAACTCTATGCCTGTTTTTAACATCAATTTTTTCCAATGTCTCTCGCGAAGGGCTTCATTCTTCAGTGAGACCATCAGTGGGACGCTACTCTTGAACATTTTCATCTTATTTTCGAGTGTTAGACCTACTGGTAAATTTTTTACAACTCTCGAAAGTTTCTTGAAATCCTTCACAAAGTTTTCCATACCTTCGACGAGAGCTTGGGGATTGAGGTTGGCCCATAAAGTTTTTCCCCAAATTTCTCGAGCGTGTTTTTGATTTTTATAAATTCTATAAATCAACTCCATACCATCGTAGACTTCCTTAGCCTTGGTATATTCACTGTAATCGGCTAAGGGAATGTCGAAAAGCATTTCAGCTTGAAGCAATTCTTGGCGTCTTTCCTCAAATTCAATGAATAGCGTTTCGTATTCCTCCATGAGGCTCACACCTTTATCAAGATCTTCACCCACGGAACCCGGCCCTTCTTCATTGAATCTTTTAACAAAATCTGCTAACAATCTACAGAAGTCAGTTATTTGGTTCAAAGTAATCATCGCAAATCTATCTTTGGTAGTCTCAAGCTTCTGTTCTCTATATAGGGCAGTTATGAATAAGGATTTCCAATCTTTCTCTAATTGAGTTGCTAGTTCCTCATGTTCGGGATCATATGGTAACTGGTGTTGCTTCAGTACACTATAAGTTTCTTGAAAGTTGAGATATTCTAACTCTGCGTGCAGATTTCTCTTCGTTATGACGCCGATTGCTTGCATGACTGATTTGAACCTATCCAAGCCTTTAATATTTTGATTTACGAGTACTCTCAACTCGGCAATCGAATGTTTTAGTTCTTCCATGGCAGCAAAGGTTCTTTCTTCAAGTTGTCTACCTAAGATCATTTTCCATTCTAACGAATGTTTCCCTATTTCTATCAAGAGTGGATATAAGTTCAATTGTATAGCTCCAATAGGTATAAGATGTTCTTGCTCATCCATTTTAAGTCGAATATTCTGATAAAAACTGAATTTGTCATCAAAGTCTTCTAGAAGATTATGATTCTGAACCCAACCCAAACACGTCACTTCTTTGTCGAAACTCCATAGACTCTTATACCTCCTCCATTTCTGGACGTACTTATGTACTTGGTAAATAGTTTTATGAGTAACATCTTGAAGTTTTGTTATCAAGTCATTGATGTCAGGAATTTTTATTATATCGTCATAAAATGTATAGGTATATTCCTCCATCTTTGAAACCTTTACAGACCTACAAGGTTTGCACATTTTGTCCATCCATCTCGTGAATGATTTCAGAGTGTCCAAGAAATCTTTGGCATTTCTTACAATTGTATTATAAATTTCGGGAGCTGTGGGATACAATACGACTTCTGGCAATTGCACCACAGTATCAGCTTGAAATAAAAGACTTTTCGATCCAAGCTTATTGGTGAATGTTTCCAGATTCTTCACAATCATCGTTATTAAGGTTTGGAAGATTTCATTCTCCCAATGTTGATAGTAGGCCGCCATCTGGTGTGCCATTCCAGTGTTAGTTTTGAGAACTAAATATTCAACTTTGATGAGTATGGGACCGAAAGTTTCATATATATTAATCATATCATTGAGACGTTCTGTACGTAAATCCACCACAGCACTGAAGAACTGTTTACAAGGTAAGCGTTTGGGATTTTCTTGTTCTGTCACGAAATCGAACAGGTTGAAGTTGCTCAGTTTCTCGATGCGTTTCCCGATGTCAGCCTCTATGTACTCAATTTGGGAGAACAGAGTTTTGAGATTGTTTATCTTCAAAACACAATTCTTGGCGTAGTCCGATATTCCGAGAGATCTCCAATTGATCCTACTCAATCCTTGTTGGATGTACAGTTCCACTTCCTTTATTTCTTCTTTCAGTAAACTCATCTGCAAACAGAAATTATCAATATTATGAATACCACAGGAAAATAAGAAAATTTAAGATTTTATGACGATCTGACGTTCGATTCAAAAGTTTAATAGCGATTTCCATTGACACGCTCGGAGCACCCGGAGTAATATTTTCGCGTTATCATTTTGCCCAAATGTCTGTAATTGACGATTTTTTTGCCGAAAATGGTCTCAAGCGATTGAGTTCGACTACCTGATGAATACTTAGAGGACAAATTTAATTCTGTCTGGCCAGCCGGCCGTCCGTTGCCCTGATTACTTGAGAACGGAATGAGATAGCGACTTGAAATTTTCAGGGAAGGTAGCGCATCACAATACGACGGACAAGTTCATTAATGGGCATAATCGGCTCAATGGTTTCCGAGTAATAATTTTATTTTTAACCAATATGAATCCGATCGAACTGAAACTTGGTGAATAGTTGTAGAATATACACCTAAGCACGTTTGTGGGATTTTGTGAGAATCGTATCACTAGAAAATTTTAGAAAAATTATTAAAAAATATTTTTATGTCACGATAACCTGAGAACAGAAAGAGATATCAACTTTAAATTTTCAGGTTAGGTGTGAATCTAAATGCGACATTTGAGTTCGTTTATAGGCATAATCAGCCAAACGGTTTTGGAGTTATAAGCATCTGAAATTTGGTTGCTATTTCCTCGATAACTCGAAAAATACACAAACGATTAAATTTAAACATGGTTATTAGTTATATAATGTCAACGCAAAAATTCTTGCAAAATTTCGTTAAGATCGTATTACTAAAAAATTTTGAAAAAATCATTGAAAATTATTGAAAAAATTCTATATATCAGTAGGCTATTCGTCCGACATCGCTGAAATTTTGCGAGAGCCTACAGAACTTAACTCTACTTCCAAGTTCCAAGTTTGAACATGATCGGATATATATTGTAGGAGATTCGAGCAGCCTTGTGTGAGTTCAGTAGATGGATGGGTTACCGTTGCCTCGATAACTGTCGAACGAAAGGAGATAGGGACTTGCAATTTTCAGGGTATGTTGTGTATCCGAATGGGAGAGTTAAGTTCGTTTACGGGCATTATCGGCCCAACGGTTTCAGAGTTTTACCCACCTGGAATATTATTTCCTCGATAACTCAAAAAATATAGACTCGATCGAATTGAAGCTTGGTAACTAGTTGTAGAATATCGACATGAAGAAGTGTTTAAAATTTATTATGAACCGTAGGTACCCCCTAAAAATTTCAATAAAATTACGAAAAAAAAATTGTTTCGAGCACTGACGGGAAGTCAGGAACTTTTGCGCGTATGTATCTATGTTCTATTGTCCATTCTTCTGTATTGGACACTCTTGATCGAATTTACCAAGGTTGTGTTCGAATATTAACTCCGTATAGTAATATTTACTCCATTGCGTTCGAAAACTGAAAGGTTGGGTAAATTTTACTCCATGACTGTCGTTCGAAATGTCAAAGTATTCGACTCAAGTTCATTTTACTCCTGTCAAAATTGACATAACTCATGGGACGGAAAATCTAGTATCTTTGTCTCACTGTTTTATGAATGTTCTGTGAGGTAATTTAGTAGTTTTAATACTGCTCACAATATATATTTATGATTAGAGTTACATATATGTGAAGAAAACAATAATAAGAGGTTTTTTCTTAAACCAACTTAACTTATTTGCTGATCTGTCACTGTCAGTGTCAGTGTCAGTGAGTAAACTCCAGAGTAAATCTGTCAAACCTTCAAAAACTCTACTCTACTCCGTGGAGTTAATTTTCGAACAAAACCCAGGGTATATTCTATTAAATCTATTATATCTTCTACACTTCGCTTCAAAATCAAATTCAAAACTAAAGGCAGAGAAAAAGCGTTTTCCATTGAGGTTGCTCTGAGGGGGGTTTTTGACAGATCTCGGTTGGAGTCGGTAAACTCTCTTCCAGTCCTCTGAGCGTGTCAATGGAAATCGCTATTTTTGAAACAAAACACAATGTATTGTCTAAGGTTGGATTCCCATAGAGAGTGGGATACGTGATAAGATTCGTCCTTATGCTCCCCTTCCTAACTCCATGGTTATAATAGTCATTATGCCGGAGAACATCATAAAAATCCACAAAATCATTTAGGCAAACCATAAAGTGATCTCAGTAGGAGATACCTCAAATTCTAAATAAGAATGAAGAATAATTTTAAAAGATATACTAAGGCAGTAGTATTAGTCGACAAATGGTTACCTGTGGTGAAGTTAATTTTGAAGTAACATTGTTGTAAGCTTCAAGCATGTCAGTTATGGCCTGCACATCACTCTGGAGTCTATCTTTCTGTATGGCAACCATACGTATATCAGTAGGTAGCGCGTATCCGAAGTATTCCATCAAACATCCTTCTTTGATATAATTGAAGAGCTCCCAATCGAAGTTCAAAGAGAATTCTAAATTCTGTTCGGCCATTATATTGTCCCCCATTACTTCATGCCAGGTTAAGCTTTTCAATGATTTCATTTTGTCCATGAGTATATTGGTGGTCTTGGCAGACATCAACCACTTAAGAGTGGAAGCGACGAGAGAAAATTTCAAACCTATGAGGGAAAATAACTGATATTCATCTCTTCAGTCACAAAATTTCCATCGATAATATTCCGAGCATGTCGAGGAAAATTCCCTAATATGGGGATAGCTCCTATAATGGGGAAGTGTTTAATTAGCCAAATAATATATGCGACATCTTTTGTGTATATGATTTACTTAGTATGAACATCTCATAAAAACTCTTGTTATCTATAGAACAATCTGTTCTGTGTGAATATGAGCAGATTAAGGCTGCTCGTATACCAGCCCTACAAGACCGCAACGCGACCGCGACTTAGAAGTCGCGGTACGTGGTTAGTCATTGACGCGCCCACACCAAAGATACGGCGATGCGATGCGCAAATCCCTCGTTAAAAATTGGTTCAAGCCCTGTGGACAGGAGCTTTCTGGCGCTCTTGTTCAAACAGACAAATTATATCTCCGAAAGTATTGGTTTCTCAGAGTTGGGAATTATATCAATGGATTGCTATGATAGAAATGCATCAAGAAAGAAATTAAATTAAGTAAAGTGTCGTTTAAAAAAATGCTTCAAAAATTATCTTATAAAAAAAAGAGCAATCTACAATGCTTAAATGCCTTAATGCTTCAAAAATTGTCATTAAATGTATTTATCAAGATTAAATGAGCAATCTGCAATGATTCAACCTCGTGGAATGGGTTGTTGCAACGTACCGGTGTACGGTATAACCCCACTATTAGCAGTAATCTTTGTCTGAATTTAAGTATAGTATTCCATAAAACGCTTACCTTTTGGTGCAGAAGTAGAACTTTGGACCCAACTCGGCTTGAATGAGCTCTTCACCGGCTGAATACTTGAGCTCTGTTTCGATGATTTAGTTCTCAATTCGTCTAGCTTCAGATCTGTTGAAAAAAAAAATTAAAGCACTCATATGACGTCAGTAACTTTAGCGCGCTTTTTCATTCAATGAACATAAATATTACTGATCAGTAATACTGTATACTATGCTAAAATAAATTATCTACTAGAGATCCATTATATCAAGAAAACAAAATTTCGAATGGGTATATTCTAGAAATTTATCAGAATATGCGTTCATATGAATACGCAACTCCATCGATCACCCAACAAAACTCACGAAATGATATGAACAAATAAACTCAAGGATATTTATTAACAAATTGCAAAGTCCTATTGGAATAGAAATTTGTAGGAACATTAGATCTCAGTTCACATCAAAATGAAAAAAATATGTTGAACGTGTTCTCCCAGCTGGTGTATCAAAATTAATTATATTTAATATTCTGATATATCTGAAGAATAAAAACTCCCATTTACCAAACCATGTAATAAAAGAACGACCCACAATCTTATCTCTTCCTTAATCTTCCTTGATGGCCATAAACCCAAAAAAAAAACCGCATTCTAGGATGATCAAATATTAAGTACCGAAATTCAGCCATAAAAAATATAATACGAATTAACTCAGTTCGTACTTTTTCTAATAAAGAAAAGAATGAGTCCTAAATTGGACCCCTGGGATATACCAGAAGTGAAGGGTATAAAATTCGACGAAATATAATCCACCAATATGAGTGGGCACCAGTACGCCAGAGTGGCAAATCAACTGACCTGGCCCGGAACATCCTGGTGGGAAGGCTGAAGCATCATCTGGACCACAAGGAGACTGCTCTAGTGGCCTTCCTGGTCGTTGAGGGTGCTTTGTGCATTAAAAGCACCATCAACGTCCAGGAAGGCGACTCATAGGCTGGTTTTCCTGTCACGCTGACGGTCGGCGCTGACGGTCAGCGCTGATCGGTCAGCTCGTATCCTTTTAGCATTACGCTGATCACATTGAGAAATAGAAGGATGCTATTGTCTCTGGCTCACTGAATGTGGAGGCTTGTCGGCGCCAGCTAGTCAGCGGCGCCGACGCGCTGGCGCGTACGTGCGCGTATATAGCTCAGCGCTGACGGCCGTCAGCACCGCGTGACTCGAAAACGCTACCTATAGCTACATACATATTGACCCATCAGCGCCGACCGTCAGCGTGACAGGAAAACCAGCCATAAATTCACTTCTTGGTGCGGCGCGGGCCAGGGGAGTACCAGACCTCATTGTGGAATGGATAAGATCCATGCTGAATAACAGACTCATCTACACGTCGATGAGCGGGGACGTAGTGAGATTCGTGGCCAGGAGGGGCTGCCCACAAGGAGGAGTGCTCTACCCTCTCCTGGTCGACGATTTACTGGCCATAATAGGCACGCTGGATATACAGGGAGAGTATTTAAGTTTTATATTAATTTCAACCATAGGTTCTTATCGTCAAATGAAACACTTTTTCATTAAGCCTTTTTCCAAATTCAGCTCAGGTTAAAAGATACAGGCAGATGAAATTTCGAAAAAAAAAACAGTTTTTATTTTGCTTTGATACCTTTTTGTCGAATAAAATGAATGTTGTTGTGAAGTTTCATATAACTATCATACAAATTTTCCACTTATTATTTTTTTCCTACTTCTACTGGTTTTCTAGTTATTGACTCGTGCATTCATACAACTAAACGAAATTTGCATAAAGAAAGCAGATGCAGTCTCTCTTGAGTCATTTCAAGAATATTAGAGTCGTTTTAGAACATTTAATTATTCTTCAACATTTATCCTTAAATGCATCGTTTTCGATATATTCTTCATTGAATGTTATAAAATGGGAAACTCCAGAAATTTCTCTACTTTTATGGATCCGCCCCTGAGTATTGGAATCCCGAATATAGCTGTAAACCATGATATCGTACCTTATTCAACGGTTTTTTTCTGGGTTTTCTCTCCCAAACTCTGAAAAATATCTATAAAATAAAAATTAATTATTTTGTGATTTGCTTCTGCGTAAGAAACACAGGATATTTGTCAGAAGCAATCAATTGAACAATGTTGCCTAACAAACAACAACGAAACAACATCAACAAAGAAACAACTATAGCGTAACGTTTCGGAGTCTATATCAGACCCCTTCTTCAGACGCTCAACGAAAATCGAGAGAATTATTTTGTTGATAGTTATTTGGTGAAATTCAAGAATTGTTGAGCGTCTGAAGAAGGGGTCTGATATAGACTCCGAAACGTTACGCTATAGTTGTTTCTTCGTTGATGTTGTTTCGTTGTTGTTTGTTAGGCAACATTGTTCAATTGATTGCTTCTGACAAATATCCTGTGTTTCTTACGCAGGAGCAAATCACAAAATAATTAATTTTTATTTTATAGATATTTTTCAGAGTTTGGGAGAGAAAACCCAGAAAAAAACCGTTGAATAATGAGTATACCTCCCACAGTATCCTTTAATGATTACTTATATCGTACCTTGTTCTCGTCCACCATTAATGTAATAAATCATTTATATGCAGGAGTGTATTAGCACATTGCGAACTCTTTAAACGCTTATAACTTTTTAGCTGAGCCGAATTTGGATAAATGTTTAATGAAAAAATTGGTTCAAGCACTGACGTGAAGTCAGAAGCTTTTGCGCGTATGTTCTATTGTCCATACTTCTGTATTGGACACCCTTAATCGAATTTACCATGGTAAATTATGTTGTCCATTCTCCTGTATTGGACTCTCAATTCGAATTTACCGGTAAATTCGATTAAGGGTGTCCAATACAGAAGTATGGACAATAGAACATACGCGCAAAAGCTTCTGACTTCATGTCAGTGCTTGAACCAATTTTTTATTTATAATATCATTTAAATTAATATTGTTGGAAGTTACTTTGAAAGATCTAAGCTATTAGAAGTATACCTACCTATTTTATTCTGTAAAGTCTATAATTCAAGAAACATTGAAACTTTGAAAGTTCTAAGCTATACTGACTTACAGCAAAAATATTATAAAAAAAATAAGCAATTGGATAGTCTAAATATCATTTTAATAAAATGATATTTTTTTATTGTTCAAATAAAGATATTTTGTTAACTTACAAGAATTTCTTCATTCAATGGTATTTCAAAGAACTAATTACAGTTTTAAATATTTAATAAAAAAAATTTAAACACGTCTTTATGTTGATTTTCTACTACTAGTTACCAAACTTCAATTCGATCGAATATTTATTTTTTGAGTTATCAAGGAAACAATATTCCAGATGGGTATAACTCGGAAACCGTTAGACCGATTATGCCCACAATTGAACTCAACTCTCCCTTTCGGATACGCAACCTTCCCTGAAAATTGCAAGTCCCTATCTCCTTTCGTTCGAAAGTTATCGAGGCAACGGTCACCCATCTACTGAACTCACACAAGAATGCTCGAATCTCCAACAATATTTAACCGATCGTATTAAAACTTGAAAATTATCAGTATAGTTAGGTTATGAAGGTTCTTGCGAAATTTCAGCAATTTCGAACGATTAGTTACTGATATATAGAACTTTTTTTTTTTATTTTCAAAGATTTATTTAAAATTTTCTACAAATGCTATCCTCACCAAATTTTGCAAACGTTTCCGCATTGGCATTCTACAACTAACAACCATGTTTGAATATAATCGGTTCAGTATTTTTCGAGTTAATGAGGAACAAAAACCACAAAATTTCATAAAATTTCAGATGGCTATAACTCTAAAACCGTTTGGCCGATAAGGCTCATAATCAAACTGAAATGTCGAGTTGTGGTGTACATCCTAACCTGAAAACTTGAGGCCGCTATCTCTCTCAGTTCTCAAGTTATCGTGACAACAAAAATATTTTTTAATAATTTTTTAATAATTTTGTAGCCTTACGATTCGCACAAAATTTCACAAACGTGCTTAGGTTCATATTCTACAACTACTCACCAAGTTTCAATTCGATCGGATTCATATTGGTTGAAAACAAAATTATTACTCGGAAACCACTGGGCCGATTATGCCCATTAACGAACTTGTCCGTCGTATTGGGATGCGCCACCTACCCTGAAAATTTCAAGTCGCTAGCTCTTTTCGTTCTCAAGTTATCGTGGCAACGGCCGGACGGCCGTACGGCCGGACGGCCGGACGGCCGGCCGGACAGAATCAAATTTGACCTCGAATTCTTCATTGGGGAGTCGAACTTAATCGTTTGAGACCATTTTTTTCAAAAAATTCGAAAGTTACAGACATTTGGGCAAAACTATAACGCGTATGTTCCCCAGAACATACGCGCAAAAAGATTTTCATTCGACGAGAGGAATCTATGGTTAAAAATAATGTACAACTTTAAGACTCACCCTGTATATGTCCAAGAGTACGCCGACGATACAGTCATTGTGGCCACGGGCTAGGATGACTCAGTTCTGGTCAAGAGCCTATAGAGGCGCTGACAGGACTCGAAAGACCTTGATCGTGTCATTCACTAGGAAGGGGAAGCTTAATATGGATACTCAGTATGAATGGAATTCACATCCCTTTTGCGGATGAGGCTAGATATCTGGGTGTCATTCTGGATAGAAAGCTGAACTGGAAATCACACCTTGAAAGGGTGATTCACAAGGCTAGGCATTCACTGTGGGCCTGCCATCGGACTAGTGGAAAGCGGTGGGGACGGGCTCCGAAACAGCTGCACTGATCGTGCGTGATGGTGGTGAGACCAAAAATCACTTACGGCAGCATTGCTTGGTGGGAGTGCACTGTAAAGGTGCAGTCTCAGCTCAATCTTGCAAAAATTCAGAGATCTGCGTGTTTGATGGTGACTGCGGCTTTCTGCTCTACCCCCACTGCAGCTTGGAGCGCGGCCTAGATGGTGACATACAGATTTCTGCATATGGCTCGCAATGAACCAGATGCGCTCGCCTACGAGCCTGGTTCTCTGCAGGCTACATTGGAGGCCAACGAGATAATGAGCTTATGGTCGGACGTATCTAAAACTAGAACGTACACAGAGTGGCCCTACCGAGTCGTCTTTCCCAGCGGAGGCGATCGGACCATCTCTGAGACCCCACTCCTTGAGGTCCCTGAGATGAGGGATGGGAGCGGAAGTCAGAGGTTGCAGAATTGCTAAGGGTGAATCCAACAGCCTAGGTAGTTTTGCGACTGTCTTTCAAGCAGAAATTTTCGCCATTGGTCATTGCGCGAAGCTCATGTTTGAGAAAGGTTGGGCCCGCAGATCAATCAACATCCTATCGGATAGCCAAGATGCCTTGAAGGCCTTGACTTCATACAACTGCAAGTCCCTGCTTTCGCAGGAAAGCCGGACTACACTTGCGGAACTTGGAGAGTACTGCAGGCTGCAGCTCATATGGGTTGTGGACTACTCCGGCCTAAAGGGTTATGAGATAGCGGACTCATTGGCATCTTGGGATGCTTTTATGGGACTCATTGGGCCTGAACCGGCCTGTGGTATCTGTCTCAGGGGAGCGGGAAAGCAGAACAACAGATGGTTGGACCAAAAAATCCAGAAAATCTGGAGCAGCATACCTCGACATAGACATACTCGCTCAAAAATCAGCTGAAAGAGCCAGACAATGGCTCCGAGCTGAGAATCCTAACAGCTGTATACGCGGGTCACTGTAGCCTCAGGAAACACCTTAACATGCTGGGATTGACTGAGGACTCCGAGTGCAGAGACGAGTCTATATCGAACACATTTTGTGTGACTGGCCCGCTGGGGACAGGATCAGATTTGAGGAACTAAGAGTCCACAAACTGAGACTGAGGATATTGGACAAGTTCGCACCCACCAGACTCATATGCCTTATTAAGTGACTAGAGCTTGTGAATGTATATATAATAGATGTGCCACAAAGCCACAATAGACCGATTGGTCAAAGTGGCGGGACGGATTTCGTCTGCCCAACAGAATTCATATAATAATAGGTAACAAAAAATACCACATCAAATATCTATCATCAAAACGATATTCTATTATCAGAGGCACCTCAGAAAAACGAAACGGGTAGGTACACAACGAAATTTTCCTCACCATCATCTACTCCCTTTTTGAATAGAAGACTAGACACTTTCAGAATATCCATTTGCATAGCCTTCTCCACAGAAGTGGAACATTCTTCGTGCCACTGGTCGAATTTATTCTGTTCAAAGGCCATCAGCGCTTTGCTAACTTTCAGGTAACTCCTGAACGCGTCATCTTTGATTCTGGACGACATAAGTTCGGGGACGTTTTGAAACTTCATTATCATCTTCTTGAGCTTGTGAAACATTAGTCGCACCCAATATATGGCGGCTCCTTTTGGAGGCAGGTTTCTACATAGTATTGGATGACGACGATTTCTCTATGGGAATAAATAGGTATGAATATTTGATTATGCTGCAACGAAATACCTTCTGTACAAAAATTATACATGCATACTGGGTTTTAAGATTTAACGGATTTGTAACAGCCATGTTCAGGGTTGAAATTAATGGAGCCGTATAAAATCCATTTGAAAAACTCGACTCAATATCAGTTATACTCCATTCACTTTTATAAAGTCTCCCGGTTGGCCATGAACATTTGACACATTTCACCGTGTATATTTTGTAAATGTTAGGTTAGGATAATTTTTCTGTCAGATAACTACGCAACGTTGTCCTCTCTACATATAAGTCGTAGCAATTACGTATTTTTCACAATGCGAATTTTCTTGGGAAAAATAATAATTAATTTGAGAAGATATTAGGTATGTGAATTCAACAATTCCAAAGACCTGGCGACAGTTCAAGAAAATTTTTCATCTGTTGTTACTATGGAAAATATTTCACGTGTATAAACTAGTTGGAAGATCCAGTTATGCTATTTTCTTGCACGGAAATCAAGAATCAAGTGTTGAAATATTCATGAAAAATAATGGATACAGTAGTCCGTTACTTTGTGATAGTTCATTTGAAAAAAGATAAAAGTACCTGATTATCCCGGCAGAACTTCTAAACGAACAGACCTATGGAATTCCCCACTTTTCGGAATTCTCAAGAAATAAGCCTACAGAAGACATTTAAATAACTTGCTGCACAACTTGAAATTAAAAATTTAGTAGTCACTGTTAAACCTTCATAGAATATAGTGATAGGATAGGAAACTAAGTAATTTGATTTGAGAGTTCAACATGTCCTAAGACATAATGAAGTTTTCGTATTGCAGATTTCAGTTTTGTATAGATAGCACTTCCTGATGTGTACTTTGTCTCTGCTTCTCCAAAACAGCTTTCGGCATTTTCAATTTCAAAGCGAAGAGTTCTTTATTATTCGAAGATAATAATCTGCGATAATATCTTGTCTAAGATGTAACATTATGTTGATTGTTGAGAGTAGAAATACTAGAAATTGGCAACGTCTCAGAGAATTGTTTTTACATTGACGATATTTCAGAAGTGCCAACCTACCTTTGTTTTAGTTACAAAAACGTGATAGAACTAAATCATGGCTAACCGGGAGACTTTATAAGGCTGGTTTTCCTGTCACGCTGACGGCCGGCGCTGACGGTCAGCGCTGATCGGTCAGCTCGGATCCTTTTAGTATTGCGCTGATCACATAGAGAAAAAGAAGGATGCTATTGTCTCTGGTTCACTGAATGTGGAGGCACGTCGGCGCCAGCTAGTCAGCGACGCCGACGTGCGCGTATATAGCTCAGCGCTGACGGCCGTCAGCGCTGCGTGACTCGAAAACGCTACCTATAGCTACATACATATTGACCCATCAGCGCCGACAGTCAGCGTGACAGGAAAACCAGCCTAAAAGTGATAGGAGTATAGGTACTTATAGTTACTACCGAAATGTATAGTTTTCAGATATCCATCATCCGAAGAGAATAAAATGTCAAATGAATATATTTAAACATTGTTCAAGGTATGCCTTCCTATAAATAAGAAAATTCATTGAACTCCGGTACTATTAGACGGATATTGCCCAGTTTCAGTCTGAATCTATCCCCAAATTTAAAGACTCTAAGATTGTTTCGTCTGACTCAACTTATGTTTATCAACTTAATATACTTTGAAAGTTATCATGTTTATGGTCGGACAAACAGATTTTTTTTTGAGTTTTTGCGAAATACTAGCGTCCTGGAATAAACGTTCAAATATAGTAAATAAAGTTTGATCAAAAAAACTGAAAACAAATGCTTCAGTGAACTGAAAAACTGAAGAAAAAATTCAAATATAACATTTCAATTAACGTACATGGCGTTTAGCGATTGATTTAATTTGCCTACTAAATAGATCTATCAGTTTGTTGATGAACTGGCAATGTAGATCTACTGGTTCAACTGACCTGCCGTTTCAAGTAGCCTACTGGTTCAATTAACCTACTGGTACAATTAATCTTCCGTCCATATTATATTATATCGGTGCATTAATTGACGTCCAGTAAGTTTAATGGCTTACTTGCCAGAGCTGAAGGGGGAGAACAAGTAGTGAATTGTCATTAGGTATGTTAAGTTGTGTTATGCTGAGTGACCTTTACGTCCGTGAGTGTATGAATATTCGTCCAAAATACTCACAGTAAATACATTATCCACTTCAAGTACTTCTTTCACGAACTGATCTAAAATTACGTCAAATTTGCTCATCAACCTATCAAGGATCACCTGTCGTGTCTCCATATGCTTGAATTTTAACAGCATATCCAATGCTATTTCGGAGGACCTTCAAAACAAAAACGCTGCAGACTTCAACCAAAATTTAGTTACATTTATTCAATTCAGAATGTATCGACTCTCTCTACTTGCTTCTACATCAAGTTTGTAGCAACGATTCAAAACTACCAGCTATCAGTTTATATTTACCTCAGTATCTTGAAACTTTGATCAATGAAATTTACAGCTTCCATATCCAACTTTTTCACTTCATTGTAGAAGTTATCCATTACTTGATCCCAATTTTCTTTCGCAGTCTCCATAAATATATCGAAATCTGTGTTCTCGATCTGAATCACTAACTTCTCCACCCTTTTGGAGACACTGTCTATCCTCTGCGGGTCTACGACAATTGAACGCAGCTCTGGACCAAAAATGTTATAGAAGTGGTACATGGCCTAAAAACAATATGGATGTAATACTCTTAGCGTCTAGTTGACTATATCTTAAGAGCTTCTTGGGAGTGTCCCTTGGGAAGACCTAGGGAGATCAGAACAATAATAGTAATACCATAAATATGTAATATAGCAAATAGTTCACGTTGGCAAGGATCAATGTTAGGTTAGAATAATTCTTATCGATAAACAAAATTTGAAGCTTTTACATACAAATTGCTATGAAAATGAGAAGAATGATTCTCAACCAAATTTAAAAAAATGTTTGAAATAGTTATTTTAATAGAAATTTCGCCTGAAGTGATAAAGATTTAGAATATTTCGAAAGATTTAAAAAATTTACTAGATTATCCATTGAAATTAAATTTTAGGACAATTTGAAATGGAAGTTTAGATTTGTTAACCTAGGCCCCATGTTGGGCGCTAATTTGTTATGGTTTTAAATTTCTATGAATTTACCCGGACTTGATGTCTTTGTTGATGTTTTTGGAAATTTTCAATTTAAAATCAGCTAGAGACTCTTGTTGAACAGGGATGATCGTAATTAGAAAACTTCGAAATTGAATATTTAACTATTGAAAATTATATAGTCTTTAAAAAAAAACTGCATCTCAGAAACTATCCCTCAGATATCGCTGAAATTTTGTGTTCGCACTCGAGAGTACTTTGTATATTTTTTTTTTTTGGCTGAATAGGACTATGTTCTTAGCCTTTATTTATGTAAAATAATAATATTTAACCATATTTTACAGCCAAGTACTACATTTGAACTTGATCGGATCTGTATTATCGTTCGAAATAGTTCAGCACCTGAATGGGTGACCACTCAGGCTATGAATTCGAAATAGCGCTCCAAAGTAGACAATTTTTTGATTTTATGAACAGAGTGCCTATCAATTCGTCCCAATGTAATTTTCGAATATTTGGCCGAGAATGATCCTAAACGATTAGTTTCGACTCATTGATCAAGAATCCGTGGTCAGAATTGATTCTGTCCGCCCGGCCATCAGCCCGACTACGCTTAAACGCAATGGGTTAGAGAGTTGAAATTTTCAGGGTAGGTTTAGAGTCCAAATGAGCCGGCTAGGTTTGTTAATGGGCAAAATCCACCGAGTGGTTTCAGGGTAAAAGCTATTAATAGAAAAATGCTGATCTCATTGAATCAAAGCACGGTAATTAGTTGAAAAATACCGGCACAAATTTTGTGAGGATCGCATGACTGGAAAATTTATAAAAATATATTTGAAAATTTCTGCATCTCAGAAACTATCCGTCAGATATGGTTTAAATTCTACGACAGCCTTCAAAACCCTTATTTTACAGTAAAGTTCTAGATTTGAACTCGATCGGATCTACATTGGTGAAGATATTGCCGAAATATCGAAATATTCCAGCGATCGGGGTGAACTGGTCCACTGTATTTAGGTTCGATCAAAAGAGTGGTCAACAGTTTCTAATTCTCGACTCTTAATTATTCCATGAAGTTAGTAACTTCATTAATATATCTGTCTTTCAAGAATTTCATGTTCCTCTATGATCTTAACATTATACTGAGACCTATGTCTGAGACCTATGGTCTGTGAATATCTGTCATTTTGTAAATAATAATAAGTAAATAATAAGTTCCATATCCAATCGAAAATACAGTACGGGTTCCGATCAATGTTGTTTTCATTTCTATTGAAGTAAGATCTCCGAGAAAAGCATCATATATATATCTATGGGAGATGAAAGCCCTATATATTAGTGTTCGGTGAGCCCTACATAAGGGTCCTGGAGAGTTCTTCAAACATCTGATGTTCTGAATAATTATCGGTTGGTTCACCTGCTTTTGGAAAAACCCTCCTGGCCTTATATGAGCAACGATATTGTCTTACAAGACACACGGTGAAATTTTTATTGATTTTAACCATTAACAAATATTCCGCGTGGCCGGACTGATCACTTCATCGCTCAGTGTTCCCCAAAGAGGACAGTATCACTCAAGAGCAGACTCCAGGGTTCTAGGAAACTTATTTCCATCGGTCGAGAACTGGTAGGGGAAGAACCCCACCAGCGCCACCTATGGAGAATCCTTACGAACTCCGACCCTCTGCGATGAAGAAACCTTGAGCGATGTTCAGCGACGTTCATTCTTTTGCCGTAAGAGGGTCAGGGATGGCAACGCCATCTACCGTGAAGAGACCTTTACGGACTGAAAACGCCCGGTTCATTTTGATTTAGATAAACCAAAAGCCAGTGAACATGTAATGAGGTGAGCTGTGGCTAATTGCCAATAATATCTAACAAGACACACGGTGAAATATTCATTGATTTTAACCATCAACAAATATTCCGCATGGCCGGGCTGATCACCTCATCGCTCAGTGTTCCCCAAAGAGGACAGTATCACTCAAGAGCAGACACAGACCTCAGGGTTACATGGTTCTTACCAATCATCAGTGTGACTTAGCCAGACACTGAACGAAACTTGAACGGCGTTCTAGGATGCTTATTTCCATCGGTCGAGAACCGGTAGGGGAAGAACCCCCACAGCGCCACCTATGGAAAATCCTTACGAACTCCGACTCTCTGCGATGAAGAAACCTTGAGCGATGTTCAGCGAAATTTGTCGCAAGAGGGTCAGGGATGGCAACGCCATCAGCCCGGCCACGCGGAATATTTGTTGATGGTTAAAATCAATAAATATATTTCACCGTTTGTCTTGTTAGGTATTATTGGCAATTGGCCACAGCTCACCTCATTACATTGATATTAAGGTTATTCAATTAAAATATTGAAGGAATTTCAGAACTATTTGATAGGTATAATTTCCCATCGATTAAAGACAAGAAATTACCATTGCAACATCTCTCAAGTCCCCACAGACCTTAGCCATGTAATCAGATTCGGAAAATAATCTAATTTTATCGAATTCCCATCTTTGTCCCTTGCCGGAATCTTCTATTTTCTGTCTGATGGTGAGATAAGAAGTCTTCCACATTTCGAGCATATCCTTAGCAGTTTCTGTTTGGTTTCTTATTTCTGATATGGGATTCCTAAATCAAACAAATATTAAACCATAATACAGATCAACATTTAGCTTTAACCCCACCTGAATAAGTTTTCAGGATTCAAAGCCTTTTTCACTTTTTCCTTGAGGCAGTGCGCAATTCTTTCCATAAGGGGTACCATTTTTTCGTCGGTACAATAATATCTAGATAGCACCCAAATGAGTTGTAGACCATCCATCAATTCCATCAATATGTCTTTTACTGAGGCAAAATCATCACAATTAGTTACAATCTGAAAAAAAAAATATACATTGATATCAATTCTTTAATACTGAATGCCAAATTCGATGTATTGGGTAAGAACCTCCGCATTATAGATCTAATGTATTTAAAAAAAAAATTATTTTTGTTTTGTTATTAACAATTTACTCAAGTGAAAAATTATGAAGCTTCATTAAACATTGTAAAAAACTGTTTTTCTTATAATATTACTGTTGATCCGTTTTCTTATAATCAGAAGCTACTTAAAAAAAAACGAATTTGTTGGATACAATATTTTGTTTACACTTGTTATGAAAATTAAGGAACCATTGATTATTATTTAAATTTTCATTATTTAATAAACAATTTTCTATAAACAAATGAATTATCTCTTCGTATTTTTTTTTCTATTTAAAAAAACAGAAACAACCATGTATTATTTTATTTTCTTATTTATTTATATTTTTTGTTGAACTTTCAATTCAATGAATTTTCGTTTTAAAAATAATGAATCGTTGTTTTTAATTTGTTAAATAGAAAAAGAAAATATAAAGAGATAATTCATTTGTTCATAAAAAATTGTTTATTCATTAAACAATGAAAATTTGAATAATAATCATTTTTTTTTTAATATCAATGATCAAGATAAATAAATAGTTCCTTCATTTTCGTGACAACTGGTAAAAAAAATTGTTATTTAACAAATGCGTTGTTAAGCAATGAAATTTTTTTTTAAGAAATTGTTTTTTTTTAATCACAAGTATCATCATGGATTATGTTATAAAAAAAATGTTTAATTATCTCATGAACAACACATTTGTTTATAACAATTTTTTAAACGATAGAAGATAAAACTCATTAAAAATCATTTTGAAGTAGCTTCTGGTCATAAGAAAACGGATCAATAGTAATATAAAAAAAAAAATTTCAATATAAATGAAGTATAATATTTCACATAAGTAAATTGTTAATAACAAAACGAAAATTAACAATTATTTTATTTTTCCCTCGGAAATCTGTTCTAGACCTTTGAAAAATAGCTCCACGGAAAAAAATTCTCAGATTAATAGTTTAACAATAATCGCACTTGTAATGTTAATGCTAATGATACAAAAAATTGTTAATTAACTAATGTATAACTAATTGCAAAATCGCGATAAAAATTTTTGCACCACGGATTATTGTTCATTGATCTATCCTGCAGGCACCTGATTTTTTATTTTCATGTTTAGTAAGTTTAAATCATTTTTATTCATTAAAGGTCCGAAGGGGACGAGGCTTGCCCGTTCTCGGGCGTATTTTCAACCCTCTGGGAAAATTATAAATATTGGTGCTACAGTTCTGGGAGTTATGATCTTTTTTTGGAAATTTCTTCTTCTTTCTGAATCTTTTTTCAAATTTGAATTATCTCAAATAGTTTTCGAGATATTGGCGAAAACCTAAACCCCAATTTTTTTCACTTAATGGCTAATAACTATTGCAATTTTTGCCAGCATTTTCTCGAAAACTATCTACACGCCATTCCGAATCGAATGACACCCCAATCATAATTTTCGGAGAATACGCATTAATTTTGACATAAAAAGCACTTGTTGACTACACTATCTATATTCGGAGGAAAAACGACTATTATGGGCTGTCGCGACAATGAATACTCACATTGAGATGCCTAAGGATGGTGTACAAAAACTTGACATTATCCCTAGCCTGTATATAATTCTTCTTCAAGTCCAGCTGATAGTGAATGAAAGCGTCAATTATGGGGGATTTCGTTTTCTCCAACAGTTTCGACACCTTCATAAATGTCGGTTTTTTCAGCTGCTCCACCATAACGCTGAGTGCCGCTTCTTTTTCATGCCAAAAGGTGTATTCGGCAACAGGACCAGGACCCTCCGGTTTCTGAAAATTTTAAAAGTACGTCAGGAGCTTTAGGCATTCTTCAATATTATTGAATGCAATTGCTGTTTTGGCAGCAAATAATACGATTATTGATCTTATATACCTTAGATGTAACATACACACATTTTAGAAAACTCCCCTTATATTTTCTATTACAGCTCGTATATCATTTAATGCAATAATTGTGTAACGTACTAAAATTTCAGCCTATTCTATTAATACCTAGAAACCCCCTAAACGGGGTGTTTCGCAAAGAGGCTGTCAAATTTTAGGAGCAGATTCCGCGGTTAAAAAAAATGGCTAGTTTCTCATATAAAAATTTTTCGAATTCTCATCCCCTGTTGAGATATACCCCTAATTGACAGTTAAGATTTTTTTTCTCATACATAATGGTTGCAGTTAAATGAACCTTAGCTGAAAGACTACTTTCATCTAAGCCCTTATAGCAAATTTGTTACATCCCTTTTATTTCATCTGTACATATAGAATATTCCTCCTCATTCACCTCAAATTATGTGTAATTGAAATTTGAAGTGGGTTTTCTTTGATCTTAAATTTATTACAATCTGTCGCCTTTAAGAAAAAAATTGAGGAGACATAAAATTTTCCCATGAAATTAGCCTTGTGGCGTCTCTAATAGAGTCAATTTTCATGCTTCAAAGAATTACTGGATAAATATTGACAGGGAAAGAAGATTTCGATACCTTACAGATGTAGTAAAGGGATGAAAAAATTTGTTACAAGGGCTAAGACGAAACTAATATTTCAGCCTCATTTTACAGTAACCATTAGTTTATGAGAAAAAAAATTAACTGGCAAATTGTCATACAATTCGTGGGCTTAAATCTCAAAAGGGGATGAGAATTCGAAAAATTTTATAGAGGAAACTAGACTTGTTTTTTTTCCAAAAAATGTATTCCTAAAATTTGGGGGCCTATTTCTGACTCTGTATGTTCGCATAGTCCTCTCAACTGGATCGTATTTATGGTTTCGAAAATACAAAATTTCAAACAGGTAAAATTCTGCAAATTCTTTGCATTTTTGGCGCTCTAGTTCCTCGGAACTGAGTGCTTATCAATTTGCCCAAATGTCTGTAATTTTCGAATTTTTCGATGAAAATGGTCCTAAACGATTTGGTTCGACTCACTGATCAAGAATCCGTGGTCGAAATTCATTCTGTCCGGCTGGCCGTAGGCACGATTACTCTCGAACGGAATGAGCTAGACAGTTGAAATTTTCAGAGTAGGTTTGGGAGATAAATATCTCGGCTAAGTTCGGTATTGGGCAAAATCAGACAGATGGTTTCGGAGTAACAAAAAAAAAATTTTTTTTTACAAGGCAAATTCCAAATTAAATTTTTTTCAATAAGCTGTTTTACCATAAGAATCCAATGATATCATTTTTAACTCTAACAAGCTAATACTTTCGGAGATATGATGTTTCAAAATTTCAATAATAATTCGTATTTCAACGTTGTCACAGAATGATATTATTCTATGTATGAATTGTCATAATGTCAAATGATGTTCCTGAGACATGACATTATATAATCAATCGAAGAATTGTCAGCGAAGTGAGAAAAATCTCAGTTGTTTGCTCCGAAATTAGGTTTTCTCAGAAAATTCTTAAATTTCGGAACGGAACATGAAGTAAGAGATCTGAGAGTAGTGAGACTGCTTTTCATCCATAGACATAGATATAACTCTCGAACGGAATAAGGTAGGTAGTTGAAATTTTCAGAGTAGTTTAGGGAGATGAATATCTCGGTTAAGTTCGTTATGATTGGGTAAAATTGTTTCGTATGACACAAAATGACAAAATTTTAATGGTTGTTAGATTTTAAAAAAATTATGGGTTACTGTACATATATTTATGGAAAATCCCGAAACACTTCAAATTCAAATTTTACATTGTCATTCTTCTTCGTAAAAAACTGTAACTTCAACCCCCTTCGAAAAACAGGTACAACCCCCAATTTTTCCAATAGGAAATATGGGCTTGTGATACATGGTTTGAAAGGTTTCACCCTTCTCTATTCAGAAAATTTATCACTTTCATGTTTATTGTAAAAATCAAATTATAAAAATATAAACTCGAGTGATTGGCGAAATATGTTACAATATCAAAAACTAAAATGTGGCAAAAAAAATTACGCATTTTTAATGAATTAGATATTCAAAGTGTTCACCGCGAACGCCTTGGCAACATCCTTACCTCAAATAAAAATTTCTTCCGACAGTATTCAACATCTCAGGAGGGATCATTTTCTTTCTAACACATCTCGAAGGCAAGTAGTAAGTTTAGTATTATTGAAATAAGATTTGGGAATATTCGAAGGAATATTATAATGAATTTAGGTAATCACATGATTTCATTTTTTTCTAATCTAATATCATATGAAAGTGATAACATTCAAGGGCGTAGCCAGGAATTAATTTCGGGGGGAGGGGGAGTTAAGGGTCACTTTCTGCAGCAAAAAAAAATTTTTTTAATAGAAAAAAAACATTTCGGGGGGGGGGTTTGAACCCCCAATCCCCCCCCTGGCTACGCCCTTGATAACATTTCTGAATAGAGAATGATGAGACCTTTCAATCGATGTATCACAAGCCCATACTTCCTATTTGAAAAATTTGGGGGTTCTACCTGTTTGTCGAAGGGGGTTGAATTGGAGGTAGGGTTCGCATTTTTACGAGGAAGAATGACGATATAAAATTTGAATTTGACGTGTTTCGGAATTTCCATAAATATGTATAGTAACAAAGATAATTAATGTATTACATTTGCCAAGCGTTCTGCATTTGCGCTAGAATAAGGAACACGAAGTTGATATACAGGGTGAGTCTTTGACCACTGCTTTAATTTTAACCAAAGATTAACTCTCATCAAATGAAACACTTTTTTCATTTACCATTTTTCCATATTCGGCTCAGGTAAAAATTTACAAGCGTTTAAGGATTTCACAATGTGCTAATACACTCCCGCATATAAATTATCTATGACATTGTTGGCGGACGAGAATAAGGCATGGTAACGTGGTTTACAGTTGATTCGGGATTCCAACGCTCAGGGACGGATCCATAAAAGTAGTGACATTTCTGGAGTTTTCCATTTTAAAACATTCAATGAAGAATATCTCGAAAACGGTGCCTTTAAGGAGAAATGATGAAGATTATTATAATGTTCTAAAACGATGGAATATTCTTGAAATGACTCAAGAAAAACTTTATATGCTTTCTTTATGCTAATTTCGTTTAGTTTTATGAATCCACGAGTCCATAACTAGAAAACCAGTAGAAGTAGAAAATAACTAATATTTGGAAAATCCCTATCATATTTATAGGAAACTTTACGCCAACATTCATTTTATTCGAAAAGAGGATGTCAAAGCTACAAAATAAAAACTGATTTTTTTTTTAAATGTCAACAGCCTGTATCTTTTTACCTGAGCTGAATTTGGAAAAATGTTAAATGAAAAAAGTGTTTCATTTGATGAGAGGAATCTTTGGTTAAAATTAATGCAGTGGTCAAAGACTCACCCTGTATATCAACCAAAAATATAGGTTTTTCTTTTCAATGATTTCTTCCATAACGAAACAAGTTACTAGAAGGACGTGAAAAAAGTTAGTGGAAATCTGGTAGGTCCAGATGAAAATGTTCAATTTCAATTTTAGTGGAATTCTATGGTAGATTTCATTCCGTCGTTCAGTATAATAGTAAGGCTGCTTGTATACCAGCAAGACGGGACCGCAACGCGACCGCGACTTCATGTCGCTAAGGCCGCTCGTACACCAGCACGACGCGACCGCAACGCGACCGCGACTTCGTGTCGCTTCGCAGTCGCGGTACGTGGTAATTCATAGAAGCGCCCACACCAAGGATACGGCGACGCGACGCATTTTCCTCGTTAAAAAGTATCGTCGCGGTAGCGTTGCGGTCGCGTCGTGCTGGTGTACGAGCGGCCTTAGAAGTCGCGGTACGTGGTTAGTGATAGAAGCGCCCACACCAAAGATACGGCGATGCGACGCAAATCCCTCGTTAAAAAGTATCGTCGCAGTCGCGTTGCGGTCTCGTCGTATTGGTATACGAGCGGCCTAATTGTGACTATTGGCAACCCTGCCTGCATCGTGTATTTCGTGTATACGTGAATCAGTATCCTTGAAATAAACCTCGATTCATTCATCCAACGCATTATTGGGACTAAATAACCTGCAGAAAGAGAGCACCTCGCTTTATTCTTTTCTCGCCTCAAAGCTCAATACATCGTTTCAGAATAGTATATCCTAAAACAAGTTGCAGAATGGGCTGATATTCAAACACGAATGCGAAATTCGAAAACGAGCGACGAAGGAGCGAGTTTTCGTACGCATGAGTGTTGGAATTGCCTTCTGCAACGAGTATTAGACGATATTTTCTCTATTTCAGGCAAGTTTTGTAAAATACTGTTGAAATTCAATGAAAAATTAGGATTATACATCCTAGTGACTTTTGTATTGTATCTTGGCAGTTGGTGTGACTGTTACGAAAGTTGACAGATCTCGGAATTTGAATTGTACGTAAGGGCATGGAGATCAGATTTAACAGTTTCCTAATATCATGAATGATTCAAAATTAGTAAGAAGGAAATCTCTAGTAGGTACCTTATTTTTTGATGAAAATAAAACCTTTCCTCTCAATAATTATTTTACCATATCCAGATTATCTTACATTGACATATTGACAATAATTTGATAGGATCGAATGTCAGTGCTGACTACCACAAAACGAAAAATATAACTAGAAACAATGCGGGAATGAGTACATTCCAGCACTGTTTTTAGTGCTGGAATGGACTCACGATACTGAAATAGCGAAAAACTATTAATTTGTATTTGATATTTGAATTCTCATTATGTTATCGATATCCCAGAAAATGTTCTACCTTGTTCTCCAAGCTCTCAATAACTTTCAGTATATGTTTCTCCCATTCCATGACGACCGCCTCTAAAGACTCAACTGTATCTGGTTCCTTCAGAATTTCGTCATCAGCTTTGTCAGTGTATAATATATCTGGAAATCGACTCATTGGCAGGTCAATTTCATCCTCGATATGCTCCATGGCCCTTAAAAATTGAAAATAATCAATAGAATCGAAATTATGATAAATGATTACAACTATCTATTATTATTCAAATTTCCACATAATATACATTATAAATACAGGGTGATTCAAAACTCGAGGCGAAAAAATAAGGAACATTATACAGGCTGATATTCCTGATAAAAGTTGTAAACTAAAATTTTTGGATATGGCTTTGTTTCCGTGATATTAGACTCCGAAGTTTCATCATAATAATTATTTCGGGTAGCACCACCAGCCCCAGTACGAGAATTACCAATTCCATACTGTCGCAGCCTTTGATATAAGCTTCGGAAAACACCGCGCGGCGTATTGGCATTGTTTACTATGCTGCAACGCATACATGCTGCTGCAACGCTGTATTGAATGACTATCTTGTCTATGGACTGAACCAATGCTCTCTCTACCCAGATATATCTTACCACGACTCAGCACAGGAAGGTGTTCAGACCACGATACGTATTAACTATTGTATTATTGATACGCTGCTATTCTCAAAACATTGTTTACCGCTTTGCAGTCCCAACCACGTTCAAATTCGCTTTCTTCTGCAATTTTGCAGTTCGCGTTCACAAAAATAACAATAATATACTATCGCCAAAAATAGTTTACTAAACCACACTAAAATACAAAAAAATAATTTATAGTAAATAATACTTATACACTTAAAAATAGCAATAGTATAATATAGTAAGTATCGCTAAAAACAATTTATTAAACCACACTAATGGTGCTATTCTGTAAAAACCGGATACACCGCTATAACCTTACATCTATGTAAGGAAACATCGCACTGTAAGTGGGCAAGTTACATCGAGGACGAAATTGGTATTCTATAACGATGGATGTTGGATACTGCAGATCTTACATCGACAGTATCACGCATAATCACAGAATCGAAAGAAGACAATGAATATTTTATCCGTCATGCGTGTTTCAGTTTGCATTTGAATACGAAAGTAGAAAGAGAATAATTGATTTGAAAATCAAAATGGAACAATACAGGTGAATGAATATTTCATTGTCAAGTCCTGTAGTGTAAATCTTTTTTTTTTCAGCAAGAGGAAAAGATCTATTAACACTACAAATGAACAGTACGAATTGTACTTAGATTTGATGGAGAACGATTATATATTTAGGAGTGGTACAATATATCCTACTGTCGAGGATGGATATATTGAAAAGAAGTGGGAGGAATTGACGAAAAAACTGAATGCAATAGGTCGTGGTCCTGCCCTACCTTGTGTCACATGGAGAAAGGTACAATACATGGTGCTATTTTGATTATGTGTATTATTTATTGTTTTTTCCAATAGCGATTCAAAGATTGGAAAAATTCAACTCGCCAGAAGTACAGGAAAATGAAGGAAAATCAAATAAAAACAGGCGGTGGCGAAGGAACAAATATTTTCTTAACACCCTTAGAAGAACGTGGGTTAGAGGCATGGGGAAAAATAGCTGTAACGGGAACTCCTCTCGTGCAGTGTGTTGGAGGTTTAGGACAAAGTGAATCTCATAATAATAACTTGACAACCCAACAAAATGAAATTGCTTTTGTTGTGGACGATGAAATACCCCCACATAATTGGTACTCTGATGATCCATCCCACAATACAGCATCGACCAGCTCGGCTGTCAATGATTCTTCTATAAATAATACAAAAGCAGATTTGGGAAGAAGTGCCTCACAAACTAAAGCAAAGCGGAGAAAATTAGTTACTCCCTCAAAGTCCCTAAATATTGTTGGCGAAGAACTGAAAGCATCATATTCTCAAACCAACAACATCTTGAAGGGAATTTCAGACAGCCTATCTCAGTTTGTCACAATTTACCAAAATGTGAATACAGTTAGAAATGACATAGAGAAAAGGAAATTAGAATTAGAAATTGCCAAATTTAATTTAGAGAACCCCACTGCTCAATTCAGCAACAATCAAGAAAATAATGATTAGTTCTTAGGTATATTATCAATACCACCTTAATGCTGGAATATGGGTTGATTGTCTAACAGTTAAGGATTATCAAATAAAACTTTAATAAAATCATGTTTCTTTTTATTTGAACAAAAAAAAATATTCTTCAAATTCAATTAAAAAAATTAAATTGCATTTTCTAAGATATACTGACGTCTTGCTACACGTCCAAGGTCAGAATATTCCCCTACATATTCAATGTTATTATGTGGATCTAATTCTTCCTCAATAGTGCCAATTTCCTCAATATCTTCTTGGAGATGCAGGTTCGCTCTAAGCGCCATGTTATGGCAAATTGCTACAGCATATATAATGTATGCTGCTGCTGATGGATGATATAACAAAACTCTATGCCGTGAAAGACACCGAAATCTATTTTTTAATATACCAAATGTCCTTTCAATCACATTCCTGGTCCTCTTCAACAGAACATTATATCTCTCTTCAGGAGAATTCACTTGGTAATCAAGAAAAGGTGTGAACAGCCATGGTTCCAAAGCATATCCACTGTCTCCAATCAAATGTGATCTAGAATCTCCATTGTCATACTCTTCTTTTAGATGATTTCTTAAAGCTGACATACGAAATATTGAAGCATCATGCACAGAGCCCGGAAATCGTGCATCTATTGCTAAAATATTACAATGACTATCACAAATAGCCATAACATTTATTGAATGTCTACCCTTTCTATTAATATATACAAAGGGAGGGTGATCGTCATCATTTTTGGGAGGTGCTAGTATTTCTACATGACATCCATCAATAACTCCGATTATACCTCGCATTTGCCATTTATTGTAAAATCCTTCCTTTACCTTATTTCTTTGTATGGCATCCCTAGGAAATCTTATCCATTTGTCCATGAGACAATCAGTTATCATTTTACTGACCGTTTTTATCGATCGACTTATCGTTGGTTGACTCAAGCAATTCCAACATGATGATCCAATTCCTCTTTGGAATGATCCATACGCAAAAAAATTTAAAGTTGCAAGAACTTTTAAATGAAATGGTATAGCTGTAGTCCTGAGAGTTTTGGGGGCATGTGGTGATAATGCATCTATCAGATCGACAGTCATTTCCTTATTCAATCTAAACAATTTGATGAATTGATCATCAGGGAGATCAAAAGCATTTTGTGAGTCCCTGATAATCCTTCTCTCTAAACGCATTGCATTTCTAGAAATAAAATTTTGAAAACGAATAAGTTAAACAATTACTACGTTTACATGCATCCTCTCGAACCGTTTTAAGCCAATGCGTATTCCGTAATGCGCATTGAAAACGCATGTAAACGTTTTTTCAATTCGAATTGACTACTCAAATGCGAATTAGTAAATGCGATTTGAAAAGGTGGATTGAGTTTTCCCAAACCGATTTAATGTGCATGTATACACCAAATACGCATTGAGAGTAGTTTTAAGAGAAACAAATTTCAGAATTACCAACACCAAATTTATTAGTTTGACAAATCTGATAATCTAACGAACCTGCTTTGGGGTTACGTTAATCGTAATTCCTAAGCTGGAAGATCGAAATGAATCTCTTGAGATAAAAATGATATAATATATTGTTCGAGGTAACTTTTTCTATTATCTTTAATCATTTTCTGCCAATTTTCTGGATTCATTTTCACGATTTGCTCTTTCAATCACTTGTAACCACCCAGAAAAGGTTAATTCCTTGCGAAATTATGGTGTTCTTCATCATTTTTTAAGATATTTAGAATGATTTTCTTTTCTTAATTTCCATTTTTAATTTTTTTCAATCTTCCCATGTTGGCTACGCGAGCTTAGAATAAAGCCGAATTACAGAAAACTAGTTTCAGATAAGACATGTAAACTCTCAAACCATATTTCATCTAATTCGCATCAAAACATGCGCATTGGTTCAAAACGGATCGAGAAGGTGCATGTAAACGTAGTAATTGTACCTAAATAAAATATATAGGTAAATATTTATGAAACTTACCGACGCTCATTTTCTTCAAAGATACTGTAAATAAATATAGGCAAATCCATTTTTTAAACTCCGACTGATCAAGATGAGAGAGATTAGAAACTTTCAATCAAGTTGAAAAATATTCAAAAGATTCAAACTGATTAACGTCACAATCTCGAAATTCAAATTTCAAATTTCGTCCACAGAACCAGCAATTTTCTATCTGTGCAATCTCTTACACCACCATTTCGGTCGACGTAAAATTTACATCCGATGTAGCCGGATTTACGTCGCTGTTGCACATACAGAATCGCTATTTTGTTACATCGACGTAAATTTTCGAAGTTACAGCGCTACAGCGCTTACATCGCCTTATAGAATAGCACCATAAAATACAAAAAACTACATTAAATGCAAAATCCACTAAAGTATAATCCTAGTGTGCATTTGCATGTGATTTTGCATTTGGTCTATTAATATTTTCCTTTAAAGATCTTTGCCTCTTAGGATTGTTTGGCATTTCTTTTTTGGACGACCTACCAGCTTGAATAAGTTTTGCGCCGCATGAAAAAGCACGTGTAATTTTTCTTCGGTTCACTGATTTTGCATGAACACAAAAGTTTTTTAGTGAGATATTTTTTGATACATGAATGCAATTAAATAAGTCAGAGGGTGTTATAATTTTGTTCAAAGTTTCATAACAAATTTTCATGGCATTGCCCATATCAACCGTTTTATTTTTGGTTGCTATTTTACTAATTCGTTCAAAATATTCTGTTACAGCTGAGGAATGTTCTTCACCTAAATTTGTTTCATTGGCTTTCTGGATCGTGTTTATTGTTTCGATAGAAAAATTATCCTGTTGCATAAAAACATTGCTTTGTTGCTCTGTACTAGTTGGCAAGTCTTTTTCTATAGCCACATAGTTGACATGACTTCATAAAATTCTGGGGATATTTTTTCTCCTAGAACTAATTTTGCTAATACTTTTCTGTCATCGGTGTCTATGTCCTAAACGTTACTCTAAACTTATTTTGTATGGCGGAAAGGTCCTTACAGTACCTTCCACCCTGCCCAAAACTACAGTCACAAATACAAATTTGAACGTGGTTGGGACTGCAAAGCGGTAAACAAAGTCTCGAGAATGGCAGCATATCAATAATACAATAGTTACTACGTCTGAACACCTGCCTGTGCTGAGTCGTGGTAAGATATGTCTGAGTAAACTTTTTCCTCAAAATTACGCAACAGAACGTTGAATTCCCCATGACTTGACCGTCACTTACTCATGTCGTAAACCTAACATGAGGATAAGGCCGTGAAATGGTATATTTTGAAGATGAATTTTCTGTAAGTAACAATTTTAGAGCAATTATTGAAAGTGACATTTCGTCAACGTGCCGATAAGCCAATGACCAAGCCACATATCGACCCACCAGGCAAAGCACCTTCAGTGCTTACAGCAAAATAATATCTCCATATCCTCTTTGGAAAACTGCATGTTTAACAAAAAAAACATAAACCAACAAAGCAACTTTCAAATTGGTAAACAAATTTTATTCTGTCACCAGGGGACAGTCAACTCACAAATATATTCCTAGGCTTACTGTAATTCATGAAATTAAATTGGTCGCATACAGATACTTTAAAGTCCAATAACTTATCAGCGAAAAATTTCTTATACGTTTTATCAAGAATATCAGTCTGTACCTATACGTCCATTATTTTTTCGCCTCGAGTTTTGAATCATCCTGAACAACAATTATGTCGCTATTCAGTAGATTTTTCAGTTACATCATTTTCTGAATAGAGAACAGAAAAGTTATAAATGGCAAATGTATTAATATACATTTTATTTCATACTGATACAATATGAAGAAATAAACCCTTAGTTAACGTGACTATAATCATGGTCATAACTCCCTTGGGAGGTATACTCCATACTAAGCAGTTATAGATCTTTAACTCCCTCTAACGTATTTACAAAAGCCAACCAACAATTGTCAAATTTTCAAACTATCAAATTTTCAATTGTCAATTTTTTTTTTCATTCAGTATGAAATAAAATTGATTATCTATCACGTGAGTTATTGGATGTTAACAACCTCGGGATTGTAATCTGTTGCCCTCTGTAATTAACATCCTCATAACTCCCTTGATACATAAATAACTATTTCGCTACTTTACCAATTTAAATTTTCCCCGAAACTGGTAACTTCACTAATCAGGTCGTCTCTTATGGGAGTTGTACTCATTTTCTCCTCGGCTTTCATATGTCTAGTAGCTGCTTCATGTCCCACCATTATACTTCTTAGTTCGTTTCTATCACGGGCCTTCTTAACCGATAACGACATCCTCCTGTAATCGGAAGGCCTTTTCAGATCTGCAGCTTCTACTGAACTGATGGAGACCCTGAATAATTCGCCCTGGTCCTCAGTGCGTTCAGGTATAGCTCGTTTAACCACTGGTTCTTGGAAATATCCCCGAAAAAGCGGTATAAAAACCTGAAAATTAAGAATATTAGTCAAATATTCTTACAAACTGGAGTTTTTAGTGTCGTTGACGTGGCAATCTTATCATTATTCTACATAATGCAGTATGTCTAGTATTCATTAAATGAATATTCAAATGAAACAGTCTTCAAATTCCATATAATGATAGTTGATAATAAGAAATTATTAAAATTTCCATATATTCGTTTTGATTATGACAGTTGTTCCTTCTACACGTTAGCCTGATTTTGCTGACGTTTATATCTAATTCGCTGTTTTGCTGTATACAAAGTTACAGGGTAAAGGCGAAAATTCATGTGGCGATTTTGTCGCCGAAAACCAGCGATTTTGTCGCCCAAATGAGTATACTGTCATTTGGACCGTTTTGGGCGACGTCGTCCGTGTCGCTGGATTAATCCAGCATTCCAACGACAACTGATGACATACCTCTGACAGCAGTGACAGCCGCAAAAATTAAAATTGGATCAAGCACTGACGTGAAGTAAGGAGCTTTTGCGCTCATATTCTATTGTCCATTCATCTCTATTGGACAAATTCAAATGAAAGTAGATAATATTATCCTATCTAATATGTCTTCGACCAGAAATTACCATTGTTGTGTGCCCAAATGCAATTCATGGGCGAAAAAAATGCCAAAATGTATAGGTTTTATTCTGTACTGGTTTTATTCTGTCCAACTTCCTGTGAAATTTACTAGTATAGGTTTGTGTATTCAATTCTTACCTCCGGAAAACCAAATATAAATATAATTATTGAAACTGCGTTAGGAAGATAACTAATAGACCGAAGAGTACTCAACTTGGAACTACATCATCTTCAAACAGAGTACAAGGAGGTACCTCGAAAGAGAACTGAGGAAGGATGTATCGATGACTTGCTGTGTTGAAAAACCTCATTCAGAAGAAGAAATAAGTATCACCCAAGCACCCTTGAGTTAGTTGAACAGCAATAATAATTTTAGTAGTATACTTGGTTGTGTACATTGTTAACAGACCACCTAACACTTGTGCCATTGATATATTCGGGTTATCTACAAAGAGTGATATCTTGAACAGTGACAGTGCTTTGAAAAGTTTAACAGGCATAAACAATTTTGATATTTTCAATTGAATAGAAGAGATGGTCATCAAAACTCTTGGAAACAAAACAAAAAAAAATCAATTTTATTATACCTCAAACATTACACTTATTGTTAATAATTATTTTCACATAATAAATATGTATCATATCTTGAAAAAATCATTTTAATTATGGATAACTGTTATACCACAGCTTTATCTGGATCAATTAGACACTATATGTATCCTCATAAATGAATTAGAACAGCATGCACCTGAACTTGAATTAAAACATCAGTAATATGTTTACACCTGCTCCATGCTGCGACTTTACAAGAATATACCATACTTTTTTTTTAAGTTTACCGTTCTCCACATTAATATGGGCCATCAATTTTATGTGATTCTGAATTAAGGGCACTACTTTGTAAATATAAGGAACAAATGTCTATAAAAATGCGACCACAATTTGTTTTGTCATACATGATCTACATTTAGAACCTCTTAGTCTTCTCCTTCTACAAGGATTCTAGAATTAGGAGTTGAAGCTCCTATATGTACTCCAGAAATTGCATCGTCTTGGAAGTTCCCATTTGTTTTTCTTTTGCGATTTAATACATTTATATAATTATTAGAGATAACTGTAGTACTTCCGGAACTCATTTTGTACCTAAATATGTATTTAGTTGTAATATTTAAATTCAATTAGGTTATGTTTCTGTCAGTTCAAAATAATCTGTCGTGGCGATTTGGTCGCTCCATGAAATATAGGGGAAGGGAAATTTCGAGCGACAGTCGCTGGTTTTGAACGAAAAAATCGTCGAAATTTTGGGCGACAAAATCGCTGGTTTTCGGCGACAAAATCGCCACATGAATTTTCGCCTTAAGTCGTACTGAATATTGAAGGACGTTATTATTCAGGTCATTTCCGATTAATTTGGTCCTATAATATGTTCTCCGAAATTTCACCGTTATTGAGATATTGAATTTTAAGGATTTTTTTTTAATTCCTCACTTTTTGGCATTTTTATCTTTTTTTCCTTGGATTAGAGCTCCTAGGGTCCGTTTTTTCATATATTCAGTTAGAGGGAATGTCAATTAATAAAAATGATCAACAAAAACTGAACCTACTACTAACAGCTTAAAAAGACGGCTTGACGAAGGTTAGAATTGAAGAATTTTCACTGAATGTTGTAAACTTTGAAGTGCTTTTCTTAAAAAAAAATTTAATGTTCCACAGAACATACGCGCAGAAATGTATGGAAGTTATTTTGCAGATGCTTTTAAAAACTTCTTCGTCACTTCAGCTATTCAGAAAGGTATAACACTTGCTATTAAATAGGCAAAACATTGACCAAATTACAGTTAAGGTAGTAGAGGGTACATTTTTAGTTTGTGTTAAAAGAAGCTAATAATACGTAAATAAAACAGAAAAAAAACAGAACGATATTTTTATAACTCTTGTTCGACGTGGCCGCCGTCATTTCTCACACAAATTCTCATTCGTTTCCTTGAATTACTTTTCACGACAGAAGTTTGCAGGCTCCGCCTTATTTCGTCAGCTCCATAAAGAATCCTCTTTCTCAGAATATCGACATTTGCAATTGGCGTCATTTGGTCGTACACTAGGCTTTTTATATGACCCCACACATAAAAATCCATCGGCGTTAAATCGGGGCTCCCCGCCGGCCATGCTATGGGTCCGCCTCTTCCAATCCATTTATTTGGGTACTTCTCGTCCAACCATGCTCGAACACTTCTTCTGTAGTGCGCTGGGCAGCCATCATGTTGAAAGAACATGTTTCGTCTCACTGAAGTAGGCAAGTCTTCCAATAAACAGGGAGCATACATTAATTCTTGGCAAGCACCCTCCAATCCCGAAGAAGCTGCTCGTGCTCATGCGCCACGCGTGTTTACAAATATCTTGGACGAAATTTGAATAGACTGTTCAGTCAAATTTCGATTTTGACAGGACCGAAGATATTATTTGTAAATTCTCGTGAAATATGGATTAGTTGGATGTGAGATCTTACTGTTATGGACGGCTGTAAGCAGTATTTTGTGCACTTGAATAACTTTTCCTTCAAAATTCAGTGCATAATTTTTAAGGGAAAAATCAATATCAACATTACCTTTTGCGTAAGTTTTATTTCCACGATGAACAATTCCTATCAAATTGCGACAATAAGCATACAGTTCATTGTATTAAGATGTTGTAGAAGGCTCATCCATTGAAAAGAAACCGATTAGTGTATTGTATGCTAACAACTATACGACATATGATTATTCTGGAAATCATATAGCTAATCTAGGGACACAAATATAAGCTATTTACCATTTGGGAAACAAATAATTAGATTTACCATAATCAGGTTTGAATATTGCTTTCATCCTCAATAGCTGAATTATTGCTTATTCATATATCATCCATATATATTAGCCACCGAACAGATGATTTGATCCTGCATATATTATTATAAGAATTTCTCTAGGTATGGAATATGGTAATAATGTTATATTGTAACAAATCATTTGATAAATAATGATTTCTTATAGTTAGATATCATTTTCATTTTGTAATTATTTTAGGTCAACTCATTTGATATCTGCAATTATGTATTAACTCAGAATATTGAAAGTTTACAGACATTTCCACTTATTAATTTGTATTCCAAGAATATGAATATATGTTAAATGCATGAAAAAATTGGTTTTCATAGGTAACGGAAACAAAGTAATTGTAAAAATGAAAATCATTTATTTAGATACCAATATACATATATTTTATACTTTCTACCAAGTGAATAAAAAAATTGTATACCACTCAAGTAGTAATTCAAACACAGGAAATACTTTCAAATAAAACTATATATTAACATCATTCTTAACTTCAAGAGCGATCAAGAATACCATTTATTTTGAAATTTACATTACATGCATCAAGCATTAGTACATCAAGCAGCATGCAATAATATTTTTTTTTGTGTTTGGCCCACCATACCACCCCTACATATAATCATGGACGGTTCCTGAAACACTACACAGACGATAAACATATGGATCATAATTGAAACATGATTACTAACTTTTTCCATTGAAAAAAAGTCTTATATACTACTTCTTCGTTGGAAAATATGCTTCTTGGTTTTTCCTCCATAGTCCTAGGTATATCATCATTTTAAAAGTTATTGTTGAATTATCATGCCATTCTAGTAGGTATAATATTAGTAACATCGGGGCCTTCATGCATATTTATATTGTTAAGCGTACTAAGCAACAAGCATTGGAAATTTAAGAAACATGTACCTGAAACTCTATGGGAAAACAACAAATACATACAAACATGTTATATTACTACGTGACCTTTTACTCCCATATTTTGAAATATTCTGCTACTGGAAAAATGGAAATTTGTTGTTAAAAACTCCTATTATATAATACATGCTGTCATCCAAACACCCCATGTTAAAGCATAGCTATCACCTACATGCATTGTTTAATTACTAAAAGATTGGCCAATCACCTCTCTGGGTCCCTAGAACTTTTCAAAACTATACATAAATGCATAAAAAATTACCAAAAGATTATTTACTTTCCACGTTTGCATTAACTCTACTTTTTGCATGGATAATATAATTGCTTATCAATTTTCCTTTTTCTACATCCAACATTTTCTGCACTTTTCTGATGTTCATAGAAAGCATTGTAAAATTTAGAGAAACTTGCAAAATCTACTAATTTGAGATCTTCACATAATTTTTTATGCATAATCTATAAATATACAAGCTATTGGAAATACTACCAAACTTCCTACTCAATAACAACTTGGGTACCTCACGTTTACTACTTTCATCATTAGGAACATTTAAATTAACTTTTTTTTCATTTTCCTCCAAGAAACGATCAACTTCGGATTGGTATTGGACCTTACTAGTAGAAGGTTCATCTATACATAAGTTGAAGTCATCAGAATCTCCACCTGAAAAAGACTCGCTTCTCTTTTCGATCAAAGCAACTGCATGTATATGTTTGCACAAAGCTGTTTTCACAGCGTATTCTGAACACTCACATTTGAATCTGTGTATGCAGATTTTACACTTCTCACAGTACGAAGCTCTACATCCCTCATCGCAAAGTTCACTATATGAAATTATGTAATATTTGTCTCCTGTTGAACTTGATTCAACTTTGAATTCTCCTGAATCTAACCGAGTTACCATATGCTGGACAACATTTTCAGCTCGATCATGTGCTTCTAGATTTACTCTATGTTGATACGAATTAGCAGATGGTCTTTCAGTTTCGATTATTTTTTTCCACATTTTGTCATTTACCAATTCTTCCAATATATCCAGCAACTTTTCCACTCTGAAAGTTCAACATACACTTTTAGTAATTATTATTAAACAATTTCACCACTCACCGAATATTCTGTTTTGCTTTCAGTTTATTATATTTTAAAACTTTATTCAAACTTTCGATTGCCATGTTTGTATTAATTCCACAATTCTTCCTATAGCAATGAGCCCACATGTGTATCCTTTCGTCGCTCTGAAAATAATATCTGAAAAAAATCATTTATCAAAATGACGATGTAGATGTAGTCCCAACATTGTTACTCACCTCTGTAAATAGTTGAGAAATGCAGTTTCCCCTTCTTCTTCCAAGTGCTTGAAATATTTTATTTTCAACTCCCTAAATGTTGACTCGTCCATCTCAGTCAAGATTCTTCTCATTTCCTTCTTCATAGCTTTCTTATTTTCAATTTTTTTTAATTTATTCCTTCCTTGTTGGTTCCAGTTTTTTATTATATGCCATGTGCATAATAATCTTCTGGGTTTATTTTCTGTAGTCATCACTTGGGTCCATGCATTGTAATATTTCACATCATCATCTGACATGATGTATTTAGCTTCAATATTTCCTCCTACTCTGGTTTTTAGTGCATGGAAAAAAGTTTGTTGGATCTTCTGATCCCTTCTATTGGAGAGTAAGAAAGCGACAGGAAATCCTATGTTCCTTTCATCTTTAACTAGCACTATGGTTAAATCCCAGTTTTTCCTGTTAGTCCCATGAGTTCCGTCTATGCAAATGATTCTACTGAACTCTTTGAGCTTCTTCTCCATGAGATTATTCATGAAGCCCAGAGCAAAATCTTGGTTTTCCAACTCAGGGTGGTTTTCACCTAAACACATGATGAATAAAATACTAATCACACATATTTGAGAACCACTCACCAATTTGTTTGAATAGAAACACCTGATTTTCTTCTTGGATATTCCACTCTTGAACTTTCAAAATTGTAGCGATCATGTCATCTTCATGTCGCCTTTTATCAACATTAAATTTCCTCATGAGATATGCTAAATCTCCACGAGTTAGTATATTTAATCTACTCAGTTCTGTATTCCTTGTAATTTTTGCATCTCTGAGGATTCTATCTGTAGTAACTCCATCATTCAATTTGTTGACGAGCATTTCTTGCTCACTTTTCGTCAACCGTTTAGATCTTAATTCATTCTCATGCCCCACATGTGTTTCAGTAAAGCATATGATCACTCCTAAAAATAAATAATGAGCCTTGGATAAGTAAAATAATTCAAATAACTACCAGTACTGCTGATTTTAGCTTCAATTCTTGAGGGACAGATTCCAGATATTTTGATGCTGCCTCCCCTTTTCATTCTTCTTTCAGAACAATTGCTGACAAATCCTAAATAGAATAGAAATTAATATATCATTTAGAACACATTAATAAGTAACCAACCTGTGGTATTACTACGATTACAATTATAGTGCCGTTGTTCTCCATAATTAGTCTTGCAATTTTTTTCACAAACATAATCAATATTTCTATTATCTAGATTCCTCCAAGCTTCAAACTCTTCAATTGTCTTGAAATCCAAGGTAGTCTCTACTATATTCAACGTATGGTATTGCTTCAAATGGTGGATCAATTCTTTTCGAAATTGAATTGGTTTTTTATTATTTTCGCAGCATATTGGGCACTTAATATGTTTTCGTAAGGTATTGGTAATAATATTGTGGAATTCTTTTAAATGCCGAGTCTTTGACGATACTCTGCCAAAATTTTTACCACACACTTGACAACTGAGTTTGTTATCGCTGAAAAGTAAATATACTTATAATTCCTTTCTATTAATTAAAAAGCAACTTACTTTTGCTCCTCCATATTCCTGGGTTTAATTATTTCACTGAAATACAACCAATCGATTCACAACCTATAATAAATATAAATCCAACGAAACGATTGAAATACAATCGATGTCAACAGGATAGTTAGTATTAGTAATAACTTGTATATTAAGGAATTACTCTGAATAAGACAACTCGTTGTCGATTGACAATAGCTGAATGGCATCAGAAATCGTATTCCAGCCAATTTCGCGGTAAAATATCTCCAACAAGGAGAGCGGAGCGCATGAGCAGGAGCAGCTTCAACGGGATTGGAGAGTGCTCGCCAAGAATTAATGTATGCTATAAACAGGGTAACTCCCCCCTCAAAAGTTTTCATATGTTTCGCTATCCAAATTATCGGCCATCCAACGTTTAGACTGAATCTGCTTTGTGAATCATCTGTCCTTTTTTCTTTGGGTACCTCGCGCTTTGGGAGCCCAATAATGGGCGTTATGATAATTTGTGATGCGGTCTTTATCAAACTTCGACTCATCTGTCCACATGATTTTCTTAAAAAAAAACCGGATCTTCAATATCGGCAGAGAGCATGAATCTGTAGAAGTCTAGTCGCCTCAATGATATAATTTGAGTAAGAAATGCCGGCGGCCTTGTCGAACAAGAGTTATAAAAATATTGTTCTCTTTGTTTCTGTTTTTTTTTTACGTATTATTAGCTGATTTCAACTCAAACTAAAAATGTCCCCTCTACTACCTTAACTGCTATTAGGTCAATGTTTTGCCTATTTAATAGTGTTATACCATTTTGAGTAGCTGAAGGGACGAAGAAGTTTTTAAAAGCATCTGCAGAATAACTTCCATTCATTTTTTTTTCAGAAAAGCACTTTAAAGTTAAAGACATTCAGTGAAAATTCTTTATTTCTAACCATTGTCAAGCAGTCTTTTTAAGCTGTTCGTAGTAAGTTCAGTTCTTGTTGATCAATTTTATTAACTGAGATCCCCTCTAACTAGATACATCAAAAAGACGAACCCTAGGAGCTCTGATCCTAGAAAAAATCGATAGAAAGGCCAAAAAATTAGGGATTTGAAAAAAATCTTCAAAATTCAATATCTCAATAACGGTGAAATTTCGGAGAATATATTTTATAGGACCAAATTCAAGAGAAATGACCTGAATAATAACGTCCTTCAATATTCAGCACGACTTACTCTGTAACCCTGTATTTATATCATCGCAAATAGTGTGAATAGAAGTATATTGTTCAATTCGCTTCAAACAGATGCGTTTACATTGATAATAAACCGAAGAGTATCTTAAATAACATCTGTTGTAGCTCTTTATTGTACAAAGGGGCCGAAGGGATATATCCAGTTTTTGTTATTCAATAAAGCATTACTGTAAAAAAAGTGGAAAGCCCTGAGAACAGGACATGATTTGTCAAACTTTGACAAATCATATCTCCAAAAGTATTGGTTTCTCAAAGTGGGGAATGATATCAATGGATTCTTATGATAGAACTTCATCTTAGAAAAATTAAATTCAAATAATATATTATTTATCAAGATTAAACGAGCAATCTGCAATGCTTCAAAGGGTGTAATTAAAAAAAACCATCATAAAAGAATTTAAATTCAACAAGAGGGCCAAAAATTATTAATCCAAAACCAACAGACCAATTCTACCCAATAACGAACTTATCCGAGATATTCATTCCTCAAATCTACTATGAAAATTATATTATATCAATTAAAACTCAGCTAATATTCTAGTTTTGATTTTACTGGAGATATTCTGAACCCAATTTGATTAACTTGCCAAAGTATACAGGGTCTTTCACGAGGAACCTCACCCATATTTATACGGGAAACTACTGAACGTATTTTCATGAAATTCAGCACTTATAAGTACTTCACGATGCTGATGAAATCTAAAATATTTTCAAGGCATGAGCACCTCCGGTTTTTCCGGAAATGACGTCAACTTCCGTTTTTCAAATTAGAACACCATTTTTTCATTGCAGAAATAGATTCCTTAGAAAATTTCAAGTTATTTTGATGTAACATTTTTCAGTTTTGGTTGGAAAATTCTCTCTGAGCGGGAAAATTCGAAAAAAAAATCGAAAATAGAGCTCCGCTGAAACAAGAATAACTTCAAGGTTTTTGGATGGAAAATTTTCATTTTTGGGATTTTTCAAGATGTAAGATTGATGTATCCACTTTAAAAATCGAAATCGCGATTCATGATACAGGGGGTGAAAAAATCGCTTTCAAAGTTAGGGATGACAAAATCGTGAAAAATCAATTTTTTCAAATTAGAGCCCCATTTTTTTATTGCAGATATTGAATCTACGTTAAAAAATAATGTGAGTGTATGCATCACACCCTTGCCCTAAAGTGAATATTTTCTGAGTTATTCACAAAAAACTGTTTTTCGTCTTGAATTTTCAGCTATTTCTTTTCCCTTCACGCCAAAAAGATGAAATTTTCAGGAACTGTTACTTAAACCATGTTTCAGATTTTACTACCCTAATATGCAAGAGAAAAAAGTTACAGGTTGTTCCTAAATAGATGGCGAATTTTGATTCGAATTTGTATCGGAAACCTCTTTATTTCAACTAATCGGCCATCGGTTTTCTCTCCAGTGATAAATAAATAATTCCTTATGAACCATATGCAAAAACTTACCATGTTTTACATTCTTTTTTTTTAATGATAGATATCATTATTTACATCTGCCAAATTCCTCTTTATTCAGTAGCATTTTGTGTTTACTATTAATTTGGTGATAATTCGTATTAAGTTATAAAATCGATCACTATGCCTAATTTTACCAATGAAGATTATTTAAATCTCATTCTACTTCATGGAGAATGTAATAAAGTTGTAGATAGAACGATTCGACTGTTCATTGAGAGGTTTCCTGACCGACCCAGACCAACGAGAGATACCATTAACAGAACCATGACAAACTTGAGAAATGTCGGATCTTTCGTTAAGAAAACTATACACAGAGAAAAAAGTGTAGTAGAAGATGAGAACAACGAAATTACAGTTCTTGCATATTTTCGTGTGAATCTTCAAAATTTTCTCAAAGATGCCGAGATTGATCTGGGATTATCTCAATCGAGTGTTTGGAGAATATTAAAAAAACATAAAATGCACCCATATAAATTCAATAGGGTACAGCATTTGAAGGAAACTGATTTCGTCAGCAGAACAGAGTTTTGCGAAGCTATGATGATTTGATTTCAAGAGAATGAAAACTTTTTGGACTGTATAATTTGGACAGATGAATCTAAATTCACAAAGAATGGTTCTTTCAATAGGCATAACAGTCATTATTGGGATGAAGAGAACAACCACCATTTCAGACAATGGAACTTTCAAGAGACCTGGAGTTTCAATGTTTTTTGCACCATCAAAAATAATGCAATTCTCGATGTTCACATTTATGATGGGACTTTAACTGGTAAGATAGAACACTACACATGTTTGCATTATTTAAAGAATGTTCTCCCTTAGGAGATAGATATTCTGACATATTGACTCAAATAATTGAGCCGCTAGTACAGAACCTTAATGACTTATGGTATCAACAAGATGGCGCGCCTCCACACAATTCACTCAATGTGTCAAATATCCAAACATCTTTGGCCACCACGTTCTCCCGATTTAACTCCTTTAGACTATTATGTTTGGGGTAGGATAAAAAATATTGTCTACTCAACTCCCCTGACTGATAAAGAGGACTGCATAGAACGAGTCAGAAATGCGTTCAGGTTTGTTTAGATTTTTAGATTCATAGTTTTGAAACTCAACTTGGTTTTTAAACACTTTTGCAGATCTCTTCCTCCCGATGAAATAAGAAGAGCAACGCACGAAGCATTCCTGAGACGTATAAATAAATGTCTAGAAATTAACGGTCAAAACTTTGAGCATCTTCTCTAGTTATAACTGCGAGAGTTTGTCATGGTTCTCCTAATAGTAACTTGAAGTCGGTTTCAAGAAGGGGTGAAAAATCTACAGCATGGTTCAAATAACAGTTCCTGAAAATTTCATCTTTTTGGCGTGAAGGGAAAAGAAATAGCTGAAAATTCAAGACGAAAAACAGTTTTTTGTGAATAACTCAGAAAATATCCATTTTAGGGCAAGGGTGTGATGCATACACTCACATTATTTTTTAACGTAGATTCAATATCTGCCATAAAAAAATGGGGTTCTAATTTGAAAAAATTGATTTTTCACGATTTTGTCATCCCTAACTTTGAAAGCGATTTTTTTACCCCCTGTATCATGAATCGCGATTTCGATTTTTAAAATGGATACATCAATCTTACATCTTGAAAAATTCCAAAAATGAAAATTTTCCATCCAAAAACCTCGAAGTTATTCTTGTTTCAGCGGAGCTCTATTTTCGATTTTTTTTTCGAATTTTCCCGCTCAGAGAGAATTTTCCAACCAAAACTGAAAAATGTTACATCAAAATAACTTGAAATTTTCTAAGGAATCTATTTCTGCAATAAAAAAATGGGTTCAAGCCCTGTGGTCAGGAGCTTTCTGGCGCTCTAGTTCAAACAGACAAATTATATCTCCGAAAGTATTGGTTTCTCTGAGTTGGGAATTATATCAATGTATACATATGATAGAGCTGCATCATAAAGGAAATTCAATTCAAATAATAGTTTATTTATCAAGATTAAATGAGCAATCATGAGAATGAGAACTGCACCATGGAAGAAATCGAATTAAATCTGGCCAATTTTGCCCAATAACGAACTTAACTGAGATATTCATCTCCCTAACCTACTCTGAAAATTTCAGCTACCTAGCTCATTCCGTTCGAGAGTTATTGTGGAAAAACTTTTTTTAAATTTTCAAATTTTATTTTTTACACTTTGCGGTAATCTGGTCAATACAAAACTTCACATGCGTATAAAGGTCATGATTCTACAATTTGATGCTAAATTTCAGATAGATCGAACGAAGTTGTCCGAGATATTTACGCTCCAAAACCACCTTGCAATTTTCAATCCGCTAACTCCTTTCATTCGAGAGTTATCGTGCCTACGGCCGGTCGGCCGGCCGGACAGAATCGATTTCGCATTCGGATTCTTGATCAGTGAGTCGAACCAAATCGTTTGAGACCATTTTCAGCCAAAAATTTCAAAATTACAGACACTTGGGCAAAGTGATAAGCACACTGTTCCGAGGAACTAGAGCGCCAAAAAAACAAGTTTCGTATGACAATTGCCCAAAACAGGTTTAAAGTACCTACAAATAGTATACTCCATTCACTTTTATAAAGTCTCCCGGTTGGCCATGACAATTTGACACATTTCACCATGTATATTTTGAAAATGTTAGGTTATAGTCATTTTCCTGTCAGATAACTACGCAACGTTGTCCTCTCTACATAGAAGTCGTAGTAATTACGTATTTTCACAATGTGAATTTACTTCGGAAAAATAATGAATTTGAAAAGATATTATGTGAATTCAATAATTCCACAGTCCTGGCGACTATACAAGGAAATTTTTGCCCTGTTGTTACAGGAAATATATCACGTATATACACTGGTTGGAAGATTCAATTATGCTATTTTCTTGTTTGGAAATGAATAATCTAATGTTGAAATTTTAGTGAAAAATAATGGATAAAGTAGTCCGTTACTTTGTGAATGTTCATTTGAGAAAAGAATAAAAGTACCTGAATAACCCGGCAGGAAAACGAACAGACGTACCTTTGAAATTCCCCACTTTTCTCAAGAAGACATTTAAATACCTTGTTGCACAACTTGAAATACACCAGTTTCAAAATGTAGTAGTACCAGGTAGTACTAAGAAACCCGAGTCATTCTTATACCTTAATAAAATATAATGATAGGAAACTAAGTAATTTCATTCTAGAGTTCAACATGTCAGAATGAAGTTTTCCTATTGCAGATTTTAATGTTATGATTATATTATGTTAAGTTTGAGACTTTTGAAAGTAGAAGTTGGCAACGTCCCGGCCAATTGTTTTGACCTTGACGATATTTCAGCAGTGCCAACCTGCCTCTGCTTCAATTACAAAAACGTGATAGACCTAAATCATGGCCAACCGGGAGACTTTATAAAAGTGAATGGAGTATAGGTATTCCATAAAACAAATATGAAAGAAGATAAGTAATAATAAAAAATTACCTTGTAATCGATCAAAAATTTCCTGATCTACGTTCACCAAACTACAGAATTATGCTTTCAATATTTACGTAATATTTTCATACATTTTCGGGTGAGGTCCCCGTTGCATCGCTAAAATGCGAGTATTTCAACCCCAATATTTTTGAAGTTACAATATTCCCTTCTGTCAAGTTGACATTATGAGAATTCATACATAGAATAATAATTATATCAATCTGTGAAATACGATTTACATTGAAATTTTAAAAAAGCATATCTCCGAAAGTATTAGCTTGTTAGAGTTGAAAATGATATGAATGGATTCTTATGATAAAACTGCCTATTAAAAAAAATTGATTTGGAATTTGTTTCGTAAAAAAAAATTTTTTTTTTGTTACTCCGAAACCATCTGTCCGATTTTGCCCAATAACGAACTCAGCCGAGATATTCATCCCCCAAACCTACTCTGAAAATTTCAACTCTCTAGCTCATTCCGTTCGAGAGTTATCGTGCTTACGGCCGGCCGGACCGGCCGGCCGGACAGAATGAATTTCGACCACGGATTCTTGATCAGTGAGTCGAACCAAATCGTTTAAGACCATTTTCATTGAAATATTCCAAAATTACAGACATTTGGGCCAATTGATAAGCACTCAGTTCCGAGGAACTAGAGCGCCAAAAATGGTGTTCTAATTTGAAAAACGGAAGTTGACGTCATTTCCGGAAAAACCGGAGGTGCTCATGCCTTGAAAATATTTTAGATTTCATCAGCATCGTGAAATACTTATAAGAGCTGAATTTCATGAAAATACGTTCAGTAGTTTCCCGTATAAATATGGGTGAGGTTCCTCGTGAAAGACCCTGTATAGGTATTTCCATGATCATCATCATCATATGAATTATCCAAGAGCTTCAATCATACATTGTTTGACATGTATCTTATCTGTAGATGGCAATGATAAAATAAACATATATAAACACAGATGAAATTCATAGACACTGACGACAATTTTCGATACAGCATTCTGTGAAATCGAGAATTGTCCCATGTGACAATTCTCGAATTTCAGAATAACGATTAACAATAATTCTGAAGATTTTTCGTTAAGCGTCTGACGAAGTCTGATATAGACTCCGAAACGTTACGATATAGTTGTTTCTTCGTTGTTGTTGATTCGTTGTTATTTTTTAGGCAACATTGTTCGATTGATTGCTTCTGACAAATATCTTGTGTTTCTTACGCAGAAGCAAATCACAAAATAATTAATTTTTTATTTTATAGATATTTTTCAGTTTGGGAGAGAAAACCCAGAAAGAAACAATTTCATATTAAATTACCTCACAGAACATTCATAAAACAGTGAGTCAAAGATACGAGATTTTCCGTCCCATGAGTTATGTCAATTTTGACAGGAGTAAAATGAACTCCTAGTCGAATACTCCGACTTTTCGAACAACGGTCATAGAGTAAAAATCGACGAGCATAATAAAGGACTATAATTTATACAGCCATGATTATCGAATAAATACAAAATTGATTTACTCACTTTTCCGATAACCTGAGTAGCATTGATCAAAAAATTTCCACTACAGCTACCAACATGGAATAAATTGGGCATCTCGGCCTCTGCATCTTCGGCGTAATCGAATGTGGGTATACCTTCTTCAGTTTTGCGATAAAAATATACATAACGTTTGTTATGAGGTGGATGGATTGCTTCCTTCACTAAACCGAAATTACCATGTAGCGTGTATTCTTGGGAAGTTTTAGTGATCATTCTCTGAAATATTGTTGAATTATTATTATTGACGTAAGGTCTGGCTTCTTCTGTACTGTTAAAGGTTTCCGATAACTTCGTTACAGTGGGTTATAGGGTTGCCAACCATCCTTTATTTCAAAGGACAGTCCTTCATTCTAAAAACATGTCCTTTGTCCTTTCGAAAGGTCTCAAAGGACGGCAAAGGTCCTTTGAAATCATTGGAATAAAAAAAAATATTGTACTAACCCCAAAAAAAATTCAAAAAGTTCCGTACACCATGATACGGCAAAACATAAATACTCTATATTCACGCTAAATGCTAATAAAATGTTAAATCGAGATTTCGTTCCACCCCCCCCCCCTCCCAGGACCGAAGAATTCTTTCATGTCCTTTATTCCAATAGCTCGGAGTTGGCAACCCTAGAGGGTTATCCTGCGCAATATATTGCACAACCATCAATATCGCCTCATTACTATAAAAATGTTTGATCAACCAACATATTGTACAATAATATTGACCGTCTAGGAGCCACCGTCAATATATTGTGCAATGTGGGTTTCACAATAATATTGAGCGTGTATGGGCCGCTTAACAAAGTTAACCTCATTTATAGAGATTAGAACCTCGTTTGTAGAGATCAGAACTAATAGGCACACCTCACGTCGAATACTTTTCTGTTAAAACTTTATTTATAATGGCGAATTACTGTGACGAAACCAGCGACGTAGCAAAGGGTTTTAGGTACTTGATACACAGACAAATTTACTCCCTCTCCCTCTTATAGTAATAATATAACATTATTTACCCAACAGGAATAATTCCATTTATAGGATAACATAAACAGGTACATTTTCATTCATACATGTTCATTCTGAGTTCATTCGGACTCCTACACATGCGATATACTGGTGCACGCACCAACAAGTTAGTAAGAGGTGGTAGGTTGGCGGACGAACAACAGGAGCATACCTAGAGACCATCCTTGGAATTGTAATGCTCATTCTCGACAACAAGTAGGTTGAGTCGAAGTAACCCATCAGCAACCTCTTGGCGAATTTAGCACATTGGTATCCATGTCTTTCGGCCAACGATGATATTCGCATATCACTTATAACTGAGGAAATATTAGCCCCACGTTCAGGATATATATACCTGTTTGCCGAAATGAGGCATACCTAAAAAACCTCCTATGGATTTGCTCGAGCCGATTCGGATGACAGTTGTACATGGGAAACCAAATGAGGCTACCATTCTCCAATCTGCTGATAACGAGTGTGATGTAAAGATTTCTCAATACCTCCAGGACGTCGAACTACTTAGAGCACCTGAAGACAAAGCCCAGCATTTTACAAGCGGAGGCACTGAGTTCTTCGAAATGGATCAATTTCGCGTCAAACATAATGCCAAGATCACGTATATAATTAGTCACTCTTATATGGGTAGGACTAAAATATGAAATAAAAGACTTAAAATACATGCATGGCTTGCATTTAAGTAAGCTGTGATATGACTGATAGTGGTTGTTTTCAGTTACATACTTTCATGCAGTATTGACGAACTTCGTTTTATTATATTTCGATACTTACGGGAACCATAACAACTTCTTCTTCCCATTCCACTGTAATAATTTCTCCATCTTCACCGTATTCTTCCTCAGAAACTGGTAAAAGATAATTCATTCACATAATTATACAGTTCACGATCATCAATGAACCATTTCTCACCATTCCCTCCCGTAACTCCTTCTTTCGGCGTCGAAAAGACTTCGTCAACAATTTCATCACCTTCATGTTCTAGAAAACGTGAACAGCAAAACATTGGAGAATATGATTACAACAGTTATTACAAAAATTGGTTCAAGCACTGACGTGAAGTCAGAAGCTTTTGCGCGTATGTTCTATTGTCCATTATTCTGTATTCTGAATTTACCATGGTAAATTCAATTAAGGGTGTCCAATACAGAATAATGGACAATAGAACATACGCGCAAAAGCTTCTGACTTCACGTCAGTGCTTGAACCAATTTTTTTTTTCGTGATTTTTTTGAAATTTTCTAGGGGTACGGTTCTTACAAAATTTTAAACACGTCTTTTTGATGATTTTCTACTACTAGTTATCAAACTTCAATTCGATCGAATATTTATTTTTTGAGTTATCAAGGAAATAATATTATTATGCCCAAAATCGAGCTCAACTCTCCCTTTCGGATACGCAACCTACCCTGAAAATCGCAAGTCCCTATCTCCTTTCGTTCGAAAGTTATCGAGGCAACGGTCACCCATCTACTGAACTCACACAAGAATGCTCGAATCTCCAACAATATTTAACCGATCGTATTAAAACTTGAAAATTGGCAGTAGAGTTAGGTTATGAAGGCTCTTGCAAAATTTCAGCAATTTCAAACGATTAGTTACTGATATATAGATTTTTTTTTTTTATTTTCCATGATTTATTAAAAATTTTCTACGAATGCTATCCTCACCAAATTTTGCAAACAGATCCGCGTTGGCATTCTACAACTAATAACCATTTTTGAATTCAATCCGTTCAGTAGTTTTCGAGTTAATGAGGAACAAAAAACCACAAAATTTCAGAAAATTTCAGATGGCTATAACTCTAAAACCGTTGGGCCGGTTAGGCTCATAAACAAACTGAAATGTCGCGTTCTGGTGCACATCCTAACCTGAAAACTTGAAGCCGCTATCTCTTTCCGTTCTCAAGTTATCGTGACAACAAAAATATTTCTTAATAATTTTTTAATAATTTTCTAGCCATACGATTCGCACAAAATTTGACAAACGTGCTTAGGTTCATATTCTACAACTACTCACCAAGTTTCAATTCGATCGGATTTATATTGGTTGAAAACAAAATTATTACTCGGAAACAGTTGGGCCGATTATGCCCATTAACGAACTTGTCCGTCGTATTGGGATACGCCACCTACCCTGAAAATTTCAAGTCGCTAGCTCTTTTCATTCTCAAGTTATCGTGGCAACGGCCGGCCGGACGGCCGGACGGCTGGCCGGACAGAATCAAATTCGACCTCGAATTCTTCATTGGGGAGTCGAACTTAATCGTTTGAGACCATTTTTTTCAAAAAATTCGAAAGTTACAGACATTTGGGCAAAACTATAACGCGATGTTCCCCAGAACATACGCGCAACAATGATAGAATCAGGATTCGCTATTCTATGGTGAAAGGGGATATGACCACTCTGATAATAATAATAATAATAAATAATAAATAAGTTTATTCCACCATAATAATATACATATACAAAAATAAACTACAAAAAAAAAGATATATATATATATATATATATATATACACACATACATATCAGACCCATTCCAAGTAGAACAAACAAATCGCCCACAGAAGCTCTAGTTGGACTATCGCTTGTACGTGGTGTGTGCGCTTTCCTACAAATCTTTCAAAAATTTAGTACAATCTTAACTATTGAATAAACATGCAATTGAATTCTTCCCCTCCCCGTCCCTGTTCCTCCTCGCATCACTGTTCCCCCCCCTCACAACTCCATATTCCCCTATTTATTACCACCGTGACCCTCAAACTAATACACATAGAAAAAAAAAAAAAAAAAAAAAATCCTTATTCCTCCGCTCATCTCACATCTTCGCTCCATCGCAACGCCTCCATCATTCTTCCAATATTTCGCTCATGTATTCTTCAAATTTGATTAACAAAATTATGAAATAGATTCCTCTTGGAATCCGAAATCCAGTTCTTAACCTTCTTTTTAAACAAGTTGACATTATTCACCTTCTTGATCTCCTGAGGTAATATTCCATAAAGTCTTGGTGAAAGATAATTACAGTTTCGTTGACCCACTGTCTTCTCACATCTAGGAACACTCAGCAACCTCGAACGGTTTCTTGTGCCATAGTTATGTGATATCGGTCGAGCAATCACCTTCTTCTTCTTTAAACTGAGCAGCATAGACAAACAGTATAGTTGTCTAATATCCAAGAATCCAGATTCCTCATAAAGTTGATCGTTAGAAAATAGCCGAGGTTTCCCCATTATGATTCTCAGAAACCATCTGTGGACAACATTAAGATCCTCAAGATGCAGGTCAGTTACACCACCCCAGCCGACTATTCCGTAGGTTAATTGTGATTGGACTAATGCGTAGTATAATATCTTTAGGTGTTTTAGATCAAGATAGTCTTTCAAGTATTTGAATCGAAATAATATACCCCTTAATTTGTTCACTATATATTCTACTTGCCGATCCCACCTGAGGTGTCGGTCGATTATGACTCCAAGGTATTTAACAGAATCAGACTCTGAAACAAATGAGTCTGCATTCACAATCAGAGGTCCCATATCCGGCAGTCCACTGGCATATGAAGAGAATGGTAGATAACTTGTTTTCTCCAAATTGATGGTGAGTTTGTAATATCTGAGCCACCTCTCAATGATTCTGAAGTTTATTTTGATGGAGATTGTCTTAGCTCCAGGAAACGGTTGTTCTAGATAGAGACTACTGGCCCATGCTGAAAAAATTATGGGTCATTTGAACCATCAGGTGACCTATCTAGAACGATATAAGAGCATAAAATAATAAGATTCAGCACTATGCCGTCACTTGTAAGCTGTCCAACTGAGTGCAGGTGAGAATTCGAAAGTACAGGTAGAGTGAGTACATTTTGGTCACATATTTTTGTACGGCATTCTTACCACCGATAGATCCATGAAAAATAATAAGAAAACGCGCAGTGCCGTACAAAAATGGTGGTCCACAAAGTCGAATTTTTTTTTTATTTTCTGACAATTACCAGGGTAAATTTGGTCATTTGATCTTGTACGGCATCTGTGTCATACTATTTCAATACTGCTTCTAATCTATTATTCCGCAACGCCGTACAAAAATCATGCGACAAGGGGAAAAAATCGAGGGTTGTTATCCCCTGTCTTTCCGTAGTCCAGCAGGTGATTTGACACAACATGAAATAAATTTATTTTGAAAGTATTTTATGCATAGATAATATTTTTTCATATGCCGTACATTTTCGTTGGTTCAAAGGGAAAAAAAAATTAAATAGAAAAAATCAAAAAGAAAAAATCTATATAACGAAATGTAAGGTGAAATTTATTTTATACGGCATTTAGATAGTTTATTTGTACAAATTTTCAGTCCATTTCGTGATTCTAGGTTCCTAGTTAGAAACTATGTCATATATGGGTTTGTTTACCATCGATTTATACTTGAATTATGTAGATGTGCAATTTTATTTTTAATTTTTCAAAAATAATTCTGCTAATTTCAGTATCATAAGTACTCGCACATTTTTGGAGCGACGTTCTGTTACGACGTTTAGCATTTGTAGGGAATATCGTATTTTATTCGGATGTACTTGGCTTGGACCCGAGAGAAGATAATTCGGACGTCGATGAAGACGTTGATTCTGATAACAACTCAGCAACGGATTCCAATACAGAATAATTCAAACAAAAACCATATTTCTTATTATCATCATTAAATTTATGAATTTTTTTTATGAAATGACCATTTTTTTTATTATTATCATTAAATATTTCGAATTTTTCTAAAACATGATTGTTTTATTTATTCACATCATTACAATGAAACAAATCAATTATATGTATGTATCAATAAGGTTTGAAGTATATATTGAACCAAAAAGTATACAAAACTGTTGATACTGGAATTGACAGTTTCAATTCTTGGACATAATACACACACCGTTTCAGTTCAGTTAGACGTCATAGTGATTTTATCATATTATCAATTGTTCTCTTCAAAATTATGTTGATACCGTACTGTATCAGATGGCCATAAAGTACCCTCAAAATTGTAGCGTCACTTTCATCAGCCTAAAAGATATGGTGTGCATAAAAATGTACGGCATCATTTTTTCCTAATTTAGATATGTTAATACTATTTAAAACAAGGGATAAAATGTAGAAAACTGCTATATTTCATTAATCTATGATATTTAAACTTTTACAATAATTCGCAAAATTTCAGTTTTTGTATTTCTCTATAATTTTTTTTAGAACGGTTTTTTTTGAACGGCAATACTATATAACAATTGTATTTTACAATATCATGTTAAAAAAAAAGTTCCCGTACAGGATCAAATGACTTTACAGCTCTAAAAATCAAGGATACGATGCAATTAAGGTAATTATTGATTTACATTCAAATGAACAATCATTTTTTGACGGCATTATTTTTAATAGTACTTTTGAGTGCTAGATAATGTTTTGGAACCGAAGCCGTACTTTTTCAAATTACCCCCTGGACTACGGAAAGAGAGGGGATTACAACCCTCGATTTTTTCCCCTTGTCGCATGATTTTTGTACGGCGTTGCGGAATAATGGATTAGAAGCAGTATTGAAATAGTATGACACAGATGCCGTACAAGATCAAATGACCAAATTTACCCTGGTAATTGTCAGAAAATAAAAAAAAAATTCGACTTTGTGGACCACCATTTTTGTACGGCACTGCGCGTTTTCTTATTATTTTTCATGGATCTATCGGTGGTAAGAATGCCGTACAAAAATATGTGACCAAAATGTACTCACTCTACCTGTACTTTCGAATTCTCACCTGCACTCAGTTGGACAGCTTACAAGTGACGGCATAGTGCTGAATCTTATTATTTTATGCTCTTATATCGTTCTAGATAGGTCACCTGGTGGTTCAAATGACCCATAATTTTTTCAGCATGGGCCAGTAGTCTAATAGAAACATAGGTATATTTATGACTCAATGAATGTCATAATTGAGAGAAATTTAATGTACCTATACGTAAAAGTTATTTCAGAAATTTGAATGAAGTTCGGTAGAACTCACTCTAATTGCCCCTACTGATTAACGAGGGGGTTGCACCAACTAAAAGTCGATGAGAGGTTCTGAACGATCTGTTCTAACTCTCTGAGAAACGAGATTCCGCATTGGAGAACTTCTCGTGATCTCTCAGGCTCTGAACACAGACATATTCAATTTTCAATTTAGTCTGGTCAAAGAACTGCGGTTGGATATAGAAACCCCAAAAGCACTCTTCACTATTAACTCGGTGTAGGAAGAAAACTGCCCATTGAGAAAAAAACCTCATAACAGGAAAATGTCTTGGTGGAACCCCGCCCTCGGAAAATACAGAAAAGAAGTTCGGAGACTATTCAACCAAGCGAAGGTATACGGCAACTGGGATATTCATAGAAACACTTGAGAAAACTACAGCGAAAAAATAAAAAGGGTCAAGAAGAATTCCTGGAGGAGATCGGGTCTACCCCAGACTGCGCCAAACTTCACAGGATCCTCTCTAGAAAACCTTCAAAATTGCAATGATCTATTTTCAGATCCGATGTTCTCTTTACGGACTCTGGAAAAGAGAAGTTAGAGATCCTTGCCAGGACATACTTCCCAGAGTGTCACTTACTTGATGAATAGGGTGGCGGTTTGCCCTACGCTCGCTGGGACCTTGACATGAGTGATTTGCTCGCACAAACCATTCAAGCCTTCCAGGAATTTTCCTGCTTTTCTTCAGCTGGATGAAGATTACTCCCTTCCTTACCTGATGCCTGGTGTTTCGTCCTGACAAGCTGGCATAACGTTAGGGTTGTGTAAATTCCTAAGGTGGGCTAAATCAGTTGACAACCTAACTCATACAGGCCGATAAGTCTTGCGTCTTTCGTTATGAAAATTAGTGTGCACCAGTTTGCCATCCAAAGTGACCTGGCCCTGAAAAAGTAGGTTGCAGAAGGCTAAAGCGTTTTCTGGACCACAAGCAGACCCCTCTGGTGGCCTTCCTGGATATAGAGGGTGCCGGCACAGGCCAGAGGAGTACTAGATATCTCATTATGGAATGGACAAGATCCATTTCGGTTAACGGACTCATCACCCTATGTGATAATGTAGTGAGATTCGTAACCGAGAGGAGCTGCCCATAAGGAGGATTCCTTCCTGATATGATCTCTCCTGGTGGACGAACAACTGGCCTCAATAGGCTCAATTAGCTGGATGTATATGCTCAACCATACGCCGACGACATAGTCATGGTGGCCACGTCGCATGATGACACAGTCCTGGTCAAGAGCCTCTCATATGCTCTTACAGGAACACAAGGCTGGGGTGACGGGAAACAGTTAAATGTGAACCGCATAAGAGATAATAAGCATGATGTCTGACGTACCTATAACCAAAACCTATACAGAGTGGCCCTACCCATATCATCTTCCCCATCAATAATAATAATAATAATAATCAGAGACGATTGGACTATCTCTCGGACCCCACTGCTTGAGGGTCCCTGTTGGTTCACAGACCATTATCACCCAAGGGGTGGGAGCGGGGGTCAGAAGTTACAAAATTATTGTAAATGGAGATTCCATCAACCTAGGTACAGAAAAAATGCCGATTATCGGTCTATGAACCACAAAATATGTATAATTCATTCAAACTTAAGTTATCACCATCAAAGTAGGCCGAAATAAAATAAGGTGCTCACGCGAACGCATCATCAAAACATTTTTCAAACGTATTTTCAAGAATCGAGTTCAGTGCTCGCCGTGAATTGTCTTTTATGTCTTATATCCACTGAAAACGGGTGCCAAGTGATAATTTGAGATTTGCATAGAAGACAAATTTTTAAGAACAATAAATTATGTCTATTCACGCCTCACACACACTGACGAGATACTACATGAACCTTCAAGCCGTTTTTCTTCAAACCGAGTAGTATATTTCAACTAGATCAGATATGTATATTTGGAAATATCGGGAAAGTAAAAAGCAACTTGAAGGTTTGTGTGGAATTCCAGTGGAATCTGACAGATAGTTTCTGAAATATGAAAGTTTTGAAGAATCAACATCATCACCTGTTATGCAAAATTTGAATCAGATTGCGATATTTTTATCCATTGTAAAAATCGACCACTATCTTCATAAATAAGCACATTGAGTGAATTTCAACACAACAAAATTCTGTGGACATTCTTCAAATTTATTTTTTCTTGAGCATGGACATAGAAATAAAGAATAAATCAATATTAGGCGGAATATCTGGTTCACCCAAAATTAAGTGACAAGAAAAACATGACAAATAGAAGGAATTTGTAAAATTATTTCTTACCTAATTTTTGTACGGATTCACCAGTTTCTGCAACAATAATTAGTATTAGACATTTTTTATGACAATGGTCGCGTTCGGCAGAAAGATCTGTAGCATGAACCGCTACGCTACCGGTATGTAGCGGTATCGTAATCTGCTGAACGGACAGCTCCTTCTGTCTGCAAATCACAGATGTTTGAAGTTTAGGTTAAGTGATTCGAATTTGACTTAGCACCCTGAATGAACAGCCGAAGGAGTTCTAGGAAATTAAATTCAATCAGTTGCGAACTGGTAGGCAGAGAATCCCATCAGCGGCACCTATGGACATCCTTACGAACTCCTTCCAAAGAGGAAAGCGTCATTCAAGGGCAGACATGAACCTCCGTTTCATGGTTGTTACCAGTCATCAGCGTGACTTGGCACCTTGAATGAACAACCGATTACCGAAGCAGTTCTAGGAAACTTAATTCCTCAGTTGCGAACTAGTAGCGAGAAATCCTTCTACCCTTATTACACTATGCCTTTTTCATATTTATATTTGCGCCTATTTTCATGGGCTATTTGTTGGTTGGATTTCCCCCCAAATGAGTGGCACTATTACACCATGCTTTTTTCGCGCTTGTTTCAGGCAGTAATTTCAGAGCTGCAAACATTGAAGAAATTGACATATTTACCTTAAGTTCTTGTTTTGTTCGTATATGTTTAAAACAATACCATAGTGTTTTAGGAATGTCTGAAGAAACGTTTAATATGCTACTTCATAGAGTGCAAATTCACATAAAGAAATTGTAGTTGATGGTTTAAATCAATGAATATTTCACCATGTGTCTTATTTAGTTATTGCCAATTAGCCACAGTTCACCTCATTGAATGAAATTAAATTCAAACATCATAAAAGAATTTAAATTCAACTATAGTGCCAAAAATTATAAATCCAAATTCAACGGACCTATTTGTAATTCTACCCAATAGCGATCTTCCCCCAGTTATTCATCCCTCAAATCTACTATGAAAATTATATTATATCAATTGAAACTTAGCCAATATTCCAGTTTTGTTTTTACTGGAGATATTCTGAACCCAATTTGATTAATTTACCAAAGTATAATATTTCCATTATCATCATTATATAGATTATCCAAGAGCTATCTATGATATTATTCCATTGGTCATCAATCATACTTTGTTTGACATGCCTCTTATCTGTAGATGATATGACAATGATGAACTGTATGAACACAGATGAAATTCATAGATACGGACGTTAATTTTCGATACACCATTCTGTGAAATCATATGCAAATTTTAAAAATTATATCTCCGTAAGTACCTATTAATTTGTTAGAAAAATGTAATGCTTGTGGCTTTTACTTGATTCAAATCCATATTCATTTTTCATTGAGTTAATTTGTTAGAGTTGAAAATGATAGCAATGGATTCTTATGATGAAATTCCATCTTAAAAAAAATTTAATTCGAAATTTATAATGTAAAAAAAAATATTTTTTTTCGTTACTCCGAAACCATTCGGCCGATTTTACCCAATAACGAACTTAGCCGAGATATTTATCCCCCAAACCTACTCTGAAAATTTCAACTGTCTAGCTCATTCTGTCCGAGAGTTATCGTGTCTACGGCTTGCCGGGCAGAATCAATTTCGACCACGGATTCTTCGACGATGAGTGGAACCAACTCGTACAACACCATTATTACTCGTTGCTCGTTAACGAAATCGTCAGAGATATTTACGTTCCAAACCTACCCTGCAAATTCTAATCCTCTAACTCCTTTCGTTCGAGAGTTATCGTGTTAACGGCCGGACGGACGGCCCGCCGGACAGAATTGATTTAGACCACGGATTCTTGATCAGTGAGTCGAACCGAATCGTTTAAGACCATTTTTATCCAAGAGTTCGAAAATTACAGACATTTGGGCAAATTGATAAGCACTCTATTCCGAAGAACAAGAGCTCCAAAAATCATTTATTTCAATTGTGGTAATCCGTAAAAATTATGATAGGACGGCGGACGGATTATTTTCATTCGATACTTGCGTCTTCAGTACTTCAACTAGTTAACTTTGAAAAAGTGAGTTCCGTTACCTGCATCTATGATCGTCCTCGGAGACTGATCTTTCTTCTCCTTCGGCAAATGATCTTTCTTCGCTTTTCCCTTTCCTTTCTTATCCTTCCCTTTACCTCTTCCTTTTTTTCCTTTCGAAGTTTCAGGATGTGCCAACTCATCAACTAGAGGGACTTTTGGTTTTCTTACTGAAAAATGTTGGTAACTTATATTATGAAACATTCCCCTGGATACCGTTTGTTTTCAATTGTTTGGTTGGTTTGTTATAGTTTGGTGATGGTTGTGTTTATCAATCTGAACGTGGCTATGGAACGTGGGTAAGAAAATTTCGAGGAATCAGAATATATGGATATTGTTACATTTCCTACCTATTTCAGGTACTAAAATTTCCTCCTCAACGAGGGTTTCGAAGGATTCCTTATAAAAATAAAAAAATCTTCTTTGGCTCTCGTCTTGAGCCACGATGTCATCGTCCAGGAAGGAATACAACTGATCTTCCAGATCATCGAAGTTGGAGAGCATATCATGGAAATATTTGTCAGATTTCAGACCAAAATATTTCTTCACCCTCGATTTCACCCACTCAAGACGGAAATCCATAACTATATATCAAAAACACTATATAAACACGAAAAATTCAATCTAATATCGGAAAATATGTAAAATATTGTCTCAAAAGTAAATGTGTGTAGTATTGAAAATAAAATATTTGGTTGTTTGTTTTGGTTTCAATGGAAACGTTCATAGTTGCTACGAGAACGCTCGATGAAATGATAGAAGCACACTGAATCGTTATTGATTTAAATCATAGACAACATTCAAATTAATATTGTACTTCCATAGTTGACTTCACTTCACTGATATCACTTCTGGCATATTATTGCGCGTGTTCGCAAGGAACAGCGTGCTATATCATTTCGCCACAGTGTCTGTATTTTTCGAATTTTTTGCCGAAAATGTTCTCAAACGATTGAGATCGACCCACTGATAATTAATCCGAGTTCAAATTCAATTCTGTCCGTCCGGCCGTTAGCACGATAACTCTCGAATGAAAAGAGTTAGAGGATTGTAATTTGCAGGTTAGGGTTGGAGCGCAAACATCTCGCAGAAGTTCGTTAACGGGCAAAATCCACCTAGCGGTTTCGGAGTTATTACCGTTTTTAGTTAAAACATTTTTTTAACTGCAAAATAGCATCAAATTGTAAAATCATGACCCTTATATACGCATGCGAAATTTTGTACTGATCGGATTGCCATAAAGTGGCATAAAAATATTTAGAAAATTTTGTTTCCACAATAACTCGAAAAATACTGATCATATTGAATTGAAACTCAATAGTTCGATGCAAAAGACCGGAGCAAACGCTTTTACAAAATTTCGTGAGGATCACATGACATGAATTAATTCAAAAAGTAACTACTATTTTGCGGAATATTTTGCTTGAAGTTGCGAACCTTCGGATCGGATTGAGTCCAAATTTGGCATTAAAGTGATCAAAAATGAAAAATTTCAATTTGAAATTCCAAATACCAAATACTTATCGCAGATAAGTGCAAGCATATTATGAGATTGACATTTGATTCGATTAAGTTTCGTTCATTTGCGAACGAATAAGTTACTACGTTTACATACATCTTCTCGATAGGTATAATAAACCAATGCGCATGTTTTAATTCAGAAGCTTTTGCGCGTATGTTCTCTTGTCCAATCTCCTGTATTGGACACCCTTAATCGAATTTACCATGGTGAATTCTATTGTCTGTTCTCCTGATGTATTGGACTCAACTTAAATGTCATATTCAGATGCGCAATCTACCCTGAAAACTGCAAGTCGCTATTTCTTTCCGTTCTCAAGGAATCATGAGATACATACCTAATATTTTTTCGTAATTTCTAAACAAATTTCTAGTGGTACGGTCCCCGGAAAATTTTACATACGTCTTCATGTCGATATTCTACAACTGGTTACAAAGCTTCAATTCGATCGAATCTATATTTTTGACTTATCGACCAAATAATATTCCAGATGGGTGTAACTCCGAAACCGTTGGTCCAATTATGGCCAACAGCGAACTTATCTCTCCCATTCAGATATGCTACCTATCCTGAAAATTGCAAGTACCTATCTCCTTTAGTTCGAGAGTTATCGAGGCAACGGTCACCCGTTGCCTCGATAACTCTCCAGCTACTGAACTAACACAAGGATGCTCAGATCTCCAACAATATACAGAGTGTTTCAAAAAGTACTCACCAAAAGCCGTAGAAAGCAGAACAAAATCAAAAAGTTTCTGAAATAAATGTTGCCCAGAATTTCATTTTATACCAAACTGCCAAATTTCATAGTGATATTCCGAAATTTTTCTTTCGTTTCTCCGAAACCATCTGGCCTATTTTGCCCAATAACGAACTTAAACGAGATATTTATCTCTCAAACCTATTCTGAAAATTTCAACTGCCTAGCTCATTCTGATCGAGAACTATTGTAGAAAAGAAATTTTAAAATGTAAACATTTTTTTTGACACTTTACGGCAATCCGATCAATACAAAACTTCGCATGCGTATAAAGGTCATTATTCTACAATCTGATGCTAAATTTCAGATACCTCACGTAATTTTTGGACGCCCTCTAATGAACTCGTCCGAGATATTTACGCTCCAAGCCTACCCTGCAAATTTCAATCCTCTAACTCCTTTCGTTCGAGCGTAGTCGTGCTGACGGCCGGCCGGACGGCCGGACAAAATCACTTCTGACCTCGGATTCTTGATCAGTGAGTCGAACCAAATCGTTTGAGACCATTTTCAGCCAAAAATTCGAGAATTACAGACATTTGGAGGAATTGATGGGCACTGACGTGAAGTCAGTACTCTTTGGCGCGCGTGTTCACGTTGGCTAATTTGAATTAAATGATTAGTGTTTTAGGCTCAGTGGGTATAGACCTAGCCGGAGATCTACTCAAGGGGTAGTGGACACCATTCACTTTAAGGTCAAAAGTTAACAGTAACAGTAAGAGTCCTAAGCTGGCGTAAGGATAGAGAAACAAAGTCGACAAAGAACACAACTGACTCTCCTTAATTGCACAAGCTCCTAGGAGCTTATGAGGTATCTCCTTGGGAAAGAATTAGGAGGGTCAGTATAATCATGTCTGTAGTACGCGCGCAAATGAAGATTCTACATACTGACACTGAGGGAACTGAAGAAGTTCTCAACCACCAGACTTAGCTCCCTTACCAAAAATGTGGGGAAGCCCTGTGGATAGGAGCTTTGGCGCTATTGTTCAAACTTTGACAAATCATATCCGAAATTATAGGTTTCTTCAGGGTTGGGTGTGATATCATTGGATTCTTGTAATACAACTGCATCATAATAAATATATATAACAAATTAAATTCAAGAAAAGGGTAATTTAAACAAAAAACAATAGTGCCAAAAATTATTAATCCGAAACCACCAGACCGATTCTACCCAATAACAAACTTAACCGAGATATTCATTCCTTAAATCTACTCTGAAAATTATATTATATCAATTGAAACTTAGCCAATATTCCAGTTTAGGTTTTACTGGATAATATCATATCTTCCTCATAATTCTACGACAGCTGAGGTTACTTCAATGGTCATTTTGCATTCAATCATACTATGTTTTCTAGAACAGGAGGGGTATTTCATATCAAGATTAACGAACCAAAAATAAATTTGACATGTATCTTATAGCAAAACAGTATAAACATTATGAACAGAGATCATATAATAATTCATTGATAGAATAATTGAGTACAGCATTCTGTGAAAATATAGAAGAACGATTTATTAATTATTATTGACATTTTCAAAATCATATCTCGGAAAGTATTATCATATATTATTTGTCAGAGTTTGAAATTATATCAGTGGATTATTATGGTGAAAATGCATCTTAAAAAATATAGAATTTGAAATTTGTCATTGAAAAAAAATTTTTACTCCGAATTCATCAAGCCGATTTTGCCCAATAACGAACTTAACTGAGATATTTATCTCCTAAACCTAAATGTCAACTGTCGAGGTCATTCCGTTCGAGAGTTATCGTGTTAACGGCCGGACGGACGGATGGACGGCCAGCCGGACAGAATCGATTTCGACCACGGATTCTTGATCAGTGAGTCGAACCAAATCGCTTAAGACCATTTTCATCCAAAAATTCGAAAATTAAAGACATTTGGGCAAATTGATAAGTACTCTGTTCCGAGGAACAAGAGCGCCAAAAAGCTTGAGCTTTTGTGTGAAGAATATATTTAGGTCTGCCGCAATAGTCGCAGTTGCGGGGCGGGTTTCGTCTGCTGGACACAACTCGTATATTATTATCATATAAAGTACACAGAGATAGATAATTTAATTAATCAACCGCAAGAATGTAACAATAGATCGTTGTGATTTGTTAGAACTTTCCTACGCTTTCTAGTGGTTTATTGCTACTTTTCATCGTGAAAAATTAAAATTGTGAAAATATTTGAATGGCTTTCACTTGATGCAAATCCATATTAACCCAATGAAAAAAATTGGTTCAAGCACTGACATGTCACTGAAGTCAGGAGCTTTTGCGCGTATGTTCTATTGTCCATTCTCCTGTATTGGATACTCTTAATCGAATTTACCATGGTGAATTCTATTGTCCGTTCTCATGTATTGAACACTCTCTTGATCGAATTTACCTTGGTAAATTCGATTGAGAGTGTCCAATACAGCTCCTGACTTCACGTCAGTGCCTGTACCGTGTTTTTGCGCGTATGTTTTTTTCCTAATTTTCACTTATTTTTTAAAGGTACGTTCTCACAAAATTTTACACACTTCTTTATGTCGATATTCTACAACTAGATAGCAAGCTTCAATTCGATGAAGTCTATATATTTTTTGAGTCTTCGAGGAATCATTTATTCAAGATGACCGAAACCGTTGGGCCAATTATGGCCAACAGCGAACTTAACTCTCCCATTCGGATGTGCAACCTACCCTGAAAATTACAAGTCCCTATCTCCTTTCGTTCGGGAGTTATCGAGGCAACGGTCAACCATCCAGCTACTGAACTCACACAAGGCTGCTCAAATCTCCAACAATATAGATCCGATCGTGTTCAAACCTGGAACTTGGTACTAGAGTTAGATTTTGAAGGCTCTCGCAAAAATTCAGCCATGTCGGATGAATAGATTCTGATAAATAGAGTTTTTTTCAATGATTTTTAAAAAAATTTCTAGTGATACGATCCTCACAAAATTTTGCAAGAATTTTTGTGTTAGCATTCTTCAACTAATAAAAATATCTAAATTGGATCGGTTTTGTATTTTTCGAGTTATTGAGGAAATTACAACCAAATTTCAGATGGGTATAACTCCAAAACCGTTTGGCCAATTACACTCATAAATGAAACGAACTCAAATGTTTCATTTAGATGAACAACCTAACCTGAAAATTTCAAGTTGCTGTCTCTTTCCGTTCTCAGGTTATCGTGACATAAAAAATATTTTTTAATAATTTTATTAAAATTTTCTTGGGGATACGATTCGAAGAAAATTTCATAAACGTGCATTTTTATATTCTACAACTATTCACTAAGATAAAATTCGATTGGATTCATATTGGTTGAAAACAAAATTATTACTCGGAAACCATTGGGCCGATTATGCCCATTAACGAACTTGTCCGTCGTATTGGGATTCGCCACCTACCCTGCTCCTGCCGGACGGCCGGCAGGACGGACAGAATCAAATTTGACCTCGAATTCTTCTTCAGGTAATCGAACCCAATCGTTTGAGACAATTTTCGACGAAAAATTCGATAATTACAGAACATACGCGCAATTATATACGATTTACACTAATTTATTTAATACGCGTACACACTACATCATACTCTTCAGTATGATGTAGTCTGATGAAGTCGCAGTGTCGACGAAACGCTACACAATATTAAATAAATTAGTGTAATTCGCATATAATTTTTCATCGAGAAAATATTTGGTTTCCCGAAGAACCGCATGTTTTCGATATAAAAAGTGCGACATATTTTTATTCTTTCCCAACGAATTCATATTAAATTAGGGGCAATAACTATAATATCCAAAGTTTCAACTGAATCGAAACAAAGCAAAAAGTGCCCCGCTAACTAACAGGCACGTATTCGAATTATGGTATCATGAAATATGTGATATATAATTATTACAACTTAACTTAATACGAGAAACTCTGCAATTAAGCTCAAGTATACACAAAGTCCTCAATTTTCCTTGAGCAGGTATATCGTTCACAGCTATTACATCATTTGAAACTTCGGAATTAAGTAACTTTACGACAATAATATGCCATTAATATACGTCAATTTCGAGTTGTATATTCTTTGACCACGATTTCTCTACAACACAGTAATTTATATTCAATTGATCATTTGGCGAATACAAGCTCGTGCTCATTGTTCTTTTCCACAAAATTCTTAAATTTCATCAACCATGTTCAAAGCTTCGAAATTGTTTCGAGAAGGCGACAACAAGGATAATCCTGGTAGGTTTTGTTTTTCAGTTCTGATTTCTACCTCAATGAGAAAGTAACACAAATTTACAACCAGTATTAAAAAAAGCACACACTACAAACTCAGCATTACGACACGTTCTCAACATCATGATGACCATGTACTCAGCCTTTTCAAACAACAGAATCATAATACGCTAAAGTACAGTGCTCAGTAATGTGTTTTGAAGTCAATTCTTCTATTTCATATTATACTCAAATTTGAATTCAATACATCGTACTGTATACTTAGTCCACACTTGATTTTGCGGAATAGTATATTCTAAAACAAGTTGCAGAATGGGCTCCTATTCAAACACGAATGCGAAAATCGAAAACGACCGACGAAGGAGCGAGTTTTCTAACGCATGGATGTTGGAATTGCCTTCTGAAACGAGTATTAGACGATATTTCTCTATTTCGGACAAGTTTCGTAAAATACTGTTGAAATTTAATGAAAAATTCGGATTATACATCCTAGTGACTTTTGTATTTCATCTTGGCAGTTGGTGTGACTGTTACGAGAGTTGACAGATTACGGAATTTGAATTTGAATCGTACATGGGGCATGGAGATCAGATTCAAAACAGTTTCCTAATAACATGAATGATTCAAAATTAGCATGAAGGAAATCTATAGTAGGTACCTTATTTTTTTAATGAAAATAAAACTTTTCCTCTCAACAATTAATTCACTATATCCAGATTATATTATATTGACAATTAACGTGTGTTGAAATTTGATAGGATCGAATGTCAGTGCTGACTACCACAAAACGAAAAATTTAACTAGAAACAATGCGGGAATGAGTTCATTACAGCACTGTTTTAGTGCTGTAATGAACTCATTACGATAGTTTTCGCTCAAATGACTGTAATTTTCGAATTTTTGTCCGAAAATGGTCTTAAACGTTTAATTTCGACTTACTGATCGTTAGTTAATGGTCAAAATCGGTCGACTGGAAAATGTCCTTATGCCTTCAAAACCTCATTTTTGACGCTCTTGTTCCTCGGAACAGAGTGCTTATCAAATTGCTCAAATGTCTGTAATTTTCGAATTTTTGGATGAAAATGATCTTAAACGTTTCGGTTCGACTCACTGATCAAGAATCCGTGGTCAAAATCGATTATGTCCGGTCGCTAAAACGTAGCTCTCGAACGGAATGGCTAGAAAGTTGAAATTTTCAGAGTAGGTTTGGGAGATAAATATTTCGGTTAAGTTCGTTATTGGGCAAAATCGGCCAGGGGATTTCGGAGTAACGAATAAGAATCCATTGATTCAATCCTCAACTCTAACGAACTAATACTATCGGAGATATGGTTTTTCAAAATTTCAATAATTATTCTTAATTCTATGATTTCATAGAATACTCTAATTATAATTAATTAGTTTGAATTTAATTATGAAAATTCTTGAAAATTGACGCACAGAAGCCAAGTTTAAAAGAAGGGGGAAAGCCTTGTGGCAGGAGCTTTGGCGCTCTTGTCCAATATTTGACAAATCATATTTCCGAAAGTATTGGTTTCTCAGAGTTATGAATGATATCAATGGATTATTATAATATATATATATATTCTTTTGACTGAGAGTTTTATGTGTTAGCAGAGGTTGGTGTAACGGGGTACCATACAATTCTGCGTATGATACAAGAGCTTAGGGAAAAACCTCAGCAAAAAACCCTGTCTCCCCGTGAGTGTTGTGATTTGTAACTATTGTTCACAAAATTTGCTGCAATTTAGAAATATTGATAGGCATTTATTTCTTCAATATGGACTCCTTCGTCCAAAAACGGAGAGGTTTCTCCAAGGTACCCAAAAATCAACCTGAAAAATGAAAAGACAAGAGGAGAAGAACGAACAAACTAAAAATAATACATAACCTTTCAAAAGTCTCCTCTCACAAATATACTCTTCTGTTGACGCATGGGATCTCTTGGAGAAGAATCGCCTCCGCTAGTTCTCAAAGATATTGATCTTAGAAATCCCTTCAATATTGAATTCAAAATGGAAATTGTTGCTCGCAAGGCCAGGAGGGTCTCTTTCAAAACCAGATCTGGCCAGTCAAAGTGATGATTATTCAGAACTTCAGATGTTCGAAGACCGCTACAGGGCCCATATGTAGGGCTATCATCTCCCATAGATGCATGTTTTTACTTTGTATTGTGTAAAATAATGAAAAAATGAGCAGGAAAAATTTACGACATAATTTAATATGTCATGATGACATATTATTATAATAGAACTACATCATGAAAAAAATTGAATTCCCTTTGCATCTTATCTTTATATGACGGTCCAATTTTGGCTACAAGTGTTTCAAAACTATCAGGAGTCATTCTGAAAAATTGAGTTAATGAAATAGCCAGTTTTATTTGTGAAACAAATCTAATGTAATCAGTCCAGAGAGAACACAAACCAGAATACTTATGTAAGAAATCTTAAATAATGATACTAAGGGATAACTACCTGTACATTAGTTGGAAATCCCGTTCTAAATCTTCCATAATTAGAGAATTGACTCGTAAATTATGCTCGACTTCCTTGCATCATTCATTTTTCACTAACCAAGAAACTCTGCCTATGAACTTAGTGAATCCAAATTTTAAATTGTCTACATGCTTACATCAACCAAACTCTCCAGAAATACACTTTCAGTTTCGTTTGACATTAATCACGTTTATCTTCAAAACTGGACCAAACGCCATCAAAACATAGAAGTACGATGTATTATTGATATTTTGAAAAACCATATTTCTGAAAGTATCAGCTTGTTGGAGTTGAGAATAATATCAATGGATTTTTATGATGAAACAGCACCTTAAAAAAATTAATTCGAAATTCGTAACATAAACAAAAAATTTTTGTTTGGTACTCAGAAACCATCAGGCCGATTTTACCCAATAATTCTGAAAATTTCAATTGTCTAGCTCATTCTGTTCGAGAGTTATCGTGTTAACGGCCGGACAGAATCGATTTCGACCACGGATTCTTGATCAGTGAGTCGAACCAAATCGTTTAATACCATTTTCAGTCAAAAATTCGAAAATTACCGAGATTTGGGAAAAATTGATAAACACTCTGTTCCGAGGAAGAAGAGTGCCAAAAAGAGATTATAGCACGCGCTGTTCCCAAGCGTCACGCATCCAAGTACTAGAAGTAGGGGAGCCCAAGCGGGGATTTTGGGATTTACTAAAGTGAGGCAGATTAATATATAGGGGGATACCTTGTACCTGGTTAAGTTTTTCCACCAAACATGAGCCATATATATATGGCCGCCCGTCAAGGATAAAGCATCAGATTAGTAAAAAAAAGTTGATCATCGGAAATTCTCGAGCGCGTCAGATTAAGGTAGGGTGAGTTAGTTACATGCTAAAAAGTGTATATTCCATTAATCTGACAAATTGAGAGTGACCTAAAGAAGGGGGAGGGTTACAAAGTTGTAAAAAAAAACGACATCTTGACATTCTCGAGCGTGGTAAATTTTTTTTTATTTTGAAGAGAATAATGCAAGAATTACGAAAAATATATAATCTGACGATATTCACAAGCCGAAGTAATAAAAATTAATTGATAAAGTTGAATGCGTGCAGCTATGCCATGCCTATATACCCCTCTCCGTGTTTCTATTCTCCTCTCACTCTTTCTCTATCTATTGCTCTCTCAATCCGTCCCACTCCGGTGTCTGTTGCCATGACATGACGCCATAACAGCTGGTCACGCAGACTCGTTCGCGGTATGATCTTGTTTACAACGTGTTTCCAACGTATTAGGTTATTTTGCGATTTTAAAAAAGTTATGTGATTTAAAGTTAATAAATAATTACTATGAGTGATATCATTGTGAATTGTGTATTTTGTAGTGAAAGTACTTTACAAAAAACAATCAAATTTTCATTAGAAACTTCACAAAAATGTATCGTTTCATTACATTACACGAATATCGTCGGAGCAAACCGATTCTTCTTATTATTTTTATAAATATTCTCCTCAAAACAACATGAGCTTTTTCATTTGCATGCTATTTCCTGAGGTTTTCCATTAATTAAGTCAATGATTTAAAAAAATTAAAAAATAAATTTTTTTTATTGTCAGATTTAGCGAATCCCTCCAGACAATCGTCAGATTAGGAGACAGCACATCTAGGTCATATTGATGAAACACATATATCTTAATCTGACGCGCTTGAGTATTTCTAAATGGCGATTTTTTTTGCATATTCTAATAATGACCACGAGTTTGCGTTACATCCCAATCATTGATTATTATACAAGAGCATCTTTTAAGGTTCACTTAACACCCCCTTAGAAAATCTGACGAGCTCGATAAAACATTTTTTTTTTCATTTTCAACCCTTACGTATGATCACCTCCATCATGGAAACGATCAGATTAACATGAGTACATTTTTTAAAATACGTAGGACACAGATGCTATCAATATCTGACGCGCTCGAGTATGTCCACGTAACAGTTTTTTTTTACATTTTTGAAAATTTATATCCGCTCACCCCACCGATGAACAGGTATATATTATATAACATTTTTTTCTTCTTATCATCTAAGCTTGACAACCCAATAGCTCTCTATGACGCTCGAGTAAATCCCGAATTAGCTACGTGGGCTCCCCTACTATAGCTAGGAGTTTCAGTATAATCATAAATAGAAACAAACTGTTTCTTTCTATCTTTATTCTCTAGAATAAACGGAAACATACATTAATGCATTCAATTTTACGAGTATTTCCGAAAATATTTCGGGTTAACCAAGGTTTTATCAGTTATAGGTATGTTGGATTTCATCAGAATGACACTGAAGGTGTTCTTTGTGAATAAATTCGCAAGTATTGTTACACATTTGACACATATATCAGTGCTAATCTGGATAATAGCTGAACTGATTTATTTCCTCATGTTTCCAAGTGTACAATTCATTTGGGATTATGGATATTGTTTCTTCGCCCTATTTTACGTACGTATTCTTCAAATTCTTCCTTCAATAATAAGGTCTTTATACGAGGTAAGAGTTCTGATTCCCGTGTGTGCAGCAATTGCCACCTTTGTTGTTTAAAAAATCGGGGTAGCCCAGATGCCTTCCATTTTTTTTCTCAACTGTAAAAATGTTTATACTGTAACTGTTGTTCAGAGTTTAGGTCAATTTTATTATATCGTTTTGCGTGGATCTTGAAGTGTAAACTGTTTTTCGAACGATTTCCTGATTTTGACATCCTCTATCAATACATAAAACAAACGATTAACCCCATAAACGATCATCTGACCATTTGAATATTCGTACCATATGACCGCATTTGACGCTGAAAGCCAGTCTTCCAATCAGAGATTGAATTCGTGTTCATTAGCCTATTTTTTGTATGGGAGCCATCAATCTGCAGTGGCAGAATGCCGACAAGTGCTTTTGATTTTAGTCTGTTCCATTCTAGGTTAGGCTGTTCAATTCATTTTGCGCCAAGGTAGCACTGCCGACGATCTCAACATATTCACTGCTGGTATTTTGAGATAATATGCGTGGTTTCACTATCTTCTAAGCAGAGCCTGTATTCGTCTTCATTAGCTGATTTTGAACATTTGATCCATCAACCTCAGTGGCCTGTCAGATGTCAAAAGTGCCTTTGTTTTTAGTTTGTCCCATCTAGGGAATCCAATCCCGCACCAAAATCTCAATCCTGCAATCCCCTAAAAATTACAAGTCCCTATCTCGTTTCGTTCGAAAATTATTGAGGTAACGGTCATCCATCCATCTACTGAACTCACACAAGGCTGCTCGAATCTCCAACAATATGTATCCGATCGTGTTCAAACTTGGAACTTGGCAGTAGAGTTAGGTTCTGAAGGCTCTCACAAAATTCCAGCGATGTTTGACGAACAGTTACTGATATTTAGAATTTTTTTCAATCATTTTCAATGATTTCTTAAACATTTTCTACTGATACGATCCTCATGAAATTTTGCAAGAATTTTTGCGTTGGCATTGTAGAACTAATAACTATGTTTGAATTTTATCGGTTTTGTATTGTTCGAGTTATTGAGGAAATAATAACCATATTTCAGATGGCTATAACTCCAAAACCGTTTGGCCGATCTCTTTCCATTCTCAGTTTATCGTGACATAAAAAATACTTCTTTATAATTTGTCTTAATTTTTCTAGTGATACGATTCTCACGACATTTCACAAACGTGCTTAGGTATATTCTACAACTATTCACCAAGTTTCAATTCGCTCGGATTTGTATTGGTTGAAAACAAAATTGTTACTAGGAAACCCTTGTGCCGATTATGCCAATTATTGAACTCGTCCGTCTCATAGGGATGCGCCACCTACCCTGAAAATTACAATTCGACAGCTCTTACCGTTCTCAAGTTATCGTGGCCAAGGCCGGCCGGACAGAATCAAATTTGACCTCGAATTCTTCACGCGCAAAAAGGTCTTATGCAATTAAAAGCATACTTTAGTAGTAGCATATGGGATTTTTTGTGTACCAATGACCAAAAACTGCCTATTATTGTCGGGCCTGCAAATTGCTCGAGGAGGAGCCGAGGATAGCAAGCAGGCGAGGCAATAGACAGTTTTTCGCCAAGGTGCATATTTCATTTTTTCGTCGACCTCTACATACTTTTATGAATTTCGGACCTCTTTAATAATTTCACAATAGCAAATGACAGTTATTATCATATACACTCATGTTAGTATTGAACAGTATCATGCCATATTCATAGTGACCACAGCGACTGACAGTTATTCTTACAGGCACTTATGTTTGTATTGAACCACAACAGAAGAAAAAATACTTTTTCTTTTTCTGGGACCTTTGCGCTTTCATTGTCGAGTACGGAATTTTAATATTGAGTCCCGCAAATCCCGCACGGAAAATCCCGCAATGTTGATCCCGCAAAATTTCAGCGGGATCCCGCATTTGCGGGATCCAGCATTTGCGGGATTGGATTTCCTACCCATCCCAGGCCATAGGCTCTTCAGTTTCGATCTAGAGTATCACTGCCGAAGATCTCTACATATTCACTGCTGAGCATTTTAAGATTATGATCCTAGTGCTAGCTTGTTCAAGGTGGGATTCGATTGGATTCGGCTCCAATAAACACTTCCGATTGGCTTCCGGTGTTCATGTACACCTTCATTTTGTCCTTTATTATTCGCTTGGTGATATTATGTGGGATGTGCAAAAATGGTTCGGGTCCCTCAATAAGAACAGTTACACCACTTTGTGCCAGCTGACCTGGCTGTTCCTTATCTGAGAGGCCTGAATGACTCGGTATCCAGACCAGGGTGAGTTAATTGTTCCCACCAAGCCTACCGAATACTATTCGGCAGTTCCACAGTGATTTTGATGTGCAGAAGTCGGATTAAAATGCTTCTATAGCTGCTTGACTGATGCTAAATATGTTTAAGTACCCACGATTGATCTGCTGTTCTATCAGCATATTCACCACCAATTCAACGGCAAAGGGTTCCGCCTGGAATATATAGGCCTAGACTCACTGATACGTTGGGATACCTGGGATACTACCATGTATACATGCGCTCGTTTTCTTTGGAATTTTGCAACCTTCACTGAACCTTGAACCCTGAGACCTTGCCTCGAGCTGAGACCAATCCTCCCTATTGAGAATGATTACTTGTTCCAGTCGTGGCATGATATTAGGCATAATTAGAGTGTTTTGTATCATTATAATTATTATATGATATAGAAGATAAGCATACTGAATTTTATACATGTTCGCAGGTCTATATATTCATATTACTGAACTACGTACAAGAAGAGGCAACCGACGAAATGGATTCATTTATGAGGAAACATTTTTGGGATTTGAATTGTTGTGGCCCTGAACTGAATGCAAATCTTTCAAAGCGAGCAAAGTTGTGCAAAGCAATAGGATGCTTTCAATTCATGATAGCATTCACAAATGGTGTGCTTTTTTGGCCAATTGAATCAGATAGAGTCGACTTATTCTTCATTTTGATGTTGTTGAACAAAAACTACAAAACTGTCTATAAATATTATAGATTTATATATTTCTTTTTTTATTCCTGGGGGACTACAATAGTTGTAAGTTACCTAAATATGTTTGCTTTCTACGTTATACACCTCGATTTTCAATATAAGTTGCTGACCAAACATATGGAAAACATCGAAATGGGATTTGATGATACCCCTTCAAGGCAAAGTTACCATGTAGAAATTAAAAGGAGATTGCTATTTTGCCTATCACATTTTCAAAACTTGATGGAGTAAGTTTTTTTTTGGTGATCTATTGATCAGTCTCAACCTAACATTATCCAATCTGTTTCAGATTTCGCGACAAATTCAAGAAACTTCTATTCTTTCCAATTTTTTTAATGTTATATATCGGCCTTGGGGTATCAATGTTTCTTGCTTATAATTTGATAGTTGTAAGTTTCTCAAATGTATATAATTGAAATATTTTTACATGATATATGACATGATTCTTTGAAATTCCACTAGTAAATAATAATTTCCAGATGGACCAACATAGTAATTATCTTCCTTTGGGATTTCTATGGTTAACAGTTGCCGAATGTACTATCCATGTATCTATAGTAGGACAACGTTACGTTGACTTGGTATGATAATTTAAAATCGGAATATTTTGAGCAGTTTTCAAATGGAAACTTTCAGGCTGTTGAATTTGTTAAAACTTTAAACAAGTGTTACTGGTACGAATGGAGCAACTCGAATAAGAAGACATTTCTTCTTTTCCTGATGCATGCCCAGACCTATAAAATGATCACGGGGGGAGTTATACCTTTGAACTTCTCTGTCACAATTTGGGTAAGATCTTGATCTTGATTTCGAATGCAAAACCTAAATTTTCTATTCTTTTCCAGATGAGCCAGAAAACTGCATCTGCTATAACATTCTTCAGAGCAGTAAGAAGAAAGAATACTATACCGTAAAATTGAATCTATGAAGCATAGATAATTATAGAAAAGAAATGACGCTTTAGGAAAGCTAAGCTACTAGTATAATTCACACTATGGATTGCTCTGAACTATGATCTCTGCTAGTCCTTTCATCGTTGAATTATCGATAATTATGCAATCTATTTCAAGAAATGAAATAAGGGAAGAATGATATATCATTTATAGACATGTGAAGCAGTATTTTAGAAGAAGTCAACGTAAATCCACAATGGAATGCAAATATCCGTGAAATCGTTCAGTTTGGAATCAGCTTAGCAATTAGATGTTAATGCATTACCATTAGAAATTTTGTAAAAGCACTGACGTGATATTGGCTTTAGCGCACAGATAGTAAGATTTGCAGAGGCGAATTCATGGAACATCAAATTCGATGCGATGTTGCCTTCAGATGTGTCGAGAATTTCAAACACAAAATTTTTGTTGTCGGCGAAATTTGAAACTACTTCTCTCTCTTTTTGAAGAATGACTTCATCAATATCTTGGAAAATAATCGCTAAAATACGCTGAAATTCGTATGTACCGGGTTTCCCACTAGAACTTGACCCCCTCCCCCCCTTTAACTTTCTTGAGTGGAGATACAAAAAAATGTTCTGGATAAAAGTTGTACGAAATCAACTGAAAATTTTCAGGATGTTATCACGAATTAAAATATATATAGGGTGGACAAGATATTGAGTGCTACTTCATTTTTTTTAATCAAACACTCTATTAATTTTTTATATTTGGCTAGCTCTTTCTCACCTGATTTAGAATATATATGCATATGGTTTATCTCTCTCATTTTGAGTCTTGAATACTGGAAACCACCTGGCAAACTCAGTAGTCAGTTGTCAAGTGGGAGACTGTGATTAATCAACTAACTGCATTGGTAACTATTTCACACACTCCATTGGTAACAATATTTTCCCTTTATGTGAAGAGTAATAAAAAAATGGGTTCAAGCCCTGTGGACAGGAGCTTTCTGGCGCTCTAGTTCAAACAGACAAATTATATCTCCGAAAGTATTGGTTTCTATGAGTTGGGAATTATATCAATGTATACTGTAACGTTCGTTTGTTTACCTTCGGCGGGCGATGAAGTTATCGTTCGTGTTGATATTGAATTTGAGGTTGGGTCTCAGTGGTACCAATCGACGCTAAATAATTATTTTATTTGAAGGGCCGAATGACTGTTGGCAATATTGTTGCATTATGACAGTCGGACATTTAGGGAGTGCGTCGGTCAGGTGAAGTCGTCCATTTTGTGAACAGTCAACGAAGACAGCATAGGTTAAAAACGTATTTTCGGAACTCTAGTAGAATTATTGGAATCTTCTTAATTGGATATAGTTTCGAAAATCGGGTTAAGAGTGAGAGTTATATTGGTTTGATTGGGAAGGATAACAGATAACCATCACTTGTCTCGAAAGAGGATATAAAAGCCTTTTGCAGATCCGAGTTGAGCACGTGAACGATCTTGGCGGCTTGGTCAGGTATGTGTTGGATGTTTTATTCTCGTCATTTCTAGTGGAAACAATTCAGGTCGTAATTATATTTCTATATCCAGAACATCGCTGTGTGCCTGAAGAATTATTTGGTGGAGGCACGGCCAGATTTGGTATTCGAAGCAAACGTGTGCGAGACAACCCCGAACATCAGGGTATGTACGAATTCTATAACTATTGCATAACAACGAATAAATGTTCTGATTAATATTCTGATAACCGAAATTATTATGTGTTGGGAAAATTCGTTTGTTTCTTATCCGAGAGAAGTCACTGATGGTTTCTTTTCTGTCATCAGGGTTTTTGTGGCAGCACGAGTTTTTGTGGCAGCCCGAATTTTTGTGCCAGCACGATTTTTTTGTGTCAGGAAGAGAGGGATCTTTATGTCAGGAGGAGTAGCACTGAGGCATTCGAGTATATACAAGGTGGTCCATAAGTAACGCTGTGAGACAGCCAACGCAGGGTTGCAGATCCCGAGTATATACAAGGTGGTCAGTAAGCAACGCTGTGGGACAGTTAATCGAGGGTTGCAGACTACGAGTACAGAGAGAAAGAGGACATTATTGCGAGACCATCGACGCAGTACTACGTTCAGGAACAAGGAATATCAGCACGCAAGTTATAAGAAACATATCTCGAAACATATCTTATACCTGCTATATATATTACGTGAACTTATTATCATCAATTATATAAATTATTATTGTTGTTGTAAAGCGGAAATTGGGGAAAGATTTGTGGTAGTCATATATGATCATAGATGAGAAACGTGGATGCGCCTGAGCTCAAGCGACGCGTATTTGAATCAAATATTAATATTATCTACGTACAATTTCCGCCACCCTTATTCAGGGTTTCACAGTAGTTTTACTTTATTGAAGCTAAAGACCTGGGTTGTAAGCTACTGGAATAAATGGTTTGTTTTTAGCGTGCATATTCTTTTGGTGAATTTAGGAATTATTACATTACGCTGGGGTATCTGGGAGACTTAAATTTACCTGGCGCCCATTTACTAGGTTCCCTTTTTAGAAACCCACTCCCATCTCCACTGGAGCTAGACCGCGGATCCCCGAGTTCTAGTAGCTCCGAATTTAACCTCTGCGACTTGGGAACAGTCGTATGTCGTTATAAATTGGCGCCCAACGTGATTTTTGAATTGGAGTAGCTGTATTAGACAAATTTACACCAAAGTTGATGTAAATAGTGGGATTCTAGATATTTTTTTTGGGACTTGCTGTATCGTGCTTCACATTGTGCAAAATTGACGTAATTTTTTATATAGGTTTGATTGTATCGAATAATTGTACAGGTTAGTTGAAAGGTGGTTATTTGATTCGCAAAATGGGAGAATTTAAATTGATTATCAATAGGTTGGATAAAAATCAGTTGATATATGAATTGGTTATTCGGGGTATGTCAGCTGGTACAGTTGAGCATATGCGCAGTAACTTGGCTTTGTTAGTTAAGCAGGAGAAGAAGAAAGTTAGTTTCATATACCCAGAGCATCCTTTTTCGTTTCAGGATGATAAAGTTGCAATTTCCAACCTGTTAGAACGCTTAGTAAACGAATTTGAAACCTTAGATTTAAATTCACCAAATATAGCGAATAAATTCACCACTGATTTGGTACATGTAATGGGTAGGATAGATAGAAGTGTCCCTGTTAAGGAGGATGAAGTCAGTTGTAAGAGTGAATTCGGCAGGAAAGCAGACAATTTAAAGACAGCATATACATCTAAATTTTTGAAACTTAAAGCATCAGCACCCGATACGTTAGAGGAGAGTAGTGATAATGAAACTGATGATGATAGTGACGAACCTGACAGAGATACACATTTTTCTCCCTTCATGCGACATTCGTCTCCTCCAAGGGGAAGTTCTACGGTTATTACATCGGTAATGAAGTCAATTCCAGTCGAAAAATGGAATTTAAAGTTTTCTGGCGATAAAAAGAGTCTATCAGTAAGCGCATTTTTAGAGAGGGTGGAAGAATTGAGGTTAGCCCGAGGTATTTCAAAATCGCAATTACTTGGTAGTGGAATAGATCTTTTCACGGGGGTAGCATTGCATTGGTTCAGGGAAGTTAGGAAATCTACGGCTACATGGGATGATCTGATTACTAAGTTAAGAGAAGATTGGCAACCATCAGATTATGATGATAAATTATGGGATGAAATCAAAAATAGAAAACAAGGTCCTAATGAGGATATTATAAGTTTTATGTCAATAATGTCATCTATGTTTGATCGGTTGTCTCATACTGTCAAAGAAAAAGACAAATTAAAAATCGTTAGGAAAAATTTGCATCCTTATTATTTAGATCGGGTCAACCTAAGTAAAATCAATACATGGTCTGAATTAAAATCAGCTTGTCGGCAGATTGAAGATCAGAAGCGATTGGTAGAGTCATATTCAGTACCTTCCAGAAAGGGTTGTTTAGAGCCGGATTTAGCCTATATTGATACATTGCCTTCCACGTCCACCAACGATGGCACCGACCCTATCGTACGGACAGAGCCAACCACATATGGTGGATTCGCAAACATAAAATGTTATAACTGTGGCATGGCAGGCCATAAAGTTAGGGGTTGTCTCAAGCCGAGAATTTTAAAATGTTACCGTTGTTCAAGGGAAGGGTTCACTACTAAAACTTGCCCATCTTGTAATTCTGGTCGTGGACGCAATCCTTCGGGAAACGGGGGGAATCGTCACTGACCTGTCGCAACAGTGACGATGCTTTTGGCGACCCATATTCTTCATGTAACACCGTTGATAGCTATAAAGAGGAAAATACTCAACCGTCATTCATACCAGTATTGAGTTATTTAGCAAGCCAGGCGGAAGGGGATAATAGACCCCATCTTAAGGTGGAAATTTTGGGAAAATGTTTCTTGGGTTTACTGGATTCTGGTTCTTGCAGATCAATAATGGGAAAACCGGGATGGAATATTATTAAGAATATGGGAATATCTATCCGAACCTCTAATACCAAGTACTGTAGAGTGGCGAATGGAAATTTATGTACCGTCCTGGGAAGTTGTGACCTACCGGTAAAGTTTAAAAATAAAGTGGTACTCGTAGAAATGTTAGTAATACCAGAACTCCCACAGACTTTAATTTTGGGTTGGGATTACTGGAATTTGATAGGACTGATTCCATCGTTTAACGAGTGGCAATTCTGTAAGAATGATATGGACGTTAATTGTGTGGATGTAGTACAAGGTGAGGAAATTTTGGATCAAAAACAGAGAGAAATCCTAGAATCGATAGTTGAGGAAAATTTTAGGTCTATGGGGGAAGGATTAGGATGTTATCAGTTCGGTTGTGTGGATATTAAGATCGATCCGGATTGTGAACCGATAAAGCAGCGGTACTATAGGGTGTCTCCGGTAATGCAACAACATATAGACCGGGAATTGGAAGGAATGTTGAAATTGGGAGTAGTTGAAAAGTCGGAAAGTCCATGGGCATCACCGATTGTATTGGTCAGGAAAAAGGCGGGATACAGGTTTTGCGTTGATTTCAGGAAAGTAAATTCTGTGACGAGGAAGGATAGTTACCCTCTCCCGATGGTATCCGATACATTAGATAAATTAAGAAATGCGAAATATTGTTCGACAATAGATATCAAGAGCGCATATTGGCAGGTACCCCTTTCAGAGTCATCGAAACAATACACCGCCTTCACTGTCCCAAATCGTGGTTTGTTCCAGTTTACTAGACTGCCATTCGGATTAGTGACTAGTGGGTCAAAATTCCAACGCATAATGGATGGAGTGATCGGAGCTGATCTTGAACCTTACGTATTCGTATACTTAGACGATATAGTGATCATTTCAGAAACTTTCCAGCATCACTTGGAAATATTGGGGGAAATATTTCGTCGTGTTAGGAAAGCAGGGTTCACTTTAAGTAGGGAGAAATGCGAATTTTGCAAGCCACAACTTAAATATCTGGGATATGTGATTGATAGGTACGGATTACATGTAGACCCCGAAAAAATTAATGCTATGCTTTCATTACCAACACCTACCAATGTCAGAGAAATTCGCAGGGTCGTGGGTACTCTATCTTGGTATAGACGTTTTGTCCCAAATTTTAGTGACCTTATTTCACCTCTCACCTTTTTGCTCCAGAAGAATGTAAAGTTTAAATGGAATACCGAATGCGAGGAGGCCTTTCGGAAAATAAAACAGTGTTTGGTTTCTGCTCCGGTGTTGAGTTGTCCGAATTACGAGCAACCGTTCCAAATTCAAACTGACGCTTCCGGCTTTGGAATAGCCGCGGTATTATCACAACCTCAACCCGATGGAGGAGAAAAGGTTATAGCATATATGAGTAAGTCTTTGACGAAACCCGAACGAAACTACTCTACTACGGAAAGGGAATGCTTGGCAGTAGTATGGGCAATTGAAAAGCTTAGGCCATATATCGAGGGTATCCCATTCACGGTTATTACGGACCATCATTCGTTGATTTGGCTTCATAATCTGAAGGATCCTGCGGGTAGATTGGCGAGATGGAGCGTTAAACTCCAACAATATGATTTTAAGATTGTGCATAGAAAGGGAAAGGAACATGTTGTACCGGATATGTTATCTAGAGCCGTTCCTATGATAGATACGATACAGGTGGATAATGAAGTCGAGGTAACTGATAGGTGGTATAAAGAAATGTTCAGTAAAGTTTCAAGTAAACCTGCGAAATATCCCCAGTGGAGGATTTCAGTGGATGGTGGGACTTTGTTTAAATACGTAAAGCACGATTATTCGGATTTAGCTCGGGATCTGACGAATGGAAAATAGTATTACCCAAATCGGAACGTAGAAGGGTGATTTCTAGTTCTCATGACCCACCATTAGCTGGTCACCCCGGTGTATACAAGACGTATTATCGTGTTCGGGAGAAGTATTACTGGCCTAAAATGAAACAGGACATCGCTAAGTATGTGAGGAAATGCGCTATATGTGGAGCTCATAAAGTTCCAAACCAGACACCGGCTGATAAAATGGCATCTCACCCTAAACCAAACTTACCATGGGAAATGATTTCTATAGATCTTATGGGACCATATCCTAGATCGAAGAATGGCTTCACGTTTATATTAGTGATCACCGATTATTTGACTAAATTCCCAATAATTGTTCCGTTGAAAAAGGCGGCGGCCGTGAATGTAATTAAGGTTTTGGAGAGTTCAGTTTTCCTAATGTTTGGGGTTCCGAGAATAATTATAGCCGACAATGGCGTACAATTTTCGGGAAATAAATTCAGACAGTTTCTTGAGGAATATAAGGTAAAGAAAAAATTCTGTGCCCTTTATCATCTCAGGTCGAACCCAACCGAACGTATAAATCGTTCCTTGAAAACTATGATTAGAATGTATGTGTCGGACAATCATAAGGATTGGGATAAACATCTAACCGAAATTTCTTGTGCAATACGAACCGCGAAACATGAAACGATGAAGGTAACCCCATTTTTCGCTAATTTCGGGAGATCTTTCAAAGGTTCTGGAGAGGATTATGACCATGATTTAAGAGATAGCTCGGAACCTATAGATTTCAAAACTCGAAATATTGCCTTTCAGCGAGTTTGGGATGATATCAAGAAAAGGTTAGAAAAGGCCAACAATAAGGCGGTTCATGACTATAATTTAAGGCGTCGGTATGTGGAATTTCTACCGAATGAATTAGTATGGCGTAAAAACTTTGTATTGTCGGATGCCTCGAAAAATCTGGTGGGGAAACTTACTCCTCGTTATATAGGGCCATTTAGAGTTAGTCGTAGAGTCTCGCCTTGGATGTACGAACTTAAAGATGACAAAGATAATATGAGGGGAGTATGGCATATCAAAGATCTGAAGGCCTATGAATTGCCGGAAGGATAAATAGGATATGTTTATTTTGAAGTAGGAAATTTTTGGAGAATGATTGGCATTTAGTGAATCGGATATATTTGTGAATCGGGTGATTATTTTTGATTGGTTGCTAGTTTTGTTTTTGTTTTTGATGGCCGATTGATCGCGAGTGAAAGAGCGAGCGCTTGGGGGCTACCTTGACTATTTTGTGGGCGGTCGTCTGCGTGATCCCGAGTGAGTTTTCAGGCTGGGATCGACTTTAATTTTTTTTTATATTCAAAATTTCTTAGTGTTGAGCAGACGAGGTGGGAGCTGAACATCTAGCCCCACGCACTGTTCAACTGGTAAGCGACCATTTTCTTACCATTTTCTGGCCTTAAATTATATTTTTTTTTGTGTGGCCGGTCCCATGTTGATTTCTACATTCGCGGATCATTGCTGGCGGTCATCCCTGAATAGGTTTTGGGGTGGTACCGGGTTGCTTGCGTGTGGGCGAATGAAGGCTATAGGCTATGGTTGATGGAGGCTGAAACCCGAAACTCACCACCTATAGACCTGATGCACATCCGGGTTAGCACAGGCGTCCTGGACTATACCGGGAGCTAGGGGGGTCTGACTTGGCTGTCTTCGATGACAGGGATGCGACGGTACGGCACTCGTTCTTTGGGGGAACCACTTGCCAGGCTTGGGATGGTGACCGGCTAACCTTGCCGCTAGTGTGGGGGGTTCCTGCTCGTCTGTGGTGACCTCGTCGTATCTTGCCTTGTCTGGGCAGCTTCTGGCTGTGGTGTGGCTCAGGGCCGACGAGTCCCTCCACAAGGGTTAGGCCCTTGGGACCGGATGTTGCCAATCGTGGGGCTAACTGGTGAGAGTCGATGAATGAAAGGAATGAGTGTTGATGTGTATGATGGAGTATGAACTGAAATTGTAATGGCTGGAATTGGAATGGAAGAGGTGTAGTTTTTTTTTATGGTTGCTCTTGGTACCTGTCCACGCTCGATGACCCGAACTCTTTGGTTTTCTTTTTTTGCTAAGTATTTTAAATCCATAAGTAAAATTTACTAGGTAAATTTTTTTAGGCAAGGGGGGATTTTGTAACGTTCGTTTGTTTACCTTCGGCGGGCGATGAAGTTATCGTTCGTGTTGATATTGAATTTGAGGTTGGGTCTCAGTGGTACCAATCGACGCTAAATAATTATTTTATTTGAAGGGCCGAATGACTGTTGGCAATATTGTTGCATTATGACAGTCGGACATTTAGGGAGTGCGTCGGTCAGGTGAAGTCGTCCATTTTGTGAACAGTCAACGAAGACAGCATAGGTTAAAAACGTATTTTCGGAACTCTAGTAGAATTATTGGAATCTTCTTAATTGGATATAGTTTCGAAAATCGGGTTAAGAGTGAGAGTTATATTGGTTTGATTGGGAAGGATAACAGATAACCATCACTTGTCTCGAAAGAGGATATAAAAGCCTTTTGCAGATCCGAGTTGAGCACGTGAACGATCTTGGCGGCTTGGTCAGGTATGTGTTGGATGTTTTATTCTCGTCATTTCTAGTGGAAACAATTCAGGTCGTAATTATATTTCTATATCCAGAACATCGCTGTGTGCCTGAAGAATTATTTGGTGGAGGCACGGCCAGATTTGGTATTCGAAGCAAACGTGTGCGAGACAACCCCGAACATCAGGGTATGTACGAATTCTATAACTATTGCATAACAACGAATAAATGTTCTGATTAATATTCTGATAACCGAAATTATTATGTGTTGGGAAAATTCGTTTGTTTCTTATCCGAGAGAAGTCACTGATGGTTTCTTTTCTGTCATCAGGGTTTTTGTGGCAGCACGAGTTTTTGTGGCAGCCCGAATTTTTGTGCCAGCACGATTTTTTTGTGTCAGGAAGAGAGGGATCTTTATGTCAGGAGGAGTAGCACTGAGGCATTCGAGTATATACAAGGTGGTCCATAAGTAACGCTGTGAGACAGCCAACGCAGGGTTGCAGATCCCGAGTATATACAAGGTGGTCAGTAAGCAACGCTGTGGGACAGTTAATCGAGGGTTGCAGACTACGAGTACAGAGAGAAAGAGGACATTATTGCGAGACCATCGACGCAGTACTACGTTCAGGAACAAGGAATATCAGCACGCAAGTTATAAGAAACATATCTCGAAACATATCTTATACCTGCTATATATATTACGTGAACTTATTATCATCAATTATATAAATTATTATTGTTGTTGTAAAGCGGAAATTGGGGAAAGATTTGTGGTAGTCATATATGATCATAGATGAGAAACGTGGATGCGCCTGAGCTCAAGCGACGCGTATTTGAATCAAATATTAATATTATCTACGTACAATTTCCGCCACCCTTATTCAGGGTTTCACAGTAGTTTTACTTTATTGAAGCTAAATACCTGGGTTGTAAGCTACTGGAATAAATGGTTTGTTTTTAGCGTGCATATTCTTTTGGTGAATTTAGGAATTATTACATTACGCTGGGGTATCTGGGAGACTTAAATTTACCTGGCGCCCATTTACTAGGTTCCCTTTTTAGAAACCCACTCCCATCTCCACTGGAGCTAGACCGCGGATCCCCGAGTTCTAGTAGCTCCGAATTTAACCTCTGCGACTTGGGAACAGTCGTATGTCGTTATAATACATATGATAGAGCTGCATCATAAAGGAAATTCAATTCAAATAATAGTTTATTTATCAAGATTAAATGAGCAATCATGAGAATGAGAACTGCACCATGGAAGAAATCGAATTAAATCTGGCCAATTTTGCCCAATAACGAACTTAACCGAGATATTCATCTCCCTAACCTACTCTGAAAATTTCAACTACCTAGCTCATTCCGATCGAGAGTTATTGTGGAAAAACATATTTTAAATTTTCAAAATTTTTTTTTTTACACTTTGCGGTAATCTGGTCAATACAAAACTTCACATGCGTATAAAGGTCATGATTCTACAATTTGATGCTAAATTTCAGATAGATCGAAGGAACTTGTCCGAGATATTTACGCTCCAAAACCACCTTGCAATTTTCAATCCGCTTACTCCTTTCGTTCGAGAGTTATCGTGCCTACGGCCGGTCGGCAGGCCGGACAGAATCGATTTCGCACTCGGATTCTTGATCAGTGAGTCGAACCAAATCTTTTGAGACCATTTTCAGCCAAAAATTCCAAAATTACAGACACTTGGGCAAATTGATACGCACTCTGTTCCGAGGAACTAGAGCGCCAAAAAAACAAGTTTCGTATGACAATTGCCCAAAACAGGTTTAAAGTACCTACAAATAGTAGATATTCCATAAAACATGTGTTAAAGAACAGAAGAAATAATGAAAAAATTACCTTGTAATCGATCAAAAATTTCCTCATCTACGTTCACCAAATTTTCTCCTCTCTCGAACTAAAGAATTATGCTTTCAATATTTACGTAATATTTTCAAACATTTTCGGGTGAGGTCCCCGAGGCATCGCTAAAATACGAGTATTTCAACCCCAATATTTTTGAAGTTACAATATTCCCTTCTGTCAAGTTGACATTATGAAAATTCATACATAGAATAGAATAATTATATCAATCTGTGAAATACGATTTACATTGAAATTTTGAAAAATCATATCTCCGAAAGTATTAGTTTGTTAGAGTTAAAAATGATATGAATGGATTCTTATGATAAAACTGCTTATTAAAAAAAAAATAATTTGGAATTTGTTTTGTAAAGAAAAAATTTTTTTTTTATTACTCCGAAACCTTCTGTCCGATTTTGCCCAGTAACGAACTTAGCCGAGATATTTATCCCCCAAACCTACTCTGAAAATTTCAACTCTCTAGCTCATTCCGTTCGAGAGTTATCGTGCCTACGGCCGGACCGGCCGGCCGGACGGCCGGACAGAATGAATTTCCACCACGGATTCTTGATCAGTGAGTCGAACCAAATCGTTTAAGACCATTTTCATCGAAAAATTCGAAAATTACAGACATTTGGGCAAATTGATAAGCACTCAGTTCCGAGGAACTAGAGCGCCAAAAAAGCATTACCAATGGAGTTAGTTGATTTATCACACCCTACCACTTGACAACTTACTGACTACTGAGTTTCCAGGTTATCCCCAGAATTTAAGACTCTATAGTTCTCAGAATAATAGAGATAAACCAACACATGCATATATATTCGAAATCAGGAGAGATAGACCTATCCAAATATAAAAAAATTGGTTCAAGCCCTGTGGACAGGAGCTATTGGGCGCATGTTCATCTTCCTTGTGGCCCGTACTGACCAGTAGAGAAAAAAAGCAGTATCATGTTGAATACCTTAATATTATTGAGATTATTATATAATAATCGATGAAAATACTGAGAGAGACCCAGGAAATTTGACACATTTTGTCTTATATCTCCAGAAATTGAAATCGTATAGAGCCAAAATTTTGCACAATGTTGCAAAATACTACAATTGACGTTAGTACAAGTTTTTGTTGCAATCTGATGAATAGTTCACGAAAAATAAATTTTTTTTTCGAAAAAATTAAAAGAAATATTTTTTTAAAAGTTACCAACATTTCGATCATAACAGAATTTTGCCAAAAGTTGCGCGTTTATATCCTCGAACTGACTACCAAGTTTCGATTCAACATCTTCTTTAGTTCCTGAAATATCAGGGAAATAACCTCAAAATTTGAAATGTCTATAACTCCTAAACCGTCCGGCCGATTTTGCCCGTTAACGAACTTAACCGTCGCATTTTGATCAGAAACCTACCCTGAAAGTTTGAAGTCGATAGGACCTTCGGTGCTCCTGTTATCGTGCCTACGGCCGGAAGGCCGGCCGGCCGGCCGGACGGCACCCTAAAATCTGACACCGGATTCGTGATCAGGGAGTCCGAATTAGTCTATTAGCCAATTTTCAGCTCGAAATTCGAAAATTACAGACATTTGGACGAAATGATAGGACGATGTTCCCCTAGAACATACGCCCAAAAAATTATAGAGTGTTTCATTTAAAAAAATGATGTCGCACTCAATATCTTGTCCATCCTGTATATATTTCACTTCGTGAAAACGTCCTGTAATAATTCAGCTGATTTCGTACAACTTTTGTACAAAACATTTTATTGTATCTCCATTCGTAAGAAAGTTAAAGGGGGGTACATACCGTGTGGAAAAGCCAAATGGAATAAATAAATTCATTATCTTGGTTATTGTACATATTTATGGAAAATCCCGAAACACGTCAAATTTAAATTTTAAATTGTCATGTACCGGGTTTCCCAATATAATTAGACCCTTCCTTTAACTTTATTTCGAATGGAGATACAAGAAAATGTTCTGTACAAAAGTTGTAAGAAATCACCTGACATTTTTCAGGATGTTTTCGCGAATTGAAATATATATAGGGTGGACAAGATATTGAGTGCGACTTAATTTTTTCGAATGAAATTTATTTGGCTAGCTCATTTTGAGAACTACAGCGTCTTAAATTCTGGGAACCCCCTGGCAAACTCAGTAGTCAGTTGTCAAGTGGTAGGCTGTGATAAATCAACTGCACTGGCAACGAAATGACACACGTTTGACACTCGACAAAGTTATTTCTGAAAAATTGGTTCAAGCCCTGTTGACAGGAGCTTTCTGGCGCTCTAGTTCAAACAGATAAATTATATCTCCAAAAGTATTGGTTTCTCAGAGTTAGGAATTATATCAATGTATTCTTATGGTAGAACTGCATCATAAAGGAAATTCAATTCAAATAATAGTTTATTTATCAAGATTAAATGAGCAATCTGAGAATGAGAACTGCACCATGGGAGAAATCAAATTGAAATAGCTGAAATGAATTTGACTCTCTCTTATAGAACAGGATGACATGTACGAGTATGAACACAGATCATATAATAAAGCTTAGATAGAATAATTATAACATTCTGTGAAAACATAGAAGTACGATTCATTATTGAAATTTCTAAAAATCATATCTCCGAAAGTATTAGCTTGTTGGAGTTGAAAATTATATTAGTGGATTTTTATGGTGAAACTGCATCTTAAATAAAAATTGAATTAGGAATTTGTTACTTGAAAAACAATTTTTTCTTTCGGTACTCTGAAACCATCTGGCCTATTTTGCCCAATAACGAACTCAACCGAGATATTCATCTCCCTAACCTACTCTGAAAATTTCAACTGCCTAGCTCATTCCATTCGAGAGTTATTGTAGCAAAATTTTTTTTAAATTTTCAAAATTTTTCTTTTACACTTTGCGGTAACCTGGTCAATACAAAACTTCACATGCGTATAAAGGTCATGATTCTACAATCTGATGCTGAATTTCAGATAGATGGAGTGATCGGTTTCGGAAATATTCATAAAAAATGTTTTTCCTAAAATCGACCATAACTCCGAAACCGCCTTATGGATTTCGCCCATTAACGAACTTGTCCGAGATATTTACGCTCCAAACCTACCTTGCAAATTTCAATCCTCTAACTCCTTTCGTTCGAGAGTTATCGTGCCTACGGCCAGCCGGCCGGACCGGCCGGACAGAATCGATTTCGACCTCGGATTCTTGATCAGTGAGTCGAACCAAATCGTTTGAGACCATTTTCAGCCAAAAATTCGAAAATTACAGACATTTGGGCTAATTGGTAAGCACTCAGTTCCGAGGAACAGAGCGCCAAAAAAGGTAGGGGAAGTCCGGGAGACTTGCTCAGGTGGGAGAGTTGAACCACCTATCAAAACTCAATTTAAATTTCGCGCTAATGAAACGTCAAGACGGTCATTGGTACAGCACGGGACGCCAATAACCAAGAAGCTGTCATTTTGTACAATGGCCAGTTTGTTTGGCTCTCAGGTTCGAAAAAGTGTATTTGTTACAGCGGAGTAAATTTTATTAATTTATGTTATTTTGAGATTGCGACCGTATTTATAGAGGTACGTATTGTGTGTTATTACTATTGTACTGCCTGATTATTGTAATTTGAGGTGTGCTCAGTACTTTTTCGCTAAGATTTATCGTTTTTTCTGTGAATAAAATGTAATGTCAAAGTAGTACATGCGGGAGACTTGCACCATGGCGGGTGCGGGAGATATGCTCAGTGGTTCATGTCTCCCTCTATATTGTTTGTATGATGATATTTGCAGTTTCATTTAATATATATTGAAATTAAAAACTTTTTTAATAAATTTAAAAACAATTCGGAAACCTTAACACGCAAGTTCTATATGCATTTTATTTGTTTTTTCTCAATGTTCAATCTTATTTTCTCTCACAGGTAAATTGCATGAAAAATGTATTTTCGATACAAGCCTTCTGAAGCAACACGCAGAAGAAAAAAGCATACCGTCACAGAATTGGAAAAAGCTATATGTGAGGTAAGAGAGGATGCATCTTTAAGAAAAACATCTATTGATTATGGAATAGATAGAAAGAAGTACACTAAGAATTTGAAGGGAAAATAGTCAGTATAAAGAATCACAAATATTTACTGTTTCTGAAGAAAAACTCCTGGTATGAACTATCTTGCAGTAAAAAGCATTACGGTCCAATGTTACGAAGAATGATTTAATAAAAAACCAAAAGATGAATATTAAGAACAGAGTTTTTGAGATATTGAATCAGAAAATTAAAATAATACTAATTAAACTAATAAGAAGGCTCAAGAAGGCGCTGATAAAAAAGGAAGGAAAAAAATAAAAACCAAACAAAATCCTAAACTGAAAGATGACAAAAAAGATATCGTTCCAGTAAAAACTAAAGGAAAGAAAACATTGAAAACTAGACAAGGTTCAAACAGAAAGCCCAGAGAAAGAAAGCTAGAATAGGAAAAAAAAATTAAAACAAAGACGAAGATGTTTTGCGAACGCTGAAATGTTTAATTTTGTTAACAAAATGTTTAATAATTATGGTGATTTTGGAATATTAAAGAATATGTTGAGTTTTTTTTATAAGTAGTGTGTTTCTTCATCATTCAATTTGATTTTGTGATGTTTTGTTTAATATATCAGTGATTTAAGCTGCAAACTGTTTTTATTTTTCCCTTCAAAAAGCAATGTTCAACTCTCCCCAAACTGTGGTTCGAGTGTCCCTAAGGGTGGGGAGAGTTGACTCATATCCCATTTTTCATTCAAATAGATATAACATATTTTAGTAATATAATATCGAAAAAGTAATTATGCATAAGTGAGCCTAAATTAATAAGATACTTTATTTTATAATAATTGAGTCACTAAGACTCATTTCAAAGAGAATACGTTACTTTAAACAAAAAGCGGTTCAACTCTCCCGGACTTCCCCTACTCTTGGTCATAAGCTCTGAAGTCGGCTGTTTTCGAAAAAAATCAACTTTTATGTTGAAAAAGGAAATTCAATTCAAATAATAGTTCATTTATCTAGATTAAATGAGCAATCTGAGAATGAGAACTGCACCATGGAAGAAACCAAATTAAAATAGCTGAAATGAATTTGACTCTCTCTTATAGAACAGGATGAAATGTACGAGTATGAACACAGATCATATAATAAAGCTTAGATAGAATAATTATAGCATTCAGTGAAAACATAGAAGTACGATTCATTATTGAAATTTAGAACTTCATCTAGCAGAAATTGAATTCAAACATCATAGAAGAATTTAAATTCAACAAGAGTGCCAAACATTATCAATCCAAAACCAATAGACGAATTCTACCCAACAACGAACTCATCCGAGATATTCATTCCTCAATTCTATGATGAACGATAATATATATCTTTCCTCAAATCTACTCCAATACACCAATATTCCAGTTTTGTTTTTAGTGGAGATATTCTGAACTCAATATTATTAACTTACCATTACCATTCCCATCATCATATGGATTGACCATCGGCATGAAAATATCAACCAACAAAAAGTATGATATTATATTATCATTCTCATATTTATACGATTACTGGAATGAAACAACGTCATTTCTCAGGAGAATAAGTTGACATTATAACAATTCATAGAATACCCACATAATAATTCTATCATTCTGTGAAAACGTAGAAATACGATTTACATTGAAATTTTGAAAAATCATATCTCCGAAAGTATTAGCGCCGGCCGGACCGCCCGGCCGGACAGAATGGATTTCGACCACGGATTCTTGATCAGTTAGTCTAACCAAATCGTTTAAGACCATTTTCATTGAAAAATTCGAAAATTACAGACATTTGGGCAAATTGATAAGCACTCAGTTCCGAGGAACTAGAGCGCCAAAAATGTTTGCGCAAAAGCTGAAAAATATCTGGATCAAATCAAATATATTTTAACAAATTAATATATACATAGATATCATTGACTCACACAATAAATCTATCCTATATTTTATGTGGAGACCAATAAGAACAAGAAAGCTAAAAGGGGACAATGTAAGGCGTTACATCCACATCATCCAATGCCAAGTGAAAACACATTTATTTTATGGATTTACGGCGGTATGAAATAAACAGTTACAACTGAAGAAAGTGCTCGAAATGGCCACCATTATTTAATATATAAATAGTTCATATCATTTTCTTAAGTTGGTTGGACTATTGGAGTTATTATAGTTCCGATTTAGTTTATAAATTAACGCTTCAATTTTGTTTTTAATAATCTCAACACTTTCATTATTATCAAAGTAGTTTTCAATTAGGTACGACCATACAAATGTGCCCAACTGTGTTCAATCCGGACTATTCGATGGCCATGAAGTAGGTGCACCATAACCGATCCAAAGATCAAATTTGCCAATCAAATGTTCTCGGATTTCCAAATTTCTGTGTCGGGGTGCTCCGTCCTGTTGCTAAATTATTTGCTCTGATTCTTCAACAGAAAATAGTTGCTCCAAAAGCCGAGCTACCTCTGGCAGTATCTCTTCTGAATATGATTCACGTGTTAATGTGTAGTCAAAAAATATAGGCCCCACAATTTTATTGTAAATAATATCACACTAAACGTTGACAGATTTTCTTCCAGATTTTTTAATTTGAAATACTTCGATTTGTCTTTTCCCAAGAATTTTTTCTGTTGAACATGCCTGCTGTGGAAAACGATGATTCATCCGTAAAATTGAATAATTCGGATTTTCCTCCAGTCTCCAGTCTACAGTCATAATATGTTGACAGTACTCTAAGGCCGGCCTTATACGGCCGGAATTTCTTTCTGAATTCATATTCTTAATTCATAATCTGAATTCTGGAAGCTTGCAAAATCTAGAAATTAATACTCTGAAAAAATCAGAATGTGTGGAGAAAATAGTAAATTAGCATGTAATTCTGTATTTTCTGAATTAATAATATGAATTAAGAGTATGAATTCAGAGAGACATTCCGGCTGTATAAGGCCGGCCTAAGCGTTTCCGCTTTTAGTCTTCTGTGAGGAGTTGAGCTGGTAGTAACTTGTTTGGCCTATAATTGTTTAATACTCTATGAATCTTGGAACTACTTATTCCAAGTTCACGTGATGCTTCCTTTAATCCATTTTCTGGATTTCCTGAAACAATTTTCATGAATTGTGCGGTTAATTTCAAATACAATAATCTTCAAGTTCAACATTTATCAACAATTAATTATAGTAACATTACCTTCAAAATAAAGCAATATTGTCGAGTTCTTGATTCTCATTCCGTAGGACGATACGCCTCTTTCTCTTGAAACTTTTAGAATCTCTTACACGGTTGTAAGTATTAACAAATGTATTTACACTTGGAATTATTGGATCATGTGGATGTAACGCCATATATTCTTTCCTTGTAGCTTTTTTGTTTATATTTTTCTTCACATAGAGTAAAAATAAATCAAATGTTTCTCTATTTCAGTACCGTAATGAGTTCATTACAGCATTAAAAATTGGTTCAAGCACTGACGTGAAGTCAGAAGCTTTTGCGCGTATGTTCTATTGTCCATTCTTCTGTATTGGACACCCTTAATCGAATTTACCATGGTAAATTATGTTGTCCATTCTCCTGTATTGGACACTCTTACTTCGAATTTACCACGGTAAATTCGAATTAAGTGTCCAATACAGGAGAATGGACGACATAATTAACCATGGTAAATTCGATTAAGGGTGTCCAATACAGAAGAATGGACAATAGAACATACGCGCAAAAGCTTCTGACTTCACGTCAGTGCTTGAACCCTTTTTTTTTTTCGTGATTTTTTTTTAATTTTCTGGAGGCGCGGTTCTTAAAATTTTTTTTTTCGTCATTTTTTTCAAATTTTCTAGGAGTACGGTTCTTACAGAATTTTAAACACGTCTTTGTGTTGATTTTCTACTACTAGTTACCAAGCTTCAATTCAATCGAATATTTATTTTTTGAGTTATCAAGGAAACAATATTCCAGGTGGATATAACTCGGAAACCGTTAAACCGATTATGCCCAAAAACGAACTCAACTCTCCCTTTCGGATACGCAACCTACCCTGAAAATTGCAAGTCCCTATCTCCTTTGGTTCGAAAGTTATCGAGGCAACGGTCACCCATCTACTGAACTCACACAAGAATGCTCGAATCTCCATCAATATTCAACCGATCGTATTAAAACTTGAAACTTGGCAGTAGAGTTAGGTAATGAACGCTCTTGCAAAATTTCAGCAAATTCAAACGTATAGCTACTGATATATAGAATTTTTTTTTTTTTTTCAATGATTTATTAAAAATTTTCTACAGATGCTATCCTCACCAAATTTCGCAAACATTTTCGCGTTGGCATTCTACATCTCATAACCATGTTTGAATTCAATCGGTTCAGTATTTTTCGAGTTAGTGAGGAACAAAAAACCACCAAATTTCAGAAAATTTCAGATGGCTATAACTCTGAAACCGTTTGGTCGATTATGCTCATAAGCAAACTCAAATGTGGCATTCATATGCACAACATAATCTGAAATTTTCAAGCCGCTATCTCTTTCCGTTCTCAGGTTATCGTGACAAAAAAAATATTTTTTAATAATTTTTTTAAAATTTTCTAGCCATACGATTCGCCCAAAATTTCACAAACGTACTTAGGTTCATATTCTACAACTACTCACCAAGTTTCAATTCGATCGGATTTATATTGGTTGAAAACAAAATTATTACTCGGAAACCACTGGGCCGATTATGCCCATTAACGAACTTGTCCGTCGTATTGCAATGCGCCACCCACCCTGAAAATTTCAAGTCGCTAGTTCTTTTCGTTCTCAAATTATCGTGGCAACGGACGGCCGTACGGCCGGACGGACAGAATCAAATTTGACCTCGGATTCTTCATCGAGGAGTCAAACTTGATCGTTTGAGGCCAATTTCGTCAAAAAATTCGAAAGTTACAGACATTTGGGCAAAACTATAACGCGATGTTCCCCAGAACATACGCGCAAAAACAGTGCTGTAATGAACTCATTCCCGCATTGTTTCTAGTTATATTTTTCGTTTTGTGGTAGTCAGCACTGACATTCAATCCTATCAAATTTCAACGCATGTCAATTGTAAATATGATATATTGGACATATAGTCAGAGTGAAATAATTATTGAGAGGAAACGCTTTATTTCCATTGAAAAATAAGGTACCTACTAGAGATTTCATTCTTGCTAATTTTGAATCAATCCATGCTATTCGGAAACTGTTTTAAATCTGATCTCCATGCCCTACGTACGATTCGAATTCAAATTCCGTAATCTGTCAACTTTCGTAACAGTCAAACGAACTGCCAAGATACAATACAAAAGTCACTAGGATATATAATCCGAATTTTTCATTAAATTTCAATAGTATTTTACAAAACTTGCCTGAAATAGAGAAAATATCGTCTAATACTCATTGAAGAAGGCAATTCCTACACTCAAGCGTTCGCATTCGTATTTGAATAGGAGCCCATTCTGAAACTCGTTTTAGAATATACTATTCGGCTTCTGTGTAATACATGTTTTTGCGCGTATGTTCTGGAGAACATCGCGTTATCATTTTGCCCAAATGTCTGTAACTTTCGAATTTTTTGACGAAAATGGTCTCAAACGATTAAGTTCGACTCCCCAATGAAGAAATCGAGGTCAAATTTGATTCTGTCCGGCCGGCCGGCCGTTGCCACGATAACTTGAGAACGAAAAGAGCTAGCGACTTGAAATTTTCAGGGTGGGTGGCGCATCTCAATACGACGGACAAGTTCGTTAATGGGCATAATCGGCCTAGTGGTTTCCGAGTAAGAATTTTGTTTTCAACCAATATAAATCCGATCGAATTGAAACTTGGTGAGTAGTTGTAGAATATGAACCTTAGCACGTTCGTGAAATTTTGTCAGAATCGTATGGCTAGAGAATTTTAAAAAAATCATTAAAAAATATTTTTGTTGTCACGATAACTTGAGAACGGAAAGAGATAGCGGCTTCAAGTTTTCAGGTTAGGATGTGCACCAGAACGCGACATTTCAGTTTATTCATGAGCATAATCGGCCAAACGGTTTTAGAGTTATGGCCATCTGAAATTTTCTGAAATTTGGTGGTTTTTTGTTCCTCATTAACTCGAAAAATACTGAACCGATTGAATTCAAACATGGTTATTAGTTGTATAATGCCAACGCGAAAACGTTTGCAAAATTTGGTGAGGATAGCATTTGTTGAAAATTTTTAATAAATCATTGAAAAAAAAAAAAAAGTTCTATATATCAGTAACTGTTCGTTTGAAATTGCTGAAATTTTGCAAGAGCCTTCATAACCTAACTCTACTGCCAAGTTTCAAGTTTTAATACGATCGGTTGAATATTGTTGGAGATTTGAGCATTCTTGTGTGAGTTCAGTAGATGGGTTACCGTTGCCTCGATAACTTTCGAACGAAAGGAGATAGGGACTTGCAATTTTCAGGGTAGGTTGCGTATCCGAAAGGGAGAGTTGAGTTCGTTTTTGGGCAAAATCGGTCTAACGGTTTCCGAGTTATACCCACCTGGAATGTTATTTCCTTGATGATAACTCAAAAAATAAATATTCGATCGAATTGGTGCTTGGTAACTAGTAGTAGAAAATCAACATAAAGACGTGTTCAAAATTTTGTAAGAACCGTACCCCTAGAAAATTTGAAAAAAATGACGAAAAAAAAAATTTAAGAACCGTACCCCTAGAAAATTTAAAAAATATCACGAAAAAATAATTTGTTCAAGCACTGACGTGAATTCAGAATCTTTTGCGCGTATGTTCTATTGTCCATTCTTCTGTATTGGACACCCTTAATCGAATTTACCATGGTGAATTATGTTGTCCATTCTCCTGTATTGTCCACTTAAGTAATTCGAATTTACCAATGTAAATTCGAATTAAGAGTGTCCAATACAGGAGAATGGACAACATAATTTACCATGGTAAATTCGATTAAGGGTGTCCAATACAGAAGAATGTACAATAGAACATACGCGCAAAAGATTCTGACTTCACGTCAGTGCTTGAACCAATTTTTAGAAATAACTCTTTTGAATGTCAAACGTGTGTCATATTGTTACCAATGCAGTTTGCTTCATTTATCACAACTTGACAACTGACTACTGAGTTTGCCAGGTGGTTCCCAGAATGTAAGACTCAAATAATAATATATATAAATAAACTATCTTCCAACATTATTCAACATCTCAGGAGCTATCAACCTAATCGCAAGCGTTATTCGATATTTTAGGTCATTCAAATCCCAATGCTCTTCATCTAATGGAGTAAGATTAGAGGATCTCGCTGGCCATTCGATCGTTTATCGCCTTCCTATCCACCGATTTGAAAATATTGCGTGGAGGTTCTGTCGGACATTAGGCAAGCTTCCTATTGGGAACGCTTGTTAACTGTTTGCGTCTGTTTGACACCAACAATATCGTTTATCTGTCAAACTATAGCAAACGACAGCAAACACTTACAAACAGTTAGTTGAATGAAAGTGAGGCTATTGCGAAGGTAATGTGGTGGTGTCGCATCCTGTTGGAACCGTATCGTATTCCGTGGAACTTGAGGATTTCCTTGATCGGGATATAAATATGCGATTAGCATGGCCATTGGTAGGAATCATTTTATAGGGATGCATTATATTTTGTTTTAATATGTTCAGAATCGATATATGGCTGATATTGAATGTTGTGGAGGCATCTCTACTCGGTTATGTGGATTTTCTTCAAAATCAGGCATCACATCTAATTTCAGATCCTCACACAGTGCCCAAACTCGCGAAACTGCTTCTCTACTTTACGTATTGTCCTTCCTTGGGTTAGATATAGGTGGCAAATTCGGAAATTCCTCATGAAAAAGTGGCTTACTTCTTTTTGTGTTCGGGTGTTATCTCCGTAACCAATCATTTCTAAAATTGTTGTTTTGTGCATTTCCGTTAATCGAACCATTATTCAAAATGGAAGTTACTGAAATTCTAACACAAATGAGACAATTTATAAACTACAACCTATCATTTCATTTTTTCTTTATCTCATCTTGAAGGCAAACAAGTTTAAATGACTAAACGAACGACGAGAACTTGTCGTTGCGATTTCATCGTCTCATGGATTTTCGCCTTTATGTTCGTATTAAACCGTATCATGCCGTATTCATAGTGGCCACAGCGGACGAGAAAGTACTTTCTCGTCCACAAAGTACTTGCCTTCAATAATAGTCGATTTTACGGCTGCAATTTAGTACGTAAAATGTCACTTTGCATAGAGCACCTCGGCGAAACACTGTCTAGTGTCTCGCGTGCTTGAAATTTGCAGTCTCGACTATAATAATAGACAGTCTTTCGTCCTAAATAACTAATGTATGTGTGTATATTAATATTAAATTATATTAATAAATTTTGAGATGACTATTGACTTGTTCTCGAGATATTGAAATTTTGTCTGAATTAGTTTTTCAGTTCTTCTAGTCTTATGATCCTAATATCATTTCGCAACATTCAAATATTTCTTCTTGACGAACTACATGGTTTTAACTTGGTTGGAACTTTATCTTTGGAGATATTGAGAAAACAATATGCTTATATATGCAGTCGCAGTGAATGGTTTATTATCTCCTTTGACAAACATGACCTTACCATGTAAGCTCAAATATCAAGTATCCAAGCTATTCCTTTCGAATATTGTGGCATATGCAAATGGACCGGACGTAAAATATGTTTGATTCGATCTTCACTTGATGGAAATTCATTTCCAATCCATAATATTCCACATTTCTAATTTGCTTTTTAAATGAACAAACAAATGTTCACCGATCACCTTTATTGAACATCTTCAAGTAGCTGCTAAATACCATCGGTAATCTCCAATAACTTTTATTTCCTCAATATATCTGCTTATCTTCAATACTTACTTTCAAGGTCTTGTGTAAGTGCTCCTCATATTGAATTAGCTCATATAAAACCTGAAGAAGCCACAGGGTGTTGAAACAATTATTATTGTTCTTGAAAAAAGAAGTTTACGGAAATTTAAATCATCAATCCTTAGAATGTTTCTTTTAAAATCCAGATTTCATCAAATTAGAAAATGGACAAAATTTATTTGTTACAAAAATAGTATCACATTCCTACTTCTTTTTCGATGACAATCTTTGGGAACTCTAATCCATCTAAAAGCTTTTTTTCATTTGTGGAATTTTGTGGTAACCATAGTTTCTGAAGAGCACTAACAGGCATTTCAAAAAGCAAACAGAGCAGAAAGGCACAAATATACGTCATCGTTGCATCACCAATAGTTCCAGATATCTGCAAAAGACCCAATGATAAATACATTTTAACGGTTTAAACCTCTCTACGGGTAATTTCTAGAGATAATAACGGTTTATTATATCATGATTTTTAATCTCATGGTTTATAACGTACCCTTAATATGTAGAAATGCCCACTTTTAAATTAAAATTCATCGTTTCTAAATCAAAATGTCAATAATAGAATGGAAAAGTATAACGGGTAATTCCGCAATAATAGATACAAATAATTTCCTCACATCTGGGCTGAGGCCCTCACTACCAGGTAACTACAAGGTCTTTTAATGACAATCATCGAGAAAGAAATATAAGTCACCAATATGTTAAGCATTTGATGAATAAAGTCAAAACTCGTAGGTACGTGAGTGTTGGCGATTCAACTGTCTGTTCAACATCACCTTTTGAAGGTAAGTTCAATTATTACATTATTTCGTAAATAATGAACCGATTTTGAAAACTTTAACTGGGTTGTGTACAGAACATAAATAACATCCAAACTAACCAACACTCGACATCTCTTCCCTATTAAAAAAATATTGGGGGTTGATGCCACCTTCACGAGGGTGGTTTTTTTGGAACAAACTCATGATGGAAGTCCGTCCACCTCAAAACAGAAGTAGACCTGTTATTTTAAAATCTTCTTTCTGAGTTCTGGGGGGGTCAAATTTTCGATGGGACATCCTGTATGTATCACCCCCCCCTCTGTGTCTCTGCCTATAAGATAGAGGACTCATGCCACAGGAGCACAGAGATCCTCAATTCCGGCTCATATAATGTTTAAAGTAAACAAATAATAATTAATAACAAAGTATATAATTCTATTGAGTAAATCTAAAAATGAGTTACTTACAAGAACATATCTATCAACGTATATCGGATTTCGTATGGAGGCTGCTCTCACTCTCAAAAGGAACACATGAATAAGATAAGCGGAGTAGGTTAGTCTACCTAATACAACTACAGGATTCCAGCAACAAATTCTACGAGACAACCCTGCAAAAACTTGATTATCAAATACGTTAATTCAGTTGATCTGGGGGTCGCTAAATTGCTTTTCTTCTTTATTTATTTTCATTTTGTGTTTTTTAGAGAGGGTTATATTTGCATTTATCTAAATAAATTGTACATATTTTCCGTTCAATAGCTCAAATATATAGATATCGGAGGACTGGTTACTGGTTATAATCTAATTCGATATGTTTTTTTTTTTGACATAAGGTCACTTTTAGCGTTGGATATTATTTTAACACATGTGGTCATACATGAAATTTCAGAAAGTTATGCTGACATCTTTGCACTATCCATCACGAGAATTTCCTGATCGAAGACGTTCACGACTTTCAAAAGGGCTCAATTTCTAGTTGAATATTTCGAGAACCAATATAAATTAAAAAAAAATTGAAAAAGCATCTGCGTGAGGTCGGTCTGCTAAAAATTAGGAAAGCACTGACCCAACGTCAGTTTGTTTTGGCGCGCTTGTTTAATTTACTAGCCAGAGCGGTCACCCATCCTGTTACTAAACTCTCCCAATATTTCCAACGATATAGGTCCCATCGAGTTTAAATCTAGAACTTGCCTTTAAAATAATGTTTTGAAGGCTCTTGCAATTTCAGCTATATCTAAACTGTGATATCAGTCAAAAATAACAAGAAAATTCTATGAAATCGTTGAAATCGTGAATCTTCTATGAATGGTGCAGGTAATTATATAATTCAACTTTGGAACATAGAACTGTTCGAAGAATTCAATATATCAGTTATTATATTCCCTATTGGAAATATCTCTCCAATTCATTAGCATTCGTTCAATATACCATATTTTGTGCATTCCGAGCCAGTACTGCATTAGGATATATATTTCAAATCAATTTTGGGAATATAGGGAAAAAATTATCTATTGTCCTTGAGCTAAGCAGCCTAGTGCGAGTTCAGTACCTGGCTAGGTGACCGCTCTGGCTATAAATTTGAACAAGTGCATCAAAGCTCCTAACATCAGTGCTTTTCCAAATAGTTTTTTCATTTAACATTTTTCCAGATTCGGCTCAGGTTAAAAGTTATTAACGTTTAAATATTTTACAATGTGTTAATATACCCCTGCATTTTCTTTAGCTGTTGAACTTAGAAACCCTTATTAGTAGAATTATTATTGTATAATTATGTGAAAGCTTCATTATCTGATTCTCAAAATTCAATGAAATTGGTTGGGAAAACTTATTTACTCACCCAAGTCGCATGAAATGGTTTCTAATATTCTCAATACTTCAATTGTAAAAAAATTTTTCCACTATTCCTGAATATTAAAACACTGAACTTAAACTGCTTCAATATACACTACAAGATTATACACAATTTAATCAGCGCCTATTCTCAGGTTCCTTAAATATTCTAATTTTCATCATAAAATGAATATAATGACATCATATAAGTAATATCCAACCACATTATGAACAACTATACATAGTATACAGCCATAGACATACTATTTGCGGTGGATTTCACAAAGATACGTTTAATCCACAATTCACAAATTTCTGTGTCATGTTTAAGAAATCGAATAACAGAATTCGGGTTTCACAAATCTTTTCAATGATATCAAAACTCAAGCTTCCCCCACCCAAGATAGATAAACCTTGATTAAAACCATGGATTAGTCAATCGAGGAAAACAATCTGACAACCTCGCATTTATTCTAATTTAACCCAGGCAGAGAAATTATAATAATTATTAGGTTATATTCTAATGTATCTATCTGCCAAAACGTCCGTTTGTTTGTGTTCACTTAGTTCCGTAGTTCATTATCACATTTGAAAATTGGTGTTGGTATTGAAGAGTTGGAGCTAAATTGTAATTATAAGAAATTTCTCATCGACAATAATTGGGTTGTCTCACAGTACGATTGACTAAGTGGAATGATATTTCACCATGAATATCTATTTATAATTGGATGAAAAGACTGAATTTTGATTGCGGATATCAAGTTCCCTTATGCAAGAACTGCCACACAAACTTATGATTCAACTAGTTGGAATAGAATAATTAACAGTGACGTGACATATATCTGTAGAAAATTATTAATTGAATATGTGCTACAAAATGAAATTATGAACCATATATTAGAGAAATCCTTGTAATGATTGTGCAGGATCAATGCAGTATGAAAATCAATATATTGATTATATGAACAGATTATGATAAGCCTATTCATAAATTTCCCTAAAGATAAATAACCTTCAATTCACAAAGAACCTGAAATTTTAAACTAATCATTTATCAAGAAATTAAAATTTAATTATAAGATGTTTAGTTATTCCTATGCCTATGGCTTTATTCGAGGATTCTAGCACAGATCATCTGTGATTCTAGTGAACGGTGCGTTTTAGTAGAAATTATGAAGAACATTTTAATTTTCTTGAATAGTTGACGATTCTTAAGATGACTCATGGTGAACTTTATCTGTTTTCTTCACGCTAATTTTTCATACAGTTATGAATTCGCGAGTCTATTAACCAGCAGAAGTAGGAAAAGACGTTAATTGGAGATTGTGTCATAGTTATAGAAAACTTCACGCTAAAATTAATTTAATTCTGAATAACCATGTCAAAGCTGCAAAAGGAAAACTGATTTTTTTGCAATTTCAGCCCGTATCTTTTTACCTGAGCAGAATTCGGAAAATGGTAGATAAAAATGTAGGATTTTGTATCATTGTCTAGGGTATAATGATTCTACATTCACACTTTGGAATGAATACAACACTGTTTGCTAATATGTACAGGTTTATTTACACAATTTCTACAAACGTCAACTTCGTCGTCACATTAAATACCGTCGATTACTGAAGTTCCTAACAGTCTCGATACTCTATACTTGTACGTTTAAGTCTTTTCTCTCACGTCTAATAAGCTTTTGCAACACTCGAACCTCTAATCAGTTTTTCATCTTGGTAGGAATCCACTTCCTTGACAAGTCTCGTCTATCGCGCTCAGCAGTACCTTTCGAACTCTCTTCCAACTTCTACCGTATGTCAACCCCGGTACTCCCGTTCTTCTCCCTTCCATCAGTTAAGGGCTGTACCATCGTAGTCTTCAACGCTGATTAGTAGATCCTCTACCTTGCGATACTTTGCTGAAACCAATGGGGTTTGCGTGGGAACAATATCGACAGCGTTACTGAATTCTGGGAACTGCACACCCAAGAAGGCCCTTCCAAGATGTAAGTATATGACGTCTAACATGGAAATGGTACTAGGCACTTCCTCTTCAAAGAAATGTAGTCTGCCAGTCTAGACGACTAAGTGCCCTCCACGCACCTCCAGACTCAATAAGCGATATCATGGAAATGTTTTAGGTTCTCTTCAGACAGGGATATAATCCAGAAATGCGTCTAAAATATCTGTTCGAACGTCGTTCAACTTCATCTGCACCAGTAAAACTAATCTTAAATCTATTATTTACCAGGGAGAAAATATAATAATTCCTACAAAAATTTGTTTTTTTGATGTATATTAAATTCTACTAGATTGGATATTTAGTGATAGAAATTTTTCAGATAAAATTTCAATATCTCCGAAAACATCGGGCGAGTTTTACCCATTCACGTATTCGACCTGTGGATTCAGGCCTCAAACCCACCCTGATAATTTCAAGATTATAAGTTCCGTCATATAATAATTCAACCCTTCGGAGATGGAAATGGGATTTGAATATGTCAACACCAACACTAAGAACATAATATACAGTGCGCGTCAAAATTATGGAACAAATTCATGTTCTCAGAAGAAAAATAATTACAACAAAATCCTGAAACAGGTCAATTTTTGTTTCACTTTTACCAAATTTTTATGCATTTTTGAAGGATTTTTGTTGCACCCTGTGCCATCCCCATCAACCCTCTAAATTTTTTGAATAGGGAAAGTGGGTCCTGTGGTACTTTTTTGTCAAGGTCTTTGTATCTTCTGTACAGGCTTGCAGAAATTCTCAAGAAAACATTTTTCTTTTTTGAAAATTAGTTAGTTCAAAGAGGTCTTCAGAATGTGCACTTTGTCATGGCTCTTTTACTTTGAGACGATGGTACCTGATGAAATTTGTCACCGAATGAAAGTCGACCATTACAGTTTTGTTCATGCACAACTTTCAACCCCTACGAACCCTTTAATGGAGAAAAAAATGGAGTGACATTGGACATTTATTTCGGCATTGAAGTACCACCCGGAGAATCATTGGGCATTACAAGATAAGTTAAATTAAATTTTCAAAATGACCACTTCAGTAGAAACGTACTAATAACATACCTACTTAAGATCATAACTGAAGCGCAGTGTTTCACACATTCTAATTTTTCACGTGAGGGGGTTAAAAGTTGTGCATGAACAAAACTGTAATGGTTGACGTTCATACGGTGACAAATTTCATCAGGTACTATCGTCTCAAAGTAAATGAGCCATGACAAAGTGCACATACAGAAAACCTCTTTGAACTAACTATTTTTCAAAAAAGAAAAATTTTTTCTTGAAAATTTCTGCACGCGTGTAAAGAAGATACAAAAACCTTGCCAAAAAAGTACCACAACACCCACTTTCCCTATTCAAAAAATTTAGAGGGTTGATGGGGATGGCACAGGGTGCAACAAAAATCCTTCAAAATTGCATAAAAATTTGGTAGAAGTGGAACAAAAATTGACCTGTTTCAGGATTTTGTTGCCAAATATTTTCCTTCTGAGAAAATGAATTTATTCCATAATTTTGACGCGCACTGTATATCGATTCTCAGCTGAATACACATTCCAATTTTCAATTCCCTAGCTTGAAACGATTCACCTAACTAAAGGGTGGTTTACTCTATCCTTTGGATAACATTCTGTAATCTAAATCACTAGGTACTTTTTGAATATACAAGCAATACTTACAGCCCAGCTTCTGTGTCATCCCAAATATACCAATAGCAATAGCAAAGGTGAAGATATTCTTGCCTAGAGCCCAATACAGTGTTGATTCCAGTCTCGAGTGAACATATGAATTCTGGTACATTGGATAGGATATTGCAATGATTGTGAGTCCTACGCCGAATGATAGTATATACCACAATACATTATGAACCTACAAAGAAATAAAAAAATTAAAAGTACTGACGTGGCTCTTGAGCTTCAACGCGCTTGTGCTAAGGCCACTCGCAAAAATTGCAATAGTTATAAACAATTAAGTGAAAAAAAAGGAGGTGCGGTTTTTCGGCACTATCTCAATTAAAAAAATTCAAAATTTTAAAATATTCGAAAAATAAAAATAACCATGTATTTAAAAAAAAAATTATCGAAGTTCAATAATAATATTAAAAAAAATAATTCCTGGTTATTATTGTTTCTTTAAATAGAAAAATAAAAAAAAATATAAAACAAGAGATAATTCATTTGTTTACGACAAATTGTTCATTAAATAAACAATGAAAATTTAAATAATAATCGATATAAATGATGATTAAAAAAATGGTATCTGCACTAAATGACACTTTCCTCTTTGAGGGAACACTGAGCAATGAGGTGGCTATCCCAAATCGACGGATAAGTCAACGTGTGTCTTTCAGATATTAGCAGCTTTACTATAGCTCTAGACAATTAGACTAAAATTTACCAAATACATGAAATCCTTCATAACTAACTGACATTTGGCATACTGACCCTGTATTTGATAATTAACAACTAGTCAAAACTTTCTAAGCTTCCTTCCGCCTCTTGCGTCATCAGATATATAGGGTATAAAAAAATTATACATATATATCTTTTTACGATAGTATCTTCTTAAAGGAACTTGTAAGAGAGTAAAATAGATCTGTAAATATTTATTAGAACAGAAAAAATACAATTTTTCGATTATTTAAATCACTGGGTGAACTTTCACACGATTGGCCAACACAATGGTGTCACATTGCGGAACACATCAAACCTGTTTTATTACACTCACACCAACGTTCACATCCCTTTTTACAACCACAGGTAATGAGATTCAGCAAATTATCAGACGCAGAGGAAAGCTGTGTAGTGATTGGAACAAGTGATGGGCCACGCTTCATCCAACCCCATTCGCACGGTGGAACACAGTTTCACGACCATCGCTGCTCTTGTAAGTATAATCGATACGAGTGTTGTGGAGTAGCATCTTTAGTATGTGGCAAAGATGAAAGCTGAAAATTATCCTTTATGGTTTGCTTGACAACAGTCTGTTTAACAAAAGTACCTGAGTTCATCCATCTTGAGGTCAGATTTATTATATATGTCCAAAACAAATGCTGAGGGTCAAGAATCTTAAAATACGGAAACGATTGTCCACAACTCTGAATTTTTCAAGCATTGGAAGATATTTCAAAGGGCCTATAGTTTTTTGGATTTCTGCAATGTCGTATTTACTCTCCCTTTTTTGACTTCCAGGTTTTAGCATCTTCAGTTTCGGAGCATTACTATCATCTGATCTTGCTATCAATTAAAATATCAGTATCTGTCATGACTACAGAAACTCACGCATTATTGTAACATGAACTAGTCGCTGTTTATGAGTATGTCTGCGTCTGCTTCAGCTTGGTGTACGACTCCCAGCAAACCACAGTGTAATATGCGCCTTCCCGTTACATAACATCTTTAAGAAATCATGTACATAGCTGATACGTCTCAGGACCAATGTATCTGGTACATAATATTTCATATATCTATGAGATGATCTGAATTATTCATATAATATATACGTAACATTGTTATGTCACCAAAGTAACATACATGTTACATGTCCCAGCATCCCTAAAAGCTATATTAATCAGATACATACAAGTACGTATTATAGTTACATATCATGTATGTAACATTCACAATATATCCATCATATTATTAAAGTTACGTATATGTTATGTAAATATATCATATATATGTTATATCGTTCAGATCTGTACAAGTACGCGTTATATTTAAATATCATGTACGTAATATTTTCAATATATAAATGATAATATTTACGTTCGTATATGTTATATAAAAACAAATCAAAAATATCATATGTCTGGCGAAAATTCTGGAATGTGAGGGCCCGGATAATAACGTTCTCTGTAATTGTGACTGAACCACAGATCTATTTCATAACCTTTATTAAGGAACGGTTTACGGGTTTATTTTTATTTAGGCGGTTTTTCCCAGTTTTATGTTTCATGTCATATTTATTTCTGAAAACTTTTCATTTAGAGAAATTGTGAGAAGGCTAAGAGGTAAGTGAATATTTACTTCAGCTACTAATTAATCGAATAACATTCTACATGTATATGTTTGATAACTTTCAATTGGCTTTGAAAACCAGATCATTCGTTGGGATTTTTCAGGCGAATGTTTTCCTTAGCGAATCAATTAATGATCCTGTATATTGGAATCTTGGCGATCATGATTTACTGAGGTGAAATATAACTAACATTTTTTATGTTTCAGTAAGATCACCGGATACAATTATATTAGCTAATGAACACATTATTTGTGTCCTGTGATGAATAGGCCGTTTCACTAGGTAAGACTTTACTGCCTGAATCTGAAAGATTTTTCATATTCATTTATTATTTCTGCTTTCAGTTAATCAGAGTTCAAGGAAACCTAGAGTCACCAAGGTCAGCACTTGGACAGAAATTGGTAATATATATTCATTAACGTGATTGATATAGATATAGACTAAATATTAAATTCTCTATTATAGAAAATTATGAAAAGAAACTTGAAGAGAAAATCGGTAAATGGTACATCCTCAACAGAATAGACTGTACAATAAGAAAAAACATAATATTGCAGATGCAGATATACTGTTGACCTCAGTAAATTTCATGTCTTTGATGATGGAAACACTAAAAAAAAATCAGAAATATTGAAGTACTGCAGCAGCCAACAAATATGGAATTTTTTTGGAAAATCTTCCTTATGATTCAATAGAAAACATTGAAAGACTTAACGGACACACTAGTCCAATTGAAATTCTATGAGTAGGCATAGATTCAACATCTTTTCTGTACACAAATTTCGTATGTAATGTTATTAGCACAGGGATATTTCATTTTTATTTTGTTTTTTTATTAACCTAGATATATGATATGTATAATGTCTTCCATATTCGTTTTAGTTGTTATAGAAGAACTTTGAAAAGTGTATAAATCAGTATCAAATTGAGTAATCACCTGATTGAAAATTGTGTAACTTAAATAAATCAGATTAAAGATTCCAAATAATTCTATTATCTTTCATTCAACAATTTTGAAACTCTTTATTAATTATAAATAATATTCTCTGTGTTTTACTGTTTATAAATTATTATTATATAAAATCTTCTGATAAAGAATAATGCTTTCTTCGATTAAGATAAAGTTTTCAAATGAACCTTTATTTATAAATACTTGCAATTAAAAATCTCAAGTGTTTGTTTCCAATCAAAGATAGTCAAACTTATTGAAATAAATTCTATAAAGTGTAAATGTGTGGTGTGGATATTTTGAAATTTGTTAAGTTTTTCTTCGATAAAGAATTGTCATTTAACTTGCTTAGAGAATTTTCTGCTTTTATGTTTATATCATCATATTTCTTTTACATATTCTATGCTGAGCTGACAAATTATTTTAAATTGCAATGATAATTTTCTAGGGAGCATATATTATGCAATATCAATATGTGAAGGTTCACCCAGTGTTATATAACTATGACCGAGTTTTTTGTATAAAACTTTTTTATGATGGATTTACGGCCCTAGTTTCGTTCGACATTTTCGTCTTGAAATTGAACACTCTACTGTTGGAAAAACTGGTTGAACCTTTAGGTACATATTTATATTACATAATATTTAATATACTCCCTAGAAAATTATCATTGCAATTTAAAATAATTTATAAGCTCTGTATAGAATACGTAAAAGAAATGTATCAGATACATATATGATTCATAAAAAGAACGTAACGGCTATGTCAATGTCATATAAAAGGTACGTATCAACTATGTAATTATTATATAGGATCAATGTATCAGCTACATAAATGTTACAAGAAGGGAATGTAGCAGAAATATTACAGATGTAATATACCAGCGCTATCTTTTCAATGTAACATGTAACGCACATGATCTATACATGATACATAGCAAACTTGTTACATGTTATGCAACGAAAGGCGGACATAAAGCGGTCGTAGAGCGGTACAAGAACTGAGCAGGTATGTTACATTGCTATGTAACATAGAACATTGAAATGTATATGTTATATGTATGATACAGAATTGTGTTTGCTGGGCTATTCCGTTATCCCGTAGCGTTTGTATCAGTAAGCCTACGAGTTGTGCTTTGCATTTTGTATTACAAAGAAATTCATCTCTGATCTCATAAACAGCGTTTAGTTTATGTTGAAATAATCCGTGAGTTTCTGTAGTCGCGACAGATACTGATACTTATTTTAATATTATTGATAGCAAGATCAGATGACAGTAATGCTCCGAAATTGAAGATGCTAAAACCTGGAGTCATAAATGGAAGAGTACCTACCTAAATAGTACGACATTGCAGAAATCCAAAATATAGGCCCTTTGAAAGATGTCTTACTATTTGCAAACGCTATGTGTGATACGACAAAAGCGTTCTTCAGAACAGGTGAAGTACAAACCTCTCAATACTTAAAAGAGCTGTGGACAATCGTTCCCGTATTTTACGACCCTCGAGCTGAAAATAACGATATTGCGAAAGCTCGGCCGAAGCCAAATATTTGGGGGGGAAAAAGCATTCAAAATTTCGCCAACTGTGCATGAAGGATTACATAAAAAATTGGTTCAAGAACTGACGTGAAGTCAGGAACTTTTGCGCGTATGTTCTACTTCTGCTTTTAAATTTTTCCAACTTCTTTGAAAATTTCCCAACTCCGTTCAACATTGGAGACATGTTATAACAATTTTTTCGAAAATATTCCAACTCAATTGAAATTTTTCCTACTGCTTCGAAATTTTTTCCAACTCCTTCGAAATTTTTTCCAACTCCATCGACATTTTTCCAACTGCTTCGACATTTTTTCCAACTTCTTCAAAATTTTTCCAACTGTGTTAAAATTTGCCAACTCCGTTCAACATTGGGGGGGATCATTCCCCCATCACCCCCTTTAGGCCCGTGCCTGTAGATATATAAATAATTTGACCTCAAGATGGATGAGCTCAGGTACTTTTTGTTTAAACAGACCGTGGCCAATCAAACCATACAGAATAATTTTCAGCTTTTATCTTTGCCACCTACTAAAGATGCTACTCGACAACACTCGTATCGTGTATACAAGTGCAGCGATGGTCGAGAAACTGTCTTCCACCGTGCGAATGGGGTTGGATAAAGCGTGAGCTATCACTTGTTCCAATCACTGCAGAGCTTTCCTCTGCGTCTGATAATTTGCTGAATCTCATAAGCTGTGGTTATAAAAAGGGATGTGAAAGTTGGTGCGAGTGTAGTAAAGCAGGTTTGATGTGTTCCGCAATGTGTTGCCAGTGTGTTGGCCAATCGTGTGAAAATTCACCGGAATTAATACATGAGGATGCGATTTAAATAATCGAAAAATTGTATTTTTTCCTTCCTAATAAATATTTACAGATCTATTTCACACTTCTACAAGTTCCTCTAAGAAGATTCTATTGTTAAAAATATATATGTATAATTTTTGTTTACACCCTATATATCTTATGATGGTGGATGAAAGAGGCAGAAGCTTGGGGAGTTCTGACTACATTTTAATTATCAAATACAGAGTCAATATAACAAATTTCAGATAGTTATGAAGGATTTTATATTCAAAACCTAATATTCCTGTGCTATTAGCTACGGTTAACCTTATTCTATGATATTATTCATCATTTTGTTGAATTTTAAGTATCTGAAATCACCACAATGGTTCTCTTAATGTGATCAGACTCTTCAATAATCTTTCATTGAGATGATCCTTTTGGTCACATGAAAAAACAACCAGAAACATTTCAACAGTGATTATTGCCATCAGAATAGATTTTTGACGCCATAAATTCTGAATATTTTATTTATTAGTGAAATGTCTATTCGTCTAGTCAATCAGAAAAAAAAATTACTTGAAGGCATCTTACCCACTTCGTTGGAACATCAACATTTCGGTAAGTATAATATAAATATCCGAATATGATTCCTATCACATATGCCCCTATATTAGAGTATCCAGAACTATATAGAACATGCCAATTTTCATCTCCTAAGTACGACTTGTAGAGTACTCTGTGAAAATACGAAATAAATATAAGGGTACCATTTTCAAATATTGCCTATATAATCTACAACAGATATGGTTTCGAGAATTATAAAAGCACTGGCAAGATCCTAGTTACTTAACCGAATTCGTACATTAATAGATGGAACATTTGACTCATCGCGCAGTTAGTTTTTTATGGCCCATACATACGGCAACGATTTTCCGTAACGATAAAAAAAAATTCAAACGAACGTGTGTATGATGTAACGCTGACCTCTTTTAGATGTCTGCCCGACTAGCTGGGGGCCAACGATATACACTTATATACAACGCTATACACTTATATACTGGGATATAATAATAATAATAATAATAATAATTTATTAATCCCCATTGACAAATAATTGTATAGGACAAGTCAGATGAAAACAAAGAGAGAAAATCAAAAATTGGTAGAAACATCACATATATAATCATTCACTGAGTAATAACATTTTTTCAACAATAAACTTTTAACAGTTTTTTCGAAATATTTACACTCAAGAGACTGGATGAAACGTGGCAAGTGATTAAACAGTTTGATACACTGGTACATAGGAGACTTCTCAAACTTAGTTGTTTTGTGTTTGGGGATGTTTAACGTTCTTTCACTTCTAGTGTTATAGCCATGAAAGCTAGATAGCCTTGTCACGCTTCCTTCATTCTCTTTCACATATAGTAGACATCTCAAAATGTAAATAGAGGACAATGTGAGAATACCCTTCACTATAAATACAGGTCGGCATGAGGAACGTGGAGATATTCCGAAAATCATACGCAAAATTCTCTTTTGCAAAATAAAAGCCCTACAAGCATCCGAGTTTCCCCAGAGCAAGACATTATAGGATAGATGGCTAAAGACCAAGCTATAATATATATTAATGAGAGAATCTAAGGGAAGTGAATTTCTCACCCTATTTATGGCATAATATGAGCTGTTCAACTTTTTGCACACAAATTCGACATGCGTACACCATCCCAAATTGCTGTCTAGACCGATGCCCAGAAACTTGGTACTTTCCCTAGATTGGATGGTAATATCTGAGTGACGGATAACCAGGCTAATATCATCCTGCCCATATGTGAAACGGATGCACTCGGTTTTTTCTATGTTGATCATTAGGTTGTTTTTGTGACACCACTCCACAAAACACCCCAAGAGCATCTCACACAAAGTTCGAAGCTCATCAAATGTAGGAGCCGCAACAGCCACCGAGGCATCATCTGCGAATAGACCCATCGAGATCCTTTTCGTAATTTCCAGCAGGTTTTGGCAGGTATACATGTCAACGAGCATTCTTTTCAAGTTATGGGGAAGATCATTAATAAAAACCAAAAACAGAAGCGGCCCGAGGACCGACCCCTGTGGTACACCCAATTTTGAATCATGCTCAGCTGATAACATATCTTGAATCTTGACAGACATGACTCTTCCCTCAAGATAGCTGCGCAGCCAATCCAAGAATACGCCACGGAATCCTAGGTTGTAACACTTGTCAAGTATGAACTGAAAGGATAAACTATCGAACGCTCGAGACAGATCAAAGAATAGACCTGCAACAAATAGACCATTGTCGAGACATTCATGAACAAAATTTACCAAAGAAACTACTGCTGTTTGGGTTGAACAACCAGGTCTGAAACCATGCTGTGCAGTATCCAGTATATTATACTTGTCGAGGTACCCGATCATTCTATTAAACACCACTCTCTCAAAGACCTTAGCAAATACGCTCAATATAGAAATCGGTCTATAATTTGTAATATTATGAACGTCATTTTTCTTGAAAATCGGTAGGGTGATAATAGATACAACTAATTTTTAAATGTTTGATAATAAAAAAATTCCTCTGATCACAAAGAAAACATAGATTTCCTAATAGTAGGGGAGCCCAAGCGGGGATTTTGGGATTTACTACAGCGCGGCAGATTAATATATAGGGGGATACCTTGTACCTGGTTAAGTTTTTCCACGAAACATGAGCCATATATATATGGCCGCCCGTCAAGGATAAAGCATCAGATTAGTAAAAAAAAGTTGATCATCGGAAATTCTCGAGCGCGTCAGATTAAGGTAGGGTGAGTTAGTTAAATGCTAAAAAGTGTATATTCCATTAATCTGACAATTTGAGAGTGACGTAAAGAAGGGGGAGGGTTACAAAGTTGTAAAAAAAACGACATCTTGACATTCTCGAGCGCGGTAAATTTTTTTTTTATTTTGAAGGGAATAATGCAAGAATTACGAAAAATATATAATCTGACGATTTTCACAAGCCGAAGTAATAAAAATTTATTGATAAAGTTGAATGCGTGCAGCTATGCCATGCCTATATTCCCCTCTACGTGTTTCTATTCTCCTTCTCTATCTATTGCTCTCTCACTCCGTCCCACTCCGGTATCTGTTGCCATGACTCCATAACAGCTGGTCACGCAGAATCGTTCGGGGAATGATCTTGTTTACAACGTATTTCCAACGTATTAGGTTATTTTGCGATTTTATTAAAAGTTATGTGAATTAAAGTTAATTAATAATTACTATGAGTGATTGAGTGATATTAATATGAATTGTGTATTTTGTGGTGAAAGTACTTTACAAAACACAATCAAATTTTCATTAGAAATTTTTCAAAAATGTATCATTACTTTAGAATATCGTCGGAGCAAACCGATTCTTCGAAAATCACGAAAAAATTAAAAATTAAATTTTGTATAATTATTATTTGCATAAATATTCTCCCCAAAACAACATAAGCTTTTTCATTTGCACGCTATTTCCTGAGCTTTTTGATTAATTAAGTTCAATGATTTAAAAAAATAAAAAAAAAATAATTTTATTGTCAGATTTAGCGAATCCCTCCAGACAATCGTCAGATTAGGAGACAGCACGTCTAGGCCATATTGATGAACCACATATATCTTAATCTGACGCGCTTGAGTATTTCTAAATGGCGATTTTTTTTTGCATATTCTAATAATGACCACGAGTTTGCGTTACATCCCAATCGTCTGATTATTATACAAGAGCATCTTTTAAGGTTCACTTAACACCCCCTTAGAAAATCTGACGAGCTCGATAAAAAAATTTTTTTTCATTTTCAACCCTTACGTATGATCACCCCCATCATGGAAACGATCAGATTAACATCTGTACATTTTTTAAATTACGTAGGACACAGATGCTATCAATATCTGACGCGCTCGAGTATGTCCACGTAACGGTTTTTTTTTACATTTTTGAAAATTGATATCTGCTCACCCCACCGATGAACAGGTATATATTATATAACATTTTTTTCTTCTTATCATCTAAGCTTGACAACCCAATAGCTCTCTATGACGCTCGAGTAAATCCCGAATTAGCTACGTGGGCTCCCCTACTATAACAAAAATTTAAGGTATTCTTCCTGATAGATGATCAGGATCCTTCCATGTGATGAGTTTGCTTTTTTCAAACTGGAACTCATGATCTCCTCAGACACGGTGTAGATAATGTCGGGATCAGTCCCAGTACAATATCAAACCTCAAAATATGCAGAGGGTACATTGAAAAAAATTCTATATATCTGAAACTATTCGTCCGACATGGATGAAATTTTGCGAGACCCTTCAAAACACAACTTTACAGCCAAATTTCTGATCCGAGTTTTTTTCGCCTTTTTGCATTTTCTGAGAAATTTTACCATAGTAATGTATATTTTTCACACCATCAGAAAGTAAATATTTGAAAGAACAAAAAGCCCACCGACTTTTTGAAAAAGCAGATATTTTTACGAAGAATTTTCGGTTGAAAATTAGGGTGCTTTTTTGATTAAGTCACAATGAGGTGAAAAAAATAATTATTTTAAATCAAAAAAATTTCAGTTTGTTTGGGAAATAAAAAGGTACGTTGTCACCAAATTTCGTGAAAAAAAAGTTTTTTTGTAAAAACTTGTTAGTTGGTTAATTACATTTTTCGCATAAATTTTGAGGTTATGTAAAAAAAAAAGCACTGACGTGAAGTCAGTACTCTTTGGCGCGCGTGTTCACGGTGGCTAATTTGAATTGAATGATGAGTACTTCAAGCTCAGTGGATAGAGCGAGCCGAAGATCTACCCAAAGGATAGTGGACACCATTCACTGTTGGTTCAAAAATTAACAGTGCTGTATCTAAGCTGCCATCAGGATAGAGTAACAAAGTTGGAAAAGAACACAAGTGACTCTCCTTAGTCGCACAAGCTCCTAGAAGATTTGGGAGGGTCAGTATAATCCTAATCATGTTTATAGCACGCGCGCAAAAGCAGATTGACTTAACAATGAAAGAAAAAGTGTAAAAAGTCAATCTGCTTTGGCGCGCGTGCTATAAACATGATTAGGATTATACTGACCCTCCCAAATCTTCTAGGAGCATGAGCGACTAAGGAGAGTCACTTGTGTTCTTTTCCAACTTTGTTACTCTATCCTGATGGCAGCTTAGATACAGCACTGTTAATTTTTGAACCCACAGTGAATGGTGTCCACTATCCTTTGGGTAGATCTTCGGCTCGCTCTATCCACTGAGCTTGAAGTACTCATCATTCAATTCAAATTAGCCACCGTGAACACGCGCGCCAAAGAGTACTGACTTCACGTCAGTGCTTTTTTTTTACCTATTACATTGCCATTCAACTTTTTTCCATAGGACTTGTAGTTTTGCCGGAAATCGAGATAAACCGTTTTTTAAAAACTAACCCCTTCCACTTCCCGATCTCAGATCACCCGTAAATTATTTTTGCTTTTATTTTTGTTATATTCTTGTCCTTTTCCAATGGGTTTCATCCTACAATTATTTTTTCACTTTTTACCATTTTCAAAGGCTTCAGCCCTGGTCTATTAACAGAAAACATAACAATATCTCTGAAGATAGAGGAAGTATGAATTCAGAATCATAGAGATTAACATAAAAAGTTTCAGTGAATTCATTGAAACTTTTCATGAATACTCGTGAAATATTGCGTTCTCAACTAAAAAAATGTAATAGAAACTTACTCAGGATAAGCTCTGACAAGAATATCTGATGAATTTATGTAAGCTAATATTCCAGGTATAGATATTCCTACGATTAAACTGATAAATAAAATCAGTTTCATTTTATTCTTCCACTTCTTCACTAAGGCAAGGATGAACAGACCCAATATGAACAATTGGGTATCAGATGCAATATACCATGTCTGTTGCATGCACTGAAAATTCAATAGAAATTATTAGTTCAGCAAAATCTCTAGAAACGAGTTCAATTATGCAAAATTGGTCTAGATATTCGCTAACGCCGTTGTGTCCCTTTCCGATGCGTGAATAGGCTGCTCGTATTCCAGCACTACGACACCGCAACGCGACCGCCACTTTTTGTTGCTTATAGTAGAGTTCAAACCGGGCTCTATCGTGTCACCCCGTGGGACCTTAATTGCTAAAATGTATAGACCACTGGGTATCATTCTCCATACCCTTACAATATGAATTCAACTGGTCGTCAAAAAATCGTCGTGTGCAGGAAGGGGTGGGGGGATTTTTTCCAAAAATTGACAAAAAATTTTTTTCTGTTCATGGTCATCTATATACGGTGAACATCACTCACACAAACTTCTGTTGAAATATACGATTCAGAAATATTTTTTATTAATTGTCAAAAAAGTCGGATACAATGCTCTTAAATGGAATTCCTTAAGATATAAACGCTTGCCCTGAACACCCATATTAACTATTATGTTCCACTCGGTTTTACTCGAGATCTGTTAGGATTATCGAAAAAATGCTTTATATGAAAGGTCTGCTCCGAAAACCAACGATTCAGATGATTCTTTCAAAATTACAATAGGTAGAACAGTTTCCTCACAAAATAAGAAATTGTGTTATTAACTCCCATTAACCATTACATATAATTCATATATATTTGATTTAATTTTCTTAATTCGTTAATAAATATGCAAATATGCGAGTTCAAACTTATATTCATTACTTCATAAATCAATTTTGTGACGTAATATTAACACATTTTTGAAATCATCGTTCATTCTCATTAGTAGTAACAAGATTTCCTGAATCCTAGACCAAAAATCTAGAAAAGAATTAAGAAGGTATTTAGTTGGTATCTATGATATTTAGGGCCTAAAAATTTCTTACATGTCATGATTCATCTAATTCAACTACCACTATCACATGAAGAATCATCAAGGGAAGGAAGATTTGAAAAATTTGAAGTACTCGTATTTGCACATGTTTTTGGGCCATACATTTGCAGGAGCCAATACACGGAATTTGTTTTCTTTTACAGGAACACATTGATCCTGTGCAATCTGAAATGAGAATTTCCATTTCATAAAGAATATTTACGGATCTATATTCGAAATAATATTTACCTTTCCTACAACTGCAGTTGCTAAGGATAGATGTTTCCTTAGGTAGGATTGGCATCGTCGTTAATTTTGGCAGAAGTTTTCCATTTTCTACATACCACCCACTAAATATAGGATCCGGTAAAGATGGTCATGGTACATTACTATTGATCCAAATTTTTGTTTGGTAATGGACTCGAAGGCTGTGTTGTCTCAAACTATCCAATGTTGGAGGTAATTTACTTATGGATCTTTTAGAAGCTATAATATTCCCCTGAGCCTGTTGATACATTTCACATTTTCGTTTGTCGTAAACAGATGGATTTCAAATTCAACAATATCATTGAATACTTATTCTCTCAAATTCTCAAAATCTTGAAAGTTCACTCTGCAGTATCTGCACAGAATCTTCATCAATTTTCATTATTTTTTTACCTTCTTCGACATTTTGACCGAATGAAGATGCAAAGATGAGCGTAATGTGACTAACTTCATACCAATAATGTTGTAACTCAAGAACCATTCATCCATTCTATAGTACTATTTTCAGTTTATCCCACTGTTCCTCCTGCAGCTTTGGAATTTTTGTTGATATGCTCTAGCGCCTGATCTACAGAAAGTTGGTTAAAATTCCCAATCAAACATTTAATGACAAAATTCCTATTTTTGAATTCATCATGTACTTCCGGTGCCATGTTTGAAGGAATTCAATGATATTGTTGAATTTGTAATCTGTCTGTATACGACAAACGAAAATGCGAAATGTATCAACAGGCTCAGGGGAATATTATAGCTTCTTCAAGATCCATAAGTAAATTACCTCCAACATTGGATAGTTTGAGACAACACAGCCTTCGAGTCCATTACCAAACAAAAATTTGGATCAATAGTAATGTACCATGACCATCTTTACCGGATCCTATATTTAGTGGGTGGTATGTAGAAAATGGAAAACTTCTGCCAAAATTAACGACGATGCCAATCCTACCTAAGGAAACATCTATCCTTAGCAACTGCAGTTGTAGGAAAGGTAAATATTATTTCGAATATCAGATCCGTGAATATTCTTTATGAAATGGAAATTCTCATTTCAGATTGCACAGGATCAATGTGTTCCTGTAAAAGAAAACAAATTCCGTGTATTGGCTCCTGCAAATGTATGGCCCAAAAAACATGTGCAAATACGAGTACTTCAAATTTTTCAAATCTTCCTTCCCTTGATGATTCTTCATGTGATAGTGATAGTTGAATTAGATGAATCATGACATGTAAGAAATTTTTAGGCCCTAAATATCATAGATACCAGCTATATACCTTCTTAATTCTTTTCTAGATTTTTGGTCTAGGATTCAGGAAATCTTGTTACTACTAATGAGAATGAACGATGATTTCAAAAATGTGTTAATATTACGTCACAAAATTGATTTATGAAGTAATGAATATAAGTTTGAACTCGCATATTTGCATATTTATTAACGAATTAACAACATTAAATTAAATATATATGAATTATCTGTAAAATTCTCATATACATAAAAAATTAGGAATTTAAACAATATCTTCAAAATGATGATTCTTCATCTGATAGTGATAGTTGAAATAGATGAATCATGACATGTAAGAAATTTTTAGACCCTAAATATCATAGATACCAACTATATACCTTCTTAATTCTTTTCCAGAGTTTTGGTCTAGGATTCAGGAAATCTTGTTACTACTAATGAGAATGAACGATGATTTCAAAAATGTGGTAATATTACGTCACAAAATTGATTTATGAAGTAATGAATATAAGTTTGAACTCGCATATTTGCATATTTATTAACGAATTAACAAAATTAAATCAAATATATATGAATTATATGTAAAATTCTCATATATATAAAAAATTAGGAATTTAAACAATATCTTCAAAATGCGTTCTGAAGGCACGCAGGAATAGTACTGTAAAGTTGGTCGGATAGATATAACGAACCTTATGTGCATAGATCAAAGCTCAAATCCATAAGGTCGACACTAACATGGACTAACGCTACAAATTGCGCCTTACTAGCGTCTCCAGGTTCGGTTTCGGTTAATGGGAGTTAATAACACAATTTCTTATTTTGTGAGGAAACTATTCTACCTATTGTAATTTTGAAAGAAGCATCTGAATCGTTGGTTTTCGGAGCAGACCTTTCATATAAAATATTTTTTCGATAATCCTAACAGATCTCGAGTAAAACCGAGTGGAACATAATAGTTAATATGGGTGTTCAGGGCAAGCGTTTATATCTTAAGGAATTCCATTTAAGAGCATTGTATCCGTCTTTTTTGACAATTAATAAAAAATATTTCTGAATCGTATATTTCAACAGAAGTTTGTGTGAGTGATGTTCACCGTATATAGATGACCATGAACAGAAAAATTTTTTTTGTCAATTTTTGGAAAAATTCCCCCCACCCCTTCCTGCACACGACGATTTTTTGACGACCAGTTGAATTTACATTGTAAGGGTATGGAGAATGATATATATATATTCTTTTGACTGAGTGGTCTATACATTTTAGCAATGAAGGTCCCACGAAAATCTGTTTTAGAGCTCTTTTCATGCCTTGTGAACTCTACTATTAGAAGTCGAGGTACTGGCATTAATGTCATATTTAAATAAACAAAGTAAAGAAAATTATAAGTTTAGTTTTAAAATGGGTTCAAGCCCTGTGGACAGGAGCTTTCCGGCGCTCTTGTTCAAACAGACAAATTATATCTCCGAAAGTATTGGTTTCTCAGAGTTGGGAATTATATCAATGGATTCTTATGAAAGAACTTCATCTTAGCAGAAATTGAATTCAATCATCATAGAAGAATTTAAATTCAACAAGAGTGCCAAAAATTATCAATCCCAAACCAATAGACAAATTCTACCCAACAACGAACTCATCCGAGATATTCATTCCTCAATTATATCATGAACGATAATATATATTCTTTCCTCAAATCCACTCCAATATTCTACTACACCAATATTCCAGTTTTTTTTTTACTGGAGATATTCTGAACACAATATTATTAACTTACCATTACCATTCCCATCATCATATGGATTGACCATCGGCATGAAAATATCAACCAACAAAAAGTATGATATAATATTATAATTCTCATAATTCTACGATTGCCGAAATGAATTAGAAAATGTCATGTCTCTGGAAAATAAGTTGACATTATAACAATTCATACATAGAATAATTATATCATTCTGTGAAAACGTAGAAATACGATTTATTATTCAAATTTTGAAAAATCATGTCTCCGAAAGTATTAATTTGTTAGAGTTAAAAATAATATCAATGGATTCTTATGGTAAAACTGCTTATTGAAAAAATTTAATTTGGAATTTGTTATGTAAAAAAAATTTTTTTTTTGTTTTTGTTTAGAATGAATTTCGACCACGGATCAGTGAGTCGAACCAAATCGTTTAATATCATTTTCATTCAAAAATTCAAAAATTAACGAGATTTGGTCAAATTGATAAGCACTCTGTTCCGAGGAACAAGAGCGCCAAAAATATCTTCACTCATCAAATCATGCGCAGAGAATGAATGAATATTATGCTTCAACCACAGACTTCCCATAAGAATATCAGTAGTACCAATTTCAGAGAGAACAAGACAACTTTTGTCACTCATATTTGAAGGGTACTATTCTTCTAAACATCTCAAAGTACCTCAAAATATTGTTAGTATGATATTATATTACATCGATGGGTGATGTGAATGTCCACGGACGGCCATTTTATATTATTTTCTGTGGTTTATCAGTTTGCTAAGAACCTAACGGTGTATTTCATAATTATAATTTTGATTTGAATCGTTGAATCGATTTAATTTCGATAATCTAGATTCTAGAGCAATCAAAATTTTAGGAAACCAACCATGTCTTTCGAAAATATAAGTGTTTTCTCAGTGATCTATACTTCATCGCTGAAGTCGTCTATTGGAAATATAAACCAAGGAACACATACCATTTCTGATGCATTCACATAATTATTCAGATACAGTAAATTCGTCCAACCATTATTCCTGCAATTTCTATAATCTTCTCCTACAATATGATCCCAGAAAGGTCCTCTAGGTGCATGTCTCATTAATGTTGCATGCAGACCAATAATAACAGCAAGAGTTGGCGTTAATCTAAAATAAAATAAATATTTCACTATTTTTTCACAAATATTTACAAAAAGAATGTTCGTCGGAACACAGAATCGATAATTTAAGTGTGCAAGAACAATTTGGCCAATCTTTGCTATCTACCATATCAAAATGAATAATTAGGTAGGTAATTAAGTTGCTTAGGTAGGTATTCGAAATGAGTAAATGTAATAACGCGTGTATGGGAGGATTCTGTTCTGATTTTTTTTATGCGTTACGGTCATTTAAATTGAATTAAATAGACCAGTGTTCAGCACTGGCCTTTGAAAGTGGTAAAAATAGAAAAAAAATATTAGTTGGATGAAACCCATTGTAAAAAGAAGAGAATATAACAAAAATGAAAGGGAAAATAATTAACGGGCGATCTGAGGTCGGGAAGAAGAAGAACTGAGTAGGTAATAAAAAGATCTACAACTTTTGTAATTACACATTTTTCACAACCTCAAAATAAAGTGAAAAATAATAACCAAGTTTTTGATTTTGTATTCAGTTTTTTTTCACGAACTTTTGAGAAATTTTAGGTACCTTATTTATTATTTTGACTTAATATCGAAAAAGTACCATAATATTCAATCGATTATTCTCAAGTCAAAATATCTGCTTAATTGAAAATAGTTGGTGGGATTTTTGTTCGTTGAAATCTCTACTTTTTGATGGTGTAAAAAAAATATATATTTGTATATTTTCTCACAAAATGCTACGAAATAACCGGTAGTAAGGCCAAGACTATCCTAGCCCCTCACCCTCTACTCTATGATATACCTTTGTATAGGCTAAAATTTTCCGTAGGTCACTCAGGCATATAAGCTATCTTAAAATAGCAATAAATAAGCATCTACGCATATAATTTAGAGAAGATTCTACAAATTTCTCAAAATATTGTATATGTCTTATTAAATATTAATTTTATTAACTCAGCATTTTCTGAGGAAATTTACCATAGTAATGTATATTTTTTTACACCATCAGAAAGTAGAGATTTCAACAAACAAAAAGCCCACCGACTTTTTTAAAAAAGCAGATATTTTTATGTGAGAATTATCGATTGAAAATTAGCCTGCTTTTTCGATATTAAGTCAAAATAAGATGAAAAAATAAATATTTTAAATCAAAAAATTACATTGTTTTCGCCATTTTTTTTTTCACGAAATTTGGCGAAAACTTAGAGTTTTACATTTTTCATATAAATTTTGAGGTTATGGGAAAAAAGTTTAATTACAAAAGTTGTAGATCTTTTTATCACCTACAACTTGCCAGTTAACCCATAGGACTTGTAGTTTTGCCGGAAATCGAGATAAACCGTTATTACCCTTAAAAACTTTCCCCTTCCCTACCTCAGAACGTCCTAAAATCATTTTTCCTTTCATTTTTGTTACATTCTCTTCGTTTTCCAATAGGTTTCGTCCCACTATTATTTTCGACCGTGGTCTAATATTGTAAATGGTGGATATCGGAGAAACAAGGGAAACAATAGAATTCTGTGTTCCGGGATACACTGATTTTTCTCTCATTACCTGACATATCTGTTAATGAATAACACGAATAAATTCCCCATTCTGAATGATTTTTTATTTTCGAATATCAGAAATACTTGATAGGTTAATAACCAAGCTGATATAAGAAAAAATGTTTGTACAACATATCCTCCTGAGGCGAAGAATATATTCTCGAATTGATCTGTAAGCTGAAAACATAATTTTTGACGGATATGTATATAAGTCATTCGAAATTCTGGTATTTACTCACGGTTTCAATGAATTTCGTGTTACTGACTGGCCCAATCAATGTAACCAGAATATTGTGACAGCAAATAACTAAAACCATATTAAAAAATCGGATTCCTTGTATTGCCTTGAGGGATTTCATGTCATCGGATGCCCTTATCGATTTTAGGCGTTTGAAATTGAACGAAATGGAAAAAGACGATATGATCTTGCCAACTGAAAAACAACCAGGATGCTCTGAATATGCCAAAAAGCCATGTTAAAGAAATTATTACTTCTCAAGTCACTGAGTATAATTAATATAATCTATATGTGTTTTTAACAAAGTGAGTAAGAACGTGCATTTTATTATATAGTGTAGAGAAGCCAAATGGAATAAATTAATTATCTTGGTTACTGTACATATTTATGGAAAATCCCAAAAATACGTCAAATATAAATCATCATTCTTCTTCGTAAAAATGCGAACCCTACCTACAGCCCACTATAGAGATAGCCTGGAACACAGTCTGACAACGCCGCAATTTATAGTCTCTTAGGCATACTTCTATAGTCTCTTAGGCATACTTCTTCAATGCGCTGGATATCGTATATTTCCAATATTAAACTTCAGTGAACTCATTGAATAGGTTTTCTTGCTTGGAATCCCTGGATGAATAAACAATATGAGACCCTACTTTTTCAATAAATTATTTATTTATTTATTTATTTAATACTTACACCATTCTACAGCCAAGGCCAATAACAGAATGGGAAAGAAGATATACAAAGAAAGAAACTTAAAAATAATACATTCGAAATTTTAAAAAACTCTAGAATAAACAAATAAATACATTCAAGCATGAGCTGAAAAAAACTCATTGAGAAAAACAGCTCACACCCAAACATCCACAGAGAAGTTACGACCCCAGAACAGCGGCCTTTCTTATGTCAGGTTGACTAAAATGGAAAATATCCACAACATTCTGGATGGACATGTAGTCATGACATACGATACAGAGGCGAAAAACGAAGAATGTTAGAATGTGGAAAAGACAGGTAAAATGTTGTTGCATTGCGTACAGGCAGTCTAGGAACATGCAGATTAACTAAAGCTAGCAAGTAGGGACAGTCAATTGACGGGCATAGAATCGCCTCTGTATATTCTCCAGACTCCCGACGTGTACATTGTACCCAGGGCTCCAGATTATGCATCCATATTCAAGCTTTGACCTCACAAGCGCATTAAACAAAACAAATTATGTCCCAGTATCCCGCAACCATCCCGAATTTCTCACGATAAAACCGAGGGTCTTGAAAGCACTTGAGACTACTGAGCGCACATGGGCTGTAAAACAAAGTTTCTGATCAAACAAAACGCCCAAATCTTTATATTCTACCACCCTATTGAGAACGTGGCCCCCCACGTTATATGGGAACGCGATAAAGTCCTTCTTACGGCCAAACGATACCACATTACATTTGGGAATGTTTAGAGGAAGCAAGTTCTCCGTACACCAATGATTCAGCGCAACTATATCACCCTGGAGATCACAGCAATCCTCAGAAGACAGAATCCGGCGGAACAACTTACAATCATCCACATAAAGCAATAGAAAAATCTGTATAAATCACATCGACTTGAGAAGAATCATCTAAAGCAGAAGATATGTACTGGGTTGCACAAGTTAGGTTGGTGACGGTAGACCGACCTTTAATAAACCCATGTTGACTATCCGAAATCTGACATTTCACGTGTGCGTAAATAATATTATACAGTACTCTCTCGAAGACTTTACTGAAGTTGCTCAGAATGACAATTGGTCTATAGTTTTCTATCATATTTTTGTTGCCTTTTTTATTAACCGGGCGGACTCTACCCTCCTTCCAGATAGTTGGAAAACAACGTTCTGAAAGAGACAGCCTGAATAGCATGGTCAGAGGTCGGGCCAAAATTATAGCGCAGTCCTTCAATAGAAAAGATGGAATCCTGTCTGGTCCCGAGGTCATATTTGCCTTGCATTTTTTGAGGGACTTGAGCACCTCATCCTCAGTTATCTCAGAAATAGCCAGCGATTGCGGACGAGAGACATCGGATGGATCATTGTGCTGGAAGTTGGATGAAACAATGAAAGCTGACTCAAAAACTGACGCGAATGCATCGACTATGGTCTGGGGAGACGACAAATGGCGGTCTCCATGGGTCATGGAACCAGGTACAGATGAACTACCTCGAATGGTGTTCAAATAACCCCAAAATTTAGTTGGATCCGTAGATAGATCGGCTTCAGCCCTTTGTAAGAAATTGGCTCGTGCATCAGAAATATCCTCTTTCAGATTCCTGCGAATATCCTTGTACATATCTAGAAATTGAACATTCCCTGTTGGTTTGTATTTGCGCAGATATCTAAACTTGACTTTCAGCTTACAAATAATATCACCTGTGAACCAAGGTGGATAAGATAATTTGCTAGTAGACAATTTAGGGACACATTCCGAGAATACACGGTCGAGAATGACATAAAATTCGTCACACGCCAGAATACATCATTGAAGTCATCCAAAAAATCCCAATTATTAGTGTTCAGAAGCATGTCATAAAGCCGTGCCAAATTAGCTCTCTTGAAGTTATATCCTTCATAACTGATTCTCGGAAACACATGACAGGTTCTGTGATCGACGTTAGGGAAAACTCTAAGGGCGGATGATGCGCATCTATGGAAACGAGAGGAGACATACATTCCTGCACCGCAATGGGACATCTACTACAAACAAGATCTAATAATCTTTGGTTAGAATTTAGTATTCCATTATACTGAGTCAAGCCAAAAAACTTCATGAAATTCTCAATTGCCTCGACTCTGACATTGCGGAAATTAGTTTCCTTGTAGGTGACATAATCTGGAATATTGAAATCTCCCAGAACAATCAAGTTAGCGTTATCATCAAATAAATATGGCAGCGCCGAGATAGCCTCAAAAATATCCTCGTACAGATCAAACGCTGTATTTGGTGGTATATAAATAGTAAAAATGGGTTCAAGCACTGTGTATAGGAGCTTTCTGGCGCTCTAGTTCAAACAGACAAATTATATCTCCGAAAGTATTGGTTCCTCAGAGTTGGGAATTATATCAATGTATTCTTATGATAGAACTGCATCATAAAGGAAATTCAATTCAAATAATAGTTTATTTATCAAGATTAAATGAGCAATCTGAGAATGAGAACTGTTCCATGGAAGAAATCAAATTAAAATAGCTGAAATGAATCTGACTCTCTCTTATAGAACAGGATAATGATAACATTCTGTGAAAACATAGAAGTACGATTCATTATTGAAATTTCGAAAAATCATATCTCCGAAAGTATTAGCTTGTTGGAGTTGAAAATGATATCAATGGATTTTTATGGTGAAACTGCATCTTAAATAAAAATCGAATTTGAAATTTGTTACTTAAAAAAAAATTTTTTTTTCGTTACTCCGAAACCATCTGGCCTATTTTGCCCAATAACGAACTTAACCGAGATATTCATCTCCCTAACCTACTCTGAAAATTTCAACTGCCTAGCTCATTCCGTTCGAGAGTTATTGTGAAAAAAATATTTTTTAATTTTCAAAATTTTTTTTGACACTTTGCGGAAACCTGGTCAATACAAAACTTCACATACGTATGAAGGTCATGATTCTACAATTTGATGCTAAATTTCAGATAGATCGAGTGATCGGTTTCGGAAGTATTCATAAAAAATGTTTTTAATAAAATCGGCCATAACTCCGAAACCGCTCGATGGATTTTGCCCATTAACGAACTTAACCGGGATATTTACACTCCAAACCCACCTTGCAAATTTCAATCCTCTAACTCCTTTCGTTCGAGAGTAATCGTGCCTACGGCCGGCCTGACCGGTCGGACAGAATCGATTTCGACCTCGGATTCTTGATCAGTGAGTAGAACCAAATCGTTTGAGACCATTTTCAGCCAAAAATTCGAAAATTACAGACATTTGGGCAAATTGATAAGCACTCAGTTCCGAGGAACTAGAGCGCCAAAAATGTAAAAGTGAGAACTTCGGGGGCCCAGTCTCAAACCGACAATATCCACATTGGGAAATGACTCTCTCATGGACCCGAGATCTAGAGAACAAGCCAGCAAGCTCGATCTCACATCGTCCACGGCTCGGGGTGTTAAAGAAATTTTTGAGAAGGTGTTATTAGCCTGTTGAGATATTTTATTCAATAGATCATTAAACATGTCCTCGAATTCGCCAAACATTCGGTTAAGTTTGACATCAAAGGAACTCCTTATATGTTCTTCATATTTATAACGTATTTTAAGACATTCCGGGCAATACCAGCAAAAACCAGGAGATTTCAAACATTGTAGATTCACAGAGGAGATTCCAACACATTCCGCCCGATAAGTCTTTGCACATATGCCGGAACATGCGATGCTAAGCGATTTACGACGATCAAAAATTTCATTACAGTGGCCACAAGTTGACATCCTTCATAATCCAGTTCTGAATTGAAATTTCGAAAGAATATTGGTGACGTTCGAAAACTTACACCTAGAACTCAGGGTTGTTTGAATATCATAGTATTCGGTCGAAGATAATCGCATTAAAAACCCAAAAAACTAAGAGCACCACGCACATACGTCCACCTCGAGATTATACTTCACTGTGTTTGTGTAAATTGAATAACTACATTTCATTCTGCACAATATTATTGAGATCAAGTTGAAATAGAAACCTAGGTAGTTGTCATTCAATTCATTGTTCAGCAAGAACCACGAGGTGTAGGGTTAACTATTGACAAAAAAATTATAAACTTGAATGAAATTCTCAAAATAAAAATTTATTTCCAAACATAACTATTATATAAGACTAATAAGGTAGGCTAATGAAAATTGTGATAATCATCTTAGAGTTTGTCTTGCTTTGATTCTTAATATAATGGTGAGTTTCTGCTATCTACAAATGTTTCTGTTTAGTTTCCATCCGGAGGACAATAACATTGTAATTCGTATTTTCTAGAAAATTTTTTCAAAATGAAGCGAAAACAGAACAGAGTGAATTTAGAATGATTTACAAATGTAAATCACAACTACAAGTCACTGTGAAATCAGAATATCAATTCAATGCTACAAAGAGTGAATTCACATAAAATTATTTTTTGATCTGAACTGTGTAAAAATGTTGATGAAAAAAATTTATACATTCCGAATCTGAATCCCCATTAATTATATTTCTGTAGCGGGAAATCAGATTAGTAAGTTGAGATCATCTGCTCGGGGGGGTCGAAAGGAAGAATCCATTTCAAATCACTGCAGGAAATCTGAAAATTCTTAATGAATAATTTAAGATGAATAAGGTCCTTATTATTGATTTCAACCGAAGCATCTACAGATGGAGACTTTTAGAAATTGAATACATATATAAAAATAAATAGATTCTTTGAGCTTCTTGATTCCCATCCGGATGTATCAATTTTTATTGAAAAATTATTAGAAAGGTCATCAAAATGTTTTATAAAATCGGAAGAAATAAAAGTTCTATTTCACGCATATTTCTAGTCCATCTTGTTGTCTATAGTGTCAACTGAAATGTACTCATCTCGAAGTAGAAATAATCCAAAGGAAACTTCACTATTTACACACTGCAGTTTAATCACAGAACATATCAATATCAAATATCCGACCATATTTGTCAGTGCATTGCATTAATTCACATTTTGACACCGTTATACACAAAAATACCACGAAATACCCGCGAAAAACAATAATGGTTAACTCCAGAATCAGAAGTAATCGTCCATTTACAATAACAAATCTTCCACTGAATCACCTGGCGTACGACTCAGAGCAATGTTGCCATTTTATCATCTTCCAGGCCAGTAGATATAGGGGGCTGTGCTTCAACCCCCTTCGAAAGACGGTAAAACCCGCAATTTCTCAATTAGGATATGGGCCTGTGATACATCATTTGAAAGGCCGCGTCATTCTCTGTTCAGAAATGTCACCACTTTCATGTTTATTGCAAAAATCGAATTGGAAAAAAATTAAATCAAGTGATTAGTGAAATTTGGTACAATATCAAAAACTAAAATGTAATACAAAATGTAGCAAAAAAATTATGAAGGTTAATGAAGTAGATGTTCAAAGTCTTCACCGCCAACGCCTTGGCAACATCCTTACCTCAAGTAAGAATGTCTTCCAACATTATTCAACATCTCAGGAGAGATCGACCTAATCAAAAGCGTTATTCGCCATTCAAATCAAGGAGTTTACTGTTGTACATAATTCTCTTCACATATCGCCATGAAAATAAATCTAATGGGTTAATATCAGGGGATCGCACTGGCTATTCGATCGTTCCTCACCTTTCTCTCCACCGATTTGGAAATATTACGTTGAGGTACTACCAGACATTGGTTTGGTAATGTGGTGGTGCTCCATCCTGTTTGAACTGTATCGTATTCCGTGGAACTTGAGGATTTTCTTGATCACGATATATATTTGCCAAAGTTGGAACGACATCATTTTCAAGTAGTGCTAAATATTTATCGCCATTCAAATAGCTCAAATAGCAATGAAAAAGGGATCTATGATGGTTTCGAGCATTTCCTGTCCAAACATTAACCTTTTGAGGGAATTGCGTGTGTTCCTCTCTCATCCAGTGAAGATTTTCAGTAGAAGAGTAGCGGCAATTTTCACGACTAGCATGGACGTTGAGAAAAAAATGGGTTCAAGCCCTGTGGACAGGAGCTTTCTGGCGCTCTAGTTCAAACAGACAAATTATATCTCCGAAAGTATTGGTTTCTCTGAGTTGGGAATTATATCAATGTATGCATATGATAGAGCTGCATCATAAAGGAAATTCAATTCAAATAATAGTTTATTTATCAAGATTAAATGAGCAATCATGAGAATGAGAACTGCACCATGGAAGAAATCGAATTAAATCTGGCCAATTTAGCCCAATAACGAACTCAACCGAGATATTCATCTCCCTAACCTACTCTGAAAATTTCAACTACCTAGCTCATTCCGTTCGAGAGTTATTGTGGAAAAACTTTTTTTAAATTTTCAAATTTTTTTTTTTCACTTTGCGGTAATCTGGTCAATACAAAACTTCACATGCGTATAAAGGTCATGATTCTACAATTTGATGCTAAATTTCAGATAGATCGAACGAACTTGTCCGAGATATTTACGCTCCAAAACCACCTTGCAATTTTCAATCCGCTAACTCCTTTCGTTCGAGAGTTATCGTGCCTACGGCCGGTCGGCCGGCCGGACAGAATCGATTTCGCACTCGGATTCTTGATCAGTGAGTCGAACCAAATCGTTTGAGACCATTTTCAGCCAAAAATTTCAAAATTACAGACACTTGGGCAAATTGATAAGCACACTGTTCCGAGGAACTAGAACGCCAAAAAAACAAGTTTCGTATGACAATTGCCCAAAACAGGTTTAAAGTACCTACAAATAGTAGGTATTCCATAAAACAAATATGAAAGAAGATATGTAATAATAAAAAATTACCTTGTAATCGATCAAAAATTTCCTGATCTACGTTCACCAAACTACAGAATTATGCTTTCAATATTTACGTAATATTTTCAAACATTTTCGGGTGAGGTCCCCGTTGCATCGCTAAAATACGAGTATTTCAACCCCAATATTTTTGAAGTTACAATATTCCCTTCTGTCAAGTTGACATTATGAGAATTCATACATAGAATAATAATTATATCAATCTGTGAAATACGATTTACATTGAAATTTTAAAAATATCATATCTCCGAAAGTATTAGCTTGTTAGAGTTGAAAATGATATGAATGGATTCTTATGATAAAACTGCTTATTAAAAAAAATTTAATTTGGAATTTGTTTCGTAAAAAAAAAATTTTTTTTTGTTACTCCGAAACCATCTGTCCGATTTTGCCCAATAACGAACTTAGCCGAGATATTCATCCCCCAAACCTACTCTGAAAATTTCAACTCTCTAGCTCATTCCGATCGAGAGTTATCGTGCTTACGGACGGCCGGCCGGCCGGCCGGATCGGCCGGCCGGACAGAATGAATTTCGACCATGGATTCTTGATCAGTGAGTCAAACCAAATCGTTTAAGACCATTTTCATCGAAATATTCCAAAATTACAGACATTTGGGCAAATTGATAAGCACTCAGTTCCGAGGAACTAGAGCGCCAAAAAGTGCTCTAATCAGAAAATGAAACGTCTACTAATTGTATAATATTGTTATCCAGCATGTCCATCATTTGTTCTCAAAAATAAGTTCTCCTATCCAAATCGTCTTCCAAGAGCTCCTGGGTAGGTATCATGCCTCAAATTGCGAAACTGCTTCTCTATTTTACCTATTGTCTCTTGGGTTTAAGGCGGCAAATTTGGAAATTTCTCATGAAACAAGCGACTTAGTTATTTTTGTGTTCGGGCGTTATCTCCATAACCAATCATTTGTAAAATTGTTATTTTGTGCATTTCCGTTAATCGCACTATTATTCAAAATTGAAGGTGAAATTCAAACACAAATTAGGCAATTTATAAACTACAACTTATCAGCACAAAACAATTTGCGAAGGCGGTCTTAAGAAACTAACATTGCCACAGAAAGTGAATTTTTTTCATATTCTTTCTATCTTGAAGGCAAATAAGTTTAGTATTATTTTAATAAGATTTGGGTGTATTCGAGGGAATATTATAAAGAATTTCGGTTATCACATGATTTTATTTTTTTCTATTTTGAGTTTTGCAATAAACATGAAATTGAATACAGAATATAAAATTACGCGACCTTTCAAACGATGTATCACAAGCCCATACTTTCTATTTGAAAATTGGTGTTTTTGCACTGTCTTCCGAAGGGGGTTGAAGGTAGGATCCGCATTTTTACGAAGAAGAATCACAATTTAAAATTTTAATTTGACGTGCTTCAGGATTTCCCATAAATATGTACAGTAACCAAGATAATGAATTTATTCCATTTGGCTTTTCCACACTGTATACATCATATCATATCTCTTCCATTTGTTATATCATTTAAAAAATATGAAAGTGCAGTATGCATCGGTATAAACAGCTTGCTTAACACAACAGTTATAAAAGAACATTTTGAGGCAATTCGAATTGACTTACTTTCGCGTAAAATGAAATTAATTACGGTCACATATCGACCACTGGTTGGCCCCCGGGTAATTATTCATCTCCGTAGATATCCAATGCACTCTCATTTTGCATAGTGAAATTTCGATTATTTCTCGAACGAAAATGTTTCCAAGGATAGTATTCACGATATTACGAATAAATGGCAAATCTTAAAAATTGTACCTATACACAGACATACACAAGAAGAGAGTATTTAACTCGTTCATACTTACAGAGTGTTCCCATTATCCTCTCATATTCTTTTTTGGGTTTATAACGTGCAAATCGTTCATATAATGTGGCGTAAAAGACGAAAAGCAAATATGTCGTGAGGAAAACTCTGAAAATCCAGGAACTTTGATTAAATACCATGGAGCAAAGTAGTTATACAAGAACATTATAGTTGTAATAATAGTTGTAAAATATGAATCAAAAATTGGTTTAAGCACTGACGTGAAGTCAGGAGCTTTTGCGCGTATGTTCTATTGTCCATTCTTCTGTATAGAACACCCTTAATCGAATTTATCATGGTAAATTCGATTAAGGGTGTCCAATACAGAAGAATGGACAATAGAATATACGCGCAAAAGCTCCTGACTTCACGTCAGTGCTTGAACAATTTTTTTTTTCGTGATTATTTCGTGAAATTTTCTAGGGGTACGGTTCTTACAAATTTTTTTCAAATTTTCTAGGGGTACGGTTCTTACAAAATTTCAAACACGTCCAGGGTGGTCCATCGAAAACTTAACACCTTGATTTTCCGACTTTAAAATGAAATAAATGTTCATTTATTCCGGATATTTGAGTAGGTAGAGGATTACGAACAAATTATTTTAATAGTTCAAAATATATTAATAAAATACTATCCTCTTTTCATAATTCAAAATTTAATAGTTCATACCACTAACAATTCTTTTCTGTATTATGAACATTAACTCAAGAAAAAAGGTTTGAACACAAATGTAGATCCATATTTCAGTATTTTTTTGCTAGCAACATTATGAACATACATAATATTAACATCAGTGATCAACGAACAGTAATTTCATTTGATGATTCCATTATGTTCTTCTTTCCTATTGCCTTCATAAACTACATCATTCAAATGATCCAATTCTAAATCTTCTGAAACATCATCCCCAATATTTATACATAAATTATTCAATATGTAATCAGTCAATATTATTTTCGGTACGAATTGACAATGTCTAATAGCTAGAAAAGATGACATTTATGAATAGTGAGCACAGACAGATTCTGTGTTCACATTCTGTGAATACATAGAACTTATGATGTATTATTGAAATTTTGAAACATCATATCTCTGGAAGTATTAGCTTGTTGGAGTTGAAAATGATAACAGTAGATTCTCACGATGAAACTGCATCTTAAAAAAATTTGAATTCAAAACTTGTAATGTAAACAAAAATATTTTTTTTCGTTACTCCGAAATTGTTAGACCAATGTGGCCAATAACGAACTTAACTGAGATATTCATCCCTCAAACCTACTATGAAAATTTCACCTGCCTAGCTCATTCCGTTCGTGAGTTATAGTGTTAACGGACGGACGGACAGAATCGATTTTGACCACGGATTCTTGATCAGTGAGTCAAACCAAATCGTTCAAGACCATTTTCAGGCAAAAATTCGGAAATTACAGACATTTGGTCAAATTGATAAGCACTTTGTTCCGAGGAACAAGAGCGCCAAAAAGAGCGATTTGCCAAATGTTGAAGTGGATTGAGTGATTTCTTTAGCACATCTGAATCAGTGCTTCCGAAATATATAAAGATAAATTGAAGAAGCATAGAAGCATGCAAAGATGTTTGTGTTTAAATTTTGAATTTTCTAATTTGGAATTTAGATTGAGCCTGTGTTTCGGAAGAGAACATAATACCATGTGATAAACGTGTATTTTTGAAAGGATTTCATTCATTTTCGGTGAAAACAAAAAAGGACCGAACCGAATAGAACCACATGCATGTTTAACAAGAAGGCGTTCTTCTGGTTTTCACCCTAGTTCACAGTTTATCTTTTGTTTTTGTTTTATGATAATAATCTGTGGATCCCGTATTTTGGTGTTCGACTGTTTCGACAAATTTGAAATTGTACAAAACTAGTTTGAAAAGCAGTGAGTTCAGGAGCTGCGTTGTTGAATGTTTTCAAGCAAAATGGTCAGACAGGTCAATTTTAGTTTTTAATTAAAAACCTTATGGCATAAAAATGTTACTTATGACGGCATTCATTTCTACATGGTGACGTCATAATTTTTTTTTAATACCCCAAATTTTACTCCTTCTTTATTAGACTTACCTTACTAATGGTGAAAATAAAATTCTACGGTAACATTTTATTATACCATCATTAGGTGCGTGTAATACAGCCGCAAAAAAATTGGGGGTCCTTTCAGAGAGTTTGGCTTAAAAACATTCAATAACGCGGTCATGAATTCTGTTCCTTACTTTATCCATACGCTGTATGTATACATCTCCCAGTGAAACATCCACTAAAGATATCACATAATATTGACATGTAGATAAATCGCACACCTCTATATTTAAATTATAATTGCTTTCAACGGAATAAGTAGGAAATAATAGGCATATGCTTACATCATTGATATATCGTACTGATCGTACTGACTTTTCTCGTTAGTCTGACAGTGCATGTGAGATATTCCACCATAAAGACCATATCTCACGTACTTCTTGTTGTAACACTTCATCAGTTCATCCTCGAATTGTGAAATTTCTTTAACATCTTTGGTAACGTTGGGACAGGTGGACGATACACATATTCCATGTCTGAGTAAGTCATGGTGATAATTTTTCGGATTTCCCCTTAGTTTCTGGAAGAATAGACATATTCTCAATTGAATTGAATATTCATCATGAAGTTCTGGATTAACAGCCGTAAACTTTTGTGGGTACCTATGCTGATATAGTAAACGTTTAGATTTTAGACGTATTTTTAATTTTTCCGCACTTGTCCCAGGGTTCTCAAAGCAGAATGTAAAAATGGAATTAATCTTGAATCATACATGTTAAGAGAGCATTATACAGTGTGGTAAAGCCAAATGGAATACATTCATTATCTGGGTTACTGTACATATTTATGGAAAATCCAGAGACATGCCAAATTTAGATTCTAAATTGTCATTCTTCTTCGTAAAAATGCGAATCCTACCTTCAACCCCTTCGAAAGACAGCTACAACCCCCTATTTTTTCAATAGGAAGTATGAACTTGTGATACATCGTTTGAAAGGTCGCGTCATTCTCTTTTCAGAAATGTTATCACTTTTATGTTTCTTGCAAAACTCAAAAGAGAAAAAGATAAAATCATGTGATTAACGAAATTCATTATAATATTCTAGCGAATATTCCCCAATCTTATTAAAAAATTTATTCAAGCACTGACGTGAAGTCAGGAGCTTTTGCGCCACCACCATGGTAAATTCGATTAAGAGTGTCCAATACAGGAGAACAGACAATATAATTCACCATGGTAAATTAAGAGTGTCCAATAAAGGAGAATGGACAAGTCAGAAGCTTTTGCGCGTATGTTACGCGCAGAAGCTTCTGACTTCAAATCAGTGCTTGAACCTTTTTTTTTCAATGATTTTTTGAAAATTTTCTAGTGCTACGATCCTCACGAAAATTGAAAGAATTTTCGCGTTGGCATTCTATAACTAATAACCATATTTGAATTAGATCGGATTAGTATTTTTTCAGTTATTGAGTAATAACAACCAAATTTCAGATTGATATAACTCCAAAACCATTTGGTCGATTATGCTAGTTAACGAAATTAAATGTGGTATTCAGATGCGTAATCTACCCTGAAAATTGCAAGTCGCTATTTCTTTCCGTTCTCAAAGAATCATGAGATACATAATTTTTTTCGTAATTTTCTAAAAATTACCTAGTGGTACGGTTCCCACAAAATTTTACACACGTCTTCATGTCGATATTCTACAACTAGTTATCAAGCTTCAATTCGATCGAATCTATATTTTTTGAGTTATCGAGGAAATAATATTCCAGATGGGTATAACTCCGAAACCGTTGGGCCGATTATGGCCAACAGCGAACTTAACTCTTCCATTCAGATGTGCAACCAATCCTGAAAAGTGCAAGACCCTATCTCCTTTCGTTCGAGAGTTGTCAATGCAACGCTCACCCATCCAGCTAACGAACTCACACAAGGATGCTCGGATCTCCAACAATATAGATCCGATCATGTTCAAACTTGGAACTTGGTAGTAGAGTTAGGTTCTGAAGGATCTCGCAAAATTTCAGCGATATCAGACGAATAGTTTCTGATATATTTTTTTCAAAAATTTTCTATGATTTTTTAAAAAATTTCTAGTTATACGATCCTCACAAAATTCCGCAGGATTTTTCGCGTTGCCATTCTACAACTAATAACCATGTTTGAATTGGTTCGGTTTTGTATTTTTATAGTTATTGAGGAAATAACAAACAAATTTCTGATGGGTATAACTCCAAAACTGTTTTGCCGATTATGCCTATAAACGAACTCAAATGGCCCATTAAGATTCTCAACCTTACCTGAGAATTTCAAGTCGCTATCTCTTTCCGTTCTACGTTATCGTGACGTAAATAATATTTTTTAATAATTTTTTTTTATTTTCTAGCGATACGATGTTCACAAAATTTCACAAACTTTCTTACGTTCTACAAAAACTCACCAAGTTTCAATTCAATCGGATTAGTATTGGTTGTAGACAAAATTATTACTCGGAAACCGTTGGGCCGATTATGCCTATTAACGAACTTGTCCGTCCTATTGGGATGTGCCACCTACCCTGCAAATTTCAAGTCACTATCTCTTTCCGTTCTCAAGTGATCGCGGCAATGGCCGGCCGGCCGGACAGAATCAAATCTGACCTTCAATTATTGATCAGGAAGTCGAACTCAATCGTTTGAGACCAAAATTACAGACATTTTGGCAAAATGATAACGCGATGTTCCCCAGAACATAAGCGCAATAATACTAAACTTATTTGCCTTCAAGATATGATGGAAAATTAAAAAAATGGTTCAAGCACTGACGTGAAGTCAGAAGCTTTTGCGCGTATGTTCTATTGTCCATTCTTCTGTTCTTAATCGAATTTACCATGGTAAATTATGTTGTCCATTCTCCTGTATTGGACACTCTTAATTCGAATTTACCATGGTAAATTCGAATAATTTACCATGGTAAATTCGAATTAAGTGTCCAATACAGGAGAATGGACAACATAATTTACCATGGTAAATTCGTTAATCGAATTATTCATTTTGAATAATAGTTCGACTAACGGAAATGCACAAAATAACAATACTACAAATGATTGGTTATGGAGATAACATCCGAACACAAAAAGAAGTAAGTCGCTTGTTTCTTGAAAAATTGCCGAATTTGCCGCCTATAACCTAATGTTGGGTTTCACGAAGCTTCGATTAGCTTAATCGTGGATTTAATTCGATGGTTTTATCAAAAATAGGGACAATGAGTAAAATAGAGAAGCAGTTTCGCGAGTTTGGGCATCTAAGGCAGATTCAAAAATCAGGTGCTAATTCACTGTGTAGGAATGTAAAATTAGATATGTATGATTTGATGCTTGACTGTGAAGAAAATCCACATAAATCGAGTAGAGATGCCTCCACAACATTCAATGTCAGGCATACATCGATTCTAAACAAAATAAAATTCATCGCTATAAAATGATTCCTACCCATCAGGAGCTCTTGGAAGACGATTTGGATAGGAGAACTTATTTTTGTGAACAAATGATGGACGACATGTTGGATAACAATATTATCCTTTTTCTCTCAACGGCCATGCTAGTCATCAAAATTCCCGCTACTGAAAATCCTCACTGGATGAGAGAGGAACACACGCATTTTCCTCAAATGGTTCATGTTTGGGCAGGTAATGTTCGAAACCATATCATAGGTCCCTTTTTTATTGAGGGCAATTTGAATGGCGATAACTTTTTAGCACTATTTCAAAATGATGTAGTTTTAACTTTGGCAAATTTATATCCTGATCAAGAAAGTCCTCAAGTTCCACGGAATACGATATAGTTTCCAAATTGGTGGATAGGAAGGCAAAGAACGATCGAATGGCCAGCGCGATCCCTCGATCTTAACCCATTAGATTTCTCTTTATGAGGATATATGAAGAGCATTGTGTTTGTGTACAAAACTAAACACCTTGATTTGAATTACCTAAGAGATCGAATAACGCTTGCGATTAGGTCGATCATTCCTGAGATGTTGAATAATGTTGGAGGAAATTTTTATTTGAGATTAGGATGTTGCCAAGGCGTTCACGGACACTTTGAACAGCTGTTTCATTAACATTCATAATATTTTCGCTACATTTTGTATTACATTTTAGTTTTTGATATTATACCAAATTTCGCTGATCACTTGATTTTATTATTCTAATATTATATTAGCAATAAACATGAACGTGAAAACCTTTCTGAATAGAGAATAACGAGACCTTTCAAACGATGTATCCCAAGCCCATACTTTTGGGTTGTACCTTTCTTTCGAAGGGGGTTGAAGGTAGGGTTCGCATTTTTACGAAGAAGAATGACAATTTAAAATTTGAATTTGAAGTTCTTCGGGATTTTCCATGAATATGTATCGGGTGTCACAAATTCGTTGTTTAAAAAACACACAATAAAAATAAATTGGTAACACCAGTAGATTCTACTGGTGAAAGGTTTTTGTTTTAAGTCGGTAGCTTCAGTATTAAAGAAGATATTACTTTTCATTTCACGCCTCTTTCCAATTTTCGCTTATAACTCGAAAACAGTTAAACTTATAGGCTCGCTTCACATCAACACGACACGGTTTTATGTACGGCAACGACACAAACGCTCGTACTTTCCCACAGGCTCGCATCACAGTCGTGTAAACGACACCGGCATCCGATTTTTGGGTGAAGGCTTGAATGATAGCTTTCACAGCTATCCGGCCGAATCGTGGTCGTGTGAACGACACACGGCTGCCTTGCACGGCTCGAGGGGACTGCCGGACACCCTCGAGTCGTGCACGGCAGCCATGTGTCGTCCAAACGACCACGACTCGGCCGGATAGCTGTGAAAGCTATCATTCAAGCCTTCACCCAAGAATCGGATGCCGGTGTCGTTTACACAAAGCTCGAGCGTTTGTGTCGTTGCCGTACATAAAACCGTGTCGTGTTGATGTGAAGCAAGCCATAAGGTTGTGGTTTTTACCAAATTGATTCTCTCAAAAATCGAGGAAAATGTGCCATTCATTTTTTTCTAGCTCAAAGGGATCCTGAGATCCCCACACTAAACAACGAATTTGGGACACCCGATACAGTAATCAAGATAATGAATTTATTCCATTTGGTTTTTTCACACTGTATGTAGTGAAAAGTAAGCGAAGTGTTCCTCATTTCCTTTCAGTGTAACTGCAAATAATTCACCGTATGAGTTGTGTGAATTCAGTGTGAAGAATAAATTGCTATTTGAAGATTTTCCAATCATTAGAAAATAGTCCGAATAGTGTGAACATTATCTTGTAATGGTGTTATAATCGAATCGTTTGAGACCATCCTCGGCTCAAAATTTGAAAATTTGCGATATTTAAGCAAAACGCTTGAAATCTAAATGTTTACAATACATACCTGAATATTTTTCCATATCGTGCTTGCATTCTCTTGATCAATTGGTTTGAGTTGAAAATGTATCGTGCAATAGAGCGCATCTTTTCCCAACAGCATACAGCTATCGAAATTATCTGTCGAGAACACAGGAGGAAGATTGGCATACTCTTCATCTTAAAAAAAAAATATTTTCATATTTTAATAGATCGATAATTCAAAATCTTGAGTGGCTTCCTGTATGATTGAATGATAATTAATCAATACATTGATTGATTTAATTGATTGAATGACGGCAGAGTTCTCAGGTTCAACACTACATATCCCCGAAGGAAGTTTAGTGCCCCTAATCCAGGATTAGTTTGAGAACAGCTTGGATTTTTCTATGAACTCCATAAGTCTGTTATTCAAATTCTCTTGTGGAAATCAGTCATCTTCGTCAACTAAGCCGAATATGTTAATTAAAATTCCAGACAAAGCTTCGCATTTTAAGAGGCTCGATGTTGCGTCCTCCATTTTTATTTTACGAGTACAATCAATACCGTCTTTACTGTAAGGGGCCCATAAGGGCTCCCATCGTCAGGTCGTCCCCAACGACAGACAATTTCTCTCACATTTGTTCCCACAGTTACAGTGAGCACCCGGTTCGAAAATAAAACTTACTTTTGTCTTTAAATTTAAGTCAAAATTATGTCTATTTTATTTAACTATAAATTGAGACAAAATTGAGTGTAAAATTTTCCTAACATTAGACTTGATTTTGACTTATTTAGTTCAGTTAGGATCGATATAAGACCAAAAAGTCAAATTCAAATCTAAACTTGGCTTGGTTTTGGCTTAATTTAAGTCAAAAAAAATTGGTTCAAGCACCTACGTGAATATTGAGTCAAACACGTACTCCAGCTCAGACACATACCCCAGCTTTTAGAAACGTGTTTCACTCAAAATCACCTACGTGAAGTCAGGAGATTTTGCGCGCATGTTCTATTGTCAAATACAGTAGAATAGAAAATAGAACATGCGTGCAAAAGCCCCTGACTTCACGTCATTGCTTGAACCAATTTTTTTTTCCTAATTCTTTCCAAAGTTTTCTAGGGGTACGGTTCTCACAAAATTTCATACATTTCTTTATGTCGATATTCTACAACTATTTACCTAGCTTCTATTCGATCGAGTCTCTATTTTTGTAGGTTATCGAGGAAATAATATTCCAGGTGGGTATAACTCCGAAACCGTTGGACCGATTATGCCCAAAAAACGAACTTTCTCTCCCATTCGGATGCGCGACCTACCCTGAAAATTGCAAGTCCCTGTCTCCTTTCGTTGAAAATTTATCGATCGAGTAAATGGTCAACCATCCAGCTACTGAATTTACACGAGGCTGCTCGGATCTCCAACCATTTCAGCTATGCCAGACGAATAGTTTCTGATATATATAATTGTTTTCAATGATATTCAATGATTTACTAAAAATGTTTTAGGGACAGGAACCTCACGAAATTTCGCAGGAATCTTCACGTTGGCATTCTGCAAATGATAACCAGGTTTGAATTGGATCGGCATTGTATTTTTCGAGTTATTGAGGAAATATGAACCAAATTTCAGATGGGTATAACTCAAAAACCGTTTCGCCGGTTATGTCTATTAACAAAATCATATGTCGCATTCGGATGCTCAACCTACCTTAAAAGTTGCAAGTCGATATTTTTTCCTTTCTCAGGTTATAGTGACATAAATAATATTGTGTAATAATTGTTTTAAAATTTTCTAGTGATACGGTTCTCACAAAATTTCACAAACATCCTTAGGTTTGTATTCTACAACTACTAACCAAGTTTCAATTCGATTGGATTTGCACTGGTTGAAAACAAAATTATTACTCGGAAACTATTTGGCCGATTATGCCCATTAACGAACTTATCGGTCGTATTGGGATATGCCAACAACCCTGAAAATTTCAAGTCACTATATTTTTCCGTTCTCAATATATCGTGGCAACGGACGGCCGATTATGACCATGAACGAACTCAACCGTGGCATTCGGATGCGCCACCTACCCAGAAAGTTGCAAGTGGCTCACTTTGCGTTCTCAAGTTATCGGGGCAACGGACGGCCTGCCAGACAGAATCAAATTCGACCTCGAATTCTTCATCAGGCAGTCGAACCCAATCGTTTGAGACCATTTTCGGCAAAAAATTCGAAAATTACAGACAGTTGGGCAAAATGATAATGCGATGTAAGTTTGTGAATTTGCAATTTACGTTGCATGTGCGGCACATTCGCTAAATTTAGTGGGTGTTCAGGCTGTTGGGTGAAGCAGTAGCATTCTTTTAATTTGTACAAAAATTATCCCATTTTCTCTCAGCTTCGACCAAACGATAGAAAATGTTGACAGAGCATTTAGGTGCAAATATAGTAATGTAGCCTCTTTCAGAAACAAGATGGTCTGCATGTGCCAATGCTATTATATATAATATTTCTGAAGCATTATCTTCAATCGCAAGTGACATCATTCCACTTGGAGACACTAGAAACTAAGCCTAGGAAATAGAAAAATTTGAAACTGCTCTTCTAACGGAAATAAGAAATAATTTCTTGGGAATCATGAATAAATTAACTAAAAAATAAATGACCATAGACGCTGTAACAAAACTTTACGAATCATTGATCAGCTATTTCAATAAGGTACGCAATAATTTTGATCAGTACGAAACGGCTGCTAAAGAAAAAATCCTTCCTATGCTGATTACAAAGATAAATAAGATGGAAAAAGTATTCCTAGCACACGCATTACGTCTTTTCATGGATAATCAGACACTGCACAGTTAAGAGACAAGGAAAAGTTGCATGTAAATACTTCCATTCCCATTATGGACACATTAAATACACATTAACACGTTCGGCAGCATACCAAGAAATTGATAATAAATTTAGTTATCCTTGTCAGTTAACAACTATCGAATCTGGCAAATCTGCAGTTAAACAAAGAATGCAAAGAATTTGCAGAATTTTATCATGAAGACATTAATTAATAGGAGCTCAAAACAGAATGTTTTCATTTAATCCAATATTTAAAAAACATAGAAAAGTAATCAGCGAATTTAAATATCTCAACCTTACGTAGCCTAATAAAGTCAGATAAATTAGAAGAAACTTTTCCAAACGTTGAAGTTGCTACAAGAATATTCCTTTGCCTAATCATCTAATGGTTACCAATTGAGGTGGAGAATGTTAATTTTTGCAGCTTAAGAGAATGAAAAATGAATTGCGAAAAACAATGTTACAAGAACGACTAAAGTCGAATTCAAGCAAGTAACGCTTAAATTGGACTTTAGTAATTTGTAAATTATGCGCATAGAAAGTGACATCCTTAGACTATAGAAGAGAGAGAACGGAAAACATATTCCCTGATTTTGAGACCAAATATACACCAAATGAGCACCGAACCTGCTGTAGCTTTTCCTGCTGTAGCTTTTACAGCCGTAAGCTGCACATCCTACTATTATGTGGAACACAGTTTTATAACAAAACAGTCCGTAAACGCTCAGATAAACACAGGAAACGCGTCCACCACATCGTTCGGTGTCCACCAAACTGTCAAACTCTGTCAAAGTTTTGGTTTCAGATCGATAGCGTTGCGAAATACGTCATGCGGTATCGCCTCTCATCCCTAGTTAAAGGTGACATCCTTCAAAAAATTGGCTGTTAGGATATATCCTCACAGCCAATATTCACAGCAAAATATTCTATTATAATAGAATATTTTGCTCATAAAAAATACCGAAAGAAACCTTTATCGTAATCGTAACCAAAAAACCAACAGCATACTAATATCATTAATAAATAATGACATATTACATTATATCTATATTTGGTTACCCATAATAAATAGAAGATCATAGTAGAAAAATGTATAATTCGTTTTCTTTACTTTCTAGAAGGGCCCCAAATTCTAGTGTGCCCAAGGGCCCCACCATATTTTAAGACGGCCTTGAGTACAATACAAAGAAAATTTAAAACTTCACACATTTACATTTTACAGAAACAGGCTCAGGCTACATAATTCACAAGTTCAATAAAATCCTATTATAATCTTCTATACAGAATTCCTTTTATGTGTTTTTTGATCGAAACAGAATTAGTTGAGAAAACATTTAAACTTGTATCCCCTACAGTAATGGAGTTGAATTTTCTAAAGCATCTCTATAAGGGCGAGTTCAACAGATAGTTAATATGGCTTCTTTCCACGGTCAAAAGAGGTCCAGATCTTATATTATAGGGAGCACAGTTTAGGTACACCGAAGTCAAACCGTAGGGAGAATCGACTAAGTTGTTAAGATATTTATAGGAAAAGAACACATCGGAGTAATCCCGTCTCAAGCTCAAACCTTCCAACTTATAGAATCCTTCGTTGCAGCTATAATAGCTAAAATTATGACCTTTCCTGTCGAATCGGATATTCTGAGCGTTTATGAACTTTCGCTGCGCTCTTTCAATTTATGTGTGTATTGTAGTGGGGACTCCAAATCACAGAGGCGTAATCTAACCGAGACCTTACCATGGAGTTGTACGATGAGACCACTGAATCTGATCTACCAAACGGTTTGGTTGTTCTCAAAATAAATCCCAAATTTCTCATCGACTGTCTACTTTGTCAATGTGCAGATCAAAACACATTTTGACATCCAGCGTTACACCCAGATCTACCACAGAATTGACTTCGAAATACAGTGACCACCAATCATCAAGTTGGTCGTTGGATGGTTTTTTTCCTAGTAAAAAGAATGTTGTGGCGCTTACTCAGGCTCAGGTGTAACCTGTTCACTCTACAGTACTCAGAGAATTTGTCAAGGTCTTGTTTAAAGAGAATCGGCGAGAGAATTTATCTCTTTGGAAACTTTGAGGTCATCAGCGTAGAACTCCCTGTATCAGTTATCTCGAAACAATCACAAACATAATTCAGGAAAATGAGAAATGTATCGGTCCAAGATGAGACTCCTATGGTACCTCAAAAGAAACACTCGTAGAATCTGATCTCATACCATGAATGGTCACATATTGTCTACGCACAGTCAGATATGATATCAGCAACCCCAAAAGATTTCCATATTCGCCAAAATTTCGCATCTTAGCAAACAGCGTCGGAGGGTGGACCTTATCAAACGCCTTGGAAAAATCTTTGCATACAGCACTGACAGAAGAGCCTCTGTCCAGAGACTGAAGAACCCCCTGCACAAACATATTACATAATCTGAATTGAGAGGAGTTCCGATGTCTCCTCATCATCATCAAGTGCTTCCTCAGCACGTTACAGGAGGCCAACCGCACATCTCCAAGTGAAGTTCTTCGGAATCTCATTGGCAGACTTCTCCTTTCCTCGATGGAGGTATGGAAAGATTTGTCAAAACAGTCTTTAGGAGTCATTCGATCCGTTTATTAGATTTTCCTTCTAGATTAGAAATATACATAAATTTCAGTTGTTTACGGTGTTACAAATCACTGACTCTACATCTAACTCTTTAATTCGATAGGTATGATACAAGAGCTCAGCGAAAAACGTCAGCAAAAAAACCCTGTCTCCCCGTGAGTGTTGTGATTTGAAACTATTGTTCACAAAATTTGCTGAAATTTAAAAATATTGATAGGCATTTATTTCTTCAGTATGGACTCCTTCGTCAAAAAACGGAGAGGTTTTTCCAAGGTACCCGAAACTCAACCTGAAAAAAACGGAGAGGTTTTTCCAAGGTACCCGAAACTCAACCTGAAAAATGAAGAGACAAGAGGAGAAGAACGAACAAACTAAAAATAATACATAACCTTCCAAAAGTCTCCTCTCGCAAATATACTTCTCTGTAGGCGCATGGGATCTCTTGGAGAAGAATCACCTCCACTATTTCTCAAAGATATTGTTCTTAGAAATCCCTTAGAAATCAATATTTGAATTCAAAGAAGAAAATGTTGCTCGGAAGGCCAGGAGGGTCTCTTTCAAAACCAGGTCTGACCAGTCCAAGCGAAGATTATTCAGAACTTCATATAAAACTCTCAGTCAAAAGAATATATATGTATATTTATATTCCATCTGTGTACTTCAAAATGTAAACTGTGAAAATTTTCGGGAGATCTACAAAATTTATATTCTTGTGTGTTTCTGAAGGTTCCCCTATTTGGGGAAACAATGGCCAAAAAGGAATATAATATAAAATATTTCAGTTGAAATTGCCCCGAGAAATCAGGTTCATATTCGAATGAAGGTGACACTAACCAACTACGCATTCTCACAGATCGTTTTTTAGGACGATCTTAACACAAACGAAATGATCTTGAAAGAAACATTGCACTCGGTGCAATTGTTTGTTCTAAATTCAACAAAACCTGTATTATGCAGTTCGAACAATTTTACGTCATACGTGAATTGTATAATATACTCAGTGACTTGAGAAGTGTGACACCCAGAAGGAATAATTACTTCGCTTCAGTTTTACGCAACAGAATGACTATATTTAAGGCAGGATTGAAAAAATGTGGGACACGAGCTTTTGTGCCCTTGTCAATTTATTAGCGAGTAATTAAATTCAAAACGTAGGTATTCGACTCACCTTATATGTTGGATTTACTTACATCAGCAAATTATAATTAGAGCATTCTTTGAAATCATAAAATTACGATTAAATATTGAAATTTTGAAAAATCTTATCTCCGAAAGTATTAGTTTGTTAGAGTTGAGAGGGATATCAATGGATTCTTAAAATGAAACTGCATCTTGAAAAAAATAGATTCTGAAATATCTAACGTAATAAAAATTTTGTTTTTCGTTACTCCGAAACCATAATAATGAACTTATCTGAGATATTCATTCCTCAAATCTACTCTGAAAATTATATTATATCAATTGAAAATTTCAATTATCTAGCTCATTCCGTTCGAGAGTTATCGTTTTAACGGAGGGACGGCAGGACAGAATCGATTTCGAACCAAGATATTTGAAACTATTTCAGCGAAAAATTCGAAAATTACAGACATTCGGGCAAATTGATAAGCACTCTGTTCCGAAGAACAAGAGCGCCAACATATCTCAAAAACGGCTCGCCTTAAGTGTTGAAATTTCACACATTAGCTAATATCAAACATACGCTCCGAATGGTTTGGAGATATGTGACAAAAAAACTGTTGCCTGAAAAGTGTCTATAATAATGTCTAGAACATCCACTAGACTAGAATCTTATCGGTCTAATTAGGGGACACCATGTATATATCATAAGAATCCATTGATATCAGTCCCGGCTCCCAACCAATACTTTCGGATACATGATTAGTCAAAGTTTGAACAAGAACGCCAAAGCCCCTGTCCACAGGGCTTTCCCACTTTTATTTCTTTGGTTAGGGTTATGTTACTTAAGAGATTTTTATCTTCATGTTTGTTGATAATTTTCTGAACTAGTTGATGACTAAACCCGTTTCTTTCGGCAATTTGGATAATCATTTTTTTTCTTTCTTGAAATGGTCTTATACGATTTGGTTCGACTCACTAATGAATCCGTGGTCGAAATCGATTCTGTCCGGCCGTCCGGTCGTTAACACGATAACTCTCGCACGAAATGAGTTAGAGGATTGAAATTTGCAGGTTTGGAGCGATTTCGAGCTCGTTAACGGGCAAAATCCACCAAGCAGTTTCTGAGTTATGGCCATTTTTAGTTAAAAACATTTTTTAGGAATATTTCCGAAAACGGTCACTCGATCTATCTGAAACTTATTATTGTAGAATAATGACCTTTATCTGCATGCGGAGTTTGGTATTGATCGGGTTGCCATAAGGTGTAAAAAAAATTAAATTTTGTTTCTACAATAACTCTGGAATAGAATGAGCTAGGTAGTTGAAATTTTTAGAGTAGGTTTGGGAGATGAATATCTTGGTTGAGTTCGTTATTCGGCAAAATCCATTTATATCATTTTCAACTCTAACAAACTAATACTTTCGGGGATATGATTTTTCGAAATTTCAATAATGAATCCTAATTCTATGTTTTCACAGAATGCTGTACTTAATTATTCTATCTATGAATTATTATATGATATGTGTTCTTATATGTCATCTTATTTTCCTATGAGAGATAAATGTCAAAATTATTTCTTGTTCGTTATTCTTGATATATACACCTACTCTTCTAGAAAACAAAGTATGATTGAATGCAAAATGACCAATGCTATCGTAGAATTATGAGGATGATATGATATTATATATACTTTTATGGTGATAATATAATGCCCGTGGATAATCCATATGATGATGGAAATATATTCTTTGGTAAGATAGGTACATAATCAAATTGGGTTCAGAATATCTACAGTAGAAACAAAACTGCAATATTGTCTAAGTTTCAATTTATATAATATAATTTTCAGATTAGATTTAAGGAATGAATATCTTATATAAGTTCGTTATTGGGGAGAATCGGTCTGTTTGAATTTAATTTATTTCATGTTGCAGTTCTATCGTAAGAATCCATTTATATCATTCCCAGAGACCAATAATTTCGGAGATATGATTTGTCAAAGTTTGAACAAGAGCGCCAAAGCTCCTGTCTACAGGGCTTGAATTAGTTATCGAGGAAATAATATGCCAGGTTGAACTTAACTGACCCATTGGGCTGCGCAACCTACTCCGAAAACGTCAAGTCCCTATCACTTTTCGTTCGAAAGTTATCGAGGCAACTGAAATCATACAAGGCTGCTCGGATCTCCAACAATATAGATCTGATCGTGTTCAAATTTGAAACTTGGCCGTAGAGTTATGTTTTGAAGGACCTCGCAAAATTTCAGCGATGTCAGACGAATAGTTTCTGATATATAAAATTTTTTTCAATGATTTTTAAACATTTTCTAGTGATATTCTAGAATATATTCTAGATAGATTCTTCACGTTGGCATTCTACGACTGATAACTAGGTTTGAATTGGATCGGTTTTGTAATTTTCGAGATATTGAGGAAAAAAATCAAATTTCAGTTGGCTATAACTCAAAAACCGTTTGGCCCATTCTGCCTATTAACAAAATCAAAGGTCGCATTCGGATGCTCAACCTACCCTAAAAGTTGCAAGTCGATATCTGTTTCCATTCTCAGGTTATAGTGAAGAAAATTATTTTTTTTAAATTTTCTAGTGATATGATTCTCACAAAATTTATAAGCGTCCTTAGATTTGTATTTGTTGAAAACAAAATTATTACTAGGAAACAATTGGGCCGATTACTGTTAACGAACGAACTCCGTCGTATTGGGATGCGCCACCTACCCTGAAAATTTCAAGTCGCTATCTCTATCTGTTCTCAAGTTATCGTGGCAACGGCTGGCCGGACAGCATCAAATTTGATATAGAATTCTTCATCAGTGAGTCGAACCTAATCGTTTAAGACCATGTTTAGATAAAAATTCGAACATTACAGATATTTGGGCAAAATGATAACGAGATGCTCCCCAGAACAAGCGCGTAAATAGGCAGAATTCTTCCACTTTGAATAAAACTGAAGCCAACTGAAATTTCCATATTTTCCCTTCCATCTCGTATGTTTCCATTTCTCCACTCTCCACCCAAAATATCTAAAAGTATTCCAATCAACCATAATGCCTTTCAGTGGTTTAGATTCATTCTGATTTGAACATATAATCATAATAACTTCATTTTCTTTTCACTCGAAATCGTTACTCTACATGAATACCAAATTTGAACACGATTAATTTGTATTTTTGCAAAAAAAATTGAGGAAATTCAAATGGGTATACCTCCGGAAGCAATAGCCGGATGCTGCCTATTCACTTAGCTCATCCGGCGTATAAGGCCACAAACTCTTTCAAGTCCCTTCGTATTTACGGACAGATAGAATCGAATTTAAGGTGCAGGATATGAGAAAAACTTACTTCTCAAATAATTTCAGGATACGATATTCAAGAAATTCAGAGAAAATTATCGCGTCGACATTCTACAAGTAATTACCGAGGTTTAATTGGATTGGATTTGTATATTTTTAGTTGTGTATAACTCCAGAACCATTTGGCCGATTATACTATACCTATTAACGAACTCAAACGTCGCATTCGGGTGCGCAACCTACCCTGAATATTGCAAGTCGCTATATCAAGTTCTCAAGTTATCGTATGAGATAGGTACATACTATATTTTCATAATTTTTTTGAAATTTTCTAATGATAAGATCCTCACAAAATTTCACATACGTCTTTATGTCGCTATTCTACAACCAGCAGTTAGCTTCAATTCGGAGCTGTATTTTCTGAGTTATCGAAAAAATAATATTTCAGTGGGTATATATAATCCGAAACCATTGGGCCGATTATCATTCCCAACATCGAACAACAAACACAAATGCCGCATTCAGGTGCGCAACCTACACTAAAAATTGCAAGACTCTTTCCGTTCTCAAGTTATCTTGAGATAAATAATATTTTTTAATAATTTTTGCGCGTATGTTCTGGGGAATCATTTTGCCCAAATGTCTGTAATTTTCGAATTTTTTGTCGACAAGGGAATTATTTATGTCACGATAACCTGAGAAAGGAAAGAGAAACTGAAAAGAAAACGGTTTTGAAGTTATAACCATCTGAAATTTGGTTGTTATTTCCTGGATAACTCGAAAAATAGAAAACGAATCCAATTCAACCATGGTTATTAGTAGTAGAATGGCAACGCGAATATTCTTGCGAAATTTCGTGAGGATCGTATAGCTAGAAAATTTTAAAAAAATCATTGAAAAAAATTCTATATATCAGAAACTATTCGTCGGACATCGTTGAAATTTTGCGAGAGCCTTCAGAATCGAACTCTACCGCCAAGTTCCAAGTTTGAAGACGATCGGATCTATACTGAGATCCGAGCAGCCTTGTGTGAGTTCAGTAGCTGGATGGGTGACCGTTGCCTCGATAACTTTTGAACGAAAGGAGATAGGGACTTGCAATTTTCAGGGTAGGTTGCGCATCGGAATGGGAGAGTTCGTTTTTGGGCATAATCGGCCCAACGGGTTCGGAGTTATATCCACCTGGAATATTATTTCCTCGATAACTCAAAAAATACAGATCGAATTGAAGCTTGGTTACTACTTGTAGAATATCGACATAAAGACGTGTGCAAAATTTTGTGAGAACCGTATCCCTAGACAATTTTTAAAAAATTATGAAAAAAATTGGTTCAAGCACTGACTTGAAGTCAGGAGCTTTTGCGCGCATGTTCTATTGTCCATTCTCCTGTATTGGACACTCTGATTCGAATTTACCATCGTAAATTTTTTTTAGCATTTTCTGGTGATACGATCCTCTCAAAATTTCACATACGTCTTTATGTCGATATTCTACAATTATTAACCAAGTTTCAATTTGATCGGATCTGAATTGGTTGTAAACAAAATTTGTACTCAGAAACCGTTGGGCCGATTATGCCCATCAACGAACTTTTCGTTGGATTTCCACGCGCCACCTACTCTGAAATCGTGGCAATGGCCACGAATAACGAACCTTACCGTTTGAGAACATTTTTTCCGCAAAAAATTCGAAAGTTACAGACTTTTGGGCAAAATTATAGCACGCTGTTCCCCAGAACATGCGCGCAAAAAGAATTTCAACCGTAGTGCAGCCTCAGCCTTACTTCTGGCGTTTTTGTATAAATTGCAGGAATATATTGTTATAGATAAAAACGTGTTTTCATGCTCAGGTATGCCAGAAAATGGAGAACTGAAAAGTTGCCTCAAAGAAGCGAGGAAACTATATTTTCTTTCGAATTCAACATTTCCCAAAATCTATGAAGATCTGAAATATTTTCTTAAAATCATCCTCAAGTATGAACATTCAATCATGGAACACCGTGCATTTAATTATTTTTATGCAATTGTTGTAAGTTTTGTAATTACTGAATTCGGTGCCTGTACCTAAACATGTAATTTGGCTGTATTACTTTTGTTGGCTTGAAAATGGAGAATATTTTATTTGAAATCAGCTCACCTGTGATTTGACACCATATACTCCGAAACAATAATAGTAGAAGGGAACAAAAGTACACCCTGTTCATGGCGAGTAATTCACTCAAAACGCTCGTAATCGAATTACTGAAAAGTAAATAAAAAAAAATTCATCCGATATTTTTCCGCAATAGTTAACTGAACTTGATAATCATTTGAGATGTCCTGCAACGACATACAAGTATATATGTGCCCGTTCTTACGAAATATCGAGCCTGATGACAATGTGGAGTAACTTACCTTCGAAATTAAAATGACGATTCCTTTTATGAAAGCTGAAATGCAGTAACTTCGTACTTCTGCGTTAACTCGAAAGAGTTACCAATGTTATCAATGCCAAAATATACTGCTCAACAATGAAAAAAAATGTATATATTACAGAAATATCAAAATCTTTAATTTCATTGGTTGAACGAATATCGGAATAGTTAAAAGTAGGTACGAGGGGTCAGGAGCCTTAGCGCGCTCAACCAATATATTTAGCACTGATTTGTTACACCGTACACTATTGAAATTCATGGTTATTAGAGATCCGTTAGGTATATCAAGAACTCAAAATCTCAAATGGGCCACTGAAAATTCAAAGAACGTCCCTTTTCAATTCAAATCCATAGATTTTTGATACAGTTCATAAACATTTCAATTAGTTAAATTTTTAACATATTACGTAGAAAGAAAACCTACCTAATGAACAGATCTAATTCTCGAGATTAACTAGAAAATTCCTCTCGAGCATATTATAATATGTACCGGGTTTCCCAGTATAATTTAACCCCCCCTTCAATTTTGTTACGAATGGAGAGACAATAAAATGTCCTGTACAAAAGTTGTACGAAATCAACTGAATTTTTTCAGGAAGTTTTCACGAATTGAAATATAGACAGAGTAGACAAGATATTGAGTGCAACTTTATTTTTTTAAATGAAACACATTAATCATGTTAGAAAACTATGCTCTTAGATTCAAAATTTCTGAGTTTTTTTTTAATTTACGAGCATAATCATGTTAGAAAACTATCATTATTTTTCACCGCAGAATCCAACACAATCATAAAAAAATGGGTTCAAGCCCTGTGGACAGGAGCTTTTGGGCGCATGTTCCTTGTGGCCCGTACTGACCAGTAAAGAAAATAAAGAAAAAAAGCAGTATCATGTTGAATACCTTAATATTATTCTGGAACACAAATTTTCCATTACAATAATCTTCATCTAGCTTCTATTTAGTATCAATTCCTGTAGAACGTGATCATAATAAGTGTTTTCCATATAATAAAATGTGTTTGAACTTGGTATGTAGGAAATCTGACATCAATCATTGGAATTAATTGATTTGACAAACAGCCGTCAAATGAGGTAAATAGATTTTTGTGACGATTTTCTGTGACCATAAAAAAAATTAAGCATTTCATTATTGCATTTCTTGAAATAGGTACCTTTTCAAGTCGATCAACATCGTCCTTCTTTCGACGTCTAAACTATGACTTGATTCTTTATGTTTATGTCTTTGAATTTGTTTTCGGTGGAATTCAAAGAGTTCATAGAATAATCGATGAAAATACTGAGAGAGACCCAGGAAATTTGACACATTTTGTCTTATATCTCCAGAAATTGAAATCGTATAGAGCCAAAATTTTGCACAATGTTGCAAAATACTACAATTGACGTTAGTACAAGTTTTTGTTGCAATCTGATGAATAGTTCACGAAAAAAAATTTTTTTTTTCGAAAAAATTAAAAGAAATATTTTTTTTAAAATTACCAACATTTCGATCATAACAGAATTTTGCCAAAAGTTGCGCGTTTATATCCTCGAACTGACTACCAAGTTTCGATTCAACATCTTCTTTAGTTCCTGAAATATCAGGGAAATAACCTCAAAATTTTAAATGTCTATAACTCCTAAACCGTCCGGCCGATTTTGCCCGTTAACGAACTTAACCGTCGCATTTTGATCAGAAACCTACCCTGAAAGTTTGAAGTCGATAGGACCTTCGGTGCTCCTGTTATCGTGCTTACGGCCGGCCGGCCGGCCGGCCGGACGGCACCCTAAAATCTGACACCGGATTCGTGATCAGGGAGTCCGAATTAGTCTATTAGCCAATTTTCAGCTCGAAATTCGAAAATTACAGACATTTGGACGAAATGATAGGACGATGTTCCCCTAGAACATACGCCCAAAAATGGGTTCAAGCCCTGTGGACAGGAGCTTTCTGGCGCTCTAGTTAAAACAGACAAATTATATCTCCGAAAGTATTGGTTTCTCAGAGTTGGGAATTATATCAATGTATTCTTATGATAGAACTGCATCATAAAGGAAATTCAGTTCAAATAATAGTTTATTTATCAAGATTAAATGAGCAATCTGAGAATGAGAACTGCACCATGGCAGAAACCAAATTAAAATAGCTGAAATGAATTTGACTCTCTCTTATAGAACAGGATGAAAAGTACGAGTACGAACACAGATCATATAATAAAGCTTAGATAGAATAATTATAGCATTCTGTGAAAACATAGAAGTATGATTCATTATTGAAATTTAGAACTTCATCTTAGCAGAAATAGAATTCAAACATCATAGAAGAATTCAAATTCAACAAGAGTGCCAAAAATTATCAATCCAAAACCAATAAACGAATTCTACCCAACAACGAACCGAGATATTCATTCCTCAATTCTATGATGAACGATAACACAGCTCTACAAAAAAAAAGTTTTGTTTTGTTGCCCTGGATATAATCGCAAATTTTTACGTTTTCAAGTGCCTAAGTTACGAATATATTCATGAAACTTCTAGATGTGCTCATATTTTCATGATTTTTGCATATCTTATATTTTGAACAATTATCGGTTTGTTAAAAATGAAATTTAATTTTGCAGTCATGATTAGGCTTCTGCGCAACTTTTTCGCGCATACAAACATCACGTGATCCCCACTCTCAGACCCCTTGCTCCACAGAACAGCTGAGATCTCAGTTATTTGACAATATTGAAGTACGTACACGTGAGTCTGGATAAGTTGTCATGGATCAATATTTTTCAATTACTGAATGTTCAATCTAATATATTTGTCTTGTCTTCGAAAATATGAGTTTGTCACGAAGAAAGCGTAAATATTCTAGTGATTTATTTTGTTATAAAGGGTTTTCCAATAGGGACTTGACAACTTTGAATCTAAATAAAACACATACCATTTGAGATATTTCAAAAACTTTATTATTGGCTTGAAGTACAAACATAACATTTATGAATGGAACTCGACTTCGTTCAAATGGCCACCAAGGGCCCGTTTGCAGCGGTCAATTCTCTGGACCCAATTTTCGATGACTCGGCCACACATTTCAGCCGAAACGGCCGCTATTTCGCGTTCAATGTTGTCTCTGAACTCTTGCAATGTCGTCGGCTTGTTGGCATAGACCAGTGACTTGACGTAGCCCCAAAGAAAATAGTCCAGAGGCGTCAAATCGCACGAACGGGGCGGCCAATCGACGGGGCCGTTTCTCGAAATTACACGCTCACCAAATGTCTACTTCAATAAACCGATTGTTACGTGTGCTGTGTGGCTAGTGGCACCGTCCTGTTGAAACCACATGTTGGCCAAGTCCATACCTTGCAATTGGGGGCAAAAAAATTTATCGTTATCATGGCGCGGTAGCGATCGCCATTGACCGTAGCGTGACGATTGTTGGCATCAACGAAAAAATACGGTCCAATGATGCCGCCGGCGTGAAGAACGCACCAAACCGTGATTTTTTGGGGATGCAATTGAGTCTCGTGAATCACGTGTGGATTGCTGTCTGTCCAATAACGCATATTTTGCTTATTGACAAAGCCATGAAGATGATTTTTCGATGAAAATCATGATCGTGGCGCAGCTTTTCCAGAGCCCAATCGGAGAACGTACGTCGCTTCAAATGGTCCAACGGCTTCAATTCTTGAGTCAGCTTGATCTTGTACGGGTGTAAACCAAGATCCTTACGCAAAATTCGCCATAGAGTGGTCTGACGGATGACCAATTCTCGAGAACGCCGTGGAATTGACTGACACAGATAACTAAGTATATAGATTCGACACTGGCCTTGTAACATGAAAAACACTGTTTTTAGTTCATTGGCATTCTCCAGAGGCGGGCACATCGCATGTGTCGGTATTACAGATTTCGGTTTTGGCGCGAAATTCAAATTAAGTCGGTATTTCGCTTTTGGCGCGAAATTCAAATTATGTCGGTATTTCGCTTTTGGCGCGAAATTCAAATTAATTTATTTAATGTGTATTCCGAAATGTGAGCGAAATGAGGAAAATTTCATAAGCTTGTTCTGAAATTGTTTTCCCTCACCAATTTCTTAGAAGATTCTTGTCTTTCGTAAGAGAACTTATGTTCTGTACCGAAATATAAGAATCTTCGGGGAAATTGCTGAGATGAACAAATTTCAGAACAAACTTCTGTGAATTTTCTCACTTCTCAAACATTTCGGTGTATACATTTAGTGGTCTGACAGATCTTGTTACAATAAAAGGAAGTATGAGACAGAATTACTTTTCCAATAAATCAACGTTTCCATAAAAATCACACTGAGCCAAGTTCATTGCGGTGCACAAAACCGACTTTAAAAACAAACAAGAGAGGAAAATCATGTCAATGTTAGAATCACAGGAAAACTTGAATTTGTTAAAGATTGGAAAAAATTTGCGTATAAAAAAATTTGTTCGTATAAAACTCGGTCACATTCCATTAATTGAAAGGGTAATTGTACCTCACAATCCAGTTTGTTTCGGCCTTGTACGCCTGGAAGACAGAATAACTTTTAAATTTGAAGGAAAATAAAAGGTACTATCACACATAAATTATATATATTGATATTTTCACCACAGTGAACATATGTAAAATTAATTGTGTATAAATTATAATAAATGCAAAGAATAAAACTTTAACACTAAAAAATCAGTTTTAAGAGGGCCATACTCATCGTCGGCCCTCAAGATCAGGTATGAAAAACGAGTTCTTCGTACCTCATCTAGAGGGTCGACTATTAATGCAGCCCTAAGTTTTATTTGTTTACGTAAAATACTTTTAAGCAATTAAGTAAAACTCACAATATCATCGCCCACATTATATAGTGTGCGGTGTTGAGGTATTATAACAGTAACAAGAAAAAAATAGCTATTAACATAATTAAAACAATAGTTCTCTTGCATGTAACATGAAATACCATATGTTTATGTCTTTCTGAAATCTAATTCAATACCAGATCAACATGTATGCCCTCATCCACTTTCATAATTTATACAATTTGAATATTTCGGTATTGAAAATCGGTAAATCAAGAAGCAAATTCAAATGAGGTAAAAAAACGCTTCTGAATCATTGCTATAACGGCTGACGTAATCAAAATGTACCATCTGCTTGTTACAGCCAATATGCCGACTAGAAGCCCTCCATAGGGGGCCGTATTGCACTGGAAGAAAGTGTGAAATGGACACGAGAAGAGAATGAGAGTAGATATGACGGGCCATTATGTGCAACCAAATTTCAATGACCGTTTCCTCGTTGAATATTGAAAATTTTCACGGCAGTTTCACTTTTTCAGAATTCTTATGGATATAATACTCGATTCTAATAATAAAAAAAAATGCATGCAAGAGACCTATTACACCCAAACCCAATATATACACAAATTAAACAAACAAAAACAGAAATACAGAAAGTATACCCACAAAGCTCTAGCTGTCTATGGGAAAAATGGTTTTCCTCAGCTGACTTAGTAAAAACTCAAATATCTTGTTCGCTCACATTATATAGTGTATGGTGGTATTATAACATATCAGTTGCTTAAGAAGTTGCAATTACAACTTTACAACAGTTGTATATGTTGTGAAATCATTCCCACTTTTGTCGTAGTAACCGTGCTACTGACGTTATAATGTACTAATTTGATACTGATTTACGTAGGCTATCGGTTTTTTGGATTGTTATATAGATGTCCATACAACCGATATTCATAACACTTTTGCTACGTGGGAAAACAAAGAATTGATTCCTGTTTAAAACAATAAAATAAAGGAGAATGCAGTACTGCTCCAGACAAAAGATCACCTTCAAATATGCTAACTATTTGAGGCCAGGATTCTTTTTCAATCTGCTCTGCTCTGTGCTCCATCCCATCCTAGCGTATGTCCCACATGACTATCCTTAACTGGGGCATCTCCAGGACCAAACTGAGGAAATAATAATAAATAATAAATAAATAATACAATTTTTGGTATAGGACATATATATTGTGGAAAATGTACAAGCATTTAAAATTTAAAAGAAGATCCTCTCATTACTATTGCTATTCAAAGCAATCATGTCATCACTCCAACATTAGTATTATACACTTACTTTTATGAGTTCTTGGCTCCATAATATTTTGCGTTCCTTTAGACAGTGACATTTGTAGTTGGTTCATTATCGGTTTTTGAAGTTGATGGTTGGTTCCATACATCATCAAGAACTTTTGAGATACCTTCAAAAGAAAGATGAACTGTTTTATATTTCTTAGAATTTCACAAAAATTTTAAAAACAAATTCAAATTATTGTTGTCAATGTATAGCTTACCTGAAACACCAAGTGTAGGAACTGCATGCATAGCGAGCCTTCTTCTTCCTCCTTCTATCTTGTAACAGTCTCCAAATGTGCATGGCATACATAATGCCTGTTATAAATCTGGTCAATCAACAGATAATATTTCCCAATCACTTGGCTTGATAATGTCGATCCACGTTTTAAAAAGACTTGGATTGTTTTTAGGAAATCGATGTCTCATGCTAACATTATCCTCACAACCATATACACAACATTTGATCCATTTTCCCATTTTTACGATAAATTTCCAAACACGAGCTCGTCACTTACCAATCGATATTTTGGCTGAACCTCTTCGGTCGAAGGTGCGAATTCAAATTCACTTCAATTTCTACCTGAGTAAACAGTAATTTGGTTTACCTGCCATAGAAACGATCAGGTATCTGTGCAGGTATCTTATCGGTATTCTATGGATCCAAGTACACATATTTCATCGGAATAGTTATAATATAAAATTGTCCACTCAATAAAAATATATTTATTTGAATAATTTTCATAGTTGTAAACAAGGTTCGTTGACACTTTCAGAAATTAATGACAAATCCATCACATTCTGAATTCTGTAATTCTGTAATTCTGAACGCGCAACAGAGTCATCTATCGAATCTCATCCCATGGAAATCATGGAATTTGCGCAGGCAGAGACATCTCTAGAATGCCAATGAACTAAAAACAGGGTTTGGGGTGGGGGAAAGAGAGTGTCACGACCCTGTTGACTGATTTGGGTCGTCGGCTACGGAGGTCCGAACGGCAGCGATGTTTTCGTTACTGCGACCGGTCCTTTGTCTCACTGGCACCACAGAACACAACTGGCACGACAACATCCAACAGCGAATATGTAGACTCAAATTTTTGCACCAAACTTGAAATTGCCTGTCTACTAGCGCCCGCGAATTACGCCCGCAAATTGGAGTTAAGGCTCTTAAAGTTGCGGTTACCGATTCCGAATTTCGGTAGTAAATTTTTATAAGTTGCAAACGTTGTTCGTTCGTGTACTTCACCATGATGAAAATGTTCACTTTACTGAATAAATTGACGTTGACAGTTCGATGATTGGTCTAAGGGTGCGTTCACAAATTAATTAAATTAATTAATTAAATGGGGTCAAGTCCCCATTGGAAAACCCGATATTTGCGGTGTAAATATGTCAAAAAAACAAAAAAGAAATATCACATCATAAGGCAGCAAATTATGAAGAAGTTGTGCAAAATATGCTGACAAACTTTAAGACTTTAGGAGCAAATATGAGTATTAAATTACACTATCTCCGCAATCATTTAGATAAATTTCCGGATAATTTGGAAATTATAGTGAGGAACAGGGAGAGCGGTTTCACCAAGATCTGAAAGTGATGGAGGAAAGATATCAGGGTCGATGGATTGTCACATGATGGCAGATTACTGCTGGTCTTTGAAAAGAGATTGTCCCTCGAAAAATTATAAAAGAAAAGCCCATAAAAGGCGTTTTATGGAATATGGAAATATAAAAGATATTTTGACATTTTCCTCTTTATTTACTTCGATGTATCCTAATTTCTCGAAATATTACTGACATTATAAATATATCTGTTATTTTATTTCTCTTTTTTTGATTTTTGTAATGTGAAATGAAAATAATGGTTTAAAAAAAAATCAGAGTAAATCTAGCAAAATCATAGATAGTTTCATGAATTGTGTGCATGAATGGACCCAAAATCATTTTCATATCTAGGGCAACAAAACCACTGATGACCAGTGTAATATATATCTTTCCTCAAATATACTCCAATACACCAATATTCCAGTTTTGTTTTTAGTGGAGATATTCTGAACTCAATATTATTAACTTACCATTCCCATCATCATATGGATTGATCATCGGCATGAAAATATCAACCAACAAAAAGTATGATATTATATGAGGAGTAACTTTTCAAAACGCATTATGTCCAATTTGGGCGAAATTGAGTTTGAAGCGGATTCAGAAATGTTTTCTATTGCTCTATAGCCCTATGTAAACAAAATCTTCCAAATGGCATTATGTCCCTCTGTAATTCAAATCCAAAGTATGTAAGCCGCATCGCAATGAATTATGTTTACGTTTGCATTTTTAAAAGAAATAAAATATAACCAAAAACATGTTTTATCGATTTGCTCATGTTAATTAGGTTACAGGCCAACACTTACTGTGCAGACTGTTTTCTCTAAATGTATAAAAAATCGCAGCAAACAGCATTATTTTCAATTTCAACCACATCAAAACGCATTATATACAATGAGATGAATCAAAACGCATTAAGTCCAAACGTTTTTTACATTTTCTGTGTATATCTGATCAATATTGATTTAAATGAGATTAGTTATTACCTATAGATGTAAATTTCTATCAAACAAACTCGACATACTCAAATTATAAGCCAGGGAGAAAGAAAAAATCGTTTTTCGTTGATTCCCAATAAAATGGTTTTTGGACTTAATGCGTTTTGATAAGTTGCTCCTCATATTATGATTCTCATATTGATACCATTACTGGAATGAATGACAATGAGACAACGTCAAAGTTGACATTATAACAATTCATAGAATAGCCACAGAATAATTCTATCATTGAAATTTTGAAGAATCATATCTCCGAAAGTATTAGCTTGTTAGAGTTTAAAATGATATGAATGGATTCTTATGGTAAAACTGCTTATTGAAAAAAATTTTAATTTGGAATTTATTCTGTCAAAAAAAAATTTTTTTTTTGTTACTCCGAAACCATCTGTCAGATTTTGCCCAATAACGAACTTAGCCGAGATATTTATCCCCCAAACCTACTCTGAAAATTTCAACTGTCTAGCTCATTCCGTTCGAGAGTTATCGTGCCTACGGCCGGACGGCCGGCTTGATCAGTGAGTCGAACCAAATCGTTTAAGACCATTTTCATCGAAAAATTCGAAAATTACAGACATTTGGGCAAATTGATTAGCACTCAGTTCCGAGGAACTAGAGCGCCAAAAATAGGGTTCTCATTTGAAAAACAGAAATTATGGCCCATTTTTGATCACAATTTTCGATACAAAATTTGTAAATTTGTACACCCTGTGGTGATATTTCTGAAATTCAAAAGATGCATGACCTTTTCACATTCTTCCTCTTCGATGTTGTAAAAACGGTTCATGCTCTGGATGTTTAAAATAAGAATAATGGACATAATACTGACTAAACATATTTGATTTATTTTCCGGTTTTTTGGCGCTCTAGTTCCTCGGAACTGAGTGCTTATCAATTTGCCCAAATGTCCGTGGTCGAAATTCATTCTGTCCGGCCGTAGGCACGATAACTCTCGAACGGAATGAGCTAGACAGTTGAAATTTTCAGAGTAGGTTTGTGAGATAAATATCTCGGCTAAGTTCGTTACTGGGCAAAATCGGACAGATGGTTTCGGAGTAACAAAAAAAAATTTTTTTTTTTACAAAGCAAATTCCAAATTATTTATTCAATAAGCAGTTTTACCATAAGAATCCAATGATATCATTTTTAACTCTAACAAGCTAATACTTTCGGAGATATGATTTTTCAAAATTTCAATAATAAATCGTATTTCAACGTTGTCACAGAATGATATAATTATTCTATGAATGAATTGTCATAATGTCAACTTATTTTCCTGAGACATGACATTATCTAATCAATCGAAGAATTGTGAACGAAGAGCCAGAGACAATAGCATCCTTCTATTTCTCTATGTGATCAGCGCGATACTAAAACGATCCGAGCGGACCAATCAGCGCTGACCGTCAGCGCTGACCGTCAGCGTGACAGGAAAACCAGCCTAACTCTCGAACGGAATGAGGTAGGTAGTTGAAATTTTCAGAGTAGGTTAGGGAGATGAATATCTCGGTTAAGTTCGTTATTGGGCAAAATTGGCCAGATTTAATTTGATTTCTTCCATGGTGCAGTTCTCATTCTCATGATTGCTCATTTAATCTTGATAAATTAACTATTATTTGAATTGAATTTCCTTTATTATGCAGTTCTATCATTTATGAATACATTGATATAATTCCCAACTCTGAGAAACCAATACTTTCGGAGATATAATTTGTCTGTTTGAACTAGAGCGCCAGAAAGCTCCTGTCCACAGGGCTTGAACCCATTTTTTTCGATATTTTGAAAACTATTCCAATGAATACAATGATTCCAAAAGAAATGTATTCAGCATTGAATACTTGGTCATACCAGGAATGCGAAACTGGAAGAAAAATTATTTTCATCAAATTTATTTTCACTCCCTGTATATCCAGAAGTGCTTGGGCTTCGAAAATATTTTAGCTCGGTAGAGTATTTCAAGCGATATCACAATTTCAAATTTCAGATTTCAAATATGTCCAGTTCTCCAAAAACGTCTAATAGGCACTCGAACTTGGGACACCCTGTATATGCATGTGTGGGTATATATCTCTCTCATTTTGAGAACTACAGAGTCTTAAATTCTGGGAACAACATGGAAACTCAGTAGTCAGTTGTCAAGTGGTAGGCTGTGATAAATCAATTAACTGCATTGGTAATGCTTCGTTTTTATTGTTCATCACATAAAGTGAAAATGTTGTTACCAATGGAGTATGTGATATCGTTACCAATGCAGTTAGTTGATATATCACAATCTCCCACTTGACAACTGACTGAGTTTGCCAGGTGGTTTCCAGAATTTAAGACTCTTTAGTTCCCAAAATAAGAGAGATAAACCAACATATACATATATATTCGAAATCGGGGGAGAAAGAGCTAGCCAAATATAAAAAATATATAGTGTTGCATTAAAAAAAATGAAGTCGCAATCAATATCTTGTCCACCCTGTATATATTTTAATTCGTGAAAACATCCTGGAAAAATTCAGTTGATTTGGTACAACTTTTTTAAGGAACATTTTTTTTTGAGACTCCATTCGTAACAAAGTTAAAGGGGGGTCAAATCATAGTGGGAAACCCGGTAGGTACCTACCTATAATATTGTTGGACTATTTCATCAGCCGCTTAGAAATACCCTCCCGAGGAACTCACCACTGGTAGGTGGTAAGGATGCCCGCTACTGCAAATGAGTTTCCTCAGCACGATATATTCAATTTATCATTCAATGTTTAAAGAATCGACTCAAGCATGGTTTTCTCTAGCCATGTTCTCACACCCATTGTTTTTTTTATTTGAAATTATATTGGCGATCTTGTTCCTCGGAACAGAGTGCTTATCAATTTGCCTGTAATTTTTGAATTTTTTTATGGAAATGGTCGATTTGGTTCGACTCGCTGATAAGAATTCGTGGTCAAAACCAATTCTGTCCGTCTGGTTCGGCCGGCCGACCGTAGACACGATTCCAGCTTCAGTTTGGAACATAAATATCTCGGTTAAGTTCGTTATTGGGCAAAATCGTCCTGATGTTTTCGGAGTAACGAAAAAAAAAGTTTTTTTTTACGTTACAAATTTCAAATTCAATTTTTTTAAGAATCCATTGATATTATTTTCAACTCTAACAAACCAATACTCCAATAATCGTACTGAAGGCCGGACGGATCGCCGGACGGCTGGACAGAACCAATTTTGACCTCGCATTCTTCATAAGTGAGTCGAAATTAATCGCTTGAGACCAATCTCGGCAAATATTCGAGGAATACAGACATTTGGAAGAATTGATAGGCACTCAGTTCACTTGAACAGCGCACCAAAAGAGGAGAACAAAATAAAATCATTTCAAGATAAATTCAATATCTCAGGAGTATATCGCCAAGTAATGGGCATCGATGAAATGAGGAATCAAAAACATTATTATTAGGTATACCTAGCTTTTTTGTCAGTCAATAATTAATCAAGTGGACGAGTACAGTTTATTTTTCGTTCTAGTTAGCAACCGGTCACGTTCTCTTTTTTGGCGCTCTTGTTCCTAAGAACAATTTGCCCAAATGTCTGTAATTTTCGAATTTTTGGATGGAAATGGTCTCAAACGATTTGGTTCGACTGATCAAGAATCCTTGGTCAAAATTGATTCTGTCCAGCCGGCCGTAAACACGATGACTCTCGAACGGATGGCGAGATAGACAGTTAATAGTAGAGTTCAAACCGGGCTCTATCGTGTCACCCCGTGGGACCTTCATTGCTAAAATGTATAGACCACTGGGTATCATTCTCCATACCCTTACAATGTAAATTCAACTGGTCGTCAAAAAATCGTCGTATGCAGGAAGGGGTGGGGGGAATTTTTCCAAAAATTGACAAAAAATTTTTTTCTGTTCATGGTCATCTATATACGGTGAACATCACTCACACAAACTTCTGTTGAAATATACGATTCAGAAATATTTTGTATTAATTGTCAAAAAAGTCGGATACAATGCTCTTAAATGGAATTCCTTAAGATATAAACGCTTGCCCTGAACACCCATATTAACTATTATGTTCCACTCGGTTTTACTCGAGATCTGTTAGGATTATCGAAAAAATGCTTTATATGAAAGGTCTGCTCCGAAAACCAACGATTCAGATGCTTCTTTCAAAATTACAATAGGTAGAACAGTTTCCTCACAAAATAAGAAATTGTGTTATTAACTCCCATTAACCGAAACCGAACCTGGAGACGCTAGTAAGGCGCAATTTGTAGCGTTAGTCCATGTTAGTGGCGACCTTATGGATTTGAGCTTTGATCTATGCACATAAGGTTCGTTATATCTATCCGACCAACTTTACAGTACTATTCCTGCGTGCCTTCAGAACGCATTTTGAAGATATTGTTTAAATTCCTAATTTTTTATATATATGAGAATTTTACATATAATTCATATATATTTGATTTAATTTTGTTAATTCGTTAATAAATATGCAAATATGCGAGTTCAAACTTATATTCATTACTCCATAAATCAATTTTGTGACGTAATATTAACACATTTTTGAAATCATCGTTCATTCTCATTAGTAGTAACAAGATTTCCTGAATCCTAGACCAAAAATCTAGAAAAGAATTAAGAAGGTATATAGTTGGTATCTATGATATTTAGGGCCTAAAAATTTCTTACATGTCATGATTCATCTAATTCAACTATCACTATCACATGAAGAATCATTAAGGGAAGGAAGATTTGAAAAATTTTAAGTACTCGTATTTGCACATGTTTTTGGGCCATACATTTGCAGGGGCCAATACACGGAATTTGTTTTCTTTTACAGGAACACATTGATCCTGTGCAATCTGAAATGAGAATTTCCATTTCATAAAGAATATTTACGGATCTGATATTCGAAATAATATTTACCTTTCCTACAACTGCAGTTGCTAAGGATAGATGTTTCCTTAGGTAGGATTGGCATCGTCGTTAATTTTGGCAGAAGTTTTCCATTTTCTACATACCACCCACTAAATATAGGATCCGGTAAAGATGGTCATGGTACATTAGTAATGTACCATCTTTACCGGATTAAATACAAAATTAAATCAAATATATTATATGAATTATATGTAAAATTCTCAAATATATAAAAAATTAGGAATTTAAACAATATCTTCAAAATGCGTTCTGAAGGCACGCAGGAATAGTACTGTAAAGTTGGTCGGATAGATATAACGAACCTTATGTGCATATAGATCAAAGCTCAAATCCATAAGGTCGCCACTAACATGGACTAACGCTACAAATTGCGCCTTACTAGCGTCTCCAGGTTCGGTTTCGGTTAATGGGAGTTAATAACACAATTTCTTATTTTGTGAGGAAACTATTCTACCTATTGTAATTTTGAAAGAAGCATCTGAATCGTTGGTTTTCGGAGCAGACCTTTCATATAAAGCATTTTTTCGATAATCCTAACAGATCTCGAGTAAAACCGAGTGGAACATAATAGTTAACATGGGTGTTCAGGGCAAGCGTTTATATCTTAAGGAATTCCATTTAAGAGCATTGTATCCGACTTTTTTGACAATTAATAAAAAATATTTCTGAATCGTATATTTCAACAGAAGTTTGTGTGAGTGATGTTCACCGTATATAGATGACCATGAACAGAAAAAAATTTTTTGTCCATTTTTGGAAAAATTCCCCCCACCCCTTCCTGCACACGACGATTTTTTGACGACCAGTTGAATTTACATTGTAAGGGTATGGAGAATGATACCCAGTGGTCTATACATTTTAGCAATGAAGGTCCCACGAATATCTGTTTTAGAGCTCTTTTCATGCCTTGTGAACTCTACTATAACATTTTCAGAGTAGGTTTGGGAGATAAAATGTCTCGGTTAGGTTCGTTATTGGGCAATCAGCGTGATGATTTTTTTACATTACAAATTTCAAATTCAACTTTTTTTTAAGATGCAGTTTCATCATAAGAATCTATGCTTAGAACGGAAATAGATAGTGACTTGAAATTTTCAGGTTAGGCTGTGCATCCAAATGCGACATTCGAGTTTGTTTATAGGCATAATTGGCCAAACGGTTTTGGAGTTATACCCACCTGAAATTTGGTTGTTATTTCCTCAAAAACTCGAAATATAAAAAACCGATCCAATTCAAATATGGTTATTAGTTGTAGAATGACAACACAAAATTTCTTGCGAAATTTCGTGAGGCTGGATGGGTGACCGTTGCCTCGATAACTTTCGAACGAAAGCAGATAGAGAATTATTGCAATTTTCAGGGTAGGTTGTGTGTCCGAACGGGAGCGTTAAGTTCGTTTTTGGGCTTAATCAGTCCAACTGATGTGTCGGAGTTATACCCTCCTAAAATATTAATATTCCATTATTTCCTCGATAACTCAAAAAATATAGACTCGATCGAATTGAAGCTCGTCAGGAACTTTTGCGCGTATGTTCTATTGTCCATTATCCTGTATTGGACACTACTAGGCTCCGCGAATTCTGCCGAAACGTTCCAGAGATATTGAAGTCTTTTTGAAAAAAAAATTCTCTTAAGATGCGATTCTCTTCAAATTTTGCATCCTTGAGATTGTTAGTCGATACCCAAATTAACAAATTTCAACTCGATCTGATTTGTTATTATTTTGGAAATATTGAGAGATCCAAATTCCACATAGGTATCTATACTTAAATTGATTTATTGATATTTTTGCGCGTATGTTCTGGAAAACATCGCGTTATCATTTTGCCCAAATGTCTGTAATTTTCGAATTTTTCGCCGAAAATGGTTTCAAACGACTCCCTGATGAAGAATTTGAGGTCAAATTTGTTTCTGTCCGTCCGGCCGGCCGTTGCCACGATAACTTGAGAACGGAAAGAGCTAGCAACTTGAAATTTTCAGGGTAGGTGGCGGGTGGCGTATCCCAATACGAAGGACAAGTTCGTTAATGGGCATAATCGGCCCAATGGTTTATTCCGAGTAATGATTTTGTTTTCGACCAATATAAATCCGATCGAATTGAAACTTGGTGAATAGTTGTAGAATATATATAAACCTTAGCACGTTTGTGAAATTTTGTGAGAATCGTATCGCTAGAAAATTATTAAAAAATATTATTCATGACACGATAACCTGAGAACGGCAAGAGATAGTGGCTTTAAATTTTCAGATTAGGTTGTGCATCTGAATGCGGCATTTGAATTTGTCTATAGGTATAATCGGCCAAACGGTTTTGGAGTTATACCCATCTGAAATTTGGTTGTTATTTCCTCAATAACTCGAAAAATACATAATCGATATAATTCAAACATGGTTATTAGTTGTAGAATGCCAACGCGAAAATTCTTACGGAATTTCATGAGGATGACGTATAACTAGAAAATTTCAAAAAATTATTGAAAAAACTCTATATATCATAAACTATATTCGTCCGGCATGGCTGAAATTCTGGAAGAGCCTTCAGAACCTAACTCTACTGCAGAGTTCCAAGTTTGAACACGATCGGATCCATATTGTTGGAGAACCGAGCAGCCTTTTTGTGAGTTCAGTAGCTGAATGCGAATCGTTGTATTTTTGCGAGAACCTTCAAAACGATGAATGTCATGATGACATATTTTTGCGCGTATATTCTGGCGAAAATCGCGTTATTTCATCACAAATCTATTGGAGATGATAGCCCTACATTAGGGTCCTGTAGCGGTCAGACCTGGTTTTGAAAGAGATCCTCCTTAGGGGGGGGAAACTAAAGATTGAAGGGATTTCTATGAACAAGAGTGAATATCTTTGAGAAATAGAGAAGGCAATTCTTCTTCAAGAGATCCATGCGCCTGCAGAGGAGTATATTTGTGAGAAGGGACTTTTGAAAGGTTATGTATGATTTTTAATATGATATCGCTGAAATTTTGCTGAAGGTTCAAAACTTAACTTTAAATTAACCACACTTTCTGATATTGTGAGGTGAGAGGCTCATTTGTCGATTTTAAATCTCGTGATGGGTAGAGAGCCATTTTAGGCCAGTTTATGGCGCTCTAGTTCCTCGGAACTGAGTGCTTATCAATTTGCCAAATGTCTGTAATTTTCGAATTTTTGGCTGAAAATGGTCTCAAACGATTTGGTTCGACTCACTGATCAAGAATCCGAGGTCGAAATCGATTCTGTCCGGCCGGCCGTAGGCACGATAACTCTCGAACTGAAGGAGTTAGAGGATTGAAATTTGCATGGTGGGTTTGGAGCGTAAATATCTCGGTTAAGTTCGTTAATGGGCAAAATCCATGGAGCGGTTTCAGAGTTATGGCCCATTTTAGTAAAAACATTTTTTTATGAATATTTCCGAAACCGATCACTCGATCTATCTGAAATTTAGCATCAAATTGTAGAATCATGACCTTTATACGCATGTGTAGTTTTGTATTGACCAGGTTACCTCAAAGTGTCATTTAAAAATTTTGAAAATAAAAAAAAAAAATTCTACAATAACTTTCGAACGGAATGAGCTAGGCAGTTGAAATTTTCAGAGTAGGTTAGGGAGATGAATATCTCGGTTAAGTTCGTTATTGGCCAAAATAGGCCAAATGGTTTCGGAGTAACGAAAAAAAATTTTTTTTTAAGTAACAAATTTCAAATTCAATTTTTATTTAAGATGCAGTTTCACCATAAAGATCCATTGATATCATTTTCAACTCCAACAAGCTAATACTTTCGGAGATATGATCTTTCTAAATTTCAATAATGAATCGTACTTCTATGTTTTCACAGAATGCTATAATTATTCTATCTAAGCTTTATTATATGATCTGTGTTCATAGTCGTACATGTCATCCTGTTCTATAAGAGAGAGTCAAATTCATTTCAGCTATTTTAATTTGATTTCTTCCATGGTGCAGTTCGCATTCTCAGATTGCTCATTTAATCTTGATAAATAAACTATTATTTGAATTGAATTTCCTTTATGATGCAGTTCTATCATAAGAATACATTGATATAATTCCCAACTCTGAGAAACCAATACTTTCGGAGATAAAATTTGTCTGTTTGAACTAGAGCGCCAGAAAGCTCCTGTCCACAGGGCTTGAACCCATTTTATAACTAAACTTATAATTTTCTTTACTTTGATTATTTAAATATGATATTAATGCCAGTAATTTTTTTCTATAATAATTATGTATTCTTCTCCCAAAGAAGAATTGAAGGTAGACAATCTGTTAATTTTTTCATAATTGCTTTCTATCCTGGCTTCACGAAAAAAAAATTGGTTTAAGCACTGACGTGAAGTCAGGAGTTTTTGCGCGTATGTTCTATTGTCCATTCTCCTGTATTGGACACTCTTAATCGAATTTACCATGGTGAATTCTATTGTCTATTCTCCTCTATTGGACACACTTAATCGAATTCACCATGGTAAATTCGATTAAGAGTGTCCAAATACAGGACAGTCTTATGTATCTATTATTGAACGGTTTTTTTCTGGGTTTTCTCTCCTCTGAAACTCTGAAAAATATCTATATAATAAAAATTAATTATTTTGTGATTTGCTTCTGCGTACCCGTATAACAATTCGTTATCGATTCGTTAGAGGTAGAATATCTGAATGTCCGGTACGCTAACGAAAAATCGTTATCTGAACCAGCAACAAAACGTTATCAAAAACCTCTACTCCTTTGATAGAGATCAAATAACGAAAAACTATCATCCAAACGGTAAAGTTTTAATACAGAAATTCTTTATCGAACAGATACCTATTTTGGGAGCAAGAATTAATAAGAATTACGGTGGAAAAACATAATTTTAAACGTTTTTCTTATATTTCTGCGTTACATCGTTCGGATATCTCAATCATCCTCTCATCTTACCCCTATTACCATTAACTTATTGAATTAAATTTTCGTTCCTCACTTAGATTCGAACCTGCTTACTTTAGCTCCAATATTCGATCTGACCACCACCTTACCAATCCATCCATCCACTAACCTTGTTGTAGAATATCACAAGTGCGTGCATTTTAACGACTGATTGTTGCAATGGATACACATAATAAAATAATGCGATATAACTGTCGATCGGAGACTGAATATTCACGATTAAATCTTAGAAAAAAAAAGAAAATGGAAGCTCGGCATAATAAAATTCGTAGAAATAATGGTACTTATGAAAATTTCCGTAATAATGATACGATGAAGGAATGCTGTGGAAGGAATATCAGTGTAAGAACTGCATCAGTTTATTTTACATTTTTTACTCAAACGCTATAATCAAGACTACGTATCATAATTTATTTTGATTTGTTACCACAGTTATTGAAGGCATAAACATAAACAATAACATTCCCTCCAGTGATGACAGTACTAAGCTGTGATACATAAGAGTTCACACAGGACCTGTAAGTGATTAGCTGGTAACTGAGGATACAATACCTATTGCTAGTGATCTATATTTATATTATCATGAGCTTTATTCGAATAAACTTGCCTGACCATTTTCGACCCAATGGACAGAAAGACAAAATATGTCCTTGTTGTGGAAGTAAAAATGAACTTACTGTAATGAATGCCAAAATAACAGTACATACATAGGAAACCTATGAATAGTAGGACATTCCCGATTTCAACAATGATCTGTTCCTTTGTAGTGTGTATTAAATTAAAAAGTATTAAATATTGTAATATCATTGTATCATTGAATTTCAACGCAACAACGCATTGTACCTATGCGTTTGGCATGTGAGATTTATATTTCATTATTGAAAGGAAAGCAGAGAGTACAGTATAGAGTAGAAGCAGAGTATTAATGGTAGAATTATATTAGTTTTCTCTGAAAATTGTATCTATTTTCTATCGATTCATCGTTAATTTTCGATAAAGAATTTAATCACGGGATAGTATAGAACCTATGAAGTTTTTTGATATAGGAATATCTCCGAATATCGTTATATGTTCTTTACAGAGGGATTAAAGATAACCGTTAGCGATTTTCTTACTGAATGCGTAGCGAATAGATATCGATTATCGATACAGATATTGTTTGTAAGATCTTTACCTAGTCTTTGTCGAATTTATATATTAGGTATCGCTATAATGTATACAGATTATCTTTAAAGTTTGGATATAGATTCGATAGAGTTTTGCTTTAACTTTTAGAAAGTTATTCAGTCGTTACGATCGGATAACGAAATATTCGGACGATAACGAATTGTTATACGGGTAAGAAACACAGGATATTTGTCAGAAGCAATCAATTGAACAATGTTGCCTAACAAACAACAACGAAACAACATCAACGAAGAAACAACTATATTATAACGTTTCGGAGTCTATATCAGACTCCTTCTATGTAATAAACTATAATGGATAGTGCAACAAAGGGCTAGGAAATAGGAATGCGATCGAATGGTATACCTAACATATGTCAGTATTATTCCCGGCTTTCGAAATACAGTATTAGTGAACACGCCTTGGAGTAACGAGCTAGTTAGCTATTGCTCCGAATTATATTCGAATTTCGATTATTCCAAATCGGAATATCCCAGCAAACACACCCGTTCTTGCTACATCTCTGAGGTATATAAAAGATTTATCTCTGATATGTATGAAAATTAATATACCATTGCTGTATAAGTTTGAGAACATTGCTCTTTTTATATATCTGTTACATTGATAGAATAATATAACCTCAGTTATGTATTTGCTACATATCAAAAGCATATAACAATTCTACCATCTGGAAACATATGATATTTATGTAACATATTTATATTCGCAGAAATGTAAACCATATATATAACAACGATGTAACATACATATTATTTTTGTAATGTAACTTTTTTTATATTCTGGATATATTGCTGGAAATGCAAGATTGATATGTTATTAGCTTGACTTGCAAAATTAACCGCCATATTGGCAGTCTTAGGTTGGCGCTCTTCCGTTCTAAACGACGCCTTGCCTTGTGGATGTTTAATTCCTGACATTCTTCAGTCTGTTATGAGAGTTGAGTTAATTATTTGGGATAAATATATAGTGCCAGTCTTATCTTTGATTAAATAGTGTAGATTTTATCTAAATTCGCTGAGTAAAATTCCATGAATGTCTTCTGGTGACCAAATTCGGGTAAGTTTTATATCATACTTGAGTGCATTTTCCAATAATTAATTAATAATACGTAAGCTATAGTTAAGTCTTGCATCACTCATGAATATGCATTCCAAAGACTGAGAAATATTAAATATTTTTGCAGGTGACGCAGGTGTTATTAAGGACCTGAAGAATGACGTGCTCAAATAAATAAGAGATCTATAAATTGGACTGGGGTAACACCTATAACTTGGAGAGGAAATATCAACTCTGGTGAGAATGTAGATATTATACGGTTTATAATGTTTATATAGATAGATATAGATACTGTTTCTATTTAAAACTTTCGAAGTAGGTAGCCAATTATTTATAATGTATATAAGAGACGTAAATGTTTTCTAGAATTGTCTACTAGACAAAAGCGTAGATTGAAATCTTAGGCTTTAAATTATTGTTATTACTGACTACATTTTTTCTAAATTAGTTTTTGGTAATATATTCCCAACTGAACTTACATTTTCACTTTTAACCTCATTTTAACCATTGAAAATTGAAATACGAGTTTTTTGTATTTTGTTAGTTTCCAATTTTAGATCGCATGAGGGGTGGGAGTAGAAAGTTTAATAACTTTAACAAATTTAGTACATTTGATGAACATTTTCTAAGATCTGGAAAACTAGAATGATCTCTATTATGATTATGATATTTAATGAACATATTCATCCAATCAAGAAGCCTCGTAATTAAATATTCTTGATGATATTTTTTTATTAATCCATATTATATTTTGATTTAGATTTTGCATCACAGCAGAGCTGCTTTACAGAGAGCGCAGAATTTGCAAAATATGCCAGTAACTGGATAAGGCTCAGCTCTTTGAGACATAAAAGACAGAAGTGAAGAAAGAGTATGCATTCTTTTATTTTTATATTTATATACATTAATCTTTTTGAAAGTATGTACCAATAAATTTTTTTCATTGTTTATTTATTTGTTGATGCATTTTATTTTTTATTTGTCATGTGCCAACTATTATTTTGAACAAAAATAAATATTAATATTATTTGTTTAACAGATATGGCATATATCCAAAACCCCAAAAATCAACATGCAAGCCGGAGAATACAATACGAATACAATATGATCTGAGTCAGATTATTATACAGGGTGTTTTCGAAGGTGAGTCTTTTTTTTACAGAAGGTAGAACTCATCAAATTAAGTCATTTCACCAAAAATTGCATATATGAAATATGCATATTGTATATATGCCATTTTTGGTGAAATTATTCAATTTGATGAGTTCTACCTTCTGTAAAAAAGGCTCACCTTCGAAAACAACCTGTATAATAATCTGACTCAGATCATATACGTCTCCATTGTGCTGTCGCAGTTATATTATTTCCTTCTGATACATGCGATGTATCAAGTTCGATACAAATTATGTAACAGAAGGCCGTCGCAAGGCAGTCATAGAGCGCTTATTGTAGGTTACAATTAAAGAACAAGTATGGTACATTGTTATATAGCATAGAACCATTAAGTTATATGTCTGATACATAGGTTTGTCATATAACATATACATCTGCATTGTGCTGTCGCAGTTACATTATTTCTGTATGTTACATGTAATGTATCAAGTTCGTTACAAATTATATAACAGAAGGCCGGCGCAAGGCGGACATAGAGCTCTTGTTGTAGGTTACGATCAAAGAACAAATATGGTACATTGTTATATAGCATAGAACCAAGTTATATGTCTGATACGTTACTGAGATGAATTTGTGTTTGCTGGGATCCGACTATTTAAATATTCTACTATAAAATACTAAACCGCACTATTCGAATATTCATAATTCAAAAATTTCGAGCCCTACTCTATATGTTGCCTGCCACCCAAAACCACGATCCTGTAACACCACCGGATCAGGAGATATCGACCCTTTCATCCGTGAACCCACCTGCCAGGATTATGTGGCTTGTGGCAAGCAATCCAGCCTTTAGATCAACATGCATTCCATGGAAGATGATTTTGACTCAGATCTCATGCAGATTCTTGGAATGAAAAAATATTAACTTTTCGTATTTTTTAATTTGATTGCTATCACATTAACCAAACAGCTAAATTAGTATATTATTTAGTACAATTATCAAAGTAAAGAAAACAACTTGGCTTGAGTCTCACAATATATTAATATCAAAACTCAATTTCTAAACAGTTTTGAAAGTGGGATGAGACCAGAAACACATGTCAGCAACGTATTACATTGTGAAGATTAAGCCAAATTGACTAATTTAGTTCAATAATTTTTCAAAAATTTTCACCAAGTGATTAGCGAGAACTCATATGTTGTTTAGTACACGTTAATTACGAATTTAATTGTTCACGATGCCTATACTTATTACAGTATATACCTAGGAATATTTATTGGGGTGTGGCAGTAGCAAAACATTTCAGTTTGGGAATTCACTCGTCAAAAATATATCTATCAACTCGATAATTGGGTTGAACACTTACAACACATTTATTACATTTTACTAATGCAATTATACTAACGTTTCAAATCGTTGTCTCAATGCTTCAATTGGATAACTCTAAAATTTACTATTTATGGGTTTTTACATGGATGAAGTCCCTTAATTTTCACCTATTTTATGCTAAAACTAGAAAACTCTCTTAACATAACAACACGGACATATTCAGTAGATGTTTGAAATGGCGCATTCAGGTTTAGTGTTAAAACTAGTCAGGTATGCCTACCTTTGTTGTAAAATTTGAGGCCCCACCATTTAACTGCAACAAGTGGATATTTAGAGTACATAGTTTTAGCACTCTTTATTTCGCACTATTCAGTAGATAGCGGCATTCCATACCTACCTAACTTAGCATAATATTTCAATTGCGTTTTTCTGAAAACTACAGTTTTTGAGATATCCAGTCGTAGCATTGAGTGGACGATAAAATCAGACTGACAAATAATGAAATGTGAAAGTATTTTGGTAATTTAATATTATGAAAGGTAACTTCTGGTGTATTTCATATATAAATTTTAGTTGTATAATAATTGTATTTCAACCAAAGATAAAGAACTATTAAATTTTAGGAAATCTCTATTCCTGTACCTTTCCAGGAACTGAAGAAAATTAATAGATTGCCAATTAGCACAGTACAGAATATTATTTATATCAGAGCTTTACTTCATGAAGCCATCATCCCTTCGATATTAAATTTGTATGAAAAAGCTTGCCATCTATTAATCAAAATGAGTGGTAACTAATTCTTTAGCAATTCAACATATTTGGTAGAATCTATATGAGTTCAGATAACTTAAAAAATAAAGGCATTTCATACAACGATTAAATTTCAATTTGTTGAATCATTATTTCTTGAAAATGAATTTCCATCAAGTAGAGACCGAATAAAACAAAAATAAAGATATATAAAATTTCATGCGAGATATATTTTTGGGTTTGTAAACAGGAATAATTTCTGGAGTTATCCATGTATTACTGCATTGATCAAAAAGTGTCCGTACTAGCACATAAAAGGCGCCACAAATACAAAATCAATTGAGGTACAGTGACTATAGTCACAGTAAATTAAGGCATTCGATAGCGCCATCCCAGAAGGTTATGTATCAAAATTCCATGACAATCGGAACACGCGTTCTCAAGTTATAGCTGTTTGTGTCAAGTCAACCGACTCTGGTGTTTTTGTTAAAAGAAGGATTAGAGAGAATTTCATGTGTTGGTAGGGCATTGTTTTTTCATCGGAGATAATGCGAAAAAGATGGCTTAACTATTCGGAGTTTGCTCCAGGGAAATCAACCGTCTACGGATGGTATAATGAATGTTCAACGCAGTGGTTGCCCAAACAGAGCTGTTAACGGAGAGAACTTAAAAAAATCCGGAAATTTGTTTCTACCGACCTCAAAATGACAGTGAGGGAGATAGCAGAGAGTTCAAAGTTATCATGATATGGCAGTGAGGTTACTATATTAAGACGACAATTTGTGTATGGAAAACCTTAACACAATGTAATAAAGCGTTTATTAACACCGGATCAAAATCAATATCGAATCGACAATTCGGAGGACCGTCTGAAGCTTTTTAACCATAATAAAGCGCATTTTTTGCTCCGGTATGTGGCCATGGATGAGACCTGGATAAACGATTACACTCCAGAGTCAAAGCGGTCGTCAGCTGAGTGGGTTGAGGCGGGCGGAAGCATTCCGAAGCGACCAAAGACACAACAGTTGGTGGCAAGTATTCTCGGATGCCCATGATATTTTCTTTATTGACTATATTGAGAAAGGAAAAAGAATAAATTCAGAATACATCACAGCGTTATAGGACCGATTGAGCGAAGAAATAAAGAAAAAAGGGCCCCACATGTCAAGGAAAAAACCACTGTTCCAGCAAGACAATCCACCATGTCACAAGTCAATGCCCCACCCCCCCTTATTCGCCAGATTTCGACCCCAGCGACTACTGGCTGTTCGCAGACCTTAAAAGAATGCTCCAGGAAAAACTTTTTCGCACCAACGAGTAAGTCATTTCCAAAACTGAGGCCTATTTTGCGATCAAAGACCAAGCATGATATAAACATGGTGTCAAAAAGTTCGGGAAAAGTGGGATCGATCGTAACGCCTTAGATGGAAATTATGTCGACGAATAAAAAAAAATTTTCCGAAAATTCTTACTTAGTCTGGAAACTTTTTGACCCATGTGTTATTTCTGAAATCTTCAAAGAGCTGCCGAAGTTGTGTCATTATTTGGTTTGGATCAACTCGACTGAGTGAAGTTATGAAAAGTTACTAATTGTGACAATAATAATAATAATACCATACAATTAAAACATTTGTAGAGTATCTCTGCTGTTATTATCAAAATATATGTTACCATATGTCCTAATCTTAGAACATAGAATATTAGTAGTTTTATGTTCGAAGGTCCTAATAGACCACATTAGTTAGGTTAGGCGGGAAATTTGAATTACGATCCATCCGTGGATCCGAGCACTGAATTCCCCATGCATTTCTTATGAACCTAAAGTTTACGCGAATTTCTCGCCTGTTTTTAGATACTTTGTCTAATTTCTTAAGGTTTATTTCGGTTGAAATAGATTCTTTGAACCTTTCTCAACCATCTAGAATCAAGTTTTCATAACAAAATTGTATATTTCCAAAATAATTAATAAATATAAAAGTGTTCACCAAATTCGATTGACGTATGTCTTAGCTCACTCGAAATCAGTCAAAAATAATAACATAACCCTAAATCGACTTTGTAATGCTGCACAACAGAACTAATCTACGACATATGGTAATCTTTAGAAGTACACTGGCTTCAATTTTGATTTAAGAATAAATTGAAGTAGATTTTGATGTGGAAATAACATGAAAACATGCACTAATGATGAAGGTACCCAATACTTGATGTCTCTGTACTACATTCTCTTTTAAATAGGGTGGATTCATCTCAAAGTTGAAATTCCTTGTTAAAACATTTTAATATGGATCTCCCGCCAAGAGAATGATTCTAACCTAACTAATGTGGTCTATTGGGAAGTCATCGTACGGCCATGCGTCCAGCGATGGTCGGACGCTCGTACGAGCATAAATCAAACCTAGGAAACATAGGAAGGTGTCCAAATTGATTCGGACGACCGCATTTCCGAATCAATTTGGACACCTTGGTTTGATCACAGCCCACTATGAGATAGCCTGGAACAAAGTCTGACAACGCCGCAATTAATCGTCTCTTAGAGGCATACTCCTTCAATGCGGTAGCGCTGGATTTTGATGAAATTTCGTTTTTCAAATGATTTACTGTCGAAAAATGATGAGGACTACAATAAGGTCTTATTTATGATGAATATTTACCGATAAAACAGTTTAAAACAATGTAATTACGAGATGAAGTGTTGTGATTTTGGACACTTTGGGATTAAAAAAAAAACTAGAAGAGAGCACGGATTTTCAACTTCAGATTCGTTATCTACAACCCAAAATTAGCAAGTGAGTAAATTTTCAGGACGATTAGACAGTTATGGGATGATACAAGTCTATGTGAATTCAGAATATCAATTCAATGCTACAAAGACTAAATTCACATAAAATTATTTCTTGATCTGAACTGTGTAAAAATGTTGATAAAACAAATTGATAAATTCCGAATCTGAATCCCCATTAATTATATTTCTGTAGCGGGAAATGTTTACTTATTGATCTGAGGTTGAGACCATCTGCTCGGGTAAAGGTAAGATCGAAAGGAAGAATCCATTTCAAATAATGCAGAAAATCTGAACATTTTTAATGAATAATTTAAGAGGAATAATAAGGCCCTTATTGATTTCAACTGAAGCATCTACAGATGCAGACTTTTGGAAATTGAATACATATATATATAAAAATAAATAGATTATTTGAGCTTCTTGATCTCCTATCCAGATGTATCAATTTTTGTTGAAAAATTATTAGAAAGGTCATCAAAAGGATTTATAAAATCGGAAGAAATGAAAGTTCTATTTCACTCATATTTCTAGTCCATCTTGTTGTCTATAGTCTGAACTGAAATGTACTCATCTCCAATAAGTAGAAATAATCCAAAGGAAATTTCACTATTTACACAATGCAGTTTAAAATCACAGAACATATATATATCCGACCATATTCATCACTGCATTGCATTAATTCACATTTGACACCGTTGTACAAAAAAAAATACCACGAAATGCCCGCGAAAAACAATAATGGTTAACTCCAGAATCAGAATTAATCGTCCATTTTTACAATAACAATAGTAGCTTTCTATTTGACGCTGTATCACTTCCAAACTGATGCGAAATCAGTTTAAACCAGAGAAATAGAGGGATTTCCGTCTATTTCTCTGGTTTGAACTGATTTCGCATCACTTTGGAAGTGATACAGCGTCAAATAGAAAGCTAGGAAACTAACAAACGTACGTCTCTGAGCTGTGTTGCCATTTTATCATCTTCCAGGCTAGTAGATATAGTGGTTTGGGGTTTGATTTATGCTCGGACGAGCGTCCGACCATCGCAGGACGCACGGTCGTACGATCATGTCCCAATGAGGACATGTCACATGCCCTATGTCCTGATTGGGACATGATCGTACGACCGTGCGTCCTGCGATCATGTCCCAATGAGGACATAGGGAAATATCCACATTTTTGTTTTATTTATATGAAGGAATTGATCAATCTTGTAAACAGATTCAATCAGAAAAAAGGTTTGATGTGTTTGTATAAAATATGTGGTCGTGTTCCTTTTGGAAAAGTTCAGTTTATCCTTATTCTTCAATTTGCTACTGCTTAAAAACAAAATGATATATTTCCTCATACAGTCATACCTACAAGTGTTACATAACAATGGTAAGAAAACATTAAATTATAAATTAGATTGTAACCTACAGATCCTATTACCAAGAAAAAACAATATATAAAATATGAATATGATTAAAACAAAATATAAATATGAAAAAAATATTTATGATATACTACAACCTCTACCATCAGATGCTTCTTCATTTGAAGTATCAGTCAATTCTTCTTCAACAGAATTCTGAACAATTATTTCATTGAGCTTTTTCTCACTTGCACCAACAGAAATATCTTTCTTCTCTTTTTTAGAACCGTGGCTAATGTTATCCTGATTTGTACTATTATGGCGAGATCTGTTTGAAGATGGAGGCGATGATTTCTTTAAAGTTGCTGTCAGAGTTTGTTGATATTCCACGATTTGCATCTGTTGGTGTTTTGTAGTGAGTATTTTCGTTAGGACGGAAATTTGATTCTGTATAGCTAGCATAAAGGTGCGGTAGGCCAAACTGAAAGATAGATACTTTATTAGTTCGTTATTTTCTCAAATGAGGTGGAAGGCAGTGCCCCCCACTGTCGCACGGTGAGATACCCCCATGTTTTGCTATAGGCTCCGCGAAATGATCACTCACAGGCGACATATTGGCGTGTTAACGTGTTATTTAGTGCTCCAGTGAAATTTTCTAATTCTTGCTCAACATCAGTTGATGATTGATTTGATTTCAGTTGAAGAGTGAGTTAAACATACCAGATAGACATTGATCATTATTTCTGTTCTCTGAACACGGCATTACGATAATTTTGCATTGTTTATTTAGGCATTTCAGTGCGAATTGATAGCAATTATTGTTCTTATTCGATCGTCAGTTTGATGACCTTGACCCATACATGCCGATTTATTTACACATATCTTATTCTATATCGCATATGGTGTACCTGCAACGTTTATCGAGTGTCCGGGCGCGTATTTATGTAATACCTGTAGTTCTTCAACTGCTTTGCGTGATCCTATCTCTTCATTAAGTTTTCCTTTCCGAGGCCTTCCCACTCTGTCGAAGTCTTCCCTAAGGGCCCAGGGAAGTGAATAGTATTGTAATTGTTTCCACCATCCTTCCTTCGATTTCTTCTTCAGAATGCCCCGTAGCTGCACTTGCTGTAGTAATCCCATTGCGGATTCGAACACCTCCGCCACATGTTCTAAATGCAAGAAGTCTTTCCATTCGGACTGCGTCAACTTAGGCGGGGGGGAGCTCGAGTTCCTGAGGGAGAGTAAAGTTAAGTGGTGCTGCCCCACTTGTACCTCCAGCGAGCGAATGCTCCGTAGTAATTCAGGTGGATCCAGAACTATTTCACCATTACATAGCTCCTCTTCGTCAGAAACTGGAACGACATTTACATCAAGGCATTTCGAGCTCCTGATGGAACAGATGCGCATAATGACAGCAAGTTTGGAGCGCGTTGAGAAAAGACAAGATGACCTTATGGCACGTCTAGATAAATGTACTACTGCAATTGATGACCACTCCAAAACCCTAATTTTGCATAAGTCAGAAATCGATACTTGTAAAAGTGACGTGGCAACATTGAAGCAAGCTCAAACTGCGGTCAACGCGAGCATCTCATCACTGACTGATAAAGTCTTGGATCTGGACTCGGGAGCAGCTTCTATAAGTGGCGCAGGGGAGGTCATTGTTCCTGAGGTTGTGGATCGCGTGAAGCGGTCGTTCAATCTGATTATGTCCAATGTCCCTGAGACAGATTTAGCAACAGACAACGCCACTGTATCACGTATTTGCGACCTTATAAGTGCATCTTCCAGTAGGTACATCACTAATATTGTTCGACTACAATCTAGAGATACTACTCGACCCCGTTGGATACGAGTTTCCTTTGCGAGTCCTGACGTGGTTCAGACCATACTCAGGAGAAAGAGTTCAGTGTTGGGTAGTTCTCAGTATCGTTCAATAAAAATTCAGGATGATAAGACCAAAGAACAATTGACTCAGTTATCTTCTTTGAGGGCGGAATTGAGGGAGAGGTTGACAGCAGGTGAAAATGATTTGACCATCAAATATGTCAAAGGGACCCCGAAAATTATCAGAACTTCTTCATCCCCCACCGTTCAAAATTCAAAAAACTCTACAACCTAAATTCTTGGCCCATCATATACACCAACGCGCAGTCACTCTCGTCCAAGCATTCAGAAATCCTTGCGTATGCGCAATTACACAATCCTCTTTTAATTTTCATCTCCGAATCTTGGCTTTCTTCATCGATTCCCGACTCAGTAGTTCACATCCCGGGTTATTCTGTCCACAGGGCAGACAGTCGTGACGCACCTGGATATCGGGGCGTTTGCATATATGTTAGCAACCACATAGAAGATTCATATAAAATTGAATCGGTATGTAATGACTGGACCGATATTGATAACATTTTCCTGAAAATTTCCAATGAGCTATTCTCTGCCTTTGTCGGATGTATATACAGACCACGTCCTTGTGGTGCGGACAGTAGTTGCGTTGGTTTTCTTTCCACTGTATCCACAAGGTATGATAACATTTTCATCACAGGAGATTTTAACTGTGCCGACTTAAAGTGGCCGGTTACGCAATTACCTTCTACATCGTCCCCATCATTTATATATGCGGAGTTCGTCATGAGTACCCGTTTGCAGCAGATTGTAACGCGTCCTACTAGATATCGAATAGGTCAAACTCCTTCTACTCTTGACTTGGTATTTATCTCCGATCCTCAACTCACATCGGAACTGAGCTATCTGCCACCCTTTGGTAGATCTGATCATGTCACCCTTTCCACTGAATTACAGTTCCGTCCTATAAGTGCCCACCATCAAGAAATGAAAGCCATTAAAAAGATCAACTATGACAACATCAGTGTGGAATTGCTGAGGCTTGATTGGAAGTCGCTGCTTACCCCACATGACAGCATTGATGCGCAGTGGAAAGCTTTCATGACTCTGACCAACCGAGTTGTCACCTCGAACACCTGCGTGATATACAAAAGGACAAATCCATTGAAGCCTTGGATTAACGACTACTCATTTCATCTCATCCGAAAGAAGAAATCCCTATGGCAGAGGTACTTGCGAACTCGATCAACAACCGAGTATAGCACGCATCGTAACTTTTCGAACTATCTCTCGACTTTTCTTCAAAATTCAAAAAAGGACTTCGAAAATAACTTGGCCTCATCTAAAGACAGGAAGAAATTCTTCAAATATGTTAAATCGTCCTTGAATACTAATGTGAGTGTCCCACTTATCAGAGATGACACTGGTAACTTATGTCGTGGTCCCGAGGAGGCAGCTGATATCCTCGCAAGGTCGTTTTTTCAATCTTATTCTCCTGAGCCACTCGGTCCCCAACCAACTCCACAGTCATCTCGAGGCTGCTCCGAGATATCGGATGTTGAGATCAATGAAGCAGTTGTGGAGCATCACCTTGCCGGATTGAACGATTCATCGTCCCCTGGTTGTGACGGAATCTCACCTGTCCTTCTGAAACGCTGTGCCAGTGCATTTTCCATCCCACTCACCATCATGTTTCGTAAGTCAATCAACTCGTGTTCACTTCCAGCTGACTGGCTCTTCGCTTCTGTAACTCCAATATTTAAGAAGGGAGATAAGCTTTCCCCTGAAAACTACCGCCCCATAAGCCTGCTCTCAACTGTCTCAAAGGTGCTGGAAAGAATAATTAGCGAGCAACTCCTCAAATTTTCTCTAACCAATGGAATTATTCCCGGTGAACAGCACGGTTTTGTACCAGGGCGCTCTACTACTACGAACCTTCTAACTTGCATATCTGACTGGACTAAGGCACTGGACACCGGCCAGCCTGTGGACGTTGTATACCTCGACTTCTCAAAAGCTTTTGACAGGGTTCCACCTAACCGTTTATTAACAAAATTGGAGCATGTGGGTGTTCGGGGTAGGCTGCTCTATTGGATAGGGGCATTCTTGTCCAACCGTTCATACCGAGTGCGTGTCGGTGGTACATATTCATCATCTGCCTGGCCTGTTTTGTCTGGTGTGCCCCAGGGTTCCGTTCTGGGGCCTCTACTTTTTCTTCTGTTTACCTCAGACCTTCCTCTCCAATGTGAATCGACCATGTCACTCTTTGCCGATGACGTAAAGTTATATAATGACCCAACATCAAACTACGCTACCCTTCAAAAGGATTTGGATAACTTGAAAATCTGGTGCGATACATGGTTGCTTCCACTCAACATAAGCAAGTGTCACGTACTTCACATAGGCAAAAACAACCCTCGGTTACGTTACGGCATCGGTGGCGAACATTTGGCTCCCGTCTCCCAGATTGTCGATCTTGGTGTTACCGTTTCGGAGGACCTAAGCTGGTTAGCCCACATAGAACGAATCTCAGCTAAAGCAAAACAACTTACATACTTGTTCTATAGATCCTTCAGGGGCTGTAATGACCGAACCTTTGGGACAATTTACAAAACTTATGTTCGACCTGTACTCGGGTATGCTGGTCCGGTCTGGTGGTGTTCGACGAAGGGTGCCGCTGAAATTCTTGAATCCACGCAGAGATGGGCCACCCGCATTCACTATGGTTTCCATCGACCTACGTACGAGCAGAGACTCTGTGCTATGGGGTTGACATATTTTGAGGAAAGGCGTATGCGCGGAGACCTAATTTTTTCATTTAGAGCCATGCAAGGTCACTTCGGTGACTGTATTCGCAATGTCTTCACTCTTAACACGAACAACCTACGAGGGCATGATTTCAAACTTAACCGGGAAAATTTCAAGTCCTCTCAGCGTCAATATTTTCTTCCCAACCGCATATTTCACAACTGGAATCGTCTGCCTGGCGAGATTGTCCGATCTTCCTCCGTGAATGGTTTCAAGAATGGTTACGACAGGTGGAAGTCATCATGACGGAAGAATACTGGATACTGCTTTTTTTAATTTGCCTTTTCATTACTTTCTTCTATACTGCTCTGTTTTTGTTTGTTTCATATTCAGTTCACATAGCCAATTGTACGTCTGTACTATCTTTTTTTAATATTAATTCTCGAGTTTATAGGTTTATCCTCGACTCGGATCAATAATGTAATAAATAAATAAATAAATAAATAAAAGAAAGAGATTCGGAGGTTAGCAGATATATATATTGTATATTGTTGTACGGGGTAACGTTGCACTGCGACCTGAGGGTATATTGTGCCCCACGTCAGAGCTGTTGATGTCATTACCATCCGCAGCTCGAATTCCATTCCAGAGTTCTTATGAACTCCAGTATCTGGGATAGCTTCAAGGAGGCTACGCTCCTGCAGATTTCTTGCCCGAAGCATTCCTTGTGTTGGTTTAAGATGGCGAGGCATTCCGTTATCAGGTGATCTGGAGTTTCATCTTCCTCCCAACAGAATCGCCACTCGTCAGTTTCTGCTAGCCCTAATCTCATCATATACTTCCTAAGGCAGCAGTGCCCTATGAGGAAACCAGTGAGGAGGTGCAGCGTGTTCCTACTGAATTCCAAGTATTTCTTGGATCTGACAGTATCAAAGTTCCGGAGGAATTTCTTGGAGTGATACATTCCGAGGAGAAGATACCTCTTTCGGTTTCTTCTTTCATCCGGAATTCACTTTTGTAGGTGTATCTACCAACCCAACAGTAGGGTTCCGGGCCAATAAAGGGGGTTTGTGCTCCTTTCTTGGCAAGTGTGTTGGCCTCATCATTTCCTATGATTCCGCGTGAACAGGAACCCAGACCAAGGAGACCCTGTTGTTCTTGCCTACTTCATTGGATTTTCCTCGGCCCTCCCATATAAGCTTGGACTCGATAACATGGGAGCTCTGAGCTTTAATAGCAGCTTGACTGTTTGAGTGGATTGCTATATCACATCTCTGATAGTTTCCTTCTAGGTTCATTTCCACGCATCTTTCTATTGCAAGTACTTCTGCCTGAAAGATGCTGGGATATGAGCCTAACGATAGTGAGCATTTAGTGCCTGGTCCATATACTCCAGCGCCAGCTCCTGTAGTGGTTTTTGAACCGTCTGTGTACCATTTAATAGCGTTTATTTTAAGAACTTGGTTGGTGGATTCCCTGTCCCAGTCCCCTACCGAGCATCGTAGAGATGTTCTTTTCGATGCTTACTTTCATAATCATTTTGTCATTAGGAAGATTGGCTGATGAAATGTACCTGGTAAGAGAGGACCAGGCTTTCTGGTTTTTAATAATCTCATTACCTGTTCTGAGAATGGCTTCATGGGCCATTTTCTCTATCACTAGATGTGAGATTTGTTAGAATCTCAAGTGCACACACAGGTAAGCAGATAGTCCGCTTTCAAAAGGAAGTTTTCGTTTTAACCATGATGTCGTTCCCGGGCGTAAAATGTTCGGGAGTTAAACTCGCCTTCGGTTCGGATCTCCGAGAAAGGTTATGTCAGGCAGGACAGCATGTAGATTCTACTATCAATAATACCGTACAAACCACGATATAACGCAGAGCAGTAACAGGTTCATTATCGACTCATGTAACATAAGATGCATTGACTCGAACAATGTGAATGTGGCCGCGCACAGATATGGCTTGTCAAAGAGAAGAAGCAATTAAACCCGGCAACCTGGGTATCATGTGGCTCAGACTCAAGCCACGTGGCCACACTATTTATGTGTTGCGTCTATCGATTTCCAAATGCAGCAAGATTCATGGAACATCTATAAAGCAAGATCGACTGGATTCATATCAATCAACCATGCCGAGGTTATCGTATTGGGCGACGCTACACACTCCGGACAGAGTAGTAGTACACGAGTATGAAAGGAAGAGATTCATAGTCTCTAATTAACTATCTTTTATTGTGACTGGGGGAATGCTTGGCCCTCCGGATTGGATTGGCTGTTGTCAAAAAGTCTTACCAAACAACAAATACAAAAATTTGTTAGCATACTTTAACGTAGATAAGTAAGGATTTTACGAACCTTTAAAAGCTCCGACCTGTGAAATGGCCCGCTTTCTAACTAACAAGTATCCATACGTTCTTAGCCACATATTGTTCTATATATGTAGGAATTATATTTCCACCCTTGTAGATTTGAGATTAGTTTTAAGGGTGAAGTAAGTTGTTCGTTCAGTGTTCGTCCAATCAGTGTTGAACAACACCTTGGGAGTACAACCCTATGAGAGCGGTGAAAAGTCAGTAGAAGGGGTTATAACGGGGTACCCCTGGTCGCGGCCAGTACATCGGACTGTCGAATTGGTTGAGTTGAGTTGGGTTGGAGATCCCTTTAAGACGATCATAGACGTGAGAGTCTAAGTGCGAGTGTGTTAAGACGTACGACGTAAAAGTTGAATTATCAAGACGTTATGAGTCTCAGCAATCGACTATATTTTATGTATTTATGATTGATTGATATGTTGACGAATGAATACATAGTACCTACTTTAAATAAATCCTGTAGATATGTATATTAGCATACAGCGTTCTGTTTATGAACCCAAGAGTGTAGGCAAGATTTATTATACCCCTAGACAACGATAAAAATCCTAGATACATGCTGAAAATTTTAGCTTTGCTAAAATGGCTTAGGTCTGGGGGCTCCCAGCTCTCATTTTATTAGGAAAGTAGATGAAATTTGTTTATAAGAAATAAATGCATACAATTTAATAAACTCATTTTCAAAATACAGTGTGAGTCTTTAAGTTGTACATTAATTTTAACCATAGATTCCGCTCATCAAATAAAGCACATTTTTCATCTACCATTTTTCCAGATTCGGCACAAGAAAAAAGATACAGGCTGTTGAAAAAAAAACAGTTTTTCTTTTGTAGCTTTGACATGGTTATTCAGAATTGAAGGAAGTTTTTTATAACTATGACACATAATATCCAGTTAACAATTTCTCTGTTTTATCTACATTTACTGGTTTCCTCGTTATAGACTCGCGAATACCTAAAACTATGAGAAATTAGCATAATGAAGGTTATCTTGACTCATCTTTGAAATACCCTATCTTTTTAGAAAATTAAATTATTCTTCGCATTTCCTCCTAAAACGTACCGTTTCAAGGATATTCTTCATTGAATGTCATAAAATACGAAAAAAATTACAGAAATATACCTGCTTTTATCAATCCGAACGTGTACTATAATCACAGATGATCTGCTCGAACTAAGGCATAGACTGAGTATTGATTTAAAAGTTGACACATACAAATTCAATTCAATCTTGCTTGTTTCCAAATTGATTGGTTATAATTACCATCTTAAAACGGGAAAACTTAATAACTTATTCAAACTTGATTCGCAGGGCAGTTATCTTGAGGGAAACAGATGAATAGGCTTATCATGATCTGTATTTCTATGAATTTTTCTCTATGTATCCCCAATAGTGAATATGAAACTTTTAAATTATCTGTTATCCATGTCATCTGAACTCACCGTTAGACTAACGATATATTATGTGTCTAACCTAATATTCTAATAAAATAAAAATCTCCCTGTGAGTGTTGTGATTTGTAAAAATTGCAATTGTTTATATCATGTACATTTATATGATGCGAATTTAAATATTTAATGAGTGTGAAAATAGGCAAAGAAGATATTGTGGATTATCTTATAGTGGATATTTAATGTAAACCAAGTTGCAGTCAGTGTTTCAATATTCGTTTCAAAAATGCAGCTAAAAGATTATTAAGAACCATTTCATAAAAGTTGAGTGAGTAAATAAGTTTTCTCAATCAATTTAATTGAATTTCGAGCATAAGATGATAAAGCATTTAAGCACGTTAAAGACAGTTCAGGGTTGGATTAACACTGAGCCGAATCAGGAAAAATGTTAAATGGAAAAGGTGTTTCATTTGATGGGAGAAATGCATGGTTAAAATTAATGTACAACTTAAAGACTCACCCTGTATATCTTGTAATCAAAAGATCAATTTCAATATTTTGTGGCATAAACGAATCTACTTCGCGACATACTTGGCTGTATTGAAATTGGTCCTAATGTATTTTACCTACCATTCTGTATTAGTCCAATAATGAAGCAACAATAAATGCTGCCTAAGTCTTGTTACTGAGTCAATGGATTGATCTGTTGACTTTGCTGCATTTATAGTTCGAACAACTGCCATGGCATCTCTGAGTAAAATAGATATCAACAAAGACCACTCTAAGCAACTTGCTTCCAAGAACAATTGTAATAGATACCTGAAGAAAATAAATAATTAAATATAGAACATTGGAATAATGACTCAACTATTCCAACCTTAATTGCACCTCTGATTTATGATTGCCCCTTCCACCTGATTTTGCTAGGTGTTCTAAAATCTGAGAGGAAGGAATCTCCCAATTTTCAGTACTAAAGGAGTCAGATAAATCCTTCTCGTCTCCCAACGTAGAACTTGCTAAGCTAGTTACAGATCCGGCAACATGAGATGGAAATTCTGTAGTCTTTTGTCTCAAATTTAATGTAGTACTAAATAAATCATTTTTAGGCAACGATAGAGAGCAGGGTGTATTCTCTAGTTGATTTTCCATTTGGTTTTTGGCACAAATAGTCTCTTCTTCCTGAGTTTCCTGGTCGCTCACAACGATATCCAGCTCTTCGATTTCTGTACCTATTGTCTGGCTGGACAATTCGTTTTTACTCATTTGTCGAGTTAGCCCTGAGTATGGTTGACCTTGAAAGCTCATATAGCCACTATCTCCTACTCGACTGGATACATTCAAATAATGATCCACGTCTAATTTCAATGCTTTCAAATAGTCGGTTATGTTAGAATTCACACTTTCTGATGGCGACTGAGGTACTGAAAATGATAAACATTACAGGCATCCAATTTTAAAGAGGGGAACACTGGAAACATTGTATTCAGACAATTGAATGTATATAAGGTGGAAAATTTTAAATCAGCGACTATCACAAGACCCGCATTAGGAATTTAGAGGTACCTATTAGTGATGGGACCTCTCGAGTGAAAATAATCGAACATTTCGATTATTGAAACATCTCGAGATATCTCGAGATGTTCTGAAAAATGTGAGTGAATTCATTCAAATGATTTTCTGTCGTCTATCATATACATATATATACATATGACATCCAGATGAGATAATACTCGACTCGAGCAAGAATTGAATGAAATGAAATGAGATACGAGATATCTCGTACTCGTAATTCTTTCGTATACGTTCTGAATGTTTTGATATTTCCTAGTTCCTTTGGCGATCCCATTTGTCATGCATCTGTCCAATTGAACCGAAAATATCTGTCAAATCCGAGTGATCCGAGCGTGTCAATGGAAATCGCCATAAGTATGAGATATGAAAGGTTTCTTTAACAATCGATAGATTTTATGGCTGCCATCTGGATTCTGGTCGGGTGCTGCCGAAATAGTAGCCAGTGAATAATTTTATTATTTATTCCATTGCAAATTGAGGTATTCATTATTATTCTTATCTTATTCAGTAGCTGATCGTTCAAAATATTCAGATATATTCCGTTTGTTATTAATTAAGAACTCGGACCCGGAGGTTCGTTCAACAAGTATTTTATCGTTATTTTTTTAAATATTTGTATAAGTGGCATTTGATGCTTGTAGATAGCTTCAATTGGTTCAATTGGTATTATGCATGCATATATTGAATTGACTCGAATTTTATTTTCGATAATTCAGGAACTAATTAATTGGAGAAATGAAAAAGGTCATAGAAAATTCAATCTGGACGTGTAATATATGATTAAAAATATGTTTTTCGGCAACCGTCCGGGAAGTGCCCACTTCCCGGGCGCTTTTTCTTTGAGAAAGAAAAGCTTTTCCCGGCCTAGTCTGGGAAGTAAGTACTTCCCGGACTAGACCAATTCAAAAATCACCAGAAGAAAATAATCGATGCGAAACGGAAACTTTGCCGTCTTGTTGTGGCTTCAACAAAAGGAATTTAAATATACCAGGCATTTCAAACAAATTGAATCCCTTCAATATTAGTAATTGCTCGAATTTTAATATAAATATTAATATAAATAATAATTAGAATGTTTGTTAACATGTGATATTTTCTGTTCTGTTTAATTTTAATAAGAATCAAAATATATAAAAAAGAAATGAGTCGTCTCATTGATTTGTTATTCTACACGGTTGCCGAAAAATATTGTACGCAACACGCCCGGAAAAGGTTTTTTTGGACTCATAGAATTCTAGGACGAGCGTAAGCGAGTCTATTCGTCCAAAAAAACCCAATTTTCCGGACTTGTTACGTAAATTACTATTTTGCGAAAAACAGAATGAAATAAAGTAAAAAGTACAAATTTCATTGACATTACATTTCGTCATTCAGAAAAATTATTTGGTTTACATTTTTTTGGCGCTAATCTATTACGGCGGATGTTGGTTAATTATCCACATTTCGAAAATACCCTTTCCGACGGAACTGATGTTGTATTATTGTATTTAGTGATTATGAATAGGTATATAATTGTGCATTCTATAGGGAATTTCAGGTTCAAAATAATTAATTTCATAGCTCCATTCCCTTTCGAACAGCTGGAAAGAAATTTTCAAATATTGGCCCTAAACCAAATAGCATAATAAATAAATAAGCCATAAAATTTGAAACTTAATACTGTAGGGAGCCGACGCAATTATATTGAAGATAAAGGATAACCTAAGCCGCGATGAGAACTGAGTGGAATACCGAATGATCAATATCTCGAATGATCATTCGATTATTGAAATCTCTCGAGAACCTATATATCGATTATTGAAATCATTCGATTATGCCCAACTCTAGTACCTATATGCTGAATTTGGGATCAGATCTGAAACTATTCAGGCTGAATATTGTGGTTTGTGTTATTTGGATTGAATTGAGCAGAATAGTGAAATGAACCGTCAGTACCCACGAGGTCCAAAGTGCTCAGAGGATGTACATTTTTTTAATATTCTACTCGCTTATGTGATTTCAAGTCGTTTTTACATATTGGGTACCTTAGAATACCTTGCGCTATTGTATTTCCTAGACATAACATCATACAGTTGAAGTACCTAACCTCCACTTAATAAGATGAGTGTACAGAAGGTCTGTTGAAAATATTTTATTTCAGATAAGCACTGCTTTACATTAACGCCAAAGTACAATCAATTATATAATTTGTATTTATTTATTTATTTAGTATAATAAATAAATAAATTTTGAATAATATAGTTTGAAATTTCTTCTGAAAAAATTGCATTTTTGAAAATGCCTTAATATGATAAGTCCGGTAGATTTTATTTTACTAGTAAAGTTATAGTTCTTAGTGGTTTTAGTTTGATTTAAATACTGAAATGACAAATGACGACAAGGCGTCAACAGAGTTACCCAAGTTTCATTAAATATGTTCTTGTCGAAGATGGATGGATTTTATTTATGAAAAAATTAATATTTAGACTACTTCGAGAATGTATTTTCCGAGAAGGGCAAACTTAAAAAGAACTGTTGGGTAGTTGGAAAGCTAAAATATCAACTTACCTGATGTATTATCACAAGAAGTAATTGTGACATTGGGATAAGGCCATTCAAAATCATAATGAAGTTTTTTGAAAGCTGCAACAAAGTCATCAATCTTTGCTGCTCGATCCCGCTCTTTACCTAACCAAGTAACCAGGTGGAAATCTAAATGAGCCGCAAAATATCCTAAATATATAAGGTGCTGACTAGAGAGCAATCTTCTCGCATGTTTCTGGAGTATAACATCGATAAAGAATTCCTCTGCAGTAGAACTTCCAGCAGCCCTACAAAATGGTTGATATACATAACATACAGATAAAAAAAAATTAAATCTTTTTATATTGAAGCCAAGGAATTTTAAGCCGGAATAATAGCTGTTTGTTACGAAAATCTTCGCAAATCAACGAATATCCATGTTTATTAGGCTGCTTCAGGAAAGAAGAAATTTTTTTTCTCAAAACCCACACTGAAATATCTTCAGGTTTTAACTGTTCAAGAAATGAGTAAATTCATAAAAAGAAATTGAAACATTTTGTTTGACATTTTTCTTCCATTCGTTGACGTTCTCTGTTTAACTTTAGGCTTTCTCTGGCATTTTGATTCATCGCATAGAAGAAGGATCGACAAGTTCAGAGCGTTCTGCCAATAGGGTCTCGAAATGGGTTCGTATAATTTTAATCGTTATGCATTAGCACCCAGATGATGTCTATGATTTGCCGAGAGCAAGAACAGACGCGTTTCAGACTTACGCACGATTTATGTCGTTCCGTGCAGTGCAGTTCAGTTCGCCGTTGCCGTTGGATGCAGTTCGTTCGTTTTCTAGGGTCAAGTTTATTAAGCAAAAAAAATAAATAAAAAATTAAACCTTTCTTAATTCATGAACCCACAGTTCGCAGTTCGGCGTCGTTACTGACATTGTCAGTGCACCTAACCTTAAAACCTAATGTTACTTCACAATAGTTCAGAATTGTTGAGCTAAATACTAATAATTATTATTTTTATAGTCCTTGTGTTTAAGACGATATAAAAAGGTATAATTCTCGGCGATTTCAATGAGGAGGGCAGTTCCATCATCACCATCTTGATAGACCTTTCTAAAGTCGCTACTTTCGTCCATTTCAAAGTCAGTTCAGATACACACAGAATGGGAAGAACGTTCCTCACAAGCAGCTATGTGGATTATTAGAATCGATTTTAACACAAACTCTGTTCAAAATCTAATCGCCATTGAAATCATTGAATGAACAATCATAACAATGTCAATTCAAATAATAATCAGCTGATACTTGTCATCACGTGACAAAATACAAGATCATGGTTGGCCCACAGCTGAACAGCGAACTTAGCTGGACGACGAAAATAAAACATGGGCATCTTTTTAACTGCATCCGACAACGGTGACCAACACCACGACAAAAGTTTATAATTTACTCCGTTTGAATAAGTTAGTTCATGTTGAAATCAAATGCGCGGAACTGCACTACACGGAAGGACAGAGTTTATAAATTGGCCTTTATTGTTCTTCATGAGATTTCTATAGCTCCCGGCAAATTCACCTAAATGTTTTTCTGAATCTACTTCAATACCAGATCATCATGTATGCCCTCATATACTTTCATAATTTATAAAATTTGAATATTTCGGTATTGAAAATCGGTAAATCAAGAATCAATTTCAAATGAGGTGAAACGCTTCTGAATCGTTGCTATGACGGATGACATCATCAAAATTTACCATCTGCTTGTTACAGCCAATGCTGACTGCGAGCCCTTTATAAGGAGCTGTGTTACACTGGAATAAAGAGTGAAACGAACACGAGAAGAGAGTGAGAGTAGATATGACGGGTTACGTCACGGACTGGCGCCAAGTCTCGATCTTTTGAATAAGCATTACGTGCTACCAAATTTGAATGATCGTTTTCTCGTTGAAAATTAAAATTTTTGACGGCGATTGAACTTTTTCAGTAGTCTTATGCATATAATAATCGATTCCAATAATAAAAAGATCATGTAAGAGACCTATTGAATTGTTGTCCAGGACAGGGGCCAACGGGGCTAAATTAGGGGATTCTCAAAAAGCGCGCTGGGTTGCGATCACAGAACATCCGCTGGAATGTAAGGCTCAACGGCAAACGCATGCTCATCACTGTTCCAACACATGATTCCAACACACTTTTGGAACGCGACGCGCATTTTAATATCGCTTCCTGCACTGAATAATATTCAAAATGTAAAAACCTACTTTATTTCACTTCTCACTTCTCCGGAATTTGGAACTGATTTCTTCCTCATACCTGGCAGGGTTTCAGATATGTTATTTACATTAGACATATTGTTACTGGACAATTTAGGCGATACTGTTGTGCTGAAACTTCGCACTCTGGGACCTTGGACATTTCCCAAAACTAAAGAAATATCTTCTGCATTGGCAGCAACTGGAGGTGTTTGTGGTGGCAAACCTAACTTGGCTGGCAAAATAAAGGAATTTCTGGGAGATTCAACATCATTCGGATCTGAAAACTTATTGTTATCATAAACTGTGACAAACTGTGTTGTGAAAACGAACCAATGGCCCTCAGGAATCGAACTAAATCTTTGGCTATTTCCCATTTAAACTGATCTAGAGCTGTGTTTAAAAGTAGGGTGGCATACTGCCGACTCACCGACGATGTCTCTAGATTCTGAAATTAAAATATTGAAATATTTTATTGAAGAAATAATGAAAACAAAACATGAGTCTCCATGACTCAAGCAACAACAAATTCTTTGAAAAATCGAGTAAATGTAGTATGATATTTTTCATACTTGTATATCAGGTTTTTCCAACCGGGACATCATTTAAATGCGGAGACACCATTTTGTATTCAAATACAGAGCCACCCTTGAACGGTTTTCATGAACTGTCAATGCTGTCAGTGCTTGCTGCAATTTTCGGTCGTGAAAATCTTCCCACCAAACAAGTGGGTGCTTTGGTATATGAATTCGAGTCGAAGTATCGAGAATATCGCAGCCACGCTACAGTACAAAATGAGTTGACTCCGTTGATTCCACGCCTTCACAAGCATTGGGAATCTATCAAATCACACAGTGGCGAATGTTGCATGAGAATCTTGGCTTACTCACTTACAGAATCAAATTAGACCAAGAACTGAAGTATATTGATTCATTGTAGCACTCAAAACTTCTCTGATGGGGTGCTGTTGAGGTTTGGACAAAATAGATTTCATAGCGGAGTTGTTATTGGACCATATTTTTTTGTCACTGTGCCTGTGCCGTTTACTCCCAACATGGCATGTTGGGACATCGCTGCAAACGTGCTCGCGATGGTCATATGATCGAATTTCATAGTGAATGTAACATATGAACTGCACCTGGTGTAAGTTTCAGCCCAATATATGAATTATTCTGTGTTTAATTTTAATACAACATTGTTATACCCTTATTCAAAAATCCCGAAATGGTGTTGCATCCTGGATCCATTACCCTATAAATATATTGAAAAGTTTTCAAATCTTTAGGCCTACGCAAATAACCCTCATTGCATTAAGATACTTCCTATCAAGGTTAACCCTTCTTGAAAGGGATTCTGCCTATGACATCGGGGTTGAAGGTTCCTGATGTCATAGGCAGAATCCCTTTCACTATTTCTGGGTTAACCTTGATAGGAAGTATCTTAATGCAATGATGTAAACAAATATTTCACCTGAAGAATTATAAGATATGACGCAGCTGTATCCAATTCTCCCTTGGCCATGCACTCTTGAAACAGATCCTTTGGTTTCCCCGCAGCAGAGAATAAATAAGGCCAAAGAGCTATTTCGGTTTTTCTTGCACATTGAACCACTGTTTGCAAATAGACTGGAAACTCCATAATAAATTCAATAACACTAGGTAACTGAGCATCTGGTATTGGCTCCTTGCTGGTTGCCTCTTCTTCTAACACCTGAAAGTCAACAAAACGATTTTGTGCCAAGTAATAAATTTCAAGGGTTGACTTTTAATTTTCAAGGATAGGAAATCCTAGATTCGTCATCTGGTAACCAATTTCTTTTATGTAATGTTCGACAGACTTACTCAAATATAATGATTCATTTTTGTTCTTGTTCTTTCTTCTTGAGATATAAAAGCAAACCTACTATACTATATACGTGTTGTGTGGGGCAGACGAACCCCGACTAGTCGATCTATTATGGCACAGCTAAATCTATACTTCAGCCACAAGCTCAAGTCTTTTGATAAGGGAGATGAGTCTGGTGCGCGAGAACTTGTCCAGTTCACTCAAATCTGACCCTGTTCCCAGCGGGCCAGTCACACATGATGTGTTCGATAGACCTGTCGTCTTCAAGGCATAGTCTGCACTCAGAGCCTTCAGTCAACTTATTTAGGTGTCTCCTGAGACCACAGTGACCCGTGTAAACTGCTGTTAACATTCTCAGGTCTAACCTAGAGAATTGGAGCCATTGTCTTTAGTGGGCAGGTATGCTGCTTCAGATTTCCTGGACCTTTTGGTCTAACCATCTGTTCTCCCATCCTGCTGCCTTGAGAGAGATGCCACAGGCCGGTTCAGGTACAATGAGCCCCATGGAAGCCCATCGTGCCCCCAATGAGTCAGCCACCTCATTACCTTCTATGCTATTCTTCTATGCCTGAGTAGCCCGAAACCCAGATGAGCTGTAGCCTGAAGCGCTCTCCAAGTTTAGCAAGTGAGGTCCAGCAGTCCTGCACAAGCAGGGACTTGCAGTTGTATGAAATCAAGGCCTTCAAGATGGCTTGGCTATCCGATGGGATCTTAATTGATGTGCGAACCCATCCCTTGTCAACTATGAGCTTTGCGTAGTGATCAATGGCGAAAATTTATGCTGGAAAGGCAGTCACAAAATTACCCAGGCTGATGTATCGACCATCAACAATTTTGGAACCACTGACTGCAACTCCTATCCCTGTAAGTATGTAATGAAATCAGATCAAGATCAGTTGTGTACTACTTATCCGCATTGGGTGCATCGTTTTCAGAAAAATATATAAGAAATTTCATGCGTGCAACATAATCAAATTTTTCTGATTTGATCATCATCAGAAACAATAATTTTGATCTACCTCATGTAATAAGAGCTCCAAAGAATGAGGGAAATATGGCAAACTCATACAACTTCTTGCTATTTCCCAGGCATGATATCCCAAATTTCTCCTGATCAATTGCCTCAATATTTGATGAAGATAAACTTGGCTCTGAAAAACAACAATGTAATGAGTAAGTTTGCAATTTCGAGATGGATGGGAACTTACTGTTCTCTCCAGAACACTGAAAGGTAAAGAAAATGGAGTAGTTGCATCAGACAAATAAAGAACAGTGTCATTTTCTACTCCCAGGATGATTGCATCTTCAAATAATATTGCTGCAACAAAAACATCAGAATTCTCGGTACTCACTGAAACTATGCTGCATTCTTACCTAATGGATATATTTTCAAGTGGAATGGTAACATTATTCTTTTTGACATAAATGTGTGGCCCTTATCTTTATCTCTTGGATAAAGTGGTAACCACACTCTCATACCATGTGATCCACAAAATAACCATAGTGCTTCTGTCAAGTGGACCTGAAAAGTCAATATGAATCTCCAAAATAAATAGTTATTTTCATATTTGACAGTTCAATTCATCATTAGTACTGATTTAATTGATTTTATGAAGTCTTAGCAACTATACTCCATTCACTTTCATAAAGTCTCCCGGTTGGCCATGAAAATTTGGAACATTTCACCAATCACCGTGTATATTTTGGAAAGGTTAAGTTATAGTTATTTTCCTCTCAGATAACTACGCAACGTTTTCCTCTCTACATAGAAGTCGTAGTAATTACGTATTTTTCACAATGTGAATCTACTTCGGAATAATAATCAATTTGAGAAAATATTATGTGAATTCAATAATTCCAAATTCCTGGCGACTGTAGGAGAAAATTTTTCCTCTGTTGTTACTGCAAATATTTCATGTATGATACTGGTTGGAAGATTCAGTTATGCTATTTTCTTGTATGGAAATCAAGAATCAAGAGTCCATTACTTTGTGATAGTTAATTTGAAAAAAGAATAAAAGTACCTGAATAACCTGACAGGAAAACTTCTAAACCAACAGACGAACCTATGGAATTCCCCACTTTTCTCAAGAAGACATTTAAATACCTTATTGCACAACTTGAAATACACCAGTTTCTAAATGTAGTAGTACTACGAAACTCGAGTCATTCTTATACCTAAAATATAGTGATAGGAATCTAAGTAATTTCATTCGAGAGTTCAACATGTCAGAATGAAATTTTCCTACTGCAGATTTCGGTTCTGTATAGCACTACTTTGTATCTGCTTCTTCAAAACTACTTTCGACATTTTCTATTTCAAAGCGAAGAGTTCTTTATTATTCGAATATAATGGTCTGTGATAAAATCTTGTCTATGATGGAAGATTATGTTGAGAGTAGAAATTGGCAACGTCTCGGCGAATTGTTTTGACATTGACGATATTTCAACAGTGCCAACCTGCCTCGGTTTTAGTTACAAAAACGTGATAGACCTAAATCATGGCCAACCGGGAGACTTTATAAAATAGAGGAGTATAGGGCACATGTTTTAGTTATTCTTGGCTATGTCTCGAAATTGTTCACCACATCATAAATTCCAACCAATCATATGTGTATGAAGAGAAACTGACATATTCACGAGTGGACGAATTAGTCTGGTAGAATTAAAAGAAATAGCTGCACAATTATAGTATTGAGGTAAAGATGGCTTCTTACATGTTAAATAATAATTATTAGGCTGTCTTTGACCAACCGGTAGCGATAAGGTAGATGAAATTGAAAACAGACAACTACCCAAGCCATGATTCATTCGGGATCATTTAGAACATTTTAGTGACTCAAACCTACTATGCATAACATAAACATATACCTTATAGGGTATGTGCAGTTCTGACAGTTCACTCGACATTGGTTCAACACATTGCACGAAGTAGTATTGTTATTGATCGTATACTTTTATATTTTGATTTTTTTAAGTGTTATATCAAAATCAACACTTATGTTCACGATCGATATTCAGTAAAATGAGTATAGTTTATCTATGCTTGTATGTTTTCGAACGGCACCTTAGATACTCTGGAAAATGGCAACGTTGCACGGTTAGCTACCGGATAGGCATGGTTAAAGACGAGTAAACTATCGGGATTAGAAAGGCTGGTTAATTGAGCGGCGGAGTAACTACCTGACAGGTAGCACCAGCGTGGTGAAAGACGGCCTTACCACTTTAAGTTACCCTTAGACTCACCTTATCTTGTTGCATTCGAGCAGGAACCCACACATTCTCAACACAACTTGCAAGAACTGTTGGCATGGAGCAAGTGTACTTATTCTCGTTGGAAATTTCTCTCTGTACCAATAAAAGTCTACCGCTCACGTTAACAACCATACTTTCAGCATACTGTTGGTGCCCACGTCCAATTTCAGTTCTAAGAGACGTCAAAGTGATGGAAGCAATGCAAGCAGAATGGGGAGCGAGGGACGAAATATCGATAAGTTGAACTCTTGAAACCTCAACTTTGCCAACTTGAAATATAAACAAAATAAAGATTAGAACGATATAAATCCAAAATAGTACAGAATGATACACCCAGAAGAAATAGTTTATACAACTTAATTTTTGGCAATGTGGCAAAGATGCCATTGTTATCAAAGCATGAAGCATGATTTAAATATCGAAATCTTGTTTCAAAATATGTTGAAGAAATTATTCCTTCTGGATGTAACACTTCAATAAACGAATGATCACTCGAGATATTAATCGCTCGGTGCTCGTCCTTATAGCGTCAGCTGCTTCCGTTATCCCTTATTTCCATTATGGTTGCTTCAGCTCGCTTCAACAGTATTCGGTATCACTTAATTTATTTATTAATTTATTGAACGGACAAGCCAATTATACCATTACAAAGAGAATAATATAAACAAAAGAAAACCGAAAGAACTAAGTAAAAATACATGTGTACACAAGACAGAACCTAGTCGGTGTAAAAAAAAATTTCAATTTCTTTGCAGCCATTCTAAAAGATGTTAAAGATAAACCGAACAGCTCAAGCCTGTTGTTGTGAATGTTTGCTAATCTCATTGTTTTATTGAGGGACTCATTTATACCATAAATAGTTCTACAAAATGGAACCTCGAAAATATCACTATTTCTATATTTTCTCACATTTACGGAGAGAGGAGTAAGTTGAACAATTTGAGGACAATCAATACTTCCATTCATAATTTTATGAATTTTATGAATACCAGACTGATTTCCAGTCTTCTATGTGTTAAAGTATTTAAATTCAGAACTTTTAATAATTGTATCCATCTCTATTCATTCCCAGCGCCACAGTATCTTAAGAATTTATTTTGGGTACACTCCCGTTTTACCACTGAGATTTTAAGCCGGGCTCGATACCATATTTATTTCTAGCTGTTCAAAATGAAGTATGAAAGTATGGAACCAAAATTCCCAAGAATAAATTCGGGGATGACAACAATACGCACCAGATGTCACCCATAAATTCTATCGATCGTTAAACGAACCACGCATATCTCGCCCTCGAGTATGAAATTTCGTCAATGGAAATTCGAAATATCAAAACATTCAAAAAATAGACGAGATATCTCGGCATTCTCGTAACTCGAGTCCCGTTATATCTCTCGGTGCCACATGACCGAAATCATTCGAATGAATCGCTCGCGTTTTTCAGAGAGATATCTCGAGAGGTTTCAATAATCGAAAGGTTCGATTATTTTCACTCGAGAAATCCGAACTCTAGTTTTGACGCCGAATTGACAGATGACGCGGTCGGGCAAAACTGTACCGTTTCTCGCGTTTTGTGACAGGTGGCACCGTCTTGTTGAAACCACACTCCATCCACATTAATGCCCTTGCCATTGAACAGGTTCCAAACATAATTTGATATCATCTCGCGATAAAGTTCACCATTGACTGTTACAGCCCCACCTTTCTAAGACAGTAGGGCTCAAGCACACCCCCATCTCAAAAACCACACCAAAGAATAACTTTTTGTGGATGCCGTGAATAACTTGGAGGTTTTCAACTCTCTTAATTCGGCATTTCTGTTTGTTTACAAAGTAATTCAGTTGAAAATGAGTTGGAACATGTAGACATTTAAAATTAAGTGCTTAGTTTAAATACAGTGTGTGGTGTTGTAGGAAACGTTCAATTGTTGAGAACGACGGTAATGGAAGGAGTGTGATGGGCACTTGTAGTCACTGCAGCAAAATTTCTTGCTGACCGGCCACTACAAGTACATACTGGTAATTGCACACACAACAACTGACCAGATACTATCAAGATTTCTGACTAGCTTTTGAATCACAACACAAGATGGAGGGTCATGATATCTGAATTCCTGTCGTAATGCACGAATTGTGTTAAAATCATTTTCTCCATATCAATAATGAGTTTTCACAATTACTAAAGGATTTTGGATAATAGCTCCATAATAGCAAATTTCAGACTTTCAACAACGACACCTTACAAAAAACAGTTGTTTATCATTCCGCAATACACATTATATTGAATACTACTAATGTAATAAAATGAGTACCTGAATCATGCTGTTTCAAGAGCCATATGCAAACTTGGTTATCTGTACCAAAAGTGATCATGTTATCTTGTAGAATGTTGAGGAGAAGAACAGATGATGAAACATCTAGAATTTTTGCAAATTTATTGTCTAACTTCGTATCTCTTGGATAGAACCTAAGTTGATCTGAATTTTCGATTATACTGTAGCAACCCATGACCATGTAATCTCTCCACCACAATAAACCTCCAGTAACTACAAAATCTTTTTCCTGAGTTTCATTACCAAATAGCTTCCATTTTCTTGTTTGTAATGAATAATGGGCCACTCCAGTTCTTCCAGCTAAAGCTATATTGGAACCTTGAGAATCAATAGCTGAATACTGGAAAAGTCAAGCATTAAAAAATTAAGCTTCAATCCAAACTTTTACTTACTCGTATTGGCCAATTGGTGCCAGAATAAGCTGAAGGAACGGAAATTATCAGCCATTGTCTCCCTTCTGCCAAAGATTCATATTCTCCAAAAAACCCTTCGTCCTTATTTGTTTTTTCAGAAAATATTTTCAACAGTGTATCAACTGAATTGACATATAACTTGTCTTCGCCTTGAAGATATAGGTGGCTCTGATGACTCTGGAACATATTCATGGATAATCATTAAAGGATACTGTGGGAGGTATATTCATCATTAAATGGTTTCTTTCTGGGTTTTCTCTCCCAAACTCTGAAAAATATCTATAAAATGAAAAATTAATTATTTTGTGATTTGCTTCTGCAAATAGTTATTTTTCAGAGTTTGGGAGAGAAAACCCAGAAAGAAACCATTTAACATGCATGGATGTTTTGAAGTATTTATTAAATTACTTGAAACGCAGAATTAATCATATAAATTATTTTTTCATATCATATCAAACTTATTACATACGTAATAAGTTTTATTTATGGACAAAATTGATAAAAAAATTTCAAAAATAGAAGTTGGTATATATTATTATTATTATTATATTTTCTTTTGCGTTTGGTATATTCGGGAAACTTTGTCATCAAACTTTTTTGGTATTAATTTTCCTTTTATGTGTTACACCGCTGTTCCCGGAAATGGTGTATAATGGAAGTCCTGATAAGGCCACATTTATTGGTGCTCGATTCAATCACCAAGTATGATATGTAATTTTTGGCGCTCTAGTTCCTCGGAACTGAGTGCTTATCAATTTGCCCAAATGTCTGTAATTTTCGAATTTTTGGCTGAAAATGGTCTCAAACGATTTGGTTCGGCTCACTGATCAAGAATCCGAGGTCGAAATCGATTCTCTCCGGCCGGCCGGCCGACCGTAGGCACGATAACTCTCGAACGAAAGGAGTTAGAGGATTGAAATTTGCAAGGTGGGTTTGGAACGTAAATATCTCGGACAAGTTCGTTAATGGGCGAAATCCATAAAGCGGTTTCGGAGTTATGGCCAATTTTAGTAAAAACATTTTTTATGAATATTTCCGAAACCGATCTATCTGAAATTTAGCATCAAATTGTAGACTCATGACCTTTATACGCATGTGAAGTTTTGTATTGACCAGGTTACCGCAAAGTGTCAAAAAAAAAATTTGAAAATTTTAACAATTTTTTTCTACAATAACTCTCGACCGGAATGAGCTAGGCAATTGAAATTTTCAGAGGAGGTTAGGGAGGAATATCTCGGTTTAGTTTGTTAGTGGGCAAAATAGGTCAGATGGTTTCGGAGTAACGAAAAAAAATTTTTTTTTAAGTAACAAATTTCAAATTCAATTTTTATTAAAGATGCAGTTTCACCATAAAAATCCATTGATATCATTTTCAACTCGAACAAGCTAATACTTTCGAAGATATGATTTTTCGAAATATCAATAATGAATCGTACTTCTATGTTTTCACAGAATGTCATAATTATTCTATCTAAGCTTTATTATATGATCTGTGTTCATACTCGTACATGTCATCCTGTTCTCCAAGATAGAGTCAAATTGATTTCAGCTATTTTCATTTGATTTCTTCCCTGGCGCAGTTCTCATTCTCAAATTGCTCATTTAATCTTGATAAATAAACTATTATTTGAATTGAATTTCCTTTATGATGCAGTTCTATCATAAGAATACATTGATATAATTCCCAACTCTGAGAAACCAATATTTTCGGAGATATAATTTGTCTGTTTGAACTAGAGCGCCAGAAAGCTCCTGTCCACAGGGCTTGAACCCATTTTTTATTTTAATTTCATTACAAAACTCTTTCATGGCAAAAACGATAGACATGAATATATGATAAAAATGAAAAATGGCGATACCGTTGTTAATAAATCAACAAGTCCAGAGCGTTCCTGCCAATAGGGTCTTCATAATGGCTTTGTACAATTAATGTACTTATGCATATATTTCACAAGTCAAATAAACACCAGGGGATTCATTGATTTGTCGAGAAGCAAGAGCAGACGCGTTTCTGGCTTCTTGGCTTTCATCAGTACAGTAGCTGTTGAGAAGCTACAGGGTACTGATGAAGGCCAAGAAGCCAGAAACGCGTCTGCTCTTGCTTCTCGATAAATCATTGAATCCCCTGGGATTTATTTGACTTGTGAAATATATGCATAAGTATATTAATTATACGAAGCCATTATGAAGATCCTATTGGTAGGAACGCTCTGGACTTGTTGATTTATGAATATATGAGATATTTACGATATGTTTTTCCAATGAACTGTGTAGTACACCTAGCTGACACAAACATTTGTAATAGATGCAGTTAATGTATTTTAAGAAATTAATTTTTGAAATCCTTACATTTTTGAGGGACACTTATAGATCCAAACTCAGAGGGAGAATGATTGAAATTTAATGATTGTTATTAAAGTGTTTGTGTCAGCTAGGTTTAGTATTCTACTAGATTAGAAACAGAATTATGATCTTTTTATCTCAACTATTCGCGGCACTATAAACAAAATGTCAACAAAATCAGAGTGTAGAAATTGAGCATATCGTCGTTGAAAAGTGTTAACCCGCTAACTCCGTTTAGACTGATTTTACAGGAGAGCACAAAAACTGCATAGAAATTGTAGATGCAAATTTTAAAAGTGAAATCTTTATTAAAATGATTGATGAGCATTTGTTACGTTTATCAAATAACAGTTTATTCAAAAATAACATTTTATTCATAATTTATAATAAAAAATATGGAGTTGGCAGGATTTCGGTCCTGAGATAGAAACATGGTGGACTCGTGATAAGGAGATAGCAGTTTTACAGCTGCTACCTGGAATGAAATTTTACATTAGTTTTCCATACTTCGTTAACAAAATAAATACATCTTCAATTGCTTACAAAAACAAATATTTCCAGGAGAAATTTTATGACTACAGAACAAAAATTTTGAAAACAGATTCTAAAAAATAATGTAATTAACAACACTTTTCTTAGTACCTCTGCAAAAAAATGTTATTTGAACGGTAAGTTGTCATAAAATTCATGATAATCAGCCAGCAAAGTGCGTTTTATGTATCGTAGATCCTCATATTTTGAGGATTTTATTGGGAGTCTATTTTCATGCAGAGGTTGCAATTCAGCCCATGGTTTGTGCACTAAAGGGATTCTTCGTTGAGGTAGAAGTGTCCAAGTATCTGTAAATCTTTCTTTATAAAAAATGTCACCACAAGAAGTATATTTGAGGGTGCGAATATCAGTCACTTTTGAATCTCCCTTGGTCCTTCCAGGACGGATACTTTTGTAAACCATAACTTCGGCAAATTTTTTAAAGAAGGTGTGATCGAAGTAGGTAACCTCATATGGCTTTGGATTTTTTCGAGCATCACGACAATATTTAGCGTATTCTGCAGGTACATTGATATCTTTCCTCCGCAAATATTGTTCAATGGTCAAATGCATGCTGTCGCATTCCATTTGCGTATGGCCAACTTCCAAATATTTTCGAATTATCGTTATACCCTCCAGAATAGCCAGGTTCAGCAATGCATTCGCCATTATTGCATTACGGTTTTGATAAGAGCATCCATCCGTGTATATAATGATTGTAATGTTTCGGCTCTCTTGTTGCAAAGTAGGCAAAAGCACTACTTATTTTAGGAAATGAGTCCAGATTGAGGCAAACTCGTTCCACAGGAGGCTTTTCGTACCACAGGAAACAGAAACCATCATTACTTATCAAATTATAGAAACATAAATTGTGAACTTGTAGCTTAGTTCGATAGTATAAAGAACTGACTTTCGATTTCGGTGCCATAAGAACAGCTTGCATATCGGCAGTAAACACGTAACGCTGTTCCTTCTTGTTTTTGTCTTTTTCCAGCCTCGCTTCCTGCTACTTGTGATCGTCTCTTCCTTTGTCTACTTTTCATTGGTAAGTCGGAATCACATTCCGAACTTGAAGTTTCCGAATATGGCACCAGTGATTTTTCGATATCACTCAGATCAGACAACTGGGATGGACTTATACGAGGACACTCAATGTTCAGCTCAATCTGATTGGTAATATCTTCCAGTGGAAGCTCACGAAATCCTTCATTTTCTATTACGTCTTCACTCATATCCAAACAAATATTATCAGTCAGTTGAGTTTGGAAATCATGAGGAGTTTGTGGTCCAATATTTGCTTTAGAGTAGTTAATGACACCGTCATTATTTTCACTTGGCAAATCCAAAAACTCGATTTGAACATTTTCAAGTATGGCGTAATTTTGCAAGATGGTCCCCCATTATTGGAATTTGTAGTTTCAGGAAAATCGACTTCGGGCACCATCAGGTCCAGACTGCAATTTCCCAGTACTTCCTGATGATCGTAACTGAGTAATGGATCGCTTATAGTATAATTCTCGGAAAGCTCCCTTAGGTGATCATTTTGTTCCTTTATTGCCAGTGAAACCATCAGCTTTCCACGTGATGTCATCTAGGAATATGAATGTAATTAAAAAAGATCATGGATATATAAAAACATTTCTTCGATCGAATATAAATAAAAGAAATGAAAAAAACTGTCCCCAGTATCAGTGGTGTCTAATTAATATAGTGAGAAACAGACTGGTAGAAGCACCGTGAAAATCTGTATACAGCTATCTCCTATGATGAAAACCAAAAATAATTGAAATGGTAAGGAAAAACTGCTAACTCCCTTACGCCTAATGAGCGAAACTATTTATACAGGAATGACTCTCATTTCGAAATAAAATCTTAGCTAATCATCATAAAATATGTAAGAGTAATATAGTGAATACATACCTTTATGTTGTCAAGCTGCTAAGTACGAAAAACTATATCAAACTCAGGAAGATGTCTGTGAGTAGTAAACAAGACGCGCTCAGACGTGTTGAAACAACTGAACTGATGGATTTAGCCGGTATTCGGTGGGTATTTCAAATCGTGCGGAGATAGCAGTAATGATTGAGGCTAAAATTCTATTAATTGTGAATTGAAAATTAGTTGGCTGTTTTTCGTAACAGATAGAGGATATTCTTCTCTTTCTAACCACATTTTTATCGCATTTCACCTCAGAGGTGGAGTTAGCAGGTTAACACTCTTCAACGACGATATAATGAAATCTTAAGAAGATCAACAAAATTAAAGAGAAGCACTGACTGAACTGCATGCTCAAAATATGTGTATTCATCGAGCTGAATTCATTGAATATTCTACCATTCAATCAAGATATCCTTTTTGAGACAATTTTGGTATAGACCGAAAAGAAATTGCACAACATACATGGGGTGTCAATCTCTGAACTTCAAACTATACCTATATTATTTGGACTAAACTATATAAGAGTTCTAATAATGTGTAAATACTACATTTGTAAAATAAAAATTTACGGTTGCAAGAAATTTTCAGTCTTTTTATATTTTTCACAATGAAATTACCATACAAGGATTTGCGGCAAGGGCACTTTTAACAAAATCCATTTGAAGTAAACTAGTTTCAAAGTTATCCTTGGAATCAGAATCTTCATCTGTGGCATTATCCAATGGCTTCTTTTGTATAAACCACAGTTGATAACCTTCTGCAGCAAATTCCTGTGAACAATCATAGGTAAGAACATCATTTTTGATGAGTTAAACGAAGATATAGACTGAAATTTTTTTAAGGCAACTAAAAGTATGGTTGTTTCTGCGCATGTGAATACTCATTTGTCATTTCCCAGGTCATTATTTAAGTCTATTCGTCCAAATGACATTTTATACGTCTGAGTTACTTGTTAACTAGTGAAATCTTATTTTTTTGCCATTTAGAGTGAAACCACTAGACTGATACCAGAAGATAAATATTTGACATAGCATTGTTTTTAAGTTTCCCTTAAGCGGCAACTCAAAAGCTGCCTCAAAAAAAATTGTGCGATGTTTATCCAAGTGCATTAGAAGGCCGTTAATGCAAAAGGTGAGTTCAAATACAGTAATTGTGATCTTTCTAACTCAGATCGATCAAATGATGTGAACACACTAAACAAAATGGAAGCAAATACAAATCAGAAAATAATAATAACAGATGGATCAACAAGTTTCCAGACTAAGTAAGAAAAACATAATATTTTCGCAAAGATCGTTTTTATTCATCGACATAATTTATTTTTGACGATTTCTTCGTGAACAGCCCTGTGTTGAGCTACGACCATGTTTTAATTTATTATAAAACTCGCGGATGGTTGATTTCCCTGGAGCAAAGTCTGAAGAATGCTGATCGAGCCACACTTTCGCATTTTTTCCGATCAAAAAACAATGTTTTATCAACACACGAAATTCATCCATCTTTAACAAAAACACTAAAGTTGCTTGACTCAAACAGCTATAAATTGAGAATGTGAGATCCGTGGTGCCATCTATGGGCTAGTCCGGAAACTTTTTGATCAATGTAGCAAACGAAAACAAAATTGCTTTCCGGCCCACCTAATACTTGATTATATCTAGCTCACTCATTACAAGAAACATGCAGAAGAAAGTTAAATTACCATAGACATAATTTGTAATGGATTTGATTTTTGTACATCAACATTGAGTCCGTAATCCCAACCAAGAGAACACATGAGAAGTGCTCCAAATGTTGACCATATAACAATGCCACCCTTTGTCCATGAAGCGACCAACGCGCAACTATCTGGTGTCCACAACATATTGTTTATTTCACCAGGGTATCCTGGATAGTCTTTAGTACTTAACTGGCAGTTGTGAGATATTTCCAATCCACCAGTACTTTCATCTACGTAATATACAATACATTCTGAGCTGAAAAAGAAATTGAAAAATATTCGCTTCTTCCAAAAATGTTGCTAAATCTCAGAAAACTACAGGAGGAAAAAAATATTTTTGGATGACTCTAAAAAGTGATAGAATATGTAAAAACTCACTTAGCTCTTCCGAATGTAATCAGTCTATACTTATGATTTATTCTTGTACAAGTTGCATCTTCAATACCTTGGGCCCAAATTCCTTGTACTTGCTAAAAATGAGTGGGTAGAACTTAAGGATATAATTATTTGAAGAAACATCGCAAGTTTATAATGAATGCGTACATACATCCATAATATAAATTTCAAAATGAGACTGAAATATAAACATGCAAATCCACCTAAAAATACAATTTTTTTCATTCGAAGAAATTTCCATGTACAGTCAAACTTGTACATAACGAACCCTCAACGGGAATCAGTAATGGTTCGTTATAACCAAGAGGCCGTTATATCGGTGGCGTGAATGGAAAAAAACCATTTAAGTTAACTTTAATCGAGTAATAAATAAATGAACACGAGAGGATCTGAGCATTAAAATAATAAAAAGAAACAAAATGTATAACATGATCTGAATATACATCTACGTTATACATATGTGGAACATAAATAAAAAGTGTTTCTGTGAAAATTTCACTTAGAGCTGTTGGAAATAATTCGTAATATTGCAATGTATTTTACGTGAGACCAAAATATTTCTCTGAATTTCACTTTGAATTAAGTGTATTGCTTGAAAACATAAACTTCGTCGACTTTGACATTATATATTCTCTGCAGAATCTCGATTTTTTTTTTATATTGTCTTCCCAAAAACCAGAAACTAACAAATATCATTAGCCTTTCTCCTAATATGATGACAACAAGTAGAACAAAGGAATTATAATAAAAATAATCAGTACTTAACATTAATTATATGGTTTCTTTGAGAAAGTTCAGTTATTATTTTATTTCTAGCATTCTGTTAATACTACTTACATTTGGATCAAATTTCAAAGAAGAAGCTGTTAAAAAAGCTGCTCTACCATCATTTAACACTATTGAAAATCCTCCAACAAGTGGTGAATAATCAATATCTATTATATAAGTATTTTTCTCAACTATAGGTATTGCTAAAAGAAGATAAGCTTATTTTATTATTGAAATAATATATTTTTCTACCAACCCTTTGATACTTGCTGATTGATACAAAATGGAATTCTCCGTAAATCTAAATTGTAGTCCCTAAACTGACTTCCATCCCATCGATACCTCAACACATGACCCTCGGATGTAGAAATCATAAACTCATTCATAGTTATACAAACAATACCGGTAATTTTCCCATCCCAAACATACACTTCATTGCACTAGAACAAACAACAGAGAGTGTAGTAATCAGAAATCATTTATGAAGCTAGAAATCCCACCAATTCCAAGAAAAGAGAAGGTATCACTTCTTTGATAAATAACTCAGCACTATCTCTCCTCAAATTTGCTTGGGGAGAATCTGTTTGCACATACAGTCCTTTTTGATCAGAAACCACTCCGATTTTGTAAAATAGTAGATGTCCTTCTGAAGTCTGCAATGAATAAAAATGAGCAAGGCTCCTCTAGTCAGTCTAGTCTCTTATTCTGAAAATGGCTTACCACAACAACTATCATACTTGAGTCTGGTTTCCATTCTGCCAAAACATTTGTCCCAAATTTTTCCAAAGACTTGGATTGTCTGCGATGGAACACAATGGGCACACATGGCTGTAATTCATTTTATACATAAAACTAGTATAATAATAAATTATTCAAATGCTGCTCACCTTACAAAACCAGACACCTAAACTGTCCCCTGTTAATATCGAAAACAAAACCCTATCTCTATTACAGCATATTCTTTCAAGGCTCAATTGACTCACTTCAGGTATTCTTAATACTTTGGGCCATCCTATAGGAAAATACATTTTCCTTTCATTGTATATTATTAAAAAATTTAATATAACCTATTACACTATTTTGAAAATGAGAATGACATTTGGTCAGAAGTCACAAAAGGTAAACAAATAAGGTGCGTTCCATTACTATCAACCATAAACCACAGAACACGCCATAAACGATGATAAACATTGTTATCTATATACAATGGTATTATCTTGTTCTTAGAATATAGAACATAGATAACATGATATAGAATAGCTAAGAAATTAAGAAGAGGATAGTTAATCTATGCTATACCTGTAGAATACATAAACATGAAATTATGTGATAGGATGCAGCTAAAATCAAGAATGAAAATTGGTTCAAGGACTGATGTGAAGTCAGGAGGTTTTGCTTACATGTTCTGTTCTATTGTCGCATTAGGATGCACAACCTACTATAAAAATTGAAAGTGCTATGTCTTTCCGTTATCACGTAATGTGATAAATAATATTTTTTTTCAAATTTTCTAGTGCTACGTTCCTCACAAAATTTCACAAACTTCTTTGTGTCGGTATTCTACAACTAATTACCAAGTTTCAATTCGATCGAATATATATTTTCGAGTTATAGAGAAAACAATATTCCAGATGGGTATAACTCTGAAACCGTTTGGCTGATTATACCCAGCAATGAACATAACTGTCCTATTATTCGGATGCGCAACCTTCCTGAAAATTAATCATGTCACCCATCCAGCTACTGAACTCACTCGCAATACTGCTCAGATATTATCCAACATTAAAATATAGATCCAATCGTGTTCAAATTTGGAACTTGAACTTTTGAAGCCTTCAGTAAAATTTCAGCGATATCAGACGGATAGTTTCTGGTAAATAGATTTTTTTTCAAAAGATTTTCAATGATTTTTGCGCCTGTGTTCCGCAAGGAACAGCGTGCTATCATTTCGTCACAATGTCTGTATTTGCCGGCCGGTCCGGCCGTTAGCACGATAACTCTCGAACGGAATGAGTTAGAGCGTTGAAATTTGCAGGGCATGTTCGGAGCGTAAATATCTAGGACAAGTTCGATAACAGGCGAAATCCACCAAGCGGTTTCGGAGTTAAGGCCGTTTTTAGTAAAAATGTTTCTTATGAATATTTCCGGAACCGATCACTCGATCTATCTGAAATTTGGCATCAAATTGTAGAATCATGACCTTTATATGCCTGCGAAATTTTGTACTGACCGGATGGCCATTATGTGGCAAAAAAAATTTTAAAAATTTCAAAATTTTGTTTCCACGACAACTCGAAAAATACTGATCTAATTGAATTGAAACTCAGTAGTTAGATGCAAAAGACCAAATCAAACACTTTTGCAAAATTTCGTGAAGATCACGTGACATGAAAAATTTAAGAAAATTACTACTATTTTGCGGAATATTTTGCTTGAAATTCCGAAACCTATTTTTTGGAGTTCATGCTGCCCTTTTCGGGCATTTTTCGTTATGCGCATGCGCAGATGAGGAGTCATTTAACTGCTGTAGTTTTCGTCAGAGAGGATTGGGGTTTTGGGGTGGCGGATGCTATTGCTCCATAGAATCTCCTGGTGGGTGTCTGTGCATGCGTGGATTAAAGATGCGATATATCTCCTGAACCACTAGAGTTGGAGAATCGAAGTTTTTTGTAAGCTGTGTGATTTTGAGAGGACTTCCAGATTGCACATGAGCAGAAGAGAAGTGACTGTTTTGGGGTTATAACGGTTATTATGTTGGGAGTGCTGAGCCGATATTGTGTGGTTTTAAAAGAATATTCATGGCAATTCAGTGCACGGACAAGTCAGTTTGGGGGATGTAGCGTTGTTTCCGAGTTGAAGTGACCGTACCGTGGCCCTGGGGCTAATTTTGAAATTGATGATACCTCCTACGGGCATTTTTCGTTATGCGCATGGGCAGACCATTATTTAGTGATTTAACTGCTAGTGTTTTCGTCAGAGAGGATTGGGGTTTTGGGGTGGCGGATGCTATTCCTCCATAAAATCCCCTTGTGAGGATCTGCGCATGCGTGGATTAAAGATGCGATATCTCCTGAACCACTAGTGTTGGAGAATCGGAGTTTTTTGTAAGGTGTGTGATTTTGGGAGGACTTTCGGCCGCAAGTAGATTGCGCATGTGTAGAATAGAAGTGACTGTTTTTTGGGTTATATAGGTTATGTTGGGAGTACTGAGCCGATATTGTGAGGTTTTAAAAGAATTTTCATGTCAATTATCATGCACGGACACAAGTGAGTTTGGGCGAAATAGCGTTGTTTCTGAGTTGAACTGTCTCTATCGAGGCCAGGCCTGAGGCGAATTTATAAATAACTTTATTCCGTAGATATATATTAAAATACGTTCAGATTTGGAGAAGAGGCAATTGCGTTCCTAACGGAGGTCCCATAACCGAATTTTTTATCGATCTACGGTAAAGCTAACAGCCAAACTGTATTGATAGCCATATTTGTTAAAGGAACTTGAAAAAAAAGAAGCACTGACGTGTAGTCAGTACTCTTTGGCGCGCGTGTTCACGGTGGCTAATTTGAATTTTATGATGAGTACTTCAAGCTCAGTGGATAGAGCGAGCCGAAGATCTACCCAAAGGATAGTGGACATCATTCACTGTCGGTTCAAAAATTAACAGTGCTGTATCTAAGCTGCCATTTGTATAGAGTAACAAAGTTGAAAAAGAACACAACTGACTCTCCTTATTCGCACAAGCTCCTAGAAGATTTTGAGGGATCTCCTTGGGAAAGACTTGGGAGGGTCAGTATAATCATAATCATGTTTATAGCACGCGCGCCAAATGCAGATTGACTTAACAATGAAAGAAAAAGTGTAAAAAAGCATTGGCGTGTGGTCAATCTGCTTTGGCGCGCGTGCTATAAACATGATTATGATTATACTGACCCTCCCAAGTCTTTCCCAAGGAGATCCCTCAGAATCTTCTAGGAGCTTGTCCGACTAAGGAGAGTCAGTTAGTTGTGTTTTTTTTCAACTTTGTTACTCTATCCTAATGGCAGCTTAGATACAGCACTGTTCATTTTTGATCCGACAGTGAATGATGTCCACTATATCCTTTGGGTAGATATTCGGCTCGCTCTATCCTCTGAGCTTGAAGTACTCATCATTCAATTCAAATTAGCCACCGTGAACACGCGCGCCGAAGAGTACTACCTTCACGTCAGTGCTTTTTTTTATTTTTTAAAAATGTTCTTGTAATACGAACCTCACGAAATTTCGTAGAAATGTGCGCGTCGGCATTCTACAACTTATTACCATGTTTGAATTGGATTGGTTTCATATTTTTTGAGTTAGGGGGAAATAAAAACAAAATTTCGGATATAAGTATAACTCTAGAACTGTTTTTTGGTCGAATATGCCTATTAAAGAACTCAAATGTTGCATTCGGATGCATTAACCTACCGAAAATTGCAAGTCGTTATCTCTTTCCGTTCACAATAAGTTATCGTGAGATGTCTTTCTGCTTTCTCCTATAAATGATTCCGTTTTATTCTTTTCCATTCGGTCGACATTCACATTATTGTTAGTCGTATTTTTTACTAAATTGTTCAAAAGTAAATTTGGGAAAACAGAACGAAGTGAATTTAGAATGAATTTCGAATTTGAAACAAGTACTGTGAATTCGGAATAATAAAAGTCCCATTCAATACTATGAAGAGTATACATTCAAATCAAATCATTTTTCGATCTGAACTGTTTGAGGTTTAGATCGAAAGGAAGAATCCATTTTAATTTTCAAATTTCTGTAGGAAATCTCAACATTCTTGATGAATAATTTAAGATGAAGGTTCTTATTATTGATTTGAACTGAAGCATCTGGTACATCAGATATAATGACTTCTCAAAATTGAATATATACAAATAAATAGATTCTTAGAGCTTCTTATTGATAACCCATCCATATGTATCAATTTTTGTTGAGAAATTATTAAGAAAGGTCATCAAAATCTTTTAAAATCGGAAGAAATTATAGTTTCTGTACATAACCTTATCCCTTATTCTGACCCTTATAGATTGTGGATCTGTCTCAGATACAAGACTTGTCTCTGATCTGTCCTTGATTTTAGAGTTGGTTTTGAAGTGTACGTCTCAGCCCTTATCGGGTCAGCTGCTTCCATTATTCCTTATCTCCAATAATATGTTTGATTTGGCTCGCTTCAACATTATTCAGGATAACGCGCTTATAGCCCTATAGGGCAGGGGTAAGAGAAAAGCTTTCTTGCGGGATAGCCTTTACCCATAAATCCTTCAGCCCCTCATTGTTTCGAGAAGTGAAACAGCTAACATAGCTCCCATTTCTTGAAGATGAATATAATTATATAATAATTGCTGTTGCAGGATGGAATGTACAGCATTTCCTAGCTATCTTGTTTGAAATCTCAACTCAGAGCACACCCTCCAAGTAGAAATAATCCAAAAGAAAATTAACTACTGCCCCTAAAGTACATCTTAGGCCTCAGCGAGAGAAAAACGCTTAATATTAGTTATCCATTGGACAGTTTTTTCACACAACTGTTGGTGGTTTGCAATAATCCTTTTGGTGCTCTTGTTCCCCGGAACAGATGAGTGCTTGCTTATCAATTTGCCCAAATGTCTGTAATTTTCGAATTTTTGGCTGAAATTGTTTTAAACGATTTGGTTCGACTCACTGATCAAGAATCCATGGTCAAAATCGATTCTGTCCGGCCGACAGTTAACACGATAACTCTCGAACGGAATGAGCTAGACAGTTGAACAGAGTAGGTTTAGGAGATAAATATCTCGGTTAAGTTCGTTATTGGGCAAAAACGGCCAAGTGGTTTCGGAGTAACAAAAAAAATAGTTTTACATCACAAATTTTAAAATCAATTTTTTTTTAAATGCAGTTTCATCAATTATTCTCAATTCTATATGATTTAATAGAAATCTCTAATTATAATTTCGTGATGTATATAAATCCAACATGAGATGAGTCATATATAGACCTACATTTTGAATTTAATTAGGAAAACCTTGAGAATTGACGCACAGAAGCCAAATTGAAAAAGTGGGAAAGCCCTCTGTGAACAGTATAGCTTTGGCGCTCTTGTTCAAACTTTGACAAATCATATCCGTAATCCATATGGTTTATCCGAGTTGGGAATGATATCAATGGATTCTTATTTAATTTATTTTATTTTATGATGCAGTTCTATCAGAAGATTCCATTGATTACTCTGAGAAACGAATACTCTCGGAGATATGATTTGTCAAAGTTTGAACAAGAGCGCCATAGCTCCTGTCCACAGGGCTTTCCCACATTTTTTTTAAATGCAATTTCATCATAAGAATCCATTGATATCATTTTCAACTCTAACAAGCTAATACTTTCGGAGAAGAGATTTTTTTAAATTTCAAATTTTTTGGCTGAAAATGGTCTTAAACGATTTGGTTCAACTCACTGATCAAGAATCCATGGTCAAAATCGATTCTGTCCGGCCGTCCGTTAACACGATAACTCTCGAACGGAACGAGCTAGACATCAGTTATCTCGGTTAAGTCGGGCAAAATCAGCCAGGTGATTTCGGAGTAACAAAAAAATTTTTTTTTTTTAATTGCAAATTTTTTTCAAGATGCAGTTTCATCATAAAGAATCCATTGATGTCACTCTCAACTCTAACAAACTAATACTTTCGGAAATATGATTTCTTGAAAATTGACGCACAGATTCCAAATTGAAAAAGTGGAAAAGTCCTGTGGACAGGAGCTTTGGCGCTCTTGTCAAACTTTGACAAATCATAACTCCGAAAGTATTGGTTTCTCCGAGTTGTGAATGATCTCAATGGATTCTTATTTAATTTATTTCATGATGCAGTTCTATCATAAGATTCCATTGATTGATATCAATGGAAATGATTTCCCAACTCTGAGAAACCAATACTTTCGGAGCTATAATTTGTCAAAGGATGAACAAGAGCGCCAAAGCTCCAGGGTATGAACCAATTTTTAGAGATAAGGGTGTGGACTTCTTTGGCACAAGTGTGACTGCTTTAAAAAATCTAATTTTGTAATACTCGAATGGTATGATGTGACTCTGGTCTGTTGGAATTGCCACTCTGGCTGATCATTAGTCTGATATTTGTAATTTTGATATTGTAATTTTGGTCTCTATGCAATGTTGTTTTAGTCTGTGATTCTCGATTCGATTTATATTGATGTGTTATTTGGTCTGCAGCACAGATAACTAATGGCTTATTCCATTGGCAGCACCAGTGCTGCACTGAGCACGCACTCCTTGTGTTCCGAAATTGCTGGCACTACTGGCCGCAGTAAGTAATTTCGGAACGCTCTTAAGTAACAGTAAGCATCGCCAGTGAATTTCAGTAAAATCTGACGTTTCAATTTACTGCTCAGTACTGTTCAGGAATATCGGAACAGGGCAACTGAGTGCAAAAAATGTTGCACTGGACGTCAAAATGTGTCAAAATGCTTGACGAAATTCCCCAATGGAATACGATTCATGCACTCAGTGCGCACGAGTTACCAATGGAATACGCTATAAGTATATAGATTCTACACTGGCGTTGTAACATGAAAAACACTGTTTTTAGTTCATTGGCAGACTCAAGGGGGCGGACACAGCGCATGTGTCGGTATTACAGATTTCGGTTTTGGCGCGAAATTCAAATTAAGTCAGTATTCCGCTTTTGGCGCGAAATTCAAATTATGTCGGTAGTTCGCTTTTGGCGCGAAATTCAAATTAATTTATTTAATGTGTATTCCGACATGTGAGCGAAATGAGAAAAATTTCAGAAGCTTGTTCCGAAATTGTTTTCCCTCACCAATTTCTTAGAAGATTCTTATCTTTCGGTACAGAACACGAAGTAAGAGAACTAATGTTCTGTACCGAAATATAAGAATCTTCGGGGAAATTGCTGATATGAACCAATTTCAGAACAAACTTCTTTGAATTTTCTCACTTCGCAATCATTTCGGTATATACATTTAGTGGGCTGATAGACCTTGTTAGAATAAAAGGAAGTATGAGATCGAATTACTTTTCCAATAATTATAATAGGTGTATGTGACCATTTTAATGAGATAGCTACAAATTCTCATTTTACTCAGAATCTTTAAAAAAATCAACGTTTCCATAAAAATCACACTGAGCCAAGTTCATTGCGGTGCACAAAACGGACTTTAAAAACAAAAAAGAGAGGAAAATCATGTCATTGTTACAATCACAGGAAAACTTTGAATTTGTTAAAGATTGGAAAAAAATTCGTACAAAACTGAAAGTACATATCTCAGTCACATACCCTTAGTTGAAACAGTAATTCTACCTCAAAATCCAGTCTTTTTCGGCCTTGTACACCTGGAAGACAGAATAACTTTTAAATTTTAAGGAAAAATAAAAGGTACCATCACACATAAACGATGTATATTGATATTTTCACCAACATAAACAAATGTGAAATCAATTGTGTATAAACTATAATTAGGTATATCAATGAATAAAACATTAAAAAATGAGTTTTAAGTTTAAGGGCCGTATACATAGTCGGCTCTCAAGATGAAGAACGAAAAACGAGTTCTTCGTACCTCATCTTGATGGTTGACTATGAATAAGACCCTAAGTTTAATTGGTTTACGTACAATACATTTAATTAATATAGTAAAAACTCACAATATCATCGCCCACATTATATAGTTTGCGAAGTATTGCGAAGAAAAAATGAAGTAAAACAATTAACAGGAAAAGTACTTGTCCCCTTAGACAACCCCGCTCAACCAAAAGGGAGGAATTGATTCTTGTTTGAAACAATAAAATGAAGGAGAATGCAGTTCTGCTCCAGACAAAAGATCACCTTCAAATATGCTAAGCATTTGAGGCCAGGACTCTTTTTCGATCTGCTCTGCTCCATCCCATCCTAGCATTGGTACCACATGACAATCTACACTTTATTATATATTATTATATAGAAGTAAAACATCCTTGACTGGGGCAACTCCATGACCAAACTGAGGAAATAATAATAATAAATAATAAATAAATAATAAAATTCATCATGAATACTCACTCATTTCAACAAGCGCTTTTTTCTTCTTTCAAAATGATTTTTGCTGAATCTTTATGGATATTATTACATACCCTTGTTCAGATTTAATGATAGAAACCTTTCGGCTCCATAATATTCTGCGCTCCTTTAGACAGTGACATTTGTAGTTGGTTGATATTGGTTTTAGAAGTTGATGGTTGATTCAATACACCATCAAAAAACATTTGAAATACCTTAGAAAAAAATTGAAAGGTGAGATTTGTTGTATATAATATATGAAACATGTAGGTACATACATTTAAATTTCAAAAGAAAATCCCCGCATTGTAATTGCTATTCAAAACAACCATGTTATCAATCCAACATTATTATTATGAAGGTACTTACTTTCTTGAGTTCTTGGCTCAATAATATTCTGCGCTCCTTCAGACAGTGCCATTTATAGTTGGTGGTATTGGTTTTAGAAGTTGATGGTTTGTTCAATACATCATCAAGGATCATTTGAGATACCTTCAAAATAATTAAATGATGAACTGTTTTATATTTCTTATAATTTCACCAAAGTTTCAAATTATTATTGTCAATGTAAAGCTTACCTGAAACACCAAGTGTAGCAACTGCATCAATTCTGAGCCCTCTTCTTCCTCCTAACTTGTAATAGTCTTCAAAATGTGCATGGTCTACATAGTGACTGTTATCAATCTGCTCAACAGATAATATTTTCCAATTTCTTGATTTATAATACCGATCCACGTTTTGAAAAGTCTTGGATTTTTCTTAGGCAAACCAAGTTCTCTTGCTAACATCATCCTCACAACCATACAACATTTGTTCAATTTTCCCATTTTTAAAATAAATTTCCAAACATGTGCTCTTCACTTTATAATAATGCTAATAATCACTAATAATATATTTATTTGTATACTTGTGATAGTTGTAAAACTTGTAAACTAAGTTCGTTGACACTTTGAGAAAAACAATAAACACTTCAAACAGAATTGACAAATCTATCACATTCTGAACGCGCAACAGAGTCATCTATCGGATCTCATCCCATGAAATTTGCGCAGGCAGAGACATCTCGCGAATGCCAATGAACTAAAAACAGGGTTTGGGGTGGGGGAAAGAGTGTGACCCTGGACTGCATTTTTTTTTGTATATTCTATCCTATTGCTTTTACTTTGTCTTTCTATGTAATTATTACTTTAGGGTGTTTTGTGAGACATTAATTTTAAATTAAAAAAAATTCCCTTTTCACGAATAATCGGTGTAATATCACAATAGGTACGAATACTCCAATAATAAAATATTTATTAATATGCAAAAATATGTTTTTTATTTACTCAGTTTGATAATACAACAAATATATATAAAAATATTTCTTCAACATGTTTCCACTTAAAATGGAAATAATATTTCAAGAATAAATATGAAAAAGAATGAACAGTAATATATTGTATTTAAGAGAAAGAAACCTCTTCTTCATTAACAATCATTTAATCTCTTTGGAGCTTCTAGCCTGAAATGAAGTCATTAACAAGAGCTACCTATTATTGATCACAAGTTCAACCTACCGTAAAATGGTAACATCGCCGTTATTCAAGAAGGAAATATCCTGAGGTGTCAAAAATACAAACTGCAGTTGCGGTTTATTGCCTGCATGATGTAGCAAAATATCGAAAACTTTGGTCCTGTTAAGTTTATCCTAGAAAAATGTATCTCAAAAACTATTCATTTATTAACTAAACGTAACAAGATTTGAAAACATTAAGGCTGGTTTTCCTGTCACGCTGACGGTCGGCGCTGATGAGTCAATATGTATGTAGCTATAGGTAGCGTTTTCGAGTCACGCGGCGCTGACGGCCGTCAGCGCTGATCTACATACGCGCACGTACGCGCTGGCGCGTCGGCGCCGCTGACTAGCTGGCGCCGACAAGCCTCCACATTCAGTGAGCCAGAGACAATAGCATCCTTCTATTTCTTTTTGTGATCAGCGCGATACTAAAAGGATCCGAGCTGACCGATCAGCGCTGACCGTCAGCGCCGACCGTCAGCGTGACAGGAAAACCAGCCTAAGGGGTTAGGTGGGTTTGAAAATTTAAAAAAATCGATGTATTTTTATTGTCTTATCAAATAGTACAATATGTTTAAAATATTCTCCTAAAATTTCAAATCGATCCGATTAAAATTCTAAGAGATAGACCCTTTGGAAGTTCCGCCCATTATGCCACGTCAGTGCAGCGCTTCGCGGGTATACAAAAGCAGCTGCTTAGCTATTGATGCTTATATGCTTATGTTGCAACTCGTGAAGCAAGAATTCGTCACAGGCAAGAGCAAAAGGATGCCCTGGATATTGCCGCGGCAGTAGGTACTTTGCTTTATAGTGCCGGAATCGATGATTCTATGTAAGTGTGGATTGATGCAGCCCAAATTAACGAGTAACGAGTAACAATTAACAATTACAAATAGCAAGTGAAAGTTGGACTTGTTATTTTAAATGAGAGTGTTCATGCAGAAAAGTAACAATTATCAATTAACAAATAACAAGTAGAAGTTGGCCAACTTTTAACTTTGAACGAGATTTAGCACTTGTACGCAACTTCGTGAAATATTTGTGTTATTTATTGTGTTGTTTCTTTCGGTACCTCAATATTGCATTTGAGAATGGAATTTTAAAAACTTATTTTCGATTATCAAGGGAAGTGGTTATTTTGGAAAATTAATGCCTTGAATATCCGATTTGTGCGCATTCTTACTTTTTACTTCTTAATTGTTAATTTGAGTGCATGAATGCTACATTTTTATACTCGTTAATTCATAATTGTTATTTGATACTTGTTACTTGATGATTGTTAAATAATTCTGCATGAATCCACACTAAGTGTGGATTCATGCAGCATCAAATGAAAATTTCAAGTAAAAAGTATCAAATAACAGTTATGAATTACCAAGTACAAAAATGCAGCATTCATGCACTCAAATTAACAATTAAGAAATAGAAACCCACAAGTCAAAGATCCGAGGTATTAATATTTCAAAATAACCTCTGTTCCCCTATATTTGAAAACAAATGTTTAAAATTCAATTTTCCAATGTGACAACACGGCAACCACATAAATACACACCAAATAAATTAAATATTTTACAAAGTGAGGTTATATTTACATCATCAGACTGTCTAATCTGCGTTCAGCTGCGCACGAGTTGCCTACAAGTACAAAATCTCGTTCAATTGAAGTAGAAAGTTAAAAGTTGGCGAACTGCTACTTGTTATTTCTTAATTGATAATTGTTACTTGGCTGCATGAATTCTTATTGAGATATATAAAGTTCAACTTTTACTCACTATTTGTAATTGTTAATTGTTACTCGATACTCGATAATTTGGGCTGCATGAATCCACACTAAGTAAAAAATTTGTTTTGCATGATATTTCAATTTAAAACTTTAAACGCGTTTATCTCTAACTGACTTTTTTAAGCCGGGAGACACGATTTCTCGAAAAGTTATGAAGCGATTTTGTTCAAATTTTGCACACATCTTAGAAATCACATTATCTAGTAATTGAACGAAGGATTATTGTTTCTTTTTATTATAACTAATTTTTTCGAGAGAATACATGGCGAAAATTTGACAAAAAAATGTGTTTTCTTATTGAAAGTCTTGTCAAAAATTCAAATTTTAATTTTTTTTCTTTCCTTCGTCCAATGACGAGATTTATCCATGTACTAACGAAATATTTTTGGTTTTTCGATTTTAGATGAACCAATGAGATGAGGGAGATGAGGTACCAACGGCTGAGTTTTTGGAATTTTTGGATAAAAATTTCTCAAAATACTGTTTAAAAATGTATCTTCGATATGCTGAATCGTTTAAATAAAATATATGATTTTATATATTAAAAAAAAAATTAAAAATACCCTTTTTTGGACCTCTGAAACCCACGTAACTCCTTAAATCAGATAAGGGCTCACCATATACACATCGAACTCGTCCAAGAAATAAAACGGGAATTCCATGCATTGCCACAATGAATATAAGAAGGCCACTGTTGAGAATGATCTTTCACCACCTGATAAATTAGAAGTTGTGGTAACACCTTGTGTCCCTTGTTGAGGATTTACAACAAGCTCTAACTTCTTCCGTTCAGCATCAATATCTAAAGATCCCTGCGGAATTAAATGAAATATATTTCCCCATGTTAATCAATTGAAACAATCAACCTTCTAGGTTGATATGTTCAAAAATTGATTGCATATGGCTTTTACTTTATGCAAATCCATATTAACTCAAATGAAAAATTATACATATATGATTTACGCTTATTTATTTTAAATTGACGCGTTTTACTAACATTAAATGAGGTGAACTGTGGCTAATAACCAATAACTAAAACAAGACACACAGTGAAATATTTATTGATTTTAACCATCAACAAATATTCCGCGTGGCCGGGCTAGACCACCTCATAGCTCAGTGTTCCCCAAAGAGGAAAGTATCATTCAGTGTCTGCCCTTGAATGATTACTTTTTTCTTTGGGGAACACTGAGCGATGAGGTGGTCTAGCCCGACCACGCGGAATATTTGATGATGGTTAAAATCAATAAATATTTCAACTTGTGTCTTGCTTTTGCGTTTTACTAAATCTTAACAATTAATGATCTCCTCGTATATCACCATCGATGACCTGTACCTAGATATTTTTGTTCTTCTTCTTACAACTTAACAACTTATTTAAGTCAATGAAAAATTATATACGATTTACACTTATTTATTCAATATTGTGACACGTTTCGTCAACACAGCGACTTCATCATACTATCATACTAGTATGATGTAGTCTGATGAAGTCGCTGTGTCGACGAAACGCGTCACAATATTGAATAAATAAGTGTAAAGCATATATAATTTTTCATTGAGTTAATATGGATTTGCATCAAGTAAAAGCCACAAGCATTAAAACTTATTTAAGTCTAGTTTCACAATCTTAAACTATTCTTACTTTGTAAACATTTAAAATAATTCATTAAATCATTCGCTTTTATAAATTTATTCTCTATTTAAATACAGTGAAACCTCCGTTAAGCGGACACCTCTATTGAACTGTAAAAACATTCAATGGTCCAAAATATGACTTTTCAATATGAATCGAATTCAAAGTTTACCTTGAATTTTCTCAATTCCAAGATTTTCCTGAATGAATGCTTTATGAAACTTATGAAATAAGTTTCAGTCGCCGTGTAATGCTTTTTTCTCATTCTAGCAGCAATTTTGAGTTCATCAACATTCGACTTCAGTTTCTTCAAAATATCTGTAGATCTAGAAAATTTTTCTCTAACAATTTTATATTGTTCAATAACAGTTTCCACACTTTCTGTGGATGTTTGGATTTGTCTTATCGATCTTTCAAGATTTCCCAATTTTTCCATTATATCGGGTACTTTCCTAAAAACCACAGAAACATTTTACACTTCAGAAATAGTGGAAGGAACATGTGATAAATAAGGTACCATAATATTTAGTTCGATTTCGAGTAAGTTTAATTTCTCACCGTATGTCAGGGGGTCTGGGGCCTACATTTTCTGCCTTTCCTGTATGTTGCAGAAGATTGGCCTGTTTTGTGACTACTAATGATCTGTGTTCCTTTAAACGTTCTTCCCATTCTCTTATTTTTCTGTTATCAAACTCGTCATTGGTAGACAGTTCTCGAATCCTTATGGTTTTTTCTCTTATTTGCTCCTGAAAAAATTGATAGTTACTTTCAACTCAATAGAGAACACAACTGATTCTCCTCACTCACAGGAGCTCTTAAGAGCCAATGAATGGTTTCACAATAATAATGATATGAATATTGCATCGAATGAATCTCTATATTATCACGTTACTAGAAAATAATAATTAGGAACAACAAGGTCACAAAGATTTTCCCGATAACCACAGAAGCTACAAATCAGAATGAAAATTTATAATCTTCTACCTGTACAGGAGGCAGACGTTCTTCTATATTTCTGACAACTTCCTTAAGCGAAGATATTCGAACTTTTGTTTGTTCAATAGGTTCTTTAATTTCTTGTAACTCCTTTTCCAACTGCTCTAAGTTAGCCATTTTCTCATTCAGAATTTGTTTTATATCCTTCAATTCGTTTTCCTGAAATTCTCAGAATCAATACTATGTTCTCGAGTACCATCTTTCAAAATCTACCAAAACGTCAATATTTGCAGCCTCAGGTTCAGCCATACACCTAAGCGAATCCAGCTCTCTTCGTACTTCTGAACGGTTACTTGTGAGCCGCCTTATTTTCATTTCCAACTCATTCTGTTTTTCGATTTTAATATTCATTTCATCTTTTATTTGTTTGTACTGTGTTAAAACGGCTTGTTTTTGGTTTTGTAAGCTTCGTATCTGCTGATCCAAATTTCTGAAAAGTATTCAAATTTTTTATTATCTTATTTAATTAGGATCAGTAGAAGATATAATTAAATTATATTCAGAGTTCTGAGTATTAACAATTTTGATACAGATAACTTGAAGGTACGCTGGGGAAAAGAGGTTCAAAGGCCTGTAAGAATAAAAATATCAGATGGTAATTTATAACATTCTCAAAGAGTAAGAGCTGCACCACTGAAAGATCAACCTCCAAGAAAACAATTTTTGTTTTTGTATGTGGCTGCTGTCCTATCAGAAAAATAAGTGATTCACCAGAGTCGTAAGAGAATCAATTCAATTATTTACTAAAAGGTATTTGCTTGTATGCTTGTATTTCTTGTATGTAATAAGGGGCAATCGGATGAGTGTAAGTACATGAGAGATTGGATGAAATTTTCATAATTTTGAAAGATGAGTGATTGTGTGAGGAAACCAGTAGAAACTGGAAGGTCTTATTGTTCATGGTCATTCTGCGTGAGTTGTTTTAATTAAAATTGCGTTTTTGGCGCTCTTGTTCCTCAGAACAGAGTGCTTATGAATTTTCCCTAATGTCTGTAATTTGGGAATTTTTCTGAAAATGGTACGACTCACTGATTAAGAATCCGTGGTCAAAATCGATTCTGATACCGTAACCACCATAACTCTCAAACGGAATGAGCTAGGCAGTTGAAATTTTCAGAATAGGTTTGGGAGATAGCTATCTCGGTTAAGTTTGTTATTGGTGGTTTCGGAGTAACAAAAAACAAGCACTGACGTGAAGTCAGAAGCTTTTGCGCGTATGTTCTATTGTCCATTCTTCTGTATTGGACACCCTTAATCGAATTTACCATGGTAAATTATGTTGTCCATTCTCCTGTATTGGACACTCTCTTAATTCGAATTTACCATGGTAAATTACCAATTTTTTTTTGTGATTTCTTTGAAATTTTCTAGGGGTACGGTTCTTAAATTTTTTTTTTTCGTCATTTTTTTCAAATTTTCTAGGGGGACGGTTCTTACAAAATTTTAAACACGTCTTTATGATGATTTTCTAATACTAGTTACCAAGCTTCAATTCGATCGAATATTTATTTTTTGAGGTATAACTCGGAAACTGTTTAACCGATTATGCCCAAAAACGAACTCAACTCTCCCTTTCGGATACGCAACCTACCCTGAAAATTGCAAATCCCTATCTCCTTTCGTTCGAAAGTTATCGAGGCAACGGTCACCCATCTACTGAACTCACACAAGAATGCTCGAATCTCCAACAATATTTAACCGATAGTGTTAAAACTTGGCAGTAGAGTTAGGTTATGAAGGCTCTTGCAAAATTTCAGCAATTTCAAACGAATAGTTACTGATATATAGAATTTTTTTTTTTCAATTTTCAATGATTTTTTTAAAATTTTCTACAAATACTATCCTCACGAAATTTTGCAAGAATTTTCGCGTTGGCATTCTACAACTATTAACCATGTTTGAATTCAATCGGTTCAGTATTTTTCGAGTTAATGAGGAACACAAAACAACCAAATTTCAGATGGCTATAACTCTAAAACCGTTTGGCCGATTATGCTCATAAACAAACTGAAATGTCGCGTTCTGATGCACATCCTAACCTGAAAATTTCAAGCCGCTATCTATTTCTGTTCTCAAGTTATCGTGACAACAAAACTATTTTTTAATAATTTTCTAGCCATACGATTCGCACAAAATTTCACAAACGTGCTTAGGTTCATATTCTACAACTACTCACCAAGTTTCAATTCGATCGGATTTATATTGGTTGAAAACAAAATTATTACTCAGAAACCACTAGGCCGATTATGCCCATTAACGAACTTGTCCGTCGTATTGGGAAAGTCGCTAGCTCTTTTCGTTCTCAAGTTACCGTGGCAACGGCCGGACAGAATCAAATTTGACCTTGAATTCTTCATTGGGGAGTCGAACTAAATCGTTTGAGACCATTTTCGTCAAAAAATTCGAAAGTTACAGACATCTGGGCAAAACTATAACGCGATGTTCCCCAGAACATACGCGCAAAAATTATTAAAGTTTGAACAAGAGCGCCAAAGATCCTGAGCTCCTGTTCACAGGGCTTTCCCACATTTTTTTATTGACTGTCCACAACGAGGCCAAATTTGATCACGTACCGTAGGAGTTGGAGGTTTATTGGGTCATAGAAGATCCTTTTGTAAAGAAGGTTCATTGCGCTTGCACAGAATGAACATTGTGTGATATCGAATGAGATTTTATGCATGCAATTGATGCAGGTATGAACAGAACATGTGATTTTAAGTTGTGGATTATTGATGCTTATGATGGTGGGTTGGTTTGTGAATGCTGGCAGTTACTGAAAATGATATTTAAATTTTCATCTCATAAAAGACACACGGTGAAATATTCGTCGAGTTTGGAGGATGAGGGGGCTAGCCCGGATGACGAGGGAATATTTGATAATATTTAAAATCGACGAATATTTCACATTGTCTTTTAGTTTTTAGCAATTAGTTACAATCATCTTATTCTATGGTCACTGGTTTGTGGTCTTCTCTAACCACACTAAGCCGGGCGTTTTCATGTCGCAATGGGGTCATATAGGTAGTCTGCATTGCATTCCCTGTCTACCTCTTGAGACAAAAGAATGAACGTAACTCAATATCGCTAAGGGTTTTCGCATAACAGAGGTTCGAAAGGATCTTCCTAGGTGGCGCTGGTAAGATTTTCTTTCCAGTAGTTCGTCACAATAGGGTTTAATATTGTGGAGCTTTCATTCAGTGGCTAGTTACACTGATGATTGGCAACAACTATGAAACCGGTACGTATCCGCCCTCAATGACACTTTGTGCTTTGGGGGAACACTGAGCGATGAGGTGGCTGCCCCGAATCACTAGGGAAATACTTGATGATTGAAATCGACGAATATTTCATCGTGTCTTTTAGTTATTAGAAATTAGCTAGTCATTCCTTAATTCCAGAATATACTAATTGTATTTATATCATGGCAATTGATTTCGACGTTTTTAGATGAAATCGGCAAACAAAGCATTACCTAAAACCTTGGATAGATTCTCATAATGTATTTGAATAGGAACCTTACGCGATCACAGATACAGCATCAATTATGTTCGATCCCACTGTGAATATACGTATTTGAATAGGAACCTTACGCAACCACAGACACGACATTGATTATTTTCGATCCAACTGAGCTGGGCTTGGATGACTACATCATCTTCAGGAAGGATAGATCGGCTGAAACCAGTAATAAGAAGACAATGGGTGGTTGCTTAATTGCAATCCGCAAATCCATTACATGCACTCTCGTGCCAACTGCTCCTCGGTTGGAGCAGGTTTTTGTGGGGATAGGATCGGGAAGGCCAGTGTATATTCTTGGCTGCATTTATCTGCCGCCGCATTCTCCAACTGAATGGTATGTTCTATCGGGCGAGACCGTTGACAAGCTAAAGGACTCATATCCCAGCACCAATATTTGTATTGCTGGAGACTTCAACCTTCCAAAGGCTACATGGATTAATACTATCGACTCTTCCTTGGCTGTCCCATGCCGGGATCAGGAGGTTTATGTGGCTCCACAAACCAGGGATGGGATTGCTGCCATCTCGGATTTATGTGCATACCATGGTCTCTTCCAGCTCAACTCTGTTCGTAATGGTGGTGATGTGATTTTGGACTTGGTATTTTCTGATGAAATGTTTGATGTTCGGGAATGTGATCCCCTTGCTAGGGTTGATAGTCATCATCCACCCCTTTCATTTTGTGTTTCGATGGCAGGGAGGGAGCACATTTCGATCAGCCCTCAAGCAAACACTTTTTATTCAGATTTTAAATCGGCTGATTATGGACTTATTGGCGAGGCTTTGGGGTTGGTTGACTGGGACTCGACTCTGTGTAATCTTGATGTACATGAGATGGTAGAAAAGTTTTATGGAATTTTAAAAAATGTAGTTCAAACCTTTGTTCCTTTAAGAAAGGTAGCCAGTAGAAAATTTCCTATTTGGTTCTCACAAGAGCTCAAGAACTTAACCTTTGAGAAAAAAATTGCCCATAAGAATTACAGGACTAACCCAAACCACCATAGTTACACGATATTTTCAAGTTTGCGTTCTAGGTGTAAAGTGCTATCTAACCAAAGCTATAAGAACTATATACAGGACATTGAATCTGAGCAGTCCGAGGCAATTTTGGAACTTCGTTAGGTCTAAGCGTAATTCATCTGCTATTCCTTCTGACCTCTATCTGGATGGTGAGCACAGTGGAATGGGTGTCGGAGCGGCCGATCTGTTTGCTGAGTATTTCGGCTCTGTATATTCTGTGGACCAACCTGAATACAACGGTGATCTATCTCTGAATGACATTAATATTGCTGATCACAGTGTGCTCATATCCGATATCTACACTGAGCTGGCTGGCCTGGACGTGTCTAAGGGAGTTGGTCCGGACAACATTCATCCAGTTCTCTTGAAGAACTGTGCATTCGTTCTCTCTAGACCTCTTCATCGGATTTTTAATCAGTCTTTAAGAACTGGCTGCTTTCCTGACATTTGGAAGACAAGTTTTGTCGTTCCAATCCATAAGTCAGGAGACAAGTCTAATATAAAAAACTATAGACCAATAAGTATTATGAGTGCAATCCCGAAAATGTTTGAAAGGCTAATATCAAGGTTTTTAATGTCGCTGCTATCACCTTCGATAATTGGTGAACAATATGGTTTCTGTGCAGGTCGGAGTGCAGAACTGAATCTAATATCATATACAACATATATTGCAGAGGCATTGGAGACGGGACTGGAGGTGCACTCAGTGTACACTGATTTCGCTAAGGCCTTTGATAAGGTGCCGCACAATATCATCATTGGTAAGCTGAGGGCATATGGAATTTCTGGTCCAATGCTTGAGTGGATTCAGAGTAACATGGTGGGCCGTATCCAGAGGGTCAAGGTTAATAACTTTATATCTCGTGAGATACTGGTGACCTCTGGGGTTCCGCAGGGATCACATCTAGCGCCGCTGATTTTCAATCTTTACATTAAAGATGTGGCATCTTGTTTCACTTCATGCCGCATACATTTATTTGCGGATGATCTGAAGGCATTTAAGATCATTTCAGGACCAGCTGACTGTCTGGATCTCCAGCGAGACCTTGATAGATTTGTGGGGTGGTGCGAGTCTGGGGGGATGGAGCTGAATGCATCTAAGTGCGGACTCATGATTTTCTCCCGAAAACGAGTGAAAACCTGTTATAATTATGTCATTAAGGACGAGATTCTTGTAACATGCGAGACAATAAAGGACCTCGGTATCGTACTTGTCCCTGAGCTGTCCTATGCTGAGCACATCAACTCAATTGTAAACAAAGCTCTTAGAATGCTCGGGTTCTTGAAGAGGAATATTCATGATTTTCATTCCATCCGTATGCTTAGAATTCTGTTTTGTAGTCTGGTTAGATCTCATCTCGAGTATGCATCCTCTGTGTGGAGTCCATATTATGAGGTGCATTCTGCAAGAATCGAGAGAGTACAGAGGAATTTTCTTCGTCATATTAATTTTAAATTCTTTAATAATGAGCGCACCTATCTGGACCTTTATCGCGATGTAGGTCTACTTCCATTGGAGACTCGCAGGGCTCACCAAGATCTACATTGCCTTTTTAAAATTTTCAACTCAATAGTCGATTGTCCTCAGCTAACTAGTAGAGTGACTCTGAGTGTTCCTCAGGTCAGAACTCGTAGCCATCAGCCTTTTCATGTACCATTTTGTCGTACAAACTATAGTAAAGGTACATTTTTCCCTAGAACTATGTCGTTAGCCAACAAATTTCCTGAATTGGATTTCTTTTGCACAGAAAAAAGGTTCCTCGGGTTGTTTCGGTTTGTTATCCGTAAGAGACTTGTTGTCTGTGTTAAGGTTTTAAGTATTTATTTATGTAAAATATTTTATTGGAGACTTGTCTCAGTATTGTAAGAAAAATGGATCTTTTGTCCGTCAATAAATATTATTATAACTGTGAATGTACGTATTTGAATAGAGACATTACGCAAACCATAGACACAGGAATGTTTATTTTATATGTATGAATTTGATTGCGTGTACCATGACGACATACAGTTACATTTCAATTAACGGTTCATCATAACTAGTTTCAACTCATCTACCAGTTCGTTTAATCTACCGTTTCAATTAATCTACTGGCTCATCGAATCCCAAAATATGGACTGCTGGCCACTATTTTATTCTATTTTCATCTCATGATTGTAATGTAATGTTACATACGATTACATTATTCACACCAGGAAATAATATCACCACCACCTCCGAAAATACCTGCATGTTGCAGATTCCCTTCTGAAATTAATAAATCAGGACTGAATACGTAGACTTCAAACTTGATCAGTAGCTACCAACTTCTGAATAAAATAACGAAAAAAAAAAATTACCTTATGAGTTCACTAGAATCAGTTTGAAGGTATTGTGCTTGATGATAGTCTGAGCAATAAGTTTTGTAGTTTGGATCAGGGAAATATTTATCACCCTTTATAGTAATACCTTGTTTACAATTAGGAGGTACATTTACCCTGTTAGAAAGAAGCTCCATAGCTCTTTCATCATTGGGAATGAGAAGAATTCCTGAAAAAAAAAATTTAATAAACTAAAAAACCATAATAATACTCACTCAAATCACCTTCTACACTGCATTGATCAATGATACAATTTGTAACGACAGGATCTTCTATTTCTAGAATGTCAAACAAGCCGACACAGTCTGATGGAGCTCGAACTTGGTTTCTTGACACATCATGAACCTAATTGGAAAAATTGGATTGTCAACTGAAATATTGGCGTAAATATTTTTTCGTTCAATATAAGTTACAGTGGAACCTCTACCGGCGGAGATTAGCAGTTTGATTATGATTATGATATTATTATGCCGACCCTCCAAGGTTTTCCTCAAGGAGACCACTCAGAAGATCCCAGGAACTTGTTTGAGAATCAGTTGCGTTCTGTGTAAGCTTTGTTACTGTGTCCTTACGCCACCTTTATCACAGCACTGATATTTTTGACCCAACAGTGAATGGGGACCACTACAGTCTGACTAGAAAATTTCGTTCCTAGCCCTGGGATTGAACTCAGGAACTCTGGTTCCCAGTGCAACGCTCTATCCACTGAGCTAGAAGCACCCATTCCGGGATATAGAGAAAAGAGTTGTAGTTCATTCATTCTCCATTTGGTGGACTCTTCAAATATCGGACGCGGACAGTGAAATTTAGTGCAACTCATCCTAAAACACGCAAAATATGATAAAACAAAACAAGTTGGAAAAGCATTGTGATCAGGAGCTTTGGTGCGCTTTTTCAAAGTTATAGCCAGAGCGGTCACGCACCCAGGTACTGAACTCGCTAGTTAGTTCCAGGAAAAATATATAATTCCCAATATTTCCGAGAATGTAAATCCGACTGTAAAAACAAGCGTCCAAAAAAAGACTGGTTCACTTTTTGACCGAGAATGGTCTCAAACGACTAGTTTCGACTCAAATACATACATTCATTATTGGGTGGAAAATAAACAGTGCTGTGTCTGTGGTGGTGTAAGATCCCATTCAAATACATACATTCACTGTTGTTGGTTCGAGAATAAACAGTGCTGCGTCTGTAGTGGCGTAAGGACCCATTCGAATACATACATTTACTGTTGGGTCGAAAATAAACAGTGGTTTGTTTATGGTGGCGTAAGGACACAAATCAGTTCAAACATACAATTGTGCCATGAGTTAAAATAGATCCTGTTTAGCAGTGGTTTATTTTCAATAGTGTACGCCGAGATTAATTTCTATGGAACAAATCAGGCCAATCGTACAGTTGTGCCACAAAAATACATTCTGTATACAGAATGTATTACTGCTATAGCATTAATTTTAATATCTAATAAAATACGAAAATACTCTCGTTTCACGTAATTTTAAGGGAAAATCAACCTAAATTCCTTCGACAACCGTTTCCTCGGAGTTATTATTTCACCAGAAATAAAAAAAAAAACCGGCAGTTTCGGCTCCAGGATTCGATCCCGGTCTCTGTCTATGACTTCTATGAGCCCGACGTTTAAACCAACACAGCTATGCTGGGTCTGTACGGATATACGGTAGAAGGTGAATTATGAACAATTATTATTACAGACCTTGTTTTCAAATTTCTAATTTCAGTTTTTGCGATTTTTCTGTATTTCGCTAATATCTTCTACAATATAGATCCAATCGAGTTCAATTCATTACAATACGTCTAATATACCCTATTTAACGCAATGCGAGCCAGTATTGTCCTCAAGAATACATTCAGTAATAGTATAGTATATTCTAAAACAAATTGCAGAATGGGCTGATATTCAAACACGAATGCGAAATTCGAAAACGAGCGACGAAGGAGCGAGTTTTCGTACGCATGAGTGTTGGAATTACCTTCTGCAACGAGTATTAGGCGAAAGTTACTCTATTTCAGGCAAGTTTTGTAAAATACTGTTGAAATTTAGTGAAAAATTAGGATTATACATCCTAGTGACTTTTGTATTGTATCTTGGCAGTTGTTATGACTGTTACGAAAGTTGACAGATCACGGAATTTGAATTGTCCGTAGAGCATGGAGATCAGATTTAACAGTTTCCTAATATCATGAATGATTCAAAATTAGCAAGAAGGAAATCTCTAGTACCTTATTTTCTGATGAAAATAAAACCTTTCCTCTCAACAATTATTTCACCTTATCCAGATTATCTTATATTGACAATAATTTACGTAGGTTGAAATTTGATAGGATCGAATGTCAGTACTGACTACCACAAAACGAAAAATATAACTAGAGACAATGCGGGAATGAGTTCATTCCAGCACTCTTTTTAGTGCTGGAATGAACTCATTACGATACTGAAATAGAGAAAAAATATTTCATGTAATAACTAACATTATATAACTGATGTGCCAACCATGTAAAAAGTCATTAGGGATCGTATTCATAGTCCGCCCTCAAGATGAGATAAGAAGAACAAGTTCTCTTATTGGTTATGCCGATCGATGAATATAGCCCTACGTCAACAACAGAGTTGAAAATGAAAAGGTTAACCTTTTCATTTAAAAAGTTTGTATATCCAATCAAAATCACTCGTCCAGAGAAGTTGAAGGATACCTGCTTCTTATTATCTTTGAAATTTGCGTGTTCATTTTGGAATTTTCAATAATTTTTGAACTGATAAATGGATTAAACGAAAAATTACATGAGAATATTTTTAAATAATCGGGGTGGAAAGACCCATTGGTCTTATTCATTTCCTAAGATAAAAATAAATACCTGGTGGAAAAATTTTGAAGTTATCACAGTCGGAAAACGTTGTAAACCTGCATTCCTGAAAATTTTGAGTAGAAGTTGATTATCGTTCTTATTATCACATATGAAAGAATTCAAGATACCAGCTCCGATATATCCCTCGGCAGCTACAGCCCATTTTTTGTCTTTCAGTTTGATGTAGCTTCCTGAAAACATTTTTTTAAATTTTAATACGAGTATTATAAATAATGAAGCCCAAGTATATATTAGCCACTCAGATATGACTGCTTAGAATACAATATATATTTGGGATATCTTACAAACTGTGTTAAGATGATTTGTAAACAAAAAAATTGATAATTGACAATGACAATGCATAAAACATAAGTAATGATATTTGAAGCAAAGCAATACATTCAACTATTCATAGGATACTCAACTCCTTTTCAACGTTCAATAAATTAATTCTTTTACAAAAATTATCAAGGACACTTATGGTGAGTTTCACAAAGCTTTGACCAACTTGATTATAGATTGAATTCGTTGATTACTCTAGAAATGAATCAATATAGAATCAGATTGATGTGGCCATCAAAAGCAATCAAAGTTTCGTGAAGCGCACCTCTTATGTTTATATGTACATATATATTAAGAATATAGAGAATCTCACCCAAGGGACCTTTAGGAACTTCATGAAATTTGTCCCTATACTGTTCAATCATTTTTCTCACTTTTGGAATATTACGTCCATAGAAGGAGAGGGTATCTCCACTCTCATTTTTAAGAGAATCAAGTTTTTCTCTATGCTTAGCTGTAAATTATAATGTTTAGTGCACAAATACATAGAATAACTAATAGCCACTTACATATATTTCGTTCAATTTCCCCGATTTCCTGTCTAACAGTTTTTTCATCATCCTGCTTCCTACTAATATCAGATTTCATCTGGAAAATTTCATTATGGGCAGTTTGCAAAATATCTTCATTAGCTTTAATTTTCTGTTCCAGTTTCGATATATCTCTCGCTCTTTCGGCCTTTTGCTCCTCTACCCTGTCTTTATTTTCATTTGCATTTGCTATTTCTCCTTCCAGTACCCTTATATCTTGGTGTTTGGACTTTATGGAATTTCTTAATGATTGTTTCTGCCTACATTTTTCCTGATAAACCGACGTCAGTTTATCCAACGTATTTTTTGCTTCAACATATGGCCTTTGTTGTACTTCTATTCCACTTTTCAATTCTATAACCTGATGTTCCAGTTCACTGAAAATATACTATATACATAATCATATACCATATTTTATGATATCTATATTTGATGAAGTCAATTAAATTTATCGATTTTTCTGACTACTATTGTACCTACCTAGGGAATTCCGAAATAATTTACCCTGTTCTAGAGAACAGCGTGCTATCATTTTGTGCAAACGTCTGTTATTTTCGATTTTTCTGCCGAAAATGGTCTCAAATTATTAGGTTCGGCCGGCCGTGACATTGCCACGATCACTTTCGAACGGAAAGAGATAGCGACTTGCAATTTTCAGGGTAGGTTGCGCATGCGAAAGCGAAAGTTAAGTTCGTGAATGGACATAATCGGTCTAACGGTTTCAGAGTTATACCTATCTGAAATATTGTGTCCTCAATAGCTCAAAAATTACAGTTCCAATATGTTATATTCCAGAAACTATATGCCAGATTCCGCCGAAATTAGCACAAACCTTCAAGCCATCATTTTACAATCGAGTACCGGATTCGTATTTTAGGAATTATTGTGAAAATAAAATTTCGAATCTACTTCTTCTGAAATTTAAAATCATGTGAATAATTGTAACAACACTTAGATGGCCGAGATGTTAGAGTGTTCGTCTGCCGCACAGGCGATCCGGCTTCAAATCCCCGCTGAGCAAGTTCACTATTTCATTAATTTTAAATTTGACTTTGTGTTTTGATCATATAGGAAATAAATGGTTCCAAATCATAATTTTCTGAGAATTAAACCTACTTAAACCTTGCTTTTAACCCTAGGAGTATTTGTTTTGAAGTACTCTTTTCGCTAATGTGAAATACAATGCCGAAATTTGTGAATTTGGGTGAAATATGATATGTAGCACATTCTTTAAGAAATGTTACTGTGAGATTCAATTTTTATGCAAAATTGGTTAACACACTATTCAGAGATCACCAGGTCGCATTAACAATGATTTGAAGTAATCTCGATATAATACAGTATAACCTCTCTAATTCAGACACATTGAAATCCGGACGTCTGATTTCAAAAACCCATGGTCCGGAAGCATCTCTATAATCAAAGACGCACACAAGCTACCGCGTCTGAAATTTACGAGTTGAGACACGATTCAGTAGATTGTTTGAAGAGCGCTATTGTACTAGCGTACGTTTAGGTCGTTGTTAGTTGTTTCGCGTGCAGTTCACAAAGATGTTTGTCCAAATATTCCGAATAGAAAGCACACAACGTTCGAAGATGCTGTTCAAAATGAAATATATAGCAGTGAAAAGCGAGCCAGAGCAAATTGACCCCACGTCAATGCTTTTTAGCCTTTTTCTTTCATAGTGAAGTCAATCTGCGCGCTTGCTATGATTATAATTATATTGACCATGCTAGGTCTTCCACAAGGAGATACCTCAGAAGTTCCTGCGAGCTTGTGCGACTAAGGAGTCATTTGTGTTTTTTGTCGACTTTGTTACTCTATACTTACGCCTGCTTAGGCACAGTACTGTTCATTTTTGAACCGACAGTGAATGGTGCTCACCACCCTCTGACTAGATCTCCGGCTCGCTCTATCCACAGAGCTTGAAACACACATCATTCAATTCAAATTAGCCAACGTGAACAATCGTGCTAACGAGTACTGACTTCCCATCAGTGCTTTTTTTATTTTTTCAAGTTCCTTTGACAATTCTGTCTATTAATACAGTCTGGGTATGAGTTTTACCATATGTCGAAAATGAAAAGATTGCGGTTAGGGGACCCCACGTTAGGAATGCAATTGTTTACGCCTATTCTTCAAACCTGAATGTAATTTAATATAGATCTTCCTAATATGGTTATCTATAAATTGTCCCCAGGGCCACGGTACATACATTTCATCTCGTAAACAATGCTATTTACTCGAAACTGACTTGACCGTGCACAGAATTGCCAACTGGCCGGCCGGTCGGATATAATTGGATTTGACCCCCGATTATTCATCAGTGAGTCGAACTCAATAGTTTGAGAGTATTTTCGGCAAAAAATTCCAAAAATACAGACAACCTGGCAAAACACCGTAATCATAATATATGAGAATACTAGCGGCCCGGTACGTGCTTCACTACGTATAAAGTGAAATAATAAAAAAAATTAATTGGAACATCAAATTCATTTATTCAAACAAAAAAATTTTTTATTAATTTCTAGCTATTTTAAAACTTAATCCAAAACATTTGGATAAACAATATTTTTTGTTTTTCCATTTTGAGCGTGAATAAACAAACGGCTGGGGGTTTTTCATTTTCGACCGTTAATTTTCTGCTTTGTTTGAATATTTTGAGTAATTTTAATGCAAAAATCCCTCCGATCGAACGGATATTCATTATAGAGATACAAATCCGAAGATACGTTTACTGGAGTAACGCTCCTTTAAGTTTTTCATTTGGGAAAAAATATCTAAGAGAAAGCTATTTCGGACGCTCCTAGATTCGATCCCGCCGCCCCGCGAGGATCGGGAGCTATAAATTCCCAATCCAACGCCTCAGCTCACTCGGCCACGTTGCCTACGTGAATCAACTCCGATTATGTACCAAATAAAGATTTTTAGTACTCGGATGATTTCCGCCTTTCGATTTTCATCGTCAATCCTGTCAAGCGATCGATCGTAATCGGATACTTGTTCATATTTCTCGCATTTTTTCTAGATGATTCCAAGATTTTCGAGTAATTCCGTTCGGAATTCGAATTCGATTTGGCATTTCTCGTCGCTCGTTCAGACCGAAAACGTCTTGAAGGAGCCGCGTTAAAATTCGCCACGGAAATACGCGAAACGTCAGAATTTTGTCGATTTTCGCGAAGTCACATTTTCCTATCGTTCTTCCGGGAAAACGAAAGAGAGGATCGAAAAGAGGGCTCCGTTACGGAATAATTTCGAATCTTGTCTTCACGTTCCCGCAAATACCGTCGTTCCGAACTCCACCGTTCCTCCGAATTCCTTTCCACAATTTTGCTCCTTTTGCCAAAATCGGCGTTTTTTTCGTCTTTTTACGATTTTTTTTTAAATACACCCCCATCTTTTCGCTCCAAAAACGCGAAACTCTACGAAACTTCCGTATTTTTCCTCGATAAACCCCTTCGAAATTTCTCCCAAACCCTCCTAACATCCAAAATAACATACCGTTTATACTTATAACTGGTTAATTAATAATTAATTTAGTTCAATAAATTTATTTTAAAAACTTAAGTACATCAAATTTATTTCCAACTTGACTATTTGCCTCTATGCAGAAATACACGGAATATTTTTACGGCTGTAACATTTTAAGTAGATTTTGAACTGTTTCAAATAGGCACTCTAAGGGATTTATTTGTAACTGCCAATAGAAAAAATATAATTTCTGTATTTTGCATTGAATACAAAGGAGTAAATGTTCAGATGAATTTGCAACAAATCGTTATCTCGTTTCTATTATAATTTTTAAACTGCGTAGTATTTGAATGTACCACTTGATGAAATTAATTGAAAAGATAATAAAACAATGGCACATCACAAGAATTAATATAGATAGCTGCTTAGATAACATATTGATCTCAATGAATACTAGTATCAGCCAATTCCAAAAATAGTTATTTATGTATCAAGGACGAAAAACCCGAGCCCGCAAGTTGCTATACAAGGCGAGACAATTTTTCGCCAAGGTGCATATTACATTTTTTCCTCGACCTCTACATGCTTGTATGAATTTCGGACTTGGGATTGACCCCACGTCAATGCTTTTTTAGCCTTTTTCTTTCATTGTGAAGTCAATCTGCATTTGCGCACGTGCTATAAACATGATTATGATTATACTGACCCTCCCAAATCTTCCCCATGGAGATCTCTCAGAAGCTCCTAGGAGCTTGTGCGACCAAGGAGAGTCAGTTGTGTTCTTTGTCCATTTTGTTACTCTATCCTTACACCAGCTTAGACACAGCACTGTTAATTTTTGACCCGACATTGAATAGTGTCCACTACCTTCTGGGTGGATCTCCACTCACTTCATCCACATCCACTTCATCATTCAATTCAAATTAGCCAACGTGGACACGCGCGCCAAAGAGTTCAACTCGAAAAAAACACCATTTTGTCGAAACTGACTTGTCCGTGCACTAATTGCCATGTAGTTACTTAAAAACCTCACAATATCGGCTCAGCAACAAATCCACGACCGCTAGACGTAAACCGCACCCAACATAAGCCATACAACCCAAAAAGAGCCACTTCTTCTCTGTGCAATCTACTTGTGGCTGAAAGTCCTCCCAAAATAACACACCTCACACAAAACTGCGCTTATCCAACATTAGTGGTTCAGGAGATATCGCATCTTGAATCCACGCATGCGCGGACCCTCACCGGGGGAATCTATGGAGGAATAGCATCCTCCACCCCAAAACCCCAATCCTCTCGGACGAAAACTCCAGCAGTTACATCACTTGTCATCTGCGCATGCGCATAACGAAAAATGCCCGGGAGGGGCAGCATGAAATTCAAAAAAATTGGTTCAAGCACTGACGTGAAGTCAGGAGCTTTTGCGCGTATGTTCTATTGTCCATTCTCCTGTATAGACCACATTAGTTAGGTTAGAATCATTCTCTTGGCGGGAGATCTATATTCAAATTTTTTAACAAGGAATTTCAACTTTAAGATGAAACCACCCTTTTTAAAAGAGAATGTTAGTACAGAGACATCAAGTATTGGGTACCTTCATCATTAGTGCATGTTTTCATGTTATTTCCACATCTCCACATCTCCACATTTCCACATCTACTTCAATTTATTCTTAAATCAAAATTGAAACCAGTGTAGTTCGAAAGATTACCGTATGTCGTAGATGACTTCTCTTGTGCGTCATCTCAAGGCCGATTTAGGGTTATGTTGTTATTTATGACTGATTTCGAGTGAGCTAAGACATACGTCAATCGAATTTGGTAAACACTTTTATATTTATTAATTATTTCGGAAATATACAATTTTGTTATGAAAACTTGATTCTAGATGGTTGAGAAAGGTTCATAGAATCTATTTCAACCGGAATAAACATTAAGAACTTAGCCAAAGTATCTTAAAATAGGCGAGAAATTCGCGTAAATTTTAGGTCCATAAGAAATGCATGGGGAATACAGTTCTCGGATCTACGGATGGATCGTAATTCAAATTTCCCGCCTAACCTAACTAATGTGGTCTATTGGACACCCTTAATCGAATTTACCATGGTAAATTATGTTGTCCATTCTCCTGTATTGGACACTCTTAATTCCAATTTACCATGGTAAATTCGAATTAATTCCGGAACTATTAATAAAAAATGTTATAACTAAAAATGGCCAACTTCGAAACCGCTTGGTTGATTTTGCCCGTTAACGAACTTCTCGGAGATATTTACTCTCCAAAAATACCCTGCAATTTTCAATCTTCTAGCTCCTTTCGTTCGAGAGTTATCGTGCTAACGGCCGGTATTTGGATTTGACCTAGGATTATTCATCAGTGAGTCGAACCCAATCGTTTGAGACCATTTTCGGCAGAAAATTCAGACATTGTGTCAAAATGCATGCTGTTGCTTACTGGAAAACCCTAGATGAATAGTAGAGTATAAATAAACTTTTAAATTTTTGCATATGAATGACGTTTCATATATTTAATCTTTGACAATAAATGATAATATAAAATTTATCAAATAACTTAAAAGTGTAGCTTCTTTTTATTCATATATTACCTTATAGAGCTCTGTAATTTTTGTATATCATTAGCTTTTTTTGTACTGTTTTCCCTGAAATTATCACATTTTCTCGAAAGTTTGTCAACAACGTCTAGTTCACTTTTCAAATCAGATTCAGAATCTTTAACTTTAGACCATAAAAGTTCAGTTTGTAAAGCAACTTCTTCCTCTTTCAAATTTCTTACAGATTTATACTGATCTATTTTGGCCTTGAGCTTTCTCAGATCTTCACCCATTTTCCGGATATTCTGAAAAAAATATTTTCACTGAAAAAATATCATGAGACATGTTGACTGTAAATAACTTACGGTTGTTTTGTCTTCAAGTAGATTTGCTGAATTTTTCATGTTTGATTCAACCTTTTTATATTCTTCTGCTAAAGTTTCGAGTTTAGTTGCTTTCATAAACAGTGTAAATTTATGTTTGGGGTCATTACTGCTCAAGAAATTCCGTGATGTATCTTGATTCAAAATGCAAATTGGATTGTCCACTTGAATATTTAAACTTGTTGTGATATTCTGAATTTCTTTGGATTGTGTTGAAACAATGTCACCTGAAGGTAGAATTGTCATAATCTTCAGTTAAGCAATAGTATATAGGGTCATTCTTTTAAAGGGACAATTAGCGTTATATGGAAAGTAAAAATAATAAGCTCATACAAATTCGCACACAAAGGTCTCGACCTTGAACTACTTTTTCAGAACACTAGCAGTTATCTACCACTTCCAGTTATACCGGAAGTAGCGATCAACTTCCTTAATTTAAATAGCAACTGTAATTTTTTATTTCACATTTAGATTCCTCTTCGAAAAATATGGTCTGTTTAACTTTGGGAGTACCTTTTAAAAATGCTGTTTATTCAAGTAATTATAATCATTTTTCACAACAATTCTCAGGTTCTTCACCAATGTTAAAATTGATTTTTTTTTCAGTTTTTTTCAAATGGAATGCCTCTTTTTTTATTTCAAATAGTAATTCTAGACAAAATTTCCTTTTGATCAACATGACATTACATTCCTAAAATTGATAGTTTTCAAGTTAGTTCAATGACCTGTCAATCGAAAGGAATCTTTTTCTAAAATTACTATCTGAAATGAAAAAAGGGCAATTCCATTTGAAAAAACCGAGTTTTTTGGAAAAAACTGAAAGAAACTATATTCATTATTTGTGACGAACATGTGGATTGTTGTGAAAAATCATTATGATTACTTGAATAAACAACATTTTTAATAGGTACTTGATAGTTTTATTGTTTTACCTCTAACAGTCACATATAAGCCATCAAGGTACCCCTCTTAGCTGTCAATATTTTTATTAAAATTTGAAAAGAGCTTATATCTACAGGTCATTTGTAATAAAAAAAGTAAGCTATATTCTGGCAGGCACATCTTTCGAAATTATTTCATGGGTTTTTGAAAGATATGAATTTTGGCGTTGGAACAGTGACACATAAATATTTGAAATTATTTCGTAAATATTGAAACCAGAGGTTGGCATAGCTCCAACTGCAGAACAAGCTGAAAAGAGATTATACTTATTGGATTGTTTGAATGAGCCTGTTTGCAAGAGTTATACGTTTAGATCCAGGAGATCCCAACTCAACCTAATGCTGACAGGGACATTCCCACTCTGGCCATTCTGCTGAATGGCATATTTACAATATACATATATTGAACCTTTTCTTTACACTAGTTAGTCTTGACATATTCGGGATCGCGAATTTATGTACGAATCGTCCGTCACATTTTCCATCCTTTGTAATTAGTAAATAAATGTTTTTTAAAAGTCAGTAGCTCACTACTAAAACATAATTGGCGCAGTCGACGGAGTTTTTGTGAAGTTCTACAGCAGAAAATACAAGAATCAAGAACCTATCATCCATCGGGTCCATCAGGGAATACGTATGGATATTGCATTTTTTACTAAGTGGTGAGTTATATTGATACTATAACATTTTTTACATTTTATGTCAGACCCTCCTAAATCCTTGTCCGATTCCATCATTGAAAACGACTCTGATTTGGAGCAAAATTTATTGAATTCTTTTGAGAAATTAAGCATTCACACAATCCCTCAAACTAAAATGGCTACGGTTCCAAAATTTGACTCAAAAGAATTAAGTATTGTTCCCGATTTTGACGGGAATCCGAATAAACTCCATAGGTTTATTACGGCCTCGGAAGCTCTTCTAGCACATTATTTCGACATAAATAATGCGAATAACTTCCAAAATTTATTGTTGCTAAATGGTATTCTAAATAAACTGCATGGTCGTGCCGAAGAAATTGTCGTCATCCATGGCGCAACTAACGATTGGCTAGAAATTAAAAATGCACTTATTTTGAACTTTAGCGATCAAAGAGACGAAAATAGCCTGAATCAAGATTTGGTGAATTCAATTCAAAAGTGGAACGAATCACCTCAAGAATCCTACGAAAGAATATTACATTTATTAAATTCAATTTGTAACTATATAGATCTAAGGTGTAATGCGGCAGAAAAAGAAAGTAAGCGAACTTTTTTCAAGAATCAAGCTTTGAAGAGTTTTTTAGCCGATTTAAGAGATCCTTTAGGCCCTATCATTAGAGCAATGAGACCTACTTCTTTGGCTCAGGCCATACAATTTATAATAGAAGAGGATAATATAAAACATTTGCAAAAAAGTAAAAACTTTCAAATTCCTAGAAAAACAGTCAATACGAAACAAAATAGAATAAATTATAATCCAGTTCATAATGGAAATCCTCAATTTCAATCACCGCAATCTTATGGTAATAGTCAATTTGCAAATTCGCAACATTTTAGAGATAATCACCAACATTTTCCTAGTAGACCAGTAACTCTACAAAGAAATTTCAATCACATTCCTCCAAGATTTCCAACCCATTCTCAAGTTTTTAAAAAACCTCATCAAAATTACCCAACTCCAATGAGTATATCTACCAATAATACAGTTCCAAAATTAAAAACAGATTATTCAACTCAGAGAAATTTTTCAAACAGGAATAGAAATCAAGATTTTATAAGTGAAGAGTTGTATAATTCGGAAAATTATGATCAAAATAATATTGAATTCGAAGATTATAGCAAGGAAGAAAATTTTCAGAATATTCAAACAGACAACCAATTGAGATGATAGAATTTCATATTTCTAATAAACGAGAATTGCCTTTCATATCTATACAAAATCCTCCTTTAAAACTACTTATAGACACAGGCTCAACAAAATCTTTTATAAGTCCTGAACTTGCAAAAAAATATTATTCAAAATTCATTTTCAAAAAACCCTTTACTGTTTCCACCGTTCACCAAACATCAACCCATAATTTTTGTGCTAATATCCCAATTTTTTCTGAATTTAATCAACATGGTAATTTCGAATTTTACTTATCCAAGTTTCACAATGTTTATGATGGTCTTATAGGACTAGATAACTTAAAACTTCTAAATGCAACCCTCGATTTTCAAAATTCAAAGTTGAATACACCATCTTCTATCTTAACGATTAAGTATCAGGAAACTGCGAAGAAAATTCCTTTCAAAATTAAGGTTGACGCAAATTCAAAAATAATCACTAAAATTCCAGTGAAACAAACATCAGGCGATATCATAGTTCCCAAACAAACTATACAGAATTGCCAAATACCTGAAATTTTAACTCTTTCTAAAAATGGATTAGCCAATGTGGAAATTTCGAATATGACTAATGAAGATATAATATTAATTTTGAATAATCCAATTGAGTAATTTTTTTTCAATAATAATGATTTCGAAATATTTCAAATAGATACGAATATTTCATCAGATAATATCGATATAGAAAAATTAATTAGAACGGCACATATGAATAACGAGGAGAAAGTTCATATTCTCAAATTATGCAAGAAATATTCTAATATTTTCCATAGAGAAAATCAACCTCTTTCATTTTCGAATCAAATTAAACATCACATTAAAACAAAAGATGATATTCCTGCATATACAAAATCTTACAGATACCCTTATGTTCATAAAGAGGAAGTAAAAAATCAAATTAATTCAATGTTGGAACAAGGTATTATTAGGCCTAGTCAATCCCCTTGGTCATCTCCTATTTGGGTAGTTCCTAAAAAGACTGATGCATCTGGAAAGAAAAAATGGAGAATCGTAGTGGATTTTCGTAAACTCAACGAGAAAACTATAGACGATAAATACCCCATTCCCAATATTAATGATGTTTTGGATAAACTTGGAAAGTGTCAATATTTTACAACATTAGATTTGGCCAGTGGTTTTCACCAAATTGAAATGAATCCGGAAGATATTGCAAAAACAGCTTTCAACGTAGAAAATGGGCATTACGAATTCTTAAGAATGCCGTTTGGATTAAAAAATTCTCCTTCTACCTTTCAACGTGTAATGGATAATGTTCTTAGAGGATTAGAAAATTGCTTAGTCTATCTTGATGATATAATAATTTTTACCACCTCCTTGCAAGAGCACATTGTTAATCTTAGTAAAGTTTTTCGAAGGCTAAAAGAAGCAAACTTCAAAATTCAATTGGACAAGTCCGAATTTTTAAAGCGAGAAGTAGCATATTTAGGGCATATCGTAACCCCAGAGGGCGTGAAACCAAATCCCGATAAAATACGTGCGATTCAAAAATATCCTTTGCCGCGTACCACCAAAGAAATAAAAGGTTTTCTAGGTTTAGTAGGTTACTATAGGAAATTCATTCGAGATTTTGCTAATATTACCAAACCTCTAACCTCATGTTTGAAAAAAGGTGCAAAAATTGAACACACTTCAGAATTCATTAATTGTGTTAAACATTGTAAGAATCTTTTAACAAATGAACCAATTCTGCAATACCCAGACTTTTCAAAAGAATTTATCATAACCACTGACGCGAGTAACTTTGCATTGGGTGCTGTCCTATCTCAAGGATATATAGGATCGGATAGACCAGTTTCATACGCTTCACGAACATTAAATGACAGTGAACAAAATTATAGCACCATTGAAAAAGAACTTTTGGCTACCGTTTGGGCTACAAAATATTTTAGGCCATATCTCTTTGGCAGAAAATTCAAAATTGTATCGGATCATAAACCTTTACAATGGATCATGTCACTCAAAGAACCGAGTAGCAAACTTTTGAGATGGAGGTTGAAATTAGAAGAATATGACTTCGAAATCGTGTACAAAAAGGGTACTGCCAATACTAATGCCGATGCGCTTTCCCGCATCGAAAATCATAACAAAGAAATTTTTGAATACATGGAAAAATTCAATGAAGCTTTTTCAAAATCAAACTTAAATGACGATAATGAATCTATGATTGTAAACGTGGATAAATCGCTTATTCAGAATAATGAGATCGAAGATCAATTATTATCATTTGAAAGATTTCTAGAACTTTATGAATCAAATAATATAAAAAACTTTTGTCACATTACTGAACGGGAAGGTGATTTATTTGAATCTCCAGAATTTTACTCACTAGCCCATTGTGTTTCAGAAGATTTATATATGGACAAAGGGATTGCATTAACATTTAAACAGAGATTTGGTCAAGTTCATAATTTGAAATCTCAAAATAAAAAAGTCGGTGAAATTGCTTCAATCAATTTTAAGAACCGTAGAATTTATTATCTCATAAAAAAGGAATTCAGTTACGAGAAACCTGAATATAAAACCGTCTTCCAAACACTTGTTAGTCTCAGAAAAACATGTGAACAGAATGGAGATAGATACCTTGCATTACCAAGAATTTCTTGCGGACTTGATAAACTGAGTTGGCAAAAGGTATTCGAGATGTTAAAGTTTATATTCGCTGAGAGTAATATGAATATCGTAATTTATTATTTACTTGAACAGAACCAAGAAGCATTCGTAGAAGTTATCAAGGCGGAAATATCGGATAACAATACTGTTCATTCCAATCGTGAGAACCCAATTCAGGAGATCCCCATTTCAGAAAAAGTATTAAATGTTTTCGACAACCAAATAGTTTTTGATTTCGTGTTTCATTCGCCAGCCGAAGCTAGGGTAGAAAATTTTTTTTCCAACAAACAAAGAATTTTCGTTCAATTATCAATCAATAATTTAGAAAAAGACATAATAGAATTTTTCAAACATTATATTCGTCCGAAAATATTATACGCATTATATTTTAAGGAAGATAAACGCTATCTCGATATTTGTGAAATTTTAAGGAAAACTTTCAAGCAATCTGCTTTCAATTTAGTTAAGAGCAATGACATATTAGAAGATGTAACTGATAAAGATTTACAAGTTCAAACTATTCAGTTCATGCACGAATCCAAAACTAATCATAGAGGAATTACTGAAACCATAGCTAGAATCAGAAGAACTTATTATTGGCCTAGTATTCAAAATGACGTCACTGAATACATCAATAATTGCGAAAATTGTCAGATAAATAAATACGATCGAGATCCTCCAAGTCAAAAGCTTATGCTCACTCCAACACCGTCTAAACCATTCGAAATTATTCACATTGACACCTTCCAAGCTCAAAATAAAAAGTTTTTAACTATTATTGATGTTTTCGACAACCAAATAGTTTTTGATTTCGTGTTTCATTCGCCAGCCGAAGCTAGGGTAGAAAATTTTTTTTCCAACAAACAAAGAATTTTCGTTCAATTATCAATCAATAATTTAGAAAAAGACATAATAGAATTTTTCAAACATTATATTCGTCCGAAAATATTATACGCATTATATTTTAAGGAAGATAAACGCTATCTCGATATTTGTGAAATTTTAAGGAAAACTTTCAAGCAATCTGCTTTCAATTTAGTTAAGAGCAATGACATATTAGAAGATGTAACTGATAAAGATTTACAAGTTCAAACTATTCAGTTCATGCACGAATCCAAAACTAATCATAGAGGAATTACTGAAACCATAGCTAGAATCAGAAGAACTTATTATTGGCCTAGTATTCAAAATGACGTCACTGAATACATCAATAATTGCGAAAATTGTCAGATAAATAAATACGATCGAGATCCTCCAAGTCAAAAGCTTATGCTCACTCCAACACCGTCTAAACCATTCGAAATTATTCACATTGACACCTTCCAAGCTCAAAATAAAAAGTTTTTAACTATTATTGATGCCTTCTCAAAATATGCACAGGCCTACCCACTGATTTCTCTAACAGGTATAGAAGTTGTACGTTCACTTTTAATCTTCATGACACATCATGGTTCGCCTTCAACAATAATAATGGACAATGGAACAGAACTAAAAAATAGTGTAATTACAGAATTTTTTAAAGTCCATCAGATCACCCCTCACTATATAACCCCTAATAACCCTCAATCGAATGGATTAATTGAAAGATTTCATTCAACACTTATAGAACATTTGAAAATAGTAAGAATTCAAGACAAAGAAACGAGTAATATTGAGAATTTAATGCCTTATGCAATTTTCGGATATAACAATTCGATCCATTCTTCCACTAAACAAAAACCTATTGATATTATTAATGGCCATCTTGATACAAAAGACCCATTGAATATCGATATTAACGAAAAGTTAGTGAATAATTACATTGAAAATCATAGAGAAAAAACTAAGGAAATCTACAAAAATTTGAACGAAGAAATAAGGAACAGAAAAATTCATATAATTGAAAAACATAATGAAAAAAGGCATGAACCTCTTAGTTATAAATCAAACACTATAGCATATCGTAAACTTAAGTCAAACATTAGAAATAAGCTCACTCCAAAATTTGCAAAAGAGAATGTTTTAACTGATGCAAATATTAAAATACATAGCGATAGTAGAATAATTCATAAGCAAAATTTGAAAAAACCAAAATCTAAATCCAAAATACTTTTGCAGGATGCTCCTAGTGCATCTCGTAGCAGCCCAGGAAATAGAAATAACGAATCTTCAAGAGAATCCAGGGATCCTCCCGATTTACCTGGGCAAAGCAAAAATTAAAACGAAATACCACGATTTCATACATTTTTACGATGTCGAACCTATCATCGACGAACTAAATTATCTTCAAAATCAATATTTGTCTGTAAAAGAATCCCTTCTAAACAAACCGAATAGTATATTTTTTAAAGAATTGGAAAATCATGGAAATATTTTTGAATATCAATTTAATATTGCGAAACAAAAATTGAATAGTGTAATACCGAATGGTAGAACAAGAAGAGGTTTAATTAATGGCTTAGGTGCAATTATCAAAAGTATCTCAGGAAATTTGGACGCTGACGATGCAGTTTATTATGAAAAAGCTCTTAGGAACCTTCAGGACAACCAAAAAGAAGTAATTTCAAAGTTAAATTCTGAAATTTCGTTAACGGGAGAAGTGATTGATAATTTCAATAAAACTATCTCTATACTTCAACAGAATCAAAAAATGATAACTTCCCAGTTCGAAAAAATCTATGGAAAATTCAATAAGCTTGAGGATAATTTTTATTATTTCATGAGAATTAAAAATATTATGGATCAAATTGGAACATCAGTCAATATTGTTATGACAATGATCGACGAAATTGAAAATGCTATCAGTTTCTCAAAATTAGGAGTTCTACATCACAGCATTATCAAAATTTCCGAATTGAAATCAGTCATTATAAAAATATCAAAACAATATTCCCAGGATAATTTAATGCTCATGAACGAAGAAGACTTTCATAATTTTTATGAACTAATCAAAGTTGATGCATACAAAATTCAATCCAGAATTGTTTTCATTTTACATTTTCCAATTATGAATTCTCAATCATTTGCTCATTATCATCTGTATTCCATTCCAACGATCAATAACACTATAATCTTACCCCAAAACACCTATCTGACATTGAATGAAAAACTGTATCAGTATACCTCGTCCTCTTGTGTAAAGATGCAAAACATATTCTACTGTGAGGAGAACAATCTAGTCGAAGGTGCCAAGGTGGAAGACTGTATTTTTCAACTACTTCAGCTGAAGAATCCATTTGGGAAATGTCAACAGCATTCAGTAGTAATCAATGAAAATGTTATCCAGAGAATTGACAATTCAAAATTTATTGCAATCATCCCTCAAGAAACCAAAATTCAAACTTCGTGCAAGAAGAAAGATTTCACCCTACTGAAAGGAAACTTTCTAATCACAATTCCAAAAGGATGTTATTTCGAGACGGAAGAAGAAAAGTACTTCAACGACAAAGAGGTCATCGAAAGACAGCCGATGCTACTCCCTATAATTGTAACCAATTGGACTTCGTCAAAAATCAACAACCTCAAAATTCAATTGAAAAATGTTCCGCTTGACCAGATCCACAACCTCAAGAGGAAACAAGAAGAAATTCGGCCCATCATGGAAGAATCTCAACCAAAAAGTTCATTCCATGGAGAACTTATTGGAATTTTGTACACATTATTTTTTTTTATCATTACCATTTTCTGTTACAAGAAAGCAAAAGAATGCTGGAATTCCAGAAAACCAACTGCAGGACCGGAACCGGAAGCGGCCGTCCAACAAACCAGCAAAACCTTCTTCACCCCGTGACGCAACTTCTGGGAAGGGAGGAGTTATACGTTTAGATCCAGGAGATCCCAACTCAACCTAATGCTGACAGGGACATTCCCACTCTGGCCATTCTGCTGAATGGCATATTTACAATATACATATATTGAACCTTTTCTTTACACTAGTTAGTCTTGACATATTCGGGATCGCGAATTTATGTACGAATCGTCCGTCACATTTTCCATCCTTTGTAATTAGTAAATAAATGTTTTTTAAAAGTCAGTAGCTCACTACTAAAACATAATTCAAGCAAGTTAATTTTCCATTTCGCTTTGTGTCTTTTGGGATATTATTTGCATTCCGTCCATTCTGTGAATGAAATGCGGTAATCACCACCATTCACTGTTGGGTCCAATATAAACAGTGCTTTGCCTATGGATTATTCTTGTAGATTATTCATTCTCATCAGTAGATGTCACAAATGTAACCATGAATTCATAAACAAATTTATTATATGATTTTATGCACATTAATTATTGAGTAGGTATGGATTTACCACAACACATAAGCAATATTATCTCTTTTCTGGCTATTCCCTCCCTTTCTGTGTCACCTTGTCTGTGCCTTGATAACATTCAAACTCGAAAGATTCCTAATCTGTACATGTTTCACTCAAGAATATATACAAATGCTTTAAGGGCCGATATATACACCTATCTCTGACATGTCAAAGCAGCCTAACCGAAAGGAAAGTATTCTATAAATGTTTATTCACCTCTCTGTTATATGAAGTGATCTACAAATATGTGAAACATGAATAGATTTTATTATTACTTTGAAGGGTGTCAGTAAATTTAACGAGCACATAGTTAACGAATACTTTACGGAGAGGTTGAATAAATCGGCCCTAAGTAATTCAAAATGGGGATATAATGATTATGTCACAGTTTCAATAATATTACTTTTGGAAATATTGAATCAGTTCAAAATAATTTTGAACTCATTTCAACATCAGCCGAATTTAACCGAAAATGAATTGATTGGTTCTAAATAATTAAATTGAATAAGCCTTTACTTCTTAGAAATCAATTGAATAGTTTATATTTCAATAATTAAATCTTACCTGTATGACTTCTAATCTTATAACTACTACTTCCGGAAGCTGTGAAATTTCGAATGATAGTTATAGATGGTCCATAAACACTGGGTCGATAAGCCATGGGTCCACTATTATTCAAGGTAATTTCAACTGATGCCGAATTCCTACCAGCTTTAACAAATCCTGTAGAAGATTAACAAGGTTAATGCATCATATATTATATAGAAAATAAAGAATTTTTTTCAGAAATATTGCATGTTGATCTAAATAATATGTATATATTGAGAGCTTTTTAAGCGTCAGCAGAGGTTGGTATAACAGGGTACCATACAATTCGACGTATGATACAAGAGCTAAGGGAATAACCCCAGAAAAAACTCTATAACCACCTATTGAATTTAGACCTAATATTTTCAAATAATAAGCAGCTAAATAATCTGCAATAACAGCATATGAACATAATTATTCCATTGATGATTAGTAGTAACTATAAAACTTGAACACAGTTGGAAATACCTTTGATACTTGTTCCACGATTTGTCAGACTGGCTTTTCCTCCTAAGCCAACAACTAATGCAGATAAAATTGCACTTTTTCCACTTCCATTTTGTCCCACAACAACAGAAGCATTATTGGAGAATTTGATTTCTAACAGAGAATGGCACATGAAATTCTTCAGTATCATACAAGTTATAACACCAGCTCTCATCTGGAATTATATCTCATTAAAAATTAGAATGAAAATTGGCCTGCATTTCCTACCAGTTCTGTATCATTTCCTAGGACTTTTGGACGCTTGGAAGTGTAATTTAGAACACTGTTCTGCGATCTTTTTCTACTTGAAGACGATACCTGGAAAGAAAGCAAAAATCCTTAGTAACTTCGTATGAAAACATTGATTTGAGGAATGCAAGATATATATTGTTAAAGCTAACCTCCATTTTTATATAATTGTTCTCAATATCTTTCTAATTATAATAAAAAACAAAAATGAGTTATTAAGAGCATCGCAATTCCGAAATTCAAATAATCGTTGTTAAAAACACATATAGGTTAGATAATAGCGCGGGCCGCGGACGGCGGTATCAGCACAGAACACTCAAAAATACCCCGAAAAGTGTGACCAACAGGATAATCTAATAGCAAAGGAATGAGTTCCAATATTTAAATTATTGAAATACACTCGTATTTCAATGATTAACAACCATTATAATAATTAGTTTAACTTCATATTTATTAAGTAATATCTTTACAGAGTAATTAAAATCAATGTCACCACACAACGGAGATATCACAGATTAACTAATCTAATCTAATCTGTGAATACGTTATTCTATGTTGTGATTGTTGTGTTTTAAATGTTCTGTGGTTACGTTGTAACTTTCAAAAATCAAAATATTTATAATTGCCATAGACCTAATATTAGGTCTATTATAATTGCAGATCATCGACAAAAACAACCGATTGAAATGATTGAATTGAAGTAATAATTGTTTCTGATTATAACGAATATTAAAATAGAAGATCTGCCAATAATCCAGTATCTTAATTTAAATTGTGTATAACTAATGTACATCATAATAAAATATCTTATCTATGATGTTCATTCAATATCAATATCAATCTTCATTTAAAGAGAAACCTAACAATCAACGCTATACATATAATATAGTCATAACATCCTAAGAAACCATATATAATATATTCATAATGATATATCGTAGTAAAAATAAATTAATTCCAGGTGTGTTATGATAGGTTTAAGGATGTAATTTGTGAGTCTATTCTTCAGATATAAATATGACTGGAAAATTCATAAACGTTAAACCATTCAGCAGATTTATTCATTCAACGTATTATAATTTCTCTAATATTCACAAGACCTTTAGAAAAGTTTTAGCATCAAATTCTTCAAAAAAAAGGTGTGTCATTAGTTAAAATAAAACAGGATCGATTAACCTTTTACTTTTTCCAGAAAATTAAATTTTGAAGAATTTCCAGTGATACCCAGTCCTAACAATTTCAGAAATGTAGAAGGAAATAATAAGCTTAAACCAGTATTCAGAAGAGTCAATGTGTTGAACAAGATGTTTATGGGACATATAACAGATTTAATTGTTAATGGGGAGCATTGGGAACAGTATACCAAACTTGGAATTGAAATAACAAAGGTAAGTAATTCAGTTCAATGATAGATTAGAGATAGTGGTGTTTGATTTTCTGTAATTTGTCTAAAAAACCTGCATTCCAACAAGCTTATCTTCACCACGTTTTCAGCCCCTGTTAGAAATATAAAAACCCTTTATTTCCAGTTTTTATATATCCTTTTTTAGGTGGAAATTTCTCAAGATTACAAAAGGTTGAATATATTTTGGATCACTAAGAACGCTGTGAATGAAAAGGACATTATAATTTTCTTAACAGAGAGCACTTATGCTTTACGACATGAACTTTCACAACTGAAACTTGTAGGAATAGTTCCACCAATAAGTTTTGTTAAAGGTAGGCAAATATGTTATATTGGCTATGCCAAATGAATTCTGTATCCAGAAATTTCTAATTAATCATGAAGATTTTGTTTTAAATCTGTCCAACTATGACATATACTATGATTATAACATTGACACTGAATTGGCTATCGAGAAGTGTATTTATGTTAACTCTCATGTAACCGATTCATTTGAAATTGATATATTGTACAATAATAGGTATGGTATTGACAAGCTTTTCCTCAAATTTCACATCTGAAGTTTTACTTTATTTCTCAGTTACATCTATCTCCCAGGTCCTTCGCAGGTGATAAAAAGTGTTCAGATTATTTAGTTCACCCTTTTACAAAAGAGTAATATGTTGATCACAGGTGACTTCAACTACTCTGACATCAAATGGCCTCTAACAATCATGCCATACTGTAATTCATCTTTGCAGAAATGGTACAATCTTCACAATCCAGCAACTGGTAGTCAATCCCACATCATACCATGCTGGGCAGAATCCCTCTTCTCTCAACCTCTTTGCTTTCCTGGCTAATATATGCTCCGATCCGGAGTTTTTTGCTGATGACACCATATTGTACAACCCTATTTCTGACTGCTCACCTGCAGGCTGCAGGCCAATCTGAATACTCTGTCAGCTATTTTGGATATTACTCTTGTACACAGTAAAGTGCACAGTACTACATATTGGTAAAAAGAACCCCTACCTTACCAACATCATTGGTGGACATGTTTTGGATATGATTTCTGGCACAGTGACATTGGCATAACCATCAGGAATGATATGAGTTGGATGACCCATATTTCTAAGGCCGTGTCTCCGGAACCTTCAACATACTATTTACTTATTAAGTACACCCAGTTTTGGAGTATGCCGGACCAGCACGATGGCCTTATTTACTAAGTGACAGGAATAGTCTTAATTTGTTCACCATTGGATTACCAGACTTCCATACTGTCCTGTGTTCCCTTTCTACTGTGAGAGATTACAAATATTCAATCTGCCACTATTTGAAGATCGGAGATAGCAAGGTGACTTGATTTTAACATTACGATGAGATGCGGAACCTCATTCAATGAATCAAAATCAGTGGTTGTTCTCTTAAATTTGGCAAGGAGGTTTTCCGTACATTTGAGCGCAACACTTTCTGCCGAATTGAGTATTCCATCATTGGAATCAATTAACTGGAGGAGTGGACGACAGAAGCAGTAACCAATAGCTTCAAGAATGCTTACAACAATCTTCAAGGATGACCCCTAACTTCACATGCTCCCATTAAATTATTTTTCCACTGTATTATCCAATAGTTGTTTTTTCTCTTTTTTTTTTGCTTTCTCTCATTTCACACGAATTTTTCTTTTTTTGTTTTGGATATAATATCTTTTGAGTTCATAGGTTTACACCTCTACTCTGATTGTATGAATAATAATATATATATATATATATATATATATATACAGGGTGATTTTTTTAAGTGTTTCATTAGAAGTTTTCGAGGAAGGAATTGTAATGCAGATTCAAGATTTTGGATTTTCGTTTTAGAGTACATGAACTTTAATTGTAAAATATTTTCAAGTGGAATCTACTTCCGGTTTCACCGGAAACGAATGTAACTTCGCTATTTCAAATGCAACACCCTGTATATTTTTAAGTATTCGATTTCTTCGTTTAATTTTACACTGATTTGATGTATGATATGTGCAACCAATCAAGCGGTTTTTGAATTATACACTGATTATCAAATTTTTCGAAAAAAAGGTTGTCACAGATCAGTGTCCATATCTTAAAAATCCCTCATTACAAGAATTTCTTTTTGCGAAAGTGGAACAAAAGAAAGTACGCTGATACTGTTTCTTGTATAACTTATGAGGAAATATTATACAGGGTGTCTGAAAAAGGGCCCCAAAGTGAGCCTCAATAAAACTATGAAATCTCACTTTTTTCAAATGGCAACCCTATAATTTTGTAATTCCAATCGATTGCTCGTCAAAAACCAGTTATGGTGTCCCGAACATTTCATGCCTCTAAAATCAGTATTTTTGCCGTTATTCAATAAAATTAGAATTTCACGATTAAAGACAGGTTTCGCACAGTTTGTAAGCTTGCATTTTTGAAGTAGGCTATGTTAGGAACTGTCATTCTTACTTTTTCTTACAGATCAAGCACTAAGCAAAGTATGCAATAATAATTTCACTGGAATGATATATCAAGGGTATGTTCTTTATTTGCGGCAAATGTAACAAATTCCTAGAAAAGGTAATTAGAAATTCAACGAACGAAATTCACATTTACTGACTTTAACGAAATCAAAGTTCAGGAGGTATCAAATCAATTTTCTCCGTACTGGAAGCCTTAACCCTAAACGGACTCGAATGAATACAGTAATAGATAATGAATGATCTCTTAGTTTAAAACTATCACAAAAATTTTATTCACAACAAGAAACTAATACTACAATAAATTTTCAAAATATTGGCCGCCTACCGCCATACATTCATCAATTCGAACTCCATCTGATGTAGCTTTTCTTATTTGTTCAGGTGGTAATCCCCTTAATGCACCCCTCACCCTCGCTTCAAGTTCTTCCTTAGAGTCGATGATATTTTTGTAGACCTCTGATTTTATAGTACCCCATAATTAAAAATCAAGGGGTGTTAGGTCTGGAGAACGAGAGGGCCACTCTAATGGACCATTTAGTCTGATCCACCTCTCTCCGAACATTGCGTTCAGTTCGGTAGTGACAGGTCTCGTGCAATGTGCCGGTGCTCCGTCTAATTGGTACCAGCAATGGAACATCACATTAAGAGGTAATTCTTCCAAAAAAGGGGAAACCACCGACCTTAAGATTTCCAGATACCTTTGGCCGGTTAAATTCTCATCATAAATATGATAACATAGTTTATCAACATGCAAAAGACATTGAAACCAAACCTATGTTGATGGTTTTTCTCATTAATCAAATGTGGATTTGTATCATTTGCCGCAAATAAAGAACATACTCTTGATATATCATTCCAGTGAAATTATCATTGCATGTTTTGCTTAGTGCTTGATCTGTAAGAAAAAGTAAGAATGACAGTTCCTATCATAGCCTACTTCAAAAATGCAAGCTTACAAACTGTGCAAAACCTGTCTTTAATCGTGTAATTCGAATTTTATTGAATAACGGCAAAAATACTGATTTTAGAGGCATGAAATGTTCGGGACACCATAACTGGTTTTTGACTAGCAATCGATTGGAATTACAAAATTATAGGGTTGCCATTTGAAAAAAGTGAGATTTCATAGTTTTATTGAGGCTCACTTTGGGGCCCTTTTTCAGACACCCTGTATAATATTTCCTCATAAGTTATACAAGAAACAGTATCAGCGTACTTTCTTTTGTTCCACTTTCGCAAAAAGAAATTCTTGTAATGAGGGATTTTTAAGATATGGACACTAATCTGTGACAACCTTTTTTTCGAAAAATTTGTTAATCAGGCTATAATTCAAAAACCGCTTGAATGGTTGCACATAGCATACATCAAATCAGTGTAGAATCGAACGAAGAATTCGAATACGTAAAAATATACAGGGTGTTGCATTTGAAATAGCGAAGTTACATTCGTTTCCGGTGAAACCGGAAGTAGATTCCTCTTGAAAATATTTTACAATTAAAGTTCATGTACTCTAAAACGAAAATCCGAAATCTTGAATCTGTATTACAATTCCTTCCTCGAAAACGTCTAATGAAACACTTAAAAAAATCACCCTGTATATATATATATATGTATGTATATATATTTATATATATACATGAAGATAAGAGCAACTAGACGTTGTATTTTTCGCGTCCCGCTAATCTTCAAATTGACGAAGAATTAACTGCTGTAAAAAAGTGAAAAATAGTGTGCCTTCGGTCAAAGGGGTATCTTGTGTGATTCTGAGGGAATTAAATGATTTTTGTGAGTGTTCATTCAGAAAATCGAGAAATTGGATTTTATCTTTCACTACAGGATCTTATCTGATCTGATAAGGGGAGCCAGGCATCTGTTACTGTTCAATTCATTTCCATCAGCGAATAAATAAAAACCAACCAGAGGCGTACTCAAGATAAATTTATAAAATGAATTGTGGGGAATGTAAGAAGAAATTGGGCAGTAAAGGATGTAAGTCCAAATGTGATGGTGAATGCAAAAAATGGTTTCATCGAAAATGTATTGATTTGCCAGAGGATGCAGGTAAGTTGATAATTGTAGGAAAAAAAAGCATGGACTTATGAAGACTGTGAAAATGGAATCTCTGAGGATTCCTCAGAATCAGACGAGGAGTCTGAGGTATCAGAAGCGGAGGAAGAATTGCAGAAATCATCACAGAACAAAAACAAAAAAAATAAATCTAATAAAACAAACCAACAGTTCACAATAAATGATGTAGGTGATGCAAAAGCTTGATTTCTTCATAGCTCATGTCGAGGATCTGAGGAACAAGTTGGATATACAAGAAAGTGCAAATAAAGCTCTCAAAAAGGAGGTCAAACATATTGCGGATGAACAACAAAAGTTGAAAGGGACAGTTATAATACTGCAAGTTGAGAAAAACAAAAATGAACATTCCAAACTGAACAAAAATGTTATTATAAGTGGTTTGCCACAGATCAAAGATAATGATGAACAAAACCTCAACACACTATTTCACATTGGTGAAAAACTCGAAATAAATCTCACAAAGGAAGAAGTTACCTGCGAAAGGGTTGGAAAAGGAGTAAAACCCCAGCTCAAGGTCATGTTTTGGATTGAAGAACTGAAGAAGAAATTTATGGAAGCTAAAAAAAAGACAAATCTGAACTCAACCGAACTGGGATTTGTAGAAAGACACCCAATCTACATAAATCATGAGTTGACATCAGGAAATCAATTGTAGTTTAAAAATGTTAGGGACTTTAAGAGACAGCATAATTATGAGTTTGCCTGGATATCACAAGGAAAAATTCTACTGAAGAAAACTGAAACAGCTAGAACAATTGAAATCAATACTGAAGAAGACCTCAATAAATTGAAACAAAAAAACTAAAAAAACTGCACAAAAACCCAGTAAATCAAAACATAAATATACTATACTACAACATAAGATCTTTAAAGTCAAAGTTTCCGTACCGTTGCCCTGGGGCTAATTTTGAAAACGATGTTACCCCTTACGGGCAGTTTTCGTTATGCGCATGAGCAGTGTGAGTGTGATTTAACTGCTGCTGTTGTCGTCAGAGAGGATTGGGATTTTGGGGTGGCGGATGCTATTCCTCCATAAAATCTCCTGGTAAGGGTCTGCGCATGCGTGGATTCAAGATGCGATATCTCCTGAACCACTAGTGTTGGAGAATCAAAGTTTGTTGTAAGGTGTGTGATTTTGGGAGGACTTTCAGCCGCAAGTAGATTGCGCATGCGCAGAATAGAAGTGACTGTTTTTGGGTTGTACGGGTTATGTCGGGAGTGCTGAGCCAATATTGTGAGGTTTTAAAAGAATATACATGGCAATTCAGTGCACGGACAAGTCAGTTTGGGGATGTAGCGTTGTTTCCGAATTGAGGTGTCTTTACCGTGGCCCTGGGGCTAATTTTGAAATCGATGTTACCCCTTACGGGCATTTTTCGTTATGCGCATGAGCAGACTGCTGGTGTTTTCGTCAGAGAGGATTGGGATTTTGGGGTGGCGGATGCTATGCCTCCATAGAATCCCCTGGTGAGGGTCTGCGCATGCGTGGATTCAAGATGCAATATCTCCTGAACCACTAGTGTGGAGAATCGGAGTTTTTTGTAAGTTGTGTGATTTTGGGAGGACTTTCAGCCGCAAGTAGACTACGCATTCGCAGAACAGAAGCGACTGTTTTTGGGTCGTATGGGTTATGTTGGGAGTAATGAGCCGATACTGTGTGGTTTTAAAAGAATATTCATGTCAATTCAGAGCACGGACACAAGTCAGTTTGGGGGTATAGCGTTGTTTCCGAGTTGAAGTATGCATACTGTGTCCCTGGGGCTAATTTTGAAATTGATGTTACCCTTTACGGGCATTTTTCGTTATGCGCATGAGCAGACCATCAGTGATTTAACTGCTGGTGTTTTCGTCAGATAGGATTGGGGTTTTGGGGTGACGGATGCTATTCGTCTATAGAATCCCCTGGTGAGGGTCTGCGCATGCGTGGATGCAATATGTTCTATCTCCTGGACCACTAGTGTTGGAGAATCGGAGTTTTTTATAAGGTGTGTGATTTTGGGAGGACTTTCAGCTACAAGTAGATTGCGCATGCGCAGGAGAGAAGTGACTGTTTTTGGGTTGTACGGTTTATGTTAGGAGTACTGAGCCAATATTGTGAGGTTTAAAAAGGATATTAGTGGCAATTTAGTGCACGGATAAGTCAGTTTGGGGGATGTAGCGTTGTTTCCGAGTTGAAGTCTCCATACCGTGACCCTGGGGCTAATTTTGAAATTGATGTTACCCCTTACGGGCATTTTTCTTTATGCACATGAGCAGACCATCAGTGATTTAACTGCTGGTGTTTTCGTCAAAGAGGATTGGGGTTTTGGGGTGGCGGATGCTATTCCTCCATAGAATCTCCTGGTGAGGGTCTGCGCATGCGTGGATTAAAGAAACGATATCTCCTGAACCACTAGTGTTGGAGAATCGGAGTTTTTTGTGAGGTGTGTAATTTTGGGAGGACTTGCAGCTTCGAATAGATTGCGCATGCGCAGAAGAGAAGTGACTGTTTTTGGGTTGTATGGGATATGTTGGGAGTAATGAGCCGATATTGTGAAGTTTTAAAAGAATATTCATGTCAATTCAGTGCACGGACACAGGTCAGTTTTGGGGAAATAGCGTTGTTTCCGAGTTGAAATGTCTGTATGGTGGCCCTGAGGCAAATTTATAAATAACTATATTCGGTAGATCTATATTAAAATACGTTCGGATTTGGAGAAGAAGCAATTGCGTTCCTAACGGAGGTCCCACAACCGCAATTTTTTTCGATCTACGGTAAAGCTAACAGCCAAACTGTATTGCTAGCTGTATTTGTTAAAGGAACTTGGAAAAAAAAGCACTGACGTGAAGTCAGTACTCTTTGGCGCGCGTGTTCACGGTGGTTAATTTGAATTGAGTGATGAGTACTACCTTTTGGGTAGATCTTCGGCACGCTCTATCCACTGAGCTTGAAGTACTCATCATTCAATTCAAATTAGTCACCGTGAACACGCGCGCCAAAGAGTACTGACTTCACGCCAGTGCTTTTTTTTCAAGTTCCTTTAACAAATATAACTATCGATACAGTTTGGCTGTTAGCTTTACCGTAGAACGAAAAAAATTGCGGTTATGTGACCTCCGTTAGGAACGCAATTACCTCTTCTCCAAATCCGAACGTATTTCAATATAGATCTACTGAATTTGGTTATTTATAAATTCGCCTCAGGGCCACCATACAGACATTTCAACTTGGAAACAACGCTATTTTCCCCAAACTGACTTGTGTCCGTGCACCGAATTGACATGAATATTCTTTTAAAACCTCACAATATCGGCTCATTACTCCCAACATATCCCATACAACCCAAAAACAGTCACTTCTCTTCTGCGCATGCGCAATCTATTCGAAGCTGCAAGTCCTCCCAAAATTACACACCTCACAAAAATCTCCGATTCTCCAACACTAGTGGTTCGGGAGATTTCGCATCTTTAATCCACGCATGCGCAGACCCTTATCAGGGATCTAGATTCTATGGAGGAATAACATCCGCCGCCCCAAAACCCCAACCCTCTCTGACGAAAACTACAGCAGTTAAATGACTTCTCATCTGCGCATGCTCACAACGAAAAATGCCCGGAAAGGGCAACATGAACCTAAAAAAAAAAGCACTGACGTTAAGTCAGTACTCTTTGGCGCGCGTGTTCACGGTGGCTAATTTGAATTGAATGATGAGTACTTCAAGCTGAGTGGCCGAAGATCTACCCAAAGGATAGTGGACATCATTCACTGTCGGTTCAAAAATTAACAGTGCTGCATCTAAGCTGCCATTAGGATTGAGTAACAAAGTTGAAAAAGAACACAACTGAATCTCCTTAGTCGCACAAGCTCCTAGAAGATTCTGAGGGATCTTCTTGGGAAAGACTTGGGAGGGTCAGTATAATCATAATCATGTTTATAGCACGCGCGCCAAAGCAGATTGTCCCCATGTCAATGCTTTTTTACACTTTTTCTTTCATTGTTGAGTCAATCTCCATTTGGCGCGCGTGCTATAAACATGATTATGATTATACTGACCCTCCCAAGTCTTTCCCAAGAAGATCCCTCAGAATCTTCTAGGAGCTTGTGCGACTAAGGAGATTACGTTGTGTTCTTTTTCAACTTTGTTACTCAATCCTAATGGCAGCTTAGATGCAGCACTGTTAATTTTTGAACCGACAGTGAATGATGTCCACTATCCTTTGGGTAGATCTTCGGCCACTCAGCTTGAAGTACTCATCATTCAATTCAAATTAGCCACCGTGAACACGCGCGCCAAAGAGTACTGACTTCACGTCAGTGCTTTTTTTTTTCAAGTTCCTTTATTAAATATGGCTATCAATACAGTTTGGCTGTTACCTTTACCGTAGATGGAAAAAAATTGCGGTTATGTAACCCCCGTTAGGAATGCAATTGCCTCTTCTCCAAATCCGAACGTATTTTAATATAGATATACCGAATATAGATATTTATAAATTCACCTCAGGGCCACGATACAGACATTTAAACTCGGAAACAACGCTATTTCCACCAAACTGACATGTGTCCGTGCACTGATTTGACATGAATATTCTTTTAAAACCTCACAATATGGGATCATTACTCCCAACATAACCCATACAACCCGAAAACAGTCACTTCTCTTCTGCGCATGCGCAATCTACTCGCGGCTGCAAGTTCTCCCAAAATCACACAGCTCACAGAAAACTCCGATTCTCCAACACTAGCGGTTCAGGAGATATCGCATCTTGAATCCACGCATGCGCAGACCCTCACCAGGGGATTATATGAAAGAATAGCATCCGCCACCCAAAACCCCAATCCTCCTCTTTGACGAAAACACCAGCAGTTAAATCACTGATGGTCTGCTCATGCGCATAACAAAAAATGCCCGTAAGGGGTACCATCGATTTCAAGATTAGCCCCAGGCCCACGGTACGGACACTTCAACTCGGAAACAACGCTACATCCCCCAAAATGACTCGTCCTTAGTGCACGGACGAGTCATTTTGGGGGATGTAGCGTTGTTTCCGAGTTGAAGTGTCCGTACCGTGGGCCTGGGGATAATCTTGAAATCGATGTTACCCCTTACGGGCATTTTTTGTTATGCGCATGAGCAGACCATCAGTGATTTAACTGCTGGTGTTTTCGTCAAAGAGGAGGATTGCCATGAATATTCTTTCAAAACCCCACAATATTGGCTCAACACTCCCGACATAACCCGTACACCCCAAGAACAGTCACTCCTCTTCTGCGCATGCGCAATTACTCACGGCTGAAAGTCCTCTAAAAATCACACACCTTACAAAAAACTCCGATTATCCAACACCAGTGGTTCAGGAGATATCGCATCTTTAATCCACGCATGCGCAGACCCTTACTAGGGGATTCTATGGAGGAAAAGCATCCGCCACCCAAAACCCCAATCCTCTCTGACGAAAACACCAGCAGTTAAATCACTGATGGTCTGCTCATGCGCATAACGAAAAATGCCCGTATGTGGTAACATCAATTTCAAAATTAGCCCCAGGGCCAAGGTACGGACACTTCAACTCGGAAACAACGCTAGATCCCCCAACCTGACTTCTCCTTGCACTGAGTTGCCATGAATATTCTTTCAAAACCTCACACTATCGGCTCAGCACTCCCAACATAACCCATACAACCCGAAAACTGCCACTTCTCTTCTGCGCATGCGCAATCTACTTGCGGCTGAAAGTCCTCTCAAAATCACACACCTTATAAAAAACTCCGATTCTCCAACACTAGTGGTTCAGGAGATATCGCATCTTCAATCCACGCATGCGCAGACCCTCACCAGGGAATTCTATGGAGGAATAGCATCCACCACCCCAAAACTCCAATCCTCTCTGACGCAAACACCACCAGTCAAATCACTGATGGTCTGCTCATGCGCATAACGAAAAATGCCTGTAAGGGGTAACATCAATTTCAAAATAGCCCTAGGGCCACGGTACGGACACTTCAACTCGGAAACAACGCTACATCCCCCAAACTGACTTGTCCTTGCACTGAATTGCCATGAATATTCTTTTAAAACCTCACAATATCGACTCAGCACTCCCAACAGAACCCATCCAACCCAAAAACAGTCACTTCTCTTCTGCGCATGCGCAATCTACTCGCGGCTAAAAGTCCTTTCAAAATCACACACCTTACCTAAAACTCCGATTCCCCAACACTAGTGGTTCGGGAGATATCGCATCTTTAATCCACGCATGCGTAGACCCTCATCAGGGATCTGGATTCTATGGAGGAATAGCATCCGCCACCCCAAAACCCCAATCCTCTCTGACGAAAACTACAGCAGCTAAATGACTTCTCATCTGCGCATGCGCATAACGAAAAATGCCCGGAAAGGGCAGCATGAACCTCAAAAAAATAGGTTTCGGCATTTCAAGCAAAGTATTCCGCAAAATAGTAGTAATTTTTTGATTTTTTCATGTCACGTGATCTTCACGAAATTTTGCGTGCCAAAGAGTACTGACTTCACGTAAGTGCTTTTTTTTTCAAGTTCCTTTAACAAATACAGCTATCAATACAGTTTGGCTGTTAGCTTTACCGTAGATCGAAAAAAAATGCGGTTGTGGGACCTCCGTTAGGAACGCAATTGCCTCTTCTCCAAATCCGAACGTATTTTAATATAGATCTACCGAATATAGTTGTTTATAAATATTCCTCAGGGCCACCATACAGACATTTCAACTCGGAAACAACGCTATTTCCCCAAAACTGACTTGTGTCCGTGCACTGAATTGACATGAATATTCTTTTAAAACCTCACAATATCGGCCCATTACTCCCTACATATCCCATACAACCCAAAAACAGTCACTTCTCTTCTGCGCATGCGCAATCTATTCGAGGCTGCAAGTCCTCCCAAAATTACGCACCTCACAAAAAACTCCGATTCTCCAACACTAGTGGTTCAGGAGATATCGTTTCTTGAATCCACGCATGCGCAGACCCTCACCAGGGGATTCTATGGAGGAATAGCATCCGCCATCCCAAAACCCCAATCCTCTTTGACGAAAACACCAGCAGTTAAATCACTGATGGTCTGCTCATGTGCATAAAGAAAAATGCCTGTAAAGGGTAACATCAATTTCAAAATTAGCCCCAGGGCAACAGTATGCATACATCCCCAAACTGACTTGTCCGTGCACTGAATTGCCATGAATATTCTTTTAAAACCTCACAATATTGGCTCAGCACTCCCGACATAACCCGTACAACCCAAAAACAGTCACTTCTATTCTGCGCATGCGCAATCTACTTACGGCTGAAAGTCCTCCCAAAATCACACACCTTACAACAAACTCCGATTCTCCAACACTAGTGGTTCAGGAGATATCGCATCTTGAATCCACGCATGCGCAGACCCTCACCAGGAGATTCTATGGAGGAGTAGCATCCGCCACCCCAAAATCCCAATCCTCTCTGACCACAACAGCAGCAGTTAAATCACAGATGGTCTGCTCATGCGCATATCGAAAACTGCCCGTAAGGGGTAACATCGATTTCAAAATTAGCCCCAGGGCAACGGTACGGACACTTCAACTCGGAAACAACGCTACATCCCCCAAACTGACTTCTCCGTGCACTGAATTGCCATCAATATTCTTTTTAAACCTCACAATATCGGCTCAGCGCTCCCAACATAACCCATACAACCAAAAAACAGTAACTTTTTTTCTGCGCATGCGCAATCTACTCGTGGCTAAAAGTCCTCTCAAAATCACACACCTTACAAAAAACTCCGATTCTCCAACACTAGTGGTTCAGGAGATATCGCATCTTTAATCCACGCATGCGCAGACCCTCGCCAGGGGATTCTATGGACGAATAGCATCTGCCACCCCAAAACCCCAATCCTCTCTGACGAAAACACCACCAGTTAAATCACTGAGGGTCTGCTTATGCGCATAACGAAAAATGCCTGTAAGGGGTAACATCAATTTCAAAATTAGCCCCAGGGCCACGGTACGGAAACTTCAACTCGGAAACAACGCTGCATCCGCCAAACTGACTTGTCCTTGCACTGAATTGCCACGAATATTCTTTTAAAACATCACAATATCGACTCAGCACTCCCAACATAACCCATACAACCCAAAAACTGTCACTTCTCTTCTGCGCATGCGCAATCTACTTGCGGCTAAAAAACCTCTCAACATCATACACCTTACAAAAAACTCCGATTCTCCAACACTAGTGGTTCAGGAGATATCACATATTTAATCCACGCATGCGCGGACCCTCACCAGGGGATTCTATGGAGGAATAGCATCCGCCACCCCAAAACCCCAATCCTCTCTGACGAAAACTACAGCAGTTAAATGACTTCTCATCTGCGCATGCGCATAACGAAAATGCCCGGAAAGGGCAGCATGAACCTCAAAAAAATAGGTTTCGGCAATTCAAGCAAAGTATTCCGCAAAATAGTAGTAATTTTTTGATTTTTTTCATGTCACGTGATCTTCACGAAATTTTGCAAAAGTGTTTGCTTTGGTCTTTTGCATCGAACTACTGAGTTTCAATTTAATCAGATCAGTATTTTTGGAGTTATCGTGAAAACAAAATTTAAAAATTTTTGAAATTTTTTTTTGCCATTTTAGGGCCGTCCGGTCAGAACAAAACTTCACAGGCATATAAAGGTCATGATTCTAAAATTTGATGCCAAATTTCAGAAAGATCGAATGATCGGTTCCGGAAATATTCTTAAAAAACGTTTTGACTAAAAACGGCCTTAACTCCGAAACCGCTCGGTGGATTTCGCCCGTTAACGAACTGGTCCGAGATATTTACGCTACAAAACTACCCTGCATATTTCAACGTTCTAAGTTGTTCCGTTAGAGAGTTATCGTGCTAACGGCCGATTGGACCGGACGGACAGAATTGAATTTGACCTCGAATTCTTCATCAGGGAGTCGAACCCAATCGTTTGAGACCATTTTCGAAAAAAAATTCGAAAAATACAGACATTGTGACGAAATGATAGCACGCTGTTCCTTGCGGAACACGCTCGCAAAAAGATGGTACTGGCACATTAATTGATCATGACATAACACCCACATATATCACTTGCAAAGTAGAAACCAAATCAACGGCAATTTCTGATCATAGAAGTTTATATGCGAGTATTAACCTGGAGGCGAACAAGAACCTTGTCAGATCGGAGAAGATTATCTACAAGACAGATAATAAAAACCTAAAGAAACGGTTCGCAGACTAATGCAAGAAAAACAACCACAAAGCATTGACGAGTTGATAGGGCTTCTGAGTGGAGCTAAAAGCACATGTACAGTTAAAAAAAAGATGATAATTAAAAATAATAACTGGTGGTACAATTTTACAATTCACAAATACATAATGAGAAGGGACAGTCTATACAAGAAAATGAAGAAGTTTCCATACAACCCCAGACATCAGGCTAACTATGAAATACAAAGAAAGAAAGTAAACAATCTGATAAGAATACAAAAGAAAAAATACTTCAGTGAAAAATTACTGGGAATTGACAATAACACAAGAAAACTATGGTCTAGAATAAATAAAATCTTAACATTTAAAAATAAAACAAAAACCAAACTATCAAATTTAGTATATAAAGGAAGGACATATAAAAATGCAGAACAAAAAGCAAATTTTCTCAACAGATACTTTATCCATGCAGCTGAACAAACTAAAAGAATCAACAAAAATAAAACGAAATTTGAAGAAATTGAACAAGACCAGTCGCTCTATATGGGAAGATGTAATGAAAAAGACCTTACAAGCATGATGAAGTGTTTGAAAAGAAACACCGCTCCAGGTCCTGACAATATAAGCCCAATAGATCTGCTTGTTCTGTACCCTATTATCAAAGACCACCTGCTGTCTATGATTAATGAATGTACAAAGAGTGGATCATTTCCGAGATTATGTAAAATCGCTAGAATAACTCCTGTGTTTAAAAAAGGGAGCAAGCTAGAACCAGCTAACTATAGGCCTATATCAAATACTTCGATATTTGCTAAAATAACATTAATGAAAAGAAGAATAGTGAAATTTTTAGAAATATCCAAACATCAATATGGATTTCAAGAAAAAAGTTCGGCAGAGAGTGCTGCAATAGATGTAATCGAACACATATTACAAAAAATAGAGAAGAAAAAGAAAGTCGTGGGTGTATTTGTTGATCTTCATAAAGCATTTGATACATTCAACATAACCATATTGCAAAGGAAGTTGAGAAGAATGGGAATTCAAGGAAATGCCTTCAACTTATTTCAGTCTTTCCTTACTGATAGAAGACAATATGTGGTTGTTGAAGGCAAAAAAAGTAAACATAGGAGAATAGCAGTGCTTGGACCACTTCTCTACCTAATGTATGTTGGAAATCTTGTCAAATCAGGATTGCTGGGGAACTCTTCATATTTGCGGGTGATACAGTCATCATATATAGTGCAGACAGTATAAGATCTCTGGAGGAAATGGTCAATAGGGATATGCAGAAATACAGTGAATGATTAGACTCGAATAAACTTGTCATAAATGAAGAGAAAACTGTATACATTCTGTTTAAAAATAGAACAACAAAAACCAATATACATCCTCATCTCTTTATTAATGGTAAGGAACTAACGCAAGTGAAAAGGACCAAATACTTGGGATTGACCATAGAAGAAACATTGAAATGGAATGCACATGTGGACATGATCGTGGACAAACTTTTACCATTAGTATCGAAATTTCGTCATCTGGGTCCATACCTTGATGAGATGACAAGTGGGAGTATATATTATGCCTATTTCCAGTCAGTACTCATTTATTTATCGGTAGTATGGTCAAATACGACGAAATTCAATATGAAAAGATTGCAGATATTACAAAATATAGTGATAAAAAGGCTCCACCATCTTCCATATGAATATCCAACTGAAGACTTATATATAAATTATCAATACACGAAATTAGACAAATTGATCAAGTTACAACAGTGTAAAATCATACACAAGCTAGAAAATATAAAAGGCCAACATCTAGTGAAAATAGTCCAAAATATAACAAATCGAGAAACAAGACAAAAAAACTCATACTACATATTTAGAGCACATACAGAATGTCGAAGAAGGAGTCCCATATATGCCAGTTTGACGACTTTTAACGGAATGCCCAGCCATATAAGAAGTTTTTTAAAATGCAAGATGAATAATTTCAAAAATTTAATTTTAAGTCATCTATAGGAACAGCAAATTGTTGAAGTATAGTTGTATTTTCAAATAAATAAATAAATAAATAAATAATAAGAACAAGACGAGTCTTTGTAATTTCAAATGTAACTACAAATTATTTTGAAGATCATTTTGAGCTTAATTTTGTTTCAAATCCTATTTTTTTTATCGATTTTAGTTCAAAGTAATTACTACTTACTTTTCTCCCAATTGATGCACTTTTCTCAAATTCCCTTCCAATTACCTCATGCTGATGTCTTCCCTGCTAAACAAAATCTAGAATACTAAACCATTTTGTTACGAACTATATTTTTTTCATGGATCTTTTCTTCTAAATAAAGTCCAGGGTACTGAACTGTTTTCGCCCTTATCACGTGGTTTGAACATAATTGAATCACAGATATTGTGAAATTACTATTCATTTTCTACCAATATTATGGTTTTTTCTTAAATTATATTTCATATTGAAGTTCCAAAGCAAATAAGTGAACTCCAGCGTAATGGGGCAATACTGATTTTACAACATCATTAGGTGTTTGAACTATATATTTTGAATGTAAACATTATAAATTCGTGTATTTAAACAAGTAATATACCTATGCAAAAATACATATTCAGATAAAAATCATGCGCGAATTATGGAATTGGATAGAAGAATGACACAAGCTGATTATGGGGCTGAGTACGAACCAATATCAGTCAACAGGTTGAAGCATCAGTTGGAGCTGTATTGTCCGCTAGAGGAAAATATCAAGGCAAGTTCAAAAATTTTAAGTCCAATTGGTAAGAAGACACTGGCATATGAGTGGTGTGTAATGTAACTAGATCAATTATTCAGCAGAGGATATTCAGTTTACTATTTATTTAAAACAAGACACACGGTGAAATATTTATTGATTTTAACCATCAACAAATATTCCGCGTGGCCGGGCTAGACACCTCATCGCTCAAGAGCAGACACAAACCCCAGGGTTTCATGGTTAATACCAATCATCAGTGTGACATAGCCAAACACCGAATGAATACTGATAGGGTCCAGTTCTCGACCGATCGAAATAAGTTTCCTAGAGCTCCGTCAGTTTTCTTTCGGTGTTTGGCTATGTCACACTGATGATTGGTAATAACCATGAAACCCTGGGGTCTGTGTCTGCCCTTGAATGATACTTTCCTCTTTGGGGAACACTGAGCGATGAGGTGTCTAGCCCGGCCACGCGGAATATTTGTTGATGGTTAAAAACAATAAATATTTCACCGTGTGTCTTGTTTTAGTTATTGGCAATTAGCCACAGTACACCTCATTTAATAAAATACTATTTATTTAATGTGCACCAAAAAATTTATATTTATAAATGTTCTAGCTTTGTGGGAAACGGGTTATTCGGATGGTGCGCTACCTCTTAAAACCTCTTGATGCAACGCAATAGCAATGCAACGCATTGCATTGCATGAATATGAACATTCCATACTGCAATTTAAGTGCAATACTATTTTCAAGGACTTGTAAAATCAACTTAAAGAAAACTAAAAGCACTTTTGCATTTATACTTTTATCACAGCTTTTATATTGCGTCGACATTAACTTGCCATAATGAGATCGGAACAAATTTCAATTATTATATAACGGTGTTTGATGTAAGAAGAAAATATGTCAACAAATTAAAGGTAGGCGGAGGTGGGTCCCTGGATTAATAGAAGATAGAAGCTATGGAAATTTGGACATTCCGCGAGCTTTTATGGTATTGAATAGGATTATCTATAAAGTTATAAAGGTTTGGGCAATATCAGTCAGTGCTTTCGAATGTGCTATTTTATCATGCTACTCATCAGACTTGATGGAATATAAGCGAGCATGGGTTTCATACAATAGTATTAAACTTATTCTGTTTCTGTAGACTAAACATACTTGGGAACCCATATCTTCATGCTTAATTCATCGAGTGATAAAAAGAAATTCCAACCAAGGGCGTAGCCAGGGGGGGAGTTTTGGGGGTTCAAACCCCCCCCTGAAATGTTATTTTTTCTCTTAAAAAAAAATTTTTGCTGCAGAAAGTGACCCTTACACCCCCTAAACCCCCCCGAAATTAATTCCTTGCTACGCCCTTGATTCCAACCATATAAAATTGATGAAAATAGATAGAGCCTAAAAAAAAGTTTCGAATGATAGGTTAAGTCAAACACCTAGTGAATTTTATCATATCATATTCATGTTGGCCTCCATTAAAGTCACTAAAAAACAAACCAGATTTGCCAAATAATTGCATGAAAAGAGCCCCAGCTCTAAATTTAAAAGTTGCATCAGCTGATCAGAAAATTGCCGTCACGCATGCGCCATTGGGTCATTTCACATTGCATTGCACCGAAATTGCAAAGTGTAAAGCGGCTTTAAGATATTACTGGAAACTAGCAACGGTTGTACCCAAGTTAATGATTCGTTGCTATGAATTTGATTTACTTATACTATCTTGGTTCTTTGAAATAATCCATAGATGACATTACTTTGACAGATTTACAGAAGTAGAGAAAAAAATCTTAGATTCGCATTAAAAAATGACTATTTCTGTAAAGCTTATATATCAATGGATTTCTATTTATCTGCATGTATATTTTACCTAATTTGCCCACTTGAAATATATTCATCATTCGATCGCCTTGCCAAGAAAATTTCTTTCTTAGCTCCGAGATTGAACTCGGGGCCTCCGGCGCCTGAGTCAAACCATCTAACCATTGAGCTGCATATCATTTTTACGCGCATGTTTTTGGCTACAGCGTGCTATCATTTTGCTCAAATGACTGAAATTTTCGAATTTTTGGTCGAAAATGGTCTCAAACGATTAGGTTCGACTCGCTGATGAAGAATTCGAGGTCAAATTCGATTCTGTCCGGCGGGCCGTTGCCAAGAATACTTTCGACCGGAAATAGATAGCGACTTGAAAATTGCAGGGTAGGTTGCGCATACGAGTACGACGGTTATGTTCCTTAATGGGCATAATCGGCCAAACGGTTTCAGAGTTAAAATTCCGTTTTCACACAATATAGATCCGATCGAATTAAAACTTGGTAACTAGTTGCAAAATAGCGAGACAAGAACATAATAATATACGAAATTTCGTGAGGATCGTATAACTAAAAAAATTTAGGTAAATTATTTAAAAATATTCAGTGTACTCAGATACTATCCGTCCGATATCGCTGAAATTTTACGAGAGCCTTCAAAACCTAATTCTACAAGTTTGAAATTTGAACACGACCGGCTATAATGATGGAGATATGCGAGAGATAGCGACATGCAATTTTCAGGGTAGGTTGCGCATCCGAATGCAACAGGTAAGTTCGTTAATAGGCATAGGTTAGGTTTGGGGATGAAAGATTAATATTGAAATAATACCACGTTATTTTTTCCAACAGTTTTATTCATGAAGCTTGCTTTGCTACAGTAAGGCGAGAAGCGAATGTGACATGCAAACACGATAGTTCGTTCGCATGTCGCTTCAACATCTGGTTGATAAAAACGACTTGCATTCTTATAATGATCTATAGTATGTTCTATTGGTTTGATTTTTGTATAAAGGGAATTATTATTCACATATAATTCAACAGGCCATACCGTTTTGGATTTATACCCATCTGAAATTTGGTTATTTCCTCAATAACTCAAAAAATACATATCCGATCCGATTTGAACTTGGTAATTAGCTTCTAATAATATAGGAAATGCCAACATATTATGTTGAATTAGTGCATCCCGAGCATCCACTCTTACATTGTTTTACAGGTTATGTGCATTATCGTTTCTTAATCTCATGTGAACAACTTTGATTATAGATCCAACTTGAAAAACTAGAAACAAAGAATGAAGAAGAAGAGTTAGATGTGGATTTACCTGTAATGCCCCAAAATGTACTTGGATTAGATCATGCAGATATAATGAAAAAGGTATGTAAACAGGTTAACAAATGTAAAACTTTCGTCTAATTTCTATTACAAGCAAATACCACTTTCAATTCTGCATCATAACTTTTTGCGCGTATGTTCTGGGGAACATCGCGTTATAGTTTTGCCCAAATGTCTGTAACTTTCGAATTTTTTGACGAAAATGGTCTCAAACGATTTAGTTCTACTCCCCAATGAAGAATTCGAGGTCAAATTTGATTCTGTCCGGCCGGCCGGCCGTCCGGCCGTTGCCACGATAACTTGAGATCGAAAAGAGCTAGCGACTTGAAATTTTCAGGGTGGGTGGCGCATCCCAATACGACGGACAAGTTCGTTGATGGGCATAATCGGCCCAGTGGTTTCCGAGTAATAATTTTGTTTTCAACCAATATAAATCCGATCGAATTGAAACTTGGTGAGTATTTGTAGAATATGAACCTAAGCACGTTTGTGAAATTTTGTGCGAATCTTATGGCTAGAAAATTTTAAAAAAATTATAAAAAAATATTTTTGTTGTCACGATAACTTGAGAACGGAAAGAGATAGCGGCTTGAAGTTTTCAGGTTAGGATGTGCACCAGAACGCGACATTTCAGTTTGTTTATGAGCATAATCGGCCAAACGATTTTAGAGTTATAGCCATCTGAAATTTGGTTGTTTTTTACTAAACCGATTGAATTCAAACATGGTGATTAGTTGTAGAATGCCAACGCGAAAACTCTTGCAAAATTTCGTGAGGATGGTATTTGTAAAAAATTTTAAAAAAATCATTGAATTTACAATGGTAAATTCGATTAAGGGTGTCCAATACAGAAGAATGGACAATAGAACATACGCGCAAAAGCTTCTGACTTCACGTCAGTGCTTGAACCAATTTTTTTTTCGTGATTTTTTTGAAATTTTCTAGGGGTGCGGTCCTTAAATTTTTTTAAGCTGATGAATGAGATAATACAGCTACAGCTTAATCGTAGCTGTGTGAGGTATGAATAGACAATATAGCATTCATGCAAAAGCTCCTGACTTCACGTCAGTACATTCAAGATTTTTTTTTGTAAAATTACTGTTACAGCTAATTAGGTTTATATTTATGGTGTCAAATATAATATAAAAGTATTATTCACTTATGAAATCTTATTTTTGCGCGCATGTTCTAGTGAACAGCGTGCTATCATTTTAACCAAATATCTGTAATGTTCGAATTTTTGCCGAAAATGGTCTAAAACAATTAGGTTCGACTCACTGATGAAGAATTCGAGGATAAATTCGATTATGTCCGGCCGGCTGTCCGTTGCCACGATAACTTTCGAACGAATAAAGATAGCAATTTTCAGGATAGGTCGCGTAATCGAATGCGACGGTTAAGTTAATTAATGCTCAATAACTCAAAAAATACAGATCTGATCGAACTGAAACTTGGTAAATAGTTGTAGGATGCCGACGCGACCAAATTTCGTGAGGATCGGATCACTAAAAAAAGATTTTCTTCATAAGTTTTACACTTCAAAACTATGTGTCAGATACCGCTGAAATTCTGCACAAACCTTCAACCGCATTTTATTTTCCCAATATTTCCAAAATACAGATCCGAACTAATTGAAATCTGGTACTTGGTTGAAAAAAGACGGCTGGAAGGTTCATGCAGTATTTCATGAGGGTATGTGAGGTGTGAATAGACGACCAAGAGCTCCTGACTTTACGTCAGTGCTTTTTAAGCATTTTTCTGTAAAATTATTGTTGGAGTTCATTAGGCCAAAGAAATAAAATATATTATAAATATATGATACTTATGTATAATATTTTTCTTATTTCAGATACTAAATCCGAAGAAACCCCAAACAGCAAATATTTCAGTAGCCAGAAGTTCAGCTATGACTTCCAATGGAGATCTAGAGGACATATCTCCAAGAGACGCTTTCAAAATATTCCTTCACAAACGTCAGGTAATATTGAGATTTGCATCTTCCATTTTCTGAAAGAGGAATATCATTATCTTGGTTCATTTATACAAATTTATGGCACCTAATAATTTCAGTTAAACAGCCAAAAAATACAGAAGAGGGATAAAAATTCTAATGCAGATATGGAGTACATGAAGACAGAATTAAACAGATCGTTTGGAGAACACTATGATAACATTGAAGAAAATTTGGATAAATTTTATGATTTCATTGAAGATGAAAGTGAGGATAAATGAATCCACTGTGAATATTGTATATGAAGTTAAAAAATAGTTGAGTTGAAAATGTGGTTGTTTTTCTCATGTTCAGTTCCGCGAAGGAATGGTGCAATTGAGCTGAAACTCACAGGAAATTCAAAGGAAAGTATGACTTGCAACAGGGAGCACTTAAGTTTAGCAGTGCCATTTAAGTGAAAAGAGTTTGTCCTGTTCATCCGGGTACCCAAATATAATTCGTCCAACATCTTCCTCCACATTCCCAGTTTTTTGCGCGCTTGCGGCTATCGTTTTACACAAATTTTTAGTATTAAAAGTTTGGGAATAACTCACCAAGTAATAATCCAAGGTCAAATCCAATTCTGTCCAGCCTGCCATCCGTCAGTCCCTCAGCACAATAACTCTCGAACGGAATAGAATAGGAAAGAATAGAATAGAAAGTTGGTTCAGGGTCAAAATACGACGGTTGAGTTCACTGAAGGTTCAATTTCGTTGGGACGTCTTGTGTTCACGGCCTGCCGCGACGTTTGGGAAGTGAGTGGAGTAGGGGCGCCGCATCTTCAAGACGACACGCCCCGACGAAATCATTGCCACCAGCGATGCCAGATGTACCATGGAATTGTACCATAATTTTTACCTCAAATTTAGAGCATTCGGTAATTGTACCATAATATCGATCGATTCTTCGATTCAATATTTTTCTCTAAACTTTTCAGCTAATATTCAAGTCCTCTGGTATATTGTTGAATTCCTGATACCCTGATAACTATAATAAATATTCCCTTTCGTTCCAATTGTGATTGTTTTTGCACGTTCAGTCTTGAATCTGAAAATAGTTTATTGTGCCCATGTTGTAGTCCTGTCAAGAGCGGATTTATTGGTGGTAAAATCAAACCCGAGATGAGAAATAAATACATGGAATGGAACAAAACATATTTCTAGTTTTTCGTCCAGAAAACCTTTCCAATTTTGCTATGAATTTACGTCAAAAACAGTTTCAGTCGTGGTAAGGGGATATTTTCTATAATCAGCATAGAATAAACATAAATAGATAAAGAAATTTCATTTTGCATCGGAACCTTTGATTTCGGGGTAGCAGAATTCCACAATTTATTTATGACCCACATCATTTATTGCTTCCGTCGGCTAGGGTAAACTTGAATAGGCAGTATTTTTGGGAGGATTATTTGTTACATACGTATTCTAATCATTATTAGGATTCGTAATCTTGAGGTGGCTAATGATATATTTCTGCATTTTAATTCATATTTTGTTCAAATATTCAGAACTATTGGTAACTTCAATGTACATTATTTATGGTAGGGGTTATTTACACCATATTCTTATACAGTTTTAGGATCGGATCGCGAATAATTTGTTAAAAAAAAGCACAATAAGGGTTACTTCATAGCAAAGCTCACTTGAGTGGATTTTTTCAAAGTATCTACCACTTATTAGTATAAAAAAATATGCATATATAATAGTACCATAATTTTTCCTAAAATTCCATAATTCTAGCATCGGTGTACCATAATTTGCCCTAAAATTCCATAATTCTGGCATCGTTGTACCATAATTTGATATTCGACATCTGGCATCACTGATTGCCACTGAAAAGCACTGAAGACTGAAGCAGTGTTCGATGGCTGCACGTCGCGGCGGGCCGCAAACGTTGGACGTCGCTACGAAATCCCACCTTTACGGGCAAAATCGGCCGAACGGTTTCGGAGTTGTGGCCTTTTTTTCCTGATATTTCTGAGACTACTAATTCGATCTAACTGAAAAAATTCTGCATCTCAGAAACTAGGTATCTGTCATATCGCTGAAATTTTGCAAGAACAAAACCTTATTTTATAGCCTAGTTCTAGATTTAAACTCGATCCAATAAATATTGTTGGAAATATTGGGAAAATATTATTTTTTTTCCTGGAAGTAGGGATGGCGATTCTTTTGGGAAAAAATCGATTTTTGAATCGATTCGAATCGACAGTTGAAGAATCGATCCACAGAAAAATCGAGGTCCAAAAGATCGATTTCCCGAAAATCGATTTTTTTCTAGTTTCACTTGCAATATAATTCCACATCATGAAAAACATAGAGAACAACATGGTGATTGATTCTTTATTTTTTTCAAAGGGTAAAATATTGTTTTTATAGAGTAAAATTAATTTATCGTCCGTACTATATTGAAAAATAAAGTTGATCATAAGATTTGCGGTCTGGGACTAATAAAATCATTCTATGAATCACGATATTCGTTCCAATATTTCAACAACCGCATCAGGAGAAACAACTAGTGTCCAAATTCCAAACACAAAAAATCGAATCTCGATTTTATAGGGTGGAATATCGATTCACTGGATCGATTCCATACGATAATCGATTTAAAAAATCGATTTTTTGGCCCAAACAATCGATTCTTCGATTAATCGATCTCATATTGCCATCCCTACCTGGAAGCCAAGCGGACTTGGGCGAGTTCAGTACCTGTATGGGTGACCGTTCAGGCTATGAATTCGATCAAGCACGCCAAAGCAGACTGACCTTACATCAGTGCTTTTCCAGTTTTCAAAGCCCATTCAATATTAATTCTTTGTTCGCGCAAATCCTTTTTTCAGAATAGTAAATTTCTGTTCGCAATCAGTCTTTGCATTAATTTTTATTGGTGGTTGGCCGAACTCTTACATCTTACATCTCATACATGTGACATTTTGTTACATCGTATACATACATATTCAGCACCCAAGCCCTCGGTTTGGCCGACGTATATATTGTCAAGATCAACCGAGAATGATTTGAGGCAAAGGATCGAATAGCCCACAAAATATAATAAAATTTTTTATTGTGTACTTATTCATACAAACAATAAATATACATTAAGAAAAGTTGAACCCATTTATTCAATTATCAAATGTTGACTTTTTTATTCAAATTATTCGAAAATTCGTTAAAACAGTGTAAAACTGTTATCAGTCTTCAAATATAATTAATTGGTTTTCATGACACAAACGTAAATCATTACATTTATATTTCTTTCTATTTTTCATCATCTGTCCGACTACACCAAATAGAAATGTTGATAACTACATCATTCAACCTTCTTGTGTTCAAAAATTTTTCACTCATCCACTCAGCGGTTGGGACATTGGTAGAGTTGAAGATCACATCTAGAAGTTCAAAAAGGTCGGTAATGTATTTCAAAGGTACAAGATATGATGGCAGTAAACCTCTGAAAAAAATTTCGTTCTTTTAGAATCAAAATACAATCCTATTTTATACATCATTATAATCGAAAAATATTTTTTTCAGGATGAATAACTAAAATTGTTTACAAGATGAAAACATTAAGTCCAAGAAGTGGCCCATCTTTAAAGTCACTAAGAGTATAGTAAAAATCGTTGAGTAAACCTCTTAAAACCAAGCTATTTTGTCTTGAAAACAGAAAATAATCTGTCTGGGCAAAACTGGCGAGTAGGGTGCATTCAGAAGCAATTCTTGCCGCCGTATTCACAAAGCTTTCAATCTCCGTTAAGTCCTAACTGAGGGCCTCAGTTGAGCAGAAATCAGAATCGCAACCTCAGTTAACGAGAAAATTAACGTGAAACAGGCCTGTTTCACCACCGTTAAATACTTAAATTGAGGTTGCGATTCAGATTTATCCTTAACTGAGGTCCTCCGTTAGGACTTAACGAGGATTGAAACACTTAACAATGCTTTGTGAATACGGCGGTATGAGTTTGGCGCACAAAATAACATATGCTCCACATTCACTTTTATAAAGTCTCCCGGTTGGCCATGAAATTTTGACACATTTCACCGTGTATATTTTGAAAATGTTAGGTTATGCTCATTTTCCTGTCAGATAACTACGCAACGTTGTCCTCTCTACATAGAAGTCGTAGTAATTACGTATTTTCACAATGTGAATTTTCTCGGGAAAAATAATGAATTTGAGAAGATATTATCGTCGCCTTAATAAGAAAACTGCCTAACTCCGTATTGAATAATTTCACAGGAGGAGCAAAAATTAATATATATTGGATAAATCTTTGAATTAATAATAGATTACGCAACCATGTATTGATTATTCATTATTCTGTAAATCCAGAGGAGCAAAAAAGGATTTGACGAGTTTCTCTAAATATTATTGGAGTTAGATATTTTTCGCCTCAAAAGTCCATGACGAAAATGGAGTTAGGCAATTTTCTTATTAAGGCGACGTTATGTGAATACCACAATTCCAAAGACCTGGCGACTGTTGAATAAAATTTTTTCCTTGTTGTTACTATGGAAATATTTCACGTATATAAATTGGAAGACTCACCGCCGTATTCACAAAGCATTCAATATCCGTTAAGTCCTAACTGAGGTTCTCAGTTAAGGATGATCTGGGGATAATAAGGGACAATAAGGGGTGAAGGTGGTAAAACAGGCCTGTTTCACCACCGTTAAATACGTTAACTGAGGTTGCGATTCATATTTATCCTTAACTGAGGACCTCAGTTAGGACTTAACGGAGATTCAAACACTTAACAATGCTTTGTGAATACGGCGGTCAGTTATGCTATTTGTGAACCTTGTACGAAAATCAAGAATTAAGTGTTGAAATTTTAATGAAAAATAATGGATAGAGTAGTTCGTTACTTTGTGATAGTTCATCTGAAAAAATAGTTTCAAGCCCTGTGGACAGGAGCTTTGGCGCTCTTGTTCAAACTTTGATAAATCATATCTCCAAAAGTGGTTTCTCAGAGTTGGGAACTATATCAAAGGATTCTTAAGATAGAACTGCATCATAAAATAAATTAAATAAGAATCCATTGATATCATCGCAAACTCTGAAAAACCAATACTTTCGGAGTAATGATTTGTCAAAGTTTGAACAAGAGCGCTAAAGTTCCTGTCTGCAGGGCTTTCCCCCTTTTTCAATTTGGCTTCTGTGCTTCAGTTTTCAAGAATTTTCGTAATTGAATTCGAAACGAAAGTCTATGAATCATCTCATGTTGGATTTACATACATGAGTAAATGTGTTCTATGAAATTATAGAATTATTGAGAATAATTATGGAAATTTTGAAAAATCTTAGAAAAAATTTAATTTAAAATTTGTAATGTAAAACATATTATTTTTTTTTGTTACTCCGAAACTAGCCGATTCTGCCCAATAACGAACTCAGCCGATATATTTATCTCCCGAACCTACTCTGAAAATATCAACTGTCTAGCTCATTCCGTTCGAGAGTTATCGTGTTAATGGACGGCCGGACAGAATCGATTTTGACCATGGATTCTTGATCAGTGAGTCGAACCGAATCGTTTAAGACCATTTTCAGCCAAAAATTCGAAAATTACAGACATTTGGGCAAATTGATGAGCATTCTGTTCCGAGGAACAAGAGCGCCAAAAAGAATCAAAGTACCTGAATAGCCCGGCAGGAAAACTTCTAAACGAACAGACTTACCAATGGAATTCCCCACTTTTCGAAATTCTCAAGAAATAAGCGTACAGAAGACATTTGAATACCTTGTTGCAAAAACTTGAAATCCACCAGTTTCAAAATATAGTAGTACTACAAAACTCGAGTCGCTGTTAAACCTAAAAATAATAGTTTAAAAAAACTAAAAAAACACGCTTTTATAGCTAACCGAACTAAAAATTAGAAAATAATTTTTAATTTCAGAGAGTTTATAATACAGTAGTAGAAGATCGAACAATCAATCAGAATTTATCACCTCAAAATAAAATTATAATAAAGTTTAAGTTATTAACAAAAGAATTCAATTCAGAGTAAACAGCGTGGGGTGCTTGATAAAGTAAATGTAGCAACCATTCTATTGGCAACTATCTATGAGAAGAGAGTTATGAAAAGTAGTAAAATGCACCCCACGCTTTTTACTCTGAATTGAATTCTTTTGTTAATAACTTAAACTTTATTATAATTTTATTTTGAGGTGATAAATTCTGATTGATTGTTCGATCTTCTACTACTGTATTATAAACTCTCTGAAATTAAAAATTATTTTCTAATTTTTAGTTCGGTTAGCTATAAAAGCGTGTTTTTTTAGTTTTTTTAAACTATTATTTATTTTTCATTTTTTAGTTCGATTTATCAATTAGTTATTTGTTGACATGTGGTATTGAAATGTCTCACAAATTATTTCGCAATCTCATCATTTCATTCAAAATTTTATTAATCCTGGCGGTCCCAATAAGGATAATGGGAAACTGTTATCAAATTATTGCATTGTCATCGGTCCTTGATACGTATGCAAAGTTTCAAATTAATCAGACTTCTGGAAACTGGTGAAAATTAAGTTCAAAGATTCCGTTACATACATACATAGTTAGATACAACCCAAGCTAATAATAAAAGCGTGTTAATAAAATAAAATATAGTGATAGGATAGGAAACTATGGAATTTCATTCGAGAGTTCAACATGTCCTAAGGCAGAATCAAGTTTTCCTATTGCAGATTTCAGTTCTGTATAGCACTTCCTGATACTTGGTCTCCGCTTCTTCAAAACTGCTTTCGCCATTTTCAATTTCAAAGCGAAGAGTTCTTTATTATTCGGAGATAATGATCTCTGATAATGAGTAAGTTCCACTAGGCGATCGCAACGTTCGTAGAGTCGTCTGCGCAGTTCTGCGGTCGAGCGCGTGATCGTTGTGGGACCTTAGTGGAACGCTGCCAATATCTGTCTAAGATGGAACATTATGTTGTTTGTTCAGAGTAGAAATTGGCAACTTCTCAGAGAATTGTTTTGACATTGACGATATTTCAGGAGTGCCAACCTGCCTTAGTTCTAGTTACAAAAAAAAAAGCACTGACGTGAAGTCAGTACTCTTTGGCGCGCGTGTTCACGGTGGCTAATTTGAATTGAATGATGAGTACTTCAAGCTCAGTGGATAGAGCGAGCCGAAGATCTACCCAAAGGATAGTGGACACCATTCACTGTCGGTTCAAAAATTAACAGTGCTGTATCTAAGCTGCCTTCAGGATAGAGTAACAAAGTTGGAAAAGAACACAAGTGACTCTCCTTAGTCGCACAAGCTCCTAGAAGATTTGGGAGGGTCAGTATAATCCTAATCATGTTTATAGCACGCGAGCCAAAGCAGAATGACTTTTTACACTTTTTCTTTCATTGTTAAGTCAATCATCTGCTTTTGCGCGCGTGCTATAAACATGATTAGGTGCAAATTTCAACACTCTAAGTCGTTCCGTTCGAGAGTTATCGTGCTAACGGCCGGACCGGACGGACAGAATTGAATTTGACTTCGAATTCTTCATCAGGGAGTCGAACCCAATCGTTTGAGACCATTTCCAAAAAAAAATTCGAAAAATACAGACATTGTGACGAAATGATAGCACGCTGTTCCTTGCGGAACACGCGCGCAAAAACGTGATAGACCTTAAGCATGGCAAACCGGGATCTTTATAAAAGTGAATGTAGTATAGGTGTGAGTGAACTAGTGCATTGTTTTGATGCAAACATATTTCTCTTTCGCCAAATGCTGTCATTTCTTCTCGATTTTTATCACTCACTGCTGCAACAAATACGCACGATACTCGCCTTTGATTTTTGTTTCCTCTTCAAGATACTCAATTAATATTATTCCACACATCCCAAAAAAGAACCTGTTAAGCCGGGTTCAGACGGGTGTAATGTAACGCGTAATGCAAGGCGAATTCTCGAGCGTTACATGCAATGCTTGTAGTACCGTCCACATGGAGAATTCGCCTTGAGGTCCGGCTTGAGACCTCATAGGATCTTATAGGAAGACCTTCCAAGAAGATTCATCAAAACTGTTTCGAGAACATGTGAACTCATGTTTCAGGATTATGAATCCATACAACACTTTATCCTGATGATGTTTATTCCGTTAAATGAACAGTATTTTTCTAAATGTCTACTATATCAGTATAGCTCTATTATGTGTGATAAGATAATGCTCTGGCGCACACTTATTCAATCATAAGGATGTTGTCAATGGTGCTAAAAAACCCGACGACGTCCTTAGGAGCCTTAGAAATCACGTCGTGGGGGTTTAGAACTGGCTCACGCATATGTATAATTCTTAGCTTGACCAGCTTTAGATATTTGCAAACTATATGTTTGGCTGTGTCCTTTTCTGGTCCACAGAGCCTGCATGTTTCGTCTGCTGACTTGCCCATGCGGTACAAGTGGTATTTGTACCTACAGTGCCCTGTCAGTAGTCCTACCATTACCCGAAGGTCAACTCGTTTCAGCTGCAGGGTCTTTCTGTTATAGGATGGTGAGACATCCACGAATCTTTTTGCCCGTGCAAGTTCTGGAGTATTTCTCCAAAGAGATTTCTGTTATTTAGCTATAATTGTTGGACCGCTGCCCTGTAGTGGTCTTTTCCAAGCCCACAGATGGGTTCTTGTCCAGCAGGTGTTACCCTGGATGCCCTTATGGCAACCTTGGTCACCTTATTCCCTCTAGCCAGTTGCTTTATGGTACTCCGGCATTCCAAGGACAGTAGACAACCCTGTATGGGTGATTCCAGGTCTGACACTGCGGCCTGGCTCTCCGTCATAAGTTATAATGTAGATATACGCGTGGAGTCTCGCCTTAAAGTTGCTGGACGGTACGTGGCTTGTTGACAGCCCCAAAAAAAGAAGTAGACAGATCTATTGTCAATGTCTGATGCACAGCAGCCGTGGATAAGTGCAATTCGTATGTACCGCCTAAAATAGAGGTTATTGAACTCTTGGCTACATTCTCCATCATGACAGCAATATTCTTCTTCGAACTTCCTGCATGTTCTGACTTCTTTATATCTGCAACAGACCGTTTCTTGGAATTTCTTCACAATTTTTCCAACTAAACTCTTGCTTGTTCGATAATGAGTTGTGCAGATGTTTAAGCTCTGTTCAAATTTAACATCTGTAAAAACTATTATAACACCCTTTATAAACTGTTTTCATCTTTGTTTCGATTATTTGATGGGGATATAGATCGTTTTAAAATGTAATGTAAGGTCCTATACACATGATAAATGTATATACAGTGAACTCTTGATAAGTCGAACATCGATAAGTCGAACTCTTAGATAAGTCGAACATTTTTTCTGGTCCCAATTCATGGGTATCTAACCCTGTATACTTTCACCTCAATGAGTCGAACAGAGTTCTTGACAGTAAAGAGTCTAGTAGATGAGTCGAACTGCTGGAGGGGTCCACGAGAGAACCTCCACCTCTATCAGTCGTACTCCTAACCATCATCTCCTCTATGAGTCGAACTGTTTGATCTAACGAATGAAACCGAAAAGAATTCGGTATGCTAACGAATCACCACATTTGGTAGCCATCATATGTATTTTTCAATCGCTTAGTACATTGTTCAATTTATTTTTTATTTGTTTATTGAGCCGTCATGGGCTGAGAGCGTTTTAGCGTCATGGATCCGCGAAAACTGAAAATTTTATCAGTAGCAGATGAACTCGAACTCATTCGGGAAACAGAGAAAGGAGAAGAAAGTAAAACCTTTATAGCTAACAAGTTCGGAATTCCTAAATCCGAATTGTCATCTATCATGAAAAATAAAATTAATATCCTCGCTTCCATCAGAGTTAAAGGAAAATCAGTTCACCGGTACCGTCAGAAATTGCCTCGGCATTCAGATGCTCGCATTGTCCCTAGGCCACGAATTTACAGCGAGTAGTGGTTGGCTACGTAATTTCAAAAAAAGATACGGAATTTCTGGAAGAACCTCGTTAGGTGAAAGTGCTAGAGTAAGTGAAGACACTTGTCATCGACCCTTGTTTCTCATTAACTACTGTTGATGTCGTGAATACGCGAGTTTTTCCCTCAATGAGTCGAACTCTCACCTCAATAACTCGAACGTTTGGTGAGACGAACCATAGATAAGTCGAACAGTTTTTTATGGTCCCTGGGAGTTCGACTTATCGAGAGTCCACTGTAATAGTATATTAATTACCCTCAATATTTTTTCAATGATAATTTAAAACTTACTTTTTATTTTTGTTATGAGTGATCCAGTCTGAAATGTTCTTCTATATCTGGTATGATATTAATTCCATTTTCTGCTAAAATTTGAAATTCGTCTAAGCCTAATGGTTCCAAACTACTTCTTAATGCATCTTCAGAAAACAAATCCTGCTCAAATTGTTTCACTGCTGCTAAATCTTGTCTAGATGCGTCTTCCGCTGCTGACGAAAAATCTGAATAAAATAATTTTCATCAGTTGTCACGACGGTATGAGGTGAAGAAATTTTTCACTATACAGGTTCTTTTAAAAGTTCATTTTTTTTGATATGTTGTCTATGATCCCCATCTATATATGATATGTTGTATATGATATGTTGTCTATGGTTCTACCTTAGACATCAAAATAAACCAAAGTCACACTATAAAGGAAGGTATAATCGAATAAAGTTTATGGGATGAAATCAGTTTTGTACAAAATGATGAATACAGAAGTGATACTAGATTCAGTTAGAATTTTTTTTTAATATATAATGAAGATGAGATATCCAAATATTAGCTTATGTTTCACCACAAAAGAAATAAGGATTTCAAGGAAACTTGACCCAATAGGTTTCAGTGTGTGCTATGAACCACTAGAGAGATCTTATCAGCCAGTCGACCACAGCAAGATTTAACAGATATGCGCAATGATGAAAATCAATAATCAACTAGATCAACTTGAATCCAGTTGGAGGGGTGATGGTGGTGGCGACTACCGTTTGTTTGAGGAGGGTCTCTCAAACAGAGTTCGCTCTGCATCAGTTTGAAATGTAAGGGCGTTGGGTACACTTGACTTATTACTAAAGATACTCTACGACATTCCTATTCTATTGCAAGTGAGGAATTTATTTGCGACAATAAATGAAACACAACACGGGTTACTTTTTGCCATAAACTGTTGGAAAATAAAATAAATTGTACGCATCCAAATTTCTAATATTGATTTTTCACTTTGTTGTTGTTTGTAAACGTTTTGGAATTCGACGAAATTATTTCATTTTCAACCATTCCCTCAACTACTGCCGTCCGGAGGACGGACTTTCCCATGGAGGTAGGAGGAAGTGGAGGGAGCATGTGCAATATTTCCCTTGTAACGAAAGTGTCACATAAAATCGGCCATCTTGGTATGGGCAAATCATTTGTTATAAACATGAAATTGTGAGTTTTCTATGGTTGGAATTCCGGATTCCTATAGAAAATTGGGACACACCAATATGGCGGAGTATGTGACAAGTTTCGATCTTTATGCCCCCTCCACTTCTTTCTACCTCCATGGTCTTTCCCATCATCAAACACCATCCATATCTCACATATCTTAAAATGGTGGACTGACTGATTAGCGCTCTCTTTCCTATGCATTCTAAATCCCATCAGGCCTGGGTTATATTCCACACCGTTATGTGTATTCTGTATTCATGTATTATCATCTTACATGTTACATCAGTAAAATTTAAATATTCATTTGACCACTAATTTTCCATCAGTAAGTTTATTGCAATCATTTGATCCCATTTTCTACCAGAAATAAAAAGAAACAGGTTTATGAGAGCTGACTAGTATAACGGTACAATGGTCTCAAGTTGTTAACGTTGCAGGTAAATAAAGACTATATATTGACTCCCAACACATGCTTTATAGCCCTGTAACTGAATATAAGATCACCTCTCAGTCGGCGATCTTGAAAAGACGTTGAACCAAAAATGCGCAATATTTCTTCATATCCAGGGCGGTTTTCTGGGACATACCACTGGTAACAAGTCTAGTTGAAGAGGAACAATGTTGTATTCCGCAGAAAAGCCCCGATCCATTGCATTAAATCGCCTCTGCTCCCAAACGGATCCAGCTTTGAGAGTAGTTAGGTACACGTTCTTTAGAACGTATACATGTGAAATTAAATGAAGAAAGACATATTATCTACCTAGACTACTCAAATACTTCATATTATCCCACATGTATACATATATTTCTATGCATTAGCTGATGGATCTTACCTGTTAAAGTAATATCAGGTATGCTAGTTGGTGTGTTTGGAGTTGTGTGCATGCTCGGCGATGTGGTTGGATACATTAGCTGCGATGGCGAAGTACTGTAATAACCTCCATCCGACGTCAGTTCTAAATTTGTAGCACCAGAAACTTCGGATAGGTTTTGTTGATTATTTTGTGTCATTTGGTTGGCTACCTGCTGATCTTCCACGTAGGATATTGTGTTAGCAGGGTTGTCCAACTGAGAAAATATAATTATCGAATTAATTTTCAATACATATGAGTGTACGGATTCCATGAAGAATGTTTAAACTTGTTTAATTTGTTATACTACAAATTTTGAGGCCGAAATTTCAAAGTACTATTTACACACATCAGAAATGATAAATATGTTGATATCAACTCATGTCATGATTGTAAGTTGTGGTTTGAATCCAATAATTCACAACATACGACTCATGTAGCATTAGAAGTTCTTCATCTCTAATTTAAAATTTGCTAACTGTCATAATTATGTCCGGACTACCTTGAATAATTTTAGTGCAATAGCTAAACAAGAAGTGCTAAAAGTCGGTACCTACTATCCCATTTCAAATGGTATTAGGGAAGCATGAAGAGGTTGGTCCAACTGTGAAAATACCATCAATATGGTAGACAGATGGATTCCCCAGAGGGAGTCGGTAGTTTGAGGGTTACCTATAGCTATAACAAAGCTCCAAACATCTGGAGACTGTTCACTATAAGTAAAAGACCATATTATGTACTCTGAGAATCCACTCGCTCAGCTGACAAAGAGCAATAAATGGGTACTTGCTCGCCCACAAGGCGGACGGCCAGTCAATAATGGTGCTGGTTGATGAATGGGCAAATATACAGATTGGCTTTGAGTAATAGTCGCGGAAAAGGTAAGTCAAGTGGGTTATTGCATCTTCAAATGAAAAGATTCATCTCTCCCTAACTTTATCCAACAACTAACTAAGGCTGCTTACTTACTTTACTTTTCTCTGGCCAGTGTGGGATGAGATGCAACATAGGCAAGATCGGCAAATCAGATTTTGCTATATTATGTGAATCGGCCCTTAAAACCAGCGACCACAAACTTGGCCAGGCCAAAGAGTTAGCACACATGAGACAAAAACTGCTGGGAGTCATGACCCTGACATTAGCATTAATCTCCCACGAAAACCATCAGCTTTGCGAAGCAGATAATTTTCCTGGGCAATAGACAATAATAGTAAGGTATCGCAAGAATGGTTCGTCGCCTGTCGGAAAGGCCCCTTCAAGTCCAAAAGCTATCTCTAATCAATATCTACTTCAATTTGAAAATTATTCTCATTACTCAATTGATAGGCCTAGCATAGTTATTATGGCCACGGACCGGGATGACTCAGTCCTGGTCGAGAGGCACTGACAGCAACACAAGGCTGGTGTGAAGGAGAACGGTTAAACGTGAACCCTCGAAATACATTGACCGTGCCATTCACTAGGAAGAGGAAGCTTAATATGGATTCCCTCACTATGAATGGAATTAACATCCCTTTTGCGAATGAGGCTAGATATCTGGGCGTCATTCTGGATAGAAAGCTGAACTGGAACTCACACCTCGAAAGGGTGATCCACAAGGCTAGGCACTCCCTCTGGGCTTGCCAGCGGACTTGTGGAAAGAGGTGGGGACTGGTTCCGAAACAGCTCCACTGGTTTTACGTGATGGTGGTGAGAACACAAATTACTTACGGCAGCATTGCTTGGTGGGAGTGCACTGTAATGCAGCCACGCTCAATATAATTGTACACTATTTTGGTTTGATCAATATAAGTGATTGTTTGGGGGCGATATTGAAAGGTGCGCAATATATTGCACAATCATCAATATCGCCTCCATATGATACAATCATTTTCAGCAACCAACATATTTTCTACAATATATTGACCGTCTAGGGGCCACCATCAATATATTTTGCAACCCGCATTGCACAATAATATTGAGCGTGTATGGGCCGCTTAAAGATGCAGTCTCAGCACAAACCTGCAAAAATTCAGAGATCTGCGTGATTCATGGTAACATGCTCCACCCCCACCTCTCTCTTCACCTGGTGATAAGGAGCGTTGCCCGGATGGCGACATACAGATTTCTGCATATGGCTCGCAATGAGCCAGGTGCGATCGGCCGCGTGCCTGGTTCCCTGCAGGCTGAATTGGAGGCCAATAAGATAATGGGCATGCGATCGGACACAGAGCGGCCCTACCGAGTAGTATTTCCCAGCAGAGACGACTGGACCATCTCTGAGACCCCACTGCTTGAGGGTCCCTGTTGGTTCAAAGCGGTTGCAGAATTGCTAGGGGTGAATCCATCAGCCTGGGTAGTTTTGCGACTATCTTTCAAGCAGAAAGTCTCGCCATTGATCACTACGCAAAGCTCATACTTGAGAAAGGTTGGGACCACAGATCAATCAAGATCTTATCGGATAGCCAAGCTCACTTGAAGGCCTTGACTTCATCCAACTGCAAATTCCTGCTTATACAGGATTGCCAGACCACGCTTGCTGAACTTGGAGAGCGCTGCAGGTTGCAGCTCTTATGGGTCCTAGGCCCCTCGGGCATAAGGGGTAATGAGATGGCGGACTCATTGGCGGCACGGGGGGCTTCCATGGGGCTCATTGGACCTGAACCGGCCTGTGGTATCTCAGGGCAGCGGGGAGGGAAAACAACAGATGCTTTGAGCAAAAGGTCCAGAAAATTTGGCACCAGCTGAAAGAGCCAGACAATAGCTCAAATTCCTTAGGGTAGACATGAGAATTCTTACAGCTGTATACACTGGCCACTATGGCCTCAGAAAACACCTTAGTACGCTGGGGTTGACTCAGGACGACTAGTCTATCGAACACATAATGTGTGACTACCCCGCTGTGGACAGGATCAGATTTGAGTAACTAGGAGTCCACATACTGAGACTGAGGGAAGTGGACAAGTTCTCACCCACCATACTCATATCCCTTATCAAGAGGATTGAGCTTGTGGGTGAAGATTATAGGTGTGCCACAATAGACCGATTGGTCGCAGTGGAGGGGCGGATTTTATCTGCCCAACACAATTCATATAATAATAATATAATAGACCTAGCAGGAGACGAAACCTATATGCATTTTTCTTGAAAGTATATAGCTCGTATATCGTATGTAGAGCCAATAGGAGGATTTAAATATGCCTCTTGAAAAGTTTATTCACTTGAATTACTTTCGTGTTGAGTCGTGTGTGGAGAATCACAACATGAATATTTTGATCATAATTTTCTGGGAAACATTATATAAATAGTTGATTCATTATTTCGTTGTACAAGTAACATAAAGCATAAAATCAATTGAATAAGCATGAGAATCAAATAAGATACATGTAAGAGTGTTGCTGAAAATACCACATGCACTACACATACATTGGAATGATATATCCTAAGCAAAATCTGCTTCTGAAAACGAAAAAGGTTAGGAAGCCCCATACTCAAATGTTCGAACATTTGGTTAGGAAAACTTTTTATAGCCTCACGCGTCTTCCGGGTTCATCTAGAAAGTTGAGTCAAGCGAAAGTCCATTAAACAACCCAATAAAGGTTTCCGAATTACCCCTATATAGGTGATTTTCAAAGTTCATTTTTTTTTTCATATGAGCCAACTCATTAAAAACCATTTGAGGAAAAATCGTTTATAAAAAGGTGCAAAATATCGAAGACTTATCAATTCGAAACTGACATAATTAAATAATAATACGAATACGGACTCGGTGGACTGACCTCATCGCGTCAAAAATACTGTGCAGTTAGTTCGTCATTGGTTGTTATGGTAATGACTTCGCTTAATAATATTACACATATTATTTTATCGTAATTTATATTTATATTTCACTGAAATGAACCGCTGCAAATGTGATCAATCATTTTTGATGGTTGCCATAATGTGTTGATATTTTTGATTTTTTTAACCAGTTCATTTTGATACTTATTTTCAGAAAAAATTTTTTTTTATTATTATTGTGTGAGGAGATCAAACAATTGAACGATCGATAGGTTCGATTATTCGAGATATAGCCTCACTATCAAAAACAACAAAAAATTGGATATCATAGGGTAATTCGGATATCCCTAAAAGTGCTTGACCATACTACATCCTACATAAGTTAATTCGATTCAGTTGGCTATTTAAAATTTTCCTAGAAAACATAAGCATATACATTATGAACACAATTCGAACCATTTATCATGAATGCAAAATCGAAAAAATGAAGGGTAAGTTCTCGTTAGTTATGTTAGTCACCTGTAACTGCGCACTCCATGTGCACCCAGACTCCATCAAGCTAGCGACCAACTGCGCCCAGTCCTACCAACACATATTCTCTATTAGGTACCTTATGTTGGATAAACTTTTACTGCGCTTTTCCCGTTTTCTATACACCTTTTTATCGTTTATTATATTTATTAGAGCTTGATTTCATCAATCGACAATTATGTTAATTCAATGCTGGTTGGAGAAAGTATAGAACCAAGATATATCGGTTTTGAATCAGGATTTACTTAACAGGCGATTATCGTTATCATGAGAATAGATAGAAATATGATATAAATGACTATAACAACCATGTCTAGAAGTTCCTCTGCCAAGTCCCAGTTCCAATTACAACCATCGAAAAACCTGCCCCCAATATTTATTCTAATTTTATCCCCTGCAAACTTTCTTCTTCAGTTAAATTTGTACTGTATTTTGAATATATCTAGTTATGTGGCGTTCTCGATATTTCAATCACCATCTTAGCAAACGATAATACAAATTTGGTGTAATTTTGAAGAGCATATAACCACATAGTTGACAAGACTAAAACGAATGTATTGGTATATGTATATGTCATGATGACATATTAAATTATATCGTAAATTCTTCCTGCTCATTTTTTCATTATTTTACACAATACAAAGTAAAAACATGCATCTATGGGAGATGATAGCCATACATAAGGGCCCTGTAGCGGTCTTCGAACATCTGAAGTTCTGAATAATCATCACTTGGACTGGTCAGACCTGGTTTTGAAAGAGACCTTCCTGGCCTTACGAGCAACAATTTCTTTTTTGAATTCAAATATTGAAGGGATTTCTAAGATCAATATCTTTGAGAATTAGCAGAGGCGATGCTTCTCCAAGAGATCCCATGCGCCTACAGAAGAGTATATTTGTGAGAAGAGACTTTTGAAAGGTTATGTATTATTTTTAGTTTGTTCATTCTTCTCCTCTTGTCTTTTCATTTTTCAGGTTGAGTTTCAGTTTCGGGTACCTTGGAGAAACCTCTCCGTTTTTTGACGATGGAGTCCATATTGTCAATATTTCTAAATTTCAGCAAATGTTGTGAACAATAGTTACAAATCACAACACTCACGGGGAGACTGGGTTTTTTTGCTGAGGTTTTTCCCTAAGCTCTTGTAGGTATCATACGCCGAATTGTATGGTACCCCGTTACACCAACCTCGGCTAACACATATAAAACTCTCAGTCAAAAGTATATATATATATATATATATATATTGGTATATCAACATCCAACTTCACCATAAAGACAAATACTGCAGTGAAAACCGATTATCGTAAAAAAGTAAATGCACATGTACCGAAAAACAACTGGTTTTTTCTATTTTCTATTCAAAAATGTACTTTGAAGCTAATTAAAAATAACCATTTGCCACTATAGGCACATCATATCATTGAAAAATTTAGAGCACCATACCACGGTATTCAAAAAAAGGTAAAGAGTGAACTGGAATGGAAAAATATATGGGATGCAATTCGAAAAAAATGTTTGAGGGGTAGTAGAAGAACTATTCGGCACTGTTGATATACCCGCTCTCTTTTTATAACTAATCTATCCTGACATTAGATAACCTGTTTGGTGAAACTCTGAAAACTTATTTAAAACATGAAATTTAGGAGTTCCAGAAGCAGATAATCTACCAAAACTACGGTCAATAAAATGTCCAGAGGTATATGGTTGAAGCAAGAATATACCTGGAAAAATTGAAATATTCAACTTTTTCTGCCTTGGAATACATCTTTAAGGGGATCAATGTGCTTGATGACAGGTTCTGATCACCGATTTATTATTTCTGAAAAAAGTGTACGTAACTTAATCTGAGAAATTATGATGTATTGCTATTAAAACTATGTCACCAATGTCTTAAAGTATTTCTTGTGACGGAAGAGGGCGCTTTAAAGGAAGTCCAAATTGTTTCAGTAGTGTTTCGAAATGAGAAAAACAGTAATACTATTCCCAAACTTAATTTATTTCAACAAGATGTTCCAAAGATAGATGCTTGTTCTGATGGCTGGTCAGGTATAAAGAGCTAGATTTATGCGATAAGCATATAATATTGGAACAAAAATGGATGTTTTTCGACAATTGATATTTCTTAGGAAAAGTTTATTTATTGATTACTACCTTAGTTTTCTATTTTCATTATCATCACTTTGATTTAGTACTTTTGAAACCCATAAGTAACATGCAATAATGGTCATGCAATTTTCACAGGAATAATGGCATATTTTGATTTATTACTAGATGGATATATTTAAATGATAAAGTTTGCCTAATTTTATCTTCTGAAAATTCATTTGATGGAGTAAATCTAGTCAAATTATAAATGACCTTTAAATTGAATAGTAAGCTAGTTAGTTATTGTGGTACGCTAAGTTGAGAGCTGAAATGTTAGATTGGTTTATTTGTCAACTCGATTGATTTGTTGCTTATTTCTATTTATGAGAATATTCTTCTTCCTAAGATATTCTTCAATAGTTCTTGGCCAAGTTTATATGGACCCGATACAATTTTCTTTCTAAGCCTCGACATGGCATTTGTTTTTACTGGAGGGTCCTTCTATGACACAAAAACGTCATAGAAATCTGTTCGTTGATTGTTATTCTATTTAAAAAAGTTCAAGGAATTGAATGTATCAAATACGGTGATAATACAAGTTGGAATAATCGAATCCCCTTCTATTAACTATCCAGCCGTGAGATTCTAGCTTGTTGATTTGAAATTTTACTTGTTTAAACGGATCTAGAATTTCTAGCTTACTAAATTACTATCCGTATGAGGGTTACCTTTTCAGGAATGAAGATCAAAAGTAAAAATTAATCTATGCACATTACCTAATTATTGTTATTCAAAATAATTACACGAAGATCAATACACTTTTGAAAAAGCTTGAACAAAATTACTCCTATTGAGTACCTACATTTCAAGTGCATCAACCTCATTTTCATGCATCGAAATCCGATGTTCCGTAATTCCGTTATTTATTTTTGATTTGCGGTGACAATAAAAGAGCACATGGATGTCAAATCAGTTCACTATTTTATTTATTTTAATATTTGAATTCAGTTTTGCATCGTCCGTTGCCACGATAACTTTCGAACGGAAAGAGGTAGCGACTTGCAATTTTTAGGGTAGGTTGAGCATCCGAATGCGACGGTTAGGTACGTTAATGGGCATAATCGGCCCAAAGGTTTCTTAGTTATACCCATCTGAAAATATAAACTATCTAAATTTCAGCGGAGCTACCCGAATACATTTCACAGGTTCATAATTAACAAACAAAAAGGCAACCCTCGTATAGACAGGGCATTAGCGCACATAATTCCGACCAGCAATATTCTACCATATTTACACTTATTTAAACAACAAAAATTTCCTTTTTGGATCCCTATAACCAAACTATCATAGAAACTATTGTTCTAATTCTCAAAATGTGCTACACTTAGTAACGATTTGTACATTTCACCATTAAACTTACCACTCCCTGCAAGCATTAACATTTTAAGTACTTATTAGATAACGAAAAATCAAATTTACTCGAGATTCAATGAGCGGCAACTTCTATGAAGTAAATCTGAACATTCGTTCTACTCTTCAATGAATTCCTCATTGAAAATATTCCCATGTTGATGGAGTTAATGATTAACTGTAGCAATGCAATGATGGATGGTTAATGGTATGGACCACATAAAAAGTGTTCAAGCATTCGACTTATAAAGAAAAACTCACCATAGATAACTGTTCGAAATTTTGTTGGAATTGTGTGGCTTGTTGGGGACTGAATAATGTGTGATAATCATTTGATAATGGACTAGGTGCGCCTGGACTACATGGGGCTGAATGTCTGCCTCCTGGACTAGGAGAAGAGTGTGGACTCGGTCTCGATCTGTATGTACCAGGTCGCTGAAAATGATAGGAAAGGAATTATTGACTAAAATGTTCATTGAATCAATAGTAAGACGTAGACGTTGTTAAGGATTTCTAAATTGCCACGAATCACAAACATTCACAATCACAAACATTCGTATGGAGACATTATACATGCTTTCCAAAATATAAGAACTTTTTCAGAATAAGAACCGCAGTATTCTTTGGAAAATCTTACTTATTTCATTTAAAATAGTCTCTTTGAGACTTTTTGCACAGTCAAGAAGCATTGCAAATAGGTGTTATTTGTCATCCCTAGATATATCCTTGATAATCATAATGGTCTTATTAGGGTGATTAAAAAAAAAAGAATATTTTTTTTTTCGTTTGGTACTCTGAAAAATAGTTTCCTAAGCACCTCTAAGAAAGCCTCTCCAAGCATGAGTTCTTAATTGTAACGGGAAGGTCCTCCTTCTTACAGTTTTCTATTTTTTCTTATTATCAGATAGAAAAATGTATATCTCGCTTCCAACTACTTGAAAAAATATCTTGTTTCTTAGATTTTGTAGGAAATTGAATGCTCTACAAAAAAGGTCTCTTACGATTTTTTCGTAAACCCAACCGTTTAAAAGATATTAACGGTTAATAGTAGGGGAGCCCAAGCGGGGATTTTGGGATTTACTAAAGCGCGGCAGATTAATATATAGGGGGATACCTTGTACCTGGTTAAGTTTTTCCACCAAACATGAGCCATATATATATGGCCGCCCGTCAAGGATAAAGCATCAGATTAGTAAAACCAGTAAAGAAAAAAAGCAGTATCATGTTGAATACCTTAATATTATTCTGGAACACAAATTTTCCATTACAATAATCTTCATCTAGCTTCTATTTAGTATCAATTCCTGTAAAACGTGATCATAATAAGTGTTTTCCATATAATAAAATGTTATTGAACTTGGTATGTAGGAAATCTGACATCAATTATTGGAATTAATTGATTTGACAAACAGCCGTCAAATGAGGTAAATAGATTTTTGTGACGATTTTCTGTGACCATAGAACGTCAAAACACGCTGGAATGTGAATTTTAAGCAATATCTTCTGGAATTGAGATCGTATCGAACTGAAATTTTGCACACTCGTGTAGAATGCTTGATTTAACGTCGGTACAAATTTTTTTATTAAAAAATTTTCCAACTGCCCGATCCCAACAATACTTAGATAATATTATATCCATAAATTAAGCATTTCATTATTGCATTTCTTGAAATAGGTACCTTTTCAAGTCGATCAACATCGTCCTTCTTTCGACGTCTAAACTATGACTTGATTCTTTATGTTTATGTCTTTGAATTTGTTTTCGGTGGAATTCAAAGAGTTCATAGAATAATCGATGAAAATACTGAGAGAGACCCAGGAAATTTGACACATTTTGTCTTATATCTCCAGAAATTGAAATCGTATAGAGCCAAAATTTTGCACAATGTTGCAAAATACTACAATTGACGTTAGTACAAGTTTTTGTTGCAATCTGATGAATAGTTCACGAAAAAAAAATTTTTTTTTCGAAAAAATTAAATGAAATATTTTTTTAAAAATTACCAACATTTCGATCATAACAGAATTTTGCCAAAAGTTGCGCGTTTATATCCTCGAACTGACTACCAAGTTTCGATTCAACATCTTCTTTAGTTCCTGAAATATCAGGGAAATAACCTCAAAATTTTAAATGTCTATAACTCCTAAACCGTCCGGCCGATTTGGCCCGTTAACGAACTTAACCGTCGCATTTTGATCAGAAACCTACCCTGAAAGTTTGAAGTCGATAGGACCTTCGGTGCTCCTGTTATCGTGCCTACGGCCGGAAAACCGGCCGGCCGGCACCCAAAAATCTGACACCGGATTCGTGATCAGGGAGTCCGAATTAGTCTATTAGCCAATTTTCAGCTCGAAATTCGAAAATTACAGACATTTGGACGAAATGATAGGATGATGTTCACCTAGAACATGCGCCCAAAAAAGTTGATCATCGGAAATTCTCGAGCGCGTCAGATTAAGGTAGGGTGAGTTAGTTACATGCTAAAAAGTGTATGTTCCATTAATCTGACAATTTGAGAGTGACGTAAAGAAGGGGGAGGGTTACAAAGTTGTTAAAAAAAATTGGTTCAAGCCCTGTGGACAGGAGCTATTGGGCGCATGTTCATCTTCCTTGTGGCCCGTACTGACCAGTAAAGAAAAAAAGCAGTATCATGTTGAATACCTTAATATTATTGATTATTATATAATAATCGATGAAAATACTGAGAGAGACCCAGGAAATTTGACACATTTTGTCTTATATCTCCAGAAATTGAAATCGTATAGAGCCAAAATTTTGCACAATGTTGCAAAATACTACAATTGACGTTAGTACAAGTTTTTGTTGCAATCTGATGAATAGTTCACGAAAAAAAAATTTTTTTTTCGAAAAAATTAAAAGAAATATTTTTTTAAAAATTACCAACATTTCGATCATAACAGAATTTTGCTAAAAGTTGCGCGTTTATATCCTCGAACTGACTACCAAGTTTCGATTCAACATCTTCTTTAGTTCTTGAAATATCAGGGAAATAACCTCAAAATTTTAAATGTCTATAACTCCTAAACCGTCCGGCCGATTTGGCCCGTTAACGAACTTAACCGTCGCATTTTGATCAGAAACCTACCCTGAAAGTTTGAAGTCGATAGGACCTTCGGTGCTCCTGTTATCGTGCCTACGGCCGGAAAACCGGCCGGCCGGCACCCAAAAATCTGACACCGGATTCGTGATCAGGGAGTCCGAATTAGTCTATTAGCCAATTTTCAGCTCGAAATTCGAAAATTACAGACATTTGGACGAAATGATAGGACGATGTTCCCCTAGAACATGCGCCCAAAAAACGACATCTTGACATTCTTGAGCGTGGTAATTTTTTTTTTATTTTGAAGGGAATAATGCAAGAATTACGAAAAATATATAATCTGACGATTTTCACAAGCCGAAATAATAAAAATTAATTGATAAAGTTTAATGCGTGCAGCTATGCCTTGCCTATATTCCCCTCCCCGTGTTTCTATTCTCCTCTCACTCTTTCTCTATCTATTGCTCTCTCACTCCGTCCCACTCCGGTTTCTGTTGCCATGACAGCTGGTCACGCAGACTCGTTCGCGGTATGATCTTGTTTACAACGGATTTCCAACGTATTAGGTTATTTTGCGATTTTAATAAAAGTTATGTGAATTATAGTTAATAAATAATTACTATGAGTGATTGAGTGATATTAATGTGAATTGTGTATTTTGTGGTGAAAGTACTTTACAAAAAACAATCAAATTTTCATTAGAAACTTTACAAAAATGTATCATTACTTTGGAATATCGTCGGAGCTAACCGATTCTTCGAAAATCACGAAAAAATTAAAAATTAAATTTTGTATAATTAATATTTGTATAAATATTCTCCTCAAAACAACATAAGCTTTTTCATTTGCACGCTATTTCCTGAGCTTTTCGATTAATTAAGTTCAATGATTTAAAAAAACTTAAAAAAAAAAAAAATTTTATTGTCAGATTTAGCGAATCCCTCCAGACAATCGTCAGATTAGGAGACAGCAGGTCTAGGCCATATTGATGAACCACATATGTCTTAATCTGACGCGCTTGAGTATTTCTAAATGGCAATTTTTTTTTGCATATTCTAATAATGACCACGAGTTTGCGTTACATCCCAATCGTCAGATTATTATACAAGAGCATCTTTTAAGGTTCACTAAACGCCCCTCAGAAAATCAGACGAGCTCGATAAAAAATTTTTTTTTTTCATTTTCAACCCTTACGTATGATCACCTCCATCATGGAAACGGTCAGATTAACATATGTACATGTTTTAAAATACGTAGGACACAGATGCTATCAATATCTGACGCGCTCGAGTATGTCCACGTAACGGTTTTTTTTTACATTTTTGAAAATTTATATCCGCTCACCCCACCGATGAACAGGTATATATTATATAACATTTTTTTCTTCTTATCATCTAAGCTTGACAACCCAATAGCTCTCTATGACGCTCGAGTAAATCCCGAATTAGCCTCGTGGGCTCCCCTACTATAAAGTTTGATTATTTTTGGGAAAATTTTTTATTTCTTATGAATTTTATAACTCAATGAAAAAAATCATTATGAATGATGAAACTCATAGTTTTGTAGGAAATTTACTGCTCTATAAAAATGGTCTCTTATGATTTTTCGATCAAGTTGAGCGTTTACGAGATATTCATCGTCAAACATCAATGCATATCAATTTTTCTAGTTTTTGATCAATAATTCGAAAAATTTCAATTTATTCTGTGAGTTTCAAGGAAATTTAGACAAATTTGAGTTTCTATGAATAGAAATATGTTATGAACTATTTTTTTAATTCGTTTTTTTAGTCTTGGGCATGTTTGATTACATTAAAACAAAAATGCACTAATTTTTTGTTTTAATGTAATCAAACATGCCCAAGACTAAAAAAACTAATTAAAAAAATAGTTCATAACATATTTCTATTCATAGAAACTCAAATTTGTCTAAATTTCCTTGAAACTCACAGAATAAATTGAAATTTTTCGAATTATTGATCAAAAACTAGAAAAATTGATATGCATTGATGTTTGACGATGAATATCTCGTAAACGCTCAACTTGATCGAAAAATCATAAGAGACCATTTTTATAGAGCAGTAAATTTCCTACAAAACTATGAGTTTCATCATTCATAATGATTTTTTTTCATTGAGTTATAAAATTCATAAGAAATAAAAAATTTTCCCAAAAATAATCAAACTTTAACCGTTAATATCTTTTAAACGGTTGGGTTTACGAAAAAATCGTAAGAGACATTTTCTGTAGAGCATTCAATTTCCTACAAAATCTAAGGAACAAGATATTTTTTCAAGTAGTTGGAAGCGAGATATAAATTTTTCTATCTGATAATAAGAAAAAATAGAAAACTGTAAGAAGGAGGACCTTTCCGTTACAATTAAGAACTCATGCTTGGAGAGGCTTTCTTAGAGGTGTCTAGGAACCTACCAAACGAAAAAAAAAATATTCTTTTTTTTTTAATCACCCTAGGTCTTATAGATGGCCTCCATATCGGTATAACGATTCCCTTTCAATGCACCATTTTCTTCTTCACGATAATCTACCTCCAAAGAATTCAAAACGCCCAGATGGAACACAGCATTAACCACCTAGCTGAGTGGAAATAAATCAACATCTGAAAGTCTGACTTCCCCAAACGGCTTTTGTTTGTGATTAGGCTCATCTGGATGGATACTTCCTGTTTGCACTTTGGTGCATTGATGTCCAGTAGATATCAATAGGTGAGGCCCCTGGACTGCGCTATTTTGAAAAATTCTTATTACTGTGGAACACACCTCGTTCTGGGTGTGTAAGAAAGGTAACAAGACTGACAACACTGCAAGCGATCTGGTAACGCAGTGTTGTTCTACTTGTCAAGATAGGTGGCTTCATCCCTGCTCAGTTTCAGCTTCGTACCTCCATCACGTGCTTTTTGAGAGCGCCAACAGTTAAGTTATGTATTTGTTAGTATTACCAAACTCTAAGAGCAGAAAGTAGAGTAATATTCTAGCAAAGCCGCATTCACTGTCTACCAGATTCATGATATGATTAATCTTAAATCAATCAAATTTGAATTTCCAATAAGATTCTTATTGGAGCACCCTTCAGTGAAATAATTTACTTACTGTTGGAGAGGATGATGGAGGAGAACAACGTTGGCGATAAATATTTGACATGTCATTGTTAGGGCCTCCATCTATAATAACTGGTATGTTTTCATCTAATGGCAAACCCTAAAAAAAGAATGATTTAGGAAGTTTCTTACATTTACTGTGAAGGATAACCAACTGTATTGGTGAAACAAATTTGGGGAATATTGAAAGGACTTCCATAGGAAGATTTTTATAATATATTGTAACGAATTAATCATATGAACCGTTTAATCACACTTTGTGCATGATGGTGACGTAAGCCTTTCGCTCCACCCCCACTGCAGCTATGTTACGCCTGCTAGACCTCAACCATCTTCACCTAGTGATCAGGAGCGTGGCCCGGATGGCGACATACCGACTTCTGCATATGGCTTATAATGACATACGATTGGGTTCATACCTGGTTTTCTGCAAGCCGCAGTTAATGCGGTTTGACATATCTATAACCAAAACCTACACAGAGTGGTCCTACTGTATCGTCTTTCCCAGCAGAGACAATTGGACTACCTCTGGGACTCCACTGCTTGAGGGTTCCTGTTGGTCAATGTCGCCATTGATCACTGAGCGAATCTCATATTTGAGAAAGGATGGGTTCGCATATCAATTAAGATGCTTTCCGATAGCCAAGCCGCCCTGAAGACCTAAGCTTCCTAAAACTGCACTTAGCTGCTTGTGCAGAACTGTCGAATTACACTTGCTGAAATGGGAGGGCGACTTGGGCATAGAAGACGATGAGGTGGCAGACTCATTGGCGGCGCGGAGGGCTTCCACGGGACTCATTGGACCTGAACCGGCCTGTGGCACAACTCATATCGTTACCACACTTTAGGTTCTACCTTCCAGGTGTGTGGCATAGGCAAAACTAAGCCAAACCGATGAGTGGGCAGCGAAACCAGTCCATTTGATGCTGAATTTGGGAATTTACATATTATGTGAGTTGTTGTTTGATGAAAGATGTAGATCAGAAGTTATTATAATCTAAGCTCCTTATTTTTGATGCTATTTGGATTATTATTTCCTTTGAATGGACAAGATTTATAGTGGTCATAGGTCATTGTTAACAAAAAAATCTATCAAAAAAAATATTCGATGCTTAACTCAAATACTTCATAAGGGTAAAAAACAAATGGCTATTTATGTCTAAATTCGATTAATTATTTCAGCTTAAATCAAAACAAAAAACAATATTGGTTACAAACCTTGTGAGGACGAAGAGGATATCTAGGATTAACTGGAACTGATAAATGATTCTGTAACAAAAAAAAACAGACATGCGAAACAAAAAAAAAGGAGACAAAGATATTCAAGAAGAACACAAATCAAAATCATGCTGGGGTTAAAAATCGATTACCAGTTTTACTCACAGAATGAGGAGGATGGGATTGTCCTTGATTGAAATGAAATCGGTTTTGATTTCCTATTCCTTGGTGAATGTTAGTTGGTGACGCAGAAGGGCTTACATTGACAGGACTCTGAAATGCATTCACAGGAGTAAATGAATCAAGTTCTACGTACTGATTTGGAAATAAATAATCCTGTAAAATAAAGAAAACAATTGTTTTTGCTTCCACTAAGACAACTGATAAATGACCAATGGAATATCGGGATGAAGATGATATGCGAGATGTGTAAATTAAGTAATGTTACGGATTTTCTCAATTTTTAAATTACAGCCATTTAAATGTTCTCAAGAATATTTTCACTAACAAAAAACTTGTTCATTAATATTGCTGTATGAAAAAGCGAATTGTTGTCATTATTACTGTGGTCATGTCGGAATTAGAATGCCTAACATGTCTAATCCAATTTCTGAAATTTTAAGGTTGAATGAAGTATGCCAATGATGTATTTTTCAATTAACTTCTTCTTAATGATTAAACTCGGGATCTAACAGTTCCTAATCCAACGCTCTACCACTGAGCTAGAGGCACACATTTAAAGATAGAAAGCAACTACCAGTCTCATTACTTAATTTACACAGATCGTAATATACCAGTGACAATAATATAATGTGAAATACGCAAGCGATTTAGTCTAAAAGTCCTTTGTAAGTAATCTCCCTATCTATGTTATCAGAAAAATTGCAAAATATCGAATTTCAAATGCCCTCTGACAAGATTATTTTCTAATGCGGTCCTGTTACACTTAGATGAAGGAGTATGGAGAAATTTAAGTAAATATTCTTACGAAGAAAATGTAAGGAAACTTCAACCAACATTCGAGGTTGAAGAAAGTATAGTCCAATATGCAGAACCTAATAAATAAATATTCAAGGAAAACCTTTGCTTGAAATGGGTATGCCCCATTAGAAATTTTTTTTTGATATGACGAATATCTGATATAAATGGGTATGCCCCATTAGAAATTTTTTTTTGATATGACGAATATCTGATATAATTTTGAACAATATTGAATTCTGAGGAACGTTGTTGAAGTCTCAAAAATGGATTAAAAACCTATGGTTTCTGCTAGTGTGAGATATTTGTTAAAAATCAATTAAATCATTTTATAATCCAGTGAACCGCTAAAACTCATGACGTTACTGTTTTCATAATTTTTTATACAACGTGAGTATCGTCCACAGATAAATCTGCTCTCCAATTTTAGGTATGTATTTAAAAATTAACCACATGTCATTCTCGAGACTTTCAAACTTTTCGACCCTTTTGAAGTCAATTCAACATAATTTGCATAATTTTCAAATAAATAATTAGGTAATATGATATTTGATAGATATGATAATTTCGAGTTTAAGAAACAATTATACATATTATTCAACATGACGGTCCTGGTCCGAATACATATATTTATTGAATTAATGCCAACTTCCAGCTGGTAGTTCTCCGTTATTTTGCAATTTTGTATAAACGATTTTTATGGAATGGTCTACACTTCTACAGTAATCTCCTCTATCTTATGTTGAAAAGAACCACATTCGAAAACGTTCAATGTAACTTGGTAAGTTGATCCAATCTAATTTCTAGTTCCTAGAAAATCCAATGAAAAAGCTGGAGAAAGATATGCTTGAAAAGTTGCCATAGGATCTAGACCTAGAGTTCAATGTTGCATTTGATGAAGTGGCTTCAAAAGGTTACTTTACTGGCATTTATGTTACGTTAACAGAGAAATCGCCAACCAAATGTTTTGAATTCTTCTGGCTTCAAATAGAATATGGTCAAAGTAATGAAGCCTCACTCAATTCACTACATGATAAATTGAAGAGCTGAATAAATAAGAATATATGTTATTCTTGGATTGGAGAAAAAAACATCAAAAAAGAACTGATACCAGCGTATTTTATCGCTGAATTAGAATCAAGGAAAGGCTTGAATCTAAAATCAGCATTAAAAGCAATACAAATTCAAATAGGCACTTTTGAAGGCAAACAATGGTAATAGCAGGCAAAAAATTACCGATAATTTTTACAAGTAATATCATACTGTTTCCTAGAGACACCGAATGAAGAAATTCCGATGATAAAGACATTCAACTAATGATATTGTTTCACATAAGAATACCTTGTTTTTTTTACAGACTGTCAGAACAAAGCTGAATTTGATCATTTTGACGCCAATCACTTAAATGCATTAGTATGGTAATTAACATACTACCTACTTACTGCATGCAAATTTATGTGGTATCAGCCTATTCACCTACACCAATATCAGTCTATAGGTATAGGCACTCTCCAGACACTAGATACCTTTTCGCAATATTTCTTAAATTATTCGGGGTTGAACTTACAGAACCATAGGGCGAACTTCCTTGATCACGGTCTTGGTCCAGAGGAACAGATATTGGAGACGAGAAGTCCATATTTGTAAGATCTGGTAGGGAGCCAGTGTTATTTCCAATGGGTACTTGTACTGCGCCTGGCACCTGAGGCGAAGGATATACACTGTTGAAAAATGAGAATTACAACGTTGAACAGTTTAATTTGACGATAACTTCACAGAATGATAATCATAATTCAAATTTGAATAAAATCAATATTCCAAAGCATAGTGACATATATATCACTAAATGCGAGTAGGATTTTTTTTTCTCTATTTCAGTTTCGTAATGCGTCCATTCCAGCACTAAAAACAGTGCTGGAATGAACTCATTCCCGCATTGTTTCTAGTTATATTTTTCGTTTTTGGTAGTCAGCACTGACATTCGATCCTATCAAATTACAACATACGTCAATTGACAATACAATATAATTAGGATATAGTGAAATAATTGTTGAGGAAAAGTTTTATTTTCATTAATGAATATGGTACTATAGATTTCCTTCTTGCTAATTTTGAATGATTCATGCTATTAGGAAACTGTTTTAAATCTGATCTCCATGCCCTACGTACGTTTCAAATTCAAATTCCGTAATCTGTCAACTTTCGTAACAGTCACACCAACTACCAAGATACAATACAAAAGTCACTAGGATGTATAATCCGAATTTTTCATTAAATTTCAACAGTATTTTACAAAATTTTACAGAAATAGAGAAAATATCGTCTAATACTCGTTGCAGAAGGCAATTCCAACACTCATGCGTTCGAAAACTCGCTCCCTCGTCGCTCGTTTTCGAATTTCGCATTCGTGTTTTAATAGGAGCCCATTCTGCAACTTGTTTTAGAATATACTATTACAAAACTTGGCTAAAAAGTTTATATACTAAAAGGAAACAATTGAATATAAATTATATGCACAAGGATCAAGTAATAATGGATCATTTTCTCCAAAATTTTAATCGATTTCTATCTTTTAGTATTTGAACGTTTCTGCCAAGCTTAGTCATGAAATTCCATCCATTCCTCACTGTCTTGATTCGAGAATTTCCATCTCACCGAATAACAACAATATTGAGAGAATCTGAATAGAAATATATAGAATGTGAATAGAAATTATATCGGTATACTAATCCATGTTTAAAGCCTACTAAAGGGTGCAAAATATTTACATGGTAGGTATATAAAAATTAGTGCTATAGGATTTCAAAGTGAAATAAAACATGAATACTGCTGCTTAGCTAAAATGGTTTCATTTAATTCGGAAATCCAATTAATCACAATTATTATAATACAAATAGCATCTCCAATGTTATTTCCTAAATCCTTGTTCTCACCAAACTGCTACTGCAATAACGTTCCATTGGCGGTATGGCACACGTAGCGCCGTCCAGTTGGGGCCAAAATTCCCCCAGTTGGATTTCAATGACCGAAAGAAATAATAATCGTTTAACATTTCTCGATAACGAACTCCTCAATCTATCTATAAGGGTCATCTCTGGAACTATTAGATGTTCACCTATTCATTGGCTTATTTCAACAATTTCAATATATACAAATCAAAACACTAATGAGAATGTCTTTTTCCCTAAGCTCTAGCATCGTACATCGAATTCAATGGTACTCCGTTAGCCTAACCCATGCTAACACATTTTTATGGCGCGCAACAACGTGCATTTTGCCTAAATGTTTGTAATTTTCGAATTTTTTGCCGAAAATGTTCCCAAAAGATTAGGTCCGACTCACTGATAAAAAATACGAGGTCAAAATCGACTCTGCAAGGCCGGCCATCCGTTCCCACGATAACTTTCGAACAAACGGAGATAGCGACTCGAAATTTTCAGGGCAGGTTGCGCATCCGAACACGACGGTTAAGTTCTTTAATCGACCAAACGGTTTCGGCTTTATACCCATCTGAATTATTAAATATCGAAAATAGGAATCTCTTCTGTATTATATGGAATTATTCGTCTGTTCAGCTGCACCGTAAGGGAATTACTTATCAAAGTGATATATCGAAGTAAGGAATAATTATAATATCTACTTATATCTAAAATATTTTTGGATGAACAAGTCGACACTACTTGATACTAAGACATAACTAGTGTTTTAGATGGCGTCCAGGTCAATTTTAAGAGTAAGTAGGCATTAAAGTTTTAACCACAAATTTTCAAGAATTCAAGAATAATAATCATTTCAAATTCAATTGTTAATCAAATGCTTCTTGAAATTCGAAATTTGTTCACTTCAGTGCTGAGATATCTTTTCAAGCAAAAGTGAACATAATCAAAAGAATTTAAACTCAAGTTATTTTGAATAATTGAGAACAAACTCTTTTAACTTCAAGTTTATGATTTTTTGGAGCACTTAGTTGATCACTACGTGTCACATAATTAAGTTTGTTACTCTTAACGAAAACAACAAGAAACACCTAATTGCAATGCTCATGGACAAGTTCATAGGTGCAGGCATTCAAGTTAGACAGGGCGTTGAGGATGCAGATACCATGATTGTTGCTACTGCGGTGGAAAGATTCAGGCATGGTGGGAATGTGTTCTTTGTGGGGGAGGACGTAGATTTAATCATTTTGCTGACTGACGAAATATTACAGGGAATATCAATCACAGTCAATTGACAACATATTCCTAATGAAACGCGGGAAGGGTACTCAGTAAACCGTGATCTAGAATAACAGCAAGCTATCCTTAGATGCAAAACGACACATCTTGTTTCTCCATGCCTTCAGCGGTTGTAACACGACCTCTTCGTTTTTCCAACGAGGTCAAATTCTTCATAACTTTTGCCTAAGTGTTATCTCGATTTTCCTCGACCACAAAGCCGCTCCTGACCAGGGCTGATGCTGGAGTGAAATTCCCTGCAGCAGTTTACTCAGGCAACAGAGAGCAGTCCCTCAGCAAACTGAGATTTCAACTCTTCCAGAGGGCCCTCTGTAAAAACATTTTCAACTTAGCGTCGTTGCCCCCCACTAAACTGGCCGCTTACCAACATTCCTTCAGGGCGTTTTTGTAGTACCTAGCAGATGTGGAGGGACCGAGAGATGAATGTAGAACAATGGGGATGGAAATCCGCCCCAGATAGTTTGATGCCTATCCAAACCAGTCTCCAGCACCCGAGGTATTATTAAACTCAATTTCCTGCGCCTGCAAAATAGGGTGCAAAAATGCATGCTCCTGCCGAAAAGTCAGGCTCAAGTGCTCAGCCATTTGCGCCCATTGCAAAGGGCATGCATGCCTCAATTCAGTAGGTGAGCAGCATGACATATCTATCGACTCCTCTGAACTTCCGAGTACTTCCGAAGACGAAGATGATCAGGGGACAGAATAAGGATCAGCCGTGGAAGAGGAGGAAGAGCAGCAAGAACTGGAGTATGAAGAGACAACCCGGACCCTCTAAAAGAAGGCGAAGCCGCTAGACATAATATGGTAAATTATTTCAATTAAGAATTCATAATTAGTATAGCTATTCCTGATAATTAGTATAATATAAAACTTTTATTCTGCCTACAGGATCTACTGAGACAAGGTACTGGCCAAAAGAAGAAGACGGCTGCCACTATTTCCCCATGACCATGTAAATAACTCCCTGTTCTTAACAAGACACACGGTGAAATATTTATTGATTTTAACCATCAACAAATATTCCGCGTAGCCGGGCTGATCATCTCATCGCACAGTGTTCCCCAAAGAGGACAGCATCATTCAAGAGCATACACAGACCCCAGGGTTTCATGGTTATTACCAATCATCAGTGTGACTTAGCCAGACACTGAATGAAACTTGAACGGCGTTCTAGGAAACTTATTTCCATCGGTTGAGAACCGGTAGGGGAAGAACCCCACCAGCACCATCTATGGAGAATCCTTACGAACTCCGACCCTCTGCGATGAGGAAACCTTGAGGCGATGTTCAGCGACGTTCATTATTTTGCTGCAAGGAATGGCAACGCCATCCACCGTGAAGAGACTTTTACGGACTGAAAGCGCCCGGTTCATTTTGGTTAGATCAAAACAAAATGAACCGGGCGTTCTCAACCGAAGGAAATAAGTTTCCTAGAACGCCGTTCAAGTTTCATGCAGTGTCACACTGGTGATTGGTAATAACCATGAAATCCTGGGGTCTGTGTCTGCTCTTGAATGATGTTGTCCTCTTTGGGGAACACTGAGCGTTGAGGTGATCAGCCCGGCCACGCGGAATATTGTTGATGGTTAAAATCAATAAATATTTCACCGTGTGTCTTGTTAGGTATTATTTATTGGCAATTAGCCACAGTTCACCTCATTACATGTTAACTCCCTGTTAATTGTAAAAACTTTTTTTTATTAGTTATAAATATATACTTTGATTAATGAGCAACTCTCGCATTTTCTCTTTCCTGTTCTATTTTCTGGGATCATCTGGTGAGTCATTAGCTTTGATGGTTCCTTCGTAATCAGAGATTGATGAAATGATTTCTTAAGTTCAAATTGTTATATAAGTTAATTTTCATTGAAAAAAAATGCAAGAAAGTGAGAAGTTTTGAGTTCAGACGAAGTATCCTGCGTTGGACTGCCTTAGCGGAAATTTGCCACTACAAACTGTTTCGGTTTAAAATTCACATATTTGCACTGAAGCGAGCAAATTTCGAATTTAAGAAAGCATCTGATTCACAATTGAATTTCCTACTAGTTTAGTCCGATGACATTTTTCAATCGGTGCAGTCCTTTTCGACCTAAAAGCGTTAGAAGTTGAGGGTTGTCAACTTTCGAGCTAAAAATTACTCATATTTGACGGGCGATGTCGGCTGAACTGCTGAACTGATTTCGATGTTTGAACGTCATCAGACGCTAAATGTAATGTTCTTAAAAAAAAGAGAAAACATGTTTCTATAGGATGCGTACGAGTTACTTGTTATTCAGAACCCTGAAAAGGCGATAAAATGATTTCCAGCTCTGGAGCAATTTTTAGGGGCTAGATCACTAATTTTCCTTGGCTAAAGTGTATTAGTATCCGAAGTTTTCGAATCACAGATAAGTTTAACATTATAAACAGCAGCGTAAGAAATAACTCAATGTAATCTTACTGAATTCGGGGAGATATTCGGGAAACATCACAACTGGATCTTGGCCGTCCATCATTCCTTTCATGGTTGTCTTGGACCATCCATCTATTTCTTACATTATCATTTCTTTCAGGGCTGGCACCCTTGAACAAAGCGGAATTTCAGTTTCAGAGTTCCTACATATTGAACTTTCAGTTGTGTATGTAAATATAAAATAAATGACATTTTATATGTACATAGGATATTCCTGTTCGTACATTTCAAATGATTCTTCTTCAAACCAGGCTTCAACCATTGCATTAAGACAACCGAGTAGGGCTACCTCAATGGATACATAATTTTTCCAAAAGGAGTGTCGAACTAGATGGCACTGCAATCGAGGGAAAACTTGTTGACTGTCACATGCGTATTTTTTCGACATAATATCCTCATTGAGAATTTGAGTTTAAGGTCGAGATAAAATATCCTATTAAATAGTTACCTGCATTGCACTCTGGTGCAAAGCTGAATCGCTATTAGCTCGTCTATTACCCCAGCTCGTATCTGGTGGAGGACTCAAAAAAGAACCGCTGGAATATGGGGAAGTGTCGAGCCTCCGATCGTGCGGTCTTCTGATTGGTCCAGCCTGTGACCTTGGTCTTCCCACCCTATGACTAAGAGACCTCGGTTGTGTTATTTCTTCCGTCTGAAAAATAAATGATTGAAATACAATCATCTCACTAATTTCCTATTGTCATCAAAACAATTAATCTGAACGTGATAGTTGCTGATGACATTAATCTTTAATTATAATTAAAGTATTTGAAGATTAATTAATTTTAATGATTAATGGCCGCTTTGTAGCGCATAAAACACCAGTAATGTTTATAAACAGTGGCGGCTGGTGATAATTTTGTTCAGGGGGCGCTGATTCAAGAATACAGGAAGTCAGGAATGTCTTTAGCTAAATTATATTCCATGGACGACATTGCGAGCGCAGTCTTTCTTCCGACATTGTATTCCTTAGAAACGTCTTGAACAATTTTAAAGTAGAGAAACATCTTCCAGTTTCTGCGGTTGTCATTCGCATCGATATTAAAATAACCAAAACTTTACATATTTCACAAAACGTTGAATCCAAACCATACGACACTATATTAAATTTAAAGTACGCAAGCAACCGGTTAAGTTCTCGTTTTCTTGTGTTATTATTCGAGTCTTTCGACTCATTATGACCACGTAGTGCAAGATTGTATTTGCCGCACAACTCCAAACTATCGATAATTGTTGACAGGACATAACGGTTTTTTGATACGATTTCGATGTGCTTACGAACATTTCCGACAAATGAACTACTTAAAACAGAAGCGATATTAGTTGTGGCCAATAGATGGAAGCTTACAATCTTGTTCATATGTTTGGCAGATTTTTCCTGTTTTTTTATTGTTTTCTCCCAGATGTTTCAAATTACGTACACTCTTTTGTCCAGTTATCAGCCCAACAAACAGTAAGCAAACAAAACAAAAAACGCATTTTTTTCTACACATCCGCACAATCAAGTCTTTCCGTAAACATTTGTGTCAAACTTCCGCGTAAACCCCGTCCGATTCTAATAGCCGGGTTGCACTTGACTTTTATTCAATACGGGCACAGGTCGTTCATTGTATTCAATATTTACCTCGTCCGCCAAACTCAAATAACTAGAGTTTAATTTTGTTAGATCACACATCCTCAGTGTCAGTCCTTAAATCCTCAATGCAACTTTATAACTCGAAACAATTGGCACGATACATATCTATTTAGCGTAACCATAGACAAGGAGTACTACTAGTGAGCGTAAATATTTATTCCTGTCTGGGCTCCTACTTTTACGCTCAAATCAGGGCGCTATGGCCCGAATCGTCACTGGAAACAGCTTGTGACCGAGTAGAGATGCGTGCCGTTTCCATGGTAACCGGCGATTTCACCTGGGCGCGAGAGTTCAGCCCGGCATAGTGCGTACGCTCATAGTATACCTTGTCTATGCGGACGCTTAACTCAAATGTAATTATTGTGAAATATAGATGGTCGCTAGGTAAATATGGCTCAATTTTAATTGAATCCAGTTTGAGGAGAAAAACTTGAATATCAAATATACAAATTAATTGTTTATGTATGTAGGTTATTTTTCTAGGGAGGGCGGCGCCCTGCAGCCCTCCCTCACCAGCCACCCCTGTTTATAAAATAATATAAAGTAACCCCAATACATACGTCAGTCAAGGTGAACTAACATCTTCATTACGGTGAAGTTCACGAATTGGCTACGTTTTGAAATTTACTAGTAACAGTGGGATATCGCACACGTCGAACCAAAACAGTCTATTCCACGCCGTTCACACGAATTGGGAATCTTCCAATTAGCTGGCCATATACGGACGTTCTTTCGCGCGGTTTATCGTGTTATCTACAAAATCATGTGGAAAATCCCTTGCGTGAGTGAGCATTGCAACACGCCATGATAGAGCGTTAAGGGATTTAACAGGTGCTTTCCTCTGGAATGGCGTTTCATCGCCATACACACACATGATCGACCGGTTGAGAATCAAATGTCTTTACGTCCATCCTTAAATTATCCTTCAGTTCCCCTAAAAGCGACATGTGACAATATTTTTCTTCGTCAGCCAGCCAACTTTTCTGCCGTGGCGCTCTCCTTCCTCGGAACAGAGTGCTTAATTAGCCCAAATGTCTGTAATTTTCCAATTTCTGGCTGAACATGGTCTTAATCGTTTTGATTCGACTCACTGATCAAGAATCCGTGGTCAAAATCGATTCCGTCCGGCCGTCCGCTAACACGATAACTCTCGAACAGAATGAGCTAGACAGAGTAGGTTTGAGAACAGATAAATACATCGGTTAAGTTCGTTATTGGGCAAAATCAGCTTGGTGGTTTCGGAGTAACGAAAAATTATTTTTTTTTTACATTACAAATTTCAAATTCAATTTTTTTCAGTTTCATCAATAGAATCCATTGATATCATTCTCAACTCTAACAAACTCATATTTTCGGAGAACACGAAAATATTCAACTAACTAAATTGAACTGGATGGTTAAACGACGCCTTCGTGTAGCGGAATCGCCAAGAATTCAATTCATCATCTTGAAAATTTCAAGATGACTGAATGCCGTTCCAAATGACACTTTTTCCGGCGTTTTTCAGCCATATACACACGGATTATCCTTTCAAATGATTCGCTACGAACCATCACGTGCAAAATCATCTGAATAATTCATATCGTGTATGGGCGACGACTGTTTTTTCGCCACGCCGTTCTTTTCGGCATGATAACCGCTACGTTAAAACGCGCCATGATAAACCGCGTGAAAGAACGTACATGTATGGTCAATTCACACTGCATCGAATTTTGCGAGTAGATAGGTCAGTGGCGGCTGGTGATATTTTTGTTCAGGGGGCGCTGATTCAAGAATACAAAAAAGTATATATTATATTTTAAAAGATAATTACCAAATGCCTACTTCTCAAAATGAAACTCAATCCTTCTGTTTTTGTCGCAGGTGAACTGCTCGATCTTTTCGATGAAGTCAGGAATGCCTTTAACTAAATGTTGTTCGATGGACAACATTGCGGGCGCCGTCAGTCGTTCTTCCGACATAGTATTCCTATGAAACGTCTTGGTCAATTTTAAAGTAGAGAAAAAACTTGAAAACACGCTGAATTAAAACCATACGACACTATAATAATTATTTATACAACAAGTGAGTTAAATGAATGTTTATTCATGAGAAGAAAGTTTAACCCACGAGCCCGTAGGGCGAGTGGGTTAATTTCTTCGAGTGAATAAACATTTTTAACTCACGTGTCGTATACAAAATTTTATCCCATTTTGATGAAATTTCAAATAATGAATTCTTTTTAGAGGAAATATTAGGTATAATTCAAATTCATAACGAGATTTCGCTTCGATCGATGGTTGCTAGGGCACTATGTAATTAATTGTTTGCAAGTGTCAATGAAAATTATAGAACCGTCTAAGAATTTTTATTTCGAAAAAATGTTGAGCGGTGAGGACGAGGTTGTAGTTCCTGAGTGCATTTTACAAGAAGCAAATGAGGCAGCAGAAGCAGTAATTCCATTAAAATCAAAAATATTGTACGAAAAGCAATATACGGCATTTTGTGCCTGGAGAAATAATAAAAAAGCCAAAGGTGTCAACGAAAAAATAATTTTGGCGTATATTTCCGAACAATCCAAGAAAGTTAAGTCGTCGTCTTTATGGTCCTACTATTCGCAACTTAAGAAAATGTTGGCTCTGAAAGAAAAAATAGACATCGGCAGATTTCACCAAGTCACCGCCTTTTTGAAGCAATATTCCAGGGGATACGTAGTAAAGAAGTCGAAGGTATTCACAAGAGAGGAGTTTGAATACTTTTTAGATGCCGCTCCTGATGAGCAATATTTATTGATAAAGGTAGTTTTTATTATGGGTGATGCTGGAGGGTGTAGAATCGGCGAGCTGGTGACTATGACCGTAGATGACGTGGAAGATCGGGGCAGCGTATTGGTTATTCAGATTCCAGATACGAAAACTTATAAGAAAAGAGTGTTCACTGTGGTCAATGGTACTAATAAGGTTGCTGCACTCGATATATTCCGCAAGTATAGGAACTTGAGGCCAAGCAAAGTTGATCACAAGCGACTATTTATAAATTATAAAAATGAAAAATGTACCGTCCAGCCTGTAGGTGTGAATACATTTTCGAAAATGCCCGTTACTATTGCAAAGTATTTGGGCTTTTCTGACGCTGAACAATATACAGGGCACAGTTTCAGGCGTTCTTCGACAACCCTTCTCGCAAATTCTGGGGCAGATTTGACAGTTTTGAAAAGACATGGTGGATGGCGCTCAAGTTCTGTTGCAGAAGGATATATTGAAGATTCACTACAAAACAAAATAAATAGTTCTGAACAAATACTTGGTGGGGTCACAAAACCGGAGTTCCTGATGCAGAAATGGATATTCCAGCAGGGCCTGAGAAGTCCTCAAACACATGTGCTATAACGACTGAGCGTATTTCCTTTGGAGGAGGTGCAGGTTTCCAGTTCCATTTTCAAAATCTTAATAATTGTAATTTCTACTTTAATGATAGAAATGACTGTTAATGTAGAATTTTTGATAAATTTTAATAAACATACTTTAAAATGAGTTTTAGGTGCATTGTGTGTGAAAAGAATAATTTCCAGAAAGTGAATGGTGAACATTTTATTCCACTAGTGAATTAAAAAAAATTGGTTCAAGCCCTGTGGACAGGAGCTATTGGGCGCATGTTCATCTTCCTTGTGGCCCGTATTGACCAGTAAAGAAAAAAAGCAGTATCATGTTGACAACACAAATTTTCCATTACAATAATCTTCATCTAGCTTCTATTTAGTATCAATTCCTGTAGAACGTGATCATAATAAGTGTTTTCCATATAATAAAATGTGTTTGAACTTGGTATGTAGGAAATCTGACATCAATTATTGGAATTAATTGATTTGACAAACAGCCGTCAAATGAGGTAAATAGATTTTTGTGACGATTTTCTGTGACCATAGAACGTCAAAACACGCTGGAATGTGAATTTTAAGCAATATCTTCTGGAATTGAGATCGTATCGAACTGAAATTTTGCACACTCGTGTAGAATGCTTGATTTAACGTCGGTACAAATTTTTTTATTAAAAAATTTTCCAACTGCCCGATCCCAACAATACTTAGATAATATTATATCCATAAATTAAGCATTTCAGTATTGCATTTCTTGAAATAGGTACCTTTTCAAGTCGATCAACATCGTCCTTCTTTCGACGTCTAAACTATGACTTGATTCTTTATGTTTATGTCTTTGAATTTGTTTTCGGTGGAATTCAAAGAGTTCATAGAATAATCGATGAAAATACTGAGAGAGACCCAGGAAATTTGACACATTTTGTCTTGTATCTCCAGAAATTGAAATCGTATAGAGCCAAAATTTTGCACAATGTTGCAAAATACTACAATTGACGTTAGTACAAGTTTTTGTTGCAATCTGATGAATAGTTCACGAAAAAAAAATTTTTTTTTCGAAAAAATTAAAAGAAATATTTTTTTAAAAGTTACCAACATCTCGATCATAACAGAATTTTGCCAAAAGTTGCGCGTTTATATCCTCGAACTGACTACCAAGTTTCGATTCAACATCTTCTTTAGTTCCTGAAATATCAGGGAAATAACCTCAAAATTTGAAATGTCTATAACTTCTAAACCGTCCGGCCGATTTTGCCCGTTAACGAACTTAACCGTCGCATTTTGATCAGAAACCTACCCTGAAAGTTTGAAGTCGATAGGACCTTCGGTGCTCCTGTTATCGTGCCTACGGCCGGCAGGCCGGCCGGCCGGACGGCACCCAAAAATCTGACACCGGATTCGTGATCAGGGAGTCCGAATTAGTCTATTAGCCAATTTTCAGCTCGAAATTCGAAAATTACAGACATTTGGACGAAATGATAGGACGATGTTCCCCTAGAACATGCGCCCAAAAATTTTAATTCACTCAGTGGATAAACGTCAACTTACCCTTGTTACCATGGGTTGAATATTGTCGTCTTTAAACGTCAAAATGGGATAAATTTAATTTAAAGTCACGTTCTCGTTTTCTTGTGTTATAAATCGTGTCTTCCGACTCATTATGATCACGTAGTGCAAGATTGCATTTGCCACACAACTTCTGACTATCGATCATTTTTGACAGGATGTAATGGTTTTTGGCGCTCTTGTTCCTCGGAACAGAGTGCTTATCAATTTGCTCAAATATCTATAATTTTCGAATTTTTGGCTGAAAATGGTCTTGAACGATTTGGTTTGACTCACTGATCAAGAAATCCGTGTTCGAAATCGATTCTGTACGGACGTCCGTTCGGCTGGCCGTTAACACGATAACTCTCGAACGGAATGAGCTAGACAATTGAAATTTTCAGAGTAGGTTTGAGGGGTAAATATCTTGGTGAAGTTCGTTATTGGGCAAAATCGGTCAAATAGTTTCAGAGTAACGAAAAAAAATATTTTTTTTTACATAACAACTTTTGAATTAAAATTTTTTTAAGATGCAGTTTCATCATAAGAATCCATTGTTATCATTTTCAACTCTAACAAGCTAATACTTTCGGAGATATGATGTTTCAAAGTTTCAATAATACATCGTAAGTTCTATGTATTCTCAGAATATAAATATAAATGTCATCTTTTCTAGCTATTAGAGATTATCAATTCATAGTTGTTATTTTCTCTTGGAAAGTATTCGATTCTTGAATTTGTGAATATATACAAAACTGTTTTGATGTAGTTTATGAAGGCAATAGGAAAGACATAATGGAATCATCAAAAGAAATTAGTGTTCGTTGACCACTGAGGTTAATATTACCTTACACTTCCTTGAGTAGTGAGACATGTTCCTGTATACAGTATTTTCATAATGTTGCTAGCAAAAAAATAGTGAAATATGGATCTACATTTGTGTATCAATCATTTTTTCTTTAGTTAAGGTTCATAATACAGAAAACAGTGTGTTAGTGGTATGGACTATTAAGTTTTAAATTATGAAAAGAGGATAGTATTTTATTAATATATTTTGAACTATTAAAATAATTTGTTCGTAATCCACTACCTACTCAAATATCAGGAAAAAATGGACAATCTGCTATGATTGTCTCCAGCCTTGCTCTAGACATTTCGATTATATTTTCCTTAGGTAATTCGAGTTGTGAAAACTATACACCGCGAGTCTAAGTTGCAACAACCTATTCCACGAGGTTGAATCATTGCAGATTGCTCATTTAATCTTGATAAATAAATTTAATGACAATTTTTGAAGCATTATGGCTTTATTAACTTTAATTTCTTTAATGATGCATTTTTATCATAGGAATCCATTGATATAATTCCCAACTCTGAGAAACCAATACTTTCGGAGATATAATTTCTGTTTGAACAAGAGCGCCAAAAAGCTCCTGTCCACAGGGCTTGAACCAATTTTTTGATACCATTTCGTTGTGCTTACGGATATTTTTGACATAGGCACTACTTAAACCAGAAGCGATATTAGTTGTGGCCGATAGCTGGAAGCTTACAATCTTGTTCATATGTTTGGCCGATTTTTCGTGTTTTTATTTTCACCCACATGTTTCAAATCACGTACACCATCTTTTGTCCAGTTATCGTGTGCACCGAACAGTAAGCAAACAAAACAAAAAAAAAACAACATTTTTTCCTTCACATCCGCAAAACCAGAAAGTCTTTTCGTAAAAATTTGCGTCAAACTTCCACGTAAGCCCCGCCCGATTCTTATATCCTGGTTGCACTTGATTTAAATTTTGTTAGACCACACACCTTCAGTGTCAGTCCTTAAATCCCTAACGCAACTTTATAACAAACAATTGGCACCTACAATACCTATCTATTTAGCGTAACCATAAACTAGGTATACTACTACTGAACGTGACTATTTATTCATCCTTGGGCTGTTACTAATACGCCCGAATCATCACTCAGAATCGCGTGGGACTAGCTGGTCGTTTGGAGGAGCTCTTGGAAGACGATGTTGATAGTAGAACTTATTTTTGTGAACAAATGATGGACATGTTGGATAACAATATTAGAAGAGGTTTTGTTTTCAGATGAGTCCAGTTTTTCTCTCAACGGCCATGCTAATCGTGAAAATTGCCGCTACTGGTCTACCGTAAAATCCTCACTGGATGAGAGAGGAACACACGCAATTCCCTCAAAAGGTTAATGTTTGGGCAGGAAATGTTCGAAACGATATCATAGTCCCCTTTTTCATTGCGGGCAATTTGAATGGCGATAATTATTTAGCACTACTTCAAAATGATGTCGTTCCAACATTGGCAAATTTATATCCTGATCAAGGAAATCCTCAAATTCTACGGAATACGTTATGGTTCCAACGGGATGGACCACCACCACATTACCAACGCAATGTCCTGCAGTACATCGACGCAATATTTCCAAATCGGTGGAAAGGAAGGCAAGGAACGATCGAATGGCAGCCTTGGACGAGTTCAGTACCTGGATGGGTGACTGCTCTGGCTATTAATTTGAACAGCGCGCCAAAGCTCCTGGCCACAGTGCTTTTCCAACTTTTTAAAACAAGTTGGAAAAGCACTGTAGCCAGGAGCTTAATTCGAATTTACCATGGTAAATTCGAATTAAGAGTCCAATGCAGGAGAATGGACAACATAATTTACCATGGTAAATCCGATTAAGGGTGTCCAATACAGGAGAATGGACAATAGAACATACGCGCAAAAGCTTCTGACTTCACGTCAGTGCTTGAACCAATTTTTTTTTCGTAATTTTTTTGAAATTTTCTAGGTTATTCCAGTTATATCCACCTGGAATATTATTCCAGGTGGGCGATGTTTCCCAGAACATACGCGCAAAAAAGTGGGAAAGCCCTGTGGACAGGAGCTTTGGCGCTCTTGTTCAAACTTTGATGAATCCTATCTCCGAAAGTATTGGTTTTCAGAGTTAGGAATTATATCAATGGTTTCTTATTAAAGAACCTTATCATAAAATAAATTAAATTCAAACATCATAAAAGGATTTAAATTCAAGAAGAGTGCCAAAAATTATTAATCCAAAACCAACAGACCAATTTTACACAATAAAGAACTTATCCGAGATTTTCATTCCTCAAATCTACTATGAAAATTATATTACATCAATTGAAACTTAGCCAATATTCCAGTTTTGTTCATACTGGACATGTTCTGAACCCAATTTACCTACCAAAGTATGTATTTCCATCATCATATGGATTATCCACGGGCATTATTTTATCATCTTAAAAGTATAATATCATATCATTCCCTTAATTCTAAGATAGGTGAGGTTATTTCATTGGTCATTTTGCATTCAATCATACTTTGTTCTCTATAACAGGAGGGGTATTTTATATCAAGAATAACGAACCAGAAATAAATTTGAAATGTAACTTAAAGCAAAATAAGATGACATGAATGAACACAGATAATATAATAATTCATAGATAAAAAAATTAAGTACAGCCATAGCCAATGAACTCTATACTAACGTAGTATAGAGTTTTGAAAAATCATATCTCCGAAAGTATTAGCTTGTTAGAGTTGAAAATGATTTCGATGGATTCTTATGATAATTTGTAATGAAAAAAATTTTTTTTTCGTTATTCCGAAACCATCATGCCGATTCTGCCCAATAACGAACTTAACCGAGATATTTATCTCCTATACCTACTCTGAAAATTTCAACTGCCTAGCTCAATCCGTACGAGAGTTATAGTCTTAAAGGAGGGCCGGACGGAATCGATTTTGACCACGGATTCTTGATCAGTGAGTCAAACCAAATCGTTCAAGACCATTTTCATAAAAAAATTGGAAAATTACAGACATTTGGACGAATTGATGAGCACTCTGTTCCGAGGAACAAGAGCGCAAAAAAAACAAAAATTTTACAAGAACACAAGGTGCTCATCATAGCACTCGTAGTACTATACTTCGTACAGATTTCGAAAAAATATTAATGGTGATGAAGGGAAACGGAATAAAACTTTTCCTATGATGATTAATACATTAATAGTGTGGTTTACGAATAGGAACCTTAATCAATATTGCACGATAAGGAACGAGATATCCGGATTCATCTCGAATAGAACTAGAAGGCATCACATGTTTTCTCATCAATTGTTTTAGTTATCCAACGATTAATTTCAGCTATGAGTAATAAACTGCTGAGAATAATCGACATATTTAGAATTACAATTTTATTTTCTTCATTTTGTGGGAGCGTTTTAGGAAAATTATATGTAAACAACATATCTGTTGACAGTAATCTTACTGCAGAAGTAGTGAACATACGAGGTGCGTACGTTGAGTACTGAAACGAACAGAGACGAGCTTTCGATCCTGCGACACTTGAGACGGTTGATACCATAGACAAGGGATATATTGTTGGATATATTGGTTGATACGTCTTGAATACGAGTTTGAACTAAATTGTATTGGTTTGCTTATACATTTTTGTCCATAGTTATTGTTTGTGACCTATAAGGTAAGGAAGTTTGAGACTGTTTCAAAAGTTTCCATTTTTGAGCTCTTGTTCCTCGGAACAGAGTTTGCCCAAATGTCCGTAAGTTTCGAATTTTTGGCTGAAAATGGTCTTAAACGATTTGGTTCGACTCAGTGAATCCGTGGTCGAAATCGAATCTGTCCGGCCCTCCGTTAACACGATAATTCTCGAACGGAAGGAGCTAGCGGATTGAAATTTGCAGGGTAGGTTTGGAGCGTAAATATCTCGGAAGAGTTCGTTAAAGGGAGAAATCCACCTATCGGTTTCAGAGTTATGGCTGTTTTTAGTAAAAACGGTTTTTTATGAATATTTCCGAAACCGATCACTCGATCTATCTGAAATTTAGCATTAAATTGTAGAATCATGACCTCTATATACATGTATTGATCGGGTTGCTGTAAAGTGTTCAAAAAGAAATTTTTAAATTTTTAAATTTTGTTTCTACAATAACTCTCGAACAGATACAGTTAGGCAGTTGAAATTTTCAGAGTAGGTTTGGGTGCTAAATATCTCGGTTAAGTTCGTTATTGGGTAGAATCGGCATGATGGTTTCGGAGTAACATTACACATTTCAAATTCAGTGTTTTTGAAGTTGCAGTTTCATCATAAGAATCCATTGTTATCCTTTTCAACTCTAACAAGCTAATACTTTCGGAGATATGACTTTTCAAAATTTCAATAATACATCGTAGTTTTATGTATTCACAGAATGTGAATACAGAATCTGTCTGTGTTCACTGTTCATAAATGTTATCTTATCTAGCATTAGAGACTTGTCAATTCGTAGTTTGAAAATATTTTCTGTTGGAAAACAAGTATCCGATTCTTGAATTTGTGAATATATACAAGACTGTTTTGAAACCGAAAATAATATAATGATTACATATTGAATAATTTATGTATAAATATTGGGGATGATGTTTTAGAAGATTTAGAATTGGATCATTTTAATGATGTAGTTTATGAAGGCAATAGGAAAGAAGAACATAATGGAATCATCAAAAGAAATTACTGTTCGTTCTCGTTGACCACTGAGGTTAATATTACCTTTTACTTCCTTAAGTAGTGAGACATGTTCCTTTATACAGTATTTTCATAATTTTGCTAGCAAAAAAATACTTAACTATGGATCTACATTTGTGTATCAAACATTTTTTTTTGAGTTAAGGTTCTTAATACAGAAAATAATGTTTACTGTTCGTTGACCACTGAGGTTAACATTACCTTTTACTTCCTTAAGTTGTGAGACATGTTCCTATATAGAGTATTTTCATAATGTTGCTAGCAAAAAAATGTTGAAATATGGATCTACATTTGTGTATCAAACATTTTTTCTTGAGTTAAGGTCCATAATACAGAAGAGAATGTGTAAGTGGTATGAACTATTAAATTTTAAATTATGAAAAGAGGACAGTATTTTATTAATATATTTTGAACTATTTAAATAATTTGTTCGTCAACTTCTACCTACTCAAATATCAGGAATAAATGGACAATCTGCTATGATTGTCTCCAGCCTCGCTGATTTCGTTGATATTTTCCTTAGGTAATTCGAGTTGTGAAAACTATACACCGCGAGTGTAAGTTGCAACAACCCATTCCACGAGGTTGAATCATTGCAGATTGCTCATTTAATCTTGATAAATAAATTTAATGATAATTTTTGAAGCATTAAGGCATTGCAGATTGCTCCTTTTTTTTAATTGTTATTTTTGACATTTTTTTTAAACGACACTTTTTTTAAATTTAATTTCTTTCATGATGCAGTTCATAAGAATCCATTGATATAATTCCCAACACTGAGAAACCAATACTTTCGGATATATAATTTATCTGTTTGAACAAGAGCGCCAAAAAGCTCCTTTCCACAGGGCTCGGACCAATTTTTTTTCACCAATTTATTAAATATGAGAAATCTAAATGTTTACTCACTTATCTAACTCTTTATTTTGCTTATTTCTTTGAGTTTCGCAGTTTCAGGTGAAAATTTATTTTTAGTATTTGTAGTGCAAAATCAGTTAACTCAAAAAATTCAATAATAAAGTTCAGTAAAGGGTATAGCCTCCTCAAGCATCAACCACAGCATGACAGCACCTTTGCATACTTTCGATCAGATTGTTGAAGTAGCCTTGATCAATTTCTCTCCAGAGTTGCGGTAAGTGTATGTGTAACCAAAGCTCATTGTAGCTGATCCCAAGAGTGTTCAATGGGATAAAGGTCTGGCGACCGAAGGGGCAGGGCCAAACGTGGAATACCATGGATTTCCAGAGCTTCATCGACAATTCTCGCACGATGGGGTGGCGCCTTATTGTCCAAAAATTTGAAATTTGGCCCAATAGCAGAATGAAACAAAGGAATATTGTCAATGACTTGTCCTATGTAAATTTGCGCATTCATGATAGTATCAACCACCAACAATTATGTACGCCCATTGAAACAAATGCCATCCCAAACAGTAACTGTACCTCCTCTGAACGGATAAACTTCCTGAACCGATCTGCGATTTCTGGGCACCAGAGGATGGGTCCATACCCGAACACGCTGACGTCGCTGACTATCCGAAAACCGTACATATCTCGACTCATCTCTGAACAATACAGACCTCCATTGATCGTTCCAATTCAAGTGCTAATTGGTAAATTCCAATCGAAGTCGCATATTTGATTTTGAGTTAGTAGGATCCTTCTCAAAAGTCGTCGAGAATGTAGATTAACGTCTCGAGGTCTTTGACGAACTGTTTCAATCGGAACCAAAACAACACTAGCAATACTAGCATCCAGAAGGCGCTGTGCATTATTCGACAAGTACAATGGCTTTCTACGGATAGACACAGTCACAGAATATACCCTAGAAGAAGTGATAACTATGACCAAAATCTGGAAGCAATCTAGTAGTTCTGCACCCGAACACCAGAGGCGCGACTGTGACAGCAAGTAGATGCAAATATAATCCTTATAAAAGGGACAATAAGGTGATAAATAGTGTGAAAGATTTGCTCTTGTGGTTTCGTTTGACAGGATACTGGATAATTGACAATTTTCATTTGTCAATTCGACCGCCAGCTATATTTATCGATTTCCGAATTATTTATTGATATAAGTATAAATTTGCACTAAAAATGCCGATTCATACATTCATTATAAGCTACAAACCATCATACATCTTCACAGCTGTTTAGAAATCGTGTCCAGGCCAGGGAAGCCGAGAAATGGAGGCGACACTTCAAGTGCTCGGTGCATTTACTGATTTTTGAAGAAAAGTATTCATGTAAGTATAAATTTGCACTGAAATTGTCCGCACATTCATTTTAAACATCATACATCTTTACAGAAATTGTTGCCAGGGAAGAGAGGAATCGAAGCAACAAATAACATAGACGTTGGGGTTGCAGCATTCTAGTTGAACAGCTAAGCTTTTTTCATAATCATCTTTAATTATTGAAATTAATATGTCGACTCCGAGACAGGTTTATTCTTGTAAGTATCCAGATTGCTAGAATGGATATTTTGTAGGATGAGGAAAACAGTTTTTCAAATTGCTGCAGGAAGAAATTTAGCTTTCTAAAAGGAGGAACATTTGTTAGATTAAAGATTCCATCATTTGCTCAAATTTCATCATTTATGTGAGGATCATTTCAATGATACTGATTTTGTTAATAGCAGAACAAGTAAACTCGTTAAGCATGCATCACCTCATACATTTTTTACTTCAGTTTGCAATAAATCATTCTCGGAACCACGATGTAGCTCCTTGAATGTTCAATAACTTTCTGAAGAACTCTCAATCAATTCACATTCAAATTCAATTATTAAAGAATACAATTATTTCTTACCACATTATTCAATAACCAATGGATTCTTGGTTGCTTATTTATCTTTTATTTCATAATAAAACATACAGTTTGTGTCTGTAATCATTTTTGAATTGGTTATATGTATTATTCATTTCGAAACTTGATAGCGATGAACATTTATAGTTTGTGTATTTCTTGATATCTGGTTTATGTTTATAAAGTATTATACATTAGGGAAAATCTATTTAAATTTATAATTTGTTAGAGCATTGTTATTTAAATTTTTAAGTAATACACTATTAATTTGTAAAAGAATATGTAAATATTTTGTTTATTTATGTTCAATTTTGCAATAAAGCATAATTAGAATTTGTGTTTGTATCCATTTTTTTTCAATCAATGGTATTAATGAAAGATATCAATTGAATTTTACCATTCAAAATAATGAGCTTTGAATGGTAAAATTTAAATTGATACGAATAGTTCAAATTCATAAAGAATAATCTAGAAACATGGAAGAGTGGTTCAAATTTCCCGCCTATTTTAGTGTTCAAATTTCGCGCCAAACAAATAATACAGCACCCGGACACCAGGGTGCGCTATTTTTTGTTGCCATACAATTTGTTTGGAGCTTGCACTTCTTCTAAGGTATATTCTGTGGACACAGTCAGAAACCGATCTCGTGCAGGAGTGGTAGAGATCTTGGGCGTCCACTTCTCGGTTTTTCGGTCACGTTTCCAGTTTCTCCATATCGATTGGCGAGCCAGGAACTACGCTTTCACTAATTTGAAAGAAATTCGCAACGTCTCTTTGATCGCCCTATTGGCTTCATCCGCACTAAGTTTACGTATAGGCATTATTGCAAAACAAATTACAAATTTTGAATCAAAGAACGTAAAACAATAACTGATCCAAATTCACAGAAACGCAAACGACAAGAACTTGCCTGAAACTGACCGAAGTCAAACGAGGAGCAAAAAAACCTTTCAGAGAGTAAACATCTGATTTCTCATAAATGAAGATTGTTATGGCTTGTCAGGATGGAGTGATAAACACAAGATGGTATAAAAAGAAGAAGTATAAGTATAAGTATAAGAAGAAGTGTGGACTTCTGCTCGGACAAAATTTCAGATTTCGAGAATGTGGTCAAAGATCTGAAAAATTTACTCAAAATTACTGAGGAGTTAAAAGCGGAGAACACCCATCTAAAAGAACACGTTTCATCTCTGAATCATAGGTTGAATACAATGGAACAACAAGCAAAATCTAACAATATCGAAATACAGGATATTCCGGAGAAGAGTGGCGAAAATTTGTTTCAGGTCATAGATAAGATTGGCAACTTCATTGGTCACCCCGTGAGAAGAGAAAGTATCGACTTCATCACACGGGTACCCACTAGAATACCATCCAAACCAAAACATATCGTAGTAAGGTTCACATCAAGGATATACAGAGATGAATTTCTCGCAAAATCTAAAAGCAAGCGTAACCAGCTCGAGGGCAGAAGCTTAATGCTCGATGGTATATCAAACAAATTTTTTATAAACGAACATCTCACAACTGCAAACAAAACGTTACACAAAAAGGCTCGTGATGCAGTAAAGGAATATAATTATAAATTCATTTGGGTGCAAAACGGTAATATACTAGTTCGCAAAGACGAGGGAAGTAGAATAATTCATATATCGAATGACTTCGATATCGGTAAGATCAAATCATTCTTAATTTCCTGTTACAGTACTTAGCTGTACGACTTTATCGGATTTGCAATGGCTATTCACATCTTCTATCAGAATGTCAGAGGTTTAAAAAGTAAACTACACGAATTCAAGAAAAACTGCTCGTCCAATAATCATGATGTCCTGTTTATTACCGAGTCTTGACTCGATGGTTCCGTGTTTGATTCCGAAGTGGTTGACTTAAATATGTACTCTATATTTCGCCGTGATCGCGAGTCCACTGGATCTAATAAAAAGCTCGGTGGAGGTGTTTTAATTGCGGTAAAGAACAAATACGATGCCAGCTTGGCTCCACAGTTTCACAGTGACGCGGAGGATCTATGGGTCATCTTGAGGGTCGGGTCTAGGAAGATTTTCCTTTGTTGTGTCTATCTCCCCCCTGGTGATTCTATTGCAGGTGATGGTTTTGCGTCTAAGTTAAATAATATTAAGTGCAGCATCGAGAATGACCTAGTCGTCATGTGTGGAGATTTCAACTGTTCCTCCGTCCAATGGGTGTCCGACGCAAGTGTTAGCGGCTCTTTTCTCGAACCATGTAATGTCGAAACCAAATATTGTAACATTATCGACACATTAACCACATGTGAATTGATGCAGTTTAATTGTATTCATAACCTTAATCATAGAACTCTCGATCTAATCCTGTGTAACCAATTTGTGTTATCACAAATTGGGCCCTGTGGTTGTCCGGCGGTTAAGGAGGACAGTCACCATCCTTCACTGGAGTTCTTGGCTAACATTAATCTAAAATCGCTGTCAAAGTCCAAAAAAATAATATATAACTTCAAAAAAGGTAATTACGACAAAATAAATGAGGAACTCTCTAAGATACCTTGGACTAGCGAACTATCTAGTAACGACATAAATACTGATCTGAGCTTACTTTACGAAATTATTGATGATCTCATTGATAAATTTGTACCAAAGAAGATTATTAATACAGGTTTTCCCGCGTATTTTTCCAAATTCACCATCAAATTAGTTCAACAAAATCCATAAAAAGTGGAAAATTTATAAAATCATGAAAGATTTTTTGGAATTCAAGCGATTGAGGGCTTTGTCGAAAGTGATGATCGATCAGGACTATTCTGGTTATTTGAGATCCATAGAAAAAGAATTGCCTACGAACCCTAAACTCTTTTTCAACCTTACATCAAGTAAAAATAGAAATGGTAAATTCCCTTCTACGGTTACGCACAATGGTGTAACTAGTACTGGAGGTGAGGATATCTGTAACAGTTTTGCCGAGTTTTTTCAAAACGCATTCGTCCCCCCTGCGCAACCTGTACCTCACGTAGGCTCTATTGCAGCTGATCCTCCTTCCTATATCTCCAAATTAGTTTAAACGCAGAAGGAAATTGAAAAAACAATAAGATCGCTTGACCAAAATAAAGGCGCTGGACCTGACGGCATTCCATCCTACTTTGTTCGTCATTGCCCCGCACTAAGCGACCCATTGCTTCATATTTTTAATCTATCACTGCGAGATGGTGTGTTTCCGCAGCGCTGGAAGAGAGCATCTGTAATTCCCATTTTCAAGGGAGGTGATAGAGAGGCTGTGGGAAGTTACCGTCCTATAAGTAAACTATGCATTATTTCCAAGGTGATGGAGACTGCTGTCTACGGCCACCTATTTCACCATGTTAAAAATCAAATAATTTCAGAGCAGCACGGGTTTTTTAAAGGTAGATCGATTGAGACAAATCTTTTAACTTTCCTATCATTCTTGCATGGTGCCCTCGACGATCATGTGCAGGTGGACGCTGTTTACACCGACTTCAGTAAGGCATTTGATAAATTATCACACGAAATTCTGGCTTGTCGCCTTTCTGATGTCGGTGTGGGTGGTGGCCTCCTGGCGTGGTGTAGATCCTATTTGTCCGACAGGGTGCAGTTCGTCTCGGTGGATGGATTTGAGTCTTTTGATTATAATTGCACATCTGGCGTACCACAGGGTTCCATCCTCGGACCTCTTTTTTTCCTGATATACATTAATAACATTATTTCTGTTTTCACGAAATGTAAGATATTACTATACGCGGATGATTTGAAAATTTTCTTTATAATAAAATCTCTAGCGGATTGTCTTATTATTCAGGAGGAACTGAAGAGGTTCGAGAGTTTCTGCCTCACTAATCAGCTACACCTGAATATTTCTAAATGCCAGACGATTACCTTCACAAGAGGAAGGTCCCCTATCCATTTTCCATATTCCATTAACGGGTCGATTTTAAACAGGGTAGACCATCTCAGAGACTTGGGCATCACTCTTGATCGAAAGCTGAACTTCATTGTTCACATTGATAATATTGTCAATAGTTCTAACAAAATGCTAGGATTCTTATTCAGACAATGCAGATTATTCAAAGATTGCAGGTCAGTTCTTACCATCTATAATGCATATGTTCTTGGTCGAGTAAACTTTGCTTCGGTTATATGGAGTCCTCAATATAAAGTTCATATAGAGCGAATCGAGCGCATTCAGAATAAAATGCTGAGATTTTTAAGCTACAAGGCTAATTTTAATGTTCTTGAAACCGATGATTTTTATTACCTCGCAAGAAAACATTTTAATTTAGTATCTTTAGAGAGAAGGCGAGAAATGAGCGATACTCTCACAATGAGGAGAATTGTAAGTGGTGAGTTGCAGGTACCGGGGCTGCTGCAGGAGGTAGGTTTGAACGTCCCCACTTTCAATTTAAGAAAATTTGAATCTTTCTATATTCCTCTAAAGAAGACGAACGCTTCGAGATGTTCTCCTTTGGTCAGAATGCTCCGCTCCTGCAACGAGCTACGCGACACTGTCGATTTATTCAATTGTAACCACTCACGCTTGAAGTCAGTCCTCAAGAGATTCTTTTTGCTGGAATAGATTTACTTCTGTTATTTTTCCCTGGTTAAGTGTATGTGTGTAATTGATTTCACTGTTTTTTTTTTTTCTTTTTATTGTAAAATGTGGATACTTTTTTTAGGTTGTCAACCTGTTTGTATTCCTTGTTCATAAATAAATAAATAAATAAATAAATTATGAAAGTGGACACCCCATCAACTTGCAGATCATGCCACAGCCGACAGGAAACTATTACTTGTGTACTTGCAGATTCCATGCTCCATCAGGATATATAGAAAGACACAATGCGGCACTCCGAATCCTCTACTACTGAGGCAAGTTTATAGTATAGACAATGAACCAATGCTGCCATATGTACCTCTGGAAATTGAAGCAGTAATTGAAAATGCTATTCCAACAGCGCGACAGATCCACGCCATAAAATAAGATATAATCCTGCTGGACAAAGAGCTCAAGGAATTGTTTGTTGTCGAATTTTCCTCCCCCGCCAAAAATAATGTGGTGATAAATAAAGTAGGATAGCCGTGCTAATCATAGGATGTCTAGGCGGAATGAGAGCGAACTAAGTGACAGAAATGAAGATTATTCCGGCCTGCCTATCCCTAACCGAGGTATTGGCGCAGGTCCCATTAACTGAGGCCGCTCTTTTGTTGAGGGGTTAGGTGTAGTCAGATTTTTCAAAAAATCTTTCTTTTGGCATTTTCTTAAAGCACAATATCTCAGAAATATTCTCTGAAAATTTGAAGTAAATCCGACAAATACTTTTAGAGTTATTCGATAATTAGCATAGGGTTCTCGGGCGCTGTGGGCGAGAGCAGGTAGCTAGCAGCTAACGTGCTAACGACAACACTCCAGCAGGTAGAATGATACGTAGACAACTTCAAAAAGGTATTTTGGAGGCTGCCACAACGGCTGAAGAACTATTATATGGCCAGTAATAGATTACTCTGTAAGTAATTGAATAATAAGTAAATTGAGTGTAAAACTTCAAATGCGTTTTTGGTCAAAACTACGTTCTTCGATCTGGTGACCACTGTGGCTCGAAAACCGCTTGGTAGAGTCTAATGAAATTTATACAGCTTTTCGAAAACATGAAAAACTCAACCCTTATCGAAGAATTTTCTTTAACAATTAACTGTAGTTTTTTCCCGAAAATATGGAAACATTTTTCCTGAGGCTGCCATTTTGTTAATTTAAAAGAAAAAAAAAGCTTCAGTCACTCAGTCAGGCACTAGATTATCTATTAATAATACTATTTTTTTTGTCCGATTGATTTTTGATGAATCTCCAAGGATAAGTGATGGTCACCGCAAGAAGCTTTGGTTGGAACTGAATCCACACAAACAGCCATTACTTTTAAAATTATTAATTTTTTTACTGAAATGTCTGTCAAATGAAGTCGAAACCTTATTCGATGATGCTATATTTTTACTTTTATAAAATAAAATAATATACTGGCAAAACAAATTATTTAAGATTGTCATGTTCTCACGCCTCTGACTACACCTAACCCCTTTAGGGGCGCTGTAAGGGCAGGACGAAAAACTACTTCAAGGAATGTATGCATGTATTTTTTTTTTTGGTGCTCTAGTTCCTCGGAACTGAGTGCTTATCAATTTGCCCAAATGTCTGTAAATTTCGAATTTTTCGATGAAAATGGTCTTAAACGATTTGGTTCGACTCACTGATCAAGAATTCGTGGTCGAAATTCATTCTGTCCGGCCGTAGGCACGATAACTCTCGAACGGAATGAGCTAGACAGTTGAAATTTTCAGAGTAGATTTGGGGGATAAATATCTCGGCTAAGTTCGTTATTGGGCAAAATCGGACAGATGGTTTCGGAGTAACAAAAAAAAAATTTTTTTTTACAAAACAAATTCCAAATTAAATTTTTTTCAATAAGCAGTTTTACCATAAGAATCCAATCATATTATTTTTAACTCTAACAAGCTAATACTTTCGGAGATATGATTTTTCAAAATTTCAATGTAAATCGTATTTCTACGTTTTCACAGAATGATAGAATTATTCTGTGGGTATTCTATGAATTGTTATAATTTCAACTTATTTTCCTGAGACATGACGTTGTCTCATTGTCATTCATTCCAGCAATCCTATAAATATGAGAATTATAATATAATATCATACTTTTTGTTGGTTGATATTTTCATGCCGATGGTCAATCCATATGATGATGGGAATGGTAATGGTAAGTTAATAATATTGAGTTCAGAATATCTCCACTAAAAACAAAACTGGAATATTGGTGTATTGGAGTAGATTTGAGGAAAGATATTATTATCGTTCATCATAGAATTGAGGAATGAACATCTCGGATGAGTTCGTTGTTGGGTAGAATTCGACTATTGGTTTTGGATTGATAATTTTTGGCACTCTTGTTGAATTTAAATTCTTCTATGATGTTTGAATTCAATTTCTGCTAAGATGAAGTTCTAAATTTCAATAATGAATCGTACTTCTATGTTTTCACAGAATGCTATAAATATTCTATCTAAGCTTTATTATATGATCTGTGTTCATACTCGTACATTTCATCCTGTTCTATAAGAGAGAGTCAAATTCATTTCAGCTATTTTAATTTGGTTTCTTCCATGGTGCAGTTCTCATTCTCAGATTGCTCATTTAATCTTGATAAATAAACTATTATTTGAATTGAATTTCCTTTATGATGCAGTTCTATCATAAGAATACATTGATATAATTCTCAACTCTGAGAAACCAATACTTTCGGAGATATAATTTGTCTGTTTGAACTAGAGCGCCAGAACGCTCCTGTCACAGGGCTTGAACCCATTTTTATTTTAGTGAGTAACCAAACAACAACTGGATTTTCACACTTCTAAGAGACCGACGACTCTCTCAGAGTAAGAGGTTTTTCCTCTGAGGTGGAAAAAAGATTATAAATCTAATAATAATTAAATTATGGACCAATTTGATAATTGTGGTACTAGTGTCATTCCTGCCCCCACTATAATAGGTACACTTTAGTAGCCAGTCGAGGTCTAGTCAAGACAGGCTCCAATTCGATTCCAATAATAAAATCTGGTGCAATAATTATCATAATAACAACATTTATATTCATATTATGCGTGTCATTTACGTTTGTCATCATACAAAGAATGCAGTTTATTCAATTTATCAATGAGATTTAAATGAGAAATATCATAAATAGTTGACCTTTGAGTAAAAAAAAATGGTTCAAGCCCTGTGGACAGGAGCTTTTTGGCGCTCTTGTTCAAACAGACAAATTATCCACCGTATTCACAAAGCATTCAATCTCCGTTAATACTAACTGAGGTGCTCAGTTAGGGATAAATTAGGGATAATAAGGGACAATGAGGGATAAAGGTGGTAAAACAGGCCTGTTTCACCTCCGTTAAATACGTTAACTGAGGCTGCGATTCAAATTTACCCTTAACTGAGGACCTCAGTTAGGACTTAACGGAGATTTAAACACTTAACAATGCTTTGTGAATACGGCGGTATATCTCCGAAAGTATTGGTTTCTCAGAGTTGGGAATTATATCAGTGGATTCCTATGATGATAAATCATAAAAGAAATTATATTTAAGAAAACTCGTTTGAAAAAAATGCTTCAAAAATTATCTTAAAAAAAAAGAGCAATCTACAATGCTTCAAAAATTGTCATTAAATTTATTTATCAAGCAATGATTCAACCTCGTGGAATGGGTTGTTGCAACTTACGCTCGGTGCATAGTTTTCACAACTCGAAATACCTAAGGAAAGTATCATCGATATGTCTAGAGCAAGGCTGGAGACAATCATAGCAGATTGTCCATTTATTCCTGATATTAATAATAATTATATCAATGGATTCTTATGATAGAACTGCATCATGAAAGAAATTAAATTTAAAAAAAATGCTTCAAAAATAACAATTAAAAAAATGGGTTCAAGCCCTGTGGACAGGAGCTTTCTGGCGCTCTAGTTCAAACAGACAAATTATATCTCCGAAGGTATTGGTTTCTCAGAGTTGAGAATTATATCAATGTATTCTTATGATAGAACTGCATCATACAGGAAATTCAATTCAATTAATAGTTTATTTATCAAGATTAAATGAGCAATCTGAGAATGAGAACTGCACCATGGAAGAAACCAAATTAAAATAGCTGAAATGAATTTGACCCTCTCTTATAGAACAGGATGAAATGTACGAGTATGAACACAGATCATATAATAAAGCTTAGATAGAATAATTATAGCATTCTGTGAAAACATAGAAGTACGATTCATTATTGAAATTTAGAACTTCATCTTAGCAGAAATTGAATTCAAACATCATAGAAGAATTTAAATTCAACAAGAGTGCCAAAAATTATCAATCCAAAACCAATAGACAAATTCTACCCAACAACGAACTCATCCGAGATATTCATTCCTCAATTCCAGTTTTGTTTTTAGTGGAGATATTCTGAACTCAATATTATTAACTTACCATTACCATTCCCATCATCATATGGATTGACCATCGGCATGAAAATATCAACCAACAAAAACTATGATATTATATTATAATTCTCATATTTATACGATTGCTGGAATGAATGACAATGTTATTAACTTACCATTACCATTCCCATCATCATATGGATTGACCATCGGCATGAAAATATCAACCAACCAAAAGTATGATGATATTATAATTCTCATATTGATACCATTACTGGAATGAATGACAATGAGACAACGTCAAAGTTGACGTTATAACAATTCATAGAATAGCCACAGAATAATTATATCATTGAAATTTTGAAAAATCATATCTCCGAAAGTATTAGTTTGTTAGAGTTAAAAATGATATGAATGGATTCTTATGGTAAAACTCCTTATTGAAATAAAATTCAATTTGTAATTTGTTCAGTAAAAAAAAATTTTTTTTTGTTACTCCGAAACCATCTGTCCGATTTTGCCCAATAACGAAATTAGCCGAGATATTTATCCCCCAAACCTACTCTGAAAATTTCAACTGTCTAGCTCATTCCGTTCGAGAGTTATCGTGCCTACGGCCGGACCGGCCGGACAGAATGAATTTCGACCACGGATTCTTGATCAGTGAGTCGAACCAAATCGTTTAAGACCATTTTCATCGAAAAATTCGAAAATTACAGACATTTGGGAAAATTGATAAGCACTCAGTTCCGAGGAACTAGAGCGCCAAAAATGGAGCAATCTGCAATGCTTCAAAAATCGTCATTAAATGTATTTATCAAGATTAAATGAGCAATCTGCAATGATTCAACCTCGTGGAATGGGTTGTTGCAACTTACACTTGGTGCATAGTTTTCATAACTCGAATTACTTAGGGAAAATATCATCGAAATGTCTAGAGCGAGGCTGGAGACAATCATAGCAGATTGTCCATTTATTCCTGATATTTGAGTAGGTAGATGATTACGAACAAATTATTTTAATAGTTCAAAATATATTAATAAAATACTATCCTCTTTTCATAATTTAAAATTTAATAGTTCATACCACTAAAACATTATTTTCTGTATTAAGAACCTTAACTCAAAAAAAAATGTTTGATACACAAATGTAGATCCATAGTTAAGTATTTTTTTGCTAGCAAAATTATGAAAATACTGTATAAAGGAACATGTCTCACTACTTAAGGGGCCGTCCATTAATCACGCGATGCTCTAAAGGGGAGGGGGGGTCCATGAAAATATCACGAAGGGGGAGGGGGGGTTAAGTATAATATCACGTGTATTTTTTTTTTCTTCAAACACGTACAAACTCGATTTAAGCGGCTTGCAGTGTGACGCAGATTCCCCGTTGCCAGGCAAAACAGGTTTTTTATATTATTATTGTTTGTTTTTATTTGTTATAATAAAAATGGATCATACTTTCACCAGTATATTATTTGGTATAATAAAAATAGATAAAACTCATACCTGTAGCCTATATTTATATATATTTTTTAAGGAAATGGAAATTCTTTGTTGGTATTAAATAAATACACGTGATATAGGGGTGGGGGGGGGGTGTAGTCTTGAACCTCACGAAATATCACCAAGGGGGAGGGGGGGTCAAAAAATGATAAAAAAAACATCACGTGATTAATGGACGCCCCCTAAGGAAGTAAAAGGTAATATTAACCTCAGTGGTCAACGAGAACGAACAGTAATTTCTTTTGATGATTCCATTATGTTCTTCTTTCCTATTGCCTCGATAACCTACATCAAAACAGTCTTGTATATATCCACAAATTCAAGAATCGATTACTTGCTTTCCAAGAGAAAATAACAACTACGAATTCACAGTCTCTAATAGCTAGAAAATATTACATTAATGAATAGTGATCACAGACAGATTCTGTGTTCACATTCTGTGAATACATAGAACTTACTACCTATGTATTATTGAAACTTTGGAACATCATATCTCCGAAAGTATTAGCTTGTTAGAGTTGAAAATGATAACAATGGATTCTCGTGATGAAACCGCATCTTAAAAAAAATTGAATTCAAAAGTTGTAATGTAAAAAATATTTTTTATTTATATTTATCCCTCAAACCTACTCTGAAAATTTCAACTGTCTAGCTCATTCCGTTCGAGAGTTATCGTGTTAACGGCCAGCCGGACGGCCGGACAGAATCGATTTCAACCACGGATTCTTGATCAGTGAGTCAAACCAAATCGTTCAAGACCATTTTCAGCCAAAAAATCGAAAATTACAGACATTAGGACAAATTGATAAGCACTCTGTTCCGAGGAACAAGAGCGCCAAAAGGCGAGATTTTTTCGTTACAAGCGTGCAATACTAAAAAAATCTTGAAAAACAATACCGTGAAGACAGGAACTTTTGAGCGCATGTCCTTTTCTCTATTCACGCCTCACACACCCTCGCGAAATACAGTATGAATCTTCAAGCCGTCCTTTTTCATTATTCAACGGTTATTTTCTGGGTTTTCTCTCCCAAACTCTGAAGAATATCTATAAAATAAAAATTAATTATTTTGTGATTTGCTTCAGCGTATGAAACACAGGATATTTGTCAGAAGCAATCAATTGAACAATGTTGCCTAACAAACAACAACGAAACAACATCAACGAAGAAACAACTATAGCGTAACGTTTCGGAGTCTATATCAGACCCCTTCTTCAGACGCTCAACGAAAATCGAGAGAATTATTTTGTTGATAGTTATTTGGTGACATTCAAGAATTGTCACATTGACAATTCTTGAATGTCACCAAATAACTATCAACAAAATAATTCTCTCGATTTTCGTTGAGCGTCTGAAGAAGGGGTCTGATATAGACTCCGAAACGTTACGCTACAGTTGTTTCTTCGTTGATGTTGTTTCGTTGTTGTTTGTTAGGCAACATTGTTCAATTGATTGCTTCTGACAAATATCCTGTGTTTCTTACGCAGAAGCAAATCACAAAATAATTAATTTTTATTTTATAGATATTTTTCAGAGTTTGGGAGAGAAAACCCAGAAAATAACCGTTGAATAATGAGTATACCTCCCACAGTATCCTTTAATGATTACGTCCTTTTTCAACCGAGTACTAGATTTCAATTCGATGGTATTCTTATTTCTGGAAATATTGGGAAAATAAAATGCGGGTTGAATGTTCGTACGAAATTTCAGGGGAATCTGACAGAAAGTCTCTGAAATATAAAAAATTTTTGAGGATAATTTTCTTTATTTTAACGATCCTTTCGCAAAAATTTGCGCGTCGGCATTTTACACCTAATTAACAAGTTACAATTCGATCGGATCTGTATTCTTCGAGTTATAAGGGAAAATATTAACAATAGTTCAGATGAACTCCGAACCATATGTCAGACGACAAGATTTATCTGGACAAGAGTGTTGTTACATTTGTAGTGTTCATAAATCAGTCCACAGTGAACTCAAACTAGAATAATGTGGCTTCTTAGCCCGATTTTACTCCATGGGACGTTTTCCTTCTATCCATATTGCAAATTCGACTTGCGAGACTTTTTTAGCTGGCTGATAAAAACATTACTGCGGCTTCCTAGCCTCTTCATTTGAAACGATCTATGTGACTTTTCCCTCTACTCCACATTGAAAAATTACCGGGGCTCCATTTTGAGGCACTGGAAAGCGAACAAACGTCCGTTTCTGGCCAAATGAAGGCAAAAGCTTTATGACTTCCTCTAGATTTAGGGACACCATACTTATTACAGAACACTAAGTCTTAAGAAATCGGACGGAAATCTTCATGAAAAAGAAACCATTTCGAATATTAGCCTCGGGTGCACAAAATGAATATCAAGTGTAACCCCACTACCACATGCAGCCAGGTACCTATATCTACAGTGTGCAACACTAAAAATGATCTAGTTATCTACATTACACACAAATATAACAGATAACACTACGTAAATTAGTGCTGGCTCAATTTTCGATGTAATTTAAACTTATGGTATTAATAGAACCTCTCTTTGTTACGTACATAAAAAGTTTTTGATATAAATAAGCCACCCTTGATTAATTTTAATATTACAACTTCTTTACCGCAATTTGCAGGAATATACAGGGGGGGCTCGAAATTAGCTATTAATTTCAGTTTGTAATTCCAATATTTGGAATATTTGATAGAAACTTGAAAATGTTGGGTTATGTAAGTTACGTACAATCACAAACATTTTCGATAAACATGACTTATTACACAGCACAGAACACAAATAATACACAGATTGATTTGCAACCGTTTCGATAGCATAGTTTTGAGGATCCAAAACTGAGCTAGCGCACAAATGCTCTGACTTCACGTCTGTGCCCTTCCCAATAGACCACATTAGTTAGGTTAGAATCATTCTCTAGGCGGGAGATCCATATTAGAATTTTTTAACATGGGATTCTTATGGAGGTTCAACTTTGAGATGAAAGTGAATGTTAGTACAGAGACATCAAATATTGGGTACCCTCATCATTAGTGCATACTTTCATGTTCTTTCCACATCAAAATCTACTTCTATTTATCCTTAAATCCGAATTGAAACTAGTGTAGTTCGAAAGATTTCCGTATGTCGTAGATGACTTCTGTTGTGCGTCATTACAGGGCCGATTTAGGGTTATATACTCCATTCAACCGGTTGTCCATGATTTAGGTCTATCACGTTTTTGTAACTAAAACGAGGGCAGGTTGGCACTTCTGAAATATTGTCAATGTCAAAACAATTCTCTGAGACGTTGCCAATTTCTACTCTCAACAATCAACATGGTTGTGTTCGAATATTAACTCCGTAGAGTAATATTTACTCCATTGCGTTCGAAAAGTGAAAGGTTGAGTAAATTTTACTCTGTGACTGTCGTCCGAAAAGTCGGAGTATTCGACTCGGAGTTCATTTTACTCCTGTCAAAATTGACATAACTCATGGGACGGAAAATCTACTATCTTTGTCTCACTGTTTTATGAATGTTTTGTGAGGTAATTTAATAGTTTTAATGCTGCTCACAATATATATTTATGATTGGAGTTACATATATGTGAAGAAAACAATAATAATAGGATCTTTCTTAAACCAACATAACCTATTTTCCGATATTGGCACCTTCTGTCACTGTCAGTGTCAGTGTCAGAGTTAACTCCAGAGTAAATCTGTCAAACCTTCAAAAACTCTACTCTACTCCGTGGACTTAATATTCGAACACAACCCATAATATTCCATCTCAGACAAGATATTATCACTGATCATTATCTTCGAATAATAAAAACAAAAATAACAGAGACAAACTATCAGGAAGTGTTATACAGAACTGAAATCTGCAATAGGAAAACTTCATTATGTCTTAGGACATATTCAACTCTCGAATGAAATCACTTAGTTTCCTATCCTATCGCTATATTTTATTAAGGTTTAACAGTGACTCGTAGTACTACTGCATTTTGAAACTGGAGTATTTCAAGTTGTGCAACAAAGTATTTAAATGTATTCTATAGGCTTATTTCGTGAGAGTTTCGAAAAGTGGGGAAATCCGTAGGTACGTCCGTTCGTTTAGAAGTATTCCTGTCGCGTTATTCAGGTACTTGTATTCTTTTTTCAAATGAACTATCACAAAGTAACGGACCACTCTATCCATTATTTTTCATTAAAATGTCAACACTTGATTATTGATTTACGTACAAGAAAATAGCAATCGCAAAACTGAATATATCAAGCAGTTTTTATACGTGAAATATTTCCATCAGTAGCAACAGAGAACAAATTTTCTTCAACAGTCGCCAGGTCTTTAGAATTGTTGAATTCAAATAATATCTTCTCAAATTAATTATTTTTCCCGAGAAAATTCGCATTGTGAAAAATACGTAATTACTACGACTTCTATGTAGAGGACAACGTTGCGTAGTTATCTGACAGGAAAATGAGCATAAACTAACATTTTCAAAATATATACGGTGAAATGTGTCAAAATTTCATGGCCAACCGGGAGACTATAAATGTGAATGGAGTATATGTTATTATTTTTGACTGATTTCGAGTGAGCTAAGACATACGTCCATCGAATTTACTCAACACTTTTATATTCATTAATTATTTTGGAAATATATAATTTTGTTATGAAAACTTGATTCTAGATTAGTAAGAAAGGTTCACTGAATCTGTTCAACATAAATAAACCTTAAGAAATTATCCAAAAAGTATCTATAAATAGGAGGGAGATTGTAGTAAATTTTAGGTCCATAAAAAATGCATGGGGCATTCAGTGCTCGGATCCACGGATGCATCTCAATTCAAAATTCCCGCCTCACCTAACTAATGTTAACTATTGTTTTATCGTGTGTCATGACATTCATGACATTTTTAAAGTTAGAAGGAGGTTAGGTTAGGTTATCCTAACCTAACTAATGTGGTCTATTGTTTTATCGTGTGTCATGGCAAGTTTAAAGTTAGACGGCGGTTACACGGTCAGTCTGGTATCATTCTCGCATCAATCTAACATCAGTCTTACCATCAGTCCGGATCATCAATCCATCAGTCTACGCATTTAGAACCAATTTCCCGTCAATTTGACATCAATCCATGATTGATGTGATGCGAGACTGATACCAGATTGACCGTGTGACCTCCGTCTTACGGTTTTTCGAAACGTATAGTCGGATTCCTAAGTTCGATTGGCCGAGGGAGGTCAGGTGATGCCATATCTTGGATATTTTTGGTACCCCCAAGTCTTTCATAAACATTGCATGATTCAGAGAAGTTCACACATTAAATGCACTGTTACATATTTGAATTTCGGATTGAATATCGGAAGTGCAACACATCATATCAAGAATATGAGAAATTGATTATGTTAAATTACAATGATTGTCAAATGACAGAGATAATGATTTTGGGGAAAAACGTTACCTATTATTAAAAAGAAATAGTGAGAAAGAGCTCCTTTGCCACCGCGTTGAATGTGGCAACCCTGGAGGTATATAAGTTTTCACTATCGCCTTGGAGGTGCAATTTTTACCGTCCGCACAAACGCTCCCTGCTTTCATCGTGCCCGAAATTGAATTCGTTCTATAGAACTTGTTGAATCAGTAGAGACTACAATCGCTAATGAACCAGCACTAACTTTGGTGATGGAAGTCACCTTATTGGCATCAGCTGTATGGGTACTTGTCAAATTAGTACTATCTCCTGCAGAGACGTTCGGGAGGGAGCCCCCTCGAAACGCCCCCAAAGCTTGAGTATTTATACGTAGCGTGTTATCACTAGATGGCGTCCTGTCAACCTGTAATTCAGGATTTCATGTGATATATAGTCCTTTAATGATATGGTGGTGTTCTTGAGAAGTTAAATGTCATCATATATTAATTTTTTGCCAGCCCCGGTGGTGCAGTGGGAGAAAGACCTGCACTAGTGCCGGAGGTCGCGGGTTCGATTCCCGCTCAGGGCATGGATGTGGTGTTGGGTGGTCGGTGTATGTCCTAATATAATTTGAAAGAGTCTTCGGATACATATAAGAGAACTGTGTAGATGGCCCCAGTTGCCTGGCACAATAAAAGGAAAAAAAATATACATATTTGTATAGTATGTCGCTACCAGTCATACATAAATTTGCATACCTTCGAACTTCAATCTGAAAGAGAACATTTGCAGTAGCACCAACGTGTCCCAAACTTTTTCTCGTCTGTGCGTCTATAATACCTGATAAAATTGAACGAAACTCAAAAGGATATGTGCCCCACATAGTCCACAGCAGCGCACTACGCATACAGCAACGCCATCTATGCACGTAGATATAAATAATACATTGTCACAAAAGTACAATAGTATATTCCAAAACAAGAATGGGATCTATTGAAACACGAAAGCGAAATTTGAAAACGATCGAATTTCCGAACGCATGAGTGTTGGAATTGCCTTCTGCAACGAGTATCAGACGATATTTTCTCAATTTCGGGCGAGTTTTATAAAATACTGTTGAAATTTAATGAAAAATTCGGATTATACATCCTAGTGACTTTTTTATTGTATCTTGGCAGTTGGTGTAACTGTTACGAAAGTTCACAGATTACGGAATTTGAATTTGAATCGTACGTAGGGCATGGAGATGGGATTCAAAATTGTTTCCTACTAATAGCATGAATGATTCAACATTAGCAAGAAGGAAATCTCTAGTACCTTATTTTTTTAATGAAAATAAAACTTTTTCTCTCAACATTTATTTCACTATATCCAGATTATATTATTCTGACAATTGGCGTGTGTTGAAATTTGATAGGATCGAATGTCAGTGCTGACTACCACAAAACTAAAAATAAAACAAGAAACAATGCGGGAATGAGGTCATTACAGCACTGTTTTTGGCGCTGTAATGAACTCATTACGATACTGAAATAGAGAAATGTACTTTATCGCCTTCCCTTTAGACCCTTTATGAAGTTATAAAATCTATCGCCTAAAAATGCGTTTCTGCAAGTGGTAATTGGAATTTTGGAAAGAGAAAAAGTGTGCCGGAACCATATCAAGGATATACGATGGTTGCGCAATATGATTTGTTGAATTTTGGCCAAAGATTTGTTCATAATTATAGCCTTGTGAGATGATGCATTATCGTGGTACAATTGTAATATAAAATGTAAAACACTTGAGGTGAACCGACAAAATCGACCAATGTTAACAAACTAAATGACAGATGATGCTCGATCTCTGCGTAACTAAAGGAGACAGTTGTGCCAACTTAGCGATTAAAGGAATTTTGAGAATACCTTTGAACGGGCTTTTCAAATAGGTAATCAATTCTTGACAGTATGTATAATAGCTTTTCCTAGGGAAATTATATGTTATATGTCTACGTACGCAGATGTCGTTACACTATGTCCTAATTGGGAATCATCGTACGACCAGCGATGGTCGGACCACAGTCCTCTATAGAGATAGCCTGGAACGCAGTCTGACAACGCTGCAATTTATCGTTCTTCATCAATGCGGTAGCGCGGGATATCGTATATTTCGAACTTAATACTCTAGTGAATTCACTAAATAGGTATTCTTGCTTGGAATTCCTGGATGAATAAAAATATGAGATCATACTTTTTCAATAAATTGAATAACTACATTTCATTCTCCACGATATTATTGAGATCAAGTTGAATTAGAAACCTAGGTAGTTCTTATTCAATTCATTGTGCAGCAAGAACCACTAGAAGGTGTAGGGTTAACTATTGCCAAAAAAATTATCAACTTTAATAAAATCCTTAAAATAAATATATATTCCCAAACATAACAATTATTAGACTAATGAGATAGGCTAATGAAAATTGTGATAATCATATTAGAGTTTGTCATTCTTTGGTTCTCACTATAATGGTGAGTTTCTCCAAATAATTCTGTTTATTTTCCATTCGGTCGACATTAACATTGTTATTCGTATTTTCTACAAAATTTTTCAAAAGTAAATTTGCGCAAACGGAAAAAAGTGAATTTAGAATAATGTCGAATGTAAACCACAACTCAAGTCTCTGTGAATTCACTGAATACTGAATAACGATTCAATGCTACAAAGAGTAAATTCACATAAAATTATTTTTTGATATGAACTGTGAAAAAATGTTGATGAACAAATTGATAAATTCTAAATCTGAATACCCATTAATTATATTTCTATAGCGGGAAAGCAGATTAGTAAGTTGAGACCATCTGCTCAGGGTTAGATCAAAAGGAAGAATCCATTTCAAATCACTGCAGGAAATCTGAACATTCCTAATAAATAATTTAAGATGAATAAGGTCCTTAATGATTTCAACTGAAGCATCTACAGGTGAAGACTTTTCGAAATTGAATAGATATATAAAAATAAATAGGTTTTTTGAACTTCTTGATCTCATGATCTCCCATCCAGATGTATCAATTTTTGTTGAAAAATTATTAGAAAGGTCATCATAATCTTTTATAAAATTAGAAAAATGAAAGTTCTATTTCACTCATATTTCTAGTCCATCTTGTGGTCTATAGTCTCAACTGAAATGTACTCATCTCCAAGTAGAAATAATCCAAAGGAAAATTCACTATTTACACACTGCAATTTAGACACAAAACATAAAAATTCGAGCATATATATCACTGCATTGCAGTAATTCACATTTCACACAAAAATACCACGAAATACCTGCGAAAAACAATACTGTTTGATTCCAAAATCAGAAGTAATCGTCCATTTACAATAACAAACGTTCGACTGAATCGCCTGGCGTACGACTCATAGCGGTGTTGCCATTTTATCATGCTCCAGGCTTGTTAAATATAGTAGGCCACAAATCAAACCTAGGAAACATAGGAAGGTATCCAAATTGATTCGGACCACCGCATTTCCGAATCAATTTGGAAACCTTCCTATGTTTCCCGGGTTTGATTTATGCTCGTACGGGCGTCCGACCATCGCTGGACGAACGGTCGTACGATCATGTTCCAATTAGGACATAGTGTTAAGGTGCGTATAAACTACGCGCGGCAAACCCTCGAACATTGATACGCGAGGCAGCATTCCGCTTTTTATACAGACTTGCCCCGAGCGTCAACCCCGTCTACATAGCGCCTCGCGTATCAATGTTCGAGGGTTTGCCTCGCGTTCGTAGTTTCGCTGAATTCCTGTAAGATTATTTAAGCGTTGTGACCTACACAAGATTCTACCAACTCCCAATGGATAATATTAATAAATCAAAAAAAATAGGAAACTCAACAGACATTTCAAGAAAATGCTGGCATAAAATGTATGAAACTACGCTACTGGAAAGTACTGAACTGTTCAATCGTTCGATATTGGTAAGGAGTGAGATGTCTGAATATTATGGAATATTATTAAATGGTTTCTTTCTGGGTTTTCTCTCCCAGAAATAGTTGTTTCATCGTTGATGTTGTTTCGTTATTGTTTGTTAGGCAACATTGTTCGATTTATTGCTTCTGACAAATATCTTGTGATTCTTACGCAGCAATTCAAAAAATAATAAAAATTCTTATTTAATAGTTATTTTTCAGATTTTTGGAGAAAAAACCCAGAAAGAAACCATTTAATAATGAATATAACTCCCACAGTATCCCGATTATTACGGAATATTCGCTAATGCTACATACACATGAAGTTTTAATTTAAGGTCTTGTCGGGTGCTTTCTAGTGTACCCCAGGGATCCGTCTTGGGTCCCTTGATGTTTCTTTTGTACACTTCCGATTTGCCGCTTCAAATAAGATCTTCTCTCGCCCTTTTCGCCGATGATCTGAAGATCTACAATTCACCAATAACCAATCATCCCATGCTCCAAGATGACCTGGACAGCTTGAACAACTGGTGCAATATCTGGATGCTCCCCCTCAATATAAGTAAGTGCTCCATTCTGCACATCGGCAAAAGCAACCCTCGTCGACCATACAACATCGGTGGTCAGGCTCTGGTTTCCGTGTCCCAGCTGTCCGACCTTGGCATTATAGTCTCGGAAGACCTCAGCTGGCGTACCCATGTTGAGCATATCTCCTCCAAGACAAAACCACTCACATACATGTTCTATAAGTCATTCAGGGGTTGCAACGACAGAACATTTGGCACTTTATTCAAGACATACATTCGTCCCACTCTTGAATACGGTGGTCCAGCTTGGTGGTGTACTACAAGAGGCGAGGCTGACCTACTCGAAACCATACAAAGATGGGCAACTCGTATTGTTGTGGACCCATTCGACCTTCATACCAACAGCGACTGGAATCCATGGGACTGACTTCATTCCTGGAGAGGAGGGCTCGCGGGGACTTGATATTTTCATACCGAGCTATACGCGGATTTCTGGGGGACAAGATCAGAGACATTTTCACCCTAAACAGCAACAATCTTAGGGGTCATGCTTACAAACTAAGGCAAGAAAACTTTAGAACAACTCAGCGTCAGAGTTTTCTTGCTAACAGAGTTTTCAGCGATTGGAATGGTCTTCCCGACTCCGTAGTGCAAGCTCCTTCTGTCAACGCTTTCAAAAACAGATACGACGGATGGAAGTCAGCTCAGCGAGGGGGTCACTAATATTCATCCCATAGTTTCAACTTTTCAGTGCCGGTTACAGTGATTGTGATTTATTTTTCCATTCTCACATGCTTTTTTTTTGTCTTTCTTTTTTTCTCTTTTTGAGATTTCTCACCAATGTTTCATGCGTACCAATTGTATTATTTTTCATTTTGAGTTGATAGGTTTTTGTACCTCAACTTTTATTCTTGTAATAATAATAATAATAATGTATATGATAATTTGATTCACCTTTATCTAGTAATTTGAATTTTCATTGCCAGAAATTGAGAATTTGTAGGAATTACTTAAGTCAAGCTATTAGATTAGGTATTTATCTTCTTATTCTCATTACAGATTTTTTAATGGAATCTTTTGAAAAAAGATCCTTTGTCACCCAGTCAGTAAAATGATCCTCTATTGGTTCGTAGATGATGATTTTCCTCGTTTAACTGGACAACTAAACAATTTTTTCAATTCGGTTGATCCATCCCTTTCATTTCCTTTGATTAATTTTTTGGATTTAACGATCTCTTAGCTTCACAAAGAAATCTTAGTTATTATTATTTCATAAACCAATATAGACATCATAATACACAACATCTCAGCATAACCTTTTACTAGCTAGTTTTATATAGGTCCCCCAAACTTAAAAATATCATCTTTAATGAACAACCAAAAGTTCAATATAGTTCATATAGAACAAATTAACCGGTGTGAAGTTAGCCACATCCACAAGTACACTCCGAGGCAAAAGTATGGTCATTGAAGTAACAGCGTTTATCCAAGGAATGAAGCAAAATTAAATGTTGTAAATGAGCTTTCGGCTTTAAAATTGTGTTTCTTGAAGGGAATTGATTAGAGTGGCACCATTACGCTGTTAGAGAGGGTGGAAAATGGGGTAGTGTTTAAGAAATATCGCCATAACTTTTTTCAATGAAAGAGTACCGCATTCGGCTTTTGAGATAAATTTAATAGAGGAAAAACGAATCGAAAGACATTACCCTTATAGTTTGTCAGGCCTCGAGAGGGTGGAAAATGGGGTAGTTTTTAAGAAATATCGCCATAACATTTTTAAATGAAAGAGTACCGCATTCTGATCTTGGGGTAAGTTCAACGGAGGAAAAATGAATCGAATGACATAACCCCTATAGTTTGTCAGGCCTCGAAAGGGTGGAAATGGGGTAGTTTTTACGAAATATGATGATAACTTTCTTGAATGGATGAGTACCGCATTCTGCTTTTGGGATATGTTTAATGGAGTAAAAATGAATCGAAATACATCACCCTTATAGTTTGTCAGGCCTCAAGAGGGTGGAAATGGTGTAGTTTTTACGAAATATGATGGTAACTTTCTTGAATGAAAGAGTACCGCAATCTGCTTTTGGGATATGTTTAATGGAGTAAAAATGAATCGAAAGACATCACCCTTATAGTTTGTCAGGCCTCGAGAGGGTGGAAATGGGGTAGTTTTTACGAAATATGCCCATAACTTTCTTGAATGAAAGAGTACCGCATTCTGCTTTTGGGATGTGTTTAATGGAGTAAAAATGAATCGAAATACATCGCCCTTATAGTTTGTCAGGCCTCGAGAGGGTGGAAAATGGGGTGGTTTTTACGAAATATGCCCATAACTTTCTTGAATGAAAGAGTACCGCATTCTGCCTTTGGGATATGTTTAATGGAGTAAAAGTGAACCGAAAGACATCACCCTTATAGTTTGTCAGGCCTCGAGAGGGTGGAAATGGGGTAGTTTTTACGAAATATGCCCATAACTTTCTTGAATGAAAGAGTACCGCATTCTGCTTTTGGGATATGTTTAATGGAGTAAAAGTGAACCGATAGACATCACCCTTATAGTTTGTCAGGCCTCGAGAGGGTGGAAATGGAGTAGTTTTTACGAAATATGCCCATAACTTTCTTGAATGAAAGAGTACCGCATTCTGCTTTTGGGATGTGTTTAATGGAGTAAAAATGAATCGAAATACATCACCCTTATAGTTTGTCAGGCCTCGAGAGGGTGGAAATGGGGTAGATTTTACGAAATATGATGATAACTTTCTTGAATGGAAGAGTACCACATTCTGCTTTTGGGATATGTTTAATGGAGTACAAATGAATCGAAAGACATCACCCTTATAGTTTGTCAGGCCTCGAGAGGGTGGAAATGGGGTAGATTTTACGAAATATGCACATAACTTTCTTGAATGAAAGAGTACCGCATTCTGCTTTTGGGATATGTTTAATGGAGTACAAATGAATCGAAAGACATCACCCTTATAGTTTGTCAGGCCTCGAGAGGGTGGAAATGGGGTAGATTTTACGAAATATGCCCATAACTTTCTTGAATGAAAGAGTACCGCATTCTGCTTTTGGGATATGTTTAATGGAGTACAAATGAATCGAAATACATCACCCTTATAGTGTGTCAGGCCTCGAGAGGGTGGAAAATGGGTAATTTTTACGAAATATGCCCATAACTTTCTTGAATGAAAGAGTACCGCATTCTGCTCTTGGGATATGATTAATGGAGGAAAAACGAATCCAAAAACATAACCCTTATAGTTTGTCAGGCCTCGAGAGGGTGGAAAATGGGGTGGTTTTTACGAAATATGCCCATAACTTTCTTGAATGAAAGAGTACCGCATTCTGCCTTTGGGATATGTTTAATGGAGTAAAAATGAATCGAAATACATCACCCTTATAGTTTGTCAGGCGTCGAGAGGGTGGAATATGGGGTTATTATAACTTTCTTCAACGAAAGAGTACTGCATTCTGCTTCAAGGACAAGTTATATATAGCAAAAATAATATCATAGGGCTTGCGATGATATCATGAGGAATAGGGATAGGAAATATCTCTATGTGATTTCTAAAGTTGCATGCACATTACCCGTGATCGGGCTCGGGCTTGTCTAGTAGGCTTGTGGGGCTCGTCTGACTCGCGGCCGTATTCGTTCTATCATTGTCCATAATAGTAGGATTATTCAAACACTATCGAATAAATAAATATACACAAAAGTTATTTAGAAAATGTTTAATTCCATCCTAAGCCATTATATATACAAAGTTCACATGAAAGTTCTTTTATAGGATAACATTCATCATGAAATTTCCTTCCACAAATAGAACAACATGATCTTAATTCCTTCACATCATTACCGCATATCATACAAAATTGAAACACGTTTTCAGAACTTTCTAGCAGTTTTTTTTTCAATGTTGTGCGATAATCATTCTGACTGGAGAATTGCTCATTTTTGTTTAATTACATATTCGGTATTATATACTAACACCTCAGCCACAAAATTCTTTATTTTTTTTTTAATTTCTCATATAAAATCTAATCTTCAGTTTCCTATTGCTTCCTTATCATAAATATAAACATTTATTTTAGCTCCATTGGACGGAATTCTTAAAATGAACATCTTAAATGAACTATCTAATACCACTCTGTCACATATTCCACCCTCTCGAGGCCTGACAAACTATAAGGGTTATGTTGTTGGATTCATTTTTACTCCATTAAACATATCCCAAAAGCAGAATGCGGTACTCTTTCATTCAAGAAAGTTATGGGCATATTTCGTAAAAACCACCCCATTTTCCACCCTCTCGAGGCCTGACAAACTATAAGGGTGATGTATTTCGATTCATTTTTACTCCATTAAACATATCCCAAAAGCACAATGCGGTACTCTTTCATTCAAGAAAGTTATGGGCATATTTCGTAAAAACCACCCCATTTTCCACCCTCTCGAGGCCTGACAAACTATAAGGGTGATGTATTTCGATTAATTTTTACTCCATTAATCATATCCCAAAAGCAGAATGCGGTACTCTTTCATTCAAGAAAGTTATGGGCATATTTCGTAAAAACCACCCCATTTTCCACCCTCTTGAGGCCTGACAAACTATAAGGGTGATATATTTCGATTCATTTTTACTCCATTAAACATATCCCAAAAGCAGAATGCGGTACTCTTTCATTCAAGAAAGTTATGGGCATATTTCGTAAAAATACCCCATTTCCACCCTCTCGAGGCCTGACAAACTATAAGGGTGATGTCTTTCGGTTCACTTTTACTCCATTAAACATATCCCAAAGGCAGAATGCGGTACTCTTTCATTCAAGAAAGTTATGGGCATATTTCGTAAAAACCACCCCATTTTCCACCCTCTCGAGGCCTGACAAACTATAAGGGTTTTGTATTTCGATTCATTTTTACTCCATTAAACATATCCCAAAAGCAGAATGCGGTACTCTTTCATTCAAGAAAGTTATGGGCATATTTCGTAAAAACCACCCCATTTTCCACCCTCTCGAGGCCTGACAAACAATAAGGGTGATGTATTTCGATTCATTTTTACTCCATTAAACATATCCCAAAAGCAGAATGCGGTACTCTTTCATTCAAGAAAGTTATGGGCATATTTCGTAAAAACTACCCCATTTCCACCCTCTCGAGGCCTGACAAACTATAAGGGTGATGTCTTTCGGTTCACTTTTACTCCATTAAACATATCCCAAAGGCAGAATGCGGTACTCTTTCATTCAAGGAAGTTATGGGCTTATTTCTTAAAAACTACCCCATTTCCACCCTCTCGAGGCCTGACAAACTATAAGGGTAATGTCTTTCGATTCGTTTTTCCTCTATTAAATTTATCTCAAAAGCCGAATGCGGTACTCTTTCATTGAAAAAAGTTATGGCGATATTTCTTAAAAACTACCCCATTTTCCACCCTCTCTAACAGCGTAACGGTGCTACTCTAATCAATTTCCTTCAAGAAACACAATTTTAAAGCCGAAAGCTCATTTTCAACATATAATTTTGCTTCATTCCTCGGATAAACGCTGTTACTTTAATGACCATACTTTTGCCTCGGAGTGTACTTGTGGATGTGGCTAACTTCACACCGGTAACAAATTACAAACTTGAGCAATTATAATATGATGAACAGTAAATAAAAAAAATAAGTGAAAAAATCTTGAGTCGATATATGAATTAACTGGATTTTACTTTGGTAGAACATACCGAAATTTCAAAATGACAATTGAAGAAAATAAGCGTTGCTCCATTGGAAATATAGGGCAATCCATTTTTTCGAAGACGAAGAAAACCATAACTTTCGATTTTTACACATTCAAAACACAACAAAAATTTAATTCATTAGTACATAGCTCTCGAAATCCATATATATAAATATTAAAGTTATCTTCTTAATGATCGGTTAGACGTAAACCATACACGCTGAATGTGTATATTTAATTTCTTACATGGTATGTACCCCCATAGGCCCATAATATGTAATATGATACCATATTAATAAATTTATTTCCAAACCCGATTGTTATTGAATGGTTTCTTTATGGGTTTTCTCTCCCATACTCGGAAAAATATCTGTTAAACAAAAATGTATTATTTTGTGAATTGCTTCTGCGTAAGAAACACTAGATATTTGTCAGAAGCAATAAATCGAACAATGTTTCCTAATAAACAATAACGAAACAACATCAACGATGAAACAACTAAATTTCGTAACGTTTTGAAGTCTAAATCAGACTGCTTCGTCAGACACTTAACGAAAATCTTCAGAATTATTTTTTGTTGATATAGCTATTCTGAAATTCGAGAATTGTTATTATTCGGTTGATACCTGACGAAGATACAATTTTGGAACGCGTTGTTCTCAATAAATATTTGAAAATTCATTTATATTGGATTTTTAGCACGCATCCGCCATTTCAATTCAATACATGTTATTCTATGCATGGGTCTGAACGCAAGCAACCCAAAATACAACAATTCAAGGAACTGTCTGTACTCTTAAGAAAACTTCAAACTACATTGCTCACTTTTCCTGATTGCTGTTTTTGATGTGATAAGTCATTTCGAAGGAAAATCTGATACAAACATCTAAATTTTGGTTGTTCAAGAACGATGACTTATACTGAGACTGACTGTCCCACCGGTTATCTCGAAAACCAGAAAGCCAAAAGTCCAGTATTTCGTGATATCAGTCTGTCTTCAGGAAATATTGAAAAGTCATGTTTGTTGAAGACATCGTTAAATTAAAAAAATTAATCAAATCAATCACAATTTAGTTTCATCTTGTAGGTACCTATCTATCCGACGAGTCAATTCAATATCTAAGGCTCGCTTCACATCAACACGACACGGGTTAATGTACGGCAACGACACAAAGGCTCGCTTCACATCAACACGACACGGTTTTATGTCCGTCAACGACACAAACGCTCGAGCTTTGCCACAGGCTCGCTCCACAGTCGTGTAAACGACACCGGCATCCGATTCTTGGGTGATAGCTTTCACAGCTATCCGGCCGAGTCGTGGTCGTTTGAACGACACACGGCTGTCGTGCACGACTCGAGGGTATCCGGCAGTCCCCTCGAGCCGTGCAAGGCAGCCGTGTGTCGTTCAAACGACCACGACTCGGCCGGATAGCTGTGAAAGCTCATTCAAGCCTTCACCCAAGAATCGGATGCCGGTGTCGTTTACAGCGTTTGTGTCGTTGCCGTACATAAAACCGTGTCGTGTTGATGTGAAGCGAGCCTTTGTTGTCAATCGGATGAAAATAAGGAGATTCTGGCAATTTGAAATGAATGAATACCTCTCAACAGGACTAGGTTTATTATATTTATAGAAGTTGCAAGAATAGTATTGTTTTATTATACACACAACTCTGGATGTTTAGCTGCAGGACTTAGGTCAATGGCCACTTATTATTGTACTTGTATGCCCATGTTTTTACTACACCTCCCATTGAATTTGATTTGATATCTCGTTGAAATTAATAGTATAATAATATTTCCTGATTACAATTACTGTGCATGAACGGACACAAATGATCAATTCTTTAATTATTAAAGGTTTCATTTAATTAATGTCAGAAATTTGGTATTGAATCTTGAATAAATATCTGAAGATGTATATTACTAACAAATTCTAGAATGACTAGAAGAAATAAACAATTAAAATGTTTATGAAAGCAAACATAAATTTCAGGGTCGTCAGCGGTGATGATAACACAAAAACAGTGTTTATTTTATTGTAAAAATCGTTTGATTTGTACTAATCAAAGACGAACATATTAATCTAAAATTCCTTGGAGTTAATAATTATGCAACCAAATACCTAGTAAGTAGGTATCGAATACCGATTATGAATAAAATAAAGATTATTGAAGGACAATAGAAAATCTTTTACAAGATTATTGTATTGAAATATAGCAACAATAGCAAACAATACTTTGATACAGAATTTGTTGAATCAGATTAGGTAGGAAATGAAGGATATTCTTGATAAGCCAAATGAACAAAAGAGAAGGAACGTAATAGGTACCTATTTCCGAGACCCATCAAAACAAGGAAGAATATTTTAAACGAGTGGATGAATTTAAATTGATTTGGATATTCAATTAACAATGCAGATCGACGTATGAATTTCAGATTCAGTTAAAGCATTTACCACAACAATAGGAAGCTTTTCTAAAAAGTATAAATTCGAATATGACAAGTCCCTATTTGGAGGTTAAGTTACTTGAAATTCTCGGGAGATGTTTATTCCGGAAATCAACATACCTATAACGATCAATGTACACGTGGTATATATCACTTATCAACTAAAGGTTAAGCAATAAATAAATGAGATCGTTATAATAAACCGAACCGAATAATATAATAGGTAACGCTAATCTCAATCTGAAAATTCAAACTTGACCCAGTAAGTGATTTGTAATGACTTGACTGATCAGCTGGAAAGAATAAAAATAATATTGTTGGACTATGGATAGGCCCGATTTTTTACTGTATAATCCCAGAAACTGGATAAAAATCTGCAATGAATGAATGTTTGTTGACTTTGTTTTGCTTTGAGTTGAGATTGTCAAATATTCATTACTGTCAGAGCCGATGAAGGTTTGTCAATAGCGAGGGATTTTAAATATTAAAACAATAATACAAATAAGGACATATTTCATAATTCCCTCAGTTCCACTGAAACAACGTTATAATGTTTCCCAAAAAATTGTTTTGGAGGGACGATTTGTAATTGAGGTCTTGTTTACGTCGTCATATTACTTGATATGGCGGGTAGAGGTTATAAAATACGAAAGACCCACCTGAGCAGTGGCCTCAGACACCTCCCTCATAATCTGTTCGAACCTGGCAGTTTCTTCAGCCTGTCTATGCATCTGCAAGGCAATTTTTTCACTAAATTTTCTCGGATTCGCCATGATTGTGATAGTTATATATATAAACATATATACACTTGTCTCCACTCACTGCACTGCGCGTTGCGCTAACTGGGGACCAGCGAGCAAAGTTGAAGCGACGGACCCGATATGATATTCCAATTATTCCTCGATTCCATGTTCATGTTCAAGCAGTTCAGGGTCGTAGAATGGTTTTGGTTTGTACAGCAGGTTGCCAGATGTAAAGATTTATCGCCTAACGAATGTTAATTAATGTTATTCATTACACAGAAGGGAAGTGTTTTTAACCGACTTCGTACATGGAAGATTTGCGTCTAAATGGATGTAATATAGCGTCTAGCGGATATTATGTCGAAAAACCAATTTTTTGGTTTGTTGTATTCGAATCCGGAACCTTTGGAACCGTACAGCACAAAAAAATATTAGACATCTGTAATTTTCACATTCTATGAATAAAAATTGGTTCAAGCACTGACGTGAAGTCAGAAGCTTTTGCGCGTATGTTCTATTGTCCATTCTTCTGTATTGGAAACCCTTAATCGAATTTACCATGGTCAATTATGTTGTCCATTCTCCTGTATTGGACACTTAATTCGAATTTACCATGGTAAATTCGAATTAAGGGTGTCCAATACAGAAGAATGGACAATAGAACATACGCGCAAAATCTTCTGACTTCACGTCAGTGCTTGAACCAATTTTTTTTTTCGTGATTTTTTTTAAATTTTCTAGGGGTACGGTTCTTAAAATTTTTTTTTTCGTCATTTTTTTCAAATTTTCCAGGGGTACGGTTCTTACAAAATTTTAAACACGTCTTTATGTTGATTTTCTACTACTAGTTACCAAGCTTCAATTCGATCGAATATTTATTTTTTGAGTTATCAAGGAAATAATATTCCAGGTGGGTATAACTCGGAAACCGTTAGACCGATTATGCCCAAAAACGAACTCAACTCTCCCTTTCGGATACGCAACCTACCCTGAAAATTGCAAGTCCCTATCTCCTTTCGTTCGAAAGTTATCGAGGCAACGGTCACCCATCTACTGAACTCACACAAGAATGCTCGAATCTTCAACAATATTCAACCGATCGTATTAAAACTTGAAACTTGGCAGTAGAGTAAGGTTATGAAGGCTCTAGCAAAATTTCAGCAATTTCAAACGAATAGTTACTGATATATAGAACTTTTTTTTTTTATTTTCAATGATTTATTAAAAATTTTCTACAAATGCTATCCTCACCAAATTTTGCAAGCATTTTTGAGTTGGCATTCTACAACTAATAACCATGTTTGAATTCAATCGGTTCAGGAACAAAAAACCACCAAATTTCAGAAAATTTCAGATGGCTATAACTCTAAAACCGTTTGGCCGATTATGCTCATAAACAAACTGAAATGTCGCGTTCTGGTGCACATCCTAACCTGAAAATTTCAAGCCGCTATCTCATTCCGTTCTCAAGTTATCGTGACAACAAAAATATTTTTTAATAATTTTTTTAAAATTTTCTAGCCATACGATTCGCACAAACGTTCACAAACGTGCTTAGGTTCATATTCTACAACCACCCACCAAGTTTCAGTTCGATCCGATTCATATTGGTTGAAAACAAAATTAATACTCGGAAACCACTGGGCCGATTATGCCCATTAACGAACTTGTCCGTCGTATTGGGATGCGCCACCTACCCTGAAAATTTCAAGTCGCTAGCTTTTTTCGTTCTCAAGTTATCGTGGCAACGGCCGGACGGCCGGCCGGACATAATCAAATTTGACCTCGAATTCTTCATTGGGGAGTCGAACTTAATCGTTTGAGACCATTTTTTTCAAAAAATTCGAAAGTTACAGACATTTGGGCAAAACTATAACGCGATGTTCCCCAGAACATTGGCGCTCTTGTTCAAACTTTGACAAATTATATCTGCGAAAGTATTGGTTTCTCAGAGTTGGGAATGATATTTCAATGGAATCTTACGATAGAACTGCATCATAAAATAAAATAAATTAAACAAGAATCCATTGATGTCATTCGCAACTCGGAGAAACCAATACTTTCGGAGTTATGATTTGTCAAAGTTTTAACAAGAGTGCCAAAGCTCCTGTCCACAGGGCTTTCCCAAATTTTATCATGAATACCCCCTTTCTGTTAAATAATGGATGATTCTTCATAAAAATCTAGTTGTGCTTATTCAAAGATATATTGAACGTAGATATCCTCAATATTATTCTGATATTCTAACTTCTGAAAAGCGATTCCGCCATTAGTACATCATGGTCGGACGACCATGCAGCATGGTCAACGTCTTCACAAATTCCAACCGAAATTTGGCCTCATATTCATAAGGTTCTGACTAGATAATAATTGTTATACCTACGCCTACAACTTCCAAATATTTCCAGTCTGAGCTCACTGTGGACTGATCATGAACACTACAAAAGTAACTGAACTGTTGTCCACTACAAGTGTTGTCGTCTGACATATGTTTCGAAAACGATGTTTATATTAACAATTCCAAAAATATTCTGGATTGCTTGCAGCAAAATATCTTTTGTTTTAACGATAAATATTATAAACAAACTTTCAGTACTGGTTGAAAATTCCAATAAATTTTACTTTGGGAACACTTGAAGGGATCGAACACTTCATCACAGAAGATGGAAACATCGTTACCGAAACATATGTCCGACGATAAAATTTGTAGGGTAGTTACTTCTATAGTGTAAATATTCATGACCCAATCACTGAATCTATACCTTGAGTCTCTTCATCACCTAATCACCTATAGTCTAAGATCGTTAATAACCCGAGTCGAATCTCGATCTACGCATCGAAGTGAAGTACAAGGTGCCACACGTGTGTACTACTATTTGGAGGACATATAGATTATATGTAGATCCCTATCGTAGCGATCTTCTCTCAGTACTGTCCAGGTTGAGCAGTCTGAGAAGTGAAAACTCTTGGCTTTTGGCGATCTCCCAGCGATATTATTATTATTATTATACTGATCCTCCTGGGTCTTCCACAAGGAGACCCCTCATAAGCTCTAAGAGCTTGCCCTGAGTTATCACAGCAAACCTCCCAAAATATGTCCAGGGTGGGCAGTTTAAGAACTTCCCCATGTGATGTATCTAAAATATTAATGGGCTCATCCCCTCTGGACGACATTTCGAGGATATATAGTGCCCTTGGAGACATCCCTGTGATATCGCAGTGAAACTCTCAAACTATTCCCAAGGCTGAGGTGTTTGGGAACCTCCTTATGCGATATCTCTGAGATGTTACTGGACTCATCCCCTGTGGCGGATATTTGGATGAGAAATAGATTTCTTGGTGGGCTCCCAGCGATATTCTAGTAAACCTCTCAGACTATTCCCCATAGTGAGGTGTTTGGGGTCTTCCCAATGTGATATCTCTGAGATTTTACTGAGCTTATCCCCCGTGGCGGACATTTGGACGAGATATAGAGCTCTTGGTGACCTCCCACCGATATCCCAGCAAACTTCTCAAACTATTACGCAGGGTGAGCTGTTTGGGAAGTGGGAACTTCCCGATTGCGATATCCCTGAGATGTTACTGGGCTTATCCCTTGTGGAGGACATTTAGAGCTGACCGAGAGCTCTTGGCGACCTCCCAGCGAACCTCTCAAGCTATTCCTCAGATTGAGCTGTTTAGGAACTTCCTAATGCGATATCCCTGAGATCTTACTGGGTTCAGCTCCTGTGGCGGACATTTGGAGCTGATAGAGAGCTCTTGGTGACCTCCCTGCGATATCGCAAAAGGCATCACAATATCCTGGAAAGAGCTCGTCGAGATATCTTTGGGAGGTCCCCGTGTTGCCTGGGGAGCTAGCAAACCATGCGTCTAACCTGTCTTCCACAAAGCTAGAACATTTTTAAATGATATTTCATTATCGGTCTATTAAGAAACTTAGTTCCATAGCCAAGTTCTAAATTCAAACACGATCGGATCTATAATGGTGGAAATATTGCTATCATTTCGCCAAATGTCTTTAATTCTCGAATTGTTTGCAGAAAATGGTCTCAGACTATTATGTCGACCCATTGATGAAAAATTCGAGGTCAAAATCGATTCTGCCCGCCCGGCCAGCCGTCCGTTGCCACGACAACTTTCAAATGGAAAGGGATAGCGACTTGCAATTTTCAGAGTAGACTGTACATCCGAATGGAGAGTTAATTACGTTGATGAGTACAATCGACAACAAATTTTATTGACAGATATGTATTTCCTCGATAACTCAAAACATGCAAATCTAAATCCAATCTAAATTTGATTAATACTCGTAGAATGCCAAGGCACTAATTTTTGCGAAATGTGGTAATCGTACCACTATAAAATAAAATAAAAATATTTCTTCAAAAATTTTGTATTACAGATAATATTAGTCAGATTCCTCTGAAATTCCGCACAAACCATCAAGCCGAATTTTATTTTTCCAATATCTTCAATAATACAGATCCGATCGAATTGAAATCTAGTACTCGATTGAAAAAAGATGGCTTGAAGGAGTAATATACAGGGTATTAATGAAAAGTTGCTCCATTGAATGCCAAACTTGATTTTTTAAAAGAGTAGACTGAGAATAAGGCGGCGCTGCAAGAATGCAATATTTTCGGAAAAAACACACATACGGGTTTCGTAGATCTGTTTTCGACCTGGTTAGTAAAATTTGTCTGAAAATATTCGTCGACTTTCTTACCAGCCATTACATAAGTGACTACCAGCCTCTATATTTTGGACTAGCAACCAGAGGTCCCGAGTTAATTCTCGAGCCTAGGGAAGAACTGTTTTCAACATGCCTTCAAGCAGCTGGACTGGGATAACAAAGGAGTCTGTATCGACGGAAAAATGCTCTCACACCTACGATTTACCGACGATATATTTCTAATAACAGACAATTTGGGAGATATAAGAACAATGATTGTTGAGTTAGATGCCGTTTGAAAAGAAGTCGGTTTAAACATGAACATTGGAAAGACGCATTTTATGACAAATTTGATACCAAGTGAAAGCCTAAAGGTTGGTACCGAAAAAAATACGAAATAATACTAGTCCATAAATATAAATACTTAGGCCATGAAATACAAATTGCCAGAGATAACCAAACCACTGAACTGCAAAGAAGAATTAACTTGGCATGGGCTGCATATGGAGCTCTATCAGACATCTTCAAGAGCAACATATCAAACCACCTAAAAAAGAAAACCTTCGACCAATGCGTGCTCCCAGTCATTACTTATGGTGCGGAGACACTATCCTTACTTAACCCAGGCCATAGCAAAGAAACTCAGAGTAGCCCAAAGAAGAATGGAAAGGTCGTTTCTAGGACTGACTCCCAGAGATAGAGTCAGAAATAAGAAGAAGGACAGGCATAACGGATGTTATTGAGCGCGTGGCTGGGCTGGCCATGTGGCCAGAATGACTGATGGGCGGTGGACCAGGAAAATAACAGAGTGGAGACCACGAGCAGACAGAAGGAGTAGAGGTAGACCACCAACACGCTGGACAGACGATGTCAAAAGAATCGCTCGCAACTGGATACAAGAAGCTCAGAACCGTCACAACTGGAGAATTTTGGGGGAGGCCTATGTTCAACTTTGGACGCTAAGGGCTGGATGATGATGATGATCTTGCAATATTGAATCCAATATACTATGAGAAATGCATCCACAGCATTTCTTTGCGTTTAATAAGTCATTTCGCTAAATATATTCTCCGAAATTTCCGCACCACTGACTCAAATATAAACCGAACCACCAGAATCAAAGGCCCAAATCCCATAGAGTAGGTAGATGGCAAATAGTCGATAAATATTTCTCCAAGAGTTGAGGTATGAGTTAAAATCATAAGGAAGAAGATATTCATTACGAACATACCGATAATTACACTGATGGATAAAAAAAGTGGAAAAGCCCTGTGGACAGGAGCTTTGGCGCTCTTGTTCAAACTTTGACAATTCATCTCCAAAACTATTGGTTTCTCAGAGTTGGGAATTATATCAATGAATTCTTGTAATAGGACTACATCATAAAAGATACTAAATCAAAATTAAATAACGAACTGATCCGAGATCTACTCTGAAAATTATATTATATCAATTGAAACTTAGCCAATATTCCGGTTTTGTTTTCACTGAAGATATTCTGAACCCAATTTGATAAACTTACCAAATTATATATTTCCATCATCATAATATGGATTATCCAAGAGCATATAGGGTAGGGGTCATTATAATATCCTATAATTGGTCATTTTGCATTCAATCATACTTTGTTTCTTAGAACAGAAATAGATAAGATGTATGGACAGTGAACACAGATAAAATTCGCATTGTATGAAAACATTAGTAAGCTTTATTATTGAAAATTTTGAAAAATCATTTCTCCAAAAGTATTAGATTATTATAGTTGAAAATGTTATTAATGGATTCTTATGATGAAATTGCATCTAAAAAAAATGGGTTCAAGCCCTGTGGACAGGAGCTTTCTGGCGCTCTAGTTCAAACAGACAAATTATATCTCCGAAAGGATTGGTTTCTCAGAGTTGGGAATTATATCAATGTATTCTTATGATAGAACTGCATCATAAAGGAAATTCAATTCAAATAATAGTTTATTTATCAGGATTAAATGAGCAATCTGAGAATGAGAACTGCACCATGGAAGAAATCAAATTAAAATAGCTGAAATGAATTTGACTCTCTCTTATAGAACAGGATGACATGTACGAGTATGAACACAGATCATATAATAAAGCTTAGATAGAACAATTATAATATTCTGTGAAAACATAGAAGTACGATTCATTATTGAAATTTCGAAAAATCATATCTCCGAAAGTATTAGCTTGTTGGAGTTGAGAATGATATCAGTGGATTTTTATGGTGAAACTGCATCTTAAATAAAAATTTAATTTGAAATTTGTTACTTGAAAAAAAAATTATTTTTCGTTACTCCGAAACCATATTGGGCATATTTTGCCCAATAACGAACTCAACCGAGATATTAATCTCCCTAACCTACTCTGTGAATTTCAACTGCCTAGCTCATTCCGTTCAAGAGTTATCGTAAAAAAAAAAATTTCATATTTCAAAATTTTTTTTTGACACTTTGCGGTAACCTGGTCAGTACAAAACTTCACATACGTATGAAGGTCATGATTCTACAATTTGATGCTAAATTTCAGATAGATCGAGAGATCGGATTAGGAAATGTTCATAAAAAATGTGTTTTACTAAAATCGGCCATAACTCCGAAACCGCTTGATGGATTTTGCCCATTAACGAACTTAGCCGAGATATTTACGCTCCAAACCCACCTTGCAAATATCAATCCTCTAACTCCTTTCGTTCGAGAGTTATCGTGCCTACGGCCGGACCGGCCGGACCGGCCGGCCGGACGGCCGGACAGAATGAATTTCCACCACGGATTCTTGATCAGTGAGTCGAACCAAATCGTTTGAGACCATTTTCATCGAAAAATTCCAAAATTACAGACATTTGGGCAAATTGATAAGCACTCAGTTCCGAGGAACTAGAGCGCCAAAAAATGAATTCGAAATTTGTGATGAAAAAAAAATTTTTTTTTTCGTTACTCCTAAACCATCCGGCCAATTTTGCCCAATAACAAACTTACCCGAGATATTTATATCCCAAACCTACTCTGAAAAGTTCAACTGTCTAGCTCATTTGGTTCGAGAGTTATCGTGTTAACGGACGGCCGGGCAGAATATAGATTTCAACGACGGATTATTGATCAGTGAGTCGAACCAAATCGTTAAAGACCATTTTCAGTCAAAAATTACAGACGTTTGGGCAAATTGATAAGCTCTCTGTTCCGAGGAACAAGAGCGCCAAAAATTGAACTAAGTAAATCTGAATATTTTGTCCGAAATTGGATTTACTTTTTCCAATAGTGGTTGTACTTTTTCTGAAATTGATGAAAGTACCTTTTCGAAATTGCTTTAACTTTTTTGCGCGTATGTTCTGGGGAACATCGCGTTATAGTTTTGCCCAAATGTCTGTAACTTTCGAATTTTTTGACGAAATTGGTCTCAAACGATTCAATTCGACTCCCCAATGAAGAATTCGAGGTCAAATTTGATTCTGTCCGGCCGGCCGTCCGGCCGTCCGTTGCCACGATAATTTGAGAACGAAAAGAGCTAGCGACTTGAAATTTTCAGGGTGGATGGCGCATCGCAATACGACGGACAAGTTCGTTAATGGGCATAATCGACCCAGTGGTTTCCGAGTAATAATTTTGTTTTCAACCAATATAAATCCGAATTGAAACTTGGTGAGTAGTTGTAGAATATGAACCTAAGCACGTTTGTGAAATTTTGGGCGAATCGTGAGGCTAGAAAATTTTAAAAAAATTATTAAAAAATATTTTTGTTGTTACGATACCTGAGAACGGAAAGGGATAGCAGCATGAAAATTTCAGGTTAGGTTGTGCATCTGAATGCGACATTTGAGTTTGTTTATGAGCATAATCGGCCAAACGGTTTTAGAGTTATAGCCATGAGAAATTTTCTGAAATTTGGTGGTTTTTTTTTCCTCATTAACTCGAAAAATACTAAACCGATTGAATTCAAACTTGGTTATTAGTTGTAGAATGCCAACGCGAAAATGTTTGCAAAATTTGGTGAGGATAGCATTTGTAGAAAATTTTTAATAAATCATTGAAAAAAAAAAAAAAAATTCTATATATCAGTAACTATCCGTTCGAAATTGCTGAAATTTTGCAAGAGCGTTCATAACCTAACTCTACTGCCAAGTTTCAAGTTTCAACACAATCGGTTGAATATTGTTGGAGATTCGAGCATTCTTGTGTGAGTTCAGTAAATGGATGACCGTTGCCTCGATAACTTTCGAACGAAAGAAGATAGGGACATGTAATTTTCAGGGTAGGTTGCGTATCCGAAAGGAGAGTTGAGATTGTTTTTGGGCATAATCGGTTTAACGGTTTCCGAGTTATACCCACCTGGAATATTATTTCCTTGATAACTAAAAAAATAAAGATTCGATTGAATTGAAGCTTGGTAACTAGTAGTAGAAAATCAGCATAAAGACGTGTTTAAAATTTTGTAAGAACCGTACCCCTAGAAAATTTGAATTAAATGACGAAAAAAAAAAATTTAAGAACCGCACCCCTAGAAAATTAAAAAAAAATCACGAAAAAAAAATTGGTTCAAGCACTGACGTGAAGTCAGAAGCTTTTGCGCGTATGTTCTATTGTCCATTCTTCTGTATTGGACACCCTTAATCGAATTTACCATGGTTAATTATGTTGTCCATTCTCCTGTATTGGACACTTAATTCGAATTTACCATGGTAAATTCGAAATAAGAGTGTCCAATATAGGAGAATGGACAACATAATTAACCATGGTAAATTCGATTAAGGGTGTCCAATACAGAAGAATGGACAATAGAACATACGCGCAAAAGCTTCTGACTTCACGTCAGTGCTTGAACCAATTTTTCCGAAAATGGTTTTACTATTTCCGAAAAAATTTTTGTGTCAAGAATTTTCGTCGATAATGGTCTCAAACGATCAGGTTCGACTCACTGATGAAGAATTCGAGGTCTAATTCGATTATGTCCGGCCGTCCAATGCCACGATAACTTTCGAAATGGGAGAGATTACGACTTTTCAGGATAGGCAGTGCATCTCAATGCGACGGTAATTTCGTTAATTGGCATAATTGGCCAATGGTTTCGGAGTAATACCCATATGGAATTTTGTTGTTATTTCCCAATAACTCGAAAAATACAGATGTTATCGGGAAACTTAATAATGAGTGGTAGAATACCGACGCGCAAATTTTTTTTTTTTTTTAATTAAAATTTTATATTCCAGCAATTATGTCAGATTCCACTGCAATACCGCACGAACACTCAAGCTGCATTTTATTTTCTCAATATTTCCAAAAATACAGATCCGATAGAATTGAAATTCAGTAGGTACTTGATTGAACAAAGACGGCTTAAAGTCACTTGAGTTCAGTTATTGTTCATTATTTTCAACCCATTTCCTCATAGGGTGAATAATTCTGAACATTAAATTTGTCCCTCCCATACAAGTTAATAAACAAACAAATGGGTCATAGAGGAATGAGGATTTAAGTTTGTAATTTGAATTCACATTTATTTATAATTCGTTTACAGCTCTGATTTTCTTGATTCACAATTTTCATGACTTCACAGTTCTTGGAGAGCCCTGAAATGATGACCTATTCTTTTTCTCTTTTATCTATAGGTCGTTCCCTACGGTCCTTTATTAGTTCCTCCAGGTCGTGAATAATAGCCCGCCTGATAATTTTGTACATTATTGCAATATTCACAGTATCCTGGTGAACCTTGTGCACCTGGTGCTCCTCGCAAACCTGGGGGACCTGAGGACGTGACACATAAATTTACCAGTTATAATTTCCTTTTTGGCTTATGAACTCACCAGGCATTCCAGATTCACCTCTATCACCAGTCTTTCCCTGTAAACCTTCCCCTGGTGGTCCCTGTATTCCTGAAATTAATTGAATTATGCCTGTTAGTACAGTCATAAGATGTGCAGAAATCTGGCGGGAATTACTAAGGTCTGCATTCCAAAAATACTGAGATGAATGTAGATCATGATAGTGGCACCTATCATTATCTATTGGGCAGAGTTCTTAAAATTTTCGACCCATCTCCATCTGGTGATATTTCACACCAAACTTTTAAAATATCCGATTACGGCATTTTTCGTCCAAGGCAACACAGACCTTGCAGAGAGATCTTTGAGAGGTTGCAATGAGGATGTAACGTGAGCCCCTTAAGATGTCACACAGATAACCAGAATAGGTATTCTATTGCGAGCTCCTAAAGTCAACGCTCAACGCAAGTATAGCGATTAGCGAGAATAAGAAATTCCTATTTGCGGAGTTCCTAACATATGTAACCAGAATAAAAAGTTCCTATTGCGTGTTCCTCAAGCCATCGAAAGTGCAACGGGAATGGGAATTTACTTTTGCGAAGCTCCTCAAGATATCGCACATTTAACCAGAATATGACATTTATTGCGAGTTCCTTAAGTTATCGCAGTAAAGTTCAACAAGAATAAGAAATTAGGCAGGGTGATGTAGGAATCTACTTCATCCCTAGCCACTTCTCGTTTCCACTGGTAGATGGCGCAATTATGTACGCCGTACCCGGAAGAACGACCACACCGTCAATAACTCGAGTCGTATCTGGAATCGTAAGATTCTTAAGGGGTTAGCTCTGGGTTAATTAGCAACGGACTCTCGGGCGCTCTGGGTGAGAGCAGGTAGCTAACAGCAGGTAGCTAGCAGCTAACGTGCTAATGACAACACTCCACAAGGTAGAATGATACGTAGACAACATCAAATAGATATTTCGGAGGCTGCCACAACGGCTGAAGAACTATTATGTGGCTCAGGAATAGATGACTCTGTAAGTAATTGAATAATACGTAAATTGAGTTAAAACTTCGAATGCGTTTTTCTCAAAACTACGGTTTTTAAACTGGTGACCACTGCATCTTGAAAACCGCTTGGTAGATTCTAATGAAATTTACACAGCTATTCGAAAACATGAGAGACTCGTGCCTGATCGAAGGATTTCCTTTTTTCTTTTAATTTCGAATTTTTATAAACAATTAACTGTTGGTTTTTTCCCGAGAATATGGAAAAAATTTTCTTGAGGCTACCATTTAGTTAATATAAAAGAAAAGAAAAAAAGCTCCGATCAGGCACAAAATTATCTTTTAATAAAAATATTTTTTTTTTGTCCGATTGATTTCTGATGAATCTCCAAGGATAAGTGATGGTCACCGCAAGGAGCTTCGGTTGGAACTGGATCAACACAAACAGCCATTACTTTCAAAATTATTAATATTTTTTTCTGAAATTTCTGTCAAATCAAGTCGAAACCCTATTTGATGATACCATATTTTTACTTTTATAAAATAAAATAATCTACTGGCAAAAAAAAATTATTTAAAATTGTCATGTTTTGACGCTTCTGACTACACCTAACCCCTTGTGAAGTATCCTGCGCCTCACGTCTACAGCATATTTGCAGGAGATATAGGTCCATATTCATTATTCAAACGATATTCTCACAGTACTACCCAGGGTGAACAGTTTGAGAAGTTCTCGATGTTGATAATGTTGATATATCTGAGACGTTTGGTTCCATCCAGAATGACGTCAAACTAATAGAGTGTATTGGGCTCATCCCCTGATGCGGGCATTTGGAGGAGATATAGAGCTTTTGGCGACCTCTCAGCGATATCACAGCGAACCTCTCAAACTATTCCCCAGGGTGAGCTGACTTCCTCGCGATAACGTAAAAGGCATCACAATATTCTGGCAAGTGCTCGCTGAGATATCTTAGGTCTCTGTGTTGCCTGGGGTATAGCTAAGCTAAGTAGATACATCTATTGATACATTCTGGTAGCAAAATATCATTGTATGATTCATATCGGCGTTACTGAAGAATAACGTAATGTCATTTGGTGAAGGGAACATTATTTCAGACGCCAAAAATATGAAGGGTTGCTATTCAGTTTATTTTTTTTTCCAGCGACTAGTCAATAGAGCCAGTGAGTGTTTTTTACCTGGAGTGCCTCTTGGTCCAGGTGGTCCTTCTACTCCAACACCTTCCGATCCCCTTTCTCCTTTTTCTCCTTGGTCGCCCTTAGGTCCGGTTGAACCAGGTGCTCCTTGGGGACCCGGTAAACCCATGAAACCTCTGTCACCAGGTAATCCTGGCATTCCTGAGTCACCTGAGAGACAAATTCACACCAATACATATGTCAGTTTCAAAATTACTGATGGAGAGCTGCTGAAGAGTTAAGCAGTAGTTTGCATCTTCAAGTGGTGAAAAGATATTATATCATGCATGTTTATGAATATTAAACTTATAATGGAAATCTACTTTTCTGGGAAATTAATTAGCAAAACTATTGGATTGATTCATGTTTCGATGGTGAAATCTACGGGCATTTGATAGATCAGTGTTTATAAAGGCGTGCTAGTGCTCAGAATTCTTCCTGAATCAATCTCAGATTTTGGTGAGTAAGAGAACCCCACCCACTGCCGTTACAACGTTTGCATTCCTGGAGATGAGCATTGGCATGATAAAATAATCTCAATAGGTACTCTAAGACATCTACATTCATCTCATGTTTATACATAGATGTATAAGGCGAATCAAGAAGATCAAGTGGTGTAGTTTGTATATAGAGTTATCAGACAAATATGCCTTCATGCTAGCAATGGCTTTTTTCTACTGTGGCAACGTATAAGAATGAATATACTGTGACTGTAGTTACTGCAATCCCACTTCTCCAGTCTCCGAAGAAGCTCTTCCACGAAAGGGGGGGGGGGGGGTTAGGATTTCACCTTGTGGACAGAATATCTCAATTGAAACTATCACAGCCTTCATTCTCTGCGGGTACTTTCCGATCCAAATGCATGTAATGGATCTATTTAATGATGGGAGTGTCAATCCGTTTACTCTTAGTGGCCCTTTCTATGGATGAGTGGTTGGTATTATCAAAAATACCTTCCACATCCACAAACTTATAGAACCTCATTCCCGGATTGTAACAATCAAATTTACCCACCTTCTACACATTTTCTGAAGGTACAAATATAGTGGAGCGGCGAGGTAAGAGGCAAGCGGGTAAGAGGCAAGCACTCAAACACTCGGTCCAGGTCATCCTGAACTGTAGAAGAAGCTGCCTCACCAAATATTTTGAAGTCATCAGCGTAAGCGGACCACGCGGACGATACCACCCGCGGAAGATCAGCAACGTAGACAAGAAAGAGCAGCGGCCCAAGGACGGAACCCTGTGGCACGCCACTAATAACTTGCCTAGGACTAGATAGAGATGTTCCAACTCTCACCGAAAACTCACGGCCACTCAGGAATGACTCTATCCACTGGAGCAGCTCTCCTCGGATGCCGAAATGATCGAGTTTCTTGAGAAGTCTCTTTATGGGCACGCGATCAAATGCTTTAGAGAAATCTAAATAGACAATATCTACCGGGGAATTAGACTCAAGGGACTTAGTCCATGAATTCAAAGACTGAAGCAAGCACGTCATCACTGAGCTACCAGGAACAAAACCGTGCTGAAAATCGGGAATAGTTTTGTTTGATAATAAAAAGGGAACCATGATTGAGCAGATGATTCTTTCGGCAACCTTTGCAACAATGGATGTCAAGCTGATAGGGCGATAGTTAGATGCAGAATGTCTGTCCCCTGATTTGAAAATAGGTGTAATCCTTGCCATTCGCCATTCCTTCGGTACCTGGGCAGAACTTAAAGAGGAACGGATGATCTTTGTAAGGGGAATACTGATATGAGTGGCACATGATTTGAGTACACCAGCAGGTAGATTATCCGGCCCAGGAGCACTAGAAGAATCGAGCTTGGACAAAAATTCCTTCACTTCCTCCTCAGTCACCTCAAAAGAGTTCAGGAAGGATGCAGATCGCTGAGCTCCAACATCCGGTACGACACCGGGTGGCTCAAAGGTGAATGCCCCTGCAAAGCTCTCAGCAAAAGTTGTTGCCGTCTCATTATCACTGCAGCAGACAGAATCAGGTGATTTCCGCAAAACAGGAATGGACACCCTCGAACCGAGCACAGAACGCACATGTTTAAAAAATTTCTTTCGATTTTTTGAGGAGACCAATCGATTCTCGTAATTTATCTTAGCAGTTCTGAGACTCATACTGACAAAGTTGGAGTACTGGCGGTGAGTGTTATAACTTTCCTGCGTTCTATGTCTCAAGTAACGCTGCCAGAGATTTTTTCTGGCACGGACCTGCTCCATGATGTGGTCAGTGATCCAAGGCTTAGATGGATTTAGTATGCTGAGTTTAGTGCGCGTACAAAATTTGACCTCCTCCATAAGCCGACCCCTGAATGAAACCCACATAGAGTCAATGTTTTCACAATCCAGTACCTCATCCCAATCAATGCGTGACAAACGATTACTCAGCTGGACATAGTCAACTATTGTGCAGTACGTTTTTGTTGATCTCGTTATCGGTATGGAAGAAAACTGTATCCCAGCAGTTATAACGCAATGGTCGGATCTGCCAATCGGCGCGTAATACCGTATATCGCAGATAAGGTCCCGATCGTTGGTGATTAGTAGGTCCAAAGTAGATGGATTTTGGTCTGAACCTTAGACTATATAAGTAGAGACACCATTATTTACATTGAAAAGTGTAGACTCTGAAACTTCGAGCTGGTCGATTGTAACGTATACTGGTCCATTGATGCTGTTCCTATATTTTCATGTTGCCAAACTGAGCATATTGTAGGTTGCACTACTGGCTAATTATTATACACAAAAACTGTTTCCATCATTTTAAAATATAAATTTGATATAAAATCACATTAGTTTGAATTGAGACAGTCTTTTCGAGTATATTAGCAATAATTAAATCAAAGAATATAGTTGATTATATGATAGAGGCCATTGAGCGAAAGAAATTCAGGCGAGAGTAATGCAACACCGCTCATTTCTTCTGCATCAGATTCGGACAGAGTGAAGAACGTTGACGAATATCTCTCTCTCTCCGCATATCCTCCAAACAACAAGTTGCCGATGTTCTGACGGTGAAAAGTACTTAAATTTCAGGATATTTGTTAGAGTCAGTACTAGGTTTTTCATATTTATTCCTTATATTATTTAAGACCATCCCAAAAATGGTTCGTAAATGTGAAGTTTGTGGAAAAACCAAGGATTCCAGTTCGAATTTATCGTTTCATAGGTAAGTTTAATGTTAGAACAGAAGCATCAAGTCGTTTCGGAGTTCAGTAGCGTAGGAACTGTAAATCAAAAAGTTTTCAGTGAAAATAAATATTAGAAAATTATAATTTTTTGAATGCAGCTTCCCAGATGACGATGAAAAGAAGCGAATTTGGGCTTCCCTTTTGGGATGGACAACTATCTGCTCCAAGAGAACAATATTAATCTGTTCAGATCATTTCAATCCTAACGATATTGGAACCAGAGCAGATGGGAAAAGATATCTTAAACCAGATTCCTTTCCATTAACTCAACATTCAATATTTGAAAATTCTAATATAAGGTAGGTAATAACAATCTTTTGAACGAGTTCTAAACCCAATTCGTTATTTTGGACCAAATCTATGATAGAATTATTATCCCACTGATCAGAAGAGAATGTGCAACCTTTTTATTTATTTGATTCCTCTAGTAAAGTAGTCCAACTCCATTCTGCATGCTTTATAAATAAAATTGGAGGGAGAAGCGTAGAGGGATAGAGAAAAATTTGCTTTATCGAACCAAATCACATGGCTAGGGACCAGAGTGTATCTTCAAGAATTATTACATGAAAACAATACATACTTTAAGGTGTATCTATATTGGATATTTTTCAGCGATAACTCCTCGAAGACAGAAAGCAGCCTAAGTGAACAAGAGAAGTAAGTCATTATGATACAATTTTGTGAAGTCACTTCAAATTCATTCTTCTTCAATTGAAAATTCTTCATTCAAAAAATCCAGAACTTTCTTTGATATGTGTTTGTATCCAGTGAAAAAACAATTAAACTGTTTTAGCAAGTTGTAGGTATATAATATTCATTACCCATTCTAAATTTTCCAGAACTTTGTGGGCATCAAGTTTTAATCCTGATGAGAGTAAAGCTGACCAGGGAAATTCTTCATCCACACTCACAGCATCAGAATTTGAAAATGAAGCAAGCAAGTTGGAGTTTGTTGAACCAAATTCGGAGAAAATACCCACTAAAAAGAGGTAATATTAAATTCATATTATATCAGAACAAGTTAGGTGGAATGTGGATAATACGTTTTGAATTATTTGAAAAATACTCAACTTTACTTCATTTATTTCAGAAAGAGAAAATACATTGGGGATTTGTCCAGCAGTGACTTCTCAACACCAGAGAAAAGGAGGAGGAGTCTTCAAAATGTGAAGAGAGTTATTTCGAAGCAAAGAACAAAAATACGTACTTTAACAGCTAAAGTACAGAGACAGAAATTCAGGATAACTACCTTGAAAAATTTGGTGTCATCACTGAATGAAAAATATCGTCTCACAGAAGGGTCCCAGCAGGCAATATTAGTGAGTAGATATTACCTGTATGTTATCAAATGTGTGGACATATTTTAGAATTAATCTTTCATAATATTCTATTTAATTCCCTTCACCAATCTCCTTACAATGGATGTTATTCAATAAGTAATATTATTTTCTTGCAGGCATCTGTCCCCAAAACGGCAGGAAATATTTTCAGGCGGATGATGAGAGGACCAAGCAGACAAAAATATGATCCCAGTTTAAGAACATTTGCTTTGACGCTGGCTTTTTATTCTCCTAAGGCTTACAATTATGTAAGGAGAACTTTCAATGGCAGTCTTCCCCATTTAGGAACCATTTCTAAATGGTATCAGGCAGTCGATGGAAGTCCAGGGTTTACTAAAGAATCTTTAATAGCCATATCTTTGAAAATAAGCACCTCCACTGATCCTGTGATGTGCAATTTAGTCATGGATGAGATGTCTATTAGACAACAAGTAGAATGGACAGGGAAAAAATTTAGTGGGTATATTGATGTGGGTACAAATCTCGACTCTGATGATTTACCTGAAGCGAGGGAGGTATTGGTATTCATGCTTGTGTGCATTCACAGTTCCTGGAAGATACCCATTGGATATTTTCTCCTTAATGGCCTTTCAGCAAATGAAAAGGCCGAGTTAGTGAAAAAGTGCCTGGAGTTCATTAATGGCAGTGGGGTTATTATTACTTCCCTTACTTTTGATGGCACAGCTACTAATATCTCAATGGCAATGAAATTGGGAGTGAATTTGAGTGATCATTCCAATTTGAAAACTTTTTTTGTGGACCCAAATACAAAAAGAAACATTTTCATTTTTTTGGATGCATGCCATATGCTGAAACTGGTCAGAAATTGTTTTGCCTCACAAAGTGGCATAAAAGATGCCGAAAATAGAAGCATAGAGTGGAATTTTGTTTCCAAATTAGTTGAAATTCAGAACAAAGAAGGGCTACATGCAGCAACCAAACTTAGACTGAGGCACTTGCAATGGTCAAGGGAAAAAATGAAAGTTCGTTTGGCTACCCAGACATTGAGTAAAAGTGTCAGTGATGCTATTAAATTTTTATGGGAAGACATGAAGTGCCCAGAATTCGAAGGTTCTGAAGGTACTGCTGAATTTATTCTGAATTTCAATAATTTATTTGACATGCTGAATTCTAAGAATAAATTTGCCAAGTATAGTTTCAAGAAAGCATTTTCTGAAGAGACAGCAATTTTTTTCTTGGAATTCATTGAAAAAATGAGAATATACATATTGGGTCTACAATTAAATAACATTCCCATTTTACAAAGCCAGAGAAAAACAGGCTTTTTAGGACTAATGGTATGTATGGAGAGCTTAAAGAAAATGTATTTTGAGTATGTCATTCAAAAGAAATACTTGAAGTACATTTTAACCTATAAGCTTTCCCAAGATCACCTAGAATTATTTTTTGGTGCCATCAGGAGTAAGGGCGGTTATAATAACAATCCAACTGCCAGGCAATTCGAGGCATCATACAAGAGGCTACTGATCCACAGTGAAATAAAGGCATCAGATACCGGTAATGCCATTAATTTGGAAATGGTGACAATATTGACTTGTGGGTCAGGAAAAAAAATTACCATTAATGAATCTGGAGAAAATTTGGAGGAACAGGAGGAGTTTTTATCATTCATGAAGAAAACTAGGGAAGATATAGAAAATTATAACTTCCATAATAGTATGGCATGGAATCTGACCATGTATGTTGAGGATGTTGTTGGTTATATTTCTGGTTTTGTCATAAGAGGTGTACTTAAATGCATTACTTGTATTAAATGTGCAAATATTTTAGAGAGCAATTTGACTCTGTCTGCTCTACAGAGGAAAAAAGCCTATGGCAACTTGCATAAAGCAAGTGAAATGGTCATAGATGTTTGTAAGGCTGCTGAAAAATATTTCAGGTTTTACGACAAGACCACAGGTGTGTTGAAATCTAAAGGTCAAAATCCTATTACGCCTCTGTTGACAAATACCATGAAAAATTTACCTTTGACAACATTTGAAGCCTTCGGGGATCATCTTTATGATGATGATCCCCTGGAGGGCCACTGCATGGACATGATCAAACTCCTCCTGAAAAACTACTTTAAACTTCGGATTCATTATGAAACTGTTAAATGCCTGGAAGCGGTTAGGAAGAATAGGTCAAGAGCCTTGCTTACAAAAATTATTCTTTTCAGGAATGAATAATTTTTTTTGTTATTATTATTCACTTCACTACAATCTCTAACCAGAGCACAGGAATTTTTTTTTATTATTATTTTTTTAGTTTTTGTGTATATGTATTTATGTAATTTGTGCATATATATTTATGTATATATTGTATTGTGTATGTATATATTGTATTGTGGATACAGTGCGCGTCAAAATTATGGAACAAATTAATTTTCTCAGAAGGAAAATATTTGGCAACAAAATCCTGAAACAGTTCAGTTGTTGTTTCACTTTTACTAAATTTTTATGTATTTTCAAAGGATTTTTGTTGCACCCTGTGCCATCCCCATCAACCCTCTAAATTTTTTGAATAGAGAATGTGGGTCATGTGGTACTTTTTTTGGCAAGGTCTTTATATCTTCTTTACGGACGTGCAGAAATTTTCAAGAAAACAATTTTCTTTTTTGAAAAGTAAGTAGTTGAAAGAGGTTATCAGTATGTGGACTTTGTCATGGCTTATTTACTTTTTTTTCACGTGTGGGGGTTGGAAGGGGTTGAAAGTTGTGCACGAACAAAGTGCACATACTGAAAGCCTCTTTGAACTAACTGTTTTTCAAAAAAGAAAAAAATTTTCTTGAAAATTTCTGCACGACTGTAAAGAAGATACAAAGACGTAGCCAAAAAAGTACCTCATGACCCACTTCCCATACTCAAAATATTTAGAGGGTTGATGGCGATGGCACAGGGTGCAACAAAAATGCATACAAATTTGGTAAAAGTGAAACAATCGACCTGTTTCAGGATTTTGTTGCAAATATTTTTCTTCTGAGAAAATGAATTTGTTCCATAATTTTGATGCGCACTGTATATATTTATGTAATATTTTGTGTATATATATTTATGTAATATTTTGTGTATATATATTTATGTAATATTTTGTGTATATATATTTATGTAATATTTTGTGTATATATATTTATGTAATTTTTTTATGTTTATTCAATTTTTGTGAATATGTCTCCGTAAATAAACTAAGAAATGAAGTTATTATTTTATTTTCATATAATGATGAGTGTTACAATATAATACTTCTCTGATTAATTCAAATGAAAAATTATAACTGAAATTGAATTATTTAAGTTCTTTCAACGGGAACAATGAAAAATGTAATATTTGTAAATATTTCCATTGAAATTACAGTGCGATTCTCAAACTTGGATTAAATTCTGTGAATCAAAAACACTTGTTTTGTGGTAAATATGCTCGGACAGATCGATTAATAATTTTCAATTGCGCTCCTTTTGATATAAGAAGATTTACAAGGTGTCTCAAATTTGAATTATGACATCAATGATTTTTTTGATGGCAATCCGAATGTTTTTCTGACTATTCTCGAAGGAGGTACATCAAGTTAAACATACGTACCAATTAATATCTTTTTATTCTGTTCAAAAATGAAGAAATCTTTTAAACAGATATCTCAAATTTGAGACACCGTATAACATTTTCTTTCATAAAGAGGAGCGTAAATTGTAATAACTGCCCGAAAATATTTACCTTAAAAAACTGTCTTCGAATTACTGAATTTATTAGATTAGTTAGATAATCGTAGTGTAATTTCATAGAAAATATTTAAGAAATGTAAAGAACGATTAACTTCTCAGTCAGGATTACCATTTAAAAAAAGGTATCGCAGGTTTTTGCTGAATTCGAACGATATCTGTAGGATAGTTTCTGAGAGAGAATTTTTTCTTTCTTAATTGCGATCCCACAAAATTTTGCATAAATCTTCGTGTCGGTATTTTTCAACTAACCACCTCGCTTTAATTCGATCCGATCAATATTTTTCGAGTAATCGGAAAAACCAAATTTCAGATTGCTATAATAACTCTGAAACCACTAGATTTTGTAGATTTTGCCCATTAGCGAACTTACAGACATTTGAACGCACCAAAAATTATCTATGATATAATATCTCAAATTTGTGTCACGCTGTGCGATATTTTCTTACATTTAAAATAATAACCGATCTGTCCGACCATATTTACACCAAAAACAATGTCTTTGATCTACTGAATGTATTCCAAGTTACAAACTCGCACTGCATATTGAAAGCTTTACTCATTCATTTCTGAATAACAATAATGTCGAACGAAAGGAATGACTCCAAATCGCACGCCCATGCTCATCCATAACAAAGATTTAATGCGATGTTGCCAGTGTTCATTAGTGAACAAAGAGATCCGATCTTTTATCCTTGTTCCACTCATTGTATAGACTTTCAATGTAGGAGCCAAAACAAATCAAGATTTTACGAGGTAATGTGCGGTCTACTTATAATACGTCTATGGTCTGAACAGTATCTGGTTGGACGATCGATAAGCTGGCAGAGACAGGCTTCCTCAAGGGCAGAGAGGAATAACTGAGATGGTGAACTCCATGAGCGGTTTCCAACATCCGTCCAAGCTATATCGGGGTAATTGAAGTCGCCAGCTATTACCAGGTTGCGATTGCTCTGCGATAGTGACGTCAGAAGATTACAGAAGGGGACATCCGAGGCTGAAGCACGAGGTCGGTAGATGCAGCCAATCATTGCAGAAAAATGACGAGTTGTTAGTAGGAGAAACAAGTTATCGATTCCAGGTAAATTGTGAACCTGAACTTCGACCTTGAAAGAACTCAACACTTCTTCAGCAAGATAAATACACACCCCATCATGACCTCTGTATACAGTACCATCACATCGATATAGTCTGAACCCAGGGATATCGTAGCAAGCATCTGGAATACCATCATGAAGCCAACTTTCAGTGATGCAAATAATTGTGGGCTTCAGTGAAGAGACAGTCACACAGATTTCATCTAATTTGTTCTTAATGGATCTTGGATTGGTGTACATGATGGTCACATTATGAGGAGAGCCATTTAGTTTTTTTGACCTGAGAAGCCTCCTCCATTCACGACAGTCGGGTTGCCCTTAATATATTTGATTGTGAGATCATTCTCTCCCTGAGATTGCCGTGTCTTCAATTCATCTCTAGCTCTCTGCAAACAAGCAGATTGATGAGGAGTTACATCATCAGACACCGCTATTCTGCCGAAGACCGACGAAGTTGACAAGAGCTTCTTATTTCTCAAGATGGTCAAGGCTGTAAAAGAATTAGAAAAGCGAACAACGAGAGGTCTCGGATGCTGCCCTGATCTCCTCCCAATCCTGCTATGCGATACGATATGACTTTCACCAGCAGGATATATATGGCTGACAACATCACGGACCGCGCGATCATCCGCCAGACCATCAGGTGACTCGGGCAGGCGCCGAAGAATGACATTGCTAGATCTCCGCAACCTATCCAGGATCTCCGAAGAATCAATATCTCCACCACCCCTGCGAGACTCCAACCTTGGCCAAAACTTCGCCTGTCTTATACTGAAGTCCTGTCACATCCTCCCTCAAAGCACCCAGACCATCCGTCAGCAATGATAACCCAGTTTCGCAATGCTTCAGCCGTGACTCGTGCCCGTCCAACATAGCTTTATTCTGCTCAATATCTGAGCTACATTTAGCCACTTGGCTTGATAAGAGTTCCTGTGACATCTTGATGGAATTTATGTCTTCTTTGATAGATACCACGTTGGTTGTAAGGCAGTCCAACTTAGCCATCAACTCCCTAAAATGACGCATTGTAAGTGGCGCATCATCCGTCTCTGCTCGATGTAAAGATGACGGAGGGCAACCCGCGATAGCATGAGAGGGAAGGACACCCTTTCCTCGCCGTGATTTAGAGCAATATTGACAAACCCAATTCGAACCCAACTCCTCCATAGATCTCTTGTCATTGAGCGTAATATTAGCGCAGGAGAGGTGAAATATACTTGTGCACAGAGAACACATGATCGTCTCAACCCCCTGATTCACTGCTTTAGAACAGGGGTGACAGGAAGGCATATTGTGAATTTGTTTGAACACAAGTGAGAAAGAACGTAACGTGTGTGAGACGCATAAGGGAGATATCACTTTGCGTCGATGTTGAACTGCAGCAGCGGCCGCGCTCCAATGCAACTAAAGCGGTAATCGACGTTGGGATCTAACGGATTAGTCACAGGTCACAGGGTAGTGGAAACAGTTATCGACTCTTCACTTTCTTGGGCCTGTAAGAAAGACTTGCACAGAAATGGGAGGGCCACGGAAACATGAACAACTGATAGAAAGGATAGATTCGACTTAATAGGTTAGATTTTATAGGAATGAAAATTCTTGAACACGGTTATGATCTTCAGTTACCGCAGTCGCAAAACAACACGCTCACTTCTATCAAATCGATATCGTCGGCAGACAAAAGTAAACAAAATGAAAAAATACCAAATCGTAATACAAACTAAAGAGACCAACAAAAGCGGGGCAAAAAGTTATATGCGCAGAGTAGTACTGTTAACTTGGTACCTGGATGAGAATGCAATTCTTGATATACACTTCAATCAAACACCTCGAAAATAAAGGAGCACCATGAAACACGTCTTTACAGCTGTACAATATGGAATGCACCATTATGTTGCAAGCTTAGACTCATATCCACAAGGATACAAATTGATGCATAGAGGACTGAGAATTGAATGAACGTGGTTGTCGCATGCTGAGGTTTGGTTTAATTGAATCATTGGTGCCTTCGACATCAAAGTTGCTCAATATATACATGGAAACAGTATCGGAGATGATGGCACCGAGTGAGAGACTTGCTGATGTAGCATCATCATCATGAATTGCCAGAAGAAGATAGGGCAGTTTATATATAGATGACCTCTTCTAAATGTTCAGCTTGTGGAATTTTACCCCCCTGTGCTTGTTGTATTTGATCATCCGACGGGTTTTTTCCCTGTTTAATCTTTGATCAGTCGTATTGGTGCTGAGTCCTCTCAGTCTTACTAGTCATAGTAATTCCTAAAGCTCTGGTCTGGTGGTTGGTATATTGGTAGTGGTCGATATATTTATTTCCCTAGTATGCCATAGAAATGTAGTATACAGGGTGGTCCATCGAAAACTTAACACCTCGATTTTCTTTTCCGAAGAACTTTTCCGCTTTTTTCATCACCATAACTTCAACCCCCTAACATGGGTGAGCATAACCCCTCGAATTTGAATAAGGATGTGCGCTGTTGCGATAACTAATGAAGATCGTATCGAGTACTATCTGACCCTGAAATTTCACTTCAAAATATCCATCGATAATGAAATAACAGCGAAAATAGTGAAAGAGGCAATATGGAATTTATCTGGAGCATATTATTCGTATCCGACACATTTCAAAGGTATGTACCTAATAGTTATGTTGTTAAGTTTTTGTCCAAAAAAGTAGACGGACCATGTTTTTTGATCTACCTTAGTCGATCATGAATTTTTAAGAACGTTACAAGTGTGCCAAAGCCATTGTAAATTTGTAGTAGAATTAAAATGGTGTATTCCGTAGAAGAAAGTGTGGAAATGATAACATTGTTTGTTAGGAATAACGACTCTGCGCGAACAACAGCGGCTTTGTATGACGAACGACATCCTGGAAAAAATGTATCCGCTGCTTACGTTGTGCAACTGGTTGCCAAATTTGACGCTACCGGTTCAGTCGGAAACAAAAAGAAGGTGCATGAAAGAGACGAAGCGAGAGACATGGCCGACTTAGGTCATGTAGCAATGGATCCGACCTTGAGTACTAGGAAATTGTCCGTTGTATCTGGTGTTTCACGCACAACAATCATGAGAATCCTGAAACAACATAAATTCCATCCTTATAAGATACGATTTGTTCAGGAACTGAATGAGGATGATCCCGATTACCGACTCCAGTTCTCTGAAGTGTAGTGTTGAGTAGGACACGACTTGAAAAAGAGTTTGTAAGAGTAGCCTCTTTTTTGTCCTGAGCCAGTACAATGTCCCACTTCAAAAGAGGCGAGGCGTACTGAACCATTTGAAGTTATTATAGTACGAATTATGCGCGCCTCCTGGCGCCTCAAATGTTAGACGCGACGTGCTTTTGTCACTGCGGTATTGATGAGTAAGCTCTCTAGGAGGTTTGTCACTCGAACTTGGAAAGTTGTAAGAGTGCTTAGCTTATGTAATGAGGGTTTCGGCAAGAACATATCTAACGGACAGATATTAGGAGGATGAACCACATTTGATTGTTTAGTACAATTATTATGAAATTAGGCAATTCTACTACCCTCACATCAAAGGTTCCGACACAAAATGGAATTTCTTTATCTGCCTCTGCCTCGCTCTTTCTCGACCGCGACAAATAAATTGAAGTAGTACAATTTTAAATTTCGAGGCACTCTTACATTTTGACGTCATGTCCGGGACAAATGAAGCGCCTCTTGTATGTCCTACTCAACATTACTGAAGTGGCCAGTGAAATGATTAACGGTGTAATCGAAACTACTTGTTCAATATCTGTTTTTTGGACGAGTGTTCATTTTACCTTAACAGGATTGTAAACCGGCATAACTGTCGGTATTGGTCAAATGAAAATCCAAGATTATTTCGTGAGGTGCATACTCAGCGTCCCCAAAAATTAAATGTTTGAGAGGGTATTTATGGAATTCACATAATGGGCCCTTTTTTATAACCGGTTATCTGACTAGCCAAATTTATTCAGATCTATTGCATAACGCTATTTATCCAGCCCTCGTGAAAGTATTCGAGAATGCAGAAGACCATCAAACGATCATTTCCCAACAAAACTTATATTACTGCATGAAAGTGAATGGTGCCCATTTCCAGCATTTAATAAACTAATCACAAAAGTAAGTGTTCCTCCACCTTTTTACCTTTAATTTCGTTATCGATGGAAATTTTGAAGCGAAATTCCAGGATCTGATAGTATTCAATAAGATCGTCAAAATGAGGTATCGCAACACCTCTCGTCCCTATTCAAAATCAAGGGGTTGTGCTCACCCCCGTTAAGGGGTTGCAGTTACGGGGATGCAAAGAGCGGAAAAATTGTTTCCCCTCAAATCAGAAATTGACGGGTCCGAGCGATTTTCCACATTTTCATATCAGAGCCGGATAATCGAGGTTTTCGATGGACCACACTGTATATAATGTATATGCAATGCTGCAAGGCGCAAAGGGTAGAACCCACCATTGTTAAGCGGATATCAGCATTACCGTGAGTGAGCCCTCACGGCCTACTCCGGGCCTACCTTGGGGAGACAGAAGTGACCGTGCTGACATGCAGGGGTTACCCTGCCACCCCTGATGTGGAGCGTGGTCATGGCTGGACTTCAGGAAAGGCTTTCCAGTGGGTGGCTTCTATGCCTCAGAAATCAAATGAAATATTTGTAGATATTATGCAAAAATAAGTTTAGAGATATAGAAAATTTAAACCAAGATAATGGAATTCAATTGATGACTAAAGCCACAATACATACAATAGGATCAGAGCAAGCAAAAAACTGGAACAAATGAAAAGAAAAATACTGCGGGATTGCAAAAATTTTTCACCTCTCAACAGAAATTTTCAATAAGTAGCATGAATCAATCAGTGACTGAGAAATTTTCGAGTGGGTTATTTGTATAAATGAACAGTTAATAACGAGCTCAGTCGAATAAATTATGATTATTTCACACACCACAGGAACCAAGTATTCTGAAAAGTTTGAGATACAGTGTACATTTGAGCACAGTTTACATACAACTTTCATATTAATTTTCACGAATATTTTATATTGAATACATTATCTTACAATCACTTTCAAAAATTTGGTAATGCTAACCTGGAATTCCCCTAGGTCCTGGTTTTCCTGGAGGACCAGTACGTGTTAAGCCTTGCGGTCCAGGAGGTCCCCTCAAACCCAAAATTAATTCATCCATTCGATCTGCATGCAATTGAAGCATAAGATATTATCACAACAAGTGGAAATCCACGTAATGAATAAATCAAATTCCGATTAAATAGTTTGTTCCAAAATTCTATCATATGGAGTCCCATTTGTTGAAATAACAACTTGAGTTGGTGAATATTAGTTTGAAAACAATAGTGTATTTCGTTGTATTTGGTACCTGGAGGTCCCTGTGCTCCAACAGGTCCAGGCCGACCAGGCTTGGATCTACCTGGAAGCCCAGGAGGGCCGATCAATGTAGCTGACAATGTTGTCAGTTGATCTGATGTAAAAAAATGTTCTTGTAATAAAAGTTAAATTGAAACGACATAGAAAAATATGGACTGGCCCTCAAGTAACTTTAATGCCCCTAATCGATGGGCGAGTAAAATCGCAGTTTTTAAGGCTCGTCGCGGTAAAACTCGCCGGTTGATCATTGCAATACCGGCGGTATTGCATTGTTAAGCTCCTGATCGAGAGGTTGAAACTATGGTTTTATGGCTCGTCGCAGTAAAGCTCGCCGGTGTAGCAATGCAATACCGCCGGTATTGCAATGATCCACCAGCGCGGGGGAGCCTTACAGCGACGAGCCAAAAACCGCGGTTTTACTCGCCAATCGATCAGACAGCGAGCTTTATCGCGACGAGCCATAAAATCGCGGTTTTACTCGCCGGTCGATCAGGGGCTTAATACACAGTTAGTTGCGGAATACATAAGAGAGATAGATTACGTGAAGGATATAATAAGTAAAGGCAAAATACACAAATTGATGGCTAATGCGATACATTAGAAAACACCGTTTTTTAATTTTATTAAGAGGAATATTGACTATTTTGAATGAGATGATTATTGAATTTTATTATTTTTTATGGCATATTTTTACATTATAAGTATCAAAATATTCAAGAACAAGATACTTTTATCCTGTCCTAGTTGAATGAAAAAGTTTTTTTTATTTCTGTTCCAAAGTTTTCACAATAAGTTCAGGACTGAAAAATATTATTGATAAAATTAAATTTATGTTCGAAATAGTGGCCATTACAAGGGCAATATCTTTATTTTTATAGATACTGTAACGGAAATTTATATTCTCATAATGTTTGAAGAAAGAAAAAAAGAAAAATTCTATAAATCAAATAAATCCCATTATAGATTCATGAATTTTACCAAGCATCATTAGTTTAACACGTTCGTTACCAAGGACGCATATGTGGCGTCCTCAAGCTACTAATGCGCAGAGCCGAGGACGCCACATATGCGTCTATGCCAAGTGTGAATATAATGCGTTGCTATCAAACTACCGGTCGAGTAGAGCCTCGGACGCCACGTAAACGTTTTTTTTTTCATAGCTTTTTTTTTGAAAAAAACTTTTTGAAAAAAACTAGAATTAGACTTATTCCATTACTATTTTTATTTAAATCGATACAGAAATGTATAAACAATTAAAAAATGTATTGGGCCTGCAGAAGGACCTCTTGAATTGATGTTGGTAACGAACGTGTTAAGCAAATTATCCGAAAAAACCATCAAATTTGAACCCTGAATCAAATGAAATCCGCAATAAATTGTTCAAGGCATATTGCGGCACTGCTTGGTGTGTCAAAGTTTTGCCTTTAATTTTTCTGTCCTTTTTCAGTGCTGATATCAATGTTCTCTTTATCACAACCAGTCCATATTATTCTATGTTTTTGGTATCAACCGTCAATAGGTGTCATTGATTGTCGACACGTAAACACAGACATCTATCTATCAAACTATTAGCGAATTCCATTGGTAGAACTCGTGCGCACTGAGCGCATGAATCGTATTCCATTGGAGAATTCCGTCGGGCATTTTAACACATTTTGACGTCCAGTGCAACATTTATTGCACTCAGTGCAGCACCAGTGCACCACTGGTTCTGCCGATGGAATTCGCCATATTATTGGTCCTCGTCAGTGGAGCTTCAGACAAATTCAACGGAACTATGTATGATTCATATCCTCGCCACATAGGTAACAAAAGCGTATTACGTACGCACTAACGCCATCTATGCAATTAGATATACGAGGATCACAGCATCTGTGATCCTGAGATTGATAATCGTAAGCAAAAATCTCCCTCATGCATTTTTATATAAAAACGCTAAAATTAGCTGTCAGAGAATTATAAATCGCAATTGACACGTTGAACTACCCCATGAGTAAAGCTATGATCTACCGAATAAATTGCATTAGTGTTTGCTTAAAAACGCTTCCGTCGCCTAAATGATATATTTTCGTAGTTTTCTAGAATTTGTTAAACGTTTCAACACAGACGAGAACTTGAAAAGGTTTAAAACATGCCTGCCTATGCTAGTCTTTGAAGAATTAGGACAGGATTATTTTTAATGACAGGCTTGCCATTCTTAGAAAATACATTCTGAAATGTAATATACAGGCTGTCCAAGAAGTCGATTTCAAGCCGGGAGTGAGTGATAGGCCAAGTCATAATAGTTATAATAAAGATATAAAAAAGATCTAAGTTACGTATTATCAAAATTATAGGCATCTAAAAAATTGATTCAAGCACTGACGTGAAATCAGGAGCTTTCACGGGCATTTTCTATTATCTACTCACCTCTAATGGACACTCTTTATCGAATGTAGCATCGATATATACCGTTTTCTCAGCTTTTATAATATATGAATACATGAAATACCATTTTAATGACATACTTCAGTAACGAGAGAATCTATGATCACATATACATAATTTTCAATTCTTTCATTTATGTATTCTATTGAAATTGAAATACGAACAAACTCACGCCTCAAGTAACTCCAGGACACGATATTCACGAAATTCCGCAAAAACTAGTGGGTCGGCATTATACAACTAATCACCGAGTTTTAATTGGGTCAGATTCTTATATTTTGAGTTATAGAGGAAATAACAACAAAATTTCAGAAGAGTATATCTCCAAAACCATTTGGCCGATTATGCCAAGTAACGAACCTAAATGTTGCATTCAGATGCGCAACCTACTCTGAAAATTGCAAGCCGCTATCTCTTTCCGTTCTTAAGTTATCGTGAGATATATAACATTTTTTGGTAATTTTATTAGAACGTGCCGACCGGTCGGACAGAATCAAATTTGACCAAGAATTCTTCATCATTGAGTCGAACCTAATCGTTTGAGACCATTTTCGGCAAAAAATTCGAACATTACATACATTTGGGTAAAATGATAACGCTATGTTCCCTAGAACATGCGCGTAAAAATCGAGAAAATCTTCACGCTATGATGTTGTTTTTACTACCGCCGCTAAAAATCTTTATTTTAATTTCAACTTTATTCTTAATATGTATCGTGAATATTGCTCCTCTATATTGGTGCCTAATATGTATTATAATCCAGCTGCCCCAGCTTGGAAAAAATGTCACTTTTGGCCCAACTAAGTCTTAAAAATTAACTCAATTTTAACTGTCTGTAAAGAAAAAAAAAAGTACTATATTAACTTGGCAAGTAACTTTGAAAGTTGGCGCATTCAATGAGTATATCAAAGTGGTATAACACTTGCCAGAAATTAAGCAAGTTTTCTATAACTATTTTGACTTGGCCTATCACCGGCTTTTGGCTTGACGTCGACTTCTCGGACGGCCTGTATTCCGAAAATATAGTAGTATGGTAAAGGTTACTACAGAATATTTTTAATGGCTTGATGATAACCCTATTGTTACTATTTTCTGCTCTATTGTTGTAAATAGATTTGTCTGCTTATCTGTATATCTATTCATATAAGATAGTCGATGATTTTACTACATCCATGTTGTTATAATATTTCTACCTCTACGATTTCATGTAGTTTTTGTACTGTTATTATTTAATTCATTCATAGGCACATAAAGCATCTTTATACCACCGAGAATTAGTGATATAAGAGCGAGAAATATATCATGTATATTTCGAGATACCTCAAAACCATTCGGATTTTTAATCAGTGGCAAAGCGTAGCGGATACGATACAAACAGTCCGTCCCGGGCATCAAAATTTCTCAAATAATAAATAATATCTTGCCTAAAAATTTCAACCATTTCATTTCATGTTAACAACTAATATTCAGATAGAACGAATTCTTCCTAACGAAGAATAGATTATTTTATATTGATGTATAACATCTGCAAATAAGGCTACAGTAGGTACTTTCTTTCAGGAAAGCCCTTAAGTAATACAGAATAATTATGATTTTCAGAATGTTCTAGAATAACAGAATAATTATGATTTTCAGAATGTTCTACAATTAGTGTATATTTGGGAGCCTTTTGAATTTGGATACCTAAATATTACCTACGCCACTGTGTTGAGTACAATAACTGCACCAAAAATAAAATAAAAATTGTATTTACCTATTTGTTTGCCAAAGTAGAGCTGTAGGCATTTATAATCAGTATACACTGTACCTTAGTTACGTCATAAACTGCATTCATCAAAACTATAGAATACAGAACATTATAATACTTGCAAACATACCTCTCAATACTGCAGCACAAATATCTCTGACTTCAGACTCGGTGAAGCTTTTACCCTAGAAACAAATCAATAGAAAAGTGATACAAAATTTATAAAATAATTCAAAGAACGATATTGCTTGATCACAGTAGAACTAAGGATGACCATACACGGGTAGCTTGAAGCACTAAGGATCAAAATACAAATTTTCACCGCAATGTTCTACGATCAATGCAATTTTAGCATAACATGTTTAGGAATTATAACTATTTTCACCCTTGTATATATTAGGATTAGTTTTACTGGTGCAGACGACGTTTAACGACTTTCGCACCAATAACTCGGACGTATTTCTGGATTATATGCCCGTGTGAAGTAAACCTAAATCATCCCCATGAAATGTAAATTTTATCTCTGGGGGCTCCTCGAAACCAATCAAGCCGTCTAGAGTTCCCGGATACTTTTTTCTTAGCAGGAAGTCACTAATACCATATTGATGTTGGCTGTTCCATCAATTTAAGAACAGAACTTATTCTGCTAAATGTGTGATCCAACTTCTTAGAATAACTGTGACGCTCTACATATAGTTCTCTTTGACAACTACCTTGGTAGTACAGCCCTAACTCAGGGAGAGGGGTAAGTAAGTACCAAAGGTTGCTGGAAGTAGATTTGCAGTAGATCGAAGGGGTTCAGCCGAGTGCGATTGACGGTAGAATCGTTGATTGAGTGTCGTAAAACCTTATTAGACGTGCAAAAAAAGACTGTTAGACGGTAGAGATAAACGAACGTATACAAGTATATAGTATCGAGAGTAGAGACTGTTAGGAGCCCCGGTATAATCGACGATATTTGATGTAGATTTTATTACGACGGACAAGTTGAAGATTGCAGAGTTATATAAATAAACCTGTACATATTAGCATACAGTGTTCTATGTAATCCAAATGTGTAAATGTAGAATCGTTATCCCCTAGACAACGATAAAAATCCTACATTATATTTTATACTTAGCACACCATTTGAAAAGGAGAGATGTACTTAGTGAGCAAAAAGTTTTGCGTAACTTTTTCCACCTTTACTTATACGGGGCGATTCAAAACTAGAGTGCACTACTTTGGATTCTGATGCAGAATTAAATTTTATTCAGAAAAATGTAGTTTTCACGTTTTCGCCTTTGTTCACGTGTTATACAGGTTTTGAAACATAAACTTTTTAGTACAGAAACTTTATAGTTGACAAATTATCGAAAAAAAAATTATCATGGAATCGCAATGCTGTGAATTAGGTCAATTTGACAATTGAAGAATGTATACAGTGTTTCCCAGCAACTCCGTACCATGAGGGGCTTTTCTTTTATATTAATATTTCTGAATTTTATTTTGTACAAAAAGTTGGTGCATCAAAAATGATATAAAATACGGCCAACTGCGACTTCCGCTATGAGCGGAAATCGCTGTTTTTAAACAAAAATGTCAATTATCTCGGAAATTTCAAGATTTTTGTATGAAATGCTCTGAGTAAACTTGTTTGAAATTACAATTTAGATGAATGAGCAAAAATTGAGGTCGGAAAACGTTGTGAAATTATTTTTCCTTTTTCGAATTATAACTCTTTGAAAAATTGAATAATTAACGAACGGAATTATTTTTTGGTAACTAGACAATATTAGTGTCAGCATGAAAAGCATAGATAATTGTTTTTGGACTTAGTTTTTCGACATTTGTTCCAATTTTCATAATTCTTTGATCTAAGAAAATAATTAACTGGCGTTGAAATCGAACGATGGATATTCATGGGAAAATTCTATTTCAATAAAAAAATTAAGCTGTAAATTGGCAATTAGCGGCAAGATTTGTATTCTTGGGATTCTCGGATGTGAATTAAATGTGAAATTGAGTGAAGATTTTAATGGTGATAATACGAATAGGAACAACTTTGCACCAGAATGAAACTTTTGAGGAAAAATTCGAACAAATGAGAAAAATCAAGTTCCAACCAAATTTACTAGTTACAATCATATCCATGCTGACACTACTGTTGTCTAGTCACCGAAAAAAAATCCGTTAGGTAATTATTCAATTTTCAAAAGAGTTATGGGCATAAAAAGAAAAAATATTTTTTATGGTTTTCCGACCTGAAATTTGGCACACATGTATCTTAATTCTAATTTCAAACAAGTTTAATTAAAGCACTTCACAGAAAAAGTTCGAATTAATGGACATTTCTGTTTGAAAATGGCAATTTCCGCTCAAAACAGAAGTCTCAGTTTGCCGAGTCTTATATCATTTTTGATGCACCAACTTTTTGTAATTAATAAACTTCTGAAATATTGATAGGAAAGAAAAATCCTTCTTGGTGCAGAGTTGTTGGGAAGCACTGTATATTCTTGATTTTTGGAATGTATAGGTAGTTCTAAAAACTGTTTGATATTAATGTAAATCAAGTTAGTAAAAATTAGTTACAACATTGTTAATGTTACATTGTTGTCTTTACCTAGCAACCAGTATTTTCATCAAGGATTACAGAGTAGGCTTGTTCTATTTTAAAATTTGTATAGCTTATTAACAAAGGCATAAACGTGAAAATTGTATTCTTCTTTATTTGTTAAATATTTAATTTTATATCAGAACCCGAAATAGTGTACATGAGTTATGATTCACCCTGTATATTTTTCTTTTGTTTTGGGAGGCACCCTTCACAAACCCCTTTGCTACGCCACTGCGTGAATAATCGATTATTACATACTGGAGCTCCATCCATTCCGGCCATTCCAGGTTGACCTCTTTGACCTGGCGGTCCAGGTAATCCAGAAGGCCCATCTTTTCCCGGCATTCCAGGATATCCAGCTGCACCTTCTGGACCCCTCTCACCAGCGGCACCCCTTTCACCGGGCTGTAACAATTGATTAGTTTCATTAGAAAATTCTCCAATCGATTCAAAGCAAATTATTTCTTAGTACTACTTGTTCCTTATCATACAAAAAATATACGTACGATACCAGGTGGTCCAGATAAACCTCTTGGTCCACTAGTTCCAGGTTCACTTTTTTCCTCATATATAGAATTACCAACAGGAATATCACACGAACATGATCCAGGAGGGCCTTGTGCTCCGGGTTGACCAGGTCTTCCATCGGTACCAGGAAGTCCAGGTGTTCCTTGAGGACCTTGGGGTCCCAATAAACCCTGAAAACTTGAAAAATTCTAGGAAGGATGCATAATATATTGAAATAGACATACAGGAGCACCAGTATATCCCTGTGGTCCAATTAATCCAGGCAGACCGTCTTGACCTCTATCACCTTTGTGACCATCTATACCAGGTATACCAGGAACTCCATCTTTTCCAGGATTTCCAGGTACTCCTTCACGACCTGGTGGCCCCTGCTCTCCGGAAAGGCCATGAGGACCCTAGTATATATGCGGTTAGCAAAGTATTATCTGATATCATGATTATAGATTATATAGGTCCGATTATAATTTCAACAATTCAAAATATGTACAAAATAACTCACAGGTAGACCTTGTTTCCCTTCAAGTCCTTCAAATCCTTGTATTCCTTGAGGTCCTGGTGGACCAGGCAAGCCCGACACTCCAGGGAAACCTGTTTCACCTCTTTCTCCATCATCCCCCTTAGAACCTTTCTCTCCGGGTGGTCCCAATGGTCCAGTCCCACCAAGTCCCGTAGATATTCCAGGTATTCCTGGGGGACCTGCTGGACCTATATCACCTTTAGACCCTGGCGGACCTGGAAGTCCAGAAGCACCGACTGGTCCCTGATTAAAATCACTGTTAAGCTAGCAATCTGAATAAATTAGTACTAACAGATACACATTTAGAGCTTTTCTTCGCCCCTCTATTTTACCAAGGGAATACACATAAGTATATGTATATGTCAAGAGGTAATTAGTTGTAGAATACCGACGCGCAAATTTTGAACAAGTTTCGTGAGTATCGTATCAGTACAAACATTTTTAAAAATTATTGAAAATCTTTGAAAAATTTCTATATCTCAGAATCTATCTATTTCGCGGAAGGCTTCAAAACGCCCAAGTTCCAAATTCGAACACGATCGGATGTATATTGTTAGAGTTCTGAGCAGCATTGAGTGAGTTCAGTAGCTGGATGGGCGAAGGTTGCCACGATAACTTTTGAACGGAAAGAGATAGTGACTTGCAATTTCCATGATCTGTGTCATCTATTCATTTCATTCAGATAAATATCACATAACGTGGTGTTAATTTCCTTAACGGATTGATAAACTTATTTAATTTCCAAGAATGATATCGATGACACTTTTTAGTTAACTTGTTATCTTCTGTTAGATATAATGATATACCTGCATTAATATTATTCCTTACCAAAAAGTTTTTCAATAGAATACATTTTTTATGATTTGCAAAATTAAAGTATAATTTATTCATACCCATGGTAGATGGATAATATTGGATTTCTGTCCGCAGTTTGCTTATGAACCAAGTTTTCTCGATACCTATTGTAAAAATTGAAGCAAAATTTACAAATCGACGAATCTCTCAGATCGAATGGAAAAAATTGATAGCTAAATATTTAATTTTGCACGTTTTTTATCAGAAAAAACAATTTTCATAAAAAAAATTTAAAAAGTTTTCCATATGGTGCGAACTCAATTGGAAACACCTTACATATATAAAATTCTCTGGCTCAATATCATATATTCACAAGAAAAATCAATTTTATACTCACTAGCGGCCCTGTGAAACCTATAGGGCCTTGTGGTCCAGGGGGTCCAATAAACCCAGATTCTCCTTTGGAACCATCAAGTCCAGGAGGCCCGCTACTGCCGGGTTGACCGGGAAGGCCATCTAATCCTGGATTACCATATTCTCCCCTTTCACCTAAAATTCGTTCATGAGGATTCCGATGGAACTTGCCAAATATTCTCACCTTTTGGACCTCTTTCACCCCTTTCACCTATTTCCCCTGCATCACCTTTAGCTCCCTTAGGACCAGCGAATCCAGTTTCTCCTCTTGGTCCTGGCGGTCCTGGAATGGAAGCAACACCACCGTCTCCTATATTGGATCCAGGTTGGCCAGGTGGACCCTATATTCGACGAAATATTGCATTGTCAGAATTGTTGCAGGTCAAACATATGATTGAGAGGGGATTACACAAAACTAAAATTCCTTTATCAAGATCAAGCTTTGGATTGTCACAATGAAATCGTAAAATTCATATGAATCGAAATGAACCGACTAGCAGACACCAATGTTAAGAGCAATCCAGAGTCTTCATCAAAGTTAAATAGCGACAGACAGGTTTCGGGTTTCGTCCTTGTTTGAACTCATCAGTGACACATAATTCAATGAAGATGAAAAACACTACGAGGTTTCTTTAGGAGAATCTAGCAAACATTTTTTTTCTGCGCATGTTCTGCGGAACAAAGTGCTATCAAATGTCTCTAATTTTTCGATTTTTTTGCCGAAAGGGAAAACGATTAGGTTCGACTCACTGATCAAGAATTTGAGGTCGAATTTGATTATGTCCGGTCCGGCCGGCTGACCGATAACTTTCGAAGGGAAAGAGATAGTGACTTGAAATTTTCAGGGTATGTGGCGCATCCAAACGCGACGGTTAAGTCCGTTAATGGGCATAATCAGCCAAACGGTTTTCGAATACTAATTTCGTAATCAACCAATACAGATCTGGTTGAATTGAAACTTAGTAGCTAGTTATAGAATACCGACAAGATTAGAATGGAACATGCGCGTAAAAACTCCTGACTCCACGTCAGTAATGTTCAAGATCAATTTTCAATTCCGTTAATTTGTGGCTTTCGAATTTTTGGCTGAAAATGGTCTCAAACGATTTGGTTCGACTCACTGATCAAGAATCCGTGGTCAAAATCGATTCTGTCCGGCCGTCCGTTAACACGATAACTCGCGAAAGGAGTTAGAGGATTGAAATTTGCAGGATAAGTTTGGAGCGTAAATATATCGGACGAGTTCGTTAACGGGCGAAATCCATAAAGCGGTTTCAGAGTTATGGCCGTTTTTATTAAAAACATTTTTTATGGATATTTCCGAAACCGATCACTCGCTCTATCTGAAATTTAGCATCAAATTGTAGAATCATAACCTTTAGACGCATGTGAAGTTTTGTATTGATCGGGTTACCGTAAAGTGTAAAAAAAATTTTGAAAGTTTTTTTTCTTTTCTACAATAACTCTCGAACGGAATGAGCTACGCAGTTGAAATTTTCATAGTCGGATAGGGAGATGATCATCTCGGTTTGGTTTGCTATTGGGCAGAATAGGCCGGATGGCTTCGGACTATCGAAAAAAAAAATTTTTTTTAACTTACAAATTTCAAAATAAATTTTTTTTCAAGATGCAGTTTCACCATAAAAATCTATGATATCATTTTTAACTCCAACAAGCTAATACTTTCGGAGATATGCTTTTCAGAAATTTCAATAATGAATCGTACTTCTGTGTTTTCGCATAATGCTATACCTATTTATTCTATCTATGATTTATTATATGTTCTGTGTTCATACTCGTACATGTCATCCTGTTCTATCAGAGAGAGTCAAATTCATTTCAGCTATTTTAATCTGATTTCTTCCATGGTGCAGTTCTCATTCTCAGATTGCTCATTGAATCTTGATGAATAAACTATTATTTGAATTGAATTTCCTTTATGATACAGTTCAATCTCAAGAATACATTGATATAATAATAATAATAATAATAATAATAATTTATTCGGAAGTAAACATAGATCCATAATACATTTATTTGATTTTGAGATTCCGTGTAACCTAAGCTGGGAGCTTGTATGCTACACAGCATCTCTCAGTTATCGAATAACAATCCCAACTGCACTAGAACCAACTCAGTATTTCACAAAAATCATATTACCAGCCCACATAAGAACTCAGGAAGGAGAAAACCAGCATAGCATTCACATAACATTCAAAAATTTGTTGAAATTTTGTTTAACATACCGTGCAATGCTATTTTCACAATTTTTGTTTTTTGTGTTCATATTTCTCAATCTAGGGGGCAGCATATTGTAGAACTTCGGACCAAGATATTGATAACCACGCTGTAAATGGCTTTTGAAAATAAGTGGCACACGTAAATTTTGTTCATATCGATGTCTCGTGGAATAATTATGCTCAATGAGATTCTTACTACTATTGATCTGATGTATTAAGCATTCCGAAATGTAGAGTTGTCTTAAATTCAGTTTGTTACATTTTTCGAACAACAACTCAGTGCTATGTGTTTTTCTGACATTCAAAATGATTTTAAAAATATATTTTTGTATTATCTGCAAACCTTCCAGTGCATTATCGAATAGGCCTCCCCACACAACTATGGCATATCTTAGCAATGATTCTACTAGCGAATCGTAAACTTTCAACATAAAAGGAATAGTTGTTACGTCACGTAGTTTGTAGAAAATATATGCAATATTCTTGAGGCGTGTCTTCAAATACTCCACATGTACATCCCATCTCAGATACTGATCTACATAAATACCTAAATACCTTATGCTAGTCACCCTACCTATTTTCGGACAAGTACAACATGAGTTTTCACAGTCTGATCCATGTACCGAAAGTATAGAGAAACTAGGCTGTGTGTTACTCATCAAAGAAAACGTGACAAAGTGAGACTTTGCAACATTAAGACTTAGGACGCTCTCCGTTAGCCAGGCATCCACGACACTCATACCCTGTTCAGCATCTCTATACACCTCATCCCATGTATTCCCCGCGAAAAATAACATGGTATCGTCCGCATAAGATAAAATTTCGCCGTTTGGTATCTTCAGCAATAACAATTGATTCACGTATATGAGAAATAAAAGTGGTCCCAAGACCGTTCCTTGCGGTATACCCATAACCAAAGTTTTTTTTTCACTTAGTTTCCCATTCAACGAAACCCTCTGTACTCTGTGCTTCAAATAATTTCTGAGCAACAACAGACAGCTACCCCTAATACCCACTGCTTGCAGTCTGTCAAATAATAAATCATGCGACACAGAATCAAAGGCTTTTGCCAGGTCCAGAAATACTGTCATACATTTTTTATCCCCGTTCATACCCTCAATAAGTAATGAATAAAACTGTTCCATTGCATCTTGAGTGGATTTTCCCTCCCTGAAACCGAATTGGTTTGAGCTCATGATATTGAAATGTTCAAGAAACTGTGACAGTCGAGATTTCAAGCATTTCTCGAATATTTTCGCGAAGTTACTGATTAGTGAAATCGGCCTGTAGTTAGTAAGTTTGTTTTTTTCATTCGATTTGTGTACACATATCACTAATGATTCCTTCCATTCAAGGGGTATATTAGAGGTCTCAAATACTAAATTAATAATATGAACTAGAGGAGTTACAAGATGTATGTGTAAAAATTTTAATAGTCTAGAAGAAATACTATCTGGACCAGGCGCAGCATCATTTTTAAGAGAAGCAATCACCTCGACTATTTCATTTGTATCTACCGGGTTCAAGAATATAGACGAATCGTTAGTTTTGAATTTGAATTTGCTGCCATTATTTGATTTCTTTATCACCGACGCCATCTTTTCTCCAATATTCACAAAAAACTCATTAAATTTATCTGCAATGACCTTATCATCAGTAAAAATGTTCCCCATATCATCTGTAATTGACCTCGGTGACTCTCTTTTTTTGCATCTATTTGTTACTTCATTTATAACCGACCACGTCTCCTTAGAATTTCCACTTGCTTTCTTTATTTTATCAGAGTAATAATCTTTTTTAGTTTTGCGTATAAGAGAATTCAATTTGTTTCTATATAGCTTAAAATTCTGCCTATCTGTATCTGTGCCGTTTAATTGTAGTTTTTTTTTCATCTTATCGCGGTTTTTCATTGAAGTTATCAGACCGACTGTTATCCACGGTTTAATTTTTTTCAGACTTGAATTTTTATGTATTTTTTGGTATCGACTTGTTTTAATGAATTTTTCAATCCTATTTTTAAAAATACAAAAAGCCTCCTGTGGATCCCGAGTTTCCATAACATCCCTCCAATTTTCATTCCTCACTTTGTCTTCCAAAACACTAAAATTTATGTGGGTGGCCCGAATGTTACTCTCTTGTTTTCTTTGCTCAACACAATAATTATTTAATGACCTCACGAATAAGCAGATTGCAAAATGATCCGTGAGTGAGGTATGTAAAACTCCAGAATTAAAAGAATAACCCCGCCCCATCCCACAACTATTTCTAACGAAAATATGATCTACTCTACTAGATGAAAATGCAGATTGTCTAGTGTCCTTGTTAATATATGAAACAAATCCATATTGACTCAAAGTACACTGATATAAAATTGATTGATTTGTGTTCTCTTTTAAATTTATGTTTATATCACCAATTATTATCTCAGTGTCACCTTTCGCCAAGTTTGAAATATAATTAGACAGATCATCTATGAATGTGGTTACCTGTGTTGCTGGCGGCCTATAGGTAGCTGTTATTCCAAATGTGTTATGGTCTTTAGTTAACTTTAGTCTTAAGAGGTTTACTTCAGTTAGTTCTATAATTTCATGTTCAACATCGAATGCATTGTTTACATACAACAGCAGCCCATCATTCTGATTGTATCTAGATTCATTATAATAAACATTGAAACCTGCAATATCAAACTCGATCAAGTCACGAATACCCCAACATTCAGAAAGTGCTATTATATCTAGATTTTCATATTCCAAAGATTGTAAACATATCAAAAGGTTATCGAAATTTTTTTGAATACTCCTAATGTTAAAATGTATTATATTTAGAATTCTCTCCTTCCCAAATTCCCCGCGAGCACAGTCACAGTCAACAAACACATCTGTTTCCACTTCAACAAAACTTTCCCCTGAATCATCCATCAATAATCCCGAATATCAATGCAAATCAACAATATTTTCATGTACATCAACTCAATTTAGCCCCTGATTTGATCAATTAAAAAACAACACAAATCTACTCAAAATCAGTGATACAACCCTCACAAAAAATAATTAACTTCAAAATTTTAATACATTCTTTTATATATTTAATTATTAAGTCTGACCAGTGGTTTGACTCTCAAGCAGCGCATCTCGATTCGTTCTCTTCTGCTCTTCAATATCCGACATATCATTCAGGATGTAAACTTTTCCGTTAATACTCGTCTTTATTTTTCCATGTAGTGTCCAAACATTTTTGTATCCAAATTCTTTCGATGCTTGTTTATATATTTCATATCGCTTTTTAGTTAGATCTTCTTTTACTTGAATTCTCATTCTATAAAACTTCTTTTTATTAGCCATAAATACTTCCCGATGTTTTTCAGTGCAAAACTTCACTAGCACTGGTCGATGTTTATTGCCTATTCGGTTACCAACTCGAAAACATTGGTTTATTAGATTCTCCTGGTTATCAATACCCACTTCATCACATAGTGTAGTAATTTTCTCAAGTATATTTTCTTGTTGGTCTTCTGGAACACCAAACAGAATTACATTTCGACTCTTGTTATTCTGCTCTAGACTATCAATTTTTTTATCATAGTCCTTTAATGTTTTACGAAGTTTTTTGTCTTCCTCTTCTCTTCGTAATTCAATCATGTCAAGAACTTTTTTAGCAATTTTGTCAACATACATATCCATAACTTCAGATATAGTCTGCTTCACTATTTCTTTGATTTCTGTTTTATTTTCTCTAGTGAGACCCATTTTCTTTTATCGGAAGATATTTTTTTGCAGTTAATTCTCGACCAGAATGTAAACAATTCAATATTATTTTCAATATCACCGATTTGAATTTTATCAGTTCACGGAGCGTATGGGGCAGATGTTAACCGGTCGAACTCATGCAGCGGAATATGAATATAATTCTCAAGTCTGAGAAACCAATATACTTTCGGAGATATAATATGTCTGTTTGAACAAGAGCACCAGAAAGCTCCTGTCCACAGGGCTTGAACCAATTTTTTCATTCCTATATTGCGATTTCTTACATTCAGACAAGCAAACTAATATTTACCGGTGGTCCTGTGAATCCTCTTTCTCCTCGTTCACCCAGTTCTCCGTCGAAACCTCTTGGTCCGCGTGTCCCATTTACTCCATCTTTTCCTGGCAAACCCTGAGGGCCTTGTAGGCCCCTTGGTCCAATAGGTCCTAGTAATCCTTGTGCTCCCTTGAAATAATCAAAAAATTACTACTTCAAAATGATAAGCTCATAAAATTTCACACACAAAGGTTCTTGACCTTGAACTACTTTTTGGCGCTCTTGTTCCTCGGAAGAGAGTGCTTATCAATATGCCCAAATGTCTGTTATTTTCGAATTTGTAGCTGAAAATGACAATTGGCAATAAAAAATATAAATAAATAAAAAAAATAATGCATGGTTGTTTTTATTTATTTAAATAGAAAAAAAATACAAATAGATAATTCATTTGTTTATAACAAATTGTTTATTAAATAAACAATGAAAATTTAAATAATAATCGATTTTTTTTTCAATATTAAAGATCAAGATAAATAATGATTTAAAAAAAATGGTTCCTTAATTCAATTAATTCAATAATAAGTGAAAGTGAAAGTTCTTTTCAATGTTTAATGAAGCTTTATAATTTTTCACTCAAGTAAATTGTTAGTAACGAAACGAAAATTAATAATTTTTCAATTTTTCCAACAGGAATCTATTCTAAGACGTTTGAAAAATAGCTCCACGAAAGGAAATAGTTTTCAGACTAATAGTTTAACGATTATCGCACTTGCAATGTTAATGTTCGTGCTACAAAAAATTCTTAATTAACCGATGGATAACTAATTGAAAAATCACGATCAAAATTTTTGGACCACGGTGTATTGTTCATTAATCTATCCTGCAGGCGCCTGAATTCTTTCAATTTTTTATTTCCATATTTGATAAGGTTAAATAATATTTATTCATTAAAGGTCCCAAGGGGGCGAGGCTTGCGAAGCCGGAGTACCCGTTTTCGGGCGTATTTTAAATAGTGTCCGACCGAAACTGGTTTTTCAGCCGAAACCGAAACCGAAACCGAACTTTCGGCCAGGGTCTCAGTTTCGGCCGAAACCGAAACCGAAACCGAAACTTCATATTTCATACTGAAATCTACTGTATTTTTTACAATTTCATTTGCATATACATAAAAACAGTTCAGGAGTGGTGAATAAAATAAAAAGTCAATTTTTTTGAGATCTTTATTTATTATTTTGGTATTACCAAGTTCAAAAATCAAAATAATCAGTCGAAGTATACAGAGTGATTCCAAATCAGACGTGAACCTTGGAGGAGGTGTTAGTATGGATCATTTGCTGTGGTTTGAGCTATTTTTATTGATGACCGAAAATCAACAGTTTCCGAGATATTTGTTTTCTGGTTCTGTTGAAAAAGAATTAGTATGATTTGAAAGGGGATGTAAGGAGCAGATAGAGAAAATTAACGAATTCAATATTTTTTTGTTGCAACTAAGCTCAAAATTTCATTAGAAAATGTATTCATAAATTATGTTCCACCATTCCATAAGCAAGTCTTCAGTTGTTATTTCCCGCCTGAAATTTACTCACGCTGTCTTTTGATACACATTCACCATTTTATATACCGGACATTCAAGAGGCTGCTTATACAAAATCTGCTGAAACGAAACTAGTTAAGCAATCTAACGAAATCTTTCAGATAATGAAGAAGGAAGTAGATATGTTTTTGAAATAATTTTGGCATACTAAATTGTGAAATTCGAAAGTTGGAGAGAAATTGATACTAGAAATTAATTTTTCATTTTTTCATATGCCACATTTCAAATCACACTAAACTTTTTCAACCTATTATACAGCATAGTTTTGCTTTTGTCGTACAAATAATATCCTTTTATGATAAATATAAACCAAAATTATCATCAAATTTGCTCAGCGTAGAAAAAATTGACGAAATATGAACTAAGTTCAGAAATCTTTTAAAAATCACCCGAACTCCAAAAACTGTTGATTTTCGGTTATTAATGAATATGGATTAAACAACAGCTAATGAGTCATACTAACTCCTCCTCCCAGTTTCACGACTTATTTGGAATCACCCTATGTAATCTAATCAATAATCATTAAAGTGAATTCTCATGATTTCTCAGTCTTAACAAGGATAGATTACAATATCTTGTACGACAATTATGTATCCTACCTACTTATAACTCCTGGCCAAACGACCAGTATAATTCACGAACAATCAAGTTTCGGCCCGGCCGAAAGTTTCGGCCATTTTGGGCCGAAACCGAAACTAAGGCCGAAACTAGATTTCTTGGCCGAAACTGGCCGAAACCGAAACCGAAACCGAACTTTCGGTCGGTCACTAATTTTAAACCCTCTGGGAAAATTATAAATATTGGTCCTACAGGAAATTTCGTACTCTTTTTGAACCTAGGAGGAAATTTCCTAAAAAAAGTTCCAACTCCCGGAACTGTAGGGCCAATATTTATAATTTTAATTTTAATTGGCGTACAACCAAACCCCCGTTTTTTTTCACTTAATTGTTTGTAACTATTGCAATTTTTGCGAGCGGCTTTAGCATTTTCTCAAAAACTCTCTACATGCCCTTCCGAGTCGAATGACACCTCGATCATAATTTTCGAAGAATACGCAAAAATTTTGACCTAAAAAGCACTTGTTTACTAGACTATATTCCCAAAGTAGAACTTACATAACAAAGCTATATGCTGCAGTTACCTGTATTCCTGGAAGTCCTCTGGGCCCTGGTGGTCCTGGAATAGAATCCCCGTTTCCATTCACGGAATAACCAGGTGGTCCTCTTGGACCAGGTAATCCTTCTACACCTGGCTGACCAGGTATGCCATCAAGACCTCTTTCCCCCTTTTCTCCTTGATCACCCTAATGAACCGTTAAATAATTCGAAATATTTTGGGTATAACTATAATGTGATCATCCTTTATACAGGGTATCAAACAATGAAAAGAAGTGGTACTAGTATGGACCAAAATAATCAGACGAGCGTCAGATTATCCTTTTTGCGCGTATGTTCTGGGGAACATCGCGTAATCATTTTGACCAAATGTCTGTAATTTTCGAATTTTTCGCCGAAAATGGTCTCAAACGATTGGGTTCGACACTCTGATCAAGAATTCGAGGTCTAATTTCATTCTGTCCGGCCGGCCGGCCGGCCGTCCGTTGCCACGATAACTTTAGAACAGAAAGAGATAGCGACTTGAAATTTTCAGGGTAGGTGGCGCATCCCAATACGACGGACAAGTTCGTTAATGGGCATAATCGGCCCAACGGTTTCCGTGTAATAATTTTGTTTTCAACCAATACCAAGTCCGATCGAATTGAAACTTGGTGAGTAGTTGTAGAATGTAAAACTAAGGACGTCTGTGAAATTTTGTGAGAATCTAATCACCAGAAAATTTTAAAAAAATTATTAAAAAATATCATTTATGTCACAATAACCTGAGAACGGAAAGAGATAGCGACTTGAAATTTTTGGGTAAGGTGGTGCATCTGAATAAACAAACATTTAAGTTTGTTTATAGGTATAATCGGCCAAACGGTTTTGGAGTTATACCCATCTGAAATTTGGTTGTTATTTCCTCAAAAACTAGAAAAATATAAAACCGATCCAATTCAAACATGGTTGTCAGTTGTAGAATGCAAACGCGAAAGTGCCTGCAAGATTTCGTGAGGAACTGGAAAATTTTAAAAAGATCATTGAAAAAATTATATATACAAGAACAACTGGGTCTCTTTGGTCTGGGTTCCTGGTCATGCGGCCATTAAAGGCAATGAGGAGGCCAACACACTTGCCAAGAAAGGAGCACAAATCTCCTTTATTGGCCCGGAACCCTACTGTGAGGTTGGTAGATATACCTACAAAAGTGAATTTCGGATGAAAGAAAAATATACTCGTGGACCACCCTGTATATAGAAACACCTCATTAGCTCTTATTTCTATTCACAGGAGTACCAAAGGCTAATATTGCAAAGAAATAAATCTAGAGGGTTCTAATCAGGCGATCTTTTTGGCCATATTACATGTCTGCCTCTTCCTACCAATTTACATGGAAAAGATTAGCTCAAATGCTCTATAGCTATATGCGAAATATTAGCTGAAGTATAAACATGCTGAGACCATTAGAGCATTTCGTCTGTCTAAATATGCCTATTGTTATAATTAAATCTCCATTTCGCATGAACCTGGTCTGATCAGGGACTTTTGGCAAGGATTATCGTGTAGAAATCTGCGACAAAAAAAAAACCAGCGTGCTCCATGATCAAGTGGATTGAAGACATGTACATTATGTACAAGTTCTATATGGTACGGATAGAAGCAGCTGCTGGTGGAGGATTCTGCAAACAAGAGGAAATGATCTCTACGTCGGATAATATTCTCCGCGAATTTGTCCCCAGATCATGGTCTATCGGTGCAAGAATTATTCTGCTCTAGAGTTAGGTACCAAACTTGGTCTTCCAGAAACATAGCATTATTTGTCCAATGGACCAGTATCACGCAAACTTTAGTGAATTCTTTCGAACATTGGATGTGAAGGAATCTGGGGATTTAGATGAGCATCACTTAACAGACGTCGCGCTTCTGAGGCAGCATCATTAGCACAACCATATCAATTGAAAACTTCTGCGCTCTAAACACTCGAATATTCGTGCATATTAAGTTGGTCTATACTATTGTCTCTTCAAAAATTTCCACTTCTTTTTACACTCTGTACAAAAGTTCCTATTATAAATATCTTGGACATATCTATACAACCTTTTCACCACGTTCTCCCCTCGGTCCATTGTTCCCGGACTGTCCTTGAGGTCCAATAGAACCAGTGAGACCCCTCGGTCCTGGTATACCAATAGGTCCAGGAGAACCCTTGAAAGAATGAAAAGTAAAAATAATTTTTTCCTCGATATTCTAAACTCACAGCTGCTCCAACGATCCCAATCTCGCCACGGTCTCCCCTTGAGCCTTGAGGTCCAGGTAATCCTTGAATACCTTGCGGCCCTTCTGGTCCTGGATATCCTGGTGGGCCCTGCAGAAAATTTTGATTAATTGCTGTTCAGAGAATCATTTTATTTTACGCAACTCACTCGAGTTCCATTTAGTCCTGGTGGACCCCGGGGACAAACTGTTGTGCATGGTTTGCTTGATTCAACTGGATTCGAAGCGTCAATTATGCTAGGGGGGATTCTCTGGAATTTAAATTCGAAAGATTCAGTGAAAAACTTTTCTGGAGGTGCCATAATTATGGATGAATTGATATCTAAGTTTGCGTACTCATATAAGTATTCTTGTTATCCAATAGGAATAATAGGATTATACGAATACTAATAATACAAGGTATAGAGCAGCCAAACCTGACGGATTTTAAAATGGGATATCTACAAGGTAGCCATATAAACGAGCGAAAAAGGCATGGCGAGGAGTGTGGTGTTGTTGGTTTCAAAACTTATAAGTTTTTTGGTACAAAAGACGTTTCTAATATTTTCAGTGCAGCAATGACCAAATTCGATCCCAAAATGGTTGTTACGACGGGATGATCACGTTTCCCTACGTTCTGGTTATAGGAATTCAATATTTACTATTAAGGTGTAGAATACTTATTAAGAACTACCTACGCAAGACTTTTGAACGGAATATACGTATTGTTATTATTGTGTGCTATTTTTGAAGGTTTGACCTGATAAATGGAAATTATGTTTTGTGCACATGAGTATCCTTGGTGATCGGTTTATCCGTGAATATCGCATTTCCCAGGACACCAAGGATACACTTGAGACTTTTTCAATTGGAAAAAATGTATTACTGGATTTTGGGCACATAGCATAACTGCTGAGCCTAAGTGTCCACACAAAAATTGTCAAATTTAGAACAAACGGAAACTTAAGAAGATAAACTATTACCAGGTGAAATAAATTGACAAAATATGAAAATCTAAACATTTTATACATTTACGATGACAAATCGCATGGAACGAAATTGAAGCCATAATACTATATCTAATTATTATACTTCAAAAATACTTTTTGCTGTTTTATACTTAAAGCAAATCACTGTCCCATGAAAAATATTCTATTATAGTCGAGTCTGCAGATTGCTATCCGAGGCGGAGCCGAGGAACAATTTTCTGAACATGCCCTTGTGAAATTTGGGTTGCTTGACATGACGGATCTCTGAGAACCACATATTTCAGCTAACTCACTAACGCTGTTTTGCATGAAACTATGACTGTCCTTAATTGTCACATTAGTGTGATTCTATGTCGATTTCAAGTTAATTTTTAATGAAACCATCGAAATTAATCTATAATTAAGCTAATGGAGGCTTTATGCAACCCAACGTATGGCTCCACTTGGTCCATGCTTTAATGATCTTATTTGATAATTATCAAATGAGATTATAATCAGTGAAAACTATTCAGCATTCAGGATTCTGTTTCTATTTTTGGTAGATCTTATGCATCAAATCAAGATGTCGAGAAGAATACGAATTTGGAAGCTTCCTCGGCCCAACTGTATCCACTTCAGTCCTGAATTCTGTGAATTCTGACAATATTCAGAAAATCTTGAAGAAACTTATACCAATTGAAGAAAAAAAAAAAAATTTTTTTCAAACCAAAGAGTTCTGCGCATTCTGCCAATAGGGTGTTAAGTTTCCCATAGTCGCCGTAAGAGGATAATATTTAAACGCTCACGACACCTAGATACAAATCAAGTGACTATCAGCTTTCCTGCTTGGTTGAAATTCGACCATTGAAAATATTTGTCCAGATTCTCGATATTAATAGAGAATAGACAGTATTGGCAGAACTTGTTCATTTATTAACAACGGTATCAGCCCTTTTCCAATATCAATTGCTTCAATATCCAACTAAGACATTCATCAAATAGTGCCGCTAGCTCAGTGGTAGAGCGTTGGACTAGGAATCGTGAGGCCTCTATTTCAATCCCAGGACGCAAAGAAATTCCCTAGTCACCATTCAATGTTGGGTCAAAAATTAATAGTGCTGTGTCTGAGGGGGAGTAAGAACACAGACCCGAAGTCTACCCATATCACCATATTACGAGCTTATGAGGGGTATACTGGTATACTTCGAAGACTAAGATGATATCAATCAGTGAATCAATAAAATCGTTTTTATACTCACCGGTATCTCACTGCACCTTTCCCTGTCTGGAGCGGTTGGATCACAGCTCATGACAATCCATTGAATTTCCACCTGCATCAGAAACCAACATCAGAGAAGAGAAGCGTCTTGAATTTGGATAACTTACCGGAACCGTTTGCCTTGTGTTTAGAATCTTGGATAATGAAATTTCACCGTTAACATCTATTGGTCCTTTCGGTTCAATATATTGCTGCCCAATTTTAATACAGTCTATATACAGCATTACCTGATCTCTCGAAACGCCAAAGTGGAGTTTATGCCAGTTTTTATCAAAAATCTATAAACTCAAACTGTAAGATTGTACATATAGGTAAGACATTTCGTATTTTACCTTCGGATAAGGAAAAACTAAAGTTTGTAATCTTCCCTCATAGTTTGGTATAGAAAATTCAACGCTTTTATTGGCTGGATTCAGAGTTATCAGAAACTGAGGGTTGAACCGTTGGTCTGTAACTCTCACTAGATGATATGGTATTTTGGGCCATCTTCTTGTGCGATAGGTGCATATGAAAGAAAATTCTTCAGGAAGACCTTGCGGAAAGATATCCCTAAAATAAGAATTTCTTATCACCTAGGGAAATGTTGTATGGGACGGCATAGCGATTGAAATGATATAGAAGGTTTAATTCCACAATTCGCAGTCCGGTAGTACCAGTACGGAAAACGTTCAATAGGACACCAAGCATTTTATTGTAAAATTGCCTCTATTTATTTTGTAGTTTGTGAGCTTTTTAGATGCTAAGATGTTCTGTACAAAAGTTGTACGAAATCAACTGAATTTTATCAGGATGTTTTCACGAATTAAATTATATACACGTTGGACAAGATATTGAGTGCGACTTCATTTTTTTTTAATGAAACACTCTATATATTTTTTTTTTATATTTGGCTAGGCATTTCTCTCCTGATTTCGAATATATGTGTATGTGTTGATTTATCTCTCTTACTTTGAGAACTAGAGAGTTTTAAATTCTGGGAACAACATGGGAACTCAGTAGTCAGTTGTCAAGTGGTAGGCTGTGATAAATCAACTAACTGTATTGGTAATGCTTTGTTTTCATTGTTTTTCACATAAAGTGAAAATATTGTTACCAATGGAGTTTGTCATATCGTTATCAATGCAGTTAGTTGATTATTAACAGCCTCCCACTTGACAACTGACTACTGAGTTTGCCATTGTCATTTATTAACGACGGTATCAGCCATTTTCCAATATCAATTTCTTCAATATCCAACTAAGACATTCATCAAATAGTGCCGCTAGCTCAGTGGTAGAGCGTTGGACTAGGAATCGTTAGGCCTTTATTTCAATCCCGGGAAGCAAAGAAATTTCCTAGTCACCATTCAGTGTTGGGTAAAAAATTAATAGTGCTGTGTCTAAGGTGGCGTAAGAACACAGAAACGAAGTCTGCACATATCACGATATTACGAGTTTATGAGGGGTATACTGGTATACTTGGAAGACCAAGATGATATCAATCAGTGAATCAATAAAATCGTTTTTATACTCACATAAATCAACACATGCATATATATTCGAAATCAGGAGAGAAATGCCTAGCCAAATATAAAAAAATATATAGAGTGTTTCATTTAAAAAAATGAAGTCGCACTCAATATCTTGTCCATCCTGTATATATTTTAATTCGTGAAAACACCCTGAACAAAGTTAAAGGGGGGGGTCAAATTATAGTGGGAAACCCGGTACAATGTGCAATGCTAGTTCTTATACACATTTGTTCTTTACTCTAATCTTTCTTTGGACAATTTGGTGAAGGAATTTTGCTGGAAGAACTGTTACATATAATGCTCCACACAAATTAAGGGGGTTTAGTTGCCGATTCTTGTTCACCAAATGTTCATTTATGGGAAATCAAATTTTCACGCTCTCATACCTGAATGGTGATTTTGCTCGTCGTTTGATAACTTTTTCAGTTTCAGGTAAGTTCTTGTCGTTGGCGTTCCTGAGAATTTTGGATCAGTTATTGTTTAAAATTCTTCTTACAATCAACTTTGATTCAAAATCTACTAATTTGTTTTGCAATAATGCCTAGACGTGAACTAAGTGAGGATGAAGCCAATAGGGCTATTGGTATGATCGAGCCAGAACGTAATCAGGGAGATGCTGCCAATTTCTTTCAAGTTAGGGAAAGCGTAGTTTCCCGGCTCCTTCATCGATATTGAAAAAATGGAAACGTGACCGAAAGAACGAGAAATAGACGCCTAAGATCTACCTCTCATGCACTAGATCTACCTCTCATGCACTAGATCTACCTCTCATGCACTAGATCGGTTTCTGACTGTGTTTACCCATAGATGGCCTTTGAGTACTTGCTGAATGTTGCAACAGCGCCTTTTGAACGCTACTGGTGTTTTGGTTTCGATTGAAACAGTTCGTCGAAGACTTCGAGACGTTAATCTACATTACATCATACACCATACACATACATTACAGTCATACATATGAGTCTCCGATTGGAATGAGCCAATGACCACGTGAATCAGAACGATCAATGGAGGTCTGTACTGTTCACAGATGAGTCGAGATATGGATGGTTTTTGGATTGTCATCGTGTTCGGGTATGGCCCCATTCTCTGGCGCCCAGAAATAGCAGATCAGTTCAGGAAGTTCATCCGTTCAGAGGTGTTACAGTTACTGTTTGGGAGGCATTAGTTTGAATGGACATACAGATCTGTTGATGCTTGATGCTACCATGAGTGCGCAAATTTACATAGAGCCAGTCATTGACAATATTATTCCTTTATTTCATGCTGCTGTTGGGCCAAATTTCTTATTTTTGGGCGATAATGCGCTACCTCATCGTTTGAGAATTGTTGATGAAGCTCTGGAAATCCATGGTCTTCCAGATTTGGACCTACCCCCTAAATGTCATTGAACATTCTTGGGATCAGCTGCAAAGAGCTTTAGAGTGTCATCAACCACCTCCACAAACACTTCAAGAACTCAGACAGCTTTTACGGAAAACTCTGGAGAGGAATTGATCAAGGCAACTTCAACAATCGGATCGAAAGTATGCAAAGACGCTGTCAGGCTGTGATTGATGTCCGAGGAAGCCATGCTCTTTACTGAACTTTATTTTTTCAATTTTTTGATTGAATGTTGCACTACGAATACTATAAATAAATTTTCCCCCGAAACTGCTAAACTTATAAAGGAATGGGCAAAAGAATGAGTGAGATAAGTGAGTAATCATTTAGATTTCTCATTTTTGAAAAATTGGTGGAAAAATTTCTGAACTTCCTCAACTTCTGTGGAGCAGTACCTATATTTACAGGTAGTTATACAAACAAACTAATCTTCGAGTAGCCACAGTCTCTCTAGATCGATAAAGTCCCTGTGAAACCACCGAAGCGGGAAATATTGAACCTGTGAGATTTATTTTGAGAAATTTATTTAAGTTTATAAATTTTTTGGTGATAGTTAACCCTACACCTTCTCGTGGTTCTTGCTGAACAATGAATTGAATAACAACTACCTAGGTTTCTATTTCAGCTTTCAGCAGTAGGGTAAATATTGTTTATTCCAAGAAAACCTATTCAATGAATTCACTAGAGTTTTAAATTCGAAATAAACGAAATACCGCGCTACCGCATTGAAGAAGTCGGCCTATAATAGCGATTTCCATTGACACGCTCGGAGCACTCGAAAGAGTTTACCCACTCCGATCGACATCTGTCAAAAACTGATCTCAGAGCAATCTCAATGGAAAATGATTCTCCACTCCCTTTTTAGTTTTGAATTAGAAGATATAATAATGAATTCTCTTAGTTTCTTGTCTGCTATCCAAAAAAGGAACCTAATATTTTAAATTGCTCTGTCACTGACTCAAGCTTTAAAACGCGAGCGAAAATAGTTGCCCTGAGAGTAAACAGATTTGCTCAGATTTGTCAATGGAATATGAATCATAGATCTCATCTGTCTAATGGAAAATGAAAATATGACTCCGAGTGCTCCGAGCATGTCAATGGAAATCGCTATAAGAGACGATAAAATGCGTCGTTGTCAGGCTGTGTCCCAGGCTATCTCTATAGAGGGCTGTGCTCAAACGAAGCAATCCGACTGTAGCTGATATTTTCCCATTGACGAATCTTCACAAATACACTGCCAAAAAAGTGAACTCGGATGCTGATTATATCTCCTGGGAAAAAATACGACGTGTCGATGAAGAACGCTGAATATCCATCCTGCGTTTATAGCTTATTAAGGAGTCATTTCTGCTCTAAGAAGTGATGGCTTCAATGACAAATCTGTTGCCAATGGTGCCTCGGATTACCACAAAACGCGTTATTTATATTATTTGTGAGTGGTGCTACTCACAGATGATATAGAGGTACCTGAAGGCAGAAATATTAATTTTGAACAGTTTTCCACTTCAACCAAAAGAGGCAAATATGTTGATGCAATTTCCCAAATTATTTATTCATGAACAGGAAGTTTTTTATTTACCTCAACTTGCTACGCCCTACGCATTCAGAGACGGTTATATTCATTTCAGTTCCACCCTCTACTCCGAGCACTTAAAAATGCATCGAACTATCGAACTCATCTTCAGTTAGACTGAACTGAGGATCATCACATTCCATTCTACTCACCTGGTCGGCAAAGTGAGATCAGCTTCTTTCTCTAGTCTGAAAGCTGTCTGTAGTCTATTGGAGCCTCTTACTCTACTCACGCCAGGAAATTTTTTTTCGAGAAAATCCAAACGGTATTTAGTTATGAAATCATACGCCTGTAGGTCATCATCTCCTACCCTGAAATTAGCACATGGTCCCACATTTTCTTCTTCGTACGTTGGATCTAATTCTGGGAATTATTATCATCGAATGAGTATTGTCGATTTCTGGTATTACAATGGTTACTATTTATGCATCCGGAATTATGAATAATAGCAAATATTTAAAAATTAAAATGATTTTACGCTCTTTCGAAATATTATATCGGCATAAAATAAAGTTATTTCTTTTGTTTGTTACGCGACTACCGAGGAAAGATCGAACCGTATTTGAGTTGTCAATATCGCAATGCAGGATAATTATTATTGGTTAGAAATAATAGAACACTTCGTCGTCCTTTTGATTCCTGTTCGTTTTGATTCTGGAAAGCACTTCTTTTTATGGTACTGGAAGGTCTCTGGAGAACCTCTTTTTAGGGCACTGGAAAGTCTCTGGAGTACGACTCTTTTGTGATGCGGGAAAGTCAGTGGACCACATCCTCTATGGTACTGGAAGTTATCTGGAAAACACATCTTCTACTGGTATTGGAAAGCCAGCTTGAGCTGGATCCTGCGCTACATCTTCGTAGTTTACTATAGATAAGTCATATTTTGTTTGTATTAATTTAATTCAAATCAAAATCGAGCTATTCTTACAGACTGTACAGTTATACATTGTAATGTGAGCATATGTTAAACTTGTGGGAGGATTTCGATTGCTAGGCACCTGAAAACCCCTGAAAAACTCCTCGTTGAGTTGTAGCCCACGTCACGGAAATAGACGAAGTGGTTACAATATTCGATGATCGATAGAGGTTTGTATACGTTTGAATGAATTTTAATAGCAAATTAGCATCGAGCATTAAAGCGTAGGTCACATCTCACGGCAGAAATGGAAAGAAATCTTCAGGTGCCAAATCAAGATTTGTATCATCAATTCGCTGTTTTCACCAAGCAAATGTTGAGTGATTTGAACCGACGTGTGAGAGCGCACGTTGTCATTCTGAAGAATATCCTAAATCTTCAAACACCTCTTGGGAAACAAATGGTAATGTACAATTCAGAATTGACTAATGTACGATAGTCTAGGGGCATTTTATTCACATGCCCATTTATCAAAACAAACAGGTGACCATTTGCTTGGAAGTGCTTCTTATGCCATACACAGATTTCTACGCGAACCAACGCACATGTGACCAGCATCGAAGCCGATGTGTACTAGGTACTCGAACTTAACACTTTGATATCCCGGCTGAAAATGTGGAAAATCGGTTGGACTCGTCAATTTCTGATTCGAGGGGAACAACTTTTCTGCTCTTTGCATCCCCGTAACTGCAACCCCCTAACGAGGAGGAGCACAACCCTTTGATTTTGAATAGGGTATTACGATGATATCTCATTTTGAAGATCTTATCTTCGAGGACTATCTGATCCTGAAATTTCGCTTCAAAATTTCCATCGATAACGAAATGACAGGTAAAATAGTGGAGGGAGTACTTGCTTTTGTGATTAGTTTATTAAATGCTGGAAGTGGGCACCATTCACTTCCATGCAGTAATATAAGTTTTGCTGAAAACGTTCACGTACATTACCCAAGATTTCTGGTGTAATTTGACGGCATTCATTAATGATCCGAGTTCACAAACAATCCACTGACTCAGGCCGGGTAGCGTAAATCTTGGATTTCAGGTGACCCAGTAGAAAATAGTCCAGTGGAGCCAGATCAGGTGATCCGGGTGGCCACTCAATATGTCCCCTTCGTCCAATCCAGGAGTGAGGAAAATTTTCATCTAAGAACTGACGCACCGGTTGAACGATGTGAGGTGGTGCGCCATCTTGTTGGAAAATGATCGTGGCCGGATAAATAACGTTCTCCAATAGATCTGAATAAATTTGGCCAGTGAGATTACCAGGTATAAAAAAGGTGCCGATTATGTGATTTCCATGAATACCCGCCCAAACATTTAATTTTGGGGGACGCTGAGAATGCAACTCACGAAATAATCTTGGATTTTCATCTGACCAATACTGACAGTTATGCCGGTTTATAAAGCCGGTAAGGTAAAATGAACAGTAGACCAAAAAACAGATATCGAACAAGTTGCTACTTGTTCGATGTGAAATGAAATCATGTGAAATGATTCACACTTCAATCATTTCACTGACCACTTCACAGAACTGGAGTCGGTGATCGGGATTATCCTCATTCAGTTCCTGATCCAATCGTACCTTATAAGGATGGAATTTGCGTTGTTTCAGGATTCTCATGATTGTTGTGCATGAAACAACAGATACATCGGTCAATCTCCTAGTACTCAAGGTCGGATCCATTGCTACTTGACCTGTCACGTCCCTCGCTTCGTTTCTTTCATGCACTCTTTTTGTTTCAGACCTAAACCAATAGCGTCAAATTTGGCATGTCGTTGCACAATGTAAGCTGCGCATACATTTTTTCCACGTCGTTCGTTAAATAAAGCCGCTGTTGTACGCACAGAATCGTTATTCCTAAAAAATAATTTCATCATTTCCACCCTTTCTTCTACGGAATACACCATTTTAATTCTAATACAAATTTACAAACGCTTTGATATACTTGTAACGTTCATAAAAATTTACGGTAGAATAAGGTAAATCAAAAACATGGTCCATCTACTTTTTTGGACAAGATATTAATACTTTCTTGGAAAAAACTTAACAACATAACTACTACATACCTTTGAAATATGTGGATACGTATAATATGCTCGAAATAAATTCCTCATTGGCTCTTCCACTATGTTAGCTGTTATTTCATTATCGATGGATATTTCGAAGCGAAATTTTATGGTCAGATACTACTCCATACGATTTTCAAAATTAGTTATCGCAACATCCCTCATCCCTATTCAAAATCAAGGGGTTGTGCTCACCCCCGTTAGGGGGTTGAAGTTACGGGGATGAAAAAAGCGGAAAAGTTCCCCTCGAATCAGAAATTGACGGGTCCGAGTGATTTTCCACATTTTCATTTTCAAGTCGGAAAATCGAGGTGTTAAGTTTTCGTTGGACTACCCTGTATGTCATATGCACATGATTAAACATGTAGCAACTTGTATGCGCCAATACTACACTGTACTGGGCCCTTTGTTTTGATGTTTATTACATATTTTGAACTGTAGTTTCTCGAATTACAAGATATTTTTTTTCAAAGAATTCCGGACTAAGTAGGGTCTTAGGCGGTACTCTTTAATCCGACAAATTCGTCAGTCCGACACTGCCTTGCAAAACGTTTGTCGGACTACCGAGGATCCACTGTACAAGCTAGCACTCTTATTTCTATTTTGAATAATAATAAATAATAATGATATGTAGTTGGGTTTGGCCAATACCATTTAGAGTTGCACTCTGGGAGGAATAGGTTTGACTCATCAAGGAAACTCCATAAATGATTGATTGTATTTGTTGGTAATTTCTTTGCACCAATGGACACGAGCTGAATTTTGATCAAAAGTCTTATTCATACTTGTCATAGAGATGCTGCAATAAAACTCTATGGGATAACGATCTCGAATAATCATTTTACAATCAATAACAACGAACGGGCTAACGTAGGTCACGATTGGATTGAAAGAAATAGTGTTATACAATTTCAGGATACATAAATAGCAACCTTAATAATTGATGCATACAGTAAATACTCACGAGCCGTAGTCCTAGAAATTTGCAAAAGAATTATGAAAGCTGGTACTATGTCCTCGTATCTGAAGTTGATAAAATAATGGGTCATTGTCTAAGTTTCACTAAATATAAGAGAAATCTTCAATCATACGGATTTTATAGTGGGATAATAACATACACATACATTCATCCTGAACGGTATTTGCAAAATATATAAATGAAGTTGGCGATGCTGATCTATCTACCACTCTGTCATTATATGATTACCACAGTAGAAATGCACAAGCAGATATTTTGGTATTTTTTTTCAAGTGGAAACCGTCTATCTATAACTCGTTTTCTATGAGAAAATACTGGAAATAATTCTTGATATTATGCTTGATTGAAATTCCGTGATGTGATGGAGCTCTGACAATGACAATCATCTACAGTTCCAGCTACATTCAAGTCACAATATTGGATTAAAACTTTCTGGGTGGCTCAATTTTCAATGTATTTGTGCATTTATCTGGGTACACAAATTTCCGAATATTTTTGCGCGTATGTTCTGGGGAACATCGCGTTTTCATTTTGCCCAAATGTCTGTAATTTTCGAATTTTTCGCCGAAAATGGTCTCAAACGATTAGGTTCGACTACCTGATGAAGAATTCGAGGTCAAATTTGATTCTGTCCGGCTGGCCGATGCTTATAGGCATAATCGCCCAAACGGTTTCGGAATTATACCAATCTGAAATTTGGTTGTTATATCCTCGATAACTTGGTTATTGAGGATATAATATAATGGTTACTAGTTGTAGAATGCCAAGGCAAAAATTCTTGCCAAATTTCGTGAGGATCGTATTATTAGAAAATTTCTAAAAAATCACTGAAAATTACTCTATACATCGGAAACTATTCGTCCGACATCGCTTAAATTTTGCGACAGTCTTCAGAACCTAACTCTGCTACCAAGTTTCAAGTTTGAACACGATCGGATCTATATTTTTGGAGATCTGAGCAGCCTTGTGTGAGTTCAGTAGCTGGATGGGTGATCATTGCCTCGATAAGTTTCGAACGAAAGGAAATAGGGACTTGCAATTTTCGGGGTAGGTTGCGCATCCGAAAGGGAAAATGGAACTTGGCAGTAGAGTAAGCTCTCGCAAAATTTCAGTGATGTCGGACGAATAGTTTCTGATATACCTATATAGAATGATTTTCAATGTTTTTTTTTTTTTATAGCGATACGATCCTCACGAAATTTTGCAAGTTGGCATTCTACAACTGAGCACCATGTTTGAATTGGATCGGTTTTGTATTTTTCGAGTTATTGAGGAAATAACAACCAAATTTCAGATGGGTATAACTCCAAAACCGTAAGGCCGATTTTGTCTATAAACAAACTCAAATGTCCCATGCAGATGCACAACCTTTCTCGAAAATTTCAAGTCGCTAATCTCTTTTCGTTCTCTGGTTATCGGTGACATAAATAATATGTTTTGATATTTTTTTGCATTTAATTTTTTTTATGATGCAATTCTATAAAAGGAATCCATTGATATAATTCCCAACTCTGAGAAAACAATACTTTTGGAGATATGGTTTGTCAAAGTTTGAACAAGAGCGCCAAAGCTCCTGCCCACAGGGCTTTCCCACATTTTCAATGACAAAGAAAGTAATTATCGATAATGTTCTTTAAACAAAAGATAAGTCTTACTAAGTCTTACTAATTTAGATCTTATTTCACTCACACTATTTCGAAATTGTTGACTATCTTTCACGAAAGTTTTGTCAACTTTGTACGTTGCGTTTTTGCGCGCATATTCTGGGGAACAGTGTGCTACCATTTTGAGCAAATATCTGTAATATCGATTATTTTGCCGAAAATGCGACATTCAAGTTCGTTAATAGGTATGATCGGCCAAAGGGTTTTGGAGTTATATCTACCATCTGAAATGTTGTTGTTTCTTCCACACTATATCGTATCGTATTCGACGTGAATCCTAATGTGCTTATCGATAAACAATTCTGATAATTTAGACAGTCTAGAATTTTACATTGGATTTTTTTTGGGACTCCTAGAGGTCTGTTTTCCATGAAATTTTGCATGCGCAAATTCAAATCGTGAAATGTCACGGACCGTGGCATTGCAGAGTCTCGGTTTCTGGAGAATATTTTTTTGACGGAAGGTTTGTTACGCTTACAAAGCGAAAGGTTTGGTTTATCCAGCAGAATAAGATTTTATTTATGTGCATGGTGATTGGAGACGTGAGTACCGTGAGGTCAGTCTGCTTTGGCGCGGTTGTTAATGACTCGATTTCTTTTCTACTTTTCTAGTCACGTGACCTCCGGTTCCAAGTCAAACGCTGATCCACTGAGCTAGAAGTAGTCATCATTCAATTTAAATTAGTCAACGTGAAGAAGCGCGCCAAGAAATACTGACTTCACGTCAGTGCTTTTTTATAATTTCTCATAAAAGTCTGACGATAGTTTCAAGCAATTAACAATCGAATTCTGATTTCAATGACACCATTAGCAAATGGTCCAATAAAAACGTTTAATGAAATGTGAATCAAATTTTCTTTCGCGCTACGGTCCGATTGGACTGTGTAATTGAACAGAACAATGTCAAATTTATCCGTATTGATGATATATTTATGCATTAATTTTATAGCTGAAATACGCTTCATACTATATACTTTTTATTACCGATTAGAGTGTACAACAAAAGAGGATTTACTGAGAGGGAAAGTGTGTCAATTGATTCAATACCAATCGAAAAGATTACTAAAATTGTCATTAGGGGAATACATTCTAAATAATAATAAAACAATTATAAAATCACTGATGTTGAATCAGGACCATCAGCGCACTCGTTCATTGATGATCAATATATTTCACTGATTTGCAATACCGTACACAACTGAAATTAGTGAAATTCATGGTGATCACAGATTCGTTATACCCACAATAAAACAACATTTCGAAAAACCAATTGAACGTCCAAAGAACGTCACTTTTGACATTTAATTAATTAATTTCTACCATATCTAGAAGGAAAATATAATGAACGGCAAAAATTTTCTTGAACTAAACAAAATACATAAATTTTTAACGATATTTGGCATATATTGTTATGGTGTAGACATTCAAAAACATTACGGACTTGATTTTGGTTGACAAGGATCAACGTTCGGTTTCGGTAGCCTAATTCTTGTGAGAATTGTAAATTTTTGAAAAATATTATTTATGTCACGATAACCTGAGAACGGAAAGAGATAGTGACTTATTAATACGCAGAATCGGCCAAACAGTTTTGGAGTTATATCTATCTAAAATTTGGTTGTTACTTCTTCAATAACTCGAAAAATACGAAACTGATCCAATTCAAACTTGGTTATTGGTTGTAGAATGTCGACGCAAATATTCCTGCAAAATTTTGTGAGGATCGTATCACGATCGAATTGAAACTTGGTATCTAATTGTAGAATATCGACATAAGGACGAGTGTGGAGTTTTGTGAGAATCGTATAACTAGAACATTGTAAAAATATTACGAAAAAATATCATGTATCTCACGATAACTTGAGAACGGAAAGAGATAGCGAGTTGCAATTTTCAGGGTAGGTTGCGCATCCAAATGCGATTTTCAAGTTAATTAATTAATTAATTGGCATAATTGGCCAAATGGTTTTGGAGTTATGCTCATCTGAAATTTTGTTGTTATTTCCTGTATAACTCAAAATATAAAAATCTGACCAAATTAAAACTCGGTGATTACTTGTAGAATGCCGACCCACTAATTTTCGCGGAATTTCGTGAATATCGTATCCTGGAGTTACTTCAGGCGTAAGTTTTTTCGTATTCCAATTTCAATGCATATGAAAGAATTAAAAAATAATGTGATCATATATTTTCTCGTTACTGACCTATGTCATTAAAATGGTATTAAATGAAATCATATATTATAAAAGCTGAGAAAACGGTATAGATGGATGCTACATTTGATAAAGACAATAGAACATGCGCGTAAAAGCTCCTGACTTCACGACAGTGCTTGAACTAATTTTTTATAATAGTTCCATCAATTTTATATTTGTTCTCAATCCTTCCTTATATATTTTGTGTTGATTAACCATATATTTAATTAAGAAATGTTAAGTTTTGATTTGATAAATCTGAGTTTCCATTCAACAATTCTTTGAAAAAAGGAGTGGGAGGGCGCTAAAAGGTTTTAAGCGTCCTGGACATCGTATATCCGCCTCTAAAACATGTTACTTTGATTTGCCCAGAAGGATTATGTCCTTCGTAAGGGTGATGATTTCTCTGTGATATTAGCCTGTAATACCTGTGAGTGTCAGGGTTACGCCTTCCGTAGAGAGATTTGTTTCTGCTAACGCTTTGCATTGATTTATATTATGTTCTTGGTGGTTTCAGCTTCTACAGATTAAGGATCTTTATACTTCAATAGACTTGCGTATTCATCCTTTGTAACACCATACACTTCATACATTTAAGTAGTGTACCTATATTGTGTTACAAATCACTGAAAGAAATGATTCAATGAGAAAGGTTTACCAAAAATATTCTTACTAGGGTCGATACATTTCTTACTATTCGGTTAAAATAGCACTATAGACATAGTAAATTGAGTTGCCATAGTTATTGAACAGATCTTACTACGGTTTTCTTATTACACCAATGAAAGTGTTTTATTATCTCATTCAAATGTGGAATTGCCACGGTAAACCAAAGTTTTCTAAACGGCATCCAATAGCCATAACAATTTAGCGATACTATGCGAGATACTTTAGTTCCATAAATTTACTACGGCAGTTAATGTTGATTCATTAAACCAGTCGAATATAAGCGATTATGCTCGAATGCAGGGTTGCACGCCACCCGATTCATAGCATCCACTCAAACTCAATACTCATCGTTTGTCTATTCGACTTGAGACAACCTGCTAACGCGATTAAACTAATTTGTGAAATATGAATCCTAGTTTATTCATGATATTAATCAACAAGCATCATCATAGTGTAGTTGAAAGTGTTTAGTTTGTACATTGAAATATCACCGTTTTTGTTTTGTGTGTCTACAATCAATCTTCCTACACACATGGAACAGAAGTTTGCAGAATTCCTATGTTCCTAATGGAGAGTTGTAAATTCATTGCAAAGTTGGGGATTCGGAAGGAGACTATGTCAAAAAAATGTACAGGTAGCTAAGTTATATTCTTAATTATTATTAGAGCATCAATCTGAATTCACTAACCATTGATTTTTCATAATAACAATATTGGCCGTTGGATCTTGAAACAATGGCGTCCATGCGTTCGGAATGAATAATTCATCAATCGAATGTTTGCTAGTGTGTAATCATTTAATAATTTCCATTTATCTCATCAGATTGATAATTAAATTTTATTCGAAATTCTGAATAATTAATTATTGAAATATTAGGTCAATTTTTTTTAAATAGAATTTTATTGTTCTTCTGTTGAATCCATTGCTCCTTATCAATGGAATGTGTTTTGTTTGCTTTATAATATTGTTTTTTTGGATATATTTTTGTTACCAATATTTGAGAAAGTGTGCAGTTAATTTCTCATTCAAATTGAATATCTTTTTTTCGCCATATGAGTAAGTTTAATATCAGTGTTTGTTTATCTGTAATAATCTATTTGTTCGTCTTTAAGTATGGTATTGTGATGAAAAGCCCTTTATATTTGAAATATTTCGTCCAGTATTTGCTCTCAGTGCATGTATATCTACTAATTCAAACCAAAGAATGTGATTATTACTAACAATAAAATGTCTTGTTATGCTACTATTTTTTTATTTGTATATCCACCCAATATAATTCTGGCAGTAGCCAGTGGAGATAATATGTTCTCCATATGAAATGAATAAAATACTGCTTCAAAAAATAGAAATATAGACCATTACAATTTATAAAAGAAATTGTTTAATTTGCAGGTAGGTATAATTGAGAGTCAGTTATGAATAATTCGACAAAGATAATTAAATAAAGTTCCAGAGATAGTTGTATCAATTTAGCTCATTTGAATACACTATGAAGTCAACAAATTCATGCCGAGTGTTTCCTTGATGTCAGTCGTTCTGGGCTTATTAATCAATATGATGAATTCTCAATTTGAAAATTCGAGTTGATATCATTCGCAGGTAGGTTTGAACTTTCGACACTCAATTTTATCATTAGAGAAACTATCAGATATATTATGTAATTTATTCTCTTCATAATATGGTTAATCTCTTCTGATTGCCTTTGTTAACTTGCGCACTTTAGTTAATTCATTTGACTGCTATGTTATTGACTTAGCCAACGTAGCACAAAAATTTGGCCAATTTATTGCTTGTCTTAATAATAAATTAGAAATTTATTAAAGTACAGACATAGTATTAAATTGGCCATTGTTTTCTGTCAGATGAGCTCAGTTTGTAATATGGCAGTTAAAAAATAACTAAAATTGCAAATTAAGCTGATACAGACAGTAAGATGAGATTACGAGAGCGGTAAAATAGGTTCACTAGACCAGTAAAAGGCAGTTATACAATATTACTATGGTTGTAAAACAAAGTTACAAGTGCAGTTATACCAGATTACTATGATAGTAATACGGAGTTACAATGTACAAACGCAGCTATTCAAGTTTACTACGGTAGTGAGACAAAGTTTCAAAACCAGTAATATAAAAGTACGACTATAGTATGATCACTTCAATACTTGCTGTAAAACGGTATTATTCCTGTTATGAAGGATTAAATCATATAGCCATTATTAACTGAATCGTAGTAAATCAAGGTGAACTGTGAGAAATAGAAAGTTTTGTTGAGGCATATAGTATATGAATTTTCTCATTGCTGTTATTATATTTTTCTTTCAGTGATCAGTGGAATCTATTGATCATTCAAAGAACGCACGCGCTAAAGCTCCTGATGTCAGTACTTTCATAATTTTTGACCAGAAATGTCGAGTAATCTTTCGAGTAACTTGATCTAATTATACCTTTTTTCTGGGTTGATCTTTCGAAGGCAATGATTCAAATATAGCAGAAAGATGAGTGAATTCCTGAGAGATTTCGATGAAAAATTCAATGATCAACAAATTTCAAAACTTATCAAATGAATAATTCCTTATTACTCACCGCTTAATTAGTATCATTTTCGCGTAGACACTTCACCACATCCCTCAAAATCACAACTTTTGACTATTTGATTAACAACTCATCCACGATCTATTGAAGACTGTGCTGAAAAGATCATCTATGCACGCTCGGCACTGAATTCCTGGTTCTTAATTACAATACCAGATAGGAATTTATTGTTATAGAATTTCGATGAGATCTACATGCTCCATTTGTATGAAATAGAACATCTCTGTCAACTGAATTATTCAAATCATTTTATTAATTGGTCCACATCACATGTTCGTTTGTGAAATGTCAATATAGCCCAAAGTATACTTGAAAAAGAATTTTAAGACGGCCGTTCTCTTCAAAATAATTATCTTAATAATTTTGCTCGCAATATCCAAGTTTCAGATTAATTGGATAGGATCACAGCATAATTTAGAATTATACGATCAGCAAGCTCCCATTTTGTCAATCTCATAAACCAGCATGTGAACTGAGATGTAAGTAATCACTAATACACTGACCGCCGTATTCACAAAGCATTCAATCTCCGTTAAGTCCTAACTGAGGTCCTCAGTTAAGGATAAATAAGAATCGCAACCTCAGTTAACGTATGTAACGGTATTGAAAGGTTTTTTTCTGGGTTTTCTCTCCCAAACTCTGAAAAATATCTATAAAATAAAAATTAATTATTTTGTGATTTGCTTCTGCGTAAGAAACACAAGATATTTGCCAGAAGCAATCAATTGAACAATGTTGCCTAACAAACAACAACGAAAGAACATCAACGAAGAAACAACTATATCGTAACGTTTCGGAGTCTATATCAGACTCCTTCGTCAGACGCTTAATGAAAATCTTTAGAATTATTTTGTTGCTAGTTATTTTGTGAAATTCAAGAATTGTCACATTGACAATATTTAAAAATCATAGCTAACATAGTTTTACTTCGCATAGAAATTTCCAAGTTCCAACTCCTTTTTCAATAAATTTAGCCAAATATGGTCAATACCAATTGAGCAATTTGCAAAATTGCATTCTCTGTTTATTCTCTGTATCATGGATTTAGATAGAAGAGCAAATAATCAAGAACAACAAAATAATCAACAAGTACAACAGAATAATCAACAAGAACAGCAACCCAATCTGTTGAATGTGATCCCTTATGTTCGTGGCCTTTCTGAAAAAATTAGAAGAATCGGTTCTAAGTTCAATATAAGAACCCGTTCAAAACACAAAATGATCTTAGGTCTTTATTAACGAAAACAAAACCCATAAATGAAAAACAAAAATCAAAAAACTGTGTATATAATAATCCTTGTATTTGTGGTAAATCATACACGGGAGAAACATCAAGACCACTAGAAGTAAGAAAGTCAGAGCATAAGAATAACTTGAGAAATAGAGACATACAGAAATCAAAATTAGCAGAACATGTATGTACAACCCAAGGAGATCACATGATGGATTGGAGTAATACAAAGATTCTAATGACAGAACCTGATTATATTAAAAGGAAACTTAAGGAGTCAACTTGTATTTTATTGAACAGAGAATGCAATTTTGCAAATTGCTCAATTGGTATTGACCATATTTGGCTAAATTTATTGAAAAAGGAGTTGGAACTTGGAAATTTCTATGCGAAGTAAAACTATGTTAGCTATGATTTTTAAATACTGTCAATGTGACAATTCTTGAATTTCACAAAATAACTATCAACAAAATAATTCTAAAGATTTTCATTAAGCGTCTGACGAAGGAGTCTGATATAGACTCCAAAACGTTACGATATAGTTGTTCCTTCGTTGATGTCGTTTCGTTGTTGTTTGTTAGGCAACATTGTTCAATTGATTGCTTCTGACAAATATCTTGTGTTTCTTACGCAGAAGCAAATCACAAATTATTAATTTTTATTTTATAGATATTTTTCAGAGTTTGGGAGAGAAAACCCAGAAAAAAAACCTTTCAATAATGAGTATACCTCCCACAGTATCCTTTGAGTATGTAACGGTGCTCAAACAGGCATGTTTCACGTTAATTTTCACTTAAACTGAGGTTGCGATTCTTATTTATCCTTAACTGAGGACCTCAGTTAGGACTTAAAGGAGATTGAATGCTTTGTGAATACGGCGGAATATATACAGTGGGGAAAAGCCAGATGGAATAGATTCATTATCTTGGATACTGGACATACTTATGGAAAATCCCGAAACACGTCAAATTAAAATTTTAAATTATCATTCTTCTTGTTAAAAATGCGAACCCTACCTTCAACCCCCTTCGAAAGACAGGTGCAACCCCCAGTTTATCAAATGGGAAGTATGAGCTTGTGATACATCGTTTGAAAGGTCTCGTCATTCTCTATATTCAGAAATATTATCACTTTCATGTTTATAGCAAAAATCAAGTTAGGACCAATTTGAGTCATGCGATTACCGAAATTCATTATAATATTCACTGGAATATTCCCAAATCTTACTACAATAATACTAAAGTCAGTTCATTTCTGAAGAAAAATGAAAGAATTATCCAATGATCTTTATAACTTATAATAAAAGGTATAATATTTGTTTCGGTTAAAAAAAATTGCTTTTGAGTTTTTCCAACTGCATCGAAATTTTACCAATTGCTTTAAAATTTTTCCAACTGCTTTGAAAATTTGCCAACTCCATTCAACATTGGGGGGTCTCAATTTTTGGAGCTCTTGTTCCTCGGAACAGAGTGCTTATCAATTTGCCCAAATGTCTGTAATTTTCGAATTTTTGGCTGAAAATGGTCTTGAACGATTTGGTTTGACTCACTGATCAAGAATCCATGGACGAAATCGATTCTGTCCGGCCGGCCGTTATCACGATAACTCTCGAACGGAATGAGCTAGACAGTTGAAATTTTCAGAGTAGGTTTGAGGGATAAATATCTCGGATAAGTTTGTTATTGGGCAAAATGGGTCAAATAGTTTCGGAGTAACGAAAAAAATATTTTTTTTTACATTACAACTTTTGAATTCAAATTTTTAAGATGCAGTTTCATCATAAAAATCCATTGTTATCATTTTCAACTCTAACAAGCTGATACTTTCGGAGATATGATGTTTCAAAGTTTCAATAATACATCGTAAGTTCTATATGTATTCACAGAATGTGAATCACAGAATCACAGAATCTGTCTGTGATCACTATTCATAAATGTCATCTTTTCTAGCTATTAGACTTAGAGATTGTCAATTCATAGTTGTTATTTTCTCTTGGAAAGTATTCGATTCTTGAATATATACAACTGTTTTGATGTAGTTTATGGAGGCAATAGGAAAGAAGAACATAATGGAATCATCCAAAGAATCAAAAGAAAAGTTTGTGGCATAAATCACTTCAATCGAGTACAATTGTGCCATGAGAAAAAGAACAGTCTGTATAGTTGTGATTTATTTTAAATGATGTATGCCTCGAAAGTATATTTTTTTAACACAATTGGATGAAATTGTACGACTATGGCGTGAAAAAGAGCAAGTTGTCATTGACGTTAAAAGTAAAACACCCTGTAGGCATTTTTATATATATTCACCTTTTAAACCTTTCCTGGGCTTCCACAAATAATTCAATACCAAAATTAGCCAAATCGGTTCAGCCGTTCTCGAGTTTTAGTGAGACTAAAAGCAATTCATTTTTATATATATATATATAGATAATTTAGATATCGTAGGGGGTTGTACCACGTATTTTATATAAAAACTTTTCGAAATCTATGAATCAATTCATCAAGGGTTATAACTCACCTGGGGGTGAATTCAGACATGTTTTATATGACGAACAAGTTCTATTCTGGGCCAAGGAATCACCTCCAGAAATCTTGCGCAGTTGTTTTCAAACACCCTGTATATAAATGGAACAGTTCAACGGGTAATTCCGCAAAAGGATTAGAGAAAAATATTCTCCTGGTACTTGCCTGGTGTTTCTGCTAATTGGCTTTTTCAGGTAAGGCAACCATGAAACCAAGGAAAATATGGAAAGAAAACTGAAAGCAGGTGACACCACAACAGCGAGCAACCAATTTGGTGCCTTCAGCTTTAGGATCTCCAATTCGAAGGCAAACTATCACATCGGCATGAAGGAAACATAAGCAGCCTGTGCGATGCGACCTCAACTCAAGCCGAGGATATCAAATAAATATATACATACAGTGTGGAACAGCCAAATGGAATAAATTCGATAACGGATAAATGAGAGCGTGTTTGGAAAAACGCTTGGACACGTCGATTTGTATTTTTAACTGAGCATTTTTTTCAAAAAAAAAAAATTATATAGGGTGCGTCATGTGACAGTGGCCAATACCCACTTTCTTATTTTAAATGCAAGCCCCTGTATATTATTAATTTTTTGGATTCTTCAGAGAATTCTAGACATAAATCATGTACAATGTCCTATACCTATCTTCAACTGTTTCGGAAATATTAAGTGTTTTCAGACGTTCGCGGCGAGCATTTTGAACATTTACTACATTGACATTAATATTTTTTTGTTTTTTTTTTAATTATTAAGAAATAATCAGTATTAATTATTAGGTTGTTAGTGTAATGTAGCGAATTTGTGAAATAAAAAAATTTTTTAATGTTAATTTTTGTAATAAATCTGAAAACACTTAATATTTCCGAAACAGTTGAAGATAGGTATAGGACATTATTTATGTCTAGAATTCTCTGAAGAATCCAAAAAATTAATAATATACAGGGGCTTGCATTTAAAATAAGAAAGTGGGTATTGGCCACTGTCACATGACGCACCCTATATAATTTTTTTTTTTTGAAAAAAATGCTCAGTTAAAAATACAAATCGACGTGTCCAAGCGTTTTTCCAAACACGCTCTCATTTATCCGTTATCGAATTTATTCCATTTGGCTGTTCCACACTGTATATTCTTTTGAACTGTGAGCATTACCTTCTTTCATCTAACAATAAAGCATGGGTATGAAAAAAGTGTTAGCAGATGTTAGTAAAACGGGGTACCATACAATTCTATGTACGATACAAGAAGTTAGGAAAAAACCTGAGCAAAAAAAAACCCTGTCTCCCGGTTAGTGTTTATGATTATTGAAATTGTTAACAAAATATGCTGAAATATTAAATATTGAAGGGCATCTTTTTCATCACTATTGATTCTTCCTTGAAGAAGCTGAGGGGTTTCTCCAAGGTATCCGGAACTCAATCTGGAAAAGGAAAAGACAAAAGGAGAAAACGAAAAAATTCAAAATGGGATATTCCATGGATAGTAATTTTTTCCTGGCTCGTTGAAGATAATTTGAAATTTAGGTTAGGCATTGGAGGTTTTGCATTCCCTTCAACTTTCAGTTACATCAATGTTCAATCGATAACGATATTTCAATATACAATACAGTACACTATATCACATATATCTTACGACAGAAGTAAACGAAATGAGAGTGAAGCCCAGAGCGATTCAAAGAAGTTATAAAGCAGCCTAAGCCCAGCCCATAAGTCAGAACAAGGGCGTAGCCAGGGGGGGTGGTTTGGGGGTTCAAACCCCGCCCCCGAAATGTAATTTTTTGCTGCAGAAAGTGACCCTTACACCCCCAGCCTTTATAAAATCAATTGCCAAAATTTCAAAACCCCCCCCGAAATTAATTCCTGGCTACGCCCTTGGTTGAGACAATAATCGGCTCAAAATTCGAAAATTACAGATATTTGAGCAGAAAGTTCCGTGATACGAGCGCGCAAATATCGAGCTTCGAATTAAAATTCTCAATTCTAAACCTATAGTATTAAATTCTAGTGAGATTTCTCCATCAGGAAGACCATTTTCGTCACAAATTCCAAAAATATAATCATTTGGACTATATATCTTTCTTCTGCATCTTTCTGCAATGAAGAGAGGATTGTCTTAACACTTGAGAATTCGAACAATAGATGGCGCAACAAACGATGAAGACAGGAACCAAATACATTACAGCTACCTATCCATGTAACTGCCTAGTGGTAAACCAGATGGTCTTGTATCGCAAGTCCAACGACCGTAGCGCGCCTGTTGTCTTCTTATGACAAACACCGAAAATAAATAAACGACTTCGTGCTTTGACAGGAAGCAAACCGAAAGTGCAGAAGTCTTGGTATAATACTGGAGGTTGTTGGGTGCTGGTAAAAATTGAAGTGCAGTGTATTCTACTGTGTTTTTCGATTTGGTGTTGACCTCGGACTTACCTGAGGTGAGTTCTATATATAATTGGTGGAATTAATGATGGTTTATGTTATCATATTGGAATTTGACTGGGACATTGATCAGCAGGGCCTAGGCCGGTGTACAGACGGTATTTGGTTCCTATGGCGGTAGGTGCCCTTTGAAAGCACCTGATGAATTAAACTGGCACAAAATAATACTGTTTAAAATGTCAACGATTCTGATTTTCAATAAAATGTTCATTATCATGATTTTTTTTCAAATGAAAGTTTCATTTCGAAAATGTAAACTGAATTTTTGATATCTAATATGTACATACAAATTCTATTGGAAAGTTTTATATCTTAAGGAGCTCACTCTGTATGAAAATTAAAAAAAAATATTCGCAAAATTTTACTACATTCACCTTGACCAATCATAATATAATAAATATATATTCCCATCATTCTGCTACATTCGGACAAGTGAAACGGATAATTTAAATATAAGTATACTCAAATATAAAAGGTATCGATAAAAATTACCATATTAAATTATAGGCGTCATTACAACCAGTAAACGTTTAAAAAAGTACGTGCGTTTCACATCGATTCGCAGATATCGAAGGACATTCTCAAAAAAGTGGGTTATAAAGAAGAAAAAAAAATTGAGGAATTGGCCAGCTCGGTCACCCGATCTATCATCTCTAGATTATTCTCCTGTTTAGGGAAAAAAAGATAAAGGTACACGCGTAGAACTAACTAACAGAAGAAATGGAGGGTCAGATAATCTAGAAAACGTTTTAAAATTTGACAGTAAGGTATATTATTTTCTATTCAAAATGGGCCACTAATGTCTATGTCTGTACTGACTCATTTTTCTGACCATAGAACATAGAAGCTGTAAAAATCAAATATTACAATTTTGGGAAAATCTTTACCTTAGAGCTTGTATCAGATTTTTCCGTAGATGCAGTTTCTCAATACGAATCGATTTGTCCACTTACGGAAACTTTTATATTTTAGAAGATGAGAATTTTTGAAATTTCCATTTTTATACGTTCATAATCTATACCTTAGTATCGATCTCAGATTTTAACGTCAATATTTTTATTTTAATTTAATTGGCATAATCGGCCGAACGGTTTCGGAGTTATACCCATCTGAAATATTGTTTCCTGAATAACTCAAAAAATACAGATCCCATCGAATTGAAGCTTGATTATTAGTCATAGAATGCATAGAAGTCATAGAACGTGCACATTTCTTTTGTAGAATTTATTGAGGATCATAAGTACCTCTAAAAAATTGTAAATTTTTCTCTCGATTGGCTTCATATTAAATTTTAGAGATTATTGTCAAAATAAATTTTCAAGCTCGGGAGGTCCGGGTTCGAACTTCAAATCCTCGCGGAGTAAGTATATTATTTTATTTATTTTAAAATTTGAATTCAGTCGATATCAACGCTAAAAAGACGGCTTGACGGTTCATGCAGTATTTCGTGAGACTGTGTGAGGCGTGGATAGACGAACAGGCGCGCAAAAGCTCCTGACTTCAGGCCAGTGCTTTTTGGGGAATTCAATGCCATTTATGATTTGGAAAGGATTTCGGGAATGTGATCACCATGACTAATCGACGCAACACATACAATAGATTCAATTTTTTACACTTTTTGGCTTTCTTGTTCCTCGGAACAGAGTGCTTATCAATTTGCCCAAATGTCTGTAATATTCGAATTTTTTATGAAAATGGTCTTGAACGATTTGGTTCGACTCACTGATCAAGAATCCGTGGTCAAAATCGAGTCTGTCCGGCCGGTCCGGCCGGCCCTCCGTTAACACGATAACTCTTGAACGGAATGAGCTAGGTAGTTGAACTGTTTAGAGAAGGTTTAGGAGTAAATATCTCGGTTGAGTTCTTTATTGGTCAGAATCGGTCTGATGGTTTCGGAGCAACGAAAAAAAATTTTTTTTTACATTACAAATTACATTCAATATTACATCGTAGTTCAATTATATATGTATTCACAGAATGTGAATACAGAATCTGTCTGTGTTCACCTTAGAATATAGAACAACTTGTCATGTCATGTCATCTTATCTAGCTATTAAAGACTTGTCAATTCGTAATTTGAAAATATTTTCTGTTGGAAAACAAGTATCCGATTCTGGAATTTGTGAACATTTGTTTTGAAACCGAAAATCTATTTGACTGATTACATATTGAATAATTTATGTATAAATATTGGGGATGATGTTTCAGAAGATTTAGAAATGGATCATTTTAATAATGTAGTTTATGAAGGCAATAGGAAAGAAGAACATTAATGGAATCAACCAAAGAAATTACTGTTCGTTGACCACTGAGCTTAATATTACCTTTTACTTCCTTAAGTTGTGAGACATGTTCCTATATACAGTATTTTCATAATAATGTTGCTAGCATACTACATTTGTGTATCAAACATTTTTTCTTGAGTTAAGTTCCATAATACGGAATGTGTAAGTGGTATGAATTTTAAATTATGAAAAGAGGATAGTATTTTATTTTTGTTCGTCAGCCTCTACCTACTCGAATATCAGGAAAAAATGGGCAATCTGCTATGATTGTCTCCAGCCTTGCCCTAGACATTTCGATGATACATTCCTTAGGTATTTCGAGTTGTGAAAACTATGCACCGAGTGTAAGTTGCAACAACCTATTCCACGAGTTTGAAATAAATAAATTTAATAACAATTTTTGAAGCATTAAAGCATTGAAGCATTGCAGATTGAAATTCATTCTGTCCGGCCGGTCCGGCTGGCCGGCCGTAGGCACGATAACTCTCGAACGAAATTTTCAGAGTAGGTTTGGCAGATAAATATCTCGGCTAAGTTCGTTATTGGGCAAAATCGGACAGATGGTTTCAGTGTAACAAAAAAAAAATTTTTTTTACATGACAAATTCCAAATTAAATTTTTTTCAATAAGCAGTTTTACCATAAGAATCCAATGATATCATTTTCAACTAAGCTAATACTTTCGGAGATATATTTTTCAAAATTTCAATAAAAAATCGTATTTCTACGTTTTCACAGAATTATATAGTTATTCTATGTATGAATTGTCATAATGTCAACTTATTTTCCTGAGACATGACATTGCCTAATTCCTTGCTAATAGTTGGTTCGAGAAACGTCAAAATCGACTTAGAGAGACAAGGGTAAAAAACCGTCAAATAAACCCCCATGTGGCGATTTTATGTCGAAAAGAGAAAATTAAGAATATATATATCCCAGGTAAGTACCGTAGTTTTATTCTAATACCGGAGATCGACAAGATCGTACGAGGAGCCCGATAGCCGTTTCGTCTAGTCAGTCGGGCTTTCGGTTTCGGAACGAGAGATGGCGGGCTCAAATACCGGAAAGGGAATTACACTTTTTGGCGCTCTAGTTCCTCGGAACTGAGTGCTTATCAATTTGCCCAAATGTCTGTAATTTTTATTTAAGATGCAGTTTCACCATTAAAATCCATCGATATCATTTTCAACTCCAACAAGCTAATACTTTCGGAGATATGATTTTTCTAAATTTCAATAATGAATCGTACGTACTTCTATGTTTCCAAAGAATGCTATAATTATTCTATCTAAGCTTTATTATATGATCTGTGTTCATACTCGTACATTTCATCCTGTTTTATAAGAAAGAGTCAAATTCATTTCAGCTATTTTAATTTGATTTCTTCCATGGTGCAGTTTTCATTCTCAGATTGCTCATTTAATCTCGATACATAAACTATTATTTGAATTGAATTTCCTTTATGATGCAGTTCTATCATAAGAATACATTGATATAATTCCCAACTCTGAGAAACCAATACTTTCGGATATATAATTTGTCTGTTTGAACTAGAGCGCCAGAAAGCTCCTGTCCACAGGGCTTGTTCTAATAATTGTGGTCTTAATTTATTAATGGTTCTCACAATATTGTCACACAATCTTTAACGCCAATTGACAGGACCATTTATTGAAATACTTCCTCCAAATGGTCTTTGGATCCTTTTGCACTGTTTCTCCAGCAGCAATAATTTCTTCATTCATTGTGAAAATAATAGGTTGCATTTCACGTATTACTCATTTTCAAATTTGATGATAAGCCTCCATTCGAATCAAATATACAACCTTGATCACAGCAATTATTTTTTGGTGGTTGAACATTTATTCCGATTAATGTAATGAGAGTGTTTTCAAATATAGGTCTAGCATTGCAAATAGTAGAGTGTTTTTGTCTCTAGACCAGTTTATAGACATCTTATCCTTTTTAAAATACTTCATGCAGTTTAAAGAAGTGGGAAAACCCTGTGGACTGGAGCTTTGGCGCTCTAGTTCAATCTTTGACAAATCCCGTTCTAAATCTTCCATAATTAGATAATGACTCGTAAATTATGCTCGACTTCCTTGCATCATTCATTTTCGACTCACTAACCAAAAAACTCTGCCTATCAACTTAGCGAATCTAAATTTCAAATTGTTTACATGCTTACATCAACCAAACTCTCCAAAAATACACTTTCAGTTTTGTTTGACATTAATGACGTTTATCTTTCAAACTGGACCAAACGACAGCTACCGCAAGCAGATAAAACACAGACAGATAGAATTCGCATCCTGTGAAAACATGGAAGTACGATGTATTATTGAAAATTTTGAAAAATCATATCTTCGAAAGTATTAACTTGTTAGAGTTGAGAATAATATCAATGGATTATGATGAAACTGCATCTTAAAAAAAAATTAATTCAAAATTTGTAATGTAAAAATTTTTTTTTTTGTTACGAAACTATCCGTCCGATTTTGCCCAATAACGAACTTAACTGAGATAGTTATCTAGTGATAGGACGGCGGGACAGAATCGATTTCGACCACGGATTCTTGATCAGTGAGTCGAACCAAATCGTTTGACCACTTTCAGCTGAAAAATCGAAAATTGCAGACATTTGGGCAAATTTATAAGCACTCTACATCTAGGAGATAAAATAATAATAATCCACTGTAAAATTTGCAATTTCTTCAAAAAGGTCCAGAGCTGCACAATTTGCCCTAATGCATTCGAATTTCCTATTCAGCTAATACAGCATACAGCGGTCTTTCTGCAGCTGGTTTGCTTTCATGTGTTATTATTAGAATGAATTCAATCCGACTGTTTCAGGGCAAACGCCAACATGGATTGGCGTTTGCTTGCACTTTCCTAGCACATATAAACCTCTTGATTGAATTATTTACACCAAAGCTAATTGAAATATCTAGAAGGAAACCGTTTTCATTTCATGGTTATTATTGGGGTCCTCATAAGATTATTGCCCTCCCTTTTGAATCAGCTTGTTGACCGAAGTTAATTGAGATACTTATGTAACAAATACGGGTCTCTTAATTTTCTGGAAAGAACCTTCTGGCTCCTTTCTGAAGAGAAGATTTCATTTGTTTAGTATTTCAAAACTTCTTCGTGTTGCATTGATTTTAACATTTTAATCAACGGTCACGGCGACTCTTTTCGTATATTGATATCAATTATGATACGAGTATATTCTTGCGATTATTGTATGTAACAAACAAATCATTCTTATGCATAGTAACTAGTGGCCCTGATATTCATTTCATCCGAATTAAATTATATTGAATATACTTCGCATAAAATTGGTAGTCCTAGAGGCAAGCACCACTTATAATGGTTGTTGGAAGTGGTTATAATGGTTGTAATGGAAATTCGAAAATTTCCAATGACATTTGTCAAACATACAGTTCTTTGACGTTTCTGTTCAGAAAGGTTTGCCAGTTCATGAACAGATTAGTATACTTGAACAACTGAACAACACTACCAAATTGCGGAATAGTATATTCTAAAACAAGTTGCAGAATGGGCTCCTATTAAAACACGAATGCGAAATTCGAAAACGAGCGCCGAAGGAGCGAGTTTTCGTACGCATGAGTGTTGGAATTGCCTTCTGCAACGAGTATTAGACGATATTTTCTCTATTTCAGGCAAGTTTTGTAAAATACTGTTGAAATTTAATGAAAAATTCGGATTATACACCCTAGTGAATTTTGTATTCTATCTTGGTAGTTGGTGTGACTGTTACGAAAGTTGACAGATTATGGAATTTGAATTTGAAACGTACGTAGGACATGGAGATCAGATTTAAAACAGTTTCCTAATAACATGAATGATACAAAATTAGCAAGAAGGAAATCTCTAGTACCATATTTTTGAAAATATAGCTTGTCCTCAACAATTATTTCACTATATCCAGATTATATTGTATTGTCAATTGACGTGTGTTGAAATTTGATAGCATCGAATGTCAGTGCTGACTACCACAAAACGAAAAAAATAACTAGAAACAGTGAGGGAATGAGTTCATTCCAGCACTGTCAGTGCTGGAATGAGTTCATTCCAGCACTGTCAGTGCTGGAATGGACTCATTACGATACTGAAATAGAGAAATTCATTTTCAAAATCAGAGTTCACTTCGCAAAACTTATACAGTGTGAGTGTATAACTGGGAATAAATTCAGTAAATCAAAGACCGTTTTTTTGTTGTAATTATGCTTGGACACATCGATTAGTATTTTAAATTGCGCTCTTTTTAGCGCTCTTGTTCCTCGGAGTCGTGTGAGTCCTGTGAGTCGAACCAAATAGTTTAAGATCGTTTCAGCCAAAAATTCGATAAATTACAAACAATTAATTTGCCCAAATGTCTGTAATTTTCGAATTTTTGGCTGAAAAAGGTCTTAAACGATGTGGTTCGTTCGAGTCACTGATCAAGAATCCGTGATCGAAATCGATTCTGTCCGGCCGTTAACTCTCGAACGGAATGAGCTAGACAGTTGAAATTTACAGAGTAGGTTTGGGAGATAAATATCTCGGTTAAGTTATTGGCAAAATCGGCCGGATAGTTTCGGAGTAACGAAACAAAAAAAAATTAACATTACAAATTACGAATTGCATATTTTTTTAGGATGCAGTTTCATCATAAGAATCTATTGATATCATTTTCAACTCTAAAAAGCCAATACTTTCGGAGATATGATTTTTCAAAATTTCAATAATACATGGTACTTCTACGTTATCACAGAATGCGAATTTAATCTATGTTCTATCTGTGTTCACTTATCTCATCTATCTATCTTCTTCTATCTATCTATCTTATCTATCTATGACAGATATGTCAAATATATTCCTGATTTCTGTTCTAACGAAGTATGATTGAATGCATTATTGCAATATTGATTGACCAATTATAGGATATTATAATTACACCTACCCTGGTTTCCTGGTTTATCAAATTGGGTTCAGAATATCTTCAGTGAAAAAAAACAGGAATATTGGCTAAGTTTCAATTGATATTATAATTTTCAGATGATATTTGAGGAATGAATATCTCATATAAGTCCGTTATTTAATTTTATTTTAGGATGCAATTCTATTATAAGAATCCCTTGACATTATTCCCAACTCTGAGAAACCAATAATTGTCAAAGTTTGACTGGTTCGGAATTTTTTGTTCTATTCATGTCAAGAAAAAAATTTGAGGCTTGCAAGTTAACAAAAATATCGATGACGTCACTGCTTGGTAACGGGAAATGGTGGAACAATAAGAATTACGGGAAACTGTTAAGGAACAGTTTAAATAAGTTTATATAAACTAATTTAAACGATCAAAACAGTTTTTTGCTATTCCTGAAAGGGGAGAAAATAAATCTATTATTCCAAACTTTTGACTCTCACTTGCGTATGTACCAGGCATGAAAAAATCAAAGAATCAGCTTTATACCTATATCTGTCTGAATATAAGGAAAACTGCGGTTTTTCTGAAAACTTCCTTGGTCGGTGGTTCCGAATATGTGTCCAAGAAAATAATGCCTTGCATCATCTTCCTCAAAGAGCGGTAGTTAGTCATCGAAATTTTTATTGTCTGCGATTTGATCATACATGCATTCTGCGTAATTCATCAACACGATTGAATTCTGTCTCTAACTTCTTATTATTCATGGATGTACTCGGTTTATTTTTGAGTGCACCCATGCTAATCATGCGAGATATTGACTTGAGCAATATTTGTGCTGTTCAAAACTCCTTGGGTGGTTTAATTCCTGGGAATATTGACCTGCAACACAGTCACCAGACTCATTTAGTTACTACTTACTGTATCTTTCAAGATGATCCCCAAAGTGAACATAAAATTCTCAAAATACCTCATAGTGGCGCTACCTATCGGTACGTTTTCCTCTGATGTTCCCTAAAACGTGCATGAAAATCAGTCTATACAGGCTCCGAGGCCGCCACACCGACACGGGCAAGGAGGTGATGGGGTACCATTAGGGTGTCTCACTTCCTGGACACTCTTAATTCGAATTTACCAAGGTAAATTCGAATTAAGTGTCCAATACAGGAGAATGGACAATAGAACATACGCGCAAAAGCTTCTGACTTCACGTCAGTGCTTGAACCAAAATTTTTTTCGTGATTTTTTTAAAATTTTCTAGGGGTACGGTTCTTAAATTTTTTCTTTTCGCCATTTTTTTCGAATTTTCTAGGGGTACGGTTCTTAAAAAATTTCAAACACGTCTTTATGTTGATTTTCTACTACTAGTTACCAAGCTTCAATTCGATCGAATATTTATTTTTCGAGTTATCAAGGAAATATTATTCCAGGTGGGTATAACTCGGAAACCGTTAGACCGATTATGCCCAAAAACGAACTCAACTCTCCCATTCGGATACGCAACCTACCCTGAAAATTGCAAGTCCCTATCTCCTTTAGTTCGAAAGTTATCGAGGCAACGGTCACCCATCTACTGAACTCACACAAGTCTGCTCGAATCGCCAACAATATTTAACCGATCGTGTTAAAACTTGGCAGTAGAGTTAGGTTCTAAAGGCTCTTGCCAAATTTCAGCAATTTCAGACGAATAGTTACTGATATATAGAATTTTTTTTTTCAATTTTCAATGATTTTTTAAAAATTTTCAAAAAATACTATCCTCACGAAATTTTGCAAGAATTTCCGCGTTGGCATTCTACAACAATAATCATGTTTCAATTCAATCGGTTTAGTATTTTTCGAGTTAACGAGGAGAAAAAAACAACCAAATTTCAGATGGCTATAACTCTAATTCCGTTTGGCCGATTATGCTTATAAACAAACTCAAATGTCGCGTTCTGATGCACATCCTAACCTGAAAACTTCAAGCCGATATCTCTTTCCGTTCTCAAGTTATCGTGACAACAAAAATATTTTTCAATAATTTTTTAATAATTTTCTAGCCATACGATTCGCACAAAATTTCACAAACGTGTTTAGGTTCATATTCTACAACTACTCACCAAGTTTCAATTCGATCGGATTCACATTGGTTGAAAACAAAATATTACTCGGAAACCGTTGGGCCGATTATGCCCATTAACGACCTTGTCCGTCGTATTGGGATGCGCCACCTACCCTGAAAATTTCAAGTCGCTAGCTCTTTCCGTTCTCAAGTTATCGTGGCAACGGCCGGACAGAATCAAATTTGACCTCGAATTCTTCATTGGGGAGTCGAACTAAATCGTTTGAGAACATTTTCGTCAAAAATTCGAAAGTTACAGACATTTGGGCAAAATGATAACGCGATGTTCCCCAGAACATACGCGCAAAAACGGAAGTAGGTATCATTTTCGGTGAAACCGGAAGTCGAATGAATCTGAAATTTTTTCCAAGAATTCATCCCTCCCAACAAAGCTTACTTATAAAATTTCAAGTGTTTATCTCTAGTCTTTCTTTGAGATATTCTAACGAACGGTCTTCGTGTTTCACCCTGTAAGTGGAGTATAGTTACAAGTTACTCGCTGTTCAGCTCTGTAGTTTATTGCATGTTAATGAGTTCTGCTCTTGAAATATCGGTTGAGCATCATTAATTTCATTGGTGAGCACTACCTGCGTAACACAATCAAAATTATTGAAATCCTATGAATGACTCGTAGTCCGCTTTATTAATCTCAATGCCCCATTAATCCTTCCAAAATCGCCGACTCGACCTAGTGGCCATTATTGGTCTGATAATTACATATTTTCTTAGAACCAGATTATCAGTGAATAATACAGAATTGGATTAGATTGAAGTTTCTAACGAACAGATGATGCCATTGAACCTCGCATTGAACCGTATTCAGAAATGGTTCGAAACTATTCAAATAAACATCTGATATGGCTTCGAATTTCACTCGAATCTGCTTAATCACCTACGTTTTCGGTATCAAGTAAACAGAAGGATGTCGCAAGATGTAGTTCAGACATTCGTTGCGCTACAAGTGAGAAACGTATGACTCAGAGATACAGACGGTTTAACCAAGATGCATAGAATAACAAGGTGTCGACACTCCCAGGGTTGTGTTCGAAAATTAACTCCACGGAGCAGAGTAGAGTTTTTGAAGGTTTGACAGATTTACTCTGGAGTTTACTCTGACACTGACACTGACAGTGACAGAAGGTGCCAATATCGGAAAATAGGTTATGTTGGTTTAAGAAAGAACCTATTATTATTTTTTTCTTCACATATATGTAACTCAAATCATGAATATATATTGCGAGCAGTATTAAAACTATTAAATTACCTCAAAGAACATTCATAAAACAGCAGGACAAAGATACTAGATTTACCGTCCTATGAGTTATGTCAATTTTGACAGGAGTAAAATGAACTCGGAGTCGAATACTCTGACATTTCGAACGACAGTCATGGAGTCAAATTTATCCAACCTTTCAGTTTTCGAACGCAATGGAGTAAATATTACTCTACGGAGTTAATATTCGAACACAACCCTGGTAATTCCTGTTGAAATTTTCGGCCGAAAAACGGACTTAGAACTGTCAAATCACTTACTTTATGTACTACTTCACTTTATTAACGATGGTGCCGCTAGAGTCGATTTCGAAGATTCTGACAAGCGAATAAATCGAAACTGACAAGCGACAAAGTTCATTTTCCACCGTTGCTAGTTCGTAAATCCAAATTAAAAGAATATAATGAAGCAGTTTATTGAAAATTCAATTTGCTTTTTGATTAATCCGACATCTGTTCGGACATTATATGTAAACCCCATTTGTTTGGAACAGAAATTTCATCTTGCCAAGACATAATGAGTTCAAATAAGGGATTTAGGAGTAAAGGAGTTTCTTTGGAACATTTTGAATGGAACTGTAAATGAAGAAATCTGTGAAATCATTATTTTTCCATTACAAAAGATCACATCCAATGTCATTAGAATATAAGCATTTAATTTGTGTATTTTGAAATACATTGAATAATACAGAATTTTCTGTAATACCTCTACATCATATCTTTCGATATCATATTATTATTCAAATGTATTAATTACCTTTATCATGTAAGGCTCATTTAAATTGAGCATTTCACTTATTATTTTCGATGTATAATTTGAAACTTCATCAAAACATTCTCATGTATACAGCATTTTTTCAGTCACCCAATACTCCTTGACAACTGTTTATGCAGCAATTATATTGCAAAATATATTTGATTCGATAGCTATTATTCAGAACTAAGTTTACTGATGAAATATCGAAAAATGATTCATTAAATTGATAAACTAACCAAATAGAGGGTAGTGCACTACGTTTCAATCTTTTATTCAATATATATTCGCTAGAAAAATATTTTGAACAAACAAATGTTCAAATTTACAATACTCTACCTCTACCACAAGCCAGTTGCCATTCTTGTCGCGTAACAATATCCTTGAAACAAATAATATTATAGTATAAGAACGCCAAAAAGAATGACGATTTAGGAAAGCTATTCAACTTTGATGAAATCACACTGTGTGGTTGCTCTGAACTTTGTTCTCTGCTAGTCCTTTCATCGTTAACAAATAATATTGTTAATTTTCATTAAATGTCATTTCATTCCTTCTCAATATATAACTGAATTGTATGATGAATATAATATAATTAATAGTTATACCTTAATGTTTCAACTGTTAAAACAGTTTATGTTCATCAACCGGCAAGATTATAGTAAATCAACAAGTCTTAGCCTACTCCTATGTTGATTTATTAACAACGGTATCAGCGATCTTTCAATATTATTAATATTATAATTAATACCTATCTTGATACTAGAAATCTGCCCCTGATCCGGTAAGAATAAACAATTGTTAAAAAAAACATATTCGCTAAAAACGAAGTAATTCGAAATGAAAATAGTATTTGATTAAAATGGTTCTGGATACTCGTTCAGAGTTCACACAGCAAACATTTGGCTTACTTTCGGCGCAGAAAACAAGGACGTTGAACAAAATACTCAAAATACTAAATTTCAGCAAACGGTACGACTTTCCACAAGAAACTCGAATAAACGAAGATTCAAATTTAATTTGACATGTCGAGTATTTTGTCCATAAAATTTCTTCTGCCGGCATCTATCGGCGAAAACTGAAGTAGAACAAAATCCTTGTATTTTGACAATATTTGGACCGCAATTCGGACGAAAATATGTCAAAGAGTGTCTTCACCATGTATTCTATGCATCTATGGTTTAACATTGTATTCAACTCTAAGGCCGCCCTCATACGTCCGGAATATGTCTCTGAATTAATATTCTCAATTCATAAACTGAATTTTGAAAGCCTCCAAAATCTAGAAATTAATACGCTGAAAAAATCAGAATGAAGCAGGAGAATAGTAAATTAGTATACAATTCCGTGTTTTCTTAATTAATAATATGAATTAAGAGTATGAATTCAGAGAGACATTCCGGCTGTATAAGGCGGCCTAAGGCGCTGTTCATTTCGACGCGATAGCGCTTATAAGATATATCGCATGCAAAATAACTCATTGATAAATCTCGTGGAAGGTTCACACTGCTCCCAATGAATTTGGCGGCAACACTTTTCTCGCAACATTATTTACGAAAATGAGCTTGAAACGATATATCGCATGCGACAAATCGCCTTGCGATATGCAGGGTCCGAGGCCGCCACACCGACACGGGCAAGGAGGCGATAAGGTAGTATTAGGGTGTCATACTTCCTGTTGTTAAACTGTCCTCCGGGTCATCTGATGGAAGTTAGGGATGGTTTAAGCCAGGGGTGAGTTTCCTTATTTAACAAATATTTTAGAGATCAGTTGAGATAGAGCAATGAAATTTCACGGATTGAGTAAGAAGATTGAGTACTTTGCAACACTGGTGAAATAAGTTTTTGTAACCCCCACTGAAACAAGTGGTAGGGAGTGGGGGTACTTTTTAAAATAAATGATTTTTTTTTCCACGGTAACGTAATTATAATAAAATAGATATCAAAACTGCGATCTTTTACCTTTGTTTGGTGTATCGTTGACACTTGGGGCTCAAGCGGTTACAAAGATGTTACACAAATTTTAACGCAAGTTTGTGAGGAATATTTTTTTATGTAAGCAGCCATTTTTGATTTATTTTTAAGGCAAATAGGCGCATTTTCAGGGCTTGGGAAAATAACAAAATAACATGGATAAATCAAAAACAGCTTCTTAGATAAAAAAAATTCTCCCCACAAACTTGCGTTAGAATTTGTAGTAGAATTCAAAAATGACAAAGTATACATTGAAAATTTGGAAGATGTGAGATGACTAGCCTTTTTTGGAGCATCATGTATACTTCTTAATATCTTGAAAATATGGATACTATAGTCCCTATTTACACTCGCAAGAAAAAATTCCAATATGGTAATGGGAAGCTGGAAAACACCGATCTCTATGTAGTGCTCTACCCCGTTATCGAAAATGTAACCGCTTGAGCTCCAAGTGTCAACGATACAACAAATGAAAGGTAAAAGATCGCAGTTTTGATCAATTATTTTAAAAAGTACCCCCACCCCCTACCATTTTGTTTTAGTGGGGGGTTACAAAAACTTATTTCATCAGCGTTTCAAAGTACTCTAGCTGCTTACTGAAAGCGTCAAATTTTATTGCTCTATCTCAACTGGTCTCTAAAATATTAGCAAAATAAGGAAACTCACCCCTGGCTTAAACCATCTCTAGCTTCCATCAGACCCAGAGGACAGTTTAACAACAGGAAGTGTGACACCCTAATGGTACTCTATCGCCTCCTTGCTCGTGTTGAATCGCATTGAATAAATAATTATTCAATAGTCCATCGTCAGGCCTGACAGTTGCAAATTTCTTAATTGGGAATGACAATTTGGGCACATGTTGATTGTTACGCGAAATCATTGCGTCCAAATCTCAGTATTTTTGCTACCACGTTCTATGGAACAGCTTGCTCAAATGTCTATAATTTCATATTTTTTTGCCGAAAATAGTCTCAAACGATTAGGTACGACTCACTGGCGAAGAATTTGAGGTCAAATTCGATTCGATATCGTTACCACGATAACTTTCGAACGGAAAGACATAGCGATTTGCAATTTTCAGGGTAGGTTGGATATCTGAATGGGACACCTGAGTTCGTTAATAGACATAATCGGCTTAATGGTTTTGGAGTTAGGCCCATCTGAAATTTTGTTGTTATTTCCTCAATAACTCAAAAAATACAGATTCGATCCAATTTTAATTTGATAATTGGTTGTAGAAGTCACCCAAATTTTTGCGATGTTTCTAGAGGATCGTATCACTAGTAATTTAAAAAAATCATTAAAAAAATCTGTTTATCAGAAACTATCCCTTAGGCGACCCCACAGAAGCTCCTAGGGTAGATCATATTTACATAATGACGATTCTTTGGAATAATGGAAATCAAACAATTCCACGTGTTGCTGACACCTCCAAATGAAAATGTATGGAAAATTCCTTCTCTATCCCCAATGAAACATCGAAGAAAATACGTCGTTGTTGGATAATAAAGGCGTGCTCACGCGTTTCCAATTTTCATGCGGATAAAGTGAATTGAAGTAGATGCAGACCACGATGCGGAAATAATAAAGTTTTCATAGGACTCGTCTGTGTGTGGATTATCCTTTCTAGTTCCAACGAACGGATCACGCTCCAAAGGAGACGAAAGGGGTAGAGTTACCTTGTTTTCAATATGCATACCGGCCTGTCGTGATGGAATAATGCTTCCCTATTTTCGCCGTCTTTTTGCCTTCCTTTTTATAAGACGAATGACTGCAGTAGGCGATAAGTATCAACCGCAGTGAAGTGTCTTTTGTTGCGGATTTAACTGCCCTCTTCGGTATATGGAATGGTTTAAGTCGAGATAAGACCTTCCGAGTCAAAATCAACCGATAATTTATGAAGATTCATCTGCGGTTCCAGGAAAATCCATTCGAATTTAAACTCCGAACACATGGTTATGATGATTGTATTTCAATGAAGTTTAACACCATTTCTCGTGAAGCCGTAGCACAGACTAACCAGATACCGTAACACGGTGTAACTTGATCAAAATTTTGGGATATTTCGTTATGCTCTGCAGTTGTTGAATTGATTTCAAAGGGCTTGTTCTGAGAAAAGTTATCCTTTTACTGTAAGGAAGAGATCCTGATAGAGCAATTCCAGGATATCCTAGTTGTTCAGAAAAAAATGGGTTCAAGCCCAGTGGACAGGAGCTTGCTAGCGCTCTAGTTCAAACAGACAAATTATATCTCCGAAAGTATTGGTTTCTCAGAGTTGAGAATTATTTCAATGTATTCTTATGATAGAACTGCATCATTAAGGAAATTCAATTCAAATAATAGTTTATTTATCAAGATTAAATGAACAATCTCAGAATGAGAACTGCACCATGGAAGAAATCAAATTAAAATAGCTGAACTGAATTCGACTCTCTCTTATAGAACAGGATGAAATGTACAAGTATGAACACAGATCATAAAATAAAGCTTAGATAGAATAATTATAGCATTCTGTGAAAACATAGAAGTACGATTCATTATTGAAATTTAGAAAAATCATATCTCCGAAAGTATTAGCTTGTTGGAATTGAAAATGATGTCGATGGATTTTTATGGTGAAACTGCATCTTAAATAAAAATTGAATTTTAAATTTGTTGCTTAAAAAAATTTTTTTTTTTCGTTACTCCGAAACCATCTGGCCTATTTTGCCCAATAACGAACTTAACCGAGATATTCATCTCCCTAACCTACTCTGAAAATTTCAACTGCCTAGCGCATTCCGTTCGAGAGTTGGTCAATACAAAACTTCACATGCGTATAAAGGTCATGATTCTGCAATTTGATGCTAAATTTCAGATAGATCGAGTGATCGGTTTCGGAAATATTCATAAAGAATATGTTTTACTGAAATCGGCCATAACTCCGAAACCGCTTGATGGATTTCGCCCATTAACGAACTTGTCCGAGATATTTACGCTCCTTGCAAATTTCAATCCTCTAACTCCTTTCGTTCGAGAGTTATCGTGCTTACGGCCGGCCAGACAGAATCGATTTCGACCTCGGATTCTTGATCAGTGAGCCGAACCAAATCAGTTGAGACCATTTTAAGCCAAAAATTCGAAAATTTCAGACATTTGGGCAAATTGATAAGCACTCAGTTCCGAGGAACTAGAGCGCCAAAAAGGTCAAATTAACCTCATTGCATCTTTATGACAGTTCCTTGAGATTGACCTGTCTGTCTTCCCTGCATATTCGTACAGCCTCCTGAACAGTTTCCTGTACATAATTCCTATCATTTCTGGCTCCTATGCGTTTTTGCGCTCATATTCTAGGGAACAGTGTGTTATCATTTGGCCCGAACACAAGCGGACCGTTGTCACGATAACCTTCGAACGGAAAGAGATAGCGATAGTTTTTCGGATTTTCGAATGCCCCAGTTATGTTCGTTAGTGGATATAATCGGCGAAACGGTTTCGGAGTTATAACTATCTGAAATGTTGTAGCTTTTTAGCTATAACTGACAAAATACTGTTCCGATCGAATTGAAATTTGGTAATTAGTTGTAGAATCCGTGGTCAGAATCGATTCTGTCCGGCTGGCCAGCCGTTTACACGATAACTCTCGAACGGAATGAGCTAGTCAGTTGAAATTTTCATAGTAGGTTTGGGAGATAAATATCTCGGTTGAGTTCGTTATTGGGCAAAATCGGCCGGATGGTTTCGGAGTAACGAAAAAAAAAATTGTTTTTACTTTTTTTAAGATGCAGTTTTATCATAGTAATCCATTGTCAACTTTGTCAATTTGTCAATTTTTTTTAAGATGCAGTTTTATCATAGTAATCCATTTTCAACTCTAACAACCTAATACTTTCGGAGATATGATTTTTCGAAATTTAATAGTACATCGTAGTTCTGTTTTCACAGAATGCGAATTCTATCTGTCTGTGTTCTATCTGTTTTGACTGTTCATACATGTAATCTTATCTACCTATGACAGACATGCCGAATGCATTTCTGTTCTAACAAACAAAGTATGATTCAATGCAAAATGACCAATTATAGGATATTATAATTACCCCTACCCTATACGCCCTTGGATAATCCATATGAGGATGGAAATATATAATTTGGTAAGATTATCAAATTTGGGTTCAGAATATCTCCAGTGAAAACAAAACTTGAATATTGGCTAAGTTTCAATTGATATAATATCATTTTCGGAAGATTTGAGGAATGAATATCTCGGATAAGTTCGTTAAAATTGATTCTGTCCGGCCGGCCATTCGGCCGACCATCAGCACGATTACGCCCGAACGCAATGATTTAGAGAGGTGAAATTTGCAGAGTAGGTTTAGGGTCAAAATGCGCCGGCTGAGGGCCGGTTTCTCAATTGCGAGTTAACCCGATGTTGCGGGTAACCCGAGTGTTCATTCATGAATATCGCTAAATACATGCGTCAACTCGAAACCTCGAGTTAACTCGCAATTGAGAAACCGGCCCTTAGTTTGGTAATGGGCAAAATTCTCCGAGTGGTTTCAGAGTTATAGACCTCTGAATTTTTGTTTTCCCAATAACTCGAAAAATACTGATCTGAGCGCGGCAGATGTCTGACTCTTTTGGCAAAGGTGAAGCCAGGTGTTGATTCTTGTACATCGGGACGTCAAATCGTCACCTGGGTACTGCCAGGTGTGATCTTAGTGGAGGACGGAGCACTCGTTCCATTCATTATTTTACACTACTTCAAGAAGTTTTTAATCTTCCAGGTCAAATTATTAGGAACTACAGTCGATGGGAACTTTTCTCAATGTAAATTCATTTAATCATTTATTATGTACCTGAATTATCCTAAAAATGGTTTGGGAGATGTTCCAACTTGAAATTCTAGTTTGCCAATAGTACTTTTTTTTAGTGAAGTGTCAAAGTTAAGACCCTCACACTGGTAACAATTTTGCACAAAAATTTGAAGATGTCGGTTTTGTGCAAAAATATTGAAATTGTCATTACAAATATTGTGCAAAAAAGCGCTGGGAAAGCTGTGTGGACAGGTGCTCTGGCGCTCTTGTCAAACTACTAGCGAGTAATTATTCAAACTTTGACAAATCATATCTCCGAAAGTTTTGGGTTCTCATGGTGGGTTTCGCGAAGCTTCGATTAGCTTAATTGTGGATTAAATTGAGGGGTTGCATCAAAAATGATCTGGAAATTGACATAGAATCACACTGATTTGGCAATTAATTGCTTGCGTTAGGGTTGATAATGATATCAATGGATTCTTATGATAGAACTGCATCATACAAAAATTAAATTCAGACCGTTGGTCTACGGCTCACCTCATATGATGGTTTCACATACATTAGCAAATTATAATTAGAGCATTCTATGAAAATATAGAATTACGATTAATTAATCAAATTTTGAAAAATCATATCTCCGAAAGTATTAGTTTGATAGAATTGAGAATGCTATCAATGAAATCTTTTGATGAAACTTCATCTTGAAAAAATTGATTTGAAATTTGAAATGCAAAAAAAAAATGTTTTCTGTTACTCCTAACCACAAGGCCGATTTTACCGATAACGAACTTAACCGAGATATTTATCTCCCAAACCTACTCTGAAAATTTCAACTGTGTAGCTCAATCCGTTCGATAGTTATCGTGTTAACTGCCGGGCGTACGGCCGGACAGAATCGATTTTGACCACGGTTTCTTGATCAGTTAGTCGAACCAAAACGTTTGAGAACATTTTCATCCAAAATTCGAAAATTACACACATTTGGGCAAACTGATAAGCACTCTGTTCCGAGGAACAAGAGCGCCAAAAAGAGGTATCAATATTTTGCGGGGTTAAATTTTTGCCAGTGTGAGACCCCCTTTAGTTTACAAAATATTTTTCAACCTGACCTCAATCAAACTTTTTTTGGCGCTCTTGTTCCCCTGGACATTACCCTGTCATTTTGCCCAAATGTTTGTAATTTTCGAATTTTTTGGCCGAAAATGGTATTAAACGTTTAGTTACGACTCACTGATGAAGAATCCGAAGTCAAATTTAATTCTGTCCGTCCAGCTGTCCGTAGCCACGATATTAACTCTCGAATGAATTGAGTAAGAGAGTTGAAATGTGCTAGGTAAGTCTGAGGCATGAATATTTCGGTTGTGTTAATGGTCAAAATCCGCCGAGTGGTTTCGGAGTTATAGCCATCTGAAATTTTGTTTTCAAAATAACTCGAAAAATAATTATGTTACCCACTCGAAGCTCGGTACCTAGTTAATTGAAAATTACCGTTACGAAGACTAATGCAAAATTTCGTGGGATCATATAACTAGAAAATTAAAAAAGTGCGAGATTCTTCAAAACCCTATTTTACAGCAACTTTCTGGATTTAAACTCGAACGGATGCATATTGTTGGATATTGCCATCGAAATATTTCTACGACTACAGTTAGGGCTTCACACGAGAGCGAGATTTTTCTCGTCCCGTCTTGTTCTCGTCTCAGAAAAGCGAGACGAGACGTATTGAAAAATATTATGGGCGATACCGAGACCACATAAGCGCAACCCGAGAGTCTCGTTTTTGGTCGAATAATCAAAAAAAATTGACATAGAGAACAATATAATATTTTACAAAATATCAAATCTGGTGACCAAATGTGAAACATTTTATTATAAATTATAACAAAACTCAATAACCGAGTGTGGTTTTTTCATATTTTTATTTCAACTTGTTAACTGTTCATATAGTAACGTATGTCTTATCATAAATATTTATCATTGCAGATTTTTGGCGCTCTAGTTCCTCGGAACTGAGTGCTTATCAATTTTTCGATGAAAATGGTCTTAAACGATTTGGTTCGACTCACTGATCAAGAATCCGTGGTCGAAATTCATTCTGTCCGGCCGGTTCGGCCGGCCGTAGGCACGATAACTCTCGAACGGAATGAGCTAGACAGCAGAAATTTTCAGAGTAGGTTTGGGGGATAAATATCTCGCCTAAGTTCGTTATTGGGCAAAATCGGACAGATGGTTTCGGAGTAACAAAAAAAAATTTTTTTTTTTACAGAACAAATTCCAAATTAAATTTTTTTTAATGAGCAGTTTTATCATAAGAATCCATTCATATCATTTTTAACTCTAACAAGCTAATACTTTCGGAGATATGATTTTTCAAAATTTCAATGTAAATCGTATTTCACAGATTGATATAATTATTCTATGTATGAATTGTCATAATGTCAACTTGACAGAAGGGAATATTGTAACTTCAAAAATATTGGGGTTGAAATACTCGTATTTTAGCGATGCAACGGGGACCTCACCCGAAAATGTTTGAAAATATTACGTAAATATTGAAAGCATAATTCTGTAGTTCGAGAGAGGAGAAAATTTGGCGAACGTAGATCAGGAAATTTTTGATCGATTACAAGGTAATTTTTTATTATTACTTATCTTCTTTCATACATGTTTTATGGAATACCTACTATTTGTAGGTACTTTGAACCTGTTTTGGGCAATTGTCATACGAAACTTGTTTTTTTGGCGCGGAACAGAGTGCTAATCAATTTGCCCAAGTGTCTGTAATTTTGGAATTTTTGGCTGAAAATGGCCTCAAACGATTTGGTTCGACTCACTGATCAAGAATCTGAGTGCGAAATCGATTCTGTCCGGCCGGCCGACCGGCCGTAGGCACGATAACTCTCGAACGAAAGGAGTTAGCGGATTGAAAATTGCAAGGTGGTTTTGGAGCGTAAATATCTCGGACAAGTTCGTTAATGGGCGAAATTCCATCAAGGGGTTTCGGAGTTATGGCCGATTTTAAAAAATATTTTTTATGAATATTTCCGAAACTGATCACTCGATCTATCTGAAATTTAGCATCAAATTGTAGAATCATGACCTTTATACGCATGTTAAGTTTTTTATATTTTAGTTCTGAATGTGTTTTTTGCGCGTATGTTCTGGGGAATATCGCGTTATCATTTTGCCCAAATGTCTGTAACTTTCGAATTTTTCGCCGAAAATGGTCTCAAACGATTGGGTCCGACTCCCTGATGAAGAATTCGAGGTCAAATTTGATTCTGTCCGGCCGGCCGGCCGTTGCCACGATAACTTGCTAGCGGAAAGAACTAGCGACTTGAAATTTTTAGGGTAGGTGGCGCATCCAAATACGACGGACAAGTTCGTTAATGGGTATAATTGGCCCAATGGTTTCCGAGTAATAATTTTGTTTTCAACCAATATGAATCCGATCGAATTGAAACTTGGTGAATAGTAAAGTTGTAGAATATGAACGTAAGCACGTTTGTGGAATTTTGTGAGAATCGAAAAATTAAAAAAAAATATATTAAAAAATATTTTTCATGTCTCGATAACCTGAGAACGGAAAGGAAAGCGATTTGAAATTTTCATGTTAGGTTGTACGTCTGAATGCGACATTTGAGTTTATTTATAAGCCTAATCAGCCAAACGGTTTTGGAGTTATACCCATCTGAAATTTGGTTATTTCCTAAATAACTCGAAAAGTATAGAACCGATCCAATTCAAACATGGTTGTTAGATGTAGAATGCTAACTCGAAAGTTCTTGCAAAATTTTGAGAGGATCGTATCACAAGAAAATTTTTAAAAATCATTAAAAATTATTGAAAAAAATTCTATATATCAAAAACTATTCATCCGATATCGCTGAAATTTGGCGAGAGCCTTCAGAACCTAACTCGACTACCAAGTTCTAAGTTTGAACACGATCGGATATATATTGTTGGAGATTCGAGCAGCCTTGTGTGAGTTCAGTAGATGGATGGGTGACCGTTGCCTCGATAACTTTAGAACGAAAGGAGGTAGGGACTTGGAATTTTCAGGGTATGTTGCGTATCCGAATGGGAGAGTTAAGTTCGTTTACGGGCATAATCGGTCCAACGGTTCCGGAGTTATACCCACCTGGAATATTATTTCCTCGATAACTCAAAAAATATAAACTCGATCGAATTGAAGCTAGGTAAGTAGTTGTAGAATATCGATATAAAGACGTGTTTAAAATTTTCTTAGAACCGTACCCCTAGAAAATTTCAAAAATTTTACGAAAAAAAAATTTTTGTAAGAAATGTACCCCTAGAAAATTTCACAAAAAATACGAAAACAAAATTGGTTCAAGCACTGACGTGAAGTCAGGAGCTTTTGCGCGAATGTTCTATTGTCCATTCTCCTGTATTGGACACTCTTAATCGAATTTACCATGGAGAATTCTATTGTCCGTTCTCCTGTATTGGACACTCTCAATCGAATTCACCATGGTAAATTAAGATCGATGTGTTACCTTACTCTTGGTTGGGTATATGTTTCTATAAACTAGTGAGTAATGAAAGAGTATGCTATTGAAAGGGTTTCTTTGATTCTTAAATTAATTTAAAAGATGAAATTAACAGTGTATAAAATTGAAAAATTATGTAAGTGCATATAATATATTTTTGCAGCGTAATATAAATAGCTTTGAAAAATTATTCATTATTATCTATCATTTAGTTCATATATTATAAAATTCATTATCGTTATTTAGAATTAAGCGAGACGAGACGAGACAACTGATAAGAGACGAGACCGAGTCTTGAACGAGACTTAATTTTTTGGCAGTTGGCGAGACCGAGACGAGATTTTTTATACTCTCGCCTACTCTTGTCTCGTGTGAAGCCCTATTCACCCTTATTTAAAGCCAAGTTCAAGATTTAAACTCGATCGGATCTATATTGTTGGAAGTACATATACTCCATTCACTTTTATAAAGTCTCCCGGTTGACCATGAAATTTTGACACATTTCACAGTGTATATTTTAAAAATGTTAGGTTATGCTCATTTTCCTGTCAAATAACTACGCAACGTTGTCCTCTCTACATAGAAGTCTTAGTAATTACGTATTTTTCACAATGTGAAGTTTCTTGGGAAAAATAATGAATTTGAGAAGATATTATGTGAATTCAACAATTCCAATGACCTGACGATTGTTCAAGAAAATGTTTCATCTGTTGTTACTATGGGAAATATTTCACGTATATGAACTGGTTGGAAGACTCAGTTATGCTATTTTCTTGCACGGAAATCAAGAATCAAGTGTTAAAATTTTAATGAAAACTAACGGATACAGTAGTCCATTACTTTGTGATAGTTCATTTGAAAAAAGAATAAAAGTACCTGATTATCCCGGCAGAACTTCTAAACGAACAGACGTACCTATGGAATTGCCCACTTCTCGAAATAAGCCTACAGAAGACATTTAAATACCTTCTTGCACAACTTGAAATACACCAGTGTAAAAATTTAGTAGTCACTGTTAAACCTTCATGAAATATAGTGATAGGATAGGAAACTAAGTAATTTCATTAGTGAGTTCGATGTGTCCTAAGACAAAATGAAGTTTTCCTATTGCAGATCTCAGTTCTGTATAGCACTTCCTGATGTGTAATTTGTTTCTGCTTCTCCAAAACTGCTTTCGGCATTTTCAAATTTCAAAGCGAAGAGGTCTTTATTATTCGAAGATAATGATATGTGATAATATCTTGTCTAAGATGGAACAATTATGTTGATTGTTGATATCTTGAGAGTAGAAATTGGCAACGTCTCAGAGGATTGTTTTGACATTGACGATATTTCAGAAGTGCCAACCTGCTTTTGTCTTAGTTACAAAAACGTGATAGACCTAAATCATGGCCAACCGGGAGACTTTATAAAAGTGAATGGAGTATATGTATTCTGAAAAAATGGGTTCAAGCCCTGTGGACAGGAGCTTTCTGGCGCTCTAGTTCAAACAGACTAATTATATCTGGTATTGGTTTCTCAGAGTTGGGAATTATATCAATGTATTCATATGATATCACTGCATCATAATGAAATTTAATTCAAATAATAGTTTATTAGATAAGTAATAATAAATTACCTTGTAATCGATCAAAAATTTCCTGATCTACGTTCACCAAACTACAGAATTATGCTTTCAATATTTACGTAATATTTTCAAACATTTTCGGGTGAGGTCCCCGTTGCATCGCTAAAATACGAGTATTTCAACCCCAATATTTTTGAAGTTACAATATTCCCTTCTGTCAAGTTGACATTATGAGAATTCATACATAGAATAATAATTATATCAATCTGTGACATACGATTTACATTGAAATTTTAAAAAATCATATCTCCGAAAGTATTAGCTTGTTAGAGTTGAAAATGATATGAATGGATTCTTATGATAAAACTGCTTATTAAAAAAAATTTGATTTGGAATTTGTTTCGTAAAAAAAAAATTTTTTTTTTGTTACTCCGAAACCATTTGTCCGATTTTGCCCAATAACAAACTTAGCCGAGATATTCATCCCCCAAACCTACTCTGAAAATTTCAACTCTCTAGCTCATTCCGTTCGAGAGTTATCGTGCTTACGGACGGCCGGCCGGACCGGCCGGACAGAATGAATTCCGACCACGGATTCTTGATCAGTGAGTCGAACCAAATCGTTTAAGACCATTTTCATCGAAATATTCCAAAATTACAGACATTTGGGCAAATTGATAAGCACTCAGTTCCGAGGAACTAGAGCGCCAAAAATTATTTTTTTTTTGAATCCAAGCATCCTTTGGCGAGTTCAGTACCCTGGTGGGCGATTGCTTTGGATATAAATTCGAACAAGCGCCCAAAGCTCCTCGGTGCTTTTTCAACTAGTTTATTGAGTAAACTAACCCATCTCGCTTTTTGATTGGTGATAGCATGGTTATTTAGGATTACAGTTGAACGATTATGAAATCAAGAAAATTGGTGATCATAGAATATTATTTTTATGTGTTAACGTTGACTTCAGTTTTCGTTTTGTGGGAAGTGGTGCTGCCATACCTGTTTTCCTCAAAAGACGGAAGTGTGGAAATTCTTTCCGTTTATGGAAAATGATTTCAAACGTACAGGTTCAAGACAACTGCGGGAACACGATCTAAAAGACTTTTGTGAGATGTAATTTTATGCGAGGCAGTTACTTGTTGCCCCGAAAAATCAATGTTCACTCGCTCCGGTGTTCTCGATGTTCTTTCTACTTAACCTTTCAGATTATCGATTTCTGGAATTTGAGAGATAATAATCTCCCATATACCCACAGGTTTTCTCGGGAAAATTTAATAGTATAAGAGCCCAGTAACTTCGTGAAAACATGTATTTCAGGTCGTCTGGTTTTTTTCATGCACTGTTTATAGCTTACTAACTACATTTGTAGGTTATTGTAGTCAAAATTCTCTGATGAACTAGTTGAAAAAGCACTGAAGTCTGGGTCTTTGGCGCGCTTGTTCAAATTCATAGCCAGAACGGTCACCCATCCAGGTACTTAACTCGCATAAGGCAGCTTGGGATATTTTCACAATACGTCCAACAATATAAATCCGAGGAGGTAAAATCTAGAAATTGGCTGTAAAATAAGGTTTTGAAGACTGCTGAATCTAACAAACTAATACTTTGGGAGATATGATTTTCCAAAATTTCAACAATTTATCGTTAATTTTATGATTTCATAAAAGCTCTAATTATAATTTGCTGATATATGTAAATCCAGCATATAAGGTGAGTCATAGAACTACGTTTTGAATTCAATTATTTATGATGCAGCCCTATCATAAGAATCCATTGATATAATTCCCAACTCTGAGAAACCAATACTTTAGGAGATATGATTTGTCAAAGTTTTAATAAGCGCGCCAAAGCTCCGTCCACAGGGCTTCCCCACATTTTTATAATTGAATATCAAAAATGGGGGGAAGTTCCATATAAATGAACAATCACATCAGAAAGAGAAGTTTTGTAGTAACCAAATCAACATAAACTCCTTGATTTGAATTCGAAAAATTACCAGAATTGGTTGAGTCGTTTGGAAGTTATAACAAAAAAAAAGCTGAATTATGGGAGTACCATTTGGAGGCACATATCTTCACAGGGGGGCGTCGTAGGAAAAAAAATTAAAGAATTCCTTCACATATAGGCCATTCATTTTTATGTCTCCCGGATGGCCATGATTTAGGTCTATTACGTTTTTGTAACTAACACAGAGGCAGGTTGGCACTGCTGAAATATCGTCAAGGTCAAAACAATTCGCTGAGACGTTACCAATTTCTACTCTCAACGTAATCATAACATACTCTTCAATCTTAGACAAGATATTATCACAGACAAGGTATCAGGAAGTCCTATACAGAACCGAAATCTGCAATAGGAAAACTTCATTCTGACATGTTGAACTCTCGAATGAAATTACTTAGTTTCCTATCATTATATTTTATTAAGGTATAACAATGACTCGGGTTTCGTAGTACTACTACATTTTGAAACTGGTGTATTTCAAGTTGTGCAACAAGGTATTTAAATGTCTTGTGAAGGCTTATTTCTTGAGAATTTCGAAAAGTGGAGAATTCCATAGGTACGTCTGTTCGTTTAGAAGTTTTCCTGCCGGGTTATTCAGGTGCTTTTATTCTTTTTTCAAATGAACTATCACAAAGTAACGTACCACCCTATCCATTATTTTTCAATAAAATTCCAACACTTGATTCTTGATTTATATACAAGAAAATAGCATAATTGAATCTTCCAACCAGTTTATATACGTGAAACATTTCCAGTAACAACAGAGGAAAAATTTTCTTCTACAGTCGCCAGGACTGTGGAATTATTGAATTCACATTTATCTTCTCAAATTCATTATTTTTCCAAAGTAAATTCACATTTTGAAAATACGTAATTACTACGACTCCTATGTAGAGAGGACAACGTTGCGTAGTTATCTGACGACTATAACTTAACATTTTCAAAATATAAATGGTGAAATGTGTCAAATTTTCATGGCCAACCGGGAGTATACTTTATGTACACCTGAGAAAGAGTCGCGCAGTGTCGGGACACCCTATGTTCACTACGAAGGTATATTGTGGGTGTTTCATTCAAAATATCAAATTGCTTGTACTTTCCATTAGAAATGTCAATACACCATTGTTGAAATTTTTTGAGTTGGCCAAAAAATGTCCGAATATTTTTTTTTTGGATTTCGATGTCTTATGAATATTCTAACCTTCCAATATTGTCCTTTGAAGTCTATGATTTCTATGCATAGTTCATCGAAAGAATATTGAATAACAGAATAGGGCACTTCCGAAGTATCGATTTCTCATCCCAAAAATATCATAACCGTCGTGAATTGTTCTTGGAAACGATCCAGAGAGGTAAATAATTCAGCTCAATTATAGTTTGGAATTCAGTGTTTTCCGGTAACCTCGATTATTTTTCAATCAGTTCCATTTTCCGCCGTATAGTATTTTCTGCTGGAAATAAAAGAAGGAATTTGAATATCGAGATGCACGAAACAGTTAAAATTATTAATTACATGGATATCAATTACAGCGAAACATGTAGGTATACCTACAATATAAAGAACCGGCATTGTTTCTCACTTCAGAAATTATTATACGTATTTACGAGATATGCTATTAGGTGAAACAATTACCTATATAGCGTTAGTGACGTTCTAAAATTTTGTGAGAGTCGGCGACGATTGAGATAGGATCGTCCATTTTGTGGAGATTCTACGGAGGAGCAATAGGTTATGCGCATTTTCGAAACTATATCCAACTAATATCAATCATTCTTACGAAGTTTCGAAAAAGCGCATAACCTATTGCTCCTCCGTAGAATCTCCACAAAATGGACGATCTTATCTCATCGACGCCGACTCTCACAAAATTTTAGAACGTCACAACGAAACAATATTGCCAATCCCTCCGGTTCTCTGAATACAATGCCTTATACGTCGATTGGTACTATTGAGACTTAACCCCAAATTCACTGACAATACAATTGACAAATTTATCGAGCGAAACGCAAACAAACATCTGCCTGGATGAAAAAAGAACGTTACACCCTTCAGAAAGTTCTCGATTGATATTCAACTTCTATAATTAAAAAATACATGGTCTTTATGCTGTACATTCATTTTAACCATACATACTTTCTTGCGCGCTGTTCGCATAAACAGAGTTGGTATTCGTATTCGTCCAAATGTCTGTATATTTCGATTTTTGGCCGAGAATGGTGGCAAACGATTAGTTTCAACTCACTGCTGAAGAATCCGATTCCTCCGTTTACGCTCGAAAGCAATGAATTAGGAAGTTGAAGTTCGTTAATGGGCAAAATCCATCGAGTGGTTTCAGAGTTATAGCTCGAAAAGTACTAATCTGATCGAAATAATTAATTATCGGACAAAGAGTGGACAAGTTTTTTTGGACGCTTGTAATTACAGTCGCATTTATATTCTTGAAAATATTATTTTTTTTCCTGAAGCTCAGCAGCTATGGGTGAGCTCAGTACCTAGATGAGTGGCCGCTCTGGCTATACATTTGAACAAGCGCGTCAAAGCTTCTGACCACAGTGCTTTTCCAACTTGTTTCACAAGATATAGATAATCCATCGTCCTCGGTTTGCACAGTTTGACAATGCCGCATGAAAACAGCATACGGAGACATAGACATAAAGTACCTACCTATATGATCTCATAGAATTTCTGTGAAGGTTTAGAGGGTATTTCCGCAAAAGGAGCTGAGAAGAATCATTCTGCTGGTACCTGCCGACAAGTGTTTCTGTTAGATGCCTTCTTCAGGAGAGGACAACCAAGAAACCAGGGAAAAGATGGAAATAAAACTGAAAATAGGTGACACCACAACAGGAGCGAGCAACCACTAAACCTCCCCATTTAAAGATACTTCTCCGCACTATCCATATTTCTATAAATTATTATTATTATTATTATTATTATTATTATACTGATCCTCCTGGGTCTTCCACAAGGAGACCCCTCATAAGCTCTAAGAGCTTGCCCTGAGTTAGGAGAACCAGTTGTGTTCTGTGTAGGCTTTGTTACTGTGTCCTTACGCCACCTTAGGCACAGCACTGTTAATTTTTGACCCAACAGCGAATGGTGGCGATTACCGTGACTAGAAAATTTCTTTCCTAGCCTCGGAATTGAACTTGGGGCTTCCGCTCCCAAGTCAATTACTCTACCACTGAGCCAATCGCATAATAATTATATTTCAAGAATGGCCAATGATCCAATTATATACAGGGTGAGTCTTTGACCACTGCATTAATTTTAACCAAAGATTCCTCTCATTAAATGAAACACTTTTTTCATTTACCACCTTTCCAGATTCGGCTCAGGTAAAAAGTTACAAGCGTTTAAAGATTTCACAATGTGCTAATACACTTCCGCATATAAATTATCTATGACATTGTTGGCGGACGAGAATAAGACATGGTAACGTGGTTTACAGCTTGATTCGGGATTCCAACGCTCAGGGACGGATCCATAAAAGTAGTGAAATTTCTGGAGTTTTTCATTTTAAAACATTCAATGAAGAATATCTCGAAAACGGTGCGTTCAAGGAGAAATGATGAAGAATAATATAATGCTCTAAAACGATGGAATATTCTTGAAATCACTCAAGAAAAACTTCATATGCTTTCTTTATGCTAATTTCGTTTAGTTTTATGAATCCACGAGTCCATAACTAGAAAACCAGTAGAAGTAGAAAATAACTAATATTTGGAAAATATGTATCATAGTTATAGGAAACTTTACGACAACATTCATTTTATTCGAAAAAAGGATGTCAAAGCTACAAAATATTTTTTCAAAATTTCAACAGCCTGTATTTTTTTACCTGAGCCGAATTTGGAAAAATGTTCAATGAAAAAAGTGTTTCATTTGATGAGAGGAATCTTTGGTTAAAATTAATGCAGTGGTCAAAGACTCACCCTGTATAATCTGTTACTTATGGTGGAAACAATTGATGGATATTGAATGAAAATTAAGTCGAAGTTCAGTATTTCAATAGTGGAATATTGTTTAATGCTGCATTATAAGAGTTTTGAATAAGTTTTTTCAAACATTTTCGTTGAATTTCAAGCATCAGATGATTAAGTTTTTTTGTTGTTGTGCAAAAAATTTCAGTTTTTTTATGTTGAACGGGTGAACAAAGTGCTGGAGTGTATTAGCACATTCCGAAATCTTCAAACCTTTCAACTGAGCACAATTTGGAAAATGGCCAAGGAAAAAAGTATTTACTTGGTGAGAGAAATCTAAGTTTAAGATTAATGTACAATTTGAAGATCTACCCTGTATAGTAGTGGTTACCCTGTAGTGGTTTACTTACATTATTAGATATCTTCACTGACTTATGTAGTTTTCAGATGACTTTATTTACTGTTACGACAAAAAAGACATATAGCTGATTTTTCGCACACCCCATTTAATTATACATACAAAATTTTAGGGACTTCTGGCTGTAAGATTCCGAGATATAATAAATTTCTGAATTTTTTTTTCTCTTCAATAATACAATTCTCCGAAAGCATATGGACCTCTACTTCGGTAGTAAGTCGAATGGATCGTTTTAAATCATTTTCGGCTCAAAATTTGAAAATTACAGGCATTTCCGCGAAGTTATAGCGTCCTGGTACGAACGGGCAAAAATTGCATGTTCATTTTCTCTAAAAAAACTGTTGGATCATCTCCAGGAAGCTCCGAGTAGCTCCGAGTCCGAAGTACTGTACTTCAGCATTCAATGGCCAGACATCACCCTAGGAATTAATTTCTGTCGTTATGTGCGACAGGAGTTTCATAAGTTTTATAAATCACCACTGGCAGGTATCATCTATTCCGAGAATCCTTGTCGGAGAGTTCTGTGAATAGAAATTAAGACATCAGGACGTGTGATACCTTAAACGATCCCTTCAAGCTATGAAATAAAGAATAAAAATTTTAAATTCCTTATACCCTTATTACACTATGCCTTTTTCATGTCTATATTTGCGCCTATTTTCATGGCAATTTGTTGATTGAATTTCCCCCCGAATGAGTGGCACTATTACATAGTGACCGACCGAAAGTTCGGTTTCGGTTTCGGCCAGTTTCGGCCAAGAAATCTAGTTTCGGCCTTAGTTTCGGTTTCGGCTAAAAATGGCCGAAACTTTCGGCCGGGCCGAAACTTGACTGTTCGTGAATTATCCTGGTCCTTTGGCCAGGAGTTAAAAGTAGGTATACATAATTGTCGTACAAGTTATTATAATCTATCTTTGTTAAGACTGATAATTCTTGAGAATTCACTTTAATGATTATTATATAGATTACATAGGGTGATTCCAAATAAGACGTGAAACTTGGAGGAGAAGCGAGTATGTCTCATTAGCTGTTGTTTAATCCATATTTATTAATAACCGAAAATCAACAGTTTTTGTAGTTCGGGTGATTTTTAAAAGATTTCTGAACTTAGTTCATATTTCGTCAATTTTTTCTACGTTGACCAAATTTGATGATAATTTTGGTTTATTTTCATCAGAAAAGGATATGATATGTACGAAAAAAACCAAACTATGCTGTATAAGAGGTTGAAAAAGAATTTGTATGATTTGAAATGTGGTATATGAATAAATGAAAAATCAATGTCTAATATCAATTTGTCTGCAACTTTCGAATTTCACAATTTTGTATGCCAAAATTATTTTAAAAACTTGCCAAATTCCTTCTTCATTCTATAAAAGATTTCGTTAGATTGCATAACTATAGTTTCGTTTCAGCAGATTTTTTGTAAGCAACCTTTTGAATGTCCGGCATATAGGTAAAATAGGGCATGTGTATCAAAAGACAGCGTGAGTAAATTTCAGGTGGGAAATAACAACTGAAGATATCAGAAAGACGGCATGTGCTTGCCTTAAGTAATCATTAAAGGATACTGTGGGAGGTATAATCATTATTGAAAGGTTTTTTTCTGGGTTTTTTCTCCCAAACTCTGAAAAATGTCTATAAAATAAAAATTAATTATTTTGTGATTTGCTTCTGCGTAAGAAAGACAATATATTTGTCAGAAGCAATCAATTGAACAATGTTGCCTAACAAACAACAACGAAACAACATCAACGAAGAAACAACTATATCGTAACGTTTCGGAGTCTATATCAGACTCCTTCGTCAGACGCTTATTAATGAATATCTTTAGAATTATTTTGTTGATAGTTATTGTAAAATTCAAGAATTGTCACAATAATTCAAGAATTTCACAATAACTATCAACAAAAAAATTCTAAAGATTTTCATTGAGCCTCTGACGAAGGAGTCTGATATAGACTCCGAAACGTTACGATATAGTTGTTTCTTCGTTGATGTTGTTTCGTTGTTGTTTGTTAGGCAACATTATTCAATTGATTGCTTCTGACAAATATATTGTCTTTCTTACGCAGAAACAAATCACAAAATAATTAATTTTTATTTTATAGATATTTGGGAGAGAAAACCCAGAAAAAAACCTTTCAATAATGTGCTTGCCTATATGGAATGGTGGAACATAATTTATGAATACATTTTCTAATGAAATTTCGAGCTCATTTGCAAAAAATATTAATATTTAATTCGTTATTTTTCTCTATTTGCTTCTTACATCCCCTTTCAAATCATACTAATTCTTTTTCACCAGAACCAGAACTCAAATATCTCGGAAACTGTTGATTTTTGGTCATCAATAAAAATGGCTCAAACCACAGCAAATTATCCATACTAACACCTCCTCCAAGGTTGACGTGTCTGATTTGGAATTACCCTGTATTCTTCGACTAATTATTTTTATAACTTGGTAATACCAAAATAATGAATAAGGATATCAAAAAAGTTGTCTTTTTATTTTATTTAACACTGCTTAACTATTTTTATGTATATGCAAATAAAATTGTAAAAAATACAGTAGATTTCAGTATGAAATAAAAAGTTTCGGTTTCGGTTTCGGCCGAAACTGAGACCCTGGCCGAAAGTTCGGTTTCGGTTTCGGTTTCGGCTGAAAAACCAGTTTCGGTCGGACACTAAATAGCCGCGCTTCTTTCAGGCAGTAATTTCAGAGCTGCAAACATTGAAGAAAATCACATATTTAACTACCTCAAGTTCTTGTTTTGTTTGTATATTTTTAAAGCAATACCATAGTGCTTCAAGAATGTCTGAAGAAACGTTTAATATGCTACTACATAGAGTGCAAATTCACATACAGAAAAAAGACACTGTAATTCCAGAAAGCATTTCTCCAAAAGCGAAATTAATGATTACCTTGCGATACTAGGCTACTGGTGAAAACTTCGTATCACTCGGGGATAGCCATCACAGATTATCTGGCCCTCATAAGTTTAGTTTACGTCCTCAGAGTAATAAACATACATTTATTATTGAATTTACGAAAGCTGCGATTTAAAGGATAAACTAGGTTATGTTAAGACGTCAGGTCAGACAGATAAATATTGTGTTGGTAGACATGATATTTCGTCAAAAAGGCTTGAAATCCCCACGTTCCAGAGTTGCGTTCGAAAATTAACTCTGTAGAGTAATATTTACTCCATTGCGTTCGAAAACTGAAAGGTTGAGTAAATTTTACTCTGTGTCAGTCGTCCGAAAAGTCGGAGTATTCGACTCGGAGTTCATTTTACTCCTGTCAAAATTGACATACCTCATGGGAAGGAAAATCTAGTATCTTTGTCTAACTGTTTTATGAATGTTTTGTGAGGTAATTTAATAGTTTTTATACTGCTCACAATATCTATTTATGATTAAAGTTACATTTATGTGAAGAAAACAATAATGATAGGATATTTCTTAAACCAACATAACCTATTTTCCGATATTGGCACCTTCTGTCACTGTCAGTGTCAGTGTCAGAGTAACTCTAGAGTAAATCTGTCAAACCTTCAAAAACTCTACTCTACTCCGTGGAGTTAATTTTCGAACACAACTCTGGGGGAACAAATAGAACCAGTTCTATTCAATTTCAAGCCTGAAACAGTCTACAAAATAGTCTCTGGCGCTTGCGAAATTTCAGGCGCAGTCAGTCAGGCTGACAAATAGGCACGAAAAAGGCATAGTGTAATAGGGGTATTACAGCTCGATTTCTAAAGTGTACATTCGAGTACAATGATTGCTTGTCCTATGATGCAGTGCATCGCCAATAAATCTAGATAATTACACGTTTCGATCTAATATTTTATAATTTATTTATATTATTTAATTTCATCATCACTCCTTGGGTCACAAGTTCACACTTTTTTTTCACTATTTGCATTCATAAGCATTTATAGCATAATTTCGCTTCATCATACAACAATAAAATAGTAAAATACGGCCCTGGCTTTCTATCAGACTTCAAATATTCCCTGTATATCCATGTCACTTCCTCTTCAAGAAGTAAATGTTAAGAGGCTTTCTTGTCTAGCGCGTTATATTCATCATAGAGCATGACGTCAGTTTTGTCATGCAGTAAAAGACATAGTGGCTGAAATGTTGATTCTGAGGCATGCCTTTATGCGGCATCGCCCATAGGATTGAAAAAACGATTTCCCTTGCAAACGGCAAACTGCACTTCGAGGAATTCAGATGAGTGCTAACTTTTCAGCAGAAATTTTTTTTTTAGATTTGTTACTGTGATCTGAGAATTATTTTCATTTTCCTACCAAATTCCTAGGGTGATGTCTGGCCATTGAATGCGCTGAAGTACAGCACTTCGGACTCGGAGCGAGTGCTTCCTGGAGATGATCCAACAGTTTTTGTAGAGAAAATGAACATGTAATTTTTGCCAGTTCGTACCAGGACGCTATAACATCGCGGAAATGTGTATAATTTAAAAAAAATTTTGGGCTGAAAATGGTATATCATACGATCATTTGACTTACTACCAAAGAATCCTTTGTAAAATATCAAGTGACACTTCGAAAGGAGGAACGTAGTAGAGGTCCAATGGTTTCGGAAAAATGCTCAATTGAAATTTTGTTTTCCGAATGCGAATTTCAAAAACAACAGATCCGATTGAGTTGAAATCTTACATTTAGGCGTAAAATAACTACTCCAAAGTTCCAAAGTTATTTGAACTGAATAAAGAATTTCCAGAAAAAATGTCTATATCAGAATCTTACCGCCATAATTCGCTAAAACTGTATATGTACCTAAAGGGCATCAATTAAAAGGGGTGTGCGAAAAATCAGCAATATGGCTTTTTGGCCCTCTTGTTCCTTGGAACAGAGTGCTTATCAATTTGCCCAAATGTCTGTAATTTTCGAATTTTTGGCTGAAAATGGTCTTAAACGATTTGGTTCGACTCACTGATCAAGAATCCGTGGTCAAAATCAATTCTGTCCGGCCGATCCTTTGTTAACACGATAACTCCCGAACGGAATGAGCTAGACAGTTGAAATTTTCAGAGTAGGTTTGGGAGATACATATCTCGGTTAAATTCATTATTGGGCAAAATCGGTTTTGGAGTAACGAAAAACATTTTTTTTTAATTACAAATTTCAAATTCAATTTTTTTAAGATTCAGTTTTATCATAAGAACCCATTCATATCATTTTAACTCTAACAAGCTAATACTTTAGGAGATATGATTTTTCAAAATTTCTATAATACATCGTATGTACTTCTATATTTTCACAGAATGCGGATTCAATCTGTATGTGTTTTATCTGTGTTCACTGTTCATACATGTCATCTTATCTACCTATGAGAGACATGTCAAAATTATTTCTTCCAGAAAACAAAGCATAATTGAATGTAAAATGACCAATTATAGGATATCATAATTTTTGGGTGATATACCCCTATCCTATAGGCCCTTGGATAATCCACATGATGATGGAAATATATACAGAGTAGATTTGAGGAATGAATATCCCGGATAATTTCGTTATTTAATTTCTTTTATGATGCGGTTCTATTATAAGAATCCATAGATATAATTCCCAACTCTGAGAAACCGATACTTTCGGAGATATGATTTGTCAAACTTTGAACAAGAGCGCAAAAGCTCCGGTCACCAGGGCTTCCCTATATTTTGTTTTTTGAATTTAACAATTTAGTTTATCAATGAAATTGATAATTAAGCTCATTATCTAACTGATGAAGTAGGGAGTTCACTAGACTTACTTGGTCCGAAAAATTAATAGGTATGGTAATGGGTATATTATAATAATTTTAATGTGCTTCACCAGTTCATACTATCACGAACCGCCCCTTTTCGAATAAATAAAAGCAAATATGTACTGAATCAATTTGATATATTCAATCTAAAAATTACAATTATGTATATTTACTCTCCAACAAACTATTCTTATCACTGAAACGCAATATTGAATGGATAAATAATAAAGGCTCAAGTTGCGTTCACAGATTAAAATGATGATGAAGACTTGATGATAATGCTAGGATTCATATCAGTTTAAATTCAACTCTCAGTCTTATCGTAATTGAGACTCAAATTTATGATGATTTTCGAAGAACTATTCAATTATTGTTTTTACAATCGGACATGTTTGTAAACATATATCACTCATTACTCTTCAGATATCTATATTGTCGTCATTCGTCTCATCTCTATCTGATTCATGTCAATTGTGGTTTTTTTGGATTATTATTTTCTCCAGAAATAAACTGCAATAGTGCTGCGAAGAAATGTTTGGAAGAATTTAAAATCGAATGAAATAAAAATATTGGAAAAGCTTGAGTCTCCTTTGGTGCCCCTATTCAAAGGCATAGCCAAAGCGGTCACCCATATAGGTACTGAACAAGGCGGCTTGGCTTCCAGGAAAAAAAAATCCCAATATTTGTAGCATTATGGATTTGGCAGCTATGGCTGCGTTATCTGATGGATAGTTTCTGAGGTACAGAATTTTTTTAAATAATTTTTGAACGTTTCTAGTTATACGATCCTTACGATTGAGCATCATGTCGGTATTTTCTACCTAACTACCACGTTTCAATTCGATCAGATCAGTATTTTTCGAGATATGGCTATAACTATGAAACTACTCAGCGGATTTTACCCATTAACGTACTCAACCGAGAAATGTTTATACCCCAAACCTACCCCGCACCAAATGTACTCTCTTACCTCATTTCGTTCGAGAGTTATCGTGCATATGGCACGCCCGTCCAGCCGGCCGACTAACTCAGCTCGATGTGAAAATAGATCGAGCCGGTATGATATAATATAGACTTTGGTGATACTGATTGGAATATAATAATTATATTTTCCCGATATTTCCAAAAATATAGATCCGATACAGTTTAAATCTAGAAATTGGCTGTAAAATATGATGAAATGAAGGCTACTGCAAAATTTCAGCGATACCTTAAGGATAAGTTTTCGTGCCGGTATTTTCCAACTAACTACCGAGATTTCAGATGGCTATACCTCCGAAACCACTTTACGGATTTTGCCAATTTACGAACCCAACCGGCGCATTTGGAATCCAAACCTACCCCGCAAATTATAACTCTTTCAATTCGAGATTAATCGTGTCTACCGGCCAAAAAATCGAAAATTTCAGACATTTGGGCTAATATATTGGCACTCTCTTTAGGGGATCAAGCGCCAAAAATCCCGTAGAGTAAATCTTTCGAAGTCTATTGATATTTCCCAGTGATCCAGAAAGATCATTAAATGCTTCCTTTCTGGGTTTTCTCTCCCATACTCTGAAAAATATTTATAAAATGGAAAAAATGGGTTCAAGCCCTGTGGACAGGAGCTTTCTGGCGCTCTAGTTCAAACAGACAAATTATATCTCTGAAAGTATTGGTTTCTCAGAGTTGGGAATTATATCAATGTATTCTTATGATAGAACTGCATCATAAAGGAAATTCAATTCAAATAAAAGTTTATTTATCAAGATTAAATGAGCAATCTGAGAATGAGAACTGCACCATGGAAGAAATCAAATTAAAATAGCTGAAATGAATTTGACTCTCTCTTATAGAACAGGATGACATGTACGAGTATGAACACAGATCATATAATAAAGCTTAGATAGAATAATTATAGCATTCTGTGAAAACATAGAAGTACGATTCATTTTTGAAATTTCGAAAAACCATATCTCCGAAAGTATTAGCTTGTTGGAGTTGAAAATGATATCAATGGATTTTTATGGTGAAACTGCATATTAAATGAAAATTGAATTTGAAATTTGTTACTTAAAAAAAAATTTTTTTTTTCGTTACTCCGAAACCATCTGGCCTATTTTGCCCAATAACGAACTTAACCGAGATATTCATATCCCTAACCTACTCTGAAAATTTCAGCTGCCTAGCTCATTCCGTTCGAGAGTTATTGTAGAAAAAAAAATTTTAAATTTTCAAAATTTTTTTTTGACACTTTGCGGTAACCTGGTCAATAGAACACTTCACACGAGTATAAAGGTCATGATTCTACAATTTGATGCTAAATTTCAGATAGATCGAGTGATCGGTTTCGGAAATATTCATAAAAAATGTTTTTTAAAATTGGCCATAAATCTGAAACCGCTTTATCGAATTCGCCCATTAATGAACTTGTCCGAGATTTTTACGCTCCAAACCCAGCTTGCAATTTTCAATCCTTTAACTCCTTTCGTTCGAGAGTTATCGTGCCTACGGCCGGCCGGACAGAATCGATTTCGACCTCGGATTCTTGATCAGTGGGTCGAACCAAATCGTTTGAGACCATTTTCAGCCAAAAATTCGAAAATTACAGACATTTGGGCAAATTGAATAGCACTCAGTTCCGAGGAACTAGAGCGCCAAAAAATATTATTTTGGAATTGCTCGTGCAATCGAAACACAAGCTATTTGTCAGATGTTTCGATAATTAAGTACCCGAACAATTTTGGAAAAAGTGTTTTCAGAAAGCAGACACATACAAATATATATTTGAATTTCTATTCAAACCATCAACTCAGTATGAATATTACTCTCATACATAGAACTTCTCATGACAAGAATGCAATTATCGAAAAATTACAGCGTTAATTGCACTGCAGGCTGCAAATTTGCTCCGAAAACATCCCGTTGCCTTGACTATACAAACAGATAAACTTCAAAGTGTCAAAAAATGTGACGTTTCGGTGAGTGCTCAATACTGTTGAATTTGTTTAAACGCATGATTTTATTCATAGTGTTCCTCAGTACTTTGATATTTCTCGGACAATATTTCTTTATTCGTGAAATATTTCAATGAATTACACTCGTGCATAAAAATGACCAGATAATTTTAGATTCAAGCGTGTTATCTTATAAAAATTAAATTCAGTTATTTTCATATTTTTCGCCAAAGTATGAAAATGAACTCATGCAATTTTTAGATAACACGCTTTCTTGCAAAATTATCGGTAATTTTTATGCACTTGTGCAAAGAGGTGTCATTAAAACACTTTACGATAGAGCTAATCTAATTTGTTCTACTCTTGAAATTCGAAATAATTAAATTGACATCATCAAGAAATTTCTTGAAGATAATGGATATCCGAGGCAATTCATAAATACATCTATCATGAATTTAGATAGAAGAGCTTCTAATCAAATAAACATTAATCAAGTACAACAGAACAACAACCCAATCTACTGAATGTGATCCTATTCGCGGCCTTTCGGAAAAAATCGGGAGAGTGGGTTCTGAGTTCAATATAAGAACTGTTTTAAAGACACAAAATGATCTTAGGTCTGTATTAACTAAGGCAAAACCGCCATTAATGAAAAAAAAATTCCAAAAACTGTGTATACAGGTTGATTCACGAAGACCGTTCGTTATAATATTTCGAAGAAAGACTCGAGATAAACACTTGTAATTTAATAGTTGAGCTTTATTAAGAGAGATGAATTCTTAGAAAAAATTTCAAATTTCTTCGACTTCCGGTTTCACCGGAAATGAAACCACTATGCATTTTTTAAATGTAATACCCAGTTTTTTCATTGATAATCAGATTATCCATTGAATTCTACTTTGTTTTAATGTATCCCTTACATATTATTCTCAGAAAATTCGTGTGAAATCTGAGAAAACCCTTTAAATTTTCTCAAATAGGGCTTCATTCCAAAGTTAAAAACTTGTAGATTTTTGCATGAAAATTCCCAATTTTCTAGCTTTTATCAGAAGACAGACCAATGCTTCCCCTTCGTGTATTAAAAATTCAATTGAACATACAGGGTGCATCTATTTCATCTATGTCAAAGTCAGTCATGACAAAAACCTCAAAACTCATTTTTTTGAAATGAGAACCCATTTTTTTTAAGGTCAGCTGGAATCTAAGTTAAAAAATAGTGTATTTTTTATAAAACATACTACTGCTTTATTCACCAAATATCTCCGTAAATAAGCATTTTAGAGCAGTAGTATGTATTATAGAAAATAGGTACACTATTTTTTGACCTAGATTCCAGCTGACCAATAAAAAAAATGGGTTCTCATTTGAAAAAAATGCGAATTAACGAAGGAGAAGCATTAGTATGTCTTCTGATAGAAGCTACAACAAATTTTCATGCAAAAATCTACAAGTTATTAATATTGGAATGAAGCCCTATTTGAGAAAATTTAAAGGAGTTTTTCATATTTCATACGAATTTTCTAAGAATAATTTGCAAGGGACACATTAAAACAATGTAGAATTCAATGGGTAATCTAGTTATCAATGAAAAAACTGGGTATTACGTTTGAAAAACGAAAGTTGGTATCATTTCCGGTGATTTGAATTTTTTTCCAAGAATTCAATTCATCTCTCCTTACAAAGCTCGAACCATACAATTTCAACCGTTTATCTCGAGCCTTTCTTTAAAAATATTCTAATGAACGGTCTTCGTGAATCACTCTGTATAAATTCCTTGTGATTTTGGTAAATCGTATAAAGAACTGTTGAAAATAATAAACCTTGAGTAAAATTTGTTGCGTTCTGATTGAAGTTGAAGTATTGATAATAGTTAACATTTCAACAGTGGTTTTCGCTGCTCCATTCTTAATATTTATCGTTTCGAAATAATGAACCGAAATGCAATATCGATACACTTACTAAAATGGTTAGCAACCTTATACGTGCGTGACTCGTGTCTTGGTTTCTCAGCAGAATTGGAACATAAAAATAAATGAAAATTATTGAGTTGAGAGATTTTGTCGTACCAATCCAGACTTTATCTTAATGGTCGCTGAAATTGTCAAACATGTATGTCACGCAAGGTGATCCTTAGGTCCGAGATACACGTGGCCAATTTATTATTTCTCCGAAATATGTTTGAATAAAATCAACTACATATACTCCATTCATTCTCAACAAATTCAACTTGAATTCGTTGAGATGCTACAGAGTACTGATGAAGGCCAAGAAGCCAGAAACGCGTCTGCTCTTGCTTTCTCGGCAAATCAATGAACCCCCTGGGGTCTATTTGACTTGTGAAATATATGCATAAGTACATTAATTATACAAAGCCATTATGAAGACCCTATTGGCAGGAACGCTCTGGACTTGTTGAACTTATCCGAGATATTCATTCCTCAAATCTACTATGAAAATTATATTACATCTTATATCAATTGAAACTTAGCCAATATTCCAGTTTTGTTCATACTGGAAATATTCTGAACTCAATTTACCTACTTAGTATATATTTCCATCATCATATGGATTATCCACCCGCATTATATTATATCAACTTAAAGTATAATATCATATCATCCCCTTAATTCTACGACAGCTGAGGTTATCTCATTGGTCATTTTCCATTCAATCATACTTTGTTCTCTATAAGCGGAAGGGTATTTTATATCAAGAATAACGAACCACAAAGAAAATTTAAAATGTCACTTGAAGCAAAATAAGATGACGTGAGTGAACACAGATCATATAATAATTCATAGATAGAATAATTAAGTATACCCAATGAACTCTATACTAACGTTGTATAGAGTTCTAGGAGTACAGCATTCTGTGAAAACATAAAAGTACGATTTATGTTTGAAATTTTGATCATATCTCCGAAAGTATTAGCTTGTTTGAGTTAAAAATGATATCGATGGATTCTTATGATGAAACTGCATCATAAAAAAATAGAATTTGAAATTTGTAATGTACAAAAAATTTTTTTTTTCGTTACTCCGAAACCATCATGCCGATTCTGAACAATAACAAACTTAACCGAGATATTTATCTCCTACACCTGCTCTGAAAATTTCAACTGCGATAGCTCAATCCGTCTGAGAGTTATCGTGTTAACGGAGGGCCGGCCGGACAGAATCGATTTTGATCAGTGAGTCAGGACCATTTTCATCAAAAAAATCGAAAATTACAGACATTTGGGCGAATTGATAAGCACTCTTTTCCAAGAGAGCACCAACAACTCAAATAATGCTCGTAATGGCTATGGCGAAGAAACGGGAATATGAGGTAAGGAAAAGTATCCCTACTCTCCCTCATCTTCCAATGCATATAAAATTTGAAGTGAAATTATGAGGTTAATGCTTCATGAATCAACGTAGTCCATTCATTTGTGGGAATATCATAATCCTGAATAAATACCGTTCATTCTCCTCCTCACCAGATAAGACACCCAACTATTTCTCAATTGAAGAAATCGGTATATACTCACACTTCCGATTGACTGATATAACGGATGTTTAAAGTAGTCGACATTTAAACTCTGAACTAAAATTAGCGTAGGTAACACGTGTTTCAAATTAAATTTACCATATCCGGAATACGGGAAGATTTTTGAACGGAATGTTTGATATTGTATACAATTGAACCTTTGAAAAAAACGCTGCAAATTTCAGGCAACGATTTATTATCTAATTAATATGCGTATTTATACTGGGTGTTTCACGAATGATTGTACACGCTTTCAGTGCTGATTCATGACATTTTGGTGAGTGTACATCAGTGTTCGAAATATGTCCTAACTATATATTCGTTTAAGAGATACAGGATGTTTTATGTATTTTATCAAAAACTTTCAATTGGCATAACTCTTGAACAGCAGCATGCATCTTCATGGAAATTTCAGGGGTTGAGTATAGGCCTATGCCTAATATTCGCTCATGATGTCTTGTTGATAGCGCAGGTCCGGACTGAGAAAATTATTTTCTTTATTCCACATCTTGTAAAAGACCCTGTACATTAAATTTTCAAGAAGTGAAATTTTTGTCAAAATAAACAATAAATACTCTTTCAAACAAGCATCCTGGCAATAATGGCACACTTTGTGTCAATATTTTATGAACCATTGAATATCTGGAATTTTCAATTTATAATAAACGCACTGTGTGCCTCCGAATAATGCGTTAATTCATATTGTATCAATTTAAATTGTCAGTAACATCACCTAATTATAGCGCTGCAGCGTATTCCATCCAATACACGTATTTAGGAGTTCCACATTAGATTACCTATGTACCTGAAAATAGAAATGATAGAAATACTCATTTTCGAATTATTCATCTTTGAAAAATCTCTTTTCGAATAATTTAAACACAGATGTTAGCATAATTAAAGATTTTATACCTAACAACCGAAAACTCGAATTAAGTATGGAAAGAAGTGTGAAGGAAAGGAATAGTTGCGTGTGTTTTGGTTGCTTAGACCGATATTTCGCAACTGAGACTCGAAACGACAATGACCATTTAATTGGGTTATTTTAAAAAGGGCTTAAGAATAAAAATGTAGAATATATATTATAACCATTGAACTGAAAGCAATTGAAAATAAATGAGAAAAATAATCATAACTCTGTTTTCGAAAATTCTAAACATTTTCTAGCTCTTGTGATCAAATGCTCTGCAGCTTTCTTTATAATTTCTGGACGATTTCACTCTTCACATGAAGCTTGAATACGATTAATCAGTTGCTCCTTATCCACGATTTCTTCGGAGTAAACTTTATTTTTCAAGTGTTCCCAGAGGATATAATCCACGCATGTAAGATCTGATGGGGAGAAGTATACTCCATTCACTTTTATACAGTCTCCCGGTACAAAGAGGTCGTAGTAATTACGTATTTTCCACACTGTGAATTATTTCAGTTGGTTGGAAGATTCAGTTATGCTATATTCTTGTACGGAAATCAAGAATCAAAAGTGTTGAAATTTTACTGAAAATTTATCACCTCAAAATAAAATTATAATAAAGTTTAAGTTATTAACAAAAGAATTCAATTCAGAGTAAACAGCGTGGGGTGCTTGATAAAGTGAATGTAGCAACCATTCTATTGGCAACTATCTATGAGAAGAGAGTTATGAAAAGTAGTAAAATGCACCCCACGCTTTTTACTCTGAATTGAATTCTTTTGTTAATAACTTAAACTTTATTATAATTTTATTTTGAGGTGATAAATTCTGATTGATTGTTCGATCTTCTACTACTGTATTATAAACTATCTGAAATTAAAAATTATTTTGTGTTTTTAGTTCGGTTAGCTATAAAAGCGTGTTTTTTTAGTTTTTTTAAACTATTATTCATTTTTCATTTTTTAGTTCGATTTATCAATTAGTTATTTGTTGACATGTGGTATTGAAATGTCTCACAAATTATTTCGCAATCTCATCATTTCATTCAAAATTTTATTAATCCTGCCGGTCCCAATAAGGATAATGGGAAACTGTTAGAACATGTTAGAACTGTTAGAATATGAGCCCAAAATGATATATCGCATGCGACAAATCGCCTTGCGATAGACAGGCTCCACTCTGTGAGATTTTGTACATGAGATACAGATAGTCCGCCGTATTCACAAATCATTCAATCTCCGTTAAGTCCTAACTGAGGTACTCAGTTAAGGATAAATTTGAATCGGAACCTCAGTTACCTAAAGTGAAAATCAACGTGAAACAGGCCAGTTTCACCACCGTTAAATACTTTAACTGAGGTTGCGATTCAATTTTATTCTTAACGGAGGACCTCAGTTAGGACTTAACGGAGATTGAATGCTTTGTGAATACGGCGGAGTATCTGTCTGCGCTTGTCGCTCATGCGATATCGCATCAGTATGAACTGCACCTGAAACATCACGTTGCAAATTGGCGGAGGTGCCCGGTATGAGATAATAAGCTATAAATAATAATCAATTTTTGTGGATAATAAGGATAATGGGAAACTGTTATCAAATTATTGCATTGTCATCGGTTCTTGATACGTATGCAAAGTTTCAAATTAATCAGACTTCTGGAAACTGGTGAAAATTAAGTTCAAAGATTCCGTTACATACATACATAGTCAGATACAACCCAAGCTAATAAAAGCGTGTTAAAAATAATGGATAGAGTAGTCCGTTACTTTGTATAGTTCATTTGAAAAAAAATAAAAGTACCTGAATAAGCCGGCAGGAAAACTTCCAAAAGATCAGACATCTATGGAATTTCTCCACTTTTAAAATTTCTCAAGAAATAAGTCTACAGAAGACATTTAAATACCTTGTTGCACAACTTGAAATATACCAGTTTCAAAATGTAGTAGTACTTCGAAACCCGAGTCACTGTTAAACCTTAATAAAATCCCTATTGCAGATTTCAGTTCTGTATAGCACTTCTTGATACTTTGTCTCTGCTTCTTCAAAACTACTTTCGGCATTTTCAATTTCAAAGCGAAAAGTTCGTTATTATTCGAAGATAACGGTCTGTGATAATATCTTGTCTAAGATGGAAGATTATGTTGAGAGTAGACATTGGCAACGTCTCAGAGAATTTTTTTGACATTGACGATTATTCAGTAGTGCCAACCTGCCTCAGTTTTAGTTACAAAATGTGATAGAACTAAATCATGGCCAACCGGGAGACTTTATAAAAGTGAATGTAGTATACAAATTTTGTTTTCAAACAATACAGATCCGATCGAATTGAAACTTGGTAATTAGTTGTTTATTATCGACACACATACTTATGCGGAATTTCTTCAGGATTCTGTATCACTAGAAAATTTAAAAAAATATATTTCCGCTGAATCAACTTTATATGAGGCGTGAATAGATAATTTAACATGCGCGAAAAATCTCCCGACTTCAAGTAAGTGCTTTTTAAGAAATTTTTCAGTAGGTGTTTAAAATCAGTGAAATCTTTTGATATAATAACGTTTATTCATATTTTGAAGTTGAATAGGTGTTTTAAATCAGTGAAATCTTTCGATATAATAACGTTTATTCATATTTTGAACTTGAATATCTTTGATGTTTCGTAGAATTCGGCCTAAACAAAATAGTCTAGCTAGAGCTACTTTTACCAAATACATACATACAACAAATTGAAATATCTCTTGTGATTCAATCATACAGTGTTGAGAAGCCAAATGGAATTTTTAATTTTTATGGAAAATCCTGAAATACGTCAAATTTAAATTTGAAATTGTCATTCTTCTTCGTAAAAATGCGAACCTTATCTTCAACCCCATTCAAAAGACAGGTACAACCATCAAGTTTTTGAATAGGAAGAATATACTTGTCATACATCGTTTGAAAGGTCTCGCCATTCTCTATTCAGAAAATATATCACTTTTATGTTTATTGCAGAAATCAAATTAGAAAAAAATAAAATCAAGTGATCAGTGAGATTTAGTACAATATCAAAAACTAAAATGTAATACAAAATGTAGCAACAAAATTATGAATGTTAATGGAGTAGATTTTCGAAGCTTTCACCGCGGACACCTTCGCAACATCCTGACCTCAAATAAAAATTTCTTCCAACATTATTCAACATCTCAGGATTGATCGACCTAATCGCTAGCGTTATTCGATCTTTTAGGTCATCAAGTGGTTTAGTTTTGTATACAATGCTCTTCACATATCCCCATAAAAATAAATATAATGGGTTAAGATCAGGGGATCGCGCTGGCCATTCGATCGTTCCTCGTCTTCCTATCCACCGATTTGGAAATATTGCTTCGAGGTATTGCGGGACATTGCTTTGGTAATATGGTGGGGCATCATCCTGTTTGAACCATATCATATTCCGTGGATCTTGAGGATTTCATTGACCAGGATATAAATTTGCCAAAGTTGGAACGACATAATTTTGAAGTAGTGCTAAATAATAATCGCCATTCAAATTACCCTCAATGGAAAAGGGGTCTAAGATATGGGTTCAAACATTTCCTGTCCAAAAATTAACCTTTTGATGGAATTGCGTGTGTTCCTTTCTCATCCAGTGAGGATTTTCGGTAGAACAGTACAGGAATTTTGACGATTAGCATGGCCGTTGAGAGAAAAAGTGCACTCATCAGAAAACAAAACGTCTACTAACTGGACTATATTGGTATCCAACATGTCCATGTCCATCATATCTTCACAAAAATAAGTTCTACTATCAAAATCGTCTTCTGAGAGCTCCTTTGTAGGTATCATTTTATAGGGATGCATTTTATTTTGTTTTAATATGTTTAGAATCGATGTATGACTGACAGTGAATGTTGTGGAGGCATCTCTACTCAATTTATGTGGATTTTCTTCAAATTCAAGCAACACATATCTCATCTAATTTCACATCCTCACACAGTGTATTAGCAGCTGCTTTTTTAACCTGCCTTGCATGCCCATACTCGCGAAACTGCTTCTCTATTTCACTTATTGTATAGGCATGCAGATTCTCGCAAACTCGCGAAACTGCATCTCTATTTCACTTATTGTCTAGGCAGTAAATTCTAAAATTTCTCACGAAACAAGCGACTTATTTCTTTTTGTGTTCGAGTTTTATCTCCGTAACCAATCATGTGTAAAATCTTATTTTGTGCATTTCCGTTAATCGAACCATTATTCAAAATTGAAGTTAATGAAATGCAAATACAAATTAGACAATTTATAAACTACAACTCATCAGCACAAAACAATTTGCAAAGGAGTTCTAAAGAAACTAACATTGCCACAGAAAGTGTTTTGCGTGGGTTTCATGGTACCATATGGAAAACAAAATGTTATGTTTGTCCTTTCTTTTTCTTCCTATCCCATCTTGGAGGCAAATAAGTTTAGTATTATTGTAATAAGATTTGGAAATATTCGAGGGAATATTATGATGGATTTCGGTAATCGCATGATTTAATTTTTTTTTTATTTTGAGTTTTGCAATAAACATTTATGAATAGAGAATAAGGCTACCTTTCAAACGATGTATCACAAACTCATACTTCGTATTTGAAAAATTGGGGGTTTTACCTATCTTTCGAAGGGGGTTGAAGGTAGGGTTCGCATTTTTACGAAGAAGAATGATAATATAAAATTTGAATATGTCTCGGGATTGTCCATGAATATGTACAGTAACCAAGATAATGAATTTATTCCATTTGGGTTATTGTTGGTATTCAATGATATTTGAGCAAAAATATTCCTCCGACTTGTTTCTGTTCCAAAGGAAATTTAAGTAAACATATATGAAAATACAGAGATGGTCGAACGATAAGTTTTATCAAGTACGCAGTACACACTAATCGGCTGAGAACTGCAAGCCAGCATATACCTATGCGTATTGGTAAGTTTTCCATCTCGGGCCGCCCAATAGTTATAATATATTTCTGCCGAATCAGCAAGTAGAAATTCACTTTTTGGAGATGAAATTAAGTCGAGTTAGTTATTCAAGCGAACTTCTGAAATAAACCTTACTCTCTCTTCGAACCCACGTTAATAGGAGAAATATAAGTATCTCTCTAAATCCCGAGTTGTATTCTATAGTTATTGATCCCATATCCCAATAGTTATCCACACTATATAGATACCTTATAAAACGCATTTCGTCAAACATTTGCTGTACCAAGAGACTCATATTTGTAGAGATGAAATCATTGTGGGAAACATCTGAATGCCTCATTCCAGTTTGTCGTATAAATGTTGACATGGTCGATGAGTAATTCAAAGTAATTAAATGTTCCCCTCGCGAAGACTGCAACTCCGGTTGTTGATATGGGGTCTGGCACAATGGCTTCAGACGCAAGCGGAAGATGAAAGGTATACCTACAACAATGCCATCGTTATTATCCTGTCTCTCATAATAGGATCAAGGAGCCTGGGCGAGGGGATTTGCCAGACGCATTTGCGGATGCTCGAGAAACATCACGGGCTATTGTGTCCCATGGAAAAATCGCAATTGAAATATGGGTATTTGCGGGAAGACCTGACAGATGTTCATTCTACCGATTTCGCGCCCATTATTCAAATCTATGAGATGTTACTAGTTGGGTGCGGTGGAGGGGCAATTCTATTACCTAATGGGATAGAATATGTGCCATTTTAACCTATCTTAATATGATACATATACAATTGTAATGTAAGTGTTGTTTTTGAACTCCTCCTAAAAGACGAACCTCGATGACTTTCTCTGTGTGTTTTTGAGTCGTTTCCTGGATGGTATAGAGTGGCAATTGGACACAATAGGAGGTGCCGCAATCAGGTTTAGCCCAGGCAAATTAGTGCTCTATCCCCTAAAAATTGCTCCAGAGCTGCAAATCTTTTTAAACCCTTTTGGGGGTCCTGAATAACAAGTATCTGAGTTTGCGATGGTTTCTCGGTTGTGCTTCAGATTTGACAGCCTAAAAACCGCGAAATTTTAGCAATTTTTTCAGTATTTCGCATATAACTCGAAAAGTACACATCCTACGGAAAATTTGTTTCTCCTTCTTACCTCAAAAGTTGATAACCCTCAACTTATAACGCTTTTAGGTCGAAAAGGACTTCACCAATTGGAAAATGTGATAGGAATAAACTTGTAGGATATTCAATTGTTAATTTGATGTGCTGAGATATGAGTTTTTAACCGAAAGAGTTCGTATCGCCATATTTCCGCGAAGGCGGTCCAACGCAGAAAACTTCGTCTGAACTCAAAACTCCTCACTTTCAGGCAACTTTTTTTCAAGAAACATTACATTTAGTCAACTTATATAACAATTTAAACTTAAGAAATCATTATATGCAAGGTGCAAGGTGCAATGCTGCATATCATCCTAGTTGCTCATCTCGGGTATCTGGATCGGAGGGTGCTCTTGTATGCTGTATACGGTTGGTGATTCTGGGAGGTCCTCTTTTGAGAGCTCTGAGGTCGATAGAGTGATTAATCAACTTACTCAATTGTTCTAGGTGCAATTCAATGCTTTTAAGGAGGAAATTAGAAATAATTATTTAACTCAGATGACAGATATGAATCTCAAAATTGATGCCTTGAACCTTCGAGCTGATGATCACGATACTGAATTAACAACGTTGAGAACTGAAATTACTTCTCTGAAAACTGTTGATTTTTCTGCACAGTCGAGTGGCTCACCCAACGAGAATGACATTTTCCTGGAGACGGAGGAGCGCCGTATTCGCTCGAATAACGTTATAATTTACAACTTACCTGAAGCAAACTCCAAGGAGATGGAGATTGGTGGAGTCAAAGCCATTTTGTCAGCGATTGGTTCTGATATTGGCATTGTTGGTGTCATTAGATTAGGTAAGAGGAATCAAGTGAAACCTGCTCCTCTGAAGGTTGTACTGGACAGTAAAACTTCTGCTCTCGAAGTTCTGAAGAACAAGAACAGGATCGCAGACAAGCCGATTAAAACTCAAGCTGACCAAACTGTCAAACAACGGGACTTTCTGAGGAGGCTTCAAGATGTGTTGTCAATAAGAAAGACCAACGGTGAAAACAATCTCACCATTCGTTATTTTAATGGTATTCCAAAAATTGTTACCTCTAATAATGTTTCAAAAAACTAACTATTCAGAAACACCCTGATCATTTAAATATATATTATCAGAATGTTCGAAGTATCAGGGGCAGGTATAAACTTTATGATTTCATTAAATCTGTTTCATTGTGCGATTATGATGTTATTATATTTTCTGAAACTTGGCTTGATTCTTCCATTAATGATACTGAACTACAGTTGGGTGAGTTTAATATTTATCGCAGAGATCGTTCATGTGACACTAGTGCTTAGGCACTCGGTGGTGGGGTTCTTGTCGCTATTAGAAAACTGTTTAAATCAAGTGTTGTTCCGACTCCTGAAAATCTTGTCGAGGACTTATTTGTTTCAATAGATTTAGGGTATGTTATTGTTTTGGGCGCGTCTTACATTCCTCCATCTAGCAGTTCCGCTTCAGATTTGATTCAGTATGAGAGTCACTGCACAAATCTTGAATATGTATTAGACATTTTACGGCCGCATAGCGTTTTTATAGCGGGTGATTACAATTTGGGTAATGTCACTTGGCGCAATGATGGATATGGAGTGGATATTGGTGATAAAAGTTATGATTTGAGAGCCCGGACTATTGTAGAAACTTTTGGATTTAGAAACTTATATCAATTGAGCAATATAAAAAATACCAATGAAAGAACTCTGGATTTAATATTCTCTGATGATAGAAGTTTAACTGTTGAACCTGCATTAGACATACTTTCCAAGGTTGATCCTCACCATCCGCCACTGTTAACACGTTTGCCATTGCGATCGCGGGATTCAAGTAGTTTTAATTTGTTAACATATAATTTTAAGAATGCAGATTATGTTGGTTTGAATCGGTTTTTGTCACAGATAGATTGGATGCATTCATTATCTCCTTCCGAACCTGTGGACCATATGGTTGACTTGTTTTACACTATAATTTTTGAAGCGGTCGATAAATTTGTGCCGAAGATATTCATAAAGCGAAGTAAATTTCCACTTTGGTTTTCTCCTGAACTGAAGAAACTTGTTCTTGAGAAGAAGAAATATCACTATCTATATAAGACTACCGGTTCAGAGAGTCATTATTTAACCTTCCATAATTTACGTACCCAGTGTAAAAACTTGGCAACTACTTGTTACTCACTTTATGTTGAGAGGGTTGAAAATTCAATAAGTACCAACGTTAAGGCATTTTGGAACTTCGTTAATTCTAAAAGATCTGCCGATGATATACCAGCAACTTTTTTGAACGGTGGTGTTGTAACAGATGATGATCGCGTTATTGTTGAACTATTCGCTGATTGTTTTCGGTCGACTTATTCTTCTGTTGTAGGCTGCCCTTCTGTGGACGATGTGGCAGCTGCGGGTGACATAGTTGCTTCTGAGATGACTCTCGGGTTCGACGAGGTTCTGAGGGCTTTGAATTCACTCGATGTGAATAAGGGTCCCGGAATAGATAAACTTCCGAATATTTTTCTGAGAAATTGCAGTCAATCCCTTGCTTTACCTTTGCAGCATATTTTTAAAAAGTCCTTAGAGTCTGGATTATTCCCCACAAAATGGAAGGGTAGTATCATAAAACCGATGTTCAAATCTGGATCTAAATCAGATGTAAGGAATTATCGTCCTATTAGTATTATTGGCGCGATACCCAAACTTTTTGAAATTTTTGGTACTGGATCAAATCCAGTGCAAAATTGCTTTTAAACTGGCCGAACAGCAACACGGCTTTATGAGAGGTAGATGTATTGAGTCCAATTTACTAGTTTTTGTTCAGTATGTTATGGGTGCCTTTGAGAGTGGTCATCAGGTTGATGTAGTGTATACCGACTTTTCTAAGGCCTTTGATAAGGTAAACCATCAAATTCTCAAGGGTAAACTGTACTCTATCGGTATTCGCGGCAATTTGCTAAACTGGTTTGTGACCTACTTTTCTAATAGAACCCAATGTGTGCGTGTGCGTAATATCTTCTCCCGGGAGGCTGTGGTGATGTCCGGGGTGCCGCAGGGTAGTCATCTCGGTCCTTTACTCTTTCTTGTCTTCATCAATGACATCGTGTCTTGCTTCAATTTTTCAAAATTTCTATTATTTGCTGATGATCTGAAAATATGTCTCGAATTGAAGTCTTCCGATGACGTGATCAACTTCCAGTCCGATTTGAATAGACTTCAAGAGTGGTGTACTGTTAACGAGTTACAGCTGAATATCGGAAAGTGTAAACAAATGTCCATGTACAGGTACACTCGGAAGTTCAATTCTTTATACTCTTTGCATCAGCTTCCTCTTGACCCGGTTGAGGTTGTCAGAGATCTAGGTGTTCTTTACGGCCGCGATTTGTCATTTGGCCCGCATATTGATCATGTCGTTGGTGGAGCCTTGAGGATGTTAGGTTTTGTAATTAGACATTCACATGAATTTGGTATTGATACGCTCAAGTACCTTTATGTCGCCTTAGTCAGACCTCATCTAGAATTTGCTTCTACCGTTTGGTCCCCGTATGTTTGCCAAGACTGTCATAGAATTGAAAGCGTTCAGAATAAGTTTTTTCGTACTTCCGGGCCTAAAGTGACAACTTCACTCCCTTGTGACAGGTACTAAAGTGTCACATTTAATCCCTCCGGGATTAAATATTGACGAAACTCCCGGAACGATTAAATCACAAACAAACGAATTTAAGGGATATTTTATTGAAAAATATAATTAATTAGAATGGTAATTAACGTTAATATTCAAATTAATATTGTGACAGTTCGTCATATTGACCAGTCTTTCCTGGGTTAATGCAGCAGGTAACTGACGAGTAACAGATAGGTCCTTTTCATATTGAACTGGTGTTTGTTTCGAAGATCCTGCGGAAACAGGAAGCGAGAATGAGGACTGTGGCATAACTATAGTGGACGAATCGGCGACTTGACCAAATATTTTATCTGAAATTTTTTGTTTATTTTTAATAGACGATTCAATATATCCCTCGGCCACGTTGGAGGATTTCCATCCTCCATGTCTCTTCAGCACGTCTATTGTTGCTCCCGAATCAGCTAACAAAGACGCAGATGTGCGTCTAAAACAATGTCCCGTATAAGACGTCGCATTTTCTAATTTCAAGAAAGCTGCTATTTGCCGTGGAACTGTACCAAACATGTTTTTTCCTACTACTCGCGTAGTACATTCTTTGTTGATGTATTGAACAAAAAATTTTGAATGAGGTGTCCCTGTCCCTCGCAATGCCACATATTTTCGAAATATCGCCACAAAACTGATGGCACTGTTTTCTGAATTTTTGATCACAAAATTTCGGTCAATTTTATTTTTGGTGTTTCTAATCGCAATTAGGAAGGAATCGCCCAAATCTCTCACATCGTCGATTTCTAAATCAACCAACTCTTTTCCACGACAAGCTCCCGCAACGCCCAAAATAAGTGCAACCTACAAAAAAATTGATTTCTTAAAATTTCTGAATATAAACACATTTCCAAATTTACCTTAAGCATTAAATATTTATCATCCGGAGCCTCCCGTAAGAACTGATCTACCTGCTCAGACGTGAGAATTCTTGACTTAAATCCCTCATTTCTTGTCTTCAAAAAAGCTAATAATTTTGGAAATTTACTTATATCAATATCTTCTCTAATGTTAATAACCGATTTCAGCATTGAGTAATGTGCCCAGAGAGTTGAGGCACAAACCGCTTTTGATTTATCATTGAAGTAGACTAACAGCGCATTTTCAGTAGGTTGTCTCACATTTTTCAAGCGGCACCACTTTTTAAAAGCATGGTACTGCTGCTCGTATAGTTTTCTAGATTTCGGTGGTAACAATTCTTCACCTACTTCGGCTGCTCTTTTATCAATATAGATACACCTTCTTCACTCATGATACCAATAATTATCAATAACAATGTTTCTTTACAATGACACTAGTAATGACAATGTTTCTAAATTATAATTGTCACAACGCAATGTTACTATGGTAACTTATTTTAAAGACAGTTTATTAAATGAGTTGAAGAGAGAAAAAACTGATTGAAATTATTGAAATAATTAATAAAATCATACCGGAAGTACGAAAAGTATCGTATATACCTTGCGACTGAAGTACATTTAATCCTTCAGGTAAATTATAGCCCTCCCTGCGGTCGGGCCATAAACTTTACCTTCAGGATTAAATGTACTACTTCAGTCCCGCGGTATATAATATACTATTATTATCGGTGTCTTACAGGCTGGGTATTAATCGGGTGAGCTTTTCAGCCACAGAGATGCGATCAAGGATCAATCTGCCTTTGTTGAGTACGCGCAGAAAAAGGGCAGACATTTTATTGTTTTCAAGGCTCGTTAAGGGCCTTATTAGTTGTTCTGAACTACTGTCGATGTTTAGCTTTCACATACCGGCTAGGAGAACCCGCGGGGGAATGCTGTTGCGGGTGTCCTCATCTAGGCTCAATTATATTAGGATTAGGATCTCCAATACCAAGAATCTCTAAGGCAGTCAACATGGCCTGGTATCTTGGTGTTGACTTTTTCTATTTGAGCTATCCTGCAATTGTGAGGGCGGTGAGGCGCGCCATTTTGAACTGAATTTTAACTAGAGTATCCTCTATTCTATTGTATTGTATTGTGCCATAAAGGTGTTTAATTATTGCAGCACACAAATTTTTTTTTTTTCTCTTTTGGATTGTGTAGAATTTGTGACTTATTTTTCTTTTATATGTTGTGTATCACGCTTAAACGCTTAAAAGGTTAATTTATTGTATGAAAAGGGGTTTCCCGTAAATAAATAAATAAATAAATAAATATCAAGCTCTGATTACGAGGTAACCATCAATCATCAATGACTTACCAGACTATCCCAGAAAATAGAACAGGGAAGAAAAAATTGGTTCAAGCCCTGTGGACAGGAGCTAGTGGGCGCATGTTCATCTTCCTTGTGGCCCGTACTGGCCAGTAAAGAAAAAAAGCAGTATCATGTTGAATACCTTAATATTATTGATTATTATATAATAATCGATGAAAATACTGAGAGAGACCCAGGAAATTTGACACATTTTGTCTTATATCTCCAGAAATTGAAATCGTATAGAGCCAAAATTTTGCACAATGTTGCAAAATACTACAATTGACGTTAGTACAAGTTTTTGTTGCAATCTGATGAATAGTTCACGAAAAAAAAATTTTTTTTTCGAAAAAATTAAAAGAAATATTTTTTTAAAAATTACCAACATTTCGATCATAACAGAATTTTGCCAAAAGTTGCGCGTTTATATCCTCGAACTGACTACCAAGTTTCGATTCAACATCTTCTTTAGTTCCTGAAATATCAGGGAAATAACCTCAAAATTTTAAATGTCTATAACTCCTAAACCGTCCGGCCGATTTTGCCCGTTAACGAACTTAACCGTCGCATTTTGATCAGAAACCTACCCTGAAAGTTTGAAGTCGATAGGATCTTCGGTGCTCCTGTTATCGTGCCTACGGCCGGAAAACCGGCCGGCCGGACGGCACCCAAAAATCTGACACCGGATTCGTGATCAGGGAGTCCGAATTAGTCTATTAGCCAATTTTCAGCTCGAAATTCGAAAATTACAGACATTTGGACGAAATGATAGGACGATGTTCCCCTAGAACATGCGCCCAAAAATGAGAGAGTTGCCCATTATATCAAAGTATATATTTATAACTATTAAAAAAATGGGTTCAAGCCCTGTGGACAGGAGCTTTCTGTCGCTCTAGTTCAAACATACAAATTATATCTCCGAAAGTATTGGTTTCTCAGAGTTGTGAATTATATCAATGCATTCTTATGATATAACTGCTTCATAAAGGGAATTCAATTCAAATAATAGTTTATTTATCAAGATTAAATGAGCAATCTGAGAATGAGAACTGCACCATGGAAGAAATCAAATTAAAATAGCTGAAATGAATCTGACTCTCTCTTATAGAACAGGATGACATGTACGAGTATGAACACAGAGCATATAATAAAGCTTAGATAAAATAATTATAGCATTCTGTGAAAACATAGAAGTACGATTCATTATTGCAATTTCGAAAAATCATATCTCCGAAAGTATTAGCTTGTTGGAGTTGAAAATGATACCAATGGATTTTTATGGTGAAACTGCATCTTAAATAGAAATCGAATTTGAAATTTGTTACTCAAAAAAAAATTTTTTTTTTTCGTTACTCCGAAACTATCTGGCCTATTTTGCCCAATAACGAACTTAACCGAGATATTCATCTCCCTAACCTACTCTGAAAATTTCAACTGCCTAGCTCATTCCGTTCGAGAGTTATTGTAAATTTTTTTTTTTTTAATTTTGAAAAGTTATGTTTGACACTTTGCGGTAACCTGGTCAATACAAAACTTCACATTCGTATAAAGGTCATGATTCTACTATTTGATGCTAAATTTCAGATAGATCGAGTGATCGGTTTCGGAAATATTCATAAAAAATGTGTTTTACTAAAATCGGCCATAACCGTTTGATTTATTTCGCCCATTTACGAACTTGTCCGAGATATTTACGCTCCAAACCCACCTTGCAAATTTCAATCCTCTAACTCCTGTCGTTCGAGAGTTATCGTGCCTACGGCCGGCCGGCCGGACAGAATCGATTTCGACCTCAGATTCTTGATCAGTGAGTCGAACCAAATCGTTTGAGACCATTTTCAGCCAAAAATTCGAAAATCACAGACATTTGGGCAAATTGATAAGCACTCAGTTCCGAGGAACTAGAGCGCCAAAAAAGCGAAAGGTTAGAAATTTTGAGTTCAGACGAAGTTTCCTGCGTTGGACTGCCTTAGCTGAAATTTGGCGCTATACACTCTTTTGGCTTAAAATTCATATCTCAGCACTGGAATGAGCGAATATCAAATTTCAAAAAGCATCTAATTAACGAATGAATTTCCTACAAGTTTATTCCTATGACATTTTTTAATCGGTGCAGTCTTTTTCGACCTAAAAGCCTTAGAAGTTGAGTAACGTTCTTCGAAAAGGAAAAAGATTAAATTTTCTGTAGGATACGTTACGTACTTCTCGAGTTATAAGCGAAATACTGAAAAAAGTGCGAATAGTTTGCGGTTTTTAGGCTCTCAAATCTGATGCACAACCTAGAAACCGTCGCAAACTCAGATAACCGGTACTCAGGAACTCAAAAGGTGTTAAAACGATTTCCAGCTCTGGAGCAATTTTTAAGGGATAGACCCCATTTTAGCACTTACTTTCCTGGGCTAGTTACAGAATATTTGGTTTGTTTTTAGTACGAAATGGCGGATGCGTTGTCTCAGTTATTTGAACATCGACGCATCTCTTAGATCGGGAGATGTCACTTTGACATTCGTTATTAATTCAACGTTCAATCAGTATTACGATGTTTGAGAAAATAAAGTCTAAGAATTATTATATTAATGTGTAATTAATGTGTGAAGGGTTTTGAAATGTAATCAAAAACTATATGTTGTGGTATTCGTTAGCTGCAGTATTGAAGTAACTATTTCACATTGTTATTAACTCAAAACAGTTACTTATACAGGGTGTTTGTGAATAAGTGCGACAAACTTTAAGGGGTGATTCTGTGATGAAAATTAAGGTGGTTATTTTTTGAAAACCCTCCCCCCGGAAAAGCTACACCCCTCCGAAGATTAACAAAAAAATGGTTTCCCTTTTTTATTTTCCCTGTATATTAAAAGTCTTCAAGAAAGATAATAGAATGGGTGATAATAAAGCAAAACTTGTAAAATATGTAAGAAAAATTATCTTAGACGTTGACTATTTCAACCCCTTCTAAGCAAACTTCAGGGTTGAAAAAAATTCCAAAATATGTAGTTCTATTGACAAATAATATTTACTAAGTTCCATGTCTTTACCTTAATATGCGGGGAAATAAAAAAGAGAAAAACATTTTTTTTTCAATTTTCGGAGGGGTGTAACTTTTCCGGGGAGAGGTTTTTCAAAAAATGGTGTAACTAAATACCCACCTTAATTTTCATCACAGAATCACCCCTTAAAGGTTGTCGCGCTTATTCACAAACATCCTGTATTTATGAGATTTGCAACCATATTATTATATTCACCACCAATCATACAAAACGTACAGGCGTTTCTGCCAAATGAGCCAATTTCACGCACCAAATATCGTACGGACATGACACTAGAATTGATCAGGATATGAATCAGCTCTGAGAGAATTTTTGCTATTTTGTTTTAGCGAACATCGTGCTATAATTTTACCCAAATTCCGACCGGCGCCACGATAACTTTCGAACGGAAAGAGATAGCGACTTGCAATTTTAAGGCTAGCTTGAGCATCCGAATGCGAACTTCGTTAATAGGAATAATAGGCAAAACAGTTTTGGAGTTATACCCAACCGAATTATTGTATCCTCAGTAACTCAAAAAATGTTTTTCCGATCGAATTGGAACTTGGTAATTAGTTATAGAATGCGGGCACTGCAATTTTTGTTTCGTGAGAATCGTATCATTAGAAAAAGAAATTAAAATTTTTCTCGAAAAATGTCATTTCTTTTCTGGTTAAAATTGCTTTTGGCTGTATTTGAGCAGGGGCTGTTAAAAAAATCATTTATGAAAGACCCACCCTATTTTTTATAAGGAATCAACTCTTAAATGTCTACTATTTATTTACATCCTGTATTCAGAGGGTCAGCTATATCCTGCCATCGTAGCCAAAGACTTGTGACACAGTGCATCGTCTTGGTGAATGCACACGTGGCTCCCACTTGCATAACCTGATTTTCCATAGACCATGCTCTTCCATGGTCATGCAAAAGCATACACGTTCTTTTGATATATTTAAAGTGTCGGCTATTTCCTGCACTTTTTGATATCCCTGAACGATATTGTGGATTATTTTATATTTAATGAATGAACGTCCAAAGCACCTGACGCCACATCCGTTGTATTATATTTTTTCAGATTAGTTCCCTAGTAGGTCAAGATATTTAGTGAATGTTGATATGTTGCATTCATAAATCGGGCATTAAAAAATTCGTTTACCAATTGAACTACTTCATCTGGGGGGTCGTTAATGAGTCATAAATACTGGTATTTAGATCATATAAACATGGCCTCGAATACTGCGGCTTATGATCTCCATTTATATCCGGAGATGACCCGAGTTCAAGGATTCCAATTGGTTTACAACTCTGCATTCGCGGTGCATTTCAAATAAATCTTTGTGATCCAGCTAAAATAGGCATAAGACGTCACGCGGGGTGGTCCGACAGATATAATGGAAGTGAAATCGATTGCCAGTCGAACGAACGAACATCTGTTCAACATTCTGCTCTTTGCGCGTTCATAACAGGACGGTATCATTTTGGTTTTGGCCTATGGGCTTTCGACTTGAGGCCTTGAAGTACCACATTACCTTTTGATATTTATTTCGAATGACGCTCCACGTTTCGTTCCAGCCCCTACCTTTGGTAAGGGGGCCTGCTGTAGACGTTTATTACACCGGGCGATCCGTAGGTGCGGTCGATGCGAAGTGGTACTCGGATTGGAACTTGAAAGATTACCACACCCTTTATGCCACCGATATGATCGACCTTAAGGATGCGGCGCAGACCATTGCGCCATCTACTAGGTGGAACGAGAAGTGACTAGGCATGAAGTAGAACCATACAGGCCAGTTTTTTTTAAATGTTCAAAATCGGTTTATTATTTATGAAATAATGTAATAATTGAACTTACCGTCTAAAGATGATGTTGGACAGACAGTTGAACCGCCCAAACTCAAGAACCTATGAGTTTTGATTCATATTGGTGACTTATATTTCTTTCTGGATGATTGTTATTAAATACCTTGCAGTGAATCTAACATTTTAGTCATTCCGATAGTATGATTTGAGAATTTCTATTCTTTCTTCTATAGAATAGACAATTTTCGCCCACGTAGGTAAGTCTCAAGCCGAATTATGATGCAGAATCGAAAAATATTTGAATCCTCAAAAAAATATTAATGATTTAAGGAATTGTCTCACACATTTTCCGATCATGAACGATAAGAAAATCGAATGTGTTTAAAGTAAAAACTCTCAAAAATACAAATTGTTCCACCATTAAATAAACAAATTTGAAAATTTCAATTGTGGTTTAGGGAACAGAAAAAATTTCTAAACTAAACCACATCCAACATCTCCTCCCTATTCAAAAAATGTTGGGGGTTGTTGCCACCCTCAGGTGGATTTTTCGGAACAATGTTGTCATAGGAATTCTCTCTCCCTAATACAGAACTTGAAAATTATTTTTGGATTCCTCAAAACTCTTAGATCCTTGAGTTTGGCGTTTCAACTGTCTGTTCAACATCACGTTTTGACGGAAAGTTCAATTATTACATTATTTCGTGAATAATGAATCGATTTCGAAAATTTTAACTAACCAACATTTGGTTGGGGGTTGATGCCACCTTCATGGGGGTATTTTTTTCAACAAACTCATGATGGAAATTCGTCCTCCTCAAAACAGAAGTTGACAGGTTTTTTTTAAATATTCGAAATTTCTGAGCCCTGGGGGGGTGGGGGTCAAAAAGTAAGTTTCGAGATAAAATCTTTTTCGCTGTACAGAAAATGTACGTCAAGAATTCGGGCCTGGAAGAATACGAGTTTCGAGAGAAGAAAAGCAGGAATTCGTAGCGGTTTAGGTATGTCGAATTTTTAAATTGGCCTTTAAAATTAAGGCAGCAATCAAAAAAATCTAATACATTTTTATTGGGAATAAAGAAGCATTGTGTAGATACTGTGTAAAAATATATATTTATTTTTAATATTTGTTTTCCAGGTTTCTTTGATGATTAATCTTATCCATCGAAGAAATGTGGATTATCACAAAAATTAAAATTGCTCTTTACAGTTATTTTTGGCGAAAGGATAAATCTAAAGCCTCGGGGCACTAAGAAACAAAAATTGCAACGCTTTGAAATTTTCAGCAGTTTTCCGGGACTCTTCAAGATTAACAAATTACCGACGATACCTAACCTTCGTTCATTCATTATATCCAAAGTTATATCACGTTATGCAAATATCCTTAAATATGCGAATTTTAATCTTTTTCTCAGTCAAAATTATCGCTTGGAAAAAAAATGTTTTATCAAAAGCTATTAATAGCGGCTTATAAAGAATGTTTCGCTTATTTCAAACCACTAATTCGATTTCCTGTACGATCATTATCTCCCGACCTATTGATCATCAAAGTAATAAAGAACTTATTTCTTTGTTGACGATTTCTCCGCGGTAAATCATCGTTTGGTCAAATTGAAGGGAATTAAATTTTCTAAAAAATATGTATGGTGGAATTTCGTAATAAAATGTTTCGAAAACCCTAGAACATTTTTAATACAAGCAAAAATTTGGAGATTTTGTTTTTAAATCGTTTTCTTATAGGATTACTTCGGAACCGTATATGATAAAAAGACATTGGCTCAAGCACTGTTCTATTGTCCATTCTCCTGTTTTGGACATGGACACTCTTAATCGAATGTACCGTGGTAAATTGTCCAATACAGGACAGTGGACAATAGAACATACGCGCAAAAGCTTCTGACTTCACGTCAGAGCTTGAACCAATTTTTGTGTTCGTAATTTCTTTAACATTTTCTATGGGTACGGTTCTCACAAAATTTCACACAAGTCTCTATGTCGATAATCTACAACTAGTTACCAAGAATCAATTCGATCGAGTCTATATTTTTTAAGTTATCGAGGAAATAATATTCCAGGTTGGTAAACTGCGAAACTGTTGGGCCGACTAAGCCCAAAACCGAACTCAATTCTCCCATTCGGATGCGCAACCTAACCTGAAAATTGCAAGTCCCTATCTCCTTTCGTTCGAAAGTTATCGAGGCAACTGTCACCCTGGGTGATGGGTGACAGCTACTGAACTCACACAAGGCTGCTCGGATCTCCCACAATATAGATCCGCTCGTGTTCAAACTTGGATCTTGGCAGTAGAGTTAGGTTCTGAAGGCTCTCGCAAAATTTCTGCGATGTCGGACGAATAGTTACCAATATATAGAATTTGTTTTCAATGATTTTTTAAAATATTTCTAGTGATACGATCCTCGCGAAATTGTGCACGAATTTTTGCGTCGGCATTTTATAACTAATTACCACTTTTGAATTGAATCGGTTTCGTATTTTTCGAGTTATTGAGGGAATAACTCAAATGTCGCATTCAGATGCACAACCGAACCTGAAAATTGCAAGTCGCTATCTCTTTCCGTTCTCAGGTTATCGTCCATTAACGAACTAGTCCGTCGTATTGGGACGCGCCACCTACCCTGAAAATTTCAAGTCGCTATCACTTTCCGTTCTCAAGTTATCACGGCTGGCCATTTTCGGCAAAAATTCAAAAATTACAGACATTTGGGCAAAATGATAACGCGATGTTCACAGGGTTGTGTTCGAATATTAACTCCGTAGAGTAATATTTACTCCATTGCGTTCGAAAACTGGAAGGTTGAGTAAATTTTACTCTGTGGCTGTCGTCCGAAAAGTCGGAGTATTCGACTCGGAATTCATTTAACTCCTGTCAAAATTGACATAACTCATGCGACGGAAAATCTAGTATCTTTGCCTCACTGCGTTTTATAAATGTTTTGTGAGGTAATTTAATAGTTTTAATACTGCTCACAATATATATTTATGATAAGAGTTACATATATGTGAAGAAAACAATAATAATAGGATCTTTCTTAAACCAACATAACCTATTTTCCGATTTTGGCACCTTCTGTCACTGTCAGTGTCAGAGTAACTCCAGAGTAAATCTGTCAAACCTTCAAAAACTCTACTCTACTCCGTGGAGTTAATTTTCGAACACAACTCTGAACATACGCGCAAAAAAATGTATGACCAGATCTGAAAATTATACACTTGGAGCTACAATTTGTTGTTCCATGTTTACTGTATGATCATTTCCCGCCTAGTTTCATCCTATTGAAAATTAGCCAAAAATTTGGAGACCCTCAGAAATAGGAGGTGAATCTCCGGGTAAATAATATCTAGAAAAGCATTTCGCAACCAATTGACCACTAATAATCTACTCTTATCTATATAGAATTTCCATCAAGTAAAGAACCATTCAACTAAATAAGGCAGGAAGATTTTTTTTTACATTGAAATGTATCGAAATTATAACATTTTTTATCGGAATCTGCTGCATCATGTATTTTCTTGTGAGTGACATTTTCTTTACCTCTGATGAAACGGAAGTCGGTCGGCACAGTTTCCAATTCCAATAATGCCTACTGGATGCACCGGAAGTTCTTCTAAAAGCGTAAAAGCCGTCGTCATGCCAAGCTGACTACCGTTGATGTTCAAAGTACGTGATGAATACAGAAATGCGTAGTGCAGTTTGGAAAGGTTAGCGCCTACACACGCCCATATGTTTTTAACATATCTTGTTACCACCATACGAGGGGGAATTTGAATTATATTACTGCTAGTTAGTCTGTGATACTTTCAGGAGGAACACGAAACAAAGGACTCATCTTTTATACTGATTTCAATTTATGTATTACGAAAAATTTCATCTGATAATTCGGGATAAAATTTATAAAAGCGCAGACTTGGCGTCAGGAGAATTACAGACCAATATCCATCCTACCCGCAGTATCAAAAATCTTCGAACTGATCTTAAAGAACCGTGATTGACTTGCTCGGGAAAACCTGTTCCCTTTATCCTACTCAACAAGGTTACAGACATCCCAGGTCAACTATATCAGCAATGGCTGAATTACTCGAGACAATTCTTGAGGCAAACAACTGCGGCAAATATCTGGAAATATCCTGTGCCGATTTGAGTAAGGCTTTTTATAGCGTGCCACAAGATATTATATTGAATAAGTTTCAATTCGTAAGAGAAAAGTCCCACGAAATATTTTCATCATTCATGGCAAATCGACTCCAAAGGGTTAAGTGAAAGAACTCATGTATTGTATATTGTTGTAGGGGGTAACGTTGCACTGCAACCTTAAGGTCTATTGTGCCCCCTGTCAGAGCTGTCGATGTAATCACCATCTACAGCTCGCCTTCCAGTTCCAGAGTTCTGCTGAACTCCAGTATCTGGGACGGCTTCAAGGAGGCCACGTCTTCGCTCCTGCAAATTTCTTGCCCAAAGCATCCCTTGGGCTGATTTGAGATGAGGGGGCATTCCGTTATCAGGTGATCAGGAGTTTCATCCTCCTCCCAACGGAATCTGCACTCGTCAGTTTCTGCTAGCCCTAATCTCATCATATAATAATAATAATGTTTATTCAAAGAAATTCCTACATATTCATATGCTTCCTAAGGCCGCAGTGCTCTGTGAGGAAACCAGTGAGGAGGTGCAGCGTGTTCTTACCGAGGTCCAAGTATTTCTTGGATCTGACAGCATCCAAGTTCCGGGAGAATCTTGGAGTGATACATTCCGGGGAGAGATCTCCAGGAAATACCTCTTTCAGTTGTTTCTTTCATCCGAAATTCACTTCTGTAGGTACAGCTACCAACCCCACAGTAGGGTTTCAGGCCAATAAAGGGGGTTTACGCTTTCTTGGCAAGTATGTTGTCCTGCTCATTTCCTTTAATTCCCGCGTGACCAGGAACCCAGCCCAAGGAGACCCTATTGATCTTGCCTACATCATTGAGTATTCTTAGGCTCTCTCATATTAGATTGGACTCGATAACATAGGAGCTTAGAGCTTCAATAACAGATTGACTATCAGAGTGGATTGCTATATCACATCTCTGATAGTTTCTTTCTAGGTTCATTTCCACGCATCTTTATATTGCAAGTACTTCTGCCTGAAATATACTCGAATAGGAACCTAGCGATAGTGAGCATTTAGTGCCTGTCCCATATAATCCAGCGCCAGCTCCTGTAGTGGTTTTTGAACCGCCTGTGTACCATTTAATGGCATTTCTTTTAAGAACTTGGGTGGTGTATTCCCTGTCCCAGTCTTTTTTCCTACCGAGCATCGTAGTGAAGTTATTTTCGATTATTACTTTCTTAATCATATCGTCACTACAAAGATTGGCTGAGAATGGCTTCATGGACCATTTTGCCTATCATTAGATAAAGTGGTGTGAGATTTGTGATAATCTCAAGTGCCCTGGTAGGACAGGTTCCCATAGCTCCAGTTATACACACACAGGCCAGCCTTCGTACTTTGTCGAGTGCAACTCCGGCTTGTTTTGGTGTACCAGGCTACTGCCCCATACGTGATTATGGGTCTCACAATCATGACGTACATCTATCGCAGTATCTTAGGGTTGCAGCCCCAAGTCTTACCGGATAGATTCCTGCACGCCATTAAAGCCTTTATTACTTTGCTAGCAGTGATTTCAACATGCCTATTCCACGGAAGTTTACTATCTAGTGTTACCCCTAGATATTTAACTTCATACTTCCATTCTATAATATCTCCGTGGAAGAACCCATTCTCGGAGTCTACGAATATCGAGACAGGGGTGACGCAAGGCTTCATATTAGGGCCCAGTTTATTCATCCTCTTCACAAATTATTTATACGCCAATGTTTAAACGCTACGAACAAAATCAGAAAAATCCCTAGCCTTTGGTCTGAAAACGAATACTGAAAAGACCCTAAAAATTATTTTTACCACCGAGAAGCAGACTAATACTACGTTGACATACTTGGGGGTGATCTTTCACCGTTCGCTTGGTTGGAATAAATGTGTTGATGGACTGTTTGGGAAGCTCTCGACGGCAATATTTATGGTGAGAAGGATATAACAGATTTTAAGCGAGGATACTGCTAAATTAACCTATTATTCATCCTTCCACTGTCAGATGTTCTACGGAATCATTTTGAAGGGACAGGGTAGCTTGATCAAGAAGGTTCTCCTGAAGCAAAAGAGGGCCATTAAAATAATCTTCGGAATGAACTAAACTGAGAGCTGTCGAGGATTTTTTATAAGGGAGAAATTACTATAGCCAATTCGTGTTTCAACAACTCGCTTATTTCAAATGGAAATCCTGCATATTATTACATTTTCGAATTGTACGTTTGTTTTAAGTAGCATTCCTTATAGCTATCTGGAGTAGTTTTTCACCGTTTTTTGAAGAATATTACAAATGAGGGCTTGTAAGAAACTGTATATTTCTCGAGAGCGTAACAACTTCAGATCTGTTTTATGAAATTGATTACCTACCGAAATGGAATTCATTGTTATTTTATAGGTAGAATAAGGTTCTGAGGAGGTTCAAATGTGACTGTGAAGTTGGATTTCAGAAAAAGGCAATTAGCCGTGTTTTTCCCAGATTTTCAATTCTAAAAGTTCCCTATACCTAAATTGTACCATTCTTGAGATATTCTGAAATTAAGCTTTTCGTGAGAGCAAATTAGGTAGTATCAATTTTTATCTTTGTTCGCCCCTATATATTATGGATCTTTAAGTCCATAGTTAAACGTGAAATTAATTTTGAAGAAGTTATAATTATATTCCAATTTTAACCTATGAATTAAGGCTAAATCCGAGTTTGAATAAAATCTTCCAATCTTATCGGTTGTCCTTTGTTTGAGTATAATATGTCAACAATCAACATTGTTAATCAGCACCACAGAAGTATAGGGGTTATTTTCGATTTTACTTTCACTCTAACCAGAAATTCTAGGCGGCCATGTTTGATTGCCAGCTAGAAACATAGAATACCGGTTTTCACCCCCTGATGAAAAAACGCTACGAGGAAACCGGTCTTATCAAAATTCAGCAATCACTTCTGAGTACTAAGTAGACAGAAGTGACAACTGGCGTTCAATCAATCAAGCTCCTCGTTGCGGCTACTCAAAACTATAGATCCCTGCGTATGTTCTTTTTTCCAATACATTGTTACGCGAGTAATCCGCTTAAGGCCTCATGCTGTCCACCATGGGGAGCGAAAACGCCCAGGTATTACGCAAGAGCGGAAATATTAAGTCCAGGAAAACTTGATTTTAATTCTAAAACCTTACAATTTAGGTTAAGAAACATGTTATATCGTTTGAAAGTAAATTCAATTATTTTTCAATACATCTCAGTATATACAGGTCATTTCATTTCAAAACACACTGTTTATCGTTTTAGTATGTCTCGGAGAATTCTCGGATTTTGAACAACCCTGTCTGATTAGGGACGTATTTCATTATACGTAAATGATACATTATTATAGGGAATTCTTGAGCTCACATAAATTGATAATATACAGGGTGTTTTGAATAAGTGCGACAAACTTCAAGGGGTGATTCTGCATGACAAAATAATGATGCAGTTGGGATAAAAACGGCGCTCCATGCGAGAAAAGGTATGAAAGATCTTTTGTCACATCTTTTTTTTTGCGCGTATGTTCTGGGGAACATCGCGTTATAGTTTTGCCCAAATGTCTGTAACTTTCGAATTTTTTGAAAAAAATGGTCTCAAACGATTAAGTTCGACTCCCCAATGAAGAATTTGAGGTCAAATTTGATTCTGTCCGGCCGGCCGTCCGGCCGTCCGGCTGTTGCCACGATAACTTGAGAACGAAAAAAGCCAGCGACTTGAAATTTTCAGGGTGGGTTGCGCATCCCAATACGACGGACAAGTTCGTTAATGGGCATAATCGGCCCAGTGGTTTCCGAGTAATAATTTTGTTTTCAACCAATATAAATCCGATCGAATTGAAACTTGGTGGGTAGTTGTAGAATATGAACCTAAGCACGTTTGTGAAATTTTGTGCGAATCGTATGGCTAGAAAATTTTAAAAAAATTATTAAAAAATATTTTTGTTGTCACGATAACTTGAGAACGGAATGAGATAGCGGCTTGAAATTTTCAGGTTAGGATGTGCACCAGAATGCGACATTTCAGTTTGTTTATGAGCATAATCGGCCAAACGGTTTTAGAGTTATAGCCATCTGAAATTTTCTGAAATTTGGTGGTTTTTTGTTCCTCATTAACTCGAAAAATACTGAACCGATTGAATTCAAACATGGTTATTAGTTGTAGAATGCCAACGCGAAAATGTTTGCAACATTTGGTGAGGATAGCATTTCTAGAAAATTTTTAATAAATCATAGAAAATAAAAAAAAAAAATTTTATATATCAGTAACTATTCGTTCGAAATTGCTGAAATTTTGCAAGAGCCTACATAACCTAACTCTACTGCCAAGTTTCAAGTTTTAATACGATCGGTTAAATATTGTTGGAGATTCGAGCATTCTTGTGTGAGTTCAGTAGATGGGTGGCCGTTGCCTCGATAACTTTCGAACGAAAGGAGATAGGGACTTGCAATTTTCAGGGTAGGTTGCGTATCCGAAAGGGAGAGTTGAGTTCGTTTTTGGGCATAATCGGTCTAACGGTTTCCGAGTTATACCCACCTGGAATATTATTTCCTTAATAACTCAAAAAATAAATAATCGATCGAAATGGCGCTTTGTAACTAGTAGTAGAAAATCAACATAATGACGTGTTTAAAATTTTGTAAGAACCGTACCCCTAGAAAAAAAAAAAATTACGAAAAAAAAATTTTAAGAATCGTACCCCTAGAAAATTTTAAAAAAATCACGAAAAAAAAAATTGGTTCAAGCACTGACGTGAAGTCAGAAGCTTTTGCGCGTATGTTCTATTGAGAGTGTCCAATACAGGAGAGGTCCAATACAGGAGAGTGTCCAATACAGGAGAATGGACAACATAATTTACCATGGTAAATTCGATTAAGGGTGTCCAATACAGAAGAATGGACAATAGAACATACGCGCAAAAGCATCAGACTTCACGTCAGTGCTTGAACCAATTTTTTAAATTGAGGTCATTGCCCGTATGCACGCCAATGATTAACATAAAATTAATAATTGCATGTCAAAAAATGCGTTATAACAACCTCATAAAACCACCTAAATTTCATTGGCATTGACAGGTTTCAGAGCAATGAATGAACAGTCAGTTTTTGGCGCTCTTGTTCCTCGGAACAGAGTGCTTATCAATTTGCGCAAATGTCTGTAATTTTCGAATTTTTGACTGAAAATTTGGTTCGACTCACTGATCAAGAACCCGTGGTCAAAATCGATTCTGTCCGGCCGTCCGGCCATTAACACGATAACTCTCGAACGGAATGAGCTAGATAATTGAAATTTTCAGAGTAGGTTCGAGGGATAAATATCTCGGTGGTTTCGGAGTAACGAAAAATATTTTTTTTTTATATCACAACTTTTGAATTCAATTTTTTTTAAGATGCAATTTTGTCATAAAAATACAATGATATAATTTTCAACTCTAACAAGCTAATACTTTCGGAGCTATGATTTTTCAAAATTTCAATAACACATCTTAGTTCTATACATTCACTGTCTGTGTTCACTGTTCATAAATGTCATCTTATCTAGCTATTAGAGTCATGTCAATTCGTAGTTTGAAAACAAGTATCCGATTCTTGAATTTTTGAATATATACAAGACTGTTTTGAAACCGAAAATAATATTGACTGGTTGCATATCGAATAATTTACGTATAAATTCGGTATGATTAAGAATTGGATCATTTTAATGATGTAGTTTATGAAGGCGATAGGAAAGAAGAACATAATGGAATCATCAAAGCAAATTACTGTTCGTTGACCACTGAGGTTAATATTACATTTTACTTCCTTAAGTAGTAAGACATGTTCCTATATACACTATACAGTAAGCCTCTACCTACTCAAATATCAGGAATAAATGGACAATCTGCTATGATTGTCTCCAGCCTTGCTCTAGACATTTCGATAATACTTTCCTTAGGTATTTCGAGTTGTGAAAACTATGCACCAAGTGTAAGTTGCAACAACCCATTCCACAAGGTTGAATCATTGCAGATTGCTCATTTAATCTTGATAAATAAATTTAATGACAATTTTTGAAGCATTGTAGATTGCTCTTTTTTTGCACTCTTGTTTAAATGATAATTTTTGATAATTTTTTCTTTAAACGACACTTTTTTTTAATTTAATTTCTTTCATGATGCAGTTCTATCATAGGAATCCATTGATATAATTCCCAACTGTGAGAAACCAATAATTTCGGAGATATAACTTGTCTGTTTGAACAAAAAGCCAAAAAGCTACTGTCCACAGGGCTTGAACCAATTTTTAAGAAAAACATGTACATGTATTTTTTCCAGGATTAATTTCAAATGAAAAAACATAATTTGAAGTTATTTGTATATTTCTTGCAGATGTCATTATCATTTGGGGATAATTTGCAGGGATTTTACCATAATCTCATTTTCTGAATTAGGAGGAAGCTCTAAGTAATAATATCACTGTGACTCAATATTAGTATAGCGATAAAAAAGAAATAATCATCACGTTGACTGGTCTAGACTCTAGAAAAGACGCAAAACGGTCATCATATATAGATATTTATTAATATTAACAATGTTCGAATTCGTCTACAGCTAACCACATGATGAATCATATATTTTGAGAGAGAACACTATCAATTTTGCTGTTACCTCGAATTTGTGGAAATCATTTCTGGAAACCGCTGATAAAGCGTGTGTTAAGGTACATATTTATTGAAGCTGCAGTTGGATAAATAGTAGTACAGTTGGTTATCATAGTGTTGTGTTGAATCCTAAAATCAATTATCTTTGCAGGTCCCAGCATTGCTTCTGGAAGATATTTTCTGAAATGGTGAGTTACATTCCAATCATATCAATTAAATTCTTGGAGGTAGATTATTAAACTTAATTCTTATTAACAGTAAAAACACAAGAGCTTTTTTTATGGGATAAATTTCTCTTTCTAAAGAAACAGTTTTTCCAATCAGGAATTTCAAAGGAAAAACAGACAGGATAAAATCGCGAGATCGGAGATCGAGCTGTTTTTCGAATGAAATTTCTGGGCAAAACTTTGAGCTTAAAGGAGAAATTTATTCGATAAAAAAAAGCTCGAGTGATTTTTGGCACGATAAATTAACGAAAGAATATATTGATTATAATACATATTATAATTATCTTTATTGCTTATGATTTCAATTATTTGAATGAACAGTTATTAAATACACAAACTTGAGTAATCCTGACTGACAGAATAAATATTAAAGTGACGTCCACGACTACTTACTAAATATACTCTCGTTCTGAGGAACAGGCGTAATCGCTGATGAAAATGGGTTCAAGCCCTGTGGACAGGAGCTTCCTGGCGCTCTAGTTCAAACTGACAAATTATATCTCCGAAAGTATTGGTTTCTCAGAGTTGGGAATTAAATCAATGTATTCTTATGAAAGAAATGCATCATAAAGGAAATTAAATTCAAATAATAGTTTATTTATCAAGATTAAATGATCAATCTGAGAATGACAACTGCACCATGGAAGAAATCAAATTAAAATAGCTGAAATGAATTTGACTCTTTCTTATAGAACAGGATGAAATGTACGAGTATGAACACAGATCATATAATAAAGCTTAGATAGAATAACTATAGCATTCTGTGAAAACAGAAGTACGTACGATTCACTATTGAAATTTAGAAAAATCATATCTCCGAAAGTATTAGCTTGTTGGAGTTGAAAATGATATCGATGGATTTTAATGGTGAAACTGCATCTTAAATAAGAATTACAGACATTTGGGCAAATTGATAAGCACTCAGTTCCGAGGAACTAGAGCGCCAAAAAGGATGCTGCTTTTTTGGCGCTCTAGTTCCTCGGAACTGAGTGCTTATCAATTTGCCCAAATGTCTGTAATTTTCGAATTTTTCGATAAAAATGGTCTTAAACGATTTGGTTCGACTCACTGATCAAGAATCCGTGGTCGCAATTCATTCTGTCCGGCCGTCCGGTCCGGCCGGCCGTAGGCACGATAACTCTCGAACGGAATGAGCTAGAGAGTTGAAATTTTCAGAGTAGGTTTGGGGGATAAATATCTCGGCTAAGTTCGTTATTGGGAAAAATCGGACTGATGGTTTCGGAGTAACAAAAAAAAATTTTTTTTTACCAAACAAATTCCAAATTAAATTTTTTTTAATAAGCAGTTTTATCATAAGAATCCCTTCATATCATTTTTAACTCTAACAAGCTAATACTTTCGGAGATATGATTTTTCAACATTTCAATGTAAATCGTATTTCTACGTTTTCACAGAATGATAGAATTATTATGTGGGTATTCTATGAATTGTTATAATGTCAACTTATTCTCTTGAGACATGACGTTGTTTCATTCCAGCAATCGTTTAAATATGAGAATGATAATATAATATCATACTTTTTGTTGGTTGATATTTTCATGCCGATGGTCAATCCATATGATGATGGGAATGGTAATGGTAAGTTAATAATATTGAGTTCAGAATATCTCCACTAAAAACAAAACTGGAATATTGGTGTATTGGAGTAGATTTGAGGAAAGATATATATTATCGTTCATCATAGAATTGAGGAATGAATATCTCGGATGAGTTCGTTGTTGGGTAGAATTCGTCTATTGGTTTTGGATTGATAATAATTTTTGGCACTCTTGTTGAATTTAAATTCTTCTATGATGTTTGAATTCAATTCCTGCTAAGATGAAGTTCTAAATTTCGTACTTCTAAGTTTTCACTGAATGCTATGATTATTCTATCTAAGCATTATTATATGATCTGTGTTCATACTCGTATATTTCATCGTGTTCTATAAGAGAGAGTCAAATTCATTTCAGCTATTTTAATTTGGTTTCTTCCATGGTGCAGTTCTCATTCTCAGATTGCTCATTTAATCTAGATAAATGAACTATTATTTGAATTGAATTTCCTTTATGATGCAGTTCTATCATAAGAATAAATTGATATAATTCTTAACTCTGAGAAACCAATACTTTCGGAGATATAATTTGTCTGTTTGAACTAGAGCGCCAGTAAGCTCCTGTCCACAGGGCTTGAACCCATTTTATCGTTGACAAACTGACAAAAATGTCATCATTATAAGCTACATTCCATACATGAGTTGATTTATCGGTTTAAAAACGAAAATCCGACTCAATTCCCGTGTCCATTGTATATTTGGATCGGAAAATCTTCAAAAGTATATCTGGAAATTTTTTATCAAGGGTTGTATCATTTCGTATAGAAAACTGTTCACAGAATTGAATTCTTGAAAAATATTCAAGAAAAATATACCATTTATATCAATATTCGATATTTATACAATTTGTTGTATTCACATTAACAACTAAAAAGCCTGTATTTACCGCGGAGTTATCGTCAATCAAAGCAAAAAAGTTCTTTTTGACTTTGATAATCAATTAGTCGGGAAATAATGATCTATAAGATGCTAGTAGCAGTTTTTTATGAGAACATTTTCTTCGGAGTGCACAGTTCAATAACTTTTGAGCTAATCGACCGAATGATTTCAAATTTTGAAGTTTTGTCACCCTTTACTATCGCCTTTCTTCAAATTTCTGAAATCGAATCAATTTTATACTTCCTATATTTTCGGTGATATCGGATCAGCCTGTGCGTGAACATTATGATTTTTATTTTGAGTTCAGATTAAGATATCAAATCATAAAAAAGTGTTCATAAATGAAATGAATATATTTGAGAAAACTTTCAATCAATAAACTGGATAATGAATAGAACAAAAAATTGGTTCAAGCACTGACGTGAAGTCAGAAGCTTTTGCGCGTATGTTCTATTGTCCATTCTTCTGTATTGGACACCCCTAATCGAATTTACCATGGTAAATTATGTTGTCCATTCTCCTGTATTGGACACTCTTAATTCGAATTTACCATGGTAAATTCGAATTAATTAATTTTTTGAGATGCTTTTTCACCATAGAAATCCACTGATATAATTTTCGACTCTATCAAGCTGATACTTTGGGAGATATGATTTTTCGAAATTTCAATAATTAATCGTACTTCTATGTTTTCACAGAATGCTATAATTATTCTATCTATAAATTATTATATGATTTGTGTTCATACTCGTACATGTCATCCTAGGTTCTTAGAGAGAGTCAAATTCATTTCAGCTATTTTAATTTGATATCTTCCATGGTGCAGTTCTCATTCTCAGATGGCTCATTTAATCTTGATAAATAAACTATTATTTGAATTGAATTTCCTCTATGATGCAGTTCTATCATAAGAATACATTGATATCTTTCCCAACACTGAGAAACCAATACTTTCGGAGATATGAGGTGCCAAAGTCGAACAAGAGCGCCAAAGCTCCTGTCCACAGGGCTTGAACCAATTTTTTCTTTCGAATTTCACTATTTTCATTGATCGTTATTGAATCAATATTCAAAAACTATTTTAGATCTTCTTACCGCTAATTCTTCATTTAGCGGCTTTTGGGAGGGCTTACTTTAAGCACTCATCGTATTCCTGGTTCCTGGAAAGAAGTTACAACAAGAATCACCTGGATAAGTCGACGTTCCCGAGCGAAATATACAGGGTGAGTCTTTGTCCACTGCATTAATTTTAACCAAAGATTCCTCTCATCAAATGAAACACTTTTTTCATTTAACATTTTCCAAATTCAGCTCAGGTAAAAAGATACAGGCTGTTGAAATAATGAAAAAAAATCAGTTTTTATTTTGTAGCTTTGACATCCTTTTTTCGAATAAAATGAATGTTGGCGTAAAGTTTCCTATAACTGTGATACATATTTTCCAAATATTAGTTATTTTCTACTTCTACTGGTTTTCTAGTTATGGACTCGTGGATTCATAAAACTAAGCGAAATTAGCATAAAGAAAGCATATAAAGTTTTTCTTGAGTCATTTCAAGAATATTCCATCGTTTTAAAACATTATATTATTCCTCATCATTTCTCCTTAAACGCACCGTTTTCGAGATATTCTTCATTGAATGTTTTAAAATGGAAAACTCCAGAAATTTCACAACTTTTATGGATCCGTCCCTGAGCGTTGAAATCCCGAATCAAGCTGTAAACCACGTTACCATGCCTTATTCTCGTTCGCCAACAATGTCATAGATAATTTATATGCGGGAGTGTATTAGCACATTGTGAAATCTTTAAACGCTTGTAACTTTTTACCTGAGCCGAATGGTAAAATGGTAAATGAAAAAAGTGTTTCATTTGATGAGAGGAATCTTTGGTTGAAATTAATGCAGTGGTCAAAGACTCACCCTGTATACCAAACCAGAATACCTATGACCTTCTCGAAATGTTTTACCGCGGAACTCGTCATTTCCTCAGACTAAATTGAGCGTGGAGATTCACGAGTAGTAACTCGGTCTGAACTGCGGTGTCTAGCAGACAGAGAAGGGTGCATTACTTCAGCCTGAAAGGACTAATGAAAAACAACTTGATTAGTATCTTCGGGAAACTGCCTCAAGCTGCTTGGTTGAATTATCGAACGAGGTCGGATTAAAGTTATATTCTGAAAGACGTTCAGGACCGTTAATTAGTTCGATAGTGCTGCTTCCAAATTTCACGAAACTTATTTCAATTAATTAGAGTTAGGAGCCTCCGGACCACTTCGGTTCATGTGTTACATGGTCCTTCCCTAGGGTGACTAATTGCTGATTATCCTATTGAGATTGTTTTCATTTAGGGAGTGGTGATAATTGTTTGATAAATTATCCCAAGTTTCAATCAAGAACGCTGAACTGTGCGATTTAGAATTGAGGAAATTCATAGTTAAGGTTTATTAAGTAATCTTTTAAGGATACTTCAGGAGGTATATTCATTACTAAATGGTTCCTTTCTGGGTTTTCTTTTCTCTCCCAAAATGTAAATAAATGTAAGGTAAAATATCTATAATATAAAAAAATTATTATTTTGAAAAAACAAAAGATATTTGTTTTTGTATAAGCAATATACAGGGTCCGAGGCCACCACACCGACACGGGCAAGGAGGTGATAGGGTACCATTAGGGTAGGGTTGCCAACCGTCCTTTATTTCAAAGGACAGTCCTTCATTTTAAAAGTATGTCCTTTGTCCTTTTGAAAGTTGTCAAAGGACGGCAAAGGTCCTTTGAAATCAATCGAAGATATAAATAAAAAAAAAATTGGTTCAAGCCCTGTGGACAGGAGCTATTGGGCGCATGTTCATCTTCCTTGTGGCCCGTACTGACCAGTAAAGAAAAAAAGCAGTATCATGTTGAATACCTTAATATTATTGATTATTATATAATAATCGATGAAAATACTGAGAGAGACCCAGGAAATTTGACACATTTTGTCTTATATCTCCAGAAATTGAAATCGTATAGAGCCAAAATTTTGCACAATGTTGCAAAATACTACAATTGACGTTAGTACAAGTTTTTGTTGCAATCTGACGAATAGTTCACGAAAAAATTAAAAGAAATATTTTTTTAAAAGTTACCAACATTTCGATCATAACAGAATTTTGCCAAAAGTTGCGCGTTTATATCCTCGAACTGACTACCAAGTTTCGATTCAACATCTTCTTTAGTTCCTGAAATATCAGGGAAATAACCTCAAAATTTGAAATGTCTATAACTTCTAAACCGTCCGGCCGATTTTGCCCGTTAACGAACTTAACCGTCGCATTTTGATCAGAAACCTACCCTGAAAGTTTGAAGTCGATAGGACCTTCGGTGCTCCTGTTATCGTGCCTACGGCCGGAAGGCCGGCCGGCCGGCCGGCCGGACGGCACCCAAAAATCTGACAGCGGATTCGTGATCAGGGAGTCCGAATTAGTCTATTAGCCAATTTTCAGCTCGAAATTCGAAAATTACAGACATTTGGACGAAATGATAGGACGATGTTCCCCTAGAACATGCGCCCAAAAATATTGTAGTATCCTCAAAAACATGTCTAAGTTCCATACACCATGATACGCCAAAATATAAAAATACTCTATATTCACGCTAAATGCTAATAAAATGTTTAAAAAAGTATTCAACCCAGATTACTTCACCCCCCCCCCCTCTGGACTGAAGTCCTTGATGTCCTTTATTCCAATAGCTCGGAGTTGGAAACCCTACATTAGGGTGTCACACTTCCTGTTGTTAAACTGTTCTCCGGGTCTTCTGATGGAAGTTAGGGATGGTTTAAACCAGGAGTGAGTTTCCTTATGTGGAAATATTTTAGAGACCAGTTGAGACAGAACAATGAAATTTGACGGTTTGAGTAAGTAGCTCGAGTACCTACTTTGAAACCCTGGCGAAATAAGTTTTCGTAACCTCCACTAAAACAAATGGTAGGTGGTGGGGGTACTTTTTGGCGCTCTAGTTTCTCGGAACTGAGTGCTTATCAATTTGCCCAAATGTCTGTAATTTTCGAATATTTCGATGAAAATGGTCTTAAACGATTTGGTTCGACTCACTGATCAAGAATCCGTGGTCGAAATTCATTCTGTCCGGCCGGCCGGCCGTCCGGCCGTAGGCACGATAACTCTCGAACGGAATGAGCTAGAGAGTTGAAATTTTCAGAGTAGGTTTGGGGGATGAATATCTTGGCTAAGTTCGTTACTGGGCAAAATCGGACAGAAGGTTTCGGAGTAATAAAAAAAAAATTTTTTTTTTACAAATCAAATTCCAAATTAAATTTTTTTTAATAAGCAGTTTCATCATAAGAATCCATTCATATCATTTTTAACTCTAACAAGCTAATACTTTCGGAGATATGATTTTTCAAAATTTCAATTTAAATCGTATTTCACAGATTGATATAATTATTCTATGTATATTCTATGTATGAATTGTCATAAAGTCAACTTGACAGAAGGGAATATTGTAACTTCAAGAATATTGGGGTTGAAATACTCGTATTTTAGCGATGCAACGGGGACCTCACCCGAAAATATAAGAAAATATTACGTAAATATGGAAAGTATAATTCTGTAGTTCGAGAGAGGAGAAAATTTGGTGAACGTAGATCAGGAAATTTTTGATCGATTACAAGGTAGAAAAAAATGAACTATTATTTGAATTTAATTTCCTTTATGATGCAGTTCTTTCATAAGAATACATTGATTTAATTCCCAACTCTGAGAAACCAATACTTTCGGAGATATAATTTGTCTCTTTGTTAAAATAAATGATTTATTTCCACGGTAATGCGCTAATAATGAATTAGATTCCAAAACTGCCATCTTTGACCTTTCATTTAGTGTATCGTTGACAGTTGACACTTGGGGCTCAAGAGGTTATAAAGATGTTATCAAAAGAATGTCACGAACACAGTACATTTCCGATAACGGGGAAGAGCACTACATACAGATCGGCGTTTTCCAGCTTTCCATTACCATATTTAGAATTTTCTCTATTGCGAGTTTCGTTAAGAACCATAGCCTCCATATTTTCAAGATATTAAGAAGTATACATGGTGTTCCAAAGAAGTATACTATATACTTTGTCATTTTTTAATTCCACGACAAATTTTAATGCAACTTTGATAGGAGAACTATAACAGTCGTTTTTGATTTATTTTTGAGGCTGCTTAAATGAAAAAAGTTCTCGTCACAAGCGTTAAAATTTCTGGTAGAATTAAAACATGACAAAGTATAGAGGGTATTAGATTGAGAATTTATTTGGAAGTTGAGAGATGACTATCCTTTTTTGGAACACCATGTATACTTCTTAATATCTTGAAAATATGGAGACTATGGTCCCCAGAGACACTCGCAACAGAAACAATTTCACCATGGTAATGGGAACCTGGAAAACGCCGATCTGTATGTAGTGCTCTACCGTGGAAAAAAACATTTATTTTGAAAAGTACCCCTACCCCCTACCATTTGTTTTAGTGGGGGTAACAAAAGCTTATTTCACCTGGGTTTCAAAGTACTCGAGCTGCTTACTCAAACCGTAACATTTCATTGCTCTATCTCAACTGGTCGCTACAAAATCATACAATCCTATATCTCGGGCCGAACATACCAAACCAGGGTTGAGAAGTCCCTTTCCCACAAATCCCCCATCCCGGCTGGGTTGCCACAAGGAGGTATCCTCTCCCCAACCCTATTCAACTACTACATAAACGACATTCCAAAATCAGACAGAACAAAACTGAAAATTTTCGACGACGACACCGCGGTAATAGCAGAATCCCTCCATCCAACTCAGGCAGACAAATACATACAAGAGCACATTCACAAACTCGAAAAGTACTACGACAGATGGAAAATCAGAATTAACGCTAATAAAACTACTCTGGTACACTTTACGCACAGGATAAAATGAAAATCGACACAAAACGTAACATTCAACGGCTAGACCATAAAACAGCAAAACACAGTCGAATATCTTGGTATAACCCTAGACGACCAACTGAACTATAACTCACACATTAACGACTTATCGCGAAAGGCGTACACAATCCAACGTAACATTTTCCCCTTACTGAACAAGCACAGTAAGCTAATAAGCCTGAATTCAAAACTTAGACTTTATAATCAAGGAATCAGACCAGTGTTTTTGGCGCTCTAGTTCCTCAGAACAGAGGCATTTGCTTATAAATTTGCCCAAATGTCTGTAATTTTCGAACCCCTGAAATCCTTCATCCCATCTGAGAAGTATATGTCTTTTATTTGATTCGACATACCTCTAGAAAAATTGTCACATTCTTCCACACATCTCATGACAGATATATAATGTTATATTTTTAGATAAGATCCCAAAGATCAGGCACTAAATGTAAATCCTTAATATAAGCGATTATTTCTTGTATATTTCCCCTTGTAAATAGACCTGTATATACACTTTTTCCATTTAACATTTTTCCAAATTCAGCTCAGGTAAAAAGATACAGGCTGTTGAAATTTTGAAAAAAAATCAGTTTTTATTTTGTAGCTTTGACATCCTTTTTTCGAATAAAATGAATGTTGGCGTAAAGTTTCCTATAACTATGATACATATTTTCCAAATATTAGTTATTTTCTACTTCTACTGGTTTTCTAGTTAAGGACTCGTGGATTCATGAAATTAAACGAAATTAGCATAAAGAAAGCATATAAAGTTTTTCTTGAGTCATTTCAAGAATATTCCATCGTTTTAGAACATTATATTATTCTTCAACATTTCTCCTTAAACGAACCTTTTTCGAGATATTCTTCATTGAATGTTTTAAAATGGAAAACTCCAGAAATTTCACAACTTTTATGGATCCGTCCCTGAGCGTTGGAATCCCGAATCAAGCTGTAAACCACGTTACCATGCCTTTTTCTCGTCCGCCAACAATGTCATAGATAATTTATATGCGGGAGTGTATTAGCACATTGTGAAATCTTTAAACGCTTGTAACTTTTTACCTGAGCCGAATCTGGAAAAATGGTAAATGAAAAAAGTGTTTCATTTGATGAGAGGAATCTTTGGTTAAAATTAATGCAGTGGTCAAAGACTCACCTTGTATAGTTTAAGAAATTCCAAATTAAAAATTGCTGAAAAGCGAAAATATGTCTTTTATTTGACTGGTCTCTAAAATTATTGCAGAATAAGTCTCACCCCTGGCTTAAACCATCCCCAACTTCCATCGCAAGACCCGGAGAATAGTTTAACAACAGGAAGTGTGACACCCTAATCTAATGGTACCCTATCACCTCCTTGTCGGTGTCGGTATGGCGGCCTCGGCGATTAAAAAACTATTTCGTAACATCAGACACCAAGCGAAATGTGAGCGAAGTGAGAAAAATTAAAGAAGTTTGTTCCGAAATTGGTTTATCTCAGCAATTTCCCAGAAGATTCTGATATTTCGGTACAGATCATAAGTTCCTTCAGATCTCTTACTTCGTGTTCTGTACGGAAATAAAGAATATTTTAATAAATTGGTGAGAGAAAATAATTTCGGAACAAGCTCCTGAGATTTTTCTCACTTTGCTCACATTTCAGGATACATATAGTATCAATTTACATAGAACTTTCAAAGTTCCATCTCCTTCTTCAACAAATTCAACCAAATATGAATTCCAATTGAGCAATTTGCAAAATTGCATTCTATGTTGAAGAAAATACAAGTAGACTCTTTAAGTTTCCTTTTTATGTCATTAGACTCTGTCATCTGAATCTTTGTTTTACTCCAATCCATCATGTGATCTCCATGGATTGTACATACATGTTCTGCTATTTTTGATTTCTGTAGATCTCTATTTCTTAAGTTGTTCTTATGTTCCGACTTTCTTACTTCTAGTAGTATCGATGTTGCTACGATTTACCACAAAACAAGGAATATTATATACACAGTTTTTGTAAGGCGACGAACATAAGGAATCACATTCAATATATTGGGTTTTTGTTCTTGTTGGTTATTCTGTTCTACTTTATTTTGTTATTTGATTAGGAGTTCTTCTATCTGAATTCATGATAGATGTATTTATGAATTGCCTCGGATATCCATTGTATTCAAGACATCTTTTGATTAAATCAATTTCAATATGTATTTCGAATTTTGAGAGTACAATAAATTTGATTAGCTCTATCGTAAAAGTTGATGATGGTTTGAATAGAAATACGAATATATATTTGCATGTGTCTGCGAAACGTTACAAAATGTATTTTAATCGTTGTTATTTTTTCATTACTGTTCATTAGACAACATTGTTCTATATATTCTTCTGACAAATATCTTTTGTTCCAAACGCAGGAGCAATTTTCAAATTAATATCTTTTAGTTTATAGATATTTTAAATTTTCAAAGGGAGAGAAAACCCAGACAGGAACCCTTGAGTAAGGTTTATTAGGGAGAAAAAGAGTAGAAGCACTAATGAGATATCAGGAGCTTCAACGCTCTTTTAGATTAGATAGGATTACTAATGGTCGATTAGCTTTATTGTGCAAAACCATGCATCATTCAGTTTCCCAGGAAGATTATCTTGATGGCGAAGTTTATAATAATTTATCTGGGAGACTTACCTCCGGTATTTGAGGGTGACATAATGTGTACACCTGCCTGGAGCGCAGTCTGACAACGCCAGAATTGATCGTCTCTTGGAGGCCTTGTTCGATGCAGAACGCGGGATTTCTTACATTTAATACACTAACGAATTCATTGAATTAGTTATTTCTTCGGAAACCCTGGAAGAATAAACGAAATGAGACCCTATACTTGGTCAATGAATTGAATAACTGCATTTCTTCTGCACAATAATCTTGAAATGAGGTTCAAATTATTGTTATTCGATTCATTGTTCAGCAAGAACCACGAAAGGTGTAAATAAAACCATCCAGAAGTTCCTGTACACTATAAGGCTCAGTTTCAATTCTTCCTTGATTTTTTTTAAAATCTTCAATTTTTTTTTCAAGTTTTCTTGGTAAAGAATTAAATTATTCTAAACACATATTTGGCATTTTTTTCAGTCACTGTTGAAGAATATGATGGGTAATGCAAAGAAATATTTTTCCTTGTCATGTTTATGTTCCTATATTCATCAAAGTATGCACTTCGTTGCCGAAAAAACAAAATGCACTTTCTTGCGTACAACGTTTTTCTGACACCTCCCAGTCGATGGAGATATGTAAGGTAATACTCAAAAAGTTGGTTGAGGGCTGTAGCAGTATTTTATTACCATTTAGCATAATATTTTCAGAAACCATAAATTTAGAATAGTGTGCCGAGAATAAAACACATTCCGTCTTCTCTGCATTCATAATGATTTGGTTTACACCGCACTATTTCAAAACATTGTCGTACTCAGTTTTTATAGCATTTACTGCATCATGTATATTATTTCTAGATACTAGATCATATTTGTGTCATCTACATACTTCAGAAGCAGGATCATATGATCCAGAACACTTCCAGGTAGGTCATTGTTATATACTAAAGATAATATGGGACCAAGAATACTTCCTTGGGGTACCCCCATCTCTATTATCTGACCAGCTGATAGGTAATCTTTACCTTCCATCTCGTCCTTTACCATCTGAACTCTTCCCTTCAGGAAGCTCCGGATCAGTTTCAGTTGTTTATCCCTGATCCCATAGATATACAGCTTTTTCAAGATCAAATCATGGCAAACCAGGACTGAGGTCTATGGACAAACCAAATGAAGGCTCCCCTTCTCATATGCCGAGATTATTGCCTTTACCATTTGGAAAATTACGGTCTCTGTATTTTTTACTTTCAGAAAACCGTGTTGGTTACTCACAGAAATATTGCATTCTTGGAAAAAATTAATAATTCTTTGTGGATAAAATTTTATTGAAGATCTTTGAGAACGTGCTCAAAAGGAATTTCCCATATTATTGTTGACATCTCCTTTCTTATGAGCCGGTCTCACTATGATCTTAAGTGAAGCAGGAAAAATTCTCTGGGTGAACCGGGAATAAATAATTTCGGATAGAGGTCTAGCTATCAAATTAATGTATCTCTTGATCACTGTAAGAGGTATTTCATCGTAACCAATAGAACTTTTATTCTTCATTCTGTACACAGTCTTAACAACTTCATTTTCAGTAACGTTGCCTACACAATTTCATCTTCAAAAGCTAAGTAAAACAAAACTTCAGTTATGTGCCTACATCATACAATGGGTTTTATTAAGTTTTTAAAAGTCATGCTGCCGCACCCTGTATAAGTATATAGAGAATTGAATCCTTTCAATGAGAAATAATACAACATTGTGTAAAATTTACAGGGTGTCAATACCATGTAGCAAAACAACATAAATAAAAATACTGTATATTCATGTAAAGATTCTGGGAAGCAGATACTGCCCCTATTTGGTGAATCACTCTTTTCAAATTCGAGGTAACGTTGAAAATATCTCTCGGAAATTGAATTCTCTATCGCTTCCAGGTAGAGAGAACAGCGTTGTATAGAATTTCATTAAAAACACAAAAGGCAGGGATGATGTATTGTTCTAATGGCGCATTTCATATTCAGTTAAGCCCTATCGCTCGTTATTTTCATTTCACTGCAGAACGGTAAGGTTAGGATAATATATTAATATATATTCGGCAATCGTCTTTACGATGCATTTGATGTTGGAATGATTTACCTATACAAAAAGCTACCTAATTGCCAGAAATAAGGGATATACTTTAAAAATATGACTTTAATATAATATAGGGAGTTTCACCAGACATTGCTTATACTCAAGTCTTTATTACTGGGAGATTTTGAGAAGAAAAGTTCTCACGAGTATCTGCCGTTATTCCGAATTAAATATTTTTAGTGTAATTGGTATGGTACAAAAAATATGGTGAAACTAGGTGAAGGTTGGGATTAATTTTTTTTTCTTATTGTACCTACTGATTACAAATTCTGGGTCAGATTCAATTATGTGCGTCCGGCTGGCCATATATGATATCATATACGCCCCTTAATCTCCAAAAATACAGTTCCTTCCTAGTTTTAACCGGAAAGTGGATGTACAGGGTCTTTATAAATGATTGCAACATCGTAGTTGGTTCTGAAACCCCCTCATTTTGCCGCAGCCACAGAATTCATAATATACACATAACCTCAAATTACATTGGCAATGATAAAAGATGAGTTCCAAAATGATTGTCCCTGGGAGATTCCTTTTTGTCCCATCCCAGTTTGGATCAAAAATGTTTATTATACAAAATAAATTGATAATGGAAACGCTAAACAACGTTCATGGTCATAGGAATAAGATACTGTCTGAGCTCTGTGGGAGTCGTTTCTCGATTAAAATCGAGCGAATGGTGGCATAAGATTTCACGCTTCAAATTTTTACTTGTGAGGAAAGGCTGAATTCCTTGTTTTGTCTCATAGGTGGCGTGGGCGTTTATATATAACCGCTCAAGCCGGCTGTGAGAGGCTTAGAATGGTTCAGTTTAGTTGAATTTGTTGGGAAGCTACATAGTACTGATGAAGGCCAAGAAGCCAGAAACGCGTCTACTCCTGGGGTTTATTTGACTTTTGAAATATATGCATATGTTATGTATATCAATTATACGAATCCATTATGTAGACCCTATTGGCAGGAACGCTCTGGACTTGTTGATTTGTTAAAAATCAATTGATTTGATAATAATAGAATAAGAGGGTTTATTCATATAAAATACAAACGTAAACTCAACTGTTGAGTCAGATAATAGTATCAACTGTGCACAGCTCGTACTAATGAAATTTATATAATACGCTGATTGTTAATTATAATTAACTTGAATACTTGATAGTTGATATAGTTCGCATTAAGTTTGTAGAAAGTGAAATTTTCAAATAAATGAATTTTTGGATTTAAGTTTTCATAACACGTGGCATATGAGAATTTTGTTCAACTCGAGTTCTTAGTTCTTCAACAACTTCTTGAGAAACTTGAGGTCTTCCCCCGCGAGTAGGTAACATATTTAACTCGTTTCGACCCGAGATAGGTATTAAATTTCGATTTGAAATCATCGTTGAAAAAAATTGCTCTTCCCTCAAAAAAATATCATGACCACAGACATGACATGCCTAATTATATCAACTACATCATGAAATTGATTCAACTTCGCGTCAAAAATCAAAAACTGTTGACAAGTTTTTTGTTCGAGTGTAATAAAGTGGACCAGTACACTGTAATCGTTTTATTTCGATATTTTGCCAAAATCTCCAATAATGAGATCCCTTGGGGTTTAAATCTAGAACTTTGCTGTAAAATTAGTTTTTGAAGGCTCTCGCAATATTTCAGCGATATCTGACAGATATTTTCTGAGATGCAGATTTTTTTAAATAATTTTTCTGAAATCTAGTCATACTATCCTCACGAAATTGTAAATAAGTCGGTAGTGTTCTACTAACAATTGGAAAAACCAAATTTCAGATGGCTATAACTCCGAAACCACCCTGCGAATTTCGCCCATTAACGAACTTAACCGGTGTGCTTGGACTCCGAACCTATCCTGTAAATTTGAACTCGCTAACTCATTGCGGTCGACACTAATCTTTTGAGACCTTTTTGGCGCTCTTGTTCCTCGGAACAGAGTGCTTATCAATTTGCCCATGGAAATGTCTGTAATTTTCTAATGTTTGGATGAAAATGGTCTTAAACGATTTGGTTCGACTCACTGATCAAGAATCCGTGGTCAAAATCGATTCTGTCCGGCCGGTCCGATCCGGCCGGCCCTCCGTTAACACGATAACTCTCGAACGGAATGAGCTAGACAGTTGAAATTTTCAAAGTAGGTTTAGGAGATAGATTTCTCGGTTAAGTTCGTTATTGGGCAAAATCCACCTAATGGTTTCGGAGTAACGAAAAAAAAATTTTTTTACATTACAAATTTAATATTCAATTTTTTTTAAAGCAATTTCACCATGAGAATCTATTGATCATTTACAACTCTAACAAGTTAATAGATACTCTCGGAGATATGATTTTTCAAAATTTCAATATTAAATAGTACTTCTAGGTTACCACAGAATACTGTACTTAATTATTCTTTCTACTATCCATGAATTATTATATGATCTGTGTTCTTACATTTCATCTTATTTTCCTATGAAAGATAAATGTCGAAATTATTTCTGGTTCGTTATTCTTGATATAAAATACACCTCCTGTTCTAGAAGAACGTATGATTGAATGCAAAATGACCAATGAAATAACCTCAGCTATCATAGAATTATGAGGATGATATGATATTATACTTTTAAGGTGATAATATAATGCCCGTGGATAATCCATATTATGATGGAAATAATATACCTTGGTAAGATAAATAATCAAATTGGGTTCAGAATATCTCCAGTAAAACAAAACTGCAATATTGTCTAAGTTTTAATTGATATAATATAATTTTCAGAGTAGATTTGAGCAACGAATATCTCGCATAAGTTTGTTATCGGGGAGAATCGATCTGTTTGAATTTAATTTTTTCATGATGAAGTTCTATCGTAAGAATCCATTTATATCATTCCCAGAGATATGAGATATGACACTCCGTTCAAGGGGACAAGCGCGCCAAAAATAGAAATGGCAATACCATCGTTAATAGAACAAACATGAGCCTCCTGAAAATAAGTAAACTTTATTCATGCACATAGTTCACAATTCGAATTGACATACATAATATAGCATTTGTTTCGGGCTTCTTGACCCTCGTCAGTGTTCTGCGTGTCCTACAGATCTTACTAAACTGAGACCTTATCAACCTTCGCATGGTCGGGCTATTTACGTTACGAAAATGCTAACGCCACCTATGCTAGAAGATATGGAACTCAGCCTTCACCTCCCACATGAAGAACATATGCCCCAATCACACGGTTTTATAATTCGGGGGAGATTCCTGCAGTGTGTTGTTTCGTTTCATTAATTCTACGTACTTCCAGGAGAGATTACGAGGTGTTTCGATGCACGATATCAAAGAAAATATTGAACCATAAAATTCTAATAGCATTGTCTTGGCGTCTGGAAATTTAGCGCTTTCGTTAATCGAATAATATTCAAATTCCACAGAATTGTAACACCTAAGACTACTGGAATCGATAGTTTGTGAATCTAGTAAATTAACTTCATCTGTGGCTGTTAGAGATCAATGATGGGTTTCACGAAGCTTCGATTTGCCTAATTGTGGATTTAAACTAGCGAGTAATTATTCAAACTTTGACAAATCATATCTTCGAAAGTACCTGTTGGTTTCTCAGAGTTGGGAATGATATCAATGGTTTCTTATGATAGAACTGTATCATAAAAAATTAAATTCAAAACGTAGGTCTTAGACTCACCTCATATGTTGGATTCACATATATCAGCAAATTATAATCAGAGCATTCTATGGCGGAGGTTACACGTTCAATCTGGTATCAATCTGGAATCAATCTGGCATCAATCTGACATCAATATTTCCATCAATCCATCAGTTTGCGCGTATAGAATCGGTTTCCCGCCAATTTGACATCAATCCATGATTGATGTCAGACTTAACTGATGCCAGATTAACAGTGGTACTATGAAATAATAAAATTACGATTAATTATTGAAATTTTGAAAAATCATATCTCCAAAAGTATTAGTTTGTTAGAGTTGAGAATGTAAAAAAAATTGTTTTCGTTACTCCGAAACCACCAAGCCCGATTTTGCCCAATAACGAACTTAACCGAGATATTTATCTCGAAAATTCCAACTGTCTAGCTCATTCCGTTCTAGAGTTATCTTGTTAACCGGCGGCTGGACCGAATCGATTTCGACCATGGATTCTTGATTAGTGAGTCCAACCAAAACGTTTGAGACCATTTTTAGCCATTGATTCGAAAATGACAGACATTTGGGCAAATTGATAAGCATAAGCAAAGACAATTCATGATGAAAAAAAAAACTTTTATTCATATACCTAATAAATGAAGCATTTGTAGAATTTTCCACTGAATCAATAGATAATTACCGCTGTTCCGTAGAACATACGCGCAATTAAAATCGTTACTGAACACCCTTTTCGGGTGATCCTCGCTTTGTAATACCTGCCCAATGGGTTTTCTGCCTGACGGGGTGAAAGTTATTCTCCCTGTTTCCGATACCGGGAATTTTTCTGTCACTAGATAAAGTAGAAAGGATACCGGGAATTAGAAACTTGAAAGTCGATTCCAATACAGAGAGTATTCTTTTGAGGAGAAATATTGGCTACTCCTTTACAGAAAAAAAAATGGGTTCAAGCCCTGTGGACAGAAGCTTTCTGGCTCTCTAGTTCAAACAGACAAATTATATCTCCGAAAGTATTGGTTTCTCAGAGTTGGGAATTATATCAATGTATTCTCATGATAGAACTGTATCATAAAGGAAATTCAATTCAAATAATAGTTAATAAAACTTCACATGCGTATAAAGGTCATGATTCTACAATTTGATGCTAAATTTCAGATATATCGAGTGATCGGTTTCGGAAATATTCATAAAAAATGTGTTTGACTTAAATCGGCCATAACTCCGAAACCGCTTGATAGATTTCACTCATTAACGAACTTGTCCGAGATATTTACGCTCCAAACCCACCTTGCAAATTTCAATCCTCTCACTCCTTTCGTTCGAGAGTTATCGTGCCTTCGGCCGGCCGGTAGGACTGGCCGGACAGAATCGATTTCAACCTTGGATTCTTGATCAGTGAGTCGAACCAAATCGTTTGAGACCATTTTCAGCTAAAAATTCGAAAATTACAGATATTTGGTCAAATTGATAAGCACTCAGTTCCGAGGAACTAGAGCGTCAAAAATTAACTCTGGAATATACATAGTGATCATAATTAATTTTCAAACATCAACTACAAATAGTGGTCGAAAATTGCTGAGAAACTATCAGGTTTAGATGTAGGAAAACATTATGAAAATAGTTAAGAAATCAATTTTTACGTTCAACGAGGTATAGAAATACCGTGTGTGCCATTTGAATTAAGAAAGTTTTTGTTCACTATTTGTAGTTGATGTTTGAATATTATTTTAAAAAACTCTTATTTTGTATGTTTCGCCATTTTCTCGTGAATGGTACTTATAAGGTATAAAGTGATATGAAGAAACTCATCATGATTTGAGCTTGCCATTCCATTTTTTAGGTAAAATACAGGGTGTCACATCTAAAAAAATGTAACTTTGGTCTATATTTTTGTTTTCGAACACCCTGTATATATAAAATAATTTTAAATTGTGCGTTTGAACACCATACACACATAACAAAAAAATATTCTCAAAATATCTTCATTTACTCCCTCAAACGAGCTCGTCGTCTGTGGTGGGCCACCCGGTATAAGTTGTATACTGTTTCCAAAAGGTTGTGTTTCACTACCGGTACTAAGTACCTAAGTTATCGTGCTCACATAACGGCTGGCCGGACAGACGGATATCTTTAAATTTAGCGAAAATTGGCAAATATTAGCTTAACATCGCTTCCATAATGTTATACAAAGGTTGAACTGAGGACTCCTTGATACAGTAACCGGATAAAGTCACAGGCACAGAAATCCTACATAGCAATGAAATCAGTCCAGCTCAATGGATTTGTATGTACAATCTCGAAATCAATTTCGTCGTGAAAAGCAGCTTCTATTGAGTTTGGAAGCCTGGAACCGATTCGATAATTAAGACGAAACTTGTATTTTCATGTTCTGTTAAGAGCCATTGTGGTGAGCATAGCGACGCTTCACACCGGAAATCGCAATATGCTAACCGAATTTGAGAGCCAAAACGTTAGAGGAAATCGATGTACCATAATACAGAATAGAATCAATTTTCTCTATGTTCGTAGTAGGTGTTAAGATTATACTATAAATTTAATAATCATCTATTCCAACTGTTCGTATTATGAGCTAATTTTAATCTCGAACGATCCTATCTGACTTTCTGATGAGTTGAGTATGCCGCAAACACAAAAGAATTTTGGACGGCCCGTTAACTAACTGATCGTTAGCTGGTAATAAGAATAGTTTATTTTCACAAAATTAAAGATTTCTTAATAAACAAAAATCACACAAGTAGCATAGCTACTTGTATGTGACAACTTTCCTTCAATAGGAACCAGCAAGATGATAAACTCCAAATATAAAAACATTATTGACAACTTCACGAATGTTTTGTCTATCTATGACGTTCAGCCATTTTTGGCGCTCTTGTTCCTCGGAATTGAGTTCTTATGAATTTGCCCAAATGTCTGTAATTTTCGAATTTTTGGACGAAAATGGTCTTAAACGATTTGGTTCGACTCACTGATCAAGAATCCTTGGTGAAAGTCGATTCGGTCCTGCGGCCCGGCCGTAGACACGATAACTCTCGAACGGAATGAGCTATGCAGTCGAATTCAATTTTTATTGAGATGTAGTTTCATCATAAGAATCCATTGATATAATTTTCAACTCTAACCAATAAATACTTTCGGAGTCAAGATTTTTTTAAATTTCAATATTAAATCGTAACTCTATGATTCCACAGAATGCTGTATCGAAAATTAACTTCCATTTCTATGAATTCCATATGTGTTCATACATTTCATCATTATCATCTCATCTATAGGTAAGAGACATGTCAAACAAAGTATTATTGAATGCAAAATGACCAATGGATTAACCTTAGGGGGCGTCCATAAATTACGTGAGATGTTTAAGGGGGGGAGGGGGTCGAGTCAAATCTCATCTAATCTTACGTTGGGGAGAGGGGGGGTGGGGTCTCGGCAAATATCACGCAATTTTTTTTCTGATTGAAACAAAAAAAAATTATACTATTTTGGTCCATTTAATCCAGATTATACATGCTTAAGATTTAATCTTAAGCGTATATCGCAATACGATTAAGAACATTCACTAATTCGTTGGAAAGAAAATAATTTCATTCATACTTTGACATTATACATCTACTGACTGTCAAACCAACGCGTTTACGTATGAAACCCACATTTTGAAAATTTCACGTGAGATTGGGGGTTGAATAAAATCTCACGACATCTCACCATGGGGGGAGGGAGGGTCAGAAAATTTAAAAAAACTCATCACGTAATTTATGGACGTCCCCTTAGCTATCGTAGATAGCTCCATATGATGATGATGATGGAAATATATACTTTGGAACTGGGTTCAGAATATCTCCAGTAAAAACAAAACTGGAATGTTGGCTAAGTTTCAATTGATATAATATAATTTTCATGGGCCCACTCAAATACACACACAAAATTTCACAAATACTGGCCTCGTCGATTAGGAGGAGTCCAATCACATACACACTAAAATACTTTCCGCCTGAAATGTACTCTCGCTGCCTTTTGATTATACATTCACTCTCTTTTATTCCCGACATTCAAAAGGTTGCTTGTAAAAAATCTGCTAAAACGAAACTAGTGAATGCATTCTAATTAATTTTTTCAGGGAATAAAGAAGGAATTTGGAAAGTTTTTAAACTAATTTTGGCATACATAAATTGTGGAATCCGAAAGTTGCAGGCAAATTGATATTAGAAATTGATTTTTCTTTTATTTCGCATTCCAAATCATACTAATTCTTTTTCAACATCTTGTACAGCATAATTTTGCTTTTTTCATACATATCATATCCTTATTAAATGGTTTCATTCTGGGTTTTCTCTCCCAAACTCTGAAAAATATCTATTAAATAAAAATATATTATTTTGTGAATTGCTTCTGCATAAGGAACACAAGATATTTGTCAGAAGCAATAAATCGAACACAGTTGTCTAACAAACAATAACGAAACAACATCAACGATGAAACAACTATTTCTCGAATTTCAGAATAGCTATATAAACCAAAAATAATTCTGAAGATTTTCGTTAAGTGTCTGACGAAGGAATCTGATTTAGACTCCGAAACGTTACGAAATAGTTGTTTCATCGTTTATGGTGTTTCGTTATTGTTTGTTAGGCAACATTGTTCGATTTATAGCTTCTGACAAATATCTTGTGTTTCTTACGCAGGAGCAATTCACGAAATAATAAATTTTTATTTAATAGATATTTTTCAGAATTTGGGAGAGAAAACCCAGAAAGAAACCATTTAATAATGAATATACCTCCCACAGTATCCTTTGATGATTATTTAACATCATATCCTTTTCTGATAAAAATATCCCAAAATTATAATCAAATTTGGTCCACGTAGAAATAATTGACGAAAAATGAACTAAGGTAAGAAATCTTTGATTTTCGGTTATCAATAAATATGGCTGAAACGACAGCAAATGAGTTATACTAACACCTCCTCCTAATTTGGAATCACCCTGTATGTATGTAGTACGAAAATAAGAAAATTTTTATAATGAATGATTACAAATAAACATAAAAAAAAATCTTTAGCATTTTCTGTAGAGATTCATTTAGATATGTCGGCCTCAAAAGGTACCAACGTTCGGCTATATTCACATTTCCGTTCACTATTTATAATGCTAGCGCAGCAGACTGCACTCGAACAAACTCTGCCGCAAATTCGTAAGTCCCATCTATTTTAGCGCTCACAAACACTAAACAGTCAATTCTCCCAGTTGAACGGGTTAACTTTTTCGTTTTGTCGCCAGTCCACTTCGAAAATAAAACACGGAAGAGGAAAGATACGAGTATACAAATACACTGCTCTGCGAGATCACAGCTCGGAAGCTGGTGCTGTCAATTTAATTTTGGTTGATTATTTTAATAATGAAAAGCAGGAAACATGCAGAATAAAATTCTCAGTTATTTTACGATATAATAATACTGTATTGCGCGTCCTTCAAAAATAAATTGGTTCAACCCCTGTGGACAGGAGCTTTTTGTAGCCCTTGTTCAAACAGACAAATTATATCTCCGAAAGTATTGGTTTCTCAGAGTTGGGAATTATATCAATGGATTCTTATGATAAAACTGCATTATGAAAGAAATTAAATTTAAAAAAAGGGTCGTTTACAAAAAAATGCTTCAAAAATTATCATTTAAAAAAAGAGCAATCTGCAATGCTTCAATTCTTTAATGCTTCAAAAATGTTCACTAAATTTATTTATCAAGATTAAACGAGCAATCTGCAATGATTCAACCTCATGGAATGGGTTGTTGCAACTTACACTCGGTGCGTAGTTTTCACAACTTGAAATACCTTAGGAAAATATCATCGAAATGTCTAGACTAGAGCAAGGCTGGAGACAATCATAGCAGATTGTCCATTTATTCCTGATATTTGAGTAGATAGAGGCTGACGAACAAATTATTTTAATAGTTCAAAATATATTAGTGAAATACTATCCTCTTTTCACAATTTAAAATTTAATAGTTCATACCTCTTACACATTCTTTTATGTATTATGGACCTTAACTCAAGAAAAAATGTTTGATACACAAGTGTAGATTCATATTTCAGCATTTTTTTGCTAGCAACATTATGAAAATACTGTATATAAGAACATGTCTCACAACTTAAGGAAGTAAAAGGCAATATTAACCTCAGTGGTCAACGAACAGTACTTTCGATGATTCCATTATGTTCTTCTTTCCTATTGCCTTCATAAACTACATCATTAAAACGATCCAATTCGTAATCTTCTGAAACATAACCCCCAATATTTATTCATAAATTATTCAATATGTAATCAGTCATAATAATGATTTTCGGTTTCAAAACAGTCTTGTATATATTCACAAATTCAAGAATCGAATACTTGATTTCCAACAGAAAATATTTTCAAACTACGGATTGACAAGTCTATAATAGCTAGATAAGATGACATTTATGAACAGTGAACCCGGACAGATTCTGTGAATACATAGAATTACGATGTATTATTGAAATTTTGAAAAATCATATCCCCGAAAGTATTTGCTTGTTAGAGTTGAAAACGATATCGATGGATTCTTATGATAAAACTGCATATTAAAAAAAAATATTTTGAAATTTGTAATGCAAAAAAAAAAAGTTATTTTCGTTACTCCAAAACCATCAAACCAATTCCGCCCAATAACGAAATTGGCCGAGATATTTATCCCCTAAACCTACTCTGAAAATTTCAACCCCCTAGCTCATTCCGTTCGAGAGTTATCGTGGTAACGGAGGGCCGACCGGACAGAATCGATTTCGACTCTTGATTGATGATTTTTTGTTACTCCCAAACCATCTGACCGATTTTGCCCAATAACGAACTTAGCCAAACCTATTCTGAAAATTTCAACTGTCTAGCTCATTCCGTTCGAGTATCGTGTTAACGGCCGGCCGGACAGGATCGATTTCAACCACGTATTCTTGACCAGTGAGTCGAACCAAATCGTTTAAGGCCATTATCAGCCAAAAATTCGAAAATTATAGACATTTGGGCAAATTGATAAGCACTCTGTTCCGAGGAACAAGAGCGCCAAAAAAGGTCTTGTGTGGTTTTGTTAGATTGCTGCTGTTGCTGACATCCGCTGAAAATTTCGTGACATTTTCTTAGTTACATACATCAAATTGAATATTGATCAAGAACAATTTCAAGTGCACTCATGTGGATTCAGAATCTTTAGCGCGTTGGTTAATTGTATGATCAATATATTTCACTGTTTTGCAAGGCCATACACTACTGAAACTTATGATTATTACTCGTTAGAGAACCGTAATAGAAAACAGGTGCTTTGGCGGTCTCGTTCAAACTTTGACAAATCATTTCTCCGAAAGTATTGGTTTCTCAGATTTGGGAATGATATCAATGGATTCTTATGATAGAACTTCATCATAAAAGAAATTATATACAAATATCATAAAAGAATTTAAATTCAATAAGAGTGCCAAAAATCATTAATCCAAAACCAACAGACCAATTTTACCCAATAACGAACTTATTCGAGATATTCATTCCTCAAATCTACTTTGAAAATTATATTACATCAATTGAAATTCTAGTTTTGTTTATCCTGGAAATATTCTGAACCCAATTTACTTACCAAAGTATATATTTCCATCATCATATGGAATTATCCACGAGCATTATATTATCACCTTTGAAGTATAATATTATATCATCCTCTTGATTCTACGATAGCTGAGGTTATTTCATTGGTCATTTTGCATTCAATCATACTTTGTTTTCTAGAACAGGATATTTTATATCATGAGTAACGAATTTTGAATAGAACCAGAAATAAATATGACATGTCTCTTATCGGTAGATAAGATGAGCTGTATGAACACAGATCATGAAATTCTTAGATACAAATACGGACATTAATTTTCGATTACAGCATTCTGTGAAATCATAGAATTACTCTTTATTATTGAAATTTTGAAAAATCAAATTTCCGAAAGTATTAGCTTGTTAGAGTTGAAAATGATATCAATGGATTCTTATGATCAAACTGCATCTTAAAAAAATTGAATTTGAAATTTGCAATGTAAAAAAAAAATTGTTTTTCGCTACTCATCAGGCTGATTTTACCCAGTAACGAACTTAACCGAGATTTTTATCTCCCAAACCTACTCTGAAAATTTCAACTGTCTAGCTCATTCCTTTCGGGAGTTCTCGTGTCTACGCCGGCCGGACAGAATCGATTTTGACCATCGTTAAGGCCATTTTCATCCAAAAATTCGAAAATTACAGACATTTCGGCAAATTGGTAAGTACTCTGTTCCGAACAAGAGTGCTAAAAACAAAAATTCAAATGTGATTCGAATAAATACACAAATCCATTGAATATACAAAGAATGGGGCTATACCTAAATATAAAAAAAAATTGGTTCAAGCACTGACGTGAAGTTAGAAGCTTTTGCACTTAAATGTTCTATTGTCCATATTCCTATATTGGACACGCTTAATCGAATTTACAATGGTGAAATCTAGTGTCCAAGACAGGAGAACGGGCAATAGAATTCATCATGGTAAATTCGATTAAGAGTGTCCAATACAGGAGATTGGACAATAGAACATTCGCGCAAAAGCTCCTGACTTCACGTCAGTGCTTGAACCAATTTTTTTTTCGTAATTTTTTAAAAATTCTCTAGGAGCACGGTTCTAAAAACAAATTAACACGCTCCTTTATATGTGGATATTCAATTGAGTCTATCTTTTTCAGTTATCGAGGAAATAATATTCCTGGTGCATATAACTCCGAAACGGTTGGGCCGATTATGCCCAAAAACGAACTTATCTCTCACATTCGGATGCGCAACCTACCCTGAAAATTGCAAGTCTCTATCTCCTTTCATTCGAAAGTTATGGAGGCAACGGTCGCCCATCCAGCTACTGAAGTCACACAAGGCTGCTCGGATCCCCAACAATATAGAACCGATCGTGTTCAAACTTGAAACATAGCAGTAGAATAAGGTTCTGAAGGCTCTCGCAACATTTCAGCGTGGTCGGACGAATAGTTTCAGATATAGAGAATATTTTTCAATGATTTTTTTAAAATTTTCTAGTGATACGATCCTCACAAAATTTCGCAAGAATTTTCGCGTTGGTATTCTACAACTAATAACCATGTTTGATCGTTTTGGTAATTTTCGAGTTATGAGGAAATAGCAACCAAAGTTCGGATGGGTATAACTGCAAATCCGTTTGACCGATTATGCCTACAGACAAACTCAAATGTCGCATTCAGATGCACAACCTAACTGAAAATTCCAAGTCACTATCTCTTTCCGTTCTCAGGAAATAGGCATTGCAAAAATTGAATTTCAATCAAATATATCTCCAAAACCATTGGGTGGATTTTGCCCTTGCTATACTAATTTCAAATGTCTGAATTTCTTCTTTCGGAAGATATCGTCTTTACGGACAAACGAACAGAATCCAATATCTTCATATTGGATATCCTTAGATGATGAAGAATATAATATTTGTGTATTTTCTGGTCATACTAATAGAATAATCACTGATTGTAGTAAATTCCTATATCGTTTTCTCACTGAACCTTCTGCATCTTGCTCCATTCATAGTAGGCGGTGATATTATCATTCAAGTTTCCTTGAAAGGATCTCTGAATTTTGTCGAATAGCCTGTTGTAGTAATGTTACCTATAAAACTAAATGTATGAATACAACACGAGAAGACGCTTTCGAGTGTCAAGTTGATGCACTAGCTATTGGTATTTCTTACTACATCCTGCTACCGTATTCGTTGACAATAAGAAGAGAAATTCCGTTTTTTCTCGGTTTCTTGGTACTTCATTGGAGAAGTGACCCAATTTCGTTTTAAATACAATAAATTCGTTTAGGTGCGAGATCTCATGAAACATTATCCGATGATTATTATTGTTTCAAATGATATAGTGTTAACGAAATATTCCAATTTCTAAGTTCTGTTCGGAAATAATAATTAAAGGATACTTCGAGAGGGGAATTCATCATTCAAACTTTTCCCTCCGGCGGAGGGAAAAGGAAAAGTAAAACTTCCGCGGCGGAAAAATTGAACTTTCCTTTCAAAATATGACATTGTTATTGTACGATTGAGAAAAAAAATTGGTTCAAGCACTGACGTGAAGTCAGGCGCGGATGTTCTGTTGTCCATTCTCCTGTATTGGACAATATGTCCAATCGTGTTCAAACTTGGCAGTAGAGTTAGGTTCTGAAGCCTCTTGCAAAATTTCAGCGATATCGGACGAAGACTTTCTGATATATAGATTTTTTTACAATAATTTTCAATGATTTTTTTTTAATTTTCTAGTTATACGATCCTCACAAAATTTCGCAAGAATTTTCGCGTTGGTATTCTACAACTAATAACCATGTTTGAATTGGATCGGTTTGGTAATTTTGGAGTTATGAGGAAATAGCAACCAAAGTTCGGATGGGTATAACTCCAAATCCGTTTGGCCGATTATGCCTACAGACGAACTCAAATGTCGCATTCAGATGCACAACCTAACTGAAAATTCCAAGTCACTATCTCTTTTCGTTCTCAGGAAATAGGCATTGCAAAAATTGAATTTCAATCAAATATTTTTTCAAAGATTTTCGATGATTTTTTTTTAAATTTTCTAGTTATACGATCCTCACGAAATTTGGCAGGAATTTTCACGTTGGCATTCCACAACTAATAACCATGTTTGAATAAGATCAGTTTTGTAATTTTCGAGTTATTGACGAACTAACAACCAAATTTCAGATAGATATCACTCCAAAACCGTTTGGCCGATTATGCCTATAGACAAGCTCAAATGTCGCATTCGGATGCACAACCTAATCAGAAAATTTCAGCTTTCTTCTTTCCGTTCTCAGGTTATCGTGACATAAATAATATATTTTAATTATTTTTTTTTTAATTTTCTAGCGATACTATTCTTACGAAATTCCAAAAATGTCCTCACCAAGTTTCAATTCGATCGGATTTGTATTGGTTGAAAACAAATGTATCACTCAGAAACCGTTGTGCCGATTATGCCCATTAACTAACCTGTCCGTCGTATTGGGACCCGCCACTTACTGTGAAAATTTCAAGTCACTATCTCTTTTCGTTCTCAATTTATCGTGGCAACGGCCGGCCAGAAGCACAGAATCAAGTCGAAACCAATCGTTTGAGACCATTTTCGGCAAAAAAAAAATCCCAAAATTACAAACATTCGGGCGAAATGATAACGCGATGTTCCCCAGAACATACGCGCAAAAATTGAGAAAAGCACCGACGTGAAGTCAGGAGCTTTTGCGCCCATGTTCCATTGTCTTTTCAGGCCTCATTCTGTCGATCAAGCATAGTTTCTGAAATATAAAATTCTTCAAGATAGCTGAAAAAAATTTAAATTTAACCTTACATTGACAAAATTACTGTTAATAATGTTTTATTCGCCTCTATTGGACACTCTCAATCGAATTTACCATCGATATAGACCGTTTTCTCAGCTTTTATAAGACATGAATACATCCCGTACCATTTTAATGACAGACTTAAGTAATGAAAGACTGAGTCTATGATCACAGAATTTTTAATTGTGACATATGTATTCTATCGGAATTCAAATTCTGTAAATATCCAATTATATACGAAAAAATTTGTTCAACCACTGACGTGGAGTCAGGAACTTTTGCGCGCATGTTCTACTGTCTATTCACCTTTATGCCCACTCTTAATCGAATTTACCATCGATATAGACCGTTTTCTCAGCTTTTATAAGTTATGAATAGATTTCGTAACATTTTAATGACAGACTTGAGTAATGAGAGAATTGTCTCAGATCACAAAATGTTTAATTCTGGCGATTCAAAACTCGAGGTGAAAAATTAAGAAACGTATACAGGTTGATATTCTTGATAAACAATGTGAAATAAGATTTTTGGTTTTTATCTTATTTTGCGAGATATCAGACTTCAAATTTCCTGCATATCATCATTTCGTGAAGATCGTATTACTAGAAAATTAAGAAAAAATCATTGACAAAAAAATGTACCTACCTATATATCAGAAAGCATGATCGCTGAAATTTTGCGAGAACCTTCAAAACCATGAATGTAATGATGACATTAAATTATAACACAAATTTTCGGGCCGATTTTTTTATAACAGAATAGAGAATGAAGCATGTATCTATGGGAGATAGCCCTACATTAGGGTCCTGTAGCGGTCTTCGAACATCTGAAGTTCTGAATAATCATCGTTTGGATTGGCCAGACCAGGTTTTGAAAGAGACCCTCCTGGCCCTATGAGCTACGACATTTTCCTTTTTGTAATCAAATATTGTAGGGATTTCTAAGAACAAGAGTGAATATCTTTGGAAACTAGTGGATGCGATTCTTCTTCAAGAGATCCACGCGGCTACAGTGTCTTGTCTTTTCGGAGTTATACCCACCTGGAATATTATTTCTTCAAAAACTTTAAAAAAATGGCCTTATCGAATTGAAGCTTGGTAACTAGTTGTAGAATATCGACATAAAGGCGTATGTGAAATTTTGTGAGAACCTTAGGTACCCCTATAAAATTACGAAAAAAAAAATGTTTCAAGCACTGACTTGAAGTCAGGAGCTTTTGCGCGTATGTTCTATTGTCGTGTGTTAATCGAATTTACTATAGTAAATTCTCCTGACTTCAAGTCAGTGCTTGTTTAGAGTAGTATAAAAAGTATTTTAATTTCAATAACACTTGATTCAATATTCAGAAGAAGTCCATTATATAAGATAAAAAAGAAATAAAATACCCCCTTTAACAATCAAACACGAAGGCTTATTGGCTTGTATAACGATCAAATTGCTCCATAATGCCAAAGTTATCGTGTTGGCATAATCAAATTGAATCAGTTGATTTGCTTTCGAGGTTCATCGACACATTCAGATTAATTCATTGCACCGTTTTTGGTGCATATCAATTTAATTCAACTTCTATATGTCATTGACAACAGTTAATTTCGTCCGCGATGATGAGCTCTCGAAATTGGCAGACGTGATCTGAACAGTAATCGAATCATAAGTAAAGATGTCGATTTCTTGTTCTTCTTTCTTCATATACTAAGAATAGTAATCATTAAAGGATACTGTGGGAGGTATACTCATTATTAAAAGGTTTTTTTCTGGGTTTTCTCTCCCAAACTCTGAAAAATATTTTATTACAACGCCTAGTTAATGAAACCACTTTTCTGATTAAAACCAAAACTTTAATGTTCGAATGTTCCACATAAAATTCGCTTTGTACAGCTTTACTTCAATGCCTTCTCGAAATTGACGAATTCTAATTCTGAATGCTGACTGAAAACCTTCGGTCTTCCGTCCGCTCTCTCCGCGGATCTCTTCATTCGTCAGCACTTATTCGTGCTCTCATATAAACACAACACAAGAGGTTACTGAACTGATTACTCCCAATTGATAATATTGGTATTCTTTCCTTTGGTACATTTTGGAAACACGAATGCGTGCACCAATTAATTATAATCATGTTAACAAACAAATTATCAACCTTAGTCCTTAAAACCAAATAGGTCCTTAATATTAGTTTATACTAAAAATACAACATTCATAACGATATAATATACAGGTGGTCCAATAATATAATATTCATAACAATTTATAATTTATAATTATTTTGTGATTTGCTTCTGCGTAAGAAACACAAGATATTTGTCAGAAGCAATCAATCGAACAATGTTGCCTAACAAACAACAACTAAACAACATCAACGAAGAAACAACTATATCGTAACGTTTCGGAGTCTATATCAGAGTCCTTCGTCAGACGCTTGATGAAAATCTTTAGAATTATTTTGTTGATAGTTATTGTGAAATTCAAGAATTGTCACATTGACAGTATTTGAAAATCATAGTTCCAAATTTAGCCAAATATGGTCAATACCAATTGAGCAATTTGCAAAATTGCATTCTCTGTTCAATAAAATACAAGTTGACTCCTTAAGTTTCCTTTTAGTATAATCTGGTTCTGTCATTAGAATCTTTGTATTACTCCAATCCATCATGTGATCTCCTTGGATTGTACATACATGTTCTGCTATTTTTGATTTCTGATGTATGTCTCTATTTCTCAAGTTATTCTTATGCTCTGACTTTCTTACTTCTACTGGTCTTGATGTTTCTCCTGTGTATGATTTACCACAAATACAAGTTATATTATATACACAGTTTTTTATTTTTGTTTTTCATTTATGGGTTTTGTTTTCGTTAACAAAGACCTAAGATCATTTTGTGTTTTGACCATCAGGCCGATTTTGCCCAATAAGGAACTTAACCGAGATATTTATCCCTCAACCCTACACTGAAAATTTTAACTGCCTAGCTCATTCCGTTCGAGAGTTATCGTGTCTACGGCCGGACCGGCCGGGCATAATCGATTTTGACCACGGATTCTTGATCAGTTAGTCGAACCAAATCGTTTGAGACCATTTTCATCCAAAAATTCGAAAATTACAGACATTTGGGCAAATTGATAAGCACTCTGTTCTAAGGAACAAGGGCGCCAAAAACTAAAATTGACCTTTCTGAGCGTTTTGCTAGAAAACATCCAATGACGCAGTTATGAATTTTGTTCCTTAGTTCATCCACACACTGTATGTCAAAGGGTTTCATTCGTTTTTGGTTGAAACCGAAAACGAACCGAGCCGTATGCATGTAAAACAAGCCTAACCCAGTAACCCATAATGATCCTGCAAACCATCATGACCATTCACTTCACTTGGCACGTGAGATTTATTTGTTGCAGTTTTCTTATGCTAGACGCCTAGACATACCGCAATGATATTCGGTTCAGTAGTCTAAGAATGAGAGAATGTCATTCAAAATATTCAAGCAGCAATACATCAAAAATGGTTTATACAATATTACATCGAAGTTCTCTAAAACAAATCATAGATGTACATGAAAGTTCTTCGAATCGACCTCATTCAATGTTGGCCATGCAGCGACATCCTCTCACAGATTTTTTTTCGATTTCTTCGTCTTGTGGCTCTTAACTTCGGACACGGCGTGTTTAAAACTTTGCACGCTGCTGCAATTTTCACTTTGCTGCTCTTCCTCGTTCGACATCCTCAAGTAATGCATGAAACCGTCCCAACTTTTCGTTATTTTGTCTTGTAACTCTATGAACTGCTTACTCATTTCGATCCTCAGCTGATAGAATTCCGCCAGCATTTTGTCTTCGATTTTCCTCTTGTACTGCATTAGATACTCGTCGAGGTCCGCTGCGAATTTGTTGAATTCCTCGCAGGAAACGGAATTCTTTTGAATGTCTATTTGAGAAGCGCTGGGAGGGAGCGTGTCGTGCAAATATATATTTTCCAGATCTTTCATTTCGCCTGCAATCGACATTATTGTACTGCTGGTGGGTGAAAAGTCGGGGTTGAAGTCCCCCGCAGAAGCCGGTGGTGGTTTATTCACCGCCTCGATATTATGTCTTTGATTTTTCATCTCGAGCAATTCGCTGCCTTTCGTGGTCGGTCTGCTGCTTACTGGAGATGACGAAGATGGTTGAAAACATATTTTCCGCACTGCGCCGTTATAGGCAACAACTGTGTTTAATGGTGAGGTCATTTGTCTTCGATCGTACGACCTGAGTTGGCCGTCACTTGTACCGATCGCCATTTCATAAGAATTATGAAGAAGAGCCAAGCTGGAAATTGGAACATTGAGGTTGTAACAGGAAACGTACTCGCTACTTCGCAGATCGTAGTTGATGAATTTTCCGTCCAACCCGACGCTTATTACGTGTTCGCCGTGGAATGCCAAATCTGAAAAATAAATGTCATTCAGAGTCGTAAAGTTCATTATTGAAAGGTTTTTTTCTGGGTTTTCTCTCCCAACCTCTGAAAAATATCCATAAAATAAAAATTAAAAAAAAAACTATCAACAAAATAATTCTAAAGATTTTCATTAAGCGTCTGACGAAGGAGTCGAATATTGACTCCGAAACGTTACGATATAGTTGTTTCTTCGTTGATGTTGTTTCGTTGTTGTTTGTTAGGCAACATTGTTCAATTGATTGCTTCTGACAAATATCTTGTGTTTCTTACGCAGAAGCAAATCACTAAATAATTAATTTTTATTTTATAGATATTTTTCAGAGTTTGGGAGAGAAAACCCAGAAAAAGAATTTCAATAATGAGTATACCTCCCACAGTATCCTTTAATGATTTCGTAAAGTTTAGTCTTTATTTTGATCTCTACCGCGATTTTTCAGTCACTGAAATCTATACAGGGTGAGTCTTCAAGTTGTACAGTAATTTAAACCATAGTAAATTTTCATGCTTCATTGTTAGATAAAGAAATGTAATGCTCGAAGTTCAAAACAATATACAGGCTGTCTCAACGAAAATTTGCCCCCCCCCCCCAGAACTCATCGAATTCCCATCAAGAGTTTGTTCCGAAAAAACCACCCCCATGAAGGTGGCATTTTTTGAATAGGGAAGAGATGTCGAGTGTTAGTTAGTTTGAAAGTTATTTATGTTCTGGAATTTTCAAAATCTGTTCATTATTCACGAAATAATGTAATAATTGAACTCACTGTCAAAAGGTGATGTTGAACAGACAGTTGAACCGCCAAACTCAAGAACCTAAGAGTTTCGAAAAATCCAAAAATTATTTTCAAGTTCTGTATTAGGGAGAAATAATTCCTATGACAACATTATTCCGAAAAAAACACCTGATGGTGGCAACAACCCCCACCATTTTTTGGATAGGGAGGAGTTGTTGGATGTGGTTTATTTAAGAAGTTTTTTTCTGTTCCCTAAATATCACAGTAGAAATTTTCAATTTTTTTTATTTAATGGTGGAACAATTTGAATTTTTGAAAGTTTTTACTTTAAAAACATTCGATTATCTTATCGTTCATGATCAGAAAATGTGTGAGACAATTCATTACATTATACTATTTTTTTGAAGATTCTTTCTCAAATGTCTTTCAGTCTTTCGTTTATGCATCATAATTTGGTTTGAGACTTACTTAGTGGGCGAAAACCACCAATATATTAAGCATTTGAAATGCTTCTCGAGTTTGGGCGGTTCAACTGTCTGTTCAACATCACCTTTTGACGGTAAAGTACAATTATTACAATATTTCGTAAATAATGAACCGATTTTGAAAATTTTAACTGCGTTGTGTACAGATCATAATTAACTTCCAAACTAACAAACACTCGACATCTATTTCCTATTCAAAAAATGTTGAGGGTTGATTCCACCTTCATGGGGGTGTTTTTTCGGAACAAACTCATGATGGAAGTTCGTCCCCCTCAAAACAGAATCTGAGCTGTTTTTTAAAAAGTTCAAAAATTCTTCGTTTCTGAGTTCTGAAGTTCGTTGGACACCCTGTATGATAGACCAGGGTCGATAATTTTTGAAACCGAAAAACCTTATAGTAGAATAAAACCCGTTGTAAAAGGAAGAGAAGATAACAAAAATGATCGAAAAAATAATTTACGGGTGATTTGAGGTCGGGAAGGGGAAGGGGGCGAGTTTTAAGGGTAAAAAACGATTTATCTCGATTTTCAGCAAAACTACGAGTCCTATAGAAAAAAGTTAAAAGCAAACTTGTAGGTAATGAAAAGATCTACAACTTTTGTATTCACACTTTTTCCTCATAATCTCAAAATGTATGTGAAAAATTCAAATAACCACGTTTTGTTTTTAATTTTTATCTTTTACAAAAAAAAAATTTTTTCACCAAATTTGGCAAAAACTTTACTTTTTATGTCCCAAATACACTGTGATTTTTTGGATTTAAAATATTTTTTTTCACCTTAATTTGACTCAATATCCAAAAAGCAGCCTAATTTTCAATCAAAAATTCTCACGTCAAAATATCTGCTTTTTTAAAAAGTAGGCGGGCTTTTTGTTCGTTGAAATCTCTACTTTCTGATGGTCCGAAAAAAATATACATTACTATGGTAAACTCTCAGAAAAGTTAATACCTATATAATAAGATACTAACAGTATTCTGATAAAGTTGTAGAATCTTCTCTAAATTATTTGCGTAGATGCTTATTTATTGCTATTTTGATATAACTTATACACCTGAGTGACCTACGTAAAATCTTAGCCCATCAAAAGTTATCTCATAGAGAATTGGGCAGAGGGCTCTTAGGGTGTGGGCCTTATTACCAGTTATTTCGAAGCATTTTCTGAGAAAATTTACCATATTACTGTATATTTTTTTTAGACCGTCAGAAAGTAGAGATTTCAACGAACAAAAAGCCCACCTACTTTTCTAAAAAAGCAGATATTTTGACGTGAGAATTATTGATTGAAAATTAGGCTGCTTTTTCGATAAGAAATCAAATTAAGATGAAAACAAAATTTTGAATCCAAAAAATTACAGTGTATTTGGGACATAAAAACGTACGTTTTTAGCAAATTCAATGAAAAATAATAAAAATTGTAAAAGATAAAAATTAAAAACCAAAATCGAGGTTATTTGAATTTTTCACATAAATTTTGAGGTTATGTGGAAAAAGTGTAAATACAAAAGTTGTAGATCTTTTCATTACCTACAACTTTGCCTCTTAACTTTTTTCCATAGGACTTGTATTTTTGCCGGAAATCGAGATAAACCTTTTTTACCCTTGAAAACTCACCCCCTTCCCCTTTCCGAACTCAGATCTCCCGTAAATTATTTTTCCTATCATTTTTGTTATATTCTCTTCCTTTTCCAATGGATTTCATTGTACTATAATTTTGTTTCACTTTTTACCATTTTTAAAGGCTTCGACCCTGGTCTATGAATCAAAACACCAATATCTTTATCGCTTCAAACTGGATCACATAGTTTCATCAATCCCGATCGAATTTCATCGAAATGAGAGCGCAGTCGAAACGATCCCTACCAACATTGTTTATCTGCTTTACGTGGTTCAATAACTCTAACCCATTACACTGGTGACATTCAATTCACATCATCTGAAATTATCTATTAATCGTTGAATAGAATCGTTTTAGAACGATAATTACGCGGAGATAATGGTGTTCGTATGGCGGAAATCACGATTACTCTGAGCTCTTAGCTTAGGGCCTTGCTTGAAGCGTCTTCGCTTCGAAGTTGCGGATGAAATAGATTGCCACAATATTAGTGATTCTTTCTAGCACTAGAAGTATACTGATCCACAAAAGTTAAGGAAGTTCACAAATTTTTGACCGTTTCAAAAGTTGCCGATTCTTTTCCACCAAATGTTCATTTATGAGAAATCAAATGTTTACTCTCTTATATCTGAATGGTTTCTTAGCCCTTCGTTTGACTTTTTCAGTTTTAGACAAGTTCTTGTCGTTTGCGTTTCTGAGAATTTTAGATCAGTTATTGTTTCACGTTCTTACACTCAACTTTGATTCAATATCTGAAAATTTGTTTTGCAATAATGCCTAGACGTAAATTTAGTGCTTAGGGCTATTGTGATGGTGGTGAGACCACAAATCACTTACGGCAGCATTGCTTGGTGGGAGTGTACTGTAAAAGTGCGGTCTCAGCTGAAGCTTGCAAAAATTCAGAGATCTGCGTGCTTGATGGTGACAGGGGCTTTTCGCTCCACCCCCACCTCAGCCATGGAACGCCTAATGGACCTCGCCCCTCTTCACCTGGTGATCAGGAGCGTGGCCCGGATGGCGACATACAGACTTCTGCATACGGCTCACAATGAGCCAGATGCGATCGGCTACGCGCCTAGTTCTCTGCAGGCTGAATTGGAGGCCAATGAGATAATGGGCATGCGATCGGACGTATCTAAAACCAGAACCTACACAGAGTGGCCCCACCGAGTCGTTTCTCCCAGCAGAGACGACTGGGCCGTCTCAGAGACCCGACTGCTTGAGGGTCCCTGCTGGTTCACAGATGGCTCCGCTACCACCCAAGGGGTGGGAGCGGGAGTCAGCGGTTGCAGAATTGCTAGGGGTGAATCCATCAGCCTGGTAGTTTTGCGACTGTCTTTCAAGCAGAAATTCTCGCCATTGATCACTGTGCGAAGCTCATACTTGAGAAAGGTTGGGCTCACGGATCAATCAAGATCCTATCGGATAGCCAAGCTGCCTTGAAGGCCTTGACTTCATACAAATGCAAATCCCTGGTTGTGCAGGATTGCCGGACCACACTCGCTGAACTTGGAGGGCGCTGCAGGATGCAGCTCTTGTGGGTCCCGTGCCACTCGGGCATAAAGGGTAATGAGATGGCCGACTCATTGGCGGCTCGGGGGGCTTCCATGGGGCTCATTGGACATGAATCGGCCCGTGGTATCTCTCTCAGAGCAGCGGTGAAGGAAAACAACAGATGGGAAGGTCCAAAAAATCTGGAGCAGCATACCTGGACACAGACATGCTCGCTCAACAATTACTGGCCCATCAGCTGAAAGAGCCAGACAATGGCTCAAATTCTCTAGGGTGGACCTGAGAATCCTTACAGCTGTATACACGGGTCATCGTGGCCTCAGGAAACACCTCAATACAATGGGGTTGACTGAAGACTCCGAGGGCAGACTTTGCCTGAGTACGACGAGTCTATCGAACACATCATGTGTGACTGCCCCGCTGTGGACAGGATCAGATTGGAGGAACTAGGAGCCCACAAACTGACACTGAGGAAACTGTACAAGTTCTCAGCCACCAGACTCATATCCCTCATCAAGAGACTTAAGGTTGTGGGTGAAAAATAGATTACATACTACAGGTGTGCCACAATAGACCGATTGCTCGCAGTGGAGGGGCGGGTTCCGTCTGCCCAGCACAACCCATATAATAATAAATAGGGCTATTGGTATGATAGAGGCTGGACGTAATCAGAGAGATGTTGCTAATTTTTTTCAAGATAGTGAAAGCGTCGTTTCCCGGCTCGTCCATTGATATCGAGAAACTGCAAACGTAACCCAAAGACCGAGAAGTGGACGCCCAAGATTCTCCACCCCTGCACAAGATCCGTTTCTGACTGTGTCTACCCGTAGAGATCCTTTAAGTACTTCTCGAATCATGCACCATCGCCTTTTGAACGCTATTGGTGTTTTGCTTACGATTGGAACAGTTCATCGAAGACTTCGAGACGTTAATCTACATTCTCGCTTCATTCTGACTAACACAGAATCATATACGACTTCTATTGGAATGGGCCAATGAGCAGCGTGAATTGGAACGATCATTGGATTTCACAGATGAGTCGAGATATACGGTCGATTTTTGCATAGTCAGCGTGTTCGGTTATGGATTCATCCTCTGGTGCCCAGACATCGCAGATCGGTTCAGGAAGTTCATCCGTTCAGAGGTGGTACAGTTACTTTTTGGGGAGGCATTTGTTTCAATGGAAGTGCAGATTCATTGGTGCTTGATCCTGCTATGAATGGGTAGATTAACATTGAGCAAGTCATGGACTATATTATTATGTAATCCTTCGACTCTATCGTCGGTTGAAAATAGATATCATCTAAGTTAAGATACCCATAAATTCAAGAGTAGTTTTCTGTAGGATCTGTCAATTTTCTCGTTGCAGCAATATAAATATCAGATACCTATGATGTTTTTCCACACCTTCTTCTCACACCCTCGTTTCAATAATAAACTGAATATAATAACAAACCTTGTAAATGACCTAACTATTCATCAGAGAGAATCTGAAATAACACTAGGCATCTCATCAAAAGAATTTAATTGATTTATCAGATCTAATAGTCGGAAACATGTTTAGGGGTCTAAATATATCAGGATTTATTGATCCTTTTTCGTCTGTTTTCGGCCACAAAATTCCGACGTTGCGAAACATAATGTCCTAATTATTGATATCCGCATGAATTATGGGTTTTGTATCGATTTGTCGATTTGCATTAGTCCGAAACAAAAACTGATGCATCATTTGTACAAAATACGGCGGGAAATCTGAATTTATTTTTGCTGGGACCATGTGATCGAAAATAGTCCGAATTATCTGAATAAGTGATGACTTCACACCTCAGTAGTTCCGTGGTGTTTTGCGATTTGAAGTCTATCATTCATTACAATATTAAGTGAATCCCATACAATACTTAAATTCTTTCACTATTCATATATGATTTTATTGTTGATACTCAGTATTTTGTATGGAATGCTGAGCACAGGTAAAACTGAAGGGAAAAACATACGGGTAATTTAGTTAATGAACAATTAGATCTCAATTTTTATCCCTTACTAAACTTGTTTAAATAGAGAAAAAATGTATAAAAGGGGTAGGAAGGAATTATTTTAAATGTTCATAATGTTTACTGGAAGTGTAAGATTATGTAATTAGTTTTTAATAAGTCTTAAGAAGAAAAAGTGGAAAAGCTCTGTGGACAGGGGCTTTGGCGCTATTGTCAAACTACTAGCGAGTACTTATTCAAACTTTGATAAATCATATCTCCGAAAGTATTGATTTGTTGAGTTGAAAATGATATCAATGAATTATTACGATAGAATTGCATCATAAAAAATTTAATTCAAACCGTATAGCTCTATGACTCACCTCTTATGTTGGATTTACATACATCAGCAAACTATAATTAGCGCGAGGTTACACGGTCAATCTGTTATCAATCTGACATCAATCTTGCCATCAATCCAGAAAATCAGTCCATCAGTCTACCCGTATACGCGTTTCCCGTCAATCTGACATCAATCCATGATTGATTACAGATTAACCGTGTAACCTTCGTCATAGAACATTCTATGAAATCATAAAATTACGATTAATTATTGAAAATCTAAAAAATCATATCTCCGAAAGTATTCATTTTTTTCGATACTCCGAAACCCCCAGGCCATTTTACCCAATAACGAACTTAACCGAGATATTCATCTCCCCAGCCTATTCTGAAAATGCCGACTTAATAGCTCATTCCGTTCGAGAGTTATCGTGTTAACGGCCGGACGCTTAGACAGAATCGATTTTGACAACGGATTCTTGATCAGTGAGTCTAACCAAAACGTTTAAGACCATTTTCAGTAGTGTCCGACCGAAACTGGTATTTCAGCCGAAACCGAAACCGAACTTTCGGCCAGGGTCTCAGTTTCGGCCGAAACCGAAACTTTATATTTCATACTGAAATCTACTGTATTTTTTTACAATTTTATTCGCATATACATAAGAATAGTTAAGGAGTGTTAAATAAAATAAAAAGACATTTTTTGAGATCTTTATTTATTATTTTGGTATTACCAAGTTATCAAAATAATCAGTCGAAGTATACAGGGTGATTCCAAATCAGACGTGAACCCTAGAGGAGGTGTTAGTATCAATCATTTGCTGTGGTTCGAGCCATTTTTATTGATGACCAAAAATCAACGGTTTCCGAGATATTTAAGTACCGTAGCCGGGGGTTACTTTGAACAAGTTTTGCATCAATTTCACTGCAGCGCAAACATTTCTGCAGATATTTGAAAAATGTTTTAACCAATCGATGGCTTATTATCTCAGCTTCTTTTTTCCGTTTGTACGACTCGATTATCTTCAATAGAAGTTGGTGGGGGCATATTTCTTTTTGTTCAGAATTAACCCCTTAAGAAGGGGTTACTTTGAACAAGAGTGCGTTTACCGTAGAAAACGCTAGTTTTGGGCGCCCTGTTCATAGAAACCCCTTGAATATGAAAGTATGAGTTTTTACAAGAATAATGTCTCCTGATAATTAGGTTTTCCTTCACGGTTTAGCTCGTGAACCCTTGGCAATGCTTATTTTTTCATCGAAATGCTCCTAAAAATGTTAATTCGGTTTTTTTTCGCTGGGTTTACTCAATAATGCACAAATAAACAGAAAAATTATAACTTTATTGAAAACATTTACATCTCTCATGGAGCATGGGAAGCCGTAGATACCAACTGCCACTATGTGCGCGCACAGAAGTTTTTCCTCTTCAGCCGAAATTACGGTTGGACGTCCTGGCGATTTCGCCACAATTGAGAGGTTAGCGTCTGCTGCGTTTGTTTTCGCCGCCTTCATGTACATGCAAATCGTTCCAGTGGGAATGTTGAATCTAAAACAAGAAAATATTCGTAACTAGGAACAACAATGGATTTGATTGAGCTCTAGTAGGTACCTACGTAAACAGAAAAAAAACTCACTCAGTAGAAGCAGCCCTGATAGTTGATTTTCTAGCTAAACACTTATCTACTGCCTTGGCAAGGATTTGTGGTGAATAATTTCGGTCATCCGAGCTCCCAACTTGCGAATATAAGTTCGCGGCATGTTGGCTTGCCCCTAATGAACAAAAAGTAGACGAAAGCGTGATGTTCAAAGTAACCCCTCAAAGTTCCTGTTTTTTATTCGATTAGACATATAAAATCAACGAAATGAGTTATTGTTAGAGATATGAAACAATAAAGAAAATGCTGCCAATAGATTGATAACAAATATATAACTTACCTGAAACGGTATTTCACAGCCCGATCACTGTGGCGGAGGAGGTTTGAGGATTGTTCTCAGAACAGCTGATTTCACCATTCCGATAAAAAGGCGCGCAGTGGCTCAGGTTAGCCAACCTGACATCGTTTCGCGATCGCAGCGCCGTCTACATGTGATCATTGACTGTTGAGTACCAACTAGAGGTCGCTAGCTTGTGAACTAAGCGCGCTATGAGGATTTTTGATTTTACAACATATCTGTTCGAAGTAACCCCTTGTGTTCAGAGTAACCCCCGGTTACGGTACTGGTTCTGTTGAAAAAGATTTGAAAGGAGATATAGCAAGCAAATAGAGGAAAATAACGAATTCAATATTTTTTTGTTGCAACTAAGCTCGAAATTACATTAGAAAATGTATTCATAAATTATGTTCCACCATTCCATAGGATAGCACGTGCCGTATTTCTGAGGTCTTCTGTTGATATTTTCCGCCTGAAATTTACTCACGCTGTCTTTTGATACACATTCACTATTTTAAATGTCGGACATTCAAAAGGTTGCTTATAAAAAATCTGCTGAAACGAAACTAGTTAAGCAATCTAACGAAATCTCTTAGAGAATGAAGAAGGAATTTGGCAAGTTTTTAAAATAATTTTGGCATACAAAATTGTGAAATTCGAAAGTTGCAGACAAATTGATATTAGAAATTGATTTTTCATTTATTCATATACCACATTTCAAATCATACTAATTCTTTTTCAACCTCTTATACAGCATAGTTTTGCTTTTTTCGTACATATCATATTCTTTTCTGATGAAATCGAAACAAAATTATCACCAAATTTGGTCAACGTAGAAAAAATTGACGAAATATGTACTATAAGTTCAGAAATCTTTTAAAAATCACCCAAACTCCAAAAACCGTTGATTTTCGGTTAGTAATAAATATAGATTAAACAACAGCTAATGAGACATACTCCAAGTTTCACGTCTTAGTTGGAATCACCCTATGTAATCTAATTAATAATCATTAAAGTGAATTCTCATGAATTCTCAGTCTTAACAAAGATAGATCACAATAACTCGTACGACAATTATGTATTTCTACTTATAACTCCCGGTCAAACGACCAGGTTGATTCACGAACATTCAAGTTTCGGCCCTTTTGGGCCGAAACCGAAACTAAGGCCGAAACAAGATTTCTTGGCCGAAACTGGCTGAAACCGAAACCGAACTTTCGGTCGGTCACTAATTTTCAGCCAAACATTCAACAACAAATTGATAAGCACTATGTTCCGAGGAACAAGAGCGCCAAAAAGAGCTAGCTAGCCCAAAATCATGAAAAATATTCGTGTTCTTATTTTATTTTTGCGCGCATGTTCTAGGGAACAGCGTGCTCTCATTTTGTTCAAAAAATGTTTGTAATTTTCGAATTTTTTGTTTAAAACGTTCTCAAAGAATTGGGTTTGACCCAATGGTTTATAATTCGAGGTCAAATTCCATTCTGTCCGGGCGGCCGGCCGTTGCCACGATAACTTTCGAACAGAAAGAGATAGCAACTTGTTATACCCATCGTGTTTCAAAAATTATCGATCCTGGTCTATAATGGATTGGAGTAAAACGAAGATTCTGATGACAGAGTCTGATTTTATTAAAAGGATACTTAAACGAGTCAGGAGCGTATTTACAAGTAGGCTATGTAGGCTGCAGCCTAGAGCGGCAAATTTTCAGGGCCTTTCAGGGGCGGCAGCAAATTTTCAGGGCCAGCAATAGAGGGGGCAGTGGCGGATCCAGCTCTTAAGATAAGGGGGGTCACGGTCAGATGGTTTACACACCAGCCATATTTCTATGATCCGCCCTTGAGAGGGGGTGGGGTGACAGATATACTTCAGCCTATAGGCGGCATAGTTTCAAATCTGGCCCTGTTAGGAGTCAACTTGTATTTTGTTGAACAAAGAATGCAATTTTGAAAATTGCTCAATTAGAATCGACCATATTAGTCAAATGCAGCCCATACACGCTCAATATTATTGTACAATATTTTGGTTCGTGCAATATAATTGATCGTGTGTGAGCGATATTGAAAGGTTGAGCAATGGCGCAATATATTGCACAACCATAAATTTCACTTCCATAGGATACAATCTATTGCACCAACCAACATATTGTACAATAATATTGACCGTCTAGGGGCCACCGACAATATATTGTGCAATCCACATTGCACAATAATATTGAGCGTGTATGGGCCGCTTAGGAGCCAGTGGCCGGCAGACAACACATATTTTAGGAAATTCTGAAATTTCCCCAGTTAGTCTATGGTATCTACCATTTATATTAATTGGAGGATAGCTAAGCCTAGTTGCGGTGGCTTCAGCGTCTCTCAGGTATTATAGGTGAGATAATTTCACAATCAAGTATTTTAGGAAACTTGAAATTCATATGTATGTTATTCTCGACAGTATTATAAGCTTATATTTTTCAAGGCAGAAAGGCCCGTCGGTTGCTTCGACCTGGCAGACGGTAAAATCTTTCCTTCTGGGTGCTTATATCTGTGTATGTATATAGATATGTCGTATCAACACCTCCTAAAAAGTAAAATGTAAGAGGTTTTGGTAGTATACGGAGAAATTTCTTTTCTATGGTCTTTGATTTGGTACTGTCAAACATTGTCATGGATTCATGTAGTGAACACATAAACGTACATATTATTAGCAAAGAATGATCTATTTTATTGAAGTTAATTTAATCATTAGAGGAGTTTTTCGAGTGAAATGAAGTGCGTTTTGTCCCGCCCATTAAGCAGACAAAGTGTTTTTATTCATTGAAGAAACGTCTGCTTTCCTAAAATACTTTTTCAGATCGTTTAAGTATCACACCTGTACTGTATGCCCGAGCCTTGCTCATGGATCAATTCAAGCGAAGTAAAGAAGTACCTGAAAGTAGGAGAGATATAGAATATAGCGTACGGGAAGGAACTAAATTGAAGGTACCACATATGAAGAAAACCATAGGACAAAGAACTTTTACTAACCTTGGTCCACTCCTTTATAATTGAATACCACTTGAATTGAGAAGCAGTAGATCATCGCATATATTCAAGAGGTTAATAAGGCATTGGATATGGCAAAGAGGAAGAGCGGAAAAAGAGAAGTTCTTGAATAGGAACAACTTTTGTTGAGGAAGTTCTCTGGAATAAGGGAAATTGATTTGGAGAATGGAATGTTCGATGGAGGAAGATCACCTATATTGAAATAAATCTCACGCACAAGTAGAGACTTTTGTGAGACACTGTTATCATTATCATTATTATTGTATAGGTATTGTTTGTTTGTTCACGATAGAACATTATTTTGTTTGATTGTTAATTAGTAGAATTTGAAGTTATTATTATTATATAATTATTATTATTGTTATACTTGAGGGACGCCGAAGCCACCGCAACTTGGCTTTGCTATCCCCCATTTCATATATAGTTGGTACCATAGATTAACTGGGGAAATTTCTGGCTTTCCTTAAATATGTGTTATATGCCGGCCACTGTCTCTTAGGCTATATTTGGTTGAATGTGTTGAAGGAGTTGGAACTTTGAAATTTCTAAGCTGAGTGCTATAATCTTCAAAGACAGTCAATGTGACAATTTTCGAGTTTCAGAATAACTACCAAAGAAAAATCATTCTGAAGCTTTCCGCCTGGTGTTTGACGAAGGAGTCTAATTTAGACTCCGAAACGTTACGAAATAGTTATTTTATCCTTGATGTTGTTTCGTTATTGTTTGTTAGGCAACATTGTTCTTATATATTGCTTTTGACAAATATCTTGTTGGCGCTCTTTTTCCTCGGATCAGAGTGCTGATCAATTTGCCCAAATGTCTGTAAAATTCGAATTTTTGGCTGAAAATGGTCTTAAACGATTTGGTTCGACTCACTGGTCAAGAATACGTGGTTGAAATCGATCCTGTCCGGCCGGCCGTTAACACGATACTCGAACGGAATGAGCTAGACAGTTGAAATTTTCAGAATAGGTTTGGCTAAGTTCGTTATTGGGCAAAATCGGTCAGATGGTTTGGGAGTAACAAAAAAAAAATTTTTACATTACAAATTTCAAAATAAGTTTTTCACAAGACGCAGTTTCACCATAGGAATCCATTGATTTCATTTTTAACTCTAACAAGCTAATACTTTCGGAGATATTCCAAATTTCAATAATAAATCGTACTTCTGTGTTTTCACAGAATGCGATAATTATTCTATCTATGAATTATTATAATATGATCTGTGTTTTATTTATTATTTATTATTATTGATAAGGGGGTTACGTTGCACCGCGACCTTGAGATCTATTGTGCCCCCCAACAGAGCTGTTCTCACCATTACGCCATCTACAGCTCGCCCTCCAGTTCCAGAGTATAAATGAACCTCAATATCTGGGAAGGCTTCAAGGATATTATGTCTTCACTCCTACAAGTTTCCTGTCCAAAGCATTCCTTTCGCTGACTTGCAATGGCGAGGCATTCTGTAACAAGGTGAAGAGGAGTTTCTTCCTCCTCCCCACAGAATCTGCACTCGTCAGTATCTGATAAACCTATTCTCATCAAATGCTTCCTGAGGCGACAGTGTCCTGTGAGGAAGCCAGTGACCAGGTGTAACTTATTCTTGCAGAGATCCAGATACCTTTTGGATCTCACTTCTTTAAAGTTCCTAAGGAACTTTTTGGAATGAACCAAACCTGGAAGATTCCGCCAGAGTGTCTCTCTTTTGGTTTCCTCCTTCTCCAGAAACTCTTTCTTGTAGGTGCATTTTCCTATACCGCAGAAAGGTTCTGGGCCGATAAAAGGAGTTCGTGCTGCCTTTCTGGCAAGTGTATCGGCCTCTTCGTTCCCCTTGACTCCCGAGTGACCGGGGACCCAGACTAAAAAGACCTTATTATTCTTGCCAATTTCATTTAGTTTTCTTCGGCACTCCCATATCAACTTTGAATCGATGGCATGGGAGCTCAGTGCTTTGATAACAGATTGACTATCCGAATGGATTGCTATGTCGCATTTCTGATATTTTCTTTCTAGGTTAATATCTGCACATCTTTCGATTGCGAGTAATTCTGCCTGGAAGATACTCAAACGGGAGCCTACCGACAGTGCGCACTTGGTGCCTGTCCCATATACCCCAGCGCCAGCTCCCGTCGTGGTTTTTGAGCCATCTGTGTACCATTTTATGGTATTTTCTTTGAAAGTCTGGGTGGTGAACTCCCTTTCCCATTCTTCCTTTCTACTTATCATCGTGGTGAAGTTCTTCTCAATGCTTACTTTTTTGACCATTGCATCACTAGGAAGGTTCACTGATGGGATGTACTTAGTCAGAGAGGTCCAGGCTCTCTGACATTTAATCCTCTCAGTTCCTGTACCTTCCTTAGATATTCTGAGGGTGGCCTCATGGGCTAACCTCTCAATCACTAGATGCAGAGGTGAGAGATCTGTGATGATCTCAAGTGCCCTGGTTGGACACGTTCTCATAGCTCCCGTGATGCACACACAAGCTATGATCTGTGTTGATACATGTCAACTTATTTTCCTGAGACATGATATGTCAAATTTTTATATTTAATGCCCATGGTTAATCCATATGATGATGGGAATGGTAATGGTAAGTTAATAATATTGAGTTCAGAATATCTCCAGTAAAAACAAAACTGAAATATTGGCTAAAATTTCAATTGATATAATATAATTTTCAGAGTGGATTTGAGGAAAAAATATACCTATCGTTCATTATAGAATTGAGGAACGAATATTTCGGATGAGTTCGTTGTTGGGTAGAATTGGTCTATTGGTTTTGAATTAATAATTTTTGGCATTCTTGTTGAATTTAAATTCTTTTATGATGTTTGAATTTAATTTCTGCTATTATGAAGTTCTATCATAAGAATCCATCGATATAATTCCCAACTCTTACCAATACTTTCGAAGATATGATTTGTCAAAGTTTGAAGAAGAGCGCCAAAGCTCCTGTCCACAGGGCTTGAACCAATTTTTTTTCATAGTTTAGAGAAAACCCAGAAAGGAACCATTCAGTAATTGATTTTGTAATCTTTTAATTCATCAACTGATTCGTCGTATGAATTTTTCATAGCAAATGTCTGAGCAATTTCGAAGCTATTGAATCTATTCACTAACCATTCGGCAAGATTGTTGGTAGGAGAACTTAAATACCCTTTCATTAAGTTTCCTGACTGCCCATCTTTCTCCCCTCCCCTCAATAAGACGCCATCGCGCGAATTCCTGTCGACATTGAAAATTCCAGAACCTTCAAAATACCAACGAGGTGAAAATAACTCGCCCTAATTTTCGTTAATACCTGTTATCGCCCCAGTGTGATCTCTTCCGGTGACTAGCGCGGCTCCGTTTGCCGTATCCCAAACGCTCATTGTTCCCTCCTTGCTCGCCGCCGCCAGCATATCGGACTGAATTTTATTGAACGTCATGGCTGAGAGGGAATGGGAATAAGGAACCAAGTAACTGGCGCAGGGTTGCGGATTCGACGTATACAGGACGACTTGCCCGTTGGCGCATCCTGCGGCGAGACAGGTGTCCTCGAAGGCAAAGTCCAGGAAATTAACTGAAGACGGAACGGCTTGATACTCGTTAATTATCCTCTTCTTCTTCAGGTCGTAAATGCAAACGGTGCCGTCCAGGGTTCCGAAAGCTACGGACGTGTTACTCGTGTTGGCGAACGCTCCAGACCTGGCGGGGATATTCTTGAGGATTGCGCTCGGGTTCAACCTGTTTTCTATTTGGAAAGCAACCGATAGCACCAGGGGGTTTTCCTTGTTTTTAACGACGACCAAAAATTTGCCGTCGCTGCTCCACGAGATTGTTTTTATGGCCACGCAGTCCTCGGGCGTTTCGTACACTCCTGCGAGGGTCATTCCGGGCCAGTTATATAGTTTCAAGTCTTTAGAACAAGTTGCCAAAGTCATTTTGATGGGGGATACTCGGAATTTCCTGATTTTTGTTGACCTTTCAGTCCCGGGCGGATACTAGAAAAGACGTTTTATATCGGTTTTCCGACGTCAAAGCATTGAAAAAGTTTATTGCGTGGCAACATGGAATTATATTTTCATAGCTTTGGTTGACTAGAATCGTTTTCTCTATTCCTTGAAAATCACAGGATTCATGGCGATTTCCATTGACACGCGCGGAGCACTCGAAATCGATCTCATCTGTCATGCATGTGTCCAAATGAACCGAAAATATCTGTCAAATATGACTCCGAGTGATCCGAGCGTGTCAATGGAAATCGCCATTAGTTGAATAAACGTCATTGGGGGTTAACATAGACAAACATAATAAGATAATATGTACATATATATGCCCAAATGTCTGTTATTTTCGTATTTTTGGCTGAAAATGGTCTTGATCTAACCAGTGGTTTGACCCACTGATCAAGAATCCGTGGTCGAAAACGATTCTGTCCGGCCGGCCGTTAACACGATAACTCTCGAACGGAATGAGCTAGACAGTTGAAATTTTCAGAGTAGGTTTGAGGGATAAATTCGTTATTGGGCAAAATCGGTCTAATAGTTTCGCAGTAACGAAAAAAAATTCTTTTTTTTTACATTACAACTTTTGAATTCAATTTTTTTTAGGATGCAGTTTCATCATAAGAATCCATTGTTATCATTTTCAACTCTAACAAGCTAATACTTTCGGAGATATGATGTTTCAAAATTTCAATAATACATCGTAAGTTCTATGTATTCACAGAATGTCAACACAGAATCTATCTGTGTTCACTGTTCATAAATGTCATCTTTTCTAGCTATTAGAGATTGTCAATTCGAAGTTTGAAAATATTTTCTGTTGGAAAACAAGTATCCGAATCTTGAATTTGTGTATTTATAAAAGTTTTGAAACCGAAAATAATATTGACTGATTACATATTGAATAATTTATGTATGATTATTGGGGATGATGTTTCAGAAGATTTAGAATTGGATCATTTTAAGGATGTAGTTTATGAAGGCAATAGGAAAGTAGAACATAATGGAATCATCAAAAGAAATTACTGTTCGTTGACCACTGAGGTTAATGTTACCTTTTACTTCCTTAAGTTGTGAGACATGTTCCTATATACAGTATTTTCATAATGTTGCTGGCAAAAAAATGCTGAAATATGGATCTACCCTTGTGTATCAATAATTTTTTCTTGAGTTAAGGTCCATAATACAGAAAAGAATGTGTAAATGGTATGAACTATTAAATTTTAAATTATGAAAAGAGGATAGTATTAAAATTAATTAATCTATTAAAATAATTTGTTCGTCAGCCTCTACCTACTCAAATATCAGGAATAAATGGACAATCTGCTATGATTATCTCCAGCCTCGCTCTAGACATTTCGATGATATTTTCCTTAGGTATTTCGAGTTGTGAAAACTATGCCCCGAGTGTAAGTTGCAACAACCCATTCCACGAGGTTGAATCATTGCAGATTGCTCATTTAATCTTAATAAATAAATTTAATGTCAATTTTTGAAGCATCAAAGCATTGCAGATTACTCTTTTTTTCAAATGATAATTTTTGAAGCATTTTTTTTAAACGACACTTTTTTTTAATTTAATTTCTTTCATGATGCAGTTCTATCATAAGAATCAATTGATATAATTCCCAACTCTGAGAAACCAATACTTTCGGAGATAAAATTTTTCTGTTTCAACAAGAGCGCCAAAAAGCTGCTGTCCACAAGGCTTGAACCAATTTTTTTTTGCTACATTTTGTATAACATTTCAGTTTTTGATATTGTACCAAATTTCGGTAATCACTTGATTATATTCTTTTCTAGTTCGAATAGTTCGAATAAAAGTGATAACATTTCTGAATAGATAATGACGAGACCTTTCAAACGATGTATTATAAGTCCATACTTCCTATTCGAAAAATTAAGGGTTGTACCCTTCTTTCGAAGGGGTTGAAGGTAGGTTTCGCATTTTTACGAAGGAGAATGACAATTTGAAATTTTAAATTTGATGTGTTTCGAGATTTTCCATAAATATGTACAGTAACCAAGGTAATGAATTTATTCCATTTGGCTTTTCCACACTGTATAATTTTTTTTATTTTATATGGATCTGCAGCAAGTGAAAGCCACCAATATCAAATTTCCAAATGTAAGACGTTTACATTTCATACCATAGCATGTTCTAAATCTAGTCATTATATTGCCAAAAAGGCAACGTTGGCAAATTGAAGAGATTATTCAACGAAAGCGTAGAAGGGCCATGGTAGAATTTTATTCCATAATTCACACAATAAAGTATGGATCCATACAATAAAGTATGAATTCATACAAAAAAGTATGAATTCATACAAAAAAGTATGAATTCATAGAAAACTGTATGAATTCGTACAATAAAGTATGAATTCATACAATAAAGTGTGAATACATTCAATAAAGTCATTGATTATATTAAAGTTTGGATTATGGACTGTCTCAACTGCTATGAGCATTAAGAATGAATTTCAGCAATATGCCATCTACGATTCTACAATGACGAATTCCAACGGCCATAAAACAAGAGTTGACATCTGACACCTCAACAATAACTTACCAAACACGACACCAGAGAGCTTGCAACAATTAAACTGCATTCATGCCATGCAATTCGATATTCGGTGCCTATTTTTTCTTTCATTTTCCTTCCACTGTTTGCTTTGGTCACAGAAAGATAGCTTCGCGCATACCAGAGCATTTAATACAGCTCGATTCCAGCATGCAATTGAAAAATTTTATGAATTCCTGTGTGTTGACGTCACGGGTCAGCTCGACATAATATATCAACAATATTGAGTTTCAGTTCATCGTAAGATGAAATTAAATTGCATTCTTGTGAAGGCATTTCAATTCACCACGGAATGTAAGTTAGTGCAGTTTTTGTATTTCCAGCAGAGTTCAACTAGAATAAAAATTTTCGACAAAAGCACTGACGTGAAGTCGGGAGCTTTTGCGAGCATGTTCTATTGTCTATTCATGCCTCAGATACCCTCACGAAATACTGCATGATCCTTTATGCCGTCTTTTTGGCGCTCTTGTTCCTCGGAACAGAGTGCTTATCAATTTGCCCAAATGTCTGTAATTTTCGAATTTTTGGCAGAAAATGGTCTTGAACGTTTTGGTTTGACTCACTGATCAAGAATCCGTGGTCGAAATCGATCATGTCCGGCCGGCCGTTAACACGATAACTCTCGAACGGAATGAGCTAGACAGTTGAAATTTTCAGAGTTGGTTTGAGGGATATATATCTCGGGTGAGTTTGTTATTGGGCAAAATCGGTCTAATAGTTTCGGAGTAACGAAAAAACACAGAATCTGTCTGTGTTCACTATTCATAAATGTCATATTTTCTAGCTATTAGAGATTATCAATTCGTAGTTTGAAAATATTTTCTCTTGGAAAGCAAGTATTCAATTGTTGAATTTGTGAATATATACAAGACTGTTTTGATGTAGTTTATGGAGGCAATAGGAAAGAAGAACATAATGGGAATCATCAAAAGAAATTACTGTTCGTTGATCACTGAGGTTAATATTACCTTTTACTACTTAGTGAGACATGTTCCTATTTATAGTATTTTCATAATATTGCTAACAAAAAAATACTGAAATATGGATCTACATTTGTATATCAAACATTTTCTCTTGAGTTAAGGTTCATAATACAGAAAAGAATGTGTTAGTGGTATGAACTATTAAATTTTAAATTATGAAAAGAGGTTAGTATTTTATTAATATATTTTGAACTATTAAAATAATTTGTTCGTAATCCACTACCTACTCCAATATCAGGAATAAATGCACAATCTGCTATGATTGTCTCCAGCCTTGCTCTAAACATCTATGATACTTTTCTTAGGTATTTCGAGTTGTGAAAACTATGCACCGAGTGTAAGTTGCAACAACCCATTCCACGAGGTTGAATCATTGCAGATTGCTCATTTAATCTTGATAAATGAATTTAATGACAATTTTTTAAGCATTTTTTTTAAACGACCCTTTTTTTAAATTTACTCTGAGAAACCAATACTTTCGGAGATATAATTTGTCTGTTTGAACAAGAGCGCCAAAAATCTCCTGCCCACATGGCTTGAACCACTTTTTATTGTTATACGTGGAAAAATGCATTGGGCATCAACCGAATTCAAATTATGAACTACATATAAATAAATAGTGAACTTAGTCGATCCGAACCCGAATCTCCTGCGCGACAGGCAAGCATGCTAACATCTTGGCCATCGAGGTGTTACAATTCTGTGATTTATATGATTTGCAATTTCAGAAAAAGTAGTTACTAGTTCGAAATGTTATTTTCACAATAATTGCTATAATACAACGCTGATCGAGTTCAAACCCGGTACTCTATTGTAAAATAGCAGGTTTATGCAAAATTTCAGCGGAATCTGACCGATGGTTTCTGAAATAAAACATTTTTCAAGAAAATTTTTTTTTGGGGATATTCGTGAAAATCTGCAAGGTTTTGCGCATCGACATTCTCCGACCAATTGCCAAGATTCAATTAGATCGGATATGTATTTTTTGAGTTATTGATGTAACAATATTTCATATGGGCATAACAGTTTGGACGATTATGCCCATTAACGAACGTCGCATTTGATGTGCGACCTACCCTGAAAATTACAAATCGCTATCTATTTTCGCTCGAATGTTATCGTGGCTGGCCGGACAGAATCGATGTTGACCTCGAATTCTTCATCAGTGAGTCGAACCTAATCGTTTAAGACCATTTTCGGCAAAAAATTAGATAAGTACAGACATTTGTCCTACACTGGAAAGTTGTCGATCCCACTGTAACACTCTTTTCATTAATACCTGTAGGGCACTGAGAGAACTGAGCATTCTATGTCTATGGATGAAAAGCAGTCTCACTTCTCTCAGATTTCTTACTTCATGTTCTGTTCCGAAATGTAAGACTTTTCTGAGAAAAACTAACTTCGGAGCAAACAACTGAGATTTTTCTCACTTCGCTCACATTTCGGAATACACTTTATTCTCATAATTCTTCGATTGATTAGATAATGTCATGCCTCAGGAAAATAAGTTGACATTATGACAATTCATACATAGAATAATTATATCATTCTGTGAAAACGTAGAAATACGATTTATTATTGAAATTTTGAAAAATCATATCTCCGAAAGTATTAGCTTGTTAGAGTTAAGAATGATATCATTGGATTCTTATGGTAAAACTGCTTATTGAAAAAAATTTAATTTGGAATTTGTTGTGTAAAAAAAAACCATCTGTCCGATTTTGCCCAATAACGAACTTAGCCGAGATATTTATCTCCCAAACCTACTCTGAAAATTTCAACTGTCTAGTTCATTCCGTTCGAGAGTTATCTTTCCTACGGCCGGCCGGCCGGACAGAATGAATTTCGACCACGGATTTTTGATCAGTGAGTCGAACCAAATCGTTTAAGACCATTTTCATCGAAAAATTCGAAAATTACAGATATTTGGGCAAATTGATAAGCACTCAGTTCCGAGGAACTAGAGCGCCAAACATGTGGGAAAGCTCTGTGGACAGGGGCTTTTGTCAAACTACTAGCGAGTAATTATTCAAAATTTGACAAATCATATCTCCGAAAGTATAGGTTTCTCTGAGTTGGGAATGCTATTAATGCATTCTTAGGATAGAACTGCATAAAAAAATTAAATGCAAAACGTACGTCTATGATTCACCTAATATGTTGGATTTACATACATCAGCAAATTATAATTAGAGTTTTCTATGAAATCACAAAATTACGATTAATTCTTGAAATTTTGAAAAATCATATCTCCGAAAGTATTAGTTTGTTAGAGTTGAGAATGATATCAATCCATAGATCCATGCAGGCGTTATGCCGATTGAAAGTTTTTGATAAAATACATAAAACATCCTGTATCTCTTGAACGAATATAGTTAGGACATATTTCGAACACTGATTTAGACTCACCAAAATGTCCTGCATCTGCACTGAAAGCCTGTACAATCATTCGTGAAACACCCTGTATCATCTAATTAATAATCATTAAAGTAGATTCTCATGAATTCTCATTCTTAACAAAAATAGATTACAATAACAACAAAACGACAATTACGTACCTACTTATAACTCAGTAAGTTACAACTTAATTAAAATAAAAATTAAATATTTGCCAAACGATCAGTATAATTCACGAACAGTCAAATTTCGGCGCGGACGAAAGTTTTTTGGCAGGTTTGGTTGCTTCTTCAGGTGTATTACAATTCAAATAAGCAAGTAGATCGTTTCAATTGATTAATTTTTGTTTTTTTTTTCAGATTATTCTTCTCCCATGAGCGGACCTGAGCATCAAAATGAAAGTTACCTTAGCTCTTACATTCGTACTTTCTAGTATCGTATTTATATCCGCTAGCGACGAAGACTTCGTATTCGAATCTTTCGGTGATATAAGTGCACAGATACAGGATGTTGGCACCAACTGGAATGCCCCATACCAAAGCTTCATTGCAACATCTGGGCGAGTCTTCCATCTTGTTGTACCGAAGAATTTTGTCGATAAAAATACATCGAAATTCGAGGTGAGTCCTAGGGTGTTCATCCTCAATCAGGAAATAGGAAATCTGCTTTGTATACAGTGTGTTTTTTAAGGTGATTCATTCTTAACAATAGTTAGAACTCATCAAAATACAACATTTAATCAAATGTCGCCTATATAGACGGTATCCCGAAACTCAATAGGGGTGTGAAGCCAGGTTATACCAATTCTGGCAAGAATAACGTGTAGCCACACCACTCAACGCATCTCGACCTATAGCCGTGAATCGTGATCGACTGATTGGCCATTGTTGCTGTAGACGATCTCCTGGAGATCCTCCTAAGGGAGGTATCTGGTGGTGTGCACGATATCCACTAATTATCCAGTCGAGGATCAACCAAGCGCAAGACAAATTTGGGGGCCCACAAAAGTTAAAGAAGTTCAGAAATGTTGCAGAGCGTTTGACTTGGGAGCGGAAGCCCCAAGTTCAATACCGAGGCTAGGAAATAAATTTTCTAGTCACAGTAATCGCCACCATTCACTATTTGGTCGAAAATTAACAGTGCTGTGTCTAAGGTGGCGTAAAGAACAGTAACAAAGCTTACACAGAACACAACTGATTCACCTTACTCGCTCAAGCTCTCCAGAGCTTATGAGGGGTCTCCTTGGAAAGACCTAGGAGGATCAGTATAATAATAAAATAAATAAATAAATGTTCATTCATGAGAAATCAAATGTTTACTCTCTTATATCTGAATGGTTTTTTGCTCCTCGTTTGATAACTGTTTCAGTTTCAGGCAAGTTCATGTCGTTTGCGTTTCTGAGAATTTTGGATCAGTTATTGTTTTACGTTCTTACAATCAACTTTGATTCAAAATTTGTTTTGCAATAATGCCTAGACGTAAACTTAGTGCGGATGAAGCCAATAGGGCTATTGGTATGATTGAGGCTGGACGTAATCAGAGAGATGTTGCGAAGTGCTTTCAAGTTAGTGAAGATCTACCATTCCTGCACAATATCGATTTCTGACTGTGTCTACCCGTATAGAGCCTTTGAGTACTTGTCGAATCATGTATCAGCGCCTTTTGAATGCTACTGGTGTCTTGGTTTCTATTGAACATACTTTGAGACGTTAATCTACATTCTCGACTATTTTTAAGAAGGATTCCACTAACTCAAAATCATATGCGACTTCGATTGGAATGGGCCAATGAGCACGTGAATTGGAACGATCAATGGTGGTCTGTATTGTTCACAGATGATTCAAGATATCGACGGTTTTCGGATAGTCGGCGTGTTCGGTTATGGACGCCCGACGCATCCTCTGGTGCCCAGAAATCGCAAATCGGTTTAGGAAGTTCATCCCTTCAGAGGTGGTACAGTTACTGTTTGGGGAGGCATTAGTTTGACTGGACGTACAGAATTGTTGGTGCTTGATGCTACCATGAATGCGTAGATTTACATCATTGTCTATATTATTCAACTGTGTCATGCTGCTATTGGGGCAAATTTCTTGTTTTTGGACGATAATGTGCCACCCCATCGTGCGAGAATTGTAGATGAAGCTCTGGAAATCCATGGTATATTTGGCCCTGTACCCTCGGTCGCCAGATCCCTCAATCCCATTGAACACGCTTGGGACAGAGGCGGAGTCAGCTCCTAAGACAGGGGGAGTCAAGGTTAGGTAGTTTGAATACCAGCCATCTATGACATATCATATAGCATATTCTTATGAGAAATTTGCTAAGGTCCCACCAGTCCAGGGGGTAGGTCATGACCACCATGAACCCCTCCCCCCCCCTGGATCAGCCCTTGGCTTAGGATCAGCTACAATCAGTTCGGATTCTCATCAACCACCTCCACATACACTTCAAGAACTCAGACGGCTTTTACCGCAATTCTGGAAAGAAATTGATCAAGGCTACTTCAACAATTCGATCGAAAGTATGCAAAGGTGTTTTCAGACTGTGGTTGATGGTCGAGGAGGCCATTTTCTTTAGTGAACTTTATTTTTTCAATTTTTTAGTGAATTGATTTAGCACTACAAATAATGAAAATAAATTTTCATCTGAAACTGTGAAACTTATAAAGAAATGGCCAAAATAACATTTGTGGAGTAGTATATGTATCTTCAAGAATATTTGCCGGAACGATCAAAAATGTTCAAAGAATATACCCAGATTATATATAGATATTCCAAAAATGCAAAAAAATCGTTTTCTTGAAATTTATAACCCCTTAAGGTTTTGCATAGGCACCAATTGTAAATCAATTCTAAGCTTGACTGGAGCAATATCGAATCTGCTGCATTGGATGATTTTAAGAATTCACGATATCGTCAATTCATGGACAAACGCTAAAATTCGGCATTCAAGGGATATCATTAGCATAGATGATAAATGTTAATATTACAAAATTTTATCTTTGTGTGGATACTCCACACAAATGATCGTATTTAAATCATCTGAAATAATTGTAGTAGAAACACATATTCTGATATCTGATGAGATCCACGTATGATGGATTGAAACCGAAGAGTTTCCTCAGCAGATTCCCTACTTTGATCGACAGTGTCAAAGGCCAGGGCAGTGTACAGCACCTCAACCTGATCTCCATGATCCAAACATCACATAATGTCATATGAGGTCGTTGCTTAGTTTATTATGGTAGATGGTAGTAACAAAACCTACTCAACCAATGAACATTTCGCGTATTCGTAGTGTCATTTTAGATCTATATTCGGCTTATAATGGTTTATTGCCAAGGTATATTAATGTTACAGGAAATGACCTGAAGACTTTATCACCTAAAGTTCCATAAATCACTAGTATAAAGTTTTACAGCAACTCGTTATAGGCCCAAGCATTTCCATTACCAAAAACCGAATAAATGAATTAAAATACCTTCTCTGTCCAGTTCTTTCGAGGTACAGCAGAGATCCATTTTATTTTTAAATTAGGGTCTTAAGGGAATTTAAAAATTGAGACATACCCATTTTGTGAGTCGTAATTGGATTTGTATCCTATAACACAGCATCGTCGAGGCATTTGAATGAGATCTAGACGCACTTATTCACCGAATTTGCACTGAATGAATAATTTTACACTGTTAAACCTCATTTGCACTCGCCATATTTTACACAATAAACACTAAGCTCATGGAAGCCAGGCAAAAACTCTCAACCTATAAATTGGAGTCCTTCCATGTTATTTTGCGGCATTACTAAGACATATCTATGGTCATAGGTCTGCATTAGGGAATCCAATCCCGCAAATGCGGGATCCCGCTGAAATTCTGCGGGATCAACATTGCGGGATTTTCCGTGCGGGATTTGCGGGACTCCGTATTCGACAATGAAAGCGCAAACCTCGCAGAAAAAGAAAAAGTACTTTTTCGTCTGTTGTGAATATGGCATGATACGGTTCAATACAAACATAAGTCCTGTAAGAATAACTGTCAGTCGCTGTGGTCACTATGAATATGGCATGATACTGTTCAATACTAACATGAGTGTATATGAGAATAACTGTCATTTGCTATTGTGAAATTATTTAAGAGGTCCGAAATTCATTAAAGTATGTAGAGGTCAACGAAAAAATGAAATATGCACCTTAGCGAAAAACTGTCTATTGCCTCGCTTGCTTGCTATCCTCGGCTCCTCCTCGGATATCAATTTGCAGGCCCGACAATAAAAGGCAGTTTTTGATCATTGGTATATAAAAAAAATTGGTTCAAGCACTGACGTGAAGTCAGGAGCTTTTGCGCGTATGTTCTATTGTCCATTCTCCTGTATTGGACACTTTTAATCGAATTTACCATGGTGAATTTTATTGTCTATTCTCCTGTATTGGACAGCCTTAATCGAATTCACCGTGGTAAATTCGATTAAGAGTGTCTAATACAGGAGAACAGACAATAGAATTCACCATGGTAAATTCGATTAAGAGTGTTCAATACAGGAGAATGGACAATAGGACATACGCGCAAAAGCTCCTGACTTCACGTCAGTGCTTGAACCAATTTTTTTTTCGTGAATTCAGGAGCTTTTGCGCGTATGTTCTATTGTCCATTCTCCTGTATTGAACACTCTTAATCGAATTTACCATTTAATCGAATTTACCATCAATTCTATCGCAGGTATTGAACGAAAGGCATGTCGCACTGCTGCTTCCAACGCTTCTCGGGAATCAGGTTGGCGTTTATACAGTGTGGAACAGCCAAATGGAATAAATTCGATAACGGATAAATGAGAGCGTGTTTGGAAAAACGCTTGGACACGTCGATCTGTATTTTTAACTGAGCATTTTTTTCAAAAAAAAAAAATTATATAGGGTGCGTCATGTGACAGTGGCCAATACCCACTTTCTTATTTTAAATGCAAGCCCCTGTATATAATTAATTTTTTGGATTCTTCAGAGAATTCTAGACATAAATAATGTCCTATACCTATCTTCAACTGTTTCGGAAATATTAAGTGTTTTCAGATTTATTACAAAAATTAACATTAAAAAATTTTTTTATTTCACAAATTCGCTACATTACACTAACAACCTAATAATTAATACTGATTATTTCTTAATAATTAAAAAAAAAACAAAAAAATATTAATGTCAATGTAGTAAATGTTCAAAATGCTCGCCGCGAACGTCTGAAAACACTTAATATTTCCGAAACAGTTGAAGATAGGTATAGGACATTGTACATGATTTATGTCTAGAATTCTCTGAAGAATCCAAAAAATTAATAATATACAGGGGCTTGCATTTAAAATAAGAAAGTGGGTATTGGCCACTGTCACATGACGCACCCTATATAATTTTTTTTGTTTGAAAAAAATGCTCAGTTAAAAATACAAATCGACGTGTCCAAGCGTTTTTCCAAACACGCTCTCATTTATCCGTTATCGAATTTATTCCATTTGGCTGTTCCACACTGTATGTGAGGTCCTTTATTCTTCCCCAGATGTAAAAATCTAGAGGCGTAAGATCGGGGGATGATGCCGCCCAATGAATAGGACCCCGGTTGCCAAGCCAATTATTGTCGGTAAATATTTCGTTTAAAAACGCCGTTATGATGTGTGCGTTATGACTCGGTGCCCCGTCTTGTTGGAAGTATACGTCTCCAATTTGTTGTAATGGTAAATCATGCATTATTGGTTCAACAAATTCCCGCAATATTTCCAAATATCGCGCTGCCGTAAGGTTACCCTCATAGATAAAGGGACCGATAAACCTTCCTCTAAAAATACCGACCCAAACATTGAAACTGTATCGGCCTTGATTTTGTGTCTCCACTATAATATGTGGATTTTCCAAAGTCCAATTGTAGGAATTGTACCTATTAAAAATACCAGAGCTGCTAACGCATGCTTCATCAGTCCAAATAATATTCTGTCCAAAGTTAGGGTTTTCAGCACATTTTCCTAAATACCATTGGCAAAATTCGAGCCGGAATTGTAGGTCATTTGGTAGTAACTTGTGAACTTTTCTTACTCTATACGGTTTGAATTTATTTTTTTTTTAGAATTCGCATTGCTGTAGTCTTTGGAATCCCTGTATTCAACTGCATTTTGCGAAGTGAAATATTGGGTTGGTTTTGTATTTCCCCTAAAACCGTTATATCTTCTAACTCTCTATCTCTATTCCTGGCATCGTAAACTTTTGTCCTTGGTTTTGAAAAAGAACCGTAATTAACTAGGTTTTGCTGCAATCTAGTGGACATATCCCGAAACGGTTGTCTCCTGCTTTCAGGATATCGGTAAAAGTAAAGATTGCTGGTAGCCTGAGCATCTTCATGTGATTCCCAATAACACTTTAACATATCATATTTCTCGTAATTTTCATACATTTTGAATTAAGGGGCAGCTAAATATTCTAGTATGTTCAAAACTCAGTTCAAAGAAGCACACTAAACTTGTGAAGCAAACTGCATTTAATAATAATTATTTGACGGTACGCATAGACTGTAGTTGCTAAGGTAATTTGTTTCATGTTCAGACATGGCATCCCAGATTTTGAAAATACATCTAAAATAATTCGAAAACAGCCACAAAATGAATGTTTTCAAAGAGAAGTAGCAACTATATATATATTTGAAAAGAAAATTTCATTTCAAACACGAATATGTAAAAAAATATGGGGTGGTCCATAAGAAAAAATACAAGTTCATGTTATAGCTTCAAAACCATATTTTTTAATAAAAAACTAGGAACACCATTGGATTCCTTTAAAAAAAGTGCCTGAAGAATGTTTTCACAGAAACAAAAAATATTCAAAAATAAACAAGTTACGGTGTTGGGTCAGATATGCACAAAATTGAAAAACACCTTGTATCTTTCGAACAACTCAAGATATCAATGTGCGGTTTTCGGCAATCATTTTCTAACAAAAATCGACCTCGTAGCATGTAGGCTAGTATTTCTCTAACTCCTCTAGAAATTGGTGTTTCCTATCAAAAGTGTCCAATTTGGACCACTCTGTACAATGCCAACGCAGAAATTCTTGCAAAATTTCATGACGATCGTATCAGTAGAAACTTTTTAAGAAATCATTGTAAATTATTGAAAAAAATTCTAAATATCAGTAACTATTCGTCCGACATCGCTGGAATTTTGCGAGAGCCTTCAGAACCTAACTCTACTGCCAAGTTCCAAGTTTGAACACGATCGGATACATATTGTTGGAGATTCGAGCAGCCTTGTGTGAGTTCAGTAGATGGATGGATGACCGTTGCCTCGATAACTTTCGAACGAAACGAGATAGGGACCTGCAATTTTCAGCGTATCTGAAGGGAAGAGTTAAGTTCGTTTACGGGCATAATCGGGCCAACCGTTTCGGAGTTATATCCACCTGGAATACTATTTCCTCGATAACTCCTCAAAAAAAATAGACACAATCGAATTGAAGCTTGGTAACTAGTTGTAGTACCTGTATTATACAGTTATTATACATCACTTGGACTGGCCAGATCTGGTTTTGAAAGAGACCCTCCTGGTCTTACGAGTAACAATTTCCTTTTTGAATTCAAATATTGAAGGGATTTATAAGATCAATATCTTTGAGAACTAGCGGAGGCGATTCTTCTCCAAGAGATCCCATGCGCCAACAGAAGAGTATATTTGTAAGAGGAGACTTGTGAAAGGTTATGTATTATTTTTAGTTTGTTCGTTCTTCTCCTCTTGTCTTTTCATTTTTCAGGTTGAGTTTCGGGTACCTTGGAGAAACCTCTCCGTTTTTTGACGAAGGAGTCCATATTGAAGAAATAAATGCCTATCAATATTTCTAAATTTCAGCAAATTTTGTGAACAATAGTTACAAATCACAACACTCACGGGGAGACAGGGTTTTTTGCTGAGGTTTTTCCCTAAGCTCTTGTATCATACGCAGAATTGTATGGTACCCCGTTACTTCACTTCAGTACTTGAAAAAATTTTCATTACCATGTTTAATGGTTTGAGGACCAAGAGTATATATATATTGTTAACAATCCCGCATTTTTTGCGGATCCGCGGGATTGATAACTTTCATCCCGCGCTTTTGCGGAATTGAGATTTTGGTACGGGATTGGATTCCCTAGTCTCCATGACATTGTTGCTGTTGTTTCCCGTGCAGGCGTTTGTATTACAGATGGCTGTGGTACAGCCTACTGTACCTTGAAGTCATTCCAGATACTGGAGTTCATCAGAACTCTGGAACTGGAAGGCGAGCTGTAGATGGTGATGACATCGACATCTCTGATGGAGGGGCACAATAGACCTTAAGGTCGCAGTGCAACGTTACTGATCGAAACAATATCCTAAAACAATCGCGGATCTCAGCAATATCATGTGTTCAAACAGGCGAACTCTTTGGCATCCTACAAGCCTTGAAAATTATCCACCTCACCTCTAAAAAGGTCGCAATATGCACAGACTCACTGGCCTCTATACATTCAATATCGGACCCCTACTCCCAAAATCCCATTGTTGACAAGATTCAAGCCCAATCCCACGAACTTATACAACTTGGATCAACAATTGTTTTAATCTGGGTTCCATCTCATGTGGGAATTGAGGGCAACGAAACGGCCGATCGAGCCTGTAAAGAAGCATCCAACTCCATCCTTCGCACAAAACACATCCAACTTCCACAAGACCTCAGCTCACACTTCAGAAGAACAGTCAACGTACAATGGCAGGAACAATGGAGCAGATCCAGCGGAAAACTACGTAGTATACAAGACTCCGTATGGAATCCCATCCAGTTACCAGCAATGACAAGGAAGGAACAAGCTGTAATCAGACGACTTCGTATTGGACACTGTAGACTCAGCCACGGCTACCTTATGAGCAACCAAGTCCCCCCAATGTGCTCCCACTGCGACACCCCACTGACTATTCCTCACTTCCTAGTAGAGTGTCCGCAATACGAAAACCAAAGAAGAATCCACAAAATTGAGCTGAATCTGAGAGAAACCCTACACAACTCCCCAAACTTTGAATACCTGTTAAAATATCTTAAGGCTACTCAACTGTACACTCAAATTTGAATTTCCTTATCATATTGTCACATATTGATCTTGATTATACTGTAACCGTGTCAATGACCTCTGCAGTCGAGACACACAAATTAAATAAAAAAAAAAAAAACCCTACTTGAAACAACTTTTTTTTCTCATTTTCGTATTTGCATACGTCCATTCTACCATGATATGTTATTCAGCTTTATGTTACAACCAAACAAATTTTGTTTGTCGGCCTGTGTATTTACGGATTACTTTTACCTAATATTTCTAATCAACACTGATATCTTTTTGGCGCTCTAGTTCCTCGGAACTGAGTGCTTATCAATTTGCCCAAATGTCTGTAATTTTCGAATTTTTCGATGAAAATGGTCTTAAACGATTTGGTTCGACTCACTGATCAAGAATCCGTGGTCGAAATTCATTCTGTCCGGCCGGCCGTAGGCACGATAACTCTCGAACGGAATGAGCTAGACAGCAGAAATTTTCAGAGTAGGTTTGGGGGATAAATATCTCGCCTAAGTTCGTTATTGGGCAAAATCGGACAGATGGTTTCGGAGTAACAAAAAAAAATTTTTTTTTTTTTACAGAACAAATTCCAAATTAATTTTTTTTTAATGAGCAGTTTTATCATAAGAATCCATTCATATCATTTTTAACTCTAACAAGCTAATACTTTCGGAGATATGATTTTTCAAAATTTCAATGTAAATCGTATTTCACAGATTGATATAATTATTCTATGTATGAATTGTCATAATGTCAACTTGACAGAAGGGAATATTGTAACTTCAAAAATATTGGGGTTGAAATACTCGTATTTTAGCGATGCAACGGGGACCTCACCCGAAAATGTTTGAAAATATTACGTAAATATTGAAAGCATAATTCTGTAGTTCGAGAGAGGAGAAAATTTGGCGAACGTAGATCAGGAAATTTTTGATCGATTACAAGGTAATTTTTTATTATTACATATCTTCTTTCATACATGTTTTATGGAATACCTACTATTTGTAGGTACTTTGAACCTGTTTTTGGCAATTGTCATACGAAACTTGTTTTTTTGGCGCTCTAGTTCCTCGGAACAGAGTGCTTATCAATTTGCCCAAGTGTCTGTAATTTTGGAATTTTTGGCTGAAAATGGCCTCAAACGATTTGGTTCGACTCAGTGATCAAGAATCTGAGTGCGAAATCGAATCTGTCCGGCCGGCCGACCGGCCGTAGGCACGATAACTCTCGAACGAAAGGAGTTAGCGGATTGAAAATTGCAAGGTGGTTTTGGAGCGTAAATATCTCGGACAAGTTCGTTAATGGGCGAAATTCCATCAAGGGGTTTCGGAGTTATGGCCGATTTTAAAAAATATTTTTTATGAATATTTCCGAAACTGATCACTCGATCTATCTGAAATTTAGCATCAAATTGTAGAATCATGACCTTTATACGCATGTGAAGTTTTGTATTGACCAGATTACCGCAAAGTGTCAAAAAAAAAATTTGAAAATGTGGTGCAGTTCTCATTCTCATGATTGCTCATTTAATCTTGATAATTAAACTATTATTTGAATTGAATTTCCTTTATGATGCAGTTCTATCATAAGAATACATTGATATAATTCCCAACTCTGAGAAACCAATACTTTCGGAGGTATAATTTGTCTGTTTGAACTAGAGCGCCAGAAAGCTCCTGTCCACAGGGCTTGAACCCATTTTTATATTAATAATCATTGCAGGCTAAAGTAGATGGTGGAAAACTGCTTCCACAATGGCTGATCTTCGATAAAACAAATGCTGAGTTTTGGGGAGTACCATTAGATGGAGATTTGGGCACCATAGAGTTAACCGTTAGAGGTATAAGTGATGAAAAACATGCATCCAAGAATATAGTGATCGATGTCATACCGTCAACGATTCCGCCTAGTTCGACCAAAAAATGTTCATCTTCGGAAGACATTACCTTCTTATCACTGCTTGTCGATAAATGGACCGAAGCTATTAAGCCTAAGCAAAGAGTTGTGGCTCTCAACAATATCTCTAAGTTCTTCGGTATACCTTATGTAAGTACCCATTTAAATTTTCAATAATGCTCGTCACGTAATCTGACCTACTGAAAATGGTCAAATTCCAAATATTCAACCTGAAAAATTCTAACGCTGCACTGAAATCTTCACAGTTTACATTTTGAGGTATCTAAACTTAACATCGAATCAAAAATCTAGTGGTACGCCGTCCAGAACTCTTTTCCTGAAAGAAATGCATTAAACTTTAAAAAAAAATAATTTTCAACGATATTGATATTGATAACTTGCCACCCCCATGAAGGTAGTATCAACCCCCAATATTTTTTTAATAGAGAAGAGATGTCGAGTGTTTGTTAGTTTGACAAAAATTTTAAAAAGCTTACCGTTAAAAAGTGATGTTGAACAGACAGTTGAACCGCCAAACTCAAGAACCAAAGAGTTTTGAAGAATCCAAAAATAATTTTCAAGTTCTGTATTAAAGAGAAAGAATTCCTATGACAACATTGTTCCGAAAAAAACACCTGAAGGTGGCAACAACCCCCATCATTTATTAATAGGGAGGAGATGTTGGATGTGGATTAGTTAAGAAGTTTTTCTGTTCCCTAATCGTCGCAGTTGAAATTTTCAAAATTTTTTTTTATTTAATGGTGGAACAATTTTCTAAAGTTTTTACTTTAAAAACATTCGTCGAAACAATTCATTACATTATACTATTTTTTTGAAGATTCTCTCTCAAATGTGTTTCAGTCTTTCGTTATCATAGTTCGGTTTGAGACTTACTTACATGGCCAAAAATGGTCTATTCTATAGAAGAAAGAATAGAAATAATAACAATAATCCAGAAAGAAATATAAGTCACCAATATGTTAAGCATTCGATGAATAAAGTCCAAACTCTTAGGTTCTTGAGTTTGGGCGGTTCGACATTCTGTTAAACATCACTTTTTGACGGTAAGTTCCATTATTACCTTAATCATTCCGTAAATAATGAACCGATTTTGAAAATTTCAGCTGGGTTGTGTACAGAACATAAATAACTTCCAAAACTAACCAACACTCGACATCTCTTCCCTATTAAAAAAAATGTTGGGGATTTATTTCACCTTCATGGGGGTGGTTTTTTCGGAACAAACTCATCATGGAAGTTCGTCCCCCTCAAAACCGAAGTTGACCTGTTTTTTTTTAATCTTCGAAAAATTTCCGAGTTCTTTGGGGGGGGCAAATTTTCGTTGGGACACCTTGTATAAGTCTTGCTGGAGCCAAAACAATTTATCACAATGCTCTACGACATGTAGTTCAAAAGGTGGGTGAACTGGTTAGTGCGTGTCGAACTTTTAACATGGTGTAAGTTCAAGACGCGGGTTCTAGTCTCGAATTCGGGATAATATTCTTTTCAATTTAACTCGATTGCGGATTGCGAATTAGTTTTGAAATATTTGTACCTACCTTCCGAATTTTTCTCCTAAAGTATTTCTGATACATTCATGAAACTTTCTACAATATTCAGTGGGATAACTATCCATCTTGTTTCCTCAGAGTGCCTTTACTTTGAAACCGCTGAACCAACGAGATGACATCACGGACAGTTCCGTCATCCTAGCCGGTCCAGGAAACGAGAACTTGCGAAATTCAAATTCAACATCCATAATCGAAGTTCCTGTTGGTTGTGATGGAAGAATATTTCCTCAATATACTACTTTGATTCATCAACTCAAGCAACAAGCCAAAGATGGTACTATATCCGAAGTAATCAGATTGCCTATCGGTGGATGGAGGGTTAAAATTCAAAATGATAATGCTGGGAGACGAAGAAGGCAAGCTCTAGAGCAGACCCCTGAGATAGGTAAGTGACAGAAATAATGTTAACTTATTTTAATGAGAGGCGGATCCGCGCAGTTTGGGGATACTCGACATTATACAGTCCCTGGCCAATTTAGCAGACGTCCCAAGTAGCACAATGTTATATTAAACGAGCTGTAACAACAACTTCTGGCGTAGTCGCATAGACGATGTAAATCAGTTACTTTATACATAAATACACAAAATCTGCTATACAACTTTGATGCGTAACGACATAATTTTATATATTTTCTCTATTTCAGTATCGTAATGAATTCATTACAGCACTAAAAACAGTGATGTAATGAACTCATTCCCGCATTGTTTCTAGTTATATTTTTCGTTTTGTGGTAGTCAGCACTGACATTCGATCCTATCATATTTCAACACACGTCAATTGTCATTATAATATAATCTGGATATAGTGAAATAATTGTTGAGAGGAAAAGTTTTATTTTCATTAAAAAATAAGGTACTAGAGATTTCCTTCTTGCTAATTTTGAATCATTCATGCTATTAGGAAACTGTTTTAAATCTGATCTCCATGCCCTACGTACAAATTCCATAATCTCCAACTTTCGTAACAGTCACACCAACTGTCAAGATACAATACAAAAGTCACTAGGATGTATAATTCGAATTTTTCATTAAATTTAGACAGTATATTACAAAATTTGCCTGAAATAGCTCTAGGGGACTGCCGGACACCTTCGAGTCGTGCACTGCAGCCGTGTGTCGTTCACACGACCACGACTCGGCCGGATGGCTGTGAAAGCTATCATTAAAGCCTTCACCCAAGAATTGGATGCCGGTGTTGTTTACACGACTGTGGAGCGAGCCTGTGGGAAAGCTCGATCGTTTGTGTCGTTGCCGTACATAAAACCGTGTCGTGTTGATGTGAAGCGAGCCTAATACTCGTTGCAGAAGGCAATTCCAACATTCGCATTCTTCTTGTTTTAGAATAAACTTTACTATTATAATCTGATCATCATCCCGCCTATGCTATGATATGCATATAGGTGTCCCATAAGAAAAATCAAATACTCCTGTGATAACTCTATAGAGAACTGGCATTGATAGAACATAATCGATGACCTCAGTGCATTATTCCTTAAAAATCTCTACCAAGAACTGTTAACACGATATAAATAGGTTTCACCATGTATCTTTGTTTTCGGCATTATTCGTTTCGCAAAAAAATAGGACAGGAATGTTAAAGACGCTTGCTCATAACATAACGAAATTGGGATACCCTGTGCAAAATCCGCCGAACGGTTTTGGATTTATACCCATTTGAAAGTTTATCAACATCATATTGGGGTCCTTTTGTACGGATTTTTTTTCTATTTTATAGAAAATGGTGAATATGATGGTGAGTACTACGATGATTATGAAGAAGAACCAGAAGATTATGCGGAAGAAATAGAAGGTTCAACACCTGTTGACAATCTTCCTAAAATTCCTGAAACAACATCGAGTATAATTCCTACGACGTCATCTAAAATAAATTCGGAGAACACAAGTACTCATCCACACAGGCATCATCATGGTGAAGCGAAAAAGGATGAGAATATGCCTATTTGGACGGTAAGAGTTTTCATTTACTTATAGTCGACATAGAACTGCCCAACTATCATGATATATATTCTGTACCGCTGGAAACAAATTTGTGGAAATTCTTTTAGTAGGTATTATTATTGAGATCTCTTAAAGTATGGTGTAAGGACTCCTCGTTGTTTGATAGGTTAATAAATCTCGATCAATTTGGGAGTCTTGGGTACAGTTTCATGGCGCCACCACCTTCTCAATGGCATCGTTTATCTTCACGGTGGAAGAATACATGATGTGCCAGAAACGAAGCTTATTTTTGTCCGTGTTTGCGCATGACGTTAATCTGGGGAGCGAAGTAGTGGAAATTAAACGTTCCCCACGTTCATTGAGCCTTTTCGCTCACTGTGACGTCAACCTGGAGCATATATAAATATATATCTGTCTATATATCTATAGTGATGCGCAAGAACACACCATGTATTCTTACACCATGGCATATTAAAAGAGTATTGTGTACAAAATTAAACCCCTTGATACGAATGACCTAAAAAATCGAATAACGCTTCATATTAGGTCGATCACTCCTGCGATGTTGAGTAATGTTGGAAGAAAATTTTTATTTGAAGCTAGGATGTTTCCAAGGCGTTCGCGGTGAATACTTTGAACATATTAGTGCGATATATGTATAGTGCGATTGGCTCAGTGGTAGAGTAATTGACTTGGGAGCGGAAGCCCCAAGTTCAATTCCGAGGCTAGGAAAGAAATTTTCTAGTCACGGTAATCACCACCATTCGCTGTTGGGTCAAAAATTAACAGTGCTGTGCCTAAGGTGCTTAACATCATTTTTACTTAAAATGATGGAGAAAGTAGTGGATAACTACATAAGAACGGAGAGTCTGGAGAATAAACCACTTTACAAATGTCAGCATGCCTACAGGGCGGGTCGATCAACAGAGACTGCCTTGTATCAACTGACTGAAGTCATCCAGAGAACTCTGAATAATAAAGAAATCGCAATGTGTGCATTCCTGGACATATCTGGGGCCTTTGACAACACAACACACGTGTCTGTCAGAGAAGCACTTAAAAGGCGGGGTGTCAACAATACCATAATAAAATGGATGTATGACGTGCTGACGACGAGGACAGCTGAGACATTGGGGGGAAATCAACCCATCTCTGTCAAAGCCACTCGCGGGACACCTCAAGGGGGGGTATTATCTCCCCTCCTATGTAGCCTGGTAGTAGATGAACTACTACACAGGCTAACGGAGCTTGGCTTCGAATGCGTAGGCTATGCTGACGACATAGTTCTAATAATGAGAGGCAAATTCGAGGGCATCTTATGTGACTTACTACAGGAGGGCCTCAGAATTATTGAGCAGTGGTGCCAGTCGGTGGGGCTGAGTATTAACCCAACCAAGACCACAGTAATTCCATTCACCCTGAAAAGAAACCTTCCAGCCATAAAATCCCTCTCATTAAATGTAGAAGTGATTGACTGGAAGATGAAGTTAAATATCTGGGAATAACTCTGGATAGCAAGCTTCTGTGGAACAAGCATGTGGATATCACTGCAAGTAAAGCAATAAGAGCTCTGATGGCGTGTAGAAGTCTATCCGGTAAGACTTGGGGCTGTAGCCCTAAAATACTGCGATGGATGTACTTCATGATTGTGAGACCAATAATTACCTATGGGGCAGTAGTCTGGCATGCCAAAGCAGATCAGACAACTACTAGGAAAGCGCTTGACAAAGTGCAAAGGCTAGCTTGTGTGTGCATCACGGGAGCTATGAGAACGTGTCCAACCAGGGCACTTGAGATCATCACAGATCTCTCACCTCTGCATCTAGTGATTGAGAGGTTAGCCCATGAGGCCATCCTCAGAATATCGAAGGAAGGTACAGGAACTGAGAGGATTAAATGTCAGAGAGCCTGGACCTCTTTGACTAATTACATCCCATCAGTGAACCTTCCTAGTGATGCAATGGTCAAAAAAGTAAGCATTGAGAAGAACTTCACCACGATGCTAAGTAGAAAGGAAGAATGGGAAAGGGAGTTCACCACCCAGACTTTCAAAGAAAATACCATAAAATGGTACACAGATGGCTCAAAAACCACGACGGGAGCTGGCGCTGGGGTATATGGGACAGGCACCAAGTGCGCACTGTCGGTAGGCTCCCGTTTGAGTATCTTTCAGGCAGAATTACTCGCAATCGAAAGATGTGCAGATATTAACCTAGAAAGAAAATATCAGAAATGCGACATAGCAATCCATTCGGATAGTCAATCTGCTATCAAAGCACTGAGCTCCCATGCCATCGATTCAAAGTTGATATGGGAGTGCCGAAGAAAACTAAATGAAATTGGCAAGAATAATAAGGTCTTTTTAGTCTGGGTCCCCGGTCACTCGGGAATCAAGGGGAACGAAGAGGCCGATACACTTGCCAGAAAGGCAGCACGAACTCCTTTTATTGGCCCAGAACCTTTCTGCGGTATAGGAAAATGCACCTACAAGAAAGAGTTTCTGGAGAAGGAGGAAACCAAAAGAGAAACACTCTGGCGGAATCTTCCAGGTTTGGTTCATTCCAAAAAGTTCCTTAGGAACTTTAAAGAAGTGAGATCCAAAAGGTATCTGGATCTCTGTAAGAATAAGTTACACCTGGTCACTGGCTTCCTCACAGGACACTGTCGCCTCAGGAAGCATTTGATGAGAATACGTTTATCAGATACTGACGAGTGCAGATTCTGTGGGGAGGAGGAAGAAACTCCTCTTCACCTTGTTACAGAATGCCTCGCCATTGCAAGTCAGCGAAAGGAATGCTTTGGACAGGAAACTTGTAGGAGTGAAGACGTAATATCCTTGAAGCCTTCCCAGATATTGAGGTTCATTTATACTCTGGAACTGGAAGGCGAGCTGTAGATGGCGTAATGGTGAGAACAGCTCTGATGGGGGGCACAATAGATCTCAAGGTCGCGGTGCAACGTAACCCCTTATCAATAATAATAATAAAAAAATAAAGAGGTGGCGTAAGGACACAGTAACAAAGCCTACACAGAACACAACTGGTTCTCCTAACTCAGGGCAAGCTCTTAGAGCTTATGAGGGGTCTCCTTGTGGAAGACCCAGGAGGATCAGTATAATAATAATAATAATATAGGTACCTCATTAACATTCATAATTTTTTTGCTACATTTTAGTTTTTGATATGGCATTTTTATGAAGAAGAATGACAATTTAAAATTTAAATTCGACGTGTTTCGGGATTTTCATAAATATGTACAGAAACCAAGATAATTAATTTATTCCATTCGGCTTCTCCACACTGTATAATAAGAATTGAGAATTGAGAGTGCATTCGGTCGATATACCAGTGCTTTTCGTTCTGTTAATAGAAAGTTACCTTGAATATGAATGCTCCGGTTTTTCCGGTCAAAATCAGAAAATTTTGACATTCATCTAAATTATTTTGTATCATACATCATGGATTCACCTAACAAAATGATATCTTTCGGTAGATTGTAGATGACAATTCATTGGGAAATGATAATATGATACCTCCCACGTCACCAGAAGTGCCTAAAACATCTCCAACTACAAGAGGAACAACCACTGCCGCTACAACCATTTCATCCACAACAAATACTGAAAAATCTGCATCATCAACAACGATTAAAATGCAATTTCCACAAACTGTTGACACATATGATGATAATTATGGAAATTATAAAACTGAGGATTATGAAGATGAAGAAGACGATGACGATCTTGGTGAAGATGAGAGTCAAACAATAGTTCCAATACCAAAAACTTCTGGTACAAGTACTACCAGCACTACCATGACTACGACTACAGAACAATTTATCATAAAAGAAACTCCACTTTTTGAAGATAGTACGACAATAAGAGAAGCAGTTGAAAAACATTTTGATAATACAGATTCAGAGTCATCCTCTCCAACTTTAATTCAAACTACCATTCCAGATTTAATAAGTGAAATTGAAACAACAATTCCTACCACTATTTCGTTGATAACAACTTCTACTACACCATCAACAACAGTCGCAACAACAACTAAAACAACAACTCCTATTGCTACTACCATAACAACTCCTACAACGACAACTACTACAATCACTACAACCACTCCATCAACCACAACTAACCCTACCACTACAAGTGCGCCAACAACCATAACTGTACCAGCACCCATAACCACTCCTACGACCACAACAAGTACGACCCCATCAACTACAACTTCATCAACTACTGAAATTTTTGTAGAAACTGAGCAAACAACACAGACCAAATTGACAACACTAAGACATATTCCAAGCAGCTCCTTACCAATTACAACAATTTCTGAGAATGATAATGATGCTAAGAATGAACCACCCTATATAGAAAACAGATTGAAAAGGAAAAATGTAGTTGCTGGAAAAATTTTCCGTTTTGTTATTCCTGAAGATACTTTCAGGGACTCAGAAGACAATTACGACTTGAAATTGGAATTCTTGGACATTGATGAACATCCAATTACAGCAAATTCTTGGTGTCATTTCAACCCACATCGCAGGGAAATATATGGACTGTAAGTATTATGTGAAGTCAATAAATAATGCAAAATTTAAAATTATAACGGGTTTTTCAATATGGATTAACAAGTTTGAATTTGGATACAGCACAGATTAATTGATTGTTGGAATTAGATCTCTTTCATATGGCCACCGCTAGCACGTTCGCAGCAATTGATTCTTTTGAGACAATGGTCGCATTCAGCGGACGAAACAGATGCGCAACCGTTACCAAAACGTTCGGTGCCACATCCCCTACGAACTCAACACGTTGTGGAGCGGAGGTTATTTTATGGAGCACATTTGATTTGTGCTTGGTAGCGGTAGCGTAAAGTGACTGAGCGCTTCGTCCGCTGAATGCGACCAATGTTCAACAACTCTTTCACGCATATTGGCCGTTGGCAACTTCGCATTCGATATTTTCACTGAACTCCTTTAACATTGTTGGCATAGACCAACGACTAAGGCTCGCTTCACATCAACACGACACCGTTTTATGTACGGGAACGACACAAATCCTCGAGCTTTGTGTAAACGACACCGGCATCCGATTCTTGGGTGAAGGCTTGAATGATAGCTTTCACAGCTATCCGGCCGACTCGTGGTCGTGTGAACGACACACGGCTGCCGTGCAGGATTCGAGGATGTCCGGTCCCCTCGGGCCGTGCAAGGCAGTCGTGTGTCGTTCACGCGACCATGACTCGGCCGGATAGCTGTGAAAGCTAGCATTCAAGCCTTCACCCAAGAATCGGATGCCGGTGTCGTTTACACGACTGTGAAGCGAGTCTGTGGGAAAGCTCGAGCATTTGTGTCGTTGCCGTACATAAAACCGTGTCGTGTGGATGTGAAGCGAGCCTTAACGTAACCTAATAAAAATAAATCTAACGTTATTAATTTGCATGAGCAAGGTGGACATTTGGCCGGACTATTTGTAGAGATTACACAGTTTCTGAACTTCCCCTCAATAGACCACATTAGTTAGGTTAGGCGGGAAATTTGAATTACGATCCATCTGTGGATACTTTTTCTTAAGGTTTATTTCGGTTGAAATAGATTCAGTGAACCTTTCTCAACAATCTAGAATCAAGTTTTCATAACAAAATTTGTATACTTCCAAAATAATTAATGAATATAAAAGTGTTCACCAAATTCGGTTGACGTATGTCTTAGCTCACTCGAAATCAGTCAAAAATAATAACATAACTCTAATGGCGATTTCCATTGACACGCTCGGAGCACTCGAAATCGATCTCATCTGTCATGCATCTGTCCAATTGAACCGAAAATATCTGTCAAATATCCCTCCGAGTGATTCCGTATGTCATCTTTGACATACGGAAATATTTCGAACTACACTGGTTTCAATTTTGATTTAAGTATAAATAGAAGTAGATTTTGATGTGGAAAGAACATGAAAACATGCACTACTGATGAAGGTACCCAATACTTGATGCCTCTGTACTAACATTCTCTTTCAAATAGGGTGCTTTCACAGCCCACTATATAGCCTGGAACACAGTCTGACAACGCCGCAATTTATCGTCTCTTAGAGGCATACTTCTTCAATGCGGTAGCGCTGGATATCATATATTTCCAATTTAAAACTCTAGTGAACTCATTGAATAGGTTTTCTTGCTTGGAATCCCTGGATGAATAAACAATATGAGACCCTACTTTTTCAATCAATTCAATAACTACATTTCATTCTGCACAATATTATTGAGATCAAGTTGAAATAGAAACCTTGATAGTTGTCAATTCATTGTTCAGCAAGAACCACGAGGAGGTGTAGGGTTAACTTTTGGCAAACAAATTATAAACTTGAATGAAATTCTCAAAATAAATATATATCTCCAAACGTAACTATTATAAGACTAATGAGGTAGGCTAATGAAAATTGTGATAATCTTAGAGTTTGTCTTGTTTTGGTTCTTACTATTATAGTGAGTTTCTGCTATCTACAAATGTTTCTGTTTATTTTCGGTGGACAATAACATTGTTTCATATTTCTAGTCCATCTTGTTGTCTATAGTCTCAACTGAAATGTACTCATCTCAAAGTAGAAATAATCCAACGGAAATTTCACTGTTTACACACTGCAGTTCAATCACAGAACATACAAATATCCGACCATATTTATCACTGCATTGCATTAATTCACATTTCACACTGTTATACACAAAAATACCACGAAATGCCCGCGAAAAACAATAATGGTTAACTCCAGAATCAGAAGTAATTGTTCATTTACAATAACAATGTTCGACTGAATCGCCTGGTGTACGACTCAGAGCGGTGTTGCCATTTTATCATCTTCCAGGCTAGTAGATATAGGGGGCTGTGGTGCTTTCATCTCTAAGTTGAACTTCCATGTTAAAAAATTTGAATATGGATATCCCGCCAATAGAATGATTCTAACCTAACTAATGTGGTCTAGATCATCGTGTATGCCCTCATACACTTTCATAATTCATAAAATTTGAATATTTCGGTATCGAAAATCGGTAAATCAAGACGCAATTTCAAATGAGGTGAAGCGCTTCTGAATCGTTGTTATGACAGACGACGTAATCAAAATTTACCATCTGCTTGTTACAGCCAATGCTGACTACGAGCCCTTTATAGCAGTCCTGTTACACTGAAATAAAAAGTGAAACGAACACGAGAAAAGAGTGAGAGTAGATATGGCGGGTTATGTCACGGACTAGCGTCAAGTTTCGATCGTTTGAACTGGCATAATATGCAACCAAATTTGAATGATCGTTTTCTCGTTGAAAATTGAAACTTTTTGCGCGCGTGTTCCGCAAGGAACAGCGTGCTATCATTTCGTCATAATGTCTGTATTTTTCGAATTTTTTTTCGAAAATGGTCTCAAACGATTGGTTTCGACTCCCTGATGAAGAATTCGAGGTCAAATTCAATTCCATCCGTCCGGTCCGGCCGGCCGTTAGCACGATAACTCTCGAACGGAACGACTTAGAGCGTTGAAATTTGCAGGGTAGTTTTTTAGCGTAAATATCTCGGACAAGTTCGTTAACGGGTGAAATCCACCGAGCGGTTTCGGAGTTCAAAACGTTTTTTATGAATATTTCCGGAACCGATCACTCGATCTTTCTGAAATTTGCCATCAAATTGTAGAATCATGACCTTTATATGCCTGCGAAGTTTTGTTTTGACCGGACGGCCCTAAAGTGGCAAAAAAAAATTTCAAAAATTTTAAAATTTTGTTTTCACGATAACTCGAAAAATACTGATCTGATTAAATTGAAACTCAGTAGTTAGGTGCAAAAGACCAATGCAAACACTTTTGCAAAATTTCGTGAAGATCACATGACATGAAAAAAAACAAAAAATTACTACTATTTTGCGGAATACTTTGCTTAAAATGCCGAAACCTATTTTTTTGAGGTTCATGCTGCCCTATCCGGGCATTTTTCGTTGTGCGCATACGCAGATGAGAAGTCATTTAACTGCTGTAGTTTTCGTCAGAGAGGATTGGGGTTTTGGGGTGGCGGATGCTATTCCTCCATAGAATCCAGATCCCTGATGAGGGTCTGCGCATGCGTAGATTAAAGATGCGATATCTCCCGAACCACTAGTGTTGGAGAATCGGAGTTTTTTGTAAGGTGTGTTATTTTGAGAGGACTTTTAGCCGCGAGTAGATTGCGCATGCGCAGAAGAGAAGTGACTGTTTTTTGGGTTGGATGGGTTATGTTGGGAGTGCTGAGTCGATATTGTGAGGTTTTAAAAGAATATTCATATCAATTCAGTGCAAGGACAAGTCAGTTTAGGGGATGTAGCGTTCTTTCCGAGTTGAAGTGTGCATACCGTGGCCCTGGGGCCAATTTTGAAATTGATGTTACCCCTTACGGGCATTTTTCGTTATGCGCATGAGCAGACCATCAGTGATTTAACTGCTGAAGTTTTCGTCAGAGAGGATTGGGGTTTTGGGGTGGCGGATGCTATTCCTCTATAGAATCCCCTGGGGAGGGTCTGCGCATGCGTGGATTCAAGATGCGATATCTCCTGAACCACTAGAATCGGAGTTTTTTGTAAGGTGTGTGATTTTGGGAGGACTTTCAGCCGCAAGTAGATTGCGCATGCGCAGATTAGAAGTGACTGTTTTTGGGTTGTATGGGTTATGTCGGGAGTGCTGAGCCAATATTCTGGGGTTTTAAAAGAATATTCATGGCAATTCAGTGCACGGACAAGTCAGTTTGGGGGATGTAGCGTTGTTTCCGAATTGAAGTGTTCGTACCGTGGCCCTGGGGCTAATTTTGAAATCGATGTTACCCCGATGAAAATGCCCGTAAGGGGTCATTTTCGTTATGCGCATGAGCAGACCATCAGTGATTCAACTGCTGGTATTTTCGTCGGTGAGGATTGGGATTTTGGGGTGGCGGATGCTATTCCTCCATAGAATCCACTGGTGAGGGTCTGCGCATGCGTGGATTCAAGATGCAATATCTCCTGAACCTCTAGTGTTGGAGAATCGGAGTTTTTTGTAAGGTGTGTGATTTTGGGAGGACTTGCAGCCGCTAGTAGATTGCGCATGCTCAGAAGCGAAGTGCCTGTTTTTGGGTTGTATGGGTTATGTTGGGAGTGCTGAGCCGATATTGTGAGGTTTTAAAAGAATATTCATGGCAATTCAGTGCAAGGACAAGTCAGTTTGGGGTATGTAGCGTTGTTTCCTAGTTAAAGTGTCCGTACCGTGGCCCTGGGGCTAATTTCGAAATTGATGTTACCCCTTACGGGCATTTTTCGTAATGCGCATGAGCAGACCATCAGTGATTTAACTGCTGGTGCTTTCGTCAGAGAGGATTTGGGTTTTGGGGTGGCGGATGCTATTCCTCTATAGAATCCCCTGGAGAGGGTCTGCGCATGCGTGGATTCAAGAAGCGATATCTCCTGAACCACTAGTGTTGGAGAATCGTAGTTTTTTGTGAGGTGTGTAATTTTGGGAGGACTTGCAGCCACGAGTATATTGCGCTTGCGCAGACGAGAAGTGTATGGTTTTGGGTTTTTTGGGTTATGTTGGGAGTAATGAGCCGATATTGTGAGGTTTTAAAAGAATATTCATGTCAATTCAGTGCACGGACACAAGGCAGTTTGGGGTAAATAGCGTTGTTTCCGAGTTGAAATGTCTGTATGGTGGCCCTGAGGCGAATTTATGAATAACTGTATTCGGTAGATCTATATTAAAATACGTTCGGATTCGGGGAAGAGGCAATTGCGTTCCTAACGGAGGTCCCACAACCGCAATTTTTTTCGATCTACGGTAAAGCTAACAGTCAAACTGTATTGATAGCTATATTTGTTAAAGAACTTGAAAAAAAAAAAAGCACTGACGTGAAGTCAGTACTCTTTGGCGCGCGTGTTCACGGTGGCTAATTTGAATTGAATGATGAGTACTTCAAGCTCAGTGGACAGAGCGAGCCGAAGACCTACCCAAAGGATAGTGGACACCATTGACTGTCGGTTCAAAAATTAACAGTGCTGTATCTAAGCTGCCATCAGGATAGAGTAACAAAGTTGGAAGAGAACACAACTGACTCTCCTTAGTCGCACAAGCTGCTAGAAGATTTGGGAGGGTCAGTATAATCCTAATCATGTTTATAGCTCGCGCGCAAAAGCAAATTGACTTAACAATGAAAGAAAAAGTGTAAAAAGTCAATCTGCTTTGGCGTGCGTGCTATAAACATGATTAGGATTATACTGACCCTCCCAAATCTTCTAGCAGCTTGTGCGACTAAGGAGAGTCAGTTGTGTTGTCCAACTTTGTTACTCTATTCTGATGGCAGCTTAGATACAGCACTGTTAATTTTTGAACCGATAGTGAATGGTATCCACTATCCTTTGGGTAGGTCTTCGGCTCGCTCTATCCATTGAGCTTGAAGTACTCATCATTCAATTCAAATTAGCCACCGTGAACACGCGCGCCAAAGAGTACTGACTTCACGTCAGTGCTTTTTTTTCAGTATTCTTATGGATATAATAATCGATTCCAATAATAAAAAAAATTCATGCAAGAGACCTATTGATCAATTGTGTGGCCAGCTGTGCGGCTATGACAACATCTGACTTCCTTAGGAGCCTGGGCTATCACGTCATGGGTCATGAGGATATTTAAATTTTAAAATAAATACAATAGTACTCGGCGCAGATTCGACCCGAATATCCTGCGCTACAGGCCACCACGCTAACGCCTCGGCCATCGAGGTGTTGTTAAAATTCTGATATTTACATTATTTGAAATTTCAGAAGAAGAAGAAGATACCAATTCGAAATTTTATTTTCACAATAATTCCTAAATTTCAAAGTCTTGCGAGCTGAGCTTCGGTAATCGATTGTAAAATGGAAGCTTGTGTAGAATATGAGTGGAATCAAATTTAATTTCTAGTTTTACGAGCCTCACGAAATTTTAAAAGAATTTTTGCGCGTATGTTCTGGGGAACATCGCGTTATAGTTTTGCCCAAATGTCTGTAACTTTCGAATTTTTTGAAAAAAATGGTCTCAAACGATTAAGTTCAAATCCCCAATGAAGAATTCGAGGTCAAATTTGATTCTGTCCGGCCGTTGCCACGATAACTTGAGAACGAAAAGAGCTAGCAACTTGAAATTTTCAGGGTAGGTGGCGCATCCCAATACGACGGACAAGTTCGTTAATGGGCATAATCAGCCCAGCGGTTTCCGAGTAATAATTTTGTTTTAAACCAATATAAATCCGATCGAATTGAAACTTGGTGAGTAGTTGTAGAATATGAGCCTAAGCACGTTTGTGAAATTTTGTGCGCATCATATGGCTAGAAAATTTAAAAAAAATTATTAAAAAATATTTTTGTTGTCACGATAACTTGATAACGGAATGAGATAGCGGCTTGAAATTTTCAGGTTAGGATGAGCACCAGAACGCGACATTTCAGTTTGCTTATGAGCATAATCGGCCAAACGGTTTTAGAGTTATAGCCATCTGAAATTTTCTGAAATTTCGTGGTTTTTGTTCCTCATTAACTCGAAAAGTACTGAACCGAATGAATTCAAACATGGTTATTAGTTGTAGAATGCCAACGCGGAAATGTTTGCGAAATTTGGTGAGGATAGCATTTGTAGAAAATTTTTAATAAATCATTGAAAATAAAAAAAAAATTCTATATATCAGTAACTAATCGTTAGAAATTGATGAAATTTTGCAAGAGCCTTCATAACCTAACTCTACCGCTAAGTTTCAAGTTTTAATACGATCGGTTGAATATTGTTGGAGATTGGAGCATTCTTGTGTGAATTCAGTAGATGGGTGACCGTTGCCTCGATAACTTTCGAACGAAAGGAGATAGGAACTTGCAATTTTCAGGGTAGGTTGCGTATCCGAAAGGGAGAGTTGAGTTCGTTTTTGGGCATAATCGGTCTAACGGTTTCCGAGTTATACCCACCTGGAATATTATTTTCTTGATAACTGAAAAAATAAATATTCGATCGAATTGAAGCTTGGTAACTAGTAGTATAAAATCAACATAAAGACGTGTTCAAAATTTTGTAAGAACCGTACCACTAGAAAATTCGAAAAAAATAACGAACAAAAAAATTTTAATAACCGTACCCCTAGAAAATTTCAAAAAAAATCACGAAAAAAAAAAATTGGTTCAAGCACTAACGTGAAGTCAGAAGCTTTTGCGCGTATGTTCTATTGTCCATTCTTCTGTATTGGACACCCTTAATCGAATTTACCATGGTAAATTATGTTGTCCATTCTCCCGTATGGGACACTTAATTCGAATTTACCATGGTAAATTCGAATTAAGAGTGTCCAATACAGGAGAATGGACAACATAATTTACCATGGTAAATTCGATTAAGGGTGTCCAATACAGAAGAATGGACAATAGAACATACGCGCAAAAGCTTCTGACTTCACGTCAGTGCTTGAACCAATTTTTTTTTTTCGTGATTTTTTTTGAAATTTTCTAGGGGTACGGTTATTAAAATTTTTTTGTTCGTCATTTTTTTCGAATTTTCTAGTGGTACGGTTCTTACAAAATTTTCATTTTATGCAGCGTGATTGGCTCAGTGCTAGAGCGTTTGACTCAGGAGCAGGAGGCTCCAAGTTCAATCCCGAGGGTAGGAATGAAATTTTCTAGTCACGATAAACGCCACCATTCAATATTGGTTCAAAAATTAACCGTGCTGTGTCTAAGGTGCCGTAAGGACACAGTAAAAAATCTTACACAGAACACAACTTCTCCTTACTCGCTCAAGTTCTCAAGAGCTTCTGAGGGGCCACCTTGGAGAAAACCTAGGAGATCAGTATAATAATATACACATAATAATTTGCGTATCGGCATTCTCACACTAATTACCAAGTTTCAATTCGATCGGATCTGTATTTTTGGCGTTATTGAGGAAACAATATTTCAGAGAAGTAGATAACAATTTCAAATTTTATTTTCACAACATTTGCTGGAATACAAAGCCCATCGAGCTGAAATCCGGTACTCGACTGTAAAATCAGTTAGTAGAACCTAATAGACCATTTTCGGCAAAAAAATCGAAAATTATAGACATTTGGACTAAATATAACACGCTGTTCCCTAGAATAAGCGCGCAAAAATAATATTGTTTTTAATTAAAATCATGATTTTTTATTATTTTGTCAAAATAATTCAATTTTCATTAGGGAGCAAATATCACACACATATTAACACGCTTTTATAAGCTTCCCTCTATGTTTGCTTGTTTGTTTGTAACCGACTTCATTGAACGCGATTTTGGCGCAATTTAGACGATCAGATTTTAGTGTCGTTGAAATCCGGAGTCTCTTAAGGGGTTCACTGCTGATTAATAACGCATATTTTGCTCGTTGACGCCATTGAACCAAAATAATGGGCTTGATGAGTTAATTTTTGGATGAATTTCAGCGCTTTAGGTGATCAGGAGGTTCATTCTTGATATAATTTGATCATGTGAGGGTGTGAGCCAAGATCTTAACGCAAAATTCGCCGCATTGTGGATTAAGAGATCTCCAACTCAAGCCCTTAAGGCACCGATATTTCCGGTACTTCGGCCGGTTGGTTGTTTCACTGGCACAGGAATACCTTATACTTTAGTAAATATTCTGATTCAAATTTATCAACCAAAGCATGTACAGCCTATAGGTTATTAGAAACGTTCAAGAGTGTGTTAATATTTAATTACAAAATTTGTTATGTCCCTATTGGAAAACTAGATTGAAAATGTAACTTATTAATTATTGTAATGTATTTCTAGTCCCTTGGACGATCACGTTTCAAAATGGGAGTATTTCATTAGAGCCACAGATAAGGATGGAGCTTCTGTGCAGGATAAACTCACTATACTTGTACAACAGCATAAATTACAACGTGTATTCAACCTTGATTTCTCACTTGAGATACGTATAGAGAAAAAGGAAGAATTCAGACATTATGTAGATTGGTCCCTGAAAACTTTAAGAGCACTAGGTAGAATCTACAATACAAATATGTCGGAAATCACAGTAAGGAAAGTCAACTTTGACAGCCAACCTATCATCTTCACCTGGAGTAATGATTCATTGCCAACAAATTATTGTCCTAAAAATGACATTGAGAAATTGTTCAAGGTAAGTTATTCTTCATACAAGTATACATAATTGTTCTGTACTTGTATTTATCAGTGAACTTCACCTAAACGGCTGGACCGATTTTAATTTTAAATTTTGTGGATGGTTTGAATTCACAATTGGAACCGCTAGGTGACGCTACAATCAATTTTGTTATAGGAAAAAAAAATTCTTTGACGAAAATTATTTTAAGTATTTCACATATCAGAACATACATCCTCAAAATTGCACCACCACAAGTCAATATTTTTTTAAATAAAAAAAAACAGTTGAATGTTGACTGATGAATACTTCTGAGAAAGTTATGTGATAAACAGGCATCAATTCAAAATGTGATTAATTTTCTTCTATCACGTCAAGTTTTTTTTCTCACAATAATTTCTAATGAGTGCTTATTCAGATTAAAAATAACATAAAATAAATAGTTGGCAATGGGTGTGTTTATGGCCAGGGGTGGGTGATCTGTTGTCAACAGTTTTGTGCAAACCCCAAGAGAAGCATTGGATGCAATCGAACTGACGTGAAGATCTAAGCTGAAACCAAATCCAAATATTCTGCATTAGTTGCTTGTCAACAGAAAGAACATATAAGCCTTACTTTCGTTCAACTAACTGGTTGTTGGTGTTTGCTGTCATTCGGTTTAGTTTGACAGATAAACGGACGAAAACAGTTAGCAAGTGTTTGCAATCGAAAGTTTACCTAATATTTCTACCTCTGCATATAAATCTGGGTCTCATGAAGCAATTTGTTGAAGCTGGATACTGTATTAAGTATCTCATTTCGGCTTTTCCTAAATCACACCAAAGTTGTCCAGCAACTCATGGATAGCTTTAAAATGCTTGTTTGCGACATGAGCATCAAATTGCATCTTTTACTTAGCCGTCTTGCTGACTTCCTGATAAATCTTGATGCAGGATGAGCTATTCCACCAAGATTTGAAGGTCATGGAGGAACAATATCAAAATAGATGGGAAGTAGATACGATGGCTGACTATTGTTGGATCATCAAGCGACGATATTCACAGAATAAACACACAAGAAAAAGCTATAAGCGAAAATTTTAAGCTTAATATGTATTTAGATAACTCTTAGTAACTATATATTGCCTTTATATGAATAAATCTATTCCTGTAGCTCAAAAAGTTGACGTGATAGACAAATACTGCGGTTATTTTTGGGTTCAGATGGCAAAGAGGAAAACAAGTCACACATCCAAGACAACAAAAAAGCTGTTCCCCAGTATAATTCATCGTAATTTAAGTGAATTAAGGCTGAAGGAACCATGGTCAGTAGATTAAGAAGCAGTTACTACAACTACTAAGTGTAATCACTTGTTCAAATCTTCCGAGAGATTTCTGAAGATATATATTAATATTACTATTTTAACAGATTCTTACAGCTAATGACAGAGGAGATCCTTCCCGGGAATTGAATAATGCCGTTACTCCTGAACTACGGGTGAAGAAAGTGTCATATCATGGACATGGAGTTTGCGAAGAATTGAATACACCAATTGCTCCTCCTGTAAATTATCCACCTATACTGAGAAATCCTGTAAATAGGATCAATGCTACCATTGGAGAATTACTTATTTTCAGAGTTCCCAAGGTAATTGATCAAAAATTGAATATTTCAGACGTTCATGACACCTTTCACAATCAGGATTAATGTCATTGCCTAATTAGAAGAATTGGTTCAAGCACTGACGTGAAGTCAGAAGCTTTTGAGCGTATGTTCTATTGTCCATTTTTCTGTATTGGACACCCTTAATCGAATTTACCATGGTAAATTATGTTGTCCATTCTCCTGTATTGGACACTCTTAATTCGAATTTACCATGGTAAATTCGAATCTAGTGTCCAATACAGGAGAATGGACAACATAATTTACCATGGTAAATTCGATTAAGGGTGTCCAATACAGAAGAATGGACAATAGAACATACGCGCAAAAGCTTCTGACTTCACGTCAGTGCTTGAACCAATTTTTTTTTTCGTGTTTTTTTTGAAATTTTCTAGGGGTACGGTTCTTAAAATTTTTTTTTTCGTCATTTTTTTCAAATTTTCTAGGGGTACGGTTCTCACAAAATTTTAAACACGTCTTTATGTTGATTTTCTACTACTAGTTACCAAGCTACAATTCGATCGATATTTTTTGAGTTATCCATTAAATAATATTCCAGGTGGGTATAACTCGAAAACCGTTAGACCGATTATGCCCAAAAACGAACTCAACTCTCCCTTTCCAAAACAGCATGATTCTAAGCATGCTCACCACAGTCATTAACAAGCTCTCAAAATAATGGCTACCTCATTGCGAATTGCTGCATGGAACGCGAATGGCCTAAAAAACCATATCCTGGAAATAGAATATTTCCTCAACATAAACAAAATCGACATTCTATTGATCTCAGAAAGTCATGCAACCTATTATACTGACATCAAAATACCTAGATACAATGTATACTATGCAAACCACCCAGACGGAACAGCTCATGCAGGATCAGCAATCATAATAAAAAATACCATTAAACACCTCGAAAAACAACCTTATATCACTAACAAAATCCAAGCAACGGTAGTGCTCCTGGAAACCTCAAACTGGCCGCTGTGTATAGCAGCGGTATATAGTCCTCCACGCCATACAATAACAACTGAAGAATACAATGAAGTCATACTAACTCTAGGCCCTCGCTTCCTTAGTGCAGGTGATTGGAACGCGAAACACACAGCATCTGGTTCCAGATTAACTACCTCAAAAGGTCGAGCTCTATACAGAACCATACTGAACAATAATCTCAATATTCTATCTACAGGAGAACCTACCTATTGGCCCACTGACTTGAATAAAATTCCAGATCTGCTCGATTTTGGAATAACTAAAGGCATTAGCGATGTATACAGTAAAACTGAATCCTGTTACGATTTATCATCTGATCATAGTCCCATAATAATCACCCTCAGCACTCACCCGATCCAGAAGAAGACAATACCAAAATTATGCACCACTAAAACTGACTGGGAACTATTTCAAAAAACCATTGATGAAGTCATAACTCTAAACCATCGAATAAGTAATGATAAAGAAATAGAAGAAGCTGTTAAGTACCTGACAGATACCATACAACACGCATCCTGGACTGCTACACCTCAGACAAATGATATCCGAAAAACGAAGGTTAAGACGACTATGGCAAAGAAGTAGAAATCAATCATACAAAATGAAACTAAACAGACTAACCCATGAAATCACGAGATCCATACAAGAGATAAAGAACGACAGTTTCCACGATTATATAACACAGTTATCTCCTGATGACCATTCGTTGTGGAAAGCTACTAAAAAGCTAAAACATCCCGTATCAAGCAATTCACCCATAAGACAATCTGATGGAACTTGGGCTCGCACAAACTCTGAAAAATCAACAGTTTTTGCAGAATATCTGGCAAACGTATATAGTCCCATCCAACACCAAGGTAACTCTGACAGTGAAATCGAAGACTTTCTAAAAGCTCCAAATCCAACATCTCCTCCAATTAAGGCCTTCACACCAAGAGAAGTATACAATGAAATTAAATTGCTGAATTCACGGAAGGCACCTGGACATGATCTTATAGTAGGGGACATACTGAAAAACCTGCCACGGAAAGCTATCGTTCTTCTCACTACCATATACAACAGAATTTTAGAAATTGGCCACTACCCGATGCAATGGAAACTCGCACAGGTGATTATGGTACTCAAACCAGGCAAGCCCCCAACAGATTGTGAGTCCTACCGCCCGATAAGCCTATTACCTATAATGTCCAAACTATTTGAAAAACTCCTACTAAAAAGACTAGATGAAGAAACATCTCTGAAAGAACATATACCAGAACACCAATTTGGATTTCGAAAAAAGCATGCTACAATCCAACAATGTCATAGAATTGTCAACAAAATTAAAACATGTCTTGAAACGGGAGAGTACTGCACTTCGGTGTTTTTAGATGTGAAACAAGCGTTCGACAGAGTCTGGCATGGAGGACTTCTATACAAGTTGAAAAAAATTTTACCTGATCGTTTTTATAGAATATTGAAGTCATATCTGAGTGATCGCTACATACAAATTAAAATAGAGGAATCACTATCAGTTTATAAGACCATAGGATCTGGCGTCCCGCAGGGTAGCGTACTCGGGCCTATACTTTACCTTATATTCACTTCGGATATCCCACAAACTGATCAGTCTATCATGGCAACGTTTGCAGATGACACAGCAATTATAACATCAGATTCCGACCCATTGATATCATGCCAAAAGTTACAAAATCACCTGAACACACTATCTGAATGGCTTCAAAAATGGAAGATAGAAATTAACACCAAGAAATCGGCCCAGGTCACCTTTACCAACAAAAAAGGGAGGCCTCCTCAAGTTAAATTACAAAACGCACCTATACCCATTCAAACAGAGACCAAGTACCTTGGATTATACTTGGATGAGAAATTGACATGGAGAACTCATATAAAGATGAAGAGGAAACAACTTGACATGAAGATAAAGAAAATGTACTGGCTATTGAACAAAAAATCCAAGCTATCGCTAGAAAACAAGGTGATAATATATAAGCATATACTCAAACCAGTGTGGACATATGGAATCGAGCTATGGGGATGTTCAAAGCCCTCAAACACAAAAATACTGGAGTCTTTCCAGTCCAAAACGCTCCGCATGATAGCGGGAGCCCCCTGGTATGTAACAAACCAGAGCCTACAGAACGACCTTGACATAAAATCCATAAAAGATACCATCAAACCAAAAATCAACAAGTACAAGGACCGAACCACTAATCATGAGAACGCTATGATAAGAAACCTCTTTGCCCAACCCCTCTTGGAGAAGAGGCTGAAAAGAACCTGGCCCGAAGACCACCTAGTGGTATAACTGTGCGGAGAACCATTGATGGATGGTACCCGACCCAAGCCATAATGGAACATATCATTTACTGATTACTGTTTTGAGTAGATTGTAAATATGCAAATAAAGTTAATAAAAAAAAAAAAAAAACTCTCCCTTTCGGATACGCAACCTACCCTGAAAATTGCAAGTCCCTATCTCCTTTCTTCGAAAGTTATTGAGGCAACAGTCACCCATCTACTGAACTTACACAAGAATGCTCGAATCTCCAACAATATTTAACCGATCGTATTAAAACTTGAAACTTGGCAGAAGAGTTAGGTTATGAAGGCTCTAGCAAAAGTTCAGCAATTTCAAACGAATAGTTACTGATATATAGAATTATTTTATATATATATTTTTCAATGATTTATTAAAAAATTTCTACAAATGCTATCCGAACCAAATTTTGCAAACATTCCCGCGTTGGCATTCTACAACTAATAACCATGTTTGAATTCAATCGGTTCAGTATTTTTCGAGTTAATGAGGAACAAAACACCACCAAATTTCAGATGGCTATAACTCTGAAACCGTTTGGCTGATTATGCTCATAAACAAACTGAAATGTCGCGTTCTGGTGCACATCCTAACCTGAAAACTTGAAGCCGCTATCTCTTTCTGTTCTCATGTTATCGCGACAACAAAAATATTTTTTAATAATTTTCTAGCCATACGATTCGCACAAAATTTCACAAACGTGCTTAGGTTCATATCCCAGATAGCACACACACGTTATATGGATGTTCTTAGAAGATACCGCCAGAATGTTCAAATATTCATAGAATATCCTCACAACAGACCCCACACATTCTTAGAACATTCCATGCACTATTAAGTGAGAGAGGATCTCTGGTTCTATACAGGTTCTATGAATGTTCTCCCGAATATTCTAGAACCTTCTAGGAATGTTCTTGACAATATTTCAGGCATATTCTTGAGAATATTCCAGGTACGTTTCAAAAAATCTCCTATTAATATTACTCCAAATATTCTATGGAGATTCCCACTCATTGTAGAAATATTCCCAGAATATACTTTAATTCCGAGAATATTTGGTTGAATTTATAAATTCATTGGTATTATTAATTCCTGCCGCATTCCCTGCGGGAATTAATAATACCGAACTCCAACTGAAAAACTAAATAAAAATTGTGTTCAACGATAAATTAACAGTATTGAATGCTTTTTTGTTATAATTCAATTTAAAATTAAAATGTTTTGTAAATTTAGTTAAACTTTGAGATTTCATAGACTCATCACATTGAATGGTTATGAAATTCTTATTTATTTTTCGTAATCCCATAAAAAATCATCAGAATGCTGATTCTGAGCATAAGCCTAGTTTTTTCACAAATAATATAATAATATTATTCGAGGTCAAACAACACTAATCCATTTTATAATAATACATAATTCAAGTCATCAGTTTTATATTTAGGAAGACATTTCCTGAAATAAATTCAAAAGAATAATAACAAAATATTTTGTTTATAAAAAAAATAATATTCGCGAGATTATCTTCTCCATCATTTTTGGCTACCAACCAGCCTTTTGGTTTCAAAATCAGAGATTCTGGAAGAGAAGAAATGAAATATTACTAGGCACCTTGAATAATTTAATAGTTTTCAGTGTAAACCCAGATCAGAATGAAATACAAGGCAACAAACCAAAGTTTAGCTAGTAGAATAATCAAAAAATATTGCTTCATGGTATGAATGATATTGAGTACAACTAATATTCCTACCTTCACTAGATTATAGTTTTGAGGTCTAATTTCTGGAACTTTTCCTCCTTCTCTTTCGCCTTAACCAACCAGTCCTTAATTACCAATTCCGCATCAGACTCTGTAATCTTTCGATGAATGTTCATCACAGATTCTGTAAAATATGAGAGTTAATTCAAATATGTATTAATGTATTTTAGTTATCGCAATAATTCCAAGTAAAGCGATTTCGGTAAAATATCTTGACTAGTTATTCCATCAAACATTGCTTCTTCATAGAAATATATTTCTTATCTTATCTATCTTATAGAACATAGTAAATTCTTCGAAAATTCTTACCTTTCACTATTTCGGAAAAAATCAATGTCGAAAAATTATCCTTCTTCTCAAATCCTAACCAGCTAGAGTTCATAGCAAGAGCATTTGTCATCAACCTTTCCTTTTGTTATCACTTTGTGTTTAGGCCCCCAATTTTTGACAACTCGTAAACCTAAAACAACAACCGAAATGTAACATAAATAATAATATGTATGCTGTGGACTTATCTAATCCTATATGTTAGATAGGAGTATACATTATTAATTTCCAGGAGAATTTCATACAATAATTTCGAGGATTTTTATATGTGAACAAATTTGATAACCAGTAATGTTGTAGTATCAATGAATTTTCTAGAGAACAAAAATCTATTTGAATGTAACATTTGGATACATCACACAAATCAAAATCTTGAAACTTACCACTTTTGTTTTAATTTCCTCAATGTCTAAATTACTATTTCTCCAATTTTTGTAATACGTTGTAATATTTAATAGGAAAATCAAACTTTTCTTCAAAATTGATTGATTCTTCAGTTGGTTCATGATCATTATTATTAAGATCATTTCTCGATAATCTGCAGCAACCTCTACAGATGTGAAATATTTCGCCATCAGCCCTGGCATAATAACTTCTGAATGAAATTTCTTAGCAGTTCTTTTCCCATATTTCCAGATCTTATAGGATTCGTACTTCGAAACAACTATTTGGAAATCATATAACGAAATCACAATAATGCGACTGTGAGGTGAATAATTGAATTTGTATTTTTTGGTAGTAATAACTGTTTGTTTTCAAAGTAATTATCCCAGCATTGTGCTATTAGATATGAACTCTTTATTAGCAAAAATGCATGAATGTCTTGTAGGTTGTGGTATATAATAATCCAAATATGTTGCAATATCCATATATGTGATTGGAGGAACACCATCAATTGAATTATCCACTATCCAGATCAGAAACATTCAATGTTGAAGGATCTAAGCCGTTAATTAATCCCAACTTTATTATATGTATATCTGTAATAAAATCAAATGTAAACACATGATGAAGGTACTTTTTTTCGAACCTACCGTTCAGCTAAGTCTCCGTTGTTCAACAATAGTCTTTTCAGATATTCATTCTCCATTTCAATATAGTTTAAACAGCAGAAAAGCTCCGGAATAAGTCAATGAACACTATAAAATAACCAACGACCTCAACACGTAACTTATTTGTTGTTTATGTACAAAGAACCATCAAAGATTAAAGAACCGCCATATTGGTTCACGTCACGTCACGTGATGATTCCAGGATGCGAATTGTGAAATTAATAAATATCTGTAGGCTGGGCTGGTAACAAGAGCCAGGAGCGTGTTCTGATAGCCGAAGTAGTCGGTCAGGGTTGGAAGATTAGGGAAAAATATTCGGCTTGAAAAGCTGTTCATCTATTTGAATCAGAACTTTACTGATTAACTTTCACTAGTGAAAATATACCGAGCCAACACCTCCTAAAAGGATGTAGGAGGTGTTGACCGAGCTTATGAACAATAGATATAAAAATTTCTATAGCATCGAAAAGCCTCTGAGGTGAAGTAGTAAAGTCACATGTTACACTACACTATTAAATTAACCATAAATCTCAAAATGATCCCACGCGACTCAATGATCAAAGAACATTCTGAGGAGGTTCTTATTATATTCCACAAGGATCTTACCAAATACTGAAATAAACTACAACTCCTATGAATATTCTCTAAGGATATTCTAGTAATGTTCTTCATATCATATGATATGGATATCATTTTTGAGATGTGATCAGAACGTTTACTGAAGGACATTCCTTGAATATTCTAGATGTTATACGACGATGCATGGAACGTTCTATTAGAATATTCTAAAGTATGAACGTTCAGAAGCTAGATATCACACTCTCAGAATGTTGTGTGCTATCTGGGATTCTACAACTACTCACCAAGTTTCAATTCGATCGGATTTATATTGGTTGAAAACAAAATTATTACTCGGAAACCACTGGGCTGATTATGCCCATTAACGAACTTGTCCGTCGTATTGGGATGCGCCACCCACCCTGAAAATTTCAAGTTGCTAGCTCTTTTCGTTCTCAAATTATCGTGGAAACGGCCGGACGGACAGAATCAAATTTGACCTCGAATTCTTCATTGGGGAGTCGAACTTAATCGTAAGAGACCGTTTTCGTCGAAAAATTGAAAGTTACAGACATTTGGGCAAAATGATAACGCTATGTTCCCCAGAACATACGCGCAATAATATTTATAATAGTTAAGGGGGATACTGACAAGGGTTTTCATTACTAGATCAGGTGGAGATGTTATTAGTAATTGCCATGTAGGGTGACTCATCATTAATAAGCATTGTCAAACATGAAGTAGTCGAAAAGTTGTAAAAAAATGTTACTATCTCCCTGACAATTGGCATTCAGTGAAACTTCGAGTGATGTAGTTGAAATTCTACATATATGTGTTGTGTCTGGAGGACACAACACCGCCCATATTATGACATTAATACTGATAATGTGAGGTGCCTGTCATAATATATAACGTATTCAGTACTTATTTTTGATGTAAATTTGAAATTTAACTTTTCTCTTCACAGGATACCTTTTATGACCCAGAGGATTTGGATACTTTGTCGTTAAATTTGACGTTGCTTACTGGGGATCGCCAAGAAATTCCTCCACAGAATTGGTTGCAATTTGATTCCAAAAATAGGGAATTCTTTGGAATTCCCAGAAAAACAAGCAGAAGCGAATATCAGCTTGTTTGTGTAGATAGTGGAGGATTACCTGTGATAGATAGTTTAGAAGTTGTGGTATTTCCAGCTACTAAAGTAATTTATAATGTAGAATTCAGTATGACAATTGAAACTGCTTATGATACTTTTGTTGATAATCCTATTATTCAGAAGAAGTTCGTAGATAAGTTAATGGTGAGTACACCTTATTTTATTCACTCAATTCTCAATATAGTTTGCCCATTGACAAATCATTCGAAAATGATTGAAGACCTGACTTGAAGACGTGAAGTCAGTACTCTTTGGCGCGCTTATTCACGTTGGCTAATTTGAATTTAATGATGAGCGCTCAAGCTCAGTGATAGAGCGAACAAGAGATCTAGTTAGAGGGTAGTGGACACCATTCAGTGTCGGGTCTAAGCTGGCTTAAGGATACATTAGCAAAGTCGACAAAGAACTTAACCGACTCTCCTCAGCTGCTCCTAGGAGCTTCTGAAGGATCTCCTTGAGGAAGGCCTAGGAGGATAAGTATAATCATGTCTATAGCAAGCGCGCCAAAGCAGATTGACCCCACGTCAATGCTTTTTAGGCGTTTTTACTTCATTCAAAGTGAAGTCAATCTTCATTAGCCCGCTTGCTATAGGCATGATTTTGATTATGCTGACCCTCCTAGGTCATCCCCAAGGAGATCCCTGAGAAGCTCCTAGGAGCTTTGTGTGACTAGGGAGAATCAGTTGTGAATGGTGTCCACTACCCTCTGACTAGATCTCCGGCTCGCTCTATCCACTGAGCTTGAAGCACTCATCATTCAATTCAAATTAGCCAACGGCATATTGTTAAGTATAAAAATGGGTTCAAGCCCTGTGGACAGGAGCTTTCTGGCGCTCTAGTTCAAACAGACAAATTATATCTCCGAAAGTATTGGTTTCTCAGAGTTGAGAATTATATCAATTTATTCTTATGATAGAACTGATCTGAGAATCTGAGAATGAGAACTGCACCATGGAAGAAACCAAATTAAACTAGCTGAAATGAATTTGACTCTCTCTTATAGAACAGGATGAAATGTAAGAGTATGAACACAGATCATATAATAAAGCATAGATAGAATAATTATAGCATTCTGTGAAAACATAGAAGTACGATTCATTATTCAAATTTCATCTTAGCAGAAATTGAATTCAAACATCATAGAAGAATTTAAATTCAACAAGAGTGCCAAAAATTATTATCAATCCAAAACCAATATACGAATTCTACCCAACAACGAACTCATCCGAGATATTCATTCCTCAATTCTATGATTAACGATAATATACGTATATCTTTCCTCAAATCTACTCCAATACACCAATATTCCAGTTTTGTTTTTAGTGGAGATATTCTGAACTCAATAATATTAACTTACCATTACCATTCCCATCATCATATGGATTGACTACGGCATGAAAATATCAACCAACAAAAAGTATGATATTATATTATCATTCTCATATTTATACGCTTGCTGGAATTAATGACAATGGGCCACGTCATGTCTCAGGAAAATAAGTTGACATTATAACAATTCATAGAATACCCACAGAATAATTCTATCATTCTGTGAAAACGTAGAAATACGATTTACATTGAAATTTTGAAAAATCATATCTCCGAAAGTATTAGCTTGTTAAAGTTAAATATGATATGAATGTATTCTTATGATAAAACTGCTTATTGAAAAAAATTTAATTTGGAATTTGTTTTGTAAAAAAAAATTTTTTTTTTTGTTACTCCAAAACCATCTGTCCGATTTTGCCCAATAACGAACTTAGCCGAGATATTTATCCCCCAAACCTACTCTGAAAATTTCAACTCTCTAGCTCATTCCGTTCGAGAGTTATCGTGCCTACGGCCGGCCAGAATTAATTTCGACCACGGATTCTTGATCAGTGAGTCAAACCAAATCGTTTGAGACCATTTTCATCGAGAAATTCGAAAATTACAGACATTTGGGCAAATTGAAAAGCACTCAGTTCCGAGGAACTAGAGCGCCAAAAAGGATGCTGCTTTTTTGGCGCTCTAGTTCCTCGGAACTGAGTGCTTATCAATTTGCCCAAATGTCTGTAATTTTCGAATTTTTCGATAAAAATGGTCTCAAACGATTTGGTTCGACTCACTGATCAAGAATCCGTGGTCGCAATTCATTCTGTCCGGCCGTCCGGTCCGGTCCGACCGCCAAAAACACAACCTGTTTATAATTCAACTGTCCTTGTGTGTCTTACTGTTTCCTTGATCCTAATGCTATCTCATCTTGGACACACAGTATACTAAATCAATATTATTATTTTGAAAACAAATGTCTCATAACTCATACTAGAATAGAAGTGGCAATTATAAAATTAATCTAAACTTACTTCATTCATGTTACAGGAAGTGTTTGAAGATGGTAATGCTAGCCATATACAATTTCTCCCATTCAAACAAAAACAACATTCGGTTATAGTAACTTGGTTCAACAAAACCCTGTCAACAGATAAATGTCCCCAAGATCAAATTGCTAAACTTGAATCGATAATGAAGAACGAAGAAAGAGGCATTTCCAATAGAGTTCATGCAATCATGGAACCTGATTTTCAGGTGTCCACAATAAAAGTTTTACCAATGTCAAACTGTAAAGTTCACAAGCCAAAATATCATACTCCAAAAATGCCAGATGATAGGATCGTAATTGACGAATCTACTCAGAGTACCTCTAGCTCTGATGAGTATCTTTTGACTTTCATAGTTCCTGTTGTTGTTATTTCAATAATGACATTCTTTGCTATTTTGGCAGCTTGTATCCTATATCGTAGAAGAAGAACTGGAAAAATGAATGTACTGGAAGAAGGTGTGTTATTCTTATTACATTATTTATGCCGAACTTTCGGCCAGGCTCTCAGTTTCGACCGAAATCGAATCTTTATATTTTATACTGAAATCTAGTGTATTTTTTACAAATTTATTTGCATACACATAAAAACAGTTAATGAATGTTAAATGAAATAAAAAAACAATTTTTTTGAGATCTTTATTCATTATTTTGGTATTACCAAGTTATCAAAATAATCAGTCGAAGTATACAGGGTGCTTCCAAATCAGACGTGACCCTTGGAAGACATGTTAGTATGGATCATTTGCTGTGGTTTGAGCCATTTTTATTGATAACCGAAAATCAACAGTTTCCGAGATATTTGAGTTCTGGTTCTGTTGAAAAACAATTAGTATGATTTGAAAGGGGAAATAAGAAGCAAAGAAAGAAAAATAACGAATTAAATATTTTTTCTGTCGACCTCTAAATGGACAACCGAACATAAATTGTAGGTAATGATATCAATATGAACTATTCAGAGTGTCACATGTCTAATATTGCCTCTATGAATTTCTCGAATTGTTCTATCAGGAGCATAAATATAAATATATCGAAATTTATATTATGATAAATGTATATATTATGCAAAATAAATAATTATTTTAATCAAATCTTGTAATCAACTCGTTTATTAATCTAGCGATTAATGGTCTCAAACTATTGTATGTATTCATAAATTATGTTCGTGATGACCTCTTTCTAATTTCTTCAGTTGTTATTTTCCGCCTGAAATTTACTCACGCTGCCTTTTGATTGCACATTCACTATTTTGTATGCCGGACATTCAAAAGGATGCTAATAAAAAATTGCTGGAACGAAACTAGTTAAGCATTCTAACGAAATTTTTTAGAGAATGAAGAAGGAATTTGGCAAGTTTTTAAAATACTTCACGCATACATAAATTTTGAAATTCGAAAGATGCAGGCAAATTGATATTAGAAATTGATTTTCTTTTATTCATATACCAAATTTCAAATCGTACTAATTCTTTTTCAACGTCTTACAGCATAGTTTTGCTTTTTTCGTACATATCATATCCTTTTCTGATAAAAATAACCCAAAATTATAATCAAATTTGGTCAACGTAGAAAAAATGGACGAAATATGAATTAAGGTGATGACTTTTAAAAATCACCTGAACTCAAATAACTGTTGATTTTGAGTTATCAATAAATATGGCTCAAACAACAGCTAATGAGTCATACTAAAACCTCCTCCAAGGTTCACGTCTAATTTGGCATCACCCTATATAATCTAATTAATAATCATTAAAGTACAGTCTCATGAATTCTCAGTCTTAACAAAGATAGATTACGATAACTTGTACGACAATGAAACCGAAACTACAGCTGAAACCGAACTTTCGATCTATCACTACTATTTACCTTAATTATATCATATTCATTCTTGAGAAGATTAGTTTTACTGGAAATTTGCTATAAAAAAATATAAAAAATCGCTTTCACGTTGGCTAATCTGAATTGAATGATGAGTGTTTCAAGCTCAGTGGATAGAGCGTTCGAGAGATCTAGTCAGAGGGTAGTGGATACCATTCAGTGCTGTGTCTAAGTTGGCGTAAGGATAGAGCAACAAAGTTGACAAAGAACACAACTAACTCTCCTTAGTCACACATGCTCCTAGGAGCTTCTGAGGGTCAGTATAATCATAATCATGTTTATTGCACGAGCACCAAAGTAGATTGACCCCACGCCAATGTTTTTTTAGCCTTTTTCTTTCATTGTGAAGTCAGTCTGCATTTGCGCGCGTGCTATAAACATGATTATGATTATATTGGGCTGGTCACCTCATTGTTCCCCCAAAGAGGAAAGCGTCATTCAGGAGCAGAAACGTACCGGTTTCTTGGTTATTACCAATCATCAACATAACTTAGCACACGCAATGACAAGACGACAAACGGAGGAGCACTTGGCAACTTAAGCCCTATTGTTGCGAGCTGCTGGGGAGAAAAAACTCAGCAGCACCACTAGGGAAATCCCTACGAACTCGGACCCTTTGCGATGCGGAAACCTTGAGCGTTCAGTGACGTTCATTCTGTTGTCTTGATTTCAAAATACATATTGTAATTAGTTAGGAAATTTGGGATGAATTTAGTCACCTTTTGATTTGGAACCACCTAAGTAGAAAGTAATTACAGCGGCGACGAGGATTTCGGAAAATCTGGTCGGTCATCTGCGTGAATTTGACACCAAATCAAATAACTAGAACATTTTCAAACGCGTGTGATGTTATATTTCGAGGCCAACGAAATTAGTGATGACAGAAGAAGACAAGCAATATTCTTGAATTTATATCTTAAGACTCATATTTAACTTATGGCTGCCCGTAGGAGAATGAATTTCAGGAGTTATTGAAGATATTTTCGACACACTTTGGAGTACAATGCTTATTAGCAGAAAGGCGAAAATTCTACAGTGCAAATAGAGTACCTGGAGAAAAGGATAAACAGTTGTGAATTTGGACAAATTGTCTCCAGACTGCCACACCCATAAAAGTTAGAATCAGCTCAAAATCGCGATATTCAATTTTTTTTTTCATATCAGATTTCCGGTAATCCAAAGTGACTAACTTGGTTACAGCGGTTTTTGAAAGCATAAATCTTCCGCAAAACATTAGAATTTCGTTCGAGAGTCATCGTTTTACCTTGGATTCTTCATCAGTAACTTGAAACTAAACGCTAAACATTATTCATTCTGCTGAGAATTTGTCCACTTATGAATCACAGTATATAATAATCTATCTTGCATCTGTTTGCTTATAATAATAAATACAATACAATATGGTTAATTGAAGACTCTCAAAATATTATATCTGATGTAGGACGGCAAAGCTATGGCAACAAGGGTATTCCAGTAATATTCCAGGAAGAACTAGATGAAAAACCAGAGGCAGGTACCAAAGCACCCATTATATTAAAAGATGAAAAACCACCTTTGGCACCACCTGAGTATAGTAAGAGTGGTTCATTGAAATTCAATGATGACGCTGAGCCTTATCACCCACCTCCTCCTTTTACTAGAACTCAAGAAAATGGTAAACAATCGAGGCCTAAGCCTGCACCAACGTATAGGAAACCTCCACCATATGTGCCTCCTTAACAATTACAGTTTACGTTTTTCCAGCAATAAGTCGGCATTGTCTCTACCAATTTGAAAGAATTGTAATATGTGTAAAAGCCAAATGTTGAATATATAATTGTTCGAACAATATATAACTGAAATGACGAAACATTTTGGCATGAATTTTGGACTCGGAGAAAATGAAACATTTAAAAATTAAAATACTATACACTTATATACGATTATTAATTATTTCTAATACTACTTCAGATTTTTACATTTTATAAATTTCTTGAGATAATTATTGCCATTATGTTTATTCATTATGTATTTTCATTTATATACAGTTCATTTTCAACTGCGTTGAATGTTCCTGAATATGAGATAAGTAATTCTGAATCAAAAATTAAGCCTTTATATTGTGAGACTATCTAGTCTATTAATTTCCACTGATAATCATATTTAGTATTTCTCATTTCGGTGATTTATTTTGTTTTCTGCTTTTTTCCAAAAATCTTAAATACATAAATAAGTCGTAAAATTTGAGATATAAAATTTAACATGTTTTACAATTGAAAAACAAAGACAGAACGTTCACATATTCTGATGATTAATTCCATCTTTATTCCATGTATACTATTTCAATTATTTCTCCTCTTTTCGTTCAAATGTACTGACAAAAATCTATATGAATTATGTTCATTGACCAACACTATACAAGAGATATTGAATGACCAACCATCAAAGTCCGATCTTTGAAATCGGTATTTTCTCAACAATGAAGATAATCACTTGGTAAATCTTAATCAAATTGAAAAGTATATCAAAACGGGAAACAAATTAATTTCGAAAATGTGTACAAATCTTTTTGGAAATAATCATATCATTAGATAGGTGCTTCGAAATCTCTGTTGTGTAATAGCATCATCATCTTTAAACAAAATAATACTTCTGTAAATATTTGTGCTTCCATAGGAATATTATTCCCTTTTCCCTCATTTGATTTACAATAAACATATATTTTAATTTTCTGAAGATTGTATATACGTATAATGGGTCGAATAAAATCATATAGTTTCACATATCATTTTACATTAATTTAGATTTTGGGCATTTTATGGGCATGATTACGAAACAATTATCATTTTGAAATAAACTAAACTACAACATATTCTGATTTTGAAATGTATGTAAATTTTTAGTAAATGTGATTCTTTCCTATATCAAAATCAGTTCCATTACTCCTGGAATTGAAATGAAACGTTGTGATTTGTTGAAAATATATAATAATCAATTGCAAGTTATATTTAGTCTTCAGAAATAAATTTAGATTATTCCACTAAATCATGTCTAACTTGAAATAACTATTGATAATGAATAATTGCCTAAATGAGCAAATTTATTCCAATACCTGTTGAAAACAAGTATTCGAGAATAAACAATTAGAATAATTGAGAAGATGTGTGTATTAATAATTTGAATAAAGATAGGTCTGTGATTTGGCAAACAATTAGAAAAGTGATTATCAGAAATACTTTTAACTCAAACAAAATATTGTTCAAATGAAATGATAACGGGGAAGTTATCTAAATGAACTTGAATAGATCAATCCAATTTTTCTTACATTTTTCCATATATTCATGCCATTATTTTACATAGGTACCTCAGTAATGCAACAATCCAGAAGATGATGTTTATTAATTTCTGTGAAGTCAAATTTGTCTAATCTCTCAATGGTAAAAAAAAAGCTGGAATGTTATCTTCTTTTTTCAAGATTTTATAGTAAATCATTCTTTTGACATATGTGACATTTGTTGGTTTCTTCTTTCTCTCTGACCTTTTCTTTTTAGGCGTGTTGCCTTAAGCCACAGAAAGGTTCCTTGTTACCCCTGATTCCCTACTATTTGGAAATCTACACCAACACCTCAGTGTAAGCTCGATATTATCATGGCCAGTACAATGTACTGCCCTACCAAGCATCAAGTCTTGTGCTCCGCTGGTGGAAGCTTGAACCCAACCCAGACTTCTCATATTGAATCATCCTTTATGATTGGATATTAATAAAATTGATTTTCTGGGATGACCAAAAGGTATTAAACATTTTTTGTTGTAACGTTATTGAAGCTAGTTATATGACATGTATATTTCTTTTTGATGATAATGTTATATATCTGCTCCTTGAAAGTATTGAGAGTTCAATTCTGCATGTACTCAATTTAAGCTTTTTTGCTTAGATGTTTTTTTAGGTATATGGAACAATTATTTCTAGTTACCAAAAATTATGAACTTAATATATGATTTACCTGTAAGTGTGTATTGTATCTGAATCCTGAAATTTGTATTTTTATAAAAGTTTATTTATACATTCATAGGTTTTGTAAAGTGATTGTATCATATCGCATCATATATATAACAATAACATGTTAGTTTTACATCTAACCAATCATTAAAAAAATTCGAAACACTGTTTTTATAATTTCAAAACCACTAAATTAGAAAAAGAATTATTATTTAGCACTAAGAATAAAATAGCGATCTAATTCAATGAGTCTTTCAAAACTTGCTCAAATTTATTATAGCAATGTAGTCACTCACCTGAAACCAGAAGCTTAAGCGTGCTCGTTCATTTGCCGATCAATATATTTCACTAATTTGTTATACCGTAATCCCAAAATGTATTGTTCCTTCACATTTTGTATGAATTTCAAGAAAACAACATTTCAAATGGGTATATTCTGGAGATTGTATGGAATATGCATTTGAATGAATATGCAAATACGTTGAACATTCAAAGAACGTTACTTTTCCATGCAAATACAGATTTTTGTTCTACTTTAGTGAATCTGCCACAGTGTCGTCCTCCATTGACAATTATCTGTGACTCAAAATAATATTAATAGTGAAGCAAATTCATATTTAGGACTAAATTTTTTAATTAATATATTCACAGAAAACCCCATTTTCTGTTATGATAAGAAAGTTATAAAGCTGAATTTTCCAAGAACTCATTTTATCATTGTTCATTAAGTGCTTACAAAATTCCACTGAGTTTTATCGATAAGTTTCCAAGATATTGAATTTTTCTTGAAAACATTTTTTTTTTCTCGTAGATGCTCATAAAATTTTGCATAAATGGGCTTGGAATCATTATTCTACATCTAAATACAAAATTCCAACTCTATCAGATAAGTACTTTTGGAAGTACTAGAAAAATAAAATATCAAATCTGTTCATCCCTCAACATATTGAATTATAATGTAAATTTTCTTTTATACAGTAGAAAGTGAGGAGTATATCAATGGGAGCTGATAGGTTTAGGGTCCTGTAGCGGTCTTCGAACATCTGAAGTTCTGAATAATCATCGCTTGAATTGGCCAAACCTGGTTTTGAAAAACACCCTCCTGGCCTTACGAGCTACAAGATTTGCCTTTTTAAATTCAAATATTGCAGGGATTTCTAAGAACAAGAGTGAATATCTTCGAAAATTAGTGAAGACGATTCTCCTTCCAGAGATCCATGTGGCTACAGAGGAATATGTTTATGAGGGGACTTTTGAAAGATTATGCATTATTTTTAATTGTTTGTTTTTCTCCTCGTCTATTCATTTTTTATACATCGTCGGCGACACCGCAAAACCAAATAACTGACAAAAATGAGATTTTGGCGGTAATTATCTGATTGTATTTGTGGGGACGGGTGTGCAAATTCTTTTCAATAAGTATACGGACACTGAGATAATCAATACCAAGTGGTTTGTAACTATTTTGAATTAAATCTTATTGATCAATCCAAAATTATGAAGTTTTTAGTGCCGCCTGAAAGTATTGGTTGTTGCAGTTACTTGGTTTTGCAGTGTTGCCGACGATATATAATTATATATTGAAGAAAGAAAATGCCCATCAATATTTAAAATTTCAGTTACTTTTGTAAAAATCAAACAATTAATTTAAATAAAAAAAAAATCAAATGTGCATAACATGCTGATGCACGAACTTATTCAAGCTTTCTATCCCGCAATGTTCAGTGACTTTCTTTCAGAAGTTGTCGAGCATAGAGATGGCCAACATTTGGGCAAACTGATTGCGCCCTAGTAAGACCAACCAATAATGAATTTCTACAGATTTACAGGAGAACAATATCGATGGTCCAGATTTGTTGTGCACTTCTACCTAACAGATCAAATCAATGAAATAACTGATTTATCTTCGGATTGAAAATGATAAAATCCTCTTTATTCAGTTCTTCAAATTATATACAATAACATATAATGTGTACATTTATAATTCAAAAGAATTATGTCGGAATATAAAAAATTACTGTCATGATAATCTATTTTCACCAAAATATTTAGAAATCAAATTTAAAATATTAAGTTCCTGGGAATTCAAATTAAATTACCACAATTCACTAACAGCTTTCCTATTGATAAAGAGATTTTTATAACCTTGTAAACTATGGTCAAATTGATACCATAATTTTTTTTGTATTTCTTGATTTCTGTCATTCTGCACTTCCTCATACTCACAGGATTCTTTGTTTTCGTTAAATATTTTACAACAAGTGTAGTTCTCACAGGGATCCCAAGTAACTTTAATCGAATATTGTTTCACATTCTTCTGGAAATTGAGTGGATTACAAGCCTTAAACAATGTTGTTTCAGATTCATCATTCGGATGTTTTGTTATGAAAATAAATGTATTAGTACATGGTATGCTTGAGTCAATCGAATCCATCCAAGTATCAGACAGGAAAATTTGGCTGAAAATTAAATGAAATTTTTTAGTTCAAAGCTGCTAACAATATACAGAGTTTCATAATTACATCAACAAATTTTGAGAGGTTGCTGCTTATTCCTATGAAAAAGTTTCTATGAACAATGGCTTCATCAAGTACTAGCTTTAACCACCGACTTCACTTGTGTGCTTATCAGCAACATAAGTCGAATTCAAGCGGGTAACTGGAACAGAGCGATTAAGACCAATCCCTTGCTATTATAAACGCTCGGTTAGGTTTAGCAAGAGGTTGGTCTTAACCGCTCTGCTCTGGTTACTTGCTTAAATTCGACTATTGCATTATCGAGAATACCTACATACATATCTCATGTTGTTGAAAATATCTCATGTTGTTGAAATATGATTCCAAAGTGGATAGCTCATAGTAAATACAGATATTTTCGATTAAAGTTCCTGTATAGACTATTCTGAAAAATACAAATGACTTCCGACGCCTCTGATGCCCGATACTCTGACTTGAATTTTATTCTCTTCCACCTTAATTTATATCCGATTGGTTATCAATGCTCTCTCGAAACCTTTAATGCCAATTAATGAACCCATTTATCTACTAGTGGGGTTGGCTCAGGGTTAGAGCGTTTGACTTGGGAGCGGAAGCCCCAAGTTCAATCCCGAGACTAGGTCAGAAATTTTCTAGTAACGGTAATCGCCACCATTCACTGTTGGGTCAAAAATTAACAGTGCTGTGCCTAAGGTGAACTCCAGAACTGGGCGAATGTAAGTCTTGTATAATTGCGCCGCAGTCACAGGATCGCAACCAGCGAAAGACCTTCCGAAAAGATAAAGCAGTTTCCTTGCTCTGCCCATGCAGTAAGTTATATGCTGACTCCATGATAGATCCTCCGTCATAATCACGCCCAGGTCGCTGTGAGCTGCCTTCCCGCGATAAAGTAAGACAGTCTTGGATTCCTCCTTCCCAAATGCAAAACTTTACACTTTTCAATGTTTAATGGTATCAACCAGTCATCGCACCATCTCACCAGGGAGTCAAGATCCTCTTGTAGAATAAAATGATGACTAGTGGGAAAGTTGAATAATTTTGTGTTATGCTGGCAGATCCGAAATATAAAAGAGAAACAGAATAGGACCCAGTACAGATCCCTGAGGTACACCACTCAAAACATCTCTCAAGGAGGATCTAGTTGAGCCTATCCTTGCCGAAAATTTTCTGTCCGTAAGGAACCTCTCAATCCAAACGACCACATCGCAACCGGACACCCAGATGTCGCAGCTTATGCAACAATCTCCTTCGGGGAACACGATCGAAGGCACGGGCGAAATCGAGGTAGATGACATCAACTGATGTTTGTTGTTGTACTTATGCAACAACCTGTATTTTATTAATAGAACTGATTAATTTCGTAAAGTTTTTTTTTATTTTATAGATATTTTTCAGAGTTTGGGAGAGAAAACCCAAAAAAAAACCTTTCAATTTTAGTATAGAGTTTACATTTTTAATTTAAACAAATAGTAGGATTTTATCTGCATCTCAAGAAGGTCAATTATACCCAATAAATCAATGGTTAGGTCTTTCAGTTAATCTTACTATACAATGCTACTACTACAGTTCAGTAATTAATTTTACTGAATGTGGTGAGGTTTTCATTAAATATCTCTCATATAAGTAGTTGGGGTTGCAATCCTCTTGCTGTTCACAGTGAATATTTAACAAAATACATTTGTAAATTAGTAAATAATTAGTAGTAAATTAGTTGAACATGTTCTCTAACCAATAGACTTGACTGGCATAATAAGTTTCTTTCAATGACTGTCTATAGCTTGTGAAATTGAACCAGATATCTTCCAGAAATAGAAAATGATCAGCGTGACTTGTATTGGCCATTGGACAGATTGAATCATATCACAGGCAGCCATTTCCCTAAAGCTACGCTACAAGAAGTTACTCTGGAGCCAGGTACTTTATAATTAATATTAACTACAAAAAAAAGTATTGTTTCATAAATTTGCAAATAGGTACACTATATCAACTACCTATAATTCAAAAATTTTAAAATACTCATTATTGTCAAAAGCAGAATTATATATTTACCCCAAAGCCTTATGCTGGTGTTTCAGAGCATCTCTTACATGGACTTCTTCAAAATGTCCCAAAGCCAAAGTAGGAACTTCAATTCTACAAACTTCTTTAGGGCAAAGTGGAGTTGGTCCAAATAAAATAAATATTTCACTCACTGTATTTTTAGATAGTTCATGGCCTAATTGTCTCATTGCATCTTCCAGACTATCGTAAAGTTTTGAAGCTATTCTATACTGATTTTCTATTTTAAAATAATCGATGCCATTAGGTTCCATTTCTTTTGGATGGTTTCGTCTTCTGTTTATAGAACTTTTGAGCCATATATAGGGATAAGGAATTTGAGATTTTTGGTACAAAATGCATTTCAAAAACTGGTCTATTAATGACGAACACGATAAAGGTGTGAAAACATAATCCGTTATTTTTACTAAAACTTCTAAATTCTGTTCCATTTTATGAAATTAAAATAGTATGAAATTACCTTATAAAGAAAATTGTGAAATGAGGTAACAAAAACTATGTCATGATTGATTTGTACTTTTTTGAAATAATATTGAATTAAATTTGAAAATAAGCATGTTTGATGTTTGACCACAGGTGTTTGACTTTGACTTTCTTTCACGTTTGTCGAGTTTGTCTCGTAGAGAAAAGGAAGGAATTCTATTGTCTCTGGTTTGTCTTTGTCGTCACGTTCACAGAACACATAATATATCACAGAATATACCTTAGGATATATATTAGTGTTCTGTGGGTATATCCAGAGACATTTCTATTTCTCTGGCTATATCACAGAACATATAATATATATCTTCGAACATAAAACTATGTTCTAAGATATATATATATATATATATATATATATATATATATTAGTGTTGTGAGTGTGGAAAATGTCTTAAATACTCCTCTGATAAATACTGAAAAATATCCGAAAATTATCATTACTTCTAAAAACAGTCGACATTTAGAGTTTTTTAGTATTTATGGAAATTATCGAAAATGTCTGGATAAATATCATAAATTTCTTTTCTACTTAAACATTTTTTGAAAATTTTCATTTTGTCCGATATTTATTCTTCTTTTCTGCTTGGATCGAAGATGCTCAACGGTCTGAGATGCCAATTTTACAAAAATTTTTAAAAAGTTTATTTTTTTCTACTTGGATCGACGATGCTTAACGATTTGTGTTGCCATTATACAGAGTTTTTTCTTAAGCAGCTTATTCTTTTCTACTTGGATCGAAGGTTCTTAACGATCTGTGAACCAATTGGAAAATTATACAAAGTTTTTTTTAAACAAGTTTATTTTTATTATTTAACAGTCTAATTAAATCGATTTTTCTAATACTAATTCTTAATTCAGAACCTGGCTCCGGTCCTTTATCACTGATAGTCAATAAAATAACACGATAATAACTCATTCAATGATAAGTTATTTGTTATTTCCAATTGACCATGAAAAATTTCTTAATATGCCTCAAATTGTCCTGATATTTTAACTTAACATGTGACAATTGTCATATTTTTCCCGATTTTTCCACAATGTCCGTAAATACTTAAATACTCAAAATGCTCGACCTTGGGGGAAAGTTTCGGAAATTTTTCCAGGATATTTGTCCTTAACTTAAAAACTCGAGTATTTCACATCACTAATATATATATAAGAAAATAGGATAACGCGGATAAGTTGCCCTGTCCTGAAGAAGCCAACTAGCAGAAACACGTGTCGGCAGGTACCAGCAGAATGATTATCTCTGCTCCTTTTGCGGAATTACCCGTTATACTTTTCCATTATATATATATATATATATATATATAGTCCGTTTAAGATATATTGACATCGAAGTAGGCCTTGAACGTCTAGTTGGTGCTTTATTTCTAGTTACAAAAAATTACTGTTCTGTAACCAGAGAAAATAAATATTAACATAACCTCACATATTTTCAATGCTTACATATTTTCAATGCTATCTCCTATTTGTAATTAATCGAAGACCCTTATAAATGCATTCTTGATGTTCTTTGGAAATTCAAATTGCGAATGTATTTTATCCTGAGATTTTGGAAGGATAATTTTCCGAGTTCAAGTAGACTGATGAAACAAACATAAATATGAGGTTCATGCCCAGAAACCATTTCAAGGAATTGGAAACATAATTATTTATAATAGAGAAGAACAAAAATTGGATAGCTTTTTTAATGCAGGATGAAAAACCTTTTGACATAATATTCATGTGCATCAATATATCTTAGAACTTAGGTTCCTTATCTAAAGCCATTGCAGAATCAATCAAGGTGTAAAAGCCCATAAGTAACTCACTTTTCATCTATTGAATCCATATTGGTTATTGAATAATTTCATTAATATAATGTTAATAAATATTATGTTATTACTATTACTTCATCTGTATAAATTATTGAGAGGTGGTTTGAATAATGGAGCATTATTTTGGAAGAAGAGTTAATTTATCAGTGTTTAAGAAGACTTTTTATTTCAGTCTTAATTTAACTTGGAAAGTAATAGCTTGTAAAATATTATAATCTTTATGCAATGATATCTAATAGTTCAAGTATTTATTTTTCCACAAAAAAAATCAGAACCAAAACTTTACCATGTACATTTTTTTTAACATAAGCTGTGAGATTTATGGATTGCAATTGCAACTAGGAACAGAAAAGATTATTTGCCATTTTCCAATTATGAATTATCGTTTTAGTATTATAATTTATATTGAAAAACTTAATGATTTAAAATTCTATTTCAAACTTTGATTTGCTTAGTTCGTAGAGTTCATGAAGGAAAGAACTAATCAAAGAAAACCTTCAGTGAAGTGCTCTCTCAAATTTTCAAAAACTTTAATTTAATCTCGAATTTAATGTAATGTCTCTTTAAATTTAAAGTCGTATATCACAGGAGTTCTTCCACAACTGCTGCCAGGTTTTAATGATGTGCCTTCCTCTTTTTTTCTAAGAATTCTTCGAACAGTACTTGAAGAAATCTGAAATATTATGGCCAATGTAATAATCAGAATACACTCCTAGTGGTTGAATAACAGTTTACCTGGAACACTAGAGCAATGCTGGCGGTAATATCTACAGATTCCCTGAAGAATTAACAGTAACATCTATATACTGCTTCGTGTTCCCTTTTTGTTAGGCGAGAGGTATCGTAATCAATTCCAGACATTTTTGATAGCACAAGGATGCGGAAATACTCAAACTCGGTACGATTAATTATAAACACACATGTAAAAACTATCCCAAATTGTTCGATTTTCGTTATATCGAAATTGTAAGAAATAAATAATAAATGACAGTTTCATCAGCTCATGGTTATTTTCAATGCGAACAACCTAAATGATGTGACTTGAAATATAACTAGACGGACCGTTGCCAACTGAATTTCGATTTTCCAAAGCCACCCTTGATGTCAATATATCTTAAACGGACTATATATATATACTGTGTAATAGATGCATAGAATACATGGTGAAGATGAAGACACTCTTTGACATATTTTCGGCCGATTTGCGGTCCAAATACTGTCAAAATACAAGGATTTTGTTTTACTTCAATTTTCGCCGATAGATGCCGGCAGTAGAAATTTTATGGACAAAATTACCGACATGTCAAATTAAATTTGAATCTTTGCTTATTCCAGTCAGGGTCGTGACACTCTCTTTCCCCCACCCCAAACCCTGTTTTTAGTTCATTGGCATTCTAGAGATGTCTCTGCCTGCGCAAATTCCATGATTTCCATGGGATGAGATCCGATAGATGACTCTGTTGCGCGTTCAGAATTACAGTGATTCAGAATGTGATGGATTTGTCATTAATTTCTGAAAGTGTCAACGAACCTTGTTTACAACTATGAAAATTATTCAAATAAATATATTTTTATTGAGTGGACAATTTTATATTATAACTATTCCGATGAAATATGTGTACTTGGATCCATAGAATACCGATAAGATACCTGCACAGATACCTGATCGTTTCTATGGCAGGTAAACCAAATTACTGTTTACTCAGGTAGAAATTGAAGTGAATTTGAATTCGCACCTTCGACCGAAGAGGTTCAGCCAAAATATCGATTGGTAAGTGACGAGCTCGTGTTTGGAAATTTATCGTAAAAATGGGAAAATGGATCAAATGTTGTGTATATGGTTGTGAGGATAATGTTAGCATGAGACATCGATTTCCTAAAAACAATCCAAGTCTTTTTAAAACGTGGATCGACATTATCAAGCCAAGTGATTGGGAAATATTATCTGTTGATTGATCAGATTTATAACAGGCATTATGTATGCCATGCACATTTTGAAGACTGTTACAAGATAGAAGGAGGAAGAAGAAGGCTCGCTATGCATGCAGTTCCTACACTTGGTGTTTCAGGTAAGCTATACATTGACAACAATAATTTGAATTTGTTTTTAAAATTTTTGTGAAATTCTAAGAAATATAAAACAGTTCATCTTTCTTTTGAAGGTATCTCAAAAGTTCTTGATGATGTATGGAACCAACCATCAACTTCAAAAACCGATATTGACCAACTTCAAATGTCACTGTCTAAAGGAACGCAAAATATTATGGAGCCAAGAACTCATAAAAGTAAGTGTATAATACTAATGTTGGAGTGATGACATGATTGCTTTGAATAGCAATAGTAATGAGAGGATCTTCTTTTAAATTTTAAATGCTTGTACATTTTCCACAATATATATGTCCTATACCAAAAATTTTATTATTTATTTATTATTTATTATTATTTCCTCAGTTTGGTCCTGGAGATGCCCCAGTTAAGGATAGTCATGTGGGACATACGCTAGGATGGGATGGAGCACAGAGCAGAGCAGATTGAAAAAGTATCCTGGCCTCAAATGGTTAGCATATTTGAAGGTGATCTTTTGTCTGGAGCAGTACTGCATTCTCCTTTATTTTATTGTTTTAAACAGGAATCAATTCTTTGTTTTCCCACGTAGCAAAAGTGTTATGAATATCGGTTGTATGGACATCTATATAACAATCCAAAAAACCGATAGCCTACGTAAATCAGTATCAAATTAGTACATTATAACGTCAGTAGCACGGTTACTACGACAAAAGTGGGAATGATTTCACAACATATACAACTGTTGTAAAGTTGTAATTGCAACTTCTTAAGCAACTGATATGTTATAATACCACCATACACTATATAATGTGAGCGAACAAGATATTTGAGTTTTTACTAAGTCAGCTGAGGAAAACCATTTTTCCCATAGACAGCTAGAGCTTTGTGGGTATACTTTCTGTATTTCTGTTTTTGTTTGTTTTATTTGTGTATGTATTGGATTTGGGTGTAATAGGTCTCTTGCATGCATTTTTTTTTATTATTAGAATCGAGTATTATATCCATAAGAATTCTGAAAAAGTGAAACTGCCGTGAAAATTTTCAATATTCAACGAGGAAACGGTCATTGAAATTTGGTTGCACATAATGGCCCGTCATATCTACTCTCATTCTCTTCTCGTGTCCATTTCACACTTTCTTCCAGTGCAATACGGCCCCCTATGGAGGGCTTCTAGTCGGCATATTGGCTGTATCAAGCAGATGGTACATTTTGATTACGTCAGCCGTTATAGCAATGATTCAGAAGCGTTTTTTTACCTCATTTGAATTTGCTTCTTGATTTACCGATTTTCAATACCGAAATATTCAAATTGTATAAATTATGAAAGTGGATGAGGGCATACATGTTGATCTGGTATTGAATTAGATTTCAGAAAGACATAAACATATGGTATTTCATGTTACATGCAAGAGAACTATTGTTTTAATTATGTTAATAGCTATTTTTTTCTTGTTACTGTTATAATACCTCAACACCGCACACTATATAATGTGGGCGATGATATTGTGAGTTTTACTTAATTGCTTAAAAGTATTTTACGTAAACAAATAAAACTTAGGGCTGCATTAATAGTCGACCCTCTAGATGAGGTACGAAGAACTCGTTTTTCATACCTGATCTTGAGGGCCGACGATGAGTATGGCCCTCTTAAAACTGATTTTTTAGTGTTAAAGTTTTATTCTTTGCATTTATTATAATTTATACACAATTAATTTCACATATGTTCACTGTGGTGAAAATATCAATATATATAATTTATGTGTGATAGTACCTTTTATTTTCCTTCAAATTTAAAAGTTATTCTGTCTTCCAGGCGTACAAGGCCGAAACAAACTGGATTGTGAGGTACAATTACCCTTTCAATTAATGGAATGTGACCGAGTTTTATACGAACATGCAAATTTTTTCCAATCTTTAACAAATTCAAGTTTTCCTGTGATTGTAACATTGACATGATTTTCCTCTCTTGTTTGTTTTTAAAGTCGGTTTTGTGCACCGCAATGAACTTGGCTCAGTGTGATTTTTATGGAAACGTTGATTTATTGGAAAAGTAATTCTATCTCATACTTCCTTTTATTGTAACAAGATCTGTCAGACCACTAAATGTATATACCGAAATGTTTGCGAAGTGAGAAAATTCACAGAAGTTTGTTCTGAAATTTGTTCATCTCAGCAATTTCCCCGAAGATTCTTATATTTCGGTACAGAACATAAGTTCTCTTACGAAAGACAAGAATCTTCTAAGAAATTGGTGAGGGAAAACAATTTCAGAACAAGCTTCTGAAATTTTCCTCATTTCGCTCACATTTCGGAATACACATTAAATAAATTAATTTGAATTTCGCGCCAAAAGCGAAATACCGACATAATTTGAATTTCGCGCCAAAAGCGAAATACCGACTTAATTTGAATTTCGCGCCAAAACCGAAATCTGTAATACCGACACATGCGATGTGCCCGCCTCTTGAGAATGCCAATGAACTAAAAACAGTGTTTTTCATGTTACAAGGCCAGTGTCGAATCTATATACTTAGTTATCTGTGATTCCAGTTTCTTGTGGAAAGTCGTTTGCCTCGCCGAAAGTAAGTCAAATGTTTGCTGTGTGAACTCTGAACGAGTATCCAGAACCATTTTAATCAAATACTATTTTCATTTCGAAAATACTTCGTTTTTATGCGAATATATTTTTTTAACAATTGTATATTCTTACAGGATCAGGGGCAGATTTCTAGTATCAAGATAGTTATTAATTTTAATATTAATAATATTGAAAGATCGCTGATACCGTTAATTGTTAATAAATCAACATAGGGGAACGTAAGACTTGTTGATTTACTATAATCTTGCCGGTTGATGAACATAAACTGTTTTAACAGTTGAAATTAAGATATAACTCTATTGATTAATAATTATATTCATTATACAATTCAGTTATATATTGAGAAGGAATGAAATGCCATGTTTGAAAACTAACAATATTATTTGTGAACGATGAAAGGACTAGCAGAGAACAAAGTTCAGAGCAACCACACAGTGTGATTTCATCAATTTGAATAGCTTTCCTAAGGCGTCATTCTTTTTGGCGCTCTTATACTATAATATTATTTGTTTCAAGGATATTGTTAAACGACAAGAATGGCAACTGGCTTGTGCTAGAGGTAGGGTATAGAAAATTAGAACATTTGTTTGTTCAAAATATTTTTCTAGCGAATATATGTATATTGAATAAAAGATTGAAACGTAGTACACTACCCTCTATTTGGTTAGTTTATCAATATAATGAATCATTTTTCGATATTTCATCAGTATATACTTAGTTCTGAATAATAGCTATCGAATTAAATATCTATATTCAGCAATCTAATTGCTGAGAACATGAAAAGTTGTCAAGGGGTATTGGGTGACTGAAAAAATGCTGTATACATGAGAATGTTTTGATGAAATTTCAAATTATACATATAATATAATAAGTAAAATGCTCAATTTAAAAGAGCCTTACATGATAAAGGAATTACTACATTTGAATAATAATATGATATCGATCAAAGATATTGTATGTAGAGGTATTACAGAAAATTCTGTATCATTCAATGTATTTCAAAATACATAAATTAAAAGCTTATACTCTAATGACGTTGGATGTGATCTTTCGTAATGGAAAAATAATGATTTCACAGATTTCTTCATTTACAGTTCCATTCAAAATGTTCCAAAGAAACTCCTTTACTGATAAATCCCTTATTTGACCTCATTATGTCTTGGCAAGATGAAATTTCTGTTCCAAACCAATGTGGTTTACATATTATCTCCGAACAGATATCTGATTAATCAAAAAATGGATTGATTTTTCAATAAACTGCTTCATTATATTCTTTTAATTTGAATTTACGAACTAGCAACGGTGAAAAGTGAACTTTGTCGCTTGTCAGTTTTCATTTATTCGCTTGTCAGAATCTTCGAAATCGACCCTAGCGGCACCATCGTTAATAAAGTGAAGTAGTACATAAAGTACGTGATTTGACAGTTCTTGGTCCGTTTTTCGGCCGAAAATTTTAGCAGGAATTAGTAGGGAGTGTCCACACCTTGTTATTCTATGCATCGGTTTCGTCTTCTGTTTATAGAACTTTTGAGCCATATATAGGGATAAGGAATTTGAGATTTTTGGTACAAAATGCATTTCAAAAACTGGTCTATTAATGACGAACACGATAAAGGTGTGAAAACATAATCCGTTATTTTTACTAAAACTTCTAAATTCTGTTCCATTTTATGAAATTAAAATAGTATGAAATTACCTTATAAAGAAAATTGTGAAATGAGGTAACAAAAACTATGTCATGATTGATTTGTACTTTTTTGAAATAATATTGAATTAAATTTGAAAATAAGCATGTTTGATGTTTGACCACAGGTGTTTGACTTTGACTTTCTTTCACGTTTGTCGAGTTTGTCTCGTAGAGAAAAGGAAGGAATTCTATTGTCTCTGGTTTGTCTTTGTCGTCACGTTCACAGAACACATAATATATCACAGAATATTCCTTAGGATATATATTAGTGTTCTGTGGGTATATCCAGAGACATTTCTATTTCTCTGGCTATATCACAGAACATATAATATATATATATATATATATATATATATATATATATATATATATATATATACTGTGTAATATATATGCTGCGTTTGTTTAATCACATCAGATACATCTTGAGATGTCTCCGATTTTTTGATTACGTCTCGCAGATGTGATCATAGAATATTTTAAACAAACGCTCATGACAGTTATTAGATGTAAACAAAAACTAATATCAAAAAAATAATAATGACTTGTGACTAGCCGGTAGTTTTCAAATGTACTTATTTATCTGGGGTTTCTTCCATGTCAACTTTGTTCTCATTCTTTTTTAATGCGAAATAAATTTTCAAGAAATATTTCGTTCAAACTAGTCTTCAGAGGTTTATTTGTTTATCAACACAGAATACAAATATATTTGTTCTTATATCTTCCCTTATCAAAGTATTTATCAATACCAAAACCCAAAACGCCACTCAATTACCACAAATGAATTATTTCATATGACAACTTTGACAATTCAACTGGTTACAGCGGTTACATCTCATTTCGAATCTAGATGTGAAAAATGTAATCTGAATCTAATAACAAACGCTATTTCAGATGTAAAAGATGCGAAAAATGCGGCTAAACAAACGCTTGAAATGTAAAAGATGCATCTGATGTGGGTAAACAAACGCAGCAATAGTCACGTTGATAGACATAGACCAGAGAAATAGACACAGACACAGATCCAGGGGAACGTTATTTGTTCTGTGCGTTATTCTATGTTTTTTTTTTGTTGTTGCGGTTACTAACTACTACAGTGACTATATGAGAATATAGTCACTGTACTAACTACTAACTACTTTTCCGTTCCGTAAATATTAAATGTTCGGGTGGTTCCTGAAATATAGGTTGTTTCCGGAACTTGGTTCCTGTGAAAGCGGTAGATTTTCAGTCACCAGAACAACCGACGAATTTCTTTGGTAACATCGGTTTGTTATTGTTTGGATGTCAAAAGTATTATGTGGTCTTATGTTTCAAATGGTTTTTTGATAATATAAAATATAAAAATGGGTTCAAGCCCTGTGGACAGGAGCTTTCTGGCGCTCTAGTTCAAACAGACAAATTATATCTGGTATTGGTTTCTCAGAGTTGGGAATTATATCAATGTATTCATATGATATCACTGCATCATAAAGGAAATTCAATTCAAATAATAGTTTATTAGATAAGTAATAATAAATTACCTTGTAATCGATCAAAAATTTCCTGATCTACGTTCACCAAATTTTCTCCTCTCTCGAACTACAGAATTATGCTTTCAATATTTACGTAATATTTTCAAACATTTTCGGGTGAGGTCCCCGTTGCATCGCTAAAATACGAGTATTTCAACCCCAATATTCTTGAAGTTACAATATTCCCTTCTGTCAAGTTGACTTTATGACAATTCATACATATAATATACATAGAATAATTATATCAATCTGTGAAATACGTTTTACATTGAAATTTTGAAAAATCATATGTCCGAAAGTATTAGCTTGTTAGAGTTAAAAATGATATGAATGGATTCTTATGATAAAACTGCGTATTAAAAAAAATTTAATTTGGAATTTGTTAAAAAAAAAATTTTTTTTTTATTACTCCGAAACCTTCTGTCCGATTTTGCCCAGTAACGAACTTAGCCGAGATATTTATCCCCCAAACCTACTCTGAAAATTTCAACTCTCTAGCTCATTCCGTTCGAGAGTTATCGTGCCTACGGCCGGACGGCCGGCCGGCCGGACCGGCTGGACCGGCCGGACAGAATGAATTTCGACCACGGATTCTTGATCAGTGAGTCGAACCAAATCGTTTAAGACCATTTTCATGGAAATATTCGAAAATTACAGACATTTGGGCAAATTGATAAGCACTCAGTTCCGAGGAACTAGAGCGCCAAAAAAGTTGGTTCAAGCCCTATGGACAGGAGCTTTTTTTTATATCTCCGAAAGTATTGGTTTCTCAGAGTTGGGAATTATATCAATGGATTACCATGCATCATGAAAGAAATTAAATTAAAAAAAAAAGCACTGACGTGAAGTCAGTACTCTTTGGCGCGCGTGTTCACGGTGGCTAATTTGAATTGAATGATGAGTACTTCAAGCTCAGTGGATAGAGCGAGCCGCTACCCAAAGGATAGTGGACACCATTCACTGTCGGTTCAAAAATTAACAGTGCTGTATCTAAGCTGCCATCAGGATAGAGTAACAAAGTGAAACGAACACAACTGACTCTCCTTAGTCGCACAAGCTCCTAGAAGATTTGGGAGGGTCAGTATAATCCTAATCACGTTTATAGCACGCGCGCCAAAGCAGATTGACTTTTTACACTATTTATTACATTGTTAAGTCAATCTGCTTTGGCGCGCGTGCTATAAACGTGATTAGGATTATACTGACCCTCCCAAATCTTCTAGGAGCTTGTGCGACTAAGGAGAGTCAGTTGTGTTCGTTTCCAACTTTGTTACTCTATCCTGATGGCAGCTTAGATACAGCACTGTTAATTTTTGAACCGACAGTGAATGGTGTCCACTATCCTTTGGGTAGATCTTCGGCTCGCTCAATCCACTGAGCTTGAAGTACTCATCATTCAATTCAAATTAGCCACCGTGAACACGCGCGCCAAAGAGTACTGACTTCACGTCAGTGCTTTTTTTTTTCAAGTTCCTTTAAAAAATACAGCTATCAATACAGTTTGGCTGTTAGCTTTACCGTAGATCGAAAACATTGCGGTTGTGGGACCTCCGTTAGGAACGCAATTGCCTCTTCTCCAAATCCAAACGTATTTTAATATAGATCTACCGAATATAGTTATTTATAAATTTGCCTCAGGGCCACCATACAGACATTTCGACTCGGAAACAACGCTATTTCCCCAAAAATGACTTGTGTCCGTGCACTGAATTGACATTAATATTCTTTTAAAACCTCACAATATCGGATCATTACTCCCAACATATCCCGAACAACCCAAAAATAGACACTTCTCTTCTGCGCATGCGCAATCTACTCGCGGCTGCAAGTCCTACCAAAATTACACACCTCACAAAAAACTCCGATTCTCCATCACTAGTGGTTCAGGAGATATCACTTCTTGAATCCACGCATGCGCAGACCCTCACCAGGGGATTCTATAGAGGAATAGCATCCGCCACCCCAAAACCCCAATCCTCTCGCTACATGCTAAATGCACTAAATTGCCAAGAATCTCCTTTTAAAACCTCACAATATTGGCTCAGCATTCCCAACATAACCCGTACAACCCAAAAACAGTCACTTCTCTCCTGCGCATGCGCAATCTACTTGCGGCTGAAAGTCCTCCCAAAATCACACACCTTACAAAAAACTCCGATTCTCCAACACTAGTGGTCCAGGAGATGTCGCATATTGAATCCACGCATGCGCAGAACCTCACCAGGGGATTCTATAGAGGAATAGCATCCGTCACCCCAAAACCCCAATCCTCTCTGACGAAAACACCAGCAGTTAAATCACTGATGGTCTGCTCATGCGCATAACGAAAAATGCCCGTAAGGGGTAACATAAATATCAAAATAAGCCCCAAGGCCTCGGTACGGAAACTTCAACTCGGAAACAACGCGCTGCATCCGCCAAACTGACTTGTCCTTGCACTGAATTGCCATGAATATTCTTTTAAAACATCACAATATCGACTGAGCCACTGAGCACTCCCAACATAACCCATCCAACCTAAAAACAGTCAGTTCTCTTCTGCGCATGCGCAATCTACTCGCGGCTAAAAGTCCTTTCAAAATCACACTCCTTGCAAAAAACTCCGATTCTCCAACACTAGTGGTTCGGGAGATATCGCATCTTCAATCCACGCATACGCAGACCCTCATCAAGGATCTGGATTCTATGGAGGAATAGCATCCGCCACCCCAAAACCCCAATCCTCTCTGACGAAAACTACAGCAGTTAAATGACTTCTCATCTGCGCATGCGCATAACGAAAAATGCCCGGAAAGAGCAGCATGAACCTCAAAAAAAAAAAAAAGCACTGACGTGTAGTCAGTACTCTTTGGCGCGCGTGTTCACAGTGGCTAATTTGAATTGAATGATGAATACTTCAAGCTCAGTGGATAGAGCGAGCCGAAGATCTACCCAAAGGATAGTGGACACCATTCACTGGTCGGTTCAAAAATTAACAGTGCTGTATCTAAGCAGCCATCAGGATAGATTAACAAAGTTGGAAAAGAACACAAGTGACAAGAACTGCATTCTGTTCGAGAGTTAAGGTAGAAAAGAAATTTGAAAAACTTAAAATTTTTTTTTTATACCTTACTGCGACCCGATCAAAACAAAACTTCGCATGTATATAGAAGCCATTATTCTACAATTTGATGCTAAATTTCAGATAGATCGAGTGGTCGGTTTCAGAAATATTCATAAAAAATGTTTTTACTAAAAAGTACCATAAATCCGAAGCCGCTCGGTGGATTTCGCCCGTTAACGAACTCGTCCGAGATATTTACGCTACAAAACCTACTCTGCAAATTTCAATCCTCTAACTCCTTTCGTTCGAGAGTTATCGTGCCTACGGCTGGCGGGACAGAATTGATTTCGACCACGGATTCTTGATCGGTGAGTCGAACCAAGACCATTTTCAGCCAAATATTCGAAAATTACAGACATTTGGGCAAATTAAAAAATTAACAGTGCTGTGCCTGAGGTGGCGTAAGGACACAGTAACAAAGCCTACACAGAACACAACTGGTTCTCCTCACTCGCTCAAGCTCTTCGAGAGCTTATGAGAGGTCTCCTTCGGGAAGACCTAGGAGGATCAGTATAATAATATACAATACAATAATATACAATACAATTGGGAACTTCCAAAACTCTGGTGGCGGGATTCGGCAACTAACCAAGCTAGTAATGAGCCACGTGTTCGAGTTTAATTGTTCAGTATTCGTCAATAAACTTTTGTTTAAAAGAAAAATTCAAGTTGAAATAATGAATATTATCCTGCCTAATATGTCTTCGACCAGAAACGACTATTGTTATGTGCCTCAATGCAATTCATGGGCGAAAAAAATGCCAAAATGTATAGGTTTGAGTTTTCACTTCTTACCTCCGGAAAACCAAATATAAATGTTGGAAATGCGTTAGAAGGATAACTAATAGACCGAAGAGTACTTAACCTGGGCCTACATCCAGATAATCTTTATTATACCTCAAACATTACACTTATTGTTAATAATTATTTTCACATAATATATGTATCATATTTTGAAAAAATCATTTCAATTATTGGTAACTGTTTTACAAAAGCTTTATCTGGTTCAATTTGACACTATATTCTCATAAATAAACTAGAACATCATGCACCTGAACTTTAATTAATACATCAGTAATATGTTTACACCTCCTCCGTGCTCCGACTTTACAAGAATATACCATACCTTCTATTTTAAGTTTACCATTCTCCACATTAATGGGCCATCAATTTTACGTGGTACTGAATTAAGGGCACTACTTTGTAAACATAAAGAACAAATATCTATAAAACTGGGACCACAATTTGTTTTGTCACACACGATTACATGATCTACATTTAGAACCTCTTCTCCTTCTACAAGGACTCTAGAATTAGAAGTTGAAGCTCCTATGTACTCCAGAAATTCTAATCAACTGAGTCCCTTCTTAATCATTCGCAAATAGTAACTGAAAGAACTTTTAAATATAATGTAAGTTTGACAAACATATATGAATATACTTACTGGTTGTAGTCTTTATATCAATCAAGTGCCATAAAATTAGTTATATAATGATCAATATTATAATCTATATCACAAAGTAATCCAACAATGATCTCAAGTCAGTCATAATTTAAATTTTCCATGAAAATTTCGGTCAAACTTCGTCGACTGACCTGTCCAACACGAGATTGTTTACATTTATTACTAGCGTGGTTAGTTGCCGAATCCCGCCACCAGAGTTTTGGAAGTTCCCAACTCTGTTCCGAGGAACAACAAAAATCAACAAAAATTAACCTTTAATTTAAACTTCAACAACTGAGTAACTGACAACTGACAGATGACAGTCTCCCAACAAACTATTCTGTTATCGTGTTTTCTGTATTACAGGAAACTCAGTTATTTTAATGTTTGAAATCTTCGTATTAGCTATATCCAATACAATTTAATTCCACTTTCCACTTGAGTACAATATTTTGACGATCCTGTTAATAAAGAGAAGTCTCCAGACAATAGCACAAAATACTGATTTCCCTTATAATGGAACAAAAACCGAAGGAAGTTGTTGATCAGGATCTTCAGGAGGAAGGGCAATTCGTTGTTGATGATGTTAGTAAAATAATAAAGGACGCCATAGAAAATGTTATAGGGGGCAACGGTTACCAGCAAACTAAAGTGAACAATTGGACAACAGCTGTAGTCGAAGCTTGTACTTCAGAATTGACCAAATTAATGAAACCTTACAAATACATCGTCACTTGTACAATAATGCAGAAGAATGGAGCAGGCCTGCATACAGCAAGCTCGTGTTATTGGGACAATAACACAGATGGAAGCTGTACTGTACGTTGGGAAAATAAAACGATGTTTTGTATTGTATCTGTTTATGGTCTAGCTATATAATTGTAGGTAAAATAATATTAACCATAAAATGCACTTATATTAATAGAAAAGTCACTATGCTAATTGTTAGGTCGTGAATTATTCCTTTGATATTTATTTGTTCTTTCAATTATTTATTGCAGTAGTCTCAGTTTTTGGCTCCATTCAAGTTGAATTTATAAAATTAAGACAAATTATTTTATACCTATTTCATCAGCTATTAAGTTTAAATTTGATAAATTATGTTAATTAAATAAGGAACTATGATAGTAGTTTGTATTTTGCTTAAGGAGTAATGTACACAAATTTAACTCCCTTCCTATTCTAGTATTTCTTTGAAATTTAACTCTTGTATTTAATCACTTTGACACTGTTAAAGGAAAGTGAGAAATTTCACTACAAACTACTTAAAGCCCAATATTCGAACAAAGTTCCAATGCCTTCTATCCTTAATTCTAGAATGACCTGAATTATAGTCAAATTTAAAATTTTTGGAAATAATGAAATCTAGGGTTGTATGATATGCATGATTTAGCATGGTCAGATCAAATTCATAGTATTCGCTTGAAGGCACATCTGTTGCGTTACCTTTTTGAAAGAACTTTTAGAGAATGCAATATTAATACTTGCTTCACTCTTTGCAACACATACGTCTGGTCAATATTAGAACATGGAGGTCCTGTCTGGTGTACAGCTCTAAATGGCAATGACAACCTACTCAAATCCATCCAATGCCGATCAACTAGAATTCTATGTTGCCATGTACGACCAACATATAATTATTTGCTCGACCATATCTTCTGTGATGACCTGTATTGTGGAAATTCTAACACTTTACATCAAATTAATAGTGTTTGGAGAACTCGCTCTTTAGGATAAGAAAACGTCAGATGACACGTCTTTATTTAACTGATTTGTCTATCAATCAAGTGTGAACAAATGGAGGATTTCAATTTTGAACTAGTACTAGTTGCTAAATATATTAATTTGATACTTGCAAGTCAAAATAATCAGTAAGAGGGGTAGTGTAAATGAAGTCAACAATCAATACAAAATATATGTTATTTATTTAAACCAATAGATAATGTTTTCATCACACAGTGCTAATGGTAATTCTACTCAGAACAAAATTCATACTGACGCTATGCATTTTTTAGGTTTCATGAAGTAAATCAACACTTTTCACATTGTCATTAATATCTTTTGAATGTATTGTTATGACATCCTTCAGTTAGTTTTTGATGTTTTTATAATCACAGTCAGGGCAAACTTATAATGAGACTTTGGATATAAACATATTTTTCCTGTGTATTTTTATTATATTCTTCTGTAACAAACTTTCAATATTTCTCAGTGAATTAGCTTTATTTATAACATACTACAAGAACACATAAGGGCATATGAAATTTATAAGATTAATTTCCTGGATTAAACATATTTTGTTACATCAGAATGGGTGCGTTTTTATTTTAATCGAAATTTCTAATCGATTAATCGTAAAAGAATCGGTGTGTTTTTATTTTCGTGAAGTGAATGAATACTTGAAAATAAAAACAAACCGATTGATTTACGATTAATCGATTAGATATTTCGATTAAAATAAAAACGCACCCAATGTTTAAATGTGGTACAGACCATAATATGCGGGAGCAAAAAATTGAAAGGATTCGGAAAGCTATTACTTATACGAGCTTCAAACAAAAAATATCTCAGAGAATGGATCAATACTTTTGAGGTGGTACTGTATAGTTTCAGTAAAATGTTCAAGTCTTTCAATTTCAACAACAGAAGATCAATAAGGAGATTACTGATGCTTGAAATAAACATTTATTGGCACAGCCGATCTTGTTATAAGCTGACCCAACTGTATTTCAGATTTGTTTGTTGTTTTGACAGTAGATATTCACCAAACTCTAAAAAGCTTTTTAATTATTTCTTTAGAAGTAACTTGCTTAATAATCCATTTCCTTTTTCAATTGCATTTATAAGTCTTTCTCTTTGCTCCATCTTCCTTTCTTCTGTTTTCTCTCTCTTAGCTGTATCTGTTTCTATCGCTTTCACAATACGGCAAAGAGTATTATTTATTTCTCCAGTGTTTGAATTCAAATTTGTGCCATTAGATATAATTTCTTCATTATTTGATTGGAATTGTTTCCTGCCAGATGGGCTAAAAATTAGGAACTTTAGAAAATCAAGCAAGTACCTACTTTACTTTTGCATAAACTCACCCAGAAGGATCATCTATACTGTCTGCATCTTTTCCAGGTAAAGTCATTCCGTATTTTCTTTTAGATAATATCTCCCCTAATTCTCTAAAAATATTAGTTATGAACAGTATTTCATTATTCTTGATAATATATAAAGGATTCAAAGAAAGAAGATGTTGAATGAATGTAGCACAAGAATACTAGAGTCTGTATTACATGCAAAAGCACATAATAGGTTTGCTTTAGCATGAAATACAAACAGTCCAGAAGACGCATGCTCAGTTGTGTATTTATGATGAAAATCCTGAACTAAGCATGTTCTGTAGGGTTCGGAACTGGGTTTCGACAATACTTCGATAAACTTTTTATACGAAATAGAAAGTTCACATAATATTCAAATTATGAAAAAATTACTTTTCCAAGGGTTCTCCTAGGTAGTTTGGTTTGCGTTTTGATCCCTGTAGATTTCCTGTCCCATATGATCCCACTAAACTTTGCCATTTAGTCTCAACCTGCTGGATATCATAGTTGTATCCATTTTTCTTTAAACTGTCACTTATTTTTTCCCACAACTGTTTCATACTTCTGATTTCCGCGTTATCTGCTAGAGGTTTCAGTAATTTATACATCTGAATAAGAATTCTTGTTGGTTCTTCTGTCCAAATTGCAGGTTCTTTTTCTTTAGAAATAGATAGATTTAAGTCCCCATATTGCTTTATATCTGTGTCATCATCCTCTTCCTCATTCAGTATAACTATTTCCTCAAGATCGTCTTCTTCTGTAATATCATTCATCAGCCTCAAAAACGTATTTTTATCAAGACGAATCAAGTTTCCTCTTTTGGTAGGAAAATTTCCACCAGTTAACTTGTACTGCTCTCCATCTAAAGAAATGAGATATAATTAGTTCGAATTCCATCTATCAATACTACTATATATTTACCAGGTGAATTTAAAACATAGGCACCATCTACAATCTCATCAAATTCCACGGGAATTATTTTGTAAACTTTTTTTCTATCCATATCCTACAATATCAAATCTATTAAAATCAATGATGAATTAAATAGACTTTTGTAATAATTTTTATTGCCATTATTGAGAATTATTTGGCACACGTCTCCGACATCAAAGTATTTCAAATACAGAAGACTAATGTTCAAATTCAAATTTCAACTCACATGTAACATGTAACTTCCAACACAGGTCACAGAATACTAAAATTTACTCCGATTTATATCATTCGACTCCGGAGCCATAAACGAAACGTAGTATTTCTTGAAAAGTTGAGAACTACTTTCCGTAATGATTTTCTCACGCCAATCCAAAACAGCAGACTCAATTATAATAGGCACACTAACTTTTGAATTAGGAACGATATTTTGACGAAAATTTACTATAGTTAGGTTAGAATCATTCTCTTGGCGGGAGATCCATATTCAATTTTTTTAACAAGGAATTTCAACTTTGAGATGAAACCACCCTATTTAAAAGAGAATGTTAGTACAGAGACATCAAGTATTGGGTACCTTCATCATTAGTGCATGTTTTCATGTTATTTCCACATTAAAATCTACTTCAATTTATTCTTAAATCAATTGGGAACTTCCAAAACTCTGGTGGCGGGATTCGGCAACTAACCAAGCTAGTAATGAGCCACGTGTTCGAGTTTAATTGTTCAGTATTCGTCGATAAACTTTTGTTTGAAAGAAAAATCCAAGTTGAAATAGTGAATATTATCCTGCCTAATATGTCTTCGACCAGAAACGACTATTGTTGTGTGCCTCAATGCAATTCATGGGCGAAAAAAATGCCAAAATGTATAGGTTTGAGTTTTCACTTCTTACCTCCGGAAAACCAAATATAAATATTGGAAATGCGTTAGAAGGATAAATAAATAATAGACCGAAGAGTACTTAACCTGGAACTACATCCAGATAATCTTTATTATACCTCAAACATTACACTTATTGTTAATAATTCTTTTCACATATTATATGTATCATATTTTGAAAAAATCATTTCAATTATTGGTAACTGTTTTACAAAAGCTTTATCTGGTTCAATTTGACACTATATTCTCATAAATAAACTAGAACATCATGCACCTGAACTTTAATTAATACATCAGTAATATGTTTACACCTCCTCCGTGCTCCGACTTTACAAGAATATACCATACCTTCTATTTTAAGTTTACCATTCTCCACATTAATGGGCCATCAATTTTATGTGGTACTGAATTAAGGGCACTACTTTGTAAACATAAAGAACAAATGTCTATAAAACTGGGACCACAATTTGTTTTGTCACACACGATTACATGATCTACATTGAGAACCTCTTCTCCTTCTACAAGGACTCTAGAATTAGAAGTTGAAGCTCCTATGTACTCCAGAAATTCTAATCAACTGAGTCCCTTCTTAATCATTCGCAAATAGTAACTGAAAGAACTTTTAAATATAATGTAAGTTTGACAAACATATATGAATATACTTCTTCTCTTCTTCTTCTTCTCAAAAGCTGTCTGCTAGGTCACCAACTGTCTCTTGACAACCCTAGACAGCAATCATGAGCTCAGCATTCACTGCTATGCACTCAAATTCAATATTCCATATCCATTTAGCAGCTTGGTTCCCGGAGACAGCAAGAATCTGAGCGTGGCTCATACCAAGCTACTGCTGAGGGGCAAATTGACTTTTATTAGTTAAAACTTCAGTCTCGCATTAACTGTTTCCAAAGGAAGCAAAGCCGAGGGCTCATGCACCATTAGAGCAGGAGAGGAAGGAGGGTAACACAAAAGTAGGCACATTTAAGGTATCACAAAGCAGGAGGAGGGACACATAATTAAAACATATGAAGAACCAACTGTTCCTCCAAGGGAGGCAGCTATAATTTCAGCTGAGAAGCGGTTATGAACTCAAATGTCAACTGAAGGATCTTCTGAGAGGAGCTATAAATAAAATCATTAACGGAAAGGGGGGCAGACGAAGTTAACACACTCAAATCTCGGTAAAATTTATTACAATTATGTATATTAGTATTGCATATGAATATACTTACTGGTTGTAGTCTTTATATCAATCAAGTGCCATAAAATTAGTTATATAATGATCAATATTTGAATATATATCACAAAGTAATCCAACAATGATCTCAAGTCAATTATAATTTAAATTTTCCATGAAAATTTCGGTCAAACTTCGTCGACTGACCTCTCCAACACGAGATTGTTTACATTTATTACTAGCGTGGTTAGTTGCCGAATCTCGCCACCAGAGTTTTGGAAGTTCCCAATAGACGAGTTCGTTTATTTCCTCGGACCGATCAGATTGCTCTGAAACGTTCTTTAATGACATCCAGAGATCCAGATGTAGGGGAGTACACATCTGAATCGTTCGGTAATGTAAATCGGATCCATCCGAGAGCGATCTTTTTGCTCGGAGTATTCAGAGCGAGCAAAGCGATTTTATCCTAAGACTATAGAATAATATTCATTTCCTGCTTCATTTTATCTGAATCGTTGAATATTCCTATAGCGAAATTTGAATTTTCGTGGAGCAAACGGGAAATTTTCGATTATAATTGTACGATGTACGTTCATCATACGTTTAAAATACTTGTTTGAAATATCAGGAAGGCTCTCTTGAAAGACGTCACGAGTAAATAATAGCTAGGCAGGATAGATAGGGTTGTTTTAACTTCTGCTACTAAAAGCACTATTGTTAAGCGTCAAAATGATGTTGGATTTTTTTTCTGTATTACTTTTTTGCTATTCATGGAAATGTTTATACCTGATTGCAATAAAAAGGGATCCTGGAACCTTTGTGATTAATTTGCATATAGGTAGTATTCCATTTTTTTGTGTACATGTGGTGATAAGTCTCAACTTGAATACTTTTTCAAATCTAGTTGAATTAAAAAAAAACTTCTCTCTATTTGGATAACTTTATTTTTATCTTACAAACAAGTACAATAATAAAATCAACTTTTTTCCAATAAGCTTTAACAATTACTACTATAGAATGAACAAGAACAGTTATGAGGAAAATTAAAACTATAATTTTTTACCATCAATGGCTCAGAGGGGGACAACACAATGTGAACCATGTATGACAAACATGTTTTGGACTAAGGAAAATACCACAATGGGATTTATTCATATCTTCCTTCTTGGTATACATGATTATTTAATGACATAAAATACAACTCTTCTTTTTATTTATCGCACCATTATTAACATCTTGAAAACATAAAGTAGCATTCTCTATCTATTTAAAAGTGATATCACTATTTTCACAAAGACAGGATGCACAGGCTATCATGGGCGTTATTCTATCATTTTCCTGTTAACATAGACAATACAGAATTGTGGTAGATGTGTATTGGGTCCTGGATTAGATTTTGTGAAATATTTGCCCAGATTTCCAGAAACTTTAAGAAATAAATCCTTTGCTTTGGTGCATTTTCTCTTCCGAACCCCCTGTGAGTGCTAACAACAGCTATCTTCAAGACTGATTACCAACGGCATTTATAATTTTTCAATTACTCTTTGTAAATGCATCACCTGAAGTAAATTCAGAAATTAGTAAACAACAATGCTATAGGTGTGATTATTCACCTTTCCAAATACTAAAATACGAGAATTTGTGCTTCACACGACCATCTACAACTTGAAAGTTTATAAGCTTCCAAGCTCTTGTACGCTTTCACTTCACTCATTGTGAAAGTACTATTCCTGTTTATTAAATAATTAACATTTTGCTGGATACATAATTCTTGGAAATAGAGAAACATTTCAATTCTTCTGGCTTCATAAGATAAGGTTCCATGCCAAATTCATAGACATAGAATAACATGGACTGGCCCTCACGTAATTTTATCACACTGTTCATTGCGGAATACATTAGAGAGAGAGATGTTATGAAGGATGGAATAATTCAAGGCATATATCATGGTATAAAAATAATGGTGTTTTTATACCATGGGCAAATATACATGGGATATTTATTGGGAACTTCCAAAACTCTGGTGGCGGGATTCGGCAACTAACCAGGCTAGTAATAAATGTAAACAATCTCGTGTTGGACAGGTCAGTCGACGAAGTTTGACCGAAATTTTCATGGAAAATTTAAATTATAATTGACTTGAGATCATTGTTGGATTACTTTGTGATATAGATTATAATATTGATCATCATATAACTAATTTTATGGCACTTGATTGATATAAAGACTACAACCAGTAAGTATATTCATATATGTTTGTCAAACTTCCATTATATTTAAAAGTTCTTTCAGTTACTATTTGCGAATGATTAGGAAGGGACTCAGTTGATTAGAATTTCTGGAGTACATAGGAGCTTCAACTTCTAATTCTAGAGTCCTTGTAGAAGGAGAAGAGGTTCTAAATGTAGATCATGTAATCGTGTGTGACAAAACAAATTGTGGTCCCAGTTTTATAGATATTTGTTCTTTATGTTTACAAAGTAGTGCCCTTAATTCAGTACCACATAAAATTGATGACCCATTAATGTGGAGAATGGTAAACTTAAAATAGAAGGTATGGTATATTCTTGTAAAATCGGAGCACGGAGGAGGTGTAAATATATTACTGATGTATTAATTAAAGTTCAGCTGCATGATGTTCTAGTTTATTTATGAGAATATAGTGTCAAATTGAACCAGATAAAGCTTTTGTAAAACAGTTACCAATAATTGAAATGATTTTTTCAAAATATGATACATATATATTATGTGAAAAGAATTATTAACAATAAGTGTAATGTTTGAGGTATAATAAAGATTATCTGGATGTAGGTCCAGGTTAAGTACTCTTCCAATATTTATATTTGGTTTTCCGGAGGTAAGAAGTGAAAACTGAAACCTATACATTTTGGCATTTTTTTCGCCCATGAATTGCATTGAGGCACACAACAATAGTCGTTTCTGGTCAAAGACATATTAGGCAGGATAATATTCACTATTTCAACTTTAATTTTTCTTTTAAACAAAAGTTTATTGACGAATACTGAACAATTAAACTCGAACACGTGGCTCATTAGGAGCTTGGTTAGTTGTCGAATCCCGCCACCAGAGTTTTGGAAGTTCCCAATTGCCACAGTATAAGAATATATTCTTATACCGTCACACCGTGGTTTTGCCCATAGAGAAATAGAATCTATTCTATTGTCTCTGGTTTTGCCTTGAAGTATTCTATCTCTTTTTAATGCTGATATCAATGGTCTCTTTCTCAGAACCAGTCCATATTATTCTATGTCTATGGCCAAATTCTGCAACTTTCTTGTCATATCTTTTGACGAATACCAACTATGATTGAATAATAGTTAATCAGATCCATTATCACGAAATTCCACTCGTACAAAAATTAAAAACTGTAAATAAACGTTATTTGCCAGTATAAAGAAAACAAATTTTGAAATTTTCAAAATGTTTACTTCCAATGTCAATCACAATTATGACCGCAGAAGACAGTAATCTGTGATTCTGCTCTGTCCCGTTCGTTTATTTCAGATAAATCCATGTGGTCACGTGACGAAAAAATCCGTCGCCTCTCGGACATAATTACCGAACTCGACTACTTTATAGCGCACCACAGAATACATGCACTGGCTGGGTGCATGAATCGTATTCATAGAGAAATAAAAAATAAAACCAGTGCACCACAGCACCACTGGTGTTGCCAATGGAATTCGCCATGAGAAATATCACGAGTATACGGATGCTGTGTTCCGATATTCCTGAACAGTACCGGGGGTCAATTCTCGAGATCGATCGCTCGTTGAACGTATACGTTCATGAGCGAGTGAAATCGAACGTGTAGTTCGGGTCAATTCAATTCTCGAGCATATCTTCAACTACTCGTTCCAAAGAAAGCATAGACGTTCATTTCCAACGAAGAATAAACTTGGCATCGTGGAAGAATTTATTGAAGAGCGTGTGTTCTTATCGCCTAGATCTCATATAATACCTTGTTTTTGGTGTTGATATTGGCGTGGCGCTTCATCGTTGAATTTAAATTTTGAAATAGAATAAGTAAATCACGCGTAAATTTAGAATTTTAGAATGTCAAATTGTAAGTATTATTACTTTTAATAACAATAATGTTCTTCAACAAAGAAACAGAACAGAGTTCAATATATGGAACTGATAAATCTTATAAGAAAAGAACACAATGAATCTTATAAGAACACAATAGACTGCTAACGGCTTGGTACGTAACTTATCTGCTCTTTGTCTAAAACAGAACTGACATACCGCCGTTAACAATCCGACAAGTAACCTCTGCGCATGAGGTGCACAATTGTCCGATTGCGAGGTTGCCATCACAACGAAGCCCTACTGCCACACTGGGCCAGTAGTTCTTACGTTAACACCCCCTCCCAATCTGAGAATCGGACAACTGACGACTTGTCTACAATCTACAACTAATTTACATACTTATACATTTAGTTCTGACTGACTTGTATCTAAAACTAGATTTACATAATAAACAATAAATATATACAGGGATAGTTGGTACATTTTATTAATAATTCTTATATCTAACAGGATAGTCAGTAGAACTAATAGATGGGCAGTCGTTGCTGCTGACGAACAGAACAGAGGTTTCTCAAAGTGAACCAAACTTACAGACTGGATTAATCTGAGTACTTGCTTCCAGGGACCGAAGACCCTTCCAGCACTTTTAACTCAACAAACATGATGTTATAACACTCCTTATGAAGCATACATAACTAATATTACCTGAGTATTTGCTCCCAGGGACCAAAGACCCTTCTCGCACTTATTTACTCAACAAGCATGTTATATTGCTCACTACTGTGACGCAGAAATAACTAATGATACCTGAGTAATTGCTTTCAGAGACCGAAGACCCTTCCTACAATTTTACTCAACTGACATGAAATTATCTCGCTCACTATGAAGCAGACATAACTAATAATACCTGAGTAATTGCTTTCAGAGACCGAAGACCCTTCCTACAATTTTACTCAACTGACATGAAATTATATCGCTCACTATGAAGCAGACATAACTAATAATACCTGAGTAATTGCTTTCAGAGACCGAAGACCCTTCCTACAATTTTACTCAACTGACATGAAATTATATCGCTCACTATGAAGCAGACATAACTAATAATACCTGAGTAATTGCTTTCAGGGACCGAAGACCCTTCATACAATGTTACTCAACTGACATGAAATTATATCGCTCACTATGAAGCAGATATAACTAATAATATTGTTTACTTACGTAAAACAAACATGACCTGAGTCCTTACCTGCATTCAGGGACCGAAGACCCTTCTAGCACATAAGCTCAGCTTACAGATCTGGACCGTTGATCAGCATATCATACATATAATGTATAACATTTAATCAATGATTCAGTTAAACAAAATTAGTGTTTATGGTTAAGTGTGACCTACCTATACCATAATGATCGCATCTCTCATCACCAGGGACCGAAGACCCTTCTAATTTGAGATACTTGTATTTGTCTAAATTATATCCCCAGGGACCGAAGACCCTTCTAATACAACCTTGACAAACACCAACAAACTAAAGACTGTAACAGTACAGTAAACTGACAAGTGCATGCATTTCTTAACTGTTAATCAGATAGTCACTAGTAACTAGACGGTCACGTAAACTACGAAACTTTGTTGCTAGCAAAGGTTTCGTGAGTATATCCGCTATCTGATCATTGGTATTAATTTTTAATATATTGATCTTCTTCTCTCGTACATGTTGACGAATTAGAAGATATCTTCGTTCAATATATTTTAATCGACTTTTACTAGTACTAGTCAGACAGTTTTGTCTGGCAGCTTCATTGTCTTCATATACAGGTATAGGAAAAACAACAACATCAACTGATTCTTCTAGCAACTGTGCTACAAATAAAGCTTCATTCACCGCATGTGTTAATGCAATGAATTCCGCTTCTGCTGAACTTTGTGCTATCGTAGCTTGGAGCTTCGAGCACCATACAACTGGATTACCAAAGGCAAAAATCACAAAACCAGTAGTTGACTTTTGACTTGATATATCACCTGCAAAATCCGCATCACTATAACAGGATAAACTTGGTGAGCCATTAGTGTATTTCAAACCTCCCTCTGGGGTTCCTTTCAAATACCTAAAAACTCTTTTCACAAGTGTCCAGTGATACTGTTGCGGATTTGACTGAAAACGGGCAAGATAACCTACAGCAAACGAGATATCAGGTCTAGTAAATAGACTTAGATACAACAAGGAGCCTATTGCTTTCTTATACGGGAAATTCGCTTCATTCATACCCTCAGGAGCTTTGTGTGTTCCTTGAGGTACCAATGGAGTGCTAACTGGATTTGAGTTTTCCATGCGAAACTCTTTTAACACATTCTTCACAAACTGGGTTTGATGAAGAAACAATTGATTTTCAGATTTTGTAATTTCCAAACCAAGAAACTTAGTGGGGAAACCAAACTCTCTTACATCAAAACTAGATTTCAATACATTCACTGTACTTTGAATAAGGTCATAGCTATTTCCTGTTACCAATAAATCATCGACATATATTAAAATCAGGACTATTTTATCTCCTATCTTTTTCAGATATAGACAAGGTTCACGCAGATTCGGTTCAAAACCAGATTCTCGTAAAAATGTATCAATTGTGACAAACCAACACTTTGGAGCGATTGCCAGTCCATAGAGAGCTTTACGCAACTTACAAACGAATTTCTTTTTATCAATCTCTATACCATCCGGAATAGTTACATACTTGGTCCTATCAATATTTCCATACAAGAAGGCTGTCTTAACATCGAGTTGTTCTATGTGCCAATTTTTAGCGACTGATAATGAAAATATTAATTTGACTACTGAAAGAGCAGGTGTAGGAGATGCCGTTTCTTCAGACGTATAGCTTTCTGTGTCTCTACACCCTACAACAACCAGACGAGCTTTAAAACTACCGTCAGCTTTTTCTGTAAATACCCACTTCACCGGAATGACTTTCATACTGGATTCTCTTTCTATTATATCCCATACTGAATGCTCTTTAATTGAGAAAAGTTCTGACTGGATAGCTGATATCCATTTACTGCTGTTTGAGCAAGTGATAGCTTCATGATAGCTCTGAGGGGTATTACTTGTATTATAAATGTCGTCTTCATGAACGAAACCAAATTTATTTAAAATACATGTATTGACACTGATTTCTGGTAGATTTATTTCTTCACTATTCTGACTACTATCGAGTTGAGAGATTTCTTCGATTTCAATTACATTGGTATTTCGAATATTTTCTAATTCAACTTCATTATTAATTTGACTATTTTCTAGTTGAGAAATTTCTTCTATCTCTATTTCATTTAGACTATTGCCAGATGTTTGTGGTATACTAGTGCTATGATCGATTAAATTTTCAGGTGTGATTGACTGATTTTCTGAGGTGATTTCAAGTTCTTCACTAACAACTGATAAATTACTTTTGCAGGAACTATAATTGTACTTTTCATTGAACAACACATTGCATGACATGATGGTTTTATGTGTTACTGGATCATACAACATATATCCTGTATCAGTATAGCCTACCAGGTACATTGTGCTAGAACGTGGGTGCAGCTTTTTACCTTTTGGTATATTTTCAATTCTAACTTCCACTTGTGAACCAAATATCTTAATATTCTCTAGATTTGCCTGTTTACCTAATAATTTTTCATATGGGGTTAGGAAGTCAATTGCATAGTGAGGTGTGCGATTATAAAGGTAACATGCCGTTGAAAATGCAAAACCCCAAAAACTAACAGGAAAGCCTGAATCAAATAGCAATGCTCGAGCTCTTTCTTGAATGGTTCTATTAAACCTTTCAGCTGTTCCGTTATGTTCATGCTGATAAGGTTCCGCTAATTGCAATTCTATTCCAAATTTATTTAAAACTGTTTGACAAGCTTCACTAATGAACTCAGTACCATTATCGCTTCTTAGTTTACTGAATTGCCCAGGTCCAGGAAAAACTGATTGTAAAAACTGACAGCCTGAAGTGAGAAACTTATAAGTTTCTGATTTTTGTTTCATCAGATAAATTTGAGAATAGCGTGAATAATCATCAATAAGGATCAAAATATACTTTTTCTTACTGAACTGTGTTGGAGGATTGACACTAAGTAAATCAGCATGTAAAATTTGACAAGGTCTACTTGCTCGTTCACGTTCTTTCAGGCAGGGTTTTCTATTCATTTTTGCTTTTGAACATATTGAGCAACTGGCAGTTGTATAATTATATGTAAGTTCTTTAACTCCTAGTACTACACTTGGTAACTTTCCCAGGTAAGAAGATGATATATGACCCATTCTACGGTGCCAAACTAAACCTTCTTCATCTAACTTTTGCAACTGACTTCGTGTAAGCTTCTTTCTTAGTCTACGAATCTTTTCTCGTTTATTTTCTATAACTGGATTAAGTGTGGTACGCTTTATTTTACAGACAGATTTTTGTGAAGATTTATTAGTAACAACTGAATTTGTATTGCTTCGTACTACATTTGTTACCGTGGATTGGTGCGGTTCTTCTGCCTCTGCAGATATCAGTACAGCCAATCTATACAGTCCATCCGACACATACAGAAGAGTCAATTTTCTTCTTAACTTTCTAGACAAGATAAATCCATTATTAGAATTCATTGTAACACTCGTTTTGAATTGAGTATTAAATGCTCGAACACTAAGAACATTTTCTCTCAGACTAGGAACATATTGAACATGTACTAACTTTAAAACATGGGAACATTTTCCAAACTGTACAAGAATTGGTAGAGTACCCTCTCCCAATGAAAAAATGTTCTCTGTTTTTGAAGCTAGATCAACAGGAATAGGCATTTCATAATCCTTGTAATCAAACAGAATATTTCGTGCATTCACTACATGGTGAGATGCACCGGAATCAACAAGGAATGTTACCGAAATCACAAACTTGTTAAAATCGTACTGAAACTTACTTGATTTCAAACTTTGCAATTTCCTACAATCCTTCTTTTCATGTCCCTTCTTGTAGCAGAAGAAACATACACGGCCCTCATTTTTGCACTCGGATGCCTTATGAAACAACAGACCACATTTATTACACCTGGCCGATTTCTTTTGCTCAGGTGTCATTTTCTTCAATTTGTCTAACTGTTCTCTAGTATATTGACAGTTACTCTTATGTATTGATTTTGAAGAATTTTCAAGCTTTTCCCTTTTCTTGGGTGGTTCGCCTGAGCTTCCTTCCAAACTACTTCCTGTACAGAAATCACAATAATTAATACTGATATTATCACAATGTGAACAAGAAACTGAAACAAATGTATTGTTAGTAGAGTCACTCTCCATCGGAGAATCAAAACAAATTGAGCATATGGTGATGATGTCATCACAATCAGGCCTGAAACTATAATCTAAATCATTATTACAAACAGAACAAACAATATCAACTTCGTCTTTCTCATTGTACTTACTGTTCTCCATCTCTGAGCTGTAATTGCTACTAGCTACATCCAGAAATGTGTTCCTTACAAACTCATAAGTCCTAGTGATCTCTGGCAGAGTAGCTATCGTTGTATAAAAGCCCATAAATGGTCGTACATGACGAACTTTATGCAGAAAATATGCAACGATAATTTTCTGGTCCAGAGGTACACCAAGCTCCTGAAATTGCTGAACAGCACTTTCAAATCTTGTGATGAAAGTCACAGGATTCATCTTGGGATGTAGCACAATTTTCCCAAAATTGTCCAGGAGTTCCACCATTTTCTGGACATCATTCTTCCCAAACATCAGCTTCAGTTTTTGAAAAGCTTCTGCTGCAGTAGCCTCATTTGAGATAAGTGCTCTCGGTCCATTTTGGAGAGTGGCTTCAAGATATTGCCTCACTTGTGCATCATACATCCTCTTGTCTTCCTGTGTGAAGTTGCAGTCTTCACCGCCTAGAGGTTGATTTAGGAAGTTGGATCTTCCTAGGGCTACCAGATCTCTTTCAACCCTTTGTTTCCAAGATCGGAAATTCACATGGCCTTTTAATTTATCGTCAAAATCTACTGACGGTACGTTGAAAGCAGGAAGTGGTACTGTTTTGGGAGTGAAAACTTCCGTGATTTCACTAGTGCTTGTTTCCACGTTTAATGATGCTGGCGCGGAGTTTGGCATAATATCCTCTTTTATTTTATCTGCCAAGACCCTAATAAATTGCGGGCTTGTGAAGATGGACATTATCTCACTCGCCATGTTTCCAATAGGTGTCTCGTTCCTTTCACCAGAAGTTCCTTGAACATTGGAGTTGAATTCCTCGTCAATGACTAACTTCTCCATTTTCTTGTGGTGTTGAGATGTGAAAAAAAAAAACTTTTGATCGAATTTTACAAAATGGCGTTCAAAGTGACGCTACTTGAGATTCCGCTTCTCGTACTTAGCTCTGCTACCATGTAAGTATTATTACTTTTAATAACAATAATGTTCTTCAACAAAGAAACAGAACAGAGTTCAATATATGGAACTGATAAATCTTATAAGAAAAGAACACAATGAATCTTATAAGAACACAATAGACTGCTAACGGCTTGGTACGTAACTTATCTGCTCTTTGTCTAAAACAGAACTGACATACCGCCGTTAACAATCCGACAAGTAACCTCTGCGCATGAGGTGCACAATTGTCCGATTGCGAGGTTGCCATCACAACGAAGCCCTACTGCCACACTGGGCCAGTAGTTCTTACGTTAACACAAATGTTGTTTCTTTATTATTTGGAAACACAGACATAATGAATGAGGCACCACCGAAAGTGTTCAGAGATATGCACCAGTTGCAATTCTCGGGGAACGAAAACACGAGCTAATCGTTCCAAATCATCGCTCAAATGTTCGTTCGACAACGAGTGCTCTATATCACACGCTCGTCGAGATGAACGCTTGTTTTGACGGTTTCATTCATAGATTTAATAATATTATTAATAAGCTAAAGGGGTTTATGGTTTTGATTGCTGCAAATATTCTTCAAATAAACTCAACTTCTCAAATAAACTAAACTAATTCTTTTTTGGCGCTCTTGTTCCTCGGAACAGAGAGTGCTTATCAATTTGCCCAAATGTCTGTAATTTTCAGATTTGGCTGAAAATCGTTTCAAACGTGGTTCGACTCACTGATCAAGAATCCGTGGTCAAAATTGATTATGTCCGGCCGGCCGTTGACATGATAACTCTCGAACAGAATGAGCTATAATATAGGACGTACAGTTGAAATTTTTTTACTTTCAGAGATATGATTTCTCAAAGTTTGAATACTCGCTGCGGTAGTTTGACAAGAGCGCCAAAGCCCCTGTCCGCGGAGCTTTTCCACATTTTTGTACAACTCACTGATGAATAATAATAATTCAAGGTCAAACCAATTCTGTCCTGCCGTAAGCACGATGACGCTCGAACGAAATGAGTTTGAGAGTTTGAATTTGCAGGGTAGGTTTGGGGCACACATATTTCGGTTGAGTTTGTTAATCTGAGATCTGAATCCACCCAGTAGTTTTGGTCAAGTGTTGGCCATTTTTAGTTGAAGCATTATTTCCGTTTATATATGTATTTCCGAAACCACTCACTCAATCTATCTGAAATTTAGCATCAAATTTTAGAGTGACAACCTTTATAAGCACGCGAAGTTTGGAAGGAGCGAATGACTACGTACACTAAAAAAAAAATCTTTCATTTGCAGGTTTTGTCTTCCCAATAACTCGAAAAATACTGATCTGATCGTATCGAAACTAGGTAGTTAGTTGCAGACTACCGAAACGAAGACTTATGCCAAATTTCATGATGATCACATTAATAGAACAAAAATATTCAACTATTGTAATAGATAGAGTGAGCCGGAGATCTTATATAGTCAGACGGTATATTAGCTTAATGGGTCAAAAAATTAACAGTGATGTGCGTAAGGATACAGTAACAAAGCCACACAGAACAAACACAACTAGTCTCCTATCTCGCAAAAGAACCTAGGAGCATCTGAGGGATCTCCTTGCGGAAGACCTAGGAGGGTCAGTATAATCATGTCATTAGTAAGCACGCCGATGCTGATTAACTTCAATTTGAAAGAAGTAAAAAACCACTGACGCGGGTTCTATCCTCTTTGGCGCTCTTGCTAATGACATGATTACACTGCCCCCCCTAGGCCCCCCAAGGAAATCCCTCAGAAGCTCCTATAGGAGCTTGTGCGAGTTACGATAGGCAGTTGTGTTTGTTACTGTGTAGGCTTTGTTACTGTATCTCTAGGCCAGCTTGAGCACAGCACTGTTAATTTTTGACCCAACAGTGAACCATAATCTAACTAGATCTCCGGCTCGCACTATCCACTGAGCATGAAATACTCATCATTCAATTCACATTGGTCAATGTGAATCATCCGCGCCAAAGAGAACTGACTTCACGTCAGTGCTTTTTTATATTTCAATTATAAACGCTATTGAACATTATTGTTAAATAACATATTCCTGTTATTTGCCAGAATATGTTTCACGTAAAAGGACTGTCAGACATTCTTGAGTGAAAATATCGAAAACGTGAAACAATTTACATACTACTTTTATTTTCTTGTCATCTAATATTGAGATTACTAGAAATTATTCAATTAATATTATAGTATGGTCTAAAAAATAAAGGTAATTCCTAGACAATACATCTTTTTTCTTCATCAAAATTTATTATTTGACAAATTAAACAGTTAACATCGGTTAAATATTATCTTAGTATAGGTATACATAGAAGCACTGCACACTACATTTATAAATATTTTTGATTGAAATATTTCAAGTGAGGGTTGAGATTCTCTATAGACAATAAACAATGGTCATGAGCACTTTGTCAATTCAAATATTTTTTTGTACCTTTCCTCTCCATTTTTAAAATATTTTTTTTCCAATGCATTAATCTAATTGATGTTCTGATTCTGAACATGCATAATATTATTTCATAAGAAAATTAAGCAGCAATATCGTGATAATTTTATTTATTGCAATCTGCAAGATTATTGAGTATAAGTATGTTTCCTATGGGAAAAAAAAAGATTGTGGATTAAAAGTCCATTTTAGCCTTATGGGCCAACTCAACTAACACATTACTTGGATGAAGTAAGTTCGCCTAAGATAGGCATTCAATCCAATCTGCAATCAGAAGGCCTAAATGCAATGTTGGATATTCCTGCTTAAATCGAGGCAATATATCCAGCTATTGCTGGATTGGTGTGGAAAAGAAGGATTCATGGGCGCCTAATATGAATTGGGCAGGAACATCAAAATTCATTGACGTATAGTCAGATGGTAATCATTTATCTTATGGTCAATTTTTGAATCATCTTTAGATGGCTAAAATTTTCATAATAAAGGCATGCACCCTCGTTGTTTGATTCAGAGGTGTAATGGGGTCCTGAAGATGCTCTTCAGGTGCTGTATTACACACAGTAATATTCCTGGAACCTGGAACTGACCCAGATATAGGTTATGAACTTATTGATTATGGAATATATGCTGTTGGAAATAAAAATGAAGTGTTTGGAGCCATGGTCTGAATATCATGCGAACCCTGGAAAAAATTACATTATTGGTAACTATACAAAATATAAAGCAAGGATCTCTTTTATATACCTCCACTCATTGTTTGCACACGGGGTTACATTTAATTATTCGTTATATCCTTCCATATTGAGTCCTGTCTGGTGAAATTAATTAGATGAGGAAGAGAGACTTATTTCTCTGTCCATGTTTGACCACAAGAAACAATTGATATTCAAAAGAAAAATAGAATGTTATTCACAGCAAATGCAAATCTGATTTTACGAATCTTTCAAATTGCTCCCTAATCCTAATCAAAACATATTACCCTAACCTTAGATAAGTTGATCAACACAGAACAAGGTGCAAGATCATAAGCATTAGATTTCTATGATTAGCACATTCTTCGATGAATTTTGCCACGATGCCAAGTTTATATTCTTCGTTCGAAATGAGCGTACACTTTCGATGGAGCGAGTAGTTGAAGATTTGCTCGAGAATTGACTCAAAACGAACTATACGTTCGATTGCACTCGTTTATGAGCGTATTCGCTCAACGAACGATCGATCATCATCGATCCATAGAATATATATATATTTAAATATGAATTGGGCAAGAAGGAGGAATATAAAAATTCTTTAAATTGTTATGCTACAGCTTTTATAATGTGGAATAATAAAACATTGGGAAACAATTCCCAATGAAGGATGGAAATACATTGCTTATCCAACATATTGAATATCCAGCATTGAATTAAGGCATACCAAAAAGGATGTTAAGTAGGTACAAAACCTGCAGGTTGAATTTAATGCCTTACTACCTCAAGTATTATTTGAGTTGGCCAGAGCTTGAAATGGAGTTTTAATAAGGAAACATTATTATGTAATAAAGTCGCAGAGACCGCGTTCGTTAAACAAAATCATCCAGATATTGCTGGTAAATTTTCTTATGAAATATTATGTATGTGCAGAACGAGAACATATATTCGATTAAAGCGTTTAACATGAAATAATTCAGACAGAAGTAATTTCAGAAAATATGTAGGTACCTATTAATGAAGTGTGTCCTTATATTATTATGTTATATTTAACCGATATTAGCTGTTTGTTATAATTAATTTGAAATAAATTTTAATGAAAAATAAAGATGTATTGACTTATATAGTATTTTATGTATATTATTTCTTTATCAAAATGTTTCTATTATGGAACCATATAACGATCTTGTTACTATTATTTGATGAATTTGTTTCTGAGAAAATATTTCTTTTTTCAATTATTTACTTGTTGTATTCAATGAGTAAGGGCCGATATATTCACTGTAAACTTTCAAGTAGCCTTACCGAAAGGAAAGTATTCTATAATTGTTTATTCATCTCTCTGTTATACGAAGTGATCTGCAAATCTATGGAACATCTGTGAAATATGAATAGATTTTATTACTTTAAAGGGTGTCCGTTAATTTAACGAGCACATAGTTAACAAATACTTTACGGAGAGGTTGAATAAATCGGCCCTAAAGAATGTGGGATGTCATCGTTTTGAAATCATTATACAATGGAAAAAATACTAAAACAAAGTGCAGATATATTTATTTCATTACTTCATGTATTCTTAGAATAATTCATCACTATATTTCTTTCCTCTACTAATTCAGGATTCATGCCATAGCTCCTCCCACGTTGTTTTCATTGCCAATAGCATTTATTCCATAATCTAGAAGATCATCACCTATGTCTGGGTCAGGCATAAAATGTTCGATACATATGTTGTGAAGCATAACGCATGCACTTATTAATTTTACTGCCTTTTCTGGTGTGTAATGTAACACCCTATGTTCCAATAAGCACCTGAAGGGCATCTCAGTAGACCATTATACCTATCAATCAAAGGAGTGTGCTTTAGGTGTTGATTGAATTCGAATTGATGTGTACCTGGTTCTGGTTTACCATCAGAATGAAAATCCACGTTCTCAGTGGATATCCAGAGTCACCTGAAATACAATTCTGAATAAAGTAAACAAAAAAAACACTTTGCACTGAAGATTTTCATAAATGGAGGGTTTATATCAGGTGGAACAGATACTTTCCACTCGATGCTGTTTAGCAAAACACGTGTTGTGGTTCTATAGACCCTCCTTTCCTGATATTCTTCAGTGCAAGTGTTTTTTCTTTACTCTAGTAATGGACTTTCATTGATTATAAGCTGCTTCTTTAATATATAATTTATATATACAGTTTACCCAGTAAGTAGAAAGATCTGCTTGTTCTCAAATAAAGATTACAAAGGGCATCTTGGCATCTAGATTGATTCCAAATGAATGAATCATGAGTTGCTCTTGGAAAACATGCATTCACGTCCATTATCCTGAAATTACTGCTGCATATCCTAAAAAAGAAAATACATATATATATATAAAATGAACAATATCACATAGGATAGAAATTATTACCAGTTGAACACTTGATGAGTGGTATTTTTTTCTGTTAACATACAGATATTCTCCACTATCTCCAGAAGGGGGTAAAATGCCTACATTACGACAATCGATTACAGCAGGAAACCCAAATTTCCGAGTGAAACTGTAAAATATAAAAATGATCTTATGATGAAGAAGTTGAGCCTATGAAAATAGTATAGTGCCACTATACTATACGAGACTTTCAATTAAAAATTTCAGTAAAAGTTCACTTCGCCTATCATTTTGTCTTGGAAAGGGATGTAGTGAATGACTTATATTTAGAGGTACTCAAAGGACTTATCAAATGATTCAGTTCCTATGTTAATGATAAAAAATAATATAAACACCTAATATCACTTCTGAGAAAAACAGTCTCACCTTTGTTTCCTTATATCCAAATCATGAAGTCTTCTAGGAGGAATGATAAACGGATTCATCTTTTCTATCAAATCACGAACCAATTCATTGTTTAAACGAAATAAACGCATAAACATATCATCTGATAAATGGGTTTGACTAAATTGCTCATTACAATGCCTCTCGCTAAGTTCTTGTACAAACATTTTCAGCCACTATATTAATTATATTATTCATATTATCCCACAAAAGAACCTCCTAAGTTCATTTTAAACAATTCTTATCTTAAATCTGAATGTTGTCTATGATCTGAATGGAATAACATTTGACAGTTGAGCAGCGATGTTTTCTAACGAACGAGTAGCTCATGTATTCGCTCATTATTCGTTCCCCGAGAATAGCAATTTCCAGAAATCTACGCTCATGACGTCACGAACGTATACGTTCGACGAGCGAATGGTCTCGAGAATTGACCCCCAGGGCCCGTATTCTCGACTTTCGTAGAGATGAGTATTCTCATGCGAGAACTCATACGAGAAATCCCATCTCACACATAATATTAATTGCGTATTCTTGACTGAAGACCCGAAAGAGATATGTTGTCCGCTGTTGCCAAACGTTGCCAAAATCCAAATACTTCACAGTTTCTGACGTAATGTTTACGGCTATCATAAGTAAACAATAAACATATGTTTTATCATCATGTGTTTACATTTCATTTTATTACAGTTATATATTAAAGTTGGGATTAATTAATGGCTTAGATCCTTTCACATTGAATGTTTCTGATCTGGGTAGTGGATAATTCAATTGATGGTGTTCCTCCAATCTTATATATGGATATTGCAACGTATTTGATTTATTATATACCACAACGTACAAGACATACATGTATATTTGCGAATGAAGAGTTCTTGTCTAATAGCTCAAGCTGGAATGATTACTTTTAAAAAACACACAGTTGTTACTACCAAATACAAGTGCAACTATTCATCTCACAGTCGCATTTTTGTGATTTTGTTATATGGTCTCCAAATATTTGTTTAGTACGAATGATCTGGAAATATGGGAAAAGAACTTAGAAACTGCTAAGAAATTTCATTCAGAAGTTATTATGCCAGGACTGATGGCAAAATATTCCACATCTGAAGAGGGTACAGCTGAATTTATTCACTATTGCATTTGCAACAGCGGATGATGCATGTGCGATGATAAAATGTGATGGGAATGACTGTCAAATAGAAGATTTCATTTTGATTGTGTATGACCAGTTGACACTCCTAATGGTACCTGATATTGTAATAAATGTGATGAAAAGGTCTGGATTTTTATAAAAATGGAATAGATTACATAAAAAATTCTTGATTTTTTATTTCATGTCCACACATTAATAGCATGGCATGACAAACAAATAATATAAAAACAGATGAAAGCCCTTGGATTTTTCTTCTTATTTATTGATGAATACATAGTAGAATCTGGATATAACAATCCTCGAGGGATCCACGACACTTCATTGTACTGAACGCAGCAGACTGCTGCAAACTCTCTGATACTTGAGCTTTGAAACTTTTCTCTTGATTTCAGCTAGCCATAGGGTTCTTCGCTTTCTGAATAACTCATTTTTACTAGTCAAAAACTTCTGTGTAGTACTTGGAAACATACTATATCCTTGTCGTGATGAGATCCACAGCCAACCATAATGCATGTAAGAGGCATTTTTTTACTTGTATTATTATTCAAAATTAAAAATACAACCCATATACGAACAGGAAATCAAAAAACGAACAATATACCACTATAATTATGGACATATATCATAAAATTCAAAGTAAACAATACAATGTGTGCCAACAGTCGCCATATTGCTTTAGTTTTGACAGGTCGTTGGTTGGATTCCCTAATAATATGTCTCTATGATACAAAACAAAAAACAACTCGAGAACGAAAGTTGTCTATGGACGAGGTAAAGAACACAGAATACTAATAATGTTAATGGTCAAGAGGAGTCTCCCGAAATTAACAATCTCTACCGCCTATTAGTAGTAGAGAAAGAACACATATATATATATGAAATCTCCTATGCTTTGATGTGGTTCAGCGACCTCACGCGGCTGGTTTTGGAAGTTTTCTGGCGGATATTTATAACAAATAAGCGCGAAAATTTGAAATGCTTCATATTGAAATTGAATACTTTATTTCGGATTCTGACACTGCAAATGAAACAATAGTATATTATTTAACGAGCGGTAATGTAAGTCATAACTCACGCAGATGAAGTTTGCAGCGCGAGCCGGAGGCGAGTGCTGTAATTCATCAAGTGAGTTATGGCCATTACCGCAAGTTGAATACTATACTTTATCTACGACTATAACAATAAATACAAAATCTAAAATAAATTATGATATTAACTAGATGATGAAAACGATTGAATTATTATGAGATCTACTACCTTTGTTGCCAGATATTTCTGATCAGGAGCTTCATTTATGAAATCATTTACTTGTTCTGGCGTAAAACTTTCTGCCTTTTTAGCTTCATGTTTCTCTGATTGACGTTTAAGAAACGTTATTTTAAATAATTATCTATATTGATTCCATTAGTTATGTTGAATGTGCTTCTTGGCATGGAGCAGGAAGTCCATAGAGACGGTGCTGAGTTCACTAAAATATGCCAAAGAACATTCACTGTAAACGATGACTTGTTTTTGCCGCTACACCAATCTTGAAAATATTTGTATACAACTTTATACTTGTTTTGAGATCTTTCGGCAATAAATTCTGTATGGTGACATTAGCTGCTTCTCTTATTTCTGGAGGTGCACATAATAATTCATCTTCACTATCAGAATTAATCGTTTTCAGCAAAATATTCACGGTAATTAGGTATCAACTCTATTTCAAAACGTCAAAATTATTCAGGTGACAGAAGCACAGACCCACCTTGATATTCAACTGGTGAATAATTGCACGAATAGTAGTGAGTTATAGCGGTGAGTTATTATTACTCACGGTGTTTGTTTATAGATACTATTAATTGAATGAAAGCAATTGAATAATGAATATATTATTTAATAGGAGTAGATAAAACGTATTATTCCAATAGGGGTTGTTTCATATCATGTCATATTTTTTCATTTGGACCTAAATTTCAGGAAATTCACAAATGTAGACAGTAAAATAATTTTATTTTCTCATGGGTTTTTCACAATGTTTGATATATTTTGTTTTCGTGATGTTTTTGATTGGGTCCATACTTTGAAAGTTTTGATCCAAAACAATTCTGAATTCACAATCAGTACCCCTCACAATTGCATGAATACTCTCTTACTCCAAAAATATAAATAGCACTTCTTCACAAATAATTCACAGGCAGTAGTTACTGAGTCCACAAACAACACACAGTTAACTGGCCTGAAATCTACTTTTTCCTGTAAAATTAGTTTCAGCACACACTATATTTTCCATGTGGCATAATGATATAATGTAAAAAGCACTGAGTAACTAATTAATAAAAAACACTGCCTGGTAATATCATTCTTGAATTTTCTGTATATCTTCTAGCCTCGATGCTTGTCTCTGAACACCATCAGCTGGGAGAGTTAGGACAGAGAATCCTTGGACTTCGTGAACATCATTGGTGTCTATTTTAGTTTCAATGTCTTCTCCATTTCCATCTGAATATTCTGCAAATTATAATTATATAATAACAAGTTAAAGAAATCGGTTAAATAGAAAATGAATACAAGTTCTCAGTACTAATTCGTTCATTCAATCCATTGCACCAATGAAATATATATATATACAATTCCTTGTGTATATATTTATTTGGTGCTGAGAACTTAATAAAGCGATATGGTTTTGTTTCCAAACTATTGAAAATACATAACTGACAATAGACGAATTGAAGCGAGTAACTGGAACAGAGTGGTTAAGACCAATCCCTTGCTATCATAACCAACATCGGTTATGTTCCACTCTGTTCCGGTGACTCGCTTAAATTCGACAAATGTAACTTACCAGACATATAAAATTATAAAACGGGGATAGCAGTCTTCCAAAGACCTCTATCTAATTTTACTTCATCTGGGAAATGCCTATCACCAACAAAACAACTCTTGCGTATTTGTTCATTAATTTTGCTTCTCAACAATGGATTGTTCACTTTTTCCGTTCAAGTTTGAAAATGGTTAGCTGGGTATCTGCTCTCGGAAAACTACATTTATCTTAACAATTAGGAACACAGCATTTGTTGGATCCTAAAATATTTTCAACAAATTTTCAAATCATCACAATATGAAAATAAAACAGAATGATTAAAACACTAATCTGTAACGAAAAACGTGGATCACTTCGTTCTCCGGATCAACATTCAATACGAATAGAAATTAGAAAGAGGTTTAGTATTAGTATATCTTGTTTATGCGTTTGTTTTGAAATTTTGCATAACCTCGCAAAATTTCAAAACAAAGGAAAAATCAGCAATGCCAGCGTTGCCATTTGCCTGTTTTGGAACTAAAGTAGTGCGCCAGAGATGGCTATCTCAGTCTTCTCTACTACTATTTACAATCGACAATCGACAAGAGAGCTCGACGATAGTCAAGAATACGGAGTCTCCTATTTTTCATACGGAGACTGCGCAGAGTTAATGTCACGCGATAAATGTCGCAGGAGAGATTTCGAGAATAGGGCCCCTGAGCAGTAAATTGAAATGTCAGATATTACTGAAATTCACTGGCGATGCTTAAGAGCGTTCCGAAATTACTTACTGCAGCCAGTAATGCCAGCAATTTCGGAACGCAAGGGGAGTATATTTATCAGTCTTGTCAAATTCACGAAGTCCTGACACACATGTCATTATCATTTATACATTTGAACACACAGAACATATCTACGACAAGCGAACAAAAAAGGTGGGGACATATGTCCTTTCCACTTTTTCTACTCTCGATCATCGCTCAGTATATCTTGTCTATGCTCTCGCTTCACCCCCCTGACCATAGACAAACTAACGTTATTTCTCTCATAATTATTAGACAAGAAATACACTACTTTTCCGTTCCGTAAATATGAAATGTTCGGTTGGTTCCTGAAATATAGGTGATGTCACAGAACATGTAATGATGTACGGAGCTTGGTTCCTGAGAAAGCGGTAGATTTTCAGGCACCAGAACAACCGACGAATTTTTTTGGTAGCATCGGTTTGTTATTGTTTGGATGTCAAAAGTTTTCTGTGGTCTTATGTTTCAACTGGTTTTAGATAATTATAGTCAAAAACTACAAATTTTTGTTGCAATTATAATGGATAATAGATTCTTTAATTGAATTACATTAGATATTATTTGTTGCCGGCTCAGGTGGTGCAGTGGGTATAAAGACCTACTGTGGTGCCGGGGTCGCGGGTTCGAATCCCGCTCAGGGCATGGATGTGGTGTTGGGTTGTCCAAAAAATAGATATGACAGAGTTTGAGGAATATGAGGTCAGAACTGTGTAGATGGCCTACAGGTAGTGTTGTGAGTGTGGAAAATGTCTTAAATACTCCTCTGATAAATACTGAAAAATGTCCGAAAATTATCATTACTTCTAAAAACAGTCGACATTTTGAGTTTTTTAGTATTTATCGACATTATCGAAAATGTCTGGATAAATATCATAAATTTCTTTTCTACTTGAAAATTGTTTGACAATTTTCATTTTTGTCCGATATTTATGCTCTTTTCTACTTGGATCGAAGATGCTTAACGATCTGAGATGCCAATTATACAAAAATTTTTATTCAAGAAGTTTATTTTTTCTACTTGGATCGATTATGCTTAACGATTTGTGATGCCATTATACAGAGTTTTTTTTTTCTTAGTTTATTCTTTTCTACTTGGATCGAAGATTCTTAAAGATCTGTGAACCAATTGGGAAATTATACAAAGTTTTTTTTAAACAAGTTTATTTTTATTATTTAACACTCTAATTAAATCGATTTTTCTAATACTAATTCTTAATTCAGAACCCGGCTCCTGTCCTTTATCTCTGATACTCAATAAAATAACATGATAATAACTCATTCAATGGTAAGTTATTTGTTATTTCCAATTGACCATGAAAAATTTCTTTAAATGCCTCAAATTGTCCTGATATTTTAAGTTAACATGTGACGATTGTCATATTTTTCCGCAATGTCCGTAAATACTTAAATACTCAAAATGCTCGACCTTGGGGGAAAGTTTCGGACATTTTTCCAGGATATTTGTCCTTTACTTAAAAACTCGAGTATTTCACATCACTACCTACAGGTGCCTAGCACATAAAAGGAAAAAAAAAAAATATATTATTTGTTCTACCTCAAGTTAACTGATGTCACAAATATTCAACGAAAATTAACCTTTAAACTACTGACAGATGACAGTCTCACCAGAGTCAAGTAGTTAACCTGTGGTAGTTAACGGTCTTGAAAAAATTGGTTACTTTGGTTGATTTACGGAACGTATTGTAAATTTATCATATCGTATATTCCTTATAAAATAGTTTCATCTTACTTCCTCGTAGGGTTTAATTCAATTATTTAATTTAATACTCCTCAAAATATCCAGAATTAATCATGAATCCATTAACGTACGTATATAGCTAAGCCTCACAGATAAACTTTTAAATTAATTTTATTCCTTTCAGAAATATGAAAAATGTTACAAAACTGAGCGAGCAGGAATTGCAAAACAATAGTAAATCCTCGTGGCACGATCAGTATCGGGACAGTGCGTGGTTATTCATTGGTGGTCTTCCTTATGATTTAACGGAGGGTGATATAATCTGTGTATTCTCTCAGTAAGTAGAGTAGGTGTTTTTACCCCTTTCAAGACAGAATTAATTATTTTATGAATGAAGCACTTTTTACAATCAAAACAATGTTGACATTGAGATGTGATATTTGAAAGTGGGTTTCACAAATCTTGGATTGCTATTGATCTTCAAATCAGTGCTATTCTATATATATTATATACATCTATATAATATATTCCGCTTATTTGAATTAAATCTATAATCAAGATCTAATTTTAGGTATGGCGAAGTGGTAAACCTCAATCTCATCAGAGATAAAGATAGTGGAAAATCTAAAGGCTTCTGTTTTCTGTGCTATGAAGATCAGAGATCAACGGTATTGGCAGTAGACAATTTCAATGGGATAAAAGTATTGAACAGAATTTTAAGAATTGACCATGTGAGTGAATATAAAATTCCTAAAGAAGGTAAAAAGACTGACGAAGAAACTAAAAAACTGTATAATGAAGGATGTGCCCCAAAGCCAGTTGTACCAATTATAAAAAATCCATTAATGGAGGATTTTGAATATAGAAGGGAAACATTAGCTGACCAAATTCAAGCTGATATAAAACTGCCAACAAGGTTACCTATTCATATTATCAAAAAAGAAACAGATGTTGAGGAACCTGTTAGAGTGAGTATTTCATTTCTGGTTAATATGTCGTATTTAAGATATTCGGTTCATACTAATATGCCTTCAGTGGATTAATAGTCGAATTTCTGTAACTTATCTAATATCAGATGTGTCCTTACATAGTTGTCAGATTGCTTCATTATTATGCCGGGATTATGCAGAGAACATTTAGCTCTTAGCTCTCCTATTGGCTATACCGATCGGCACAACCAATAGGAGAGCTCATTCTTAGAGTCAAGTTACAAGAGCTAAATTCTCTCTGCATAGACCCGGCATTACTCTAATAGACATTTTGGTTGATCATCATAATTTAATTAGTATATTTTAGGTTAAAACAGAAAAAAGAATTAAGAAAAAGAAGAAAAAAAGGTCACAAAAATATTCAGGCAGTGAAGATGAAAACAAATCAAATGCATTGGACAATAAAAAGCAAAAAAAGAAGAAAAATCATAAGAAACAACGTTCTATCTCAGAATCAGATAGTGAAAGTGATAAGGATAGCATCATGAAACGCAGATCAAAAAGTAAAGAAGGAAACACAAAACCAAGAGAGCAACCAGGAAGTATTGAGAATAATATGAAAAGTAGAAGCAGATCACAAAGTGTTGATAAAAATGAAAAACAGAGGCGTAGATCCAGAAGAAGCCGATCTAGAGAATATGACAACAATAGAAGTATATCTGGAAAATACAATGAGAGTAGAAGTAGTAGAAAGCAGCCTGATTCAAGAAGATATGACAAACACGGGATCTGATCTAGAAGCTAATTAATATGTCAACTATCAAAATACTCTTCATTAATATTGAATTTTTTAAATAGTCAAAAATGGATTAATTGTTCAAATAAATTTTGCGAATTGATATATCGAATAATATTTTTCCTTTCTATTTTGAGGGTGGAAAATAGCACTTTACCTTACTAGGAAGTAAGGAAGAAAAGTAATACCAGAGCAAATATTTTTATCTGCTATGAGAAAGAATTTTAAAAATGGTTACAGGACGTCGGACTTTCAACACTCTTGTTCATTCAATGATCGATATATTTCACTGATTTGTATATGTAAAAAACCATGGAGGTAGGAGGAAGTGGAGGGAGCATGTGCTATATTTCCCTTGTAACGAAAGTGTCACATAAAAGCGGCCATATTGGTATGGGCAAATCCTTTGTTATAAACATGAAATTGTGAGTTTTCTATGGTTGGAATTCCGGATTCCTATAGAAAATTGGGACACACCAATATGGCGGAGTATGTGACAAGTTTCGATCAATGAATTCTAATTCTAAGGTTTCGATCTTTATGCCCCCTCCACTTTCTTCTACCTCCATGTAAAAAACAACTAACCTCACATAATATTATATTCATTCTTTAGGGAGAAATAATTTGTATGAATGTTGTATACTTTCAATTGGCCTGATGATGGTTTCATAGTAGATCCAAATCGATGACCTAAGAATAAATAAATAAAAAAAGTGTTTTACATATTTCCCCTTCATTTGTAAATGTACGCAAAGCCATTGAACAGTCAAAAGTCACTTTTTGATGTAAAGTTTTAAGTTTTCAATCTTGTTTTGTGAGTAGTCTATTGTTCATTGTCAAACATCTAAAATAATATTAATAGTAAATCAAATTCATAGCAACGAATGAATTGTTCAGTTAGATACTATCAATGAGATATTTAGTTTCCAGAACATTCGTGTTTTCTTATGATAATTGTTGTTCTTCATTAACGATGAAGGAGATATTCCAGACAAGGAACAGTATATTTGAGCTTTTAATTGCGAGGTCGCATTCCTTATATTTTTCCTCAATAGCCTGGAGAGCTGAACCAGAACTAGATTTGTGTTCATTGCCACTGTAAGAGTGATTTTTTACAGTTTCAAAATGTACTTGAAACCTTTCTTCAACTTCATGTATTTTTGATTGGATCACCACCTGAATGGTATTTTGCTTTAATAAATTATTCAATTCTATTCTATGTGCAGTAGAGACATGCGAAATAGAAATTCCATTACTGCCATAATAGCTCCAGCAAGCCATAAAAATTCTTCCAACATCTGGTGGTTGTACTCTTTCCAGTCTACTAAACTCGAGAGGCATAGCATTGATGACTTGTACACAACCTGTAGATCATACTTGGTTTTGGACGCACCTTCCTACAAATTTACAGGTTTGTCCAAAATACTGGTATGGACTTGACTAACATGCTTCTAGTGACACGATTCTCATAAAATTTTGTATGGACCTTGAAATTAATATAGAAATTACGATAATGCGGAATTTCGTGTTATTCTTGTTCTTGTAATTATTGTTCTACATCTACTAGCAATTTTCAACTCTGAGATTTGTACTTATGGAAATATTGAATAATATTTAAAATCTCTGAAACCATTGGGCGGATTTTGCTCATTCATGAACTCGACTGGTGCATTTCGTCATGAAACGTTTCCTGCAAATTTCAAGTCGCTAAAGATTCTTCTTTTTAAAGTAATCGTGTTTAGGGACGGCCATAATCGAATTTGACTATCGATTCTTTGTCTCTAGTTTGGGACCATTCTTGGCTGAAAATTCGAAAATTACTGACATTTGGGCAAAATGAATTTTGATATAATTGAAATAAACACAATTATCACCTCATATATATATTAACTCTGGTGCATGTTTGCCATCAAATACTCTGCCAGAGGAAATGCTGCACTTGGTAGTTAAAATCTATGAAATGATGAGGAGAATTCAATGTCGAATATATGTGCCAACCAGACAGATACAACAAATATTGAATCCACACTTTGAATTACTTTACAGAGGCTGTTTTAGAAATTATATAATATTTCCCTGACATCAAGAAGCTCTAGATGTCAGCCTTTTCATTCTCACCTCAAGATCAAAGAAATCTATTTATTAATCAATTCAATCTGTTTGAACTCTTCACATTCATTTCTAAGATAGTTCAGACTGAACTCCGAAACAGGTGTATCCACAATTCTCGCACTTCCTAGACACTCTTCACCTTTACAAAATACAGCATACTGTCCAGGTGTAATGGCTCTTTTGGCAGATTTCAATTGCACTATCAATCCTTGGGAACATTCAAAAATCGTACAGGGGTCCCAATTATGGGCATGTTGAAATTTGAAGTCGCACTCAAGTATATCTTCATTTTGTAGCTCTTTGGGTTTTTCCACGATCCAATGAGGTTTTGATGTGAAAAAGAGACGACTATAAAGAAATGGATGATCTGTGCCACTAGTCTAGAAAAATTGATTTTTGTTAGATTAACATAGTAACAGGCTGCAAAAATTAACCAACAATAAGTAGGAAGGTGAACTAAAAAAATTGCAATAGCAGCTCATCTGTGATGATATTTTCTCACCAGAATTAGATCATTATTGTGTATGTGTTTTCTCGCAGTGAAATAAGCCCTTGATAATCCTGATATCCTAGTTCTTTGTCCTAATGTCCATTGATGAAGTCCCCTATGTTTTCCTACAGTTTTTCCTGTATCAATATTGATAAAGTTGCCTGGTTTATCTTCTATGTACTGAAAGATTTGTACAAGAATTTATCACAATGAATGAAGAAGAAATTTGACAGTGGATGATATAAATAAAACTGTTGTACTTAAGGAGAATTACCAAGTGTAAATATTAGTTGATCCCATACCTCTGCAATAAAATCGGGAAAATCTCTATTTCCTATAAAGCAAATTCCCATACTTTCCCTTTTCTTTGCAAATTTTTCTAGACCATTCTTTCTTGCTATTGTTTTTACTTGGGACTTGAAGTGCAGCCCCAAAGGAAACATAGTTCTCCTTAACGCCATTTGTTCAACCTGACATAAAAAAAATACTTGGTCCTTCTTAGAATCTTTGGCTTTTAGTAATTTCACAGCTTAATAAAATAACAAAAAATTTTATTTTCGTTTGAGAAATTTTCTTGGTTATACTTACATGTTCCAGGATAATAATGCTCTAAGAATGGCCCAAAAGATGTACAAGCATAATGACCTGTTGCTAAGGCATCTGCCTTCAATTGTGTGAACACATATTCCTGAAGGTAGTTGAATTTGATTTGGCGATTACATAAAATATCCGGATTTGGAGTCATTCCATTCTGGTAGTCCTTCACAAGTTCGCTAGAATGAGAATAATAAGCTCATTGAACAAACATGTTATCACATTATTGAAAGGTTTTTTCTGGGTTTTCTCTCCCAAACTCTGTTATCACAGTTGAGGTAATCAAAACATTTTATTTTGATATTACCTAAATACTTCGTTCCAATATTGCTTAACATAATTTACTTTATGTAGTTTAATCTTTAAAGTTTCACATAAATCAACAGCATCTGCATAATCTCTGTCTAAGGAACAAGAACCTTTTTCGTCAACTATATCCCAGTTTTCCATGAACACGCCTTCTACATCGAACCCTACATTTTTTTGAAAAAAAAATATAAATCAATCGAAATCACCTAAAAACATAATAAATAATACCTTTCCATTTCAGGAGAAGGGCTGCTACGGCACTGTCAACTCCTCCAGAAATAGCTACTGCTACACGATTTATCAGCATATTACAAATATTACAATTTTCAATTATTATTATTTATCAAAATTCCTTTTCTAGTTTATATCACAGAATACCCCTAGGGTATATTCTGTGGTTTATATCACAGATTTTCTGTGATTTTTTTATTTTTTTTTTTTAACTTTTTATGTGCTAGGAGTGACTGCTAGGCAACTGAGACCATCTACACAGTTACAACCACAGAACACTAATATATATTACAAGGTTACAACATCTCTCAAACTCTTTCATATCTATTTTTGGACATTCACACAAACACAAAACACAACCCAACACCACATCCATGCCCTGAGCGGGATTCGAACCCGCGACCCCGACACCACAGCAGGATTTTGTTATTTGTATGGAACCCGGAACCATAGAATTCATATCTTTACTTTATGACACATTATGTTTATGTTTGGAACGCAACCGTCCCTTGTCTATGAACGCAACCTTTCTTGAGATATGATTTTCAAATTTCGCTCCTTTCCTTAGCTTCGATTCAATCAAATTAAATTTATCAGAATTTCTACGTTAATTATACATTCTAATTCAGATAAAAATAAACCATAATCTTTTTATCTTCCTGCGTTCCTTCATTGACAATAAAAAAAGTTTGTGGTTATCACAGAATACAAATATATAAGAAATGCTAACTGCCTACTAATCGCTGGAAACAATTCAGCGGCCATTTACTGGGGAAGCAGGAGCATAGTATAAGAAAATATTCTTATACTGTGGCGTGACTACAGTGACTATATTCTCACAGTGGCGACAAGGGGTCATAAATCTGTCAAAAGTCCGCCATGTTTCGTCAAATCATTTTGGCGGTATTTTTGAATTACATATATATGGGTATATGTATATTTACGTTCGAGTAGCAAATGCCACCTCGATCGGTATTGTATTTTAGGAATTATTATTAAAATAAGATGATCTGGTTTCTGTTTATTTTTCCTTTAGTAGCTCAAAAAATACAGATTGGATTGAATCGAAACTTTAGTAATCATGTTGTAGAATGCAGACGCACAAATTTTTGCAAGATTTCATCAGGATCCTATCACTAGAAAAAAATATATTTTTGTTTCTTCAAATATTCTTCCTGTGTTAGACGTGAATAGACAAAAGAACACGCGTGCAAAAGCTCTTGACTCCTCATAAGTGCATTTCTCGAATTTTTGGTCTCAATTTCTGTAGGAAGTGACATTACGGTATATGAATTCGATTCAGTGTATGTTGTTTTAAATTATCTAAGTCATAATATGAATTATTATTTAGGAAGGTAGATATCGCAAATATAGGTAGGAAGAGTTTGAAATAGATAGAATTAATTGATGAATTTTGATTTTCCTTCCTGATTGCTGATCGTTTTACAATATTCGTATAACTATGTAGTTTGAAATTAAATTTTTTAATCTAAGATATATTATTTTTGATTTACCACAGTATATTATATCCAATATTCATGTTGCACCAAAAAAAAAAAACTAGTATTTACAACTATTTATAATCTACGGTTGAATAGGAAAGATGACAGATGCAATAATTCGGCAGAATGTGCAACTCCATAGAAATTTTAGCTCATCATAATGGAATTATTATATCCATATGTGTTCGTTACGAAACTTCATAGACTGAATTCTAATAAGGAGAGAATTAAAAGTTCTGAACATTGTGCTATTTTTTATTTCTTATTCAAACTACAGGTACAATATAAAACAAATACCATTATAAATTCAATAAAATTGAATAAAAGCTATAACACAAGTAAATAATGAATATTTTTCAACTATATACTATTACTTCGAATGACCAGCCATAGACTTACTGGCCATAACTCTTAAACGATTTATTTTTTTTCGTCCTTATTTTTAATCTGTAGACAATAAAACGTTTTATAATTTTGTTTTTTAGATTATGACAATAATTAAGAATATCCTAGTCGATTTAATTCATTTTATCGACATAGAATTGTTTCAGGTCAATATGTTGATTTTCAATGAATTTTATATAAAGAACAAAGTCAGATTCTAATTCTATGAAAGGTTGCTTCGTTGCAAAAGAACAATGTATGAGGCCTGAATCTTTTCAACTGTGAAAATTTGGAGAATCTTGTATGGATAGGGGGGTCTTTGATCCAACAGAGGCGATGAAGGTGTTACACACTCTCGAAGTACTTCTGATACTTGTTATGAGGTATCCACATACGTTATAAAAAGAGTTGAGCTCACTACCACTCCATTGTATATCCTTATGTTCAATGTTTCTTGGAATTTTCGGTTCATCGTATTTTTGGACCTTTGTGGTAATAGTGTCTAAAAATCCTGATAAAAACTCTGTCATCCTCGTCGTAACTACTATTAGTTGGGTTTTTCAAATACTTGCAGAGCATTGGGTACTATCTGCTTGCTTCTCAGAATTGAAAACAAATTTTCCAAAGGAAGTGATATCCCTTTTCATTTACCACAGCTGAATTTTAAACGAAGGTCTCTTGTAATCGTTGAATTTGATACTCTGGAAAACTTTGCTAACTTGTTTTTCCTTTTACTTATCAATACTTCAATCTGATCAGGATTGTACAATTTACTCAATAACGAATGCTGTTCATATTTCAATCTGAGCTGAGAAAACTTTTTCTTCATATGCCGCAATGCTTTCTTATATTTCATACTTCTATGTCGTTCCTTTAGAAACAATAATTCGTACTTGGCTAGTTTCTGCTTCAATTCTTTTTGTTCCATGTGGACTCTAGGCGCAGTGATGTTACCATTGCTGCTATCCGATGGTATATTCTCAGTTGGTACTTCAATTATGGTTTGCGTGATATTGGATATATTTGTAATATCTGGCTGAGGAACAACTGAAAATAAGTCTTTGTAATTCATTTATATAGCTAAATATCATGTGCGACTATGTGATTAGAACACTTCATCAAAGACCAGAAAAGGTAATGTTCCTAGAATATTAGGAAATGTGTTTGCTTTTTGAATTTTTTATCAGCATAATTTACATTTAAATCAATTCATCTTAAAATTATGTCTCACCTTCCTTATACATTAATGGCTCATTCAATATTACTTCAGTATTTTGTATGAAAGAAAATATTGTAGGAACAGCGTTGTGTTTCAACTTTCTTTTTCCATCAACTCTCACCTTCTCCCACATTAGGGGCAAAGTGTACCTGAAATATTCAATGTATATTAAAATCTACTATGTATAAATAAAAATAAATAAATAATAATAAAAAATAAATACTAATTCCAGGGAAATTACCTTTCTTAAAACTTTCGATTTCGTAAAGGCAAATTAGTAAAATTAAATGGACTTCACAAAAATAAGAATTATTTGTAGGGATCCAGTTAGCTCGTCTTGTTCTTATTGTCCATTCATGTCGTCTGGTAAGATTTCTCGGAAAGCATTTCATAACGAAACCTTTTACTGACGAATTAGAACATCCAACAGCTGCAAAACCGGGCATTTTGAAAACTATTTATATTCGCCAAAGTCGCTAAATTGCACAAACTCAACACCTTTTCCAAAAAAAGATTCTATTCAAATGAACGTAAACATAAACAAACACAAATGTTTTGACGAAGTTGCATAGAATATGCATTCTGTGTACAAAATTTTGACGCTCGACGAAACATGGCGGATTTGTACCACGTGACCGTGTTCAACCAATAGAAAATCGAACCACCTATGTCGCCACTGTAAGAATATACCTAGCTTTCTATTTGACGCTGTATCACTTCCAAAGTGATGCGAAATCAGTTCAAACCAGAGAAATAGTGGGAAATTCCGGCTATTTCTGTGGTTTAAACTGATTTCGCATCAGTTTGGAAGTGATACAGCGTCAAATAGAAAGGGCCTAATGTCACTGTAGGCGTGACCGGGGTGCAGCGCTAGCGACATCAGTGGTTAGAATTGGAACTACGTTTTTACTATGGCGGGAACATTTGAAATATAGTGTGCGTTTTTATTTCAATCGAAATTTCTAATTGATCAAACGTAAAAGAATCGGTATGTTTTTATTTTCGTAAAGTGAATGAATACCTGAAAATAAAAACCCGTCGATTCATTTACGATCAATCGATTATAGACATTTCGATTAAAATAGAAACTCACCCATTCTTATCAATATCTGTTTTGTTTATGGAAGCTACAGCGCTTCCCAACTTTCGTTCCAAGAAGCAATTTCAGGAAAATTTCAACTTGAAAGTTCTGACTGAAATGCATTCTATACCTTAAAATTCATTTATTTGCTTGTCAATTTATTTCATCATGAATACACAAACTTCATTCGAAAAATTTATTTATTCAACAATGGTTTTTCAAGTCATCATTTAAATTAAAAATATTGAATGGGAGTATCATCATTTTGAATTTAATTTTAAAACATATATATTAATATAATATATACACATAATATTTAACTATATGGAAGAAAAGTATCAGTAGGATCAACCCAAAGGAGTCTCCCCCATTATGGGAAAGATTGAGATACTTATCTATATTCAATTATTATATCAGCAAAATCCTACTACGTTAGAGATTACTAATCAACAACAAATTGGCAGATATCATCTATAGATTATTAACATTATATTATTCATTAATAAGCATTCTAATGCACAGAGAAAATTTCAGACCTCTCTTGATGATTGATAAAATTGCGGGCTGACACATGGCGATTTATTTTGATCTACATGTAATTTAAATAGAAGTATGATCCTTCAATTTCGTTCAGATAATTAAACATGCATTTTCAATTGTCAAATGAGCAAATTCATACCAATATTCCATAATTATTTTTCCTTTCTACATCTACCTTCACTAACAACATTAATTTTCATTGAATATATAAGGTGGTGATAAGAGCTGCAACACCTTCTCCCTGCTACGGTGGTCTTGACTTTGTTTGTAATTTCACAGCTCCCTGCAAAAGAATTTCAATAGAATAACTATAAGATGAGGCTCAGGTTTCAAACAAATGATAAATATAAGGGGAATATAATTATAAGTGATTATAAAAGATATTGTAATTTTACGCAAAGAAGTTGAATATTTCCATCTACACACAAATTTTTCAGAAAAATGCGGTCATTGTCAATGACTTGAGATCGTATAATTTAGAAGAAATAGTCTTAAGAATTCTTTACGCAAATTTCAACTCAGGCGGCAAATCAGATTTATGTAGTACAATTCATTTTGGAACAAGACTATTCAATCAATAGGTTTGATTCATCCACAATTAGTTTGTGATACAGGAACTTAATTTGTATCTAATATATGAAAAATATAAATATGATTCTTTCATTTTGTTGAGAGAAATTAACATACATTTGCAAGTGTCAAATTAGTAGGTTTACACCCAGTTTCTGAAAAGCTGGTCAAAGTTAACAGTAAGCATTTTTTCTCGCCTTCCTCTATCATACTCTTGTTTAATTTTTTTTCTACATCTCTCAACTTCTTTGGTCGTGCCATTTTTTCCACATACCTGTACCTGTTTTAAATTAAATACCATGAAATACAAGTTACAAGAAATTTTAAAAAAATCTAAAAACAACTATAGAATACTGTATAAATCATTCCCTCGTACATCCGTCATTCCCTCACTCCTAAAGACAGTGAGGGAATGACAGCATACACTAATTCTTGGCAAGCACTCTCCAATCCCGAAGAAGCTGCTCCTGCTCATGCGCCACGCGTGTTTACAAATATCCTGGACGAAGTTTGAATAGACTGTTCAGTCAAATTTCGATTTTGACAGGACTGAAGATATTATTTGTAAATTCTCGTGAAATATGGATTATTTGGATGTGATATCTTACTGTTATGGACTGCTGTAAGCAGTATTTTGTGCACTTGAATCACTTTTCTTTCAAAATTCAGTCCATCATTTTTAAGGGAAAAATCAATATTAACTAAACAATACCTTTTGCGTAAGTTTTATTTCCACGATGAACAATTCCTATCAAATTGCGACAATAAGCATACAGTTCATTGTATTAAGATGTTGTAGAAGGCTCCATTGAAAAGAAACCGATTAGTGTATTGTATGCTAACAACTACGACATGATTATTCTGGAAATCATACAGCTAATCTAGGGACACAAATATAAGCTATTTACCATTTGGGAAGCAAATAATTAGATTTTCCATAATCAGGTTTAAATATTGCTTTCATCCTCACTAGTTGAATTATTGCTAATTCATATATCATCCATATATATATATATATTAGCCACCGAACAGATGATTTGATCCTGCATAATTATTATAAGAATTTCTCTAGGTATGGAATATGGTAATAATGTTATATTGTAACAAATCATTTGATAAATAATGATTTCTTATTATAGTTAGATATCATTTTCATTTTGTCGCATGCAATTATTTTAGGTCAACTCATTTGATATCTGCAATTATGTATTAACTCAAAATATTGAAATTAAGTTTCCAGACATTTCCACTTATTAATTTGTATTCCAAGAATATGAATATATGTTAAATGCATGAAAAAATTGGTTTTCATAGGTAACGGAAACAAAGTAATTGTAAAAATAAAAATCATTTATTTATATACCAATATACATATAAATTTTATACTTTCTACCAAGTGAATAAAAAAATTGTATACCACTCAAGCAGTAATTCAAACACAGGAAATACTTTCAAATAAAACTATATATTAATATGATTCTTAACTTCAAGAGAGATCAAGAATAACATTTATTTTGAAATTTACATTACATGCATCCAGCATAAGGCTGGTTTTCCTGTCACGCTGACGGTCAGCGCTGATGAGTCAATATGTATGTAGCTATAGGTAGCGTTTTCGAGTCACGCGGCGCTGACGGCCGTCAGCGCTGATCTACATACGCGCACGTACGCGCCGGCGCGTCGGCGCCGCTGACTAGCTGGCGCCGACAAGCCTCCACATTCAGTGAGCCAGAGACAATAGCATCCTTCTATTTCTTTTTGTGATCAGCGCGATACTAAAAGGATCCGAGCTGACCGATCAGCGCTGACCGTCAGCGCCGACCGTCAGCGTGACAGGAAAACCAGCCTTAGTACATCAATCAGCATGCAATAATATTTTTTTTTGTTTGGCCCACCACCACCCCACCATATAATCATGGACGGTTCCCGAAACACTACACAGACGATAAACATATGGATCATAATTGAAACATGATTACTAACTGTTTCCATTGGAAAAAAGTCTTACATACTACTACTTCGTTGGAAAATATACTTCTTGGTTTTTCCTCCATAGTCCTAGATATATCATCATTTTAAAAGTTATAGTTGAATTATCAAGCCATTCTAGTAGGTATAATATTAGTAACATCGGGGCCTTCATGCATATTTATATTGTTAAGCGTACTAAGCAACAAGCATTGGAAATTTGAGAAACATGTACCTGAAACTCTATGGGAAAACAACAAATACATACAAACATATTATATTACTACGTGACCTTTTACTCCCATATTTTGAAATATTCTGCTACTGGAAAAATGAAAATTTGTTGTTAAAAACTCCTATTATATAATACATACTGTCATCCAAACACCCCATGTTAAAGCATAGCTATCACCTACATGCATTGTTTAATTACTAAAAGATTGGCCAATCACCTCTCTGGGTCCCTAGAACTTTTCAAAACTATACATAAATGCATACAAAATTACCAAAAGATTATTTACTTTCCACGTTTGCATTAACTCTACTTTTGCATGGGTAATATAATTGCTTATCAATTTTCCTTTTTCTACATCCAACATTTTCTGCACTTTTCTGATGTTCATAGAATGCATTGTAAAATTTAGAGAAACTGGCAAAATCTACTGATTTGAGATCTTCACATAATTTTTTATGCATAATCTATAAATATACAAGCTATTGGAAACACTACCAAACTTCCTACTCAATAAAAACTTGAGTACCTCACGTTTACTACTTTCATCATTAGGAACATTTAAATTATCATTTTTTTTTCATTTTCCTCCAAGAAACGATCAACTTCGGATTGGTATTGGACCTTACTAGAAGAAGCTTCATCTATACATAAGTTGAAGTCATCAGAATCTCCACCTAAAACAGACTCGCTTCTCTTTTCGATCAAAGCAACTGCATGCATGTATATGTTTGCACAAAGCTGTTTTCACAGCATATTCTGAACACTCACATTTGAATCTGTGTATGCAGATTTTACACTTCTCACAGTACGAAGCTCTACATCCCTCATCGCAAAGTTCACTATATGAAATTATGTAATATTTATCTCCTGTTGAACTTGATTCAACTTTGGATTCTCCTGAATCTAACCGAAATATTGATTATGTTTGTGAAAAAAATTGCAAAACTAATTATGGAGAACAACGGCACTATCGGAGTAATACCACAGGTTGGTTACTTATTAATGTGTTCTAAATGATATTAAGTTCTATCCTATGTAGGATTTGTCAGCAATTGTTCTGAAAGAAGAATGAAAAGGGGAGGCAGCATCAAAATATCTGGAATCTGTCCTTCAAGAATTGAAGCTAAAATCAGCAGTACTGGTAGTTATTTGAATTATTTTACTTATCCAAGGCTCATTATTTATTTTCAGGAGTGATCCTATATGCTCTACTGAAACACTTGTGGGGCATGAGAATGAATTAAGATCTAAACGGTTGACGAAAAGTGAGCAAGAAATGCTCGTCAACAAATTGAATGATGGAGTTACTACAGATAGAATCCTCCAAGATGCAAAACTACAAGGAATACAGAACTGAGTAGATTAAATATACTAACTCGTGGAGATTTAGCATATCTTATGAGGAAATTTAATGTTGATAAAAGGCCACATGAAGATGACATGATCGCTACAATTTTGAAAGTTCAAGAGTGGAATATCCAAGAAGAAAATCAGGTGTTTCTATTCAAACAAATTGGTGAGTGGTTCTCAAATATGTGTGATTAGTATTTTATTCATCATGTGTTTAGGTGAAAACCCATATTCCATACCCTGAGTTCGAAAACCAAGATTTTGCTCTCGGCTTCATGAATAATCTCATGGAGAAGAAGCTCAAAGAGTTTAATAGAATCATTTGCTTAGACGGAACTCATGGGACTAACAGGAAAAATTGGGATTAGTTAAAGATGAAAGGAACACAGGATTTCCTGTCGCTTTCTTACTCTCCAATAGTAGGGATCAGAAGATCCAACAAACTTTTTTCCATGCACTAAAAACCAGAGTAGGAGGAAATATTGAAGCTAAATACATCATGTCAGATGATGATGTGAAATATTACAATGCATGGACCCAATAAGTGATGACTACCGAAAATAAACCCAGAAGATTATTATGCACATGGCATATAATAAAAAACTGGAACCAACGAGGAAGGAATAAATTTAAAAAAAATTAAAATAAGAAAGCTATGAAGAAGGAAATGAGAAGAATCTTGACTGAGATGGACGAGTCAACATTTAGGGAGTTGAAAATAAAATATTTCAAGCACTTGGAAGAAGGAGAAACTGCATTTCTCAACTATTTACAGAAGTGAGTAACAATGTTGGGACTACATCCTACATCGTCATTTTGATAAATGATTTTTTTCAGATATTAGTTTTAGAGCGACGACAGGATACACATGTGGGCTCATTGCTATAGGAAGAATTGTGGAATTAATACAAACATGGCAATCGAAAGTTTGAATAAAGTTTTAAAATATAATAAACTGAAAGCAAAACAGAATATTCGGTGACTGGTGAAATTGTTTAATAATAATTACTAAAAGTGTATGTTGAACTTTCAGAGTGGAAAAGTTGCTGGATATATTGGAAGAATTGGTATATTACAAAATGTGGATAAAAATAATCGAAACTGAAAGACCATCTGCTAATTCGTATCAACATAGAGTCAATCTAGAAGCACATGATCGAGCTGAAAATGTTGTCCAGCATATGGTAACTCGGTTAGATTCAGGAGAATTCAAAGTTGAATCAAGTTCAACAGGAGATAAATATTACATAATTTCATATAGTGAACTTTGCGATGAGGGATGTAGAGCTTCGTACTGTGAGAAGTGTAAAATCTGCATACACAGATTCAAATGTGAGTGTTCAGAATATGCTGTGAAAACAGCTTTGTGCAAACATATACATGCAGTTGCTTTGATCGAAAGGAGAAGAGAGTCTGTTTCAGGTGGAGATTCTGATGACTTCAACTTAGAATAGAATAGTAATTTATTTTCCATATCATTGACAAATAATCACATCAAAGAAAAGAAAACAAGTCAATAGCAACTTACAATATAACACAAATACAACACAATTATAGTGACTGAACCTGTGTACATCTTATGTATAGATGAACCTTCTACTAGTAAGACCAATACCAATCCGAAGTTGATCGTTTCTTGGAGGAAAATGAAAAAAATGATAATTTAAATGTTCCTAATGATGAAAGTAGTAAACGTGAGTTACCCAAGTTTTTATTGAGTAGGAAGTTTGGTAGTGTTTCCACTTGTATATTTATAGATTATGCATAAAGAATTATGTGAAGATTTCAAATCAGTAGATTTTGCAAGTTTCTCTAAATTTTACAATGCATTCTATGAACATCAGAAAAGTGCAGAAAATGTTGGATGTAGAAAAAGGAAAATTGATAAGCAATTATATTATCCATGCAAAAAGTAGAGTTAATGCAAACGTGGAAAGTAAATAATCTTTTCGTAATTTTTTATGCATTTATGTATAGTTTTGAAAAGTTCTAGGGACCCAGAGAGGTGATTGGCCAATCTTTTAGTAATTAAACAATGCATGTAGGTGATAGCTATGCTTTAACATGGGGTGTTTGGATGACAGCATGCATTATATAATAGGAGTTTTTAACAACAAATTTTCATTTTTCCAGTAGCAAAATATTTCAAAATATGGGAGTAAAAGGTCACGTAGTAATATAACATGTTTGTATGTATTTGTTGTTTTCCCATAGAGTTTCAGGTACTTGTTTCTTAAATTACCAATGCTTGTTGCTTAGTACGCTTAACAATATAAATATGCATGAAGGCCCCGATGTTACTAATATTATACCTATTAGAATGGCTTGATAATTCAACTATAACTTTTAAAATGATGATATATCTAGGACTATGGAGGAAAAACCAAGAAGTATATTTTCCAACGAATTAGTAGTATATAAGACTTTTTTCCAATGGAAAAAGTTAGTAATCATGTTTCAATTATGATCCATATGTTTATCGTCTGTGTAGTGTTTCAGGAACCGTCCATGATTATATGGTGGGGTGGTGGTGGGCCAAACAAAAAAAAATATTATTGCATGCTGCTTGATGTACTAATGCTGGATGCATGTAATGTAAATTTCAAAATGAATGTTATTCTTGATCTCTCTTGAAGTTAAGAATCATGTTAATATATAGTTTTATTTGAAAGAATTTCCTGTGTTTGAATTACTGCTTGAGTGGTATACAATTTTTTTATTCACTTGGTAGAAAGTATAAAATTTATATGTATATTGGTATCCAAATAAATGATTTTTGCGCGTATGTTCTGGGGAACATCGCGTTATAGTTTTGCCCAAATGTCTGTAACTTTCGAATTTTTTGACAAAAATGGTCTCAAACGATTAAGTTCGACTCTCCAATGAAGAATTCGAGGTCAAATTTGATCTGTCCGGCCGGCCGGCCGTTGCCACGATAACTTGAGAACGAAAAGAGCTAGCAACTTGAAATTTTCAGGGTAGGTGGCGCATCCCAATACGACGGACAAGTTCGTTAATGGGCATAATCGGCCTAGTGGTTTCCGAGTAATAATTTTGTTTTCAACCAATATAAATCCGATCGAATTGAAACTTGGTGGGTAGTTGTAGAATATGAACCTAAGCACGTTTGTGAAATTTTATGCGAATCGTATTGCTAGAAAATTAAAAAAAAAATATTAAAAATTTTTTTTGTTGTCACAATAACTTGAGAACGGAATGAGATAGCGGCTTGACGTTTTCAGGTTAGGATGTGCACCAGAACGCGACATCTCAGTTAGTTTATGAGCATAATCGGCCAAACGGTTTTAGAGTTATAGCCATCTGAAATTTTCTGAAATTTGGTGGTTTTTGTTCCTCATTAACTCGAAAAATACTGAACCGATTGAATTCAAACATGGTTATTAGTTGTAGAATGCCAACGCAAAAATGTTTGCAAAATTTGGTGAGGATAGTATTTGTAGAAAATTTTCAATAAATCATTGAAAATAAAAAAAAAATTCTATATATCAGTAACTGTTCATTTGAAATTGCTGAAATTTTGCAAGAGGCTTCATAACCTAACTCTACTGCCAAGTTTCAAGTTTTAATACGATCGGTTAAATATTGTTGGAGATTCGAGCATTCTTGTGTGAGTTCAGTAGATGGGTGACCGTTGCCTCGATAACTTTCGAACGAAAGGAGATAGGGACTTGCAATTTTCAGGGTAGGTTGTGTATCCGAAAGGGAGAGTTGAGTTCATTTTTGGGCATAATCGGTCTAACGGTTTCCGAGTTATACCCACCTGGAATATTATTTCCTTAATAACTCAAAAAATAAATATTCGATCGAATTGGTGCTTGGTAACTGGTAGTAGAAAATCAACATAAAGACGTGTTTAAAATGTTGTAACAACCGTACCCCTAGAAAATTTGGAGAAAATGACGAAAAAAAGTATTGGTTCAAGCACTGACGTGCAGTCAGAAGCTTTTGCGCGTATGTTCTATTGTCCATTCTTCTGTATTGGACACCCTTAATCGAATTTACCATGGTAAATTATGTTGTCCATTCTCCTGTATTGGACACTGAATTCGAATTTACCATGGTAAATTCGAATTAAGAGTGTCCAATACAGGACACCGAATTTACCATGGTAAATTATGTTGTCCATTCTCCTGTATTGGACAATCTTAATTCGAATTTACCATGGTAAATTCGAATTCAGTGTCCAATACAGGAGAATGGACAACATAATTTACCATGGTAAATTCGATTAAGGGTGTCCAATACAGAAGAATGGACAATAGAACATACGCGCTAAAGCTTCTGACTTCACGTCAGTGCTTGAACCAATTTTTATTTTTACAATTACTTTGTTTCCGTTACCTATGAAAACCAATTTTTTCATGCATTTAACATATATTCATATTCTTGGAATACAAATTAATAAGTGGAAATGTCTGGAAACTTAATTTCAATATTTTGAGTTAATACATAATTGCAGATATCAAATGAGTTGACCTAAAATAATTACATGCGACAAAATGAAAATGATATCTAACTATAATAAGAAATCATTATTTATCAAATGATTTGTTACAATATAACATTATTACCATATTCCATACCTAGAGAAATTCTTATAATAATTATGCAGGATCAAATCATCTGTTCGGTGGCTAATATATATATATATATATGGATGATATATGAATTAGCAATAATTCAACTAGTGAGGATGAAAGCAATATTTAAACCTGATTATGGAAAATCTAATTATTTGTTTCCCAAATGGTAAATAGCTTATATTTGTGTCCCTAGATTAGCTGTATGATTTCCAGAATAATCATGTCGTAGTTGTTAGCATACATAACACTAATCGGTTTCTTTTCAATGGAGCCTTCTACAACATCTTAATACAATGAACTGTATGCTTATTGTCGCAATTTGATAGGAATTGTTCATCGTGGAAATAAAACTTACGCAAAAGGTATTGTTTAGTTAATATTGATTTTTCCCTTAAAAATGATGGACTGAATTTTGAAAGAAAAGTGATTCAAGTGCACAAAATACTGCTTACAGCAGTCCATAACAGTAAGATATCACATCCAAATAATCCATATTTCACGTGAATTTACAAATAATATCTTCAGTCCTGTCAAAATCGAAATTTGACTGAACAGTCTATTCAAACTTCGTCCAGGATATTTGTAAACACGCGTGGCGCATGAGCAGGAGCAGCTTCTTCGGGATTGGAGAGTGCTTGCCAAGAATTAGTGTATGCTGTCATTCCCTCACTGTCTTTAGGAGTGAGGGAATGACGGATGTACGATGGAATGATTTATACAGTATTCTATAGTTGTTTTTAGATTTTTTTAAAATTTCTTGTAACTTGTATTTCATGGTATTTAATTTAAAACAGGTACAGGTATGTGGAAAAAAAATGGCACGACCAAAGAAGTTGAGAGATGCAGAAAAAAAATTAAACAAGAAAGAGTATGATAGAAAAAGGCGAGAAAAAATGAAAAATAATACTGAATCATTGGAAACACTGCGGGAAAAAGAAAGATTAAAATATTTAAAGAAAAATGAGAAGGGTCAGGTAAAATCAGTTATTGAAATGAATCCTAGAGATCTTAGGTGATCTTGATGATACACCCCCACCAAGTCCAGTATCAGTTGTGCAGCAAATTAGAGAAGATGTAGCTGCGCGAAATAGACGACAGATGCGAAGGTTACGAGCTATTTTGTATGCAAAGATTGCAAATTTGGAAAAAAGAATGAGGAATGCTGCGAGGTTAAGCAAAAAATACAAGAAGAGGTATTTGAGACTGAAAACAAAAAAAAAACTGACCCAGAATCGCCTGAAACTAAAGTAAATGCACTCCTGAAGAAAGTAAACGTTTCTGAGAGTGTGAAGAAGAAATTACTTTTCGGAGAAGCGTTAACAAGAGATCTAGAGGCTAGTTACAAAAATCTTGGAAAGAGACATGAAAAGAAAAAGTATCACGAAATGCTGAAATTTAAATCACTGCAGAGATGTAAGTTGCTTTATGTATGAAAACCTTTTTTTAAACATGATACTTTCAAAAGACAAAAGCTTCGAACAATAAACGATAAAATGCTGAAGGTAAAAGACGATGTAATTAAATTTTTGGAGAAAGATGAAAACTGAAGAATGTGCCCGGGAAAAAAAGACTATCTTAAAGCCAAAGATGATAAAACTCAACAAAAGTGTGTTTTATATGATACACTTTATAATTTACATAAACAGTTTTTAAGCACAGTCAATTATAAGATAAGCTTATCAACCTTTTGCAGATTCAGACCCTTTTGGGTAACTTGGCAAAATGTGAATGACCGAAATACTTGTCAATGCATACAGCATGCCAATATTCAACTGATGATATCTAAATTGCATGAAGTCAAATCATTCAAATTTTGTAGCGTGACTTCAGCTTTAGCAACAATAACCTGCAATGTGCATTCCATAAAAAGGCTATTCAGGGAATGTTCAACCTGCAAGGAACGCTCTTTGGAATACTACTTACCAAAACCGAATCAGTTTGTGACTTTTCGTCAATGGATTTATGAAGTCAGTTCATCTGAAAAGGACGGGAAAAAAAAGACAGTTCGTAAACTCGTGAAGAAAGAGTATAGGGTTGAATTGAAACAGCTTGTTCGAAATCTGGAAGCAGCATTACCACTTTTTTTTTACATATTGGCACTATAACACATCATTCAAAATATAAAGACAAATTTAACAATAAACGACATTTTAATTAATGTAGATTACAGTGAAAACTATTGCTGCAAGTATAGTGAGGAAATACAAGCTGTCCACTTTGGTGGAGAAAGGCAGCAGATAACAATGTATACAGGAGTGCTTTACTTGCGGAAGGATGCTGCAATCAAACCTGTATCCTTTTGCTCTCTCTCTAGTGACAATAGACATGACACAATGGCTGTTTGGGCTCACTTAAAACCCATATTTGAATGGATAAAAACACAACATTTACCCATTTCCCGATTACATATGTTGAGTGATGGGCCTGTCAATCAATATAAGAATAAATTCATGTTCGAAATGGTGTGTCGGCATCTAAAAGATCTCTATCCAGAAATCGCACACTTTTCATGGCATTATTCGGAACCTGGGCACGGTAAGGGAGCGCCTGACGGTGTCGATGGAACTCTGAAACGGACAGCTGATAAAGTCGTGGCAGAAGGCCATGATATCGTGGACCTGAATTAATTGAAACCTATCCTTCAATCCAGGTGTCCTTCTATTTTATTATTTGAAGTTACCACAGTTTATTTTTTATTTCCGGGGAACACAAAAAATACGCCAATTCGTATTTTTTAACAACACCTTGCAGTGCAGAAGACTTTCATGCATAGATTGCGAAGGAGATTGTACCCACTATCATTTGGGATATTTTCCGCAATACCAAAGTGATCGATTTAATAGGAGGCATAACAAATCCCCTCAAAAGTCAATGGAATTGGATATAATGAAGGATAATCACCAACAGTCTTTAGCGTCATCTTCACGCATTCAAGATCATACTGGAATGTTCAAAGAAAATGTTACAATTGATTTAGAAAATGACGGATCTACTGTTGTCTCAGACAATCATAAGATTGCTATCATTGGAGATTATGTCCTGATGAAATGGGGCACGGCAAAGTATCCAGGAGAAGTTTTATCTGTTTTTGAAGATGGATTAATGGTTAGGTGCATGAAGCAAGGTTTGAAGTTTTGGAGATGGCCTAATATTAAAGATGAGCAATTATATAGCTGGGAAGATGTGATAAAGAAGATAAAGACGAAAAAGTTAGTTAAGAGGGGGAATTACGTTATTACAGAGTTAAATGAATCTACTAGTGATGTTAAAATTAAGATTGAATAATTCATTGATCTCAAAGACCAAAAAACTAATTCAAGAAAAGACTAATACAGATTAATATTAATAATAATTAATGCTTAATAAATAAATATGAAGACGTTCTAGGTTTTGGAGAAATGCTGAGTACAAAGTTTAAAAGTAAACAGTAATAAAGTATAAAAATATAAAGACCTTTTTTACCTCTATAATAGTCTATTTTTTCAATTTTTCGAGTTTATATATATTTATATTATCTATAAGTACAAATGTTGAGTTTATTTTCTTTAGAATATGATATTTCATTGTTAAATATGATTAAAATTACATAATTTCCATTATTTGTACGTTTTTTATTATAATAAATCATTCCCTCACTCTGTTAATCACTAGCTCATTTATTTATTTTTTAAAACCTCATTTTTATAGATAATATACAAAAATAAGGAAGACCAATAATCTCAAATAGATCTCTTACTGCAACTTTTTTGATCTCTGCAAAAAAAATTTCTAAGTTTATCAAAAAAAATAAATTTCAATGATATCGAAAATTTTGAAATTTCATAAGAAACACCCACCCCTAGAAAATTTCAAAAAAATGACGAAAAAAAAAATTGGTTTAAGCGATGACGTGAAGTCCGGTGCTTTTGCGCGTATGTTCTATTGTCCATTCTCCTGTATTGGACACTTAATTCGAATTTACCATGGTAAATTCGAATTAAGAGTGTCACCCCGAAGGACATCAGGGAAGCGAGAATCGTAAGATAATTTAATGTCGTCGGCATATTGTGAACAAAAGGCTGAGAGTGAGTGCTCCATGCCACAAAGCTATTGTAAAGAGATATCTAGATCAAGAATTCGAAAATAAATGGATAGGAACTAATGGACCCATCAGATATCCCCCAAGAACACCGGACCTAACGCCCATGGATTTCTTTCTTTGGGGCACCCTGAAAAATTTGGTATACAAAACTGATTCTAGTAATTTAGACCATTTAAAAATAAAAATAACAAACGCATGCGCCGATGTAAACCCTTATATTCTGACAAAAGTAACTGTTGAATCCTGATTAGTTTATCAGGACTGTTATGGTTTCGAAGGATAATATGTTGAGTCCTGATGCTTTTATCAGGATATAATTATTTTCGAAGGACCAGAATTATACACCCTGATTGTTTTATCAGGGGGATGAGTAAGGGGGTATACTTAACTTTAAGCACCCAGTAGTAATCTCATTGATTACTGCGTAAGTTGTTACTTGTAATAAAATATCAATTACGAGGATAGGAAGTGGTGAAATATTCGAACGCACTTTTAACACAACAACAAAATGTATTTTCTTGTTACCGACAATGTGATAACAAGCACGAAGTATTGTACAAGGCAATATTGATACAATTGAAGTCTTCCTTCTATATGAAAATTTATAGCAAGGAAGAAGTGACTACTAAGTTGCCAACGAAGACAAGACAATGTTACTGTTTCGCGACAGATCATGAATAGCAATGTCTCTTGCACTAAGAGATGTAATAGTTACAGTGGTATTTGTAGTAGTGAGTTGTTTCAGTCTCAAAATGTATATCAAAGCCCAGATAGAAGGAAATATAGGAGGTTCCTTCATCTGGGTAAAAAAGGGGAAATATTAACAATTATTGGGGGTTTCGATCTTAAAACCGCCCCAGATATGTTACAACAATACTCTCATTTGTCGATTGCGAAAAGATAGTAGGAATGCATACTAAATGCACCAATCAGTGAACTTCTAGCGTATTTAGTCTTAGGAATTCGAAATCTCGAAATGTCCCCACTATCGGGACTAAAGTTCCCTCGTTTTCTGGACATGATCTATCAGCAAAAGCTAATTAATAAGTTTTCGCAGACAAGGGGGTTTTCAAACTTCTAGACAAAAAGGCATAGCACACTGGACAATATGAAACTGATACGTTTCTATGCACTTCAGTTGTTAAATGAATTTTAGTCCTATTTCACAGGAAATAGGCCATACATCTCTGCAAGGGTTGAAGCCTTACAAGATATTTCACTTGTAGTTATCTTTTCTTGAAAAATATTAATTTCAAGGGTGATGCCACACAGGGTAACATAAACCAGTGAACCTAAAACATTCGAGTTTGCAAGCGAGCTGCTTTGTTTAGAAACTTGAATCTGCGTATCCCAACATGTGAAGTCAGGGACGCAACAGTAACTTATAATGAAATAACGAAAATATATAATTTATGTATGGATCATAATGGTAGGCATATATAGAACATATTATTTAAAATGATTAGTTTGTTATTAAAAGAATTGTTTATTATCATTGAAATATATTATTTACTGAATATAATAAAAGAGTTATAGTTTGTTACGAAGCCTTTTTGAATTCAAGAAACAAAATCACATCTATATCTCCAAATCAAGGCACATTGTCACAATACAGAAAAACAATGGAATAGAAATAACATAAAACACCCTGTAGATCGCTAAAGGTTTAAAATAGGAAAAAATGGTATTTGGAAATAACATTTAGGATTGAATAATCGAATGGTATAATAAATAAAGTTATGTTCATGGGAAAAAAATATGACGGCGTCGCAACGCCAGCCATCTTAATTTTTTACGCCGACTTTTACGCGCATCTGAAGTCAACATTGACTTGTACAAAACGCCGTTCAGAGAATGAAAAAATATTCAGCCGTTTACAAGAAAATTGGGGTGACCAAGTTAAGTGAATCACCAAGTACATATGCGCCCAAGTTTGACTGAAAAAAAACCGCAAGGGAATGAACATAGACATTGTCACAGATATCCAGGTCACCTTGAGGGTATTGCAAGCTTATAGCCAGAGTTCCCTCTTATTCTGGGAATGCCACAACACCATCAAGCAGCTGACCATCTAGCAACAAAGACACCCTTTTATGGGTACCAGAGCATTGTGGCTTCTAGACAACCACCTGTTGGATCAGAATCTTCCGAGACCACTATAGAGAGGTTGGGAGGAAAGCTTTCTGGGAACACACAACCATACAACTGAAGACCTCGTTGTTATAACCGCATATACCGCATAACCTCTGTACCGTATGGGCAAATCGACAAATGAAATAACTGAACACATTTTACGCATATGTCCAGAACTGGCTCGTTACAGACCCGTGCACTTTGGTGAGCCAGTTCTTGATCCTCACAAAGTAATAGTCAAGGCTCCCAGGGTTGTTGTCGGGTTCGCAGAAGCCATAGACAACATTTTTCTAGGTGTTAACTGAGTAGGGTATCGGAACAAGAGATCAAAATTGCGCAGTTTTGAAAACGGCGCGGAGACGTTGCAGTTTTTTATTATTATTATTATTATTATTATACTGATCCTCCTGGGTCTTCCACAAGGAGACCCCTCATAAGCTCTAAGAGCTTGCCCTGAGTTAGGAGAACCAGTTGTGTTCTGTGTAGGCTTTGTTACTGTGTCCTTACGCCACCTTAGGCACAGCACTGTTAATTTTTGACCCAACAGCGAATGGTGGCGATAACTGAGCTAGAGAGCATAGATATCCGTGAACTGCGCGATAACTGAGCTAGAGAGTATAGATATCCGTGAACTGCGCGGATTTGTCGCTGCATGTTGACGGTAACTGTGGTAACAGCATGCCAAAATTGACAAGAGTAGTACCTCCTCCATGACGATATCACTAAAACTGTGCGAAATATACAGATATCTCTGCATCGTGTGGATCCACTAAAAATTGCTACGTTTTCATTCCGTCTTGAGACTGTGCAGACAAAAGGTTGTGCAAAACGAAGCGTTTGGACCGACCTTAAGGGATAGAAGTTGTTTTACTAGCTAATTTTAGATGAAATACAGCTACATACCTATCTATTGTAAATAACTGACTAAAAAATAAAAATCACAAAGGATGTACCAACTGAAGAGAAATAAAAAATATTTGAAAAAAATAATGTTCTATTGTGGACTAGGGCCAGAATTTAATCTGTTTGCTGTCCGCAATTTCCAACTCGAGTTTAATTTTTTCCGTCTTGCTTTTCAAGGTTAATATTTGGTTCAATTTCTATTTCAAATGAACAATAACCGCCAAACTCGGTCAAGACATAACATAAAACGTGCCCTGTCAATGTCATTTATGTATATGTTCTATTTTATGTGATTCGAGAGCATATGACAACTCATTTGTTTTGACTTTACCAACTATGATTAAATTAGGAATATCGCAGTGTAGTATACTGGGTTCCATCATCTTAATTCTCTTCATGAATGACCTCCACAATGAATATGACTCTCAGCCAGATGTCGTACCCAATTATGCCGATGATACAGATGTCAAAGTAAATGGTAGCGCTCACAAAGAAGCAGTACAACTGGCAGAATACAGCCTTAAAAGAGCAGATGATTGGTTCAGCAAGGACCAATTATGTATGAACGCAAATAGTAGTAGTATAAACTTGAGTGATATGAAACTAGATCTAAACAAGCATTGAAATCAAATGGGACTACAGATAGACGATACATCACTAAATTGGTCTTATCATATTACGGGCCTATGTGATAAATTGAGCAGTGCCTGTTACTCCTTGGGTGTACTGAATGCATATTAGAGCCAATATTCAATGAAAACTATTTATGACGCTGTTTTCGAGTCGAAGCTGCGGTCATAACGGTCATGACGTCATACTCTATGTATCATCAGCGCAGATAGAGAGAATACTATGTTCACAAAAAAGGGTCGTTAGAAAAATATTTAAAATGAACAGTACAGAGTCCTGCAGAGGGAAATACCGTGAATTCGGTGTTCTGACAGCCCCAGCTATATACAATATATATCCAGTAGGGCCTCCTTATGAAAACAGAACTACAAAATTTAAATACCCTAAGCACAAATGTGTCAAATTCTTCAACAGCTTACCAGCCCAACTGAGAACCATGTCAGAATTGAAGAAGTTCAAGATGGGGGTCTACAAAATTTGATCAGATATTGAGCCATACTTCATCAAAGAATTTTGATATTCCAAGAGCTGATGCAAATGTATTGCTTTTTTTGTGCACAGGTTCAAGGATTCATTTTATATCCATATCATTTAACGCAAATGTCTGTAATTTTCTAATTTTTTGCCGAAAATGATCTCAAACGATTAGGTTCGAGCCACTGATGAAGAATTAGAGATCAAAATAGAGTCTGTCCGGCAGGCCGTCCGTAGCCAGGAAAACTTTCGAACGGAAAGAGATAGCGACTTGTCTTTTCAGGGTAGGTCGGGCATCCAAATGTGACGGTTAAGTTCGTAAATGGGCATAATCGGCCTAGCGGTTTCGGAGTTATGCCCATCTGAAATATTCTTCCACAATAACTCAAAAAATATACAGGGATTCCCAACGAAAATTTGACCCTTCCCCCCAGAACTCAGAAACTAAGAATTTTCGAAGATTTAAAAAAACAGGTCAACTTCTGTTTTGAGGGAGTTGAATTTCCATCATGAGTTTGTTCCGAAAAAAACACCCTCATGAAGATGGCATCAAACCCCAACATGTTTTGAGTGAAACGCACTTCTTATTATTGTTTAAGTTGTCTCAGAAACGCTTCGGAACATGAACAACCCTGTATGATTAGCGACGTATGTCATTATACGTACTTGATACACGGGATATTGGTAATTCATACCCGAAATTTCGGCATTCTAGGATTCCAATTAACGAAGTGATGAATGTTGAATTGAAGCATCTTTTGCACAAAAAAGGAAGTAAATCAATTAATTACTCAAAAAACCGCTAGAGATAGGATGAGTAAGTTGATAGAGAATTAATCAGGGGACTACGTCGCACCGAAAAAAGCAATAATATATAGGGTGTTCCATTGGAAATATCAAAGTTGTTAGTGTTTTTTTATATAAGCGGCAACACCGCAGCCCACAAAATATTCTAGATCGATAGAACAATGGTTCTTAGCCAAGAAACCAAATTTTCAATTAAATCGTTCTCCGTTAGTCCAGGCGGGGTACCATCTACCGCGGCCCACCTTGTATCTTAATTGACGCACTTTTATTTAAAGTTCGAAAACTTTATCTGAAATAAAGAATATTGTTATTATTCATGAATAAGCGTATATGCGGCATTTTTAAAAAGTTTACACAAAAAGTGTTCCGAATTTTGCCATATCATACTATCTGCTACTCAATTGACAAATATCTTGTGTTTCTTACGCAGAAGCAAATCACAAAATAATTAATTTTTATTTTATAGATATTTTTCAGAGTTTGGGAGAGAAAACCCAAAAAAACCTTTCAATCAATTGTTTTGATTTAAGGCAACACCGCATGTCCTAGAAATACAAAACCAAAAGGTAAATACTCACTGCACTTATTCTCATCGCTGTAATCCCCGCAGTTGTTCTCTCCATTGCACAAGAGCGTGTCGTTGATACAAACGCCATTTCCGCAGTGGAACCAACCTTTTCCCCTGCAATAATCTCCCTCGTTCTGACACTGCTTCCCTTCGTCACTATTATCTCCACAGTGATCTGCCTCGTCGCATTTAAACAGGCCCATTATGCACTTTCCGTTATTGCACCTGAATTCCCCAGCAGCGCAATTATGGTGACAGTTGCTGGGTTCGTCGGTGCCGTCGTTACAGTCCCTATCGCCGTCACAAAAGTAGATTTTGTTTATGCAGGTTCCGTCGGCACACTGGAATTCTTCCTTGAGACAGGTGGCTGCGTTACAACCTGGACAGAAGAATAAAAACCTGATAAATGGCTTCAAACATTGTACAGTATGTGCAAGATTCAAATTTTCAATATGGAAACTAGGTGAAACCATAGCCTTCTGTATAAATGATTATATGACAACATAGAATTGACGCATTTACTTTTGTGTCCTAGCCCTATATCCTATATAGACCAGCTAGGTACATTTAAGATTATTAATAAATGAATAAATAAATATGTGACAAACGGACTAGCAGAAACCATAATTCAGAGCAATCTATCTCTCATATACTAACGGTAAGCTTTCCCTTAAAGCAATGAACTCTTTGTACTTGTAAATAGTGTACATTTATTTCCTGAAACATTATAAAATGTATAAAGGCTGGTTCATGCTGGCTGGTAACTTTAACTTAATCCAATGATATATATAGACATAGATTTTTAGTGTTATGGCTTAGAATCAGACTAAAGAATCCGTAAACTTATTAATTATTATTATTATTAATAAGTAAACGGATTCTTTAGTCTCAATATAAACAATATTCCTAGAAATCTATGTTTCAATTTTTAAGTTAAGGGATAAGTTAAAGTTACCAGCCAGCATAAACCAGCCTTAAGTCGTCAAAGATTTAGATCTTAAAAATTGTGTAAATGGTTTTGTTCAGCAATAGTCTACATCTCATCTGAAGGATTTTCTTTCCAACCTTTAGACGTCCAGAGGCAACCTGTTGTAGAGTTTCACACTAACATAGTTTACATTCTGCTGGCTGGCTTTAAGTCGATGGTATGGTATGGATGTAATGTTGTGTTCCTTCATGTAACAGCAATGAATTGAAGTGTAACAACAATATCCACTATAATTCAAAATTATTGGGCACAAGAAATGCTACTATTCAATTTATCAAGTGGGGTCTTATATAGTTTTTGCGCGTATGTTCTGGGGAACATCGCGTTATCATTTTGCCCAAATATCTGTAATTTTCGAATTTTTCGCCGAAAATGGTCTCAAACGATTGGGTTCGACTCCCTGATCAAGAATTCGAGGTCAAACTCGATTCTGTCGGCCGGCCGTTGCCAGGATAACTTGAGGAAGAGATAGCGACTTGAAATTTTCAGGGTAGGTGGCGCATTCCAATAGGACGGACAAGCTCGTTAATGGGCATAATCGGCCCAATGGTTTGCGAGTAATAATTTTGTCTACAACCAATACTAATCCGATCGAATTGAAACTTGGTGAGTAGTTGCAGAATATAAACCTTAGGACGGTTGTTTTGCGAGAATCGTATCGCTAGAAAATTTTAAAAAAATTATTAAAAAATATTATTTACGTCTATAACCCAAGAACGGAAAGAGATAGCGACTTGAAATTTTCAGGTAAGGTTGAGAATCTGATTGCGCCATTTGAGTTTGTTTATAGTCGTAATCGGCAAAACGGTTTTGGAGTTATACCCATCTGAAATTTGGTTGTTATTTCCTCAATAACTCGAAAAATACAAAACCAATCCAATTCAAACATGGTTATTACTTCTAGATTGGCAACTCGAAAATTCTTGCAAAATTTTGTGAAGATCGTATATCTAGAAAATATTTAAAAAATCATTATTGAAATTATTGAAAAAAATTTTGTATATTAGAAACTATTCGTCCGATATCACTGAAGTTTTGCGAGAGCAAACCTTCAGAACCTAACTCTACTACCAAGTTCCAAGTTTGAACATGATCGTATCTATATTGTTGGAGATCCGAGCAGCCCTGTGTGAGTTCAGTAGCTGGATGGGTGATCGTTGCCTCGACAACTCTCGAACGTAAGGAGATAGGGACATGCAATTTTCAGGATTGGTTGAACATCTGAATGGGAGAGATGATTTCGCTGTTGGTCATAATCGGCCCAACGGTTTCGGAGTTATACCCATCTGGAATATTATTTCCTCGAAAACTCAAAAATATAGACGCGATCGAATTGAAGCTTGGTAACTAGTTGAAGAATATCGACATGAAGACGTGTGTAAAATTTTGTGAGGACCGTACTACCAGAAATTTTTTTAAAAAATTACGAAAAAATATTATGTATCTCATGATTCCTTGAGAACGGAAAGAAATAGCGACTTGCAGTTTTCATGGTAGATTGCGCATCTAAATACGACATTCAAGTTCGTTAACTAGCATGATCGGCCAAATGGTTTTAGAGTTATATCAATCTGAAATTTGGTTGTTATTTCCTCAATAACGCAACAAATACAAATCCGATCCAATTCAAATATAGTTCTTAGTTGTAGATTGCCAACGCGAAAATTGTCCTGAGGATCGTAGCACTAGAATTTTTTTAAAAAATCATTGAAAAAAAATTGGTTCAAGCACTGACGTGAAGTCAGAAGCTTTTGCGCGTATGTTCTCTTCTCAATTCTCCTTTATTGAACACTCTTAATCGAATTTACCATGGTGAATTCTATTGTCTGTTCTCCTGTATTGGACACTCCGAATTCACATACGCGCAAAAGCTCCTGACTTCACGTCAGTGCTTGTTTCTTCTAGGTATTCCAAAGTAAATATCTAAATCAATGAATTCGCTAATAATTTTAGTTTGAAATATATAATATCCCGGTCTGCCGCATTGCAGCAGTAGGCGGGATCAAATGCGGCGTTGTCAAACTGTGTTCCAGACTATCTCTATAAACGGCTCTGGTGAAACATATATAATGCTTTGAATGTATACTCAGGATATTAATGGATGTTTCCAATATTTTGATACAGTACAGACTCGATTATCCGGCCCTCAGTTGTACGGATTCGTGTTTATCTGGAGTACCCATGGAGGTAGAAGAAAGTGGAGGGGGTATAAATATCCAAACTTGTCACGTAAACCGCCATTTGGTGTGTCCCAATTTTCTATAGGAAACTGGAATTCCAACCATAGAAAACTCACAATTTCATGTTTATAACAAAGGATTTGCCCATACCAATATGGCCGATTTTGTGTGACACTTTCGTTACAAGGGAAATATAGCACATGCTCCCTCCACTTCCTCCTACCTCCATGGGAGTACCAACAAGGCATGGTAGTTAAATACATAGGTGCGTATAAAGTGCGTTCGAAAATGTATCTCTAAATAATTTCTTAATAAACATTGATTTTTGTTCATAAGTTTTATTTGCTTTTGTGGTTTTTAATAAACACCTAGCATTAGGTGTTATGCAATAATATGTACAATAACCGCTTTTCTTCCTTCATATGATTATTCGTATGCCTAAGGACAACAATTAGTCTGGTTAATCGAGTTTGCACGATATATTCTTTTTTCACATGACGTTGGGAATGGTAGATTTTATAACATAGTCCCATTTATTCACTCTTAATCTCATAGAACTGATTAATCATTCATGTATTTATTTATTTAATGTTACTACTTCAAGTCAGTATAAACTGTTACAGTAGAGTAATCATACAAAAGAAATAACCTTAAACCATATAAAAGAAAAATAAACAAACGTTTGCTTCTCAACAAAAATCAAGTATGTAATTCAAGTTTGTTAAGGGGTTAGGTGTAGTCAGCTGGTAGAATGCTATGTAGACAACATCAAATAGATATTTTGGAAGCTGCCACAACAGCTGAAGAACTATTATATGGCCCAGGAATAGATGACTCTGTAAGTAATTAAATAATACGTAAATTGAGTGTAAAACTTCAAATGCGTTTTCCTCAAAACTATGTTTTTTGAACTGGTAACCTCTGTAGCTCAAAACCACTCGGTAGATTTTAATGAAATTCATACAGCTTTTCTAAAACATGAAAAACTAGGGCCTGATCGAAGGATTTTTTTTTTAATTTCGATTTTTTATGAAAAATTAACTATAGTTTTCTCCCGAAAATATGGAAAACTTTTTCTCAAAGCTGCCATTTTGTTAATTTAAAAGAATAAAAAAGCTTCGATCAGGCAGTAGATTATCTACACTATAAAAGTACTAGAAGAAGAGTAACGCTTCGTCTTTGAAGCGTTACTAGAAGAATAGTAACGCTTCGTCTTTGAAGATGGAAACTTTGTTTCCGAAACATATGTCAGACGACAAAAAACTGTATTGGACAAGAGTGTAGTTACTTTTATACTGTTCCTAATAAGTCCACAGTGCACTCAAAATAGAATATACTAGATTATCTAGCAATTAAACTATTTTTTTTGTCCGATTGATTTTTGATGAATCTCCAAGGATAAGTGATGGTCACCGCAAGGAGCTTCGGTTGGAACTGGATCAACACACACAGCCATCACTTTTAAAATTATTAATTTTTTTTTTCTGAAATCTCTGTCAAATCAAGTCGAAACCTTATTTAATGATACTATATTTTTTCATTTATAAAATAAAATAATTTACTAGCAAAAAAAATTATTCAAAAATTCAATTCTGTCCGTCTACTACTAGTGTTGGAGAATCGAATTTTTTGTGGGGTGTGTGATTTTGAGGAAGCTTCCAGCCGAGAGTGGATTGCGCATGCGCATAGGAGGGTTGTATGTGTTATGTTGGGAGTGGTTTAGGACTATCGGTCATGGGTCTGATGCTGAGCCTGTAATGTGAGGTTTTAAAACAATATTCATGGCAATTATGCGCCAGAGCAAGTCAGTTTGGGGGGAAAAGCGAGTTTCCGAGTTGGAGTATCCGTACCGTGGTCCTGAGGCTAATTTTGATATTCATGTCACCCCTTAGACGGAGGTTACACGGTTAGTATGGTATCATTCTCGCATCAATCTAACATCAGTATTACCATCAATCCAGATCATCATTCCATCAGTCTACGCATATAGAACCGATTTCCCGTCAATCTCACATCAATTCATGATGATGTCTTACGGGCATTTACGTTATGCGCATGAGCAGACGAGAAGTGATTTAACTGCTGGAGTTTTCGTCTGATAGAATTGGGGTTTGGAGGTGCAGGATGCTATTCCTCCATCGAATCCCCTTGGGAGTGTCCGCGCATGCGTGGATTGAAGCTGCGATATCTCCTGAACCAATGGTGTTGAAGAATCAGAGTTTTATTTGAGGTGTGTGATTTTGAGAGGCCTTCCAGCCACTAGTAGATTGCGCATGCGCAGAGGAGAAGTTGTTCATTTTGGGTTGTATGTATCTGAATGTGACGGTGAAGTTTGTTAATGGGCATAATCAGCCAACCGGTTTAGTTGTTGTTATTTCATCAATAACGCAAATAATACAGATCCGATCCTATTGAACCTTGGTACTTTATTAGTTGTAGAATGCTGACGCGCAAATTTTTGCAGAATAAAAATTCTTGTCGGGTTATAACTCGGCATCAAAAAAGTATGTATTTATGATTCAATTAAACTCACCGCATTCCATTTCATCACTAGCATCCCGGCAATCCAAATCCCTATCGCATCTAAAATCGATGCTTATACACTCTCCGCTCTTGCACCGGAAGTGCGTATCAGAGTGACAGGTACAGTTACGAAGCTCATCACTCGAATCTCCACAATCATCAATGCCGTTACAAACATTCTTCTCTAGGATGCACCTTTTGTTCTTGCACAGGTACCAACCCTCTGGGCAGCTCATTCTATCGCAATAGCCTGGCTCCTCGTCCGACTTGAGAACAATAACAGTATTAATAGTATTGTTTTATAATAATAATAATAATAATATTTATTAATCCTCCAAGACATCTTACATAATGTATAGGACAAGTCTATAATGTAAAAAAAAAAATTGAAATAGAAAAACATAAATGCATACATACTACGAACAAAGCATCATAAACTACAAACAATATCTCAAAAAAAGTGACAATGATAATGTATCCGACATAAACTCCTCAATATCATAGTAACCTCCCAGGCCTGCACCCTCTTGAGCCTTCTCTTGAACAAACCTACATCACCCCATCGCCCAGTGTTTCCTCTTTGGAGGTAAACTGAGCAATGGAGTGACCTAGCTCGGCTCACGAGGAATATTTGTTGATGGTTAAAATCAAGGAATATTTCCCCGTGTGTATTCTTCAGTTATTGATAATTAGCCACAGTTCACCTCATTGAATGTTCACTGGTTGGTGGTTTATCTAACCACACTAAACCAGGCGTTTTAAGTCTGTAAAGATCTTATATAGGTTGACGGCATTGCAGTCCCTGAACGTCTAAGCACACTAAACCGGGCGTTTTAAGTCTGTAAAGGTCTTATATAGGTTGACGGCATTGCAGTCCCTGTACGTCGCTGAACATCGCTCAAGGTTTCTTCATCGCAGAGGGTCGGAGTTCGTAAGGATTTCCATAGGTGCCGCTGGTGCGTTTCTCTCCGTACCATTTCGCAACTGATGGAATTAAGTTTCCTAGAACTCCTTCGGTTGTTCATTCAGGGTGCTAAGGTACGCTGATGATTGGTAACCGCGATTCGTGTATGCCCCTGAATGACTCTGTCCTCTTTGGAGGAACACTGAGCGATGGGGTGCCTAGCTCGGCTCACGCGGAATATTTGATGATGATTAAAATCAATGAATATTTCACCGTGTGTCTTCTTTAGTTATTGGCAATTAGCCACAGTTCACCTCATTGAATGTTCTTTGGGTAGATCATTGATAAAAAGCAGAAAAATCAGTGGTCCAAGGACGGAGCCTTGAGGAACTCCCACGTTCAAAAACTATGATTTACGAATATTCAGTCCCAATCCGAACCATATTTAAATGTATACAGGGTGTAATTCAAAGTGTGAAAACCATTTAATGGAAAATCGCCTAAACGTAGATAATTAACGTTTGAAGGTCACAAATGAAATATCCAATAACAGCCCCGTGAGAGACATTCGCGAATAATTCAAGCAAATTGTTCTGAAGAAAATGTACGAAATCTTCAACTGACCTTTAACAAAAAAATATGTTCAAAATAATGCAGAAGGCAGTGAACTTTCACGTTAACGGGATGATATGAACATTACTTATAAGCAAACAGATAAATCACAACATGAGAATCCATACAAAACCTTGGGCCAGGGAGAAGAGTAGATACAGATAGAACAGATTCAATGACGTTTTAACGTACATGACAATTGGAAGTTTAGAAGCCGTTCGTTAGTTACAATAGTATTTGTATCGGTATTGATAGTAACTTTAACTCACCTTATCCAAGCAGTGGGAGATTCCATCGCATGTTAGTGAGAAAGGTATCGCAAGTCCATCAGAACAATGATAAACATCGTTACTTTGTTGATCGGGAAGTTCCTTGTAGCATCTTTTTCCATCATTCGCAAGAACATGACCGTCTTGACACAAACATTGCACGTTTCCTGAAGCAGATAAAGAACACTTCTCTTCGCAACCACCGTTCAAGATGAAACAAGGGTTGGTGAAGCAATTCTCGGTGTCGTTAGCTATTGCAACGATTCCCATTGGTCTTGCTACCTCTCTTCTTAACCAAACCATATTTTGACCAGTCAACTTATCAGCTCTCAACACTGCATGCAAATTCCAATCGGTCCAATAGATGTAGTCACCATAAACAGCTAACGCGAAGAGATGTTGAGGAGTAACTTGAGCCAACACCACTCTGTTCGTGCCGTCGTACTCGCATCTTTCTATTTTATCCAGCCTGGCGTCCCCCCAGTACAACTTCTGAGCCTTATGGTCCAAGGTGAGAGCGTTCGGCATCCGGATATCGGTTATGATGATTGATGTTTTACCGAAACCGGAAAGAAAGGCCCTTTCGATACTGGGAGTATGCGAATTCCAGTTGGTCCAGAATATTCTGCCTCCGCAGCTGTCTATGCCGATGCCTCTCGGCTTGTCTTGGCTTCGTAATTTGAATATGGTTTCTACGGAGCTTGCGTTGCTCATACGATTGGTCAGGTTGACGCGGCTGATTGTGGCATCGTTGCTACAAGTCCAATAAAGAGCTTGATGGATCTGCTCATAAGCTAAGCCTTCTACAGAACCTTGTCCTGCAAATAAAATTTTATTGATAGCCGTGTTTGTGGTAGTTGTTAAGTAAAAGCTCACGGAGAGGAAAAGGTGGGCCAAACAGGGCATATAGTAGTTCCGATTAATATTAGGAGCAGCCACAGGATATATCGTTAACGATATGTTCTGTGGCAGCAGCAGTTAGTTGGAGACTATAATCAGCCTTCAGAATATTTTTTGTCTTCGCTGAATTGCAAAGAAAATGACCACCTGACTTAATTAAAAGGTTCTATCGATGGAGGGTATCTTCCCACGTTGTATTGAATATTGTTAACCTACTGGCTCAAATAACACATGTATTCTGATTGCTGATGATAAATTAATAAATAAAATATTTGCCTACATACCTGTATATTATGTAGGCAAATGAAATAAAAAATATGGCATGTTCAGTACTCATCTGCAGGGTGTCCGGGAAAATGTGGGAAATCTCTCGGATTCAGATAAAACATAACAAAATAAGATGACAAGTTCCCATCAATTTTTTTCCTAGCGGCCTCCCTACGGAGATACGGCCTCCTAGATGACGCCACTGGAAATCCATTTCACTGGAATAAATTTTAAACTACTTAATATAATTTAATGAAAATTTGATATGACAAACAGTAGTAAGGACCTCTTAAAATACTGCCCTTAAATTTAAATTAGCTTGTTTAGTTTACCAGGGGCGGACTAGGTTGTACATTTTAATGCTTTCTTATTTTACACATGTATGATAAGGAATTAAAAAAAAAACAGATTTGGATACCTTGAAGATTAAGCTAAAGAAAAGGTAATCTTGTTCAATGTCGATAAAATGAACCGCGTTCAAGGTATTCAAATTTGTTTTTTAAAAAAATTTAAATTAGCCAACCGTAGTTGTACAAACATGACATTTATAAAACTATGGTAGGCTAATGAAAATTGCGATAAAATAATATTTCGTTTCTTCTATCTCCCGAATAATTTCAATAATTTTCCACTTCCTGGAAAAACAAATTTGGATACCTTGAAAACGGTTCATTTTATCGACAATGAACAAGACTACCTTTTCTTTAGCTTAATCTTCAAGGTATCCAAATTTGTTTTTTTTTACTCCTTATCATACAGGGTGTTAAAAATTACAATGTACAATCTAGTCCGCAGTCCGACCCTGGTACTAAACAAGCTAATTTAAATTTAAGGGCACTATTTTAAGAGGTCCTTACTACTGTTTGTCATATCAAATTTTCATCAAATTATATTAAGTAGTTTAAAATTTATTCCAGTAAAATGGATTTCCAGTGACGTCATCTAGGAGGCCGTATCTCCGTAGGGAGGGCCGCTAGGAAAAAAAATGATGGGAACTTGTCATCTTATTTTTTTATGTTTTATCTTAATCTGAGAGATTTCCCACATTTTCCCGGACACCCTGCATACATATACACGTACAGGCTGTCCCACTACCGCGAAAAAGTAGAATATCTCCTTATAGTTCAGACAAAAATTTTTTCGCATGAGTTGTTACTCTTGCACTGGTACATCAGCCTAAAATAGTTTAAATTATACAGGGCGTCTCTGTGAAGCAGTACGACAACCAAGTCAGGTTTTTCTTATGGAAACGTATGAATATTAAGCAGTACAAATTGAGATTCTCTATTTGATGAAAGCAATTTTTTTCGAAATTATGCAGCGTTGCCGAGAAATTACGAAAAATGTAAAATTTCGCGAAATCTTTTGACTTAATTCTCAAAGTGTTTTTAACTTTAATATTCCCATTTTCCCAGAATTTTCTCAACAGATGAGATGGCCGTGCTTTTGATATTTCAATTATAATTAAGAACTCAAGTAGATACTTCAGAAAATGTATTGCATCAATTCGCAAGAACTGGAAATGTTGCATATTATGAGAAATGGAGGAAGACAAAAACAGCACATTCTGAAGAGAATGAAATGACGGTATTGTTGGAGACTTCTGAGAATAAAATAATCAGATAAAATGAATAACATCCTCATTACATTCAAAATTAACATAATGAACATAAAAATTTAAAGAAGAACAGAATGTTTCATCACTTGAGTAAATGTTCAAATTGGGATCCATTCACTTCCATGCAGAAATGTGATCTCCAAAAACTCTGTTGACGTTCTGCAATACATCAACGATGAGAATACTTCGGAAAGCTTCCCTTACTCGAATTTTTTAAATTTCTTCAGTGGTTACTGGAGTCGCATACACTTTGTCTTTTATGTTCGTTAGGATCGTATGATAATTTTAAGAAAATATAATTGAAAATCATTTTATATATTAGAAACTATTCGTCCGATATCGCTGCAATTTTGCGAGAGCCTTCAAAACCTAACTTTACAGCCAAGTTCCAAATTTGAACACGATCGGATCTATATTGTTGGAGAACCGAGCAGCCTTGGGTGAGTTCTGTAGCTGGATGGATGACCGTTGCCACGATAGCTTTCGATCGGAAAGAAATAGCAACTTGCAATTTTCAGGGTAGGTTGCGCTTCCAAATGGGACAGTTAAGTTCGTTGTTGGGCATAATGCCCAAATGGTTTCGGAGTTATACTTACTGGAATATTATTTTCTCAATAACTCAAAAAATACAGATCCGATCGAATTGAAACTTAAACTAGTTGTGGAATACAGACATAAATACGTATCTGAAAAAGTATGAGGATCGTATCACTAGACAATTTTAAAAATTATGAAAAAATATTATGTACCTATCTCACGTAACTTGACATCGGAAAGATATAGAAATTTTCAGGTTAGGTTGGGCATCCAAATGCGACATCTAAGTTTGTTAATTGGAATAATCGGCCAAATGGTTTTGGAATTATACACATCTGAAATTTAGTTGTATTTCCTCTATAACTCAAAATATACAAATCCGATCCAATTAAAACTCGGCAATTACTTGTAGAATGCCGAGGCGCAAATTTTCTCAGAATTTCGTGAATATCGTATCCTGAAATTACTTGAGAGCTTGAGACGTAAGTCTTTTCTTTTATTATTGGATATTTAATGAATTTCAATTCAGATAGAATACATATGCCAGAATTAAAAATTCTGTGATCGTCTTCTGACGATTCTCTCATTACCAATGGCATACGAAATATTTTCTTGAAAAATTGTGTTTGTACATTATGTCATCCACTGCTTATGTTATTCAATCTGTCTTTAAGATCTGGGACTTTTCCTGATATATGGAAATCAAGTTACGTTATTCCAATTCACAAATCTGCTGACCGTAGTAATATTGAGAATTACCGTGCTGTATGTAACCAATCGGCAATTCCCAAGCTTTTTGATAGCCTTGTTTGTGATCAACTAAATTTCTCGTGTAAAGAATTACTATCAAATAATCAACATGGGTTTTCTAAAAGCAAATCAACAGTCACTAACTTGGTTTTGTATGAACATAAGATTTTGAATGCTTTAGAAAATAGAGCACAAGTGGATTCAATTTATACAGATTTTTCAAAAGCCTTCGATCGAGTTAACCATGAGATATTGATAAATAAGTTGGGCAATATGGGGTTCAGTCGGGGTCTTTTGAAGTGGTTGTGCAGCTTTCTGGTTGATCGTTGCCAGATGGTGAGAGTGGGAGGACATACTTCAAGAGAAATAGTGGTTTCCTCTGGAGTTCCACAGGGTGCTCATTGCTCACCTTTACTGTTCAATTTATTCATAAATGACATTGGAGGCTGTTTTGAAGCTGGCGAGTTCCTGATGTTTGCAGATGATCTCAAACTTTTTAAAATAATCAAGTCCTCAGCTGATCAAGAGCTGTTACAAAAGGATCTAGATAATTTGTCTCACTGGTGCAATTCGAATAAACTGTTTCTAAACATTAATAAATGCTATCACATTAGTTTTTTCAAACGAAACAAAAACTTTGACGCACATTACTTTCTGGAAAATCAAGAACTTAAATATACCCCACTAGTTAAAGATCTTGGGATAACATTCGATGAACAGGTCACATTTGCTGAACATATAAATAATGTTTCTGTTAAATCGCGTAAAGTTTTAGGATGTATACTTCGTAACTGTAGTGAATTTTCTCTAACTTCATCGATTAGAATCTATCAGACACTTGTTTTATCAAACTTAGAATATGCATCTATTGTATGGTCACCGCTTGATAATAACAAAAGCAGAATTCTAGAAAGGACTCAACATAAATTTCTGAGATATTGTGCATTCAAAAGTGGGTATCGAATCATGGATCATGATTACAAACCAATTATGGAGGCTTTAAACTTGAAACCACTTAGTAAAAGGAGGCTTGATTTCGATCTATGCTTCATATATAAAATATTGAATGGAATGACTGTTTGTCCTGAAATATTAGAGTGCATAGAGCTCAATGTGCCGACTAGAACTCTTCGAAACCACGAGTTATTTCACATTACCTTTCACCCCACAAATTATGGACAGCATTCACCACTGCAAAGAACACTAAAAACAATAAATGATAATAATATAGATATATTGGGATGCTCTCTGACTGATTTCAGAAGAAAAATAAAAACTGTTCAAAGGTGAATCAATTTATAACAGATTTTGGGATATGTACGATGAAATAAGAAATTTTATAGCTTCTTTCTATGATATGTATATTAATAAGTACTGTTTATATATTATTTGTTAAAGTTTGTATTTTTTGTAGGAATTGGGTTCGTCCCGTTAATAAAGATTATTATTATTATTACTCAAGTCTGTCATCAAAATGGTGTGAAATGTAGACATATCTTATAAAAGCTGAGAAAACGGTCTATATCGACGTTAAATTCGATTAACAGTATCCAATAGAGGTGAATAGACAATAGAACATGCGCGCAAAAGCTCCTGACTTCTAAACAGTGCTTGAACCAATTTTTATAGAATTCTTTTTGTACGTACTTTGCACTACAATCCTATGGTCGGATCCATTAAAGAACACAGAATTTATTGAACCCTTCTGAATGTCAGAGTAAAACAGTCTTTGGTATTTGTAACTAAATGCCAGCCCTATTGCATTCCTGAGCAGAGTGTTGTTCTTCACACTGGGATATGGAGCATTCTGTATATTCTCCTCGCTAGATATGTCCACTGAATCGATACTCACGACCCTCGAGTACATAACGAAACTGTCGAAATCTATAAGAAACAATAAGTTAGCGTGAATATTCCACAACAAAATGTAACCAAGATTTACCTTCACATTTTTTGCCATCCGATTTTAATTTTCCGTGAGAACAAACACAAACCGCCTGTGTACCGTTGAAAAGACAGAGCTGTTGGCAGCCACCATTATTAACTGCGCAGGGATTAGTGCCATTTTGCTTCCTCTTGGAAAATATCTGTATGTCTTTCAGCGAATCTCCAATATCTCTAGCTAAAATTTTGTAGTTTGTTAGGTTACTTACGGGGGCTTCTTATTATAAATTTCCAGTTTTGAAGCTTTTGTTACAAATACAATAATTCCACTGAAATAATACTAAAACAACATTGTTTTCTGGGAAGACCCCTCTGAGAGATGTTAAGATATTTAAAACATAGGAGTAGTTTTGTAGATTTACAAACCTAAAAATACAAATTTCATTCGAGGAAGACATTCAAATGAGATACAACATATAATGCATGCTTCATTTTATCTTTGATCGCAGAACTATGTACATTAAAGAAAGATACACTACTATCTAATTTTTTTGAGAACGCTAACCATATTTTCTGGTGTGGCAAGATCAAAGTTCATAAAAACATAGCTTGATTCATCAATAATAGGGAAACAATAATATTCCCGAAATGGTGACTTTTGTTGTCGTATAAGTACATAATTATTATCAAGAAAATTAAAAAAATGTTTAATGTTAATCTATTCAATTCACTCTGGTACTTTACCACGAGGAACTAACATCATTTCTGTTAGGGTTCGAAGTTATCTGAATTAATCTGACCTTGTTAATGGAAGTTGATCTAGTTATGACTAATAATTTATCTATGATTATATCTGCAGAATATCTTCAAACGTTAGTTATGTCCTGTGTGAATTTTTTGGAAGGGAATTCCAAAGGAGTATTTTTATCAATTTCTTAGTAATGTATTGTTATAGCATTTCATATATTAGAGCAAGGTATAAAAAGTAGTAGGACCTAATTTTTGGAGGAATGTTTTCTCCAAGACATTGCAATGCTGATCTGTGTAGGTACATATAGTTGATTTGTATGTTTGTGTTTCACATATAATTGAGCTGATCAGAGGAAAAGTGCTATAACTTGCAAATTTCGAATTTGAGTTATACCGATATTTTGGTACCTAAGATTTTATTTGATTCTCTGAATGAATCGTATAAGTCGAAACAAACGATCTCAATTATCAAAATTATTTACTGAGCAATACAAAAAACTATATTGAGTCAATTATAAAACTACTTATTAGATATTTTGGAAATGAGTGTGATCTCTATTTTCAAAATAAATAGCCGAAAGTGAACATAAATATTATATTCACACGATTGATTTTATTTGACAAGTTCCCCATACAATTTGGAACTAAGGTGTAGCTACATACATGTTGGTCGGCTTCATTTGGAATATTGTGTGTTTCTATACCAATAATGCATACAGATACGAAAATTACTTGAGCAACTCAGTTGATATATCTTATGGAACTTTGACGAATATAATGCTAATGAGAAATTCCTACTAAACAACTCAATCATACCAGGTTACACCGACATGTATAGTATCATACTATGGTATATTTATTTGTCCTAAGTTGGATGGCAAACAATCGAAAGCTTAGAAATCTCTACACATGCAATTGTTAATTACCTAATATAACTTTGATTGAATGTTTACATAAAGTATGAACACAACAGAAAACACATAACAGTTCCATCTCTTTTTATTAATATTCAATCAATTTTCATTTTATGACGCCCATTTTTTTTATATTTGGCTGTAACAGCAAAAAATATTAAAACAGTAACATTGATGATTAAAATACGTATGAATTGCTATGATGAATACGGATACTACAAGAAAAACAGTGAAAAATTATCTACCTGCATCAGAAGAGTCCTGATCATTTGCTGAAACATCATAGTTCACTAAATAAACCAACACAATACTAAAAATGAATTGTTTATTGAAGTTTTGCAGCATTTTCCCAGCAATATTTATCATTGGAAGATCACTAGCTGGTCTTCATTGTTATATTTTCGGCTTGGTAAAACTAATCCGGCAAGTTAATTATTGCCAAACAAACCGATGCTATTGTTTATTTTAAATTTTAACGGAGAGGGACGACGTTCTGTTTGGTCCGCTTATTCCTGAATAGGCCTGTTATTTCGTCATTTGGAAATAAGATCTTGTCTTTTCGGCTATCGTAGTTTCAAGTCATTTAGTATTAGTAAACACAATGCACAATTAATCAGAATTAACACAATGTTCCAAAAATAAACATAAAGTAAAGATATGAATTCTATGGTTCCGGCAAAGATTAACCCAAAGATTAATCACAGATTGATCTGTGGATTAATCCACAGATTAACTGTAACTGTAATCTGTGATTAATCTTTGCCGGAACCTGTGCCGGAACGGAACCATGGAATTCATATCTTTACTTTATGTGAATACGGCGGAAACCGCCGTATTCACAAAGCATTCAATCTCCGTTAAGTCCTAACCAGGGGGGTGAAGCGACAGTGGGAAAAGCGGCAACAAACAAGACATACGTTTCCACTTATTTTGACATTTATTTTGAAGTATGTCGTATGTCGTAGATAGGTTCAAATGGATGAATGACATGACAATTGACAAAGAGAAATAAAAGTGGAAAGCTGTTTGTTGACAAGATGTACGTGAGATTTTCTAGTTTGTGCGTTTGTTTTTGTTGCAAATGGCAATAATTTTCGTTTTAGCAGAACACGAATGTATTGTTATACTCAGAATAAATATAACGCCCATGTGAAGATAAGTTTCAGTTTCAGCTGCTCATTATTCCGTAAAGATGGTAAGTATTCTTGTTAATATCTTTCTTGCAAAAATTCATAGATCAGCAATTGAGCTCCTGTTTGCAAAAAATCTTCCACAAAGACCTCTCCATCCAGAAAACTTGGAATGATATTCGTAAAATATTTCCTAGCCAACATATTACTATTTTCGCTTATGTGTTGATCATTTTTCAGTATCGGATTTCAAATATAACGCTCTCTGTCTATAGGATCATCTGAACAAAAAGGCAGTGCCTCAATCATCTCAAGTGATTCATTCATACAATGAGCATGACTATGTCAGGAAATTCCAGCTTTAAAATCAACCATCACCATCTAATAATTCTCAGATGATAACTCACACAATGACGATGTCTGGCGATTCCAGCCTAATTCCAGCAATTGGAACAGAGCGTGTAGGACCAATCCCTTGCTATTATAACCGATCGGTTATGTTTAGGAAGATTTATGTCTTAACCGCTCTGCTCCAGTTACTCGCTTAAATTCGACTATTGTAAATAACGTGAATAGCTTACTGAGGAGCATTTTTTTTAGGAACGATAAGGGATATACCAGGATTATACATTAACTTAATTCTGATAGAACCAACCTATTAAGATCTTCCTGACCAAATTGATCAGAAATATTTATATTTCAAAACTCATCTTCTATTACTCGATATGTAAAAATGATACTTGTTCTTTTTTCAGTAAAGTGTGATATTGACGGTCATATCCTGCATTGATGGATTCTACCTGATTTTGACTGTCTCTTGTGACCGTGGATGCCTCTTCCCCTCCTTAGATGAATCAGTGTTATTGTGATTTAGTGAAGTGACAATTCTGATCATAATGATGTTTGAAAGACTGTTGTGAATGAGTGTTGACACACAAATATTTTTTTATCTTTAATTCATAAACATCAAACTGTAATAGACATTTGATTCAGATAATTGTTGGGGAATTTGGTAGTTATATCTCCAAGAACTTGAAATAACGTAATTCAAATTCCAATTTGTATTCTAATTTTGGAATAATCTAAGACTTTTGGTTGGTCAAAAATTTTGTTTGTTTCATTGCATTGTGTCATGGATTTTAGTTTCTCTATAAGCAAATTGTACTTACAGTAGAAACCAGTTATAACGACTAAAGGGTAAGGTCCTGGTGAGATCCCTACTCCTACATAGTACATTGCTTATAACGACTATCGGATATAGCGTCCTAAACATGCAGTACTTTCGATGTCGCTATAACTGATTTCTACTGAATTTGTTCTAGAAAACTGCTACCTAAATTATATTCACATTCGAAAAGGTGTAAGGCATTTATGTACTTGTTTTATTCTTTAATGGAATATTTAATACATATGCAATTGTAAAAATTATTTTAATAAAGAAATTATTGTTTATAAAGCTGTTTCATTTTGAAGAATATTTCTTTTCGAACACAGAATAATATAAATTCCGAAAATTCAAAAAACGAACCACAGAGCACCATTCTAATTCTTTTGTAAAATGACATATACTTCAACAAGCGGACACCCCCTAGAACCATAATGGAATAACTTCCACTTATTTTGTCTCTCTCTAATCTATTGTAGAAATGTCACTACTGTTGCGCACAGTTTACAAGGCAGGTAGCACTTCTTATATTATATGTTCTGTGATAGATGCATAGAATACATGGTGAAGACACTCTTTGACATATTTTCGGCCGATTTGCGGTCCAAATACTGTCAAAATACAAGGATTTTGTTTTACTTCAATTTTCGCCGATAGATGCCGGCAGTAGAAATTTTATGGACAAAATTACCGACATGTCAAATTAAATTTGAATCTTTGCTTATTCCAGTTTCTTGTGGAAAGTCGTTTTTCGCGCCGAAAGTAAGTCAAATGTTTGCTGTGTGAACTCTGAACGAGTATCCAGAACCATTTTAATCAAATACTATTTTCATTTCGAAAATACTTCGTTTTTATGCGAATATATTTTTTTAACAATTGTATATTCTTACCGGATCAGGGGCAGATTTCTAGTATCAAGATAGTTATTAATTTTAATATTAATAATATTGAAAGATCGCTGATACCGTTAATTGTTAATAAATCAACATAGGAGAACGTAAGACTTGTTGATTTACTATAATCTTGCCGGTTGATGAACATAAACTGTTTTAACAGTTGAAATTAAGATATAACTCTATTGATTAATAATTATATTCATTATACAATTCAGTTATATATTGAGAAGGAATGAAATGCCATGTTATGAAAACTAACAATATTATTTGTGAACGATGAAAGGACTAGCAGAGAACAAAGTTCAGAGCAACCACACAGTGTGATTTCATCAATTTGAATAGCTTTCCTAAGGCGTCATTCTTTTTGGCGCTCTTATACTATAATATTATTTGTTTCAAGGATATTGTTAAACGACAAGAATGGCAACTGGCTTGTGCTAGAGGTAGGGTATCGAAAATTAGAACATTTGTTTGTTCAAAATATTTTTCTAGCGAATATATGTATATTGAATAAAAGATTGAAACGTAGTACACTACCCTCTATTTGGTTAGTTTATCAATTTAATGAATCATTTTTCGATATTTCATCAGTATATACTTAGTTCTGAATAATAGCTATCGAATTAAATATCTATATTCAGCAATCTAATTGCTGAGAACATGAAAAGTTGTCAAGGGTTATTGGGTGACTGAAAAAATGCTGTATACATGAGAATGTTTTGATGAAATTTCAAATTATACATATAATATAATAAGTAAAATGCTCAATTTAAAAGAGCCTTACATGATAAAGGAATTACTACATTTGAATAATAATATGATATCGAAAGATATTGTATGTAGAGGTATTACAGAAAATTCTGTATCATTCAATGTATTTCAAAATACATAAATTAAATGCTTGTACTCTAATGACGTTGGATGTGATCTTTCGTAATGGAAAAATAATGATTTCACAGATTTCTTCATTTACAGTTCCATTCAAAATGTTCCAAAGAAACTCCTTTACTGATAAATCCCTTATTTGACCTCATTATGTCTTGGCAAGATGAAATTTCTGTTCCAAACCAATGTGGTTTACATATTATCTCCGAACAGATATCTGATTAATCAAAAAATGGATTGTTTTTTCAATAAACTGCTTCATTATATTCTTTTAATTTGAATTTACGAACTAGCAACGGTGAAAAGTGAACTTTGTCGCTTGTCAGTTTTCATTTATTCGCTTGTCAGAATCTTCGAAATCGACCCTAGCGGCACCATCGTTAATAAAGTGAAGTAGTACATAAAGTACGTGATTTGACAGTTCTTGGTCCGTTTTTCGGCCGAAAATTTTAGCAGGAATTAGTAGGGAGTGTCCACACCTTGTTATTCTATGCATCTTGGTTCTGTGGTCCTAACTGAGGTTCTCAGTTAAGGATAAATTGGGGATAATAAGGGACAATAAGGGGTAAAGGTGGTAAAACAGGCCTGTTTCACCACCGTTAAATACGTTATCTGAGGTTGCGATTCATATTTATCCTTAACTGAGGACCTCAGTTAGGACTTAACGGAGATTCAAACACTTATGGTGGGTTTATGCAGAAAGAATTTAGCTCTTATCACTTATATCTTGTAACTTGACTCTAAGATCGAGCTCTTCTATTGGTTGTATCGATCACGTGACAGACTCGGCCTCTAAATTCTCCTGTGTATATGAAAAATTTCATCTTTTTACTTAAGAACTTACGCACTTTAGACCATTTTCAAGTGACGTCACAGCAGGTCTATCAAATTTGGGGCAAATAAGCTCAAACGTTCAAACGTAGCGTAGTCGCCATTTGTTTACTTTCGTGCATTCGTGTTATTACTAGTTGCTATAAATATTGGAAATGCGTTAGAAGGATAACTAATAGACCGAAGAGTACTTAACATGGAACTACATCAACATAATCTTCAAACAGAGGACAAGGAGGTACCTCGAAAGATAAAGGAATGTGTAGATGACATTTGCTGTGCTGAAAAACCTCAGAAGAAAAAATAAGCATCACCAGCACTCTTGAGTTAGTTAAACAGCAATAATAATGATAGTAGTAGACTTGGTTGTGTATATTGTTACCAGACCACTTAACATTTGTGATGTTAGTGTTATGCTTGATACATCCGATTATATACCTACCTACTTTGAGTGATATCTTTAACAGTGACAGTGCTTTGAAAAGATTCACAGATATAAACAATTTTAATATTTTCAATTGAATAGATGATCATCAAAACTCTTGGAAACAAAACAAAAACTTTATTATACCTCAAACATTACACTTATTGTTAATAATTCTTTTCACATTATATATGTATCATATTTTGAAAAAATCATTTCAATTATAGGTAACTGTTTTACAAAAGCTTTATCAGGTTCAATTTGATACTATATTCTCATAAATAAACTAGAACATCATGCACCTGAACTTTAATTAATACATCAGTAATATGTTACACCTCCTCCGTGCTTCGACTTTATAAGAATATACCATACCTTCTATTTTAAGTTTACCATTCTCCACATTAATGGACCACCAATTTTATGTGGTACTGAATTAAGGGCACTACTTTGTAAACATAAAGAACAAATGTCTATAAAACTGGGACACAATTTGTTTTGACACACACGATTACATGATCTACATTTAGAACCTCTTCTCCTTCTACAAGGACTCTAGAATTAGAAGTTGAAGCTCCTATGTACTCCAGAAATTCTAACAAACTGAGTCCCTTCTTAATCATTCGCAAATAGTAACTGAAAGAACTTTTAAATATAATGTAAGTTTGACAAACATATATGAATATACTTACTGGTTGTAGTCTTTATATTAATCAAGTGCCATAAAATTAGTTATATAATGATCAATATTTGAATATATATCACAAAGTAATCCAACAGTGATCTCAAGTCAATTATAATTTCAATTTTCCATGAAAATTTCGGTCAAACTTCGTCGACTGACCTGTCCAACAGTCCAACTCCAACACGAGATTGTTTACATTTATTTACTAGCGTGGTTAGTTGCCGAAACAATATTTTTTCTATGTCTATGCACCGCGAAGAGTCGAACTTCAGACTTTGTATTTTTCACTTTCAACTTTCAAGTGAAGAACAAAAGTTATTCCGCCAAAATGTTGCATAAACCATGGAGGTAGGAGGAAGTGGAGGGAGCATGTGCTATATTTCCCTTGTAACGAAAGTGTCACATAAAATCGGCCATATTGGTATGGGCAAATCCTTTGTTATGAACATGAAATTGTGAGTTTTCTATGGTTGGAATTCCGGATTCCTATAGAAAATTGGGACACACCAATATGGCGGAGTATGTGAAAAGTTTCGATCTTTATGCCCCCTCCACTTCCTTCTACCTCCATGGCATAAACCGTATTTTTCCTTAGAGCACAGAGTCAAGTTACAAGTTCTAAGTTCTTAGTGATAAGAGCTAAATTCTTTCTGCATAAACCCACCATTAACAATGCTTTGTGAATACGGCGGTTTATGTTTATAGTCGAATTTAAGCGATGGACCGAAAGGTTTTGGTCCAAACTGCGGTTATCGTACTGGTTATAAGACAAATGACAATCTGACGTCACATTTTATAACCGACATCTCTGTCGCTTGAATGCATTGGTTTTAACCGCAATCTTTCAGTGCGAAAACTAACCGATTTGATTTTCTTTTCTCGAGAGACAAGTTAAATTTACTCCTATAAATATATCTTTTCTAGTTCAATTTTGGGACAAGTAAAACCAAATTCAGAAAAAGTAATTTTGTAAATTCTGAGGAGATCACTCTTGCATATTATTGTATATGCTTGTATGTATTTTGGAAATATTTGAATATATTCGGATATATATTTTCTGTTGTTTATTCATACGTATATGCTCAATCATTTTTTGAGTTTATTCAAAATAATAGATAACACACAATTGGACATACTGGTGAAATATGAGTTTATATTAATGGGGAAGTACCTGGAAAAGGGTAGCTAGCTGATCGGGAACTGTTGTCTAAGGAATTAAATTTGAGTAACAGTTCACTTTTAAAAGATGATGCCCAATAGTAATCTGAACCAAAATAATTCCGAGAGAAACAAGAATCAGCAGAGTTCAAATCGCACAGAAAGAGTAAAATAGGTATTTCATGCAACATTCTTGACCATACCAATCGAGAAGTCAGTTAAGTCTAGAACTGTATTCAAGGTGCATGTAAACGTAGTACTACGTTTACATGCATCCTCTCGAACCGTTTTAAGCCAATGCGTATTCCGTAATGCGCATTGAAAACGCATGTAAACGTTTTTTCAATTCGAATTGACTACTCAAATGCGAATTAGTAAATGCGATTTGAAAAGGTGGATTGAGTTTGCCAATTATGAATTAATTATAGAGGAGTTGTCTTCCATTCCTTGGAAAAACATTTTGAATGATGATGATGTAAACAAATGTGTAAATGCCTTTTATGTAGTTTTGAATAAAAAAATTGGTTCAAGCCCTGTGGACAGGAGCTATTGGGCGCATGTTCATCTTCCTTGTGGCCCGTACTGACCAGTAAAGAAAAAAAGCAGTATCATGTTGAATACCTTAATATTATTCTGGAACACAAATTTTCCATTACAATAATCTTCATCTAGCTTCTATTTAGTATCAATTCCTGTAGAACGTGATCATAATAAGTGTTTTCCATATAATAAAATGTGTTTGAACTTGGTATGTAGGAAATCTGACATCAATTATTGGAATTAATTGATTTGACAAACAGCCGTCAAATGAGGTAAATAGATTTTTGTGACGATTTTCTGTGACCATAAAAAAAATTAAGCATTTCATTATTGCATTTCTTGAAATAGGTACCTTTTCAAGTCGATCAACATCGTCCTTCTTTCGACGTCTAAACTATGACTTGATTCTTTATGTTTATGTCTTTGAATTTGTTTTCGGTGGAATTCAAAGAGTTCATAGAATAATCGATGAAAATACTGAGAGAGACCCAGGAAATTTGACACATTTTGTCTTATATCTCCAGAAATTGAAATCGTATAGAGCCAAAATTTTGCACAATGTTGCAAAATACTACAATTGACGTTAGTACAAGTTTTTGTTGCAATCTGATGAATAGTTCACGAAAAAAAAAATTTTTTTTTCGAAAAAATTAAAAGAAATATTTTTTTAAAAATTACCAACATTTCGATCATAACAGAATTTTGCCAAAAGTTGCGCGTTTATATCCTCGAACTGACTACCAAGTTTCGATTCAACATCTTCTTTAGTTCCTGAAATATCAGGGAAATAACCTCAAAATTTTAAATGTCTATAACTCCTAAACCGTCCGGCCGATTTTGCCCGTTAACGAACTTAACCGTCGCATTTTGATCAGAAACCTACCCTGAAAGTTTGAAGTCGATAGGACCTTCGGTGCTCCTGTTATCGTGCCTACGGCCGGCCGTACGGCACCCAAAAATCTGACACCGGATTCGTAATCAGGGAGTCCGAATTAGTCTATTAGCCAATTTTCAGCTCGAAATTCGAAAATTACAGACATTTGGACGAAATGATAGGACGATGTTCCCCTAGAACATACGCCCAAAAAGCAAATTGGCTGTCTCAATATTCTCCACTTGCACATTATAATCGGTGCCCTCATAATTGATAGAAATACAATAAATTTGATCGTTTTCCGCCATTTTATAATTCCCGCTCATTCGATGGACCGTTCGTAAAACTCATATACCTAATACGTATATGGTAAAACTACTCCAGAGCTGGGTTAAAACCGCAAAATTTTGGTTATGCTCGTGATCTGTTCACAACTGATTCATGACGTCTGCGGACCTAAACCGATCGAATAACCGTTTTCACTTAAATGAATTGGTTAAGACCGAAAGGGATTGGTTTTAACCGCTCTGCTTTGGTTATTCGCTTAAATTCGACTTATGTTTGGAACGCAACCATCCCAGTTGACCGACATTTGAGGACCAACAAAGCGGGAATTAGTACTGTTATTGTTTGTTTTGCTCTTATTTTCCTGGATTTTTCGATATTTGTGAGTGTTATATCAATTGAATTGCTGTTTATGAAGTGAAGTGAATCTTTTGCCATCTTTATTTGTTCCATAAATATTAATTTTTAGTAATAAAATGCCAAATTTTTGCAAGTTCATGAGCTGCAGTAGCAAGGGCGAACTAAAAAACGTACAAATATCACATTTTTCACGTAAATTTATATGCAGAAAGTGCGTAAGTAAGTGAGTAAGGTATAGATCTATTTTAATATCTTGGTTTCAATTTGAATCTTGTATGAATGTAGAGCATAGACCTAATTTAAAGGTCTATGATGTAGAGCTGAACTTAACCGATCACCTTGAGAGATTATAAGAAAGAACTAGGTATATTGTTTTCAAAGGCAAGAATTCTATTGCATTAGTATATCACTACGATTGGAAACTGTGGAAAATTTAGAAGACAAATAACACTTTCCAGCTTGTCAATTCTGTATAATTATAGGTATATATAAAAATGTTTCACTTAGTTAGCTGCATGAATATTAATGTATGAATCTATAATATTTCATTATAAATTTTATGAATTTCTCAATTAATTTGATTTCTTTATTGAAAGGATTTCATCAGTTTTTGATAAAGTTCGCAAAATTTGTTACCTCAGCAAAAACCATAGATTTATGGATTCCTCCGCTGAAGAGATTCGACTTAACAGCTTTGAAACTCAAATTTGGTATGATGTATTTAACACGTTTTCATTCAAATATGAAAGGAAATCAATTTTTGATTTGTTTCTCATGTTAGAATATAGAAAATTGTACACCATGTTTTCACTAGGTAAGCCAGCAGATTTGTCCGATAAAAATCATCCTGATTGGATTCCATTATAGAATATGATTGTGTATGTAATTTATCTGTTATTTTTTATAATCTAATGTAGTTAATTCGTGATGAATAAATTTAATTTTCCCAACTCTGATGCCAGGTCCAAACCAAGCGAACAAAAACGAGAATAAGGCTGTTACAAAGCAAAATGTATATTGTAGATTAATTTATTTAAACAGAACTGCTTAGACATGATGAATGTTGTAAATAAATTATAAAGTATACAATGTGTTTTTTACTCTATTAATATTACTGTAAATTTTTTTAAATATGCTTGCTTCAGTTTAAACTATTACCAAAAATCATTGTAATGACGAGCATGAATAATCCATTGGCACTGTGAAACACTTCTTAATCCTACACTCCCAACTCTTGATATTCAACTGCTCCCTGCTTTCTATTTCAATAGATTTAGATTCAACCACTGTCAAATTGATGCTTCTGCCTGAAAAATATTGATAAATAAATCATTTTACTAACGTTGATAGAAGCTGCATTCATATAATATCCTTGAAGAATCATTCATTACTGCCACTAATAAATTCAACAGCACACATAAGATAAAAATCACCAACAAGTATCAAATTTTAAGAACTAGTTTGATACATTGGGGCTTACCGATATCCTGCAATTCCTTCGATGATATATTCAAATACTTTTCTTCAAATAAATCCATGATAGTTATAGTGAAATATATGAATTTGAAGATGATTGTTGAACCTATACCTTTGCAATTATCAAACTATGATTGCCAGTCTTTATTATGGAGATATTCCACACCCATCCACATGCTGTCTGATTATAAGCCTCCAAACTTTTATTAGAACTCATATCATCTGAAGTATATTTGTCCTTGGTAACCACAAGGTGCATAAAAATGTCCGGGTACAGTATTTTCGTAAAGTCATTAACTTTTGTTGAACACTTCTGCTTCCTGATAGTATAAGGATCTAAACGAACCACCAATGATGGAAATTTGATCGATATAGAGCTTTTTGTCACTCTCAGAATTTTTTTCAGAGTAATCACTATAATCCATCATGATTATTTACAAATATAAATTGGATTACAAGGTACCTGAAAACATGGAAATGAGCAAACTGTTCAGATAAGGAAGATATTAGCATTCTTACCTATGAAATACTATTTTTTTCGCAATATATACCCCTTTTATGGATCAAATAACGTTTATGAGATATTCATTACACTACATAAAATTCGTAAACAGCATATAACTTGATATAACATTCAAAAATTAGGAGAAATATGAGCAAAGCAACCAATAACAGTGCTAATTCCTGTTTAATATAAGAAGTGCTACCTGCCTTGTAAACTGTGTGCAACAGTAGTGACATTTACATACCATAGATTAGAGAGAGATGGGGCGAAAAAGGTGGGGATATTCCATTATGGTTTTTCGTTTCGTTTCGTGGTCTAATCCTCTTTTACAGCTGTAGAAGAGGGGAATGGGCTCGCCGAAGCATGCGCCCAGATTACAGTGTTCTTCTTTTCTCTTATTTTGCACTTCTATTTGTTTTCCCTCGTATCGCCCTCCCTGGAATCTGATAGGAAAGGGTATACATTAGGAGACATAAATGACACACACAGGACATTCACACTACTTGTTAGTATCCTCTCCAAATAACCAAAATCATTAACACAAATAAAAAAAAAAAAACCCTAAAACTTCCGCTCTCCCCTGTTATAACTTAATATTGGATTTCTCCAAAAATTCGAATATTACCTTGACTATCTCTTCTTTCTCCGAATAGAACACCTCATACATGTTGATGGGCAACTGATATCCCAAATTTTGTATTTTCCCATAAAGAATTTCACAGTTTTGCCTGTTTTTTTCACACTGAAGGAAGATATGATGCAAGGTTCCCAACTCACCACATTCGCAATTTGGACTGGATAATATTCCAATTTTATTAAGATGTTCTGGTGTCAGGCAATGACCAGACCGTATTCTTATCATCGTGGTTAAATGTTTTCTTGACAAATCGGCTATAAGCATTGAGTAGGGTTTAGATATGTTAGATTTATTCCTATTTCTCATGTGAGTATATATGCGCCCCTTTGTTTGTCCCCATGTTATCAATTCATTTTCCCACTCTTTTTTTATTTCCTGTTTCACGATGTTATATACTTGACCAGAGCCACCCGCATGATGTACACTGTGTTCCATTTCTCTACCCTCATTTGCTAGCTTGTCCGCACATTCGTTTCCTATGATTCCACAGTGACCCGGTACCCAGACCCCACATATTTTGTACCCCTTGTCTGACAACTCTGCCCACAATTTTTTAACCGATGCTGTTATTAGATCTACCTGCGAATTAGTTTTCCAATTTTTAAGAGTTTCCAGTGCACTCAGCGAGTCAGTACAAATTGCGGACTTATTAATATTTTTTTGTTGGATAAGCTTTAACGCTTCTCCTATTGCCAACATTTCAGCCGAAAATATGGACCAGAAATCTGGTAATTTGCAGGCCGATTTTATTTTCATCGATGGTGCGTATATTCCTATCCCTACTGAGCATTTCAATCCTTCTTTTTTTAGAGAGGCATCTGTGTAAATTTGTTCAAATCCTTTAAGTTTGCTCTCACAGAGCTCGTTAAATCTTAAACAAACAGTGGTATCATTTTTGTCCAGCGATGGGATTATAATAGAACATGGGGATGAATGATGATTATAGTCCAAGTTGTAATAAGGAAGTCTACTGCCGGGAAAAATTTTCTTCTCGTGGGGTTGCAATTTATTGTATGCTAACAGAAAGGGAGGTTTTTGTTTATGGTTCCAATATTGATGATGATTATGTGTTAGTTTGATTTGCTTAATTATTACATTGTTTTTAGTTTGTAATTTCCTGCTAAGATATCTGGTTGCTAATAAACATCTTCTTTTTTCAAGTGTCATTTCTCCGCTTTCCGCTAATAATATGTTAATGGGTGTTGATCGCATGCATCCCATTGCCGTTCTTAAGGCTTGATAAAAAGTGGTGTCTAATTTTTTAATTTTCTGTTTCGGGCAACTGCCATAAAGCAGTGAGCCAAAGTCAAGATAGGGTCTAATCAAAGATGTGCATAGTGTTAGTAAATTTTTCGGTTGTGCACCCCACCATGTTTTACATAAAATTTGTATAAGATTTATTCCTTTTTTTGCCCTACTACAGCTTGTTTCTATCTGTTCTTTCCAGGTCAGTCTAGCATCTAATATTACTCCTAAATACTTTACTCGGGCTCTCCACCCTATGGCAACGTTGTTTATCATTAAGCTCGGGATTATTTCCGGTACCTTACGTCTTGCAAACAGTACTGCTGTTGTTTTTTTGGGGGAAATTGTTAGATTTCTTTTCTTCAGCCAGCTTGAAGTGGCGTCTAAGGTATTTGAAATTTTTTCGTACAAGCTTCCTATATCCTCTCCCGCACACATCACGTAGAAATCATCTGCGTACTGTCCGATACGAACGTCCCCTTCTGCGTTCTTTGCTAACTCTTTTGTGTAAAGATTAAACAACATAGCACTCAATTTTGATCCCTGCAATATTCCCTTTTTAGGATGGAATGGACCCATCAGTTTGTCCTCTTCAGGGTTACGTACATAAAGCTCCCTGCTCTGTAAAAGGGTAAGGATTAGACTAATAATGTCTCCTGGCAAGTTAATATGCCTCATATCTTCCCCTAATATAGAAACATTAACATTATCATAAGCGGCCTGAATGTCCAGAAACGTAACCATTACAAATTTTTTTTCCGCAAACGCGTTGTATATGTATGATGTTATGTATACCAAACTGTCTGTTACCGATAACCCCCTACGAAAACCAAACATGAGATTATTTTGTTCTATGTGTTGTTCAATTGTTTTCTCAATTCTGTTTTTGATTAGTGATTCAAGGATTTTCAAAATGCACGGTGACAGTGCTATTGGTCGCAGGTTGTCTGCACTTGTAGGAGGTCTACCGGGTTTCCCGAAGGGGAGAATTAATATTTTATTCAGCTCTTTTAAGTTTTCTGGTGTTTTAAGGGTTTCGTTGAACAGATGTAATAGTCTTTCCTTTGAGCACAAATTCAAATTTTTGTATAATATATATGGTAACTGATCTATTCCCGGGGCAGAAGTTTTACACTGCTTCAACGCCAATATTAACTCATGAATAGAAAACGAGGGTGAAACGCTATCCACATACAAGCTAACTTTTGTTGTTGCTACATGAGCTTCCTGTGGTTGGGAGATTTTATTCATTAGCTCTGTTAAAATTTGGATTGACGGAACAGTTTGCGAATTATGTGATGAATCGGCGTTTTTAAATTTTTTAATTGCCCTCCATGTATTATTTGCCCCTTTGAAATTCAGATTCTCACAGAAATTCGTAAACGATATGATCTTTTTGTGTTTCATTAGTTTTTTAGTTTGTGCTCGTATTTCATTCGCTTTGTGATAGTTTTCTTTAGAAGGGTTTCTTGTATAAAGCTTAAGGGCCTCTCTACGTTTTTTGACCATTAAAGTGATTTCATCGTCCCACCATCTAACTTTGTAATGATTATTAAGATTAAGATTTTTTGATGGTATATATATTTCAGCGCTTTCTTTGATAATTTTGTTAAATGTACCCAAGCTTTGAACGTTTGAGGTTTTTAATTTATTTTCTACATATTCATTGAATTCGTCCCAGCTTGCTCTGTCGGTATCAAACCTTCGAGTAGAGTGGTACAGTGTAACCGTGGGGATGTCTTTTATCAAGTTCATGTTCAGGATGATTGGATAATGGTCGCTTTGCCCTGTATCAAAATAAACTTTCCATTGGCATCGATTTACTATTGAGGGTGAGCATATGCTTAGGTCTGGTGCGCTTTTTCGTTGTTCCGGGGGTGTGTATCTTGTTACTGTTCCGTCATTTAATATGATTAGCTCCTGTGATTCTAAAAAGTTTTCAATTACCTTCCCGTTTGCGTTGATGTATCCGGATCCCCATTGAGGACTTTGGGCATTGAAATCCCCAATAATCATGAACTGTTCACCAATTTGATTGAGAATTTGGTTCATTATCCCTATTTTAAGGGTTAAATCCGGGGGATTATATATATGGACTATCACCATATTATCTATTTTTATAGCTTGACATTGCATTCTGGCAGGCTTATTGGTGAGTTGTAAATGTACTGTTTCAAATTTAATTTCATTTTTAATAAATAATGCAATGCCTCCGGCACCATCATCCCGATCCTCCCTAAGGATATTATAGTTGGATATATTTACCTTTTTATTTTGTTTTAGAAACGTTTCGGATAGTGCAATAAGAGATGGTTTGAAGAATTGCAATTTCCCCATAAGGTCTAGCCAGTTAACGTTTATTGACCTGATATTCCACTGTAGTATTCTTAAGGCTGTGTTGGTCATTATTATGAAATACAGTTGACTTTGTGACGTATAAGAAAGCTGCGCTCCGGTGGGAAACCACTGCAATAATTAAGTCATACAATGAGAAAATATTCCAATACAAGATATACGATTGCATTTATGTGCGTTATTGTTTTATTAAAAGCAATATAATCTTTATAATTATTTAAAAAAAAAATTTTTTTTATTTATTATTTTTTTTAAATTTTATATATACTATATTTTATTATACTATATGGGCTAATATGATTTTAATTTTGTTATTATATGTAAGTGATATTTAAAGATTTGAATTATTATTGATTATTATATATATATTTTTTTTTTTTCTCAAGTTAGATCTGGTTCGTTATGTATTTCTACTTCTGTTGACACTACCATAGGGGTTGTCATGTTATATTGGCATGATTGAGAATCGTTGGAATCATTATTATTTTCATATTCCATAACATTAATTATGGAATCCGGGGTTGTCAATGATAAATCCGTATTTTGTATTTGCAAAGTTCTTTCTTTCCAATCTGATAACTTATTTTTTTTATAATCTGGAGTATACTGTATATAACATTCCTCTAATTCTGATTGATTAAAGGCGGGTCTGGTTCTAATAGGTTTATTTTTTACGATATGTTGTGTGAATTTAGTGTTTTTTTTGGTAACATGGGACCGTGTTTGTGTTGATTCATCTTGCTGGATTGAAGGTGTATTTTTGGTAGCTTGTACGTATGAAGAACGTGTTACTGTTGGTGGCAATTGAGGCTGATTTACTACCGATTGTGTGTATGATAATGACGGAAATTGTTTGCTATCGTTTAACATTAATTTTTGAGTATTTGAATTTTTTTTCTTTAATACTAGATCAGCTTCAAAATATGTGTATTTAAATACTGCCATTAGATCTTTAATTTTTTTTTGCCGTTCATACTCTTCGCATGTTCTGTTTGTTGATTTATGCTTCAATTTGCAAAAAATGCATTTAGGGTCATTTTGTTCACATTGTGATTCTGAATGATTTTCACCGCATTTGTTGCACCTAGCATGACTATTACATATTTTAGCAGTATGGTTATATCTCAGGCAATTGAAACATTGAACTACTGGGCTTACATATTGATGTACTTCCAATATATTGTGGTATAGTATGACATTATAGGGAATATTGGCTTTTCTGAACGTTAGAACACATGATTTGGAGTTAACATACATCGGTTTATTGTCAGTTTCGTTATATATTTTTCTTTTTAATCGTCTTACCTTTAGTATTTCACATGTGGATTTGGCGTTTTTCAGAATTTCCTCTTCCTCAATACTTACATCGATATCCGATATGACCCCCATCGATACTATGTATGTGGGTGGTATGTATATATCGCAATCTTCAAAGTTAGCTTCTTTAGCGAAAGTGTTAGCATCTTTAAAATTTCCAAACTCTATCCCCACCTTGTTTTTACCTTTTCTCTTAATGTTTTTAATGCTTAAATTAAAGTTTTCGTTTTCAAATAATAATTTACCCAGTTTTAAAGGATGCACATTAGTTAATGTACCTCTCCTTCCTTCAATGTAAACAAAAAAAGGTCCCTGATCACTTGGCAAGTATGTGTAAACAACTTTTTCTGTATGTGTTTTGTTGTTTTTTATATATGATATGTTCTGTGATAAATTTGTTATCTCCGCGATCATTTCAAGGTCATTATTCTCAACTGCTTGACGTTGTAATTTGTTCATTTCTAATTCCAATTCGGCAATATTTGCCCATGAAAATTCATTTTGATTTAAATTGATTAACGTACTTTGTGCTTTGGGAGTTAGACAATCTGTGACCCGGGAACCTTCCGGTCCCGGGCTGTTTATCACAGAACACAAATGTTTATACTCATTTTTAGAGCTGTAGCAGAGACAAGAAGAGACGGGTAACTTCCTACTAAATTCTTTCCGATATTTCATCCTTGTTTGGTCTTGTCTCAGTCTAACCTGGTGGCAGGCAAGGGAGATGTCGCCACCGTCGAACATTTACGTAGCAGCGCGGGAATTTCAAATAATACGTATTTTAATCCTCGTATTTATAGTCACCGCTTGAACAATCTCTCAACCTCGAGGAATTCTCATCCATTGTTATAGGCAATGGAAAAGAATCCTTCTAGGTAGAGGAACTGTTCAAGGGATGGCTATAATAATAATCATTATTTGAAGTTTTCGATTCATGAAAATGCTCCGGCAAAAAAAAAACACGTTTTTAATGAAGATGATATGATTTATTCATAACTAGTACAGTTTCAATAAATAAGAATATAATAAATATTGAATGATTAAATAAAGGTATAATAAAAATGAAAAAAAATATATGAATGTATACAAAATAATAAATAATAAAAGTGTCCTCTACATATTTCTAATTTTTTTTAATTTTTTGGATTTTATCAATTGATTTTTAATTTCCTTGAATTTCTCATGTTCCCTCTTAACCCACCAGCCAATACCAATATTGAATATTGACATGACTGTAATTGCTTTCGCTTCCTTGGAATGCAGTTCACAATTCAGCCATGATAAATCAATATTCCTTCTGATGGATTCAGAGGCATGAACAGGAATGTTTTGAACATTTGCATTTTCTTGCAAAAAATTCTCTAGTGCGGTTATTCCATGTCCAACACATATAGTGAATTGGATACTTGGATAAATTAATTTATTTTTATCAAGTACCCATTCTCTATTCGAAATATATATATTATGTAGCTCTAAATCATCGGAAGATAAAAATGAAACACATATATCACAAGTCAATCTCTTATAAAGACCTTTCAATATATAACCAGCAACATAGGCTACAGAAAATGTTCCTGTATTTCCATGAATCACATCTGCCTCTATATTGTCTATTGTGGAGACTTCTGATATGATATTGAAAGGACCTTCATATCTCTGGGAAATCGATTTTTCTACTGAATCACTTTCCAAGAAGGATCGCAAATTGCTGAGAACATCAATTTCATCTGCCTCACAATTTGTAGAATGAGCGGTGTGAAATAAATTATTGAGAATCTGTGCTTTCAAACTCCCAATAAAATGAAAAGCAGAAGGATTATCATTACATCCACAACCAGATCTGATAGATCCAAAAAGATTTTCTAATGGATCTTGATTCAGCGATCGTGGACGTAAAACTTCACATCCCTTGCTTCTCATATAAGCCCATATTCCTCTTATGGCATTCAAGGAAATCAGCCAGCCAAGTTGAGACGGTGGTTTGGATTCCTTTACCTGCCCATTTTTCAAGAGCCTGTTGAATTTCCAATTTCTCACCATCTGGAATGCCTTTGACCAATACTCAAGGTGAGGAGAGTTTTCCTGAATATTACTTCTGAGCTCCTTTCCAGAATGGTCTGATTTTCCATTAAAACTGTCAAACAGCATATCGACATCATTCAAAAATGCTGCAGTGCCAATAGCATCTTGTTCCAGGACTCCTGAAAACAAACATTCATGAAATTATTTGTAGAAAATATATCTGTTCATCGTTTGTAATGAAATGTCTATTTTAGACATCTTATTAATCAAATAATTAACACTAGCTAAGCATCACTAATATTAGGGAATAATATCAACATTAATCTGATTGAGGTTCAGGTCGATGGTTATAGACATAAATTAGGAGAAAATAATTTGATATCAATCAAGGTGATCAAAGCTTTGTGAATCATTTTTGGTTTATATAATTAAATAAATCTCACCTGCTCTGACCAAGGAATATAAATAGGCTGATACTGTGCGACTCATGACTTGGGCAGGAATGTGGACCTTCATGGCATATTTCATGATGGGGTTAAAAAAATGATCTTTTAGTTTAGGCAGCGATCTGAAAACATATGGCGTTGCCTTGTCATGTTCATAAGCCGTTCGGACATGTGAAAATTTGGCTTCCATGGGTGTTCCGGTTTCACCTATTGCAACATTTATAAAAACATTATATTTCCTGAAGAGAGAGTATGTACGCTTCAATAAGTGAGGTGGATCATACATGGTGAAGATTTTTTTGTCCCCGTGTGTAAAATATGGTTTCTCAGTCGTAACTCCTAATTCTTTCAAACACTTCACATTGTTCACCCCCATATCACACACTGTTCCAACAATGTCCACTTTTGCAATGTTTGAAGCAGCTTCTATCACTTCAAACAAGCAGTTCCTTAAAATCTCTGAACTGCAACTATTGTGGGAGAAATAATATGCAATAGGTTGTTTCCATTTACGTTTCAATCCAACCAGCATGAAAACCAAAGCTTTTCTACTGGACTTTTTTTCATGCTGCTCTTGCCCAAAATCTTCATATCCAATAATTCTTTTCCTGCCCTTGTCATAATATAAGTTCTCCTTTATGTCCATCTCATCAAACAACAAAATGCAGCAACGATCAAGATCCCCTGTTATATTATCATTTATGTTTTTAAATAAACTGATATTTATGCCAGCGTTAAATGGTACTTTCTGTAACTGGTTCAAAATTGTTTTTTTTGAGGGGAGGGCTATAAAGGAACTCAATAACTTATAACACCTAGGACTCTTCTTAAATAAGAGCAAAGACATTATCTTATCATCTAAGGTCCACCTTCTACCTCTTGTATTCTTAACTCTAGAACATCTTAATTGAGACATCATAAAATTCCAAGCTGTTTTCGTCAAGTTTTTGGTAAGATTTTGGGCTAGAGGTGTATCAGCCATATTTAAAAGATCTTTCACAGTTCTTGATTTCTGCCTACACTGCAGTTTAATTTTCCGTAATTGGTCTTCTTTTTGACGAATAATGTTTACTAAACGTTTTTTTCTGGGAGAAGAGTCAATTAGGGAGAAATTTTCTATATTTCTAAATATTCTCCTTTTTTGTTTCGGAGTTTGACACCGCTCCAACACTACATTTGTGTTTTGTATTTCAGCATCTGAAAAAGTAGTCACTTTAAATTTCAATGTAATCATAATACAAAGTATTACGCTTAATTAGTATCCCAAAACTATCAATATTTTAGGATGTTGAAAGCTTATCAAGTGAATAGAAACATCTTAAATGGAATGTAACCCAAAACTCTACTATAACAAAATACCTGCAATATTATGTGGGCTTTCAAGGTTGACAGGAACTGCATTATTTTCTTCATCTTCCTCATGCATCACAGAAGTCGAAGGGAGTGAGGTGTCTAAGAATGCATCTGAAAAGTTATCAATTTTAATTTGTATGTAATCACAGATAGAACTATTGCACTTAATCAATATACCAAAACTCTCAATATATTAGGATGTATAAAGCTGTTTTAGTGTATGTTTCCAAGTAAAATATAAAAAACTCAAACTGAACGTAAACTAGGATCACTAAATCAAATATACCTGCAATAACATGTGGGCTTTCCAGGTTAACAGGAACTGCATTACTCTCTTCATACATCGCAGAAGTTGAAGGAAGTGAGGAATCGAAGAATCGCATCGGCACTGCATCATTTAGCAACTTGTAGTTCACTGAATCAGAATACGATTCCATTGTAAAATGGTTGGAACATATTCTGAAATTTCGAAGCGACCTCTCGGTGATTTTCATACCTAGTTTATTTTGCCAAATAGTTGATCTGCAGAAATAATAATAATTAGTCATTTGATGCCTATCATTACTATGATTATTACAACAAACCTGTTTTTATTACGAGGGAAATAATGCATTTTCGCAACTTCGTTCTCTGCAGCACCACAAATTAAACACTTATTAGTCCCCATATTTGAGAATTGGGAAAAATAAAAATTCAAAAAACAACGTAAAGGACGAATAAACAAATGCACGTGTACTTCTGCTTATGTTGCCAAAATTATTTTAAAATTCAAAGAACGTGGATTAGAGAGAGATAACAATTTCAGACTTTCCCCATAGAAAAAAGAGACAGAGATATTTCTTTTTCTTCAAAACGTGATAATCTTCACAAAATCTGGCAACGCCAACAATATTGTAAACAGAGGGTACGCAGCGCCCTCTTCATGCCTGCCGGGATGCCATACAAGGACAGCCTTATATGATATTATGTGGTATAGAAAAGGATGAAAGATGTTGTTAAAATCGGACAAATTTATGGCGATTTCCATTGACACGCTCGGGGGGTCAATTCTCGAGATCGATCGCTCGTTGAACGTATACGTTCATGAGCGAGTGAAATCGAACGTGTAGTTCGGGTCAATTCAATTCTCGAGCATATCTTCAACTACTCGTTCCAAGGAAAGCATAGACGTTCATTTCCAACGAAGAATAAACTTGGCATCGTGGAAGAATTTATTGAAGAGCGTGTGTTCTTATCGCCTAGATCTCATATAATACCTTGTTTTTGGTGTTGATATTGGCGTGGCGCTTCATCGTTGAATTTAAATTTTGAAATAGAATAAGTAAATCACGCGTAAATTTAGAATTTTAGATATGTCAAATGTTGTTTCTTTATTATTTGGAAACACAGACATAATGAATGAGGCACCACCGAAAGTGTTCAGAGATATGCACCAGTTGCAATTCTCGGGGAACGAAAACACGAGCTAATCGTTCGAAATCATCGCTCAAATGTTCGTTCGACAACGAGTGCTCTATATCACACGCTCGTCGAGATGAACGCTTGTTTTGACGGTTTCAGTCATAAATTTAATAATATTAATAAACTAAAGGGGTTTATGGTTTTGATTGCTGCAAATATTCTTCAAATAAACTCTTCTCGAGAACTAATTCTTTTTTGGCGCTCTTGTTCCTCGGAACAGAGTGTGCTTATCAATTTGCCCAAATGTCTGTAATTTTCAGATTTTTGGCTGAAAATCGTTTCAAACGTGGTTCGACTCACTGATCAAGAATCCGTGGTCAAAATTGATTATGTCCGGCCGGCCGTTGACATGATAACTCTCGAACAGAATGAGCTATAATATAGGACGTACAGTTGAAATTTTTTTACTTTCAGAGATATGATTTCTCAAAGTTTGAATACTCGCTGCGGTAGTTTGACAAGAGCGCCAAAGCCCCTGTCCGCAGAGCTTTCCCACATTTTTGTACAACTCACTGATGAATAATAATAATTCAAGGTCAAACCAATTCTGTCCTGCCGTAAGCACGATGACCCTCGAACGAAATGAGTTTGAGAGTTTGAATTTGCAGGGTAGGTTTGGGGCACAAATATTTCGGTTGAGTTTGTTAATCTGAGATCTGAATCCACCCAGTAGTTTTGGTCAAGTGTTGGCCATTTTTAGTTGAAGCATTATTTCCGTTTATGTATTTCCGAAACCACTCACTCAATCTATCTGAAATTTAGCATCAAATTTTAGAATGACAACCTTTATAAGCACGCGAAGTTTTGGATGGATCGAATGACTACGTACACTAAAAAAAAATCTTACATTTGCAAGTTTTGTCTTCCCAATAACTCGAAAAATACTGATCTGATCGTATCGAAACTAGGTAGTTAGTTGCAGACTACCGAAACGAAGACTTATGCCAAATTTCATGATGATCACATTAATAGAACAAAAATATTCAACTATTGTAATAGATAGAGTGAGCCGGAGATCTTATATAGTCAGACGGTATATTAGCTTAATGGGTCAAAAAATTAACAGTGATGTGCGTAAGGATACAGTAACAAAGCCACACAGAACAAACACAACTAGTCTCCTATCTCGCAAAAGAACCTAGGAGCATCTGAGGGATCTCCTTGCGGAAGACCTAGGAGGGTCAGTATAATCATGTCATTAGTAAGCACGCCGATGCTGATTAACTTCAATTTGAAAGAAGTAAAAAACCACTGACGCGGGTTCTATCTGCTTTGGCGCTCTTGCTAATGACATGATTACACTGCCCCCCCTAGGCCCCCCAAGGAAATCCCTCAGAAGCTCCTATAGGAGCTTGTGCGAGTTACGATAGGCAGTTGTGTTTGTTTCTGTGTAGGCTTTGTTACTGTATCTCTAGGCCAGCTTGAGCACAGCACTGTTAATTTTTGACCCAACAGTGAACCATAATCTAACTAGATCTCCGGCTCGCACTATCCACTGAGCATGAAATACTCATCATTCAATTCACATTGGTCAATGTGAATCATCCGCGCCAAAGAGAACTGACTTCACGTCAGTGCTTTTTTATATTTCAATTATGAACGCTATTGAACATTATTGTTAAATAACATATTCCTGTTATTTGCCAGAATATGTTTCACGTAAAAGGACTGTCAGACATTCTTGAGTGAAAATATCGAAAACGTGAAACAATTTACATACTACTTTTATTTTCTTGTCATCTAATATTGAGATTACTAGAAATTATTCAATTAATATTATAGTATGGTCTAAAAAATAAAGGTAATTCCTAGACTAAACAGTTAACATCGGTTAAATTTATTATCTTAGTATAGGTATACATATAAGCACTGCACACTACATTTATACATATTTTTGATTGAAAGATTTCAAGTGAGGGTTGAGATTCTCTATAGACAATAAACAATGGTCATGAGCACTTTGTCAATTCAAATATTTTTTTGTACCTTTCCTCTCCATTTTTAAAATATTTTTTTTCCAATGCATTAATCTAATTGATGTTCTGATTCTGAACGTGCATAATATTATTTCATAAGAAAATTAAGCAGCAATATCGTGATAATTTTATTTATTGCATTCTGCAAGATTATTGAGTATAAGTATGTTTCCTATGGGAAAAAAAAAGATTGTGGATTAAAAGTCCATTTTAGCCTTATGGGCCAACTCAACTAACACATTACTTGGATGAAGTAAGTTCGCCTGAGATAGGCATTCAATCCAATCTGCAATCAGAAGGCCTAAATGCAATGTTGGATATTCCTGCTTAAATCGAGGCAATATATCCAGCTATTGCTGGATTGGTGTGGAAAAGAAGGATTCATGGGCGCCTAATATGAATTGGGCAGGAACATCAAAATTCATTGACGTATAGTCAGATGGTAATCATTTATCTTATGGTCAATTTTTGAATCATCTTTAGATGGCTAAAATTTTCATAATAAAGGCATGCACCCTCGTTGTTTGATTCAGAGGTGTAATGGGGTCCTGAAGATGCTCTTCAGGTGCTGTATTACACACAGTAATATTCCTGGAACTGACCCAGATATAGGTTATGAACTTATTGATTATGGAATATATGCTGTTGGAAATAAAAATGAAGTGATTGGAGCCATGGTCTGAATATCATGCGAACCCTGGAAAAAATTACATTATTGGTAACTATACAAAATATAAAGCAAGGATCTCTTTTATATACCTCCACTCATTGTTTGCACACGGGGTTACATTTAATTATTCGTTATATCCTTCCATATTGAGTCCTGTCTGGTGAAATTAATTAGATGAGGAAGAGAGACTTATTTCTCTGTCCATGTTTGACCACAAGAAACAATTGATATTCAAAAGAAAAATAGAATGTTATTCACAGCAAATGCAAATCTGATTTTACGAATCTTTCAAATTGCTCCCTAATCAAAACATATTACCCTAACCTTAGATAAGTTGATCAAGGTGCAAGATCATAAACATTAGATTTCTATGATTAGCACATTCTTCGATGAATTTTGCCACGATGCCAAGTTTATATTCTTCGTTCGAAATGAGCGTACACTTTCGATGGAGCGAGTAGTTGAAGATTTGCTCGAGAATTGACTCAAAACGAACTATACGTTCGATTGCACTCGTTTATGAGCGTATTCGCTCAACGAACGATCGATCCATAGAATATATATATATTTAAATATGAATTGGGCAAGAAGGAGGAATATAAAAATTCTTTAAATTGTTATGCTACAGCTTTTATAATGTGGAATAATAAAACATTGGGAAACAATTCCCAATGAAGGATGGAAATACATTGCTTATCCAACATATTGAATATTCAGCATTGAATTAAGTCATACCAAAAAGGATGTTAAGTAGGTACAAAACCTGCAGGTTGAATTTAATGCCTTACTACCTCAAGTATTATTTGAGTTGGCCAGAGCTTGAAATGGAGTTTTAATAAGGAAACATTATTATGTAATAAAGTCGCAGAGACCGCGTTCGTTAAACAAAATCATCCAGATATTGCTGGTAAATTCCCATATGAAATATTATTTATGTGCAGAACGAGAACATATATTCGATTAAAGCGTTTAACATGAAATAATTCAGACAGAAGTAATTTCAGAAAATATGTAGGTACCTATTAATGAAGTGTGTCCTTATATTATTATGTTATATTTAACCGATATTAGCTGTTTGTTATAATTAATTTGAAATAAATTTTAATGAAAAATAAAGATGTATTGACTTATATAGTATTTTATGTATATTATTTCTTTATCAAAATGTTTCTATTATGGAACCATATAACGATCTTGTTACTATTATTTGATGAATTTGTTTCTGAGAAAATATTTCTTTTTTCAATTATTTACTTGTTGTATTCAATGAGTAAGACCCGATATATTCACTGTAAACTTTCAAGTAGCCTTACCGAAAGGAAAGTATTCTATAATTGTTTATTCATCTCTCTGTTATACGAAGTGATCTGCAAATCTATGGAACATCTGTGAAATATGAATAGATTTTATTACTTTAAAGGGTGTCGGTTAATTTAACGAGCACATAGTTAACAAATACTTTACGGAGAGGTTGAATAAATCGGCCCTAAAGAATGTGGGATGTCATCGTTTTGAAATCATTATACAATGGAAAAAATACTAAAACAAAGTGCAGATATATTTATTTCATTACTTCATGTATTCTTAAAATAATTCATCACTATATTTCTTTCCTCTACTAATTCAGGATTCATGCCATTCATGCCATAGCTCCTCCCACGTTGTTTTCATTGCCAATAGCATTTATTCCATAATCTAGAAGATCATCACCTATGTCTGCGTCAGGCATAAAATGTTCGATACATATGTTGTGAAGCATAACGCATGCACTTATTAATTTTACTGCCTTTTCTGGTGTGTAATGTAACACCCTATGTTCCAATAAGCACCTGAAGGGCATCTCAGTAGACCATTACACCTATCAATCAAAGGAGTGTGCTTTAGGTGTTGATTGAATTCGAATTGATGTGTACCTGGTTCTGGTTTACCATCAGAATGAAAATCAAGGTTTTCAGTGGATATCCAGAGTCACCTGAAATACAATTCTGAATAAAGTAAACAAAAAAAACACTTTGCACTGAAGATTTTCATAAATGGAGGGTTTATATCAGGTGGAACAGATACTTTCCACTCGATGCTGTTTAGCAAAACACGTGTTGTGGTTCTATAGACCCTCCTTTCCTGATATTCTTCAGTGCAAGTGTTTTTTCTTTACTCTAGTAATGGACTTTCATTGATTATAAGCTGCTTCTTTAATATATAATTTATATATACAGTTTACCCAGTAAGTAGAAAGATCTTCTTGTTCTCAAATAAAGATTACAAAGGGCATCTTGGCATCTAGATTGATTCCAAATGAATGAATCATGAGTTGCTCCTGGAAAACATGCATTCACGTCCATTATCCTGAAATTACTGCTGCATATCCTAAAAAAGTAAATACATATATATATAAAATGAACAATATCACATAGGATAGAAATTATTACCAGTTGTACACTCAATGAGTGGTATTTTTTTCTGTTAACATACAGATATTCTCCACTATCTCCAGAAGGGGGTAAAATGCCTACATTACGACAATCGATTACAGCAGGAAACCCAAATTTCCGAGTGAAACTGTAAAATATAAAAATGATCTTATGATGAAGAAGTTGAGCCTATGAAAATAGTATAGTGCCATTATACGAGACTTTCAATTAAAAATTTCAGTAAAAGTTCACTTCGCCTATCATTTTGTCTTGTAAAGGGATGTAGTGAATGACTTATATTTAGAGGTACTCAAAGGACTTATCAAATGATTCAGTTCCTATATGTTAATGATAAAAAATAATATAAACACCTAATATCACTTCTGAGAAAAACAGTCTCACCTTTGTTTCCTTATATCCAAATCATGAAGTCTTCTAGGAGGAATGATAAACGGATTCATGTTTTCTATCAAATCACGAACCAATTCATTGTTTAAACGTTTAAACCAAATAAACGCATAAACATATCATCTGATAAATGGGTTTGACTAAATTGCTCATTACAATGCCTCTCGCTAAGTTCTTGTACAAACATTTTCAGCCACAATATTAATTATATTATTCATATTATCCCACAAAAGAACCTCCTAAGTTCATTTTAAACAATTCATATCTTAAATCTGAATCACAGAATACAAATATATCTGAATGATATGTTGTCTATGATCTGAATGGAATAACATTTGACAGTTGAGCAGCGATGTTTTCGAACGAACGAGTAGCTCATGTAATCGCTCATTATTCGTTCCCCGAGAATAGCAATTTCCAGAAATCTACGCTCATGACGTCACGAACGTATACGTTCGACGAGCGAATGGTCTCGAGAATTGACCCCCGGATCACTCGGAGCTGTCACACTGACTTATTTGACAGATATTTTCGGTTCAATTGGACAGATGCATGACAGATGAGATCGATTTCGAGTGCTCCGAGCGGGTCAATGGAAATCGCCATTAGTGAAGGAGTTCCCCGTCTCTTCTTGTCTCTGGCTGTAGCAAACCGTATGTATTCGTTACTGAGTAACGGGTGCGACGTCTAGTACCGAGTAACGAAACGTTACACACAAATCCATTTCGTTACTCGCATTATTCCGTATTCGTAGTATAGGTACCTATAACTGTTCCGATCACGAAAGTAACGTTGATGCGTGTCTTGAAACGTTTATTGAACGTATGTTTTACTCATACGCGTATAACTTATAATCGATGTAGAATAGATTGCTTTGTTATTGTGATATAACATAAGCACACGGTTAATAGTTTTACACTCTTACTTTCACTATTAAATAAACTAAATTTAGAATAACTTAAAAGGTCTGGTTAAAAATACGGAACAGAGAAAAAATTCACCTTACGCAGCTTGGTATATAATGTATAAGTATGTTTTCTACAAATTACGAATTTTGGGTACTCGATACGATTCGATTCGCAATGCGACTCGATTCGTTACTCTAGCACAACATGATATATTATGAGGTATCAAAAGTAACGAGTAACGTAACGATACGAAAGTAACGAGTACTAATTGCTAAAGTAACGAAACCATACGGGTACGCTTTATTTCGTTACTTTTACACCTCTACAGTCATTTTGGTTAGTGATGTTCATAATCGGATGATTTCAATAATCGAATTATTGGCATTTGAATTATTTCGATAATCGGATTATAATTCGAATTAAAAATCATTTGAATAATATATTTTATATACAGCAAATCTTTCTCTTCAAAAAGGCTAAATTTAAAGGGGCCTTTCTACATATGATTTGGAACAAAAAATGTTATATAATTTAGGTACGAAAGGAAATAAACATAATGAATCTATATTTCGGACAAAGGCCCTGGCTAAATCCCGTCATTAGCGTCTATTTTTAATCCCTTTTCCTTTGTATAAGGTGGTTTCTAAGAAAGTAAAATATGCAGAGAAGTATTTAAATAGTAATAAAAGGTAATGAAATAATAAATGTATATTTGTTAATGCAGGTTGTTTCAAAACCCGATCGTAAAGAATGTGTAACCCTTCGTAGTAAGAATAATATGTATATGCATTAATTATTTTCTTCATATATTTGAATGCATTGAATAAAATCTAGAAAAACCTGAAGAACTCTTCAACATCATTATACTAATTTATTTAATTCAAGGGCTTAGCCAGGGGGCGGGGGGGTTTGGGGGTTCAAACCCCCTCCGAAATGTCATTTTTTTCTTAAAAACACAAAAATACTTGCTACAGAAAGCACCTGTCCTTATAAAGTCAATTACAAAAATTTCAAAACCCCCCCCCGAAATTTATTCCTATTTCAAAACTCCCCCGAAATTAATTTCTGGCTACGCCCTTGATTTAATTGTATTTCCATCAATTTTACCGGTTTATATTTCATAGTTCTCTTATATTATGCGAAGAAGCGACAGGGATTCCGAATCGAACGTTGTCGTTGTCGACAACCACACATACCCATCTGAATTCTGAATTGACGTAAATAATCCGAATGACGAATAATCTGACCGGCCGATGCTGAAATAATTCAAATAACACGAGAATCGGAGAATCGGCCTTCGTGTACTCGAGCGCCCGAAGTGCGATTCTCATAATCGCCAATGCCCGATTATGAGAAGGTTCATCGCAGCGTCAGGTGTCAGGTTATTCATCAGGTTATTTTTCATTCGAATTCTCGAATTCAAAAATCGGATGTTGCCGATTTTTTCAATAATCGAATTAACGATTAATTTTAATTCGAATTATACCATCACTAATTTTGGTTATTTGTTATTCACCTTTTAGTAGGATACACTCACCACGACCAATAGGAAAAATAGGATTAAACACAAGCACTTAGGATAAGATATTCTCTTCACTTTCCACTGTTCGGATATAGATTAGACAATTAGGATATTTATAACCTCCCTCATCAAAATCTGGTGCGCGAATGTCCATTATGCTTCTAGGGGGTGTCCCCTTGTTGAAGTATATGTCACACTAAAATGACATATACAAGGGGACACCCCCTAGAACCATAATGGAATATCCCCACCTTATTTTCATTATTGTATTCGAAATTTGAAATGATTCGAAAGGAAAGATGCTTCAAAATGAAACAAAGCTTTATAAACAATAATTTCTTTATCAACATTATTTTTACAATTATATATAATACATCTATTATAGAATCAAACAAGTAAATGATATTTGTCGAATTTTTCGAATGTGATTATAATTTAGTTAGCAGTTTTCTAAAACAAATAAGTTCAATTTGCTTCTGGAGCAAGGTTTCTCAAACTTTTGGCTCCACGAATCCCTTTTCAAGTTTCCGAATGACAGCGAACCGCTTAACTAACACATGGTGGTGAGCCCATGCCACCGTCGAATGGCAAACCCCTAGGGGTTCACATACCCCACTTTGAGAAACCCTGTTCTAGAGAAACTAAAAACCATGACACAATTCAATGAAACAAACAAAATTTTTGACCAACCATAGGTCTTTTTGGAATTTGCTGAGTTATTACAAGTTCTTAGGGGTACCTATATCTACCAAATTCCAGTACAAATATCTGAATAAAATGTCAAAATAACACTTGTATATAGAGTTAGGGATAAATTATTCGTGGGTCAACACTCATTCACAACGGTCTTTCAGTCTCATTATGATCAGAATTGTCACTTCACTAAATCACAATAACACTGATTCATCTAGGAAGGAGAAGAAACTACCACCAGTCACAATTGACAGTCAAAATCCGGTAGAATCCATCAATCTAGGTAATGACGGTCACCATCACCATTTTCTGAAAAAAGAAATAAGTATTTTTACATATTAAGTGATAGAAGATGAATATTCAAATATATTTTAAATATAAATATTCGTGATCAAGATGTCAGGATAGATCTAAATGGGTTGGTTCTATCAGAATTAAGTTTAATAAGGTATATCAATTGTCGTTCCCAAAAAATGCTTCTCACTTCTCAGTAAAATATTAACCCAATCACACTATAACTAATATCTCAGTTAATAGACTACTACTATAATAATAAAAATAATAAAATATTCAACAGTTAATACAATCATATTGTTCAGTGAGTGCATGTATTAGGTACAAATGTCTGAAACCAGGTACATTCAGGCAGTCAGTCAGAAAATTAGAAATATTTTTGCTAGGACTTATTTTACAAATATCATTCCAAATTTTCAAGGTGGAAGGATCTTTAGGGACCGAAAAAAACTTCTGTTTCAGCAAACAAGTGATGAATGGCTGATATATGAATTTTGGCAAGAATACTTAACATCTTTCGCAACAATGAAGTTGCAGAACCTGAAGCCATTTTCTTAATACAAATCCAAATATGATATTAAACACAATCAGATTTGCAGAATTGAACCTCGTATAAGTATAAACTTATCAGATCTCACCAAGTGGCCAAATTACCAACAAATATCTTCAACATCACCTGAAACGGAAATTTTTTCATTGAATTACGAAAAAAACAAACTTATCTTCACACGGGTAATATAATAACACTGGTTTTATTTTAGTATAACAATTATTATTGCTATTTGCATTTGCCACAATCTATTAGAAATATCAGGAATCAGGAGTATATTTATCAGTCTTGTCAAATTTACGAAGTCAATGAAGTCCTGACACTCATGTCATTGTCATTTATCCATTTGAACATATCTACGACAAGCGAACAAAAAAGGTAGCATACATTAATTCTTGGCGAGCACTCTCCAATCCCGTTGAAGCTGCTCCTGCTCATGCGCTCCGCTCTCCTTGTGTTGGAGATATTTTACCGCGAAATTGGCTGGAATACGATTTCTGATGCCATTCAGCTATTGTCAATCGACAACGAGTTGTCTTATTCAGAGTAATTCCTTAATATACAAGTTATTACTAATACTAACTATCCTGTTGACATCGATTGTATTTCAATCGTTTCGTTGGATTTATATTTATTATAGGTTGTGAATCGATTGGTTGTATTTCAGTGAAATAATTAAACCCAGGAATATGGAGGAGCAAAAGTAAGTTGCTTTTTAATTAATAGAAAGGAATTATAAGTATATTTACTTTTCAGCGATAACAAACTCAGTTGTCAAGTGTGTGGTAAAAATTTTGGCAGAGTATCGTCAAAGACTCGGCATTTAAAAGAATTCCACAATATTATTACCAATACCTTACGAAAACATATTAAGTGCCCAATATGCTGCGAAAATAATAAAAAACCATTTCAATTTCGAAAAGAATTGATCCACCATTTGAAGCAATACCATACGTTGAATATAGTAGAGACTACCTTGGATTTCAAGACAATTGAAGAGTTTGAAGCTTGGAGGAATCTAGATAATAGAAATATTGATTATGTTTGTGAAAAAAATTGCAAGACTAATTATGGAGAACAACGGCACTATAATTGTAATCGTAGTAATACCACAGGTTGGTTACTTATTAATGTGTTCTAAATGATATATTAATTTCTATTCTATTTAGGATTTGTCAGCAATTGTTCTGAAAGAAGAATGAAAAGGGGAGGCAGCATCAAAATATCTGGAATCTGTCCCTCAAGAATTGAAGCTAAAATCAGCAGTACTGGTAGTTATTTGAATTATTTTACTTATCCAAGGCTCATTATTTATTTTTAGGAGTGATCATATGCTTTACTGAAACACATGTGGGGCATGAGAATGAATTAAGATCTAAACGGTTGACGAAAAGTGAGCAAGAAATGCTCGTCAACAAATTGAATGATGGAGTTACTACAGATAGAATCCTCAGAGATGCAAAAATTACAAGGAATACAGAACTGAGTAGATTAAATATACTAACTCGTGGAGATTTAGCATATCTCATGAGGAAATTTAATGTTGATAAAAGGCGACATGAAGATGACATGATCGCTACAATTTTGAAAGTTCAAGAGTGGAATATCCAAGAAGAAAATCAGGTGTTTCTATTCAAACAAATTGGTGAGTGGTTCTCAAATATGTGTGATTAGTATTTTATTCATCATGTGTTTAGGTGAAAACCACCCTGAGTTGGAAAACCAAGATTTTGCTCTGGGCTTCATGAATAATCTCATGGAGAAGAAGCTCAAAGAGTTCAGTAGAATCATTTGCATAGACGGAACTCATGGGACTAACAGGAAAAACTGGGATTTAACCATAGTGCTAGTTAAAGATGAAAGGAACATAGGATTTCCTGTCGCTTTCTTACTCTCCAATAGAAGGGATCAGAAGATCCAACAAACTTTTTTCCATGCACTAAAAACCAGAGTAGGAGGAAATATTGAAGCTAAATACATCATGTCAGATGATGATGTGAAATATTACAATGCATGGACCCAAGTGATGACTACAGAAAATAAACCCAGAAGATTATTATGCACATGGCATATAATAAAAAACTGGAACCAACAAGGAAGGAATAAATTAAAAAAAATTGAAAATAAGAAAGCTATGAAGAAGGAAATGAGAAGAATCTTGACTGAGATGGACGAGTCAACATTTAGGGAGTTGAAAATAAAATATTTCAAGCACTTGGAAGAAGAAGGGGAAACTGCATTTCTCAACTATTTACAGAGGTGAGTAACAATGTTGGGACTACATCTACATCGTCATTTTGATAAATGATTTTTTTCAGATATTATTTTCAGAGCGACGAAAGGATACACATGTGGGCTCATTGCTATAGGAAGAATTGTGGAATTAATACAAACATGGCAATCGAAAGTTTGAATAAAGTTTTAAAATATAATAAACTGAAAGCAAAACAGAATATTCGGTGAGTGGTGAAATTGTTTAATAATAATTACTAAAAGTGTATGTTGAACTTTCAGAGTGGAAAAGTTGCTGGATATATTGGAAGAATTGGTAAATGACAAAATGTGGAAAAAAATAATCGAAACTGAAAGACCATCTGCTAATTCGTATCAACATAGAGTCAATCTAGAAGCACATGATCGAGCTGAAAATGTTGTCCAGCATATGGTAACTCGGTTAGATTCAGGAGAATTCAAAGTTGAATCAAGTTCAACAGGAGACAAATATTACATAATTTCATATAGTGAACTTTGCGATGAGGGATGTAGAGCTTCGTACTGTGAGAAGTGTAAAATCTGCATACACAGATTCAAATGTGAGTGTTCAGAATACGCTGTGAAAACAGCTTTGTGCAAACATATACATGCAGTTGCTTTGATCGAAAAGAGAAGCGAGTCTGTTTCAGGTGGAGATTCTGATGACTTCAACTTATGTATAGATGAACCTTCTACTAGTAAGGTCCAATACCAATCCGAAGTTGATCGTTTCTTGGAGGAAAATGAAAAAAAAGTTAATTTAAATGTTCCTAATGATGAAAGTAGTAAACGTGAGGTACCCAAGTTGTTATTGAGTAGGAAGTTTGGTAGTATTTCCAATAGCTTGTATATTTATAGATTATGCATAAAAAATTATGTGAAGATCTCAAATTAGTAGATTTTGCAAGTTTCTCTAAATTTTACAATGCTTTCTATGAACATCAGAAAAGTGCAGAAAATGTTGGATGTAGAAAAAGGAAAATTGATAAGCAATTATATTATCCATGCAAAAAGTAGAGTTAATGCAAACGTGGAAAGTAAATAATCTTTTGGTAATTTTTTATGCATTTATGTATAGTTTTGAAAAGTTCTAGGGACCCAGAGAGGTGATTGGCCAATCTTTTAGTAATTAAACAATGCATGTAGGTGATAGCTATGCTTTAACATGGGGTGTTTGGATGACAGCATGTATTATATAATAGGAGTTTTTAACAACAAATTTCCATTTTTCCAGTAGCAGAATATTTCAAAATATGGGAGTAAAAGGTCACGTAGTAATATAACATGTTTGTATGTATTTGTTGTTTTCCCATAGAGTTTCAGGTACATGTTTCTTAAATTTCCAATGCTTGTTGCTTAGTACGCTTAACAATATAAATATGCATGAAGGCCCCGATGTTACTAATATTATACCTACTAGAATGGCATGATAATTCAACAATAACTTTTAAAATGATGATATACCTAGGACTATGGAGGAAAAACCAAGAAGCATATTTTCCAACGAAGAAGTAGTATATAAGACTTTTTTTCAATGGAAAAAGTTAGTAATCATGTTTCAATTATGATCCATATGTTTATCGTCTGTGTAGTGTTTCAGGAACCGTCCATGATTATATGGTGGGGTGGTATGGTGGGCCAAACACAAAAAAAAATATTATTGCATGCTGCTTGATGTACTAATGCTTGATGCATGTAATGTAAATTTCAAAATAAATGGTATTCTTGATCGCTCTTGAAGTTAAGAATGATGTTAATATATAGTTTTATTTGAAAGTATTTCCTGTGTTTGAATTACTACTTGAGTGGTATACAATTTTTTTATTCACTTGGTAGAAAGTATAAAATATATGTATATTGGTATCTAAATAAATGATTTTCATTTTTACAATTACTTTGTTTCCGTTACCTATGAAAACCAATTTTTTCATGCATTTAACATATATTCATATTCTTGGAATACAAATTAATAAGTGGAAATGTCTGTAAACTTTCAATATTCTGAGTTAATACATAATTGCAGATATCAAATGAGTTGACCTAAAATAATTACAAAATGAAAATGATATCTAACTATAAGAAATCATTATTTATCAAATGATTTGTTACAATATAACATTATTACCATATTCCATACCTAGAGAAATTCTTATAATAATATATGCAGGATCAAATCATCTGTTCGGTGGCTAATATATATGGATGATATATGAATAAGCAATAATTCAGCTATTGAGGATGAAAGCAATATTCAAACCTGATTATGGTAAATCTAATTATTTGTTTCCCAAATGGTAAATAGCTTATATTTGTGTCCCTAGATTAGCTATATGATTTCCAGAATAATCATATGTCGTATAGTTGTTAGCATACAATACACTAATCGGTTTCTTTTCAATGGATGAGCCTTCTACAACATCTTAATACAATGAACTGTATGCTTATTGTCGCAATTTGATAGGAATTGTTCATCGTGGAAATAAAACTTACGCAAAAGGTAATGTTGATATTGATTTTTCCCTTAAAAATTATGCACTGAATTTTGAAGGAAAAGTTATTCAAGTGCACAAAATACTGCTTACAGCCGTCCATAACAGTAAGATCTCACATCCAACTAATCCATATTTCACGAGAATTTACAAATAATATCTTCGGTCCTGTCAAAATCGAAATTTGACTGAACAGCACAGATAACTAAGTATATAGATTCGACACTGGCCTTGTAACATGAAAAACACTGTTTTTAGTTCATTGGCATTCTCCAGAGGCGGGCACATCGCATGTGTCGGTATTACAGATTTCGGTTTTGGCGCGAAATTCAAATTAAGTCGGTATTTCGCTTTTGGCGCGAAATTCAAATTATGTCGGTATTTCGCTTTTGGCGCGAAATTCAAATTAATTTATTTAATGTGTATTCCGAAATGTGAGCGAAATGAGGAAAATTTCAGAAGCTTGTTCTGAAATTGTTTTCCCTCACCAATTTCTTAGAAGATTCTTGTCTTTCGTAAGAGAACTTATGTTCTGTACCGAAATATAAGAATCTTCGGGGAAATTGCTGAGATGAACAAATTTCAGAACAAACTTCTGTGAATTTTCTCACTTCTCAAACATTTCGGTGTATACATTTAGTGGTCTGACAGATCTTGTTACAATAAAAGGAAGTATGAGACAGAATTACTTTTCCAATAAATCAACGTTTCCATAAAAATCACACTGAGCCAAGTTCATTGCGGTGCACAAAACCGACTTTAAAAACAAACAAGAGAGGAAAATCATGTCAATGTTACAATCACAGGAAAACTTGAATTTGTTAAAGATTGGAAAAAATTTGCATGTTCGTATAAAACTCGGTCACATTCCATTAATTGAAAGGGTAATTGTACCTCACAATCCAGTTTGTTTCGGCCTTGTACGCCTGGAAGACAGAATAACTTTTAAATTCGAAGGAAAATAAAAGGTACTATCACACATAAATTATATATATTGATATTTTCACCACAGTGAACATATGTGAAATTAATTGTGTATAAATTATAATAAATGCAAAGAATAAAACTTTAACACTAAAAAATCAGTTTTAAGAGGGCCATACTCATCGTCGGCCCTCAAGATCAGGTATGAAAAACGAGTTCTTCGTACCTCATCTAGAGGGTCGACTATTAATGCAGCCCTAAGTTTTATTTGTTTACGTAAAATACTTTTAAGCAATTAAGTAAAACTCACAATATCATCGCCCACATTATATAGTGTGCGGTGTTGAGGTATTATAACAGTAACAAGAAAAAAATAGCTATTAACATAATTAAAACAATAGTTCTCTTGCATGTAACATGAAATACCATATGTTTATGTCTTTCTGAAATCTAATTCAATACCAGATCAACATGTATGCCCTCATCCACTTTCATAATTTATACAATTTGAATATTTCGGTATTGAAAATCGGTAAATCAAGAAGCAAATTCAAATGAGGTAAAAAAACGCTTCTGAATCATTGCTATAACGGCTGACGTAATCAAAATGTACCATCTGCTTGTTACAGCCAATATGCCGACTAGAAGCCCTCCATAGGGGGCCGTATTGCACTGGAAGAAAGTGTGAAATGGACACGAGAAGAGAATGAGAGTAGATATGACGGGCCATTATGTGCAACCAAATTTCAATGACCGTTTCCTCGTTGAATATTGAAAATTTTCACGGCAGTTTCACTTTTGCAGAATTCTTATGGATATAATACTCGATTCTAATAATAAAAAAAAAATGCATGCAAGAGACCTATTACACCCAAACCCAATATATACACAAATAAAACAAACAAAAACAGAAATACAGAAAGTATACCCACAAAGCTCTAGCTGTCTATGGGAAAAATGGTTTTCCTCAGCTGACTTAGTAAAAACTCAAATATCTTGTTCGCTCACATTATATAGTGTATGGTGGTATTATAACATATCAGTTGCTTAAGAAGTTGCAATTACAACTTTACAACAGTTGTATATGTTGTGAAATCATTCCCACTTTTGTCGTAGTAACCGTGCTACTGACGTTATAATGTACTAATTTGATACTGATTTACGTAGGCTATCGGTTTTTTGGATTGTTATATAGACGTCCATACAACCGATATTCATAACACTTTTGCTACGTGGGAAAACAAAGAATTGATTCCTGTTTAAAACAATAAAATAAAGGAGAATGCAGTACTGCTCCAGACAAAAGATCACCTTCAAATATGCTAACCATTTGAGGCCAGGATTCTTTTTCAATCTGCTCTGCTCTGTGCTCCATCCCATCCTAGCGTATGTCCCACATGACTATCCTTAACTGGGGCATCTCCAGGACCAAACTGAGGAAATAATAATAAATAATAAATAAATAATAAAATTTTTGGTATAGGACATATATATTGTGGAAAATGTACAAGCATTTAAAATTTAAAAGAAGATCCTCTCATTACTATTGCTATTCAAAGCAATCATGTCATCACTCCAACATTAGTATTATACACTTACTTTTATGAGTTCTTGGCTCCATAATATTTTGCGTTCCTTTAGACAGTGACATTTGTAGTTGGTAAATATCGGTTTTTGAAGTTGATGGTTGGTTCCATACATCATCAAGAACTTTTGAGATACCTTCAAAAGAAAGATGAACTGTTTTATATTTCTTAGAATTTCACAAAAATTTTAAAAACAAATTCAAATTATTGTTGTCAATGTATAGCTTACCTGAAACACCAAGTGTAGGAACTGCATGCATAGGGAGCCTTCTTCTTCCTCCTTCTATCTTGTAACAGTCTCCAAATGTGCATGGCATACATAATGCCTGTTATAAATCTGGTCAATCAACAGATAATATTTCCCAATCACTTGGCTTGATAATGTCGATCCACGTTTTAAAAAGACTTGGATTGTTTTTAGGAAATCGATGTCTCATGCTAACATTATCCTCACAACCATATACACAACATTTGATCCATTTTCCCATTTTTACGATAAATTTCCAAACACGAGCTCGTCACTTACCAATCGATATTTTGGCTGAACCTCTTCGGTCGAAGGTGCGAATTCAAATTCACTTCAATTTCTACCTGAGTAAACAGTAATTTGGTTTACCTGCCATAGAAACGATCAGGTATCTTATCGGTATTCTATGGATCCAAGTACACATATTTCATCGGAATAGTTATAATATAAAATTGTCCACTCAATAAAAATATATTTATTTGAATAATTTTCATAGTTGTAAACAAGGTTCGTTGACACTTTCAGAAATTAATGACAAATCCATCACATTCTGAATCACTGTAATTCTGAACGCGCAACAGAGTCATCTATCGGATCTCATCCCATGGAAATCATGGAATTTGCGCAGGCAGAGACATCTCTAGAATGCCAATGAACTAAAAACAGGGTTTGGGGTGGGGGAAAGAGAGTGTCACGACCCTGCTGAACAGTCTATTCAAATTTCGTCCAAGATATTTGTAAACACGCGTGGCGCATGAGCACGAGCAGCTTCTTCGGGATTGGAGGGTGCTTGCCAAGAATTAATGTATGCTCAAAAAAGGTGGGGACGTATGTCCATGTTTCCACTTTTTGTACTCTCGCTTCACCCCCCTGGTCCTCCAATGTCGTGTCAACTGTCAGAACTGCACGTAACCCATGAACGCATTGAACGCAACCTTTCTTGAGAATTGAGATATGATTTATGATTTTCAAATTTCGCTCCTTTCCTTAGCTTCAAGTCAATCAATTCAAGTATTAAATTTATCAGAATCAGGAATCAGACCTTCTAGTCCTTCTACGTTAATTATACCATCTAATTCATATAAAAATAAACCATTTTTATCTTCTTGCGTTCCTTCATTGACAATAAAAAGAGTTAGTGGTTATGGGAGCAAGTGAGCAAGATAGAACGGAGAACGGGAAACAGTTCACTACACAGAATATACCCTAGAATCTAGAATATACCCATAGACAAGATATACTATAGATGGGCCACTCTAGCCTTATTTCGGTTCCTTGCTACACTAGCGGTGCCGGACGGGAATTATTTGAAGTTCGAACGAGCGGGAAATTCAAATATATCTCCCATATATCCTATATTCTATTATATTGCATAATTATATTCCATAACACTGCCAAACACAAAGTTGACGAATTATCGTCAACCTGGCATTTGACAATGTTTTTGGAACAATGGTTTTCGCTGTAATCGAAAGAAAACAAATGAAATCCCAAAACTCTCTTTAATAAAATTATATTCAGATTCATGAATTTAAGTTCAACATTTCATGTGAATTAATGTACATGTATATTAGAAAAAGAAAGAATATCAAAATCAAAAAATACATTTGGCATGAAAATAAAATTTAGTGTGACATATTTGAAAAAACAATTATATAGCTTATGCGAGAAACACTTTCTTCAATAAAATTATCCTTATATACTTTCAAATTTGAAGGAGCAATTCAATGTTGTCAATATTCACAATATTCATTTGGGAAAAAAAATAAATGTGAAATATAATATAAAAAAATTCGAAAATAACAGACATTTGGGCAAATTGATAAGCACTCTGTTCCGAGGAACAAGAGTGTCAAAACAGATAGCATTATATACAACGTAATGTGGAAAACATTTTCTACATGAAAATCATCTCTAATCCATACCTTTGAATATGAAAGAGCGGTTGAATAAATGGCTGCCTTAATTCCAATATTCATTTACAAGGACAAAATCCAATGTGAAATATAGTAAAAAAAAATGGATATCATTATGCACAACATAATGTGGAAATATATTCTACTTCAATATACATTTAGAAGGTCAGAATCAAATTAGAAATATAATATAATAAAAAAATTGATATCATTATGCACAACATAATGTGAAAAACATTTTGTACGTGAAAATCACCCAGTTGTTTCTCTATATATAGCCTATTTATAGCAGCTACATTTGCAAAACCTTGATCACAAATAAGTGCCACGACATGAGGTCTAACAATATCTTCAAGAAATTTGGAAAGATCATCACGTTTCATTCCACCATGATTGAAGAAATAAGCTAGGGTTGTTTGTTTCTATTTATGAAAAACTCCCCTAGCCATGAAGACCATAACCTTGTCTGCAATATTAGAAGAACAATTTCCTGAAAGTCCAATATCTTGGAAGCCTTCGCCTTGTTATATTGCAGAGAAGGCTCGATCGACATTTCATCAAACAAACAAAATGGAACAAAATTTTTGCTTCTCATCCATTCTCTCAAGCTTGAGTTTAATTGAATCCATAACGCTAGAATTGATACGTTCTGAAATCAACTGAATGCAATAATTTTAACAAAGTTTTTCTGTTATCAACCGCAAAAAAGAATTTTCTCATTTACAGTATAACGCCTTCTTTGGGTTTCAAGTTTTGAGACTGGATAAAATGAGAGCTTGTTGTGTTCATCAAGTGTCGGAAAGAATGGCATGCATAACCTAGCTCTTTGACTACTAATTTCAGGCCTATATTCTTTTCAACAATCCTTATTTTGCGGTTCAATACAGTTTAAATTTTATATATTTCCATAGCCTCTGGGGAGAGCTGGGAGAGTCTTCCTTTCCTACATCCCCTTCTCGTTTTTCCTGAAAAGAAATTATAACAATTCAATTTTATATATTCATTTTATATTAGTACATAAAATAAGTTACGTGGGGTAGCAAGCATTTGTGGTTCCACTTCGGCCACATAGTGAACTCCTTGGACACCCAGGAATATACATGCATATTCATGCAAATCATCAAGGATTTTATATCATGGATAATATCAACATATATATCATATTGAAATTTACAACTTTAAATGAAATAATATCAATAAATGGAAATCTTAAATGAACGTGAAGTTCCTGCTTGCTTTCGAATGGAACTACTTATTTTTTCACAATGGCATGTGGATCTAGTAATAGGAATTCAAATATCAAAGAATTGCATTAATTATACGAGGACGCATATCAAATTTTCAAGTCATATGAAAGCAGACATTCATAAAGACTTCAGGTTTCTGAATCTGCATATTTAACTGAGATTATGTGCAAGCTCCTGCAACCATTATCATTCAAGATATGAACAATATAATGAAAAAATTCCATTTACCTTGTATTCCAACATCCATTGGCAAGCATAGCGAAAGAATGACACCAGGTGGTATAACAACTTGCACCCTGATATTTGTTATAAATTTGGACGGATTGAAATAGCTGGAACAAATGTCGTGGTGTTCTTAGATTAATATTTTAGCTTTAGCAATCAAGTCCAAGCGTCCTGTTCCTTCTAGCCATATCCGCTGAAAACGATGATATAAAAGTTTTTTGGATATATCAAAATATCAATAAAGTAGGTTAATAATTAAGTACTTTATTGCTCATATATACAAACACTAACCCCACAACAAATAAACAATCGTATGCAGGTCAAAAAAAGAGATTTAATATGTATGTTCCATTTTCTATTCACTATTTTGTTCTTATTTTTGTATAAGTAATTTTAGTGGGTATTTTCTGGCCCTTTGGTCAATATCGTCTAGATGAAACAGATTCAAAGCATCTTGTGATTCCTTTAGTCGATTGAAATAGTTTTTATGCAGTGAGCAATAAAGTACTAAGAATACCTAAACCTAAAAAGGACTTACCTTATCATCTTTCGGAAGCCTGTGCAACTTACTCACTTTACTTGTATTCTTACAGTTTTTTACCGAACATCAAACATTGATATTTGAAAAAGTTTATTTTACAACACACGAATTTCACCAAAACTATGCAAAAGTAAAAACAAACGGGCCAGTGGCCAGTAGCGGACAGCTGATAAAGTATCACGTGGTGTCATCACGTGATCCACAAATCGCGAAGGCAGAGACATCCTCAAAATGACTGGAATTATTCGAACTATTTCCACGGACCAGACTTTAGTGAGAGAGTTTCCACCCCATGAATATACCTAAGGTATATTCTGTGGTTCACTAGTTCAGTAAACAAACCCGACACCCGATAGACTTACGAAAAATCATTATTTTTATTAAATTTTCACGTTGTGTTTACTAATACTAAATGACTTGAAACTACGATAGCCGAAAAGACAAGATCCTATTTCCAAATGACGAAATAACAGGCCTATTCAGGAATAAGCGGACCAAACAGAACGTCGTCCCTCTCCGTTAAAATAAACAATAGCATCGGCTTGGCAATAATTAACTTGCCGGATTAGTTTTACCAAGCCGAAAATATAACAATGAAGACCAGCGAGTGATCTTTCAATGATAAATATTGCTGGGAAAATGCTGCAAAACTTCAATAAACAATTCATTTTTAGTATTGTGTTGGTTTATTTAGTGAACTCTGATGTTTCAGCAAATGATCAGGACTTTTCTGATGCAGGTAGATAATTTTTCACTGTTTTTCTTGTAGTATCCGCATTCATCATAGCAATTCATACGTATTTTAATCATCAATGTTACTATTTTAATATTTTATGCTGTTACAGCCAAATAACAAAACAATGGGTTTCATAAAATGAATATTGATTGAATATTAATAAAAAAAGATGGAACTGTTATGTGTTTTCTGTTGTGTTCATACTTTATGTAAACATTCAATCAAAGTTTTATTAGGTAATTAACAATTGCATGTGTAGAGATTTCTAAGCTTTCGATTGTTTGCCATCCAACTTAGGACAAATAAATATACCATAGTATGATACTATACATGTCGGTGTAACCTGGTATGATTGAGTTGTTTAGTAGAAATTTCTCATTAGCATTATATTCGTCAAACTTCCATAAGATATATCAACTGAGTTGCTCAAGTAATTTTCGTATCTGTATGCATTATTGGTATAGAAACAAACAATATTCCAAATAAAGCCGACCAACATGTATGTAGCTACACCTTAGTTCCAAATTGTATGGGCAACTTGTCAAATAAAATAATAAGATATAAATAAATAAGTAAATAAATATTCCAAATAAAGCCGACCAACATGTATGTAGCTACACCTTAGTTCCAAATTGTATGGGGAACTTGTCAAATAAAATCAATCGTGTGAATATAATATTTATGTTTGCTTTCGGCTATTTATTTTGTAAATAGAGATCACCTTCATTTCCAAAATATCTAAGAAGTAGTTTTGTAATTGACTCAATATAGTTTTTTGTATTGCTCAGTAAATAATTTTGATAATTGAGCTCGCTTTTTTCGACTTATACGATTCATTCAGAGAATCAAATAAAATCTTAGGTAGGTACCAAAATATCGGTTTAACTCAAATTCGAAATTTGCGAGTTATAGCACTTTTCCTCTGATCAGCTCAATTATATGTGAAATACAAACATACAAATTAACTATATGTACCTACACAGATCAACATTGCAATGTCTTGGAGAAAACATTCCTCCAAAAATTAGGTCTTACTACTTTTTATACCTTGCTCTAATATTTGAAATGCTATAACAATACATTACTAATAAACTGATAAAAATACTCCTTTGGAATTCCCTTCCAAAAAATTCACACATGACATGACTAACGTTTGAAGATATTCTGCAGATATAATCATAGATAAATTATTAGTCATAACTAGATCAACTTCCATTAACAAGGGCAGATTAATTCTGATAACTTCGAACCCTAACAGAAATGATGTTAGTTCCTTGTGGTAAAGTACCAGAGTGAATTGAATAGATTAAATGAAACATTTTTTTAATTTTCTTGATAAGAATTATGTACCTATACGACAACAAAAGTCACCATTTGGGGAATATAATTGTTTCCCTATTATTGATGAATCAAGCAATGTTTTTATGAACTATGATCTTGCCACACCAGAGAATATGGTTAGTGTTCTCACTGTTCTCAAAAAAAAATAGATAGTAGTGTTATATCTTTCTTTTATGTACATAGTTCTGCGATCAAAGATAAAATGAAGCATGCATTATATGTTGTATCTCAGTGGAATGTCTTCCTCGAATGAAATTTGTATTTTTAGGTTGGTAAATCTATAAAACTACTCCTATGTTTTAAATATCTTAACATCTCTCAGAGGGGTCTTCCCAGAAAACAATGTTGTTTTAGGAGTATTTCAGTGGAATTATTGTATTTGTAACAAAAGCTTCAAAACTGGAAATTTATAATAAGTGTGATTTAGATCGAATATTGATGCTGTAGAGAGTTAATTCAGGAAAAAAAAATTGGAAAAGCACTGACGCTAGGTCAGTCTGCTTTAGCGCGCTTGTTCAATTCTTAGCCAGAGTGGTCACGCTTCCTGGAAAGAAATAATATATTTTCCATTGTGCAATCAATAAAGATCCGATCGGGTTTAAATCTTGAACTTTGTTTCAGAATGAGGTTTTGAAAACTCTTGCAAAATTTCAGCGAATTTTTTAGTGATATGATTCCGAGTATAATTCTCACGAAATGTTGCATAAATCTTCGTGTCGGTTTTCGACCAGATCAGTATTTTTCGAGTTATTGAGAAAAGAAGGCTATAACCCCGAAACCATTGGGCGGATTTTTCCCATTTAAGTACCGAGATACATATGCCCCAAACCTACCCCGCAAATGTCAACTATCTAACTCATCAATGGGTCATTTGCACGAATCCAATAATAGAGACAATCCACTAAGCCACGACATTTCCGAAATATTTGAAATCATTCTATTTCATTGGAATGGTTTAAGGGCAGTGAATGGGACAATCCAATGCAGTGGATAATCTTTATTTACATGAGGCCAATATTCATTTCCTTAGGGGATTGTCTCGGCTATTGGTCTGGTGTAAATGGTCCATTTTCATTGGAATGGCTTGCGGGCAGTTGATTGGACAATTCAATGAAGTGGATTGTCTTCATCTACACTAGGTCAATACAGGATTGGCTTAGTGGATTGTCTCGGCTATTGGCCTCGTGTAAATGGACCATTCGTTGAGAGAGTTTTCGTACCTATGGACGGATATAATTAAGTGGGTCGTCGGATTATTGATCAGTGAGTCGAAACTAAACGTTTAAGACCATCTTCGGCTAAAAAATTTAAAATTACAGACACTTTGCGATCCTCATGAAATTCGTCTTCACGAAAGTCTTCGTGTCGGTATTTTTCAACTAACTACCAAGTTTCAATTCGATCATATCAGGATTTGAGTTATTGAGAATCAAAATTTCAGATGGCTTGAACTCCAATACCACTCGGTGGATTTTGTCCATTAACGAAGTCAACCGAGATATTTATGCCCCAAACCTACCCTGTAAATTCAACTCTCAAACTCATTTCGTTGGAGAATCGAAAGTAATCGTACGGACGGACAGGCAAAAATTTAGAGAATTACAGACGTTTGGGCAAAATTATATAGTTCAGGCCTCACTCCATCGAAGACTCATTGCATCGAAAGTTCACTGCATCGAAGATTCACTCCATCGAAAATGACGCCCACTTACTCCTGATTCGCCGAACGTGAAATCTACTATATCGATCGTCTTCTTCCGTAGTTTCGCTGGATGAGAGGTAATTTGTTTCATTGAGTGTACATCAACAAAGCGGAACATGTCTAACCCAGGGGTCGGCGGCTCTTTGGATATGAAGATGTGGGTCTTTAGTTCCATAAGCAAATAGTATTTATTCTTATGAATAAATAGATTAGTTTTTTTTTCAAAAAACTTCATTTATGAAAGTACTATTTATTGTTTGCAAAAACAATTTTTCTGCCTCTTTTTAAAACTTTGAAATGTTATTTGTGAATTGTAATTTTTGACTCTTCTGACTCAAAAGGTTGCCGACCCCTTGTCTAATCTAAAATTTGAAATAATTGAAGGATGAATGTGTTCAACTGACTGCATTATCTGTTAACATCAGAGGCAGTACATACAGCATGTCTATCGTCCAGAGGAAAATTACTGCAGGAGTTTGAACTGAAGAAAACTATTTAATTGATTTTGGCAATATTATACATTATAAAACGTATATTAAGTAAGAATCTATTTAACTGGAGTGTCATATCCTGATTAGAAATAAAATTGAAATCTAAATATGAAATTCGTCAAGAAGAAAAAAGCATCGGGTTGAATTGCTCCTTAACATCGAAGTCGAAGGCATTTCCGCTGAATTGGAATGATGATAAAATAGTATAACAATCGGAGAAGAAAAGGAATTGTATTTAAAACATATACTGTACAGGGTGTCCCAAATTCGATGTCCATTGATGAAATCTCGGAATCTACAAACGCTATGTGAAAGCGAAGTTCACTTTCTCGATTTTGAGGACGAATTAAATGCCGAAAACCATTTGTCGATATCGCTGATCGTTTTCGAGATACATACTGATTTCGAATTTTCACCAAAATACAATTTGATCTGTAACTGTTTTCTTTATGTGAATTTTTCGATCCTTTGAAAACAAGTTTTTGTTCATTTTTACACTGATTATTATGCGTTTATTTCGATTCATGCATGCAGATTCGTTACGGAGATAATGGCGAATCATATGATTTTTCTTATGGTACACACTATATATTCTCATTCAGTTTGATCACATTTTCAATTTTACTTACGAATATTTATAATTTTTCTTTTCAAGATATTACGAAATTCAAGTTGCGTATGAATTGATTCTTGATATATTCGATGAATCAACTGAAAATTTAATTTAATTTTCGAAAAAAAGGGAAAATCTTTCTAACATATTCATTAGTATCACTGGACTCGTCGCTGGTGATGTTTTCTTCTTGACAAATTCCTGCACGTTACAAAACTCAACTTATAACGCACATGCGCGGGTACAAAGATTTTCCATAATGGTTCACTAATTCAAAATTGTCGAACACATTCATCCTTCAATTATTTCAAATTTTAGATTAGACCAGGGGTCGGCAACCTTCTGAGTCAAAAGATTAAAAAATTACAATTTACAAAATTCCAAGGTTTTTAAAGAGTCAGAAAAATTATTCTTGCCAACGATAAATAGTTTTTTCATGAATAAAGTTTTATGATAAAACAACGAATCTATTTATTCATAACAATAAATAATATTTGCGTATGGAACTAAAGAGCCCCAGCTTGAAATCTAACGAGCCGCATGTGGCCGACCCCTGGCTTAGACAAATCAGATTGCGCTTTGTTTGCGTACACTCAATGAAACAAATTACCTCTCATCCAGCCAAACTACGGACGAAGACGATCGATATTGGAGATTTCACGTTCGGCGAATCAGGAGTGGGCGTCATTTTCGATGGAGTGAACCTTCGATGCAGTGAACTTTCGATGCAATGATTCTTCGATGAGCCCTACTCGTTCAAGGGAACAAGCGCGACAAAAACGGTGAATAGCTGATGGTTTGTATACAATTCGCAGCGGCGCGTTCGTACCAGGGCGCTATATTTCTGTATATTTCGAATATTTAACCGAAAACTATTTCATTGGACTGATGAAGAATAAAATGTCAAATTTCTTCACGCTCGGCTGACAATTAAAAAGCATGATAGCTAACTTTTGAAATAACTATTATATCTCAGAAACTTAAGGTGGGTTTATAAAGCAACGAGGAACTAGAGCGCCAAGAAACAAGTTTCGTATGACAATTGCCCAAAACAGGTTTAAAGTACCTACAAATAGTAGATATTCCATAAAACATGTATGAAAGAAGAGTAAAGTAATAATGAAAAATTACCTTGTAATCGATCAAAAATTTCTTGATCTACGTTCACCAAATTTTCTCCTCTCTCGAACTACAGAATTATGCTTTCAATATTAACGTAATATTTTCAAACATTTTTGGGTGAGGTTCCCGTTGCATCGCCAAAATACGAGTATTTCAACACCAACATAATATTTTTGGAGTTATAATATTCCCTTCCGTCAGTTCCGTCATTAAGTGAGAGAACTGTGCATTCTATGTCTATGGATGAAAAGCAATCTCACTTCACTCATATCTCTTACTTCATGTTCCGTTCCGAAATGTAAGACTTTTTTGAGAAAAATTAATTTCGGAGCAAACAACTGAGATTTTTCTCACATCGCTCACATTTCGGAATACACTTTATTCTCATAATTCTTCGATAGCTGAAAGGAATTAGACAATGTCATGTGTCTGGAAAATAAGTTGACATTATGACAATTCATACATAGAATAATTATATCATTCTGTGAAAACGTAGAAATACGATTTATTATTGAAATTTTGAAAATCATATCTCCGAAAGTATTAGCTTGTTAGAGTTAAAAATGATATCATTGGATTCTTATGGTAAAACTGCTTATTGAAAAAAAATTAATTTGGAATTTGTTATGTAAAAAAAATTTTTTTTTTGTTACTCCGAAACCATATGTCCGATTTTGCCCAATAGCGAACTTAGTCGAGATATTTATCTCCCAAACCTACTCTGAAGATTTCAACTGTCTAGCTCATTCCGTTCGAGAGTTATCGTGCCTACGGCCGGCCGGACAGAATTAATTTCGACCACGGATTCTTGATCAGTGAGTCGAACCAAATCGTTTAAGACCATTTTCATCGAAAAATTCGTACAGACATTTGGGCAAATTGATAAGCACTCAGTTCTGAGGAACTAGAGCGCCAAAAAGTGGGAAAGCCCTGTTTACAAGAGCTTTGGCGCTTTTGTTCGAACAAATCATCCGCCGTATTCACAAAGCATTGTTAAGTGTTTCAATCTCCGTTAAGTCCTACCGGAGGACCTCAGTTAAGGATAAATATGAATCGCAACCTCAATTAAAGTATTTAACGGTGGTGAGACAGGCCTGTTTCACGTTAATTTACACGTTAACTGAGGTTGTGATTCTTATTTATGCTTAACTGAGGACCTCATTCAGGACTTAACGGTGATTGAAAGATTTGTGAATACGGCGGATGCCGCCGTCACAAGTCAGTTTGGGGAAGATAGCGTTGTTTCCGAGTTGAAGTGTGCATACCGTGGCCCTGGGGCTAATTTTGAAATTGATGTTACCCCTTACGGGCATTTTTCGTTATGCGCATGAGCAGACGATAAGTGAATTAACTGCTGAAGTCTTCGTCTGAGAGGATTGGGGATTTGAGGTGCAGGATGCTATTCCTCCATAGAATCCCCTTGGAAGTGTCTGAGCATACGTGGATTGGAGCAGTGATATATCCTGAACCAATGTTGTTGAATACTCAAAATTTTGTGTGAAGTGTTATTTTCAGGGGACTTTAAGCCACGAGTAGATTGCGTATGCGCAGAGGAGACGTTTGGATTGAATGGTTCATGTTGGGAGTGGTTTGCGTCTAGCGGTGATGGATTTGGTGCTGAGCCGTCATTTTAAGGTTTTAAGAGAAATTTCATGGCAATTATGTGCACGGACGAGTCAGTTTCGGGGAAATAGCGTTGTTTCCGAGTTGAAATGTATGTATCGTGGCCCTGGGGCGAATTTATAAATAACTATATTCGGTAGATCTATATCAAATTACGTTCGGATTTGGAGAAGAGGCAATTGCGTTCCTAACGGAGGTCCCATAACCGCATTTCTTTTCGATCTACGGTAAAGCTAAAGTTAGTTTTACACGGCGAAGAATTTCATGAATTTCTTTTCGAAGTTCTTGCGAAGACTCCATGAAGAAACATCAACTTGACGTGAAGTTACTTAAAGAAGAACTTCACGAAATTAGAACTTGTTCTATTTTATCATCAAGTTTCTCGTGAAGTCAGGGGTACAAACATTTGTTTCATCCCACAAATTATCGGAAAAGCTTTAAAACATGAACTAGTGGTCCAGTGGTCGTTGAGGTTGTTTTTTGGAAGTTCTAGTTGTGCTTTGTGGTAGAAAACGAGTGAAGTTCAGAATCGAGCTGCAGCTGCTTTTTTTGTCGTCTGGATATTTGCTAGGTTAGAAGTTTACAGTTGGTATCAGTGTTATTTGACATTTATCTTCATGAATTTCTTCGCCCGTGTAGAACGACACACTTCATGAAGATATTCGCGAATAAATTCATGAAGAACTTTGCGAAGAAATTCATGAATTTCTTCGCCGTGTAAAACTATCTTAGCAGCCAAACTGTATTGATAGCCATATTTGTTAAAGGAACTTGAAAAAATAAAAAAAAGCACTGACATGAAATCAGCACTCTTTGGCGCGCGTGTTCACGGTGGCTAATTTGAATTGAGTGATGAGTACTTCAAGCTCAGTGGATTGAGTGAGCCGGAGATAGTGGACACCATTCACTTTCGGTTCAAAAATTAACAGTGCTGTATCTAAGCTGCCATAAGGATAGAGTAACAATGTTGAAAAAGAACACAACTGACTCTCCTTAGTCGCACAAGCTCCTAGAAGATTCTGAGGGATCTCCTTGGGAAAGACTTGGCAGGGTCAGTATAATCATAATCATGTTTATAGCACGCGTGCCAAATGTAGATTGACTTAACAATGAAAGAAAAAGTGTAAAAAAGCATTGACATGGGGTCTATCTGCTTTGGCGCGCGTGCTATAAACATGATTATGATTATACTGGCCCTCCCTAGTCTTTCCCAAGGAGATCCCTCAGAATCTTCTAGGAGCTTGTGCGACTAAGGAGAGTCAGTTGTGTTCTTTTTCAACATTGTTACTCTATCCTTATGGCAGCTTAGATACAGCACTGTTAATTTTTGAACCGACAGTGAATGGTGTCCACTATCCTTTGGGTAGATCTCCGGCTCGCTCAATCCACTGAGCTCGAAGTACTCACCACTCAATTCAAATTAGCCACCGTGAACACGCGCGCCGAAGAGTACTGACTTCACGTCAGTGCTTTTTTAATTTTTTTCACTTAATTTTATCTGAATTCTCTGAACTGATTACTTCGGAATATCGCACAGATAATTTAAACTGCAATTTGACTGGATTTCAAAATTTATCTTTTTCAGCATGTAAAAATTCATCTCATTTAGATATGAAAAACGATTAGTGGACCTAATAACGAAAGGCTGTGTGGTCCCATTCAAAATTGATGATGCTGGCCACAAACCTATTGCAGTTAATTTATTTTGTTTGCGTCAAGCGGATGCGTCAATATCCTTTCCGAGGAGGAAACCTTTTATAGCAGATAGACATAACAGTATTTGGTTTTCCCAGAAAATTATTATCAAGATTTGCATAGGGTATCGCCTCATAAAGAAAGGTCTTCAACACATTTTTTACATTATACATTATACGGATTCTCACTATTTGTGATCTGTTCAGATTTTCATCATATTTTTGCGCGTATGTTCTGGGGAACATCGCGTTATCATTTTGCCCAAATGTCTGTAATTTTCGAATTTTTTGCCGAAAATGGTCTCAAACGATTGGGTTCGTCTTCCTGATGAAGAATTCGAGGTCAAATTTGAGTCTGTCCGGCCGAATGTTGCCACGATAACTTAAGAATGGAAAGAGATGGTGGCTTGAAATTTTCAGGGTAGGTGGCGCGTCCCAATACGACTGAGTTCGGCAATGGGCATAATCGGCCCAACGGTTTCCGAGTAATAATTTTGTTTTCCACCAATACAAATCCGATCGAATTGACACTTGGTGAGTAGTTGTAGAATACAAACCTCAGGACGTTTGTGAAATTTTGTGAGAAATGTATCACTTGAAAATTTTTAAAAAATTATAAAAAAAATATTATTTATGTTACGATAACCTGAGAACGGAAAGATATAGCGACTTAAAATTTTCAGGTTTGGTTGCGCATCTGAATGCGACATTTGAGTTTGTTCATGGGCATAATGAGCCAAACGGTTTTGTTTCAGTTATACCAATCTGAAATTTGGTTGGTATTTCCTCAATAACTCGAAAAATACAAAACCGATCCAATTCAAACATGGTTATTATTTGTAGAATGCCAACGCGAAAATTCTTGAGAAATTTCCTGAGGATCGTATCACTGAAAAATTTTTAAAAAATCATTGAAAAAAATTCTATATATTACAAACTATTCGTCCAACATCGCTGAAATTTTGCGAGAGCCTTCAGAACCTAACTCTACTACCAAGTTCCAAGTTTGAACACGATCGGATCTATATTGTTGGAGATCCAAGCAGCCTTGTGTGAGTTCAAAAGCCGGATGGGTGACCGTTGCCTCGATAACTTTCGAACGAAAAGAGTTAGTGACTTTCGTGGTAGGTTGCGCATCTGAATGGGAGGGTTAAGTTCGTTTTTGAGCATAATCGGTCCAACCGTTACGGAGTTATACCCACCTGGAATATTATTTCCTAGATAACTCATAAAATATAGAGTCGATCAAATTGAAGTTTAGTAACTAGTTGTAGAATATCGACATGAAGAGTAGAATGTTTTGTCCATTCTCCTTTATTGGACACTTGGACAATTTACCATGGTAAGTTCGATCCAATTTTCCAATACAGGAGAATGGACAATGGAACATACGCGCAAAAGCTCCTGACTTCCATATAAATCGTTGATTAGGTTTTGATAATAGTATATTATATAATGACTATAATATGGCTGTCCTTATTAACTCGAGACGAATAACGAAAATTTTGCGAGAGGGTGAAGGGTTCATGGAATATATCTAAATATTTTATTAAAAGTCGATTTTCCCTTTCAAATGAATACATAGGTACATCAATTTCACATTCTACGATCATAGAAGATACTGATAAGAAGTATAAGTATATTCCAAAACGAAAGGGGGTCAATTTATGTCGAAACTTAGGAAAACGGATGATATCAAAGGGATATTGGATTAAAACTGTCTAATGAAGATGATTAAATCATGAATGAAGAGTAGGTAATTATTTTTATAGAAAAATTGTTTTCAGGTACCTGCTAGCTCTGGGTCAGCTATATAGTGATTTATATTTCAAAACTGGAAAATAACCGAAACTACTCAAATATTTGGAGTATTGAGATTTATGATGAAATATAATCCGCCGTATTCACAAAGCGTTGTTAAATATTTAAATCTCCGTTAAGTCATAACTGAGGTCCTCAGTTAAGGATAAATATGAATCGCAACCTCAGTTAAAGTATTTAACGTTGGTGAAATAGGCCTGTTTCACGTTAATTTTGACGTTAACTCACGTTGGAATTCTTATTTATCCTTAACTGAAGACCTCAGTTAGGACTTAACGGAGATTGAATGCTTTGTGAATACGGCGGAATGTGGATTAAGATCAAAATTCGTATAATCAGACCTATTCTGTTTGCGTATTGCTATAAACATTGCTATTCAAGTCATATTGCTATCCTCCTAATTTTTAACAATATGGCTGTGGTATTAAGTATTCGGTTCGGACTGATATAGCAATGTTGGTTATCAATTTTCTCCCAGCAATATTGCTATCAAGTAGGTCAAAATTCATTGATTTCAGAGCTGACAACACTGTATTTCATAACTTTTATGTGAAATAGAAGAAGAATTCAACTTAATTGATAAACATTTCGTCCGTTTTTCGGTGGTTATTGGTAATTCCTAAGCAAATATATAAAATGTCACGAAGGTGTAAAATTAACTATTTATGAAACTAACAAGATGGAGTTATTGATCAATTTTCAGGAAACGCAAAGAATATTGATAACCGCTACCATGACCGAAAAATTGAAGACTTGCAAGCACCTAAAAAGAACATTAAATTTTAATTTTTTCCGACCGTCAGTCAGGCTTCGAATGCACACTTCTAAGTGAAACGGAACAGTATCTCTCCTAGTTTTCTCCTGAACAAATTCCCTCAGTTCTTCAATTAAATCTAAAGAAGTCGTCTTTGTATTAAGGCAGAATTATTTTTTTTAAGGTGCAGTTTCATCATAAGAATCCATTGTTTTCATTTTCAACTCTAACAAGCTAATACATTCGGAGATATGATGTTTCAAAGTTTCAATAATACATGGTACAAATTACATACTGTATTCACAGAATGTGAACACAGAATCTGTCTGTGATCACTATTCATAAATGTCATATTTTCTAACTATTAGAGATTGTCAATTCGAAGTTGTTATTTTCTCTTGGAAAGCAAGTATTCGTTTCTTGAATTTGTGAATATATACAAGACTGTTGTGATGTAGTTTATGGAGGCAATAGGAAAGAAGAACATAATGGAATCATCAAAAGAAATTACTGTTTGTTGACCACTGAGGTTAATATTACCTTTTACTTCCTTAAGTAGTGAGACATGTTTCTATATACGGTATTTTCATAATGTTGCTAGCAAAAAAAACTGAAATATGGATCTACATTTGTGTATCAATCATTTTTTCTTGAGTTAAGGTTCATAATACAGAAAAGAATGTGTTAGTGGTATCAACTATTGAATTTTAAATTATGAAAAGAGGATAATATTTTATTAATAAATTTTGAACTATTAAAATAATTTGTTCGTAATCCACTACCTACTCAAATATCAGGAATAAATGGACAATCTGCTATGATTGTCTCCAGCCTTGCTCTAGACATTTCGATGATACTTTCCTTAGGTATTTCGAGTTGTGAAAACTATGCACCGAGTGTAATTTGTAACAACCCATTCCACGAGGTTGAATCATTGCAGATTGCTCATTCAATCTTGATAAATAAATTTAATGTCAATTTTTGAAGCATTGAGGCATTGAAGCATTGTAGATTGCTCTTTTTTTATAAGATAATTTTTGAAGCATTTTTTTAAAATTTAATATCTTTCATGATGTATTTCTATCATAGGAATCCATTGATATAATTCCCAACTCTGAGAAACCAATACTTTTGGAGATATAATTTGTCTGTTTGAACAAGAGCGCCAAAAAGCTCCTATCCACAGGGTTTGAACCAATTTTTTTCAATCCAGTCAGTCTTCGAATGCATATCTCGAACTTAAAAGAAGCAGTATTTCCCCTAGTTTGCTCATGAACAAATAAATAAATGAATAAATTCCCCTCAGCTCTTCAATTAAATCAGAAGCATCAATCTTATTAAGGCTGAATAGTTTGAGAACTCTGTTTACAAATAGAAGGGATTGTTAGTGTCAGAACTAAGTCTTAGAAATTTCCTTAAAATGGAGTATTTTAAAGTACTTTTTTCTACAAACGTCAAAAAATGACAAGGTTCGCGCATTGAAAACAATATGCGAAGTGACCCTTTTTTTCATTTTCCTTCGTTACCATGACACCGTGCGCGAAGTAGTGTGCGAAGTACTTACTTCGCACACTGCATGTAAACTATATGGAGTTTTTATATTTTAACCTTTATGTTCCTCAATCAAACAAAGAAATGCCATTTTATTTTCATAGTTACAGTATTTACTTGATTTGGAAAAACATTTTAAGCCAGTTCAATACTATTTTTCATATTAATCTATGCATGTTACTTATTTTAGAACAATATTTATGGCGTTTGTAGAAAAAATTTTGTTTGCATCTCATGCGCGAAATACTTTGGTGATCTCGACTATTTTTTTAACTCGGCTGCGCCTCGTTAAAAAAATCAGTTCTCGATCACCAAAGTAGCATTTCGCGCACTAGATACAAAAATAACTATTTTCTACAAACGTCAAAAAATGACAAGGTTCGCGCATCGAAAACAATATGCGAAGTGACCATGACACCGTGCGCGAAGTAGTGTGCGAAGTACTTACTTCGCACACTGCATGTAAACTATATGGAGTTTTTATATTTTAACCTTTATGTTACTCAATCAAACAAACAAATGCCATTTTATTTTCATAGTTACAGTATTTACTTGATTTGGAAAAACATTTTAAGCCAGTTCAATACTATTTTTCATATTAAGCTATGCATGTTACTTATTTTAGAACAATATTTTTGGCGTTTGTAGAAAAAATTTTGTTTGCATCTCATGCGCGAAATACTTTGGTGATCTCGACTATTTTTTTAACTCGGCTGCGCCTCGTTAAAAAAATCAGTTCTCGATCACCAAAATAGCATTTCGCGCACTAGATACAAAAATAACTATTAACCAATATAAACGATTATGTATACCTATATTTATTAAAGGACCTACCTATTTTAAATATTTTCGAAATCTTGGAAGAACAAGCCCTATGGACAGGAGCTTTCTGGCGCTCTTGTTCAAACAGACAAATTATATCTCCGAAAGTATTGGTTTCTCAGAGTTGGGAATTATATCAATGGATTCTTATCATAGAACTGCATCATGAAAGAAATTAAACTTAAAAAAAGTGTCGTTTACAAAAAAATGCTTCAAAAATTATCATTAAAAAAAAAGAGCTATCTGCAATGCTTCAAAAATGTGCATTACATTTATTTATCAAGATTAAATGAGCAATCTGCAATGATTCAACCTTGTGGAATGGGTTATTGCAACTTACACTCGGTGCATAATTTTCACAACTTGAAATACCTAAGGAAAGCATCATCGAAATGTCTAGAGCAAGGCTGGAGACAATCATAGCAGATTGTCAATTTATTCCTGATATTTGAGTAGGTAGAGGCTGAAAAACAAATTATTTTAACCCTTTACTGCGCAACGTAGCATATATGCTACGCTAGCTTTCATACTTTTTATTTCGGCAAACGATTCATATTAGAGAAATCTATGAAGATTACTTTACTCGTAAACTAATATGCTTCATAATTCATAGATTACTACATAAGTGGAGGTCTATCTAACGGTAAATGCTAGTTTAAAATACAAACTTTAACAGACAAGTGAGAGAACTAGAATTTGACTAAGTTTTTTGATTTCGGAGTGAATTTGTGTAAAAAAAATATAGGGAGCTTGAATATGGTAAGTAGTATTACAAAATCATATTTTCGTAAAAATAAAATCTAGCTAGAAGTTTCTAGCGTTTTTTGAATGAGCGTTGCATTTATGCTACAATGCCCCGTTGAGCATGAAATATTTTCATTGGAGTGTAGCATATCTGTAATAGTGCCCATTGTAGATCCGACGAGAAGAATTTACATTGTCTTTTATTTTTTCAGAAAAACGCATCGAAAAACTAAATTCTGACGCTGGCGGAGCTTGAAATACTTCGCTGATCATTTATCAGAACTCAGTGAAGATAGATAATAATTTTCTCAGGAGATGATGCAGATGACGTTCTTCTTCAAGATTGAGGAAACCTTCTGCCTTGTGATACTGAAATTGAAAGTGATGAACTTTTGGTCATGGACAAAATGCCAATATTGTATAATTTTTCACCGGATCCTCCCAACGGATCTGATTTCTTGGAAATCATATCACCTGAAGATCCATCAACGTCAGAAAACGTAAAAATCATTAGCGATCTCATCAAAAACGCAAGACGTAGAAAAAATCGCTGATGTGGAAAAAAAAATCTGCGTAAGAACCAGAAGAAAGTAAGAGATATCTCATCAAAGCTGATGGAATGGAGGGATGAAAACTACATACAGAGATATAAATCAGCTGCATTCAAAGCACTTATATAGTATAGAAAGCAGGTAGACAACTTCTAAGACGACTATAGAGACGGTCACTCAAAGGGCATTGTAGCATATCTGCAACATGAAAAAAAATCACAAAAATAGACTAGTTTTTTACATCTGGATTTTTTTCACTATTTTTCCCGATATCTGAAAGCATTTCTGGAACTCATATAATTTTTTCGAAAAAAAATAAAAAGTTGCGCAGTAAAGGGTTAATAGTTCAAAATATATTAATAAAATACTATCCTCTTTTCATAATTTAAAATTTAATAGTTCGTATCACATACACATTCTTTTCTGTATTATGGACCTTAACTCAAGAAAAAATGTTTGATACACAAATGTCGATCCATATTTCAGCATTTTTTTGCTAGCAACATTATGAAAATACTGTTTATAGGAACATGTCTCACAACTTAAGGAAGTAAAAGGTAATATTAACCTCAGTGGTCAACGAACAGTAATTTCTTTTGATGATTTCATTATGTTCTTCTTTCCTATTTCCTTCATAAACTACATCGTAAAATGATCCAATTCTAAATCTTCTGAAACATCATCTCCAATATTTATACATAAATTATTCAATATATAATCAGTCAATATGATTTTCGGTTTCAAAACAGTTTTGTATATATTCAGAAATTCAAGAATCGTATACTTGTTTTCCAACAGACATTTATGAACAGTGAACACAGACAGATTCTGTGTTCACATTCTGTGAATACATGTATTATTGAAATTTTGAAACATCATATCTCCGAAAGTATTTGCTTGTTAGAGTTGAAAATGATATCGATGGATTTTTATGATAAAACTGAATCTTAAAAACAATTATTTCGAAACTTGTAATGTAAACAAAAAAAATTTATATTTATCCCCTAAAACTACTCTGAAAATTTCAACTGCCTAGCTCATTCCGTTCGAGAGTTATCGTGTTAACGGAGGGCCGGCCGGCCAGAATCGATTTTGACCACGGATTCTTGATCAGTGAGTCGAACCAAGTCGTTCAAGACCATTTTCATCCAGAATTCGAAAATTACTGACATTTGGGCAAATTGATAAGCACTCTGTTCCGAGGAACAAGAGCGCCAAAAAAGTGGTTCTCTGCCATATTCCACATCTCGTTATCCTCTTAGCAAGTACTATTCTGAAGTTGCTGAAATAGCAATGTGAATAGCAATATGTTTCTAAAAAAATTGGTTCAAGGACTGACGTGAAGTCAGGAGCTTTTGCGCGTATGTTCTATTGTCCATTCTCCTATATTGAACACTCTTAATCGAATTTACCATTGTGAATTCTATTGTCTGTTCTCCTGTATTGGACACTCTTAATTCAAATTAAGTGTCCAATACAGGAGAAGGGACAACATAATTTACCATGGTAAATTCGATTAAGGGTGTCCAAGAGGGTGTACAAGAGAACATACGCGCAAAAGCTCCTGACTTCACGTCAGTGCTTGAACCAATTTTTTTTTTTTCGTAATTTTTTTGAAATTTTCTTGGGGTACGGTTCTTACAAAAATTGTTTTTTCGTAATTTTTTGAAAATTTTCTAGGGGTACCTACGGTTCTCACAAAATGTTAAACACGTCTTTATGTTGATTTTCTACTACTAGTTACCAAACTTCAATTCGATCGAATCTTTATTTTTTGAGTTAACGAGGAAATAATATTCCAGGTGGGTATAACTCGGAAACCGTTTAACCGATTATGCCCAAAAACGAACTTAACTCTCCCATTCGGATACGCAGCCTACCCTGAAAATTGCAAGTCCCTATCTACTTTCGTTCGAAAGTTATCGAGGCAACGGTCACCCATGAGGTGAAAAAAAACAACCAAATTTCAGATGGCTATAACTCTGAAACCTTTTGACCGATTATATTTATAAACAAACTCAAATGTCGCGTTCAGATGCAAATCCTAACCTGCAAACTTCAAGCCGCTATCTCCTTCCGTTCTCAGGTTATCGTGAAAACAGAAATATTTTTTAATAATTTTCTAGCGATACGATTCTCACAAAATTTCACAAACGTGCTTAGGTTCATATTCTACAACTACTCACCAAGTTTCAATTCGATCGGATTTATATTGGTTGAAAACAAAATTATTACTCGGAAACCATTGGACCGATTATGCCCATTAACGAACCTGTCCGTCGTATTGGGATGCGCCACCTACCCTGAAAATTTCAAGTCGCAAGCTCTTTCCGTTCTTAAGTTATCGTGGCAATGGCCGGACGGCCGGCCGGACAGAATCAAATTTGACCTCGAATTCTTCATTGGGGAGTCGAACCAAATCGTCTGAGACCATTTTCGTCAAAAAATTCGAAAGTTACAGACATTTGGGCAAAATGATAACGCGATGTTCCCCAGAACATACGCGCAAAAAGAAATAATTCCATTTGAAATATCAAAATTGTTACTACTTATTGACATAAGCGGCAACACCGCAGTGCTAAAAATATTCTAGATCGATGGAGCAGTGGTTCCTTGCACAGGAACCAAATTTTCAATGAAATCGTACGCCCCGTTCTCCGTAAAAGTCCAGGGTACCTTCGACCGTGGCCCACTTTGTATGTATAACATGAATGGGTATATTCATGTCGAGAGACCTGTGACAGTTCTTGAATTTCACAAAATAACTATCAACAAAATAATTCTAACGATTTTCATTGAAAGTCTGACGAAGGAGTCTGATATAGACTCCGAAACGTTACGATATAGTTGTTTCTTCGTTGATGTTGTTTCGTTGTTGTTTGTTAGGCAACATTGTTCAATTGATTGCTTTTGACAAATATCTTGTGTTTCTTACGCAGAAGCAAATCACAAAATAATTAATTTTTATTTTATAGATATTTTTCAGAGTTTGGGAGAGAAAACACAGAAAAAAACCTTTCAATAATGAGTATACCTCCCACAGTATCCTTTAATGATTACTTAGGAATGTCTTTAACTAAATTTTATTCGATGGACAACATTGCGAGCACCATCAGCCTTTCTTCCGACATTGTATTCCTTAGAAACGTCTTGATACATTTTAAAGCAGAGAAACATCTTTCAGTTTATGCGGTTGTCATTGGCATCGATATTAAAATAACCAAAACTTTACATATTTCACAACACATTGAATCCAAACCATACGACACTATATTAAATTAAAATTACGTAAGCAACCGGTCACGTTCTCGTTTTATAGTGTTATTAATTGAGTCTTCTAACTCATCATGACCATGAAGATTGCATTTGCCACACAACTTCAGACTATCGATAATGGTCTGATAGATCATTTCCTTGTAGAGACATATTATGATTGATTTTCACGGAACTTTGAGGAAAGCAGTAGGTCAAAAAACTACATTCAACTAATGCCAACGTTTCGTAGATATATTTCTACTTCTTCAGGGCTACAAAAGAGAAATTTACAGAGATTAAATATAGCACAATACATATCTGGCATAAAAGCCGAACAATAGATCAAAACAATGGTCTCAAAACAAAACACATATAACAATTGGTAACACAAATGTACAATTCAAACTATATATTCAAATTACACTCATTTGATCCACTTTTATTCCTTTCTACTTTGAATTTGACAGAAACACATATTTGAAATCGAAAAAACCTTACCAAAGTCGAATTTATGTTTTGCACACAAAAGATCTTAATATTATCTTGTTGAGCAAATTGGAATCGAACTTGTACAGAAACATGGAAAACTCCGTCTAAAAATTCCCCTGAGGCAAACTACAAATTATTATCAAAACGACGTGTTACATTGAATGAATGTGTCAAAACTGAAGTACTTATTTCAATCCCGACTTGTTTAACCACAGGTGGAGTCCAGAATATGTTGTCAGAAATAAAAAACGTTGAATTCCCAGCTCACTGTACTGAATATTTGTTTTTGAAAAGATCCAATATATTATTATATATCAAGCTCAAATTTTGTGTGTCAGTTCGGCAATTCACGGTATCATTAAGTTTTATGTATATCATCTCACTGATGGCTCTTTTTGTATAATTTCCTTCAACATCTAGAACAGAAACCGCTTGGAAATCAAACTGGTGTTCATTATTGAAATGGTGGGTTGCAAGGGCCGTCTTTGTATCTTTAGATCTAAATTTATCTTGACAGTCATATTTATGCTGACTTATTCTATTTTTTAAATATTGCTTAGTTTGGCCAATGTAACTCTTCAAACAATTACTGCAAGGAATCTTATAAACCAATTGGCTCTGATCCAACATGGGGTCAACGTCCTTCAATTTAGAAAATAATGCGCTACAAGTTGAGATATTGTATGAAACTAATTTTATGTTATTAGAAAACGATTTTATGAGCATGTTTATTTTATTAGTGAGTCCAGGGATGTATGGAAATTTTACATAATATATGCTTTGTGTGCTATTCTCATTTTCCGCCCTTGCACCTATCGGTCTAATTGTAGTGCTGTTGTTCCCAATAATTTTATCACTAAATGATTTCGGGTAGTTATTCAACTTCAAAAGGTCTCTGATTATTGTCAAATTATCTTTGTGAAAAGAGCTGTCGCTAAGATTTTTAGATCTGAACATAAGGTTTCTTATGGCTGATACTTTATATGAAAAGTTGCAGTGTGAATTATAATTTAAAATTCGCCCAGAACTAGAAATTATTGGGAACAACAGCACTACAATTAGACCGATAGGTGCAAGGGCGGAAAATGAGAATAGCACACAAAGCATATATTATGTAAAATTTCCATACATCCCTGGACTCACTAATAAAATAAACATGCTCATAAAATCGTTTTCTAATAACATAAAATTAGTTTCATACAATATCTCAACTTGTAGCGCATTATTTTCTAAATTGAAGGACGTTGACCCCATGTTGGATCAGAGCCAATTGGTTTATAAGATTCCTTGCAGTAATTGTTTGAAGAGTTACATTGGCCAAACTAAGCAATATTTAAAAAATAGAATAAGTCAGCATAAATATGACTGTCAAGATAAATTTAGATCTAAAGATACAAAGACGGCCCTTGCAACCCACCATTTCAATAATGAACACCAGTTTGATTTCCAAGCGGTTTCTGTTCTAGATGTTGAAGGAAATTATACAAAAAGAACCATCAGTGAGATGATATACATAAAACTTAATGATACCGTGAATTGCCGAACTGACACACAAAATTTGAGCTTGATATATAATAATATATTGGATCTTTTCAAAAACAAATATTCAGTACAGTGAGCTGGGAATTCAACGTTTTTTATTTCTGACAACATATTCTGGACTCCACCTGTGGTTAAACAAGTCGGGATTGAAATAAGTACTTCAGTTTTGACACATTCATTCAATGTAACACGTCGTTTTGATAATAATTTGTAGTTTGCCTCAGGGGAATTTTTAGACGGAGTTTTCCATGTTTCTGTACAAGTTCGATTCCAATTTGCTCAACAAGATAATATTAAGATCTTTTGTGTGCAAAACATAAATTCGACTTTGGTAAGGTTTTTTCGATTTCAAATATGTATTTCTGTCAAATTCAAAGTAGAAAGGAATAAAAGTGGATCAAATGAGTGTAATTTGAATATATAGTTTGAATTGTACATTTGTGTTACCAATTGTTATATGTGTTTTGTTTTGAGACCATTGTTTTGATCTATTGTTCGGCTTTTATGCCAGATATGTATTGTGCTATATTTAATCTCTGTAAATTTCTCTTTTGTAGCCCTGAAGAAGTAGAAATATATCTACGAAACGTTGGCATTAGTTGAATGTAGTTTTTTGACCTACTGCTTTCCTCAAAGTTCCGTGAAAATCAATCATACTATCGATAATTATGGATAGGACGTAACGGTTTTTTGCTACAATTTCGTTGTGCTTACGAATATGTTCGACATAATATGTACTACTTAAACCAGAAGCGATATTAGTTGTGGCCAACACCTGGAAGCTTACCACCTTTTCACCCATATCTTTCATATCACGTACACCTTCTTTTGTCCAGTTATCTTCTCCGCCAAACAGTGAGCAAGCAAAACAAAAAAACGCATTTTCTTCTTCACATCCGCACAACCATAAAGGGTTTTCCTAAACATTTGCGTCAAACTTCCGCGTAAATCCCGCCTGATTCTTATACCCGGGTTGCACTTGACTTATATTCAATACGGGCACAGGTCGTTCTCTGTTTTTGCGCGTATGTTCTGGGGAACATCGCGTTATAGTCTTGCCCAAATGTGAAATTTAATTCTGTGGTGCCGTCCGGCCGTTGCCACGATAACTTGAGAACGGAAAGAGCTAGCGACTTGAAATTTTCAGGGTAGGTGGCGCATCCCAATACGACGGACAAGTTCGTTAATGGGTATAATCGGCCCAATGGTTTCCGAGTAATAATTTTGTTTTCAACCAAAATAAATCCGATCGAATTTAAACTTGGTGAATATTTGCAGAATATAGACCTTAGCACGTTTGTGAAATTTTGTCAGAATCGTATCGCTAGAAAATTATTAAAAAATATTTTTGTTGTCACGATAACCTGAGAACGGAAAGAGATAGCGGCTTGAAAATTTCAGGTTAGGTTGTGCATCTGAATGCGACATTTGAGTTTGTTTATGAGCATAATCTTCCAAACGGTTTTAGAGTTATAGCCATCTGAAATTTTCTGAAATTTGGTTGTTTTTTGTTCCTCATTAACTCGAAGAATACAAAACCGATTGAATTCAAACATGGTTATTAGTTGTAGAATGCCAACGCGAAAATTCTTGCAGAATTTCGTGAGGATGGTATAACTAGAAAATTTAAAAAAAATAATTAAAAATAATTGAAAAAAATTCTATATATCATAAACTATTCGTCCGGCATGGCTGAAATTTTGGAAGAGCCTTCAGAACCTAACTCTACTGCAGAGTTCCAAGTTTGAACACGATTGGATCTATATTGTTGGAGAACCGAGCAGCCTTTTGTGAGTTCGGTAGCTGGATGCGAATCGTCGTATGATATGTTGTCTATGGTCGTATTTTTGCGAGAACCTTCAAAAATAACATGAATGTCATGATGACATATTTTTGCGCGTATGTTCTTGGAAAAATCGTGTTATTTCATCACAAATCTATGGGAGAAGATAGCCCTACATTAGCGGTCAGACCTGGTTTTGAAAGAGATCCTCCTTAGGAGGAGGCAACTAAATATTGAAGGGATTTATATGAACAAGAGTGAATATCTTTGAGAAATAGAGAAGGCGATTCTTCTTCAAGAGATCCATGTGCCTTCAGAGGAGTATATTTGCGAGAGGGGACTTTTGAAAGGTTATGTATTATTTTTAATATGATATCGCTGAAATTTTGCTGAAGGCTTCTGATCTTGTAAGGTCATAGGCTCATTTGTGGATATTAAATCTCGTGATGGGTAGAGAGGAATTTTAGGCCAGTTTTTCTATCACTAATGAGAATATATCTTTAAGTTTTGACCTCATCACCTTTAGATCTATCAATGGACATTTATTGGTTAAGAATAAGTAATTGAATATTACTGGAATTCAATTGAATTTCATTCAATATGTTAGTAACTAAACTCATAATTTTCTTTACTTTGATTATTTAAATATGACATTAATTCCAGTAATATTTTTCAAGAATAATAATTATCTTCTCCTAAAGAACAATTGAAGGTAGACAATAATGTGTTAATTTTTTCATCATTGCTTTCTTTCCTGACACGAGCACTGACGTGAAGTCAGGAGCTTTTGCGCGTATGTTCTATTGTCCATTCTCCTGTATTGGACACTTTTAATCGAATTTACCATGGTGAATTCTATTGTCTATTCTCCTGTATTGGACAGTCTTAATCGAATTCACCATGGTAAATTCGATTAAGAGTGACTAATACAGGAGAACAAACAATAGAATTCACCATGGTAAATTCGATTAAGAGTGTTCAATACAGGAGAATGGACAATAGAACATACGCACAAAAGCTCCTGAATTCACGAAAAAAAAATTGGTTCAAGCACTGACGTGAAGTCAGGAGCTTTTGCGCGAATGTTCTATTGTCCATTCTCCTGTATTGAACACTCTTAATCGAATTTACCATGGTGAATTCTATTGTCTGTTCTCCTGTATTAGACACTTTTAATCGAATTTACCATGGTGAATTCGATTAAGGCTGTCCAATACAGGAGAATAGACAATAGAATTCACCATGGTAAATTCGATTAAAAGTGTCCAATACAGGAGAATGGACAATAGAACATACGCGCAAAAGCTCCTGACTTCACGTCAGTGCTCGTGTCAGGAAAGAAAGCAATGATGAAAAAATTAACACATTATTGTCTACCTTCAATTCTTCTTTAGGAGAAGATAATTATTCTTGTTAATATTTACCTCGTCCGCCAAACCCACAGAACTAAAGTTTAATTTTGACAGATCACACACCCACAGTGTCAGTTCTTAAATCCTCTACGCAACTTTAAAACACTAAACATTTGGCACCTACAATACCTATCTATTTAGCGTAAGCATAAACAAGGTATACTACTACTGTACGTAATATTTATTCCTCCGGGCTGCTACTCTGGGCATCCGAATCATCACTGAAAATCGTGTTGAACTAGCTGGTCTCCGAGTGAGGACGTTTGCCGTTTCCATGGTAACCGACGATTTCGCTAGGGCGTTCGAGATTTAGCCCGTCATAGTGCGGACGCTCATAGCATACCTTGTCTATGCGGAAGCTTAACGCAAGTGTAATTATTGTGAAATATAGATAGATGGTCGCTAAGTAAAAATGTTTCAATTTTCATTGAATTCAGTTTCAAGAGGGAAGCACGAATATGAAATATACAAATTAATTATTTATGTATGTATTTCATTTTTATAGGGAGGCGCCCCGCAGCCCTCTCTCACCATCCGCCCCTGAGAATCAGTCAACATATTCAAGAACTAGACTCCTGAAGGACGAATGGAGCTGTACGAATTTTATTTATTTCGGTTCCTAGTGCATATCGTACTGGTTATTTAAATATTTTTGGTGAATTTATCGTTTATTTCATTTATTTTTTGCGTGTTAATTTGCTCTCATAATGATGCCTTACAATTGTTTCACAGTTACATTTTTAACAGTTGTTTATGGATAATTTTTAAGTTAGAGTTTATAGGTTATAGGTACCTCAACTCTCTGTAACTTGGTTTAATAATAATAATCATAAAAAAATAATCTATTAAATTTTTCAATTACAGGCCAGTGCACGAGCGACCAATTTAGCTGTGGCGGCACTTGCATCCCGCTGCAGTGGAAGTGTGATTCCCGTATAGATTGCGCAGATGGCAGCGACGAAACAGAGGAGTGTCAAATCGGGAGAGATTGCGGTCCCGAAAGGTTTCAGTGCAATCTGACGAAGAAATGCATTCCTTCTGGATACTTCTGCGACGGCGAAAACGATTGTGGTGTTTCCCCTCAATATGGGGAAGACCTATCAGACGAAGATCCCAAGCTATGTCACCAGAAGACACGGTGCGGGTGGAACCAGGAGCTATGTCCGGAAAGCTCTGACTGCATGCACCTGTCCAAGTTCTGCGACGGAAACAACGACTGTCCAGGCAACAGTGACGAGTGGGATTTCTGCAGGAACGAGTCGCTGTCCTGCGACCGGATGCAGTGTGATTCTTGCAGACGGACCCCAGACGGGCCTCGGTGTTACTGCCCGGATGGACAAAGATCGGAGGGTTCTAAATGCGTAGATGCTGACGAGTGTGAGGTGGAGAACACCTGTGCTCAAATATGCAGAAATACAATAGGCTCTTTCGAGTGTGATTGCCTTTCCGGAGGGTATAAGAAGAATGGAACTAGGTGTATTGCTATTAATGGTGAGTAGATCTTAGACTATAGAAGTCTTAGATCCATTAACTTTTATAAAGTCTCCCAGTTGGCCATGAAACTTGACACATTTCACCGTGTATATTTTGAAAATTTTAGGTTATAGTCATTTTCCTGTCAGATAGCTACGCAACGTTGTCCTCTCTACATAGAGGTCGTATAGTAATTACGTATTTTTCACAATGTGAATTTTCTTCGGAAAAATAATGAATTTGAGAAGATATTATGTGAATCAACAATTCAAAAGACCTGGCGACTGCTTAGACTATAGGATTAGTTTCTATAATCTTAAGGGCGACTGTTGAACAAAATTTTTCCGCTGTTATTACTGGAAATATTTCACCTATATAAACTGGTTGGAAGATTCAGTTATGCTATTTTCTTGTACGGAAACTTTAGAATCAAGTGTTGAAATTTTAATGAAAAATAAAAAAAAAGCACTGACGTTAAGTCAGTACTCTTTGGCGCGCGTGTTCACGGTGGCTAATTAGAATTGAATGATGAGTACTTCAAGCTCAGTGGATAGAGCTAGTCGGAGATCTACCCAAAGGATAGTGGACACCATTCACGGTCGGTTCAAAAATTAACAGTGCTGTATCTAAGCTGCCATAAGGAAAGAGTAACAAAGTTGAAAAAGAACACAACTGACTCTCCTTAGTCGCACAAGCTCCTAGAAGATTCTGAGAGATCTCTTTGGGAAAGACTTGGAGGGGTCAGTATAATTGAGGAGTAACTTTTCAAAACGCATTATGTCCAATTTGGGCGAAATTGAGTTTGAAGCGGATTCAGAAATATTTTCTATTGCTCTATAGCCCTATGTAAACAAAATCTTCCAAATGGCATTATGTCGCTCTGTAATTCAAATCCAAAGTATGTAAGCCGCATCGCAATGAATTATGTTTACGTTTGCATTTTTAAAACAAATAAAATATAACCAAAAACATTTTTTATCGATTTGCTCATGTTAATTAGGTTACAGGCCATAGGCCAACACTTACTGTGCAGACTGTTTTCTCTAAATGTATAAATGTATAAATTGCAACAAACAGCATTATTTTTAATTTCAACCACATCAAAGCGCATTAAGTCCAAAGGTTTTTCACATTTTCTGTGTATATCTGATCAATATTGATTTAAATGAGATTAGTTATTACCTTTAGATGTAAATTTCTATCAAACAAACTCGACATACTCAAATTATAAGCCAGGGTGGAAGAAAAAATCGTTTTCCGTTGATTCCCAATAAAACGGTTTTTGGACATAATGCGTTTTGATAAGTTGCTCCTCAATTATAATCATGTTTATAGCACGCCCGCCAAAGCAGATTGACCCCTCGTCAATGCTTTTTTACACTTTTTCTTTCATTGTTAAGTCAATCTGCATTTGGCGGGCGTGCTATAAACATGATTATGATTATACTGACCCCTCCAAGTCTTTCCCAAAGAGATCCCGTAAAGTGTAAAAAAAAAAATTTGAAAATTTTCAAATTTTGTTTCTACCATAACTCTCGAACATAATGAGCTAGGCAGTTGAAATTTTCAGAGTAGATTAGGGAGATAAATATCTCGGTTAAGTTCGCTATTGGGCAAAATAAGCCAGATGGTTTCGGAGTAACAACGAAAATTATATATAAAAAATTAAAAATAAACATTTTCTAATTTTTCCAACGGGGTTCTATCCTTAAGCCTTCCAAGAATTGCTCCAAGAAAGGAAAAAAATCTTAAATTTATATTTTAACAATCATCACACTTGCAATGTTCATGTTCAAGCAAAAAAAATTATTAATTAACTGTTGAATAACTAAATGAAAAATTGTTATAAATTTTTTTTCTAAGCAGATTATAGTTCTTCATCTATGCAGTTAGTGCCTGGCTTTTTTTCAATTTTTTATTTTCATATTTAGTATGTTTAAATAATATTTATTCATTAAAGGGCCGATGTGGGTGTGGCTTGCGTCAGCCAGAGTACCCGTTTTCGGCCGTATTTATTACTTTTTGAGATATTTGTAAAAAACTAAACGCCCTTTTTTTTTATTTAATTGTTAATAACTTTTACAATTTTTGCAAGCGGAACTTAATTTTTTTCAAAAATCATCTAGATGCCATTCCGAATCGAATGACACCTCATTTATAATTTTTGGAGACTGCTGAAAAAAGTTGGTCCAAAAGGCACTTGTTGACTAGTCTAGAACACAACTTCACGAAAGTAATAAACCGGTCTTATACCTCTCCGACAATTTACTACTTGTTAATGTAACGGCCGTAAAGCGTAGGCCCCGTTACCATGTTGCCATTAAATCATGTTCCAGGCTCCCATAAAGAGGGCTATACTATAACTACGTCACGTCAACATTAGCTCCTCATGAATAATCTGCGGAGAATAGAGGAAAGGTTATTTTATTAGTAGTTTTGACGTCAACGTTTATGCTGCATTCAAATTTGTTCTAATTGATTTGAAAACACTAAAAATACTCATTCATATTACAGTTCCAGAAACAGAACCCCCATCATTGATACTGTCAACGTTGTTTAACATCAGACACGTCGGTATCGACGGCAAGAAATGGCCCGGAAACTCTACATATAACATACTCAACAGCAGATCTTTGGAGGTCATCCACCGGAACCACACGATATGTTACATCCACAACAACATGACAAAATCGGACATCGTATGTGCCAACGTGAACAACCTCAATCAGAGATGGCTGCTACGTCCGACCTCAAGTTTGGTGGACCCGAACACTATCAAGCAAATGGCGTTCGATTGGGTAGCCGAAAATTGGTATTTTTTGGATAACGAAAGAGAAATTATATACGTATGCAACAAGAATCTTTCCTGGTGCTCCATCGTGATAGAAAACAATTTGGGCAGTCCAAGAGGAATGGCTTTAGACCCCATCAGAGGATTTTTATTCTTCACGAAATGGGGTGTTTCCCCACCAGCATTGGAGAGGAGTCTCTTAGACGGCACCTCGAGGAAAATTATAGTGAAGCACAAAATTCTATATCCGCATAGTATCGCTCTCGATTTACCAAATGAAAGGATATACTGGGTGGACAACTATCTTGATTTTGTGGAGAAGGCAAATTACAACGGAACTAACAGGACTACAGTGGTGAAATTGAATAATACATTCTCGAGATATAACAAAGTTAGTGGGATTACGTTTTTCGAGAATAAGTTGTTCCTGTCATCTGAAGGGAATAATAGTATATTGGAGTATGATACTATGGCTAGTAATCATAGGGTTGTTGTGCAGAACGTGAGGCAGCCGAATAATATTGTTGTATTCCACAGGCAGGGACAACCAGAACCGAACTGTGAGTTTTTAATAGATCTCTTCTTAAATTTCATGATTTTCCTTGTCATTTGTGTTCAATATTCCTTCTTTGCAGGCGTTCCATTTTTCCAACTTTTCTCTATCAATTACTCAACAATCTAGCCAAGAAGGACAGTTTAAATTCGTTGCGCTCACAAAAAATGAATGATTTTAATATGCAATGATCATGTAATATGTACATATATAAAAAATGTTTCAGGAAAAAACAGAATGAAATAAACTTAAAAAATATAAATATGCAAAATTTAACTATATTTCGCCATAATAATATATTTAGATGTATAAATATACTGACACTTAACTATCCTTCGAATTGTTGTCATTCTCGTTTTTATTCTTGGGAATTCAAGGATCATTTCGAACAACTGCAAATATAGTACCAGAATCAGCATAATCTTCAAGCGGTGATTGGAAATTTAGTAATAAACTGTAAATAATGTTACAGCGAGTTGAAAACTATTGAAGATAAAGGAGGGGCAAAATTATATTACTCTACCCTAAACGGAAACCGCTGACACGGGGGGCCAAGAGATTAACGTCTCAAGAGATCATTCGATGGTTGAAATGGCTTGTACCCAACTCTAGTACCAATAGTAACATTATGAGTACTTACGATTGGTAGCCAATGGAGATTGTATTCGAGAATTCGGTTTTAGTATATTGAGAACAGATAATTTAGTTTCCATTTGGTTCCTTTTACTGCCTAAAACTAGAGGTTATCCACCCTGGAATAACTCATCACAATTTCTTTTACATTACGACATTTAGATACTCTTAATTTTTGTTGTTATTTCAAATTCAATACTTTTTCAGTGCATCATCCTTGTCAGGAACCAGGCGCATGCGATCATATATGCATACCTATGTGGACAGACAATATACCAATGAAAAAATGCATTTGTGCAGCGGGTTTCAAACTTAATGCCAGAGGTAAATGTCTACTTAAAACCCCGACATCTTTCATTCTCCTGGCCAAATTGAAGCCATCCCTAATTAGAGGAATAGACATTGACAATGGAAACGAAACAATATTGCCGTTTTATTCTCAAGGTATGCCTGTTACCCTTGACTTCGACGCCAAAACTAGGACTATTTACTATGTTGACGCTCAAGAATTTTCTATCGACAAACTTATCATAAATAATGCAACAAAACAATCTGTGATAAAGAAGATGGATCGTAGGATTAACGGTTTAGCCTTTGATTGGATGAGTCAAAACCTGTATTTTACTATAAGTGAACTCGGAATTGTAGGTGTGTTGAACACAAACAACATATCCGTATCAAGAACGTTGGTATATAACTCCTTATACTATCCTACATTAATTGTTGTGGATCCAAAACGAGGTATGATGTATTGGGTACACTGGTCCACCATAAATCCGCTAGATGGCAGAATATATTCCACATACATGGACGGATCCAACAACAAAGCGTTCATAAAAGATGACATTTACAAGCCAAGCGGCTTAACCTTGGATCTTCAGGAAAAACTTTTGTATTGGTGCGATCAAAGTCTCAGCAGGGTAGAAAGTGTGGATCTGGACGGTAAAAACAGAAGAACTGTCTTATCTCTAGGCATGCAGAACCCTTTGAGGCTGTCTTCCGGCATTGGCGGTGTTTTATACTTTGCCAATTTGGACAAAGGTGCAGTGATGTCTTATAGGAATGGTACCCTTAAGGTAGTCAATGCTGCGAATCACATGATAAGAGATCTCAAATTGTTTGATCCTCGACTACAGAAGGGTGAGTTTCAAATAATTATATTGATTTTGTTTTCGGGATGAATTAAATATTTTATGGACTTTCGTTCCATTTTGGTCACATTACATACTTTTGAGTTGGTTAATGAGTTTCATCAGACTGCATTGTGTATTGATCCCATTATCTGAGTACAAATATTCCGCTAATAGTAATTTTTTTTTTTTTTCTGCTCATGGTATCGCCACGAAGTTTTGCACAAGTGTTTTCATCGGTACTTTACATCTAACCACCGAGCTTCAATTCAATCGGATCAGTATTTTTCGAGTTATAGTAAAAACAAAATTTCAATTTTATTTTCAAATATTTGACTTTTTTTTCTAGTTTATAGCCATCCAATCAATACAAAACTTCGCAGGCATATAAAAATCATGATTCTACAATTTGATGCTAAATTTCAGATAGATCGGATGATCGATTTCGGAAATATTCTATTAAACGTTTTAACTAAAAATGGTCATAACTCCGAAACGGCCTGATGGATTTTGCACATTAACGAACTTGTCCGAGACATTTAAGCTCCAAACATGCCCTGCAAATTTCAACGCTCTAACTCGATCCGTTCGAGAGTTATCGTGCCAACGGCCGGCCGGACCGGCCGCCCGGATAGATTTGGATTTGACCTCGAGTTCTTCATCAAGGAGTCGAACCCAATCGTTTGAGACCATTTTCGCAAAAAAATTCGAAAAATACAGACATTGTGACGAAATGATACGCGCGCAAAAATAGAACAGAGTGGGCAATACTAAATAACTAAATTACAGGAATCAAATTATTCTAGGAAAAGTCTATGCAAACTTGCATAATTTTGAAATATAAATAGTTTTCACATCTTGCTAAATTTATGCTTCTGTAATAGTTTTATTTCTGAAGGAATTCACATTCAGTGACAACTATGAGAATCTAACCAATTCTTGACATATTCAGTTCCCACCACAGCACGACTCCTCACACTCTCCCAATCCTTGTCACTGAAAGTGAGTACAGTATCATCCGCATATGATGCGACTTCACCATGAATGTCAATTTCGGTTAAACTTTTAATATACAGGGTTGCGTTCGAATATTAACTCCGTAGAGTAATATTTACCAAATTGTGTCCGAAAACGGAAGAGTTGAGTAAATTTTACTCTATGACTGTCGTTCGAAAAGTCGGAGTTGCGTTCGAAAATTAACTCTGTAGAGTAATATTTACTCCATTGCGTTCGAAAACTGAAAGGTTGAGTAAATTTTACTCTGTGTCAGTCGTCCGAAAAGTCGGAGTATTCGACTCGGAGTTCATTTTACTCCTGTCAAAATTGACATACCTCATGGGAAGGAAAATCTAGTATCTTTGTCTAACTGTTTTATGAATGTTTTGTGAGGTAATTTAATAGTTTTTATACTGCTCACAATATATATTTATGATTAGAGTTACATATATGTGAAGAAAACAATAATAATAGGATCTTTCTTAAACCAACATAACCTATTTTCCGATATTGGCACCTTCTGTCACTGTCAGTGTCAGTGTCAGAGTAACTCTAGAGTAAATCTGTCAAACCTTCAAAAACTCTACTCTACTCCGTGGAGTTAATTTTCGAACACAACTCGGAGTATTCGACTCGGAGTTCAGTTTACTCCTGTCAAAATTGACATAACTCATGGGACGGAAAATCTCGTATCTTTGCCCCACTGTTTTATGAATGTTCTGTGAGGTAATTTAATAGTTTTAAATACTGCTCACAATATATATTTATGATTAGAGTTACATATATGTGAAGAAAATCATAATAATAGGTTCTTTCAAACCATCATAACCCATATTCCGATATTGGCACCTTCCGTCACTGTCAGAGTAAACTCCAGAGTAAATCTTGTCAAACCTTCAAAAACTCTACTCCGTGAAGTTAATATTCGGACACAACCCTGATTAAACAGTAAAGGACCTAAGACTGTTCCTTGTGGTACACCAATGTTTACAATTTCAGGGTTACTGATTTTGTCTCTTATTTTTACCCTCTGCTCTCTTCCAGTAAGATAGCTCTCAAAGATATTCAACACGGTCCCCCTCACCCCGTTTTGTTCAAGAACATTTAGGAGTTTCTGATGTGGATATATGAAGTTTTCTATGAAAAATTAAGACTTCACGTCAGTGCTTGAACCAATTTATTTTTCGTAATTTTTTCAAAATTTTCTAGGTGTACGGTTCTCACAAAATTTTACACCTCTTCATGTCGATATTCTACTATTAGTTACCAAGCCTCAATTCGATCGAGTCTATATTTTTTGAGTTATTGAGGAAATATTATTCCAGGTGGGTGTAACTGCGAAATCGATGGACCGATTATGCCCAAAAAAGAACTTAACTTTCCCACTGGGATGTGCAACCTACCCTAAACATTGCGAGTTCCTATCTCCTTTCGTTCGAAAGTTATCGAGGCAACGGTCACCCATCCAGCTACTGAACTCACACAAGGCTGCTCGGCTGCAAAATTTCAGCGATGTCGGACGAAGAGTTTCTGATATATAGAATTTTTTTTAGTGATTTTCAATGATTTTTAAAAAATTTTCTAGTGATACGATCCTCACGAAATTTCGCTAGAATTTTCGCGTTGGCATTCTACAACTGATGCACATGTTCGCATTGGATCGGTTTTATATTTTTCGAGTTATCGAGGAAATAACAACCAAATTTCAGATGAGTATAACTCCAAAACCGTTTGTCCGATTATCCCTATAAACAAACCCAAATGTCTCATTTAGATGCACAACCTAACTTGAAAATTTCAAGTCGCTATCTCTTTCCGTTCTCAAGTTACCGTGGCATCGGACGTTCGGCCGGCCGGACATAATGAAATTTGACCTCGAATTCTTCATCAGGGAGTCGAACCCAATCGTTTAAGACCATTTTCGGCGAAAAAATTCCTTTTTCCCCAGAACATACGCGCATAAATTTTTCATTTCATTATCTTCCGGTGTTCCAGCGCATATTGCTCGGACCAATGGTTTATTCATTTGATCATACAATCTCATCTTGGTTTTCAGGGGAGAACGAATGCACTGGCAATAAAAAGAGCTGCCCAGAACTGTGTCTGCCAACTCCAACGGGGGCAGTATGCGCCTGCAAAGACGGGCATGAATATTCAAACAACACATGCCACAAAATGAAGAACTTCACGGCTATCAAGGTGGACCTATGTCCACCCGAGCATTTCCAATGCGTTGCCGACAAGACGTGCATACCGTCAAACTACAGATGCGACGGGCAGATGAACTGCCGCGATGGTTCCGACGAAGAACTACTACCAGCAGGACCCTGCATGAACGTAACCTGCAGTGTGAACGAGATCAAATGCGACAATATTTGCATCATGAAAGACTGGCTCTGCGATGGCGAGAAAGACTGCAGTGACGGATCCGATGAAAGCCCCGAACTGTGCATGAGGGACTGCGAATCGAACCAGTTCAAGTGCAAGAAGTCGAACAGATGCATACCGCAGAAATGGAGGTGTGACTCACAGTACGATTGTGGTATCGGTGATCAAAGCGATGAAGATGGTTGTGGTGAGTATTTTAGCTTTCAAAGTATTGGCCATTTGCTCACCTTTGGTTTGAGGCTATGGAAAATATACCAAAAGTCAACAAATTGTTCAGTCTGCGACATCACGGAACATCTCATATACAGCATAGTTTTGCTTTTCTCGTACATACATATCATATCCTTTTCATATTATATCAAATTATATGGTACCCCGTTACACTAACCTCTGCTAACACTTTTTTCATACACATGCTTTATTGTTAGATACAAAACAAATTGTAATGCTCAAGTTCAAAAGAATATATATATATATATATATATATATATATATATATATATATATATATATATATATATATATATATATATATATATATATTTATAGCCCTCCTGTAATTCTGCGTCCATACATTATGTTTTTTACATGTAATTCTGCGTCCACCGCATTGCTGCGTCTGTATACGGACGCAGAAATGCAAGTCAATGCTAAACGCTTTATTATAACGTCCTCGTTCATTTCGTTGTAATACGGCGATGACGTCCCAATGGCGGTATCGTGTACTTTTTTTGTATACCGTAGTTCGTGTTGTCTCCACTCGTGGCGCTGCAGTCAGGAAGTGTATATTCGAAATGTATATTACTATTACACCATCCCGACATTCATGCGTCAATAAAACCGGCAACACTGTTTCCTATATCGATAACCATCAAACCGATATTTCTGCGTCCTTCAATGATTTCCAGATGTGAGTTGTTTACGTTTTGAAGCAGTATTCCAAGCTTCAAGGTCACAAAAATTCGACTTTCTACGGTTCAGGTCCCATAGCATTTATAATGGGGCTTGATGATAATTTCAAATTCTCACATAACGTAGCTTCAGTACACTTTGAGATCGAATAATTATTTTCAGATTCATCATGTTATGTTCTGAATCATCAAACAACATTAATTATGTTGAGGATTTTTATAAACTAGTTAGCTTAATTGTGAAAAATTCACTGGAATACTCGTTCCAACATGACTGAATAAATTAAAACCAAGCAGAATTGATAATCATGAATTATTACAATGTGAATTAGTCAGTAAGCTGCATAATAGCACTCTAAGTCAGTCAAAACCGTCACAAAAATTACTAATTCAGCAAAAGTGCAAGTAAATCCGAATTTTTGTAATTGCCACTTGAAGAGCAATCACTAAATTTTCTGTGCTTTTTGTGGAATTAACGAAAAAAGTTTTGTACCCCATTCAATATACATAAACAACGGTCATTTGAAAAAAACCTGATTCTTTGTGTATTTATCGTTCATTAAATTCGCAACAATTTGGGTGCAAAAAAATTTCTATAAGTCCAAATGATAATAACAGAAGGTATTTGCTATTTGGCTGATTTCTTCCAAAAGCTTTAGCTTCTATCGTCGTGATTCACTTTCGAATATCAACGCAATTGGCTCCAATATGAGTACTTATTCAGGCAGAAAGCGCATGAGGTTTCTCAAAAATACCAACTTTATGCAAAACTGCTATTTTTATTTTTAGGAACCAACCCAAACTATTCTCCCATATTTTTCCTTATAAGTTAAGCATTCTTACGATCATGAGAGAACCAAAAGTACTATCTGCTTAAATTGGTACTCCAAATGAAGCCGAATGAATATGGAACAATAAAAAAAAAAGAATTGACGTGAAGTCAGTACTCTTTGGCGCGTGTGTTCACGGTGGCTAATTTGAATTGAGTGATGAGTACTTCAAGCTCAGTGAATTGAGCGTGCCGGAGATCTACCCAAGGGATAGTGGACACCATTCACTGTCGATTCGAAAATTAGCAGTGCTGTATCTAAACTTCCGTAAGGATAGAGTAACACTGTTGAAAAATAACACAAATGACTCTCTTTAGTCGCACAAGCTGCTAGAAGATTCTGAGGCATCTTCTTGCGAAAGACTTAGCAGGGTCAGTATAATCATAATCATGTATATAGCAGGCGCGCCAAAGCAGATTGACCCCACGTCAATGCTTTATGACACTTTTTCTTTCATAGCTAAGTCAATCTGTATTTGGCGTGTGTGCTATATACATGATTATGATCATACTGACCCTGCTAAGTCTTTCCCAAGGAGATCCCTCAGAATCTTCTAGAAGCTTGTGCGACTAAAGAGAGTCAGTTGTGTTCTTTTTCAACAGTGTTACTCTATCCTTACGGAAATATAGATACAGCACTGCTAATTTTCGAATCGACAGTGAATGGTGTCCACTATCCCTTGGGTAGATCTCCGGCACGCTCAATTCACTGAGCTTGAAGTACTCATCACTCAATTCAAATTAGCCACCGTGAACACGCGCGCCAAAGAGTACTGACTTCACGTCAGTACTTTTTTTTTCGAGTTCCTTTAGCATATATAGCTATCAGTACAGTTTGGCTGTTAGCTTTACCGAAGATAAAAAAAAATTGCGGTTATAGGACCTCTTTTAGGAACGCAATTGCCTCTTCTCCAAATCTGAACGAAATTTAATATAGATCTACCGAATATAGTTAATACTAAATTCGCCCCAGGGCCACGTTACATACATTTGCACTGACTTGCCATGAATATTCTTTTAAAACCTCACAATATCGACTCAGCACTCCCAACATAACCCATACAACCCAAAAACAGTAACTTCTATTCTGCGCATGCGCAATCTACTCGCGGCTGCACGTCCTCCCAAAATCACACACCTTACAAAAAACTCCGATTCTCCAACACTAGTGGTTCAGGAGATATTGCATCTTTAATCCACGTATGCACAGACCCTCACCAGGGTATTCTATGGAGGAATAGCATCCGCCACCCCAAAATCCCAATCCTCTCTGACGAAAACACCAGCAGTTAAATCACTGATGGTCTGCCCATGCGCATAACGAAAAATTCCCGTAAGAGGTAACATCGTTTTTAAAATTAGCCCCAGGGCCACAGTACGAACACTTCAATTAGGCAACAACACTACATACCCCAAACTGACTTGTTCGTGCACTGAATTGCCATGAATATTCTTTTAAAACCTCACAATATTGGCTCAGCACTCCCGACATAACCTGTACACCCAAAAACAGTCACTTCTCTTCTGCGCATGCGCAATCTACATGCGGCTGAAAGTCCTCCCAAAATTACACACCTCACAAAAAACTCCGATTCTCCAACACTAGTGGTTCAGGAGATATTGCATCTTGAATACACGCATGCGCAGACCCTCAACAGGGGATTCTATAGAGGAATAGCATCAACTACCCCACAACCCCAATCCTCTCTGACGAAAACACCAGCAGTTAAATCACTGATGGTCTGCTCATGCGCATACGAAAAATGCCCGTTAGGGGTAATATCAATTTCAAAATGGGCCGCAGGGCCACGGTATGCACACTTCAACTCGGAAACAATACTTTTCCCCCCAAACTGACTTGTGTCCGTGCACTGAATTGACATGAATATTCTATTAAAACCTCACAATATCGGCTCATTACTCCAGACATAACCCATACAACCCAAAAACAGTCGCTTCTCTTCTGCGCATGCGCAATCCACTCGCGGCTGCAAGTCCTCCCTAAATCACACACCTTACAAAAAACTCCGATTATCCAACACCAGTGGTTCAGGAGATATCGCATCTTTAATCCACGCATGCGCAGACCCTTACCAGGGGAATCTATGGAGGAATAGCATATGCCACCCCAAAACCCCAATCCTCTCTGACGAAAACACCAGCAGTTAAATCACTGATGGTCTGCTCATGCGCATAGCGAAAAATGCCCGTAAGGGGTCACATCAATTTCAAAATTAGCCACAGAGCCACGGTACGGACATTTCAAGTCGCTACATCCCTCAAACTGACTTCTCCTTGCACTGAAATGCCATGAATATTCTTTTAAAACCTCACAATATCGGCTCAGCACTCCCAACATAACCCATACAACCTAAAAACAGTCACTTCTCTTCTGCGCATGCGCAATCTACTTACGGCTAAAAATGCCTCTGAGAGGTGAAAGTCAATTCGCACGCTGTAGTTATAGATTTTCTCGAAATATTTCCTGCCAATGTACATCGATACAGTCCCATAAGTCTACATGAATCTGTTTAGTTCTTTCGTCCCTTGTTATACTTGGAACCAAAATATCTTTGGCAAATTGAATCTAAGTCTTCGATCCGTTTTACCATTCAATAGAAACTAGCAAGTAGAGCAATCCCATAAGGTCTGACTGATGAGCATTTTTGAGAAAAATGTGTCAAACCCTAGTTTCCATAGAGGCGATCAATTTAATATTCACCTTGATATTGGGCTCGAAGATAAGGTGAAATATGTTGGTTTACATTGCATGCCATATTTATGGCGCTCTAGTTCCTCGGAACTGAGTGCTTATCAATTTGCCCAAATGTCTGTAATTTTCGAATTTTTCGATGAAAATGGTCTTAAACGATTTGGTTCGACTCACTGATCAAGAATCCGTGGTGGAAATTCATTCTGTCCGGCCGTCCGGCCGGCCGGTCCGGCCGGTCCGGCCGTAGGCACGATAACTCTCGAACAGAATGAGCTAGAGAGTTCAAATTTTCAGGGTAGGTTTGGGGGATAAATATCTCGGCTAAGTTCGTTACTTGGCAAAATCGAACAGAAGGTTTCGGAGTAATAAAAAAAAAATTTTTTTTTTACAGAACAAATTCCAAATTAAATTTTTTTTAATAAGCAGTTTTATCATAAGAATCCATTCATATCATTTTTAACTCTAACAAGCTAATACTTTCGGAGATATGATTTTTCAAAATTTCAATGTTAATCGTATTTCACAGATTGATATAATTATTCTATTCTATGTATGAATTTTCATAATGTCAACTTGACAGAAGGGAATATTGTAACTTCAAAAATATTGGGGTTGAAATACTCGTATTTTAGCGATGCGACGGGGACCTCACCCGAAAATGTTTGAAAATATTACGTAAATATTGAAAGCATAATTCTTTAGTTCGAGAGAGGAGAAAATTTGGTGAACGTAGATGAGGAAATTTTTGATCGATTACAAGGTAATTTTTTCATTATTTCTTCTGTTCTTTAATACATGTTTTATGGAATATCTACTATTTGTAGGTACTTCAAACCTGTTTTGGGCAATTGTCATACGAAACTTGTTTTTTTGGCGCTCTAGTTCCTCGGAACAGAGTGCTTATCAATTTGCCCAAGTGTCTGTAATTTTGGAATTTTTGGCCGAAAATGGTCTCAAACGATTTGGTTCGACTCACTGATCAAGAATCCGAGTGCGAAATCGATTCTGTCCGGCCGGCCGACCGGCCGTAGGCACGATAACTCTCGAACGAAAGGAGTAAGCGGATTGAAAATTGCAAGGCGGTTTTGGAGCGTAAATATCTCGGACAAGTTCCTTCGATCTATCTGAAATTTAGCATCAAATTGTAGAATCATGACCTTTATACGAATGTGAAGTTTTGTATTGACCAGATTACCGCTTAGTGTAAAAAAAAAAATTTCTAAAATTTAAAATATGTTTTTCCACAATAACTCTCGAACGGAATGAGCTAGGTAGGTGAAATTTTCAGAGTAGGTTAGGGAGATGAATATCTCGGTTAAGTTCGTTATTGGGCAAAATTGGCCAGATTTAATTCGATTTCTGCCATGGTGCAGTTCTCATTCTCATGATTGCTCATTTAATCTTGATAAATAAACTATTATTTGAATTGAATTTCCTTTATGATGCAGCTCTATCATATGTATACGTTGATATAATTCCCAACTCAGAGAAACCAATACTTTCGGAGATATAATTTGTCTGTTTGAACTAGAGCGCCAGAAAGCTCCTGTCCACAGGGCTTGAACCCATTTTTTATACCAGAAATGAATAGAGCGAAACATTTAAGTTGATGTTGGGACCTGCAAGGCAACTCCTAGAAAGAGCACCTGGCTTTTGTTTTACAAAATTTCTCCATTGCACAAATTACAATTATTGACCTCTTGCAACCATCCCTGATCAGTGTTTGTTCATAAAGAATACACGAATATCCTGTCATTTGTCACCATACTGACTATCTACTCAAGGTATGGTGTGATTTATGAAGGTGAAATATTGCAATTTTTCTGAGGTTTTTAGTTCAATAAGTAATAGGATTTCAGTTCCAAATCTTCTTGCATTGCTCCAAAAATTCGGAAATAATATTACTCCGTAATTCTTGTTATTTATTATCTTGCCATCTACACGTTTTGTAGTTGCAGGATCTTGTTCTTCAAAATTACCAAGGCGGTTTCGGGAAAAATTGAAATAACAAGTTCTCAGTTTTAAAATCTTTATCAAATCAGGTTTAAACAAGAAATTGAAAATAGATATAATTTTTATGGAATAATCTTCTGCTGTGTAGAAAGATGGTTAAGCACCTAAACTGTATACGCTTTTGAAGTGTGGAAAGATGATTCGTCTTTCAAAAAATATTTTGCCGGATAGAAGACATCGTGTTTTTGTTGATGATGATAATAATTATAACTTCAGAATTTCGAATAATGAACCCCATCCCACAAGGATCTGTTTTAGCACGCCTTCATTTCATACTCTTATGTGAATAACTCTTAGTTATTCTTCCGTTCCGGTACTTTACTAGAACCTCTTTCAACTCAATACTAACACTCCACTGAATCAGAATTTATATTTCCACTAATATGCAGTGTTTCATACATAAATAATATGTTGTTAGAAACGAGGGCATTTTCATGAGTAGCTCGATTCGAACATATAATAAATATTAGCAATAATGAATTTCATTTCAACGAAATTTAAATTATGGCTATGCATTATAAACAATTTGAAATCAACCGTTTTTTACCTAATTGAAAAAGTTGCATAACTTAGATTGATGTTTGAAAGTGAAACTAATTGTAAATTCCATTTTTGGCATTCATAAAATATGGGTGCCATTTAAAAAAATCACATCTGTTATTGAAATAGTGACCTCAAGTTAAAAAGTTAAAGTCGAATTAAAAGTCATCAACTGCTAAACAGAAATTTTTTTTGCAATCTCATTCAAATAATTAGTCATTCTGCTGATTCGGTCTTTTGCTAGAGAATAATAATATTACGAATAATAAGCAATGCATTATATTATTATTGATTATGGCTATTCATTATCAACTCTCTGCAATCAACTACTTCTCAGAACAGCAGAATCATCCATCTAAAATTAGTCCAAGAAAACTAAGTAGTTTAACACAAAGGGAAGACGTTACATTTAATTCTTGTGCTATCACAAGATTAAAAAATCATATTAAAATTTGTTCAACCCAATTTTTTGAGGTCTCATCTTATTCTATCAATTCATCTATTCTATATAATTAAGGCAACGAACACGCAGAAGAAATTCCTATCGAAAATTCCCGTACTCAATATGTTTTCTTCCTTATCAAGAGGGGCGAAAATCCGTTGAATGTAACATCTGTGTAGGTCAGATCTGCGTTCACATCGAATGGAATGTCAAGGCCAATCAGTCTATTCCTTCATAAAAAACCCTCATACATTTGGCAACACAGCCTGTGCAGCAATGTCCGAATGGTTGACGTGTATATAATACGAATGACGCAGAAATGATCGAAATATCGGCAAATATATATACGGACGCAGAAAGTACGGTATTTTAGAGGGACGCAAGGTTCATTGTACCGTTGACAAGAAAATTTTCTCCCCCAGTTTTCAAGTATATTGAGATCTGAGACTCGCAAAATGATCGTGAGGTGTATACGGAGATAGTCTACCCAGCATACGTCGATATACACTTCGATTTCAAGGAGACGCAAAGATGTCGGTATCATGTAATGACGCTGAAATGATGTCGGGATATATATATATATATATATATATATATATATATATATCCTTTTCTGATAAAAATAACCCAAAATTGTAATCAAATTTGGTCAACGTAGAAAAAATTGACGAAATATGAACTAAGGTGAGAAATCAATAAATATGGCTCAACCAACAGCTGATGAGTCATACTAACACTTCACTTCAACCACGTGAACCTCCAAGGTTCACGTCTAATCACGATTACAATAACTTGTACCTACGACAATTATAACTCCATTCACTTTTATAAAGTCTCCCGGTTGGCCATGAAAGTTTGACACATTTCACCATGTATATTTTGAAAATGTTAGGTTATAGTAATTTTCCTCTCAGATAACTACGCAACGTTGTCCTCCTCTACATAGAAGTCGTAGTAATTACGTATTTTCACAATGTGAATTTACTTCAGAAAAATAATGAATTTGAGAAGATATTATGTGAATTCAATAATTCCACAGTCCTGGTGACTGTAGAAGAAAAATCTTTCTCTGTTGTTACTGGAAATATTTCACGTATGTAAACTGGTTGGAAGATGGAAGTTATGTTATGATTCAATTATGCTATTTTCTTGTTTGGAAATCAAGTGTTGGAATTTTATTGAAAAATAATGGATAGACTAGTCCGTTACTTTGTGATAGTTCATTTGAAAAAAGAATAAAAGTACCTGAATAACCCGGCAGAAAAACTTCTAAACGAATAGACATAGGTACCTGGAATTCCCCACTTCTCGAAATTCTCAAGAAATGAGCCTACTGAAGACATTTAAATACCTTGTTACACCAGTTTCAAAATGTAGAAGCACTAGGAAACCCGAGTCATTCTTTATAAAAGTGAATGGAGTATATACTCCATTGACTTTTATAAAGTCTCCCGGTTGGCCATGAAAATTTGACACATTTCACCATGTATATTTTGAAAATGTTAGGTTATAGTCATTTTCCTGTCAGATAACTACGCAACGTGAATTTACTTCGGAAAAATGATGAATATAAACTTATATAAACTGGTTGGAAGATTCAATTATGCTATTTTCTTGTATGGAAATCAAGAATCAAGTGTTGGATTTTTATTGAAAAATAATAGATAGAGTAGTCAGTTACTTTGTGATAGTTCATTCAAAAAAAGAATAAAAGTACCTGAATAACCCGGAAGATAAACTTCTAACGAACAGACGTACCTGTGGAATTCCTCACTTTTCAAAATTCTCAAGAAATAAGCCTACAGAAGACATTTAAATACCTTTTTGCACAACTTAAAATACCTTAATAATAATATATAATGATAGGAAACTGAGTACATAATTTCATTCAAGAGTGCAACATCAGAATGAAGTTTTCCTATGGCAGATTTTGGTTCTTTATTATATTCGAAGATAATGGTCTGTGATAATATCTTGTCTAAGATTGAAGACTATGTTTTGATTATGTTGAGAGTAGAAATTGGCAACGTCTCGGCGAATTGTTTTGACCTTGACGATATTTCAGCAGTGCCAACCTGCCTCTGCTTTAGTTACAAAAACGTGATAGACCTAAATCATGGCCAACCGGGAGACTTTATAAAAGTGAATGGAGTATACAGGGTGTCCCAAAAATACCACGCGAAAGTGACACTGGAGATAGATTGGCATTAGGTCTATCAGATAGCATCAACATGACCTCAGTAAAAGTCCGCTGGTTTTCGAGATATCACCACTTTTGTGTATTTTTTAAAAATCTCCAGTTTTCGTTCTTTTATCGCCTAGCATTGCTAGAAATTACTTCAAACTCATGTTTTTTTTTTACCTAGGCTATCCTGAATAGTTGTTTTAAACAATGAAGTAATAACTTCACCGACAACTAGAACAAAATCCTTCAAAAAATGTCTAACTTGTTGTAATTTATGCCGAAGTCAAAACGTTAACTTAAGTTTGACTGACTGCAGTGAAAAAAATTATATCAGACTGAATTGACAAATAATCGCAAAAACTGGTCCATTTCATGTCCTTTTCAAAATGATACAACACTACCAATTTTTTTTAATCAGAACCAGAATTGCTACTTATTAAAAAAAACCAAAACCCTTATCGGCTATCTCGTTCCCACATTCATTGTTTTCTAACATGGAAACCGGTCCGACTTTCACAGACTAGGGGTCTTCGAATAGTCTAGACCAGGGGTCACCAAATGGCGGACCGCGGTCCGGATGCGGATCGCGAACCTTTTTTTTGCGGACCATTTTTCCAGAAAACATGTATTCTTGATTAAAAAAATTCAGATAACTTTTCGTTTTATTTACTAATTATAGATATTGGATTTAGATTAACTGGTAGTCAAATTCTTATGCCATCATAATGCTATCAACGACCCGCTACAGATATACAGATTTTGTGAACGGACCTCCAATGAAACTAATTGGTGACCCCTGGGTTAGATACTAGAGAAAACTTTTTGGCGTTTGACGGATTTACTCATTTCCTAATATTTTCCGAACGGATAGAGATACAGAAAAAATAGATACATAAATCTAAACGTCGTCCACCGACCAATCATCGGGGAAAATCATAGATTTCGGACGGGAAAGAAGAATTTTCCTTCGATTCCGGGTCAAAAATATTTCTAAGTGCCGACCCAAAAAATTTTTTTCATGGTATATCGATACGGAGCTCGTGTCTAGTTAAATCGAGGTCGCTGATCACGAATATGCAATTAGTTTTTCCCTAAGTGGCGTACTTTGGGAAAATTTTCACTTAGAGTGAAAAAATGGACGAAAATAGGTCAATTTTGGAAGTTCACACCGCCCAAAAAAATCGGAGTAAGGTGTTGTTGATTTTTGCCCTCATATATGGATCCTTTATCTACTGAATAATCCAAACAGAAAATGTCCAGGCCGTACTATTCGGAAATTATGATTTTTTTCCCAAGGGTCTGTTTTTCGGAAAATTCATTTCGCGGTATTTCCGCGGAAAATTCTCTAATGAAAAATCCGATAATATATTCGTAATCTACGGTCCCGAATTAGTAAATGACGTAATTTGCATCGAAATCGGAGACCGGTCTAATTTTGGCAATTTTTTAATACATTACCTACCTTAAAAAAATCCCATTTTTCGAGAAAAATTTTTTGACGCAAAACTATGAAACGGGTACTTATTCTTATAGATTCGGGGCCGTAGATTCCGAATCTACCATCAGATATTTATTACAAAAATTTTCCGAGGAAATATCGCGGATAGAATTTTCCGAAAAATAGACCCTCGGGAAAAAAAATCATAATTTCCGAAGCGTACGACCTGGACATTTATTGTTCGGATGATTCGATAGATAAAGGATCCAAATAAGACGTAAAAAATCAGCAACACCCTACTCCGATTTTTTTGGGCGGTGGAAAGTTCCAAAATTGACCTATTTTCGTCAATTTTTTCACTTGAAGTGAAAATTTTCCCAAAGTACGCCACTTAGGGAAAAACTAATTACATATTCGTGATCAGCGACCTCGATTTAATTAGACACGAGCTCCGTATCGATATACCATGAAAAAAATGTTTTGGGTCGGCACTTAGAAATATTTTTGACCCGGAATCGAAGGAAAATTCTTCTTTCCCGTCCGAAATCTATGATTTTCACATCTCGATATCCAACGACGTTTAGATTTATGTATCTATTTTTTCTGTATCTCTATCCGTTCGGAAAATATTAGGTAATGAGCGAATCCGTCAAACGCCAAAAAGTTTTCTCTAGTATCCAACACATAAAAAAATCTACAATTTTCCGATTAGGTCGGCGCGGCTTTGGCTATTCACTAAATCGGGTACGCAGATCACGAATCTGTAATTAGATTTTCCGTATCTCGATTAGTTTCGGAGCAATGACGAAGAAAGTCGCAATTTCTGGCTCTACCTCCGGAAAATGGACTAATCAGTCGGATTTTTCGCCATATTACCAAAATTAATCGAGATACAGAAAAACTAATTACAGATTCGGAATCTACGCCCTCGATTTAGAGAATAGCCAAAGCCATGGCGATCTAATCGGAAAATTCTAGATTTTTGTATGGGTTAGAATCTAGACAAAGGACTCACAGCTCTGGCAATGTGTTAGTTGTTGTATGCATTTTATCAATATTTCACAGGAAATAGGTCATAAATACTTCTACAAGGGTTGAAGTATTACAAGATATTTTACTTGCAATTATCTTTCCGTGGAAAATATTAATTTCAAGGGTGAGACCACCCATGCAAAAATAAACCAGTTAACCCAAAACATTTAAGTTTTACAAGCGAGCTGCTTTGTTTAGAAATACAAATGAGCGCTTCCCAACATGTGAAGTCATGGGACGCAACAGTGGTGATATCTCCAAAACCAGCGGACTTTTACTGAGGTCATGTTGATGCTATCTGATAGACCTAATGCCAATCTATCTCCAGTGTCACTTTCGCGTGGTATTTTTGGGACACCCTGTATGTATACCTACTTATAACTCTGTTGGCCAAACGACCAGGATAATTCACGAACAGTCAAGTTTCGGCGCGGGCGAAAGTTTCGGCCATTTTCGGCCATTATTTCTTGGCCGAAACCGATCTTTCGATGGGTCACTAATAATAATAGATCAATTTTCTCCCCACATTTCAGTGCTAAATACTTGCGACATAACCGAGTTCACCTGTAAAAACCACATGTGCATCCCCCTCATTTCGTATTGCGATGGAAGGAACGATTGCGTGGACGGTTCGGACGAGATCAACTGTGCCAATTGCGATCCCGGAAATCAAATATACTGCGGGCCCCTGAATTCTTGTCTGGCCATAAGCAAACGTTGCGATAACGTTACCGACTGTCCCGACAGATCAGACGAGCAAAACTGTGGCTCTAGAATATGCGAACAACACGAGTTCAGTTGTGCGACCAATGGAGAGTGTATACCGAAGGTAAGTCTGCATGTAAAAATAAATTATTTCGAAATTTACTAGGTTGACAGTATGTATGTCAATGAGTCGTATTCATAAATCTGAAGGATATCCTTATAAGTATAAGATGAAAGTATAAGGTTTTCAGTTGAAGAAAAAGGTAAGGGTAAAAGCATTTCCTTTTTTTCGTATTCATAATGATTACCTTATACTTGCAAGAATATCCTCCAAGAATGAGTAAAGGGATGTTGGCTTGTATGTGCCACGGCAGGTTCCAACCGGTTTACGATGGGTTTATTTATTGTTTTTCTTTCTTATCAGTGTTATTTAAGCCTAGTACTTGGATCAGAGAAGATGTATTCGTCAAGCAGCGATAGTGAAAGTTCAGAAAAAGATAATACTACAACCAAATTGCAGTTCATAGCAGAGGACATTGCAAATGCCCCTGTGATTTTGGAAAAATCCCAAATACCAAAAATGAAAACTAGAAAGGACGATATTAGAAATGTTATCAGGATGTAAAATGTGACATTTGGTAAAGCACTGGAAGCGAAAAGCTTTTTAAAGAAAATAAACGATATGAAAGGAAGATTCTTAGAAAAAAATAACTTGAAAAAAACTGGAAATAAAGCACTGTTGGAATGGGTGAAAAAGTTATTGGAGGCTATGGAATGGGACAGTAATCCTACAATTGGAAAAATTGGAGGCACAATGCACAAGTCTTTATAATGTATATCCTCAGCATAGAGTGAATGAAGCTTCTACTATGCCATAAAAGACTGAATCAAGCATCAAACCACAATCTAGCGTCAAGACTGTCAAATCTCTTCTGCCAACAAGAAAAAAAAAACAGGAACAGAAGAGTAGGAAACAAAGGAAACAAAAGGACTCACAATCAACAACTTAAGTTCAAAGAGAGTACAATGAAAAAAGAAGGAGAGGAATCAACAGCAAATATTGTTGATGAGGGGTAGGGGGAAACTTTATCCAGTAATTTGATTGCGCAACTATGCTGTCAATTACGGTATTGTACGAGATACTGTAGCTTGACTTACATCCAGTTTTTGACGAATGCGTTTCTGATACCCGGGATCACTGAGATAGCGTAAACATATCTTCATCTAAAGGACAGATGACTCCTCGAGTTTCAGCATTTATTCATAAAAATCTGTTGGCAAGCCATTCCACATTTTCCTCTGCAAACCGGTATAATTCTTTGTAGTCAAGTACAGATATGGATAAACGCTGCTTGTAGTTTTTAATTTCTCTCAGTTCCACAACATCTACCATCAATACAACTGGTCAACTGATGGATATCGACATCAATGTTAACCTTTCGATATAATCAAAATGAAGGTATTAAACTTAAACAAATTGATTTTATTAGATTTAGTTGCTTGAAAAACTATAAAACTGAGTTATATAAACATGTAAAACACGAGTGAGTCTGCTACTGACCACACTCAAAATTATTGAAGGATATGCTTTTCATTTAAAGTAAAGGGAAACGTTTATAAATAACCAAATACTTTTTTGTGAAGGATATGCTCCTACTCTATAAGTATAAGGTTTCACTCGAAATATTATGAATGCGAACTCAAGGATTCCCTTCATTTTCTGCAAGTATAAGCATAACCTTTTTTTTATGAATACGGCTCAATATGTGATTGGGCCATGAAATCATAATGGATGAAGACATTTCACCTTGAAGCCGCTACTAGAGTTCATTAGAAGCAATTAGAATCTTTTTGGCGCTCTTGTTCCTCGGAGTGCTTATCAATTTGCCCAAATGTCTGTAATTTTCGAATTTTTGGCTGAAAATGGTCTTAAACGATTTGGTTCGACTCATTGATCAAGAATCCATGGTCAAAATCGATTGTGTCCGGCCGTCCGTCCGGTCCTTAACACGATAACTCTCGAACGGAATGAGCTAGACAATTGAAATTTTCAGAGTAGGTTCGAGGGATAAATATCTCGGTTAAGTTCGTTATTGGGCAAAATGATGGTTTCAGAGTTACGAAAAAAATTTTTTTTTTAACATTACAACATTTGAATTCAATTTTTTTAAGATTCAGATTCATCCTAAGGATCCATTGTTATAATTTTCAACTCTATCAAGCTAATACTTTAGGAGATATGATTTTTCAAAATTTCAATAACACATCGTAGTTCTATGTATTCACAGAATGTGAACACAGAATCTGGCTGTGTTCACTGTTCATGAATGTCATCTTATCTAGCTATTAGAGACATGTCAATTCGTAGTTTGAAAATATTTTCTGTTGGAAAACAAGCATCCGATTCTTGAATTTGTGAATATATACAAGACTCATTTGAAACCGAAAATAATATTGACTGATTACATATTGAATAATTTATGCATAAATATTGGGGATGATGTTTCGGAAGATTTAGAATTGGATCATTTTAATGATGTAGTTTCTGAAGGCAAAAAGGAAAGAAGAACATTATGGAATCATCAAAAGAAATTACTGTCCGTTGACCACTGAGGTTAATTTTACCTTTTAATTCCTTAAGTAGTGGGACATGTTCGGATATACAGTATTTTCATAATTTTGCTAGCAAAAAAATGCTGAAATATGGATCTACATTTATGTATCAAACATTTTTCCTTGAGTTAAGGCCCATAATACAGAAAAGAATGTATTAGTGGTATGAACTATTACATTTTAAATGATGAAATAGGATAGTATTTTATTAATATATTTTGAAATATACAAATAATTTGTTTATTATTGAATAATTCTCTAATAAATACATTGTCATGATCATTTCTATGCCTTTCATATTTTGTTAATATTTGGTACTGCATAACTGGTACTGGATAATATCAATAATGTGTGATGTGTCCAAATCAGTATGCAGTATTTTGTTCGAAACATAACAGGAAGCATTTTCTATCATTATCAGGGCCTTGGCTTGCAATGACTATAGGATTTTTGTATTTGATGTCCAAACTGGTCTGAGTATGCACTTATAAATTATCATTTTATTTTCTAAAGGAAGTTGTGAGTTACAATTCAGCAACCAGTATATTTCTTCAATTTTCAAGTCTATGTGGTCTTTCATGGCTAAGTTGCCTTTGTTAATGTCACAGGAGCTAGCTATAGTAGTTATCTGCCTTCCTTGCATTTACATGCAAGGAACTGTAGCCTGCTGGATGCAATAAAAATTTCCCGTAGTGGGAAATTCTTACCTAGTAACTGGGTAGGACGTATAATGTTACTGGACCTCTTTACAAAGCCCTCTGATGTAATACCAACCATATTTGGTTTTGAAACTCCCTTTGCAACGGCCATAAGAGACTGTCTTAGTGCGGTGGAACTCGTTAATCGATTGGACAAAAAGTCATCCATTTGGTATATGGATGGATCAAAATTAGATAATGGTGCAGGTATTGTGGTATATGGTCTGAAACAGAAGATCTCTGTGTACGTGGGACATCAGCCCTCTATCTTACAAGCAGAAACACTAGTTGTCTACGTTTGTGCTCAAGAGTGTCTGTAAAGGAACCTCAAGGGGGCGCACATCTATATTATAACGGACAGCCAGGTCACACTCAGGGAATCACCCACCCAAGGTTTCCTTCTGCCTGGGAATACCGGACACTATAAAGCAACCAGCTAGAAGCAATAAGGTTACTCTGCTAGGGCACTGTTTATTTATTAAAGACATGAGAAGGCCAATTAACCTGCGAAAAGTGCCTCCAGGTTAACACCAGCCAGACCAGAACCCTTCTATAGGTGCTAGATGGGGAACTAAATAACAGAATAGCCCTTTAGAGAAATACTTCAGGACTTGCACAGGCAAAAAGATTCGTGGATTTCTCACCATCCCATACCAGGAAGTTTCTGCAGATGCCGCGAGCTGACCTTTGGGTGGTACCTTTTGTACTGCATGGTCAAGTCAGCAGAGGAAACATGCAAATTATTGTATCCGTAGAATCCTTGTTTCATGGAACCAGAACTTTACAAGGTCGATTAAAAACTGGAAATCAAACATTTCTGAAATTTTGTATGCGGACAACTGTTGGAAGTGCGCAGCCCCCTAAAATATTGAGAGTGAAATAGTAACGGGTCCGCCAAATAACTTTTTTTTTTGAAAATGCAATAAAAAAAAACTACTGAATATTTTCTCAAATTTCTTTTTTTATTTGAAAGTATCAGCTATCGATTGTGTGCAGCTGTATTTCACCAATGGCTTCACGAATATTGTCCTTTAAAGCGTCAATTGTCTCTGGCTTGTCGGCATAACACTTATATTTGACGGCACCCCACAAATAATAGTCCAACGGTGTCAAATCGCAACTCCGAGGTCAACATCAGCTCTACGGCTGATAATGCGATCTTCAAAAACAGGGCGCAAAACATCGAGTGTAGCTTCGACTGTGTGGCACGTAGCGCCGTCCTGTTGAAACCAAATGTTGCCAATATCCTCCTCTTCAATTTTTGTGAACAAAAATTCGTTCAACATGGCCCGATAACGATCGCCATTGACTGTAACGGCCACTCCTTGCTCATTTTCAAAGAAAAATGGCCCAATTCTGCCTCTGGACCAAATTCCGCACCAAACAGTGACTCTTTTTGGGTGTATCGGCTTTTCAATGTATGCGTGCGGGTTTTCTGTGCCCCAAATGCAATATTCTGCTTGTTTACATACCCGCCAAGATCAAAATGAGCTTCATCTGAAAAGATGATTTTTTTTGCAGAATCGGCATCTTCTGTAAGTCGATCGCAGGCCCACTTAGCGAAGCGAAAACGCATTGGATGTTCAGTTGGCTTCAACTCCTGAACCAATTGGACTTTGTATGGCGTAATACCAAGGTCATTATGCAAAATTCGTCTCAATGATGTCTCCGAAATGTTCAATTCTTGACAACGACGGTGAATTGATGTTGATGGCGCTTCACGCACACTTCCTGCCACAGCAGCAATATTCTCGGGTGTACGCACTGTTTTTGGCTTTTCACGCTTTGGTTTATCGATGAGGATGCCAGTTTCTTTCACTTTTTTCACAAGATAACGAACATACGGAGCTGACGGTGCTTCTCTTCTTCCAAAATCCGTACGCAATTTTCGCACACATTCTGCAACATTACCATGATTTTCAAAGTAATGTCGCAATATTTCCCAGCGTTGTTCAAGCGTATACACAACCATATTCGTTCAGCGGAAGGATAAAACTAATTATCTGTCAAATCCGACATGAGCTAAGTGTTACCATTCACGAAATAAGCAGTAGTTGAAAAAAAAACGTTAGATGGCGGACCCTTTACTTCCGGTTATACGGGATTCACATACCTACGTCCTTATTGGAACATTCTGTGTATTTTTATATTTTGGAATCTCCAATGAATTTCGAGCCGCCTTTAACTGAAACACGCTATACAGGTTTTGGGAATTAGTAAGGGTTTTCCTGCAAAATCGAGGCCCTGGCGCTCGTCCATCCTCTAATTCTCCGTCAGGGTTCCTCAGATATAAGAAATACTGAGTTTCTGATCTATCTTGAATGAGAATTAAATCTTTTCAAATTTTATTTTCAGGAATTCGTTTGCGATAACGATCTGAATTGTATCGATGGTTCGGATGAAAAAGAATGCCCCCCTGATCAGTTCAAGAACGATACAACAAAATACAACACCAACACGTCCAAGTGCGAATTCCCCTCCAGAATGTGCGATAATAATACCAAATGCATCACCGTTGAGCAACTCTGTGACGACACACAACAGTGTATAGACGGTACGGACGAGAGTTTCAGGTGTGTCGAGAAGATGTGCAACCAGAGTTACGAATGCTCCCATATATGTCATAACACTCCCGAGGGATTTATATGCATGTGTCCACAAGACCTGCATTTACAGCCGGACAAAAAAACATGTTTAACAACCCATCCCTGCGAAGCTTGGGGGGTATGTTCGCAGAAATGCATACAGAAAGGTTCCAGATACAAATGTTCCTGTTTGCCCGGCTTCTATCTCAAAGACGATGGTTTCACTTGTAAGAGCATGGAACAAAGTACTCCGTTCGTGCTGTTCAGTAACAGGCACGAGATAAGGGTTGTAGATCTGCATACCTTCAATGTCAAGTCTTTTATATCGAGTCTGAAGAATACAATCGCATTGGATGTCTTCCATACAACGGATTTGGACTTGGTAAGTCTATCATAAATTATTCCACACATTATAATAATATGGACTTCTATTTTCATCCAAAAAAATCGAATACCAGTATCATATTCGAGAATCTCATGTATTTGTCCTCGCGATTTCAGGTGTTCTGGACAGACGTTATCGACGACAAGATATACAGAGGATCTGTCATAGGCGGTTCGTTAAGCAACATCGAAGTCGTAGTTCAAACGGGTCTTTCAACAGCCGAAGGACTAGCAGTTGACTGGATTGGTCAAAACTTGTATTGGGTGGAAAGCAATCTGGATCAGATCGAGGTGGCCAAACTGAATGGCAGTTTTCGAAGAACCCTCATAGCAGGCGACATGGAAAGCCCGCGGGCTGTAGCAGTCGATCCAAGAGATGGCTACCTGTTTTGGACCGACTGGGATAACACCGCTCCCAGGATAGAAAGGTGCTCGCTAGCTGGTAGAGATCGTAAAGTTATCGTGTTTGTAGATCAAATAAGTGACGGTGGTTGGCCGAACGGCTTAACCCTAGACTACGACCTGAGGAGGATATATTGGGTGGACGCAAAATCCGACTCCATCCACACGACCAAATACGACGGTACGGACCATCATGAGGTGATGAGAGATCACGAGATGCTATCCCATCCATTCGCAATCAGTCTGTTTGAAAACTACGTGTATTGGACCGATTGGCGTACCAACAGTGTCGTCAGGGCTAACAAGTGGAATGGTGCTGATGTTTCTATAATGCAGAGGACCTTGACTCAACCTTTCGATATTCAGATCATGCATCCAAGTAGGCAGCCTGTAGATGCTCCAAGTCCTTGCGGCAAGGACAATGGGGGGTGTTCGCATCTTTGTCTCATACACACCAATAATACTTACCTATGTGATTGTCCCCATGTAATGAAGTTGAGCCAAGATAAAAAGACTTGTGTGGGTAAGATTTTTGTTGATGCTTTTATGTATTAAATTATAACCATTGTTGATTATGCATGTCATTAAGTATGGAGTAATTCGAAAGAAAGATTCACATAAGTCCTTTCTAAAATTTTGAGAGTGTAGAACCCAAAATGATAGCTTGTATGGGTGACCGTCTTATAATGATCAAATCTCAGTATACTTCACATCAAGGAAAATTAAGAATGTAGAAGAACTCGTCAAAATAAACCATTTCACCAAAAATCGCCTGAATAAAAGTACAAAATTCCGATGTTCAGTAATTCTTCGATCAAATTTATCTTAGGGCCGTCCATTGAAAGCGCAAACCTCCGAAATGGAATTCGTCCGAATCGATACTTTGACTTACTGATGAAAAAACAACTTCAAATTCGATTTTGTACATCCCTAAACACGATAACTTTTGAAGGAAGGAGCTTACGACTTGTAATTTATAGGGTAGGTTTTATGTCAAAATGCGCTGGTCGATCTTGTAATAGGCAAAATCCGTCTGAAGATTTTGGAGATTTACCTATTTGCAATTTTATTTTTTAATATTTCAAAAACTACAATCAGGGACGGGCCCAAGCCAAATTTCGGGGGGGAAAAAACATCGAGAACTGTGCATTGAAGTATTACACAACCGAAGATGGAGGGGGGGGGGGGGAATTTACGACTTGTAATTTATAGGATAGGTTTTATGTCAAAATGCAGTGGTCGAGCTTGTAAGATTTTGGAGATTTACCTATTTGAAATTTAATTTTTTTAATATTTCAAAAACTACAATCAGATACTGTCCCAAGCCAAATTTTGGGAGGGGGGTGGGGGGGGGAAGAGTGTGTTGGAAAATTTTTACAACTTCTCCGAAATTTTTTCAACTTCTCCGAAATTTTTCCAACTTTTTCGAAATTTTTCCAACTTTTTCGAAATTTTTCCAACTCCTTTGAAATTTTTCCAACTGCCTCGAAATTTTTCCAACTGTTTCGAAATTTTTATTATTAAAAGAAAGGAGCAAACTGCGTACTTACATATTTACGCTGCTATCTAATTCATTAGAAATGAAAGCTTTTTAAAATGCCGCTCGACTGTGAGAAACAGATCAAATTGGTACCAGATGGTTTGTTTTATGACTACTATTATTTTTTGCCGGCTACACACATTGTGCCGAAAACTATTGAATATTGAGTTTACGGCAACAGGAATGTGTACAAGGGTACATGGTACATGTTATCTCGTCCCTATTATCTGCGTACATGGTACATGTTATCTCGTCCCTATTATCTGCGTGCTCTGCGTTTATCCGGTCAGGTGGTCAAATTCATTCACATTTTATGACAATTTTTTCGGAAATATTTCAACTCCATTGAAATTTTTTCAACTGTTTCGAAATTTTTACCAATTCCTTCGAAATGTTTCCTATACTGTGTTGAAAATTTGCCAACTCCTTTCTACATTGGAAGAAGTTCGATTCCAATGATTCATTTTGTTGAGTTCTACCTTGTGTTAAGAAAAACACTCACTTTTGAAAACACCCTGTATAGCCATCTTTTTCCTCAAACCCATAGAAGTATCATTGTCCTGCAAATGAAACTTCAGCAGTGGATAACTGGTTAGATAGATTTTTCCTTCACAACAATCTTAATACCTTGCTACTCAATCAATTTTCCCCGTTGGAATTATTTAATGTTAACCAAAGAAATTTGTTTTCAGTCAACGAAAAAGTACTCTTGATTGGACGAGGAAGCGAAATACGTGGCGTAGATATAGAACAGCCTTATTACCATACAATACCAACCATAAGCATGCCTGTAGTTCATAGTCCGATAAAAATTGAATATTTAGCGCCTAATAATACTCTGTATTGGGCCGATTCGCAAACTAGCGAAATCAAACGTTCAGGACTCACATCAGGACCCAGTGTAACTCTGATAGACACTGGCGTACAACATCCAACAGGCCTAGCTGTCGACTGGCTATCCAACATCATATTCATATCATCTTCTGCTGGTATAATGGTGTGTAACTTGGACGGCGAATACTCAACTAACCTTATAAAGGGAAACATTCTAAGTCTTGCTATCTTACCATCAGAAGGAAGATTGTTCTGGATTGCCCAGGAGAACGATAAATATCACATCGAGAGCAGTTTCATGAACGGATCATCTAGAGCCATCACATCTCACGACTTTGACGGACCAGTGAAAAGCTTGAGTGTCGACGAAGAAACCAAAAGACTTTATTGGATAAGCGATTTTGAGATATTTTACACCAACTACAACATTTCTAAAGGAAACATAACAAAATTGAAACTGTTGAATAACTATTCCGTATCTGCCTCAACAATTTACAAAGACTACATCTTTTATGCTGATGACGATGACCAATCTATTCATAGAGCTAACAAGATAGCTGGAAATGACGATATCACTTTACGTAACAGTACCGGGGATATATTATCCCTACGTATATATGACCCTGCTCTGCAAAAGGGCAGCCACCCTTGCGGTATTAATAAAGGAAATTGTCAGCATTTATGTCTTCCAAGTTCTGCAACGACCTTCAGTTGTAAGTGTGCAACTGGCTACGGAACTGATCCAAAAGATGTTCACAAATGCCTTAGCATTGAAGAATTCTTGTTCTATTCAGTAGGCTGGGAAATAAGAGGAATTCCCTTGAATGGGGACAATGAAACTCAAGTACTAGGACCTATATCTAGGGTTTCCATGGCCAATGCTATCGATTACATCGCTGAGAAGGATCTAATCATATGGGCAGACAGTGATCACTGCTCTGTAACCAGAATAAACCGTGATGGAACCAATAGAGCCTTCGTGATAGAACAGCCCGAAGTTATGGATACGGTATCAGTAGATTGGCTGACAAGTATCGCTGTAGATTGGTTGGCTGGAAATATCTTTTGGAGTGATTCCAAGAGAGGAGTTATCGAGGTAGCGAGATTAGACGGGACGAATCAGCATGTGTTATTATCAAACGAGATAGGCAAGCCGTCTTCTATCGCAGTCGATCCAGTAAGTGGAGTTCTAGTTTGGTCGCTAGGTTCTAGGTTAGAAATAGCTACCATGGCCGGGCAAAATCGGGAGTTGCTACTGGACAGTGCAAATTCGATATCTGACGTTGCATTGGACACTGAAAACCGATTAATTTATTTTTGCGATACAATAAGTAACACCATACAGAGGATCAAGTATGATGGAACAGAGTATGAACTTTTACTCAACACCTCCATTGAAAACCCAGTTGGATTAACAGTATTCAACAACAAGATTTATTGGATAGATACGTAAGTTTTCTTCTTTTCTATAACATTAAAAAAAGAAGTTTAAGCGATGTATTTAGATATTCTACTAGGTCCAATTTGTGAGGAACATATTTTAGACCATTTTAACCGACATCTAGCGATTATTCGTTCAAATGAGCAGCAATATAAATAGGCCCTCTGGTCAAAACTGCGTAAGAAAGGACGCCATCCCAATGCATAAAACACTTTTGGGTGTAGACAACTTAGAAGCTCTTTCTATAGACCACATTAGTTAGGTTAGGCGGGAAATTTGAATTACGATCCATCCGTGGATCCGAACACTGAATTCCCCATGCATTTCTTATGGACCTAAAATTTACGCGAATTTCTCGCCTGTTTTTAGATACTTTGGCTAATTTCTTAAGGTTTATTTCGGTTGAAATAGATTCTGTGAAACTTGCTCAACCTTCTAGAATCAAGTTTTCATAACAAAATTGTATATTTCCAAAATAATCAATAAATATAAAAGTGTTCACCAAATTCGATTGACGTATGTCTTAGCTCACTCGAAATCAGTCAAAAATAATAACATAACCCTAAATCGGCCTTGTAATGACGCACAACAGAAGTCATCTACGACATACGGTAATCTTTCGAACTACACTAGTTTCAATTTCGATTTAAGAATAAATTCATGTAGATTTTAATGTGGAAATAACATGAAAACATGCACTTATGATGAAGGTACCCAATACTTGATGTCTCTGTACTAACATTCTCTTTTAAATAGGGTAGTTTCATCTCAAAGTTGAAATTCCTTGTTAAAAAATTTGAATATGGATCTCCCGCCAAGAGAATGATTCTAACCTAACTAATGTGGTCTATAGAAATTAGGTACTTCCACCGTCTGGTTGCACATATGTCGAAAAAATAAAATAACGGGTATCCAATATTTTAATATTTCTATATACTGCCACAATTAACACATCAAAATGATGGCGCGCTTTTGAATCACAAATTTTCTAGGCACTTTCAACCGCTTGTCCTATCTCAGCCCCAATTTACCTGTCTCTAAAATCCTAATGCTACCGGAGCAGAACCAGTTGTTTCACTTTGTGAATTTATTAATGAAATCGCTATTTGAGTACTTTCAACCTTCAAATCCTCCAAGGTCTATTTGTGGATGGGGATTTTGGAGGTGCCAATTTTGTCGAAGTAAATCTAGTATTTGTTTAGGAAAACCATATAATTCCACAAGGATTTCGGACCGAAAAGTTATTTGTGTAGATATCAGTGATTGAAATCAGTGGCCATCTTATGGGAAAATTATTTGTGACATACATATTCAGATTTTATAATCTGAAAGTGTGATACTGGTGCAATGGAATCCTCCATTAAGTTCCATCAGAAACACGTTTTGAAATCTGATTATCCGATGTGAATAGTTTATGTCGCATCAATTTGACAGTAAGGTAAGATGTTTGAATTTGTTTTGAAAATCACAGAGAGAACACGTTTTAGTTATATCTGTCGATTTTACTACAATCCTATCTTCATAAATCTCAAGGTCAAATAAACGACAACCCCTCAAATGCGTTGTGAAACATCTATTTCGGTTATCAGCTGTGCTACGGGTACTGTGTCGGTCAGTAGTTTTCTCATAAATATGCTATTTCTTATATTTTACCTTTATATCTTTATATTATTCGTTTTCAGAACCGATGAGAGAGGAAGTATCAAAGAAGCCCCCGTAAGTAACCTAACAAACTACAAAATTTTAGCTAGAGATATTGGAGATTCGCTGAAAGACATACAGATATTTTCCAAGAGGAAGCAAAATGGCACTAATCCCTGCGCAGTTAATAATGGTGGCTGCCAACAGCTCTGTCTTTTCAACGGTACACAGGCGGTTTGTGTTTGTTCTCACGGAAAATTAACATCGGATGGCAAAAAATGTGAAGGTAAATCTCGGTTACATTTTGTTGTGGAATATTCAAGCTAACCTATTGTTTCTTATAGATTTCGACAGTTTCGTTATGTACTCGAGGGTTGTGAGTATCGATTCAGTGCACATATCTAGCGAGGAGAATATACAGAATGCTCCACATCCCAGTGTGAAGAACAACACTCTGCTCAGGAATGCAATAGGGCTGGCATTTAGTTACAAATACCAAAGACTGTTTTACTCTGATATTCAGAAGGGTTCAATAAATTCTGTGTTCTTTAATGGATCTGACCATAGGATTGTAGTGCAAAGTACGTACAAAAAGAATTCTATAAAAATTGGTTCAAGCACTGTTTAGAAGTCAGGAGTTTTTGCGCGCATGTTCTATTGTCTGTTCACCTCTATTGGATACTCTTAATCGAATTTAACGTCGATATAGACCGTTTTCTCAGCTTTTATAAGATATGTCTACATTTCACACCATTTTGATGACAGACTTGAGTAATGAGAGAATCGTCAGAAGACGATCACAGAATTTTTAAATCTGGCATATGTATTCTATCTGAATTGAAATTCATTAAATATCCAATAATATAAGAAAAGACTTACGTCTCAAGCTCTCAAGTAATTTCAGGATACGATATTCACGAAATTCTGAGAAAATTTGCGCCTCGGCATTCTACAAGTAATTGCCGAGTTTTAAGTGGATCGGATTTGTATATTTTGAGTTATAGAGGAAATAACAACTAAATTTCAGATGTGTATAATTCCAAAACCATTTGGCCGATTATGCCAATTAACAAATATAGATGTCGCATTTGGATGCCCAACCCAACCTGAAAATTTCTATATCTTTCCGTTCTCAGGTTACTTGAGATAGGTAGATATTTTTTCATAATTTTTTAAAAATTGTCTAGTGATACGATCCCCATACTTTTTCAGATACGTATTTTTGTCTGTATTCCACAACTGTCTAAGTTTCAATTCGATAGGATCTGTATTTTTTGAGTTATTGAGAAAATAATATTCCAGTAAGTATAACTCCGAAACCATTTGGGCATTATGCCCAACAACGAACTTAACTGTCCCATTTGGATGCGCAACCTACCCTGAAAATTGCAAGTTGCTATTTCTTTCCGATCGAAAGCTATCGTGGCAACTGTCACCCATCCAGCTACAGAACTCACCCAAGGCTGCTCGGTTCTCCAGCAATATAGATCCGATCGTGTTCAAATTTGGAACTTGGCTGTAAAGTTAGGTTTTGAAGGCTCTCGCAAAATTGCAGCGATGTCGGACGAATAGTTTTTGATATATAAAATGATTTTCAATTATATTTTCTTAAAATTTTCGAGTGATACGATCCTAACGAACATAAAAGACAAAGTGTATGCGACTCCAGTAACCACTAAAGAAATTTAAAAAATTCGAGTAAGGGAAGCTTTCCGAAGTATTCTCATCATTGATGTATTGCAGAACGTCAACAGAGTCTTTGGAGATCACATACATTTATGCATGGAAGTGAATGGATCCCAATTTGAACATTTACTCAAGTGATGAAACATTCTGTTCTTCTTTAAACTTTTATGTCCATTATGTTAATTTTGATTGTAATGAGGATGTTATTCATTTTTTCTGATTATTTTATTCTCAGAAGTCTCCAACAATACCGTCATTTCATTCTCTTCAGAATGTGCTATTTTTGTCTTCGTCCATTTCTCATAATATGCAACATTTCCAGTTCTTGCGAACTAATGCATTACGTTTTCTGAAGTATCTACTTGAGTTCTTAATTATAATTGGAATATCAAAAGCACGGCCTTCTCATCTGTTGAGAAAATTCTGGGAAAATGGGAATTAAAGTTCGAAACACTTCGAGAATAAAGTCAAAATTTTTCGCGAAATTTTACATTTTTCGTAATATCTCGGCAACGCTGCATAATTTTGAAAAAAAAATGCTTTCATTGAATAGAGAATCTCAATTTGTTCCTAAGTACTGCATAATATTCATACGTTTCCATAAGAAAAACCTGACTTGGTTGTCGTACTGCTTCACAGAGACGCCCTGTATAATTTAAACTATTTTAGGCTGATGAACCAGTGCAAGAGTAACAGCTCATGCGAAAAAATGTTTGTCTTAACTATAAGGAGATATTCTACTTTTTCGCGATAGTGGGACAGCCTGTACGTGTATATGTATACAGGGTGTACGGGAAAATGTGGGAAATCTCTCGGATTCAGATAAAACATAAAAAAATAAGATGGCCAGTTCCCATCAATTTTTTTCCTAGCGGCCTCCCTACGGAGATACGGCCTCCTAGATGACGCCACTGGAAATCCATTTTACTGGAATACATTTTCTCTATTTCAGTATCGTAATGAGTTCATTCCAGCACTAAAAAAAGTGCTGGAATGAACTCATTCCCGCATTCTTTCTAGTTATATTTTTTCGTTTTGTGGTACCTAGTCAACACTGACATTCGATCCTATCAAATTTCAACACACGTCAATTATTGTCAATATAAGATAATCTGGATAAGGTGAAATAATTGTTGAGAGGCAAGGTTTTATTTTCATAAAAAAAGGTACTAGAGATTTCCTTCTTGCTAATTTTGAATCATTCATGATATTAGGAAACTGTTCAACCTGATCTCCATGCTCTACGTGGTTACCTACAATTATCCATGATCTGTCAACATTCGTAACAGTCACATCAACTGCCAAGATACAATACAAAAGTCACTAGGATGTATAATCCTAATTTTTCATTAAATTTCAACAGTATTTTACAAAACTTGCCTGAAATAGAGAAAATATCGTCTAATGCTCGTTGCAGAAGGCAATTCCAACACTCATGCGTACGAAAACTCGCTCCTTCGTCTCTCGTTTTCGAATTTCGCATTCGTGTTTTAATTGCCCATTCTGCAGCTTGTTTTAGAATATACTATTAAACTACTTGATATAATTTAATGAAAATTTGATATGACAAACAATAGTAAAGACCTCTGAAAATACTGCCCTTCAATTTAAATTAGCTTGTTTAGTTTACCAGGGGCGGACTAGATTGTACATTTTAATGCTTACATTTTTAACACCCTGTATGATGAGGAGTTAAAAAAAACAAATTTGGATACCTTGAACACTAAGCTAAAGAAAAGGTCATCTTGTTCAATGTCGATAAAATGAACCGTTTTCAAGGTATTCAAATTTGTTTTTCCAGGAAATGGAAAAGAATCTAAATCATTCTGGAGATAGAAGAAATGAAATATGATTTTATCGCAATTTTCATTAGCTTACCGTAGTTGTACAAACATGACATTTATAAAACTAGGGTAGGCTAATGAAAATTGCGATAAAATCATATTTCGTTTCTTTTATCTCCCGAATGATTTATTCTTTTCCATTTCCTGGAAAAACAAATTTGGATACCTTGAAAACGGTTCATTTTATCGACAATGAACAGGAGTACCTTTTCTTTAGCTTAATCTTCAAGGTATCTTAATCTGTTTTTTTTAACTCCTTATCATACAGGATGTTAAAAATGTAAGCATTAAAATGAACAACCTAGTCCGCCCCTGGTAAACTAAACAAGCTAATTTAAATTCAAGAGCAGTATTTCAAGAGGGCCTTACTACTGTTTGTCATATCAAATTTTCATTAAATTGTATTAAGTAGTTCAAAATGTATTCCACTAAAATGGATTTCCAGTGGCGTATCTCCGTAGGGAGGGCCGCTAGGAAAAAAATTGATGGGAACTTGTCATCTTATTTTGTTATGTTTTATCTGAATCCGAGAGGTTTCCCACATTTTCCCGGACACCCTGTAGATGAGTACGGAACACGCCATTTTGGCGCTCTTGTTCCTCGGAAAAGAGTTCTTATCAATTTGCCCAAATTTCTGTAATTTTCGAATTTTTGGCTGAAAATGGTATCAAACGATTCGGTTCGACTCACTGATCAAGAATCCGGGGTCGAAATCGATTCTGTCCGGCCGGCCGTCCGTCCGTTAACACGATAACTCTCGAACGAAAGGAGTAAGACGATTGAAATTTGCAGGGTAGGTTTGGAGCGTAAATATCTCGGACGAGTTCGTTAACGGGCGAAATCCATCAAGCAGTTTCGGAGTTATGGCCGTTTTTAGTAAAAACATTTTTTATGAATATTTCCGAAACCGATCACTCGATCTATCTGAAATTTAGCATCAAATTGTAGAATCATGACCTTCAGACGCATGTGAAGTTTTGTATTGATCGGGTGTGTAAAAAAAAATTTGAAATTTTTAAAATTTTGTTCCTACAATCACTCTCGAACGGAATGAGCTAGGCAGTTGAAACTTTCAGAGTAGGTTAGGGAGATAAATATCTCGAGTTCAATATTGGGCAAAATAGGCCAGATGGTTTCGGAGTAACGAAAAAAAATTTTTTTTTCAACTTACAAATTTCAAAATAATTTTATATTTAAGATGCAGTTTCACCATAAAAATCCATTGATATCATTTTCAACTCCAACAAGCTAATACTTTCGGAGATATGATTTTTCGAAATTTCAATAATGAATCGTACTTCTATGTTTTCGCAGAATGCTATAATTATTCTATCTATAATTTATTATATGATCTGTTTTCATACTCGTACATGTCATCCTGTTGTATAAGAGAGGATCAAATTCATTTCAGCTACATATTTTACTTTGATTTCTTCCATGGTGCAGTTCTCATTCTCAGTTTGCTCATTTAATCTTGATAAATAAACTATTATTTGAATTGAATTTCCTTTATGACGCAGTTCTATCATAAGAATACATTGATATAATTCTCAACTCTGAGAAACCAATACTTTCGGAGATATAATTTGTCTGTTTGAACAAGAGCGCCAGAAAGCTTCTGCCCACAGGGCTTGAACCAATTTTTTTAATTTCATTTGCCTACATAATATACAGGCATGTAGGCAAATATTTTTTTTTTATTAATTTATCATCAGCAATCAGAATACATGTGTTATTTGAGCCAGTAGGTTAACAATATTCAGTTCAGCGTGGGAAGATTCCGTCCATCGATAGAACCTTTTAATTAAGTCAGCTGGTCATTTTCTTCGCAATTCAGCGAAGAGAAAAAATATTCTGAAAGCTGATTCTAGTCTCCATCTAACTGCTGCTGCCACAGAACATATCGTTAACGATATATCCTGTGGCAGCTGCTAAAGTTAATCGGAACTACTATATGCCCTGTTTGGCCCACCTTTTCCTCTCCGTGAGCATTAACTTAACAACTACCTTAAACACGGCTATCAATAACATTTTATTTACAGGACAAGGTTCTGTAGAAGGCTTAGCTTATGAGCAGATCCATCAAGCTCTTTATTGGACTTGTAACAACGACGCCACAATCAGCCGCGTCAACCTGACCAATCGTATGAGCAACGCAAGCTCCGTAGAAACCATATTCAAATTACGTAGCCAAGACAAGCCGAGAGGTATCGGCATAGACAGCTGCGGAGGCAGGATATTCTGGACGAACTGGAATTCGCATACTCCCAGTATCGAGAGGGCCTTTCTTTCCGGTTTCGGTAAAACATCAATCATCATAACCGATATCCGGATGCCGAACGCTCTCACCTTGGACCATAAGGCTCAGAAGTTGTACTGGGGGGACGCCAGGCTGGATAAAATAGAAAGATGCGAGTACGACGGCACGAACAGAGTGGTGTTGGCTCAAGTTACTCCTCAACATCCCTTCGCGTTAGCTGTTTATGGTGACTACATCTATTGGACCGATTGGATTTTGCATGCAGTGTTGAGAGCTGATAAGTTGACTGGTCAAAATGTGGTTTGGTTAAGAAGAGAGGTAGCAAGGCCAATGGGAATCGTTGCAATAGCTAACGACACCGAGAATTGCTTCACCAACCCTTGTTTCATCTTGAACGGTGGTTGCGAAGAGAAGTGTTCTTTATCTGCTTCAGGAAACGTGCAATGTTTGTGTCAAGACGGTCATGTTCTTGCGAATGACGGAAAAAGATGCTACAAGAAACTTCCCGATCAACAAAGTAACGATGTTTATCATTGTTCTGATGGACTTGCGATACCTTTCTCACTAACATGCGATGGAATCTCCCACTGCTTGGATAAGGTTAGTTAAAGTTACTATCAATATCGATAGAAATACTATTGTAACTAACGAACGGCTTCTAGACTTCCAATTGTCATGTACCTTAAAACGTCATTGAATCTGTTGTATCTGTATCTACTCTTCTCCCTGGCCCAAGGTTTTGTATGGATTCTCATGTTGTGATTTATCTGTTTGCTTATAGTCAATGTTCATACCATTCCGTTAACGTGAAAGTTCACTGCCTTCTGTATTATTTTGAACATATTTTTTTGTTAAAGGTCAGTTGAAGATTTCATACATTTTCTTCAGAATAGTTTGCTTGAATTATTCGCGAATGTCACTCACGGGGCTGTAATTGGATATTTCATTCGTGACCTTCAAACGTTAATTATCAGCGTTAAATTGTTTTCACCTTTGAATAACAACCTGTATAAATTTAAATACGGTTCGGATTGAGAATGAATATTCGTAAATCATAGTTTTTGAACGTGGGAGTTCCTCAAGGCTCCGTCCGTGGACCACTGATTTTTCTGCTTTTTATCAATGATCTACCCAAAGAACATTCAATGAGGTGAACTGTGGCTAATTGCCAATAACTAAATAAGACACACGGTGAAATATTCATTGATTTAAACCATCAACAAATATTCCGCGTGAGCCGAGCTAGGACACCCCATCGCTCAGTGTTCCTCCAAAGCGGAAAGAGTCATTCAGGGGCAGACCCGAATCGCGGTTTCATGGTTGTTACCAATCCTCAGCGTACCTTGGCACCCTGAATGAACAACCGAAGGAGTTCTAGGAAACTTAATTCCATCAGTTGCGAAATGTTATGGAGAGAAACGCACCAGCGACACCTATGGAAATCCTTACGAACTCCGACCCTCTGCGATGAAGAAACCTTGAGCGATGTTCAGCGACGTACAGGGACTGCAATGCCGGCAACCTATATAAGACCTTTACAGACTTAAAACGCCCGGTTTAGTGTGCTTAGACGTTCAGGGACTGCAATGCCGTCAACCTATATAAGATCTTTACAGACTTAAAACGCCTGGTTTAGTGTGGTTAGATAAACCACCAACCAGTGAACATTCAATGAGGTGAACTGTGGCTACTTGTCAATAATTGAAGAAGACACACGGGGAAATATTCCTTGATTTTAACCATCAACAAATATTCCTCGTGAGCCGAGCTAGGTCACTCCATCGCTCAGTTTACCTCCAAAGAGGAAACACTGGGCGATGGGGTGATGTAGGTTTGTTCAAGAGAAGGCTCAAGATTGTGCAGGCCTTGGGATGTTACTATGATATTGAGGAGTTTATGTCGGATACATTATCATTGTCACTTTTTTTGAGATATTGTTTGTAGTTTATGATGCTTTGTTCGTAGTATGTATGCATTTATGTTTTTGTATTTCAATTTTTTTTGTACATTATAGACTTGTCCTATACATTATGTAAGATGTCTTGGAGGATTAATAAATATTATTATTATTATTATTATAAAACAATACTATTAATACTGTTATTGTTCTCAAGTCGGACGAGGAGCCAGGCTATTGCGATAGAATGAGCTGCCCAGAGGGTTGGTACCTGTGCAAGAACAAAAGGTGCATCCTAGAGAAGAATGTTTGTAACGGCATTGATGATTGTGGAGATTCGAGTGATGAGCTTCGTAACTGTACCTGTCACTCTGATACGCACTTCCGGTGCAAGAGCGGAGAGTGTATAAGCATCGATTTTAGATGCGATAGGGATTTGGATTGCCGGGATGCTAGTGATGAAATGGAATGCGGTGAGTTTGATTGAATCATAAATGCATACGTTTTTGATTCCGAGTTGTAACCCGCCAAGAATTTTTATTTTGCAAAAATTTGCGCGTCAGCATTCTACAACTAATAAAGTACCAAGGTTCAATAGGATCGGATTTGTATTATTTGAGTTATTGATGAAATAACAACAACTAAACCGGTTGGCTGATTATGCCCATTAACAAACTTCACCGTCACATTCAGATGCGCAAACTACCCTGAAAATTGCTACCTCTTTCTGTTCGAAAGATATCGTGGCAACGGAAGGCCGACAGGCGTTTGGGCAAAATGATAGCTCGCTGCTCCGTAGAACATGAGCGCAAAAAGCGGAGAGCTTCTGATATCAGTCTGCGAGTGATTTATGCACATGACAGCGTTGCCAGGTCACGAAGAAATATGATTAATAAAAGTATCCTCAAATTGAGTGCAAATTATTGTGCAAATGATTATTAACTTTGCTGCATAAATACATTTTTTGTCTGTCTTCCACCTTCTGATGATTATTCATAATCGATGCCATTACAAAAGGTATTTTTTATATAATGAGTATTATAAATTGCTTGAATGAAACTTTAGTTTAGATCACAAATGAAGTTTATCACATGAAGTATATTACTGAACATATATCTGTATTGTTTAGGCTCCAACATTGAAAATCCGACTAATGATTGTGACAAAGATGCACATCTCTGTTCAGACAGCTAACTCGGCAACACTGTACCAAATCTGATCATTTTTTTTTGAACTATGGATAGTACAATACACTTAGCAATGGAACGGTAAATTCGGACTAGAATTTACCTCTTCCCACAAACTTCTCATCTCCAAACCATATTTATTGTAATTTCTAATAATAAAATTAAAAATATGGAAATGAACATTGATCATCAAATGTTCAAATATTCCTTAATTTATGTACTTTTATCGAGATTTATTCTGGCAACGTGTTGCTTCGAAGAAAGACGATGGCCATGCAGAATACGGTGGACCAGTATTCTGTAATTTTCAAACTTGACGACAAATTTTTACCTAAATATACGCGTCTCTATTGATATAGTCTAAGGTTTGGAGATATACTCATTTGAAATTTTATTGTTCCAATATTTCCAGAATAAATCCAATCAAGTTGCAATTTGCGAAATCTCATGAAAATCATTAAAAATCTATAGATTTGCATCAAAAAGAGACCTTCTTGAAATGTAATAGAAACATACGTCTGGTGACAACAGTTATAGCCACGCGAGCGCTATTTCATTTTTTGCTCGTATGTTCTGGGGAACATGGCGTTATCATTTTGCCTAAATGTCTGTAATTTTCGAATTTTTTTCCGAAAATGGTCTCAAACGATTGGGTTCGATCCCTGATGAGGAATTTGAGGTGAAATTTAATTCTGTGCGGCCGGCCTTCCCTTGCCACGATAACTTGAGAATGGAAAGAGACAGCGACTTGAAATTTTCAGGGTAGGTGGCGCATCGCAATACGACGGACAAGTTCGTTAATGGGCATAATCGGCCCAATGGTTTCCGAGTAATAATTTTGTTTTCAACCAATACAAGTCCGATCGAATTGAAACTTGGTGAGTAGTTTTGTATAATGCAAAACTAAGGACGTTTGTGAAATTTTGTGGGAATCGTATAACTAGAAAATCAAGAAAAATATATCTAAAAACTTTATTTGTCACGCTAACCTGAGAACAGAAAGAGATAGCGACTTGTAATTTTCGGGTATGGTTGTGTAATAGTACTATGGTGTTTTTTGATGTTTTTAGGTTTATTATAAAATAAAGATGTTAGGCCGCTGTCACCAGAGCAAACTTAGCCTGGCTTTTATTCCTAAAATAAAGTAAAATCTTAGAAGAGTTCACTTTATTTATCATCAGACAAACCGGTTAAGTTTACTCAAAATTTTGAAAACATACTTCGATCAAGGCTTTTGAAAGGACTATAGGTCCGTGCTCCTTGCACGAAGAAGGAGTCTATATGTTATGTACTTTTCTGAGGGATATGATTAGGAAAGAATACTAGATTTCGAAACTTACTTAAATACTATATTCTCATAAAATTAATTAATAACCAGTTACACACTTAGAGAAAAACAAATGGAAAATTTCATGTCTCTGGGACACCGGACCAATATTCAGTTTCAAAAAAGCAATATCTATACAAACAAAATTAATCCTTCAACATCTTGTACTATTCCTAGCTTCAATCGATCTTAACACAAATATCGGGTTACCTCTTTCGTTTGTACGAGGGGTTCAATATTCTATAACAACAAATCACAAATGATACATCAAGTCACTTTACCTACGGGAGCTGTCAGTGATTATGGGAATATTTTCATAGAGAATCATAAACTTTTCATTACCTATGAGTTACTACTTCTGTCTCGAAAACCATTAATCCAAAAGGGTGTACCGGTACCAAAATTCACCCACTTCACGAATCTACACCTTTTCTTAAATACCACTACTTGCTTCAAATTTACACCTCACATTTACCGCGACTTCGTTCCCTTACTCTACTTTACTTCTTCATTACAATTACCGGCCCGAACTGCCTAAGTCGCCTTTATTCAATATTTCTTCATCTTCACGAGCTACCGTCTCGGAGGCTAAAACGTAACTCCAATTACCGGCCCGAACTGCCTAAGTCGCCTTTACTCAATATTTCTTCATCTTCACGAGCTACCGTCTCGGAGGCTAAAACGTAACTAACTTTGTTTTTCCAAATCACCGCAAACGGGGGGTCTGTCCCCTCTTCTTAAGTTTTTGCAAGCCGGAATTTTTCTGTTCTCATGCCGCCCACTCAAAAATATCCCACGGGTTTTTCAGGTCCACCGACTCTGCAATTTCGGCAGTTTTTTAACGATCTACTACCAAGAATATCAATGCATATATCGCTGTTTAAGGAGGCCTTTTTGTCAACCTCAACTGGCGCAACAAAGTAATGTCTTATCGGTCTTGAAACCTATAAAGTCTACCTATCACAAAGGTTGGCCGCCGGATGGGGTACATAACCTTATCAGCCCATGTCTGGACGAAAACCATAAACACCCAATGAACCATTGTGCGATATATACGATACAATGTATGAATCTACTGCCGATTGATTATTTTCCTATTCTCATTTGCTACTAACTCGGACTGGTTTTTCCATATATTCCCATATATTACATCACTCTCCCCAACGAAAAAGTCTTGGCACCACAAGGCCAATACTTTTCAAACAACAACAGAAAATCAAGCTACACCATGCATTACAAAACATTTCTTTCTAACCTTGTCTTCATATAATCAATACATCATCTACCTATTAGTGACCTGAACTTCTTATTCACTGGTAACCCTCGTACATTTATACATATCCATCGTAATAACAAACTCACAACCTACTGGTAACCTTTCCTTTTACTGGTAACCTTTCAACTTACTGGTAACCCCTTGTACCTTTATATGTACGAATTTCATTCCTATAACAGATACTACCTACTGAGTGTATATGAAACTAAATCTAAAATACAATGATAAGAAAACCATAAAACATGTTATACATAATTACATTCGTTATCGGGACAACCTGTGGATGTAACTTAACCTAAACATTTCGATAAGAAAACACGTAAACATATCGTTCACGTCCTTCCGAGTTATCGTGACGACCTTCCTAACAATAACAAACCATTCATCTCGATACATCTGGTACGATGACGACCTTCCTAACAATAACAAACAAAACCTTTTTCATGGGTGTCATCGATATCTTATTACTAAACATTGGAAACGTTCAATCATTACAAAGTACCTTCCGCTATAGGTTCACTATCACTTCTCGCATATAGCTTTTCCGATCACTTTACGTTTGATTCTTTTTCCACTTTTGCGAGTCTTGTCGTCACTCGCGCTTCACTCCTACACATGTTACATTTCTAGTGACCTTCTCTGGATGATGGCGTTGCATCTCGAAACTATTCGACCAGGACGACCAGTGTCCTCGGGATTTTTCTCTCTTGTAGCGGGCAAGTCTTATGTTATGGGGGGGGGCTGCGACCTCTCACAGGGAACGGGGTAGCCTGTTATGGCGGGAAAATTTATTAGAGGAGGGAATAACCTTCTGGGGAAGTCCCTGACGCGCTCGATCATTCGGGATTCGCACTCACGTTTATTCATTCGTTTGATCGTTTTCGTTTGACAGGAACCGCGCACGACGCAGTTCGAGGATTTTCCTTATAGTTTTGTCGTCACACGTCTTCTGCCGAATAACTTGTCTTTCGCGTCACTTTTCACTTTGATTCTTCCGTCCAGTGGGGTGCACTGGAGGTTAGAGGAGGGTATATTCTAGACGTGGTCACTTCTTCAAGCGGTTCTGAATTCTGGGTGTCTGAATCGGTCTTCAGCCTGTCTTGCTTTGTTCTATGTTTATGCGTTACCCACATAGTAAGTGTGTTCCATAGACTGGCTATGATTATAAATCCACATCCTAACGTCTGGTATAAGTGTATTCCATTCAATACCACTCCCAAGGCATATTTTACCATCCGGAAAATAGCATAAAATCCCATTAGTCCACTCATGAATAATCCTATATCGGTGAACCATCCCCATACTTGTTGCATTGTATGGTGGGCTAATTCTTTCATTTCATCTGGGTTAAATAAATTTACTGTGGAGAACCCTTGTCCGGTCGTGTCCATTCCGGCTACTTTTCTAGCGATTATATTTTCTACGGCTTTTCGTTCCGTGCCAAAACTGAGAATTCTCTGGGCCTTACTGATTTCTTCCTGTGTGTATATTCCTAATACTCCTACAGGCTGTATTGGCGAAAACTTCAACTTTTTGCTTGTTTCTGGTGATAATTCTTCGGGTGTCTCTTTCATTGTGGGGTAAGGGCTCAGGCCCATCCATTGATCATCGATCTTATATAATGGGGGCATTAATCCGTTACAATCTACTTCTTCTGCATGGGTCTGGATGACCCTAGTGACCGGTGCCATAAATTTGGTTTGGTTATCTACTAATATAGGTAGTTCATTGTAGCAAGTCCATACATGTTCAAGTTTAATTTCGTCCCTCTGTACTACTTTCACTTTTACCGATTCACTTTTATACGACGTTTCTAGTTCCGGACACTCCGCGACCTCTTGAATCGATACTGCTGTGATTTCCGCACTTTTGTCCTTACAGTCATAGGCGATTAAGGCCTGGGTACCGATAACGGAAATAACGATGATGAAGGTTATTCCCCACACAGTTATTATCTCAGGATTTTCCATATTTCTATGAAAATAAAACAAAATTGTCACTTTAACATGGATAGATACAATACTACTCGGACCACATCATCATAGATCAAAAATACACTGATTGTCGTTCAAAAATTATTATACAATTTACATACAATAAAATCGATCAATTTTCCTAAAATTAAATCAGGTTCACAGAACCTAAGGGAATAAACCTCACACAATCCTATACTAGCGTTATGCTCACCTATGCACTATCTCAGCGATCATAACGCTTCCTTTTAGACAATTTTCAAAACTTTCTGAATTCCAATGAATATTTAAAACAACTTTAGTTTAGTTTAGTTCAACAAAAAAAATCCTTTATTCATGCGTTATCTGGGGAAACCTACTTAAGCACAGAAAATTAAGTGAAGAGAATAGACTCTCAAAGCGGAGGGGAAAATTGTAAATTTGGCATAGACCATACACTACGAAGATCTGGAGCGGAACCGCTGATGGTTTGGCCCCATATCAAGTGTTATTATTATTATTATTATTATTATTATTCTATATTTATGAGGATTATGAGGATTATTAAGGTGTCCGTGTCCCAGGACAAGGTCCCTCTTCAGGTGGTGGCTCTCCGGGATAGTGAGCCCCTGGAATCTGCTTAATGGGCAGGAGTCGACTCAATTCTCCTGAGGGGTCCGTAGATCGAGCCCCTAGCTACCCTAAGATGTCATATTTAGTAATAGTCCCATCTACCTAACCGATCGGGAGGATTCCTTGTCCGCATCGATCTCCTCAAGGGTACCACGGGTTTGACAAATTCTTCCTCAGTTTCGTCACTCAGAGATTCCTCACTCGAATCTCGTTCCTCAACCCTGTTCCACTACGGCATCAGTATCGGGTGCAATCTACCCATGCCTTTCTGTTCCTCCTCGGATTCCATGTCGCTTTCTGATTCTAACTGTCGCCCCATTTCCTCGACTTTTCTTGATGGAGAGCACCTGCTCATTCTTCTTTTGACAAAATATTTTAGTCTGTTTACATGGACCGTCTGCTCTTCTCTTCCTCCACACCTCCTTATTTTACATGTCACCGGTCCTATTATTTCAATGATCCTATATGGACCATCCCAACTTAGACTTGGTCTCCTAGAGTGAACTGATGATCTGCGGTTTTTAAATTATACCTTTTCACTCTGGCCGATTTTACTTCCTCTGTGTTCCTACGTTCCTTCACTTCCTTCTTGACGTCGATTTCCTCCTGTTTTTGCTCCGTTTGCGTTTGTACGTCCACCGTCTTGGTTTTCCCAATTCCCTTAACATTTCCGGTGCAATTCTTACTAGGTCCTGTGATGATGTCCTGCTCTTCCGCTTGTGTACTCGCATCTTTTCTAGGTTTTCCTGAATTTGATGGTGCCTGTTCCTTTTCCCCTATTTTGTTCATTGGTCCCATAATTTTTCTACCGTTATCCGTCTGATCATTGATTGCTTCGCTACATAAAAAGTCAAATGTTCTTCCCCACATTGAAACAGCTGGCGTACCCTTGTAACTTATAGTTGCTTGATTTGCATAAAGAAAATCCCTTCCTAAAATCATCTGTACATCCGCTAACGTGTTGTCCTCGCATACAACAGCCGTCCACGTAGTGCTTAATTCATCTCTTTCTGGCCCTATCGAAACATTTGCGGTCCGAAGACTGTGGCCTGTAACACTCGTCAATCGGTACCTATCTATTCCATCCTTCCTGATTTGCTTATTTGGGACTGCTCCTTTTCAAACAAGTGTCACGGCTGCCCCTGTAACCACTAAACAAAAACTTGATATTCCATTCACGTTCAATTTAATAATGTGCGGTGCGTCGGTACTGTTATTGAAATTTATTTCGGGAATAACCATAATTTGTCGTTGATTCCTCTTCCCGCGATACATATGTCCCCGTGACATCCCCAATTTATTTATCCACCTTACATATCTCTGGCCTCCGTCCTGGTGGTTGGACTTTGGCCACCGTCGTTTAAATTTTTGCTGTAACCCCGACGATTGCCGCATTTGCCGTGGTCGCTTTGAAATCGCTCCTATCGACCGGCCGTTTCCTCCGTACCTCGGGCGCTCCGATCCTTCAAACCTTGGTGTGAAGTTCTGAGGTTGGAATACGTTCCGTAAATCAACCAAAGTAACCAATTTTTTCAGGACCGGTAACTACTCTGGTGAGATTGTCATCTGTCAGTCTTTCTGTCAGTTGTTTAAGTTTATAGGTTAATTTTTGTTGAATATTCGTGATATCAGTTAACTTGAAGTGGAACAAATAATATCTAATCTATCTCAATTAAAGAATCCATTATCCATTATAATAGCAACAAAAATTTGTAGTTTTTGAATATATTATCTAAAACCAGTTGAAACATAAGTCCACAGAACACTTTTGACATCCAAACAATAACAAACCAAAAGAACCAAAGAAATTCGTCGGTTGTTCTGGTGCCTGAAAATCTACCGCTTTCTTAGGAACCAAGTTCCGTAAATAACCTATATTTCAGGAACCAACCGAACATTTCATATTTACGGAACGGAAAAGTAGTAGTATTCCTTGTCTATGGTAGTAACCGCAACAACCAAGGTGATTTACGGAACGTATACTTGATTCCTCCTGCTGATCCTTTGTCTACACTCCTGTGCCCAATGTTCTTTTTCGTGACAATAGTGACATGTGTCTCTTTCCACGAACCGCCTTCCTCTATTTGCCCGACAATCTCGAGCAAAATGTCCTATTTTACCGCAACTATAACATCCATTGTTAACGGTATTCCTATTCATACAGTTCTGTTCATTTCCTCGGCTTCTGCAATCAATTGCCATATGACCCTCTTTTCTACATAACTCACACCTTTCTCCCCCAGTATTTATTGACGAGATCCTCACGTTAGACATCCTTCCTTGTAACATCATAATCGTTGTCTCCTGTAGTTTGACCAGTTCCTCCGCTTTTTCCAAATCTAATTTATCCTCTTTCAATAAAAAAATGCCGGTATTTTGCATCAGATCTTTCCTTAATCCCATTTTGAATTGATTCAAAATCAGTTCCTTGTTTTTCTTTCTAATTCCCGCTTCCTCATCCTGACTCGCACCGTCTAAGTCTTCGCGTAGTAACTTTGCACCAATCGTGCGCAACCTTGTACAGAACGATGATACGTCCTCGTTTTGATCTTGGAAGCATCTACTCAAATTCCAATGATTTTCGCCCGGTAATCTCACCGGCGTGAATTTATTTAATAGTTTTCCTTTTAATTCTGGATAAGTGAGTTTATCCAATTCTGAGTCTGATTTAAAAAAATTATAAGCATCTCCGCTTAATTTGTACTTTAATAATTTTAGCGTTTCGTCTGGCGTCCAACTATCCAGTTTGGCCCGTAACTCGAATTTATCAAAATACCTGGCGGCGTCTTTTCCCGAGAAGCTGTCCACCGTGGTGGCTATCATCCCTAGCGTATACATCATCATGCTACTTTTACTTTCTGTTGAAGTATTTGTATTACTAGCAGAGGGAGTGGCAGGCAACATTATTTTTTTGTTTTTCGGAAATTTATTTGTTTTTTGAATAATGAAATAAAATTTAGTGAATTTACTTGAATGTGATTTTTTCGAATAAAATTTGAAAATTTGAAAAAAAATCTATACGCAACACAGAAAAAAATTGTTATATTGACTCAATTCGGAATATTCTGATTATTCGAAAATAAGAATATCAACTTACTCAGATGTCGATAATATTAAGTCGTCACAATTAGTTAAACTTCAACTAAAATTCTTTTACAAAATACTAAAACGCCCTAGAACACTCAAACAATCGAGATTATAAATTGATAAAACCGCCCTGAAACACACACAAAAAAATAAACGTTATAAAATTAATAGAACCGCCCTGAAACACAAAAAAAAATTAACGTTACAGATTACACAATCGACTTCAATTGATGAAACTACCTGAAACATAGATGATAATCAGTTCAATTTTTCTAACAATCTATTTCACTTGATACTTTATTCTGCTGACAGTCCTTGTGTTTTAACTGACTTGATGTTCGACTAATATTGGAAGGAATGTTTCACTGCTATTCGTTGTTTTTTCAAAATATCGTTTCAATCACTAATTTCCTCTTCTTTTTTTCTACCTCTCTCCCGTTTATTCACCTCAGAAAACTTAACAAAAATCCCACCGCTGTCACCAAATGTAATAGTACTATGGTGTTTTTTGATGTTTTTAGGTTTATTATAAAATAAAGATGTTAGGCCGCTCTCACCAGAGCAAACTTAGCCTGGCTTTTATTCCTAAAATAAAGTAAAATCTTAGAAGAGTTCACTTTATTTATCATCAGACAAACCGGTTAAGTTTACTCAAAATTTTGAAAACATACTTCGATCAAGGCTTTTGAAAGGACTATAGGTCCGTGCTCCTTGCACGAAGAAGGAGTCTATATGTTATGTACTTTTCTGAGGGATATGATTAGGAAAGAATACTAGATTTCGAAACTTACTTAAATACTATATTCTCATAAAATTAATTAATAACCAGTTACACACTTAGAGAAAAACAAATGGAAAATTTCATGTCTCTGGGACACCAGACCAATATTCAGTTTCAAAAAAGCAATATCTATACAAACAAAATTAATCCTTCAACATCTTGTACTATTCCTAGCTTCAATCGATCTTAACACAAATATCGGGTTACCTCTTTCGTTTGTACGAGGGGTTCAATATTCTATAACAACAAATCACAAATGTTACATCAAGTCACTTTACCTACGGGAGCTGTCAGTGATTATGGGAATATTTTCATAGAGAATCATAAACTTTTCATTACCTATGAGTTACTACTTCTGTCTCGAAAACCATTAATCCAAAAGGGTGTACCGGTACCAAAATTCACCCACTTCACGAATCTACACCTTTTCTTAAATACCACTACTTGCTTCAAATTTACACCTCACATTTACCGCGACTTCGTTCCCTTACTCTACTTTACTTCTTCATTACAATTACCGGCCCGAACTGCCTAAGTCGCCTTTATTCAATATTTCTTCATCTTCACGAGCTACCGTCTCGGAGGCTAAAACGTAACTCCAATTACCGGCCCGAACTGCCTAAGTCGCCTTTACTCAATATTTCTTCATCTTCACGAGCTACCGTCTCGGAGGCTAAAACGTAACTAACTTTGTTTTTCCAAACCACCGCAAACGGGGGGTCTGTCCCCTCTTCTTAAGTTTTTGCAAGCCGGAATTTTTCTGTTCTCATGCCGCCCACTCGAAAATATCCCACGGGTTTTTCAGGTCCACCGACTCTGCAATTTCGGCAGTTTTTTAACGATCTACTACCAAGAATATCAATGCATATATCGCTGTTTAAGGAGGCCTTTTTGTCAACCTCAACTGGCGCAACAAAGTAATGTCTTATCGGTCTTGAAACCTATAAAGTCTACCTATCACAAAGGTTGGCCGCCGGATGGGGTACATAACCTTATCAGCCCATGTCTGGACGAAAACCATAAACACTCAATGAACCATTGTGCGATATATACGATACAATGTATGAATCTACTGCCGATTGATTATTTTCCTATTCTCATTTGCTACTAACTCGGACTGGTTTTTCCATATATTCCCATATATTACAGTTGTGCATCTGAATGGAACATTTGATTATGTTTAAAGGCATAATCAGCCAAACGTTTTTGGAGTTATACCTATCTGAAATTTTGTTGTTATTTCCTCAATAACGCGAAAAATACAAAACCGATCCAATTCAAGTATGGTTATCAGTTGTAGAATGCCAACGCGAAATATCGTTAGGATCGTGTCAAAAGAAAATTTTTAAAAAATCATTGAAAAAAAATTTATATATCATAGAAACTATTCGTCCGATATCGCTGAAATTTTGACAGAGCCTTCAAAACCTAACTCTCCTGGGACTAGGGACTAGTTTAGAGTTGAGTTCGTTTTTGGGCATAATCGGTCCATCGGTTTCAGAGTTATACCCACCTAGAATATTATTTCCTCAATAACTCAAAAAATATATACTCGATCGAATTGAAGCTTGGCAAATAGTTGTAGAATATCGACATAAAGGCGTGTGGAAAATTTTGTGAGAACCGTACCACCAGAAAATTTTTAATAAAAAATTACAAAAGAATAATTGGTTGAACCCATTTTTATTTCTGTATACTGTGAAAACAAATATTCCAATTATTATAGAGGCACTGTTCTGATACAGCCCATTTTACAGGTGATATGCCCTGCCCTCTCGACGATGAAAATTTGGTGAAATGTCCGTACACCACAGCATGTATCCATAAAGATTGGTTTTGCGACGACGAGAACGACTGTTGGGATCACTGGGACGAACAGAACTGTACTTCGATCAAGAAGAGAACATGCAGTAGTAGCCAGTTCCGATGCAGAAACGATAGTTGCATCCCTATAGAAAGAAAATGCGATGGTAATAACGATTGTGATGATGCCATTTCACCTAGCATTTCAAGTTCCGACGAAGAGCTATGTAAGTTTGAAATATACTCAATTATTGCCAACGGCTTCACGACCATTTTCGAAATTTCTTCCTCCATTTCAGCCCTTTCGGTTTTTCCAGACTTACTAACATGATTTACCCAATATTGATTCAGACTTCTCGACACTTTTAGGAGATATCTGATACAATAATAAATACAAGTAAGCTAGTCCGGATCCCTATCCATTTTATTAGGTATTTAATTCATATCATGAATACTCCGTTATCTTAGAACTTTTGTGCAGACGATTTCTTGTGGAAAAGTTCATTTTGATGAGTTCTGCCTTCAGTAAAATGAAAATCTCCTCTGAAATCACCCTGTATATAATCGATCAATTCAGCTTTAACAAATGAGTTCAATTTTGGTCTTCTGTATTCATTCAAATATGGAATCAGAATCGACTGATCAGCGAGTAAGTACACTCTGAACTAGAGTGTCACTCGCTGTTTACTATAACTTTATAGTCTGTCTGTTTAAGAACTATTGACATCGAAGTGGGCCTTGAAAGTGTAGTCGGTGCTTTATTTCTGGTTACAAAAAGTCACTAGAACTCTGTGCTTCAACTATAGAAATTTAATTATTAATATAACCCTAGACTATAGAAGAGAGAGGACGGATAACATATTCCCTGACATTGAAACCAAATGTCCACCTCATGAGCACAGAACCTTGCTCCTATTTCCTGCTGTGGCTTTTACAGCCTTAAGCTGCACATCCTACCAGTATGTGTAACATAGTTTTATAACAAAACAGTCCGTAAACGCTCAGATAAACACAAGAAACACGCGTCCACCACATCGTTTAGTGTCCACCAAACTGTCAAAGTTTTAGTCTCAGATCGATAGCGTTGCGTAGTACGTCATGATTTCCTAATCAAAGAATATAACCTTGAATCTTTTCAATGCTTTCTCCTATTTGTAATTAATCGAGGACCATTCAATTATAAATGCATTCTTGATGTACTTTTGAAATTCCAACCACTAATAAGTCCCGATTGTATTTCATCCTGAGATTTTGGAAGGGTTAATTTTTTAAGTTCAACTGCAGTAGACTGATGAAACAAACATAAATATGAGGTAATACCCAGAAACCAATTGAAGGAATCAATTTTTATAATAGAAAAGAACAAAAATTGGATAGTGTTTTCAATACAGGATGGAGAACTGTTTGACATAAAAATCATGTGCATCTCAATATATCTTAGAACTTAGGTTTCTTATTCAAATCCATTGGTTAATCAATCAAGGTGTACTTTATGGCTAGTTCAAAAATGACATCCAAACTGATGTACTCGTTGCTTTTGATTTTAATGAAAATTATATCATTAAAAGTGTATTCTCAGAAAAGTCTTACATTTCGGCGTGTTTTTTTTTACTAAAATTCATGAAAGTAAACTGCTTCTTTATCTTCATGAAATTTGCTAGGTTAAGTTACCCAAAATAAACAAACTGATAAATGTCAGTGGTTATTAAGGGTGAGATTTGCGTGCGCATGCAACGTTGCCGGCTACTTCCAAGAGCGTCGAATAGAAATAAGAATTCCGATTCTGCAGCGTCTTCTACATTGGTTATAGAATACCAAAATTGGACGCGATAGAAGAGAAATATTCCGATTTGTCAGATTACGATCCGATGCGTTCATTTCTGTCCGAGTTACAGAATAGGGCTGATTATCCCTACTGAAGAGGATGAACTGGCAACTGTTTTACTTTTGTCTCTCCGTTTGAATCAGAGAAATAAGTTTGATGATAAGAAGACAGCAAAGAAAGACCTGTGGTCTGAAATCGACTGAGAAATGAGCCAGGAGGGGAGTTTTATTAGAGAAGGATCGGTATGTTGAGAAAAGTTTCAAGGTTTTATAACTTGCAATCGACCTATATAAAATATAGTAATGTGTAAAAAAAATGGGTTCGAGCCCTGTGGACAGGAGCTTTCTGGCGCTCTAGTTCAAACAGACAAATTATATCTCCGAAAGTATTGGTTTCTCAGAGTTGGGAATTATATCAATGTATTCTTATGATAGAATTGCATCATAAAGTAAATTCAATTCAAATAATAGTTTATTTATCAAGATTAAATGAACAATCTGAGAATGGGAACTGCACCATGGAAGAAATCAAATTAAAATAGCTGAACTGAATTTGACTCTCTCTTATAGAACAGGATGAAATGTACTAGTATGAACACAGATCATATAATACAGCTCAGATAGAATAATTATAGCGTTCTGTGAAAACATAGAAGTACGATTCATTATTGAAATTTAGAAAAATCATATCTCCGAAAGTATTAGCTTGTTGGAGTTGAAAATGATATCGATGGATTTTAATGGTGAAACTGCATCTTAAATAAAAATTGAATTTGAAATTTGTTGCTTAAATAAAATTTTTTTTTTCGTTACTCCGAAACCATCTGGCCTATTTTGCCCAATAACGAACTAAACCGAGATATTCATCTCCCTAACCTACTCTGAAAATTTCAACTGCCTAGCTCATTCCGTTCGAGAGTTATTGTAGAAAAAAAAATTTAAAATTTAGAAAAAATTTGTTTGGCACTTTGCGGTATCCTGGTCAATACAAAACTTCACATGCTTATTCAGGTCATGATTCTACAATCTGATGCCAAATTTCAGATAGATCGAGTGATCGGTTTCGAAAATATTCATAAAAAATGTGTTTTACTAAAATCGGCCATAACTCCGAAACTGCTTGATGGATTTCGCCCATTAACGAACTTGTCCAAGATATTTGCGCTCCAAACCCACCTTGCAAATTTCAATCCTCTAACTCCTTTCGTTCGAGAGTTATCGTGCGTACGGCGGAACGGCCGGACATAATCGATTTCGACCTCGGATTCTTGATCAGTGAGTCGAACCAAATCGTTTGAGACCATTTTCAGCCAAAAATTCGAAAATTACAGACATTAGGGCACTCAGTTCCGAGGAACTAGAGCGCCAATATAAATGAAAATATTACGTAAATATTGAAAGCATAATTCTGTATAGTTCGAGAGAGGAGAAAATTTGGTGAACGTGGATCAGGAAATTTTTGATCGATTACAAGGTAATTTTTCTCAATTACTTCACTTCTTTCATACATGTTTTATGGAATATCTACTAATTGTAGGTACTTTAACCCGTTTTTTGCAATCGTCTTACGAAACATGTTCGTTTTGTAATTAGAATCTGTTTCAATATTCTAAAAATTATTTTTCAAATTTTATTTTTATTGGTATTTGTTATAGATAAATTCCATATTTTGATCATTTCTGATCCGGTCTTCCCAGAAAGATTTAAAGACTCAAAGAGTCTTTAAACAGATGGTTTCAGAGTAACAAAAAAAAAATATGCATATATGCATATATGCATAAGTATATTTATTATACGAAGCCATTCAGGAAGGACCCGATTAGCAGGAACGCTCTTGACTTGTTGATTTTTCAACAACGGTATCGCCATTTTTCATTATTATTTTTGAAACCGCCAAACAGCGTTCATGGCCATTGAGACTTGCAAACACCCAAACAATAATTAAATTTACATTTTTTCCTGTGTTCAGTCAGACTTCGAATGCACAAGTTAAACGGAATAGTATGTCTCCTAGTTTTCTCCTGAAAAAATTCCCTCAGTTCTTCAACTGAATCAAAAGAAGTAATCTTCGTAGTAAGACTGAATTAATAGTTTATTTAATTTTTTTCATCCAGTCAGTCAGTCTTCGAATGCATATCTAACTTAAAAGAAGCAGTATATCTTATAGTTTGCTCATGAACAAATAAATACCCTTGGCTCTGCAATGAAATCAAAGGCAGTGTTATTTTTACTAAGGCTGAATTAATAGTTTATCTAATTTATTTCATCCAGTCGGTCAGTCTTCGAATGCATATCTAGCTTAAAAGAAGCAGTAAATCTCATAGATTGCTGATGAACACATAAATGAATGAATAAAATACCCTCGTCTCTTCAATGAAATCAAAGGCAGTCATCTTTTTACTAAGGCTGCATTAATAGTTTATTTTATTTATTTCATCCAGTCGATCAGTCTTCGAATGCCTCTAACATAAAAGAAACAGTATCTATACTAGTTTGCTCATGAACTAATAAATATATGAATAAAATTCTCTCAGCCTCTTATTGATGTTGAATAGTTTATGAACTTTTCTGTTTACGAATAGAAGGGGTTGTTAGTGTTAAACCTAAGTCTTAGAAATTCCCTGGAAATTAAGTATTTTAAAGTACCTTTAATAAATATATACGATTATGTATATACCTATATTTATCAAAGTACCTACCTATTTTCAATATTTTCGATTTCTTGGAACATAAAAGTGGTTCTCAGCCATATTCCAAATCTTGTTATGCTCTTAGCAAGTACTATTTTGAGGTTGCTGAGATAGCAATGTGGATAACAATATGTTTATCAAAATAACAGATCATATTGCTCAAAAACGATGATCAGAATAGCAATATTTCGGATCTTGCTATGGTAGCAATATCTTTTTCTTAGCAATATTGCTATGCGCAAACAGAATAGGTCTGATTAGCAATTGTAACTCTTTTCACTATTTCGTCCCTTTCTGTATCACTTGCTAATTCTGACTAGACTCAAATACAGCAATCATTAAAGGATACTGTGGGAGGTATACTCATTATTAAAAGGTTTCTTTCTGGGTTTTCTATCCCAAACTCTGAAATATATCTATAAAATAAAAATTAATTATTTTGTGATTTGCTTCTGCGTAAGAAAAACAAGATATTTGTCCGAAGCAATCAATCGAACAATGTTGCCTAACAAACAACAACGAAACAACATAAACGAAGAAACAACTATATTGTAATGTTTCGTAGTCTATATCAGACTCCTTCGTCAGACACTTAACGAAAATCTTCAGAATTATTTTATTGATAGTTATTCTGAAATTCTCAAATTTTAGAGAAGAGAGGGGACACCGCTTGACGTACTACGCAACACAATAGATCTGAAACCAAAACTTTGACAGTTTGGTGGACACCAAACGATGTGGTGGACGCGTGTTTGTTGTGATTATCTGAGCGTTTATGGACTGTTTTGTTATAAAACTGTGTTACACATATTGGTTGGATGTGCAGCTTACGGCTGTGAAAGCTACAGCAGGAAAAAGGAGCCAGGTTCTGTGCTCATGTGGTGGACATTTGGTTTCAATGTCAGGGAATATGTTAACCGTCCTCTGTCTCCTATAGTCTAAGCCCGTTGCCAAACGAATTTCGATTTTCCATAGGTACCCTTCATGTCAATATATCTTAAACGGACTGTACTTTACACTAACGTAATGTCTCTTGATGGAGGAAACTATTTTTTGAGACATGTGTCGGACGCCAAAAGTGTTAGTTGGTCAGAGTGTACAATTCCCTGTCCGCAGTGCTCTTCTAATGATAAAAAAATCGATGACAATTTTATAATTAACGGTTTCATAATATTTCAATAATTCTTGAGTTATTGATTTTTTTCCAGGTGGTCAGTGCGCATCCGATCAATTCACTTGTGCTGATGGAACATGCATACCTAAATCCTGGGTTTGCAATGGTTTACATGATTGTCCAGATTTAAGTGATGAATATAACTGCAGTAAGTGTGATTTCGGTATTTGGACTTGTATTCATGTCATACCAGAAAATAGTTTTGAGATGTAATTCAGTAAGCCAAAAGCATTTCATGGATTGTGATTTGTGCCGAATGTTATCAAGCATTTGATTTTGCTTTAATTATTTCTGAAATGATGAACCTTCTGAATCGAGCAGGGAAAACATTCTCTAGTTTTATTTTACATGAAACATTATGCACAAATTTATTCAATATATCCATATTAATTTGTAAAAATTATTTTTAATTTGATTCCTTTGAAACCGTTACCTATAGCATATGGTATTTTAAAGAATGTCTTTTAGATGGAACATTTGCTTGGTTCCTTGTTCGAGATGAAGAGACAGACATTTTCATCAGTGAAAGAATAATATCTATAAAGAGCAATCTCGTCATGATGTTCCTAACTTCATTATTTGCCTCTTATTTTTTTTCCGCTTGAGAGGAAAAACCTTTTATAGGCCCACCCTGAGAGGGTCCGGTTCTCTCAGAAGTGTGAGACTCCAGTTGTTGATTGGTTACTTACTGAAAAACCTCTCGCACATTCCATGGATAGTTCTTCGTCCTGCCCTTACAGCGTCCCTTAACAAAAAAGATGAGCTGCAAGCGGCCTTCAGAGTTGATGGGACCTGATGACTCGAAGTGATCCGAGCAACACCGCCTTCTACATTCTGTGCGCTAAATCGGCCAGGGATTTGCAGGCCGGAATAATCTTTAATTCGTTCACGTAGTTCGCTCTCATTCCTTCTAGGCATCCTATGATTAGTACGACCATCCTGACTTTAATGCCTTGGATACAGGATCCCCAGTTCAAACATTAAATCGTTGTATTTTTCCCTCATTTGTTCTTCTTTCATCACCACATTATTTTCTGCGGGGCAGGAAAATTCGACGACAAACAATTCCTTCAGTTCTTTGTCCAGCAGAAGTATATCTGGCTTTATGGCGTGGATCTGCTGGGTTGTTGGAATCACATAGTCATTTTCAACAACTGCTTCAATCTCCAGAGGCAGATATAGAAGCACTGGTTCGTTGTCTATAAAATAAACCTCTCTCAGATGGAAATAGAGAATTCGAAGTGCCGTTTCCTGCTGACTGTGGCATGCTCTGCAAGTTGTTGGGGTGTCCAGTTTCATGATGTTCTTTTTATACCATCTGGTATTTATCACGCCATCTTGACAGGTCATAATAAATCCCTCTGTTTCCGACTTGAGCCCAGCTGACATCAAAAAGGCGAAGGATAGTTCTTCCGACATGCCCTGCTCTTTCAAACTCCTGAAATATATGGAGTGCAGGTGTTTACTCATGTGATATTCGAGTAGTGTCTTCAGCTGTGCCTGTCTTATCTCTCTGCCAACTCTTCTTTGGTCTGTTGGCGTGACAGGTGTTCCTCCCAGCTCATGATCTCCTAAGCTCTCTGGCCAGCCCTAAATAGGAAAACTCCTTGGTCCCTAATTTCATGATGAGCCATCATTTTCAAAAGCGGGTCTTTGCTTCTCAATATCCTCATTGCCATTTTCAACGTTTGTTGATGGTGCTGGTATTCCAAACTCTGCTAACCTCTGCCTCCCTGCGTTCGTGGAAGGTAAATCCTTTGAATCGAGCAATTGGAATGCAAGCTACGATTCATGTTCATCAGTTTATAAGTGGTTCTGTCCAGCTTGAGAATTTCATTCACTGTCCAGTTAACTATCCCGAATGAGTAGGTGATTATCGGGACTGCCAAGCTGTTCGTAGCTGATACTTTATTTTTTCCGGACAGCTGTGACTTCCAATATATATCGGATCTTCTTTTTGTAGCTATCTGTTAAGGTATACTTGATTTGGGTTGTCTCCAGTGCACCTCGTTGTACATCCCAAGGAATTTGTATGTTTCCTCATCTTCGAGGTGTCGAATGCATATTCCCCCTTCTAGGTCGATGTCTTGTCCTGTTTCTTCAGTTCTTCTCTGCTTAGATGAAAAACGACACACTTGTCCAGACCGAATGACATTCCTATTGCTGAGGTGTATTCGGCAACGATATTCAGTAGTTGTTGTAGTGCTGCCTTGGAAGAAGCGTACAGTTATGTCGTCCATGTAGAGGATATGTGAGATCAGATGTTCTCTTCTGCCTGGTGGCCCGGCCTTGTATCCTATTCTGCTTGCCCTCAACTCAGTTGTTAATGGTAGAATTGTTATGCAGAACAATAACGCGCTTACCGACTCTCCTTGAAATACGCCTCGCCTGTACCTCACCCATCCGGTATGAGTGGTCCAACCTTCAGATCGAACGGCAAACTTAGTCCTCCATAACGCCTTGATGTTTTCTATCGCATGGACGATGTTATGGTGAACTTTGAGCTTGCTGCCTTACGGTTATCATCTTCTTGTCTAGATTATTCAATCATGACCTATATTTGTCCTCCTTTGTTGTTGTTCCTCCTGATGGACATAGCAGTAAGCAGCAGCTCTCACTGCAGCTATGACATCTTCTAGCGAACAGTCCCCCTTCAGGTGATCGTTGATTATAATATTCATCGCGGCTAGATCTTAAGCCGGAAGTCTCGATTTCAGCCTTGTGGTTATCAGAAGGCGTACTGTAAAAAATTGTTATGATCGAGGCACAGTTCATCATTTAACCGGCCTGTTAACTTAAAGTACCCAAGGAGGCCCGACCAGGCCGGAAGCGCCCCCCCCTCCAGGATCACCACGAAGCACATGAATCGTCTCGTGCACGAGCCGTAGAGGTCGCTACTCCTCTCGCTCTTTCATATATCCGGGATCACCCAGAACAGGAGACACCACCAGCCAGGCCGCACCACCAGGGGCACCCCAGCAACGCGCATTTCGTGGCGATCTTCCCACGTCCCACTCCTACCGGAGCTGAAGGGAGCATGCTGCCGGTGCTCCACTGTGCCTGAGCGATGTCTGGCAAGCCAGACGCCGGCCCCTCCGCGGCTGAAAAAGGAAATAGTGTTATACGCCACGGAGCCAGTAAAGATCTTGCCAATCACATTATAAATATAAATATAAATTAATGTAAATATAAAAACAGACACTAAAAAATGGAAACACCACCAAAACATATTAAAATGGTCGTAAAAGGACCAACACTTTAAAAAGGATAAATATATATAAATAAAATAATTTAAAAAATATTTACAAGCCTGTTCGTCGGCTTTCGAATCCGGTCGCCCGGACCCGTATCCCAAGTGTCAGATCCGTTTGTTGTCACACTCACGACCACCGCTCAGAACCCTCTTGAACCCGTAGAGGCGTTCATCAGGAAGTTCTCATAAAGTGACTCCATACCATCACGCTGCCCTTGATGGTTTTCGTCACTAAAGATCGTATATCCCGATGCGTGAGTCCCAAGATGCTCGAAAGCGTCGAGTTCTCCACGCACCAGGTACCCCTGGCTCCCAAATTCCAGGGGAGCGTACACCACGATCTTTCCTGGGTGCCGGTTATTCATGGCATTAATAAACCGTGGCTCGCTATAAAGGGCAGCTTTATTTTGTGCGGCCACGGTCAAAGGGCTAGGCCCCTCCCAGGAGACAGCCACATCACACACGACGGCACGAGAGCCCTGCTGTAGAATCAGGTCAGGTATTTTGAGCGCGCCATCGGCACAGTGGATCCTGGGTTCCACTTCCACGATCCACCCCCGCCCCTCAGCGAACTTCCGAACGGTGTCGACAAGAGGGTCATGCCGACGTATCCGAGGCCAATGCGCAGCAGGACACTTCTGCAACACATGACACAAGGATTCCGTTCTACTGCAACCCATCCTGCACACTCGGTCCTGTACAGGATTTGAGGGGATCCCTCGAGTTGGCAGCAAGTTGCCTCGGAGTTGGACGGCCCTGACAAAGTCAGAACCAGACCAAAAGGGTGGCGGGTTAGGGACCCACCCACTGGACTGAGGATAGTTTCTGCCTTGCCTCAAGCCGTTACCCGAAAATGAATTTTCGAGCCGCTCTGACATCCGCTGCGCCAGCAATCTCATGCTCCCACCACTCTCGCCTGTCCAACCACAAAGCTTTGAGTAAAGCCTGCTGCAGTAGTCCAGAGAGAGCAGCGCCGATGTTGTCGGATCGGCCGATAGAATCAGATTACTGATCCTATTCCGGAGGACGGCAGGTATATACTCGACCAGGCAAGTAACACCGAGACCACCTTCGCGGAGGGGAGCGTGTATAAAGGCTTCTGCGCAGGTTTTGTTCAAATGCAGAAAGCGGCGAACCGCGATCCGCACAACCCTGTCGACGTACTTCAGAGTTTTGAGCATCACGACCGGAGACTGCAGAAGATGGTAATACTTTGGCAGAAGGTACACCTTGGGAAACTCCAATTTCTGCTGCGGTTTAAGCGGCGCAGAGCCGATCCTTCTGAGCTGAATGTTAAGCTCGTCCAGAACTGGACCAAGCTGACCCATAACCCCGTAGTTACCCCCAAGGTACCAAAACATTTCGGAGGGCTGCAGTTGCCTAACTGGCTGGCCCCCTACGTAGTATAGGGGGCGCGTTATTGAATACGAGTGCTTATTGCCGCGGTTAACCTGGACGGTTAACGCGGTGCACTTTGACGGGTTCAGAGTCATCCCCCGTCTACTAAAGAATTCTACAACCCTCTTCAACTGTTTTGTGGCGTCCTTAGGGGACTCGGCCAGAAGGAGCAAATCATTGGCATAACCTAAGACCGCGACCTTCCGGAGCGCACTAATGGGCAGCCCGGTGTCAGACTCCTCAAGCTCACATATCAGCTCATCGAGGACCAGATTGAACAGATAGGGCGAAAGCGGGTCGCCCTGCTTCACCCCCCGTCTAATTGGTATCTCACCGGTTTTTCTGCCCCCAACCTCTATCGTGGTAGTTGAGCCATCCAAGGAATCCTCAACATACCTTCTCGTCACCTCGTCTATCCCAAACCGCTTCATAGCTCGTCCGATGGATCGTAGAGAGATAGTATCGAAGGCCTTTCGGACATCGACACTTAAGATGTTATAAGGCCTCAAGCCCTTACGCCTCTCCTTAATGAGAGCCTGTAACGCCAGGTTGTTCAGAAGAACGCCATCGACCGGCTGAAACCCACGCTGGTGTTCGTGTAACCGAACAGAGCCAACACGCTTTCCGACTATCCGATTCAGGACCCTAACAACTACCGAGGCGATAGTAATAGGGCGCCAGTTGTCAATATCTTTTAGGTCGCTGCTCTTAGGGATCAAGATCGTGCGGTTCCTCTTGTATGTAAGCGGCGTAACGCCGAAGAGGAACATCGTATTGAAGAGCAACACTAGTCTCTTGACTGGAACCTTCTTGAGATCTTTGATCGAAAGACCATCGACCCCAGCGGAAGGCGACTTAGACGATTTGAGGGCGTCCACAATATCTTGTTCAGATATGGGGGCCCCCAAGTCTATTGGTCCTCGCGCATCTTTAAACGTATCCCCATCGCAACAAGAGGGCGTACCAAACAGATCGGAGAATTTTTTCTCCGCGGATCTTATGCCAGGAAAGGTATGACCCCCCATGGGTTCATCATTAATGATGGACCGGGCCAGGGCGGCGCGGTCCTTCCCGTACAGACGTTGGCACGTCTTGTACAGGTGAGTGCGCTCATTCACTCGGTTTAGGACCCGCCTCGGACGATATTGTTCTCGCCTATATGGGCGGTCAGCGCATCCTCTACCAGCAACCTGAGGAAACAGGCACTGGAGATAGGCACCGACTTCTGCTCTGACAGACTCTCTGTGAAAACTGACATTTGAGAGCTGACTCATCCTAAATAAGGAAGCGTCACCCCCTGACCAACCATCATGATCATGCCAGTATTCATTAAGGAAATGGGATATAACATTTTCTCTCAACGGAACAAACTCAGCTGCGTCTGGGTTCATAGGCCCACGATAGAAAGAGGCCGGGCTTCGCCCCGAACCCGTTCAAGGATTTCCTTATACCGGGACGTTTTCCTGCGGTTCTTAATCCAATCCAGATTTCTGTCTGGATAGAACTCGAGGAGATGTTGGTTAACATAACGTCCGGTAAAGGCGAGTTCCCGTCGAGCAAGCTCGACAAGGTCCTCCTCCCCCCAGGGTTCACCTCTTCGGTTAAGTTAGGATTCCGTACTGCAGCCTCAAATGCTTTTCTTCTATTGACGAATAGCTCTAGAACATCCCTAACCTGCTCCATGTCCTGGACTGCGACATCTTCACGTCGCAATCCAGGCCTAAGAGGTTGGATGTTTGCGTCATCTCTCACTTGCCTCTCATACTGTTCTTCCCTCCTTTGATTCGTCGAGTGTTGCTGTTGGTTTGGAGCATCTCTCACCTGCTCTTCATCTTGTTCTTCTATCCTCTCTGACTCTTGATGCTGCTGCAAGATTCCCCTCTTCTTGAGATGGCTCACCTGGTCTCGTAGGTTTTGCTGCGTCATGAAGCTTAGATCTGGCAGATTCTCACACCACAGACCATGCAGTCTACTCATATATCCCCTTCTTTCTGGTCTCGATCATCGGTATAACACAGAAAGTTGTTCGTGTTGCACGGGTGTCCACTTGTGGCGTCCCCTTTGTGCGGCCTTGTTATTGTTGCCGGGTCCGACTATGGGTTGCTCTTGTGAGCGCTGATTCCCTAAGCGACCGACAACTTGTACTCTCTCCTCCTCGATGTCTTCTTCGGAAGCTGTAATTTCTTGTATGACAGGCGCCCGCCTACTCAGCATCCTGCCGTTGGTGGTTCGCATGCTGTCTCGTGCAGCACCAACCCCAGACGTGCCCTGGTGATCCCCAGGCAGCAGCTGTTCTCCGAGGCTCTGTAGATTGTAATTCATCATAGGTTGAGAGTGACCGGGGTCCGCGGGCTTATCACACCCGTATGCTACTAAGTGGTGCCCCACTGCGGTTTTGCATTTTATACCTACTGCTAGGTTTAGCTAGGGTACCTCGGGTTTACTAAGCCCGTACTCTGAGACACATCCCAGAGCCCCTGAGGGGGGTAAATTTATTATTATTATTATCATAACAAGCTACGAGGCATAAATCTATAAACTCCCCCAAAAATAAAGAAATATATAGCGAAGTAGAAGTGTCAAAATATAAATGATAAATTTTTATAATTTTAAGAGCCCCAGTGCAGATCCAACCAGTTCAGATGCGAGACTGGTGAATGTATACCCAAGTCCTGGCAATGCGACGGAAGACCCGACTGCAGCGACCATTCTGACGAGTTCGAGCACTGCAAAACGCGACTTTGCGATCCACAGGAATTCAGATGTAACAGCACCGGGAGATGCATCCCTCTAGAGTGGGTGTGCGACGGCGAGGCAGATTGCACGGATCACGATGACGAACACAGGGAACAAGGTAAACCAACCATTACCATAATGCGCAACATCCCAAATTTTTCAGCTGAATAGGTTTAAAGTTCGGTAAAATTGTATTTAGTAACGGGGTCTTTGATAAGAATATAGCAATTTTGTGTTTGAAAACAAACCCTCCAACGTGTTTCATGATCTGTGAACGTCAAAACGTTAGTCAAGATTACAATTTTTGGTATAGCATCCTCTGACAGATGACAGCTGTACCGTGTGTCTAGAAAATCTTTTTTTTCTGTGACGGGAAAAAAATTTGACATTTCATCTCTGTTGACAGGTAACAAAATATAACTTTTCACGAAATTACTTTTTTCCCCGGGAAAAAAGTGAATACTTTTTTCCCGGATATATATACATATAGATAATGGAAGATATTTGCTACTTGCGCTGCTTCTATCAACTCCGGTGGAGTCAGAGAAAACTCAGAATTAAGCATTTTTAACTTTATGGTATTCAAAATAACTACTAAACAATTACTGAGTTCGCAATTTTTGAATCAAATCACAAAATTAAATTGACAGATATTTGATTACACTGAAGTTTTCCTTAGCAACGCAGGTCTAATAGCTTACTAGTTTAAAAATTCAAATTTCATATCGATAACATTCTGACTTTAATATATTGTAATAATATGTTCTTTCACTATTAAATCGTCGTTTTTCCTGTCACAGAAAAAAATAGTGTATTATACACGGGAAAAATATTAGATTTCAGCTCTCGGTTTTTTGACTCCCTCCGCTTCGCGTCGGGAGACAACATAACCTCGAGCTGAAATCTAATACTTTTTTCCCTTGTATAATAAATAACTATGATTTAAGGGTTTAGATGTAGTCAGAGAAAAAATATTGAAAAGCACTGACGTGAAGCCAGTACTCTTTGGCGCATTTTTTCTTCATTTCGATCTACTTTAAAACTAAAAGCCAGACTGTATCGATAGCCAGATTTGTTAAGGGACCTTGAAAAAATATAAAAAGCAGTGACGTGAAGTCAGTACCCCTTGGCGCGCGTGTTCACGTTGGCTAATTTGAACCCCCAGGGGGTAGTGGACACCATTCCCTGTCGGGTCATAAATTAACAGTGCTGTGTCTAAGCTGGCATAAGGATAGAGTTACAAAGTTGACAAAAAACACAACTAACTATCCTTAGTTACACAAGCTCCTAGGAACTTCTGAAGGATCTCCATGGGGAAGACTTGGGAGGGTCAGTATAATCATAATCATGGGTGTCCACTACTCCCTGGGGATTCAAATTAGCCAACGTGAATACGCGCGCCAAAGAGTACTGACTTCACGTCACTGCTTTTTTATATTTTTTCAAGGTCCTTTAACAAATCTGGCTATCGATACAGTCTGGCTATTTGTTTTAACGTAGATCGAAATAAAGAAAAAATGCGGTTATGGGAACCCCGTTGGAAACGCAATTGCTTACGCCTCTTCTCCAAATCCGAACGTAATTTAATAGAGATCTTCCAAATTTAGTTGTTTGTAAATTGGCCCCAGGGCCACGATACAGACAACTCAACTCAGAAACAACGCTATTTCCTCGAAACTGACTTGTCGGTGCACAGAATTACCACGAAATTTCTCTTAAAAGCTCATAATATCGGCCCAGCACCAAATCCATTACCGCTAGACGCAAACCACTCCTAAGGTCACGTCCGCACAGACAAGCGGCTTGCTTAGCGCCTAGAGCCAAGCGAGTAACTTAGAAAAAAGAACGTTCTAGAACTTTCGCGAACGGCCGCACTACACGCTTAGCGCCTAGCTAGTCGCTTAGCGTGTATCGATGTAAACAAACGAGTTGGTTTTTTGACACTAGGTGCGAGGCATTTTAGAAGTCAAAATTGGATGATATATTAATTGCATCAGTTTTCAAAAGAGAACCTCTGTGGAATCCAGCTAGTGAACTCCATAAAAATGCAGTAGTATTAACGAAACTATGGGAAGAGGTAGCAGTCGAAGTAGAAAAAGATTTCAAGCACTAAAAAGTTACATCATTTTTTTACAATGAGACGTTAATGCTGTGATTGTATATTACGCCGTTGGATTATGTTTTCAGGTAATGAGTTATTCTGCCAGGTAATCGATAATTCAACAAAATATCTCTAGTTTTTAATGAGCTGTAGTGAGAAGTAGATCAAATGTTTCGCTGATGGTCATTCGCAAATATTCATAACATTTTTCACCAAAATTACTCAATTGTTCCTCATGACTTGACCGTGAATTATTTATGTAATGAGCCCAACATGATGGATAAGGACGTGAAATGGTATATTTTAAAGATGAATTTTCTATAATTAACAATTTATGAGCAATTTTTGTGACATATCGTCAACGTGCTGACAAGTAAATGACGAAGCCACCTAGCGACCCACCATACAAACGACCTTCAGTGCGGCCACCGCGTATCCTAGCAAGTAGCCAGAATGCAAGCCTCTAGGCTCTTGGCGCTAAGCAAGCCACCTTCCTGTCCGGACGTGGCCTAAGAGAAGCCATACAACCCAAAATGAACAACTTCTCCTCTGCGCATGCACAATCTACTAGTGGCTGGAAGGCCTCTCAAAATCACACACCTCAAATAAAACTCTGATTCTTCAAAACCATTGCTTCAGGAGATATCGTAGCTTCAATCCACGCATGCGCGGACACTCCCAAGGGGATTCTATGGAGGAATAGTATCCTGCACCTCCAAACCCGAATTCTCTCTGACGAAAACTCCAGCAGTTAAATCACTTCTCGTCTGCTCATGCGGATAACGTAAATGCCCGTAAGACATCATCATGGATTGATGTGAGATTGACGGGAAATTGGTTCTACATGCGTAGACTGATGGACTGATTATCTGGATACCAGACTTACCGTGTAACCTCCGTCTAAGGGGTGACATCAATATCAAAATTAGCCTCAGGACCACGGTACGGACCTTCCAACTCGGAAACAACGCTTCTTCTCCCAAACTGACTTGATCTGGCACATAATTGCCATGAATATTGTTTTAAAACCTCACATTACCGGCTCAGCATCAGACCCATGATTGTTAGTCCTAAAACTCCTAAACCACTCCCAACATAATACATACAACCCAAAATCAGTCTCCTCTGCGCATGCGCAATCCACTCTCGGCTGGAAGTCCCCTCAAAATCACACACCTCACAAAAAAATTCGATTCTCCAACACTAGTAGTAGACGGACAGAATTGAATTTGACCTCGGATTATTCATCAGTGAAGTCGAACTCAATCGTTTGAGACCATTTTCGCAAAAGATTCCAAAATATTTTATAAATGAAAAAATGTAGTATCATTAAATAAGGTTTTGACTTGATTGGACAGAGATTTCAGAAAAAAAAAATAATAATTTTAAAAGTGATGGCTGTGTGTGTTGATCCAGTTCCAACCGAAGCTCCTTGCGGTGACCATCACTTATCCTTGGAGATTCATCAAAAATCAATCGGACAAAAAAAATAATTTAATTGCTAGATAATCTAGTATATTCTATTTTGAGTTCACTGTGGACTTATTACGAACACTATAAAAGTAACTACACTCTTGTCCACTACATTTTTTTGTCGTCTGACAAATGTTTCGAAAACAAAGGGTCCATATTCAAATACGAAGCGTTACTCTTCTTCTAGTAACGCTTCGTCTTTGAAGATTGAAACTTTGTTTCGGAAACATATGTCAGACGACAAAAAACTGTAGTGGACAAGAGTGTAATTACTTTTATAGTGTAGATGATCTAGATTAACCATTCGAATTTACCATGGTAAATTCGATTAAGAGTGTTCAATAAAGGAGAATGGACAAGAGAACATACGCGCAAAAGCTTCTGACTTTACGTCAGTGCCTGAACCAATTTTTTTTTTCAATGATTTTTTAAAAATTTTCTAGTGCTACGATCCTCACGAGGATTTTCGCGTTGGCAATCTACAACTAAGAACTATATTTGAATTGGATCGGATTTGTATTTGTTGAGTTATTGAGGAAATAACAACCAAATTTCAGATTGATATAACTCTAAAACCATTATACTAGTAAACGAACTTAAATTACGTATTTAGATGCGCAATCTACCATGAAAACTGCAAGTCGCTATTTCTTTCCGTTCTCAAGGAATCATGAGACATAATATTTTTTCGTAATTTTTTTAAAATTTTCTGGTAGTACGGTCCTCACAAAATTTTACACACGTCTTCATGTCGATAGTCTTCAACTAGTTACCAAGCTTCAATTCGATCGCGTCTATATTTTTGAGTTATCGAGGAAATAATATTCCAGATGGGTATAACTCCGAAACCGTTGTGCCGATTATGACCAACAGCGAACTCATCTCTCCCATTCAGATGTTCAACCAATCCTGAAAATTGCAAGTCCCTATCTCCTTACGGTCGAGAGTTGTCGAGGCAACGATCACCCATCCAGCTACTGAACTCACACAAGGCTGCTCGGATCTCCAACAATATAGATCCGATCATGTTCAAACTTGGAACTTGGTAGTAGAGTTAGGTTCTGAAGGTTTGCTCTCGCAAAACTTCAGCGATATCGGACGAATAGTTTCTGATATATAGAATTTTTTTCAATAATTTTCTATGATTTTTTAAATATATTCTAGTTATACGATCATCACAAAATTTTGCAAGAATTTTCGAGTTGCCATTCTACAACTAATAACCATGTTTGAATTGGATCGGTTTTGTATTTTTCGAGTTATTGAGGAAATAACAACCAAATTTCAGATGGGTATAACTCCAAAACCGTCTTGTCGATTACGACTATAAACAAACTCAAATGGCGCATTCAGATTCTCAAACTTACCTGAAAATTCATTTTTTTTTAATTTTCTAGTGATACGATTCTCTCAAAATTTCACAACTGTCCTAAGGTTTATATTCTACAACTACTCACCAAGTTTCAATTCGATCGGATTAGTATTGGTTGTAGACAAAATTATTACTGGAAACCATTGGGCCGATTATGCCCATTAACGAACTTGTCCGTCCTATTGGGATGCGCCACCTACCCTGAAAATTTCTAGTCGCTATCTCTCTTTCTCAAGTTATCGTGGCGGGCCGGACAGAATCGAGTTTGACCTCGAATTCTTGATCAGGGAGTCGAACCCAATCGTTTGAGACCATTTTCGACGAAAAATTAGAAAATTACAGATATTTGGGCAAAATGATAACGCGATGTTCCCCAGAACAAACGCGCAAAAACTATATAAGACCCCCCCTTGATAATTTGAATAGCAGCATTTCTTGTGCACAATAATTTTGAATCATTGTGGATATTGTTGTTATACTTCAATTCATTGCTGTTACATGAAGGAACACAACATTACATCCATACCATACCATCGACTTTAAGCCAGCCAGCAGAATGTAAACTATGTTAGTGTGAAACACTACAACAGGTTGCCTCTGGACTTCTAAAGGTTGGAAAGAAAATCCTTCAGATGGAATGTAGACTATTGCTGAACAAAACCATTTACACAATTTTTAAGATCTAAATCTTTGACGACATACATTTTATAATGTTTCAGGAAATAAATGTACATTATTATAATACATTATTTACAAGTACAAAGAGTTTATTGCTTTAAGGGAAAGCTTACCGTTAGTATATGAGAGATAAATTGCTCTGAATTGTGGTTTCTGCTAGTCCGTTTATCTGTCACATAGTCACATATATATTTATTCATTTATTAATAATCTTAAATGTACCTACCCAGGAAAAAAACAAGACAAAAGAAAATCTTCTATTTACACACAAAATAGATACCACTGTATTGCACTAGTTCACGTCATTTATACACAAAAATAATTCCACGAAATATTAATAAACGTCAGCGACAAACTACTGCTGGTCTATATATGATATAGGGCTAGGACACAAAAGTAAATGCGTCAATTCTATGTTGCCATATAATCATTTATATAGAAGGCTATGGTTTCACCTAGTTTCCATATTGAAAATTTGAATCTTGCACATACTGTACAATGTTTGAAGCCATTTATCAGGTTTTTATTCTTCTGTCCAGGTTGTAACACAGCCACCTGTCTCAAGGAAGAATTCCAGTGTGCCGACGGAACCTGCATAAACAAAATCTACTTTTGTGACGGCGATAGGGACTGTAACGACGGCACCGACGAACCCAGCAACTGTCACCATAATTGCGCTGCTGGGGAATTCAGGTGCAATAACGGAAAGTGCATAATGGACCTGTTTAAATGCGACGGGGCAGATCACTGTGGAGATAATAGTGACGAAGGGAAGCAGTGTCAGAACGAGGGAGATTATTGCAGGGGAAAAGGTTGGTTCCACTGCGGAAATGGCGTTTGTATCAACGACACGCTCTTGTGCAATGGAGAGAACAACTGCGGGGATTACAGCGATGAGAATAAGTGCAGTGAGTATTTACCTTTTGGTTTTGTATTTCTAGGTCATGCGGTGTTGCCTTAAATCAAAACAATTGAGTTGCAGATAGTACGATATGGCAAAATTCGGAACACTTTTTAAAAATGCAGCATATACGCTTATTCATGAATAATAACAATATTCTTTATTTCAGATAAAGTTTTCAAACTTTAAATAAAAGTGCGTCAATTAAGGTACAGGGTGGGCCACGGTAGATGGTACCCTGAACTTTAACGGAGAACGGCACGTACGATTTAATTGAAAATTTGGTTTCTTGGCTAAGAACCATTGTTCTATCGATCTAGAATATTTTGAGGGCTGCGGTGTTGTCGCTTATATCAAAACGCACTAACAACTTTGATATTTCAAATGGAACACCCTATATATTATTGCTTTTTTCGGTGCGACGTACACAGGGCTTGAACCAATTTTTCTAATACGGACTGGAACAGTCTGTTGAGTAACAGGAATGTAAATAGTGCCTGGGAATGTTTTTCTGAGTACCTTGAGGAATGTTTGGCTCGTTTTACCAGGAGGAAATTGGTCAGCTCCGTACCATCTAAACCATGGTTGACAGACGAGATTATTACTACGCAGCGTCGAAAAAAGAAGCTATGGCAGCGTTTTCTCCGTGGTGGGTCTGAGCTGGACTACCGTGTTCATCGCAACTGTTCAAATGCCCTCGGCTTAAAAATCAATAACTGAAGAAAGTTGTTTCATGAATATCTTGCTCAACCCAATAACCGGAAAAAAGTCTATAAATATATTCGAAACACTCTCAGTTCTAAGGTGTCAATTCCTCGTGTCAGATATGAATCATGTGATCTGTGTGTGGAACAGATTGCGCTAAAGTTTTCGCTAATATTTTTACCAATTCCTTCTCTGCGGATCCGAGTGGCCCATTGCCCCGCATTATATTTCACCGTGTTGTCAACTCACTCGAATCTATTGATGTCAACGAAGAAGAAATATTTAAACTTTCATCCGAGTTGGATCCATCTTCCACCCCTGGCTTGGACGGTATCTCTGCTGGATTGCTGAAAAGGTGCTCCACATCTCTCTCGTCGCCGATTACTGACAAAAAATGATTGTCTTTCAGCTCTTGTCAGTTACCATCTGCTTGGAAAATATCTAGGATAACTCCTGTTTTCAAGAAGGGGGACAAACTATGCCCAAGTAACTACCGTCCCATAAGCCTCCTTCCTATCATTTCCAAGATTGCTGAGAGAGTTGTATGTAACAAATTGCTCCATTTCCAGCGCGAGAACGATCTAATCCCTGCCAGCACGTGTCTACTGCAATGCCTTCAGCACTGGACCAAGTCTCTTAACTGTGGGATACGTGTCGATGTCATATATTTGGAATTTTCTCGAGCCTTCGACCGTGTCCCTTTTAATCGTTTGCTCCACAAACTCGAACATTTTGGCATTAGAGGCAGTTTACTGGCCTGGTTTCAATTCGTTCATTATTGGTAGGCATTTTTCGGTCAGAGTTGGCGATTCTTTTTCGAATTTTAGAGTAGTTGTTAGTGGTGCCCCCCAGGGCTCAGTTTTGGGACCACTTCTTTTTCTGAATTACGTTTTAGATCTCCCAAACCCACTCTCAGCCTTTTGTTCACAATATGCCGACAACATCAAATTATTGTACGATGCTCGCTTCCCTGATGTCCTTCGGGTTGACCTGGTGCGGCTGGATCAGTGGTTCCGCCAGTGGATCCTTCCTCTAAACGTGGAAAAATGCAAGGTTCTCCACCTTGGTAAACATAATCCGAGGCACCAATATCTTGCCGTTGGCAGTGTTCTGGATTCATGCACGGAGCATAATGACCTTGGCGTCATGATTACAGAGGATCTTTCCTGGTCTGCTCATGTGGGTAATTTAGCCTCTAGAGCTAGTAAGATCCTGTACTTGATACGGAGAGCATTCCCTGGATGTTCGATTGTTACTTGCAGGCAGCTATATATAACTTACATCCATCCAATTCTCGAATACGCCTTGTCCGCGTGGTTTCCTATCCTGCTCTGTGATCAACAGCGTTTGGAGCGAATACAGCGCTCTGCAACCAGGATTCCTTTTGGACGATTTTGACCATCGTTCCAAATGTTCCGGTTGAGCAGTTTTCATGATCGTCGTGTGCGCGGTGACCTAATTGTGACATATCGCATCTTGAACCATTTTATAAGTGGTAATCTCGAGGACATTTTCACGATGAACAACAGTCATCTTCGTGGCCACCGATATAAGTTGTATCATGAGGTGTATCGAACCCGTGCAAGAGAGTTTTTCCTCCCGAACAGGGTATTTTGCAGGTGTAACTCTTTACCGGAGAGTGTCGTGGGTGAGAATACTCTTAAAAACAGACTAGACTCCATATTTACATAGAAAGCTTTTTTTTGTTCTCTTTTGTCTTCTGAAGTGTCCTTTTTGTTTTTCCTGTATGAGATTCAAAGCCCATTTGGTCTCATCTCAATATCTGTACATAATAATAATAAAACACGCCGGAGATCGCTTACGGTTTAAAATGGAAAAAAATGGTATTTAGAAGAAAAGTTTAGAATAAAATCATCGAATGGCATAGTAAAACGAATATGTTTCTGAAAAAAAAAATTCGACTGCGCCGCGAAGCATGCCATCTCTATTTTTTCGCCAGCTTTTACGCGCATCTCAAGTTAACATTGGTCGCATTCAGCGGACGAAGCGCTCAGCCACTTTACGCTACCGCTACCTAGCACAAATCAAATGTGCTCCATAAAATAGCCTCCGCTCCACAACGTTTTGAGTTCGTAGGGCATGTGCCACCGAACGTTTTGGTAACGGTTGCGCAACTGTCCGCTGAATGCGACCATTAACTTGTGCAAAATGTCGTTCAGAGAATACAAACATATTCGACTGTTTTCGGTCAAATTGGGGTTACCATGATAAGTGAATCATCCTGTACACTGCCAGTATCTCTGTATGTATGACAAAGAGTTGCTTCAATAGAGGTATGTTGGGGCGCAGTTTTGGTCCATAAAATATGGGTGAAGTAAGTCAATTCATTGCACCATGTCTTCCCACCCAATTACTTGGGCAACCTGAAATTGTTATTAAGCCACAACTACAGTTCTCCCATCAAATGTGTACCTCCCGTCGTGTCGTGCGTAGGTCATTGTTTATATATTATTGTTATATAAAATTTCATTTTCTTAATTACGCTCGGTTTCCTGCTGATAAAAAAAAACACAATTCCTTCTGTTATTTACCACCCAAACACTAATTTCTCTATATGAAATTTATTTTTCAGATATCGATGAATGCACAGCAACCCCACCCCCATGCTCCCAAAAATGCATAGACAAACCAGTCGGCTACGAATGTCAATGCATGCCCGGCTACAAGATAAGCGAGAAAGATCATCGCCTCTGCGAAGACGTAAACGAATGTCTTCAAAGACCCTGCAGCCAAGTGTGTAGGAACACGCTGGGGTCTTACCGCTGCAGCTGTGTCGAACCAGAATACATCCTGAGACCGGACAGGACGTCTTGCGGGGCAAACTCCACCGTGCAAGCCACTGTGATCCTAGCCAATAGATACTACATCAGGCAGCTGGATCTGAACGGCCGCTCCACCCTGTTGGCTCACAACCTCAGCAACGCGGTCGCGTTAGATTACGACTGGCGGGAAGAGTGTCTATATTGGTCGGACGTCACCCAGCACGGTAGCTCGATCAGGAGATTGTGCGACTATAAGAATAGCTCGGCGGTGGTTCAGACGCTTCACTCACCCACTCTGCAGAACCCAGATGGACTGGCTGTCGATTGGGTCGGAAGAAATCTCTACTGGTGTGACAAGGTAGGGGATTCATATTATGCCATGGTAGGCAGTCTCAAGTTCTGTGGCATATAAACAGTAATGGAAAACTGAGTCTTTTCTCTTTAATTCAATGTTGTGATAAACATACAGGTTATTGTCTATTCACAGAATATTATTCACAGATTAATCTAAAGTCACCAGACACAAAATTTTTAGTTCAAAAAATTTACATGGTCTAGGGAAAATCCTAGAAGAACTCGCATCATCTTCTTTCTGTAAATGTGTAGTGTGCATTGTACAACAACAGATTGTTTGGTCCTTGCATTATGTAATGCAATGTCAATGAATGGACAGTCATACTTAGATGTGCGGCAACATTCCCAAGTAGCTCATTCAATAGGTAATTTTACGTTCAATCAGATGAATATTATGATTGGAAACTAAGGAATATATACAAGGTGTTTGTTTTTGGCCCTGGTTTTCTGAACCTGGACCTGCAGTTTCAAACTGATACTTATGAAGTTCATTTATCTGAGAACAGTTTACAAGTTTACCAATTTGAAATTAAAACCATGGAACATTATCGAAGCTATGAAGTATGAATATTTCTTCGCAGAGACATAAATCTCCCTGTATCTCTGTAATGAGTAGACTTACTCAACATTTGTAAGTCGGATTCAGGTTCCCCTTGTTGAGATACGCTTGTCATATAAGTTTGTACTGTAATTTACTAAACAGCCTGTATATCTTGATTTGATTTCACGGTGACATGCTTCTCACAGTTGTTTCAACTACAAATAAGTCGAATTTAAGCGATTCACCGGAACAGAGTGGTTAAAACCAATCCCTTGCTATCATAACCAATCGGTTATGTATAGCAAGAGATTGATCTTAACCGCTCTTTTCCGGTTACTCGCTTTAATTCGACTATTGTAACGATATTTATCACCTTTATGATTTATCGCAGGGCCATGATACCATAGAAGTTTCAACTTTGAATGGAAGGTACAGACGTGTAATCATTTCATCCGGACTGGAAGAACCTCGCGCCATAGCATTGGATCCCAAGGAAAGAATAATGTTCTGGTCGGACTGGGGCACTCAAGTGCACATAGGGAAAGCCAATATGGACGGTTCCAATCCCAGAGTGATCGTCAACTCGAGTTTGGGATGGCCCAATGCTCTTGCTGTTTCTTTCGAAACGAAAGAGTTCTTCTGGGCAGACGCCCGCGAGGACTACATAGCAGTGGCCGACTACGATGGTAAGAACATTAAAATCATCGCCAGTAGGGATCGAACACCTACCTTGAAGCTCCACCACGTGTTTGCTATCGACGTTTGGGAGGATTTTATATATTGGACTGACTGGGAAACAAAAAGTGTAGAGCGATGCCATAAGTACAACGGAAATGAATGCTCCTCTTTGCTGACGATGGTACATCGTCCTATGGATCTCAGGGTAGTCCATCCCTTCAAGCAACCCAAGATAGATAATCCATGTGAGTCTGCTAACTGCTCGGCTCTCTGTCTCCTGAAATCGGATGCTCCATACTATTCCTGTGCTTGTCCGGAAAACTATTTGCTAGAGGAGGATGGTAAATTATGCAAGGCCAACTGCTCCAACACTCACTTCGAATGCAAGGGCACCTATAAGTGCATACCCTTCTGGTGGAAGTGCGACACTCAAGATGATTGCGGAGATCGCAGTGACGAACCAGATACATGTCCGCCGTTTAAGTGTACGCCCGGACAGTACCAATGTAAAAACGGGCATTGCCTTCACCCTTCTGACCTCTGTAACGGCCAAGACAACTGCGGCGACAACTCCGACGAAGCGGACTGCAGAAATTACACTTGTTTAAACACACAGTTCAGATGTGCAGGGAATGATACGGTGTCTCCTAGATGTATCCCGGCAAAAAGTCGTTGCAACAAACAGGAGGACTGTCCTTTGGGCGAGGATGAGTTGGACTGCCCTCCGGTCACTTGTCCTCCCACTCAGTTCAAGTGCAAGAACGATAAGTGCATACCGTCGGTGTGGGTGTGCGATACCGACAACGATTGCGGTGACAACTCAGATGAAGAACAGAGCTGTAAAAATAGGACATGCAGGGCGGACCATTTCAAGTGTAGCTCAGGTAATTACAATATGTGCTTTCCATAATTTCAGATTCTATTGAACATTCTCTTATAATGCAATACCATATACATTCAGTGAAACCAATACTGAGTTTAGAGCATTGAAATTAGTCGTTTATAACAACATACTTTCAAAAGATTATCATTCCAAACACCTCCATGTTGATAACAGACCAAGCCACATTTACAAATGATTAAGTGGAAATTTTGAACTATTTCGACGGTGAATGTAGTGATTTTTTGAATTATTATTGATATATTGATTATTCACACCAAAATCTTCCAGCCCTTCACGGCATAGACGGTATATTCCCGGCTATGCTGAATATATTGTACCTCCACTTACTCTTTAGAGCTAGTTATGGATGAGAATACATTCCTAAATGTATTGACATAGAGAGAACCAAGGGTAGTTCAAATACCCTCCTCGGAACTTAAATCCTATCGACCCATATGTCTTACCTCCTTTCTAGTCAGAACAATGGAGAAAATAGTAGATAATCAGGTGAGAGGAATTATAAAGCTTCGTCAAAAACAATTTGCCTACAGATCAGGCAAATCCAATCCTCCATCTTATTGTAGACATGCAGAAGACCTTCTCTGCAAAAAAATCTTACTTGAAATGTCTAATGACCACACCCTGCACACCTCCTTATGCAAAAGGGGTAGAACCCTCCAGTTAAGTGGATATCGGCAATGCTGTGGACCCTGGTCAGCGATGTACTTTTGGAAAGGCTTTCCTCGGCCTGTTTCAATGTCCAGGCATACGCTGATGACATAGTGATACCTGTTAGAGGCAAGCATGAAGGCATTCTGAGTAGTCGAATGAAAGGTGCCCTAAGTTTCACTGAAAAGGTGTGTGAGCAAGAAGGGCTTAACGTCAATCCCTTGATTCCGTTCACTAGAAGGGAAATCTGAAGCTCTCTGAACTCTGAACTTCCCAAGTGAGTGCAAATATCTAGGAGTAATACTAGATAGTAAACTCAACCGGGAAAAACACATAGATAACATCATTTTCAAAGCCAGAGCGGCTCTGTGGGCCTGCAAAAGGTTATTTGGGAAGACATGGGGACTGAAACCGGAAATGGAAATGTGGTTATACAGAGCAGTCGTACGCCCCATTGTCACCTACGCATCCTTGACATGGTGGACAAAAACTGGTGATGCAAGCATCCGCAGTCGGTTGCATACTGCAACGGCTTGCCTGTGTTGGTGTCACAGGACTAGCTATACTACTTTCACAACAGCGCTTCAGGTCATACTTAATCTGCCTCCCTTGCACTTACATGAAAGGAAATGTTGCCTGCTGGATGCATTAAGAATTTTTCGTTTATGGAAACATGAAATATGTAGACATATGAAATTACTGGACCAACTGGACTCAAACTTTTTGGCAAAGCCATCAGATGTAACACCTTTTGCAACGGTCATAAGAGACCTTCTGAGTGTGGTGGACCTCGTTAATCGGTTAAACAAAAAGTCATCCATTTGGTATACGGATAGATCAAAATCAGATAAAGGTGTAGGTATTGGGGTATGTAGGCTGAAATTGAGGATCTCTGTGCCTTTGGGACATGAACCCTCTATCTTACAGGCAGATAACCTAGCTTTCTACTTTTGTGCTCAAGAGTGCCTGAAAAGGAACCTTAAGGCTGGCACATCTATATTATAACGGACAACCAGGCCACACTGAGGGACCTGGTATCACCCATCCAAGGTTCCCTACTGTCCTGGAAATGCCGGAATACCAATAAAGCAACTGGCTAGAGGCAATAAGGTGACTCTTCTATGGATGCCAGGGTACTGTTGTATTGATAGAAATCAGAAAGCGGATGAACTTGCGAAAAGGGCCTCCTGGGTAACATCTGCTGGACCAGAACCAGAACTGTGGGCTTTGGAAAGATCACTACAGGACAGTGGTCCAAATAACAGAATAACTCTTTGGAGAAATACTCAAGGAGTTGCGCAGGCAACGCATGGATAAATCAGTAGGCGAAACATGCAGGCTCTATGGATCGGAAAAGGAAACTGCCGATCGCATAGTTTACAAATGCCCAGAGGTTGCCAGCTTACATTACATATGGATGAGCCAGTTCTAAAACCTCACGATGTGATAGCTAAGGTTCCTAAGGACGTCATCAGTTATGTTAACACCATTGGCAATGCCTTAGGATTGAATAAGTAGGGTAATAGTACAGAAGATCGTATCGGTTGCACTTCTGAAAGGCTGGACCAAGCCTCATGACCCCGTTCTAATGACTCTAGACGGTGAAATTATTTACTCTTTATTGCTTCATACTAAACAATTATTGTATTATTTTAGGCCGCTGCATACCAGATTCGTGGAAATGTGACGGAGACCCTGATTGCGCCAACGGCGAAGACGAGCCTGTCACCTGCAGCCAGCCGGAGTTCCACACCTGTGAGACCTCCTACTTCAAGTGCAACAACAACAAATGCATACCCGGTAGATGGCACTGCGACTACGACAACGACTGTGGTGATAACTCGGATGAGGTGAACTGTGCGCCTAGGAACTGCTCGGAGTCCGAGTTTCGATGCGGCAACGGAAAATGCATCAAGGGGGCATTCAAGTGCGACGGCCAATACCAGTGCGATGACCGGTCGGACGAGGCGAACTGCCACGTGCAGTGCAAGAAGAACGAGTTTCAATGCACCAATCCGCAAATCTGTATATTTTTGTGAGTATTTTTGCTCGCTTGTTCCGCCAGGGACAGCGTTTGTTTGTTTGTCTTAGACCTATTCCGATCGAGCTAGTAGCCCGTGCTGCAGCCTAGAGAGGCTTATTGTACCTCGGTCGGTCTCCTATTAGCTGACAGGTTCCCATTGTTGATCCATCTCGGCTCGGGTTGCTAGCCTCCATAGGGTCTCTTAGTCGATCCCCTGCAGCTCAGGTTTACTTAACCGAGCTAATTCCTGCACCGCCGACATCTCATGGGTCGCATGTAACATCCCCACTGCCTCGTCGGTGTATTACTTACATAAGGTCCATTTTCCTAGCAAGTAGGATTAGGCCCTTGACTAGGTACCTCGCACGGTTTCTGTCACTCCGGTTCGTGTCGTCGCCCCCATAGTGAAGTCTCCATTGTGTGTGGGCTGGACAGTCAAATATGACATGTGAGGCAATTTCGTCTGCCGTCCCAAATTTCCTACAAACTGGGTTTTCCCGAGCCCTCTCTAGCGAGTGCGTCAGATCTCTCATTCCCTTGAACCCCTGTGTGCCCGGCACCCATCCGAGTTCACCTCGGTTTCTGTCAGCCAAGGTTTTCAGGTGCTATCGGTATTCCAGCACAAGCCTGGAGTTAATTATCCAGCTGGCTATTGCCTTAAGTGCTGCCTGACTGTCCAAGAGAGTTCGTATGTTCCTATTGGAATAGCCCATACGAATATTCTACACTATACATGTCATGATGGCTACCACTTCTGCCTGGAATATAGTGGTGCATTGTCCAAGCGACATCGAAATGCCCACATTGGATGCTGCCCCATACACTCCAGCTCCAGAGCGTCCGCCCATCACTGAACCATGTTAGTTCACCGTGCGGTCTTTTCTCCCCCTCCGCGGAGGGCTTTAGCCCCAGCTGGAAGGAAGGATCAAATTTGTGAGTTACTGGACTCCAATCGCTCACCATGTTCAGGATCGGGTGACTAATGCGTCCCCCAATCTTAGCGTGTCCGTATGACCGATGTCTCGAGACACCGTTTAGCTGCAGCCTGTAGGCCCCCAGCCATTGCACGGCCTTCATGGTGAAAGGGAAGGAGTCCCACGAGAACCTCCATAGCCGCAGTTGGAGTACTTTTCATTGCTCCAGTAACACAAAGCAAGGCCAGTCTCTGAACTTTCTCCAGCTCGTTAACAGCCCTGCTCTGGTTCATTTTTGTCTACCACACAGCACTAGCATATGTGAGGGAGGGAATCACTATAGCAGTGTAAATCCACTTAGTGATTCCCGGGCTCTAGCCCCATGCTTTGCCCTGCGAACAATCAGTAGGGTCTTCTTTCCCCTGGCAACTGTTGCTGAGAGTTGTGCGTTCAAGGTTAGCTTGGTATCAACCATAACGCCCAGGTAGCGTACCTCATCGGCCAGATTTAGTTGCACACCCATGAGTTTGGGGGCTTTAATTCCCTCCAAATTCCTTTTGAGTGTGAACGGTATAATTACTGTTTTTGAGGGGGAATCTTTCCCCGGATTAATATGCAGATGTCGTCCGCATAACTCTGGGTGTAGAATCCGTGGTTGTTCAGTTCCACCAAGAGCCCGCCCACCAACAGGTTCCATAGCAGCAGGGAGATTACTCCACCCCGAGCCGTGCCCCTAGTCGCAGTAACTCGCACAACGACGCCTGCGCCTGTCTGCCACGCAGTGTGGAGTTAATCCACCTACAACAGGTTTAGTCTACTCCATGCTTCACCGCCGCCTTAAGCATGACATGATAGGTGGTGTTGTTACAGGGACAGCGTGCTATCATTTTCTCGGAATGTCTTTATTTTTGGAATATTTGATCACCATTCGATCATAAACACACAAGAATCAATTATATGTGCATCGAATCAAAATAATTCTTTTACAGGGAGTGGAAGTGCGACGGTCAAAGAGACTGCACCGATGGTTCCGATGAAGAGAACTGCAGTGACGTATGTCCGGAAGACGGTTTCAAGTGCAACAGCGGCCAATGCATCAACTCAGATTGGCGTTGCGACGGTCAAGCGGATTGTGAGGACGGTTCGGACGAGCAGGAATGTTCAGGTTTGGCGTGCGGCTTTGAGAGGTTCAGGTGCAAGAACGACAGATGCGTGCCCACAAACACCGTCTGTGACGGCGTAGACCAATGCGGCGACAGCAGCGACGAAGACCCGAGAATATGCAAGAGATTCGGCAGATGTCCGCCAGAAGAATTCACGTGCAAGAGCGGCCATTGCATTGACAAGAAACTGAGATGCGACGGCGAGAACGACTGCGAAGATAACAGCGACGAGGATGATTGTCATAAGTCGGCCTGTCAATGGAACTCTTGCTCCCAAATATGCATCGTGAAAAAGAACAACACCTTCATCTGTAAATGCAGTCCGGGCTACTTCCTGCAATGGGGCCATCACTGTCAGGCGAAGGGTGGCTTAGCCGATTTGGTCTTAGCTACGGAAGCTGAATTGAGGCTGGTTTCACCTTATAAGATTGGAGACATCACCAACAACAAGTTACGAAGCAAAACTCTGGCTACGGCTCCGGGATACAAGGTTTACGGCGTGGATTTGCTGTACAAAAACGACCAGGTTCAAGCGTTCTGGACCGATCACCACAACAAAAGGGTGCAAAGTATCATTTTGGATGTTAATAATCAGAATAAAACCAAGAGGGACGTGGACCAACCGAAGACTGTTCTATCCAATCTGGAAGATCCAAGAGGTATTAGTATAGATTGGGTTGCTAAACGATTGTACATCACCGACGGATTGAGGATATTAGTAGCAACTTTGGATGGAGAGAGTACTTACACCTTGATCACTGGAGACATGCAAGAACTCAGAGATATCGCCGTGGCGCCAGCCCAAGGTCTTCTGTTCTGGACAGACTGGGGACAGCCGCCGAAGATCGAAACAGCTTATATGGACGGGAACAAGAGGAAGATTTTGGTCAACACTAGTTTGCTATGGCCAACTAGTATCACAGTCGATTATCCAGCTGAAAGGCTATATTGGGCGGATCCGAAGAGTTTGATTGTTGAGAGTATTAAATTTGATGGAACTGATAGACAGGTTGTGCGTCATTTTACTAAAGGTAAGGCAATAAAATCCCTAATCCTTAATATTTTCTTCTAAAATGTGTTGAAAAGTGAAAACTATTAAAATTCATAATCAACTATTAAATATGTAATACTAATTAATTTTCCACATTATCAAACAATTTTATTAATATCATACATTCTTCACAGCCTTTGATATTTGTATTTATTTATTTATCACTGCATAAAGCAGAAATAATGGGTAACTCCCAATATGGCATTATAAAGACACACATGAACGTGCTATAAAATAAGCTAGCAAACACAATAAACTAACATAATTCAAGACACAAAAGCGGCCCTGGATGAGACATCCTTGTTAGCCTCTGCAGAACATTAAAATCAATCAGGCTTTGAATATCAAAGCTGACCAATGAGCCATTGAGTAGCCTAAATAAGATGCAAAAGTTTAACACCACTGGCTCACCACAAGGGTATACAAACTGAAGCAAGCCCAGATGTGTTTGATGTCACTGTCGAATGAGCCTCCAACCCGGAAGTCAAAATAACGCAAATTTCCTAATAAGCAGCCTTCGATGTTGTTGTGATAGGTGAAGACATGGTTACTAGGCTGAAAACTAATAAATAACGTTTATTTCATAAAGAGTATTACAAGTACCAACTATATCCTAACACCAATTCCAAAACAAAACAAACAGCAATACTCAGAAAAGCATAATTGCTTGTTTGTGAGACCTTATACTAGGAAAATGCAAATATACGAAAAAAAGGAAATGCATGTGTGAAATGAAAACACGAAAAAGAACCCTGATCACCAAGTAATATGCAAAATCCAATTGTCTACCTGCATTGAATGGTCAAACCCTAAACTAAATTAATTAAAATTTCTATTACAAATAACCAATTTTACCAAAAAAAAATAAAAAACAACTGTAAGATATCCGCAGAACAAGCTGATACACTTATTGTATATTATTATACTGATCCTCCTAGGTCTTCCCCGAGGGGATACCTCATAAGCTCTCGAAGACCTTGAGCATGTAAGGAGAACTAGTTGTGTTCTGTCTTATGATCTTATACTTACCGACGGAGTTCAAGCAGTTAAGAACCGTCCAGGCATTGAAGATCTATAGTTCCTGCTGTAATTCTAATGCATCCCTTAGAAAGATTATTGACAATCGCGTACATTTTAAGTGTGTTTAGGAAAGTGTTAAGGTTGTTAATAAAAAGGACAAACAAAACTGATTCCAAATGGAATCCTTGAGTTTTTCACCAATAGTGTCACTAAAACTTTTTACCCCATTTCATCAAATTTCAATGGAATTGGCTCCTTCCTTCATATGAAACAAATAAAATTTCATATTACAGAGACCAAACCATTCAAGATAGAAATCTTCGAAACCAATCTGTTTATATCGACCTATAGAACACACAACATACTGAAGATGCATAAATTCGGAAGAGGTAACATAACAAATATCGGTCAAGGCCTCACCAGGATTTCAGACCTTCTCATTCTGCAAGAGAACAAACAGGATATGTCTCTCGACAGTAACTGCCACGATTTCTGTCATCCAACCGAGTTCTGCCTTCTCAGTCCACATGGAGCCACCTGTACCTGCGCGGATAACTACATTAAGAGTAACTTGGTAAGTTAAGTTCGATGAATGTCGAGTTTGGAGTATATGCATAAGATTTTGTGAAGTTGAACAACTGTCAATTGGCTCATAGAACAAGAAAGAATTCTAGCAGCTGGGTTTGTTCATTTTCTCGACGTGTAATCGCTCTAATGCATGCTTCTGGTGAATACGTGGATAGAAAATTTCCCTAGTCGATTAATACAAAATAAATTTTTTTTAGACCTGCAAACCGGTGCCGAACAGAATTCCGTCTTGCCCTCTGAATTGCAACAGCGGTAAATGTAAAATCGTGCCAGGACTGGGATCCAAGTGCTTTTGTGACCCCCAGTACACCGGAGCCCGATGTGAACACTACAGATGCTCCCAGTTCTGCAAGAACAAGGGTATGTGCTACGTCGACCTCATATCCCCCAAATCCCCTGACGCCCTGGCTCCCCTTCGATGCAACTGTCTGCCACAATGGACCGGGGATAGATGTGAGATACCAGTCAATCTGTGCGATGGGCGATGCTCCAACGGAGGCACATGCTACTCTCCTAAACCTGGATTGGCACAATGCAGCTGCCCATCCGGATTCAGCGGCCACCGCTGTCAGAACTGTGTTGGTTTGACCTGTCAAAATGGTGGTAATTGCACGACAGAGGGCGCTACCAAGGTGTGTAGATGTCCGGTGGGCTTCGCTGGTATCCATTGCGAGGTAAGATTGTTTTGTCTATTTAGTAATTTATTTCGAATTTTCAGTCAATTATACAATAAAGACGTACATTTGCAGAAATTTCAGTTTAAGACATTGTTAAGCCATTGTTCTGCAAAGCCGCTTGTAGAATGCACGGTATTCATTTCAATGGTCTTAGAAGTAGATAGCCACTGGGACCAGTCAGGCTATTGTGCACACCTAAATCTATGCTTCACCTACAAGCCCAAACCTTCTGATGAGGGAGATGAGCATAGTGGGTGATAACTCATCCAGTTCCCTCAGTCTCAGCTTGTGCACTACTAGTTACTGTCCCCGGCTCGGCAATCACATATAATGTGCTCGATAGACTCATCGTCCTCCAGGCATATTCTGCACTCCGAGTCCTCTACCAACCCTAACTTACTTAGGTGTTTCCTGAGGCCAAAGTGTCCGGTATATGCAGCGGTTAAGATTCTCAGGTCTGTCCTGGAAAGTTTGAAGTATCGTCTGGCTCTTTCAGCTGAGTAGCCAATAATTGCTGAGCAAGCATTTCTGAGACCAGATATGCTACTCTAGTGTTATCGGACCTTTTGTTCCAACCATCTGTTGTTCTCCCGCATTGAGAGAGATGCCACAGGCCGGTTCAGGTCCAATGAGTACCTTGGAAGCTACCCGCGCCGCCAATGAGTCTGTCACCTCATTGCTTTCTATGCTCAAGTATACCGGAACGCTGATGAGCTGCATCCTGCAGCGCTCTCCGAGTTCAGTGTACTCCAACAGTCCTGCACAAGCAGGGATGTGCAGTTGTAGGAGGCCAAGGCCTTCAGGGCAACTTGGCTATCCGAAAGGATCTCAATTCGTCTTTCCAAGGCAGTACTTTGTAGGGAGGATTGTGATCCTTTCGAAGTGAAAATGTGAAAATATACTATCGCCTGAAGATATAGCGAAAATAAATACAAATAATATTCCTGATAAACATCTGTATTTATAACTGAAGAAAAACGCGTATAGTGATAAAAGCTATCTCTTCGGAAGATATTCGTCATCTGCTGTTCTCGCATGACGTTTATGGATCCCAGGTCAGGATTCAGGATTTTGACCATGTTAGATGCTAGTTGAAAGTTGTGAGAAGATAGTTCATCAGTCTACAGATATCTATAATTGGTGAGAATGGCATGCTTTATGTGCAAGGATGTCAAAAATAGAGAGGTCTTCAGCTGTGATTGGGTGCAGATATATTGTCTGTAAGGGATGTGCTGGGTTGACTGGGTTGATTTCAGGCATCAAATAGTCGGTTATCATGGCACGATAACGGTCGCCATTGACGGTTACGTTCGCACCGGCTTCATTTTTAAAGAAATATGGACCGATGATTCCACCGGCCCACAAACCACACCAAACCGTTGTTTTTTCTGGATGAAGTGGCAGTTCTTGAATCTATCTAGGTTGATCTTCGTCCCAAATGCGGCAATTTTGTTTGATTACATACCCATTGAGCCAGAAATGGGCCTTATCGCTAAACAATTTGCCTCGAAAACGTCGGATCTTCTTGGAACTTTTCAAGAGCCCATAGAGCGAAGCGATGTCACTTGGGAAGGTCGAGGGGCTTCAGTTGTTGCACAAGATGTATTTTGTACGCTTTCAATTTAAGATCTCGACGTAAAATACGCCAAGTTGTTCCATACGTCAGTCCGAGGTGCTGCGAACGGCGCCGAATCGACTCTCCACGGTCTTCCTGTACACTCAAAGCTACGGCCGCTATATTTTCTTCACAGCGGGCTGGACGTGGTCTATTCGGTCGAATATTATCCAATAATGAATGCTGGGTCTCAAAATGGGTGATGGTGCTGCGAATAGTACGCTCAGTAGGCCGATTATGTTGACCATAAGTTGAGCGAAGGGCACGAAACACATTCCTCACAGAACGTGAATAATTTTCGTAATGAAGTTGCACGATTTGTAAACGTTGTTCAGGCGTAAGTCTTACCATTATGAAATGCCAAACAACACTAAACAAAAATAACATGACAGCATGACACGAATCACACGTGATCTGTCAAAAAAGGCTATTGAAAAAAGTATCTCTACTTGAATCACCATCATTATTGGAATGAATGTGTGGTGTTTTTTGGTTCAGGTTAGGATTACTAATAATAATTATACACTAATGGGAGTTTATCATTCACCTAGTGAATCACATGTTGTTTTTTTGAACTTCTTGGGTGAGGTGTTCAGGGAATGTATGTCACTGAACCTGTTTGATGGTGATTTTATAATGCTAGGAGATTTCAATACAGACTGGAATTCTGAGAATACTTACACCAGAAGGTGGAAACAGCGCTGTTGAAAAGATGAACACTATTTTGTTTTCTGTAGGCCGATATCTGAATCTGAATAAACTTAAACTTAATGTAACTAAAACACAGGCGATGGTTTTCACGACAAAATATAAGCATCTTGATGTTGATCTGTTCGTTTGAACGTTGATGGTGGGAGAATTCAGGTTGTTTCTAACGTTAAGTACCTGGGATTTTTTCTGGATAATGTTTTAAGCTTTAACGAACATTTTAAATATGCTTTTTTTATATGTATATTAGGGTTCCTATTTAAATAAAGATCTATCTATCTATTCTTCAAAATGTTTCACCATAAGTGGTTTGTGAGAACTCAATATAGAGATGACATTAACATGTCGTTGATGCGTGGCACAAATATATCAGATGAACATTTCCATTTTCCTCTGTCATGCTTCTAGAAGTTGTTTAATCTAAAGCTAAAGGTTTCTGGTGTTTTTCCATTTTTAGTTTTGTTTCAAATCAATAAGTTATACGATGTTTGGCGTAAAGTTGTGATCCTAAAATAATATTTCTTTTGTTTTTGATTGTTTTTTTATGACGAATCCTGGATCAAAGTTTTCATGCATTGTAGGTTAGGATCTGCGGTAGGTTCGGCACCCCCATAGCTACAGTCGGCGGCTTCCGATGCAGCTGCCATGGTGGATACACCGGAGAAAGATGCGAACAAGACAGCTGTCATCTGCATTGCCAAAATGGGGGCACTTGTAGGATGGGTCTGAAGCAACCCGAGTGCGTGTGTCCGAGTACATGGGGTGGAAGAAGATGCGAAATAGATCTTTGTCTTGGTTCAAGTTCTCTACCTCAGTGTTCGGCGAGTTGTCAGTGTGGAGATAACGGTGTGTGTTTAACGCTGCAAGGTAGGCGTGTTTGCAAGTGCGATATACAGTGGATCGGGAAGCATTGTGAAGTGAGTATTAATCCAATCTTAAATTCTTAAAATCCTAAGCCCATTAATACCCAAAATTTAAATTTAGTAAAATTTTTGCAAAAGATACGACTTGTGTATAATCGTTTTCATATATAAAAAAATATTTTTTTTCCTAAATGTCTACTTGCTTGAGATCTTTCGTACGCACACCACATGGACTCATAACATCGGGTGCTACAAGGAGTGCTTCAGCTATTCTATAGAATTCCAAAAATGAAATGGCTTCTATCTTACAGCCACATATTCACAAAGGCACCATTCAAACAAAACCTGAATATTGCCCAGTACCATATCTTTGACCTAATTCGGATGCGGTATAAGCCTCTTAGGTTGTCGTAAAGATCAATAATGCCTCCCATAACTTTATTTTACAGTTGGACCAAGGTGGGCTCAGGTACTGTTTTCTTTCCTTTCTTGACCATCTATTGCAGCTACCATCTGTTAGTATTTCAGAGGGAAACTTATTAGTAGCTATGGTGACCCCATTTTTATCATGGCAACGAATTAGTGTCAATTTATTTTTCTTGACTGGCAAAGCATGGTGAGATCCTCTGGCTTCTTTCTTGAGATCTTTCAAAGGAACATGTTCAAATCTTTTTTTTCTAATCTAAAAATCCAACGCAAAGTTTTTCTTTCACCAAACGGCTTAATGAGTTGCCTTGATTTTTATCGCAACATCGGTGTATAGTGAGATTTCGGCCACATATCCCCTATGTGTCACAAGGCACCCAAATCCTTAACCATAGCGGATAGGTTTTCGTCTAATAAATTTTTTCATGGAATGGCAAAGGATGATATCCCGAAAGTATGGATTAGTGGTTAACATATTATTGCCGTAGCCCTTATTCAATAATTCTTTATTCTATGCTCGTTTTTTTCACCTTGTTTTTGGTGTGTGATGTGCTCTTACTAGGAGTATCCTCTTCCGTTATAATTTCTAATACTTTTTTTTTAACAGTATCTTCATCATACAGCTCATCTTGAGGCAATTCAGATCTTTCGATTTCTAAATTATTTTTCCTTATTACTCTCACATCCATACCATCAGACGGGACTCTTTTTCCAATACTTTCAAATTATACCTTTATCTGGTCTTCTTTATCACCACCAGCATCACATCTGTCTGAATGGTTTCCATCTCTAGTTAACTGTTTACTAGGCTTCGTTTCCATCAATTTATACTGTAGGTGAAGTTAGGGATGAATAAAATAAATTCAATTTTCCATAACTTGTTTAAAAGAAAATTCCTGTTATAGATTTTCGTTGGCAAGAGCAATGACTGCAAGGATCTTTGTCAAAATGGAGGTGTTTGCTTGATGGAAGACAGAAAAGAAGTACCAAAATGTATATGTAATGAGGATTGGAGCGGTCCCACATGCGAACAACCACGAAAATGCTTGATGTTCTGCCTCAATGGTGGAGTATGCAGATTGAACGACGATCAAGAACCAAGCTGCGATTGTCCAGACGCTTATTCAGGAATGAGATGTCAAGAAAAAGGTTTCAATAAGCCGCTCAGATCTAGAACCTACAGTCCCACTGAGAAGATTGTAGTGCTGATTATATGTTTGATAATCTTTGTCGGAACCATTATCTTTGCTGGTTACATTACTTATACTCATTGCGTCAGAAAGAGACAGGCATTCACACACGAACGATTACAGGAGAATGATTTCAATAATCCAATATATCAAGATAGAGATGCTGAACCTTTCTCTTTGGACGCTGATAAGGTAAGTGTTTTGTTCTATTTATTGAATCATAGTACAAGTGTGTTTGCAGTATGAAACAGGTTGCGGCATTATATAAATGCCGACTGTAGTGTTTTTTATAGGCTTTCTTTCATTCTAGCGGTCACTCAATCTTGTTGGATAAATTAACCGACTATGTCCCAAAACAAATATAAAAAGAATTAATTCACTGCAAATAGTCCAAACATTGATTCAACAGAAATGATTTTTCCTTCTGTTTAGCCTCAATGTATTTTTTTCAAACCTTATCCTCTTCCTAAGTGAACTCACTGATTCTTATCATAGCCTATAACATCATCAATAATTGTCAGCCTGTGCTTAGAGTTTATACACAGCCCACTATAGAGATAGCCTGGAACACAGTCTGGCAACGCCGCAATTAATCGTCTCTTAGAGGCATACTCCTTCAATGCGGTAGCGCTGGATTTTGATGAAATTTCGAATATTTCATCATTTTTCAAATGATTTACTGTCGAAAAATGACTACAATAAGATCTTATTTATGATGAATATTTACCGATAAAACAGTTTAAAACAATGTAATTACGAGATGAAGTGTTGTGATTTTGGACACTATGGGATTAAAAAAAAAAAACTAGAAGAGAGCACGGATTTTCAACTTCAGATTCGTTATCTACAACCCAAAATTAGCAAGTGAGTAAATTTTCAGGACGATTAGACAGTTCTGGGATGTTCTAGACAAAAAATTGTTCTAGACCAAAAAATTATAAACTTGAATGAAATTCTCAAAATAAACATATATTCCCAAACATAACTATTATATAAGACTATAATAAGGTAGGCTAATAAAAATTGTGATAATCATCTCAGAGTTTGTCTTGTTTTGGTTCTTACTTTAATGGTAAGTTTCTGCTATCTACAAATGTTTCTGTTTATTTTCCATTCGGTGGACAATAACATTGTAATTCGTATTTTCTACAAAATTTTTCAAAAGTTAATTTGCGAAATCATAACAAGGTGAATTTAGAATGATTTATGAATGTAAACCTCAACAACAAGTCTATGTGAATTCAGAATATCAATTCAATGCTACAAAGAGTAAATTCACATAAAATTATTTTTTGATCTGAACTGTGTAAAAATGTTGATAAAACAAATAGATAAATTCCGAATCTGAATCCCTATTAATTATATTTCTGTAGCGGGAAATGTTTACTTATTGATCTGAGGTTGAGACCATCTGCTCGGGTAAAGGTAAGATCGAAAGGAAGAATCCATTTCAAATCACTGCAGAAAATCTGAACATTTTTAATGAATAATTTTAGATGAGTAATAAGGTCCTTATTGGTTTCAACTGAAGCATCTACAGATGCAGACTTTTGGAAATTGAATACATATATATAAAAATAAATAGATTCTTTAAGCTTCTTGATCTCCTATTCAGATGTATCAATTTTTGTTGAAAAATTATTAGAAAGGTCATCAAAATGTTTTATAAAATCGGAAGAAATGAAGGTTCTATTTCACTCATATTTCTAGTCCATCTTGTTGTCTATAGTCTCAACTGAAATTTACTCATCTCCAATAAGTAGAAATAATCCAAAGGAAATTTCACTATTTACACACTGCAGTTCAATCACAGAACATATAAATATCCGACCATATTTATCACAACATTGCATTAATTCACATTTGACACCGTTATACACAAAAAATACCACGAAATGCCCGCGAAAAACAATAATGGTTAACTCCAGAATCAGAAGTAATCGTCCATTTTTACAATAACAAACTAACAAACGTTCGACTGACGTACGTCTCCGAGCGGTGTTGCCATTTTATCATCTTCCAGGCTAGTAGATATAGGGGGCTGTGGTTTATAGCATTGATTCAAATGATCCCATTCTACCTCATTTTCTAACATTGCCGTTCACTTTTCAGTCCGGTAATTTCGCCAACCCAGTATACGACTCAGTATATAATGGAAGCACCAGTAGTGGGGATGAAAAGGCAGTTTTATTGCATCACAATGCGGATGAAATACCTCTAACATCGGTTGAAGAATCAGACACATATCAAAACTAAAAATATATAACAGACACAGAGACCCTAAAATAAATTGCTGTGAAATGTGCCATTTTATTTATGTGGAAAGTCATGATTTGTCAATATTAAGTGTAATTTCTGAAATGACGAATTGAAATGGAAAAAATTGAAAAATGCAAAAATATTCAGTTGTAAACGTGTTCTTAACATTTTTCTCAAATGTGAAACTAACCATTGTTTGTAGTTTGTTACAAATGTTTAACCCATTTTATTAATACTTCAGTTATTTACTAACAGATTACTATATTCTATAGATGCTTTTAAGTGCCAATTTTTTTAACATTTAGTTTTACAGCCATTTGAGGTTCTCACAGTTTTATTGCTGTATATTTTTAACTCAACCCGTTCTTAGTTGAGTGTTATTTCTTTCTTGTTCTCTTTCAGTTATATCAATTTCCTTGGCAATTGATATTTCCGATCGGAAGGACTAATGTACTGCCATTTTATTCTCTATTTTCAGACAGCAAACCAACAATAATAATGTATGATCTCATATTAAAAGCAACTGAATATTTTTCACAAAAGTCAACAGATATTTTAATACTTTGAGAATTTTTTGAAGAATGTAATGCTCATTAATACGTCCATACCATAACAATAAAAACGAAATGACTGATAAATATATAAAATATTCTAATCTAACATTATTTTATGTGTTAATTGTGCCAAAAGAAGCTTTTCGAATATCTAAAAAAAATTGCTCTATATAGTATGGTTGTGCCAAAATGTGTTTTTAGTAGGTACTCTTTAATATTGAGAAGGCAGCTGATGTGATTGTTTGAATATTTGTATATATATTTTAGGTAATATTGTTCTCAATACTCATTTACAGTGGATTTATATAAAATTTATATTTTGGGTATAATTTTCTTTTGATTATATTTTCTGATCAAAGCATACAAAAATATTGTTTCATTTCTCTATTGTTCCATTCATTTCCCATACAATTAATACAGATTTCTGAAAATCAGCTTTATAGCTTTTTTTCATAGCCGTATTTACGGTGGTTTTTGTAACTATATGACTCAATGATGGTATGGTAACTAAGCGAATTTGGCATTGCTAATGTTATGAATTTAATTTGATAATAATAATAATAACTGTCATTTATTGACCACAGTCAAAGGTCAAAGGCCATCGAACAAAGTTTTTCAGCCTTGTACATCTAATAACATCAAAGTGGTAAAAAAAGATTAACAATCAATTGTGTGCGAAATTGAGTTTAGTCGTTGATCTAATTGGCCATGGACGTGAGGCTGTCCATGATAGTTTGGGCTGGAAATTTCCTAGGTGGGTTGGTCACATGCCATATACCGGGTGTCCCAGTATACATGTTCCAATGGATTATCTCAACCAATTCAGAAGATAGGACCTTTGGCATAATCTGTCCAACAGTTTCGGAGTTATACTCATCTGAAATATTATTTTCTCGATAATTCAAAAATAGAGATCCGATCGTATTGAAACTTGGTAGCTAGTTGTAGAATACCGACATAAAGAAGTATGAAATTTTCTGAGGATCGTGTGACTAGAAAATCAAAAAAAAAGTGGGAAAGCCCTGTGGACAGGAGCTTTGGCGCTCTTGTTGAAACTTTGACAAATCATATCTCCAAAAGTATTGGTGTCTCAAAGTTGGGAATGGATTCTTATAATAAAACAAAATGTGTCCATTGAAAAATAAGTTCGAAATTATTGGTTTCTCAGAGTTGGGAATCATATCAATGGATTCTCATTCAATACATTTTATTTTATGATTCAGTTCTATCACAAGAATCCATTGATATCATTACCAACTCTCAGAAACCAATACTTTCAGAGATACGATTCGTCAAAGTTGGATCAAGAGCGTCAAAGCTCCTGTCCACAGGGCTTTCCCACTTTTTTGTTCCAGATAGATAGATAGATAGAACCGTACTTTATTGGAAAACCAAAAGGCCATCGACCTAAGTCCTTCAGCCTGTTTTTTTGTCTACAGATAATGAAGTTTTGTTCCATATTTGCAGACACCGGTTATCACTTTTACCGATTTTCGTGGCATTCTCCACCTTAAAATGAAAATTCAAAGTTACCCGACGTACCAAATTCAAATTGCGAGTAACATTGAACGATTCAAAGTTACCTTATACGTTTCCCAAGTAGTTCACAAATTAAGAATTTTAACAAATATTTAATGTTTAGGATTGAATATTTTAAAATGAAACTGGAGGCGACCACATAAAAGGGAAGGAAAATCAATAACTCACCTGCTAAAACCCCCTTTGTATATTTAATTTCGAATTATTCGGAAGCAACCAACACCCGCTGAAAAATGCACTCAGAAATGGCGCGTAAAACATAACAGAATATTTGACAGATGAGTAGTTCTCTTCGTGACAAAGTTCATATTGGTATGTTTGTATGTTCCGTTTTAAACAGAACTCTGACTTGCGTCCAACTCATACGTAAATGTTGGGCGCAAGTCCAAGATGACGTGTATGAACACAGACCATACGATAATTCATACATAAAATGATTATTCTGTGAAAACATAGAAGTAGATTTATTATTGAAATTTTGAAAAATCATATCTCCGGAAGTATTAGCTTGTTAGAGTTGAAAATGATATCGATGGATTTTCATGATAAAACTGCATCTAAAAAAAATTTATTTGAAATTTGTTAAAAAAGAAATTTTTTTTCGTTACTCCGAAACCATCAGACTGATTCTGCCCAATAACGAACTTAACCGAGATATTTATCACCCACAACTACTCTGAAAATTTCAGCTGCCTAGCTCTATCTGTTCGAGAGTTTTTGTAGAAACAAAATTTTAAAATTTTTAATATTTTTTGTTACACTTTACGGCAACCCGATCAATACAAGACTTCGCATGCATATAAAGGTCATTAAAGGAATTTAATGCTAAATTTAAAAAATGTTTTTACTAAAAAGGGCCATAACTCCGAAACGGCTTGGTGGATTTCGCCCGTAAACGAACTCGTCCGAGATATTTACGAAACAAACCTACCCTTCAATCCTCTAACTCCTTTCGTTGGAGAGTTAGCGTTTTAAAGGAGGGCCGGACAGAATTGATTTCGACCTCGGATTCTTGATCAGTGAATCGAACCAAATCGTTTAAGACCATTTTCAGTCAAAAATTCGAAAATTACAGACATTTGGCCCATTGATAAGCACTCTGTTCCGAGGAACAAGAGCGTCAAAAATTATCTCACGATAACTTGAAAACGGAAAAAGATAGCGACTTGCAATATTTTGGGTGCAATGTTTTGGGTGGACTGCGAATCCGAATGCGACATTTGAGTTTCTTTAAAAGGCATAATCGAACAAGCAGTTTTTAAGTTAAGTTTAATGCCCATCTGAATTGTTGTTGTTATTTCCTCAATAAGTAAATAAATACAAATCTGATTCAAACATGGTTTAGGTGTAGAAGGCCGACGCGCAAATTTTCTGCGAAATTTCGTGAGATGCGCATCACTAGAAAATTAAAAAAAAAAATTCTATATCTCAGAAACTGTCTGATATCGCTGAAATTTTGTGAGAGCATTCAAAACCTAACTGTACCAAGTTTTATTTGAACACGATCGAGCTGTCTTGGGTGAGTTCAGTAGCTGGATGGGTGACCGTTGCCACAATAACTTTCGAACGAAAACATATATAATGTCAGAATTAAAAATTCTGTGATCTTAGACGATTCTCTGATCACCGAAGTATGTCATTAAAATTTTACGAAATGTATTCATATCTCATAAAAGCTGAGAACACGGTCTATATCGATGGTAAATTCGATTGAGGGTGTCCAATAGAGGTGTATATAGATAATAGAAAATGCGCGCAAAAGCTCCTGACTTGTTTGACCGTGACAGTGTTTGAACCAATTTTTTAATTACTATTATTGGTTGAAAATGCGTCTAATATGAATTAAATTGTGAATCTGTGTTGAGAACCCGAAATGGCAGATATTTCGTAATATTCCAACAGAATGAAAACAATGAAAAAAATCGGGAACTACTACTATAAATTCATGTCATCATATTATACAACATTACAAATCACGAGTTCAGCAAACCAACCCTGAAAACTGCAAGTCATCCGCCATTCACAAAACATTCAATCTCCGTTAAGTCCTAACTGAGGTCCTCAGTTAAGGATAAATACGAATCGCCTGTTTCACCACCGTTAAATACGTTAACTGAGGCTGCGATTCAAATTTATCCTTAACTGAGGACCTCAGTTAGGACTCAACGGAGATTGAATGCTTTGTGAATACGGCGGATTGAATGCTTTGTGAATACGGCTGATTATCTCTTTCTGGTTATCGTGGCAACGGACGGCCGGCCGGCATTTTAGCGATAGCATGATAGCACGCGAGGATGTTCTCTAGAACATCGCCAAAACATTTTTTTTTATTCTTAGGTATATGTTTGGTAGTTAAGTAGTTAAGTAGTTAAGATGGCATAATCAGCGAATTAAAATATCTATATATATCACAAAGATCAGGTGGGTACTGCGTTTCCACAATTTTCGATGAAACATACAACTGGAAATAGGAAAATATGTAACAAATTTGTGACCTTGAAATCAATTACGATGGAAATATCAAATACAAAAAATTGGTTCAAGCCCTGTGGGCAGGAGCTTGAATTCTGGCGCTCTTGTTCAAACTGACAAATTATATCTCCGAAAGTATTGGTTTCTCGGAGTTGGGAATTATATCAATGTATTCTTATGATAGAACTGCATCATAAAGGAAATTCAATTCAGATAATAGTCTATTTATCAAGATTAAATGAGCAATCTGAGAATGAGAACTGCACCATGGAAGAAATCAATTTAAAATAGCTGAAATGAATTTGACTCTCTCTTATAGAACAGGATGACATGTACGAGTATGAACACAGACCATACAATAAAGCATAGATAGAATAATTATAGCATTCTGTGAAAACATAGAAGTACGATTCATTATTGAAATTTAAAAAAATCATATCTCCGAAAGTATTAGCTTGTTGGAGTTGAAAATGATATCAATGGATTTTTATGGTGAAACTGCATCTTGAATAAAAATTGAATTTGAAATTTGTTGCTCGAAAAATATTTTTTTTTTCGTTACTCCGAAACCATCTGGCCTATTTTGCCCAATAACCAACTTAACCGAGATATTCATCTCCCTAACCTACTATGAAAATTTCAACTGCCTATCTCATTCCGTTCGAGAGTTATTGTGAAATTTTTTTTTTTTATTTTCAACATTTTTTTTACACTTTGCGGAAACCTGATCAGTACAAAACTTCACACGCGTATAAAGGTCATGATTCTACAATTTGATGCTAAATCTCAAATAGATCGATTGATCGGTTTCGGAAATATTCATAAAAAATGTTTTTACTAAAAACGGTCATAACTCCGAAACCGCTAGATGGATTTTGCCCATTAACGAACTCGTCCGAGATATTTACGCCCCAAACCCACCTTGCAAATTTCAATCCTCTAACTTCTTTTGTTCGAGAGTTATCGTGCCTACGGCCGGCCGGCTGGACCGGCCAGACAGAATCGATTTCAACCTCGGATTCTTGATCAGTGAGTCGAACCAAATCGTTTGATACCATTTTCAGCCAAAAATTCGCAAATTACAGACATTTGGGCAAATTGATAAGCACTCTACTGTTACGAGGAACAAGAGCGCCAAAAACAATGGTGTCTATAGCAATGAAAAAAAACATCTGGCCTAGTCAGTTTGTTTGATCAATAAATTGACAGGCAGTTGAAACAAATTATTCAATATTTTCTTTGTCAGATCCAATTGCGGTCGAAGGCTTACAAATAATGGATTCTATATTACTCCCAACTGAGATAGAGTTTTACATTGAAACTATGAAAATTCAAGAATTGGAAAGTCTAGGAACCCATCAGTGAGTAAGAAATATTTATTTATGAAATGGATAATGAACTCGACTCGATTTATTTAAGGTGGTTGGAATGGCATAGTAGATTACAGAAATTGAATCAAGAAGCAATGATAGAAGCGTCAGCAATGAAAGAAGAGTATGTGAAAGAGTCTTTGATCTCCTTCGGCAAGGTAGCTATATTCACGCATTTTCCATTATTGGCCGCTCGTACCAGAGGGCTCTATCGAAATGTTTGTTATTATCGAATTTTGAGTCTCAAACGATTCCATTTGACTAATCTACTGATGAAGAATCCGTAACCTAATTCAGTTATGAACGGCCATCCGTAAACATGATAACTTTCGAATTAAGGAAGAAGGAACTTACACAGAGTAGACATTTTTAGGGTATGTTCGAGGTCTGAATAGGGCGGTTGATTTTGTGTGTGGCCAAAATCTGCTGATAGTTTCTGGGATATACAGGGTGTTAATGAATATATAAGTGCTACAAACTTCAGGGGGTGATTCTGCAGGAAAACAATGACAGTTTGCTATATAACTTTCGTCAGCAAATACTCCATTTTTTGAGATACGGGGTGTAAAGTTTTTCTTAAAAACTGAATATTAATTTATTGCTCTGAAATCTCTCGAGATATATTTTTTTGGAAATGAAATTTGGGTGATTTCAAGAACTTGTTATTACGCATGTTTCGACATGCATTCATGAATTTTATGTTCATCATTGGCGTGCATACGGGTAATGATCCCAATTTTTTGAATAAAAAAAGGTATGCCGTAATGAGATGATGGCGTAGCCAGGGGGGGTTTTGGGTTTTTTTTTTAGAATGGAGTTTTATCATAAGAATCGACTGATATCATTCTCAACTCTAACAAACTAATACTTAGGCATATATGATTTTTCAAAATTTCAATAATTAATCGTAATTTTATGATTTTTTTTAATTTTTTTTATGATGCATCATAAGAATCCATGGATATCATTCCCAACTCTGAGAAATCAAAACTTTCCGAAATATATGATTTGTCAAAGTTTGAACAAGAGCGCCAAAGCTCCTGTCCACAGGGCTTTCCCACATTTTAAGAATAATTTTAACACCCCGTATCTCGGAAAACGAAACATTTACGGACAATTTATTACAGTCGATTATTAAGTTAACTGTAGAAAAAGGAATTGAAGTTTAACGCGCAATTTCATAAGAATCCATTAGAAGCAGAAAAAATTCAATATCGTGGAAATTTATCGCCACAATTCGCTGAAATTCTTTATACAGGATCACCTACAGGGACACCTTATTGTTAATAATGAAACATGGCGATACCGTTGTTAATAAATCAACAAGTCCAGAGCGTTCCTGCCAATAGGGTCTTCATATAATGATGGCTTCGTGTATACTTATGCACATATTTCAGAAGTCAAATAAACCCCAGGGGATTTCATTGATTTGCCGAGAAGCAAGAGCAGACGCGTTTCTGGCTTCTTGGCCTTCATCAGTACTCTGTTGCTTCCTAACAAATTCAACTAAACTGAACCACGTTAAGCCTCTCACAGCCGGCTTGGTCGATTATACATAATCGCCCACGCCACTTATGAGACATTTTTATTTGACTTGTGAAATATATGCATAAGTATATTAATTATTAAGTCATTATGATCCGAAGAGCCTATTTTGGCAGGAACGCTCTGGGGGTCTATTCTCGACCATTCGCAATTTTAACGATCGGTCGCATATGCTATACAGGGTCTTTCACGAGGAACCTCACCCATATTTATACGGGAAACTACTGAACGTATTTTCATGAAATTCAGCACTTATAAGTACTTCACGATGCTGATGAAATCTAAAATATTTTCAAGGCATGAGCACCTCCGGTTTTTCCGGAAATGACGTCAACTTCCGTTTTTCGAATTAGAACACCATTTTTTCATTGCAGAAATAGATTCCTTAGAAAATTTCAAGTTATTTTGATGTAACATTTTTCAGTTTTGGTTGGAAAATTCTCTCTGAGCGGGAAAATTCGAAAAAAAAATCGACAATAGAGCTCCGCTGAAACAAGAATAACTTCGAGGTTTTTGGATGGAAAATTTTCATTTTTGGGATTTTTCAAGATGTAAGATTGATGTATCCACTTTAAAAATCGAAATCGCGATTCATGATACAGGGGGTGAAAAAATCGCTTTCAAAGTTAGGGATGACAAAATCGTGAAAAATCAATTTTTTCAAATAAGAACCCCATTTTTTTATGGCAGATATTGAATCTACGTTAAAAAATAATGTGAGTGTATGCATCACACCCTTGCCCTAAAGTGGATATTTTCTGAGTTATTCACAAAAAACTGTTTTTCGTCTTGAATTTTCAGCTATTTCTTTTCCCTTCACGCCAAAAAGATGAAATTTTCAGGAACTGTTACTTTAACCACGTTTTAGATTTTACTACCCTAATATGCAAGAGAAAAAAGTTACAGGTTGTTCCTAAATAGTATAGCCTCTCCCCTAATCGCAGATTAGATTAGAGGTGGTTGAGGTTCTACGGACCCTACTAGCTCACAGCAAAAACTAAAATATAGATGTTAAGTGGGCGCCAGACACTCCAACTTCAGAAAAACTCGAATTATATTTTAAAAATTTATTCAATCAACAGTCTAAAGATTGGCCAATGTGAAACATGCAATATAAAATATAAATACTAAGTCAGACTGATCACAAGTGAAATGCCTAAACTACTTATCTTGGAATCGTTTCAAATAGAGTCACTATGGGCAACTTCACAATGAGTCAGTCTAAGTGTCCAATCAGGTTCCTCAAATTAGTAACAGGAACTGGATATCATGGAGCTCGATGACTGGTGTTCTTTGTCGATTGCTAGGTCCCTCTATCCAAACGAAATAACTCCAACCAGGTGGTTGTCCTGGGTAACAGCGTAGATATTCCTCCAACTCAATACTCGAGGTACGTGCCTGACAGGTGGTTCTCTAAGCAGGTTTATGAAACTTCCTTTAAATGGAAGCAATTCGAAGATAAGCCAACAGCTACAGAATGAGGTAATAAAAAGGGTTCCAGATTCAGAACCCTTCACTCGAGGAAAATGGCCACAACTCAAGATAACTAAAACTCCACGGCTGCCTAACAAAAATGATTTCCAGATGGTCGTTCTCGCTTCGACTAACCAACTAACGCTGGAGGGGGGCTCCAGCGGACCGCGCTGACGTTCCATTGACATCGAACACAGAATCGATCTCGGAGTAGATCTAACGCACTTAACAAGTCAGGGGCGTCCCAACCAATACAACCGGGGTACACAAAATGCAACCAAACTTCAAATACAAACGGGATTCTAAGGAACCCGTTACACCCCCTCAAACTTAACAGGTAGACTTCAACGTCAAAACCACGAGGCGTCTTAAACCCTCAAAACAACAACCAGGCGAAAGAACATGACCAGACCATACTCCACCCATATCACCAATCAATGTTCATCCAATGAACCAAATTCGAGCCTAAAAACAGTCAAAATCAGGCAAAGTTCAATCCGGGCCTAAATAGAACAGGAACTCATCACAGGTGACACACAGGTGCGACGCTTCAAGACCGGCATGATCATAGCAGTTGGAGGAAACAAAAATATACCGACTATCGCTAGAGATAAAAAAAATCGTGTAAAAATAATTCTCAATAAATTAGGACGAGACAAGACAGATACAGGCAAAGAAGCAAAATGACTAGAAACACTAAAGCACGATAAAGCAAGTCCCCTAAAAAAAAATATCAAGAATACCATCAACTTTTCCCCCATCAAACTTGATCCCCCTAATTGACAATTCATAATTCAATTCCCTGGTTCTCAAAAATCTTACATCCATCGTACTATATCAGATTTAACTTAACCGAACTATATCAAATAACACACCGTATGATACCCAGATGAGACAAGCTAGAGAAAACGGAATCGATGTCTGACCAGTCGGTTCTCCGAAGTTCGAGTGTCAATTTTAGAAAGGTTTTGCTAAGTTGGATAAAAAAAATTTACACGTTGGGCGCCAATTGTATAGCCTCTCCCCTAATCGCAGATTAGATTAGAGGTGGTTGAGGTTCTACGGACCCTACTAGCTCACAGCAAAAACTAAAATATAGATGTTAAGTGGGCGCCAGACACTCCAACTTCAGAAAAACTCGAATTATATTTTACAAATTTATTCAATCAACAGTCTAAAGATTGGCCAATGTGAAACATGCAATATAAAATATAAATACTAAGTCAGACTGATCACAAGTGAAATGCCTAAACTACTTATCTTGGAATCGTTTCAAATAGAGTCACTATGGGCAACTTCACAATGAGTCAGTCTAAGTGTCCAATCAGGTTCCTCAAATTAGTAACAGGAACTGGATATCATGGAGCTCGATGACTGGTGTTCTTTGTCGATTGCTAGGTCCCTCTATCCAAACGAAATAACTCCAACCAGGTGGTTGTCCTGGGTAACAGCGTAGATATTCCTCCAACTCAATACTCGAGGTACGTGCCTGACAGGTGGTTCTCTAAGCAGGTTTATGAAACTTCCTTTAAATGGAAGCAATTCGAAGATAAGCCAACAGCTACAGAATGAGGTAATAAAAAGGGTTCCAGATTCAGAACCCTTCACTCGAGGAAAATGGCCACAACTCAAGATAACTAAAACTCCACGGCTGCCTAACAAAAATGATTTCCAGATGGTCGTTCTCGCTTCGACTAACCAACTAACGCTGGAGGGGGGCTCCAGCGGACCGCGCTGACGTTCCATTGACATCGAACACAGAATCGATCTCGGAGTAGATCTAACGCACTTAACAAGTCAGGGGCGTCCCAACCAATACAACCGGGGTACACAAAATGCAACCAAACTTCAAATACAAACGGGATTCTAAGGAACCCGTTACACCCCCTCAAACTTAACAGGTAGACTTCAACGTCAAAACCACGAGGCGTCTTAAACCCTCAAAACAACAACCAGGCGAAAGAACATGACCAGACCATACTCCACCCATATCACCAATCAATGTTCATCCAATGAACCAAATTCGAGCCTAAAAACAGTCAAAATCAGGCAAAGTTCAATCCGGGCCTAAATAGAACAGGAACTCATCACAGGTGACACACAGGTGCGACGCTTCAAGACCGGCATGATCATAGCAGTTGGAGGAAACAAAAATATACCGACTATCGCTAGAGATAAAAAAAATCGTGTAAAAATAATTCTCAATAAATTAGGACGAGACAAGACAGATACAGGCAAAGAAGCAAAATGACTAGAAACACTAAAGCACGATAAAGCAAGTCCCCTAAAAAAAAATATCAAGAATACCATCAACTTTTCCCCCATCAAACTTGATCCCCCTAATTGACAATTCATAATTCAATTCCCTGGTTCTCAAAAATCTTACATCCATCGTACTATATCAGATTTAACTTAACCGAACTATATCAAATAACACACCGTATGATACCCAGATGAGACAAGCTAGAGAAAACGGAATCGATGTCTGACCAGTCGGTTCTCCGAAGTTCGAGTGTCAATTTTAGAAAGGTTTTGCTAAGTTGGATAAAAAAAATTTACACGTTGGGCGCCAATTGTATAGCCTCTCCCCTAATCGCAGATTAGATTAGAGGTGGTTGAGGTTCTACGGACCCTACTAGCTCACAGCAAAAACTAAAATATAGATGTTAAGTGGACGCACTTAACAAGTCAGGGGCGTCCCAACCAATACAACCGGGGTACACAAAATGCAACCAAACTTCAAATACAAACGGGATTCTAAGGAACCCGTTACAATAGATGGCGAATTTTGATTCGAATTTGTATCGGAAACCTCTTTATTTCAACTAATCGGCCATCGGTTTTCTCTCCAGTGATAAATAAATAATTCCTTATGAACCATATGCAAAAACTTACCATGTTTTACATTCTTTTTTTTTAATGATAGATATCATTAATTACATCTGCCAAATTTCTCTTTATTCAGTAGCATTTTGTGTTTACTATTAATTTGGTGATAATTCGTATTAAGTTATAAAATCGATCACTATGCATAATTTTACCAATGAAGATTATTTAAATCTCATTCTACTTCATGGAGAATGTAATAAAGTTGTAGATAGAACGATTCGACTGTTCATTGAGAGGTTTCCTGACCGACCCAGACCAACGAGAGATACCATTAACAGAACCATGACAAACTTGAGAAATGTCGGATCTTTCGTTAAGAAAACTATACACAGAGAAAAAAGTGTAGTAGAAGATGAGAACAACGAAATTACAGTTCTTGCATATTTTCGTGTGAATCCTCAAAATTCTCTCAAAGATGCCGAGATTGATCTGGGATTATCTCAATCGAGTGTTTGGAGAATATTAAAAAAACATAAAATGCACCCATATAAATTCAATAGGGTACAGCATTTGAAGGAAACTGATTTCGTCAGGAGAACAGAGTATTGCGAAGCTATGATGATTCGATTTCAAGAGAATGAAAACTTTTTGGACTGTATAATTTGGACAGATGAATCTAAATTCACAAAGAATGGTTCTTTCAATAGGCATAACAGTCATTATTGGGATGAAGAGAACAACCACCACTTCAGACAATGGAACTTTCAAGAGACCTGGAGTTTCAATGTTTTTTGCGCCATCAAAAATAATGCAATTCTCGATGTTCACATTTATGATGGGACTTTAACTGGTAAGATAGAACACTACACATGTTTGCATTATTTAAAGAATGTTCTCCCTTAGGAGATAGATATTCTGACATATTGACTCAAATAATTGAGCCGCTAGTACAGAACCATAATGACTTATGGTATCAACAAGATGGCGCGCCTCCACACAATTCACTCAATGTGTCAAATATCCTCTACAGGCTATTTGAAGATCGATGGTTGGCGAACAATGGTCCACATCTTTGGCCACCACGTTCTCCCGATTTAACTCCTTTAGACTATTATGTTTGGGGTAGGATAAAAAATAACAGTTCCTGAAAATTTCATCTTTTTGGCGTGAAGGGAAAAGAAATAGCTGAAAATTCAAGACGAAAAACAGTTTTTTGTGAATAACTCAGAAAATATCCATTTTAGGGCAAGGGTGTGATGCATACACTCACATTATTTTTTAACGTAGATTCAATATTTGCCATAAAAAAATGGGGTTCTTATTTGAAAAAATTGATTTTTCACGATTTTGTCATCCCTAACTTTGAAAGTGATTTTTTCACCCCCTATATCATGAATCGCGATTTCGATTTTTAAAGTGGATACATCAATCTTACATCTTGGAAAATCCCAAAAATGAAAAATTTCCATCCAAAAACCTCGAAGTTATTCTTGTTTCAGCGGAGCTCTATTTTCGATTTTTTTTTCGAATTTTCCCGCTCAGAGAGAATTTTCCAACCAAAACTGAAAAATGTTACATCAAAATAACTTGAAATTTTCTAAGGAATCTATTTCTGCAATAAAAAAAATGGTGTTCTAATTTGAAAAACGGAAGTTGACGTCATTTCCGGAAAAACCGGAGGTGCTCATGCCTTGAAAATATTTTAGATTTCATCAGCATCGTGAAATACCTATAAGTGTTGAATTTCATGAAAATACGTTCAGTAGTTTCCCGTATAAATATGGGTGAGGTTCCTCGTGAAAGACCCTGTATATTTCTATAGAGATGCGCACGATCGTGCAAATTGCGAATGGTCGAGAATAGACCCCCTGGACTTGTTGACTTGTTGACTTGTTGACCTTATTGTGTCATCATTCGCATGTACCACTATAGAAATAAGATAATAAGCTGGCATGTGCTTCTATGTGTAGAGTCGTTAAATTCTTTGAGTGCTGCAGGTCAACTTGCTAATCCAAGAAGCGATTCTGATCAACATATGGAAGCACAAGGTACTTCCACAACTTCTCAAGATTGAGCCGTATCCCGAAAGTACGATGATCGCCTACTCTATACTATACCACGAGGCTGTCTGCGTTTCGTTGTTAGAACTGGTCACGTTCCATTCCAGTTGTTGCGAATCCTTGGAAGACACTGCTTTGGAGTTGCTCGATTATTGCACCGGCAACGTTTCGCGACTTCTTTCCGTTAAGCATAAGGAATCCCACACCAAGGAATCCCCTAAAGAAGAACTAGACAGACAGAGGGACAACTTAGTCTTCGATATAGGCACCAAATGCTTGAATATCATAAGATACATATGTGAGAATATGGAAAGGTAAGATTCCGGATAATTTCCGTCAACCCCTATGGGCAACACTTGAGTTTCGCTCCTTTATCTCTACTTTGTTAAAGGATGGCATATTTCCTATACGTAGTATGTCAAAGTACTTAATCAAGGTGGGTATCTATTGGGTATCTATATCTATTTTCGCGAACCAACGGCGCTCCGCGCTCCTGTAACCGTGTTAATGGGGAGCAGGATTGCGAACAAGACCACTCAGCAAAGTGTTCCGCAGTCATCAGGTCCAGGTGATTGATCGTTGAAGGAAAAACATGTCCTTCGAGTTAGTGGCAAGTAAATACTATATTTTCATTCATTATTCAATAAAAGATTACACAAGACCATCTCGTTTTTGGCGAGTCGAATTTTATGATTTGATGAGATAAACATGAGTTCAGGGACAGCAGCGGGGCATCACCTTCCCTATAAAATTGACTTACATTTATAAGCAATTAATTTGTATATTTCATATTCATGCTTTCCTCTTCAAACTGGATTCAATTTAAATATTTTTACCTAGCGACCATATACCGGGTGGCCCACCACAGACGCGGAGCTCGTTTTGAGGGAGTAAATGAAAATTTTGGGAATTTTTTTTTGTGATGTGTGTAGGGTGTTCGAAAGCACAATTTAAAATTATTTTCATATATACAGGGTGTTCGAAAACAAAGATATAGACCAAAGTTACATCTTTTTTATTGGAACACCCTATATTTGACCTCAAAAATTGAAAGGCAAGCTCAAATTATGATAAGTTTCTTCAGATCACTATATACCTTAGAAGTACCATTTACGAGAAAATGGCGAATTCTTCATTAATTGCTATTTAAAAAAACTCCATATTTTCAATTTTTCGACATATTCTCGTGACTGGTACCTCTAAGTCATAAAGTGATCTTAAGAAACTCATCATAAGTTGAGTTTGCCATTGTATTTTTGAGGTACAATTAAAAAAATGCAACTTTGGTCTATATCTTTGTTTTCGAACACCCTGTGTATATGAAAATAAATTTAAATTGTGCTTTCAAACACCCTACACACATCACAAAAAAAAATCCCAGAATATCTTCATTTACTCCCTCAAAACGAGCTCCGCGTCTGTGGTGGGCCACCCGGTATATTTCACAATAATTACATTTGCGTTAAGCGTCCGCATAAACAAGGTATACTATGAGCGTCTGCACTCTATGCCGGGCTAAATCTGGAACGCCCAAGTGACATCACCGGTAAACATGGAGACGGCAAACGTCCTCACTCGAAGACCAGCTAGTTCAACGCGATTCTCAGTGATGATTCGGACGCCCAGAGAGGAATAAAAGTTACGCTCAGTAGTAGTATACCTACGTTGTTTATGGTTACGCTAACTTATAGGAAAATCAATTGTTAATCACATGCTTTTTGAAATTTGAAATTCGCTGACTTCATTGCTGAGATATGAATTTTAAGCCGAAAGAGTACGTATAGCGCCAAATTTCCACTAAGTCACTCAAACGCAGGAAACAAATCGTCTGAACTCAAAAATTCTCACTTTTGACCTTTTTCCAGCAAAAGTGGACGCAGTCAAATGAATTGAGAACAAAGTTTCATGCAAATATTCATAACTTCATGATTTTTTGGAGTATAGGTACTTAGTTGATCCCTACGTGTCACATACTTAAGTTTGTTACTCTTCTATGAAAAGAAAGTGTCTAAACTGTGTAGAATTGGTTGGAAGAAACACCCAAAGAACGATTCCTTGCCAACGAAAACAACAAGTTACGCCTAATTGCGATGCTCATGGACAAGTTCATACGTGTGCAGTTATTCAAGTTAGACAGGCCACAGAATATACCTCTAATACATTCTGTGAGACAGGGCGTTGAGGATGCAGGGGATCTATTCTCGACCATTCGCAAATTTAACGATCGGTCGCATATGCTATATATTGCTATAGAGATGCGCACGATCGTGCAAATTGCGAATGGTCGAGAATAGATCCCCAGGGGATCTATTCTCGACCATTCACAATTTTCACGATCGGTCGCATACGCCGTCTTTGCCATAGAAATGCGCACGATCGTGCAAATTGCGAATGGTCGAGAATAGATCTCCAGAGACCATGATTGTTGCTACTGCGATGGAAAGATTCAGGCATGCTGGGTATGTGCAAAGATTAAAGAGTAGTAATCTTTGGGTATGTGTTCATTGTGAGGAGGGCGTAGATTTAATCGTTTTGCTGATTGACCAAATATTGCTCGACAGCGAAGATCATTTAAAGTTAATTGACAACATATTCCTCATGAAACTCGGGAAGGGCAATCAGCAAACCGTGATCTATAGTCCTAAAACAACAGCAAGCTATCCTTAGATGCAAAACGACACATCTTATTGTTTCCCCATGCCTTCACCGTTTTTCCGAGTAGGCAAACGATTTCGGAGTTATACCCATCTGAAATTTTGTTGTTATTTCCTCTACAACTCAAAATATACAATTCTGATCTATTTAAAACAAGGTAATTACGAGAATGCCGACGCGCTAATTTCGTCAATGGAAAAAAAATTCCTTCAAAAATCCTATATTTCTGAAACTATAGTTTCAGTCAGAATCAGCTGAAACTCCGCACATAACTTCGAGCCACATTTTATAATCGAGTACCTAATTTCAGCTCGATCGACTGCGTGTGAGGCGAGAATAGACAATGGAGCATGCGCGCAAAATCTCCTATCTTCACATCAGTGCTTTTCTCAAATTTTGACATAGAACTTTAATTCGCAAGATTTCAAAGTTACCCCCTCCACCGCCTACGGGAGGTGAGAGGATGGGAGGAATTCAGTATACCTACTATACCGGATGCGCCCTTCAGATAAATCAAATTTTTGTCTCTGCAGTCTTTTGACTGCGATGCGTAATTTTCGAGGTTCCAGGTTGAATTGAATCACCCGGCATACACGTCTGACAGCTGATATATCTAAAAAACGTTTGTCCCCTGCTGTTTAAAATATGGAAAGTTGAAAGCTGCAGTTTTGGTATCTTTCGTCTTTTTAATACCATCGCTTGTTAAGGCCGGTCCACACGCTACGTTTTGCACAACCTCTTACCTGCGCAGTTCAACACGTTGTAGGTAAAACGTTGCGTGTAGACAGCAAGATTGCGCAGTTTTGAAAACGTCGCGGAGACGTTGCAGTTGCAGCGAAAACTGAGCTAAACAGCATAGATATCCGTGATCTGCGAGGATTTGCCGCTGCATGTAGACGCAGACGGTAACTTTGTGAGTGTTTTAGCTTCCCGCCTTTCGGCTTTAGCTATATTTGTTTGGTTGCAGCTAGGTGTTCTGCTGCAACCTTTGGCCTCGTAAATTGTCAGTTTGTTAGTTGGTGTCGTTTATAGCTTTCTGTGCCCATTCGTTCAGTTTGTTTATGTCCGTTTCGTTTGCCTTTCCGTCCTTCTCTTAATTGTATATTTATGTTGTTGTATTTCCTTATAATTTCCTTTCTTATTTCATTTCTGTCTGTCAGCGTGCATTCCGTCCTTATGTGTCGAGCATCTTCTGTTTGTCCGTTGCAGTCACATTTTCCGTCCGTATCCGTCAAGTTAAATCTGTGTAGGTACCCATTCATGTTTCCATGTCCCGTACTTAGTTGTGTCGCTTTGAATGTAAGTTTTAGTCTGTCCGTTCCTATCTGTGAGCAGTGCTCGTATAGTTCTCGTCCTTTTTGTTCAGTGTCCCATGCATGTTGCCATCTTGTCTATGGTTGCCATTCCCTCATTATCATTGGGTTTCACGAAGCTTCGATTAGCTTAATTGTGGATTTAATTCGATGGTTGAATCAAAAATGAACTGAAAATCGACATAGATTCGCACTAATTCGGCAATTAAGAGCTGTCAAAGCTTCGGGAAACCCACCGTATGACTTGTAACAGACGGTAACTGTGGTAACAGCGTGCAAGAATTTACAAGAGTAGTAACTCATCCATGACGATATCGCTAAACTGTGCGAAATTTTATTTATTTTATTTTATTTATTTATTTTATTTTATCCAAACAGACTGCACAGTCTTTTTACATGGATAACTTATTTTCTAATACAATCAATTAAAAAAAAAAAATTCGATCGATTTATTTGTGACAAATCCGTGTTGTTCGGAACAAATATACCTATTTACATGTTGGTATAGATTATCATACATTATTTGCTCGAAAAGCTTAGATGGTGCACACATTATAGATACAGGTCTATAATTTTCAACTAGTGTTCTCTCGCCTGATTTGTGTACTGGAGTGACCAAACCTATTTTCCACTCGTTTGGAAAAATTTTAGTATATATAATGATATTAAATATGTGGACTAGTGGGACTCTCAACCAGTCACCACAGGCCTTGAGGATATAAGGTGGCATACCATCAGTACCTGCTGATTTCTTAGGTTTCAATTTCTTAATGGCCTTGACAAACTCAGATTCGGTTACTTTATTCAATGAAAAGGAATCATTGCATAGACTATTATCGGGAGGGAAGTCAATTCTGTAAGTTGACTTTTTTTGATCAAATACTGAAGAAAAATAACTTGCAAATGCCTCCGATGTCCTTGCTCCTGTAACTTCCTCACCATCATGCTCAAACCTTCCTATATCGAAATCCCTGTTCCTCTTTTTATTTATGAAATCCCAGAAATTTTCTGGGTTCTCACACAATTCTTGCTCTATTCTTTCAGTATAATTTTTTTCTTCATGTTTAATTAGTTGTTTCAATTTTTTCCTCGCAAGTTTAAATTTCTCATCATACAAAGCAGACCTAAATCTTAGTTTTCTATATATATTTTTTTCCCGCAATAGTAATTTGATTTCTTTTGTAAACCAGATTGGAAAACGTTTATATCCTTTATACAATGAATATTTGGGTACACATTCATCAACAATAACCCGCCATATCTTGTAGAATTCGGACAAAGCCAAGTTAGGATCGCATTTTTCATCCAAAACTTTATTCCAATTAGCATCTCGAATACGTTGGCTCATAGTGAGAAAATCAGCTTTCTTATAATTATACGTATATACTACTGAATTATCCTTAAGCGATTTATTTGTTACTATTTTAATGTTGATACTCAAGGCTGGATGATACATATCTTCCAACACAAATGGACTTTCTTCCCTACTTACTATGCAATTAGTGGTATTGGCATTCGGACCAATAACCAAATCTAAAGTTCTCCCTTGAAAATTTTTAACATCATTCATAAGTCGAAGATCATTAAAATCGATGAACTCATGGAATTTATCCAGTACTTCACCTGAACAATTGGCATTATAATCGATACCGGTAATATGACCAATGTTGAAATCTCCAAAGCAAGAACTATGCCTAACAACGTTCAAAATTTTATAATCTTTCTTTACCGCTACCAAAACTCCTCCCCCAGTTGATTTATTCGTAAATTCCAGATCCCTGTTGGCTCTCACTAAATTAAACATCTCACAGTCCACCAACTCCCCGTCCAGAACCCCGTCCTGCAACCATGTCTCTACTGCAATCACAATATCAAAATCGTCATTGGTACAACTCCTGTAAAACTCATTTACTTTAGTGTTCAATCCTCTGCAGTTCTGGTAATAAATAGAAATAGACATTTCAGTGAGTCATAGCGAGCTCTAAAAATTATATATTCCAATGAATCATAAGTGGTATCCTCTATCAATGACAATTTCGTTTTCTAAATATCCCCAATGAGAGGAAAAAAATACAACACAACAATACCTATTGAAAAGTAAAACATTGAAATTATGTTTTAATATTCGCTATATAACAACTTAACTATTCAACAAATATTCTACCCATGCATGTCTCCCACCGAATTAATCCCTTAAAATTTCCTCAGTTTCCTCATAATCATCAATCAATTCTTAATTAATTCTTAAAATGTATTCACCCACTCGGAGAAAGGCATGAAACAATGAAATAAACTCCTGTAAACACATAAGATACTGAAATCGATAACATATGAAAAAAAAAAAGAGTAAGTATGTTAATTACTGGTACAATTCGCATTCCTCTTGGATGCGTTTGACGGTGTTGCCATCTCTCACAAAAATTCTCCCACTGCTGGACCATGCCGACTGTTTGCCGAATTTTTGTTTAGCCTTCAGCAATAACTTATATGATTTTTCGGTAAGGTTTTCGTTTATAAAAATACTTGTCTTTTTGAGTGTTCTACGTGCACCGTAAATTACATCTCTCTTCCATAGTGTGACGAAAACTACAACTATAGTTCTTGTTTTCCCATTCTTTCTTCCTCCTATTCTATATGCATTATAGATATCCAATGTCGTGCACTTAATGCCCATACTGTTGTTGAAAAAATCAATTATCTTGGATAATAAATCTTCGGCATCTTCTTCCATTATTCCTGTTATTGTTATAGAATTTTCCTTGGTGTTGCGCTGTATAATTTCAATTTTATTATTTAGACCATCAATATTCTGCTTATTAGTATTCACACCTTCACCCAAAGACGAAAGTTGCGATATTACATCCTTCAATGTGTCATTCACACTGTCAATTTTCCCCTCGATCTTACTTATTTGTTCTCCAATTCCTGCTGTTAGCTTCGGTGCGAGTTTATTTATCACACATTCCAATGTTTCCTCATCTAGAAGGGCAATACTTCCTGTATTTCTCAGAATTTTCTGACTCATCTTCGCCGAAGTCAATATGACAACACTGCTTAGGTAATTATCTCCAATTGTAACGATATTTTCAAATCTTAATTTTCGAAAACTAGAATACAGACTTCTTCACTGCCTTATCGATTCACTGATATTAGAATCAAGACTCTTTACAGCAAGAATACCACTGAAATCAACTATTTTATATGAGAGCTCGCATAAACGATGTTCACAGTGTCATGTTCTCACGCTAGAAATATACATACATATACTGCATCGTGTGGACGCACTAAAAATTGCTACGTTTTCATTCCGTCTTGAGCTTGAGACTGCCCAGGTAAAAGGTTGTGTAAAACGTATAGCGTAGTGCCTTTATGTGAGGGCTGTGAAATTTTAATTCCTGACAACGTTTACTGTTTACTGCAACATCTCAGATATTATAGTTATAAGAACGTTATGTTTTGTGTATTTAATTAATGGGTTTCCAAATTCCGTCATTTCAGGTTGCCACTGAGCGTCTGTTCGAACATTTACACCCAGTATGACATACCAACCTTGTTCATTGAAATTTTACGCTGTAAGCCTTGGATCGAGGGGGATAAGCAGTACGTTTCAGGAAAATGGAGGGATTGGGATGGAGAAGCCGTTAGTCTTTCTGAAGCACAGGTACAATATATGTCTCCTTCATTCAACATAGTTAAAATTTTCCGATTAAACAAAGGGTTGAATTAAATCAATTTATATGTTCAGTCGATTCCACGTACGTCCGTCAGTTTTCAGGAGATTTTAGAAAATAGCTTTGGCGCTCTTTTTCAAACTTTGACAAATCATATCTTCGAAAGTATTGGTAAGAGTTGGGAATTAAATCAATGGAATCTTATGGTAGAACTTCATAATAGCATAATTTAAATTCAAACATCATAAAAGAATTCAAATTCAACAAGAGTGCCAAAAATTATCAATCTAAAACCAATAGACCAAGTCTACCCAACAACGAACTCATCCGAGATATTCGTTCCTCAATTCTATGATGAACGATATATTTTTTCCTCAAATCCACTCTAAAAGTTATATTATATCAAATATCAATTGAAACTTTAGCCAATATTTCAGTTTTGTTTTTACTGGAGATATTCTGAACTCAATATTATTAACTTACTATTACCATTCCCATCATCATATGTATTCCTGTGGTGAAACTGCATCTTGAGAAAAACTCATTTTGGAATTTGTAATGTAAAAAAAATATTTTTTTTTGTTACTCCGAAACCATCTGACTGATTTTTCCCAATAACGAACTTAGCCGAGATATTTATGTCCCAAACCTATTCTGAAAATTTCAACTGTCTAGCTCATTCCGTTCGAGAGTTAACGGCCGGCCGGACTGCCGGACAGAATCGATTTCGACCACGTATTCTTAATCAGAGAGTCGAACCAAATCGTTTAAGACCATTTTCAGCCAAAAATTTGAAAATTACAGACATTTGGGCAAATTGATAAGCAAAAAGTCCTAACTCCCGGAACTGTAGAACTATTATTATAATGTTTCCAGAGGGTTAAAAATAAGCCCGCAAACGGGTACTCCGGCTTGCGCAAGTCTGGCCCCCTTCGGATCTTTAATGAATAAATATTATTTGAACTTATTAAATATGAAAATAAAAAATTGAAAAACTTCAGGTGCCTGCAGGATAGATCAATGAACAATCCGCAGCCCAGAAATTGTTATCACGATTTTTCAATTGGTTGAACATCAACATTGCAAGTGAGATAATCGTCAAACTATATTAGGTAATCTGAGAATTTTTTCCTTTCGTGGAGCTATTTTTCAAAGGTCTTAGAAAAGATTTCCGTTGCAAAAATAGAAAAATTGTTGATTTTTGTTTTGTTATCAACAATTGACTTGAGTGAAAAATTATAAAGCATCATTAAACATTGAAAAAAACTTTTGTTTCATAATATTACTATATTGATCCGTTTTCTTATGACCAGAAGCTACTCAAAAATTATTTTTAATAATTTTTATGTCTTTTTGTTTAAAAAATTGTTATAAGAAAATGCGTTGTTTATGAGATGATTCAACTTTTTTTTTAGATGAAAAAAAGAAAAGTATTCTGAAGCTAAACATTTTTTGCCCAGAAGTGGGCGACGTCAATTGCGTTCGACTTCGCTGACATAAGGTCCTCTATATATATGGTACCGATGTGGCGACACCTCCCGGCCGGCCCAACTCCAAGCGCTGCTATTCCACCACGGTCAATAGCGTTCCCCTACCGTTCTCTCACGCTTCTGATATTTAGAATAGGCAACTAAGCTTTGTAATCTGCTGAACGCATATACCTAAGGACTAATAAATTAAACAATTTTCTTCGTTCAATTCTGAAAGCACTACAGGTACAGCTGTATGGTTCGAAATATGAAATTATTCTCGTAGCGCTCAGATATTAACCAGCTCCAAGGATCGAAATATGAGGTTCACTTTCAGCTCTCAAATAGAAGTTTTAGTCTAAGATCCGAACCTAATCGACCTTCACCGAGCTGATAATAGGATAAAACTTATTTTAGAATAAACTTAGTATATATTAGAAAATATATTAAAAATGGGTTGCCTGAAAAAATCCTGGACAATATATTTTTAATTATTTTTTAAAAAATGATTTTTCATTAAATGTTGCAACATTAAGATAATAAGAAAATTTTATACTGAACTTAAAGTATAAAATATATAGAATGTGCTAACGTAGGGTTGTCTATAATTTACCTGGACAAACTGCTAGGCTGCCAGGTATAAACAGGTATGTCGATGATAGTTACTTTCACTTGTTATGATAATAGAAAAAAATTTATATCAGCATAAGCGCTGTTTTATTACGAACACGTTGATATAGGGTTGTCTGCAAAAAATTTGGTCCTAATAGCGGTTTGCGAATTTTAAAGATTTAAATTTCAACGCATGTGAAAATGAGTGACAGAGAGATCCGAGGTAAGTATAATGTGTAATAATAAAGGACCGAACATCGCAGTCGCTTCTGATGGGGCCTGGAATAGCATACCTACCTTCTATAGTTAACGTGCCGAGCATGCGCACTTTTTTCTATTCCAGGCCCCATCAGAAGCGACTGCGATGTTCGGTCCTTTATTATTACACATTATACTTACCTCGGATCTCTCTGTCACTCATTTTCACATGCGTTGAAATTTAAATCTTTAAAATTCGCAAACCGCTATTAGGACCAAATTTTTTGCAGACAACCCTCTATATCAACGTGTTCGTAATAAAACAGCGCTTATGCTGATATAATTTTTTTTCTATTATCATAACAAGTGAAAGTAACTATCATCGACATACCTGTTTATACCTGGCAGCCTAGCAGTTTGTCCAGGTAAATTATAGACAACCCTACGTTAGCACATTCTATATATTTTATACTTTAAGTCCAGTATAAAATTTTCTTATTATCTTAATGTTGCAACATTTAATGAAAAATCATTTTTTAAAAAATAATTAAAAATATATTGTCCAGGATTTTTTCAGGCAACCCATTTTTAATATATTTTCTAATATATACTAAGTTTATTCTAAAATAAGTTTTATCCTATTATCAGCTCGGTGAAGGTCGATTAGGTTCGGATCTTCTACTATTTGTAATTTTATTTTCTGAAGATTCAACTAGCCGGCCAAGAAAAATAATAAGCAGGATAGATGTGTCGATCAAATAGCTAATCAAACTGATTTTTTCGTTCGATTCAGATATCCATAATAAGTACCCAGCTCCAAGGATCGAAATATGAGGTTTATCTCATAGTGCTCAGATATAAGTTGGTATTTTTTTGGCGCTCTAGTTCCTCGGAACTGAGTGCTTATCAATTTGCCCAAATGTCTGTAATTTTCGAATTTTTCGATGAAAATGGTCTTAAACGATTTGGTTCGACTCACTGATCAAGAATCCGTAGTCAAAATTCATTCTGTCCGGACGGCCGTCCGGTCCGGTCGGCCGGCCGTAGGCACGATAACTCTCGAACGGAATGAGCTAGACAGTTGAAATTTTCAGAGTAGGTTTGGGAGATAAATATCTCGACTAAGTTCATTATTGGGCAAAATCGGACAGGTGGTTTAGGAGTAACAAAAAAAAATTTTTTTTTTAAAAAACAATTTCCAAATTCATTTTTTTTGCGCGTATGTTCTGGGGAACATCGCGTTATAGTTTTGCCCAAATGTCTGTAACTTTCGAATTTTTTGAAAAAAATGGTCTCAAACGATTAAGTTCGACTCCCCAATGAAGAATTCGAGGTCAAATTTGATTCTGTCCGGCCGGCCGTCCGGCAGTCCGGCCGTCCGGCCGTTGCCACGATAACTTGAGAACGAAAAGAGCTAGTGACTTGAAATTTTCAGGGTAGGTGGCGCATCCCAATACGACGGACAAGTTCGTTAATGGGCATAATCGGCCCAGCGGTTTCCGAGTAATAATTTTGTTTTCAACCAATATAAATTCGATCGAATTGAAACTTGGTGGGTAGTTGTAGAATATGAACCTAAGCACGTTCGTGAAATTTTGTGCGAATCGTATGGCTAGAAAATTTTAAAAAAATTATTAAAAAATATTTTTGTTGTCATGATAACTTGAGAACGGAATGAGATAGCGGCTTGAAATTTTCAGGTTAGGATTTGCACCAGAACGCGACATTTCAGTTTGTTTATGAGCATAATCGGCCAAACGGTTTTAGAGTTATAGCCATCTGAAATTTTCTGAAATTTGGTGGTTTTTTGTTCCTCATTAACTCGAAAAATACTGAACCGATTGAATTCAAACATGGTTACTAGTTGTAGAATGCCAACGCGAAAATGTTTGCAAAATTTGGTGAGGATAGCATTTGCAGAAAATTTTTAATAAATCATTGAAAATAAAAAAAAAAATTCTATATATCAGTAACTATTCGTTTGAAATTGCTGAAATATTGCAAGAGCCTTCATAACCTAACTCTATTGCCAACTTTCAAGTTTTAATACGATCGGTTAAATATAGTTGGAGATTCGAGCATTCTTGTGTGAGTTCAGTAGATGGGTGACCGTTGCCTCGATAACTTTCGAACGAAAGGAGATAGGGACTTGCAATTTTCAGGGTAGGTTGCGTATCCGAAAGGGAGAGTTGAGTTCGTTTTTGGGCATAATCGGTCTAACGGTTTCCGAGTTATACCCACCTGGAATATGATTTCTTTTCCTTAATAACTCAAAAAATAAATATTCGATCGCATTGGTGCTTGGTAACTAGTAGTAGAAAATCAACATGAAGAAGTGTTTAAAATTTTGTAAGAACCATACCCCTAGAAAATTTGAAAAAAATGACGAAAAAAAAAATTTTAAGAACCGTACCCCTAGAAAATTTAAAAAAAAACACGAAAAAAAAATTGGTTCAAGCACTGACGTGAAGTCAGAAGCTTTTGCGCGTATGTTCTATTGTCCATTCTCCTGTATTGGACACTCTTAATCGAATTTACCATGGTAAATTATGTTGTCCATTCTCCCGTATTGGACACTTAATTCGAATTTACCATGGTAAATTCGAATTAAGAGTGTCCAATACAGGAGAATGGACAACATAATTTACCATGGTAAATTCGATTAAGAGTGTCCAATACAGGAGAATGGACAATAGAACATACGCGCAAAAGCTTCTGACTTCACGTCAGTGCTTGAACCAATTTTTAATAAGCAGTTTTATCATAAGAATCCAATGATATCATTTTTAACTCTAACAAGCTGATACTTTCGGAGATATGATTTTTCAAAATTTCAATAAAAAATCGTATTTTTACGTTTCCACAGAATTATATAATTATTCTATGTATGAATTGTCATAATGTCCACTTAGTTTCCTGAGACATGACATTGTCTAATTCCTTGCTAATAGTTGGTTCGAGAAACGTCAAAATCGACTTAGAGAGACAAGGGTAATAAACCGTCAAATAAACCCCCATATGTGGCGATTTTATGTCGAAAAGTGAAAATTAAGAATATATATCCCAGGTACGTACCGACGTTTTATTCTAATACCGGAGATCCACAAGATCGTACGAAGGAGCCCGATAGCGGGTTGGTCTACGCTTCGGTTTCGGAACGAGAGAAGGCGGTTTCAAATCCCGGAAAGGGATTTACACTTTTTGGCGCTCTAGTTCCTCGGAACTGAGTGCTTATCAATTTGCACAAATGTCTGTAATTTTTATTTAAGATGCAGTTTCACCATTAAAATCCATCGATATCATTTTCAACTCCAACAAGCTAATACTTTCGGAAATATGATTTTTCTAAATTTCAATAATGAATCGTACGTACTTCTATGTTTTCACAGAATGCTATAATTATTCTATCTAAGCTTTATTATATGATCTGTGTTCATACTCGTACATTTCATCCTGTTCTATAAGAAAGAGTCAAATTAATTTCAGCTATTTTAATTTGATTCCTTCCATGGTGCAGTTCTCATTCTCAGATAGCTCATTTAATCGTGATAAATAAACTATTATTTGAATTTAATTTCCTTTATGATGCAGTTCTTTAATAAGAATACATTGATTTAATTCCCAACTCTGAGAAACCAATTTTCGGAGATATAATTTGGCTGTTTGAACTAGAGCGCCAGAAAGCTCCTGTCCACAGGGCTTGAACCCATTTTTTTCTGAAGATTCAACTAGCCGGCCAAGAAAAATAATTAGCAGGATATATGGGTCGATCAAATACCTAATCAAATTGATTTTTTCGTTCGATTCATAGATATCCATAATAAGTACCCAGCTCCAAGGATCGAAATATGAGGTTTATCTCATATAGTGCTCAGATAGAAGTTGGTAATTTTTTTTCTGAAGATTCAACTAGTCGGCCAAGAACAATAATTAGCAGAGAATACATGTGTCGATCAAATATACCTCATCAAATTGATTTCTTCGTTCGATTCAGATATCCATAAGTATAAGTACCCAGCTCCAAGAATCGAAATAGAGGTTCATCTCATAGTGCTCAGATAGAAGTTGGTAATTTTTTTTTTCTGAAGGTTCAATAACTAGCCTGCCAAGAAAAATAATTAGAAGGATACAAGTGTGGATCGAATATACCTAATCAAATTGATTTTTTCATTCGTTTCTGATATCCTTAAGTACCCCAGCTCCAAGGATCGAAATATAAGGTTTATCCTTCAGCTCTCAGATAGAAGTTTGTAATTTTTGCGCGCGTGTTCCACAAGGAACAGCGTGCTATCATTTCGTCAGTTCGTCACAATGTCTGTATTTTTCGATTTTTTTCGCGAAAATGCAGGGCATGTTTGGAACGTAAATATCTCGGACAAGTTCGTTAATGTGCAAAATCCACCTAGCCGTTTCGGAGTTATGGCCATTTTTAGTTAAAACGTTTTTCAAGAATAGCAACGATTTCAACGATTTTTTTTACATTACAAATTTCGAAATGATTTTTTTTAAGATGCAGTTTCATCATAAGAATCCAATGATATCATTCTCAACTCTAACAAGCTAATATACTTTCGGAGATATGATTTTTCAAAATTTCAATAATACATCGTACTTCTATGTTTTCACAGAATTCGAATTCTATATGTCTATGTTCTATCTTTGTTCACTGTCAGACATGTCAAATGTATTTCTGTTCTAACAAACAAATTATTATTGAATGCAAAATGACCAATTATAGGATATTATAATTACCCTACCCTATATGCCTTTGGATAATCTATATGATGATGGAAATATATGTATAGTCCGTTTAATATATATTGACATCAAGGGTGGCTTTGGAAAATCGAAATTCAGTTGGCAACGGTCCGTCTAGTTATATTTCAAGTCACATCATTTAGGTTGTTCGCATTGAAAATAACCATGAGCTGATGAAACTGTCATTTATTATTTATTTCTTACAATTTCGATATAACGAAAATCGAACAATTTGGGATAGTTTTTACATGTGTGTTTATAATTATTCGTACCGAGTTTGAGTATTTCCGCATCCTTGTGCTATTAAAAATGTCTAGAATTGATTACGATACCTCTCGCCTAACAAAAAGGGAACACGAAGCACTGAAGCAGTATATAGATGTTACTGTGAATTCTTCAGGGAATCTGTAGATATTACCGCCAGCATTGCTCTAGTGTTCCAGGTAAACTGTTATTCAACCACTAGGAGTGTATTCTGATTATTACATTGGCCATAATATTTCAGATTTCTTCAAGTACTGTTCGAAGAATTCTTAGGAAAAAAGAGGAAGGCACATCATTAAAACCTGGCAGCAGTTGTGGAAGAACTCCTGTGATATACGACTTTAAATTTAAAGAGACATTACATTAAATTCGAGATTGAATTAAAGGTTTTGAAAATTTGAGAGAGCACTTCACTGAAGGTTTTCTTTGATTAGTTCTTTCCTTCATGAACTCTACGAACTAAGCAAATCAAAGTTTGAAATAGAATTTTGAATCATTTAGTTTTTCAATATAAATTATAATACTAAAACGACAATTCATAGGATAATGGCAAATAATCTTTTCTGTTCCTAGTTGCAATTGCAATCCATAAATCTCACAGCTTATGTAAAAAAAATGTACATAGTAAAGTTTTGGTTCTGATTTTTTTTGTGGAAAAATAACACTTGAACTATTAGATATCATTGCATAAATATTATAATATTTTACAAGCTATTACTTTCCAAGTTAAATTAAGACTGAAATAATAAGTCTGCTTAAACACTGATAAATTAACTCTTCTTCCAAAATAAGGCTCCATTATTCAAACTACCTCTCAATAATTTATACAGATGAAGTAATAATAATAACATAATATTTATTAACATTATATTAATGAAATTATTCAATAACCAATATGGATTCAATAGATGAAAAGTGAGTTACTTATGGGCTTTTACACCTTGATTGATTCTCCAATGGCTTTGGATGAGGAGTTCTAAGATATATTGATGCACATGAAAAAAAAAAGGTTCTTCATCCTGCATTAAAAAAGCTATCCAATTTTTGTTCTTCTCTATTATAAATAATTATGTTTCCAATTCCTTGAAATGGTTTCTGGGCATCAACCTCATATTTATGTTTGTTTCATCAGTCTACTGCAGTTGAACTTGGAAAATTATCCTTCCAAAATCTCAGGATAAAATACATTCGCGATTTGAATTTCCAAAGAACATCAAGAATGCATTTATAAGGGTCTTCGATTAATTACAAATAGGAGATAGCATTTAAAATATTCAAGGTTATGTTGATATTTATTTTCTCTGGTTACAGAACAGTAATTTTTTGTAACTAGAAATAAAGCACCAACTAGACGTTCAAGGCCTACTTCGATGTCAATATGTATATCTTAAACGGACTACATAATTCGTAAGTTTATCAAATTGGGTTCAGAATATCTTCAGTGAAAACAAAACTGGAAAAATTATATTAAATAAATGAAATAAATTTATTTTAATCGAAATTTCTAATCGATTAATTGTAAAAGAATCGCTGTGTTTTTATTTAAATAAAAACGCACCGAAACCTAGCCAAAATATTCTGCAATATTCCAGTTTTGTTTTCACTGAAGATATTCATCTGAACCCAATTTGATAAACTTACCGAATTATATATTTCCATCATCATGCGCGGGTGGTCATCCTTCGTATTGTGGGTGAATAAAAGTATGAATTTTTGAAATTTTCAGAATTTCGGTTTTTCGTAAAATTTTATTCTTTTTCAAATATTGTATTTTTGTTATTGTGATGACAAAAATTTCTTTGAAATCTTATTATTCTAACCTGACACAAAAGGAAATTGTATTTTTCTGAAGAGAAACCACAAATTAATTCAATATCCTTAACTTTGGACAAAATAAATTTTAAATCGATTATTCTTAATCGAAGAACTATAGTTTAGAGAATTCTTTAAAAAATTTCTCGACAAACATTAATTGAAAACTTATATTTTAGACTTGGCTTACATTGAGACATATACTGCTTGATCAAGAATGTCCCAAAAATTACACCATAACTGAATCAAGAAGACTACAACTTCTAAGCTTATTACCTTTATTAACACCAGTTATTTTGGACCAGATATCTCCCCTGATGGAATTAAGGCAATGGCTAAGTCGTATGTCTGTTATGAAAGAGCCAGCTGCTCCGCCTAAGCCCATTTTACTAGAACATTGTCTAGGCATCAAAGAAGGGATATTACATCAAATCGATGGGAAGTGGAAAGAGATAGCAAAGTATCAATTACCTGTTATTTTCTCTAATGAAAAAGGACAGTTGATTGAGAGTGCAAAAATGTAAGAATAGTTTTAAAAACTTAACTTAAGTTTTTTGCCAAACAATCCCTTCCATCCCAAAGGAAGTAGGGTGGTATGATTAAAATTAACAGTGCTGTATCTAAGCTGCCATAAGGAAAGAGTAACAAAGTTGAAAAAGAACACAACTGACTCTCCTTAGTCGCACAAGCTCCTAGAAGATTCTGAGGGATCTCTTTGGGAAAGACTTGGAGGGGTCAGTATAATTGAGGAGTAACTTTTCAAAACGCATTATGTCCAATTTGGGCGAAATTGAGTTTGAAGCGGATTCGGAAATGATTTCTATTGCTCTATAGCCCCATGTAAACAAAATCTTCCAAATGGCATTATGTCCCTCTGTAATTCAAATCCAAAGTATGTAAGCCGCATCGCAATGGATTATGTTCACGTTTGCATTTTTAAAACAAATAAAATATAACCAAAACATTTTTTTATCGATTTCCTCATGTTAGTTAGGTTACAGGCCAACACTTACTGTGCAGACTTTTTTTCTAAATGTATAAAAATTCGCAACAAACAGCATTATTTTCAATTTCCACCACATCAAAACGCATATACAAAGAGATGAATCAAAACGCATTAAGTCCAAAAGTTTTTTACATTTTCTGTGTATATCTGATCAATATTGATTTAAATGAGATTAGTTATTACCTTTAGATGTAAATTTCTATCAAACAAACTCGACATACTCAAATTATAAGCCAGGGGAGGAAGAAAAAATCGTTTTTCGTTGATTCCCAATAAAATGGTTTTTGGACTTTATGCGTTTTGATAAGTTACTCCTCAATTGTAAACTATAGTTAAGGGGCACTTAATTTATTAGGGTTGAGGATTCTGGAAACTCATCACAAAATTTGTTGATTTTCTGTAGTTACAATTCAGTATATCGATGGCTGAGAGTGTATACCGACTAGCTCCATTTTTATGAAAATTTAGATTAGTCTGTGATGGCTCAAACATAAAATCTTTAATCTGACAAAGCATCCCAATTATTATGATCACCGTAATAATTGTTCCCTATTGAAATCTTCTGTGGATATATTTATAAGATCTCTACATAACAACCTTAAAACTTCCAATATTTTCAGCTTGAACGAAGCTTATAACACTGATCTTCTTGAGAAATTTGATATTAAAAACACTTTACCATGTGCAAGATGTGGAAAAGATTCTATACAAAGATGTTCCCATTGTAGAAAGTCATGGTACTGTTCTAGAAACTGCCAGGTAACCCATTGGCAGCAACATAAGGGAAATTGTGTTAAAGTTTGAAAATAAAAAGATAATTAATCAAAATTTTTTATTTTCCTATTTACATTACTTTGTTTTGATGTATTCTTTCAGAACATCTAGTGCTGGTGTCTCTTCTCCCCATTCCTAAAACGAAAATGCTTAATTGAAATCTTATATCAAGCAACAATTATTCGCAGTCAAGAACAAGAATTTTAAATCGGTATTGAATGAATACTAAATAATAATAATAATAATAATAAATGTATTTATGGCCATCGACCTGAGTCCTTCAGCCAGTGAATACTAATTATGTAGATTAGGACATGAAGTTTTGTCCATCACATTGATGATTATACTCCATTCACTTTTATAAAGTCTCCCGGTTGGCCATGATTTAGGTCTATCACGTTTTTGTAACTAAAGCAGAGGCAGGTTGGCACTGCTGAAATATCGTCAAGGTCAAAACAATTGGCCGAGACGTTGCCAATTTCTACTCTCAAAAGTCTCAAACATAACATAATCATAAGATTAAAATCTGCAATAGGAAAACTTCATTCTGACATGTTGAACTCTCCAATGAAATTACTTAGTTTCCTATCATTATATTTTATTAAGGTATAAGAATGACTAGGGTTTCGTAGTACTACTACATTTTGAAACTGGTGTATTTCAAGGTTATTCAGGTACTATTATTATTTTTTCAAATGAACTATTACAAAGTAACGGACTATACTCTATCCATTATTTTTCAGTAAAATTTCAACACTTGATTTTTGATTTCCATACAAGAAAATAGCATAATTGGATCTTCCAACCAATTTATATACGTGTAATGTTTCCAGTAACAACAGAGCAAACATTTTCTTCCATAGTCGCCAGGACTGTGGAATTATTGAATTCACAGAATATCTTCTCAAATTCATTATTTTTCCGAAGTAAATTCACATTGTGAAAATACGTAATTACTACGACTTCTATGTAGAGAGGACAACGTTGCGCAGTTATCTGACAGGAAATTTACTATAACCTAACATTTTCAAAATATACATGGTGAAATGTGTCAAAATTTCATGGCCAACCGGGAGACTTTATAAAAGTGAATGGAGTATATGTATTTCCATTATAAGCTGTAAACTGTTAGACAAGTTATTTTGTATTTCCACTGGAAATCTTAAGTACTGTGATATGTTGGATTAGGAGCAATGCCAAACTATAATTGATCACTTGTTTGAATTCTTGAGATTGGCAACAGAAATGGTTGGCCAGAAGATTCGATTCTTTTTAAAATTAAAAACTGGACGATTTTGAGAGGGAACGTTAAGTCTTCACCTCTGCGTCGATCTCAAAATTGATACAATTTTTTTTTAGATTCAGTTTTGCAAACCAAAGCAATTTATATCAACCTCCACTTATATTTTAGAAGTTTCCATTTTTATGTGTAATTTCAGACATTTATTGTGAAGTGAACTATCAAATGAGATATTTAGGTCAAACTAAACTAATGAGATTGTAAATAAGAGTCTTTTCCAATCTATTATAATTTAAATAAAATCTAAGATCAACACAGGGGTGAAGATGAACCAGTAAAATATTTCAATTGAAATAATTGAATTGCCTTATTAAATTTAACTTGGTTTCTGTACTCACACTGATCACAACACTGGAACATCCAACAATCTTCCTGGCTTTGCCTGTGCTGTCAATTTTGCATAATCCTGACCATTCACCCAATTTTTTGTTATTGTCAACTTTGATCAAAGGAATTCCGTGCTCAGCACAGAGGGCAGATACAAGTTTTTTGTACCTCTCATCATCACAATTCTCTGCTAAAATGCAGAGTAATGCCTCTCTTTTATCTAAAGCCTTACAGACTTGATGTAATCCATGCAATACTCCGTCAGCAATGATAGCATTCTTTAGAACTACTTGCAGAGCCTGATTTACATCCATTGACCCACTGGAAACAGGGGCTACGGGGACGGTCTCCCTAAAAAAAATATACAGTTATTTTATGTGAATGTAAATAAAGTTTCACTTGAGAATCGAAAGTAATATTCAAGCAAAAATCTGACTGAATTTTTCTATCCAAGTAATCGGAAAATAATCAGTCAGGTTAAAGTTTAGATTTAGAACATACATAGTAATTTAAACATTAGAATAAAATAAAACTTACACCTCAGCGTCGGACATTTTAGAATCCTGAAATAAAAAATATCCACAAAATTAGTATCGTTTAGAAAATATATCGTCATTTATTGATAAAATTATCTCAGATGCATAATATTCAAAATAAATGAAGCAGATGAAAAATAAGTTTTACTAACCTATATCTTTAATCAACGTAATGTAATGTTGAACGACCGAAAGAAAGAATCGAAAGACAAATGCTAACATAAAGGTTAGGACCACAGAATAGTGACGAAATTTATTCCTTCTCTTATGGTTGCTATTTGATGAACTGCTATTTTTTAACTGCTTTTAAGAAATAGCAATAGCTGGCTGCTCCAAATCCAATCCTGTGATCCAATCCTACACAATAGCAGTCGGGTGGTATAATAGAAAATACTGAATCATTTAATATAATAATAATACTGATCATTTATGATTGCGCCAACTGCATCAAACGATTATTATATTTGTGATATTATTGTATATAGAATATGTTATCTATATATGGTACTAGAAATAAGGAAATATTAGCATTTTCGAAGCATAAAACTGCCAAATTTGAACTATCTCCCATTTATCAGTCTATTAAATTATATAATCTTCTTCCTAATCATTTTAAATCGGTAAATTTGAGTAGATTGATATAATAAGAAGTTAGTTAAGGAATTTTTATTGTCTTTAACGTCTTATGACGTTAAAGATCATTTTGTTGATACGCTGTAAATTGCTATATTTTTTTTACTCAGGTATCCTATATATACATGCTCTGTAATGTCTAAGAGGATTAATAAATTTATTATTATTAGAAAAATTAATGAATTATCCGATGACAAAAATTTTCCTACTGCTTCAACATTTTTCTGACTGCTTTGAAATTTTTCCAACTGCTTTAAAAAGTTTTCCAACCCCGTTCTACATTAGGTGGATTCAAATAATATTCGCAATATTTCCAAGAATATAAATCCGACTGTAAACACAAACGTCCAAAAAAAAAACTGGTTCATTGTTTGGCCGAGAATGGTATCAAACGACTAGTTTCGACTCAATTACATACTATTCACCATTCACTGTTGGGTTTAAAATAAAAGGTGCTGTGTTTGTGGTGACATAAGTACTAATTATTCACTCGAATACATACATTAATTTTTGGGTCGAAAATAAACAGTGTTTTGGCCACATCAGAAGCACTAACAAGTTTAAATCGAGAACTATAGCTTTGGCGGTAAAATAATTCACGTTACATATCGTATACAAGATATCAATAGTTATTGAACGAATGTTATTATTACGTATCTAGAGGTCAAATTTGAATTCGGCCGATCTAATTCTCTCCATCAAGTCAAAAATAAAAAAACTGTTGACAACTTCGCGCTGGTCGAGTGTAAAACAATAAGTGGACCAGTACATCTCGATCGTTGGAATATTTCTGCAATATAGATCCGATCGAGTTCAAATCTAGAACTTTACAGTAAAATAAGGTTTTGAAGGCTCTCGCAGAATTTCAGCGATATCTGAAGGATAGTTTTCTGAGATCAGAACTTTTTAAATATTTTTCTGTCATGCGATAATCACAAAATTTTGCTTCATGTCGGTATTTTTCAACTTACTCCCGCTCTTTAATTCGATCTGATCAGTATTTTTCGAGTTATTGGGAAAATAAAATTTCAGATGGCTAGAACTCTGGAACCACTCGGTAGATTTTTCCCATTAACGAATTCAGCCGGCGCACATGGAATCCAACCTACTCTGTAAATTTAAACTCACTAACTCATTCCGTTCGGGCGTAATCATGCTGACGGCCGGACAGAATCAATAAGGGCCCAGGATTCTTCATCAGTGAGTCGAATCTAATCATTCGAGACCATGCTCGGCCAAATATTCGAAAATTACAGACATTTGGAAGAATTGATAGGCTGTTCACCTGAACAACGCGCCAAAAATGACTTTCCACATTTTAACCGGAATTTTAAAGGAAAATTTTCATGATTTTTAAGTGTAGGAATATAAAGTAGATCCATAGGAAATGACCTTCACCCATCTTCTAAATGGATGAAAAGTGTTTTATATCAAATTTTATATGTTATGTGATATGGCGAATAGGTAGACTTTTCATCCATTAAACAGACAGGTGAAGCTTGTTTCCTACTCGGATCCTCTACTCCAATGAATTCCTTCAAGTGCTAAAATTGTAATTTACTTTTTAAGTGGTTTCTGAGAAAAACGACTATTAAGAACATACAAGTCTATTACTTTGTAACATATTAAACTCAAAATAGATGTTTTAGATAAGTTCATTAATACATAGTTTTACATAAGATAATTAATCACCCAAGAGTATTCAATAAACAATCTTAACTTCCTCCCAAAACGTGACCTTGTCCCAAATTAGGTCTACCAAAGAAACCAGTTCCAGTATTTCTATTTCCACCTGTGGCACCGCCTTGAGGTCGTCTTGGTGCTGCTCCAAACGTATGCACACCCCCTATTCTGTCAGGAAACCACTGTTTCAAAAGACTAGGGGTGTTCAGTAGGACGGGACCTCCAAGTTCTTGTGGATATTTGAACTTGAGAAAGAAATACAAATGCCCAATTATGATTCCAATTAGTTCTGTGAGGCCCATGCCGTTTAAAATCATATTGAATCCAAAAAGTACCCACGGTAAATACATGGCTTTGAATCTGGTTCCAAACCAGAAAGTAACAATTGTATCTTTGTTCAACTGGCACCAGACATAGAGCACTGAAAGTATCATCGCATCCATCAAGAGCTAAAAAGAAAATATGATTTGAATAATATTAATTTTTTATTTTGAAACAGTTCTTCACTGGTCAACAAATTGTTATCATGTTGAAATGGGGGATTTTCAAGTACATGAATAAGCAATTTGTATACTGAATTATCATTCTTTAGTTGAGCTTAAATCATTTGGTTTTCTTTTTAAACAATAATAAGTTGGTAGATCAGTTTTACTTTTTCCTGTCAGGACCGACCATTATGGAACTAAAGGAGGCAAAGAATGTATCACTATTTTAGTGTATCCAAATGCAATGAAGAATGTTCGTAGTCAACACACAAAATTTCAAGAAAAAATATATTATGGTCAATGTAATCCCAATACTAGACCAATCATTATTGAACCTCTTCTATTATACAGATACTTCATCTCAAAACTCAACACACCTATGGAATTCATACTTGAATTGATCCCTGAATAATTGAATCTTATCTGAAATTATGACTTTGCCCATAGTAATAATGAAGGATAAGATAGTCTTTAACAACTTCAGAATTTATACATTATCAGAAGCCATGTCTATGAAAATAAATCTAACTCTGTATGTTTTAATGAAGTTATTTTAACCAAGAATAAAACAGATCCATCAGCAAGATCTACATCATTAATACAAACTGGTATTGAAAAATGGCTGAAAGCTTTGTTAATGAATCAACCGTTTTGAGTGTTCTACCAATAGGGTCTCACAATGGGTTCGTATAATTTATATACTTATGCACAGAGTTTCACAAATAGAATTAAGGAACTCAGCCTCCCTCCCCGGTTGAATTGAAACTCAACCAGTCAAAACATATGCCCCCATTTCCACAATATCAATCAAGAAGGGACTCCTACAAACACTATCTTCCTATTGCTATGGAACGCTGTCCAGAGTTTTCAAAATATTGGTGAATTTTGCTCTAATCCTCGACATTCAACAGATCTAGATTTTAAGAGGAAGCCAATTTTCTATTTTGTTTGGGTGGCTTCTTCCAACAAAGCAAATTCAGCTAAATTGCACATATCCAATTATCCAACAGAACTGAATTCTATTTTAAAACCTATCCAAAAATCCTTTGCATATGGATATAAATATATGATTTAAGAATAATGGGTTCATAATTCAAAAATAAAGGATAAGGAATGTCATTTCATAAGAATTGTACAATTCAAGCATTCCATAAACAGATTAATCTTTTTATAAAATGATTAAAGTGTAAACTTGAATGCTACAAAATCTAATTCTAATGTCAGCTCAAATTATGTCTGGCTAGTGTAAAACATACAGGCATTCCTATGATCAATCCAGCAGTCACACAGCACATCCAATTGAATATAAGCATGAATAAATAGTCAGATGGTCGTGCCACAAAATGATCTGAAATGAAATTAATTTTATAATATTCGTTTTAGAACCAACCCAATCCTCACCTTCTTCCAATCGCTTAGAATAATTATACAAAAAATATAAATTTATTAGGAAATGAAATCCTGTTTGAGGACTCAAAGGGTAATAGAATAACGCTGTGAGAGGCCTCCATATTTGAAACTTCTTGAGAAAAGGTTCATAAAGGAGGATTAATGTGTATGGACTAATTATCCCAAACCTCCCTATTAGAGTAAGGGCAATAGTGGAACCAAACCAATACCGTGTAAATACGGGAATAGTTTTAAACCAATCTCCAATATCTGACATTTTTTAGAGGTTCATATATTTCTTTAATTAGTACTGTAGGATAAATTTAAACATATATCCCGAATTAAAAACCTCAATTTCATTTAACTTTGACAAAATATTTTCATAGGACACGTGTACTACATGAATTAGTCATGTTTACAAAATTGATTTATCATATTTTCCTTCAAACTCATTAAAAGTGGCAGTTTTGACAAGTTAAGTTGACAAGTCCAAGCACAGAACAGGGAACGCCACAGAATAAAAAGAATAACGCTAATAGCATTGTTTAAACAATGCTAATAGTATAATAATATATTTTATACTGTGCTAATATACAATGTGAAAAAACCAAATGAAATTAATTCATTATCTTGGATACTGTACATATTTATCTAATATCCCGAAACACGTCAAATTTAAATTTTAAATTGTCATTCTTCTTCGTAAAAATGCGAACAATATCTATAACCCCCTTCGAAAGACAGGACCAATTTTTCAAATAGGAAGTATGGGCTTGTGCTTGTGATACATTGTTTGAAGGATCTCGCATTCACTATTCAGAAAAGTTATCACTTTCATGTTTATTGCAAAAATTAAAAAAAAATAGAATCAAGTGATTAGCGAAATTTGGTACAATATCAAAAACTAAAATGTAATACAAAATGTAACAAAAAAATTATGAATTTTAATGAAGTAGATGTTGCGTTCACCGCAAACGTCTTGGCAACATCCTTAGCTCAAATAAAAATTTTTTCCAACATAATTCAACATCTCAGGAGAGTGATCAACCTAATCGCAAGCGTTACTCCATCTTTTAGGTCATTCAAATCAAGAGGTTTAGTTTTGTACATAATACTCTTCACATATTATGCACATGTACATATATTATGTGGGTTAATAGTCTAGTCAACAAAAGTGCCTTTTAGGTCAAAATTTTTTCGAAGAGTCGGAAAAATATGGTTGAGGGCTCATTCGATTCGTAATCCCATTTAGAAAGTTTTTGAGAAAATTCAAGATGCGCTCGCAAAAATTACACAAGTTAAAAATAATTAACCAAAAAAAAAGGGGGTTTCGTTTTTTGCTTGTATCTCAGAAACTATTCGAGATATTGCAGATTTGAAAAAAGATTCAAAAAGAGGAGGAAATTTGTTAAAAAAAGTCCCAACTACCGGAAGAGTAGTATGAATATTAATTATTAATTATTACAGAGGGCTGAAAATTCGTCCGAAAACGGCTGTTCCTGTATCTGTAAGCCACGCCCCCTTCGATTACTTTAACAAAAAATGTTATTTAAACATATTAAATATTAAAATTTTAATTCAAAAAAATTCAGACACTTAGAGGATAAAATAACGAATAATATTCCGTCGGCAACTAAATTTTATCACAATTTTTCATTAAGTTATTCATTAGTTAATTAACAATTTATCAAAGCTTGGATATTAATATTGCAAGTGAGATAATTGTTAAACTACGAATCTCAAATTGTTTTCGCTTCGTGGAGCTATTTTTCAAAGGGTACAGAACAGATTCCCGTCGGTAGAATTTAAAAATTATTAATCCTCACATTGTTATTAACTATTAACGACGGTGAAAAATTTCAGAGTTAACTAAATTCAGTATTTTTTTTTTAATGCGTTTATTCGTTTCTATATCAACAAAAGTTACCTTAAAATGATTTTTTATAATTTTTATCTTCAATTCAATTCAAAATATGAAGAAAAATGCTTTCTTCATATTTTCATTAGTTTATAAAATATAATTAATTTAAACATTGACACTCAGATGAAACAGATGGTGTCATGAAGAAAATAATTTTCAAAATATAGTAAAAAATATGGTTGTTTTTGTTTTCTTATGTATAGAAATAAAAAAAATATACCGAAATATTTTAATTGTTTATAAAAAATTGTTTATTTAATAAACAATGAAAATTAAACAAAAAACAAATTTTTTTTTAAGATATTACGGAGAAAAATAAATTATGATTTAAAAAAAAATTACTCCTTAATATTAATTACAAGTGGTAAAAATAAATTGTTAATTAACAAAACCGTTTATAAGCAACAAAAAAATTTTTTTAAGAAACGCGACTTTTTTTAAATCATAATTTGTATTAAAGATTACAAATCCAAAAAAAAGATTTTGAATTATTAATAAACAATACATTTGTTTATAACAATTATTTAATCAATTGAAGATAAAAATTATAAAAAATCATTTTTAGGTAACTTTTGTTAATATAAAAACGAATAAACACATTAAAAAAAAAGAAAAATTTTAATGGATTTAGTTAACTTTGAAATTTTTCACCGTCGTTAATAGTTAATAACAATATGAGGATTAATAATTTTTAAATTCTACCGACGGGAATCTGTTCTGTACCCTTTAAAAAATAGCTCCACGAGCGAAAAAAATTCGAGATTCGTAGTTTAACAATTATCTCACTTGCAATGTTAATATCCAAGCTTTGATAAATTGTTAATTAACTAATGAATAACTTAATGAAAAATTGTGATAAAAATTTTTTGCCGACGGAATATTATTCGTTATTTTATCCTCTATAAGTGCCTGAATTTTTTTGAATTAAAATTTTAATATTTAATATGTTTAAATAACATTTTTTGTTAAAGTAATCGAAGGGGGCGTGGCTTACAGATACAGGAATAGCCGTTTTCGGACGAATTTTCAGCCCTCTGTAAAAATTATTAATATTCATCCTACTCTTCCGGGAGTTGGGAATTATTTTAGCAAATTTCCTCCTCTTTCTGAATCTTTTTTCAAATTTGCAATATCTCGAATAGTTTCTGAGATATAAGCAAAAAACGAAACCCCCCTTTTTTTTTAGTTAATTATTTATAACTTTTGTAATTCTTGCGAGCGCATCTTGAATTTTGTCAAAAACTTTCTAAATGGGATTACGAATCGAATGAGCCCTGAACCATATTTTTCCGACTCTTCGAAAAAATTTTGACCTAAAAAGCACTTGTTGACTAGACTATAAGATCAGAGGATCGCGCTGAACATTCGATCATCAAATCATCACTGCATTGTTGAAAATATTTAAGGTGGATAAAGCATGTTTGGGTTATTATCATGCCCACAAAATTTCGAAATGATCTTTCGTCCCGTTCTCTAGATACTTCTAATGTGCCATCCACCGTAGGACACCCTGTATAATTGAAAATTCATAAAACGAGCCTTCTAATAGAACTTTCCATATGATCATAATATTGAATTTATTGTCTTTTGATAAGCGTGATCGTTTTTATCATCATTATCTATCGGAGGAAATCAAGATTGATTCATTTCGATTGAACAGAAGCGCAAAAAACGATCGATCACTTAAGTGGTGAAATTCAGGGTAAAATTTGTACTTTCAAAACTGGAAACATGTTTTCTTGTTGTAGTCACCCAAAAAATAGTTCCAAAGGTAATAATTTAACCACTCTTTTTCATACTGAAATATAATACAATATAAATTGTCACAAATTAACAATTCAATAATTATATGTTCAGAATAGATATTGAATATTATCTCAACCAAACAGCCAACGGAGATGTGCTACATACTCGACAATTTTGTCAATTCAAATAATGAATCTAATTTCTTTCAGAAAATATCACATCTACAGCTAACTCCGATATTGCTCCCATTGAAACCATACACATGGAATCTGTAAAAAGAAAGTTGGAAAAATTGGACAGCATAGACAGTACCAATTCGTACTTCAGCGTGATTTCCAAAAAATCAACATCTAGTAAAGAACAAGATTTTTACAGTACATTCAGTCAGGATTCCCTCGCTAGTTCCTGAAACTATTTTCAATAGGAAATTTTGGGAATATCTGACGGACAAAGTCATATTCGAATCATTTTAGGTTAGGTACTATGCATTTTTGTTTGATCCGTATTTGTAATAAAAATAATATTGTGTATATCCATATGCAACTCAAATTCTAAAAATTATTTTATGATTTAAAACAATATTCAAGAGTAGAATACAAAAGTTCAGTGAATATTGATTTGAATAAGATTTTTATAATAATAATAATGGATATTTTTTTAATAAATTGAATTTGAATAAATTGAAGAAATTAAAAAAATATTCAATTTATACCCATTCATGAGAGTAAATATTTCCTTTAAACTCATTGAGATGTTGTCAATTCATTTTCCCTACCTACTGCATTTCAATTAGGACACATATTTAATTATTAATAAATTAGTAAGAGATTGGATGAAATGATTTATTTTTAATTACCTACCTAAAGTAAATAGGTTCAAGGTCACCATTTGGAATAATCATTGGAAAATAATCTTCTCTCTAATTCATTTCATTACATCACCTTCTGCACTTCAAAATAGGTAACACTTTTCGATCAATTTTGTGATAAGATATTCATGAATTTTTTTGGTGCTATCATTGTCCAAATATCTGTAATTTTCATATCTTTGGTCGAAAATGGTCTGAAACGATTAGGTTTGACTCACTGATGAAGAGTTCGACGATAAATTCATTTTTTCCGACCGGCCGTTGTCACCATAACTTTCGAACGGATAGAGATAGAGTCATATCCACCTGAAATATTGTTACGTCAAATATACTGATTCTATGGAATTTAAATTTGGTAATTTGTAGAACTATCTGTCAGATTCTGCTGAAATTCAGGAAAAACCTTCAAACCGCCATTTTACAATAGTTAGTACCGGATTTCCGCTTTTGTTCTATTACCCTATACTTATTCAATCCCAATTGAGTTCATTGTCAATGGTGTTAAACATACCTGATGACGTCCTTAGGCGGAGGTTACACGGTCAATCTGCCATCAATCTCGCATCAGTTCAGCCCGTGACCTTGATCACGATGAGACTGATGCGGATTGTTGGAATGACGAAGCATATTAATATTCCATCAATCCATCAGGTTCTCGGCAATCTAATATCAATCCATGCTTGATGTGATGCGAGACCGATTATACGGTCAATCTGGTATCAGTCTCGCATCATCATCAATCATGGATTGATAATATTGATTTCAGATTGATGGAATATTAACGTGCTTCGTCAGTCCATCAATCCGCATCACTCTCATCATGATCAAGGTCACGGACTAAACTCACAGAACATATAATATAAGAAGTGCTACCTGCCTTGTAAACTGTGCGCAACAGTAGTGACATTTATACAATAGATTAGAGAGAGACAAAATAAGTGGAAGTTATTCCATTGTGGTTCTAGGGGGTGTCCGCTTGTTGAAGTATATGTCATTTTACAAAAGAATTAGAATGGTGCTCTGTGGTTCGTTTTTTGAATTTTCGGAATTTATATTATTCTGTGTTCGAAAAGAAATATTCTTCAAAATGAAACAAAGCTTTATAAACAATAATTTCTTTATTAAAATAATTTTTACAATTGCATATGTATTAAATATTCCATTAAAGAATAAAACAAGTACATAAAGGCCTTACACCTTTTCGAATGTGAATATAATTTAGGTAGCAGTTTTCTAGAACAAATTCAGTAGAAATCAGTTATAGCGACATCGAAAGTACTGCATGTTTAGGACGCTATATTCGATAGTCGTTATAAGCAATGTACTATGTAGGTGTAGGGATCTCACCAGGACCTTACCCTTTAGTCGTTATAACTGGTTTCTACTGTAAGTACAATTTGCTTATAGAGAAACTAAAATCCATGACACAATGCAATGAAACAAACAAAATTTTTGACCAACCACAAGTCTTAAATTATTCCAAAATTAGAATACAAATTGGAATTTGATTTACGTTATTTCAAGTTCTTGGAGATATAACTACCAAATTCCCCAACAATTATCTGAATCAAATGTCTATTACAGTTTGATGTTTATGAATTAAAGATAAAAAAATATTTGTGTGTCAACACTCATTCACAACGGTCTTTCAAATATCATTATGATCAGAATTGTCACTTCACTAAATCACAATAACACTGATTCATCTAAGGAGGGGAAGAGGCATCCACGGACAATAGACAGTCAAAATCAGGTAGAATCCATCAATGCAGGATATGACCGTCAATATCACACTTTACTGAAAAAAGAAACAAGTATCATTTTTACATATCAAGTAATAGAAGATGAGTTTTGAAATATAAATATTTCTGATCAATTTGGTCAGGAAGATCATAATAGGTTGGTTCTATCAGAATTAAGTTAATATATAATCCTGGTATATCCCTTATCGTTCCTAAAAAAATGCTCCTCAGTAAACTATTCAAGTTATTTACAATAGTCGAATTTAAGCGAGTAACTGGAGCAGAGCGGTTAAGACATATCTCTTCCTCAACATAACCGATCGGTTATAATAGCAAGGGATTGGTCCTACACGCTCTGTTCCAATTGCTCTCTTAAATTCGACTATTGTGTGCTATAATTAATATCACAGTGAATTTTAGGCTGGAATCGCCAGACATCGTCATTGTGTGAGTTTATCATCTGAGAATTATTAGATGGTGATGGTTGATATTAAAGCTGGAATTTCCTGACATAGTCATGCTCATTGTATGAATGAATCACTTGAGATGATTGAGGCACTGCCTTTTGGTTCAGATGATCCTATAGACAGAGAGCGTTATATTTGAAATCCGATACTGAAAAATGATCAACAAATAAGCGAAAATAGTAATATGTTGGCTAGGAAATATTTTACGAATATCATTCCAAGTTTTCTGGATGGAGAGGTCTTTGTGGAAGATTTTTTGCAAACAGGAGCTCAATTGCTGATCTATGAATTTTTGCAAGAAAGATATTAACAAGAATACTTACCATCTTTACGGAACAATGAGCAGCTGAAACTGAAACTTATCTTCACATGGGCGTTATATTTATTCTTAGTATAACAATACATTCGTGTTCTGCTAAAACGAAAATTATTGCCATTTGCAACAAAAACAAACGCACAAACTAGAAAATCTCACGTACATCTTGTCAACATGTCAACAAACAGCTTTGCCACTTTTATTTCTCTTTGTCAATTGTCATGTCATTCATCCATTTGAACCTATCTACGACATACGACATACTTCAAAATAAATGTCAAAATAAGTGGAAACGTATGTCTTGTTTGTTGCTGCTTTTCCCACTGTCGCTTCACCCCCCTGACTAAACTGATGCGAGATTGACCGTGTAACCTCCGTCTAACAGTGTTGTCGCATAAAATTTTCGGTTGGACTGATGTTCAGTCTTATTCCGTGTTTGTCCGAAATTGACGTGTTTCGTCAGTCCATGAGTCTGCTCACGGTCTGAACTGATGCGAGACTGATGGTAGATTGACCGTGTAACCTTCGTCTAAGACGGAGGTTACACGGCCAATCTGGTATCAGTCTCGCATCACATCAATCATGGATTGAGGTCAGGTATCATGGTATGTATCATCATTTTGCAGGTACATTCATCTACGTGTGGCCAAAGATACGCATCTTCTGGAGGATTCGACAGTTGGTTTTCTAAAAAATCAATATATTCAGTTTCAGATATTTCACGTTAAATTGCAGTGAATGTTGTTTTTCGACAACTTAAGTTGTATATGTAGGTTGTGCATGTTACGTGTTAACTTCAAAGTTGGATGGCTAAATTTGTTTACCTTTTATAGCCACTGTTTTGAGTGCCACGGCTATAAATGTTGTTATTTTATGATTATCTATTCGGTCGAATATTACAGATGGATCAGCCTATCAAAGATCAAACGTTACCAAAGCAGGGACCTGGTGTGCACTGTGTGCAGTTACCTTGGGACAAGGTTTGGTAACCTTTGATCTTTGATAGGCCGATCCATCAACCGAATAGAGGATCACAAAATAGCAACATTTGTAGCCATGGCACTCAAAACGGTGGCTACAACATATAATGAGGTGAACTGTAGCCAATTGCCAACTGGTAGTTCGCAACGAATGGATTTAAGTTTCCTAGAACCCCTTCGGATTGTCATTCCGTGTGGCTGAGTAACGCTGACGATTGGTAAAAACCATTAAACCGGTTCGTATATGCCCTTGAATGACGCTTTCCTCTTATACAGGGTGAGTCTTTGACCACTGCATTAATTTTAACCAAAGATTCCTCTCATCAAATAAAACAGTTTTTTCATTCACCATTTTTCCAGATTCGGCTCAGGTAAAATGATACAGGCTGTTGAAATTGCGAAAAAATCAGTTTTTATTTTGTAGCTTTGACATCCTTTTTTCGAATAAAATGAATATTGGTGTAAAGTTTCCTATAACTATATGAGACATATTTTCCAAATATTAGTTATTTTCTACTTCTACTGGTTTTCTAATTATGGACTCATGGATTCATAAAACTAAACGAAATTAGCATAAAGAAAGCAGAAAAAGTTTTTCTTGGGTAATTTCAAGAATATTCCATCGTTTTAGAACATTATATTATTCTTCATTATTTCTCCTTAAACGCACCGTTTTCGAGATATTCTTCATTGAATGTTTTAAAATGGAAAACTCCAGAAATTTCACAACTTTTATGGATCCGTCCCTGAGCGTTGGAATCCCGAATCAAGCTGTAAACCACGTTACCATGCCTTTTTCTCGTCCGCCAACAATGTCATAGATAATTTATATGCAGGAGTGTATTAGCACATTGTGAAATCTTTAAACGCTTGTAACTTTTTACCTGAGCCGTATCTGGAAAAATGGAGAATGAAAAAACTGTTTTATTTGATGAGAGGAATCTTTGGTTAAAATTAATGCAGTGGTCAAAGACTTACCCTGTATATATTATATGTTCTGTGGGTGGAACCACAGATCGTTAACGATATATTCTGTGGGTGGAACAATGAGCGATGAGGTGATCTAGCCCGGCTCACGGGGAATATTTGTTGTTGGTTAAAAGCAATGAATATTTCACCGTGTGTCTTTTTCAGTGGCTATAAGGTGAACATTTTCACGAATTTAATAAAACTGTCACTATCCCGAAAACTAGGACTGGTCAAACATGAAATAATAATATGAATATATGAATAAGCATGTGCCAGGTTGACGTCGGTTTACGGGAGTACGGGACACTCTGTTTAACCACAGATAACACTTAAAAGAAAAAAAACCTTGTCTGTCTTGTCTATGGTCTGCCACTTTCCCAAAAAGAAAGGTTATACGCCAATGTCAACAAATGCTGATTTTTTTTTTATTGTTAATTAGTTGATTACTTTGAATATTGTGAGCTTTTTAAATAATGTCAGACCACGACGAATGCACAACGCCTTCACTCAGTCAATATTTTGGACGTGACAGCGGAGCGGAGGACCAATCAGATTTTACATCAAATTTTTCCCATACATCTAATAAGTTGAACACTCTAAGATTGGAAGATGATAATTTAGAAGCTGAGAACAAAAATGAGCCTGAAGTTTGTAGATTATTTTCGGATAATGTTTCGCAGTCAAAAGATCCTACAGCACCTTTCTTTGATTATTTTGGAACAGGTCCAGATGCAATGACCCAAAATAATATGGATAAGAATGTGATGATGCCTGATTTGGATATTCCAAGGGTGGTTGATGTATGCCTTCAATAATTACACTGATGGGAAAAATTCAGGTCACATTTTGTTTTAAACTCTGATGTGACTTCAATTTTTTCTACATACAGTTTACTTTCGGAAAAAAAAATTATGTTAATTTTATAGAACGGTTTTGAACCAAGGGTTGCAGTTGGTTCAGAGGCTGAGCGTAGAAGAGATGCCTGGATACCTAGTGAACAAACAAGACAGATATTGATCAAATGTGTAACATCCACGCCTGGTAGTTATTTTCCAGAAAGAGGGTCTCTTACTATGCCTGGTGTTCTCTTGGAAGAAGAGCTGGTAAAGTTACAACTTTTGTGATGTATAGTGTAAATTGTATATGTTAAGATTAGTGATGTTCCTGATATCCGTATTATATCCGTATTCGCGGATATCCGAAGCAAAACAAAGATCTGTATCCGTATCTGTATCCGCCATTTTTTTGGCGGATCTCGAACGGATCTGATTAAGTTTTATATGTTATTAGACTTTCGAAATTGTGAGTGAGGGTGAATATCTAGCAACAAAAACTATTCAAAATATGTTTTATTTTCAAAGAATACTCACTTATATTTTGCACATTTGAATTGTAAAAATCAAGTAAATAAACAATCTTTCTACCTTCTCTGGTAGTCATGAGAATATGACTACTTGGAAGTCTTCCTAATTAGATCAAAACTCAAAGCTGTCTCTGATATTTTGAATAATAACAACATCAAATTCTCTAACTTAACAGCATTCAATCTCCATAGTAAGTTATCGTTATATGGACAAAATATCACACATAACTGCAGCAACTCAAAAATATTATAAACCGTAATCGAAATTGAGCAATGGTAAATTAAACTTTAAAAACAGAGATCGAATGCGTAAGAGAGTCTAGATCCGTATCCGTATTCGTATTCGCGGATCTAGAAACTGGTGTTCCGTATCCGTATCCGCATCCGCGGATTCATACATTCAATGATCCGGCACATCTCTAGTTAAGATGTTACCTTTAATAGTCTCAACTTTTTCAAATACTCTAAGTTAATAGTTTTAGAGCTATCTTGTATGTTGAGCAGAATTAATTTCAAACTTTGTATTAAATGTGCTCAACAAAAGTCTTCATTTTGATGATTTTTTTAATTATTATTTATAATTAATAAAAATGTTGCGTAAATGAACGAATTTGTAAATTTGTTCTTCACAATTGAGAGGTCCAATGCAAGAACCAGTCAAGTCCATCATTAACTCAGAGTTATACAATGTCAAATGCTATATTTCAACAGCCTCTAGTCTAGGCCCTAAACAATGTGTACTCAGATTATTATAACCCAAGTACTTGACATTGTACTGCATGATGTATAATTTTGACATATATGTTTGTATAAATAATAAATTTGGCTATTTTGAATGTTGAATTAATATGTACAATGCCGCTGGTTCATTGTGATAGTGGCATCGCTCCATGAACTCTTAATACAAGCCACCTTGATTCATTGAATGCAAGGAATAAGTGAATGATTATAAGTACAGTCGGGTCCGTTTATAACGAGTACCACTTATGACGAGAGTTTGCTTTTAACAATTCTGAAGGTAGTGACTGCCACAATGCAATTAAGTTTAACTCGTTAATACGAGCGTTCGCTTATAACGAACATTTTTTCTGGAACCTCTGAGCTCGTTATAACCGGACCCGACTATATACAAACATTATGAGTTTTTAGCAATCATAGTGACTTCAAGGATCAGGATAAAATTAATTTAAGATAAATTTATAGGGTGATAGTGTTGGAGAAGCAGTTACGGTTTGTTTAGGGGAAGCAGAGGCAACAGAGAGGAGAATAATTACTGCAAATGATGTTACACAGGATGAAAGAGGGCTGCGAGAGTTGGTGCAAGCTGGTGCTTATAGGTAAGTTAAATGTGAATACATTTTAGACCTTAAATTTACATAGTATTTCAACAGAGGTCTTATTTCGAATCAACGTAAATATTAGTATACGCATTTAAATTTGTGTTGTAACTTTATTACTATTATTACAAATTAATTGAATTAATTATTACAAATTACATTATTAATACTAAAAACTTATGGAATTATGCAATTATGGAATACAATTGGTGGCTTTCACATAACTTTGTTTGCTGTCAATCGTCAAATCAGTGTAGATTCTATATTGGATTTTGGTTTATTTTTGACGCAAACATTGAATTAAATCTATAATCAACTCGATGGAAGTTTTGTGAAACCCGTCTAATATCTGTTCAATCATAATCCACTCAAAAGAGGCCATTTTTCTTAGGCATTGCTTCGTGATTGATCATTCATAGATTTTCTGGCCGTTTTGCTATTGATTTTAGTATTGAAATTAAAAGGAGTACATATCATATGTCTATTTTTCTTAAAGGGCAGCAATCAATTTAACCTCAAGGTTATTAGAAATCTACGGCCAAGGAAAGGGACGTGCAGGACACCCTAGCAAGCACTCACCTCATTCTTTACAACTATGGTTCACTAGAATTGCACTTCTGATCAAAACGAAGGAATTCACTATTGCTCAGGCAGAGGCTGAAACATTTGGAGAACTGGATAAACCGGATATATTCTATCAGGTGAACCCTCTTTATACTTTTAGATTTCATTTGAGAATAGCGAACTTTCAGTTTTATCCAGAAATGTATGGTGATCGTCCTGGGTCTATAGCGTCGTTTTCATTCCGTTTGCTACTTGCCGATCTGCCCATGCATTGTGGAAATTCCTTGGAGAGCCTTTCTAGACTGTTCAACTTATGGTCGATTGTGAAACAGGTAAATATACGGTTCGTCTATACAATTGTACTATATGTTCCATATTATTTACTTCATCATGAAAAAACATGCTCTCAGTGACATGTGAATATGCAAGGAGTAGGATATTTTTGATCAATTAAAAGCATCTGTCTGAAAGAAGACAGGACGACTTTTGCTAGCTTACCACCTGACTTGCACCTCATTTGCCGTTTTCAGCCCCACGTTTCATGTTCGGCAACGTTCCTGACACTGGATGCTGGTGGACTGGTTCCTGTTTAGGCAATTTACAATTGATTTAAAAAAAAATACCACCTAAAGGCAAAGAATACTACCTCTGTTGAATTTGCTTAATGGACAATAATATCACGTTAACGCACTATCCGGAGCACACCCTCATCACAAATAATTAAAAGCTAAATCAATAAAGACGTGAACAAAATCTTCCAAAAGATAAAAACTGAAAGAACTGTCAGATTAGCCAAGATCGCCCGATTAATATGAATGAAATTAAATTGCTACCTTTTAGTAGTTAAGCCTTTCTGCCAAGTTTGTGTTGGGATTTACCTGTCACTGAGTATAAATCGAGCATCGCAAAAAACGGGGTCAATTCATCAATGTATTGCTATTGTCGTTTCCAAAAACCGATCAACTTAACTTACAACAGGATCAGGATTTTATTTTGCTCAACTAGAATGATAAGAAATGAAAAAAAAATTGCTCACTTCTACTACTGCAAAACTATTCTACAAAAAATTGGTTATTTTATTTCTTGGATATAAATGATGGAAGCAACTGATTCTTGATCTTGTTTTCATCATTTGAAAATATGCTGTAGACTGCCATTTTGGCGAGCTTGTTCTAGGGCGCTATCATTTCGTCCAAGTGCCCCTAATTTTCCAATTTTCAGTTGAAAATGATTTTGAACGATAACACTGATTCACTGAAGAAGAATTCACGGTCAAATCTTTCCCTCCATAAATACGATAAATACTTTCGAAGCTTTTTTTTAGAAAAGCTCAGTATCCTTGAAACAACATCTGGCAACCCCTCAATAAGATTTGATGGAAACTTGAAAAAGTTGGGTTATGTAAGATATTTTTGAATGGAAATTGTTTGAGCAACATGCTGTTTTCACATGGATTGATAGTTTCAATAGGATAGCTGATAGCTTTGAAAATTTTGGCTAACCTGAGGTCTGTGCTTTTGCCAATTCTTTATTTCAAAGAATTGCACTCTTCCATATCAATACAATTGTCACTTATGTGATCGAAGAGCCTTTGGCAACTATGTTTTTTGTACAAGTGCAGATATACTGTACTTAAATATATACCTTCATGTAATTCATAATCATTAATAAAGAAGTTATCAATTTCAGATCCAGAAAAATTTGCAAGATCGCTTGTGTGAGGATGGAAACCCAATGGGGATTAGCGAATCTGATAGAGCGGATTCAGTGCGTTTGTGGAAAGGTCGGGAAATTCGACTGGTGCATTCCATCATAGATTGTGCAATTTCTTTGAAAAATTTCCAATTGGCGATAGATCTGATGAGAGAGATAAGTGAAATGTAAGGCTTCAAAACTTATTCACTCTTCACAGAAAATAGACTATTAGTATATGGTACAAAAATACTCTAACAAACTACAACAAAAAAATAAGAAGGCAAAGAGAGATTTCTGCAGAAGGTTCTGCGGGGAAGTTAAGTCTACCACAGAGAGTGCCAGACTTCACAGAATCCTCTCTAGAGAGCCGTTAAGAGGCCTGTGATCAATTCTAGACCCGATGGCCTTCTTATACAGACTCTGGAATAGAGACATTAGATGCGGCGCTGTAGGCCGAGCGGGGAAGACTGGAGAACTGCTAAACTGATCATCAACCCTGGGATCTTGAGATCAGTAATTATGGTCACGTGACTAGCTGGCGTAATGTTAGGGTTGTGTACATCCCTACAGACAGTATACAAACCGATAAGTCTCACATCTTTCGTTCGGAAAAACCCTCGAGAATACTGGAATGCTACGCCAGGGGCAATGTCTTATTACTGAATCCTCTGAATGTGCACCAGTACGTCTTCCAGAGTGGTAAATCAACTGACCTGGCCCTGAACAACTAGGTGGGAAGGTTACAGCCTTCTCTGGACCACAAAGAGACTGTTCTGGTGAATTGAGGGTGCTTTTAATGCACTGATTACGAACTCCCTCTGTGCAGCGGCTCAGGCCAGGAGAGTACCAAACCCCCAGAATAAGAGACTCATCTCCACGTCCCTGTGTGATGATGTAGTGAAATACGTGACTAGCAGGGGCTACCCTTAGGGAGGAGTGTTCTCCCCTCTGCTGTGGTCTCTCCTGGTTACTTATTGTGGCCACGACCCTAGATGACTAAGTCCTGGCCGAGAGCCGGATACGTAATCGGTTCTCTGCTGGCTTTATTGGTGTAATGGAGGCCAGCGAGATAATGAGCATGCGATCTGACGTATTTATAACCAAAACCTACACAGAGTGGCCCTACCGTGTCGCCTTTCCCAGCAGAAACGATTGGACCATCTCTCGGACCCAACTGCTTGAGGGTCCCTGTTGATTCACAGATGGCTCTGCTATCACCCAAGGGGTGGGAGCGGGAGCCAGCGGTTGCAAAATTACTGAAGGTGAATTCATCAGCCTGGGTAGTTTTGCGACTGTCTTTCAAGCAGAAAATTTTGCCATTGGTCACTGCGCGAAGCATACTGTAGGAAGGATGGCTTCGCAAATCAGTCAAGATCCTATCGAATAACCAAGCCGCCTTGAGGGCCTTGACTTCATACAAATGCCAGTCCCTGCTTGCGCAGGACTGTCGGACCATACTTTCGAAACTGGGAGCGCGCTGCAGGCTGCAGTTCATCAGGGTTCAAGGCCACTCGGGAATAGAATTTAATGAGATAGCGGCGCGAGTGGCTTCCACAGGGTGGGAGAACAACAGATGGTTGGACCAAAAGATCCAGGAAATCTGGAGCAGCATACCTGGTGAGTGGTCACAGACATACTCCCTCAACAATCATTGGCCCATCAGCTGAATGAGCCAGACAATGGCTCAAATTCTCCAAGTTGGCCCTGTGAATCTTAACAGCTGTACATCAGACTTTTCCCCCTTATCAAAAGGCTAGAGCTTGTGGGTGTGTGATTTAAGTGCGCCACAATAGACCGATTAGTCGCAGTGGTGGGGCGGAGTTTGTCTGTCCGACACAACACAAATAGATCTATATTGCTGTGGTTGTTCTCAATCAAAATATGTACAGCTTTTGTAGTACAAACAAATAATAAACAGTGTGGTTGGGGTTCCCTTCAGGAAGGAAGTTCTATACGAGTTTTTCAACTTACTGTTTAATAAAGAATAATATCAAATCTTCATTTATTATCTTAGGAAAAGTATTCATTTATTGAAAATTTGATATCAAATATTACACACTGAATTATATTTAATTATACCATTATGAAAAAATTGGAGTAGCATCGACGTGAGGTCAGTCTGCTTTGGCGCGCTTGTTCAGATTCAGTATAGATCCGATCGAGTTCAAATCTAGAACTTTCGACGATATCTGACGGATAGTTCCTGAGAAACAGATTTTTTTATGATTTATTTAAAATTTTGTAGTCATACGATCCTCACGAAACTTCGCAAAAGTTTTCGTGTCGGTATTTTTCAACTAACTATCAAGTTTAAATTGGATCAGATCGGTTTGACCTCGGATTCTTCATCCGTCGAAACTAAATTCGAAAAATACAGTCATTTGGGTAAAATGACTGGGGAACGAGCGTGCCAAAATGGATTTGACTACCGATCAGGGAATCTTAATTTGCCTGTCAACGGATGAAAATTTGTTTCATTCTTCATTTCTTAAACTATCTATCACTACCCTGAATGGCACTCAAAAGGAATTTGGAGGGAATTAAAGACCCCAAACTTATGGGTGTGCCACTCAACCTGGCTGATGAGGTACGCTCCTGGGCGTTAACCTTGATACCAAGCTAACCTGGAACGCACATCTCTCAGCAACAGTTGCCAAGGGAAAGAAAACCATCATGATTGCTCACAGGGCAACTGGCAAAACATGGGGTTTGAGTTCGGGAATCACTAGGTCGATTTACACTGCTATAGTGAGTCCGTCCCTCACATATGCTAAGTGCTGTGTGATGGACAAAAATGAACCAGAGCAGGGCCGCCAAAGAGCTAGAGAAAGTTCAGAGACTACCCTTACTTTGTGTTACCGGAACAATGAAAAGTACTCCAACTGCGGCTATGAAGATTCTCGTGGGACTCCCTCCCCTTCACCTTCTGGTGAGGGCCGAAGCGAGGCTGGAGGCCTACAGGCTGCAGCTAAATGGTGTCTGCGACAAAGGACATACGGACACGCTGGGATTGCGGGACGTGTTAGTCACTCGATCCTGAACATGGTGAGCGACTGGAGTCCAGTAACTTAAAAATTTGATCCTTCTTAACGCCCCCGCGGAGGGGGAGAAAAGAGAGCACAATGAACTGACATGGTTCACGGACGGTTCAGTGATGGGCGGACGCTGGTAAATTCGATTAAGGGTGTCCAATACAGAAGAATGGACAATCGAACATACGCGCAAAAGCTTCTGACTTCACGTCAGTGCTTGAACCAATTTCTTTTTTCGTGATTTTTTTGAAATTTTCCAGGGGTACGGTTTTTAAAATTTTTTTTTTCGTAATTTTTTTCGAATTTTCTAGGGGTACGGTTCCTACAAAATTTTAAACACGTCTTTATGTTGATTTTCTACTACTAGTTACCAAGCTTCAATTCGATCGAATATTTATTTTTTGAGTTATCAAGGAAATAATATTCCAGGTCCGGGTATAACTCGGAAACCGTTAGACCGATTATGCCCAAAAACGAACTCAACTCTCTCATTCGGATACGCAACCTACCCTGAAAATTGCAAGTCCCTATCTCGTTTCGTTCGAAAGTTATCGAGGCAACAGTTATCCATCTACTGAACTCACACAAGGCTGCTCGAATCTCCAACAATATTTAACCGATCGTGTTAAAACTTGAAACTTGGCAGTAGAGTTAGGTTCTAAAGGCTCTTGCAAAATTTCAGCAATTTCAGACGAATAGTTACTGATATATAGAATTTTTTTTTTCAATTTTCAATGATTTTTTTAAAATTTTCTACATATACTATCCTCACGAAATTTTGCAAGAATTTTCGCGTTGGCATTCTACAACTAATAGCCATGTTTGAATTCAATCGGTTCAGTATTTTTCGAGTTAATGAGGAACAAAAAACAACCAAATTTCAGATGGCTATAATAACTCTAAATCCGTTTGGCCGATTATGCTCATAAACAAACTCAAATGTCGCATTCAGATGCAGAACCTAACCTGAAATCTTCAAGCCGCTCTCTTTCCGTTCTCAGGTTATCGTGACAACAAAAATATTTTTTAATAATTTTCTAGCGATACTATTCTCACAAAATTTCACAAACGTGCTTAGGTTTATATTCTACAACTATTCACCAAGTTTCAACTCGATCGGATCTATATTGGTTGAAAACAAAATTATTACTCGGAAACCATTGGGCCGATTATGCCCATTAAAGAACTTGTCCGTCGTATTGAGATGCGGCACCTACCCTGAAAATTTCAAGTCGCTAGCTCTTTCCGTTCTCAAGTTATCGTGGCAACGGCTGGACGGCCGGCCGGACAGAATCATATTTGACCTCGAATTTTTCATTGGGGAGTCGAACTAAATCGTTTGAGACCATTTTCGTCAAAAAATTCGAAAGTTACAGACATTTGGGCAAAATGATAACGCGATGTTCCCCAGAACATACGCGCAAAAAGGTATGTCTCTGGGAAAAAAAAAATTAACGGCGCCGCGACGCCAGCCATCTTTATTTTTTACGCCAACTTCTACACGCATCCCAAGTCAACGTTGACTTGTACAAAACGGCGTTGACAGAATTAAAATATATTCAGCCGTTTCGGAGAAAATTGGGGTGACCAAGACAAGTGAATCACCCTGTACATACATAATTTCTACGGAATCTGGAGATAGTTTCCGAGATATAAAATGACATGGTTACATGAATGGCATCTTCTTTGGTAAGAATTAACAGATGTAGTGGTTAGCAATATTGATAGACATCATATTGATATTAAAAAGTTGCTGATACTGTTCTTAATAAATGAAACCATTTCGGGGCCCTAGTAGCAGAAGTAATTAGGGATGATATCTATTAAAGTTCTGAGCCACTTGTTGATTTATAGATATCATCCCCATTTACCTCCTTTCATAATGTAATTTTCAATACACACTGAAAGTATGCCTCTTCGATCACCTTTATTGGATTGCAGGGATGTAGCAAACCGGGAAACACTTCTGTCTGCATTAGGACGTCTACATTTGATAGTAGGCGATATAGCTGGAGCAGAAGCTAGCTTTAATGAAGTGAGCTCATGTATAAAAGAAAAGGGCGTAAAGGACAGAAAATTAGAAGTTCGTACATTGATTGATAGAGGATTATTATCTATCGCCAATAAAAATTATAATGAAGCCTTATGTTTCTTTCAAGAAGCCAAAATTTTGGAACCGAACAAAACTATGGTAAGATTTATACAGTACGTCTATAACTACAATTATTTAGCTGACCTACACAGTTGCATTTATTCATTTATTTATTTGTAACAGTAAGAAGCGGCTTTCGCCGATGAGCTCACTGTATCACCTTCAGTATTCACAGCCACAGCAAAAAACAAATCTCAAAACACAGTCAATGAAATCCAACGAAAAAAGCACGAAAATAACAGTCCAATAGTATCAAAAAAAAAAGAAGAAGAATAAGAAACAACCGTCTTCCATCACAGAAAGTCCCATGCACACATCACCGTTTCACATCACAATGTCCAATCTATTCTTAAACGCATTGACACTAGCAGCGCTTATTATTTCCTCACTAAAAGAGTTCCAGTTGTCCACTACTCTATTTGTTAGGAAGTTTTTCCTTGGCAGTTTACTGCATCGCTCCTTAGACAGCTTCCTGGAATGCCCTCTCAGTTGGTGGTTATGGTTATGAATAAACACTTGAAGATTGGCCACATAATGACCACAGAGAATTTTGTAAGTTTCAATCAGATCTCCTCTTGCCCTCCTTTCTTCCAGAGTTGTTAGTCCCAACTTCTGCATCCTTGTCACATATGCGTCCTCCCCAAAATCTCCCGGAATCTTTGTCACTCGCCTCTGAACCCTTTCAAGCAACTCTATGTCTTTTCTGAAATATGGATTCCAAACAGAATGTGCATATTGCAGCTTAAGCCGAATGTATGATATATATAGCCGTAGAATCATCTGGGCATCAGTGTTCCCGAAAGCCAAAGACGTCAGGTATACCATAGAATTGGCTTTCCTGACGATTGCAGAGATGTGAGTTTCCCATTTAAGGTCTTCCGAAATTATCACACCAAAATCCTTCTGTCTATTTGTCTGCTGCATCTCAACGCCATTGAGTGTGTTGGTGTATTGAGGCTTATTCAGACCTATGCTCAATACAAGACACTTACTAGCATTCAAGACCATCTGCCATCTGCCGGACCAACCCTCAACAATCTCCAATGCATTCTCCATCTCTATGTACTGCTGCATTAGGTTACAGTAAAATTTGGTATCATCAGCGAAGTGGGATACATTGGTTCTTACTCCCTGAGGCAAGTCAGAGATGTACACAAGAAACAGAAGAGGCCCCAACACCGAACCCTGTGGCACTCCACTTAACACACGGCGGCATGATGAGTATTCTCCATTAACCCTCCCTCTGTAGACTCTGTTCCTAATAAAGTTAGCTATCCACCGATCTCCTCTCACTCCATAGTCATGCAGTTTGTGGATCAGCCTATATATTATATGGCACCTTATCGAACACTTTCTCAAAGTCTAGATATATCCTGGACTGGAGTCATCTTTTAGGGTTGATAATGCTTGTTCTATTTTACCAGTAGTGAGTTCGACAGATGCAAGGGAGTTCAAATTTTTAGAACTTAATGGTAATGTTGGAACATTTGTGTCCTCCCTTGTATACATTTTGTCAAACTGATTGGCCAACATTTCAGCAATGATCCTGCTGTCAGTTATCAGGTTCCTAGTTTTTGCATGACAATTTCAGAATATACATATAGTAGAATCCGCAGGTCTTTCCTTTAGATATTTGTTTGCAACTATTCTTCATCTACTGATTTTGGAAAGTAAATACATTAACGGACAATAGTATTCCATATTTAGTTTATGACTTTTTTTATCTAAGGGATTGTCAAACCCTCATTCTACAGAGCTAATGGCGTTGTATATCAACAGGTATATGCCATCACACGGATTCTTTCTTATTCTATTGAAAATTGTTCATGACAGTTCTGCATGTTTTTGAAAAATATTTAATTTTCAATGGATTCTTACAGATCTTGAACAATATTGCAGTGTGCCACATGTATAGTGGCCGATTGAAGGATGCTATATCGATTTTAGAATCAGCAATTGCAGCTAATCCACCACAGGCACTTCACGAATCCATAATATTGAACCTCTGTACTTTATACGATATGGAATCATCTAAGGGGAGAATGAAGAAATTTGCACTTTTGAGGCAGATATCTCATTATCAGGCAGACGCTCCTACCTCCATTTTGGAGAAGTTATATGGTTAAGGATGACAGTCAGTTTCCTTCTGTTTACAAGTTTTCTAGAAAGAGAACCATTTGCTGCTTTACCACCGAGTGTTATAATTATGGAAATGCATTCCCAATGCTAAAGCTATGAAATTTTGTGAAATGTAATAGCTTGTAGAGGTCTAAAAAATTTTAAAATCTAAGAAAACCATAGGGGCCTTTGAATAATGATTTCTGTTTCAATAAAAGCTCTTTGGTAAGAACACTACAAGAACTAACCATGTTTTGAACATCTGATTTCAGCAAAGCTTATTTTCCTCATTCTTCATGTCTGGCTATTATCTTAAAAGGGCGTTTTGTTTGTACCTTGGTTACGACACTCATTTTCAAAGGTGTTTATAGCTAACAATTTAATTGCATCCAGCCCAAAAAGACCACAATTTGACGAAAAATAATCTACACTACAAAAAAACATGTTTGCAGTAGAGAAATTCAATAACGAAGAAATTAACAAATTTAAGGAACTGAATAATATCGAACCATTACTAAAAGTGATGATCTGTCCATAATAAATAATGACAGAGTGAAAAATGAAACTGTTGAGCAATTGATTGTGATTACAAACTTCTGCTGAAAAGAATTGTGGAAAGAAGAGTTGCTAAATTTAGCACAAACATTGTTTACATTCATTCATTAGTTGGACACCAAACGGATCACTCATCAGTCAGATTGTGAGGATTCAAGCCATATCATTAAGAAGGAACAAATTGGCAATTCTTGAATTGCCAGCTTTGATAATAATTTGATGTTCAACAACTGATTTGTGGTTGTTATATTGCTATAAGTAAACTTGTATGAATAATTTCTGTAAAAATGAGTTATTTTCAGTACTGAAAATATAAAGTGTATGCACAAGTTTTAAAATTTACAATGAAATCCTCACTTTTTTCTCTAACAATTGCAGGATTCATACAAGATATTTTGAAAGGGGCACTTTCTTTTAAATTGTCAAAATATCCTATTCAAAACAAAATAATGGAGATATTCAGAATAGCAGTCTCCATTACTGCTATAATGATATCTGGGAGACAATAAGACGATTTTTCTTGAATGATTTGTTTTGGAATATTAGGTGAAGATTCGACACATTTCCTTCCAAACAATTTGTCTGAACTATGTCTCAGGTCCGTAATGGGATCAAATTTATCAGTTGGTTTTTAATTATGTTTCATATCAAGTTATGAATGAAACTTTTCAATGACATTTAATTTCTCAATTTTCACATATTCCAGTTTTAGAAATATAATATGTATTCCAGAATGTATAAAAACATTTTTTTTTAAATGTATTTCAAGTTCCTGCAGATACATCTATTGTGTAATTATTTTGTTACACGCACAAACTATGTTATTATTTCATAACATTGAAGTATGATGCATCAGTGATGATACTTTCGATCAGGTACATCCTTATAAAGCTTCTCCCATAGTTTCACATATTCTTTTTTCATTTCCTCACGTTTGGCAAAGTACTTAGGGTACTGGGCTTTTTCTAGTGGATGCCAATAATCTATAATCCAATCTGGAGGTACAACTTCCCTGTCATATGCAACACCTCCTGGTGATTCTGGAACTGAAATTATATAATTTAGTTACTTCAATCCATTCAACTGTATGGTACTGTCAAGAATATTTGATAATGCAGTCAAAAATAATTCATTGAACGAAAAATTATCTCAACAAAGATAGTGGTAAAAACTCTGACTCACATTTCATTGGTATCGGATGCATTTTCTGGAACAATTCTTCCTCGGCATTCTCTACTAACTTTTTAGCAAATCTGTAATCTTTTACATCTTTATTTTTGTCGAATTCGGCCCTCATAAGAACAGCTTGATAACGATAGACATCTCTAGAAATTAGCTTATGTTATGTAAGAGTTCCTTTGAGTTGGAAGACATAACAAACCTCTTATCATAAAAATTTTCTAAATTCCTCAACACTGCTTTATACAAGTTTTGGACTCTTCTTGTATGGGACCGAAGTCCCACAACAGGTATTCCAACAGACATCTTTGAGTTTTAGGGATTCTTAGATAATTATAATTCTTTATTTGGATTGGAATCTAACCTTATAAATTTGTCACTTGACAGTTCTGTCTGTTTTTGTTTCAGCCCATAGAGAAACTGCGTAAACACTAGTGGCGCCTCTTTCGGTAATTTCGTAAGTTCATAGGTGATGTTGAACTCTCACTTAACGTAGAAATCCAAACATGTAAAATTATAATTGAGTGATAATGATTGGAAATAAAGTTAAAAACAAATTCAGATCTGGTAACACAAGTTGTTGTGTTGTATCATGTCATATACTACTTATGGAAGACATACAAATGTAACATTTTATTCAAAACCAACTTTGTTAGAATGTCAACAAACGTGAATGAAAGCCGTACATCGTATCAAGTAAGTGTAAATGTGTTGAAATTATCTCTATTATCACATTTATTTTTTTAGTGCCGATGGTACCTCATGGCTATCTACAAACAACTCAAGAATATGCAGTAAGCAGTAATAATCTCATTGGCGGAAACACCAGGTCATCCAGCAAATCATACGACAATTTTTCAAACTATGTAATTATAGATTTAAAGAGCGTTAAACATTCAATGTAGATCGTTTTAATCGTTGGAAAAAAGGAAAATTAGTATCTGAAGTGAAGTGTCATGTGATGAAAGTGAAGAAATTAATAAATGATTAATCTGAAGGTGTTCAGTTAGCAATGCAACAGTCGATAAATCGATTCCAGTGGTGCCATTTGAGCACATAAATGATGACTTTGTTTTTTCATGTGACATTGATCGTGAGTCAAACAGTGTTTTGTGGACCTAACATACCAATTTCATTATCTAAATTTCGAGGATGTACTTCTATAAAAAATGAGAAACAACTTTTGGCTATTATCGCTGTAAGGGGAAAAGTTTTTAAATTATTATTAGATCTGTAAATACTCATCAAAATCCAACAAAATATGTCTGGAAACAGATTATTAATTTTTATACTTAAAATCACAGGTCTATTTTTTTATGGTACATAATTTTTTTATGTATATCCATCATGTAGATCTAGATTCACTAGCACAGAAAACAAAAAATAGGTATATATTTTCTGGCCTAGTAAAAGAGAATATGTAAGAAACTGTGCCACTACCACTATCATTTAGAGTATATTACATTGATCTTGTGCTGCACTTTGCCTATATAATTATTCATATATTCTGTGTACTAGTAAACTTACAAAAACCTATTTTCAAAATAGTAAAATAGAATTAAACGTATTTTTACAAGGTCATATCTTTATTTGTTATTTTAAATGATATTAATAAATAATAATAATCAAATGCTGTTTAATAGTAGTTTGTCTTCCATTCTTATACATTTTCCGCATGGTTACTTCTGAATACATTTTCATATTTTTTGTTTGATAACCTCTTTTAATAATTAAAACGTTTGAAATTTTTCAAAATTCATAATTACCATAGACTAGATATAATCACAGATTAATCTGTGATATAATTCTTATTAATAATAACTAATAATTACTTTGTATGGTAATCAGTACAAAATCTTATTCCTCTCACCTAATGAATGCTAAATTTCGCCACCATGAGCGCTAGTGTCGAATCTCAAGGTCACGCAGGTTCTCTATAGACATAGAATGTTATTTTATGTCTATGTTTCAGCCATAGTAGTCTGTGGTTTCAGCACAACACATAAAAAAATTAAACAACACATATAAAAAAAAAAATTGGTTCAAGCACTGACGTGAAGTCAGAAGGGACAATAGAACATACGCGCAAAAGCTTCTGACTTCACGTCAGTGCTTGAACCAATTTTTTTTTGAGTTATCAAAGAAATAATATTCCAGGTGGGTATAACTCGGAAACCATTAGGCCGATTATGCCCAAAATCGAACTCAACTCTCCCTTTCGGATACGAAACCTACACTGAAAATTGCAAGTCCCTATCTCCTTTCGTTCGAAAGTTATCGCGGCAACGGTCACCCATCTACTGAACTCACACAAGAATGCTCGAATCTCCAACAATATTTAACCGATCGTACTAAAACTTGAAACTTGGCAGTAGAGTTAGGTTATGAAGGCTCTTGAAAAAATCTCAGCGATTTCAAACGATTAGTTACTGATATATAGAATTTTTTTTTTTTATTTTCAATGATTTATTAAAAATTTTCTACAAATGCTATCCCCACCAAATTTTGCAAACATTTCCGCGTTGGCATTCTACAACTAATAACCATGTTTGAATTCAATCGGTTCAGTATTTTTCGAGTTAATGAGGTACAAAAAACCACCAAATTTCAGAAAATTTCAGATGGCTATAACTCTAAAACCGTTTGACCGATTATGCTCATAATCAAACTGAAATGTCGCGTTCTAGTGCAGATCCTAACCTGAAAACTTGAAGCCGCTATCTCTTTCCGTTCTCAAGTTATCGTGACAACAAAAATATTTTTCAATAATTTTTTAATAATTTTCTAGCCATACGATTCGCACAAAATTCCACAAACGTGCTTAGGTTCATATTCTACAACTACTCACCAATTTTAAATTCGATCGGATTTATGAAAACAAAATTATTACTCGGAAACCACTGGGCCGATTATGCCCATTAACGAACTTGTCCGTCGTATGGAGATGCGCCACCCACCCTGAAAATTTCAAGTCGCTAGCTTGTTTCGTTCTCAAGTTATCGTGGCAACGGCAGGACGGCCGGCCGGACAGAATCAAATTTGACATCGAATTCTTCATTGGGGAGTCGAACTTAATCGTTTGAGACCATTTTCGTCAAAAAATTCGAAAATTACAGACATTTGTGCAAAATGATAACGCGATGTTCCCCAGAACATACGCGCAAAAATGAAAAACACTGAATATAGAATATATGCATCTATGTTACGTAGTATAGAGCTCTATGCCCCAGCACTAGCCTAGATAATCTGTGATAACTGATAATAGCATTCCCAATATCACTTTAGTCATTTTTCCTCGAACTTAACCACGCAAACCAGGTTAACTTTCCTATGACGTCACGGTATACTTCGGTTTACTTTTGAATGTTAACAGATGTTCGTTTGAAGTGTTTGAAACATTTGAATATCGCGCTTATTATCTTCTTAGCTATTTCCCAATTTGTTTTCTAGTTCTTGAACATACAGTGAGAATAGATGTGACAAATTTATTGGTTCTAGAATGCATGGAGGATTCGGATTGTACCGCAATCTTCTTTAGCGGCCATCAATTCAAGGCGAATAAATTTTTTCAACATCTCGATTGCAAATTCTGGTAGATGATGAACATTTCAGAATGCCCATTGTAGATGATGATTGATGTATACCATCAAAAGAGTAGTGGATATTGTAGTTGCTTATTGTTTAATTTTTGTTTGGACAATAATGATGTGACTGAAGAACAATTCCAAGAACCAAGCACTTTTGATCATTTCCAACATGCGGAATATGTAGATGTTAATGGAGCAACAAAAAGATAAAAATTATGAATTGAAATAAACTCATTTATGTTTTCGGTGTTTTTTATTGTTACATATAACAAACAACGCAAAGTTATATTCTATGAAATGCACAACAAATTATAAATTTAAATAAACTCCATATAAAAACGATGTGGTATTTAAAATATCTCCGTGATGAGAAGTCAGTCAGATTCTGATGAAATAGGTCTTTTTCGTTTCCTAGACCTAGAAATTTTATACATTTTATTCTTTCAAGATCTTCAATAGTCTTTTTTTTGTTCCAGTTGTTTTTCCATAAAATAAGTTTGCTCATGAATAGCTGCACAAATTTTATTAGTAGTTCCTTGCTGAATAGCATTATTTTTTCATTACATTCTGTAATTTTATTTATAATATCAGTTTTTGTTTGTACCTTCGTCCTTTTTTTCTCAAGACCAGATGAATTTGGTATACATGTTGTTGATGTCTCATATATGGGAGCATCAATCTCACCTGCATCAACAATTACTGTTGGTTTTGGGGTTCTAGATATGGTAGGTATCTGAAATGTCTCTCAACTGTACTTTATCTTCTATTTCTGGTGCTCTCCTAATGCGAATACGGCCCTCTTTATCGGCAGAGTCCACTGTCGGGCCAGTATCCTGTTTCATTTTATAAAAATTATATTCAATTAGGTATTCTTCATCTGTAACAGAAAAGTTCTACTTCAGATACGAAAAAATTAGATGAATTAGCCACTTACCTATTTTCGGCAAGTCGATTACATCTTTTTTATCAACAATCTGCTATTTTACTTCATTCACGTAAACTTCGTACGAATCCATTGTACCTCTGATTTCTTCATTTTCCTCCCTTAATACAAAGCAAACATAACCTCCAAAAAGATAACCCGGCCAAACTACCTCCGTGAGTTGGTTTATGTGGTTGGTTAACTCTTACGTCATAGTTTGGAATACACTTCGAGGAATATTGGGTGGTTAACTTATTTCTAACCTGGTTTGTATGGTTAAGTTCGAGGAAAAATGGCTTTTATACAAACTGCGATTTGGAATAACCCCGCGCCCGTGAAATCACAACGACACCCATCCCTAATGATTGCCCCTGAGTTGTGTTCATAGACAAGAGATATATATAGATGGGCCACTCTCGCCTTATTTTGGTTCGTGGAACACTAGCGGTACGTCGCGGGCACCTCAAGAAATACATCCGAGCGGGAAATTCAAATGTACTTCGCATTATAATATCCTATATTCTATTTTAACATATTGTTCCAAAACACTGCCAAACACCAAATAGACGATAATTCGTCTAACACCTGGCTTTTGACAATGTTTTTGGAACCATGGTTTTAGTTCTAATGGAAAGGAAATAAATGAAATCCCAAAACTTTTAATAAAAGTATTTATTCAGATTCATGAATTGAAGTTGTTCATTTGATGTGAACTAATTATTAGAAGAATTATTAAATAATATATATAAAAATTAAAAATACATCTCGAATCATTTAGAAGAAAAGAGAAAATTAAATGTGAAATATAATATAAAAAATGGATAGCAGTAAGTATATTATGTACAACGCAATGTGGAAGATATTCTCTTCATGAAATCTTCTCTAATCTATAGCTTTGAATATGAAAGAGCTATCAAATAAATGATTGCAAAATTTTTAGTATGCATTTACAAGGACAAAATCAAATGTGAAATAAAGTATAAACAAGAGCACCAAAAATGGATATCATTACGCAAGTACAACGAAATGTGGAAATATATTATACATTAAAATAATCCATTATCTTGAATATGAAGGAGCTAATGAATTATCACAATATTTCCAATATACATTTAGAAGGACAAAACCAAATGTGAATTATAATATGAAAAATGGATAATGTGGAAAACATTTCGTACATGAAAATGCAGTCACAAATTTATACATTTCCATAGCCTCTGGGAAAAAATCAAATATGAAATATAGTAGATATAGATATTGAATCAATTCTAATATTATGTATTGAATCCATAATATTAGAATTGATACCTGTACTGAAATTTACTGAATGCAATAATTTTGACAAAGTTTTGCTGGATGGAACCGCAAAAATGTTGCTGAGTAGTTTGTATCCCTTAGGGCTATTTTTAAATGATGTCAAAAAAAGAATTTTCTCATCTAAAGTACAGCACCTTCCTCTGGGTTTCAGGTTTTTACACCTTATTTGAGACAAGAGAAAATTAAAGGTTGGTGTGTTCATCGAGTGGCTGAGCGGTTCATGAGAATGGCAAGCATTCTGTAGCTCTTTCACTACAAATTTCAGGCCTTTATTCTTTTCAGCAATCCTTCCCACTTTACGTGCAGATCAGTGGCAATTTTGTAGTATTCCCTAGCGTCTGGCGATACCTTAGAGAATCGTGTCCTTCTGGTTTTTCCTGAAGAGAAAATTATAACAATTCAATTTTATATAATCAAAAATCATTCAAGATTAGTAAATAAAATAAGTTATTTGGGGTAGCAGGAATTACAGGTTCAACTTCAGACTCATATTCTACCTCAAGCACATCTTGGACATCTAGGAATAGATATTCAAATAAGAAAAATCATCAAGCATTTTATATCATGCATAATATTAACATATCACATTGAAATTTATAACTTTAAATGAAATAGTATCAATAAATGGAAATCTTACATGAACATGAAGGTCCTGCTTGCACTGGTGTGGAACCATTTCCGATAATATAATCTGGATCTATTAAAAGAAATTCAAATATCAATGAATTGCTTTAATTTTACAAGAAAGCATGGTTAGTAAGTATTTCAGATAGGTCGAGAAAACAAGTTTTTGAATCTACACATTCTAATGAGGTAGTGTGCAAGCTCCTGCAACTATAATCATTCAAGATATGAACAATAAAATGGAAAAAATTCATTTACCTTGTACTCCAACATCCATCGTCAAGCCTCGAGTAGGAAAGGCAACAGGTCGTACAATGAATTGCTCCTTAATATTTATTACAATGTTGGATGGATCAAAATGACTGGAACAAATTCGATGATGTCCGTACACTAAAATTGCAGCCCTAGTCAGCATCAAGGCGTCCTATTCTTTCCAGCCATATTTTCCAAACCTGAAAATGATGACATAAAAGTTTTTTGGATATATCAAAGTATCAATAAATTAATCACAATTAAGTACTTCATTGCTCATACATGTACACAAATAAGATCCTTCAGCCTTAAACAATCATATGCAAGGAAACAAAAGAGATTAAATATGGATGTTCCATTTTCTATTCGTATTTTGTTCTGTTAGTGTTTGTATAAGTGCTTTTAGTGGGTATTTTCTGGCCCTTTGGTAACTATCTTTTTGATGAAACACATTCAAAGTGTCTTGTAAGTCCTTGAGTCGTTTGAAACAGTTTTTATTCAGTACGCAATAAAGTATTAAAAATACATAAAAACGAACTTACCTCATCATCTTTAGGAAGCCTGTGCAACCTACTCCTGTTCAAACAGTCTTTCCTGTCTTTCACTATACAGCTAACCATCTTTAAAAACAAAACCAAAACTACGCAAAACAGAACACTTTATAATTTCAACAACAAGCAATCTCCAAATTGAAAATGAATTGAAACAAGTCGGCAGCGAACAGCTGTTAAACCATCACGTGACCCACAAAACGCGGAGGAAGAGACATCTACAAAATTTCACGGGCACCTCGCGAACTATATTACTCTGCCCAGACTTTAGTGAGAGAGTTTCCACCCCATGGTTGTGTTCGAAAATTAACTCCACGGAGTAGAGTAGAGTTTTTGAAGGTTTGACAGATTTACTCTAGAGTTACTCTGATGGCGTATTCCATTGGTAGAACTCGTGCGCACTGAGTGCATGAATCGTATTCCATTGGGGAATTTCGTCAAGCATTTTGACACATTTTGACGTCCAGTGCAACATTTTTTGCACTCAGTGCGTGCTCAGTGCAGCACTGGTGCTGCCCACAGAACATATAATATAAGAAGTGCTACCTGCCTTGTAAACTGTGCGCAACAGTAGTGACATTTATACAATGGATTAGAGAGAGACAAAATAAGTGGAAGTTATTCCATTATGGTTCTAGGGGGTGTCCGCTTGTTGAAGTATATGTCATTTTACAAAAGTATCAGAATGGTGCTCTGTGGTTCGTTTTTTAAATGTTCGGAATTTATATTATTCTGTGTTCGAAAAGAAATATTCTTCAAAATGAAACAAAGCTTTATAAACAATAATTTCTTTATTAAAATAATTTTTACAATTGCATATGTATTAAATATTCCATTAAAGAATAAAACAAATACATTTATGCCTTACAGTTTTTCGAATGTGAATATAATTTAGGTAGCAGTTTTCTAAAACAAATACAGTAGAAATCGGTTATAGCGACATCGAAAGTACTGCATGTTTAGGACGCTATATCCGATAGTCGTTATAAGCAATGTACTATGTAGGTGTAGGGATCTCACCAGGACCTTACCCTTTAGTCGTTATAACCGGTTTCTACTGTAAGTACAATTTGCTTTTAGAGAAACTAAAATCCATGACACAATTCAATGAAACAAACAAAATTTTTGACCAACCACAAGTCTTAGATTATTCCAAAATTAGAATCCAAATTGGAATTTAGTTTACGTTATTTCAAGTTCTTGGAGATATAATTACCAAATTCCCCAACAATATCTGAATCAAATGTCTATTACAGTTTGATGTTTATGAATTAAAGATAAAAAAATATTTGTGCGTCAAGACTCATTCACAACGGTCTTTCAAATATCATTATGATCAGAATTGTCACTTCACTAAATCACAATAACACTGATTCATCTAAGGAGGGGAAGAGGCATCCACAGTCACAATAGACTGTCAAAATCAGGTAGAATCCATCAATGTAGGATAGGACCGTCAATATCACACTTTACTGAAAAAAGAAACAAGTATCATTTTTACATATCAAGTAATAGAAGATGAGTTTTGAAATATAAATATTTCTGATCAATTTGGTCAGATAGATCATAATAGGTTGGTTCTATCAGAATTAAGTTAATGTATAATCCTGGTATATCCCCTATCGTTCCTAAAAAAAGGCTCCTCAGTAAACTATTCACGTTATTTGCAATAGTCGAATTTAAGCGAGTAACTGGAGCAGAGCGGTTAAGACCAATCTCTTCCTAAACATAACCGATCGGTTATAATAGCAAGGGATTGGTCCTATACGCTCTGTTCCAATTGCTCGCTTAATATCTTTGTGAATTTTGGGCTGGAATCGCCAGACATCGTCATTGTGTGAGTTCATCATCTGAGAATTATTAGACGGTGATGGTTGATTTTAAGGCTGGAATTTCCTGACATAGTCATGCCCATTGTATGAATGAATCACTTGAGATGATTGAAGCACAGCCTTTTTGTTCAGATGATCCTATAGACAGAGAGCGGTATTTTTGAAATCCGATACTGAAAAATGATCAACACATAAGCGAAAATAGTAATATGTTTGCTAGGAAATATTTAACGAATATCATTCCAAGTTTTCAGGATGGAGGGGTCTTTGTGGAAGATTTTTTGCAAACAGGAGATCTATGAATTTTTGCAAGAAAGATATTAACAAGAATACTTACCATCTTTACGGAACAATGAGCAGCTGAAACTGAAACTTATCTTCACATGGGCGTTATATTTATTCTTAGTATAACAATACATTAGTGTTCTGCTAAAACGAAAATTATTGCCATTTGCAACAAACGCACAAACTAGAAAATCTCACGTACATCTTGTCAACAAACAGCTTTGCCACTTTTATTTCTCTTTGTCAATTGTCATGTCATTCATCCATTTGAACCTATCTACGACATACGACATACTTCAAAATAAATGTCAAAATAAGTGGAAACGTATGTCTTGTTTGTTGCCGCTTTTCCCACTGTCGCTTCACCCCCGTGGTGCTGCCAATGGAATACGCCATAACTAGTGTTGTGAGTGTGGAAAATGTCTTAAATACTCCTCTGATAAATACTGAAAAATGTCCGAAAATTATCATTACATCTAAAAACAGTCGACATTTAGAGTTTTTTAGTATTTATCGACATTATCGAAAATGTCTGGATAAATATCATAAATTTCTTTTCTACTTAAGAATTGTTTGACAATTTTCATTTTTGTCCGTTATTTATTCTTCTTTTCTACTTGGATCGATGATGCTTAACGATCTGAGATGCCAATTATACAATTTTTTTTCAAGCAGTTCATTTTTTTTCTACTTGGATTGTAAATTCTTAACGATCTGTGAACCAATTGGGAAATTATACAAAGTTTTTTTTAACAAGTTTATTTTTATTATTGCGCGTATGTTCTGGGGAACATCGCGTTATTTAACAGTCTAATTAAACCGATTTTTCTAATACTAATTCTCAGGGCCGTCGAGAGGGCGGTATAGCCGGTACAAATTACCGGGGCCCGGGCTCGAGCTCGAGCAACAAGAATTTTTTCATTGTTAATTATAATTACATAAAACGGAACAGCGTATTAAGTCCATGTTAGAAAAAATATGATCAATTGATATTTTTTGGGCGCATGTTCTAGGGGAACATCGTCCTATCATTTCGTCCAAATGTCTGTAATTTTCGAATTTCGAGCTGAAAATTGGCTAATAGACTAATTCGGACTCCCTGATCACGAATCCGGTGTCAGATTTTTGGGTGCCGTCCGGCAGGCCGGCCGGCCTTCCGGCCGTAGGCACGATAACAGGAGCACCGAAGGTCCTATCGACTTCAAACTTTCAGGGTAGGTTTCTGATCAAAATGCGAGTTCGTTAACGGGCAAAATCGGCCGGACGGTTTAGGAGTTATAGATATTTAAAATTTTGAGGTTATTTCCCTGATATTTCAGGAACTAAAGAAGATGTTGAATCGACACTAGGTAGTCAGTTCGAGGATATAAACGCGCAACTTTTGGCAAAATTCTGTTATGATCGAAATGTTGGTAATTTTTAAAAAAATATTTCTTTTAATTTTTTCGAAAAAAAAATTTTTTTTTCGTGAACTATTCATCAGATTGCAACAAAAACTTGTACTAACGTCAATTGTAGTATTTTGCAACATTGTGCAAAATTTTGGCTCTATACGATTTCAATTTCTGGAGATATAAGACAAAATGTGTCAAATTTCCTGGGTCTCTCTCAGTATTTTCATCGATTATTATATAATAATCAATAATATTAAGGTATTCAACATGATACTGCTTTTTTTTCTTTACTGGTCAGTACGGGCCACAAGGAAGATGAACATGCGCACAATAGCTCCTGTCCACAGGGCTTGAACCAATTTTTCTTTCCTGATTTCTTGTACATTAAAAAAATCAAAATGTTCAATGATTTTTATTTTGGAAGGCATATCCTAATCTTATTATACGGTAAAGTAACACCATCGGGGGGGCCCGTATTTTTGGTATGTACCAGGGCCCGCCGAAGCTCTCGACGGCCCTGCTAATTCAGAACCTGTCTCCTGTCCTTTATCTCTGATACTCAATAAAATAACACGATAATAACTCATTCAAGTTATTTGTTATTTCCAAATTGACCATGAAAAATTTCTTAAAATGCCTCAAATTGTCCTGATATTTTAACTTAACATGTGACGATTGTCATATTTTTCCGCAATGTCCGTAAATACTTAAATACTCAAAATGCTCGACCTTGGGGGAAAGTTTCGGACATTTTTCCAGGATATTTGTCCCTTACTTAAAAACTCGAGTATTTCACATCACTAGCCATAACACTGACACTGACAGAAGGTGCCAATATCGGAAAATAGGTTATGTTGGTTTAAGAAAGATCCTATTATTATTGTTTTCTTCACATATATGTAACTCTAATCATAAATATATATTGTGAGCATTACAAAAACTATTAAATTACATCACAAAACATTCATAAAACAGTTAAACAAAGATACTAGATTTTCCTTCCCATGAGTTATGTCAATTTTGACAGGAGTAAAATGAACTCCGAGTCGAATACTCCGACTTTTCGAACGACAGTCACAGAGTAAAATTTACTCAACCTTTCAGTTTTCGAACGCACTGGAGTAAATATTACTCTACGGAGTTAATTTTCGAACAGAACCCTGTAGCTCGTTTGCCCGTTTGGAATTCTGCACGACCAAACAAAAATTGTTAGAGCTCATGCGCAAAGCATCCGAATTTTTGTCATTTCCCGAAGATAAGTCAAAGTCAAATATTTTCATCCATCTTTGTCGTTCGTAGAAACATTTTAGCTAAGTTTAATTTGCTGTTTTTCACGGAAAACAATAAATAACTTCATAAGAAAAGTGTTTCTCTCGCAGTACAATAGTACATTATTCCTTTTGAATTCCAAGTTGCGTGTTCAGTGCGAAATTAAGATGAGCGACAAAAAATGTAAGTATCCCCGAGTTGGCTGGAGACTCTTGAATCTAGTATTCAATTAAACGGATATGAATCCGTGTCTGAATGGCGTTTCTTTTACCTCGAAAATGTCCGACAATATTGTTGTTGAAAAATCAGCCTGATGTGATTGTGATCTTGCATAATAAATTGCAGGATGTTCTAATCAATACTCTCAGTTTATCTTTGTCTTATTCATATAAATCGGATTTTCTCACTCAGTCAGGTCTTTAAATAGCCTTGCCCTAGTTGCAATACTGCAGTATTTTGTTAGGTATTTAAATATGCCATGTAATTTAGGGCGAATATATGATGTCAAATTGTTATTGCAGCATCTTCTATAACAGATCCAAAATGGGGAGCCCACCGGACATCTTTGGACTTACTTGGACCTCAAAGAAAACAGTACATATTCATTTTCATGTGTTTTATACAGTGGCTGATGCTTGTTGGTTATATACCCGCTCAACGATTTTACCTACACTAGATTATTGGTTGGGATTGTCACAACAGTGCACTTTTACAGTTAATGCATAATCTTCATTTTTCCAAACGTTTCTCTTAGCTCTTGGATGTTTCTTGATGTTTACTACAGATGGTGTACACTTTCCCATGACAATTTTCGGGGAACGTAATGATGTAGGAACGAGCAAGACATTTTTCAGTTAATTTTTGTCGATAAAGTATTGTTTGAACAAAATAATTACCATGCTTATGAAGAATGCTGAATCTGCATTTGGTTTAGTATTGGGAAATGGGACAATTTTCTAGTCAGGCATCTGCACATGTCCAAGATCGTCAGGGATAGAATGTCTATTTGTACTTAAAATCCTCAGGTGATATCCAGCAAAAACTACTTAAATATAGATATTTCTTGTCTTAGCAAAGTATACTAAGAAAAAGTTGCCTAATTCTATGCCTCCCTCATCTGTACTGGAAACAATTAAACTTGACATTTGAAACTGATTTTTACATATACATATTGTTTTGCTGATTAAGATGAGCATCTCTATCTTTAAAAGGTGAATTTAAGCAAAATTTTAGGCTCTACTCTGCTATTAACCCAGATTCCGATTTTAGGATATTTGTTCCTATTCGAGGCCTTTCTAAATATTTTATCAACAGTACTTCAGGGTGTTTTCCCTTGGCTTAAACAATAGTATACCCCAGGCTGATTTTTTATTCTTTCTTTTCTTGCCAAAAATTCCCAGGAATTTGCTTAAGTTTTCATAAGCATTTCCTCCTACAGTAAAACCATCTTTCATTGAAACATTTCCTTATTGGAAATTGAATGAAAGGGAATTTTATTATCCTTCAAGGAGTGGTGCCCTAAATACAGCTTTAGGTCGTCCCAGTAAAGTAATGACGTCATTCGAACATCTGTTCCGGATTTCCTGATTTTCTCGAACATTTCCGGCCTTTCGGCCACCTTGCGCATGCGCCGTGACCTTGTTTTCCCGAACGGAATCGATACCAGGAAATTTTCCTGGCTACTGTTGAAAGGTCAACAGGGATTGTTCGGCATATTGACGTCAATATGCCAGGAAGTTACTGTTCACTAGCTTGATACTTATACAGGGTGGTTGGTTTTGTATGCTTAAGAGAAACGTTAGACATAAAATACGTTCAAATATTAGTTTTTCAAAAACACAAGACAGAACTGAGAAGAGTTGCAACAAATCGTATTACCGAGGTATTTATACTGCCCTTAGTGCCTGAAAAACTTTGGCAAATCAAGATGTACTCTTGAAGCGCAATCTCTTGAGAAAGTCAACAGCCAAAACGCTTTTATTGGATACCATAAAGGGAGTTTGCAAATGTGATTGTTTCAAAGGGAGGTAGAACTCGGTAAAATAAACATCGTATAAGAAATTGTTCATACAAAAATTGCAAGATAGCCATCATGACGAACTTGAACCTACTTGGTGGACTGAAAACGCGTCTACGAATCATATGTAGATATTTCGTGAAACGTAGATTGTTCACCAATTTTTGTAGCCCTTTGATCTAATTAATCGAAAAATGCACACAATTTTCCCGAATTTCTTGTAGTAGTTAAACAAGTTTCAAATAGTACACAAAAGGAAATGTGGACTTTCGAATAACAAAAATTTATGAAATGTCGAGAAAATTTGTCTGTGTATCCTGAGGTAGCCCCAGAAAAAAAAAAGTTTCACACAATTCTCCTAACTTACTTAAGCGCTTATGAGGGGTCTCCTTGGGAAAGACCTTGCAGGGTTAGTATAATAATATCAATCAATTCATTTTGGTTACTGACCAAGCCACATACAGAGTTAATTCAGTGAATCATATTTATAACATGCATTTTCAATGGATAGAAGATTGTTGTATGACAAACCTATTTACAACAGAGACTTTTCTTGAATATTTTGGTTCGGCTTATCGGGCTATTATTGTTTCAAGCTCGGACGTCAAGTGAAGTTTTCTTCAATTTTCTTCGGATTGTCTGAATTACTCCAAAATTTCTCAACCTTGTCCAACAGGACAGCAATAGGATCGATTTTATTTGTCACATTTTTGAAAGTGAACGAGGTGACGATCTTTGGTGAAATGCTTAATTTAGCCGAATTTACCCTCTACTAGTGCAGTCGTTCAGTGTAAGGTTACACGGTCAATCTGGCATCTGTTTTGTCTGACATCAATCATGGATTGATGTCAGGTTCGGCAGAAAAATCATAGAAATGTGACAACTGTCCTGCGACTGTTGTTTCTGCCGAACGCGGCCATTGTATACGCTTAGACTGATGCTAAGGAATGATGGCCAGATTGATGTCAGATTGATACCAGATAGACCGTGTAACCTCCGTCTAACACGCAGCGAGAGCGTTCGCTTCATAGAAGGAGGTTAGACGGTCAATCTGGTATCAGTTCAGTCTGACATCAATCATGGGTTGATGTCAGATTGACGGAAAACTGATTGTACACGGGTAGACTGATGCTCCGGAATGATGGTTAGATTGATGCCAGATACCAGATTGACCGTGTAACTTCCGCCAGAGTGTAATTGAAAGAGATGGCCAATCTCTCCCTCACTTCAACACACGGTCTGGGGCCCTATTCTCGACCATTCGCAATTTGCACGATCGTTCGCATCTCTATAGTAATATATAGCATATGCGACCGATCGTTAAAATTGCGAATGGTCGAGAATAGACCCCCTGGCTGATCGCTCGTTTGTTCTTTACCGTTCTGATGGCCGAACTCACCTATCACTGTCTGCCAGTGAGGATTTTTTCAGCAAGGTTCCTACTTATAACCCGGTTATTGACAACGGTTTGTCATAAATGTCGAAAGTTGATCTCCCACTGCAAATGTCTAAACAAATCTCATCGATAAAATTAAAACATGTGGGAAAGCCCTGTGAGCAGGGGCTTTGGCGCTCTTGCCAAACTACTAGCGAGTAATTATTCAAACTTGAATAATTCGAAATCTCGAATCACTGGCGAATTTTTCATTGGGACAATTTGCCCAACCTACTCGAAAATGTGCTTCCTATATACCAGGTGCGTAATATGATGGATTTAGTTCTTGAAATCCGATAATTTGCAAATTTTATACAACTTTTTGTTGAATGGCTTATTTTAATGAGTTCTACATACTTGTCAAAAAACATGACCTATCCCAAATTTTCAATATTTGTTGCGTATAAGGTTTCGAGTATCACAACTCTGATTTTTTAGCGTCCTTACGTACTCTGATAATCGGTTAAAATTTCAACATTTTAGCGAGGGGTTAGTAGCGATAACGGAAGTTCCCGTCCGAAACCGCCATGTTTGCGACCGGTTACAATTTTCATGACTGGGTCCATGAGGCGAGTTACTGGGAGTTGACAGCAATTCCCTTGAGAGCGTTTCCCTTCATTTGAGTAGTGCTATTATAACTGCGGCTATATTGAATGTAATACATTTAAAAAAGTGGGAAAGCCCTTTCAACAGGAGCTTTGGCGCTCTTGTTCAAACTTTGACGAATCATATCTCCGAAAGTATTGGTTTCTCAGAGTTGGGAATGATATCAATGGATTCTTATGATAAAACTGCATCATAAAAAATTAAATTCAAAACGTAGGTCCATGACTTACCTCATATGTTGGATTTACATACATCAGCAAATTAGGATTAGACAGGATTCTATGAAATCATGAAATTACGATTAATTATTGAAATTTTGAAAAGTCATATCCCCGGAAGTATTAGTTTGTTAGAGTTGACAATGATATCAATGGATTATAATGAGGAAACTGCAATTAAAAAAAAATGAATTTGACATTTTTAATGTAAAAAAGATTTTTTTTTCGTTAATCCGAAACCAACAATTTTGCCCAATAACGAACTTAACCGAGATATGTATCTCCCAAACCTACTCAATTTCAACTGTCTAGTTCATTCCGGTCGAGAGTTGTCGTGTTAACGGACGGACAGAATGCTCATTTAATCTTGATAAATAAACTTTTATTTGAATTTAATTTCCTTTATGATGCAGTTCTATCATAAGAATCCATTGATATCATTCCCAACTCTTGGAAACGAATACTTTCGGAGATATGATTTGTCAAAGTTTGAACAAGAGCGCCAAAGCTCCTGTTCACAGGGCTTTCCCACTTTTTTTTAAATTTCATTACTTTCAATATAGCCGCAGTTATAATAACACTACCCAAATGAAGGGAAACGCTCTCAAGGGAATTGCTGTCAACCACCAGTAACTCGCCTCATGGACCCGGTCATGAAAATTGTAACCGGTCGCAAACATGGCGGTTTTGGACTGTTATCGTTTCTAACCACTCGCTAAAATGTTGAAATTTTAACCGATTATCAGAGTACGTAAGGACGCTAAAAAATCAGAGTTGTGATACTCGAAACCTTATACGCAACAAATATTGAAAATTTGGGATAGGTCATGTTTTTTGACAAGTATTGTAGAACTCATTAAAATAAGGCATTCAACAAAAAGTTGTATAACATTTGCAAATGATCGAATTTCAAAAACTCAATCAATCCTATTACGCTCCTGGTATATAGGAAGCACATTTTCGAGTAGGTTGGGCAAATTCTCCCAGAGAAAAATTCGCCAGTGATTCGAGATGATAAAAGCAACGTCCTTATAAAGATGCCATAGTTAACACATTTTTTCTAGAAAATTAATTGCTGGGGATCAATTTTTCTCACAGCCAGAGATATGGATAAGACATGCATGTTATGAATATTATTCACTTCATTCAGATAATTGTGGCCTAGATTAGACTGATTAGAGGTTGTCGTTTGGCCTTGGGGAAGCCATGCTGTAGTGCGACATATGATGATTTCACTGGTAGACTTGACTAATGAGCGCCGGTAGCTTATTTGTAGAGCGTTGGACTAGGCACCGTAAGGTTCCAAGCTCAATCCCGGGCTAGTCAGACGTAAGCTGCCATCATTTACTATGGGATTAAAAAAAAATAAAAAATTAACAGTGCTGTGCCTAAGGTAGAGTAGGACCACAGTAAGAAAACCTACAGATAACAGAACTGATTCTCCTTAGGCTCCCTCAAGCTTAAGAGCTCATGAGAGGTCTCCTCGGAAGACCTAAGAGGCTCAGTATACTCCGATCAACCTATGGGTGTATGTATCAGCAGAGTGAGTTGCGTTTGTGCAAACACATTGCATTGGCCAACTGTGTGCCGCCCTGTGGTTTCAGCTGCCGATTCACATATCCTATAAATAACAGAATATTCTTCTTACGTAGATGGTGCTCACATCGCAATGGCCATTGAGAAGCCAAGTCAGCAGCCTTCGTTCGTTCGTTACCAAAGATATGGTGAGTTGCGCAATGATTATGCTCGTATCTTGAGTGAGGTTTATAAAATGCGACAAGTGATGTTTTGAACGTAGGTCTACCCAATGTGTGCGCACAAAACCAACCGCCTTATAAACGTATGTCATAGGATTACTGGGTGTCATTAGTCTGTAGTTTTCTATTCAAGCTATGAATAAAAATTTTGGATAAAGTGCATTGTTGTATCAATTAACGTAGCTGAAGATGTATAAAATATCTCAGTGGTCCAACATTAGACGATTTGTGGTCTATTCACTGCATGATGTACAAAAAATATGTAACTGAAATCTATAGAAACTTTGATAATTTCTGTAATAGAGGACGAGGCTGTTCTGAATAGACAATATCCCTTTTTATCTAGAAGTTTTTGAAGAACATTAAATATTTGATAAAAAGGCGAAAATTCTACAATAAAGGTTGGTGCAAAAATTATGGCGATAATTTAATTTCTATGCTTGTTGCTGGGATTAAGTTCATCGTGGTATGCCAACACCTCCTACACTGAGACCCAGTCATCAAAACTAATATGGCCGCTAACATGGATAGAGAAAAGGTGGTAAATTCAAAAGTTGAATTATAGGATTTTTCACATGTTCAAACAAATTGCTGAATTATACATGCCATGCAATAATGCAATGATTTTATTTAATAGCATTAGGAATCTTGACAAAAATAGCAGTAACATCATGATACTGAAGTGATGCCCTAGGACTACGTTCAATAAGTGCTACCACTGTGATTAAAAATTTGTTGACTAGTTTCACATTCTGCTTTTCAATTGATGTTGGATATAAAGATATAGTAGGTCTACCAGTTATTTCTTATATTTTTCAAACGATGAACTGAATCGACAGCATAAACAAACGGTATTTTATTATCAGAAGGATGTTTATATAAAATACAACAATAATGTCATTTCTCGCATCTCAGTCACCATATACTCCCAATCTCGGTCTTGCAAACCTCTCCTGTCCATAGCTTCCTGAACTCCCTCCCTCCACGTTCTTCTGGATCTTCCTCTTCTTTTTTATATTATATTACGGAGGAACTCAATTGAGGACTTTAAATGGCCATCTCTCGTCACTCATTCTTGACACGTTCCCATTGTAGCGTTTTTGCTTCAATTGTGTCTCTAATATCTGCATCAACACGCACTCTTAACAACAGATATTATCTCCTCATCCCTGACTCGGTTCTGTAGCTGTAACGTTCCTTTTTGACCCGGGCAGGGGTTTGTTTATATTTTGCTTGCGATAAGGTTGTCGTTTGTATTGACATTAAATTTGAGGTTGAATCTCAATAGTACCAATCGACGCTAAGGATGTATTCTAGGAGCCGAATGAGTTGGCAATATTGTTTAGTTTGGTCAGAGTCTGCGTCGGTCAGATGAGATCGTCCATTTTGTGAAGGTTCGACGAAGAAAGCATAGGTTATACGCATTTTCGAAACTTTGTAAGAATTATTGACATCTTCTTAGTTGGATATAGTTTCGAAAATCGAATTAGGAGTGAGGGTTACATTGGTTTGATTTGGAAAGATAACAGGTAACTTTAGCTTGTCTCGAAAGAGGATTTAAAGACCTTTTGCAAATCCAAGTTGACCTCGTGAACGATCTTGGCGACTTTGACAGAACATTGCTGTGTGCTTGAAGAATTATTTGGTGGAGGCATGGCCATATCTAGTTTTGAAGCAAACTTATACAGGAAAACCCCGAATATCAGGGGTTTTTATGTTAGGAAGAGTAGCACTGAGGCATTCGAGTATATACAAGGTGGTCCATAAGTAACGCTGTGAGAGCCAACGCAGGGTTGGAGACTACAAGCACCGAGGGAAGGAGGACATTATTGCGAGACCATCGCCGTAATACTACGTTCAGGAATAAGCATAGAGGAGAGTACCAGGATACCTGGGGGGTTGACGGAATAGGAATAATCAGCACGCAAGTTATAGGAAATAGATCTTCGAAATATATCTTATACATATACTATATACGACCTGAACAGAATATCATTAGATTATATAAATTATTGTTGTTGTTAAGCGGAAATTGGGGAAAGATTTGTGGTAATCATATATGATCATAGATGAGAAACGAGGATGCGCCTGAGCTCAAGCGACGCGTATTTGAATCAAGGAAAAATATCTACGTACAATTTCCGCCACCCTTATCCAGGGTTACACAGTAGTTTTTTTTTGTTGAATCTAAAGATCTGGTTTGTAAGCTGCTGGAATAAATTGTTTATTTTTAGCGTGAATATTCTTTTGGTGAATTAAGGAATTATTACATTACGCTGGGGTATCTGAGAGAACAAATTTACCTGGCGCCCATTTACTAGGTTCCCTTTTTGGAATCCACTCCCATCTCCACTGGAGCTAGACCGCGGATCCCCGAGTTCTAGTAGCTCCGAATTTAACCGCTGCGACTTGGGAACAGTCGTTAGTCGTTGTATAGCGTTAGTCTAGAGCAGCGCATCCAATATCCCATCTCATTCGCTTTCATATTATTCTTAAGTTACGTTGTCATTTCCCATGCCTTGGCTCCATATTAGACACTCCATATTCTCTATTTAGCTTTTATAGATTTTTCTTTTGATAACATTTCTTATTTACGAACTCCAAAGTACGCCATTCAGTTATTTCGTAATTAATCCTCCTTTGTGCGATCCTTTTCTTTATTTCCCTTTCACTGGATCCGTTTGCTGTGAGGGGTACTCCGAGATAGTCATATTCATCTAGGTACTCCCTGTATTATTTCATCTCGCAGGATAAAGGTAGACGCTCACTTAGGCGAAGCGTCGCGAACGGAAGAGGCGCGTCGTTTATCGCCCAAGAAGTTTACATTGAATTCAATGGAGAGCCGCTCACTTAGATGAAGCGAAGAGAAGGGGCGAGTCGGTTGACGCGCGAATGATCTTCGAAGCAACTAGGAGTCGTTTCTCCTAACGCTTCGCCCAAGTGCGCGGTCTCAGGCGAATAGAAGAGTCAAAATTGCATTCCTGATCCGTGTTATATAGTCAGTCAGTGGTAGTTTTCAGTAGGAAATGCTTGCTGTTATGAAGGGTTTCCCAATAAGAGGTGTCATTTTGATATTCAAAGGAAAATGCCATTTTTCAATATAAATGATCGGATGTTTATTTCATTATAAAGAAGAAGCTATGCCATTAATAGTGGAAAATAACATCAGGCAAATTACCACCACGACCACGCTTACAGGACCGTATCCTTTCAATTATATTTTCCATAACCAAATCGCAGAGTGGCGGCCCTATGTCCTCGATAGCCTCACGAATTCCATCTTTGAGGTCTTGAATCAACGCTGGGCTATTGGCGTAGACCTTCTCTTTCACGTGGCCCCAAAGGAAGAAGTCGCAAGGTGTTAAATCACAAGATCTCGGTGGCCAATTGTGATCACCTCGTCGAGAGATAACACGGTCCGGAAAATTTTCCCGCAAAAGATCAATGGTTTCGTTGCTTGTGTGACACGTAGCGCCTTCTTGTTGAAAGTAAACGTTTTCCAGATCAATACCATCCAATTCCGGCTATAAAAATCATTAATCATCTCTCGATAGCGCAATCCATTCACCGTAACTCTTGCTCCAGCCTCATTTTCGAAAAAGTAAGGTCCAATGACTCCGTCGGACCATAAACCGCACCAAACAGTCACACGTTGAGGATAGAGAGGCTTTTCAACAATAACTATTGGGTTTTCCGAGCCCCAGATGCGACAATTTTGCTTGTTGACGAAGCCACCGAGGTGGAAATGGGCCACATCCCTCAAGATGATTTTTCGAAGGAATTCCGGATAATTTTCATGCATTTCAACGACCCAATCAGCAAAGACACGACGTTGTTGATGATCGGCCGGCTTGAGTTCTTGTGTTAACTGAACTTTATAAGCCTTAAGACCCAAATCTTTATGCAAAATACGGCGTAATGACGTTTGTGGAATGCCTAATTTCAAAGAACGACGAGGAATGGACAAACCTGGGTTTTCTTCAACACTTTCTGCTACAGCAGCAATATTCTCGGCTGTTCTTGAGCGAAGTGCACGGGTTTTATTCTTCACATAACTTACTTGTCCTAACAGCTCGAATTTTTCCACCAATTTCTTTATTGCGGTCCGACAAGGTGCTTCACGACGACCCAAAAATGTTCGAGTTTTACGAACCGTCTCTGCCAAATTTTCACGATTTTTATAGTGCATTTTAATAATTTCAATGAGTTCTTGAAGCGTGGCCTAGTTTCTACTTGTCAAAAGTCAAAAAATTACAGCTTCAAAATTGACATCTACCGAAATAGCGGGCTATTCAAAATAACACCTCTTCTTGGAAAACCCTTTATTTGAAATATTTCTTTTTATTTTGTCTGTAGTCAGAAAACAAGTGATGAAATTCAGCGTACGTTTCCCTCCTTTGATTTATGTTTCTGACCCTCATTTCTATTGGTATCTTCTTGTTTCATACTGGCAATTAAACCCAAAACAAACATATCGTCTTCAGAGGAAGAGCGGCTCATCTTGACCGCACGATATGAAATATTCAAACGATACTAAAAAGATTCATGGGACTCTCAATTCCTTCCGAAACGCGACCTGACGCTTCGTCCCAATGCGCGGTCCTCGGCGAAATGTTTCTTCTCCTCGCCGCGCTTCCGTTCGTGACGCTTCGCCTAAGTGAGCGCCTACCTTGAGATATCTCCTGTCATTATTCACATCAATAGATTTTATTTTTGAGGTGTTCATGGTCATACTCCATTCTATAATTGCCTCATCTGATTTCCTCAACATATAATGTATATCTTCCTCATGTTCGACCATGATGACCTGGTCTCCAGCAAAGTGTAGAGTGAAAAGTATATCTGTTCCTATTGGAATTCCCATATTTCGACATATTCTTCGCCAATGTTTCAGAGTCGAGGCAAGGTAGACCTTCAACAGAGTCGGGGCTACTTTACAGCCCCGTCGGAGACCTTTTGAGATACGAAACTTCTTAGACAGTTTGGTTCCCACCTCCATTCTTGCTGAAATATCCGTGTAGAGCTCCTTCACCTAATATATATCTGGCTTACGTCATTTTCTTCCACGGTCTTCCACAATTTAACGAGTGGTACACTATCATAAGCCTTGCAAGTCTACAAAAATCAAGTTTCTCTATGTTCTTATTCTATGACACGTATTTCATCTTCTATCTGGTAGACCATATAATCTCGACAATGAGTTGGTAATTTGGACATACTTTACGATTACCCTTCTTATGTATATTGAAAATATAAGGATGTTTGTTTCATTGGTAAATTGAGGGAGTTCGGCAAAAGCAGATGATGATTTTCTGTTAAACATATATGGTTATCTGTTATCGCTACCAATACCTCAAAACCTGAATATTCCAGTCCGCAGATAACTTTTCTTTGAAATGTATGTCCGGTGCATTTAGAGTTTTCACTGGTGCAACGTGAACCCATAGACATAGAATAACATGGACTTGCCCTCACGTAACTTTATCACACGGTTCGTTGTGGAATACACAAGAGAGAGAGATATTATGAAGGATAGAATAAGTAAAGGCAAATACATGGTATAAGAACAATGGCGTTTTTATACCATGGGCAAATATGCAAATTGCAATTTGGGATATATTGAAAAACCCCGTTTTTTTTAAACAGAAAAATTGATTATTTTGAATGAGTATCGAAAAAGCTGAATGAATTACCTACAGTAAGGAAATTTATGAGACATATTTTCTGATTATAATTATCAGAATATTCAGAAACGAGTTTCGGATTTACATAAATGTAAATATTCTGCTTTTAACTATTCTGTCTACCAATCACGAAAACACATACACAATACACGAAACCAAACAATACAGTATACAGGAAAGGTCAAAGGATAAAGGAAACCAATGTTTTGCCAATTATACAGGGTGTTTCCTAAACATGCGGCAAAAATTCAGGGGGTTGTTCCTTGGACTATTCTAAGAATATTTTGTCCTTTGATGATTTTTGAAAAACCTATTTGTTTCGAAGATATAGGGGAAACAAAATTTTGGATAATAACATTTTATTATGAAAAATTACATGAAAATTCAACTCAACCTACAAAAACTGTTGAAAATGACCACCTCTACCCAGCATACAAGCATCCAATCTTCTCCTCATTGACTGCCGAACCCTTTCAAAAACACCAGGATCATTTCTTATTAAGTTACACCCAGCAATGATCCGATTTCGCAAGTCTTCCACATTTTCTACTGGAGTGGTATAAACTAATGATTTTAGATGGCCCCATAGGAAATAATCTAAGGGGTTTAAGTCCGGGGAACGAGCAGGCCATAAATGAGGTCCACCTCTTCCAATCCAGCGATCTCCGTATGTTAATGTTAAAAACTCACGAGCAACCAAACTAAAATGCGCTGGTGCACCATCGTGCATAAACCACATTGCATGTCTTATTGCCAATGGTACATCCTCCAAAAACAGAGGTAACGTTTGTTCTAAAAAGTTGCGATACACGTCCCCGGTAAGTCTTTCTGGTAAAAATATCGGCCCTATTAGGCAGTCACCCACAATACCAACCCAAACATTCAATGAGAACTGATGTTGAAAACGATCTTCAATTACCTCATGTGGATTTTCGTCGGCCCATACATGGTTGTTATGAAAATTTCTTATTGCATTTCTTGAGAAATTCGCTTCATCGGTAAAAAGAATCAGCGTCAGTAATTGAGGAATTTGAACTAATGTGGTTAAAAGCCATTGACAAAATGCAATACGTGGGGGAAAATCAGTAGGAATAAGTGCCTGAACGCGTTGCATATGGTATGGGTATAACAAATTGTCTTTAAGAATTTTCCAAACAGTCTTATTACTCACATTCAAAGTATTGGAAATTTTTCGAGTAGAAGTACTAGGGTCTTCTTCGATCATGTCCAGCACATTCTCTTCCAGTTCCACCGTTCTTACTGTGTTTGGTTTTCCTGGTCCCCCCATTTTTTTCAATGCGCCTGTTTCATGCAGACGTTGATGAATATTTTGAAACAATTTTCTGTCAGGAATATTACGCCCAGGAAATCGTTCAATGTACAACCTCCTAGCTTTTAATGAATTTCCATCAGCAAGTCCATAAATGAAATGCATGTCAGTCATCTCGGCGTTTGTATAGCGATTCATAATAGTCAAAGATAAAATGTTAATTGCTAATACATCACAAAACGAATTCAAATGAAAACCGTGTTTAATCTGTATTCCTTTACCATCTGCACTTATCAATTTTTAGTCAAAAAACTGGCCGTTTTTAGTAATTGGAATGTTGTTAAACAAATTTAAAAATAAATTGTACCTACTTAGTAAACACAGTGCGGTACGCATTTTTATTTAAACTATTATTAATTTTAAAAATATGAAAAATGTTGTTCGCCCTGTATCTTCGAAACAAAGAGGTTTTTCAAAAATCATCCAAGGACAAAACATGCTTAAAATAGTCCAAGGAACAACCCCCTGAATTTTTGCCGCATGTTTAGGAAACACCCTGTATATATATTCTTATACCTTTAAGTATTCTGTCTTTTTTCAATGCTGATATAAATGGTCTCTTTCTCACATCCAGTCCATGTTATTCTATGTCTATTGCTGAACCATATCCTTATGGAGATGTAAAGCGGCCCATACACGCTCAATATTATTGTGCAATGTGGGTTGCACAATATATTGACGGTGGCCCCTAGACGGTCAATATTATTGTAAAATATGTTGGTTGATCAAACATTTATTTCGTATGGAGGCGATATTGATGGTTGTGCAATATATTGCGCTATTGCACAATCTTTCAATATCGCCCACACATGATCAATTATATTGCACAAATATAAAATATTGTACAATAATATTGAGCGTGTATGGGCTGCATTAGGCTATTTATCATAAATGTACATGCACTGGTAGAATAATTAAACCGTAGAAGCGTTATTCGCTAAAAATAGTACGATTTTCCACCATCAAATTTTCAAGGGTCATTTAGAATTCACTATTGACAAACAAAACAGCTGTCAATTGAACATTCATCCACCTTCGCCGCCATATTGTAAACAGAGGTGTTGGGTATAAAATAGTTGGTGCCGAATATCTATGCGATTAAACCAAATGTCAAGAAGATGTGAAAGGTTTTGTTCTAACCAAGCTCTTGGTATTGTTGACATAAATTTGGACATGTCCTAAGCGAAACATAATTTTTGATATCCAAGAGAAAACTTCAACAGGGGTCGAAGGGATACGGAAGAATTCTTTCAAATTTTTCAGGAAAGTAAGGTGTCATGTATGGGGAAGTAAGATAAGAGTGATAAACAAAATCGTCTTGATTTACCCTTGTATTGTATTCTGAGTTAGTGTTCAAGTGAGGTATATTCCGTAGTGATCAGTGAGTCCTGCAAGAAACCTCGATCAATTGTTTGATAAGCTATGTTAATTCTGAAGATGCAATAAGTTTCTTGGGTTGTCTTAGTCCAGGTATGTTAATCCAGTAAGCATTCTCGGGTTTTTGTATTCATTATATGCCGTTAAGGTATCTTAGCGCCTTTTTTAAGGAGACATCCTTGTCACTTACTTTAATACTCCTCTGGGTGGATACCCAAACCAGAAGTAGTTTGGTGCTCTCCGCCAGTTGTATGATCTTTCAGAGTTCAGATGATATGCGTTTGAGTCAAAGATATACTTCAAGAAGTTCTTGTCAGAAATAAGAACTTATTATCTGCTACATCTCAAATTAATAAAATAAATTATGGATATTTTACACATTCTCCTCCCTATCTTACGATATCATTGGAACACACAAGTTATGTCTGGCCCTCATGGACCACAGCCTAGCATTCTTCGGAGTATCATCGCGTTCATACTCATACCCATTTCTGTGAAAGCGAGAGTTCTCCATAGTAAAGAGTGTCCGTGGCTTGAGTTCCGAGTTGATCGAACCTTTTTCTGTGAACTCTGTGGACTATTTGGAATTCAAATATCGAGTATAAAAATCGTCCACCGTACGTCTAGGCTTTTTCTCTATTGAAAGGAGTTTCATGAAACTTGGTACATAAATCGAGTATGTATGTGAAACAGTTCTGGCTATGTATCCCTTAGTAAGTGGTTTCTCCTGCTTCTTACGAAGTGACAAGAAGGTCGCCTAGAAGGCATCAGCGTGCCGGTTAAGAAGGGGAGATACTGTTGCCCATAGAGCCACGATGAGAGAATCTTGATACTTTTGTGAATTTGAGCATAGAATCTTTGTAATCTTCTGGTATTGCTATATATCAAAAGCTGGAGAATAACTAGTGATTTATCCATTCACTATTTTTCTAAAAGTTTTTACGCACTTTCATTGTTAGAAGGCTGTAAAGAAGATGTTTCAATTTTTATAGATTTTCACTGGCGACATCATTAAGTTCACCCAAGCATACCGGACTAGGACGATGTAATTTCTTTGTAGACGATTGTCGGTACAATCGTCATCTATTTGAGATGAATGTATTGTTTGGGAATTATTCGAACAGTGCATTCATAGCGTGAATAATAACACGAACATACAGAGTTTAGCGGGAGACCATCCTAACGAGCTTCTTGCTCTGTATTGTTTGGTGATTGGAGGCAGTGGATTGGAATTTTGTGAGTTACCTTACCAGTGGCTATGTATGTCTAAATATAGATGAAAATTGCATGTCGTGTCTTTCCATAACTCCTTCGTCCTCCAGTCCCCCACCCTATCTTGAATATCATCAGCATTCACAATGTATGGTCAGTTGCCGAATCACCAATATCCAGAGTAATCACAAAAATATATTACAATGTCTACCCCATAAACAAATATAGGTAGCTAAATGTAGAACTTACTTATAATTAAACATTTCACTCATAATATTCTATCCATATAATTATACCGTGGATCGATGTTTTACTCGAAAAAGCAAGAGAAATTCTCCCTGAAACTTGCTAATAGCCTACCAGGGTTGCCAAATTGAACTGTCGGAAAATGCTGGGAAGCTGATGGGTTACTCTTGAAATATATCAACTCGTAAATGTTTCAATGCACAGTGTATTAGTATATACTTATACTCTTTAGTTGGAATGCCATGATCTTTTGCACTAGCCTTATTTAAAAAAATAAATGGAAGATAAAGTTATTTAGTTGTATAACTTGTTTACAGAGTATTTGATATTCAATGCTTTGAACTTTGCTATAGAAGTAGACTTGGTAGATTCTCCGGTTCACTGCTAGACGATTTCATTTCGATATTTTCGAGTGCCAGAGTGAAGGTTTGTTACATATTTTTTGTTTTATGGGTGTAGGGTGGTATCTACTGGAGTCACCCGGTGTTTGCTACTACAATGTTGGCTATACCGCTGCAGCACATCTATTCGTCGCTAATGAATCAAACTATATCTGTACCTATCAAAACGGATGAAAAATATCTATCATATTATGGTTTATGCAACTCATTTGATAGGTAGAAGGTATTTTGCCACAGGTCGACGGGATTTCGTAATTTACAATGTTTTAATTATTTATTACTATTAACATGTGACTAACATAGATTTAAGTAAAACTGTAGATCTACTCCGACTGTTTTGTTTTGGATATATCGGTTATTTTACAGTCATGCCAAAAGTATTCAGTGAAACCAACGACGATAAAAATGATTCTCGCTATATCACATACGACACTTGCACGTGATAGTATGTTGTTTCACTCTAAATAATTTTTTGGTTCATGGATGATAAAAACAATTATTGGCCCTTGTGTCGATTTTACGATTTAAAAAATAACACCAGATTTTGTTCAAATAATTCCTTGAAAAAATCTTAAGAAGCAGTGACGTGAGGTCAGGAGCTTTTGCGCGCATGTTCTTTTGTCTATTCACGCTATTCTCTCACGACATACTGCATGAACATTCAAGCCAACGAAATGCCACTTGAAGGTTTGTGCGGAATTTCAGAGAAATCAGAAATATAGTTTCTGAAATATACCGAAGAAATTTCAATTTTTTTTAGAAAATATTTTTTCTTCTAGATAATCTAGTGCCTGATTCAAGCTTTTTTTCTGATTAACAAAATGGCAGCCTCTGGAAAATATTTTCCATATTTTCGGGGAAAAAACAGTTAATAATTGTTTATAAACAATAGAAATTAAAAAAAAAAGAAAATTCTTCGATCAGGCACTAGTTATTCATGTATTCGAAAAGCTGTATAAATTTCATTAAAATCTACCGAGAGGTTTACGAGCTACAGTGGTCTCCACTTCAAAGAACATAGTTTTGCGAAAAATTGCATTTGTAGTTTTACATTCAATTTACATATTATTTAATTACTTACAGAGTCATCTATTACTGGGCCATATAATAGTTATTTAGCCGTTGGGGCAGCTTCCAAAATATCTGTTTGATGTTGTCTACGTAGCATTCTACCTTCTGGAGTGTTGTCGTTAGCACGCCAGCTGCAAGCTACCTGCTCTCGCCCAGAGCCAGCTAATTATCGAATAACTCGAAAAGTATTTGTCAGATTTACTTCAAATTTTCAGAGAATATTTCTGAAATATTATGCTTTAAGAAAATGTAAAAAACAAAAAAATTGGTTCAAGCACTGACGTGAAGTCAGAAGCTTTTGCGCGTATTTTCTATTGTCCATTCTTCTGTATTGGACACCCTTAATCGAATTTACCGTGGTGAATTATGTTGTCCATACGCGCAAAAGCTTCTGACTTCACGTCAGTGCTTGAACCAATTTTTTTTTTCGTCATTTTTTTCAAATTTTCTAGGGGTACGGTTCTTACAACATTTTAAACACGTCTTTATGTTGATTTTCTACTACTAGTTACCAAGCACCAATTCGATCGAATATTTATTTTTTGAGTTATTAAGGAAATAATTTTCCAGGTGGGTATAACTCGGAAACCGTTAGACCGATTATGCCCAAAAACGAACTCAACTCTCCCTTTCGGATACACAACCTACCCTGAAAATTGCAAGTCCCTATCTCCTTTCGTTCGAAAGTTATCGAGGCAACGGTCACCCATCTACTGAACTCACACAAGAATGCTCGAATCTCCAACAATATTTAACCGATCGTATTAAAACTTGAAACTTGGCAGTAGAGTTAGGTTATGAAGGCTCTTGCAATTTCATTTCAGCAATTTCAAACGACTAGTTACTGATATATAGAATTTTTTTTTTTATTTTCAATGATTTATTAAAAATTTTCTACAAATGCTATCCTCACCAAATTTTGCAAGCATTTTCGCGTTGGCATTCTACAACTAATAACCATGTTTGAATTCAATCGGTTCAGTATTTTTCGAGTTAATGAGGAACAAAAACCACCAAATTTCAGATAGCTATAACTCTAAAACCGTTTGGCCGATTATGCTCATAAACTAACTGAAACGTCACGCTCTGGTGCACATCCTAACCTGAAAACTTCAAGCCGCTATCTCTTTTCGTTCTCAAGTTATCGTGACAACAAAAATATTTTTTAATATTTTTTTTTTAATTTTCTAGCCATACGATTCGCACAAAATTTCACAAACGTGCTTAGGTTCATATTCTACAACTACCCACCAAGTTTCAATTCTATCGGATTTATATTGGTTGAAAACAAAATTATTACTCTGAAACCACTGGGCCGATTATGCCCATTAACGAACTTGTCCGTCGTATTAGGATGCGCCACCTACCCTGAATTTCAAGTCGCTATCTCTTTTCGTGCTCAAGTTATCGTGGCAACGGACAGGCGGCCGGACAGAATCAAATTTGACCTCGAATTCTTCATTGGGGAGTCGAACTTAATCGTTTGAGACCATTTTTGTCAAAAAATTCGAAAGTTACAGACATTTGGGCAAAACTATAACGCGATGTTCCCCAGAACATACGCGCAAAAAGATTTTTTGAAAAAGCTGACTACACCTAAGCCCTATTGAACATCTGTGGGATATGTTCGTCAAAATTATAACTTTTAATTTCATATTGATTTGAATTAATGACCTTAAAATTTCCAAAAACTTCCATCAATTCGTCGCCATTTCTGAATGGCGCCATCTATACAGAAATGAAAACGATGTTTTAGTGATATCAGTGATGTCGCACGAAAATAGAATCAATGAACTCATCAGGGTTTTAGACGGTTAACTTACTCGAAGTTGATATTCAGGAGAAATACAAAAAATTCTTAGAAAGCAGTGATGTGAAGTCAGGAGCTTTTGCGCCCCTCTATTGTCTATTCATGTCTCTCACACCCTCACGAAATTCTGCATAAAGGAACAATAACAATGAAGGAAGCGCGAACAAGTGAAAACATGCATTGGGCATTAACTGAATTCAAATTTTATTATTAAATAATTCCAAAAATACGTAGCCAATCGAGCTGAAATCCGCTAGTCGATTGTAAAATGGCGGCTAGAAGGTTTTTGGCCAATTGCAGCGAAATCAATTAGATCGGAGCTATATTTTTTGAGATATTGGGAAAGTATCAACAAAATTTCAGATGTGAATAACTACAAAACCGTTTGGCTGATTATACCCAATAACGAACTTAACCGGCTCTTTCGGATGCGTAACCTATCGTAAAAAATTAATTTCAAATCGTTATTTCTTTCCGTTCCATATTGTCAACGGACGGCCGGCCGGACAGAATTGAATTTGGCCTCGAATTCTTCATAGGCAAAAAATTCGAAAATTACAGAAATTTGGTCACGCTGTAAATAGTATTTTCTAGTTTGACTAGGAACCCTAGGGTCCCGAGATCAATCTCAGGGTGAAATGAAATGTTAATTGTTCATGTCAGACGGTAACGACCACCATTCACTGTGCGGTCAAAAACTATCAGTGCGATGGGGTTAGAACACAGTTACAAATAATATTGAAAAATGGCTGATAGCGTTGTTAATAAATCAACAAGTCCAGAGCGTACTGCCGATAGGGTTTCGAAATGGGTTCGTGGTTCGTATGATTATTATACATTATCGCCTGCGGTCCCGCGAAACTATAGATTCCTCTGTATATTCATATTCATTTGCCCACTACGGTGTTTCGCAAGTACTTCGTATGGAGTCTCATGATGTCCACCGGGGGAGCGAAAACCGTTATTCCCATTCTATGATAATTATACTTATGTATAGAGCTCACAAATCAAATTAATACTCAGGGGTTTTCGTTGATAAGAAGCAAGAACAGACGCGTTTCAGACTTCTTGATCTTCATCAGTGTTCTGTAGCTCTCGACAAATTCGGCTAAACTGAGTTGTGCAACCTATGAGACAAAACAAGGAATTCAGCTTTCCCTCATTGTTGAAAAATTTGAACCGTGAATTTTTCATGGTGCTAAATTCAATACAAAAAAAAATTCGTGTTATGAGATTTTTAATACTAATTTGAGGTATCAAGATTTTTAGAAGGTACGTTATATTTTAACATGAAGAAATCACCATGAGTCAAAATAATTGGTACATAGTTAAATAATGTACTTCAGTATTGCTCGTTTCTTTTCTCGCTACTTTGTTTAGAGTGATTTGTCAATAAATTTATTTTCTACTTTTCCACTTAAAAAAAATATGATTACATACATCCAAAACAGAACTGAAAATATCTAAATTTAGTTTGCTTGCTAATACATCATTATTTTAAGGCATGAGTTTATTTTCAATTATTTTGAGTTTAATTTTTTCCCTTTTTAAAAATTAAGTTGAAAATCGATTATTTTCCAGTTTATCCATTTTCTATTATTTTCGATACAATATTGATTTGAGTTCGATCGAGGCTTTTTGAAAATTGAAAATATCAATAATAGAGCTTGGATATAATTAGGATTGCATGTATCATAGATTTTCATCTGGCAGATTTTCTGGAAACTTTAATTTTTTATTTTACATGTATGAAAATCTGTTAGAAAATGTAGCATGTTATATTTTCATTTCCTTTTCATTTAAACGGAAACACAGAAAGTATTCTTGGTTGTGTTTTCGGTTTTTGTTTTTTATTTTGATTTGGCATGCTATTCTGAAAATTGATTTGTTCAAGAGGTTTCTGCATATTTTTCATATATAAATTAGAAATAAATATTTATTGTCTTCCTGTTGAACAAATTATTATTTAAGCATGATGATAAGATACGGCATATTTTAGGTCCATCGAATTCTAAATGTATATATTTAGTGATAGATATTGTATTATAAAAAAAATGAGGATAAACTTTATTCACAAGGAAATTAATGCAAAAATGTTTTCAGTAAAGAAATTGCCACTGAAAATAATGAATATATTTGAAAATCAATTATCAAGATGATATTCTCGTTTGCAATGGTATTTGTATGCTCAACATTTTCTTCAATGTAGGAACCAACATATTTGCATAAATTTTTTATGCACTGAATGTTTCAAAATGTTTCTTTGGAAAATCTTCACGAATGAATATTTAACTTGATTAATTTTTCAATAGTTCTTTTTGTTCTAAATTTCATTAGTTAAATGTTTGATTTCAGTATTGTTTTGTGTACTGTTTAGTTTCTGTCGAGTTTGTAATTTTAAACTTGGTTATTTTTTACCTCGTGTATATTTTGTATATAAGTTATATATGAGATCTTATTGAATTTGCAGCGATTGGTGGTGCTGTACCTCCACCACCGCAAGCTCAAGCTTATACCCCACAACCACCTCCACAGGCTAACCAAAGTGTCCAGGCACCTCAACCTTATGGAGGTGAGTATTTTGACGCGACACTACTTGGGGATCGCACAGTAACGTAAGATTACCAAGGTGACTTTTTTCTAATTCTACCTAATAGAAAACAGAGACTGATCCCCCCTTTCATAAACCAAAACCTTTCATATTCAAATTCTATTACCAGCTTGAAAATTGTACTTGATGTTCCTAAATCCTTTTTCAAGCGAAGCTTGAATTCAGTGTAATTATTTAAAGGAAAGGAGAATAATTATGAGTGAAATGGTGAATTAGGTAAAATTTAGAGTGTGCCTTTTCAAGTGAAACATTAGGAAGATATAATAATTACATAGCGGAATTATATAAATAGGAGCAGAATATCATGTTAAATCCACCAGCAAGGTGCATTTATTTAGTCTTGGGGCCGACATTGTAATATTATTTTGTGGTGATATTGATGATTTATTAGATGATATTATATTTGGGATGCATGTGATCTGCAAGAACATGCAAATATCAAAATGTAAACAACGACAGGTTATGCCAAACTGGCGCACCTTGTAACTTGTTGGCCGGTTCAAGTATATCCTGATATTCATTTATTGAATGTTTTGAAACGCTCCAGAATAGCCACCCAGGACAGAGGTTTGGACTATGAGGAAAAGCCTTTCTTCAAAAACTATCAAATTTATAGTCGAACCATGAATAGTTCAAATTTAGTGTTTACTTTTATTTTATTGATTTTTCTTGGCTTTACATAGAGTAATTTCTCCAAACCATTTGGCGTCCACCATTATATCAGGGAAAGATCTATACCATAAAGCCTTATTTCTGGTGGAACTATTTATTGATGACTACAAAAAATTGTCTGCTCGACTAGTTTCGGCGGTACAAACTAGCCATTCTCAAGAGCTGAGTAACAAAACAACTGCAAAGGGAAAAAATTTCAAATAGTAAATTTCAAAAGATTTAAAAAAAGTTTAAAAAAATAAATAAGGAAAAGAATAAATTAAAAACTCACGATGCAGTAGTCCTGTCACAGTTTCAAAATTGGGCAGAACAATCGAAGAGGAAACATTTAATATATATTATATTTTATATATTAAATGTTTCCCCGTCGATTGTTCTGCCCAATTTTGGAACTGTGACAGGACTATCGTGAGTTTTTAATTTATTCTTTTCCTTATTTATTTTTTAACCTTTTTTTAAATCTTTTGAAATTTACTATTTGAAATTTTTTCCGTTTGCAGTTGTCTTGTTACTCAGCTCTTGAGAATGGCGAGTTTGTACCGCCGAAACTAGTCGAGCAGACAATTTTTTGTAGTCATCAATAAATAGTTCCACCAGAAACAAGGCTTTATGGTATAGATCTTTCCCTTTACATAGAGTGGCAATTCCCCATTCAAAAGTGATGAAATTTTTTTTGCATATGGGTTTGCCTCAATTACACTAATTTACCTCAAACGAGGCAAACCTTAAGATATATGAACTGTTTTTTAATGCATAATTGAATAATTATAATTTTAGTTATACCGGGGATCCCTACATCTTCGCCGTATGTTCTACCTGGACAGACTCAGCTGTATCCACAAGGTCCACCCCCTACTTATGATCAGGCTTTGACTCATCCTGCTTTGGTGGGACAACATGTATGTATAATTTAATTTTTAATATGTATACTGGTACTAGCAGAATATTACGGTCTCATTGAAATTATCTTTTAGATCAATACTGATAGGAATTCTTTATGGGTCAAATACTCAAGCAAAGGACCATCGACCTAATCTGCCATCCTAAGACTAGTTGTCCTATGTGCTTATTATGCATTTTGAGATATTCAGGTTTTAGTGTTTATTCATTTTTCATTTTTGGTGTAAATTTCTTGTTTTGAAAAAAAAAAAGCACAATATAGTTGATACTATAGCGCATTATATTCTTACCTTTCAACAAACTTCAGATGCGTACTTTGATTTTGATGGCAGATTGGACAATATGGCCTAGTGAAATAAAACAAATCACGGTGAATATTGAATTTTATTGTCCTTAATGCATTATAGATAAAATCAATATAAATAAAAACAGATATCAAATGACAAATTTAAATACCAGCAGCGTGATTTTTCTCTGTTCCTTTTGGGGAATTAACCGTTAAACTTTTTCATTATGTTATTCGTCATCATTAGATTCAAGGATTTAAATCGTCGTAACCAGGTACCTCTCCCAAAATCGCATTTACTTTATCTTCACATGTTTATGGGATTTTAAAACTGCAGTCAAATTGCACGTTTTTTCAGAAGTAATTCCCCGACATTGAATTTTTATCTCAGGATCAATGAATGACGCTTCGTTATTTTTGGTTAATAATGCGGCCAATACCTATCTTTAAAGGTCTCTGAGAAGTTAATTTTGTGCTCAAAATGGTTTTTCTTCTTCTGAAGGAAAGCGAAACAATATATTTGAGGTAAATTCTAGTAGAGTTTCTGTAGTTTATATTTAAATGTATAATATATGAATCTATAGAAGTTATTGAGGTCCATTTTTATCACATTGAGTCGACAAGAATTCGAATTTGGAATAACATAACCAATATCTTCAAAAGAGTAGACTTTCTTTTTTCGTTTCAGATCCAAAATACTTCGCCGTTTTCAATTAATGAAATATATTTAAAGCTCCATGTTCTTCTAAAATTATACCCAGTTATAACTGTCTCTAGCTTTTTTTCGAATATTTTAATACAGTTCTGCTGACATCGGTAACCAGAAATCAGATTCATGTTCATTTCCGCAGGTCAAATGTCGTACTTACTTGCTATCTTAGAGATTATTTTTCTTTAAACCGAGAAAATTTCATTTCGAGCATAACCCCAACCTCTCGTAATTCATCACATATTATGCTAATCGTTGTTGTCTTAAATGCAGTAGTTAGGACATACTCAACTAGTATCGCAAAGAATTTCTGGCTATATCTACAAATTGCTAAGCGTAATAATTGTCCTAAGTACTGAAAAATATTCAGATAGGACAAGCTCTTTTGGTATACTGCACAACGGACAATTTGAAGTAGCATTATCACATGGATTTTTACATAGGACAAGCTTTTTAGCGGTATATTGACTTCGGTAATGTAGATAGCACTTTGTGAGGTTGTCTGAAGATAGAAGACACAAAAACTTTCCAACTATGCCAATATCTCAAAAACGAAAATTTTGCACTTAGGGCAACTAGTCTTAGGACGGCAGTAATGCCCTTCAGCCAATCTGAGTTTACACTTGTACAAAAAAAAACAGATCTTTGAAATTAAGATAGATTCCCTGGTCTAGTCTTCTTCATGTTTTGTGTGTGCATATATCGGTGAATTCAGTGGACTTTTTCTGGCTGTTTGTGCAATACATTTTTGGTGGAAGGAAACGTCTTGTTCATGTTATAAGAACAGGATAGTATTTTTCACCACAACTTGAAGAAGAATTGTTTAACAATTGTCGCACGAAGCCTGAAAGATCTCAACTATTTCATAATTTTAATCTGAACTGAATTAGTCTCAAGTTACTAGTTGAAAACCGATGGAGAACTTACAGTTTTTTTGAGTATACCAGAATGGATTTCCATTTTTCAGATCTATCCACCTGGAACAATGTATGCAGCAGGCTATCCAACCTACTTAGGATATCCAGCTTACACTCCAATGCAGTATTACCCATCTTTAGGAGCTTATTCTTATGCTATGCAACCAACGGCTCAGTTAAGACCGACAATCATGATACCTGTGAGTTGATAATTTGAACCACTGAAATGATTATTCTTGGAAGGAAAACGACAAATACAGGATGGTCAAATTTTTAGACAATGTAGAGAAAATGACCTACATCGCATCGTTGAAATTTCAATATTGATGGCACCTCCTATTTATATTCGAAAGGAAAGCATTATGTATTCATATAGATAGAGCAACAATAAGAAAAGCACTGACCTGAGATCAAGTGCTTTAGCGCGTTCGTTCATGTAATTATCAATATATTTCACTAATCTGTGGAATTTCTTATTACAGATTCATTATATCAAAATTTCAAATGGCACCCAGCTGATCCCACCAAATAAATACACTTCACTAGTTTTTTCCGCGAATATTGCGTTTTGCTGTTTATATTGAAGCGGGGCCAGGTACTCCCCATGATTTTTTCTTTTTGTATTATAAAAGTGTATCCGCTTTTTATCGTCAGTGATGATACGATGTAAGAAAACCTTTTTTGAATGCCTAGCAAGCAGTATTTAAAAAAAAAATAATAACAGTTATTTATTGCTGTCGCAAATGGCCATCGACCTTGGGTCCTTCAGCCTCTTACAATGTACAGTTATTACAATTTTTATAATTATCATGATATATTCGCTAATTGTTGTAGAAAAAAAAAAAAAAAAAACATCTATCCATTCATTAGAACTTCAAATATAGTGTTTGTTGGGTGTTTTCTAGTTGAGGTGTGTGCATCGTCAACTTGATAAAGTGGTAATATGTCGTTCATTTCTTTGAGCTTATTAATAAATCTGGCGTTGAGGGTATTTAGTCTTGTCCTTATTGGTTCCACATTAGTTCTTGAATATAGAAGTTGGTTGGGTGGGTTGTGCAGTATATTATTAGGGTGCCTCATTCTAGTAATTATTCTCAGCGCTGTTGTCTCTGCTACTTCTAGATTTTTAATTGCTGGTTCCCTACAGTTGGCGTAGACTGGGTGGGCATATTCTAATAGTGGGCGACAAATGCTCTTATAAATTTTTGCTGCATTTTTAATGTTCAGGCCTTGTTTTTTATAGGCCAATTTGCAAAAGTGTCTTGCTCTTGAGATAGTCTTCTTCTTCATAGTTTTTGTGTGGAGATTGAAGTTTAATTTGTTATCAATGCTTACTCCAAGATATCTCATTGCGGGTGCTGGCCTAACAGTTTTACCACTGATGTGTAATGATGGTGATGCGGGAGAGATTCTGTGGTCGAATATCACATATTGTGATTTATCTGGATTTATCTTCATTCTCCATTTTTTTAACCAACTGGAGACCTCTTCAAGCAAAGACTGAAGATTTTGTATACACTTATTAAGATTTTTGTCATGAGCTACCAGTGTTGTGTCATCTGCAAACTGTAAGATGTAAAGGTTTTTTGAAGTTTCTGCAATGATGTCATGACAGAAAAAATTGAAGAGTAAAGTTGAAAGTGGGGATCCTTGTGGAGTGCCCTGTTCAGGGCAAAAGTAATCTGATAAACTTCCTCCGACTTTTATTGCTAACCTTCTGCTCTGTAGGAAACACTTGATAAGTCTGATCAGTTGAGATGGAAGTCCTATTTTATTCATCTTATATAATAATCCTTTATGCCACATGCAGTCGAAGGCTTTTTGAATGTCCAGGCTTAACACTGCAGACTTGAACTTTTTGAGTGTTGCATTCTGAATATTGGATGTGAGAATGGTGAGTGGGTGATATGTGGATTTTTTACTCTTGAATCCAAACTGAAAATGTGGTATATGTTGTTCGATGAAAGTAGAAAGAATTGATTTGATAACCTTTTCATATAGCTTTCCCAGCACAGGTAATATGGTTATGGGTCTGTAGTTTCCAACTTTCTGTCTGTCCAAATTGGCCTTGGGAATATTTATTATGTGTCCTGTTTTCCATATCTCCGGGAATATGCAGTTATTTAGACAGTATTCGTAAATTTTTATAATATGTTTATGTAGTGTATCATCCAATTTCTTCAGCACAATCCACGGGATATTGTCTTCGCCAGGAGTACTATTTCGTGAGCTATGGAGTAATTGGTAGTAGTCTGCTTCTTCTATTGATATCGATTCCACAATGTCATCCTGTCTTCTGAAATAGCTGTCATACCATTCATCTATATGTGCTCTATTGCTCCTATCAAAGTGGTCGTCATTGCTGAATTTATATCTTGATTTGTAGTGCTCAGCAAATAGTTGGGACTTTTCTTGGTCAGATTTATATTCTCTGTCATTCTTGATTATTGTGGGTACCGAAAAATATTGCTTATATTTGGATAATTTATTCACCTCATTATAGAATTTTTTACCTTTGGAGTCATTTATATTGTTACAAGCAGTTATCCAGTTGCTCTCTCTGTATTGTTGAATCATTCTATGTATACTTTTATTATATCTATTCAAGTCTTTTTTTAGTTCTGGGTTTTTATTTTCACAATATTCCCTTTTGCGCATGTATTGTGGAACATCGTGAAATCATTTTGCACGAATGTCTGTAATTTTCAAATTTTTTGCCGAAAATGATCTCAAACGATTGGGTTCGACTCCCTGATGAAGAATTCGAAGTCAAATTGAATTATGTCCGGCCGGCCGTTGCCACGATAACTTGAGAACGGAAAGAGATAGCGACTTGAAATGTTCAGGGTAGGTGGCGCGTCTCAATACGACGGACACGTTCGTTAATGGGCATAATCGACCCAATGGCTTCCGAGTAATAATTTTATTTTCAATCAATACGAATCCGATCGAATTGAAACTTGATGAGTAGTTATAGAATACAAACCTGAAGACGTTTGTGAAATTTTGTGAGAATCGTACTCGGAATCGTATCACTAGAAAATTAAAAAAAAAATATTATTTATGTCACGATAACCTGAGAATGGAAAGAGATAGCGACTTGAAATTTTTAGGTTAGGTTGTGCATCTGAATGCACATTTGAGTTTATATATAAGCATAATCGGCCAAATGGTTTTGGGGTTATATCCATCTGAATTTTGGTTATTATTTTCTCAATGACTCTAAAAATACAAAACCGATCCAATCCAAACATGGTTATTGGTTGTAGAATGCAAAAATTCTTGCGGAAATTTGTGAGGATCGTATCACTAGAAAAATTTAAAAAAATCATTGGAAAAAATTCTGGTATATCAGAAGCTATTTGTCCGACATGGCTGAAATTTTGCGTCTTCAAAACCTAACTCTACTGCCAAGTTCCAAGTTTGAACATGATCGGATTTATATTGTTGGAAATCCAAGCAGCTTTGCGTGAGTTCAGTAGCAGAATGGGTGACCGTTGCCGGATAACTTTTGAACGAAAGGAGATAGGGATTTGCAATTTTCGGGGTAGGTTGCGCATCCGAATGCGACATTTAAGTTCGTTAATTGGCATAATCAGCCGAACTGTTTTGGAGTTATACTGATCTGAAATTTTCTCATTTCCTGTACAACTCAAAATATAGAATTCTGGAATTTCGTGAATATCGTATCCTGGAGTTACTTGAGGCGTAAGTTTTTTCGTATTTGAATTCCAATAGAATTAAAAATTCTGTGATCATAGACGTCACTGAAGTCTGTCTTCCTGTTATAATACGATTCATGGTCATCACTGGGCTTGCCAATTCTAACATGACTACCATCCACACATCCCGTCACGTCAGGGAATCCCATTTCAGCAAATTCATCTAGAATTTCATGTTTTTCTTCTGAGGCCATTTGATAACTTCTGTGCACTTGCTTCTGTTGAATTGACTTGTTGTTTCAATTATTAGGTGCAGTGTACTCAATACAACCTTGAATCGATCGACTACATCTCGAAATGATGCAGCTTCATGTGTTGCATACCAGCATACACTTGAGAGCACTGACTCTCAAGAACCCAGTGCCTTTTTCTGCAAAGAATTCACTTCGTTCAAACACATCGGCCAAATTAGCCAACATGTCTCTTTGGACTTAAATTGTTCCTGGAACTGTTTGTCTGTGTATGATGGAACCAGATTTTCTACATATATGCCCAAGTACCTCCGGCAAAATTGCTTCCAAAAAATTGTACTCATGATCAGATGATGAACTTCAACTTGTCCCGAATAAAATAAATACTGAAAATGATGAAGAGAAATGTTACATAGAAAACTTCACAAACGGGGTATCATGTATTTTACTTCCATCTTAGTATAACTTCTAGTTTCAAACACTTGCACAAAATTTCAGTTTTTCCGCTACTGAAACTTGTTTTAATAATCAAAACAAACAACAACCTGTGAGCTGTCAAGTAATCAACTCGAAAACCTCGATACGCATGTGCGAACTACCTAATTCTGAACCAGTTCGAAGTAAAACGTACAGACTGTTTTCACTGTTCTGGGATAGTTCCGATTTGGTTCGCAAAATAACCAAAACACTGGACGATATAGTTCTGGGACAGTTCTGAATGAACCAAAACAGCGAATTACGGATTTTTACATCTGCGCTTGTGCGAACTGTCCAGAACTGCGAACCAAAACAAAACTATTAATGAACAGTGAACACAGAGATTCTGTGTTCACATTCTGTGAATACATAGAACTACGATGTATTATTGAAATTTTGAAAAATCATATCTCCGAAAGTATTAGCTTGTTAGAGTTTAAAATGATAACAATGGATTCTTATGATGAAACTGCATCTTAAAAAATTGAATTTGAAATTTGTAATGTGAAAAAAATTTTTTTTTTCGTCATTCCGAAACTATCATGCCGATTCTACCTAATAACGGACTCAACCGAGATATTTATCACGCAAACCTACTCTGAAAATTTCAACTGCATAGCTCTATCTATTCGAGAGTTATTGTAGAAACATTTAAAAATTTTCAAAATTAATTTTTGACACTTTACGGCAACCCGATCTATACAAGACTTCGCATGCATATAAAGATCATTATTCTACAGTTTAATGTAAATTTCAGATAGATCGAGTGATCGGTTTCGGAAATATTCATAAAAAATGTTTTGTAACGTGCCAATCGTCCACATATAGACGATTGTAGAGCATGAGAATCTACTTTTAATTTTCTAGGGGTGGGAGGCTAAACTGGCTTAATTCGGCAACAAAACTCCCTCCCAGGTTTTCACAATATATATATTAAAATTGAAAAATTACAATAGGTCGACCCTTTTTCACTCTACACAGTCTTATACTACTTAACTTAATAAAAAACAACGTTGTGGCCTCCTCGGAGTTCGATATTATGATCCTGATCCTTATGTCCCAATTTCAAAGAAACCACTTCCAATCCGAAGTAAAGTGTCTTCTGGTTATTTTTCCATCCAAAGGAAGTAATACGTTGATTCCTCCAATTCCAAGAGTAGGTAGTATATCTGGATGATTCCTCGGTACAAATTCCAGCCAAGGTACAGTTTCAATCTCAGCCAAGGTATAACTTCTATCAAGCCAAGGTACAATTACCATCCAAGCCAAGGTATAACTCTAATCCAAGCCAAGGTGCGAGAATTTCAGCACAATTCTCGCCGATAATTCAACTCGTAAATCTAACGATAAAAATCCTGTTATATTGAAATCTTCCGGAATCGCAAGAAGAACAGCAGAACTTTCCAGCCTTTTCATCAAACATGAAGAAGCCGACGCTCTGGTTTACGCGCAGGTTCCCGGTAGTGTTCGACGCGTTGTAATTCAGGCTACGATCAAAACAGAGGCGGATCATCCACTTGATTTATCCATAGGCGTGCTATATCGTTGCAGTTTTTACTGAAAACGGCCATAACTCTGAAACCGCTTGGTGGATTTCGGCCGTTAACGAACTCGTCCGAGATATTTACGCTCCAAACCTACCCTGCAAATTTCAAGTTTCCTTTCGTTCGAGAGTTATCGTGTTAACGGAAGGCCGGCCGGGCAGAATCGATTTTGACCACGGATTCTTGATCAGTGAGTCGAACCAAATCGTTTAAGACCATTTTCATCAAAAAATTCGAAAATTACAGACATTTGGGCAAATTGATAAGCACTCTGTTCCGAGGAACAAGAGTGCCAAAAAGAATAAAAGTACCTGAATAACCGAGCAGGAAAACTAAACGAAAAGACGTACCTATGGAATTCCCCATTCTTCGAAATTCTCAAGAAATAAGCCTACAGAAGACATTTAAGTGCCTCGAAATACTCCAGTTTCAAAATGTAGTAGTACTACGAAACCCAAGTCACTGTTAAACCTTAATAAAATATAGTGATAGGTAACTAAGTATGTAATTTCATTCTAGAGTTCAACATGCCCTGAGACAGAATGAAGTTTTCCTATTGAAGATTTCAGTTCTGTATAGAACTTCCTGATACTTTGTCTCTGCTTCTTCAAAAGTACTTTCGGCATTTTCAATTTCAAAGTGAAGAGTTCTTAATTATTCGAAGATAAAGGTCTGTCTAAGATGGAATATTATGTTGAAAGTAGAAATTGGCAACGTCTCGGAGAATTGTTTTGACATTGACGATATTTCAGGAGTGCCAACCTGCCTCAGTTTTAGTTACAAAAACGTGATAGACCTAAATCGTGGCCAACCGGGAGACTTTATAAAAGTGAATGGAGTATCCTTTTGGGTACCTGGAAAATATTATTGATAACTTGTTTTTAAATACAAAGAAAACAAAGTTGACTGATTTCTTTTTACTCGTACATAGAAATTTTGCTTTTAGTTATATTTATTTCCAAGTCATCTCATTTCCTTTGTTGTATATACATTATTATTTAAGTTCAATGTATTTTATTTTTTGTTCTTATAATGAAGTTTCAAATAAAGAATATTGTTAGACTTATTTATGACATTTTCGTGATATCTAGAATGATATAACACGTTTATATTTGTAACGACTATCGGTATTTACTGTACTAACTACGCTGAAATATTTCCGCACCGAAACGAAAAAAACTAAGAGGTAGAAAAGAACTTTTGGCTAATTCTTAGAGGAATGTTTCTAGAGAATAGCAGAGCAGCCACAATATTTTCAAATTCGAATTATTCTCAAAAGTACATTTGGAAATTTCACAGTTTGTATGATATAGTAACATTACTTTTCAGAATGGCTATGATGCAGGAGCAAGATTCGATGGTTTAGCACAACAGGTGATACCACCAGCACCACCTGGTGTACCTCCATCAGCAGCACAGTTAGCAGCCATGGCTGGCCATCAAGTGGCTTTGGGACAAAAAAAGAATACCTTTCTCACAGGGGCTTCAGATGGGGGTTACACATTTTGGTAGGGTGTTCAATTAGGATAGTGAATTTTCATTTTATAGACAGGTTCCTATCTGGTCTATTCTGATGATATTCTCCCGAAAAATGGAGAGCAAGTATTATTTTAACGACTTCAGTTAATCCTTAACTTATTCTGATGGATTGCAAAATTTCTTGAGTTTTCTGTGTTCAGAAAAGAAGTATTCATTGGAGCAATTTAATATTTGAGCAGTTATCTGTTGAAAACGAAAAAGTTTAGGGTTTGATTCTTTATTAGTACTGTTACGAGAATATGTTTTTTTTTCTACAGGGTGTTGGGAAATGTGTCACATACTTCATAAGGGTATAATGTTGGATCCAACTTGTGCAGAATTTTTTTTTGTCCTATTAACCTTGGGGTTCCTGACAGCAGTTTTCTGACATTCTTGAGACATATGTTGACTAATTCAATGTTGGATTGAAAAGATAAAATGAGAATTCGAAAATGTGTGTATGAATCACAGAACGATATCTTTAAACTATATTTGTTAGAACATTTGATGCCTATTCGGAAAATGCGAAGTTTTTATTATATAAATCGTCCATTTGCAGAAGCAAGTTTAAATATGTTGGATATAATTTTCTATCCTACTGAAAGTGTGTCACATTTTTTAACACCCTGCATATCTATGCTGCAGCCTGTAGAATATCACTTTGAGTTTTGTGCAATTAGAAGAAATTTTCTTCAAAGATTATCAATCTCACACATTCCTTTCATTTATTTGATGGCAGTTCCAGAAATTATATCAAATTTACTTGATGTTAAAAATATTTTTTTAGAGTTGAATATATGATGATTTCAAGTAAACTACTTCATACAATTGATATTGACAATGTAGTGCAATAAATGTTTTATAGTAGGTTATGGTTGAATCTTGTTGTTGAAGATATTTCGTTCAAAGTTAATTTATTATTGGAAATGAAATAATTCGGCAATAAAACATTAAGAAATAGGAAATATGAGAACTATTGCTCATTGAAACGGATATAGTACAATTTTTTTTATATTTTCTAAAGGACAGACGATGTGATTTGGAATCGAAATGAATACGCTCTAAAACATTTTTTTGTTGAATAAATTACATCTTTTTATCTGAACATTGTATTATTTAAATTGTTTATTTTTATTTCTGAAGAAATTCTTGCAGCTTATTTCTTCCTAGTCAATAATGAATATTTAATACAATCTTCAGGCAATGACAATGTAGATTATATATGAAACACCAACAAAAATTTGTTACTTGCCATTATTTTGTTGTACTGATGTTTGTGTTGTTAACTTTTACAATGTAAATTACTATTGTAAGACTGCAAAAATCTATTGTGAAATATATTACAAACAGTACTGCTTTTGTTTACATTTAGTTTTAATTGTCATCTTGTAAACTTCTTGGCATATTGGTTTTGCATGACTGTCACATACAACCATACAACTCATTCATATCAATATAATGAATGAGTGACACTCCTAGGTCTTCTGTCTTCCGACTCATTAGGCAGATCACTGTTGATTTTTACCGACTAGAAAATTTCTTTCCTAGCCCCCATATTGAACTAGGGACCTCCGGTTCTCGAGTCAAATGTTCTACCACTGAGCTGGAGCTCATAAAGAACTAGTTAACAGGTTACCTTTAGCAAAAGCAATTTTAATCTTGATGGAACTTTTGGATTGAGAGCTGAAGTAAACAAAAATTCTCAACAAGGTACACCTATACACAGATATTTAGAAAGATGATTAGTTCAAAACATAAGTTTATAACCTTTACGATTCAAGTAGAACATTATAATTATAAATCCCGGGTGCTTGCTCAAATTTAGCTCCCAAAACTATTCCATCGAAACTGGTGAAAATCAAATCACGTGGGAATGTCTGCTGCATCCCTTCGACAACGAACCTGTTTGGCCCTAATGATTATCATGTGAAATACACTTTTTGGGTGAAATGCTCTCAAAGAAAATGTGTACCTATGTCTATTCTAGCATACCTCTAACATAACCTAGATATTGAATGGATTCAAAAATTTGAGAGCAGACCCTTTAGCATTAATTTACATGTCCATATCCAGGCACACACTTCCGTACAAGGTTCCAAATCAGTCAAAGATACAAGACCATTAAAGACCAACAAATTGATAAAGCATACCAGATCTCCTTTCAATAATCATCCAATCATATGAGATATTTTCCCCCTTCCTCGCAAAATAGTATGAAATGCCCAATTGTAAATTAATGATGAAACATCAACTAATACTAAATCATTATTATTCTTGTAATAATTAACTGCTCACCTCTTGTTAGCAAAATATGATAAACTTGGCATTATTCATTACTGTTTTCTTAAAGTATTGTTTCTAATAGTTGGGAACATGTGTAACAGAAGGCGATTTTCAAATACTTTCAATTCCTCATATCTGAACAATCATTGAAATGAAATGTTTTCAATTCAATCAAACGCCTACAAGAACCTACTCGGTCAATAAATTGGATTGATCCATCATATTAATAAAATATAAAAAAGCACTGAAGTCATTACTCTGGCACCCTTGTTCACGTTGGCTAATATTAATTGAATGATGAGTGCTTCAAGCTCTGTGGATACAGAGCCAATCGGAGATCTACCCAGAGGGTAGTGGACACCATTCACTGTCCGGTAAAAAATTAACAGTGCTGAGCCTAAGCTGGCGTAAGCAAACAAAATCGACAACTAACACTTCTTAGTACGTAGAAAAGCTCCTATAGGAGGGTCAGTATAATCATAATCATGTTTATAGTAAGCGCCAAAGCAGATTCACCCCATATGTCAATGCATTTTTAGCGTTTTTACTTCTTTCATAGTTAATTTGCTATTCTTTCATACTTTCATTGCTGTTACCTGTACAGCGCGCCAAAAATAGAAAAGCATTCTTCAAGTTTACAAGACAATTTTTAAATGGAAAAGCTTTTCTACTTCTTATGAATAACTATTGTGACGACACCTATGCTAAAGATCAAACCTTTTTTGCTGGTCCGCTGAATGCGTCCAATGGTCGCATTCAGCGGACGAAACAGTTGCGCAACCGTTACCAAAACGTTCGGTTGCACATGCCCTACGAACTCAACACGTTGTGGAGCGGAGGCTATTTATGGAACACATTTGATTTGTGCTAGGTAGCGGTAGCGTAAAGTGGCTGAGCGCTTCGTCCGCTGAATGCGACCATGCATTCTCCACACCTCGGCTCTAAGAGCAATATTATAATTGCAAGTGCTGCATTTGTTATTTTGTCTCAAACACGCAAAAAGAAAAGAAGGAAGAGGCGTTGGGTGACAAATTTAATACAGCGAAGGATACTGGATAATGCACGTGAAACGATGACGGATATGCATGAACAAGAAGAAAGTGGTCAATTCCAAAATTTTTGCAGAATGACGTCAGAGGATTTTGACCATTTATTATCTCTGATTATCGATAAAATTCGGAAATCGAGTACGAATTTTAGAGACTCGATTCCTGCATATGACAGGCTAGCATTGACTTTAAGATTTTTAGCAACTGGAGATTCCTATAGAGAAGCCTGATGTATTTTACTAAAATATCTAAATCCACAATATGTAATGTTATATCTGAAGTATATGTGCTGCGATAAATGAAGCATTGCACGACTAGACTAGGTAAGTAAACACATATTATACTCACTATATTTGTGCGCGTGTTCCGCAAGGAAGAGTGTGCTATCATCAATATGTATTTTTCGAATTTTTTGCCGAAAATTGTCTCAATTCATTGAGTTCGATTCACTGATCAAAAATTCGAGGTCATAATAATTCAATTCTGTCCGGCTGGCCGTTAGCACGATAAATATCTCGGACGAGTTCGTTAACAGGCCAAATACAGCAAGCGGTTTCGGAGTTATGGCCGTTTTTAGAAAAACATTTTTCATGAATATTTCCGGAACCGATTACTCGATCTATCTGCATTTTAGCAGCAAATTGTAGAATCTTGACCTTTATATGCATGCGAAGGTTTGTACTAATCGGATTGCCATAATAAAGTGGCAAAAAAAAATTTCAGGAATTTTAAAATTTTGTTTCCACAATAACTCGATAAATACTGGTGCCCCTTCCGGGCATTTTTGGCGCTCTTGCCCTCAGAACAGATGCGCCATGTCCTTACATCAAAGGAAAAACAAAATTGTTACATTATGAGAATCTATCCAAGGTATTTAGTTAATGCTTTGTTTGTGGCACAAATCACTTCAATTGTGTACAATATAACTACGATTGTGTACAATTGTGCCGTGATATAAAAAACATCCTGTATAGTAATGGTTTATTTTCAATAATGTGTGCCTCGAAAGTATATTTTTTAACACAATTGAATGAAATTGTATGATTGGCTTGAAAAACAGCAAGTTACAATTGACGTTAAAAGAAAAACACCCTGTATGACGCAATTTTTTTCTGTTATAAGAACCTTCTCCTGACAATAAGAAACATAACAAAAAAAAATAGTGAAATCGGTCCAGCCGTTCACGCGTGATGCGGCGTGACCAAGGGATTTAGGGATTCATTTTTATATAATACTAGCTGACCCAGCGAACTCTGTTCCGCCTTAGAGGCAATAAATAAGCAGATTTTAGATTTTATTATACACGTTTGTCATAAAATATAGATAGTTTATATATATATAATCATATATTTCTGCTTAACTGCGTCCAATTAATCATATATATCAATTTGCAACATTCGAAGATAATCGACGCCGCTTCTGCGGTCGCATAAGGTCCCTATTCAAATACATTATGAGAATCTATCTGAGGTATACCTATTAAGTTAATGTTTTGTTTGTGGTACAAATCACTTCAATCGCGTACAATTGTGCAATTAGAAAAAAAACACCCTGTACAGTAATGATTTATTTTTAATGATGTATCCCTCTAAAGTTTATTTTTTAACACAAATGAATGAAATTGTACGATTGTGGCATGGAAAGCAGCAAGTTGCAATTGACGTGTAGAAGAACACCCTGTATGGAGATTTCGGACGAATACATTATGAGAATCCATCCAAGGTACCTATTTAGTTAATGCTTTGTTTGTGACACAAATCACTTCAATCACGTACAATTGTGCCATGAGAAAAATGACACCCTGTATAGTAATGCTTTATTTTCAATGGTGTATGCCTCGAAAGTTTATTTTTAAACACACATGACTAAAATTGTACGATTATGGCAGGAAAAACAGCAAGTTTTAATTGACGTTTAAAGAAAAACACCCTGTATAACACAAAAAAGTATCCTATGTCCGTCTCCTGGTTCTAAGCTTTCTCCCCACCAATTTTGAGCCAAATCGGTATAGCCGTTCTTGAGTTATAAGTGGAGTAACTAACACGACTTTCTTTTATAATAAATAGATGTATAGAGATTTCTAGCTTCATGGTTCATCATACCCCTTGTTATTAGTTAGCAACTCATCAAACACGAGTATGCTTTATGTGTTGCCTGATGGTATGTTCGGTTTAATAATATTAGTTTGTTTTCGAGTCTGAATTAAAATTGTTTCATATTATGAATCAGTATTTATTTCCCGCATTCAATTTATTTCAGAAATCATTTCAATATTACTCCATATACCTCTCTTACGGTCTAACTCTTGAGCGAGTTACTTCTCTGAAAACGTTCTCAATAGTTGAGATGAAAGAAATGGTTGTCTGAATAACAGCTTGTGTATTTATTTTAGAATATATCGCCAGGTTTTGGCGGTGAGTGATTTTAAAAATGTTTTTGGATTAGTAAAGTTGATTTTGGTGAATTATATTACGTGATGATTTCACATTGAAATTGGTTGATATAGTTTTGCACGCCATTTTTGTTAGAAAATAATGTAGAGTATTTTGTTTTTGATTTCTAATCATTTTTCTGGTACATGTGTTAATATTGATGTTGTTCTGAACGAATCAGGGGACAGTTTCTTCAATTTTCGAGGGATTGTGTGCCTTGTGTTTTTCTAAGCTTTAATTAAAGAATTCCGATGAAGAAAGTTTGTGTACTGTTAGCTTATATAGTTCAGTCAATCTGGCATTTCGACGGTACAGAAAATAACCAGTGGCTGAATCTTTGTTAATAGTTGGAGAATGATGTTAGAAAAGGGTTTATTGGGTCGGCCACGTTGGACCGTGATGCGTGTTTTGAAAAACTCAAAAAAATTTTGAAATGCATTTATCTCGTGATCTATGCATTTCACAGAAAAATTTATTCAAGAAAAAATGTAGAGGACATCGATATCTACAATTAATCTCATTTGTGCTATGCCGTACAACAAAAAATGCACGCAGTAGGTGGCGCTAAAGTTCCAAAATAAGAGTTTTTCCACTTTTTTGCTATTAAATTTTCTTTTTTCAACTATATTGTAAATGTGAAAGTTGTTCCTTTTAATATTACGAACAACCTTTATTTAAACATTTTTTACAAACAACTTACCGTTTTGAAGCTACAGCTTGCTGAAGTTTGAATATTCCATTACAACGATTTCACAAAGTATGAGGACAGCTGTGGTGCATATAACTGACGTATCTTTATTGTTTTGATCAAGATGTAATAATTTATATTGTTTGTAACATTGTTTGTAATATTTCCAATTAGCGATTGTAAATTATTATGAATAATTATAGCTTTTGATCAAATTTTTTTATACATTATTTTATTGAACGGAAATAGTTTTCAAACCTTTATTTTTGTTATGAAAAATGATTTCTTATAAAATAATTTATGAAAAATGTTAATAATTAAAATGATTTCATTGACTTTTCGAGAAATTTGGATTAGGTTGACGAAAACAAATTCAATAACATCATTATATAACATCAATTTTATTGGTACATACAATAGCGTTTTTCTTTTAATGTACATTTTTTTCGTTTTATAACGATGATAAAGTACAAATATGGATTTTACACTTGATTAACCCTTTCACCCTTACATTTTTGTATAAGTTAAATTGATGTGAAAATTTGTGTATATATGTTTTTGGAGTCACTGAATTTGTGATATTTTTAAAATTCCAAGTGGCAACTAATATGGCGGATCAAAATTACAAAAAAAGATTGTTTTCAATAAAAGTTGGTATGTTTATGTATATTTAAATTGTAAATTGTAAAATACCGTTAGCAGCACTGCGATGTTAACGCAGCGCTGTATTACACTATAACTTTCGAACGGTAAGTTGTATGTAAAAAATGTTTAAATAAAAGTTGTTCGTAATATTAAAAGGAACAACTTTTACATTTACAATATAGTTGAAAAAAGAAAATTTAATAGCAAAAAAGTGGAAAAACTCTTATTTTGGAACTTTAGCGCCACCTACTGCGTGCATTTTTTGTTGTACGGCATAGCACCAATGAGATTAATTGTAGATATCGATGTCCTCTACATTTTTTCTTGAATAAATTTTTCTGTGAAATGCATAGATCACGAGATAAATGCATTTCAAAATTTTTTTGAGTTTTTCAAAACACGCATCACGGTCCAACGTGGCCGACCCAATAAACCCTTTTCTAACATCATTCTCCAACTATTAACAAAGATTCAGCCACTGGTTATTTTCTGTATCGGAACGATTTAATTTTTGCCAGATTGACTGAACTAATACCCCCAGATTCGTACAGAGAAATATTGTATTTTGGAAAGTCATATTTTTAACACTGTTTTCATCATCTATAGTTTTTGGCTGAGACCAAAGCTATCTATTCCTTATAAATTTCTTGGCTGAATCGAAGCTGTACCTAAATTTTTTGGCTGTGGCGAAAAACCTCTTTGCTAAGTTTTTGTGAGCCTGGATGCCTATCACTAGTTGATTGAATCTAGTATAGGATTGACATCTCTGTATCACCATCACCTACATCGTGAGTTCCAGTTTGAAGGACACACACTCATCACCTGGAAGGATCCTGGAAGAGTACCTTTAATATTCTTTGGAGGAACGAAGCTAAGTGCTTTCCTTGTAATCAAAGATATTTCTTTATTAAACCTTCAAAAAAACAGTTTTATAAGTATTTACCTTATATCCCAGGAAGCATAATTATTGTATCGTTGGCCTCCCAGCTAGTCGGGCAGACATTCTAAAGAGCAGGGCCGTAGCTAAGAGCTCTTCCGAGGGGGGGGGGAGAAACGCCTTTTGGCGCCCCTAATTTGAAAAAATATACAAAAATCGAAAAATATGGATAAAGTGTACATATATTGATTAACACTACATAGTTTCTTAATAAAGAATAAATTATAAATCAATATAACTATGAATGAAAATTATTTTACAAACAAGACTGCGTTCTGAATTTGTGTTTTTGAGTGAAAAAAATTGTTTGCATTTCTCAAATGATCCAGGATCTAAAAAGAATTATATTTGACAAAAATAAATATATACATCAAGCTTCCGAGATGATATAAGAATTATCTGAAGAGTCCACAAATATTAAAACGAAAACTTTTGATAAATGATATAGCAATAATGTCATGTTACCCTCTGCTGCTATCTAGAGTGGTATGTTCCAACAATTCTTCGAAAATATCTGCTATTTGGAATATTGAATGAGTTTTTTGTAATTCCTGAATTAAAGCAATATTTTTGTACTCATCACCCTGAAAATGTTGGTAGTATGTATATAGAAAATTAAATCGTCGATGTCACCCAATCGAAAATTTCACGGAAAAAACAGTCATGTCTAGTTTTATAGTTCAATCCGTCAATGCAGTTCTTGAATGGAGATTCACAAGGTGCTACTATCCTTAAAAACTATATGTGTCAGCAATCGCCAAAACTTACGCTTTTCGCTCTATTTGAAAATACAGTGCTCTTTTTTGCGCGCATGTTCTACGCAACATCGCGGTATCATTTTGCCCAAATGTCTGTAATTTTCGAATTTTTTGCCGAAAATGGTCTCAAACAATTTGGTTCGACTCTCTTATGAAGAATTGGAGGTCAAATATGATTCTGTCCGGCCGGCTGGTTGTTGCCACTATAACTTGAGAACAGAAAGAGCGCCTTGAAATTTTCTCGGTAGTTAGCGCGTCCTAATACGATGGACAAGTTCCTTAATGGGAATAATCGGCCCATTGGTTTCTGAATAATAATTTTGTTTTCAACCAATACAAGTCCGATCAAATTGAAACTTGGTGAGTAGTTGTAGAATACAAACTTATGGACGTTGGTAAAATTTTGTGAGATCCGTATCACTAGAAAATTTCAAATAAATACTTAAATATTATTTATGTCACGATAATCTGAGAACGGAAAGAGATAGCGATTTTCATGTTAGGTTGTGCATCTTGATGCGCCATTTGAGTTTGTTTATAGGCATAATCAGCCAAACGGTTTTGGAGTCAACGCGAAACCTTGCGAAATTCCGTGAAGATCGTATGGCTAGAAAATTTACAAAAAATCATGGAAAATCATTAAAAAAATTCTATATATCAGAAACTGTTCGTTCGACATCGTTGAAATTTTGCGAGAGCCTTCAGAACTCAACTCTACTGCCAAGTTCCAAGACCCATAGTGTTGGAGATCCGAGCAGCCTTATGTAAGTTCAGTAGCTGGATGGGTGACCATTGCCTCGATAACTGATTGGAACTTGCAACTTTCAGGGTAGGTTGCGCATCCGAATGGGAGATTTAAGTTCGTTTATGGGCATAATAGGCCCAACTGTTTCGGATTATTACTCACCTGGAATATTATTTCCTCGATAACTCAAAAAATTTAGACTCGATCGAATTGTAGCTTAGTAACTAGTAGTAGAATATCGACATAAAGACGTGTGTAAAATTTAGTGATAACCGTTCCCCTCGAAAATTAAAAAAAAATTACGAACAACAAATTGGTTCTTAATCGGTAAATTCGATCAACAGTGTCCAATACAGAAGAATGGACAATAGAACATGCGCGCAAAAGCTCCTTACCTGACGTCAGTGCTTGAACGAATATTTTGAATAACTCGCCTTTAGCCATGTATTCATGACATTCGCTGCTTTTTCCGTTTCAATTTTTCTGCGCTCTCCTTCTGAATTCCGCTCCAGACGGTTTGAACTTTTTTTGGCAAGGATCCATAATCCGTATTCGGTTTTCGATTTTAAATTTCAATCAATATTCAGATTCACTAATTCAATATTCCCGAATAATTTTATATAAGAATTATAAGGTTATGTTTCTATTGAATGATTTTGATGTATAGCTGGGGAATGCCGGGAATTTCCCACTCCTGCCATCTAGTCTCTAGCAGCAACAAAGCTTTCTACAATGCTATCGGTCTATAATAATAATCATCTTATTCAAGCAGTAGTTTAAAAAAAACTGTTTTTCTTATGTCCTTTGTCTAGAGTTTTCCAACCATCCGTGGCGCCCTTTGAGATATGACCCGACTTCTCATGTGCCTTCTATCGAGCCACACCAAATGGTTGGTTCAGAAGTTGGAATATTTCGGCATACGACTCGAATTGCTCTATTGGATTTCCGCATTTCTCACAAATAGAACTTTGTCTGTGAAAACAGATCTAACGCCAGATATGTAATTGGGGCCGTATTATGATACTATGAATACGGCCCTTAGTGTAGTTCCACAGGGTAAGGTGTTGGGTTCTTTTCTGTTCTTGGCCAACGGTAACAACTTTCCTAGAGTATTATCGTCCCCTAGTGTGTCATATGCGGATATAGGTATAATCTCGAATTTTTCAATTAGCTAACCATTAAGAGTTAAGAAATACAATGAGATCTGGATGCTATAGTATTCTGGTGCTCGGAATGGTAGATACCTACCCCTGAATCTCTCTAAATGCTGCGTTTTACGGTTGGGCACGAACAATCCGCTTGATACATCATGCGATTTCCAGTGACTCGACATGGTTTGGCGCACTTACAGCATATCGCGAATAAGGCTAAGAGCCTACATTATTCAGTATTGTATATTGTTATTGTAGGGAATATCGCCTTCCAGTTCCAGAGTTCAGATGAACTCCAGTATCTGGGATGGCTTCAAGGAGGCTACGTATTTGCTCATGCAGATTTCTTGCCCAAAGCATTTCTTGCGTTGGTTTGAGATGACGGGGCATTCCGTTATCAGGTGATCAGGATCTCCCAACATAATCTGCACTCGTCAGTTTCTGTAAGCCTTAATCTCATCATATGCTTCCTATAAGGCTGCAGTGTCCTGTGAGGAAACCAGTGAGAAAGTGCAGCGTGTTCTTATTGAGGTCCATATATTTCTTGGATCTGACAGTGTCAAAGTTCCAGAGGAATTTTGTTGGAGTGATACATTCTGGGGAGAGATCTCCAGAAATATACCTCTTTCAGATTTTTCGTACATCCGAAACTCACTTTTGTGGGTGTATCTACGAATCCCACAGTAGGGTCCGGGCCAATAAAGGGGGTTTGTGCTCCTTTCTCGGCAAGTGTGTTGGCCCGCTCATTTTCTTTAATTCCCACGTGACCAGGAACCCAACCAAGGGGACCCTGTTGTTCTTGACCACTTTATTGAGTTTTCTTCGGCACTCCCATATTAGTTTGGACTCGATAACATGGGAGCTCAGAGCTTTAATAGCAGCTTGACTGTCAGAGTGGATTGCTATATCACATCTCTGATAGTTTCTTTATAGGTTCAATTTCACGCATCTTTCGATTGCAGCAAGTACTTCTTCCTGAAATATGCTCGGATTTGAGCCTAGCGATAGTGAGCATTTGGTGCCTGCCCCATATACTCCGGCTCCTGTAGTGGTTTTTGTAGATGGTCTGTGTACCATTTAATGGCATTTCTTTTAAGAACTTGGGTGGTAGATTCCCTGTCCCAGTGTTTTTTCCTACCAAGCATCGTAGTGAAGTTATTTTCGATGCTTACTTTCTTAATCATTTCGTCACTAGGAAGATTGGCTGATGAATTGTATCTGGTAAGAGAGGACCAGACTTCCTGGTTTTTAATAATTTCATTACCTGTTCCTTTCCTAGATATTCTGAGAATGGCTTCATGGACCATTTTGTCTATCACTAGATGAAGTGGTGTGAGATTTGTGATAACCTCAAGTGCCCTGGTAGAACAGGTTCCCATAGCTCCAGTGATACACACAAAGTCCAGGCTTTGTACTTTGTCAGAGGTATTCCTCGTGTTATTCTGGCTTGTTTTTGTGTACCAGACTACTGCGCCATACGTGATTATGGGTCTCACAATCATGACGTACATCCATCGCAGCATCTTAGCCCTAAGTCTTACCGGCTAGATTCCTGCATGCCATTAAAGCCTTTATTGCTTTGCTAGCAGTGATTTCAACATACCTATTCCACAGAAGTTTACTATCTAGTGTTACTCCTAGATATTTAATTTCAGACTTCCATTCTATAATATTTCCGTTCAAAAAGAGGGATCTCTTCACTTCTCCGAGTTAACAGAACCACTGTGGTCTTGGTCGGGTTTATGCTCAGTCCCACTGACAAGCACCACTGCTCCATAATTCTAAGGCCCTCCTATAGTAAACAAGGTGCCCTCCCTCGAATTTACCTCGGACCATCAGGACTATGTCATCGGCATAGCCTATACACCCGAAGCCGAGCTCCATTAGCCTGTGGAGGAGTCAGTCATCTTCAAGGCTCCAAAGAAGGGGAGACGTTGCTCCCCCTTGAGGAGTTTCACGAGGGACTTTGACAGAAGTGGTCTTATTGCCATCCTGTGCCACGGCTATCCTCGTCAACAACAGCTCATACATCCATTTTATTCACTTCCCGCCTTTCAAGTGCTTCTTTAACAGACACATGTGTTGTGTTGTGTTGCCCCATATACAGGGTAAGTCTTTAAGTTGTACATTAATTTCAACCAGATATTCCTCTCATCAAATGAAACACTTTTTCTATTTACCATTTTTCCAGATTCGGCTCAGGTAAAAAGTTATAAGCGTTTAAAGATTTTATTATGTGCAAAGCCAGCCCTGAACTGTCTTTGAGTGTTGAACGCAGAAACTCTTAAAATTCAATATCGCATAATTATATTTGATGCTCGAAATTCAACGAAATTGTCTGAGAAATATTTTTTACTCACTGAAGTCTTTTAAAATGGGTTTAAATTATCTTTATGCTACATTTTCGGAAAAAACTCTTCCTGGATATTAAAACTGACTCCAACTTGATTTTCATTGAATATCCACTATAAAATTATCCACATTATCTTCTCCGCCTATTTTCACATTCCTTACATGTTTTAATTGAATATGAATATAATATCAAAATCCTTTTATTAACATTTATTATAACCTCTAATCTACAGAATCGAGAAACAATATGTTATTCTGTGATTATTATTATGTTCTCTATAGGCTTGTTTTGGTTGGCTCTATAGAGCCAACCTCTAGGGAGGGTCCTAGAACCGTTCAAAGTAGTCACACAAGTCGTTTATTGTAATTGTAATTGGCGTCCTGCCTGGGCGAAATCTTTCACACGCTACGTTTGTCCCACTCTTTAGAACCGATTCGGAACTGTTCCTACTGCGAACCAAAACAGGCCTTATGCCAGTGACGACCTCGTATAGACACAGTATAAGAAGCAGGCACAGAAATGTAATAATATTAGGTTAGCCACATAATCGTTGGTTATCTCTCTCTCTCTCTTTCTCGAACAAACAGACCCCCAAAATAGTAACCCCCTATTTGGGGAGGTTTGAACATGGGCTCAGCTGCGTGGCTATGTACCCAATCTCAGTAAATCTTAGTAGTATATCCTGGTGTCCCTGGGGCCAACGGGAACTCGGAAAAACCGATCACCAGGAATGTAACAACCTCGTGTACATTCACTTTTAAACAATCACAATAAATCCGGACAATCTTTCCAAGCTTTTCACAAATTATAATTACACTTTTCACACTTATTAATCTTAGTCGTTCTTTATATATATTTTCCAATTTATATTAAATTTTAGAGCTCCAAACTGGGACGCGGGGAAAGTAGACATCCCGCCGTAACGACCATTTTGGAACTCCATTCTTTGGTTATATATGTATGTATGTATGTAAATTCTCGGACAAACAGAGCCCCAAAATAGTAACCCCCTATTTGGGGAGGTTTGAACATGGGCTCAGCACAGTAAGGCTATGTAACCAATCTCGGTAATTTTCTTCGTCGTATATCCTGGTGTCCCTGGGGCCAACGGGAGTCTCGGATAAACCGATCACCAGGTATATTACAGCCTCGTGTACGTTCACTATCCAACAATCACCATGAATCCGGACAATCTTTCCAAACTCTTCACTAATTACAATAACACTTATAACATTTAATAATCTTAGTAGTTCTTGTTTATATATTTTTCAATTTATACTTAATTTTGGAGTTCCAAACTGGGACGCGGGGAAAGTAGACATCCCGCCGTAACGACCATTTTGGAACTCGTCCATTCTTTGGTTATCAATCGTTGGTTATATTATATGTTGTGTGGTCTAACCTTAGAATATTACGCCGGTGCTTCTTTATGAAATACATAAATACATTTGTTTACTTGAATCCGTATAACGTATAACCGAATATCCAGAATCTAGATTAAGAATTTATCTTCAAGAATAATTGGGATGAATAGGTGGAATGCTACTTATGATTGATATTTCCCTTATGCATACTAATATACTACAAACTTATAAGATTCATCTATGTAGTTCGAATAAAATAGTAGTGACGTTATATCTGTTGAAAATTGAGTTGATGAAATTATGTTCCATATATTAGAGAAATCTTTACAATTATTGTACAGAATCGATGCAGTATGAAAATATGTAAATATTTAGATGACATGGATAACAGATAATTTAAAAGTTTCATATTCACTATTGGGGATACATAGATGAATACATATTACTTATGTAAGCCCATTCAGTTGTAATTAACTTATCCCGTTTTAAGATGGTAATTATAACAATTTGGAAACGAGCGAGATTTAATTGAATTTCCACAAGTGTCAACTTTGATATCAATAATCAGTCTATGCCTTTATTCGAGCAGATCATCTGTGTATTCCAGGTTCGGATCGATAAACGCAGGTAAATTTCTGTGATTTTTTTTCATATTTTATGACTATCAATGACGAATATCTTGTAAACGGTTCGTTTTAGGAGAAATGATGTTGAATAGTTTTATTTTCAAAAAGGATCGAGTATTTGAAAAATGACTCAAAATAACCTTCATCTGCTTCCATTATGCTAATTTCTCGTAGTTTTAGGAATTCGCGAGTCTATAACGAAGAAACCAGTAGAAGTAGGGAAAAACTGTTAATTGGAGATTATGTGCCATAGTTATAGAAAACTTCATACCAAAATTCATTCAATTCTGAATAACCATGTCAAAGCTACAAAAAAAAAACTATTTTTTTTTCTTCAAATTTCAGCAGCCTGTATATTTCCTCCTGTGCCGAATTTGGAAAAATGGTAAATGAAAAAAGTGTTTCATTGGATGATAATAATCTATGGTTAAAATTAATGCACAACTTAAAGACTCACCCTGTAGATCCAGGAATGCACACATTGCGATTTCTTTATTGTCTAGCTAGAGTTCACTGGATAAGTTCAGTCAGCTGATACAGCGCAGTCCAGTTGCAGCTAGTGATAATTTTGTTCAGGGGGGCGCTGATTCAAGAATTTTTGAATATTTTGAATAGATACTTACAAATGCCTACTTCTTAAAATGAAACTTTATCCTTCTGTTTTTGTCGCAGATGAACTTTTCGATTACCTTTTTGTTGAAGTCAGGAATACCGTTAACTAAATTTTGTTCGATGGACAACATTATTGCGAGTGCTGTCAGTTTTTGTTCCGACATTGAATTCCATAGAAACTTCTTGATCAATTATAAAGTAGAGAAACATCTTTAAGTTTCTGCAGTTGTCATTGGCATCGATATTAAAATAACCTTAACTTTACATATTTCACAACACAAAACGTTGAATCCATAGCAATAAATAAACGTTGAATCCAAAGCAATATTAAATTTGAAGTACGTAAGCAACCGGTGACGTTCTCTTTTTTTGCTATTAATCAAGTCTTCCAACTCGTTGCGACAAACGTAGTGCAAGATTGCATTTGCCGCACAACAATATCGATAATTTTGGAAAGGACGTAACGGTTTTTGGCGCTCTGGTTCCTCGGAACAGAGTGCTTATCAATTTGCCCAAATGTCTGTAATTTTCGAATTTTTGGCTGAAAATGGTCTCAAACGATTTGGTTCGACTCACTGATCAAGAATCCGAGGTCGTATCGATTCTGTCCGTCCGGTTCTTTTTAATTTTGAACACGTCTTTATATCGATATTCTACAACTAGTTACCACGCTTCAATTCGATCGAGTTTATATTTTTTGAGTTATCGAGGAAATAATATTCCGGGTGGGTATAACTCCGGAACCGTTGGACCGATTATGCCCGTAAACGAACTTAACTCTCCCATTCGGATACGCAACATACCCTGAAAATTCCCTACATCCTTTTATTCGAAAGTTATCGAGGCAACGGTCACCCATCCATCTACTGAACTCACACAAGGCTGCCCGAATCTCCAACAATATATATCCGATCGTATTGAAACTTAGAAATTGATAGTCGTTGGAGTTAGATTCTGAAGGGTCTCTCAAAATTTCAGCGATATTGGATGAATAGTTTTTTATATATAGAATTTTTTTCCATAATTTTCAATGGTTTTTTGGAAATTTTCTAGTGATACGATCCTCACAAAATTTTGCAGGAACTTTCGCGTTGGCATTCTACATCTAACAACCATGTTTGAATTGGGTCGCTTCTATATTTTTCGAGTTTTTGAGGAAATAACAACCAAATTTCAGATGGGATAACTCCAAAACCGTTAGGCCGATTATGCTTATAAGCAAACTCGAATGTCGCATTTAGATGTGCAACCTAACATGAAAATTTCAAAATGCTTTCTTTTTCCGTTCTCAGGTTATCGCGCATTAAAAAATATTTTATTTTTATTTTTTTTTAAATTTTCTAGCGATATGATTCTCACAAAATTCCACGAACATACTTAGGTTTATATTCTACAACTATTCACCAATTTTCAATTAGATCAGATTCATATTGGTTAAAAACAGAATTATTACTCGGAGACCTTTGGGCCGATTATGCCCATTAACGAACTTGTCCGTCGTATTGGGATGCGCCACCTACCCTGGAAATTTCAAGTCGCTATCTCTTTCCGTTCTCGAGTTATCGTGGCAACGGCCGGACAGAATCAAATTTGACCTCAAATTCTTCATCGGGGAGTCGAACAAAATCGTTTGAGACCATTTTCGTCAAAAAATTCGAAAGTTACAGACATTGAGGCAAAATGATACGCGCAAAAAGATCAATAATTTCGGCTACGGAAATCGATCCCGGTACCTACTTGTCGAGAAGACGAATGCCTATCACTGGGCCACAGAAAAAATTAATTCGAAATCCGTTACTTGAACTTATGTTATTACTGACCTTTGATCCTTGTTTTCAAATTACTAATTTCATCAGAAGGATATTATCATGTTACATATTATTCGATCAAGTTTAAATCGAGAACTTGGCTGTAAAATAAGTTACATATCATAGTCAATAAGATATACCAATTATTGCTAGGTATTAAACGAATTTTATTACTGACAAATCGACTTGTCAAATTTGAGTTCGGACGATCTAATTCAATCATAGACATAAAACGTTATTCTATATCTATGAATTCAATTGGATGGAGAGAATCATCACGTCAAAAATCAAAAACTGTTGACAAATTAGTTTATCGAGTGTTTGATCCAGAGTGGACCGGTACATCTCGATCGTTGGAATATTTAGATATTTCGGCAATATCTTCACCAATATAGATCCGATCGAGTTTAAATCCAGAACTTTTCTGTAAAATAAGGTTTTTAAGGCTCTCGCAGAATTTCAACGATATCGACGAATAGTTTCCGAGATACAGAATTTTTTTAAAAATTTTCCAGTTGCGATCCTCACAAAATCTTGCATAAGTCTTCGCGTCGGTATTTTTCAACTAACTAATTCGGTCAGATCAGTATTTCCCGAGTTATTGGGGGAATAAAATTTCAGATGGCTATAACTCCGAAACCGCCGGCACATATGGACGCCAAACCTACTATAAGAATTTCAACTCTCTAACTCATTGCGTTTGAGCGTGTAATCGATCTGATGGCCGGACAGAATCAAGTTTGGCCTCGGTTTCTTCAACAGTGAGTCGAAATTGATCTTTTGAGACCATTATCAGCGAAAAATTCGAAAATTACAGGCGACATTTGGACGAATTGACAGACACTCTGTTCACCTGAACAACGCGTCAAAAATTGCGAGAATTTGGCTCGTCAGTGCATTTGAGAATAACAGTTTAATATTTTGCCTGTTTCATAGCCAAATAAGGGATCTTGTTTTCTGTGTGCTAAGTCCGCCACAGGGTATATTATTCGTCAATAATTATATAGAACCCACTGACATCGACCTTGGCCGTGTATACCTATTAATAAAACGAATTGCAGAGAAATCATAATCGTGCAAAATGTAGTGTTTCGGTGTTGGTACCTACCTTATTGCCAACATAAAGTATAAAAGTACGGTTGGCCAAAGTGAAGTACAATACTTTATTATAAAGTAGAGGTGCCAACAGGGCCGTAGCTAGAGATGAATTTAAGGTAGGGCAATGGAGCTTACGGGTAGAGCAGAAGTAAAAAATTGTACTCGATGTGAGCTGATAGATTTTCATCGTACCTTCTTTTGAAATAGGTAGTTGATATCAAAATACTTATTTCTTCAGGTTTATTTTATTGCTTTTAACATATTTAGCCCAGAAAAATTAGTGCTCTAGCCCCTAAAAATTGCTCCAGAGCTGGAGATCGTTTGCTGATTGACCTTCCTACGTTTCATATGAAAAATGAGAGGCCCTTATGCATCCTAACAAAATCTTTGGGTGTTTCTTCCAACCAATTCTACACTGTTTACTGTTTAGGCACGCTTTCTTTTTATAGAAGAGTATCAAACTTAATTATGTGACACGTAGTATCAACTAAGTACTCCAAAAAAATCATAAACTTAGCGAATAAAGTGATTATGAATACCTACATGAAGTTATTGAAGTTGGTTCGCAATTATTTAAAATAACTTGAGTTTAAATTCAGTTGATTACGTTCAGTTTTGCTTGAAAAAAAGGCAAAGAGTTAGAAATTTGGAGTTCAGACGAAGTTTCCTGCTGTTGGACTGCCTTAGCGGAAATATGGCGCTACGAATTCTTACTGCTTCAAATTCATATCTCGGAACTGGAGTGAGCGAATTTAAAATTTCAAAGAGCATCTGATTTACAATTGAATTTTCTTCAAGTTTATTCCGATGACATTTTTCAATCGGTGCATTCTTTTTTGACCAGAAAGCGATAGAAGTTGAGGGTTATCAACTTTTGAGGTAAGTTTGTAAAAATTGCTCATCTTTGACAGGCGATTGCGGCTGAACTGCTGAACCGATTTCGATGTTCATAAGGCCTTTGGACGCTCAATGTAGTGTTCTTTCAAAACGCAAAAAAATTAAAATGTTTGTATATGATACGTAATTCTCGAGTTATAAGCGAAATACGGAAAAAAGTACTAGAATTTCGCAGTTTATTGGTTCTCAAATCTGAAGCACAACCTAGAAACCATCGCAAACTCAGATACCCGTTACTCAGGACCCCTAAAAGGGGTTAAAATGATTTCCAGCTCTGGAGCAATTTTTAGGGGCTAGACCCCATTTTAGCACTAACTTTACTGGTATAATTGTGATTATTATAATGATGATCTTCCTCAAAACCCCTGAATCCTTCGATTTGTCATATTATTAAATATGCAAAGGACTTCATTCAGATCAACTTAGTTCTTTTCTTTTCAAAGGCCAGAAATACCATAATCATTAAATGATACTGTGGGAGATATGTTCATTATTAAAAGGTTTCTTTCTGGGTTTTCTCTCCCAAACTCAGAAAATACCTGTCTATAAAATATTTTTTTATTTTGTGAATTGCTTCTGCGTAAGAAACATACGATATTTATCGGAAGCAATCAATCGAACAAGGTTGCCTAACAAACGATAACGAAAATAACAACGATGAAAGAACTATTTCGTAACGTTTCGGAGACTATGTCAGACTCCTTGGTTAGACACTTAACGATAATCTTCAGAATTATTTTTCGTGGATAACTATTCTGAAATTCGGGAATTTCAGAATAGTTATCAACGAAAAATAATTCTGAAGATTTTCGATCTGCAGAATAAAGAATTAGTACATGAGATGCATCTGAAAATGCAGCGTGTTGTCTATATACAATGACCACGGTGCTATTGATGTAGTTCGTAATCTCTAACAACCCTTGGTTTATTCGCAATTGCTTTGCGAGTAATAATTTTTTTCCTTCCGTCACATTATGAAAACACATTTTCCTCAGCATATTATTTAAATAGGCAGGATGAAGAACTACTTCAAGGAATGTGTCTGTGTGAGTGGTTTTTTAGTGAATAACCAAACAACTGGAATCTCGCACTCCTAAGGTCCTAAGAGTTCGGACCCTCTCGCAGGTTAGTATACTCCATTCACTTTCATAAAGTCTCCCGATTTGTCATGAAAGTTTGACTCATCACCGTGTATATTTTGAAAATGTTTGCATTCTCAGTACTGAGATCAACTGAGTTAGAATTAGGTGAGACTAAACTGAGTTGTTGATTAACATACAAGAACACGTTTTTATCAGGACCATAGGACGAATAGCATGGTCAGTTGAGGTAAGGGGGGAATAAATTGTCTTAGTAAATTCTTAGATAAATCTCATCAAACTGAGATAAATGAAACAAGTACTACGACTGAGCAATTGAGCTGTACTGAGAATCTCAGTTAATCTCAGCTGAAGTTGAAGAATATCACTATAGAGGTCGTAGTAATTACGTATTTTTCACAATGTGAATTTGCTTCGGAAAAATAATTAATTTGAGATAGATATTATCTAATTCAACAATTCAATTGGCGACTGTCCTTACTGGAAATATTTCACATATATAAACTGGTTGGAAGATTCAGTTATGATATTTTCTTGTACGGAAATTAAGAATCAAGTGTTGAAATTTTAATGAAAAATAATGGATAGAGTAGTCCGTTACTTTGTGAGAGTTCATTTGAAAAAAGAATAAAAGTACCTGACTAATCTGGCAGGTAAACTTCTAAACGAACAGACATAACTAGGGAATTCCTCACTTTTCGAAATTATCCAGAAATAAGCCTACACAAGACATTTAAATACCTTGTTGCACAACTTGAAATACACCAGTTTCATAATGTCGTAGTACTACGAAACCCGAGTCACTGTTAAACCTCAATAAAATATAGATAGGAAACTAAGTAATTTCAAGTTCAACATGTCCTCCTGAGACAGAATAGAGTTTACCTATTGCAGATTTCAGTTCTGTATAGAATTTCCTGGTACTTTGTCTCTGGTTCTTCAAGATTACTTTTGGCATTTCAAAGCGAAGGGTTCTTCATTATTCGAAGATAATATGGTCTGTGATAATATCTTCATCTTGTCTAAGATGGAAGATTATGTTGAGACATTGAAAGTAGAAATCGGCAACGTCTCGGTGAATTGTTTTGACATTAACGATATTTCAGGAGTGCCAAAACCTGCCTCAGTTTTAGTTACAAAAACGTGATAGACCTAAATCATGACCAACCGGGAGACTTTATAAAAGTGAATGGAGTATATATAAAAGGTATTTCCTTTCACACAGACGCAAAGCAAAATATTAATTACAAAAGATATTTACACAAGTATGGATAAATAATATTGAAACAAGTAAAAAATACCAATAGATACATAATTTACATTTCTTTGCATACTTTACGAAATCAAATATGGTCCACATTCCAAAACTAATTTGAAAGCCTCCTCCTTAGGCACCTTGAATTACTTGTGATCGTCCAACATCTGTAGGTGTCTGGGCAAAAATCCAAAAAGCTTTATGGTCATATATTGAGGGCATGAGGTGCTATGTTTACGATCAACATTGAAACACTTGACGAAAACATAATTTTATTTCGAGGAGAACTGTTTGGGTTACAAACGGTAATTTACCCAAATCGTTACTGACAACCACAGAACACTAATATATAAGAAGTGAAAGCTTAGTACTAATCCGAGGCAACATAGGTGGCGTCAAAGCCACCATCCTTTTGAGTTGTGAGATAATTCAAACGGCAGGAATTTTGAATATAGACATGTCCTCAAGGTACCTTATACCATACAATTGCACTTTCTTATTAATCTTCAATGTAAATTCAGAACTCTGTTTCATAAAATCTGATCAACTCATGAGATAATTGTGAGAAAATTACTAACATTGATGATGCATAAACTAAATAGTTGAGATAGAGTTGTAAAAATGCAACAATAAATTTCAAGAATGTATTTATTTATTTTCCAATTCAATAATAGTAATCATTTTCATTCATATATAGAGTATACAAACAACAATAAGGCTTAGACAATAAAACAAAAAAATATAGGTAATATCACAGTGTTTGTTGCAATCAGGCATTATTCCTATTCTCATCGAAAGAGTTCTTAAAAAAAAGCAGTATCAGAATTAATAAGAAGCAAAACATTGGAATGTGTTAACAATTCTACGTTAGGAATGGCATAATTTACCTCGGTCATAGCCTCCATCATCAATAATATCAGGAAAACAAGTGAAATCTTCACCTACAATGTTGTCATTAGTGATTGTAAATTTTTGAATGAAATACCCAAAATTACCTAAATCTTGACCGAAATGGTTTCCACATTTATATGATTTTAAAATAGAAGAGGTGAAATTATTTATAACAATAACTTTCAGAGCTGTTTGTTGAACTGATAGAGCAAACTAGCTTCCAAGCAGCTGATCGAAATCAAATAGATTTCTTCTTATTGAAACCTATAAAAACATCGGAATAATATGCATTCTCTCATAAGGGAGACTTGCCAGAATAGGATACAATCCTAGTACCTGGAGATACAACTGTAGCTTTTGACATTTTATATGTAAAATAGAAGGAATAGGAACAAACAATGAGCAATAATGGTTGTACTCACCCAATTACACGAAACAATAGAAATATGACACCTTCTCCTTATCTAGTGGACACTCATGGCACTTTGAAAGTGAACTGAAAATTATTTCTCTAATGAAAAATAAATTTATCACAAATTAAAAAGAAGTATTTAAAAAAATGGGTTCAAGCCCTGTGGGCAGGAGCTTTCTGGCGCTCTAGTTCAAACAGACAAATTATATCTCCGAAAGTATTGGTTTCTCAGAGTTGAGAATTATATCAATGTATTGTTATGATAGAACTGCATCATAAAGGAAATTCAATTCAAATGATAGTTTATTTATCAAGATTAAATGAGCAATCTGAGAATGAGCCCTTTAAACATATTTCAGTATCAGAAACGTTTACGAAACAATATTTCGAAACATGAAACATTTCATTCTATGGTACAGACACATTCCAGGGACGTCTATGAGATCCTTAATGTCCACCCTCAGATACGTTTCTGCGAAACGTTTCAGAAATAATGTTTCTGAGAACAGTCACCAAAATGTTTCAGTTATGTTTCTTGAAACGTTAGAGGAACATTTCATTCTATGGTGCAGAAACATTCCAGGGACGTCTATGAAACCCTTAATGTCCACCCTCAGATACGTTTCTGTGAAACATTTCACCAAAATGTTTCAGTTATGTTTCTTGGAACGTTAGGGGAACATTCAAATGTGACTTGCAGAAACATTTCAAGTATGTTACAATGAAACATACTGAAATGTCGGTTTGCTTTAGCTCTTTAAAGGTAAAAAACCCAACGTGATTTAACTTTATAACATTTTACTAATGATTCATCAAGTTTTACAATATAAATTTACTCTTCTCTCTATTGCATCTCCCTATTCAATCCTTTGGCATATCATTCCATTCTCCTGCATCTCCATCACTTATTCTGACTTCTTATGTACCTGAGCATCGCCTGCCGTAACCAATTTGCCACAAATTTCTCATAGTTCTTATCCCTCAAAGAAGGGAAATTTTTGGTTACTGCAGCTGAAAATAAAATGAAATGTGAATAAGAATAGGTTTGATGCTAAGTTTCAACTCAAAATAATATCTATAATATAATTTCGAGTAGACATTGTAGAAATTGTGGTGGTTGGCCTAGTGGTAAAGGCTCTGGCTCGGGAATGAGAAGTCCTGAGTGCGAAGTTCAAGCTGGGAAAGATATTCAGGGCTATTCACTAAGAGAAGTTGTTACGGATAGCAACAGAGTAAATCGTGGTTACGCCTTGAGCATAACAAAGCGTAACCACGATTTACGGTTGTTATCCATAACAACTTCGCTTAGTGAATAGCCCTGAATTTCAGGTTCTAGGGGACCACCCGACCATTCGATGTTGGGTAAACAATTAACTGTGCTTATGAGGGGCCTTCTTTTAGAAGACCTAGGATGGTCAGTATAATACCAATAAATAAAATGTGAATTGTACAGAATATCACAAAAAAGTGAAACACTCAGATGTATAATAAATGACAAGAATAAAAATATAAATAATTTCAAAATCAGGGATGATTGCTAGGCAATGAAACTTATGGAAATTCCATACTTATATTCCTCAAATTTTAGGCCAATAGACATTATATTATTGCACTTGCCTTTAAGGATTTTAATGGTAATTAATTCTGAAACTGGAAAGTTATTTTTTCTCCCCAACCAGGAGCACTTTTTTGCTAATTTGTCAGTAAAAATTTTTTTCATGCATCTAATTATGTTATCTTTTTCGGATACTCCTCCACATCTCACAAATATAGTTTCCTAAAACAAACTTATTGAGAGTGATACTGTCAACAACGCAGTATTAAATTTTACCAATTGTGTTCTTGATTCCTTGCATTCAGCAAGTTTTTTTTCGAATTCCAACAACTTAATATACTTTTTGAATGGTTTTGGTAATAATTCGTTGCCAGATAAAGGCAGGAATTCTCGGAAGCAATTAGTATTAGGCAAATTATTGATTATTCGTTCTAGAAGAATTCTGTTTTCAATAGTTTGCTTTAAAATGGCATCCATTTTAGATTCCATCTGGTCTGCAAAATAATTAACATGAAACTAAAACAGTCACTGATGGTAAGAAAGCACAATTTATACTTACTTCTTGAATCTTCGATGAGGTTATCCTCAACGATTATATCTGGAAATAATAAATTTAGAAACACATTCTTCTTTTTGTTCAATTAGTTAAAAATCCATCATACCTGAAATTTTCAAATCAATTCCTTCGATATCAATTAGTGTTCCTGTATTTATCAGCAAGGATTAATATATTCCAAGAGCATTCAACATGAAACACATTTAAGTTAAACACTGAAGTGCAATTATGGCCTATAAGTATGATAAAGAAAAAAATGTAATACCTTCAGCTGTATTTTTAGGTGCTTCTTCCATTTGACTTTCAACCTCATTTACTCTTGCAGAATAGGGTGGTGGTGGAGGTGGAGGCATCAGCTCCATAGAAGTAAATGATCCTATAAATAAAAAGAAACTATAAATATAACCTGATGAAGAGTTAAAATAAATGCGAAATCTTGGCAAAGAATAAAGTTGAAAACCTTTATTCTCATACAATCCAGAGTCGATAAGCTGGTTTGATTATATACATATATCCCTTTGTCTTATATATATATATATATATATGTATATATATATATATATATATATAAATGAATAGATTCCAATACAAAATATGTATTAATTTTCTTCTACCTCTCAATCATTATCCCGGATAGGCTGTCATTGTTGAAGACAAATATAAAAATTATGTTAAAAACTCACTCGTGTCATCTGAGTCTGTATCCATTTCCACGAAGTCTGGGTATATGGCAGGTTTCTTTTTACGAGCATCTTGAGCTTCATCTTCACTAGCAGATTCTACAATTTTTTTTTCTTGTGCAAGAGCATCCTTGTATGTAACTGAAAACCAAATTTTAAAACTCCATGTGTTCATTTATTCAATAATTATACCTGGGGAATCCAGAAGGTTTTCTACAGGATATTTCACCCAATCTTCTTTTGGGAGTGAAACATTTCTAATGTGCTTCCTCTCCTTATTTGGTGGCCATACGCTATTGAGCCTTCCATGTATTTCAACCAACCATTTCATAGGTATGACGGAAATTTCAAATTTCTCTGAAGTTTCGTTGTTTTTGTTAGATAGGAATTGCACTACGGTCCACTTAGAAAATGAAAATACATTAGATACTGAATAACTAATTATAATAATAATTAATGGGATATAAAAATTGTCCAAATAGGAATTTCAAATTATCTTAGGGAAAAATTCAAATTTCACCTTACTTTAGCTAATATATCTCCTATATTCCGATTCCCTTCAACATGGAACGTAGGAAGAATAAAGTTATTCATGGTAAAAAGCATCTAAAAAGGTTAGTGAGCAGGGAAATGTTGAAAGTTCAGAATAATAAGAATATGGTTTCAAGTCATCATGATCAACCTCATCTCGGTACTTCTAAAACACTACATGCTGAAGTTAATGGAGATATTAATAAATTGCCTGAAAATGAGACACTGAAAAATTTGCCAAATTTCGTATTAGAAAGCGCTTCTACTAGGCATATTATCAATCCAAACTTGGAGACAATAAGCTCAGATTTATCTGTTGATAATTTAGTTAACCACTATGAGTCTCGAGGACAAGAATAAAATAAGACCCTGGAAGATAATATCCATTTTTGGATAGTAAAGCATCGAATCTTACTCAACCAACAAGCAATAAACGAGCTATTGAATATTTTAAACCAATATATGGCTATAAATTCCCCAAAGATTCTCGAACGCTTCTTGGCACTCCCAAGAGTTGTAATGTTATTAACCTAGCAGGAGAAACTTATAAACATTTTGGACTAGCCAATTGCCTTCATTACAAATTTTCCAAAATTTCATTGCTGTCAAATATTACTAGGATAAAAATTGAGGTAAACATAGATGGTTTACCTTTGAAAAAATCATCATCCAGTCAGTTTTTTGCTAAAGAGCATCTAACAGATTTGATGAATTGAAGTTTCTTAATTCCTCCCAAGAGAAAGAAAGTATATTTCGTTAACTTGAAAGTAGATTTGAAAGTGATGATTCAAACAATGTTCAATTTACGTGTTATAAAAGGATAGTGCTGAAAAATTTCATTCTCACTGTTCATGAAAAGGATAACTGTGTAATTCTAAAAGACAATAACATTTATATTGTATCATTCGTATATTCCAGAATTCAGAGAACAATATTATTTCATTTGAAGGAAAGTAATACAAAGTGACTTCTCCATTGTACACAAACCCATGTAACTCGTCAAACATGTTTAATATATCTATAGTGGAAGCTACAAGCTTCATATCAATTTTTTACATAGAAGATATCAAACATAAATGTATGAAATTACCATCTACTTAGAGTTGTTTCGTTGTATTACCATTACTACACAACGAAATACTTGAATATGATGTATTATAATGATTGAATTTAAAGAAAAATTATGAATTATGAGTTTACCCTCATGAGTTATTTTCATTTCAAAGCACAACAGCACTAATTATTATCTTAGGGAAAAATAAAATAAAACTTCCTAATAGTACATATATATCCTATGCATCTTCAGACCTAGAACCTTCGCACTACAAGATAAATACAATTCAGTTGTAATAATTCAAAAGGACAAAACAAACGTAAACCTACTGCTGATACTATTCTCAATCAGGGTCGTCAAAAATTGTTACTTTTGTTTTGTCCTTTTGAATTATTACAACTGAATTGTATTTATCTTGTAGTGCGAAGGTTCTTGGTCTGAAGATGCACAGGATATATATGTACTATTAGGAAGTTTTATTTGATTTTTCCCTAAGATAATAATCAATGCTGATGTGCTTTGAAATGAAAATATCTCATATGAGGGTAAACTTATAATTCATAATTTTTCTTTAAATTCAATTATTATAATACATCATGTTCCAGTATTTCGTTGTGTAGTAATGGTATTACAACGAAACACCTCTCACTAGATGGTAATTTCATACATTTATGTTTGATATCTTCTATGTAAAAAATTGATATGAAGCTTGTAGCTTCCACTATAGATATATTAAACATATCTGACGAGTTACATGGGTTCGTGTACAATGGAGAAGTCACTTTATATTGCTTTCCTTCAAATGAAATAGTATTATTCTCTGAATTCTGGAATATGCGAATGATACAATATATGTTATTGTCTTTTAGAATTACACAGTTATCCTTTTCATGAACAGTGAGAATGAAATTTTTCAGCACTATCCTTTTATAACACGTAAATTGAACATTGGTTGAATCATCACTTTCAAATCTACTCTCTAGTTTAGGAAATATGATTTCTATCTCTTGGGAGGAATTAAGAAACTTCAATTCATCAAATCTGTTTGATACTTGTTTCAAGGGATGCCTTGAATACTTTACCATTTTTTTTAATATATATAAAAAGTTTTCATATTTGAATGAACTGAAGTTATCAAGGCATCCATGCTCTCTACAGTCATTAGCCAGATGAACTAAATTATGCACATTGTGTGACAAATATTGATTGCCATACAAACTGCCGTAATGGCCAACAAAATATTTCAACAGATTTTCTGCATAATCAATATAGCTTTTCAAAAGGTTTTCAGAACATAATAATCTTATACCAACATGCAATGCTAGAAAGTGAATATATTGCTTTTTTGGAAGCACATTTGCTAGAATAAAGGGACCAGTATATAATAAAATTTGTCGGAATTCAGATGCCTTGAATCTGTCGACCTCTGAGAAATTTCTAGGGGTTCTAGCAAATTCTTGAGGAATATACTTTTTAATTCTTTCTATCTGTTTAGACAAATTTCCTAAATTATCATTGCTGACAACTCTGACATTCCGCTTCCCTTTCATCCAGAATGATATCAACCGCTTCATAACTCCTAAGCACACCAAGTGCATGTAATCCAAAGGAACTCCTTTAACAAGATCGACATCAAGAGCTTCAAATGCACATACATTTGGATGAAAATCTTCATCTAATTTATTCCTGAATGTCTCATCAGTACGTAATGTGGCATTACATTCAGGAAAAGTTACACGCCCATCTATATATTCTCCCTCCTGTGAGCATTTGGTGCATCCGCTGTAACCGGTATGCCCTTTGACACCCAACACAAAGGATTTCGCTGGAGCATCACACAGAATTCGTACTAACTTCACCTGTACTCTCCTTCCACCAATAACAACACCATTTTTTTCTATATAACTAAACTCATCAATGAATTCTCTTAAGAATTCTACAGCACTTGAGGGTTTATTATTTCCATGATATAATCCTACCATTAGTGGTTCAGTTGCCTGATGAGGATAACCATAATCTGCTGATATACAAATTGGCCAAAACTGACTGGATGATGATTTTTTCAAAGGTAAACCATCTATGTTTACCTCAATTTTTATCCTAGTGATATTTGACAGCAATGGAATTTTGGAAAATTTGTAATGAAGGCAATTGGCTAGTCCAAAATGTTTATAAGTTCCTCCTGCTAGGTTAATAACGTTACAACTCTTGGGAGTGCCAAGAAGCGTTCGAGAATCTTTGGGGAATTTATAGCCATATTGGTTTAAAATATTCAATAGCTCGTTTATTGCTTGTTGGTTGAGCAATATTCGATGTTTTACTATCCAAAAATGGATATTATCTTCCAGGGTCTTATTTTGTTCTTGTCCTCGAGACTCATAGTGGTTAACTAAATTATCAACAGATAAATCTGAGCTTATTGTCTCCAAGTTTGGATTGATAATATGCCTAGTAGAAGCGCCTTCTAATACGAAATTTGGCAAATTTTTCAGTGTCTCATTTTCAGGCAATTTATTAATATCTCCATTAACTTCAGCATGTAGTGTTTTAGAAGTACCGAGAAGAGGTTGATCATGATGACTTGAAACCATATTCTGATTATTCTGAACTTTCAACATTTCCCTGCTCACTAACCTTTTTAGATGTTTTTTACCAAGAATAACTTTATTCTTCCTACGTTCCATGTTGAAGGGAATCGGAATATATAAGGAGATATAAATTACCTAAAGTGAAGTGAAATGAACGGAAAATTGAAAAACAATGACATATATGCTGGATCGTAATATTAGAATAATGCTAGAATTGATTCAATAATAATAATTCTACTATGTATTTGTGGACTGCTCAGTCGATTGCTACTAAACAGTACTAACTATATGTTCAATATATATTTACCTGCAATTCATCCATCGTTGCCACCGTTCAATGCACACCACTAGTCTACAACTCTATTGGGAACTTCCAAAACTCTGGTGGCGGGATTCGGCAACTAACCACGCTAGTAATAAATGTAAACAATCTCGTGTTGGACAGGTCAGTCGACGAAGTTTGACCGAAATTTTCATGGAAAATTTAAATTATGATTGACTTGAGATCATTGTTGGATTACTTTGTGATATAGATTATAATATTGATCATTATATAACTAATTTTATGGCACTTGATTGATATAAAGACTACAACCAGTAAGTATATTCATATATGTTTGTCAAACTTACATTATATTTAAAAGTTCTTTCAGTTACTATTTGCGAATGATTAAGAAGGGACTCAGTTGATTAGAATTTCTGGAGTACATAGGAGCTTCAACTTCTAATTCTAGAGTCCTTGTAGAAGGAGAAGAGGTTCTAAATGTAGATCATGTAATCGTGTGTGACAAAACAAATTGTGGTCCCAGTTTTATAGATATTTGTTCTTTATGTTTACAAAGTAGTGCCCTTAATTCAGTACTACGTAACATTGATGGCCCATTAATGTGGAGAATGGTAAACTTAAAATAGAAGGTATGGTATACTCTTGTAAAGTCGGAGCACGGAGGAGGTGTAAACATATTACTGATGTATTAATTAAAGTTCAGGTGCATGATGTTCTAGTTTATTTATGAGAATATAGTGTCAAATTGAACCAGATAAAGCTTTTGTAAAACAGTTACCAATAATTGGAATGATTTTTTTAAAATATGATACATATATTATGTGAAAATAATTATTAACAATAAGTGTAATGTTTAAGGTATAATAAAGATTATCTGGATGTAGGTCTAGGTTGAGTACTCTTCGGTCTATTAGTTATCCTTCTAACGCATTTCCAACATTTATATTTGGTTTTCCGGAGGTAAGAAGTGAAAACTCAAACCTATACATTTTGGCATTTTTTTCGCCCATGAATTGCATTGAGGCACACAACAATAGTCGTTTCTGGTCGAAGACATATTAGGCAGGATAATATTCACTATTTCAACTTGAATTTTTCTTTCAAACAAAAGTTTATTGACGAATACTGAACAATTAAACTCGAACACGTGGCTCATTACTAGCTTGGTTAGTTGCCGAATCCCGCCGCCAGAGTTTTGGAAGTTCCCAATATAATATTGAAATTAACGGTTGAAAATAAAATAGCGCGAAACTTTTCGATATTAATCGTCAATAATTCGTTTCCGTTGACCGTTATTAGTTTATATATTTACAGGTTAGGATCACAGAGTAGAGTAACATTAGAAGTTGCTCACAAGTCCACAGAAATTTCTGTGGACTTGTGAGCAACTTCTAATGTTACTCTACTCTGTGATCCTAACCTGTAAATATATAAACTAATGGGTTACGTGTAGTGATGTGAAATACTCGAGTTTTTAAGTTAAGGACAAATGTCCTGGAAAAATGTCCGAAACTTTCCCCCAAGGTCGAGCATTTTGAGTATTTAAGTATTTACGGACATTGTGGAAAAATCGGGAAAAATATGACAATTGTCATATGTTAAGTTAAAATATCAGGACAATTTGAGGCATTTTAAGAAATTTTTCATGGTCAATTGGAAATAACAAATAACTTATCATTGAATGAGTTATTATCGTGTTATTTTATTGACTATCAGTGGTAAAGGACCGGAGCCAGGTTCTGAATTAGTATTAGAAAAATCGATTTAATTAGACTGTTAAATAATAAAAATAAACTTGTTTAAAAAAAACTTTGTATAATTTTCCAATTGATTCACAGATCGTTAAGAACCTTCGATCCAAGTAGAAAAGAATAAGCTGCTTAAGAAAAAACTCTGTATTATGGCAACACAAATCGTTAAGCATCGTCGATCCAAGTAGAAAAAAATAAACTTATTAAAAATTTTTGTAAAATTGGCATCTCACATCGTTGAGCATCTTCGATCCAAGTAGAAAAGAAGAATAAATATCGGACAAAATGAAAATTTTCAAAAAATGTTTAAGTAGAAAAGAAATTTATGATATTTATCCAGACATTTTCGATAATTTCCATAAATACTAAAAAACTCTAAATGTCGACTGTTTTTAGAAGTAATGATAATTTTCGGACATTTTTCAGTATTTATCAGAGGAGTATTTAAGACATTTTCCACACTCACAACACTAGTTACGTGCAGTTCTGACAGTTGACACTACATTGGAGGACCAACAAAACAGGAATTAGCACTGTTATTGGTTGTTTTGCTCATATTTCTCCTAATTTTTGAATGTTATATCAAGTTATATGCTGTTTACGAATTTAATGTAGTGTAATGAATATCTCATAAACGTTATTTGATCCATAAAAGGGGTATATATTGCGAAAAAAAATAGTATTTCATAGGTAAGAATGCTAATATCTACCTTATCTGAACAGTTTGCTCATTTCCATGTTTTCAGGTACCTTGTAATCCAATTTATATTTGTAAATAATCATGATGGATTATAGTGATTACTCTGAAAAACATTCTGAGAGTGACATAAAGCTCTATATCGATCAAATTTCCATCATTGGTGGTTCGTATAGATCCTTATACTATCAGGAAGCAGAAGTGTTCAACAAAATTTAATGACTTTACGAAAATACTGTACCCGGACATTTTTATGCACCTTGTGGTCACCAACGACAAATATACTTCAGATGATATGAGTTCTAATAAAAGTTTGGAGGCTTATAATCAGACAGCATGTGGATGGGTGTGGAATATCTCCATAATAAAGACTGGCAATCATAGTTTGATAATTGCAAAGGTATAGGTTCAACAATCATCTTCAAATTCATATATTTCACTATATCTATCATGGATTTATTTGAAGAAAAGTATTTGAATATATCATCGAAGGAATTGCAGGATATCGGTAAGCCCCAATCTATCAAACTTTTAGTTCTTAAAATTTGATACTTGTTGGTGATTTTTATCTTATGTGTGCTGTTGAATTTATTAGTGGCAGTAATGAATGATTCTTCAAGGATATTATATGAATGCAGCTTCTATCAACGTTAGTAAAATGATTTATTTTTCAATATTTTTCAGGCAGAAGCATCAATTTGACAGTGGTTGAATCTAAATCTATTGAAAGAGAAAGCAGGGAGCAGTTGAATATCAAGAGTTGGTTTTAAGCATGTGTAGGATTAAGAAGTATTTCACAGTGACAATGGGTTATTCATGCTCGTCATTACAATGATTTTTGGTAATAGTTTAAACTGAAGCAAGCATATTTAAAAAAATTTACACTAATATTAATAGAGTAAAAAACACATTGTATACTTTATAATTTATTTACAACATTCATCATGTCTAAGCAGTTCTGTTTAAATAAATTAATCTACAATATACATATTGCTTTGTAACAGCCTTATTCTCGTTTTTGTTCGCTTGGTTTGGACCTGGCATCAGAGTTGGGAAAATTATCTATTCATCACGAATTAACTACATTAGATTATAAAAAAATAGCAGATAAATTACATACACAATCATTTTCTATAATGGAATCCAATCAGGATGATTTTTATCGGACAAATCTGCTGGCTCACCTAGTGAAAACATGGTGTACAATTTTCTATATTCTAACATGAGAAACAAATCAAAATTTTATTTCCTTTCATATTTGAATGAAAACGTGTTAAATACATCAACCAAATTTGAGTTTCGAAGCTGTTAAGTCGAATCTCTTCAGCGGAGGAATCAATAAATCTCTGGTTTTTGCTGAGGTAGCAAATTTTGCGAACTTTATCAAAAACTGATGAAATCCTTTCAATAAAGAAATCAAATTAATTGAGAAATTCATAAAATTTATAATGAAATATTATAGATTCATACATTACTATTCATGCAGCTAACTAAGTGAAACATTTTTATATGTACCTATAATTATACAGAATTGACAAGCTGGAAAGTGTTATTTGTCTTCTAAATTTTCCACAGTTTCCAATCTTAGTGACATACTAATGCAATAGAATTTTTGCCTTTGAAAACAATATACCTAGTTCTTTCTTATAATCTTTCAAGGTGATCGGTTAAGTTCAGCTCTACATCATAGACCTTAAAATTAGGTCTATGCTCTACATTCATACAAGATTCAAATTGAAACCAAGATATTAAAATAGATCTATACCTTACTCACTTACTTACGCACTTTCTGCATATAAATTTACGTGAAAAATGTGATATTTGTACGTTTTTTAGTTCGCCCTTGCTACTGCAGCTCATGAACTTGCAAAAATTTGGCATTTTATTACTAAAAATTAATGTTTATGGAACAAATAAAGATAGCAAAATATTCACTTCACTTCATAAACAGCAATTCAATTGATATAACACTCACAAATATCGAATAATCCAGGAAAATAAGAGCAAAACAAACAATAACAGTACTAATTCCCGCTTTGTTGGTCCTCCAATGTCGGTCAACTGTCAGAACTGCACGTAACCCATAACGGTCAACGGAAACGAATACCTAACCTATACCAATCAATTAATTGATTGGTATAGGTATTGCTCAGAGAAAAAACTGTTATAATATCTAATTTAGTAATTTAACAACAGTGTTTTGATCTCAAAAGGCATTTTGAATGAAAAATTATAGAAATATCTGCGACAGAGGTCTATAGTAAATTCATTATTCTACGCTAAAAATATAATATGTTCCATATACCCATCTGAGATGTCACATTGCAAATGTTTCATTTAGGTACCTAATACCTCTCAAATAAAAATTATTTCTAATCAGAGTATCCCGTTTCTTGAAACATTTATGCAACGTTTACGAAATAATATTCGAAAATGTTTCACAACGTAACCTTTAGGGACTGTTCGGAACGTTTCAAATATGTTTCAGGTTTCATGAAACATTTATGCAACATTTACGAAATAATACTTTGAAATGTTTCAGAACGTTTATTTTAGGGGCTGTTCGAAACGTTTCAAATATGTTTCGTGTTTAAAGGGAGAACTGCACCATGGAAGGAACCAAATTAAAATAGCTGAAATGAATTTGACTCTCTCTTATAGAACAGGATGAAATGTACGAGTATGAACACAGATCATATAATAAAGCTTAGATAGAATAATTATAGCATTATGTGAAAACATAGAAGTACGATTCATTATTGAAATTTAGAACTTCATCTAGCAGAAATTGAATTCAAACATCATAGAAGAATTTAAATTCAACAAGAGTGCCAAAAATTATCAATCCAAAACCAATAGACGAATTCTACCCAACAACGTACTCATCCGAGATATTCATTCCTCAATTCTATGATGAACGATAATATATATCTTTCCTCAAATCTACTCCAATACACCAATATTCCAGTTTTGTTTTTAGTGGAGATATTCTGAACTCAACATTATTAACTTACCATTACCATTCCCATCATCATATGGATTGACCATCGGCATGAAAATATCAACCAACAAAAAGTATGATATTATTTTATAATTCTCATATTTATACGATTGCTGGAATGAATGACAATGAGACAACGTCATGTCTCAGGAAAATAAGTTGACATTATAACTATTCATAGAATACCCATAGAATAATTCTATCATTATGTGAAAACGTAGAAATACGATTTATATTGAAATTTTGAAAAATCATATCTCCGAAAGTATTAGTTTGTTAGAGTTAAAAATGATATGAATGGATTCTTATGGTAAAACTGCTTATTGAAACAAATTAAATTTGGAATTTGTTTTGTAAAAAAAAAATTTTTTTTTTTACTCCGAAACCATCTGTCCTATTTTGCCCAATAACTAACTCAGCTGAGACATTTATCCCCCAAACCTACTCTGAAAATTTCAACTGTCTAGCTCATTCCGTTCGAGAGTTATCGTGCCTACGGCCGGCCGGCCGGACCGGCCGGACAGAATGAATTTCGACCACGGATTCTTGATCAGTGAGTCGAACCAAATCGTTTAAGACCATTTTCATCGAAAAATTCGAAAATTACAGACATTTGGACAAATTGATAAGCACTCAGTTCTGAGGAACTAGAGCGCCAAAAACAGCTTCAAGGCTTAACAGAAGAATCAAATGATGTGTTTCATGGAAGGGGATCAAAAAAACTTATTGAAAATGTTACTATAAACGTGACGTTTTTTTGGACGTTAGGAGGGGGGTTTGGGAGAAATTTCCAAGGGGTTTATCGAGGAAAAATACGGAAGATTCGTAGAGTTACGCGTTTTCGGAGCGAAAACACGGGGGTGTATTTGAAAAAAAAATCGCGAAAAGTCGAAAAAACGCCGATTTCGGCAAAAGGTGCGAAATGAAGGAAAAGAATTCGGAGGAAAGGTGCCGTTCGGAACGACGGTATTTGCGGGAACGAGGAGACGAGATTCTAAATTAGTCCAAACTGAGCCCTTTTTTCGATCCTCTCTTTCGTTTTCCCGGAAGAACGATAGGAAAATGTGACTTTTCGCGAAAATCGACAAAATTCTGACGTTTCACGTATTTCTGTGGCGAATTTTAACGCGGCTCCTTCAAGGTCGACGATTTCGGTCCGAATGAGCCACGATAAATGTCAAATCGAATTTGTATTTCGAACCGAATTAGTCGAAAACCTTCGAATAGTCTAGAAAAACCGCGAGAAATATGAACGAGTAACCGATTTCGATCGATCGCTTGACGATATTCTGAAAATCGAAAGATGGAAATCATCCCAGTACTATAAAATATTTTTCCATCGACCTTCCAATAAAAGCTCTGTTTAACGTTCACAAAATCATGCATTAATGACCGATTTTAATGCACGATTTCTTTCTATTTTAATGCATGATTGTCATGGGCAACCGAACAGTATTCAGAAGTAATATGAGTAACGTCACAACTCGACTGATATTTCATTTTTATGTATCAGGCCTGTGACTCTCGCTCTTCAATCACAGAATAGTCGCGTATTTATCTCTGGTTCCATTGTTATTCCACAGAGGAAAGAAATAATGAAACAAATCCAAACATAATCGATCAGTCAAATTACGAGTAATATAGCTGCTTTCAATCCATAGACATAAAATAACATGGACTGGTTGTGAGAAAGAGACCATTGAAATCAGCATTGAAAAAAGACAGAATAGTTAAAGGCAAACCACGGTATATGAATATTTTCTTATAATTTGGCGTTTGGCAAAACCACAGAATACAAAACTTTAGTTTCCTTTATTCTCTGACCTTTCTTGTTACTGTATTGTTTGGATTCGTGTATTGTGTATGTGTTTTGGTGATTTGTAGACAGAATATTTAAAGGCAAAACATTTTCATTTGAATCCGACACTCGTTTCTGAATATTCTGATACTTATAAAAAATAATCATTATTTTTATACCATTATTTGCCTTTAAGTATTCTATCCTTCATAACATCTCTCTCTCTAATGTGTTCCGCAACGAACTGTATGATAAAGTTACGTGAGGGCCAGTCCATGTTATTCTATGTCTATGTTTCAATCTTAATCTAATATCGCCAGTTACTTTAATTACAATGAGTAACGAAGTCAATATCCCCTTAACTCCCCCGGACGTTGCAGAAATGGCTAAAGCAGCAACTTTGACCCTGCTACCTGAAAAAAGCCGACATTTGTATGACAAAACCTACGCAGAATTCATGTCATGGTGCGAGGAGGAGAACGTTTTCAATTATTCTGAAACAGTTTTGTTGGCATACTTTAAGAGTGTTGCAGAAAAGGGATACTAAGCAAGTTTATGGCCAAAGTATTCAATGCTGAAAGCAACATTGAACGTTAAAAGGAATATTGATATAAGCAGATACAAGGGCGTAGCCAGGAATTAATTTCGGGGGGGGGGGTTTTGAAATAGGAATTAATTTCGGGGGGGGGGGGGTTTTGGGGGTGTAAGGGTCACCTTCTGTAGCAAAATTTTTTTTTTTAATAGAAAGAATAACATTTCGGGGGGGGGGGGGGTTGAACCCCCAAACCACCCCCCCCCCCTGGCTACGCCCTTGAGCAGATATCACAAACTGGTGATGTTCATTAAGGGACAAAAAGTGGGTTATATTCCTAAGAAATCGAAAGTTCTCGAGAAAGATCATGTAAAAGAGTTTATAGCAAATACTCCAGACAGTATTTTCTTGATGTCAAAGGTAAATATAAAACTTAATTGAATTAATTTTCTAAATTTTTCTTATTGTCACGTGGATATAAAATATGTAACTTTAAATTTTTGCGCGTATGTTCTGGGGAACATCGCGTTATAGTTTTGTCCAAATGTCTGTAACTTTCGAATTTTTTGACGAAAATGGTCTTAAACGATTTAGTTCGACTCCCCAATGAAGAATTCAAGGTCAAATTTGATTCTATCCGGCCGGCCGTTGCCACGATAACTTGAGAACGAAAAGAGCTAGCGACTTGAAATTTTCAGGGTGGGTGGCGCATCCCAATACGACGGACGAGTTCGTTAATGGGCATAATCGGTCCAGTGGTTTCCGAGAAATAATTTTGTTTTCAACCAATATAAGTCCGATCGAATTGAAACTTGGTGAGTAGTTGTAGAATATGAACCTAAGCACGTTTGTGAAATTTTGTGCGAATCATATGGCTAGAAAATTATTAAAAAATATTTTTGTTGTCACGATAACTTGAGAACAGAAATAGATAGCGGCTTGAAATTTTCAGGTTAGGATGTGCATCAGAACGCGACATTTCAGTTTGTTTATGAGCATAATCGGCCAAACGGTTTTAGAGTTATAGCCATCTGAAATTTGGTTGTTTTTTGTTCCTCATTAACTCGAAAAATACTGAACCGATTGAATTCAAACATGGTTATTAGTTGTAGAATGCCAACGCAAAAATTCTTGCAAAATTTTGGGAGGATAGTATTCGTAGAAAATTTAAAAAAAAATCATTGAAAATTGAAGAAAAAAATTCTATATATCAGTAACTATTCGTTTGAAATTGCTGAAATTTTGCAAGAGCCTTCATAACCTAACTCTACTGCTAGTTTCAAGTTTTAACACGATCGGTTAAATATTGTTGGAGATTTGAGCATTCTTGTGTGAGTTCAGTAGATGGGTGACCGTTGCCTCGATAACTTTCGAACGAAAGGAGATAGGGACTTGCAATTTTCAGGGTAGGTTGCGTATCCGAAAGGGAGAGTTGAGTTCGTTTTTGGGCATAGTCGGTTTAACGGTTTCCGAGTTATACCCACCTGGAATATTATTTCCTAACTCAAAAAATGAATATTCGATCGAATTGAAGCTTGGTAACTAGTAGTAGAAAATCATCATAAAGACGTGTTTGAAATTTTGTAAGAACCGTACCCCTAGAAAATTTGAAAAAAATGATGAAAAAAAAATTTTAAGAACCGTACCCCTAGAAAATTTCAAAAAAATCACGAAAAAAAAAATTGGTTCAAGCACTGACGTGAAGTCAGAAGCTTTTGCGCGTATGTTCTATTGTCCATTCTTCTGTATTGGACACCCTTAATCGAATTTACCATGGTAAATTATGTTGTCCATTCTCCTGTATTGGACACTTAATTCGAATTTACCATGGTAAATTCGAAGCGACTTGACCGATTTTGATGAAACTTTGTTTGTGTGTTTCTGTGTGTCATTGCTTCACAATAACGCTCGATAATGCTCCATAGGAACTCAGAAATGGCTCGACCGATTTTGATAGAATATTGTGTGCGTGTTTGAGTGTGTCTCAGGGTCACAATAGGTAACCGGTAGGTGGCGCTGTATTCGGTTTATAGAAACTCAAGAACAGCTGAACCTATTTCGATGAGACTTTGTGTGTGTATCTGAGTATGATTCAGGTCCGCAATATACCCCGGTAGGTGGCGCTGCTATTGGTCTGTAGAAACTCAGAAATGCCTAGACCGATTTTGATGAAACATTGTGTCCGTGTTTGAGTGGCTCTCAGGTCCACAATAGAAACCGGTTAGGTGGCACTGCATTCGGTTTATAACAACTCAAGAACGACTGGACGACTGGACCCATTTCGATGAAACTTTGTGTGTCTATCTGACTAAGTTCCAGATCCACAATATTCCCCAGTAGGTGGTACTACAATCGGTTTACAGGAACTCAAAAATGGCTTTACCAATTTTGATGAATCTTTGTGATTGTGTTTCGGAAGGCCTTAGGTCACAATACGATTCGGTTTTTAGTAACTCAAAAACTCCTAACATATTTCGATGGGACTTTCGTGTGTGAATGATTCTCAGAATCACAACAGGACCCGTTAGATGGCATTGAACTACCGGTTCAATTGATCTACCGATTCAATTTATCTACCGATTATATTGATCTACCAAAAAAATGTAGATCTACTGGATAAAAGCAGATCTACTGGCAAAATGTAGATCTACCGGAAAAATGTAGATCTACCGTGAAAATGTAGATCTACCGGAAAATGTAGATCTACTTGAAAAATGTAGATCTACCAGGAAAATGTAGATCTACTAGAGAAATGTAGATCTACTGGCTAGATAGATCTGCTGACCACATAATCTGCTGACAACATAATTCACCATGGTAAATTCAATTGAGGGTGTCCAATACAGAAGAATGGACAATAGAACATACGCGCAAAAGCTTCTGACTTCACGTCAGTGCTTGAACCAATTTTTTTTTCGTGATTTTTTTGACATTTTCTAGGGGTACGGTTCTTAAAATTTTTTTTTTCGTAATTTTTTTCAAATTTTCTAAATTTTGAACACGTCTTCATGTTGATTTTCTACTACTAGTTACCAAGCTTCAATTCGATCGAATAATTAATTTTTGATTTATCAAGGAAATAATATTCCAGGTGGGTATAACTCGGAAACCGTTAGACCGATTATGCCCAAAAACGAACTCAACTCTCCCATTCGGATACTCAACTTACCCTGAAAATTCCAAGTCCCTATCTCCTTTCATTCGAAAGTTATCGAGGCAACGGTCACCCATCTACTGAACTCACACAAGGCTACTCGAACCTCCAACAATATTTAACCGATCGCGTTAAAACTTGAAACTTGGCAGTAGAGTTAGGTTATAAAGCCTCTTGCAAAATTTCAGTAATTTCATACGAATAGTTACTGATATATGTAATTTTTTTTTTCAATTTTCAATGATTTTTTAAAAATGTTCTACAGATACTATCCTCACGAAATTTTGCAAGAATTTTGGCGTTGGCATTCTACAACTAATAACCATGTTTGAATTCAATCGGTTCAGTATTTTTCGAGTTAATGAGGAACAAAAAACAACCAAATTTCAGATGTCTATAACTCTAAAACCGTTTGGCCGATTATGCTCATAAACAAACTGAAATGTCGCGTTCTGATGCACATCCTAACCTGAGAACTTCAAGCCGCTATCTCTTTCTGTTCTCAAGTTATCGTGACAACAAAAATATTTTTTAATAATTTTCTAGCGATACGATTCGCACAAAATTTCACAAACGTGCTTAGGTTCATATTCTACAACTACTCACCAAGTTTCAATTCGATCGGACTTATATTGGTTGAAAACAAAATTATTTCTCGGAAACCACTGGACCGATTATGCCCATTAACGAACTCGTCCGTCGTATTGGGATGCGCCACCTACTCTGAAAATTTCAAGTCGCTAGCTCTTTTCGTTCCCAAGTTATCGTGGCAATGGCCGGACAGAATCAAATTTAACCTCGAATTCTTGATTGGGGATTCGAACTAAATCGTTTGAGACCATTTTCGTCAAAAAATTCGAAAGTTACAGACATATGGGCAAAATGATAACACGATTTTACCCAGAACATACGCGCAATAAATTTATCACTAATTAAAAAGAAGTATTTAAAAAACGGCAAGGCTTAACAGAAGAATCAAATGAATAGAAAATACTTATATCAACAAACCCACCTTTAGATTTTTAATGATTCCAGATTTTTTTTCTCGAAATCTCCCAAAAATATTCTATTTGTAAAATGGCTGAACCGCTGAATGTTTATTGTTTACCTCGAAAACAGTTGAATCGGATATCTTTGGTTTATGCCGAAGCTGCCATCATATTGGGTTGGTAAGAAGGACCACAGAAGGCCAAGTTTCACCCTCATGCTGACAACCCTTCTTGGGTGATCCTCGCTTCATACTACCTGCCCAATGGGATCATGGACCAGCCCCTGCTAAGGTTTCTACCTGACGGGGGGAATAGTATATTACGCACCGAGGGAGAAAAGTAGGACATTCACGCCCGCGAATGATTGTCACTCGAGCCGAAGGCGAGGGTGACAATCGCGGGCGAGGGTGTCCTACTTTCTCCCTAGGTGCGTATACAATTTTTTTCTTCTCCGTCTAATTCACTTTCATCAGAGTTAATCAAATCCTTTTTTTATTATATTTGTCGGTATTCACTGAAATAATTCACCTTTTTTTGACTCAGCTGTCATCAACTTGAGATATAAACACGCGGTTGCTAGGTAACCGGGAGATAAAGTAAAGTACCCGCTTGCGCACATTTGCCATCTCACCGGGAGAGAATCGGGTACTTTTGTCCTGTGTGACAGGGACTAAAAGTGAACTTTCCATCCCGGAGGAGAAAATAGTATATTGTACGAGTAGATCTACATTTTTCTGGTAGATCTACATTTTTCCAGTAGATCTACATATTTCCAGTAGATCACAATTTTTCTGGTAGATCTACATTTTTCTGGTAGATCTACATTTTTCAGTAGATCTACATTTTTCCAGTCGATCTACATTTTTCCGGTAGATCTCACGAAGATCACACGAAGGTCCCATCGCAATATGTAAGTTTTTGAGTAACTAAAAACCGAATATAGCGCCACGTACTGAATCGTATTGTGAACCAAAGGCCCTCCGAAACACAATCACAAAGATTCATCAAAATCGGCATAGCCATTGTTGGGTTCCTGTGAACCGATTGTAGTGCCATCTTCCGGGCAATATCGTGGATCTGAAAGCTACTCTCAGATACATACACAAAGTTTCATCGAAATCGTTCCAGTCATTTTCGAGTTGTTATAAACCGAATTCAGCGCCACCTAACGGGTGCACACAAAGTTTCATCAAAATGGGTAAAGCCGTTTCGGAGTTGACATTTATTTGAAAACAGCCTGTATAGCAGCAGTTATCTTTTCGTAACGGTTTTACAATGATGAGAATTCTCTTCACAATAAATCTCTTGCGGTGATATTTCACTTAGGACCCTGTGTAGCAATGGTTTTTCATTTTCGACCGTTAATTTTCTACTTAAAAATGGTTGAATAATTTGCGTAATTTAAATGCAACTCATTCAAAATTATACGTTCATTTTCGGCTCAAGAATAATCAATGCGGTGTCTGTGGTTCCGTAAGGTACCTATTCATATACATACATTCACGGTTGGATAAAAAATAAACAATGCATTGAACGCGGTGGCGTAGGTTCATATTCAGATACATACATTCACAATTGGATCAAAAATATTCAATGCTGTGTCTTTGGTTAAGTAAGGTCCTTGTTCAAATACTTACACTCACAGTTGGATCAAAAATAAACAATGCAATGAACGCGGTGGCGTAGGTTCCAATTCAAATACATACAAAAATCCGTCTGATGGAACCATTGATTATAGATATCTTAACTTGACGAAAAGATCCAAATCCCATTTTCGACAGTTAATTATCTGCTTAAAGTTTGAATATTTCGATTAATTTAAAAGAAGAATTTTCAAACGGACGGAAATTCAATATAGATTTCGTAATTTGACGAAAATATCAATAGCCCATGATGAGTTTACACGGGAATAACACACTTTTAAGTTTTCATTCCGTAAAAATGAAAAATATTATATATAACTTCAACGATTGCCGGCCAACTCCGAGATTCGATCCCGCCGCCCCGCGATGCTGACCTTTTTTCCCGCAACGCTTCCGTCCCAGCCACTTTCGCTATAGCTATAAGTAGGAATTATGCCTTATATGAAGGTTTTGTAGCACTGGGATGATTTCCGTCCTTCGATTTCCAGAATATCGTCAATTCTGTCGAGCGATCGATCGAAATCGGTTACTCGTTCATATTTCTCGCGGTTTTTCTAGACTATTCGAAGGTTTTCGACCGATTCGGTTCGAAATTCAAATTCGATTTGACATTTCTAATCGCTCGTTCGGACCGAAAACGTCGACCGTGAAGGAGCCGCGTTAAAATTCGCCACAGAAATACGTGAAACGTCAGAATTTCGTCGATTCTCGCAAAAAGTCACATTTTCCTATCGTTCTTGCGGGAAAACGAAAGAGTGAATCGAAAAAAGGGCTCAGCTACGGACTAATTTCGAATCTCGTCTTCGCGTTCCCGCAAATACCGTCGTTCCGAACGCCACCCGTCCTCCGATCTCGTTTCCTTCATTTCGCACCTTTCGCCAAAATCGGCGTTTTTTCGCCTTTTCGCGATTTTTTTAAAAATACACCCCCTTCTTTTCGCTCCGAAAACGCGAAACCCTACGAAACTTCCGTCTTTTTCCTCGCGAAACCCCTCAGAAATTTCCCCCCTCCCCCCCTCCTAACGTCCAAAAAATCGTCACGTTTATAGTAACATTTTCAAAAAAGTTTTTTTGTTCCTTTTCTATGAAACCCATCTTCATTTTAGTAATAGAGAATAGTGGCCAGCAGATCTACCTAGCCAGCAGATCTACCTAGCCAGTAGATCTACATTTTCCAGTGGATCTACATTTCTCCAGTAGATCTATATTTTTCCGGTAGATTTACATTTTTCCAGTAGATCTACATTTTTTCAGTAGATCTACACTTTTCCGGTAGATCTACATTTTCCTGGTAGATCTGCATTTTTCCAGTAGATCTACATTTTTTTGGTAGATCAATATAATCGGTAGATAAATTGAATCGGTAGATCAATTGAATCGGTAGTTCAATGCCATCTAACGGGACCTAATCTGTCGAGGCATTTCTGAGTTTCTTCAGATCGATAGCAGCGCCACCTACCAGGGTATATTGCGGACCTGACACATACTCAGATACACATATTAAGTTTCATCGAAATCAGTTCAGCCGTTCTTGAGTTTCTATAAACCGAATACAGCGCAACCTACCGGTAACTTATTGTGACCCTGAGACACACTCAAACACGCACACAATGTTCTATCAAAATCGGTCGAGCCATTTCAGAGTTCCTATAGAGCATTATCAGCGCCACCTACCGGATGCTATTGTGAAGCAAGGACACACCGAAACACACAAACAAAGTTTCATCAAAATCAGTCAAGTCGTTTCGGAGTTGACATTTTTACACATAAAAATAAACATTGCATTGAACGCGGTGGCGTAGGTTCATATTCGAATACATACATTCACAATTGGATCAAAAATATTCAATGTTGTGTCTTTGGTTAAGTAAGGTCCTTGTTCAAATACATACACTCACAGTTGGATCAAAAATAAACAATGCAATGAACGCGGTGCCGTAGGTTCCTATTCAAAAACATACAAAAATCCGTCTGATGGAACCATTGATTATAGATATCGTAACTTGACGAAAAAATCCAAATCCCATCTTCAGCAGTTAATTATCTGCTTAAAGTTTGAATATTTCGATTAATTTAAAAGAAAAATTTTCAAACAAACGCAAATTCAATATAGATTTCGTAATTTGACGAAAAGATCAATAGCCCATGATGAGTTTACACGGGAATAACACACTCTTAAGTTTTCATTCCGTAAAAATGAAAAATATTATAACTTCTACGATTGCCGGCCAACTCCGAGATTCGATCCCGCCGCCCCACGATGCTGACCCTTTTTCCCGCGACGCTTCCGTCCCGGCCACTTGCGCTATAGGTATAAGTAGGAATTATGCTTTATATGAAGGTTTTGTAGCACTGGGACGATTTCCGTCTTTCGATTTTCACAATATCGTCAATCCTGTCAAGCGATCGATCGAAATCGGTTACTCGTTCATATTTCTCGCGGTTTTTCTAGACGATTCCAAGATTTTCGAGTGATTCCGTTCGAAATTCAGATTCGATTTGACATTTGTCGTGCCTCGTTCGGACCGAAAACGTCGACCGTGAAGGAGCCGCGTTAAAATTCGCCACAGAAATACGTGAAACGTCAGAATTTCGTCGATTCTCGCAAAAAGTCACATTTTCCTATCGTTCTTCCGGGAAAACGAAAGAATGAATCGAAAAAAGGGCTCAGCTACGGACTAATTTCGAATCTCGTCTTCGCGTTCCCGCAAATACCGTCGTTCCGAACGCCACCCGTCCTCCGATCTCGTTTCCTTCATTTCGCACCTTTCGCCAAAATCGGCGTTTTTTCGCCTTTTCGCGATTTTTTTAAAAATACACCCCCTTCTTTTCGCTCCGAAAACGCGAAACCCTACGAAACTTCCGTCTTTTTCCTCGCGAAACCCCTCGGAAATTACCCCCCTCCCCCCCTCCTAACGTCTAAAAAATCGTCACGTTTATAGTAACATTTTCAAAAAAGTTTTTTTGTTCCTTTTCTATGAAACCCATCTTCATTTTAGTAATAGAGACTAGTGGCCCGCAGTCTATTGTTGGAGGCTTCGATTAGCCAGTAGTTTGTATACATAGGTAAAATTTAATGAAAAAAAAATTTAGAAAAAATTTGAAAAATGAATATTCGAAAAAAAAAATTAAAATAAAAATTGAGAAAATATTGAAAAAAAAAATTTGAAAAAAAATTGTAAAAATAAAATTTTTTGAAAATTTCAAAATTGAAGAAAAAAAAATTATTAAAAAAAATTGAACTATAAAAAAAATTTAAATTATAAATAAAATGGAATTATAAAAAAGAGAAACACCCTCTATACACATTTCTGCAAAATATATTATGAGAATCCATCCATCCAAGGTTCCTATTCAGATAACGCCTATTGTTTGTGGCAAAAATCAAATCAATCGCGTAATATTGTGCCGGTAGAAAAAGAACACCCTGTATAGTAATGGTTTATTTTCAACGATGTAGGTCCCGAAAGTATATCATTTATCACAATTGAATACAATAGTACGATTTGTCGTGAAAAGCAGCAAGTTGCGATTGACGTTAAAAGAATAACACCCTGTATGGAGTTTTCTGAAAAATATATTATAAGAATCCATCCAAGTTTCCTATTTCAATAACGCTTTGAGTGTGGCAAAAATCAAATCAATCGCGTAATATTGTGCCGATAGAAAAAGAACACCCTATATAGTAATGGTTTATTTTCAACGATGTGGGTCCCGAAAGCATATCTTTTATCACAATTGAATAGAATAGTACGATTCTTCGTGAAAAGCAGCAAGTTGTGATTGATTGATTAAAAGAAAAACCCCCTGTATAGAGATTTCTGAAATATATATCATAAGAATCCATCCAAGGTTCCTATTTGAATAACGCTTTGTTTGTGACACAAATCAAATCAATCGCGTAATATTGTGCCGATAGAAAAAGAACACCCTGTATAGTAATGGTTCATTTTCAACGATGTATGTCCCGAAAGTTTATCTTTTATCATAATTTAATACAATAGTACTATTTGTCATGAAAAGCAGCAAGTTGCGATTGACGTTAAAAGAAAAATACCCTGTATAGAGATTTCTCAAAAATACATTATAAGAATCCATCCAAGATTCCTATTTAGATAACGGTTTGTTTGTGGTACGAATCAATTCAATCGTGTAAAATTGTGCCGTGAAAAAAAGAACACCCCGTATAGTAATGGTTTATTTTCAACGATATACACAACACAACCCAAAGTTTCATCGAAATTGGTCGAGCCGTTTTAGAGTAACCATAAATCGATCGGGGTGTCCCCTACAGTATGCTATTGTGAATCAGAGACGCGCCGAATCAAAAACACGAAGGTCCCATCGCAATATGTTAGAAGTTTTTGAGTTACTAAAAACCGAATATAGCGTCACGTAGCGAATCGTATTGAGAACCAAAGGCCTTCCGAAACACAATCACAAAGATTCATCATAATCGGTAAAGCCATTTTTGGGTTCCTGTGAACCGATTATATTGCCACCTACCGGGGAATATTGTGGATCTGAAACCTACTCTCAGATACACAAACAAAGTTTCATCGAAATTGTTCCAGTCGTTTTTGAGTTGTTATAAACCGAATTCAGCGCCACCTAACGGGTGCACACAAAGTTTCATCGAAATGGGTAAAGTCGTTTCGGAGTTGACATTGTACTGATCCCACCCAAAAATGCTACGTTAACCGTGACTCAAGCGAAGCTATTCAGTTATTTAACTCTATGGCGTGATTCTTACCCTTGGCTGTGATTTTGATCGTCTAGTGACCAAAGAAGGACTCTACGTTGTGTATGCAACCCAAAATACTTTTAGATACCCAGAAAAAGAGAGATTGTTGGGAATTCAGGAGGGAGTGAAATAAAACAATCATAATATAAACCTGAAGGGTTTAATGGTACGTTCGGCGCATTAATTTACCTGAGAGAGGGGAAAAGAACGTACAAGAAAAACCCCTCTCTTTACACACTCTAGATCAGTTCAAATAGATATTCGCAGGTACATGTACCATGGTGAAATCAATAGTATATAAATGGATGCTGGATGAAATCAAGTATTAATGCATAGACACACGAACATGGTCAATTGCAGTAGGTACATAATATATGGCCATAGGTACCTGGTGAGTAGCCATAGGTATATCAATATGTGCATGTAGCAATAGATCATAGTAGAACGGAATAATTAGATGGTACAGTACAACAGACACATAGCGGAAGCCATACAATTCTGGTTTATGGAGATCATCCATATTACACACAAAAGCAGTCTGTAAAGCTGTTCATAGGATTCCGGTAGCTTAGGTGTAACGTCACACATCCCCCTTTCATTTCGACACGCATTCTCAGGTAGCTAACAGTGTGGATACGAGAGCCGACTTATACAAATCCTGATAACCAAGGTCGTGTTTCAGACAATGTTCTTCGGTGTACATCAAAGGCCATGCTATTATCAAGTGTGTGGTGGTATTCAATAATAATTATGATAGAAACATGCAACTCATAACGGAACGTTTTCAATAATAATTATAATAGAAACATGCAACTCATAATGGAACGCCCGAATAGCAGACCATGCCCGATCCCGGACCTTCGACTTCCACCGGGGAAAATGTTGCCCTAGGACTCATATACTGACATTCATACACACTAGATGTGGACTGAACCCTTTAAGCCAAATAAAGAACCCAATGAACAAGCTTAACATTCAATATTGATAGCTAACACCGAAATTGCATTGGTCCCACTAGGTGAATGCTAAATGTAGATTTGCAGTATCAAACCTGGGATAATAATTATATAGTTCCTGTAGTACCTAAACAATTATGAACAACGTTAGTCACTGAAATAAAAGTAATGTAAGCATCATGAACTGGGACAAAAAGGGGGTACTAAGCTTGAATCAAGGGGGCCTAGAGATTTGGTAGACACTCATAAAAACAATATTAATAGCCATTATCAATGCAAACTTACTTGTGGGTGTATCGTTAGACTTACTACAATTTAGGAAAATTATTCAATCTGTGAAACGATGTCTTAATGGCAGCACACACAAAGGAACAGAGGGCTTGATAATCCATCGCCTTCCTTTTATAAGTTCTAATAAGACGCCAAGCCACTTGAGATATCTTCAATTCAAGGGCCATTGGTTCTGTTACAAAACACCACATCATTTGTTTACATCTGGACCATCGAAATTCATACAAGCATAGAACCTATGAACAGAGCGTTTTATTGCGAACATAAGAATCACAGTACTTTAATTATGGTTATTTTTATGAAAATTGAAATTATTGCTATTTATTTAAATCACGGGATATTACAACATTTATTTAAAAACACCCTGTATAACAGCGGTTATCTTTTCGTAACGGTTTTACAATGATGAGAATTCTCTTCACGATAAATCTCTTGCGGTGATATCTCACTTAAGACCCTGTGTAGCAATGGTTTTTCATTTTCGACGGTTAATTTTCTACTTAAATGGTTGAATATTTTGTGTAATTTCAATGCAACTCATTCAAAATTATACGTTCATTTTTGGATCAAAAATAATCAATTGTAATAGTACGATGGCGTTTCTTGATGTTTCCATATATTCCCATATATTACATCACTCTCCCCAACGAAAAAGTCTTGGCACCACAAGGCCAATACTTTTCAAACAACAACAGAAAATCAAGCTACTCCATGCATTACAAAACATTTCTTTCTAACCTTGTCTTCATATAATCAATACATCATCTACCTACTAGTGACCTGAACTTCTTATTCACTGGTACCCTCGTACATTTATACATATCCACCGTAATAACAAACTCACAACCTACTGGTAACCTTTCCTTTTACTGGTAACCTTTCAACTTACTGGTAACCTTTCAACTTACTGGTAACCCCTTGTACCTTTATATGTACGAATTTCATTCCTATAACAGATACTACCTACTGAGTGCATATGAAACTAAATCTAAAATACAATGATAAGAAAACCATAAAACATGTTATACATAACTACATTCGTTATCGGGACAACCTGTGGATGTAACTTAACCTAAACATTTCGATAAAAAAACACGTAAACACATCCTTCCGAGTTATCGTGACGACCTTCCTAACAATAACAAACCATTCATATCGATACATCTGGTACGATGACGACCTTCCCAACAATAACAATCAAAACCTTTTTCATGGGTGTCATCGATATCTTATTACTAAACATTGGAAACGTTCAATCATTACAAAGTGCCTTCCGCTATAGGTTCACTATCACTTCTCGCATATAGCTTTGCCGATCACTTTACGTTTGATTCTTTTTCCACTTTCGCGAGTCTTGTCGTCACTCGCGCTTCACTCCTACACATGTTACATTTCTAGTGACCTTCTCTGGATGATGGCGTTGCATCTCGAAACCTTTCGACCAGGACGTCCAGTGTCCTTGGGATTTTTCTCTCTTGTAGCGGGCAAGTCTTATGTTACGGGGGGCTGCGACCTCTCGCAGGGGACGGGGTAGCCTTTTATGGTGGGAAAATGTATTAGAAGAGGGAATAACCTTCTGGGGAAGTCCCTGACGCGCTCGATCATTCGGGATTCGCACTCACGTTTATTCATTCGTTTGATCGCTTTCGTTTGACAGGAACCGCGCACGACGCAGTTCGAGGATTTTCCTTATAGTTTTGTCGTCACACGTCTTCTGCCGAATAACTTGTCTTTCGCGTCACTTTTCACTTTGATTCTTCCGTCCAGTGGGGTGCACTGGAGGTTAGAGGGGGGTACATTCTAGACGTGGTCACTTCTTCAAGCGGTTCTGAATTCTGGGTGTCTGAATCGGTCTTCAGCCTGTCTTGCTTTGTTCTATGTTTATGCATTACCCACATAATAAGTGTGTTCCATAGACTTGCTATGATCATAAATCCACATCCTAACGTCTGGTATAAGTGTATTCCATTCAATACCACTCCCAAGACATATTTTATCATCCGGAAAATAGCATAAAATCCCATTAGTCCACTCATGAATAATCCTATATCGGTGAACCATCCCCATACTTGTTGCATTGTATGGTGGGCTAATTCTTTCATTTCATCTGGGTTAAATAAATTTACTGTGGAGAACACTTGTCCGGTCGTGTCCAATCCGGCTACTTTTCTAGCGATTATATTTTCTACGGCTTTTCGTTCCGTGCCAAAACTGAGAATTCTCTGGGCCTTACTGATTTCTTCCTGTGTGTATATTCCTAATGCTCCTACAGGCTGTATTGGCGAAAACTTCAACTCTTTGCTTGTTTCTGGAGATAATTCTTCGGGTGTCTTTTTCATTGTGGGGTAAGGGCTCAGGCCCATCCATTGATCATCGATCTTATATAATGGGGGCATTAATCCGTTACAATCTACTTCTTCTGCATGGGCCTGGATGACCCTAGTGACCGGTGCCATAAATTTGGTTTGGTTATCTACTAATATAGGTAGTTCATTGTAGCAAGTCCATACATATTCAAGTTTAATTTCGTCCCTCTGTACTACTTTCACTTTTACCGATTCACTTTTATACGACGTTTCTTGTTCCGGACACTCCGCGACGTCTCGAATCGATACTGCTGTGATTTCCGCACTTTTGTCCTTACAGTCATAGGCGATTAAGGCCTGGGTACCGATAACGGAAATAACGATGATGAAGGTTATTCCCCACACAGTTATTATCTCAGGATTTTCCATATTTCTATGAAAATAAAATAAAATTTTCACTTTAACATGGATAGATACAATACTACTCGGACCACATCATCATAGATCAAAAATACACTGATTGTCGTTCAAAAATTATTATACAATTTACATACAATAAAATCGATCAATTTTCCTAAAATTAAATCAGGTTCACAGAACCTAAGGGAATAAACCTCACACAATCCTATACTAGCGTTATGCTCACCTATGCACTATCTCAGCGATCATAACGCTTCTCTTTAGACAACTTTCAAAACTTTCTTCTATCTGGATTCCAATGAGTATTTAAAACAACTTTAGTTTAGTTCAACAAAAAAAAAATCCTTTATTCATGCGTTATCTGGGGAAACCTACTTAAGCACAGAAAATTAAGCGAAGAGAATAGACTCTCAAAGCGGAGGGGAAAATTGTAAATTTGGCATAGACCATACACTACGAAGATCTGGAGCGGAACCGCTGATGGTTTGGCCCCATATCAAGTGTTATTATTATTATTATTCTATATTTATGAGGATTATGAGGATGATTAAGGTGTCCGTGTCCGAGGACAGGGTCCCTCTTCAGGTGGTGGCTCTCCGGGACAGTGAGCCCCTGGAATCTGCTTAATGGGCAGGAGTCGACTCAATTCTCCTGAGGGGTCCGTAGATCGAGCCCCTAGCTACCCTAAAATGTCATATTTAGTAATAGTCCCATCTACCTAACCGATCGGGAGGATTCCTTGTCCGCATCGATCTCCTCAAGGGTACCACGGGACTGACAAATTCTTCCTCAGTTTCGTCACTCTAGAGATTCCTCACTCGAATCTCGTTCCACAACCCTGTTCCACTGCGGCATCAGTATCGGGTGCAATCTACCCATGCCTTTCTGTTCCTCCTCGGATTCCATTTCGCTTTCTGATTCTAACTGTCGCCCCATTTCCTCGACTTTTCTTGATGGAGAGCACCTGCTCATTCTTCTTTTGACAAAATATTTTAGTCTGTTTACATGGACCGTTTGCTCTTCTCTTCCTCCACACCTCCTTATTTTACATGTCACAGGTCCTATTATTTCAATGATCCTATATGGACCATCCCAACTTTTCACTAGCTTTTTAGTCACCCCACGCTTCGTGTGCATTATTTTCAAATAGACTTGGTCTCCTAGAGTGAACTGATGATCTGCGGTTTTTAAATTATACCTTTTCACTCTGGCCGATTTTACTTCCTCTGTGTTCCTACGTTCCTTCACTGCCTTCTTGACGTCGATTTCCTCCTGTTTTTGCTCCGTTTGCGTTTGTACGTCCACCGTCTTTGTGCTCCGCTTGGTTTTCCCAATTCCTTTAACATTTCCGGTGCAGTTCTTACTAGGTCCTGCGATGATGTCCTGCTCTTCCGCTTGTGTACTCGCATCTTTTCTAGGTTTTCCTGAATTTGATGGTGCCTGTTCCTTTTCACCTATTTTGTTAATTGGTCCCATAATTTTTCTACCGTTGTCCGTCTGATCGTTGATTGTTTCGCTACATAAAAAGTCAAATGTTCTTCCCCACATTGAAACAGCTGGCGTACCCTTGTAACTTATAGTTGCTTGATTTGCACAAAGAAAATCCCTTCCTAAAATCATCTGTACATCCCCTAACGTGTTGTCCTCGCATACAGCAGCCGTCCACGTAGTGCTTAATTCATCTCTTTCTGGCCCTATCGAAACATTTGCGGTGCCCCATGTCCGAAGACTGTGGCCTGTAACACTCGTCAATCGGTACCTATCTATTCCATCCTTCCTGATTTGCTTATTTGGGACTGCTCCTTTTCTAACAAGTGTCACGGCTGCCCCTGTGTCCACTAAACAAAAGCTTGATATTCCATTCACGTTCAATTTAATAATATGCGGTGCGTCGGTAATGTTATTGAATTTATTTCGGGAATAACCATAATTTGTCGTTGATTCCTCTTCCCCCGATACATATGTCCCCGTGACATCCCCAATTTATTTATCCACCTTACATATCTCTGGCCTCCGTCCTGGTGGTTGGACTTTGGCCACCGTCGTTTAAATATTTGCTGAAACCCCGACGATTGCCGCATTTGCCGTGGTCGCTTTGAAATCGCTCCTATCGACCGGCCGTTTCCTCCGTACCTCGGGCGCTCCGATCCTTCAAACCTTGGTGTGAAGTTCTGAGGTTGATTCCTCCTGCTGATCCTTTGTCTACACTCCTGTGCCCAATGTCCTTTTTCGTGACAATAGTGACATGTGTCTCTTTCCACGAAACGCCTTCCTCCATTTGCCCGACAATCTCGAGCAAAATGTCCTATTTTACCGCAATTATAACATCCATTATTAACTGTATTCCTATTCATATCGTTCTGTTCATTTCCTCGGCTTCTGCAAACAATTGCCATATGACCCTCTTTTCTACATAACTCACACCTTTCTCCCCCAGTATTTATTGACGAGATCCTCACGTTAGACATCCTTCCTTGTAACATCATAATCGTTGTCTCCTGTACTTTGACCAGTTCCTCCGCTTTTTCCAAATCTAATTTATCCTCTTTCAATAAAAGAATGCCGGTATTTTGCATCAGGTCTTTCCTTAATCCCATTTTGAATTGATTCAAAATCAGTTCCTTGTTTTCCTTTCTAATTCCTGCTTCCTCATCCTGACTCGCACCGTCTAAGTCTTCGCGTAGTAACTTTGCACCAATCGTGCGCAACCTTGTACAGAACGATGATACGTCCTCGTTTTGATCTTGGAAGCATCTACTCAGATTCCAATGATTTTCGCCCGGTAATCTCATCGGCGTGAATTTATTTAATAGTTTTCCTTTTAATTCTGGATAAGCAAGTTTATCCAATTCTGAATCGGATTTAAAGAAATTGTAAGCGTCTCCGCTTAATTTGTACTTTAATAATTTTAGCGTTTCGTCTGGCGTCCAACTATCCAGTTTGGCCCGTAACTCTAATTTATCAAAATACCTGGCGGCGTCTGTTCCCGAGAAGCTGTCCACCGTGGTGGCTATCATCCCTAGCGTATACATCATCATGCTACTTTTACTTTCTGTTGAAGTATTTGTATTACTAGCAGAGGGAGTGGCAGGCAACATTATTTATTTTTTGAAATACTTTCCAACTGACCATATAATTTTTTATTCCGTCGGAAAGATATCAACTTACTCAGATGTCGATAATATTAAATCTTCACAATTAGTTAAACGTCAAATAAAATTCTTTACAAAATACTAAAACGCCCTAGAACACTCAAACAATCGAGATTATAAATTGATAAAACCGCCCTGAAACACACACAAAAAATCAACGTTATAAAATTAATAGAACCGCCCTGAAACACACAAAAAAATTAACGTTACAGATTACACAATCGACTTCAATTGATGAAACTACCTGGAACATAGATGATTATCAGTTAAAATTTTCACTTGATACTTTATTCTGCTGACAGTCCTTGTGTTTTAACTGACTTGATGTTCGCCTAATATTGGAAGGGATGTTTCACTGCTATTCGTTGTTTTTTCAAAATATCGTTTCAATCACTAATTTCCTCTTTTTTTTCTACCTCTCTCCCGTTTATTCACCTCAGAAAAATTAACAATATCCCACCGCTGTCACCAAATGTAATAGTACGATGGCGTTTTTTGATGTTTCCATATATTCCCATATATTACACAATGTTGTGTCTGTCTACATTCACGGTTGGATAAAAAATAAACAATGCATTGAACGCGGTGGCGTAGGTTCATATTCAAATACATACATTCACAATTGGATCAAAAATATTCAATGCTGTGTCTTTGGTTAAGTAAGGTCCTTGTTCAAATACATACACTCACAGTTGGATCAAAAATAAACAATGCAATGAACGCGGTGGCGTAGGTTCCTATTCAAATACATACAAATATCCGTCTGATGGAACCATTGATTTTATAGATATCGTAACTTGACGAAAAGATCCAAATCCCATTTTCGACAGTTAATTATCTGCTTAAAGTTTGAATATTTCGATTAATTTAAAAGAAGAATTTTCAAACAAACGGAAATTCAATATAGATTTCGTAATTTGACGAAAAGATCAATAGCCCATGATGAGTTTACACGGGAATAACACACTCTGAAGTTTTCATTCCGTAAAAATGAAAAAACTATAACGTCAACGAATGCCGGCCACTCCGAGATTCGATCCGGCCGCCCTGCGATGCTTGCAGTTGTTCCTAGGACGCTTCCCTCCCGGCCACTTTCGCCAGAGATAGAAGTTGGAATTATGCTCTATATAAAGGTTTTATAGCACTGGGATGATTTCCGTCCTTCGATTTCCAGAATATCGTCAATTCTGTGTAGCGATCGCTCGAAATTGGCGACTTGTTCATATTTCTCGCAATTTTTCTTGACGATTTCGAGATTTTCGACTAATTCCGTTCGAAATTCAAATTCGATTTGACATTTCGCGCCGCTCGTTCGGACCGAAAGATTCGACCTTGCAGGAGCCGCGCTAAAATTCAGCACAGAAATACGTGAAACGTCAGAATGTTTTCGATTTTCGCAAAAAGTCACATTTTCATATCCTTCTTCCGGGAAAACGAAAGAAAACATCGAAAGCAGATATAGCCTATCCGGTAATTTCGAAACTCTTCTTCGCTTTCCCGCGGACTCGTCGTTTCTAACGTCGCCGTTCGTTCGATCTCGTTTCCTTCATTTCGCACCTTTTGCCAAAATTGGCGTTTTTTCGCATTTTCGTGATTTTTTTTAAAATACACCCCCACCTTTTCGATCCAAAAACGCGTAACTCTACGAAACTTCCGTGTTTTCTCTCGCTAAACCCCCTCAAGATTTCCCCCCAATCCCCCTCCTAACCACCAAAAAAACACCACGTTTACAACGAACTTCTCAAAAAGTTTCCCTTGATCTACTTCGATGGTCCAAGTCTTCACTTTAGTATAAGTATTGACTAGTGGCCAGCAGTCCATATTTTGGGATTCAGATGAGCCAGCAGATCTACCTAGCCATAGATCCACATTTTTCTGGTAGATCTACATTTTTACGGGAGATCTACATTTTTCCGGTAGATCTACATTTTCCGGTAGATCTACATTTTTTAGTAGATCAATATTATCCGTAGATCAATTGAACCGGTAGTTCACCCACACGAAAGTACCATCGAAATATGTCGAGGCGTTTTTGAGTTCCTATAAACCGAATATAGCGCCACCTATCGGGTTTCTATTGTAACCTTGACACCCACTCGCCCACTAATAATAATAATGTTTATTAAGATTCAGATCATAAAAAGTAACTCAAAAGTAACGTTGCATCAAAATCGGTCGAGCCATTTCTGAGTTCCTATAGACCGATTGCAATGTCATCTACCGGGGTATATTGTGGACCTGACACGTACTCAGATACACACACAAAGTTTAGTTGAAATCGGTCCAGCCGTTCTTCCTATAAACCGAATACAGCGCCTGCATCCGGTTTCCTATTGTGACTCTAAGATCCACTCAAACACGCACACAATGTTTTATCGAAATCAGTCGAGCGGTTTTGGAGTTCCTATAAATCGATTAGGGCGCACCCCACCGGATGCTACTGTGAACCAGAAAACCACAAACACTAAGTTTCATCAAATTTGGTCCAGTCGTTTTTGAGTTCCTATAGATCGATTGTAGCGCCACCTACCGGGACCAATTGGGAACCGCCGCAACACACGCACACATCGTTTCATCAGAATCGGTCAAGCCCTTTTTATGTTGTAATTTTCGAAAAATGCTCTGTATATCAGTGGTTTCCTTTTGCAACTGTTTTACAAAGTTTATAATTGTCCTCATGATAGATATAGTACGAGAGCTAGCAACGTTGGGAAAACAAGAATTTCAGGTTGGCCAGTTTTTAGATATGCTATTCCTCTCACTCTCCCGGACGTTATACGGGCAATCTGGCTGGCGGTAGTGCTTGCGTTCATCAGTGCGCAGCGTACCTGTACAGGTAAAATATCGATTTTTCAAAGAATTTTAGGAAGGTTTTTAGTTTTTTAATTGTTTTTATTGAATGTTTTGACACATGAATATATTATTGCCAGATATTTTTATTGTTGTTTTAACTGTGCCAGACGCCAATTTTGTATTGAAACATTTTTTTTTTTCTAATTATTTTAGTACTGCTGAAATTTTGATATGATGTCATTTAATTATCTACAGACCCAAAATTAAATTGCCAAACAATAATTCAATTGTTAAACCTGCAGCCAGACCGTTCTAAAGGTGAAAAGTGATGAGGAATCATTTTGCTTGGCCTAGAAATAGTTGTGAAATAAATTTAAAAGAAAGGATTGAAAACCATTGAATTGAGTGGTGAATTAATATGGTATCAAAATAATTATTTATTGTTATATAAAATTAAAATAATTATCAATCTATAGTATTAAAATAGACAAAAGTGCGGATGGTTACATAAAAATTATGGTTAGAGTTTTTAATCCATAATCGTATCATAAAAAACAGAGGCATTTCGGTAATCATCATCATCTTCATCACTGTATTTTGAAGTATTATCATTTTGTAATATGATAGTATCTGTAATGGAATGGAAAATTTAATGTATAATCTTTCGGCAAAGAAATTTATTAGTATTTTATTCATAATTTTAACCTTCAATAATAATATCGTCAACTAATGATGGTAATTTCTTTCCAATGAACCACACAAAATCATATTTATCGTCTTTTATGGTCCAGCCGGAAGCTTGAGTTGACAGAGATGTTGGGTGTTTTAATTGAGCACTTCTCCAAAACTTTTTAACGTAACGAACTCGTAGTAAATATTAATACAATTCAGCTTTGCATAGTGGTAAGCTTGATGGGTCAAAATTACGGAATCTTTTCTCGAAGTTATCGTCTGATTTTTTAGACCGGTAAGTGTTTGAAAACAGCTGGAACCGAACGCCATTGACGTTCTAAGAAACACGAGCTCCGTAGATATGGCAAATTAATTTTTTCAAGATCTCAAATGTCTTATCCAGCAATTCTTCATCTTCTGTTATAATATTTTAACAGGCTGACTGATACTGAACTGATTGCTCTAAAAGTTTAAAAGGTCGAAGTTTACCTTTCCGTAAAAAAGCTGGTGTATAGTCGAATCCTGTGAGTGCGTGAAAGTACGGTCGAGCTTTCGATAAAGAATTCCCTAGAATTTCGTATACTTGATTTACGCTTATAAATCACTCATTATTCCACACACCCAGATTTATCCAGAGTTTTAGTGATGCATTCAAATGATCCATGTTACCAAGAAGTATTACTAAAATGTCTGTGTCTGAGTAGCGTACCATAACTTCGGCATCGACATTTATTAGGCATATGTGACATATTATTCGAGAATCGGCTTCTGTGTTCTTCAAAAGATAATGAATCTTCAACCCGGTATGAGTAGCACTTCTTGAAGTTCAGATAAATAATTTTGTAAGTGAACTTAAAAATATATATTTCAAAGAAGCCCTTGTTAATATATTTATTGACCATTGGGCTGGTGATGAAATGGCTCCCTTCGTTGGTAATAAAATTATTTATCCGAACTTCAACATGTGCTACTCATACCGGGTTGAAAGTAATGAAGTTATTAGAACTGTTGAAGATTCGTTATCTTTTGAAGAACACGAAGAAGTCGATTCCCGAATAATATATCACATTTGCCAGATAAATGTCGATGCCGAAGTTGTGGTAAAAATTATGAATAAAATACTAATAAATTTCTTTGCCGAAAGATTATACATTAAATTTTCCATTCCATTACAGATACTACCATATCACAAAATGATAATACTTTAAAAGACATTTATGAAGCTGATGATGATTACCAAAATGCCTCTGTTTTTTATGATACGATTATGGATTAAAAACTCTAACCATGATTTTTATGTAAAAATCCGCACTTTTGTCTATTTAAATACTATAGATTGATAATTATTTTAATTTTATATAACAATAAATAATTATTTTGATACCGTATTAATTCACCACTCAATTCAATGGTTTTCAATCCTTTCTTTCAAATTTATTTTACAACTATTTCTAGACCAAGCAAAATGATACCTCACAACTTTTCACTTTTAGAACGGCCTGGCTGATGATTTAACAATTGAATTATTGTTTGGCAATTTAATTTTGGGTCTGTAGATAATTAAATGACATCATATCAAAATTTCAACAGTACTAAAATAATTTGAAAAAAAAATTTTTTTTCAATACAAAATTGGCGTCTGGCACAGTTATTACAACAATAAAAATATCTGGCAATAATATATTCATGTGTCAAAACATTCAATAAAAACAATTAAAAAACTAAAAACATTCCTAAAATTCTTTGAAAAATTGATATTTTACCTGTACAGGTACGCTGCGCACTGATGAACGCAAGCACTACCGCCAGCCAGATTGCCCGTATAACGTCCGGGAGAGTGAGCGGAATAGCATATCTAAAAACTGGCCTACCTGAAATTCTCTCTCGAAAACGTTGCTAGCTCTTAGACTAATATATCGAGATGACATTTTACAAAAAACACCCTCTATAGTGGCTTTTCATTTTCGACAGTTAATTTTGTTGAAATGCAGAAATATATACATTCACTGTCGGGAAGAAAATTGACAGTGCTGTGCTAAATATGGCATAAGTTTATAGGTATAAACCAATTATTACTTAGCAGATCCAGCTATTAAATCCATGTAACTAACCTAACCTACCCACTGGATGAATCAAGAGTTCAAATATGTTCGTGGAATGGAATATTATATATTTACTGTTGGATCAAAATTGAACAGATATGGCATAGGTGGCCACCATTCACAGTTAGGTCAATAATTAACAGAGCTGTGCATAAGCTGGCATAAGGGCACAGTAACAAAGCCTACGCAGCACACAACTGGTTCTCCTTACTCGCTCAAGCTCTTCGAGAGCTTATGAGGGGTCTCCTTAGGGAAGATCTAGGAGGATCAGTATAATAACATACAGTAGATGGGAAAATAATCTTACCTAATGTGATTTATATTATCAATTCTTATGATAATTAATAATAGGATAGATTTTGGATTGTGTGGGATGAGTAGAAAAATGAAGAACCATCCTGTACGTAATATATTGTTTCAACATGATTTTTACACTTTCATCTTGTTCTAGGTATATCATATCAAATGGTTTCTCTTACATTCTCCATTCTGGAAATATGTGTTGTCTAATTCCCGCTCTGAAACAATTATAAACTGTTAAAATTCGGTTACTTACAACAAATAGGTACTGTTAACCAAAAATTATCACTGAATTCTCCAAATCGTGATGAGAAGAGCACTATTACAATGGAATAAAGAGCTACCCGATAAAAGATGATAATTATTATATGAATGGTGTTGGGCAGACGAAACCCGCCCCTCCACTGAGACCAATTGTTCTATTGTGGCACCCCTATAATCTATACTTCACCCACAAGCTGAAGCCTCTCGATAAGGAATATGAGTTTGTTGGGTGAAAACATGTCCAGTTCCCTCAGTCTCAGTTTGTGGACTATTAGTTCCTCAAATCTGATCCTGTCCCCAGTGGGGCATTCACACATGATGTGTTCGATAGACTCGTGGTCCTCCAGGCATAGTCTGCACTCGGAGTCCTGAATCAAACCCCATGTAATTAGGTTATTTCTGAGGCCACCGTGGTCTGTATATACAGCTGTTAGGATTCTCAGGTATACCCTAGAGAATTTGAGCCATTGTCTGGCTCTTTAAGCTGATAGGCCAGTACCTGTTGAGCAAGCATGTCTGTGTCTAGATTTCCTGGACCTTTTGGCCCAACCATCTGTTGTTCTCACTTCCCGCTGCCTGAGAGAGATACCACAGGCCGGTTCAGGTCCAATGAGCCCCATGTAAGAAGGAGGTTACACGGTCAATCTGGAATCAGTTCAGTCTGAGATCCATTTATGATTGATGTCAGAGAAACGGGAAACTGATTGTATTTCAAGCAGGAAGTTTATGGAATTCGAAGAATCCGATACATTTTCATAGAGAAACGACCTTGTAATGTGTTTCGTTAGTCCATTAATCTGGAATCAGTATCATCGTAATCAAGATGACAGAACTGATGCCAAACTTGTAGACAATTTAACTCCCTTAACAGATGAAGCAAATGAATAATAATAATAAGTACTTACAGTGTAACATCCATTTTTATATGTTTGTCCGATGAAATATTTTCAAAACTACTTTTTAACAGTCATGTTCGCAAGTCCACCATTCTTCTTAGGCATTCCTCCCATATTTATTATTGAATAAAACAATACTGTGGCAAATTATACATTATAGTACCTGTTTCCTAAATTGATTTAACTTATTTATTGGAGATATTCAGTTATTGTTCATTTAGGCAAAATTCTATCCTCGATCTAGAAGAAACACTGACATTTATATTACTTGATCACAGGAAGAAAGTATATTATAGTCGAATTTAAGTGAATAACCAGAACACAGTTAAGACCAATCCCATTCTATCATAACCGATCGGTGATGTTTAGTAGGGAAACCACTGTGCTTTGGTTATTCGCTTAAATTTTTGGAAAATTACTTACGTATAGAAATAGATAATGTAAATTAACGAAAATATTTGATACATATCAGTATAAACCACTTCCCAGATATATGTATAGCCTTTAATACACAGGATGATTGGTGGATCACAGATCCTCGGAAATTGATAAAAAAAAACTGCAAAAAGAATAATTTGTTATCGTAATGAAATCCGTATAGATTCATGTTCCTACAGAATTGCCAGAAGCAAGAATCTTTCAAAAAACCACGATATTTATAGATTTAACGACCAATGGAAAAGGTCAAGTTCGAACAAAATCTTTGGAAAGTGAAAATATCCAGATATAAGAATGAATACCTACTTACTTTCTGTCGTGATATATCCAGGAGAACTTCAAAATTGTAGTACTATTTATGTTCATACACTGGGAGATCATCTGACCTGAAAATCGTCGAGAATACTTTATAAATTTAAGTAAAGTAGTAATTACCTTATAGTACTTACTTATAGAGTGATATTCCCCGTAACAGATAACAGATCGTATCGTTAATTTCACGAAAACCCATCCGCTCAGTCCATTTTGAGGTTATTCATTTCAACCGGCGAATACTTACCGATCGTGGTAAATATGAATTAACGTGGAAAGTATCAAATCGAATCCAAGGGTTTTTATCGATTCTGAATAATTCTCGGCACATTTCCGATCCATAATCGATCGATTTTCGTTAATTCCTCTTCAAAATTCACGCCGCCGTTCTGAATGACATTACTAACCTTGGAATGCTTCTAGCGTTCTAGCTCATTCCTTTCAAAAAATTAGAGATGTGCGTTTGCGATTTCATCCTTTATTTTACTTCGAGCTTTTCGTGAGTTTCCGCCGCACTGGATCTTTACACCAGACAGAGACAGACCAAGAGGATCGTTCGATTTCGGCCTCGCTCGGGTCGTTTCATTTCTATAGTCCCATAAAAACGGTCGATTTTCCCCATTTTGGCGATTTTCAAACACTCGTAGAAAATAAACGGAAAGGAATAGGAAAAAAGTGGCGCGATACGTTTATCCGTATATATTTCGTCTTTCGATTCGTACCGTCAAAAGTCGGCCCGCGTCCCGAACGAAAACGCCTTAGGGATCCGAGCGACCCCGCTTTCTCCGATTTCCCCGATTTAGCGACTTTTCCGGAATACTCGCGACGTTCCGATCTCGAGGAAAATCGCCTTCGGCGATACGTCCGTCCACGCCCTTTCCGTCGCTATATTCCCCGCTTACCGGGCTCGCGGCTTCGCCGCTCGCAAAAATTCCTCCCGCGATACCACGACGAAAAAAGTTTTAAAGAGTGTAGTTCGGTGGTTCCGATCTTTTCAGATTGTAATATAGCGTCGTCGATAATTAGTGGGAAAAGCATAATATTCCCAAACGACTGTGATAATTACCAGACGAGGAGCGTAGCGACGAGTCTGGTAACACAGGAGTTTGGGAATATGCTTTTCCCACGAATTATACATACTATTTTTTCTTCGATCGTTGATTTACATGATTAATTAAAAAATATTTCATTCAAGATGTAATGAAGTAAGTTTAAATAGGTTTCTCTATGTTCATATTGAAATATAGAAGTGGTAACCATGGAAATTACTTTGTTATGACAAAAGTAAAATAATTGTCAAACTGGTATTGTTTGATTCGTTATATTTTATAAGGAATTTTATCGACCAAAGTAAGTAGATAATACATAAAATACGAAATATACAATTTTTGATTACCTTTTAGGTAGCTCTAATATTTGGAATAGCAGGAGCCCGTCGACGAGATGAGCTTGTCCGAATGAAAGTTCAGGATATAGAAGATTTCGGTTCAAAAATACTGGTGAAAAAAAAACAAATAAACCTAGATCATTTATCATTTAGGCCTAATGATTTTGAAAATCCTAGATTTTTTTTTAAATTCAACAAGGGAAAAGGATGGAAGACAGTCATTGGAATAAATCAATTTGGAAAAATGCCGCAAATTGTTGCAAGTTATTTACAGTTGCCAAATCCGACATAATATACAAGACAATGTTTCCGAAGATCATCGGCAACACATTTGGTAGTTGCTGGAGCTGATATTACTTTCTTTAAAGCGCCACGAAGGATGGGAATCTTCCAATGTGGCGGAAGAATATATTGACGAATCACTTAATAATAAAGTAGAAGTGGCTAATAAAATATTCAACACCCCTGCCTCTACTTCAAATGAAAATGATCAAAAGGAGATAAACCAAACAATTAGCCATGCAGCTTCAACGTCTATAAATTCTCGTTGACCTCCAGTACAATTTATAAATTGTACAAACTGTATAATAAATGTAAATATTAACAACAACTAATTTGTGTTCAAGAATATCGTTATAAATTAGATGTTTCTTTTATTTCTTTTACAACAACTTTATCAATATAAAAATTAAAACCATACTTTGTTTCATGTTATTGTAATAATCCATTTGTAACATTACCGCACGCTACAGCAGTGCGGTAAGAATATTACCGCACTGTTATTTTCTAATTGCGTAGCAACTGCCCACTCTACTGGAATGTTGAGCTTTGCGCATAGAAAACAAGTCAAAATAGTGTCACCTTTCCCACGATCGAAGAAAAAAGTTATTTTTTCTGTCATAAGAGAATGTTGTCCATGAATCCATTCTTATAAATGTGCAAATATCCAAAAGCTCTGATTCATGCGACGACAAATCCGGTTCGACCCAGGTACTATGTCGAATCGCTCCTGTCACCACATACCCCCTTACTAGTTTGGCTTTACGTCGTTGAGCCGTACCTTCAATTTCTCTACGAAATCCGAATTTGATTTATGATCTGAAGGGGGTAAAAATTCGGTGGGTAAGCGAATACTTGAATCGTAAACCATTTCTGCAGAAGTTGCATTCATATCCTCTTTCACGCACGATCGAATTCCTAACAGAACTAGTGGTAATGTTTTCAACCAATTGTCCGTGGTGTGGCACTTTATTGCTGCTTTAAGTTGGCGATGAAACCGTTCGATCATACCGTTAGCTTGAAGACGATAAGATGTTGTACGCTTAAGGTGGGTTCCTAAATGTTATAGAAATCTTATATGTTATATAAATCCTGTACAAATTTGTTACAGAAATGAAATTAGGGACGGATTTTCTATAACTTATAAGATTTCTATAACATTCAGGAACACGCCATCAGACTAGAGAAGTATATTTCTATAGTCTAAGGTTGTACGTATGTATTTTGTACCGAGCAGCTTGCATAGTTCCATAAACTAGAGATGGGACCTCTCGAGTGAAAATAATGGATCCTTTCGATTATTGAAATCTTTCGAGATATCTCGATATTTTCTGAAAAACGCGAGCGAATTAATTCGAATGATTTTCGGTCGTTTATTATGTGGCACCGAGAGAGATAACGCGATTAGAGTGAGGCTTGTTTCGGGTGAAACCGAAAACGAACCGCATGTGAATGCATGTGAAACAAGCCTTACGACTCTTACGAGAATGCCGATATAGCTCGTCTATTTTCTGAATGTTTTGATATTTCGAATTACTATTGACGGTTTTCCAGAATCGAGGGCGACATATCTGTTCGTTTAACCACAGCCCTCTATAGAGATAGCCTGGTACACAACGTCTGACAACGCCGCAATGTATCGTCTCTTAGAGGCCTACTTCTTCAATGCGGTAGTGCGGGATATCGTATATTTCGAATTTAAAATTCTAGTGAATTCATTGAATAGGTTTTCTTGCTTGGGATCCCTGGATGAATAAACAATATGAGACCCTGCTTGGTTAATAAATTGAATAACTACATTTCATTCTGCACAATATTATTGAGATCAAGTTGAAATAGAAACCTAGGTAGTTGTTATTCAATTCATGGTTCAGCAAGAACCACGAAAGTTGTAGGATTAAATATTGCCAAAAGAATTATAAACTTAAAATTCTCAAAATAAATATACAGTGCGCGTCAATATTATGGAACAAATTCATTTTCTCAGAAGAAAAATATTTGGCAACAAAATCCTGAAACAGGTCAATTTTTGTTTCACTTTTACCAAATTTGTATGCATTTTTGAAGGATTTTTGTTGCACCCTGTGCCATCCTCATCAACCCTCTAAATTTTTTGAATGGGGAAAGTGGATCCTGTGGTACTTTTTTGGCAAGGTCTTTGTATCTTCTTTACAGGCGTGCAGAAATTTTCAAGAAAACATTTATTTTTGAAAAATTGTAATTCAATTTAGAGTCGAAGTAGAATGCCTATTATATAGGAATTCCTCTTTATCGAGCGCCATTCATCGGAAAATTTCGTTCAAAATTTGAATTTCGAGCCAAACCAATAAGACCAGTCCTTATGCAACGACGAATTGCCAGTTTTGATTTATTTCGCTTTTTGCGCGCGTGTTCCGCAAGGAACAGCGTGCTATCATTTCGTCACAATGTCTGTATTTTTCGAATTTTTTTTCGAAAATGGTCTCAAACGATTGGGTTCGACTCCCTGATGAAGAATTCGAGGTCAAATTCAATTCTGTCCGTCCGGTCCGGCCGGCCGGCCGGCCGGTCCGGCCGTTAGCACGATAACTCTCGAACGGAACGACTTAGAGTGTTGAAATTTGCAGGGTAGTTTCGTAGCGTAAATATCTCGGACAAGTTCGTTAACGGGCGAAATCGACCGAGCGGTTTCGGAGTTAAGGCCGTTTTTAGTAAAAACGTTTTAAATGAATATTTCCGGAACCGATCACTCGATCTTTTTGAAATTTGGCATCAGATTGTAGAATCATGACTTTTATATGCCTGCGAAGTTTTGTGTTGAACGGACGGCCCTAAAGTGGCAAAAAAAATTTAGAAAATTTGAAAATTTTGTTTTCACGATAACTCGAAAAATACTGATCTGATTAAATTGAAACTCAGTAGTTAGATGCAAAAGACCAAAGAAAACACTTTTGCAAAATTTCGTGAAGATCACGTGACATGAAAAAAATAAAAAAATTACTACTATTTTGCGGAATACTTTGCTTTTAATGCCTAAACATATGTTTTTGAGGTTCATGCTGCCCTTTCCGGGCATTTTTCGTATTGCGCATGCGCAGATGAGAAGTCCTTTAACTGCTGTAGTTTTCGTCAGAGGGGATTGGGGTTTTGGGGTGGCGGATGCTATTCCTCCATAGAATTCAGATCCCTGATGAGGGTCTGCGCATGCGTAGATTGAAGATGCGATATCTTCCGAACCACTAGTGTTGGAGAATCGGAGTTTTTTGTAAGGTGTGTTATTTTCAGAGGACTTTTAGCCGCCAGTAGATTGCGCATGCGCAGAAGAGAAGTGACTGTTTTTGGGTTGGATGGGTTATGTTGGGAGTGCTGAGTCGATAATATGAGGTTTTAAAAGAATATTCATAGCAATTCAGTGCAAGGATAAGTCAGTTTGGGGGATGTAGCGTTGTTTCAGAGTTAAAGTGTCCGTACCGTGGCCCTGGGGCTAATTTCGAAATTGATGTAACCCCTTACGGGCATTTTTCGTTATGCGCATGAGCAGACTATCAGTGATTTAACTGCTGGTGCTTTCGTCAGAGAGGATTGGGGTTTCGGGGTGGCGGATGCTATTCCGCTATAGAATCCCCTGGTGAGGGTCTGCGCATGCGTGGATTTTAGAAGCGATATCTCCTGAACCACTAGTGTTGGAGAATCGGAGTTTTTTGTGAGGTGTGTAATTTTGGGAGGACTTGCAGCCATGAGTATACTGCGCTTGCGCAGACGAGAAGTGAATGGTTTTGGGTTGTTTGGGTTATGTTGGGAGTAATGAGCCGATATTGTGAGGTTTTAAAAGAATATTCATGTCAATTCAGTGCACGGACACAAGTCAGTTTGGGGGAAATGGCTTTGTTTCCGATTTGAAATGTCTGTATGGTGGCCCTGAGGAGAATTTATAAATAACTATATTCGGTAGATCTATATTAAAATATGTTCGGATTTGGAGAAGATGCAATTGCGTCCCTAACGGAGGACCCACAACCGCATTTTTTTCCGATCTACGGTAAAGCTAACAGCCAAACTGTATTGATAGCTATATTTGTTAAAGGAACTTGAAAAAAAAAAAAAGCACTGACGTGAAGTCAGTACTCTTTGGCGCGCGTGTTCACGGTGGCTAATTTGAATTGAATGATGAGTACTTCAAGCTCAGTGGATAGAGCGAGCCGAAGATCTACCCAAAGGATAGTGGACACCATTCACTGTCGGTTCAAAAATTAACAGTGCTGTATCTAAGCTGCCATCAAGATAGAGTAACAAAGTTGGAAAAGAACACAAGTGACTCTCCTTAGTCGCACAAGCTCCTAGAAGATTTGGGAGGGTCAGTATAATCCTAATCATGTTTATAGCACGCGCGCAAAAGCAGATTGACTTAACAATGAAAGAAAAAGTGTAAAAAGTCAATCTGCTTTGGCGCGCGTGCTATAAACATGATTAGGATTATACTGACCCTCCCAAATCTTCTAGGAGCTTGTGCGACTAAGGAGAGTCACTTGTGTTCTTTTCCAACTTTGTTACTCTATCCTGATGGCAGCTTAGATACAGCACTGTTAATTTTTGAACCGACAGTGAATGGTGTCCACTATCCTTTGGGTAGATCTTCGGCTCGCTCTATCCACTGAGCTTGAAGTACTCATCATTCAATTCAAATTAGCCACCGTGAACACGCGCGCCAAAGAGTACTGACTTCACGTCAGTGCTTTTTTTTTGTATTTTAAAATTGTATTTGTAGTTGAAAGTTGTGCACGAACAAAACTGTAATGGTTGACTTTCATTCGGTGACAGGTACCATTGTCTCAAAGTAAATGAGTCATGACAAAGTGCACATACTGAAAACCTCTTTGAACTAACTGTTTTCTTGAAAATTTCTGCACGCCTGTAAAGAAGATACAAAGACCTTGCCAAAAAAGTACCACATGACCCACTTTCCCTATTCAAAAAATTCAGAGGGTTGATGGGGATGGCACAGGGTGCAATAAAAATCCTTCAAAAATGCATACAAATTTGGTAAACGAAAATTGACCTGTTTCAGGATTTTGTTGCCAAATATTTTTCTTCTGAGAAAATGAATTTGTTCCATAATTTTGACGCGCACTGTATATTCCCAAACATAACAATTATAAGAATAATGGGGTAGGTATTTTCCCCTCAGAATGACATGTTGCTCTTTTCAAATAATTTTTAAGTCGTTCAGCAAAAAGTTTTTCGAAAAATTTTGCGAACTAGGTGAGAGAACTAATTTATCGATAATTATCCACGAACGATGGAAATACAGGATTCAATTAGCTTTGGCAGTACCGATGAAGCAGGAACACAGTTCTGTTATTCAGGGCTTAGCTCTCAGATAGTTTGTTCAAATTCATTGACCCCTTTGGGCTTCTTCTGGCGAAGCTAAACGACACCGACCACAACTACGATTAGCGCATTCCCTGTACATATCCTGCACCTCCCGATAGTTGTAGGTCTGGCACTGGCTTGAGGAAGAAAGAGTGATGTCAGAGACTGCTTTTGAACACCTCCTGAGTGAATGAATGAGGTCGAAAGAGTGTAGGTCTGGCACTGCCCATTACTCAACTCCTGCATATTGAATGATGTATAAACATTAATGCTTAATGACCTCCAGTCCACTGTATATTCCATTGTCATATCGCAGGTAATAGACTTTATGACCCACGAGGTACTCTACTGTAATATCCCGTGATTTAAATAAATAGCAATAATTTCTATTTTCATAAAATAACCATAATTAAAGAACAGTGATTCTTATGTTCGCAATAAAAGGCTCTGTTCACAGGTTCAGTGCTTCTATGAATTTCGATAGTCACAATTTAAAAGCGCCAACTGACGTGATGTTTTCAAAGGGAGCAAAGTGGATATGGCTTTAAGTGAATATCTCAAGTGGCACGCTTGGCGTCTTATTGGAAATTATAAAATTTCGAATGATTTATCTGAAGTGTAGTTGTATTGTAAGTCTAATGAACCATCCAAAAGTAAATGTTTTGCATTGATAATGATTATTAACACTGCTTTTATGTTTGTAAACCAGATCTTTATACTGCCTTGACTAAAATTTGGTACTCCTTCCCAATTTCATGGTGCTTAGATTACCTTTGTTTCAGTGTGCAATCTTGTTCGTAAATCATAGTTTACGTACTACAAGAACTGAATAATAATCCTATATGTTTGATATCAGTGATATACATTATGCATTTACCTAGTGGAACCAATGCAATTTCGGTGTTTGCTATAAATATTGAATGCTAAGCTTGTTCATTGGGTTCTTTATGTGGCTAGAGGGATTCTGTCCACATCTGGTGTGTATGAGTGTCAGTATATGTATATGTTGTTATGTACCATATAACTCCTTTGTTCTACTATATCTATTGCTATATCTATTGCTATTGACCATGCACTTATTGGTCTTCACGATATATCTATGGATACCTTGCACACCTATAGCTATTTACTATGTATCTATTGCAATTGAACATGTTCCTGTGTCTATGAATTATTACTAGAGTTGGGCATAATCGAATGATTTCAATAATCGATATATAGGTTCTCGAGAGATTTCAATAATCGAATAATCATTCGAGATATTGATCATTCGGTATTCCACTCAGTTCTAATCGCGTGAGCGGCTTAGGTTATCCCTTATCTTCAATATAATTGCGTCGGCTCCCTACAGTATTGAGTTTCACATTTTATGGCTTCATTTTATTACATTGCCGTTGGTCCTTTGATAATTTATTATTATGCTATTTGGTTTTGGTCCAATGATTGAAAATTTCTTTCCAGCTGTTCGAAAGGGAATGGAGCTATGAAATGAATTATTATGAACCTGAAATTCCTTAGAATGCTCAATTACATACCTATTTATAATCAATAAATACAATAATAGCGGCAATATCAGTTCCGTCGGAAAGGGTATTTTAGAAATGTGGACAATTAACCAACATCCTCCGTAATAGATTAGCGCCAAAAAAATGTAAACCAAATAATTTTTCTGAATGGCGAAATGTAATGTCAATGAAATTTGTACTTTTTACTTTATTCCATTCTGTTTTTCGCAAAAACATATTTTTAATCATATATTACACGTCCAGATTGAATTTTCTATGACCTTTTTCATTCCTCAAATTAATTAGTTCCTGAATTATTGAAAATAAAATTCAAGTCAATTCAATAGATGCATGCATAACATCTTTTGAACCAATTGAAGCTATCTACGAGCAACAAATGTCACTTATACAAATATTTAAAAAAATAACGATAAAATAATTGTTGAACGAAACTCCGGGTGCGAGTTCTTAATTAATAACAAACGGAATATATCTGAATATTTTGAAGGAACAGCTACTGAATAAGATAAGAATAATAATGAATACCTCAATTTGCAAAGGAATAAATAATAAATTCATTCAATGGCTACTATTTCGGCAGCACCCGACCAGAATCCAGATAGCAGCCATAAATTCTATCGATTGTTAAAGAAACCTTTCATATCTCATACTTATATACCGCCAAAGGAACTTATAAATATCAAAACATTCAGAACGTATACGAACGAATTACGAGTACGAGATATCTCGTATCTCATTTCATTTCATTCAATTCTTGCTCGAGTCGAGTGATATCTCATCTGGATGCAATTGGGAACTTCCAAAACTCTGTTGGCGGGATTCGGCAACTAACCACGCTAGTAATAAATGTAAACAATCTCGTGTTGGACAGGTCAGTCGACGAAGTTTGACCGAAATTTTCATGGAAAATCTAAATTATAATAGACTTGATATCATTGTTGGATTACTTTGTGATATATATTCAAATATTGATCATTATATAAATAATTTTATGGCACTTGATTGATATAAAGACTACAACCAGTAAGTATATTTATATTCATATATGTTTGTCAAACTTACCTTATATTTAAAAGTTCTTTCAGTTACTATTTGCGAATGATTAAGAAGGGACTCAGTTTATTAGAATTTCTGGAGTACATAGGAGCTTCAACTCCTAATTCTAGAGTCCTTGTAGAAGGAGAAGAGGTTCTATATGTAGATCATGTAATCGTGTGTGACAAAACAAATTGTGGTCCCAGTTTTATAGACATTTGTTCCTTATGTTTACAAAGTAGTGGCCTTAATTCAGTACCACATAAAATTGATGGTCCATTAATGTGGAGAATGGTAAACTTAAAATAGAAGGTATGGTATATTCTTGTAAAGTCGAAGTACGGAGGAGGTGTAAACATATTACTGATGTATTAATTAAAGTTCAGGTGCATGATGTTCTAGTTTATTTATGAGAATATATACATTAACAATAAGTGTAATGTTTGAGGTATAATAAAGCTTTTGTAAAACAGTTACCAATAATTGAAATGATTTTTTCAAAATAAGATACATATAAAATGTGAAAACTATTATTAACAATAAGTGTAATGTTTGAGATATAATAAAGTTTTTGTTTTGTTTCCAAGAGTTTTGATGATCATCTATTCAATTGAAAATATTAAAATTGTTTATATCTGTGAAACTTTTCAAAGCACTGTCACTGTTAAAGATATCACTCAAAGTAGGTAGGTATATATCGGATGTATCAAGTATAACACTAACATCGCAAATGTTAAGTGGCCTGTTAACAATGTACACAACCAAGTCTACTACTAACATTATTATTACTGTTTAACTAACTCAAGAGTGCTGGTGATGCTTATTTTCTTTTCTGAGGGTTTTCAGCACAGCAAACATCATCTACACATTCCTTTCTCTTTCCTCTGTTTGAAGATTATGTTGATGTACCTAGTTCCAGGTTAAGTACTCTTCGGTCTATTAGTTATCCTTCTAACGCATTTCCAATATTTATATTTGGTTTTCCGGAGGTAAGAAGTGAAAACTCAAACCTATACATTTTGGCATTGTTTTCGCCCATGAATTGCATTGAGGCACACAACAATAGTCGTTTCTGGTCGAAGACATATTAGGCAGGATAATATTCACTATTTCAACTTGAATTTTTCTTTCAAACAAAAGTTTATTGACGAATACTGAACAATCAAACTCGAACACGTGGCTCATTACTAGCTTGGTTAGTTGCCGAATCCCGCCACCAGAGTCTTGGAAGTTCCCAATGTGATAGACAACAGAAAATCATTCGAATGAATTCACTCACATTTTTCAGAACATCTCGAGATATCTCGAGATGTTTCAATAATCGAAATGTTCGATTATTTTCACTCGAGAGGTCCCATCACTAATTATTACCTATTTTGATCCAGCATACATCTACATACTGTTGAATTAACCATTTTACATCTACCAATGAATATCTATTTGAAATGATCTACAATGTGTGAAGAGAGGAAACGCGCGTGTTCCGAAAGGAACAGCGTGCTATCATTTCGTCACAATGTCTGTATTTTTCGAATTTTTTTGAAAATGGTCTCAAACGATTGGGTTCGACTCCCTGATGAAGAATTCGACGTCAAATTCAATTCTGTCCGTCCGGCCCGGCCGGCCGTTAGCACGATACCTCTCGAACGGAACGACTTAGAGCGTTGAAATTTGCAGGATTGTTTTGTAGCGTAAATATCTCGGACAAGTTAACGGGCGAAATCCACCAAGCGGTTTCGTAGTCAAGGCCATTTTTAGTCAAAACGTTTTTTATGAATATTTCCGGAAGCGATCACTCGATCTTTCTGAAAATTGGCATCAAATTGTAGAATCATGACCTTTATATGCCTGTGAAGTTTTGCTCTGACCGGACGGCCCTAAAGTGGCCATCTGATAAAATTGAAACTCAGTAGTTCGATGCAAAAGACCAAAGCAAACACTTCTGCAAAATTTCGTGAAGATCACGTGACATAAAAAAAAATCAAAAAATTACTACTATTTTGCGGAATACTTTGCTTGAAATGCCGAAACCTATTTTTTTGAGGTTCATGCTGCCCTTTGCGGACATTTTTCGTTATGCGCATGCGCAGATGAGAAGTAATTTAAATGCTGTAGTTTTCGTCAGAGATAATTGGGGTTTTGGGGTGGCGGATGCTATTCGTCCATAGAATCCCCTGGTGAGGGTCTGCGCATGCGTGGATTAAAGATGCGATATCTCCTGAACCACTAGTGTTGGAGAATCGGAGTTTTTTGTAAGGTGTGTGATTTTGAGAGGACTTTTAGCCGCGAGTAGATTGGGCATGCGCAGAAGAAAAGTGACTTTTTTTGGGATGTATGGGTTATGTTGGGAGTGCTGAGCCGATATTGTGAGGTTTTAAAAGAATATTCATGGAAATTCAGTGCAAGGACAAGTCAGTTTGGGGGATGTAGCGTTGTTTCCGAGTTGAAGTGTGCGTACCGTGGCCCTGGGGCTAATTTTGAAATGTATGTTACCCCTTACGGGCATTTTTCGTTATGCGCATGAGCAGACCCTCCTTGATTTAATTGGTGCTGTTTTCGTCAGAGAGGATTGGGATTTTGGGCTGGCGGATGCTATTCCTTCATAGAATCCCCTGGTGAGGGTCTGCGCATGCGTGAATTCAAGATGCGATATCTCCTGAACCACTAGTGTTTGAGAATCGGAGTTTGTTGTAAGGTGTGTGATTTTGGGAGGACTTTCAGCCGCAAGTAGATTGCGCATACGCAGGAGAGAAGTGACTGTTTTTGGCTTGTACGGGTTATGTTGGGAGTGCTGAGCCAATATTGTGAGGTTTTAAAAGGATATTCGTGGCAATTTAGTGCACGGATAAGTCAGTTTTGGGGATGTAGCGTTGTTTCCGAGTTGAAGTGTCCATACCGTGGCCCTGGGGCTAATTTTGAAATTGATGTTACCTCTTACGGGCATTTTACGTTATGCGCATGAGCAGACCATCAGTGATTTAACTGCTGGTGTTTTCGTCAAAGAGCATTGGGGTGGCGGAATCTATTGCTCCATAGAATCCCCTGGTGAGGGTCTGCGCATGCGTGGATTCAAGAAGCGATATAGCCTGAACCACTAGTGTGGAGAATCGGAGTTTTTGTGAGGTGTGTAATTTTGGGAGTCTTGCAGCCACGAGTAGATTGCAAATGCGCAGACGAAAAGTGACTGTTTTTGGGATTTATGGGATATGTTGGGAGTAATGCCGATATTGTGAGGTTTTAAAAAAATATTCATGTCAATTCAGTGCACGGACACAAGTCAGTTTGGGGGAAATAGCTTTGTTTCCGAGTTGAAATGTCTGTATGGTGGCCCTGAGACAAATTTATGAATAACCATATTCGGTAGATCTATATTAAAATACGTTCGGATTTGGAGAAGAGGCAATTGCGTTCCTAACGGAGGTCCCACAACCGCAATTTTTTTCGATCTACGGTAAAGCTAACAGCCAAACTGTATTAATAGCTATATTTGTTAAAGGAACTTGAAAAAAAAAGCACTGACGTGAATTCAGTACTCCTTGGCACGCGTGTTCATGGTGGCTAATTTGAATTGAATGATGAGTACTTCAAGCTCAGTGGATAGAGCGAGCCGAAGATCTACCCAAAGGATAGTGGACACCATTCACTGTCGGTTCAAAAATTAACAGTGCTGTATCTAAGCTGCCATCAAGATACAGTAACAAAGTTGGAAAAGAAAACAACTGACTCTCCTTAGTCGCACAAGCTCCTAGAAGATTTGGGAGGGTCAGTATAATCCTAATCATGTTTATAGCACGCGCGCCAAAGCAGATTGACTTAAAAATGAAAAAAAGTGTAAAAAGTCAATATGCTTTGGCGCGCGTGCTATAAACATGATTAGGATTATACTGACCCTCCCAAATCTTCTAGGAGCTTATGCGACTAAGGAGAGTCAGTTGTGTTCTTTACCAATATTGTTACTCTATCCTGATGGCAGCTTAGATACAGCACTGTTAATTTTTGAACCGACAGTGAATGGTGTCCACTATCCTTTGGGTAGATCTTCGGCTCGTTCTATCCACTGAGCTTGAAGTACTCATCATTCAATTCAAATTAGCCACAGTGAACACGCGCGCCAAGGAGTACTGACTTCACATCAGTGCTTTTTTTTCTTTTACGTTCTTTTCCCCGATCTGAGGTAATTCGCGCCGAAGGTAGATTAAACTCTTCGAGTTTATATTATGATATTTTATTTCATTCCCTCCTGACCTTCCCAACAATCTCTCTTACCCTGGGTATCTGAAAGTATCTTGGGTTGCATACACAACGTAAAGTCCTTCTTTGTTCACCAGACGATCAAAATCACAAGGATAAGAATCACGCCATAGAGTTCAAGAACAGAATAGCTTCACATGAGTCACTGTTATAGAAGCGTTTTTGAGCGGGATCAGTACACTACATTTGAAAATTTTAAAAGTTGAGACAAGAAAAGTGATTTGGGCAGGCATCGCCCCCTTTCCATCACATAATTCCGAACTTACCCTATTCCGAAAATTTCAGATGATACCTATTATTTTATACTGTGAATGGTATCCCTTGTAATATTACATAACAATCATGAGATGAAAATTCAATAATAATTTTCAGTAGCTGCCGACAAAACAACACACAATTATATGTCTCAATAACCAACAATCACACGTTTCGTACATACCTAATACCTTCATCAATTACTCTTGTATATTAACTTCCTCCAATCACTCCGAACATTCATAAAATATGATTCAATTCGATATTCGATTTTTTGCTTTTTTTTTAAACAGGAGAAATCCTTCACGGACGAACCACTCTCGAAGAGAGTGGAACAGTGTGGGACTCCATCTTCTCCTGAAGATGTTTACCCACTAAAACTCCTGTCCCCCATCAGGTGCGTCGTTGGTGTTTTGAGTTAGTACTCATACTTTTACTCATGTTGTCTCTCTTTGAGAACTTCTTTTTCAATTAATTGGTAAGTAGGACTTCTTCTAGTGTCCGACCGAAACTGGTTTTTCAGCCGAAACCGAACTTTCGGCCAGAGTCTCAGTTTCGGCCGAAACCGAAACTTTATTTTCATACTGAAATCTACTGTATTTTTTACAATTTTATTTGCATATACATAAAAACTGTTAAGCAGTGTTAAATAAAATACAAAGACAACTTTTTTGATATCTTTATTTTGGTATTACCAAGTTATAAAAATAGTCAGTCTAAGTATACAGGGTAATTCCAAATCAGACGTCAACCTTGGAAGAGGTGTTGGTGTGGATAATTTGCTGTGGTTTGAGCCATTTTTATTGATGACCAAAAATCAACAGTTTCCGAGTTATTTGAGTTCTGGTTCTGATGAAAAAGAATTAGTATGATTTGGAAGGGGATGTAAGAAGCACATAGAGAAAAATAACGAATTCATAATTTTTTTTTTGCAAATGAGCTCGAAATTTCATTAGAAAATGTATTATATATATATATATATATATATTCATAAACTATGTTCCACCATTCCATATATGCAAGCACATGCCGTCTTTCTGATATCTTCAGTTGTTATTTTCCGCCTGAAATTTACTCACGCTGTCTTTTGTCACATTCACTATATTATATGCCGAACATTAAAAAAGTTGCTTATAAAAAATCTGCTGAAACGAAACTAGTTATGCAATCTAACGAAATCTCTTATATAATGAAGAAGGAATTTGGCAAGATTTTAAAATGATTTCGTCATACAAAATTGTGAAATTCGAAAGTTGCAGATAAATTGATATTAGAAATTGATTTTTCATTTATTCATATACCACATTTCAAATCCTACAAATTCTTTTTCAACCTCTTATACAGCATAGTTTCGATTTTTTCGTACATATCATATCTTTTTCTGATGAAAATAAACCAAAATTATCATCAAATTTGGTCAACGTAGAAAAAATTGACGAAATATGAACTAAGTTCATAAATCTTTTAAGAATCACCTGAACTCCAAAAACTGTTGATTTTCGGTTATTAATAAATATGGATTAAACAACAGCTAATGAGAAATACTAACTCCTCCTTCAAGTTTCACGTCTTATTTGGAGTCACCCTATGTAATCTAATTAATAATCATTAAAGTGAATCCTCATGAATTCTAAGTCTTAACAAAGATAGATTACAATAACTTGTACGACAATTATGTATACCTACTTTTAACTCTTGGCCAAACGACTAGGATAATTCACGAACAGTCAAGTTTCGGCCTGGCCGAAAGTTTCGGCCATTTTGGGCCGAAACCGAAACTAAGGCCGAAACTAGATTTCTTGGCCGAAACTGGCCGAAACCGAAGCCGAACTTTCGGTCGGTCACTAACTTCTTCACTTCATTTGATGTCGGTTTCTTCATTGTCCTCCGACAGTTATTAGTTCCATTTTCGGCCGTTTGATCTTTGATGGGTATTCTGGGTCATAGTTCAGAGCCTCTATGAGTGTTGTGTTCGTGTGTCGTTCGGTGTTTTCCAGGATCCTCTTGTTACTTTGTCGTATTTGGTCTTCCATCGTGCTCATCCCTAGGTCTTGCCGGATGTTCTTATTCCTGATGAACCAAGGCGCATCGGTTATTTGTCACAGCAGTCTATTCTGGGCAATTTCCAGTTTCTTCATGTGGCTTTTGGCTGTCTCTCCCCATGCAGTTGAACAGTACAACATGCGTGGAATTATGATGGATTTGTACAATCGCAGTTTGTTACTAATGCTGAGCTTACTCTTTCTAGCAATTAGTGGATGTAGTTCTATTTTCCTTACGGCAATTTTCTGCTGTATGTATTCAATGTGGTCTTTCCACGTAATTTTTCTATCAAATATTACCCCCAGGTATTTGATCTTCTCTTTCCACGGAATCTTCTCTTCGTCTATCTCTATTTATTCTGAGGGTAATGTACTTTTCTTGCTCAATACAATCGCCTGCGTCTTTCTTGAATTCACTTTGATTTTCCATTTGCTTATCCATTCTAGGATGGTGTCTATTGCAGTCTGTGGGTATCGTTTTCCTAGGTTCACGTTTCTTGAATGTGATAGGATTGCCGTGTCATCTGCGTATGTGAACACCTTTGTATCGTTGGGGAGGTCGCTCGGTATGTCCGCAGTGTATAAATTATACAGCTTGGACGATAATACTCCTCTGAGTGGAACTCCGCCTGTTATGGGAGATTTGCGGGATCTATGTCTACCTATTTTTACTTGAAAGGATCTTTTTCTCAGGTAGTTTCCAATTATCTTTATGAGCGGTAGGCTTATATCAGCTTCCTTCATCTTGTATAGTAGACCTCCATGCCACATCTTGTCAAATGCCTTCGAGACATCCAAGAAGGCTGCCACGTTTACGTGTTTCCTGTTTACGTTGTGGATTATATTTTCTGTCAGTCTTAGGGTCTGTTGAATGTCCAGCTCTGAATCCAAATTGTTCTGGTGGGATCACTTTCTTCTCTTCCAGTTCCTCTTCTAGTCTTCTAGTCCGAATAAGTAGCCAAAGCTTGAAGGTAATTAAATACCCGAGCAAGGCCAGTCGGAACAGACAGTATACAAGAGTTTCGTTCCAAAAATTGAAAATGTGCCACTTCCACTGAGGGAATCGAAACCAGTACTGTCACTACCGTCTGAGTGTGAAGCCAAGGAGCTGTTGCATAGATGTAGGCTGTACGCATTATCCTATGTATCTCCAAGATCATCTTCGATATCGGCTGATTAGTTAACACAACATGAATTGATTCTGGGGTGATGCGAAGTTTGAGTGGGTCAACTAGTACATAAAGGGTGTCCCAGCAAGAACTTGAATTTCGAATAGGTCTCTTGCATGTAACACGAAATACCATATGTTTATGTTTTTCTGAATCTACTTCAATCTCACATCATCAAGTATGCCCTCATTCACTTTCAAAATTTATAGAATTTGAATATTTCGGTATTGAAAATAGGAATATCTGGTAGCAAATTCAAATGAGGTGAAACGCTTCTGATAGGTTCAATCGTTGCTATGACGGCTGACGTAATAAAAATCTACCCTCCGCGAGACCATCTGCTTTTTACAGCGAAACAAAGGGTGAAACGGACACGAGAAGAGAGACGTAATCCAAATCTGCCCTTGGCGTGTCCATCCGCTTGTTACAGCGAAACTAAGAGTGAAACTGACACGGAGAAGAGTGAGAGTAGATATTACGGATGACGTCACGGACGGGCGGGCAATCGATCGTTTGAACAGTTGTTATGTGCATCCAAATTTGAATGATGGTTTTCTCGTTGAAAATTGAAATTTTTGACGGCGGTTGAAATTTTTCATTATTCTTGTGGATATAATAATCGATTCCGATAATAAAAAATTGGTTCAAGCCCTGTGGACAGGAGCTTTCTGGCGCTCTAGTTCAAACAGACAAATTATATCTCCGAAAGTATTGGATTCTCAGAGTTGGGAATTATATAATTGTTTTCTTATGATATAACTGCATCATAAAGTAAATTCAATTCAAATAATAGTTTATTTATCAAGATTAAATGAGCAATCTGAGAATGAGAACTGCACCATGGAAGAAATCAAATTAAAATAGCTGAACTGAATTTGACTCTCTCTCTTATAGAACAGGATGAAATGTACGAGCTCGAACACAGATCATATAATAAAGCTTAGATAGAATAATTATAGCATTCTGTGAAAACATAGAAGTACGATTCATTATTGAAATTTAGAAAAATCATATCTCCGAAAGTATTAGCTTGTTGGAGTTGAAAATGATATCGATGGATTTTAATAGTTAAACTGCATCTTAAATAAAAATTGAATTTAAAATTTGTTGCTTCAAAAAAAATTTTTTTTTTCGTTACTCCGAAACCATCTGGCCTATTTTGCCCAATAACGAACTCAACCGAGATATTCATCTCCCTAAGAATAATTATATCATTCTGTGAAAACGTAGAAATACGATTTATTATTGAAATTTTGAAAAATCATATCTCCGAAAGTATTATTATTATTATTATTATTATTATACTGATCCTCCTGGGTCTTCCACAAGGAGACCCCTCATAAGCTCTAAGAGCTTATGAGAATTAAAAGAGCTTGTTAGAATTAAAAATGATATCATTGGATTCTTATGTTAAAACTGCTTATTGAAAAAAATTTAATTTGGAATTTGTTACTCCGAAACCATCTGTCCGATTTTGCCCAATAACGAACTTAGCCGAGATTTTATCTCCCAAACCTACTCTGAAAATTTCAACTGCCTCATTCCGTTCGAGAGTTATTGTAGGAAATTTTTTTTTAAATTTTGAAAAATTTTTTTTGACACTTTGCGGTAACCTGCACAATACAAAACTTCACATGCGTATAAAGGTCATGATTCTACAATTTGATGCTAAATTTCAGATAGATCGGGTGATCGGTTTCGGAAATATTAATAAAAAACGTGTTTTAATAAAATCGGTCATAACTCCGAAACCGCTTGATGGATTTCGCCCATTAACGAACTTGTCCGAGATATCTACGCTCCAAACCCACCTTGCAAATTTCAATCCTCTAACTTCTTTCGTTCGAGAGTTATCGTGCCTACGGCCGGCCGGCCGGACATAATCGATTTCGACCTCGGATTCTTGATCAGTGAGTCGAACCAAATCGTTTGAGACCATTTTCAGCCAAAAATTCGAAAATTACAGACATTTGAGCAAATTGATAAGCACTCAGTTCCGAGGAACTAGAGCGCCAAAAAGTGTAACTCCCTTTCCGGGATTTGAGCCCACCTTCTCTCGTTCCGAAACCGAAAACTCGACGGATTGGACCCCCGGGCTATCGGGCTCCTCGTACGATCTTGTCGATCTCCGGTATCAGAATAAAACGTCGGTACTTACCTGGGATAAATATTCTTAATTTTCACTTTTCGACATAAAATCGCCACATGGGGGTTTATTTGACGGTTTTTTACCCTTATCTTTTCGCTTTTCTTCAACTTTCAGGCCCGAAAACTGCCTAGAACGGCCGTTTTCAGAGCCCGTCTTTCTGAGTCGATTTTGACGTTTCTCGAACCAACTATTAGCAAGGAATTAGACAATGTCATGTCTCAGGAAAATGAGTTGAAATTATGACAATTCATACATAGAATAATTATTCTGTGAAAACGTAGAAATACGATTTATTATTGAAATTTTGAAAAATCATATCTCCGAAAGTATTAGCTTGTTAGAGTTAAAAATGATATCATTGGATTCAGATGGTAAAACTGCTTATTGAAAAAAATTTTATTTGGAATTTGTTATGTAAAAAAAATTTTTTTTTGTTACTCCGAAACCATCTGTCCGATTTTGCCCAATAACGAACTTAGCCGAGATATTTATCTCCCAAACCTACTCTGAAAATTTCATATTTCTAGCACATTCCGTTCGAGAGTTATCGTGCCTACGGCCGGCCGGCCGGACAGAGTGAATTTCGATCACGGATTCTTGATCAGTGAGTCGAACCAAATTGTTTAAGACCATTTTCATCGAAAAATTCGAAAATTACAGACATTTGGGCAAATTGATAAGCACTCTGTTCCGAGGAACTAGAGCGCCAAAAAATACATGCAAAAGACCTATTGCGCGCCATTTTTGACTGTCAATTGTTTAGTCAGCCATATTTGTTGTTTGTTCAATTAAAACATAGAAATTTACGAAAATGGTGCGTTATAGCTTGGAAGAGCGTTTGTTAATAGTGAAAACCCATTATATACTTTTTTCAAAATGATGAAGGTGCCGCCGTGACTGTCGACGGTCATCGTTACCGGGCCATGATGACAGCCTTTTTTTTTAGGCAATAATTAGACGGGATGGACTTAAACGAGATATTCATACATAGAATAATTATATAATTCTGTGAAAACGTAGAAATACGATTTATTATTGAAATTTTGAAAAATCATATCTCCGAAAGTATCAGCTTGTAAGAATTAAAAATGATATCATTGGATTCTTATGATAAAACTGCTTATTGAAAAAAATTTAATTTGGAATTTGTTACTCCGAAACCATCTGTCCGATTTTGCCCAATAACGAACTTAGCCGAGATATTTATCTCCCAAACCTATCTGAAAATTTCAACTGTCTAGCTCATTCCGTTCAAGAGTTATCGTGCCTACGGCCGGACAGAATTAATTTCGACCACGGATTCTTGATCAGTGAGTCGAACCAAATCGTTTAAGGCCATTTTCATCGAAAAATTCGAAAATTACAGACATTTGGGCAAATTGATAAGCACTCACCCAGCAAACTCAATTCTATATCATACATATAACATATACATTTCAATGTTCTATGTTACATAGCAATGTAGCATACCTGCTCCGTTCTTGTACCGCTCTACGACCGCTCTATGTCCGCCTTTCGTTATATAACATGTAACAAGTTTGCTATGTATCATGTATAGATCATGTGCGTTACATGTTACATTGAAAAGATAGCACTGGTATATTACATCTGTAATATTTCTGCTACATTCCCTTCTTGTAACATTTATGTAGCTGATACATTGATCTTATATAATAATTACATAGTTGATACGTACCTTTTATATGACATTGACATAGCCGTTACATTCTTTTTATGAATCATATATGTATCTGATACATTTCTTTTACATATTCTATACAGAGCTTATAAATTATTTTAAATTGCAATGATAATTTTCTAGGGAGCATAAAAAATATTATGTAATATAAATATGTATCTTTGGCATATGTCGCATCTGGCAGGAGAGTAGTGAACGTTCTGATTGTGTGCTCTTCAAAATTAATCAAATAAGCCGAGAAGTATAACAGTTAAAAAACTCTTGACTCTACAAACTGACCTATAACAAGTGCATTCTTCTGTGGATACCTACCTAAACATGGTCATAACTCGAGAAGTACGAGAAGAGATAGAAAGTGCAGTTAACCAAGCTGTAAGTAAAAGTATAAATTCGGATGCATTCATAAAAACACTCACGAATAATGTGACCACTGCCATCATAAAAACATTAGATAAGAAGCTATCATTGTTAGAAGAGTCAGTGGCGGACTTGAGAAATACTATGAAAGAAGATAAATTGGAACTCGAAAATAAAATAAAATTCTTAGAGAAATCGTTGAAAGATGAAGAAGTTGAAAATAACAGAGTGAAAAATATTATAGATAAAATTGATCAAGCTAGTCGTTCGACCTGTTTGAGAATGTTTAATGTACCTGAAAAGTCAAAAGAAGATACACGAGAAGAAGTTATAAAGTTGATTAAGACCAAGATGAACTTAAACATATTACCGGCCGATATACAAATTTGTTACCGAATTGGAAACAAAATAATACTAAAGCCAGGGGAATTTATCTCAAACTCAACAAAAATGAGACCAAGCAAAACATCTATTCTAAAAAGAAGCTCCTGAGGGGTTCCAACGTAGTGATAAAAGAAGACCTTACCAGTACCAGACTTGAACTCCTAAATGAAGCAACTTCAAGATATGGGCTTAAACATACCTGGACTCATAATGGGAAAATCTACGCTAATGTTAATGATAAGATATTGTTGATTAGGTGCAAGAAGGACCTAGAAGATACGGTCTAACATAAAAAAAAAAATACTGTCATCCATTCCTGTTTTTTATTTCACTATTTCTGTATTAAATGTGCATACAATTGTAATTTCATTGTCATTATCATATGCAATTGTATGATATTATCCTGTCATTAATTTGGTTATACTGAAAAAAAAAAAAACACTAGATCATAAGAGTCACACCTCAGATCATGTTATCTTTTTGATTTCCTTACTTTTTTAGGGATATGCTTGAATTTATAGACGATTTAGACAATAATCACACTATAGAAACAAAAGTATACGATAAATTTTCAGACTACTTTCAAGGAGGATTGGATGTGGGAAGACGGAGTCTGGGTGTCGTACATTTTAATATTAGAAGCCTCAGGAAACACTTAGATGAATTAATGGTATATATACAAATGGCACATGAATTTCTAGACGTAATCGTGCTATCTGAAACACGAACGATAGATTGCGTAAGTAATTTCACAATTCCAAATTACCAACAGTATTATAACGAATCCTCTATTAACAAATGTGACGGTGTAATGATTTACATAAAAAATAACATATCCGCCGATATCACAGTGATACCGATAAATGAAACGCAATTTCTGAGAGTTAAATTCACGACAGACTTACTTCCGCAAAATAATAAAATCAGTTTAACTGCATATTATAGACCACCAGCAACCAATAGTTTAAACTATTTAAACGACTTAGAAAATTACTTAAATACAATGCATAAACAAGATATAGAAATTTACATAGGAGATATAAATATCAATTTATTGAACACAGAGAGTAATGAAACAAACAACTACTTGAGCATATTAGGTTCACATGGATTATTATCGTATATAAACGTGCCAACTAGAGTTACCAAAGATACAAAAACAGCTATCGACCATATTTTTATGAGAAAACCCACCCACCTCAATAATAAAATATCAACTACACCAATAGTTTTTCGAACAGACATAACAGATCACTTCACACCTTTTGTAAATATCTCATTCCTGAAAACTAAAGTGGCTGTAGAAACAACAGAACAAAATTATAGAAAAACTGATTTCTCAAAATTAAATCAAATGCTAAGTTCAGAAAAATGGAAAAATGTTATAGCAGAAACAGATGTCCAGCAATCTTATAATATATTTATTGATAAACTTACATGCTATATAGATTCGGCAACAAAGGTAAATCTAGTAAGAAATAAAAAGTTATTCAAAATCAAACCTTGGATCACCGCAGGCATTATAACATCGATCAATGAACGTGATAACCTAAAAAAACAACTACTAAAAAATTACTCTCCAGAATTGGAAACAAATTATAAAAAATACAGGAATAAACTCAATACTCTAATAAGGAACGTTAAAAATGAATATTATAAACAACAAATTATTGATTCCGGCACAAACTATAAAAAAATTTGGAATATAATAAGAGACATAAGCGGAGAAAGTCGAAAAAAAACAGTAGAGAATAATAATATAACACTAGAAAACGGTGATAATACCAATGATAATCAAAAAAAATTGGTTCAAGCCCTGTGGACAGGAGCTATTGGGCGCATGTTCATCTTCTTTGTGGCCCGTACTGACCAGTAAAGAAAAAAAGCAGTATCATGTTGAATACCTTAATATTATTCTGGAACACAAATTTTCCATTACAATAATCTTATCTAGCTTCTATTTAGTATCAATTCCTGTAGAACGTGATCATAATAAGTGTTTTCCATATAATAAAATGTGTTTGAACTTGGTATGTAGGAAATCTGACATCAATTATTGGAATTAATTGATTTGACAAACAGCCGTCAAATGAGGTAAATAGATTTTTGTGACGATTTTCTGTGACCATAGAACGTCAAAACACGCTGGAATGTGAATTTTAAGCAATATCTTCTGGAATTGAGATCGTATCGAACTGAAATTTTGCACACTCGTGTAGAATGCTTGATTTAACGTCGGTACAAATTTTTTTATTAAAAAATTTTCCAACTGCCCGATCCCAACAATACTTAGATAATATTATATCCATAAATTAAGCATTTCATTATTGCATTTCTTGAAATAGGTACCTTTTCAAGTCGATCAACATCGTCCTTCTTTCGACGTCTAAACTATGACTTGATTCTTTATGTTTATGTCTTTGAATTTGTTTTCGGTGGAATTCAAAGAGTTCATAGAATAATCGATGAAAATACTGAGAGAGACCCAGGAAATTTGACACATTTTGTCTTATATCTCCAGAAATTGAAATCGTATAGAGCCAAAATTTTGCACAATGTTGCAAAATACTACAATTGACGTTAGTACAAGTTTTTGTTGCAATCTGATGAATAGTTCACGAAAAAAAAAATTTTTTTTCGAAAAAATTAAAAGAAATATTTTTTTAAAAATTACCAACATTTCGATCATAACAGAATTTTGCCAAAAGTTGCGCGTTTATATCCTCGAACTGACTACCAAGTTTCGATTCAACATCTTCTTTAGTTCCTGAAATATCAGGGAAATAACCTCAAAATTTTAAATGTCTATAACTCCTAAACCGTCCGGCCGATTTTGCCCGTTAACGAACTTAACCGTCGCATTTTGATCAGAAACCTACCCTGAAAGTTTGAAGTCGATAGGACCTTCGGTGCTCCTGTTATCGTGCCTACGGCCGGAAGGCCGGCCGGCCGGACGGCACCCAAAAATCTGACACCGGATTCGTGATCAGGGAGTCCGAATTAGTCTATTGGCCAATTTTCAGCTCGAAATTCGAAAATTACAGACATTTGGACGAAATGATAGGACGATGTTCCCCTAGAACATGCGCCCAAAAAGCAAATGAATTCAATAACTATTTTGTGAACATAGGTAAACACATGTGTAAAAATATCGATAGAATAACTTTACCTGAAAACTTTCTTTCCGAAACCAAATTAGATCGATCAATTTTTCTTGAACCTGTAACTAAAAATGAATGATAATAATAATTTCAAATTTAAAAAATAATACGTCACCTGGACCGGATAAAATCGCATCCAAAACACTGAAAAATATCCATAACAATATACTAGATCCATTAATACATGTCATTAATCTCTGCTTCTCTACTGGTCAACTCCCACAACAATGGAAAATTTCAAATGTTACCCCTATTTTTAAAATGGGTAAAGTCTCTCATTTAAATAACTACAGACCTATATCTGTTATAAATAATCCTGCAAAACTTTTCGAACAATGTGTCAAAAAACGACTTGTTGAATTCTTTACCAAACACAATATTATAAATAAACAACAATTTGGATTTATAAAAAACTCAAATACCGAAAACGCCATAATGGAACTTGTTGATAAAACGGTGAAAGCATTAGACAAATCATCTAAATGTCTTGCAATTTTCTTAGACCTGGCAAAGGCTTTCGACACCGTTAATCACGAACTATTACTGAATAAACTATACAATTATGGTGTTAGAGGTATCGCATTCGAATTATTAAAGAACTACCTAACAAGAAGAATACAACGGGTTAAGATTGGGGATAAATTAAGCCATGATGAAGAAGTGCAAACAGGAGTACCACAGGGAACAGTATTGGGTCCGATACTGTTCCTGGTGTACATTAATAGTATAACAAAAATAAACGGTATGCAAGGTCATGTAATATGCTATGCAGACGACACTGCTATAATATTTACCGGATCAACGTGGAAAGAAATAAAACGTTAAAAAAACAAAGTTCATAACATTTTCTCCTACGATTCGAGACCAACCAGAAGACCTCAAACTCAAACTGCATAATAATTCCTGTGATATTACAGATAATTGTAAATGCCATTCTATAGAAAAGTCTAGTTGTATAAAATACCTCGGAGTCTTCCTAGATCAGCATTTGAAATGGACCGAACATATCTATTACATCACAAAACGACTACGAGTTCTTATGCACAAATTTTATGAATTACGTGACATATTATCGAAAAAAAATCTAGCCATTCTATATACCTCACTTGCAGAATCACTAATACAATATTGCATTCCGGCTTGGGGACCAACATTCAAAACCCATCTCAATCCATTGCAGACTGCACAAAATTTGTTATTGAAAATTATTTTTAGAAAACCTAGACTTTTCTCTACAAATCAATTATACCAAGAATTCAAGATATTGAATATTCAATCAATCTGTGCTTATCAATGCTTAAAAAGAATTAATCGAGATCAACACAAATTCACACAACAACACTCACGAGAAACTCGATCAGTAACAAACTCGAATATTAAAGTCGAATCTTATAAAAAAACTGTTACACAAAATTCATTTTTTCACTACGGGCCAAAAATCTACAATACCCTCCCAAAAAATCTTAAAGAGGTGAAAAACTTTAATATTTTCAAAAAAGAAACGAAGAAATATATATTGAGCCATCCCGACAAATTTTTCTAATAATCACAATTATATATTTAATTGAGAATTTATGATCAACCGGTTCTGGGACTTTCGTCCAATCTTCCTTCCTTCCTTAACATGAATGCCATGAAATATTAGTAAACATTTATTATTTGCCACATCAAAATAATCCACTGTAAGCTTCGGGTGTCATGCATAACAGAGATCACAAGACAGACTTCAAGTCTAGCGTGACGATGTTTTGTAGGGCACTCAGTAACCGAAAATTGTCAAATAGCAAATAGTACATAAAATTAATATAATTTATTATTGTTAATTTAAAGATGCATACATTTGTACATGGAATCTAAAGGTTCAACCAGATTTTTCAACAGAGGAGTGTTCAATTTCAAGACGAAAATGTCATACGAAACTAGGGCCTTAAATCCATCATAAAAAAGTTATATACAAAAAACTCGGTCATAGTTATATAACACTGGGTGAACCTTCACAAATTGATATTGCATAATATATGCTCCCTAGAAAATTATCATTGCAATTTAAAATAATTTATCAGCTCAGCATAGAATATGTAAAAAAAATATGATGATATAAACATAAAAGCAGAAAATTCTCTAAGCAAGTTAATTCATAATTCTTTATCGAAGAAAAACTTAACAAATTTCAAAATATCCACACCACACATTTACACTTTATTGAATTTATTTCAATTAGTTTGACAATCTTTGATTGGAAACAAACACTTGAGATTTTCAATTGCAAGTAATTATAAATAAAGGTGCATTTGAAAACTTTATCTTAATCGAAGAAAGCATTATTCTTTATCAGAAGATTTAATATAATAATAATTTACAAACAGTAAAACACAGAGAATATTATTTATAATTAATAAAGAGTTTCAAAATTGTTGAATGAAAGATAATAGAATTATTTGGAATCTTTAATCTGATTTATTTAAGTTACACAATTTTCAAACAGGTGATTACTCAATTTGATACTGATTTATACACTTTTCAAAATTCTTCTATAACAACTGAAATGAATATGGAAGACATTATACATATCATATATCTAGGTTAATAAAAAACAAAATAAAAATGAAATAACCCTGTGCTAATAACATATTACATACGAAATTTGTGTAAAGAAAAGATGTCTAATCTATACCTACTCATAGAATTTTATTGGATTAGTTTGTGTAATTCGTCTGTTGAATGACTTAAATACAAAATACCATCAAGGATAAAAATCGAACTGCATATAATTGAGCTCCGAACCTGCAAGTTATACACACATATCATTATCAATCTACACAAAATGCAGCAAATATATGTTATCAACAGATTGGCAAGTTGAAATGAAAGAGAAGGTGTAAGGAACAGAATAAACAGCAAACTCAACCTGAAAATAAAAATTAGCATACCTAATACCACAATAGATTTATTGGAATCTTACTTTGTGCTATTTTAAGGCAGAGGAAATCACTTGCTTTAATATTAATCCTCAAACCCAACCAGGAACAACTCATTGCAAACACATTGGTCATTATTCTTTTCACCTTATCCTTAGGATATGTGCCACCAATGGTCTGAAGGTATTTTATCTAAGAGAGATGAAAATAATCATCAGTTTTTATATAGAATTTCCTGAAAGATCAGAATGCACATAAACTGTAAGACGGAAGTTACACGGTGAGTCTGGTATCAGTCTCGTATCACATCAATCATTGATTGATCTCAGATTGACGGAAATTGGTTCTATATGCGTAGATTGAAAGACTGATGATCTGGATTGATGGTAATACTGATGCGAGACTGATACCAGACTAACCGTGTGATCTCGGTCTAAGCTAAGTTAACTTACGAAATTATTTTAATTCTTCCTTCTCTATACATATCCGTTAAGTCTTTCTATATGTTCTATTGAATCATAAGGAAGATTTTCCAAAAAATTTCCATATTTGTTCGGCTGCAGTACTTCAATATTTCTGAATTTTTTTTTCATTGTTTCCATCATCAAAAACATGAAATTTACTGAGGTCAACAGCATATCTGCATCTGCAATATAATGTTTTTCTTATTGTACAGTCTATTCTGTTGAGGATGTAGCATTCAAGGATTTTTTCCTCCAGTTTCTTTTCATAATTTTCTATAATAGAGAATTTAATATTTAGTCTATATCTATATCAATCACATTAATGAATATATATTACCAATTTCTGTGCGAGTGCTGACCTTGGTGACTCTAGGTTTCCTTGAACTCTGATTAACTGAAAGCAGAAATAATAAATGAATAAGAAAAATCTTTCAGATTCAGGCAGTAAAGTTTTACCTAGTGAAACGGCCTATTCATCACAGGACACAAATAATGTGTTCATTAGCTAATATAATTGTCTCAGGTGATCTTACTGAAACATGAGAAATGTTAGTTATATTTCACCTCAGTAAATCATGATCCCCAAGATTCCAATATACAGGATCATTAATTGATTCGCTAAGGAAAACATTCGCCTGAAAAATCCTAAAGAATGATCTGGTTTTCAAAGCCAATTGAAAGTTATCAAACATTTATATACATGTAGAATGCTATTCGACTAATTAGTAGCTGAAGTAAATATCCACTTACCTCTCAGCCTTCTCACAATTTCTCTAAATGAAAAGTTGTCAGAAATAAATATGACATGAAACGTAAAACCGGGAAAAACCGCCAAAATAAAAATAAACCGTTCGTTAATAAAGGTTATGAGATAGATTTGTGGTTCAGTTACATGGCCCTCATATTCCAGAATTTTCGCCAGACAGATGATATTTTTGATTTGTTTTTATATAACATATACGAACGTAAATATTATCATTTATATATTGAAAATATTACGTACATGATATTTAAATATAACGCGTACTTGTATTGATCTGAATGATATAACATATATATGATATATTTATATAACATACACGTAACATTAATAATATGATGGATATATTGTGAATGTTACATATCGTCGTTGCGCCTTCAAAACGCGACATGTGCATATATTGTGCAAAATGCGTTAAGTGTATATTTCGATTAAGAACTGCGCAAGCTGGATATTTCGTTAAAAGCTGCCATGTGATAATCACACTAGTTTCGGTTACAATTGGATTTGATCGAAAAGCGACATGTACGAAATCGAAAATATGCTCCTGCAAATACGCAAGTGTATGAATGCATAATTTATCAAAAGTCACATGTCGCACTTTGAAGGCGCAACGACGATATATGATATGTAACTATAACACGTACTTGTATGTATCTGATTAATATAGCTTTTAGGGATGCTTGGAGATATAACATGTATGTAACTTTAGTGATATAACAATGTTACGTATATGTTATATGAATAATTCAGATAATCTCATAGATATATCAAATATTATGTATCAGATACATTGGTCCTGAGACGTATCAGCTATGTACATGATTTCTTAAAGATGTTATGTAACGGGAAGGCGCATATTACACTGTTTGCTGGACAGTTCCGAGGAACTAGAGCATAATAACCTATATCTTGAGTACGGATGCCATTACGAAGTTTTTTACTGAGCACCCCACTTATTTTCTGTGTTCCATCTCTCCTAGCAACGGCGGCACCTTTTTTTGAAACACCCTGTAGGTATATACTGGTTGATTCATTTTCAACCTTGAATTTTGTTTTTACTCGAAAACTACGCATCGCACAGAAAAAATTGTAGAGGAAAAGTTTGAAATCCTTATAGAGCGCATCCGGTAATACTGAATTCCACCCACCCCCTAAATCCCTATTGGCAGGGGAGGGAACTAACTTTGAAATCTTAACCTATTCATCAACTATTTTTTTTTCTATTATTAATATTATACTTTATATGGGAGCCATGCACAGACGATTATACGTAACCATTCGATGTTTCCAGTTCCACTTCGATCGCGTGAATCGTGGATACCGGAGACGCTGGAATTACAATTGTCGTAATCGTCGGCGCATGGCTCCCATGGAAACCGAGCATAGGAAAGGGACTGGTAGGACTACTTACTTGAGTTGTGTAGGCAACCAAAATTACACTCAATGGAACGAGAAAAATGGGCGGGAAGTTTAAAGATTCAAACAAGGCTGTGCCTTCAGATATGTATGTTTCGTATAACTAAGGGTAGAAGAAAAACCCCCAGTATTGGAATCCGGCAAGGATATATCAACCAACTGGTACATTAACATTTCTACAATAATTAAGAACGAGAGTACCTGGTAGGTATAAAGTCTATATACCTGCAATATGACGTTGGAATAAGCACTGGATAGGAGGACAATGAGCATGAGTATTTATACATAATTCATATTCGCAGGAGGTGATTGAGGAGTAGTGCCAGACCTCACTCTTTCCTCCTCAAGCCAGTGCCCGCCTATAGCTATCGGGAGGCGCAGGACATGTACCGGGCTTATCGCAGTGGTAATCGGTGCCGTTTAGATTCACCGGAGGGATCCCAAAGGGGTCAATGTATACGCTGTTCTTGTCTGCGCGCTGGAAAACATCCGACTAGGATACTCTGGCAAGTACATATATATATGTTGTGACAGTCAAGGAACGTTAAAATCCCTATCTGATGTGAAGATAAACTCCTACTTAGTAGGCGAATGCAGGAAGGCTCTGCGAAGGCTGGGCGCTGGTAACGTTGTAAAACTCATCTGGTGTCCGGCTCACTCGGAGATTTCAGGTAATGTTAAGGCAGATAAGCTGGCGAAGCAGGGGGCTCGGATACCATATATAGGTCCTGAGCCTTCACTTCCAGTATGTCGTACCTCTGTTAAAACATTCTTCAAGAATCGTTTGGACAAGAATTTCTCCAGTGTATGGAACATGGGAGTAGGACTCAGGCAGTCAAGGCTTCTCATTAAGAAACCATCGTCAAAGTCTGAAGTAAAGAAACTTCTTTCACTCGAAAGAAGAGAACTGAGCCTGGTGACTGGATTACTAACTGGTCACCAGTTCAACAAACATCTGAATAGGATGGGATTGGCCGATAGCGCTCTGTGTCGCTGGTGCAAGAGCATGGAAGAAACAGCTGAACATATTCTGTTCGACTGTAACAACCTTAAAGAATTGAGGGTCATACACCTAGGCAACCCAACACCTACGATTCCTATGGTGAGAGGGACTTCTCCTTTTAAACTCGCGGCATTCCTGTCAGCGTGTTTTTTGGAATGAGTCTCACGAGTTTGTCAAGCAGGAGAACAATGGGCCAGAAGGCCTCAGTTCAGCCTGAGACGGCACCGCGGTAGAAGAAGAAGAAGAAGGGGTCAATGAATTTGAAAACTATTAGGGAGCTAAGTCCTGAGTAACGAAACCGTATTCCTGCTTCATTGGTGCGGTCAAAGCTGATGATAATGCAGGAAAACGTTCGTGGCGTTATAAAACTAACTCTGGGTCCACTCACCGTACACCTGGGAAGACCTACTTACGTTTGTTTTCTCCGAAGTCTGTTAATAATTAAAGAATACACAACAAAAAGTTTCAGGAAAATCAAAACGATAATCTGAATTTCGAACCTGTCACTTCAAATGATTATTACATATTGCGAAACCAAACCTGAAATATCAAATGCATTTCCATGGCACCTGCTCGTATGCATTCGAAGTAAACAAAACGCTTTTGATGCGGGATTTCAAATCCTGAAATTAAATCGAGACTACCCTCTCCAATGTGCCGCGCGCGGTAACTCGCTCTAGATCGCGGTAGTATATGGAGTCCCATTTGATAACGTGTGAGATTCATAAATCACCTGCTTGCCTCTTACCTCGACGCTCCACTATATTTGTTCCTTTAAGGTACAAGTATAGTGGAGCGTCGAGGTAAGAGGCACGCGGCAAGGCAATCAAGCGATTTATGAGTATAAACCTCACACGATATCAAATGGAAACGAATAATATACTACTGCGATCTAGAGCTAGTTACCGCGCGTGGCACATTGGAGAGGCTTCTCTCGATTCAATTTCAGGATTTAAAATCGCGCGTCAAAAGAGTTTTGTTTACTTGGAATGACTTCCCTCTCTAATGTGCCGGGCGCGGTAACTTGCTCTAACTCCAGATAGTATATGCGTTCCCTGAGATTCATAAATCGCCCGCTTGCCCCGCCGCGTGCCTCTTACCTCGACGCTCCTCTATATTTGTTCCTCTAGACTATAATGTAAGTGCCGCCTACAAAAAATTGCCGCCATAGGCTGCAGCCTACTGGTAAATTTGCCTTCGACTTGGGTCGATTTCCTTCATTGAAGCATTGTCGTACACCTTGAGGTGTACGACATTTTTGTTTTATGGTCATTGCCAAAACGTCAGCGGGTATTGCAATGCTTGGTATGAAAGGTGTTTTATGTATATTCAACGCTCGTGACGTGTTGGAGCTTCGAATTGGGTTTTTGTGTTCCAGCATCTATCAGCTCTGCTCACGATTTTGTGAACATCACTCGGCATGCGATTAAACGCTGTTTTGAACAACTAAACCAATGCATGATGTTCATGAAGGAGTTGTTGCAGATCATGAAGTATTACTCTTTTCATTGCCGTATTGATTGTTTGACGCCGATGAAGTTCACCTCCATATTGACCATGAATTAAATTTTGAAGAATTTATGCTGTACTTCTTCAAGCGGTTGCAATGATGCATTTTGATGATGAATTTGGCCTTGGATCTGCAAAGTGAAAGGCGAAGTCAGAATAACAGATTTATGATCTCCAAAAGGTAATGAACGATACTCTATGTTTCATTGTCTGGTTAACAATTTTCTGTAAATAACAAGTTGGAAAAGCTGTGGCCAGGTGTTTTGGAGCGATGTTCAAATTTATAGCCAGAGCGGTCACCCATCCGAGTACTGAACTCGCTCCAAGTTGCTTAGCTCAAGGAAAAAATCTTTGCAGAATACTTAAATGTCACTAATCCAATAAGGTGCCTTACATGTATCCGAAGCGTTCTCTAAGTCTGGCTCAGAACTATGGTAAATATATGTGCATGCAATTTGTATACTTAACTCACAACTCACTTCCCTAAAATCTGAGAATCATCAAAGACTTGATTTAATTGGTTCTTTTCTGGGTTTTCTTGCCCAAACTCTGAAAAATATTTATAAAATAAAACATTGCTTCTGCGTTAGAAACACAAGATATCTGTTTCAGTAAAAAAAAAACCTGCTTATATAAGCTCCCTCTGACCAAATACTTGAATTTATCAAATCGTTGGAGAATTCTTTAGATATTTTCACTTTGAACCATACATATTTGTTCTGGAATTTGACATCGAGTCCTTTGCATCAGAAATTTTATTTGGATAGCTAACTATTTTCCATTCATTGTTTGTAACCTGCGAGACTGGTTCCAGAATATTATCTGTTCACCAAGATTTGCTATATTATTTATTATGCATTTTTTCTCATTTTCAAACTGGTTTGACAGTCTTTTATACCAGTCAACATGAACATAGAGAGATATGAAATTTGATATAAGCTGATATTATAATAACTTTTTTACCTATAAAATACATCTTAACCGAAAACCTCTTTCCTCCGATGCTTGAAATGCAATGGAATTGTTTGAGAATACTTATTTACTCACATAATTCTTCTGATTTCATTCTTTAAAGCATTTCTTACAAAAATAATCCACTATATTTTTCACTTTCAAAACAGACACTGTTTTGTAATTGTTTCAACTATAACCCAGACGGCACCCAATATTCCTGGAATATGCCTACAATATCCTATTTTCTAATAGATATTGCCATATCCCTGGAATATTTCATGAATATGCATTGTTGGCGTTTTATCGTATTTAATACGTAGAGCTAGTGTGGACGGTATTTTCGTTGCGAAAGCAGACACAATCACAGATCTCAGAACAGTAAGAGACTGAATGTAAAATGTCTTACCACTGGCTATGGATGTTGGGGGCTTCCTTGAACTTGCAGGCCTGGAGGGATCCCTCAAAGTAAACAGGTCACTTTCCATATACTGGAAAATTGTTCTTTCCGACTTCAATCTAAGTCAACTTATTCTAAATCACTGTCTCTACCAGTTAATGCACTTTAAATAATCGGTTCCAAAACATTGCGAGACGAACCAGCGAAAATATCACTAATCGTTATTCAAACAAATTTACGATCGATATTCAACAAAATGCGGAAAAACGACGAAGACGTGATACGGCATTCGTCAGTTTCTCAAGACGACTGTTCTTTTCATACACAAAAAACGTTAATTACATATGCGCGTATTTCCAAACAAACTTGGACATTTATAATTCAGCAACCCACAATATGAAACCGGTGTGAACCTAGCAGACTGTATCAGCAGACCGTTTGGCGGATTGGCTGATTCTAGTTTCTCTCTCATATGATCGTCTGTTCGCCAGAGCACTTGAATATTTTGGATGTGGGCTCCGTATAGCAATGGAAATATCGCCTGAAAAAATTATATCGACTTCCCGCGGGATTGCGGGATAGTCTTTTCAACCCTTAAAGTTCAAAATTTAATATCTCCGGAACTATTCGCCGGAGCACATACAGATTTTGCATGTGGGTTAATAATACCGATAACAACATCCCCTGAAAAAATTATCGACTTCCCGAGGAGCTGCGGCGTAGTTTTTTCAACCCTTAAAGTTCAAAATTTAATATCTCCGGAACTATTCGCCGGAGCACATAGAGATTTTGCATGTGGGTTAATAATACCGATAACAACATCCCCTGAGAAAATTATCGACTTCCCGAGGGGCTGCGGGGTAGTTTTTTCAACCCTTATATTTCAAAATTCAATATCTCCGGAACTATTCGCCGGAGCACATACAGATTTTGTATGTGGGTTAATTATACCGATAACAACATCCCCTGAAAAAATGATCGACTTCCCGAGGGGCCGCGGGGTAGTTTTTTCAACCCTTAAAGTTCAAAATTCAATATTTCCGAAACTATTCGCCGGAGCACATACAGATTTTGCATGTGGGTTAATAATACCAATAACAACATTTCCTGGAAAAATTATCGACTTCCCGAGGGGCTGCGGGGTAGTCTTTTCAACCCTTAAAGTTCAAAATTTAATATCTCCGGAACTATACGCCGGAGCACATACATACTTTGTATGCGCGTTAATGATATCGATAACAACAGACCCTGGAAAAATTATCGACTTCCCGAGGGGCTGCGGGGTAGTTCCGGAGATATTAAATTTTGTACTTTAAGGGTTGAAAAGACTACCCCGCAGCCCCTCGGGAAGTCGATAATTTTGTCAGGGGATGTTGTTATCGGTATTATTAACCAACGTACGAAATCTGTTTGTGCTCCGGCGAGTAGTTCCGGAGATATTGAATTTTGCAATATAAGGATTGAAAAAACTACCCCGCAGCCCCTCGGGAAGTCGATCATTTTTTCAGGGGATGTTGTTATCGGTATAATTAACCCACATACAAAATCTGTTTGTGCTCCGGCGAATAGTTCCGGAGATATTGAATTTTGAAACATAAGGGTTGAAAAAACTACCCCGCAGCCCCTCGGGAAGTCGATAATTTTTTCAGGGGATGTTGTTATCGGTATTATTAACCCACGTGCAAAATCTGTATGTGCTCCGGCGAATAGTTCCGGAGATATTAAATTTTGAACCTTAAGGGTTGAAAAGACTACCCCGCAGCCCCTCGGGAAGTCGATAATTTTTTCAGGGAATGTTGTTATCGGTATTATTAACCCACATGCAAAATCTGTATGTGCTCCGGCGAATAGTTCCGGAGATATAAAATTTTGAACTTTAAGGGTTGAAAAGACTATCCCGCAGCCCCTCGGGAAGTCGATATAATTTTATCAGGCGATATTTCCATTGCTATACGGAACCCACATACAAAATATTCAAGTGCTCTGGCGAACAGACGATCATATGAGAGAGAAACTAGAATCAGCCTGCACGCCACTGGCCTGGAGCGTTCGGGTGTTTCCGCCAAACGGTCTGCTGAAACAGTCTGCTAGGTTCACACCGGTCAATATGAAGATCTGCACCGTGTGTTGCTGACACAACATGCATTCATCTTATATCCATAAAGCATATTCCTGGAATATACTCCCACGAATATTCCACAGATATTCTCCTTGAATATGACTGGCATATTCAAACGGCATATCAAACTGAAATTTGAGCATTCGAATATTCTATGAATATTCAAAAAGCATTCTCATAGCACATTTCTCTATAGATACGTAATAATTTTTGTACTATCAATTTGAAACATTTCGTTAGAAAACCAGCTGGGAAAATTCTTAGTTGAAGCTTCGCAGCCAAAAATGGAGCATTTATTAACGTTAGACTTTTAATTATTACAATGTATAACAACAAAAAATGCGCCTTTATATAGATTAAATTATTTGTTTTTACGCTATATGTAGGGAACTGCGGCTATATCTACACAGATCTACCTTATTTCAAAATACTCTTTCAAATCTTATTGTACATTCACACAACCCGTGTTGGGTTGTGTGAATCGATGCCTTGAGCGGGATTCGAACCCAGTACCTCCGGTATCCTAGCTAGAACGAAGATAAAATTGAAATTTTATCCGCCGACAGATGTTTTGTGAGCTATGGACGAGGATGACCGTCGGGCGTAGTCGTTCCATCGCCGCGACCTACCGACCGATATTTTTATTATTTTTATACTGAGACCATATGAAGACTATATCTTGTCTATGGAAGCTATATCCTATATAGTGTTCTGTGGTCATCATCAGACAAATAAATCGTTTTTCTTTGTTTCCATTACCAAAACAAAAGAATATCAAATTTGAAATCTGTTTTGTAGTTGGCTGGTCTTTGTTTGATATGGACAAACAGTGAATTGGTGAAATTAAGGAATTGTGTTGTTATTTAACAAGTAAGTAGTGCTTTTAGAGGAGTATTATATTTATTAAACTCAATTTTTGGCGAATACCATTTATCTGATATATCAACCTTTGGATAGGTGAAAACATATCAAGGGTTTTACAGAGTACTTATTTACTTGCAGTCCGTATTTTGTTTTGCTACATAATGAACAAATCTTTTTTAGATTTAGCAAAGTGAAAAGATTGTCCGGCCAAACATAGTTGTTTACTGAAGATCACAATATTACTGATGATTCGCAAGAATATGACCAGAGGACTGAAGATACATGATACAGTAGATAGTTGGGTACTATTCCAGCCTCGACTCTACCAGAAAACCGAAGTATCGTTACTGGATTCAGTCACGATCTTCAGTTACCGAGTAATGTAGTTGGAAATACTTGTCTCTCAGGATCTAGCCAAAGTAACCACCTGAGTTTTCAGGAAGATATTAAATTGTGGGCTGTACCTATTGAGTTTCTCCACTGGTATAAAATCTCTAATTCTCTATTTCTAATGAAATTTATATTTATTTGCTTTTATATCATCAAATAGCAACATTAGATATTTTTCCAGCTTATCAGTCACAACAAGCCTGCTCATCACAGTCTGAAGCAGCATTAGAAGTGGTGCAAAGAAACTTGAATTTAGAAAAGGAAGTGACACAGCAATACAATATTCTAAAACCTCAACTCGGATGCGTCTACCTCCAGAACTTCAACTTCCACTGCAGCAAAACAGAAATGTTTATCCAATAAAGGTTAGTACATCTCTTATATATTTATGCAATTGTGACTTTGAACCTTATTTCGTTTTTTATAGACTCTACTGAAATTATAAGAATGCTACATAAATTTAATGGAAGGGTCGAGCAAAATACAGAATTGATAACGGCAATGCTGAATTCGCGGAGTGAAAATACTGCCCAAGATATCAATAATCCAAAACCAATAGTAGATATCAATATACCAGAGTAGAAATAGAAAACAAATCATTTTATTCATAGTTGACTAAGCTTGTCCATGTTGGAGTCACTGACACAAAAGATGTTGTCAGAAGATGCATGCCTCAGTTGGTTGATGATGTCATTTTGAAGCAGTTAAGCTGGGTAGGAGGGCAAGAAGTTTTCTGTTCTTCACATGGCTACTTTAATCAAAGGTAAAAATATAATCCAGTAGTCTATGTTAATTCAATTTTCTCTTTACTAATTTTATATTGGGTTTTTGACATATTTGAGGCGCATGTTCCCCTAGAACATGCGCCCAAAAAACACTTCATCATAGAATAATTTACTCACAGTTTCAGTTGCTTTTTAGTCAGGAAAATAGCAATCCTTTCTTCCACTTCCTTTTCAGTGCAATGCTTCATAAGTGGGTTTTTCCCGCATACCACTGAAAAAAGTATTAATATATTATTATCTCGATGTCAATGATATTTCCTACGTTAATTATGCATATTGATTCATTTGGTGAATAGAAATTGTATTTTGTGAAGTGAAGATGGTATTGACATTCAGTTGAAAAAAACCCTGTGGCAAAGTTGTTCAAAATACAGATTATGGAAATACCGAAACACAAATAATATATTCAAGAACAGTTGCACAACACAAGGAATATGTTTCTCAAATATGTCAAAAACCCAATATAAAATTAGTAAAGAGAAAATTGAATTAACATAGACTACTGGATTATATTTTTACCTTTGATTAAAGTAGCCATGTGAAGAACAGAAAACTTCTTGCCCTCCTACCCAGCTTAACTGCTTCAAAATGACATCATCAACCAACTGAGGCATGCATCTTCTGACAACATCTTTTGTGTCAGTGACTCCAACATGGACAAGCTTAGTCAACTATGAATAAAATGATTTGTTTTCTATTTCTACTCTGGTATATTGATATCTACTATTGGTTTTGGATTATTGATATCTTGGGCAGTATTTTCACTCCGCGAATTCAGCATTGCCGTTATCAATTCTGTATTTTGCTCGACCCTTCCATTAAATTTATGTAGCATTCTTATAATTTCAGTAGAGTCTATAAAAAACGAAATAAGGTTCAAAGTCACAATTGCATAAATATATAAGAGATGTACTAACCTTTATTGGATAAACATTTCTGTTTTGCTGCAGTGGAAGTTGAAGTTCTGGAGGTAGACGCATCCGAGTTGAGGTTTTAGAATATTGTATTGCTGTGTCACTTCCTTTTCTAAATTCAAGTTTCTTTGCACCACTTCTAATGCTGCTTCAGACTGTGATGAGCAGGCTTGTTGTGACTGATAAGCTGGAAAAATATCTAATGTTGCTATTTGATGATATAAAAGCAAATAAATATAAATTTCATTAGAAATAGAGAATTAGAGATTTTATACCAGTGGAGAAACTCAATAGGTACAGCCCACAATTTAATATCTTCCTGAAAACTCAGGTGGTTACTTTGGCTAGATCCTGAGAGACAAGTATTTCCAACTACATTACTCGGTAACTGAAGATCGTGACTGAATCCAGTAACGATACTTCGGTTTTCTGGTAGAGTCGAGGCTGGAATAGTACCCAACTATCTACTGTATCATGTATCTTCAGTCCTCTGGTCATATTCTTGCGAATCATCAGTAATATTGTGATCTTCAGTAAACAACTATGTTTGGCCGGACAATCTTTTCACTTTGCTAAATCTAAAAAAGATTTGTTCATTATGTAGCAAAACAAAATACGGACTGCAAGTAAATAAGTACTCTGTAAAACCCTTGATATGTTTTCACCTATCCAAAGGTTGATATATCAGATAAATGGTATTCGCCAAAAATTGAGTTTAATAAATATAATACTCCTCTAAAAGCACTACTTACTTGTTAAATAACAACACAATTCCTTAATTTCACCAATTCACTGTTTGTCCATATCAAACAAAGACCAGCCAACTACAAAACAGATTTCAAATTTGATATTCTTTTGTTTTGGCAATGGAAACAAAGAAAAACGATTTATTTGTCTGATGATGACCACAGAACACTATATAGGATATAGCTTCCATAGACAAGATATAGTCTTCATATGGTCTCAGTATAAAAATAATAAAAATATCGGTCGGTAGGTCGCGGCGATGGAACGACTACGCCCGACGGTCATCCTCGTCCATAGCTCACAAAACATCTGTCGGCGGATAAAATTTCAATTTTATCTTCGTTCTAGCTAGGATACCGGAGGTACTGGGTTCGAATCCCGCTCAAGGCATCGATTCACACAACCCAACACGGGTTGTGTGAATGTACAATAAGATTTGAAAGAGTATTTTGAAATAAGGTAGATCTGTGTAGATATAGCCGCAGTTCCCTACATATAGCGTAAAAACAAATAATTTAATCTATATAAAGGCGCATTTTTTGTTGTTATACATTGTAATAATTAAAAGTCTAACGTTAATAAATGCTCCATTTTTGGCTGCGAAGCTTCAACTAAGAATTTTCCCAGCTGGTTTTCTAACGAAATGTTTCAAATTGATAGTACAAAAATTATTACATTGCACTGAAAAGGAAGTGGAAGAAAGGATTGCTATTTTCCTGACTAAAAAGCAACTGAAACTGTGAGTAAATTATTCTATGATGAAGTGTTTTTTGGGCGCATGTTCTAGGGGAACATCGTCCTATCATTTCGTCCAAATGTCTGTAATTTTCGAATTTCGAGCTGAAAATTGGCTAATAGACTAATTCGGACTCCCTGATCACGAATCCGGTGTCAGATTTTAGGGTGCCGTCCGGCCGGCCGGCCGGTTGTCCGGCCGTAGGCACGATAACAGGAGCACCGAAGGTCCTATCGACTTCAAACTTTCAGGGTAGGTTTCTGATCAAAATGCGACGGTTAAGTTCGTTAACGGGCAAAATCGGCCGGACGGTTTAGGAGTTATAGACATTTAAAATTTTGAGGTTATTTCCCTGATATTTCAGGAACTAAAGAAGATGTTGAATCGAAACTTGGTAGTCAGTTCGAGGATATAAACGCGCAACTTTTGGCAAAATTCTGTTATGATCGAAATGTTGGTAATTTTTAAAAAAATATTTCTTTTAATTTTTTCGAAAAAAAATTTTTTTTTTCGTGAACTATTCATCAGATTGCAACAAAAACTTGTACTAACGTCAATTGTAGTATTTTGCAACATTGTGCAAAATTTTGGCTCTATACGATTTCAATTTCTGGAGATATAAGACAAACCGCCGTATTCACAAAGCATTCAATCGCCGTTAAGTCCTAACTGAGGTCCTCAGTTAAGGATAAATTGGGGATAATAAGGGACAATAGGGAATAAAGGTGCTAAAACAGGCTTGTTTCACCACCGTTAAATAAGTTAACTGAGGTTGCGATTCCAATTTATCCTTAACTGAGGACCTCAGTTAGGACTTAACGGAGATTCAAACACTTAACAATGCTTTGTGAATACGGCGGAAAATGTGTCAAATTTCCTGGGTCTCTCTCAGTATTTTCATCGATTTTTTTCTTTACTGGTCAGTACGGGCCACAAGGAAGATGAACATGCGCCCAAAAGCTCCTGTCCACAGGGCTTGAACCAATTTTCTTATATTTGTTGGTTTTAGGAATAAGGAATAGAAACAAAATCACCCGGAAGAAGAATTGGTGCTATAAATTCATAGTAATATTAAAAAGAGGTTGTTTTAATTTATTATTTGTTTAATTTCTCTAATATTAATTAGATATATTTAATAGTGTCCGACCGAAACTGGTATTTCAGCCGAAACCGAAACCGAACTTTCGGCCAGGGTCTCAGTTTCGGCAGAAACCGAAACTTTATATTTCATACTGAAATCTACTGTATTTTTTACAATTTTATTTTATTCGCATATACATAAAAATAGTTAAGGAGTGTTAAATAAAATAAAAAGAAATTTTTTTTGAGATCTTTATTTATTATTTTGGTATTTCCAAGTTATCAAAATAATCAGTCGACGTATACAGGGTGATTCCAAATCAGACGTGAACCTTAGAGGAGGTGTTAGTATGGATCATTTGCTGTGGTTTGAGCCATTTTTATTGATGACCAAAAATCAACGGTTTCCGAGATATTTGAGTACTGGTTCTGTTGAAACAGAATTAGTATGATTTGAAAGGGGATATAAGAAGCAAATAGAAGAAAATAACGAATTCAATATTTGTTTGTTGCAACTAAGCTCGAAATTACATTAAAAAATGTATTCATAAATTATGTTCCACCATTCCATAGGCTAGCACGTGCCGTCTTTCTGATGTCTTCAGTTGTTATTTTCTGCCTGAAATTTACTCACGCTGTCTTTTGATACACATTCACTATTTTAAATGCCGGACATTCAAAAGGTTGCTTATAAAAAATCTGCTAAAACGAAACTAGTTAAGCAATCTAACGAAACATTTTAGAGAATGAAGAAGGAATTTGAGTTTAAAAACAAGTTTTTAATATGATATTGGCATACAAAATTGTGAAATTCGAAAGTTGCAGACTAATTGATATTAGAAATTGATTTTTCATTTATTCTTACACCACATTTCAAATCATACTAATTCTTTTTCAACCTCATATACAGCATAGTTTTGCTTTTTTCGTACATATCATATTCTTTTCTGATGAAAATAAACCAAAATTATCACCAAATTTGGTCAGCCTCGAAAAAATTGACGAAATATGTACTATAAGTTCAGAAATCTTTTAAAAATCACCCGAACTCCAAAAACCGTTGATTTTCGGTTATTAATAAATATGGATCAAACAACAGCTAATGAGTCATACTCCAAGTTTCACGTCTTATTTGGAATCACCCTATGTAATCTAATTAATAATCATTAAAGTGAATTCTCATGAATTCTAAGTCTTAACAAAGATAGATTACAATAACTTGTACGACAATTATGTATACCTACTTTTAACTCTTGGCCAAACGACTAGGATAATTCACGAACAGTCAAGTTTCGGCCTGGCCGAAAGTTTCGGCCATTTTGGGCCGAAACCGAAACTAAGGCCGAAACTAGAGTTCTTGGCCGAAACCGAATTTTCGGTCGGTCACTAATATTTACTTCAATGTATTTAATGACATCTCCAGAATGCAAATCTCAAGTGAAAACTCTGTCTCTGTTAGTTTGTAAGATATAAGCTTGGTTTTTTTCAATAATATTCAATATTCATAACGTAAAAAAATATTAATATCTAAGCGACTAAAAAATTTGCGGGTTTACCGCAATATATACATATTTTACATATAATATTTTTTTTGTATTTTCTGCGAAAAAATATTCTTGTTTTTTGTAATAAATATTTTCTGATTTAGTTTTGTATTTCTCAAAATAACTAACCTACATTTGACCATATAGTGGAAGTAGAAAAAAAATATATACAGGGTGAGTCTTAAAGTTACACTTATTTTCTGTGTTCCATCTCTCCTAGCAACGGCGGCACCTTTTTTTGAAACACCCTGTAGGTATATACTGGTTGATTCATTTTCAACCTTGAATTTTGTTTTTACTCGAAAACTACGCATCGCACAGAAAAAATTGTAGAGGAAAAGTTTGAAATCCTTATAGAGCGCATCCGGTAATACTGAATTCCACCCACCCCCTAAATCCCTATTGGCAGGGGAGGGAACTAACTTTGAAATCTTAACCTATTCATCAACTATTTTTTTTTCTATTATTAATATTATACTTTATATGGGAGCCATGCACAGACGATTATACGTAACCATTCGATGTTTCCAGTTCCACTTCGATCGCGTGAATCGTGGATACCGGAGACGCTGGAATTACAATTGTCGTAATCGTCGGCGCATGGCTCCCATGGAAACCGAGCATAGGAAAGGGACTGGTAGGACTACTTACTTGAGTTGTGTAGGCAACCAAAATTACACTCAATGGAACGAGAAAAATGGGCGGGAAGTTTAAAGATTCAAACAAGGCTGTGCCTTCAGATATGTATGTTTCGTATAACTAAGGGTAGAAGAAAAACCCCCAGTATTGGAATCCGGCAAGGATATATCAACCAACTGGTACATTAACATTTCTACAATAATTAAGAACGAGAGTACCTGGTAGGTATAAAGTCTATATACCTGCAATATGACGTTGGAATAAGCACTGGATAGGAGGACAATGAGCATGAGTATTTATACATAATTCATATTCGCAGGAGGTGATTGAGGAGTAGTGCCAGACCTCACTCTTTCCTCCTCAAGCCAGTGCCCGCCTATAGCTATCGGGAGGCGCAGGACATGTACCGGGCTTATCGCAGTGGTAATCGGTGCCGTTTAGATTCACCGGAGGGATCCCAAAGGGGTCAATGTATACGCTGTTCTTGTCTGCGCGCTGGAAAACATCCGACTAGGATACTCTGGCAAGTACATATATATATGTTGTGACAGTCAAGGAACGTTAAAATCCCTATCTGATGTGAAGATAAACTCCTACTTAGTAGGCGAATGCAGGAAGGCTCTGCGAAGGCTGGGCGCTGGTAACGTTGTAAAACTCATCTGGTGTCCGGCTCACTCGGAGATTTCAGGTAATGTTAAGGCAGATAAGCTGGCGAAGCAGGGGGCTCGGATACCATATATAGGTCCTGAGCCTTCACTTCCAGTATGTCGTACCTCTGTTAAAACATTCTTCAAGAATCGTTTGGACAAGAATTTCTCCAGTGTATGGAACATGGGAGTAGGACTCAGGCAGTCAAGGCTTCTCATTAAGAAACCATCGTCAAAGTCTGAAGTAAAGAAACTTCTTTCACTCGAAAGAAGAGAACTGAGCCTGGTGACTGGATTACTAACTGGTCACCAGTTCAACAAACATCTGAATAGGATGGGATTGGCCGATAGCGCTCTGTGTCGCTGGTGCAAGAGCATGGAAGAAACAGCTGAACATATTCTGTTCGACTGTAACAACCTTAAAGAATTGAGGGTCATACACCTAGGCAACCCAACACCTACGATTCCTATGGTGAGAGGGACTTCTCCTTTTAAACTCGCGGCATTCCTGTCAGCGTGTTTTTTGGAATGAGTCTCACGAGTTTGTCAAGCAGGAGAACAATGGGCCAGAAGGCCTCAGTTCAGCCTGAGACGGCACCGCGGTAGAAGAAGAAGAAGAAGGGGTCAATGAATTTGAAAACTATTAGGGAGCTAAGTCCTGAGTAACGAAACCGTATTCCTGCTTCATTGGTGCGGTCAAAGCTGATGATAATGCAGGAAAACGTTCGTGGCGTTATAAAACTAACTCTGGGTCCACTCACCGTACACCTGGGAAGACCTACTTACGTTTGTTTTCTCCGAAGTCTGTTAATAATTAAAGAATACACAACAAAAAGTTTCAGGAAAATCAAAACGATAATCTGAATTTCGAACCTGTCACTTCAAATGATTATTACATATTGCGAAACCAAACCTGAAATATCAAATGCATTTCCATGGCACCTGCTCGTATGCATTCGAAGTAAACAAAACGCTTTTGATGCGGGATTTCAAATCCTGAAATTAAATCGAGACTACCCTCTCCAATGTGCCGCGCGCGGTAACTCGCTCTAGATCGCGGTAGTATATGGAGTCCCATTTGATAACGTGTGAGATTCATAAATCACCTGCTTGCCTCTTACCTCGACGCTCCACTATATTTGTTCCTTTAAGGTACAAGTATAGTGGAGCGTCGAGGTAAGAGGCACGCGGCAAGGCAATCAAGCGATTTATGAGTATAAACCTCACACGATATCAAATGGAAACGAATAATATACTACTGCGATCTAGAGCTAGTTACCGCGCGTGGCACATTGGAGAGGCTTCTCTCGATTCAATTTCAGGATTTAAAATCGCGCGTCAAAAGAGTTTTGTTTACTTGGAATGACTTCCCTCTCTAATGTGCCGGGCGCGGTAACTTGCTCTAACTCCAGATAGTATATGCGTTCCCTGAGATTCATAAATCGCCCGCTTGCCCCGCCGCGTGCCTCTTACCTCGACGCTCCTCTATATTTGTTCCTCTAGACTATAATGTAAGTGCCGCCTACAAAAAATTGCCGCCATAGGCTGCAGCCTACTGGTAAATTTGCCTTCGACTTGGGTCGATTTCCTTCATTGAAGCATTGTCGTACACCTTGAGGTGTACGACATTTTTGTTTTATGGTCATTGCCAAAACGTCAGCGGGTATTGCAATGCTTGGTATGAAAGGTGTTTTATGTATATTCAACGCTCGTGACGTGTTGGAGCTTCGAATTGGGTTTTTGTGTTCCAGCATCTATCAGCTCTGCTCACGATTTTGTGAACATCACTCGGCATGCGATTAAACGCTGTTTTGAACAACTAAACCAATGCATGATGTTCATGAAGGAGTTGTTGCAGATCATGAAGTATTACTCTTTTCATTGCCGTATTGATTGTTTGACGCCGATGAAGTTCACCTCCATATTGACCATGAATTAAATTTTGAAGAATTTATGCTGTACTTCTTCAAGCGGTTGCAATGATGCATTTTGATGATGAATTTGGCCTTGGATCTGCAAAGTGAAAGGCGAAGTCAGAATAACAGATTTATGATCTCCAAAAGGTAATGAACGATACTCTATGTTTCATTGTCTGGTTAACAATTTTCTGTAAATAACAAGTTGGAAAAGCTGTGGCCAGGTGTTTTGGAGCGATGTTCAAATTTATAGCCAGAGCGGTCACCCATCCGAGTACTGAACTCGCTCCAAGTTGCTTAGCTCAAGGAAAAAATCTTTGCAGAATACTTAAATGTCACTAATCCAATAAGGTGCCTTACATGTATCCGAAGCGTTCTCTAAGTCTGGCTCAGAACTATGGTAAATATATGTGCATGCAATTTGTATACTTAACTCACAACTCACTTCCCTAAAATCTGAGAATCATCAAAGACTTGATTTAATTGGTTCTTTTCTGGGTTTTCTTGCCCAAACTCTGAAAAATATTTATAAAATAAAACATTGCTTCTGCGTTAGAAACACAAGATATCTGTTTCAGTAAAAAAAAAACCTGCTTATATAAGCTCCCTCTGACCAAATACTTGAATTTATCAAATCGTTGGAGAATTCTTTAGATATTTTCACTTTGAACCATACATATTTGTTCTGGAATTTGACATCGAGTCCTTTGCATCAGAAATTTTATTTGGATAGCTAACTATTTTCCATTCATTGTTTGTAACCTGCGAGACTGGTTCCAGAATATTATCTGTTCACCAAGATTTGCTATATTATTTATTATGCATTTTTTCTCATTTTCAAACTGGTTTGACAGTCTTTTATACCAGTCAACATGAACATAGAGAGATATGAAATTTGATATAAGCTGATATTATAATAACTTTTTTACCTATAAAATACATCTTAACCGAAAACCTCTTTCCTCCGATGCTTGAAATGCAATGGAATTGTTTGAGAATACTTATTTACTCACATAATTCTTCTGATTTCATTCTTTAAAGCATTTCTTACAAAAATAATCCACTATATTTTTCACTTTCAAAACAGACACTGTTTTGTAATTGTTTCAACTATAACCCAGACGGCACCCAATATTCCTGGAATATGCCTACAATATCCTATTTTCTAATAGATATTGCCATATCCCTGGAATATTTCATGAATATGCATTGTTGGCGTTTTATCGTATTTAATACGTACCTAGAGCTAGTGTGGACGGTATTTTCGTTGATGTTGCGAAAGCAGACACAATCACAGATCTCAGAACAGTAAGAGACTGAATGTAAAATGTCTTACCACTGGCTATGGATGTTGGGGGCTTCCTTGAACTTGCAGGCCTGGAGGGATCCCTCAAAGTAAACAGGTCACTTTCCATATACTGGAAAATTGTTCTTTCCGACTTCAATCTAAGTCAACTTATTCTAAATCACTGTCTCTACCAGTTAATGCACTTTAAATAATCGGTTCCAAAACATTGCGAGACGAACCAGCGAAAATATCACTAATCGTTATTCAAACAAATTTACGATCGATATTCAACAAAATGCGGAAAAACGACGAAGACGTGATACGGCATTCGTCAGTTTCTCAAGACGACTGTTCTTTTCATACACAAAAAACGTTAATTACATATGCGCGTATTTCCAAACAAACTTGGACATTTATAATTCAGCAACCCACAATATGAAACCGGTGTGAACCTAGCAGACTGTATCAGCAGACCGTTTGGCGGATTGGCTGATTCTAGTTTCTCTCTCATATGATCGTCTGTTCGCCAGAGCACTTGAATATTTTGGATGTGGGCTCCGTATAGCAATGGAAATATCGCCTGAAAAAATTATATCGACTTCCCGCGGGATTGCGGGATAGTCTTTTCAACCCTTAAAGTTCAAAATTTAATATCTCCGGAACTATTCGCCGGAGCACATACAGATTTTGCATGTGGGTTAATAATACCGATAACAACATCCCCTGAAAAAATTATCGACTTCCCGAGGAGCTGCGGCGTAGTTTTTTCAACCCTTAAAGTTCAAAATTTAATATCTCCGGAACTATTCGCCGGAGCACATAGAGATTTTGCATGTGGGTTAATAATACCGATAACAACATCCCCTGAAAAAATTATCGACTTCCCGAGGGGCTGCGGGGTAGTTTTTTCAACCCTTATATTTCAAAATTCAATATCTCCGGAACTATTCGCCGGAGCACATACAGATTTTGTATGTGGGTTAATTATACCGATAACAACATCCCCTGAAAAAATGATCGACTTCCCGAGGGGCCGCGGGGTAGTTTTTTCAACCCTTAAAGTTCAAAATTCAATATTTCCGAAACTATTCGCCGGAGCACATACAGATTTTGCATGTGGGTTAATAATACCAATAACAACATTTCCTGGAAAAATTATCGACTTCCCGAGGGGCTGCGGGGTAGTCTTTTCAACCCTTAAAGTTCAAAATTTAATATCTCCGGAACTATACGCCGGAGCACATACATACTTTGTATGCGCGTTAATGATATCGATAACAACAGACCCTGGAAAAATTATCGACTTCCCGAGGGGCTGCGGGGTAGTTCCGGAGATATTAAATTTTGTACTTTAAGGGTTGAAAAGACTACCCCGCAGCCCCTCGGGAAGTCGATAATTTTGTCAGGGGATGTTGTTATCGGTATTATTAACCAACGTACGAAATCTGTTTGTGCTCCGGCGAGTAGTTCCGGAGATATTGAATTTTGCAATATAAGGATTGAAAAAACTACCCCGCAGCCCCTCGGGAAGTCGATCATTTTTTCAGGGGATGTTGTTATCGGTATAATTAACCCACATACAAAATCTGTTTGTGCTCCGGCGAATAGTTCCGGAGATATTGAATTTTGAAACATAAGGGTTGAAAAAACTACCCCGCAGCCCCTCGGGAAGTCGATAATTTTTTCAGGGGATGTTGTTATCGGTATTATTAACCCACGTGCAAAATCTGTATGTGCTCCGGCGAATAGTTCCGGAGATATTAAATTTTGAACCTTAAGGGTTGAAAAGACTACCCCGCAGCCCCTCGGGAAGTCGATAATTTTTTCAGGGAATGTTGTTATCGGTATTATTAACCCACATGCAAAATCTGTATGTGCTCCGGCGAATAGTTCCGGAGATATCAAATTTTGAACTTTAAGGGTTGAAAAGACTATCCCGCAGCCCCTCGGGAAGTCGATATAATTTTTTCAGGCGATATTTCCATTGCTATACGGAACCCACATACAAAATATTCAAGTGCTCTGGCGAACAGACGATCATATGAGAGAGAAACTAGAATCAGCCTGCACGCCACTGGCCTGGAGCGTTCGGGTGTTTCCGCCAAACGGTCTGCTGAAACAGTCTGCTAGGTTCACACCGGTCAATATGAAGATCTGCACCGTGTGTTGCTGACACAACATGCATTCATCTTATATCCATAAAGCATATTCCTGGAATATACTCCCACGAATATTCCACAGATATTCTCCTTGAATATGACTGGCATATTCAAACGGCATATCAAACTGAAATTTGAGCATTCGAATATTCTATGAATATTCAAAAAGCATTCTCATAGCACATTTCTCTATAGATACGTAATAATTTTTGTACTATCAATTTGAAACATTTCGTTAGAAAACCAGCTGGGAAAATTCTTAGTTGAAGCTTCGCAGCCAAAAATGGAGCATTTATTAACGTTAGACTTTCAATTATTACAATGTATAACAACAAAAAATGCGCCTTTATATAGATTAAATTATTTGTTTTTACGCTATATGTAGGGAACTGCGGCTATATCTACACAGATCTACCTTATTTCAAAATACTCTTTCAAATCTTATTGTACATTCACACAACCCGTGTTGGGTTGTGTGAATCGATGCCTTGAGCGGGATTCGAACCCAGTACCTCCGGTATCCTAGCTAGAACGAAGATAAAATTGAAATTTTATCCGCCGACAGATGTTTTGTGAGCTATGGACGAGGATGACCGTCGGGCGTAGTCGTTCCATCGCCGCGACCTACCGACCGATATTTTTATTATTTTTATACTGAGACCATATGAAGACTATATCTTGTCTATGGAAGCTATATCCTATATAGTGTTCTGTGGTCATCATCAGACAAATAAATCGTTTTTCTTTGTTTCCATTACCAAAACAAAAGAATATCAAATTTGAAATCTGTTTTGTAGTTGGCTGGTCTTTGTTTGATATGGACAAACAGTGAATTGGTGAAATTAAGGAATTGTGTTGTTATTTAACAAGTAAGTAGTGCTTTTAGAGGAGTATTATATTTATTAAACTCAATTTTTGGCGAATACCATTTATCTGATATATCAACCTTTGGATAGGTGAAAACATATCAAGGGTTTTACAGAGTACTTATTTACTTGCAGTCCGTATTTTGTTTTGCTACATAATGAACAAATCTTTTTTAGATTTAGCAAAGTGAAAAGATTGTCCGGCCAAACATAGTTGTTTACTGAAGATCACAATATTACTGATGATTCGCAAGAATATGACCAGAGGACTGAAGATACATGATACAGTAGATAGTTGGGTACTATTCCAGCCTCGACTCTACCAGAAAACCGAAGTATCGTTACTGGATTCAGTCACGATCTTCAGTTACCGAGTAATGTAGTTGGAAATACTTGTCTCTCAGGATCTAGCCAAAGTAACCACCTGAGTTTTCAGGAAGATATTAAATTGTGGGCTGTACCTATTGAGTTTCTCCACTGGTATAAAATCTCTAATTCTCTATTTCTAATGAAATTTATATTTATTTGCTTTTATATCATCAAATAGCAACATTAGATATTTTTCCAGCTTATCAGTCACAACAAGCCTGCTCATCACAGTCTGAAGCAGCATTAGAAGTGGTGCAAAGAAACTTGAATTTAGAAAAGGAAGTGACACAGCAATACAATATTCTAAAACCTCAACTCGGATGCGTCTACCTCCAGAACTTCAACTTCCACTGCAGCAAAACAGAAATGTTTATCCAATAAAGGTTAGTACATCTCTTATATATTTATGCAATTGTGACTTTGAACCTTATTTCGTTTTTTATAGACTCTACTGAAATTATAAGAATGCTACATAAATTTAATGGAAGGGTCGAGCAAAATACAGAATTGATAACGGCAATGCTGAATTCGCGGAGTGAAAATACTGCCCAAGATATCAATAATCCAAAACCAATAGTAGATATCAATATACCAGAGTAGAAATAGAAAACAAATCATTTTATTCATAGTTGACTAAGCTTGTCCATGTTGGAGTCACTGACACAAAAGATGTTGTCAGAAGATGCATGCCTCAGTTGGTTGATGATGTCATTTTGAAGCAGTTAAGCTGGGTAGGAGGGCAAGAAGTTTTCTGTTCTTCACATGGCTACTTTAATCAAAGGTAAAAATATAATCCAGTAGTCTATGTTAATTCAATTTTCTCTTTACTAATTTTATATTGGGTTTTTGACATATTTGAGGCGCATGTTCCCCTAGAACATGCGCCCAAAAAACACTTCATCATAGAATAATTTACTCACAGTTTCAGTTGCTTTTTAGTCAGGAAAATAGCAATCCTTTCTTCCACTTCCTTTTCAGTGCAATGCTTCATAAGTGGGTTTTTCCCGCATACCACTGAAAAAAGTATTAATATATTATTATCTCGATGTCAATGATATTTCCTACGTTAATTATGCATATTGATTCATTTGGTGAATAGAAATTGTATTTTGTGAAGTGAAGATGGTATTGACATTCAGTTGAAAAAAACCCTGTGGCAAAGTTGTTCAAAATACAGATTATGGAAATACCGAAACACAAATAATATATTCAAGAACAGTTGCACAACACAAGGAATATGTTTCTCAAATATGTCAAAAACCCAATATAAAATTAGTAAAGAGAAAATTGAATTAACATAGACTACTGGATTATATTTTTACCTTTGATTAAAGTAGCCATGTGAAGAACAGAAAACTTCTTGCCCTCCTACCCAGCTTAACTGCTTCAAAATGACATCATCAACCAACTGAGGCATGCATCTTCTGACAACATCTTTTGTGTCAGTGACTCCAACATGGACAAGCTTAGTCAACTATGAATAAAATGATTTGTTTTCTATTTCTACTCTGGTATATTGATATCTACTATTGGTTTTGGATTATTGATATCTTGGGCAGTATTTTCACTCCGCGAATTCAGCATTGCCGTTATCAATTCTGTATTTTGCTCGACCCTTCCATTAAATTTATGTAGCATTCTTATAATTTCAGTAGAGTCTATAAAAAACGAAATAAGGTTCAAAGTCACAATTGCATAAATATATAAGAGATGTACTAACCTTTATTGGATAAACATTTCTGTTTTGCTGCAGTGGAAGTTGAAGTTCTGGAGGTAGACGCATCCGAGTTGAGGTTTTAGAATATTGTATTGCTGTGTCACTTCCTTTTCTAAATTCAAGTTTCTTTGCACCACTTCTAATGCTGCTTCAGACTGTGATGAGCAGGCTTGTTGTGACTGATAAGCTGGAAAAATATCTAATGTTGCTATTTGATGATATAAAAGCAAATAAATATAAATTTCATTAGAAATAGAGAATTAGAGATTTTATACCAGTGGAGAAACTCAATAGGTACAGCCCACAATTTAATATCTTCCTGAAAACTCAGGTGGTTACTTTGGCTAGATCCTGAGAGACAAGTATTTCCAACTACATTACTCGGTAACTGAAGATCGTGACTGAATCCAGTAACGATACTTCGGTTTTCTGGTAGAGTCGAGGCTGGAATAGTACCCAACTATCTACTGTATCATGTATCTTCAGTCCTCTGGTCATATTCTTGCGAATCATCAGTAATATTGTGATCTTCAGTAAACAACTATGTTTGGCCGGACAATCTTTTCACTTTGCTAAATCTAAAAAAGATTTGTTCATTATGTAGCAAAACAAAATACGGACTGCAAGTAAATAAGTACTCTGTAAAACCCTTGATATGTTTTCACCTATCCAAAGGTTGATATATCAGATAAATGGTATTCGCCAAAAATTGAGTTTAATAAATATAATACTCCTCTAAAAGCACTACTTACTTGTTAAATAACAACACAATTCCTTAATTTCACCAATTCACTGTTTGTCCATATCAAACAAAGACCAGCCAACTACAAAACAGATTTCAAATTTGATATTCTTTTGTTTTGGCAATGGAAACAAAGAAAAACGATTTATTTGTCTGATGATGACCACAGAACACTATATAGGATATAGCTTCCATAGACAAGATATAGTCTTCATATGGTCTCAGTATAAAAATAATAAAAATATCGGTCGGTAGGTCGCGGCGATGGAACGACTACGCCCGACGGTCATCCTCGTCCATAGCTCACAAAACATCTGTCGGCGGATAAAATTTCAATTTTATCTTCGTTCTAGCTAGGATACCGGAGGTACTGGGTTCGAATCCCGCTCAAGGCATCGATTCACACAACCCAACACGGGTTGTGTGAATGTACAATAAGATTTGAAAGAGTATTTTGAAATAAGGTAGATCTGTGTAGATATAGCCGCAGTTCCCTACATATAGCGTAAAAACAAATAATTTAATCTATATAAAGGCGCATTTTTTGTTGTTATACATTGTAATAATTAAAAGTCTAACGTTAATAAATGCTCCATTTTTGGCTGCGAAGCTTCAACTAAGAATTTTCCCAGCTGGTTTTCTAACGAAATGTTTCAAATTGATAGTACAAAAATTATTACATTGCACTGAAAAGGAAGTGGAAGAAAGGATTGCTATTTTCCTGACTAAAAAGCAACTGAAACTGTGAGTAAATTATTCTATGATGAAGTGTTTTTTGGGCGCATGTTCTAGGGGAACATCGTCCTATCATTTCGTCCAAATGTCTGTAATTTTCGAATTTCGAGCTGAAAATTGGCTAATAGACTAATTCGGACTCCCTGATCACGAATCCGGTGTCAGATTTTAGGGTGCCGTCCGGCCGGCCGGCCGGTTGTCCGGCCGTAGGCACGATAACAGGAGCACCGAAGGTCCTATCGACTTCAAACTTTCAGGGTAGGTTTCTGATCAAAATGCGACGGTTAAGTTCGTTAACGGGCAAAATCGGCCGGACGGTTTAGGAGTTATAGACATTTAAAATTTTGAGGTTATTTCCCTGATATTTCAGGAACTAAAGAAGATGTTGAATCGAAACTTGGTAGTCAGTTCGAGGATATAAACGCGCAACTTTTGGCAAAATTCTGTTATGATCGAAATGTTGGTAATTTTTAAAAAAATATTTCTTTTAATTTTTTCGAAAAAAAATTTTTTTTTTCGTGAACTATTCATCAGATTGCAACAAAAACTTGTACTAACGTCAATTGTAGTATTTTGCAACATTGTGCAAAATTTTGGCTCTATACGATTTCAATTTCTGGAGATATAAGACAAACCGCCGTATTCACAAAGCATTCAATCGCCGTTAAGTCCTAACTGAGGTCCTCAGTTTGGATAAATTGGGGATAATAAGGGACAATAGGGAATAAAGGTGCTAAAACAGGCTTGTTTCACCACCGTTAAATAAGTTAACTGAGGTTGCGATTCCAATTTATCCTTAACTGAGGACCTCAGTTAGGACTTAACGGAGATTCAAACACTTAACAATGCTTTGTGAATACGGCGGAAAATGTGTCAAATTTCCTGGGTCTCTCTCAGTATTTTCATCGATTTTTTTCTTTACTGGTCAGTACGGGCCACAAGGAAGATGAACATGCGCCCAAAAGCTCCTGTCCACAGGGCTTGAACCAATTTTCTTATATTTGTTGGTTTTAGGAATAAGGAATAGAAACAAAATCACCCGGAAGAAGAATTGGTGCTATAAATTCATAGTAATATTAAAAAGAGGTTGTTTTAATTTATTATTTGTTTAATTTCTCTAATATTAATTAGATATATTTAATAGTGTCCGACCGAAACTGGTATTTCAGCCGAAACCGAAACCGAACTTTCGGCCAGGGTCTCAGTTTCGGCAGAAACCGAAACTTTATATTTCATACTGAAATCTACTGTATTTTTTACAATTTTATTTTATTCGCATATACATAAAAATAGTTAAGGAGTGTTAAATAAAATAAAAAGAAATTTTTTTTGAGATCTTTATTTATTATTTTGGTATTTCCAAGTTATCAAAATAATCAGTCGACGTATACAGGGTGATTCCAAATCAGACGTGAACCTTAGAGGAGGTGTTAGTATGGATCATTTGCTGTGGTTTGAGCCATTTTTATTGATGACCAAAAATCAACGGTTTCCGAGATATTTGAGTACTGGTTCTGTTGAAACAGAATTAGTATGATTTGAAAGGGGATATAAGAAGCAAATAGAAGAAAATAACGAATTCAATATTTGTTTGTTGCAACTAAGCTCGAAATTACATTAAAAAATGTATTCATAAATTATGTTCCACCATTCCATAGGCTAGCACGTGCCGTCTTTCTGATGTCTTCAGTTGTTATTTTCTGCCTGAAATTTACTCACGCTGTCTTTTGATACACATTCACTATTTTAAATGCCGGACATTCAAAAGGTTGCTTATAAAAAATCTGCTAAAACGAAACTAGTTAAGCAATCTAACGAAACATTTTAGAGAATGAAGAAGGAATTTGAGTTTAAAAACAAGTTTTTAATATGATATTGGCATACAAAATTGTGAAATTCGAAAGTTGCAGACAAATTGATATTAGAAATTGATTTTTCATTTATTCTTACACCACATTTCAAATCATACTAATTCTTTTTCAACCTCATATACAGCATAGTTTTGCTTTTTTCGTACATATCATATTCTTTTCTGATGAAAATAAACCAAAATTATCACCAAATTTGGTCAGCCTCGAAAAAATTGACGAAATATGTACTATAAGTTCAGAAATCTTTTAAAAATCACCCGAACTCCAAAAACCGTTGATTTTCGGTTATTAATAAATATGGATCAAACAACAGCTAATGAGTCATACTCCAAGTTTCACGTCTTATTTGGAATCACCCTATGTAATCTAATTAATAATCATTAAAGTGAATTCTCATGAATTCTAAGTCTTAACAAAGATAGATTACAATAACTTGTACGACAATTATGTATACCTACTTTTAACTCTTGGCCAAACGACTAGGATAATTCACGAACAGTCAAGTTTCGGCCTGGCCGAAAGTTTCGGCCATTTTGGGCCGAAACCGAAACTAAGGCCGAAACTAGAGTTCTTGGCCGAAACCGAATTTTCGGTCGGTCACTAATATTTACTTCAATGTATTTAATGACATCTCCAGAATGCAAATCTCAAGTGAAAACTCTGTCTCTGTTAGTTTGTAAGATATAAGCTTGGTTTTTTTCAATAATATTCAATATTCATAACGTAAAAAAATATTAATATCTAAGCGACTAAAAAATTTGCGGGTTTACCGCAATATATACATATTTTACATATAATATTTTTTTTGTATTTTCTGCGAAAAAATATTCTTGTTTTTTGTAATAAATATTTTCTGATTTAGTTTTGTATTTCTCAAAATAACTAACCTACATTTGACCATATAGTGGAAGTAGAAAAAAAATATATACAGGGTGAGTCTTAAAGTTATACATTAATGTTAACCATAGATTCTTATCATCAAATGAAAAACTTTTTTCATTTAACATTTTTCCCAATTCGGCTACGGTAAAAAGATACAGGCTCTTGAAATTTCGAAAAAAATCAGTTTTTATTTTGTATAGCTTTGACTTTCTTTTTCTGAATAAAACGGATGTTGGTGTTGAAGTATCCTATAACTATGATACATATTTTCCAGAAAAACACGTCAAAGGTACAATATAAAATGATATGATTTTTTTTTAAATTTCAACAGCCTGTATCTTTTTACATGAGTCAAATTTGGAAAAGATGTTGAATGAAAAAAGTATTCCATTTGAAGAGAGGAATCTAAGGTTGAATTTAATGTACGGCTTAAAAACTCAGCCCTGTATAATTTTTTGCTATTCATATTCAAAAAGCATATGCCATGAATATCTTTTAGGAGAATAGAAAATAAAACATATTCCTTGGATATCCTTAGAATATGCGTATCATACGCGTTATCATATGCATATGCCACTGGCATATGCCAGATCCCTGGCATATGCCAATATGCCAGTGGCATATGCATGGCATATTCATGGAACATGATTCATGGTGACCTTGGATATCCATGGAATATGCGTAGCATATGCTTTGGAGGATATGAAATATCCCTGGCATATGCCAATATGCCAGTGGGATATGCATTGCATATTCATGCAATATGTTTGTGGCGTGTAACGTTGTATTTTTAACTCAGGCAGGGGTTTGTTTACGTTTGGTTGGCGAGTGTCATTTATGTCGTATTTGTTGACATCGAATTTGAGGTTGGATCTCAGTGGTACCAATCGACGCTGAATAATAATTGGTGTATTCGAAGAACCGAATAAGTTGGCAATATTGTTGAATTGTGACAGTCTGAAATTTGTGAGGGTCTGCGCCAGTCAGGGACATGAGGTCGTCCATTTTGTCAACATTCGAAGGAGGAGCAGTAGGTTAGGCGTATTTTCGGAACTTAATAAGAATTGGTGATTTCTTCTTAGTTGGATATAGTTTCGAAAATCGAATTAGGAGTGAGGGTTACATTGGTTTGATTTGGGAAGATAACAGGTACCTTGCACTCGTCTCGAAAGAGGATCTAACGACCTTTCTGCAAATCTAAGAGTTGAACACGTGAACGATCTTGGCGACTTTGACAGAACATCGCTGTATGCCTGAAGAATTATTTGGTGGAGGCACGGCCAGATTTGGTTTCGAAGCAAACGTGTGCAGGACAACCCCGAACATCAGGGAGTTTTTGTGGCAGCCCGAATTTTTGTGCCAGCACGATTTTTTTTGTGTCAGGAAGAGAGGAATTTTTACGTCAGGAGGAGTAGCACTGAGGCATTCGAGTATATACAAGGTGGTCAGGAAGTAGCGCTGTGATTGGGGACATTCAGTCAAGGGTTGCAGACTGCGAGCACAGACGGAAGGAGAACAGTATTGCGAGACCATCGACGCAATACTACGTTCAGGCATAAGGAATAGCACGCAAGTTATAGAAAACATATCTCGAAACATCTTATACCTGCTATATATATATAACTTGAACATATATTGTCATCAATTGCGTAAATTATTGTTGTTGTAAAGCGGAAATTGGGGAAAGATTTGCGTAAATCATACAAGATCATAGATAAGAAACGTGGATGCGCCTGAGCTCAAGCGACGCGTATTTGAATCAGAGAGAAATATCTACGTACAATTTCCGTCACCCTTATTCAGGGTTTCACAGTAGTTATATTTTGTTGAATCTAGAGACCTGGGTTGTATGCTATTAGAATAAACTGTTTGTTATTAGCGTGAATATTCTTTTGGTGAATTTAGGAATTAGTACATTACGCAGGGGTATCTGGGAGACTTAAATTTACCTGGCGCCCATTTACTAGGTTCCCTTTTTAGGAATCCACTCCCATCTCCACTGGAGCTAGACCGCGGATCCCCGAGTTCTAGTAGCTCCGAATTTAACCACTGCGACTTGGGAACAGTCGTATGCCGTTATAAATTGGCGCCCAACGTGGGGCTAGATAACGTGGGGCGTATCTCCCGATCCAATGAGGGGCCCAGCCCGATGTAACGTAGGTCTGATTCAGTTGTATAGATGATGTTGTTTTTTTATATTTGACCCGTTTTTTTTTAGGGAACTTGCTTTATCGTGCTTAATTATTTCTAGTCATTTTGCTTCTTTGCCTGTATCTGTCTTGTCTCGTCCTAATTTATTGAAAATTATTTTTATACAATTTTTTTATCTCTGGCGATGGTCTGCCAGAGTTGAGTTTGGAAGTGTATTTGAGTAGAAGTTTGAATTGTAGTAGTTGTCTCGTGCTCAACGGTTTTATTATTATTGTGTGAATGGTATGGAATTATGCGCCATGTTGGAGAACTTACCCTTGTTTATATGGGACCAATTAGAATTGACAGTAGAATTTCGTCGTGGACATATGAAGTACATGGTCGGAGAATGCATGAAGATTGAGGGAAATTGCTGGATGGATGGAGTAATGAGAGTAGAAAAGGAATTCCGGGACGACTGTGATGTATGATAGGGCATTGGATGATGTATGATTCTGGGTAATGATTGGATGAGAAGGGTATGCTTGTTGTGATTGAGGACGTAGGAATGATTGGGTATGAGTGGATTACTTCCTCCTTCAGGGATACTTGATTGTAGTGGGCTCCGATTGGTGGAAACATTTCGACACCTGTCCACCTTCATTTATGAGTAGTCTGGTCAATTTATTTTTTTGATCCTATGTATTTTAATCCCTAAGTAAAATTTACTAGGTAAATTTTTTCAAGTGAGGGGGGATTTTGTAACGTTGTATTTTTAACTCAGGCAGGGGTTTGTTTACGTTTGGTTGGCGAGTGTCATTTATGTCGTATTTGTTGACATCGAATTTGAGGTTGGATCTCAGTGGTACCAATCGACGCTGAATAATAATTGGTGTATTCGAAGAACCGAATAAGTTGGCAATATTGTTGAATTGTGACAGTCTGAAATTTGTGAGGGTCTGCGCCAGTCAGGGACATGAGGTCGTCCATTTTGTCAACATTCGAAGGAGGAGCAGTAGGTTAGGCGTATTTTCGGAACTTAATAAGAATTGGTGATTTCTTCTTAGTTGGATATAGTTTCGAAAATCGAATTAGGAGTGAGGGTTACATTGGTTTGATTTGGGAAGATAACAGGTACCTTGCACTCGTCTCGAAAGAGGATCTAACGACCTTTCTGCAAATCTAAGAGTTGTACACGTGAACGATCTTGGCGACTTTGACAGAACATCGCTGTATGCCTGAAGAATTATTTGGTGGAGGCACGGCCAGATTTGGTTTCGAAGCAAACGTGTGCAGGACAACCCCGAACATCAGGGAGTTTTTGTGGCAGCCCGAATTTTTGTGCCAGCACGATTTTTTTTGTGTCAGGAAGAGAGGAATTTTTACGTCAGGAGGAGTAGCACTGAGGCATTCGAGTATATACAAGGTGGTCAGGAAGTAGCGCTGTGATTGGGGACATTCAGTCAAGGGTTGCAGACTGCGAGCACAGACGGAAGGAGAACAGTATTGCGAGACCATCGACGCAATACTACGTTCAGGCATAAGGAATAGCACGCAAGTTATAGAAAACATATCTCGAAACATCTTATACCTGCTATATATATATAACTTGAATATATATTGTCATCAATTGCGTAAATTATTGTTGTTGTAAAGCGGAAATTGGGGAAAGATTTGCGTAAATCATACAAGATCATAGATAAGAAACGTGGATGCGCCTGAGCTCAAGCGACGCGTATTTGAATCAGAGAGAAATATCTACGTACAATTTCCGTCACCCTTATTCAGGGTTTCACAGTAGTTATATTTTGTTGAATCTAGAGACCTGGGTTGTATGCTATTAGAATAAACTGTTTGTTATTAGCGTGAATATTCTTTTGGTGAATTTAGGAATTAGTACATTACGCAGGGGTATCTGGGAGACTTAAATTTACCTGGCGCCCATTTACTAGGTTCCCTTTTTAGGAATCCACTCCCATCTCCACTGGAGCTAGACCGCGGATCCCCGAGTTCTAGTAGCTCCGAATTTAACCACTGCGACTTGGGAACAGTCGTATGCCGTTATAGGCGTCTGGGAAGATTATGATTATACACTATTTCATCATTACCTATTCTTACAATGAAAAATCTATCCTATTGTAGAAATGAATATATAAAATGATATCATATAACCTATAATATACCGACACATTAATAATTAATCTCCATGAAGGAACCATAATATCTTGACCGTTATCGATAGTCTTGATGTTGGTATTCCATGGAAGTAAATCTAAGAAATAACAAATTGTCAGCGTGGTGAGCGTAGATTAAATTATGACTTATATGGCGTAAGTAAGGCAACCCAGGGACGAATCTATGAAAGTCGTAAAATTTTTAACATTCTATGAAAAATATCTCTGTTTAGGAAGAAATTATGAGTCTTATGAATCCGCGAATCTATAACTAGGAAACCAGAAGAAGTAGGAAAAAAATGATGAAATATGTGTCATAGTTATAGAAAACTTCACACGTAAATTCTTTTCATTCTGAATATCCATATCAAAGGTACAGAAGAAAAACATTCTGTATCTTTTTACCTGAACCGATTTTTGGCGCTCATGTTCCTCGGAACAGAGTGCTTATCAATTGGCCAAAATGTCTGTAATTTTCGAATTTTTGGCTGAAAATGGTCTTAAACGATTTGGTTCGACTCACTGTTTAATAATCCTTGGTCGAAATCGATTCTGTCCGGCCTTCCTTTAACACGATAACTCTCGAACGGAATGAGCTAGACAGTTGATATTTTCAGAGTAGGTTTGGGAGATAAATATCTCGGTTAAGTTCGTTATTGGGTAAAATCGGCCAGATGGTTTCGGAGTAACGACAAAAAAAATAATTTTTTTTACATTACAAATTTCGAATTAAATTTTTTTAAGATGCAGTTTCTCATAATACTCGGAGATATAGTTTTTCAAAATTTCAATAATACATCGTACTTCTATGTTTTCACAGAATGCGAATTCTATCTGTCTGTGTTCATACATGTAATCTTATCTACCTATAACAGACATGTCAAATGTATTTCTGTTCTAACAAACAAAGTATGATTGAATGCAAAATGACCAATTATAGGATATTATAATTACCCCTACCCTACATTCCCTTGGAAAATCCATATGATGATGGAAATATATAATTTGGTAAGTTTATCAAATTGGGTTCAGAATATTTTCAGTGAAAACAAAACTGGAATATTGGCTATATAAATTTCAATTGATATAATATAATTCACAGAGTGGGTTCGAGGAATGAATGATAAGTTCGTTATTTACTTTTAATTTAGTTTCTTTTATGATGCGGTTCTATTATAAGAATCCATTGATATCATTCCCAACTGTGAGAAAGTAATAATTTCGGAGATAAATTGTCAAAGACTGAACAAGAGCGCCAATGTTCCTGACCACAGGGCTTTACCACTTTTTTAAAAAATTGTAATTGAAAAAAGTGTGTCATTTGATGAGAGGAATCTATGGTTACTCAATCTGTGTAAAAAATAAAGAATAACACAATACTTACCAGACTGCCTGTGCTGAACAGTGGCCACCGGGTTGCAGCATATTAAATATTGCCAATGCGCTACCGGTGATAAAATATTCCGAGGTTCGAAATGCTGCAGCTTTTTTCCCACCTGTACCAGACACATGCAAATCACAACTACAGGAACAATTCTTGTATTATAGAACAACCCCCATACCATGATTTTTCTCAACATAAATGTCACAAAGTGGAATTAACACAATGTGGATACTTTCCTATATATTGCCATGACATGCTCTTTCCAGTATATACGTCGGACAATCTGAGCCTAAAGTTAAAAGAAAACAACAATAATATAACGAGTTCGAACAACTCAACGAATTGCGAAGACCAATTTTTATTTCAAACTAATAAAAAAATTTGCTTCATCATAAGCATTGATTGCTCTATACTGTGACGACCTTCTCTGGGGTTAACTATAACCTGCCTTTCCACTACTTGCTCGGGCGCCAGTTGCAATTGGTTTAGCAAGGTTGCAACTCCGTGATAGATTCGGTCACTGATTGTAGTACCTGGGTGAACTTTACACAGCTGGAGAAGGATTCGATTTAATCTGAGATGTTAGCAATTAATGGATATTGGTCTCTTTCAGACAACAAGAAGATGAAGTGGTTAATGTCGGCCTATGAGAACAGCCACAGCATTTACCAGTGACTGAAAATAAGAATGAGATGTGCTGGCACACGTATACGGAACCACACTGTAAGTCCGATCAGAAATGGCACAACCAAAATTACTACACTTATATCAGGGCCCTTTAATTGGAAATTGCACCCCAGTAACGAAATCAGGTAACAACCAGTCGGTATCCGAAAGAATGCGCACCCTGACTCAATTCCCTGAAAGGCTCTCAGATTCGCACACAACTCTGTCTCAAACGCTCACAAAGCGAGGCCGCCCATCGGTGTAATCAGTTGAAAACAGAAACTGAGTTACAACTCTGACGAAAGCTGTGCAGTGTATACCACGGAAAGTTAAAACGAAATATAAATAACTACAAATTCTGATCAGAGTACAGGAAATAACAGAATAACAAGCCCTGTGGACAGGAGCTTTCTGGCGCTATAGTTCAAACCATAGACAACGGAGATATATGGTTCAAACAGACAAATTATATCTCCGAAAGTATTGGTTTCTTAGAATTGGGAATTATATCAATGTATTCATATGATAGAACTGCATCATAAAGGAAATTCAATTCAAATAATAGTTTATTTATCAAGATTAAATGAGCAATCTGAGAATGAGAACTGCACCATGGAAGAAATCAATTTTGCCCAATAACGAACTTAGCGAGATATTCATCTCCCTAACCTACTCTGAAAATTTCAACTACCTAGCTCATTCCGTTCGAGAGTTCTTGTAGAAACTTTTTTTAAATTTTCAAAATTATTTTGACACTTTGCGGTAATCTGGTCAATAAAAAACTTCACATGCGTATAAAGGTCATGATTCTACAATTTGATGCTAAATTTCAGATAGATCGAGTGATCGGTTTCGGAAATATTCATAAGAAATATTTTTAATAAAATCGGCCATAACTCCGAAACCGCTTTATGGATTTCGCCCATTAACGAACTCGTCCGAGATATTTACGCTCCAAACCCACTTTGCAAATTTCAATCCGCTAACTCCTTTCGTTCGAGAGTTATCGTGCCTACGACTGGCCGGACAGAATCGATTTCGACCTCGGATTCTTGATCAGTGAGTCGAACCAAATCGTTTGAGACCATTTTCAGCCAAAAATTCCAAAATTACAGACATTTGGGCAAATTGATAAGCACTCTGTTCCGAGGAACTAGAGCGCCAAAAAAACAAGTTTCGTATGACAATTGCCCAAAACAGGTTCAAAGTACCTACAAATTTCCTGATCTACGTTCACCAAATTTTCTCCTCTCTCGAACTACAGAATTATGCTTTCAATATTTACGTAATATTTTCATACATTTTAGGGTGAGGTCCCCGTTGCATCGCTAAAATACGAGTATTTTAACCCCAATATTTTTGAAGTTATAATATTCCCTTCCGTCAGTCCCGTCATAAATTGAGAGAACTGAGCATTCTATGTCTATGGATGAAAAGCAGACTCACTACTCTCAGATATCTTACTTCAGGTTCCGTTCCAAAATGTGAGACTTTTCTGAGAAAAACTAATTTCGGAGCAAACAACTGAGATTGTTCTCACTTCGCTCACATTTCGGAATACACTTTATTTTCCTTATTCTTCGATTGATTAGATGTCATGTCTCAGGAAAATAAGTTGACATTATGACAATTCATACATAGAATAATTATATCATTCGGTGAAAACGTAGAAATATGATTTATTATTGAAATTTTGAAAAATCATATCTCCGAAAGTATTAGTTTGTTAGAGTTAAAAATGATATCATTGGATTCTTATGGTAAAACTGCTTATTGAAAAAAATTTAATTTGGAATTTGTTTTGTAAAAAAAAATATTTTTTGTTACTCCGAAACCATCTGTCCGATTTTGCCCAATAACGAACTTAGAGATATTTATCTCCCAAACCTACTCTGAAAATTTCAACTGTCTAGCTCATTCCGTTCGAGAGTTATCGTGCCTACGGCCGGCCGGACAGAATAAATTTCGACCACGGATTCTTGATCAGTGAGTCAAACCAAATCGTTAAGACCATTTTCATCGAAAAATTCGAAAATTACAGACATTTGGGCAAATTGATAAGCACTCAGTTCCGAGGAACTAGAGCGCCAAAAATGAAAGCAAAATTGTCCAGAACTAATGTAACTAAAAATGTATGTTCTAAACTAAATAAGGTCGCACTCAGAAAACGAGCTTCTTTGATGAAACTCAAAACTATGAAAAACTACGTGGAAAATCAGAACTGGGTCTACGAAAACTATCGGAAGAATTAAATAGCGCTTTTGAAAACCGTTTAGCACAAAGGTTCCAGAAAGTTTGGGAATACTGTACATTGAACAAGTACCTATTAGTATAATGAAGAAAATAATCTTAAGCAGTTATACCTGAAAAGATATATCGTTCGTAAGAATACGACAAATGACTGAGATATAGTATACATATTGTACCCCCAAGATAATTTTTTGATTTCCTTCCTCTGCGATCAATGTGCAGAAAATTATCACCAATTACCAATAAAGATACAGACATGGTTGATAAGTTCCCGGTCCGACACAGAGATGGCGCCACAAATACAAAATTATGTTATAACCTTCAAAACGTAGCTAGCAGCCAAAATTCTATAAGAATCTGCTTCATAAGTTAGTGGTTTCAGTGAATTTCGTGTTTTAAGAAAAAGTAGCTTTTTGATGGGAGAAAACCGTTGAAAGGACAGCTTAGATTGATAAGTGTCATCTGAACTCGACGCCAGGAAAATAGACCATTATTGACTCGATTCCTGAATTTAATCGTGGTCGGATGAACACCGATAATGCGCCACCTCTGGTTGTCAGTAAGAGGTGCTTGTAACGGAAACAAAAAAAAGTCCATAAAATTGTAACCGTAAATTGCAAACCGTAGCGTGAAGTAACAATGAGATTCCAATTCTTTTTAGGAATTATTATTATAGTTTTTGAATCAGTGGTGGTATTGGCTTCTGGATAATGAAATAAATAATAGATTTGATAACAAAATATATTTTTAGTAGGTACAATCAATTTCGTAATAGAAATGAAGAAAGTACAATACAAACAGAAATCTCATAATTATAATGAATTAACATTTAACGGTTGTCAACTCTCATTTTACTTATTTTTACAGTAGTTCTTAAACGAAAATAACATATTCTACACAGTCTGTCAATATATTTAGAATACCAGAATATTCTACTTCAGTTCAGCCAAATTTTTAACTCTAATATACTTTTGCGTATCTGACGATACAGGAATAGCGTGGTTGCTGTATTCATTTTGTATTGGGGCTTCATCTTTTTTTTTGTTTTTTTCCAATATATCACAGTTAGAACGATCTTTGGTTGTTTCATTATAAGTTAATCTAGTAGTATTTACACCAGGAATACGTGGAACTATACGTATTTTTGATGATGCCGAATGCATACGATTTAAAGGTGGTGCTCGCGGAGCGATGAATTCCGGTTTAGAAGGATTATTTAGACTCGCATGGCTTACAGTGGCGGGTGAATGTGGTATCACATGGGCTCTAATACTTTGAGGTACACTAGGTGTTACTTGTGACCTTATTCCAGGCAGGATTTCCGTTATAACTCTACTCTGAAGCAACGGAGCACCAGTTAAGGACGTTTGTCTTGAAGTAGGTAAAGGTGGCTTAAAAAGTATTTGACGTAATGGAGGGGGTAGTCTTGCAGTTGGATTCGGAGTTAATCCTGTATTCGGCAAAGACACAGAAGAGTTTATATTGCTGTACATATTCTGGTTATTTGCATCAAATGTTTGAGCATTACTTAAATGTGCAGGAGCCGATGTTATCATCGTCATGGGGTGAGATACCATAACGTTCGGAACTGAATTGTTGATCAGATAATATTGCGTTGGAGTGGTCAGAGAGTTTTGTACGGGGATATTATTCATAGAATAAGATATAAACGGGATTGTCGTGTTGTTGGATACAACAGAGTTCCCTATATTTATCAATTTTGGATCAACAATAGTATTGTGAAAGTCTTCATTTCCTGGGAAACAATTAGATGTAGGAGGGGAGTTGAATCGATTCGATTCCTGGTTTGGTGTTTCTATATTAATTGCTATCGTATCCGTCGTAACACTGTTCGGATTCGTAGTAGCGCAATATACTGGAGTATTTTCGGTGGGCTGGACATTTGTGTTTATCTTATCATCGATTTTAGTAGCGGTGTGTTTGGCAGATACAGTCGTAGCATTGTTCGGATGCGTATTAGTAGAATATACTTGAATATTTTCATTGTTGTGGACATTTTCGTTTATCTTATCATTGCTTTTAGTAGCGGTCTGTTTGGCCGGTACAGTCATAACACTTTCAATCCGGAAATTACTCTCAAATAAAGTTTGTTTGGTAGCCACACCCGATGACTCAATTCCTACTTCCTTAATCGCTGAACTCGATTCTGATTGTTTCTTAGTTTGTTTGTTGTGCTTTGGATGAATTAAAATTATTTTTCTATTTCGCACTGAAGAGGTTGTTTCTTTAGATTTCAGAATTTTTAATTTTTCTTGGCTCCTCTTGAGTGAAGAAGGTTCGGAAGTGTATTTGATTGATGGTACTTTAGCATAGGATATATTCACTGGGATCTGTGTAAAGTTCAGGTAACCCCTTAAATTTTTTAAGTCGTATAAGAATGCATATCCTTCCACATTCAAGATGTCAGAATTAGAAGGCAAACTAGTCTGAACTGATTTTTCTACTTGACCTTCACTCTTCTTTATTCGCTGTAGTAAATTCTTCAAATAAGTATTATCGTCATCAACATCTTCCACTTCCAAACTATCTATTTTTCCCAATGATATATCCGGTTTGAAAGAATTAATGTTAGTTGTGCTTTTATTATCAATCTCCATAGTCAGATCATTTTTATTTTCATGGTTGAGGGCTACTCCAGATAAAGTTTCGTTAGCTGCGACTCTCTTTAATTTCTTCGAATGGTCTTCCTTTCTGCCGCTCTTCTTTTTTTTCCTTTTCTTTGTTACATTTTCAGCTTTATCAACTTGTTTTGAATTCTCAGACGTTTTCAGCATTTTGATATGAATTGGCGATTCATTGGATTTATTCAATACTTCATCGGATATTTCAGTATGAGGAACTTCTGTAGTTATTGAGCTAGTGCATATTCGCTTCAAGTTGATAGAAAGTTCTTTTATTTCAGGATTAGACGGTTCTTTGTATTTCTTCGAGTTTTTAATTCCTTCGGATTTGTCGGCGTTTCTTTCAAGAACTAATACTTTTTCGGTTTTGCCCAGAGAAGAAACTGTGCTAGAACCTTCAGGATTGGATTTCATTTCAGAATTAGGCAGTTTATCAGCACTTTCAAGGTTCTCGGAATTACATTTTCCTTTAGACTTTCCAGGACCTTTGATTTCTTTGGATTGTTCAATATTTGACTTCACCGGATTAGATTCTGCTTCAGATGATTGAGAATTTTCGACAACTAATGATTTTTTAACATTTGGTATATCAGGTATACACGGCTTTTCAGGCTCACGATTAGAAACGGTTTTGAAACTATATGGCTTAGATTCTTCAGATTCTTTGATACATGTGATTTCTTTAGATTTTTCCATAGAAGCATTCTTGGGGCTAATCAATTTTTCCGACTCTTCAAGAGAAATTGATTTACTGTTCTTAGGATTAAAAGTTTGCTCGGACGTGTCAGGTTCGTTTTCTTTTGATTCCTCCACATTGGACTTCTCAAGATGATGTATATTTTTGAGAATCATTAAAGAGCTTTCAAGGTTTCCTTGAGTGGGATCAAGTCCTTTTTCTTCAGATCCTTCAATATCAGACTTCTCGGTATTCAACATATTTTCCATTTGAGAAATTAATTTAGTGTTCTCAGCAACAGATTTTCCTTTAGATGTTTCAGGTTCTTTGATTTCTTTGAGTTTATCAACATTGGACTTCTCACGATTTAGTATATTTTCCAAGTGAGTAAAAATTTTACTTTCAAGGTTTGATTTTCCTTTAGTATTTTCAGATTTTTCAACATTAGACTCCTCAGGATTATACACATTTTGCATTTGAGGAATTATTTTAGAGTTCTCAGTATTAGATTTTCCTTTAAATGTTTCAGGTTGTTTGGTTTCTTTGAATTCCTCGAAATTGGATTTCTCTGGATTTTGATTAGTCTCATCGTGAGAAATTATTTCAGATGTTTCAAGGATGGATTTCCCTTTAGAAGTTTCGGACCCCTTAGAATTCAAAAGATTGAACAGTTTACCAAACTTTTCTAGATGAGGAATCCTTTCAGATCTCTCAGAATCAGATATTCGCTTGCGAATCACAGATTCTTTTTTAAACTTCTCAAGATCAGAAATTTCATTTTGGCCATCAGAATTATGATCGGTGGATTCAGGATTTACTGAAGGCACTATATTCATTGATATTCTTTGGACATTTTCGATTAACTTCAACTTAACGGGGATCTTGCTTGAAGTAGGTTCACTTTCATCATCAGAAATCTCAATGATCAAGTTTCGGAATGCCTGAGAGTATTTCTCGCGGAAATATTTGATCTCGTCGCAACGTTCGATATGTAATCTCGGCTGATTACTGATGATCTTTTTGACTGAACAGAAATGTTCGTGTTTTTTAGTTTCTTCCATCGAGGTGAACGAAGATCTACATACGCTGCAACGCATGTGTGTGGCTCTGTGTTTCTTAAGTTCTTTGGTATTGTAATGAACTTTGTTACAAAAATCGCAAATAAATATTGACTTAGTTAATGTTTTAATAGTAAATAATGGTGATTTTATATCTCCATCTTCCGGTTTCTGGTCCACTTGTTGTCGCACTGTCTCATCTACTGGATCGTTCAAACTAGGATGTGGAGGACTCAGCTTTTCAGCAGTGACATTTCCTAGAGGGTCTTTAGGAGATTGTTGAACGGTTCCATTTGCTAATGAAGACCCGAGTTCCATTGCTGACTTTTTAGGAACATTTTCATCTTTTGATGGAATCATTTTCATATGTTTATCTCGGGATTTTCTCCGCTTCAAAGGATTAATCTTGACTGTTTTCAAATGATGTGATACATTTCGATCTAGCATAACAACTGGGGACATGTCACATCTGCATATCGATGATGGGACGATTAATTTTGGATCTTGTTTCAAGAGATCCTTAACCGATTTGTGCATATTTCTTTTGGAGACCTTTTCCTGTGAAAACATAATTAAATTGATTCCCACTACATCAGAAATAATAATTGACATGTTTCAACTTCTTTGATGAGACATAGATAGTGTTATGAAAAGGCCTGGATGTTGTGGCCCGGCGGCATAATTTTTTATTTTTCATAAAGTATCAGATTTTCAGGTAGCACCGAGAAATAAAAAATATCGCCTAAAAATGAAGCACCCTAATGCACATACATGCAGATATTTAAATTTCTATTCAAACCATCAACAGAGTGTGAAAAGAGGTGTTATTGAAAAACGATAAAGCTAACCTAATTTGTTCCACTCTTGAAATTCGAAATAATGAAATTGATTTCTTTAAACAATTTCTGGAAGATAATAGATATCCGACGAAATTCATAAATACATCAATCATGAATTAAGATAGAAGAGCAAATAATCAAGTACAACAGATTAATAAACAAGCAACAGCAATCCAATCTGTTGAATGTGATCCCTTATGTTCGTAGCCTTTCAGAGAAAATCAGAAGAATAGGTTCTAAGTTCAATATAAGAACTGTCTTCAGAACGCAAAATGATCTTAGGTCTTTATTATAATATTCCTTGTCGAAACATAAGAACAACTTGAGGAATGGAGACATACAGAAATCAAAAATAGTAGAATATGTATGTACAATCCAAGGAGATCACATGATGGATTGGAGTAATACAAAGATTCTGATGACAGAACCTGATTATATTAAAAGGGAACTTATCGAGTCTACTTGTATTTTGTTGAACAGAGAATGCAATTTTGCAAATTGCTCAATTGGTATTGACCATATTTAGCTGAATTTATTGAAAAAGGAGTTGGAACTTGGAATTTCCATGCAAAGTAATAGTCTAGTGAACAAGTGCTTTTTAGGTAAAATTTTTTGCGTATTCTCCGAAAATTATGATTGAGGTGTCATTCGATTGGGAATGGCATGCAGATAGTTTTTGAGAATATGCTAAGGCCGCTCGCAAAAATTGCATTAGTTATAAACAATTAAGTGAAAAAAAAGAGATTTAGGTTTTCGCCAATATCTCAAAAACTATTTGAGATCATTCAAATTTGAAAAAAGATTTAAATAGAGGACGAAATTTCCTCAAAAAAATCCTAACTCCTGGAACTAAGACCAATATTTATAATTTTCCCAGAGGGTTGAAAATACTGCCGAAAACGGGCACTCCGGCTTGCGTAAGCCTCGCCTCCTTCGGACCTTTCATGAATACATTTTCAAACTTATTAAATGTGAAAACAAAACATTGAAAAAATTCAGGCATCTGCAGGATAGATCAATGAACAATAAATGCGTGGTCCAAAAAAGTTTATTGCTACTTTTCAATTAGTTAACCATTAGTAATTAACAATTTTTTGTAGTACGAACATTGCAAGTTCGATAATTGTTAAACTATTAATCTGAGAACTTTTTCCTTTCGTGGAGCTATTTTTCAAACATCTTGGAATAGATTTCTGTTGGAAAATTTGAAAGATTTTCATTTTGGTATTAAAAATTTACTTGAAAAATTATAAAGCTTCAATTTATAATATTACTAGTGATCCGTTTTCTTATGATCAGAAACTACTCAAAAATGATTTTTAATAATTATTATCTCCTATTGTTTAAAAAATTGTTATAAACCAATGCGTTGTTTATGAGATAATTTAAAATGTTCTTTTGAAACATATTTGAAGCTTTATAATTTTTCACTCAAGTAAATTGTTAATAACAAAACGAAAATTAACAATTTTTCAAATTTTCCAACGGGCATCTATTCCAAGACCCTTGAAAAATAGCTCCACGAAAGGAAAAAATTCTCAGATTAATAGTTTAACAAATATCGCACTTGCAATGTTAATGTCCGTGCTACAAAAAATTGTTACTTAACTAGTGGATAACTAATTGAAAAGTAGCGATAAACATTTTTGGACCACGGATTATTGTTCATTGATCTATTCTGCAGACGCCTGAATTTTTTCCATTTTTTATTTTCATATTTAATAAGTTTAAATAATAATTATTCATGGAAGGTTCGAAGGGGGCGAGGCTTACGCAAGCCAGAGTACCCGTTTTCGGCAGAATAAACCCTGTGGGAAAATTATAAATATTGGTCCGAGTTCCGGGAGTTGGGACTTTTTTTTTCAATTGTTCTTGAATTTTTTTTCAAATTTGAATTATCTCAGATAGTTTTTGAGATATTGGCAAAAAACCAAAGCCCCTCCATTTTTTCACTTAATTGTTTACGACTGATATAGATTCCGAAACATTACGATATAAAGGGTTTTCAAATAAGAGGTGTTATTTTGATATTCAAAGAAAAATGCAATTTTTCAATATAAATGATCGGATGTTTATTTCATTATAAAGTAGAAGCTATGCCGTTAATAGTGGAAAATAACATCAGGCAAATGACCACCACGACCACGCTTACAGGACCATATCCTTTTAATGAAATTTTCCATAACCAAATCGCAAAGTGGCTGCCCTATGTCCTCGATAGCCTCACGAATTCCATCTTTGAGGTCTTGAATCGACGCTGGGCTATTGGCGTAGACCTTCTCTTTCACGTGGCCCCAAAGGAAGAAGTCACAAGGTGTTAAATCACAAGATCTCGGTGGCCAATTGTGATCACCTCTTCGAGAGATAACACGGTCCGGAAACTTTTCCCGCAAAATATCAATGGTTTCGTTGCTTGTGTGGCACCTAGCGCCGTCTTGTTGAAATAAAACGTTGTCCAGATCAATACCATCCAATTCCGGCCATAAAAAAAACATTAATCATCTCTCGATAGCGCACCGCCTCATTTTCGAATAAGTAAGGTTCAATGACTCCGCCGGACCATAAACCGCACCAAACAATCACACGTTGAGGATAGAGAGGCTTTTCAACAATAACTCTTGGGTTTTCCGAGCCCCAGATGCGACAATTTTGCTTGTTGAAGAAGCCACCGAGGTGGAAATGGGCCTCATCACTCAAGATGATTTTTCGATGGAATTCCGGATCATTTTCATGCATTTCAACGACCCTATCAGCTAAGACACGACGTTGTTGATGATCGGCCGGCTTGAGTTCTTGTGTTAACTGAACTTTATAAGCCTTAAGACCCAAATCTTTATGCAAAATACGGTGTAATGACGCTTGTGGAATGCCTAATTCCAAAGAACGACGAGGAATGGACAAACCTGGGTTTTCTTCAACACATTCGGCTACAGAGCATTATTCTCGGCTGTTCTTGAGCGACGAGGAGACAGGGAGACAGGGCTTTTTGCTGAGGTTTTTCCCTGAGCTCTTGTATCATACGCAGAATTGTATGGTACCCCGTTACACCAACCTCTGCTAACACATATAAAACTCTCAGTCAAAAGAATATATATATATATATATATGTATATATAAATGGAAAAGTATAACGGGTGATTCCGCAAAAGAAGCAGAGAAAATAATTCTGCTGGAATCACCCGTTATACTTTTCCATTTAAATATACTTATCCGCATTATCCTATTTTCTTTGATATATATATATATATATATATATATATATATAAAAATGGAGAAGTATAACGGGTAATTCCGCAAAAGGAGCAGAGAAAATCATTCTGCTGGTACCTGCCGTTATACTTCTCCATTTTAATAAACTTATCGGCGTTATCCTATTTTCTTATTATATATATATAATATACATATATATATATATATATATACAGGGTGAGTCTTTGACCACTGCATTAATTTTAACCAAAGATTCCTCTCATCAAATGAAACACTTTTTTCATTTACCATTTTTCCAGATTCGGCTCAGGTAAAAAGTTACAAGCGTTTAAAGATTTCACAATGTGCTACTACACTCCCGCATATAAATTATCTATGACATTGTTGGCGGACGAGAATAAGGCATGGTAACGTGGTTTACAGCTTGATTCGGTATTCCAACGCTCAGGGACGGATCCATAAAAGTAGTGAAATTTCTGGAGTTTTCCATTTGAAAACATTCAATGAAGAATATCTCGAAAACGGTGCGTTTAAGGAGAAATGATGAAGAATAATATAATGTTCTAAAACAATGGAATATTCTTGAAATGACTCAAGAAAAACTTTATATGCTTTCTTTATGCTAATTTCGTTTAGTTTTATGAATCCACGAGTCCATAACTAGAAAACCAGTAGAAGTAGAAAATAACTAATATTTGGAAAATATGTATCATAGTTATAGGAAAGTTTACGCCAACATTCATTTTATTCAAAAAAAGGATGTCAAAGCTACAAAATAAAAACTGATTTTTTTTCAAAATTTCAACAGCCTGTATCTTTTTACCTGAGCTGAATTTGGAAAAATGTTAAATGAAAAAAGTGTTTCATTTGATGAGAGGAATCTTTGGTTAAAATTAATGCAGTGGTCAAAGACTCACCCTGTATATGGGTCAAAATCAGAGAGGTGAGCATTACGCTTCTGACAAAGGTTTTCTTGATAAAATAACATGATATTACTGAAATATTCATTTTAAAATAAAGGTTCTGTGCTTAATTACGAGGCAGTTAGCATTTTTATTTTTCAATAATAATATTTTAATTTATTTTAAAGAAAAAAGGGTCTAAATAGTCATTCCGGGAATGCGTCCTTATACCATGTTTCATAGATCAGACCAGTCAAAAATATGTACAATTACGACTTATAAATGTCATATTTTAATATAAGCGTTGAAAATCATCTGATTAAGAATATACGTATAAATTGAATGAATACCAGTTTGATTTCTTCATATTTTCGCTATTCAAATGCTGTCTGACGTTTAACAAATCATTCCGTGAACGTGGTAGATATCGGTCGATGTAATTAAAACAATACACGTTATGTGACGTTAGTGAGCTTCAGTGTGAACTTCACTAGTCAAATTAAAAGGCGTGTGTCTTGTTTACGGAAAAAAAATAATTAATTTTGTTGAAAAGTACCTTTTAATTTGATATGTGTGAAGCGTACTTCAATTCCCTGTCATTACGGGAACGCTGTTTGGTGATTTGGTTTTCGAAAATTTGCATACTTTTTGTGAAATTCTTATAAATATTACAGGTCACTTGTTCATAATCTCAAAAACTAATATCTAACATGGCGGCGTCAAGCGTGACATGAAAATATTTATCGAATAGTCATTTCGGGAACGGTCATTTCGGGAACGTTCTCGTATGACGGGCGTTCCCTAAATGACCCGGTGTTTCTGAAATGACATGTTTTATAGGCAACATGTTACTCTAATGCTTTCAAAAGCATAACCATGCAAAATTTTGGTTTTATAGGTATCCATTTAGTATGAGTATTAGGGGAAATTATAAAACAAGACAGTATAGCTTATGAAAAATATCGTGAAAAGGCTAATGCAAGGAAGCGCAAGTTTTTAAATAAAATAACACCTGAAAAAAAAGAGATGAAGAGTATGAAAGATAGGGAATATTACCAAAGGAAGAAAGCTGAAAATAAAGTTAAGACTGTAAGTTATATGACTGAAAGACAGAAGAGGAAACAGAGAAAGTTATGGCGAATAAATTGCCAAAAGTATATACAAAAAAAAATAGATGATGGCAAATATTTTAGCTAACAGCCTCCCAGATTCTGAATATGAGATAGAATACTATAATCGCCTGTAGAGGAAGAAATTAGCATGAAAACAGGTTTAAAAATAAAAAGTACAGGCTTACCAAACTATTAAAAAACAGAAACATAAAATGCAAGGAATTATAGATCAGTTGCGAAAAGAAGTTCAGAGAAGCAGAAGACGCGAAGAAAGAGCATCCCAAAAGAGTGCTGATACGCCTACTCGTAAAGTTGATGAAATAATAAGAGGATGTTCTGTTACTCCGGAAGTTCGTAAATGACTATTGTTTGGCGAGGTTTTGGCAAAACACAACTAAAAGACACCGTTGATGAATTACTGAAAACTTTTAAACAGTGGAAGGCTTTTCAAAAATGCGTTAGTGGCAACCATATGAAAAAACACCGATTTGTAGTTAAAATTTTTATATTCATGTTCCTAATTCCTTAAGTACAAATAAAGGTATAATACTCTGTAAATGTATAATATTTTCATGCATAAAATAGGCCAAAACCAGGCGTTGCCTTCATTCAGGGAACGTCAACGTCATTTAGGGAACACCCCATCATTTTCGGGAACATCACAAAAACAGCAAATAAATTACTAATAAGTAAAGCTATAGTTAAATCTTATATATACAACATGAAATGATCTTTGAACTTTTGTATTTATATTATTAATATATAACGAAGTACAAAAATGAATACAATAAATTGAAATTTTTGGAGCGAAATTTACACCAATGGAAAATTTATGGAGAATAATTTGCAAAATAAGTGTTTTTATTATAAAAATATACATAATAATAACATTTTCCGAGTTAGGAACTGGTAAATTACAATTTCTTGAAGGTGATTCTTAAATGCATTGGTTGTATTATTATTAAAAAAAATATTTAAAAGTGTTCCCGAAATGACTTTTGGCCTTGGTATAATGCTTCTTGACAGGTATAATTTCTAAAATATATATTTTTGTGCGTGCCTCTTCACAGGAAAGGTTCATGACTAATGACACAACGGACTACACTTGTTAGTTTTCTTCAAAAGAAAACTTAATTTCTCAGATATTTGGAAACATAAAATGCTCACCTCTCTGAGTCTGACCCGTATATATATATTTTTTTTTTTTTAAAACACACTTAATGTGGAAACTTTATCTACGACAGTTCGGGATTCTCAATCCAAGAGCTGCCGGAGTGGTCACTTGGGAAAAACAATTTGTCTGATTATAGCCACCGTTCCCAACACGACAGCCTTCTGCATCCATGTGAGTGTGTCATTGGGTAGTTGGAGCTCGGCTACGTGTTTCACTGTGTTGACATGTACGAGACCGTTGGAGCTAATTATCAGTGGATATATTTCAATTCTCTTCAGGCCCCAAAAGGCTTTCAATTCTCTACTCAATTCCGCATAGCTGGCTGTTTTGGTTGCGTATGTTTGAGCTAAGTTGTGGTCAAGGGGCACCGCGAAGTCTATGACCACTGCACGCCGTTCCCGCTTACACCATAGAACCAAGTCAGGTCGGTTATGTTCCATTGGTCTATCTGTGCTGAAGGGGAAGTCCCAGTATATTTTGGCCTGGTTGTTTTCGGCCAATGCCACAGGCGTGTACTTGTGGTGGGGTACGAACTTGTCAGATATTCCCCATTTTAGGGCAAGCATCTGATGGACCACTTTTCCCATGCTGTTGTGCCTCCCCAGATATCTAGTCGGTGCAAGGCCAGAGCAACCACTCGACAGGTGTTGGATCGTTTCCTCGTGCACATTGCAGATCCTGCACTTGGTGTTCTCGACCTGTTGTTTCATAATGAATTTCGCGTAGTTTCTGGTAGGGATCACCTGATCCTGGATCGCCAACATGGCCCCCTCGGTCTCAGGGAAGAGGTATCCTGCAGTAAGGTAGGCATTAGATTTTATTTTATCCACCTCAGGGAGGTTCATGCTGGCGTAGAACCGTCCATGCAGCTCCTTACTTCGATACTTCGCTTTTAAAGCGTCCAGCTGGATGGTATCCGCTGCAGCTTCCTCCGGCTCGGATAAATTGAGCACCGTGTACTTCCTATCACATGCTCTCAAACGCTGATGGAGGGGCAAGTTGCTTGTGAAAAAGTACTGCTTCAGGGTCCTGATTTCGCTCCTATTCGCAGCCTCCAGATTTTTCAATCCTCGGCCGCCCTCAACCCTGGGCAAATAAAGCCTCTCGATTGCCGAGTTTGGGTGCAGCATGCCGTGCCTGGTGAAGGAGGTTCGGACCCAGCGATCTAGCCTTTTCACGTCTGTCGCCGACCAGGCAAGTATTCCAGATGTATAGGTGAATACCGGTAACGCCCATGCATTGATTGCTGTTATTTTATTTTTGGCATTGAGCTGTGTTCTGAGAATTTTACTGACGCGCCTTGTAAATTCTTTTTCACTTGTCTCTTTGCTCTCTTTCTGCCTGATTTCGAATGACTGCTGAACTCAGAGGTATTTATAGGTGTTTTCTACTCCCAAGGTGCGTATCTCGGTGTTGTCTTGTAGCGTCAGGTTTCCTCCGTCGGTCATTTTCCCTCTTTTCACATGCACTATCGAACACTTATCCAAGCCAAATGTCATCTCTATGTCCGCACTGAAGCTCCTCACCAATTCTAGCTCACCCTCAAGCTGTGCAGTGCCTCTGGCAAAAAGCTTCAGGTCATCGATATAGAAGAGGTGTGTAAGCGTTACCTGCTCATCCAGCTTATAGCCGTAGTTACTACGGTTCAGGATGTTGCTCAGTGGATTGAGAGCCAAGCAGAACCACTCCGGGCTCCAGCCATCTCCCTGGAATATGCCTCGTCTGATACGGATCTCTTTCGTTCGATAGTAATTCGCCGCCCCTACCACTGACAAAGTAGTCCGCCAGGTACGCATCAGGTGCCGAAAGAGATGGACAACGCGGTCTCAACTTTGTATAGGCGCAGTATCTCGAGCAGCCAGGAATGCGGCACGCTGTCAAATGCCTTCTGGTAATCTATCCAGCTCATGGAGATGTTTTTGAGTTTCTTTCTGGCTTGTTTAGTGACCACGTTGTCGACCACCAGCAGTTCCTTACATCCTCTGGCCTTCCTTTTGCAGCCACCCTGCTCCCAAGCTAGGATTTTGTTTCCTCGAATATGAGAGCTGATTTTGAACCCGACTACTGAGGTGAGTATTTTGTATGCTGATGGCAAACAAGTGATGGGTCGGTAGTTTTCAGGTTGGGTTTCGTCCCCTCTTTTGTATAACATATGAGTTATTCCCATGGTGAAATACTTTGGGATCCTTTCAGGGCTCGAAATGACCTCCTGGATGTATTGGGCCAGCTTGTTGTGAGAAGTTGTAAGCGCCTTCCACCAATAATTGTGGATCCCATCAATACCCGGGGAAGTCCAATTCTTAAGGCGTTTTATCGTGTCCGTTATATCTGTTCGTGTGATAGTTACTCTTCGCATCTGGGTTTTGTTTTGGTGGTTTTCTCTTTCTTCGTGTATCCATCTTGCTTCTGCGTTATGTTGGGCCTCCCAAGACCATATGTTCGACCAGAATTGAGTCATCTGGTTCTCTGTGGGCGCTTGAATAATTTTTCCGTCGTTGTTATCGAGGCTGCGGTAAAAGAGTTTTTGGTTGGTTGCGAAAAGACGATTTTGCCTGTATCTGGATGTTCGCTGGTGGTACCTTCTGAGTCTGCCTCCAAGGGCTGCAATTTTCTGTTTCAGCCTTTCAGAGCGTTCCGCGAGCGCCTGTCTGAGGTGCGGTTCAGCTATGCTTATTTTTGCCTTCCTTGCGTAAGATCTTGCTTTTCTTTGAGTCTTTTTACTGGCCATGTTGTTGGTTAGATAATTTTCCAACACTCCGATTTCTTTCCGCATGGCTGTGATTTTATACTCAAGTCTTTTCTCCCAGGGTGGCTTGCCTGGCCTGTTTATGTCGGCGTGAGCTGTTGGAGTATGACCTCCGGAGGCTATGATGCCAATCATAGATGCCGCACAGTAGACTCTGTGACAGAGATCCTCTAGGTTTTCGGCCCGCTCAAATTCCATAGCCAGAGCTGAGTTTGTGGTGTTCACTATGTTTTTATTTTCTTTAAAGAGCTTGAGTCGGGGTATTACAGGCCGCGATTCCATTGATAGTCCTCTGAATTTGAACTCCACTTCCTGGAACATTGTTCTGATTTCCATCACTTCAGGACTATCATTTTCGTTCTCGGTTGCTGGTGGTTGTGGTGATCTGGTTCGTGTCCCTATCGATCGGCGTATTGTGATCGATCTTCTGGTGAGGCTGTTTGGCATGTAGTTCATTATCATCGTCTGTAGCTCATCTGGGGAGATAAGTTTTCTTCTTTTTATGTTGTTTATCTGTGCTGCCAAATGATGCGTCGTAAAATTGAGTGTAGGGTATTGTTCTTTCCACAGTTGTTCCAATCGGTCTCTGTACCTGGTCTTCTTTGTTTCCCCCTCAGTAACGCGAAAGTAAGCACTCATGAGGAAGCAATTCATTTCACGTGTCCAGTGCTGCCTTCTCCTTCCACGAGCACCAGCGGGGTTTCCATGTGGGGAACCCAAGCTTTCACTCTGGTTGTCACCTAAAGGGTTGCCAGGCCTTGTGGATCCGTTTCGCGGAGAGGTGCCACTCGCTCCACTCTCTGCCGCTAGAGACTGTGCCGGTCTTCCCCCAAGCGCAGTCCCGACACTGAAGGCGGTATCCGAGGCATGGCAATCTATATATATATATATATATATATATATATATATATATATATATATTCTACACATAACTAACTTGTCCCAACAGCTCGATTTTTCCACCAATTTCTTTAAGCGTGTATCGTTCCATTTTTATTAATTGCGTAGTTTCTACTTGTCAAATGTCAAAAAATGGCAGCTTCAAAAGTGACATCTACCGAAATAGCGGGCTATTAAAATAACACCTCTTATTGGAAAACCCTTTAGTTGTTTCTTCGTTGATGTTGTTTCGTAGTTGTTTGTTAGGCAACATTGTTCGATTGATTGCTTCTGACAAATATTTTGTGTTTCTTACGCAGAAGCATATCACATAAAATAATTAATTTTTTATTTTATAGATATTTTTCAGAGTTTGGGAGAGAAAACCTAGAAAGAAACCATTTCATAATGCATATAAATTACCGATAATTTCGCAAGAAAGCGTGTTATCTAGAAATTGCATGAACCGAATTCAATTTTAATGAGATAACACTCTTGAATGTATCATTATCTGGTCATTTTTATGCACGGGTTAATTCATTGGAATATTTCACGAATAAAGAAATATTGTCTGAGAAATATCACTGACGAAGACTACGAATAAAATCATGCTCTTAAACAAACTCAACTGCATTGAGCACCGAAACCCGACACTTTATGACACTTTGAAGTTTATCTGTTTGTATTGTTTGTGTTGTCAAGACAACGGGTTTCCGAATGGAATTTTCACTCTGCAGTGCAATTACCGATGTAATTTTTCGATAATTGCATTCTTGGCATGAGAAGTTCTATGTAGGAGGGAAATATTCGGTTATACAGGGTGTCCTTACTGATGATAGTTACGAAAAAAATTTGTTCGCAAGGGTTATCACTCTTCCACTGGTGAATCAGCCTAAAATAGTTTCAATTATATAGGGTGTCCTTGTGAAGCGGTTCAACAACCAAGTCGGGTTTTTCTCATGGAAACGTATGAATATTATGAAGCACTTAGGAACAAATTGAGATTCTCTATTTAACGAAGGAAAATTTTTTTCAAAATTATGCAGCGTTGCCAAGATGTTACGAAAAAAGTAAAATTTCACCAAAAATGTTGACTCACTCCAAGATGAGATGACAAAGTTTTCAGACTCATGATATTCAACAATTCGACCTCTGATGTGAAGTCAGGAGCTTTTGCGCATATGTTATATTGTCCATTCTCCTGTATTGGACACTATTAATCGAATTTACCATGGTGAATTCTATTGTCTGTTCTCCTGTGTTGGACACTCTTAGTCGAATTCACCATGGTAAATTCGATTAAGAGTGTCCAATACAGAAGAATGGACAATAGAACATACGCGCAAAAGCTCCTGACTTCACGTCAGTGCTTGAACCAATTTTTTTTCGTATTTTTTTTTAAATTTTCTAGGGGTACGTTTCTTACAATTCTTTTTTTCGTAATTTTTATTAAATTATCTAGGGGTACGGTTCTTACAAAATTTTAAACACGTCTTTATATCGATATTCTACAACTAGTTACCTAGCTTCAATTCGATCGAGTTTATATTTTTTGAGTTATCGAGGAAATAATATTCCAGGTGGGTATAACTCCGGAACCGTTGGACCGATTATGCCAGTAAACGAACTTAACTCTCCCATTCGGATACGCAACATACCCTGAAAATTCCAAGTCCCTACCTCCTTTCGTTCCAAAGTTATCGAGGCAACGGTCACCCATCCATCTACTGAACTCACACAAGGCTGCTCGAATCTCCAACAATATATATCCGATCGTGTTCAAACTTAGAACTTGGTAGTCGAGTTAGGTTCTGAAGGCTCTCGCAAAATTTCAGCGATATCGGATGAATAGTTTTTGATATTTAGTATATATATATAATTTTTTTCAATAATTTTCAATGATTTTTTAAAAATATTCTTGTGATACGATCCTCTCGAAATTGTGCAAGAACTTTTGCGTTGGCATTCTACTTCTAACAAACATGTGTGAAATTGGATCGGTTCTATATTTTTCGAGTTATTGAGGAAATAACAACCAAATTTCAGTTGGGTATAACTCCAAAACCGTTTGGTCGATTATGCTTATAAACAAACTCAAAGGTCGCATTCAGACGTACAACCTAACATGAAAATTTCAAATCGCTTTCTCTTTCCGTTCTCAGGTTATCGGGACGTGAAAAATTTTTTTAAATAATTTTTTATAAATTTTCTAGCGATACGATTCTCACAAAATACCACAAACGTGCTTTCGTTCATATTCTACAACTATTCACCAAGTTTCAATTCGATCGGATCCATATTGGTTGAAAACAGATTTGTTACTCGGAAACCATTTATGCCCATTAACGAACTTGTCCGTCGTATTGGGATGCGCCACCTACCCTGAAAATTTCAAGTCGCTAGCTCTTTTCGTTCTCAAGTTAGCGTGGCAACGGCCGGCCGGACAGAATCAAATTTGACCTCGAATTGTTTATCAGGGAGTCGAACCCAATCGTTTAAAACCTTTTTCGGCAAAAAATTCGAAAGTTACAGACATTTGGGCAAAATGATAACGCGATGTTCCCCAGAACGCAAAAATAGGTTTCGGAATGTCAAGCAAATTATTCCGCAAAACAGAATTGATTTTTTTCATGTCACGTGATCCTCACGAAATTTTGCAAAAGTGTTTGCTTTGGTCTTTTGCATCTAACCACTGAGTTTCAATTCAATCAGATCTTGAATCCACGCATGCGCGGACCCCAACCAGGGGATTCTATGGAGGAATAGCATCCACCACCCCAAAACCCCAATCCTCTCTGACGAAAACTCCTTAGGTTTCGGAATTTCAAGCAAAATATTCTCGAAATAGTAGTAATCTTTTATTTTTTTTCATGGGACGTGATCCTCACGAAATTTTGCTAAAGTGTAAGCATTGGTCTTTGGCACCTAACTACTGAGTTTCAATTCAATCAGATGAGTATTTTCTATTTTGAGTTCACTGTTATCGAGTTATCGTGGAAACAAAATTTTTGTTTTTTTTGCCACTTTATGGCCATCCGGTCAGTACAAAACTTCGCAGTCATATGAAGGTCATGAGTCTAGAATTTGATGCCAAATAACATATAGATCGAGTGATCGGTTCCGGAAATATTCGTAAAAAAAAAAATTGGTTCAAGCACTGACGTGAAGTCAGAAGCTTTTGCGCGTATGTTCTATTGTCCATTCTTCTGTATTGGACACCCTTAATCGAATTTACCATGGTAAATTCGATTAAGGGTGTCCAATACAGAAGAATGGACAATAGAACATACGCGCAAAAGCTTCTGACTTCACGTCAGTGCTTGAACCAATTTTTTTTTCGTGATTTTTTTGAAATTTTCTAGGGGTACGGTTCTTAAAATTTTTTTTCTCGTCGTTTTTTTCAAATTTTCTAGGGGTACGGTTCTCACAAAATTTTAAACACGTCTTTATGTTGATTTTCTACTACTAATTACCAAACTTCAATTCGATCGAATATTTATTTTTTGAGTTATCAAGGAAACAATATTCCAGATGGGTATAACTCGGAAACCGTTAGACCGATTATGCCCACAATTGAACTCAACTCTCCCTTTCGGATACGCAACCTTCCCTGAAAATTGCAAGTCCCTATCTCCTTTCGTTCGAAAGTTATCGAGGCAACGGTCACCCATCTACTGAACTCACACAAGAATGCTCGAATCTCCAACAATATTTAACCGATCGTATTAAAACTTGAAAATTGTCAGTATAGTTAGGTTATGAAGGTTCTTGCGAAATTTCAGCAATTTCGAACGATTAGTTACTGATATATAGAACTTTTTTTTTTTATTTTCAAAGATTTATTTAAAATTTTCTACAAATGCTATCCTCACCAAATTTTGCAAACGTTTCCGCATTGGCATTCTACAACTAACAACCATGTTTGAATTTAATCGGTTCAGTATTTTTCGAGTTAATGAGGAACAAAAACCACAAAATTTCATAAAATTTCAGATGGCTATAACTCTAAAACCGTTTGGCCGATTAGGCTCATAATCAAACTGAAATGTCGAGTTGTGGTGTACATCCTAACCTGAAAACTTGAGGCCGCTATCTCTCTCAGTTCTCAAGTTATCGTGACAACAAAAATATTTTTTAATAATTTTTTAATAATTTTGTAGCCATACGATTCGCACAAAATTTCACAAACGTGCTTAGGTTCATATTCTACAACTACTCACCAAGTTTCAATTCGATCGGATTCATATTGGTTGAAAACAAAATTATTACTCGGAAACCACTGGGCCGATTATGCCCATTAACGAACTTGTCCGTCGTATTGGGATGCGCCACCTACCCTGAAAATTTCAAGTCGCTAGCTCTTTTCGTTCTCAAGTTATCGTGGCAACGGCCGGACGGCCGTACGGCCGGACGGCCGGCCGGACAGAATCAAATTTGACCTCGAATTCTTCATTGGGGAGTCGAACTTAATCGTTTGAGACCATTTTTTTCAAAAAATTCGAAAGTTACAGACATTTGGGCAAAACTATAACGCGTATGTTCCCCAGAACATACGCGCAAAAAACATTTTTATGAAAATGGCCTCAACTCCGAAACCGCTACATGAGGGATCTCCTTGGCAAAGACTTGGGAGGGTCAGTATAATCATAATCATGTTTATAGCACGCGCGCCAAAGCAGATTGACCCCAAGTCAATGCTTTTTTACAGTTTTTCTTTCATTGTTGAGTCAATCTGCATTTGGCGCGCGTGTTATAAATATGGTTATGATTATACTGACCCTCCCAAGTCTTTCCCAAGGAGATCCCTCAGAATCTTCTAGGAGCTTGTGCGACTAATGTTCCTAAGATGCAGCACTGTTAATTTTTGAACTGACAGTGAATGGTGTCCACTATCCTCTGGGTAGATCTCCGGCTCGCCCAATCCACTGAGCTTGAAGTATTCATCATTCAATTCAAATTAGCCACCGTGAACACGTGCGCCAAAGAGTACTGACTTCACGCCAGTGCTTTTTTATATTTTTTCAAGTTCCTTTAACAAATATGGTTATCAATTCAGTTTGGCTGTTAGCTTTACCGTAGATCGAAGAAAAATTGCGGTTATGGGACCTCCGTTAGGAACACAATTGCCTCTTCTCCAAATCCGAACGTGATTTAATATAGACCCATCGACTATAGTTATTTATAAATTCGCCCCAGGGCCACGATGCAGACATTTCTACTAGGAAACAACGCAATTTCCTCGAAACTGACTTGTCCGTGCACAGAATTGCCATGAAATTTCTCTTAAAACCTTAAAATGACGGCTCAGCACGAAATCCATCACCGCTATACGCAAGCCACTCCCAACATGAGGCCTATAATCCAAATGTCTCCTCTGCGCATGCGCAATCTACTCGTGGCTTAAAGTCCCCTCAAAATAACACTTCACACAAAATTCTGATTCTTCAACACAGTTGGTTCAGGAGATATCACAGCTACGATCCACGCATACGCAGACACTTCCAAAGGGATTCTATCGAGGAATAGCATCCAGCACCTCAAAACTCCAATCCTCTCAGAAGAAAACTCCGGAAGTTAAAAACTTCCTGTCTGCGTGAAACGAAATATCTCCGAAAGGGGTTACATGAATTTCGAATTAGGAACGCAATTTCTTCGCCTATCCTCCAAATCCGAAAGTAACTTAAAATAGATCATCCAAATATAATTATATATAAATTGGCCCCAGGACCACGACACAGACATTTCAACTCGAAAACAACGCTATATCCTCCAAACTGACTTGTTCGTTCACAGAATTGCCTTTAATTATCTTTTAAAACCTCGCAATATTGGCTCAGTACAAAATCCATGACCGCTGGATGTAAACCGCACCCAACATAAGCCATACAACCCAAAAAAGGCAGGTCACCTCTGCGCATGCCCAATCTACTCGTGCCTGAAAGTCCTCTCAAAATCAAACACCTCACACAAAACTCTGATTCATCAAAACCATTAGTTCAGAAGATATCGCATCTTCAATCCACGCATGCGCGGATACGCCTAAGCGTATTCTGTTAAGTAATAGCATCCTGCACCTCAAATCCCCAATCCTCTCAGACGAAAACTCCAGCAGTTAATTCACTTATCGTCTGCTCATGCGCATAACGAAAAATGCCCGTAAGGGGTAACATCAATTTCTAAATTAGCCCTAGGGCCACGCACACTTCAACTCGGAGCAACGCTATTTCCCCTAAACTGACTTGTGTCCGTGCACTGAATTGACATGAATATTCTTTTAAAACCTCACAATATCGGCTCAGTACTCCCAACATAACCCATACAACCCAAAAACATTCAACGAGGCTGAAAGTCCTACCGAAATCACCTTACAAAAAACTCCGATTCTCCAACACTAGTGATTCAGGAGATATCGCATCTTTAATCCACGCATGCGCAGACCCTCACCAGGGGATTCTATGGAGAAATAGCATCCGCCGCCCTAAAACCCCAATCCTCTCTGACGAAAACAACAGCAGTTAAATCACTCATGGTCTGCTCATGGGGTATCATCAATTTCAAAATTAGCCCCAGGGCCACGGTACGGACACGTCAACTCGGAAACAACGCAACTTCCCCCAAACTGACTTGTCCGTGTACTGAATTGCCATGATTAGCACTTCCAACATAACCCATACAACCCAAAAACAGTCACTTCTCCTCTGCGCATGCGCAATCTACTCGTGGCGGAGAGTCCTCACAAAATCACACCTTACAAAAAAACTTCGATTCTCCAACACTAGTGGTTCAGGAGATATCGCATCTTATTCCACGCGGTCAGTACAAAAGCTTCGCATACATACAAAGGGCATGATTCAACACATTGATGCCAAATTTCAGATAGATCAGAGTGATCGGTTCCGGAAATAGTCATAAAAAACGTTTTTACTAAAAACGGCCTTAACTCCGAAACCGCTTGGTGGATTTAGCCCGTTAATGAACTGTCCGAGATATTTACGCTAAAAAACTACCCTGCAAATGTCAACGCTCTAACTCGTTCCGTTCGAGAGTTATCGTGCTAACGGCCGGACGGACCGGATTGAATTTGACCTCGAATTCTTCATCAGGGAGTCGAACCCAATCGTTTGAGGCCATTATCGCAAAAAAATTCGAAAAATACAGACATTGTGACGAAATGATAGCATGCTGTTCCTTGCGGAACACGCGCGCAAAAATAGGTTTCGGAATTTCAAGCAAAACATTCCGCAAAATAGTAGTAATTTTTTGAATTTTTTCAAGTCATGTGATCCTCACGAAATTTTGTCAAAGTGTTTGCTTCGGTCTCGTGCATCTAACTACTGAGTTTCAATTTAATCAGATCAGTTTTTTGTTGAAAATTGACACTATCTGTGTTTCATCAAAGAGTTTTTGAAGTAATAAAAATAATTATTTTACCTTTAATTCCATGTCATTCAGCATCGAGGCATTTCTGAATTTGAATATTCTAATTATCAGGTGGGAACATTTGTTGCACAGCTTATGGGACACTTCGTCGTTTGGTGAGATCTGAAAATAAATTGAAATAATGTAATTAATGTATTGAAATATTGTAAAGGACGCTGCCAATTTCACACAAATTCGAATATTCTGTAGACTGAATGAACATACATAGAAATGGTTCGTCATATCGCTGTTATGAAAGAAAAATCATTCCTGATACAGTTAAACTCCAAGTTACCCCATACATTTATCTAACGATCGAAATGGTACTCTAAGCACTCCAATGATTTCTGAAATTTTACTGTCTAGATATTTGTGATCCTGCCAAGACACGAGAGTAACTTCTTACCTTATCGAATATCATGGGAAGAAAGGAGTAAACTCAAAACTACAAAAAATTGGTTAAAGCAATGACGTGAAATCAGGAGCTTTTGCGCGTATGTTCTATTGTGCATTCTTCTACATTGGACACTCTTAATCGATGGTAAATTCGATTAAGAGTGTCCAATACAGGAGAACGGACAATAGAATTCACCATGGTAAATTCGATTAAGAGTGTCCAATACAGTAGAATGCACAATAGAACATACGCGCAAAAGCTCCTGACTTCACGTCAGTGCTTGAACCATTATATTTTCGTATTTTTTTGAAATTTTCTAGAGGTACGTTTCTTACACACATTTTTTTTTCGTAATTTTTTAGAAATTTTTTAGGGGCACGGTTCTTACAAAATTTTAAACACGTCTTTATATCGATATACTACAACTAGTTACCTAGCTTCAATTCGATCGAGTTTATATTTTTTGAGTTATCGAGGAAATAATATTCCAGGTGGGTACTCCGGAACCGTTGGACCGATTATGCCAGTAAACGAACTTAACTCTCCCATTCGGGTACGCAACATACCCTGAAAATTTCAAGTCCCTACCTCCTTTCGTTCGAAAGTTATCGAGGCAACGGTCACCCATCCATCTACTGAACTCACACAAGGCTGCTCGAATCTCCAACAATATATATCCGATCGTGTTCAAACTTAGAACTTGACAGTCGAGTTAGATTCTGAAGGCTCTCGCAAAATTTCAGCGATATCGGATTAATAGTTTTTGATATATAGTATATATATATATATATAATTTTTCTCAATAATTTTCAATGATTTTTTTTTTAATTTTCTTGTGACACGATCCTCTCGAAATTTTGCAAGAACTGTTGCGTTGGCATTCTACATCTAACAACCATGTTTGAATTGGATCGGTTCTATATTTCTCGAGTTATTGAGGAAATAACAACCAAATTTCAGATGGGTATAACTGCAAAACCATTCGGTCGATTATGCTTACAAACAAACTCAAATGTCGCATTCAGTCGTACAACCTAACATGAAAATTTCAAATCGCTTTCTCTTTCCGTTCTCGGGTTACCGAGATATGAAAAAAATAAATTTATATATTTTTTTAAATTTTCTAGCGATACGATTCTCACAAAACTTCACAAACGTGCTTACGTTCATATTCTACAACTATTCACCAAGTTTCAATTCGATCGGATTCATATTGGTTGAAAACAAAATTATTACGCGGAAACCATTGGGCCGATTATGCCCATTATTGAACTTGTCCGTCGTATTTGAATACGCCACTTACCCTTAAATTTTCAAGTCGCTAGCTCTTTTCGTTCTCAAGTTATCGTGGCAACGGCCGGCCGGACGGTCGGACAGAATCAAATTTGACCTCGAATTCTTCATCAGGGAATCGAACCCAATCGTTTGAGACCATTTTCGGCAAACAATTCGAAAGGTTCAGACATTTGGGCAAAATGTTAACGCGATGTTTCCCAGAACATACGCGCAAAAAACGAAATGATCGTAGTTCTCCGAGTTCCTCGAAGTGTTGAGAATAGACTAACTTTCAATCCCATAGAACATCATGCAGGGGAAAGAAGATGTAGGATGAATATGTGGTGGTCGCGAAAGAATGATAAGCAGTATCGGAAGAAATATATAAGTGGTATACAGGTTCGGAAGAATATATCTTCGGTATTAAGATTTAATGAGAGCGTAAAGAATAGCTTGCTGAATATTGAGAGAGCATTACAATTCCTCCTCGAAGTGCGCGAAGGGTGGATCGAATTATCATTTGACTTCACCTTACAGAGAAGTCAGAGGACCGCGGAACCGCCTCTCCTGCGAAGCTAAACAAGCCTCGAGACCTCGGACAGTCGAGTGAGGTAACAGAAGGGTAGTACAGCATTGCGTCTCTATTGATTATGTTGTATCATAATATATTTGCGTTCCTTGTTACTCTCATAGTTTTCTGTCTACAGTATCGGAACAAATATATCTGTGGTATAGACAGAAAACTATGAGAGTAACAAGGAACGCAAATATATTATGATACCACATAATCAAGAGAGACGCAATGCTGTACCAGACTAGTGTAGTTCAATATACAGGGTGAGTCTTTGACCACTGCATTAATTTTAACCAAAGAAACACTTTTTTCATTTTACATTTTTCCAAATTCAGCTCAGGTAAAAAGATACAGGCTGTTGAAATTTTGAAAAAAAATCAGTTTTTATTTTGTAGCTTTGACATCCTTTTTTCGAATAAAATGAATGTTGGCGTAAAGTTTCCTATAACTATGATACATATTTTCCAAATATTATTTATTTTCTACTTCTAGTGGTTTTCTAGTTATGGACTCGTGGATTCATAAAACTAAACGAAATTAGCATAAAGAAAGCATATAAAGTTTTTCTTGAGTCATTTCAAGAATATTCCATCGTTTTAGAACATTATATTATTCTTCATCATTTCTCCTTAAACGCACCGTTTTCGAGATATTCTTCATTGAATGATTTAAAATGGAAAATCCAGAAATTTCACTACTTTTATGGATCCTTCCCTGAGCGTTGGAATCCCGACTCAAGCTGTAAACCACGTTACCATGCCTTATTCTCGTCCGCCAACAATGTCATAGATAATTTATATGCGGGAGTGTATTAGCACATTGTGAAATCTTTAAACGCTTGTAACTTTTTACCTGAGCCGAATCTGGAAAAATGGTAAATGAAAAAAGTGTTTCATTTGATGAGAGGAATCTTTGGTTAAAATTAATGCAGTGGTCAAAGACTCACCCTGTATTTAGGCCATACTACTTTGCCAAACTGAATTACCTAAGTGTGTCGGGATAAACTAATCTTGCCTAGGACAAACCAGTTTGGCCTGAATATATGTATTAGGTATGTTAGTTAAGGTCGAACTGATTTTGAATTATTACTCAGGGAAATTATACTTCGAATTGAAAGTCTATGAATTATAGAGTAGGGTGCACGACACGAAAGACTCATTGCACAGAAGCTCTACTGCATCGAACTTTACTGCATCGAAGAGTCACCACATCGAAAAACCCCCCACTTTAGAAAGTGGGCGGCACTCGTTTATCGATCGTCTTCGACGAGAGTTTCGCTCGATGAGAAGCAGCGATGCCAGATGTACCATAATTATGGAATTGTACCATAATTTATACCTCAAATTTAGAGCATTCCATAATTGTACCATAATAAATAATTGTACCATAATTTCCATCGATTCTTCCATACAATATTAACTGAGTAGAGTAATATTTACTCTATAGACCACATTAGTTAGGTTAGGCGGGAAATTAGAATTACGATCCATCCGTGGATCCGAGCACTAAATTCCTCATGCATTTCTTATGGACCTAAAATTTACGCGAATTTCTCGCCTGGTTTTAGATACTTTGGCTAATTTCTGAAGGTTTATTTTGGTTAAAATAGATTCTGTGAACCTTTCTCAACCATCTAGAATCAAGTTTTCAAAACAAAATTGTATATTTCCAAAATAATTAATAAATATAAAAGTGTTCACCAAATTCGATTGACGTATGTCTTAGCTCACTCGAAATCAGTTAAAAATAATAACATAACCCTAAATCGGCCTTGTGATGACGCACAACAGAAGTCATCTACGACATACGGATATCTTTCGAACTAGAATGGTTTCAATTTTGATTTAAGAATGAATAGAAGTAGATTTTAATGTGGAAATAACATGAAAACATGCACTAATGATAAAGGTACCCAATACTTGTTGTCTCTGTACTAACATTCTCTTTTAAATAGGGTGGTTTCATCTCAAAGTTGAATTCCTTGTTAAAAGATTTGAATATGGATCTCCCGCCAAGCGACTGATTCTAACCTAACTAATGTGGTCTATTGCGTTCGAAAACTGAAAAGTTGAGTAAATTTTACTCTGTGACTGTCGTCCGAAATGTCGGAGTATTCGACTCCGAGTTCATTTTACTCCTGTCAAAATTGACATAACTCATGGGACGGCAAATCTAGTATCTTTGTCTCACTGTTTATGAATGTTCTGTGAGGTTATTTAATAGTTTTAATACTGCTCACAATATATATTTATAATTAGAGTTACATATATGTGAAGAAAACAATAATAATAGGTTCTTTCTTAAACCAACATAACCTATTTTCCGATATTGGAACAGAACTGTGCCAGTGTCAGTGTCAGAGTTAACTACAGAGTAAATCTGTCAAACCTTCAAAAACTCTACTCTACTCCGTGGAGTTAATTTTCGAACACAACCCTGGCACAGCTGCTCAGACCTTGCGTTCCGAAATTGCTGGCATTACTGGCCACAGTAAGCAATATCGGAACGCTTTTCAGTGACAGTAATCTCAAACTGTTGTTAATTTTCGGAACGTTCGAGCAGTAACAAACGAAGCTTTGAACGAAGGAACAACATAACCTATAATTTTCATATTTGAAGTCCTTTTAAATGTTAGGTCTGTAATCGGTGGGTGAAACGATGGCTGAAATTAACCAAGTCTTATTGAATTCAATACTCAGGGATAGCGATTTTACAGTTTTGATGTTGATTAGTACTAAAAGAGACTCATAACCTAAACTATTTGAATTTGGGGAAGGAATACTGGCAGTACTGGCACTATACGACCACTTCTGTGGCAGTAGAAAATTAACTCCGTAGAGTAATATTTACTCCATTGCGTTCGAAAACTGAAAGGTTGAGTAAATTTTACTCTGTGACTGTCGTCCGAAAAGTCGAGTATTCGACTCGGAGTTCATTTTACTCCTGTCAAAATTGACATAACTCATGGGAAGGAAAATCTAGTATCATTGTCTAACTGTTTTATGAATGTTTTGTGATGTAATTTAATAGTTTTTTCTGTGACGGGAAAAAAATTTGACATTTCATCTCTGTTGACAGGTAACAAAATATAACTTTTCACGAAATTACTTTTTTCCCCGGGAAAAAAGTGAATACTTTTTTCCCGGATATATATACATATAGATAATGGAAGATATTTGCTACTTGCGCTGCTTCTATCAACTCCGGTGGAGTCAGAGAAAACTCAGAATCAAGCATTTTTGGCGCTCTAGTTCCTCGGAACTGAGTGCTTATCAATTTGCCCAAATGTCTGTAATTTTCGAATATTTCGATGAAAATGGTCTTAAACGATTTGGTTCGGCTCACTGATCAAGAATCCGTGGTGGAAATTCATTCTGTCCGGCCGTCCGGCCGGTCCGGCCGTAGGCACGATAACTCTCGAACGGAATGAGCTAGAGAGTTGAAATTTTCAGAGTAGGTTTGGGGGATAAATATCTCGGCTAAGTTCGTTATTGGGCAAAATCGGACAGATGGTTTCGGAGTAACAAAAAAAAATTTTTTTTTTTACGAAACAAATTCCAAATTAAATTTTTTTTGATAAGAAGTTTTATCATAAGAATCCACTCATATTATTTTTAACTCTAACAAGCTAATACTTTCGGAGATATGATTCTTCAAAATTTCAGTAATAAATCGTATTTCAACGTTGTCACAGAATGATATTATTCTATGTATGAATATGAATTGTCATAATGTCAAATGATGTTCCTACATTATCGAAGAATTGTGAGCGAAGTGAGAAAAATCTCAGTTGTTTGCTCCGAAATTAGTTTTTCTCAGAAAATTCTTACATTTCGGAACTGAACATGAAGTAAGAGATCTGAGAGTAGTGAGACTGCTTTTCATCCATAGACATAGATATAACTCTCGAACGGAATGAGGTAGGTAGTTGAAATTTTCAGAGTAGTTTAGGGAGATGAATATCTCGGTTAAGTTCGTTATTGGGCAAAATAAGCCAGATTTAATTTGATTTCTTCCATGGTGCTTTTCTCATTCTCATTATTGCTCATTTAATCTTGATAAATAAACTATTATTTGAATTGAATTTCCTTTAGGATGCATTTCTATCATATGAATACATTGATATAATTCCCAACTCTGAGAAACGAATACTTTCGGAGATATAATTTGTCTGTTTGAACTAGAGCGCCAGAAAGCTCCTGTCCACAGGGCTTGAACCCATTTTTAACTTTATGGTATTCAAAATAACTACTAAACAATTACTGAGTTCGCAATTTTTGAATCAAATCACAAAATTAAATTGACAGATATTTGATTACACTGAAGATTTCCTTAGCAACGCAGGTCTGATAGCTTACTAGTTTAAAAATTCAAATTTCATATCGATAACATTCTGACTTTAATATATTGTAATAATATGTTCTTTCACTATTAAATCGTCGTTTTTCCTGTCACAGAAAAAAATAGTGTATTATACACGGGAAAAATATTAGATTTCAGCTCTCGGTTTTTTGTCTCCCTCCGCTTCGCGTCGGGAGACAACATAACCTCGAGCTGAAATCTAATACTTTTTTCCCTTGTATAATAAATAACTATTTTATACTGCTCACAATATATATTTATGATTAGAGTTACATATATGTGAAGAAAACAATAATAATAGGATCTTTCTTAAATAAGAAGTACTGTGATATTTTTCGGAATTTGAGAGAAAAAACCCAGAAAAAAGCCATTTAATGAGAGGACTTGACATATTCGCTGAATAGTTTTGCGAATAATATTGAATGGAAGAATCGATGGAAATTATGGTACAATTATTTATTATGGTACAATTATGGAATGCTCTAAATTTGAGGTATAAATTATGGTACAATTCCATAATTATGGTACATCTGGCATCGCTGCTTCTCATCGAGCGAAACTATCGTCGAAGACGATCGATAAACGAGTGCCGCCCACTTTCTAAAGTGGGGGGTTTTTCGATGTGGTGACTCTTCGATGCAGTAAAGTTCGATGCAGTAGAGCTTCTGTGCAATGAGTCTTTCGTGTAGTGAGGCGCACCGGAATTATATGGACAATATTTATTCAGACGTTACATAAGTACTGGTTTCGAAATTACATAAATAAAAATAATTTTTCCTAACCTAAGGTCTGAATAAATATTGTCCACCTAATTCATTGACTTTCATAATTATTATGAATGATGCTTTTGTAACGGGTATCTTTCCTGGGGCGTTGAAGATCTCTATCTTCAAACCATTACTTAAGAAAGGTGACCCCGATTATATAATAACTATAGGCCTATTAGCTTGATAACATATTTCGCTAAGATTTTTGAGAAGATTCTTGAAGGGAGATTCCTGAAGTTTTTCCATGAGTTTGGAACCCTGAGTCGCAGCCACCATGGTTTTCTTGAAATCAAGGAGCACTGAAATATCCATTTATACCTTCACTGAGGCGATTATGGGGGCATTGGAGCGTAGTGATGTTCCAACTGGTCTATTTGTTGATTTCTCGAAGGCATTATACTTTGTGGACCATACAATCCTATTGAGGAATTTAGGAAGTGTGGGATTCGAAACGATCAACCCAGGCTCGTTAAATTATATCTCTAGAAAACAGGCCACAGAGTATATCAATGACGGTTGATGGTGTGGCTATCGTTACCAGTTTTGATTAATAGGGGAGTTTCTCAGAGCAGCATCCTGGGGGGCCAGGGGGGTGAAGCGAGAGTGGGAAAAGTGGCAACAAGGACATACGTTTCCACTTATTTTGACATTTATTTTGAAGTATGTCGTAGATAGGTTCAAATCATAGACATAGAATAACATGGAGTGGCCCTCACGTAACTTTATCACACAGTTCGTTGCGGAATACATTAGAGAGAGAGATGTTATGAAGGATAGAATACTTAAAGGCAAATAATGGTATAAAAATAATGATGTTTTTTTATAAGTATCAGAATATTCAGAAACGAGTGTCGGATTTAAATAAAAATGTTTTGCCTTTAAATATTCTGTCTACAAATCACCAAAACACATACACAATACACGAAACCAAACAATACAGTAACAAGAAAGGTCAGAGAATAAAGGAAACCAATGTTTTGTATTCTGTGGTTTTGCCAAACGCCAAATTATAAGAAAATATTCATATACCGTGGTTTGCCTTTAACTATTCTGTCTTTTTTCAATGCTGATTTCAATGGTCTCTTTCTCACAACCAGTCCATGTTATTTTATGTCTATGGTTCAAATGGATGAATGACATGACAATTGACAAAGAGAAATAAAAATAAATTGGTTCAAGCACTGACGTGAAGTCAGGAGCTTTTGCGCGTATGTTCTATTGCCAATTCTCCTGTATTGGACACTCTTAATCGAATTCACCATGGTAAATTCGATTAAGAGTGTTCAATACAGGAGAATGGACAATTGAACATACGCGCAAAAGCTCCTGACTTCACGTCAGTGCTTGAACCAATTTTTATATTAGCCATCAAACCTTTTTAATTCTTCATAATCATTACAAGAATGTCTGTCGATATGGAATATGGTAATAATTTCACAATTGAACACATCGTTTAATGCATAATCAATTTCAATACTTTTGTCACTCGTTGATGAGATGAGATATCTGAAATTATAGATAAACTCTAAATATTCCATTCAATATTGAAATATTAAAATTAAATTTCCACTTATTCATTTGTATTTCAAGATAATGAACGTTTGAAGCTAATGATTCATGTAAATTCTCTGTGAAAATTTGTTTTCATGGGTTAGGGGAAAAGAGTTATTGTGAAAATAAGATTCATTTATTTAGATACCAATCTATATATTGTTTTATACTATCTACTAAGGGCCGATTTATTCAACCTCTCCGTAAAGTATTCGTCAACTATGTGCTCGTTGAATTTACTGATCCCCTTTAAAGTGAACATTTACAGATTACTTTCCTTTCGGTAAGGCTACTTGACAGTTTACAGGTCGTAAAATATATCAGCCCTCAGTGAACAAAAAAATTGTATACCTCACTGAAGCCGTAATACAAACAAAGGAAATAATTTCGAATAAAACTCTATTAACATATTCGATTATTTACTTCAAGAGAGATCAAGAATAACATTCATTTTGAAAATTCAATACTACATCAAGCAGCATGCAATGCATTTTTTCGAGTTTGGACCACTGCTGCCCACATAATCATGGAGGATTCGTGAAACACTGCAGGGAGGATAAATACTTGTATATAGATTATTATTAAAATATGATAACTGACTTTCTCCATTTCCTTATATACTACTTCTCGTTGTAAAATATACTTGGATTTTCCTCCGCAACACTAGGATACATCATTTTCAAAGTTAGCGTTGAATTATCAAGCCATTCTATTATAATATTAGTAAAATCTGTTCTTCAGAGGTATTCATTGTTAAGCATGCTAAGCAACAAGCATTTAAGAAACATATACCTGAAGTTCCACGGGAAAACAATATACATAATATATACCTACACACATGTTATATTGCATCACCTTCTACTCCTATATTTTAAAATATTCTGCAATTAGAAAAATTAAAATGTTTCGTTAAAAATGCCTATTATATAGGTACACGCTGGCATCCAAACACCCTGATGATGGATCGTAAGAGACCCATGATATCAGGAAAACAGATTTGTTTGAATAGAAACACTAGATTTTCTTCTTGGCTATTCCACTTTTGAACTTAAAAAATTTTAGTGTTCATGTCATCTTGGTTGCCTCTTATCAATATTAAATTTTCTCATGAGATATACTTAAGCTTCACAAATATTCAATCGACTAAGTTCCATATACCTTGTTTTTAAGAATTCTATCTGCAGTAACTCCAAGAGTAACTCATGCATTCTATTTGTCGAAAAGCATTACTTTTTTGCTCTACGTCAACTGGACCTTAATTCATTCCAACCTGAAAGGAAATATTAAGACTTGGATTTCTCTGAGTAAAGTAATTCATTCAATTCACTTCTATTACTTACTGCTGATTTTTAGCCAGAAATCCTGAAGGACATATACCAGATATCTTCTTTCTGAACAACTTTTCCACAGTTCTCCATAATTTGGAATTTCTTTCACATACGTAAACAATATTTCTAGATTCCTCCAATCTTCAAATACAAGGTAATCTCGATTATTTTCAACGGAAGGAATACTCGTTCGTACTTCGTGGATTGAGAATATTTTGTTTACGTTTTGTATTTGTGTTTTGATCAGATTCAGATTCGATGTTGAGGTTAAAACGGGGCGCATGCGATGTAGGGCTATCATCTCCCATAGATTTGTGATGAAATAATACGATTTTCCCATAACATACGCGTAAAAGATATGTCATCATGACATTCATATTTTTATTTTTGAAGGTTCTCGCAAAAATACGACCATAGACAACATATCATACGACGATTCACATCCGCTACCGAACTCACAAAAGGCTGCGCGTTTCTCCAACAATATAGATCCGATCGTGTTCAAACTTGGAATTCTGCAGTAGACTTAGGTTCTGAAGGCTCTTCCAAAATTTCAGCCATGCCGGACGAATAGTTTATGATATATGGAATTTTTTTCAATTATTTTTAATTATTTTTTTTTAAATTTTCTAGTTATACCATCCTCACGAAATTCTGCAAGAATTTTCGCGTTGGCATTCTACAACTAATAACCATGCTTGAATTCAATCGGTTTTGTATTCTTCGAGTTAATGAGGAACAAAAAACAACCAAATTTCAGAAAATTTCAGATGGCTATAACTCTAAAACCTTTTGGACGATTATGCTCATAAACGAACTCAAATGTCGCATTCTGATGCACAACCAAACCTCAAATTTTCAAGCCGCTATCTCTTTTCGTTCTCAGGTTATCGTGACAACAAAAATATTTTTCAATAATTTTTTAATAATTTTCTAGCGATACGATTCTCACAAAATTTCACAAACGTGCTTAGGTCTATATTCTACAACTATTCACCAAGTTTAAATTCGATCGGATTCATTTTGGTTGAAAACAAAATTATTACTCGGAAACCATTGGGCCGATTATACCCATTAACGAACTTGTCCGTCGTATTTGGATGCGCCACCTACTCTGAAAATTTCAAGTCGCTAGCTCTCTCCGTTCTAAAGTTATCGTGGCAACGGACGGCACCACAGAATTAAATTTCACATTTGGGCAAAACTATAACGCGTATGTTCCCCAGAACATACGCGCAAAAAGTGGCAAAGCTGTTTGTTGACAAGATGTACGTGAGATTTTCTAGTTTGTGCATTTGTTGCAAATGGCAATAATTTTCGTTTTAGCAGAACACTAATGTATTGTTATACTAAGAATAAATATAACGCCCATGTGAAGATAAGTTTCAGTTTCAGCTGCTCATTGTTCCGTAAAGATGGTAAGTATTCTTGTTGATATCTTTCTTGCAAAAATTCATAGATTAGCAATTGATCTCCTGTTTGCAAAAAATCTTCCACAAAGACCCCTCCATCCTGTAAACTTGGAATGATATCCGTAAAATATTTCCTAGCAAACATATTACTATGTTCGCTTATGTGTTGATCATTTATCAGTATCGGATTTCAAATCTAACGCTCTCTGTCTATAGGATCATCTGAACAAAAAGGCTGTGCCTCAATCATCTCAAGTGATTCATTCATACAATGGGCATGACTATGTCAGGAAATTCCAGCCTTAAAATCAACCATCACCATCTAATAATTCTCAGATGATGAACTCACACAATGACGATCTCTGGCGATTCCAGCCTAAAATTCACTGTGATATTAATTATAGCACCCAATAGTCGAATTTAAGCGAGCAATTGGAACAGAGCGTATAGGACCAATCCCTTGCTATTATAACCGATCGGTTATGTTTAGGAAGAGATTGGTCTTAACCACTCTGCTCCAGTTACTCGCTTAAATTCGACTATTGTAAATAACGTGAATAGTTTACTGAGGAGCATTTTTTTAGGAACGATAAGGGATATACCAGGATTATACATTAACTTAATTCTGATAGAACCAACCTATTAAGATCTTCCTGACCAAATTGATCAGAAATATTTATATTTCAAAACTCATCTTCTATTACTTGATATGTAAAAATGATACTTGTTTCTTTTTTCAATAAAGTGTGATATTGACGGTCATTTCCTGCATTGATGGATTCTACCTGATTTTTACTGTGGATGCCTCTTCCCCTCCTTAGATGAATCAGTGTTATTGTGATTTAGTGAAGTGACAATTCTGATCATAATGATATTTGAAAGACAACACAAATATTTTTTTATCTTTAATTCATAAACATCAAACTGTAATAGACATTTGATTCAGATAATTGTTGGGGAATTTGGTAGTTATATCTCCAAGAACTTGAAATAACGTAAATCAAATTCCAATTTGGATTCTAATTTTGGAATAATCTAAGACTTGTGGTTGGTCAATAATTTTGTTTGTTTCATTGAATTGTGTCATGGATTTTAATTTATCTAAAAGCAAAATGTACTTACAGTAGAAACCGGTTATAACGCCTAAAGGGTAAGGTCCTGGTGAGATCCCTACACCTACATAGTACATTGCTTATAACGACTATCGGATATAGCGTCCTAAACATGCAGTACTTTCGATCTCGCTATAACCGATTTCTACTGAATTTGTGCTAGAAAACTGCTACCTAAATTATATTCACATTCGAAAAGGTGTAAGGCATTTATGTACTTGTTTTATTCTTTAATGGAATATTTAATACTTATGCAATTGTAAAAATTATTTTAATAAAGAAATTATTGTTTATAAAGCTTTGTTTCATTTTGAAGAATATTTCTTTTCGAACACAGAATGATATAAATTCCGAAAATTAAAAAAAAAAACGAACCACAGAGCACCATTCCAATTCTTTTGTAAAATGACATATTTTTCAACAAGCGGACACCCCCTAGAACCATAATGGAATAACCCCCACTTATATTGTCTCTCTCTAATCTATTGTATAAATGTCACTACTGTTGCACACAGTTTACAAATTACAAGGCAGGTGGCACTTCTTATGTGTGATGTAACGTGTAATTTAATGCGTAATGTAAGGCGAATTCTCCGTGTGGACGGTAGACGAGTGTTACATGCAATGCTCGTAGTACCGTCCACGCGGATAATTCGCCTTACATTACGCGTTATATTACACCCGTCTGGACCCGGCATAACACGAAATGCAAGGCGTAATGTAAGGCGAATTCTCCGTGTGGACGGTAGACGAGCGTTACATGCAATGCTCGTAATACCGTCCACAGGGAGAATTCGCCTTATATTACGCGTTCCATTACACCCGTCTGGACCCGGCATAACACGTAATGCAAGGCGTAATGTAAGGCGAATTCTCCGTGTGGACGGTAGACGAGCGTTACATGCAATAGACGAGCGTTACATGCAATGCTCGTAGTACCGTCCACACGGCGAATTCGCCTTATATTACGCGTTACATTACACCCGTCTGGACCCGGCATAACACGTAATGCAAGGCGTAATGTAAGGCGAATTCTCCGTGTGGACGGTACACGAGCGTTACATGTAAGAATAATAGTGTCTTTATTGGCAAACCAGAACAAAATTACACTTGGGGCGAAGTCTAGCGTAAGCTACTCCACTCAACCCCTGACAAAATAAAACAAGAAAAAAACAAAAAATATATGAAAAAGAGAAAATATCAACACAAATGAACAAAATTAATGAATTATAAAGCGAACTGAACTGAATATATGTAGCAAAAAAAAAGAAATAAAAAATATCAAATCCTGGTTCACAAACAGCTTCTTTTCCAATACCTTTCTCAAAGAGTTAAGAGAAGTTCTTTCGCACGTAAACAAAAATTCATTGTCAAGTTTCACCACATTAAAGGTGAAAGAGCGCTGAAACATAGCTGAACCAAATCGAGGAGGCAACATCGTGGACATCCCGTCTGAAGACCAACTTGACTGTCAAATTGGGAGGAATACCTGTACTCAAAATTCGATGTACCACAATCGCCATATGAAGCCGGAAAATATTATCGACCCTGAGCCACTCCAAACCATTTATTCGACTAGTAATCCCCCTATTGTACTTTCTCAAAACCAGAACGCAGCGACAGCACGAATTCTGCATTTTCTGCAACCTATATTTTTCGACAGAATCTAGACAACTGTCAACCCGTAACTCAGCTTAGACAACACTAAGGATTCGCAGAGATATTTCCGTGATCTAAAATCCAAAAAAGGCTTTGTCGATACAAATAACGAAGTGCCAGAAAAGAACTCCTCAACAGAAACGAAACATGCTCCCTGAATCTCAGCCGACAATCGAAAAAGATCCCAAGGTTTCTGCAGCAGGTGGAGGATGGAATTTTATCATCACCTATTTTAATGTCAAACTCCGAACTGAGCGTTCTTGCAAAGAAAGGTATATAAAAACATTTTCCTACGTTTATTTTCAAGTTATTTCCCCTGCAATAGTGCATTATTCTGGACAAATCTTCATTAAACCGTTCGACAGCTGCAGAAACAGAAGATGGAAGGAAAGACAGGCGAACCTGCACAATAAAAATAGATGGCAAGGAACCTAACTACTCTATACATATCAGCTATATATATTAAAAACAGCAGAGCACCAATAATGGAACCCTGAGGCACATCTGAAGTTATCGGGTAGTACTCCGAAAACGCATCACGCATCTTAACGCATTGATATCTACCAAAAAATTAAGACCTAAAACATCTCAAAGAAGATTCATCAAAACCAAAATAACCTAACTTAGCACAGAGCAACTCATGGTCAAGGGTATCCAACGCCTTTGCGAAATCTAACAGGGCAAGAATTGAAGCCTGACCCCCATCCAGAGATCTCAGAATGTCATCTGTTATATTTAAAAGAAGAGTAGTTGTGCTGTAACCCCTTCTGAAACCCGACTGGCGGTCAGTAAGAAATCCGTTCTGGGAGGCGTAGTCATACATCTGAACAAACAATACTTCCTCGAGAAGCTTAGACATACCTGGTAACATACTTATCGGTCGAAAATCGGAGAAATCTTTAGGATCAGAAATCTTGGGCAGAGGATTCACAATAGAGCACTTCCAAACATCCGGACAATACCCAGCCTCAAAGCAAACATTGATGATATGAGTCATGAAGGGCAAAATAACACTGAGCGACAATTGAAGCATTCTGGCAGATATACCATCAATCCCCAATACGTTCGAACTAAGATTAAGAACAATAGAACGAATTTTCTCCATAGTTGCAAGTCTGAACGAAAATGTCGCATTTGCATCGAACCTACCAGAACTATAATAGCTAGTTGTATCAGGGCAACCATTCGGAGGGCTGAAGACTGAGCGAAAATAATCATTGAACGCCTGAGGGTCAACAAAGCATTCGGGCACCTTTACAACCGAATCCGCGTGCAATGATCTGAAAGATTTCCAAACAAACTGTGAACCCTGTAATCGGGCCTGGGACATAAAACTGAATTTTGCGTAGACTAGTACAGTACCTATAATGAGCCAAGTTCTATGTAAGCTTAAATCTTGACAAGGCCCTGCCTCTCAACCTCAACATGCCTTTCACAGTGGGAGTTATCCAAGGGGCAAACGGTTTAGAAACTCTCGATTCAACGTATGGTGCATGGTTGTCAAATACTTCCGTAAGATAACGACAAAAGATGGATATCTTCATATCAATATCACCACCATAGAGAACATCATCTATAGATGAACTGGAAAGGTCCGATAAGAAGTCCTGAAGGTCGAAATGACGAAAATCACGATAACGTATTATCCTTGGGGAATTAATTTCTCTTTTCAAATCGATCCAGCAAAATACACCCCTGTGGTCAGACATTGAATGATCAATGACCCCAGAATCAATTACTACTACCAATTCAGGTCTTTCTGAGAATAGTTCATAGTTATATTTATTTGGTATACCATATGTGGCGCTGATGTCTAACTCTCTGGTAGCTTTCATGCTAGCTTGGCGTTATTTTGACATATCAATTCCTTTTCGCAGTTTTTCGCATTCAATGTATCACAATTGCATGAATATTAAGTGCATTATTCATCGACATAACTAATTAGGTTTTCAGTATTGAGATTCAACATTTATTTTAATATTTCATTCAAACTCTCTGTTTGCTATTATTCAACCAATAAGAAAAACAAAATAAATTTTGAGAATCGTCAATAATTTTATAAAATTCAATTATTATTCGTAATTTCTTCTAGAAAGCACCTTTTTCGAGTTATTCAATGTTGAATATTATAAAATGTTTTGTTATGTAATATTCTGTGGATACGCCCGTGAGCCTTGAATCAAGCTATATCCACGATGCCACACTTGCTTCTTTTTCTCAAAGTCCTAGATAATTTATTCTATTCGAGTGACATATGTCAAAACCTGGTACACAGTTTGTCAATGTCGCATGAAAGTGTCGCAAGGAAGTACAGACATAAAGACGTGGACAATTGTCCCATAGAATTCAAATTCTAATGGAGTTTCTGTGAACGTTACCTACTAATTATGATTATTCTGTGGCCACAGATCACCTATTCAATATGAGCATTCTTGGAAATTAAGCTATTTATGGAATTTTCAACAATAGAATGTACGATAATTAAGATTATAGTGAAATATTATTTTCGATAATAATTTATCAATGTACAACTCAAAGATATTCTCACTTAGGAGGGTCAGTATAATTATAATCTTGTTTGTAGCACGCGCGCCAAAGCAGATTGACCCCACGTCAATGCTTTTTTAGCCTTTTTCTTTCATAGCGAAGTCAATCAGCATTCGCGCGCGTGCTATAGACACGATTATGATTATACTGACCCTCCTAAGTTTTCCCAAGGAGATCACTCAGAAGTTCCTAGGAGCTTGTGCCATTAAGGAGAGTCAGTTGCGTTCTTTGTTGACTTTATTACTCTATACTTACGCCAGCACCGGCTCGTTCTATCCACTAAGCTTGAAACACTCATCATACAATTCAAATTAGCCAACGTGAAGACGTGCGCCAAAGAGTACAGACTTTATATTTTTTCAAGTTTCTTTGGCAAATCCGGCTGTTCATACAGTCTGGCTATCGGTTTAACCTAAGATCGAAATAAAAAGAATTGCGGTTATGGCACCCCCTTTAGGAACGCAATTGCTTATGCCTATAGATACTCTTTTATTTCAATTCGGAAACAACGTTATTTCCTCGAAACTGACTTGTCCGTGCACAGAATTCCCATGAATTTTTTTTTAATCTCACAACATCGGCTCAGCACCGAATCCATGAACAGTAGACGTTTACCACTCCCAACACAAGCCATACAATCCAAAAATAGCCACTTCTCCTCTGCGCATGCGCAATGTACTCATGGCTGAAATTCCTCTCAAAATCACACACCTCACACTAAACTTGATTCTTTAACATCAGTGGTTCAGGAGATATCGCAGATTCCATACACGCATGCGCGGACCCTTCCAAGGGTATTCTATGGAGGAATAGCATCCTGCACCTCAAAACCAAGTCCTCTCTGACGAAAACTTCAGCAGTTAAATCCCTTCTTGTCTACTCGCAAAACGAAAAATGCCCGAAAGGGGTAACAGGAATTTAAAAATAGGAAGGGAATTGCTAACGCCTATTCTTCAAATCCGAATGTTATTTAATATAGATCTTCCAAATATATATACAGTGGACTCCCGGTAGTCTGACAAACGTTTTGCAAGACATTGTCGGTCTATCCAATTTGTCAGATTATAGAGTACTAGTACTATTTATAGAGCCCAAGACCCCCTATAGTCCGGAATACTTTGGAAAAAATTACCTTGTAATCCGACAAATTACAGATCGAAATACATATTATATTCAACAGTGATAGGCATGTCGGATTACAAGAGGCGCCAGATAAGACGAGGGCCGGATTACCGAGGGTCCACTGTAGTTATTTATGAATTGGCCCCAGGGCCACATATAGATATTTCAATCCGAAAACAACGCTAAATACCCGAAACTGACTTGTCCGTGCACAGAATTGCCATGAATTTTCTTTTAAAACCGCACAATATCGGCACAGCACCAAATACCGCTAGACGTAAACCACACCCAACATAAGCAATACTACCCAAACAGAGCCACTCATCCTGTGCGCATGCGCAATCTACTTGTATCTGAAAGTACTACCAAAATCAACACCTCACACAAAAATCTGATTTTTCAACAACATTGGTTCAGAAGATATCGCAGTTTCAATCCACGCATGCTCGGACCTTTCCAAGGGGATTCTATGGAGGAATAGCATCCTGCACCTCAAAACTTCAGCTCTCAGACGAAAACCCCAGCAGTTGTAACACTTCTCCTCTGTTTATGCGCATAACGGAAAATGTGCGAATGGGGTAACATGAATATCAAAATTGGCCTCAACTTGGAAACAACGCTATTTCCCCCAAACTGACTAGTGCGTGCACATAATTGCCATGAATTTTCTTTTAAAACCTCACAATATCGGCTCAGCACCAGACCCACGACCGATAGTCCTGCACCACTCCCAACATAACTCATACATAACAGTCACTTGTCCTCTGCGCATGTGCAATCCACTTGTGGTCCTCGCAAAATCACACACCTCACACAAAACTCCAATTCTCCAACACAATTGGTTCAGGAGATATCGCATTTTGAATCCACGCATGCGTGGATCCTCACCCGGGTTGTTCTATGGAGGAATATCATCCTCTACCTCGAAACCCCTATCCTCTCAGACGAAAACTCCAGCAGTTAAATCACTCCTCATCTGCGCATGCGATAACGAAAAATGCCCCGGAAGGGGCAGCATGAACTTCAAAAATATTCAAGCAAATATTCCGCAAAATAGTAGTAATTTTTTGAATTTTTTCAAGTCTTGTGATCCTCACGAAATTTTGAAAAAGTGTTTGCTTCGGTCTTTGGCATCTAACTACTCAGTTTCAATTAGATCAGTATTTTTAGAGTTATTGTGAAAACAAAACTTAAAATTTTTTAAATTTTTTTTGCCAGTTTATAGCCATCCGACCAATACAAAACTTCGCATGCATTTCAAGGTCATGATTCTACAATTTAATTCTAAATTTCAGATAGATTGAGTGATCGGTTCCGGATATATTCATAAAAAATGTTCTAACTAAGTGTGGATTCATGCAGCATCAAATAACAATTATCAAGTAAAAAGTATCAAATAACAATTATGAATTACCACGTACAAAAATGCAGCATTCATGCACTCAAATTAACAATTAAGAAATAAAAACCCACAAGTCAAAGATCGGAGGTATTAATTTTTCAAAATAACCTTGTTCCCCCTATATTTGAAAACAAGTGTTTAAAATTCATTTTTCCAATGTTATAACACGGAACCCACATAAATACACACCAAATAAATTGAATATTTTACAAAGTAAGGTTATATTTACATCATCGGACTGTCTAATCTGCGTACAGCTGCGCACGAGTTGCGTACAAGTACGAAATCTCGTTCAATTAAAGTAGAAAGTTAAAAGTTGGCGAACTCCTACTTGCTATTTGTTAATTGATAATTGTTACTTGGCTGCATGAACACTCTCATTCAGATATATGAAGTTCAACTTTTACTAACTATTTTTAATTGTTAATTGTTACTCGATACTCGTTAATTTGGGCTGCATGAAACACACTAAAAATGGCCATAACTCCGAAACCCCACGGTGGATTTCGCTTATTAACGAACTTAACTGAGTTATTTACGCAAAGAGGCAAAGAGTATAAATGCGGCAACATACAATCCCAAATAAATTTAGACATAGAAACTTTCATTAAAATCATAGTTTGGTTTTAAAAATATCATATTATGTGTACTCCTACAAACAAAAAAACTACAAACATATAAATGGATGTGCCAAGGGATCACAACTTAGCCATTCACTAGCACAATACTGTATGCTGTATGGACTACATATTAGATAAAACTACCAAAATTGAGTTATAAAACATCATTCATAAAAAATTTGTAGACGATATCATTATGGCAATAAAAGCAATAAATTGAAGAACTTCTACGATCATTTAATATTCTCCAACGCAATAGATGAAAATTAACTATGAAATCAAGAGAAATGGGTGCCATTTCTGGATACTAATGTTATAAGGAGAGAAAAAGAAGATATAATATAATATTGCCGCAGAAAACCATAAGCAACAAACATAACAATACATTACACGCCAGATCATAGTATTAATATTGAAATAAATACAGTATACAAAATGCAATAGAGAATAAAGAAATTATGTCAAGAATCATTGAAGAGAAAATAATTTAAAAATACTACAAAAGACACTCCAACCAAATCTATAAATGAAATAATGAATCTGCAACCCAACATACAAGCAGAAATTGAAGGACAACATGAAGTAAAATAGAAACGAAAATAATTTGCTGCTTAGTACCAAAGACAGAACAACTATCAGACAAAATAATGCGATAATTTAGAGATGAAAAAATGAATATGACAAAGAGTTATAAACATCCGATTGGTACATTTTTAACAAAGATGAAAGAAAATTAAAAAAGCACTGACGTGAAGTCAGTACTCTTTGGCACCCGTGTTCACGTTGGCTAATTTGAATTGATTGATGAGTGTTTCAAGCTCCGTGGATAGACCGAGCTGGAGATCTACCCAGAGGGTAGTGCACACCATTCACTGTCGGGTCAAGCTTAGATACAGCACTGTTAGTTTTTGACCCGACAGTGAATGGTGTCCACTAGCCTCTGGGTAGATCTCCGGCTCGGTCTATCCACTGAGCTTGAAACACTCATCAATCAATTCAAATTAGCCAACGTGCACACGCGCGCCAAAGGGTACTGAATTCACATCAGTGCTTTTTGCGCGTATGTTCTGGGGAACATCGCGTTATAGTTTTGCCCAAATGTCTGTAACTTTCAAATTTTTTGACGAAAATGGTCTCAAACGATTTGGTTCGACTCCCCAATGAAGAATTCGAGGTCAAATTTGATTCTGTCCGTCCGGCAGGCCGTTGCCACGATAACTTGAGAACGAAAAGAGCTAGCGACTTGAAATTTTCAGGGTGGGTGGCGCATCCCAATACGACGGACAAGTTCGTTAATGGGCATAATCGGTACAGTGGTTTCCGAGTAATAATTTTGTTTTCAACCAATATAAATCCGATCAATTTGAAACTTGGTGAGTAGTTGTAGAATATGAACCTAAGCACGTTTGTGAAATTTTGTGCGAATCGTATGGCTAGAAAATTTAAAAAAATTATTGAAAAAAAAAATATTTTTGTTGTCACGATAACTTCAGAACGGAAAGAGATAGCGGCTTGAAGTTCTCAGGTTAGGATGTGCACCAGAACGCGACATTTCAGTTTTTTTATGAGCATAATCGGCCAAACGGTTTTAGAGTTATAACCATCTGAAATTTTCTGAAATTTGGTGGTTTTTTGTTCCTCATTAACTCGAAAAATACTGAACCGATTGAATTCAAACATGGTTATTAGTTGTAGAATGCCAACGCAGGAATGTTTGCAAAATTTGGTGAGGATAGCATTTGTAGAAAATTTTTAATAAATCATTGAAAAAAAAAAAAAAATTCTATATATCAGTAACTAATCGTTTGAAATTGCCGAAATTTTGCAAGGGCCTTCATAACCTACATAACTCTACTGCCAAGTTTCAAGTTTTAATACGATCGGTTAGATATTTTTGGAGATTCGAGCATTCTTGTGTGAGTTCAGTAGATGGGTGACCGTTGCCTCGATAATTTTCGAACGAAAGGAGATAGGGACTTGCAATTTTCAGGGTAGGTTGCGTATCCGAAAGGGAGAGTTGAGTTCGTTTTTGGGCATAATCGGTCTAACGGTTTCCGAGTTATACCCACCTGGAATATTATTTCCTTGATAACTCAAAAAATAAATATTCGATCGAATTGAAGCTTGGTAACTAGTAGTATAAAATGAACATAAAGACGTGTTTAAAATTTTGTAAGAACCGTACCCTTAGAAAATTTGAAAAAAATGACGGAAATTTTTTTTTTAAGAACCGTAGGTAAGCACTGACGTGAAGTCAGAAGATTTGCGCGTATGCTCTATTGTCCATTCTTCTGTATTGGACACCCTTAATCGGATTTACCATGGTAAATTATGTTGTCCATTCTACTGTATTGGACTCTTAATTCGAATTTACCATGGTAAATTCGGATTAAGAGTGTCCATATCAATAAAAAATGGACTGAGCTAAAATAACCTTCAAAAGACGTGTGCAATATTCAAGATGACATAACAGACATGGTTTTTGTGTCGGGTTGAATCCAAGCTTAGATAAAGTACAAGCGCTCTTTGCATGAAAATCATGAGTGCTGTCAGATATATTCCCAGGGTGGACAGTTTTAAGATGTTCTGACGACTTTGCTGGCTTCAAGCTTCCATTAGTAAGCACTTTACCGCATATGAAGCACTGCGGCTTTTGAGTACTACAAAATTTTCTAATCAATAAATGTTGAGAGATAACTGACCTACCACGGACCCCTGACACTCATGCCACGGACCCCCAAGGGGTCCATGGACCCCACTTTAAGAAACCCTGTTCTACACCATTGGTTCAGGAGATATCGCATGCGCGGACATTCCCAAAGGGATTCTGTGAAGTAATAGCATCCTGCAGCTCAAAACCCCAATCCTCTCAGACGAAAACTCCAGCAGTTAATTCACTTATCGTCAGCTCATGCGCATAACGAAAAATGCCCGTAAGGGGTAACATGAATTTCAAAATTAGCCCCAGGGCCACGGTACATTTCAACTCGGAAACAACGATACTTCCCCCAAACTGACTTGTCCGTGTACTGAATTGCCATGAATATAGTTTTAAAACATCTTAATACCGGCACAGCACCAGACCCATGACCGATAGTCCTAAACCACTCCAACATAACCAATACAACGCAAATAAAGTCACTTCTCCTCTGCGCATGCGCTGTCTACTCGCGGCTGAAAGTCCTCCCAAAATCACACACCACTCTGATTCTTCAACACCGTTGGTTCAGGAGATATCGCATCTTCAATCCACGCATGCGTGGACACTCCCGAGGGGATTCTGTGACGTAATAGCATCGTGTACCTCAAAACCCCAATCTTCTCAGACGAAAACTCTCGCAGTTGATTGACTTATCGCCGGCTCATGCGCATAACGAAAAATGCCCGTAAGGGGTAACATGAATTTCAAAATTATCCCCAGAGCCAAGGAACGGACACTTCAACTAGGAAATAACGCTACTTCCCCCAAACTGACTTGTCCGTGCACTTAATTGCCATGAATATTGTTTTAAAACCTCACAATATCGGCTCAGCACAAGACCCATGACCGAAAGTCCTAAACCACTCCCAACATAACCCATACAACCCAAAAACAGTCACTTCTCCTCTGCGCATGCGCAATCTACTTGCGGCTGAAAGTCATCTCAAAATCACACACCTTACAAAAAACTCCGATTGTCCAACACTAGTGGTTCAGGAGATATCGCATCTTGAATCCACGCAAGCGCGGACCCTCACCAGGGGATTCTGTGCAGGAATAGCATCCTCCACCCCAAAACCCCAATCCTCTCTGACGAAAACTCCAGTAGTTAAATCACTTCTCGTCTGCGCATGCGCATAACGAAAAGGGCTCGGAAAGGCAGCATGAACTTCAAAGAAATAGGTTTCGGAATTTCAAGCAAAATATTCCGCAAAATAAGAGTAATTTTTTTAATTTTTTCATGTCACGTGATCCTCAAGAAATTTTGCAAAACTGTTTGCCTTGGTCTTTTGCATCTAACTACTAAGTTTCAATTCAATCAGATAAGTATTTTTCGAGTTATCCTGGAAACAAAATTTTGAAATTTTTGAAATTTTTATTTGCCACTTTATGGCCATCCGATCGGTAGAAAACTTCACATACATATAAAGGGCATGATTCTACACATTGATGCCAAATTTCAGATAGATCGGACTGATCGATTGCAGAAATATTCATAAAAAACGTTTTCACTAAAAACGGCCTTAACTCCGAAACCGCTTGGTGGATTTCGCCCGTTAACGAACTTGTCCGAGATCTTTGCGCTCTAAACCTACCCTGCAAATTACAATCCTCTAACTCCATTCTTTCGAGAGTTATCGTGCTAACGGCCGGACCGGACGGACAGAATTGAATTTGACCCCGGATTATTCATCAGTGAGTCGATCTGAATCGTTTGAGACCATTTTCGGAAAAAAAATCGAAAAATACAGACATTGTGACGAAATGATAGCACGCTGATCTTTGAAAAATCAAATGATATCTACAAAATATAATGAAGGGAATGCGAGAAAATATAATTAGGTCAGACATAACAACTTTTGAGAATTAGAATAGTTGGACACAAAAGAGATATACAAAATCAGCCATAAAGATGAGCATTAGCTAAACAAGGCATAGTAAAAATCATAGAATCAATTCCGAAGAGACAACATTAGTGAAGACAGATAGGAACAACAAAAAAAAAAAAAGCACTGACGTGTAGTCAGTACTCTTTGGCGCGCGTGTTCACGGTGGCTAATTTGAATTGAATGATGAGTACTTCAAGCTCAGTGGATAGAGCGAGCCGAAGATCTACCCAAAGGATAGTGGACACCATTCACTGTCGGTTCAAAAATTAACAGTGCTGTATCTAAGCTGCCATCAGGATTGATTAACAAAGTTGGAAAAGAACAAAAGTGACTCTCCTTAGTCGCACAAGCTCCTAGAAGATTTGGGAGGGTCAGTATAATCCTAATCATGTTAATCGCACGCGCGCAAAAGCAGATTGACTTAACAATGAAAGAAAAAGTGTAAAAAGTCAATCTGCTTTGGCGCGCGTGCGATTAACATGATTAGGATTATACTGACCCTCCCAAATCTTCTAGGAGCTTGTGCGACTAAGGAGAGTCACTTTTGTTCTTTTCCAACTTTGTTTATCAATCCTGATGGCAGCTTAGATACAGCACTGTTAATTTTTGAACCGACAGTGAATGGTGTCCACTATCCTTTGGGTAGATCTTCGGCTTGCTCTATCCACTGAGCTTGAAGTACTCATCATTCAATTCAAATTAGCCACCGTGAACACGCGCGCCAAGGAGTACTGACTACACGTCAGTGCTTTTTTTTTTCAAGTTCCTTTAACAAATATAGCTATCAATACAGTTCGGCTGTTAGCTTTACCATAGATCGAAAAAAAATGCGGTTGTGGGACCTCCGTTTGAAACGCAATTGCCTCTTCTCCAAATCCGAACGTATTTTAATATACATCTACCGAATATAGTTATTTATAAATTCGCCTCAGGGCCACCATACAGACATTTCAACTAGGAAACAACGCTATTTCCCCCAAACTGACTTGTGTCCGTGCACTGAGTTGAGATGAATATTCTTTTAAAACCTCACAATATCGGCTCATTACTTCCAACATAACCCAAACAACCCAAAACCATTCACTTCTCATCTGCGCAAGCGCAATATACTCGTGGCTGCAAGTCCTCCCAAAATTACACACCTCACAAAAACTCCGATTCTCCAACACTAGTGGTTCAGGAGATATCACTTCTTGAATCTACGCATACGCAGACCCTCACCAGGGGATTCTATAGAGGAATAGCATCCGCCACCCCAAAATCCCAATCTCTCTGACGAAAGCACCAGCAGTTAAATCACTGATGGTCTGCTCATGCGCATAACGAAAAATGCCCGTAAGGGGTAACATCAATTTCGAAATTAGCCCCAGGGCCACGATTCGGACACTTTAACTCGGAAACAACGCTACATCCCCCAATCTGACTTGTCCTTGCACTGAATTGCCATGAATATTCTTTTAAAACCTCACAATATCGGGTCAGCACTCCCAACATAACCCATACAACCCAAAAATAGTCACTTCTCTTCTGCGCATGCGCTATCTACTTGCGGATGCAAGTCCTCCCAAAATCACACACCTTACAAAAAACTCCTATTCTCCAACACTAGTGGTTCAGCAGATATTGCATCTTGAATCCACGCATGCGCAGACCCTCACCAGTGGATTCTATGGAGGAATAGCATCCGCCCTCCAAAATCCCAATCCTCTCTGATGAAAATACCAGCAGTTAAATCACTGAAGATCTGCTCATGCGCATAACGAAATATGCCCGTAAGGGGTACCATCGATTTCAAAATTAGCCCCAGGGCCACGGTACGAACACTTCAATTCGGAAACAACGCTACATCCCCCAAACTGACTTGTCCGTGCACTGAATTGCCATGAATATACTTTTAAAACCTCACAATATTAGCTCAGCACTCCCGACATAACCCATATAACCCAAAAAAAGTCACTTCTCTTCTGCGCATGCGCAATCTACTTGCGGCTGAAAGTCCTCCCAAAATCACACACCTTACAAAAAACTCCGATTCTCCAACACTAGTGGTTCAGGAGATATCGCTTCTTGAATCCACGCATGCGCAGACGCTCACCAGGGGATTCTGTAGAGGAATAGCATCCGCCACCCCAAAACCCCAATCCTCTCTGACGAAAACTTCAGCAGTTAAATCACTGATGGTCTGCTCATGCGCATAACGAAAAATGCCCGTAAGGGGTAACATCAATTTCAAAATTGGCCCCAGGGCCACGGTATGCACACTTCAACTCGGAAACAACGGTACTTCCCCCAAACTGACTAGTGTCCGAGCACTGAATTGCTATGAATATTCTTTTAAAACCTCAAAATATCGACTCAGCACTCCCAACATAACCCATCCAACCCAAAAACAGTCACTTCTCTTCTGCGCATGCGCAATCTACTCGCGGCTAAAAGTCCTTTCAAAATAACACACCTTACAAAAAACTCCGATTCTCCAACACTAGTGGTTCGGAAGATATCGCATCTTTAATCTACGCATGCGCAGACCCTCATCAGGGATCTGGATTCTATGGAGGAATAGCATCCGCCACCCCAAAACCCCAATCCTCTCTGACGAAAACTACAGCAGTTAAATGACTTCTCTTCTGCGCTTGCGCACAACGAAAAATGCCCGGAAAGGGCAGCATGAACCTCAAAAAAAAAGGTTTCGGCATTTTAAGCAAAGTATTCCGCAAATTAGTAGTAATTTTTTTAATTTTTTCATGTCACGTGATCTTCACGAAATTTTGCAAAAGTGTTTGCATTGGTCTTTTGCATCTAACTACTGAGTTTCAATTCAATCAGATCAGTATTTTTCGAGTTATCCTGAAAACAAAATTTAAAAATTTTTCAAATTTTTTTTTGCCACTTTAGGGCCGTCCGATCAAAACAAAACTTCGCAGGCATATAAACGTCATGATTCTACAATTTGATGCCAAATTTCAGAAAGATCGAGTGATTGGTTCCGGAAATATTCATTAAAAACGTTTTGAGTAAAAACGGCCTAAACTCCGAAACCGCTCGGTGGATTTCGCCCGTTAACAAACTTGTCCGAGATATTTACGCTACAAAACTACCCTGCAAATTTCAACGCTCTAAGACATTCCGTTCGAGAGTTATCGTGCTAACGGCCGGCCGGACCGGACGGACAGAATTGAATTTGACCTCGAATTCTTCATCAGGAAGTCGAACCTAATCGTTTGAGACCATTTTCGAAAAAAAATTCGAAAAATACAGACATTGTGACGAAATGATAGCACGCTGTTCCTTGCGGAACACGCGCGCAAAAAGAACTGACGTGAAGTCAGTACTCTTTGGCGCGCGTGTTCACGGTGGCTAATTTGAATTGAGAGATGAGTACTACTTTTTGGGTAGATCTTCGGCTCGCTCTATCCACTGAGCTTGAAGTACTCATCATTAAATTCAAATTAGCCACCGTGAACACGCGCGCCAAAGAGTACTGACTCCAGGTCAGTGCTTTTTTTCAAGTTCCTTCAACAAATATAGCTATCGATACAGTTTGGCTGTTGCTTTACCGTAGATCGAAAAAAATTGCGGTTATGGGACCTCCGTTAGGAACGCAATTGCCTCTTGTCCAAATCCGAACGTATTTTAATATAGATCTACCGAATATAGTTATTTTTAAATTCGCCTCAGACATTTCAACTAGGCGACAACGCTATTTTCCCCAAACTGACTTGTGCCCGTGCACTGAATTGACATAAATATTCTTTTAAAACCTCACAATATCGGCTCATTACTCCCAGCATAACCCATACCACCCAACAGTCACTTCTCGTCTGCGCATGCGCAATATACTTGTGGCTGCAAGTCCTCTCAAAATTACACACCTCAAAAAACTCCGATTCTCCAACACTAGTGGTTCAGGAGATATCGCTTCTTGAATCCACGCATGCGCAGACCCTCACCAGGGGATTCTATGGAGGAATAGCATCTGCATCCCCAAAACCTCAATCCTCTTTGACGAAAACACCTGCAGTTAAATCACTGATGGTCTGCTCATGCGCATTACAAAAAATGCCCGTAAGAGGTAACATCGATTTCAAAATTAGCCCCAGGGCCACGGTATGGACACTTTAACTCGGAAACAACGCTACATCCCCCAAACTGACTTATCCGTACACTAAATGTACTAAATGCACTAAATATCCTTTTAAAACCCCACAATATTGGCTCAGCACTCCCAACATAACCCGTACAACCCAAAAATAGTCACTTCTCTTCTGCGCATGTGCAATCTACTTGCGGCTGAAAGTCCTCCCAAAATCACACACCTTACAAAAAACTCCGATTCTCCAACACTAGTGGTTCAGGAGATATCGTATCTTGAATCCACGCATGCGCAGACCCTCACCAGGGGATTCTATAGAGGAATAGCATCCACCACCCCAAAACCCCAATCCTCTCTGACAAAAACACCAGCAGTTGAATCACTGATGGTCTGCTCATGCGCATAACGAAAAATGCCCGTAAGGGGTAACATCAATATCAAAATTAGCCCCAGGGCCACGGAATGCGCACTTCAACTCGGAAACCACGCTATTTCCCCCAAACTTGTGTCCGTGCACTGAATTGACATGAATATTCATTTAAAACCTCACAATATTGGCCCAGCACTCCCGACATAACCCGTACAACCCAAAGACAGTCACTTCTTTTCTGCGCATGCGCAATCTACTCGCGGCTAAAAGTCCTCTCAAAATCACACACCTTACAAAACACGCCGATTCTCCAACGCAAGTGGTTCGGGAGATATCGCATCTTCAATCCACGCATGCGCAGACCCTCATCAAGGATCTGGATTCTATGGAGGAATAGCATCCGCCACCGCAAAACCCCAATCCTCTCTGATGAAAACTACAGCAGTTAAATGACTTCGCATCTGCGCATAACGAAAAATGCCCGGAAAGGGCAGCATGAACCTCAAAAACGTAGGTTTCAGCATTAAAAGCAAAGTATTCCGCAAAATAGTAGTAATTTTTTTATTTTTTTCATTTAGGAGTCGAACCCAATCGTTTGAGACCATTTTCGAAAAAAAATTCGAAAAATACAGACATTGTGATGAAATGATAGCACGCTGTTCCTTGCGGAACACGCGCGCAAAAACATATTTTCCAGAAAATGTATCACATAAACAATGAACCAAATCTAATGAACAAAAGACAGATTGAAATTCGTTACAGTTGAAGATGGAAGTAACAAGGAGACATATATGAGAACAATGGATGAATACGAGGGAGGTAGACTGACCATGGAAGAAGATGAACTTTGACAAACAAATGACATAAGATGTCATTTTATGTATTGTTCCTTTTTTAGTTTAACCTGAAGATGAATAAAATTTTATTCGAAAGCGTGATCAAATCACAAAAATGAGATTTTCTTCCTTAAATCCAGTCTAGTGGTCCCGAAGACGTTATTCTGTATATATAAATGGCTGAAGTTTGACCATGAAATATACTGGAACAGTAGTTACTCCATGAAGATAATTTTGATTGAATTAAAAATCGTAATTTTACATAAAAGAATTAATTTTTAGGTAATCTGTTAAAAAATGTTAATTTCTATGATTCGAGAATGCTATCTGCAGTGGATTGATTCGCAATATTCCGAAATCTAATCGCAATGAGGCTTCGTTGTGAAAGATTAGATCTTCTAGCCCGCGGCATAGTAAACACTGAAAAATTCATCAATCACATATTTCAAAATGACACAAATAGACACAAAAACCTCACAAGTAGATCTTCGAAGGCAACTTACCGTTTGAAAATCATGATCGGATATAGAATTCCACATAATTACGAAGGAATACATCTGCAAATCAAACATTCTGTCCAAAATTACCCATGCTCGTATAATGAAAACTACAAATAATCTTTTCACAATGTGTATACTTCATCAAACTGAACCAGCATACAACGTGTTTATTCTTGTCCGTGTTGTGATTCTGTCATGTATCAGATCGGGCGTTGAATACGAATTCGAATTAACATTTTATCCTCGTGAATGTTTCCGATATTTTAATAGTTATTCATTCTGCTATTCGGGGTAGATAGAAATCCAACAAATCAAAGATAATAAAAATCGGTCCAGCCATTCTAATAAATGTTGTAACTAACTTGACTTGGTTTTTATATAAGAAGATATTCGATGATAAATCATGAAAATCATGAAAAAATGTTTATGATCAAACTGAACAAAATTGACCCTTTTTTTTTATTTAATGTATTAAGTAAAGCTTTTAAGCTTTAAAGACAGAAGTTATTGAACCGGAATTCAATGTTAACTTAATACATTAAACAAAAAATTTGTCAATTTTGTTCAGTTTGATCATAAACATTAGAATTTTTGAGGTAATTAGTTCAAATCATTTATTACGACAAAAAAAACTAACAATTTATAAATAAATTCTAGAAATGGACATGACACGGTACTGACATTTAATAAATAAATTCTAGAAATGGACATGGTACTGACATTTAAGTGATAAATGGTAAGTTTTCTGTAAGTGGCAAGTTATATTATATGAAAATAATGTTGAAATATGTTCATAATTTTCCGATAAGCACAAAAATTTCATAAATTGATTATTAATTAATGACCTATGAGAACAAACAATACAGGACATTGAATATCACAGTTAGAACGGAATCACCCAAATATCTTTACAAAATGTATTAATTTTCGACATCAGAAATATGTTTTAGTTTAATTGAATGAACATATGCGCACTTCCTCCAATGCGCAATAGCACAAAACGAGGTCACGGAGTTGCATCAAGTCAAGAACATAATTTCTCTAAATATTATATTAAATAGTATAAAACACTTACCTTCACTCCTGTGGTAACTTCGACTACTTCTCTCATGGACCAGTCTTCCGTGGATTTGAAGCGTTCATCGAAAATACTGACCAACGTAGTCGTCGATAAACATAACCTACATACATTATCCAAGTCTTCGAAACCATAATTGGTTTCAGTCATTTTAATAATACTGCACAAACGTTCCTTGTATTCGATGCTTTACAAAGATTGTGGATTACTTCAATATGAATCCATCAAACGATTTCAGTAACACATTTTCTGGCGCACATAACAGAACTCCTAACCTTGCTTCCAATGGAACTGAGTGCGGAGTGGGGACGTTAGACAGGCTGCTTTTATATCAACCCATCCCACCACTACCACGTCGACGTCGCGTGTCGCGTCAGCTTCGGGCGTCAGAGAAATGGAGGGAAAGAATAGTATATATGAACTACAGTTTGTTTGGTATGATACTGAACTACTACTTGAGATGTAAAGAGGATTGAAGAAGAAAACTCTGGAAAGTAGGTATATCGAAAAAATATTTCAGTGCGGTAATTATTTTATATGACCCATATGCCATATCATATGACCATTTTGATTTTACAGGTATACATTAACTACATTATGAATTTTTTCTTTCATTTCATCTCGGAAGATGAAAATATAATTTACAAAACATGTGCCAGACCAGACCACAAAATTTGTAGTGGATAAGAGTGTAGTTCCTCGTGAAGTGTTTATCATAGATATTTCAAGCTAAAAGAACATTTGAGGTTTGTTGATTAATTTTTCCTATTGAGCAATTTGTTACATCTAATAATCAAAGCATCCGATTTCCTAAATAGAGTTTAAGAATCGTAAAATTTAGTTTGACTATCTGGATAATATAAGTTACATTACAGCAAATTTTCAATAGAATAACTTTCTTTGAGAAACAAAAGGAACGTTTGATGAAATGTTGGTACTCAAATAACATATACGTGGATCCAAAAGATTCCCAGAAATCAAAAATTGTAGCCGAGAGACTTAGGTCGAGGTATCAGGAGCATATGATGCGGAGGAGGTTATACATTATTCTGTAGTCTATATCGATATACGATATACTGTTCATTAGTTCATTGCTCAGAACCTCACCTCATACGAAATTAAGTAGACTGGCAGAGAATTGACTTATTTACATTATTATTATTTCCTACTTATTTATTAATATTAATTATTTATTAATTATTAGTTTTTGACATGAATCATCATAGTCATTTCGGGATGTTCTGGGTTTTGTTCGAATATTAACTTCACGGAGTAGAGTAGAGTTTTTGAAGGTTTGACAAGATTTATTCTGGAGTTTACTCTGACAGTGACAGAAGGTGCCAATATAGGAATATAGGTTATGTTGGTTTAAGAAAAAACCTATTATTATTGTTTTCTTCACATATATGCAACTCGCGTGAGCAATATCAAAACTATTAAATTACCTCACAGAACATTCATAAAACAGTAGGGCAAAGATACGAGATTTTCCGCCCCATGAGTTATGTCAATTTCGACAGGAGTAAAATGAACTCCGAGTCGAATAGTCCGACTTTTCGAACGACAGACATAGAGTAAAATTTACTCAACTCAACGGACTTGTGTCCGTTTTCGGACACAATTTGGTAAATATTACTCTATACGGAGTTAATATTCGAACGCAACCCTAGGGAACAACATGCATTTTACCGAAATGTGTGTAATTTTCGAATTTTTGGCCGAAAATGGTCTCAAACTAATAGGTTCGATTCACTGATGAAGAATTCGAGGTCAAATTCGATTCTGTACGGCCCGCCGGCCTTCCGTTGGAACGAAAAGAGATAGAAACCTGCAATTTTCAGGTTAGGTTGCACATTCTAATCCAACAGTTAAGTTCGTTAATGGACATAATCGACCAAACAGTTTCAGAGTTATACCTATCTGTAATATTGTTTCCTCAATAACTCAAAAAATAGGGATCCGATCGAACTGAAACTTGGTAATTGCTTGTAGAATCCCGATGCGTAAATTTTTGCAAATTTTTGTATCACTAAAAAAAAAAATTCTTAAAAAATTCTATATTTCAGAATAGCAATTATTATGACAATAAAATGGTATCTACTTCTTTTGAAATATCAAATCATGTCAATCTCAGAATTGGAACATCTCGATGCCCGAGATGGTAGCGGACTCGCCTGCCACGCCGCATATCCGAGTTCAAATCCGCGCTGATTAAGTTAACTATGTTATTTATTAAAAAAACCAAATTTGTAGAAGTATTTCTTCTTGGAGGAATTACTACATATGGTCCAATTCTCATTCCCAATCACTAGCAGGTTATGAAATATGTAGTAGATATTAAGTAATTCTTGTCTATGGAAAAATTACAGTTTACCATCTAGTCCAACATAGACTCAAGGTCAATAGAGTATACTGATCAATGAACTCTATAATAACGTGCGTTCAAAAAAATTCGTGGTCAAGTAGGCTATGTAATTTGGAACGTCAATTCTGAACGTAGTTCAGACATTGCAAGTTTTAAAATTCTATAGCCTACTTGACCACGAATTTTTTTTGAACGCACGTTACATAACTGGAAGGGACGTAGAAAGCAGGTATGTACCTTCAATAAGTCAGGTATGCGCAGCAGACGCCGAACCGAACGATATTATATAGTTTGGTATTTCTGTGTTTGGCGATTCAAGTTCATCTCCGAGCCACCTGGTGGCGAATTCTGAAGCTTCCTACGTAGGGGAATGGAGTTTGTTTTGCTTTTGGATCGTCAATTATTATTAACGCATTAACGGTTGTTTGTGAGGATTGAATATTGAATGCTTACAAGTTATAATTCAGCATTTTTTTATATATTTCTTCAAATGTCGAAATCAAAAGTGTTTTGTTGTGTTTATGGATGTAATAGTCAACAGGGATAACGTGTTATTCCATTTTTGCGCGTATGTTCTGGGGAACATCGCGTTATCATTTTGCCCAAATGTCTGTAATGTTCGAATTTTTCGCCAAAAATGGTCTCAAACGATGGAGTTCAACTCCCTGATGAAGAATTCGAGGTCAAATTTGATTTTGTCCGGCCGGCCGACCGGCCGGCTGGCCCTTGCCAATATAACTTGAGAACGGCAAGAGATAGCGACTTAAAATTTTCAGGGTAGGTGGCGCATCCCAATAAGACGGACAAGTTCGTTAATGGGCAAAATCGGCCCAATGGTTTTCTAGTAATAATTTTGCCTAGAACCAATACTAATCCGATTGAATTGAATCTTGATGAGTAGTTGTAGAATGAAAACCTAAGGATGTTTGTGAAAATTTGTGAGAATTGTATCGCTAGAAAATTTCTAAAAAATTATTGAAAAATATTATTTTTGTCACGATAACTTAAGAACGGAAAGAGATAGTGACTTGAAATTTTCAGGTTAGGTTGAGAATCTGAATGCGCCATTTGAGTTTGTTTATAGACATAATCGGCAAAACGTTTTGGGAGTTATAACCATCTGAAATTTGGTTGTTTCCTCAATAACTCGAAAAATACACAACCGATCCAATTCAAACATGGTTATTAGTTGTAGAATGGCAACGCGAAACTTCTTGCAAAATTTCGTGAGGATCGTATCACTAGAAAATTTTTAAAACATCATAGAAAATTATTGAAAAACATTCTATACAGGGTGTTTCACGAATGATTTTACAGGCTTTCAGTGCAGATGCAGGACATTTTGGTGAGTCTAAATCAGTGTTCGAAATATGTCCTAACTATATTCGTTTAAGAGAGACAGGTTGTTTTATGTATTTTATCAAAAACTTTCAATCGGCATAACTCTTGAAAGTCTGCATGGATCTTCATGAAAATTTCAAAGAATGAGTATAGGCCTATGCCAGATATTTGCTCATGATGACTTGTTGATTCCACATCTTGTAAAACACCCTGTACATCAAATTTTTAAGTAGTGAAATATTTCTCTGAAAATACACTAAATACCATTTCAAACAAGCCTATTGGCAATAATGGCACACCTCGTATCAATATTTTATGAACCATTGAATATTTGGAATTTTCGATTTATAATAAACACGCACCTGTGAATCTCCAAATAATGCGTTAATTCATATCGAATCAATTGAAATTCCCAGAAACATCACTTAGTCATAGTGATGCATGTTATTCCATACAATACATGAATTTAGGAGTTGCACATTTGATTAACTATGTACCTGAAAATAGAAATGATAGAAATACTCATTTTCGAATTATTCATCTTGAATATTCTTTTTTCGAATAATTGAAACACAGATGTTAACATAATTGAATATTTTATGCCAAAAACCGAAAAAAAAAATAAATAAATAAATAATCGACCAAAAAGGCTAATGAAAGCTGCAGCACATTCAATACAAGAGCTAGACAGTGTTTGTATGAAATCTTCGATTCTGCTATCATCCGTTTCAGTTATTCAAAACGAAGAGTTTTCCAAGATAAATAATTCCAGAATGAGAATTTCTATCATTTGAACCACGTTTTTGTAAATAGCAGTATTTTTTGAAAAACTCTTTTGGGTAAAGCGACACCAGGTGAAACATTCGTGTATTTTAATCATCAACGCTCGGCGTTAGCCGAGCTTGGTCACCTCATCGCTCATTGTTCCCCCAAAGAGGAAAGAGTCATTCAAGGGCAGACACGAACCACGGTTTCATGGTTGTTACCAATCATCAGCCTGGCTTAGCCACACTGAATGAACAACCGAAGGAGTTCTAGAAAATCAATTCTATCCGTTGCGAACTGATAGGGAGAAAATCCCACCAGCGGCACCTGGGTAGGAGGGTCGGAGCTCGTAATGATTTCCATGGTGCCGCTGATGGGATCAGTTCGCAAGGGATGGAATTAAGTTTCCTAGAACTCCGTCGGTTGTTCATTCATTGTGACAGTTAAGCCGATGATTGGTTACAAGTTACAACCATGAAACTGCGGTTCGTGTATGCATTTGAATGACGCTTTCCTCTTTGGGGTAACACTGAGCGATGAGGTGATCTAGCTCAGCTCACGCGGAATATTGTTGTCTGATATTCATAAAATAATATCAGACAGGCCTCTAGTTACCATATTCTTCAGAGTCCACGATACAACCGCAACTCAGCACTAATGCTGAATTGCAATAGATGGATTATGGTGAATGAACGGACTCTGAACCCCAACAATCTTAGGCAATTAGTAGTGACATAGTTTTAGATGTAATATAAATAGGTGTTAGTATTAGAAATAAACGATTCTTCAGTTTCTTCTTTAAGAATTAACGTCACTGAAATTCAACCCAAAGACGTGAGACTTACAACCTCAACTGTTTACATGGTCCTTCGAGCCGGATAAGAATCCAGCACTGTGAAGATACACTTCCCTGCTACCAGCCGAAGAAGAATCCAGCTTCAGCCAACCCGGACGAGGAACAAAAAATTGGTTCAAGCACTGACGTGAAGTAAGAAGCTTTTGCGCGTATGTTCTATTGTCCATTCTTCTGTATTGGACACCCTTAATCGAATTTACCATGGTAAATTATGTTGTCCATTCTCCTATATTGGACACTTAATTCGAATTCACCATGGTAAATTCGAATTATGGGTGTCCAATACAGAAGAATGGACAATAGAACATACGCGCAAAAGCTTCTGACTTCACGTCAGTGCTTGAACCAATTTTTTTAAATTTTCTAGCGATACTGTTCACACAAAATTCTACACACGTCTTCAAGTCGATATTCTACAACTAATTGGCAAGCTTCAATTCGATCGAGTCCATGTTTTTTAAGTTATCGAGGAAATAATATTCCAGGTGGGTATAACTCGGAAACCGTTAGACCGATTATGCCCAAAAACGAAATCAATTCTCCCTTTCGGATACGCAACCTACCCTGAAAATTGCAAGTCCCTATCTCCTTTCGTTCAAAAGTTATCGAGGCAACGGTCACCCATCTACTGAACTCGTACAAGAATGCTCGAATCTCCAACAATATTTAACCGATCGTATTAAAACTTGAAACTTGGCTGTAAAGTTAGGTTATGAAGGCTCTTGCAAAATTTCAACAATTTCAAACGAATAGTTACTGATATATAGAATTTTTTTTTTATTTTCAATGATTTATTAAAAATTTTCTACAAATGCTATCCTCACCAAATTTTGCAAACATTTTCGCGTTGGCATTCTACAACTAATAACCACGTTTGAATTCAATCGGTTCAGTATTTTTCGTGTTAATGAGGAACAAAAAACCACCAAATTTCAGAAACTTTCAGATGGCTATAACTCTAAAACCGTTTGGCCGATTATGCTCATAAACAAACTGAAATGTCGCGTTCTGGTGCACATCCTAACCTGAAAATTTCAAGCCGCTATCTCATTCCGTTCTCAAGTTATCGTGACAACAAAAATATTTTTTAATAATTTTTTTAAAATTTTCTAGCCCTATGATTCGCACAAAATTTCACAAACGTGCTTAGGTTCATATTCTACAACTACCCACCAAGTTTCAATTCGATCGGATTTATATTGGTTGAAAACAAAATTATTACTCGGAAACCACTGGGCCGATTATGCCCATTAACGAACTTGTCCGTCGTATTGGGATGCGCTACCTACCCTGAAAATTTCAAGTCGCTAGCTCTTTTCGTTCTCAAGTTATCGTGGCAACGGCGGGACGGACGGCCGGACGGACAGAATCAAATTTGACCTCGAATTCTTCATTGGGGAGTCGAACTTAATCGTTTGAGACCATTTTCGTCAAAAAATTCGAAAGTTACAGACATTTGGGCAAAACTATAACGCGATGTTCCCCAGAACATAATCGCAAACAATCGCGCAAAAATCCACGGATCAAGGAAACATCCAGCTTGACAACAAAACACCGTACGTAACAAGGTGTCCACAGTCTGAAAAAAGCCAAGGAGTCCAACCCCAGTGGTTTCCTGTCTAAAGAGCAAGTAAGCTAATTTACCCTCCAGTACGATACCCAGGAACATCGTACCAAGAAATCGACGTCCACATATACAGACGTCCCCCCAACAAAATGGAGACCAAAATCATGCAACAAAAGAAAATTGCAGATGGGATCTACAATCTACTTAGAAATATGAAAAAGGACCCCATTGCAAGGAAAACCTTAGAGTACTTCGATGAACGGAGAAAAACTCTGCAGCATCTATATGGAAAATTCACAAAAAATGATCAAGACCTTCAAGAAAATCTCCCCGTAAATCACAAATATATCGTGGAAAATTTCCGAAGTCAAGTCGATGAACTCCAACTGGATGCAGAAAGCTACATGGTAAAGAAAGTCCAGGCACTGAAAAACCCATCACCGACTGATCCAGAGCCAACCCTGGAAGCAGTCAAGAAGCAACAGCTACAAATAAAACAATTTGAACAACAGCTAAGGTCAACGAGATAGCGAATGATGAGAAATAATAACCGATCGCTCCTCATCAAACGTCTAGACGAATTGACAAGTCTTTGGAAGGAGATTTCAAAAACACATGTCAACATACAGCTGAAAGATGGCACAGGCGTTGATCATTACCTCCAATCCGAAATATATGAACAGGCATACGAAGATTATTTGGACACAGAAGAAATGCTGACCCAAAATCAAGAGGACATTGCCTTAACAAACCAAAACAAACTGGCAAATAATTTACCAAGGCGGCAAATTCCAACATTCAACGGCGAATATGAACAATGGCCTACTTTTCATGACCTATTCAACCAGATCGTGCATAAGCAAAACATCGCTGACGTCGAAAAAATGCAATTCTTGAAAACACATGTACGAGGGGAAGCCGGTAAATTAATTGAACACCTTGAAACATCAGAGTCGAACTACAACACCGCTTGGAACTTGATTGAAGAACGATTCAACAATCAACGTCTTTTGTTCACTAAGCACCTGGACAACATCTTCAATATCCCAGTATCTAACAATGATTCCTGCAGCGGGATAAAGAAAATACACGACGTCACTGTTGAAAGCCTTTCAGCCTTAAAAAATATGAAGGTCAATGTAGAAGCAACAGGTCCCATTATAGGACATATTATCCTGAAAAAGACGGACTCTGAAACCAAAAAACTCCACGAGATGGCACTTGAAGATCCCAAGAAAATACGAGATCTGGACTCAATTCTGGCGTTCCTTCAGAAGAGCTTCCAGTCCCTTGAAACATTGAGAAGGCAACACAAGAAAGCCGATGCATACAGTAACTCTAAGTCTCCGGACGCAAAGAAACGATGGTCATATCCATCATACCACAGCCAAAGTCCAATCTGTTCAGTCTGCTCAGAAGAACACCACATCGTGGCCTGTAAAAAATTCTTAGCTATGGATGTCAATGAACGCTGGTCATTTGTATACAAGAAAAACCTTTGTCGCACTTGTCTAACACATGGAAGCAACAAGAGATGCAAAAATCGAAGCAGGTGTTCAAAATGTGACCGGACTCACAATATACTACTCCACAAGAACACAGCAGTCCCGAAAAACAACCCTGCACCAACAAACAATAAAACTAATGGAACAAACACTCAACCAATCGCTGGTCCCGTCGGAAGCTCCAGTCAAATTAATCGCCAAGAAAAAATCGCCAGGCTTGCCACTGCATATGTCAACTCAAAATCATGAGAGCACTTATCGATCCGGGTTCCCAAAAATCGTTCATCACGGACTCAGCCGCCCAACTTCTTGGACTGCCCCGGTACAAACACCATGCGGAAATAGCTGGCCTGGGAATTACGACCGCAGGAACTTCAAAATGGAACATCTTCACCCAGTTCAAGCCGAGATTCTCAAGCTCCGACGCACATAACGCAGAATTTCTGGTTATGCCCAATCTCACAAAAAATATACCCAGCATCAACTTAAATATGAAAATACCAGATGAATGGAACAACGTGATGCTTGCGGACGCAAAACTTCAACATAACTGCCCCAATCGATATTTTAATAGGCGTCGATTTATTTGGAGAAATTTTTGAAAGTGGTCTCAAGAAAACGAAGAATGGTCTGATTCTACAAAAAACCACATGGGGGTGGATAATCTCTGGGAATGCTCCATTATCAGTGCAACAACCAGAAATCTTGGGATTTATTGCCAACATCAATCATGACATTGACGAAATGCTGTGCAAATTCTGGGAAATAGAAGAGTCCACCCCAACTCATCCGAATGTGTAGAATACAGCGAAAAATTCTACAACAACGCCCACAGAAGCATTCCTGACGGAAGATACGAAGTGCGTTTACCATTCAAAGACGATGCAAATTGCCTTGGAGAATCGAAAAGGAAAGCTATAGCACGATTCCTGCAATTGGAGAAGAAATTCCGAAATAATAAACAACTGGAATACGATTACAAACAATTATGCGACAAAAGATCGAACTCGATCATATGGAAGCCGTGACACCAATAGGCCAAGGTCAAGCGTGTGACTCACATTACTTCATACCACACCAGTACGTTTTGAAGGTCGGAAAACCTATACGTGTTGTCTTCGACACCAGCTCAAAAACGACCAGCGGACTAAGCCTCAATGATATACTCCACACTGGTCCCAAACTACAAAGAGATTTGGTAGATATTCTTCTACAATGGAGAGTCTTCGAGGTAGTACTCACTGCTGACATAGAAAAAATGTATCGGCAAATCATACTATCAAAAGAAGATAGACAATTTCACCGCATTATGTGGTTTTCCGAGAATGATCCTCTTAAAGAATATGAACTGAAAACAGTCACCTATGGAACCGCTCCTGCTGCCTACCTTTCAATAAGGACACTGCTTCAACTGGCATATGACGAGTATGAAAGCTATCCCCGAGCAGCTGAAATTGTGAAGAAAAAAATAAGCGCTGCCAGTCAAGAAGAAGCCGCATCCATCCAACATGAAACAACTGCTCTACTCAGAAAAGGTGGATTCAATCTACGCAAATGGAATAGCAATCTTCCTGCCTTTAATGAAGTGAATGAAGTCCAACAATTCGGCGAAAAGGGTAACAACAACACGGTGAAGGCCCTTGGAATTGTATGGAATCCCCATGCAGACAGTATCCAATACAAAATACACCTAGCCCAAACGACGGCCACAACCAAGAGGAAAATTCTTTCCGAGATTGCCACTATTTTTGAGCCTTTGGGACTATTAGCACCCATCATCATAAGAGCAAAAATGCTCAAGCAAGACATATGGAAGAAAAACTACACCTGGGATGAAGAACTGCCATCATCGTCGATTTTTGGAAAACTTTCAAAGAAGAATTATTGAGCAGCATTGAATCGATATCTATTCCCCGTTGGTTCCACTACAAGCCCAACCATATGATGGAGATTCATTCCTACAGCGACGCCTCTCTCTACGGTTGTGCCATTTACATCAAGATCATTGATGAAAATGGGAAAACGTACATAAATCTACTCATGTCAAAATCCAGAATCACCCCTTCACATTCATTCACAAATACTGGAATAGACTATGCAGGACCTATCCCACTCAGAATGTCAAAAGGACGGGGTGCCAAGTCATACAAAGGTTACATTGCAGTGTTCGTATCTCTACGAAGGCCATACATTTAGAAGCGGTCAGTGACCTGACTACAGAAGCATTCCTGGCAGCCTTTCGTCGATTCACCGCGCGCAGAGGCCTCTGCAAACACATCTACAGCGACAATGGCACAACCTTCGTCGGGGCAAAAAATTCCAACACACAACATGATTTACCATGGTAAATTCGATTAAGGGTGTCCAATACAGAAGAATGGACAATAGAACATACGCGCAAAAGCTTCTGACTTCACGTCTGTGCTTGAACCAATTTCTTTTTTCGTAATTTTTTTGAAATTTTCTAGGGGTATGGTTCTTAAATTTTTTTTTCGTCATTTTTTTCAAATTTTCAAGGGTTATGGTTCTTACAAAATTTTAAACACGTCTTTATGTTGATTTTCTACTACTAGTTACCAAGCTTCAATTCTATCGAATCTTTATTTTTTGAGTTATCGAGGAAATAATATTCCAGGTGGGTATAACTCGGAAACCGTTGGACCGATTATGCCCAAAAACGAACTCAACTCTACCATTCGGATACGCAACCTACCCTGAAAATTGCAAGTCCCTATCTCCTTTCGTTCGAAAGTTATCGAGGCAACGGTCACCCATCTACTGAACTCACACAAGGCTGCTCGAATCTTCAACAATATTTAACCGATCGTGTTAAAACTTGAATCTTGGCAGTAGAGTTAGGTTATGAAGGCTCTTGCAAAATTTCAGCAATTTCAAACGAATAGTTACTGATATATAGAATTTTTTTTTTCAATTTCAATGATTTTTAAAAATTTTCTACAGATACTATCCTCACAAAAATTTTGCAAGAATTTTCGCGTTGGGATTCTACAACTAAAAACCATTTTTGAATTCAATCGGTTCAGTATTGTTCGAGTTAATGAGGAACAAAAAACAACCAAATTTCAGATGGATATAACTCTAAAACCGTTTTGCCAATTATGCTCATAAACAAACTGAAATGTTGCGTTCTGATGCACATCCTAACCTGAAAACTTCAAGCCGCTATCTCTTTCCGTTCTCAAGTTATCGTGACAACAAAAATATTTTTTAATAATTTTTTAATAATTTTCTAGCCATACGATTCGTACAAAATTTCACACACGTGCTTAGGTTCATATTCTACCACTACTCACCAAGTTTCAATTCGATCGGATTGATATTGGTTGAAAACAAAATTATTACTCGGAAACCACTGGGCCGATTATGCCCATTAACGAACTTGTCCGTCGTATTGGGATGCGCCACCCACCTTGAAAATTTCAAGTCGCTAGCTCTTCTCGTTCTCAAGTTATGGTGGCAACGGCCGGACGGCTGGACGGCCGGCCGGACAGCATCAAATTTGACCTCGAATTCTTCATTGGGGAGTCGAACTGAATCGTTTGAGACCATTTCCGTCAAAAAACTCGAAAGTTACAGATATTTGGACAAAATGATAACGCGATGTTCCCCAGAACATACGCGCAAAAATTAAAAATGAAAATTTGGACGAAGGAGTACCTAACCAGACTATAACAGAGAACAAAGTGGCAGAATGCCACAAAAAATATTGAATTGGGAGACGTAGTATTGCTGAAGCAGGAAAACGTCGACCCAAACAAATGGCCACTGGCAAGAATAACGGAACTACACCCCGGACCTGATGGACTAGTTCGAGTAATTACGGCTCGTACGGAAAAATCGAAAGAAGTCAAAAGACCCATAACAAAGGTCTGTAGATTGCCAGTAGAGAATGTGCAATCCAACGAAGGAACGAATTATTCAAAACGATCAGTTCCCGGTCTCTGCACAATCAACACGACGCTGACAGCCTGCCTAACACTACTCCTCATCTTGTCTCCGACAAAAGCCAATTTCACCGTGAAGTCACTCAATCCTGGCCTCTACATCGAGCACCTCGGATCTGCATACATAGATGGAGCTACCTTCCGCTTGGACTTCAACATCTCCTGGACCCAAATTCATCAGGATGAAGGCAACGTAAACCACACAACCACAAAATACAAACAACTGTCTGCAAGCCCTGGGACACACAGGGCATGCCCACTGCAATGAATTAGTACATCATCTAAACGACACGGCAGGAGAAATCTTACTACACATCCGAAACATTCGAGGTTTCACCCAAACCCGATTCAAAAGAGGACTGTTTGGCGAGTTCATGACCTCTGTCTTTGGCGTGAATGATGAAGTCTATCACCAACTAGACGAATTACAAGAAAATCAGAAACATCTCATCGATTCTACATCAGACATCAGTCCAAATTACTTGTTTCTGCTGTAACGTCCATGGAGAAGAGTGAGAAGAGGATCATGAAAAAACTAGAGCACTTTCGATATAAAGTCGATCAAAGTCTATCACTGATGAACGATCTACATGCATGGTATCGCACTGTCAACCAACAGCAGATCACACTACACCTAATGCTAAACTTTCAATTGGCCCAGAACTACCTCCAAGAGGTTATACGAAAGTACAAGAAAATAACAGAAGTCTGCTACTATAATGGTCATCTCGGAGAATTCTTCACACCTGATGAAATTCAGTACATAATTCAAGAAGCAAATTCAAAGCTGCCGTCCATCTTGTCCATTCTTAAGCGACCGATAAGGGAGATGAAAGTTGTGAACGAAGAAGAATGTTTAAAAATATATGCATTCTTATTCATCATTGACAGGCATCGTTTCGAGCTCATCAAGGCTACACCCATTCCACAGAAAACAATTCGATGGAATCTTCACGATGGTCGCAATACAAAATCCTTACATGGCTATAGAATATAACATCCAAAAATACTTTGAAATCTCTGAGGACGACATAAACCGAGAAGTAGCAATAGGACCGCATTTGTACATTTTTGGACCCAGAATCATTCAAGATATGGAACATCATCCCAACTGCATCGCGGATCGAATATACAATACGACTTCCAACCCACATTGTGTCTACGCTACTCATATCATCAGAGACATAACATGGAGCCCACTAAATGAAAGCAGTTGTTTACTATTCACCACAAACAAAATTAAAACCACCGCCATCATATGCTCCGGTCAACGACATCCTATCACCTTACAAAACAGTGGAATCGTAAAGCTATCTCATGATTGCACAATTGGTGTTAATGGAGTCTCAATACAAAAAAAGTTGGATGCATCGAAATCAATTCAACATTCATACGAGCTTCCCAGTCCGCTGAATTGGAATGAACTGGTACCAAAAAACACATCCACATTGCGTAGCATGACACTATCAATGTTCAACGAAGGGACCAACATGAAAGATCTATCGAACGTAGAGAGAGAAGCAGATGAGGAGAAAGATAGCTTGTCTACCTACCGTTGGCGGAACAACTATGGGCACATGACTGCAATAAGCGTAACTTCTATAATTGTTACAGCAGCCATCATTGGGATAGGCCTATACAAATGGAATAAATGGAGTAAACGAAGGAGTACTTCCCAGAATACTACTTCACATGATCCAGCCAACGATGGCTTCATTCTTCGTCGACTAAGATCAATTTGATGTACAGGGTGTTTTACAAGATGTGGAATAAAGAAAATAATTTTCTCAGTCCGGACCTGCGCTATTAACTAGTCATTAAGAGCAAATATTAGGCATATGCCTTTACTCATTCCCTGAAATTTTCATGAAGATCCATGCAGGCGTTCATGAGTTATGCCGATTGAAAGTTTTAGATAAAATACAGAAAACACTCTGTATCTCTTAAACGAATATAGTTAGGACATATTTCGAACACTGATTTAGACTCACCAAAATGTCCTGCATCTGCACTGAAAGCCTGTACAATCATTCGTGAAACACCCTGTATATCAGAAACTGAAGGCGACAGCCTTCAGAACCTAACTCTCTACTACCAAGTTTCAAGTTTGAACATGATCGGATCTATTTTGTGGGAGATCCGAGCAGCCTTGTGTGAGTTCAGTAGCTGGATGGGTGACCGTTGCCTCGATTACTCTCGAAAGAAAGGAGATAGGGACACTCTTAATTAAGATTGTCCAATACAGGAGAATGGACAATAGAACATACCCGCAAAATCTCCTGACTTCACGTCAGTGCTTGAACCATTTTGATTTCTTTAATATAAAAGTTTAAGAGCTGAAGTGAGCAACAAAAATGGTATTGTTGAAAAAGGGTGATTCAGAAAAATGAGTCTAGCTATTTGTTTTTGTCATAACTCTTTGGGGACATGAGTTCCAAAGTGTCAAAGAAATTTTTGATGACATGCTAACTGTGGAACTATGGAAACTAGTTCGTAGTCCCATTATTAGTCAATATTGCCCAAATATATAATTTTTTCTTCGATCGTGGGAAAAGTGACACTATTTTGACCTGTTTTCTATGCGCAAAGCTCAACATTCCAGAATAGTGGGCAGTTGCTAAGCAATTAGGAAATAACAGTGCGGTAATATTCTTACCGCACTGCAGTAGCGCGCGGTAATATTGCAAATGGATTATTACAATAAAATGAAACAAAGTATGTTTTCGATTTTTATATTATTTTAATCAAAAATTGTATATTTCGTACTTTATGCATTTTAAGTAATACTATTTTATCTATATCTACTTACTTTCATCGATAAAAAGATGTCATCTGGGGCCTCTAAAATGAATTTCTGAACTTGTTCCTGGGTTAAAATTTTGGATTTTTTCGGTTTGTAGCCTATAGCTTGAAGTTTTAAAAATGCTCTCAGTTTTTGATACTGGGCAATATTAATATTATTTCTAACAGACAAAGTTGGCCGAAGCATGGAATAATGTGTCCACAACGTCGAAGATTTCATTGTTTTAGCCAATTCAGCAATTCAGCTATCAGTACATTCTCAGGAAAGGATACACTGTTGTTTTTTCTGCAAAAATCCATGAAGCGTTGGTACGCAAGTTCATACTTCTCTCTGGATTTCGCCGAAAGTAAATTAAGTGAAGCCGCGTTCGCGGCTTCTACTAGTTCAGGAGGCGTGCAAGTTAACAATTAATCACTATCAGCGTTCATATTTATAAATTCTTTTTTAATTCCTTATAAAATATAACGAATCAAACAAATCCAGCTTGAAAATTATTTTACTCTTATCATAACAAAGTAATTTCCATGTTTACCACTTCTATATTTCAAAATGAACATAGAGAAACCTATTCAAACTTACTTTATTATCTTGAATGAAATAATTTTTAATTAATTTCTTAAATGTAAATCAACGATCGAAGAAAAAATAGTATGTATAATTCGTGGGAAAGGCATATTCCCAACCTCCTGTGTTACCAAACTCGTCGCTACGCTACTCGTCTGGTAATTATCACAGTCGTTTGGGAATATTATGCTTTTCCCACTAATTATACAATATACTATTTTTCTTCGATCGTGGGAAAAGTGACACTATTTTGACCTGTTTTCTATGCGCAAAGCTCAACATTCCAGAATAGTGGGCAGTTGCTAAGCAATTAGAAAATAACAGTGCGATAATATTCTTACCGCACTGCTGTAGCATGCGGTAATGTTACAAATGGATTATTGCAATAAAATGAAACGAAGTATGGTTTTGATTTTTATATTATTTTAATCAAAAATTGTATATTTCGTATTTTATGCATTTTAAGTAATACTATTTTATCTATATCTACTTACTTTCGTCGATAAAAAGATGTCATCTGGGGCCTCTAAAATGAATTTCTGAACTTGTTCCTGGGTTAAAATTGATTTGACATTACTGGTGGACAAATATTTTATAAACCTTACTTGTGGCTTTATTTGTTTGCGACTCTTAAGAAATCGTTTAGTGTGTGTTTGATAAGTGACTATATTTTTGCGCGTATGTTCTGGGGAACATCGCGTTATAGTTTTGCCCAAATGTGAAATTTGATTCTGTGGTGCCGTCCGGCCGTCCGGCCGTTGCCACGATAACTTGAGAACGGAAAGAGCTAGCGACTTGAAATTTTCAGGGTGGGTGGTGCATCCCAATACGACGGACAAGTTCGTTAATGGGTATAATCGGCCCAATGGTTTCCGAGTAATAATTTTGTTTTCAACCAAAATAAATCCGATCGGATTTAAACTTGCTGAATGGTTGTAGAATATAAACCTAAGCACGTTTGTGAAATTTTGTGAGAATCGTGTCACTAGAAAATTTTAAAAAAATTATTGAAAAATATTATTTATGACACGATAACCTGAGAACGGAAAGAGATAGCGGCTTGAAATTTTCAGGTTAGGTTGTGCATCTGAAATTTTCTGAAATTTGGTTGTTTTTTGTTCCCCATTAACTCGAAGAATACAAAACCGATTGAATTCAAACAAGGTTATTAGTTGTAGAATGCCAACGCGAAAATTCTTGCTGAATTTCGTGAGGATGGTATAACTATGAAATAAAAAAAAAAATAATTAAAAATAATTGAAAAAAATTCTATATATCATAAACTATTCGTCTGGCATGGCTGAAATTTTGGAAGAGCCTTTAGAACCTAATTCTACTGCAGAGTTCCAAGTTTGAACACGATCGGATCTATATTGTTGGAGAACCGAGCAGCTTTGTGAGTTCGGTAGCTGGATGCGAATCGTCGTATGATATGTTGTCTGTGGTCGTATTTTTGCGAGAACCTTCAAAATATGAATGTCATGATGACATATTTTTGCACGTATGTTCTTGGGAAAATCGTGTTATTTCATCACAAATCTATGGGAGATGATAGCCCTACATTAGCGGTCAAACCTGGTTTTGAAAGAGATCCTCCTTCGGAGGAGGCAACTAAATATTGAAGGGATTTCTATGAACAAGAGTGAATATCTTTGAGAAATAGAGAAGGCGATTCTTCTTCAAGAGATCCATGTGCCTTCAGAGGAGTATATTTACGAGAGGGGACTTTTGAAAGGTTATGTATTAATTTTAATATGATATCCCTGAAATTTTGCTGAAGGCTTCTGATCTTGTAAGGTGAGAGGCTCATTTGTGGATATTAAATCTCGTGATGGGTAGAGAGGAATTTTAGGCCAGTTTTTCTATCACTAATGAGAATATATCTTTATGTTTCACCTCATCACCTTTAGATCTATCAATGGACATTTATTGGTTAAGAATAAGTAATTGAATATTACTGGAATTCAATTGAATTTCATTCAATATGTTAGTAACTAAACTTATAATTTTCTTTACTTTGATTATTTAAATATGACATTAATTCCAGTAATATTTTTCAAGAATAATTATGTATTCTTCTTAAAGAAGAATTGAAGGTAGACAATAATGTGTTAATTTTTTCATCATTGCTTTCTATCCTGACTTCACGAAAAAAAAAATTGTTCAAGCACTGACGTGAAGTCAGGAGCTTTTGCGCGTATGTTCTATTGTCCATTCTTCTGTATTGGACACCCTTAATCGAATTTACCATGGTAAATTATGTTGTCCATTCTCCTGTATTGGACACTCTTGATTCGAATTTACCATGGTAAATTCGAATTTACAATACAGGAGAATGGACAATAGAACATACGCGCAAAAGCTCCTGACTTCACGTCAGTGCTTGAACCAATTTTTTTATTTTATATACATTATATAGCGTAGAACATAATGCTGCGCAGTGGAAGATAATAAACCAAATATACATGTTGTTGAATTGCTTATAATTGCAAAAATTCACACGATAAAATAAATCTAATTTCTTTCCATAGTATTGTTTGTAACTTGGAGTCATATTATTTGAATTATAGTTTAATGTAAAAATCATAAACACGTAATTTTAGGACTACAGGATCGTTCTATTCCTATGGATATTGAATATCCGTCTACCTCAGAGTAATATCCAAAAAACTTTAACAGCGGGACAATACTCGCACTACAATTATGGCTGCATATGCAAAGAGAAAACGGGTTCCAAGAAATGTGGGCACTATCGAGTGTGTCACTACTGGAAGGAAAAACAAATGAATATAATAAAACACAAAATCATGAAGATAATATACTATCCATATTTTCATGAAATATATTTAAAAAATTTAAAAACTAAATTATAAAAATATTATATAACTCTTAAAACTATCTAATATTTAATTTAAAAATTGGTTTAAGCCCTGTGGACAGGAGCTTTGGCGCCCTTGTTCAAACTTTGACAAATCATATCTCCGAAATTATTGGTCTCTGGGAATGATATAAATGAATTCTTACGATAAAACTGCATCATGAAAGAAATTAAATTCAAACAGACCGATTCTCCCTAATAAAGAACTTATCCGAGATATTCATTTGCCAAATCTACTCTAAAAATTATATTATATCAACTAAAACTAAGACAATATTTTGTTTCTACTGGAGATATTCTGAACCCAATTTGATTATGTATCTTACCAAAGAATATATTTCCATCATCATATGGATTATCCACTGGCATTATATTATTCAATCATAATTTGTTTTCTAAAACAGAATGTGTATTTTATATCAAGAATAACGAACCAGAAATAATAATGACATTTATCTCTCATAGGAAAATAAGATGACATGTAAGAACACAGATCATATAATAATTCATAGATAGAATAATCAAGCACAGCATTCTGTGAAAACATAGAAGTACGATTCATTATTGAAATTTCGAAAAATCATATCTCCGAAAGTATTAGATTGTTAGAGTTGAAAATGATATCAATGGATTTTCATGGTGCAACTGCATCTTGAGAAAAATTGAATTTGAAATTTGTAATGTAAAAAAAATTTTTTTTTTCGTTACTCCGAAACCATGAGGCCAATTTTTTCCAATTACGAACTAAACCGAGATATTTATCTCCCAAACCTACTCTGAAAATTTCAACAGCCTAGCTCATTAGTTCGAGTTCGAGATCGAGAGCTATTGTTTTTTTGTCACTTTACGGCAACCCGATCAATACAAAACTTCGCATGCATATAATAGTTATTTAATCAACTAGTTTATTAATGATAGCGATTAATGGTCGAGATATTTTAACACGCTCGCTCCGCTCACGTGTTAATGTTCGAGACCATTAATCGCTAGATTAATAAACGAGTTGATTACAAGATTTTTCCGTCGACCTCATTATGAATTAGAAATAAATTATTTATTCAAATAAATTTCATTTCTCACAATATAATTTGACAAAGAAAATCTCGATGCTCACTTTGACATATTTATATTTTTTATGGTTCCAATTGAACAATTCGTAAAATTCATAGACGGAATTTTCGAGATGTGACATTCTGAATAGTCCACATTTACATCGTTACTGACGATTTGCGATAAGGAATGTGTGGAACTGGTGGGAGCTGATGTATTAATTTTTTCAGCAGTTTCTAATCTATTTTTCATCGAGTTTTCGATGTACCCTTCTGCAACAGATGTTGATTTCCATCCTCCAAGCCGTTTGATGGCTGCAAAATCTGCTCCACTATCCGAAAGGATAGATGCAGAAGAACGCCGAAAACAGTGACCTGTATACAGATTGGGTAGTTCTAATTTGAGAAATATTGCAATTAACGATGGTAATTTCGAAAACGTATTGATTTCTACTGGCTGTATTGAGCATTTAAAGTTCTTGTAAAAGACGAAAAACTTTTCGAGCGGAGTGTGAATTGGTCTCAAGGATATATAGTCCGTTTAAGATATATTGACATCGAAGTAGGCCTTGAACGTCTAATTGGTGCTTTATTTCTAGTTACAAAAAATTACTGTTCTGTAACCAGAGAAAATAAATATCAACATAACCTTGAATATTTTAAATGCTATCTCCTATAGACCATTTCCAAGTGACGTCACAGCTGTCAGTTAGATTCCTTGAGGGGCACATAAACGTTAGTCGCTATTTGTTTACATGGAGTTTATACTCATTTTATTGCAAGTTTTTGATAAGATGCCTTCGATTTGTTGACTTGTGGGCTGCTCTATGTGAGCAGAAAGGTACCAGGCTACATTTTTTAGAATTCCGGCGGAGTTAAAAAATAGAGAAGATGATGTAAATCGATTGTCAAGTCTTCGATGGGAATGGTGAATAGGAAGCTTGAAAAGAGGAAAGTTGTCTGGAAAGAAGCTCAAATTTGTTTTATATTTGAAGGCGAATCTTCCATATTACAGGATGAAAACGATCTTGATTGGATTCCAACCCAAATCCTTGGTTATAAGAGTGTTAAGATGTGATACATCAAGTAGTAACGTGGCCACAAATACGGAAGATGACCCAATGGAAAGGTGTTTCACAACTAATTATCAGACATTCAATATAAAATAAAGAAAACAAGATTGAAACAGTAATAATTGTTATTAAATTTTCAGACATTTACAATTAATAAATACCTTAATTGATAATAAATTACATTTGAATGATAAATTCACCCCTCAAGGTATCCGTACCATCTTTCGTGGATAGCAATTACTTTTTAGGAGTGTTAATGGAAGCTTCTCGATGTTTTTTCAATTTGATCCTTCAAATTTTGAAGAGGAGATTCTTCCACATCTGTAATTGGATCATATAAGCTATTCACCAATTGGTCATTTGCAACAATATCATTGTGAATTTCAATGGCTTCGCAAGCTTCTGGTATTTGTTTGTAGGAAACTTTCAATGCATCTTCTTTGTAAGTTATAGAAGAGTAGCCAGCAGAACAAATGGCTCTATTGAACGAGCAATTGCTGCATATCGTGTAATTATTTATCGGTCAATTCCGTTGCCTGTGTCAGTGTTTTTCATATATATATCCTTGATTTTCAACATGTCGACATTTTATATATAGAAGGGACAGTACATCTTAGGGACGAAACACCAGGTAGAATAATATAGCTGCTATGTGGCTGCATACCGTACTCGAACCAGCCATACAGACGCAATGGGCACAGATGTCATTGTTTTCGAAAACAACTAAGCATAAATTCATTGGTTTTACTAGAAGTTTCAGGGATTGTTTCTCCTAAAACAAAATTAATAATGAATCACTGCAAATATCTATTGTTCTGATGGAATACAACAATAATGCTCTGTTACACTTCATTTTGAAAACTAGTGGTATTAATCTTACCTTTCCCAAAGCAACAAAAGCACCAGATTGATCAGTTCAGCCAAACCCTCCTGCACAATACCAGATTCATTAAATTTGTACTTTGTAGGCTTGTAGAGGTTTTTTGAGAGATCGCAGTCTTTCATGGTGTACGGGTCAATATCATCAATAACTGCCATTTTTTGTAGATAGCGCTCATTCCCATCACTGCTGAGTGATTCATAATATCCCTAAGAGACATTCTTCCAGAAATAATCAACAAAAATCACATGAAAGCCTTTAGAGCACAACTTATATGTGAATTTTCTATACTTGGCAAAGGGAAAATGAAGTATGGTTGCCCCTCAGCACGTGTTTTGATGTTGTCAAAAACAGCTGACTGGAAATGGTCTATTTGTAATTAATCGAAGACCCTTATAAATGCATTCTTGATGTTCTTTGGAAATTCAAATCGCGAATGTATTTTATCCTGAGATTTTGGAAGGATAATTTTCCAAGTTCAACTGCAGTAGACTGATGAAACAAACATAAATATGAGGTTGATGCCAAGAAACCATTTCAAGGAATTGGAAACATAATTATTTATAATAGAGAAGAACAAAAATTTGATAGCTTTTTTAATGCAGGATGAAGAACCTTTTTTTTTTTTTCATGTGCATCAATATATCTTAGAACTTAGGTTCCTCATCCAAAGCCATTGGAGAATCAATCAAGGTGTAAAAGCCCATAAGTAACTCACTTTTCATCTATTGAATCCATATTGGTTATTGAATAATTTCATTAATATAATGTTAATAAATATTATGTTATTATTATTACTTCATCTGTATAAATTATTGAGAGGTATAGTTTGAATAATGGAGCCTTATTTTGGAAGAAGAGTTAATTTATCAGTGTTTAAGCAGACTTATTATTTCAGTCTTAATTTAACTTGGAAAGTAATAGCTTGTAAAATATTATAATCTTTATGCAATGATATCTAATAGTTCAAGTGTTTATTTTTCCACAAAAAAAATCAGAACCAAAACTTTACTATGTACATTTTTTTTACATAAGCTGTGAGATTTATGGATTGCAATTGCAACTAGGAACAGAAAAGATTATTTGCCATTTTCCTATGAATTGTCGTTTTAGTATTATAATTTATATTGAAAAACTAAATGATTCAAAATTCTATTTCAAACTTTGATTTGCTTAGTTCGTAGAGTTCATGAAGGAAAGAACTAATCAAAGAAAACCTTCAGTGAAGTGCTCTCTCAAATTTTCAAAACCTTTAATTCAATCTCGAATTTAATGTAATGTCTCTTTAAATTTAAAGTCGTATATCACAGGAGTTCTTCCACAACTGCTGCCAGGTTTTAATTGTAATAGTACGATGGTGTTTTTTTTTTTTTTTGATGTTCTTAGGTTTATTACAAAATAAAGATGTTAGGCCGCTGTCACCAGAGCAAACTTAGCGTGGCTTTTATTCCTAAAATAAAGGGAAATCTCAGAAGAGTTCACTTTATTTATCGTCAGACAAACCGGTTAAGTTTACTCAAAATTTTGAGAACATACTTCGATCAAGGCTTTGGAAAAGACTATAGGTCCGTGCTCCTTGCACGAAGAAGGAGTCTATATGTTATATACTTCTCTGAGGGATATGATTAGGAAAGAATACTAGATTTCGAAACTTACTTAAATACTATATTGTCATAAAATTACAGTTACACACTTAGAGAAAAACAAATGGAAAATTTCGTGTCTCTGGGACACCGGACCAATACTCAGTTTCAACAGAGCAATATCTATACAAACAAAATTAATCCTTCAACATCTTTTACTATTCCTAGCTTCAATCGATATTAACACAAATATGGGGTTACCTCTTTCGTTTTTACGAGGGGTTCAATATTATATAACAACAAATCACAAATGTTACACCAAGTCAATTTACCTACGGGAGCTGTCAGTGATTATGGGAATATTTTCATAGAGAATCATAAACTTTGCATTTCCTATGACTTACTACTTCTGTCTCGAAAACCATTAATCCAAAAGGGTGTATCAGTACCAAAATCCACCCACTTCACGAATCTATACCTTTTCTTAAATACAACTACTTGCTTCCAATTTACACCTCACATTTACCGCGACTTCGTTCCGTTACTCTACTTTACTTCTTCATTACAATTACCGGCCCGAACTGCCTAAGTCGCCTTTACTCAATATTTCTTCATCTTCACGAGCTACCGTCTCGGAGGCTAAAACGTAACTCCAATTACCGGCCCGAACTGCCTAAGTCGCCTTTACTCAATATTTCTTCATCTTCACGAGCTACCGTCTCGGAGGCTAAAACGTAACTCCAATTACCGGCCCGAACTGCCTAAGTCGCCTTTATTCAATATTTCTTCATCTTCACGAGCTACCGTTTCGGAGGCTAAAACGTAACTCCAATTACCGGCCCGAACTGCCTAAGTCGCCTTTATTCAATATTTCTTCATCTTCACGAGCTACCGTTTCGGAGGCTAAAACGTAACTCCAATTACCGGCCCGAACTGCCTAAGTCGCCTTTATTCAATATTTCTTCATCTTCACGAGCTACCGTTTCGGAGGCTAAAACGTAACTAACTCTGTTTTTCCAAACCACCGCAAACGGGGGGTCTGTCCCCTCTTCTTAAGTTTTTGCAAGCCGGAATTTTTCTGTTCTCATGCCGCCCACTCGAAAATACCCCACGGGTTTTCCAGGTCCACCGACTCTGCAATTTCGGCAGTTTTTAACGATCTACTACCAGGAATATCAATGCATATCTCGCTGTTTAAGGGGACCTTTTCGTCAACCTCAACTGACGCAACAAAGTAGCGTCTTATCGGTCTTGAAACCTATAAAGTCTACCTATCACAAAGGTTGGCCGCCGGATGGGGTACATATCCTTATCAGCCCACGTCTAGACGAAAACCATAAACACTCAATGACCCATTGTGCGATATATATGATACAATGTATGAGTTTACTGCCGATCGATTCTTTCCATATTCTCAACTTGAACCGTTTTTCCATATATTCCCATATATTACATCACTCTCCCCAACGAAAAAGTCTTGGCACCACAAGGCCAATACTTTTCAAACAACAACAGAAAATCAAGCTACTCCATGCATTACAAAACATTTCTTTCTAACCTTGTCTTCATATAATCAATACATCATCTACCTACTAGTGACCTGAACTCCTTATTCACGGGTAACCCTCGTACATTTATACATATCCACCGTAATAACAAATTCACAATCTACTGGTAACCTTTCAACTTACTGGTAACCCCTTGTACCTTTATATGTACGAATTTCATTACTATACGAGATTCTACCTACTGAGTGCATATGAAACTAAATCTAAAATACAATGATAAGAAAGCCATAAACATGTTTTACATAACTACAATCGTTATCGGGACCACCTGTAATGTAACTTAACCTAAACATTTCGATAAGAAAACACGTAAACATATCGTTCACGTACTTCCGAGTTATCGCGACGACCTTCCTAACAATAACAAACCATTCATATCGATACCTCTAGTACGATGACGACCTTCCTAACAATAACAAACAAAACCTTTTTCATGGGTGTCATCAATATCTTATTACTAAACATCGGAAACGTTCAATCATTTCAAAGTACCTTCCGCTATAGGTTCACTATCACTTCTCGCATATAGCTTTTCCGATCGCTTTACGTTTGATTCTTTTTCCACTTTCGCGAGTCTTGTCGTCACTCGCGCTTCACTCTTACACACGTTACATTTCTAGTGACCTTCTCTGGATGATGGCGTTGCATCTCGAAACCTTTCGACCAGGACGACCGGTGTCCTTGGGATTTTTCTCTCTTGTAGCGGGCAAGTCTTATGTTACGGGGGGCTGCGACCTCTCGCAGGGAACGAGGTAGCCTGTTATGGTGGGAAAATTTATTAGAAGAGGGAATAACCTTCTGGGGGAGTCCCTGACGCGCTCGATCATTCGGGATTCGCACTCACGTTTATTCATTCGTTTGATCGTTTCGTTTGACAGGAACCGCGCACAACGCAGTTCGAGGATTTTCCTTATAGTTTTGTCGTCACACGTCTTCTGCCGAATAACTTGTCTTTCGCGTCACTTTTCACTTTGCTTCTTCCGTCCAGTGGGGTGCACTGGAGGTTAGAGGGGGGTATATTCTAGACGTGGTCACTTCTTCAAGCGGTTCTGAATTCTGGTCGTCTGAATCAGTCTTCAGCCTGTCTTGCTTTGTTCTATGTTTATGCATTACCCACATAGTAAGTGTGTTCCATAGACTGGCTATGATCATGAATCCACATCCTAACGTCTGGTATAAGTGTATTCCGTTCAATACCACTCCCAAGGCATATTTTATCATCCGAAAAATAGCATAAAATCCCATTAGTCCACTCATGAATAATCCTATATCGGTGAACCATCCCCATACTTGTTGCATTGTATGGTGGGCTAATTCTTTCATTTCATCTGGGTTAAATAAATTTACTGTGGAGAACCCTTGTCCGGTCGTATCCAATCCAGCTATTTTTCTAGCGATTATATTTTCTACGGCTTTTCGTTCCGTGCCAAAACTGAGAATTCTCTGGGCCTTACTGATTTCTTCCTGTGTGTATATTCCTAATGCTCCTACAGGCTGTATTGGCGAGAACTTCAACTTTTTGCTTGTTTCTGGTGATAATTCTTCGGGTGTCTTTTTCATTGTGGGGTAAGGGCTCAGGCCCATCCATTGATCATCGATCTTATATAATGGGGGCATTAATCCGTTACAATCTACTTCTTCTGCATGGGTCTGGATGACCCTAGTGACCGGTGCCATAAATTTGGTTTGGTTATCTATTAATATAGGTAGTTCATTGTAACACTTCTCAGTGCGTCGAATTGTAACAGTGCGGGGTACGCAGCGCATTATGTAAAGTACCTCTCCTAATACTCGTCCAACGTAACCACCACTTTCCTTTACTAACTGGCTGAGGGTGTTCGGAACTAAGGGCGCCATTAATAGACGATTGCGTAGTATTTCTCTCTGGGTTAGGCAACGTCGATGGACGGTGTCGGTATATAGCTGATCCAGCTTCCTTGTGTAGGCTTGTTCGACGTATAAAAATTTGCTGTTGACGTAGGCCATGAGATCTGCATTATGAGGTAAAATATTCATTTTGGGGTTTATATGGTCTTGTTGTTTGCCCTCGATAACCAAAATTCTAGGGTGTTCTGTTTGCCATATTTCTTGCTGGCATTGCACGATCTTTTTAATCAAGGATACGGCAAACACTTTCGTACTATCTTCTACAACAATGATCTGTTCGGTCGTGAACTGGTTAGATACTTTTTCTGCCTGTCCATGGTACAGCAGACTTAGGGATTCTTCACATGTTCGTAGTGGGCCATTTTCCCAGGTGACTTCTCCCAAATTGGTATCGAAACAATATCCTTTTAAATATGGACAAACTACACCTCCTTGTAGACTGATCTCGTTTTCATCAATTTTGACTCTCGCTTCATAGTCAGAAACTCGAATTTTCACTGATGCTACAATCGTAACATCTTCCCAAGTTCGCCCATTTTCTTGATATGTTGTGCCCTCACACGGTCCTTCGTTATTTACTGATCCTACTAAGGTGATAGATGCCGTCGTCGTACCGTTTAAGTTAATTCCGCCTATCTCTTGGTGATATATACTTAGAGTTCCGTAACGATGAATAGATCGACACTCCTCGGCACCTACTCGGTGAATAAAGTTCGACACACCCCCGGATACAATCGAGCTGTGACTGTGCATACCACAATGCATTATTACCCGGGTCAGTTCAACGCAGCAAGTCCATACATGTTCAAGTTTAATTTCGTCCCTCTGTACTACTTTCACTTTTACCGATTCACTTTTATACGACGTTTCTAGTTCCGGACACTCCGCGACGTCTCGAATCGATACTGCTGTGATTTCCGCACTTTTGTCCTTACAGTCATAGGCTATTAAAGCCTGGGTACCGCTAACGGAAACAACGATGATGAAGGTTATTCCCCACATAGTTATTGTCTCAGGCTTTTCCCACCTTTTCCTGTGGACCATGTTTCTATGAAAATAAAACAAAAATGTCACTTTAACATGGATAGATACAATGCTACTCGGACCACATCATCATAGATCAAAAATACACTGATTGTCGTTCAAAAATTATTATACAATTTACATACAATAACATCGATCAATTTTCCTAAAATTAAATCAGGTTCACAGAACCTAAGGGAATAAATCTCACCCAATCCTACTAGCGTTGTGCTCACCTATGCACTATCTCAGCGATCATAACGCTTCTTTTTAGGCAATTTTCAAACTTCCTACTATCTGAATTCCACTGAATATTTAAAACAACTTTAGTTTAGTTCAACAAAAAAAAAATCCTTTATTCATGCGTTATCTGGGGACCTACTTAAGCACAGAAAATTAAGCGAAGAGAATAGACTCTCAAAGCGGAGGGGAAAATTGTAAATTTGGCCTAGACCATACACTACGAAGATCTGGAGCGGAACCGCTGATGGTTTGGCCCCATATCAAGTGTTATTATTATTATTCTATATGTGAAGAACCCATTGGAGGAGATGAAAGCGACGAGGAAGAATTAGCCTGGTCAAGGTTGATTATAATGCTTATATAGAATATGAAGCAGAGCCTAACAACTAAGCGAGATGGAGAGGCAGTAAAACCCCTGAACATAACGGAAGAGTTCCGTAACGTAACGTAGCGAAGCAATCAATGATCAGACGGATAACGGTAGAAAAATTCTGGGACCAATTAACAAAATAGGGGAAAAGGAACAGGCACCATCAAATTCAGGAAAACCTAGAAAAGATGCGAGTACACAGGCGGAAGAGTTCCAGTTTATTTAGTACACAGGGAGATATTATGGCTTAGACGAGGCTGTCAAGTCAATGAAAATCACAGAGAAATCTCAGTTTATCATCTTGCCCAGAGTGGAAGATTTGCATCATAAATTATTAATTATTATTAGTATTTATGAGAATTATGAGGATTATTAAGGTTATTAAGGTTATTAAAGTTATTAAGGTTATTAAGGTGTCCGTTTCCCAGGACAGGGTCCCTCTTCAGGTGGTGGCTCTCCGGGACAGTGAGCACCTGGAATCTACCATTCATGGGGCAGGAGGAGATTCACTTCTCCTGAGGGAGTGTCATTAAGACCCGCCCCTGGTTACCCCTCGTATATTTAGTAATAGTCCCATCTACCTAACCGATCGGGGGGATTCCTTGTCCGCATCGATCTCCTCAAGGGTACCACGGGACTGACAAATTCTTCCTCAGTTTCGTCACTCAGAGATTCCTCACTCGAATCTCGTTCCACAACCCTGTTCCACTGCGGCATCAGTATCGGGTGCAATCTACCCATGCCTTTCTGTTCCTCCTCGGATTCCATTTCGCTTTCTGATTCGGACTGTCGCCCCATTTCCTCGCCTTTTCTTGATGGAGAGCACCTGCTCATTCTCCTTTCGACAAAATATTTCAGTCTGTTTACATGGACCGTTTGCTCTTCTCTTCCTCCACACCTTCTTATTTTACAGGTCACCGGTCCTATTATTTCAATGATCCTATATGGACCATCCCAACTCTTCACTAGCTTTTTAGACACCCCACGCTTCGTGTGCATTATTTTCAGATAGACTTGGTCTCCTAGAGTGAACTGATGATCTGCGGTTTTTAAATTATACCTTTTCACTCTGGCCGATTTTACTTCCTCTGTGTTCCGATATACATCCTTATAGATGATACGTAGCCGTTCTAGTAGCTCCGATGCATAATTTTGATCGTAGTCATATCGAGCTCGCCCTGATTGTATAAAGCTGTCTATAGGGAGTACTTGGTCCCTTCCGTGAAGAAGAAAGTATGGACTATATCCTGTGGTGTTATGTATACTTCCTCTATAAGCCATTAGTACAAAAGGTATCCAATCATCCCAATCTCGCTGGTTATTGCTAATATACTGCGCTAACATGTCCTTCAACACCCTGTGCATCCTCTCAATTTGTCCGTTTGACGTGGGTGCGTAACTGGAAGTCTGTATTTTTTCTATTCTTAGCATCTTACAAACTTCCTTGAACAACGCTGACGTGAAGTTTGCTCCTCGATCAGTTAGCAGTTTCCTAGGAGTGCCATGTCTAGTGACTATATTTTCCACGAAAGCTCGAGCGATAGTGTCGGCTTTCTGGTCAGGGAGGGGTATTGCTTCAACATATTTTGTGAAGTAATCTTGGAACGTAAGTAAGTATCGGTTCCCACTCAGGGATGTTACTAAAGGTCCAACTATATCCATTGAGGTCAGTTCCCAAGGTTCCGTGGTGGCGGTGAATCGCTGCAAAGGGGCTTTTTTCTGATGAGGGGATGTTTTCCTCCTATTACAAGCATCACAACTGGCGCAATATTCGATGACATCAGTGCGCATGTTTGGCCAAAAGAATCTCCTTTTCAGACTGCTCAGCGTCTTTTGCTGACCTGGGTGTCCTGCCATGGGCGAATCGTGAAAATCCCCCATTACTTTCAATACGTAGGATTTAGGGACAATCAACTTGTCCCCATCTTGTTCCAATCGATACAGTATTCCATCCTTAGAAAAAGAGTAAGTGTCCTGTTGCTCACCAGCTTCGATACTTCTTTTTATTTCCTGACAGTACAGGTCCTTATCTTGCGCGGTTTTTAGCGTTTCCCGATCCCACTCGGGCTCTATACTTTCCATCTCCTGAAATGTAACCTTTGCGATCACCTCGCTACCAGAATATATACGTATTTCTATATTTGAATTATGAAATACGAATTTAATAATTTCCAAAATCCTCTCCCAATCGAGTTTATCCAAACCACATCCTATTTCTGGAATAGCCAAAAATCTATCCCCATTTTTCTCGCAACACGCCCTTAGACTTCGTACAGCGTTCCACATACCTCTATAGGATGGTTTTTCATAATAGTTGAACTTTGTTACCAAATAATATATATTTCTTTCCGGTAGGAGCAATTCCGCTGTTTCCCCAACTTGCTTATTCTGTTGACGCAGTTTATCGACAGAGCCAAAAATTTGTTTGAACTGAAGTGCTATTCCTGCACCCATAGCAAGGTCCTGTGAGACACAATGAGCCAAAGCCCAGTGTTCTGGGGCCGAAAAAAGGTTTCCTTGCTTTCGACTTAATTTCTCCATTTCCGGAATCTGATGGGTTTTCCGGTAATCCTCGAACTCCTCATATTCCATGTCAATAAACTGTTCCTCTTTACTGAACATACGGCTTAATGCATCCGCGTTTCCATGCAGACGCCCTTTTCGATGTATTACCTCGAAATCGTAATCGGCCAAGGTCATAGCCCATCTAGCAAGTCGAGATCCTGGGTCCTTGAGCGTTAACAGCCATTTAAGTGGACGATGGTCGGTAATGACCGTGAATTTTCTCCCATACAGATAGCACCTAAACGTTTGAATGCCGAATATAACCCCCAAAAGTTCCTTTTCCGTTGTAGAATAATTTAATTCGGCTTTCTTGAAATTTCGGCTAGCGTAAGCTATAGGTCGCTCGTGTCCGTCTCGAATTTGGCTGAGTACCGCTCCAATACCTAGGCCAGAGGCGTCCGTCGCCACTATAAAGGGCTGGTTGAAGTCGGGAAAGATTAGAACACTGTCTGAGGTCAGGACTTTCTTCAATTTCGATATTGACTCTAGCACTTCCGATGTAATTTCGAACTTTACCTCCTTTTTCGTTAAATTTGTCAATGGTAATGATAATTCTGCGGCATTTGGAATGAACCGCCGATACCAGTTGACTATCCCTAAAAATGAACGGACTCCTTTCTCATTTTTGGGAATGGGAAAGTTATGTATGGCCTCAATTTTTTCCGGATCTGGGAGCACTCCTTTTTGTGTGATCATATGTCCTAGATACTTGACTTTCTTCAATAAAAATTTACATTTTGTTGGTTTGAGTTTAATATTGGCGTCCCTAAGTCTGTCGAAAACTTTCCGCAATTTTTCTACGTGATCATCAATTCCTGCGGAGTTAAAGGTGATGATGTCATCTAAGTAAACCATACAAAGGTCTCCTGTAAGGCCAGCCAGCGTAATATTCATGAATCGTTGAAATGTTGATGGTGCATTTTTCAATCCAAACGGCATTTTCAAATATTCATAATGTCCCTGAAAGGTACTGAAACCAGTCAAGGGGATGTCCTTCTCCTCCATGTCAATCTGGTGATACGCTTCTGCTACGTCGATTACTGAGAAAAGAGCCTCACTTCCCGCGCCATATCCTTGAATGAGGTCCGAAATATTTGGAAGTGGGTAATATTCCGTCTTTGTAACGTTATTCAGTCCTCTATAATCAATGCACATCCTGATCTTTTCTTCCCCATTCGGCGATTTTTTTGTAACTAAAACGACCGGAGCTGACCACGGGCTACATGATGGTCGAATAACCCCCATATCTAACAATCTATCTGTCTCTGTCTGCAATATTTCTCTCTGATGATACGGGATTCTATATGGTGCTTTACACACTGGTTGTGTTCCCGGTTCCAAGGTAATACCGTGTTTAACCTTCGTTGTGCTAGTTAATATATCGTCGTCCTCCAGAAAAAGATCCTGGTACTCCAGTATTAGTGACTTCAGCTTCTTCTGCGTGTTACCATCCAAATGTTCAAAATCGAATCCCTTTTGATTTCCTTCCTTGTTATCAAAATTTACTTTCCCAATCCTCTTAGTCGGCATATTTCCATCCATAATTTCACAGGTAACTGCTTTAGCGAGAGTTTGTCGCTTTACTAATCTGACCTCCTTGGCTGAAACGTTAACCACTCTAATCCAGACTCTGTTAGAATTCTTCGTTAAACAATTTGCGACGTGTATATGCCCATTTCCTAACTCCACTGGTTCGCATACCATAATATCTCCTTGTACATTTTTCTTCAATTTCCCTCTTACTAATGCTTCCGATCGCGCAGGTACTGTGACACCCGCTTCCAGAGTAATATCTGTTTCCCAAATGAGTTCGTCCTCCATGGAATATACTGAGTCATTTTCCTGACCCTTCGAACAGCTGTCGATATTCTCCCTGTCGTGCGCTGGTAAGATTTCGCCTGCTGATTTTTCCGACGTTTTCACCTTCGTTTTTCCATTCTCCGGCTTCGCTCGCTCTTCTGTGTTCCTACGTGCCTTCACTTCCTTCTGGACGTCGATTTCCTCCTGGTTTTCTCCGTTTGCGTTTGTACGTCCACTGTCTTTGTGCTCCGCTCGGTTTTCCCAATCCCTTTAACATTTCCGCTGCATAAAAAGTCAAATGTTCTTCCCCACATTGAAACAGCTGGCGTACCCTTGTAATTTATAGTTGCTCGATTTGCATACAGAAAATCCCTTCCTAAAATCATCTGTACATCCCCTAACGTGTTGTCCTCACATACAACAGCCGTCCACGTAGTGCTTAATTCATCCCTTTCTGGCCCTATCGAAACATTTGCGGTGCCCCATGTCCGAAGACTGTGGCCTGTAACACTCGTCAATCTGTACCTGTCTATTCCATCCTTCCTGATTTGCTTATTTGGGACTGCTCCTTTTCTAACGAGTGTCACGGCTGCCCCTGTGTCCACTAAACAAAAGCTTGATCTTCCATTCACGTTTAATTTAATAATGTGCGGTGCGTCGGTAAGGTTATTGAAGTTTATTTCGGGAATAACCATAATTTGTTGTTGATTCCTCTTCCCGCGATACCTATGTCCCCGTGACATCCCCAATTTATTTATCCACCTTACATTTCTCTGGCCCCCGCCCTGGTGGTTGGACTTTGGCCACCGTTGTTTAAATTTCGCTGAAACCCCAACGATTGCCGCATTTGCCGTGGTCGTTCTGGAATCGCTCCCGTCGACCGGCCGTTTCCTCCGTACCTCGGGCGCTCCGATCCTTCAAACCTTGGTGTGAAGTTCTGAGGTTGATTCCTCCTGCTGATCCTTTGTCTACACTCCTGTGCCCAATGTCCTTTTTCGTGACAATAGTGACATGTGTCTCTATCCACGAACCGCCTTCCTCTATCTGCCCGACAATCTCGAGCAATATGTCCTATTTTACCGCAATTATAACATCCCTTGTTAACGGTATTCCTATTCGTATCGTTCTGTCCATCTCCTCGGCTTCTGCAATCCATTGCCCTATGACCCTCTTTTCTACATAACTCACACCTTTCTTCCCCAGTATTTATTGACGAGATCCTCACGTTAGACATCCTTCCTTGTAGCATCATAATCGTTGTCTCCTGTAGTTTGACCAGTTCCTCAGCTTTTTCCAAATCTAATTTATCCTCTTTCAATAAAAGAATGCCGGTATTTTGCATTAGGTCTTTCCTTAATCCCATTTTGAATTGATTCAAAATGAGTTCCTTGTTTTTCTTTCGAATTCCCGCTTCCTCATCCTGACTCGCTCCGTCTAAGTCTTCGAGTAGTAAATTTGCACCAATCGTTCGCAACCTGGTACAGAACGATGATACGTCCTCCTTTTGATCTTGGAAGCACCTACTCAGATTCCAATGATTTTCGCCCGGTAATCTCATCGGCGTGAATTTATTTAATAATTTTCCTTTTAATTCTGGATAAGCAAGTTTATCCAATTCGGAATCAGATTTAAAGAAATTGTAAGCGTCTCCGCTTAATTTGTACTTCAATAATTTTAGCGTTTCGTCTGGCGTCCAACTATCCAGTTTGGCCCGTAATTCTAATTTGTCAAAATATCTGGCGGCGTCTTTTCCCGAGAAGCTGTCCACCGTGGTGGCTATCATCCCTAGCGTATACATCATCATGCTACTTTTACTTTCTGGTGAAGTATTTGCATTACTAGCAGAGGGAGTGGCAGGCAACATTATTTATTTTTTGAATAATAAAATAAAATTTAATGAATTGATTGAATGTGATTTTTTTTCGAACAAAATTTGAAACACTTTCCAACTGACCATATAATTTTTTATTCCGTCGGAAAGATATCAACTTACTCAGATGTCGATAATATTAAGTCTTCACAATTAGTTAAACGTCAAATAAAATTCTTTTACAAAATACTAAAACGCCCTAGAACACTCAAAAAAACGAGATTATAAATGGATAAAACCGCCCTGAAACACACACAAAAAAAAATCAACGTTATAAAATTAATAGAACCGCCCTGAAACACACAAAAATTTAACGTTACAGATTACACAATCGACTTCAATTGATGAAACTACCTGAAACATAGATGATAATTAGTTAAATTTTTTCTAACAATCTATTTCACTCGATACTTTATTCCGCTGACAGTCCTTGTGTTTTAACTGACTTGATGTTCGACTAATATTGAAAGGAATGTTTCACTACTATTCGTTGTTTTTTTTTTCAAAATATCGTTTCAATCACTAATTTCCTCTTTTTTTTTTTCTACCTCTCTCCCGTTTATTCACCTCAGAAAAATAACAATATCCCACCGCTGTCACCAAATGTAATAGTACGATGGTGTTTTTTTTTTTTTTTGATGTTCTTAGGTTTATTACAAAATAAAGATGTTAGGCCGCTGTCACCAGAGCAAACTTAGCGTGGCTTTTATTCCTAAAATAAAGGGAAATCTCAGAAGAGTTCACTTTATTTATCGTCAGACAAACCGGTTAAGTTTACTCAAAATTTTGAGAACATACTTCGATCAAGGCTTTGGAAAAGACTATAGGTCCGTGCTCCTTGCACGAAGAAGGAGTCTATATGTTATATACTTCTCTGAGGGATATGATTAGGAAAGAATACTAGATTTCGAAACTTACTTAAATACTATATTGTCATAAAATTACAGTTACACACTTAGAGAAAAACAAATGGAAAATTTCGTGTCTCTGGGACACCGGACCAATACTCAGTTTCAACAGAGCAATATCTATACAAACAAAATTAATCCTTCAACATCTTTTACTATTCCTAGCTTCAATCGATATTAACACAAATATGGGGTTACCTCTTTCGTTTTTACGAGGGGTTCAATATTATATAACAACAAATCACAAATGTTACACCAAGTCAATTTACCTACGGGAGCTGTCAGTGATTATGGGAATATTTTCATAGAGAATCATAAACTTTGCATTTCCTATGACTTACTACTTCTGTCTCGAAAACCATTAATCCAAAAGGGTGTATCAGTACCAAAATCCACCCACTTCACGAATCTATACCTTTTCTTAAATACAACTACTTGCTTCCAATTTACACCTCACATTTACCGCGACTTCGTTCCGTTACTCTACTTTACTTCTTCATTACAATTACCGGCCCGAACTGCCTAAGTCGCCTTTACTCAATATTTCTTCATCTTCACGAGCTACCGTCTCGGAGGCTAAAACGTAACTCCAATTACCGGCCCGAACTGCCTAAGTCGCCTTTACTCAATATTTCTTCATCTTCACGAGCTACCGTCTCGGAGGCTAAAACGTAACTCCAATTACCGGCCCGAACTGCCTAAGTCGCCTTTATTCAATATTTCTTCATCTTCACGAGCTACCGTTTCGGAGGCTAAAACGTAACTCCAATTACCGGCCCGAACTGCCTAAGTCGCCTTTATTCAATATTTCTTCATCTTCACGAGCTACCGTTTCGGAGGCTAAAACGTAATTCCAATTACCGGCCCGAACTGCCTAAGTCGCCTTTATTCAATATTTCTTCATCTTCACGAGCTACCGTTTCGGAGGCTAAAACGTAACTAACTCTGTTTTTCCAAACCACCGCAAACGGGGGGTCTGTCCCCTCTTCTTAAGTTTTTGCAAGCCGGAATTTTTCTGTTCTCATGCCGCCCACTCGAAAATACCCCACGGGTTTTCCAGGTCCACCGACTCTGCAATTTCGGCAGTTTTTAACGATCTACTACCAGGAATATCAATGCATATCTCGCTGTTTAAGGGGACCTTTTCGTCAACCTCAACTGACGCAACAAAGTAGCGTCTTATCGGTCTTGAAACCTATAAAGTCTACCTATCACAAAGGTTGGCCGCCGGATGGGGTACATATCCTTATCAGCCCACGTCTAGACGAAAACCATAAACACTCAATGACCCATTGTGCGATATATATGATACAATGTATGAGTTTACTGCCGATCGATTCTTTCCATATTCTCAACTTGAACCGTTTTTCCATATATTCCCATATATTACATAATGATGTGCCTTCCTCTTTTTTCCTAAGAATTCTTCGAACAGTACTTGAAGAAATCTGAAATATTATGGCCAATGTAATAATCAGAATACACTCCTAGTGGTTGAATAACAGTTTACCTGGAACACTAGAGCAATGCTGGCGGTAATATCTACAGATTCCCTGAAGAATTCACAGTAACATCTATATACTGCTTCGTGTTCCCTTTTTGTTAGGCGAGAGGTATCGTAATCAATTCCAGACATTTTTAATAGCACAAGGATGCGGAAATACTCAAACTCGGTACGAATAATTATAAACACACATGTAAAAACTATCCCAAATTGTTCGATTTTCGTTATATCGAAATTGTAAGAAATAAATAATAAATGACAGTTTCATCAGCTCATGGTTATTTTCAATGCGAACAACCTAAATTATGTGACTTGAAATATAACTAGACGGACCGTTGCCAACTGAATTTAGATTTTCCAAAGCCACCCTTGATGTCAATATATCTTAAACGGACTATATATCTCTTGATTGGATTCAAAAGTGTACGCTCCTCATTATCCACCACAGGGAATATCCTTTTCGAGTGCGTTTTGGATGAATTCACTGTTATTAAAAATTTCGAGCCCATATCCTGCACATCATTTATCTGCAACTTATACAGCTCATCTTTTCGCAATGCCCTGGATACTCCAAATATCAAAGCGACCTTCAAATAAAAAATTTAAAGTTACATATTTTATATCCACGTGACAATAAGAAAAATTTAGAAAATTAATTTAATTGAGTTTTATATTTACCTTTGACATCAAGAAAATACTGTCTGGAGCATTTGCTATAAACTCTTTTACATGACCTTTCTCGAGAACTTTCGATTTCTTAGGAATATAACCCACTTTTTGTCCCTTTTTTGTGATATCTGCTTATATCAATATTCCTTTTAACGTTCAATGTTGCTTTCAGCATTGAATACTTTGGCCATAAACTTGCTAAGTATCCCTTTTCTGCAACACTCTTAAAGTATGCCAACAAAACTGTTTCAGAATAATTGAAAACGTTCTTCTCCTCGCACCATGACATGAATTCTGTGTAGGTTTTGTCATACAAATGTCGGCTTTTTTCAGGTAGCAGGGTCAAAGTTGCTGCTTTAGCCATTTCTGCAACGTCTGGGGGAGTTAAGGGGATATTGACGTCGGTACTCATTGTAATTAAAGTAACTGGCGATATTAGATTAAGATTAAGATTGAAAGCAGCTATATTACTCGTAATTTGACAGATCGGTTATGTTTGGATTGGTTTCATTATTTCTTTTCTCTGTGGAATAACAATGGAACCAGAGATAAATACGCGACTATTCTGTGATTGAAGAGTGAGAGTCACAGGCCTCATACATAAAAATGGGTTCAAGCCCTGTGGACAGGAGCTTTCTGGCGCTCTAGTTCAAACAGACAAATTATATCTCCGAAAGTATTGGTTTCTCTGAGTTGGGAATTATATCAATGTATACATATGATAGAGCTGCATCATAAAGGAAATTCAATTCAAATAATAGTTTATTTATCAAGATTAAATGAGCAATCATGAGAATGAGAACTGCACCATGGAAGAAATCGAATTAAATCTGGCCAATTTTGCCCAATAACGAACTTAACCGAGATATTCATCTCCCTAACCTACTCTGAAAATTTCAACTACCTAGCTCATTCCGTTCGAGAGTTATTGTGGAAAAACTTTTTTTAAATTTTCAAATTTTTTTTTTACACTTTGCGGTAATCTGGTCAATACAAAACTTCACATGCGTATAAAGGTCATGATTCTACAATTTGATGCTAAATTTCAGATAGATCGAACGAACTTGTCCGAGATATTTACGCTCCAAAACCACCTTGCAATTTTCAATCCGCTAACTCCTTTCGTTCGAGAGTTATCGTGCCTACGGCCGGTCGGCCGGCCGGACAGAATCGATTTCGCACTCGGATTCTTGATCAGTGAGTCGAACCAAATCGTTTGAGACCATTTTCAGCCAAAAATTTCAAAATTACAGACACTTGGGCAAATTGATAAGCACACTGTTCCGAGGAACTAGAGCGCCAAAAAAACAAGTTTCGTATGACAATTGCCCAAAACAGGTTTAAAGTACCTACAAATAGTAGGTATTCCATAAAACAAATATGAAAGAAGATAAGTAGGTAATAATAAAAAATTACCTTGTTATCGATCAAAAATTTCCTGATCTATGTTCACCAAACTACAGAATTATGCTTTCAATATTTACGTAATATTTTCAAACATTTTCGGGTGAGGTCCCCGTTGCATCGCTAAAATACGAGTATTTCAACCCCAATATTTTTGAAGTTACAATATTCCCTTCTGTCAAGTTGACATGAGAATTCATACATAGAATAATAATTATATCAATCTGTGAAGTACGATTTACATTGAAATTTAAAAAAATCATATCTCCGACAGTATTAGCTTGTTAGAGTTGAAAATGATATGAGTGGATTCTTATGATAAAACTGCTTATTAAAAAAAATTTGATTTGGAATTTGTTTCGTAAAAAAAATTTTTTTTTTTGTTACTCCGAAACCATCTGTCCGATTTTGCCCAATAACGAACTTAGCTGAGATATTCATCCCCCAAACCTACTCTGAAAATTTCAACTCTCTAGCTCATTCCGTTCGAGAGTAATCGTGCTTACGGCCGGCCGGCCGGACAGAATGAATTTCGACCACGGATTCTTGATCAGTGAGTCGAACCAAATCGTTTAAGACCATTTTCATCGAAATATTCCAAAATTACAGACATTTGGGCAAATTGATAAGCACTCAGTTCCGAGGAACTAGAGCGCCAAAATTGGGGTCAAGCCTTGTGGACCGGAGCTTTCTGGCGCTCTAGTTCAAAAAGACAAATTATATCTCCGAAAGTATTGGTTTCTCAGAGTTGAGAATTATATCAATGTATTCTTATGATAGAACTGCATCATAAAGGAAATTCAATTCAAATAATAGTTTATTTATCAAGATTAAATGAGCAATCTGAGAATGAGAACTGCACCATGGAAGAAACCAAATTAAAATAGCTGAAATGAATTTGACTCTCTCTTATAGAACAGGATGGAATGTACGAGTATGAACACAGCTCATATAATAAAGCTTAGATAGAATAATTATAGCATTCAGTGAAAACATAGAAGTACGATTCATTATTGAAATCTAGAACTTCATCTTAGCAGAAATTGAATTCAAACATCATAGAAGAATTTAAATTCAACAAGAGTGCCAAAAATTATCAATCCAAAACCAATAGACGAATTCTACCCAACAACGAACTCATCCGAGATATTCATTCCTCAATTCGATGATGAACGATAATATATATCTTTCCTCAAATCTACTCCAATACACCAATATTCCAGTTTTGTTTTTAGTGGAGATATTCTGAACTCAATATTATTAACTTACCATTACCATTGCCATCATCATATGGATTGACCATCGGCATGAAAATATCAACCAACAAAAAGTATGATATTATATTATCATTCTCATATTTATACGATTGCTGTAATTTATGACAATGAGACAACGTCATGTCTCAGGAAAATAAAATGACATTATAACAATTCATAGAATACCCACAGAATAATTCGATCATTCTGTGAAAACGTAGAAATACGATTTACTTCGGTTGTCCATGACAATCATGCATTAAAATAGAAAGAAATCGTGCATTAAAATGGGTGATTAATGCATGATTTTGTGAACGTAAAGCAGAGGTATTGGGAGGTCGACGGAAAAGATCATTATTCTACAATTTTATGCTAAATTTCAGATTGATCGAGTGATCGGATTCGGAAATATTCATAAAAACTGTTTTTACTGAAAACGGCCATAACTCCGAAACCGCTTGGTGGATGTCGCCCGTAAAAGAACTTGTCCGAGATATTTACGCTCCAAACCTGTCCTGCAAATTTCAATCCTCTTACTCCTTTCATTCGAGAGTTATCGTGTTAACGGCCGGACGGACGGCCTGCTGGACAGAATCGATTTCGACCACGGATTCATGATCAGTGAGTCGAACCAAATCGTTTGAGACTATTTTTAGCCAAAAATTCGAAAATTACAGACATTTGGGCAAATTGATAACAGAGCTGTGCCGAGCACTGAAGAAAAGTGCTTCAAGCCCTAAGCACTAAGCACTCAATAAAAATGATCACGAGCATCGACCACAAAGACCCGTTTTCACAAAAGGCTTGTGATTACTAAGCACTTTATTCGATTTTACGAGCACTGAGCACCAAGCACTTTAAGAAATCGGTTGGAAAGGAGGATATTTACTCCGAATTGTTATATAAAATTGTATTCTATTGGAGAAATATGTAAACTAGCAAACTTGCATTCCCCATAATATGCATGATTGACAGATGGGGAATGGAGTGCAGCGGAACAAATTTCTATATATATATATATATATGTATATATATTCGTATGAACAATTAATTAACACATTGATCAATTCACAATTCACACAGTTTGAAATTTATTTTCATTATTTTAGGATATGATGATACAATTAATGGAAATATGTATTCTATAAGCCTCTCAGTTCTTTCTGCACAAGTAAAATGTATTTCCAAATTCCAAAATGGGATAATACCCGAAACATATATGACAACAACATCGTATTATATTATGAAACTAATGGCGATTTCCATTGACACGCTCGGAGCACTCGAACTCGATCTAATTTGTCATGCATCTGTCCAATTGAACCGAAAATATCTGTCATATCAAATATGACTCCGAGTGATCCGAGCGTGTCAATGGAAATCGCCATTAGGCCCAGTGTTTTCTTTCCCTTAATAATAAAACAAACACTCGAATTCAGTGCTCTTTGATGCAGTTTTCCATTAATCCATAATTTAATTGGAATTGATCAACATGACATAAATGTTTTTTAAAATTTTTCAAAACATCAAAAATATAATCTTCAGAAAACGGATAACATTATTTTCTATTGTGATTGTATTCATAAGCAATTTAGCAGTGGAAATTTGAATATGAATATATCGGATAAATCTGTGAATTGACACGACAATTTTCGAACATAATCCTCTTATATATTCTTAATAGACGATCCACATAATAATGCTTTGATACTGAATAATCTTCAGGAGTTGGTAATATTCATATATCCACGTCCGATTCCATGAATCAATAACCAACAACTGATAATTACAAGATTTACAAGTTCCGTTCATGCGTCAATTGGTCTCCCAGGTACACATAAATTCCTCCGACCACAGCGCGTCAGCGTCTATTCGTGTTACGACATGTTTCGGAAAGGCTTAGTGCTTAGTAATCCTCGGAAGTGCTCGGGAGCACTTAAGGGATTACTAAGCACTAAGCCTTTTCAAGAAGTGCTTTAATTATTAAGCACTAAGCACTGGTTTTAAAAAGTGTTCGGGAGCACAGTATTCGGGAGCACAAAAAGGCTTCAAGCACTTTCACAAGCACTAAGCCCAATGCTTTGGCTCAGCTCTGATTGATAAGCACTCTGTTCCGAGGAATAAGAGCGCCAAAAACATGTTTGACTCCATTCTGCAGAATTTCGACTAATTTAGAATTAAAATCTTAAAAAAATATCTTCAATTTTAATCTGCACCGTATAAAAATATAGGTCAAAAAATTCTAGATAAACACTGAGGGTCAGGAGCCGTTGCGCGCATGTTCAATTGTCTACTCACGCTTCACACACCCTCACGAAATACTGCATGAACCTCCAAGCCTACCTTTTAGAGTTAACACCTGCGTAATCGTTCTTATTCCGTGCGATACCAAGGTCACCTCTCAGAATAAAATTGCATCCCCTCAGGAGTTCCCCAGGGATCCCATTTGGGCCCTCTTCTATTCGTTCTGTTTGTCAATGATATATTTGCTGTTTTTCTGTCTAGCTTCTTCCTCCTCTTTGCCTATGATCGGAAGATATTCAAGTCTATATTTGGTTATGAGGATATCTGACGTTTACAGGAAGATTTGACTAGATTTTATGATTGGTGTGAGCTAAATAGATTAGAACTGTATTTGTCAAAATGTAAGGTTATGAGTATTTCAAGGGGAAATAATGTTATGTTTAATTACACTCTATGTGGGACCTCTCTCCAGAGAGTTACCGTGATTAAGGACCTGGATGTTGTTCTTGACTCACGCCTAATTTTCAGTGAGCATACTTTACTTTCATCAGGGGAAGAGCTCTCAAGCTGCTAGGGTTTATTCAGAAAATTGGTTCAAGCACTGACGTGAACTCAGGAGCTTTTGCGCGTATGTTCTATTGTCCATTCTCCTGTATTGGACACTTTTAATCAAATTTACCATGGTGAATTCTATTGTCTATTCTCCTGTATTGGACAGCCTTAACCGAATTCACCATGGTAAATTCGATTAAGAGTGTCTAATACAGGAGAACAGACAATAGAATTCACCATGGTAAATTCGATTAAGAGTGTTCAATACAGGAGAGTGGACAATAGAACATACGCGCAAAAGCTCCTGACTTCACGTCACTGCTTGAACCAATTTTTTTTCGCGAATTCAGGAGCTTTTGCGCGTATGTTCTATTGCCCATTCTCCTGTATTGAACACTCTTAATCGAATTTACCATGGTGAATTCTATTGTCTGTTCTCCTGTATTAGACACTCTTAATCGAATTAACCATGGTGAATTCGATTAAGGCTGTCCAATAAAGGAGAATAGACAATAGAATTCACCATGGTAAATTCGATTAAAAGTGTCCAATACAGGAGAATGGACAATAGAACATACGCGCAAAAGCTCCTGACTTCACGTCAGTGCTTGAACCAATTTTTTTTTCGTGAAGTCAGGATAGAAAGCAATGATGAACAAATTGACACATTATTGTCTACCTTCAATTCTTCTTTAAGAAGAATACATAATTATTCTTGAAAAATATTACTGGAATTAATGTCATATTTAAATAATCAAAGTAAAGAAAATTATAAGTTTAGTTACTAACATATTGAATGAAATTCTATTGAATTCCAGTAATATTCAATTACTTATTATTAACCAATAAATGTCCATTGATTGATCTAAAGGTGATGAGGTGAAACATAAAGATATATTCTCATTAGTGAAAGAAAAACTGGCCTAAAATTCCTCTCTACCCATCACGAGATTTAATATCCACAAATGAGCCTCTCACCTTACAAGATCAGAAGCCTTCAGCAAAATTTCAGCGATATCATATTAAAAATAATACATAACCTTTCAAAAGTCTCCTCTCGCAAATATACTCCTCTGAAGGCACATGGATCTCTTGAAGAAGAATCGCCTTCTCTATTTCTCAAATATATTCACTCTTGTTCATAGAAATCCCTTCAATATTTAGTTGCCTCCTCCGAAGGAGGATCTCTTTCAAAAACAGGTTTGACCGCTAATGTAGGGCTATCATCTCCCATAGATTTGTGATGAACTAACACGATTTTCCCAAGAACATACGCGCAAAAATATGTCATCATGACATTCATATTTTTATTTTTGAAGGTTCTCGCAAAAATACGACCATAGACAACATATCATACGACGATTCGCATCCAGCTACCAAAGTCACAAAAGGCTGCTCGGTTCTCCAACAATATAAATCCGATCGTGTTCAAACTCAGAACTCTGCAGTAGAGTTAGGTTCTGAAGGCACTTCCAAAATTTCAGCCATGCCGGACGAATAGTTTATGATATATAGAATTTTTATCAATTATTTTTTTTAAAATTTTCTAGTTATACCATCCCCACGAAATTCTGCAAGAATTTTCGTATTTTCATATTTGAATTCAATCGGTTTTGTATTCTTCGAGTTAATGAGGAACAAAAAACAACCAAATTTCAGAAAATTTCAGATGGCGATAACTCTAAAACCGTTTGGCCGATTATGCTCATAAACAAACTCAAATGTCGCATTCAGATGCACAACCTAACCTGAAATTTTCAAGCCGCTATCTCTTTCCGTTCTCAGGTTATTGTGACAACAACAATATTTTTTAATAATTTTTTAATAATTTTCTAGCTATACGATTCTCACAAAATTTCACAAACGTGCTTAGGTCTATATTCTACAACTATTCACCAAGATTAAATTCTATCGGATTTATTTTGGTTGAAAACATAATTATTACTGGGAAACCATTGGGCCGATTATACCCATTAACGAACTTGTCCGTCGTATTGGGATGCGCCACCTACCCTGAAAATTTCAAGTCGCTAGCTCTTTCCGTTCTCAAGTTATCGGGGCAACGGCCGGACGGCACCATAGAATTAAATTTCACATACGCGCAAAAATTGTGGCATGTTTTCCATAAATACATTCAAGAACTTATATTGTTCCCCCGTCAGGAGTATTCTTGAGATATGCCTCAATTGTATGGCTCTTACAGTACATACGAGTATGCTAGATTCCTCGAGAGTGGGCAGAACAGGTTCTTGCGACTGGTGTCATACAGACTGAGGATTCTTGTGGCTAGTGTAGATTATAATTCAATCAGATTAATGCTATATCTACCGTCTCTTAGTGATAGAAGAATAACACTAGATCTTTCGTTTCTATTTAAGATATTGAACTACTGGGGACCATTAACTTCTATGCTCCTGGGAGGATGTCAAGAGCTGTAGCTTATTTCTACCCCTGTCCAGTGCGTACTAATTATCGCAAGCATTTTTGGCGCTCTTGTTCCTCGGAACAGAGTGCTTATCAATTTGCCCAAATGTCTGTGATTTCCGAATGTTTGACTGAAAATGGTCTTAAACGATTTGGTTCGACTCACTGATCAAGAATCCATGGTCAAAATCGATTCTGTCCGGCCGTCCGGCCGTTAACACGATAACTCTCGAGTGGAATGCGCTAGACAGTTGAAATTTTCACAGTAGGTTTAGGAGATAAATATCTCGGTTAAGTTCGTTATTGGGCGAAATCGGTCAGGAGGTTTCGGAGTAACAAAAAAAAATATTTTCTTTACATTACAAATTTTTAATACAATGGAGTTTCACCATAAGAATCCATTGATATCATTTTCAACTCTAACAAGCTAATAGTTTCGAAGATATGATTTTTCAAAATTTCAATAATAAATTGTACTTCTATGTTTTCACAAAATAGTCTAATTATTTTATCTATGAATTATCGTATGATCTGTGTTCACATATGTCATCTTGTACTTGCGTCCAACTTTTACGTATGAGTTGGATGCAACTCCAAGATACTGAACGCAACATACCAATATGAAGTTTGCCACAACTCATCTGTCAAATATTCTGTTACATTTTACGCGGCATGTCTGAGGTCGTTTTTCAGCGGGTTGTTGGCTGGTTTCTAATAATTCAAAATTAAATATACAAAGGCGGTTTTGGGCAGGTGAGTTATTGATTTTCCTTGCCTTTTATGTGGTTTTCTCCAGTTTCATTTTAAAATATTAATTCGTAAACATTAAATATTTGTTAAAATTCTTAATTTCAACTACTTGGGAAACGTATGAATATTACGTAACTTTGAATCCTTCAATGTTACCCGCAATTTGAATTTGTTAGATCGGGTAACTTTCATTTTAAGGTGGAGAATGCAACGAAAATCGGAAAAAGTTACAACCGGTGTCAGAATATATGGTACAAAAATTGGTTCAAGCCCTGTGGACAGGAGCTTTCTGGCGCTCTAGTTCAAACAGACAAACTATATCTCCGAAAGTATTGGTTTCTCAGAGTTGGGAATTAAATCAATGTATTCATATGATAGAACTGCATCATAAAGGAAATTCAATTCAAATAATAGTTTATTTATCAAGATTAAATGAGCAATCATGAGAATGAGAACTGCACCATGGAAGAAATCAAATTAAATCTGGCCAATTTTGCCCAATAACGAACTTAACCGAGATATTCATCTCCCTAACCTACTCTGAAAATTTCAACTACCTAGCTCATTCCGTTCGAGAGTTATTGTAGAAAATTTTTTTTTAATTTTCAGATAGATCGAGTGATCGGTTTCGGAAATATTCATAAAAAATGTTTTAACTAAAATCGGCCATAACTCCGAAACCGCTTGATGGATTTCGCCCATTAACGAGCTCCTCCGAGATATTTACGCTCCAAATCCACCTTGCAAATTTCAATCCTATAACTCCTTTCGTTCGAGAGTTATCGTGCCTACGGCCTGCCGGGCAGAATCGATTTCGACCTCGGATTCTTGATCAGTGAGTCGAACCAAATCATTTGAGACCATTTTCAGCCAAAAATTCCAAAATTACAGCCAGTTGGGCAAATTGATAAGCACTCTGTTCCGAAAAACTAGAGCGCCAAACAAACAAGTTTCGTATGACAATTGCCCAAAACAGGTTTAAAGTACCTACAAATAGTAGATATTCCATAAAACATGTATGAAAGAAGAGAAGTAATGAAAAATTACCTTGTAATCGATCAAAAATTTCCTGATCTACGTTCACCAAATTTTCTCCTCTCTCGAACTACAGAATTATGCTTTCAATATTTACGTAATATTTTCAAACATTTTTGGGTGAGGTCCCCGTTGCATCGCTACAATACGAGTATTTCAACCCCAATATTTTTGAAGTTATAATATTCCCTTCCGCCAGTCTCGTCATAAATTGAGAGAACTGAGCATTCTATGTCTATGGATGAAAAGCAGTCTCACTACTCTCAGATTTCTTACTTCATGTTCCGTTCCGAAATGTAAGACTTTTCTGAGAAAAACTAATTTCGGAGCAAACAACTGAGATTTTTCTCACTTCGCTCACAATTCTTCGATTGATTAGATAATGTCATGTCTCAGGAAAATCTTCTTCTTCTTCTTCTTCCGCGGTGCCGTCTCAGGCTGAACTGAGGCCTTCTGGCCCATTGTTCTTCCGCTTGACAGACTCGTGAGACTCATTCCAAAAAACACGCTGACAGGAATGCCGCGAGCTTAAAAGGAGAAGTCCCTCTCACCATAGGAATCGTAGGTGTTGGGTTGCCTAGGTGTATGACCCTCAATTCTTTAAGGTTGTTACAGTCGAACAGAATATGTTCAGCTGTTTCTTCCATGCTCTTGCACCAGCGACACAGAGCGCTATCGGCCAATCCCATCCTATTCAGATGTTTGTTGAACTGGTGACCAGTTAGTAATCCAGTCACCAGGCTCAGTTCTCTTCTTTCGAGTGAAAGAAGTTTCTTTACTTCAGACTTTGACGATGGTTTCTTAATGAGAAGCCTTGACTGCCTGAGTCCTACTCCCATGTTCCATAGACTGGAGAAATTCTTGTCCAAACGATTCTTGAAGAATGTTTTAACATAGGTACGACATACTGGAAGTGAAGGCTCAGGACCTATATATGGTATCCGAGCCCCCTGCTTCGCCAGCTTATCTGCCTTAACATTACCTGAAATCTCCGAGTGAGCCGGACACCAGATGAGTTTTACAACGTTACCAGCGCCCAGCCTTCGCAGAGCCTTCCTGCATTCGCCTACTAAGTAGGAGTTTATCTTCACATCAGATAGGGATTTTAACGTTCCTTGACTGTCACAACATATATATATGTACTTGCCAGAGTATCCTAGTCGGATGTTTTCCAGCGCGCAGACAAGAACAGCGTATAGTTCTGCCTGTATTATCGAGCAGTTCTTCCCGAGAGGGATGGACATGCTCACTCGAGGTCCCACAATGCCTGCACCTGTCCCTGTAGTCGTTACAGAGCCATCTGTGAACCATGTGGGCCCCTCTGGTTTAAGGAGATCACTCCTTGTATCCCATTGGTCTCTATCAGGAACAATCACCCTATAGGGTTCGTTAAAGCAGAATAAGGAGCCCGCACGGTCACTCCTCCGGAGCTCAGGAAAATAAGTTGACATTATGACAATTCATACATAGAATAATTATATCATTCTGTGACAACGTAGAAATACGATTTATTATTGAAATTTCCAAAAATCATATCTCCGAAAGTATTAGCTTGTTAGAGTTAAAAATGATATAATTGGATTATTATGGTAAAACTGCTTATTGAAATAAATTTAATTTGGGATTTGTTTCGTAAAAAAAAATTTTTCTTGCTATTCCGAAACCATCTGACCGATTTTGCCAATAATGAACTTAGAGATATTTATCTCCCAAACCTACTCTGAAAATTTCAACTCTCTAGCTCATTCCGTTCGAGAGTTATCGTGCCTACGGCCGGCCGGACCGGCCGTACAGAATGAATTTCGACCGAGGATTCTTGATCAGTGAGTCGAACCAAATCGTTTAAGACCATTTTCATCGAAAAATTCGAAAATTACAGACATTTGGGCAAATTGATAAGCACTCAGTTCCGAGGAACTAGAGCGCCAAAAAGAGGGAAAGCCCTGTGTGCAGGAGCTTTGGCGCTCTTGTTCAAGCTTTGACGAATCATATCTCCGAATGTAGGTATTGGTTTCTCAGAGTTGGGAATGATATCATGGATATGGATTTTTATGATGGAATAAAATAACCCCAACTCTGAGAAACCAATAACTTCGAAGTTATTTTTTTAATAGACACATTTTGAAGCTCTTGTTTCAATCTAGTTTCTTTTATGATGCCGTTTTATTATAAGAATCCATTGATCTATTCCCAACCCTGAGACACTAATACTTTCGGAGATATGATTTGTCAATGTTTCAAAAAGAGCGCCAATAAAGCTCCGGTCCACAGGGCTTGAAGCAATTTTTTTATTAATAGGTATCTAACTATGTGTAATAACATGTCACCACATTTGCAGTTTTTTGGCCTATGTCTGTTATCATTTGAAAAAATAGTTTAAAGTTCACTATAGTGCTTTTGTTCTGATCGTTGTGTGCTATTTATATATTTTATTTTCATTTTATATTGAAAGGGATATACCGTCAATATTTATGTACATATTTATGTACATATTTATGCGATGCATAAGTATGAAATAAATAATGAATTGGCCATCAACTGAATTAAAATTTTAAAATAAATAAAATAATGAACTTACTCAGCGGGAATTTGAACTTGGATCTCTTGTGCATCAGGCGAGGATGCTACAGAATAGAGAATACTAACATCAAGTCGATATATAGCCAAGATGTTAGGCCATCGAGATTACATGAGGTGAAATTCCAGAAGTAGATCCAGTTTGACATTTTATTTCCACAATAATTGCTAAAATACAAAGCCTATCGAGCTGAAATCCGGTACTCGATTGTAAAATGGCGGCTTAAAGCTTTGTGTGTTATTTCAGCGGAATCTGACAGATAGTTTCATAAATCTAATTTTTTTTTGTAGTGATACGATCCTCAAGAAATTTTGCATAAATTTGCTCATTGGGATTCTTCAACGAATTACCAAGTTTTAATTCGATCGGTCGCTATCCCATTTTTTGGCGCTCTAGTTCCTCGGAACTGAGTGCTTATCAATTTGCCCAAATGTCAGTAATTTTCAAATTTTTCGATGAAAATGGTCTTAAACGATTTGGTTCGACTCACTGATCAAGAATCCGTAGTCAAAATCCACTCTGTCCGGCCGTCCGGCCGGTCCGGCCGGCCGGCCGTAGGCACGATAACTCTCGAACGGAATGAGCTAGAGATTTGAAATTTTCAGAGTAGGTTTGGGGGATAAATATCTCAGCTAAGTTCGTTATTGGGCAAAATCGGACAGATGGTTTCGAAGTAACAAAAAAAAAATTTTTTTTTTACAGAACAAATTCCAAATTAAATTTTTTTTAATAAGCAGTTTTATCATAAAAATCCATTCATATCATTTTTAACTCTAACAAGCTAATACTTTCGGAGATATGATTTTCCAAAATTTCAAAGTAAATCGTATTTCTATGCGTTTTCACAGAATGATAGAATTATTATGTGGGTATTCTATGAATTGTTATAATGTCAACTTATTCTTCTGAGAAATGACGTTGTTTCATTTCAGCAATCGTATAAATATGAGAATGATAATATAATATCATACTTTTTGTTGGTTGATATTTTCATGCCGATGGTCAATCCATATGATGATGGGAATGGTAATGGTAAGTTAATAAAATTGAGTTCAGAATATCTCCACTAAAAACAAAACTGGATAATTAGTGTATTGGAGTAGATTTGAGGAAATATATATATTATCGTTCATCATAGAATTGAGGAATGAATATCTCGGATGAGTTCGTTGTTGGGTAGAATTCGTCTATTGGTTTTGGATTGATAATTTTTGGCACTATTGTTGAATTTAAATTCTTCTATGATGTTTGAATTCAATTTCTGCTAAGATGAAGTTCTAAATTTCAATAATGAATCGTACTTCTATGTTTTCACTGAATGCTATAATTATTCTATCTAAGCTTTATTATATGATCTGTGTTCATACTCGTACATTTCATCCTGTTCTATAAGAGAGAGTCAAATTCATTTCAGCTATTTTAATTTGGTTTATTCCATGGTGCAGTTCTCATTCTCAGATTGCTCATTTAATCAAGATAAATGAACTATTATTTGAATTGAATTTCCTTTATGATGCAGCTCTATCATAAGTATAAATTGATATAATTCTCAACTCTGAGAAACCAATACTTTCGGAGATATAATTTGTCTGGTTGAACTATTTTAGAAAGTAATCGTCGCAATGGATGACCGGCCGGACAGAATCGAATTTATCCCCGAATTCTTCATCAATGAAATATACTCGTGGCATGAACATTTCCTAGGATTTGAAAGACCATCTGCTGAGGGTTAGATCGAAAGGAAGAATACATTTCAAGTCATCTGAACATTCTTAATGAATAATTTAAGATGTAGGGCCTTATTGATTTGAACTCAAGCATCTACAGATAATGGCTTCGAAAATGAATATATCAAATTAAATAGATTCTCTGAGCTTCTTGATATCCCATCTATACCTTTTCAAGTCAATTTCGGAAAAAGTAAAAGCAATTTCGGAAATTGTACTAAGTAAATCTGAATATTTTGTCCGATATTGGAAATACTTTTTCCGAAATTGGACTTGAAAAGGTATAGATGTATGAATTATTAGAATGGTCATCGAAATCTTATAAGAGGTAGGGGAAAAATTTGTCGCGGGATAGCCTTTACCAATAAATCCATTAGCACTATCTTTTTTGGAGAACTGAATAAACAGCTCACATAACTTCCATTTCTTGAAGATGAATAATTATAATTGCTGTTGCTGGAGGGAACACAACATTTCCTAACCATCTTGATTCGTCTATAGTATCATATGTAATGAACTGAGAACTCACCCCCAAGTACAAATAATCCACAGGAAAATTCACTATTCATACTCTGTTTAATCAGAAAACATATGTAGGATTTCAATTATGATTTGAATTCTACGTGTATATAGTTAGAATTAGTGTTACATTTTAAGGGTGAAAGCAACGTGTTATCGTTACATCAGACGTTCTTGGGAACCTCTGTCGCCAGTTATCCATTAACACACCGTTATGGATAAGAGGCAGATTCTGAAAACGATGTAACGATAACAGGAGATGAATAATTTAGGACTAAAATCGCGACACTCTGGCGCCTCCAAGAAGGTCTGTGTTGTATAATTTCCCAAAGAGCGTTTGACGTACAACATTGACAATCCATATAGATTCTAGGAAATTCCCCAGAACCTGAGAAGGTTCCCAGGGAATCATATTGGTCTATGGGGGGCGGAGCGTGGTCAGAGAGTCACGAATCAAGGAACTACCCTTTAAGATCGAAGGCAAGCCGATTGCGGGGGGGGTGGAAAACGGAAAGTACCTAGAGTACGAGCAAGGGAGAGAGTGTTCGGAACAGGGAAGAAGGTTAGACGTTGACGACGGTTCCGAGGTAGAGGTTTCATCCCTAAAGAATTAGACGTTTTAATTGAATTCCGACTTAGACGAATTGAGAATATATTGCGGTAGTTGAAGAACTTCAGTAATTGCGGAAGTAGGCATAGTTGTGAATAATTCTTCGAGTTCAAATGTAAATAAAGTGTAAATAGCCGAACAAGTGTTTTGTTGAAAACCACAGAGACGTTGAAGACGAATGTTAGGAAAGATAATTCAATCAACCCCTAGGCGATTGATATAAAAATCCTACACATATATCACTGTATTGCACTAATTCACGCCGTTTACCTATATATACACAAAAATACTACGAAATACCGGCGATTGTAATTCGAACCGACAAAATAATATTGGTTCATTCCGAATTAGGATTTAATCGTCTATGATGCAATAACAAACGTTCGTCGGTTGCGTTCAGAATCAACGTCGGACGTTGCCCGGTGCGTACCCAACCCGTTCGGAATCGACGTCGGGTGAACCTACATGACTACAATGACTAACCACAGAATACGAGCAATCGCGCCCTACGTCGGACGCATCCGACGTTGATTCTGAACGCAACCCGGAGGTTGATGGAATTTTATGTTTTCGCGGATAAAATATACTTTGCGCATGCTTAATAAATAAACTGCTAGTTGGAAATCACAGATAACCTGTTAAGTATGCCTTTTTGCCATTTACGTATCTTCAAATACCCAGCGTGGTAAATGGGTTGCTTGCTAGTGCGACTCTCCCACCTCCAAATCTTTCATTACCCAAACATCCAAATCTCCGAATCTCGCATGAAAAGCACCATTAATTGATACTGATAAAGATCATCGAACAATACATATTTACCTTTGAATTTCTAGAAAATTTGAATGATTATTGAAAATCGAAATACAACTATTGACAGAAATGAATTCTGTGGGACCATTAATTTCAATTTTAATGTTGCCACCTACAGGAGAGAATTTTTGTGATTATGCTTGAAAAATTCCAAACAAAATCGAAGCAGTTAACATACATACCAGAGCTTCAGATATCCCAATGAATATCCTTTATCCTGTATGATTACAGCGAGCAATCTTTATCTTATCAATAAACTGATAATTATTTAAAATTTCTTTGTACGTAATAGACCACATTAGTTAGGTTATAATCATTCGCTTGGTGGGAGATCCATATTCAAATTTTTGAACAAGGAATTTCAACTTTGAGATGAAACAACCCTATTTAAAAGAGAATGTTAGTACAGAGACAACAAGTATTGGGTACCTCCACTCCACATTAGTACATGTTTTCATGTTATTTTCACATTAAAATCTACTTCTATTTATTCTTAAATCAAAATTGAAACCATTCTAGTTCGATAGATTTCCGTATGTCGTAGATGACTTCTGTTGTGCGTCATTACAAGGCCGATTTAGGGTTATGTTATTATTTTTGACTCATTTCGAGTGAGCGAAGACATACGTCAATCGAATTTGGTGAACACTTTTATATTTATTAATTATTTTGCAAATATACAATTTTGTTATGAAAACTTGATTCTAGATGGTGGAGAAAGGTTCACAGAATCTATTTCAACCAAAATAAACCTTAAGAAATTAGCCGAAGTATCTAAAAACAGACGACAAATTCGCGTAAATTTTAGGTCCATGAGAAATGCATGGGGAATTCAGTGCTCGGATCCACGGATGGATCGTAATTCAAATTTCCCGCCTAACCTAACTAATGTGGTCTATACGTGACATCAGCATAATCCACGATTACCAATCGCTTTGCAGTATGGAGAACACATCATTCTGTTCTGATGACATGTAGACCATAGAATAAAATAAATATACTAGTGGTGGGTTTCACGAAGCTTCGATTAGCTTAATTGGGGATTTAATTCGATGGTTACATACAAAATTTACTGTGAATCGACATAGAATCACACTGATCTGGCAATAAAGCCATATATTAAAGCTTTGTGAAATGAACTGTTAGGTATATAACGGTATTTATAAATATATTTAGATTTACTATATGATGCAGACTGACTAACAGGGCAGAATATCCATTTTTGGCACGCTGTTTAGGTGAACAGAATGCATCTCAAATCCTCCAAAAATCTGTATTTTTCTAATATTTGACCGAAAATGGTCTCAAACGATTGGTTTAGACTCGAACGCAATGAGTTCAGAGTAGGTTTGGAGTCCAAATGCACCGGCTAAATTCTTTAATGGGCAAAATCCACCGAGTGGCTACATAGTTATAGTCATCTCAAATTTTGTTTTCCCAGTAAATCGAAAAATACTGATCTGATTGAATTAAAGCGGAGGCGATTCTTCTCCAAGAGATCCCATGCGCCTACAGAAGAGTATATTTGTGAGAGGAGACTTTTGAAAGGTTATGTATTATTTTTATTTTGTTCGTTCTTCTCCTCTTGTCTTTTCATTTTTCAGGTTGAGTTTCGGGTACCTTGGAGAAACCTCTCCGTTTTTTGACGAAGGAGTCCATATAAAAGAAATAAATGCCTATCAATTTTTCTAAATTTTAGCAAATTTTGTGAACAATAGCTACAAATCACAATACTCACGGGGAGACAGGGTTTTTTGCTGAGGTTTTTCCCTAAGCTCTTGTATCATACGCAGAATTGTATGGTACCCCGTTACACCAACCTCTGCTAACACATATAAAACTCTCAGTCAAAAGAATATATATAGTTTGTTGAAAAAGAGCGACACGAAGGCTTATGCTAAATTTTGTGAGGATCGCATGACTGGAAAATTAAAAAAAAAAATAGTTAAAAAATATCTCAGAAACTACCCGTCAGATATTGTTGAAATTCTGCGAGAGTCTTCAAAACTCTATTTTACAGTAGAGTTCTAGATCTGAACTCGATCCTATCTAATTCTAAATCTGTCTTTTTACTTAGTGTAAATATTTCAGTCAGTATCACATTCCAACAATTTTTATGAGCATCTGAAAATAATTTCGTAATCAATTATTTCCGATTACTTATTCTAAAGAATATTTCTTCCAAGATTAAGTGATATTCGATGCCAGTTTATCTTGAAAAGTGGGGAAGCCATGTGGACAGAAACTTTGGCACTCTTGTTCAAACTTTGACAAATTATATCTCCGAAAGTGTTGGTTTCTCAGAGTTAGGAATTACATCAATGGATTCTTATGATGGAACTGCATCATAAAAGAAATTAAACTCAATATTGCCAAGAATTATTATTACTCCGAAACCACCAGACTGATTCTACCCAATAACAAACTTATCCGATATATTCATTCATCAAATCTACTGTGAAAATTATATTATATCGATTGAAACTTACTCAATATTCTAGTTTTGTTTTTACTAGAGATAATCTGAACCCGATTTGATTATCTTACCAAAGTATATATTTCCATTATCATATGGATTATCCATGGGCATTATATTATCACCCAAAAATTATTATATCCTATAATCCTCGTGACAAGACACACGGTGAAATATCTATTGATTTCAACCATCAACAAATATTCCGCGAGGCCGGGCTGATCACCTCATCGCTCAGTGTTCCCCAAAGAGGACAGTATCATTCAAGAGCGGACACAGATCCCAGGGTTTCATGGTTATTACCAATCATCAGTGTGACTTAGCCAGACAATGAATGAAACTGGAACGGCGTTCTAGGAAACTTATTTTCATCGGTCGAGAACCGGTAGGGGAAGAACCCCACCAGCACCATCTATGGAGAATCCTTACGAACTCCGACCCTCTGCGATGAAGAAACCTTGAGCGATGTTCAGCGACGATCATTCTTTTGCCGTAAAGGTCTATTCACAGTGGCTATCATTTGGCCAAATGTCTGTAATTTTCGAATTTTTTTCCAAAAAGGCAGGCCGTCCATTACTGCTATAACTTTCAAATGGAAAGAGAGCCACTTGCAAATTTCGTCGGAATCGTTTCACTCGAAAAATTTTCCTTAAAAAATTTTATATTTATTTTGCAACCATCATTATTATACATTGCAATCTAGTGTAGGGGTGGCCAACTTGATGAGACCCAAGATCTACTATTTATTGACAAAACTCTGCGCGATCTACTAATATAAGTAGATATATAGTTCTATAATTGAAGAAATTTTAAATCAAATTCGAAGCTGTCTGTCTCGTCGCGATCGACTGGACCTATAGCTACGATCGACCAGTCGATCGCGATCGACCGGTTGGCCACCCCTGATCTAGTGGATGTGTAGGGAAATTCCAATTAGACTACAAACCATTGTCCTTAACATAATTTAATAATTATACTGCCATTTCAATGGACACAAAACCAGAGGCCTATCAACTGAAACTTAAAAGTTTAAAAAACAAATCAACTGAAGATACAATTCAAAAAAAGACAATATATTTACCGCATTTCCAAGAATTCGAGGTGTTTTTTGACATGCGATCGCATATCACAATATTTTTCGAAGACTTTATCGCATACGTCACATACAAATGCAGTCAACTGCATAGAAATATAGAAAAGATCTTGAGATTCGCTATTTCCTCGTTGTATAGGTCGGATGCCATACTGGCTTGCAGTTTCAACAGATTTTTCGCATTCATCATTGTTTGGATCCCTACTGAGCTGCTCTTGCACCAAATCGCGTGCAACATAGGGTTGCTTAACCTGTTTAGCAGTACTGTTTCCAGTTGTGTCTCTATTCAATTCTACTCTTATGATCTTTGTTTCTTCCTCCAGTTTTTTGATATCTTGACATTCCTGCAGAGCCACTTCATTTGCCAAACTTCTCTCCTCGAAGCTTATTTCAACAAGTGGATATTTAAGGTTGAAATATTCCAAAGGTACACGTATTTTTGAATATTCAGTCTCGTTATTTCTAGTTCGCATTTTTGAGGAGCATTTGTGTTCAATATTGGATGGGTCAATTTCTATAATTTTTTGTTCTGGACAGTTGTGTTCGGCGTCTTTATCCTGTAATATAATCATATTCCGATGAAATAAATACCTAATACTGATGACTTCTTAAATATTATATGAAAATCCATTATATACAGTGCTTCCCAACAACTCCGCACCAAGAGGAACTTTTCTTTTCCATTGATTTTTCCGAATTGTACTAATTACAAAAAGTTGGTGTATCTTAAATGATAAAAAATGATATGAAACTCGGCCAACTGAGACTTCCGGTTTGAGCGGAAATCACCATTTTCAAACAAAACTGCGTCCATTATCTCGGAATATTCGATCTTTTTCTGTGAAGTGCTTTAAGTATACTTGTTCGAAATAATAATCTAGATCCATGAGCAAATTTTAGGTCGGAAAACGTATAATTTTTTTTTCCTTTTTTTTGCTCATAACTCTTTCAAAAATTGAATTATTACCTAATGGACTTTTTTTTTAGTAACTAGACGGCCAGCATGAATATGATTGCAACTAGCAAATTTTGTTTGAACTTGTTTTTTCGACATTTGTTCGAATTTTCCCTGAAAAGTAGTTTCATTCTGGTGCAAAGTTGCTCCTATTCCTACTTTGGCCATTGAAATCTTTCAATTTCACATTCAATTCACGTCAAAGAATCCCAAGAATGCAAGTCTTGCTGCAAATTGCCAATTTATAGGTAGATTTTCGATTGAAATGGAATTTTGTTATGAATATCCATTGTTAGTTCAAAAGGCTTACATATTCAATAATTCACATCCAACATATGCATGCAAACCATTCAAATGAATCAGTACATAATTTTAAAAACAACTATGAAATCTTCCATGTCGAAAATAAAAGTTCTATAGGTACTACAAAAATAGATATAATTCCACGAAGATTTTTTTAAATTGACAAACAGATCTTGACCGATCACTGAACATCTTCTACTAAGTACAAGTTGTTTACTAGTTTGCAAAATGACAATCCCTAACCCCTCAATAACTTCTTTTAATATCTTGTGGTAGTGCTCCTCATATTGATCTTGCCTATAATCTTGATAATCTTGATCTTGTCTATAATAATTGAATTCCCTATGTCTGTGCTCCTGATACTGTGATATTTCGTAACCTGCTAGAGGTAGTTAGAAGAAGAAACGCTAGGTGTAAATGAAATCGCATTAGCCATGAAATGCGAAGGTTTCAGTTTTTTTTGTTTATGCTGAGGGGATAAAATATTTTTATACATTTTTACCAACGTTTTGTTGCAGATTCAATATTTGGTAAAGCAATAATAAAAAATGTTGACTCTTCTGAATATTGCAATAACAAATGAATGATAATAAGATTAAAATTTCACATGATTTTATGTAGGACATTCATCTTCATTCGATCATATTCTACTTACAGGAATCAGATATTTCTGACAATTTTGAACTGTTTTCCGGTGTATATGGATCATGTGAATAATCGTCAAACAATTGCCGCAGATATATTTACTAAAACAATCATCGGCTGATATCTGAAAAAATCAATCAATTGGTATACCTACTCAGTAACATTTTTTTCTTATTTTAAACCAACCTTTATCTTGAAAAAATCTTCTATACTTTCTGGTATCGACATTGCGAAATCTGTAGTTGTAGGAAATTGCATGAAATTATGCATTCTATAAACGTTACTTAGGCATAACCTACATTGCAAACCTTTTGAACTTGTCATATTCATTTATTTATTATTGATATTATTCGCGTAGAACGTAGAGGAACACAGAAGACAGAGCATTACAAAGTCTCCTCCAGTTATAGCTGTATATTATATAGTTTATATAGCTAAGATGAGATGTCTAAAAAATTATTTACATTGCAGTCAACATGTTCTTCTCTTGATAAAGTAAATTCGAAACACACGAGAATATGTTCTAAACTGGACGGACTGGATTGGTTCAATAAGTAAATACACAGTGGCGGTGCAAGAATGCCTTAGTTCCCTAAGGGGGATACAAATCTAGAACAAACATCCTCAGAACGGCACAATAATAGAAACGAACTCATATAAAAAAAGCCCTGTGGACAGGAGCTTTGGCGCTCTTGTTCAAACTTTCACAAATCATATCTCCGGAAGTACTGGTGACCGTTGGGAATTATATCAATGGATTCTCATGATAGAACTTCATCATAACAGAAATTAAATTCATAAAAAATGTTTTAACTCAAAATGGTTATAACTCCGGAACCCCTCGATGGATTTCTCCCATTAATGAACTTAACTGAGACTTGATTACGGCAGGCCGGCCAGTCGGATGGACAGAATTAAATTTGACCTTGGATTATTCGTCAGTGAGTCAAACTCAATCGTTTGAGACCATTTTCGGCAAAAAAATCGAAAAATATATACATCGTGACAGAATTTTAGCACGGCTGAGTTGAATTTGTCGATAGCTAAAGAAAATTTGAAACGCATAAGCTCTTGCTTTTCGACTTATCAATGAAAGTCCCTGGGTGTTAAATCGATTTGTGAACTCTATGCAAGCAAGCGCTACTTTGGAGCGTGCATCCATATCACTCTACTTTTCGACTGTCGATTTTGTCGCGATTCGAGGACCGAGGTGACGTTAGCTCCCGGCCGGCCGGCCAACTCCAAGCGCTGCTATTCCACCACGGTCAATAGCGTTCCCTACCGTTCTCTCACGCTTCTGATATTTTATTCCGATGTTCCGAATAGATGAATAAGCTTTGTAATAAGCTGAATGCATATACCTAAGGACTAATAAATTAAACACATTTTTTCGTTCAATTCTGAAAAGACTACAGGTTCGAAATATGAAATTATTCTCGTAGCGCTCAGATAGAAGTTTGTCATTTTAGTTTTCTGGATATCTGAATGGCCGGCCAAAAAAGGTTATTAGCAGGATATATGTGTTGATCAAATACCTAATCAAATTGATTTTTTTGTTTGATTCAGATATCCTTAAGTACTCAGCTCCAAGAATCGAAATATGAGTTTTATCTCAAAGTGATCCGATAGAAGTTGGTAATTTTTTTTTCTAGCCGGCCAAGAAGAATAATTAGCAGGATACATGTGTCGATAAAATACCTAATCAAATTGATTTTTTTCGTTCGATTCAGATATCCATAAGTACCCAGCTCCAAGAATCGAAATATGAGGCTTATATATATCATAGTGCTCAGATAGAAGTTGGTATTTTTGGCGCTCTAGTTCCTCGGAACTGAGTGATTATCAATTTGCCCAAATGTCTGTAATTTTCGAATATTTCGATGAAAATGGTCTTAAACGATTTGGTTCGACTCACTGATCAAGAATCCGTGGTCGAAATTCATTCTGTCCGGCCAGTCCAGCCGGTCCAGCCGTAGGCACGATAACTCTCGAACGGAATGAGCTAGACAGTTGAAATTTTCAGAGTGGGTTTGGGGGATAAATATCTCGGGTAAGTTCGTTACTGGGCAAAATCGGACAGATGGTTTCGGAGTAACAAAAAAATTTTTTTTTTACAGAACAAATTCCTAATTAAACTTTTTTCAGTAAGTAGTTTTACGATAAGAATCCAATGATATCATTTTTAACTCTAACAAGCTAATACTTTCGGAGATATGATTTTTCAAAATTTCAATGATAAATCGTATTTCACAGAGTGATATAATTATTCTATGTATGAATTGTCATAATGTCAACTCATTTTCCTGAGACATATCATTATCTAATCAATCGAAGAATTGTGAGCGGAGTGAGAAAAATCTCAGTTGTTTGCTCCGAAATTAGTTTTTCTCAGAAGAGTCTTACATTTCGGAACGGAACATGAAGTAAGAGATCTGAGAGTAGTGAGACTGCTTTTCATCCATAGACATAGAATACAAATAGAATGTAAATATTGAAAGCATAAATCTGCAGTTTGGTGAACGTAGATCAGGAAATTTTTGATCGATTACATGGTAATTTTTCATTATTACTCTTCTTTGATACATGTTTTATGAAAAATCTACTATTTGTAGGTACTTTAAACCTGTTTTGGGCAATTGTCATACGGAACTTGTTGGCGCTCTAGTTCCTCGGAACTGAGTGCTTATCAATTTGCCCAAATGTCTGTCATTTTCGAATTTTTCGATGAAAATGGTCTTAAACGATTTGGTTCGACTCACTGATCAAGAATCCGAGGTCGAAATCGATTCTGTCCGGCCGGCCGGCCGTAGGCACGATAACTCTCGAACGAAAGGAGTTAGACGATTGAAATTTGCAAGGTGGGTTTGGAGCGTAAATATCTACGACGAGCTCGTTAATGGGAGAAATCCATCAAGCGGTTTCGGAGTTATGGCCGATTTTAGTAAAAATATTTTTTATGAATATTTCCGAAACCGATCTATCTGAAATTTAGCATCAAATTGTAGAATCATGACCTTTATACGCATGTGAAGTTTGTATTGACCAGATTACCGCAAAGTGTAAAAAAAAATTTTGAAAATTTAAAAAAAGTTTTTCTACAATAACTCTCGAACGGAATGAGCTAGATAGTTGAAATTTTCAGAGTAGGTTGGGGAGATTAATATCTCGGTTAAGTTCGTTATTGGGTAAAATTGGCCAGATTTAATTCGATTTCTTCCATGGTGCAGTTCTCATTCTCAGATTGCTCATTTAATCTTGATAAATAAACTATTATTTGAATTGAATTTCCTTCAAGAAGCAATTTTATCATAAGAATACATTGATATAATTCCCAACTCTGAGAAACCTATACTTTCGGAGATATAATTTGTCTGTTTGAACTAGAGCGCCAGAAAGCTCCTGTCCACAGGGCTTGAACCCATTTTTTTTTCGAAAGATTCAACTAACCGGCCAAGAAAAACAATTGTCAGGATACATGTGTCAATCAAATACCCAACCAAATTGATTTTTTTCGTTCTCAGACTCAGATATCCGTGAGTACCCAGCCCCAAGGATCTGAATATGCGGTTTACTTTCAGCTCTCAGATAGAAGTTGGTCATTTTTTTTTCTGAAGATTCAACTAGCCAGACAAGAAAAGTAATTTCCAGGATACATGTGACGATCAATTACCAAATCAAATTGATTTTTTCGTTCGATTCAGATATCCATAAGTACCCAGCTCCCAGAATCGAAATATGAGGTTTATATCATAGTGCTCAGATAGAAGCTGATGGTAACTTTTTTTTTCGAAAGATTCAACTAGCCGGCCAAGAAAAATAATTATCAGGATACATGTGTCAATACCTAATCAAATTGATTTTTTCGTTCGATTCAGATATTCTTAAGTACCCAGCTCCAAGAATCGAAATATGAGGTATATATCATAGTGCTCAAATAGAAATTGGTAATTTTTTTTCTGAAGATACAACTAGCCGGCCAAGAAAAAAAATTAGCAGAATATACGAGGTCTGTCAATTTAATTCCCGGAAAGTGGCAACACTGCGGCTCTCCTTATACTACGGCGTTCGCGTTGGTGTCATTCGAAAGAGGATTAATTTTTGTGTCAGTCTGTGCAAGTTTCGTCTCGATCGGTTGTTCAGTTCGTGTTTTACAGCACTTTGATCATCGGCGTGTTTGGACCCCTTGTCGCGAAAATGTGTGATAAAAAAACTGAGCAAAGAGTAGTGGTCAAATTTTTGGTCAAACGTGGTGTAAGTTCCGCGGAAATTATGAAACAGTTAACCAACGTGTACAAGGATGATTATCTGAAAAAAACAGCTGTCTACGAGTGGGCTAAGCGGTTCAGGGAAGGCAGGGAGTCGCTGGAGGACGATCCACGTGAGGGAGCTCCCTCCACCTCTCGAACGGCACAAAACTTCGATCGCCTGCGCGTGCGTGTGCTCGGAGACCGTCGGGTAAGCCTCAGATCAGAATCACAGAATATACCCTAGAAGAAGTGATAACTATGACCAAAATCTGGAAGCAAATGTCAAATAATCTAGTAGTTCTGCACCCGAACACCAGAGGCGCGACTGTGACATTAAGTAGATGCAAATATAATCCTTATTAAAGTAACAATAAGGTGATAAATAGCGTGAAAGATTTGCTCTTGTCATTTCGTTTGACAGGATAATTGACAATTTTCATTTGTCAATTCGACCGCCAGGGCGCCAGCTATATTTATCGATTTCTGAATTATTTATTCATGTAAGTATAAATTTGCACTAAAAATGACGATTCATACATTCATTATAAGCTACAAACCATCATACATCTTCACAGCTGTTTAGAAATCGTGTCCAGGCCAGGGAAGCCGAGAAATGGAGGCTATACTTCAAGTGCTCGGTGCATTTACTGATTTTTGAAGAAAAGTATTCATGTAAGTATAAATTTGCACTGAAATTGTCCGCACATTCATTTTAAACATCATACATCTTTACAGAAATTGTTGCCAGGGAAGAGAGGAATCGAAGCAACAAATAACATAGACGTTGGGGTAGCAGCATTCTAGTTGAACAGCTAAGCTTTTTTCATAATCATCTTTAATTATTGAAATTAATATGTCGACTCCGAGACAGGTTTATTCTCGTAAGTATCCAGATTGCTAGAATGGATATTTTGTAGGATGAGGAAAACAGTTTTTCAAATTGCTGCAGGAAGAAATTTAGCTTTCTAAAAGGAGGAACATTTGTTAGATTAAAGATTCCATCATTTGCTCAAATTTCATTATTTATGTGAGGATCATTTCAATGATACTGATTTTGTTAATAGCAGAACAAGTAAACTCGTTAAGCATGCATCACCTAATACATTTTTTACTTCAGTTTGCAATAAATCATTCTCGGAACCACGATGTAGCTCCTTGAATGTTCAAAAACTTTCTGAAGTACTCTCAATCAATTCACATTCAAATTCAATTTTAAAGAACACAATTATTTCTTACCACATTATTCAATAACCAATGAATTCTTGGTTGCTTATTTATCTTTTATTTCATAATAAAACATACAGTTTGTGTCTGTAATCATTTTTGAATTGGTTATATGTATTAATCATTTCGAAACTTGATAGCGATGAACATTAGTTTGTGTATTTCTTGATATCTGGTTTACTTTATTAAAGTACCTACCTATTATACATTAGGGAAAATATATTTAAATTTATAATTTGTTAGAGCATTGTTATTTAAATTTTCAAGTAATACACTATTAATTTGTAAAAGAATATGTAAATTATTTTGTTTATTTATGTTCAATTTTGCAATAAAGCATAATTAGAATTTGTGTTTGTATTCATTTTTTTTTCAATCAATGGTCTTAATGAAAATTATCAATTGAATTTTACCATTCAAAATAATGAGCTTTGAATGGTAAAATTTAAATTGATACGAATTAGTCAAATTCATAAAGAATAATCTAGAAACATGGAAGAGTGGTTCATATTTCTCGCCTATTTTAGTGTTCAAATTTCGCGCCAAACAAATAATACAGCACCCGGACACCAGGGTGCGCTATTTTTTGTTGCCATACAATTTGTTTGGAGCTTGCACTTCTTCTAAGGTATATTCTGTGCTCAGAATGTTGGAAGACGAGTTGCACAGAATATACCCTAGAAGAAGTGATAATAGTAGGGGAGCCCAAGCGGGGATTTTGGGATTTACTGAAGCGCGGCAGATTAATATATGGGGGGATACCTTGTACCTGGTTAAGTTTTTCCACCAAATATGAGCCATATATATATGGCCACCCGTCAAGGATAAAGCATCAGATTAGTAAAAAAAAGTTGATCATCAGAAATTCTCGAGCGCGTCAGATTAAGGTAGGGCGAGTTAGTTACATGCTAAAAAGTGTATATTCCATTAATCTGACAATTTGAGAGTGACGTAAAGAAGGGGGAGGGTTACAAAGTTGTAAAAAAAAACGACATCTTGACATTCTCGAGCGTGGTAAATTTTTTTTTTATTTTGAAGGGAATAATGCAAGAATTACGAAAAATATATAATCTGACGATTTTCATAAGCCGAAGTAATAAAAATTAATTGATAAAGGTGAATGCGTGCAGCTATGCCATGCCTATATTCCCCTCTCCGTGTTTCTATTCTCCTCTCACTCTTTCTCTATCTATTGCTCTCTCACTCCGTCCCACTCCGGAAGAGGATTCTACTGATGAAGATGATTAAAAAAAAATACCCTTAAAAATTAAATAATGTATAATTATTATTTTTATAAATATTCTCCTCAAAACAACATAAGCTTTTTCATTTGCACGCTATTTCCTGAGCTTTTCGATTAATTAAGTGCAATGATTTAAAAAAATAAAAAAAAAAAAAATTTTATTGTCAGATTTAGCGAATCCCTCCAGACAATCGTCAGATTAGGAGACAGCACGTCTAGGCCATATTGATGAACCATATATATCTTAATCTGACGCGCTTGAGTATTTCTAAATGGCGATTTTTTTTGCATATTCTAATAATGACCACGAGTTTGCGTTACATCCCAATCGTCAGATTATTATACAAGAGCATCTTTTAAGGTTCACTTAACACCCCTTTAGAAAATCTAACGAGTTCGATAAAAAAAAAAATTTTTTCATTTTCAACCCTTACGTATGATCACCTCCATCATGGAAACGATCAGATTAACATCTATACATTTTTTTAAAATACGTAGGACACAGATGCTATCAATATCTGACGCGCTCGAGTATGTCCACGTAACGTTTTTTTTTTACATTTTTGAAAATTTATATCCGCTCACTCCACCGATGAACGGGTATATATTATATAACATTTTTTTCTTCTTATCATCTAAGCTTGACAACCCAATAGCTCTCTATGACGCTCGAGTAAATCCCGAATTAGCTACGTGGGCTCCCCTACTATAACTATGACCAAAATCTGGAAGCAATCTAGTAGTTCTGCACCCGAACACAAGAGGCGCGACTGTGACAGCAAGTAGATGCAAATATAATCCTTATTAAGGCTGGTTTTCCTGTCACGCTGACGGTCGGCGCTGACGGTCAGCGCTGATCGGTCAGCTCGGATACTTTTAGCATCACGCTGATCACATTGAGAAATAGAAGGGTGCTATTGTCTCTGGCTCACTGAATGTGGAGGCTTGTCGGCGCCAGCTAGTCAGCGGCTCCGACGCGCCGGCGCGTACGTGCGCGTATATAGCTCAGCGCTGACGGCCGTCAGCGCTGCGTGACTCGAAAACGCTACCTATAGCTACATACATATTGACCCATCAGCGCCGACCGTCAGCGTGACAGGAAAACCAGCCTTAAGGGACAATAAGGTGATAAATAGTGTGAAAGATTTGCTCTTGTGGTTTCGTTTGACAGGATAATTGACAATTTTCATTTGTCAATTCGACCGCCAGCTATATTTATCGAGTTCTGAATTATTTATTCATGTAAGTATAAATTTGCAATAAAAATGTCGATTCATACATTCATTAAAAGCTACAAACCATCATACATCTTCACAGCTGTCTAGAAATCGTGGCCAGGCCAGGGAAGCTGAGAAATCGAGGCGACAATTCAAGTGCTCGGTGCATTTACTGATTTTTGAAGAAAAGTATTCATGTAAGTATAAATTTGCACTGAAATGGTCCGCACATTCATTTTAAACATCATACATCTTTTCAGAAATTGTTGCCAGGGAAGAGAGGAATCGAAGCAAGATATAACATAGACGTTGGGGTAACAGCATTCTAGTTGAACAGCTAAGCATTTTTCATAATCATCTTTAATTATTGAAATTAATATGTCGACTCCGAGACAGGTTTATTCTTGTAAGTATCCAGATTGCTAGAATGGATATTTTGTAGGATGTGGAAAACAGTTTTTCAAATTGGTGCAGGAAGAAATTTAGCTTTCTAAAAGGAGGAAAATTTGTTAGATTAAAGATTCCATCATTTGCTCAAATTTCAGTATTTATGTGAGGATCATTTCAATGATACTGATTTTGTTAATAGCAGAACAAGTAAACTCGTTAAGCATGCATCACCTCATACATTTTTGACTTCAGTTTGCAATAAATCATTCTCGGAACCACGATGTAGCTCCTTGAATGTTCAAAAACTTTCTGAAGAACTCTCAATCAATTCACATTCAAATTCAATTTTTAAAGAACACAATTATTTCTTACCACATTATTCAATAACCAATGAATTCTTGGTTGTTTATTTATCTCTTATTTCATAATAAAACATACAGTTTGTATTCATTTTTGAATTGGTTATATGTATTATTCATTTCGAAACTTGATAGCGATGAACATTTATAGTTTGTGTATTTCTTGATATCTGGTTTATGTTTATAAAGTATTATACATTAGGGAAAATCTATTTAAATTTATAATTTGTTAGAGCTTTGTTATTTAAATTTTTAAGTAATACACTATTAATTTATAAAAGAATATGTAAATTATTTTGTTTATTTTTGTTCAATTTTGCAATAAAGCATAATTAGAACTTGTGTTTGTATTCATTTTTTTTAATCAATGGTCTTAATGAAAGATATCAATTGAATTTTACCATTTAAAATAGTGAGCTTTGAATGGTAAAATTTAAATTGATACGTATTATTCAAATTCATAAAGAATAATCTAGAAACATGGAAGCGTGGTTCAAATTTACCGCCTATTTTAGTGTTCAAATTTCGCGCCAAACAAATAATACAGCACCCGGACACCAGGGTGCGCTAATTTAGTTGCCATACAATTTGTTTGGAGCTTGCACTTCTTCTAAGGTATATTCTGTTACGAGTTGGGTATCAACAAGGAAACCATTCGACAGATGCTACACGAAGATTTAGGGATGCGCAAGTTGTGCGCGAAAATGGTTCCCAAAGTGCTCACAGTTGAGCAGAAAGAGCTTCCTTTCTCCATCTGTGAAGACATGATTTCTCGAATTGAGGAGGAAGGAGAGGACTGGATGTCAAATGTTATTACCGGAGACGAGTCTTGGGTGTTTGAGTATGACCCTGAGACCAAACGACAGAGCATGCAGTGGGTGGAAAAGGGGGGGAAGCGCCCCACAAAAGCCAGAATGTCGAAATCAAAAGTGAAATCTTTGCTCATCGCATTCTTCGATATTAATGGACTTGTACACCACGAATACGTTCCAGCAGGTCAGACAGTCAATGGGAAGTTCTACATTGAAGTTTTGAAAGGTCTGAAGGCCCGTGTGTTTCGTGCACGGCCGGAATTGGCCGAACGTGGATGGGTGCTGCATCGCGACAACGCTCCAGCCCACTCCTCATTCGCAGTTCGCGATTTTTTGACCAAAAACGGCATTCCAACGCTTCCGCACCCCCCCCTGCAGCCCGGACCTGGCCCCCTGCGACTTTAATCTCTTTCCACAATTGAAGTCCTACCTCAAGGGCAACCGATACGACGGCGTAGAGGAGGTGCAAAGTGTCACGACACGGGTGCTGAGGGACCTATCTTCGGGGGGCTTCAGGGGGTGCTTCCAATCGTGGATCCAACGGTGGCGCCGGTGCATCGAGCTAGAGGGAGACTACTCGGGGCCGTAGCTAGGGGGGGGCATAATGGGGCAATGCCCTACCTTTAATTTCCAATGCCCTACCTTAAAAAATAGTAACAATTTAAATAATATGCTTAGGAAAATGTGTTTCCATTATGTGACGTGAGGAAAAAAATTATTACTCGCAAAGCAATTCCGAATTAACCACACGCTACATTTTCATGTTCTAATTCCTACCCTGAAAATTGCAAGTCCCTATCTCCTCTCGTTCGAATGTTATCGAGGCAACGGTCACCCATCCAGCTACTGAACTCACACAAGGCTGCTCGGATCTCCAACAATATAGATCCGATCATGTTCAAACTTGGAACTTTGCAGTAGAGTTAGGTTCTGAGGCTCTCGAAAAATTTCAGCGATGTCGGACGAATAGTTTTTGATATATAGAATTGTTTTCAATGATTTTTTAAAAATGTTGTTGTGATATGATCCTCACGAAATTTCGCAAGAATATTTGCGCTGGCATTCTACAACTGAGAACCATGTGTGAATTGGATCGCTTTTGAATAGATGAGTATGACTCCAAAACCGTTTGGCCAATTTATGCCTATGAACAAACCTCAAATCTCGCATTTAGATGCACAACCTAACCCGAAAGTTTCAAGTCGCTATCTCTTTCTGTTCTCAGTTTATCCTGACATAAATAATATTTTTTGATATATTTTTTTAAATTTTTTATAGTAGGGGAGCCCACGTAGCTAATTCGGGATTTACTCGAGCGTCATAGAGAGCTATTGGGTTGTCAAGCTTAGATGATAAGAAGAAAAAAATGTTATATAATATATACCTGTTCATCGGTGGGGTGAGCGGATATAAATTTTCAAAAATGTAAAAAAAAACCGTTACGTGGACATACTCGAGCGCGTCAGATATTGATAGCATCTGTGTCCTACGTATTTTAAAACATGTACATATGTTAATCTGACCGTTTCCATGATGGAGGTGATCATACGTAAGGGTTGAAAATGAAAAAAAAAATTTTTTTTCGAGGTCATCTGATTTTCTGAGGGGGCGTTTAGTGAACCTTAAAAGATGCTCTTGTATAATAATCTGACGATTGGGATGTAACGCAAACTCGTGGTCATTATTAGAAAATGCAAAAAAAAATGCCATTTAGAAATACTCAAGCGCGTCAGATTAAGATATATGTGGTTCATCAATATGGCCTAGACCTGCTGTCTCCTAATCTGACGATTGTCTGGAGGGATTCGCTAAATCTGACAATAAAAATTTTTTTTTTTAGTTTTTTTAAATCATTGAACTTAATTAATCGAAAAGCTCAGGAAATAGCGTGCAAATGAAAAAGCTTATGTTGTTTTGAGGAGAATATTTATACAAATATTAATTATACAAAATTTAATTTTTAATTTTTTCGTGATTTTCGAAGAATCGGTTAGCTCCGACGATATTCCAAAGTAATGATACATTTTTGTAAAGTTTCTAATGAAAATTTGATTGTTTTTTGTAAAGTACTTTCACCACAAAATACACAATTCACATTAATATCACTCAATCACTCATAGTAATTATTTATTAACTATAATTCACATACCTAACTTTTATTAAAATCGCAAAATAACCTAATTCGTTGGATCCGTTGTAAACAAGATCATACCGCGAACGAGTCTGCGTGACCAGCTGTCATGGCAACAGAAACCGGAGTGGGACGGAGTGAGAGAGCAATAGATAGAGAAAGAGTGAGAGGAGAATAGAAACACGGGGAGGGGAATAGGCATGGCATAGCTGCACGCATTAAACTTTATCAATTAATTTTTATTACTTCGGCTTGTGCAAATCGTCAGATTATATATTTTTCGTAATTCTTGCATTATTCCCTTCAAAATAAAAAAAAAATTTACCACGCTCGAGAATGTCAAGATGTCGTTTTTTTTACAACTTTGTATCCCTCCCCCTTCTTTACGTCACTCTCAAATTGTCAGATTAATGGAACATACACTTTTTAGCATGTAACTAACTCACCCTACCTTAATCTGACGCGCTCGAGAATTTCCGATGATCAACTTTTTTTTACTAATCTGATGCTTTATCCTTGACGGGCGGCCATATATATATGGCTCATGTTTGGTGGAAAAACTTAACCAGGTACAAGGTATCCCCCTATATATTAATCTGCCGCGCTTTAGTAAATCCCAAAATCCCCGCTTGGGCTCCCCTACTATTAGTGATACGATTCTCACAAAATTTCACAAGCGTCCGTAGGTTTGTATTCTACAACTACTCACCAAGTTTCAATTCGATCGGATTTGTATTGGTTGAAAACAAAATTATTACTCGGAAAACATTGGGCCGATTATGCCCATTAACGAACTTGTCCGTCTTATTGAGATGCGCCACCTATACTGAAAATTTCAAGTCGCTATCTCTTTCCGTTCTCAAGTTACCAACGGACGGCCAGCCGCCCGGACAGAATCAAATTTGAACTCGAATTATTCAACAGGGAGTCGAACCCAATCGTTTCAGACCATTTTCAGCAAAAAATTCGAAAATTATAGACATTTGGGCAAAATGATAACGCGATGTTCCCCAGAACATACGCGCAAAAATAAGATTATCGTTAAGTGTCTGACGAAAGAGTTTGATATAGACTCCGAAACGTTACGAAATAGTTGTTTCATCGTTGTTGTTTTCGTTATTGTTCGTTAGGCAACCTGGTTCAATTGATTGCTTCTGACAACTATTTTGTGTTTCTTACGCAGAAGCATTTCACAAAATTATTTTTTTTTTATTTTATGGATAGGTATTTTCCGAGTTTGGGAGAGAAAATCCAGAAAGAAACCATTTATTAATGAATATACCTCCCACAGTCTCATTTAATTATTATGGTATTTCTGGCCTTTGAAAAGAGAAGAACTGATTCAGTTGATCTGAATGAAGTCCTTCGCATATTTAATAATATGGCAAATCGAAGGATTCAGGGGTTTTGAGGTAGATTTTTATCAACGTTATAATAATCACAATATTTTAAAAGGAGTAAAATAAACCTGAAGAAATAAGTATTTTAATATTAACTACCTATTTCACTCAAAACTAGGTACGATGAAAATTGATTCTTCAGATCACATCAAGTAAATTTTTTTACTTCTGCCCTACCTGTAACCTCCATTGCCCTACCTTAAATTCATCTCTAGCTACGGCCCTGAGACTACTGCGAAGGATTATAACTTAATTTTAAGAATCTATGTATATTCCGGACCGTCCGAGCCCATTTCCGGGAATATAATTGACAGACCTCGTATGTGTTGATTCAGTACCCAGCTCCAAGAATCGAAAAGGGGTTTATCTCATAGGGCTCAGATAGAAGTTGGTAATTTTTTTTTAAGATTCAAATAGTCGGCCAGAAAAATAATTTTTGGCATGCATGTGAATATAAAATAACTAATCAAATTGATCTTTTCGTTCGTTTCTGATATCCTTGTACTCAGCTCCAAGGATCGAAATATGAGGCTTACCTTTCAACTCTCAGATAGAAGTTTGTAATTTTTTTCTGAAGATTTGTATAACTGGCCAAGAAAAATGATGCGCAGAATTCAATCGATAACAAATCAAATTAACTTTTTCTTAAGAATAGAGTGCTCCAAGTCCCAAGCTTCATGAATATAAATATGCGGTTATTCACTTTTGTTCAAAAGACTTAATACCGAATTTCACATTACTATCAGATGTTTTTATTTTTTTTTTTACGTTGTAAGAGGTTATTAGCGTATTACAATAATTAATTAAGTGCGCTCAGACGGAAGTATGTAATGTTGGTGTCCCACAAAATAGGAATAGAGGGTGACTTTGATTTTTCTGGAACTTCCTGCATGCTCTTGTATACTTTTCACACATTTTTGCGCGTATATTCTGGGGAACATCGCGTTATCAATTTGGCCAAATGTCTGTAATTTTCGATCTTTTGGCTGAAAATGGTCTTCAACGATTTGGTTCGACTCACTGATCAAATATCCCTGGTCAAAATCGATTCTGTCCGGTCGGCTGCCTATTAACACGATAACTCTTGAACAGAATGAGCTAGACAATTGAAATTTTCAGAGTAGGTTTGGGACATATATAAGGTTCGTTATTGGGCAAAATCGGCCAGATTGTTTCAGAGTAACGATTTTTTTTACCAGGGGCGGATCTTGCATTTGTGGGGCCCTGGGCTAATATTATTTAGGGGCCCCCGTCGTCCAAAATGAAAAACAATTTAAAAAGATCACTTCTGCTGTGGTACCGTTACTACCGACTGAGCGTAAGGCAAACTGCCTAACCGAAGCGCCATGGAACTGAAATAAGGGTAGTGGGACAGCCTGACTGTACATGAACGAATTATCGTAACTCCAAGTTCTTCTTCGATATATTTTCCCATTATTTCCAATAATATATATCCGATCGAGGTTAAATCTATAACTTGGCTATAAAATAAGTTTTCGAAGGATCTTGCGAAATTGCAGCGATATCTGATTTTCAGAGATAGAGAATATTTTTAAATAATTTATATTAAATTCTGCTACGATCCTTACGAAGAGCATAACTCTTCGTTTTCGTATTTTTCAACTAACTACTAAGTTTCAATTCGACCAGATCAGAATTCAGTCAGTAATTGGGAATACAAAATTTTCCAATTTTCTTCTGTTCCAAGTTATCCGATTATTCTGAGGAACCAACTCGCCAAAAATCGATTTAAGAATCCTTAATAAGACTTGAATAATAAAATAAAAACAAAAAATTGTTATTTATAATTCTTTTTACTCATCTACCAAAAATTTAAAACAATTTTAAAGCGCGTTTTCTAGGGAAATCATTTCGCTTTTTCGCCCAAATGTCTGTGATTTTTCGAATTTTTTGCCGAATGAGGTCTCAAACGACCAGGTTCGACTCACTGATGAAAGTCAAATTTGATTCTATCCCTGCAACCGGGGCCTTCCGACCGTTGCCACGATAACTTGAGAATGAAAATGAATAATGAATTTTCAAGGTAGGTGGCGCGTCAAATTACGACGGACAGGTTCATTAATGGATATAATGGGCCCAACTGTTTCCGAGTACCAATACTGATCCGATCAAATTGAAACGTCGTAACTAGTTGTAGAACACCGACATGAAGACGTATGTGTGATTTTGTGAGGTTCGAATGACCAGAAAATAAAAAAAATAGCGACTCGCAATTTTTAGGGTAGGCTGCGCATCCAAATGCGACATTTGAGTTTGTTACTCAATCTTTCAAACGGTTTATAAGTTATACCTATCTGAAATTTTGTTTGTTATTTCCTCAATAGCTTAATAAATACGAAACCGATCCTATTCATACATCAAGTTGTGGAATAACGACACGCAATTTTTTGCGAAATTCCGCGAGGGTCGTATCCTAGAAAATTTCAAGAAAATCAATGATAATCGTTGAAAAAAATTCTACATATCTGAAAGTATTCGTCCGACATCGCAGACATTTTGCGAGAAACTTAAAAACCTAACTTTACAGCCAACTACCAAATTTGAACACGATCGAATCTATATTGTTGGAGATCCGAGAAGCCTGGGTCGAGTTCAATAGCTGAAAGGGCGACCGTAGGCACGATAACTTTCGAATGGAGGGAGATAGTGGCAATTTTCAGGGTAGGTTGTGCAAAAAAGAGAGATCCGATTACATTGAAACTTGGTAACTATTTGTGGAATACCAACATCATGTATGTGAAATTTTGTGAGGATTGTATCACTAGAAAATTTTTAAAAAATGAAGAAAAAATATTAATTTGTGATTGATTTTTTTAAATTGTAGATATTATTTTTTTTACCATATCTCTCTTTTGTTTTCAATTCGGGCGGGGGGCCCTTTCTATCCACGGAGCCCTGGGCCACAGCCCATAATGCCCATACGTAGATCTGCCCCTGTTTTTTACATTACAAAGTTCGAATTTCATCATAAGAATCCATTGATATCAATATCAACTCTCAAAAGCTAATACTTTCGGAGATATGATTTTTCAAAATTTCAATAATACATCCTACTTCTATGTTTTCAAGGAATGCGAATTCTATCTGTCTGTGTTCTATCTGTGTTCACTGCCAGACATGTCAAATGTATTTCTGTTCTAACAAACAGAGTATGATTGAATGCAAGATGACCAATTATAGGATATTATAATTACCCCTACCCTATATGCCCTCGGATCCGTATGATGAAGTTTATCGAATTGGGTTCAGAATATCTTCAGTGAAAACAAAACTGGAATATGCGCTAAGTTTCAGTTGATATAATATATCTAATTTTCAGAGGTGATGTGAGGAATGAATATATCGGATAAGTTCGTTATTTGATTTCAATTTATTTTTTTTATGATGCAATTATTTTTTATATCATTCCCAACTCTGAAAAACCAATCATTTCGGAGATGATTTGTTAAAGTTTGAACAAGAGCGCCAAAACTCCTGTGCACAGGGCTTTTCCACATATTTTAAAATTCGTTTTAATATTATTTAAATAAAAAATTGGTTCAAGCACTGACTTGAAGTCAGAAGCTTTTGCGCGTATGTTCTATTGTCCATTCTGACTTCACGTCAGTGCTTGAACCAATTTTTTTTTTCGTAATTTTTTTTAAATTTTCTAGGGGTACGGTTCTCAAAATTTTTTCAAATTTTCTAGGGGTAGGTACGCTTCTTACAAAATTTTAAACACGTCTTTATGTTGATTTTCTACTACTAGTTACCAAGCACCAATTCGATCGAATATTTATTTTATGAGTTATCAAGGAAACAAAATTCCAGGTGGGTATAACTCGGAAACCGTTAGACCGATTATGCCCAAAAACGAACTCAACTCTCCCTTTTGGATACGCAACCTACCCTGAAAATTGCAAGTCCCTATCTCCTTTGGTTCGAAAGTTATCGAGGCAACGGTAACCCATCTACTGAACTCACACAAGAATGCTCGAATCTCCAACAATATTTAACCGATCGTATTAAAACTTGAAAGTTGGCAGTAGAGTTAGGTTATGAAGGCTCTTGCAAAATTTCAGCAATTTCAAACGAATAGTTACTGATATATAGAATTTTTTTTTTCAATGATTTATTAAAAATGTTCTACTAATGCTATCCTCACCAAATTTTGCAAACATTTTTGCGTTGGCATTCTACAACTAATAACCATGTTTGAACTCAATCGGTTTAGTTTTTTTCGAGTTAATGAGGAACAAAAAACCACCAAATTTCAGAAAATTTCAGATGGCTATAACTCTAAAACCGTTTGGCCGATTATGCTCATAAATGAACTGAAATGTCACGTTCTGGTGCACATCCTAACCTGAAAACTTGAAGCCGCTATCTATTTCAGTTCTCAAGTTATCGTGACAACAAAAATATTTTTTAATAATTTTTTTGAAATTTTCTAGCCATACGATTCGCACAAAATTTCACAAACGTGCTTAGGTTCATATTCTACAACTACACAGCAAGTTTCAATTCGATCGGATTTATATTGGTTGAAAACAAAATTATTACTCGGAAACCACTGAGCCGATTATGCCCATTAACGAACATGTCCGTCGTATTGGGATGCGCCACCCACCCTGAAAATTTCAAGTCGTTAGCTCTTTTCGTTCTCAAGTTATCGTGGCAACGGCCGGACGGACGGCCAGACGGCCCGCCGGACAGAATCAAATTTGACCTCGAATTCTTCATTGGGGTGTCGAACTCAATCGTTTGAGACCATTTTCGTCAAAAAATTCGAAAGTTACAGACATTTGGGCAAAATGATAACGCGATGTTCCCCAGAACATACGCGCAAAAATGATTCTACTACATTCAGGGGCAGAGCTACATAAGGACAAACAAGAAACAAATAAGTAATCCGCGATTTGAAGAATTTTTCGTCACAGAGGCAATTTTCTTACTCTTTGTCGAATCTGACAACAACGCCATGATCCTTTCATCCTTGCATTGTAATTCTGCTGGCACTGCTACGGATGAAATGATTTCGTTTTGAGTAATAAAAAATAATAATCTGAGGGCCGGTTTCTGAGGAATATAACATCTGGTTTATCTTCCGTTTATCTGTCCAATTCAATAGAATTCGGTAGATAAACTGAATATAAACTCCATTCAAATGTGTCAGAAACCGGCCCTGAGTGTATTCTCAATTCATAACACATATTGAAATTATTAAGGGTAGAATATATTCAAGAATAATTGTTCCTTTTCCTTATCTTCAATATGTTTCGGCCCCTAATCGCTTGAGGTTTATGGCGATTTCGGTTCCCAATTCCCAGATGTTTCAAATGAACGCACTATCCCCGCAATGCTATTTCCAAATAATTCCCTTACACATTATCCACATGAAAAAAGAAGTGGAAAAAACATGAGTGAACTTCTATATGTCTCTAAGTTCAGATCCGTTTATTAGCAGAGAAGAATAAACGCTAATTATTTTTCTTGGATTACCAACTTCTATCTGAGCACCATGAGATTAACCTCATATTTTGATTCTTGGAGCTGGGTACTTAAGGATATCTGAATCGGACGAAAAAATCAATTTGATTAGGTATTTGATCGACACATGTATCCTGCTAATTATTTTTCTTGGCCGGCTAGTTGAATCTTCAGAAAAAAAAATACCAACTTCTATCTGAGCACTATGAGATAATCCTCATATTTCGATTCTTGGAGCTGGGTACTTAAGGATATCTAAATCGAACGAAAAAAATCAATTTGATTAGGTATTTGTTCGACACATGTATCCTACTGATTATTTTTCTTGGCCGGCTAGTTGAATCTTCAAAAAAAAAAATTACCAACTTCTATCTGAGCACTATGAGATAAACTTCATATTTCGATTCTTGGAGCTGGGTATTTAAGGATATCTGAATCGAACGAAAAAAATTCAATTTGATTAGGTATTTGATCGACACATGTATCCTATACTACTAATTATTTTTCTTGGCCGGCTAGGTGAATCTCTAGAAAAACAAGCCCTGTGGACAAGAGCTTTCTGGCGCTCTAGTTCAAACAGACAAATTATATCTTCGAAAGTATTGGTTTCTCAGGGTTGGGAATTATATCAATGTATTCTTATGAAAGAACTGCATCATAAAGGAAATTCAATTCAAATAATAGTTTATTTATCAAGATTAAATGAGCAATCTGAGAATGAGAACTGCATCATGGAAGAAATCAAATTAAAATAGCTGAAATGAATTTGAGGTTGAACACAGATCATATAATAAAGCTTAGATAGAATAATTATAGCATTCTGTGAAAACTAAGAAGTACGTACGATTCATTATTGAAATTTAGAAAAATCATATCTGCGAAAGTATTAGCTTGTTGGAGTTGAAAATGATATCGATGGAATTTAATGGTGAAACTGCATCTTAAATAAAAATTCATATGCGCTCAGATCCGAGGAACTAGAGCGCCAAAAAGTGTAATTCCCTTGTTCCGCCTTGTTCCGAAACCCGACGGGTCAGACCGACCGGCTATCGGGCTCCTCGAACGATCTTATCGATCTCCGGTATTGGAATAAAACGTCGGTACTTACATGGGATATATATTCTTAATTTTCACTTTTCGACATAAGATCGCCACATGGGGGTTTATTTGACTGTTTTTCACCCTTATATTCGCTTTTCGTCAACTTTCAGGCCAGAAAACTTTCATGCCTCAGGAAAATAAGTTGACATTATGACAATTCATACATAGAATAATTATATAATTCTGTGAAAACGTACAAATACGATTTATTATTGAAATTTAAAAAAAATAATATCTCCGAAAGTGTTAGGTTGTTAGAGTTAAAAATGATATCATTGGATTCTTATGGTAAAACTGCTTATTGAAACAAATTTAATTTGGAATTTGTTGCGTAAAAAAAAAATTTTTTTTTCTGTTACTCCGAAACCATCTGTCCGATTTTGCCTAATAACAAACTTAGTCGAGATATTTATCTCCCAAATCTACTCTGAAAATTTCAACTGTCTAGCTCATTCCGTTCGAGAGTTATCGTGCCTACGGACGGCCGGACAGAATGAATTTCGACCACGGATTCTTGATCAGTGAGCCGAACCAAATCGTTTAAGACCATTTTCAGTTCCGAGGAACTAGAGCGCCCAAAAATACCAACTTCTATCTGAGCACTATGAGATAAAACTCATATTTCGATTCTTGGAGCTGGGTACTTAAGGATATCTGAATCGAACGAAAAACTCAATTTGATTAGTTCTTTGATCGACACACGTTTCCTGCTAATTAATTTTATTGGCCAGCTAGTTGAATCTTTCGAAAAAAATTACCAACTTCTATCTGAGCACTGTGAGATAAACCTCATATTTCGATCCTTGGGTACATAAGGATATCTGAATCAAACAAAAAAATCAATTTGATTAGGTATTTGATCAACACATATATCCTGCTAATAACCTTTTCTGGCCGGCCATTCAGATATCCAGAAAACTAAAATGACAAACTTCTATCTGAGCGCTACGAGAATAATTTCATATTTCGAACCTGTAGTGTTTTCAGAATTGAACGAAAAAATGTGTTTAATTTATTAGTCCTTAGGTATATGCATTCAGCTGATTACAAAGCTTATTCATCTATTCGGAACATCGGAATAAAATATCAGAAGCGTGAGAGAACGGTAGGGATCGCTATTGACCGTGGTGGAATAGCAGCGCTTGGAGTTGGCCGGCCGGTGCCTTATGGAATATGCATGCCGTTGACATCATAGATTAAAGAGAAGAAAGATAGGAAACGAAGTGACTATCTTGACGCGAGCGCCATCTCTTGCCTCACTAATACAAGTAGTCGTACGGTTAGAATAATTGAATTCAGGCTATTTTTATAAATAGAAAAACTATATTTATGTAAATAGCCAAGAAATTAACCTACTCAGCTGTCTTTAGTCCTTCATCTTCTCAATCATAGATTAAAGAGAAGAAAGATAGGAAACGAAGCGACTAACTAGCGCCATCCCTCGCCTCACTAGTACAAGTAGTATAGTCATCTGGTTAGAATAATTGATTCAGGCTATATTTATGAAAATATTGAAAATAGCTAAGAACTTAACCTACTCAGCTGTCTTTAGTCCGACAAGACAGCAGTGACAACTGACGACAGCACATAAACAAAAACAAACTGATGACAAACTTGTCTCACAGTGTTCAGAATCGTTTTTAAAATTCTGTTGTGTGCTTTTACAACAAAATGAGTCGTGTAGCTGGTAGCCGTGCTCCGTATTGTATGGTTATAAAGTGATTCAATCAAAAACTTCGTAATGTATGCAATCAATAATATGCATGGAAGAGAATAAAAGAAATAGTTTGCTCTTATCCAAATTGCCACAACCGAGGCTTTCCAGGCTGCATAATTCATTATTTATTGCATACATTACATATTACTTGACTCAGAAATTTGAAAATTTGTTTTTGCTTGATTTGGAATCCATTTCCCACTAGGATTTCATTATCATAATTTGCTCAAACTTGCATTATTGTTTTTATTTATTTTTTCATTATATTTATCATTTATTTAGTGTTATATTCATTATTATTATCATCATTTTTGTATTCATCAGTAATAAAAGATATTAAAAATTTTACAATTTTGAAAACTTTTTACTGTCATATTCCTCAATTACAAAAAAAGCTTTCTATATCCATGCATAAAACATAATTTATTCCAATTATTTTTTCTGTCCAGTGGGATGTTATAGATGTTTTAGATTTCTTGACATTATATGTCATTTCAGCGCCATCTCTTGCCTCACTAGTAATAACTTCGGCCGAAAAGTCGGTTTTTAGCACTACGAATACAAGGGCATTTCCTATTCTTTGTTACTATTTAATCTTTGATTGGCATGGATCGCCACAACCTACTATATCTACTATATCTCTATAGTGGGCTGTGGTATCGCCATTGTATACAATGTAAATACAATAGCAAGATGCATAGAATAACAAGGTGTCGACACTCCCTGCTAAATCCTGTTAAAATTTTCGGCCGAAAAACGGACCTAGAATTGTCAAATCACGTACTTTATGTACGTTTTTGGCGCTCTAGTTCCTCGGAACTGAGTGCTTATCAATTTGCCCAAATGTCTGTAATTTTAGAATTTTTGGCTGAAAATGGTCTCAAACGATTTGGTTCGACTCACTGATCAAGAATCCGAGGGCGAAATCGATTCTGTCCGGCCGGCCGACCGGCCGTAGGCACGATAACTCTCGAACGAAAGGAGTTAGAGGATTGGAATTTGCAAGGTGGGTTTGGAGCGTAAATATCTCGGCTAAGTTCGTTAATGGGCAAAATCCATCAAGCGGTTTCGGAGTTATGGCCGATTTTAGTAAAACACATTTTTTATGAATATTTCCTAAACCGATCACTTGATCTAACTGAAATTTAGCACCAAATTGTAGAATCATGACCTCCATACGTATGTGAAGTTTTGTACTGACCAGGTTACCGCAAAGTGTAAAAAAAAATTTTTGAAAATTAAAAAATTTTTTTTTACGATAACTCTCGAACGGAATGAGCTAGGCAGTTGAAATTTACAGAGTAGGTTAGGGAGATCAATATCTCGGTTGAGTTCGTTATTGGGCAAAATAGGCCAGATGGTTTCGGAGTAACGAAAAATATTTTATTTTCAAGTAACAAATTTGAAATTCAATTTTTATTTAAGATGCAGTTCTACCATAAAAATCCATTGATATCATTCTCAACTCCAACAAGCTAATACTTTCGGAGATATGATTTTTCTTAATTTCAATAATGAATCGTACTTCTATGTTTTCACAGAATGTTATAATTATTCTATCTAAGCTTTATTATATGATCTGTGTTCATACTCGTACATGCCATCCTGTTCTATAAGAGAGAGTCAAATTCATTTCAGCTATTTTAATTTGATTTCTTCCATGGTGCAGTTCTCATTCTCATGATTGCTCATTTAATCTTGATAAATAAACTATTATTTGAATTGAATTTCCTTTAGGATGCAGTTCTATCATATGAATACATTGATATAATTCCCAACTCTGAGAAACCAATACTTTCGGAGATATAATTTGTCTGTTTGAACTAGTTTTTATGTAACTTTATGTTAACGATGGTGCCGCTAGTGTCGATTTCGAAGATTCTGGCAAGCGAATAAATGAAAACTGACAAGCGACAAAGTTCACTTTCCAGTCTTTCCACCGTTGCTAGTTCGTAAATCCAAATTGAAAGAATATAATGAAGCAGTTTATTGAAAAATCAATTCACTTATTGATTTATCAGACATCTGTTCGGACATTATATGTAAACCCCATTTGTCTGGAACAGAAATTTCATCTTGCCAAGACATAATCCCAGGTAACACAGGGACCTCCCAGAGATGTCTCAGCGAGCTCCTGCCGGGATATTGTGACGCCTATTGCGATATCGCTGGGAGGTCGCCAAGAGCTCCCTATCACCTCCAAATGTCCGCCACAGGGGATGAGCCCAGTAACATCTCTGAGATATCGCATGGGGAAATTCTCAAACTGCTCACCCTGGGGAATATTTTGGGAGGTTTATTGCGATATCGCAGGGAGGTCGCCCAGACCTCCCTATCACCTCCAAATGTCCGCCACAGGGGATGAGCCCAGTAACATCTCAGAGATATCGCATGGGGAAGTTCAAAACTGCTCACCCTGGGGAATATCTTGAGAGTTTTACTGCGATATCGCAGGGAGATCGCCCAGACCTCCCTATCACCTCCAAATGTCCGCCACAGGGGATGAGCCCAGTAACATCTCAGAGATATCACATGGGGAAATTCTCAAACTGCTCACCCTGGGGAATATTTTGAGATGTGTACTGCGATATCGCAGGGAGGTCGCCCAGACCTCTCTATCACCTCCAAATGTCCTCCACAGGGGATGATCCCACTAACATCTCAGATATATCACATGGGGAAGTTCTCAGGCTGCTAAACCGGGGCAGTACTGAGAGAAGATGGCTGCGATATGGATCTATAATCTATATATTCTCCAAATGTGCAGTACATGTGTGGCGCCGAATACATCACTTTGATGCGTAGATCGATATTCCACTCGGGTTATAAGCGATTGGGTTGTTCTTCCGGGTACAGAGTAGACGACTGCGCCATCTACCGGTGGAAACGAGAAGTGCAGAGTAGGGATGGAGTAGATCCCTACAACACGCCACCTGATTTCCTATTCTTGTTGAATTTGCGAGGTTTTCAGGACCTCGCAATGGAATGTGTTATTCTCGTTACACTTGTGATATCTTGAGGAGCTCGCAATAGGAATGTCTTTTTCTAGTTATTTGCGTGATATCTTTAGGAGCTCGCAATGGGAATGTCTTATTCTGGTTAACTTTGGGATATCTTTAGGAGCTCGCAATAGGATTATCTTATTCTTGTTATCTGTGTGATATCTTTAGGAGCTCGCAATAGTAATATCTTATTCTGGTTACATATGTGATATCTTGAGGATCTCCTCAATAGGAATATCTTATTCTTGTTGTCTGTGGGATATCTTTAGGAGCTCGCAATAGGAATATCTTATTCTGGTTACATATGTGATATCTTGAGGATCTCGCAACAGGAATGTCATATTCTGGTTATCTGTGGGATATCTTTAGGAGCTCGCAATAAGAATATCTTATTCTTGTTATCTGTGTGATATCTTTAGGAGCTCGCAATAGGAATATCTTATTCTGATTATCTGTGTGAAATCTTTAGGAGCTCGCAATGGGAATGTCTTTTTCTGGTTACATATGTGATATCTTGAGGATCTCGCAACAGGATGTCTTAGTCTGGTTATCTGTGGGATATCTTTAGGTGCTCGCAATAGGAATATCTTATTCTGGTTATCTGTGTGATATCTTGAGGATCTCACATTGGGAGCTCGCATTTTCATCAACATTGTAACCTCTCAGAGACCTCTATGCGAGGTCTGTGTTACCTGGGATGAGGTTAAATAAGGGATTTATCAGTAAAAGAGTTTCATTGGAACATTTTGAATGGAACTGTAAAAGAAGAAATCTGTGAAATCATTATTTTCCCATTACAAAAGATCACATCCAATGTCTTTAGAATATATCTAAGCATTTAATTTGTGTATCTTGAAATACATTGAATAATACAGAATTTTCTGTAATACCTCTACATAATATCTTTCGATATCATATTATTATTGAAATGTATTAATTAACTTTATCATGTACAGCTCATTTAAATTGAACATTTTACTTATTATTTTCGATGTATAATTTGAAACTTCATCAAAACATTATCATGTATGTATATAGCATTTTTTCACCCAATACCCCTTGACAACTTTTTATGTTCTCAGCAATTGGATGATTAGATTGCAAAATTCGATAGCTATTATTCAGAACTAAGTATATACTGATGAAATATAGAAAAATGATTCATTAAATTGAAAAGCTAACCAAATAGAGGGTAGAGTGTACTACGTTTGAATGTTTTATTCAATATATATTCGGTAGAAAAATGTTTTGAACAAACAAATGTTTGAATTTTAAATACCCTACCTCTACTAGTTGCTATTCCTGTCGTGTAACAATATCCATATGAAACAATAAATAATATAGAATAAGAGCGCCAAAAAGAATGACGCTTTAGGAAAGCAATTCAACTTTGATGAAATCACACTGTGTGGTTGCTCTGAACTTTGTTCTCTGCTAGTCCTTTCATCGTTGACAAATAAAATTGTTAGTTTCCATAACATATCATTTCATTCCTTCTCAATATATAACTGAATTGTATAATGAATATAATTTTATTAATAGAGTTATTCCTTAATGTTCATCAACCGGCATGATTATAATAAATCAACAAGTCTAAGCGTTCTCCTATGTTGATTTATTAACAATTAACGGTATCAGCGATCTTTCAATATTATTAATATTATAATTAATACCTATCTTGATACTAGAAATCTGCCCCTGAGCCGGTATTCGAATTTGATTTGACATGTCGATAATTTTGTCCATAAAATTTCCACTGCCGGCATCTATCGGCGAAAACTGAAGTAGAACAAAATCGTTGTATTTTGACAGTATTTGGACCGCGAATCGGCCGAAAATATGCCAAAGAGTGTCTTCACCATGTATTCTATGCATCTATTACAATAGTATCGCGCAGCTGCTGCCATGAAACTTACAAATGTCATCATGTGACATCTATGATTTATTATCTGATTCAGATATTTACGGGTATAGAAATATTTTTAGTAATGAAATATTAATCACCAATCAACGACTATACTTTAAGGAATCAAAATTGAATATAGTATAAAACTGCTGGCAGTCTAGAAAATAACAAATAAAGAGATTCGAAATTTTTGCAGCTATGAAATGAGTAGTCTTGGACATGATTATTCTATAGCACATTAGATGGCGCTGCATTTATGCATTCGAAAGATTTGCAGGGACAAAGTCATCTTCTGGTAAAACCAATTTTCAATTTTATTTTGAAGACGCTAAACAGCGTTCATTGCCATAGAAAGATACTGTTTCAGCCATATAAGAGAATAATATTATTCTACATTCTAAGGTTTGAGCTCTGTACCATGTCTTCTCGAATAGGTGGCGTGATGTGAAAAGGAAAATTTCTGAAGAAAGAAATCTTTATTGAAAATTTATAGGTAGCTATGCTAATGCTATGCTATAATTGCTATAATATAACAAAGTTTAGTCGCTTCGGACGTTGCGCTAAATCAATGATAATCATGATAATTTAATCGTCGGAAATAGGCAGAGTAAATTGTATTGTATATTATTATACTGATCCTCCTAGGTCTTTCCCAAGTAGACCCCTCATAAGCTCTCGCGAGTAAGGAGAACCAGTTGTGTCCTGTGTATAATATAGGCTTTGTTACTGTGTCGTTACCAGGACCGGTGCTAATAAATTTGGCGTCTGAAGCAATAGGAATCTTCAGGCACCCCTACCTATGAAATATGAAAAGTCGGCCGGCGAACTGGGTCAAAATTTCATCACCAGAAAATTGGTGCCTGAAACAGTTGCTTCATTGTTTCACCATACCAGCGCCGGTCCTGGTCCTTACGCCACCTTAGGCACAGCACTGTTAATTTTTGACCCAACAGTGAATGGTGGCGATTACCGTGACTAGAAAATTTCGATTGGTATATGTAATAGTTTGAACTTTGGTTCATTCTGGGGAGGATCCCCGTATAACAATTCGTTATCGGCCGAATATTTCGTTATCCGATCGTAACGACTGAATAACTTTCTAATGTTAAAGCAAAACTCTATCGATTCTATATCCAAACTTTAAAGATGATCTGTATACATTATAGCGATCCCTAATATATAAATTCGACAAAGACTAGGTAAAGATCTTGCAAACAATATCTGTATCGATAATCGATATCTAATCGCTACGCATTCAGTAAGAAAATCGTTAACGGTTATCTTTAATCCCTCTGCAAAGAATATATAACGATATTCGAAGATATTCCTATATCAAAAAACTTTATAGGTTCTATACTATCCCGTGATTAAATTCTTTATCGAAAATTCACGATGAATCGATAGACAATAGATACAGTTTTCAGAGGAAAATACTATACTTCTACCAGATATATACTCTGCGTCTACTCTACTGTACTCTCTGCTTTCCTTTCAGTAATGAAATGTAAATCTCACATGCCAAACGCATACAACGCGTTGTCGCGTTGAAATTCAATGATATTACAATATTTAATACTTTTTAATTTAATACACACTACACAGGAACAGATCATTCTTGAAATCGGGATTGTCCTACTGTTCATAGGTTTTCTATATATGTAGTGTAATTTTGGCACTCATTACATTAAGTTCATTTTTAATTCCACAACAAAGACATATTTTGTTTTCTTTCCGTCCATTGGGTCGAAAATGGTCAGGCGAGTTTATTCGAATACAGCTCATGATAATATAAATATAGATAACTAACAATAGGTATTATATAATCAGTAATCAGCTAATCACTTACAGGTAATGTGTGAACTCTTATGTATCACAGCTTAGTACTGTGATCACTGGAGGGAAAGTTATTGTTTATGTTTATGCCTTCAATAACAAATCAAAAGAAATTATGATACGTAGTATTGATTATAGCGTTTAAGTAAAAAATGTAGAATAAAGTGAAGTTCTTACACTGATATTCCTTCCACAGAATTCCTTCATCGTATCATTATTAAGGTCATTTGCATTATTTATTATTTCTACGTATTTTATTATGCGGAGCTTCCATTTTCTTTTTTTTTAAGATTAAATCGTGAATATTCAGTCTCCGATCGTCAGTTATATCGCATTATTTTTTTATGTGTATCCATTGCACCCATCAGACGTTAAAATGCACGCACTTGCGATATCCTACAACAAGGTTAGTGGATGGATGAATTGGTAAGGTGGTGGTCAGATCGAAAATTGGAGGTAAGGTAGGTATGCAGGTTCGAATCCAAATGAGGAACGAAAATTTAATTTAATACGTTAAATCAATACAATGGTAATAGGGGTTAAATGAGAGGATGATTGAGTTATCCGAACGATGAAACGCAGAAAATATAAGATAAACATTCAAAATTATGTTTTTCCACCGTAATTCTTATTAATTCTTGCTCCCAAAATAGGTATCTGTTCGATAAAGAATTTCTGTATTAAAACTTTACCGTTTGGATGATAGTTTTTCGTTATTTGATCTCCCAGATAGCACACAACATTCTGAGAATATGATATCTAGCTTCTGAACGTTCATACTTTAGAATATTCTAATAGAACGTTCCATGCATCGTCGTATAACATCTAGAATATTCAAGGAATGTCCTTCAGTAAACGTTCTGATCACATTTCAAAAATGATATCCATATCATATGATATGAAGAACATTACTAGAATATCCTTAGAGAATATTCATAGGAGTTGTAGTTTATTTCAGTATTTGGGAAGATCCTTGTGGAATATAATAAGAACCTCCTCAGAATGTTCTTTGATCATTGCGTCGCGTGGGATCATTTTGAGATTTGTGGTTAATTTAATAGTGTAGTGTAACATGTGACTTTACTACTTCACCTCAGAGGCTTTTCGATGCTATAGAAATTTTTATATCTATTGTTCATAAGCTCGGTCTACATCCTTTTAGGAGGTGTTGGCTCGGTATATTTTCACTAGTGAAAGTTAATCAGTAAAGTTCTGATTCAAATAGATGAACAGCTTTTCAAGCCGAATATTTTTCCCTAAAATTCCAACCCTGACCGATTACTTCGGCTATCAGAACACGCTCCTGGCTCTTGTTACCAGCCCAGCCTACAGAATTACAGATATTTATTAATTTCACAATTCGCATCCTGGAATCATCACGTGACGTGACGTGAACCAATATGGCGGTTCTTTAATCTGGTTCTTTCTCTTTGTACATAAACAACAAATAAGTTACGTGTTGAGGTCGTTGGTTATTTTATAGTGTTCATTGACTTATTCCGGAGCTTTTCTGCTGTTTAAACTATATTGAAATGGAGAATGAATATCTGAAAAGACTTGTTGAACAACGGAGACTTTGCTGAACGGTAGGTTCGAAAAAAAGTACCTTCATCATGTGTTTACATTTGATTTTATTACAGATATACATATAATAAAGTTGGGATTAATTAACGGCTTAGATCCTTCAACATTGAATGTTTCTGATCTGGATAGTGGATAATTCAATTGATGGTGTTCCTCCAATCACATATATGGATATTGCAACATATTTGGATTATTATATACCACAACCTACAAGACATTCATGCATTTTTGCTAATAAAGAGTTCATATCTAATAGCACAATGCTGGGATAATTACTTTGAAAACAAACAGTTATTACTACCAAAAAATACAAATTCAATTATTCACCTCACAGTCGCATTATTGTGATTTCGTTATATGATTTCCAAATAGTTGTTTCGAAGTACGAATCCTATAAGATCTGGAAATATGGGAAAAGAATAGTAATTTAGACCTTGAGGAAATTAAAACAAAAGTGGTAAGTTTCAAGATTTTGATTTGTGTGATGTATCCAAATGTTACTTTCAAATAGATTTTTGTTCTCTAGAAAATTCATTGATTCTACCACATTACTGGTTATCAAATTTGTTCACATATAAAAATCCTCGAAACTATTGTATGAAATTCTCCTGGAAATTAATAATGTATACTCCTATCTAACATATAGGATACAGCATACAGCATACATATTATTATTTATGTTACATTTCGGTTGTTGTTTTAGGTTTACGAGTTGTCAAAAATTGGGGGCCTAAACACAAAGTGATAACAAAAGGAAAGGTTGATGACAAATGCTCTTGCTATGAACTCTAGCTGGTTAGGATTTAAGAAGAAGGATAATTTTTCGGCATTGATTTTTTCCGAAATAGTGAAAGGTAAGAATTTACTATGTTCTAAAAGATAGATAAGATAAGAAATATATTTCTATGAAGAAGCAATGTTTGATGGAATAACTAGTCAAGATATTTTACCGAAATCGCTTTACTTGGAATTATTGCGATAACTAAAATACATTAATACATATTTGATTTATCTCTCATATTTTACAGAATCTGTGATGAACATTCATCGAAAGATTACAGAGTCTGATGCGGAATTGGTAATTAAGGACTGGTTGGTTAAGGCGAAACAGAAGGAGGAAAAGTTCCAGAAATTAGACCTCAAAACTATAATCTAGTGAAGGTAGGAATATTAGTTGTACTCAATATCATTCATACCATGAAGCAATATTTTTTGATTATTCTACTAGCTAAAATTTGGTTTGTTGCCTTGTATTTCATTCTGATCTGGGTTTACACTGAAAACTATTAAATTATTCAAGGTGCCTAGTAATATTTCATTTCTTCTCTTCCAGAATCTCTGATTTTGAAACCAAAAGGCTGGTTGGTAGCCAAAAATGATGGAGAAGATAATCTCGCGAATATTATTTTTTTTATAAACAAAATATTTTGTTATTATTCTTTTGAATTTATTTCAGGAAATGTCTTCCTAAAAATAAAACTGATGACTTGAATTATGTATTATTATAAAATGGATTAGTGTTGTTTGACCTCGAATAATATTATTATATTATTTGTGAAAAAACTAGGCTTATGCTCAGAATCAGCATTCTGATGATTTTTTATGGGATTACGAAAAATAAATAAGAATTTCATAACCATTCAATGTGATGAGTCTATGAAATCTCAAAGTTTAACTAAATTTACAATACATTTTAATTTTAAATTGAATTATAACAAAAAAGCATTCAATACCGTTAATTTATCGTTGAACACAATTTTTTTTTAGTTTTTCAGTTGGAGTTCGGTATTATTAATTCCCGCAGGGAATGCGGCAGGAATTAATAATACCAATGAATTTATAAATTCAACCAAATATTCTCGGAATTAAAGTATATTCTGGGAATATTTCTAGAATGAGTGGGAATCTCCATAGAATATTTGGAGTAATATTAATAGCAGATTTTTTGAAACGTACCTGGAATATTCTCAAGAATATGCCTGAAATATTGTCAAGAACATTCCTAGAAGGTTCTAGAATATTCGGGAGAACATTCATAGAACCTGTATAGAACCAGAGTTCCTCTCTCACTTAATAGTGCACGGAATGTTCTAAGAATGTGTGGGGTCTGTTGTGAGGATATTCTATGAATATTTGAACATTCTGGCGGTATCTTCTAAGAACATCCATATAACGTGTGTGTGCTATCTGGGCTGTATCAAAGGAGTAGAGGTTTTTGATAACGTTTTGTTGCTGGTTCAGATAACGATTTTTCGTTAGCGTACCGGACATTCAGATATTCTACCTGTAACGAATCGATAACGAATTGTTATACGGGTCCTTATTCCCCCTATTGCTACGCTTTTGGAGCAGCACCTAATCCTAATGGGTACGAAGAGAAAGGTTCTTAATTTTTGTCATCTAGTCAGTTATTATTGTCTGAACCGGATGTGCAATAGTCTAGATATTTCCCATTGATTTATTGATATTATATTATGTCCATGCTTTTATCTTGTTATATCGAGAATCAATACAAGCCACTTCATCCTTGCCTTGCAACAGGGCGCCGTGGCTTAGTTGGTTAAAGCGCCTGTCTAGTAAACAGGAGATCGAGGGTTCGAATCCCTCCGGGGCCTAGGCGGTGGAAGCTATTCTTGATTTTTGGAACGTGTTTTAAACTATGACACAAATGAAATAAATGAATGGAGATATCTTGCAATCGGAATTATATTAAATAGACCAGGCCAATAATTTTTGAAACCGAAAAAAATTATTGTAGAATGAAACCCGCTGTAAAAAGGAAGAAAATATAACAAAAATGATAGGAGAAATAATTTACGGAAGGGGAAGGGGGTGAGTTTTCAAGGGTAAGAAACGGTTTATAACGATTTCCGGCAAAACTACAAGTCCTATCGAAAAAAAATAAATGGCACAGTTGTAGGTGATGAAAAGATCTACATCTTTTGTATTCACACTTTTTTCACATAACCTCAAAATTTATGTGAAAAATTCAAATAACCCCATTTTTGGTTTTTAATTTTTATCATTTACAGAAATTTTTTTTTTCACCAAATTTGGTAAAAACTTACCTTTTTATGTCCCAAATACAATGTAATTTATTTGGATTCAAAATATTCCTTTTTTAAAAATTGGTTCAAGCACTCACGTGAAGTCAGGAGCTTTTGCGCGTATGCTCTATTGTCCATTCTCCGTTATTGGACAGTCTTAATCGAATTTACCATGGTTCTATTGTCCGTTCTCCTGTATTGGACACTCTTAATCGATTCTAATTTTCAAGTCGTTATCTCTTTCCCTTCTCAGGTTATGGTGACATAAATAATATTTTTGGATATTCTAGTGATACAATACCCACAAAATTTCACGAGCGTCCTTAGTTTTGCATTTTACATTTATTCACCAAGTTTCAATTCGATCGGACTTGTATTGCTTGAACACAAAATTATTACTTGGAAACCGTTGGTCCGATTATGCTCCTTAACGTACTTCTCCGTCGTATTGGAATGCGCCAACTAACCTGTAAATTTAGAGTCGCTATCTCTTTCTGTTATCATGGCAACGGACGGCCGGCTGGTCAGACAGAATTAAATTTGACCTCGAATTGTTTTTCAGGGAGTCGAACCCAATCGTTTGAGACCATTTTCGCCGAAAAATTCGAAAATTACAGACATTTGGCAAAATGAAAACGCGATGTTCCCCAGAACATAAGCGCTAAAAGTACGTGGACTTTTTGTTCGTTGAAATCTCTACTTTCTGATGGTCTAGAAAAAATATACATTACTATGGTAAATTTCCTCAGAAAATGCTAAGTTAATAAAGTTAATATTTAGTAAGACACTAACAATATTTTGATAAAGTTGTAGAATCTTATCTAAATTATATGCGTAGATGCTTATTTATTGCTATTTTAATATAACTTATACACCTGAGTGACCTATCAGGGCTATCATGGTTTGGGCCTTACTACCTGTTATTTCGTAGCATTTTCTGAGAAAATTTACCATAGTAATGTATATTTTTTTTTAGACCATCAGAAAGTAGAGATTTCAACGAACGAAAAGCCCACCTACTTTTTTAAAAAAGCAGATATTTCGGCGTGAGAATTTTTGATTGAAAATAAGAGTGCTTTTTCGATATTAAGTCAAATTAAGGTGAAAAAAAAATTTAAATCCAAAAAATTACAGTGTATTTGGGACATAAAAAGGTAAATTTTGACCAAATTTGTTGAAAAAAAATTTTTTTTTGTAAAAGATAAAAATTAAAAACCAAAAACGTGGTTATTCGAATTTTTCATATGAATCTTGAGGTTATGTGAAAAAAGTGTGAATACAAAAGTTGTAGATCTTTTTATTACCTACAACTTTGAGATTTAACATTTTCCATAGGACTTGTAGTTTTGCCAGAAATCGAGATAAACCGTTTTTGGCGCTCTAGTTCCTCGGAACTGAGTGCTTATCAATTTGCCCAAATGTCTGTAATTTTCGAATTTTTGGCTGAAAATGGTCTCAAACGATTTGGTTCGACTCACTGATCAAGAATCCGAGGTCGAAATCGATTCTGTCCGACTGGTCCAGCTGGCCGGCCGTAGGCACGATAACTCTCGAACGAAAGGAGTTAGAGGATTGAAATTTGCAAGGTGCGTTTGGAGCGTAAATATCTCGGACAAATTCGTTAATGGGCGAAATCCATCAAGTGGTTTTGGAGTTATGGCCCATTTTAGTAAAACATATTTTTTATGAATATTTCCGAAACCGATCACTCGATCCATCTGAAATTTAGCATCAAATTGTAGAATCATGACCTTTATACGCATGTGAAGTTTTGTATTGACCAGGTTTTGGCAAAGTGTCAAAAAAAATTTTTTTAAATAAAAAAAAAAAATTTCCACAATAACTCTCGAACAGAATGAGCTAGGCAGTTGACATTTTCAGAGTAGGTTAGGGAGATGAATATCTCGATTGAGTTCGTTATTGGGAAAAATAGTTCAGATGGTTTCGGAGTAACGAAAAAAAAAATTTTTTTAAGCAACAAATTTCAAATTCAATTTTTATTTAAGATGCAGTTTCACCATTAAAATCCATCGATATTATTTTCAACTCCAACAAGCTAATACTTTCGGAGATATGATTTATCTAAATTTCAATAATGAATCGTACGTACTTCTATGTTTTCACAGAATGCTATAATTATTCTATCTAAGCTTTATTATATTATCTGTGTTCATACTCGTACATTTCATCCTGTTCTATAAGAAAGAGTCAAATTCATTTCAGCTATTTTAATTTGATTTCTTCCATGGTGCAGTTCTCATTCTCAGATTGCTCATTTAATCTTGATAAATAAACTATTATTTGAATTGAATTTCCTATATGATGCAGTTCTATCATAAGAATACATTGATATAATTCCCAACTCTGAGAAACCAATACTTTCGGAGATATAATTTGTCTGTTTGAAGTTGAACTAGAGCGCCAGAAAGCTCCTGTCCACAGGGCTTGAACCCATTTTTTAACCTTAAAAACTCACCCCCTTCCCGTTTCCGAACTCAAATCACCGTAAATTATTTTTCCTATCATTTTTGTTATATTCTCTTCCTTTTCCAATGGGTTTCATTCTACTATAATTTTTTTTTCACTTTTTACCATTTTTAAAGGCTTCGACCCTGGTCTAACACAGTAACAGGCATACGTATAGGAACAGTATCGTTTTGTGATGCCTAGGAACATATTTTATCTTTATTTGATTCGCTGTACATTTCTAAATACGGGGTGGCCCATCCAGGATTTTTCATGCGACGAGTAACACTGTTTTATTGGTGGCGTTCATTAAATAAATTAGCAACCCTATTACCACATTAATTAATCGATGTTAAAATTGAAACTTTTTTATAAGATATTAAAAATATCTTTTAAAATTGGTTCAAGCCCTGTGGGCAGGAGCTTTGGCGCTCTTGTTCAAACTTTGACAATTCATATCTTCGAAAGTATTGGTAAGAGTTGGGAATTATATCAATGGATTCTTATAATAGAACTTCATAATAGCAGAAATTAAATTCAAACATCATAAAAGAATTTAAATTCAACTAGAATGCCAAAAATTATCAATCCAAAACCAATAGACCAATTCTACCCAACAACGAACTCATCCGAGATATTCGTTCCTCAATTCTATGATGAACGATATATTTTTTCCTCAAATCTACTCTGAAAATTATATTATATCAATTCCAACTTTAGCCAATATTTCAGTTTAATTTTTACTGGAGATATTCTGAACTCAATATTATTAACTTACCATTACCATTCCTATCATCATATGGATTATCCATGGGCATTAAATATCAAAATTTGACATATCATGTCTCAGGAAAATAAATTGACATGTATCAACACAGATCATCTTATAATAATTCATAGATAGAATATTTATCGCATTCTGTGAAAACACAGAAGTACGATTTATTATTGAAAAGTTGAAAAATCATATCTCCGAAAGTATTAGCTTGATAGAGTTAAAATTGACATCAATGGATTCCTATGGTGAAACTGCATCTCAAGAGAAACTTATTCTGAAATTTGAAATGTAAATAATTTTTTTTTGTTACTCCGAAACCATCTGACCGATTTTGCCCAATAACCTACGATAATAACTTAGCCGAGATATTTATCTCCCGAACCTATTCTGAAAATTTCAACTGTCTAGCTCATTCCGTTCGAGAGTTATCGTGTCAACGGCCGGATGGACGGCCGGCCGGCCGGACAGAATCGATTTCGACTAAGTATTCTTGATCAGTGAGTCGAACCAAATCGTTTAAGACCATTTTCAGGCAAAAATTCCAAAATTACAGACATTTGGGCAAATTGATAAGCACTCTGTTCCGAGGAACAGAGTTGTAAGTCCCTATCTCATTTCGTTCGAAAGCTATCGAGACAACGGTCACCCATCCAGCTACTGAACTCACACAAGGCTGCTTCGATCTCCAACAATATAGATCCGATCGTGTTCAAAATTGAAAATTGGCAGTAGAGTTAGGTTCTGAAGGCTATCGCAAAATTTCAGCGATGTCGGAGGAATAGTTTCTGATATATACAATTTTTTTCAGTGATTTAGAAAAACAATTTCTAGTGATACGATCCTCACGGAATTTCGCAATTTTTTTTTGAAATTTACCACTTTTACAATCCTCACAAAATTCCAGATACGTATTCATGTAGATATTTTACAACTAATAAATACCAAGTTCCAATTCGATTGGGTCTGTATTATTTGAGTTATCGGGAAAATAATATTCCAGATGTTATAACTCCGAAACCGTTGGGCCCAACAACGAACTTAATTCTCCCATTCGGATGCGCAACCAAGCCTGAAAATTTCAACTCCCTATGTCTTTTCGTTCGAAAGTTATCGAGGCAACGGTCACCCATCCAACTGCTGAACTTATTCAAGGTAGCTCGGATCTTCGAAAATATACATCCGATCGTGTTCAAACTTGGAATTTGATAGTAGAGTTAGGTTTTGAAGGCACTCGTAAAATTTCAGTGATGTCGGGCGAATAGTTTCTAATATATAAATTATTTTCAATGATTTTCAATTATTATTTTAAAATTTTCTAGAGATACCATTCTCGCGAAATGTTGTACGAATTTTCGAGCCGGCATTCTACTAGTAACCAAGTTTGAATTGGATCGGTTCTGTATTTTTCGAGTTATGAGAAAATAATAACCAAATTTCAGATGGGTATAACTCCAAAACCGTTTAGCCAATTATGCCTATTAATTAACAAACTATTCGCATTCAGATGTACAACCTACCCTAAAAATTTGCAAATCGCTATCTCTTTCCGTTCTAGGGTTATCGTGACGTAAATAATATTTTTTAATAATTTCTTAAAAATTTTCTAGCTACACGATTCGCACAAAATTCCGCAAACGTCTTTGCATTGTTTTCTACCTCTTGCTACCAAGTTTCAATTCGATCGGATCTGTATTGCTTTATGACAAAATTACTACTCGGAAACCGTTGGGCCGATTATGCCCATTAACGAACATGTCCGTCGCATTTGGATACGCCACCTACCCTGAAAATATCAAGTCGCTATTTCTTTTCGTTCTCAAGTTGTGGCAACGGCCGGAATCAAATGTGACATCGAATTCTTCATTAGTGAGTTGAACCTAGTCGTTTGAGACCATTCTCGGCAAAAAAATCGAAAATTATAGACATTTGGGCAAAATGATAACGCAATTTTCACCAGAACATACGCACACAAAATAAGAATTCGGAGAGGACTGACATTAGGTCAGATTGATTTGGCGCGCTTGCCCAAATTCAGAGCCAGGTACTGAACCAAACCAAGGCTGCACATTTTAGTTAAATATAGTTGTATATCACATGTTCACTTGTTGAAGACGTAAACTGTTGTGCTCCTTTAATTCTTTTATTTTCTCAGTGCTATTAAATTTCTGAGTTATTACAGGTAACGAATTAATTATCTGCCTACTTTTTCTGTCGAATCAGCCGTAGTTCAACAATTATTCAACGAGATATTTTTGAGTTTTTCCTTTGTTTTGTTTTCAATCAGCGCTGATAGCGGGTCAAGTAGGCGAATATTTCAACGCGGCGCGCAGTTTGCATGCTGTAACCGCCGATCTCGATACGGTGAATGTTAGATCGATCCTTTCTATTACATACTTCCTTCTTCCGTGGCCCTCCAACCTCTGTGCACAAGGCTTTCTTATAGGCCCAAGAAAGTGAAGAGTCTGTAACTATCTGTCACTCCTTTCCTATCAACAGCGGTCTTCCATCCAGTTATGGCTCGTTCCTGTTCCATTTGCGCAAAGTCTATCTCTGCTGCCCAGAAGCAAATATCGTGCGTCAAATGTACCAAATATTTTCATTTAGGCTGCGTCAATTTAACGGAAAGAGAGGTTAATTTTTTGAAGGGAACCGGCGATGTATGGTGCTGTGCTGCGTGCACGAAGAGCGAACGTATTTTACGTAGTAACTCCGGGGATGGACGTCCGATCTCGCCGTCTCCGACACGGTCTACCGCGTCTCGTTTGGATGAACCTTCGGACGGACCCTTAACTATCCAACATTTCAATCTTCTGATGGAGAGGATGAGGGACCTGTCATCGACTGTTGGGCGTATTGAGAGGCGCCAGAATGACCTGATTGACCAACTTGCCGTTTGTACGGAGACTTTGACCCAACATTCGAAGATTTTGTCTGATCATGAATCGGCCTTGGCTCTGCATGGCTCCCAGATTGATCTGCTTCAGCGTGATCAGTCAATAGTATCTGACAGAGTATCTGAGATATCGAGAAATTTGAGTGAGGTCAAGTGTGAGTTTGCGTCTGGAGCGCGTGCTTCTCAGTCGCTTGCCATGCCTGAGGTACTCGAGCGTGTTGAGAAATCTCACAATCTTCTGGCCCTCAATGTCCCAGAGGGATCTGATGATGTTTCCGTTTCCTCTGATATAGTTGACTGTATTTGTGATTCAGCTAGTCAAAACCTAGTTGGCGCCGTGAGATTGCAGTCCAAAGACAAATCACGCCCTGGTTGGTTGAAGTTGACATTTTCCAACCCTCATATCGTCTCCAACCTCTTAAGGAACAAATCTCGACTGAATGGCAATGAAAAATATCGTAACATCGTAATACGGGATGACAAAACGAAGAACCAGGTAGCTGAGCTCGATGCATTGCGGAGGGAGCTTAGGAGAAGACAGTCCAACGGTGAGAGAAATATCACAATAAAATATGTGAGAGGGACCCCAACAATAGTGCCGACAACATCGGTGGCTTCCACCCTCCCCAAGGATTCGGGGGACTCCAGGTGTGGTCGATAGTTTACAGTAATGTCCAATCACTTTCTTCCAAATTCGCGGAGATTTTAATCTACGTTCAAATGCATCAACCAAGCCTCATCTTTTTTTCTGAAACTTGGCTCAAACCATCGTTGCCGGATAGCTTATTCCACCTAACAGACTATACCATGTATCGTGACGACAACAACTTGACCGTGGGGCACCGTGGAGTCTGTGTTTATGTCAGAAACACGATTGTTAATTGTTTCAAAATTGATGTAACTCACTTCAATTGGTGTGGTATTGATAATATTTTTTTGAAAATTCATAATTCCGAATTCTCTCTTTTAACTGGCTGCATCTATCGTCCTCGTCCCTGCCCAGCCGATAACGATTTGGTGGAATTTCTTCAGAACGCTTCTATGTTACACAATAATATTTTTATCTCAGGAGACTTCAACTGTCCAGATATTGAATGGCCTCTAAATCGTCTGCCACCTTCAACATCTCCCTCATATCCCTACGCGGAGCTCATCAACCGAACTGCTTACCAACAATTAGTCGAAAAACCGACGAGATTCAGAGCTGGGCAGACGCCCTCGTTGCTGGATCTATTCTTGGTTTCCGATTCTAGCATCGTCTCTGAAGTAGATTATCTGCCACCCTTCGGAAAATCTGACCATGTCACCTTGTCAACAGAACTTCAGTTTCGCCTTCTTCGTCCAAGTTCTACATCAACTAAAGAAGTCCGCAGTATCGACTACAACAGGGCATCTGAATTATTCTCATCAAAAGACTGGTCACTGATATTTGAGGATGAAGGAGATGTGAACAGAATGTGGAGTTCTTTCCTGAGGGTGGTTGAGGAAGTTGTTGCGACCTGCACCTCCGTTCGATCCGTGAGGATCAATAACGCGAAACCATGGATCAACAGAAAAGTTCTGTGGATGGCAAGGCAGAAGAAGTCCTTATGGCAGAGATATCTTCGGACCAGATCAATCAGTGACTATCAAAGCCATCGAAATTTGTCGAATCACTTGACTGCGACAGTAAAACAAGCCAAGTACCAGTATGTGAAACACCTCGCTTCTACTAAGAACCGTAGAAAATTCTACAAATATCTGAAATCGTCGATGAGCGGAGGAGTTAGTTTTCCGACTACTCGTGACCTATCCGGTAAATTGTGCGAGAGTCCGCTTGAGACGGCGAATGTATTCGCTGATGTCTTCTCTTCATCTTTCGTTGAAGAACCCGATGGGCCGCTTCCCGAAGTTAAGTTACCTCGGATTTCTGAAGAGATTTCTCATATTGAGATTGACGAAGATGCTGTCAGAGGGTACCTGTTGCAGCTAAAGGATTCTGCCCCTGGACTTGATGGTCTGTCTTCCCGGCTACTTCGGTGTTGTGCTGGTCCCCTTGCCTTGCCTCTGTCTACGATATTCTCCAGTTCTCTCAGGTGTTCTGTTCTCCCTGATGACTGGTTGACTGCCTCTGTTACTCCAATTTTCAAAAAAGGTGACAAATTATCACCGCACAATTATAGACCTATAAGTATTTTGTCGACGGCTTCGAAGATACTGGAGAGAATCGTGTCAAACCATATTTTACAGTTCGCAATGACTAATGATGTTATTCCTTCTGAGCAGCATGGATTCCTATCAGGTCGCTCCACATTAACCAACCTCATTCTGTGCATTAACGAGTGGACCAAGGCATGGGACCGGGGGGTGCCCGTGGATGTATTGTATCTTGATTTCTCCAAAGCTTTCGACAGAGTTCCCCATCGGCGGCTGCTGGCTAAGCTTGACCACCTTGGTATCAGGGGAGGAGTTTTGGCATGGATTGGGGCATTTCTTTCAAACCGTTCTTTTCGGGTTAGAATCGATCGTTCATTTTCCTGCCCAAATAAGCCTATGAAATCGGGTGTCCCCCAAGGCTCTGTTCTCGGACCTATCTTGTTTTTGTTATACACCTCTGATCTCCCGCATTTACTTCATTCTTTTTGCTCTATGTTTGCGGATGACACCAAGATTTTCAACTTTCCTCTTTCCAACTTCGATACCCTTCAACGAGACTTACATGAAATTGGTGTCTGGTGTAACAGTTGGCTGCTCCCTCTGAATGTGGATAAGTGCTGTGTACTACACATTGGCAGAAACAATCCGAGAAGGAACTACAGCATCGATGGAGTAACGCTCAAAACTGTCTCAAGTCACTGTGACCTCGGCTTGACCATATCCGAAGACTTGCGCTGGTCAGACCATGTTTCAGCCATTACTGCCAGAGCAAAGCAACTCACTTATGTCATCCAAAAGACATTTAGCGGCTGTGACGTTGCTACGTGCAAGCTTCTTTACACCAGTTACGTGAGACCATTGTTGGAGTACGCTGGTCCAGTTTGGTGGCCTACCACACGGAGCGATGAGCAGCGCCTCGAGTCGGTACAGAGATGGAATACCCGCATTCCATATGGAAGGATTCGTCCTTCCTATGAGGACCGCCTCAGTGTTTTGAGGTTGCCATCTTTCCAGGCACGACGGGAGAGGGGTGATTTGATATTCTCATTCAGGTCAATTCGTGGTCACTTTGGTGATGGTATTCGTGACCTCTTTAGATTGAATATCAACAATTTGAGAGGACACCGTTTTAAGTTGTCGAAGGAGAATTTTGGAACCACCCAGCGGCAGAATTTTCTCTCAAACAGAATCTTCGAGAGGTGGAATCGTTTGCCGAGTTGCGTGGTCGATGCTGGGACTGTCAACGGATTCAAGAATGCCCTGGACCTTTACGATGCAGGTTCTACTCGTGAACATTTTTTGTAATATATGAATATATTAGTTTTGAGTTTATAGGAGATTCCTCTACTCTTGTTCATTAAATAATAATAATAATAATAATAATAAAAAAAGCAATACCTACTCACTGTCCTGGAGAATATTAAGGGTATATCTCATTTCATCTGCCAGGATATTTTATCTATCAGGGTTCTCAATATAATTTGCTGAATTCACCTTATTTTTTTGGATATCAGATATACATGTGAATATTGTGAAAGAATAGCAACATTCGAAGTCAATAAATAACAAGAAAATTTCATGAAATCCTTGAAATCGTGAATCTTCTATGAAATGTCCATACAATACAATACAATATGTCAATTGACAGATCAAATGTGTCAATTACAAAATCTGTCAATTACACTAATTGACAGATTGATTATTGAATGATTGGTCGCGTTCGGCAGAAAGATCGGTAGCATGAACTTCTACGCTACCGATAGGTAGCGGTATCGTAATCTGCCGAACGGACAGCTCCTTTTGTCGGCAAATCACAGATGTTTGAAGTTCAGGTTGGGTGATTTGAATTTTCTTTGATTGCCTGCCACAAAAATAAATATACAATCATGAATTCAAATATCATTTCATTACTCTTCGATGATGATAATATAACGGCCAAATAAGTGAACTTGTTAAATTATTGGCTCAACCTTTGCCTTTATTGGGAGATGAGATCAGAGAAATTGTTCCCAGGAATCAGAATTTTTATGAAGATACAATTCCTCAATATATGAGTGATTTATTCAAAGACCATTTTAGAATGTCCCGAAGTGCACGTAATTCAATCCGTCGAAAATATATGTCCAAGTATCTATTTTTTCGCTCCTTAGTTTTGAAATAAATGTCAAAACTGTCAAACTTACAACATGTTATCGATGCTGAGCGGAAAAAATCTTCGCTCCTAAAATGACAACCGCTACTCAACATGTTCCACAGTGAGCGTACCGTTCGGCAGAAAAATCATAGAAATGTGACAACTGTTCCGCAACTGTTGGTTCTGCCGAACGCCATTGATGATTAATCTGTCAATTATTGTAATTGACAGATTAAATCTGTCAATTGACAGATTTTCATTAAGTAATCATTAAAGGATACTGTGGGAGGTATACTCATTATTGAAAGGTTTTGTTCTGGGTTATCTCTCCCAAAATCTGAAAAATATCTATAAAATAAAAATTAATTATATTGTGATTTGCTTCTGCGTAAAAAACACAAGATAGAAGATCAATCAATTGAACAATGTTGCCTAACAAACAACAACGAAACAACATCAACGAAGAAACAACTATATCGTAACATTTCGGAGTCTATATCAGACTCCTTCGTCAGACGCTTAATGAAAATCTTTAGAATTATTTTGTTGATAGTTATATGATAGTTATTTTGTGAAATTCAAGAATTGTCACATTGACAGTATTTAAAAATATCATAGCTAACATAGTTTTACTTCTCATAGAATTTTCCAAGTTCCAACTCCTTTTTCAATAAATTTAGCCAAATATGGTCAATACCAATTGAGCAATTTGCAAAATTGCATTCCCTTGCATTTCCTTTTAATATAATCAGGTTCTGTCATTAGAATCTTTGTATTACTCCAATCTATCATGTGATCTCCTTGGATTGTACATACATGTTCTGCTATTTTTGATTTCTGTATGTCTCTATTTCTCAAGTTATTCTTATGCTCTGACTTTCTTACTTCTAGTGGTCTTGATGTTTCTCCTGTGTATGATTTACCACAAATACAAGGAATATTATATACACAGTTTTTTGATTTTTGTTTTTCATTTATGGGTTTTGTTTTCGTTAATAAAGACCTAAGATCATTTTGTGTTTTGAAGACGGTTCTTATATTGAACTTAGAACCGATTCTTCTAATTTTTTCAGAAAGGCCACGAACATAAGGGATCACATTCAACAGATTGGGTTGCTGTTCTTGTTGATTATTCTGTTGTACTTGTTGATTATTTTGTTGTTCTTGATTATTTCTCTTCTATCTAAATTCATTATACATGTATTTATCAATTGCCTCGGATATCCATTTTCCTCGAGAAATTTTTTGATGAAATCAATTTCATTATTTCGAATTTCAAGAGTAGAACAAATTAGGTTCGCTCTATCATAAAGTGTTTTAATAACACCTCTTTTCACACCAAGCTGATGGTTTGAATAGAAATTTAAATATCTATTTGTATGTGTCCACCACATTTATATAGTCTTCCAAAAATACACAAACCACTGAGACCAATAGTAAGTTCTATTGGATCTCCATGTAAAAATTTAGCGAAATATCTACTTCAATTTTTAAACCCATTAACAGGAAAGAAAAAAAGTTTTTTGAAGAACAGCAAACACTTTCTTGAAAAACTACAAAATTCAAATTTCACCCAAAAGGATATTCTAGTGAGCTTTGATGTTGTCAGTTTGTTCCCCAATGTTCCTGTCGATAAGTCGCTTCAAATAGTTCGAACGAAATTAGAAAATGATGACTCGATAATTAAAAATTCAAAATTTAATGCCAATGATATTATGGAAATGCCTGATGTTTGTTTGAATACCACCTATTTCCAACTAGGAGATCTTTTTTATCGACAAAATTTTGGAATGGCAATGGGTTCGCCTTTATCACCTGTCATGAATAATATATTCATGGAAAATTTTGAAGAAAAATTTGTGGATACATATTTGTTGAAACCAAAAGCTTGGTGGCGATATGTTGACGATATATTTGTAATTTGGCAACATGGTAGAGAAGAGTTAGGCAAATTTTTCGATTTCATAAATTCAAAGGAACCTACAATAAAATTCACTCTGGCAATAGAGAAAAATAATCAGCTTTCTTTTCTGGATGTTTCGATAATTAAGTATCCGAACCATTTCGAAACGAGTGCCTTCAGGAAGCAGACACATACAAATAGATATTTAAATTTCTACTCAAACCATCAGCTTAGTGTGAAAAGAAGTGTTATTAAAATACTTTCTGATAGAGCGAACCTAATTTGTTCTACTCTTGAAATTCGAAATAATGAAATTGATTTCATCAAAAAATTTCTTGAAGAAAATTTATATCCGAGGCAATTGATAAATACATGTATTGTTGGGGTTGTTATCTCATTTTAACTCAAGTTCTAAGAGTTCTGGGGTGTTGGAACCTTAGCGACTCGAGATTGAGATGAGTAACGCGGATCACTTTATAATGAACGCTTATTCCTAATCTAACAAGGTATTTAAATACCAAAAGTACAGTGACGTCAGGACTAATCGAGGCTGAATAATGAACATTCTGCAGATTCAGTAATTTCTCAACCAGTATATCATCGCTATTCTAGTTTGCATATAAGAACTAATAGTTATGAAATGAGGACATGGTCTAGATAAATGCCAATGGAAAATTCTGATTGAATTGATTTGATAATTTTTAGATTTTCTTTCACCTTGATGGTGTGGTTGGTTGCTTATCATTCCTGTGGATTTCTGTCCGGTCTGGGGTCACTGTATATTGGTTGTAGCTCGGTCTCCTCGGGATTGGCTGTTCTATCGTTCACGTGTTGTCTATCCGAGGAGCGTCGTTGCTTCCTGTACTTGAATATGTAAACTATAATCAAAACAACGCATATTATTGTAATGACGTTGGTGGTTGAGTTTATTGACGAGTGTAGGTGATTGTGCTTACATATATGACTCGATATTTCCTGGCCTAGGTCAGCTTCGTCGCTTAATAATATTTGCATTTCTCCTGATGTCTGCACTCCTTGCTCTGGGTCAATATGCTGTAATATTGTTGGATGGTTTGTCCTGGTTATATTTATTTCCAGGGGATGATTATAAGTGGCGATCACTGTCCTCTCACTATATGTATTTGCTCTCAGTATACTTTGGTCCGTTTGTATAGAGCAGTGTTGGGATATGTGGATGATTCCTGTTCCTTGGATGCTTATCTCTTCCCTTTCGCCATCACATATGATGGAAATTCTAACTGGGTGGTCTGATATGTGAAGCCAAGAGTTCGGCTTATTCAGTTTCCTCCATAGTATGTTTGGCACTTTGTAACTTTTAGACGGGCATGTGTTTTGATGTGTTTGTTTATATATCTCATCTATTATGCAGTTGGGGTGTTTATCCATACTATTGACCATGCTGGGGTTGCATAGATATGCACCATCCGCGATTTGTATTATTTGTAACTGATCTTGCTTCGTGAGCTCGAAGTATTTCTGGGTATTGTACTCGACTCCCAGGAAGGAGGTTGATATAAATAGTTCAACGAAAGTCTTATTCTTGCCCATTGCTGGCACGGGGTTGATCTTTATCAAGTCATACTGTTTTCTTTGCACCACATGGAGATAGACGTGTATATGCAGATACTCCGAGTCCGATTGCGTTACCATCTTCCATGTAGGCCTTAACAGAATTTTCAGATCGGATGGCAGCTTTCTCTCGACGTCTCTCGTGATTTTTTGCAGCTCCGAGGGGGTTATGAACTCAGTAATATGTCCTTGAGAGTAGTAGACTTTTGTAATTTTCTCATATTTGTGCCTCATTTCAGTGAGGTAACTGTTGGCTAGTTGAAAGTTGGTTATTACTTGTAGGTTTACAATCCTCTCATCAGTAACCTTGTACCATTTGTGCATCTCATCCACGATGGCTATTCCTTGGTTGAATTTGCGACGAAAGTTCTCTAATTTCTGATTGATTCTTGCCTCTGTTGAATTAAATGATGCCAGCTAAAGTATTCGAACGTATCTTGGCATTTCAAATTCTGGAATTTGCAGAGGCTAACCACTTAGTCCCTAAAGAGCAACATGGCTTCCTTCCAGGTCGTTCAACCATCACTAATCTCCTTTCTGCAATAAATGATTGGAGTAGAGTGCTCGATGAGGGGATTCCAATGGATGTTATATATCTAGATTTCTCAAAAGCTTTTGACCGTGTGCCCCACAAACGTTTGCTCAAGAAATTGAAACACCTTGGAATACGTGGCTGCCTGTTGTTGTGGATAGAATCTTTTCTGAGTCAGAGAACTTTCAGGGTGAGAGTTGGTGGAGTTTTTTCGCCCATGGAGGGACGAGTTCTGAGTGGGGTGCCACAGAGATCGGTGTTTGGGCCAATTCTTTTTCTCTTTTACACCGCCGATTTCCCTTGTCTCATTAGGTCCAGGTACTTGCTATATGCTGATGATACTAAAATATACGGAGTCCCATCATTAAACACTAATCAGCTGCAGCTTGATCTTGATACTGTCACCCAGTGGACGGAGGACTGGTTGTTGCCGCTCAACACTGATAAGTGTTGTGTCTTACACATGGGCAAGAGGAATACAAGTATACCGTACTCACTCGCTGGCAGTCCCCTTAAAGTGGTTGAGATGCAGAGGGACTTGGGATTGACTGTCACTTCTAACTCGGACTGGTCTGAGCATATCTCATCCGTCTGTGCTAGAGCCAAGAAAATCACCTACTTGATTCAAAAGTCTTTCTGTAACTGCAGTATTCAGACAATGAGATTGCTATACTAGAGCTACGTGAGACCAATTTTGGAATATGCCGGACCTGCCTGGTGGGTTGCTCTCCAAGGAAATAGAGATTTGCTGGAGTCCGTCCAGAGATGGTGTACCAGGGTTCCGTTTTCCGTCTATGGTCGACCCGACTACAATACCAGGCTGCAGATGTTTGGTCTAACATCCTTCGAGGATCGCCGTACTAGGGGGGATTTAATAGTATCTTATCGAGCCATAAATAATAAATTTGGAGTTGATCTGCGACATTTGTTCGAGTTCATCAGGAATAACCTCCGGGGACATAGTCACAAGCTTGCCAAGGAGCCATTTAGGACCAGTACACGACAATATTTTCTGTCCAATAGAATATTTGATCGGTGGAACGGTTTACCCAGATCAGTTGTTGAGTCCAGTAGTGTGAATACATTTAAGAACAGCTACGATGGATGGAGACTCCACGGGAGTGCTTTGTGAAGTGTATTTATAGTGCGTGTACGTAATTTTTCATTATCCTGGACATATTTTTTTTCTGTTCTTTTTCCTGACTTTACATGTGGAATATTTCTTTTTTTTTGTTAACTTGTGAGTTTATAGGTTTTACCTCTACTCTTCAACAATAAATAATAATAATAATAATAATAATAATAATAAAAACTGTGTACCTATATAATATTCCTTGTATTTGTGGTAAATCATACACAGGAGAAACATCAAGACCACTAGAAGAAGTAAGAAAGTCAGAGCATAAGAATAACTTGAGAAATAGAGACATACAGAAATCAAAAATAGCAGAACATGTATGTAAAATTCAAGGAGATCACATGATGGATTGGGGTAATACAAAGATTCTAAAGACAGAACCTGATTATATTAAAAGGAAACTTAAGGAGTCAACTTGTATTTTATTGAACAGAGAATGCAATTTTGCAAATTGCTCAATTGATATTGACCATATGTGACTAAATTTATTGAAAAAGGAGTTGGAACTTGGAAATGTTAGCTATGATTTTTTTAAATACTGTCAATGTGACAATTCTTGAATTTCACAAAATAACTATCCACAAAATAATTCTAAAGATTTCTATTAAGCGTCTGACGAAGGAGTCTGATATAGACTCCAAAACGTTACGATATAGTTGTTTTTTCGTTGATGTTGTTTGTTAGGCAACATTGTTCAATTGATTGCTTCTGACAAATATCTTGTGTTTCTTACGCAGAAGCAAATCACAAAATAATACATTTTTATTTGATAGCTATTTTTCAGAGTTTGGGAGAGAAAACCCAGAAAAAACCTTTCAATAGATTTTTTATTTTCTACATTGGCCCTAATACGTCGTCGTACCGAAAAGATTCATTCCAATTCATTAGAATACGTCCAATATACCCTATTATACGCATTTCGAGCTGTATCGCGTTTAGATATCGATTTCAAATCAATGTTACAAATAAAACTTGCATACAGTAGATAACAAAAAAATCAATTTCAGCATCTTTGATCTTCATCAAAATACGTTCAATATATCATATTTGGTTCTCTTTGACCAGCGAATTGACATTCGATTTCGCCCATCCATATAGTTCGAATCCCGGTTTTCTGGGCCCCAACAATTGACTTTTTATTTACAAATGATAGATCAGGAATATAATCGATTTATGTATTTCCTCTCCTTTTATAATCACATTAGGATATTCCCCTGTTGACAATAGTTGATTCAGCAAATGCCAATCAGATAACAAACGAAGACGAATGTGCCGTTTGGTTTATAGACGTCTTTCCTGTATTCCTCAGCTGCGAAATCCTATTTTCATACTGCTGAACGGCAGCTCTTAATCTCTTCAGATTCCTCATTACCGTCATGTTGGATTCTTCGGTCTTGCGGATGGTCTCGTCGTTGATGTGCATGTACAGGTCGGTTTGGTTGGCTACGGCATTGATTTCCGCCGCGAGCTCATGGCCGTGGGCCGCTTCTTCCTGCGAAACGGAAAATTAACAATTATTCTTAAATATATGAGGCCTCCAAATTCGAAACCGGATAGATCCTTCGAAGAGAAAACGAGTGAAAGGAAAAAAAAAATTCTTGATGAAATAGTCGAAGGGCTTAATTTTTGCATGCGTATGGGAACTATCAATCATTTTGCCCAAATGTCTGTAAGATAGTGCCAAAGATTAGATTCGACTCATTGGAAAAGAATTCGAGGTCAGATTCAATTAATGTCCGACCGTCCCTTGCCACGACAATTTTTGGAACGGAAAGAGATAGCGACTTGCAATTTTCAAGGTAGTTTGCGCATTCGAATGCGGCACGAAGACTTTTGAGAGGTTTTGTTTGACTAGAGAATTAAAAAAAAAATTGTTCTCTTATCCATTCTCAAGGCCGGTCCAAACGCTACGTTTTGCACAACCTTTTGTCTGCGCAGACTCAAGACGGAATGAAAACGTAGCAATTTTTAGTGCGTCCACACGATGCAGAGATATCTGTATATTTCGCACAGTTTTAGTGATATCGTCATGGAGGAGGTACTACTCTTGTCAATTTTGGCATGCTGTTATCTCAGTTACCGTTTATATACATGCAGCGATCGCATTGAAAATCGGCAGTAAGTTGAAAAATACCACCTCGAAGATCTTAGCAAAATTTCGAGAGGATCGTATCTCCAGAAAATAAAAAAAATTATAAAAAATTGGTTCAAGCCCTGTGGACAGGAGCTGTTTGGCGCTCTTGTTCAAACAGACGAATTATATCTCCGAAAGTATTGGTTTCTCAGAGTTGGGAATTATATCAATGGATTCCTATGATAGAACTGCATCATGAAACAAATTAAATTTAAAAAAAAGTGTCGTCTAAGAAAAATGCTTCAAAAATTATCTTTAAAAAAAAGAGCAATCTACAATGCTTTAAAAATTGTCATTAAATTTATTTATCAAGATTAAATGAGCAATCTGCAAATATTCAACCTAGTGGAATGGGTTGTTGCAACTTACAGTCGGTGCATAGTTTTCACAACTCGAAATACCTAAGGAAAGTATCATCGAAATGTCTAGAGCAAGGCTGGAGACAATCATTCATAGCAGATTTTCCATTTATTCCTGACATTTGAGTAGGTAGTGAATTACGATCAAATTATTTGAATAGTTCAAAATATATTAATAAAATACTATCCTCTTTTCATAAATTGAAATTCAATAGTTCATACCACTAACACATTCTTTTCTGTATTATGAACCTTAAGTCAAGAAAATATGATTGATACACAAATGTAGATCCATATTCCAGTATTTTTTGCAAGCAACATTATGAAAATACTGTATATAGGAACATGTCGCACTACCACTACTTAAGGAAGTAAAAGGTAAATTAACCTCAGTGGTCAACGAACAGTAATTTCTTTTGATGATTCCATTATGTTCTTCTTTCCTATTGCCTCCATAAACTACATCAAAACAGTCTTGTATATATTCACAAATTCAAGAATCGAATACTTGCTTTCCAAGAGGAAATATTTTGAAACTATGAATTGATAATCTCTAATAGCTAGAAAAGATGACATTTATGAATAGTCACACAGACAGATTCTGTGTTCACATTCTGTGAATACATAGAACTTACGATGTAATATTTAAACTTTGAAACATCATAGCTCCGAAAGAATTAGCTTTTTAGAGTTGAAAATGAATTGAAATTTGAATTCAAAAGTTGTATTGTAAAAAAAAAATTTTTTTTTCGTTACTCCGAAACTATCAGACCGATTTTGCCCAATAACGGACTTAACTGAGATGTTTATCCCCCAAACCTACTCTGAAAATTTCAACTGTCTAGCTTATTCCGTTCGAGAGTTATCGTGTTAATGGCCGGACGGACGGGTGCCGGCCGGACAGAATCGATTCCGACCACGGATTCTTGATCAGTGAGTCGAACCAAATCATTTAAGAGCATTTTCAGCCAAAAATTCGAAAATTACAGACATTTAGGCAAATTGATAAGCACTCTATTCCGAGGAACAAGAGCGCCAAGAAATTGAATCTCAGAAACCACCTATCAGATATCGCTGAATTTTTGCAGGAACCTTCAAAACCATATTTTACATCTACGGATCTAGAGCTTTTCATTATTTCACACAATACGAAGAAAAAACATGCATCTATGGGAGATGATAGCCCTACATAAAAGCCCTGTAGCGTTCTTCGAACAGCTGAAGTTCTGAATTATCATCACTTGGACTGGTCAGACCTGGTTTTGAAAGAGACCCTCCTGGCCTTACGAGCAACAATTTCCTTTTTGAATTCAAATATTGAAGGGATTTCTAAGAGCAATATCTAGCGGAGGCGATTCTTCTCCAAGAGATCCCATGCGCCTACAGAAGAGTATATTTGTGAGAGGAGACTTTTGAAAGGTTATGTATTATTTTTAGTTTGTTCGTTCTTCTCCTCTTGTCTTTTCATTTTTCAGGTTGAGTTTCGGGTACCTTGGAGAAACCTCTCCGTTTTTTTGACGAAGGGGTCCATATTGAAGAAATAAATGCCTATCAATATTTCTAAATTTCAGCAAATTTTGTGAACAATAGTTACAAATCACTCACGGGGAGACAGGGTTTTTTGCTGAGGTTTTTCCCTAAGCTCTTGTATCATACGCAGAATTGTATGGTACCCCGTTACACCAACCTCTGCTAACACATATAAAAGTCTCAGTCAAAAGAATATATATATATATATAGGAAGAAAAAATTATTTGGGTACTCGGCAAGTTATGGTGAGGGCAAAGATCAATAAACTATCGTCTTCAACATCTATATTTCAAACCTTCTGCGGTTCTTCTTCAGGATGCTGTAAAAATACATAAGGTACGTGAAAACAATCGAAAAACAATGAATCTTATACTAACAAAAGAAAAATGAATAAATAACTCACATCTGACAGGATTATTGTTAAAATGACAAGGATTGCATCGGAACAACCTCTGCTCAATTACAATATTAATAATAATAAAATTCGTTCAAGCAAACAGTCGATGTGATTAGGTTAAAATTTTTAAAAACAACAAAAGGAACACAGAAAACAATCAATCAAGTGATGGCACTGACATTATGTTCTTCTTCATGATAACAATCCAGTGACAATAAATAGTCATATACGACACTCAAATTCTTTAGATCAGTTTTCTTATTCACATTATTTTCATTCTCGTTTATGTAGCACATTTCTAAAAAGGTTCTTTTATTATAATTCGAACTAACACACAAAATCTCGACTTCATCAAACTTGAACAAATGATCCAATGAGGAAGAATGGCTCGCCAACGCACATCTCTCAGGTCGCAGTCTGACATCACTCTTATGTACAGCGATACGTTTCTTCAGGCATTGGGACGTTTGGCCAATATAGACCGAATCACAGCCTCCACATGGAATACGATATATTACATCTGACCTAGACATAATCTGAATTCTATCCTTAACGTTACTGAAAATGCTGCCCACTGTCAAGGGATTATATTTCGCAATTTTGATGTTTTCTATGTCTTTCAGAATATTGGCCAATTTACCCGTTAATGGTGGAATGAAGGGCAGGCTTACGTATCTGTCTCTTTCAACTGGACCAGCCGCGACGACTTCATCCATCCGTGATGTCTCTCCAACTCGGTCGAGGGTCAAGGAATGGAGACAACTCCTCAAAAATATGCCAGGGTAACCATTCTGTAGGAAGATATCGAACAATCTCTGCTCGGAAGTCTCCAAGAAGTCTGGATGGCAAATGTTTTTAATTCTCCTGAACATACCCTTGATGAGATTGGTTTTCACATTCCATGAGTGGTTGGACCTGTAGTGTATATACCGACCTGAGGAGGTTGGTTTCTGATACCAATCAAGCTTTATTTGATTTTCGGCACATCTCATAACCCTCGTGTCAAGAAACGGAACACCTCCGTCAGTCTCCTCTTCTACTGTGAATTTGATATGTGGATCAAAACTATTAAAGACGGTCAATGTTTCGGGGGTCATATCCTCAGGAATGGCAAGGAGAAGGTCATCTACATATTGGTAGACCAACGGTACGTCGAAGGAAAGCAAGGATATGCAATATTTCAGAAGTACTGTCATGACAATTAGTGCAAGAATGGGGCTGAGTTTGTTACCCATAGCACAACCAAAAATCTGTGCAAAAAATTCCCCCCTGTAAACAGACTCCAGTTACTTTGTTTACTGGGGGGAATTTTTTGCACAGATTTTTGGTTGTGCTATGGGTAACAAACTCAGCCCCATTCTTGCACTAATTGTCATGACAGTACTTCTGAAATATTGCATATCCTTGCTTTCCTTCGACGTACCGTTGGTCTACCAATATGTAGATGACCTTCTCCTTGCCATTCCTGAGGATATGACCCCCGAAACATTGACCGTCTTTAATAGTTTTGATCCACATATCAAATTCACAGTAGAAGAGGAGACTGACGGAGGTGTTCCGTTTCTTGACACGAGGGTTATGAGATGTGCCGAAAATCAAATAAAGCTTGATTGGTATCAGAAACCGACCTCCTCAGGTCGGTATATACACTACAGGTCCAACCACTCATGGAATGTGAAAACCAATCTCATCAAGGGTATGTTCAGGAGAATTAAAAACATTTGCCATCCAGACTTCTTGGAGACTTCCGAGCAGAGATTGTTCGATATCTTCCTACAGAATGGTTACCCTGGCATATTTTTGAGGAGTTGTCTCCATTCCTTGACCCTCGACCGAGTTGGAGAGACATCACGGATGGATGAAGTCGTCGCGGCTGGTCCAGTTGAAAGAGACAGATACGTAAGCCTGCCCTTCATTCCACCATTAACGGGTAAATTGGCCAATATTCTGAAAGACATAGAAAACATCAAAATTGCGAAATATAATCCCTTGACAGTGGGCAGCATTTTCAGTAACGTTAAGGATAGAATTCAGATTATGTCTAGGTCAGATGTAATATATCGTATTCCATGTGGAGGCTGTGATTCGGTCTATATTGGCCAAACGTCCCAATGCCTGAAGAAACGTATCGCTGTACATAAGAGTGATGTCAGACTGCGACCTGAGAGATGTGCGTTGGCGAGCCATTCTTCCTCATTGGATCATTTGTTCAAGTTTGATGAAGTCGAGATTTTGTGTGTTAGTTCGAATTATAATAAAAGAACCTTTTTAGAAATGTGCTACATAAACGAGAATGAAAATAATGTGAATAAGAAAACTGATCTAAAGAATTTGAGTGTCGTATATGACTATTTATTGTCACTGGATTGTTATCATGAAGAAGAACATAATGTCAGTGCCATCACTTGATTGATTGTTTTCTGTGTTCCTTTTGTTGTTTTTAAAAATTTTAACCTTATCACATCGACTGTTTGCTTGAACGAATTTTATTATTATTAATATTGTAATTGAGCAGAGGTTGTTCCGATGCAATCCTTGTCATTTTAACAATAATCCTGTCAGATGTGAGTTATTTTTTCATTTTTCTTTTGTTAGTATAAGATTCATTGTTTTTCGATTGTTTTCACGTACCTTATGTATTTTTACAGCATCCTGAAGAAGAACCGCAGAAGGTTTGAAATATAGATGTTGAAGACGATAGTTTATTGATCTTTGCCCTCACCATAACTTGCCGAGTACCCAAATAATTTTTTCTTCCTGAAATTTTACGGCAACTATTTTCATTACATACATATATATATATATATATATTTATATATATATATATATATATATATATATATATATATATATATATATGGAAAATGGGCGATTCCGCAAGAAGAGCAGAGAAAACATTCTGCTGGTACCTGCCGACACGTGTTTCTGCTAGTTGGCTTCTTCAGGACAGTATATATATATATATATATATATATATATATATATATATATATATATATATATTATTAGTTCTTGAGTTTTCTTGTGCTTCTTTCTTATATAAATTTTAGGGAAAGTTTTCTTGGTTATTGTTGCACGTTGTGTTTGACTAGTAAAACAATATTTACTTTTTCATTTTATAATCCAACATATGTTTCGGCCTTGATTGGCCTTTTTCAAGGATGTATAATATAACAATCTAATACTAATTTTTGACAAATTACAACTGTCAAAATTGAAAACAATGTCATGATTCAAAATATCAAAAAATTTTATCACTTCAAGATAGCGATAGCTGTGTAAGTTGATACAATTATGAAACTGGGATCTATATTTTCATTTTCTATAATTTTATTAAATTGAAATATATTTGTGCCAAGTTTTTGGTGTCAGTTTTATCGTTCATAGCTTCTTTCTCTTTTTTGATATGAATCATTTCTAATATATTTCGGGTTTTACAATTTTTTTCTCTATCTAAAATATGAAAGTTTTCAAAATCCATTTTATGCCATTCAATTTGTTCGTGTTTTTTAAGTGCTGTGGTATTTTTACAAAATTTATGGCCATTGATACGTTCTTTTATATATTGTGATGTTTGACCTATGTATACTTTAGGGCAGTTTATACAGTTAATTTGGTATATACAATTTGAAATTTTATTTTTTGGAATTTTTGATTTTAAATTTGAGTTTAAGAATTTCAAATTATTCACATTTTTATATGCTAAATTTATTCCATAATCTTTTAATGTTGTATTTAGTTTTTCCGATAGGTCTTGTATATATGGTAAAGATATGTATTTTAGAATTTTAGTTTCGCTTTTTTTAGTATTTTTTTTCTCTGTGTTATATAGGCTGAAAATTTTGTTTTTGAAAATTTTGTTTATTATTTTTAGAGGATAGTTATTTCTTATCAGCATATTTTTTGCTTTATTTATTGTTTGTCTTCTGAATTCTGGAATTGTGAGTTTTAGAGCTCTGTCAGCGATTCCTGATATCACACTTTTCTTATGAATCATTGGGACTGTAGCTTCAAAATTTAAATATCGTCCGCTCCAGGTAGGTTTTGTATACCAAATTGTCTTTATTTTAGTGTTTGTTCGTATAAGTGTTAGGTCCAAGAAATTGATTTCATTTTGTTCTTCTAATTCATGGGTGAATTTCAATTTTGGATGGTAGTTATTGAAATCGCTAATAATTTCACATATTTTATCTTCAGGTGCTGCTGTGAGACAATCATCTACGAAACGTTTAAAAAATGGTATTTTGTATGTTAATCTATTTATAACAGTTTCTTCTAAATCTTCCATAATAAGTTGTGCTATTACTGCAGAAATCGGAACTCCCATGCCACATCCATTTATTTGACAATAAAATTCGTTTTTAAATTGAAAATACGAGCATGAAAAACATAGTTCGATTGCTTTTATGAATTATGTTTTTGGTAGGTCTGTATGTATTTTTATTTCATTCCATTTCTTCATAATTAAGTCTTTTGCTACGTCAAGTGGTAAATTTGTGTATAAGCTGACAACATCTAGTGAGAACAATTTTTCATTGTTTTTTAATGATACATTATCTATGAATTTTTTGAATTGCCATGAATCTTTTATATAAAATTTATTTTTTCCAAGTATTGGGGTTAAACAATTACCTATGTATTTTGATAATTTATAAATAGGACTTTGGATACAACTAATGATTGGTCTAAGAGGTATTTCTTTTTTATGTAATTTTGGAAGTCCGTATATTTGGGGTGGATTTGCGTTATGTATTTTTAATTCATTGCAAAGTTTTTTAGGTAAAATATTTCTTTTTTCCCATGATTTTATTAGATCATTATTTTTATTTTGAATTATCTTTGTTGGATCTTGTTTTATTTTTTTATAAGTTGTTTCATCGTTTAGGATATCAAAAATTTTTTTATTATAGTCACATGTATTCATTACTTCTGTTTTGTTAGATTTATCTGGTTTAAGAACTGTTATTTCAGGGTGTTTTTTGAGAAATGATTTTGTTTTCTTGATTCTGTTATTTAATTGTAATTGGCTCTTATTAAGTTTTGTAGATCTTTTTTTGAAGTTAGTAATGTTATTTACTACTTTATTACGCATTTCTGTTTGAGTATCTTTGTCAAAATTGTCAATTCCTGTTTCTATATTTGCGATGATATGGTGTATGAAAAGATTCTTTTTTTCTATTGGGATACAGTATTTCGGTCCTAAATTCAAAACTTCTTCTATATTTTCAGGAATAGTTGTATCTGAAATGTTTACAAACCAGTCTTTTTCTTTATCTTTAACTTCAATTCTGTTTTTTAGTTTTTTGATTTTATTTATTTGTTTAGTTCGGATGTTGTTGAATATTTCTTCTATTTTTCGGTCTTGTTTTTCTAATGATGTATTCACCCATTCTTCAAAATTTCTCTCCAGAATTTGATTTGTTGTATTAATTATGTTTTTTTCTAGATTTTTGATACTTTTTGAAGTATCATTTATGAGGAGGTTAATGGTTTTGAATTGAAATCTCTTGAAACTTTCGGTGAATTTCTTTTCATTTCTTTGGTCAGTTATTTTAATATGTTCAATATTTAAGTTGAGGAATGTTGGAATCAGTTCATAATGTTTGCATTGCAATAGAAATATAATATAATATTCAATACCCAAGAAAACTTTCCCTAAAATTTATATATATATATATATATATATATATATATCTGGAATCCAAGCAGAATTGGACGAATGGGTGACCGTCCTGGGGTGAATTTGAACAAATGCGCAGAGTTAGCTCAAGTTAGTGCTTTTCCAAGTTTTTTAAAATTTTATTGTTAAATATTATTATCTAAAATAGTAAAAGCATTACGTCGTGGGTTTTCAGTAGAGATGGGACATCTAGAGTGGAAATAATAGAACCTTTCGATTATTGAAACCTCTCGAGATATCCCGAGATTTTCTGCGAAACGCGAGCGATTCATTCGAATAATTTTCGGTCATCTACCATGTGGTACCGATAGAGATATAACGCGACTCGAGTTACGAGAATGCCGAGATATCTCGTCTACGTTGCGAATGTTTTGATATTTGTAATTTCCATTGACGGAATTTCAGACTAGAGGACGAGATATGAGAGGTTCGTTTAACGATCGATAGAATTTATGGGTGACATCTGGTGCATATCTTTGTCATTCCCGAATTTATACTTGGGAATTTTGAGTTCATACTTTCATACTTTATTTCGAACAGCTGGAAATAAATATGGCACCTCATAATCTTTCAGTGGTGAACCACAATTAAGTGATACTGAATACTGTTGGAGCGAGCTGAAGAAACCATATTAGATATATGAGGTAACGGAAGCAGCTGACACGATAAGGACTGAGACAAGTACCGAGTGATTAATATCTCGAGTGATCATTCGATTATTGAAACCTCTCGAGAAGCTATTCATTGATTATTGAGATCATTCGATTATGCCCAACTCTAGTTTTTTGGCACCCAGTTCCAGGACTGGTTCATTGTTTTCTGTGGATTATTTGATAATCGACAAATTAATTCAGAAGTTAAGACACCGCCCAAATTTTTCGAATTTGGGACAGAAAATGGTCTAAAACGATTCGATTTCATATTGCATCGAAAAACTGGTGTACAGTATCATATTATACCCATTAGATATATCATCATTTTGCAGGACAAAGCCAAACTTCATCCGTGTCTTTCAGTAGTGTTAAATTTGAAGGTAATCGGCTGGAACCCTCTAACCCCCACGATAAGTGCACATACATGTCTCCCTGTAACTATTATTTTATTCACCCTTGAACCTTACATGGACAAGCCTAGGAATACTCGTGCTTTGAAATCGGTGGCAGAAGTATGTTGAAAACGAAGGCCACTTCGATAAATGGCGAATCAATTGCGTATCAATTCGCCCAAATGTCTGTAATTTTCGAATTTTCAGCTGAAAATGGCCCCAAACGTTTTGGTTTGAGTCACTGATCAAGAATCCGTGGTCAAAATCGATTATGTTTGGTCATCCGTCTACCCGTCCGGCCGTTACCACAATAACTCTCGAACGGAACGAGCCAGACAGTTGAAATTTCCATAATAGGTTTGGGAGATACATATCTCGGTATATTTCGTTATTGGGCGAAATCATTTTTTTTACATTACAAATTCCATTTTTTTAAGATGCAGTTTCATCATAAGAATCCATTGATATCATTTTTAACTCTAATAAACTAATACTTTCAGAGATATGACTTTTAAAAATTTCAATAATTATTTTTAATTCTGTGAATTCATAGAATACTCCAATTATAATATTCTGATTTATGTAAATCCAATATGAGGTGAGTCATAGACTTACGTTATGAACTTAATTAGGAATATTCTTGAAAATTGACGAACAGAAGCCAAATTGAAAAATTGTTACGGCACGCGGTGTTCCCTAGCGGTCCCCCATCCAAATACTAACCGCGTCCGACGCTGCTTGGCTTCAGTGTTCGAACGGTATCTAGCATATTCATTGTGATATGGCCGCGAACAATATTTCTTCCTCTAACTCCGCAATTAATGATGCAGTTCTATTTTTGCAAAGTATATTCCACAATTTAAAATTAATTTCTAGGACATGTCCATGCCATCTTAAGATTCTTAAAAGATATGATTATGTGGTTTTGACAGCCCTGTGCTAATTTTGTATGAAACGAACAATGCTGAAAACAAAAATTTGATATCTCTCCTAATTTCGTAGTTACACGGTAAAAAGGAAAGCTTTAGCGCTCTTGTTCCTCGGAACAGTGCTTATTAATTTGTCCAAAAGTCTGTAATTTTGGACTGAAAATGGTCTCAAACGTTTTGGTTCCACTCACTGATCAAGAATCCGTGGTCTAAGTTGATTCTCCCGGCCGGCCGTTAACACCATAACTCATGAACGCAATGAGCTAGACAGTTGATATTTTCAGAGTAAGTTTGAGAGATAAATAGCTCGGTTGAGTTCGTTATTAGGCGAAATCAACCTGTTGGTTTCAGGGTAACGAAGAAAATATTTCTTTTACATTACAAGTTTCGAATTTAATTCTTTGAAGATGCAGTTTCATCATAAGAATCCACTCATATCATTCTCAACTCTAACAAACTAATACTTTGGGAGATATAATTTTTCAAAATTTCAATAATTAATCGTAATCTTATGATTTTTTGAATTTATGTTGCAGTTTTATCATAAGAATCTATTGATATCATTCCCAACTCTGAGAAACCAATATTTTCAGAGATATGATTTGTCAAAGTTTGAACAAGAGCGCCAAAGCTCCTCTCCACAGGACTTTCCCACATTTTTGTATAGCATCATGAAATGAATGTATAAAAATTGGTTTAAGCACTGACGTCAAGAGCTTTTGCGCGCATTTTCTATTGTCCATTTGGCTCTATTGGACACTCTTCATCGAATTTACCATCGATATAGACCGTATCTCCAACAATAGATATATAGATAGATTGAAAGATAGATAGATAGATACATAGATAGATAGACAGTTTATTGACTATGTCACACATACGGAATATGGTTTATAGCACGTCAGTAGAACAAAACAATGTGTAAATAATCCAACATATAAAGCGTACCCAAACTTGTAAAAATAATATGCATATTATATATTATATGTAACAGGTGACACGGCTGCGCTTCAAATGGTCCATACGCTGGGTCCAATTTTGGTATACTCTCTCCAACATATCGGCCGGTATCTCACGAATACATTCTTCAATATTGGCTTCCAGTGCGTCAATCGTTCCGGGTTTCTCGCTATAGACATGAGCCCCAACATAGCCCCACAAAAATAGGCTAGAGGCGTTATATCACACGATCTAGGCGGTCAATTGGCCGGCTCCAAACTTGAAATAAACTGCTCATCCAACTCTCCTCTCAATTTTGGCCATTGTTTCGCGTACTGTGTGGCATGCGGCACCGTCTTGTTGAAACCACATGTAAAAGAAGTCCAACTCTTCCATTTGGGCAAAAAAAAGTTTTTAATCATCGCACGGTAGCGCTCGCCATCACAGTAACGTTCCGACCTTCGCCGTCTTTGAAAAAGTATGGCCCAATTATGCCACCGGCCCATAATCCACAACAAACAGAGGCTTTTGCGGGATGCATTAGCAGTTCTTGGGATGCTTTTGGTTGCTCTTCACTCACAAATACGGCAATGTTGCTTGTTCACGTATCCATTCAACCAGAAATGAGCTTCGTCGCTGAACACAATTTAGCGATAAAAAATGGGTTCAAGCCCTGTGGAAAGGAGCTTTCTGGCGCTCTAGTTCAAACAGACAAATTATATCTCCAAAAGTATTGGTTTCTCAGAGTTGAGAATTATATCAATGTATTCTTATGATAGAACTGCATCATAAAGGAAATTCAATTCAAATAATAGTTTATTTATCAAGATTAAATGAGCAATCTGAGAATGAGAACTGCACCATGGAAGAAACCAAATTAAAATAGCTGAAATGAATTTGACTCTCTCTTATAAAACAGGATGAAATGTACGAGTATGAACACAGATCATATAATAAAGCTTAGATAGAATATTTAAAGCATTCTGTGAAAACATAGAAGTACGATTCATTATTGAAATTAAGAACTTCATCTTAAGCAGAAATTGAATTCAAACATCATAGAAGAATTTAAATTCAACAAGAGTGCCAAAATTTATCAATCCAAAACCAATAGACGAATTCTACCCAACAACGAACTCATCCGAGATATTCATTCCTCAATTCTATGATGAACGATAATATATATCTTTCCTCAAATCTACTCTAATACACCAATATTCCAGTTTTGTTTTTAGTGGAGATATTCTGAACTCAATATTATTAACTTACCATTACCATTCCCATCATCAATGGATTGACCATCGGCATGAAAATATCAACCAACACAAAGTATGATATTAAATTAGAATTCTCATATTTATAGGATTGCTGGAAGGAATGACAATGAGACAACGTCATGTCTCACGAAAATAATTTGACATTATAACAATTCATAGAATACCCACAGAATAATTCTATCATTGTGTGAAAACGTAGAAATACGATTTACATTGAAATTTTGAAAAATCATATCTCCGAAAGTATTAGCTTGTTAGAGTTAAAATACTATGAATGGATTCTTATGGTAAAACTGCTTATTGAAAAAAATTTTATTTGGAATTTGTTTTGTAAAAAAAAAAATTTTTTTTGTTACTCCGAAACCATCCGTCCGATTTTGCCCAATAACGAATTTAGCCGAGATATTTATCCCCCAAACCTACTCTGAAAATTTCAACTGTCTATCTCATTCCGTTCGAGAGTTATCGTGCCTACGGCTGGCCCGGACAGAATGAATTTCTACCACGGATTCTTGATCAGTGAGTCGATCGTTCAAGACCATTTTCATCGAAAAATTCGAAAATTACAGACATTTGGGTAAATTGATAAGCACTCAGTTCCGAGGAACTAGAGCGCCAAAAAGTGGATCTTCATACAACTTTGCCAACGCCCATTCACTAATAGTTAGCCGTTGTGGTAGGTCATGCGAGTCATCTCAAGATTCCGAATAGCCGCCTTAGAAGCTCGACCAAACTGACCATAAAATGGAAGAAGTTCATGATACACTTTCTTAACCGAGCATGAATTTTGATTATAAAATTCAATAATTTTCAAGCGTTGTCCGTTTGTAAGTCATTTCATGGTTAAATTATAGACCAAACTGAACATGTTTGACAGTCACGCAAGGCAGGAAAACCGCGTCAGCTGTCAAAAAATGTGTTTGCTAAAAGAAAGTTGGTAAAAAATTACTCGCTATATCAGTAATTTAAAACACCAAATATGAGGATAAAAAATTGGTTCAAGCACTGACGTGAAGTGTGGAGCTTTTGCGCGTATTGGACACTCTTAATCGAATTTACCATGGTGAATTATATTGTCTGTTCTCCAGTATTGGACACTCTTAATCGAATTTACCATGGTAAATTCGATTAAGAGCCAAGCTTCAATTCGATCAAGTCAATATATTCTTTGAATTATCGAGGCAATAATATTCCAGGTGGGTATAACTCCGAAACTGATGGACCGATTATGACCAAAAATGAAATTATCTCTCCCATTGGGATGTACAACCTACCCTGAAAATTGCAAGTCCCTATCTCCTTTCGTTCGAAAGTTATCAAGCCAACGGTCAGCTACCTTATTTATCCTTAACTGAGAACCTCAGTTAAAACTTAACGGAGATTGAATGCTTGGATGGATTCTTATAATGTATTTTTGAGAAATCTCTATACAGGGTAGGGTGTTTTTCTTTTAACGTAAATCGCAACTTGCGGCTTTTCACGACAAATCGTACTATTGTATTCAATTATGATAAAAGATAAACTTTCGGGACCTACATCGTTGAAAATAAACCATTACTATACAGAATGTTCTTTTTCTATCGGCACAATATTACGCGATTGATTTGATTTGTGCCACAAACAAAGCGTTATTCAAATAGGAACCTTGGATGGATTCTTATAATATATTTTTCAGAAATCTCTATACAGGGGGTTTTTCTTTTAATCAATCAATCACAACTTGCTGCTTTTCACGAAGAATAGTACTATTGTATTCAATTGTGATAAAAGATATGCTTTCGGGACCCACATCGTTGAAAATAAACCATTACTACGTTTCTTTTTAACTCAGGCAAGGGTTTGTTTATGTTTTGTTTACGAGAAGGTTGTCGTTTGTGTTGACGTCGAATTTGAGGTTGGATCTCAGTGGTGCCAATCGACGCTAAATAATAATTGTTGTAATCGAAGAACCGAATAAGTTGGCAATATTGTTGAATTGTGACAGTCTGAAATTTGTGAGGGTCTGCGCCAGTCAGGGACATAAGGTCGTCCATTTTGGTGAACACTCGAAGGAGGAGCAGTAGGTTAGGCGTATTTTCGGAACTTCGTAAGAATTGGTGATTTCTTCTTAATTGTATATAGTTTCGAAAATCGAATTAGGAGTGAGCGTTACATTGGTTTGATTTGGGAAGATAACAGGTAACTTGCACTCGTCTCGAAAAAGGATATAACGACCTTTCTGCAAATCTAAGAGTTGAACACGTGAACGATCTTGGCGACTTTGACAGAACATCGCTGTATGCCTGAAGAATTATTTGGTGGAGGCACGACAAGATTTGGTTTCGAAGCAAACGTGTGCAGGACAACCCCGAACATCAGGGGTTTTTTGTAACATCAGGAGTTTTTGTGTGCCAGCACGATTTTTATATCAAGAGGAATAGAAGGATTTTTGTGGCAGCCCGAGTTTTTATGGTAGCACGAGTTTTTATGCAAGCACGATTTTTATGCCAGCACGATTTTTTATGTCAGGAAGAGAAGGCTTTTTATGTCAGGAAGAGTAGCACTGAGGCATTCGAGTATATACAAGGTGGTCCATAAGTAACGCTGTGAGACAGCCAACGCAGGGTTGCAGATCCCGAGTATATACAAGGTGGTCAGTAAGCAACGCTGTGGGACATTCAATCGAGGGTTGCAGACTACGAGCACAGAGAGAAAGAGGACAGTATTGCGAGACCATCAATGCAGTACTACGTTCAGGAATAAGGATAACCAGCACGCAAGTTATAGGAAACATATCTCAAAACATATCTTATACCTGCTATATATATATATATATATATATAACGTGAACTTATTATCATCAATTATATAAATTATTATTGTTGTTGTAAAGCGGAAATTGGGGAATGATTTGTGGTAGTCATATATGATCATAGATAAGAAACGTGGATGCGCCTGAGCTCAAGCGACGCGTATTTGAATCAAAGAGAAATATCTACGTACAATTTCCGTCACCCTCATTCAGGGTTTCACAGTAGTTATATTTTGTTGAATCTAGAGACCTGGGTTGTAAGCTACTGGAATAAATTGTTTGTTATTAGCGTGAATAGCATTTTGGTGAATTTACAATTTATTACTATTACGCTGATGTAACGTGGGGCTCGATCCAACGTGGGGCTAGATAACGTGGGGCGTATCTCCCGATCCAATGAGGGGCCCAGCCCGATGTAACGTAGGTCTGATTCGGTTGTATATATAGTATTGTTCTTTATATTTGACCCAATTTTTTTTAGGGAACTTGCTTTATCGTGCTTTAATATTTCTAGTCATTTTGCTTCTTGGCCTATATCTGTCTTGTCTCGTCCTAACTTATTGAAAATTATTTTTATACCATTTTTTTTTATCTCTAGCGATAGTCAGTCAGAGTCGAGTTTGGAAGTGTATTTGAGTAGAAGTTTGAATTGTGGTAGTTGTCTTGTGCTCAAATATTTTATTTTTGTGTAGATTGTTTTGAGCTTTGTGTAAGAGAAATATTGGAGACCTTACCCTGGGTTAGATAGGACCAATTAGAGTTGACGATAGAATTTCGCCGTGGACATATGAAGTACATGGTCGGAGAATGCATGAAGATTGAGGGTAATTGCTGGATGGATGGAGTATTGAGAGTAGAAGAGGATTTCCGGAACGACTGTGATGTATGATAGGGCATTGGATGATGTATGATTCTGGGTTATGATTGGATGAGAAGGGTATGCTTGTTGTGATTGAGGACGTAGGAATGATTGGGTATGAGTGTATTGCTTCTTCCTCCAGGAATACCTACTTGATTGTAGTGGGCTCCGATTGGTGGTACATTTTGATATCTATCCACTTTCATGTATGAGTTATCTAGTCAATTTTTATTATTTTTTTGGGCGTATGTTCTAGGGGAACATCGTCCTATCATTTCGTCCAAATGTCTGTAATTTTCGAATTTCGAGCTGAAAATTGGCTAATAGACTAATTCGGACTCCCTGATTACGAATCCGGTGTCAGATTTTTGGGTGCCGTATGGCCGGCCGTAGGCACGATAACAGGAGCACCGAAGGTCCTATCGACTTCAAACTTTCAGGGTAGGTTTCTGATCAAAATGCGACGGTTGAGTTCGTTAACGAGCAAAATCGGCCGGACGGTTTAGGAGTTATAGACATTTAAAATTTTGAGGTTATTTCCCTGATATTTCAGGAACTAAAGAAGATGTTGAATCGAAACTTGGTAGTCAGTTCGAGGATATAAACGCGCAACTTTTGGCAAAATTCTGTTATGATCAAAATGTTGGTAATTTTTAAAAAAATATTTCTTTTAATTTTTTCGAAAAAAAAATTTTTTTTTCGTGAACTATTCATCAGATTGCAACAAAAACTTGTACTAACGTCAATTGTAGTATTTTGCAACATTGTGCAAAATTTTGGCTCTATACGATTTCAATTTCTGGAGATATAAGACAAAATGTGTCAAATTTCCTGGGTCTCTCTCAGTATTTTCATCGATTATTCTATGAACTCTTTGAATTCCACCGAAAACAAATTCAAAGACATAAACATAAAGAATCAAGTCATAGTTTAGACGTCGAAAGAAGGACGATGTTGATCGACTTGAAAAGGTACCTATTTCAAGAAATGCAATAATGAAATGCTTAATTTTTTTTATGGTCACAGAAAATCGTCACAAAAATCTATTTACCTCATTTGACGGCTGTTTGTCAAATCAATTAATTTCAATAATTAATGTCAGATTTCCTACATACCAAGTTCAAACACATTTTATTATATGGAAAACACTTATTATGATCACGTTCTACAGGAATTGATACTAAATAGAAGCTAGATGAAGATTATTGTAATGGAAAATTTGTGTTCCAGAATAATATTAAGGTATTCAACATGATACTGCTTTTTTTCTTTACTGGTCAGTACGGGCCACAAGGAACATGCGCCCAAAAGCTCCTGTCCACAGGGCTTGAACCCATTTTTTTTAGATCCTATATATTTTAATCCCTAAGTAAAATTTACTAGGTAAATTTTTTCAAGTGAGGGGGGATTTTGTAACGTTTCTTTTTAACTCAGGCAAGGGTTTGTTTATGTTTTGTTTACGAGAAGGTTGTCGTTTGTGTTGACGTCGAATTTGAGGTTGGATCTCAGTGGTGCCAATCGACGCTAAATAATAATTGTTGTAATCGAAGAACCGAATAAGTTGGCAATATTGTTGAATTGTGACAGTCTGAAATTTGTGAGGGTCTGCGCCAGTCAGGGACATGAGGTCGTCCATTTTGGTGAACACTCGAAGGAGGAGCAGTAGGTTAGGCGTATTTTCGGAACTTCGTAAGAATTGGTGATTTCTTCTTAATTGGATATAGTTTCGAAAATCGAATTAGGAGTGAGCGTTACATTGGTTTGATTTGGGAAGATAACAGGTAACTTGCACTCGTCTCGAAAGAGGATATAACGACCTTTCTGCAAATCTAAGAGTTGAACACGTGAACGATCTTGGCGACTTTGACAGAACATCGCTGTATGCCTGAAGAATTATTTGGTGGAGGCACGACAAGATTTGGTTTCGAAGCAAACGTGTGCAGGACAACCCCGAACATCGGGGGTTTTTTGTAACATCAGGAGTTTTTGTGTGCCAGCACGATTTTTATATCAAGAGGAATAGAAGGATTTTTGTGGCAGCCCGAGTTTTTATGGTAGCACGAGTTTTTATGCAAGCACGATTTTTATGCCAGCACGATTTTTTATGTCAGGAAGAGAAGGCTTTTTATGTCAGGAAGAGTAGCACTGAGGCATTCGAGTATATACAAGGTGGTCCATAAGTAACGCTGTGAGACAGCCAACGCAGGGTTGCAGATCCCGAGTATATACAAGGTGGTCAGTAAGCAACGCTGTGGGACATTCAATCGAGGATTGCAGACTACGAGCACAGAGAGAAAGAGGACAGTATTGCGAGACCATCAATGCAGTACTACGTTCAGGAATAAGGATAACCAGCACGCAAGTTATAGGAAACATATCTCAAAACATATCTTATACCTGCTATATATATATATATATATATATATATATATATATATATAACGTGAACTTATTATCATCAATTATATAAATTATTATTGTTGTTGTAAAGCGGAAATTGGGGAAAGATTTGTGGTAGTCATATATGATCATAGATAAGAAACGTGGATGCGCCTGAGCTCAAGCGACGCGTATTTGAATCAAAGAGAAATATCTACGTACAATTTCCGTCACCCTCATTCAGGGTTTCACAGTAGTTATATTTTGTTGAATCTAGAGACCTGGGTTGTAAGCTACTGGAATAAATTGTTTGTTTTTAGCATGAATATTCTTTTGGTGGATTTAGGAATTATTACATTACGCTGGGGTATCTGGGAGACTTAAATTTACTTGGCGCCCATTTACTAGGTTCACTTTTTAGAAACCCACTCCCATCTCCACTGGAGCTAGACCGCGGATCCCTGAGTTCTAGTAGCTCCGAATTTAACCACTGCGACTTGGGAACAGTCGTATGTCGTTATAATAGGGTGTTCTTTTTCTATCGGCACAATATTACGCGATTGATTTGATTTTTGCCACACTCAAAGCGTTATTCAAATAGGAACCTTGGATGGATTCTTATAATATATTTTTCAGAAAACTCCGTACAGGGTGTTTTTCTTTCAACGTCAATCTCAACTTGCTGCTTTTCACGACAAATCGTACTATTGTATTCGATTGTGATAAATGATATACTTTCGGGACCTACATCGTTGAAAATAAACCATTACTATACAGAGTGTTCTTTTTCTATCGGCACAATATTACGCGATTGATTTGATTTGTGCCACACACAAAGCGTCATTCAAATAGGAATCTTAGATGGATTCTTATAATATATTTTTCAAAAATCTCCATACAGGGTGTTTTTCTTTTAACGTCAATCCCAACTTGCTGCCTTTCACGAAAAATCGTACTATTGTATTCAATTGTGATAAAATATATTCTTTCGGGACCTACATCGTTGAAAATAAACCATTATTATACAGGGTGTTCTTTTTCTATTGGCTCAATATTACGCGATTGATTTGATTTTTGCCACAAACAAACCGTTATCTAAATAGGAATCTTGGATGGATTCTTATAATATATTTTTCAGATATCTCTATACAGGGTGTTTTTCTTTTAACGTCAATCGCAACTTTCTGCTTTTCACGACAAATCGTGCGATTGTAATGAATTGTGTTAAAATATATACTTTCGGGACCTACATCGTTGAAAATTAACCATTATTATACAGGGTGTTCTTTTTCTATTGGCTCAATATTACGCGATTGATTTGATTTTTGCCACAAACAAACCGTTATCTAAATAGGAATCTTGGATGGATTCTTATAATATATTTTTCAGATATCTCTATACAGGGTGTTTTTCTTTTAACGTCAATCGCAACTTTCTGCTTTTCACGACAAATCGTGCGATTGTAATGAATTGTGTTAAAATATATACTTTCGGGACCTACATCGTTGAAAATTAACCATTATTATACAGGGTGTTCTTTTTCTTTCGGCACAATATTACGCGATTGATTTGATTTGTTGCACAAACGAAGCGTTATCTGAATAGGAATCTTGGATGGATTCTCATAATGTATTTTTCAGAAATCTATATGCAGGGTGTTTTTCTTTTAACGTCAATCGCAACTTGCTGCTTTTCACGATAAATCGTGCGATTGTAATCAATTGTGATAAATGATATACATTCGGGACCTACATCGTTGAAAATAAACCATTATTATACAGGGTATTCTTTTTCTATCGGCACAATATTACGCGATTGATTTGATTTGTTGCACAAACAAAGCGTTATCTGAATATGAACCTTGGATGGATTCTCATAATATATTTTTCAGAAATGTGTATACAGGGTGTTTCTCTTGTTTATAATTCCATTTTATTTATAATTTAAATTTTTTTTATAGTTTTTTTAATAATTTTTTTTTTCAATTTTGAAATTTTCAAAAAATTTTTTTTGACAATATTTTTTTTCATTTTTTTTTCAATATTTTTCTCAATTTTTTTTTTGAATTTTTCTTTTTAATTTTTTTTATTAAATTTTACCTATGAATAAAAACTACTGACTAATCGAAGCCTCCAACAAAAGACTGCGGGCCACTAGTCCCAATACTAAAATGAAGATGTGTTTCATAGAAAAGGAACAAAAAAAACTTTTTGAAAATGTTACTATAAACGTGACGTTTTTTTGGATGTTAGGAGGGGGGTTAGGGGGAAATTACCAAGTGGTTTATCGAGAAAAAATACGAAAGTTTTGTAGGGTTTCGCGTTTTCGGACCGAAAAGACGGGGGTGTATTTTAAAAAAAATCGCAAAAACGCCGATTTTGGCAACAGGTGCAAAATTGTATAGAGGCATCCGGAGAAACGGTGGCGTTCGGAACGACGGTATTTGCGGGAACGCGAAGACGAGATTCGAAATTAGTCCGTAACACGGCCCTTTTTTCGATCCTCTCTTTCGTTTTCCCGGAAGAACGATAGGAAAATGTGACTTTTCGCGCGAAAATGGACAAAATTCTGTGGCGAATTTTAACGCGGCTCCTTCAAAGTTGACGTTTTCGGTCAGAACGAGCCACGATAAATGTCAAATCGAATTTGAATTTCGAACGGAATCACTCGAAAATCTTGGAATCGTCTACGGAAACCGCGAGAAATATGAACCAGTAACCAATTTCGATCGATCGCTTGACAGGATTGACGATATTGTGAAAATCAAAAGACGGAAATCGTTCCAGTACTATAAAATCTTTATTTTAGACTTCGCCCCAAGTGTATTTTTGTTCTGGTATGCTAATAAAGACACTATTATTATTATTATTATTATTATTCACGAAGCTGGCATGCCCGAGCGGACTAAGGCGTTGGAATTTGGATTTATAACTCCCGAGCTACGCGGAGCGGCGGGATCGAGTCTCGGAGCGTCCGAGATAGCTTTTTCTTAGTTTTTTTTTTCATTTTTACCTAATGAAAAACTGAAAGGAGCGTACTCCAGTAAACGTATCATGGGATTTGGATCTTTTCGTTAAGTTACGAAATCTATAATGAATATCCGTTCGATCGGACGGATTTTTGCATTAAAATTACTCAAAATATTCAAACATTAAGCAGAAAATTAACTATACAGGGTGTTTCAAGTAGAATGTCACCCCTAGAGATCTATCGTAAAGAGAATTCTCATCACTGTAAAACCGTTACGAAAAGATAACCGCTGCTATACGGGGTGTTTTTAAAAAAATGTCTCCGAAACGACTTGACCGATTTTGATGAAATTATGTGTGTGTGTTTCGGCGTGTCCTTGCTTCACAATAGCATCCGGTAGGTGGCGCTGATAATGCTCTATCTATAGGAACTCAGAAATGGCTCGACCGATTTTGATAGAACATTGTGTGCGTGTTTGAGTGTGTCTCAGGGTAACAATAGGTAACTGGTAGGTGGCGCTCTATTCGGTTTCTAGAAACTCAAGAACGGCTGAACCGATTTCGATTAAACTTTGTGTGTGTATCTGAGTATGTGTCAGGTCCGCATTATACCCCGGCAGGTGGCGCTGCTATCGGTCTGTAGAAACTCAGAAATGCCTCGACCGATTTTGATGAAACATTGTGTACGTGTTTGAGTGGCTCTCAGTGTCACAATAGAAACCAGTTAGGTGGCGCTGCATTCGGTTTATAACAACTCAAGAACGACTGAACCGATTTCGATGAAACTTTGTGTGTGTGTATCTGACTAAGTTCCAGATCCACAATATTCCCCGGTAGGTGGCACTATAATCGGTTTACAGGAACTCAAAAATGGCAATACCGGAAAAATGAAGATCTACCGAAAAAAATGTAGATCTAACGGAAAAATGTAGATCTACCGGAAAAATGAAGATCTACCGGAAAAATGTAGATCTACCGTAAAAATGTAGATCTACCAGAAAAATGTGGATCTATTGCTAGGTAGATCTGCTGGCTCATCTGAATCCCAAAATATGGACTGCTGGCTACTAGTTTATTTCTAAAAGAATTAGGGAAGAGGGATTGTATGTCTCGTTTTTTCCTAAGTTTTTATGAATTCCGATTTATAAAGATTATGTGCGGTTGAATTATATCCCCAGATTCGTACAGATAAATAATGCATTTTGCAAAATGGTATGTGTAGCACTGGTTTCATTGTTTGTAGTTTTTGGCTGGGGCGAGAAATTCGCTGCTATGTTGAAGCTGTTGTTGGATTAAGGTGAAAATCGATTTTACTGAGCCCTTTGAATATTTTGATGTTTGATGTAGAGCTGGGACTGATCCCTACATTACCTATACCGTGTCTAATTTTCAGTCGAAAGAACCCATATTCATCACCTGGAAGGATCCTGATCATCCATCAGGAAGAATACCTTAAATTTTCCCTGGAAAATCTGGACAAAGTGTTTCCTTTGCGATCAAAGGAATTTTTCTTTATTAAACCTTTAAAAACAAGTTTAATCAATTATTACCCTATATCCCAGGAAGTGTATCGTTGACCTCCCAGCTAGTTGGTCAGACATCTAAAGGTCAGCGTTACAACATAATATTTTTTATTAACTTTTTAAAAAAATTCTACTTCTTTTGTCGGCATTCTGCCATTGTCCTCATTAACAAACCATTTATCCTCATTAACAAACTTAAGCGTCGCATTCAGATGCGAAACCTACTCTGAAAATTTAAAGTCACTATCTCTTTCCGTTCGAACGTTATTGTGGCAACGGCTCGCCGGACAGAATCAAACTTGACCTCAAAATCTTCATCAGTGAGTCAAACTAATCGTTTGAGACCATTCAGCAAAAATATCGAAAATAAGAGATATTCGGGTAAAATGAAAGCATTCTATTCCCTTGCGCAAAAAGTGTTTCATTTGATGAATCCATGGTCAAAATAGATATACGACTTGAAGACGCACCCTGTATATTTGATACCGCATTGATTCATTAAATAATATACGTTCTGTTGTTGTGCGTCAGAAGAGGAAGACAAATTGAAATCACTTACCTCCACCTCTTTCTGCTTCTCCAACACGGCTTCCCGCATCCTGTCATACAGCTGAGAATGTTCGGTGAGTTTCATCGTCTTGGCCTCCAGGTTCCTCTTTTCCACGTCAGCCTTTTTGTTATACGCCTCCCTGACGGCCAGCAGAATCCTCCAGGCGATATCGCTCGACTTTTTCGCCGCCTGAAAACGAACTAATTGTAATCTGGATCGCGTTCCTTAACACACAGTCATACGGCCATTTTCTTCTGACCACGTTCTCCCTCCACGCGGAGTTCCTTTTTCATCTGGGTGAGCATATTTTCATGGCGTTTATGCATCTGCATGGCGATCACCTCCTTGAGCTTGGCTAAGAGTTGCACGAACCTGGAGAGAGTTCAAGAATTGTATACAGGTCTGGCAAAGCCCAGGCTTTGAAGCTGAGCTCGATGTTGTAACATCTCGTGGTTTAAATAAATAGTAATAATTTCTATTTTTCATAAAATATCCATAATTGAAGTACCGTGATTCTTATGTTCGAAATAAAACGGTCTGATTATAGGCTCTGTGCTTGCATTGCATTTCGATGGTCCCGATTTAAAATAACGTCAATTGACATGGTGTTTTTAGGGGCTTTAAGTGGATCTCAAGTGTTTAGCGTCGCTTCTAGTCGGAAATTATAAAAGGAAGACATTGGACTATCCAAGCTCTGTGTTCATTTGTGTGTGCTGCCACAATGAGATCATTCCACAGGTTGAATCATTTCTCCGAATTGTAGTGGTATTGTATGTAAGTGTAACGAACCACCCACAAGTAAGTTTTGCATTGATAATGACTAGTAACACTTTTATGTGTATCTGCAAAATCCCTAGACTGCCTTGATTCAAATTTGGTCCCCCGTCTTCCCATTTCATTGCGCTCACATTACCTTTGTTTCAGTGGCTAATGGTAGTCATAAATCAGAGTTTAGGTACTACAGGAACTATGTATATAATTATTATCCCATGTTTGATATCACATATCTTAATTATACATTATACTAGCGGGACCAATGCAATTTCGGTGTTTGCTATAAATATTGAATGCTAAGCTTGTTCATTGGGTTCTTTATGTGGCTAAAGGGATTCTGTCCACATGTGTACGAGTGTCAGTATATATACTCCATTCACTTTTATAAAGTCTCCCGGTTGGCCATGATTTAGGTCTATCATGTTTTTTAACTAAGGCAGAGGCTGGTTGGCACTACTGAAATGTCGGTAATGTCAAAACAATTCTTCAAGACGTTGCCAAATTATCTATTTCCTCTATTTCTACTCTCAACTCCCAACAGTCAACAATCAACATAATCCTTTATAAGTATAACTAATCTTTCATCTTAGACAAGATAAAATGCCGAAAGTAGTTTTAAAGAAGCAGAGAGACGGCATCCGAAAATGCTATACTGGATGAAAATATCAGGTTTGTGTTTCTAGATGAAACTTGGATTTACCAAAACGGTTCTTCAGTTCGTCGATGGACACATGAGTCTGATATGATGAGCAATTCATCCAAAATAAAATCAGAAGGAAAACGTTTCACGGTCTTACACGCAGGAAGTAATTTTGTATTTTTAGAGGGTTGTGATTTTATTTTAGATTCAAAGAACAATGACCGTGACTATCACAAGACAATGACCAGTGAAATCTTTCAAAATTGGGTTATTAATCAACTGATTCCATCTTTATCTAAGATTCCTGTAAAATGTGTGGTTGTAATGGACAATGCACCATATCATTCGGTGCAATTGGATAAACCACCCATTTTTTCCAGCAAGAAAAGTGAGATGCAGGATTGGTTGATTAAGAACAAAATTGATTTCAATCAAAATTTCACCAAGAAACAACTTTGGAATTCGATATTACCTCTTCGAACTGACAGACAGAGACGATATGTAGTTGATGACCTTTTGAAGGAGCATGGACATGAGGTTCTTAGATTACCCCCCTATCATTGTCAGTATAATCCTATTGAAATGGCATGGGCGTTTTGTAAGAATTTTTATAACAAGAATATAAATTCGCATTCCTATACAAAGGATAGAGTGTTGAATTTATGGAGTTTGGCTCTTTCAAAATGTACAACAGATATGTGGCAAAATTTTTATTTACATTGTGAAAGACTCATCACAGAGGACTGGACGAAACACATGGGCAATCTTCCAATAGCAGATATTCCTCCATTCATTATTTCATTGGAGGAATCTGACTCAGATTTAGAATTTTCTGAGGAAGACTCTGATTCAAACGATGATCTAATGGATGTGGAATAATATGTAGTGAAAATTCTGAGAGCTTGTCTCTTCAACTTAAAATGCATGGTGGTCCAAAAATTCTAATAGGAACATCACTATTGTTGGGCACCTGATCTACTTAGTGATAGAGCTGCCTCTTTCAACAAGACAATTTATCCGGCAGTGTGAAAGACCCTACCGTTAGATTTTCTAGTGTGCATAAATGTCCAATGCCCCCCTTCTTCAATTAGTACTGTATTGAAGATTTCCTACGATCAAGGAGGTTCAACTGAATCAAACAAAATGACTCAAGGCCTATACTATACTATGACAGTAGAAGCTGCTGCAAGCCACCTAGGTGGAAAAATAACCAATTACAAATCTTTGGGAGAAGATTCTCCAATATAACGGACACGTAGCGTTCTTCATACAATTGTCAGGGACCAAATGTACCTAGGTAATATTATTTATTACTTCCTGCTGATTTTCTATCTTTTTTTTTGTTGTAATATGATTTCAAGATATTTTGTCAGCAACATGTGCTCAACTGATGCAGTTAAGTTGTAAACAAATAAGACAGTAATCAGCCACCGACTCCGGGTATAAAAACCAGGATTGATCGAGCTTGTTTGCTAAAATTTGCAGTTTGCACAAATACGAGCGAAATTGTTTAATCAATTATTGTACCAATATAAATATATTGGATTTGCATTCATTCAGAAGAATTGATAATCAACACAAACGTGATAAATTTGACCAGATGTTCCAAGAAACAGATAACTGTTGATAGCGAGGAACTAAACATGAGTTCCACGCCTGGGGATCTGATAAACTCAAACCAGAATGATATACAGGAGGTCCAGATGACACGCACTCTACAAAATAATCACTTCCCCTGGGAAACTTTATTGGATTTGATCAACACGGTCATGCAATTTAACAAGTTCCAAAAACTCACACATGGCAAACAGTCATCAACAACAAGAATTCAACAGCAATCTTCACAAGAAAGTGCGGAGCAAATAGAACAAACAACAGATTTCAACAACTTCAAAACGATGATGGCGGAAATACTTTATCTGATGAGCAGAGAAAAGGCAGAATAAACAACGAAACAGAAATAATCCACAAACCACACCCTATAAATATTTATGGTGTGTCTAACTATAAGGATATGATAGCAAGCTCAACAGCAGCGACCCCTCCTGAATCATATGTCGTTAAAACTATGGCAAACAATATAATGAAAGTCAACCCAGTCAATTCGGAAACGTATCAAAAATTAAAACATCACCTAAGATCAGAAAAAAATCATACATCAAATGTACTGGTTATTGAACAAAAGATCGAAGCTATCCCTCGAAAATAAAGTGACAATCTATAAATGTATCCTTAAACCAGTACGGAAATACGGAATAGAACTATGGGGATGTTTTAAGCCGTCCAACATAAGAATATTCGAGTCAAACCAATCAAAAACGCTCCCTATGATAGCAAGAACACCTTGTTATGCCTACAAAATGATCTGCGAATAAAATATATAAAAGATACAATGAAGCCAAGAATCAACAAATACAGGGACCGAACCACAAATCATGATAATATTATGATAAGTAATGTCTTCACCCAACCCCTCTAGGAGAAGAGATTGAAATACTGAAAATAACCTGGCCCGAAGACAACCTGGAGGAATAATTGTACGGAGAACCATTGATGGATGGTACCCGACTCAAGCCAAGAATCAATATTACAGCACATTTACTGATCACTGTGTGAAGTAGATTGTAAATATGTCGGCCTGTTAATTCCAATTACTCTATACTTATTCAGTAGAGATATAGGTTTTTATATTTGTCCTCTATCTATATCATAGGCAGAAACGTATGATGTCTTGTTCAAATGTCTTTTGCTAATACTGTGATTTCTTTAAACATGCTATATTGTTTCATATATCAAAGAACCTAATGCTCTTTCTAAAAAAAAATATGTGTATATGTAATGATGTTGGAAAGTATTGTTTCGTTCTGGCAAATTATTGAAATTTTATGTACTGAAAAACAGTTTCTTTATTTTGTTACCGTTTTCTCTTCAATCATTATTTGCCAGCTGGTAAAACATTGAACTTATGTATGGAAATGACATTATGAATTATACTTTATATATCTTATTTTATCCTATATTATTTCTAATGTTTTAGGTGATTGATTTTATGCTTTCTTTGTATGATTATAACTTACGTATGATATTGAATCTGACATGAATAAATATTATTGTTCTTATTGAAATTAATATTGCTTTTATAGCTGTTTTCATGAATGAACATGCAGGATTTATACAAAAATATAATAAATGTATGTGATTTTCATAATAACATTTTACTCTAAAACCATATCTTCGCTTAAGGCATATTTGGTTGACGATTGTTGCAATAGGAAAACTTCATTCTGTCTCGGGGCATGTTGAATTTATTTCGTTTTCTATCACTATATTTCATTAAGTTTTAATAGTAACTCGGGTTTCGTAGTGCTACTATACATTTTGAAACTGGTGTATTTCAAGTTGTGCAACAAGGTATTTAAACGTCTTCTCGAGAAAAGTGGGAAATTCCATAGGTACGTCCGTTCGTTTAGAAGTTTTTCTGCCGGGTTATTCAGGTACTTTTATTCTTTTTTCAGATGAACTATCACAAAGAAACTACTCATTATTTTCCATTAAAATTTTAACACTTGATTCTTGATTTCCGTACAAGAAGATAGCATAACTATAACTGAATCTTCCAACCAGTTTATATACGTGAAATATTTCCAATTACAACAGAGAAAACATTTTCTTCTACAGTCGTCAGGTGTTTGGAATTGTTGAAGTCACATAATATCTTCTCAAATTCATTATTTTTCCCAAAAAAATTCACATTGTGAAAAATACGTAATTACTACGACTTCTGTGTAGAGAGGACAACGTTGCGTAGTTATCTGACAGGAAAATGAGCATAGCCTAACATTTTCAGAATATACACGGTGAAATGTGTCAAAATTTCATGGCCAACCGGGAGACTTTATAAAAGTGAATGGAGTATATGCCCTATGGCAACATTTTCCCCGGTGCAGTCGAAGCTCCGGGATCGAGCATTGTCGTATTGCTATTCGAGCGTTCCGTTATGATTTGCATGTTTCTATTAACACTATTATTGAATACCACCACTACACTTGATATTAGCATGGCCTTTTATGTACACCGAAGAACATTGTCTGGAACACGTCCTGGGTATCAGGATTTGTATAAGTCGGCCTTCGAATCCACACTGTTAGCTACCTGAGAATGCGTGTCGAAATAAAAGGGGGATGTACGACGTTACACCTAAGCTACCGGAATCCTATGAACAACTTGCAAGCTACTTGTGTGTATAATTTAGATGAAATCCATACACCAGAATGTTATTGCTTCCACTATGTACCTGTTATTATTATTATTATTATTATTATTATTATTATACTGATCCTCCTGGGTCTTCCACAAGGAGACCCCTCATAAGCTCTAAGAGCTTGCCCTGAGTTAGGAGAACCAGTTGTTATGTATCATGTAATTATTTTGTTCTACTATGTAACTATTGCTATTGACCATGCACACATTGCTCTTCACGATATACCCATGGCTACTCACCATGTACCTGTAGCTATTTATTATGTACCTATTGCAATTGACCCTGTACCTGTGTCTATGCATTATGACCTAATTTGATTTAGAATACATCTATAATCTGTTGACTCAACTATTTGACATGTACCAATGAATATCCACTTGACATGATCTAATATGTGTGAAGAGTTGGATTTTTCTTTTAAGTTTGTCTCCCCAATCTCAGGTAACTTCCGCAGAACGTAGATTAAACTCATCAAGTTTATATTATGATATTTTATTTAATTCCCTCCTGACCTTCCCAACAATCTCTCTTACTCTGGGTATCTAACTCTTGGGTTGCGTAACCAACGTAGAGTCTTTCTTTGTTCACTAGAGTCTAGACCAGGGGTCACCAAATGGCGGATCAAAATCACACAGCCAAGGGTAAGAATCACGCCATAGAGTTTAATAGCAGAATAGCTACACTTGAGTCAAAGTAATAGAAGGTTTTTGGGCGGGATCAGTACAACGTATTGGATAGAATTTCATGGTGAAAGCATTGAGTTGAAAAGGCTCTGTGGACAGGGGCTTAGGCGCTCTTGTCAAACTACTAGCGAGTGATTATTCAAACTTTGACAACTCATATCTCCGAAAGTATTAGTTTATCAGAGTTCGGAATGATATCAGTGGATTCTTATGATAGAACTGCTTCATAAAAATTAAAATCAAAATGTAGGTTTATAACTCACCTCATATGTTGGATTAAGAGAAATCTGTAAATTATAATTAGAGCATTCTATGAAATCATAAGATTACGATTAATTATTGAAATTTGTAAAGATCATATCTCTGAGAGTATTAGTTTGTTAGAGTTGAGAATGATATCAATGGATTCTTATGATTAAATTGCATCTCAAAAAAAATTGAATTTGAAATTGGTATTGTAAAAAAAATAATTTTTTTTCGTTTCTCTGAAACAAACTTAACCAAGATATTTATCTCCCAACCTTGCTCTGAAAATTTCAACTATCTAGCTTATTCCTTTCGATAGCTATCGTGCTCACGGCCGGCCGGACATAATCAATTTTGAACACGAATTCTTGACAAGTGAGTCGAACCAAAACGTTTGAGATAATTTTCAGCTAAAAATTTGGAAATTATAGACATTTGGTCAAATTGATAAGCACTCTGTTCCGAGGAACAAGGGCGGATCGTGCATTTGTGGGGCCCTGGGCTAATATTATTTAGGTGCCCCCGTCAGCCAAAATGAAAAACAATTAAAAAACCTGGTACCGTTACTACCGCTTGAGCGTGAAACAGACGGCTTAACCAAAGCCCCACGGAACTGAAGTAAGGGTAGTGGGATGGCTGTACATGAACGAATTATCGTACCTCCAAGATCGTCTTCGATATGTTTCCTCATTATTTTCAAAAATATAAATTCGATCCAGGATAAATCTATAACTTGGCTGTAAAATAAGTTTTAGAAGGTCCTTGCAAAATTTCATCAATTTCTGACGGGTAGTTTTTGAGATAGAGAATATTTATATTAAATTCTGCTACGAATCCTCATGAAATGCATAACTCTTCGTGACGGTATTTTTAACTTACTACCAAGTTTCAATTCTACCAGATCATAATTCATTCAGTAATTGGGAAAACAAAATTTCCTAATTTTTTTCTGTTTTAAGTTATCCGATTATTCCGAGGAACAAGCTCGCTAAAAAACGTTTAAAGAATCCTTAATAAGTCATGAAAAGAATAAAATTAAATCAAAATATTATTATTTTAATTCTTTTTACTCATCTACATAAAATATTATTAATGCGCATGTTCTTGGCAACAGTGCCATGCGACGGTCAAGTTCGTTAATGCACATAATCGGCCCAACGGTTTCCGAGTACAAATTTAGTTTTCAACCAATACAGATCCGATCAAATTGAAACGTGGTAACTAGTTGTAGAATACCGAAATAAATGCGTATGTGAAATTTTGTGAGGATCGTTTGACCAGAAAATTAAAACACATCATTAAAAACTATTATTTATCTCACGGTAGCTTTAGAACGGAAAAAGATAGCGACTTGCAATTTTTTGGGTAGCTTGCGCATCCGAAAACGACACTTATTGAGTTGTTGTTATTTGCTCAATAGCTCAATAAATACGAAATCGATCCTATTCAAACATGGTAATTAGTTGTAGAATGCCGACACGCAATTTTTTGTTAAATTCCGTGAGGGTCGTATAACTAGAAAATTAAAAAAAAAAAACATTGAAAATCGTTGAAAAAAATTCTACATATCAGAAACTATTAGTCCGACATGGCTGAAATTTTGCGAGAAACAGTCAGCTCCTAAATTTGAACACGATCGGATCTATATTGTTGGAGATCCGAGCAGGGGGCGAGTTCAATATGGATGGGTGACCGTTACTACGATAACTTTCGAAGGGGGGGTTGCCCAAAAATGCAGATCTGATAGAATTGAAACTTGGTAACTAGTTGTGGAATACCATCATAAAGTATGTGAAATTTTGTGAAGATCGTATCACTAGAAAGTTACAAAAAAATCATAAAAAAATATTATGTATCTCACGATAACTTCAGAACGGAAAGATTTAGCGACTTGCAATTGCAAGAAGCTCAAATAATCTATTTATTTTTATATATATATCCAATTTCCAAGAGTCTGCATCTGTAGATACTTCAGTTCAAAACAATAAGGACCTTATTCATCTTAAATAATTCATTAGGAATGTTAAGATTTCCTGCAGTGATTTGAAATGGATGCTTTCCTATCGTGTTCAAATTCAAAACTTGGCGGTAAAATTAGGTTTTGAAGGCCCTCGCAAAATTGTAGCGATTCCGGCCTGATAGTTTTTGAGATAAAGAAATTTTGAATGATCTTTATAGAAATTTCCAGTGATACCTACAATCCCCATCTCACAAAAAATTGCGCGACGCCATTCTACTACTAATTACCAAGTTTAAATTGGATCGGATTTGTATTCTTTGATTTATTGAAAATGAAAACAACATTTCAGATGTGTATACTTCCAAAACCAATTATGCCCATTAAAGAAATTTCCGTTCGAAAGTTATCGTGGCAACGGTCACCCATCCAGATACTGAACTCGCGCAGTGCTGCTCGGTTTCCAATATTTCTCCAATATCTCCAACAATATAATTCCGATCTAGTTCAAATTTGGAACTTGGCTGTAGAATCTCAGCGATATCGCTCATTAACGAACTTAACCGACGTATACGGATGCAATCTTTCCTTTCTAAAGTTATCGTGGGAACGGACAGTCGGCTAGCCGGACATAACCGATTTTGGCCTCAAATTATTTATCAGTGAGTCCAACCTAATCATTTGATACCATTCTTGTCAAACAAATTAAAGGTCATTTGGGGAAAATGACGCACGCTGTTTCCTGCGGGCGCAAAAGTGCAGAAACATTTAAATTTTTTTGTAGTATTAAAACGCCCAATATTAAGAGAATGCGCCGTTCCTAAAATATTCCAAAATTTGCTAAAATACCTTTCAAAACTAGTTCTAAAAACAAGTGTAGAAGGCATATGTGAAATATTAGTTAAATAGAAGCTTCCGATTTTATTAAAGATTTTGATGACCTTTTTACAAATTTTCCAACAAAGATGTTCTAGGAAACAACGTTGTGCCAACTGTCTGTAATTTTGGAATTTTTACCGAAAATAGTCTCAATCAGGGCGTGTATGTTGATTGTTGGTATGTTGTGTGAATGTTAAATTTGACCCTCATCGATTGAACTAATAAATGTGCACATAGCGCTGAAACGATTAGGTTCGACTCATCGATGAAGTATTTGAGATCAAATTCAATCATTTCCGGCCAGGGATATAGCAGGAATTTACCCTTAGAAAAAACAAACATTAAGGAACTTTATTATGATTTTATCGCAATTTCTATTAGCCTACGGTATACTTTTATAATTGATGTACATATGTATTTAGGAATATGTATTTATTTCGAGAATTCAATTTTTTTTTATGATTCTGAAGATTTTCCTTTAATGTCTGACGGAGGAGTCTGATATAAACTCCGAAACGTTACGAAATAGTTATTTTGTTATTTTATCGTTGATGTTGTTTCGTTATTGTTTGTTAGTCAACATTATTCGGTAGATTGCTTCTGATAAACTATCTTGTGTTTCTAACGCAGAAGCAATTCACAAAATATTGATTTTTCCATTTTAATAAATATTTTTCAGAGCTTGGGAGAGAAAACCCAGAAAGGAACCATTTAATAATAATAAAAACAAACAACTCGTCTGATCCACGCCCTAAAGCCAGATATACTTCTGCTGGACAAAGAACTCAAGGAATTGTTTGTCGTCGAATTTTCTTCCCCCGCAGAAAATAATGTGGTGATGAAAGAAGAACAGAAGAGGGAGAAATACAAGGATTTAATGTTTGAACTTGGGATCCTGTATCCAAGGCATAAGGTTAGGATGGTCATACTAATCATAGGATGCCTAGGCAGAATAAGAGCGAACTACGTGACCGAATTGAAGATTATTCTGGCTTGCAAATCTCTGGCCGAGGATTTAGCGCACAGAATGCAGAAAGCGGTGTTGCTCGGATCACTTCGAGTCATCAGGTCCCATCAACTATGAAGGCCGCTTGCAGCTCATCTCTTTTGTTAAGGGACGCTGTAAGGACAGGACGAAGAACTACTCCAAGGAACGTGCGAGAGGTTTTTTAGTGAGTAACCAATCAACAACTGGAGTCTCACACTCCTGAGAGAAGTGGACCGTCTCAAGGCGGGTCTATAAAAGGTTTTTCCTCTCGAGCGGGGAAAAAAAATAAATATTACAGGAGATGAATTGGTCGGCGTGGTCAGGTTCTATGGCCTGCGAAATCAACTGACTTGAATCCTGTGCATTATTTTGTACGAGGGCATTTGAAAAAACTTATTTCTGCAGTGGGAATTGATAATCCAGAACAATTAATGGAACGGATTATTAATGGAGTCAAATCCACTCAAAATAGGCAAAACATGCAATTAGTATACGATTCTATCATTTTGCGTTGTGAAGCCTTCATCGATGCTAATATTGTTATTTTTGAACATTTGATTTAATTATTTCTGCATTTTTATAATATCTATTAAAGGTGAAAATTGACGACTTGCCCAAACTTTGATGTCTCGGAAACAAAGCCAAAAGTCCAAAAATTTCATTTTACATTTTTTATCAAAAATATCAGTCTGCGTACGTCCCTTTTTTTTCGCCTCGAGTTTTTAATCACCCTGTATTTGAAGTAATGGAACTACTCCTCGTGTTGACACCAATTAATGAAAATGTGTTATCAAGTTATCATCTTTAGCAGCACCTTGATTCTAGTGTACAATTCGCAGTAGAACGTACATGTGCAATCATCTTCAACGTTCCGTATTATTTCAGTCACCTTTTTGGTACCCTTCTTTGTATTTTTCGCATTTGTAGGTTCATTATTCTGTGAGTAAATTTTACGTCTGAATTAATTTTTACTCTCTTGTTTCTCCACCAAAGCCTTTCTGGTGTGCTTGTAACAATGACGGACGTTTCCTTTTCCCCCTTTTCGTCTCGTTTGTTGGCCTGCACATTTAGGAACTGGACTCATCAACTTTACAGCATCTCTAAGAATATCTTAGCTGCATAACAGTATTCGGAATAACCCGTCAGGAGTTGGGACCTGCTTCAATATCTGCACTGTCGTCTTCTTGATTATATTAAGTATTCATCTCCTAACCAACTATGTCTAGTTCCGGTTCAGCTCATTCTTTATTTGTTGGCTCTTCCTGCCTTCCACCATTTGAAGCCTGATATTCTTCAAACTTCATACATTTTGTAATTTTAAGAATAATGTCTTGAATCTTCCAGTTACAGGACCAGTAACAACTCTTAGATCCTGTGCTTTAAGTCTTAAGGTCGCAAGACCAGTGACGAATAAAAAATATAAAAATTACTCGATGCACATAACCGAACTCAAATCAAGTTAGATCAGCATGTAGCTAGTTTGATGTACCTACTATAAAACAACAAAAAAAATATTCAATATGCAGGATCATTATCTCGATTACATAAAGTTCAAAAGCGACTTCAATTAGCTCACCTCGAAAACAAACAAAGAGCATTATTTCACCAAACTAACCTCAAATTCGTATATGAATCGTCGAGGGATAGTAAAGAGATCACGCGACACAATACTGGAGCGATTTTTCAAACGGCTGCAGAATTATTAATCTGATCCTTTGTGCCCCGGCGGTCTCCGTTGCTCCGGTCTCCCCTACTAATAAATGAACATTCCATGAACGGGCGCGCAAAATGTCCCGACCCCGCGTCAGTGCTTCAATATTTTCTTTTATTTGATTGCGAAGAATGTGAAGCCTTTTTATTTGAGGCAATAATAAACTGAAAGAAAGATCAATAAAATAACGAATACCGCCAGTTGCTTGCACTCACTTTTCCACCAAGAACATTGGGTATTTCTCTTTCAGCTTGATGATATTCGCTTTGTTGGGATACTTATTGATGGCCTGTTCCCACATTACCGCAGGAAGTTCGTATTTATCCTCAGGGAGAGCTGAGTCGTCGAAGAAGGACTGCGGCATTAGCTTCTGTTCGATCTCGTCTAGAATCTCTTCTCGTCGGGATATCTGGAACGTTGGAGAATGATTATTAAAGTAAAGAAAGCACTTGGCTTGTTTCACAATATAATACTATGTTGTTGACATACAGTAGGCGTCAAGAGTATGGAATAATGGTTTTATTGTCTCCCCTTTCAGGAAAAGCAAAAAAAGACCCTCTGGTTAGATCTCCGACTTGCTCTATCCACTGAGCTTGAAACACTCATCATTCAATTTAAATTGGCACGCGCCAAAGAGAACTGACTTCACGTCAGTGCTCTTTTATATTTTCTCAAGTTTCTTTGACAAATCTGGCTAATGATAAAGTCTGGCTTTTAGTTTTACCATAGGTCGAAGTAAATGAAAAATGTCGTTAGGGGGGCCCCCGTTAGGAACACAATTGCTTACGACTATTCTTCGAATCCGAATGTAATTTAATATAGATCTTCCAACTACAGCCATTTACTAATTGACCCCAGGGCCACGATAGAGACATTTCAACTGGGAAACAACACTATTTCCTCGATTCTGACTTGTCCGTGCACAGAATTGCCATGAAATTTCTTTCAGACCTCACAATATCAACTCAGCACCAAATCCACGAACGCTAGACTCCCAACATAAGCCATACAACCCAAAAAGAGCCATGTCTCCTTTGCGCATGGACAATTAACTCGTGACTTGAAGTCTTCTCAAAATCACACACCTCATACAAAACTCAGATTCTCTTCCATCAGTGGTTCAGGAGGTATCACATCTTGAATCCACGCATGCGAGGACCCTCACAGGGGATTCTATGAAGGAATCGTATCCTCCACCTCAAAACCTCAATCCTCCCAAACGGAAACTCCAGCATTTTATGCGCAGCTGCGCATGTGCATAACGAAAAATGCCTGGAAGGGACAGCATGAACCTCAAAAATATAGGTTTCGGAATTTAAGGCAGAAAATTCCGCAGAATAGTTTCAAGTACTGTGATCCTCACGAAATTTTGCAAAGGTGTTTGCTTCGGCATCTAACTACTTAGTTTCAATTAAATTAGATGCAATCGGATGCAAATGAAGGTCATGATTCTTCAATTTGTGATCGGTTTCGGAAAATATTCATAAAATACCCTCGGTGGATTTCGCCCATTAACAAACTTAACTGAGACTTGCTTACGGCGAGCAGCCAGTCAGACGGACAGAATTGAATTTGACCCCGGATTATTCATCAATGAGTCTAACTCAATCGTTTGAGACCATTTTCGGCAAAAAATTAGAAATATACAGACAAAATTATAGCACCGCTCAGTTGAATTTGTCGATAGCCACAGAACACCGATGAAGACCAAAAACTTGAAACGCGTAAGCTCTTGCTTTTCGACAAATCAATGAAAGTCCCTGGGTGTTAATTCGGTTTGTGAACTCTATGCATTAATATAATAATTAATAATTATACAAACCCACTTCGAGATCCTAATGGCAGAGCGCTCTGAACTTGTTGAATTATTAACAACGGCATCAGCCATTTTTCCATATTGCAAAGGAAATATTCGGGACTTATTGCACCAGCAAAAAAAGTGGGAAAGCCCTGTGGAAAGGAGCTCTGGCGCTCTTGTTCAAACTTAGACAAATCATATGTCCGAAAGTATTGGTAAGAGTTAGGAATTATATCAATGGATTCTTATGATAGAACTTCATCACAGCAGAAATTAAATTCAAACATCATAAAAGAATTTTAATTCAACAAGAGTGCCAAAATTTATTAATCCAAAACCAATAGACCAATCCTACCCAACAACGAACTCATCCGACAAATTAATTCCTCAAATCTATGATGAAATATATATTTTTTCCTCAAATCCACTCTCAAAATTATATTATATCATTTGAAACTGTACGAAACGTACAGAAAATATTAGAAAACCTAAAATTATCAAATTAATTCAATCAGAATTTTCCATTGGAATTTATCTAGACCATGTCCTCATTTCATAACTATTAGTTCTTACATGCAAACATAAATTTCCTTTGTTATATTTCACAATGGTCAATAACTAGAATAGCGATGATATACTGGTTGAGAAATTACTGAATCTGCAGAATGTTCATTATTCAGCCTCGATTAGTCCTGACGTCACTGTACTTTTGTGTATTTAAATACCTTGTTACATTAGGAATAAACGTTCATTATCAAGTGATCCGCGTTACTCATCTCAACTCTTAGAACTTGAGTTAAAATGAGATAACAACCCCAACAGAAACTTAAGCCAATATTCCAGTTTTGTTTTTACTGGAGATATTCTGAACTCAATAATTAACATCAACATTATCAGATTATTAACTTACCATTACCATTCCCATTATCATATGGATTAACCATGGGCATTAAATTATCACCCAAAAAGTATAATATGATATCATATTATAATCCTCATAATTCTACGATAGCTGAAATGAATTTGACATGTCGTGTCTCAGGAAAATACGTTGACATGTATCAACACAGATCATATAATAATTCATAGATATAATAATTATATAATTCTGCGAAAACATAGAAGTACGATTTATTATTAAAATTTTGAAAAATCATATCTCCGAAAGTATTAGCTTGTTAGAGTTAAAAATGATACCACTGGATTCTTATGGTGAAACTGCATCTTGAAAAAAATAATTTGAAAATTGTAAATTAAAAAAAAATTTTTTTTTGTTACTCCAAAACCATCTGGCTGATTTTGACCAATAACAAACTTAGCCGAGATATTTATCTCCCAAACTATCAACTATCTAGCTCATTCCGTGCAAGAGTTAACGTGCCTACAGCTGGCCGGACAGAATCAAATTAGACCACGGATCCTTGATCAGTGAGTCGAACCAAATCGTTTAAGACCATTGTCATAAAAAATATCGAAAATTACGGGCAAATTGATAAGCACTCTGTTCCGAGGAACAAGAGCGCAAAAAACATGAAAATGGAATCATGCAGTTTTTCTGAGGCAACACTCAATAAAACTATGCGGTACCTTCAATCTCCTACGTTGCACGTTGTTGTACAACATCGTCAACAAACTTCTCCTACGTTGCCTTTCTCTCATTTCCTCGAACTGTTGGTACTGTTCCTTATTCTTCAAGTCTTCGACCAGTTGCTCGAGAAGGCCGTTTATCGTTTCGTTCTCTTGTTCTTCTATGACCTCTGAAAGGAATATCGTACTCGTATAAGAAGATAGAAGACGACTCGGGGCATGTTAATAAAGGGTTTTCCAATAAGAGGTGTTATTTTGAATTTGAATAGCCCCCTATTTCGGTAGATGTCACTTTTGAAGCTGTATTTTTTTGACATTTTACAAGTAGAAACTACGCCATTAATAAAAATGGGTTCAAGCCCTGTGGACAGGAGCTTTCTGGCGCTCTAGTTCAAACAGACAAATTATATCTGCGAAAGTATTGGTTTCTCAGAGTTGAGAATTATATCAATGTATTCTTATGATAGAACTGCATCATAAGGAAATTCAATTCAAATAATAGTTTATTTATCAAGATTAAATGAGCAATCTGAGAACTGCACCATGGAAGAAACCAAATTAAAATAGCTGAAATGAATTTGACTCTCTCTTATAGAACAGGATGAAATGTACGAGTATGAACACAGATCATATAATAAAGCTTAGATAGAATAATTATAGCATTCTGTGAAAACATAAGTACGATTCATTATTGAAATTTAGAACTTCATCTTAGCAGAAATTGAATTCAAACATCATAGAAGAATTTAAATTCAACCAGAGTGCCAAAAATTATCAATCCAAAACCAATAGACGAATTCTACCCAACAACGAACTCATCCGAGATATTCATTCCTCAATTCCAGTTTTGTTTTTAGTGGAGATATTCTGAACTCAATATTATTAACTTACCATTACCATTCCCATCATCATATGGATTGACCATCGGCATGAAAATATCAACCAACAAAAGTATGATAATATTCTAATTATCATATTGATACCCTTACTGGAATTAATTACAATGAGACAACGTCAAAGTTGACATTATAACAATTCATAGAATACCCACAGAATAATTCTATCATTGAAATTTTGAAAAATCATATCTCCGAAAGTATTAGTTTGTTAGAGTTAAATATGATATGAATGGATTCTTATGGTAAAGCTGCTTATTGAAAAAAATTTAATTTGGAATTTGTTCTGTAAAAAAAAAAAATTTTTTTTGTTACTCCGAAACCATCTGTCCGATTTTGCCCAATAACGAACTTAGCCGAGATATTTATCCCTCAAACATACTCTGAAAATTTCAACTGTCTAGCTCATTCTGTTCGAGAGTTATCGTGCCTACGGCCGGACCGGCCGGCCGGACCGGCCGGCCGGACCGGCCGGCCGGACCGGCCGGCCGGACGGCCGGACAGAATGAATTTCGACCACGGATTCTTGATCAGTGAGTCGAACCAAATCGTTTAAGACCATTTTCATCGAAAAATTCGAAAATTACAGACATTTGGGCAAATTGATAAGCACTCAGTTCCGAGGAACTAGAGCGCCAAAAATGGAACGATACACACTTCAAGAACCATAGAAATTATTAAAATTCACTATAAAAATGGAGAAAATTTGGCAGAGACGGTTCGTAAAACTCTAACATGTTTGGGACGTCGTGAAGCAACTTGTCGGACCATTGATCTTTTGCGGGAAAAGTTTCCGGACCGTGTTATCTCTCGAAGAGGTGATCACAATTAGCCACCGAGATCTTGTGATTTAACACCTTGTGACTTCTTCCTTTGGGGCCACGTGAAAGAGAAGGTCTACGCCAATAGCCCAGCGTCGATTCAAGACCTCAAAGATGGAATTCGTGAGGCTATCGAGGACATAGGGCAGCCACTTTGCGATTTGGTTATGGAAAATTTCATTAAAAGGATATGGTCATGTAAGCGTGGTCGTGGTGGTCATTTGCCTGATGTTATTTTCCACTATTAACGGCATAGCTTCTTCTTTATAATGAAATAAATATCCGATCATTTATATCGAAAAATGGCATTTTTCTTTGAATATCAAAATAACACCTCTTATTGGAAAACCCTTCAGCTGCGCTCCCCAAAAATGAAACCGCTTTGGCGAAATTATACCGAAAATGTTTACATAAAGCTGCGTATACATTAAAGCGCTGTGCGGCGATTTGTACGGGTTTTCGGAGCGCGCTCAACTTGAGACCCCGTACTAACTTAGACGAATTCACAACGCGCTAATGTATAAGCACTTTTAGCGCGCTGCGATTTGTCTAAGTTGCTACGGGGTTTCAAGTTGAGCGCGCTCCGAAAAGCCGTACAAACCGCCGTGCGTTCGCCGCGCAGCGCTTTAGGCTGGTTTTCCTGTCACGCTGACGGTCGGCGCTGACGGTCAGCGCTGATCGGTCAGCTCGGATCCTTTTAGTATCGCGCTGATCACATAGAGAAATAGAAGGCTACTATTGTCTCTGGCTCACTGAATGTGGAGGCTTGTCGGTGCCAGCTAGACGCGCCGGCGCGTACGTGCGCGTATATAGCTCACCGCTAACGGCCGTCAGCGCTGCGTGACTCGAAAACGCTACCTATAGCTACATATATATTGACCCATCAGCGCCGACCGTCAGCGTGACAGGAAAACCAGCCTTAATGTATACGTAGCTTAGTGCGTATACATTAGCACACTGCGCGGCGAACGCGTGGCGTGTGCCCGGCGATTCATCATAAAGTGCGCATATATTTGCGCTCGTTGCATTTCTTGTTTCAACAAACCTCCCACGATCCATATGAAACTCACGAACGCGCATTGCGCATTCAGTTCAGTCATGTCGCTGTCGCGCGACCAGAACTATGCACTTTTAGTGCATAAGGAAAAATGACCGAAAGGGGCAGCATGAACTAAGAAAAAAGGTTTCGGAAGTTCAAGCAAAATATTCCGCAAAATAGTATCTAGTGATTTTTTGAATTTTTTCATATCTGTGATCCTCACTAAATTTTACAGAAGTGTTTGCTTCGTTTTTTGGAAACTAATTACCGAGTTTCAATTCAATCAGATCAGTATTTTCCGAGTTATTTTGCAATTAAAATTTTATAATTTTTGAAACTTGCGCATGCATAAAATGGTCATGATTTTACAAGTTGATGCTTAATTTCATATAGATCGAGTGATCGGTACCGGAAATATTCATAAAAAATATTTGAACTAAAAATGGCCATAACTTCGAAACTGCTTGGTGGATTTCGCCCGTTAATGACTTATCCGAGATATTTACGCTCCAAACCTACGCTGCCAATTTCAATCCTCTAACTCCTTTCGTTCGAGAGTTACTGTGTTAACGTCCGGCCGAACCGGACTGACAGAATGGGTCTCTTGCATGTAACACGAAATACCATATGTTTATGTTTTTCTGAATCTACTTCAATATCAGATCATCATGTATGCCCTCATCCACTTTCAAAATTTATAAAATTTGAATATTTCGTTACTGAAAATCGGCATATCATGAAGCAAATTAAAATGAGGTGAAACGCATCTGATTGGTACGATCGTTGCTATGACGGCTGACGAAATCAAAATCTATCCTCGTCGAGACCATCTGCTTTTTACAGCGAAACAAAGAGTGAAACGAGAAGAGAGAGACGTAATCCAAATCTACCCTCGGTGAGTCCATCTGCTTGTTACAACGAAACTAAGAGTGAAACGGACACGGAGAAGAGAATGAGAGTAGATATGACGGGTGACGTCACGGACGGGCGCCAAGTTTCGATCGTTTGAACAGTTATTATGTGCATCCGAATTTAAATGATCGTTTTCTCGTTGAAAATAGAAATTTTTGACGGAGGTTGAACTTTTTCATTATTCTTATGGATATGATAATCGATTCCGATAATCAAAAAAAAATTGGTTAAAGCACTGACGTGAAGTCAGGAGCTTTTGCGCGTATGTTCTATTGTCCATTCTCCTATGTTGGACACTCTAAATCGGATTTACTATGGTGAATTCTATTGTGTATTCTCCTGTATTGGACACTCTTAATCGAATTCACCATGGTAATTTCGATTAAGAGTGTCCAATACAGGAGAATGGACAATAGAACATTCGCCCAAAAGCTTCTGACTTCACGTCAGTGCTTGAATCATTTTTTTTCGTGAAGTCAGGAGCTTTTGCGCGTATGTTCTATTGTCCATTGTCCTGTATTGAACACTATTAATCGATACGCGCAAAAGCTCCTGACTTCACGTCAGTACTTGAACCAATTTTTTGTCGTGAAGTCAGGATAGAATGCAATTAACACATTGTCTACCTTCAATTCTTCTTTCGGAGAAGAATACATAATTATTCTAGAAAAATATTACTGGAATTAATGTCATATTTAAATAATCAAAGTAAAGAAAATTATAAGTTTAGTTACTAACATATTGAATGAAATTCAATTCCAGTAATATTCAATTACTTATTCTTAACCAATAAATACCCATTGATAGATCTAAAGGTGTTGAAGTGAAACATAAAGATATATTCTCATTAGTGATAGAAAAACTGGCCTAAAATGCCTCTCTACCCATCACGAGATTTAATATCCATCTCAGGTGCTTTTCTCATGTTTGGACCAGAATACTCTCAATTCTATACAGAAGGTACAAAATTCTTGCATGAGATTTATATTTGGAATTCGTAAATTTGAGCATGTGTCACATAAGTTGGTTGATTTAAAGTGGTGGAATATGCGAAATAGGTTTTCGTTGACTGCTTTGGTTTTTTATCACCGTATAATAATATCTCGTAAACCAGCATATCTATATAGAAAAATCACCTTCAGATCCGATGTTCACAACCTCAATATTCGTAGGAGAGGACTCATATCTCCACCTAAACACCATACTGCTAATTTTGAACGGTCATTCAGCTTCTCGATCTATAAACTTTATAACGGATATATCGCTAGCGGCCTAGATAGTCTTTCTGTTGATTCATTCAAGAAAAAAGTGAAGGATTCTATTTTTCTTGATCAATGCCAGTCACGTCGGTAACAGGTTTCTGTTTTATTTCCTTTGGATCCAATGTAGCACTCGAAATATATATTTTTTTTTGTATTTTTTTTTCTCTTCAAGAATATTTATTATTTTGTATCTTTTTTTTCTCACTCCACTTTTTCTATTTTTTTTTCTTCATGTGTTAATTTCTCGTATATAATTTCACATGTGTCACTTCACCAGGGTTTGAGTGGTAGAGCAGAGAGTGGTTATCACAATCTGAACTCCGCCCTGTGATTTATTTTTTTTTCTCTTTGTCTTGTAATATCTTCTGTACTACTTAATATAGTTGGAATAAAGTCATTATTATTATTATTATTTTTATTATTATTATTAATATCGACAAATGAGCCTCTCACCTCACAAGATCAGAAAGTGTGGTTAATTTAAAGTTAAGTTTTGAACCTTCAGCAGAATTTCAGCGATATCATATTAAAAATAATACATAACCTGTCAAAAGTCCCCTCTCACAAATATACTTCTCTGCAGGCGCATGGATCTCTTGAAGAAGATCTCTATTTCTCAAAGATATTCACTCGTGTTCATAGAAATCCCTTCAATATTCAGTTGTCTCCTCCTAAGGAGGATCTCTTTCAAAACCAGGTCTGACCGCTACAGGACCCTAATGTAGGGCTATCATCTCCCATAGATTTGTGATGAAAGAATATGTCATCATGACATTCATGGTTTTGAAGGTTCTCGCAAAAATTAACGATTCGCATCCAGCTACCGAACTCACAAAAGTCTGCTCGGTTCTTCAACAATATGGATCCGATCGTGTTTAAACTTAGAACTTTGCAGTAGAGTTGAGTTCTGAAGGCTCTTGCAAAATTTCAGCGATGCCGGACGAATTGTTTATGAAATATAGAATTTTTTTCAATTATTTTCGATATTTTTTTGAAATTTTCTAGTCATACCATCTTCACGAAATTCCGCAAGAATTTTCGCGTTGGCATTCTACAACTAATAACCATGTTTGAATTATATCAGTTTTGTATTTTTCGAGTTATTGAGGAAATAACAACCAAATTTCAGATGGGTATAACTCCAAATTCGTTTGGCCGATTATACCTATAGACAAATTCAAATGTCGCATTCAGATGCACAACCTTTCCTGAAAATTACAATCCACTATCTCTTTCCGTTCTCAAGGTTATCGTGTCATAAATAATATTTTTTGATAAATTTTTTTAAATTTTCTGGTGATACGATTCTCACAAAATTTCACAAACGTACTTAGGTTTATACTCTACAACTATTCACCAAGTTTCAACTCGATCGGTTTTATATTGGTTGAAAACAAAATTATTACTCGGAAACCATTGGGCCGATTATGCCCATTAACGAATTTGTCCGTCGTATTGGGATGCGCCGCCTACCCTGAAAATTTCAAGTCGCTAGCTCTTCCGTTCTCAAGTTATCGTGACAATGGCCTGACGGACAGAATCAAATTTGACCTCGAATTCTTCATCAGGGAGTCGAACCCAATCGTTTGAGAACATTTTTGGCGAAAAATTCGAAAATTACAGACATTTGGGCAAAATGATAACGCGATGTTCCCCAGAACATACGCGCAAAAAATACATGCAAGAGACCTATTGAATTTGAACTCGGATTATTGATCGGTGAGTCGAAATGACTCGTTCGAGACCATTCGAAAAATACAGACATTGTGGCAAAATTATATATTGTATATTGTTTTAGGGGGTAACGTTGCACTGCGACCTTAAGGTCTATTGTGCCCCCCGTCAGAGCTGTCGATGTCATTACCATCTACAGCTCGCTTTCCAGTTCCAATGTTCTGATGAACTCCAGTATCTGGGATGGCTTCAAGGAGGCTAGGTCTTCGCTCCTGCAGATTTCGTGCCCGAAGCATTCCTTGCGTTGGTTTGAGATGGCAAGGCATTCCGTTATCAGGTGATCAGAAGAAGTTTCATCCTCCTCCCAACAGAATCTGCACTCATCAGTTTCTGCTAGCCCTAATCTCATCATATGCTTCCTAAGACATCAGTGCCCTGTGAGGAAGCCAGTGAGGAGGTGCAGCGTGTTCTTACTGAGGTCCATATATTTCTTGGATCTGACAGTATCAAAGTTACGGAGGAATTTCTTGCAGTGATACATTCCGGGGAGAGATCTCCTGAAAATACCTCTTTCAGTTTCTTCTTTCCTCCGGAATTCACTTTTGTAGGTGTATCTACCGAACCCACAGTAAGGTTCCGGGCCAAAAAGGGGTTTGTGCTCCTTTTTTGGCAAGTGTGTTGGCCTCCTCATTTCCTATGGGCAAAATGATAGCACGCTGCTCCTTGCGGAACACGCACGTAAAAACGAATATCGTTCAATCAATTATCCATTCTCGTTGAAACAACGAAAATTTTCTTTTCTTTAATGGATGATTGTCATAATGGTGAATTATATTTTCCGTCGACCTCTAAATAAAAGCTCAGTTTAACGTACACGAAAATGATCAATAATGACCCATTTCAATGATTTCTCCTGTTTCAATGAATGATTGTCATGGGCAACCGAACATAAATTATTGTAGGTAATGATATCAATATGAACTATTCAGTGTGTCACCTGTCTAATATTCCCTCTAAGAATTTCTCGAACTGTTCTATCGGGAGATTAAATATAAATACATATATCGAAATGAATAGAAATTTATATTATGATAAATGAATTCATTATACAAAATAAATAAATATTTTAATCAAGTATTTATTCTCAATTCATAATAAGGTCGACGGAAAAATCTTGTAATCAACTCGTTTATTAATCTAGCAAGTAATGGTCTCAAACTATTAACGCGATCGCTCCGCTCGCTCGTTAAAATATCTCGACCAGTAATCGCTTTCATTAATAAATTAGTTGATTAAATAACTATTTACATAGTATTGATTCTTTTACCTGACGATTTTTTTTAACGAAAGCAATGATAGTTTTATGAAACCATGTTCGTTCAACTAACGATCCCCATCTTTGGCGCAGAATAAACGGAAAAATGTATTAGTACAATGTGTACTTTGATCAAATACACGCTAATATTTTTGTAACGAACGCTCGCGAAAAAAAATTCTCTCAATAGGTGCATATGGTAATTACATCACTGGGCCGATAAGATCGAGCGGATTTTATGATCACGTGATTTTCGAGTCTTTCGACCGTCTAGGAATATCCAAACGCGATTATTTATTCTGAGTTTGAAATTCTAACCTAAATATACTGCTTCCGTCATATTAAAATATCAAAAATATCAAATGGTCTTTTCGGCAAAATCAATTTATTTTATTCAAAATAGTCTCCTTCAGCTTCAATACAGCGTTTTGCACGGTCCAAAAGCATGTCGAACGAGTGTTTTAGCTTGTTGGCTGGTATGGCTGCCAGTATGCCGGTGCAAGCCTTTTGAATGGCCTCTACGTCTGCATAACGCTTTCCTTTCATCGGCAAATGCATTTTTCCGAAAAGGTAGAAGTCGCACGGTGCCATATCAGGTGAATACGGGGAGTGGTTGATGGTTAATATGTGATTTTTGGTCAAATAATCGGTCACAAGCGTCGATCGATGAGACGGCGCATTATCGTGCAACAAACGCCAACTTCCAACATTGCGATATTCGGGCCTAACACGTCGAATACGGCGCACCAAACGCTTCAAAACTCCAAGGTAGAATACCGCACTAACGTTTTGGCCGGGTGGAACAAATTCTTTGTGGACAATACCCTTGGAATCATAAAAACAAATTAGCATTGTCTTCACTTTTGACTTCTCCATGCGCGATTTTTTGGGTTTCGACTCGTCCGGCGCCTTCCATTCAGCACTCTGGCGTTTCGTTTCGGGATCATATTGAAAACACCACGTTTCGTCACCAGTCACAATCTCGTACAGGAAGTTCGGATATTTTTTCGCCTCTTTAATGATGTCTTTCGAATGTTGAATTCTGAGCCGTTTTTGGTCGTCAGTCAATTTGTGCGGAACAAATCGTGCACACACTTTTTTTAAGCCCAAATTTTCGGTCAAAATGCGATGAATCGATGTTCTGGAGATTTTACATTCCATTTCCATGAATTTCAATGATGATTTCGGCTGTTTTTTGATGAATTCACGCACAGTTTCAATGGAATTTTCGGTGATCACGGATTTTGGTTGGCCAACATGTTGATCGTCATTCAGATCCTCACGACCACTTTGAAAACGTTGAAACCACTCGTGCACTCTGCTACGGGATAGGCAATCATCGCCATAAACTTGTTTCATCAATTGAAACGTTTCAGTAAAAGTTTTACCAATTTTAAAACAAAATTTAATGTTGGCTCTTTGTTCGAAGCTCATTTTTGCACCGATGACAAAAATATACTGACACTTACAACGCAATAACTTCACTTTCAATAGCTGAACTGTCATGAAATTTTCACTGAAAGTTGATAAAGGATAGCAGATACTAACGCACCAGTCCACATATAGATGACGCCACAAGGGGGCGCTAGATTCAAAAAGTCCTGTTTACTTTGGAACGCACTATGTATTACATATAGGGAATACTCGATAGCGATTCAGAAGATGAGGAAATCATCCATGAAGAATAAATATGGTATTTTGCCGAAGATACCGCTATGAGATTCACAGAAAATCAATTTACGCAACATTTTCGAATAACTCCGGTTGCCTTTTTTCAATACAATTGCATGAGGTTCATGAAGATAACGTGCCGAGGGGCCATCCTGAAGTCGCAATGAAGAAGCAATTAATGATTTGCGTGTGGTACCTTGCTAACATAGAATCATAGAACATACGTTCTTCCATATGTATTTTCATATAACAGAAATGTTTTGTGTTGTTCCTTGGCAAATTTCGCATTCATAAATCATTCTCAAATTTTGTTGGGTAATTATTTCGTTGAGAGTTTGACGGTTATATTGACATTGAAATTGAAAATAGTTGATAGCTCGATCCGCTCCACCGATTTGCTCTGAGCTTTTCGAGTGACGTCCGAGCAATCGCTGAGGTAATAACCATACACCATTTTGATTACTCAATGTACTCGATTTGTAAATAACAAACACGATTGAGCGATCCGAGCGCTCAGATGTATTTAACAAATGCACTTAATGTCGTCCCAATTAGAGCAACGAACCTATAAAGCGGAGCGTTGAAAATCCTACAGGAGATGGATCGTGGCGCGCCGTATGTGCGCGGAGCGCGATCAGCTAGAAAATCCGTACCAACTAAGACGAATCGAAGCATGCGAGTGGCGCGTTTTCCGCGCTGTGCGATAGTGTATTTGCACTTTTAAAGTGCGTATACATTGAAGTGCTGCGCGGCAAACGTGCGGCTCGCGCGCTGCGATTCGTCCGCATTCATCCGTAAGCACAGGTTGTCAAGTTGTGCGTGCTCAAAAATCCGTACTTATATCAGCGCACGCGCCACTCGTTGGCCCCGCGTTCGCCACGACGCCACGGAGTGCGTTACGCTCCTTTAGTCCTTTCACATGGAGAGCCGCGTGGCTCTCGCTCCCGAGTTGGAGCTTTTTCGGTTCCTACATACAATTCTTTCACACGGAGAGCCTCGCGACTCTCGCTCCCGCGCGGAAGCGTTTTCGGCTCCTTCATCAGATTCTGTCACATGGGTTCCTATTCTTATGCAGGAGCCGCCAAGTCAGTCGCAATATTTCTTTCACGTGCTCTGGTAATTTATCTTCTCCGTCGTCGCCGTATCCAACGACAAGAAAAACGTCATCGTCTCGTTATAATGTGTAGTAAGCATTTTGGTGTTTTAGCGCGCATGTTCTAGAGACCAGCGTGCTATCATTTCACCCAAACGCCTTCCAGCCATCCGTTGCCTAGATAACTTTCGAACGGAAAGAAATAGCGACTTACAATTTTCAGGGCTGGTTGAGCATCCGATTGCAATGGTTAGAAACGCAATTGGGCATAATCGGCAAAACAGTTATAGGAGTTATAGTCATATGGAATATATATTGTATTGTATTGTATATTATTATACTGATTCTCCAAGGTCTTCCCCAAGGAGACCCCTCATAAACTCTGGAAGAGCTTGAGCGAGTAAGGAGAACCAGTTGTTGTTATTTCCGAATAACTCGAAAAATTCACCTCTGATGGAATTAAAACTTGGTAAATAATTGTAGAACGCTAATGCGCACATTTTTTAAAAATTTCGGTGGATCGTATGATTGGAAAAGAAAAATTTCCACAAATACTGTTCCCATCGAATTAAAAATTGTGTTGAAAAAGTGTGGCAAAAGGGCTCTGGCACTTCTGTCAAACAACTAGCGAGTTATTATTCACATTTTGACAAATCATATCTCCGAAAGTATTGATTTCTCACCATAAAAAATTAATACAAAGCGTACGTTTATGACTCACCTCATATGTTGGATTTACATAAATCAGCGAATTATAATTATGGTATTCTATGAAATCATAAAATAACGTATAATGCATCTTGAAAAAAATTGTTTCGGAAATTTGTAATGTAAAAAAAAGTTTTTTTCGTTACTGCAAAACCACCGAAATGATTTTGCCCCCTAATGAACTTACGCGAGATATTCATCACCCAAACCTATTCCATATCAAAACGTTTGAGACCATTTTCAGCCAAAAATGAGGAAATTACAGACATTTGGCAAATTGAGAAGAACTCCGAGGAATAAGAGCGCCAAAAAACCCATCTCCCCGTTAGTGTTGTGATTTATGGAAATTGATACTGTTAACAAAATATGCTGAAATATTAAATATTGACGACAATAACACTTTAGGAAGCTAACCACTAGTAATTGTAGATGAAAGGACTAGCAGAGACCAAAGTTTTGGAGCAATCCACAGAGTGTGTATGATTTCATCAAAGTTGAATAGCTACATACCACGGTTTCATACTTATAAAAAATCATCAGTGGAGCATAACTCAACGCTGATGAAATCAACACTACGAAGTTACCGGTTTATAGAAACCCAGCAATCACTTGTGAGTAGAATTTAGATACAAGTGACACCTGGAATTCAATCAACCAAGCTCCTCGCTGCATGCACTATTTCGTAAGTATGTGAGGCACGGAAAGACAGAAGAACATGCGCGCAAAAGTTCCTGACCTTACGTTGGTGCTACTTAAGTTTATTTTAAAATAGCTCCATAATATAATAATAATTCATTCTTCTCTCTACATTTCGAGAGAGAGCCGCGGCTTCCCTTCGCGCGTCCGGCTTCAGATGCAGGAGCCGTACCGGCTCTCGGTCGAGAGCCACTTGGGAGCGAGTGCCGCACGGCTCCCCGTCTTAGCCCGTCGTGGGGAAGCCCATAGCCCACAGCCCACTATCTTAGAGGCATACTTCTTCAATGCGGTAGCGATGGATATCGTATATTTCCAATTTAAAACTCTAGTGAACTCATTGAATAGGTTTTCTTGCTTGGAATCCCTGGATGAATAAACAATATATACAGGGTGAGTCTTTGACCACTGCATTAATTTTAACCAAAGATTCCTCTCATCAAATGAAACAGTTTTCTCATTTAACATTTTTCCAAATTCAGCTCAGGTAAAAAGATACAGGCTGTTGAAATTTTGAAAAAAAAATCAGTTTTTATTTTGTAGCTTTGACATCCTTTTTTCGAATAAAATGAATGTTGGCGTAAAGTTTCCTATAACTATGATACATATTTTCCAAATATTACTTATTTTCTACTTCTACTGGTTTTCTAGTTATGGACTCGAGATAAAGAAAGCAAATAAAGTTTTTCTTGAGTCATTTCAAGAATATTCCATCGTTTTAGAACATTATATTGTTCTTCATCATTTCTCCTTAAACGCACCGTTTTCTAGATATTCTTCATTGAATGTTCTAAAATGGAAAACTCCAGAAATTTCACTACTTTTATGGATCGGTCCTTGAGCGTTGGAATCTCGAATTTTGCTGTAAACCACGTTACCATGCCTTATTCTCGTCCGCCAACAATGTCATAGATAATTTATATGCGGGATTGTATTAGCACATTGTTAAATCTTTAAACGCTTGTAACTTTTTACCTGAGCCGAATCTGGAAAAATGGTAAATGAAAAATGTGTTTCATTTGATGAGAGGAATCTTTGGTTAAAATTAATGCAGTGGTCAAAGACTCACCCTGTATATATGAGACCCTACTTTTTCAATAAATTACATTTCATTCTGCACAATATTATTGAGATCAAGTTGAAATAGAAAACTAGGTATACTCCATTCACATTTATAAAGTCTCCCGGTTGGCCATGATTTAGGTCTATCAAGTTTTTGTAACTAAAGCAGGGGCAGGTTGGCACTGCTGAACTATCGTCAAGGTCAAAACAATTCGCTGGGACGTTGCCAATTTCTACTCTCAAAAGTCTCAAACTTAACATAATCATAACATTAAAATCTGCAATAGGAAAACTTCATTCTGACATGATGAACTCTCGAATGAAATTACTTAGTTTCCTATCATATTTTATTAAGGTAAAAGAATGACTCGGGTTTCGAAGTAGGTACTACTACATTTTGAAACTGGTGTATTTCAAGTTGTGCAACAATGTATTTAAATGTCTTCTTGAGAAAAGTGGGGAATTCCATAAGTACGTCTGTTGGTTTAGAAGTTTTCCTGTCGGTTATTCAGGTACTTTTATTATTTTTTCAAATAAAACTATCTCAAAGTAACGGACTATACTCTATCCATTATTTTTCAATAAAATTTCAACACTTGATTCTTGATTTCCATACAAGAAAATAGCATAATTGAATCTTCCAACCAGTTTATATACATGAAATGTTTCCAGTAACAACAGAACTAAAAATTTTCTTCCATAGTCGCCAGGACTGTAGAACTATTGAATTCACATAATATCTTCTCAAATTCATTATTTTCCGAAGTAAATTCACATTGTGAAAGTACGTAATTACTACGACTTCTATGTAGAGAGGACAACGTTGCGTAGTTATCTGACAGGAAAATGACTATAACCTAACATTTTCAAAATATACATGGTGAAATGTGTCAAATTCTCATGGCCAACCGGGAGACTTTATAAAAGTGAATGGAGTATAGTTGTTATTCAATTCATTGTTCAGCAAGAACCACGAAAAAGTGTAGGGTTAACTATTGGCAAAAAAATTATGAATATGAATGAAATTCTCAAAATAAAAATATATTCCCAAACAGAACAATTATATAATGCTAATAATGTTGGCTAATGAAAATTGTGATAATCATCTTAGAGTTTGTCTTGCTTTGGTTCTTACTATAATGGTGAGTTTCTGCTATCTAAAAATGTTTCTGTTTATTTTCCATTCGGTGGACAATATCATTGCAATTCGTATTTTCTACAAAATGTCTCAAAATTGAATTTGCGAAAACAGAACAAAATGATTTACGAATGAAAACCACAACTACAAGTCTCTGGGAATTCAGAATATCAATTCAATGCTATAAAGAGTAAGTTCACATAAAATTATTTTTTGATCTGAACTGTGTAAAAATGTTGATAAAACAAATTGATAAATTCCGAATTTGAATCCCCATTAATTATATTTCTCTATTTCAGTATCGTAATGAATCCATTCCAGCACTAAACACAGTGCTGAAATGAACTAATTCCCGCATTGTTTCTAGTTATATTTTTCGTTTTGTGGTAGCCAGTACTGACATTCGATCCTATATCAAATTTCAACAGACGTCAATCATCAACATAATATAATCTGGATATAGTAAAATAATAATTGTTGAGAGGAAAAGTTTTATTTTCATGGAAAAATAAGGTACTAGATATCTAGCTCCTTCTTGCTAATTTTGAATAATTTATGCTATTAGGAAACTGTTTTAAATCTGATTTCCATGCCCTATGTACAATACAAATTCAAATTCCGTAATCTGTCATCTTTCGTAACAGTCACACCAACTGCGAAGATACAATACAAAAGTCACTAGGATGTATAATCCGAATTTTTCATTAAATTTCAACAGTATTTTACAAAATTTGCCTGAAATAGAGAAAATATCGTCTAATACTCGTTGCAGAAGACAATTCCAACACTCATGCGCTGGAAAACTCGCTCCTTCGTCGCTCGTTTTCGAATTTCGCATTCGTGTTTGAAAGGGAGCCCATTCTGCAACTTGTTTTAGAATATACTATTCTGTAGCGGGAAAGCAGATTAGTAAGTTGAGACCATCTGCTCGGGGTAAGATCGGAAGGAAGAATCCATTTCAAATCACTGCAGAAAATCTGAACATTCTTAATGAATTATTTAAGATGAATAAGGTCCTTATTGTTTTCAACTGAAGCATCTATAGATGCAGAGTTTTGGAAATTGAATACACAGTATATAAAAATAAATAGATTCTTTGAGCTTCTTGATCTCCCATCCAGATGTATACATTTTTGTTGAAAAATTATTAGAAAGGTCATAAAAATGTTTTATAAAATCGGAAGGAATGAAAGTTCTATTTCACTCGTATTACTAGTCCATCTTGTTGTCTATAGTCTCAACTGAAATATACCCATCTCAAAGTAGGAATAATCCAAAGGAAATTTCACTATTTACACACTGCAGTTTAATCACAGAACATACAAATATCCGACCATATTTATCACTGCATTGAATTAATTCAAATTTCACACCGTTATACACAAAAATACCACGAAATGCTCGCGAAAAACAATAATGGTTAACTTCAGAATCAGAAGTAATCGTTCATTCACAATAACAAACCTTCGACTGAATCGCCTGGCGTACGACTCCGGGCGAAGTTGCCATTTTATCATCTTCCAGGCTAAAAGATATAGGGGGCTGTGGAAAGCTCCACTGTTCCCTTTGCATTTCGGCGGCTCCTCTTCAGGCGCACGGCTCGAGATGCAGGAGCCGTACCGGCTCTCGGTCGAGAGCCGCTTGGGAGCGAGAGACGCTCTTCCCGTCGTGGCGCGTCGTGTGAAAGCCCCACTGTTCCCTTTGCATTTCGAGGAAGAACTGCGGCTCCTCTTCGCGCGCCCGACGCCCGACGTACCGTCTCCTCGTGTGAAAGCGCCGTTGTACTATTTGCATTTCAGTCATAGAGAAATAGAAGGAAGAGAGAGTTCGATTGCCTACTAAACAGGGGCGACAAGGAATCCAGTTGGGTTTGCTGTAATTTTTATTTATTTGTATACCGTGGTATTGTTGCGAAGGGCGCATGCGGCCATTTACCCGCGCTCTTTAAATCAACTGATTTTAGTTACATAAATCACAAACTGCCGTATTCACAAAGCAGTCAATCCTCCAATCGTTAAGTCCTAACTGAGGTCTTCAGTTAAGGATAAATTTGAATCGCAACCTCAGTTAACGTATCTAACAGTGGTGAAACAGGACTGTTTCACGTTAATTTTCATGTTAACTGAGGTAGCGATTCTAATTTATCCTTAACTGAGGACCTCAGGTAGGACCTTACGGAGACTGAATGCTTTGTGAATACGGCGGATAGTGATTTATGTAACTTCATTTGAATCAGTACTGAACGAAGTGATTTATGTAAATAAAATCAGTTGAATCAGTATGAAAGAAAATTGTTATTGAGCCTCTGAAATAAAGGAAGGAGAAGTAGAAAAAGAAGTACTTTGATCAATTTGTTTATATTTGAACAATTGTTGGATAACATAATACATAAAATATAAATCTTATATACTTTTTCATTGAGGTATAAAATAGTCAATGACTGTAATAATTTCGATACATAACAACAGTATTAGAATCAAACAATCAATTCAATAAAATATGTTGTGTAAATAAATTCACTTGGCAATGCTCCGAAGGAGAGGGATGTTTCCAGCATATCTGCAACAGTTTGACTTGAAGTTTTGGCAGTAATATATACTTTCATTTCATATCCAGGATATTGTTTCAAATTGATATATTCTTTACGTATTATGGGTGCCAAATAAAATTTTCTTGTTTAATCTAAATCTAAATATTGTTCAACGTACATGATTTTGCAATTTCATGGTTATCAAACTGAATATTATATTTGAGGAAAGTATTTCTTGTTGATTTTAGCAGATGAGGGAGATCGAATAAGCGAAAAAATTTTCATTTAGCCTAAAGTAACAATCAGTTCTAGCTGTTTGAGTATTCCAAAGTTGTCTGATTGCTGCTCGATTAGTTGTCCCCTGATCGTAAACAGTCCCCATTACCTCCAACCTAATGTTTTGGAGAATTTCAACTATTTCGAACAATAAATGCTTCAGATCTGCTGTCTGTACCTCTGGTAAAATAAAAACCCAGAGGTTGTTTCCATTTCATGAACAGTCCCTGGGTCATAAAAATAAGAGGTTGGTTGGCCAATTCGTTCCTACGTCCCAGGGAACCCAAATCAACAAATCCAACAATTTTATCAGTTACTCGATCCAGCACAGCCTGCCTCAAGAAAGTTATTCCATCAAAAACAACTGTACAGCATCTGTTCAAAGCACCAAGTTTGGATATAAGTTTAACAAGGTTTATTAATATCTGTTTATTCAAACACACATCAATAGGAGTGCCTTGCAAAACTTTTTGTATAGTGTTTTTGGAAGGAAGTGGTCAAAAACACTTTAAGAAATTATACCAGTTTGGTCCTTTCTTAGAGAGTCAATGCAAATATTTTATCTCTAGTAGTCCAAGAAGGTCTTTTACACTGAGCATTTCTAACAATGCTTTTCAACATTGGTATTCCAACTGAAACAAAATTTCTTTTTCAAGGCCATCCAAGACATCAGATTGCACATATTCCTAAACATGCTTCATTTTGACATAAACAATGATTTTCTAAGTTTACCTCTAATTTTCGGTTGGGATCTACTCACAATATACAACTTACTTTTTCTAGGTGTAAGATTCTTCATCCTACTTTCACCTATATGCCCTAGAATGCTAGTCCTTCCTGTGACCTGAAAGTACCTCGTATGAAGGACCAGCAAGACTCCTACACTTGCGGTTTCGGAAGTAGCCAAATATTCCAGTTTTAGATTCAACTTTCACGTTTACTGGCAGAGCAAATTTTGTCAGCCTACCTCTTGTTGTAGAAGTAAAAGCAGATTCCTCGAAGTGATCTAACACATAAGTATTGCCTCGCGTTGGTTTCTGATAAATTCATGATGGCAAACAACTGCTGTCTTCTTGGTGGGCATTTCTCAGGAAATTTAGTTTGATATTTCCTATTATTATTATTATCATAATATCAATCTTCACTAGTTTTGGCATTGATCTGAAAGAAACATTTAATCAACAAGCTTATTAAATTGTTTTTCAGTGAAGTTATACTAATATCAGTATTAAACATACACTAGGGGGTCTATAAACAATTATAATATCACATGAGGTGTTAAATTTTGATGCATATAGTTATATAACTATACTTGATCTCATATTTTGTATTCAATTATTAAATTTGTAGCATAATTTTCGAAATATATTTTCATCATTGAACACTTCACAGGAATACGTGAAATTACTTACCACTCCAAAATGTAAAAAAAACGGTGTATTCAGTTAGACGTTCTCTATCATTATATCAATCTTCACTAGTTTTAGCATATTATATCTGAAAAAAAAAAGATTGAATCAACAACAATACAAATTTGATCTTTCTTTTACAGTGAAGTTATAGTATACTATATGTCAGTATAAAATTTAGAAACGTTTTTGAACAAACTTACCCAGAGTCTCAGAGATATCTTCTGTTCGAAAGCATAACCTGCATAACAAAACCAAAAACAAACGCCATTTTAAATAATAAATTTCAAGTTCCCGTTCTATTGATTAACGGAGAAAGAGAGGAGATATTCTCCTCTCTGTTGGAAACGGACTGGATTCTTCGCATTCCACAAACTTTCCGCCTGGAATGCGGGCTATCTGGCGGTCTCTCTATTCTATTGTCTCTGATTTCAGTATGTTCGAGTATGGTAGAGTGGTGTGACTTTGCCAAACAGCCTAATATTTCAAGTTTCATTTTATTTTTGTAAGGTTGGCTTTATCTCACCGACAGCACGAATGGGAACTGATAACCACGGTATATCTCCACCGGTTGCGACGGTCGCACTCGTCTGGCGTGCGTTGAATGGAGTGCTACGCTGTGTTATGTAAGTGGGTAATTTTTAACGTGTTTATAAATGCGAAATACTAAGGGTTCTGTAGAAAATATGACCAGCGGCACATCAAAATACATTTAGCAGCTTACTTTACATGAATGTAGGGTCACGTAAAAAAAAAATTGAAGCATTTGGTTTAGAGGGTTTCAAGATTTCGGGAAATTTTTCTATTGTTGCACTTTTGCGGGGGACTTTGCCACATACTAGGATGAAATATTGAATGGAAGCAACAGTTTCAAGGTTTTGGAAAATGAAACTGAAAAAGATGATCTGCCTCCTACTTCATTCATCAACAAGAAAAAACCTTCTAATGGTGATTTTGTGATAGTAGCGTGCCCCCGGCTAAAAAAATGTTAAACATTATGTTGGAGAAGTTAGAAACATATGATGATGGGTTTATAGTAAAATATTTGAAGAAAAAGAAAAATGGATTTGTCTATGGCAATTTTGAGGACACATCATACGTCAAGGAAATGGATGTTGTCACAACATTGGAAAAACCAACGTCTTCCAGGTGACATTATTATTTCCATAGAGACTTAAGGTCGTATAATATTAATTCGCTTGTGTTTTTTGGACGTGTTTGCAAACGTTTCCAGCTTATTTGATCTCACAGAGTTGTTTTTAAGGATTTATATTATTTATTTACTAAGGGACTGATTTTTTGTATTTTATAAAGAATAATAGATTTTATTTTTCTATAATTTGTTGTTTTGTTCGCCTCTAATAGCAACCTTGGGTTTTTTAAAAAATGTTAAGAAACTCTATTGTAGCAAATACACCCTTTTTCCCTTACACTTCATAAAATTGCCAACAAACGGATTTCGAAGGCATTGGCAAACTCACACCGATGTGCGGGTGACTTTGCCAAATTTTTAAAAATTAAAAAAAAATTTACGTACCTACACTTATGTATCTAACAACAACAGTAGATGGCTAAAATGTTGAAATTATACATAGTTTACAAAGGGCTTATTTTACGTAAAACTAAAAAAGTTACAACGAGAAAACTATGAAAAGTAGTGCAAAGTCACACCGCTCTACGGTATGTCGGGAGCGAGAGCCGCGCGGCTCCCCGTGTGAAAGGGGCCTTAATGTATACGCAGCATTAAGCTGCGTATACATTAACAAGCAGCTTAATGCTGCGTATACATTAACAAGCGGTGCGCCCGCTGTGATTTGTACGGGTTTTCCGAGCGTGCTCGACTTGAAAATGCGTACCAACTAATGCTGGCCATACACGGTACGGTACACCAGAGAGGTCTACCTGCGCAGGTACGCCTGCGTCCGGAACGTCGATGGGAAAAGACCTGCGCAGTTTTTTGTACCCGCGCAGGCGACCGGCGCAAGATCAAAAATCAATTCTTTCGAGCGACACCGTACGGTATACCTGTGCGAATGTGCGTGTACTCCGGTCGCCTGCGCACGAAGCTGCTTCTAAATTGCTCATAGACTGTTTTTGTATCATTCATCTTTAAAATTAAAGGCCTAATAATGCCATCGCGTCATCGTTGTCAATCGATGCCATCGCAAAAAGAACTGAAGACCTCACCGGAACGTCCCCATACACGTTGCTGACGTTTGGTTCACCTGCGCAGGCAAACCTGTACAGGTAACCTGTCGGGTATACCGTAGCGTGTATGGCTCACATTAGACGAATTGCAGCATGCGCGCGCGCGTTCACCGCGTAGCGCGCTAATGTATACCCACTTTCAGACGAATAATTTAATGTGCTCTGGATGTAGATTAAAATCAATCGACTTTCTGTAATTTCTTTAGTTTCTTATCAATTTACACATGGCAAAACGCTGTAAATTTTGTAAAAGCTGAAATTTGAAACACGCATGTAGGGTGTTTAAGAAATTTCTAGTTTGAGTTCAATGTGGAATGACTTTATGCACACTACAAAAGTAACTACACACTTGTTCACTACAAATTTTGTCGTCTGACATATGTTTCGGAAACGATGATTCCATCTTCTGGGACGAAGCGTTACTAAATGAGGAGTAACTTTTCAAAACGCATTATGTCCAATTTGGGCGAAATTGAGTTTGAAGCGAATTCGGAAATGATTTCTATTGCTCTATAGCCCTATGTAAACAAAATCTTTCAAATGGCATCATGTCCCTCTGTAATTCAAATCCAAAGTATGTAAGCCGCATCGCAATGAATCATGTTTACGTTTGCATTTTTAAAACGGATAAAATATAACCAAAAACATTTTTTATCGATTTGCTCATGTTGATTAGGTTACAGGCCAACACTTACTGTGCAGAGTGTTTTCTCCAAATGTATAAAAATCGCAACAAACAGCATTATTTTCAATTCCAACCACATCAAAACGCATTAAGTCCAAACGTTTTTTACATTTTCTGTGTATATCTGATCAATATTGATTTAAAAGAGATTAGTTATTACATTTAGATGTAAATTTCTATCGAACAAACTTGACGTACTCAAATTATAAGCCAGGGTGGAAGAAAAAATCGTTTTTCGTTGATTCCCAATTAAATGATTTTTGGACTTAATGCGTTTTGAAAAGTTGCTCCTCAGATATGCTATCAATTCCTACATTCAAGTATGGGTTGACATTACACCCTTAGTCATACACCAATTAGTGAGAATAATGAGTTGTTAGTAGGGGTTAGATCATTATTGAGTAAAATATCTTTTCTCTTATACATTTCGATCCCTTCAAGTTTTCCTAGGTAGAATTCCTTGGATTCTTGCAACAATTTGACGGAATTTTCTGAAATTGAGTGACCGGTTGTTAAAACGTGATTTGCAACCGCAGATTTATCGACGTTGTTCCGAATGTGTCCCGCTCTTTATACCGTGCCACAATGTTTCTGATTGTTTGCCAGGCGTAGCACTTGTTGCAATCTGAACATTTAATTTCATATATACCCGATTTTATGTCCGGAGTTTTAACGAATGCATTACCTAGAAGATGTTTCATTTTCGTGGAAGTTTCAAAAGCCAGTTTTATATTAACCTTTTTAAAAATATTCTGGAGTATTTTGTTTGTTTACGGATGGTACGTGAAAGCTTGGAAGCCGTTTACCGTTATTATTTCTTTTGTTAGGGTTATGTTACTGAAGAGATTTTTATCTTTTTGCTTGTTGATAATTTTCTGAACTTGTTGATGACTATACCCATTTTTTTCGGCATTTTTTTTTCATTTTTGAAGTTACATTGCTTAGCGGAAAATTAAATAAGTGGTTGGCGAGGAAATGTAAGTTATCTGTTTTATGTGAGCAGGGAGTAAATGAATCAGACGAAATATAAAATATCGGAATAGGTAGGTTTTCTAAAGATGTTGAAACTGATTAAATTTGAGTTATCTCTAGATCATTTCAAATCTACGAATGGCTAGCAGCCGTCCTTTTTCATTTCGAAGCTGAACTTAATAGATAGTTATAGTTATATTTATAAACTATTCGAGATAATTCAAATTTGAAAAAGGATTCGAATAGAGGAAGACATTTCCTAGAAAAAAGTCCGAACTGCCGGAACTGTAGGACCAATATTTATAATTTTCCTAGAGGGTTGAAAATACTCCCGAAAACGGGTACTCCGGTTTGCGTAAGCCTCGACCCCTTTCACGAATAAATATTATTCAAAGTAATTAAATATAAAAATAAAAATTGAAAAAAATCGCACACCTGCAGGATAGATCAGTGAACAATAATCCGTGGTACAAAAATGTTTATCGCGACTTTTCAATTAGTTATCCTTTAAATAATTAACAATTTTTTGTAGCACGAATATTAACATTGCAAGTGTGATAATTGTTAAACTATTAATCTGATAATTTTTTTCCATTCGAGGAGCTATTATTCAAAGGTCTTGGAATAGATTTGCGTCGGAAAATTTGAAAAATTGTTAATTTTCGTTTTGTTATTGACAATTTACTTAAGTGGAAAATTATAAGCTTCAATTATGTTTTCAAAAGAAAATTTTGAATTATCTCACAAATAACGCATTTGTTTATAACAATTTTCTTAACCAATAGGAGATAATAATTATTGAAAATTATTTTTAAGTAGTTTCTGATCATAATAAAACGGATCAATCGTAATATTATAAATTGAAGCTTTATAATTTTTCAATTATCTAAATCGTTCATAACAAAACAAAAATTAATAATTTCTGAAAATTTCCAACAAGAATCTATTCAAATACCTTTGAAGAAGAGCTCCACGGAAGGTTAACATTTTCAGATTAATAGTTTAACAATTATCGTACTTGCAATGTTAATGTTCGTGCTACAAAAAATTGTTGATTAAATAACGGATAACTAATTGAAAAATCGTGATGAACATTTTTATACCACGGATTATTGTTAATTGATCTATCCTGCAGGTGCCTGAATTTTTTATTTTCATATTTAATAAGTTCAAATAATATTAATTCATCAAAGGTACAGGGGGCGAGGCTTGCGCAAGCCGGAGTAGCCGTTTTCGGGCGTATTTTCAACCCTCTAGGAAAATTATAAATATTGGTCCTCCAGTTCCGGTAATTCGGACTTTTTTCTAGGAAATGTCTTTCTCTTTTTCAATCCTTTTTCAAATTTGAATTATCTCGAATAGTTTTTGATATTGGCGAAAACCTAAACCTCCTTCTTTTTTTTTGACACCTCAAAAATAAGTTTTGACCTAAAAAGCACTTGTTGACTAGACTATAATATGATTTGACCCTCAATATTCATGAGTGAGTCGAACACGATCGTTTGATACCATTTTCGGCCAAAAAATACAAAAATACAGACTTTTGGGGAAAACATTCCGGGGAACAAGCGCGCCAGAAAAGATCTTGGTCAGGAAAGGACGTTGAATATGCTGTCCAATGTCGCGTGGGAGCAGCAAACTAAACGTTGTCCCACATTAGACAAATCCTTTTCTACTTCACCACACGGGGCGAATATTTGCCGGCGGAAACGAAATTAGAGCGACCTTTATACGTTAAACGACAAGTAAGACAGTGAATTTATAAGGGTCGTGATCTAACACCCTAGCTTTTTCATGCTAATAGCTATTCGACCACTCGAATTACCATCCAGTTCATCGGCGATGTTCTGCAAGAGGACGTCGTAGAAGGTAAGTACCTTCTCCCTCTCCTTTGGGTCCTTCCTTCTTGCTAAGATCTTCTCCATCTCGTAGACTGGCGGGACGTATTCCCTGAATTTCTCCGAAAGTTTTCTCTCCAATATTCTGAAAAATATCAAGGATATTATGGGACTTAATTAATAATTGAACATTTAATCATATTCGAAGCGCTATATACTTTGCAGCTGTAGCGGTGGACTTACTAATATCCTTATTACACTATGCCTTTTTGCACGTATGTTCTGGGGAACATCGCGTTATCATTTTTCCCAAATGTGAAATTTAATTCTGTGGTGCCGTCCGGCCGTAGCCACGATAACTTGAGAACGGAAAGAGCTAGCGACTTGAAATTTTCAGGGTAGGTGGCGCATCCCAATACGACGGACAAGTTCGTTAATGGGTATAATCGGCCCAATGGTTTCCGAGTAATAATTTTGTTTTCAACTAAAATAAATCCGATCGAATTTAAACTTGGTGAATAGTTGTAGAATATAAACCTAAGCACGTTTGTGAAATTTTGTGACAATCGTGTCACTAGAAAATTTTAAAAAAATTATTAAAAAATATTATTTATGACACGATAACCTGAGAACGGAAGGATATAGCGGCTTGAAATTTTCAGGTTAGGTTGTGCATCTGAATGCAAAATTTGATTTCGTTTATAAGCATAATCGGCCAAACGGTTTTAGAGTTATAGCCATCTGAAATTTGGTTGTTTTTTGTTCCTCATTAACTCGAAAAATGCGAAACCGATTGAATTCAAACATGGTTATTAGTTTGTAGAATGCCAAAGCGCAAATTCTTGCAGAATTTCGTGAGGATGGTATAACTAGAAAATTTCAAAAAAATTATTGAAAATAATTGAAAAAAATTCAATATATCATAAACTATTCGTCCGGCATGACTGACATTTTGGAAGAGCCTCCAGAATCTAACTCTACTGCAGAGTTCCAAGTTTGAACACGATCGGATCCATATTGTTGGAGAACCGAGCAGCCTTTTGTGAGTTGTGAAAGGTCAAAGGATGAAGAAGACCAATGTTTTGTATTCTGTGGTTTTGTCAATCGCCAAATTATAAGAATATATTCATATACCGTGGTTTGCCTTTAACTATTTAAATTCTTTTTTCAATGCTGATTTCAATGGTCTCTTTCTCACAACCAGTCCATGTTATTTTATGTCTATGGTGCAACTGGACAGCCCTGCGCGAGACCTTTTGAGATACTAAACTCCGTAGACAGTTTGGTTCCCATATTTCACCCTTGCTGAAATATCCGTGTAGAACTCCTTCACTGCCCTAATATATATCTGGCTTACAGCAATTTCTTCCAAGGTCTTCCACAATTTAGCGAGTGGTAGAATATCATAAACCTTCTGCAAGTCTACAAAAACCAAGTTTCTCTGTTCTTTTTTCCACAAGCTGCTTCAGGCAAAAAATGTTGTCAACGCATGATATTCCTGCATTGAACCCTTTCTGCTCTTCTATGACATGTATTTCATCTTTTGTTCTACCTTTTATTATTCTACCATATAATCTGGACAATGAGCTGGTAACACTGAGTCCTCGGTAATTTGGACATAAAAAAATAGTAAGAATCTCCACTTGAAATCAAAATTTCAACGGAGATTTTAGCATTCACTATTGACAAACAGAATAGCTGTCAATTGAACTTTCGCCGCCATATTGTAAAAAGTGATGGAGAGTTGATTGGCCTTTCTTTTAGGAGGTGTTCATTGAGGTAATTCCAAATAAACGGAAATAATTATAAAATGTCGGGACATTTTATTTTTGAAATTTTGATTTCAAGAGGAGATTCGTACTATATTTATGTCCAAATTACCGAGGACTCGGTTTTACCAGCATATTGTCCAGATTATATGGTAGAATAATAAAAGGTAGAACAAAAGATGAAATACATGTCATAGAAGAGCAGAAAGGGTTCAATGCAGGAATATCATGCGTTGACAACATTTTTTGCCTGAAGCAGCTAGTGGAAAAAAAAACAGAGAAACTTGGTTTTTGTAGACTTGCAGAAGGTTTATGACATTCTACCACTCGCTAAATTGTGGAAGACCTTGGAAGAAATTGCCGTAAGCCAGATATATATTAGGGCAGTGAAGGAGTTCTACACGGATATTTCAGCAAGGGTGAAATGTGGGAACCAAACTGTCTACGGAGTTTAGTATGTCAAAAGGTCTCGCGCAGGGCTGTCCGGTAGCACCATAGACATAAAATAACATGGACTTGTTGTGAGAAAGAGACCATTGAAATCAGCATTGAAAAAAGAATTTAAATAGTTAAAGGCACACCACGGTGTATGAATATATTCTTATAATTTGGCGATTGGCAAAACCACAGAAAACAAAACATTGGTTTTCTTTATCCTTTGACCTTTCTTGTATAGAATAGAATAGAATAGAATAAGAGTTTATTGAAGAATAATCTACATTAAATAAACTCTATGACACTGTAGAGTTAATTTTATAAGTATTAACTGTGCACAGTATTGAAAATATCAAGTTTCTCTATATCCGCTGAAAACTAATCCATTTTCTCATAATATGCACTCCAAAAAAAAGAAAAAAAACATAAGTTCCAAAGTAAAACACGCATGCAGGAACGGCACATCAAAGTCGATATCACTTTCCTATGTCCAAACCCATCCTTCTTCATTTTCAAGTTCGGGAAGGTTTGTGTCAAGTCCGGGTAGGTATGTGTCAAGTCCAGGTAGGTGTGTGTCAAATCCATTTTATAAATTTTTGTAAAAAAAATGGATTCAAGCCCTGTGGACAGGAGCTTTCTGGCGCTCTAGTTCAAACAGACAAATTATATCTCCGAAAGTATGGGTTTCTCAGAGTTGGGAATTAAATCATGGATTCATATGATATAACCGCATCATAAAGGAAATTCAATTCAAATAATAGTTTATTTATCAAGATTAAATGAGCAATCATGAGAATGAGAACTGCACCATGGAAGAAATCAAATTAAATCTGGCCAATTTTGCCCAATAACGAACTTAACCAAGATATTCATCTCCCTAATCTACTCTGAAAATTTCAACTACCTACCTCATTCCGTTCGAGAGTTATATCTATGTCTATGGATGAAAATCAGTCTCACTACTCTCAGATCTCTTACTAACATCATGTTCCGTTCCGAAATGTAAGACTTTTCTGAGAAATACTAATTTCGGAGCAAACAACTGAGATTTTTCTCACTTCGCTCACAATTCTTCGATTGATTAGATAATGTAATGTCACAGGAACATAAGTTGACATTAGGACAATTCATGCATAGAATTATATCATTCTGTGACATCGTTGAAATACGATTTATTATTGAAATTTTGAAAAATCATATCTCCGAAAGTATTAGCTTGTTAGAGTTAAATATGATATGAATGGATTCTTACGATAAAACTGCTTATTAAAAAAAATTTAATTTGGAATTTGTTTAGAAAAAAAAATTTTTTTTTTCCGAAACCATCTGTCGGATTTTGCCCAATAACGAACTTAGCCGAGATATTTATCCCCCAAACCTACTCTGAAAATTTAAACTCTCTAGCTCATTCCGTTCGAGAGTTATCGTGCCTACGGCCGGCCGGCCGGACCGGCCGGCCGGACAGAATGAATTTCGACCATGGATTCTTGATCAGTGAGTCGAACCAAATCGTTTAAGACCATTTTCATCGAAAAATTCGAAAATACATACATTTGGGCAAATTGATAAGCACTCAGTTCCGAGGAACTAGAGCGCCAAAAAGAATTTATTATTGACTTTGATTTATTAATTTGTGCATTTTAGTTCTATCAAAATTCATTATCCATTTTTGCGCGTATGTTCTGGGGAACATCGCGTTATAGTTTTGCCCAAATGTCTGTAACTTTCGAATTTTTTGACGAAAATGGTATCAAACGATTTAGTTCGACTCCCCAATGAAGAATTCGACGTCAAATTTGATTCTGTCCGGCCGGCCGTCCGGCCGTTGTCACGATAACTTGAGAACGAAAAAAGCTAGCGACTTAAAATTTTCAGGGTAGGTGGCGCACCCCAATAAGACGGCCCAGTGGTTTACGAGTAATAATTCTGTTTTCAACCAATATAAATTCGATCAGATTGAAACTTGGTGAGTAGTTGTAAAATATGAACCTAAGCACGTTTGTGAAATTTTGTGCGAATCGTATGGCTAGAAAATTAAAAAAAAATTATTAAAAAATATTTTTGTTGTCACGATAACTTGAGAACGGAAAGAGATAGCGGCTTGAAATTCTCAGGTTAGGATGTGCACCAGAACGCGACATTTCAGTTTGTTTATGAGCATAATCGGCCAAACGGTTTTAGAGTTATAGCCATCTGAAATTTGGTTGTTTTTTGTTCCTCATTAACTCGAAAAATACTAAACGCATTGAATTCAAACATGGTAATTTGTTGTAGAATGCCAACGTGAAAATTCTTGAAAAATTTCGTGAGGATAGTATTTGTAAAAAAAAATAAAAAAATCATTGAAAATGGAAAAAAAAATTCTATATATCAGTAACTATTCGTTTGAAATTGCTGAAATTTTGCAAGAGCCTTCATAACCTAACTCTTCTGCCAAGTTTCAAGTTTTAACACGATCGGTTGAATATTGTTGGAGATTCGAGCATTCTTGTGTGAGTTCAGTAGATGGGTGACCGTTGCCTCGATAACTTTCGAACGAAAGGAGATAGGGACTTGCAATTTTCAGGGTAGGTTGCGTATCCGAAAGGAAGAGCTGAGTTCGTTTTTGGGCATAATCGGTCAAATGGTTTCCGAGTTATACCCACCTGGAATATTATTTCCTTGATAACTCAAAAAATAAATATCCGATCGAATTGAAGCTTGGTAACTAGACGTAGAAAATCATCATAAAGACGTGTTTAAAATTTTTTAAGAACCGTACACCTAGAAAATTTGAAAAAAATGACGAAACAAAAATTTTAAGAACCGCACCCCTAAAAAATTTCAAAAAAATCACGATAAAAAAATTGGTTCAGGCACTGACGTGAAGTCAGAAGCTTTGGCGCGTATGTTCTATTGTCCATTCTTCTGTATTGGACACCCTTAATCGAATTTAACATGGTAAATTATGTTGTCCATTCTCCTGTATTGGACACTTAATTCGAATTTACCATGGTAAATTCGAATTAAGAGTGTCCAATACAGGAGAATTTACCATGGTAAATTCGAATTAAGAGTGTCCAATACAGGAGAATGGACAACATAATTTACCATGGTAAATTCGATTAAGGGTGTCCAATACAGAAGAATGGACAATAGAACATACGCGCAAAAGCTTCTGACTTCACGTCAGTGCTTGAACCAATTTTTTTAATTCTCTCCTGAATGGTCGTAATTTTTGTAATTTAGTCACTCCTTCGGGCACTAGAGGCAACAGTCGTGGAGCTATGTATGTGCAGCATCTTTGGCCAATTCTTTTTATCGATCTTGGACGTTCATAGTTTTTTTCAGCAGCTCTGGTACGACACTGGTGGTTCTTCTTTTTTATTTGAATGTTCCGCTCAAAGATGTTCATGAGAATCTTCAGTGCAAATATCTGCCTCACATCGGGTACATTGGCCAGTTCATAGAGTTGCCTGCTAGGAAAGGTTATTGTTTTGCCATGTATTATTTTGACGAAATACTTTTGAAGAACGTCCAGCCTTCTTTTGAGGCTGTCCAGTACTCCGCCCCAACCAATTACACCATACGATAACAAGGGCTGGACGAGAGCATTGTACACAATATTAAGGAGTTTATAACTACTTATATTATTTCTGATGTATTTGAATTTGTACAGCATACCACGCAGTTTTCTGGCCAAACGAATCATATGCTGATCCCATCTTAAGTGTTGGTCGATTTCAATTCCCAAATACTTCACTGTTTCTGTTCTGGGAACTATCAGCTCTTCGCTGATCTGTATGTCCCCAAGATCCTTAGCTCCAAACTAGTCGACGAGAATGATAGGTATTTAGTTTTTTTGTGGTTTAAGGTAGTTTATTCAACTGCAATCATTTATTCATTGTGTGGAAATCCCTTGTCACTGTGTTTTTCAGATCTGACCATGATTCACTCTCGTATAAAACCACAGTATCGTCAGCAAAGCCAATAACTTGCCCTTCGCTGCTTATCTCCAACAGACTATTTATGTAGATGAGGAAGAGAAGTGGTCCAAGAACTGTGCCTTGAGGGATTCCGTAATAAATTTTTTTTTTTGCCACTGAGTTTATTATTCACCATTACAACTTCACTTCGGTTTGCAAGATAACACTCTATCAGTCTATATATTCACCCACGAAATCCATAAAAATATATTTTTTCCAACAGTTTTTTGTGACTCACTGTGCCAAATGTTTTTTCCCACATTTGACATCAAAGAAATTGGCCTATAATTAATCATCTGCCTATACCCAGTTTTATGTATTGGTCTGACAATTCCAATCTTCAAAATATCAGGAAAACAACCTCTCCGAAAACACGTGTTCACCAGATAAGTCAATGGTTCAGCAATTTCATGTTTTATTTCTTTCAGCGTTTCTGCTCTTATCCCATCAAGACCAGTTGATTTCTAAGTTTTCAACTCCGATATGATCTGAATGATTTCTGTCGGTTCCACCTGAGCTAAAAAAAATGAACTATCAACTTTAAAAATATTTTCAGTGAAGTTATCGGGGCATTTTATTTTACTAGCATATATCTCGCCTAATTTGCTGTAATATTCATTGAAAGATTCGGCGATCTCATAATAATCATAAATTTTTCCCTTATCTGATGTTTGTTGGTAATTTATTTTTGTTTCAGATTTATGTTCATTACAGATATCTCTGGCACAGTCCCATAACGCCTTCGACCCTGAACTCTTTCTGATGCGACTTCGAAAGTAGTTCAATTTAGCTTCCTTTATTTTTTTTGTACGTCAATTTTGCATCTTGAATATTCATCCTTCAAACCAGAGTTTTCTCCTTTTTTTTTCAATCTACGATATAAATCATTTTTGTAATTAATTAATTTACAAATAGCAGGGGTGATCCACATCCTCCGTATTCTTTCAATTTTTTTCACGGTGACTCTAGTTGTACATGCTTTTATATATTCAGTTATAAGACCAACCAACCTATCAGCGATATTATTCACCTCATTTTGTTCATATACCCTTAGCCAGGTTTCGGTCTTTTATCTTTCTCTGAGCATACAATAATTAATATATTTCTTTTCCCTTCTGGAGTTATCATTTTTAATTTTTATCCTCAGATCTAGTCCCAAAATAACAGGGCAATGAATAATGATCCATTACAAGATACTCTAATACATCAGCATCAGCTTCGGCATCTCCATTGTTAAAACCTCTCACAAAAAAATGATCAAGACACGTCCTGCTGGACGGACGTGTTGGACGATTTATCATTGAGACAAAACCATACGATGATAAAATGTACTTATATTCCTCTACAAAATTGTCATGACTAACTAAGTCGATATTCATATCACCGGCAATAATATGTTTCATATTTAAATCTATATTTTGTAGGTATTTCCATATCTCAATGTTGAATGAAGCTAAAGGTGTTTCTGACGACCAATATATAGCGAACAACTTCAAGTTTTCTTTATTTTCTGTTTTCATATCCTCGTTTAATAAATTCATGTCATCGATTTTATGTATTTTGTATTCGAAATCTATGTTTTATTGAATGTATACTATCACACCGGCGTTTTTGTTGAATCCTCCTCCACTATAGATAATGTTATATCCCTGTATATTGAATAGCTCCGTATTCTCAACATAAAAAGTTTCTGTTAAAATTATAGCCTCATATTGCTGTTTGGACGTTTGTAGCAGCATGATCAACTCGTCGAAATTTTTTCGTATACTTCGTATATTCATTTGGAACAGCCTCAAATTATGTCTGCTAATATTTTCATTTATATCATGAACAATTTCAATAACTTCAGTATTGTATTCTTCATTCTGGTAATCTCTGATAAACTTATCCATAATTTTTTTCTCCTTTTTTTTTTTACTAGAGTTCAGACCTCATATTCTCAAACATGCGTATCGACAATTTCACATTTTTGACAGTCACATAAATTCTGCAGGAAAACAAAAGGGAAAAACATATTAGTCTACTCACAGTTTAGTCCCTGGGCAATGCTCTAGCTCGGAGTTTCATCACTTCGACTGCAACACCTTTCGTTGTTTTGTTCTTAGATGAAAAGTTTTTTTCCCAAGCAGTCAACTGCGGTGTACTCGCTCCGGATGTAGTCTCCAATTTTCTAGGGATCTTGCTGGATTAATTGGTTGTCTCCTCCTCTATGGAATCGCTACTTTCTTCTTCACAGGAACTGTGCTCTTTGTCTCTCAAAGGTGTATGGGGAGCACTATTTGATTTAACCTCTTCTTCAGTACTTTGCAGATCTTCTACTGTATATATGTTCTTTCCATAACCAAATTTTTTCCTCTGATGTATGCCTCCTGTCTTTTCTGTCTAGCGTTTTTGAGGAATGTGTTTAGGAATTTTATTTCTTCGCGTTGCTGCAGAGTGAGGTTGTTTGCTATTGAAACACCAGTTCCCTTCAGTTTCTTGGTATTTTCGAAAATGAGCTTTTTCTTTAGATCAGATACTATATAGTTCAACTTTTATGGGGCAATTTTCAGTTTTACCCAAAGGATAAAGGTCGTTTAAGTCAGATTCCTCTAATTTTACTTCCAACAGTCGTGCTAGTGCTTCGCAGACAAGTGATACAGTTATTTTGTCACCTCTCTCCCTCAGCCCAAATATAATGATGTTGTTCCTGTTCTGGCTGCGTTTTCCAAGTTCCAATTGTTCCCTCAGATGTATATTCTCTCTTTCTAAATTGTTCAATTATTTCTTCAGGCTTTGAATTTCCAAAGTAAGTCTTGCTTCGAATCCCGTGATACTGTTCTTCAATTCTTTTCTGCTATTTACTATTTCATTTAATAACTGCCTAGTTGATATTTTTGCTCCGGCCTCATCGGACACCTCACCTCGGACAATCAGTGAATGGGTGGAACCCTTTACTTGTATTATCGCCTCAACACCTGCAGGGCGGGATAAGGATTCAAGATGAGTTCCTTTATTTCCGAACGGAATTACCGATGATTATTTTTGATAGTTGTAATTATCGACCTGCTTCAAAATTTTTGATCTATAAATTTAAAGCCCTTGTTTCAACACTGGTCAATATAACCCTTTGGCACACTCCCGTTCTTTAAAATTTGGAAAATCGTTCCTTTGAGACGACTTTTAGAGGAGCACTTCAGACACGTACTTATTCAGCGGCTTGTGATACATGAATACTGTATTTTTTGGCGCTCTAGTTCCTCGGAACTGAGTGCTTATCAATTTGCCCAAATGTCTGTAATTTTCGAATTTTTCGATGAAAATGGTCTTAAACGATTTGGTTCGACTCACTGATCAAGAATCCGTGGTCGAAATTCATTCTGTCCGGCCGGTCCGGCCGGCCGTAGGCACGATAACTCTCGAACGGAATGAGCTAGACAGTTGAAATTTTCAGAGTAGGTTTCGGAGATAAATATCTCGGCTAAGTTTGTTATTGGGCAAAATCAGACAGATGGTTTAACAAAAAAAACATTTTTTTTTACAAGGAAAATTCCAAATAAAATTTTTTTATATAAGCTGTTTTACCATAAGAATCCAATTATATCATTTTTAACTCTAACAAGCTAATACTTTCGGAGATATGATTTTTCAAAATTTCAATAATAAATCGTATTTCAACGTTGTCACAGAATGATTTCATTCTATGTATGAATTGTCATAATGTCAAATGATGTTCCTGAGACATGACATTATCTAATCATTTGATGAATTGTGAGCGAAGTGAGAAAAATCTCAGTTGTTTGCTCCAAAATTAGGTTTTCTCAGAAAATTCTTACATTTCGGAACGGAACATGAAGTAAGAGATCTGAGAGTAGTGAGACTGCTTTTCATCCATAGACATAGATATAACTCTCGAACGGAATGAGGTAGGTAGTTGAAATTTTCAGAGTAGTTAGGGAGATGAATATCTCGGTTAAGTTCGTTATTGGGCAAAATTGGCCAGATTTAATTTGATTTCTTCCATGGTGCAGTTCTCATTCTCATGATTGCTCATTAAATCTTGATAAATGAACTATTATTTAAATTGAATTTCTTTTATGATGCAGTTCTATCATATGAATACATTGATATAATTCCCAACTCTCAGAAACCAATACTTTCGGAGATATAATTTGTCTGTTTTTTTATTTAATATTCGGCATCGACCTCTAGGTCATTAGCCTGTATATATACTGTATTGTTTGGTTTCGTGTATTGTGTATGTGCTTTGGCGATTTGTAGATAGAATAGCTAAAGGCGAAACAATTTCATTTAAATCCGAGACTTCCTTCTGAATATTCTGATACTTATAACTCAGATTACTGTGCTTAGGCTGGTTTTCCTGTCACGCTGACGGTCGGCGCTGATGAGTCAATATGTATGTAGCTATAGGTAGCGTTTTCGAGTCACCCAGCGCTGACGGCCGTCAGCGCTGAGCTATATACGCGCACGTACGCGCCGGCGCGTCGGCGCCGCTGACTAGCTGGCGCCGACAAGCCTCCACATTCAGTGAGCCAGAGACAATAGCATCCTTCTATTTCTTTTTGTGATCAGCGCGATACTGAAAGGATCCGAGCTGACCGATCAGCGCTGACCGTCAGCGCCGACCGTCAGCGTGACAGGAAAACCAGCCTTATAATGTGAAAATATTTCTCATAAATTTCCTTGCTGTTATTCATTCTGCTTTTTCGATATTCATTCAAAATAATCAATATTTCTATTAAAAAAATCGGAATTTTCCAATATGTGTATTTGTCCATGGTATAAAAACACCATTGTTATTATACCATTATTTGCCTTTACTTATTCTATCCTCCATAACATCTCTCTCTAATGTATTCCGCAACGAACTGTGTGATAAAGTTACGTGACGGCCAGTCCATGTTATTCCATGTCTATGGTAGCACCGACTCTGTTTAAGGTCTACCTTGCCTCGACTCTGAAACATTGGCGAAGAAAATGTCGAAGTATGGGAATTCCAATAGGAAAATAATATATACTTTTCACTCTGCACTTTGCTGACGACCTGGTCATTATAGGAAAAGATGAGGAATTAATTTATTATACACTGTGTCCGTAAAGTATGGAACAAATACATTTTAAGCTTAACAAACCATTTTAAGAAAAAATCCTGAAACATGTCGATTTTTGATTTTAATTTGCCGTATTTTAAACTAATAATCTTATATACAGGGTGAATCACTTTCGAGTAATGACGTCACCGTAATTTTTTTTAAATGAAACACTACCATTTTGTCTCAATTTTCGGATTACTCTAGCTGAGCTGATTCCAAAAATGTATCACATGTTGATTCCAATTGGTACAGGGTGGACAAAAATACAATAGTAATAAAAATGAGCTGTTTCCAAACATGTTTGGCTCTTGTGGTCTAGCAGACAGAATATCACAGACATTATTTCTTATCAATTTAAAAAAAAAACATAGTCGTCTAGTTTGTCACCGAGACCCTCTCAGGTACAAAACATTATTTTTTCTGATGAGGCCACTTTCACGATAAATGGCGAGGTTAACCGTCAGAATTGTAGATACTGGGCAAAAGAAAACCCCCACTGGATGCGTGAGCATCATACACAATACTCGCAAAAGGTAAACGTATGGGCTGGAATTGTAAGAAATCAAATCATCGGACCCTACTTTATAGAAGGTAATTTAAACGGGGCAACGTACCTTGAATTTTTGAGGGGGTATCTCATAACTACTTTACGTAAATTGTTTCCCAGCAGACGTAATCCTGGAGGTTTTGATGAAAGTTTATGGCTTCAACAGGATGGTGCACCTCCACATTATGCTGTAGATGTTAGAAGGTACCTAGATGAAATTTTTCCGAACAGGTGGATTGGTAGACGTGGAGCTACTGAATGGCCAGCGAGGTCACCAGACTTCAATCCTTTGGATTATTTTATGTGGGGCCATCTGAAGAATGTTGTTTATAAAACGAAACCAGCAAATATTGAAGAATTAAAAGAGAGAATTCGAACAGAAATAAATAATATTACTCAAGAAACCATACACAAGGTTCAACAAGAATTTGTACACCGTTTGGGTTACTGTCAAATACAGCAAGGGCTGCAGTTAAAACATTCATAAAGTCATGTCTGCTAGACATAAGTATTTTTGATAATATGTATTGTTAATTTAACTAATAAAGAATGTTACGTGTTATTTTATGAGCACACACAAAACTATTGTATTTTTGTCCACCCTGAACCAATTGGAATCAACATGTGATACATTTTTGGAATCAGCTCAGCTAGAGTAATCCGAAAATTGAGACAAAATGGTAGTGTTTCATTTAAAAAAAATGACGGTCACGTCATTACTCGAAAGTGATTCACCCTGTATATAATATTATTATTTTAAAATACGGCAAATTAAAATCAAAAATCGATGTGTTTCAGGATTTTTTCTTAAAATGGTCTGTTAAGCTAAAAATATATATATATATATATTCTTTTGAACTTGAGCATTACAATTAATTTTTCATCTAACAATAAAGCATGTGTATTTAAAAAGTGTTAGCAGAGGTTAGTGTAACGGGGTACCATATAATTTGATATATGATACTAGAGCTAAAAATGAATTTGTTCCATACTTTGCGGACACAGTGTATGTTGAGGAAATTAGATGAGGCATTTATAGAGTGGGGTATGACCATAAACGCCTCAAAAATAAAATATATTGTTGTGAATAATGGCAGGAGTGATCTTATCCTGCGAGATGAAATAATACAGGGAGTAAATGAATATGTCTATCTCGGAGTGACCCTCAAAGCAATCGGATCCAGTGGAAAGGGAAATAAAGAAAAGGGTCGCCCAAGGAAGATCAAGTACAAAACAACTGAATGGCTCACTTTAGAGTTCACATTTAAGAAATGATATTAAAAGATAAATCTACAAAACCTTGATAGGAAATATGGAGTAGTACCTTATATGGTGCCGAGGTATGGGAAATGACAACGCAACTTAAGAAAAAAATTAAAGCGATGGAGATGGGATATTGGAGGCGATGCTCTAGACCTAGACTAACGCTACATGATCGAGTCAAGGAAGAGGAGATAAGAGCTAGAGTGAGTGTTGATGCAGATATCAGAGACACAATTGAAGCAAAAACGCTACAATAGTTTGGGCAGGTGTCAAAAATGAGTGACGAGAGGGAAAGACCCAGAAGAACGTCGAGGAAAGGTGCTCAGGAAGCGATGGACAGGAGAGGTTTGCAAGACCGAGGTTGGCAGATTAAAAGTCTTTGGGGACTGAGATTCAAGAAATTATATTATTTTTTATAAAAATCCTTATTATTTTATAGAAACATTCTTCTGATAATAAAAAACCACTTTTTTATGCTTATGCTCATCTTTTGAGAAAATATAAGAAATAACGACATTTGAACGATGGTGAGAAAATGTGGACAATTGCTCAACTGCAGGAGAATTGGTTTCTAAATGCGACAGCAGAAGCCTTAAATGTCAGTAAAACTTGCATTTTCAATTTGAAGCGACGCTGGCAAGAAGGGCGCACTTAACTCCGATACGAGTTGGAATTTGAAGAATATCTGATCAAAATGAAGATAATGCGTTTATCAATTATATTAAGGAGCATCTATTCGCAACTGCTGTTGAAGTGTGTCAGTTCACTAATTTCCATCCATAAGAACAGCGCGAAATAGAAACAAGGAAGGTAACTTTAAGAACTATTCTGCTACGAAGAAGGTATTCTTAACAGAAGACCATAAAATTAAGAGATTGCAGTTCGCAACTGAATATTTAAATATGGATGACAATTTTTGGAGCTCCGTATTTTTTTTAATGAAAAAACTTTTCAATCATACATCAGTGGACAACTTCCGGTCTATAGACATCGGATTATTACGTCCACTCTGCATGATACCAATCTTGTATCATTCTATTACTATACTATTCTGCTGCGAAGAAGGCATTCTTGCCAACAGACCATAAAATGAAGAGATTGCACTTCGCAAATGAATATTTAAATATGGTGGACAATTTTTGGAGCACCGTAGTCTTTTCTGATGAGAAAACTCTTCAATCGTACAGCAGTGGACAACTTCCGGTTTATAGACCTAGAAACCGAAGGTATGCCAAGGATTATTACGTCCACATTGCATGATGAAATTCTTGTATCATGTCCACTCTATATGAAATAGTGTTCGCTTTTCAGTGAGTGCGTGGGATTGGATAAGCATCTATGGGACATGTGTCTGCTGGAAAATAGATGGGAGTTTAACATTCGAGCATTACAAAGAAATATTAGAAAATGTCATGATATCTTCGTTTACACAGGTGTTCCCTGAAAACTTTATATTTCAGCATGATAATTCTCCTATTCACACTTCGAATATAGTAAGACAATGGATACAGGAAAAAAATATAATCGTATTACCTTGGTCTGAAAAATCCCTGATATAAACCCTATGGAAAATATTTGGGGCATATGGTAAAATTAATTTATAATCTAGACCAGCACATACCCTAGAATTATGGGAATCCATAGAAAATGTTTGGGAACATATATCTAGATACGTATGATAGTGTTATCAATGAGCAGTCACCTGGAAGCTGTTATAGCAGCCAATGGTGCTGCTATAAATTATTGATTATATGGTATCAACAGATATAAAATATTTAATCTCGTTCTCATTCAGAGTTTAAATCAAGGGTCGGCAACCGGCGGACTGCGAGGTATTCGGACCGCAAGGTATCGAAAGATGTTCCTCCAAAAATTTGAACTTCATAAAATTATTGAAAAAAAATATAAAACAGATAAATATATGCCAGTGCTATGTTTGTCAAAGTTTCTAGTATTTTACACGAAATACATCGACCGGAACTTAGTCTAGATACCTACGTAATCTTTATTACAGTGTAGGCCTGGGGTCGCAGCAATTTACCCAAAGTATTCGGACTCCACTTCAAATTACTTGCCGACACCTGGTTTAAATGAATCTGCAAAGCGTTTGGGTTTGACACTTTCAAGGACTAAATATACTCTATAGAGTCATTCACTCTTCTGTACATGTATACGGTAACTATGTTACTCTGATTGCTTTTTGTGTCTGAGAGTGTTGCGGAGATATTGTAGAGCATTCATTGCGGGACCAATACCCATAAACCGGTAACTTCTTAATAATTCTGGAATTGCAATGCCCGTAGCATCAGTAATCAGGAATGATAATACGGTAGTGTCCGAATGATTAATAAGACTTCCCAGATGAACAGTGAGTGGGTAAGTTTCAAAACGCCACGCATTTTTATCAGCTTTGGTCGCACCGATGAAGCAGGAAAACTGTTTCGTTACTCAGATATTTGTTCAAATTCATTAACCCCATTGGACTCCTTCTGGTGAAGCTAAACGACACCGACCACCTCTGCGGTTAGCACCTCCACTGTACATATCTTGCGCACTGCTCTTTAATCAGCTCCTGAGTCAATGAATAAGGCAGAAAGAGTGTAGGCAAATACTGCTCTTTACTCACTACAAATATGAATGATGTGTGAACATCAATGCTTACTGACTCCCGACCCGGTGCATATTCCAACGTCATATTGCAGGTACAGCACATGGGTAGTGAACCCATCAGGTCCTCTCCTTATAGCTCTCAATTATTCTGGAAATGTGAATGACTAGTTGGTTGATATATCTTTTTCTGATGCCGACGGTAACACTAATGGGGGTTTGTCTAAGCGTTCTTTTCCCCCAGTTATACAGAATTTACCTATCTGAACGCACAACCGTGTTCTAATCTTTAAACCCGCCCATTCTCTCTGTTTAATTGAGTGTCACTTGGGTTGCCTATACAACGTACCTAAGTAAGTAGTCCTACCAACCAATTGGCAATACCTACTTCAATAGTAGCACTCTCTGCGATACGCAATGGTTATTGATTATATTAAATTGGTTCAAGCCCTGTGGACAGGAGCTTTGGCGCTCTTGTTCAAACTTTGACAAATCATATCTTCGAAAGTATTGGTAAGAGTTGGGAATTATATCAATGGATTCATATGATAGAACTTCATAATAGCAGAAATTAAATTCACACATCATAAAAGAATTTAAATTCAACAAGACTGCCAAAAATTATTAATCCAAAACCAATAGAGCAATTCTACCCAACAACGAACTAATCCGAGATATTCGTTCCTCAATTTTATGATGAACGATATATTTTTTCCTCAAATCCACTCTGAAAATTATATTATTATATCAATTGAAACTTTAGCCAATATTTTGTTTTTACTGGAGATATTCTGAACTCAATATTATTAACTTACCATTACCATTCCCATCATCATATGGATTAACCATGGGCATTAATCAAAATTTGACATATCATGTCTCAGGAAAATAAGTTGACTTGTATCAACACAGATCATATTATAATAATTCATAGATAAAATAATTATCGCATTCTGTGAAAACACAGAAGTACGATTTATTATTGAAATTTTGAAAAATCATATCTCCGAAAGTATTAGCTTGCTAGAGTTGAAAATGACATCGATGGATTCCTATGGTGAAACTGCATCTTGAAAAAAACTTATTTTGAAATTTGTAATTCAAAAAATTTTTTCGTTACTCCGAAACCATCTGACCGATTTTGCCCAATAACGAACTTAGCTGAGATATTTATGTCCCAAACCTATTTTGAAAATTTCAACTGTCTAGCTCATTCCATTCCAGAGTTATCGTGTTAACGGCCGGACGGCCGGACAGTATCGATTTCGACCACGTATTCTTGATCAGTGAGTCGAACCAAATCGACCATTTTCAGCCAAAAATTCGACATTTGGGCAAATTGATAATCACTCTGTTCCGAGGAACAAAAGCGCCAAAAACCAGAAACAGTAGGTACAAGACGGGCCTTAATAATATGAACTGAAGCTTATATTGTAAAAATTGCATAGTCGTATAAGCGGCAATGATCTCTAGGATACTAGAGGTTTGCAGGTTCGAGTCATATATGACATGTCCCAATATTAAGTTTTATTTGAAAATATTGAAGATTAGCGATGCCAAATGAAGATTGAGTAAATAAATACCCTTCTCCACCCCCAATCCATTTTGGTTCTTCGTCGCCCATGGACAGTGCAACATAAGCGAAGGCTCCCACACCTCCAGGCAAAACCCTTGTAGCTATATAGGTTCTTCCTTCTTTCTCATTTCTACCATCACTTTGTGGAACGTCATCTTTCTCTTGGAGCCATTCGGGTTCCTGTGGAATTTTACTCGTTTTACTCGTAAGAACTTCATGAACTTAACCCTCGAACTAGTAATAGTGCGACGGTTAAGTTCGTTTAGGCATTATCGGCCCAACGGTTATAATGATCTGAAATATTGTTTTTCTTCGATCGTGGGAAAAGTGACACTATTTTGACCTGTTTTCTATGCGTAAAGCTCAACATTCCAGAATAGTGGATAGTTGCTAAGCAATTAGAAAATAACAGTGCGGTAACATTCTTACCGCACTACTGTAGCGTGCGGTAATGTTACAAATGGATTTTTACAATAAAATGAAACAAAGTATGGTTTTGATTTTTATATTATTTTAATCAAAAATTGTATATTTCGTATTTTATGCATTTTAAGTAATACTATTTTATCTATATCTACTTACTTTCGTCGATAAAAAGATGTCATCTGGGGCCTCTAAAATGAATTTCTGAACTTGTTCCTGGGTTAAAATTTTGGATTTTTTCGGTTTGTATCCTATAGCTTGACGTTTTGAAAATGCTCTCAGTTTTTGGTACTGGGCAATATTAATATTATTTTTAACAGACAAAGTTGATCAAAGCATGGAATAGTGTGCCCACAACGTCGAAGATTTCATTGTTTTAGCCAATTCAGCAACATACGCTATCAGTACACTCTCAGGAAAGGATACACTGTTGTTTCTTCTGCAAAAATCCATGAAGCGTTGGTACGCAAGTTCATACTTCTCTCTGGATTTCGCCGTAAGTAAATTAAGTGAAGCCGCTATCGCGGCTTCTACTAGTTCAGGAGGCTTGCAAGTTAACAATTAATCACTATCAGTGTTCATATTTATTAATTCTTTTTTAATTCCTTATAAAATATAACGAATCAAACATAACCGACTTGAAAATGATTTTACTTTTGTCATAACAAAGTAATTTCCATGGTTACCACTTCTATATTTCAATATGAACATAGAGAAACTCACTTGATTACATCTTGAATGAAATATTTTTTAATTAATTTCTTAGATGTAAATCAACGATCGAAGAAAAAATAGTATGTATAATTCGTGGGAAAAGCATATTCCCAAACTCCTGTGTTACTCCTGTGTAATTATCACAGTCGTTTGGGAATATTATGCTTTTCCCACTAATTATACAATATACTATTCTCTACTTCAGTATCGTAATGAGTCATTCCAGCACTGTAACAGTGCAGTAATGAGTGCTGGAATGAGTTCATTCCAGAACTGTAACAGTGCTGGAATGAACTCATTCCCGCATTGTTTTTAGTAATATTTTTCGTTTTGTGGTAGTCAGCACTCACATTCGATCCTATCAAATTTCAACATACGTCAATTGACAATAATATAATCTGGATATAGTGTAATAATTATTGTTGAGAGGAAAAGTTTTATTTTCATTAAAAAATAAGGTAATATACAGATTTCCTTCTTGCTAATTTTGAATCATACATGCTATTACTTATATTAACAGGAAACTGTTTCAAATCTGATCTCCATTTCCTACGTACGATTCAAATTCCGTAATCTGTCAACTTTTGTAACTGTCACACCAACTGCCAAGATACAATACCAAAGTCACTAATATGTATAATCCGAATTTTTCATTAAATTTCAATAGTATTCTACAAAACTGGCCTGAAATAGAGAAAATATCGTCTAATACTCGTTGCAGAAGGCAATTCTAACACTCATATGTTCGAAAACTCGCTCCTTCGTCGCTCGTTTTCGAATTTCGAATTCGTGTTAATAGGAGCCCATTCTGCAACTTGTATTAGAATATACTATTCTCTATTTCAGTATCGTAATGAGTCCATTCCAGCACTAAAAACAGTGCTGGAATGAACTCATTCTCGCATTGTTTCTAGTTATATTTTTCGCTTTGTGGTAGTCAGCACTGACATTCGATCCTATCGCATTTCAACACACGTCAATTGACAATATATATAATATAATCTGTTATAGCGAAATAATTGTTGAGAGGAAAAGTTTTCATTAAAATAATAGGGTAGCTACTAGAGAGTAGAGACTTCCTTCTTGCTAATTTTGAATCATTCATGCTATTAGGAAACTATTTTAAATCTGATCTCCATGCCCTACCTACGATTCAACTTCAAATTCCGTAATCTGTCAACTTACGTAACAGCTACACCAACTACCAAGATACAATACAAAAGTCACTAGGATGTATAATCCCAATTTTATATCAAATTTCAACAGTATTTCACAAAACTTGTCTGAAATAGAGAAAATATCGTCTAATACTCGACGCAGAAGGCAATTCCAACACTCATGCTATCATATTCCGTTGCAATTCCGCATAAACCTTCAAGCCATAAATTTTCAATCGAGTACCGAATTTAAGCTCGATCAGCTTTGTATTTTTCAGCAATTATTGTGAAAATAAAATATCCAACTGGTATCTGCTTCCTCAATAACATAAAAAAATTGGTACAAGCCCTGTGAACAGGAGCTTTCTGGCGCTCTAGTTCAAACAGACAAATTATATCTCCTAAAGTATTGGTTTCTCAGAGTTGAGAATTATATCAATGTATTCTTATGATAGAACTGCATCATAAAGGAAATTCAATTCAAATAATAGTTTATTTATCAAGATTAAATGAGCAATCTGAGAATGAGAACTGCAGTCTGCACCATGCAAGAAATCAAATTAAAATAGCTGAACTGAATTTGACTCTCTCTTATAGAACAGGATGACATGTACGAGTATGAACACAGATCATATAATAAATCATAGATAGAATAATTATAGCATTCTGTGAAAACATGGAAGTACGATTCATTATTGAAATTCCGAAAATTCATATCTCCGAAAGTATTAGCTTGTTGGAGTTAAAAATAACATCAATGGATTTTTATGGTGAAACTGCATCTTAAATGAAAATTTAATTTGAAATTTGTTGCTTAAAAAAAATTTTCTTTCGTTACTCCGAAACCATTTGGCCTATTTTTCCCAATAACGAACTTAACCGATATATTCATCTCTTTAATCTACTCTGAAAACTTCAACTGCCTAGCTCATTCCGTTCGAGAGTTATTGTAGAAAAAAATTTTTAAAATTTTTTTTTACATTTTTTTGCCCATTAACGAACTCCGAGATCCGAGATATTTACGATCCAAACCCACCTTGCAAATTTCAATTCTCTAACTTCTTTCGTTCGAGAGTTATCGTGCCTACGGCCGGCCGGACCGACCGGACATAATCGATTTCGACCTCAGATTCTTGATCAGTGAGTCAAACCAACTCGTTTGAGCCCATTTTCAGCCAAAAATTCGAAAATTACAGACATTTGGGCAAATTGATAAGCACTCTGTTCCGAGGAACTAGAGCGCCAAAAATACAGATGCGATCAAATTGAAACTTGGTAATTAATTTAAGAATACTGACTTGCAAATTTTTAAAGAATTTTGTGAGGATTGTTACATGAAATAAAATTTCCAATTGACAATCAACATTATATTGATACCGCCTTATCCACAAAGCATCGTTAAGTGTATAATCCTCTGTTAAATCCTAACGGAGATTTCAGTTTCTCAATTCCCCAGTAACAAACCATACCACTTAACGAACAGTTAGTTAACGGGCCCTTAAGAATGTGAAATAGTGAACACGGCGGATAGTCTATCAGCAACATAACTTAAAGTAAATTGGCTGTAAAATTAGGTTCTGAAGGCTCTCACAATTTAAGCTATATCAGATGGATAGCTAGATATATATAGCTAGATAAATATATAATTTTTTTGATTCAATATTCACGAAACTTTCCATAAGTCTTTGTGTCGGAATGCCACAAATCGCTACCAAGTTTCAATTTGAACAGATATAGATGCACGGATAGTTTCTGAGATACATAATTTTTTTTATGTTTTATTTTTAATTTTCTAGTGACACGAAATTCTTTGACATTTGAAATCGATTAATTTCAAACTAGAATGAAACGAAAAACAAAATGGAGAACTTTCGGGTTCACAGCATTTAGGTGACTTTTTCGGAGATATCCGCGAATTAAGGTAGAAACAGACTATGCCCACGTACGCAACGTACGCAACGCATTATGATATCTGGGGGTCTATTCTCGACCATTCGCAATTTTAACGATCGGTCGCATATGCTATATATTACTATAGAGATGCGCACGATCGTGCAAATTGCGAACGGTCGAGAATAGAGCCCCTGGACCCTTGAATTTACAGGCCTAGAAATACACTACACAGACGCTATCATACGCAACGCTATCCCACGCGGCCCACGCAACGCGGTATCCGCCGATCCAGATCGACGTGGGAAGGTGGAGGGGATTGCTAGTGTGTTACTATAGAAACTTACATTTGCAATGCGTCACTTTGAATTTTGAAAAATGGGAGATGAACAATTCATTGATTTGGTTAGACGATTTGTCATTGATAATATTAAATGCATTAAATTTCGTGACACAACATTACGCAATGCAGCACAGGAAGATATAGCAAAACAACAGTGCAAGCCTGCCAAGTACCTACCTGCAACTATATTTTCCTTCAACATATTTGTATCGTATGAATTTGGTAGGTGTTGTGAGTATTTATATTCATCCACTATGTTTAATACTGAATAAATTAATATGTGTGGATACCTGTTTGTTCTTGTGGCATGGACATATCGAAGTAAAAATAAATAACAAACATAATATATCGTCCTCAATATCACTCTCAGAATCAGAAAACATACTCGTAGTACACTATAATGCACCTGAGAATTGACCACCACGTCTGATGTCAATATTAGACTACTGGCCCATGTTGAAAAAATTATGGGTCATTTGAACCACCAGGTGACCTATCTAGAACGATATAAAGGGATAAAATAATAAGATTCAGCACTATGCCGTCACTTGTAAGCTGTCCAACTGAGTGCAGGTGAGAATTCGAAAGTACAGGTAGAGTGAGTACATTTTGGTCACATATTTTTGTACGGCATTCTTACCACCGATAGATCCATGAAAAATTATAAGAAAACGCGCAGTGCCGTACAAAAATGGTGCGCCACAAAGTCGGATTTTTTTTTTATTTTCCGACAATTACCAGGGTACATTTGGTCATTTGATCTTGTACGGCATCTGTGTTATACTATTTCAATACTGCTTCTAATCCATTATTCCGCAACGCCGTACAAAAATCATGCGACAAGGGGAAAAAATCGAGGGTTGTAATCCCCTCTCTTTCCGTGGTCCAGGGGGTGATTTGAAAAAGTACGGCTTCGGTTCCAAAACGTTATCTAGCACTCAAAAGTACTATTAAAAATAATGCCGTCAAAAAATGATTGTTCATTTGAATATAAATCAATAATTAGCTTAATTTCATCGTATCCTTGATTTTTAGAGCTGTAAAGTCATTTGATCCTGTACGGGAACTTTTTTTTTAACATGATATTGTAAAATACAATTGTTATATAGTATTGCCGTTCAAAAGAAACCGTTCTAAAAAAAACTGAAATTTTGCGAATTATTGTAAAAGTTTAAATATCATAGATATATATATATATATAACCTTTATGTTAATTGCTGTAAAATCAATTTTTTAACATTTGTTTAAGGGTTAGCAGCAAGAAAGCCAGTGTAATTTAAATTTATATTGTAATGCAGTTATTGTATCAGATTTAAGGAATCAGCTACTATATAATAATAACGTAAAAGTGGTGGAGAGCTGTGCTCTGTTCCATGTTGCTGTTTGTTTCGTTGTTGGTTCCATGAGACCGTTTGCTATTAGTGATCACTAGCTGTAAGTTTTTTGTCTACCTTTTGTGGCAATGTTTTTAATTTAAGTAATTATTGTAGATCCCTGAGGATGGTGGCAATGTCCACCGAAATATAGGAAGTTGCTAAAAAGATCGTGTGACTGGCTTTCTTGCTGCTAACCCTTAAACAAATGTTAAAATATATATATATATATATATATATATATATCCTTTTGACTGAGAGTTTTATATGCAGAGGTTGGTGTAACGGGGTACCATACAATTCTGCGTATGATACAAGAGCTCAGGGAAAAACCTCAGCAAAAAACCCTGTCTCCCCGTAAGTGTTGTGATTTGTAACTATTGTTCACAAAATTTGCTGAAATTTAGAAATATTGATAGGCATTTATTTCTTCAATATGGACTCCTTCGTCAAAAAACGGAGATGTTTCTCCAAGGTACCCAAAACTCAACCTGAAAAATGAAAAGACAAGAGCAGAAAAACGAACAAACTAAAAATAATACATAACCTTTCAAAAGTCTCCTCTCACAATTATACTCTTCTGTTGGCGCATGGGATCTCTTGGAGTGAATCACCTCCACTAGTTCTCAAAGATATTGATCTTAGAAGTCCCTTCAATATTGAATTCAAAAATATAAATATAAATATCATAGATTAATGAAATATAGCAGTTTTCTACATTTTATCCCTTGTTTTAAATAGTATTAACATAGATAAATTAGGAAAAAATAATGCCGTACATTTTTATGCACACCATATCTTTTAGGCTGATGAAAGTGACGCTACAATTTTTAGGGTACTTTATGGCCATCTGATACAGTACGGCATTAACATATTTTTGAAGAGACCAATTGATAATATGAAAAAATCACTATGACATCTAACTGAACTGAAATGGTGTGTATATTATGTCCAAGAATTGAAACTGTCAATCCCAGTATCAACAGTTTTATATACTTTTTGGTTTAATATATACCTATTTCAAACCTTTTTGATACATACATATAATTGATTTGTTTCATTGTAATGATGTGAATAAATAAAACAATCATTTTTTAGAAATATTCGAAATATTTAATGATAATAAAAAAAATGGTCATTTTATAAAAAAAAAAATTTCATGAATTTGATGATGATAATAAGAAATATGGTTTTTGTTTAAATTATTCTGTATCGGAATCCGTTGCTGAGTTGTTATCGGAATCAACGTCTTCGTCGACGTCCGAATTATCTTCTCTATTATTTTCTGAAACATAAATATGTATTTTTCAAAATCAAAGTCTTAGGTACAAATTAAAGATGTAAAGATTTATTTATTCATTTACCTATGACGTCATCATCTTCTTCGCCTGATTCCTCATCCGGTTCCGTTATGTCACAGACTTTTTGGGGGCCTTCCTCGCCGTGAAACCAATCGAAATCGTACCGACCGTCATTAACAACCCATCCATAGTTTATTGGAAACAAGGTCGATGCTACTTGTTTGTAGGCATTACACCAAAACTGTGCTATGTAGGTACTTCTCTTAAGATGTTGCTCCAACTCCCGGAAACAAGGGGGAAACGACGTTGCTTCCAATTTCATAGCTGTCTTTTTGAAAGCTTCATTACTACTTTTCGGCGTATAAATCCTTTCAAATATGATACACCTTGCTTCGTTGACTGTTTTTCTTGCTTTTACGTTGTATAAAACGCATACATATTCTTGCAGGACATTGAAAGTTTGTTCTATGAGTAGTGGATCTGCAACAAACGTATTATGCCCCATTTTAATGAACGCGTCTTGGAACTTCACTGATTTCGCCAATACTTTGAATGGTCTGTTTTTACCCTTCCTATAAAATGCGGGATTGAAGTCGCATCCCGTAAAGGCATGGAAAGCAGCCAACGAAGAACAGAGATTTTCGCCCAAGTCTCTGTACACAGCACAAACGTCAATGTTTTTCACGTGGTTACCGGTTCCGAGTTGCATCCATATTTTGCGGTCGACATTGAACTGATTCTCGCCCACATTTACTAGGATTTGTTTCATATTAGATAATAATATTACGAGAATATCTGTATCGGAACACTTCATCAAAATGTTTGTATTTGACCCAACAGAGCAAACATGATACACTATTTTTGTATCAGCTTCTTCGTGAGCACTGCAGGTATACTTAACCCATATTTAACATAGTTTCTAACTAGGAACCTAGAATCACGAAAAGACTATGAAAATTTGTACAAATAAACTATCTAAATGCCGTATAAAAAAAATTTCACCTTACATTTCATTATATAGATTTTTTCTTTTTGATTTTTTCTATTTCAGTTTTTTTCCCCTTTGAACCAACGAAAATGTACGGCATATGAAAAAATATTATCTATGCATAAAATACTTTCAAAATAAATTAATTTCATGTTGTGTCGAATCACCCCCTGGACCACGAAAAGAGAGGGGATTACAACCCTCGATTTTTTCCCTTGTCGCATGATTTTTGTACGGCGTTGCGGAATAATGGATTAGAAGCAGTATTGAAATAGTATAACACAGATGCCGTACAAGATCAAATGTACCCTGGTAATTGTCGGAAAATAAAAAAAAATCCGACTTTGTGGCGCACCATTTTTGTACGGCACTGCGCGTTTTCTTATAATTTTTCATGGATCTATCGGTGGTAAGAATGCCGTTCAAAAATATGTGACCAAAATGTACTCACTCTACCTGTACTTTCGAATTCTCACCTGCACTCAGTTGGACAGCTTACAAGTGACGGCATAGTGCTGAATCTTATTATTTTAGCCCTTTATATCGTTCTAGATAGGTCACCTGGTGGTTCAAATGACCCATAATTTTTTCAACATGGGCCAGTAGTCTATATGCGTTGCATACGTGGGACAAGTGTGCACACAAGCTCTCTCACGTTGCGTCGCATACATTGCGTACGTGTGCATAGTCTGTTTCTACCTTTATTCTACTAAATTTATCGTTTTAGTTCACGATGGAACTGCGAATGAATGAGGTCACAGCGAACAAATATTCAAAAATAATAATGTATGAATAAATGGGAATATACAATGGTTATGGATAAGTATTGCAACGTCTTGCACGCCTATGCTATTCATTTCCTTTTGAAACGCCACTGGTAATCATGGAATGCACATTGACGGACTGTCAACTTATGTCAGGTTATTTCTCTTCTATGAGCTTCGTATCTGCGTGATGTAAGGAAGTTGATTTGACTTTCCTTTTCCGGCTTTTCTCTGAAGGAGAAATCATCTTTCGTATATCTTTAGAATTTTTATCTGAATTCATAGAGTATTCCCTGTGGAATTTCCAAGTTTTAGTTTGGGAGATAAATAATATTTATTCTCGCTCCTTGGTTGGGACCACATTTGTTACACTCCTTGGTTGGGATCACATTTATTACACTCCTTGGTTGGGACCACATTTGTTACACTCCTTGGTTGGGGCCACATTTGTTACAGTCCTTGGTTGGGTCCACATTGTTTGCACCGAAATACAATCATTTGCTGAAGCTTGACTTGAACCAAAATACAATCATTTGCTTAAGCTTGACTTGAACTGAAATACAATCATTGGCTGAAGCTGAAGTAATTTTTGGCTGTTACGTTTGCCTGTACCTACATTTGCTTGGAAGTTAACTTATGGTGAAGGAGCTGGAAGCACGCCTGAAGTACATTCGAAGCTGACTTGAGGGTATATTCCGTTACCGAGAACATCTGACACCACAGAAAACATCATATTGCATTGGAAGTGGAACCATGATTTGAACCTTTCTTTTAAGATAAGTAGTTATAAGTTTGTGTAATTTGAGAGATTGTGATTGGAACTGTAAATTAAGATTTGTACCTACACCTTGTTCTGTCTATAATATATTGTTGAAAACCTGACTAGGAATTTTGTTGCTGGGGTTATCAAACCTCCCATGACAAATTAGTATTAGAGTCTCATGCTCAAATACTCCTTGGGTAAAAGTTAACGTAACAGTATTACGAAAAATCTTCGCTTATATTCGCTGGTTTTCATTCGAATTTCATAATTGACCTATTATATCGTATACAAATTGCACATAATATGCCTTATACACTTTAGGTTTATGATATACATCTTATAAATGATAAGATATACCGTGGTTTGCGTAAAAAGTAGTGGACATTTTTGTGCGCATATTCTGGGGAACATGGCATTTGCTATGTAATTTTCGAATTTTTTGCCGAAAATGGTCTCAAACGATTAGGTTCAACTCACTGATGAATAATTCGAGGTCAAAGTTGATTCTATTGTAGTTCTATTGGATTCTGTCTGGCCAGCCGGCCGTTGCCACGATAACTTGAACGGAAAAAGATAGGGACTTGAAATTTTTAGCATAGGTGGCGCATCAAAATAAACAGACAAGTTCGTTAATGGGCATAATCGGCCCAACGGTTTCCGAGTAATAATTTTGTCATGAACCAATACAGATCCGAGCGAATTGAAACTGGATAGCTAGTTGCAGAATAGTGATACAAAGACGTTTGTGAAATTTTAGATAATCGTGTCACTAGAAAATTTCAAAAAAATTGAACCTGAGAATGAATAGAAATGGCTGAATGTGACATTTGGGTTTGTTCATAGGCATAATCGGCCAAACGGTTTTGGGGTTATACCCATCTGAAATTTGGTTGTTATTTCCTCAATAACTCGAAAATACGGATCCCATCCTATTCAAACATGAAAGTTTGTTTGTAGAATGCCGACGCGAAAATTCTTGCAGCATTTCGTGAGGATCGTATCACTGGGAAATTCTAAAAAAAATCATTGAAAAAAATTCTATACATAAGAAACTTTTCGACCGCCATCACTGACATTTTGCGAGAGACTTCAAAACCTAACTCTACTGCCAAGTTCCGAGTTTGAACACGATCGGATCATAGAATAACATGGACTGGCCCTCACGTAACTTCATCACACAGTTCGTTGCGGAATACATTAGAGAGAGAGAGAGAGAGATGTTATGAAAGATAGAATAAGTAAAGGCAAACAATGGTATAAAAACAATGGTGTTTTTATACCATGGGCAAATACACAAATTAGAAATATTGTCAGAATATTCAGAAACGAGTCTCGGATTTAAATGAAAATATTTTGCCTTTAACTATTTTGTCTACAAATCACCAAAACACATACACAATACACGAAAACAAATAATCTTATGTATAAAAATTGGTTCAAGCACTGACGTGAAGTCAGAAGCTTTTGCGCGTATGTTCTATTGTCCATTCTTCTGTATTGGACACCCTTAATCGAATTTACCATGGTAAATTATGTTGTCCATTCTCCTGTATTGGACACTCTTAATTCGAATTTACCATGGTAAATTCGAATTAAATTATGTTGTCCATTCTCCTGTATTGGACACACTTTATACGAATTTACCATGGTAAATTCGAATTAAGTGTCCAATACAGGAGAATGGACAACATAATTTACCATGGTAAATTCGATTAAGGGTGTCCAATACAGAAGAATGGACAATAGAATATACGCGCAAAAGCTTCTGACTTCACGTCAGTGCTTGAAACATTATTTTTTTCGTGATTTTTTTGAAATTTTTTAGGGGTGCGGTTCTTAAAATTTTTTTTTCGTCATTTTTTTCAAATTTTCTAGGGGTACGGTTCTTACAAAATTTTAAACACGTCTTTCTGATGATTTTCTATTACTAGTTACCAAGCTTCAATTCGATCGAATATTTATTTTTTGAGTTATCAAGGAAATAATATTCCAGGTGGGTATAACTCGGAAACCGTTTGACCGATTATGCCCAAAAACGAACTCAACTCTCCCTTTCGGATACACAACCTACCCTGAAAATTGCAAGTCCCTATCTCCTTTCATTCGAAAGTTATCGAGGCAACGGTCACCCATCTACTGAACTCACACAAGAATGCTCGAATCTCCAACAATATTCAACCGATCGTGTTAAAACTTGAAACTTGGCAGTAGAGTTAGGTTATGAAGGCTCTTGCAAAATTTCAGCCATTTCAAACGAATAGTTACTGATATATAGCATTTTTTTTCAATTTTCAATGATTAGTGAAAATTTTTTACAAATAATATCCTCACCAAATTTTGCAAGAATTTTTGCGTTGGCATTCTACAACTGATTACCATGTTTTAGTATCGGTTTAGTATTTTTCGAGTTAATGAGGAACAAAAAACAACCAACAAAAAACAAACTGAAATGTCGCGTTTTGGAACACATCCTAACCTGAAAACTTCAAGCCGCTAACTCTTTCCGTTCTCAAGTTATCATGACAACAAAAATATTTTTTAATAATTTTTTTTAAATTTTCTAGACATACGATTCGCACAAAATTTCACAAACGTGCTTACGTTCATATTCTACAACTACTCACCAAGTTTCAATTCGATCGGATTTATATTGGTTGAAAACAAAATCATTACTCGGAAACCACTGGGCCGATCATACCCATTAACGCACTTGTCCGTCGTATTGGGATGCGCCAACCACCCTGAAAAGTCGCTAGCTCTTTTTGTTCTCAAGTTATCGTGGCAACGGCCGGACGGCCGGCCGGACAGAATCAAATTTGACGTCGAATTCTTCATTGGGGAGTCGAACTAAATCGTTTGAGACCATTTTCGTCAAAAAATTCGAAAGTTACAGACATTTCGGCAAAACTATAACGCGATGTTCCCCAGAACATACGCGCAAAAATGAATCGCAAAATGTGTTGGTAAGCGCATAACTCAACAGTGCCTATACCAATTTTGCTAATTCTTTTTTTAAATGTTCGTTGAAGTCCAAGGATGGTTTTTACGGGGAAAAATTTCAAATAATTGCCGTGAAAACCCTAAAAACAGCCCTTTTCTTTTTTCCATACAAACGTTTTCTAACTAAAATGTAGAGTCAATTTGAACACTATGGCTATTCAATAAAGTTGACGTTGTGGTTGGAGTTGTAGTTGGATTGGAGTTGGAGGTGGAGATGGAGGTGGAGTTGGAGTTTGAGTTGGCGTTGAAGTTGGCGTTGTGGTTGGCGTTAGGATTGGAGTTGGCGTTGTAGTTGGGGTAAGAGTTGGTGTTGGAGTTGGCGTTGGGGTTGGAGTTGAAGTTGAAGTTGGAGTAGGCATTGGGGTTGGCGTTGGTTATGGAGATGGCGTTGTAGTTGGAGTTGTAGTTGGATTGGAGTTGGAGGTGGAGATGGAGGTGGAAATGGAGTTGGAGTTTGAGTTGGCGTTGGGGTTGAAGTTGAAGTTGGAGTAGGCATTGTGGTTGGCGTTGGTTTTGGAGTTGGCGTTGTAGTTGGATTGGAGTTGGAGGTGGATATGGAGGTGGAAATGGAGATGGAGGTGGAAATGGAGTTGGAGTTTGAGTTGGCGTTGAAGTTGGCGTTGGGGTTGGCGTTAGGAATGGAGTTGGCGTTATAGTTGGGGTTAGAGTTGGTTTTGGAGTTGGCATTGAAGTTAGTGTTGGGGTTGGAGTTGACGTTAGCGTTACAAAATACATACAACCCTAAATTTTCAGCCTTCTATCACCAACCCCTATTTTTTAATAGTCATTTTAGGAATTAATCAGAGTTGGAGTTGGATTTGGACTTGGACTTGGACTTGTACTTGGCCTTGGACTTGGACTTGGAATTGGACTATTCTGTCTTTTTTCAATGATGATATCAATGGTCTCTTTCTCAGAACCAGTCCATGTTATTTTATGTCTATGGATCGGATCCATATTGTTGGAGTTCCGAGCAGCCTTGGATAACTTTCGAATGACAAGGAATAGATACTTGAAAAATATCCACTCGAAGACATGTCAGAAATTTTGCGAGGACTGTACCACAGTAAAATTCTGAGGGTAGGTTGCGCGTCCGAATGCGATATTTAAGTTCGTTAATTGGTATAATTGGCCAGATGGTTTTGGATTTAAACTCATCTGAAATTTCATTTTTATTTCCTCTATAACTTAAAATATACAAATCTGATCCAATTAACACACGGTGATTACTTGTAGAACGCTGACCCACAAATTTATGCGGAATTTCGTGAATAACGTATCCTGTAATTACTTGAGGTGTGAGTTTTTCGTATTTCAATTCCAATCGAACATTTTATGTCTGAATTAAAAATTCTGTGATCATAGACGTTTCACTCGTTACTGAAGTAGGTATGTCATTAAAATGGTATGAAATGTATTCATATATTATAAACGCCGAGAAAACGGTATATATCGATGCTACATTCGATTAAGAGAGTCCAATAGAGGCTCGAATAGAGGTGAGTACACAATAAAATATGCGCGCAAAAGCCCCTGACTTCACGTCTGTGCTTGAACCAATTTTTGTAGTTTGTTGCAATAATTTTTCTGTTCAACCCCTATTCTGCGGGTGTAGGTGATTCTCTATAGGCTGTATGCGAATCAAAAAATTACCCAACATTTTAAAACCTAGAGGCAAGTCCTAAATGAGACAATTACTAATTTAATGCTTGTGGCTTTCACTTGATGTAAATCCAAATTAACTCAATGAAAAATTATATACGATTTACACTTATTTATTCAATATTGTGACGCGTTTCGTCGACACAGCGACTTCATCAGACTACATCTACTAAATTATTTACAAGTTATTATCTCCCTATACCTAGATGACATGGACACAGAATCATTTAAAACTATTTACATGAGAAACTTATTTAAAACAAATTACATAACAGAATTATTTGAAACTAAATACATGAGATTACACTGCTGGTTTCTTTGTACACATTAACAATAATTCATTCCTAATGCTTTTATAAATTGATTCTCTATTTGAATAGATTGAGTAACGGTGAAAAATTTAGATCCAATTGTTCATTAACTAAATTACCCGTATGTTTTTCCCTATTTATTCCCACCATTTCCCAGTAACCGCACCTTTATTCAAATTGTGTAGAATTTTGAAATCCGGGTTAAACTTATGTCCTTCTGCTAATAAATGATTCGAATAATTTGAATTAATTTTGTTGTTTTTGTAGCTGTGATGATGTTCCTTTATTCTCATGCCAAATTTTCTCCCATTTTTTGGCGCTCTAGTTCCTCGGAACTGAGTGCTTATCAATTTGCCCAAATGTCTGATTTTTGGAATATTTCGATGAAAATGGTCTTAAACGATTTGGTTCGACTCACTGATCAAGAATCCGTGGTCGGAATTCATTCTGTCCAGCCGGTCCGGCCGGCCGGCCGGCCGTAAGCACGATAACTCTCGAACGGAATGAGCTAGAGAGTTGAAATTTTCAGAGTAGGTTTGGGGGATGAATATCTCGGCTAAGTTCGTAATTGGGCAAAATCGGACAGATGGTTTCGGAGTAACAAAAAAAAAAATTTTTTTTTACGAAACAAATTCCAAATCAAATTTTTTTTAATAAGCAGTTTTATCATAAGAATCCATTCATATCATTTTCAACTCTAACAAGCTAATACTTTTGGAGATATGATTTTTCAAAATTTCAATAATAAATCGTATTTCAACGTTGTCACAGAATGATATTAGTCTATGTATGAATATGAATTGTCATAATGTCAAATGATGTTCCTGAGACATTATCTAATCAGTCGAAGAATTGTGAGCGAAGTGAGAAAAATCTCAGTTGTTTGCTCCCAAATTAGTTTTTCTCAGAAAATTCTTACATTTCGGAACTGAACATGAAGTAAGAGATCTGAGAGTAGTGAGACTGCTTTTCATCCATAGACATAGATATAACTCTCGAACGGAATGAGGTAGGTAGTTGAAATTTTCAGAGTAGTTTAGGGAGATGAATATCTCGGTTAAGTTCGTTATTGGGCAAAATTGGCCAGATTTAATTTGATTTCTTCCATGGTGCTTTTCTCATTCTCATGATTGCTCATTTAATCTTGATAAATAAACTATTATTTGAATTGAATTTCCTTTAGGATGCAGTTCTATTATATGAATACATTGATATAATTCCCAACTCTGAGAAACCAATACTTTCGGAGATATAATTTGTCTGTTTGAACTAGAGCGCCATAAAGCTCCTGTCCACAGGGCTTGAACCCATTTTTTCTATATATGATTTGTCACAACTTCCGCAATTTAATTGATTTACACCGGATTCATCTATTTTATTCCTTTTCGATTTATTGTTCTTTATAAGTTTTGCGAGGTTATTGTTTGTCCGGAATGAGATATTAACCTGCTGGTTTTGAAGAAACCGTTTGTTGACTCGGTGTACCAAAATATGTTTAGCTATTGAATATTTTATTTTTATCCTTAATTTCTGGAAATACTAAACTAATTGTTTTTCTAAATTCTAAATTTTTTCGTCAACATTTTTCTTGATAATTCTGTGTTATATCCATTGTTGACCGCTATTTGTTCGATAATTTCTAATTCTGTACCATAATTTTCTTCGAATAAAGGTATATTAATTAGCCGGTGTAACATACTATACTATACTATGAAATGCCGCGACTTTATGTTAGAATTCCATAGTATGTTGCACCGGCTAATTAATATACCTTTATCCGAAGAAAATTATGGTACATAATTAGAAATTATCGAACAAATAGCGGTCAACAATGGATATAACACAGAATTAATCAGAAAAATGTTGACGAAAAAACAATTTAGAAAAACAATTAGTTTAGTATTTCTAGAAATTAAGGATAAAAATAAAATATTCAATAGCCTAACATATTTTGGTACACCGAGTCAACAACTTAAAAGGTTTCTTCAAAACCAACAGGTGAATATCTCATTCCGGAAAAATAATAACCTCGCAAAACTCATAAAGAACAATAAATCGAAAAGGAATAAAGAAGATAAAACCGGTGTTTATCAATTAAATTGCGGGAGTAGTGACAAATCATATATAGTAAAAACTGGTAGGAATTTTGGCATAAGAATAAAGGAACATCATCACAGCTACAAAAATAACAAAATTAACAAATTCTTCAAGTATGTTCGTCAGTCATTCAATAGCACTGTCTCTGTTCCTGTCATACGTGGTAGTGATAATATGATATGTGATGATCCTGAGGTTGCAGCTAACACCTTTGCTGATACATTTGCAGATGCCTTTTCGAGTGAGCCGGATGGACCTTTACCACGAGCTTTAACTGCAAGAGTTGACCAATCTCTTGACCACGTTGTTATAACCCCTGAACTGGTGAGGGAAGCTATCGGGTCCCTCAGGGCCGGCACGTCACCGGGATTGGATGGTCTTCCATTGAGACTTTTCAAGAGCTGCGTGGGTTCTCTTATGTATCCTCTTTCTGAATTAATGAAGTCTTCACTCAGAACTCATTGTTTACCAAGCTGCTGGAAGATCGCCTCAGTAACGCCGATATTCAAGAAAGGAGATCGACTATCTGCCGAAAACTACAGACCTGTATCCTTAACATCTATCGTTGTCAAAATAATGGAGAAAATTATCTCAAAGACACTGTTCTCGTTCCTCCTTTCGAACAATGTTTTACCTGATGGTCAGCATGGATTTATCCCTGGCAGGTCTATCATCACTTGTCTGCTTCAGTGTATCGACATATGGACCAAGGCTATTGATAGAGGAGAACCAGTTGATGTTGTCTATCTTGACTTCGCTCGTGCCTTCGACCGGGTTCCCCTCAGGCGATTGCTGTACAAGCTGCAGCATATGGGTGTTCGTGGTGGTTTGATTACATGGATCGGCGAATTTTTATCTGATAGAAGCTATTCTGTCAGGGTGGGCTCGGCCAGATCATCTATGAGGGGAGTCCTGAGTGGCGTGCCTCAAGGTTCTGTCCTGGGTCCTCTGCTGTTCCTCGCCTATATTTCGGATTTGCCATCCTCGTTCCGTTCATACTGTTTCTCCTATGCCGATGACACCAAATTATTTAACTACCCCTTAAATCACCATTTCACCCTACAGGAGGATCTCGACTCGCTGGCAAGGTGGTGCGAGGCTTGGTTGATCCCATTGAACATCGAGAAGTGCAAAGTTCTGCATTTGGGAAAAGGAAATCCGGGACGGTCATACTTTATCGCGGGGGTAAAGCTTGACAGAGTTTCTACACACAACGATCTGGGTGTTATTATGACGGAGGATCTGACTTGGAGTCACCATGTTGCATACTGCACGGGTAAGGCAAGGAAGCTGCTTTATTTGTTTGGAAGATCTTTTGCTGGTTGCGATCCCTCTACTGCAGCACAATTGTATAAAACCTATATTCGACCGGTTCTAGAGTTTGCCGGCCCTGTCTGGCATCCGTGGCTTATCGGGGATATGAACCTTCTGGAGTCCATTCAGCGAAGGGCTACTCGAATACCATATGGTCTAGTGCGTCCGGAATATGAAAGTAGGATGGTTCTTATGAATCTTACTTCGTTCTCACAGAGAAGGTTAAGAGGTGATCTAATCATTGTCTATAGGTCCTTTCATCATCTGTTCAGCTGCGATCTCGAATACCTTTTCAAGAGGAACACGAATAATCTGAGAGGTCATGAACTCAAACTCGCAAAAGAAAGATTCCACACTACCACCAGACAGAATTTCATTTCCAACAGAGTGTTCGAGGATTGGAATAGATTGCCAGCCGATATTGTGTGTGCACCCAGTGTGAATGGTTTCAAGAACAGATTGGATAGTTGGTCATCTCGGGATCCTGTTGGATTGTGAATGTGCATTGTGTTTTGTTTCATGCTTTTGGACAATGCGAACAATATTTTTCTTATTTTTTTTTTTAGCTGCGATATGAGATACTTTCTGTTAGAGTTTATAGGCTTGCCTCAACTCTGTAATTGTTTTAATAATAATGATAATAATAATAATTCAAATTATTCCAATCATTTAGTAGCAGAAGGACATAAGTTTAACCCGGATTTTAAAATTCTACACAATTTGAATAAAGGTGCGCAGCTCAATTACTGGGAAATGGTGGTAATAAATAGGGAAAAACATACGGGTAATTTAGTTAATGAAGAATTAGATCAAAATTTTTCACCGTTACTCAATCTATTCAAATAGAGAATCAATTCATAAAAGCATTCTTCTTCTTCTTCTTTTAACAGCCCTTCGCAGTCCACTCCTGGACATAAGCCTCCCCTGCCAGTTTCCATGCCTTCTTGTCGTGTGCTATGTGATGCCAAGCTCTACCAACTCTTTCCTTGATATCATCTATCCAACGTCTTTGTGGTCTGCCAACACCTCTTCTGTGCAGTCGTGGTCTCCACTGAATAATGCGTTTTGTCCACCTCGATTCATCCTGACGGGCGACATGTCCAACCCAGCTCCACTTTAACTGGGCTATACGTGTTATAACATCCTCGACTCCAGTTCTCTGTCTTATTTCCACGTTGGTAATATGACTTATTCCTACCATCATTCTTTCGATAGCCCGCTGCGTTGTTCTAAGTTTATTGGCTGATTTGATAGTAAGCGTAGATGTTTCCATTCCGTAAGTCATGACGGGGAGTATACAGGTATTGAACACTTTTCTTTTCAAGTTTATTGGTTAATTTTTATCTTTTAGTATGTGTGATAGTTTACCTGTAGCTGCCCACGTTTGTCGGATTCGCCTGTTGATCTTGGCGTTTTGATTCTCCTTACCCAATTTAATAATATGTCCCAGGAAGACATAGTCTTCAACCTTCTCTATGACTTGATTGTCGAGGCGTATTACAGTATTATCAACTGCAGTCATGATTTTTGTCTTACTTAGGTTCATGGTCAGCCCTATTTTCTCTGATGCCACCTTGAAGTCCCGCAACATTTCCTGCAATTCATCAACATCCTGGCTAATGAGCACAACATCATCCGCAAAGCGGAGATGGCTTAGATATTTCCCGTCAATTCGTATGCCTTTTTTGTCCCATTCCAGTGTCTTAAAAACGTCTTCCAATGCAAGAGTAAACAATTTTGGGGAGATGGTGTCACCCTGCCTAACTCCCCTCCTTATTGTGATTTTATTAGTTTCCATATTTTCTGCTATTTTTATTATTGACGTTGCGTTGTTATAAATATATTTCAATAGATCTTTATACCTGGAATCAACTCTTGCATTGTTTAGGGCCTCGAAGATAGCCCACAGTTCCACGAAATGGAACGCCTTATTATAGTCAACGAAAGCAAGGTGTAATGGTTCATTATATTCGTAGCATTTTTCCACTAATGATCGGACTGACTGAATATGCTCGATTGTACTGAAGCCTTTACGGAATCCAGCCTGCTCAGAAGGCTGGTAGTCATCCAATTTTTTGGTAAGCCTGTTTGTTATAATCCTTGTAAGCAACTTATATGCATGTGGAAGTAGACTTATCGGTCGATAATTATCTATTTTCATCTTATCACCTTTTTTGTGTAATAGAATCACCTGAGCATTTTGCCATGTTTCTGGAATAATACCTTGCATCAGGCATTTGTTGAGGAGGATTTTAATTGACTCAATCGTGGCAGTTCCGCCCAGCTTCATCATTTCACTTGTAATACCATCATCTCCTGGCATTTTCCCATTCTTCATCTGCGATAGTGCTAACTGTATTTCCTCCAAGGTGATGCCAGGTAGTTCTTCGGATCCGACATTGAGAATTTTCCTGTTGTCTGCCTCTGGTGGTCTTGGAATCGCTTCCTGGTATAACGCACTGTAGAAATTCTCGGTAATATTTACTAGCTCACTTTTTTCTTCTATGACGTTTCCGTTGGCGTCCTTTAATTGATGTATTCTTGATCGCCCTTTTGTGTTAATCGTCTTGAGAACTTTCATATTTTTATTGTTTTCAATAACTACCTTCACCGATTCTGTGTTGTAATGTCTCAGATCATCTCTGGTTTTCTTCTTTAAAACTTATTTAGTTCCTTGTATTCAGTGGTGTTTTTATTCATTCCTCTTCTTTTGTCCATAAGTTTTCTTGTTTCCTCACTAATTTTTGTTTGGGTGGGTTTTCTAGATGTGGAACATGTCTTCTTTACTGCTGCCCTAATATCCGTTCTTATGGTAGTTTCTAGCCTATTTATGTCCATTTGATCTAATAGTTCCCTGTTTGATAATTTCCTCTCCAGATAACTTTGGTATTTCTGAACATTTTCCTGAATTACCTCTCCCATGGGAAATCTCTGGTCTCTAATTAATTTCTTGCGTTCTGATTTGGAGTTGATTTCAACTTTCGCTCTTATTAACCTGTGGTCGCTACCGGTGTTAAAATGGTTTAAGACTGAAACATCCTTCACTGCGTGTTTTTGATTGGTTAATATATAGTCTATCTCATTTTTAGTATTTAAATCTGGGCTAATCCATGTCCATCTTCTCTTAGTTTGTTTCTTGAAGAAGGTGTTCATACAGTATATTTTTTCTCTATCAAGATAGTGCATTAATCTTTCACCTCGTTCATTGATTAAACCGAGGCCAAAGTTACCAACATATTTGCTGTTGTTTCCATTTTCTGTTTTTACTCCTAACTTGGCGTTAAAGTCGCCTATAATAAACTTGTAGTGTGCTTTTTCCGATGTCATAGCTCTCGAAATATCCTCATAAAAACTTTCAATATCTTCATCTGGTGCAGAACTTGTGGGAGCATATACCTGAATAATCTGAAGGCTATATCTTTCAGATATTTTGAGTACTATATATATAAAGCTGTGCGATATTGACCTCATTTTGGTGACAAGATGTTTCATATTTTTATTTATCAAGATCGCAACTCCGCCTATGTGTGAGTCTTCATCCTTATTATTCTGATATAAAAGATGTTGTGATTTCAGTTCAGTACATTTTTCTCCACGTAATCGTGTTTCACTCAAACCCAGGATATTCCATCTGATATGATTTAATTCTTCCTGCAGTTCTTCTAAGTGCTCATTTAATCTCATCGTTCGCGTATTATATGCAGCAATGTGAAGTTTGAACTTCATTTTAGCTTTTGATGTGGGTTGGATTCGCGAATTTTTGCCTCCCCCAGAATCCTCGAGGCTGACCTTCATGAAGGTGTGGGATTTGCCAATTTCTGATCCACCCACCTGGGGTACACTTCCGTTTGTTTTCAAATTCGCCATGGTTTGAAGGGGGTATATAGCCTTAATTCTCCACGTTGGCTAAACGGCTTGGAGAATGGTTATGGGACAGGATTGACGGGAAGGTGTACTTATTAAAGTGATGGGAAGTTTGGTTAGGACATGGTTTCTCCCAGTACGCTGGTTTGGGAGATAACCAAGGCTCGCGTAGGCAGGGGCAAGTCCCTGAAGTAGAGCTATCCTTTACCGGGATCGTAATGAAGTCTCTACCCGCTACCAGCATTAGGAATGAATTATTTTTAATGTGTACAAAGAAACCAGCAGTGTAATATCATGTATTTAGTTTTAAATAATTCTATTATGTAATTTGTTTTTAAATAAGTTCCTCATGTAATTAGTTTTAAATGATTCTTTGTCCATGTCATCTAGGTGTAGGGAGATAATAACTATTTTTTTTTTTAATTTAATGCTTGTGGCTTTCACTTGATGCAAATCCATATTAACTCAATGAAAAATTATATACGATTTACACTTATTTATTCAATATTGTGACGCGTTTCGTCGTCAGTATGATGTAGTCTGATGAAGTCGCTGTGTCAACGAAACGCGTCACAATATTGAATAAATAAGTGTAAATCGTATATAATTATTCATTGAGATAATAACTTGTTAAGAATTTAGTATGATGTAGTCTGATGAAGTCGCTGTGTCGACGTAACGCGTCACAATATTGAATAAATAAGTGTAAATCGTATATAATTTTTCATTGAGTGAGACAATTACCTTGCACGATTCTGAAATTGGTTCGAAAACATCATAGGCATCGGATATGTCTATTTCACCAGGAACCAACCGGAATGGACCTTCTAAAACGTTATTCTGCATGCACACCAAAAGTTGCGTCAAGTATATATTTCTGCATCTTTTACTGTCAACACCTTCACATTTCTCTCCCAGAAGTTTATAGAGCCATTGCTGGAAGAAGATATCTTTACCAAAAATTCTCACGGATAACCCTCGTATCTCCTGTACTAACTTGGCATCTCGTCTTCACCTCTTCGTCTTTGATTCTATGGAAAAATGTACTGGTGAAACCGCAGTAGAAGAGGAAGTCTTGATCCAATTTTGCTTCGGGTTCCATTTCAACTTATGATTTGAAGTTACCGTTTCAGAAACTGTAAATATGACATTTTGGGAATAGAAACAACCTGCTAGATTAATTTAGGCTTCATGCTTCAATGAAGGCAGATGTATCAATTCTATGGATCCTTCAATTCAATTTTCCAAACAAAATGAATTCTATGTTCAAAGCCAGTTCATTTTTGACCCAACTATCGAATACCATCTATAATGAAAGGAATTTTAAGGTGAATAAAAGTTTTGTGAAACTTAATACAATATACACAGATTTTTCACAGCTGAGTTAAAAGAGATTTTTTATAATTAATTGGTCAGAATAATAATTTTCCACTTTGAACCTCTAAACACGAAACACAAACTTCAATTATAGAAATTTCTGATATTTTATTCTGAAATAGATCACTGCCAACACTCTATGGTCCACGAAGGAATCACCTGGTTGGGAGACAAATAAACGCTTAGAAGATGATCTATTGAATTTAATCGGGGACTCGCAGATACATCCAATGAGCAAGTCTGTTTCAATAATTCATATTGTATCATAGTTTATATAATTATTGGATTTTTTCAATTTATATTTATAAAAATTATATTAATGCTTCAACTGACAGATCATTTTTATATTTTTGCGCGTATGTTCTGGGGAACATCGCGTTACAGTTTTGCCCAAATGTCTATAACTTTCGAATTTTTTGACGAAATTGGTCTCAAACGATCAAGTTTGACTCCCCGATGAAGAACCCGAGGTCAAATTTGATTCTGTCCGTCCGTCCGTTGCCACGATAATTTGAGAACGAAAAGAGCTAGCGACTTGAAATTTTCAGGGTGGGTGGCGCATCGCAATACGACGGACAAGTTCGTTAATGGGCATAATCGGTCCAGTGGTTTCCGAGTAATAATTTTGTTTTCAACCAATATAAATCCGATCGAATTGAAACTTGGTGAGTAGTTGTAGAACATGAACCTAAGCACGTTTGTGAAATTTTGGGCGAATCGTATGGCTAGAAAATTTTAAAAAAATTATTAAAAAATATTTTTTACGTCACGATAACCTGAGAACGGAAAGAGATAGCGGATAGAGTTTGTTTATGAGCATAATCGACCAAACGGTTTCAGAGTTATAGCCATCTGAAATTTTCTGAAATTTGGTGGTTTTTTGTTCCTCATTAACTCGAAAAATACTGAACCGACTGAATTCAAACATGGTTATTAGATGTAGAATGCCAACGCGAAAATGTTTGCGAAATTTGGTGAGGATAGCGTCTGTAGAAAATTTTTAATAAATCATTGAAAATAAAAAAAAAAAATTCTATATATCAGTAACTATACGTTTGAAATTGCTGAAATTTTGCAAGAGCGTTCATTACCTAACTCTACTGCCAAGTTTCAAGTTTTAATACGATCGGTTGAATATTGTTGGAGATTCGAGCATTCTTGTGTGAGTTCAGTAGATGGGTGACCGTTGCCTCGATAACTTTCGAACCAAAGGAGATAGGGACTTGCAATTTTCAGGGTAGGTTGCGTATCCGAAAGGGAGAGTTGAGTTCGTTTTTGGGCATAATCGGTTCAACGGTTTCCGAGTTATATCCACCTGGAATATTGTTTCCTTGATAACTCAAAAAATAAATATTCGATTGAATTGAAGCTTGGTAACTAGTAGTAGAAAATCAACACAAAGACGTGTTTAAAATTCTGTAAGAACCGTACTCCTAGAAAATTTGAAAAAAATGACGAAAAAAAAAATTTTAAGAACCGCGCCTCCAGAAAATTAAAAAAAAATCACGAAAAAAAAATTGGTTCAAGCACTGACGTGAAGTCAGAAGCTTTTTCGCGTATGTTCTATTGTCCATGCTTCTGTATTGGACACCCTTAATCGAATTTACCATGGTTAATTATGTCGTCCATTCTCCTGTATTGGACACTTAATTCGAATTTACCGTGGTAAATTCGAAGTAAGAGTGTCCAATACAGGAGAATGGACGACATAATTAACCATGGTAAATTCGATTAAGGGTGTCCAATACAGAAGCATAAACAATAGAACATACGCGCAAAAGCTTCTGACTTCACGTCAGTGCTCATAATAAATATCCCTCATCTAATATACATTGGGTTAACAGAGCTAACAATGGGACTTAGACCACAGACCATGCGCAAAAAAAAAATCCCTGAAGGACAGTTGAATAGATGATGAAGAAACCGTTGACGTGAAATATTTATTATAACATTACCATTAATATTGAGATATTTTGAATTTTATAGTTATTATTCAATTTCTTAGCATAAAGAGTCAATCCATTCGCATGCCACCTGTGCAGAGGTGTCCAAATTCTTGTGGGTTCTGATTTGGAAATACAGTCGACTCTCGATAACTTGAAACTCTAGGGACCAGCAAAAAAGTTCAAAATAATAAGTGTTCAAGTAATCAAGGGTTGTTCTGATGAAATTCAAATAATCAAGAGTTCGACCAAAATCCGTGATTTATATATTATTTCAAATATTTGTCCATGCTCCGCAGCTTCAGTCACACGTTTTTTTCACTTATGGAAAGGCACTTATTTCTTGAAATTATTTTTCTAACACAAATAAGAAATTAACGTTTGAACTTTGAATGTCAACTGGAATGAGAATTGCGAACTGCATTTATGTAAACAAACAACAGGTCTGACCATGGTAAAAAATTCAAATTATAGAGAGTGGAGCAGCCCGGACTTCAAATTATTGAATATTGGCGGACAAGATACCATTCCTTCAACTTCAAATTACCGAAGGGACCAATTAATATTGATTTTTTTCAATTTATCGAGTATTTTTCGAGGGGCTGGGAAAAAATTTCAAATTATCGAGAGATTCAAATTAACGAGTGTCAATTTATCGAGAGTCGACTGTATATCGAAGAGCTCACTCCTTTAGATAATTATGCCTATGGCTCACACTGAAGAGGAAATAATCCAACATGGCATTCTACGGAAGTATCAGGATAGATACCGCTAATCAATTTCACCTTTTCAATATAGTCGGTAGGTACTCGCCTGAGATATTTGTGACGCTCTTTGTTCCTCGGAATCAATTTCCTTATCAATTTGCCGAAATGTCTGTAATTTTCGAATTTTTGGCTGAAAATGATCTTGAACGATTTGGTTTGACTCACTGATCAAGAATCCGCGGTCGAAATCGATTATGTCCGGCCGGCCGTTAACACGATAACTCTCGAACGGAATGAGCTAGACAGTTAAAATTTTCAGAGAAGGTTTGAGGGATAAATATCTCGCTTAAGTTCGTTATTGGGCAAAATCGATCTAATAGTTTACGGAATATTTTTTTTTACATTACAACTTTTTAATTCAATTTTTTTTAAGATAATAATAATAATAATAATAATAATCATAATAATAATAATAATAATTTATTCTCAACAGATTTACACCCAATTACAGAGAAAAATTAACAAGTGTGAAAAACTAAATAATCATATGCAAAATAGACTCTTATACTAGTATGCAAGGAAAACAGAAATAGTATATCGTATTAACAAATGAAATAATAATACAATTTAGATAACAGTAATAAGTTAAAAAAAAAGAAAAACAGCCCAACAACTTCTACCATATCCCAAGTGTGCAAAACAAAAACAGAAAAAAAAATGAAAACTATTATACCTCAGCGTATTGTTCTAAATGGCACGTCAAAATCACTGAAAGCTCATCGAAGTATATATCACATTGACTGCAACACCTGTCATGTAAGCTACACATGAAATTAATAGGAGAACGTGACATAATATTCAACCTGCTATAATCCACATAAAAGTTGTTATTCCGCCTCAGTCCGCGCCTTGGTACATGAATATTCACCTTGCTCAAGAGAAATGGACAGTCAATTCTATTGCGCACCACCTTATAAAGAAACGTTAAGGCGAAACGCTCACGCCTTAATTTCAACACCTCAACTCCAAGGCTATTGGTGAGGACTGAGTGGTCGAAGCCTCTCGAAGGGTACTGCCCATAACATCTGAAGTACATATATTTCAGACACTTTCTTTGAACAGCTTCCAAGTTTAAAACAGAATTATTGTACAGAGGACACCAGATTACAGAGGCATATTCCAACCTACTACGAATAAAGGCATAATATAGAGTTTTCATCGTACCAGGATCCACAAAGTTGTTCCAGTTTCTCACAAAATAACCCAGCATTCTAGAGGCAGAAGCAGTGACCTGACTTATGTGCTCCACAAAGGACAGCTTACAGTCAAAAACAACACCCAGATCCTTGAACTCAACACATCTTTCCAGAACCTGACCATCCAGTGTATAGTCGTGGTGAACCGGAGTCAATCTACGAGTAAATGACAGAACTTTACGCTTACTAATATTTAGTTTTAGTCCATCTTGGGAACATCACAAACTAATCATATCCAAAGCAGTCTGCAATCTGGCACAGTCATGTTGATCACCAATAGAAGCAAATATTTTTAAATCATCGGCAAAGAGGAGATGCAGACACTGAAGTAGTAGAGACAAAGATGCAGTGTATCATAAAAAATTCATTGTTATCATTTTCAACTCTAACAAGCTAATACTTTCGGAGATGTGATGTTTCAAAGTTTCAATAATACATCGTAAGTTCAATGTATTCACAGAATGTGAACACAGAATCTGTCGGTGTTCACTATTCATAAATGCCATCTTTTCTCGCTATTAGAGATTTTCAATTCGTAGTTTGAAAATATTTCCACTTGGAAAGCAAGTATTCGATTCTTGAATTTGTGAATATATACAAGACTGTTTTGATGTAGTTTATGGAGGCAATAGGAAAGAAGAACATAATGGAATCATCAAAAGAAATTACTGTTCGTTGAACACTGAGGTTAATATTACCTTTTACTTCCTTAAGTAGTAAGACATGTTCCTATATACAGTATTTTCATATTGGTGCTAGCAAAAAATACTGAAATATGGATCTACATTTGTGTATCAAACATTTTATCTTGAGTTAAGGTTCATAATACAGAAAAGAATGTGTTATTGGTAAGAACTATTAAATTTTAAATTATGGAAAGAGGATAGTATTTTATTAATATATTTTGAACTATTAAAATAATTTGTTCGTAATCCACCACCTACTCAAATATCAGGAATAAATGGACAATCTGCTGTGATTGTCTCCAGCCTTGCTCTAGACATTACGATGATACAGGAATGTTTTCTGTTCTGGCCTGGTTAAGAAGTCTGCGTTAAATGCACAGGAATTCTATTCACTTCTTTCGGAGAAATTTTTCGGATGCACTGATGTGTATACTGATGCGTCCAGGTCCAGGACACAATGCCCGGATTCTGTTGGATATGCCCTGTGGATACCTTCGATGCGATTGAAAATATGCGGAAGACAGCCCGATCATTGGTAGATCTTTTCGGCGGAAATGTACGCTACCTATATAGGGCCGTTATGGCGATATTGGAAAGACCAATTAGAAGATCTGTGATTGTGTCGGTTCCACTTGGGGCACTCGAAAAACTAGATAAGGGTAAAATTGACGCCAACACCGACATACACACAATTAATGTCATAATTTCGCTCTCTCTACATCTATCTACATTGCTTTGTTGTGGGTACCAAGCCACTCATACATTGCACACAATGACACTGTGGTCATGCTGGCCAAACGTGGAAGAGTGTTCTAGGCTGAGGGGAGATCCTCGAGAACTTTGTCCTTCGTACAGAAATGACCTTTGGAGTGGATGGGATGGAGAATTTCGCATGGTGGGAAGAAGTAAGGGCAAGGTATATGCAGAATTAATATTGCTGAGAGACTTTGTTCAGAAGACTGGAGATCTCCAGGAGAAACATTGCGAACATTGCGCGGCTTAAATCTGGTCATTGGTTATTTCCGGTACATCTGAATAGGATTAGGATCGAAGACTGTCCTATGTGCAGCTGCGGGGAGGTAGGAGACTTGATACACATATTCTTCTCCTGTAACGGGAACCATCACAATATTGAAAATTGGTTCAAGCCCTGTGGACATGAGCTTTTTGGCGCTCTTGTTCTAACAGAGAAATGATATCTCCGAAAGTATTGGTTTCTCAGAGTTGGGAATTATATCAATGGATTCCTATGATAGAAATGCATCGAAACATCAAAACAGTGTTGTATATATTCACAAATTGAAGAATCGAATACTTGCTTTCCAAGAAAAAATAACAACTATGAATATCCTAATAGCTAGAAAATATGACATTTATGAATAGTGATCACAGACAGATTCTGTGTTCACATTATGTGAATACATATAACTATGTATTATTGAAACTTTGAAACATCATATCTCCGAAAGTATTAGCTTGTAAGAGTTCAATATGATAACAATGAACTCTTATGACGAAACTGCATCTTAAAAAAATTCGAATTCAAAAGTTGTAATGTGAAAAAAAATTTTTTTTGTCGTTACTCCGAAACTATTAGACCGATTTTGCCCAATACCGAACTTAACCGAGAAATTTATCTCTCAAACCTACACTAAAAATTTCAACTGTCTAGCTCTTCTTCTCCTGTAACGGGAACCATCACAATATTGAAAATTGGTTCAAGCCCTGTGGACATGAGCTCTTTGGCGCTCTTGTTCTAACAGAGAAATTATATCTCCGAAAGTATTGGTTTCTCAGAGTTGGGAATTATATCAATGGATTCCTATGATAGAAATGCATCATGAAAGAAATTTAATTTAAAAAAATTGGTTCAAGCACTGACGTGAAGTCAGAAGCTTTTGCGCGTATGTTCTATTGTCCATGCTTCTGTATTGGACACCCTTAATCGAATTTACCATGGTTAATTATGTCGTCCATTCTCCTGTATTGGACACTCTTACTTCGAATTTACCACGGTTAATTCGAATTAAGTGTCCAATACAGGAGAATGGACGACATAATTAACCATGGTAAATTCGATTAAGGGTGTCCAATACAGAAGCATGGACAATAGAACATACGCGCAAAAGCTTCTGACTTCACGTCAGATCTTGAACCAATTTTTTTTTCGTGATTTTTTTTTAATTTTCTGGAGGCGCGGTTCTTAAAATTTTTTTTTTCGTCATTTTTTTCAAATTTTCTAGGAGTACGGTTCTTACAGAATTTTAAACACGTCTTTGTGTTGATTTTCTACTACTAGTTACCAAGCTTCAATTCAATCGAATATTTATTATTTGAGTTATCAAGGAAACAATATTCCAGGTGGATATAACTCGGAAACCGTTAAACCGATTATGCCCAAAAACGAACTCAACTCTCCCTTTCGGATACGCAACCTACCCCGAAAATTGCAAGTCCATATCTCCTTTGGTTCGAAAGTTATCGAGGCAACGGTCACCCATCTACTGAACTCACACAAGAATGCTCGAATCTCCAACAATATTCAACCGATCGTATTAAAACTTGAAACTTGGCAGTAGAGTTAGGTAATGAACGCTCTTGCAAAATTTCAGCAATTTCAAACGTATAGTTACTGATATATAGAATTTTTTTTTTTTTTCAATGATTTATTAAAAATTTTCTACAGATGCTATCCTCACCAAATTTCGCAAACATTTTCGCGTTGGCATTCTACATCTAATAACCATGTTTGAATTCAATCGGTTTTTCGAGTTAATGAGGAACAAAAAACCTCCAAATTTCAGAAAATTTCAGATGGCTATCACTTTGAAACCGTTTGGTCGATTATGCTCATAAACAAACTCAAATGTGGCATTCATATGCACAACATAACCTGAAATTTTCAAGCCACTTTCTCTTTCCGTTCTCAGGTTATCGTGACAACAAAAATATTTTTTAATAATTTTTTTAAAATTTTCTAGCAATACGATTCGCCCAAAATTTCACAAACGTGCTTAGGTTCATGTTCTACAACTACTCACCAAGTTTCAATTCGATCGGATTTATATTGGTTGAAAACAAAATGATTACTCGGAAACCACTGGGCCGATTATGCCCATTAACGAACTTGTCCGTCGTATTGCGATGCGCCACCCACCCTGATTATTTCAAGTCGCTAGCTCTTTTCGTTCTCAAATTATCGTGGCAACGGACGGCCGTACGGCCGGACGGCCAGCCAGCCGGACGGAAAGAATCAAATTTGACCTCGGATTCTTCATCGGGGAGTCAAACTTGATCGTTTGAGACCAATTTCGTCAAAAAATTCGAAAGTTACAGACATTTGGGCAAAACTATAACGCGATGTTCCCCAGAACATACGCGCAAAAAGTGTCGTTTGAAAAAAAAATGCTCCAAAAATTATCTTATGAAAAAAAAATAAAATCTTCAATGCTTCAATGCCTTAATGCTTCAAAAATTGTGATTAAATTTATTTATCAAGATTAAATGAGCAATCTGCAATCATTCAGCCTCGTGGAATGGGTTGTTGCAACTTACACTCGGTGGATAGTTTTCACAACTCGAAATACCTAAGAAAAGTATCATTGAAATGTCTAGAGCAAGGCTGGAGACAATCATAGCAGATTGTCCATTTATTCCTGATATTTGAGTAGGTAGTGGATTACGAAAAAATTATTTTAATTGTTCAAAATCTTCTTATATATAAATAAAAAAAAGCACTGACGTGAAGTCAGTACTCTTTGGCGCGCGTGTTCATGGTGGCCAATTTGAATTGAATGATGAGTACTTCAAGCTCAGTGGATAGAGCGAGCCGAAGATCTACCCAAAGGATAGTGGACACCATTCACTGTCGTTTCAAAAATTAACAGTGCTGTATCTAAGCTGCCATCAGGAAAGAGTAATAGAGTTGGAAGAGAACACAACTGACTCTCCTTAGTCGCACAAGCTGCTAGAAGATTTGGGAGGGTCAGTATAATCCTAATCATGTTTATAGCACGCGCGCTAAAGCAGATTGACTTTTTACACTTTTTCTTTCATTGTTAATTCAATCTGCTTTTGCGCGCGTGCTATAAACATGATTAGGATTATACTGACCCTCCCAAATCTTCTAGCAGCTTGTGCGACTAAGGAGAGTCAGTTGTGTTCTCTTCCAACTTTATTACTCTATCCTGATGGCAGCTTAGATACAGCACTGTTAATTTTTGAAACGACAGTGAATGGTGTCCACTATCCTTTGGGTAGATCTTCGGCTCGCTCTATCCACTGAGCTTGAAGTACTCATCATTCAATTCAAATTGGCCACCATGAACACGCGCGCCAAAGAGTACTGACTTCACGTCAGTGCTTTTTTTTATTTTTTCAAGTTCCTTCAACAAATATAGCTATCAATACAGTTTGACTGTTAGCTTTACTGTAAATCGAAAAAATTGCGGTTGTGGGACCTCTGTTAAGAAAGCAATTGCCTCTTCTCCGAATCCGACCGTATTTTAATATAGATCTACCGAATACAGTTACACATAAATTCGCCTCAGGGCCACCATACAGACATTTCAACTCGGAAACAACGCTATTTACACCAAACTGCCTTGTGTCCGTGCACTAAATTGACATGAATATTCTTTTAAAACCTCACAATATCAGCTCATTACTCCCAACATAACCGAAAAAACCCAAAACCATACACTTCTCGTCTGCGCAAGCGCAATATACTCGTGGCTGCAAGTCCTCCCAAAATTACAAACCTCACAAAAAACTCCGATTCTCCAACACTAGTGGTTCAGGAGATATCGATTCTTGAATCCACGCATGCGCAGACCCTCACCAGGGGATTCTATAGAGGAACAGCATCCGCCACCCCAAAACCCCAATCCTCTCTGACGAAAGCACCAGCAGTTAAATCACTGATGGTCTGCTCATGCGCATAACGAAAAATGCCCGTAAGGGGTAACATCAATTTCGAAATTAGCCCCAGGGCCACGGTACGGACACTTTAACTCGGAAACAACGCTACATCCCCCAAACTGACTTGTCCTGGCACTGAATTGCCATGAATATTCATTTAAAACCTCACAATATCTGCTCAGCACTCCCCCCATACAACCCAAAAACAGGCACTTTTCTTCTGCGCATGCGCAATCTACTAGCGGCTGCAAGTCCTCCTAAAATCACACACCCTACAAAAAACTCCGATTCTCCAACACTAGAGGTTCAGAAGATATTGCATCTTGAATCCACGCATGCGCAGACCCTCACCAGTAGATTCTATGGAAGAATAGCATCCGCCACCCCAAAATCCCAATCCTCTCCGACGAAAGTACCGGCAGTTAAATCACTGATGGTCTGCTCATGCGCATAACGAAAATGCCCGTAAGGGGTAACATCGATTTCAAATTTAGCCCCAGGGCCACGGTACGAACACTTCAATTCGGAAACAACGCAACATCCCCCAAATTGACTTGCCGTGCACTGAATTGCCATGAATATTCTTTTAAAACCTCACAATATTGGCTCAGCACTCCCGACATAACCCATACAACCCAAAAACAGTCACTTCTCTTCTGCGCATGCGCAATCTACTTGCTGCTGAAAGTCCTCCCAAAATCACACACCTTACAAAAAACTACGATTCTCCAACACTAGTGGTTCAGGAGATATCGCATCTTGAAACCACGCATGCGCAGACCCTCACCAGGGGATTCTATAGAGGTATAGCATCCGCCACCCTGAAACCCCAATCCTCTCTGACGAAAACTTCAGCAGTTAAATCACTGATGGTCTGCTCATGCGCATAACGAAAAATGCCTGTAAGGGGTAACATCAATTTCGAAATCAGCCCCAGGGCCACGGTACGGACACTTCAATTCGAAAACAACGCTACATTCCCTAAACTGACTTGTCCTTGCACTGAATTGCTATGAATATTCTTTTAAAATCTCACAATATCGACTCAGCACTCCCAACATAACCCATCCAACCCAAAAACAGTCACTTCTCTTCTGCGCATGCGCAATCTACTGGCGGCTAAAAGTCCTCTCAAAATAACACACCTTACAAAAAACTCCGATTCTCCAACACTAGTGGTTCGGAAGATATCGCATCTTTAATCTACGCATGCGCAGACCCTCATCAGGGATCTGAATTCTATGGAGGAATAGCATCCGCCACCCCAAAACCCCAATCCTCTCTGACGAAAACTACAGCAGTAAAAGGACTTCTCATCTGCGCATGCGCAATACGGAAAATGCCCGGAAAGGGTAGCATGAACCTCAAAAACATATGTTTCGGCATTAAAAGCAAAATATTCCGCAAAATAGTAGTAACTTTTTTATTTTTTTCATGTCACGTGATCTTCACGAAATTTTGCAAAAGTGTTTGCTTTGTTCTTTTGCATCTAACTACTGAGTTCCAATTTAATCAGATCAGTATTATTCGAGTTATCGTGAAAACAAAATTTTCAAATTTTCAAAATTTTTTTTTGCCACTTTAGGGCCGTCCGTTCAACACAATCTTCGCAGGCATATAAAGGTCATGATTCTACAATCTGATGCCAAATTACAAAAAGATCGAGTGATCGGTTCCGGAAATATTCATAAAAAACGTTTTTACTAAAAACGGCCTTAATTCCGAAACCGCTCGGTCGATTTCGCCCGTTAACGATTTTCGCCCGTTAACGAACGAGAGATTTACGCTACGAAACTACCCTGCAAATTTCAACGCTCTAAGTCGTTCCGTTCGAGAGTTATCGTGCTAACGGCCGGACCGGTCGGCTGGCCGGACCGGACGGACAGAATTGAATTTGACCTCGAATTCTTCATCAGGGAGTCGAACCCAATCGTTTGAGACCATTTTCGAAAAAAAATTCGAAAAATACAGACATTGTGACGAAATGATAGCACGCTGTTCCTTGCGGAACACGCGCGCAAAAATGAATCGCAAAATGTGTTTGTAAGCGCATAACTCAACAGTGCCTGGACCAATATTGCTAATTCTTTTTGGGCGCATGTTCTAGGGGAACATCGTCCTATCATTTCGTCCAAATGTCTGTAATTTTCGAATTTCGAGCTGAAAATTGGCTAATAGACTAATTCGGACTCCCTGATCACGAATCCGGTGTCAGATTTTAGGGTGCCGTCCGGCCGGCCGGCCGGCCTTCCGGCCGTAGGCACGATAACAGGAGCACCGAAGGTCCTATCGACTTCAAACTTTCAGGGTAGGTTTCTGATCAAAATGCGACGGTTAAGTTCGTTAACGGGCAAAATCGGCCGGACGGTTTAGAAGTTATAGACATTTCAAATTTTGAGGTTATTTCCCTGATATTTCAGGAACTAAAGAAGATGTTGAATCGAAACTTGGTAGTCAGTTCGAGGATATAAACGCGCAACTTTTGGCAAAATTCTGTTATGATCGAAATGTTGGTAATTTTTAAAAAAATATTTCTTTTAATTTTTTCGAAAAAAAAATTTTTTTTTCGTGAACTATTCATCAGATTGCAAAAAAAACTTGTACTAACGTCAATTGTAGTATTTTGCAACATTGTGCAGAATTTTGGCTCTATACGATTTCAATTTCTGGAGATATAAGACAAAATGTGTCAAATTTCCTGGGTCTCTCTCAGTATTTTCATCGATTATTCTATGAACTCTTTGAATTCCACCGAAAACAAATTCAAAGACATAAACATAAAGAATCAAGTCATAGTTTAGACGTCGAAAGAAGGACGATGTTGATCGACTTGAAAAGGTACCTATTTCAAGAAATGCAATAATGAAATGCTTAATTTATGGATATAATATTATCTAAGTATTGTTGGGATCGGGCAGTTGGAAAATGAAAAACAATTATTATGATCACATTCTACAGGAATTGATACTAAATAGAAGCTAGATGAAGATTATTGTAATGGAAAATTTGTGTTCCAGAATGAACATGCGCCCGATAGCTCCTGTCCACAGGGCTTGAACCCATTTTTTTTTTTAATGTTCGTTGAAGTCCAAGGATGGTTTTTACGGGGAGAAAATTTCGAATAATTGCCGGGAAAACCCTAAAAACAGCCCTTTTCTTTTTTCCATACAAACGTTTTCTAACTAAAATGTAGAGTCAATTTGAACTTTATGGCTATTCAATAAAGTTGACGTTGGGGGTTGGAGTTGTAGTTGGAGGTGGAGGTGGAGTTGGAGTTTGAGTTGGCGTTGAAGTTGGCGTTGTGGTTGGCGTTAGGATTGGAGTTGGCGTTGTAGTTGGGGTAAGAGTTGGTGTTGGAGTTGGCGTTGGGGTTGGAGTTGAAGTTGAAGTTGGAGTAGGCATTGTTGTTGGCGTTGGTTATGGAGTTGGCGTTGTAGTTGGAGTTGTAGTTGGATTGGAGTTGGAGGTGGAGATGGAGATGGAAATGGAGATGGAGGTGGAAATGGAGTTGGAGTTTGAGTTGGCTTTGGCGTTGGGGTTGGAGTTGAAGTTGAAGTTGGAGTAGGCATTGTGGTTGGCGTTGGTCATGGAGTTGGCGTTGTAGTTGGAGTTGTAGTTGGATTGGAGTTGGAGGTGCAGATGGAAGTGGAAATGGAGATGGAGGTGGAAATGGAGTTGGAGTTTGAGTTGGCGTTGAAATTGGCGTTGGGGTTGGCGTTAGGATTGGAGTTGGCGTTGTAGTTGGGGTTAGAGTTGGTGTTGGAGTTGGCATTGAATTTCGTGTTGGGGTTGGAGTTGGCGTTAGCGTTACAAAATACATACAACCCTAAATTATCACCCTTCTATCACCAACCCCTATTTTTTTAATAGTCATTTTAGGAATTAATCAGAGTTGGAATTCGCGTTGTAGTTGGCGTTGGGGTTAGAGTTGGCGTCGGAGTTGGAGTTGGAGTTAGCGTTGGAGTTGGAGTTGGAGTTGGAGTTGGAGTTAAAGTTGGAGTTGGAGTTAAAGTTGCGGAGTCGGAGTCGGAGTCGGAGTCGGACTCGGAGTCCGAGTCGGAATGGGAGTTGGAGTTGGATTTGGAGTTGGAGTTGGCGTTGGCGTTGGCGTTGGCGATGGCGTTGGGCAGGCGTTGAGGAGGCAGTACGAAGTCTGCCGGGCCAGCTAGTATATTGATAAAATACTATCCTCTTTTCATAATTTAAAATTTAATAGTTCATACCACTGACACATTCTTTTCTGTATTATGAACATTAACTCAAGAAAAAATGATTGATACACAGATGTAGATCCATATTTCAGTATTTTTTTGCTTGAAACATCATGAAAATACTGTATATAGGAACATATGTCTCACTACTTAAGGAAGTAAAAGGTAATATTTACCTCGGTGGTCAACGAACAATAATTTCGTTTGATGATTCCATTATGTTCTTCTTTTCTATTGCCTCCATAAACTACATCAAAACAGTGTTGTATATATTCACAAATTGAAGAATCGAATACTTGCTTTCCAAGAAAAAACTATGAATTGACAATCCCTAATAGCTAGAAAATATGACATTTATGAATAGTGATCACAGACAGATTCTGTGAATACATATAACTATGTATTATTGAAACTTTGAAACATCATATCTCCGAAAGTATTAGCTTGTTAGAGTTCAATATGATAACAATGGACTCTTATGACCAAACTGCATCTTAAAAAAATTCGAATTCAAAAGTTGTAATGTGAAAAAAAAAAATTTTTGGCGTTACTCCGAAACTATTAGACCGATTTTGCCCAACACCGAACTTAACCGAGATATTTATCTCTCAAACCTACACTAAAAATTTCAACTGTCTAGCTCATTCCGTTCAAGAGTTATCGTGTTAACGGCCGGACAGAATCGATTTCAAGGATTCTTGATCAGTGAGTCAAACCAAATCGTTCAAGACCATTTTCAGCCAAAATTTCGAAAATCACAGATATTTGGGCAAATTGATAAGCACTCTGTTCCGAGGAACAAGAGCGCCAAAAATTTTACGTGGAACTAATGCTTCTCAAGTTTCCTCCAATCAATATATCTATGATGTGTTGTTTTCGACCAAAACAGAGGTAATGAACTTATTGTTGAATTTTGTTAGATGCTCTAAGTTAGATCTTTTCGCATGAATTTAGTTACTGTTCGTTGACCACTGAGGTTAATATTACCTTTTACTTCCTTGAGTAGTAAGACATGTTCCTATATACAGTATTTTCATAATGTTGCTAGCAAATAATGCTGAAATATGGATCTACATTTGTGTATCAAACATTTTTTCTTGAGTTAAGGTTCATAATACAGAAGAAAATGTTTTACTGGTATGAACTATTAAATTTTAATTTATGAAAAGAGGATAGTATTTTATTATTATATTTTGAACTATTATTATAATTGGTTCGTAATCGACTACCAATTCAAATATCAGGAATAAATGGACAATCTGCTATGATTGTCTTCAGCCTTGCTCTAGACATTTCGATGATACTTTCCTTAGGTATTTCGAATTGTGAAAACTATGCACCGAGTGTGAGTTGCAACAACCCATTCCACGAGGTTGAATAATTGCAGAGTGCTCATTTAGATAAATAAATTTAATGACAATTTTTGACGCATTAAAGTATTGAAGCATTGCAGATTACTCTTTTTTTTAAATGATAATTTTCTCCGAGTTAGACCGATTATGCCCAAAAACGAACTCAACTCTCCCATTCGGATACGCAACCTACCCTGAAAACTGCAAGTCCCTATTTCCTTTCGTTCGAAAGTTATCGAGGCAACGGTCACCCATCTACTGAACTCACACAAGGCTGCTCGAATCTCCAACAATATTTAACCGATCGTGTTGAAACTTGAAACTTGGCAGTAGAGTTAGGTTATGAAGGCTCTTGCAAAATTTCAGCAATTTCAAACGAATAGTTACTGATATATAGAATTTTTTTTTCTATTTTCGATGATTTTTTAAAAATTGTCTACAAATACTATCCTCACGGAATTTTGCAAGTATTTTCGCGTTGGCATTCTACAACTAATGACCATGTTTGAATTCAATGGGATTAGTATTTTGAAATGTCGCGTTCTGATGCACATCCTAACCTGAAAACTTCAAGCCGCTATCTCTTTCCGTTTTCAAGTTATCGTGACAACAAAAATATTTTTTAATAATTTTCTAGCCATACGATTCGCACAAAATTTCACAAACGTGCTTAGGTTCATATTCTACAAATACTCACCAAGTTTCAATTCGATCGGATTTATATTGGTTGAAAACAAAATTACTACTCGGAAACCACTGGGCCGATTATGCCCATTAACGAACTCGTCCGTCGTATTGGGATGCGCAACCTACCCTGACAATTTCAAGTCGCTAGCTCTTTTCGTTATCAAGTAATCGTGGCAACGGACGGACGGCCGGCCGAATAGAACCAAATTTGACCTCGACTTCATCATTGGGGAGTCGAACTAAATCGTTTGAGACCATTTTCGTCAAAAAATTCGAAAGTTACAGACATTTGGGCAAAATGATAACGCGATGTTCCCCAGAACATACGCGCAAAAAGCACTGGAGTGATGTCAATACTACTTGGCGCGGGTGGTCACGTTGGCTAATTTGAATTGAATAATGAGTGTTTCAAGCTCAGTGGATAGAGCGAGCCGGAGATCTAGTCAGAGTGTAGTGGACACCATTCACTGTCAGGTAAAAAATTAACAGCGCTGTGCCTAAGCTGGCATAAGGATAGAGTAAGAAAGTTGCCAAAGAACAACTGACCCTCGCACATGCTCCTATAAGAGCTTCTGAGGGATCTCCTTGGGAAAGAATTCGCTTCTTACCGTCCCAAAGTTTCGGTCGCGTGCTTTCACCGCCTTCGAAACGTCCCTTAAATTTAAAAAAATACGTTACATTTTTCTCCTTGAGACTTCCCCTCATTTACACAAATTTTCCCTAAGTAAAATTCTCAACAACGTTTGCCAAATACTGAACTCGCCCAACGATTCTCGGTTTTTAGTATTTCTTCTATAACTCCTACGATAATCCGATAATATTCAAATTTAATAATTCGATTTTGAATTAGGATTTGAATAATTTTGCAAAATTTCAGCAATATCGGACAGATATTTTCCGAGATACATAATATTTTTACACGCATGTTCAATAACTTTCAAAAATTTTCTAGCGTTACGATACGCACGAAATTCCGCATGAATATTTGTGTCGGCATTCTTCAACAAATAATCAAGTTTCAATCGGTTTTGTTTTGTTCGAAAACATACTTTGTACTCGGAAACCGTTTGGCCGATTGCGCCTATTAACGAACTTGTCCGTCACATTTAAATGCGCAACATTTTCTGAAATTTTTCAAGTCACTATCTTTTTCCGTTCGAAAGTTATCGTGGCATCGGCAGAATGGCCGGCGTTTGCTCAAAATGATAGCACGCCGTTCCCTGGAACATGCGCACAAAAATTTGATGAGCACTCAATAATTAAAGAAAAATTACAGACATTCGGTCAAAATGATAACGGGATGTTCCCCCGAACATACGCGCAAAAACATAGGAAAGATGCAATGGAATAAGCAAGTATGAAAAAAAAATTGGTTCAAGCCCTGAGGACAGGATCTTTGGCGCTCTTGTTTAAATTTGAGAGATCATATCTCCGAAATTATTGGTCTCTGGGAATGATATAAATGGATTCTCACGATAGAACTGCATCATGAAAGAAATTGAATTCAAACAGACCGATTCTCTTCAATAGCGAACTTATCCGAGATATTCATTCCTCAAATATAAAATTCTTCTGAAAATTATATTATATCGATTAAAACTTAGACAATATTGCAGTTTTATTTTTACTGGAAATATTCTGAACCCAATTTGATTAGGTATCTTACCAAAGAATATATTTCCATCATCATATGGATTATCCACGAGCATTATATTATCACCCTAAAAGTGTAATATCATATCATACTCATAATTCTAAGATAGTTGAGGTTATTTCATTGGTCATTTCCCTCAATCATACTTTGTTTTCTAGAACCGGCGGTGTATTTTATATCAAGAATAACGAACCAGAAATAATTTTGACATTTACCTTTGATAGGAAAATACGATCACATGCAAGAACACAGATCATACAATAATTCATGCATAGAAAATTAAGTACAGTATTCTGTGAGAACATAGAAGTACGATTCATTATTGAAATTTCGAAAAATCATATCTCCGGAAGTATTAGCTTGTTAGAGTTGAAAATGATATCAACGGATTTTTATGGTGAAACTGCAAAAATTGAATTTGAAATTTGTAATGTAAAAAAATTTGTTTTTTGTTACTCCGAAATCATCAGGCCGATTTTGCGCAATAACGTACTTAACCGAGATATTTATCTCCCAAACCTACTTTGAAAATTCATCAACTGCCTAGCTCATTCTGTTCGAGAGTTATTGTAGAAACAAAATTTGAAAATAAATTTTTTTTTTTGACACTTTACGGCAATCTGATCAATACAAAACTTCACACGCATATATAAATCATTATTTTACAATTTGACGCTAAATTTCAGATAGATCGTGTGATCTTTTTCGGAAATATTCATAAAAAATGTTTTTAATAAAAACGGCCATAACTCCGAAACCACTTAGTGGATTTCGCCTGTTAACGAACTCGTCCAAGATATCTACGCTCTTGCCTAACCCTGCAAATGTCAATCCTCTAACTGCTTCCGTTCGAGAGTTATCGTGCCTATACGGCCAGCCGGCCGGACAGAATTGATTTCGACCACGGATTCCTGATCGGCGAGTCAAACCTAATCGTTTAAGACTATTTTCAGTCAAAACTTCGAAAATTACAGACATTTGCTCAAATTGATAAGCACTCTGTTCCGTGGAACAAGAGCGCCAAAAATTGGTAATATTGAAGCCGAAAAATTACTGGTGACCGACGGCAAAAAATGCACTCTATGAACATTTCACCGTTATAGGGCTAAAAAATCGAGAAAAGCACAAATGTGAGGTCAGCAGCTTTTGCACGCATGCACTATGGTCTATTCACTCCTCACAGACCCACATGAAAGACTGCATGCATCTATATGCCGTCTTTTGGGCGCCCTTGTTCCTCGGAACAGAGTGGTTATCAATTTGCCAAATGTCTGTAACTTTCGATTTTTTTGCCGAAAATGGTTTCAAACGATTAGGTTCGACTCCCTGATGAAGAGATCGAGGTAAAATTTGATTCTGTCCGGCCGGCGGTCCGTTATCACGACAGCCATAAAGATAGCGTCTTGAAATTTTCAGGTTCGGTGGCGCGTCCAAATACGACGGACATGTTGGTTAATGAAATGAAATGAAATGAAATGAAATGAAATGAAATGAAATGAAATGAAATGAAATGAAATGAAATGAAATGAAATGAAATGAAATGAAATGAAATGAAATGAAATTTTATCTGACTACATTACAATGCATGTTTGTAGCACGTCATAAAAAAGCGACAATACTATAGAATAGTGAATTGTTAAATGTATGTCATCATCAATACATCTCATATAGTGCAAAAATATTGTAGACCACTGTAAAAATAGCATTGAAACATAGAAAATAGACCCAAAAAAAAACAAACACAGAAGTAGCATAAAAGTAGCATTAAATTGGAAACTTGGCGAGACGAGTTATATTCTCTGCAAAGTCTGAAATGTCCAATGTATTCCTCTGTGGAATAAAAGCAATGCGTCAAAAGTAAGTTTTTTATCCTTATTTTGAATAAGTTTATATTTAATGATTTTAATTCAGATGGAAGTATATTGTAGAGATAATAATTCAGTGAATTCTTCTTAGATTCTTAGGCGGAACTTTTTTGACCTCAGGTTATCAGCCTGCCTAGTACCATAGCCGTGTATATCAGATTGCTTAGTGAGCATCGAGGAGTTTTTGTGAATCTCCATCAGAACTTGAAAAATAAACAAACACGGCAAGGGCATCACTCTGTGTTTAATAAACAAAGGTTGGCAGTGTTCCAGATAGCTTACACTGGATAAGATCCTGACAGCTTTCTTCTGTAAACGAAAAACCAAGAGAGAGTCAGACGAACCACCCCAAAGAACAGTAGCGTAACTGATATGCGAATGAAACAACGAAAAATATGCCGTTCTGAGTGCATTAAAGTTGGTTACAGCCCGAAGTTGCCGTAGGACAAACAGAGCACCACTGAGCTTACTCTTCAACTTGGCAAGATGAGGTTTCCAAGATAGATCACTATCCAGAGTTACCCCTACTAAATTTGCAGAATGAGTTTCCATGGCATACGTAGACGAAAGATACAGAGATTGCGATTTATCGTTGTTCAGTTTGAGTTTATTGGCTGCAAAACAATATTCGGATTTATTAGTCAATTCTTCGTGAGCACTGTACAGCTCTGATCTCAGCTTTCCAGAATAAATGAATGTCGTATCATCAGCAAATGACACAGTTTTCACCGGAACCATATAGTTGCTTGAGTCGTTTGTGTATATTATGAACAACAACGGTCCTAATATTGACCCCTGAGGGACACCATGCTCATTATGTTTGAAATCAGATAAGGAATTTCCAATACTTACCGCTTGAAAGCGGTTTTTCAAATAGGATTGTATCAGATTGAGTGGTACTCCCCTAACCCCGTAATGATCTAATTTTTCAAGTAATATATCATGTGATACAAAATCAAATGCCCTGGAAAGATCACACAAGGTGATAGCAGCCTGCATTACATCCTCCAAGGCAGATACTACATCATTCACGACATTCAAGACAGCAAGAGCAGTAGAGCGATCCGGTCGAAAACCGTATTGTGTGTTGCCAAAAAAATTATTTGACTCAAAATAACACCTCAAACGTTTATTCAGAACTTTTTCCACCATTTTCGCAAAAACTGAGATAATTCAAATAGGAAGATAGTTGTTGATATCATTCCTATCACCTTTTTTAAACAGCGGTGTTACTTTGGAAAACTTAAAGCAATCAGGAAATATTCCTGAAATGAAGATGGAGTTTATTAGATTAGTAAGTGGAACCAGAATAATGTCGCTAGTATCTGTTATAATTTGAGAGCTTAGTTCATGTATATCAAGACTTTTAGATTTCTTCAATGATTTGATGGCATCCAATACTTCTTGGGGTGTTACCGGTGACAAATAGAATGACTCGCAAGGGGCTGGAAAATTCCTGAAATTCAGAAGTTCGCTGGACGATACAACTGGCAAGGAATTTATTACATCAATAACAATATTGACAAAAAAGTCATTGAAATCGTCAGAAGTGAGATCGGGAACCGATTCGATACGGTGAAATTTATTTCTTCCAAAGTTTATTATCTGCCAGCATGCTTTCGATTTGTTTTCAGCTGAAGTAATATATCGATCATAAGCTGCCTTTTTAGCTTCCTTCAGTGAACAGTTGTACATCGTTTTGAACTGAGTGTAAATGTTAACGTCAGTTGTTTTTTGGCGCTCTAGTTCCTCGGAACTGAGTGCTTATCAATTTGCCCAAATGTCTGTAATTATCGAATTTTTCGATGAAAATGGTCTTAAACGATTTGGTTCGACTCACTGATCAGGAATCCGTGGTCGAAATTCATTCTGTCCGGCCGGTCCGGTCGTCCGGTGGTCCGGCCGTTCGGCCGTAGGCACGATAACTCTCGAACGGAATGAGCTAGACAGTTGAAATTTTCAGAGTAGGTTTGGGGGATAAATATCTCGGCTAAGTTCGTTATTGGGCAAAATCAGACAGATGGTTTCGGAGTAACAAAAAAAATTTTTTTTTTACAGAACAAATTCCAAATTAAATTTTTTTCAATAAGCAGTTTTACCATAAGAATCCATTCATATCATTTTTAACTCTAACAAACTAATACTTTCGGAGATAAGATTTTTCAAAATTTCAATGATAGAATTATTCTGTGGCTATTCTATGAATTGTTATAATGTCAACTTTGACGTTGTCTCATTGTCATTCATTCCAGTAATGGTATCAATATGAGAATTATAATAATGATACTTATCATACTTTTTGTTGGTTGATAATTTCATGCCGATGGTCAATCCATATGATGATGGGAATGGTAATGGTAAGTTAATAATATTGAGTTCAGAATATCTCCACTAAAAACAAAACTGGAATATTGGTGTATTGGAGTAGATTTGAGGAAAGATATATTATTATCGTTCATCATAGAATTGAGGAATGAATATCTCGGATGAGTTCGTTGTTGGGTAGAATTCGTCTATTGGATTTGGATTGATAATTATTGGCACTCTTGTTGAACTTAAATTCTTCTATGATGTTTGAATTCAATTTCTGCTAAGATGAAGTTTTAAATTTCAATAATGAATCGTACTTCTATGTTTTCACAGAATGCTATAATTATTCTATCTAAGCTTTATTATATGATCTGTGTTCATACTCGTACATGTCATCCTGTTCTATAAGAGAGAGTCAAATTCATTTAAGCTATTTTAATTTGGTTTCTTCCATGGTGCAGTTCTCATTCTCAGATTGCTCATTTAATCTTGATAAATAAACTATTATTTGAATTGAATTTCCTTTATGATGCAGTTCTATCATAAGAATACATTGATATAATTCTCAACTCTGAGCAACCAATACTTTCGGAGATATAATTTGTCTTTTTGAACTAGAGCGCCAGAAAGCTCCTGTCCACAGGGCTTGAACCCATTTTTTAGTTACATCAGCTTTAAGTTTCAGAGCAGATAACGAATCTCTCATAGATTTAAGACTTTCATCAAACCACTTAACTGGAATGATTCTTTTATTAGTAAGTAGAATATTTCCGTAATGGGCAGTATTTCATCACCGCATCATTGTAAGATTTTACCAGAAAATTTGCCAAGTAATGAACATCTTCACTGGACTCAAAAATTGACCAATCCACAGAAGCTAGAGCATTTGTTATATTCAAAATGGATTTTTTACTGAAAGACCTCCTACAGAAAGAAATTGAATTTGCAACCTCCCCTTCCCGAACACTTATAAACTGACCACGGTGGTCGGAAAGGCAAGGTTCCATAACGCCACTTTCAAACAAGGATTCATTGATGTTTGTTATTATATTGTCAGGACATGTAGACGATGTAGCTGTGATTCTTGTATAATCACTTATAGTAGCTGACAAACCAAATGACGCCAGAATACAATTCAGATCATTCAACTCTTTTGAGTCAACCCTGAAATTTATATTAAAATCGCCCGCTATTATTATTCTTGTTTCAGGTGAAATAATTTCACCTAGAACACCCTCCAAGTTCTCGAAAAATGTACCAATATTGCCCTTGCCGGATCTATACAAAGTTAAAACAGTAAGTTTCATCTTAGGTAACTCGACCGCACAAAACTCGCATGTCTGTTCTATATTGAATTTATTAACATTTAGTACTTTGAAAGTAATACCGTTTTTCGAAAATATTGCAGCTCCTCCGTGGATCATATTGCTTCTTGAAAAAGAAGCAGCACAGATATAACCATTTAAATTTACACTGCGAAGATTAGTTTATAGATGCATAGAATACATGGTGAAGACACTCTTTGACATATTTTCGGCCGATTTGCGGTCCAAATACTGTCAAAATACAAGGATTTTGTTTTACTTCAATTTTTGCCGATAGATGCCGGCAGTAGAAATTTTATGGACAAAATTACCGACATGTCAAATTAAATTTGAATCTTTGCTTATTCCAGTTTCTTGTGGAAGTCGTTTGCCTCGCCGAAAGTAAGTCAAATGTTTGCTGTGTGAACTCTGAACGAGTATCCAGAACCATTTTAATCAAATACTATTTTCATTTCGAAAATACTTCGTTTTTATGCGAATATATTTTTTTAACAATTGTATATTCTTACCGGATCAGGGGCAGATTTCTAGTATCAAGATAGTTATTAATTTTAATATTAATAATATTGAAAGATCGCTGATACCGTTAATTGTTAATAAATCAACATAGGAGAACGTAAGACTTGTTGATTTACTATAATCTTGCCGGTTGATGAACATAAACTGTTTTAACAGTTGAAATTAAGATATAACTCTATTGAATAATAATTATATTCATTATACAATTCAGTTATATATTGAGAAGGAATGAAATGCCATGTTATGAAAACTAACAATATTATTTGTGAACGATGAAAGGACTAGCAGAGAACAAAGTTCAGAGCAACCACACAGTGTGATTTCATCAATTTGAATAGCTTTCCTAAGGCGTCATTCTATTTGGTGCTCTTATACTATAATATTATTTGTTTCAAGGATATTGTTAAACGACAAGAATGGCAACTGGCTTGTGCTAGAGGTAGGGTATAGAAAATTAGAACATTTGTTTGTTCAAAATATTTTTCTAGCGAATATATGTATATTGAATAAAAGATTGAAACGTAGTACACTACCCTCTATTTGGTTAGTTTATCAATTTAATGAATCATTTTTCGATATTTCATCAGTATATACTTAGTTCTGAATAATAGCTATCGAATTAAATATCTATATTCAGCAATCTAATTGCTGAGAACATGAAAAGTTGTCAAGGGGTATTGGGTGACTGAAAAAATGCTGTATACATGAGAATGTTTTGATGAAATTTCAAATTATACATATAATATAATAAGTAAAATGCTCAATTTAAAAGAGCCTTACATGATAAAGGAATTACTACATTTGAATAATAATATGATATCGAAAGATATTGTATGTAGAGGTATTACAGAAAATTCTGTATCATTCAATGTATTTCAAAATACATAAATTAAAAGCTTGTACTCTAATGACGTTGGATGTGATCTTTCGTAATGGAAAAATAATGATTTCACAGATTTCTTCATTTACAGTTCCATTCAAAATGTTCCAAAGAAACTCCTTTACTGATAAATCCCTTATTTGACCTCATTATGTCTTGGCAAGATGAAATTTCTGTTCCAAACCAATGTGATTTACATATTATCTCCGAACAGATATCTGATTAATCAAAAAATGGATTGATTTTTCAATAAACTGCTTCATTATATTCTTTTAATTTGAATTTACGAACTAGCAACGGTGAAAAGTGAACTTTGTCGCTTGTCAGTTTTCATTTATTCGCTTGTCAGAATCTTCGAAATCGACCCTAGCGGCACCATCGTTAATAAAGTGAAGTAGTACATAAAGTACGTGATTTGACAGTTCTTGGTCCGTTTTTCGGCCGAAAATTTTAGCAGGAATTAGTAGGGAGTGTCCACACCTTGTTATTCTATGCATCTTGATTAGTTTCATTCAGCCAGTGTTCACTTATGCAACAAACATCAAAGTAGTGCTTCCGTAGAAATACATCAAACATTTCAACCTTATTGGCTAAACATTGAGCATTAATGTGAAATATACTCGCCCCACCTTTACATTGAGAATGTGAACTCATGTGATTTTTGACAAATGGTGTATCGTTATCGTTCAATTTGAAAACTACATTGCTTGGCTGATGAGGTTGTAATACAGTGGCGATACCTCCGTCTATATTATTATTATTTACTTCAATGTCAGCCTTTTCAGTTGTTGATTTGTTTATTGAATATTCCACGAAAGGAAAACTCCCTGACAATCACCCCTGCTGGCCAAACCTCTGATGCACATACTTTCTTAAATGTTTCTTCAGACACTACTCCCACGCTGAATGCAGAGTTTTGTCCCCTAGTGTCCAACTTTCGTACTTCGATTTCATCACTGTCAGTTATTCCATTCAAATAGTCCTTGACTTCGCTTTCCTTAACATCTTTACCAGCTATTTTTCCCACATATAGCCATTTTTTCCTTAATGCTCCCTTTATCGCACAATTTGTTGAGATATTCGAACCTGTGCATATGATTTTATCTGTTATTTTATTTTGTATTTTGCGTTTTCTTGCAACTGTTCTCCAACCGCTGTCTACTACTGCTGTTGCAGCGATTTCCGGATTTTTGATTTTGTTTTCTTCCTTTTGGGTTTTGTTTACTTCCTGGATGTCAATTTGAGATGCGATAACCTCAACTTGTGTCAAGACATCTGTCGCCATTGACACATTGGTAGATTGATTTCTTCTATGTTCAGTAGGCGTTATCTCCGATAACCTGGGTAGAGCTCCTGCATGTTGTTGTTTGTTTACCATTCTCTGTGGTGGTTTTGCTTTCTGGCCATGGGGTGGAAACTCTCTCACTAAAGTCTGGTCCCTTAGAATAGTTCGATTAGTTCGAATAATCCCACACAAATTTGAGGATGTCTCTGCCTTCGCTCGATTTGTGGATCACGTGATGCTTTATCAGCTGATCTTCATTCATTCAATTTCTCCATCCACTGAAACCTCAAATGGATCCATGGGTCCGCAGTAGCATGTACCCAGATAGTTTATGGTTTACGGATTTTCAAATTCACTTGACACTTCTCTGACTATTTTCGTTATCTCCCACCCTGCAAACCCACAGGTATCAGGAATGAGGTTGGGGTTATTTTATCGCATCAGGAATTACATATATCAGTTAGTAGGATTATCATTGAACAAACAAGATCATTGCCATCCTCTGTATGCAAAAATAAAAAAATTATGAATTAAATTTTACTACAGTTTTTGTCATATTTTAATGTTTGAATGTTGCAAGAACTCGTTCATATAACCTGAACCACTTCTATATTCTCTGAAAAAATCACCTCTGTCAAATTAATTGGTCTCTGAAGTTTGAAGCTTTCGAGCTTTGTATATAGGACACTTATATTGTGCACATTCAAGGCACAGCCCAAGAAAATATGCATCAAAGAACCCAATTCCCCACACTCACAATCTGGTGTATTTTTGGCGCTCTAGTTCCTCGGAACTGAGTGCTTATCAATTTGCCCAAATGTCTGTAATTTTGGAATATTTCGATGAAAATGGTCTTAAACGATTTGGTTCGACTCACTGATCAAGAATCCGTGGTCGGAATTCATTCTGTCCGGCCGTCCGGCCGGCCGGCCGGTCCGGCCGGTCCGGCCGGTCGGGCCGGTCCGCCAGTAGGCACGATTACTCTCGAACGGAATGAGCTAGAGAGTTGAAATTTTCAGAGTAGGTTTGGGGGATAAATATCTCGGCTAAGTTCGTTATTGGGCAAAATCGGACAGATGGTTTCGGAGTAACAAAAAAAAAAAATTTTTTTTACGGAACAAATTCCAAATCAATTTTTTTTTAATAAGCAGTTTCATCATAAGAATCCATTCGTATCAGTTTCAACTCTAACAAGCTAATACTTTCGGAGATATGATTTTTCAAAATTTCAATAATAAATCGTATTTCAACGTTGTCACAGAATGATATTATTCTATGTATGAATATGAATTGTCATAATGTCAAATGATGTTCCTGAGACAAATCTAATCAGTCGAAGAATTGTGAGCGAAGTGAGAAAAATCTCAGTTGTTTGCTCCCAAATTAGTTTTTCTCAGAAAATTCTTACATTTCGGAACTGAACATGAAGTAAGAGATCTGAGAGTAGTGAGACTGCTTTTCATCCATAGACATAGATATAACTCTCGAACGGAATGAGGTAGGTAGTTGAAATTTTCAGAGTAGTTTAGGGAGATGAATATCTCGGTTGAGTTCGTTATTGGGCAAAATTGGCCAGATTTAATTTGATTTCTTCCATGGTGCTTTTCTCATTCTCATGATTGCTCATTTAATCTTGATAAATAAACTATTATTTGAATTGAATTTCCTTTAGGATGCAGTTCTATTATATGAATACATTGATATAATTCCCAACTCTGAGAAACCAATACTTTCGGAGATATAATTGGTCTGTTTGAACTAGAGCGCCAGAAAGCTCCTGTCCACAGGGCTTGTTTACCTTAATTCGGTTCAAATGTTCAGGAGACATACAATGTCCTGATCTTAGCCTCATCATCGTTGTTATCTGTTTTCTAGGTATATTACATTTAATTAAGCTATATGGGTTTCCTAATTCATCGTTTTTATCCCTATTCCGCATATGAGTGTATGTTCTTCCCTTATTTCGTCCCCAAACCTCCAATTCCTCAATCCATTTCTTCCTTACATTCCCCCGCACAATACCATATATCAATTGCGGTCCTCCCCTATATTTCAGTATTTCACCACTCTGTCTACCCTGATTTGCCAGTTGGTCTGCTCTATCATTACCTTCAATTTGAGTGTGACTTGGTACCCATACCCCTTTTATTATTTTCCCTTCTTCAATTAATTCTGCCCATATACGTTTTACCGTTACTGTGATTGTATTTATTGATGTGTCCAATTTCCAGTTCTTCAACTTCCACAGTGCGCTTAACGAATCAGAAAATATAACTGCCCTGGATATATTTTCGTTCTGAATAAATGATAATGCCTTACCTATAGCCAACATTTCCGCTGAAAAAATGGACCAATATGCTGGTAACTTTCTATTATATTGCAAGGGCAAGATGGGTGAATAAATTCCAATGCCAACCTCAACAATATTGTCCTTACATTTCAATGACGCATCTGTGTAGAAGGTCTGGAAATTTTTAAATTTGTTTTCACATAGGTCATTAAATTTGACTTTTGTTGAAATATCGTTTTTAACTAGATTTGGAATTATTATGTCACATTGTGCGGCCTGATGTGAATAATCTAACGCGAAAAAGGGGATTTGCTCCGCGCTGTATACACTACTTTCATACGTTTTGTTCTCCTCAAAAGCTGTTAAATAAGCTGGTTTATACTTACGATTCCAGAAATGTTGATGCGTGTTCATCTTAGTTATCTGTTTCATTATGATATTATTTTTAATTTGAAAGTTTTTCAATATATATCTTGACGCTAATAGTTTTCTTCTCTTTTCCAAGGGCAGTTCGCCGCTTTCAGCCAATATTACATTGATTGGTGTTGATCTCATATAGCCCATTGCAGTTCTTATTCCCTGATATTGTACCGTATTCATCTTATCTATGTTACGTCTAGGGCTTGCACCATATATCATTGATCCATAGTCGAGGTGTGATCTGACTAACGCTCTGTATATTGTCAACAAATTTCGAGGTTGGGCTCCCCACCAGGTCCTACACAAGACTTTCATTATATCTATTCCCTTTTTGGCTTTAATGTTCGTTTGTTCTATTTGTGGAGTCCAATTTAATTTTGGGTCTAGGATAACACCTAAATATTTTATCTGCTTTTTCCACAATATATCCCTATTATTAACTCTGAAACAGGGCAACATGTTCGGGGTCTTTCTTCTTGCAAACAACATAGCATAGGACTTGTCTGGGGCAATATTTAGGTTTCTGGCAATAAGGAACTGATTGATATTATCCAAAGTTTCGGAATTTTTTTCGTATATTGATCCTATCTCTGACCCAGAACAAATCACATACTTGTCGTCTGCATACTGTCCAATCTGTACGCCCTTGGTCCTACATTTAATTATATCTTTCATATACAGGTTAAACAACATTGGGCTCAATTTTGAACCCTGTAGGAGACCCTTATTATTGTAAAATGGGCCCATATTCTTATTCTCCCTTGAGCATCTTATATACATTTCCCTGTTTTTGAGTAGTTGTGAAATCAGTTTTACCCTATCGGATGGCAAATTTATATCTTGCATATCCTGTATCAGCTTATCTATATTGACATTATCGTATGCCCCTTTGATGTCCAAGAAAACGACCACTGTAAATTCATTCTCCGCAAATCCATTATACACCCTCGAAGTCAGAAATATCAGACTGTCATTTACTGATTTCACTCTCCTGAAACCAAACATTTATTTATTTTGTTGCAAATTTTTTTCCACTATGTTTTCAATTCTATTTTTGATCATACTTTCCAGAATTTTGATACTACACAAGGACAGGGCGATTGGCCTAAGGCTATCTGCATTTACTAAGGGCTTATTGGGTTTATTGAAGGGTAGAATTAATATTTTATTTTGGTTTCCTATATAACTTGGATTCCTCAATATTTCATTCATAATATCCAGAAATTTATTTTTTGTTTTTTTACTTAGATTGCTGTACATATTATACGTTATCGAGTCTAGACCTGGGGAGGTATTATTACTATTTTTCAACACTAATTCTAATTCTGAAATTTTGAAAGGACTCGACCTACTATTTTCCACATTTTTTTCACTTGTTATTTGTGTGCTCTTATTATTTCCTGTTGATAGATTATTCATCAGTTCCTCCAATATTTCCGTGGTCGGCAGATTCTGTATGCTGTACGTTCCCTCTTGGCTTTTAAACTTCCTAATCGATTTCCATGCTGTAGACAAAGGCAGAAAATTTATGTTTTCGCAGAATTTTGTAAAAGATTTATTTTTTTTCTCTTTCATGACTGCTTTGACTTTCGATCTAATATTGTTAGCTCTAATGAAATTTTCTTTTGTTGGATTCTCAATGTATTCTTTAAGCGTGTTTCTTCGTAACTCTACCATATTGTTTAATTCTATATCCCACCAAATACTTCTGTACTTTGTATTACGTGTTGTCTTTTTACGGGGAATATATTCCTCTGCACTATCAACTAGAATTTTGTTGAAATGTTCCAAGGTTCTTATATCCGAGATTTCTAAGTCTGACTCTATTCTGTTATTATACTTATACCAATCCGCTTCGTCCGTTTTATACCTTTTGGTGGAAAAATAAAGATTAACATCCTCCGTATTATTTACCCTATTAATATCGATGATAATGGGATAGTGATCACTCTGTGCTGGATCGAAAAATACCTTCCACATACAGTTCTTAGCTATATTCGATGAACAAATGCTCAAATCTGGAGCACTATCTCCTTCATGTGGCGGTGTAAATCTGGTCACTGTACCATCATTTAAAATATGTATATCTTCCTGATCCAAAAAATCTTCAACAACTCTACCGTTTAAATTACCTCTGTCTGATCCCCATCTTGGACTCTGTGCATTATACTCACCTATAACCATAAATTTATCTCCCAACTGTTCCATCAATTGTTTTAAATCGCTAAGTTTCAATTTTATATTCGGTGGGTTATAAATACTTGCAATTGTTATTTCCTTTATTCGAATTGCCTGATATTGAAACCTGGAGGGACACCCACTCATATGTATTGCTACCTGTTCATAAATAATATTCTTCCTAATCAACATGGCTATACCTCCTTTCCCATCCTCTCTGTCTTCTCGTAAGATGTCATAGTTAGGGATTTTAACTTTTTTATTTTTAAGTAGAAAGGTCTCGGATAAAGCGACCACTTCTGGATTAAATTGTTGTAGTTTTCCAAAAAAATCAAGCATATTCGTATTAATAGATCTAATATTCCACTGCAGTATTTTTACCTGTTTATAATCCATTGATTCAATCTGTTATTAGGAACCTGATTACTATTATTATTGGTATACCTTGTTTATTATTATTGATTTTTTTTTTGTTTGGGATTATATTTAAAACCGTTATATATTTTATATTATTCAATACTATAATACTAATCGATTATTTATTATTATGTTTGATATTGAATTTTTTTTTTATATATCATTTATAGTCTTATGTACCATGGCCTGTGTACATATTTCATTGCTTAAATCTTCATATTCTATATTATTTTGGGATGGTGAGTTAGAAAAGGATGGAGTGATGTTTTGTGATGGTTCTGTATAATATTCTGAGACTTCCATATCCGTAAATGAGGTTTTTTGTTTATTATCAACATTCCCTTTTGTGGATTGTTGCCTCCAATCTGATAGTTTGTTTTTTTTATAATCAGGGGTGTACTTTTGCAAACAATCTTCCACCTCTTGTTTATTATATCTGGGTTTGCTTTTAGGAGGTCTGTTTTTGGTTTTGTATGTAGTAATCCGTTTTTGCTCACTTGTTCCTCTCTGTTCTTCTTTGTTAGCTAGATTTTTGCTTGCTTGTTGTGCATATGTAGGTATATTGCGCAATAGTAGGGGGTACTTCTTTTTTTTGTGTTATTGTTTCGACTTGTTTTAATTGCGGAAAATTTATCATGTCGTTTTTTGTATTAATATAGTTATTATTAATATCATTATTTTTTCTTTTTAAGATGATGTTAGCTTCAAAATAAGTATACTTATACACCGCCATCATGTTTTTAATTTGTTTTTGTCGTTCGTATTCATCACATTTTCTATCCGTTGATAGATGAGATTCTTTACAATGAAAGCAAACGATTTCCGTATTCTCACATAAATTATTTTCGTGATATTGACCGCCTCTATTACACCTTTTTTTTCCTTTGCATAATTTAGATATGTGCCCATAAATCAGGCAGTTATAGCATTGAACTACCGGACTTACATATTGGGACACCTCTAGTAGGTTATGGTATAAAGCTATGTTGTTTGGAACATTTTTACTCCTAAAGGTTAATACGCAAGATTTCGATTCTACATAGGATATTTTATTACCTATCTAATTTGTTTATTGATTTTTTTTTAACCTTCTAACATTTAATATCTCATACCTGGATTCCGCATTTTTGCGCGTATGTTCTGGGGAACATACGCGTTATAGTTTTGCCCAAATGTGAAATTTAATTCTGTGGTGCCGTCCGTTGCCACGATAACTTGAGAACGGAAAGAGCTAGCGACTTGAAATTTTCAGGGTAGGTGGCGCATCCCAATACGACGGACAAGTTCGTTAATGGGTATAATCGGCCCAATGGTTTCCGAGTAATAATTTTGTTTTCAACCAAAATAAATCCGATCGAATTTAAACTTGGTGAATAGTTGTAGAATATAGACCTAAGCACGTTTATGAAATTTTGTGAGAATCGTATCGCTAGAAAATTATTAAAAAATTATTAAAAAATATTTTTGTTGTCATGATAACCTGAGAACGGAAAGAGACAGCGGCTTGAAAATTTCAGGTTAGGTTGTGCATCTGAATGCGACATTTGAGTTTGTTTATGAGCATAATCGTCCAAACGGTTTTAGAGTTATAGCCATCTGAAATTTTCTGAAATTTTGATGTTTTTTGTTCCTCATTAACTCGAAGAATACAAAACCGATTGGATTCAAACATGGTTATTAGTTGTAGAATGCCACCGCGAAAATTTTTGCAGAATTTCATGAGGATGGTATAACTAGAAAATTAAAAAAAAAATAATTAAAAATAATTGAAAAAAATTCTATATATCATAAACTATTCGTCCGGCATGGCTGAAATTTTGGGAGAGCCTGCAGAACCTAACTCTACTGCAGATTTCTAAGTTTGAACACGATCGGATCTATATTGTTGGAGAAACGCGCAGCCTTTTGTGAGTTCGGTAGCGGATGTGAATCGTCGTATGATATGTTGTCTATGGTCGTATTTTTGCGAGAACCTTCAAAAATAAAAATATGAATGTCATGATGACATATCTTTTACGCGTATGTTATGGGAAAATCGTATTATTTCATCACAAATCTATGGGAGATGATAGCCCTACATCGCATGCGCCCCGTTTTAACCTCAACATCGAATCTGAATCTGATCAAAACACAATTCACAAATACAAAACGTAAACAAAATATTCTCAATCCACGAAGTACGAACGAGTATTCCTTCCATTGAAAATAATCGAGATTACCTTGTATTTGAAGATTGGAGGAATCTAGAAATATTGTTTACGTATGTGAAAGAAATTCCAAATTATGGAGAACTGTGGAAAAGTTGTTCAGAAAGAAGATATCTGGTATATGTCCTTCAGGATTTCTGGCTAAAAATCAGCAGTAAGTAATAGAAGTGAATTGAATGAATTAGTTTACTCAGAGAAATCCAAGTCTTAATATTTCCTTTCAGGTTGGAATGAATTAAGGTCCAGTTGACGTAGAGCAAAAAAGTAATGCTTTTCGACAAATAGAATGCATGAGTTACTCTTGGAGTTACTGCAGATAGAATTCTTAAAAACAAGGTATATGGAACTTAGTCGATGGAATATTTGTGAAGCTTAAGTATATCTCATGAGAAAATTTAATATTGATAAGAGGCAACCAAGATGACATGAACACTAAAATTTTTAAAGTTCAAAAGTGGAATAGCCAAGAAGAAAATCTAGTGTTTCTATTCAAACAAATATGTTTTCCTGATATCATGGGTCTCTTACGATCCATCATCAGGGTGTTTGGATGCCAGCGTGTACCTATATAATAGGCATTTTTAACGAAACATTTTAATTTTTCTAATTGCAGAATATTTTAAAATATAGGAGTAGAAGGTGATGCAATATAACATGTGTGTAGGTATATATTATGTATATTGTTTTCCCGTGGAACTTCAGGTATATGTTTCTTAAATGCTTGTTGCTTAGCATGCTTAACAATGAATACCTCTGAAGAACAGATTTTACTAATATTATAATAGAATGGCTTGATAATTCAACGCTAACTTTGAAAATGATGTATCCTAGTGTTGCGGAGGAAAATCCAAGTATATTTTACAACGAGAAGTAGTATATAAGGAAATGGAGAAAGTCAGTTATCATATTTTAATAATAATCTATATACAAGTATTTATCCTCCCTGCAGTGTTTCACGAATCCTACATGATTATGTGGGCAGCAGTGGTCCAAACTCGAAAAAATGCATTGCATGCTGCTTGATGTAGTATTGAATTTTCAAAATGAATGTTATTCTTGATCTCTCTTGAAGTAAATAATCGAATATGTTAATAGAGTTTTATTCGAAATTATTTCCTTTGTTTGTATTACGGCTTCAGTGAGGTATACAATTTTTTTGTTCACTGAGGGCTGATATATTTTACGACCTGTAAACTGTCAAGTAGCCTTACCGAAAGGAAAGTAATCTGTAAATGTCCACTTTAAAGGGGATCAGTAAATTCAACGAGCACATAGTTGACGAATACTTTACGGAGAGGTTGAATAAATCGGCCCTTAGTAGATAGTATAAAACAATATATAGATTGGTATCTAAATAAATGAATCTTATTTTCACAATAACTCTTTTCCCCTAACCCATGAAAACAAATTTTCACAGACAATTTACATGAATCATTAGCTTCAAACGTTCATTATCTTGAAATACAAATGAATAAGTGGAAATTTAATTTTAATATTTCAATATTGAATGGAATATTTAGAGTTTATCTATAATTTCAGATATCTCATCTCATCAACGAGTGACAAAAGTATTGAAATTGATTATGCATTAAACGATGTGTTCAAATGTCAAATTATTACCATATTCCATATCGACAGACATTCTTGTAATGATTATGAAGAATTAAAAAGGTTTGATGGCTAATATAAAAATTTGTTCAAGCACTGACGTGAAGTCAGGAGCTTTTGTGCGTATGTTCTATTGTCCATTCTCCTGTATTGGACACTCTTAATCGAAAAAAAAAATTGGTTCAAGCACTGACGTGAAGTCAGGAGCTTTTGCGCGTATGTTCTATTGTCCATACTCCTGTAATGAACACTCTTCTTAATCGAATTTACCATGATGATTTCTATTGTCTATTCTCCTGTATTGGATACTCTTCTCAATCGAATTCACCATGATGAATTCTATTGTTCATTCTCCAATACAGGAGAATGGACAATAGAATTCATCATGGTGAATTCGATTGAGAAGAGTGTCCAATACAGGAGAATAGACAATAAAAATCATCATGGTAAATTCGACTTAACCGCCGTAGTGCGGTCTGAGAGACCGCAGCAAAATTTTGATTCGCTCCAACTAATCCCCACTTCAATATTACCCCACCGTCTCTCTATTACCTTCAAATGGTCTCATCCAGAATCAGTTTGTGGAAGAAGACAAGTGTGCTAGTGTTGGTTCGCGAGAAAATATCATCAGAAATTACGCTGCGGTCTGTGAGACCGGACTACGGTGTTTATGTTAGTACTCAGATTGTGATCTGTCTACATTCGGCGAAACATTTTTTGACTGTGGAAATTGTGATAATGAATGTAATACCTTCCACATCCAAAAAGGTTCGGTTTGGTGATGTAGACTTTGAGAGAACCTTACTTCAATGGGCGGAAGAAGATTGTGATGAAGTTTTTGGGGATGACAGTGATATAGATAATGTTGATGAGGACTATCATGAAAAAAGTGATCATGGAACTAATTCAGAGACTGAAAGTAGTGATACTGAAGTGGAAGAAGAATTTGAGAACCTATCTGATGAAGCGCAATCTGACGAAGAACGTCCAGAAAGTAACACTTTCTACTATGGTAAAAATCGTTTCAAGTGGTCAACAAAAAGCTTTGTATCTCGCACCAGAACACAGAAACACAACATTATATTGCAGTTACCAGGACTGCGTCCTTCGGCTGCATTGGGAAATGACGCTGATGCGGTTTATTGCTGGAATCTCCTGTTCTCCGATAATATCTTGAAATGTATTCTGCATTGGACGAATTTGAAACTACAAAACATTAGACTAAAATATAAGAATGTTGAAAGATCTGAATTGGCAGATTTAGATATGACAGAATTGAGAGCATTTATTGGAGTTTTATTCTATAGTGCTGTGTTCATATCGAACCATGAAAAAATTGATAGAATTTTCGCCACAGATGGAACAGGCCGGGAAATATTTCGTTGTGTAATGAGCAAATAGTAATTTACGTAACAAGTCCGGAAAATAGGGTTTTTTTGGACGAATAGACAAAATTCTAGGACGAGCGTAAGCGAGTCCTAGAAGTCTATGAATCCAAAAAAACCTTTTTCGGGCGTGTTGCGTACAATATTTTTTCGGCAACCGTGTAGAATAACAAATCAATGAGACGACACATTTCTTTTTTATATATTTTGATTCTTATTCAAATTAAACAGAACAGAAAATATCACATGTTAACTAATTTTATATGAACTGTCAGCCGTTTTCTCAGTGCTATGGTAACTTCATTTATCAAAAATATACCTACCAAGATTTTCATATTTACAATGACCAAAACAACGTGATTCTTCCGGCCTAGTCCGGGAAGTACGTACTTCCCGGACTAGGCCGGGAAATGCTTATTTCTCAAAGAAAAAGCGTCCGGGAAGTGGGCACTTCCCGGACGGTTGCCGAAAAAACAGATTTGCAACAATACTAATAGCCTTACGCTTCGACAATCCTAGCGATCGTGCTGAAAGGCGCAAAGAAGATTTACTAGCCCCAATTTCCGAGATTTTCAATATATTTGTATTGAATTGTCAAAACGCCTACTCACCCTATTCTAATATGACTATTGACGAAATGCTCATATCATTCCGAGGAAGATGTAAATTCAAGATGTATATGCCTAACAAGCCAAGCAAGTATGGTTTGAAAATGATGTGTTTGACAGATGCTAAAACTCATTATTTTTTTAATGGATACATATACTGTGGAAAAGACTCTGACGGTGTTGGTCTTACTGATGCGGAAAAGCGACATTCAAAGCCCACTCAATCTGTTATGAGACTTTCACAGCCCATATTCAACACCAACCGAAACATAACAGCTGACAACTGGTTTTCCTCATTGGAATTGGCGGAAAAATTGAGGGAAAAGGGACTCACCTACGTCGGAACTATAAAAAAAAATAAAAGAGAAATACCATTGGTATTTCTGCCACAAAAAAATAGAGAATTGAATTCAACTTTGTATGGCTTCACAAAAAATATAACCTTGGTATCACACGTCCCAAAGAAAAACAAAGCAGCGCTACTGATATCTTCAATGCACCACACACAGTTTTTAGATGAATTTACACAAAAACCTGAAATCATTGCTTTTTATAATTCAACAAAAGGTGGAGTTGATGCTCTGGATGAAAAGTGTGCTAAACATTCTACCAGCCGTCGTACTCAGAGATGGCCGATGGTAATTTTTTTCCGGCTACTTGATATCAGCGGTGTCAATGCTCATGTCATCCATCAAGCTTTCAAGAATAACCAGAAAATGGAGAAAGCAGATTTTCTGAAAATACTCGCAGACGAATTAGTAAGGCCTCACCTGCACAGACGTGTAGCGAATACTAAGCTGAAACGGGACCTCCGCTGTACAATACGTAGAATTTTATCCCTTCCTGAGTTCGATGAAGCTGAAGATATGGAAGAAAAATTAGAAAAAAAGGAAAACATGTTACACTTGCCCACCCAGAATTAAAAGAAAAACATTTTATCTTTGCAAAATTTGTCAAAAGCCGACTTGTTTGGAATGTGCAAGTAAAATTTGTAAAAATTGTTGTCATAATTTGTGAGAAATTTACTGCTTGCAATTTTCTGTTTTTTTAAGTTGGATATAAATGATATTTTGTTTTTGTTATCCCTTATATTTATATTTTCGTGAAAACATAATCTTCTGTTATTTTATAAATGCGTTTTCTTCAATTGGATTATATTTGGAGGTCCTGAGAAACTGGACCAAAATTCAACAATCAACATATTTTTCGCTTATTGTTCAAATTGGAAATGAAATAAAGGAAGTAAACCTTCAACCAATAAAAATTTTTTCTCAATAAAATCAATTTTTATTTTTTTAATAATTGTATTTAAGCAGGCGGTCTGGCAGACCGCACAACGGTGACAGCGTTACAGTTTTTGCACTACGGTTGTTAAGGGTTAAGAAGAGTGTTCATTACAGGAGTATGGACAATAGAACATACGCGCAAAAGCTCCTGACTTCACGTCAGTGCTTGAACCAATTTTTTTTTTAATTTCCTCTTCCGAAATACTTAAGTCGATATCTGAAATTACTCCCATACTAATTATATTAATTGGAGGTATATATATGATGCAATCTTCAAACCTTGCTTGATTAGTGAAATGATTAGCCTCGCTGGCTGTAGAAAATTCGATTCGTACTCGATTTTTTCCCTTCCTTTTAATATTTTTGATATTGAAGTTAAAATTATTATTCTCATGCAAATATTTTCCCAGCTTTAATGGATGTATACATATCCAATATTACACATAAGGTCCTAGATCCTTTGAATTATACTCATAGATAATTTTATCTCTGTTTACGCTAGTTTTTGGCGCTCTAGTTCCTCGGAACTGAGTGCTTATCAATTTGCCCAAATGTCTGTAATTTTCAAATTTTTCGATGAAAATGGTCTTAAACGATTTGGTTCGACTCACTGATCAAGAATCCGTGGTCGAAATTCATTCTGTCCGGCCGGTCCGGCCATCCGGCCGGTCCGGCCGTAGGCACGATAACTCTCGAACGGAATGAGCTAGACAGTTGAAATTTTCAGAGTAGGTTTGGGGGATAAATATCTCGGCTAAGTTCGTTATTGGGCAAAATCGGACAGATGGTTTCGGAGTAACAAAAAAAAAAATTTTTTTTTTACAGAACAAATTCCAAATTAAATTTTTTTTCAATAAGGAGTTTTACCATAAGAATCCATTCATATCATTTTTAACTCTAACAAACTAATACTTTCGGAGATATGATTTTTCAAAATTTCAATGATAGAATTATTCTGTGGCTATTCTATGAATTGTTATAACGTCAACTTTGACGTTGTCTCATTGTCATTCATTCCAGTAATGGTATCAATATGAGAATTATAATATTATCATACTTCTTGTTGGTTGATATTTTCATGCCGATGGTCAATCCATATGATGATGGGAATGGTAATGGTAAGTTAATAACATTGTCATTCATTCCAGCAATCGTATAAATATGAGAATTATAATATAATATCATAGTTTTTGTTGGTTGATATTTTCATGCCGATGGTCAATCCATATGATGATGGGAATGGTAATGGTAAGTTAATAATATTGAGTTGAGAATATCTCCACTAAAAACAAAACTGGAATTGAGGAATGAATATATCGGATGAGTTCGTTGTTGGGTAGAATTCGTCTATTGGTTTTGGATTGATAATTTTTGGCACTCTTGTTGAATTTAAATTCTTCTATGATGTTTGAATTCAATTTCTGCTTAGATGAAGTTCTAAATTTCAATAATGAATCGTACTTCTATGTTTTCACAGAATGCTATAATTATTCTATCTAAGCTTTATTATATGATCTGTGTTCATACTCGTACATTTCATCCTGTTCTATAAGAGAGAGTCAAATTCATTTCAGCTATTTTAATTTGGTTTCTTCCATGGTGCAGTTCTCATTCTCAGATTGCTCATTTAATCTTGATAAATAAACTATTATTTGAATTGAATTTCCTGTATGATGTAGTTCTATCATAAGAATACATTGATATAATTCTCAACTCTGAGAAACCAATACTTTCGGAGATATAATTTGTCTGTTTGAACTAGAGCGCCAGAAAGCTCCTGTCCACAGGGCTTGAACCCATTTTTTGTATTAGTTTTTATTGCTTCTATGTTTTGTGATAGTGATTCAAGTTCTGAAATCATTTCAAGGTCATTATTATTTTTTGCTTGCTTTTTTAATTCTGTTATTTCCATACTCAATTCGGCTAAATCCGCCCATGAAAGTAAATTTTGTGAAAGATTATCTATAGTTTTTTTTGCTTTAGGAGACAAATTATCAATTGACCGGGACCCCATAGGTCCCGGACTGACATTATTCATCTTGTTTATACAATTAATAGGTTTGTTATTAACTCACCACAAATGGTTACCCAATATAGACAAACACTTAGGAATTGAATTACTTCGATCACTAAGGAAATCTGTATCATAAATTGGCTAAATAATCAATTATCAGGGAAACTTTTCAACGCGACCACCCACCACGATCTCCAACGATCTTTTTCTATCAGCTGATCTGTGATCAGCTGTCCCGCTGTCCGCTACCGGCGTGCTTGTTTTTATTTTTACATTTTACATAGTTTTGGTGAAATCTGAGTGTTGTGAAATAAACTTTTTCGAATATCACTGTTTGATGTTCGGTAAAAAACTGTAATAAGAATACAAGTAAAGTGATTAAGTGTTCTCCTAATATTGCAGACAAGGTTATGGTCTTCATGGCTAGGGGAGTTTTTCATAAATAGAAACAAACAACCTTAGCTTATTTCTTCACCATGGTGGAATGAAACGTGATGTGATCAAGGTTTTGCAAATGTAGCTGCTATAAATAGGCTATATAGAGAAACCACTGGGTGATTTTCACGTACAAAATGTTTTTCACATTATGTTGTGCATAATGATATCCATTTTTTGGCGCTCTAGTTCCTCGGAACTGAGTGCTTATCAATTTGCCCAAATGTCTGTAATTTTCGAATATTTCGATGAAAATGGTCTTAAACGATTTGGTTCGACTCACTGATCAAGAATCCATGGTCGAAATTCATTCTGTCCGGCCGGTCCGTCCGGCCGGCCGGCCGTAGGCACGATAACTCTCGAACGGAATGAGCTAGAGAGTTGAAATTTTCAGAATGGGTTTGGGGGATAAATATCTCGGCTAAGTTCGTTATTGGGCAAAATCGGACAAATGGTTTCGGAGTAACAAAAAAAAAATTTTTTTTTAAAGAACAAATTCCAAATTAAATTTTTTTTAATAAGCAGTTTTATCATAAGAATCCATTCAAATCATTTTTAACTTAAACAAGCTAATATTTTCGGAGAAATGATTTTTCAAAATTTCAATGTAAATCGTATTTCTACGTTTTCACAGAATGATAGAATTATTATGTGGGTATTCAATGAATTGTTATAATGTCAACTTATTCTCTTGAGACATAACGTTGTTTCATTCTAGCAATCGTATAAATATGAGAATGATAATATAATATCATACTTTTTGTTGGTTGATATTTTCATGCCGATGGTCAATCCATATGATGATGGGAATGGTAATGGTAAGTTAATAATATTGAGTTCAGAATATCTCCACTAAAAACAAAACTGGAATATTGTAGATTTGAGGAAAGATATATATTATCGTTCATCATATAATTGAGGAATGAATATCTCGGATGAGTTCGTTGTTGGGTAGAATTCGTCTATTGGTTTTGGGTTGATAATTTTTGGCACTCTTGTTGAATTTAAATTCTTCTATGATGTTTGAATTCAATTTCTGCTAAGATGAAGTTCTAAATTTCAATAATGAATCGTACTTCTATGTTTTCACTGGATGCTATAATTATTCTATCTAAGCTTTATTATATGATCTGTGTACTCGTACATTTCATCCTGTTTTATATGAGAGAGTCAAATTCATTTCAGCTATTTTAATTTGGTTTCTTCCATGGTGCAGTTCTCATTCTCAGATTGCTCATTTAATCTTGATAAATAAACTTTTATTTGAATTGAATTTCCTTTATGATGCAGTTCATAAGAATAAATTGATATAATTCTCAACTCTGAGAAACCAATACTTTCGGAGATTTAATTTGTCTGTTTGAACTAGAGCGCCAGAAAGCTCCTGTCCACAGTGCTTGAACCAATTTTTGTATTATATTTCTCATTTGATTCTGTCCTTCTAAATGTATATTGGAGTAGAATATACTTCCACATAGTGTTGTACTCGCATAATGATAACCATTTTTTGTACGATAGTTCACATTTGATTTTGTCCTTGTAAATGAATATTGGAATTAAGGCAGCCATTCATTTAACTGCTCCTTCAAATTTGAAGGTATATAAGGATAAGAAAGTTTTTACCTCATATGCTGTATAATTAATTTTGATGTCACACTAAATTTTATTTTCATTCCAAATGTATTTTTTAATTTTGATATTCTTTCTTTTTCTAATATATATGTACATTAGTTCACATGAAATGTTGAACTTAAATTCATGAATCTGATATAGTTTTATTAAAGAGAGTTTTGGGATTTCATTTGTTTTCTTTCGATTACAGCGAAAAACCATTGTTCCAAAAACATTGTCAAATGCCAGGTTTTTGACGAATTATCGTCAACTTGGTGTTTGGCAGTGTTTTGGAAAACAATATAATAGAATATAGGATATATGGGAGATATATTTGAATTTCCCGCTCGTTCGAGCTTCAAATAATCCCAGTGCCGCACGAGTAATTCCATATAAAATCGTCTAAAAATAAAAAAAATTGTTGCCGACCCATTTTAGAATTTTGTTTAACTTTAAGGAACTCTTCCTTAGGGTCCCAAAGAACAAAATTTACACGAGTTTGATTTTTACTAGCGCTTGTTTCTGCCTATTTAAATAAAAACTTCCCAAAATCGATATTTTTAAGCTTTATCAACTTTTGCTTTAAAATTTTTCTGTTTGAAGATATCTATATAATCAAAGCGGAATTCTTCGGGGAAAAGATAGTAGTTCAAGTGTAGGTAACGATAATTGGCTCAATCAATACCTTTGAATAATGGCAGCGTGCTAAAAATGAGTGTTTTTTACTCATTTTTCGTAAATTTCAATCGACTCTGGTGTCTTAACTATTGAGAATTAAAAACTTATGCTGCGGGGGAATTAAGTATACATATCATAGATAAAATTCAGCCACGGGTCGACCTGAGCAGCCCACTCCTAATAGAAGAAAACTTTGCTTGAAATTTTGAAATTTAAAAAAATCCCATTATTGAGGTTATAAAACGAACGTGTTGACTGTGAAATAAAAATCTAAAACTCACAGAATCTACTGTTCTTACCTCCAACTTTGAATGACTACATCATTTGTTTTGTTATTTTTATGTTTAGTGCATGTACGAGCTGTTTTTTTACAGCGAAAATTTGGATGATTTTAGTAATGGATAAAAACTACTTTTCATCAAAAAGAATTATGAATGAGTAAATTTTTTTTTATGAATAATATGAATATAACATTATAATATTTTTTGTAAAGTATATGAATAATAAATGTAATTAAATTATAATATGATAGGTATTTATTTTAAGTAAGTTGAATTATTTTAGTGATATGTATCGTAAACGTTAAAGAAGTTTTACTTCAATCGCGCGTAAAGATTACACGCACACTTTTTTTCATAATATAATTAATAAGTACCGATATTGTTGATTTCTTTTTTAAATTAACGTGTATTCTTGCTTACTTTAAAATGCAATACGGTTAAATTATACGAATGAGCTTACCTCTACAAGCATACATGAAAATATATGAAAATTCTATATATAAATCCGAATGTTTTTCTGAGATAAAAACTAGGAGTCAATTGGAAAAAAATAAAAAATTGAGTTGATTTTTGCTGTAAAAAAACAGCTCGTACATGCACTAAACATAAAAATAACAAAACAAATGATGTAGTCATTCAAAGTTGGAGGTAAGAACAGTAGATTCTGTGAGTTTTAGATTTTTATTTCACAGTCAACACGTTCGTTTTATAACCTTAATAATGGGATTTTTTTAAATTTCAAAATTTCAAGCAAAGTTTTCTTCTATTAAGAGTGGGCTGCTCAGGTCGACCCGTGTCTGAATTTTATTTATGATATGTATACTTAATTCCCCCGCAGCATAAGTTTTTAATTCTCAATAGTTAAGACACCAGAGTCGATTGAAATTTACGAAAAATGAGTTAAAAACACTCATTTTTAGCACGCTGCCATTATTCAAAGGTATTGATTGAGCCAATTATCGTTACCTACACTTAAACTACTATCTTTTCCCCGAAGAATTCCGCTTTGATTATATAGATATCTTCAAACAGAAAAATTTTAAAGCAAAAGTTGATAAAGCTTAAAAATATCGATTTTGGGAAGTTTTTATTTAAATAGGCGGAAACAAGCGCTAGTAAAAATCAAACTCGTGTAAATTTGGTTCTTTGGGACCCTAAGGAAGAGTTCCTCAAAGTTAAACAAAATTCTAAAATGGGTCGGCTTTGTCAATTAGACGATTTCAAATGGAATGACTCGCACCGCTATGTTGCAAGGACAGAAATAACGTGTTGCAAGGACAGAAATAACGTTAGAGTGGCCCATCTATAGTATATCTTGTCTATGTTTCTGACCTGTCAACTGGGAAAACTCTTCGTTATCTTGTTTCTTGATCTTATCTTGGATTGTTTTCATTTTTTCCACAAGTAATTCGTTATTTTGAATTAAAATTTTATTATTTCTTCTGGTTTCAGCCAGAAGTTCTTCGGTATACTGTAATTTTAGTTTTAAATACATGAGATCGGTATGTTCCTGGGGTGAGCTGCCCAGTTCATCGGTAATTTTCTGTTGTTTACCCTCGTGTAGGCATGCCGCATTTCTTCTGTTTGCCGCCTGAATCATACACGAAGGGAGAAAAATTTCACTGCAGAAGTGTCAGAAGTGCAGAATACTGACAAAAAGTCGATTATGCCGTTTATGATCGGATCTATATTGTTGGAGATCCGAGTTCAGTAGCTGGATGGGTGATAGTTACCTCGATAACTTTCGAACGAAAAGAGAAAGGACTTGCAATTTTCAGGGTAGATTGCGCATCCGAATGAGAGAGTTAAGTTCGTTGTTGGGCATAATCGGACCAACGGTTTCGGAATCATACCAATCTGGAATATTGTTTTTTCGTTAACTCAAAAAATACAGACCTGATCGAATTGAAACTTGGTAACTAGTTGTAGAATATTGACTTAAACACAAGTGTTAAATTTTTTGAGGACCGTACCACTAGAAAATTTAAAAAAAAATTATGAAAAAATATTATTTATCTCACGATAACTTGAGAACGGAAAGAGATAACGAATTTCAGGGTAGGTTGTCCATCCGAATGAGATATTTAAGTTCGTTAATTGGCATAATAGGCCTAATGGCTTTGAAGTTATACTGAAATGTTGTTGATATTTCCTCTATAACTCAAAATATACAAATCTGATTCAATTAAAACTAGGTAATTACTAGTAGAATCCTACTAATTTTCGCGGAATTTCATAAATATCCTATCCTGGAGTTACTTGAGGCGTAGCTTTTTTTCGTATTTCAACTTCAATAGAATACATATCGTCACCTCAGAATTGCACCGTTGTATGCCGCATTTTTATGATTCGAGTTATCAAGATCACAAAGTTGTATGTTCCGCAAATATTTGTTTGATAGGGTTACAATATTGTATATCAATTATTCCGATGTAGGCAACCATCATTGCATAATTGTATGAAGGTTATATAACTTTTCTTCAGTTACATAGTTTTATATACCTCATAAACCTTTCAAACTACATGATAGTTGATCAGGCATATTATAGGGCATTGTTTCCAGAATAATATTTTTATTCATAGTTGTTTCCGCTATTTGTGGGAGTATTATAAAATATTGTTATGTTTGTTTGAATCAATAAATTCATGCTCTTTTTATATATTTTTTAAGATAACATAGTTATATGTATCAAAAACTAAGAAGAATACAGTTTTTTCGTAGAATAAAATAGTTGTATGTTTTTCTTCATAGCCAGATTTCTGGAAAACTCTGAGTTATTTTGAATCTTCTAGCTCTTCTAGCTAATTCAACAATATCTAATATACTCCACCTTTCCAGATAGCTGTAACTTTGCCAACTGTGGGGTTACAATCACCAACATTTTATTCCTCTTTTTCTCATAAATTAGTTTATATTACTGCACATACAACAGTATAATTATGAGGTGACGTTATGTAAGAACTAGAAATTCTGCGATCATAGACGATTCACTCGTTACTGACGTCTGTCATTAGAATTGTATGAAATGTATTCTTTATATTAAAAATGGGTTCAAGCCCTGTGGACAGGAGCTTTCTGGCGCTCTAGTTCAAACAGACAAATTATATATCCGAAAGTATTGGTTTCTCAGAGTTGGGAATTATATCAATGTATTCATATGATAGAACTGCATCATAAAGGAAATTCAATTCAAATAATAGTTTATTTATCAAGATTAATTGAGCAATCATGAGAATGAGAACTGCACCATGGAAGAAATCAAATTAAATCTGGCCAATTTTGCCCAATAACGAACTTAACCGATATATTCATCTCCTTAACCTACTCTGAAAATTTCAACTACCTAGCTCATTCCGTTCGAGAGTTATTGTGGAAATTAAATTTTCAAATTTTTTTTTTTACATTTTTGCGGTAATCTGGTCAATACAAAACTTCACATGCGTATAAAGGTCATGATTCTACAATTTAATGCTAAATTTCAGATAGATCGAACGAACTTGTCCGAGATATTTACGCTCCTAAACCACCTTGCAATTTTCAATCCGCTAACTCCTTTGATTCGAGAGTTATCGTGCCTACGGCCAGTCGGCCGGCCGGACAGGATCGATTTCGCACTTGGATTCTTGATCAGTGAGTCGAACCAAATCGTTTGAGACCATTTTCAGCCAAAAATTTCAAAATTACAGACACTTGGGCAAATTGATAAGCACACTGTTCCGAGGAACTAGAGCGCCAAAAAAACAAGTTTCGTATGACAATTGCCCAAAACAGGTTTAAAGTACCTACAAATAGTAGATATTCCATAAAACATGTATTAAAGAAGAGAAGAAATAATGAAAAAATTACCTTGTAATCGATCAAAAATTTCCTGATCTACGTTCACCAAACTACAGAATTATGCTTTCAATATTTACGTAATATTTTCAAACATTTTCGGGTGAGGTCCCCGTTGCATCGCTAAAATACGAGTATTTCAACCCCAATATTTTTGAAGTTACAATATTCCCTTCTGTCAAGTTGACATTATGAGAATTCATACATAGAATAATAATTATATCAATCTGTGAAATACGATTTACATTGAAATTTAAAAAAATCATATCTCCGAAAGTATTAGCTTGTTAGAGTTGAAAATGATATGAATGGATTCTTATGATAAAACTGCTTATTAAAAAAAATTTGATTTGGAATTTGTTTCGTAAAAAAAAATTTTTTTTTTGTTACTCCGAAACCATCTGTCCGATTTTGCCCAATAACGAACTTAGCCGAGATATTCATCCCCCAAACCTACTCTCTAGCTCATTCCGTTCGAGAGTTATCGTGCTGACGGCCGGCCGGCCGGACAGAATTAATTTCGACCACGGATTCTTGATCAGTGAGTCGAACCAAATCGTTTAAGACCATTTTCATCGAAATATTCCAAAATTACAGACATTTGGGCAAATTGATAAGCACTCAGTTCCGAGGAACTAGAGCGCCAAAAAATGGGTTCAAGCCCTGTGGACATGAGCTTTCTGGCGCTCTAGTTCAAACAGACAAATTATATATCCGAAAGTATTAGCTTGTTAGAGTTAAAAATGATATGAATGGATTCTTATGATGAAACTGCTTATTAAAAAAAAGTTTAATTTGGAATTTGTTTTGTGAAAAAACTCCGAAACCATCTGTCCGATTTTGCCCACTAACGAACTTAGCCGAGATATTTATCCCCCAAACCTACTCTGAAAATTTCAACTCTCTAGCTCATTCCGTTCGAGAGTTATCGTCCGGATGGCCGGACAGAATGGGTTTCGACCACGGATTCTGGATCAGTGAGTAAACCAAATGGTTTAAGACCATTTTCATCGAAAAATTCAAAAATTACAGACATTTGGGCAAATTGATAAGCACTCAGTTCCGAGGAACTAGAGCGCCAAAAAGCCGATAAAACGTTATATATCGATGCTAAATTCGATTAAGAGGGTTCAATAGAGGTGAGTAGACAATACAAGTACATGCGCGCAAAAGCTCCGGACTTCACGTCAGAGCTTCAACCAATTTTTGTTTATGGTTTTTGCGATGTAATGCACGAGCTGCAATAAGAGAATACATACCACGTTTTCCCAATCGTCGAATACCGCAAAATGATATTTTCTCCAGAGTTTTCAATTTTTCTCTGCAGAATGGAAAACATCCGGTGCTGTATCTCGCCAGGAGCATAATCAGAATCAACCTGTGAACATACAAAATGAGATTATCCAACAAGTGAAAGAGAACCCATCTCAAGTACTAGAGAATAAGTGCAGCTTTAGGGGCTTGGAAAGCATTACATAAAGTGAATGTGAATTATCATATCTAAAAAGAAACTCAAACCAGGGGATAATGTTCGTCGAAGAACATTTCGCTGATGGGTATTGAATAATCCACGAATCATTTCTAGAATAATTTTTACAGATGAAGCTTCATTCACGAAGATGGCATATTCAATGCGAGAAATTCTCATTGATGGTCTGAAAATAATCCTCTTGGTCTGAGACAAATAAATCGCAATTAAAAATTCTCACCTCATAGGACTAAGATGAAAAATTGACTGGGATAAAGTATTTGAATTATTTGATGAACATTTTGCCACAGCTGACGGAGAACATAAGTTTGCAAGGTTTATGGTTTCAACAGGACGACACCTTCCAAGAGAGGTAGTACAGTACTTGAACGATAGACATCATAATAGGTGCATAGGAGACACAGGTCCGATTACATGGCCACCGAGAATACCCGAGTCAGTTTTTATTTCTTCTGGGGTTATCTGAAACAAATTGTTTTTCCTTCTGAAGTGACAACTAGAGATAAGGTAAGAGAGACAATAAGAAATAATTGTAACAGATGTGATTTTGAACAGTTTTTTCAAATTCTTGCTGTTGCTATTGCTGCTGTTTGTTTTTGGCGCTCCTGTTCCTCAGGAATGGTCTTAAACGATTTGGTTCGACTCACTGATCAAGAATCCATGGTCAGAATCGATTCTGTTCGGCCGCTCCGGCCGTAGACACGATAACGCTCCGTATAAACTACGCGCGGCAAACCCTCGAACATTGATATGCGAGGAGGCATTACGCTTTTTATACGTGCATGCCTCACGCGGCAACCCCGTCTACACAGCGCGAGGCCGCATCGCGAGGGTCTGCTGCGCGAAGTTTATACGCAGCTTTACGCTCGAACAGAATAAGCTAGACAGTTGAAGTTTCAGAGTAGATTTGGGAGATGAATATCTCGGATAAGTTCGTTAGTGGGCAAAATGGGTCTGATGGTTTCGGAGTAACGAGGAAAAACATTTTTTTTACATTAAAACTTTTGAATTCAATTTTTTGAAGATGCAGTTTCATCATAAGAATCCACTGATATAATTTTCAACTCTAGTGAATCAATAATTTCGGAGATATGATTTTTCAAAATTTCAATATTAAATCGTAACTGTAGATATGATTTCAGAGAATGCTGTATAGAAAATTAACGTTCGTATCTATGAATGCCATCTGAGTTCATATATTTCATCATTGTCATCTCATCTACAGATAAGAGATATTCCGCCGAATTCACAAAGCATTCAGTCTCCGTTAAGTCTTAACTGAGGTCCTCAGTTAAGGATAAATTTGAATCACATAATTTTTGGCACTCTTGTTGAATTATAATTCGTTTATGATGTTTGAATTCAATTTCTTTTATGTTGTAAATTAGAATCGATATCCTTCCCAACTCTGAGAAACCAATACTTTCAGAGATATGATTTGTTAAAGCTTGAAAGAGAGCGCCAAAGCTCCACAGGACTTTCCCACATCATTATATTTTAATACTTCTCGGAATAAAAATTTCTTTTTCAATCTCAATACATCAGAAATATGTTCTTGTCATATCCCTCTTTCGAATTCAATGTTCTTTCAAGGATTCTCTTGAAAAACTGTATTCGTGGATTCTTGTTGAATTTCTTTCTTCATGAGGAAAGAGTACTAAATCCTCTGACACTTTCCTTAATTTGGAGTGATTTTACCCTCAGTATCAACAGAGTCGATTATAATGGTTCATTCAGAATTCATTTCGCCTGAACATATCTTCTCTTAATATTTTCGCTTTCGGCTTTGGGCCGAATTTCAAAATTATTATTAAAATCAGAGCTATATGCAGGCTTCAATACAATAAATTTGTACTCGGAAATTCATAGACAGGGAGAATATTTTCAACCCAACAAGAAAATCCAAGTTTCGTCAATACGTGCCTGTATTTTTGTTCCATCCACTCACGATCATGTGAGATGTACAAAATTCGATTGAAAAATAATATCCCAGTCAGAAGTTATCGACAAGTGTATTACCAGCAGAAACAGCTCACCAGGTATCTCCAAAACAGTTGACTTCAGACCTGAAATATATTCGGTTTTTAAGTCCACTAGATTGGAAGTGAACTATGGCGATATTTACACAAGGTGATTTCTGACCAATTACCCATTGGGCAGGAGGTAATAGAAGACCGAATGAGGAGTCAAAAAGGGGCACTCAAACATCTCTTCTGCATACCAGTTTCTGAGATACAGGGTGTTTCCTGAAAATCATATTATTTCCAAAGTTCAAAACTGTCGAATCGGTTTTGCTAATATTCTGCAAACTTATTGTCTTTGAAACACGTAAAATAATCCGAAAGTGAAAATGAAAAAATGAACATTACCCTACCAGAACATTAATTTTTTACGTTCAGATACCAAAACATCACTCTCTGTACATGAAAAAATTTTTGGTGTTCAGTATCGTGAAGAGAAGAAAAAATGCTGTGGAAATTAATAATCAATTCGAAAGGCACAAATATTTTCTACGGAGTAGAGCCATCTGAAAAAAAATATCTCAATTTAAAAAAAAAAAAATGGTTCAAGCCCTGTGGACAGGACCTTTGGCGCTCTTGTTCAAACTTTGACAAATCATACCTCCGAAATTATTGGTCCCTGGGAATGATATAAATGGATTATTATGATAGAACTGCATCATGAAAGGAATTCAATTCAAACAGACCGATTCTCCCCAGACCGATTCTCCCCAATAACGAACTTATCCGAGATATTAATTCCTCAAATCTACTCTGAAAATTATATTATATCAATTAAAACTTAGACAATATTGCAGTTTTGTTTTTACTGGAGAAATTCTGAACCCAATTTGATTATGTATCTTACCAAAAAATATATTTCCATCATCATATGGATTATCCACGGGCATCATATTATCACCTTAAAAGTATAATATCATGTTATCCTCATAATTCTACGATAGCTGAGGTTATTTAGTTGGTCATTTTGCATCAATCATAATTTGTCTTCTAGAACAGAAGGTGTATTTTATATTGAGAATAACGAACCAAAAATAATAATGACATTTATTTCTCATGGGAAAATAAGATGACATGTAAGAGCACATATCATATAATAATTCATAGATAGAATAATCAAGTACAGCATTCTGTGAAAACATAGAAGTACGATTAATTATTGAAATTTCGAAAAACCATATCTCCAAAGTACTAGCTTGTTAGAGTTGAAAATGATATCAATGGATTTTTATGGTGAAACTGCATCTTACAAAAAATTGAATTTGAAACCATAAGGCCGATTTTGTCCAATAACGAACTTAACCAAGATATTTATTCCCCAAAGCTACTCTGAAAATTTTAACTGCCTACCTCATTCAGTTCGAGAGTTATTGTAGAAACAAAATTTAAAAATTTTAAATTTTTTTTTGACACTTTACGGCAACCCGATCAATACAAAACTTCGCAAGCATATAAAAGTCTTTATTGTATAATTTGATGCTCCATTTCAGATAGATGGAGTGAGCGGTTTCGGAAATATTCATAAAAACTGTTTCTACTAAAAACGGCCATAACTCCGAAACCGCTTGGTGGATTTCGCCCGTTAACAAACTCGTCCGAGATATTTACGCTCCAAACCTACCCTGCAAACTTCAATCCTCTAACTCCTTTCATTCGAGAGTTATCGTGTTAACGTCCGGACGGCCGGACATAATCGATTTCGACCACGAATTCATGATCAGTGAGTCGAACCAAATCGTTTGAGACCATTTTCAGCTAAAAATTCGAAAATTACAGACATTTGGGCAAATTGATAAGCACTCTGTTCCCCGGAACAAGAGCGCCAAAAATGTGGAGAAGGAAAACTTCTACAAGTCGTAAGTTTCGTCCGAAATCAAACTTGCACTCAAAATTTTGGGCGCTACTGAACTGAACTCTGAAGTCGAATATTGTATTATAAAGACCCTTTGATGCGTGCCAGTTTACCGACAGCCCAGCGAAGTACATTCGACTCTCGATAAATTGACACTCATTAATTTGAATCTCTCGATAATTTGAAATTTTTTTCTAGCCCCTTGCCAAACACTCGATAAATTGAAAAAATCAATGCTAATTGGTCCCCTCGGTAATTTGAAGTTGAAGGAATGGTATCTTGCCCGCCAACATTCAATAATTTGAAGTCCGGGCTACCCCACACTCTATAATTTGAACTTTCATGCTCAGACCTGTCGTTTGTTTACAAAATGCAGTTCGCAATTCTCATTCCAGTTTAATTCAAAGTTCAAGCGTTAATTTTTGATTTATGTTATTAAAATGATTTCAAGAAAGCGTGCGATTGAAGCTGAGGAGGATGGACAAATATTTGAAGTAATACATAAATCACTAATTTCGATCGAACCCTTGATTATTTGAATTTCATCAGAACACCCTCTTGATTATTTGAGCACTTAATATTTTGAACTCTCGATAATTTTAACTTTTTTGCTGGTCCCTAGAGTTTCAAGTTATCGAGAGTCGACGGTATATTCATCTTCGCCAGAAATGCCAGAATACACCGCGATTCGACGAAGAACCCGGCTACACTTGCAGCGAGAACATGAATATTCGCAGAATCGCGCTAGTGTGGCCCCAGCATAAGGAACACCGTGTTATCATTTTCGAAATTTGATCGAATTGAAACTTGGTAATTAGTTGTAGAATGCCAACGCTCACATTTCTGCATAATTTCGTGAGGATCATATAACTAGAAAAAATAATGTTTTTCTTCAAAACTGTGGACAGGAGCGTTGGAGCTGTTGTTCAAACTTTAACGAATCATATTTCCGAAAGTATTGGTTTCTCAGAGTTGGGAATGATATATTATGAAAGAACTGCGCCATAAAAGAAATTGAATTCAAAAAATCATTAAATTACGACTAATCATATCTCCGAAAGTATTAGTTTGTTAGAGCTGAGTATGATATCTATGGATTCTTGTGATGAAACAGCATCTTGAAAAAATACGAATTTGAAAGTTTGAAACCACCCATTTTGCCCAATAACGAACTTAACCCAGATATTTATCTTCCAAACCTACTCTGAACCAAAACGTTTGGGCAAATTGTTCCGAGGAACAAGAGTGCCAAAAACAAAATAATCTCTATAATTCTCGAGATAATCGACTGATTTCAATGAAAACTATTATGATTATGAATAAGGTGCTAAAGAATAATTTCAATGTAAAAGACAGGACCGTATCTGAGCCTCTATTTTGATGAGCAAGGATTAAAAACTTCAGTCAGTATGGTTTTCTTACCCTGTATAATTATCATGATATTTTCGAACCCTGGTTCGAGGTATAGCAGAAAGTACTATTTCACTTTTTTTACGCGCATGTTCAGGGGAATATCGCGATATCATTTTGCCCAAATGTCTGTAAGGTTCAAATGTTTTGCCAAAAATGGTCTCAAACGATTGAGTTCGACTCACTGATGAAGAATTCGAGGTCAAATTTGATTCTGTCCGGCCGGCCAGCCGTTGCCACGATAACTTGAGAACGGAAAGAGATAGCGACTTAACATTTTCAGGGCAGGTGGCGCGTCCAAATACGATGGACAAGTTCGTTAATGGACATAATCGGTCCAACGGTTTCCGAGTGATCATTTTGTCATCAGCCAATACAGATCCGATCGAATTGAAACTTGGTAGCTAGTTGTAGAATACTGACACAAAGACAATTCTGGATTATTTATGTCATGATATCCTGAGAATGGATAGAGATAGCGACTTGCAACTTTTAGGCTAGGTAGAACATCTGACTGCAACCTGCAACATTTGAGTTTGTTAATTGGTAAAATTAGCCGAACGGTTTTGGAGTCATCTGAAATTTGGTTGTTATTTCCTCTATAACTCGAAAAATACGAATCCGATCCAATTCTAACATGGATATTGGTTGTAGAATGTTGACGCGAATATCCTTGCAAAATTTTGTGACGATCGTATCACCATTTTTTTTAATCATTGAAAATCGTTGAAAAAAATTCTATACCTATATCAGAAAATATTTGCCTGACACCGCTGAAATTCCGCGAGAGCCTTCAAAACCTAACTCTACTGCCAAGTTCCAAGTTTGAACATGATCGGATCGATATTGTTGGAGATCTGAGGAGCCTTATGTGAGTTCAGCAGCTGGATGGGTGACCGTTGCCTGGATAACTTTCGGACGAAAAGAGATAGGGACTTCAGGATAGGTTGCGCATCTGAATGGGAGAGTTAAGTTCGTTTTTGGGCTTAATCGGCCAAATGGTTTCGCAGTTATAGCCATCTGGAATATTATTTTCTCGATAACTCAAAAAATACAGACCCGATCGAATTAAAACTTGGTATCTAATTGTAGAAAGTCGATATGAAGACGTGTGTGTGAAATTTTGTGAGAATCGTGTATCACTAGAAAATTCAAAAAATTCTACGAAAAAATATCCTGTATCTCACGATAACTAGAGAACCCAAAGAGGTAGCAATTTTCTGGGTAGGTTGCGCATCCAAATGCAAAATTTAAGTTCGTTAATTGACATAATTGGCCAAATGGTTTTGAAGTTATACTTATTTGAAATTTTGTTGTTATTTCCTCTATAACTCAAAATATACAAATCTGACCAATTCAAAACTCGCTGATTACTTGTGGAATGCCGACCCACTAATTTTCGCGGAATTTCGTGAATATTATAACGTTATAACTCCCTTGGGAGTTATACTCCCATACTAAGCAGTTATAGATCTTTAACTCCCTCTAATGTATTTGCAAAAGACAACCAACAATTGTCAAATTTTCAAACTATCAAATTTTCAATTGTCAATTTTTTTTCATTCAGTAAGAAATAAAATTGTTTATCTATCACGTGAGCTATTGGATGTTAACAACCTCGGGAAACTTAACAATCCCTCGGGATTGCAATATGTTGCCTTCCGTAATTAACATCCTCATAACTCTCTTGATACATAATAAATAACTATTTCGACATATCGATCGATGCAGTTTCCTGTGGGACACCTGTTTATAATAGATATCTTATTAATAGTAAGATGTACATGGATTTTGTCAAAAAGAGTGAAAGTTCTTGGAATTATAATATGAACAAGTGCGCAAAATCTCCCGATTGCACGTCAGTGCTTTTCTCAAATTTTTGTTCTTATTATTGGATTTCATTTTAATATTAATTATGAAGCTCTACTGGCCATGAAGAACTAGGGCTCAATCTAAATAATTGCTCTCATTCTCTACCCAAGAGCTATGAAATGGGTGTTTAAAAAGTTCAGAGTATAATTCCTTACGGAACCTTTAATATTTCATTGAACCAAAATGGTTCATTATACTTATATACTTATATAATAGGATATCTAATAATTGGGCTTTGTTATTAACGTTGCCGTAGTTTCAATTACGTTGGCCTATACGCGGTGAATTATAATTAAATTTCTCATTACCTGAAACTTAATTTCAAAGGAATTATTCGCTATAATGTTCATACGGTTTGATGAAGACACATCGGTAAAGTCTCAGCCCTAGATTAATTCACCATAATAGTATCATCAGTGCTGAAGTATTGTTTAAACTTATCCAACTCTATAGTTTATTATTTTTGGCGCTCTTGTTCCTCGGAACAGAGTGCTTATCAATTTGCCCAAATGTCTGTAATTTTCGAATTTTTGGCTGAAAATAATCTCAAACGATTTGGTTCGACTCACTGATCCGTGATCCGTGGTCGAAACCGATTCTGTCCGGTCGTCCGTCCGTCCGGCCGTTAACACGATAACTCTCGAAAGAAAGGTGTTAGAAGATTGAAATTTGCAGGGTAGCTTTGGAGCGTTAATATCTCGGACGAGTTCGTTAACGGCCGAAATCCACCAAGCGGTTTCGGAGTAATGGAGGTTTTTCGTAAAAACATTTTTTATGAATATTTCCCAAACCGATCACTTGTTCTATCTGAAATAGTCAAATTGTAGAATAATGACCTTTATATGCATGCGAAGTTTTGTATTGATCGAGTTGCCGTAAAGTGTCAAAAAAAAATTTTTAAATTTGTTTCTTCAATAACTCTCGAACAGAATGAGCTAGGCAGTTGAAATTTTCAGAGTAGATTTGGGAGATAAATAACTTGGTTAAGATCTTTATTGGGCGAAAACGGCCTGATGGTTCCAGAGTAACGAAAAAAAAAATTTTTTCTCACATCACAAATTTCAAATTATTTGAAGTTGCAGTGTTACCATAAAAATCGATTGATATAATTTCCTACCCTAACAAGCTAATACTTTCGGAGATAGGATTTTTCAAAATTTCAATAATGAATCATACTTCTATGTTTTCACAGAATCCTGTACCTACTTAATTTTTCTATCTATGAATTATTATATGATCTGTGCTCTTACATGTCATCTTATTTTCCTATGAGATATAAATGTCAAAAATATTTCTGGTTCGTTATTCTTCATATAAAATAAATCTCCTGTTGTATAGAACAAAGTATGATTGAATGAAAAATGACCAATGAAATAACCGCAGCGTTATTATGCGGATGATATGATATTATACTTTTAAGGTGATAATATAATGCCCGTGGATAATCCATATGATGGTAAGATACATAATCAAATTGGGTTCAGAATGTCTCCAGTAAAAACAAAACAGAAATATTGTCTAAGTTTTAATTGATATAATATAATTTTCAGACTAGATTTGAGGAATGAATATCTCGGAAAGTTCGTTATTGGGGAGAATCGGTCTGTTTGAATTTAATTTCTTTCATGATGCAGTTCTATCGTAAGAATCCATTTATTTCTTATATCATTCCCAGAGATCAATAATTTCGGAGATATGATTTATCAACGTTCGAACAAGAGTGCCAAAGCTCCTGTCCACAGGGCTTGAACCAATTTTTCAAATAACACATCTTACGGATCAAACAAAAACAATAGTCCCCTGAAATTTTCAAAGTGTAAGTTTTGTTTTCTAATAATCGAATGAAAACATTTCTGTCAATTATACACGAATTTTTATTATTTTCAAATTAAGATATACCAATATTCTTATTCGCGAACCACTGATCGTAAAACATTACGATTCAAGATTTTCAAGACGGTTCCCTTTTTTTTAATTCCTTACTTAGTATAAAATAAAGTCACTTCCCGTTGTCTGTCTATAAGATAGAATGATTCAATAGGAAGGTTTATATGTATAATACATGCATAATATATTAGAGAAACACTGATAATTTTAGGGGTTTCTAATGTGATGTCGTAAATAAACACATCTTATTGCGCTCACATTGCAAACGCTGGCTGAACCCTACGAGATAGATCAAATAATGTATTACAGTATGCTACACCAAGGTCTACAAAAAAGTCCGCGATGGTATATGTTTATCTCTTAAGGATAACCCACAATAACCATTTTTTATCCTTTACATTCTACGAGAAATAATGGCTTGATTACAGAACGATTATAAGCGATACAGCATTGGTCCTTATCCAACTAAGTACCTTAAATGCATTGTGCATTTAATATTTAATATAATATATCGCCCTTTACAGCATGTAATTTAAATGAATTTTTTCGAAGATATTGCAGATTTAAAATGCAGGGACATAGCGGTTGTGGTGGTACGGCCGGGAGGCCGGCACAGCCAGGATAGGGATATAAATCGAATACAGAGAGCCAGAGAATCATCTGTAGAGCGTGAGGCTCGCCTAAGCCAGGATAGATGTATTGATTCCCGGAATTCCTCCATTACCATCGGATTTACTGATGCAATTTAAACGCCTACAATTTCCGGTAAAGATATATTTTGCAATGACCATTAATAAATCACAGGGTCCAACTTTCAACGCTGAAGACTTATATTTGACCGTTGAGTGTTTTTCACATGGCCAATTATATGTCGCTCTTTCAAGAGAAACCTCTAAAGAGAACATATTTGTATTATCTAACGACAAAAATGCTGTGAATGTTGTATATAAAGAAATTCTGTAGTATATTTAGTATCTGCATTTCAACCGTGCGAAGCCGGGGCGGGCAGCTAGTTCGAAATAATATGTAATTCAATATCAATACGTCTGACGTCAAGAGCTCTCCTGTGAAAGTACTGGAGGAAAGTTCATGCATTCATGAATTGATCCTCCAAATTTTGTTATCCTAATCAATTCACTTATGGGGATTAAATCGAAAAAAAAATTAAAGGAGTTATAAACGTTTTGCAATGAAACCCGGAAATGGGATATTGTTCCAATGCTCAATCTATTTTTTTTTTCAGCAGTGTCTTACGATAATTGGTTCCCGATCAATGTACTATTAGATGGTTGAAATGCGAAGAGATCACTGTACATAGGTTCTCAAATGGAAATAGTCAATATAATATGTACTTTGAATAGAAAATAAAAAAACTTGGGGTAAAATTTGGTGCTAGAGCCAGGGATAGCTCCGCAAAAGAAAGACTGAAATACGTTTCTTTCTGTTATTCATAATATATTATATATTGATCTAAATTGATATTCATTTCAATTCATCTGCATACATTGTTAAAAAAGAGAACCAATAAGTACGTATCAACAAGTGTGTACACAACCGCATGTGCCTTTTACGAATTGACATTTTTGTGCAACGCCTTTGCCGCTAAATCCGCTATTGCAGCTAAATCCGCTACATCCGCTACCTATACAGTCCATATCGAAGAGGAGTTGGAAGTTGGAATTTGTACAACGAGTCCAAAAGGTGAGTGCATTTTCAACTTGGGATTTTCTTAACATTTGAACCAAATTACGCGACATTTTGGTGGTGATGGCCTCTGCCCCCCCGAGGCCATCACCCAAGAGGAGCACCAGTAACCGGCCTGGTGGGCTTCCCCTCTCCCGTGGTACTATTGTTACCATCAAAATGGATCTTAGAATAGTTACAGTCATCTGTAGCGAGTTTAACTCGGATACTAGTGGTCTGTGCCTAAGCACAGGACTCCGACACCTCAAGCGTTGACTCCCCCTATGGCTAGCTCAGATCATCCCTGACGTATTCGCCCGTTTAGCCAGACAAGCCTGAAATTGGGTGGAACCACGCCAGTTTCATGGGTGAACCCCCTGAGTTACAGAGAACACCCCTCACCATGGCCTGCTATTAGCCGCTTCCGAGGAAGCGTTGCCCGGTTCTCGCCACGAGGAGGCTGCAGGATGGACACTATTTTAGAGAACCACCCGATACCGTTCGGGGCAACTTCCATCTTTGCTTGACCTTGCCTTGGCTTCGGACCCTGACTTGGTGGCTCACGTGGGGTATCTTTCTCCGGTTGGCCGTTCAGATCATGTTGTTTTGAGATTGGACATGCAGCTACACCTTCATACTCAAACTAAATCCACGACTAAATATAAACGATCAACAGACTTTGAGAAAGTCAAGCACGATTTATCACAGCTGGACTGGAGTAATATCATGTTACATGGTCATATTGACGATAGTTGGCAATCTTTCTGTGATACCTTAAATGTAATAATCAACAATAATACAATCACGAAAACATATAAATATTGCCCTTCAAAGCCGTGGATTGATCAGGAGACCTGGAGACTCATACGCAGAAAAAGTCTTTATGGCAGAGATACATGAGGTCCAGAAATGAAGAAGACTATCAAAGACATCGGAACCTGTCGAACACGCTAATAGATCACATTAAAACGAAGAGAAGACAATTTGAGACAAACATCTTGATGTCAAAAAATCCAAAAACTTTTTATAAATATTTAAGATCAGCTTTAAATACCAAAGTGGTGATTCCTCAAGTACGTAATGAAACAGGTGACGTGTGCAAAACTTCTCAAGAGGCTGCCGAAGTCTTTGCAAACTCTTTGTCTTTGCAAACCTAGAGATCAAATACCATCAATAAATCTACCTGGGACATTGAATGGAATTACAGAAATCTGCTTCAGCGAGGAGATAGTACAAAAATTTTCTAGTTTAGATATAAATAAGTCCCCTGGGCCAGATGGAATATCGCCTTCTCTTCTGAAGGCATGCTCCGCACAACTAAGCAAACCTTTGTCGCTGCTTATGACAGAATCTTTTCGTATAGGACAACTACCTAATGTCTGGAAGAAAGCAGTGGTAAAGCCTATCTTTAAAAAGGGAGACAAACTAGAAGCGCAGAACTATCGTCCGATTAGTTTAACCTCCATTGTAGTCAAGATGATGGAATCAATTATTGTGGATGGCTTGAGGGTGTTCTTGGAGGTGGAGAAGATTGTCCCCCAACAGCAGCATGGTTTCACTAGGGGGAGATCGGTGGTCACAAACCTTTTGTGTTCGGTAAATGAATGGTCGCAGCAACTGAATATGACGAAATGTGTGGATATAATATATCTAGATTTCAGTAAGGCATTTAACAGAGTACCAACTCGCAGACTAATTCAGAAACTAGAGCACCTTGGCATAAGGGATAATCTATTGAATTGGATGTCATCATTTCTGAATGATAGGTACTATGTCGTGAAAATCGAAGATACGCTAAGCCATGAATTTCCTGTTTTAAGCGGAGTACCCCAGGGATCCATTTTGGGTCCCTATCTTTTCAATTTGTACACGGCTGATCTTCTTCGTTGTCTGAAATCTAGTTCTGGTGCGTACGCTGACGACATTAAGATTTATAACGATCCATTAAACCATGTCCTTTTACAAGAGGATTTAAACCGTGTCTTCGCTTGAACCCAGGCGTGGCTGCTCCCTATGAATCTGTCTAAATGTGTTGTGCTCCATCTTGGAAAGGGTAATCCCGGTCTTCGATATGAGGTTGATGGAATACGATTGGAATCTGCGAACTCTCACGTCGATCTCGGGGTTGTGATGACGCAGGATCTGTCCTGGTCTCAACACATTATGACGCAAGTTAAAAAGGCCAATAAAATCTCGTTTATGATCGGGCGGGTGTTTCGTTTCGCAGATAAAAATGGGTTCAAGCCCTGTGGACAGGAGCTTTCTGGCGCTCTAGTTCAAACAGACAAATTATATCTGGTATTGGTTTCTCAGAGTTGGGAATTATATCAATGTATTAATATGATAGAACTGCATCAAAAAGGAAATTCAATTCAAATAATAGTTCATTTATGAATATTAAATGAGCAATCATGAGAATGAGAACTGCACCAAATTTTCAAATTTCTTTTTTTGACACTTTGCGGTAATCTGGTCAATACAAAACTTCACATGCGTATAAAGGTCATGATTCTACTGTCTCCTACAGTCTGGTGCTACATTTCAGATAGATCGAGTGATCGGTTTCGGAAATATTCATAAAAAATATTTTTACTAAAATCGGCCATAACTCCGAAACCCCTTGATGGTTAACGCCCATTAACGAACTTGTCCGAGATATTTACGCTCCAAAACCACCTTGCAATTTTCAATCCGCTAACTCCTTTCGTTCGAGAGTTATCGTGCTTACGGCCGGTCGGCCGGCCGGACAGAATCGATTTCGCACTCGGATTCTTGATCAGTGAGTCGAACCAAATCATTTGAGACCATTTTCAGCCAAAAATTCCAAAATTACAGACACTTGGGCAAATTGATAAGCAATCTGTTCCGAGGAACTAGAGCGCCAAAAAAACAAGTTTCGTATGACAATTGCCCAAAACAGGTTTAAAGTACCTACAAATAGTAGGTATTCCATAAAACATGTATAAAATAATAAATTACCTTGTAATCGATCAAAAATTTCCTGATCTACGTTCACCAAATTTTCTCCTCTCTCGAACTTTGGAATTATGCTTTCAAATTTACGTAATATTTTCAAACATTTTCGGGTGAGGTCCCCGTTGCATCGCTAAAATACGCGTATTTCAACCCCAATATTCTTGAAGTTACAATATTCCCTTCTGTCAAGTTGACTTTATGGCAATTCATACATAGAATATACATAGAATAATTATATCAATCTGTGAAATACGATTTACATTGAAATTTTGAAAAATCATATCTCCGAAAGTATTAGCTTGTTAGAGTTGAAAATGATATGAATGGATTCTTATGATGAAACTGCTTATTAAAAAAAATTTAATTTGGAATTTGTTTTGTAAAAAAAAAATTTTTTTTTTATTACTCCGAAACCTTCTGTCCGATTTTACCCAGTAACGAACTTAGCCGAGATATTCATCCCCCAAACCTACTCTGAAAATTTCAACTCTCTAGCTCATTCCGTTCGAGAGTTATCGTGCCTACGGCCGGACGGCCGGCCGGACAGAATGAATTTCGACCACGGATTCTTGATCAGTGAGTCGAACCAAATCGTTTAAGACCATTTTCATCGAAATATTCGAAAATTAAAGACATTTGGGCAAATTGATAAGCACTCAGTTCCGAGGAACTAGAGCGCCAAAAAGGACATCGCTCGACTCTTTAAAACTTACGTTCGACCGATTCTGGAATTCGCAAATCCAGTGTGGTGCGCGTCATTAGTGCGGGATGAACAATTAATTGAAAATGTACAACGCCGCTTTACAAGAATACCGTACGGGAGAACTAGACCTTCTTACGAAGAGCGACTGCGAATCATGCGTTTGTCAAGTCTCAAGGAGCGAAGAATCAGAGGAGATCTAATCACCGTCTTTAATGCACTTAGTTCGGAGCATCTCAATGTTATTAAGCACCTTTTTCCTCTGAACCTTCATGAGAGACTTCGGGGTCATCCATATAAACCCCGTGGAGAGCGCGCACATATCACCTGTAGATTCAACTTCATATCTAATCGATTAAATATGGACTATTAAAAACTTGTCCACCGTATTACAAGTATCAACCTGCAGCAGTATTAGAAACAGATGAAATAGTTCTCTATTGGGACAGACTGATAACAACAGATCGAACAATAGATTATAATAGACCAGATATCGTACTAATCGAAAAATATCAGAAGTTTGGAATTATAATAGATATAGCAGTGCCATTGTTTCATAACATCATGAAAACAGAGACTGAAAAAATAACGAAGTACGAAAACTTAGCACTGGAACTAAAAAATATGTGGCATCTAACCGGAGTCACTATAATACCATTAGTTATCTCGGCTGAAAGAATTATGTCTGAAGCATTCAAAAAAAATCTTCAAAAACTTCATCTATCCCAGAAAATCGCGGGATATGCACAACAGGCTGTTGCCCTACAAACCTGTCACATCGTAAGGAAGTTTCTGAATTAGTGGGAGGAACTGAATTGTTTTTTCACTCTTTCAAAGAAGAAGGACCAGCAGAGGCTGAGAACGGAATGAAAATGAAAATAATAATAATATTAAAGTATTTATACAGAGTGAGCCTTTAAATTGTACATTAATTTTAACCATGGATTCCTCTCATCAAATGAAACATCCTTTTCAATTATCATTTTTCCAGATTCGGGTCAGGTAAAAAGTTTTATTATTATTATTATTATTACAAGTAGAGAAGAGTTGAGAAAAAAATTCTATAAACTCACAAATACAAACTTTACAATCAATGAAATGTCACAGTATTGGATTAATAAAAAAAGTTATAAGCGTTTAAAGATTTCACAATGCGCAAAGCCACCCCTGAACTTTCTTTAAGTGTTGAACACAGGAATACTTACTGGATCCAATATCGCATAATTATATGAAAGCTTTATCATCTGATGCTCGAAATTAAAAGAAATTGTCTTATGAAATGGTTTTGAATAATCTTTATGCTGCATTTTTGAAAAAAACTTTCTGAATCTTAAAACACTGACTTCAACTTGATTTTCATTGAATATTCACTATAAGAATATCCCGAATATCTTCCTTGCCTATTTTCATATTTCTAACTTATTTGAATTAACATCATATAATATATGAATATAATCAATATACAACTAACAATAACTATCTCTACTCTTCTGAATCGAGAAAAACAATATATGATTATTATGTTGTCTATGCTAGTGACGACCTCGTTTAGACACAGTATTATAATATTTTAGTATACTGTAACAGAAGCAGGCACAGAAATGTAATTAGCATATTAATTTAGCCACAGAATATATCGTTGGTCTAACCCGTCTTCTTCCACCATGGTCTAACCTTGAATATAACGTCGTTGTTCTTTAAGTTTGTTTACATCTTCGATACATAATTCCGTAGATCCAGATAAGAATAGAGAGATATTGGAAACTTCCTTTATTAAGGGTTGGCACTATTAAAAGCAACTTGAAGTTTCCTTCAAATGGTCCACTTGAGAGAGTTATTGGACAACGACAAACTGTGACCGTTGTATGTAAGATAATCCTATTTTTTTAAGAACAAAAACAAACAATTTGAACCGCTAGGAGATGCATTATGCCATTTAGATTGTCGAACTTGTTATTTATAATCAGTGGCGGCTGGTGATAATTTTGTTCAGGGGGGCGCTGATTCAAGAATACCAAAAGAGTATATAAACTTTGAATAGATAGGTACTTAAAATAAAACTCCATCCTTCTGTTTTTGTCGCAGATGAACTTCTCGATCACCTTTTCGTTGAAGTCAGAAATTTCTTCAACTAAATTTTCTTCGGTAGACAACATTGCGTGCGCCGTCAGTCTTTCTTCCGACATTGTATTCCTTAGAAACGTCTTGATCAATTTTAAATGAGAGAAACATCTTCCATCTTTTGCGGTTGTCATTGGCATCGTTATTAAAATAACCTAAACTTTACATGCTTCACAAAACGTTGAATCCAAACCATACGTAACTATTAAATTTAAAGTATCCGGTCAAGTTCTCGTTTCTTGTGTTATTTCTGGCCGCGAGTAAAAAAATATTGACAATTCCAATTTCAGGGCTTATTTTTGAACCATTGGCAATGCATTGCAGAAATTTTCGATGTCTTCTGAAGGTAGTTTTTGCGCGTATGTTCTGGGGAACATCGCGTTATAGTTTTGCCCAAATGTCTGTAACTTTCGAATTTTTTGACGAAATTGGTCTCAAACGATTCAGTTCGACTCCCCAATGAAGAATTCGAGGTCAAATTTGATTCTGTCCGGCCGGCCGTCCGGCCGTCCGGCCGTCCGTTGCCACGATAATTTGAGAACGAAAAGAGCTAGCGACTTGAAATTTTCAGGGTGGATGGCGCATCGCAATACGACGGACAAGTTCGTTAATGGGCATAATCCGGTTTCCGAGTAATTATTTTGTTTTCAATCAATATAAATCCGATCGAATTGAAACTTGGTGAGTAGTTGTAGAATATGAACCTAAGACGTTTGTGAAATTTTGGGCGAATCGTGAGGCTAGAAAATTTTAAAAAAATTATTAAAAAATATTTTTGTTGTCACGATAACCTGAGAACGGAAAGAGATAGCGGCTTGAAAATTTCAGGTTAGGTTGTGCATCTGAATGCGACATTTGAGTTTGTGTATGAGCATAATCGGCCAAACGGTTTCAGAGTTATAGCCATCTGAAATTTTCTGAAATGTGGTGGTTTTTTTTTCCTCATTAACTCGAAAAATACTGAACCGATTGAATTCAAACTTGGTTATTAGTTGTAGAATGCCAACGCGAAAATGTTTGCGAAATTTGGTGAGTATAGCATTCGTAGAAAATTTTTAATAAATCATAGAAAATAAAAAATTCTATATATCAGTAACCATCCGTTCGAAATTGCTGAAATTTTGCAAGAGCGTTCATAACCTAACTCTACTGTGGGTCCCAAGGATCGGCGGACTGGCTAATGAAGTCAGTGCCGAAACTCAATTCTTGGGAGGGACCCGAGTTGGTAGCGCTGAGTGGAGATGACATCCCTAAGCCTACCAATATAACGGTCTTCTTCCCAAGAAGCCTCGACATGGAGACGGAGAAAATCCTCCGACTTGTCGAGGTCCAGAATTCCAACCTCAACACTGGGGCTTGGAAAATTCTGAGCTCCAGGAAGGAGGGAAAAGGCACAGTCCTCACGATTGGGATTGATCATCAATCCGAGGAAGCTCTGAAGGCAGAGGGGGGTCGTCTGAACTTTCGCTTTGGACGTATCCCCGTCTCAGGGCTAGGAAAGAAGGATAGCTCCGCTGAGGGTCAGGGAGACGTGGAGATGCCCTCCACATCCCGAGAACCCGAAGAGCAAGGTTCGCGTGAAGGGGCGGGCCCGAGTCAGTCCGAAACCCACTCCGGCTCTGCTAGGTCGCCTCGAGAAGCGGAGACCTCCTCTGCGACCCGGGGGACTGGGCAGAGCTGCTCGGTGGCTGCGTGTCTGACTGCAGGCCAAGAGACCCCCTCGAATTCTGGCGAGAATAACTCTCCCATGGAATTAGAGGAGGGACAGGGGAAGTTGAAGGAGGGGGACATTTAGAAGCTGGATAACCAGCTTCTATCACCTCAAACAATTAGCCTTCATCTTCACGAGGGTGGCGCAAGTTAACCTGCATCATGCGAAGGGAGCTTCAGCAGTGATTGTGAGGTTATTTGCAAGGTTGCAATTGGGCATTGTTTTGATCCAGGAACCCTGGATCAACAAAGAAGGCCAAATCAAGGGTTTGGCTTGTAAGGACTCAAGTCTGATCTATGACCATAGGCAGGTATCTCCACGTGCCTGTGTGCTCATAAGAAACAACATTAAATATATTTGTGTTTCAGATTACATGTCTCGGGACCTGATTCCCATCATGGTACACCTCAATCTAGGGGGCATTGAAAGAGACATTGTCATTGCATCCGCATACTTGGCTGGAGACGGGACAATAACACCGCCAGAGAAGGTGCAGGAGTTAGTACAATACTGCAACAGCAAAGGGCTGCCAATTATAATTGGTTGTGACGCCAATGCACACAATACTGTTTGGGGAAGCACAAACAATAACGCTAGAGGTGAGTGTCTACTTGAATATCTTTTAGCTAACAACCTTGAGACTCTAAATGTAGGGACAACACCCACTTTTGTCACGAGAGCAAGAGAAGAGGTCCTGGACGTAACAATCGCTAATGTTGCTGCCAAGAAAAACATCACTTCCTGGAGAGTGATGAACGAACCATCACTCTCTGATCATAGGATCATCGAGTTCAGGGTAGAGGGAGATAGCACCTCGGTGTCCTCAATCCGAAATCCCAGGAAGACGGACTGGTTTCTTTACAGGACCCGTCTGAAGGAAAACCTAGAACAAATCGGGACAACTGGGGCAAAGCACCCTTATGACCTGGAAAAAACAGTCGAGCAGGTCAGTGAGGCAATAATGGGGGCTTTTCACTCCAGCTGCGCATTGACCAAAGCTCGACTAAGTAAGGAAGCTCCTTGGTGGAATAAGAACCTGTCAATCCTCAGAAAGGAGGTGCGTCGGCTCTTTAATAGGGCTAAACGAGACGATAATTGGCAGGGGTACACTGAGAAACTCACTGAGTACAACAAAGAGATAAGGAGGGCCAAGAGGCTTAATTTTCAAGCATTTTGTGAAAATATCACTTCCACTCACACAGCAGCCAGACTGCAGAAAGTCATGGCAAGAGGGGGAACTAACCCAACAATGTCGCTCAAGAAGCCAGATGGGTCATACACTGAAGGAGAAGAGGAGCGATCGACTCTTCTTCTCAAAACACACTTTCCAGGTAGCGAACCCGTAAGTAGTACTGAAACAGCAATGGAGCATACCAAGAACGCCCGCAAGGATGATTGGGATATTGCTAAGGAACTATTTACAAAGCAACGTCTTGAATGGGCAATAAGTACCTTTCAGCCGTACAAATCCCCAGGAGTGGATGGAATTTTTCCGGTACTCCTGCAGAAAGGGATGGAAGAAATTCTACCCCATCTGCTGAAGATTACTAGAAGCAGCTTAGCATTGAGCCACACACCTAGAAAATGGAGAAGGGCTAGAGTAACCTTCATTCCAAAAATAGGGAAAAAAGACGGGACTGACCCTCGATCATTTAGGCCCATTTGCTTAACATCATTTTTACTTAAAATGATGGAGAAAGTAGTGGATAACTACATAAGAACGGAGAGTCTGGAGAATAAACCACTTCACAAATGTCAGCATGCCTACAGGGCGGGTCGATCAACAGAGACTGCCTTGTATCAACTGACTGAAGTCATCCAGAGAACTCTGAATAGTAAAGAAATCGCAATGTGTGCATTCCTGGACATATCTGGGGCCTTTGACAACACAACACACGTGTCTGTCAGAGAAGCACTTAAAAGGCGGGGTGTCAACAATACCATAATAAAATGGATGTATGACGTGCTGACAACGAGGACAGCTGAGACATTGGGGGGAAATCAACCCATCTCTGTCAAAGCCACTCGCGGGACACCTCAAGGGGGGGTATTATCTCCCCTCCTATGGAGCCTGGTAGTAGATGAACTACTACACAGGCTAACGGAGCTTGGCTTCGAATGCGTAGGCTATGCTGACGACATAGTTCTAATAGTGAGAGGCAAATTCGAGGGCATCTTATGTGACTTACTACAGGAGGGCCTCAGAATTATTGAGCAGTGGTGCCAGTCGGTGGGGCTGAGTATTAACCCAACCAAGACCACAGTAATTCCATTCACCCGGAAAATAAATCTTCCAGCCATAAAATCCCTCTCCTTAAATGGAGAAGTGATTGACTGGAAGACTGAAGTTAAATATCTGGGAATAACTCTGGATAGAAAGCTTCTGTGGAACAAGCATGTGGATATCACTGCAAGTAAAGCAATAAGAGCTCTGATGGCGTGCAGAAATCTATCCAATAATTACCTATGGGGCAGTAGTCTGGCATGCCAAAGCAGATCAGACAACTACTAGGAAAGTGCTTGACAAAGTGCAAAGGCTAGCTTGTGTGTGCATCACGGGAGCTATGAGAACGTGTCCAACCAGGGCACTTGAGATCATCACAGATCTCTCACCTCTGCATCTAGTGATTGAGAGGTTAGCCCATGAGGCCACCCTCAGAATATCTAAGGAAGGTACAGGAACTGAGAGGATTAAATGTCAGAGAGCCTGGACCTCTCTGACTAAGTACATCCCATCAGTGAACCTTCCTAGTGATGCAATGGTCAAAAAAGTAAGCATTGATAAGAACTTCACCACGATGATAGGTAGAAAGGAAGAATGGGAAAGGGAGTTCACCACCCAGACTTTCAAAGAAAATACCATAAAATGGTACACAGATGGCTCAAAAACCACGACGGGAGCTGGCGCTGGGGTATATGGGACAGGCACCAAGTGCGCACTGTCGGTAGGCTCCCGTTTGAGTATCTTCCAGGCAGAATTACTCGCAATCGAAAGATGTGCAGATATTAACCTAGAAAGAAAATATCAGAAATGCGACATAGCAATCCATTCGGATAGTCAATCTGTTATCAAAGCACTGAGCTCCCATGCCATCGATTCAAAGTTGATATGGGAGTGCCGAAGAAAACTAAATGAAATTGGCAAGAATAATAAGGTCTTTTTAGTCTGGGTCCCCGGTCACTCGGGAGTCAAGGGGAACGAAGAGGCCGATACACTTGCCAGAAAGGCAGCACGAACTCCTTTTATCGGCCCAGAACCTTTCTGCGGTATAGGAAAATGCACCTACAAGAAAGAGTTTCTGGAGAAGGAGGAAACCAAAAGAGAGACACTCTGGCGGAATCTTCCAGGTTTGGTTCATTCCAAAAAGTTCCTTAGGAACTTTAAAGAAGTGAGATCCAAAAGGTATCTGGATCTCTGCAAGAATAAGTTACACCTGGTCACTGGCTTCCTCACAGGACACTGTCGCCTCAGGAAGCATTTGATGAGAATAGGTTTATCAGATACTGACGAGTGCAGATTCTGTGGGGAGGAGGAAGAAACTCCTCTTCACCTTGTTACAGAATGCCTCGCCATTGCAAGTCAGCGAAAGGAATGCTTTGGACAGGAAACTTGTAGGAGTGAAGACATAATATCCTTGAAGCCTTCCCAGATATTGAGGTTCATTTATACTCTGGAACTGGAGGGCGAGCTGTAGATGGCGTAATGGTGAGAACAGCTCTGTTGGGGGGCACAATAGATCTCAAGGTCGCGGTGCAACGTAACCCCCTTATCAATAATAATAAAAATAAAAAACTCTACTGCCAAGTTTCAAGTTTTAACACAATCGGTTGATTATTGTTGGAGATTCGAGCATTCTTGTGTGAGTTCAGTAAATGGGTGACCGTTGCCTCGATAACTTTCGAACGAAAGAAGATAGGGACATGCAATTTTCAGGGTAGGTTGCGTATCCGAAAAGGAGAGTTGAGTTTGTTTTTGGGCATAATCGGTTCAACGGTTTCCGAGTTATATCCACCTGGAATATTATTTCCATGATAACTCAAAAAATAAAGATTCGATTGAATTGAAGCTTGGTAACTAGTAGAAAATCAGCATAAAGACGTGTTTAGAATTTTGTAAGAACCGTACCCCTAGAAAATTTGAAAAAAATGACAAAAAAAAAATTTAAGAACCGCACCCCTAGAAAATTTAAAAAAAAATCACGAAAAAAAAATTGGTTCAAGCACTGACGTGAAGTCAGAAGCTTTTGCGCGTATGTTCTATTGTCCATTCTTCTGTATTGGACACCCTTAATCGAATTTACCATGGTCAATTATGTTGTCCATTCTCCTGTATTGGACACTTAATTCGAATTTACCATGGTAAATTCGAAATAAGAGTGTCCAATATAGGAGAATGGACAACATAATTAACCATGGTAAATTCGATTAAGGGTGTCCAATACAGAAGAATGGACAATAGAACATACGCGCAAAAGCTTCTGACTTCACGTCAGTGCTTGAACCAATTTTTCTATACTGTTCATAATTTTCTCTTTAAAACAACTTTACACCAGAGAGATGATTTTTGATAGCAAAACGATCCTTAATCTGAAATATAATATTGTCGCAGATTTCTCTCGCTGATAAGTTTGAATTCTCCTCATTTCGTACCCGTCTCTTGGTTTCCCTCGATTCTTGCATATTTTCTGTTACAGGGGGTAGACTTTTTCTGATGTTAAGAACAATTTTTCAAAACGTCAATAACATATTGCAATTCCACAGCGTCTGTTTGAATTATCTGCAGTTGGTTAAATAATATATCAACATGTGGCATTATTTTGTAAAAGAAATCCAACCAGTACTGAAATGCAGGATCATTAAACCATTTGACGAAACCGGTGGCTTGTACTCTGGACTCCGTTTTATATATTTTGAGAACTCCGGACTGAATATTTTCAAAACATTTAAGATTGTCATCTCGATTTTCAAATACAGTTTGTATCGCTCTAGACGGAAAATTCCATCTGGTTTGCGATGGTCTTTCAATTCTTTTATTTATCACTTGGTTTAAAGCTGTTGTTCTGTCCGGAGAATTGAAAAAAAATGGGTTCAAGCCCTGTGGACAGGAGCTTTCTGGCGCTCTAGTTCAAACAGACAAATTATATCTCCGAAAGTATTGGCTCCTCGTACGATCTTGTCGATCTCCGGTATTAGAATAAAACGTCGGTACTTACCTGGGATATATATTCTTAATTTTCACTTTTCAACATAAAATCGCCACATGCGGGTTTATTTGACGGTATTTTACCCTTGTCTCTCTAAATCGATTTTGTCGTTTCTCGAACCAACTATTAGCAAAGAATTAGACAATGTCATGTCTCAGGAAAATAAGTTGACATTATGACAATTCATACATAGAATAATTATATAATTCTGTGAAAACGTTGAAATACGATTTATTATTGAAATTTTGAAAAATCATATCTCCGAAAGTATTGGCTTTTTAGGGTTAAAAATGATATAATTGGATTCTTATGGTAAAATTGCTTATTGGAAAAAATTTAATTTGGAATTTGTTATGTAAAAAAAAATTTTTTTTTTTGTTACTCCGAAACCATCTGTCCGATTCTGCCCAATAGCTAACTTAGCCGAGATATTTATCTACCAAACCTACTCTGAAAATTTCAACTGACTAGCTCATTCCGTTCGAGAGTTATCGTGCCTACAGCCGGCCGGACGGCCGGACCGGCCTGACAGAATGAATTTCGACCACGGATTCTTGATCAGTGAGTCGAACCAAATCGTTTAAGACCATTTTCATCGAAAAATTCGAAAATTAAAGCCATTTGGGAAATTGATAAGCACTCAGTTCCGAGGAACTAGAGTGCCAAAAAACGCGGATATGCCGTTTAAGTTACCAAAAAAAATACAGGCACTAGAAGGGCTTGACATTGCTTTTTGGAATAATTCGTTAAATTCGTGAGCGTAAGAATATATGTAATGTGCATTTTTGTAAATTTCTCGGATTTTGCATGACATTGAATTCCTGCAACTGTCCACACATTACGACAAATCAGGAGCATACATTCAAAAAGGTTATTTTGTATGTTTTTGGCGCTCTAGTTCCTCGGAACTGAGTGCTTATAAATTTGCCCAAATGTCTGTAATTTTCGAATATTTCTATGAAAATGGTCTTAAACGATTTGGTTCGACTCACTGATCAAGAATCAGTGGTCGAAATTCATTCTGTCCGGCCGGTCCGGCCGTCCGGCTGGCCGGCCGTCCGGCCGGTCCGGCCGTAGGCACGATAACTCTCGAACGGAATGAGCTAGAGAGTTGAAATTTTCAGAGTAGGTTTGGGGGATGAATATCTCGGCTAAATTCGTTACTGGGCAAAAGCGGACAGAAGGTTTCGGAGTAATAAAAAAAAATTTTTTTTTTACAAAACAAATTCCAAATAAAATTTTTTTTAATAAGCAGTTTCATCATAAGAATCCATTCATATCATTTTCAACTCTAACAAGCTAATACTTTCGGAGATATGATTTTTCAAAATTTCAATGTAAGTAAATCGTATTTCACAGATTGATATAATTATTCTATGTATATTCTATGTATGAATTGCCATTAAGTCAACATGACAGAAGGGAATATTGTAACTTCAAGAATATTGGGGTTGAAATACTCGTATTTTAGCGATGCAACGGGGACCTCACCCGAAAATGTTTGAAAATATTACGTAAATATTGAAAGCATAATTCCAAAGTTCAAGAGAGGAGAAAATTTTGTGAACGTAGATCAGGAAATTTTTGATCGATTACAAGGTAATTTATTATTTTATACAAGTTTTATGGAATACCTACTATTTGTAGGTACTTTAAACCTGTTTTGGGCAATTGTCATACGAAACTTGTTTTTTTGGCGCTCTAGTTCCTCGGAACAGATTGCTTATCAATTTGCCCAAGTGTCTGTAATTTTGGAATTTTTGGCTGAAAATGGTCTCAAATGATTCGGTTCGACTCACTGATCAAGAATCCGAGTGCGAAATCGATTCTGTCCGGACGGCCGACCGGCCGTAGGCACGATAACTCTCGAACGAAAGGAGTTAGCGGATTGAAAATTGCAAGGTGGTTTTGGAGCGTAAATATCTCGGACAAGTTCGTTAATGGGCGAAAACCATCAAGGGGTTTCGGAGTTATGGCCGATTTTAGTAAAAATATTTTTTATGAATATTTCCGAAACCGATCACTCGATCTATCTGAAATTTAGCACCAAATTGTAGAATCATGATCTTTATACGCATGTGAAGTTTTGTATTGACCAGATTACCGCAAAGTGTCAAAAAAAAAATTTGAAAATGTGGTGCAGCTCTCATTCTCATGATTGCTCATTTAATCTTCATAAATAAACTATTATTTGAATTGAATTTCCTTTTTGATGCAGTTCTATCATATGAATACATTGATATAATTCCCAACTCTGAGAAACCAATACCAGATATAATTTGTCTGTTTGAACTAGAGCGCCAGAAAGCTCCTGTCCACAGGGCTTGAACCCATTTTTTTTAAGTATGTACCTTCAAATCCTTTAGCTTCTTGCAAGTGAATAGACAATGTGGAATCTATATTTTTAGTGTAATCTACTAATTCTAAAAACACCCCCTCATAATCGAGTCTTCCGACTCATAAAGACCACGTAGCGCAAGATTGCATTTGCCATATAACTTCAGCATATCGTCTATTTTTGACAGGACTTAAGGGTTTTTTGATTCCATTTCGTTCTCAAAATAAGCACTACTTAAACCAGAAGCGATATTAGTTGTGTCCAAGCTAACAATATTGTTCATATGTTTGGCCAATTTTTCGTTTTTTGGCGCTCTTGTTCCTCGGAACAGAGTGCTTATCAATTTGCCCACATGTCTGTAATTTTCGAATTTTTGGCTGAAAATGGTCTTGAACGATTTGGTTTCACTCACTGATCAATAATAATAATAATAATAATATTAAATTTTTTTTTCCGGCCGTCCGGCTGGCCGTTAACACGATAACTCTCGAACGGAATGAGCTAGACAGTTGAAATTTTTAGAGTAGGTTTGAGGGATAAATATCTCGGTTAAGTTCGTTATTGGCAAAATCGGTCTAATAGTTTCGGAGTAACGAAAAAATTTTTTTTTTTACAATACAACTTTTGAATTCAAATTTTTTTAAGACGCAGTTTCATCATAAGAATCCATTGTTATCATGTTCAACTCTAACAAGCTAATACTTTCGGAGATATGATGTTTCAAAGTTTCAATAATACATCGTAAGTTCTATGTATTCACAGAATGTGAACACAGAATCTGCCTGTGTGACTATTCATGAATGTCATCTTTTCTATTAGAGATTATCAACTCGTATATTTTCTCTTGGAAAGCAAGTATTCGATTATTGAATTTGTGAATATATACAATACTGTTTTGATGTAGTTTGTGGAGGCAATAGGAAAGAAGAACATAATGGAATCATCAAAAGAAATTACTGTTCGTTGACCACTGAGGTTAATATCACCTTTTACTTCCTTAAGTAGTGATAGTGAGACATGTTGTTTATACAGTATTTTTATAATGTTGCTAGCAAAAAAATACTGGAATATGGATCTACATTTGTGTATCAATAATTTTTTCTTGAGTTAAGGTTCATATTACAGAGAAGAATGTGTTAGTGGTATGAACTATTAGATTTCAAATTATGAAAAGAGGATAGTATTTTATTAATATATTTTGAACTATTAAAATAATTTGTTCGTAATCCACTACCTACTCAAATATCAGGAATAAATGGACAATCTGCTATGATTGTCTCCAGCCTTGCTCTAGACATTTCGATGATACTTTTCTTTGGTATTTCGAGTTGTGAGAACTATACACCGAGAGTAAGTTGTAACAACCCATTCCACGAGGTTGAATCATTGCAGATTGCTCCTTTAATCTTGATGAATAAATTTAATGACAATTTTTGAAGCATTAAAGCATTGAAGCATTGTATATTGCTCGTTTTTTAAAGATAATTTTTGAAGCATTTTTTTTACACACCACTTCTCTTAAATTTAATTTTATTCATGATGCAGTTCTATCATAGGAATCCATTAATATAATTCCCAACTCTGAGAAACCAATACTTTCGGAGATATAATTTGTCTGTTTGAACAAGAGCGCCAAAAAGCTGCTGTCCACAGGGCTTGAAACCATTTTTTTAGAAGCTCTGAAAATTAGTTGTGTTGATTCTAGTAGTACTGATGATAATTCTTCTTCGCTTCACAGATACACAACTGATAAAGATGAATCATATCACGTTCACCGTCTAGTATCGTCTCCAAGCAAACGAAACAAAAAAAAGCATTTTTTTCTTCACATCCGTACGTCCATAAAATCTTTCCGTAAGCATTTTTGTCATATTTCCGCGTAAACCCCACCCGATTCTTATTATATAGCCGGGTTGCACTTGACTCAAATTCAACACGGGCACATTTACCTTGTCCACCAAACTCAAAGAACTAGAGTTTAATTTCGTAAGATCACACACCCTCATTGTCAGTCCTTAAATAGTCAACGCAAATTTATAGCACTAAACAATTGGCACCTACAATACCTATATATTTAGCGTAACCATAAACAAGGTATACTACTACTGAGCCTAACTATTTTATTATTTATTCGGTTTATTCCTCTCTGGGTTTCTATTTCGTCGCAAATCGTCACTAAAAACTGCGTGGAAGTAGCGGACTAGCCTGATCTCTGATTGGCTACTTTTGCCGTTTCTATGGTAGCCGGCGCTTATGCTTTGGGCTTTGGTGATTTCGCCCAGCATAGTGCCGACTACGGTGGCTCGTCGTTCATAGTATACCTTGTCTATGCATACGCTTAACGCAAATGTTATTATTGTGAAATATAGATGGTGGCTAGGTAAACATATTTTAATTAATTGAATACAGCTTGAAGGCAAAAGCACGAATATGAAATATACAAATTAATTTTTTATGTACGTCATTTTTCTAGGGAGGGGGTTGCCCCGCAGCCCTCCCTCACCAGCCGCCCCTGTTTATAATACACTATAATTGTGATTACATTCACACGAGAATTTTGAGAGTATTCGTACATAAAGTCTAGGTGTTTATTTCCTGTTTACATCCAAATTATTAATTCAGTAATGGAAAAAATGCTGGAAGCTGCTAATATAGGAGGAGAAAATGATTCTGAAATTGAAAAAACGGAATAATCATAGAATTTGCCATTTGCAAACAATCCGATGAGGTTGCGAATATCAACGATTATACTCGAAAGCCGAATAAGGTAGAAATAAAGGATCCTTGACTTCGGAATGAATTAAGTCGGCCAGTATTATATTGAAAGATCCTTCATTTTCAGTGGCAAGAGCGCTTGCGTACATGTCTAAATAAAGAAAACTGTATTACTGCGGACCCTCCAATATCTCTCTATTTTCTCGTCAATAATAATCGGCATGAAAAGGTGGAATACTTATAATTGATATTTCCCTTATGTATACTAATACACTACAAACTTATAAGATTCAACAATGTAGTTCGAATAAAATAATAGGAGGTGAAGTGAGTTATATCTGTAGAAAATAAAGAAGATGAAATTATGTGCCATATATGAGAGAAATCCTTAGAATGATTGTGCAGTATCGAAGCAGTATGGAAATAAATGTATAGATGACATGGATAACAGATAATTTAAAGTTTCATATTCACTATTGGGGATGCATAGAGAAAAATTCATAGATGAATACAGATCGTGGTGAGTCTGTACATATATTTCCCAAAAGATAACTACCCTGCGAATCAAGTTGTTCGAATAAGTTAACTCATCCCGATTCAATATGGTAATTATAACCAATCAATTTGGAAGCAAGCGAGACTGAATTGAATTTCTATAAGTGTTAACTTTGAAATAAATACTCAGTCTATGCCTTTATTTGAGCAGATCATCTGTGATTATGATCCAAGTTCGTATTGATAAAAGCAGGTAAATTTCATATTTTATGACATCCAATGAAGAATATCTGGAAAACGGTACGTTTTAGGAGAAATGATAAAGAATACTTTGCTATTCTAAAAGGATAGAGTATTTCAAAAATGACTCAAGATAACCTGCTTTCATTATGCTAATTTCTCATAGTTTTAGGAATTCGCGAGTCTATAACGAGGAACCCAGTGAAAGTAAGGAAAAACTGTTAATTGGAGATTATGTGTCATAGTTGTAGAAAGTTTCATACCAAAATTCATTCAATTATGAATAACCATGTGAAAGCTATCAAAGGAAAACTTTTTCTCCAAACAACAGCCTGTATCTTTTTTCTTGGGTCGTATCTGGACAAATGGTAAATTAAAAAATATTTTATTTGATGGGGGAATCTATGATAGCTTGGGAATTTGAACCATATTTAGAAAAAAATTGATTTATTTTCAGCTTAGCACATAATAATAATATTGCTCAAAATGTATTCATAAGTGACGACTAAACTACCAATCAATTGTGGAACTGACCATTTATTGCATTATTGCATTTAGTGCAAATTCAAATGAGTCTCACTTTCAACTATATTGAACAATTAAAAAACAGAAAAAAATGTAGCGTCATTCACAACAATATATTTTCGATATACATTTTGGTCAAAGTAAATTACTTCTTTAAATATAAACGTGAGTTATAATTCATAACTTACTAGTGAGTTATGGATTATAACACACTAGACCGCCGTATTCACAAAACAATCAATCTCCCTTAAGTCCTAACTGAGGTCCTCAGGGTTGCGTTCGAATATTAACTCCGTAGAGTAATATGTTACCAAATTATGTCCCAAAACGGAAGAGTTGAGTAAATTTTACTCTATGACTCTCGTTGGTAAAGTCAGAGTATTCGACTCGGAGTTCATTTTATTCCTGTCAAAATTGACATAACTCATGGGACGGAAAATCTCGTATCTTTGCCCCACTGTTTTATGAATGTTCTGTGAGGTAAATTAATAGTTTTAATACTGATCACAATATATATATTTATGATTAGAGTTACATATATGTGAAGAAAACAATAATAATAGGTTCTTTCTTAAACCAACATAACCTATATTCCGATATTGGCACCTTCTGTCACTGTCAGAGTAAACTCCAGAGTAAATCTTGTCAAACCTTCAAAAACTCTACTCTACCCCGTGGAGTTAAAATTCGAACACAACCCTGGTATCCGAATACGGCGGAGAGCGTTATTTGATAGTTCACTTGTCCAAAATGACATTAATAATGACAGTCATAACTGTCATGGGTTGGATAAAAAAAAGTTACCTGATTGAAAGCACACATTTTTTCAAAATTCTCCATAATTGTGGTCCATTAACAACAAACAGTGCTCAAAACGTGCATGAAATATTTACAAGGCAATGAATCCCAAAATTGATTAAAACGTGTTAAATTTTGAAGTGGTGGCATAGTCTGTGCAATCTCACTTGAAGAAGTAATTGAAAATAAGTTGCAGCGTTCCCTTGGAAATTTCGTGGCTTCCATGGGCCAACGCAACACCTCCTAAAAGGAAGGCCAATCAACTCTCCATCACTTTTTACAATATGGCGGCGAAGGTGGATGAAAGTTCAATTGACAGCTGTATTGTTTGATGGGGGAAGGTTTAAATCACCGTGGAAATTTTGATTTCAAGAGGAGATCCATACTATTTTTATGTCCAAATTACCGAGCACTCATTGTCCAGATTATAATGGCGATTTCCATTGGCACGCTCGGATCACTCGGAGCTGTCACACTGACATATTTGACAGATATTTTCGGTTCAATTGGACAGATGCATGACAGATGAGATCGATTTCGAGTGCTCCGAGCGTGTCAATGGAAATCGCCATATGATACAATAATAAAAGATAGAACAGAAGATGTAATACATGTCATAGAAGAGCAGAAAGGATTCAAGGCAAGAATATCATGCGTTGACAACATTTTTGCCTGAAGTACCTTGTGGAAAAAAGAACAGAGAGAAACTTGATTTTTGTAGAAATGCAGAAGGCTTATGATAGTGTACCACTCGCTAAATTGTGAAAGACCTTGGAATAAAATGGAGTAAGCCAGGTACATATTAGGATAGTGAAGGAGCTCTACACGGATATTTAAGCAAGGGTGAAGGTGGAAACCAAACTGTCTAAGCAGTTTCGTGTCTCAAAAGTTCTCCAATAGGGCAGTCTGGTAGCACTGACTCTGTTTAAGGTCTACCTTGCCTCGACTCTGAAACATTGGCGAAGACAATGTCGAAATAGGGGAATTCCAATAGGAAAATAATATATACTTTTCACTCTACACATTGCTGACGACCTGGTCATCATAGCCAAAGATGAGGAAGATATTTATTATATGTTGAGGCATATATTATAGAGTGTAGTATGACCACAAATATGTACCTCAAAAACTAACTATATTTTTGTGAATAATGGCAGGAGTGATCTCATCCTGCGAGATGAAGTAATACAGGGAGTAGATGAATATGCCTATCTCGGAGTGACCCTCATAGCAATCGGATCCAGCAGAAAGGCAAATACAGAAAAGGATCGCCCGAGGAAGATCAATTAGGAAACAACTGAATGGCTTACTTTGGAGTTCACAAAAATAAGAAATGATATTAGAGTAGAGACACAATTGAAGCAAAAACGCTACAATAGTTTGGGCACCTGTCAAGAATGAGTGACGAGAGATGGCCATTTAAAGCCCTCAGTTGGGTTCCTCCGTAATATAATAAAAAGAAGAAGAGGTAGATCCAGAAGAACGTGGAGGTAAGGAGTTCAGGAAGCGATGGACAGGAGAGGTTTGCAAGACAGAGATTGGCAGAATAGGAGTCTATGGCGACTATAGACATAGAATAACATGGACTGGCCCTCATGTAACTTTATCACACTGTTCGTTGAGGAATACATTAGAGAGAGAGAGAGAGAGAGAGAGATGTTATGAAGGATGGAATAAGTAAAGGCAAATTATGGTATAAAAATAATGGTGTTTTTATACCATGGGCAAATACACAAATTGGAAATTGGGGTATATTGGAAAACCCCGATTTTTTTAATAGAAATATTGATTATTTTGAATGGGTATCGAAAAAGCTGAATGTATTACAGTTAGGAAATTTATGAGAAATATTTTCAGATTATAAGAATCAGAATATTCAGAAACGAGTCTACGATTCAAATGAAAATGTTTTGCCTTTAAGTATTCTGTCTACAAATCACGAAAACACATACACAATACACGAAACCAAACAATACAGTAAATAAAGAAAGGTCAAAGGATAAAGGAAACAAATGTTTGGTATTCTGTGGTTTTGCCAATTGCCAAATTATAAGAATATATTCTTATACCGTGGTTTGCCTTTAACTATTCTTTTTTCAATGCTGATATCAATGGTTTCTTTCTCACAACTAGTCCATATTATTTTATGTCTATGATGGCGACTGATGTGCGAGAAATTACATTATTTTATATAAATATCCTTCTGATAATAAAAGACCCCTTTTTTATGCTGTCGACTCAGTTCATATTTTGAAAGATATAAGAAATATCTGGTAGACCCTTATATCCAACATCATTTGAAAAGCAGAATGTGAAACTAGTGCTAAAAAAAAACCACAAACCACAGTGGTAACACTTATGGAACTTGGTCCTAGGGCATCACTTCAGTATAATGAAGATTATGCTATTTTTCTTAAGGTTCAAAATCATCCAATAGAGAACCCATGGAAAATATAGGTTCGCTATTAAATAAAATCATCTCATTATTGCATGGCATTTATAATTCAGCAATTTGTTTGAATATGAGAAAAATCCTATAATTCAACTTTTGAATTTGCCGCCTTTTCTCCGTCCACTTTAGCGGCCATATTGGTTTTGATGACTGGCCTTCAATGGTGGAGGTGTTATCCAAAGCATTAAATGCTTGAGTTGAAAATAATGGTGGCGTCAATGCCTAATTGTATATAAAATTTTAATGTTGAAGTGGCAAAACTTCAAAGGAACAGCTGTAACTGATTTTTAATGAATTCGTCGAGTAATATTGCACGTACTAATAAAATTGAATAAATTGAAGGGAAAATTATTTTTCAATGACTGTTCGAAATTTTGACCTGGAATATAATTATTACGAATATTTCCCTCATGTAAAAACTTGTCATAATAGGAATGCAAGAACCGAAAAATTACAGTGTTAATTGCATCGTAGGCGATGCAATTAATATTTCATTATTGCGCGTATGTTCTGGGGAACATCGCGTTATCATTTTGCCCAAATGTCTGTAACTTTCGAATTTTTTGACGAAAATGGTCTCAAACGATTAAATTCGACTCTCCAATGAAGAATTCGAGGTCAAATTTGATTCTGTCCGGCCGGCCGTCTGGCCGTTGCCACGATAACTTGAGAACGAAAAGAGCTAGCGACTTGAAATTTTCAGGGTGGGTGGCGCATCCCAATACGACGGACAAGTTCGTTAATGGGTATAATATGCCCAGTGGTTTCCGAGTAATAATTTTGTTTTCAACCAATATAAATCCGATCGAATTGAAACTTGGTGAGTAGTTGTAGAATATAAACCTAAGCACGTTCGTGAAATTTTGTCTGAATCGTATGGCTAGAAAATTTTAAAAAACTTATTAAAAAATATTTTTGTTGTCACGATAACTTGAGAACGGAAAGAGATCAGGTTAGGATGTGCACCAGAACGCGACATTTCAGTTTATTTATGAGCATAATCGGCCGAACGGTTTTAGAGTTATAGCCATCTGAAATTTTCTGAAATTTGGTGGTTTTTTGTTCCTCATTAACTCGAAAAATACTGAACCGATTGAATTCAAGCATGGTTATTAGTTGTAGAATGCCAGCGCGAAAATGTTTGCAAAATTTGGTGAGGATAGCATTTGTAGAAAATTTTTAATAAATCATTGAAAAAAAAAATTCTATATATCAGTAACTATTCGTTTGAAATTGCTGAAATTTTGCAAGAGTCTTCATAACCTAACTCTACTGCCAAGTTTCAAGTTTTAATACGATCGGTTAAATATTGTTGGAGATTCGAGCATTCTTGTTTGAGTTCAGTAGATGGGTTACCGTTGCCTCGATAACTTAGAGATAGGGACTTGCAATTTTCAGGGTAGGTTGCGTATTTGAAAGTGAGAGTTGAGTTCGTTTTTGGGCATAATCGGTTTCCGGGTTATACCCACCTGGAATATTATTTCCTTGATAACTCAAAATATAAATATTCGATCGAATTGGTGCTTGGTAACTAGTAGTAGAAAATCAACCTAAAGACGTGTTTAAAATTTTGTAAGAACCGTACCCCTAGAAAATTTGAAAAAAATGACGGAAAAAAAAAATTTTAAGAACCGTACCACTAGAAAATTTTAAAAAAAATCACAAAAAAAAAATTGGTTCAAGCACTGACGTGAAGTCAGAAGCTTTTGCGTGTATGTTCTATTGTCCATTCTTCTGTATTGGACACCCTTAATCGAATTTACCATGGTAAATTATGTTGTCCATTCTTCTGTATTGGACACTTAATTCGAATTTACCATGGTAAATTCGATTAAGGGTATCCAATACAGAAGAATGGACAATAGAACATACGCGCAAAAGCCGCGTACTGACTTCACGTCAGTGCTTGAACCAATTTTATATATTAACTAGCTGCCCGCCCCAGCTTCGCACGGTTAAAATGCTGATACTAAATATACTACAGAATTTCTTTATATACAACGTTCACTGCATTTTGTCGTTAGACAATACAAGCATGTTTTCTTTAGAGGTTACTCTTGAAGAGCGACATATAATTTGCCATGTGAAAAACACTCAACGCTCAAATATAAGCCTGTAGCGTTGAAAATTGGACCCTGCGATTTATTAATGGTCATAGCAAAATATATCTTTACCGGAAATTGTAGGCGTTGAATTAGATCAGTAAATCCGATGGTATCAAGGAGTCCAGGTAACCAATACATCTATCCTGGCTGAGGTGAGCCTCACGTTTTACAGAAGATTATCTGGCTCACTGTATTCGATTTATATCCTGGCTGTGCCGGCCCCCCGGTCGGTACCACCGCAACCGCTATGTCCCTGCATTTTAAATCTGCAATATCTTCGAAAATATTCATTTAAATTGCATGCTGTGAACGGCCTTATTGATTAATATTAAATGCACAATGCATTTAATATTGCAAGGTACTTAATTCGATAAGGATCAATGCTGTATTGCTTAAAATCGATTCGTAATCAAGCCATTATTTCTCGTAGAATGTAACTACTCCACCTCAATTATTTTATGCGATTCTCTTCAAATTACTCTACTAATGATATAAATGCATGTTGCCATGGGGCAACCCCGTGCCATATTGTTTAAACCGAAATTGTTTAAGCAATTACAAGGAATTGTATTTTTCAACCGGACAATTTTTTTTGTATTCTTTGTTGAAATACAATTGAAGAAAGTCTCATGGCTTATTACGATAAAGTAATTATTTTTCGAGATATGAATTTTTAAAGGTTGAAGAAATCTTAAATTTGGATACTTTTGACCCATGAAAAATATATTTAAAAAAAAATAAAAGATGAATTATATATTTTTTTCATTCTTTATACAATAGTTAACAATATCCTTAATTACGATTTCAAGAAATTTAATTGTTTATAACTGTTTTTCAATCGTAAATTCCACGCGCTCAAAAGTTTACTCGCTTACCTATAAGTATCGCCGTCTCTCTCTGACTCATACTCTGACGTACCCAGTTTGTGAAATCTTACCTTCTTTACACGCATTTACGGTTTGGCACAAAAAAAAGCTTTAGAATTAATAAAAATAAAAGAAAATCGTGATACTCTAGTACCTCTTGGCAATGGCTTAGAATTAAGTACTAATCAGTTAAAAGATCTAGAAACTGTATATCTAAATATTTTGGGTAAAAAAACTAATGCCGCAGATGAAGCCAGACAAATGATTTTATATTATTTTTTTTTAAATAACATGCTTTGGTTTTACAAGCTTTCTTACAATTGCACGGTTTCTTACAATTGCACGGTTTCTTAAGATCAGTTGGAAACGAGCTTTTCTTCATAAATAAAGGTAGCAAAGTGTCATTTTCATTTTTGTAACCGAACTGAGTAAAATCATATATTTAATATTGGGGATTTAAAGCTTGTTTCCAAACGTATTTTTGAGCTGAAGCCTCAACAATATGGCACGGGGTTGCCCCATGGCAACATGCATTTATATCATTAGTAGGGTAATTTGAAGAGAATCGCATAAAAAATTGAGGTGGAATAGTTTTCGGTACTCATGCGCCGATTCCTCGTGGACTAATAGAACAGGATGAAATGTAAGAGTATGAACACAGATCATATAATAAAGCTTAGATAGAATAATTATAGCATTCTGTGAAAACATAGAAGTACGTACGATTCATTACTGAAATTTGGAAAAATCATATTTCCGAAAGTATTACCTTGTTGGAGTTGAAAATGATATCGATGGATTTTAATGATGAAACTGCATCTTAAATAAAAAATACAGACATTTGGGCAAATTGATAAGCACTCAGTTCCGAGGAACTAGAGCGCCAAAAAGTCCCGCCTTCTCTCGTTCCGAAACCGAAAACCCGACAGCGTAGACACACCGGCTATCGGGCTCCTCGTACGAGCTTGTCGATCTCCGGTATTAGAATAAAACGTCGGTACTTACCTGGGATATATATTCTTAATTTTCACTTTTCGACATAAAATCGCCACATGCGGGTTTATTTGACGGTTTTTTACCCTTGTCTCTCTAAGTCGATTTTGACGTTTCTCGAACCAACTATTAGCAAGGAATTAGACAATGTCATATCTCAGGAAAATAAGTTGACATTATGACAATTCATACATAGAATAATTATATAATTCTGTGAAAACGTAAATACGATTTTTCATTAAAATGTTAGCTTGTTAGAGTTAAAATGATATCATTGGATTCTTATGATAAAACTGCTTATTGAAAATTAATTTGGAATTTGTTCTGTAAAAATTTTTTTTTGTTACTCCGAAACCATCTGTCCGATTTTGCCCAATAAAGAACTTAGCCGAGATATTTATTTGCCAAACCTATTCTGAAAATTTTAATTCTCTAGCTCATTCCGTTCAAGAGCTATCGTGCCTACGGCCGGCCGGACAGAATGAATTTCGACCACGGATTCTTGATCAGTGAGCCGAACCAAATCGTTTAAGACCATTTTCATCGAAAAATTCGAAAATTACAGACATTTGGGCAAATTGATAAGCACTCAGTTCCGAGGAACTAGAGCGCCAAAAATGTGGGACAGCCCTGTGGACAGAACCTTCGGCGCTCTTGTTCAAACTTTCAACAATTCATATCCAAAATTATTGTTTTCTCAGAGTTGGGAATGATAACAATGGATTCTTATAATAGAACTGCATCATAAAAGAAACTGAATTTAAATTAAATAACGAACTTATCCAAGATATTCATTCCTCAAATCTACTCTGAAAATTATATTATATCAATTGAAACTTAGCCAATATTCCCGTTTTGTTTCCACTGAATATATTCTGAACTTACCAAATTATATATTTCCACCATCATGTGGATTATCCAAGGGCATATAGTGTAGGTGTAATTATAATATCCTATAGTTGGTCATTTTGCATTCAATCATACTTTGTTTGTTATATTATTATATATTACTAGTAACATGTATCTATGGTTGATAGATATATTGGGGTCCTGTAGCGGTCTTAAAGCATCTGAAGTTCTGAATAATCATCGCTTGCATTGGCCAGACCTGATTTTGAAAGAGACCCTCCTGGCCTTTCGAGCATCATTTTCCTTTTTGAATTCAAATATTGAAGGGATTTCTAAGAACAAGAGTGAATAACTTTGAAAACTAGCGGAGGCAATTCTTCTTCAAGAGATCCCATGGGGCTACAGAGAAGTATATTGGCGAGAGGGGACTTTTGAACGGTTCTGTATTATTTTCAATTTGTTCGTTTTTCTTCTCTTGTCTTTTAATTCTTTAGGTTGAGTTTCGGGTACCTTGAAGAAACCTCTCCGGTTTTGGATTTCTTGGAACAGAGTGCTTATCAATTTGCCCAAATGTCTATAATTTTCGAATCTTTGGCTGAAAATGGTCTTAAACGATTCGACTCACTGATCAAGAATCCGTGGTCGAAATCGATTCTGTCCAGCTGGCCGGCCGTTAACACGATAACTCTCGAACGGAATGAGCTAGACAGTTGAAATTTTCAGAGTAGGTTTAGGGATAAATATCTTAGTTAAGTCCGTTATTGGGCAAAATCAGCGGGATGGTTTCGGAGTAACAAAAAATAAACTCTTTTTTACATTACAAATTTATTATTCAATTTTTTTTAAACAGCTGCATCATAAGAATCCATTGATATCATTTTAAACTCTAACAAGCTAATACTTTCGGAGAAATGATGATCAAAATTTCAATAATACATCGTACTTCTATGGTTTCACAGAATGCGAATTCTATCTGTCTGTGTTCTATCTGTGTCCACTGTTCATACATGTAATCATATGTAGCGACAACAGATGAAAAAATGAATATCTCGGATAAGTTCTTTATTTAATTTCAATTTATTTTTTTACGATGCAGTTCTATTGATATTATTCCCAACTCTGAGAAACCAATAATTTTACGAAGGAATCCATATTGAAGAAAGAAATGCCTATCAATATTTTTTTAAATATTCGAATGAATTACATTTGTGCATCAAAATTTCTAGATAATTTCGCATTCCAACGAGGGCTCATTCTTCAAAATATGAAAATGAACTCATGTAGTTTATAGGCAGCACAATTACACCGATAACAAACTTTCCAATCCTTTCCTTCGATATATTTACTAATTAACTAAAAATTATGAACGAACGTGCCGTATTTTAACTGCAGGAATGATATTTTAAATGAGAACATTTCAGTATATTAGAAGAAATATTTATTCACATTAATTGCTCGAAATGTCGACCTTGAACTTCTTGGTGAAATATATAGTATAGCCGATGAGTGGAATTCACAAGCATTATATCAGGAGTCTACAGAAATTTTTTGCTCGTTTAATACAAATAAATATTTCCTTTACTGCTATATTTATTTATACAGGCTGGTCCAATAATAACTGTACATAGTTTGATGGTGAATAGAGGGGAACCAGAAAAGAACACTTTAATATGGGCTTAGGGCTTAGAGTATTCGTTTCAGCGTATTATTTTGGAGGGGCGAAGGGTATTTTTAGTAATATCCCTTTTACCTTTCATTATATTACAAGTTATACATCAAATTAATAAACTCTGATAGGTTTTCTTGAAAACATGTGCTCCTATGCAGTAGCGTACTTAGACATTTATATTGGGGGGGGGATATTATCAAATAATAATATAATATTTTTTTAATGTCAGGAACTTTCCAACTCCCTTGGATTTTACCGTTAATTGGAGAATTCGATTTTACAAAATTACACTCTTTTGGACCCAACAATGGATCTTCCTGGGGGGGAAATATCCCCCCGAAATATCTAGTTTTCAGAAAAATTGATTTGATATTTTCTCTCCGTTCACTATTCAATGCTCGTTATCTAAAGTATGAAGTAAGTGAAATATCAATTCCTTGTACTTGATTAAATTATTTTATAAAAGTTTCACCTTAAAAAACAATTAATACGAAATCAAAAAGTGTCGCCTGGACGTCATCTTCAGAGGGCTCAAGCTCCTTAACGAAGCATTTTTGCATCATATGATTTGGGCTCGAGAGTGTCTACAATGACGTATAGAACATCCTTTAGAAGCTAGTCGGTCTAATTATGGGACACCCTGTATATAGCGAGAAGCCCGCAATGATTGAAGCACTGGAAGCCAATATTGAAAAATTTATTCGTAAGATACTAGCCGATATGTTGGAGATAGTATGCCAAGATTGGACCCGGCGTATGGACTATAGATGCCACGAATATTCGGCGACTATTCGGTATTCGGCGTATTCGGCTACTTTCTTTAATATTTGGTATTCGGTATTTGGAATACCAAGTCATAAAAAAAACTCATTAATTTGAATCAGAGATAATTATTTTAATACCAAAATTCTATCAGGGTTAATTTTTGATGAATGAAAGCAAATTTTTTAATAAATAAAACCTGCTTCTAAAAATAGCCTCTCACTACTGCCAGGAGATGATAGATAAATCTCAGCGAATTTTGTCGGAATTGGATATTATTTTGCGTTTGCTGACCACCCCTGTAAGGGTCTGCCACCCGTTTCGGAAGAGCAGTTTTCAAATATGAATCATTGTTATTTGCTATTGAACTTTTCTCTACGTCCTCATCTTTTTGCATATTGTCTGTAGCGATTTCCCCATAACAGTTGCAGAAACTGTCGTGTATTTCAATGGTTTTATCTTTATCAGTTGTGTATCTGTGAAGTGAAGAAGAATTATCATCAGTACTACTAGAATCAACACAACTAATTTTCAGAGCTTCTAAAAAAAATGGGTTCAAGCCCTGTGGACAGGAGCTTTCTGGCGCTCTAGTTCAAACAAACAAATTATATCTCCGAAAGTATTGGTTTCTCAGAGTTGGGAATTATATCAATGTGTTCTTATGATAGAACTGCATCATACAGGAAATTCAATTCAAATAATAGTTTATTTATTTATCAAGATTAAATGAGCAATCTGAGAATGAGAACTGCACCATGGAAGAAATCGAATTAAATCTGGCCAATTTTGCCCAATAACGAACTTAACCGAGATAGTCATCTCCCTAACCTACTCTGAAAATTTCAACTACCTAGCTCATTCCGTTCGAGAGTTATTGTAGAAAAACTTTTTTTAAATTTTAAAAGTTTTTTTTTGACACTTTGCGGTAATCTTGTCAATACAAAACTTCACATGCGTATGAAAGTCATGATTCTACAATTTGATGCTAAATTTCAGATAGATCGAGTGATCGGTTTCGGAAATATTCATAGAAAATATGTTTACTAGAATCGGCCATAACTCCGAAACCGCTTGATGGATTCCGCCCATTAACGAGCTCGTCCGAGATATTTACTCTCCAAACACACCTTGCAAATTTCAATCCACTAACTCCTTTCGTTCGAGAGTTATCGTGCCTACGGCCGGCCGGCTGGCCGGCCGGACAGAATCGATTTCGACCTCGGATTCTTGATCAGTGAGTCGAACCAAATGAGGAGCAACTTACCAAAACGCATTTAGTCCAAAAACCATTTTATTGGAAATCAACGAAAAACGATTTTTTCTTTCACCCTGGCTTATAATTTGAGGACGTCGAGTTTGTTTGATTGATCAAACAAACTCGACGTACTCAAAACCACGGTATATACAGGGTCTTTCACGAGGAACCTCACCCATATTTATACGGGAAACTACTGAACGTATTTTCATGAAATTCTGCACTTATAAGTATTTCACGATGCTGATGAAATCTAAAATATTTTCAAGGCATGAGCACCTCCGGTTTTTCCGGAAATGACGTCAATTTCCGTTTTTCAAATTAGAACACCATATTTTTATTGCAGAAATAGATTCCTTAGAAAATTTCAAGTTATTTTGATGTAACATTTTTCAGTTTTGGTTGGAAAATTCTCTCTGAGCGGGAAAATTCGAAAAAAAAATCATAAATAGAGCTCCGCTGAAACAAGAATAACTTCGAGGTTTTTGGATGTAAAATTTTCATTTTTGGGATTTTTCAAGATGTAAGATTGATGTATCCACTTTAAAAATCGAAATCGCGATTCATGATACAGGGGGTGAAAAAATCGCTTTCAAAGTTAGGGATGACAAAATCATGAAAAATCAATTTTTTCAAATTAGAACCCCATTTTTGGCGCTCTAGTTCCTCGGAACTGAGTGCTTATCAATTTGCCCAAATGTCTGTAATTTTCGAATTTTTCGATGAAAATGGTCTTAAACGATTTGGTTCGACTCACTGATCAAGAATCCGTGCTCGAAATTCATTCTGTCCGGCCGTCCGGCCGGCCGGTCCGGCCGTAGGCACGATAACTCTCGAACGGAATGAGCTAGACAGTTGAAATTTTCAGAGTATGTTTGGGGGATAAATATCTCGGCTAAGTTCGTTATTGGGCAAAATCGGACAGATGGTTTCGGAGTAACAAAAAAAAAATTTTTTTTTTACAGAACAAATTCCAAATTAAATCTTTTTCAATAAGCAATTTTACCATAAGAATCCATTCATATCATTTTCAACTCTAACAAACTAATACTTTCGGAGATATGATTTTTCAAAATTTCAATGATAGAATTATTCTGAGGCTATTATATGAATTGTTATAATGTCAACTTTGACGTTGTCTCATTGTAATTCATTCCAGTAATGGTATCAATATGAGAATTAGAATATTATCATACTTTTGTTGGTTGATATTTTCATGCCGATGGTCAATCCATATGATGATGGGAATGGTAATGGTAAGTTAATAATATTGAGTTCAGAATATCTCCACTAAAAACAAAACTGGAATTGAGGAATGAATATCTCGGCTGAGTTCGTTGTTGGGTAGAATTCGTCTATTGGTTTTGGATTGATAATTTTTGGCACTCTTGTTGAATTTAAATTCTTCTATGATGTTTGAATTCAATTTCTGCTAAGATGAAGTTCTAAATTTCAATAATGAATAGTACTTCTGTTTTCACAGAATGCTATAATTATTCTATCTAAGCTTTATTACATGATCTGTGTTCATACTCGTACATTTCATCCTGTTGTATAAGAGAGAGTCAAATTCATTTCAGCTATTTTAATTTGGTTTCTTCCATGGTGCAGTTCTCAGATTGCTCATTTAATCTTGATAAATAAACTATTATTTGAATTGAATTTCCTTTATGATGCAGTTCTATCATAAGAATACATTGATATAATTCTCAACTCTGAGAAACCAATACTTTCGGAGATATAATTTGTCTGTTTGAACTAGAGCGCCAGAAAGCTCCTGTCCACAGGGCTTGAACCCATTTTTTTATGGCAGATATTGAATCTACGTTAAAAAATAATGTAAGTGTATGCATCACACCCTTGCCCTAAAATGGATATTTTCTGAGTTATTCACAAAAAACTGTTTTTCGTCTTGAATTTTCAGCTATTTCTTTTCCCTTCACGCCAAAAAGATGAAATTTTCAGGAACTGTTATTTGAACCATGCTGTAGATTTTTCACCCCTTCTTGAAACCGACTTCAAGTTACTATGCTCAAAGTTTTGACCGTTAATTTCTAGACATTTATTTATACGTCTCAGGAATGCTTCGTGCGTTGCTCTTCTTATTTCATCGGGAGGAAGAGATCTGCAAAAGTGTTTAAAAACCAAATTGAGTTTCAAAACTATGAATCTAAAAATCTAAACAAACCTGAACGCATTTCTGACTCGTTCTATGCAGTCCTCTTTATCAGTCAGGGGAGTTGAGTAGACAATATTTTTCATCCTACCCCAAACATAATAGTCTAAAGGAGTTAAATCGGGAGAACGTGGTGGCCAAAGATGTGGACCATTGTTCGCCAACCATCGATCTTCAAATAGCCTGTAGAGGATATTTGACACATTGGGTGAATTGTGTGGAGGCGCGCCATCTTGTTGATACCATAAGTCATTATGGTTCTGTACTAGCGGCTCAATTATTTGAGTCAATATGTCAGAATATCTATCTCCTAAGGGAGAACATTCTTTAAATAATGCAAACATGTGTAGTGTTCTATCTTACCAGTTAAAGTCCCATCATAAATGTGAAAATCGAGAATTGCATTATTTTTGATGGCGCAAAAAACATTGAAACTCCAGGTCTCTTGAAAGTTCCATTGTCTGAAGTGGTGGTTGTTCTCTTCATCCCAATAATGACTGTTATGCCAATTGAAAGAACCATTCTTTGTGAATTTAGATTCATCTCTCCAAATTATACAGTCCAAAAAGTTTTCATTCTCTTGAAATCGAATCATCATAGCTTCGCAAAACTCTGTTCTCCTGACGAAATCAGTTTCCTTCAAATGCTGTACCCTATTGAAATTATATGGGTGCATTTTATGTTTTTTTAATATTCTCCAAACACTCGATTGAGATAATCCCAGATCAATCTCGGCATCTTTGAGAGAATTTTGAGGATTCACACGAAAATATGCAAGAACTGTAATTTCGTTGTTCTCATCTTCTACTACACTTTTCGCGCGTATGTTCTGGGGAACATCGCGTTATAGTTTTGCCCAAATGTCTGTAACTTTCGGATTTTTTGAAAAAAATGGTCTCAAACGATTAAGTTCGACTCCCCAATGAAGAATTCGAGGTCAAATTTGATTCTGTCCGGCCGGCCGTCCGGCCGTCCGGCCGTCCGGCCGTTGCCACGATAACTTGAGAACGAAAAGAGCCAGCGACTTGAAATTTTCAGGGTAGGTGGCGCATTCCAATACGACGAACAAGTTCGTTAATGGGCATAATCGGCACAGTGGTTTCCGAGTAATAATTTTGTTTTCAACCAATATGCATCGGATCGAACTGAAACTTGGTGGGTGGTTGTAGAATATGAACCTAAGCACGTTTGTGAAATTTTGAGCGAATCGTATGGCTAGAAAATTTTTAAAAAATTTAAAAAAATATTTTTGTTGTCACGATAACTTGAGAACGGAATGAGATAGCGGCTTGAAATTTTCAGGTTAGGATGTGCACCAGAACGCGACATTTCAGTTTGTTTATGAGCATAATCGGCCAAACGGTTTTAGAGTTATAGCCATCTGAAATTATCTGAAATTTGGTGGTTTTTTGTTCCTCATTAACTCGAAAAATACTGAACCGATTGAATTCAAACATGGTTATTAGTTGTAGAATGCCAACGCAAAAATGTTTGCGAAATTTGGTGAGGATAGCATCTGTAGAAAATTTTTAATAAATCATTGAAAATAAAAAAAAAAAATTCCATATATCAGTAACTATTCGTTTGAAATTGCTGAAATTTTGCAAGAGCCTTCATAACCTAACTCTACTGCCAAGTTTCAAGTTTTAATACGATCGGTTAAATATTGTTGAAGATTCGAGCATTCTTGTAAGAGTTCAGTAGATGGGTGACCGTTGCCTCGATAACTTTCGAACGAAAGGAGATAGGGACTTGCAATTTTCAGGGTAGGTTGCGTATCCGAAAGGGAGAGTTGAGTTCGTTTTTGGGCATAAACGGTCTAACGGTTTCCGAGTTATACCCACCTGGAATATTATTTCCTTGATAACACAAAAAATAAATATTCGATCGAATTGAAGCTTGCTAACTAGTAGTAGAAAATCAACATAAAGACGTGTTTAAAATTTTGTAAGAACCGTACCCCTAGAAAATTTTAAAAAAATCACGAAAAAAAAAATTGGTTCAAGCACTGACGTGAAGTCAGAAGCTTTTGCGCGTATGTTCTATTGTCCATTCTTCTGTATTGGACACCCTTAATCGAATTTATCATGGTAAATTATGTTGTCCATTCTCCTGTATTGAACACTTAATTCGAATTTACCATGGTAAATTCGAATTAAGAGTGTCCAATACAGGGAGAATGGACAACATAATTGACCATGGTAAATTCGATTAAGGGTGTCCAATACAGAAGAATGGACAATAGAACATACGCGCAAAAGCTTCTGACTTCACGTCAGTGCTTGAACCAATTTTTGCTCTGTGTATAGTTTTCTTAACGAAAGATCCGACATTTCTCAAGTTTGTCATGGTTCTATCTGTTAATGGTATCTCTCGTTGGTCTGGGTCGGTCAGGAAACCTCTCAATGAACAGTCGAATCGTTCTATCTACAACTTTATTACATTCTCTATGAAGTAGAATGAGATTTAAATAATCTTCATTGGTAAAATTAGGCATAGTGATCGATTTTATAACTTAATACGAATTATCACCAAATTAATAGTAAACACAAAATGCTACTGAATAAAGAGGAATTTGGCAGATGTAATTAATGATATCTATCATTAAAAAAAAAGAATGTAAAACATGGTAAGTTTTTGCATATGGTTCATAAGGAATTATTTATTTATCACTGGAGAGAAAACCGATGGCCGATTAGTTGAAATAAAGAGGTTTCCGATACAAATTCGAATCAAAATTCGCCATCTATTTAGGAACAACCTGTAACTTTTTTCTCTTGCATATTAGGGTAGTAAAATCTAAAACATGCTTTAAGTAACAGTTCCTGAAAATTTCATCTTTTTGGCGTGAAGGGAAAAGAAATAGCTGAAAATTCAAGACGAAAAACAGTTTTTTGTGAATAACTCAGAAAATATCCATTTTAGGGCAAGGGTGTGATGCATACACTCACATTATTTTTTAACGTAGATTCAATATCTGCCATAAAAAAATGGGGTTCTAATTTGAAAAAATTGATTTTTCATGATTTTGTCATCCCTAACTTTGAAAGCGATTTTTTCACCCCCTGTATCATGAATCGCGATTTCGATTTTTAAAGTGGATACATCAATCTTACATCTTGAAAAATCCCAAAAATGAAAATTTTCCATCCAAAAATCTCGAAGTTATTCTTGTTTCAGCGGAGCTCTATTTTCGATTTTTTTTTCGAATTTTCCCGCTCAGAGAGAATTTTCCTACCAAAACTGAAAAATGTTACATCAAAATAACTTGAAATTTTCTAAGGAATCTATTTCTGCAAGGAAAAAATGGTGTTCTAATTTGAAAAACGGAAGTTGACGTCATTTCCGGAAAAACCGGAGGTGCTCATGCCTTGAAAATATTTTAGATTTCATCAGCATCGTGAAATACTTATAAGTGCTGAATTTCATGAAAATACGTTCAGTTGTTTCCCGTATAAATATGGGTGAGGTTCCTCGTGAAAGACCCTGTATATTTCTTATAATTTGGCGATTGGCAAAACCACAAAATTCGAAACATTTGTTCCTTTATCCTTTGACGTTTCTTGTATACTTTATTATTTGGTTTCGTGTATTGTGTATGTGTTTTGGTGATACTGATTTGTAGACAGAATAGTTAAAGGCAAACCATTTTCATTTAAATCTGAGAATCATTTCTGAATACTCTGATACTTATAATCTGAAAATATTTCTCATAAATTTCCTTGCTGTAATTCATTCAACTTTTTGGATACTCATTCAAAATAATCAATATTTCTCTTAAAAAAATCGGGATTTTCCAATATACCCCAATTTCCAATTTGTGTATTTGTCCATGGTATGAAAACAACATTATTTTATTCCATTATTTGCCTTTACTTATTCTATCCTTCATAACATCTCTCTCTCTCTAATGTATTCCGCAACGAACTGTGTGATAAAGTTATGTTAGGGCCAGTCCATGTTATTCTATGTCTATGGTTGAAAGTGAAAATGTCTGCAGAAATTGAGGTTTTGGCAAATGAAGCAGTCTCTTCCCTTGGACCATCGAAGTCTATTGAAAAATATTCTGCTGCTTATGATCACTACGTGAATTGGAGCAATTCGAAAAACGTGACAGTTTACCAAGAGAATGTGCTTCTAGCATATTTCAACTTAATGGCTAAAGAAAAAAAAATGGAAATCCTCTACTTTGTGGTGATATTAAATGATAAAGTCGCAACTAGCTAATTCTATATGAAATATCCGTCAGAATCCGCCGAAATTACGCAAACACCTTCGATGCGCCATTACGATCGAGTATAGAATTTCAGCTATATTTGTATAATGAGTGAATAGACAATGGAACCTTTTATGTTTAGATAATATGAATTTGTCCCCCCGTTGCTGGCGCCTATGGTAACAAACTCAATTATATTTACTTGGTACCTACCTGCAGAGCACAGAGGATTGTCTCAGAACTAAACAATTAAAATTTTATTGTTAATATCGGGGAATGAATTACAATCGCTGAAATTTCGTCGTAAAATTTATGATTTCGCGCAGGCGGACGAACGGGCTGACAATTCGGAAACGCGGGCCAGACAGTCCCTACCCGACACCCTCGACGTTAAGAGGCCCCCATGAACGTCCGAGATACTTCAGGAGCGCGAGCGCGCTTTCTTCGCACCCATGAATCTCGATAAGTTTCTGGCATGAAAATTCGTTCAGTGATTTGATTTGTTTGTTTGCGTTCGTTGTTGATGAAATATTTGGTAATGGTAACAATAGGGATAAACATAAATAGTGGAACGTGCCGCACTCGATTTGAGTTTTCCGACTATTTTCCGTTTCTTTCTTTCGATGGAGAAGTTGACTAAAAAGTTCTCAGTGCGATTCGCGGCGGGCTAGAGTTTCGGTGCCGGCTATTTTTTCGGAGCTTGTGGAAACGTGATTTGGCGTGATGGTGAGTTGTTTTGACGCATGAGTATCGAGTTTGGTTGATTATTTCAGATGATACACAGGGCGGGAATTTAAGTTTCACATTAATTTTAACCCCCAACTACTATGACTTATTCACACTAACATAACTACTATCGTGGGGTCACCAATGACCCCATCAACTACTTCAGGGCCGCAGGGCCGTAGCTAGAGATGAATTTAAGGTAGGGCAATGGAGGTTACAGGTAGGGCAGAAGTAAAAAAAATTACTTGATGTGATCTGAAGAATCAATTTTCATCGTACCTACTTTTGAGTGAAATAGGAAGTTAATATTAAAATACTTATTTCTTCAGGTTTATTTTATTCCTTTTAACATATTGTGATTATTATAACGTTGATAAAAATCTTCCTCAAAACCCCTGAATCCTTCGATTTGCCATATTATTAAATATGCGAAGGACTTCATTCAGATCAACTGAATCAGTTCTTCTCTTTTCAAAGGCCAGAAATACCATAATAATTAAATGAGACTGTGGGAGGTATATTCATTATTAAATGGTTTCTTTCTGGGTTTTCTCTCCCAAACTCGGAAAATACCTATCCATAAAATAAAAAAAAAATAATTTTGTGAAATGCTTCTGCGTAAGAAACACAAGATATTTGTCAGAAGCAATCAATTGAACCAGGTTGCCTAACAAACAATAACGAAAACAACAACGATGAAACAACTATTTCGTAACGTTTCGGAGTCTATATCAGACTCTTTCGTCAGACACTTAACGATAATCTTATTTTTGCGCGTATGTTCCGGGGAACATCGCGTTATCATTTTGCCCAAATGTCTGTAATTTTCGAATTTTTTGCTGAAAATGGTCTGAAATGATTGGGTTCGACTCCCTGATGAAGAATTCGAGTTCAAATTTGATTCTGTCCGGCCGGCTGGCCGTCCGTTGGTAACTTGAGAACGGAAAGAGATAGCGACTTGAAATTTTCAGTATAGGTGGCGCATCCCAATACGACGGACAACTTCGTTAATGGGCATAATCGGCCCAATGGTTTCCGAGTAATAATTTGGTTTTCAACCAATATAAATCCGATCGAATTGAAACTTGGTGAGTAGTATTAGAATACAAACCTACGGACGCTTGTGAAATTTTGTGAGAATCGTATCACTAAAAACTTTAAAGAAATGTATTAAAAAATATTATTTATGTCAGGATAAACTGAGAACAGAAAGAGATAGCGACTTGAAACTTTCAGGTTAGGTTGTGCATCTAAATGGTACATTTGAGGTTTGTTCATAAGCATAATTGGCCAAACGGTTTTGGAGTCATACCCATCTATACAAAAGCGATCCAATTCACACATGGTTCTCAGTTGTAGAATGCCAGCGCAAAAATTCTTGCGAAACTTCGTGAGGATCGTATCACAACAACATTTTTAAAAAATCATTGAAAACAATTCTATATATCAAAAACTATTCGTCCGACATCGCTGAAATTTTTCGAGAGCCTCAGAACCTAACTCTACTGCAAAGTTCCAAGTTTGAACATGATCGGATCTATATTGTTGGAGATCCGAGCAGCCTTGTGTGAGTTCAGTAGCTGGATGGGTGACCGTTGCTTCGATAACATTCGAACGAGAGGAGATAGGGACTTGCATTTTTCAGGGTAGGAATTAGTACATGAGGTGCTTCTGAAAATGTAGCTTGTGGTTAATTCGGAATTGCTTTGCGAGTAATAATTTTTTTCCTCACGTCACATTATGGAAAAACATTTTCCTAAGCATATTATTTAAATTGTTACTATTTTTGGCGCTCTAGTTCCTCGGAACTGAGTGCTTATCAATTTGCCCAAATGTCTGTAATTTTCGAATTTTTCGATGAAAATGGTCTTAAATGATTTGGTTCGACTCACTAATCAAGAATCCGTGGTCGAAATTCATTCTGTCCGGCCGGCCGTAGGCACGATAACTCTCGAACGGAATGAGCTAGAGAGTTGAAATTTTCAGAGTAGGTTTGGGGGATAAATATCTCGGCTGAGTTCGTTATTGGACAGATGGTTTCGGAGTAACAAGAAAAAAAATTTTTTTCTACAAAACAAATTCCAAATTAAATTTTTTTTAATAAGCAGTTTTATCATAAGAATCCATTCATATCATTTTTAACTATAACAAGTTAATGCTTTCGGAGATATGATTTTTCAAAATTTCAATAATAAATCGTATTTCAACGTTGTCACAGAATGATATAATTCTATGTATGAATTGTCCTAATGTCAACTTATGTTCCTGTGACATGACATTATCTAATCAATCGAAGAATTGTGAGCGAAGTGAGAAAAATCTCAGTTGTTTGCTCCGAAATTAGTTTTTCTCAGAAAAGTCTTACATTAGTTAGTAAGAGATCTGAGAGTAGTGAGACTGCTTTTCATCCATAGACATAGATATAACTCTCGAACGGAATGAGGTAGGTAGTTGAAATTTTCAGAGTAGATTAGGGAGATGAATATCTCAGTTAAGTTCGTTATTGGGCAAAATTGGCCAGATTAAATTTGATTTCTTCCATAGTGCAGTTCTCATTCTCATGATTGCTCATTTAATCTTGATAAATAAACTATTATTTGAATTGAATTACCTTTATGATGCGGTTATATCATATGAATACATTGATATAATTCCCAACTCTGAGAAACCAATACTTTCGGAGATATAATTTGTCTGTTTGAACTAGAGCGCCAGAAAGCTCCTGTCCACAGGGCTTGAACCCATTTTTTAAGGTAGGGCATTGGAAATTAAAGGTAGGGCATTGCCCCATTATGCCCCCCCCTAGCTACGGCCCCGCAGGGCCGTAGCTAAGAGATTTTCCGAGGGGGGGGGGCGAAACGGCATTTGGCGCCCCTAATTTGAAAAAATATACAAAAATCGAAAAACGCAAACATATGTATAAAGTGTACATATATTGACAAATAATACATAGTTTCTTAACAAAGAATGAATTATAAATTAATATTTCTATGAATGAAAATTATTTTACAAACAAGAATGCGTTCTGAATTTGTGTTTTTGAGTGAACAAAATTGTGTACATTTGTCAAAAGATCCAGGACCAAAAAATAATTGTATTTGACAAAAATAAATATATACATCAAGCTTTCGAGATGATAAGAATATTCTGAAGAGTTCACAAATAATAAAAAGAAAATTTTAGAAAAATAATATAGCAATCATGTCATGTTACCCTGCTATCTAGAATGGAATGTTCCAACAATTCTAAAATATCTGATATTTGGAATATTGAATGAGTTTCTTGTAATTCCTGAATTAAAGCAATATTTTTGTACTCATTGCCCTGAAAATTTTTGTACTATCTATATAGAAAATTAAATCGTCGATGTCACTCAATCGAAAATTTTAGAGAAATATCACGCAAGAAAAAGTCATATCAAGTTTTATAGACACTGAAGTTCAAACTTTGTTTGGTTATTTCCTCAATTACTCGAAAACTACAAAACCGATCCAATTCAAACGTGGTTATATTAGTTGTATAATGCCAACGCGAAATCTTGCGAAATTTCGTGAGGATCGTGTCACTAGAAAACGTTTAAAAAATCATTGAAAAAAATTCTATATATCAGGAACTATTCGTTCCACATCGCTGAAATTTGCTAGAGTCTTCAGAACTCAACTCTCCTGCCAAATTCCAAGTTTGAACAAAATCGGATCTATAGTGTTGAAGATCAGACCAGCCTTGTGTGTGCTCAGTGGCTGGATGGGTGACCGTTGCCTTGATAACTTTCGAACGAAAGACAATAGGGACTTGCAATTTTCAGGGTAGGTTACGCATTCGAATGGGAGAGCTAAGTTCGTTTTTGGGCATAATCGGCCCAACGGTTTCGGAGTTATACCCACCTGGAATATTAATTCCTAGATAACTCAACAAATATAGACTCGATTGAATTGAAGCTTTTCAACTAGTTGTAGAATATCGCCATAAAGACGTATATATGTAAAATTTAGTGAAACAGTACCCTTAGAAAATAAAAAAAAAATTACGAAAAAAAAATTGGTTCTTAATCCGTAAATTCGATTAAGAGTGTCCAATACAGGAGAATAGAAAATGGAACATGCGCGCAAAAGCTCCTGACTTCAGGTCAGTGCTTGAACCAATTTTTGGCGCTCTAGTTCCTCGGAACTCGGCTTATCAATTTGCCCAAATGTCTGTAATTTTCGAATTTTTCGATGAAAATGGTCTTAAACGATTTGGTTCGACTCACTGATCAAGAATCCGTGGTCGAAATTCATTCTGTCCGGCCGGTCCGGCCGGCCGGTCCGGCCGTAGGCACGATAACTCTCGAACGGAATGAGCTAGACAGTTGAAATTTTCAGAGTATGTTTGGGGGATAAATATCTCGGCTAAGTTCGTTATTGGGCAAAATCGGACAGATGGTTTCGGAGTAACAAAAAAAAATTTTTTTTTTACAGAACAAATTCCAAATTAAATTTTTTTCAATAAGCAGTTTTACCATAAGAATCCATTCATATCATTTTTAACTCTAACAAACTAATACTTTCGGAGATATGATTTTTCAAAATTTCAATGATAGAATTATTCTGTGGCTATTCTATGAATTGTTATAATGTCAACTTTGACGTTGTCTCATTGTAATTCATTCCAGTAATGGTATCAATATGAGAATAAGAATATTATCATACTTTTGTTGGTTGATATTTTCATGCCGATGGTCAATCCATATGATGATGGGAATGGTAATGGTAAGTTAATAATAGTGAGTTCAGAATATCTCCACTAAAAACAAAACTGGAATTGAGGAATAAATATCTCGGATGAGTTCGTTGTTGGGTAGAATTCGTTTATTGGTTTTGGATTGATAATTTTTGGCACTCTTGTTGAATTTAAATTCTTCTATGATGTTTGAATTCAATTTCTGCTAAGATGAAGTTCTAAATTTCAATAATGAATCGTACTTCTGTTTTCACAGAATGCTATAATTATTCTATCTAAGCTTTATTATATGATCTGTGTTCATACTCGTACATTTCATCCTGTTCTATAAGAGAGAGTCAAATTCATTTCAGCTATTTTAATTTGGTTTCTTCCATGGTGCAGTTCTCAGATTGCTCATTTAATCTTGACAAATAAACTATTATTTGAATTGAATTTCCTTTATGATGCAGTTCTATCATAAGAATACATTGATATAATTCTCAACTCTGAGAAACCAATACTTTCGGAGATATAATTTGTCTGTTTGAACTAGAGCGCCAGAAAGCTCCTGTCCACAGGGCTTGAACCCATTTTTTTTAACTACTCGCCTTTAGCCATGTATTCATGACATTTGCGGCTTTTTCCGTTTCAATTTTTCTTTTCTGTGCTCTCCTTTTGAATTTCTCTTCAGACAGTTTGAACTTTTTTTAGCGAGGATCCATAATCCGTATTCGGTTTTCGATTTTAAATTTCAATCAATATTCAGATTCACTAATTAACTATTCACGAATAATTTATATAAGAAGTACAAGGTTATGCATCTTCCTACAATGCTGTCGGTCTAGTACAAATAAATCGATTAGATGGCAGGGCAGGCAATCATTCGATACAGGCACTGTACTTATGTATAAAAAAATTGGTTCAAGCACTGACGTGAAGTCAGTCAGTTTACCATGGTAAATTCGATTAAGGGTGTCCAATACAGAAGAATGGACAATAGAACATACGCGCAAAAGCTTCTGACTTCACCTCAGTGCTTGAACCAATTTTTTGAAATATTCTAGGGGTGCGGTTCTTAAAATGTTTTTTTTTCGTAATTTTTTTCAAATTTTTGAGGGGTACAGTTCTTACAAAATTTTGAACACGTCTTTATGATGATTTTCTACTACTAGTTACCAAGCTTCAATTCGATCGAATATTTATTTTTTGAGTTATCAAGGAAATAATATTCCAGGTGGGTATAACTCGGAAACCGTTCGACCGATTATGCCCAAAAACGAACTCAACTCTCCCTTTTGGATACGCAACCTACCCTGAAAATTTCAAGTCCCTATCTCCTTTCGTTCGAAAGTTATCGAGGCAACGGTCACCCATCTACTGAACTCACACAAGAATGCTCGAATCTCCAACAATATTCAACCGATCGTGTTAAAACTTGAAACTTGGCAGTAGAGTTAGGTTATGAAGGCCCTTTGAGATATGATCCGGGGGGGGGAGGCTCCCCTCCCTCACCCCCCCGGTAGCGACGGCCCTGAACTACTTAGTCCTAAATTAATTATAGTGCTTGATATCGTTGTTTTTTGCGCGTATGTTCTGGGGAACATCGCGTTATCATTTTGCCCGAATGTCTGTAACTCTCGATTTTTTTTATGAAAATGGTCTCAAACGATTCGGTTCGACTCCCCAATGAAGAATTCGAGGTCAAATTTGATTATGTCCGGCCGGCCGTCCGGCCGTTTCCACGATAACTTGAGTTTGAGAACGGAAAGAGCTTGAAAATTTCGGGGTAGGTGGCGCATCCCTATACGACGGACAAGTTCGTTAATGGGCATAATCGGCCCAATGATTTCCGATTAATAATTTTGTTTTCAACCAATATAAATCCGATCGAATTGAAACTTGGTGAGAAGTTGTAGATTATGAACCTAAGCACGTTTGTGAAATTTTGTGAGAATCGTATTGCTAGAAAATTATTAAAAAATGATAAAAAAATATTTTTGTTGTCACGATAACCTGAGAACGGAAAAAGATAGCGGCTTCAAGTATTCAGGTTAGGTTGTGCATCTGAACGCGACATTTGAGTTTGTTTATAAGCAAAATCGGCCGAACGGTTTTAGAGTTATAGCCATCTGAAACTTGGTTGTTTTTTTCTCCTCATTAACTCAAAAAATACTAAACCGATTGAATTGAAACATAGTTATTAGTTGTAGAATGCCAACTCGAAAATTCTTGCGAAATTTCGTGAGGATAGTATATGTAGAAAATTTTCGAGAAATCATTGAAAATTGAAAGAGCCTTTAGTACCTAACTCTACTGCCAAGTTTTAAGTTTTAACACGATCGGTGAAATATTGTTGGAGATTCGAGCAGCCTTGTGCGAGTTCAGTAGATGGGTGACAGTTGCCTCGATAACTTTCGAACGAAAGGAGATATGGACTTGCAATTTTCAGGGTAGGTTGTGTATCCGAATGGGAGAGTTAATTTCGTTTTTGGGCATAATCGGTTTAACGATTTCCGAGTTATACCCACCAGGAATATTATTTCCTCGATAACTCAAAAAATAAAGATTCGATCGAATTGAAGCTTGGTAACTAGTAGTAGAAAATCAACATAAAGACGTGTTTGAAATTTTGTAAGAACAGTACCCCTAGAAAATTTGAAAAAAATGACGAAAAAAATTTTTTGTACGAACCGTACCCCTAGAAAATTTCAAAAAAATTACGAAAAAAAAAATTGGTTCAAGCACTGACGTGAAGTTAGGAGCTTTTGCGCGTATGTTCTATTGTCCATTCTCCTGTATTGGACACCCTTAATCGAATTTACCATGGTGAATTATGTTGTCCATTCTCCTGTATTGAAAACTTAATTCGAATTTACCATGGTAAATTCGAATTAAGAGTGTTGTCCATTCTCCTGTATTGGACACTTAATTCGAATTTACCATGGTAAATTCAAATTAAGAGTTTCCAATACAGGAGAATGGACAACATAACCATGAACCATTTCTTCTTACTTCGGATACTTCAATAGGTTCTTAGAACATAACAATATGGTTTGAGAAATTTATTTTTCAATTATTTTGAAATGTGTGAAGAAAATAAAAATATCCTTTGATTTTCAACCAAAAATAAATATAACTGATTGATTGATCCATAATGTAATGAAAAAGAGAAATTGAAATGTTTTTTCGAGTTTTTGTCTAATTGAAAATAATATGGCCTTCGCATGTGAAAGAAAATTTGGAACAAAAAATTTATCACAAAAAAAATTACGACCCTATTTTTGACCTTTTATATTTAGTGAGATAGTACTTTTGGAGTTGCAAGAAGATTTCGAGACCGCTTATGTATATCAGTTTGGTCATTAATAGTTCGTAGAAACTTCATGGTCTGTTGCAGAAACAACCTCGTCTTCCGATAAGTCCGATAATAGATATAACTTACTAATTACAGACGATGTATCATGAGAGTGTTCACTCTCATTGTCAGTGTCAATGCTATTAGGTCAATATGGTCATTGCTAGCCTCAACATCGTCTGGTTCATCCCTTATAGATTATAAATACTCGAAAACTTTTTGGAAGTCACCTGTACGCCGTCAATGCTGACGAAATCTTTATTTATTCTGATGAAATTACAAAATAGTATATTCCAAAACAAGTTGCAGAATGGGCTCCTATTCAAACACGAATGCAAAATTCGAAAACGAACGAGGGGGAACGAGTTTTCGAACGCATGAGTGTTAGAATTGCCTTCTGCAACGAGTATTAGACGATATTTTCTCTATTTCAGGCAAGTTTTGTAAAATACTGTTGAAATTTAATGAAAAATTCGGATTATACATCCAAGTGACTTTTCTATTGTATCTTGGCAGTTGGTGTGACTGTTACGAAAGTTGACAGATTACGGAATTTGAATCGTACGTAGGGCATGGAGATCAGATTTAAAAAAGTTTCCTAATATCAGGAATGATTCAAAATTAGCAGAAAGGAAATATCTAGTAGGTACCTTATTTTTGTATGAAAATAAAACTTTTCCTCTCAACAATTATTTCACTACATCCAGATTATATTATATTCACTTGTGAGTAGAATTTAGACACAAGTGACACCTGGAATTCAATCAACCAAGCTCCTCGCTGTGGCTACCAAAAACTACAGATCTCTACGTATATTCTTTACCCCTATGTGGTAATCAGCAAGTACTCGGATTTGAGTCTCATGCAATTGACCAATGGGGAGCGAAAACGCCCTGGTTATCACGCAATGCGCAAAAGGAGCCATAAAAGAGAGAATAACGCTTTTAGGAAAGCTAACCACTAATCGAAGATGAAAGGACTAGTAGAGACCAAAGTTTTGTTGAAATTTGATAGGATCGAATGTCAGTGCTGACTACCACAAAATGAAAAATATAACAAGAAACAATGCGGGATTGAGTTAATTCCAGCACTGTTTTCAATGCTGGAATGGACTGATTACGATACTGAAATAGAGAAAAAAAATTACGCAACTACTATCGTGGGGTCAAATCCGACCCCAAATTCAAATATCTTCCGATCTATTATAAAGAAACTAAAACACTAAACGGCAAATGAAACAATGCACTAAAGTGTGGGAATACACCGAATGCCAACGCTTTAGTTCAAAGCTGCGCGAAATTATTCAGTGAAATTTAGAGACTGCGGTCAAATTTGACCCTACGATAGTAGTTCAGGGTTAACCCAGGATTCCTCTCAACTAATAAAACATTTTGCACGCATTTTCTAGAGAACAGCGTGCAAATTTCGCTCGAATGTCTGTAATTTTCGATTTTTTTGCCGAAAACGGTCTCAAACGATTAGGTTCGAATTATTGATGAAGAATTCGAGGTCAAATTTGATTCCGTCCGCCCGACCGATTCCACGATAACTGTCGAACGGAGTGAGATAGCGACTTGAAATTTTCACATTTCAAGTAGGTATGTTGAGCATCCGAATGCGGCATTTTAGTTCTCCAATAGGCATAATCGGTCGAATGTTTTTGTAGTTATAACCATCTGAAATTTTGTTTTCATTTTCTCAATAACTCAAGAAATACTAATTCGATCTCATTGCAACATGGTAATTAGTTGTAGAATGAAGACACTAGAAAATAAGAAAAAAATCATTGAAAAAGTCTCCGAAACTATCGGTCCGGTATCTCAGAAATTTAGCGAGAGCCTTCAAAATCCAACATTACGGTCAAGTTTCAAATTTGCACACTATTGGATCTAAATTGTTGGAAATCCGAGCAGTTTTGGGTGAGTTTAATGGCTGAATGGGTGACCGTGGCTACGAAGACTTTCGAACGGAAAGAGATAACGACTTGTCATTTTCAGGGTACGCTGCGCTTCCGAATGCGACAGACGAGTATTTTAATGGGCATAATCGGCCAAACCGTTTCCGAGTATGAATTTTGTTTTCAACCAACACAAATCCGATCGAATTGAATCTTGGTAAATAGTTGTAGAATAGCAACATAAAGACGTTATTTCCTCAAAAAATCGAAAAATACGAAACCGATACAATTCAAACATGGTTGTCAGTTATATAATGCCAGCGCTAAAGTTCTTACGAAATCTCGAGAGAATCGTATTACTAGAAAATTAAAAAAGAATCATTGAAATTTTGCGATAGCCTTCAAAATCTAACTCTACTGCCAAGTTCCAAATTTGAACACAATCGGATCTATATATTGCTGGAGATTCGAGCAGCCGTGTGTGACTTCAGTAGCTGGATGGGTGACCGTTGCCTCGATAACTTTCGAACGAAAGGGGAAAGGGTCTTGCAATTTTCAGGGTAGGTTGCGCATCCGAATGGAAGAGTTAAGTTCGTTATTGGATTTAATCGGCCAAACGGTTTCGGAGTTATACCTATCTGGAATATTATTTCTTCTATAACTCATAAAATATAGACTCGATAGAATTGAAGCTTGGTAACTGGTTGTAGAATATCGACATAAAGACGTGTGTAAAATTGTGTGAGGACCGTACCACTAGACAATTTAAAAAATTGGTTCAAGCACTGACGTGAAGTCAGAAGCAGTTAGTGCTTGAACCAATTTCTTTTTTCGTGATTTTTTTGAAATTTTCTAGGGGTATGGTTCTTAAAAATTTTTTTTTCGTCATATTTTTTCAAAATTTTCTAGGGGTACGTATGTTGATTCTCTACTACTAGTTACCAAGCTTCCATTCGATCGAATATTTATTTTTTGAGTTATCAAGGAAATAATATTCCAGGTGGGTATAACTCGGAAACCGTTAGACCGATTATACCCAAAAACGAACTCAGCTCTCCCATTCGGATACGCAACCTACCCTGGAAATTGCAAGTCCCTATCTCCTTTCGTTCGAAAGTTATCGAGGCAACGGTCACCCATCTACAGAACTCACACAACGCTGCTCGAATCTCCAACAATATTTAACCGATCGTGTTAAAACTTGAAACTTGGCAGTAGAGTTAGGTTCTAAAGGCTCTTGCAAAATTTCAGCAATTTCAGACGAATAGTTACTGATATATAGAATTTTTTTTTCAATTTTAATGACTTTTTAAGAATTTTCTACAAATACTATCCTCACGAAATTTTACAAGAATTTTCGAGTTGGCATTCTACATCTAATAACCATGTATGAATTCAATCGGGTCAGTATTTTTCGAGTTAATGAGGAACAAAAAACAACCAAATTTCAGATGACTATAACTCTAAAACCGTTTGGCCGATTATGCTCATAAACAAACTCAAATGTCACATTCAGATGCACAACCTAACCTGAAATCTTCAAGCCGCTATCTCTTTCCGTTCTCAGGTTATCATGACAACAAAAATATTTTTTAATATATTTTTAATAATTTTCAAGCGATACGATTCTCACAAAATTTCACAAGAGTGCATAGGTTTATATTCTACAACTATTCACCAAGTTTCAATTCGATCGGATCTATATTGGTTGAAAACAAAATTATTACTAGGAAACCATTGTGCCGATTATGCCCATTAACGAACTTGTCCGTCCTATTGAGATGCGCCACCTACCCTGAATTTTCAAGTCGCTAGCTCTTTCCGTTCCCAAGTTATCGTGGCAACGGCCGGACGGCCGGCCGGGCAGAATCAAATTTGACCTCGAATTATTCATTAGGGAGTCGAACCAAATCCTTTGAGAGCATTTTCGTAAAAACATTCGAAAGTTACAGACATTTGGGCAAAATGATAACGCGATGTTCCACAGAACATACGCACAAAAAATTACGAAAAAATATTATTTATGTCACGATACCTTTAAAATGGAAAGAGACACCGACTTGCAATTTTCAGGGTAGGTTGCGCATTCGAATGCGACATTTAATTTTGTTAACTGGCATAGTCGGCCAAACTGTTTTGGTGTTATACCCATCTGAAACACTGTTGTTATTTCCTCTATTGCTCAAAATATACAAATCTGATCCAATTGAAACTCTGTGATTACTTGTTGAATGCCCACCCATTAATTTTAGCGAAATTTCGTGAATATCATATCATGGAGTTACTTGAGGTGTAAGTTTGTTCGTATTTCAATTCCAATAGAATTAAAAATTCTGTGATCATAGACGTCACTGAAGTCATTAAATTGATATGAAATCTATTCATTTATTATAGAAGCTGAGACAACTGTGTATATCGATGCTAAAGTCCTAGGTGAATTTTTGGCGCGCAGTTTTATGAATAGAGTGCCTATAAATTCGTCCAAATGTCTGTAATTTTCGAATATTTGGCCGAGAATGATCTCAAACGATTAGTTTCGACTCACTGTTCAATAATCCGAGGTTAGAATTGATTCTGTCCTTCCGGCCGTCAGCACGATTACGCTCTAAAGCAATGAGTTAGAGAGTTCAAATTTTTAGGGTAGATTTGGAGTCCAAATGCGCCGGTTAAGTTCGTTAATGGGCAAAATCCACCGATTGGTTTCAATATTATAGCCATTTGAAATTTTGTTTTTCAAATAACTGGTTGAATACTAATCTTGTCTAATTGAAGCACGGGAATTAGTTGAAAAATACGAAAACTAAGACTTATGCAAAATTTTGTGAGGATCGCATGACTGGAAAATTAAAAAAAAATATTTGAAAAATGTCTGTATCTCAGAAACTATATCCTTCAGATATGGTCGAAATTCTATACGAGAGCCTTCAAAACCTTATTTTACAGTAAAATTCTAGATTTGAACTAGATCGGATCTATATTGGTGAAGATATTTCCTAAATATCCAAATATTCCAATGATCGGGGTAAACTGGTCCACTGTATCTATATTCCACCAAACAAGTAGTCAACAGTTTCTGATTTTCGACTTTAAATTATATCCTGCAGTTGGCAACGTACTTCACATATCTGTCTTTCAACAATTTCAAGTTCCTGAATGAACTTGACATTTGGTAAAAAATAATAAAATAACGGGATGTGAATTTGTCGTGAAAGAAAAAAATTGTCGTGCGCTTAGTTTTCTTATATCGGGTGGCTCTGATAAGTTTGTCGTGCACTTAGTTTTTTCTATATGGGCTAACTTAATATTAGGTTAGTAGAGCCACACACAGATCACGTATCACAAGAAATGAACTAAATTTTGTAGAACGATCAAAACTTATTTGTCGCGAGTCGTGATCGTGACAGCAAAAAGTTAGCAGAGCCACCTCATATAAAAAAAAACTAAGTGCGTGACAATTTTTTTTCTTTCACGACAAATTCTCGTGGAATATTCGACAATTAATGAAATAGGATTCATTAAAATTTTCGCAAGTGGCTCTGCTAACTTGTAGGTGAAAAATAATATTTTTAGTTACTCCGAAATCAGGCTGATTTTGCTCAATAACGAACTCAGCCGAGATATTTATCTCCCAAACCTACTCTGAAAAGTTCAACTGTCTAACTTATTCCGTTATTGAGTTAACGTGGTAACGGCCGTACAGAATCGATTTTAACCACGGATTCTTAATCAGAGAGTCGAACCAAAACTTTTAAGACCATTTTCAGCCAAAAATTCGAAAATCACAGACATTTGGGCAAAAAACTAAGCACACTGTTCCGAGGAACAAGAGTCCAAAAATGGTCTTGAACGATTTGGTTTGACTCACTGATCAATAATTCGTGGTCGAAATCGATTCTGTCCGGCCGTCCGGCCGTTAACACGATAACTCTCGAACATAATGAGCTACACAGTTGAAATTTTGAGAGTAGGTTTTAGGGATAAATATCTCGATTAAGTTCGTTATTGGGCAAAATCGGTCTAATAGTTTCGGAGTAACGAAAAAAAATATTTTTTTTTACATTACAACTTAAGAATTCAAATTATTTTAAGATGCAGTTTCATCATAAGAATCCATTGTTATTATTTTCAACTCTAACAAGCTTATACTTTCCGAGATATGAAGTTTCAAAGTTTCAATAATACATCGTAAGTTCTATGTATTCACAGAATGTGAACACAGAATCTGTCTGTGTTCACTGTTCATAAATGTCAACTTTTCTAGCTATTAGAAATTGTCAATTCCTAGGTTGAAAATACTTTCTCTTGGAAAATAACTATCCGATTTTTGAGTTTGTGAATATATACAAGACTGTTTTGAAACCGAAAATAATATTGACTGATTACATATTGAATAATTTATGAATAAATATTGGAGATGATGTTTCAGAAGATTTAGAATTGGGTCATTTTAATGATGTAGTTTATAGAGGCAATAGGAAAGAAGAACATAATGGAATCATCGAAAGAAATAACTGTTCGTTGACCATTTAGATTAATATTACCTTTAACTTCCTTAAGTAGTGAGACATGTTCCTAAATACAGTATTTTCATAATGTTGCTAGCAAAAAATACTGAAATATGGATCTACATTTGTGTATCAAACATTTTTTCTTGAGTTGAGCGTTATAATACAGAGAAGAATGTGTTAGTGTTATGAACTATTAAATTTTAAATTATGAAATGAAAAGAGGATAGTAGTTATTAATATATTTTGAACTATTAAGATAATTATTTCGAAATCGACTACCTACTCAAATATCAGGAATAATTGGACAATCTGCTATGATTGTCTCCAGCCTTGCTCTACACATTTCGATGATACCTTCCTTAGGTATTTCGAGTTGTGGAAACTATGCACCGAGTGTAAGTTGCAACAACCCATTCCACGAGGTTGAATCATTGCAGATTGCTCATGTAATCTTGATAAATAAATTTAATGAAAATTTTTGATGCATTAAAGCATTGAAGTATTGCAGATTGCTCGTTTTTTTTAAAGATAATTTTTGAAGCATCTTTTTTAAACGAAACTTTTTTTAAAATTTAATTTCTTTCATGATGCATGTCTATCATAGGAATCCATTGATATAGTTCCCAACTCTGAGAAACTAATACTTCCGGAGATATAATTTGTCTGTTTGAACAAGAGCGCTAAAAAGCTCCTGTCCACAGAGCTTGAACCAATTTTTTGTCGAAACGTTGACAAATAAGAGCCGGTGACAAAATCAATGCAATATCCTCGAATGTTCAAACAGAACACATAACAATATTCACAATACCGAATATTACACTCGCAGACAGCAATAAAATTGTTATCAACTCATGAGCCTGATCGATTGGTTACGAAACAGAAAACAAACTCCGGAAATATTGGGAGAAAAAAACCGTGAATTTGCCGCGCTTAACTTTTTGGCGCCCTCGACTTTTCTGCATCCTTCAGGTCATCCGATAGAAAATTTCCATAACAATGAATTTATTACGCACGAATGTTTAATTTCAGCGGCCGAATCTCGAATTGATCATAAATTCCCTTTGGATTCTGTCGGAGAGAGCGATTCGTAGGAGAGCTGGCAGATGTTAGATTTCGCATTACGCTATAATTTCATTCGGTAATATTTCGGATTCGGGCATGGTCTTTCGATTTATTTCGGGAAAACCTACGGAAATGTCGAGAACACTTCATATTCTCGATTGTGTAAATAAATTCGAATGTTTTATTAATAAGCACGAAGTTGAGTTAGTAATGGCACCGAGAAACTACCTACATTGTGGTTATTCTCGCGGAAACCGATTAATACTTAAGAATCGTAAACTACATACCTACTAATTTATGGAAGCAGAATGGCGGCCATTTAAATAGGACCGCACTAGCGAAACAAGCGGTCAATTTTGTAATAGTTAATTATTATATGTACCTGTATAATGAAAAATTGGTTCAAGCTTTTTGGCGCTCTTGTTCAAACAGACAAATTATATCTCCGTATTGGTTTCTCAGAGTTTGGAATTATATCAATGGATTCCTATGATAGAACTGCATCATGAAAGAAATTAAATTTTAAAAAAAGTGTAGTTAAAAAAAAATGCTTCAATAATTGTCATCAAATTTATTTATAGAGATTAAATGAGCAATCTGCAATGATTCAACCTCGTGGAATGGGTTGTTGCAACTTACACTCGGTGCTTAGTTTTCACAACTCGAAATACCTAAGGAAAGTATCATCGAAATGTCTAGAGCAAGGCTGGAGACAATGATAGCAGATTTTCCATTTATTCCTGATATTTGAGTAGGTAGCTGATTACGAACAAATTATCTTAATAGTTCAAAATATATCAATAAAATACTATCCTCTTTTCATTTCATAATTTAAAATTTAATAGTTCATACCACTAAACATTCTTTTCTGTATTAGAACCTTAAATCAAGAAAAAATGTTTGATACACATATGTAGATCCATATTTCAGTATTTCTTGCTAGCAACCTTATGAAAATTCTGTATATAGGAACATGTCTCACTACTTAAGGAAGTAAAAGGTAATTTATTTTGATGATTACATTATGTTCTTCGACTTTCCTATTGCCTCCATAAACTACATCATTAGAATGATCCAATTCTAAATCTTCTGAAACATCATCCCCAATATTTTTACAAAAATTATTTAATATGTAATCAGTCAATATTATTTTCGGTTTCAAAACAGTCTTGTACCTATATATTCACAAGTTCAAGAATCAGATACTTATTTTCCAAGAGAAAGATATTTCAACCTACAAATTGACAATTTCTAATAGCTAGAAAAGTAGACATTTATGAACAGTGAACACAGACAGAATCTGTGTTCACATTCTGTGAATGCATAGAACTTACGATGTATTATTGAAACTTTGAAACTTCATATCTCGGAAAGTATAAGCTTGTTAGAGTTGAAAATGATAACAATGGATTCTTATGATGAAACTGCATCTTAAAATAATTTGAATTCAAAAGTTGTAATGAAAAAAAATATTTTTTTTTCGTTACTCCGAAAGTATTAGACCGATTTTGCCCAATAACCATTTACCATGGTAAATTCGATTAAGGGTGTCCAATACAGAGGAATGGACAATAGAATATACGCGAAAAAGCTTCTGACTTCACGTCAGTGCTTCAACCAATTTTTTTTTAATATGATATCGCTGAAATTTTGTTGAAGGCTTCAAAACTTAACTTTAAATTAACCACATTTTCTGATCTTGTGGGTGAGAGGCTCATTCGTCGATATCAAATCTCGTGATTGGTAGAGAGGCATTTTAGGCCAGTTTTTCTATCACTAATGAGAATATATCTGTATGTTTCACCTCCACACCTTTAGATCTATCAATGGGCATTTATTGGTTAAGAATAAGTAATTGAATATGACTGGAATACATTTGAATTTCATTCAATATGTTAGTAACTAAACTTATAATTTTCTTTGCTTTGATTATTCAAATATGACATTAATTCCAGTAATATTTTTCTCTATTTCAGTATCGTAATGAGTCCATTCCAGCACTGAAAACAGTGCTGGAATGAACTCATTCCCGCATTGTTTCTAGTTATATTTTCCGTTTTGTGGTAGTCAGCACTGACATTCGATCCTATCAAATTTCAACACACGTCAATTGATAATACAGTATAATCTGGATATAGTGAAATAATTGTTGAGGAAAAGCTTTATTTTCATTAAAAAATATGGTACTAGAGATTTCCTTCTTGCTAATTTTGAATCATTCATGCTATTAGGAAACTGTCGTAAATCTAATCTCCATGCCCTACGTACGTTTCAAGTTCAAATCCCGTAATCTGTCAACTTTCGTAACAGTCACACCAAACGACCAAAAAATGTCCAAATTGAAATATTAATAACTCGATAAGTACTTGGTGAATAATGATGAAATTTGAGACTGTTGCTCATGGATGCCTAAAAAATCGAAATAAAATGTCAAATAATTTGTGTAGCCCCCAGGGGGCGGTGGCTGGGGGTGGAAAAACGAAAAATGCTATAACTCGGAAAATATTGAGTGTTCCATGATGAGCTTTGGATATGTCGTCTAAAATGGCTTAAATAAAAAGATGTAGTAGGTCCCATAGTTTGTGCAGCCCCAGGGGGGCGGCAATCGGGGGCAGTATATCGAAAAATGCGATAACTCGGAAAATATTGAGTGTTCCAGGATGAGCTTTGGATATGTGGTCGAGAATGGCGTAAATACAAAGATGTTGTATGTCTCATAGTTTGTGCGGCCCCAGGGGGGCGGCGATCGGGGGCGGTATATCGAAAAATGCCATAACTCGGAAAATATTGAGTGTTCCACGATGAGCTTTTGATATGTTTTCTAGAATGGCGTAAATACAAAAATGTGTCAGGTCCCATAGTTTGTGTGACCCCAGGGGGGCGGCAATCAGGGGCGGTATATCGAAAAATGCGATAACTCGAAAAATATTGAGTGTTCCAGGATGAGCTTCGGATATGTCGTCAAGAATGGCGTAAATAAAAAGATTCAGTAGGTCCCATAGTTTGTGCGGCCCCAGGGGGGTGGCAATCGGGGGCGGTATATCGAAAAATGCGATAACTGGGAAAATATTGAGTGTTCTAGGATGAGCACAAACTATAGGACCTACTACGTCTTTGTATTTACGCCATTCTAGACGACATATCCGAAGCTCATCCTGGAACACTCAATATTTTCCGAGTTATCGCATTTTTCGATATACCGCCCCCTATTGCCGCCCCCCTGGGGTCGCACAAACTATGAGACATAGTACATCTTTGTTCATACGCCATTCTAGACGACATATCCGAAGCTCATCCTGGAACACTCAATATTTTCCGAGTTATCGCATTTTTCGATATACCGCCTCCTATTGCCGCCCCCCTGGGGTCGCACAAACTATAGGACCTACTACATCTTTGTATTTACGCCATTCTAGACGACATATCCGAAGCTCATCCTGGAACTTTCAATATTTTCCGAGTTATCGCATTCTTCGATATACCGCCCCCGATCGCCGCCCTCCTGGGGCCGCACAAACTATGGCACATACTACATCTTTGTTTATTCGCCATTCTCGACCACTTATCTGAAGCTCATCCTGGAACACTCAATATTTTTCGAGTTATCGCATTTTTCGATATACCGCCCCCGATTGCCGCCCCCCTGGGGTCGCACAAACTATGGGACCTGCTACATCGTTGTACTAACGACATTTTAGACAACATATCAAAAGCTCATCGTGTAACACTCAATATTTTCCGAGTTATGGCATTTTTCGATATACCGCCCCCGATCGCCGCCCCCCTGGGGCCGCACAAATTATGGGACATACTACATCTTTGTCTATACGCCATTCTCGACCACATATCCGAAGCACATCCTGGAACACTCAATATTTTCTGAGTTATCGCAATTTTCGATATACCGCCCCCGATTGCTGCCCCCCTGGGGCCGCACAAACTATGGGACCTACTACATCTTTTTATTTACGCCATTCTAGAGGACGTATCCAGAGCTCATCGTGGAACAATCAATATTTTCCGAGTTATGGCATTTTTCGATATACCGCTTTCCTGGGGCCGCACAAACTATGGGACCTACTACATCTTTGTATTTACGCCATTCTAGACGACATATCCAAAGCTCATCGTGGAACACTCAATATTTTCCGAGTTATGGCATTTGTTGATATACCGCCCCCGATCGCCGCTCTTCTGGGGCCGCACAAATTATCAAATTATGGGACCTACTACATCTTTGTATTTACGCCATTCTAGACGACATATCCAAAGCTCATCGTGAAACACTCAATATTTTCCGAGTTATCGCATTTTTCGATATACCGCCCCCGATTGCCGCCCTCCTGGGGCCGCACAAACTATGGGACCTACTACATCTTTGTATTTACGCCATTCTAGACAACATATCCAAAGCTCATCGTGGAACACTCAATATTTTCCGAGTTATGGCATTTTTCGATGTACCGCCCCCGATTGCCGCCCCCCTGGGGCGGCACAAACTATGGAACCTACTACATCTTTGAAATCACGCCATTCTCGACCACATATCCAAAGCTCATCCTGGAACACTCAATATCTCCCGAGTTATCGCATTTTTCGATATACTGCCCCCAATTGCCGCCCCACTGGGGCCGCACAAACTATGGGACCTACTAAATCTTTGTATTTACGCCATTCTCGACCACATATCCAAAGCTCATCCTGGAACACTCAATATTTTCCGAGTTGTCGCATTTTTCGATATAATGCCCCCAATTGCCGCCCCCCTGGGGCCGCACAAACTATGGGACCTACTACATATTTTTATTTACACCATTCTGGACGACATATCCAAAGCTCATCGTGGAACACTCAATATTTTCCGAGTTATGGCATTTTTCAATGTACCGCCCCCGATTGCCGCCCCACTGGGGCGGCACAAACTATGGGACCTACTACATCTTTGAAATCACGCCATTCTCGACCACATATCCAAAGCTCATCCTGGAACACTCAATATTTTCTGAGTTATCGCATTTTTCGATATACTGCCCCCAATTGCTGCCCTCCTGGGGCCGCACAAACTATGTGACCTACTACATCTTTGTATTTACGCCATTCTTGACAACATATCCAAAGCTCATCGTGTAACACTCAATATTTTCCGAGTTATGGCATTTTTCGATATACCGCCCCCGATCGCCGCCCCCCTGGGGCCGCACAAACTATGCCCTACTACATCTTTCTATTTACGCCATTCTTGACCACGTATCCAAAGTTCATCGTGGAACACTCAATATTTTATGAGTTATAGCATTTTTCGTTTTACCGCCCCCAGGCACCGCCCCCTGGGGGGCTACACAAATTATTTGACATTTTATTTCGATTCTTTAGGCATCCATGAGCAACACTCTCAAATTTCATCATTATTCACCAAGTACTTATCGAGTTATTAATATTTCAATTGGAACATTTTTTGGTCGTTGAGTGTATGTGTGGATGTGTATAACTCACACCGGTGTCACACCAACTGCCAAGATAGAATACAAAAGTCACTAGGATGTATAATCCGAATTTTTCATTGAATTTCAACAGTTTCTTACAAAACTTGCCTGAAATAGAGAAAATATTGAATATTGAATATTTGAAAACTTGATCCTTCGTCGCTCGTTTTCAAATTTCGCATTCGCGTTTTAATAGGAGCCCATTCTGCAACTTGTTCTAGAATATACTATTCTAGAATAATTATGTATTCTTCTACCAAAGAAGAACTGAAGGTAGACAATGTGTTAATTTTTTCATCATTGCTTTCTATCCTGACTTCACGAAAAAAACAATTGGTTCAAGCAGTGACGTGAAGTCAGCAGCTTTCGCGCGTATGTTCTATTGTCCTTTCTCCTTTATTGGACACTCTTAATCGAATTTACCATGGTGAATTCTATTGTCTGTTCTCCTGTATTGGACACTCTTATTTTCATATGGGGGGGCTCAGCCAACTCAATATTAAGTTATCCAACAAGGTCGAATGTCATCATATATCTGACTCATAGACTGTCCCTTACGGAAAAGGGAACATATTACCTATATCTGATGCATCAGATTCTTCAACAAGATACCAAGTCGGATACAACATCTAAGAACACAGAATTTGTTGTTTTGGAACCCTATAGTTTAAAGGAATTCCCAAACATGAATTAATTCAATTGGATCTTGACACTGACACTTTTGACACATTGATTAGAAATGGTAGTGTCCTTTCGAATGGCTATGGAACTTTATTTCTACGACTTATCAACTTCTACTTTAGACATGGTTTGATTCCTCTATTGGTTACGGCTTCTCTTCTTTTCTACATGAATTGGGTTTGTACGGTCAACAGATACTTTGAATAATAGGATAGGGTTGAGGTACTGAAACTAGACTGGGATTTTTACTGGTTTACCGAAAGTAGGTTAATATATTTTATAATCCACTTCTATTAATAGAAATACAACTTCCTTTTGTTGCTCCTTATTTCTCGGTTATTTATTATTTTACAAAATGACATACTGTCACAGACCAGTGTAATGTCAAGGTCATAGAGGAACATGAAATTCTTGAAAGTCAGAAATGTGAAGTACGTTACTAACTTCATGATATAATTTAAAGTAGAAAATCAGAAACTGTTGACAACTTGTTTGGTCGAATGTAAATTCAGTGGACTAGTTTGCCCTGATCGTTGGAATATTTGGATGCTTCGCCAATATCTTCACGAATATAGATCCGATCGAGTTCAAATCCAGAACTTTACTGTAAAATAAGATTCTGAAGGCTCTTATAGAATTCAAAAACATATATCAAGGATAGTTACTGAGATACAGAATCCTCACAATATTTTGCGTAAGTCTTCGTGTCGGTATTTTTCAACGAATTACCGTGCTTTAATTCGATCTGATTAGTCTTTATCGAGTTATTAGGAAAACAAAATTTCAAATGGCTAGAATTCTGAAACCACTCGATGGATTTTGCCCATTAACGAACTTTTGGACTCCAAACCTACCCTGAAAATTTCAACAATCTAATTCATTGCGTTTGAGCGTAATCGTGCTGACGGCCGGCCGGAGCCGAAACTAATCGTTTAAGAGCATTCTTGGCCAAATATTCGAAAATTAAAGACATTTGGACGAATTGATTTGCACGCTGTTCATAGAGAAGCGCGCCAAAAATAGTATACCTACTCATATACTATACTTCATGCTGAAATTACTCAAGACTACTATTTGTGGGTTGGATTGTTTCTGCTCAACTACGTCGGATTATTATATTGATGTATTATATAATTTTGCATCGAAATCCAGGAAAAGATGGAAAAGCCCTGTGGACAGGAGGTTTGGCGCTCTTGTTCAACCTTTGACAAATCATATCGAAAGTATTGGTTTCTCAGGGTTGGGAATGATATCACTGGATTCTTATGATAGAACTGCATCATAAATATAATTGCAGAGTTAGAGGAAAATATACTGTTTGCGGCCATACCACACTGACGGTGGGTTTCACGAAGCTTTGGCATCTCTTAATTGCCGAATCAGTGCGATTCTATGTCCATTTTCAGTTCCTTTTTGATACAACCATCGAATTAAATCCACAATTAAGCTAATCGAAGCTTCGTGAAACCCGATGTGAATATGCTAGATACCGTCCGAACACTAAAGCCAAGCAGCTTCAGGCGCGGTTAGTACTTGGATGGGTGACCGCTTGGGAACACCACGTGCTCTAATCTTTTTGCGCGTATGTTCTGGGGAACATCGCGTTATCATTTTTCCCAAATGTCTGTAATATTCGAATTTTTCGCAGAAAATGGTCTCAAACGATTGTTTTCGATTCCCTGATCAAGAATTTGATGTCAAACTCCATTATGTCATTATTGTTTATAGTTATAATCGGCCCAACGGTTTTGGAGTTATGCTTATCTGAAATTTGGTTGTTATTTCCTCAAAAACTCGAAAAATATAAAACCGATCCGATTCAAACATGGTTGTCGGTTGTAGAATGCCAACGCGAAAATTCCTGCAAAATGTTGTGAGGATTGTATTACTTGAAAATCTTTAGAAAATCATTGAAAATCATTGAATAAAATTCTATATAGCAGAAACTACTCGTCCGAAATCGCTGAAATTTTGCGAGAGCCTTCAAAACTTAACTCTACTGCCAAATTTCAACTTCGGATCGACTTCGAGTTCGGATGGGCCCGAGGGGTGGAAACGGTAACCACCCCCTACATTTCATATTGCTCCATAATTGAAAAATTTAAAAAAATATCCTCTACAACTAAAACTTACAGAAAACGTTTATTGTGAAGTCAAGAACAATTCTGATTCATTTTATCGCCTTCGGATGGGTCTGAGGGGAGGAAATGGGAATAGCCCCGCAGTTGATATCTACCCTCATTACACGTCGAAAAAAATAGCCTCTACAGACGAAACTCACAGAAAACGTTTATTGTGGACTAGTGAACAAGTCCTATCAATTTTATCGACTTCAGATGGTCCTGCAGGGTGGAAATGGGAAACGCCCCCGAAGTGATTTCTATATAGCTTCATAACTCATCTAAAAAAATTGCCTCTACAGATGAAACTCATAGTGAACTTATGAACAATACTTATTAATTTCTCCTAGTAATTCTCCTCCGAAGGCGATTAAATTAATAAGTATTTTCCATAAGTTAATTTTCGTCTCCTGTGGGTTTCATCTGTGTAGTGTATGACGGTACATATCAATTTGGGGGCGGTTCCTATTTCCACCCCTCCGACCTCTGCGAAGGTGATGAAATTAATGAGTATTGTTCGTGAGTTCATAATAAACGTTCTTTGTGAGTTTCAACTGTAGAGGCATTTTTTGCGCGCGTGTTCCGCAAGGAACAGCGTGCTATCATTTCGTCACAATGTCTGTATTTTTCGATTTTTTTTCCGAAAATGGTCTCAAACGATTGGGTTCGACTCCCTGATGAAGAATTCGAGGTCAAATTCAATTCTGTCCGTCCGGCCGTTAGCACGATAACTCTCGAACGGAAAGAGTTAGAGTGTTGAAATTTGCAGGGCAAGTTTGGAGCGTAAATATCTCGGACAAGTTAATGGTCGTTAATTGGCAAAATCCATCAAGCCGTTTCGGAGTTACGGCCATTTTTAGTTAAAACGTTTTTCACGAATATTTCCGAAACCGATCACTCGATCTACCTGAAATTCAGCATCAAATTGTAGAATCATGGCCTTTATATGCCTGCGAAGTTTTGTATTGATCGGAGGGCTGTAAACTAGAAAAAAAATCCCAAATATTTGAAAATGAAATTGAAATTTTGTTTTCACTATAACTCGAAAAACACTGATCCGCTTGAATTGAAGCTCGGTAGTTAGGTACGAAGTACCAATGAAAACACTGCAAAATTTTGTGGGGATAGCATGAGTAGAAAAAATTAAAAAAATATTTAACTTTTAGCGGAATATTTTGCTTGAAATTCCGAAACAAAATATCGGATTGAGTTCATTTTTGGCACTTCGGTGACGAATTATGACCTCTTGGGGTGTGCAAAATTTCACTGCGAACAGACCACTAGGAGCTTAAAAAAAAATAATAATTTTGAACTCCCAAACTTGAGAAATTATTTCATTTCGAATTCCTACATGGAATATTTGTAACATCTGGTGATCAGACTTCGTTTGACGTGTTTTTTGCGGGTTTATCTGAATCAGGTCGATATGTACGAGAGCAACTGATTAAAATATGGACCACTTACTAGCATGGCAAGTGAATTAATGCGTAAACGATGTGTGGAATTTTGAATTGGTTTTCAAAATATGTCTGAACGGTGAACGACTGGGTGTGTAGCTGCCTCTTTTGGGCATTTTTTGTTATTCGCATAAGCAGACGAGAAATAGTTTAACTGCTCGAGTCTTCTTCTGAGAAGATTGGGGTTTTGGGCTGGAGGATGCTATTCCTCCATAGAATCCCCCGGTACGGGTCTGTGCATGCGTGGATCCAAGATGCGATATCTCTTGAACCACTAGTGTTGGAGAATCGGAGTTTTTGTGACTGACCGGATGGCCATAAAGTGACAAAAATTTTTTTCAAAAATTTTAAAACTTTGTTTCCACGATAACTCGAAAAATACTGATCTGATTGAATAGAAACTCAGTAGTTAGATGCAAAAGACCAAAGCAAACACTTTTGCAAAATTTCGTGAAGATCACGTGACATGAAAAAATTCAAAAAATTACTACGCTCTTGTGGAATATTTTGCTTGAAATTCCGAAACCTGCTCTTTTGAAGTTCATGCTGCTCTTTCCGGGCATTTTTCGTTATGCGCATGCGCAGATGAGAAGTCATTTAACTGCTGTAGTTTTCGTCAGAGAGGATTGGGGTTTTGGCGTGGCGGATGCTATTACTCCATAGAATCCCTTGGTGAGGGTCTGCGCATGCGTGGATTAAAGATACAATATCTCCTGAACCACTAGTGTTGGAGAATCGGAGTTTTTTGTAAGGAGTGTGATTTTGAAAGGACTTTTAGCCGCGAGTAGATTGCGCATGCGCAGAAGAGAAGTGACTGTTTTTGGGTTGGATGGGTTATGTTGGGAGTGCTGGGTCGATATTGTGAGGTTTTGAAAAAATATTCATAGCAATTCAGTGCAAGGACAAGTCAGTTTGGTGGATGCAGCGTTGTTTCCGAGTTGAAGTTTCCGTACCGTGGCCCTGGGGCTAATTTTGAAATCGATGTTACCCCTTACGGCCATTTTTCGTTATGCCAATGAGCGTTATGAGACGATAAGTGAATTAACTGCTGGAGTTTTCGTCTGAGAGGATTGGGGATTTGAGGTGCAGGATGCTATTATTTAACAGAATCCCCTTAGGAGTGTCCGCGCATGCGTGTATTGAAAGTGCGATCTCTCGTGAACCAATGGTTTTGAGGAAACAGAGTTTTGTGTGCGGTGTGTGATTTTGAGAGGACATTCAGACACGAGTAGATTGTGCATGCGCAGAGGTGACGTGGCTCTTTTTGGGTTGTAGGGCTTATGTTGGGTGCGGTTTACGTCTAGCAGGTAATGGATTTTGTGCTGAGCCAATATTGTGAGGTTTTGAAAGAAAATTCAAGACAATTTTATGAACGAACAAGTCAGTTTCGAGGAAATAGCGTTGTTTTCGAGTTGATATGTCTGTGTCGTGGCCCTGGGGCCAATTTATAAATAACTATATTTGGATGATCAATTTTAAATGACTTTCGGATTCGGAGAATAGGCGAAGAAATTGCGTTCCTAATTCGAAATGCATGTAGCCCCCTTCGGAGATATTTCGTTTCACGCATGAGCAGACAAGAAGTGATTTAACTGCTGGAGTTTTCGTCTGAGAGGATTGGAGTTTTCAGGTGCTGGATGCTATTCCTCCATAGAATTCCCTTGGAAATATCTGCGCATGCGTGCATTGGAGCAGTGATATCTCCTGAACCAATGGTGTCGAAGAATCATAATTTTGTGTGAAGTGTTATTTTCAGGGGGTTTTGAGCTACGAGTAGATTGCGTATGCGCAGAGGAGACGTTTGGATTGTATGGCTCATGTTGGGAGTGGTTTGAGCAGAGCGGTGATGGATTTGGTGCTGAGCCGTCATTTTAAGGTTTTAAGAGAAATATCATGGCAATTCTGTGCACGGACAAGTCAGTTTCGGGGAAATAGCGTTCTTTCCGAGTTGAAATGTCTGTATCGTGGTCCTGGGGTGAATTTATAAATGACTATATTCGGTAGATCTATATTAAATTACGTTTACATTTGAAGAAGAGGCAATTGCGTTCCTAACGGAGGTCCCACAACCGCAATTTATTTTATCTACGGTAAAGCTGACAGCCAAACTGTATTGATAGCCATATTTTGTTAAAGGAACTTGAATAAATTAAAAAAAGCACTGATGTGAAGTCAGTACTCTTTGGCGCGCGTGTTTACGGTGGCTAATTTGAGTGGATAGAGCGAGCCGGAGATCTACCCAAAGGATAGTGGACACCATTCAATGCCGGTTCAAAAATTAACAGTGCTGTATCTAAGCTGCCATAAGGATAGAGTAACAAAGTTGAAAAAGAACACAACTGACTCTCCTTAGTCGCACAAGCTCCTAGAAGATTCTGAGGGATCTCCTTGGGAAAGACTTGGGAGAGTCAGCATAATCATAATCATGTTTATAGCACGCGCGCCAATTGCAGATTGACTTGACAATGAAAGAAAAAGTATAAAAAAGCATTGACGAGGGGTCAATCTGCTTTGGCGCGCGTGCTATAAACATGATTATGATTATACTGACTCTCCCAAGTCTTTCCCAAGGAGATCCCTCAGAATCTTCTAGGTGCGACTAAGGAGAGTCAGTTGTGTTCTTTTTCAACTTTGTTACTCTATCCTTATGGCAGCTTATATACAGCACTGTTAATTTTTGAACCGACATTGAATGGTGTCCACTATCCTTTGGGTAGATCTCCGGCTCGCTCTATTCACTGAGCTTGAAGTGTTCATCATTCAATTCAAATTAGCCACTGTGAACACGCGCGCCAAAGAGTACTGACTTCACGTCAGTGCTTTTTTTTATTTTTCTGATGAGTTATGAAGGTATGTAGAATTCACTTCGGGGGCGGTTCCCATTTCCACCACTCAGGCCTATTTGACGTCGATAAAATTGATAGGCCTGGCTCACTAGTCCACAATAAACGTTTTTTGTGAGTTTCATCTGTAGAGGCTGTAATGGCTTCAAGCACTAACTATCTAATCCTGTGTCGAACCATTCGAACCCAATCGTTTGTGACCATTTTCGGCAAAAAATTCGAAAATTACAAACATTTGGGAAAAATGAAAACGCTATGTTCCCCAGAACATATGCGCAAAAAGTCCCTCAATATTCAATATTTCAGATTATTTAAAGAAATAATCGATATCAAAGATACAAAAATTCCCCTCAATATTTGATATTTCAGATTATCTTACAGTTAAGTTCTAGTTTTAAATTGGATCGGATCTATATTACTGGAAATATTGGGAAGATATTATATTTATTTGTTTAGGCGAGTTCAGTACCTGGATGGATGACAGCTCTGGCTATAAATTTGGACAGTGCGCCAAAGTTCATGTCCACAGGGCTTTCTCACTTTTTGGCGCTCTTGTTCCTCGGAACAGATTGCTTATCAATTGGCCCAAATGTCTGTAATTTTTGAATTTTAGGCTAAAATTGGTCTTAAACGATTTGGTTAGACTCACGGATCAAGAATCCATGGTCAAAATCGATTCTGTCTGGCCGTTAACACGATAACTCTCGAACGGAATGAGCTGGAACATTGAAATTTTCAGAGTAGGTTCGAGGGATAAATATCTCGGTTAAGTTCGTTATTGGGCAAAATCGGCCTACTGGTTTCGGAGTATTTTGAATTCAATTTTTTTTAATATGCAATTTCATCATAAGAATCCAATGATATCATTTTCAACTCTAACAAGCTAATACTTTAGGAGATACGATTTTTCAAAATTTCACTAATACATCGTAGTTCTATGTATTCACTGTCTGTGTTCACTGTTCATAAATGTCATCATATCTAGCTATTAGAGTCATGTCAATTGGTAGTTTGAAGAACAAGTATCCGATTCTTGAATTTGTGAATATACACATATACAAGACTGAAACCGAAAATAAAATTGACTGGTTGCATATTGAATAATTTACGTATAAATTTGGGATGATGTTTCACAAGATTTAGAATTGGATCATTTTAATGATGTATTTTATGAAGGCAATAGGAAAGAAGAATATAATGGAATCATCAAAACAAATTACTGTTCGTTGACCACCGAGGTTAATATTACATTTTACTTCCTTAAGTAGTAAGACATGCTCCTATATACAGTATTTTCATAATGTTGCTAGTTAATATATTTTGAACTATTAAAATAATTTATTCGTAAGCCACTACCTACTCAAATATCAGGAATAAATAGACAATCTGCTATGATTGTCTCCAGCCTTGGTCTAGCTAGACATTTCGATGATACTTTCCTTAGGTATTTCGAGTTGTGAAAATTATGCACCTAGTGTAAGTTGTAAGGCTTCACGCGAGAGCGAGATTTTTCTCGTCTCTTCTCGTAAAAGCGAGACGAGACGTTTTCAAAAATATTATAGGTGATACTGAGACCACATACAGCACCTCCATAAAGTTAGCAGAGCCACTTGCGAAAATTTCAATGAAACCTATTGCATTAATTGTCGAATATTTGTCGAGATATTTGTCGCGCGCTTCGTTTTATTTGTATGGGCTAAATTAATATTTGGCTAAAGGGGCCACACACAAATCACGTAAGTAGGTTAATCGTATTTTTTTTCAATCAGAAATGAGCTGAATAATTGTCGAACGACCCAAACATATTCGTCGTGACAGAAAAAATTTTGTCGCGCGCTTAGTTTTTTTTAAATGGGGTGGCTCTGCTAACTTAATATTAAGTTAGCAGAGCCACTTGTAACAATTTCAATGAAACCTATTGCATTAATTGTCGAATATTTGTCGTGAATTTGTCATGAAAGAAAAAAGTTTGTCGAGCGCTTCGTTTTTTTTTGTATGGGCCAAATTAATATTTGGCTAAAGGGGCCACACACAAATCACGTAAGTTGGTTAATCGTATTTTTTTTCAATCAGAAATGAGCTGAATAATTGTCGAACAACGCAAACATATTCGTCGTGACAGAAAATATTTTGTCGCGCGCTTAGTTTTTTTTAAATGGGGTCGCTCTGCTAACTTAATATTAAGTTATTAGAGCCACTTGTAACAATTTCAATGAAACCTATTGCATTAATTGTCGAATATTTGTCGTGAATTTGTCGTGAAAGAAAAATGTTTGTCGCGCGCTTCGTTTTTTTTGTATGGGCTAATTTAATATTTGGCTAAAGGAGCCACACACAAATCACGTAAGTTGGTTAATCGTATTTTTTTTCAATCAGAAATGAGCTGAATAATTGACGAACGACCCAAACATATTCGTCGTGACAGAAAAAATTTTGTCGCGCGCTTAGTTTTTTTTAAATGGAGTGGCTCTGCTAACTTAATATTAAGTTAGCAGAGCCACTTGTAACAATTTCAATGAAACCTATTGCATTCATTGTCGAATATTTGTCGTGAATTTGTCGAGAAAGAAAAAAGTTTGTCGCGCGCTTCGTTTTTTTTGTATGGGCTAAATTAATACTTGGCTAAAGGGGCCACACACAAATCACGTAAGTTGGTTAATCGTATTTTTTTTTCAATCAGAAATGAGCTGAATAATTGTCGAACGACCCAAACATATTCGTCGTGACAGAAAAAATTTTGTCGCGCGCTTAGTTTTTTTTTTAAATGGGGTGGCTCTGCTAACTTAATATTAAGTTAAAAGAGCCACTTGTAACAATTTCAATGAAACCTATTGCATTAATTAACGAATATTTGTCGTGACTTTGTCGTGAAAGAAAAAAGTTTGTCGCGCGCTTCGTTTTATTTGTATGGGCTAAATTAATATTTGGCTAAAGGGGCCACACACAAATCACGTAAGTAGGTTAATCGTATTTTTTTTCAATCAGAAATGAGCTGAATAATTGTCGAACGACCCAAACATATTCGTCGTGACAGAAAAAATTTTGTCGCGCGCTTAGTTTTTTTTAAATGGGGTGGCTCTGCTAACTTAATATTAAGTTAGCAGAGCCACTTGTAACAATTTCAATGAAACCTATTGCATTAATTGTCGAATATTTGTCGTGAATTTGTCATGAAAGAAAAAAGTTTGTCGAGCGCTTCGTTTTTTTTTGTATGGGCCAAATTAATATTTGGCTAAAGGGGCCACACACAAATCACGTAAGTTGGTTAATCGTATTTTTTTTCAATCAGAAATGAGCTGAATAATTGTCGAACAACGCAAACATATTCGTCGTGACAGAAAATATTTTGTCGCGCGCTTAGTTTTTTTTAAATGGGGTGGCTCTGCTAACTTAATATTAAGTTATTAGAGCCACTTGTAACAATTTCAATGAAACCTATTGCATTAATTAACGAATATTTGTCGTGACTTTGTCGTGAAAGAAAAATGTTTGTCGCGCGCTTCGTTTTTTTTTGTATGGGCCAAATTAATATTTGGCTAAAGGGGCCACACACAAATCACGTAAGTTGGTTAATCGTATTTTTTTTCAATCAGAAATGAGCTGAATAATTGTCGAACAACGCAAACATATTCGTCGTGACAGAAAATATTTTGTCGCGCGCTTAGTTTTTTTTTAAATGGGGTGGCTCTGCTAACTTAATATTAAGTTAAAAGAGCCACTTGTAACAATTTCAATGAAACCTATTGCATTAATTAACGAATATTTGTCGTGACTTTGTCGTGAAAGAAAAATGTTTGTCGCGCGCTTCGTTTTTTTTGTATGGGCTAATTTAATATTTGGCTAAAGGAGCCACACACAAATCACGTAAGTTGGTTAATCGTATTTTTTTTCAATCAGAAATGAGCTGAATAATTGACGAACGACCCAAACATATTCGTCGTGACAGAAAAAAATTTGTCGCGCGCTTAGTTTTTTTTAAATGGGGTGGCTCTGCTAACTTAATATTAAGTTAGCAGAGCCACTTGTAACAATTTCAATGAAACCTATTGCATTAATTGTCGAATATTTGTCGTGAAAGAAAAAGGTTTGTCGAGCGCTTCGTTTTTTTTTGTATGGGCTAAATTAATATTTGGCTAAAGGGGCCACACACAAATCACGTAAGTTGGTTAATCGTATTTTTTTTCAATCAGAAATGAGCTGAATAATTGTCGAACGACCCAAACATATTCGTCGTGAAAGAAAAAATTTTGTCGCGCGCTTAGTTTTTTTTAAATGGGAAGGCTCTGCTAACTTAATATTAAGTTAGCAGAGCCACTTGTAACAATTTCAATGAAACCTATTGCATTAATTGTCGAATATTTGTCGTGAATTTGTCGTGAAAGAAAAAAGTTTGTCGCGAGCTTCGTTTTTTTTTGTATGGGCTAAATTAATATTTGGCTAAAGGGGCCATACACAAATCACGTAAGTTGGTTAATCGTATTTTTTTTCAATCAGAAATGAGTTGAATAATTGTCGAACGACCCAAACATATTCGTCGTGACAGAAAAAATTTTGTCGCGCGCTTAGTTTTTTCTTAAATGGGGTGGCTCTGCTAACTTAATATTAAGTTAGCAGAGCCACTTGTAACAATTTCAATGAAACCTATTGCATTAATTGTCGAATATTTGTCGTGAATTTGTCGAGAAAGAAAAAAGTTTGTCGCGCGCTTCGTTTTTTTTGTATGGGCTAATTTAATATTTGGCTAAAGGGGCCACACACAAATCACGTAAGTAGGTTAATCGTATTTTTTTTCAATCAGAAATGAGCTGAATAATTGTCGAACGACCCAAACATATTCGTCGTGTCAGAAAAAATTTTGTCGCGCGCTTAGTTTTTTTTTAAATGGGGTGGCTCTGCTAACTTAATATTAAGTTAAAAGAGCCACTTGTAACAATTTCAATGAAACCTATTGCATTAATTAACGAATATTTGTCGTGACTTTGTCGTGAAAGAAAAAAGTTTGTCGCGCGCTTCGTTTTATTTGTATGGGCTAAATTAATATTTGGCTAAAGGGGCCACACACAAATCACGTAAGTAGGTTAATCGTATTTTTTTTCAATCAGAAATGAGCTGAATAATTGTCGAACGACCCAAACATATTCGTCGTGACAGAAAAAATTTTGTCGCGCGCTTAGTTTTTTTTAAATGGGGTGGCTCTGCTAACTTAATATTAAGTTAGCAGAGCCACTTGTAACAATTTCAATGAAACCTATTGCATTAATTGTCGAATATTTGTCGTGAATTTGTCGTGAAAGAAAAAAGTTTGTCGAGCGCTTCGTTTTTTTTTGTATGGGCCAAATTAATATTTGGCTAAAGGGGCCACACACAAATCACGTAAGTTGGTTAATCGTATTTTTTTTCAATCAGAAATGAGCTGAATAATTGTCGAACAACGCAAACATATTCGTCGTGACAGAAAATATTTTGTCGCGCGCTTAGTTTTTTTTAAATGGGGTGGCTCTGCTAACTTAATATTAAGTTATTAGAGCCACTTGTAACAATTTCAATGAAACCTATTGCATTAATTGTCGAATATTTGTCGTGAATTTGTCGTGAAAGAAAAATGTTTGTCGCGCGCTTCGTTTTTTTTGTATGGGCTAATTTAATATTTGGCTAAAGGAGCCACACACAAATCACGTAAGTTGGTTAATCGTATTTTTTTTCAATCAGAAATGAGCTGAATAATTGACGAACGACCCAAACATATTCGTCGTGACAGAAAAAATTTTGTCGCGCGCTTAGTTTTTTTTAAATGGGGTGGCTCTGCTAACTTAATATTAAGTTAGCAGAGCCACTTGCAACAATTTCAATGAAACCTATCGCATTAATTGTCGAGTATTTGTCGTGAATTTGTCGTGAAAGAAAAAAGTTTGTCGCGCGCTTCGTTTTTTTTGTATGGGCTAAATTAATATTTGGCTAAAGGGGCCACACACAAATCACGTAAGTTGGTTAATCGTATTTTTTTTCAATCAGAAATGAGCTGAATAATTGTCGAACGACCCAAACATATTCGTCAAGGCAGAAAAAATTTTGTCGCGCGCTTAGTTTTTTTTAAATGGGGTGGCTCTGCTAACTTAATATTAAGTTATTAGAGCCACTTGTAACAATTTCAATGAAACCTATTGCATTAATTGTCGAATATTTGTCGTGAATTTGTCGTGAAAGAAAAATGTTTGTCGCGCGCTTCGTTTTTTTTGTATGGGCTAATTTAATATTTGGCTAAAGGGGCCACACACAAATCACGTAAGTTGGTTAATCGTATTTTTTTTCAATCAGAAATGAGCTGAATAATTGTCGAACGACCCAAACATATTCGTCGTGACAGAAAAAAGTTTGTCGCGCGCTTAGTTTTTTTTTTATTATGGGTGGCTCTGCTAACTTAATATTAAGTAAGCAGAGCCACTTGCAACAATTTCAATGAAACCTATTGCATTAATTGTCGAATATTTGTCGTGAATTTGTCTTGAAAGAAAAAAGTTTGTCGCTCGCTTCTTTTTTTTTGGATGGGCTAAATTAATATTTGGCTAAAGGGGCCACACACAAATCACGTAAGTTGGTTAATCGTATTTTTTTTCAATCAGAAATGAGCTGAATAATTGTCGAACAACGCAAACATATTCGTCGTGACAGAAAAAATTTTGTCGCGCGCTTAGTTTTTTTTAAACGGGGTGGCTCTGCTAACTTAATATTAAGTAAGCAGAGCCACTTGTAACAATTTCAATGAAACCTATTGCATTAATTGTCGAATATTTGTCGTGAATTTGTCGTGAAAGAAAAATGTTTGTCGCGCGCTTCGTTTTTTTTGTATGGGCTAATTTAATATTTGGCTAAAGGGGCCACACACAAATCACGTAAGTTGGTTAATCGTATTTTTTTTCAATCAGAAATGAGCTGAATAATTGTCGAACGACCCAAACATATTCGTCGTGACAGAAAAAAGTTTGTCGCGCGCTTAGTTTTTTTTAAATGGGGTGGCTTTGCTAACTTAATATTAAGTTAGCAGAGCCACTTGGAACAATTTCAATGAAACCTATTGCATTAATTGTCGAATAACTTTCGTGAATTTGTCGTGAAAGACAGAAGTTTGTCGCGCGCTTCGTTTTTTTTGTATGGGCTAAATTAATATTTGGCTAAAGGGGCCACACACAAATCACGTACGTTGGTTAATCGAATTTTTTTTCAATCAGAAATGAGCTGAATAATTTTCGAACGACCCAAACATATTCGTCGTGAAAGAAAAAAATTTGTCGCGCGCTTAGTTTTTTTTATATGGGGTTTTATGGGTTTTATATTGCAACAATTCCAATGAATCCTATTGCATTAATTGTCGAGTATTTGTCGTGAATTTGTCGGGAAAGAAAAAAGTCTGTCACGCGCTTAGTTTTTTTTTATATGGGGTGGCTCTGCTAAGTTAATATTAAGTTAGCAGAGCCACTTGCAACAATTTCAATGAAACCTATTGCATTAATTGTCGAATAATTGTCGAGAATTTGTCGGGAAAGAAAAAAGTTTGTTGCGTGCTTCGTTGATTTTGTATGGCCTAACTTAATATTAGGTTAACGGGGCCACACACTAATCACGTACAGTGGTTAATTGTATTTTTTTTCAACCAGAAATGAGCTAAATAATATGTCGAACGACCCAAACATAATCGTCGTGACAGAAAAAAGATTATCGCACGCTCAGTTTTTTTTATAAGGGTTGGCTCTGCTAACTTAATAATAAAATAGCAGAGTCACCCATATAAAAAAAAAACTAAGCGCGCGACAAACTTTCTTCTGTCACGACGAATATGTTTGGGTCGTTCGACAATTATTCAGCTCATTTCTGATTGAAAAAAAAATACGATTAACCAACTTACGTGATTTGTGTGTGGCCCCTTTAGCCAAGTATTAATTTAGCCCATACAAAAAAAACGAAGCGCGCGACAAACTTTTTTCTTTCACGACAAATATTCGACAATTAATGCAATAGGTTTCATTGAAATTGTTACAAGTGGCTCTGCTAACTTAATATTTAGTTAGCAGAGCCACCTCATTTAAAAAAAACTAAGCGCGTGACAAAATATTTTCTGTCACGACGAATATGTTTGGGTCGTTCGACAATTATTCAACTCATTTCTGATTGAAAAAAAATACGATTAACCAACTTACGTGATTTGTGTGTGGCCCCTTTAGCCAAATATTAATTTAGCCCATACAAAAAAAACGAAGCGCGCGACAAACTTTTTTCTTTCACGACAAATTCACGACAAATATTCGACAATTAATGCAATAGGTTTCATTGAAATTGTTACAAGAGGCTCTGCTAACTTAATATTAAGTTAGCAGAGCCACCCCATTTAAAAAAAACTAAGCGCGCAACAACATTATTTATGTCACGACGAATATGTTTGGGTCGTTCGACAATTATTCAGCTCATTTCTGATTGAAAAAAAATACGATTAACCAACTTACCTGATTTGTGTGTGGCCCCGTTAGCCAAATATTAATTTAGCCCATACAAAAAAAAACGAAGCGCTCGACAAAATTTTTTCTTTCACGACAAATTCACGACAAATACTCGACAATTTATGCAATAGGTTTCATTGAAATTGTTACAAGTGGCTCTGCTAACTTAATATTAAGTTAGCAGAGCCACCCCATTTAAAAAAAACTAAGCGCGCCACAAAATTTTTTCTGTCACGACGAATATGTTTGGGTCGTTCGACAATTATTCAGCTCATTTCTGATTGAAAAAAAATACGATTAACCTACATACGTGATTTGTGTGTGGCCCCTTTAGCCAAATATTAATTTAGCCCATACAAATAAAACGAAGCGCGCGACAAACTTTTTTCTTTCACGATAAATTCACGACAAATATTCGACAATTAATGCAATAGGTTTCATTGAAATTATTACAAGTGGCTCTGCTAACTTAATATTAAGTTAGCAGAGCCACCCCATTTAAAAAAATCTAAGCGCACGACAAAATTTTTTCTGTCACGACGAATAAGTTTGGGTCGTTCGACAATTATTCAGCTCATTTCTGATTGAAAAAAATACGATTAACCAACGTACGTGATTTATGTGTGGCCCCTTTAGCCAAATATTAAATTAGCCCATACAAAAATAACGAAGCGCGCGACAAACTTTTTTCTTTCACGTCAAATATTCGACAATTAATGCAATAGGTTTCATTGAAATTGTTTCAAGTGGCTCTGCTAACTTAATATTGAGTTAGCAGAGCCACCCCATTTAAAAAAAACTAAGCGCGCGACAAAATTTTTTCTGTCACGACGAATATGTTTGGGTCGTTCGACAATTATTCAACTCATTTCTGATTGAAAAAAAATACGATTAACCAACTTACGTGATTTGTGTGTGGCCCCTTTAGCCAAATATTAATTTAGCCCATACAAAAAAAAACGAAGCGCGCGACAAACTTTTTTCTTTCACGACAAATTCACGACAAATATTCGACTATTAATGCAATAGGTTTCATTGAAATTGTTACAAGTGGCTCTGCTAACTTAATATTAAGTTAGCAGAGCCACCCCACTTAAAAAAAACTAAGCTCGCGACAAAATTTTTTCTGTCACGACGAATATGTTTGGGTCGTTCGACAATTATTCAGCTCATTTCTGATTGAAAAAAAATACGATTAACCAACTTACGTGATTTGTGTGTGGCCCCTTTAGCCAAATGTTAATTTAGCCCATACAAAAATAACGAAGCGCTCGACAAACTTTTTTCTTTCACGACAAATTCACGACAAATATTCGACAATTAATGCAATAGGTTTCATTGAAATTGTTACAAGTGGCTCTGCTAACTTAATATTAAGTTAGCAGAGCCACCCCATTTAAAAAAAACTAAGCGCGCGACAAAATTTTTTCTGTCACGACGAATATGTTTGGGTCGTTCGACAATTATTCAGCTCATTTCTGATTGAAAAAAAATACGATTAACCTACTTAAGTGATTTGTGTGTGGCCCCTTTAGCCAAATATTAATTTAGCCCATACAAAAAAAACGAAGCGCGCGACAAACTTTTTTCTTTCACGACAAATTCACGACAAATATTCGACAATTAATACAATAGGTTTCATTGAAATTGTTACAAGTGGCTCTGCTAACCTAATATTAAGTTAGCAGAGCCACCCCATTTAAAAAAAACTAAGCGCACGACAAAATTTTTTCTGTCACGACGAATATGTTTGGGTCGTTCGACAATTATTCAGCTCATTTCTGATTGAAAAAAAATACGATTAACCAACGTACGTGATTTGTGTATGGCCCCTTTAGCCAAATATTAAATTAGCCCATACAAAAAAAACGAAGCGCCCGACAAACTTTTTTCTTTCACGACAAATTCACGACAAATATTCGACAATTAATGCAATAGGTTTCATTGAAATTGTTACAAGTGGCTCTGCTAACTTAATATTAAGTTAGCAGAGCCACCCCATTAAAAAAAAACTAAGCGCACGACAAAATTTTTTCTGTCACGACGAATATGTTTGGGTAGTTCGACAATTATTCAGCTCATTTCTGATTGAAAAAAAATACGATTAACCAACGTACGTGATTTGTGTGTGGCCCCTTTAGCCACATATTAAATTAGCCCATACAAAAAAAACGAAGCGCGCGACAAACTTTTTTCTTTCACGACAAATTCACGACAAATATTCGACAATTAATGCAATAGGTTTCATTGAAATTGTTACAAGTGGCTCTGCTAACATAATATTAAGTTAGCAGAGCCACCCCATTTAAAAAAAACTAAGCGCGCGACAAAATGTTTTCTGTCACGACGAATATTTTTGGGTCGTTCGACAATTATTCAGCTCATTTCTGACTGAAAAAAAATACGATTAACCAACTTACGTGATTTGTGTGTGGCCCCTTTAGCCAAATATTAATTTAGCCCATACAAAAAAAACGAAGCGCGCGACAAACTTTTTTCTTTCACGACAAATTCACGACAAATACTCGACAATTAATGCGATAGGTTTCATTGAAATTGTTGCAAGTGGCTCTGCTAACTTAATATTAAGTTAGCAGAGCCACCCCATATAAAAAAAACTAAGCGCGCGACAAACTTTTTTCTGTCACGACGAATATGTTTGGGTCGTTCGACAATTATTCAGCTCATTTCTGATTGAAAAAAAATACGATTAACCAACGTACGTGATTTGTGTGTGGCCCCTTTAGCCAAATATTAATTTAGCCCATACAAAAAAAACGAAGCGCGCGACAAACTTTTTTCTTTCACGACAAATTCACGACAAATACTCGACAATTAATGCGATAGGTTTCATTGAAATTGTTGCAAGTGGCTCTGCTAACTTAATATTAAGTTAGCAGAGCCACCCCATAAAAAAAAACTAAGCGCGCGACAGACTTTTTTCTTTCACGACAAATTCACGACAAATACTCGACAATTAATGTAATAGGTTTCATTGAAATTGTTGCAAGTGGCTCTGCTAACTTAATATTAAGTTAGCAGAGCCACCCCATATAAAAAAAACTAAGCGCGCGACAAATTTTTTTCTTTCACGACAAATTCTCGACAAATATTCGACAATTAATGCAATAGGTTTCATTGAAATTTTCGCAAGTGGCTCTGCTAACTTTATGGAGGTACATACAGCGCAACACGAGAGTCTCGTTTTTGGTCTCGTCAAATTGTTTGAATGAAGAAAACACTTGAATATGAAGAGTTTCCACTATAATCACCAATATATTTTGTCTATATTATGCATCCATCGTTCTAGACATTGATGTGGATTCCCTCCCACTGCGGAATTGACGGTAACGAGAAGGTGGATGCAGCAGCAAAGGAAGCTATTACAGATGGTCTTTATACAGAAGTACTGACTAACTACGACCTAAGTAACCTCTGCAAAAATAAGGTTAAAAACAAGTGGACATTAATCTGGCAATCGAGAAGCTCAAAGCTTGCACTGATAGATTCCACAATTCACACAAAGCTACCAATCACACAACTACGTCAAGACCAGGTCTACTCAGAAGACTCAGAATCGGCCATACAAGAGAAACACACCAATATTTGCTTAAAAAAGAATATCCTCCATGGTGCCCAAGGTGCAACTCACAACTCACCACACGTCATATGATCATGGAATGCCAACTATTTGATGCTCATAGAAAACTACACAACGTCAGCACCAAAATGGAAGAAGCCCTCAACATCAGTTCGTCAGCATGCCTTAACACAATATCTTTCATTAAAGACACCAAATTCATAATATAATTACTTTAAATGTAAAATACAGTAACATGTATATAATACTGAACATACTGTGCACCAAATCGAACTGTAACCGCTAATGACCTAGTTGTCGAAGCGGCAATAAATAAAATAAAATCGTTCTAGAAATACACGATTTTTCAGAAGATTATTAATTCGTTATGACCTTGCGATAATTGAGATTATTTTTCAAGAAAAAATATAATTCACAACCATAAAAACGGATGCCATTATGAATTCAATACTTAACGGACAACTTTTATTGCCCCTAAATCCCAATGCTTTGAAAATTTCGTCTCTATCTGAACATCTGAAGAGCATTATTCTCTTGTGCTCCTTTAAGTGAAGATGTGAACAATTATTGTATACATCTGTGGTACTACGTATAATAAAACTGGTAAAGAAATGAAGCTATTCAATGTTTCGAAAAGTGTTATGAGGAATACCTCACTGATCTAACCCACTGGGAAGGTATTCTTTGAAAACTATACCAAATTGTTCAATTATATTAAAAAATGTATCGACATCGATAGCCTATTTAAAACATCAACAAAACTTTCGAAATATTGGAGGGCTGAGTGTGAAGAATATTTGCTGTTAGAAAGAGCAAATAGGATTCAAAATATTTTACAGTGGTGGAGAGTAATGAAAAGTTCTTCCTACACTTTCCAAGATGGACGATGATTTATTAATGGCTATATACGTACCTGTTGAAAGATTATTTTCCAACAGCTGGTTTGATCAGGACAAAAACACGTACAGGGTGATTCACTTATCTTTGTCACCCCAATTTTCTCGTAAAGGGCCGAATATTATTTAATTCTGTAAACGGTGTTTTGTACAAGTCAATGTTGACTTGAGATTCGCGTAAATGTCGGCGTAAAAAATAGAGATGGCTGGCGTCGTAAATTTTTTTTTGCCAGAAACATACGTTTTTTATTATGCCAATCGAAAGATGATTCAATACTTAATTTTATTTTTAAATACCATTCTTTCCCATTTTAAACCGTTAGCGATCTACAGGGTCTTTTATGTTAATTCTATTCCATTTTTTTTGTATTGAGACAATATGCCTTGGTTTGGATATGTAGATATGATTTTGTTTTTTAAATTCAAAAAGGCTTCGTAATAAACTATAACTCTTTTATTATATTCAGTAAATGATATATTTTAATACCAATAAACAAAACTGATTCTAGTAATTTAGACCATTTAAAAATAAAAATAAGGTAGGTGTCATATATGTAATATGCGCATCTTATTGGATATGGTGGGGATACGGACATGACTGTACAGAAGTAATGAATAAAGTGTAGTTGTAATCTAGAAGTGAGACGTATAATTGAGAACCCCAACATATAACATGGCGCAGTCTGACGAATAGTAATAAAAGGAAATTGTTTAAAAATCTGAAAATCAGTTGATATTCAAAAAAATATCATATAAAACTAAAAGTTCCCTACGTATAATTCATTATTGTGTAATAAAAATGGAAAAAGTTATTCCACCTGGCACGATGAATTTCGAAAATGATCATGCAGAATCATGGCGATTTTTCATACAAAAATGGGTTCAAGCCCTGTGGACAGGAGCTTTCTGGCGCTCTAGTTCAAACAGACAAATTATATCTGGTATTGGTTTCTCAGAGTTGGGAATTATATCAATGTATTCATATGATAGAACTGCATCATAAAGGAAATTCAATTCAAATAATAGTTTATTTATCAAGATTAAATGAGCAATCATGAGAATGAGAAATGCACCACATTTTCAAATTTTTTTTTGACACTTTGCGGTAATCTGGTCAATACAAAACTTCACATGCGTATAAAGGTCATGATTCTACAATTTGGTGCTAAATTTCAGATAGATCGAGTGATCGGTTTCGGAAATATTCATAAAAAATATTTTTACTAAAATCGGCCATAATTCCGAAACCCCTTGATGGTTTTCGCCCATTAACGAACTTGTCCGAGATATTTACGCTCCAAAACCACCTTGAAATTTTCAATCCGCTAACTCCTTTCGTTCGAGAGTTATCGTGCCTACGGCCGGTCGGCCGGCCGGACAGAATCGATTTCGCACTCGGATTCTTGATCAGGGAGTCGAACCAAATCATTTGAGACCATTTTCAGCCAAAAATTCCAAAATTACAGACACTTGGGCAAATTGATAAGCACTCTGTTCCGAGGAACTAGAGCGCCAAAAAAACAAGTTTCGTATGACAATTGCCCAAAACAGGTTTAAAGTACCTACAAATAGTAGGTATTCCATAAAACATATATAAAAAAAGATAAGTAATAATAAATTACCTTGTAATCGATCGAAAATTTCCTGATCTACGTTCACCAAATTTTCTCCTCTCTCGAACTACAGAATTATGCTTTCAATATTTACGTAATATTTTCAAACATTTTCGGGTGAGGTCCCCGTTGCATCGCTAAAATACGAGTATTTCAACCCCAATATTCTTGAAGTTACAATATTCCCTTCTGTCAAGTTGACTTTATGACAATTCATACATAGAATATACATAGAATAATTATATCAATCTGTGAAATACGATTTACATTGAAATTTTGAAAAATCATATCTCCGAAAGTATTAGCTTGTTAGAGTTGAAAATGATATGAATGGATTCTTATGATGAAACTGCTTATTACAGAAAATTTTATTTGGAATTTGTTTTGTAAAAAAAAAAATTTTTTTTATTACTCCGAAACCTTCTGTCCGATTTTGCCCAGTAACGAACTTAGCCGAGATATCCATCCCCCAAACCTACTCTGAAAATTTCAACTCTCTAGCTCATTCCGTTCGAGAGTTATCGTGCCTACGGCCGGACGGCCTGCCGGCCGGACAGAATGAATTTCGACCACGGATTCTTGATCAGTGAGTCGAACCACATCGTTTAAGACCATTTTCATCGAAATATTCGAAAATTACAGACATTTGGGCAAATTGATAAGCACTCAGTTCCGAGGAACTAGAGCGCCAAAAATTCAAGTTATTTTTAATGGCATCCAAACAAGAGCAGGAAACCGATGAAACAAAATGTGCACTTCTTTTAAATCATATTGGTGATCGAGGATTGAAAATATATAACACTTTCAAATTCGACAAACCAGATGATGGGATAAAATTCAATAAGGTGATGCAGAAATTTGAAGACCATTTCAGGCCCACAAAAAATGTTACATATGAAAGACACGTATTTTTAACAAGGGATATGAAAACAAGTGAAACAGTGGACGAATACGTAACATCATTAAGACAATTGAGTGAATTTTGTGAATTCTCATCTCTCACAGACAGCTTAATCAAGGACAGATTAATACTAGGAATGAAAGATACTGCAGTTAAAGACAGACTACTCAGGACAAAAAACTTAAATCTTGAAAAAGCCATTGAAATTTGCAAGTCCGCAGAAACAACCAAGAATCATTTGGAAGCAATTAGTTCCAATACATCATCTCATAAAACGGAAGAATTTATCAATACTGTAAGAAGAGGTAAAAAAGGAAATTTTCATAAGCTGGCATCACCGCACCTTTCCAGAAATAATGATGGAAGAACGCATTCCAGTGCGCAACGACGCAACTACCAAAGGTCAAACTGGTCAACTGAAACATCAAAATATGGCGAAACAATAAACACAAGCAATCAGCTAGTTGGATTTGTGGTAAATGCGGTAGCAGCCATCCTCCAAGAAAATGTAAAGCATATGGTGTACAATGCAACAAATGTCAAAGGATGAATCATACCACAAAATTTTGCAGGGATTGGAACCAGCATGTCAATAATATTGATGAAAATCACTCCAGCTTTTCCTGTGAAGAAGATGATGACGAAGAATTATTTTTAGGTAATGTAAATAATAATTCAAATAAAAACGAATGGATTGTTGATTTATTGATGAATAATATTAATTTACAATTTAAAGTAGACACAGGTGCACAGGCTAATGTTATTTATTTAGATACATGTGAAAAATATTTAAATAAAATAAGGCTTACAGCATCTAAAACAAGATTACGTACATACACAGGTGAATATTTGAAAATTATAGGAAAAATGAGTTTGAAATGTTCTTTTAAAAATTTAGATTACTATATTAATTTTATCGTTGTCAGGAATAATGGACCGAATATAATAGGATTGAAAACACTAAAGGATCTGAATATTGTTAAAATGGTAAGCTACATGGAACGGGATATAATGGGATAGTATCAGGAGGTTTTCAAAGGAATAGGTTGCATTCCAGGACAATACAGTATTAAAATAAATAAGAATATTGCTCCAGTGGTGCATGCAAGTAGAAAAACTCCTTTCAATATTCAAAATAAATTAAAAATTAAATTAAATAAGTTAGTGAATCAAAAAAGAATTGTGAAAGAATCTGAACCTACTGAATGGGTTAACTCATTAGTGATAGTTAATAAAATGAACGGTGACTTTCGTTTATGTATAGATCCAACTGAATTGAATAAGGCAATTTATCGAGAACATTTTCAAATTCCTACCTTTAAGAAACAATTAGAAATTTGAGTAAAGCAAAATTTTTCTCTGTGTTAGACGTGGCTAACGGATTTTGGAATGTACAGTTGGACGAAAAAAGTTCAAAGCTCTGTACGTTCAATACTCCCTTTGGAAGATATCGTTTTTTACGCTTTTCTTATGGTTTGAAATGTGCCAGCGAGGTTTTTCAAAGAAAAATGATAGAATGTTTTGAAGGAATTGATGGTGTAGTAATTTATATTGACGATATATTCATATGGGGTTCAACTAAGGAAGAGCATGATGATAGGTTAAGAAGAGTTCTTGAACGTGCTAAATTAAATAATATTAAATTCAACAAGGAAAAATGTAAAATAAATCTCAATAAAATTAAATATTTAGGTCATATTATAACTGATAAAGGTACCTATAGAACCTGATGAAAGCAAAATAGATATTATAAAAAATTACCCAGAACCAAAAAATATAAAAGAATTACAAAGTTTTCTTGGAATTCTAAATTATTTACATAAATTCATTCCAAATTTATCCGAGTTAAATAAACCATTGAGAGATCTTTTAAAGAAGGATATTTCTTTTAAGTGGGATCATGAACAACAACAAGCATTCGATAAGTTAAAAAATATATTGATTTCTCCACCAGTTTTAGAATTTTATAATCCATATATACCTATTACTTTAACAGTAGATGCAAGTAAATTTGCTTTAGGAGCAGCATTAATTCAAAACTCCAAACCAATAGCATATTCATCTAAATCTCTCTCACCAACACAACAGTCTTATGCACAAATCGAGAAAGAACTGCTTGCTATAGTTTATGGATGTAAGAAATATCATGATTTTGTTTATGCTAAAAAAGTTACGATCGAAACTGATCATAAACCACTTATATGTCTTTTCAAAAAGCCGTTGTTACAATGTCCTATGAGACTTCAAAGAATGCATTTAGATTTGCAGATGTATGACATAGATTTAATTTATAAACCAGGTAAGGAGATGTATATAGCAGATACACTTAGTAGAATACAGACAGATCTTATTCTAACGATAAAGAAATTTCGTTCACAACTGATTATGAAGCTCAAGTAGATTATTTAACAGAAAATTTTCCAAACAGTTCTAATAAACTTCAACAATTTAAACAAGAAACAGATAATGATCCAGAACTTAATAAAATATGTTAAGTATGGCTGGCCAAATACACGTTCACAATGTATTGAAAGTACTAAATTATATTGGAATTTAAGAAGTGAGATTGTAATAATAGATGATATTTTATACCGTGGTAATAGTTAAATTGTACCTAAGTCTTTAAGAAAAGAAATGTTGAATTTATTGCATACATCTCATCTTGGCATTACAAAAACAAAGTTGAAAGCATCAAATGTACTGTATTGGCCGGGAATGTGCCATGATATTGAGAATTTTGTTATAGCTTGTTCCACGTGTGCTAGATATTCAAAAAATAACTTCAAGCAACCATTGAATTCTCATCCAGTTCCAATAAAACCGTGGCTAAAACTGGGTATTGACTTATATGAATTAGACAATGTTACTTACCTTATTGTTATAGATTACTTTTCTAAGTTTGTAGAAATTAGAAAGCTTTCCACTACCAGTTTCAGTATCATATCACATCTAAAAAATATTTGGGACTTTCAACATGAAATGTCTAGCCCTATGTATCCTAAATCTAATGGTATGGTGGAGAGAAGTATTCAATCAATAAAAAATTTATTTAAAAAATGTCACTATGATGAGACTGATTTAAATGCAGCATTATTAGAATATAGATCAACTCAACAATGAAAAACAAAAGCAATCTGAATATTATTATGATTGAACTTCAAAAAATCTACCTCCTCTAAATATAAATCAAAAAGTGTATATTAGAAAAAATAAAATTTGGATACCTGGTATAGTAATTAGTAAATATAATTCTAATTCTTATATTGTAAAGGAAGAAGGTTCACAAACACTAAAACGTAGAAATCGATTTTATTTGAAACAAATGTACGAGAACATGAAATTGTATTATGATTCTGATAGTGAACATGATAGGTCTAAAATTAAAGTAGACACTGAACCTATACCAAGTACATCAGGTGCTTATGATAGAAAAGCTGAAAAAATTAGGAATGAAGAGAAAGATGAAAGTGATGCTCAATCAGTAAAGAGTGAAGAAAGTGACATATCATCAGATGAAATGCCTTTAGAGGTAGAACAAGATTTAAATAAAAGAAAATCTATTAGAAGTAGATATGGCAGGAAGATAAAAAAGCCTGATACTTTATCGTATATATAAATTGAATTAATTAAAGTAAGATTGTAAATTTTAATGTGTGTAGATTAGTACTTCAATACTTACCTTTGTACATACATTTATTATTTTTATATTTTGTTAAAAGGGGAGATGTCATATATGTAATATGCGCATCTTATTGGATATGGTGGGGATACGGACATGACTGTACAGAAGTAATGAATAAAGAGTAGTTGTAATCTAGAAGTGAGACGTATAATTGAGAACCCCAACATATAACAGTAGGCATATAGCACTTATGATTTAAAATGATTAGTTCATTGTTATTAAAACAATTGTTTATTTTCATTAAAATATATTATTTACTGAATATGATAAAAGAATTATAGTTTGTTACGAAGCCTTTTTGAATTCAAGAAACGAGAAAACTGATATCGAGATGAGAACGAGACTTAAACGAGACTTAATTTTTTGGGAATTGGCGAGAGCGAGACGAGATTTTTTATACTCTCGTCTCGTGTGAAGCCCTAGTAAGTTGCAACAACCCACTCCACGAGGTTGAATCATTGCAGATTGCTCATTTAATCTTGATAACCAAGGTCGTCAAAGCATCAGAATAATAAATTTAATGACAATTTTTGGAGCATTGTAGATTGCTCTTTTTGTGGCGCTCTTGTTTAAATGAGTATTTTTTATTTATTTATTTATTTATTATAACATTCTTTTTAACGACACTTTTATTAAATTTCTTTCATGATGCAGTTCTATCATAATAATCCATTGATATAATTCCCAACTCTGAGAAACCAATACTTTCGGAGATATAAATTGTCTGTTTGAACAAGAACGCCAAAAAGCTCCTGTCCACAGGGCTTGAACCATTTTTGGCGCTCTAGTTCCTCGGAACTGAGTGCCTATCAATTTGCCCAAATGTCTGTAATTTTCGAATTTTTCGATGAAAATGGTCTTAAACGATTTGGTTCGACTCACTGATCAAGAATCCGTGGTCGAAATTCATTCTGTCCGGCCGGCCGTAGGCACGATAACTCTCGAACGGAATGAGCTAGACAGTTGAAATTTTCAGAGTAGGTTTAAGGGATAAATATCTCGGCTGAGTTCGTTATTGGGCAAAATCGGACAGATGGTTTCGGAGTAACAAAAAAAATAATTTATTTTTACAAAACAAATTCCAAATTAAATTTTTTTCAATAAGCAGTTTTACCATAAGAATCCATTCATATTATTTTTAACTCTAACAAGCTAATACTTTCGGAGATATGAATTTTCAAAATATCAATGTAAATCGTATTTCTACGTTTTCACAGAATGATAGAAATTATTTTGTGGGTGTTCTATGAATTGTTATAATGTCATTTTATTTTCCTGAGACATGACGTTGTCTCATTGTCATTCATTCCAGCAATCGTATAAATATGAGAATTATAATATAATATCATACTTTTTGTTGGTTGATATTTTCATGCCGATGGTCAATCCATATGATGATGGGAATGGTAATGGTAAGTTAATAATATTGTCATTCATTCCAGCAATCATATAAATATGAGAATTATAATATAATATCATACTTTTTGTTGGTTGATATTTTCATGCCGATAGTCAATCCATATGATGATGGGAATGGGAATGATAAATTAATAATATTGAGTTCAGAATATCTCCACTAAAAACAAAACTGGAATATTGGTGAATTGGAGTAGATTTGAGGAAAGATATTATCGTTCATCATAGAATTGAGGGATGAATATCTCGGATGAGTTCGTTTTTGGGTAGAATTCGTCTATTGGTTTTGGATTGATAATTTTTGGCACTCTTGTTGAATTTATATTCTTCTATGATGTTTGAATTCAATTTCTGCTAAGATGAAGTTCTAAATTTCAATAATGAATCGTACTTCTATGTTTTCACTTATTTTAATTTGGTTTCTTCCATGGTGCAGTTCTCTTTCTCAGATTGCTCATTTAATCTTGATAAATAAACTATTATTTGAATTGAATTTCCTTTATGATGCAGTTCTATCATAAGAATACATTGATATAATTCCCAACTCTGAGAAACCAATAGTTTCGGAGATAAAATTTGTCTGTTTGAACTAGAGCGCCAGAAAGCTCCTGTCCACAGGGCTTGTCCTAGGCATAAACTTTTTTTTATTGAACTCATATTGATATTCCACATTTTGAAGAACAATCATTCAGCGAAATATTTTGAGAATCATATTCAGTGAGTAAACCAATCTAAATTAAAATGTTGATGTAAAACTCAGGCCTTACCTTTGAATGTACTTTTTTTAGATGGCTCGAACCATTTTCACAGGAAATTGTCTGGAATTCGACCATTAAGTTATCTCACCTCAATCACAAATGAAGTAAAGCACCATTGCACTAAATGTGACCCATCCATGTATTACAAAGTTTTCAGATGCGCATTTCGGTATGACGTCCGATGGGATAGTGGCTTACGTATAGACCTACACGTTTATAGGCGTTGTTAGTATCGTTAGTATCGTATTAATTTATTACAAACAAAACTCTACCAAATAAAGAATACTTAATTATAAACCCTAACATTTCTCTCAGTGCAGGCTTAATCTCTCAGCCATAACTCATAAACGGATGGTATAATCCAATTGGTGGATTTAACAATAACGAGGAAAAACAATGAACATGATTTTTCAATATTTAGGAAATCATCGCAGGCGGATCCAATTATTCGTCAATCCTCGTGCCCTCCATTCGAACATATGTAGCGGCATTTCATGGTATGTTACGCCGTCTAATTAATATACCTACTTTAATCCAAAGAACATTAGTGTCGAGAATTAGACGGAGGTTACACGCTCATTCTGTCATCAGTTCTGTCCATGATTGATGTCAGAATGACGGGAAACCGATGTTGTACTCATAACCGGAGGTTACACGGTCAATCTGCTATCAATCTCGCATCAGTTCAGTCCGTGACCTTGATCACAATGAGACTGATGGACTGACGAAGCACATTAATATTGCATCAATCCATCACTTTCCCGTCAATTTGATATCAATCCATGATTGATGTGACGTGAGACTGATACCAGATTGACCGTGTAACCTCCGTCATAGACTGATGGACTGATGGTCCGGAATAATGGATATATAAATATTTTTATAATTTTCTCAGTCAGGCTGGACTGACGCCTGACTAAACGTTTGTTTAATACCTATCAGTCTGTCAGTCACCGCTTAGACAGCGTGGAGGTTTTTTGGTATCGATGTACAAATAAATGATACTCACCAATGGTCGATAAATTAATCGATTTTTCTATGACTGCTATTGTTCCGAAACATAGAAATGATACAGAGAATCCCAAAATTATCACAATTTTTCAATATATTGAGGACTAACATTTAGGTAAGCCATGGAGTCGTACGCCGAGCTTTTAGTGTTGCCGCCTGCGCCACGCCCCCTTCTCAACCATTAGTCTCGGTGATAGAATTCATTCACACATTAGAAACTTTACCTAACCTATTCTTGTATAAAACGAATCCCGAATATGTTAAAAAGTACAGGGTCTTTATACATCGTAAGTACATCATAGTTGGTTCTGAAACCCTCTAATTTTGCCGCTTTATATGCATGCTGTTCATATTTGCACCTCCAGCCACATAATTCATGATATACACATAACCTCACTTTCTCCTTTGGTTACATTGGCAATGATGAATGATGAGTTCCAAAATGATTGTTGTTGGGAAATTACTTTTTCCCCCGTCCCAGTTTGGACCAACATTTTTTATTATACAAAATATATATATATATATATAATGCAACGATAAGAGTCTATATTTCAAATATTTGTGAATTTCTTAAGGGTTATTGACTCAATTCAGGAGAATAATGGTTTTAACTATTTATTCTTTGCCAAGCTTTCGCATCAGTTTAATGCTTCTTCAGGGCTTCTACAAAATAAATAGTTAAAACCATTATTCTCCTGAATTGAGTCAATAACCCTTAAGAAATTCACAAATATATATATATATATATATATATATTCTTTTGAACTTGAGCATTACAATTTGTTTTGTATCTAACAATAAAGCATGTGTATGAAAAAAGTGTTAGCAGAGGTTAGTGTAACGGGGTACCATATCATTTGATATAATATGATACTAGAGCTTAGGGAAAAAACCTCAGCAAAAAAACCTCAGCAAAAAAACCCTATCTCCCCGTTAGTGTTGTGATTTATGAAAATTGAAATTGTTAACAAAATATGCTGAAAATAAATTGAGATTATAGTTGATATAGTGCGCATTAAGTTTGTAGAAAGTGTAAATGAGTTATTGGATCAAGTTATTATTACACGTGATTTTGGGTACATAGCATAATTGCTGTGCCTAACTCCTTCTCTGGGTTTACAACAGACTTTGTGATGATCAGAGTAGGGTGATTGAAATAATGATAAATGATACTGGAATTTTACTCCGTTTCAAGGAGTTTTCTTCCAGAAAATATCAAGTTTATGGAATCGAGAGTAAATTATTCATTAGTTAGGATTCTCCTAAGTAATTTTCAAGACATATCATATATTAGCTATTGTGCGGATATGAATAATCTGTTCCCTTGTGTTTGAATGGAAACATTTTTGAAATCCTATTATTTAGAATTTTTGAGATGTAAGTACTGATAACATAATATTCAAGTTGAACTAATTTTAATGTTCGAATGCAGGTAATAAATCAATTCAAATGGACAGAATTCATTGAATGACTATACGATAAGCCCAGATGGGAGTTTGGCCATTTGTCAGAATGCTAACAACGATTTCACATCAAATGTTCAAAATGTGCTCCATTATTCTCAAGGCATTTATTAATTATTTTTCGTTTGTTGTCAATTATATTTACTAACATTTGTGGATCAATTTTTTGGCATCCCATTGTTGTGCTGCAACGCAAGAAATGTCAACAAGCACTGACGGGTCAGTGCTTTCGCGCGTATGTTCAATTGTTCATTCTCCTGTATTGGACACTCTTAATTCGAATATACCATGGTTAATACGAATTTAGTGTCCAATACAGGAGAATTCACTCAAAATTCCACCAACGTGCTTTATTTCATATTCTACAACTATTCACCAAGTTTCAATTCGATCGGATTTATATTGCTCGAAAATAAAATTATTACTCGGAAACCATTGGGCCGATTATGCCCATCTCCAAAAGTATTGGTTTCTCAGAGTTGGGGATGATATCGATGGATTCTTATCATAGAACTGCATCATAAAATAAACTAAATTAAAATTAAATAACGAACTTATCCGAGATATTCATTCGCCAAATCTACTCTGAAAATTATATTATAATCTATTCAAACTTAGCCAATATTCCAGTTTTGTTTTCACTGGAAATATTTTGAACCCGATTCTTAGCAAAATATATATTTCCATCATCATATGGATTATCCAAGGGCATAAAGGGTATATAATATAGGTATAAAATATTCTATAATTCGTTATTTTGCATTCAATCATAATTTATTACTTTGACTTAGAGGCCCTTTTTCGCTCCTTCTATTTATTACTTTGTTTTCAAGCACAGAAAGAAATTTGACATGTCTCTTAGAGGTAGATAAGATGAAATGTATGAACAGTGAACACAGATAGAACACATACAGATAGAATTCGCATGCTGTGAAAACAGAAGTACGATGTATTATTGAAAATTTGAAAAATCATATCTCAGAAAATATTAGCTTGTTAGAGTTGAAAATAATATCAGTGCATTCTTATGATGCTACTGCATCTTAAAAAAAGTGAATTTGAAATTCGTAATGTAGCAAAAACTTTATTATTCGTTACTCCGAAACCATCGATTTTGCCTAATAATGAACTCAACCGAGATATTAATTCCTCAAATCTACCTTGAAAATTATATTATATTTATTTGTTTATTTATAATAAGCGGCAGAGCCAATTTATAATTTGAACAAAACATACGGATTGAACTAATAAAACCCAACTCATACCCACAAAAAACAAGCACTGACGTGAAGTCAGGAGCTTTTGCGCGTATGTTCTATTGTCCATTCTCCTGTATTGGACACTAAATTATATTGTCCGAATGGACAATATAATTTACCATGGTAAATTCGATTAAGAGTGTCCAATACAGGAGAATGGACAATAGAACATACTCGCAAAAGCTCCTGACTTCACGTCAGTGCTTGAACCAATTTTTTTTTCATAATTTTTTTTAAATTTTCTAGGGGTACGGTTCTTATAAAATTTCAAACACGTCTTTGTGTCGATATTCAACAACTAGATACCAAGCTTCAATTCGATCGAGTCTATATTTTTTGAGCTATCGAGGAAATAATATTCCAGGTGGGTATAACTCTGAACCCCGTTGGACAGATTATGCTCGTAATCAAACTTAACACTCCCATTCCAATACGCAACATACCCAGAAAATTTCAAGTCCATATCTCCATTCGTTCTAAAGTTATTGAGGCATCGGTCACCCATCCATCTACTAAACTCACACAAGGCTGCTGGAATCTCCAACAATATATATTCGATCATGTTCAAACTTGGAAGTTGGCATTAGAGTTAGGTTTTGAAGGCTCTCGCAAAATTTTTGCGATGTCGGACGAATAGTTACTGATATATAGAATTTTTTGTCAATAATTTTCAATGATTTTTTAAAAATTTTCTAGTAATACGATCCTCACGAAATTTCGTAAGAATTTTCGCGTTGACATTATACAGCTAATAACCATGTTTGAATTTAATCGGTTCTGTATTCTTCGAGTTATTGAGGAAATTACAACCGAAATTCAGATGGTTATAACTACAATACCGTTCGGCCGATTATATATATAAACAAACTCAAATGTTGCATTCAGATGCTCAACCCAACCTGAGAATTTCAAGTCGCTATCTCTTTCCGTTCTCAGGTTATCGTGACATAAAACATATTTTTTAATAATTTTTTCAAAATTTTCTACAGATGCGATTCTCACAAAATCCTACAAACGTGCTTAGGTTCATATTCCACAACTATTCACCAAGTTTCAATTCGATCGGATTTATATTGGTTGAAAATAAAATTATTACTCCGAAACCATTGGGGCTGCCGGCTGATTATACCCATTAACGTCCGTCGTATTGGTATGCGCTACCTACCCTGAAAATTTCAAGTCGCTATCTCATTCCGTTCTCAAGTTATCGTGGCAACGAACGGCTGGCCGGCCGGACAGAATCAAATGTGTCATCGAATTCTTCATCAGGTAGTCGAACTCAATCGTTTGAGACCATTTTTGGCAAAAAATTCGAAAATTACAGACATTTGGGCAAAATGATAACGCGATGTTTGCCAGAACATACGCGCAAAAAGGATAATCATAATTGACAACTAAGTTGATTGAAACACAAAAATTATAAAAAATTCTTTTTAACTGAGCATCAGCTTAATCTGCCTCAAAATGCCTTTTCAAGGTGAAAATTTTGTCCAGTTCTTTAACCAGATTTTGACCAATTCCAGTTACCAGTTGACCAGTTAGTCGAGCCAAATGGTTTGAGACCATTTTCATCCAAAAATTGAAAAATTACAGACATTTCGGCAAATTGATAAGCTCTCTGTTCCGAGGAACAAGAGCGCCAAAAAGTCCAATAATCTGTCGACGATAAGACTACTAAGTATTCTAGCCGTCGTGGAATATCTATGGGTAGGAGTTGCTGTACCATCGTTATTTTGTAAGGGTACAAATTCAGGTTTTTGTTCAATACTTTGTGGTAAGTACTCAAGGGGACACCAGACTGTAAAGATAATTTAAGACGCAAAACAGAAAATGATTACGTTAAGATAAGTAAAGTAAATTTAAGTGTGTAGAAATAAATGAAAAAGATTTGGGCCAGTCGAATACCTGGATGGGTGGATTAAAATTTGAACAAGTGCGCCAAAGCAGACTGACCTCACGTCACTGCTTTTCCAACTTATTTTGGATTAATTCGGTACGCTTGTTCCCCTGGACAGCTATCAATTTGCCGCAATGTCTATAATTTTGGAATATTTGGTCGCAAATAGATAGCCAACATAAAGACGATTGTGAAATTTTGTGAGAATCCTAAAACTAGAAAATAAAAAAAAATTATTAAATTATATTATTCATGTCACTATAACCTGAGAACAGAAAGAGATAGCGACAATTTTTAGGATAGGTTGCGCATCCGAATGTGATATTTGAGTTTGTTAGTAGGTATAATCGGCCAAATGATTTTGAAGTTATAAAGTATCATAACTTTTAATGTTATTTCCTCAATAACTCAAAAAATACGCAACCGTCCAATTCAAAGATAGTAGTTAGTTGTAGATTACCGACGCGATAATTTTTGAGTAATTTCATGATGATCGTATCTCTAGAAAATTTAAAAAAAAATGATTGAAAAAATTCTATATATCAGAAACTATTCGTCCGAAATTTGCCAGTCCAGTAATCAACACCTAACTATAAGGCCAAGTTTGAAATTTGAACACGATCGGATATACATATATTGTTGGAGATTCGAGCAACCTTCGAAGACTTCAGTAGGTGGAAGGGTGACCGTTGCCATGATAACTTTCGAATGGAAAGACATAGCGAATCGCAATTTTCAGGTTAGGTTTCGCATCCAAATGGGACAGTTAAGTTCGTTGTTGGGCATAATCGATCAAATGGTTTTGGACCCAGGTAACACAGGGACCTCCCAGAGATGTCTCGGCGAGCTCTTGCCGGGATATTGTGACGTCTATTGCGATATCGCAGGGAGGTCGCCCAGACCTCCCTATCACCTCCAAATGTCCGCCACAGGGGATGACCTCAGTAACATCTCAGAGATATCACATGGGGAAGTTCTCAAACTGCTCACCCTGGGGAATATTTTGAGATGTGTACTGCGATATTGCAGGAAGGTCGCCCAGACCTCTTTATCTCCTCCACAGGGGATGATCCCAGTAACATCTCAGAGATATCACATGGGGAACATGCTCAACCGGGGCATTACTGAGAGAAGATGGCTGCGATATGGACCTATAATCTATATATCCTCCAAATGTGCAGTACATATGTGGCGCCGAATACATCACTTGGATGCGGAGATCGATATTCCACTCGGGTTATTAGCGATGGGGTTGTTTTTCCAGGTACAGAGTAGACGATTGCGCCATCTACCGGTGGAAACGAGAAGTGCAGAGTAGGGATGGAGTAGATCCCTGCAACACGCCACCTGATTTCCTATTCTTGTTTAATTTGCGAGGTTTTTAGTACCTCGCAATGGCGTGTGTTATTCTCGTCACACTTGTGATATCTTGAGGAGCTCGTAATAGGAATGTCTCTTTCTAGTTATCTGCGTGATATCTTCAGGAGCTCGCAATGGGAATGTCTTATTCTTGTTACATATGTGATATCTTGAGGATCTCGCAACAGGAATGTCTTATTCTGGTTATCTTTGGGATATCTTTAGGAGCTCGCAATAAGGATATCTTATTCTTGTTATCTGTGTGATATCTTTAGGAGCTCGCAATAGTAATGTCTCATTCTGGTTACATATGTGATATCTTGAGGACCTTAACAATAGGCATATCTTATTCTTGTTATACTTTGCGATGACTTAAGGAGCTCGCAACAGGAATGTCTTATTCTGGTTATCTGTGGGATATCTTTAGGAGCTCGCAATAGGAATATCTTATTCTGGTTATATGTGTGATATCTTTAGGAGTTCGCGATGGGAATATCTTATTCTGGTCACATATGTGATATCAGAGCTGTGCCGAGCACTGAAGAAAAGTGCTTCAAGCCCTAAGCACTAAGCACTCAATAAAAATGATCACGAGCCTCGAGCACAAAGCACCGCGATTCCACAAAAGGCTTGCGATTACTAAGCACTTTATAAAAGTAATTCGATTTTTCGAGCACTAAGCACTAAGCACTTTTTGAAATCTGTTACAAATGAGGATATTTACTCCGAATGGTTATATAAAATTGTATTATATTGGAGAAATATGTAAACAAGCAAATATGCATTCCCCATATGCATCATTGACGGAGTGCAACGAAACAAATTTCTATGAAACTAACGAACTCAAAATTAGTTATATTCTCACACAGTTTGGAAAGTCCTTCATTATTTTATCATATCTTAATACAATTAATGGAAATATGAATTCTATAAGCGTCTCAGTTTTTTCGGCACATATAAAATGTATGTCCCAAGATCAAAATGGGATAATACCCGAAAAATATATGACAACAACGTCGTATTATATTATGAAACTTAGGCCAAGTGTTTTCTTCGCTTTACCAATAAAAAAAAAACACTAACGTGAATTCAGTGCTTTTTTGGGGCAGTTTTCCATTAATCCTTATTGCTTTTCAAAAGTGTTCCAAATGTCAAAAATATAATCTGCAGAAACCGGATAACATTATTTTCAATTGTGATTGAATTCATAAACAATTTAGCATTGGAAATTTGAATATTAATATATAGGATAAATCTGTGAATTCACACGACAATTTTCAAGACTAACTCACGTTTATATCTTTTTGAAAGACGATCCACTTAATAATGCTTTGATACTGACTAATTTTCAGGAGTTGGTAATATTCCCATATCTACGTCCCATTCCATGAATCATAACCAACAACTGATAATTATGAGATTTACAAGTTCCGTTCATGCGTCAATTGATCTCCCTGGTACACATACCGCCGTATTCACAAAGAATGCAATCTCCGTTATGTCCTAACTGAGGTCCTCAGTTAAGGATAAATAAGAGTCGCAACCTCAGTTAACGTATGTAATGGTGGTGAAACAGGCCTGTTTCACGTTAATTTTCACTTAAACTGAGGTTGCGATTCTTATTTATCCTTAACTGAGGACCTCAGTTAGGACTTAACGGAGATTGAATGCTTTGTGACTACGGCGGATAAACTCCTCCGACCACAGCGCGTCAGCGTCTATTCGTGTTACGACATGATTTCGGAAAGGCTTAGTGCTTAGTAATCCTCGGAAGTGCTGGGGAGCACTTAAGGGATTACTAAGCACTAAGCCTTTTCATGAAGTGCTCGAATTACTAAGCACTAAGCACTGGTTTTAAAAAGTGCTCGGGAGCACAGTACTCGGGAGCAGAAAAAGGCTTCAAGCACTTTCACAAGCACTAAGCACAATGCTTTGGCTCAGCTCTGTGTGATATATTGAGGATCTCCGCAATAGGAATATCTTATTCTTGTTATACTTGCGATGACTTAAGGAGCTCGCAACAGGAATGTCTTAGTCTGGTTATCTGTGGGATATCTTTAGGAGATCACAGTAGGAATATCTTATTCTGGTTACATATGTGATATCTTGAGGATCTCGCAACAGGAATGTCTTATTCTGGTTATCTGTAGGATATCTTTAGGAGCTCGCAATAGGAATATCTTATTCTGGTTACATATGTGATATCTTGAGGATCTCGTGACAGGAATGTTTTATTCTGGTTATCTGTGGGATATCTTTAGGAGCTCGTAATAGGAATATCTTATTCTTGTTATCTGTGTGATATCTTCAGGAGCTCGCAATAGGAATATCTTATTCTGATTATCTGTGTGACATCTTTAGGAGCTCACAATGGGAATGTCTTATTCTGGATACATATGTGATATCTTGAGGATCTCACAACAGGAAGTCTTAGTCTGGTTATATGTGGGATATCTTTAGGAGCTCGCAATACAAATATCTTATTCTGGTTATCTGTAAGATTTCTTGAGGATCTCACATTTTCATCCACATTGTAACCTCTCAGAGACCTCTATGCCAGGTCTGTGTCACCTGGGGAGTTATACCCATTGGGAATATTATTTTCTCGATAACTCAAAAAATACATTTCTGATCGAATTGAAGTTTGGTAACTAGTCGTGGAATGCCGACATAAAGACGTATGTGAAATTTTGTTAGTATTGTATCACTAAAAAATTGGTTCAAGCACTGACGTGAAGTCAGAAGCTTTTGCGCGTATGTTCTATTGTCCATTCTTCTGTATTGGACACCCTTAATCGAATTTACCATGGTAAATTATGTTGTGCATTCTCCTGTATTGGACACTCTTAATTTGAATTTACCATGGTAAATTCGAATTAAGTGGCCAATACAAGAGAATGGACAACATAAAATACCATGGTAAATTCGATTAAGGGTGTCCAATACAGAAGAAGGGACAATAGAACATACGCGCAAAAGCTTCTGACTTCACGTCAGTGCTTGAACCAATTTTTTTTTTCGTGATTTTTTTAAAATTTTCTAGGGGTACGGTTCTTAAAATTTTTTTTTTCGTCATTTTTTTCGAATTTTCTAGGGGTACGGTTCTTACAAAATTTTAAACACGTCTTTATGTTGATTTTCTACTACTAGTTACCAAGCACCAATGCGATCGAATATTTATTTTTTGAGTTATTAAGGAAATAATATTCCAGGTGGGTATAACTCGGAAACCGTTAGACCTATTATGCCCAAAAACGAACTCAACTCTTCCTTTCGGATACGCAACCTACCCTGAAAATTGCAAGTCCCTATCTCCTTTCGTTCGAAAGTTATCGAGGCAACGGTCACCCATCTACTGAACTCACACAAGAATGCTCGAATCTCCAACAATATTTAACCGATCTTATTAAAACTTGAAAGTTGGCAGTAGAGTTAGGTTATGAAGGCTCTTGCAAAATTTCAGCAATTTCAAACGAATAGTTACTGATATATAGAATTTTTTTTTATTTTCAATGATTTATTAAAAATTTTCTGCAAATGCTATCCTCACCAAAATTTGCAAACATTTTTGCGTTGGCATTCTACAACTAATAAGCATGTTTGAGTTCAATCGGTTTAGTATTTTACGAGTTAATGAGAAACAAAAAACCACCAAATTTCAGAAAATTTCAGATGGCTATAACTCTAAAACCATTTGGCCGATTATGCTCATAAACAAACAGAAATGTCGCGTTCTGGTGCACATCCTAACCTGAAAGTTTCAAGCCGTTCTCATTCCGTTCTCAAGTTATCGTGACAACAAATATATTTTTTAATAATTTTTTTAAAATTTTCTAGCCATACGATTCGCACAAAATTTCACAAACGTGCTTAGGTTCATATTCTACAACTACCCACCAAGTTTCAATTCGATCGGATTTATATTGGTTAAAAACAAAATTATTACTCGGAAACCACTGGGCCGATTATGCCTATTAACGAACTTGTCCGTCGTATTGGGATGCGCCACCTACCCTGAAAATTTCAAGTCGCTAGCTCTTTTCGTTCTCAAGTTATCGTGGCAACGGCCGGACGGACAGAATCAAATTTGACCTCGAATTCTTCATTGGGAAGTCGAACTTAATCGTTTGAGTCCATTTTCGTCAAAAAATTCGAAAGTTACAGACATTTGGGCAAAACTATAACGCGATGTTCCCCAGAACATACGCGCAAAAATAAAAAATAAAAATTATGAAGAAATATTATTTATCTCGCCATAACTTGAGAACGGAAAGAGATAATCTGCCGTATTCACAATGCATTCAATCTCCGTTAAGTCCTAACTGAGGTCCTCAGTTAAGGATAAATTTAAATCGCAACCTCAGTTAACGTATTTAACGGTGGTGAAACAAGCCTGTTTCACGTTAATTTTCACTTGAACTGAGGTTGCGATTCTTATTTATCCTTAACTGAGGACCCCAGTTGGGACTTAACGGAGATTGAATGCTTTGGGAATACGGCGGAATGACTTTTAATTCTCAGGTTAGGTTGCACATCCAAATGTGACTTTTAAGTTTGTTAATAGGTATAATCGGCCAAATGACTTTGGATTTATACACATCTGAAATGTTGTTGTTATTTCCTCTTTAACTCCAAATATACTTATCTAATCAACTTATAAAACTCGAAAATTACTTGTTGAATGTCGACAGTTGATTCTCTTATTACTCAAGTCTGTCATTAAAATGGTACGAAATGTATTCATATCTCATAAAAGCTGAGAAATATATCGATGGTAAATTCGATTAAGAGTGTCCAAAAGTGCTTGAACCAATTTTTTTCGTATAGTAATGGATATTTAATGAATTGCATATATGTGCTATAGGACACATTATGTCGCTATTAAAAATGCTGTGATCTTAGACGATTCGCTCATTACTCAAGTCTGTCATCAAAACGGTACGAAATGTATTCATTTATCATAAAAGTTGAGAAAACGGTCCACATCGATGGTAAATTCGATTAAGTGTGTCTAATAGAGGTGGATAGACAATAGAACATGCGCACTGACTTCACGTCAATGCTTGACGTATTGAGGTATTCTGTCTGATCCAGTCGCTATAATGGAATTGAACCCATATACCACTCGACGAATGATCTGTGAACTGAAGCATATTGTAGTATTCCTCATCCTAGATGAAACAGCAGGGAGTGTTCCTGGGTACCTACCTGTTTCGATCGAAGTTTCATAAAGTAAACAGCAAACTAAATGTAGGTACTCTATCCTTGCGTTCCGAAATTGCTGGCATTACTGGCCACAGTAAGCAATATCGGAACGCGCAGTGGCAGTAATCCAAACTCAATGATTGAAGCGATAATAAATGTGAGTTCATTTTTTACAATGAAAAGGCACAGAAAAAAGTCAAAAAATTCTCACAATTCCAACTAACATTTAATGTTTGACTACCATGGTTTCGGGGTCAATTATTACACCCCATCTTCAGGTCACTTGGAATACAAGTTACAATGCCAATATCAAACCAAAACTGCTTAAAAAACAACAGCAACCTCAACCATGTACATGAGAGAAGGTTCAAATCAGGTGATCAAGGTGATTTGAACATTCTCTCATGTACATGGTTGAGGTTGCTGTTGTTTTTTAAGCAGTTTTGGTTTGATATTGGCATTGTAACTTGTATTCCAAGTGACCTGAAGATGGGGTGTAATTATTGACCCCGAAACCATGGTAGTCAAACATTAAATGTTAGTTGGAATTGTGAGACTTTTTTGACTTTTTTTGTGCCTTTTCATTGTAAGTAATCCAAACTGTTGTTAATTTTCGGAACGTTCGAGCAGTAACGAACGAAGTTTTGCACGAAGGAACAACAAAACCGATTATTTTCATTTCGTCCTTTGAAATGTTGGTTCTGTAATCGGTGGGTGATCCGATGACCGAAATTAACCAAGTCCTAATGAATTTAATATTCAGGGATAGCGATTTTACCGTTTTGATGTTGATTAGTACTGAAAAACACTCATAACATAAACTATTTAAATTTGGGGTAGGGATACTGGCACTATACGACAACTTCTGTGACAGTAGAAACAGTAAATTTCTAGCCTTCAACAGGGTATCTATAAAAGTGGCGCGCAATGATTGCCAGTGAATTACAATAATATCGGAACGTCCTAATTTAGTGCACAGTACTGTTCAGGAATATCGGAACGCAATCTATTGATATCTATTCGGTTATAATTGCACAAGTGCATAAAAATTACCGATAATTTTGCAAGAAAGCGTGTTATCTAAAAATTGCATGAGTTTATTTTCACATTTCGGCGAAAGGGCCCGAGTCCGAAGGACGAGGGCTCTTTCGCCAAAATATGAAAATAACCGAATGCAATTTTTATAAGATAACACGCTTGAATGTGAAATTATGGTCATTTTTATGCACGAGTGTAATTCATTGGGATATTTCACGAATGTAATATTTTTCCATCAGTAATTTTGCAGTGACATTCCAGATTGTCTTCACTGTAAAGTCCTTATATTCCTCACCATTCTGCTTGCACGTATTGAATGCCCAGTCAGTTAATATTTTCCCCAGGACACCACCTATAGACGTCTCTTTGACCAGAATATATACTCACTAAAAATCCATGAACTGTCGCCATATATTCTGTCTGAAACATTTGGTATTTTTTGGCTCATTTTTGGCGCTCTAGTTCCTCGGAACTGAGTGCTTATCAATTTGCCCAAATGTCTGTAATTTTCAAATTTTTCGATGAAAATGGTCTTAAACGACTTGGTTCGGCTCACTGATCAAGAATTCGTGGTCGAAATTCATTCTGTCCAGCCGGTCCGGCCGTAGGCACGATAACTCTCGAACGGAATGAGCTAGAGAGTTGAAATTTTCAGAATAGGTTTGGCAGATAAATATCTCGGCTAAGTTCGTTATTGGGCAAAATCGGAGAGATGGTTTCGGAGTAACAAAAAAAAAAATTTTTTTTTACAAAACCAATTCCAAATTAAAATTTTTTCAATGGGCAGTTTTATCATATGAATCCAATGATATCATTTTCAACTCTAACAAGCTAATACTTTCGGAGATATGATTTTTCAAAATTTCAATAAAAAATCGTATTTTTACGTTTTCACAGAATTATATAATTATTCTATGTATGAATTGTCATAATGTCAACTCATTTTTCTGAGATATGACAATGTCTAATTCCTTGCTAATAGTTGGTTCGAGAAACGTCAAAATCGACTTAGAGAGACAAGGGTTAAAAACCGTCAAATAAACCCCCATGTGGCGATTTTATGTCGAAAAGTGAAAATTAAGAATATATATCCCAGGTAAGTACCGACGTTTTATTCTAATACCGGAGATCGACAAGATCGTACGAGGAGCCCGATAGCCGGTGTGTCTACGCTGTCGAGTTTTCGGTTTCGGAACGAGAGAAGGCGGGACTTTTTGGCACTCTAGTTCCTCGGAACTGAGTGCTTATCAATTTGCCCAAATGTCTGTAATTTTTATTTAAGATGCAGTTTCATCATTAAAATCCATCGATATCATTTTCAACTCCAACAAGCTAATACTTTCGGAAATATGATTTTTCTAAATTTCAATAATGAATCGTACGTACTTCTATGTTTTCACAGAATGCTATAATTATTCTATCTAAGTTTCATTATATGATCTGTGTTCATACTCGTACATTTCATCCTGTTCTATAAGAAGGAGTCAAATTCATTTCAGCTATTTTAATTTGATTTCTTCCATGGTGTAGTTCTCATTCTCAGATTGCTCATATAATCTTGATGAATAAACAATTATTTGAATTGAATTTTCTTTATGATGCAGTTCTATCATAAGAATACATTGATATAATTCCCAACTCTGAGAAACCAATACTTTCGGAGATATAATTTGTCTGTTTGAACTAGAGCGCTAGAAAGCTCCTGTCCACAGGGCTTGAACCAATTTAATTATATTTTCCTCGATCATCTGTATTGAGCATTCACCGAAAAGCAACATTTTTTGACACTTTGAAGTTTATTTGTTTGTATTGAATGTGTTGTCAAGGCAACGGGATGTTTTCGGATGCATTTTTCGCTCTGCAGTGCAATTACCGCTGTAATTTTTCGATAATTGCATTCTTGTCATGAGAAGATCTATGTATGAGGGAAATATTCGAAAATGACCGCACAAAGCGAGTACGTATGCATAAAACGTCAAATACCGCACGCCGGTATTACCGCATGACGTTATAATATACTGAACCATATCGCCTTACCATGATAATATAGTTATCTTTCTCAGAGCACTGAAAAAGTTTCCCGACCTGTTTCATAACTAATATCCACAGGGAGACGGTTTTACAACCAGTGTAACTATCAATTTGACGAAAAGTGCAAATAATCCTTCTTTTTCGCGGAACCTACTAAAAGTGATAGATTTTATTTGATGAAAGTCCAAGGAGACTAATGCGTTGGCGATGTTCCACAACTCGTAAAAGATGTGAAATTTACGGTCGAAAATGTCAAAGGTATAACGCACAGGCAAAATCAAAAAAAGTAGTTTTAAGACCCGTTAAGATATTCCTCTTACATGTCGCTGTTTCCGTATCGATAAAAACTGAAATTAAATGAACGACGGAACATCTTTTGCTCTTCATTATATTATGCCACCATTCGAAAAGCATTTATTATCGCTTGAAATTGATTTTGGTTTCTTGGTTCCAAATGATAACTTCGAGCGTGGAGAAGCGAATTAAATCTTCCGCACTTCCGCCCCCTGAACTTTGTCAATGATTTCGTTTCAGGGTTTGAGTACCCTGAAAACTCTATTGAAATAAATTCCTCATTCCTTCTGAGATCCCCTTTCCATAACGTCCGCAAGTTTTCTTTTCAGTATCACAAACATTAATATGGAGTTATACAAATTATAGAAGATAGGAATAATAAACATCGCGGTAAAATCAATAATAATACATATTTTGACTAGGAATTCGGGTTTTGGGAATTGAGAATTGCGTATCGATCAATGAAAAAATATATGTCAAAAATTGGTTGCATGTTCTACGGTCCATTCACCTCTATTGGACACTCTTAATCGAATTTACCATCGATACAGACAATTTTCTCAGCTTTTATATGATATGAATACATTTCGTATCATTATAATAACAGATTTGATTAATGAGAGAATAGTTTTATATCACAGAATTTTTAATTCTGACATATGTATTCTATCGGAAATTAAATTCGTTAAATATCTAATACTATACGAAAAAAGTTTTTTTTATAATTATCTTTATTTCGAATGATATACATTTATACACAAATGAACATAAAATGAAATATCGTCACATTGACCAAACCTGACAAAACCAACCAAATATTTTTCTATTAACTAATCACAACTATTACAGTTCATATATTATTCAATGCTGTAGGGTTCAAGGTTTATTACAAACTGTTTCAACTGATGCTTGAACTTTTTTACAGTACTGTCATTTTTCATTTCATTATTCAGCCTATTATAAAGCCCATTTATATTAAGGACTTCTTTCCGAAAGGGTCAAACGATGTATTGGAAATAAAATATTATTTCCACGTTATATATATATATATATATATATATATATATATATATATATATATATATATATATATTTATTTATATATATATATATATATATATAAATATAACACGTGTGTTATATATATATATATATATATTTATATATATATATATATATATATATATATATATATATATACATATAACAGCAGAAATACGTGTCGGCAGGTACAAGCAGAATTATTTTTAATCTGCTCCTTTTGCGGAATTACCCGTTAAACCTTTCCATATATATATATATATATATATATATATATATATATATATATATATATATTACTCCGCATGATCCATATTTCTATGTTTCATATCCTCGGGTTGAGGTCGCATCGCACAGGTAGCTTATGCTTCCTCCGTGCCGATGCCATAGTTTACCTCCGAAATGGAGGTCCTAGAGCTGAAGGCACAATTGGTTGCTCGCTCCTGGTGTGGTGTCACCTATTTTCACTTTGATTTCCATCTTTTCCTTGGTTTCTTGGTTGCCCTGTCCTGAAGAAGCCAACTAGCAGAAACACGTGTCGGCAGGTACCAGCAGAATTATTTTTAATCTGCTCCTTTTGCGGAATTACCCGATAAACCTTTCCATATACATATATATATATATATATATATATATATATATATATTTATATATATATATATGCAGGGAGGTTTATGCCTTCGAGGACTGACGACCCCGCATACCCGAGTCACCCGGCTTCCCGGGTTAGCTACCCTGGAAGCCTGCCCAAGATCTGCAACAGACAACTGGAAGAACATACGGCGAAATCCTGACAACCATTTGGAATGAGATCTGCCCAGAAAAACAGTCGTACCCAAACCTACTCTCCAACAGGGTCAGGCGGATGCTCGAGAATGAGAAATTCTCCAGCGTTGAACTGAATAACATACAACGAAGCACAAGACCTTTTGCCCCAGTCGTAATTGATGAGGACCAAAACACCGAACATACACCATTGGAAATACTTATAGATCATGAAACAGGCGCAAGCAATGACACAAGCCCAAGGCGAAGCAAGACCGAAAAAATATTTGAAAGGAACCTCCAAATCTACATGAGAGTCTCTCCAATAGAAAGACCAAGATTACCGAGATTAAAGGGCTCACACAAGATCCTCGAAAGTGTTCAGATGGTCAACAACCTAATAAGGACCCGGCTTACCAATCAATCTAAGCTGGAGGAAATCTTAGATCATCTCTACGCTGGTGCGATCACAGTATGTGAAGAAAATAAAATACAATTGAGAAATGCAGAACAAACGCCGAGAAGAGAGACAACACCACCCTGGAAAGCACGACTGGAAACAAAAATTAAATACATTAGAAAAAAAATTGGTGCATTACATACTTACCTGCAAACCAACTCACCAACAAGGAAACTTCTCAAGTCTATTCACCGCATAGCATCAGAGCTCCACATCCAGGACAGAGGTGAAGAACTCAGGCATAGACTACAGATGGCCTATGATAGGCTGAAACAGAAAATAAAAGCATTAGGTAATCGCATACAACGCTATAATGAAAGAGTCAAGCGATATAAAAACAACCAGCTCTATTACAAAAATCCTAAACAATTCTTCAGATCTCTGGAGGACACCACAACAGCAGAAGAGGAGCCACCAACGGCTGAGAACATGCACAAAACCTGGAAAGGAATCTGGGAGTCTGAGGAGGATCATGATGACACTGCCTTCTGGATCCAAGAAGCAGAACAAGAGGCCGGAAAGTACGCCATGGAGGAAATGAGAATCACAGAGGAAGACATAAAAACTATTCTGAGAAAAACGAACAACTGGTCTGCTCCGGGCCCTGATAGTATACACAACTACTGGTGGAAATATTTCGATTGCACCCATAGAATCCTGGCGAACACATTCCAAAAAGCGCTAACAGACCCATCTATCATACCAGATTTCCTCACCATTGGCATAACCCACATGCTACCTAAAGGCAAAGACTGTGGGAACCCGAAAAATTACCGGCCGATAACATGCCTATCGTCGTTATACAAAATACTCACCGGAGTGCTAACACTTTTCATCTCAAGACACATAGGTAAAAATAACATATTGGCACGAGAACAAAATGGATGCCGTAGGGACGCACGAGGTTGTAAGGAATTGCTCACCATTGACTCTCTCATCACGAAGCAAGCAAGGAAAAGACAGCGAAATATTTCGATGGCGTGGATAGACTACAAAAAAGCGTTCGACTCGATACCACACTCATGGCTGCTGAAGACCCTGCAACTATACGGTGTATCGGGAGCTGTAATAAACCTACTCAAGTATTTAATGAAATCATGGCGGACGAAGTTACATGTGGACACCAAAAGGTGCACATACATAACAGAAGAATTGAAAATTAAGAGGGGAATATTCCAGGGAGATAAACTCAGTACCCTATGGTTTTGTCTAGCGATTAATTTTTTGAGTAAGCTCCTAAATAAAAGCAGTTATGGATATATAATAGAAAAGAGGCATAACACCAGGATAAATCACCAACTCTACATTGACGACCTCAAACTCTACGCTGCCAATGAAGACCAACTGATGAGGCAGCTCAGAGTGGTAGCATCCTTCACGGCAACAATCGGGATGGAGATGGGGCTAGACAAATGTGCTGTTGTACACGTGAAGAGGGGCAAAATCACACAGGGAGAAGGAATGCTTGTGCAGGAGAACATAGAAATCCAAAGACTGAGCCCAGAAGAGAAATATAAGTATCTGGGCATTAAACAAGGACTGGAAATAAAGAATTCTGAAACCAGAACCACCTTCCGAACAACATTCCTGGACAGAGTAAATAAGATCCTGCAAAGCAAACTGAATGCCAGGGCAATGGTTGCATCGATAAACACCTGGGCGATGCCGTGCTTGTCTTATTCGTTCGGAGTCGTTAAATGGTCCACCACAGACCTTAGGGCCATTGACACACGAGTCAGAGGCCTCCTAACGAGGCATGGAATACACCACCCTCATGCATCAGTTAACCGGCTATACATACCCCGAAAGGATGGAGGAAGAGGTCTGCAGAGCGTCGAAACAGCCCACCATAAAGCTGTGGTGGAAATGAGAGAGTATTTCCTATCGAAGGACTCGCCATTTTTCAGAGCTCTTCGTGAGGAAGATGATAATGTCACTGCTTTGAATCTTGCATCCGGTGTTCAGCCAACTGAACCCCCCACGACTGCGAGATTATCTGAAGAATGGACGGCAAAGCGCTCCATGGCAGGTATCCGACGGCCCTGGAACGAAGAACAATAAATAAAGAAAAATCAGTGTCTTACCTTAAGACTGGATACCTCTTTGCTGAAACGGAAGGCAGATTAGCAGCCATCCAAGATCAGGTGATCCCCACAAGAATCTATCTGAAAAACATAATAGGGAAGAACATACCGAGTGATAGGTGCCGAAAGTGTTCACGTTCGCCTGAAACCATTCAACACATCACTTCGTCCTGTTCAGTAATGGCCCCTCGAGAGTACACGGACCGTCACAACGCTATGGCCAAGATATACCACCAAGCAATTGTCAGTCAAGCCGGTCTAATAAAGCACATAAAGAAGATCCACGAGTATGCACCGAGGGAGATACTGGAGAACGATGGGATTAAGGTATATTGGGATTCTCCGCTTATCACAGATAGAAATATTCCACACAATCGGCCTGACATTGTCATATTTGACAAGGTGAAGAAGGAGGTGACAATCATCGATGTCACCGTGCCAGCGGATGATAACGTCGAGAGAGCGTATGCTGAGAAAAAGATAAAATATCATGGCCTGGCATTCGAATTAAAAGAAATTTATAAACTCACCAGCACTACGATACTACCTCTCGTCATCAGCACGAATGGACTTGTTGAAGAACATCTAGATGAAAATACTCACCAACTTGGACTAGAAGACAGACTAATAGCGGACGCACAGAGAGAGGTTATCCTGTGGACGACTAGAATAGTACGCGGATTCATGACCAGTGGGTGATAGTGCCTTGGCCAAACAAGGCCCGGCATTCTCACTGACATAGCCAAACCCTATAAAGGTGGAATTGAAAAAAAAAAAAAAAAAATATATATATATATTGTTTTGAACCTCGAGCATTACAATTTGTTTTTTATCTAACAGTAAAGCATGTGTATGTAAAAAAGTGTTAGCAGAGGTTAGTGTAACGGGGTACCATATAATTTGATATATGATACTAGAACTTAGGGAAAAAACCTCAGCAAAAAATTGGTTCAAGCCCTGTGGACAGGAGCTTATTGGCGCTCTTGTTCAAACAGACAAATTATATCTCCGAAAGTATTGGTTTCTCAGAGTTGAGAATTATATCAATGTATTCTTATGATAGAAATGCATCATAAAGGAAATTCAATTCAAATAATAGATTATTTATCAAGATTAAATTAGCAATCTGAGAATGAGAACTGCACCATGGAAGAAATCAAATTAAAATAGCTAAAATGAATTTGACCCTCTCTTATAGAACAGGATGACATGTACGAGTATGAACACAGATCATATAATAAATCATAGATAGAATAATTATAGGATTCTGTGGAAACATAGAGATACGATTCATTATTGAAATTTCGAAAAATCATATCTCCGAAAGTATTAGATTGTTGGAGTTGAAAATGATATCAATGGATTTTTATGGTGAAACTGCATCTTGAAAAAAAAATTATTTTGAGGTTAAAAAAAATTTTTCGTTACTCCGAAACCATCTGGCCTATTTTGCCCAATAACGAACCTAACTGAGATATTCATCTCCCTAACCTACTCTGAAAATACCAACTGCCTAGCTCATTCCGTTCGAGAGTTATTGTAGAATTTTTTTTTTGACACTTTGCGGTATCCTGATCAATACAAAACCTGACATGCGTATGAAGGTCATGATTCTACAATTTGATGCTGAATTTCAGATTGATCGAGTGATCGGTTTCGGAAATAGTCATAAAAAATGGTTTTACTAAAAACGGCCATAACTTCGAAACAGCTTGATGGATTTCGTCCATTAATGAACTCGTCCGAGATATTTACGCTCCAAACCCACCTTGCAAATTTCAATCCTCTAACTCCTTGCGTTCGAGAGTTATCGTGCCTACGGCCGGCCGGCCGCACAGAGTCGATTTCGACCTTGGATTCTTGATCAGTGAGTCGAACCAAATCGTTTGAGACCATTTACAGCTGAAAATTCGAAAATTCCAGACATTTGGGCAAATTGATAGCACCCTGTTCCGAGGAACAAGAGCACCAAAAAGGAAACGGAAAATTCCGCAAAGGAGCAAAAAAAGCATTATACTCATTTCTATACTAGCATATCTCCGTGCCTCCTCCGTTTCGTTGCTATAGCTTTCCTCCAAAATTGAGGTCCTAGAGCTGAAGCCACAAATTGGTTGCTCACCGTTGTGTTGTCACCGATGTCTTCAGTTTCTTTCCACCTTTTCCTTGGTTTTCTTGGTTGCCTTGCCCTGAAGAAGTCAATAAGCAGAAACACGTGTCGCTCTTGTTCCTCGGAACAGAGTGCTTATCAATTTGCCCAATTGTCTGTAATTTTCGAATTTTTGGCCGAAAATGGTCTCAAACGATTTGGTTCGACTCACTGATCAAGAAACCGTGGTCGAAATCGATTATGTCCGGCCGGCCGTCCGTCCGTTAACACGGTAACTCTCGAACGAGTTAGAGGATTGAAATTTGCAGGGTAGGTTTGGAGCTTAAATATCTCGGACGAGTTCGTTAACGGGCGAAATCCATCAAGCGTTGTCGGAGATATGGCCGTTTTTAGTAAAAACGTTTTTTATGAATATTTCCGAAACCGATCACTAGATCTATCTGAAATTTAGCATCAAATTGGAGAATAATGACCTTTATAAGCATGTGAAGTTTTGTATTCATCGGGTTGCCGTAAAGTGTAAAAAAAAATTATAAATTTTTAAATTTTGTTTCTACAATGACTCTCGAACGGAATGAGCTAGGCAGTTGAGATTTTCAGAGTTGGTTAGGGAGATAAATATCTCGGTTAAGTTCGTTATTGGGCAAAATAGGGCAGATGGATTCGGAGTAACGAAAAAAAAAACATTTTAAATTACAAATTTCAAATTCAATTTTTTTCAAGATGCAGTTTCAACATAAAAGTTCGTTGATATCATTTTCAACTCCAACAAGCTAATACTTTCGTAGATATGATTTTTCGAAATTTCAAAAATGAATCGTGCTTCTATGCTTTCACAGAATGCTATAATTATTATATCTATGATTTATTATATGATCTGTGTTCTGTACTCGTACTTGTCATTCTGTTCTATAAGAGAGAGTCAAATTCATTTCAGCTATTTTAATTTGATTTCTTCCATGGTGCAGTTCTCATTCTCAGATTGCTTATTTAATCTTGATAAGTAAACTATTATTTGAATTGAATTTGTTTTATGTTCTATCATAAGAATACATTGATATCATTCCCAACTCTGTTAAACCAATACTTTTGGAGATATGATGTGTCAAAATTTGAACAAGAGCGCCGAAGCTCCTGTCCACAGGGCTGGAACCAATTTTTCTAATAATCATAATAATGAAAAATGGCGATACCGTTGTTAATGAATCAACAAGTCCAGAGCGTTCCTGCCAATAGGGTCTTCATAATGGCTTCGTATAATTAATATACTTATGCATATATTTGACAAGTCAAATAAACCCCAAGGGATTTCATTGATTTGCCGAAAAGCAAGAGCAGACGCGTTTCTGGCTTCTTGGCCTTCATCAGTACTCTGTAGCTTCCCAACAAATTCGACTAAACTAAACCGTGTTAAGCCTCTCACAGCCGGCTTGGTCGATTATACATAATCGCCCACGCCACCTATGAGACAAAACAAGGAATTCAGGCTTTCCCCACCAGTGAAAATTTGAAGCGTGAAATCATATGCCACGACATTCACTAGATTTTAATCGAGAAACGCGTCCCGCAGAGCTGAGATAGTATCTTCCTATGGCCATGAACGCTGTTTAGCGTTTTGAAAAGTAATAAAGAAAATGGCGATACCGTTGTTAATAAATCAACAAGTCCAGAGCGTTCCTGCCAATACGGCCTTGGGGCCGGCTGTGAGAGGCTTAACACGGTTCAGTTTAGTTGAATTTGTTGGTAATCTATAGAGTACTGATGAAGGCCAAGAAGCCAGAAAAGCTTCTGCTCTTGCTTCTCGGCAAGTCAATGAAATCCCCTGGGGTTTATTTGACTTGTGAAATATATGCATAAGTATATTAATTATACGGAGCCATTATTAAGAGCCTATTGGCAGGAACGCTCTGGACTTGTTGATTTATACTTTTTTCTGCTGCGGAATTTTCCGTTGTCCTTATTCATTTAAATTCAAATCTCCGTATTATCATAATTTCTAAGCACCTATTTGATGTTATCATTATTATGTCAATGGTGTTAACATACCTGCTGACGTCCTTAGGAGCCTGGGCTATCACGTCGTGAGGTTTTGAAACTGGCTCACCCATATGTAAAATTCTTAGGCTGGCCAGCTCTGGGCAACTGCAAACTATTTGTTAGGCAGTATTCTTTTCCGATCCACAGAGTCTGCATCTGTCTTCTGCTGTGCTTCACCTTGCACATGCGGTAAAATTGATATTTGTACCGACAATGCCCTGTCAGTTGTCCCACCATTATCCAAAGCTCAGCTCGTGGCAACTGCAGGAGCTTCCTGGTTTAGTATGGTGAGAAATCCACGATTATTTTTGCCTGAAGTATTTCTCCAAAGAGCTATTTGGTCATTTAGCTCCCAGTGTGGAACCGCTGCCCTGTATTGGTCTTTTCCAAGCCCACAAAAGGGTTTTGGTCCAAACGTGTTACCCTGGAGGCCCTTTTCGCACGTTCATCGGTCTTGTAATTTCTTTCAATACCACAGTGCCCTGGCACCCATTGAAGAGTCACCCTATAGCCTCTATACAGCTACTTTATGGTATTTCAGCATTCCCAGGTCATTAGAGAACCTTGGATGGGTGATTCCAGGTCTCTCAGTATGGCCAGGCTGTCCTTTATTATATGGATTTGCGCCGTCTTGAGGTTCCGTTTTAGACACTCTTGAGAACAAATTTAATGTAGACAGCTAGTGTCTCTGCCTATGAGATAGATTTATGATGTTAAAAAGGGGGAAAGCCCTTAGGACAGGAGCTATGGCGTGCTGTTCATTCAAGTAGGTAATATAGATTCGATCAAGTTTATAACGAGAAGTTGTTACTGACGAATCGATTTGTCAAGTATTACTTTGGTCTATCTATGCATATTCATTAAATTCTCTCCAGGCACGCCAAAATTCAAAAATTTTTGATAACTTCGTTCGTTGAGTGTAAAATTAGAGCGGTCCCCCATCCAGTATTTAACTCGCCAAAGAGCTTCTAGTAAAAAATATTATATTTTCTGACAATTTCCAACAATATAGATCCGATCGAGATTAAACTTATAAATTAGATTTAATATAAGATTTTTGGAAAATTTCAGTTTTTGTTAAACAAGAATATAAATCCGAAAGTAAAAACAAGCGACCAAAAAAAAACCGAGAATAGTATCAAACGATTAGTTTCAACTCAATACATTCACTGTTCGAAAATGAACGGTGCTGTGTTTACGGTCGCAAAAGGTCCCATTCAAATACATTCATCCACCATTGGTTCAAAAATGAACGTTGACTGTGACACAGAATAATGCTATGTATATGTGCATGAAGCTAATAAATATATTGCCGAGGCAATTTCATTTCATAAAGACCGAAAGATTGCTATATAGGAGAATTAATTCTTTCATAGTAAAATGTGAGCCTTATAATGTACAAGAATATTTTGAATTATATAAAACTGAAAGAACATGTTTTCTTTAATGTTTAACTTACTATTGTTGACATTTTTTCCTGTACAGATCTCTGTACTTTGAAGTGAATAAACTATCTATATATCTATCTATCCACTGTTGTAGGGGGTAACGTTGACTACGACCTCAAGGTCTATAAATTGTGCCCCCAATCAGAGATGTGAATGTCATCACCATCTGCAGCTTGCCTTCCAATTGTAAGTTCTGATGAACTCCAATGTGTTGGCCTCCTCACTTCCTTTAGTACTCGAGTGACCAGGAACCCTGACCAAGGAAACTGTTGTTTTTACCTACTTCATTAAGTTTTCTTCAGAACTCCCACATTAGCTTAGACGGGATAACATGGGAGCTCAGAGCTTTAATAGAACCTTGATTGTCAGAATGGATTGCTATATCACACCTTTGATAGTTTCTTTCTAGATTCATTTCCACGCTTTTTTCGATTGCTAGTATTTCTGCCTGAAAGACGATCGCATAGGAGCCTATCGATACTGAGAAATTGGTGCCTGTCCCATATAATCCAGCGCGAGACTTCTATTGGATTTTGAACCATCTGTGAACCATTAAATGGCATTTTTTTAAGAACTTGGGTGACGGATTCCCTGTCCCAGTCTTTCTTCCTACTTAGTACATAGTGAAGTTCTTTTCAATGCTTACTTTCTTAATTATTTCGCCACTAGGAAGATTACCTGATGAAATATACCCGGTAAAAGAGGACCAGGCTTGCTGGTTTTCAATACTCTCATTACCTGTTCCTTTTCCAGATATTCTGAGAATAGCGTCATGGGCTATTTTGTTTTATCACAAAGTGAATGAGTGTAAGATTTGTGATAATCTCAAGTGCCCTGGTAGGGCATGTTCCCATAGCTCTAGTGACACACACACATGCAAGCCTTTGTATTTTTTCGAGGGTTTCCCCAGTAGTATTCTGACTAATTTTTGTATACCAGACTACTGCCCCATACATTGCAGTCCCAAGTCTTACCGGCTTGATTTCTGCACGCCATTAGAGCCTTTATTGCTTTACTAACAGTGATTTCAACATGCACTCATTCCACAGAAGTTAACTAGTGTTACTCCTAGATATTTAACTTCAGACTTCCATTCTATAATATCTCCGTTCAAAAAGAAGGATCTCACAGCTGGAAGTTTCCTTCTCTGAGTTAATGGAATGACAGTGGTTTCTGGATACTTTGAAAGGTATACTCATTATTAAATTGTTCCTGCCTGGGTTTTCTCTCCCAAACTCTGAAAAATATCTAAAATAATACCGAAAAGCACACAAAAATCATCATATCACATAATGAACTAGGAATCAGAAATATGCTGACAAGAATGTATCTATTGCTTTATAGAATTCTGACAATAATAACACCTTAAATAAGTAATGAACAAATATACATATACATAATAATAAAAAAAAAATACATATTTCTTCCAGAATTCGGCAAAGTATGAAATTGATGGTCTTCCGCATGGAATTTCTTTTTTGATATCCAACCATTTTCCAATCTTTGTTTATAACTTGTGAAGATGGTTCCTGAATCCTTTAATCAAGTTTTCTTGTAATATATTTCAAAAATTCTCAAACTAGTTTGTCTGTCAACCTGTGTCATGTGATGTTAGACATTGACATGAACTCGAACATAGAGATATATGAAAGACATCACAGAACACTAAGAATAATGATCTATGGAAACACGTCATGATGATTTATATTCTTTCAACAAAAACTGTTGAGAATTTGTTTAGTTGAATGTAATAACAGTGGACCAGTTGACTCCCGATTTTTGAAATATTTTGAAATTTCGGCAATATCTTCACCAATGTAGAGCCGAAGGTGCTCAAATCTAGAATATTACTGTATAATAAGGTTTTGAAGGCTTTCGTAGAATTTCAACGATATCTGACGGATTGTTTTTTTAAATCTGTTTTTTAAAATTATGCAGCCATGTGATCCTCAAGTCTTCCTGTCGGTATTTTTCAACTAATGACCGTGCTTTGTTTCGATCAGTTTCGATTTTTCAAGTTATTGGAAAAACAAAAGGGCTATAATTCTGGAACCACTCGGTGGATTTGGCCCATTAACAAACATAGTTGGCGCATTTGGACTACATAGCTACCCTGAAAATTTCCACTCTCTACCTCATTGCGTTCGAGCGTAATCGTGCTGACGGTCGGCCGGACAGAATCAATTCTACCTCGGATTCTTGATCAGTGAGTGAACAAATCGTTTAAGAACATTCTCGGCCAAATATTCGAAAATTTCAGACAATTGGACGAATTGATAGGCACTCTGTTCATAGAACAGCGCGCCAAAAATCAGTTTAATCATTCGATCATTACAAATGAGCGAGCAAAAACTCTTCTTTTCCCGATTTTTGCGCGTATGTTATGGGAAACATCGCGTTATCATTTTGCCCAAATGTGAAATTTAATTCTGTGGTGCCGTCCGACCGTCCAGCCGTTGCCACGATAACTTGAGAATGGAAAGAGCTACCGACTTGAAATTTTCAGGGTAGGTGGCGCATCCCAATACGACGGACAAGTTCGTTAATGGGTTTAATCGGCCCAATGGTTTCCGAGTAATAATTTTGTTTTCAACCAAAATAAATCCGATCGAATTTAAACTTGGTGAATAGTTGTAGAATGTAAACCTAAGCACGTTTGTGAAATTTTGTGAGAATTGTGTCACTAGAAAATTTTATAAAAATTAATGAAAAATATTATTTATGACACGATAACCTGAGAATGGAAGGAGATAGCGGCTTGAAATTTCAGGTTAGGTTGTGCATCTGAATGCGACATTTGAATTTGTCTATAGGTATAATAGGCCAAACGGTTTTGGAATTATACCCATCTGAAATTTGGTTTTTATTTCCTCAATAACTCGAAAAATACGAAACCGATATAATTCAAACATGGTTATTAGTTGTAGAATGCCAACGCGAAAATTCTTGCGGAATTCCGTGAGGATGGTACATATAACTAGAAAATTTCAAAAAAATTATTGATAATAATTGAAAAATATTCTATATATCATAAACTATTCGTCCGGCATTGAAGAAATTTTGGAAGAGCCTTCAGAACCTAACTCTACTGCAGAGTTCCAAGTTTGAACACGATCGGATCCATATTATTGGAGAACCGAGCAGCCTTTTGTGAGTTCGGTAGCTGGATGCGAATCGTCGTATTATGTTGTCAGTGGTCGTATTTTTGCGAGAACCTTCAAAAACATGAATGTCATGATGACATATTATTGTGCTTGGGAAAATCGTGTTATTTCATCACAAATCTATGGGATATGATAGCCCTACATTAGCGGTCAGACCTGGTTTTAAAAGAGATCCTCCTCAGGAGGAGGCAACTAAATATTGAAGGGATTTCTATGAATAATAGTGAATATCTTTGAGAAATAGAGCAGGCGATTCTTCTTCAAGGGATCCATGTGCCTTCAGAGGAGTATATTTGTGAGACTTTTGAAACGTTATGTATTATTTTTAATATGATATCGCTGAAATTTTGCTGAAGGCTTCAAAACTTAACTTTAAATTAACCACACTTTCTGATCTTGTAAGGTGACAGGCTCATTTGTGGATATCAAATCTCGTGATGGGTAGAGAGGAATTTTAGGCCAGTTTTTCTATCACTAATGAGAATATATCTTCATGTTTCACCTCTTCACCTTTAGATCTATCAAAGGGCATTTATTGGTTAAGAATAAGTAATTGAATATTGCTGGAATTCAATTGAATTTCATTCAATATGTTAGTAACTAAACTTATAATTTTCTTTACTTTGATTATTTAAATATGACATTAATTCCAGTAATATTATTCAAGAATAATTTTGTATTCTTCTCCTAAAGAAGAATTGAAGGTAGACAATAATGTGTTAATTTTTTCATCATTGCTTTCCATCCTGACTTCACGAAAAAAAAATTGGTTCAAGCACTGACGTAAAGTCAGGAGCTTTTGCGCGTATGCTCTATTGTCCATTCTCCTGTATTGGACACTTCTAATCGAATTTACCATGGTGAATTCTATTATCTATTCTCCTGTATTGGACAGCCTTAATCGAATTAACCATGGTAAATTCGATTAAGAGTGTCCAATACAGGAGAACAGACAATAGAATTCACCATGGTAAATTCGATTAAGAGTGTTCAATACAGGAGAATGGACAATAGAACATACGCGCAAAAGCTCCTGACTTCACGAAAAAAAAATTGGTTCAAGCACTGACGTGAAGTCAGGCGCTTTTGCGCGTATGTTCTATTGTCCATTCTCCTGTATTGAACACCCGTAATCGAATTTACCATGGTGAATTCTATTGTCTGTTCTCCTGTATTGGACTCTCTTAATCGAATTTACCATGGTGAATTCGATTAAGGCTGTCCGATCCAGGAGAATAGATAATATAATTCACCATGGTAAATTCGATTAAAAGTGTCCAATACAGGAGAATGGATAATAGAACATACGCGCAAAAGCTCCTGACTTCACGTCAGTGCTTGAACCAGTTTTTTCCTTGTAGACCTGTATCAGTGAATCAAGAAGAAGATAAATTTTTATATTTTGAGGTACCGCATATAAAAGTGGCTAAACATCCATATAGACCTGTTCAATGGGTAGGAAAACATTTTTATCTGACTCGTTACGGACTGAAAGTATAACATTCGGAGGTCGTGTCTTCCAGTCCAGGAAAACTGCTTGACATAAAAGTGAATTAGATGCCGTGCGAAATTGGACGATCGGATATCCTAATTCCTTGGCTCAACCGTAAAAGACAAGATTTATGTTGCCAAATTTGCTCATATTTTCCTTTTGTTCAGACTCCGTGTAATGTTTGGAAGTTATTGTTCGAGGGAGGCGTAAAGGCAGTACAAAGCGGCGCTAAACCGTTATTTTATGTTAACGAATATCACTGCTTCGCAGTAGCAGCCCTTAAATATACCGCACTGTGGGTTGAACTGATTTACGACATTTTGGTTCATTATTTGCTGAAATAATAAACATTGTAATCGTGCATCCAAAATTGTTTCCAATTCCCCCTGAATTTATTGCAGTTCAGGTATTGAAGTGGGTGCAATGAATTCAACAATGAAATAAAAAATTGGAAGAGCACAGACGTGAGCTAGGTCAATCTGCTTTGGCGCGTCTGTTCAAATTCATAGCCGGAGCGGTCATAGAATGAGATATGGATTTATAAATTCATCAAATTATTGGATGAAGGATTTCCATTTGAATATTACCGTTTTATTGTATATTTAGAAATTTGACTCAAATATCAGAAGAAATTTACACATTATTCCATGATACCGTCTGCCCATCTGTCGAAAGCTAAGAAATCTTACAATGACATTTATTCAATTCAGATATGGTATTCAAAATAATAATGATATATTTAGTGAAATAACTAACATGTGGTAAACGGGAATTATGATCCTCTGATCCCATCATGATTATGATTATACATACCCTCCCAAGTCTTCCCCATGGAGATACCTCAGAAGCTCCTAGGAGCTTGTGCGACTAAGGAGAGTCAGTTGTGTTCTTAGTCAAGTTTGTTACCCTATCCTTATGCCAGCTTAAACACAGCACTGTTGATTTATGACCCGACAGTGAATGGTGTCCACCATCCTCTGGGTAGATCTCCGGCTCGTTTTATCCACTTAGCTTGAGCCCCTCATCATTCAATTAAATTGGATAACGTGAAAACGTGCGGCAAAGACTACTGACTTCACGTCAGTATTTTTTTATATCTTTTCAAGGTCCTTTAACAGATCTGTCTATCGATACAGTCTGGCTATTAGTTTTACCCTAGATCGAAATAAAAAAAATGCGGTTATGGGAACCCCTTGGGAACGCAATTGCTTACGCCTATTCTCCAAATCTGAACGTAATTTAATGTAGATCTTCCAAATATAGTTATTTATGAGTTGGCCCCAGGGCCACGATACATACAATTCAACTTGGAAACAACGGTATTTCCTCGAAACTGACTTGTCCGTTCACAGAATTGCCTCGAATTTTCTTTTAAAACCTCACAATTTCGTCTCAGCAACAAATACACTCCCAACATAACCCATGCAATACATAAACAGTCACTTCTCAGTTGCGCATGCGCAACCCACTTGCGGCACAAAGTCCTCTCAAAATCACACAAAACTCTGATTCTTCAACACCATTGGTTTAGGTTAGGAGATATAGCAGCTTCAATCCACGCATGGATGGACACTCCCAAGGGAATTATATGGAGGAATAGCATCCTGCACCTCCAAACCTCAATCCTCTCAGACGAAACCTCCGGCAGTTAAATCACTTCTCTTCTGCTCATGCGTATAACGTAAATTCATGTAAGGGGTAACATGAATTTCAAAGTTAGTCCCAGGACCACGATACGGACACTCCAATTCGGAAATAACGCTATTTTACGCAAACTGACCTGCCGTGCACATGACCCAGGACCGATAGACTAAAATCACTCCCAATATAACTCATACAACCCTAAAACAGTCACTTCTCCTCTGCGCATGCGCAATTCACTTGTGGCTGAAAGTTCTCTCAAAATCACACACCTCACAAAAAAATTCGATTCTCCAAAACTAGTGGTTAAGGAGATATCGCATCTTGAATCCACGCATGCGCAGACCCTTACCAGGGGATTCTATGGAGAAATAGCATCCTCCACCCCAAAACCCCCTTCCTCTCAGACGAAAACTCCAGCAGTTAAATAATTGCTCGTCTGCTTATGCGAATAACAAAAATTGCCAAAAGAGGCAGTTACACCTCCACCCACAGTCGTACACCGTTCACGCATTAATTCAATTGCCACGATAGTTACTCGTCCTAATTTATTCAGTTGCCCTCGTAAATATCGCATTGATTCAGATTAAACACGCAAAAAATACGTCGAAATATGTTTACCAGATGTTATATATTCCACGTACGAATTGGAACTGAAATAATTTGTCCAGTTTGGAAGTTCAAAATTATTAATTTTTTTTTAGGCCCCTAGTGGTCTGTTCTCAGTTAAACTTTGCACACATCAAGAGGCCGTCATTAGTCACCGATGTGCCAAAATTGAACTCAATCCGATATTTGGTTTCGGAATTTGAAGCAAATTATTCCGCTAATAGTTAAACATTTTTTGAATATTTTCTACTCATGCTATCACCACGAAATTTTGCACAAGTACTTTCGCGTACTGAGCATCTAACTACCGATCTTCAATTCAATCAGATCAGTATTTTTCGAGTTATGGTGAAAAAAAAATTCAATTTCAATTTAAAATATTTTACATTTTTGTTTCTGGTTTATAGCCATCCGATCAATACAAAACTTCGCATGCATATAAAAGTCATCATACTACAATTTGATGCTGAGTTTCAGACTTGTCCGAGGTATTTACGCTACAAAACTACTCCGCAAATTTCAACGCTCTAACTCATTCCATTCGAGAGTTCTTGTGCTAACCAGATCAGACCAGACGGACAGAATTAAATTTGACCCCGGATTATTCATCAGTGAGTCGAACTGAAACGTTTGAGACCATTTTTGGAAAAAAATTTGAAAAATACAGACATTGTGGCAGAATAATAGCATGCTGTTCCTTGCGGAAAACACGCGCAAAACCGAAAAAGAGAACATTTTTGCTACGCGAATCGATCCCCGAAGCTTGAGCTATGAACCAGTATGTTAGTCTGATAGGCCAAGCTGTGTGTGTACAGATATAATGTAAAAGGATGGTTTTGAACAACTGTCAGTACTTATTTTCGATGAGTTTTCACCCTTTTGTAATTTTATTAAATTATCATCTTGTTACATAATATTCGACAGTTTTCATCCCTCATCTTCACTTATTGCCATATTTCCCGTTCGAAAACAGTCCGAATCGGAATATTGCGCGATCTACAAGAACACATGAAAGACAGATTTGTGAATAATAATACAGGGTCTTTCACGAGGAACCTCGCCCATATTTATACGGGAAACTACTGAACGTATTTTCATGAAATTCAGCACTTATAAGTATTTCACGATGCTGATGAAATCTAAAATATTTTCAAGGCATGAGCACCTCCGGTTTTTCCGGAAATGACGTCAACTTCCGTTTTTCAAATTAGAACACCATTTTTTTATTGCAGAAATAGATTCCTTAGAAAATTTCAAGTTATTTTGATGTAACAATTTTCAGTTTTGGTTGGAAAATTCTCTCTGAGCGGGAAAATTCGAAAAAAAAATCGAAAATAGAGCTCCGCTGAAACAAGAATAACTTCGAGGTTTATGGAAGGAAAATTTTCATTTTTGGGATTTTTCAAGATGTAAGATTGATGTATCCACTTCAAAAATCGAAATCGCGATTTATGATACAGGGGGTGAAAAAATCGCTTTCAAAGTTAGGGATGACAAAATTGTGAAAAATCAATTTTTTCAAATTAGAACCCCATTTTTTATGGCAGATATTGAATCTACGTTAAAAAATAATGTGAGTGTATGCATCACACCCTTGCCCTAAAATGGATATTTTCTGAGTTATTCACAAAAAACTGTTTTTCGTCTTGAATTTTCAGCTATTTCTTTTCCCTTCACGCCAAAAAGATGAAATTTTCAGGAACTGTTATTTGAACCATGCTGTAGATTTTTCACCCCTTCTTGAAACCGACTTCATGTTACTATTAGGAGAACCATGGCAAACTCTCTCAGTTATAACTAGAGAAGATGCTCAAAGTTTTGACCGTTAATTTCTAGAAATTTATGTATACGTCTCAGGAATGCTTCGTGCGTTGCTCTTCTTATTTCATCGGGAGGAAGAGATCTGCAAAAGTGTTTAAAAACCAAATTGAGTTTCAAAACTATGAATCTAAAAATCTAAACAAACCTGAACGCATTTCTGACTCGTTCTATGCAGTCCTCTTTATCAGTCAGGGGAGTTGAGTAGACAATATTTTTTATCCTACTCCAAACATATTAGTGTAAAGGAGTTAAATCGGGAGAACGTGGTGGCCAAAGATGTGGACCATTGTTCGCCAACCATCGATCTTCAAATAGCCTGTAGAGGATATTTGACACATTGAGTGAATTGTGTGGAGGCGCGCCATCTTGTTGATACCATAAGTCATTATGGTTCTGTACTAGCGGCTCAATTATTTGAGTCAATATGTCAGAATATCTATCTCCTAAGGGAGAACATTCTTTAAATAATGCAAACATGTGTAGTGTTCTATCTTACCAGTTAAAGTCCCATCATAAATGTGAACATCGAGAATTGCATTATTTTTGATGGCGCAAAAAACATTGAAACTCCAGGTCTCTTGAAAGTTCCATTGTCTGAAGTGGTGGTTGTTCTCTTCATCCCAATAATGACTGTTATGCCTATTGAAAGAACCATTCTTTGTGAATTTAGATTCATCTGTCCAAATTATACAGTCCAAAAAGTTTTCATTCTCTTGAAATCGAATCATCATAGCTTCGCAAAACTCTGTTCTCCTGACGAAATCAGTTTCCTTCAAATGCTGTACCCTATTGAATTTATATGGGTGCATTTTATGTTTTTTTAATATTCTCCAAACACTCGATTGAGATAATCCCAGATCAATCTCGGCATCTTTGAGAGAATTTTGAGGATTCACACGAAAATATGCAAGAACTGTAATTTCGTTGTTCTCATCTTCTACTACACTTTTTGCTCTGTGTATAGTTTTCTTAACGAAAGATCCGACATTTCTCAAGTTTGTCATGGTTCTGTTAATGGTATCTCTCGTTGGTCTGGGTCAGTCAGGAAACCTCTCAATGAACAGTCGAATCGTTCTATCTACAACTTTATTACATTCTCCATGAAGTAGAATGAGATTTAAATAATCTTCATTGGTAAAATTAGGCATAGTGATCGATTTTATAACTTAATACGAATTATCACCAAATTAATAGTAAACACAAAATGCTACTGAATAAAGAGGAATTTGGCAGATGTAATTAATGATATCTATCATTAAAAAAAAAGAATGTAAAACATGGTAAGTTTTTGCATATGGTTCATGAGGAATTATTTATTTATCACTGGAGAGAAAACCGATGGCCGATTAGTTGAAATAAAGAGGTTTCCGATACAAATTCGAATCAAAATTCGCCATCTATTTAGGAACAACCTGTAACTTTTTTCTCTTGCATATTAGGGTAGTAAAATCTAAAACATGGTTTAAGTAACAGTTCCTGAAAATTTCATCTTTTTGGCGTGAAGGGAAAAGAAATGGCTGAAAATTCAAGACGAAAAACAGTTTTTTGTGAATAACTCAGAAAATATCCACTTTAGGGTAAGGGTGTGATGCATTACACTCACATTATTTTTTAACGTAGATTCAATATCTGCCATAAAAAAATGGGGTTCTAATTTGAAAAAATTTATTTTTCACGATTTTGTCATCCCTAACTTTGAAAGCGATTTTTTCACCCCCTGTATCATGAATCGCGATTTCGATTTTTAAAGTGGATACATCAATCTTACATCTTGAAAAATCCCAAAAATGAAAATTTTCCATCCAAAAACCTCGAAGTTATTCTTGTTTCAGCGGAGCTCTATTTTCGATTTTTTTTTCGAATTTTCCCGCTCAGAGAGAATTTTCCAACCAAAACTGAAAAATGAACCATCAAAATAACTTGAAATTTTCTAAGGAATCTATTTCTGCAATGAAAAAATGGTGTTCTAATTTGAAAAACGGAAGTTGACGTCATTTCCGGAAAAACCGGAGGTGCTCATGCCTTGAAAATATATTAGATTTCATCAGCATCGTAAAGTACTTATTAGTGCTGAATTTCATGAAAATACGTTCAGTAGTTTCCCGTATAAATATGGGTGAGGTTCCTCGTGAAAGACCCTGTATACGATCTATGGAAAGCACAAAATATACTCCTTACTCGCTCAAGCTCTTCGAGAGCTTTTGAGGGGTCTCCTTTGGGACGACCTAGCAGGATCAGTATAATAATATACAATAACAGTAGCAATAATTCATGAAATAATTTACAGCCTCGTTGAACTGTTGAAAACTTATTTTGTCGGATGTAATCCTGTTGACCGAAACATCTCGATCGTTGGAATATTTCGATATTTCGGCAATATCTTCACCAATATAGATCGAGTTCAAATCTAGAACTCTGCTGTAAAATAATGGTTTGAAGGCTCTCACAGAATTCCAACGATATCTGTCGGATATGGAGGACTTGAACTCAATTTTAAATTGGTGTTCTGATTGGCTGCTACCACTGAATGTAGAGACGTAGATGTAGAGTCGTTGACCAGAACTTGTTGGAGGGTGTGCAGCTTCGCGCTACTAGAATGTAATTTCGTGGCAGTCGACCGGACTATTCTCATGCGGCCCATACACAAACATGCTTCTTTTTCGGCATTTTTGCAGCTAGCGAATCCGCTAGCAACCAAAACGCCCAAAAGTCGCTCGAAAAACGCCTGTGTATGTGTATCCGCTGCCACGCTGGCGATTCACCGAGCACCACGAAACGCCGGACGCCAAGATCAGACTTGTTTGATTTTAGCGTCGGGATAGTCGGCAAAACGTTTGAAAATCGCTTGTGTGTGTGTGCGAACGTCGACAATGGCTGAAAATCGACGCTTTGCAGAGTCAGAGGAGTTTATTTCATCTTTCATCGAACTATTTAAAAAGAAAAAGTGTTTATGGATGATTAAAGCCAAATAATATTCCAAAAGAATTTTAAAGAATAAAACTGACGAAGAATTATTAGCTTCATGTAAAGAACACAATAATGGATGCGATAATGATTTCGTGAAAAAAAAAATAAAAATCCTCCGAGATTCATTCAGAAAAGAATATAAAAAAGTTCAAACGTAGCGTAACAATAAGTTTCTCTTCTATACTAATAGCTCTTCTCATATTATGTATCCTGTTTTTTTAGCAGTGGAGTGACTTCATGCAATAATAATTTAAAAGTGTCCTCATCCATTCGTAGATAGTTTATATATTCGTCCGGAGGTAATTTTAATTCATTTAACAGATTTATATGGGATAAGGTATCTTTTTGTTGCTCTTGTTCCTCGGAACAAAGTGCTTATCAATTTGCCCAAATGTCTGTAATTTTCGAATTTTTCGATGAAAATGGTCTTAATCGATTTGGTTCGACTCACTGATCAAGAATCCGTGGTCGAAATTCATTCTGGCCACAGGGATTGAACCAATTTTTTTAGCAACCAATCTTTAACCCATATTCGACGTCTTTTGGATTCCCCCTTTTCACTTATTAAGATTATGGCACTGGCTTTTTTTTCGCTTGAGCGACAGTTTTAAACCTCTCTCCACAGCGAATGACGAGCTACTGAGGCGCTTGTGTGTTGTGTGTGGTTATAATTCCACGAGCGTCTAGGACGCTCGTAAAACGCCAGCTACCAGAACGCCGAAAAAGTAGCATGTGAATGAGCCGCATCAGAGATTACGGGGGGACCTCACTACTTTCCAGCAGCGTCGACTTCGGGGTGATTTAATAATGGCTTTTAGCATAGGTTCAATTATGCCAATCTAAATTATCTCTTCACTAGGAATTCTAATGAACGTTTGCGTGGTCATGCAATGAAGTTGGCAGAGGAGAAATTCAGGACAAAACAGAGACAGTTTTTTGTGTCGAATCCAATTTTCGATATGCGGAACGGTCTGAGCAGGAGGTTATCAGTGTTCCGTCGGTGAAGATCATCAAAAATAGACTTGATGAGGTGCATAATTAACGTTTCAATTTTTTTCCTTTTGTTTTGCCTTGTTCCAATTAATTGATGTGTTCGCACTCGAGAATACTTTGTATAATTTTTTTTTCTGGGCTGAATACGACTAAGTTCTCAGCCTTTATTTATGTATAATAATAATAATGATAATAATAATTTCTGAGATACAGAATGTTTTAAAATATTTTTTAAAATTGTTCAGTCATGCGATCCTCACTTGCATAAATCTTCGTGTCGGTATTTTTCAACTATCTACCGCGCTTTAATTCGATCAGATCAGTATTTTTCTAGTTATTGGGAAAAAAGATTTAGATGCCTATAACTCTGAAATCACTCGGTGGATTTTGCCATTAAAGAACTTAACCGGTGCATTTGGACTCCAAACCTACTCTGAAAATTCAACTCTATAACTCTAACTCATTGCGTTCGAGCGTAATCGTGTTGACGGCCGGACGGCATTTGGACGAATTGATAGGCACTCTGTTCACATGATCAGCGCACCAAAAAATATAGAGAATGTTCAAAATGATCCCACTCCGGTCCTGATTTTTTGAAATTCAGAAATGGTAAATGAGGGTGGTCGAAATAGGTGGTATAACAAATGCAAACATTGAGATCTGTCAGTTGATTTTTTTGCCTACTTCAAAAGATGTTTTTGATTAATTTTATTTCCGTCATGCGCCGAAATAATTCATGATCAGAAGTCCTTCATTTATAATTTGTTGAATGAACCTCAAAATTCCATAGATAATTATGTTTTCGTGTTCAATGATTGTTGAAGTTGTATAGTTACTAGTGGAATGTTAAATTGGAGTTTCCGTATGGATACTCGTGGCTATAATAAATTGGCATCTCATTCCCTTTTTATGTATTGTGAAATGAGAGAAATTGTTCGGTTTCAGATTTAGATTAATCGTTTTTCCGCAAAATGATGTAAGAGTGTGACAAATGTTTTCACGCTATTTGATTCCGTTGATTTAAAGTGAAGATAAAAGGTAAAAGAAAATGAAATTTCAATGGTGCGTGAAGCGGTCTCAATATCGAGATTATCGAACAAAAAACTTGATAAAGGCACTGACGTAAATTCAATAGCTTTTGCGCGTATGTTCCATTGCCTATTCACGCCTCATACGAAGTCGATCAAGCTGAAATTCGGTAGTCGATTTTAAAATGACAACTCGAAGTTATGTGTGGAATTTCAGCTGATTCTAGGGCTTCACGCGAGAGCGAGATTTTTCTCGTCTCGTAAAAGCGAGACGTTTTCAGCAATATTATAGGCGATACCGAGACCACATACAGCGCAACACGAGAGTCTCGTTTTTGGTCTCGTTAAATTTTTTGCTGAAGTTTTATATACGACTCGACTTTTTTCAACACCCACAGAAAACAGTTGAATATGAACAGTTTCCACTTACCAATATATTTTGTCTATTTTATGCATCGATCGTTCGAGAAATACACGATTTTTTAGAAGATTATTAATTCGTTATGACCTTGCAATAATTGAGATCATTTTTCAGGAAAAAAATAGGATTCACAACCATAAAAAAGGATGCCATTATGAATTCAATACTTAACGGACAACTTTTATTGCCCTTAAATCCCAATGCTTTGAAAATTTGGTCTTTATCTGAACATCTGGAGAAATTTATTTTCTTGTGCTCCTTGTAGTGAAGATGTAAACAATTATTGTATACATCTGTGGAACTACGTATAATAAATGAAGCTATTCAATGTTTCGAAAAGTGTTATGAGGAATACGCCAAGAACACCCTCAATGATATACCCACTGGGAAGGTATTCTTTGAAAACTATACCAAATTGTTCAATTCTATTAAAAAATGTATCGATATCGATAGCCTATTTAGAACATCAACAAAACTTTCGAAATATTGGAAAGCTGAGTGTGAAGAATAGTTGCTGTTAGAAAGAGCAAATAGGAATCAAAATATTTTACAGTGGTGGAGAGTGATGAAAAAGTTCTTCCTACACTTTCCTAGATGGCCTACGATTTATTAATGGCTACATCCGTACCTGTTGAAAGATTATTTTCCACAGCAGGTATGATCATGGCAAAAACACGTACCTACATCATTGAAAAATGATGTGATACAAGCGTGATTATGTTTGAATTGCTCATCGAGTAATTTAAAAGTTGGAATTATCAGTGTTTAAAATAAAAAAAAAATGGTTCAAGCACTGACATGAAGTCAGGAGCTTTTGCGCGTATGTTCCATTATCCTGTATTGGACACTTTTAATCGAATTTACCATGGCGAATTCTATTGTTTATTCTCCTGTATTGGACAGCCTTAATCGAATTCACCATGGTAAATTCGATAAAGAGTGTCCAATACAGGAGAACAGACAATAGAATTCACCATGGTAAATTCGATTGAGAGTGTTCAATACAGGAGAATGGACAATAGAACATACGCGCAAAAGCTCCTGACTTCACGTCAGTGCTTGAAACAATTTTCAGGAGCTTTTGCGCGTATGTTCTATTGACCATTCTCCTGTATTGAACACTCTTAATCGAATTTACCATGGTGAATTCTATTGTCTGTTCTCCTGTATTGGACACTCTTAATCGAATTTACCATGGTGAATTCGCTTATATATTATAATATTTATTATCGTTATTCAGAATTAAGCGAGACGAGACGAGACAACTGATAACGAGACGAGAACGAGACTTAAACGAGACCTAATTTTTTGGGAATTGTCGAGAGCAAGACGAGATTTTTTTACTCTCGCCTACTCTCGTCTCGTGTGAAGCCCTAGCTATTTCTGAAGCATAGTTTCTGAATATAGAATTTATGAAGAAATATTTTTTCAAATTTTTTCTATACCTTTTCAAGTTTAATTTCGGAAAAAGTAAAACCAATTTTGGAAAAAGTATAAGCAATTTCGGAAATACTGAACACAGTTTACACTACCACTACACCAACACTAACACATTCATCTTACGCGCGTTTCGATAACCAAATTATCTTCAGAGACTGAAGGTAAACGAGCGTTAGATAGTACCTCGATAACTTTCGATAGAAAAGAGATAGGGACTTTTCAGGGTAGGTTGCGCATCCGAATGGAAGATTCAAGTTCGTTGTTGGGCATTATCGGTCCAACGGTTTCGGAGTTATACCCATCTGGAATATTATTTTCACGATAACTCAAAAAATACAGACCCCATCGAATTGAAGCTTGGTAACTAGTTGTAGAATATCGACATAAAGACGTGTGTGAAATCTTGTGAGGACAATACTACTAGAAAATTTTAAAAAAATCAGGAAAAAATATTTTATGTCTCACGATAACTTGAGAACGGGAAGAGATAGCGACTTGCAATTTTCATGGTAGGCTATGCATTCGAATGGGACATTTATGTTCGGCCTTCTTGCTTTGGAGTTATACTCATCTGAAATTTTGTTATTTCCTCTATAACTCAAAATATACAAATCCGATCCAATTAAAACTCGCTGATTACTCGTAGAATGCCGACACTTCAATTTTAGCAGAACTTCGTGAATATCGTATCCTGGGGCTACTTGAGGCGTAAGTTTTTTCGTATTTCAATTCCAATAGAATACAAATGTGAGGATCAAAAATTCTGTGATCATTGACGATTCTCTTGTTATACTGAAGACTGTCATTAAAATGGTATGAAATGTATTCATAATTCATATATTATAAAAGATGAGAAAACGGTATTTATCGATGCTAAATTCGGCAATAGAAAATGCCCACAAAAGCTCCTGACTTCACGTAGTGCTTGAACCATTTTTTGCGCGTATGTTCAGGGAAAGATCGCGCTATCATTTTGCCCAAATGTCTGTAATTTTCGAATTTTTCGCCGAAAATGGTCTCAAACGATTAGGTTCAACTCGCTGATGAAGAATTCGAGGTCAAATTTGATTCTGTCCGGCCGGCTGTCGGGCCGTCCGGCCGTTGCCACGATAACATGAGAATGAAAAGAGATAGCGACTTGAAATTTTCAGGGTAGGTGGCGCGTCCCATTACGACGGACAAGTTCGTTAATGAGCATAATCGTCCCAGCGGTTTCCGAGTAATAATTATGTTTCCAACCAATAAAAATCGAATTGTAAGTTGGTGAGTAGTTGTAGAATACAAACCTAAGGCCGTTTGTGACATGTTGTGAGAATCGTATCACTAGAAAATAAAAAAAAATTATTAAAAAATTTGATTTATATCACGATAACCTGAAAAAGAAAAGAGATAGTGACTTGCAATTTTTAGGTTAGGTTGTGCATCTGCAAGCGACATTTGAGATTGTTAATAGGCATAATCGGCCATCGTCCGACATCGCAGAAATGGCGAGAGCCTTCAGAACCTAACCCTACAACCAAGTTCCAAGTTTGAACACGATCGGATCTATAATGTTGGCGATCCCAGCAGCCTTGTGTGAGTTCAGTAGCTGGATGGATAACCGTTGCCTCGATAATTTCCGAACGGAAGGATATAGGGACTTGCAATTTTCAGCGTAGGTTGCCCATCCGAATGGGAGGGTTAAGTTCGTTTTTGAGCATAATCGGTTTCGGAGCTTTACCCACCTAGAATATTATTTCCTCGATAACTCAAACAAAAATAGACTCGATCGAATTGAAGCTTGGTAACTAGTTGTAGAATATAGACATAAAGACGTGCCTAAAATTTTGTGAGAACAGTACACCTAAAAAATTTTGAAAATATTAGGAAAAAAAAATGTTTCAAGCACTGATGTGAAGTCAGGGGTTTTTGCGCGTATGTTCTATTGTCCATTCTCCTGTATTTGATTATGGATGTCCAATACAGGAGAATGGACAATATAACGCACGAACAGAAGCTTCTGACTTCACTTCATTGCTTGAACCAATTTTTCTACTCAGTTTTAAAAATGGGATATAACCCGAAACAGATTATCTCAAGAACATAGTTTTTGCGCGTATGTTCTGGGGAACATCGCGTTATAGTTTTGCCCAAATGTCTGTTACTTTCGAATTTTTTGAAAAAAATGGTCTCAAACGATTAAGTTCGACTCCCCAATGAAGAATTCGAGGTCAAATTTGATTCTGTCCGGCCGGCCGGCCGTACGGCCGTCCGGCCGTCCGTTGCCACGATAACTTGAGAACGAAAAGAGCTAGCGACTTGAAATATTCAGGGTAGGTGGCGCATCCCAATACGACGGACAAGTTCGTTAATGGGCATAATCGGCCCAGTGGTTTCCGAGTAATAATTTTGTTTTCAACCAATATAAATCCGATCAAATTGAAACTTGGTGGGTAGTTGTAGAATATGAACCTAAGCACGTTTGTGAAATTTTGTGCGAATCGTATGGCTAGAAAATTCCAAAAAAATTATTAAAAAATATTTTTGTTGTCACGATAACTTGAGAACGGAATGAGATGGCGGCTTGAAATTTTCAGGTTAGGATGTGCACCAGAACGTGACATTTCAGTTTGTTCATGAGCATAATCGGCCAAACGGTTTTAGAGTTATAGCCATCTGAAATTTGATTGTTATTTTCTCAATAACTCGAAAAATATAGAACCAATCCAATTCAAACTTAGTTATTAGTTGTAGAATGCCAACGCGAAAGTTCTTGCAAAATTTTGTGAGGATCGTATCACTAGAAAAATTTTAAGAAATCATTGAAAAAAAATTCTAGATATCAGAAACTATTCATCCGACATGGCTGACATTTTGCGAGAGCCTTCAGAACATAATTCTACTACCAAGTTCCAAGTTTGAATACCATAGGATCTATATATGTATATGAAATTTATTCCATTTTTTTATTAAATATTTAAAACTGTAATTAGTTCTTTGAAATACCATTGAATGAAGAAATTCTTGTAAGTTGACAAAATATCTTTATTTCAACAATAAAAATGCATCATTTTATTAAAATGAAGTTTGACTATCCAATCGCTTCTTTCCTTTATAATATTTTTACTGTAAGTCAGTATAGCTTAACTTTCAAAGTAAAGTCCTACAATATTAATTTAAATGATATTATAAATAAAAAAATTGGTTCAAGCACTGACGTGAAGTCAGAAGCTTTTGCGCGTATCTTCTATTGTCCATTCTTCTGTATTGGACACCCTTAATCGAATTTACCATGGTAAATTATGTTGTCCATTCTCCTGTATTGGACACTCTTACCCCAATACAGAAGAATGGACAATAGAACATACGCGCAAAAGCTTCTGACCTCACGTCAGTGCTTGAACCAATTTTTTATCGTAAAACCTAAGCCAAGTGTTTCTTTCCTTCAATAATTTTTCAAAATGTTTCTTGAAGTGATTAGCGAGAACTCAATATTTTTATTGATTTCCCAACATTATTCGTTCGTGAGCTCCACGTTGTTCACCTTGTTTAAATACGAAACTGTGATCTCCTTTTTGGAAAGCGTGATTTACGTGAAATCCAGTTGATTTAAGCACCAGTATGGAATAAGAATAAATTGATCCTCACTGCCCCTAAACTGAATACGTATTCGAGGGATGATTCACGGACAAAATGAATAGCTACAACATCGAATTGGATCCGAGTATTGAAATATCATAGAATTCCTTCGCTGATGTATGCGTCAACGCAAACCGTGTCTAATACCCTTATTACACTATGCCTTTTTCATGTCTATATTTGCGCCTATTTTCATGGCTATTTGTTGGCTGAATTTCCCTCCAAATGAGTGGCACTGTTATAAGTGTATTACACTATGCCTTTTTTGTGCCTATTTGTCAGCCTGACTGACTGCGCCTGAAATTTGGAAGAAATACGCATGCGCCCGGGGCTATTTTGTAGACTGTTTCAGGCTTGAAAATAAATAGAACTGGTTCTATTTGTTCTCCCTGAATCGTGGGGATATCAAGCTTTTTTGTCGAAATGTCATGTTTACCAACACAATATTCATCTGTCTGACTTGACGTTTTCTTAACATAACCTAGTTTATTCTATCCTTTGAATAGCAGCCTTCGTAAATTCAATAATAAATTTATGTTTATTACCCTGAGGACGTAAACTAACTAAACTTACGAAGGCAAGAAAATCAGTGATGGCTATCCCCGAGTGATATGAAGTTTTCGCCTAGTATCGCAAAGTACTTATTAATTTCATTTTTGGAGAAATGCTTTCTGGAATTAAAGTGTCTTTTTTCTGTATGTGAATTTGTACTCTATGTAGTAGCATATTAAAAGTTTCTTCAGACATTCTTAAAACACTATGGTATTGTTTTAAAAATAAACGAACAAAACAACAACTTGAGGTAAGTATGTCAATTTCTTCAATGTTTGCAGCTCTGAAATTACTGCCTGAAGCAAGCGCCAAAAAAGCGCGGTGTAATAGTGCCATTATCACACTGAGTTTCCCCCAATTGAGTGGCGCTATTGCACCACACTTTATGCGAGCTTGTTTCAGGCAGTAATTTCAGAGCTGCAAACATTGAAGAAATTGACATTTTACCTCAAGTTCTCGTTTTGTTCGTATATTTTTAAAACAATTCCATAGTGTTTTAAGAATGTCTGAAGAAACTTTTAATATGCTACTACATAGAGTGTAAATTCACTTACAGAAAAAAGACACTGTATTTCCAGAAAGCATTCCACCAAAACCGAAATTAATAACTACTTTGCGATACTTGGCTACTGGTGAAAACTTCATATCACTCGGCGATAGCCATCACAGATTATCTGGCATTCGCAAGTTTATTTATTTTACGTCCTCAGAGTAATAAACATAAATTTACTACTGAATTTACGCAGGTTGCGATTCAAAGGATAAAATAAACTAGTTTATGTTAAGACGTCAAGTCAGACACAAAAATATTGTATTGGTAGACATGACAATTCGACAAAAAGGCTTGAAATACCCACGATTCAGGGGGAACAAATAGAACCAGTTCTATTTATTTTCAAGCTTGAAACAGTCTACAAAATAGCCACGGGCGCATGCGTATTCCTTACAAATTTCAGGCGCAGTCAGTCAGGCTGACAAATAGGCACGAAAAAGGCATAGTGTAATAAGGGTATAATTCGTTTATTAATCGTCGGCGATAAAACAGGACCAATCGAATGGGCGGCAAAATAATAATGCGACCGCTCATATCCGGGCATTCATGCGATGTTAAACTCAACTGTTTCAACGTGGTCGAAAACTATAAATGGTGCAAACTTTGATGGACGATTCGAAAATGATCTAGAAACGAGGATAGGCGGTATTTTATGGCTATTGGTGGTCGTCGAGAATGGACTGAGTACTGTCAGAAGGTGACGATCGTCTTGTTAAAAGTTCCTCAAGATCTTGAGTGACGTTCGAAGCGTCTACCCCATGCTGGGAGGATATTAATATAAATGAATGGGACCTTGTTGCCGAATTGCAGATCTTTATTTGCCACCGAAACAAAATTAATTTTTATTCGCGACATTTAAATAATGTAGTGAATATACTGATAAAAATTGATTCAAGCATTGACGTGAAGGCAGGAGCTTTTGCGCGCATGTTCTATTGTCTATTAATCGCTATTGGACACTCTTGATCGACCGTTTTCTCCACTTTTATAACATATAAATACTTTTCGTACCATTTTAATGACATATTCCAGTAATGAGAGAATCGTCTAAGATCACAGAATTCTTAATTCTGACATAATTTATGTATTCTATGGGAATTGAAATTGGTTAAATATCTAATAATTTAACTGACCCATTCGGATGCGCAACCTATGCTGAACATTCTTAAAGTTATTGTGGCAACGGTCTCTCAGCGATATCGGACATATTGTTTCTGAGATATAGAATTTTTTCAAAATTTTCTATTATAACTCAAAAACCATTTGGCCGATTATGCCTTTTAAACAACATAAATGTCGCTTCGGATGCGCAGTCGACCCTAAAAATTGCAAGTAGCTCTCATTCGCCGTTCTCAAGTTATATTGTATTGTATTGTATTGTATATTGTATGTATATATATATATATATATATATATATATATATATATATATATATATATATATATATATATCTTGATACCGCGGGACAAATCGGGACCGAATGTACATATCGCACGGATCGTATATGTTGATAAAATTTACTGTTTGCAGGTGTACATTCCTATTCATTTTCCTATGTATATGGTAAAAACAGAAATATATTGCATTTTTTATTTTTATTATCCACCGGTACTTAGCAGGACCGGCAAAAATTCATACAGCGGTACATACGAGGACCGCTTTGTGATGTTTGATATTTCGAAACATAAATTGCCACAAGGATACTTACTGGGTCCTCTTTATGATATTACTTCCAGAAGATCTAAAACTTTATTTGTGTCTCTTGAACAAGGATAATATTGTTCAATGATCAATATGCGAATGGATATCTGTTAGTTATAAAATCGAGTATCACGGAAATGTAGGTTTAATAGAGAAGGATTATCATGATATTTCACAAAAAGAGCAGGAAAATAAGATGTTGTCAGTACTTGAAAACATGTGTTTCTGCTAATTATTGGCTTCCTCAGGGCAAGGCAACCAAGGAACCAAGGGAAAGATGGATGGAAAGTAAACGAAACTTATAGAGCCACTACTCAAGCGATTCATTTATTAAATACACATATCTTGGGGTAAATAGGGGGACTGCCAAGAACAAACACAAAGGTACAGAGGTGAACCGTTTTGTGAAGATTGATATTTCGAAACATACATTGCTTCATGAACATTTACTGGTACCTCGTTATGATCTTGCATTCTGAAGTTCTGAAACCGATTTGATTTTTCTTTTAAGAAAAAATAATGCCGGTACAGAGGGATTCGAGAGAATATTTAATTAAAATCGGTAATTTTTTTTACGTCTGGGGCTACTTTTAATCCATTCAACGTCGTGTTAAATAAAAATGGGTTCAAGCCCTGTGGACAGGAGCTTTCTGGCGCTCTAGTTCAAACTGACAAATTATATCTCCGAAAGTATTGGTTTCTCAGAGTTGGAAATTATATCAATGTATTCATATTATAGAACTGCATCATTGTGTGACAACGTTGAAATACGATTTATTATTGAAATTTTGAAAAATAATATCTCCGAGAGTATTAGCTTGTTAGAGTCAAAAATGATATCATTGGATTCTTATGGTAAAACTGCTTATTGGAAAAAATTTAATTTTGAATTTGTTTTGTAAAAAAAAATATTTTTTTTTGTTACTCCGAAACCATCTGTCCGATTTTGCCCTATAACCAACTTGGCTGAGATACTTATCTCCCAAATCTACTCTGAAAATTTCAACTGTCTAGCTCATTCCGTTCGAGAGTTATCGTGCCGTTCGAGAGTTATCGTTACCGGCCGGACGGCCGGACAGAATGATTTTCGACCAGTAATTCGAAAATTACAGACATTTGGGCGAATTGATAAGCACTCAGTTCCGAGGAACTAGAGCGCCAAAAAATGGGTTCAAACCCTGTGGACAGGAGCTTTCTGGCGCTCTAGTTCTAACAGACAAATGTTATCTCCGAAAGTATTGGTTTCTCAGAGTTGGGAATTATATCAATGTATTCTTATGATAAAACTGCATCATAAAGGAAATTCAATTCAAATCTGGCTATCGATACAGTCTGGCTATTAGTTTCACCGTGGATTGAAATGAAAAAAAATGTGGTTATGGGACCCCGTTGGGAACGCAATTGCTTACGCTCATTCTCCAAATCCGAACGGCACGAACTTCAAAGTACTGACGTGAAGTCAGTAGCATTTGTGGTATGGTAAATTCGATTAAGGGTGTCCAATACAGGAGAACGGGCAATTGAATTCACCATGGTAAATTCGATTAAGAGTGTCTAATACAGGAGAATGGACAATAGAACATACGCGCAAAAGCTCCTGACTTCACGTCAGTGCATGAACCAAATTTTTTTTAAATTTTCTAGTGTTACGGTCCTCATAAAATTTCACACACGTCTTCATGTCGATACTCAACAACTAGTTACCAACTATACAATTAATCGATCGGGTCTATTTTTTTGAGTTATGGATGAAAGAATATTCCAGGTGAGTATAACTCCGAAATAGTTAGACCGATTAATGATTATGCTCAAAAACGAACTTAACCCTCCCCTTCGGATGCACAACCTAGCCTGAAAATTGCAAGTGCCTATCTAATTTCGTTCAAAAGTTATCGAGGCAACGGTTGCCCATCCAGCTACTGAACTCACAAAAGGCTGCTCGGATCTCCAACAATATAGATCCGATCGTGTTCAAACTTGAAACTTGGTAGTAGAGTTAGCTGCTGAAGGCTCTCGCAAAATGTTCAGCCATGTCAGATGAATAGTTTCTGATGTATAAAATTTTTTTCAATGATTTTTTTTTAAATTCATCTACATACGATCCTCACGAAATATTGCGAGAATTTTCGCGTTGGCTTTCTACAACTAATAACCCTGTTTGAATTGGATCGGTTTTGTATTTTTCGAGTTATTGAGGAAATAACAACCAAATTTCAGATGGGTATAACCGAGGGTATAACTCCAAAACCGTTTGGCCGATTCTGCTTATAAACAAACTCAAATGTCTCATTCAGATACACAACCTAACCTGAAAATTTCCAGTCCCTATCTCTTTCCATTATCATTACATAAAAAATAATTTTTTAAAATTTTTCGAGTGATACGATTCTCACAAAACTTAACAAAAGTGCTAAGGTTTATATTCTGCAACTATCCACCAAGTTTCAATTCGATCGGATTTATATTGGTTGAAAACGAAATTATTACTCGGAAACCATTGGGCCGATTATGCCCATTAACGAACTTGTCCGTCGTATTGGGATGCACCTCCTACCCTGAATATGTCAAGTCGCTAGATCTCTCAGTTCTCAAGTTATGGCGACAACGGCCTGCCTGACATAATTTAATTTGACCTCGAATTCTTCATCGGGGAGTTGAATCCAATCGTTTAAGTTCATTTTCGTCAAAGAATTCGAAAATTACAGATATTTGGGCGAAATTATAATGCGATGTTCCCCAGAACATACGCGCAAGAAATAGGTTCCGAAATTTCAAGCAAAATATTCCGCAAAATAGTAATAATTTTTTGAATTTTTGTCATATGATACTCAGGAAATTTTACAAAGTCTCAATTCAATCAGAGCAATTTTTTTTCGATTTATTGTGGAAACAAAATTTTATAATTATTGAAAATTTTGTATGCCATTTTATGACAATCCGATCAGTACAAAACTTCGCATGCATATATAGGTCATGATTCTAGAATTTCATGCAAAATTTCAGATAGATCGAGTGACCGGATTCGGAAATATCCATAAAAATATTTTTAATAAAAACGGCCATAACACCGAAAACGCTTGGTGCATTACGCACGTTAACGAATTCTTTAGAGATATTTAGGTACGCTCCAAACCTACCCTGTAAAGTTAATTCCTCTAACTCCTTTCGTTCGAGAGTTATCGTGCTAATGGTCGGACGGACAGAATTGAATTTGACCTCGGATTATTCATCAGTGAGTCAGTAAATCCCATAAACCCTAAAATTATCAAATATCTGTGGCCTAACATATAAACACATGATTTTCAGTAAATAATTTATGGCAACACAGAGACTTTGGAGGAACGATCCTCAACACATTGACTGCCAAGGTACTTTTCAGCATTCCGTTAAAAACTCCATTTTTGTGCGCATTATCATCTTGCTATCATTTAGCCCAAATGTCTATAATTTTCGATTCATTCTTCGGTTCACAGTTGGCGCGGCACTGTGGTACAATAAAAATGACGGATACTAAAGTGAGTATATATGCTATATATAGATATGCGAATATAGCCAATGTAACGGATATATTTCACCCTATAGCATCTAGCGGTGGGTAGTTGAAGTATTGAGTCTTAGTTCCTTTTCACACCAATTACGAAGATCAGGACCGGCGTTTTGGAGTACAGCTAACCTCTTAAATATCATGGTTGAAAATCGAAGATTTCGTTAATTGTAGTTTCCGAAACAATAAACTCCATATTATTATTAGTCACCGTGGTTATGCGACAAAGGAAAACCATACTATGAGTTCATCTAAGTGGACACATCAAAAAATTGTAATCGCCTGAGGGCGTTGGTATTGGATATAGTGTGATTTGCAGATATTGACTGAAATGTAAAAGTTCAATAGATCTAGAACCAATTAACGGACAGATTTCAATAATTGCAATTATATTATTACTAATATCACTGATTTCGGCCGCGAAAGAGAGAGATCCACTTCGCTCACCACAAAAATCAGGATTAAAGTCGGATAATTTTGAACATTACCTATCTTTTTTGGCTTTCTTGTTCCTCGGAACAGAGTGCTCATCAATTTGCCCAGATGTCTGTAATTTTCGAAGTTTTGCCTGAAAATGGTCTCAAACGTTTTGTTAATAAAAGTTCACTCTGTTCTCAAACACTAAAGATTTCTTCCACTTTTATGAGCAATTCTACATAAATATAAAAAAAAATTGCTTGGCTCTATCATACAAAAGGGGTAATAATAAATTCTAATGTCGAATAAAAATGTTTTATCACTTCATTTTTCCCACTAGGTTGATTGATATTTCACATTATATGAAATTGATATACCAATTATTAAATTCTTCACCTATTCAGACAAAGAATTGTACAACAATCATTTCGGATTACGGAAAACCGATTTTACGATCAGAAACAAAAATATTGTTAGAAAATGAATTTTTTACTTAAGAAATTGCTCAAAGTTGTTTTATGTTTTGTTTGAATAGCTATAGAACATAAGAATTATTATCAAACAGGTTGAAATATCGACTTGGTAAGGAGAAGAAATGGAGTGAAAATCTATTTTTTCAACAATAAAATTTCTTGATCAATCTGTATGAAAGTGTCAGGCAATTTTTTTGGATTTATTTGTTGAATCATAAAACATTCGTCCGAAATATTCAGTGTAATATTTTTTCAAATGAATTCTATAGAAGCTTATTGGAAGGATTATTGTCAGTATTGAAAAAACAAAAAAAAAGAGATAACTACGAAGTGTCCCCTGAGTAACTGTAGATATCATAATAAGTCAACTATTAATAATACTAACATTGATTATAAACATTTTTGCCCGGTAATAAACCTAACTGAGATATTTATGCCACAAACCTACCCTGCAAAACTAAACTCTCTTACTCATTTCATTCGAGAGTCCGTACTCACGGACGGACCTAAGTGCGGGCAGATAGGGTGTTTTAAAAAATTGTTTGGGCTATAATTAGTCTTCCTTTAACAAAACCTCCTACCGAATGTAAATTGATTCACAAGTTTTTGCGCGTATGTTCTGGGGAACATCGCGTTATAGTTTTGTCCAAATGTCTGTAACTTTCGAATTTTTTGACGAAATTGGTCTCAAAGGATTAAGTTCGACTCCCCGATGAAGAATCCGAGGTCAAATTTGATTCTGTCCGTCCGGCCGTCCGGCCGTACGGCCGTCCGTTGCCACGATAATTTGAGAACGAAAAGAGCTAGCGACTTGAAATTTTCAGGGTGGGTGGCGCATCGCAATACGACGGACAAGTTCGTTAATGGGCATAATCGGCCCAGTGGTTTCTGAGTAATAATTTTGTTTTCAACCAATATAAATCCGATCGAATTGAAACTTGGTGAGTAGTTGTAGAATATGAACCTAAGCACGTTTGTGAAATTTTGTGCGAATCGTATGGCTAGAAAATTTTAAAAAAATTATTAAAAAATATTTTTTTTGTCACGATAACCTGAGAACGGAAAAAGATAGCGGCTTGAAAATTTCAGGTTATATTGTGCATATGAATGCCACATTTGGGTTTGTTTATGAGAATAATCGACCAAACGGTTTCAGAGTTATAGCCATCTGAAAGTTTCTTAAATTTGGTGGTTTTTTGTTCCTCATTAACTCGAAAAATACTGAACCGATTGAATTCAAACATGGTTATTAGTTGTAGAATTTTTAATAAATCATTGAAAATAAAAAAAAAAATCTATATATCAGTAACTATACGTTTGAAATTGCTGAAATTTTGCAAGAGCGTTCATTACCTAACTCTACTGCCAAGTTTCAAGTTTTAACACGATCGGTTGAATATTGTTGGAGATTCGAGCATTCTTGTGTGAGTTCAGTAGATGGGTGACCGTTGCCTCGATAACTTTCGAACCAAAGGAGATAGGGACTTGCAATTTTCAGGGTAGGTTGCGTATCCGAAAGGGAGAGTAGAGTTCATTTTTGGGCATAATCGGTTTAACGGTTTCCAAGTTATATCCACCTGGAATATTGTTTCCTTGATAACTCAAAAAATAAATATTCGATTGAATTGAAGCTTGGTAACTAGTAGTAGAAAATCAACACAAAGACGTGTTTAAAATTCTGTAAGAACCGTACTCCTAGAAAATTTGAAAAAAATGACGAAAAAAAAAAATTTTTTTTAAGAACCGCGCCTCCAGAAAATTAAAAAAAATCACGAAAAAAAAATTGGTTCAAGCACTGACGTGAAGTCAGAAGCTTTTGCGCGTATGTTCTATTGTCCATTCTTCTGTATTGGACACCCTTAATCGACTTAACCATGGTAAATTATGCTGTCCATTCTCCTGTATTGGACACTCTTAATTCAAATTTACCATGGTAAATTCGAATTAAGTGTCCAATACAGGAGAATGGACGACATAATTAACCATGGTAAATTCGATTAAGGGTGTCCAATACAGAAGAATGGACAATAGAACATACGCGCAAAAGCTTCTGACTTCACGTCAGTGCTTGAACCAATTTTAAGCTATGAGTTCGACAAATTTCTTTTAAAATTAAAACACCAGCCTTTATATCAGTAGCGAAATGCTTCCACAAGTTCTGCAGAATTGAATTCCTCGTAGCAAAGCCTATTTGTGGTTGAACCATGTACATAGAAGCACTCACCGGACACCCTATCAATATTGATTAATTAGAAATGTATCAAAATTGATCTTGTTGAGATACAACACGCATTACAATACCGGACTATTTCTCTGAGATTTGTGTTAGTTAATTTTGAAAACTTTCAGTTTGGTTTTGGCGCTGGAATGCATTCCTGTCTCCAATTCAGTATCAGTACACCTCTTTGTTCGTCGACCCGTTGTCCCATTTCTTACCAGGCTGGCCATGTGCGGAGCACGTGTGAAACCCTTGGCGCGAAACAACTTCAATTCGATGTTGCAATTTCTCCTGTTTTAACAGATATAAGAAATTGGTTCAAACACTGACGTGAGGTTATGAGCTTTTGCGCGCATGTTCTATTATCCATTCACCACTATTTGAAACTAGGGCCGATTTCTGACGCATTTGAATGGAGTTTATCTTCCGTTTATGTACTGAATTCTATTGAATTGAACAGATAAACGGAAGATAAACCACATGTTATATTTCTCAGAAACCGGCCCTTAATCGAATTTACCATCGATATAGACCGTTTTCTCAGTTTTTATACGGCACAAACACATTTCATACCATATAGATTGAGTAATGAGAGAATCGTCTAAGATCACAGAATTTTTTATTCTGGCACATGTATTCTATAGGAATTGGAATTCATTAAATATCCGATAATATGCGAAAAAACTTACGCATCAAGTAATTGCCGGATACGATATACTCGAAACTCCGTGAAAATTACCATTGTACAATTAATTACCGAATTTTAATTGGATCGAATTTGTATATTTTTGGGTGATATGTTATATCACTCTTGGATAATCCATATGATGATGGAAATATATATACTTGGGTAGGTTAATCAAATTGGGTTCAGAATATCCTGTAAAAGCAAAACTGAAATATTGGCTAAAATTCAATTGATATTATATAATTTTCTGAGTAGATTTGAGGAATGAAATTCTCGGATAAGTTCGTTATTGGGTACAATCGGTCTGGTGGTTTTGGATTAATAATTTTTGGCACTCTTGTTAAATTTAATTTCTTTTATGATGCAGTTCTATCATAAAAAATCATTGATATAATTCACAACTTTTGTTCAAACCTTATTTATATATATATTATTAATTATTGGTCTCTGGAAATATGTAAATGGATTCTTACGGTATAACTGCATCACAAAAGAAATTAAATTCAAACAGACCGATTCTCCCCAATAACAAACTTTTCCGAGATATTCATTCCTCAAATCTGCTCTGAAAATTATATTATATAAATTCAAACTTAGACAATAGTGCAGTTCTCTTTTTACTGGAGATATTCTGAACCCAATTTGATTATGTATCTTACCTAGAAGAATATATTTCCATCATCATGTGGATTATCCACGGGCATTATATTATCACCTTAAAAGTATAATATCATATCATTCTCATAATTCTACGATAGCTGAGGTTATTTCATTGGTTATTTTGCATTCATTAATACTTTGTTTTATAGAAGAGGAGGTTTATTTTATATGAAGAATAATGAACCAGAAATAATTTTGACATTTATCGCTCATGGAAAAATCAGATCATATAATAATTCATAGATAGAAAAATTAAGTACGTGCTGTACTTAATTATAAATACCTTATAAAAACCTAGAAGTACCATTCATTATTCAATTTCGAAAAATCAAATCTCTGAAAGTATTAGCTTGTTAGAGTTGAGAATGATATCAGTGGATTTTTATGATAATACTGCATCTTAAAAAAAATAGATTTTGAAATTTGTAATGTAAAAAAAAATTTTTTTTTCGTTACTCTGGTACCATCAAGCCGATGTTGCCCAATAACAAACTTAACCAAGATACTCATCTCCAAAACCTACTCTGAAAATTTCAACTGCCTAGCTCATTCTGTTCGAGAGTTACTGTATTGAGGTTTCACGGCAATCCGATCATTACAAAACTTCGCATGCATATAAAGGTCATTATTCTGCAATTTGGTGCTAAATTTCAGATAGGTGATCGGTTTCGGAAAGATTCATAAAAAATATTTTTACTAAAAACGGCCATAACTGCGCAACCGCTTTATGGATTTCGCCCGTTAACGAACTTGTCCGAGATATTTATACTCTAAACCTACCCTGCGAACTTCAATGCTTTAACTCCTTTTGTTCGAGAGCTGTCGTGTTAACGGCCGGAAAGCCGAACAGAATCGATTTCTACCACGGATTCTTGGTCAGTGAGTCGAACCAAATCGTTTAAGCCAAAAATTTGAAAATTACAGACATTTGGGCAAAGTGATAAGTACTCTGTTCCGAGGAACAAGAGCGCCAAAAATATAGTTCTGTTTGTGGCGATTGTAAGGAAGTCGGTGAATATTTCTCAATGAATATTACTAGCCAGGTCTGAAACACATCTGAAAAGATTCGACAGTTAAATTATTCCAATGTTTGACTATTTATCTAACAAGATATTTGGATATTTAAATATTCAGATAGTTGACCAATTGACCATTTGCGTTTTTTGTGAAACTGTTCAGATTTTATCGTTAAAATAGAAAACAAAATAAAAATATTGGATAGGGTCAATCATTACTACAGTAACAATGCAAGCGTGCTGGGATCATCAAAGGAGGATATTAATTATAAAGGTCTGCAGCTCTGTAATAGCCTAGTGCTACAACCAACTGAGCCAGGTGAGATAATGAACGTAATAAAATCCTTAAAGAATACTCATGCTGTAGGCCTAGATGGCATACCGATGGTAATAATAAAATCTGTAGCAGATCTGTTGTCACTAGCTTTGGCTCATATAGCGAATCTAATAATTGAAAATGGAATTTATCCAACTGCACTAAAAACAGCACATATTAGAGCAATTTACAAAAAAGGCGACAAGAGTCAAATAAAAAACTACAGGCCCATCTCATTGCTGAGTAATATTGGGAAAATTTTCGAGAAGTTAATGTACAGCAGGATGATTGATTTCTTCGAGTCGATGCATGTGCTTGCACCTTGCCAAAGTGGATTCAGAAAAGGGAAATCTACCACAAGAGCTGTCTACCAGGCAATATCAAAAATTCAAAAAAACTTGAATGATAGGAAGGTAACTGGACTCATGTGTCTAGACTTGAGTAAAGCCTTCGATATGGTCAATCATGAGGTGGTATATGAGAAGCTGTATAAGCTCGGTGTAAGAGATGGATGCCTGGATTTGTTGATTTCTTACATGAGTGGGAGAACACAGTGTGTGTCGGAGGTGGACCCGGCTACTGGGCGTTTGATGGTTTCGTCAGGGTTGCCGATTAATGGAGGAGTTCCCCAGGGGTCGATACTGGGAACTTTGCTATACCTGGTATATACGAACGACCTATCAACAGTCTCTGAAGAGTTGGTACTATTCGCAGACGATACATCCGTTATATTGTCTTCTCCGACGTCACTGGAAGGTCCAATAAATAGAGCTTTGGACTCACTGAATGCATGGTTCTCTGCTAATAACCTGAAATTAAACGAGGAGAAAACACAGCTCTTAGAGCTTGCCTTTGGCAGAGACTACAAAGAAACGTCCTACCAGTGCCAGGATAGAATAATGCTGTCATCCCCGTACATCAGATCTCTTGGGGTGACGATAGACCATAGATTGGACTGGAGTGTTCACATAGATCGATTGGCAGAGGACATGTCAAAGTATGCATATGCCTTAAAGACAATTTCAAACCTCATAAACAAGCAAACTGCTTTTGTAGCATATAACGCATATGTCCAATCAAAGTTGAGGTATGGCATAGTAGTGTGGGGGAACTCAAAAGATATAACCCTAATTTTAATTTTACAAAAAAGATGCATAAGGTCTATCTTGAGGCTCAAAAGTATCGAGTCATGCAGACAACACTTCAGAGACAATGCTATCATGACAATCATAAGCTTGTATGTATATGAATCAGTGAACTTTGTATTGAATAACCTCGAAATGTTTGAGACAGCACAGGACACACATGACCATAATACAAGATACAAAGAAAATATTCAGGCTCCCTCTACCAGATATGTTTATCTGGAGAGGAATGCTCCATCCAACATTGTAAAGATTTACAATCACATTCCAATACAGGTGCGTCAGTGGCCCGTAAACAGAATTCGAAGCAGACTCAAAACCTACCTGTTGGAGAATCCCTACTACACATTGGCAGAGTTCCTTCATGACGACTTACGGATGTAAACCAGATATTATGTTTGTGATATTATGTGTTTTTTTTATTGTGAAATGTTATTTACCTAATTTGATATATTTTACATGACATGTTCTACAACAAATATTGTTCTAAAATTATTCATTATATAAGTAGTTTCTTGCCCACCTGTGGGCTCGCTTTATATTTGCTACCGATGAAAGTCGTCCAAGGTTGTGTTCGAAAACTAACTCCACGGGGTAGAGTTTTTGAAGGTTTGACAGATTTACTCTGGACACTGACAGAAGGTGCCAATATCGGAAAATAGGTTATGTTGGTTTAAGAAAGGACCTATTATTATTGTTTTCTTCACATATATGTAACTCTACTTCATAACTATATATATTGTGAGCAGTATTAAAACTATTAAATTACCTCATAGAACATTCATAAAACAGTGAGACGAAGATACTAGATTTTCCGTCCCATGAGTTATGTCGATTTTGACAGGAGTAAAATGAACTCGGAGTCGAATTCTCTGACATTTCGAGCGACAGTCATGGAGTAAAATTTACTCAACCTTTCAGTTTTCGAACGCAATGGAGTAAATATTACTCTACGGAGTTAATATTCGAACACAGCCCAAGTGTGGTTACTTGTTTTGCGAAGAATAATTTTGACAGATATAAATTGAGGCTTTGGCCAATGAATCTGTTTAAATAATTAATTGTTTTCATAGAAACACTTTTCCCTCCGACGGAGGAAAATGAAAAAACAAAACCACCGCGGCATAGAAATTGAACTTTTCGTTCATCTTGTCAACCATAATATGACATAAATTATTACAGTACGTTTGAAACATAATGCGATGTTCCCCAGAACATACGCGCAAATATAGTTCCTATAAAAACTAAAAAAAAAGAATCGGTTCAAGCACTAGTGTGAAGTCAGGACCTTTTGCGCGTATGTTCTATTGTCCATTCTCCTGTGTTGGACACTCTTGATCGAATTTACAATGGTGAATTATATTGTCCGTTCTCCTGTGTTGGACACTCTTAATCGAATTAACCATGCTGAATTCTGTCCTGTCGGTCCTGAGCTTCCTAATCGGTGAGAAAAAGAACTCAATACTTCAACTACTCACCGCCAGATGCTATAGGGTGAAATATATGCGTCATTTATTGTACAACAGTGCCAACTATGAACTGAATAATGAACTTTGGTCTCAGATTTTTCAGAAGTCTGTTGTTTTCTACAGATAAATGCCTACTCAATTTTAAATAGTCTGATAAGATATAAGATATGAATATGGCCAAAAGTAGCATATATCATTCGCATATTGATTATTGCACAATATTCTCCTTCTTGAAGAACGCTAGTACCTTTAGCAATCAATTTCAGCAATATTTTATTCCTTCCTCCTGCCACCTTGATTATTGGGGAAAATATTTCGTTTTGATTGTAAAAAAAAATTGGTTCAAGCACTGACGTGAAGTCAGAAGCTTTTGCGCGTATGTTCTATTATCCATTCTTCTGTATTGGACACCCTTAATCGAATTTACCATGGTAAATTATGTTGTCCATTCTCCTGTATTGGACACTCTTAATTCGAATTTACCATGGTAAATTCGATTTTCAATGATTTATTAAAAATTATCTACGAATGCTATCCTCACCAAATTTTGCAAACGTTTTGGCGTTGGCATTCTACAACTAATAACCATGTTTGAATTCAATCGGTTCAGTATTTTTCGAGTTAATGAGGAACAAAAAACCACCAAATTTCAGAAAATTTCAGATGGCTATAACTCTAAACCGTTTGGCCGATTATGCTCATAAACAAACTGAAATGTCGCGTTCTGGTGCACATCCTAACCTGAAAACTTCAAGCCGTTATTCCATTCCGTTCTCAAGTTATCGTGACAACAAAAATATTTTTTAATAATTTTTTTAAAATTTACTAGCCATACGATTCGCACAGAATTTCACAAACGTGCTCAGTTTCATATTCTACAACCACCCACCAAGTTTCAAATCGATCGGATTCATATTGGTGGAAAACAAAATCATTACTCGGAAACCACTGGGCCGATTATGCCCATTAACGAACTTGTCCGTCGTATTGGGATGCGCCACCTACCCTGAAAATTTCAAGTCGCTAGCTCTTTTCGTTCTCAAGTTATCGTGGCAACGGCCGGACGGCCGGCCGGACATAATCAAATTTGACCTCGAATTCTTCATTGGGGAGTCGAACTTAATCGTTTGAGACCATTTTCGTCAAAAAATTCGAATGTTACAGACATTTGGGCAAAACTATAACGCGATGTTCCCCAGAACATACGCGCAAAAAGAATTGGTTCAATCACTGACGTGAAGTCAGGAGCTTTTGCGCGTATGTTCTATTGTTCATTCTCCTGTGTTGGACACTCTTAATCGAATTCACCATGGTGAATTATATTGTCCGTTCTCCTGTATTGGACACTCTTAATCGAATTTACCATGTCAAATTCTATTGTCCGTTCTCCTGTATTGGATCTTAAGAATTTTTTAAAAATTTTCTAGTGATACGATTCTCACAACATTTGACAAACTTGCTTAGGTTCATATTCTACAACTATTCATCAAGTTTCAAATCGATCGGATTTATATTGATTAAAAACAAAATTATTACTCAGAAACCATTGGGCCGATTATGCCCATTAACGAACTTGTCCGTCGTATTGGGATGCGCCACCTACCCTGAAAATTTCAAGTCGCTACCTCTTTCCATTCTCAAGTTGACGTGACAACGGCCGGACGGCCGGCCGGACGGACAGAATCAAATTTGACCTCGAATTCTTCATCAGGGAGTGGAACCCAATCGTTTGGGATTATTTTTCGGCGAAAAATTCGAAAATTACAGACATTTGGTCAAAATTATAACGCGATGTTCCCCAGAACGTACGCGCAAGAAAATGTTTTCAGTAATATTTTATTGAGAATCCTGCCAAATTGAAATTATGAAAATATGTTCTTCATGAACATATTTTCAAAAATAAAAAATTGTAATACTTGGTTTCAAGTCAGAATGGCGGCGGCGTTAGGGGTGGCACTGTTTGAGCAATATTTTTATTAAGAATCCTGCCACCTTAAAAGTTTGAAAATATGATCTATATGGACAGTAAAAGAATTTGTAATACTCGGTTTCAAATAACAGACCGTCAGGGCGGCGTTGGAGTGGCGTTTTTTCTGCAATATTTTTATTAAACATCCTGCCACGTTGAAACTTTGGAAATATGTTCTGTATGGATAGAAAAGGTTTTTATAATACTCGGTTTCAAATATACAGCCGTCAGAGCACGTTGGGGGTGGAACTTTTTCAGTAATATTTTTATTGAGAATCCTGCCACCTTGAAAATTGAAAAATATGTTCTGTATAGACAGTAAAAACATTGTAATATCCGATTTCAAATATTTTCAAGGCGGCAGGATTCTCAATAAATATATTGCAGAAGAAGCGCCACCTCTAAAGCCGCTCTGACGGCTGGATATTTGAAACCGAGTATTATAAATTCTTTTTTTATCGATGCAGAACATATTTCCAAAGTTTTAACGGACGATAATAAAAATATTGCAGAAAAAATGCTACCCCCAACGCCGCCCTGACGGCCGGAAATTCGAAACCGAGTATTATAAATTCTTTTACTATCCATACAGAACATAATATTTGAAAACTTTTAAGGTGGCCGGATTTTTAATAAGAATATTGTGTGGTGTACCACCTCCAAAGTCGCCCCCAATGCCGGAAATTATCACCCGAATATAACATCTTCTTTTACTATCAAAACAGAACATTCTCCCAAAAAATAAAGATGGCTAGAGGAAGGAACAAAATATTGCTGAAATGCATTGCTACAGGTACTACGGTTCTTGAAGAGACGACAAAAATTGTTTATTAGTTCGGTTTGCAAACTCGGAAACCATTGGGCCGATGATGCCCATTAACGAACTTGTCCGTCCTATAGGGATGCGCCACCTACCCTGAAAATTTTAAGTCGCTATCTCTTTCCGTTCTCAAGATATCGTGGCAACGGCCGGCCGGACAATAATATAATTTCTTGATCAGGGAGTCGAACTCAATCGTTTGAGACCATTTTCGGCGAAAAATTCGAAAGTTACAGATATTTGGGCAAAATGATAACGCGATGTTCCCCAGAACATACGCGCTAAAAGGTATTTTCTTCTCGTTTTTTTTATAATAATCCAGAAAATTATAAAATGGACTCTAGGACGAAGAACAAAAATTTTTTCGTAGAGCCGTGTAATATGTTGCAATTATTTAGCGGAATTTCATGTGGAAGGAAAATATTATTACAAAGGAGGACTTATACTGAAATGGAAAATTTCAACTTATATACACTGATCCCAATAAGTACCGCTCCATATATTTCTGAAATGGTACCGTAATGTCCCACAACATATCCGAAGACTTATTGGGACCGGTACTGACAATACCCGCTGCATCTAGAAACATATGGGGACCGGTCCAATAAGTACCAAAGATCCCCATTTGTACCCCTAGATATCCGAATCGGTTCTGTTATCTCCCGCTGTATCAAGATATATATATATATATATATATATATATATATATATATATATATATATATATATATATATACTCATAACGCGCCTTCTACCAGGCCCGGTACGTTGCACAGACAACCAGAGGCCCGCCCTTTCTGATTGGTTTAGTAGAGTGTATTTTTTTGGAAAACATTCAGAACAGTCATATCTTCAAGAGCAACTTCAGAGGGGAAGATTATTTTACATATACAAAAAAATATATGAATTGAAGATTTTCGGAATCCCGACTCGTTTCTAGGTGGATATGACGCCCTCTGTGTAAAAAGTATGCACTTGTACGATTATCGGAAGCCCGGCGGTGTTGTCACTATGATCGCCTTTGATTTCCATCGAATTCTATACAAATTTAACAGTTTCAAGAGATATGTTCTAAATATTCGATGTCTCTATATACAGGGTGTTAATCAATAATTGTGAATTTGAGAGGTTATTTATTGTAAAAAATAGGGTTGGTTTTTTATAGGTTTTTGTTGGGCAGCCCCTTATTATATACAGCCCCCTATAGATGACACCGGAAAACCAATTTACATTTTTTGAACGAACTAAAAACGATTAATAAAATTAAGAGGACATTATATGTGAGCGAGAAGGCACTCAAAAAAATATTGAGTAGTATTCTATTGTAAGTAGTCATTAAAAGATACTGTTGGAGGTATCTTCATCAATAAATGTATTCAATTGTGTTTGCAAGGGATAGAAGAAATAGCCACCCCTTAAATTTGTTTAGCAAAAATTTTTTTGTCCTATTCATACTCTATCATTTAAAAATAATTTCCTCGTCGTCCTCTATGAAAAATAATATTTCATTATTTCAACTGTATGTAGAGGTTTACGAAAAAATGTGATATGCACCTCGGTGAAAAACTGTCTATTTTCTCGCCTGCTTGCTACCCCCGGCTTTTCCTCAGATAGAAATTTGCGACCTCGACTATTATGGACAGTTTTTCGTCCTTTGTTCATAAATAAATGAAAAGAACTTGATTCAAATACAAACACAAATACAAATAAGGTCTCCGGTATTTTCCTGCTAAAATTTAAATTTTAGATTTTACAATAGACTATCGGATTGATCTCGATTAGATTTGTATTTTTGGAATTATTGCATTTCAAAATTTTAGTTCAGTTGATGCACAATGATTTATTTCACGTGGTTTCGCTTTCTTTATTTACACTCAATTTCATATAGTATTTCATGAGGGTATGAGAGGCGTGAATATAGACAATATGCGCAAAACATCCATAAATCTTGAAACAATCAACTGTCGGATTTCGAATTTTGCAACTATATCACCCCTTTTGCTAAGTTTCCACATGCGTAATTAAAAGTATCAGGACCAGAGTAGGATAATTTGCTAATATCATTGTTAGAACGGGGTTCGTGAGGCATCGGTATGAACATAGCTGACTAATTCAGCAGACTTTTTGGCGGAAACACCCGAACGCTCCTGACCAGTGGCTGCAGGTTGATTTCTCATTCATAAGTTCTTATGTTCGCCAGAGCACGTTCCTGTTTGGGATGTGGGTTTATCCCCTGAGAAAATGATTAACTGCCCGAGGCACTGCAGGGTTGTTTTTTCACGCCTTGAAAATTTAATATCTCCGGAACTATTCGCCGGAGCACATACAGATTTCATACACGTATTACTTATACCCATACCAATAACCTCTGAAAAATTTGTCGACTTCCCGGGGGGCTGCGGGGTAGTTTTTTCCCTTAAATTTCAATATACAAGGATGAGTCTCAAAGTTGTACATTAATATTGACCATAGATTTCTTTCATCCAATGAAACACTATTTTCAGTTACAATTTTTTCAAATTTGGCTCAGATAAAAAGTTAAAAGTGTTTAAAGATTTCAGAATGTGCCAATACACTCCTGCATATAAATTATCTATAACATTAATGCTGGACGAGAAAAAGGTACGATAAAGTGGTTTACAGCTTGATGCGGTTTCCAACGCTCAGGGACGGATCCATAAAAGTAATGAAATTTCGATAGTTTTCCATTTTATAACATTCAATGAAGAACATCTCAAAAACGGTGCGTTTAAGGAGGAATGATGAAGAAGAATTCAATGTTCTGAAACGATTAGATATTCTTAAATTGTCTCAAAATGAACATTACCATCTTTATGGTAATTTCATTTAGTTTTATGAAACCACGAGTCTATGACTAGAAAAACACTAGAAGTAGGAAAAAACTAATGTTTGGAAAATATGTATCATAGTTATAGGAAACTTTGGCGTGAAGTTTCCTTCACACACATTCATTTTATTCAGAAAAGGATGTCAAAGCCATAAAATAAAAACAGGTTTTTTTTTAATTCAACAGCCTGTATCTTTTTACATTAGCCGAACTTATAAAAATGGTAAAGCAAAAAGTGTTTCATTTGATGTTTATAATCTATGGTTAAAATTAATGTACAACTTAAAGTTTCATCCAGTATTTCATCTCCGGAACTATTCGCCGGAGCAAATACAGATTTTGTGTGTTGGTTAACTATACCAATCAGGACATTCCCTAAGAATATTATGGACTTCCCGATGGGCTGCGGGGTAGTTTTTTCGACCTTTAAATTTAAAAATTTATTATCTCCGGGACTATTCGCCGGAGCACATACAGCGAGAAGTCATTCAGTTGTTCGGGTATGTCGTTATCGGTATAATTAACCCATATGCGAAATATGTATGTGCTTCGGCGAATAGAGAGAAATTAAATTTTGAAATTTAAAGGTTGAAAAACTACCCCGCAGCCACTCGGGAAGTTGATCAATTTTCCAGGGATTATAGGTATGGGTTTATGCAATACGTGTCTGAAATCTGTATGTACTCCGGTGAATAGTTCCAGAAATATTAAATGTGGAATTATTAAATTGGATGGTTGAAAAAGCTATCCCGCAGCCCCTCAAGAAGTGTATGCTTTTTTTCAGAAGACGTCGTTATCGGTATAATCAACCCACATGCAAAATTTGTATGTACTCCGGCGAATAGTTCCGAAGATATTAAATTTTGAAATTCATGAGTTGAAAAAACTACCCCGATACCCCTCGGAAAGTCGATCAAATTTTCAGGGCATGTCGTTATCGGTATAATTAACCCACGTACAAACTGTTTGTGTTTCGGTGAATAGTTCCGGAGATATTATATTTTTAAATTGAAGGGTTGAAAACCTACCCTGCAACCCCTCGCGAAATTGATTAATTTTCCAGGGTTTATGGGTATGGGTATATGTAATACGTGTATGAAATATGTATGTGCTTCGGCGAATAGTTCCGGAGATATTGAATTTTGAATGTGAAGAGTTAAAAAACTACAGTGCAGCCGTTCAGATAGGCGATACCTATTCCAGGGGTTATAGGCATGGGTTTAAGTAATACGTGTATGAAATCTGTATGTACTCCGGTGAATACTTCCGGATATATAACTTATGAAATTTAAGGGTTGAACTCACTACCCCGAAACCCATCAGGAATCCGATCATATTTACAGGGGAAGTCGTTATCGGTATAATTAAGCCATATATTAAATCTGCATGTGCTCCGGTGAATATTTCCGGAGATATTTAATTTTGATATTTAAGGGTTGAAAAAGCTGGCCAGCAGCCACTCGGAGTAGCCCCTAAGTCGACTAATTTATCAGTGGATATAGGTATGGGTATAAGTAATACGAGTATGAAATATGTTTGTGCTCCGGCGAATATTTTCGGAGACCATAAATTTTTTATTTTATATACCTATAGTACTATAATAACTCTCGAACGAACGGTCTTATAAATTAAATTTGCAGGATATGTTTGATGCATGAAAATCTCGGTTTAGTTTGCTGACGGGCAAAATCGGCTGAAAGGGTTCGATATTATGGCCATTTTGTGTAAATTTCGAATATTTCCGAGATTACTTATTTGATGTAACTGAAATTCAGAATGAATTGATTTAATTACGATTTGAAGGTAGGCACAGTTTTGTATTGATTTGGTTACTGGGAACAAAAAAAATACATTCGGAAATTTCAAAAACTAGTTTATCCAATAACTCGAAGCATACTGATCTGATCGAATTGAATTCCGTATTTAGGTTACCAATAATCACCTCTTGGACCATGCAAAATTTGAATTAAAACCGTCTGTTAGGGGGCTCAAAATAGATTACTTGTTCTTTTCATGAGTTCTTGCAAATTAGTTAAAAATCAATTTTTCACACTGGTTTATTGACATCTAACTAGTAAAAAAAATGTAACTACCCTATAGCTATTTAAAAATTTTTCAAGCACTGCCGTGAAGTCAGGAGTTTTTGTGCGTATGTTCTATTGTCCATTCTCCTGTATTGGGCACTCTTAATCGAATTTACCATGGTAAATTATATTGTCCATTATCCCGTATTGGACACTCTTAATTCGATTTTACCATGGTAAATTCGATTCAGAGTGTCCAATACAGGAGAATGGTCAGAGCTTGAATCATTTTTTTTTCATAATTTTTTTAAAATCTTCTAGGGGTACAGTTCTTATTAAATTTTAAACACGTCTTTATGTCGCTATTCTACAACTAGATACTAAGCTTCTATTCAATCGAGTCTATATTTTTTGAGTTATCGAGGAAATAATATTCCACGTGGGTATAACTCTGAAACCGTTGGACCGCTAATGCCCATAATCAAACTCAACACTCCGGATACGCAACATACCCTGAAAATTGCAAAAACCTATCCCCATTCGTTCGAAAGTTATCGAGGCAACGGTCACCCATCCGTCTACTAAACTCAGACAAGGCTGCTCGAATCTCCAACAATATATATCCGATCATGTTCAAACTTGAAACTTGGCAGTACAGTTAGGTTTAGAAGGCTCTCACGAAATTTTAGCGATGTCGGACGAATTGTTACTGATATATCGAACTTTTTTCAATAATTTTCAATGATACTTTAAAAATTTTCTACTTATACGATCCTCACAAAATTTTGTGAGAATTTTGTCCCTGGCATTATACTAATAATAACCAAGCATGAATTCAATCTGTTCTGTATTTTTTGAGTTATTGAGGAAATATCAAGCAAATTTCAGATGGTTATAACTCCGAAAACACTCGGTCGATTATGCCTGTAAGTAAACTCAAATGTTGCATTCAGATGCACAACCTAACTTGAAAATTTCAAGTCGCTATCTCTTTCCGTTCTCAGGTTATCGTGATATAAAAAATATTTTTTAATGATTTTTTTAAATTTTCTAGTGATGCCGTTCCTTCAAAATTCCACAAACGTGCTTATGTTCATATTCAACAACTATTCACCAAGTTTCAATTCGATTGCATTCATATCGGTTGAAAATAAAATTATTACTCGGAAACCATTAGGCCGATTATGACCATTAACGAACTTGTCCGTCGCATTGGGATGCGCCACCTACCCTGCAAATTTCAAGTCGCTATCTCATTCCGTTCTCAAGTTATCGTGACAACGGGTGGCCGGCCGGCTGGACAGAATCAAATGTGTCCTTGAATTATTCTTCAGATAGTCGAACTCAATCGTTCGAGACCATTTTCAGCGAAAAATTCGAAAATTACAGACATTTGCGCAAAAAGTTAACGTGATGTTCCCCAGATCATACGCACAAAAATTCACGATGTGAAGAGAAATGAAATTAACAAAATAATTGTTAATATTCCCTAGTAAAATTTGCGTATATGATAGCAACAGTAAAATACTGACAAAAGTGTATACTTGACATGAGCCCTCTATGATATTTCAGATTATACCTCAATATTGTCTCGATTAATCGAACTCTGTTGGAATATGTGAGTAGTGCGATAATTTTGGATGGGAGATTATTATCTCCGATGATGCCAAATTTATGGGACTCCCATATTCAGATGAACCTATACGGGCTCCGTAGAATGCGTAAAATCTGTAGAATGTATATAAAGTTTATACAGACCGACCGAAGCGCTCTCAGCGCGGACGTTCCGTGAACCCGATCGCGTATGTTTTGAGATGTATAAGGCATTTTTGGTGCCCGGGCAAAAATTTGGGGAATTAATCCCTGAGGTGTGAGGAATCTACAGACCCATTTATACACGTTAGTTTTGGGAAGCCCGAAGTCGGGCTTCCCAAAGGTGGTGCGGGCTTCCGATAAGCTGCGGAACATGCATTTTTGGGCCTCCGAATGGCTGTTTATGAGTGTATATATATATATATATATATATATATATATATATATATATATATATATATATATACACTCATAAACAGCCATTCGGAGGCCCAAAAATGCATGTTCCGCAGCTTATCGGAAGCCCGCACCACCTTTGGGAAGCCCGACTTCGGGCTTCCCAAAACTAACGTGTATAAATGGGTCTGTAGATTCCTCACACCTCAGGGATTAATTCCCCAAATTTTTGCCCGGGCACCAAAAATGCCTTATACATCTCAAAACATACGCGATCGGGTTCACGGAACGTCCACGCTGAGAGCGCTTCGGTCGGTCTGTATAAACTTTATATACATTCTACAGATTTTACGCATTCTACGGAGCCCGTATAAGTTCATCTGAATATGGGAGTCCCATAAATTTGGCATCATCGGAGATAATAATCTCCCATCCAAAATTATCGCACTACTCACATATTCCAACAGAGTTCGATTAATCGAGACAATATTGAGGTATAATCTGAAATATCATAGAGGGCTCATGTCAAGTAGACACTTTTGTCAGTATTTTACTGTTGCTATCATATATGCAAATTTTACTAGGGAATATGAACAATTGTTTTGTTAATTTCATTTCTCTTCACATCGTGAATTTTTGCGCGTATGATCTGGGGAACATCACGTTATCTTTTTGCGCAAATGTCTGTAATTTTCGAATTTTTTGCTGAAAATGGTCTCAAACGATTGAGTTCGACTATCTGAAGAATAATTCGAGGACACATTTGATTCTGTCCAGCCGGCCGGCCACCCGTTGTCACGATAACTTGAGAACGGAATGAGATAGCGACTTGAAATTTGCAGGGTAGGTGGCGCATCCCAATGCGACGGACAAGTTCGTTAATGGTCATAATCGGCCTAATGGTTTCTTAGTAATAATTTTATTTTCAACCGATATGAATGCAATCGAATTGGAACTTGGTGAATAGTTGTTGAATATGAACATAAGCACGTTTGTGGAATTTTGTGAGAACGGCATCTCTAGAAAATTTAAAAGAATCATTAAAAAATATTTTTTATATCACGATAACCTGAGAACGGAAAGAGATAGCGACTTGAAATTTTCATGTTAGGTTGTGCATCTGAATGCAACATTTGAGTTCACTTACAGGCATAATCGGCCAAATGTTTTCGGAGTTATAACCATCTGAAGTTTGCTTGATATTTCCTCAATAACTCGAAAAATACAGAACTGATTGAATTCATGCTTGGTTATTATTTGTATAATGCCAGCGCAAAAATTCTTAAAAAATTTTGTGAGGATCGTATTAGTAGAAAATTTTTAAAATATCATTGAAAATTATTGAAAAAAGTTCTATATATCAGTAACAATTCGTCCGACATCGCTAAAATTTCGTGAAAGCCTTCAAAACCTAACTGTACTGCCAAGTTTCAAGTTTGAACATGATCGGATATATATTGTTGGAGATTCGAGCAGCCTTGTGTGAGTTTAGTAGATTGATGGGTGACCGTTGCCTCGATAACTTTCGAACGAATGGAGATAGGAACTTGCAATTTTCAGGGTATGTTGCGTATCCGGAGTGTTGAGTTTGATTATGGGCATTAGCGGTCCAACGGTTTCAGAGTTATACCCACGTGGAATATTATTTCTTCGATTACTCAAAAAATATAGACTCGATCGAATAGAAGCTTAGTATCTAGTTGTAGAATAGCGACATAAGGACGTGTTTAAAATTTTGTAAGAACTGTACCCCTAGAAGATTTTAAAAAAATTATGAAAAAAAAATGATTCAAGCTCTGACCTGAAGTCAGGAGCTTTTGCGCATGTTATACTGTCCATTCTTCTGTATTGGACACTCTGAATCGAATTTACCATGGTAAATTGATCGTATTGATCGACTTCCCGAGGGGTATCGGGGTAGTTTTTTCAACTCTTAAATTTTAAAGTTTAATATCTTCGGAACTATTCGCCGGAGTACATACATATTTTGCATGTGGATTGATTATACCGATACCGACATCTTCTGAAAAAAAGGTAGACTTCCCGAGGGGCTGCGGGATAGCCTTTCAACCATCCAATTTAATATTTCCACATTTAATATTTCTGGAACTATTCACCGGAGCACATACAGATTTCAAACACGTATTGCATAAACCCATACCTATAATCCCTGGAAAATTGATCAACTTCCCGAGTGGCTGCGGGGTAGTTTTTCAACCTTTAAATTTCAAAATTTAATTTCTCTCTATTCGCCGAAGCATATACATATTTCGTATATGGGTTAATTATACCGATAACGACATACCCTGAAAAACTGAATGACTTCTCGAGGTGCCTTTTCTAAACCTTAAATTTAATATCTCCGGAACTATTCGCCAGAGCATATACATTTTTCATACACGTATTACTTGTACCTATAACGATAACCCAGAATAATCCATTGATTTCCCGAGGGACTGCGGGGTAGTTATTTCAACCCAATTCAGGGGATATAGGTATGCGTATAAGTAATAAGTGTATGAAATCTGTATGTACTCCGGCGAATAGTCCCGGAGAAAATAAATTTTTAAATTTAAGGGTCGAAAAAACTACCCGCAGCCCATCGGGAAGTCCATAACATTCTTAGGAAATGTCCTGATTGGTATAGTTAACCAACACACAAAATCTGTATTTGCTCCGGCGAATAGTTTCGGAGATAAAATACTGGATGAAACTTTAAGTTGTACATTAATTTTAACCATAGATTATAAGCATCAAATGAAATACTTTTTGCTTTACCATTTTTATAAATTCGGCTCAGGTAAAAAGATACAGGCTGTTGAAATGAAAAAAACCTGTTTTTATTTTATGGCTTTGACATCCTTTTTCTGAATAAAATGGATGTGTGTGAAGGAAACTTCAGGCCAAAGTTTTCTATAACTATGATACATATTTTCCCAACATTAGTTTTTTCCTACTTCTAGTGTTTTTCTAGTCATAGACTCGTGGTTTCATAAAAGTAAACGAAATTACCATAAAGATGGTAATGTTCTTTTTGAGACAATTTAAGAATATCTAATCGTTTCAGAACATTGAATTATTCTTCATCATTCCTCCTTAAACGCACCGTTTTTGAGATGTTCTTCATTGAATGTTATAAAATGGAAAACTATCGAAATTTCATTACTTTTATGGATCCGTCCCTGAGCGCTGGAAACCGCATCAAGCTGTAAACCACTTTATCGTACCTTTTTCTCGTCCAGCATTGATGTTTTAGATAAATTTATATGCAGGAGTGTATTGGCACATTCTGAAATCTTTAAACACTTTTAACTCTTTATCTGAGCCAAATTTGAAAAAATTATAACTGAAAAAAGTGTTTCATTGGATGAAAGGAATCTATGGTCAATATTAATGTACAACTTTAAGACTCATCCTTGTATATTGAAATTTAAGGGAAAAAACTACCCCGCAGCCCCCCGGGAAGTCGACAAATTTTTCAGAGGTTATTGGTATGGGTATAAGTAATACGTGTATGAAATCTGAATGTGCTCCGGCGAATAGTTCCGGAGATATTAAATTTTCAAGGCGTGAAAAAACAACCCTGCAGTGCCTCGGGCAGTTAATCATTTTCTCAGGGGATATTCTCATTGCTAAACCCACATCCCAAACAGGAACGTGCTCTGGCGAACATAAGAACTTATGAATGAGAAATCAGCCTGCAGCCACTGGTCAGGAGCGTTCGGGTGTTTCCGCCAAAAAGTCTGCTGAATTAGTCTGCTATGTTCATACCGATGCCTCACGACCCCGTTCTAACAATGATATTAGCAAATTGTCCTACTCTGGTCCTGATACTTTTAATTACGCAGGTGGAAACTTAACAAAAGGGGTGATATAGTTGCAAAATCCGAAATCTGACAGTTGATTGTTTCAAGATTTATGGATGTTTTGCGCATATTGTCTATATTCACGCCTCACATACCCTCATGAAATACTATATGAAATTGAGTGTAAAGAAAGCGAAACCACGTGAAATAAATCATTGTGCATCAACTGAACTAAAATTTTGAAATGCAATAATTCCAAAAATACAAATCTGATCGAGATCAATCCGATAGTCGATTGTAAAATCTAAAATTTAAATTTTAGCAGGAAAATACCGGAGACCTTATTTGTATTTGTGTTTTTATTTGAATCAAGCTCTTTTCATTTATTTATGAACAAAGGACGAAAAACTGTCCATAATAGTCGAGGTCGCAAATTTCTATCTGAGGAAAAGCCGGGGGTAGCAAGCAGGCGAGAAAATAGACAGTTTTTCACCGAGGTGCATATCACATTTTTTCGTAGACCTCTACATACAGTTGAAATAATAAAATATTATTTTTCATAGAGGACGACGAGGAAATTATTTTTAAATGCTAGAGTATGAATAGGAAAAAAAAATTGTTGCGAAACAAATTTAAGGGGTGGCTATTTCTTCTATCCCTTGCAAACACAATTGAATACATTTATTGATGAAGATACCTCCCACAGTATCTTTTAATGACTACTTACAATAGAATACTACTGAATATTTTTTTGAGTGCCTTCTCGCTCACATATAATGTCCTCTCAATTTTATTCATTGTTTTTAGTTCGTAAAATGGTTTTCCGGTGTCATCTATAGGAGGCTGTATATAATAAGAGGCTGCCCAACAAAAACCTATAAAAAACCCACCCTATTTTTTGACAATAAATAAGCTCTCAAATTCACAATTATTGATTAACACCCTGTATATAGAGACATCGAATATTTAGAACATATCTCTTGAAACTGTTAGATTTGTAAGGCGATCATAGTGACAACACCGCCGGGCTTCCGATAATCGTACAAGTGCATACTTTTTACACAGAGGGCGTCATATCCACCTAGAAACAAGTCGGGATTCCGAAAAGCTTCAATTCATATATTTTTTTGTATATGCAAAATAATCTTCCCCTCTGAAGTTGCTCTTGAAGATATGACTGTTCTGAATGTTTTCCAAAAAAATACACTCTCCTAAACCAATCAGAAAGGGCGGGCTTCCGGTTGCCTGTGCAACGTACTGGGCCTGGTAGAAGGCGCGTTATGAGTATATATATATATATATATATATATATGTATGCGAATTGTTCTTTTCACGGACATTTTGATGCAACAATACGGTTATTCGCGGACATTTGGTTCTTTCACGGACGGTCCGCGAATAACCGAGGCAAGAATTATACCATTCAAGGACGGTCCGCGAATAACCGATGCAAGAATTATTCCATTTGAAGACGGTCCGCGAATAACCGATGCATGGCATGAATCCGTCTAATCGAGGACCTTTTAGAAAATCTTTATGTTTCTTTCCTATTAAACTTTTATTTAGCGAAATTGGAAGAAAAATCAAACTAGCTTATTAAATTTATTATTTTGAGACTTTATGTACAAATTAATTATGCGCTTATATCTTGAAGCTTTTAATCAAGTTCGAATGTTCGTATGTGGGCAATTTATTGGTTTCGAAATGTTCAAACTTTTATTCAGCTAATTCTTGTTTATTTAGGTATGGCTTTGAAAATTTGCATGTTTGTTCATTCCTGGAGACAAGGCACGAGAATATCCACGATGCCGAATTTCATAATGGCCGAACTCATAAGAAAAAAAAAAAATCATATTCAGCTCATATTGGGCATATGTATTTAGTCATAATAAAAATATACGAAAATGGCCGCCATGCATAATAAATGAAAGTCAGTACTTTTTGGCGCCCTTGTTCACGTTAACCAATTTGTATTGAATGATGAGTGCTTGTTGTTCAGTGGAGAGAGCTTATCGGAGATCTAGTCAGACGGTAGTGGCCACCATGCATAGTTGGCTAAAAAATTAACAGTGCTGTGACTAAGCTGACGTGAGAAACAGTAACAAAGCCTACACAGAACACAACTGACTCCCCTAACACGCACAAACTCCTAGGAGCTTCTGACGGGGCTCTTTGGGAAAGATCTAAGAGGGCCACTATACTAATATTCATCTCATTACCAAGCACGCCAAAGCAGATTGATCCCACGTCAGTCCATTTATAGCTTTTTAGCTTCTCTGTGAAGGCAATCTGCATTGGCGTGCTTGCTAATGACACGATTATGACTATACTAATCCTCCTAGGTCTTTCCCAAAGAGACCCCTCAGAAGCTCCTAGGAACTTGGGCGAGTTAGGAGAGTCAGCTTTGTTCTGTGTAAGCTTTGTTACAGTATCCTTACTCCGGCTCAGGTACAGTACTGTTGATTTAACCCAACTGTGCATGGTGGCGACTACCGTCTGACTAGATCTCCGGTTCGACCTATTCTAATTGGTTGAAGCGAACGATCGCGCCAAAGAGTACTGAATTTACGTCAGTGCTTTTGAATGTGCTTTTTATATTTTCTTGACAATTCTGTCCATTACTCCAATTTAGTCTACACCTATCAGTTTAACCTTCGCTCGAAATAAGAAAAAAAAGATATTGGTCAGGGAACCGTCTTGAACGAAGTTCCTTGCACCTATTCTTCAAATCTTAATATAACTTAATGTAGATCTTTAAAAAAAAGTTATTTATAAATTCTTCCCAAGAAAACGGAACAAAAGACTCATATATTGGCACAGCACCAGATTCCCATGACTACTCATAGGAATTCACTCGCATCCTAGCACAAACAACACCATAAACTGGCAGCTTACTCATGCGCATGCACAGTTCACTCCTCACTGATAGTGCTCTCTATATATTGCTGCCAGCATCCAAAACCACGAACAAAAAGTCTGCTCATACGGAGAGCGAAAAATTACTGAAAGGGGCAGCGTGAATTTCAAAATTGGCTCTACCATTGGCCACAGTAAAGACACTTTAACTAGAAAACAATGCTATTTCCCCCAAATTGACTTGTATGCTCTTATAATAGCCATGAATTTTCATTTAGAACCTCATATTCTCGGCTTAGCATCAGACCCATGACCAATAGACGTAAACCACTTCCAATCTAACCCATACAACCTAAAATACAGCAACTTCTCTTCTGAGCATGCGCAGTCCACTCGCGGCTGAATGTCCTCCCGAAATCACACACCTAACATTAAACTCCGATTTTCCAGTACCAATGACCTAGGAGATATCGCAGCTCAATCTACGCATGCGTGGGCTCTCTCAAGGAAATTCTATGGAAGAATATCATCCTCCATTTGAAAACCCAACTCCCCTCAGCCCAAAACTCCAGCAGTTAAATCACTTTTCGTCTGCTCACGCGCATAACGAAAAATAAACGAAATTGGCAGTGTGAATTTCAAAATTGACCCAAGAAGCACGTGAAGTATCCATTTCACCTCGGAAACTATGCTATTTCCTCGAAACTGGGATGCACACCCATAATTGACATGAGGTGTTAATAATGGCCTTCCAGTTCCTCCCAGGTCACTCAACATCCAAACAAATTAAAAATCCCCACTTCGTTCATTTTGCAAAACCATGCTTTGTACCTATATGCAGGACACGCATTGAAATGCAATAGGAATTTCTCGTTGTAAAAGAGCCAGTAGGTATTTGGAATTTCATATTGAGATTTGTTTTCTGTACCGTCTGTTTTTCATGAAATTGTGTACATGTCATTATTGGATACCTAAATGCCAAATTTAGACTGAATCTGATATGTAGTTCCGGAATTTCAAGCAAAATATTCCGCAAAATAGTAGAATATTTTATAAATTTTTTTGCGCGTATGTTCTGGGGAACATCGCGTTATAGTTTTGCCCAAATGTCTGTAACTTTCGAATTTTTTGAAGAAAATGGTCTCAAACGATTAAGTTCGACTCCCCAATGAAGAATTCGAGGTCAAATTTGATTCTGTCCGTCCGGCCGTCCGGCCGTATGGCCGTCCGTTGCCACGATAACTTGAGAACGAAAAGAGCTAGCGACTTGAAATTTTCAGGGTAGGTGGCGCATCCCAATACGACGGACAAGTTCGTTAATGGGCATAATCGGCCCAGTGGTTTCCGAGTAATAATTTTGTTTTCAACCAATATAAATCTGATCGAATTGAAACTTAGTGGGTAGTTATAGAATATGAACCTAAGCACGTTTGTGAAATTTTGTTTGAATCGTATGGCTAGAAAATTTTAAAAAAATTATTAAAAAATATTTTTGTTGTCACGATACCTTGAGAACGGAATGAGATAACGGCTTGAAATTCTCAGGTTAGGATGTGCACCAGAACGCGACATTTCAGTTTATTTATGAGCATAATCGGCCAAACGGTTTTAGAGTTATAGCCATCTGAAATTTTCTGAAATTTGGTGGTTTTTTGTTCCTCATTAACTCGAAAAATACTGAACCGATTGAATTCAATCATGGTTATTAGTTGTAGAATGCCAATGCAAAAATGTTTGCAAAATTTGGTGAGGATAGCATTTGTAGAAAATTTTTAATAAATCATTGAAAATTAAAAAAAAAATTCTATATATCAGTAACCATTAGTTTGAATTTGCTGAAATTTTGCAAGAGCCTTCATAACCTAACTCTACTGCTACGTTTCAAGTTTTAATACGATGGGTTAAATATTGTTGGATATTCGAGCATTCTTGTGCGAGTTCAGTTGATGGGTGACCGTTGCACGATAACTTTCGAACGAAAGGAGATTGGGACTTGGCAATTTTCAGGGTAGGTTGCGTATCCGAAAGGGAGAGTTGAGTTCGTTTTTGGGCATAATCGGTCTAACGGTTTCCGAGTTATACCCACCTGGAATATTATTTCCTTGATAACTCAAAAATTAAATAGACGATCGAATTGGTGCTTGGTAACTAGTAGTAGAAAGTCAACATAAAGACGTGTTTAAAATTTTGTGTGAACCGTACCCCTAGAAAATTTTTAAAAAATCACGAAAAAAAAAATTGGTTCAAGCACTGACGTGAAGTCAGAAGCTTTTGCGCGAATGTTCTATTGTCCATTCTTCTGTATTGGACACCCCTAATCGAATTTACCAATTTGATTTAGGGTGTCCAATACAGAAGAATGGACAATAGAACATACGCGCAAAAGCTTCTGACTTCACGTCAGTGCTTGAACCAATTTTTTTTCGTCATGCGATTCTCCAGAAATTTTGCGAAAGGCTGTTTGTTGGTATTTTTTTCAACGAACTACCAAGCTTCCATTCCATTATATCCTGTTTTTTTTTTAGTTATTGGGAAAACATAATTCACAAATCTCTGATTTTTTTTTCTGAACGTGTTTTCCGGATAAATACAAAAATTAGCATGTATATAAAGGTCGTAATTCTACAATCTAGTGCTAAATTTCAGACAGATCGAAGTATAGTAATATCGTAAATAAAGCAGAAAAAAAGCTCAAGCCCAAAATGACCATAGCTCCAAAAACACAGGGTGGATATTGCTCATTAACTAACTTAACAGAGATATTTACGATCCAAATATACCCTGCAAATTTCAACTATCTAACTAATATCCTTCGAGATGTATCGTCCTTACGGACGGACGGCTGGACGGACGGACATAATTGGATTTGACCCCGGATTATTCATCAATGAGTCGAACCCAATCGTTTGAGACCATTTTCGCCAAAAAATAACCAAAATACATGTTGCTGGCGGAACAAGAGCGCAAAAATGAACATTGCGAAGTTTGAAATGGTTGCCATAATACATATTAACAAACGAATCTGATTTAGCTGATATTCGGTATGCTGATAAAAATATAAGGAAATAAAAAAAATACTGCAGTCTTTAGCAGGGGTTTAACAGGGAGAGCCAAAAGTTTGAGAAACCCTGGTCTAAGGTTCCATAATTTTCACGGGCCGATAACTAGAGGTTTCTGTTTACAGTGACCATTTATCGATATCGACTATTTGCAGTTTCCATTCTAATTTCTAACTTGAGTTGAAAAGTTCACTTGTTGCTATTTGGTTAAAACTAATACTTGTAACTGAAGTGTCATTTAATTCAAGTACCTCATCAAATGAAAAAGTTCATGACTTTATCAATAACATTTCCATATCCCGATTCATAAGAATTTGAAGATCTCCCATGAAAATATTCACAGATGAAAAATTCAAAATAAGATAGATTAAGGTGAGTTTGAATAAAACTTATAATTTACTAGTGTTAGTATTTAGGAATTTATGATTTGCCATTTCTTTCTCAAGAACAATATGAAATTGATTTTCCTTTATCAATAATATCGTTAATTTCAAGTTGCCTCTAATATTTCATTTTTTTTTCAGCAAAAGTACCTACAATAAACCTATGTAAATATTTATTGACACTGATTTTAAATCCCGGCAATCATCCCGAAGACATTTATAGTAGAGCTCACTTCAAGAAACTTCATATTGTATTTTATATTCTACTTTGATTGGCTCATTAATTACCGTTCGTATAATATGCTGCTGACGAATCATAATGATTGACGGGGTAATCAAAGTGGGTCAGTAACATACCTTCAAGTGTCGCATCCACCAATATTGCCTTTGGCATAAAGCTTCCACCATCTATCTTATACCTCTCACACTGGAATAAAACTCGATTTTCAATCATCATTGTTTACGAAGCAATCTAATATTTCTCGTGTATAGATACTTACTTTATCATAGCTCAAATTCCTCCTTGCTTTTTTGGTGCTCTTGTTGCTCAGAACAGAGTGCTTATCAATTTGCCCAAATGTCTGATATATTCGGTTGAAAATGGTGTCAAACGTTTCTAATTTACCATGATAAATTCGATTAAGATTGTCCAATACAGGAAAACGGACAATAGAATTCACCATGGTAAATTCGATTAAGAGTGTCCAATACAGAAGAATGGACAATAGAACATACGCGCAAACGCTCCTGACTTCACGTCAGTGCTTGAACCAATTATTTTTTCGTAATTTTTTTTAAATTTCCTAGGGGTACGGTTCTTGCAAAGTTTTACACACGTCTTTATGTCGATATTCTACAACTAGTTACCAAGCTCCAATTCAATCGAGTCTATATCAAGGAAATAATATTCCAGGTGGGTATAACTCCGAAACCGATTTACCGATTATGCCCAAAATTAAATTGACCCTCCCATTCGGATGCGCAACCTACACTGAGAATTGTAAGCCCCTATCTCCTTTCGTTCGAAAGTTATCAAGGCAACGGTAATCCATCTTGCTACTGAACTCACAGAAGGCTGCTCCGATCTCAAACAATATAGATCCGATCGTGTTCAAACTTGAAACTTGGCAGTAGAGTTAGGTTCTGAAGGATCTCGCAAAATTTCATCGATGGTGGACGAATAGTTTCTGATATGTAGAATTTTTTTCAATGATTTTCAAAAAATGTCCTAGTTATACGATCCTCACGAAATTCTGCAGTAATTTTCGCGTTGGCATTCTACAACTAGTAACCATGTTTGAATTGGATCAGTTCCGTATTTTTTGAGTTATTGAGGAAATAACAACCAAATCTCAGATAGGTATAACTCCAAAACCGTTGGGTTGATTATGACTATAAACGAACTTAAATGTCGCATTCGGCTGCGCAACCAACCCTAAAAATGACAAATCAATATCTCTCTCTGTTCTCCAGTTATCTTGAGATATATAATATTTTTTCGTAATTTTTTTTTAAATTTACTAGTAGTACGATCCCCAAAAAATTCCTTACACGTCCTTATGTCGATATTCTCCTACTAGATACCAAGTTTCAATTCGATCGGGCGTGTATTATTTGAGTTATCGAGAAAATAATATTCCAGATGGTCATAACTCCGAAATCGTTTTGCCGATTATGCCAAACAACGAACTCTCTCATTCAGGCTTGGCGCAACCAAGCCTGAAAATTTCAACGCAACGGTCACCCATCAAACTACAGAACTTATCCAATGCTGCTCGGATCTTCCAAAAAATATACATCCGATCATGTTCAAACTTGGAATTTGGTAGTAGAGTTAGATTTTGAAGGCTCTCACAAAATTTCAGTGATGACAGGCGAACAGATTCCGATATATATTTTTTTTTTTCAAATTATTTTTATTTTATTTTGTAGTGATACGATTCTCGCGGAATAGTGCAAGACTTTCCGAGCCGGCATTTTACAACTAGTAACCAAGTTTGAATTAGATGGGTTCTGTATTTTTCGTCATATTGAAGAAATAAAAAACAAATTTCAGAAGGGCATAACTCCAAAACCGTTTAGCCGCTTATGCCTATTAATAAACACAAATGTTACATTCAGATGTACAACCTACCCCGAAAATTGCAAGTCGCTATCTATTTCCTTTTTCGGGTTATCGTGACGAAAATAATATTTTTTGATATTTTTTTTCAAATTTTCTAGCAACACGATTCTCACAAAATATCAGTTATCGTGGCAACGGCTGGCCGGGCGGCAAAATTTGGGCAAAATGATAACGCGATGTTCCCCAGAACATACGCGCAAAAATGGTAAATAAACGAAATATGGCATTATAAGGAGAAAAAAAAATTTAATATTAGATGCAGACTTGAAATTAAACTTATTATTGATAAAGCAAACTTGATATTCGTCTCGAAAAAAAAATGGCAAATAATAAATAAAATACTAATAAATTATCAGTTTTATTCAAACTCACCTATTAGATTGACTAACTATCATCCTTCGAAATGTGTTTGCTTCGGAGGAATCCGAAATTTAATAATCCGAATTGATGGATACTACTTGAAATTCTTCCTGAATTTCAAAATAATCATTCTGGTTCAAGGCTATATTGTGCAACACTGCCATAGCTACAATAACGGTGAATGCACAATCTAACTTCACTCGGAGTTACACAGCAAGACAGACAAATATTCCTCTTCTACACACAAATGATCTTTCTACTCTATATGACGTTTCTTGAAGTGAGATATTATGTTAATGTCATTTCTACAGTGAAAAATTGAGTAATGTAATACATACCATCCTTGAAATTTGAAATCACCATTTTTTTTAACAATAATCAAATCATTGACTCGAAATCATCCTGAAAGAGAAGATGAAAATTTCATCGGAGACCTCAATCTATAATGTTATAATACCAAAAATAACAATTGGACAATATTGGCGACAAAATTTGTGCTTTGTCTTTGATCGAAAGTTCGTCGAAGAAATTAGTCGATTAGGGTGTTATTTCGAAAACTACTCCTGGGATAAAGTTGTGATTAGGTATGTATGTGAAAAATAGAGATTTGAAATCATTCAAAACGGCATCAAATATTAACAACCATAATTATTCACTGATGAACATTTTATTAGATATTTCAGTTTTCAGTCCATAAATTTATTAAATCTGATAATATTGACAATTTTGGTGAACAAATCTGTGATATTGTTGATATATCGAAAACACATTCATAAAGGAATTTATTCATTTATTTTCCTGATATTTTGAAAACCACATTCGATATCAAAATGATAGTGAGTATGCAGTTGCTTATAAGTTAAAAAAAATTGGTTCAAACACTGACGTGAAGTCAGGAGCAATGTAGTATGGACAATAGAACATACGCGCAAAAACTCCTGACTTCACGTCAGTGCGTCAACCAATTCTTTTTTTCGTTATTTTTTTAAAATTTTCTAGGGGTACGTTTCTTACAAACTTTGACACTCGTCCTCAAGTCTATTTTCTACAACTAATTACCAAGCTTCAATTCGATCGAGTCTATATTTTTTGAGTTAACGTGGAAATAAAATTCCAGGTGGGTATAACTCCGAAACCGTTGGACCGATTATGCCCAAAAACGAACTTAACTCTCCCATTGGGATGCGCAACCTACCCTGAAAACTGGAAGTCCCTATCTCCATTAGTTCGAAAGTTATCGAGGCAACGGTCACCCATCCAGCTGCTGAATCTCACAAGGTTGCGCGGATCTCCAATAATATGTATCCGATCGTGTTGAAACTTAGTACTTGGCAATAGAGTTGGGTTCTGAAGGCACTTGCAAAATTTAAGCGATGCCGAACGAATCATTTCTGATATATAGAATTTTTTTCAATTATTTTATTAAAATTTTCTAGTTATAGGATCCTCACGAAATTTCGCAAGAATTTTTGCGTTGGCATTCGGCAACTAATAGCCATGCTTGAATTAGATTGGGTATATATTTTTCGAGTAATTGAGAAAATAAGAACCAAATTTCAGATGGGTATAACTCCGAAACCGTTTGTCCGATTGTGCCTGTAGATAAACCCAAATGTCGCATTCAGATGCACAACCAACCTGAAAATTACAAGTCACTATCTCTTTCCGTTCTCAGGTTATCGTGACAAATAATATTTTTTAATAATTTTTTTTTTAATTTTCTTGTGATACGGTCTCACAAAATTTCACAAACGCCCTTAGGTTCATATTCTACAACTACTCACCAAGTTTCAATTTGATCGGATCTTTATTGGTTCATGACAAAATTATTACTCGGAAACCGTTGGGCCGATAATGCCCAACACCGAACTTAACTCTCCCATTCGGATGCGCAATCTACCCTGAAAAATGCCCTATCTTTTTTCGTTCGAAAGTTAGCGAGGGCGGTCACCCGTCCAGCTACTGAACTCACCCAAGACCGCTCGGATCTCCAACAATATAGAATCCGATCGTGTTCAAACTGGGAACTTGGCAGTCGGTTTAGGTTTTGAAGGCACTCGAAAAATTTCAGCGATGTCGGACGAATAGTATCGATGATTATAATTTTTTCAATGTTTTTCACTGATTCTTCAAAAAATTTCTAGTGACACGATACTCAGAAAATTTTTGCAAGATGTTTTGCGTCGGCATTCTAAAACTAATTACCATGGTTGAATTGGATGGGACTCGTATTTTTCGAGTTATCGAAATATAACAACCAAAACAGTTTGGCCGGTTCACAACCTACCCTAAAAATTGCAAGTAGGGAATCCAATCCCGCAAATGCGGGATTCCGCTGAAATTCTGCGGAATCAACATTGTGGGATTTTCCGTGCGGTATTTGCAGGACCCAATATTAAAATTCCGTATTCGACAATGAAAGCGCAAACGTCCCCTAAAAAGAAAAAGTACTTATTCGTCCGCTCTGGTCACTATGAATATGGCATGTAACGGTTCAATACAAACATAAGTGCCTGTAAGAATAACTGTCAGTCGCTGTGGTCACTATGAATATGGCATGATACTGTTCAATACAAACATAAGTGTACTTATATGAGAATAACTGTGATTTGTTATTATGAAATTATTTAAGATGTCCAAAATTCATAAAAGTATGTAGAGGTCGACTAAAAAATTAAATATGCACCTTGGCGAAAAACTGTCTATTGCCTCTACTGCCAGGTTCCAAGTTTGAACACTATCGGATATATATTGTTGAAGATTCGAGCAGCCTTGTGTGAGTTCAGTAGATGGAGGGATGACCGATGCCTCGATAACTTTCGAACGAAAGGACATTGGAACTTGCAATTTTTAGGATATGTTGCGTATCTGAATGGGAGTTAAGTCAAGTTCGTTTACGGGCATAATCAGTCCATTTGTTTCGGAGTTATGCCCACCTGGAATATTATTTCCTTGATAACTCAAAAAATATAGACTCGATCGAATTGAAGCTTGGTAAATAGTTGTAGAATACCTGTATTATACAGTTATTATACAATACAGGAGAATGGACAATAGAACATACGCGCATAAGCTCCTGACTTCACGTCAGTGCTTGAACCACTTTTTATTAGCATGTTTAATAGTTTGAGTACAAAGAGTATTATTGTTAACAACCCCGCATTTTTGCGGATCCGCGGGATTTATAACTTTCATCCCGCGCGTTTGTGGGATTGAGATTTTGGTGCGGGATTGGATTCACTAATTGCAAGTCTCCATCTCTTTCTATTCTCAGCTTATAGTGACAGAAATAATGTTTTTTACTAATTTTCTTAAAGTTTTCTGGTGATAATATTCTCACAAAATTCCACAAATCTTCGTGTCAATATTCTACAACCAACTACCAAGTTTCAATTCGATCGAATCTTTATTGGTTGATGACAAAATTATTACTCGGAAACAGTTATGTCGACTAACGACCGGACGGTCGGACAGAGTCAAATGTGACATAGAATTTTTCATTAGTGAGTCGAATCTAATCACTTGACATCATTTTCGGCGAAATATTCGAACATTACAAAATGGATATTTGGGCAAAATGATAATGCTATGTTCCCCTGCGCGTAAAAAGTTATATTCTTGTTTTAAAATTCTATATATGTCTTATGACATACTTAGATTAATGAAAATGTGGATTTTATAGTTTATTTCTCGTTTACTTAGTAAAACAATGATCAAAAATCAATTATTAATTGGTCAAATTCACCCCAAGTATTCAAGAATCACATTTCAAAGGTTCAACTTCACCCCACCAGTAGCGGGTTATATATTTTTTTCAAGTTTTGAATGAAAAATTGTTACCTTCCAAATGATATACATATTTACTCTCATTAAAAATACCATCTTCATGTAATTTTCTTATCCCGAAAATAAATCTTATGCTTATAAATAAATGCAATGGAAGTTCAAAATCGGTCAACTACACCCCATTTCTGGTACTAAATTAAGGCACATTAATTTCTTCAAATACTTAGTAATCCATTATTTTCTCGGTATACAAACGAGTATCAAATACTAAAATAAGGTACAAAATTAGTACAGAATGAGTTCTAAATTATGACAATGAATTTTTTTTGAAAAACTGAAGGTGGTTTTGCTAGCTTTACCGAGGTTTACCCAGATGCTGAAATCGACAACAATCCCGATTCTTGTAACACTAGGTTTCCCAGTCCGCAAAAGAAAAAAACTGTAAACTTCAATCTTCTACACGGTTTCAACGTAAGATGACCTGCAACACATAAAATGTTATTTAATTAGTTCAGATGAGCCAAATGTTACTCATGGTTCGGAATGAAAAGGGATTGTGAATAAATTATGCATTTGATGATTCAACGTCCAACGCGTTCGGGTGCGTGCTAGACTCGGTGCCAGATGTTAGTTTAGGGATTCTTTAGCATTATTATAGAAGGTTGAATTTCAATATGTTTACAATTCATTCTTAGGACTAAAGCACATTCTTTCGATCGTTTCATCCTCAGTTTGTAGCTTCTCGGTATACCCTATCGTTAAAAAATTGAGAATTGTTAATTACTTCGTTATGGATGCATATTATTCATTATTTTTTACAACTCTATGACATTGAAAATCTGTGATATAAATCTTTGAGACCGATTTCGAAAGTTGAATTGTAGTTTATATGTACATACTTCTGCTAAGCTTATTATTAGGATATGAGATCATTAACTAGAATGAAACTCGAGATATACAGAAATATTTATATTTTTCTTATTAACGCGGGTACGAAGAGAGAGTAACGAATATTTTATTTAATAGGTTCGCTCGAATAACTAATTCGACTCAATTTCATCTCCAAAAAGTGAACTTCAGCTTGCTGATTCAGCAATCTGCAGATAGGTATATTATTATAACTATTAGGAGCTCGATATGGAAAACTTTCCAGTACGCATTTATGCTGGCTTGCAGTTCTCAGCCGATAAGTGCCTCTTACATGATATAACTTATCGTTCGAACATCTCTGTATTTTCATACACAAGGTATCAATTTGAAAACGTGCCAGGCCAATTATGTCACGACAGGGATGTTTTGAGAGAAAAAGTCGAAACATGTCAATTTTTATTCAGGGGGGGGGCATATTTTGAGCACAATTGTAAGCCAAAATCTTCTCAATCCTAGATTTAGGGGATGTCACCCCTAAATTCTTAATAGAGAATAGAGGGTCAGCTATTCTTTAATTGAAAGACTGCTTGTCCCTCTACATGAATATTACAGTTTGCAAATTTTTATTGGGTCCTCGAAGTAGTTACTACTACGCGTTGTCATTTCGCCCAAATCTCCGTAATTTTAGAATTTTTTGCCGAAAATGTTCTCACACGATTGAGTTCGACTCCCTGATGAAGAATTCTACGTCAAATTTGATTCTTGTCGGCCTGCGGTCAGGCCGTAGCCACGATAACTTGAGAACGGAAAGAGATAGCGACTTTTAATTTTCAGGGTAGGTTGAGCATCCGAATGCAACATTTGATTTCGTTAATATGCATAATTGGCTAAACAGTTTCAATTTTATTTATTTCCTCCTTAGCTCAAAAAGAAATCAAACCAATCCAATTCAAACATGGTAATTACTTGTAGAATGCCGGTGCGCAAATTTTTACGAAATTTCGTGAGGATCGTATCACTGGAAAATTTAAAAAAAAATAATTGAAAACCTTCGAAAAAAATTCTATACCTATCTCAGAAAATATCTGCCTGATATCGTTGAAATTACGGAAGGCTTCAGAACCTAATTTTACAGCCAAGTTGCATATTTGAATATGTTCGAATTTATATTGTTTGAGATCTGAGCAGTATTGATTGAGTTGAGTAGCTGGATGGGTGACCGTTGCCTCGATAACTTTCGAACGAAAAGAGATAGGGGCTTGCAATTTTCAGGGTAGGCTACGCATACGAGGGACAGTTATGTTCATTGTTAGGTATAATCGGCCAAACGGTTTCATCAGAGTTATACCCATCTGGAATATTGTTTTATCGATATCTCAAAAGATATAGATCCGAGCGAATTTAAACTTTATAAGTAGTTGTAGAATAGTGAAGCAAAGAAATTTGTGAAATTTTTTGAGGATCTTATCCCTATAAAATTTAAAAAAATATCCTAAAAAAAATTATTTATCTCACGATTACTTGAGAACGGAAAAACATAGCGATCTGCAATTTCTAGGGTACGTTGTGCACCACTGACATTTGAGTTCGTTAAAAGGCATAATCGGCCGAACGGTTTCGGAGTTATATCCATCTGACATTTGGTTCTTATTTCCTCAATAACTGAAAAAATATGATGCCGATTGAATTCTGACATGGCAACTAGTTCTAGAATGCCTACGCAAAAATTTCGTGAAGATCGTATGACTAGAAAATTAAGAAAAAATCATTGAAAAAAATTCTATATATCAGAAACTATTCGTTCGACATCGCTGAAATTTTGTGGGAACTTTCAAAACCAAAACCTACAACCAAATCGTATGTTTGAGCACGATCGAATCTGTATTGTTGGAGATCTGCGCAGACTTGTGAGTTTTGATATTTTAAAAGGAAGTTGAGTTTAATCTGAAAACAAATACTCTGCTGAATAAATACGTTTTTCGTATATTATGAAATATCAAATGAATTTCCATTCGGATAGAATACATATGTCAGAATTAAAAATTCTTTGATCATTTGGTATGAAATATCATATAAAAGCAGAGAAACCGGTCCATATCGATGGTGAACTCTATTAAGAGTGTCCAATAGAGCTGAATGGACAAAAGAACATACGCGCAAAAGCTCCTGACTCTCGTCAGTACTTGCTTCAATAAAATTTGCATGGAATTATGCAATTCTTGACGATCGTCAGATCGTCTACCGCTATCACATGTCTTGATGCGAGCCCTATTATAAAGGTCTTCGGGATGATTGCTGGGATTTAAAATCGGCGTTAATACATATTCACATAGGTTCACTGTAAGTACGTTTACAGAAAAAAAAACTGAAATATTAGAGGCCGATATTATTGATAAGGGAAACTGAATTTGATATTGTTCGTGAGAAAAAAAAGGCCAATCACAAACACAATAATACTAACACTACTTGAATTAATCGATACTTTAGTAGCAAATGCTATAATTATTATTAACCAAACAGCACATGAACAAGTCAAATTTTCAACTCTTGAGGTTAGAAATTAAGCCTGGTTCTCAGAGCTACGCAGTACGTATACTCCATTCACTATTATAAAGTCTCCCGGTTGGCCATGAAAATTTGACACATTTCACCATGTATATTTTGGAAATGTTAGGTTATAGTCATTTTCCTGTCAGATAACTACGCAACATTGTCCTCTATACATAGAAGTCGTAGTAATTACGTATTTTCACAATGTGAATTTACTTCGGAAAAATAATGAATTTGAAAAGATATTATGTGAATTCAATAATTCCACAGTCCTGGCGACAATAGAAAGAAATTTTTACTCTGTTGTTACTGGAAATATTTCACGTATATAAACTGGTTGGAAGATTAAATTATGCTATTTACTTGTATGAAAATCAATAATCAAGTGTTGAAATTTTATCGAAAAATAATGGATAAAGTAGTCCGTTGCTTTGGGATAGTTCATTTGAGAAAAAAATAAAAGTACCTGAATAACCCTGCAGGAAAACGAACAGACCAAATGTCTTTAACTTTCGAATTTTTTGACGAAAATGGTCTCAAACGATTTAGTTCGACTCCCCAATGAAGAATTTGAGGTCAAATTTGATTCTGTCCGGCCGGCCGTCCAGCCGTTGCCGCGATAACTTGAGGACGGAAAGAGCTAGCGACTTGAAATTTTCAGGGTAGGTGGCGCATCCCAATACGACGGACATGTTTGTTAATGGGTATAATCGGCCCAATGGTTTCCGAGTAATAATTTTGTTTTCAACCAAAATAAATCCGATCGGATTCAAACTTGGTGAATAGTTGTAGAATATATACCTAAGCACGTTTGTGAAATTTTGTGAGAATCGTATTGCTAGAAAATTATTAAAAAATTATTTAAAATATTTTTGTTATCACGATAACCTGAGAACGGAAAGAGATAGCGGATTGAAAATTTCAGGTTAGTTTGTGCATCTAAATTCGACATTTGAGTTTGTTTATAAGCATAATAGCCAAACGGTTCTAGAGTTATAGCCATCTGAAATTTGGTTGTTTTTTCTCCTCATTAACTCGAAAAATACTAAACCGATTGAATTGAAACATGGTTAATAGTTGTAGAATGCCAACGCGAAAATTCTTGCAAAATTTCGTGGGGATAGTATTTGTAGAAATTCTTTAAGAAATCATATAAAATAAAAAAAAAATTCTATATATCAGTATCCGTATTTGAGAAAAAAATAAAAGTACCTGAATAACCCTGCAGGAAAACGAACAGACGTACCAATGGAATTCCCCACTTTTCTCATGAAGATATTTAAATACCTTGTTTCACAACTTGAAATATTCCAGTTTCAAAATGTAGTAGTACTACAAAACCCGAGTCATTCTTATTCCTTAATAAAATATAATGATAGGAAACTAAGTAATTTCATTCTAGAGTTCAACATGTCAGAATGAAGTTCTCCTATTGCAGATATAAATGTTATGATTATATCATTGTATAAAGAATACCTAGTAGGCTCACCTATGGGAAACGTGTTTCAGAGCCAACTAGCGAGAATTCTTGATACTGTTCAAATAGACACCAGTTATCATGCGCCCTCTTTAGAGGATTGAGATGAATTACGAAGAAAATACAGGATCGGCTGCAGGCATGGTTTGTGGATGCCTGATTCTAACAATATTATAAATATTAATTAATTTTTCAAGTGCTTCTTTACTTTTCGCTTCTATTATGTAGAGTCGAATTAACTCATCATCTCATTCAATAATTACGTCATAATGGAAAATTGTTGTTCTTTCAGAACAAATGAAATAGTAATAAGAGAAAATTCATGAAAATTTTCTGTTATTACTATTTCATTTAAAAATGTTCCATTATGAAGTATTTATTGAATTCAGCAAATGTAATCGAATATAGAGGGTTGGACTATAGTATGGAACAAAATTCGTATTTGGAACCAACAACTCAAAATAAAATGTGAATTGATTTTTACTTTTCCCCATTTTGTGGCGATAAAATTGAATATTTCCCTTCAACCCTACCCAGCTTTTGTTCTCATCGATGGAAAGCTAATAAAAAATTGAATCTTACCATACCTTCAGTTATGTAATTATTAGAATGAAAAAAAACCTATCAGTATGCTGTAGTTATTGGTTGAAAAATTATGAATTTTATTCCAGACTATCACTCCAATGCTGTTTCTTGAAAATATGTTGACGAATTATATGATTTTTTTTATTTCCCTGTATTCTTTTTTTGCGCTTATGTTCTGGGGAACATTGCGTTATCATTTTGCCCAAATGTCTTTAACTTTCGAGTTTTTTGACGAAAATGGTCTCAAACGATTTAGTTCGACTCCCCAATGAAGAATTTGAGGTCAAATTTGATTCTGTCCGGCCGGCCGTCCAGCCGTTGCCGCGATAACTTGAGGACGGAAAGAGCTAGCGACTTGAAATTTTCAGGGTAGGTGGCGCATCCCAATACGACGGACAAGTTCGTTAATGGGTATAATCGGCCCAATGGTTTCCGAGTAATAATTTTGTTTTCAACCAAAATAAATCCGATCGGATTCAAACTTGGTGAATAGTTGTAGAATATATACCTAAGCACGTTTGTGAAATTCTGTGAGAATCGTATTGCTAGAAAATTATTAAAAAATTATTAAAAAATATTTTTGTTCTCACGATAACCTGAGAACGGAAAGAGATAGCGGATTGAAAATTTCAGGTTAGTTTGTGCATCTAAATGCGACATTTGAGTTTGTTTATAAGCATAATTGGCCAAACGGTTCTAGAGTTATAGGCATCTGAAATTTGGTTGTTTTTTCTCCTCATTAACTCGAAAAATATTAAACCGATTGAATTGAAACATGGTTAATAGTTGTAGAATGCCAACGCGAAAATTCTTGCAAAATTTCGTGGGGATAGTATTTGTAGAAAATTTTTAAGAAATCATATAAAATAAAAAAAAATTCTATATATCGGTAACTATTCGTCTGAAATTGCTGAAATTTTGCAAGAGCCTTTAGAACCCAACTCTACTGCCAAGTTTTAAGTTTTAACACGATCGGTTAAATATTGTTGGAGATTCGAGCAGCCTTATGTGAGTTCAGTAGATGGGTGACCGTTGCCTCGATAACTTTCGAACAAAAGAAGATAGGGACTTGCAATTTTCAGGGTAGGTTGCGTATCCGAATGGGAGAGTTAAGTTCGTTTTTGGGCATAATCGGTTTCACGGTTTCCGAGTTATACCCACCTGGAATATTATTTCCTCGATAACTCAAAATATTAAGATTCGATCGAATTGAAGCTTGGTAACTATTAGTAGAAAATCAACATAAAGACGTGTTTAAAATTTGTCAAGAACCGTACCCCTAGAAAATTTGAAAAAAAATGAGAAAGAAGAACCGTACCCCTATAAAATTCCAAAAAATTACGAACAAAAAAATTGGATCTAGCACTGACGTGAAGTCAGGAGCTTTTGCGCGTTCTATTGTCCATTCTCCTGTATTGGACACCTTTAATCGAATTTACCATGGTATATTATGTTGTCCATTCTCCTGTATTGGACACTCTTAATTCGAATTTACCATGGTGAATTAAATTGATAGACAATAGAACATACGCGCAAAAGCTCCTGACTTCACGTCAGATCTTGAACCAATTTTTTTTTCCTGAATTCAGGATAGAATGCAATGATGAAAAAATTAACACATTGTCTATCTTCAATTCTTCTTTGGGAGAAGAATACATAATTATTCTAGAAAAATATTGCTAGAATTAATGTCATATTTAAATGATCAAAGTAAAGAAAATTAGTAGTTGTAAGTTTAGTTAACAACATTTTGAATGAAATTCAATTGAATTCAAGTAATATTCAATTACTTATTCTTAACCAATAAATGCCCATTAATAGATCTAAAGGTGTTGAGGTGAAACATAAAGATGTATTCTTATTAGTGATAGAAAAACTGGCCTAAAATGCCTCTCTATCCATCACGAGATTTGATATCGACAAATGAGCCTCTCACCTCACAAGATCAGAAAGTGTGGTTAATTTAATGTTAAGTTTCGAAGCTTTCAGCAAAATTTTAGCGAAATCATATTAAAAATAATACATAACCTTTCAAAAGTCCCCTCTCTCAAATATACTCTTCTGAAGGCGCATGGATTACTTGAAGAAGAATCGCCTTCGCTATTTTTCAAAGATATTCACTCTTGTTCATAGAAATCCCTTTTGTATTTTTCGAGTTATTGAGGAAATAACAACCAAATTTCAGATGGGTATGATTCCGAAACCGTCTGGCCGATTATGCCTATAATCGCATATGTCGCATTCAGATGCACAACCTAACCTGAAAATTTCAAGCCTCTCCTTCCGTTCACGGGTTATCGTGTCATAAATAATATTTTTTAATAATTTTTTAAAAATTTTCTACTGATACGATTTCTACAAAATTTCACAAGCGTGCTTAGGTTTATATTCTACAACAATTCACCAAGTTTAAATTCGATCGGACTCATATTGGGTGAAAACCAAATTATTACTCGGAAACCATTGAGCCGATTATACCCATTAACTAACTTGTCCGTCGTATTGGGATGCGCCACCTACCCTGAAAATTTCAAGTCGCTAGCTCTTTTCGTTCTCAAGTTATCGTGGCAACGGCCGGCCGGACGGACAGAATCAAATTTGACCTCGAATTCTTGATCAGGGAGTCGAACCCAATCGATTGAGACCATTTTCGGCGACAAATTAAAAAATTATAGACATTTGGGCAAAATGATAACGCGATGTTCCCCAGAACATACTCGCAAAAACGAAAAACTCGAAACGAAATAGAGCAGATACAAGATTTGTTTTGGTTTTTATGGGAGGCAGATGTTCAGAGTAATAAAAGACACTTGTTCTGCTTGGACGTAGTATCGATCGAAAATTCCAAAATCCCGAACGACCGACTCTGTTCTTTGACGACATACGATTTTCAACCTTATTGACGTGAAATCTTTCGTTAGTGTAGCCCCCTGGTGTTAAAATCTTTTCCGCCGAACGAACTTAACAAGGGGTGAGCCTACTAGGTATTCTATATACATACAATGATTATTTTATGTTAAGTTTGGGACTTTTGAGAGTCGAAGTTGGCATCGTCCCGACCAATTGTTTTGACCTTGACGATATTTCAGCAGTGCCAACCTGCCTCCGCTTCAGTTACAAAAACGTGATAGACCTAAATCATGGCCAACCGGGAGACTTTATAAAAGTGAATGGAGTAGAGTGTAGTCTGCGACAATCCCCACATCCCAGATTTGTTTACTTGATCATCATGAAGTTGGCAAATTTTAACTTCAAAGGGGGCGTGTCGCGACAGATTTTGACAACCACAAGGGAATAGGAGGCGGTTAGGGAATGTGTGTTTACCAGTTCTCTGATTGGCTGAAATGCTGTAATTTCGTGTCGCAAATGACACTACGTAGCTCTAAGAACCAGGCTTTAGAATGGAAACGTCAAATAATCGATATCGATAAAAGGACACTATTATTAGTTGGACGAACATTATCCTGGGAAATGGATAGGTAGAGGTGGTCCAGTTCCACGGTCACCTCGTTCACCAGACTCAAATCCACTTAATTTTCATTTTTGAGGACATATGAAGGCGATGGTTTATGCCACCGAAGATAATTAATACTCCCGAGGAGTTACAGAAAATAATTAATTTGGCACCAAATGCAATCAAATCAAATCGTTTGTAAATTTTGCAACTTCAGCAATTAGGGGGCGTCAATAAATTACGTGAGGTGTTTTTTTTTTAATTTTCTGTACCTCCCTTCCCCCCTGGTGAGATGTCGTGAGATTTTATTCAACCCCCTCCCCCATCCCCCAATCTCACGTGAGATTTTTCAAAATGTGGGTTTCTTACGTAAACGCGTTGGATTGTTATTGTAAAAAGAAAAAAAAATTTCTTCGTACTTTTATTTACGACTAGTAATCAATATTGCTGAGAGTTATAAGTGTAATAAAAATTTAATAAAAGAATACTTAAATCGTGACTACTATGATTAAAAAAAAGAATATCTACTCTAAATCAGTCCATAGAGAATCATGCGCGGTCTCAAGAGAGACTATTAGAACCAACATGTCCATATGATTTTCAGTGATGATTTAAGCATGTATAATCTGGATTAAATGGACCAGAAAAGTATAATTTATTTTTGTTTCAATCAGAAAAAAATTGCGTGATATTTGCCGAGACCCCCCCTCTCTCCAACGTAAGATTAGATGAGATTTGACTCGACCCCCTCCCCCCTTAAACATCTCACATAATTTATGGACGCCCCCTTACTCGTCATGCTAGAATATGAATGCAGGCATTTATTCGAGAGTTTATTGGTATAATGGATGAGGTTTGTCGTGAAGTAACGCTTTCATGAAGTTTTCCTTAGTATCCAACAGAACATGTTCTGTCCTTAAACACCTCCCCCAATGTTGAACCGGGTTGGCAAATTTTCAAAGCAGTTGGAAAAGTTCGATCCTTCGATTTGGTTTCGGCCCGTCCCTGAAAACATCTACCAAATTTTGCAGATGGCGATAATATACAGGGTGAGTCTTCGACCACTGCAGAAATTTTAACCAAAGATTCCTCTCATCAAATGAAACACCTTTTACATTTACCATTTTTCCAGATTCGGCTCAGGTAAAAAGTTACAAGCGTTTAAAGATTTCACAATGTGCTAATACACTCCCGCATATAAATTATCTATGACATTGTTGGCGGACGAGAATAAGGCATGGTAACGTGGTTTACAGCTTGATGCGGGATTCCAACGCTCAGGGACGGATCCATAAAAGTAGTGAAATTTCTGGAGTTTTCCATTTTAAAACATTCAATGAAGAATATTTGGAAAACGGTGCGTTTAAGGAGAAATGATGAAGAATAATATAATGTTCTAAAACGATGGAATATTCTTGAAATGACTCAAGAAAAACTTTATATGCTTTCTTTATGCTAATTTCGTTTAGTTTTATGAATCCTCGAGTCCATAACTGTGGACAGGAGCTTTCTGGCGCTCTAGTTTAAACAGACAAATTATATCTCCGAAAGTATTGGCTTCTCAGAGTTGAGAATTTTATCAATGTATTATTATGATAGAACTGCATCATAAAGGAAATTCAATTGAAATAATAGTTTATTTATCAAGATTAAATGATCAATATGAGAATGAGAACTGCACCATGGAAGAACTCTCTTATAGAACAGGATGACATGTACGAGTATGAACACAGAGCATATAATAAAGCTTGGATAAATTATATAATCATGTTAACATTTATTTGTACGCTATTACCGTAGGTCATAAGTTGGCCATCAATATTTCAATAAATAGGCATGCATTTTTCAGTAGATTTTTTTAAGGAAAATCATATTCACTGTACTCCACTTATTGTAATATTTTCCAAATGCCGACGCTTAGCGCTACGGTTCGTCGGGTATAGGGGAAGTGTTGGAGACATTTTTTATATTAAATAGTTCTAAGAGGTGGCCCTAAAATTATTTTTGCGGGGGGGGGCGGTCGAAATTCGTTACGCTACTGTTGCTAACTGAATCATATTAACAAAAAATGGTTCAAGCCATAGACCTAATATCCTATGGACGGAGCATCAGCTGGCTTTTACACGGAGTCGATTGAAATCTACATGTGAGAGAGGTGGAAGGCACCAAATAGGGTGAAAAAAGGGATGGAGCTAGTGTAGGATTGGAATCTTGCTGCTTAAATTAGCTCCATCTCTCTCAAATGTATATTTCAATCCTTTCTTTCAATGGGTTCAAGCCCTGTGGACAGGTGCTTTTCGGCGCTCTTGTTCAAACAGACAAATTATTATATCTCCGAAAGTATTGGTTTCTCAGAGTTGGGAATTATATCAATGGAGGTATACCTCAATGGATTCCTACGATAGAACTGCATCATGAAAGAAATTAAATTTAATAATAGTGTCGTTTAAAAATAAATGCTTCAAAAATTATCTTTAATAAAAAAGAGCAATCTACAATGCTTTAATGCTTCAAAAATTGTAATTAAATTTATTTATCAATAAGATTAATTGAGCAATCTGCAATGATTCAACCTAGTGGAATGGGTTGGTGCAACTTACACCCCTGTGCATAGATTTCCCAACTCGAAATACCATGGAAAATTTGATTAAGAGTGTCCAATACAGGAGAACGGACAATATAATTCACCATGGTAAATTCGATTAAGAGTGTCCGATACAGGAGTTAATAAAAAAATGGGTTCAAGCCCTGTGGACAGGAGCTTTCTGGCGCTCTAGTTCAAACAGACAAATTATATCTCCGAAAGTATTGGTTTCTCAGAGTTGGGAATTATATCAATGTATTCATATAATAGAACTGCATCCTAAAGGAAATTCAATTCAAATAATAGTTTATTTATCAAGATTAAATGAGCAATCATGAGAATGAGAAAAGCACCATGGAAGAAATCAAATTAAATCTGGCCAATTTTGCCCAATAACGAACTTAACCGAGATATTCATCTCCCTAAACTACTCTGAAAATTTCAACTACCTACCTCATTCCGTTCGAGAGTTATATCTATGTCTATGGATGAAAAGCAGTCTCACTACTCTCAGATCTCTTACTTCATGTTCAGTTCCGAAATGTAAGAATTTTCTGAGAAAAACTAATTTGGGAGCAAACAACTGAGATTTTTCTCACTTCGCTCACAATTCTTCGACTGATTAGATAATGTCTCAGGAACATCATTTGACATTATGACAATTCATATTCATACATAGAATAATATAATTCTGTGACAACGTTGAAATACGATTTATTATTGAAATTTTGAAAAATCATATCTCCGAAAGTATTAGCTTGTTAGAGTTGAAAATGATATGAATGGATTCTTATGATAAAACTGCTTATTAAAAAAAATTTGATTTGGAATTTGTTTCGTAAAAAAAAATTTTTTTTTTTGTTACTCCGAAACCATCTGTCCGATTTTGCCCAATAACGAACTTAGCCGAGATATTCATCCCCCAAACCTACTCTGAAAATTTCTACTCTCTAGCTCATTCCGTTCGAGAGTTATCGTGCTTACGGCCGGCCGGCCGGCCGGCCAGCCGGCCGGACAGAATGAATTCCGACCACGGATTCTTGATCAGTGAGTCGAACCAAATCGTTTAAGACCATTTTAATCGAAATATTCCAAAATTACAGACATTTGGGCAAATTGATAAGCACTCAGTTCCGAGGAACTAGAGCGCCAAAAATGCTCGGTATGAATGAAGTTTTATTATTATTTTCGAATAATTGCACATTATGTTGTTTACTTACAAAAAAGAGTTTTCCTGAAATACTGGCTATTTATAAGGTTTCAATTTGTTTATAACAGACACACACAGTTATGATACAGTATCTTAATCAATTTAAAGCTTTCTGATAAACTATATTTTTTGTTTTGTTTTGTGGTGCGTAAATAAACAAAGATGATGGTTTTCCGACGCGCGAACACTCGACGTATGATTGTCCATGCGCCATGTCCACACATCAAAAGAAAAACAAAATTGTTACATTATTAGAATCTATCCAAGGTATCTATTTAGTTAATGCTTAGTTTGTGGCACAAATCACGAGATATAAAGAATACCCTGTACAGAAGTGGTTCATTTTCAATGATGTATGCCTCGAAAGTATAATTTTTAACACAATTGACTGAAATTGTAAAAATTTAATGTAAAAAGGCGCCCTGACCTCACGTCAGTGCTTTTTAATGAAGTAATTATTTTTCATTTTCATACGAAGATCAGCACCGAAGGCAATGACGTGAGGTCAGTGTGATTTGGCGCGCTTGTTCGTGTTGATCAATCTAAATTTAACTATAACATAAACACGCGCGCATAAGCGGACTGACCGCATGTCATTTTTTTCAGTGATGATCTCTTAGACGAACAATGACATATCATTTGTTTAATAATAAAGCACTGACGTGAGGTCACTGCATTTTTCAGAGCTTGTTTCTGACGACATTCTATTGAGATTGCTCAACATGAACAAAGGCGTTAAAGCGCACCGACCTCACGTTAGTGCTTTTTGCGAGCATGTCCTGAAAGGAACAGCGTGCTATAATACTGCCCGGATGTCTGTATTTTTGGATTTTTTTGTCGAAAATGTTCTCAAACGATTGAGTTCGACTCACTGATGAATAATCTGATATCAAATTCAAGTCTATCCGGCCGGCCGTTAACACGATAACTCTTGAACGAAAGGAATTAGAGGATTGACATTTGCAGGGTAGTTTTGAGCGAAAATATTTCGTTAATGATTTCGGAGTTCCGGAACCGATCTATTGAAATTCAGCATCAAATTGTACCTTCATATGCATGCGAAGTATTGTATTTATGGAAGAGATAGTAAAGTGGCAAAAATATTTAAAATTTTGAATTTTGTTTCCACAATAACTCGAAAATTGCTGATCAGATTAAATTGAAACTCAGTACTCAGATGCAAAAGACCGAAGCGAACACTTTCGCAAAATTTCGTGAGGGTCACACGACTTGAAGAAATTAAAAAATTTACTACTCTCTTGCGGAATAGTTTACTTAAAATTCCGAAACCTAATTTTTGCGCGCTTGTTCCGCTTGTGGATTCAAGATGCGATAACTCCTGAACCCCTAGTGTTGGAGAATCGGAGTTTTATGTTAGGTGTGTGATTTTGAGAGGACTTCCAGCCACGAGTGGATTACGCATGCGCAAAGGAGAAGTAACTGTTTTGGGGTTGTATGGGTTATGTTGGGAGTGGTTTAGGACTATCGGTCATGGGTCTGGTGCTGAGCCGATATTGTGAGGATTTATAAGAAAATTAATGGCAATTTTATGCACGGTATGATCAGTTTGGAGGAAATAGCGTTGCTTCCGAGTAAAAGTGGCCGTATCGTGGCTCTGGGGTTCATTTTTAAATTAATATTACCCCTTCTGGGTATATTTCATTATGCGCATGAGCAGACGAGAAGTGATTTAACCGTTGGAGTTCTCATTTGGGAGAAATGGGGTTTTGATGTGCAGGACGCTATTCCTCAATGGAATACCCTTGGGAGTGTCCACGCATGCGTGGATTGATGCTCAGATATCTCCTGAACCAATGGTGTTGAAGAATTTTGTATGAGGTGTGTAATTTTGAAATGACCTAAACCTAAAGCCATGAATAGCTCTCTTTGGGTTGTATGGCTTATGTTGGGAGTGGTTTACGCCTAGTGATCATGGATTTGGTGCTGAGCCGATATCGTGAGGTTTAAAGAGAAATTAAATGGCAATTCTGTGCACGGTCAAGTCAGTTTCGAGGAAAGTGTTGTTTCCGCGTTGAAATGTCTCGTAGTCCTGGGTCAATTTATAAATATCTATAGGTATGTGGAAGATCTATATTAAATTACATTTGGATTTGAAGAAGGCGTAAGAAATTGCGTTCCTTACGGGGGTCTCATAACTTTTTTTTTATTTCGGCCTGCGGTAAAACTAATACCCAGCCTGCATTGATTGCCAAATTGGCAAAAGAAACATGACAAAATATAAAAAAGCACTGACGAGAAGTCAGTACTCATCAGCGCGCGTGTTCACGTTTGCTATTTTGAATTGAATGATGAGTGTTTCAAGCTCAGTGGATAGAGTGAGCCGGAGATTCGCCCAGAGGGTAGTGGACATCATTCACTGTCGGGTCAAAAATTAACAGGGTTGTGTCTCAGCTGGCGTATGAATAGAGTAACAATGCACACAACTGACTCTCCTTAGTTGCACAAGCTCCTAAGAGCTTCTGAGGGATCTCCAAATTCAGATTGACTTCACTATGTAAGGAAAAGGCTAAAAAAGCATTGATGTGATCCCTCAGAAGGTCCTAGGAGATTGTGTGACTTAAGAGAGTCAGTTGTGTTCTTTGTCAACTTTATTACTCTAGCCTAACGCCACCTTGGACACAGCACGGTTTATTTTTTGACCCAACAGTGTATGGTGTCCACTACCCACTGGGTAGGTATCCGGTTCGCTCTATCCACTGAGTTTGAAGCACTTATCATTCAATTCTAATAAGCCAACGTAAACAAGTGCACTAAAGGCTGCTGACTTCACGTCAGTGCTTTTTTATATATTTTTTATTTTGTTTGTTGATATGTAACAGCAACAGTACCTTCTGAAACTTTGGGTTCATGATAAGTTGTAATATAAATGTGGGGTAAGAGTACGCAGCGGGTAAGTGCACGCAGTCAATATAGTTCCAGTTTCGCTTGCAAGTTTTATATGTATCTGGTCCGAGGTAATTCACAGTTGCCTTACTAGTTTTTATACGCTTCGACCAGACGAGTCATTTATACTCGAATAAGTGTCCGTAGCTTTAATAGATGTATACTTATCCCATTGAATGGAATCATAATGTGTTAAGTAGATATGATTGCATTACCTTGTAGATTGAATATGTCTCACATTTACAAAAGGAGATGTTTCGGTCGAAAAGTATGTAACCAATAGCAATCTATAAAAATCTTTTCTATTTATAATTGCTATTTAGTCGCTTTCAATCACTAAGATTTGGGTGAATGTCCGCATTTCGATTCAATAATTTAATGAAAATAACAATTATAATTAGAATATCATGCTTTGTCATTCTTCACATATATTTATTACAGAGTAAATAATTGAAAACTGCGTACTATTGCCCCGCATGTCTAATGTTGATATATCCAAACCTCATTACGTCCACGGACTATTGAGTGTATACAATAATGAAAGCAGAATATAACTTCAAATTATAAGTTTCATATAAAAAATGTAAGAGAACATTTTTCATTATTTATTGAAGGGATAAACGGAAAAACACATTAATTAAGCGAAAATCACATATAAATTGAATTTTATAAAATGTCCTCATATGTCCTGATATATGCATTTTTCGCTATAGGTAGCGAAAACATTAACATATAGGAAAATTGATTGAATTATATCGTTCAGAATCACAATTTGTTCGAAAATATGTTATAGTAGCAGATATCTAAAAAAAATATGGAATGTCCGTGAAAAGAACAATTCGCATACATATATATATATATATATATATATATATATATATATATATATATATTTTTTTTTTTTAATTTTCTAGTTATAGGATCCTCACAAAATTTCACATACGTCTTTATGTCGGTATTCTACAACTAGCTACCAAGTTTCAATTCGATCGGATCTGTATTTTTCGAAGAAATAATATTTCAGATGGATATAGCTTCGAAACTGTTGGGTTGATTATGCGCAACAACGAATTTAAAGGTCGCATTCGGATGCGCAAAACATATCCTGAAAATTGCAAGTCGCCATCTCTTACACATGTTTTTTGTGAATTGTCAACTTATAGCTTCTCATGGCACAACCACACGAAAGGACTGATTTGTTTCATAAAAAGCGTTTTTTTTTATCTCATGACACAATTGTGTGATAGAAATGATTTGTGTCCTTACGCCACCACAAACAAAGCTCTCTTTATTTTCGACCCAACAGTGAAAGTATGTATTTGAATGGGACCTTACGCTATCACAAACACAGCACTGTTCATTTTTGAACCAATAATGAATGAATATATTTGAATTGGACCTTATGCCACCGCAGACACAGTACTGCTCATTTTCAAACCAACAATGAATGTATGTATTTATATGGGTTCTTACGCCACCACAGACGCAGCATTATTTATTTTCGACCAAACAGTGAAACTTTGCAGTTGAACAGTGACCTTAAGCCCCCCCAAACACAGCTCTGCTCATTTTCGAACCAACAGTGAATGTATATCCTTGCTCCATCACAGACACAGCACTGTTTATTTTCGACCCAACAGTAAATGTATGTATTTGAGTCAAAACTAATGGTTTGAAACTATTATCGGCCAAAATACGGAGCAGTTTTTTTTTGACGTTTTTGTTTACAGTCTTGTTTATATTCTTGGAAAGATTGGTAATATTATTTTTTCCTGGAGATGAGCAGCTTTGGGCGAGTTCAGTACCTGGATGGATGACCACTCTGGCTATACATTTGAACAGCGCGCCAAAGCTCCTGACCAAAGTGCTTTTCCAACTTGTTCATTTAAATTCAAATCACCGCATTATCCCCATTTCTAAAATCAATTACGTTTATCAATTTTCCTCAAATATCCTTCGACTTTTTTGATGTGGGTATATTGTCTGAAGAAGTCGCATTGTCGTCGAAACGTGCCCTACTAGAATTAATCAGTGCTAACTTGTTTTATTTGACTTGGTTTCTGTTTTGCGGACCTTAATTTATAATTTTGTGCCCAATTATTGTTCCATTTGCGTTAGGTATTTTGATTGGGATACCAGTCGAATATTCTTAATCCTATTGGGATGAAATCGGATCAGACTTGCATAATTAACGGATAGGAGGCTCTCTGTGGAGCAATTTCGAGGAGTTGAATGTTTTATATAATCCTATAACGATGTTGGCAGCTCACTTCCCTGATCGTGGTAGCACAGGATCGAAATTTATACGGAAGCTGAGGACGATATATTTTCTCGAATGAAGGACGCTTGCAGGAAATGATGAGGATTTCTGCCACTGGACTCTTAGTCCAATTAAAAAAAAAATCGAGTCCGGCTGCATAGTCCGAGTTTACGTACCAAAATGCAACTAATGCAGTGGCTTAAGAGGATTTTATGAGCCACAGAACATGCGTTAAACTAATTCAATTATTACGGAACAAAAAATCCTGTAATAATCGATTCGATGTTGTATCTCAGGAAAATGAATTTATATGGATGACATGTGAATTAAAATTATGCCAAGTACTATACAGCGTGGAAAGGTCAAATGAAATAAATTCATTACATGATTTATACATATATAATGATGAAGAAAAGAGGATAACGCGGATAATTATATTTAAATGGAAAAGTTTAATGGGTAATTCCACAAAAAGAGCAGATAATAATAATTCTGCTGGTACCTGCCAACACGTGTTTCTGCTAGTTGGCTTCTTCAGGACAGGGCAACCAAGAAACCAAGGAAAAGATGGAAATAAAAATGAAAATAGGTGACACCACAACAGGAGCGAGCAACCTATTTCTGCCTTCAGCTCTTCTAGGACATCCAATTCGGAGGATAACTATGGCATCGGCACGGAGGAAACATAAGCAGTCTGTGCGATGCAATCTCAACCCGAGGATATGAAATGAAGAAAAGAGGATAACGCGGATATGTATATCTAAATATATTTAGAAAAGTTTAATGGGTAATTCCGCAAAAGAGCCGATTTTGCCCAATAACGAACTTGACCGAGATATTTAGGTACCAAACCTACTCTGAAAATTTCAACTGTCTAGCTCATTCCGTTCGAGAGTTATCGGATGGCCGGACAGAATCGGTTTCGACCACGGATTCTTGATCAGTGAGTCGAACCAAATCGTTAAAGAGTATTTTCAGCCAAAAATTCGAATATTACAGACATTTGGTCAAATTGATAAGCACTCTGTTCCGAGGAACAGAGCGCCAAAAATACTAGAAAAGCACGGACGTGAAGGTGGGAACTTTTGCCCGCATGTTTTATTGGCTATTCCCAACACTCGGACAGGTCAATTTTAGTTCTCGCTCTTGTTCCTCGGAACACAGTGCTTATCAATTTGCCCAAATGTCTGTAATTTTCAAATTTTTGGATAAAAATGGTCTTAAGCGATTTGGTTCTACTTACTGATCAAGAATCCGTGGTCGAAACCGTTAACACGATAACACTCGAACGGAATGAGTTAGACAGTTGAAATTTTCAGAGTAGGTTTGGGAGTTCTTCGAGCAAAAAACCATCCAAACACACATCACACGCGCCGAAACCCATCCAGCCTATTTTTGAATGTGTTCACCGTGGGAGAGCAGACCACCCCGGCTGGAAGGGAGTTCCACCTGGCGAACACCTGGTTGCCCAGAAAATCTTGTTTGGGAGTGAACCGAAACATCTCACGTTGAGTCTGAATGGATGGCCACGTAGACTATTTGTGTTGCGAGTGAAAATGTCACTCAGATCACTGCCAAGCATGCCATGCACCACTCGATACAAAATTATTAAGTCCCCACGTTCTCGGCCATCCGTGAATTTAGTGAGGTCGAACATACAAAGCCTATTCTCATACGAGGGACGCAAGTAGCCAAAAGGAATCCTGGTGGCCCTTCGCTGAATGCTCTCTAAAAGTTGACGGCCGACTCCATAATAGGTCGAACATATGTCGTGTAGAGCAGTCTGCACGTTTTAACTGAGCAACGTGGGAATGACCTTCTAATGAGGTATAAGATTTTAATCACACGTGCGCACACTTTATGTATATGAGCCGACCAGGTAAGATCATGAGACACCGTAACTATTCGTCCACATCGCTGAAATTTTGCAAGAGCCTTCAGAACCTAACTCTACTGCAAAGATCCAAGTTTGAACAACAACAAATCCATATTGTTGGAGATCCGAGCATCCTTGTGTGAGTTCAGTAGCTGGATGGGTTAATCGCTGAAATTTTGCGAGAACCTTCATAGCCATGAATGTCATGGTGGCATATTAAATTATAACATCAATTTTCGGGTCGATTTATTCATCACCAATCTATGGGAGATGATAGCCCCACATTAGGGTCCTGTAGCGGTCTTCGAACATCTGAAGTTCTGAATAATCATCGTTAGGATTGGCGAGACCTGGTTTTGAAAGAGATCCTCCTTAGAAGCTACAACAATTATCCTCTTCGAAATCAAATATTGAAGGGATTTCTATGAAAAAAAGTTGCTATCTTTGAAAACTAGCGGAGGCAGTTCTTCTTCAAGAGATCCATGTGGGTACAGAGGAGTATATTTGTGAGAGGGGACTTTTGAAAGGTTATGTATTATTTTTAATTTGTTCCTTTTCCTCTTCTTGTCTTTTAATTTTTGCGCGTCCTGGAGAGCATCGCGTTGTTATTTTGCCCAAATGATTGCCCGAAACTGGTCGCAAGTCCCAATCTCCTTTCGGTCAAAAGTTATCGAGGAAACGGTCTCCCATCTAGCAACTGAACTTACACAAGGGTGCTCGGATATCCAACAGTATAGATTTTTGATTGATAGAATTTTTTTCAATGATTTTTTAAAAACTTTCTAGTTATACGATCCTCACGAAATTTCGCAAGATTTTTTGCGTTCTCATTCTACAACTAATAACCATGTTCTATTTGGATCAATTTTGTATTTTTAGAGTTATTGAGGAAATAATAACAAAATTTCAGATAGGGGTAACTCCAGAACCGTTTGGCCGATTATGCCTATAAATAAATTCAAATGTTCAATTTGACTGCGCAACCTACCCTGAAAATTGCAAATCGCTATCTTTTTCTGTTCTGAAGTTATCGTGATACATAACATATTTTCGTAATTTTTTAAATTCACTAGTAATACAATCCTCACAAAATTCGCACACGTCATTATGTCGATATTCTACAACTAGCTACCAATTTTCAATTCCATTGAGTCTGTATTATTTGAGTTATCGAGTAAATAATATTTCAGGTGGGTATAACTCCGGAACCGATTATGCCCGTAAACGAACTTAACTCTCCCATTCGGATACGTAACATACCCTGAAAATTGCAAGTCACTATCTCCTTGCCTTCGAAAGTTATCGAGGCAACGATCACCCTTCCAGCTACTGAACTATTCCAAGGCTGCTGGGATCTTCAAAAATATTTATCCGATCGTGTTCAAACTTGGAACTTGGCAGTAGAGCTAGGTTTAGAAGCCTTTCGCAAAATTTCAATGGTGTCGGGCGAATAGTTTCTGATATATAGAATTTTTTTCAATGATTTTCAATTATTTTTTGAAAATTTTCTAGCCATAAGATTCTCGCGAAATTTTGCAAGAATATTCGAGCCGGCATTTTACAAGTAGTAACCAAGTTTGAATTGGATCGGTTCTGTATTTTTCGTGTTATTCAGGAAATAAAAACCAAATTTCAGATGGATACAACTCCAAAACCGTTTTTCCGTTTATTCCTATCAACAAACACAAATGTCGCATTCATATGCACAACCTGCCCTAAAAATTGCAAGTCGCTATCTCTTTCCGTTCTCAGGTCATCGTGACGTAAATAATATTTTTTAATAATATTCCAACGACACGATTCTCACAGAATTTAACATAACATCTTTGTATTTGTATTCTACAATTTTCCTCCAAGTTTCAATTCGCTCGGATCTGTGTTGAGTGATGACAAAATTATTACTCGTATTGGGACGCGCCATCTGTCCTGAAAATTTCAAGTCGCTATCTCTTTCCGTTCTCTTGATATTGAGGCATCGGCCGGCCGGCTGGCCGGACATAATCAAATTTGACCTCGAATTCTTTATCAGTGAGTTGCACCCAGTAGTTTGAGACCATTCACGCCAAAAAATTTCGAAAAGTACAGACCTTTGGGCAGAATGATAACACGATGTTCCCCAGAACATACGCGCAAAAATTGCAAACGTACAAAAGCCAAATTCCCTATGATATTGTATTTTTGTTCAGATTAACATTTTTCTGTTTCATATGCGAACACTCAGAAATCCTTAAAATTGAAAATTATGTCCGGTTTTGACTTTGAATCATATAAATTAAGGCAACATAGAATTGATGTACCTATACTCCATTCACTTTTATAAAGTCTCCCGGTTGGCCATGATTTAGGTCTATCACGTTTTTGTAACTAAAACAAAGGCACGTTGGCACTTCTGAAATATCGTCAAGGTCAAAACAATTCTCTGAGACGTTGCCAATTTCTACTCTAAACAATCAACATAATGTTCCTTCTTCGACAAGATAATAATCTGCAATAGCAAAACTCCATTCTGTCTTAGGACTCTCCAATGAAATTACTTATTATTACTGTAGGCTTATACAGGGTGAGTCTTTGACCACTGCATTAATTTTAACCAAAGATTCCTCTCATCAAATGAAACACTTTTTTCATTTACTATTTTTCCAGATTCGGCTCAGGTAAAAAGTTACAAGCGTTTAAAGATTTCACAATGTGCTAATACACTCCCGCATATAAATTATCTATGACATTGTTGGCGGACGAGAATAAGGCATGGTAACGTGGTTTACAGCTTGATTCGGGATTCCAACGCTCAGGGACGGATCTATAAAAGTAGTGAAATTTCTGGAGTTTTCCATTTTAAAACATTCAATGAAGAATATCTCGAAAACGGTGTGTTTAAGGAGAAATGATGAAGAATAATTTAATGTTCTGAAACGATGGAATATTCTTGAAATGACTCAAGAAAAACTTTATATGCTTTCTTTATGCTAATTTCGTTTAGTTTTATGAATCCACGAGTCCATAACTAGAAAACCAGTAGAAGTAGAAAATAACGACTATTTGGAAAATATGTATCATAGTTATAGGAAACTTTACGCCAACATTCATTTTATTCGAAAAAAGGATGTCAAAGCTACAAAATAAAAACTGATTTTTTTTCAAAATTTCAACAGCCTGTATTTTTTTACCTGAGCTGAATTTGGAAAAATGTTAAATGAAAAAAGTGTTTCATTTGATGAGAGGAATCTTTGGTTAAAATTAATGCAGTGGTCAAAGACTCACCCTGTATATTGACAATTCCGAAAAGTGGGGAATTCCATAGGTACGTCCGTTTGCTTAGAAGTTTTCCTGCCGCGTTATTCAGGTACTTTAATTCTTTTTCCGAATGAACTATCACGAAGTAACGGACTACTGTATCCATTATTTTTCAATGAAATTTCAACACTTGATTCTTGATTTCCGTACAAGGAAATAGATTAACTGAGTCTTCCAATCAGCTTATATACATGAAATGTTTCATAGTAACAGATGAAAACATTTCTTCAACAGTGGCCAGCTCTTCGAAATTGTGGAATTCACGAATATCTTCTCAATTTAATTATTTTTCCCATGAAAATTAACATTGTGTAAAATACGTAATTACTACGACTTCTATGTATAGAGGACAACGTTGCTTAGTTATCTGACATTTAAATGAGCTTTACCTAAACTTTTCAATATACACTGTGAAATGTGTCAAAATTTCATGGCCGACCGGAAGACTTTATAAATGTGAATGGAGTATACTGGAATCCCCTATTATCGTAACATCACGCGAAACTGTTTCCCTCCCAACTTCTTCAACCTCGTGGCTCGAACATTCAAGGCTGAGTTTTTCCTGCAATGTTTCCGGAAGTGAACAGCATGCCAGGGTAATTTTCATTGGAAACGAATCCGGTAGGGGCAAATCTCTGCGCGTGATTGGCATTCATATTTGTTACGTTTCTATCATAACCACTCCACGAGGAGGCACGCATGGGATGGCTATGGAACGACACGTGTTTTGGATATCAGATTGATTATCGTTTTGCTACTACCTGTTCCAGGAAATACTTGAAATACAAAAGGGTCTTTCAATTTGAGTTTTCAAAAATACGCGCTTGTGTAAAACGTTTCACACATCGGAAGCAACCATATTATATGTAATTTTAACAGTTGAAGGTTAGTTATTCACAAAAATGTGGGAAAGACCTGTGCACAGTAGTTTTGGCGCTGTTGTTCAAACTTTGATAAATCATATCTCCGAAACTATTGGTTTCTCAGAGTTGGGAATGATATAAATGAATTACTAGGACAAAACTGCATCAGAAAAAAAATTATATTCAACGAGAGTACCTACCAGAAATTATTAATCTGAAACCACCAGATCGATTCTACCCAATAACGAACTTGTCCAAGATATTTATTGCTTCAATCTACTATGAAAATAATTATATTATATCAATTGAAACATAGACGATAGTCCAGTTTTGTTTTTAACCGGAGATATTCTGAACCCAATTCGATTAACTTACGAAAGTATGTATTTCCATCATCATATGGCTTATCCAAGAGCTATATGTATGATAGGTGAGGTTATTTAACTGTTCATTTTGAATTCAATCATACTTTCCTTGGCAAGTCCCATATCTGTAGATGAGATGGCAATGAAATTTTGAAAAATTATATCTCCGAAGGTATTAATTTGTTAGAGTTGATATTGATGAATTCTTATGGTGAAACTGCATCTTAAAACAATTGAATTCGAAATTTGTAATATAACAAAAATTTTGTTTCGTTACTCCGAAACCATCTTTGCCCAATAACGAAATATTCGAGATATTCATCTCCCAAACCTACCCTGAAAATTTCACCTGTCTAGCTCATTCCGTTCGAGAGTTATTGTGTTAACGGCCAGACAGAATCTATTTTGACCTCGGATTCTTGATCAGTGAGTCGAACCAAATCGTTTAAGACCATTTTCATCCAAAACTTCTAAAATTACAGATATTTGGGCAAATTAACAATTTTATGCATGTGTGCATATTTATCACTCAATTGATTTAAGCAGTCTGTTCCGAGGAACAAGAGCGCCAAAAATGGAGTCGTGTAAGTACATAATGAGAGTCGTGCAGTCACTGTTTTCTATCTCGGTACATTTCCTTTTTGGCCATTCTTCCTTAGCTTGGGGACATTTGTATATAATATATTTGTGTATATTTTTGTACCCTTTCTTGTTTGTATTCCTTAGGTTACTTCTTTCCTCCATAAGCCTTAATATTTCATCAGTCCTGCAATCTGTTCATTTTTCAGGTTTCAGATGTTTTTAGGAAGGTTCCATAATAGCTAATAGATTTTAAATTTTGCCACATGTCTTCAGGTTGACTCTGCGTTGTCGAATGGGTGTTCACCAACTCATTCAAGTTTCCACTTATATCCTGGCACACTTTTATTCTCACGCTATCACTTCTCAGTAGGCTGGTATCGACAGGTCTTTGGATTGATGAAACTTTAAGCTTCTTGAGCGTCATCTCCGCCATAAGAAGACTGTGAACCGAGCCTATATCTGCTCCTGGGTATGTTTTTGCAATTTTTACTTTACTTCTGTATGTCTCCCTAATGAGAATATAATCGATATGATTCCGTATTATATTTACTCCATTGTCTTGTGGCGACTTCCATGTATATAGCCGACTTGGTGGTAATTCGAAGAAGGTATTTGTTATTACCATTGTGTTTTTTGGCAGAATTGCAGGAGACGATCTCCGCGTTATGAGTTAGGTGACATATTTGGTCAACTATACATGACATCATCAGCGTCCTTGTAAAAAGATTCCAATTCTTCGTCACTTTTATCCGCTGTTGGGGCGTATACCCTATCACGGGAAGAGAGGGGTATGAAATACTTCATAGATCTTTGAAGAGTTTCATCAAGTATAACCGCTACTCCGTGAAGGTGTACCGCGGAAGATCGACTTTTATAGTTTTGCCAAAAAGTCGCCATGCAAAGAGCTGCTATAATTTTTTTCTCCCAAACTCTGAAAATTATCTATAAAATAAAAAATTAATAATTTTGTGATTTACTTCTGCCTAAGAAACACAAGATGTTTGCCAGAAGCAATCAATCGAACAATATTGCCTAACAAATAACAACGAAACAATATCAACAAAGAAACAGCTACATCGTAACGTAAAACCCAGAAGAAAACCATTCAATGATGAATATACCTCCCACAGTATCCTTTAATGATTAATTATATTATCACCTTAAAAGTATAATATCATATCATCCTCATAATTCTACGATAGCTGAGATTATTTAATTGGTCATTTTGCATTCAATTATACTTTGTTCTCTAGAAGAGAAGATGTATTTTATATCAAGAATAACGAACCAGAAATAATTTTGACATTTATTTCTCATAGGAAAATAAGATGACAAGTACGATTCATTATTGAAATTCGAAAAATCATATCTCCGAAAGTATTAGCTTGTTAGAGTTGAAAAGGATATCAATGGATTTTTATGGTGAAAATGCATCTTCAAAATAATTTTATTTGAAATTTGTAATGTAAAACTATTTTTTTTTTGTTACTCCGAAACCATCAGACCGATTTTGCCCAGTAACGAACTTAACCAAGATATTCATTTCCCAAACCTACTCTAAAAATTTCAAGTGCCTAGCTCATTCTGTTCGAGAGCTATTGTAGAAACAAAATTTAAAAATTAAAATTTTTTTTTTACGGTTACCCGATCAATACAAAACTTCGATGCATACAAAGGCCATTATTCTACAATTTGATGCTAAATTTTAGATAGATCGACTTATTGGTTTCGGAAATATTCCTCAAAAATGGTTTTTACTAAAAACGGCCATAACTACGAAACCGCTTGGTGGATTTTGCCCGTTAACGAACTCGTCCGAGATATTTACGCTCCAAAGCAACCCTGCAAATTTCAATCCTCCTTTCGTTCGAGAGTTATCGTTGGCTGGCCGGACAGAATCAATTTCGAACACGGATTCTTGATCAGTGAGTCGAACCAAATGGTTTAAGACCATTTTGAGCCAAAACTTCGAAAATTACAGACATTCGGGCAAATTGATAAGCACTACTCTGTTCCGAGGAACAAGAGCGCCAAGAATGAAACATTACGAATTTGTCGCGGGTATCAACATGATATGTGTTATTTTCCCTTTGCGGGAATATAGACATACATTAGTATGCACCTAAATAAAAGAGGTGTAAACAAAATGATTGAAAAAGAAAAATTGGTTCAAGCCCTGTGGACAGGAGCTTTTTGGCGCTCTTGTTCAAACAGACAAATTATATACAGAAAGTAATGGTTTCTCAGAGTTGGGAATTATATCAATGGATTCCTATGATAGAACTGCATCATGAAAGAAATAAAATTAAAAAAAAGTGTCGTTTCAGAAAAATGCTTCAACAATTATTTAAAAAAAGGAATCTACAATGCTTCAATGCTTCAAAAATTGTCATTAAATTCATTTATCAAGATTGAAGGAGCAATCTGCAATGATTCAACCTCATGGAATGGGTTGTTGCAACTCACACTCGGCGCATAGTTTTCACAACTCGAAATACATAAGGAAAGTATCATCGAAATGTCTAGAGCAAGGCTGGAGATAAGCATAGCAGATTATCCATTTATTCCTGATATTTGAGTAGGTATTGGATTACGGACAAATTGTTATAATAGTTCAAAATATATTAATAAAATACTATTCTTATAACCACTTCGACCGTTCCCAAGTCGCGGCGGTTAAATTCGGAGCTACTAGAACTCGGAGATCCGCGGTCTAGCTCCAGTGGAGATGGGAGTGGATTCCAAGAAGGGAACGTAGTAAATGGGCGCCAGGTAAATTTAATTCTGCCAGATACCCCAGCGTAATGTAATAATTCCTAAATTCGCCAAAAGAATATTCACGCTAAAAACAAACAATCTATTCCAGTAGCTTACAACCCAGATCTTAAGATTCAATAAAAGAACTACTGTGAAACCCTGAATAAGGGTGGCGGAAATTGTACGTAGATATTTTTCCTTGATTCAAATACGTGTCTCAGGCGCATCCACGTTTCTTATCTATGATCATATATGATTAACACAAATCTCACCCCAATATCGCTTTACAACAATAATAATTTATGTAATTGATGATAATAATATGTTCACGTCATATATAGCAGGTATAAGATATGTTTCGAGATTTATTTCCAATAACTTGCTTGCTGGCTATTCCTATTCCTGAACGTAGTATTACGTCGATGGTCTCGCAATACTGTCCTCTTTCTCTCGGTGCTCGTAGTCTGCAACCCTCGATTGGATGTCCCACAACGTTGCTTACTGACCACCTTGTATATATTCGGGATCTGCAACACTGCGTTGGCTGTCTCACAGCATTACTTATGGACCACCTTGGATATACTTGAATGACTCAGTTCTACTCTTCCTGACATAAAAACCCCTGATATTCGGGGTTGTCCTGTATAAGTTTGCTTCAAAACTAGATCTGGCCGTGCCTCCACCAAATAATCCTTCAAGCAAACAGCAATGTTCTGGATACAGAAAAATAATTACAACCTGAATTGTTTCTACTAGAAATGACGAGAATAGAACATTTAACACATACCTGTCAAAGTCGCCAAGATCGCTCACGTGGTCTTGGATTTGCAAAAGGTCTTTAAATCCTCTTTCGAGACAAGCGAAAGTTACCTGTTATCTTTCCAAACCAAACCAATGTAATCCTGACTCCTAATTCGATTTTCGAAACTATATCCAACTAAGAAGACTCCAATAACTCTTACAAAGTTTCGAAAATGCGCACAACCAATTGCTCCTCCGCTGCATCTCCACAAAACGGACGACCTTATTTCACTGATGCCGACTCTGACAAAATTTTCAGGACGTCACAACGAAACAATATTGCCAATTCATCCGGTCCCTGGAATATAATTCACTTTGCCTCGATTGGCAATATTTAGACCCAACCTCAAATTTAATATCAATACAAACGACAACCTTATCGCAAGCAAAATATAAACAAACCTCTGCCTGGATCAAACAGGAACGATACATCCTCTTTTCATAATTTGAAATTTAATAATTCATACCACTAACACATTCTTTTCTGTATTATGAAACTTAACTCAAGAAAAAATGATTGATACACAAATGTAGATCCATATTCCAGTATTTTTTTGCTAGCAACATTATGAAAATACTGTATGTAGGAACATGTCTCATTACCACTACTTAAGGAAGCAAAAGGTAATATTAACCTCAGTGGTCGACGAACAGTAATTTTTTTGATGATTCCATTATGTTCTTCTTTCCTATTGCCTCCATAAACTACATCAAAACAGTCTTGTATATATTCACAAATTCAAGAATGGAATACTTGCTTTCCAAAAGAAAATATACGAATTGATAATCTCTAATAGCTAGAAAAGATGATATTTATGAATAGTCACACATACAGATTCTGTGTTCACATTCTGTATTCATGTCAATACATAGAACTCACGATGTATTATTGAAACATCATATCTCCGAAAGTATTAGCTTGTTAGAGTTGAAAATGATAACAATGGATTCTTATGATGAAACTGCATCTTGAAACAACTTGAATTCAAAAGTTGTTTTGTAAAAAAAAATTTTTTTTTCCTTACTCCGAAACTATCAGACCGATTTTGCCCAATAACGAACTTAACCGAGATATTAATCCCTCAAACCTACTCTGACAATTTTAAACTGTCTAGCTCATTCTGTTCGAGAGTTATCGTGTTAACGGCCGGACAGACGGCCGGCCGGACAGAATCGATTCCGACCACGGATTCTTGATCAGTGAGTCGAGCCAAATCGTTTAAGACCATTTTCAGCCAAAAATTCGAAAATTACAGACATTTGGGCAAATTGATAAGCACTCTGTTCCGAGGAACAAGAGCGCCAAAAACTCAAATATCTGCTCGTACTGGCTTTTGCAATGAAACGCTAATAACCACCCTGTAGAAAGCCAAATCAATCGAGGTATTTTATATCAAATCGAGATATTTTATGAAGGGCGTTTCAATAAACATTCAAATTGGAATATTTTCGGCATTTCTTATTGGGAATATCGAGTCCAAAATTGATAAAGTCAAACTAGCCGTTTTAAATGAATAATAGAAATATTTGAATGTACACGTTTTATTTGATGATGAGTCCTAAAATCTCGATTGAGACCGTTTTGCTAGAATTTGAATTAAAATGTATTATTGTCCATTAAAGCTGGCCGTCCACTAGGTCGGAAATGCGGCGCGGCGCGGCGCGGGGCGGAAATGTGTGCTAGAACTTTGAACCAAAATACACTAAGCTCCGTCCACTAGGTCGGTAGCGCGGCGCGGCGCGGAGAGGTCGAAAAATCTCCACGCTCGGGATCTATCCAAACTTCTTGAGCGCGGCGCGGTTTCGTGAATTCCGCGTCGCCGACCAAATGGACGGAGGGCGGAGCGGAAATATTCCGACCTCGGCACGACTCGGTCACTTTCGTTTCGATTTCTGTGAGTCCGTCGTTACAAATGTTGTATATTTTATAGATTATATGATTTAATTTTTACACTTTTTTTTTCATAATATTTCAACTATGTATTATATTTTCAGAATCTGTGGATACATACATTATAATGAAATGCACCCACTCAACGTACCTTGAATTTTAGCGAATTGAGAAAACCAAATATTAAAAAAAAGCACTGACTTGAAGTCAGGAGCTTTTAACGCATGTTCTATAGGACGTTTATTGTACAGTCTTGATTTTCAAATTAGCGTAACTCCAAAACCGTTTGTCTGATTATGCCTATAACTCAAATGTCACATTCGGATGCGAAACCTTCCCTAAAAATTTCAATTCCCTATCTCTTTCTATTCTCAAGTTATTGTGATATAGATAATAATTTTGCATATATGTTCATCATATCCTGAAAATTTCAAGCCGCTATCTTTTTCTGTTCGCAAGTTAACGTGAGATGAATAATATTTTTTAATATTTTTTTTACAATTTTCTAATGATACGAACCTTACAAAATTGCACATTAGTGTCCATGTTTACTTTCTACAACCACTCACCAATTTTCAATTCGATCCGATTGGTAACGGTTGATAAAAAATTAGTACTCGGAAACCATTAGGCCGATTATGCCCATTAATGAACTTGTCCGTCGCATTGGGACGCGCCAGCTACCCAAAATATTTCAATTCGATATTTCGTTCCGTTCTCAAGTTATCGTGGCAACGGTGGCCGGCCAGCGGACAGAATCAAATTTGACCCCAGATTCTTCATCAGGCAGGCGAACCTAATCGTTTGAGTCCATTTTCGGCAAAAAAATCTAAAGTTACAGACATTTGGGCAAAATGATAACGCGACGTTCCCCATCAGAACATACGCGTAAAAACAATATTTTAGTGAAATATGATATCTACGGTACCTGGCACGTCGCCAGTCTTTCTTCAGGAGAAATGGCTTCCCGAAATTGAGTATTTTGCCTTTCAATCTATGGCCTCAAAAGTTGCAGCAATTTGAAGAACATTTCTGGCGACATCCTGAAGTACCTGAAGAATTTATTTTCGTCCCTCAGGAGATCATCAAATAGATGATGAAATTCTCCAAGCTCCTTTTTTTTTGTATTAATTTCATGAACCCATATCCTTTTCCTCTTTCTCCTCACTGCTTCCTCTTCTTCAGCTTCCCATGCAGCATCAAACACGAACAAGTCCTCGTCGTCAGAAGACAAACCTCATGTGATACGCATATATCGACTGCCAAGTGAGAACTGTCCTGAAAATTTTTCCGACCTGACCGACCGCCCCACAGTGGACGGAGATATATATTTCCGCCCCGCGCCGCGCCGCGTTTCCGACCTAGTGGACGGCCAGCTTAAGAGTGAAGAACATATCCCGTGCAGTGAAAACTTCAATCCCGGATCCTGTATATATCAATGAACTCGAATTGTGTCTATTAATCCTCGAAAAAAGGCTCATATTGGATCCAGTTTCGTCGAGGATAAAGAAACGATTGATGTGAAATATGAATGTTCAAGCACTAAAGTGCACCTTTTTCTTCTCTGATGCACGTTGCAATATCGATCACCTCGATTACGCAAATTAATAGTTAAAAAATATAAAAAAGCACTGACGTGAAGTCACTATTCTTTGGCGCGCTTGTTAGCGATGGCTAATTTGAATTGAATGATTGTCTATGACATCTACAGAAAACCTACTCAAACAGACGTAATCATACCTTACGACTCATACCATCCCCCATCCACCAAAAGAGCTGCTTTTAACTTCCTCCTTGACAGACTACATAAGATTCCACTTTCACAGGACAGACATAATAAAGAATTGAAAAGAATTTTTACAATTGGCGAAAACAACCATTACCCAAGACCCTACATAGAAAACATGATCGATTGTAAAAAAAGAAAAACTTTACTAAAGAAAATCTATCCGTATTACAGCACAACACCTAGATACATTTCGTTACCATTTTTTAAAAATACTAATGACAAGTTTAACACTATTCTAAAGAAGAATGGATTTCACCTTACTAATAGAAAAAACAAAAACCTCGCCAATTTTTTAATTAACAACAAGCCTAAAGCACTTAACGAACAAAAAAGTGGAATATATGAAATAAAATGTGAAAACTGTGACAGCTATTACATAGGTATGACAACACGAGCAGCTAAAATTCGCTTCCTAGAACATACAAAAAATAGACCACCCTCAGCTATGGGAAATCATTTGAGAGATAATAACCATCAGACCTCAATACAAAACTTAAAAATATTAAACCACGAGAGAGATTTCAGACGCATGCTTATGATAGAACAACTGGAGATTATAAGAAAAAGTAATGACCAGAATCTCATAAATGAGGTAAAATCATTTCCCGAAAACAACATCTTCAAGAACCTTCCCTACATGGTTCATAATACAAATGGAAACCGAATTTTGGAAGAAGAAGAACGGACGACAGACAGGACCCGCTTAACCTAGAAAGATCAAGAAGACGACGTCAATATGGTGTGACAGTTTCAGACTAGAACATTCTGAAAATTGAGCGAACAAACGATTTGATTATCGCTGTTTTTTATGGATTTTTGCTTGTTGTTTTCCAATGTCAATATTTTTAACTGTATATTTAGCATAATCTGATGACGAGTAAGTAAAGGATTGTATTAGACCGCAAGAAAAAACGGCTAATTCTATTGTAACTCAGACGGCCCGAAGATGGCTATACAGCCGAAATCGATAGCTGAATAAATTTTTACCAAGAACAACCATAGTGTGTCTTTGTTCACTTAGTAATAATAACCACACACTAAAAATGGAGAAGTTCATTAAATTGATGAAAGATGAGTGTTCAAAGCTTAGTGGATAGAGCGAAGCGGATATCTAGCCAGAGGGTAGTGGACACCATTCCCTGACGGTTCAAAAATTGACAGTGCTGTGTCTGAGCTGGCATAAGGATAGAGTAACAAAGTCGACAAAGAAAACAACTTACTCTATTAGTCGCACAAGCCCCTAGGACCTTCTGAGGGATCTCCTTGGGGAAGGGAGGGTCAGTATAATCATAATCATTTATAGCAAGTGCGCCAAAGCATATTGAATCCACGTCAATGCTTTTTTAGCGTTTTTGCGCGCTTGTTCCGCAAGGAACAGCGTGCTATAATTTCGTCACAATGTCTGTATTTTTCACTGATGAATAATCCGGGGTCAAATTCAATACCGGTGTGAAATGAGTAGATAAAGATAGCGGATGAAATCTCCGGAAACACCCGAACGGCGCAACCAGTGGCGCACCGATCGATTCAGTCATAATCATATAGAACCAATATATTCTGGCATGAGCTGAAGAAAATCGAAGTTCTGCGAGAATATAAATACACAACAACTTGAACTGATGGTTTCTTCGAGAGATGAACTTAATTTAGAACTTATTTTGTGAGTCCGATCAAGCTCTTGTTGAATATTGATAGATTTATCAATGTTGGGGCATGAATGTTATTTTGGCATGGAAAGATTTTGGCAAGATAATGATAATGGAGAATCGGCTCTTCACTGAAAAAAGTATCCGCATTGGATGAGACCCTGGGGTTGAAATATCAACCCTTAACACAAAAAACAGGTTTTTTAACCTTTTTTCCCAGAAGGAAGTGTTTTTTCATCAACAGATTTTGAGAACATCTTGACTACGACGATACCGATATTCAGTGAAAAAAATGGTCCACTTCGGATGGGGCTCTGGAATTGAAATTTCCACCCTTAAGATAAGATATCGGTTTTTCGTCGGTTTTTCCCAGAAAGAAAAGTTTTTTCATCAACAGATATGGAGTACATCTTAGCTATGACGATATCGATATTCAGTAAAAAAATGGTCCACTTCGGATGGGGCCCTGGGGTTGAAATATCAACCCTTAACACAAAACCTCGGTTTTTCCTGTTTTTTTCATAGAAGGAAAAGTTTTTTCATTAACAGATTTTGAGAACATCTCGACTACGACGATACCGATATTCAGTAAAAGAATGTTCCACTTCGGACGGGGCTCTGGGGTTGAAATTTCCACCCTTAACACAAAAAACTTGGCTTTTCGTCGTTTTTTCCCAGGAGGGAAAATTTTTTCATCAACAGATTTTGAGTACATCTTAGCTATGACGATATCGATATTCAGTAAAAAAATGGTTCACTACGGATGGGGCCCTGGGGTTGACATTTCAACCCTTAACTCAAAAATCTCGGTTTTTTCGTCCTTTTTTCCCAGAAGGAAAAGTTTTTTCATCAACAGATTCTGAGTACATCTTAGCTATGACGATATCGATATTTAGTAAAAAAATGGTTCACTACGGATGGGGCCCTGAGGTTGAAATTTCAACCCTTAACTCAAAAATCTCGGTTTTTTCGTCCTTTTTTCCCAGAAGGAAGAGTTTTTTCATCAACAGATTTAGAGTACATCTTAACTATGAAGATACCGATATTCAGTAAAAAAATGGTCCACTTCGGAGGGGGTCCTGGGGTTGAAATTTCAACCCTTAACACAAAATCTCGGATTTTTGTCGTTTTTTCCCAGAAGGAAAAGCTTTTTCGTCAACAGATTTTGAGCACATCTTGACTACGACGATACCGATATTAGGTAAAAAAATGTTCCACTTCGGATGGGGCCCTGGGGTTGAAATTTCAAGGCCCCCAGGGTCCCATCCGAAGTGGACAATTTTTTACTGAATATCGATATCGTCATAGTTATCATGTACTCAAAATCTGTTGATGAAAAAACTTTTCCTTCTGGGAAAAAACGACGAAAACCCGAGATTTTTGAGTTAAGGGTTGAAATTTCAACCCCAGGGCCCCATCCGAAGTGGACCATTTTTTGCGCGCGTGTTCCGCAAGGAACAGCGTGCTATCATTTCGTCACAATGTCTGTATTTTTCGAATTTTTTTTCGAAAATGGTCTCAAACGATTGGGTTCGACTCCCTGATGAAGAATTCGAGGTCAAATTCAATTCTGTCCGTCCGGTCCGGCCGGCCGGCCGTTAGCACGATAACTCTCGAACGGAACGACTTAGAGCGTTGAAATTTGCAGAGTAGCTTCGTAGCGTAAATATCTCGGACAAGTTCGTTAACGGGCGAAATCGACCGAGCCGTTTCGGAGTTCAGGCCGTTTTTAGTAAAAACGTTTTTTATGAATATTTCCGGAACCGATCACTCGATCTTTTTGAAATTTGGCATCAGATTTTAGAATCATGACCTTTATATGCCTGCAAAGTGTTGAACGGACGGCCCTAAAGTGGCAAAAAAAAATTTTGAAAATTTGAAAATTTTGTTTTCACGATAACTCGAAAAATACTGATCTGATTAAATTGAAACTCAGTAGTTAGATGCAAAAGACCAATGCAAACACTTTTGCAAAATTTCGTGAAGATCACGTGACATGAAAAAAATAAAAAAATTACTACTATTTTGCGGAATACTTTGCTTTTAATGCCGAAACATATGTTTTTGAGGTTCATGCTGCCCTTTCCGGGCATTTTCCGTATTGCGCATGCGCAGATGAGAAGTCCTTTAACTGCTGTAGTTTTCGTCAGAGAGGATTGGGGTTTTGGGGTGGCGGATGCTATTCCTCCATAGAATTCATATCCCTGATGAGGGTCTGCGCATGCGTAGATTAAAGATGCGATATCTTCCGAACCACTAGTGTTGGAGAATCGGAGTTTTTTGTAAGGTGTGTTATTTTGAGAGGACTTTTAGCCGCCAGTAGATTGCGCATGCGCAGAAGAGAAGTGACTGTTTTTGGATTGGATGAGTTATGTTGGGAGTGCTGAGTCGATATTATGAGGTTTTAAAAGAATATTCATAGCAATTCAGTGCAAGGACAAGTCAGTTTGGGGGATGTAGCGTTGTTTCGGAGGTAAAGTGTCCGTACCGTGGCCCTGGGGCTAACTTTGAAATTGATGTTACCTCTTACGGGCATTTTTCGTTATGCGCATGAGCAGACCATCAGTGATTTAACTGGTGGTGTTTTCGTCAGAGAAGATTAGGGTTTTGGGGTGGCGAATGCTATTCCTCTATAGAATCCCCTGTTGAGGGTCTGCGCATGCGTGGATTAAAGATGTGATATCTCCTGAACCACTAGTGTTGGAGAATCGGAGTTTTTTGTAAGGTGTGTTATTTTGAGAGGACTTTTAGCCGCGAGTAGATTGCGCATGCGCAGAAGAGAAGTGACTGTTTTTGGGTTGGATGGGTTATGTTGGGAGTGCTGAGTCGATATTATGAGGTTTTAAAAGAATATTCATAGCAATTCAGTGCAAGGACAAGTCAGTTTGGGGGATGTAGCGTTGTTTCAGAGTTAAAGTGTCCGTAGTGTCCCTGGGGCTAATTTCGAAATTGATGTAACCCCTTACGGGCATTTTTCGTTATGCGCATGAGCAGACCATCAGTGATTTAACTGCTGGTGCTTTCGTCAGAGAGGATTGGGGTTTTGGGGTGACGGATGCTATTCCGCTATAGAATCCCCTGGTGAGGGTCTGCGCATGCGTGGATTCAAGAAGCGATATCTCCTGAACCACTAGTGTTGGAGAATCGGAGTTTTATGTGAGGTGTGTAATTTTGGGAGGACTTGCAGCCACGAGTATACTGCGCTTGCGCAGACGAGAAGTGAATGGTTTTGGGTTGTTTGGGTTATGCTGGGAGTAATGAGCCGATATTGTGAGGTTTTAAAAGAATATTCATGTCAATTCAGTGCACGGACACAAGTCAGTTTGGCGGAAATAGCGTTGTTTCCGAGTTGAAATGTCTGTATGGTGGCCCTGAGGCGAATTTATAAATAACTTTATTCGGTAGATCTATATTAAAATACGTTCAGATTTGGAGAAGATGCAATTGCGTCCCTAACGGAGGACCCACAACCGCATTTTTTTCCGATCTACGGTAAAGCTAACAGCCAAACTGTAGGGGAAGTCCGGGAGAGTTGAACCGCTTTTTGTTCAAAGTAACGTATTTTCTTATGAATGAGTCTTAGTGACTCAATTATTATAAAATAAAGTATCTTATTAATTTAGGCTCACTTATGCATAATTACTTTTTCGATATTATTGTACTAAAATATGTTATATCTATTTGAATGAAAAATGGGATATGAGTCAACTCTCCCCAGCCGTAGGGACACTCGAACCGCAGTTTGGGGAGAGTTGAACATTGCTTTTTAAAGGGAAAAATAAAAACAGTTTCCAGCTTAAATCACTGATATATTAAACAAAACATCACAAAATTAAATTGAATGATGAAGAAACACAGTTCTTATAAAAAAAAACAAAACTCAACATATTCTTGAATATTCCAAAATCAACATAATCATTAAACATTTTATTAACAAAATTAAACATTTTAGCGTATGCAAAACATCTTCGTCTTTACACTCGGTTTCACTATCATCATTGACATTTTAATCTTTTTTTCCTTTTCTAGATTTCTTTCTCTGGGATTTCTGTTTGAACCTTGTCTAGTTTTCAATGTTTTCTTTCCTTTAGTTTTTACTGGAACGATATTTTTTTTGTCATCTTTCAGTTTAGCATTTTGTTTTGTTTTTATTATTTTCTTTCCTTTCTTATCAGTGCCTTCTTGAACGTTCTTATTAGTTTTATTAGTATTATTTTTATTTTCTGATTCACTATCGCTATTCTAAAAACTCTGTTCTTAATATTCATCTTTTGGTCTTTTATTAAATCATTCCTCGTAACATTGGACCGTAATGCATTTTACTGCTAGATAGTTCGTACCAGGAGTTTTTCTTCAGAAACAGTAAATATTTGTGACTCTTTATACTGACTATTTTTCCTTCAAATTCTTACTTTACTTCTTTTTATCTATTCCATAATTAATAGATGATTTTCTTAAAGATGCATCCTCTTTTATCTCACATATATAGCTTTTTCCAATTCTGTGACAGTATGCTTTTATCTTTTGCGTGTTGCTTCAAAAGGCTTGTGTCGAAAAGACATTTTTCATGCAATTAACCTGTGAGGGAAAATAAGATTGAACATTGAAAAAAACAAGTAAAATGCATATAGAACTTGCGTGTTAAGTTTTCCGAATTGTTTTTAAATTTAGTAAAAAAAATTTAATTTCAATATAGAGAGAGAGAGAATTAACTATATTAGCATGCGACCGAAATCTTCCAGCCAATTTCAATATATATTAAATGAAACTGCAAATATCATCATACAAACAATATAGAGGGAGACATGAACCACTGAGCATATCTCCCGCACTCGCCATGGTGCAAGTCTCCCGCATGTACTACTTTGACATTACATTTTACTCACAGAAAAAACGATAAATCTTAGCGAAAAAGTACTTAGCACATCTCAAATTACAATAATCAGGCAGTACAATAGTAATAACACACAATACGTACCTCTATAAATACGGTCGCAATCTCAAAATAACATAAATCAATAAAATTTACTCCGCTGTAACAAATACACTTTTTCGAACCTGAGAGCCAAACAAACTGGCCATTGTACAAAATGACAGCTTGCTGGTTATTGGCGTCCCGTGCTGTACCAATGACCGTCTTGACGTTTCATTAGCGCAAAATTTAAATTGAGTTTTGATAGGTGGTTCAACTCTCCCACCTGAGCAAGTCTCCCGGTTTTCCCCTATTGATAGCTATATTTGTTAAAGGAACTTGAAAAAAAAAAAAAAGCACTGACGTGGTCAGTACTCTTTGGCGCGCGTGTTCACGGTGGCTAATTTGAATTGAATGATGAGTACTTCAAGCTCAGTGGATAGAGCGAGCCGAAGATCTACCCAAAGGATAGTGGACACCATTCACTGTCGGTTCAAAAATTAACAGTGCTGTATCTAAGCTGCCATCAGGATAGAGTAACAAAGTTGGAAAAGAACACAAGTGACTCTCCTTAGTCGCACAAGCTCCTAGAAGATTTGGGAGGGTCAGTATAATCCTAATCATGTTTATAGCACGCGCGCAAAAGCAGATTGACTTAACAATGAAAGAAAAAGTGTAAAAAGTCAATCTGCTTTGGCGCGCGTGCTATAAACATGATTAGGATTATACTGACCCTCCCAAATCTTCTAGGAGCTTGTGCGACTAAGGAGAGTCACTTGTGTTCTTTTCCAACTTTGTTACTCTATCCTGATGGCAGCTTAGATACAGCACTGTTAATTTTTGAACCGACAGTGAATGGTGTCCACTATCCTTTGGGTAGATCTTCGGCTCGCTCTATCCACTGAGCTTGAAGTACTCATCATTCAATTCAAATTAGCCACCGTGAACACGCGCGCCAAAGAGTACTGACCACGTCAGTGCTTTTTTTTTTAACTAATATCGGTATCGTCGTAGTGAAGATGTCCTCAAAATCTGTTGACGAAAAACCTTTTCCTTATGGGGAAAAACGACGAAAAACCGAGTTTTTAGTGTTAAGGGTTGAAATTTCAACCCCAGGGCCCCAGCCCAAGCGGACCATTTTTTTTACTGAGGATCGGTATCATCGTAGTCAAGATGTTCTCAAAATCTGTTGATGAAAAAACTTTTTCTTCTGGGTAAAAACGACGAAAAACCGAGTTTTTTGTTTTAAGGGTGAAAATTATCGGTATCGTTGTAGTTAAGATGTTATCAAAATCAGGGTCTCGTCCAATGCGGGTACTTTTTGCGCGCGTGTTCCGCAAGGAACAGCGTGCTATCATTTCGTCAGAATGTCTGTTTTTTTCGAATTTTTTTTCGAAAATGGTCTCAAACGATTGGGTTCGACTCCCCGATGAAGAATTCTATTCTGTCCGTCCGGTCCGGCTGGCCGTTAGCACGATAACTCTCGAACGGAACGACTTAGAGCGTTGAAATTTGCAGGGTAGTTTTGTAGCGTAAATATCTCGGACAAGTTCGTCAACGGGCGAAATCCACCGAGTGGTTTCGGAGTTAAGGCCGTTTTTAGTCAAAACGTTTTTTATGAATATTTCCGGAACCGATCACTCGATCTACCTGAAATTTGGCATCAAATTGTAGAATTATGACCTTTATATGCCTGCGAAGTTTTGTTATGACCGGACGGCCCTAAAGTGGCAAAAAACAATGTCAAAAATTTTAAAATTTTGTTTTCACGATAACTCGAAAAATACTGATCTGATTAAATTGAAACTCAGTACTTAGATGCAGAAGACCAATGCAAACACTTTTGCAAAATTTAGTGAAGATCACGTGACATGAAAAAAATCAAAAAATTACTACTATTTTGCGGAATACTTTGCTTAAAATGCCGAAACCTATTTATTTGAGGTTCAAGCTGCCTTTTCCGGGCATTTTTCGTTGTGCGCATGCGCAGATGAGAAGTCATTTGAAAGCTGTAGTTTTCGTCAGAGAGGATTGGGGTTTTGGGGTGGCGGATGCTATTCCTCCATAGAATCCAGATCCCTGATGAGGGTCTGCGCATGCGTAGATTAAAGATGCGATATCTCCCGAACCACTAGTGTTGGAGAATCGGAGTTTTTTGTAAGGTGTGTTATTTTGAGAGGACTTCAAGCCGCGAGTAGATTGCGCATGCGCAGAAGAGAAGTGACTGTTTTTTAATTGGATGGGTTATGTTGGGAGTGCTGAGTCGATATTGTGAGGTTTTAAAAGAATATTCATAGCAATTCAGTTCAAGGACAAGTCAGTTTGGGGGATGTAGCGTTGTTTCCGAGTTAAAGTCTTCGTACCGTGGCCCTGGGGCTAATTTTGAAATTGATGTTACCCCTTACAGGCATTTTTCGTTATGCGCATGAGCAGACCATCTGTGATTTAACTGGTGGTGTTTTCGTCAGAGAGGATTGGGGTTTTGGGGTGGCGGATGCTATTCCTCCATAGAATCCCCTGTTGAGGGTCTGCGCATGCGTGGATTAAAGATGTGATATCTCCTGAACCACTAGTGTTGGAGAATCGGAGTTTTTTGTAAGGTGTGTGATTTTGAGAGGACTTTTAGCCGCCAGTAGAATGCGCATGCGCAGAAGAGAAGTGACTGCTTTTGGGTTGTATGTGTTATGTTGGGAGTGCTGAGCCGATATTGTGAAGTTTCAAAAGAATATTCATGGCAATTCAGTGCAAGGACAAGTCAGTTTGGGGGATGTAGCGTTGTTTCCGAGTTGAAGTGTCCGTACCGTGGCCCTGGGGCTAATTTCGAAATTGATTTTACCCCTTACGGGCATTTTTCGTTATGCGCATGAGCAGACCATCAGTGATTCAACTGCTGGTGCTTTCGTCAGAGGGGATTGGGATTTTGGGGTGGCGGATGCTATTCCTCTATAGAATCCCCTGGTGAGGGTCTGCGCATGCGTGGATTCAAGAAGCGATATCTCCTGAACCACTAGTGTTGGACAATTGGAGTTTTTGTGAGGTGTGTAATTTTGAAAGGACTTGCAGTAACGAGTATATTGCGCATGCGCAGACGAGAAGTGAATGGTTTTGGGTTGTTTGGGTTATGTTGGGATTAATGAGCCGATATTGTGAGGTTTTAAAAGAATATTCATGTCAATTCAGTGCACGGACACAAGTCAGTTTGGGGGAAATAGCGTTGTTTCCGAGTTGAAATGTCGGTATGGTAGCCCTGAGGCGAATTTATAAATAACTATATTCGGTAGATCTATATTAAAATACGTTCAGATTTGGAGGAGAGGCAATTGCTTTTCTAACGGAGGTCCCACAACCGCAATTTTTTTTGATCTACGGTAAAGCTAACAGCCAAACTGTATTGAAAAAAAAAAGCACTGACGTGAAGTCAGTACTCTTTGGTGCGCGTGTTCACGGTGGCTAATTTGAATTGAGTGATGAGTACTTCAAGCTCAGTGGATAGAGCGAGCCGAAGATCTACCCAAAGGATAGTGGACACCATTCACTATCGGTTCAAAAATTAACAGTGCTGTATCTAAGCTGCCATCAGGATAGAGTAACAAAGTTGGAAAAGAACACAACTGACTCTCCTTAGTCGCACAAGCTCCTAGAAGATTTGGGAGGGTCAGTATAATCCTAATCATGTTTATAGCACACGCGCAAAAGCAGAGTGACTTAACGATGAAAGAAAAAGTGTAAAAAGTCAATCTGCTTTGGCGCGCGTACTATAAACATGATTAGGATTATACTGACCCTCCCAAATCTTCTAGGAGCTTGTGCGACTAAGGAGAGTCAGTTGTGTTCTTTTCCAACTTTGTTACTCTATCCTGATGGCAGCTTAGATACAGCACTGTTAATTTTTGAACCGATAGTGAATGGTGTCCACTATCCTTTAGGTAGATCTTCGGCTCGCTCTATCCACTGAGCTTGAAGTACTCATCATTCAATTCAAATTAGCCACCGTGAACACGCGCGCCAAAGAGTACTGACTTCACGTCAGTGCTTTTTTTTTTCAGTAAAAAACCGATTCTCCATTATCATTATCTTGCCAAAATCTTCCCATGCCACAATAACATTCATGCCCCAGCATTGATAAATCTATCAATATTCAAGAAGAGCTTGATCGGACTCACAAAATAAGTTCTAAATAGAGTTCATCTCTCGAATAAACCATCAGTTCAAGTTGTTGTGTATTTATATTATCGCAGAACTTCAATTTTTTTTAATTCATGCCAGAATATATTGGTTCTATATGATTATCACTGAATCGATCGGTGCGCCACTGGTTGCGCCGTTCGGGTGTTTCCGGAGATTTCATCCGCTATATTTATCTGCTCATTTCACACCGGTAAATTCAATTATGTCCGTCTAGCCGTAAGCACGATAACTAACGAACAGAATGAGTTAAAACATTGAAATTTGCAGGGTAGTTTTGGAGCGTAACTATCTCGGACAAGTTCGTTAATGGGCAGAATCCATCAAGCGGTTTCGGAATTATGGCCATTTTTACGCAGCGTGCTATCATTTCGTCACAATGTCTGTATTTTTTAATTTTTTTTTCCGAAAATGGTCTCCAACGATTCAGTTCAACTCACTGATGAATAATACGGGGTCAAATTCAATTCTGTCCGTCCGGTCCGGCCGGCCGGCCGTTAGCACGATAACTCTAGAACGGAACGAGTTAGAGCGTTGAAATTTACAGTGTAATCTTGTAACGTAAATATCTCGGACAATTTCGTTAATGGGTAAAATCCACCAAGCGGTTTCGAAGTTATGGCCATTTTTATTTGAAACGTTTTCCAAGAATATTTCCGAAACCTATTATTCGATCTATCTTAATTTTAGCATAAAACTGTAGAATCATGACCTTTATATGCCTGCGAAGCTTTGTATTGATCGGATGGCTATAAACTTAAACAAAAAAATGTTAAATATTAGAAAATGAAATTCAAATTTTGTTTACTTTATAACTCGAAAAATACTGATGCAATTGAATTGAAGCTCGAAGCTCGATGTAAGATGCAAAGTACTGACGAAAACACAGAATTTCGTGGGGATTGCATGAGTAGAAAAAAAAAAAAAGCACTGACGTGTAGTCAGTACTCTTTGGCGCGCGTGTTCACGGTGGCTAATTTGAATTAAATGATGAGTACTTCAAGCTCAGTAGATAGAGCGAGCCGAAGATCTACCCAAAGGATAGTGGACACCATTCACTGTCGGTTCAAAAATTAACAGTGCTGTATCTAAGCTGCCATCAGGATAGATTAACAAAGTTGGAAAAGAACACAAGTGACTCTCCTTAGTCGCACAAGCTCCTAGAAGATTTGGGAGGGTCAGTATAATCCTAATCATGATAATCGCACGCGCGCCAAAGCAGATTGACTTTTTACACTTTTTCTTTCATTGTTAAGTCAATCTGCTTTTGCGCGCGTGCGATTAACATGATTAGGATTATACTGACCCTCCCAAATCTTCTAGGAGCTTGTGCGACTAAGGAGAGTCACTTGTGTTCTTTTCCAACTTTGTTAATCTATCCTGATGGCAGCTTAGATACAGCACTGTTAATTTTTGAACCGACAGTGAATGGTGTCCACTATCCTTTGGGTAGATATTCGGCTCGCTCTATCTACTGAGCTTGAAGTACTCATCATTTAATTCAAATTAGCCACCGTGAACACGCGCGCCAAAGAGTACTGACTACACGTCAGTGCTTTTTTTTTTTTTCAAGTTCCTTTAACAAATATAGCTATCAATACAGTTTGGCTGTTAGCTTTACCGTAGATCGAAAAAAAATGCGGTTGTGGGACCTCCGTTTGGAACGCAATTGCCTCTTCTCCAAATCCGAACGTATTTTAATATAGATCTACCGAATATAGTTTTTTATAAATTCGCCTCAGGGCCACCATACAGACATTTCAACTCGGAAACAACGCTATTTCCCCCAAACTGACTTGTGTCCGTGCACTGAATTGGTTTGAATATTCTTTTAAAACCTCACAATATAATAATAATAATAATAATAAGTTTATTTAGCATTTGTGCTATTACAAAAAAACCAGGAAAAAACATAATAAAGTAAATATACTTGAAAATGAATATAAAATTGAAATCAAAATAAAATTTCTCTCCTCAATCTCCGCTTGAAAAGTTGTACCGTCGGTGCTGATCTTATCTCCATAGGTAAGTTATTGTAACCATCAAGTCTTAAGTTGAAAGTTGTCTTCTGAAACGCAACAGTCCTACACCTGTCTATGTGAAACCTTTCTGCTCCTCTTAGTAAGTAGTTAGTTAAATTACCCCTCTTCACCAGGAGATCTCTAAGGTAAGAGGGGGCCAATCCATTTGATGCCTTGTAGACCAATATTAGATTTGACTCTTCTATCATTTGAGAGACATCCAAGAACTTCAACCTCTGAAGCATGTGAGCAACAGATGTACTTCTGGCACATCTTAGCAAAATCCTCATTACCTTATTCTGCAGAATTTGGAGTCTACGTATATCTTCTTTACTGCATGCGATCAGGAGGGACATGCAATAGTTGAAATGAGGAAGAACTATTGTATTATAAACCGTTTTTCTACTCCAGTAAGATAGTTTTTTCGATATTCTGTAAAAGTATCCAATCTTTTTGCCTAGCTTTTTACACATATAATCCACCTGAGATCCAAAATCAAGCTGTTGATCGAATACAACACCAAGATACTTCATCTCCGTTACGAAGTTGATTCCTTTGCCATCAATGAATACCTCATACATTTTCTCATCAAATCCCTTACATTTATTTCGAGCACCCAACACCATACATTTGGTCTTCTCATGGTTCAATTTCAGCTTATTTAGCTTCAACCAATTTTGAAAAATCTTCAATTCCTTGTTTAAAGTTGATACCACCTCATCACAATTATATCCCGCAACCGATATCACCGTATCATCAGCATACAACTTGAAAAAACAATCTTTCAGGTATAAGTTCAAATCATTGACATACAAAAGAAATAGCAGTGGTCCCAGTACACTACCCTGAGGCACCCCATAGCATACCTTTCTTCTCTCAGAAAACTCCTGCTTTATTTTAGTCCTTTGATATCGTTCGTCCAAATAGTCTGTAAGCCATGCCAACACCGTACCTCTTATTCCATACATTTCACATTTTTCTAGTAATCTGTCTCTATCAATAGTTTCAAAGGCTCGGCTCAAGTCCACAAACACACTCACTACAATCTTCCCATCGTCGATATTTTTCTTCCACACATGACAGACCAACTGGCAGGCCGTTTCGCACGAATGATGACGACGAAACCCCGATTGCAAATTATGCATAATCGAATTTTTTTCCAAATATTCGTTCAATGTTTCCTGAACTATAATCTCCAATATCTTGTCTACAATCGGGAGCAAGTTTACAGGTCTGAAGTCCGCAAGACGAGTTGGATTGGTCACCTTCGGTATCGGTACCACTGTGCTGCACTTAATAGCGTCTGGAATCCTTCCTGTACTTAAACTGGTATTTATCAGATTAAGTAGGGGATAACCGACTACATCGAATATCCCCTTTAATATCGATACTGTCACTACCTCATCTCCTGTTGCTCTATTTTTCAAATTTTTTACTATTTTATATAGTTTATTAAGGGACACTTCCGGGAAGAAACATACCTCATTTTTTCTTCTCATTAAACTAATTTCTTCGAAATTTCCATCTGGTTTGTCAATGCTCTCAGTTATCTCCCTAATACTTTCAATGTAAAAAAATTGTTCAATTCCTCACACAATAGCATTCCCTTCGTAAGATCAATATTAGAAAAATTTATTTCCTCTTTACTCCCATAAACCACTTCCTTCAAAAATTGCCACATTCTCTTACTGTTGTTACGATTTCCCTCTATTTTCCCATTGTAGTAATCTCTTTCCTTTCTCCGCAACATACCTACAACTTGATTTCTTTTCACTCTGTATTTTTCCAAATCCTTAATATCATCTGTGTACTCAAATATATTGTAATATATGTCTCTCTCCCTTTGCAAAGATCTTATTTCTTCGTCAATCCATGGTGTACTTGGTTTAACAATTTTATTCTCTAAGGGAGCAAACCTGTCAACCTTATCTACAATGTTAGTTTCAATATTTTTGTACAACACATTAATATCTATAGAATCATACTCCCAATCACTGCCAATCAACTCAAACCGAATCTTCTCCATCCTTTCCTCTGTAATTCTCCTCCTGAACAAGTCCCTGCCTTGATCCACCCTACAGGCTTCAGAAAGTTCGTAGTTAGCCCTTGAACATTCACACAAATTACCATCCCCCCGGAACACTCCCTTAATTGCTATTCATAATTAATCCGCATCTTAATTTTTTTCATATGATTTAAATAACTCGGCTCATTGCTTCCAACATAACCCAAACAACCCAAAACCATTCACTTCTCATCTGCGCAAGCGCAATATACTCGTGGCTGCAAGTCCACCCAAAATTACACACCTCACAAAAAACTCCGATTCTCCAACACTAGTGGTTCAGGAGATATCGCTCCTTGAATCCACGCATGCGCAGACCCTCACCAGGGGATTCTATAGAGGAATAGCATCCGCCACCCCAAAATCCCAATCCTCTCTGACGAAAGCACCAGCAGTTAAATCACTGATGGTCTGCTCATGCGCATAACGAAAAATGCCCGTAAGGGGTAACATCAATTTCGAAATTAGCCCCAGGGCCACGATATGGACACTTTAACTCGGAAACAACGCTACATCCCCCAATCTGACTTGTCCTTGCACTGAATTGCCATGAATATTCTTTTAAAACCTCACAATATCGGGTCAGCACTCCCAACATAACCCATACAACCCAAAAACAGTCACTTCTCTTCTGCGCATGCGCAATCTACTTGCGGCTGAAAGTCCTCCCAAAATAACACACCTTACATAAAACTCCGATTCTCCAACACTAGTGGTTCAGGAGATATCGCCTCTTGAATCCACGCATGCGCAGACCCTCACCAGGGGATTCTGTAGAGGAATAGCATCCGCCACCCCAAAACCCCAATCCTCTCTGACGAAAACTTCAGCGTTTAAATCACTGATGGTCTGCTCATGCGCATAACGAAAAATGCCCGTAAGGGGTAACATCAATTTCAAAATTGGCCCCAGGGCCACGGTATGCACACTTCAACTCGGAAACAACGGTATTTCCCCCAAACTGACTATTGTCCGAGCACTGAATTGCTATGTTTATTCTATTAAAACCTCACAATATCGACTCAGCACTCCCAACATAACCCATTTCACCCAAAAACAGTCACTTCTCTTCTGCGCATGCGCAATCTACTCGCGGCTAAAAGTCCTTTCAAAATAACACACCTTACAAAAAACTCCGATTCTCCAACACTAGTGGTTCGGAAGATATCGCATCTTTAATCTACGCATGCGCAGACCCTCATCAGGGATCTGGATTCTATGGAGGAATAGCATCCGCCACCCCAAAACCCCAATCCTCTCTGACGAAAACTACAGCAGTTAAATGACTTCTCATCTGCGCATGCGCACAACGAAAAATGTCCGGAAAGGGCAGCATGAACCTCAAAAAAATAGGTTTCGGCATTTTAAGCAAAGTATTTCGCAAAATAGTAGTAATTTTTTTATTTTTTTCATGTCACGTGATCTTCACGAAATTTTGCAAAAGTGTTTGCATTGGTCTTTTGCATCTAACTACTGGGTTTCAATTTAATCAGATCAGTATTTTAAAATTTTTGAAAATTTTTTTTGCCACTTTAGGGCCGTCCGATCAAAACAAAGCTTCGCAGGCATATAAAGGTCATGATTCTACAATTTGCTGCCAAATTTCAGAAAGATCGAGTGATTGGTTCCGGAAATATTCATTAAAAACGTTTTGACTAAAAACGGCCTTAACTCCGAAACCGCTCGGTGGATTTCGCCCGTTAACGAACTTGTCCGAGATATTTACGCTACAAAACTACCCTGCAAATTTCAACGCTCTAAGTCGTTCCGTTCGAGAGTTATCGTGCTAACGGCCGGCCGGCCGGCCGGCCGGACCGGACGGACAGAATTGAATTTGACCTCGAATTCTTCATCAGGAAGTCGAACCTAATCGTTTGAGACCATTTTCGAAAAAAAATTCGAAAAATACAGACATTGTGACGAAATGATAGCACGCTGTTCCTTGCGGAACACGCGCGCAAAAAGAGAAAAATGTTCAACTATTATCGGATTGAGTTCAGTTTTAGCACTTCGGTGACCAATTATGACCTCTTGGGGTGTGCAAAATTACACTGGGAACATACCAATACGAGCCTGAAATATAATTAAGAATTTTGAACTTCCAAACTGCAAAAATTATTTCAGTTCGAATTCCTAGGTGAAATACGAGTAAATAACATCTGGTGAACATAATTTCGAGTAGTTTTTTGCGCGTTTATCTGAATCAATGCGATATGTACGAGGGCAACTGATTAAAATATGGACCAGTGGCAATTGAATTAGTGCGTGAAGTGTGGAATTTTAAATTGGTTTTCAAAATTTGTCTGCTCCTTTGGGCATTTTTTGTTATTCCCATAAGCAGACGAGAAATAATTTAAATGCTCGAGTTTTCTTCTGAGAGGATTGTGATTTTGAGTTGGAGGATGCTATTCCTCCATAGAATCCCCTGGTGCGGGCCTGCGCATGCGTGGATTCAAGATGCGATATCTCGTGAACCACTAGTGTTGGAGAATCGGAGTTTTTTGTGAGGTGTGTGATTTTGAGAGGACTTTGAGCTGCAAGCGGATTGCGCATGCGCAGAGGAGAAGTGACTGTTTTTGGTTTGTATGGAATTTGTTTGGAGTGGTTTAGGACTATTGGTCATGGGTCTAGTGCTGAGCCGATATTGTGAGGTTTTAAAAGAATATTCATGGCAATTATGTGCACGGACAAGTCAGTTTGGGGGAAATAGCGTGGTTTCCGAGTTGGAGTGTCCGTACCGTGGCCGTAAAGGGGCTAATTTTGAAATTTATGTTACTCCTAACGGGCATTTACATTATGCGCATGAGCAGACGAGAAGTGATCCAACTGCTGGAATTTTCGCCTGAGAGGATTCTGGTTTGGAGGTGCTGAATGCTATTAATCCATAGAATCTCCTCGTGAGTGTTCGCGGATGCGTGGATTGTAGCTGAGATCTCTCCTGAACCACTGGTGTTGAAGAATCAAAGTTTTGTGTCAAGTGTGTGTGATTTTTAGGAGACTCTCAGCCACGAGTAGATTGCGCATGCGCATAGGTGAAGTGGTTCTTTTCGGGTTGTATGGCTTATGTTGGGAGTGATTTGCGTCTAGTGGTCATGGATTTGGTGCCGAGCAGATATTGTGAGGTTTCAAGAGAAATTTCATGGCAATTCTATGCACAGACAAGTCAGTTTCGAAGAAATAGTGTTGTTTATAAGTTGAATTGTCTGTATACTATACTTGGAAACATCTATATTAAATTACGTTTAGATATTTGGAAGATCTACATTAAATTACGTTTGGTTTGGGAGAATAGGCGTAAGCAATTGTGTTCCCAACCGCATATTTATTATTTAGATCTACGGTGAAACTAATAGCTAGACTGCATCGATAGCCAGAATTTGTTAAAGGAACTTGAAAAAATATAAAAAATTGGTTCAAGCCCTGTGGACAGAAGCTTTTTGGCGCTCCTGTTCAAACAGACAAATAATATCTCCGAAACTATTGGTTTCTCAGATTTGGGAATGATATCAATGTATTCTTATGATAGAACTGCATCATAAAGGAAATTCAATTCAAATAATAGTTTATTAATCAAGTTTAAATGAGCAATCTGAGAATGAGAACTGCACCATGGAAGAAATCAAATTAAAATAGCTGAAATGAGTTTCACTCTCTTATAAAACAGGATGACATGTACGAGTATGAACACAGATCATATAATAAATCATAGATAGAATAAATATAGCATTCTGCGAAAACATAGAAGTACGATTCATTATTGAAATTTTGAAATATCATATCTCCGAAAGTATTAGCTTGTTAGGTTTGAAATTGATATCTATGGATTTTTATGATGAAACTGCATTTTGAAAAAAATTGAATTTGAAATTTTTATGTTAAAAAAAATAATTATTTCGTTACTCCAAAACTATATCCCCTATTTTGCCCTATAACGAACTTAATCGAGATATTTATCTTCCAAACCTACTCTGAAAATTTCAACTGTCTAGCTCATTCTGTTCGAGTGTTATTGTAGAAACAAAATTTAAAAATTAAAAAATATATTTTTTTTTGACACTATACAGCAACCCGATCAATACAAAACTTCGCATGCGTATAAAGGTCCGTATTCTACAATTTGATGCTAAATTTCAGATAGATCGATTGTTCGGTTTCGGAAATATTCATAAAAAACGTTTTCGCCCGTTAACTTACTCTGCAAATTTGAATCCTCTAACTCCTTTCGTTCGAGAATTATCGTGTTAACGGATGGCCGGACAGAATCGATTTCGACCACGGATTCTTGATCAGTGAGTTGAACCAAATCGTTTGAGACCATTTTCAGCCAAAAATTCGAAAATTACAGACATTTGGCAAATTGATAAGCACTCTGTTCCGAGGAACAAGAGTGCCAAAAAGCACTGTCGTGAAGTCAGTACTCTTTGGCGCGCGTGTTCACGTTGGCTAATTTGATTTGAATGTTGAGGGTTTCAAGTTCAATGGATATAACGAGCCAGAGACCTACCCAGAGGGTAGTGGACACCCTTCCTGTCGAGTCTAAGAGTACTGTGTCTAAGATGGCATAAGGATAGAATAACAAAGTTGACAATTAACAAAACTGACTTTCCTTAGTCGCACAAGCTCCCATGAGCTTCTGAGGAATCTTCTTGGGGAAGACTTGGGATGGTCGGCATAATCATAATCATCTTTATAGCACGCGCGCCAATTGCAGATTCAATCATAGTGAAAGAAAAAGTCTAAAACAGCATTGACGTGGGGTCAATCTGCTTTAACGCGCGTGCTATAAACATGATTATGATTATGCTGATCCTCCCAAGTCTTCCCCGAGAAGATACCTCAGAAGTTCATGGGAGCTTGTGCGACTAAGGAAAGTCAGTTGTGTTAATTGTCAACTTTTTTACTCTTTTTTTACCTTATGCCATCTTAGACACAGCACTCTTAATTTATGACCCGACAGTGAATGTTGGCCACTACCCTCTGGGTAGATCTCTGGCTCGTTATACCACTGAGCTTGAAACCCTCATAATTCAATTCAAATTAGCCAACGTGAACACGCTTACTGACTTTACGTCAGTACTTTTTGCGCGTATGTTCTGGGGAACATCGCATTATCATTTTGCCCAAATATGAAATTTAATTCTGTGGTGCCATCCGGCCGTCCGGCCGTTGCCATGATAAATTGAGAACGGAAAGAGCTAGCGACTTGAAATTTTCAGGGTAGGTGGCACATCCCAATACGACGATCAAGTTCTTTAATGGGTATAATCGGCCCAATGGTTTCCGAGTAATAATTTTGTTTTCAACCAAAATAAATCCGATCGAATTTAAACTTAGTGAATACTTGTAGAATATAAACCTATGCACGTTTGTGAAATTTTGTGAGAATCGTGTCACTAGAAAATTTTAAAAAAATTTAAAAAATATATTATTTATGACACGATAACCTGAGAACGGAAAGAGATAGCGGTTTTTCATGTTAGGTTGTGCATCTGAATGCGACATTTGAGTTCGTTTATAAGCATAATCGGCCAAACGGTTTTAGAGTTATAGCCATCTGAAATTTGGTTGTTATTCGTTCCTCATCAACATGGGTATTAGTTGTAGAATGCCAACGCGAAAATGCTCGCAGAATTTCGTGAGGATGGTATAACTAGAAAAATTTCAAAAAAATTATTTAAAATAATTGAACAAAAAATTCTATATATCATAAACTATTCGTCCGGCATGGCTGAAATTTTGGAAGAGCCTTCAGAACCTAATTCTACTGCAGAGTTCCAAGTTTGAACACGATCGGATCCATATTGTTGGAGAACCGAGCAGCCTTTTGTGAGTTCGGTAGCTGGATGCGAATCGTCGTATGATATGTTGTCTATGGTCGTATTTTTGCGAGAACCTTCAAAAATATGAATGTCATGATGACGTATTTTTGCGCGTATGTCCTTGGGAAAATCGTGTTATTTCATCACAAATCTATGGGAGATGATAGCCCTACATAAGCGGTCAGACCTGGTTTTGAAAGAGATCCTCCTTAGGAGGAGGCAACTAAATATTGAAGGGATTTCTATGAACAAGAGTGAATATCGTTGAGAAATAGAGAAGGCGATTCTTCTTCAAGAGATGCATGTGCCTTCAGATGACTATATTTGTGAGAAGGGACTTTTGAAAGGTTATATTATTTTTAATATGATATCGCTGAAATTTTGCTGAAGGCTTCAAAACTTAACTTTAAATTAACGACACTTTCTGATCTTGTAAGGTGAGAGGCTCATTTGTGGATATTAAATCTCGTGATGGGTAGAGAGGAATTTTAGGCCAGTTTTTCTATCACTAATGAGAATATATCTTTATGTATCACCTCATCACCTTTAGATCTATCCATGGACATTTATTGGTTAAGAATAACTAATTGAATATTACTGAAATTCAATTGAATTTCATTCAATATGTTAGTAACTAAACTTATAATTTCCTTTACTTTGATTATTTAAATATGACATTAATTCCAGTAATATATTTCAAGGATAATTATGTATTCTTCTCCTAAAGAAGAATTGAAGGTAGACAATAATGTGTTGATTTTTTCATCATTGCTTTCTATCCTGACTTCACGACACAAAAAAATCGGTTCAAGCGCTGACGTGAAGTCAGGAGCTTTTGCGCGTATGTTCTAGTGTCCATTCTCCTGTAGATATTGGACACTTTTAATCGAATTTACCATGGTGAATTCTATTGTCTATTCTCCTGTATTGGACAGCCTTAATCGAATTCACCATGGTAAATTCGAATAAGAGTGTCCAATACAGGAGAACGGACAATAGAATTCACCATGGTAAATTCGATTTGGAGTGTTCAATACAGGACAATTGACAACAGAACATACGCGCAAAAGCTCCTGACTTCACGAACAAAAAAAATTGGTTCAAGCACTGACGTGAAGTCAGGAGCTTTTGCGCGTATGTTCTATTGTCCATTCTCCCGTATTCAACACTCTTAATCGAATTTACCATGGTGAATTCGATTAAGGCTGTCCAATACAATAGACAATAGACAATAGAATTCACCATGGTAAATTCGATTAAAAGTGTCCAATACCTACAGGAGAATGGACAATAGAACATACGCGCCAAATCTCGTGACTTCACGTCAGTGCTTGAACCAATTTTTTATATATTATTTAAAACATTCTTTAAGAATATTTCAGAAACCGATCACTCGATCTATCTGAAATTTTGCGTCAAATTGTAGAATCATGAACATTATATGCATGCGGGGTTTTGTATTGATCAGATGGCTAGAAACAGGCAAAAAAAATCTAAAATTTTAAAATTTTGTTTCCACGATAACCCAAAATATACTGATCTGATTTAATTGAAACTTAGTAGTAAGAGGCAATCAAATGACTTGAAAAAATTCGAAAAATTACCACCATTTTGCGGAATATTTTGTTCGAAATTGCGATTTTTTTGAAATGCATGATGTCTCTTCCGGGCATTTTTCGTTATGTGCATGTGAAGTTACTCAGCCATTGTGCTAAGTTTTAGGCTAGGATTCCACAAAATGATACAACGGGTCTGATGCATGGACTTGACTTATGGATTTTTGGTAGCCCAAATAGTCTTGGAGGGTGATGATTCATTGCGATAAACTTCCGGTAGCATGTCGCACAATTTGTGGCCATAGATTTTAATGGCGCTTAAAATAAGCCAAATCTATGCATTAGACCGGTCGCATCATTTTTTGGAACCCTAGCTTACAATTTAGCACAATGACTGAGTAACTCCATCCAAGGTAATTTGTGGTTCCGTTCACCATACAACATTTTGAACACTAATGATTTGATAGTTGGCAAATGTTTTTATTCCAAATGGTACTATCTTGGTTTCTTTCGATGTTTCTAAACTGTTCACGAACGTACCAGTTGCTCAGACCCTGAATTTGTTCAAGCCCATATTATACACATCGTCTTTGAGTAATGAACTTTCCGAAAGTGTTTTCAATCTTGTGAAATTGTGCCTGGAACAGAATTATTTCTCATTCGAGGATACTTTTTATGCGATGCGCGATCGGCATGGGAAATCCTCTCTCTTCTTGTTTTGCCGAAAAGTTCATTTCTTTTTCGAAAGAAAGCTGGTATTTAACATGATGAATGCTTTCAAGGATAATATATTGTTTTGGTAAAGATATGATATAATAATTTGTTAAACTGGAGATGTATGTCCTTGGGAAAATCGTGTTATTTCATCACAAATCTATGGGAGATGATAGCCCTACATTAGCGGTCAGACCTGGTTTCGAAAGAGATCCTCCTTAGGAGGAGGCAACTCAATATTGAAGGGATTTCTATGAACAAGAGTGAATATCGTTGAGAAATAGAGAAGGACTTTTGAAAGGTTATATTATTTTTAATATGATATCGCTGAAATTTTGCTGAAGGCTTCAAAACTTAACTTTAAATTAACGACACTTTCTGATCTTGTAAGGTGAGAGGCTCATTTGTGGATATTAAATCTCGTGATGGGTAGAGAGGAATTTAAGGCCAGTTTTTCTATCACTAATGAGAATATATCTTTATGTATCACCTCATCACCTTTAGATCTATCCATGGACATTTATTGGTTAAGAATAACTAATTGAATATTACTGAAATACAATTGAATTTCATTCAATATGATAGTAACTAAACTTATAATTTCCTTTACTTTGATTATTTAAATATGACATTAATTCCAGTAATATATTTCAAGGATAATTATGTATTCTTCTCCTAAAGAAGAATTGAAGGTATAGACAATAATGTGTTAATTTTTTCATCATTGCTTTCTATCCTGACTTCACGACACCAAAAAAATCGGTTCGCACTGACGTGAAGTCAGGAGCTTTTGCGCGTATGTTCTAGTGTCCATTCTCATGTAGATATTGGACACTTTTAATCGAATTTACCATGGTGAATTCTATTGTCTATTCTCCTGTATTGGACAGCCTTAATCGAATTCACCATAGTAAATTCGATTAAGAGTGTCCAATACAGGAGAACGGACAATAGAATTCACCATGGTAAATTCGATTTGGAGTGTTCAATACAGGAGAATGGACAATAGAACATACGCGCAAAAGCTCCTGACTTCACGAGAAAAAAATTGGTTCAAGCACTGACGTGAAGTCAGGAGCTTTTGCGCGTATGTTCTATTGTCCATTCTCCCGTATTCAACACTCTTAATCGAATTTACCATGGTGAATTATATTGTCTGCTCTCCTGTATTGGACAATCTTAATCGAATTTACCATGGTGAATTCGATTACGGCTGTCCAATACAATAGACAATAGACAATAGAATTCACCATGGTAAATTCGATTAAAAGTGTCCAATACCTACAGGAGAATGGACAATAGAACATACGCGCCAAATCTCCTGACTTCACGTCAGTGCTTGAACCAATTTTTTATATATTATTTAAAACATTCTTTAAGAATATTTCAGAAACCGATCACTCGATCTATCTGAAATTTAGCGTCAAATTGTAGAATCATGAACATTATTTGCATGCGGGGTTTTGTATTGATCAGATGGCTAGAAAGAGGCAAAAAAAATCTAAAATTTTAAAATTTTGTTTCCACAATAACCCAAAATATACTGATCTGATTTAATTGAAACTTAGTAGTAAGAGGCAATCAAATGACTTGAAAAAATTCGAAAAATTACCACCATTTTGCGGAATATTTTGTTCGAATGTGCGATTTTTTTGAAATGCATGATGTCTCTTCCGGGCATTTTTCGCTATGTGCATGTGAAGTTACTCAGCCATTGTGCTAAGTTTTAGGCTAGGATTCCACAAAATGATACAACGGGTCTGATCCATGGACTTGACTTATGGATTTTTGGTAGCCCAAATAGTCTTGGAGGGTGATGATTCATTGCGATAAACTTCCGGTAGCATGTCGCACAATTTGTGGCCATAGATTTTAATGGCGCTTAAAATAAGCCAAATCTATGCATTAGACCGGTCGCATCATTTTTTGGAACCCTAGCTTACAATTTAGCACAATGACTGAGTAACTCCATCCAAGGTAATTTGTGGTTCCGTTCACCATACAACATTTTGAACACTAATGATTTGTTAGTTGGCAAATGTTTTTATTCCAAATGGTACTATCTTGGTTTCTTTCGATGTTTCTAAACTGTTCACGAACGTACCAGTTGCTCAGACCCTGAATTTGTTCAAGCCCATATTATACACATCGTCTTTGAGTAATGAACTTTCCGAAAGTGTTTTCAATCTTGTGAAATTGTGCCTGGAACAGAATTATTTCTCATTCGAGGATACTTTTTATGCGATGCGCGATCGGCATGGGAAATCCTCTCTCTTCTTGTTTTGCCGAAAAGTTCATTTCTTTTTCGAAAGAAAGCTGGTATTTAACATGGTGAATGCTTTCAAGGATAATATATTGTTTTGGTAAAGATAGGATATAATAATTTGTTAGACTGGAGATCTCAACGAACTGACCAGCTTTTTGGACTGGATCAATAATCTTCATCTTGAGGTGAATTTCACCATGGAAGTAGAAAAATATTGGACGATTCCTTTCCTAGGTCTTTAAATGAACCGTAAAAATAGCATGACTGCTTTCAGTATTCATAGAAAATCGATCCAGACATACCACCTTATTCATTTTTCATCATCACATAATTTGAGCCAGAATCTGTCTGGACTGAGATTTTTAGAGCCCAAATGTCTGTATGTTTCGAAATTTTGGCTGAAAATGGTCTTAAACGTTTTGATTCGACTCACTGATCAAGAATCCGTGGTCGAAATCGATTCTCTCCGGCCGGCCATCCGTCCGGCCGTTAACACGATAACTCTCAAACGAAAAGAGCTAGAGGATTGAAATTTGCAGGGTGGGTTTGGAGCGTAAATATCTTGGACGCTTTCGTACACGGGTGAAATCCACCAAGCGGTTTCGGAGTTTTGGCCGTTTTCAGTAAAGACATTTCTTATGAATATTTCCGATTACTCGATCTATCTGCAATTTAGCATCAAATTGTAGACTAATGACTTTAATATGCATGCCAAATATTGTATTGATCAGGTTAACGTAAAATGTAAAAAAAAATAAAAAAAAAATTTCAATTTAATTTCTACAATAACTCTCGAACAGAATGAGCTAGGCAGTTGAAATTTTCAGAGTAGATTTGGGAGATAAATATTTTGGTTAAGTTCATTATGGGGCTAAATCGGCCTCTTTTTACATTACAAATTTTGAATTAATTTTTTTTTAAGATGCAGTTTCACCATAAAAATCCATTGATATCATTTTCAACTCTAACAAGCTAATCCTTTCGGAGATATGATTTTTAGAAAATTCAATAATGAATCGTACTTCTATGTTTTCAAAGAATGCTGTACTTAATTATTCTATCTATGAATTATTATATGATCTGTGTTCTTACATGTCTTCTTATTTTCTTATGAGAGATAAATGTCAAAATTATTTCTGGTTCGTTATTCAGCTATTGTAGAATTATGAGGATGATATGATATTATACTTTCAAGGTGATAATATAATGCCCGTGGATAATCCATATGATGATGAAAATACATTCTTTGGTAAGGTACATAATTAAATTGTGTTAGAATATCTCCAGTAAAAACAAAACTGCAATATTGTCTAATTGATAAAATATAATTTTCAGAGATTTGAGGAATTAATGTCTCGGATAAGTTCGTTATTGGGGAGAATCGGTCTGTTTGAATTTAATTTCGTTCATGGTGCAGTTCTATCATAAGAATCCACTTATATAATTCCCAGAGACCAATAATTTCGTTGATATGATTTGTCAAATTTTGAACAAGAGCACCAAAGCTCCTGTCCACAGGGCTTGAACCAAATTTTGGCGCTCTTGTCCCTTGGAACAGAGTGCTTATCAATTCGCCCAAATGTCTGTAATTTTCGATTTTTTGGCTGAAAATGGTCTCATGGTCTCATGGTCGATTTGGTTCGACTAGCTGATCAAGAATTTGTGGTCGAAATCGATTCTGTCCGGCCGGCCGTCCGTCCGTTAACACGATAACTCTCGAACGAAAGGAGTTAGAGCATTGAAATTTGCAGGGTAGGTTTGGAACGTAAATATGTCGGACGGTTTCGGAGTTATGGCCGTTTTCATTAAAAACATTTATTAGGAATATTTCTGAAACGGATCACTGGATCTATCTGAAATTTAGCATCAAATTGTAGAATAATGACCTTTATAAGCATGCGAAGTTTTGTATTGATCAGGTTGCCGTAAAGTGCGAAAAAAAAATTTTTTTTAATTTTTAAATTTTGTTTCTACAATAACTCCCGAACAGAATCAGCTAGGCATTTGAAATTTTCAGGATAGGTTTGGGAATTAATATCTCGGACAAGTTCGTTATTGGGCCAAATAGGCCGAATGGTTTCGGAGTAACGAAAAAAACAAGTTTTTTTCACTTACAAATTTTAAATTCAATTTTTTTAAGATGCAGTTTCACCATGAAAATCCATTGATATTATTTTCAACTCTAACAAGCTGATAGTTTCGGAGATCTGACTCTTCGAAATTTCAATAATGAATCGTACTTCTATGTTATCACAGAATGCTATAATTATTGTATCTATGAATTATTATATGATCTGTGTTCATACTCGTACATGTCATCTTGTTCTATAAGAGAGAGTCAAATTCATTTCAGCTATTTTAATTTGATTTCTTCCATAGAGCAGTTCTCATTCTCAGATTGCTCATTTAATCTTGATAAATAAACTATTATTTGAATTGAATATTCTTTATGATACAGTTCTATCACAAGAATCCATTGATATAATTCCGAACTCTGAGAAACCAATACTTTTGGAGATATAACTTGTCTGTTTGAACAAGAGCGCCAAAAAGCTCCTGTCCACAGGGCTTGAACCAATTTTTTGATCTTCATTTACTCGGAAGTGAAAGGTGGCATTCTAATAATAATATACTTCAATAGATTTGTGTATCGAGACTCTATCTTGGCGTCGTCTGTTGCTTTCATAAATGCCCATTTTTGCACAGAGTGAAATGCCTTGTGGAAATCTATGAACGCAAAGTGATGGGGCGCGTTGTATTCTATTGTTTTCTCGATTGATGTTCTTATGCTTTGAAAATTGTCAACGGTGTTCAAACCCCTGCGAAATCACGCTTGCTCAATTGGTTGGTAGGCATCGAATTTATGGATGAATCGGTCAGTGATGACTTAAGTGCGGAGTTTCTATAGATGGGATAGGCGGCTGATTGGCTGATAGTTCTCTATTTTGAAGTTATCCCCTTTCTTGAAAAGTAAAATTACTTCTAGCTCTTCCATGCTTCAGGAATTTTGCCCTCCTGCAGATATTCGTTCAAAAGGATCATCAATGATATCTCTATGACGTCTGTTCCCATCTTGAGCATTTCACAGGTGATCTTGTCTTCTCCACTGCTTTTCCTGCAGTGAGATCAGCTCTCATTTCTCCTTTTTGTTATTTCATGGATATCTCCGGAGCCCACATTGCATACAACAGATTTGGATTCGATCTAATCGATGTATAAGGACGGGTGTAGAAATCTCTACTTTGTTCAGCAATGATTGTGTTATTTGATATAATGTTTCCACTTTGATCTTTCATTTCAGTTATCCTTCATCTACCAGTGGACAGTTTCGATCTTCAAACTTATATGTTTGCATTGTCTTCTATTGCACCTTCAATTATTCTAGTCTTGTAGTTACGAAGGTCCTTTCTGATTTCGTTGACCTCTATGAAAAGAGACATTTTACGTACTAAGTTGCGGCCATAAAATTGACTATTATTGAAGGCAAGTACTTTGCGAACGAGAATAGGTATTTATGTACCAAGGACGGAAAACTATCTATTATAGTCGAGTCTGTAAATTGATATCCGCATCGGAGCCGAGTATAGCAAGCAGGCGAGACAATAGACAGTTTTTCGCCGAGATGCATATTACATTCATTTTTTTCGTCGACCTCCATAAATTTTTATGAATTTCGGACCTCATACTTAATTTCACGATAGCAAATGACACATACACTTACATATGTATTGAACCGTATCCATAGTGACATAGCACTGACAGTTATTCTTATAGACACTTATGTTTTTATTGAACCGTATCATGCCGTATTCATAGTGACCACAGCGGACGAGAAAGTAGTTTATCGCCCGCAAAGTACTTGCCTTCAGTAATAGTCGATGTTACGGTCGCAAATTAGTACGTAAAATGTCACTTTTCATAGAGGTAAAACGTCCGCTGTGGTCACTATAAATACGGCATGATACGGTTCAATACAAACATAAGTGTATGTGTCATTTGCTATTGTGAAATTATTTAAGAGGTCCCAAATTCATAAAAATATGTGGAGGTCGACGAAAAAATGTAATATGCAACTCGGCGAAAAACTGTCTGCTGTCTGCCTGCTTGCTGTCCTCGGCAGCGCCTCGCATAGCAATTTGCGAACTCGACTATAATAGACAGTTTTTCGTCCTTGGTACATAAATAACTATATCCTGTGTTCTCGTCCATGTTCATTGATGAAAAGTAGGTATCGTAGGGAATTGGACAAATCAAATAGATTATTCTATAACTTCGTCGACGTTTCGAAACCGTTGGTTCCTTTCTCAAGACTGAAAACATTTTATTTCAAACAAATGATTACATGAAAACAATCTTACTGCTATTACCTCGTTATAATGGTGAAAATCTTAAAAAATTGAAAAGTAATTGTGGATTATAATCAGATTGCTTGGTTTCATCAGATTAAACAAGAGCATCTCAACACAACGTAATTATCAAATAGTTGTCAACTTTGACATACGTCACAAACATAAAACTCAACACAAATTACACAAACCACAACATTCACAAGGGATGCAGCATATGTGCATGGTGATAATGGGAACAGAACAGCCTTAACCCAACATATAAAAAGAGAAGGACACATGTTTGATTTTAGAAATGTAAAGATTTTAGATAGGGAACAGAATTATTTAAGAAGACTCATAAGTGAAATGGTGTTTATAAGGAAAAAAAAAATTCTGTCAATTTTAGGGAAGACACTAATAATCTCAGTAAATTTTATGACTGCGTTATTTCTAAAATTACAAGTAGATGATGATATGAATGACAAATTAATGAGGAGACTTGATCACCAGTCTGTATTGTTTGTGTGTTGTGTGTTGCCTAGTTGACAGGCGGGGGGGAAAATGAAAATATTCATAGAGGCCTTTTGAATTTGTGAATGTTGTGGTTTGTGTAATTTGTGTTGAGTTTTATGTTTGTGACGTATGTCAAAGTTGACAACTATTTGATAATTACGTTGTGTTGAGATGCTCTTGTTTAATCTGATAAAACCAAGCAATCTGATTATAATCCACAATTACTTTTCAATTTTTTAAGATTTTCACCATTATAACGAGGTAATAGCAGTAAGATTGTTTTCATGTAATCATTTGTTTGAAATAAAATATTTTCAGTCTTGAGAAAGGAACCAACGGTTTCGAAACGTCGACGAAGTTATAGAATAATCTATTTGATTTGTCCAATTCCCTACGATACCTACTTTTCATAAATAACTATTTTCGTCGACCTCAATAAAAAATGACATTTTACGTACTAATTTCCGACTGAAAAAAGGCTTTTTTGATGTTGTGAAATTATGTAGAGGTCGACGAAAAAATGTAATATACTCCTCAGCGAAACACTGACCTGCTTGCTATTGCAGGCTCGACTATAATATACAGTTTTTCGTCCTTGGTAGATCTATTTGAAATGTACAGTGATGATGATGATGTTTAGATGTGCGGGACACATTGTGACAATTCTTGAATTTCACAAAATAACTATCAACAAAATAGTTCTAAAGATTTTTATTAAGCGTCTGACGAAGGAGTCTGATATAGACTCCGAAACGTTACGATATAATTGTTTCTTCGTTGGTTGTTTCGTTGTTGTTTGTTAGGCAACATTGTTCAATTGATTGCTTCTGACAAATCTTGTGTTTCTTACGCAGAAGCAAATCACAAAATAATTAATTTTTATTTTGTAGATATTTTTCAGAGCTTGGGAGAGAAAACCCAGAAAACAACTTTCAAAAATGAGTATACCTCCCACAGTATCCTTTAATGATTACTTAAAAAAAACCTCAATAACACAACATATTTGAGTGGTAATATGTATTATCCTTGAGAATGTTAATCTCAATTATTATGTAGATGCAAATATGGAGGGGTATAGTATAGTCTGGATAGGAATTAATAAATAAACCTTTGTTTGAAAATTGCAGCTATTTCATATTGCCTCTACTAGTATAGAAACTTATAACTCATCGGAAGCAAGCTCATTTTCTTGCCTCTCCAAAAGCTCATATTTTCCGAATTATGGTTCAATTAATTATAATTAAATGAAAAATGCGAGAAAATACCTGCAATATCTCAACAATTCCAGTAAGGATAGGAGCAATATAAAAGGTAGGTCCATGCTTTCAGAATTTCATGAATTATTGAGGAAAGGCACCGTATATTTTTCATATACGAGGTGTCCCAAGTTCGAGTCAAAAGATGCATGATCTTTCCACATTCTTCCTCTTCGATATTCTAAACACGGTTCACGCTAAGGATATTTAAAACAAGAATAATGAACATAATACTTACTAAACATATTTGACTTTTTTTCCGGTTTTTTTCGATATTTTGAAAACTATTCGAATGAATACAATGGTTTTAACAGAAATTTAGTCAGCATTGAATACTTGATCATACCAGGAATGCAAAACTTGAAAAAAAATGTTTTCATCAAATTTATTTTCACTCCCTGTATGACCGGTTGAAGTGATTGGGCTTCGAAAATATTTTAGCTCTGTAGAGGATTTCAAGCAAAATCATAATCCCAATTTTCAGATTTCAAATATGTCCAGTTCTCAAGAAACGTATATCTGGAGATTTTTTTTTCAACTTCCTTATTTTCCGCGCCGAAAGTAAGCTAAATGTTTGCGGTGTGAACTCTGAACGAGTATCCAGGATCATCAAATACTATTTTCATTTCGAAAATCCTTCGTTTCTATGCGAATATAGTTTTTTTTTAAATTGTTTACTTTTACCGGATCAGGGGCAGATTTCTAATATCAAGATAGATATTAATTATAATATTAATAATAATGAAAGATCGCTGATATCGTTGTTAATAAATCAGCATAGGAGAACGCTAAGACTTGTTGATTTATTATAATCTTGCCGGTTGATTAACATAAACTGTTTTAACAGTTGAAACATTAAGGTATAACTGAATTAATTAATAATTATATTCTTCATACGATTCAGTTGTATATTGAGAAGGAATTAAATAATAAGGTATGAAAACTAACGAAATTATTTGTCAACGATGAAACGACTAGCAGAGAACAAAGTTCAGAGCAACCACACAGTGTGATTTCATCAAAGGTAAATAGCTTTCCTAAAGCGTCAATCTTTTTGGCGCTCTTATATTCTATAATATTATTTGTTTCAAGGATATTGTTACACGACAAGAATGGCAACTGACTTGTTTGTTCAAAATATTTTTCTAACGAATATATGTTGAATGAAAGATTGAAACGTAGTACATTACCCTCTATTTGGTTAGTTTATCAATTTAATGAAAAACTTTTCGATATTTAATCAGTATACTTAGTTCTGAATAATAGCTATCGAATAAAATATATTTTGAAATCAGTATCATCCAATTGCTGTGAACATAGAAAGTTGTCAAGGGGTATTGGGTGGTGCTGTATACATGAGAATATTTTGATGAAGTTTCAAATTATACATCGAAGATAATAAGAAAAATGCTCAATTCAAATGAGCCTTACATGATAAAGGTAATTAATACATTTGAATAATAATATGATATCGAAAGATATTATGGAGAGGTATTACAGAAAATTCTGTATTATTCAATGTATTCAAAAATGCATAAATTAAAATGACATTGGATGTGATCTTTTGTAATGGAAAAATAATGAGTTCACAGATTTCTTCATTTACAGTTCCATTCAAAATGTTCCAATGAAACTCCTTTACTGATGTATCCCTTAGTTGACCTCAATATGTCTTGGCAAGATGAAATTTCTGTTCCAAACAAATGGGGTTTACAAATAATGTCCGAACGGATGTTCGTGAATTACTTTTCCAATAAACTGCTTCATTATATTCTTTTAATTTGGATTTACGAACTAGTAACGGTGGAATGTGAACTTTGTCGCTTGTCAGATTTCACTTTTCTTTTATTTACACGCTTGTCGCTTGTCACCTCGCTTGTCAGAATCTTCGAAATCGACTCTAGCGGCACCATCGTTAACAAAGTGAAGTAGTGCATAAAGTACGTGATTTGACAATTCTAGATCCGTTTTTCGGCCGAAAATGTTAACAGGAATTAGCAGGGAGTGTAGACACCTTGTTATTCTATGCATCTTAGATGCAACATTACTCGAAATTATCGATCGATAAACTCACTCGAAACACTACCATTTGTCCATTCAGTATCAATATTACTTGAATACTAGCTTCCAAAGTATCGATAACATGAAGTATCGAATATGTTTGCGCGAGATATACGTTTAGATCCAGGAGATCCCAACTCAACCTAATGCTGACAGGGACATTCCCACTCTGGCCATTCTGCTGAATGGCATATTTACAATATACATATATTGAACCTTTTCTTTATACTAGTTAGTCTTGACATATTCGGGATCGCGAATTTATGTACGAATCGTCCGTCACATTTTCCATCCTTTGTAATTAGTAAATAAATGTTTTTTTAAAAGTCAGTAGCTCACTACTAAAACATAATTGGCGCAGTCGGTAGGATCGGAACCGGAAGCGGCCGTCCAAAAAACCAGCAAAACCTTCTTCACCCCGTGACGCAACTTCTGGGAAGGGAGGAGTTATACGTTTAGATCCAGGAGATCCCAACTCAATCTAATGCTGACAGGGACATTCCCACTCTGGCCATTCTGCTGAATGGCATATTTACAATATACATATATTGAACCTTTTCTTTATACTAGTTAGTCTTGACATATTCGGGATCGCGAATTTATGTACGAATCGTCCGTCACATTTTCCATCCTTTGTAATTAGTAAATAAATGTTTTTTTATAAGTCAGTAGCTCACTACTAAAACATAATTCGCGCTTGTTCCGACAAGAAAAGCGTGCTATTATTTTCCCCAAATGCCTGTATTTTTGGCCGAAATTGGTTTCAAACGATTTTATTCGATTAATTGATGAATAATGCGGGGTCCAATCCAATTCTATTAGCCTGCCAGAAACTCTCGAAAGAAATGGATTGAAGAGTTGAAATTTGCAACATAGATTTGTGGCATGAATATGTCGCTTGAATTCGTTGATGTTCAAAATCCGCCAATTGGTTTGGTAGTTATGTCCATTTTAATTTCAATCGTTCTTACTGAATATTTCCGGACCTACTCATTTGATCTAACTGAAATTCAGCTTCAGGTTGTACAATTATGAATGCGAAGTTTTGTATTGATCGGATGGCGAAGAAAAGAAAAAAAGATTCAAAATTTAAAAAATTTTGTTTTCTGAAACTCTGAAAATACTGATCTGATCGAATTGAAACTTGTAAGTTGAAAAATGCTTACTACTACTTATGGCAAATTTCTTGGGAAACGTAGCACTAGAAAAAAACATAGAAACTTTTCGAATTGAAATCTTCTACTCTGTTGAAAATTGGTTCAAGCACTGACGTGAAGTCAGGAGCTTTTGTGCTATTGTCCATTCAACCTGTATTGGCACTCTCAATCGAACATGGACCGTTTTCTCAGCATTTATAAGTTATGAATACACGTACCTTTTTAAGGACTTGAGTAATAACAGAATCGCCTAATATCAAAGAATTCTTAATTCTGACATATGTATTCTATCTGAATTGAAATTCATTTGATATCTAATAATATAGGAAAAAAAATACTGCATAAATCCTCTTGCCGTATATATTCAACTGAGTATTAGATTTAAATTCCTTTTAAAATATCGGAACTCAAGCAAGTCTGCTCGGATCTCCAACAATAGGGATCCGATCGTGTTCAAACTTGCAACTTGGTTGTAGAGTTATGTTTTGAAGGTTCCCGCGAAATTTCTGCGATATCGGACGATATATACATTTTTTTTCAATGATTTTCAATGTTTGTTTTAATTGTCTGGTAATACTATCATCACGAAATTTTCCAACATTTTTGCGTCGGCATTTTAGAACTAACTACAATGTTTGAATTGAATCAGCATCGTATATTTGAGTTATTGAGGAAATAAAAACCAAATTTCACATTGATATCACTCCAAAACCGTTTGGCCGATTATGCCTTTTAACGAACTCAAATTTCGCATTAGGTTGCATAACATACCTTAAAAATTGCAAGTCGCTATATCTTTCTGTTCTCGAGTAATCGTGAGATAAATAATATTTCTTAGTAATTTTTTTCAACTTTTCCAGTGATACGATCCTCACAAAATTTCACAAACTTCTTTGCGTCGGTATTCTACAACTACTTACCAAGTTTCAATTTGATCGGATCTGTATTATCGATATCGAGAAAACAATAATCTAGATGGGGATAACTCTGAAACCGTTTGGCCGATATACCTACCAATGAACATATCTGTCAAATTGCAAGTTACTATCTCTTTTCGTTACCATGGTAAAAGTCACCCATCCAGCTATTGAACTTACTCCAACAATTCGATCATGTTCAAATTTGGTACTTGGCTGTAAAATTAGGTTTTCAAGGCTCTCGCAAAATTCAGCGATATCGGACTGATAATTTCTGAGATACCGAATTTTTTTCATAGATTTTCAATGATTTTTTGAAAATTTTGTATTGATATGGCCCTCACGAAACTTCGTAAAAATTCGCGAGTCGGCATTCTATAACTAATTACCATGTCTGGATTGTTGAATAGTTAAGGAGGAAATAAAAACCAAATTTCAGATAGGTATAACTCCAGAACTGTTTGATCGATTCCTATTAACGAACTCAAATGTTGAATTCGGATGCTCAAGCCACCCTGAAAATTGCAAGTCGCTATCTATTTCCGTTCTCAGGATATCGTGAGACGAATAATATTTTTTAATAATTTTTTCGACGTACGTCTTTATGTCCGTATTTTACAAGAACTCACCAAATTTTAATTCGATCGGATCTGTATTGGTTGGAATGAAAATCATTACTCAGAAACCGTTGTGCCGATTATGCTCATTAACGAAATTGTCCGACATATTGGGACGCGCCACCATCCCTAAAAATTTCATGTCGCTATCTCTTTCCATTCTCAAATTATCGTGGCAATGGCTCGACGGTCGGACAGAATCCAATTTGGCCTCGAATTCTTCATCAGGGAGTCGAATCCAAGCGTTTGACAATATTTTCGGCAAATAATTCGAAAATTACAGACATTTGGACAAAATGATAACGCGATGTTCCCCAGAACATGCGCGCAGAAAAAATGACTTGAAGGTTCATGCAGTATTTCGTAAAGGTGTGTGAGGCATGAATACACAGTAGAACATGCGTGCAAAAGGTCCTGACTTCACGTCAGTGTTTTTCAAGATTTTTTTCTTATTTAGTCCGGAAACTATTTGATCACTGTGCTATTCTCATTCGATAGTAGTTTCGAAATAAATACATTTGGCATTTTCAGATTCGGAGGACGAAGATGTGGAACGCTATCATGCAACCTAAATTCGTTAAATTACTTCCTTTGTGGTTCCTCTACAGTTCAATAGTAGCTGAGACTATTCTTCAATATGAGATCCCAAAGGCGCCGCAAGAGCTCGGAGATGAGAATTCATTTATTCTACAAAAGACCTACACGACCGTGTATAACGAGATGTCTACCATCACAACATTTCAAGACTATGAGGACTACCTGGGCAGCTCGAAAAAACAAATCCCTGCGCAGAACCTCGACCATAACGACACCTATTACACCCCCTTCAACTATACGTACAGCCTGGAGGACATCGAACAGTATATCTATCCGAAGACGTGGACCTGGTTTCTGATCTTCTTCCACTGCTTGGTCTTTCTGGTGGGGATCGTGGGAAACATTCTGGTGTGCGTGGCCGTGTATAGAAACCACACCATGAGAACAGTGACCAATTATTTCATCTTAAATCTCGCGGTCGCGGACTTTTTGGTCATATTGTTTTGTTTGCCGCCATCTGTTGTGTGGGATGTCACGATGACGTGGTGGTTCGGGGCATTCATGTGCAAGACTGTGCTGTATTTTCAGGTGAGTTATATGTAAGATTGTCAAAATAAGTCGGTCTTATTTTAATTCTACATTCCCAAGCAATACGGAGAGCTTCCATAGATATATCAGTAACTTCTTGCCAGAAAAATGTGAGGACTTTTGTTACCTCTCTGGGAGGTTGATGAAAGCTCTATTTCTAATCCAAATGTTAGTTGTAGCATAAGTTCTGAACTAGTCGGGTATTGATGAAGAAAACCCTCAACTAAGTATGCGTCGTCCAGTTCCGGACGGTAAATAAAATTCAATCGATGACAAATTACTCTTTTCCTTGAGGTTACTTTTTGACAATTACAATACGCCCAGTTAGCATTGTAAGAGTCAAATCAAATTCAATCGATGATTAACCTATTTTGGAATTGTCAAAACAGTTCAAATTACACTTGACTTGAGATTCCATTTATTTTTATTCGATTTTTCCGTTGATCAGCATTTCAAAAACTGAGCACTCATGAAAATGAAAATTATTATAAGTGACATTTCACATAAGAGTGACATTTCAATATTTTCGTTTCGACATTATCATTGGTCGCGTTCAGCAGAAAGATCGGTAGCATAAACCGCTACGCTACCGATGGGTAGCGGTATCGTGTTCTGCCGAACGGACAGCTCCTTTTGTCAGGAAATCATAGATGTTTGAAGTTCAGGTTAGGTGATTCGAATTTTCTTTGATTGCCTGTCACAAAAATAAATATTCAATCATGAATCCAAATATCATTTCATTACTCTTCGAAGATGATAATATTACGGCCAATATAAGAAGTGAACTTGTTGAATTATTGGCTCAACCTCTGCCTTCATTGGAAGATGAAAACAGAGAAATTGTTCCCAGGAATCAGAATTTTTATGAAAAGACAATTCTTCAATATATGGGTGATTTATTCAAAGACCATTTTAGAATGTCCGAAATGCAGGTAATTCTTCTTGTCGAAAATATATGTCCAGTATCCATTTTTTCGCTCCTTATTTTTGAAATATGTCACAACTGTCAAACTTACAACATGTTACCGATACTGAGCGGAAAAAATCTACGCTCCTTAAAATGACAACCGCTACTCAACATGTTCCAAAGTGAGCGTACCGTTCAGTAGAAAAATCATCGAAATGTGACAACTGTTCCGCAACTGTTGGTTCTGCTGAACGCGACCATTGTGTGATTTGCTGTGGCCAAAGCAAAATCAAAAAGTGACCTCCATTTCTTTGTATCCTTAGCTGATTAATTCTATATTTGGCTCATTTGACCATCGTGTGATTGGTGGTGAGTATGATAATTTGTTTGATAAATGATGATTAATATATATTTATATGGTTTGTAGATGAAGGTCGTATAATTTAGATTGGATTAAAAATAATTCTGCTGGTACCTGCTGACACGTGTTTTTGCTAGTTGGCTTCTTCAGGACAGGGCAACCAAGAAACCAAGGAAAAGGTGGAAATAAAAGTGAAAATAGGTGACACTACACCATAGATTCCTCTTATCAAATGAAACACTTTTTGCGCGTATGTTCTGGGGAACATCGCATTATCGTTTTGCCCAAATGTCTGTAACTTTCGAATTTTTTGACGAAAATGGTCTCAAACGATTAAGTTCGACTCCCCAATGAAGAATTCGAGGTCAAATTTGATTCTGTCCGTCCGGCCGTTGCCACGATAACTTGAGAACGAAAAGTGCTAGCGCATCCCAATACGACGGATAAGTTCGTTAATGGGCATAATCGGCCCAGTGGTTTCCGAGTAATAATTTTGTTTTCAACCAATATAAATCCGATCGAATTGAAACTTGGTGGGTAGTTGTAGAATATGAACTTAAGCACGTTTGTGAGATTTTTTGTGAATCGTATGGCTAGAAAATTTTAAAAAAATTATTAAGAAATATTTTTGTTGTCACGATAACTTGAGAACGGAATGAGATAACGGCTTGAAATTTTCAGGTTAGGATGTGCACCAGAACGCGACATTTCAGTTTGTTTATGAGCATAATCGGCCAAACGGTTTTAGAGTTATAGCCATCTGAAATTTTCTGAAATTTGTTGGTTATTTGTTCCTCATTAACTCGAAAAATACTGAACCGATTGAATTCAAACATGGTTATTAGTTGTAGAATGCCAACGCAAATATGTTTGCAAAATTTGGTGAGGATAGCATTTGTAGAAAATTTTTAATAAATCGTTGAAAATAAAAAAAAAATTCTATATATCAGTAACTATTCGTTTGAAATTGCTGAAATTTTGCAAGAGCCTTCATTACCTAACTCTTAAGCCAAGTTTCAAGTTTTAATACGATCGGTTAAATATTGTTGGAGATTCGAGCATTCTTGTGTGAGTTCAGTAGATGGGTGACCGTTGCCTCGATAACTTTCGAATGAAAGAGATAGGGACTTGCAATTTTCAGGGTAGGTTGAGTATCCGAAAGTGAGAGTTGAGTTCATTTTTGGGCATAATCGGTCTAACGGTTTCCGAGTTATACCCTCCTGGAATATTATTTCCTTAATAACTCAAAAAATAAATATTCGATCGAATTGGTGCTTGGTAACTAGTAGTAGAAAATCAACATAAAGACGTGTTTAAAATTTTGTAAGAACCGTACCCCTAGAAAATTTGAAAAAAATGACGAAAAAAAAAATTTTAAGAACCGTACCCCTAGAAAATTTAAAAAAATCACGAAAAAAAAAATTGGTTCAAGCACTGACGTGAAATCAGAAGCTTTTGCGCGTATGTTATATTGTCCATTCTTCTGTATTGGACACCCTTAATCGAATTTACCATGGTAAATTATGTTGTCCATTCTCCTGTATTGGACACTCTTAACTCGAATTTACCATGGTAAATTCGAATTAAGTGTCCCATACAGGAGAATGGACAACATAATTTACCATGGTAAATTCGATTAAGGGTGTCCAATACAGAAGAATGGACAATATAACATACGCGCAAAAGCTTCTGACTTCACGTCAGTGCTTGAACCAATTTTTTCATTTACCATTTTTCCAGATTCGGCACAAGAAAAAAGATATAGGCTGTTGATATTTGAAAAAGAAATAGTTTTTCTTTTGTAGCTTTGACATGGTTATTCATAATTGAATGAATTTTAGTTTTCTATAACTATGACACATAATCTCCAGTTTTACCCTACTTTCACTGGTTTCTTCGTTATTGACTCACGAATTCATAAAACTATGAGAAATTAGAATAATAAAAGTAGATGAAGGTTATCTTTGGTCATTTTTGAAATAATCCATCTTTTTAGGAAATTAAATTATTCTTCATCATTTCTCCTAAAACATACCGTTTTCGAGATATTCCTCGTTGAATGTCATAAAATATGGAAAAAATGACAGAAATTTACCTGCTTTTATCGAACCGAACCTGGAAACAGTCACAGATAATCTGCTTGAATAAGGGCATAGACTGAGTATTGATTTCAAAGATGACACTTATAGAAATTCAATTTTATCTTGCTTGTTTCCAAATTGATTGGTTATAGTTACCATCTTAAAATGGGATAAGTACTTAACAACTCATTCAAATAGTTCGCTGGTGAGTTATCTTTTGGCAAATAGATGAATTGGCTTACCATGATCTGTATTCATGTATGTATCCCCAATAGTGAATATGAAACTTATAAATTATCTGTTATCTATGCCATCTAAACATTAATTTTCATACTGCTTCGATTCTGCACAATCATTCTAAGGATTTCTCTAATATATGGAACATAATTTCATCAATCTAATTTTCAACAGATATAACTCACATACCTACATACTTGATTCTTATTAGTTTGTAGTATATCAGTATGCATAAGGGAAATATCAATTATAAGTATAATTCCACATATTCATCCCAATTATTCTTGACGAGAAATTCTTAATCTGGATCTATGTATGTAAACAAAAACAAAGAATCGCCGGCATAATAATCTAAGGTTAGACAATAGAACAGGTTAGATTATTACATTTCTGTGCCTGCTTCTGTCACAGTATAACAAAACAGTAGGAACAAACCTATTAGGTTTGTTCCTACAACGGCCGAAACCGTACAGTGTACAGTCCACGTACTGAGCGGTGCGGTGGTGTAAAAGGAAGGCTTTTACACCACCGAGCAGTCCGTGGACCGTTCACTATACGGTTTCGGCCGCTCTAGGAAAAAACCTATTATTTTACTGTGTCTATACGTGGTCGTACTTGCATTTGCAATTATTTGCGTTATGTGATTTGCATAGAGAACAGATTGTTTTTCTCGATTCAATAGAGTATAGGTTATAATTATAATTATTTTTGGATATTGATATATTCGTTTATATGCGAATTAAAATATGTAAGGAATGTGAAAATAGGTGAAGAAGATATTGTGGATAATCTTATAGTGGATATTCAATGAAAATCAAGTTGGAGTCAGTGTTTCAATATTCAGGTAGAGCTTTTTTCAAAAATGCTTCAGTGAGTACCTAAATAAGTTTTCTCAGACAATTTCGTTGAATTTCGAGCATCAGATGATAAAACTTTCATTTAATAATGCGATATTGAATCCAGTAAGTGTTTCTATCTTCAACACATATCGACAGTTCAGGGCTGGCTTTGCACAATGTAAAATCTTTAAACGCTTTATACCTTTTTACCTGAGCCGAATCTGGAAAAATGATAAATGAAAAAGTTGTTCCATTTGATGAGAAGAATCCATGGTTAAAATTGATGTACAACTTAAGGACTCACCCTGTATATACAGGGTGAGCCTTTAAGTTGAGCATCAATTTTAACCAGATATTCCTCACATCAAATAAAACACTTTTTTCGTATTGTATATTGACCAAATCTCAATATTATCTGATGCTTGAAATTCACTGAATTTGTTGGAGAAAACTTATTTACTCACATAATTAATATGATTTAGCAACATTTCCAGCAAAAAATTTCTTCAATTCTTGACTATTAAAACAGTGAACTTTAACTTGATACCTATTCTATCCATTCGATACTTCATTACCCAATTGTTTCCACTATAATAATATACACAATTTCATGATCTTCTAATAAGAAAAAAAAAGCACTGACGTGAAGTCAGTACTCTTTGGCGCGCGTGTTCACGGTGGCTAATTTGAATTGAATGATGAGTACTTCAAGCTCAGTGGATAGAGCGAGTCGAAGATCTACCCAAAGGATAGTGGACACCATTCACTTTCGGTTCAAAAATTAACAGTGCTGTATCTAAGCTGCCATCAGGAAAGAGTAACAAAGTTGGAAAAGAACACAACTGAACCTCCTTAGTCGCACAAGCTCCTAGAAGATTTGGGAGGGTCAGTATAATCCTAATCATGTTTATAGCACGCGCGCAAAAGCAGAGTGACTTAACAATGAAAGAAAAAGTGTAAAAAGTCAATCTGCTTTGGCGCGCGTGCTATAAACATGATTAGGATTATACTGACCCTCCCAAATCTTCTAGGAGCTTGTGCGACTAAGGAGGGTCAGTTGTGTTCTTTTCCAACTTTGTTACTCTTTCCTGATGGCAGCTTAGATACAGCACTGTTAATTTTTGAACCGACAGTGAATGGTGTCCACTATCCTTTGGGTAGATCTTCGGCTCGCTCTATCCACTGAGCTGAAGTACTCATCATTCAATTCAAATTAGCCACCGTGAACACGCGCGCCAAAGAGTACCGATTTCACGTCAGTGCTTTTTTTTTATTTTATAACGAATCCAAATACAACCAAAATGATGGTGTCGTAATTTTTATCAAAAAATACTTGAATGCAACCTCTAGAATAATAAATTTGACTAAAATAAATATCATTAGATGTCATTTCAAAGTAAACGGAAACATTATTGGAATCACGGGTATTTACAGACCACCACCTACAAACTTAAATATTTTTTTGAGCGATATGCAGGACTTTTTTTCTGATTTGAATATAAATATTCTGGATGAATCAGATTCATTTGTGGTACAGTATTTAAATATTTTGGCAGCTGGGGGATTTTCTCAGTGCATAAACAAACCTACAAGAGTTTTCATGAATTCGAAAACATGCCTGCACCACATTCATCTGAAATATAAAAATATGAACACGTTAAAAAACGAAATTGAATCTGCAATATTGCGAAGTGCACTAACCGACCACTTTTTGGCGCTCTTGTTCCTCGGAACAGAGTGCTTATCAATTTGCCCAAATGTCTGTAATTTTCGAATTTTTGGCTGAAAATGGTCTTGAACGATTTGGTTTGACTCACTGATCAAGAATCCGTGGTCGAAATCGATTATGTCCGACCGTTAACACGAAAACTCTCAAACGGAATGAGCTAGACAGTTGAAATTTTCAGAGTAGGTTTGAGGCATAAATATCTCGGTTAAGTTCGATATTGGGCGAAATCGGTCCAATAGTTTCGGAGTAACGAAAAAAAATATTTTTTTTTACAGTACAACTTTTGAATTCAAATATTTTTAAGATGCATTTTCATCCTAACAATCCATTGTCATTTTCAACTCTAACAAGCTAATATTTTCGGAGATATGTTTCAATAATACATCGTAAGTTCTATGTATTCACAGAATGTGAACACAGAATCTGTCTGTGTTCACTATTCATAAATGTCATCTTTTCTAGCTATTACAGATTATCAATTCATAGTTTCAAAATATTTCCTCTTGGAAAGCAAGTATTCGATTCTTGAATTTGTGAATATATACAAGGCTGTTTTGATGTAGTTTCTGAAGGCAATAGGAAAGAAGAACATAATGGAATCATTAAAATAAATTACTGTTCGTTGACCACTGAGGTTAATATTACCTTTTACTTCATAAAGTAGTGATACATGTTCCTATATACAGTATATTCATAATGGTGCTAGCAAAAACTTACTGAAATATGGATTTACATTTGTGTATCAATCATGTTTTCTTGAATTAAGGTTCATAATACAGAAAATAATGTGTTAGTGGTATGAAATATTAAATTTCAAATTATGAAAAGAGGATAGTATTTTATTAATATATTTTGAACTATTGGAATAATTCGTTCGTAATCCAGTACCTACTCACATATCAGGAATAAATGGACGATTTGCTATGATTGTCTCCAGTCTTACTCTAGACATTTCGATGATACTTTCCTTTGGTATTTCGAGTTGTGAAAACTATGCACCTAGTATAACTTGCAACAACCCATTCCACGAATATGAATCATTTGCAGATTGCTCATTTAATCTTGATAAATAAATTTAATTACAAACTTTGAAACATTAAAGCATTGAAGCATTGTAGATTGCTATTTTTTTTGCTCATTTAATCTTGATAAATAAATTTAATGACAATTTTTGAAGCATTAAAGCATTGAAGCATTGTAGATTGCTCTTTTTGGCGCTCTTGTTTTTAAGAAGATAATTATTGAAGCATTTTTTTTAAACGACACTTTTTGGCGCTCTAGTTCCTCGGAACTGAGTGCTTATCAATTTGCCCAAATGTCTGTAATTTTCGAATTTTTCGATGAAAGTGTCTTAAACGATTTGGTTCGACTCACTGATCAAGAATCCGTGGTCGAAATTCATTCTGTCCGGCCGTCCGGCCAGCCGCAGGCACGATAACTCTCGAACGGAATGAGCTAGAGAGTTGGAATTTTCAGAGTAGGTTTGGCAGATAAATATCTCGGCTAAGTTAGTTATTGGGCAAAATCGGACAGATGGTTTCGGAGTAACAAAAAAAAAATTTTTTTTTACACAACAAATTCCAAATTAAATTTTTTTCAATAAGCAGTTTTACCATAAGAATCCAATGATATCATTTTTAACTCTAAGAAGCTAATACTTTCGGAGATATGATTTTTAAAAATTTCAATAAAAAATCGTATTTCTACGTTTTCATAGAATTATATAATTATTCTATGTATGAATTGTCATAATGTCAACTTATTTTCCTGAGACATGACATTGTCTAATTCCTTGCTAATAGTTGGTTCGAGAAACGTCAAAATCGTCTTAGAGAGACAAGGGTAAAAAACCGTCAAATAAACCCCCGTGTGGCGATTTTATGTCGAAAAGTGAAAATTAAGAATAATATATATCACAGGTAAGTACCGACGATTTATTCTAATACCGGAGATCGACAAGATCGTACGAGGAGCCCGATAGCCGTTTCGTCTAGTCAATCGGGTTTTCGGTTTCTAACGAGAGAAGGCAGGCTCAAATCCCGGAAAGGGAATTATACTTTTTGGCGCTCTAGTTCCTCGGAACTGAGTGCTTATCAATTTGCCCAAATGTCTGTAATTTTTATTTAACATGCAGTTTCACCATTAAAATCCATCGATATAATTTTCAACTCCAACAAGCTAATACTTTCGGAGATATGATTTTTCTAAATTTCAATAATGAATCGTACGTACTTCTATGTTTTCAAAGATTGCTATAATTATTCTATCTAAGCTTTAGTATATGATCTGTGTTCATACTCGTACATTTCATCCTGTTTTATAAGAAAGAGTCAAATTCATTTCAGCTATTTTAATTTGATTTCTTCCATGGTGCAGTTCTCATTCTCAGATTCCTCATTTAATCTTGATAAATAAACTATTATTTGAATTTAATTTCCTTTATGATGCAGTTCTTTCATAAGAATACATTGATTTAATTCCCAACTCTGAGAAACCATTACTTTCGGAGATATAATTTGTCTGTTTGAACTAGAGCGCCAGAAAGCTCCTGTCCACAGGGCTTGAACCCATTTTTTAAAATTAATTTCTTTCATGATACAGTTCTATCATAGGAATCCATTGATATAATTTCGAACTCTGAGAAACCAATACTTTCAGAGATATAATTTAATTTTCTATCTATTAATAACCTTCGTAAGCCAGATGCAACGCGCAATGATAAAAAAATACTTGAGAATAATACCAATGTTGAAATAGCTTACCTTGATTTCAGGAACAAATTAGATTAATTTATTGGTGAAAACACTGATTTAGTTGAGATTTCCAACAAGAATAAAAAAGGAAACCATGGATCACGCAGGGCATTATAAATTCGATAATACATAGGGATGAAATGAAAAGAGAACTCAAAAACGATCGTAATTTGGAACAAATTTCAAATTATAGACGTTTAAGATACCTAAAAAACAAAATAATAAAATCTGCTAAAAGTACTTATTACAAATCAAAAATTTATGAATCGAAAAATGGCTATAAGCATATCTGGAATTTCATCAATGAGGCTACAAATATTCCGAAAAATAAAATTGGTTCAAGCACTGACGTGAAGTCAGAAGCTTTTGCGCGTATGTTCTCTTGTCTATTCTCCTGTATTGAACAATCTTAATCGAATTTACCATGGTGAATTCTATTGTCTGTTCTCCTATATTGGACACTTTCAATAGAATTTACCATGGTAAATTCGATTGAGGGTATCCAACACAGGAGAACGGACAATAGAATCCACCATGGTAGATTCGATTAAGGGTGTCCAATACAGGATAATGGACAAGAGAACATACGCACAAAAGCTTCTGACGTCAGTGCTTGAACCAATTTTTTTTAAATTTCTAGTGCTAGGATCCTGACGAAATTTCGCAAGAATTTTCGCGTTGGCATTCTACAATTAATAACCATATTTGAATTGGATCGGATTCGTAATTTTTTGACTTATTGAGGAACTAACAACCAAATTTCAGATTGATATAACTCCAGAACCATTTGGCCGATTATGCTAGTTAACGCACCTAATTGTCGTATAATTGTCGAAATCTTCCCTGAAAACAGTAAGTCGCTATTTCTTTCCGTTCTCAAGGAATCATGAGATACATAATAGAGAAGAGAATTAACTTTATTAGCATACGACCGAAGTCTTCCAGCCTAGATACATAATATTTTTTCGTAATTTCTTAAAAATTTTCTCGTGGTACGGTCCTCACAAAATTTTACGCACGTCTTCATGTCGATATCCTACAACTAGTTACCAAGCTTCAATTCGATCGAGTCTATATTTTTTGAGTTATCGAGGAAAAAATATTCCAGATGGGTATAACTCCGAAACCGTTGTGCCGATTATGGCCAACAGCGAACTTAAATCTCCATTCAGATGTGCAACCTATCCTAAAAATTGCAACTCCCTATCTCCTTTCGTTCAAGAGTTGTCGATGCGACAATCACCCATCCAGCTACTGAACTCACACAAGGCTGCTCGGATCTACAACAATATAGATCTGATCATGTTCAAACTTGGAACTTGGTAGAAGAGTTAGGTTTTGAAGGCAATAATTTTCTATGATTTTTTGAAAATTTTCTAGAGATCCGATTCTCACGAATTTCTGCAAGAATCTTCGCGTTGTCATTCTACAATTAATAACCATGTTTGAATTTGATCGGATTTGTATTTTTCGAGTTATTGAGGAATTAAGAACCAAATTTCAGATGGGTATAACTCCAAAACCGTTTTGCTGATTATGCCTATAAACAAACTCGAATGGCGCATTCATATTATCAACCTAACCTCAAAAATTTCAAGTCGCTATCTCTTTTCGATCTTAGGTTATCGTGAAGTGAATAATATATATTTTTTTAATTTTCTAGCGATACGATTCTCACAAAATGTCACTAACGTCCTTAGGTTTGTATTCTTCTACTACTCACCACGTTCCAATTCGATCCAATTAGTATTGGTTGTAGACAAAATTATTACTCGGAAACCATTGGGCTGATTACGCCCATAAACGAACTTGTCCGTCGTATTGGCATGCGCCACCTATACTGAAAATTTCAAGTCGCCATCTCTTTCCGTTCTTAAGTTTTCGTGGCAACGGCCGGCCGGCCGGCAGGACAGAATCAAATTTGACCTCGAATTCTTGATCAGGAAGTCGAACCCAATCATTTGAGACCATTGTCGGCGAAAAATTCGAAAATTACAGACATTTGGTCAAAATGATAACGCGATGTTCCCCAGAACATACGCGCAAAGACAATATAAATCATTTAATGATTTTTTCATGAATATCGGCAAATCCATTCAGGATGGCATCAGCAGGGTTTCCGGTGCTGTAGTGAAAAAATATTGGACTACGAATTCTTTTTTCCTAAGGCCAGTTACTCAGAAATTTAAATGGTTTCTTTCTGGGTTTTCTCTTCCAAACTCTGAAAAATATCTATAAAATAAAAAAAATTAGTTCAAGCACTGAAGTCAGGAGCTTTTGCGCGTATGTTCTATTGTCCATTCTCCTGTATTGAACACTCTTAATCGAATTTACCATGGTGAATTCTATTGTCTGTTCTCCTGTATTGGACACTATTAATCGAATTTACCATGGTGAATTCGATTAAGGCTGTCCAATACAGGAGAATAGACAATAGAATTCACCATGGTAAATTCGATTAAAAGTGTCCAATACAGGAGAATGGACAATAGAACATACGCGCAAAAGCTCCTGACTTCACGTCAGTGCTTGAACCAATTTTTTTTTTCGAAGTCAGGATAGAAAGCAATAATGAAAAAATTAACACATTATTATCTACCTTCAATTCTTCTTTAGGAGAAGAATTCATAATTATTCTTGAAAAATATTACTGGAATTAATGTCATAATTTAAATAATCGAAGTAAAGAAAATTATAAGTTTAGTTACTAACATATTGAATGAAATTCAATTGAATTCCAGTAATATTCAATTACTTATTCTTAACCAATAAATGTCCATTGATAGATCTAAAGGTGATGAGGTGAAACATAAAGATATATTCTCATTAGTGATAGAAAAACTGGCCTAAAATTCCTCTCTACCCATCACGAGAATTAATATCCACAAATGAGCCTCTCACCTCACAAGATCAGAAAGTGTGGTTAATTTAAAGTTTAGTTTTGAAGCCTTCAGCAAAATTTCGGCGATATCATATTAAAAATAATACATAACCTTTCATAAGTCCCTCTCACAAATATACTCCTCTGAAGGCACATGGATCTCTTAAAGAAGACTCGCCTTCTCTATTTCACAAAGATATTCACTCTTGTTCATAGAAATCCCTTCAATATTTAGTTGCCTCCTCCTAAGGAGGTTCTATTTCAAAACCAGGTCTGACCGCTAATGTAGGGCTATCATCTCCCATATATTTGTGATGAAATAACACGATTTTCCCAAGAACATACGCGCAAATATATGTCATCATGTCATCAAATTTTTGAAGGTTCTCGCAAAAATACGGCCATAGACAACATATCATACGACGATTCACATCCAGCTGCCGAACTCACCAAAGGCTGCTCGGTTCTCCAACAATATGGATCCGATCATGTTCAAACTTGGAACTCTGCAGTAGAGTTAGGTTCTGAAGGCTCTTCCAAAATTTCAGCCATGCCGGACGAATTGTTCATGATAAATGGAATGTTTTTCAATTATTTTCAATGATTTTTTTGAAACAAAACAAATAACAACGAAACAACATCAACGAAGAAACAACTACATATATCATAACGTTTCGGAGTCTATATCAGACTCCTTCGTCAGACGCTTAACGAAAATCTTTAGAACTATTTTGATGATAGTAATTCTTAAATTCGAGAATTGTCATATTCGAACGATTTTCGTTAAGCGTCTGACGAAGGAGTCTGATATACTCCGAAACGTAACGATACTGTTGTTTCTTCGTTGATGTTGTTCCGTTGTTCTTTGTTAGGCAACATTGTTCGATTGATTGCTTGTGACAAATATCTTGTGTTTCTTACGCAGAAGCAAATCACAAAATAATTAATTTTTTATTTTATAGATATTTTCCAGAGTTTGGGAGAGAAAACCCAGAAAGAAACCATTTAATGATGAATATACCTCCCACAGTATCATATAATGATTACTCAGAATGTATTAATTAAACATATAAATACTTTGAAGAATCACTCGGCTCCGGTTGTGGATGGGATAACTTCAAAACTTATTGAGAACATTCATATAAACATTTTAAAGCCATTACTACACATAATAAACCTATCCTCTCCAACCTATGTTGTATTGTTGTGCCATCCGAATGGAAATCATCAATCGTAACGCCGGTGTTAAAGTCAGGAGATAAGAATGAGCTCAATAATTATCGTCCTATATCTGCCATCAGTAGTTTCGCGAAAATCTTCGAAAAATGTCTAAAAGAAAAATATATGAATTATTTGGAAAGCAACAACTTACTCTACAGTAAACAATTTGGATTTAGAGAGAATAAAGACTCTGAGGATGCTGTATTCGAACTTGTCAATGAAATTGTTAGGAACTTGAATAATAAGAGGAAAAATTTAGCAGTGTTCATGGATATAAGTAAGGCTTTTGATACCATCTCACACGATATATTGTTTGAAAGACTCGTGGAATTGGGTATTAGAATGGTCCTTTGAACTTATTGGTGGATTACTCAACAAACAGAAGTCAACGTGTCAAAATAAATAATACCTTGAGTGAGAAACGTTTGGTTGATACCGGTATAACCCAAAGCAGTGTGCTGGGTCCCCTCCTATTTCTTATATACATACATAAATAACATAGGGAAAGTTTCTCAGGAGTGTGCTATAGCATACGCTGATGACACTGCCCTCTTGTTCTCTGGAGACTCATGGGAAGAAGTTTATGAGCGTGCTGGGAGGGCGGTTACTGCGATGCAGACATGGTTTGACGAAAGTCTTTTATCCCAAGATTCCACAAAAACAGTATCCATGACCGGAAACCACGTTAAAAATTCATAACCCCAATTGTAGTTGTGCAATGAGTCATTCCTGTGTCTGTCCTCTGATACTCAAAGTGGACAAAACGAAGTAAGTACTTGGGAGTTTTCGTGGATAGGATTTTGAAGTGGGATGAGCACATTTCTTTTTTGAATAAAAAAATTTCAAATATATTCTACAAATTCTATCAATTATGACTACGAGATATTCACAGTGAAACAATGCTCAATGCTGTTTACTCGTCCTTAGTTGAATCCAATCTCAGATACTGCATTGTTGTATGGGCGGAGCTTAGGATAATGTTTTCAAAAAGCTAATTATGCGTCAGAATTGAAGCCTAAAAATGATATATAGAAAACCATATATGTATCCATCAGATGAAATCTATGAAGATTGTAAGATGTTGAAGATCAGGGACTTGTATGTATACAGTAGAATTACTTATAAAATTGGATCATACCCAGTAGCAATTGAAAATAAAGGTTATAACATCAGATCGGCCAACTCTGTGTGATGTTGAAGGTCAGGAACTTGTATGTATACAGCGCAATTAATTATAAAATTGGATCATATCAAGTACAATTGAAAATGAAGGTTAAAACATCAGATCTGCCAACTCTGTGTGTCAAAGATTCGTAACGTTTTGTGTTCCTAAGTTATTCAACAAACTCCCTAGAGAAATCAAGATGTTGTTCCCTTCGAGAGTATTCAAGGGTGTTACGAAAACATTTTTACTCAACAGTCAGAATTATTTTGATGGTGTGTTTTAGATTTGGCTCCGGTTCTCGCTCATGTCTACCTGGGAATGATATCTTTATGATTATTGATTGTTTTGATTTTTTCTCTGTGTTGACTCTGGGTGACCAATATAAGCACAATGATTCAATGAATCTTAGCTATTTTGGTTCCCAGAAAATAGGCACGGTGTAATTTTACCCATATATATTAATTATTATACATAATGGAATGTACCCACTTATTTTTACTCTCTATAATGTATGGAATAAATGTCAGTTGCACACAGTTAACAAGGAAGCTGGCACTTCTTATATTATTTTCCGTAATTACCGAGCAAGGAAGTAAGGTTATGTGGAATGTAAATATTACGCGCTTCGACGATTTTCCGGCATGAATTAATTTTATTATGCAATTAAAAGAATGATCGGAGGTAGAGACAGACTATGCCCACGTACGCAACGCATTATGATATCTGGACCCTTGAATTTATAAATGCCTAGAAACACACTACACAGACTCTATCATACGCAACGCTATCCCACGCGGCCCACGCATCGCGGTATCCGCCGATCCAGATCGACGTGGGAAGGTGGAGGGGATTGCTAGTGTGTTTCTATAGAAACTTACATTCGAAATGCGTCAGTTTGAATTTTGAAATATCAAAAAAAAAAGCACTGACGTGAAGTCAGTACTCTTTGGCGCGCGTGTTCACGGTGGCTAATTTGAATTGAGTGATGAGTACTTCAAGCTCAGTGGATAGGACGAGCCGAAGATCTTCCCAAAGGATAGTGGACACCATTCACTGTTGGTTCAAAAATTAACAGTGCTATATCTAAGCTGCCATCAGGATAGAGTAACAAAGTTGGAAAATAACACAACTGACTCTCCTTAGTCGCACAAGCTCCTAGAAGATTTGGGAGAGTCAGTATAATCCTAATCATGTTAGGACTTTTTACACTTTTTCTTTCTATGTTAAGTCAATCTGCTTTTGCGCGCGTGCTATATACATGATTAGGAGTATACTGACTCTCCCAAATCTTCTAGGAGCTTGTGCGACTAAGGAGAGTCAGTTGTGTTATTTTCCAACTCTGTTACTCTATCCTGATGGCAGCTTAGATACAGCACTGTTAATTTTTGAACCGACAGTGAATGGTGTCCACTATCCTTTGGGTAGATCTTCGGCTCGCTCTATCCACTGAGCGTGAAGTACTCATCACTCAATTCAAATTAGCCACCGTGAACACGCGCGCCAAATAGTACTGACTTCACGTCAGCGCTTTTTTTTTTTTCAAGTTCCTTTAACAAATATAGCTATCAATACAGTTTGGCTGTTAGCTTCACCGTAGATCGAAAAAAAATGCGGTTGTGGGACCTCCGTTAGGAACGCAATTGCCTCTTCTCTAAATCCGAACGTATTTTAATATCAGAATATACCGAATATAGTTATTTATAAATTCGCCTCAGGGCCACCATACAGACATTTCAATTCCAAAACAACGCTATTTCCCCCAAACTGACTTGTGTCCGTGCACTGAATTGACATGAATATTCTTTTAAAACCCCATAATATCGGCTCATTACTCCCAACATAACCCAAACAACCCAAAACCATCCACTTCTCGTCTGCGAAAGCGCTTTATACTCGTGGCTGCAAGTCCTCCCAAAATACACACCTCACAAAAAACTCTCATTCTCCAACACTAGTGGTTCAGGAGATATCGCATCTTTAATCCACGCATGCGCAGACCCTAACCAGGGGATTCTATGGATGAATAACATCCGCCACCCCAAAACCCCAATCCTCTCTGACGAAAACACCAGCAGTTGAATCACTGATGGTCTGCTCATGCGCATCACGAAAAATGCCCGTAAGGGGTAACATAAATTTCAAAATTAGCTCCAGGGCCGCGGTACGGACACTTCAATTCGGAAACAACGCTCCATCCACCAAACTGACTTGTCCTTGCACTGAATTGCCATGAATATTCTTTTGAAACCTCACAATATCGGCTCAGCACTCCCAACATAACTCATACAACCCAAAACAGTCACTTCTCTTCTGCGCATGCGCAATCTACTTGCGGCTAAAAGTCCTCTCAAAATAACACACCTTACAAAAAACTCCGATTCTCCAACACTAGTGGTTCGGGAGATATCGCATCTTTAATCTACGCATGCGCAGACTCTCAACAGGGGATTCTATGGAGGAATAGCATCCGCCACCCCAAAACCCCAATCTTCTCTGACGAAAACACCACCAGTTAAATCACTGATGGTCTGCTCATGCGCATAACGAAATATGCCTGTAAGGGGTAACATCAATTTCAAAATTAGCCCCAAGCCACGGTACGGACACTTCAACTCGAAAACAACGCTACATTCCCCAAACTGACTTGTCCTTGCACTGAATCGCTATGAACATTCTTTAAAACCTCACAATATCGACTCAGCACTCCCAACATAACCCATCCAACCTAAAAACAGTCACTTCTCTTCTGCGCATGTGCAATCTACAAAAGTCCTCTCAAAATAACACACCTTACAAAAAACTCCGATTCTCCAACACTAGTGGTTCGGGAGATATCGCATCTTTAATCTACGCATACGCAGACCCTCATCAGGGATCTGGATTCTATGGAGGAATAGCATCCGCCACCCCAAAACCCCAATCCTCTCTGACGAAAACTACAGCAGTTAAATGACTTCTCATCTGCGCATGCGCACAACGAAAAATGCCCGGAAAAGGCAGCATGAACCTCAGAAAAATTGGTTTCGGCATTTTAAGCAAAGTGTTCCGAAAAATAGTAGTAATTTTTTGATTTTTTTCATGTCACGTGATCTTCACGAAATTTTGCAAAATGGTTTGCATTGGTCTTTTGCATCTAGCTACTGAGTTTCAATTCAGTCAGATCAGTATTTTTCGAGTTATCGTGAAAACAAAATTTTAAAATTTTTAAAATTTTTTTTTGCCAATTTTGGGCCGTCCGATCAAAACAAAACTTTGCAGGCATATAAAGGTTATGATTCTACAATTTGATGCCAAATATCAGAAAGATCGAGTGATCGGTTCCGGAAATATTCATAAAAAACATTTTGACTAAAAACGGCCTTAACTCCGAAACCGCTCGGTGGATTTCGCCCGTTAACGAACTTGTCCGAGATATTTTCGTTACAGAACTACCCTGCAAATTTCAACGCTCTAAGTCGTTCCGTTCGCGAGTTATCGTGCTAACGGCCGGCCGGACCGGACGGACAGAATTGAATTTGACCTCGAATTCTTCATCAGGGAGTCGAACACAATCGTTTGAGACCATTTTCGAAAAAAAAATTCGAAAAATACAGACATGGTGACGAAATGATAGCACGCTGTTCCTTGCGGAACACGCGCGCAAAAATCCTTAAATATCCTATATACAGGGTGAGTCTTTGACCACTGCATTAATTTTAACCAAAGATTCCTCTCATCAAATGAAACATTTTTTTCATTCTACATTTTTCCAAATTCAGCTCAGGTAAAAAGATACAGGCTGTTGAAATTTTCAAAAAAAATCAGTTTTTATTTTGTAGCTTTGACACCCTTTTTTCGAATAAAATGAATGTTGGCGTAAAGTTTCCTATAACTATGATACATATTTTCCAAATATTAGTTATTTTCTACTTCTACTGGTTTTCTAGTTATGGACTCGTGGATTCATAAAACTAAACGAAATTAGCATAAAGAAAGCATATAAAGTTTTTCTTGAGTCATTTCAAGAATATTCCATCGTTTTAGAACATTATATTATTATACATCATTTCTCCTTAAACGCACCGTTTTCGAGATATTCTTCATTGAATGTTTTAAAATGGAAAACTCCAGAAATTTCACTACTTTTATGGATCGGTCCCTGAGCGTTGGAATCCCGAATCAAGCTGTAAACCACGTTACCATGCCTTATTCTCGTCCGTCAACAATGTCATAGATAATTTATATGCGGGAGTGTATTAGCACATTGTGAAATCTTTAAACGCTTGTAACTTTTTACCTGATCCGAATCTGTAAAAATGGTGAATGAAAAAAGTGTTTCATTTGATGAGAGGAATCTTTGGTTAAAATTGATATACAGGGTGAGTCTTTGACCACTGCATCAATTTTAACCAAAGATTCCTCTCATCAAATGAAATACTTTTTTCATTGATTTCATTGATTTTTTATTCATTCTCTTGCGGAAGCTACAATTGAATACATTTTGAATCAGTTTTTTCCGTAAATATTGTTGAATGATTCCTTCAATTCATGCAATGAAAAATAGCACATAATATTATACAGGGATTCTGAAAAAAAAAATTTAATTCATGTTCTGAAGGAAGTGTTTTTTTTGTACTGAATTCTATCTGACGTGGTATAAAAAAAATTGGTTCAAGCCCTGTGGACAGGAGCTTTCTGGTGCTCTAGTTCAAACAGACAAATTATATCTCCGAAAGTATTGGTTTCTCAGAGTTGAGAATTATATCAATTTATTCTTATGATAGAACTGCATCATAAAGTAAATTCAATTCAAATAATAGTTCATTTATCTAGATTAAACGAGCAATCTGAGAATGAGAACTGCACCATGGAAGAAACCAAATTAAAATAGCTGAAATGAATTTGACTCTCTCATATAAAACAGGATGAAATGTACGAGTACACAGATCATATAATAAAGCTTAGATAGAATATTTATAGCATTCAGTGAAAACATAGAAGTACGATTCATTATTGAAATTTAGAACTTCATCTTAGCAGAAATTGAATTCAAACATCATAGAAGAATTTAAATTCAACAAGAGTGCCAAAAATTATCAATCCAAAACCAATAGACGAATTCTACCGAACAACGAACTCATCCGAGATATTCATTCCTCAATTATATGATGAACGATAATATATATCTTTCCTCAAATCTACAATATTCCAGTTTTGTTTTTAGTGGAGATATTCTGAACTCAATATTATTAACTTACCATTACCATTCCCATCATCATATGGATTGACCATCGGCATGAAAATATCAACCAACAAAAAGTTGATATTATATTATCATTCTCATATTTATACGATTGCTCGAATGAAACAACGTCATGTCTCAAGAGAATAAGTTGACATTATAACAATTCATAGAATACCCACATAATAATTCTAACATTCTGTGAAAACGTAGAAATACGATTTACATAGAAATTTTGAAAAATCATATATCCGAAAGTATTAGCTTGTTAGAGTTAAAAATGATATGAATGGATTCTTATGATAAAACTGCTTATTAAAAAAAATTTAATTTGGAATTTGTTTTGTAAAAAAAAAATTTTTTTTTTGTTACTCCGAAACCATTTGTCCGATTTTGCCCAATAACGAACTTAGCCGAGATATGTATCCCCCAAACTCACTCTGAAAATCTCAACTCTCTAGCTCATTCCGTTCGAGAGTTATCGTAACTACGGCCGGCCGGCCGGACAGAATGAATTTCGACCACGGATTCTTGATCAGTGAGTCGAACCAAATCGTTTAAGACCATTTTCATCGAAATATTCAAAAATTACAGACATTTGGGCAAATTGATAGGCACTCAGTTCCGAGGAACTAGAGCGCCAAAAAGATACTAGACCTTTTCTGCATATTACGTTGAAAAGTTGCCCATTTTGTGAGGATTCCGAAAAGGTAAAATAAAGGTGATAACCTTCTTCACGAAAAAAGATATTCGAATGTTTATCGAAAATGGAGCATTTCTGTGAAAAACTGATTTTTTCACCTTTTCCATAAATACTTCCATTTTGCACTTCCTGCTGAAAATAATCAATCAACAAATCAATAAAATGTTATTGAAATGCCAATTCACTGACTGAGTATTTTTAATTCTTTTTCTTTGCCTAAAGAACTCTCGAACATCGATATGATGTGATGCGATTCAATGATTCAAACTTAAGGTACTTAGGTATCTATGGAAACGTTCATTTTCATCTAGTGGAAGTTAATGCGTATCAGTTTACTGGGTAAAATGTCTACAGAAAATGTTTCGTATACTGCAAGAGAATACGCCGACATGCACCTTATTTATGGAGAAGTACGTCTTAATGCTAGAGCAGCATTGATGCTTTATTCAGAGCGGTTATCCAATCGCCGACATCCTAATTACGAAGTTTTTGTCTCGACCCATAATGCAATTGTCGGAGAAAGAGTTCCTGGGAGTCGTAAAAGTAGTGGCCGGCCTTCGATCGTTGAAGATAACACCATTTTGAATGATGTCGAAAATAATCCTTCAGTACTAACCAGAATGATAGAGCTCATGACATGCATTTCAAAATCAAGTGCCCATAGAATCCTGAAGAAACACAAATATCACCCCTACCATATTCAGCGAGTTCAACAACTACTACCAAGAGACTATCAAGCCCGAGTAGAATTTTGTCAACAAATGTTGCTGAAACATACAGAAAATCCCGATTTTTTCAATAATATCCTTTGGACTGATGAGTCTTCCTGTACTCAAAGCGGTTATATCAATCTGCATAATCTTCATAGTTGGAACATCGAGAATCCGCACAATATAAGGCAAGATAGATCCCAATATCGATTTACGGTGAATTTATGGAGTGGAATATACGATGGAAAAATATTCGTCCGACAGAATTGCCGTAATCATTAAACGGCACCAACTATTTGAATGTTCTAAGGAACAGTGTACCCTTACTCTTAGAAGATATACCACTGGAAATGCGACGTAATCTATGGTTTTAACACGACGGGTGCCCAGCACACTACAGTCGTCATGTTAGGGAATATTTAAACCAAACATATCCTCACCGGTGGATCGGAAAGGGCGGTGAAATTTTGTGGCCTCCCCGTTCACCAGACTTAAATCCTCTGGATCTTTTTAACTGGGGTTTAAAAAAAAATTTTTACGGAGAAAAACTGATTCGAAAAGTATTTAATTGTAGCTTCTGCAAGAGAGAAAGCGTTTTAAGTGAAAAAATTTAACATTTTCATGAAACATCAAATATCTCGAAAACTGTGAGACTTTTATATGAACGATTTTTTCACATCAGGTAGAGCACATTCTGATCTACTTTCCGTTTTCGTTTGACGTGGTCTTTACGGGACACCCTGTATATATGATACTTGAAGATTAATTCATATTATTCCAATTCCAATCTAACCTCAATATAAATCACAGCACAGAACACAAATAATCGATGATCGAACTCCATAGCAATGATCTGATAATAAGTAGAAGAAGAGCTTAGAGAGAGACGGGCATTGACTCCAACATAAGATTGAGATGCAATGTTAGAAATCAGCTGATGTAGGTCAAAACATTGTGTTTTTCAATGCTTAGTAAATTATCATATTTTATTCGTTTTTTCCATGTTCATTAAATTGTTTTTGACATATTCAAAGTTTTATGAAGATTAAGAGATTATATCTAACAATGGAGATGGCCTATTACGCGTCCGGTTGAACGAATATTATAAATATAAATCATTAAATTTCGAAGTTGAGCTATCTGAATCTTAGGAAATAATAATTTATACACATTCTAAAGTATGAGAGACGTGAGTAGGTATTTGAAATGGAATCAGGGATTACTAAAAGCTGATATCAATTCTGCAGAATCGATCATATTTTTATTTGTGTAGATAGGTACATCCTGATTTGAATATAAATTTCACATACATATTATTCGAAGTAAAATATTTGATTGGTTACAAAGGATTGTTCAAAACAGTGAGTCTTTAGGCTTTGAATTATTTTTTTGTCCAAAAGAGAATTAAGAACTTGCGAACAAACGCAAGTTATTACATATGTACATGTTTATTAATAGAACTCAAGCCTTTGGCACCTATTAAATGTTTTACGAAATTTTCAATCAAAATAATAATCTATGAACGATGGCATTGTGGCTTTCAGTTTTGATCAGAGATATGGAGGTATCATATCTCTGGTTTTGATTGAGGGTTCCTTATCCAGGGGCGGATTAATAAATGTAGTGAAATTTCTGGATTTTTCATCAGAATTTATATCATTCAAAGAAGAATATCTTGAGAACGGTACGTTTTAGGAGAAATAATGAATACTTTATTTTTCTAAAATGATTGTAGATTCTTATAATTACTTAAGCTTAACTTAATCTGCTTTATTTATGTTAATTTATCATAGTGTTTGAATTCGCGAGTCTATAACTAGGAAACGAGTGGAAGTAGGACAAAACTGTAAATTGGAAATTATGACTCATGTTTCCAAATATCCTGAAAACTACGCATCATTTAAGGTTGTGATTTCAACATCAGACTATGAAAAGGCTCTCGATGGATCAAACTGGCCAAATAAAGCTAGTGTCCACCGGTTTTTTCAGCCCAGACCTGTGAATCAACCTGCGAAGTGATTAAAGTTCCCGCTAGCTAAGCTTACAAAATTGAACTTCTACAATTAAATGTTCAGTGTCTCACAAATAAGCTGGATAATCTTGTAATACTTTTAAGTGAAAGAAAACCTGAAATTGTAAGTATTGTTGAGCATTGGTGTAGTTTTGAAAATGTAAAAACAATGACCATCTCTGGATATTTTCAAGCTGACTTCATCTGTCGCCCGAATAGAGCACACGGAGGATCAATGATCTACGTCAGAGCTGGGGTGGAGGTGAGGAGTTTGAATGTGTCGCGATTTTCCGAAGAAATGGTGAGATCAGTGGAACCTTAGTGATAGCTCCAAACAATCGGTTGGGTATTTTAAGTGTTTACCAACCCGGTTCTGGTAAAATTGAAGATTTTCTTGATAGAATATCAGCTGCCTTATATTTTTGTTACACAGTAGCTGATGTGATATTTCTTTGTGCCGACTTGAACATTGATTTCTTGAAAGACAAATGCACAAATTGTAAACTACTTGTTGATCTACTCGAATGTTTCAATCTTAAGTTTTCATCATATGAACCTACCAGGGTATTCACGGATATTACAGGACATACCTCTATCTCAAAAGTGGATTACATTTTGACAAATGCTAAATTGTTAGATTGTAGTGTGGAGGTTTTTGAAGCTCATATCAGTGATCACCGAGCTCTTTCACTTGAGTTACCCATTAATTTCAACCACATGGCAATGAATGTTACGCGGATAGTCAGAAACTTAAGTCAGCATACTCTTGATAATTTTGGTTCTTGTATTTCAAATAGTAAATTTCAAGATATTTATAGTTCTAATCATATAGACGAATCTTGTGAGAAATTCATTAATATAATCCGTGATATGTTTGAAGTTTGTTGCCCATTAGTGAGGTATACTGTTGATAAAAAGAATGGTAGAAAGTGGATTACTCCAGAGATTGTCAAGGCTAAACGTAACCTAAATAATCTCCATTGGTTACATTGTAATCTTAAAAGTCAATATGCCTATGATCTGTACAAACAAGCTAAAAGTTCTTACAGTTCACTGATTAGAAATGCGAAATATCTTTTCCATAGGGAAATTATCGAAAAATCCGATAATAAAAATAAGACAGTATGGGACCTGGTGAATGATATGACGGGTCGAAAAAATAAGGAACAAAGATCTGTCATACTTGCTGTTAATGGTGTTTTATATGAAGAACCTAAAGGCTTAGCGGATATTGTTGCTGAATACTTCACCTCGGTCGCAGAGACCACCCTTAACAACTTTTATAAAGTTTCTTTATCCTCATCATGTACTACGTCTTCTATGTTGGATAGCACTTTTTTCTTCCACCCGGTTTTGCCGCAAGAAGTATTTGATACTATAAGATCACTCAAAAATAAAAAAAGATCAGGAGTTAATTTCATTTCTGCGCGTATTCTGAAGTCAATAAATGGGGAAATATGTGTACACTTTGCTCATATTATTAACTTATCAGTCAGCACTGGTGTATTTCCTCAGATTCTCAAAAAATCAATTATTGTTCCGGTCTACAAAAAAGACGATGTAAACGCTATTTCAAACTATAGACCAATATCCATCCTCAGTGTCTTCTCAAAAGTTTTCGAGAAAATAGTGTTGAGTAGAATGATGAGATACCTGGACAAGTTCCAAATTCTCGATAGTGCCCAGCATGGCTTCAGAGCTGGCCGCTTAACTCAGACGGGTGCTATACATTTTGTTGAGTTTGTCTATGAATGTCTAGACAATGGCTCTTATGTCGCGGGATTATTTTTTGACTTGTCACGGGCATTTGATAGTCTCGATCATCGGTTTATATTAGACAAGCTGTATAATATGGGTTTCAGAGGGGTGTTCTTAGAGTGGATCCGAAGTTATCTTGAAGGTAGGTTCGCATCCGTTAAAGTAGAAAATTCACTTTCAAGAGAGCATAACCTTAAGTTAGGTGTGCCTCAGGGATCTGTGTTGGGGCCACTTTTGTTTTTGTTATTTATTAATGACCTTCCGATAAATCTGAGAAATTTTTTCATCAAAGTATCAAAATTTAACAACTTATTAGACAAAATACTCAGATTTATCTTGTTTGCTGATGATTCTTCCATAGGAATCACTGCAGAGACCTTGGAAGAGTTGAGGAGATTGTGCGAAATGTTTGTTCAGAGCTTTAAAGAATGGTGCCAGTTGAATAAAATCATTGTGAATATTGATAAAACGGTATGCGTTCACTTTTCGCTGTCTGGCGATGAGCAGAATCCATTGATTATTCGCCATTTAGATATAACTAGTAGCCAGCAGTCCATATTTTGGGATTCAGATGAGCCAGCAGATCTACCTAGCAATAGATCCACATTTTTCTGGTAGATCTACATTTTTCCGGTAGATCTACATTTTTCCGGTAGATCTACATTTTTCCGGTAGATCTACATTTTCCGGTAGATCTACATTTTTTCGGTAGATCTACATTTTTCCGGTAGATCTACATTTTTCCGGTAGGTCTGCATTTTTCCAGTAGATCTACATTTTTATGGTAGATCAATATAATCGGTAGGTCAATTGAACCCGTAGTTCAATGCCATCTAACGGGTCCTGTTGTGATTCTGAGAATCATTCACACATGAAAGTCCCATCGAAATATGTCAGGAGTTTTTGAGTTGCTAAAAACCGAATATAGCGCTTCCTACCGAATCGTATTGTGAACCTGAGGCCTTCCGAAACACAATCACAAAGATTCATCAAAATCGGTATAGCCATTTTTGAGTTCCTGTAAACCGATTATAGTGCCACCTACCGGGGAATATTGTGGATCTGGAACTTAGTCAGATACACACACACAAAGTTTCATCGAAATCGGTCCAGTCATTCTTGAGTTGTTATAAACCGAATGCAGCGCCCCCTAACGGGTTTCTATTGTGACACTGAGAGCCACTCAAACACGTACACAATGTTTCATCAAAATCGGTCGAGGCATTTCTGAGTTTCTACAGACCGAAAGCAGCGCCACCTACCGGGGTATATTGCGGACCTAACACATACTCAGATACACATACTAAGTTTCATCGAAATCAGTTCAGCCGTTCTTGAGTTTCTATAAACCGGATACAGCGCCACCTACCGGTTACTTATTGTGACCCTGAGACATACTCAAACACGCACAAAATGTTCTATCAAAATCGGTCGAGCCATTTCTGAGTTCCTATAGAGCATTATCAGCGCCACCTACCGGATGCTATTGTGAAGCAAGGACACACCGAAACACACAAACAAAGTTTCATCAAAATCGGTCAAGTCGTTTCGGAGTTGACATTTTTTTTTAAACTCCCTGTATAGCAGCGGTTATCTTTTCGTAGCGGTTTTACAGTGTTGAGTATTCTCTTTACGATACATCTCTAGGGGTGACATTTTACTTGAAACACCCTGTATAGTTAATTTTCTGCTTAATATTTGAATATTTTGAGTAATTTTAATGCAAAAATCCGTCCGATCGAACGGATATTCATTATAGATTTAGTAACTTAACGAAAATATCCTAATCCCAAGATACGTTTACTGGAGTATGCTCCTTTATAGTGCCACCTACCGGGGAATATTGTGGATTGAAACCTACTCTCAGATACACACACAAAGTTTCATCGAAATCGTTCCAGTCGTTTTTGAGTTGTAATAAACCGAATTCAGCGCCACCTAACGGGTGCACACAAAGTTTCGTCGAAATGGGTAAAGCCGTTTCGGAGTTGACATTTATTTAAAAACACCCTATATAACAGCGATCTCTTCACGATAAATCTCTTGCGGTGATATCTCACTTAAGACCCTGTGTAGCAATGGTTTTTCATTTTCGACCGTTAATTTTCTACTTAAATGGTTGAATATTTTGTGTAATTTCAATGCAAAACATTCAAAATTATACGTTCATTTTTGGATCAAAAATAATCAAGGCTGTGTCCTTGGTTGCGTAAGGTACCTATTCATATACATACATTCACGGTTGGATAAAAAATAAACAATGCATTGAACGCGGTGGCGTAGGTTCATATTCAAATACATACATTCACAATTGGAACAAAAATATTCAATGCTGCGTCTTTGGTTAAGTAAGGTCCTTGTTCAAATACATACACTCACAGTTGGATCAAAAATAAGCAATGCAATGAACGCGGTGGCGTAGGTTCCTATTCAAATACATACAAAAATCCGTCTGATGGAACCATCGATTATAGATATCGTAACTTGACGAAAAGATCCAAATCCCATCTTCGACAGTTAATTATCTGCTTAAAGTTTGAATATTTCGATTAATTTAAAAGAAAAATTTTCAAACAAACGGAAATTCAATATAGATTTCGTAATTTGACAAAAAGATCGATAGCCCATGATGAGTTCACACGGGAATAACACACTCTTAAGTTTTCATTCCGTAAAAATGAAAAAAATTATAACTTCAACGATTCCGGCCACTCCGAGATTCGATCCGGCTGCCCCGCGATATTAACGTTGATCCTAGGACGCTTCCAATCCGGCCACTTTCGCTTTAGATAAAAGTAGGAATTATGCTATATATGAAGATTTTATAGCACTGGGATGATTTCCTTCCTTCGATTTCCAGAATATCGTCAATTCTGTCAAGCGATCGCTCGAAATTGGCGACTCGTTCATATTTCTCGCAAATTTTCTTGACGATTTCGAGATTTTCGACTGATTCCGTTCGAAATTCAAATTCGATTTGACATTTCGCGCCGCTCGTTCGGACCGAAAGAGTCGACCTTGCAGGAGCCGCGCTAAAATTCAGCACAGAAATACATGAAACGTCAGAATGTTTTCGATTTTCGCAAAAAGTCACATTTTCTTATCGTTCTTCCGGGAAAACGAAAGAAAGATCGAAAGCAGATATAGCCTATCCGGTAATTTCGAATCTCTTCTTCGCTTTCCCGCGGACTCGTCGTTTCTAACGTCGCCGTTCGTTCGATCTCGTTTCCTTCATTTTGCACCATTTGCCAAAATTGGCGTTTTTTCGCCTTTTCGTGAATTGTTTTAAAATACACCCTCACCTTTTCGAACCAAAAACGCGAAACTCTACGAAACTTCCGTGTTTTCTCTCGCTAAACCCCCTCAAGATTCCCCCCCAATCCCCCTCCTAACCACCAAAAAAACACCACGTTTACAACGACCTTCTCGAAAAGTTTCCCTTGATCTACTTCGATGGTCCAAGTCTTCACTTTAGTATATGTATTGACTAGTGGCCAGCAGTCCATATTTTGGGATTCAGATGAGCCAGCAGATCTACCTAGCCATAGATCCACATTTTTCTGGTAGATCTACATTTTTTAGTAGATCAATATTATCGATAGATCAATTGAACCGGTAGTTCACACATACGAAAGTCCCATCGAAAAATGTCGAAGCATTTTTGAGTTCCTATAAACCGAATAGCGCCACCTACCGGTTTTCAAATGTAACCTCGTCACCCACTTAAACAATAATAATAATAATAATGTTTATTAAGATTCAGATCACAAAAAGTAACTTAAAAGTAAAGTTTCATCAAAATCGGTCGAGCCATTTCTGCGGTAGCAATGCCACCTAGCGGGGTATATTGTAGACCTGACACATACCCAGATACAGACACAAACTTTAATTGAAATCGGTCCAGCCGTTCATCCTATAATCCGGATACACTGCCAGCTTCCGGTTTCCTATTGTGACTCTAAGACCCACTCAAACACGCACACAACGTTTTATCTTGGGGCGCCCCCTACCGGATGCTATTGTGAACCAGAAAAACACCGAAACACAAACACAAAGTTTCATCAAATTTGGCCCAGTCGTTTTTGAGTTCCTATAGATCGATTGTAGCGCCACCTACCGGGACCAATTGAGAACCGCCGCAAAACACACGCACACGAAGTTTCATCAGAATCGGTCAAGACCTTTTTGATTTGTAATTTTTCAAAAAACGCTCTGTATAACAGTGGTTTTACTCTTTCAACGGTTTTACAAAGTTTATAATTGGCCTCTTGATAGATATCTCGAGATGACATTTCACTAAAAATACCCTGTATAGTGGTTTTTCTTCGACAATTAATTTTGTTGAAATATTTACATTCACTGTTTGGGAGAAAATTAACAGTGCTGTGCTAAATATGGCATAAGTTCATAGTTATAAACCAATTACTTAGCAGATCCAGCTATTAAATCCATATAACTAACTTAATCACATCTAAACTACCCATCGATGAATCAACAGTTCAAATATGTTCATGGAATGGACTGTTGGATCAAAATTGAACAGATATGACATAGGAGGCCACCATTCACTGTTAGGTTAAAAATTGACAGTGCTGTGTTTAAGGTGGCGTAAGGACACAGTAACAAAGCCTACACAGAACACAATCTCCTTATTCGCTCAAGCTCTTCCAGAGCTTATGAGGGGTCTCCTTAGGGAAAACCTAGGAGGATCAGTATAATAATATATAATAGATGGTCCGAGTGACCGAGCACATAAAAATGGGAAAATAATCTTACCTAATGTAATTTATATCATCAATTCTTATGATAATTAATGATAGGATAGATTTTGGATTGTGTGGGATGAGTAGAAAAATAAATAACCATCCTGTATATAATATATTGTTTCAACTTCATGATTTTTACACTTTGGTCTTGTTCTAGGTATATCATATCAAATTATTCTCCATTCTGGAAAGATGTGTTGTCCAATTCCCACTCTGAAACAATTATAAACTGTTAAAATTCGATTACTTACAACAAATAGGTACTGTTAATCAAAAATTGTCACTACACTTTCCAAATCGTGATGAGAAGAGCACTATTGCAATGGAATAAAGAGCCATCCGGTAAAAGATGAAAATCATATTAACAACCATCCTGTCAAGTGTAGGTATACATTCAAAAACCGAACCAAACTTAATAGTTTTAAAGATACTTAACCTAAAAATATCATTATTAGGCGTTCCTCCATTTTATCGTTCAATAAAACAATACTGTTGCAAATAGATTTTAGTACCTGTTTCCTAAATTGATTTACCTCTATTGGAGATTGGTATCGTTCATTTAAAAGTCAGAATACTATCCTCGATCCAGAAGAAACACTGACATTTATATTACTTGACCACAGGAAGAAATAATATAGGCAAATTCAAGCGAATAACCATAACACAGTTGTTAAAGATCAATCCCTTTCTATCATGACCAATCGGTTATATTTTAAATGTACTTGAATGTGGAGATAAAGCCATTATTATTATTATTATTATTATTATATTTGGTAATTGTTTAGAACTAAAAGAACCGTACTGGAGAAGTGAAAAAAATTGTACTTACCAAGTTTGGGCCCCAGATTACGAAAATGATAGCGAGAAGTCTGCAATTCCTTTAGTTTTTTCAAAAAAAAATTCCAAAGTTTCATTCAGGTAGGTGAGGTTATTCATAATTCTAGCCAGTTTTCCTCTATTTTCTCAATCAATAATCGTTGGAAATGATTTTATTATCAATTTCTGAGCGTTTCCTGCAAAATAAACCCTTCATTTCGTCCAAATCGACGATTTTATACATTGTTTATTTTCCTTACGGCAGCCATTTTAATTTGACTTTCGGCTGTCAACCGTCGCGACTGGTGCAACGTTGCCAATGTCTCAAATCGAATGGCCAGTAACTTACAAATAGTTAGTGGATGGGATTGGGAGAACCCATTTTCGTTTACTTTTCCAATATTAGTATAAATGAATTATAGAGTGATAGAAGAAATATCAGCAAGAAGGTATAAGTTTATCAAAATATTTCGGAATTGGTGAAACTGCATATTATATAAAAACATGTTCATTTTTAAATGTCAAATAATTACATACTGGAAGAGTAATCCAGCTAAGACCACGGGGAGGTATGGGCTGACTTTGCCAGGAAGGGATTTTTGGGGAGTCAAAGGACAGAAAGGCAATTGGGATAATATGGTAAATAGGGATGATGTTGTTGAACCATAACCAAACATAACAGAAATTCTAAAATTAATAGACACTTTGTATACATATAATATAAAAAATAAATTCATATAAAACTTAACAGAAATTCTTTAAAGAAAGGGTAAAATAAAATGTTTTATCAAAAAAATTGACGAAAAAGCAGTACAAGAGGAAGAATCAGAAAGAAATATCGAATATATCACAATGAATAAACTAACGCGAATAAAATAAAGGTCGCGAAAACTGACGGCTCAACCATCACCAGAAGTTGAAGCGTTCATAGGATACGCAAATGATGTCATTATCTCGAAACAATATTCGAACTAATCAACGTAAATTTAACTACAAGTATGAGACATTGGCAACGTTGCACCATTCGCGACGGTTGACAGCCGAAAGTCGAATTAAAATGGCTGCCGTAAGGAAAATAAACAATGTATAAAATCGTCGATTTGGACGAAACGAAGGGTTTATTTTGCAGGAAACGCTCAGAAATTGATAATAAAATCATTTCCAACGATTATTGATTGAGAAAATAGAGGAAAACTGGCTAGAATTATGAATAACCTCACCTACCTGAATGAAACTTTGGAATTTTTTTTTGAAAAAACTAAAGGAATTGCAGACTTCTCGCTATCATTTTCGTAATCTGGGGCCCAAACTTGGTAAGTACAATTTTTTTCACTTCTCCAGCAGTTCCAGCACGGTTCTTCTAGTTCTAAACAATTACCATGTATAGCTATTAATACAGATATCCTTATTGATTCATGTTCCTACAGAAGAATACTTACTTTCTATCGTGATATATCCTGGAAAACTTCAAAATTGTAGTACCTATTATTTATGTTCATACACTGGGAGATCATCTGGGGCCCTATTCTGAGGTCGACATTGCGAACGATTATCATTCGTTTTCGTAATCATCACGAACGTTCACTCGTTTTGCTATTCTCAACTGACAGATGATATGATTTGGTGAGACGAGCGATCGAAATTCTAAACGAGTGGTATATAGCACTCGTTTTCGGAAGAAATTCCACTCGCATTCAGTTATCAGTTGATTATTATGCAAGCCTCTACACATTTTGTAACCTCAAATCTGTTGTTGGTAAATAAGTTGTTATTTTTACGGTGTAATTAACAAATCTGTTCAGTAAAAATAATTAAATTGTCAGAATTATTATCATATTGCAAATTGTCGATGTTTTAAATAAACCAGAAATATCGAATAGATTTGTTAGATTCCCACAAACATTGGCGGAATTGAATAGTAGGTAAAGGCAAAGGTAGGTATTGATATTTTAGAATATTGCAAAATTATTAAAGTTTATTAATATTTTTAGATTCGATGAAAATTCGGCTTCCCTGGTGTAATAGGTTGCATAGATTGCACACAATGCAATATTTCCACCTAAAATTGAAGATTCAAATTACGCAAAACACATTTATGTTAATCGAAAAGGATACCATTTGATTAATGTTCAACTGGTAGGTTGCTGAAAAAATATTAAGTATAGATAAACAGAACCTTTTTCAGATATGTGATAGCAAAATGAAAATTTTAAATGTATGTGCCAGATAACCAGGAATAACCCTTGATTCTTTCATCTGGAATAACTCGGAAGTGCAACAGCTATTAAGAAACTTGCATACTGCAGGTCATGAAGATTATTTCTTGTTAGGTAAATAGTCAGTTTGTCAGATGGAATGAATATTCATATAAATATATGCATATTTCAACAGGAGACTCAGGTTATCAATTACGGGAATGGTTGTTAACTCCTATAACAACCCCAGAACATCTGGAACACCAAAGGGGCGATACAATAATGCTCATAAAACTACAAGATGCATAATTGAAAGGATTAATGGTCTACTAAAGATGCGATTCAGGTGTTTATTCGAAAACAGGATATTGCACTATGACCCAGAAACATCCTGCCATGTTATGAATGCCTGTGTAGTTCTACATAACTTCTGCATTGAATGAAACGATGGCCAAATAGATGACAATGAAAACGAAGTGGAAATGGGTAAAATCATCCAACATTTTCGTTATTTAATTAATCAATTAGTTCATTCCAGAAATGTAACCGGAAGGTAGAGGAATTGATCAAGAAGTGGCTGGGAGGCAACAACTGATTTCAGAAAGAATTCAGAGGAATACAATTATACGTTTAGCTTTTCGTTGAATTGTTAAAGATACACTATGAATAAATAGATATAGATTTCTCTTCCAAAAAAATGTATTTAATTGTAAAAAATAAATCACAACCATAAACAAAACATTATTCAACAATGCCTTAGTAGAATACAATTTAAAACAAAAGTATTCAATATGAAGTTCTAAATAATCTCACAACATCGAACAACAAAAAATATATTTCACTGTCAACGTAGAATAAAAGGATCAGAAATAAAAGTATTCAATAACCAATACTAGAGAAAAAATCAGAGTAAACAAAAAATAAAGTCTATATAACAAAAATCCAGTTTGGAATAGAAAAATTAACGAAAAACAGCTGTAGCTTCAGTGAAATAATTAATCATTATTAATTACATAAGTGGAAAGGTTTAACTTATATATATATTACTCCGCATGATCCATATTTCTATTATTAATTACAATTGTTTATTTGGCAAGTGTTGCAAAACATCCATAAATTTTTGTGACTGTAACACTTATACACTCTAAGGACGCATACATTGTAATTTTTCCCCCAAAAATTGGTAAAATAAATCCAATATTTTCATTATTTAACTAATCAGTTAATTGACTGGAATAGATATTGATTTCTATTTGAAAAAAAATTATTTCATTCTAAAAAAATATATCACAACAATAAACAGAAAATAATTCGACAATTTCAGTGGAATAAAACAGAAAAAAAAAGTATTCGATACAATCTCTCTAGATTTTGTGCTTGACCCAAGACCTGTCTGAAGAGGTGAAATAACCCTTAATCGTTGTAAAATCTTTCAATATTATATTGCAAAACTTTCTCCAAGTTTTCCATTATTTTTTTGGTCCAGGAATACTATTTAACATTGTAGGTACTCAGTTCCTCTTTCATAGGCATTCCGAAGAAAATTCTGTAGTAAATTTCCCGCTTAATAACTGAGACTTACATTTTAGTAAATTTATAATTACTTTTTTCTTATCGAAGCAAACAGAAAAAACCAAATAAATCACTCAAGTTCAACAAACAATAAATTATCGTTTTGATTTATGAAGAAGCGCGCCAATAACATATACATAAACACATTCAAATTTCAAATGTTACTATGTTGCCAAGTCTTCAGACGACACGAATTCGTTTAACTCATCGGTCATTACGAAGGGCACATGAGAATAGCAATATAAACTATCGTTCGCAATTACCACCGTTCGTTTTCGTTACGAGTGGTCGAAAACGAGTGAAGTTCAGAATAGAGCCACGACCTGAAAATCGTCGAAATCTTTATAAATTTAAGTAAAGTAGTAATTACCTTATAGTACTTACTTATAGATTTATATTCCAGGTAATTTATAACAGATAATCGTTGATTTCAGGAAAACCCATCCGTTCAGTCCATTTTGAGGTTATTCATTTCCACCGGCGAATACGTACCGATCGTGGTAAATATCAATTTCTGTTGCAAGTATCAAATCGGAACCAATGGTTTTTATCGATCCTGAATAAATCTCGGCACATTTCTGATCCAAAATCGATCGATTTTCGTTAAATTCTCCCAAATTGACATTCACTATTCAGACAGTTTTGACCTTGGAATGTTTCTAACATTTCTAACCCAGGGCTTCCCAAACTGTTCGTCGCGACATCGTCTTAGCGGCGTCGCATGTCGATGCGACCGAGTCTAGCGAGCTGATAACGTATATTAACAGGCTAGTACTTAAATTGGTATATATTTTTGGGGGCATGGGGGCTGAGTTATGGGGAGTCGTACAAAAATGGGAAAGCCCCAAGGGCGTTACAGTAAAAAAGTTTGGGAAGCACTGGTCTAGCCTATTCCTTTCAAAAAATTAGAGATGTGCAAGTGGGATTTTGTCCATTAATTACTTCGTAAGATAAAACAGAACGCCACCTTCATCCCAAAATCTTGGGGTCGGTCGACTTCGGCCTGGCTCGGGTCGTTTTATTTCTATAGTCCCATAAAAACGGTCGATTTTCCGCATTTTGGCGATTTTCAAACGCTCGTAGAAAACGAACGGAAAAAAAATCGGAAAAAGTGTCTCGCTATTCTATCCGTCTATATTCGGTCTTTCGATCGGTACCGTTAGATACGGTCGGGCGAGAGGAACGAAAAAGCCTTTAGGTTTCGGGCGAGGCCGCTTTTCGCCATTTCGACGATTTCGCAACTTTTCTGGAATTTTTTTAAAATACTCGCGACTTTCCGATCTCGACGAAAATCGCCTTCGGCGATACGTCGGTCCTTGCCCTCGCCGCGGCGATATTCGCCTTTCGCGAGGCTCGCGGCTTCGCCGCTCGCGAAAATTTCTTCGAAACCGCCCGTTTTAGAAAGTTCTCAAAATTTATCTTCTATGGTTCCGAGCTTGCTACTTTAATAATATAGCGTTGACTAGTAGCCAGCAGTCCATATTTTGGGATTCAGATGAGCCATCAGATCTACCTAGCCATAGATCCACATTTTTCTGGTAGATCTACATTTTTACGGTAGATCTACATGTTTTCCGGTAGATCTACATTTTTTAGTAGATCAATATTATCGGTAGATCAATTGAACCGGTAGTTCACACACACGAAAGTCCCATCGAAAAATGTCGAAGCATTTTTGAGTTCCTATAAACCGAATATAGCGCCACCTACCGGTTTTCTATGGTAACCTCGACACCCACTTAAACAATAATAATAATAATGTTTATTAAGATTCAGATCACAAAAAGTAACTTAAAAGTAAAGTTTCGTCAAAATCGGTCGGGCCATTTCTGCGATACCAATGCCACCTACTGGGGTATATTGTAGACCTGACACATACCCAGATACAGACACAAAGTTTAATTGAAATAGGTCCAGCCGTACATCCTATAAACCGGATACAGTGCCAGCTACCTATTGTGACTCTAAGACCCACTCAAACATGCACACAACGTTTTATCTTGGGGCGCCCCCTACCGGATGCTATTGTGAACCAGAAAAACACCGAAACACAAACACAAAGTTTCCCCAAATTTGGCCCAGTGGTTTTTGAGTTCTATAGATAGATTGTAGCGCCGCCTACCGGGACCAATTGGGAACCGCCGCAACACACGCACACGAAGTTTCATCAGAATCGGTCAAGCTCTTTTTGAGTTGTAATTTTTCGGAAAACGCTCTGTATAGCAGTGGTTTTACTCTTGCAACGGTTATACAAAGTTTATAATCCTCTTGATAGATATCTCGAGATGACATTTTACTAAAAACACCATGTATAGTGGTTTTTCTTCGACAGTTGATTTTGTTGAAATATTTACATTCACTGTTGGGAAGAAAATTAACAGTGCTGTGCTAAATATGGCATAAGTTCATAGTTATAAACCAATTACTTAGCAGATCCAGCTATTAAATCCATATAACTAACTTAATCACATCTAAACTACCCACTCGATGAATCAACAGTTCTAATATGTTCATGGAATGGAATATTATATATTCACTATTGGATCAAAATTGAACAGATATGACATAGGAGGCCACCATTCACTGTTAGGTCAAAAATTAACAGTGCTGTGCCTAAGGTGGCGTAAGGACACAGTAACAAAGCGTATACAGAACACAATATCCTTATTCGCTCAAGCTATTCGAGAGCTTATGAGGGGTCTCCTTAGGGAAAACCTAGGAGGATCAGTATAATAATATATAATAGATGGTCCGAGTGACCAAGCACATAAAAATGGGAAAATAATCTTACCTAATGTAATTTATATCATCAATTCTTATGATAATTAATGAAAGGATAGATTTTGGATCGTGTGGGATGAGTAGAAAAATGAATAACCATCCTGCATATAATATATTAATATAATAATAATAATAATAATATAATAATATTTTATTCATTCTTTTAGACAGAATACATCTGTATAGAATACGTCAGAAAAAAAAAAGAAGATTAACATCTTAGTAAAGAAAAACAGATAATTTTACAAAAGAAAAAAAAACAGATAAACAATCCATAATGCTCAAACAATAGGCCAATTCAAAAATTCACCCACACCATAAAAACAATTCAAAAGTAACAATTCCTTTAACTCTTTCTTGAATTCTCTGTACTCCAAAACTTTTAGCCTCTTTGGGAGATGGTTGAACAATTTGATACCACAGTACGTGGGCGAGTGCTCAAATTTAGTTGTTCTATGTTTTGGAATACAGAGAATATCTTTATGCCTTGTATTATAATAATGAAAATCAGAGCATTTACTCAGTGTTGTTTTAACTTCATGATTTTTACACTTTGGTCTTCTTCTAGGAATATCATATCAAATTATTCTCCATTCTGGAAACATGTGTTGTCCAATTATTATTGAAACAATTATAAACTGTTAAAATTCGATTACTTACAACAAATATGTACTGTTAATCAAAAATTGTCACTAAATTTTCCAAATTGTGATGAGAAGAGCACTATTACAATGGAATAAACAGCTATCCGGTAAAATATGAAAATCATATTATCAACCATCCGGTCAAGTGTAGGTATACAATCATTCAAAAACCGAACTAAACTTAATAGTTTTAAAGTTACTTTACCTAAAAATATCATTATTTATTATTATTAAATACCCTTCGTTCACAAAAAAGGTAAGGATAAAATGATCCCATGTGTGGTACTCATACAACACATTATGACATGCAGACTCTTGAATTTTCATTAAAGCAGATGACTTAGACAGAGGTTATTATTATATGAATTGTGTTGGGCCGACGAAACCCGCCCCTCCACTGAGACCAATTGTTCTATTGTGTCACCCCTATAATCTATACTTCACCCACAAGCTCAATCCTCTCGATAAGGAATATGAGTTTGGTGGATGAGAACTTGTACAGTTCCCTCAGTCTCAGTTTGTGGACTATTAGTTCCTTAAATCTGATCCTGTCCCCAGCAGGGCAGTCACACATTATGTGTTCGATAGACTCGTGGTCCTCCAGGCATAGTCTGCACTCAGAGTCCTCAATCAAACCCAACGTAATTAGGTTTTTTCTGAGGCTACAGTGGTCCGTGTATACGGCTGTTAGGATTCTCAGGTATACCCTAGAGAATCTGAGCCATTGTCTGGCCCTTTCAGCTGATGGGCCAGTAATTGTTGAGCGAGCATGTTTGTGTCCAGATTTTCTGGACCCTATGGCCCAACCATCTGTTGTTCTACCTAACCGCTGCCTGAGAGAGATACCACAGGTCCAATGAGCCCCATGTAAGAAGGAGGTTACACGGGCAATCTGGAATCAGTTCAGTCTGACATCCATTTATGATTGATGTCAGAGAAACGGGAAACTGATTGAATTTCAAGCAGCAAGTTTATGGAATGAGAAGAATCCGATGCATTTTCATCGAGAAACGACCGTGTAATGTGTTTTGTCAGTCCATTAATCTGGAATCAGTATCATCGTAATCAAGATGACAGACTGAACTGATGCCAAACTTGTAGACAATTTAACTCCCTCAACAGATGAAGCAAATGAATAATAATAATAAGTACTTACAGTGTAACATCCATTGTTCGTCTGATGAAATATTTTCAAAACTACTTTTTAACAGTCATGTTCGCAAGTCCACCATTCTTCTTAGGCATTCCTCCCATATTTATTATTGAATAAAACAATACTGTGGCAAATTATAGATTATAGCACCTGTTTCCTAAATTGATTTAACTTATTTATTGGAGATATTCAGTTATTGTTCATTAAGGCAAAATTCTATCCTCGATCTAGAAGAAACACTGACATTTATATTACTTGATCACAGGAAGAAAGTATATTATAGTCGAATTTAAGTGAATAACCAGAACACAGTTGTTAAGACCAATCCCATTCTATAATAACCGATCGTTGATGTATGGTAGGGAAACCACTGTGCTTTGGTTATTATTCGCTTAAATGTTTAAAAAATACTTACGTATAGAAATAGATATTGTGAGTTAACGAAAGTATTCGATATATATCAGTATAAACCACTTCCCAGATGTATGTATAGCTTTTTATAAACAGGATGATTGGTGGATCACAGATCCTCGGAAATTGATAAAAAAAACCCGCAAAAAGAATAATTTGTTATCGGAATGAAATCCGTATTGATTCATGTTCCTACAGAATTGCCAGAAGCAAGAATCTTTCAAAAAACCACGATACTCACAGGTTCAAACGACCAATGGAAAAGGTCAAGTTCGAACAAAATCTTTGGAAAGTGAATATATCCAGATATGAGCATGAATACTTACTTTCTATCGTGATATATCCAGGAATACTTCAAAATTGTAGTACTATTTATGTTCATACACTGGGAGATCATCTGACCTGAAAATGTCGAGAATTCTTTATAAATTTAAGTAAAGTAGTAATTACCTTATAGTACTTACTTATAGAGTGATATTCCCCGTAACAGATAACAGATCGTATCGTTAATTTCACGAAAACCCATCCGTTCAGTCCATTTTGAGGTTATTCATTTCAACCGGCGAATACGTACCGATCGTGGTAAATATGAATTTCCGTGGAATGTATCAAATCGAATCCAAGGGTTTTTATCGATTCTGAATAATTCTCGGCACATTTCCGATCCATAATCGATCGATTTTCGTTAATTCCTCTTCAAAATTCACGCCGCCGTTCTGAATGACATTACTAACCTTGGAAATGGAATGCTTCTAGCGTTCTAGCTCATTCCTTTCAAAAAATTAGAGATGTGCGTTTGCGATTTCATCCTTTATTTTACTTCGAGCTTTTCGTGAGTTTCCGCCGCACTCGCACTGGATCTTTACACCAGACAGAGACAGACCAAGAAGATCGTTCGATTTCGGCCTCGCTCGGGTCGTTTTATTTCTATAGTCCCATAAAAACGGTCGATTTTCCCCATTTTGGCGATTTTCAAACGCTCGTAGAAAATAAACGGAAAGGAATAGGAAAAAAGTGGCGCGATACGTTTATCCGTATATATTTCGTCTTTCGATTCGTACCGTCAAAAGTCGGCCCGCGTCCCGAGCGAAAAAGCCTTTAGGATTCGAGCGACCCCGCTTTCGCCGATTTCCCCGATTTAGCGACTTTTCCGGAATTTTTTTAAAATACTCGCGACGTTCCGATCTCGAGGAAAATCGCCTTCGGCGATACGTCCGTCCTCGCCCTTTCCGTCGCTATACTCCCGGCTCACCGGGCTCGCGGCTTCGCCGCTCGCGAAAATTCCTCCCGCGATACCACGACGAAAAAAGTTTTAAAGAGTGTAGTTCGGTGGTTCCGATCTTTTCAGATTGTAATATAGCGTCGTCGTCTAGTAGCCAGCAGTCCATATTTTGGGATTCAGATGAGCCAGCAGATCTACCTAGCCATAGATCCACATTTTTCTGGTAGATCTACATTTTTACGGTAGATCTACATTTTTCCGGTAGATCTACATTTTTTAGTAGATCAATATTATCGGTAGATCAATTGAACCGGTAGTTCACACACACGAAAGTCCCATCGAAAAATGTCGAAGCATTTTTGAGTTCCTATAAACCGAATATAGCGCCACCTACCGGTTTTCTATGGTAACCTCGACACCCACTTAAACAATAATAATAATAATGTTCATTAAGATTCAGATCACAAAAAGTAACTTAAAAGTAATGTTTCGTCAAAATCGGTCGGACCATTTCTGAGTTAGCCATTTCTGCGATAGGAATGCCACCTACCGGGGTATATTGTAGACCTGACCCATACCCAGATACAGACACAAAGTTTAATTGAAATAGGTCCAGCCGTACATCCTATAAACCGGATACAGTGCCAGCTTCCTATTGTGACTCTAAGACCCACTCAAACATGCACACAACGTTTTATCTTGGAGCGCCCCCTACCGGATGCTATTGTGAACCAGAAAAACACCGAAACACAAACACAAAGTTTCCCCAAATTTGGCCCAGTGGTTTTTGAGTTCTATAGATCGATTGTAGCGCCACCTACCGGGACCAATTGGGAACCGCCGCAACACACGCACACGAAGTTTCATCAGAATCGGTCAAGCTCTTTTTGAGTTGTAATTTTTCGAAAAACGCTCTGTATAGCAGTGGTTTTACTCTTGCAACGGTTATACAAAGTTTATAATCCTCTTGATAGATATCTCGAGATGACATTTTACTAAAAACACCATGTATAGTGGTTTTTTTTCGACAGTTGATTTTGTTGAAATATTTACATTCACTGTTGGGAAGACAATTAACAGTGCTGTGCTAAATATGGCATAAGTTCAAGTTATAAACCAATTACTTAGCAGATCCAGCTATTAAATCCATATAACTAACTTAATCACATCTAAACTACCCACTCGATGAATCAACAGTTCTAATATGTTCATGGAATGGAATATTATATATTCACTATTGGATCAAAATTGAACAGATATGACATAGGAGGCCACCATTCACTGTTAGGTCAAAAATTAACAGTGATGTGCCTAAGGTGGCGTAAGGACACAGTAACAAAGCGTATACAGAACACAATATCCTTATTTGCTCAAGCTATTCGAGAGCTTATGAGGGGTCTCCTTAGGGAAAACCTAGGAGGATCAGTATAATAATATATAATAGATGGTCCGAGTGACCAAGCACATAAAAATGGGAAAATAATCTTACCTAATGTAATTTATATCATCAATTCTTATGATAATTAATGATAGGATAGATTTTGGATTGTGTGGGATGAGTAGAAAAATGAATAACCATCCTGCATATAATATATTGTTTCAACTTCATGATTTTTACACTTTGGTCTTCTTCTAGGTATATCATATGAAATTATTCTCCATTCTGGAAACATGTGTTGTCCAATTCCCGCTCTGAAACAATTATAAACTGTTAAAATTCGATTACTTACAACAAATAGGTACTGTTAATCAAAAATTGTCACTAAATTTTCCAAATTGTGATGAGAAGAGCACTATTACAATGGAATAAACAGCTATCCGGTAAAATATGAAAATCATATTATCAACCATCCGGTCAAGTGTAGGTATACATTCAAAAACCGAACTAAACTTAATAGTTTTAAAGTTACTTTACCTAAAAATATCATTATTTATTATTATTAAATACCCTTCGTTCACAACAAAGGTAAGGATAAAATGATATCATGTGTGGTACTCATACAACACATTATGACGTGCAGACTCTTGAATTTTCATTAAAACAGATGACTTAGACAGAGGTTATTATTATATGGATTGTGTTGGGCCGACGAAACCCGCCCCTCCACTGAGACTAATGGTTCTATTGTGTCACCCCTATGATCTATACTTCACCCACAAGCTCAATCCTCTCGATAAGGAATATGAGTTTGGTGGATGAGTTCCCTCAGTCTCAGTTTGTGGACTATTAGTTCCTTAAATCTGATCCTGTCCCCAGCAGGGCAGTCACACATGATGTGTTCGATAGACTCGTGGTCCTCCAGGCATAGTCTGCACTCAGAGTCCTCAATCAAACCCAACGTAATTAGGTTTTTTCTGAGGCCACAGTGGTCCGTGTATACGGCTGTTAGGATTCTCAGGTATACCCTAGAGAATCTGAGCCATTGTCTGGCTCTTTCAGCTGATGGGCCAGTAATTGTTGAGCGAGCATGTCTGTGTCCAGATTTTCTGGACCCTATGGCCCAACCATCTGTTGTTCTACCTACCCGCTGCCTGAGAGAGATACCACAGGTCGGTTCAGGACCAATGAGCCCCATGTAAGAAGGAGGTTACACGGTCAATCTGGAATCAGTTCAGTCTGACATCCATTTATGATTGATGTCAGAGAAACGGGAAACTGATTGTATTTCAAGCACCAAGTTTATGGAATGAGAAGAATCCGATGCATTTTCATCGAGAAACGACCGTGTAATGTGTTTTGTCAGTCCATTAATCTGGAATCAGTATCATCGTAATCAAGATGACAGACTGAACTGATGCCAAACTTGTAGACAATTTAACTCCCTCAACAGATGAAGCAAATGAATAATAATAATAAGTACTTACAGTGTAACATCCATTGTTCGTCTGATGAAATATTTTCAAAACTACTTTTTAACAGTCATGTTCGCAAGTCCACCATTCTTCTTAGGCATTCCTCCCATATTTATTATTGAATAAAACAATACTGTGGCAAATTATAGATTATAGTACCTGTTTCCTAAATTGATTTAACTTATTTATTGGAGATATTCAGTTATTGTTCATTTAGGCAAAATTCTATCCTCGATCTAGAAGAAACACTGACATTTATATTACTTGATCACAGGAAGAAAGTATATTATAGTCGAATTTAAGTGAATAACCAGAACACAGTTGTTAAGACCAATCCCATTATATAATAACCGATCGTTGATGTATGGTAGGGAAACCACTGTGCTTTGGTTATTATTCGCTCAAATGTTTAAAAAATACTTACGTATAGAAATAGATAATGTAAATTAACGAAAGTATTCGATATATATCAGTATAAACCACTTCCCAGATGTATATATAGCCTTTTATAAACAGGATGATTGGTGGATCACAGATCCTCGGAAATTGATAAAAAAAAAACTGCAAAAAGAATAATTTGTTATCGTAATGAAATCCGTATTGATTCATGTTCCTACAGAATTGCCAGAAGCAAGAATCTTTCAAAAAACCACGATGTTTACAGGTTCAAACGACCAATGGAAAAGGTCAAGTTCGAACAAAATCTTTGGAAAGTGAATATATCCAGATATGAGCATGAATACTTACTTTCTATCGTGATATATCCAGGAAAACTCCAAAATTGTAGTACTATTTATGTTCATACACTGGGAGATCATCTGACCTGAAAATCGTCGAGAATTCTTTATAAATTTAAGGAAAGCAGTAATTACTTTATAGTACTTACTTATTGAGTGATATTCCCCGTAACAGATCAAATGTTTAAAAAATACTTACGTATAGAAATAGATAATGTAAATTAACGAAAGTATTCGATATATATCAGTATAAACCACTTCCCAGATGTATGTATAGCCTTTTATAAACAGGATGATTGGTGGATCACAGATCCTCGGAAATTGATAAAAAAAAAACTGCAAAAAGAATAATTTGTTATCGTAATGAAATCCGTATTGATTCATGTTCCTACAGAATTGCCAGAAGCAAGAATCTTTCAAAAAACCACGATGTTTACAGGTTCAAACGACCAATGGAAAAGGTCAAGTTCGAACAAAATCTTTGGAAAGTGAATATATCTAGATATGAGCATGAATACTTACTTTCTATCGTGATATATCCAGGAAAACTCCAAAATTGTAGTACTATTTATGTTCATACACTGGGAGATCATCTGACCTGAAAATCGTCGAGAATTCTTTATAAATTTAAGGAAAGTAGTAATTACTTTATAGTACTTACTGATCAGTCCATTTTGAGGTTATTCATTTCAACCGGCGAATACGTACCGATCGTGGTAAATATGAATTACCGTGGAAAGTGGAAAGTATCAAATCGAATCCAAGGGTTTTTATCGATTCTGAATAATTCTCGGCACATTTCCGATCCATAATCGATCGATTTTCGTTAATTCCTCTTCAAAATTCACGCCGCCGTTCTGAATGACATTATTATTATGACATTACTAACCTTGGAATGCTTTTAGCGTTCTAGCTCATTCCTTTCAAAAAATTAGAGATGTGCGTTTGCGATTTCATCCTTTATTTTACTTCGAGCTTTTCGTGAGTTTCCGCCGCACTGGATCTTTACACCAGACAGAGACAGACCAAGAGGATCGTTCGATTTCGGCCTCGCTCGGGTCGTTTTATTTCTATAGTCCCATAAAAACGGTCGATTTTCCCCATTTTGGCGATTTTAAAACGCTCGTAGAAATTGAACGGAAAGGAATAGGAAAAAAGTGGCACGATACGTTTATCCGCATATATTTCGTCTTTCGATTCGTACCGTCAAAAGTCGGCCCGCGTCCCGAACGAAAAAGCCTTTAGGATTCGAGCGACCCCGCTTTCGCCGATTTCCCCGATTTAGCGACTTTTCCGGAATTTTTTTAAAATACTCGCGACGTTCCGATCTCGAGGAAAATCGCCTTCGGCGATACGTCCGTCCTCGCCCTTTCCGTCGCTATACTCCCGGCTCACCGGGCTCGCGGCTTCGCCGCTCGCGAAAATTCCTCCCGCGATACCACGACGAAAAAAGTTTTAAAGAGTGTAGTTCGGTGGTTCCGATCTTTTCAGATTGTAATATAGCGTCGTCGATTATTCCATGCAAAGAACGACGAAATTCCTGGGAATCCATATTGTAGTAGACATCTAAAGTGGGATACACATATTGATGCTATCTGCAAAAAACTAAATGGTTCATATTATGCTTTGAGCAGAATTAAAAACTCGCTTCCTTTGAAATCTCTCATTGATGTCTATTATAGTCTGGTATACAGTCATCTAGCGTATAATATCCTACTATGGGGTAATTCCTCTGACGTTGGCAGAATTTTCATAATTCAGAAGCGCATTCTTCGCTTAATATTTGAATGCGCTCCAAGGTCCTCTTGCAGACCTGTTTTCTTGGATAATGCCATTCTTACTGTGGCTTGTATATTCATTTTGAGAGTCCTTGTATATGCCAAGGAGAATGAGAAAAATTTTGTGAAACTTTCGAGCTTTCATTCTCACAATACGAGAAATGGAGAAACCTTGAATGTTCCCATACACAGGACCTCTAAATTTGAATCATCCCCTGTTTATCAAAGCATTAAAATTTTTAATCATCTTCCTCTCCGCATTAAAACACTTAATGTAAATAGATACAAGAAAATAGTGAAGGAATTGTTATTAACTAAATGTTTTTATACTGTTAATGAGTATTTTAGTGATAATCTTAAAATTGGCTAAAAGCTTGATTTTTGTTTTGACATGTCCTATACATAATTTGTTATGTCTTACAGGATAAATAAACTATTATTATTATTATAGTTATAGAAAACTTCACCCCAAAATTCATTCCATTCGGAATATCCATGTCAAAGATAGAAAAGAAAAACTGATTTTTTTTCGAAATTTCGGCATCCTGTATCTCTTTACCAGAGTCAAATTTGGAAAAATGGTAAATGAAAAAAGTGTTTTTCCCCCTGTATATATAAACAGGGTGAGTCTTCAAGTTGTGCATTAATTGCGCGCGTGTTCCGCAAGGAACAGCGTGCTATCATTTCGTCACAATGTCTGTATTTTTCGAATTTTTTTTCGAAAATGGTCTCAAACGATTGGGTTCGACTCTCTGATGAAGAATTCGAGGTCAAATTCAATTCTGTCCGTCCGGTCCGGCCGGCCGGTCCGGCCGTTAGCACGATAACTCTCGAACGGAACGACTTAGAGCGTTGAAATTTGCAGGGTAGTTTCGTAGCGTAAATATCTCGGACAAGTTCGTTAACGGGCGAAATCGACCGAGCGGTTTCGGAGTTAAGGCCGTTTTTAATAAAAACGTTTTTTATGAATATTTCCGGAACCGATCACTCGATCTTTTTGAAATTTGGCATCAGATTGTAGAATCATGACCTTTATATGCCTGCGAAGGTTTGTGTTGAACGGACGGCCCTAAAGTGGCAAAAAAAAATTTTGAAAATTTGAAAATTTTGTTTTCACGATAACTCGAAAAATACTGATCTGATTAAATTGAAACTCAGTAGTTAGATGCAAAAGACCAAAGCAAACACTTTTGTAAAATTTCGTGAAGATCACGTGACATGAAAAAAATAAAAAAATTACTACTATTTTGCGGAATACTTTGCTTTTAATGCCGAAACATATGTTTTTGAGGTTCATGCTGCCCTTTCCGGGCATTTTCCGTATTGCGCATGCGCAGATGAGAAGTCCTTTAACTGCTGTAGTTTTCGTCAGAGATGATTGGGGTTTTGGGGTGGCGGATGCTATTCCTCCATAGAATTCAGATCCCTGATGAGGGTCTGCGCATGCGTAGATTAAAGATGCGATATCTTCCGAACCACTAGTGTTGGAGAATCGGAGTTTTTTGTAAGGTGTGTTATTTTGAGAGGACTTTTAGCCGCGAGTAGATTGCGCATGCGCAGAAGAGAAGTGACTTTTTTTGGGTTGGATGGGTTATGTTGGGAGGGCTGAGTCGATATTATGAGGTTTTAAAGGAATATTCATAGCAATTCAGTGCAAGGACAAGTGAGTTTGGGGGATGTAGCGTTGTTTCCGAGTTAAAGTGTCCGTACCGTGGCCCTGGGGCTAATTTTGAAATTGATGTTACCGCTTACAGGCATTTTTCGTTATGCGCATGAGCAGATCATCAGTGATTCAACTGGTGGTGTTTTCGTCTGAGAGGATTAGGGTTTTGGGGTGGCGGATGCTATTCCTCCATAGAATCCCCTGTTGAGGGTCTGCGCATGCGTGGATTAAAGATGTGATATCTCCTGAACCACTAGTGTTGGAGAATCGGAGTTTTTTGTAAGGTGTATTATTTTGAGAGGACTTTTAGCCACTAGTAGATTGCGCATGCGCAGAAGAGAAGTGACTGTTTTTGGGTTGGATAGGTTATGTTGGGAGTGCTGAGTCGATATTATGAGGTTTTAAAAGAATATTCATAGCAATTCAGTGCAAGGACAAGTCAGTTTGGGGGATGTAGCGTTGTTTCCGAGTTAAAGTGTCCGTACCGTGGCCCTGGGGCTAATTTTGAAATTGATGTTACCCCTTAGAGGCATTTTTCGTTATGCGCATGAGCAGACCATCAGTAATTTAACTGGTGGTGTTTTCGTCAGAGAGGATTAGGGTTTTGGGGTGGCGGATGCTATTCCTCTATAGAATCCCCTGTTGAGGGTCTGCGCATGCGTGGATTAAAGATGTGATATCTCCTGAACCACTAGTGTTGGAGAATCGGAGTTTTTTGTAAGGTGTGTTATTTTGAGAGGACTTTTAGCCGCGAGTAGATTGCGCATGCGCAGAAGAGAAGTGACTGTTTTTGGGTTGGATGGGTTATGTTGGGATTGCTGAGACGATATTATGAGGTTTTAAAAGAATATTCATAGCAATTCAGTGCAAGGACAAGTCAGTTTGGGGGCTGTAGCGTTGTTTCAGAGTTAAAGTATCCGTACCGTGGCCCTGGGGCTAATTTCGAAATGGATGTAACCCCTTACGGGCATTTTTCGTTATGCGCATGAGCAGACCATCAGTGATTTAACTGGTGGTGCTTTCGTCAGAGAGGATTGGGGTTTTGGGGTGGCGGATGCTTTTCCGCTATAGAATCCCCTGGTGAGGGTCTGCGCATGCGTGGATTCAAGAAGCGATATCTCCTGAACCACTAGTGTTGGAGAATCGGAGTTTTTTGTGAGGTGTGTAATTTTGGGAGGACTTGCAGCCACGAGTATGTATACTGCGCTTGCGCAGACGAGAAGTGAATGGTTTTGGGTTGTTTGGGTTATGTTGGGAGTAATGAGCAGATATTGTGAGGTTTTAAAAGAATATTCATATCAATTCAGTGCACGGACACAAGTCAGTTTGGGGGAAATAGCTTTGTTTCCGATTTGAAATGTCTGTATGGTGGCCCTGAGGCGAATTTATATTTTAACTATATTCGGTAGATCTATATTAAAATGCGTTCGGATTTGGAGAAGATGCAATTTCGTCCCTAACGGAGGACCCACAACCGAATTTTTCTCTGATCTACGGTAAAACTAACAGCCAAACTGTATTGATAGCTATATTTGTTAAAGGAACTTGAAAAAAAAAAAAAGCACTGACGTGAAGTCAGTACTCTTTGGCGCGCGTGTTCACGGTGGCTAATTTGAATTGAATGATTCAAAAATTAACAGTGCTGTATCTAAGCTGCCATCAGGATAGAGTAACAAAGTTGGAAAAGAACACAAGTGACTCTCCTTAGTCGCATAAGCTCCTAGAAGATTTGGGAGGGTCAGTATAATCCTAATCATGTTTATAGCACGCGCGCAAAAGCAGATTGACATAACAATGAAAGAAAAAGTGTAAAAAGTCAATCTGCTTTGGCGCGCGTGCTATAAACATGATTAGGATTATACTGACCCTCCCAAATCTTCTAGGAGCTTATGCGACTAAGGAGAGTCACTTGTGTTCTTTTCCAACTTTGTTACTCTATCCTGATGGCAGCTTAGATACAGCACTGTTAATTTTTGAATCATTCAATTCAAATGAGCCACCGTGAACACGCGCGCCAAAGAGTACTGACTTCACGTCAGTGCTTTTTTTTTTAACCAAAGATTATTCTCGTCAAATAGAACAATGTTAACCATGTTCCTTTCATCAATTGGAACAACTTTTTCATTTACCATGCAGAGCGGTTAAAACCAATCCCTTCCGGTCTTAACCAATTCATTTAAGCGAAAACGGTTATTCGATCGGTTTAGGTCCGCAGACGTCATGAATCAGTTGTGAACAGATCACGAGAATGACCAAAATGTTGCTGTTTTAACCCAGCTCTGGAGTAGTTTTACGAACGGTCCATCGAATGGGCGGGAAATATAAAATGGCGGAAAACGATCAAATTTATTGTATTTCTATCAATTATGAGGGCACCGATTATAATGTGCAAGTGGAGAATATTGAGACAGCCAATTTGCTACATAAAAGGCATTTAAGCATTTGTTTACATCATCGTCATTCAAAATGTTTTTCCAAGGAATGGAAGACAACTCCTATATAATTAATTCATAATTGGCATTGAAAAACTTGCATACAGATCTAGACTTATGCCGATTCTTGTTTCTTTCGGAATTATTTTGGTTCAGATTACTGTTCAGAACTGTTACTCAAATTTAATTCCTTAGACAACAGTTCCCGATCAGCTAGCTCCCCTTCTTCAGGTACTTTCCATTAATATAAACTCGTATTTCACCAGTATTAGACCAATTGTGTGTTATCTATTATTTTGAATAAACTCAAAAAGTAATTGAGCATGTACGTATGAAGAAACAACAGAAAATATATATCCGAATATATTCAAATATGTCCAAATACACTGATCAACAATTGCTAGGGATCACTTATGAACTTCTCTTCATTTGTATTTTTTTCAATGAATATTTCGTGAATATCTGTACATTATATGTTCTCTAAGGAAAAATTAAGATGTTTTGAGTTGATTATATCAAATTTTTCCTCACTTCATCGGCTCTTGTTCACAAAATCGATTATTATCTGTAGGCTGTTACATGTGGAGTGAAAAGCAATGTGGTATTTGTTATTAAATCTGTTTTTTTCTCTCGTTCAAACACATAAGGTGACAATAATTGAAGAAATGAGAACAATATTAGCTTATCAGTCATGCCGAGAAGACGTTTGGCTCCTGTGCAACTGGACCAAATCATACGGTGGATACAGGAAGGTTTGTCCCAGCGAGAAGTGTCCCGGCGGTTGAATGTTTCGCAAAGTGTCGTGAGTCGGGCTTGGAATAGGTTCATCCAAAACGACTCAGTAGCTTATGTTCATGGGGGAGGTCGGCAGCGCAGTACAACAGCTGCCCAAGATCGTCTTTTGGTCCTCAATGCTAGGAGAAATCCCACTTACCCGGCGTCGCGGCTCAATAGATCACTGAGAGTTGCAACAGGAGTTCTAATTTCGAACCAGACTGTAAGACGACGACTACATGTTCGTAGTTTGAGAGCACGTAGGAGGGTACAACATCCCCGTTTGTATAGGGAACACCGGGTTCATCGACGGCAATGGGCTGAGGAGCACCGCAATTGGACAGTTGAAGATTGGAGCCGATGTTTATTTACGGATGAGTCTAGATTTCGTTTGGTCAACTCCGATGGACGTATTCTTGCTTGGAGGGAAAGAGGTCGAAGGTATGCAGAACAGTTTATGGTACCCACAACAGCTTTTGGCGGAGGTTCTATATGTGTATGGGGAGGCATTTGTTTGAACCAACGCACAGAGTTGGTTGTTCTGCAGAACACCACAATGACCAGCCAGAGATATCACGATATGATTATTGAACCCATAATTGTTCCGTTTGCGGCTGCCTTGGGCGAGAATTTCATTTTAATTGACGATAATGCCCGTCCACACCGTAGTCGTCTGGTTAATGAAGCGCTAGAAACTCATGCTATTGATAGGATGGACTGGCCAGCTCGCTCTCCAGACATGAATTGCATCGAACATGTCTGGTCTGAGATGTCTAGACAATTGTCAACCTTAGAACAACCGATCAATAACCTGGAGGACCTTTCTAACGCTTTACGGGATATTTGGACGAATTTGCCCCAAAATTTTATAAATCGTTTGATTGAAAGTATGCCTCGTAGGGTAGAATGCTTGAGATGAGCTCGTGGGGGGCCAACTAGGTACTAGCTTAACCGAAACTTCAGCCTTCTTGTGGTGTCATCATAAAATTTTTATGTTATTCAAACACAGAATTTTGAGTGTTCCTAATAAAGTCTTTTTTTCTCTCCAACTTTCCATTTTTTCATTCTTTTCTCAAGTGAACCATATTATCAACTGAAAATACTCTGATATCTGACTAAATTTATAATCTTGGAGCGAATAATTCAGAAATAAATTTAGAAAAAGTAAGTGATCCCTATCAATTGTTGAGCAGTGTATATACAAGCATATCCACTACTGATACAATAATATGCATGCAAGAGTGATTTCCTCGGAATTTACTTATTCCGAAATTACTTTTACTTTTTCTGAAATTGGTTTTACTTTTCCCAAAATTGAACTTGAAAAGATATATTTATAGAAGGAGTAAACCTGTCTCTGGAGAGAAGAAAATAAAATAGGTTAGTTTTCGCACTGAAAGATTGCGGTTAAAACCAATGCATTCAAGCGACAGAGATGTCGGTTATAAAATGTGACGTCAGATTGTCATTTGTCTTATAACCAGTACGATAACCGCAGGTTGGACCAAAACCTTTCGGTCCATCGCTTAAATTCGACTCTTGTATTTTGACAGTATTTGGACCACAATTTGGTCGAAAATATGCCAAAGAGTGCCCGCACCATGTATTCTATGTACCTATGATTCGACTCACTAATGAAGAAATTGAGATAAAATTTGATTCGTTCCAGCTGGCCTGCCGTCCGGCTGTTGCCATGATAACGTTCGAATGGAAAGAGAGAACGACTTGAAATTTTCATGATATGTATGTGGCGAGTCCAAATGCGACGGACAAGTTAGTTAATGGGTATAATCGGCCTAACGTTTTCCAAGTACTAATTTTGTTTTCAACCAATACAGATCCGATCGAATTGAAACTCGGTAACTAGTTGTAGAATACCGACCAATCCTTATTATTGATCAAGAATGAACCAAAGGTCTTCTCATTTGTACAGATGGTTTTAATTTAATGTTTTTGTGCGTATGTTCTGTGGAACATCGCGTTATCATTTTGCCCAAATGTCTGTTATGTCACACCAAATGCATATCGGATCCATGCATTTAATGTATCAATGCCACTGGCCGTGACAGCTACCATCAGTCGTATTCTTTCGTTAATTTAGGAGTCTCGATGAAGTTTTCCGACGTGGTGATCTCCGACCGGCATTACCTACTCCGAGAGGGAGGAAACTTTTTTGTTTGCTTAGCGATGCGTCGGCATTCAACATGGATCATCTCGGATTTATCTAGAGGAAGTTTTACGAGTCAAACATCCCAAACTCTCTGACAATCGATGTATGTTCTCGAGGTCCATTTTCGTCGTCAATCACGTAATGAGATATGAAATTCACTACACGAAAATTAGCTCAGCTGCTCTTTCCGGGCTGCCGCTCAAACAGCTTGAACATGAAACCGGCAAGGCATACTAATTAGATTTTATCAGAACACTCATCTGAATCGCGTGGCTGTTCCTTTTTCGGACCGAAAAAATTCTCGCCAGCGGACGGAAAAACCTAGTGACCCTCGAGAGTTTTCGCGATTTCGTCTGCACTCCGGCTCTGAATCCAATTTTCCAGGAAATTGCAGATCTTAACGAAACGGAAAAGTAGCATCACCATGCTGATAAGGCTGATGGTGTTTGAGACTCATCTAAGTTGATGATTTCCTCTAATAATCAACTTTTGCAATCGTGCACCAAATCTTTTTATGCCCGTCTTGAAGTTCTCAGCGTTTGAAGTGGTTGGAAAATGTGTTGGAGCTTTTAATGAATTGTGAGTCTGAATTTTTGCTGTCTCGTTCAAGAAAGCTACCATTTCGTCCAAGTTTGGAGCCGTACAAAGTGTTTTAATTTACTGATGAAGTTAAGGTTATGATGATAGTCAAATTCAATTCGGCCCGTCGGGTCGTAAACATGATAACTTTCAAAGTGAATTAGAACCGACGCACTTGAGTCGACCGGGATATATTTGACGCGATCGCAATCGCATCGGCAATTTTTGCGATCTGTCATTCAGGGCGTTGCTTACTATACCGTGTATCCAATATCTTCTCTTCTTTTTGTTCTTATGGCATGGACATATCGAAGTAAAAATAAATAACAAACATAATATATCGTCCTCAAATTCACTCTCAGAATCAGAAAACATACTCGTAGTACACGATCATGCACCTGAGAATTGACCACAACGTCTGATGTCAATATGCGTTGCGTACGTGGGACAAGTGTGCACACAAGATCTCCCACGTTGCGTCGCGTACGTTGCGTACGTGGGCATAGTCTGTTTCTACACGTACGCAACGTACGCGATGCAACGTGGGAGTCGCTAAATCAGGGAAATCGGCGAAAGCGGGGTCGCTCGAATCCCTAAGGCTTTTTCGTTAGGGACGCGGGCCGACTTTTGACGGTAAGAATCCAAAGACGAAATATATACGGATAAACGTATCGCACCACTTTTTTCTATTCCTTTCCGTTTATTTTCTACGAGCGTTTGAAAATCGCCAAAATGGGGAAAATCGACCGTTTTTTGGGACTATAGAAATAAAACCACCCGAGCGGGACCGAAATAAAACGATCCTCTGAATCTTGAATAAAGATTCCGTGCGGTGAAAACTCACGAAAAGCTCGAAGTAAATTAAAGGATGAAATCGCAAACGCACATCTCTAATTTTTTGAAAGGAATAAGCTAGAACGCTAGAAGCATTCCAAGGTCAGTAATGTCAGTCAGAACGGTGGCGTAAATTTAGAAGAGCAATTAACAAAAATCGATCGATTATGGATCGGAAATGTGCCGAGAATTATTCAGAATCGATAAAAACCCTTGGATTCGATGTGATACTTTCCACAGAAATTCATATTTACCACGATCGGTACATATTCGCCGGTTGAAATCATAGACATAGAGTAATGTTATTCTATGTCTATGGTTGAAATGAATAACCTCAAAATGGACTGAACGGGAAATCAATGATACGATCTGTTATAAATTACGCGGAATATGACTCTATAAGTAAGTACTATAAGGTAATTACTACTTTACTTAAATTTATAAAAAAATCGACGATTGTCAGGTCAGATGATCTCTCAGTGTATGAACATAAATAGTACTACAATTTTGAAGTTTTCCTGGATATATCAAGAAAGAAAGTAAGTATTCATGGTTATATCTGGATATTTTCACTTTCCAAAGTTTTTGTTCGAACTTGACCTTTTCTATTGTTCGTTTAAACCTGTAAATATCGTGGTTTTTTGGAAGATTCTTGCTTCTGGAAATTCTGTAGGAAATGAATCAATACGGATTTCATTACAATAACAAATTATTCTTTTTGCAGTTTTTTTTATCAATTTCCACTTGCAAGAATTTCAATGAAACCTATTGCATTAATTGTCGAATATTTGTCGTGAATTTGTCATGAAAGAAAAAAGTTTGTCGTGCGTTTCGTTTTTTTTGTATGGGCTAAATTAATATTTGGCTAAAGGGGCCACACACAAATCACGTACGTTGGTTAATCGTATTTTTTTTCAATCAGAAATGAGCTGAATAATTGTCGAACGATCCAAACATATTCGTCGTGACAGAAAATAGTTTGTCGTGCGCTTAGTTTTTTTTTATATGGGATGGCTCTGCTAACTTAATATTAAGTTAGCAGAGCCACTTGCAACTATTTCAATGAAACCTATTGCATTAATTGTCGAATATTTGTCGTGACTTTGTCATGAAAGAAAAAAGTTTGTCGCGCGCTTCGTTTTTTTTGTATAAGCTAAATTAATATTTGGCTAAAGGGGCCACACACAAATCACGTACGTTGGTTAATCGTATTTTTTTTCAATCAGAAACGAGCTGAATAATTGTCGAACGACCAAACATATTCGTCGTGGCGAAAAAAAAGTTTGTCGCGCGCTTAGTTTTTTTTAAATGGGGTGGCTCTGCTAACTTAATATTAAGTTAGCAGAGCCACTTTCAACAATTTCAATGAACCTAATGCATTAATTGTCGAATATTTGTCGTGAATTTGTCGTGGAAGAAAAAAGTTTGTCGCGCGCTTCGTTTTTTTTTGTATGGGCTAAATTAATATTTGGCTAAAGGGGCCACACACAAATCACATACGTTGGTTAATCGTTTTTTTTTCAATCAGAAATGAGCTGAATAATTGTCGAACGACCCAAACATATTCGTCGTGACAGAAAAAAGTTTGTCGCGCGCTTAGTTTTTTTTATATGGGGTGGCTCTGCTAACTTAATATTAAGTTGTGTGTGGCCCCTTTAGCCAAATATTAATTTAGCCCATACAAAAAAAACGAAACGCACGACAAACTTTTTTCTTTCATGACAAATTCACGACAAATATTCGACAATTAATGCAATAGGTTTCATTGAAATTCTTGCAAGTGGAAATTGATAAAAAAAACTGCAAAAAGAATAATTTGTTATCGTAATGAAATCCGTATTGATTCATTTCCTACAGAATTTCCAGTGGTGAATTTCTTGCAAGTGGCTCTGCTAACTTAATATTAAGTTAGCAGAGCCACCCCATATAAAAAAAACTAAGCGCGCGACAGACTTTTTTCTTGCACGACAAAAACACGACAAATATTCGACAATTAATGCAATAGGTTTCATTGAAATTCTTGCAAGTGGCTCTGCTAACTTAATATTAAGTTAGCAGAGCCACCCCATATAAAAAAAAAACTAAGCGCTCGACAAATTTTTTTCTTTCACTACAAATTCTCGACAAATATTCGACAATTAATGCAATAGGTTTCATTGAAATTTTCGCAAGTGGCTCTGCTAACTTTATGGAGGTGATACTATCACCATCAACGATCGCATAACCTTGGTTGATCTAAATAAAAAGTGGATTTGTTCGTATTGTTCAACGTCAAGAAGAAATAAGAGGACTGATTCTACAACTTCAACTAATGTATCTGCTTCTCAATTTATTGCTCATAAACCAACCGATGAAGATTATTCTCCTGTTACTATGAAGGAATTTCATCTGCTTATGGCCAAATGGGACTCACTGACTGTGAATATCTCCAGTATGCGGGGCGACATTGAGTCTATCAAATCCAGTCAGTTGAATTAAGCTTCTGAAGTAGCCAGCTGTTCATTAAATCTCGCTAAACATGATAAGATTCTATCAAAACAATCTGAGAAACTTGAAGCGTGATGGAAAAATTGCTTCTATTGAGGTTGAGATTTCTTCCATAAAATCCGATATAGTGGACATTCGGGAGGTTGCTTCGTTCACGACAAATTCTCGACAAATATTCGACAATTAATGCAATAGGTTTCATTGAAATTTTCGCAAGTGGCTCTGCTAACTTTATGGAGTTGATAATATCACATATATGGTGAAATATGTTTTTGCATGAGCTGCATGATACAACTAAGTAATATGGTATTACTGCGGTTACAATTGCTATCCCACAGTTCTCCATAATTTGGATAGATAGATAGTTTCCTTCAATCTTCAAAGTCATCAAATAAAGGTAGTCTCGATTATATTCAACGTAGGGTATACAATAGATTTCAACAGGATTTAGTTTGTGATAATTTATCTGAATAATTATATGATGAGGCAACTCATTCGTAGATTTACATGTTTTGTTTACTTTAAATTTTGAATTAAGATTTCAGATTCGCGGTTGCGGTTAAAACAAATTGTCCGGGGCGCAAGTGAAGAAACAGCTTCTACAAGATTGGCCGGTGCTTGCCAAGAATTAGTGTATACTGTTCACGTACCCCACTTTGAGAAACCATGCTCTAGATGAATGCAGTGCGCGAGTACCTACATACCGTTACCGTCAAACGTATGGAATAATTGATTTATTTTCTCCCCTTTTAGACCAGGGGTAATTTTTGAAACCTAAAAAATTATAGTAGAATGAAACCCGTTGTAGAAGGAAGGGAATATAACAAAAATGATAGGAAAAATCATTTACGGGCGATCTGCGGTCGGCAAAGGGAAGGGGGTGAGTTTTTAAGGGTAAAAAACGGTTTATCTTGATTTCCGGCGAAACTACAAGTCCTATGGAAAAAAGTGAAATCGCAAAGTTGTAGGTAATAAAAATATCTACATTTTTTGTTTTTACACCATTTTCAAATGTATGTGAACAATTCAAATAACCATGTTTTTAGTTTTTAATTTTTATCCTTCAAAAAAAAATTTTTTTTCGCCAAATTTGTTAAAAACTTACCTTTTTATGTCCCAAATACACTGTAATTTTTTGGATCCAAAATATTTTTTTATCACCTTGATTCGACTTAATATGGAAAAAGCCCCCTAATTTTCAATCAAAAATTCTCACGTCAAATTATCTGCTTTTTTAAAAAAGTAGGAGGGCTTTTTGTTCGTTGAAATCTCTACTTTCTGATGGTCTAAAAAAATGTGTTCAAGCCCTGTGTACAGGAGCTTTCTGGCGCTCTAGTTCAAACAGACAAATTATATCTCCGAAAGTATTGGTTTCTCAGAGTTGGGAATTATATCAGTGTATTCTTATGATAGAACCGCATCATAAAGAAAATTCAATTCAAATAATGGTTTATTTATCAAGATTAAATGAGCAATTTGAGAATAATAACTGCACCATGGAAGAAATCAAATTAAAATAGCTGAACTGAATTAGACTCTCTCTTATAGAACAGGATGATGAGATTTACGAGTATGAACACAGATCATATAATAAAGCTTAGATAGAATAATTATAGCATTCTGTGAAAACATAGAAGTACGACTCATTATTGAAATTTAGAAAAATCATACCTCCGAAAGTATTAGCTTGTTGGAGTTGAAAATGATATCGATGGATTTTAATGGCCGGACAGAATCGATTTTGACCTCGGATTCTTGATCAGTGAGTCGAGCCAAATCGTTTGAGACCATTTTCAGCCGAAAATTCGAAAATTACAGAAATTTGGGCAAATTGATAAGCACCCAGTTCCGAGGAACTAGAGCGCCATAAATAATCAGTATGGTTATTTTCTCAGAAAATTTCATGAAATAACGGGCACTAAGGTCCAGACCCTCCTAGTTCCTCCCCCACTTCTCTATGAAATACCTTTTGATGGGCTGAAAATTTTCGTTATAAGTCATTATAAAATAGCAACAAAAAGGCATCTAAGCAGATAATTTAGAGAAGATTCCGAGGATGATTGATTCTAACCTTTCTCAAAATATTGTGGATGACTTATTGAAATTTAATTTTCTTAGCATTTTCTGAGAAAATTTACCATGGTAATGTATATTTTTTCAGACCATCAGAAAGTAGAGATTTCAACGAACAAAAGGCCCACCTACTTTTTTATAAAAGCAGATATTTCGAAGTGAGAATTTTTGATTGAAAATTAGGGTGCTTTTTCGATATTATGTCAAATTAGGGTGCAAAAAAAAATTAAATCCAAAAAATTACAGTGTATTTGGGACATAAAAAGGTAAGTTTTTACCGAATTTGGCAACAAAAATTTTTTTTGTGAAAGATAAAAATTGAAAACCAATAAAAAAGCACTGACGTGAGGTCAGTACTCTTTGGCGCGTGTGTTCACGTTGGCTAATTTGAATTGAATTATGAGTGTTTCGAGCTCAGTGGATAGAACGAGCTGGAGATCTACCCAGAGGGTAGTGGACACCATTCACTGTCGGGTCATAAATTGAGAGTGCTTTGTCTAAGGTGGCATAAGGATAGAGTAACAAAGTTGACAAAGAACACAACTGACTTTCCTTAGTCGCAACAAGCTCCTAGGAGCTTCTGAGGTATCTCCTTGGGGAAGAGTAGGGAGGGTTAGTATAGTCATAATCATGTTCATATCACGCTAGCCAAAACAGATTGACCCCACGTCAATGCTCTTTTAGCCTTTTTCTTTCATTATGAAGTCAATCTGCAATCGGCTCGCGTGCTATAAACATGATTTTGACTATACTGACCCTCCCAACTCTTCCCCAAGGAGATAACTCTGAAGCTCCTAGGAGCTTGTCGCGACTAAGGAAAATCAGTTGTGATCTTTGTCAACTTTGTTACTCTATCCTTATGCCACCTTAGACAAAGCACTCTCAAATTATGACCCGACAGTAAATGGTGTCCACTACCCTCTGGGTAGATCTCCGGCTCGTTCTGTCCACTGAGCTTCAAACACTCATAATTCAATTCAAATTAGCCAACGTGAACACGCGCGCCAAAGATTACTGACCTCACGTCAGTGCTTTTTTATATTTTTTCGAGTCCCTTTAATGAATCTTGCTATTGATACAGTCTGGCTATTAGTTTTATCGTAGATCGAAATAAAATGATTGCGGTTATGGGACCTCCGTTGGAAACGCAATTGCTTACACCTATTCTCCAAATCTGGACGTGATTTAATATAGATCTTCCAAATTTAGTTATTCATAAATTGGCCCCAGGGCTAAGATACAGACAATTCAACTCGCAGATAACTCAATTTACTCGACACTGACTTGTTGGTGCACAGAATCGCCATGAAATTTCTCTTAAAACCTCACAATATCGGCTCAGGACTAAATCCATGACCGCTTGACGCAAATCACTCCCAACATATGCCATACAACCCTAAACGAGCCACTTCTATGCGCATGCGCAATCTACTCGCGGCTGAAAGTCCTCCCAAAATCACAGACCTCACACAAAACTTTGATTCTTCAACACCATTGGTTCAGGAGATATCGCGCATGCGCGGACACAATTTCAAATTCACATTTAGCCCCAGGGCCACGTAAACTTGCAAACATTACTATTTTCCCCAAACTGACTTGTCGGTGCACAGAATTGCCATGAATATTCTTTTAAAACCTCACAATATCGGCTAAGCATCAGACCCATGACCGATAGTCCTTAACCACTCCAAACATAACCCACACAACCCAAAAACATTTCTCATCTGCGCATGCGCAATACACTCGCAGCTGTCAAAATTGCACACCTCACAAAAAACTCCGATTCTCCAACGCTAGTGGTTCAGGAGATATCGCATCTAGAATCCACACATGCGCAGACCCGCACCAGAGGATTCTATGAAGGAATAGCATCCTCCACCCCAAAACTCCAATCGTCTCAGAAGAAAACTGGAGCAGTCAAATTATTTCTCGTCTGCTTATGCGAATAACAAAAAAGGCCCAAAAGAGGCAGTTTCACCCCCAGTCGTTCACCGTTCAGACAAATTTTTTACAACCAATTTAAAATTCCACACATCGTTCACGCATTAATTCAGTTGCCACTGGTCCATATTTTAATCAGTTGCCTTCGTACATATCGCATTCATTCAGATAAACGAGCAAAAAACACGTCTGGTTGACTTCAATTGAACGAAAGCAATTGAATAATGAATATATAATTTAATAGGAGTAGATAAACTAATGTAATCTATCAAACCATTTTTCGCTATTCCTGAAAGGGGAGAAAATAAATCCATTATTCGATAATTTTGACGCTCACTGTATATACCGGCATCGAATTCGGGCACTTTTTGTGGGTTAATTTGGGTTTTGAGCAAGATGAACTATTCGCAACGTTGAGAGAACCTACTAGTTATGTCTTCAAGTTTAAATCATATCTGGAAGGCAATGAAATTGGTTTCTTCTCAATGACTCATTAAGAGAAATTCCATATTTAAGATAATTCAGTACACATTTTTGGCGCTCTAGTTCCTCGGAACTGAGTGCTTATCAATTTGCCCAAATGTCTGTAATTTTCGAATATTTCGATGAAAATGGTCTTAAACGATTTGGTTCGACTCACTGATCAAGAATCCGTGGTCGAAATTCATTCTGTCCGGCCGGCCGTAGGCACGATAACTCTCGAACGGAATGAGCTAGAGAGTTGAAATTTTCAGAGTAGGTTTGGGGGATGAATATCTCGGCTAAGTTCGTTAATGGGCAAAATCGGACAAAAGGTTTCGGAGTAATAAAAAAAAAATTTTTTTTTACAGAACAAATTCCAAATTAAATTTTTTTTAATAAGCAGTTTTATCATAAGAATCCATTCATATCATTTTTAACTCTAACAAGCTAATACTTTCGGAGATATGATTTTTCAAAATTTCAATGTAAATCGTATTTCACAGATTGATATAATTATTCTATGTATATTCTATGTATGAATTGTCATAAAGTCAACTTGACAGAAGGGAATATTGTAACTTCAAGAATATTGGGGTTGAAATACACGTATTTTAGCGATGCAACGGGGACCTCACCCGAAAATGTTTGAAAATATTACGTAAATATTGAAAGCATAATTCTGTAGTTCGAGAGTGAGAAAATTTGGTGAACGTAGATCAGGAAATTTTTGATCGATTACAAGGTAATTTATTTTTACTTCTCTTTTTTTATACATGTTTTATGGAATACCTACTATTTGTAGGTACTTTAAACCTGGTTTGGGCAATTGTCATACGAAACTTAATTTTTTGGCGCTCTAGTTCCTCGGAACAGAGTGCTTATCAATTTGCCCAAGTGTCTGTAATTTTGGAATTTTTGGCTGAAAATGGTCTCAAATGATTTGGTTCGACTCACTGATCAAGAATCCGAGTGCGAAATCGATTCTGTCCGTCCGGCCTACCGGCCGTAGGCTCAATAACTCTCGAACGAAAGGAGTTAGCGGATTGAAAATTGCAAGGTGGTTTTGGAGCGTAAATATCTCGGACAAGTTCGTTAATGGGCGAAAACCATCAAGGGGTTTCGGAGTTATGGCCGATTTTAGTAAAAATATTTTTTATGAATATTTCGAAACCGATTACTCGATCTATCTGAAATTTAGCACCAAATTGTAGAATCATGACCTTTATACGCATGTGAAGTTTTGTATTGACCAGATTACCGCAAAGTGTCAAAAAAAAATTTGAAAATGTGGTGCAGTTGTCATTCTCATGATTGCTCATTTAATCTTGATAAATAAATTATTATTTGAATTGAATTTCCTTTATGATGCAGTTCTATCATATGAATACATTGATATAATTCCCAACTCTGAGAAACCATACCAGATATAATTTGTCTGTTTGAACTAGAGCGCCAGAAAGCTCCTGTCCACAGGGCTTGAACCCATTTTTATCATATCCCGTTGGCAAAGAAACTGGTTCTTTCTGAATTACTCTTCAGGAAAAATACTCTTGTTGATCTGTTAACACCTTCAAACTCATTATGGCAATATGGTTGACAGACATCCGCATCCCCTTTCATGAACCACGTCTGGATGAATGCCTCCTAATATCGCCAGGACAATTCCGCAATTAACCAATCAAGCCATTGAACGAAGTATTCCACGTCTACTTTGCCCAGTTAACTTTAATTCATTTTAATCGTTGCCATAAGTGGCATCTAACGTTGAGATATCATGAATGGGAAATTGGGAAATGAATGGAGATTATGCGGTTGTCGTATTTTGATGGCAGCTCAATGATGTAATTTGGAGAACGCTATCGTGATGATAAAAAGCCAACAGAACGAGGTTTATTGTCGTAATATTGTATGAGAACGGTCATTAACTTAGAATCTGATTTGATAGCATTGTTAAGTATTTTGTAGATACGATCAAGGGGTTTTCGCAGTGAATACAGAGAATCTGTTGAAAGGGACAGAATGCCTATCAATTCGTCCAAATGTCTGTACTTTGCGAATATTTGGTTGAGAATGGTCTTAAACGATTAGTTTCAACTCCTCGATCAAGAATCCGAGGTCACAATGGATTCTGTCCGGCCGTCAGCACGATTACCCTCGAACGCAATAAGCTAGAGAGTTGAAATTAAATTGCCGGCTGAGTTCGTTAATGGGCAAAAAAAATTTTGTTTTTCCAATAACTCAAATAAATTCAAATCAGTTGAAAAATACGGACACGAAGACTTATGCAAAATTGTGTTAGGATCGTAAGGAATCAGAAATTTTTAAAAAATATAAAAAAAAATCTTTCTCTCGAAACTATCCGTCAGATATCGAGAGCCTTCAAAACCTTATTATACAGCAAAGTTCTGAATTTAAGCTCGATCGGATCTATATTGGTGAAGATATTGCCGAAATTTATAAATATTCGAAAGATCGGAGCATACTGGTCCACTGATTTACAGTCAACCAAACAAATTGTCAACAGTGTTTGATTCTTGAAAGAATTCAAATATTATTGCATAGATCATTATTCTTAGTGTCCTGTGATTTCATTCATATCTCTCTATGTTCGCGTCATGTCATTGTCTTTCATGACAGATGGCAGATAAACCAGTATAAGAATAACAAAGCTTGGTGAAAATGTTGATGAGGATCAGGATTATCAGGAACCAGTTTCACAAGTTACAAACAAATATTGGAAAATGGTCAGATATCCAAATTCAGTTTATTTTTCAATAAATTATGGCAAGTACTCAAGGGCACACCAGACTGTAATATAAGATATAAAGTAAAATATAAAGATAATTTATTCAGGGACATTCGAGGATTCAACAACTTCGATTCTTCCTTGGTAACGTTTCCAGTCTCCATTAAAACCTGTTTAGAACACCTTTAATGTGGGCTTTCATAGAAGATGATCTGAACAACAGGATATTTGGCCAGATATTCATTTTTACAGACCTCTACAGAGTAAATCCATTCACCATTGATGAATGTAACCTTACGGTAATAGGACATCACTATAAATTTGTTTTGTTCTAAATTATAAGTCATTGCAGATTTAAATAATTTGGAAACCCAATTTACAAAAGAATCTCAAGAATTGTCAATAATCCAATATTGGCTCTAGCTGTCAGTTTTAAAATTCTATGGTATAAACAGAACATAAGAAGTGAGAAGCGGCAAATACATATCCAAAGCCAACTGCGATGTTACAAGCATTTATAAATCCCTGTATTAACGTATCCCTGTAATCCCTGTAATCCCTGTAATAACGTTAAGTGAAAATCCAAAAACATTAATCTCATTGCGTTTTCGTTTGCCATTAGTTTTTCGTAATATGGTAAAGGCGCCGTATAGATAGTAGTAAATGGAACTTGCCAACTATTCTGTATATTCGTTAATGAGTATTAGGTACAGCAGTTGACAGGCATACACTGAGTTTAATTCAATTGGGAGAAGTTTGATTTGAAATTCAACAGGGAAGTACATCAATCACGTTGCTATCAGGATATCAGGATAAATGTATGAATATTCACCTGTACCGCTGTGTTCAAATTGAAAGCGACTATTTCAGCGATGACGGAAACGTATATGAAGGTAGTTCAGACTTCAGTCAGATTGATCTCAAAAAGATGCACATAAATTCTGATGCCTCTACTCATACCTAACAGTATGGGAACTAGAAACGTGGGGAAAGCGAGAATATCAGCTAGTTATTAGATATGCTTTCTCTCTCACTCTCCCGGTCAGCATACGGGCTAGCTGGATAGCCATGGAGGTTGCGTTCATAAGTGCGCATCATACCTGTAAGCGTAGTTGCCAAATAGATTTCCGAAAATGGACCGAAAACCATTAACTTAATTTGTGCATAAATATACAGTTTGGAAAAGCGAAATGGAATAAATTCATTATCTTGGTTTTATGGGAAATGCCAAAGCACATCAATTCAAATTTTAAATTGTCAATCATCTTCGAAAAATGCGAACTCTACCTTCAATCCCCCTCGAAAGACCCTCAGTTTTTCAAATGGGAAGTATGGGCTTGTGAAACTTGAAAGGTCGCATCATTCTCCATTCAGAAATGTTATCACTTTCATGTTTATTGCAAAACTCACACTAGAAAAAATTAAAATCATGTGATTAGCGGAATTCATTATAACATTCCCTCGACTATTCCCAAATCTTATTATAATAATACTAAACTTATTTGCCTTCCTAGATATTACCATGAACACTACGTAAAACACTTTCTGTTAGTTTCTTTACAACGCTTCCGCAAATTGTTATGTGCTGATAAGGTGTAGTTTATAAATTGTTCAATTTGTGTTTGAATTTCATTCAATAATTAACAAATAATTTTTCGATTAACGGAAATGCACCAAATAACAATTTTACAAATGATTGGTTACGGAGATAACACCCAAATACAAAATGGAGTAAGTCGCTTGCTTCATGAGAAATTTCCGAATTTGCCACGTATAACCCAAGGCACATAGTAAATAGAGAAGCATTTTCGCGAGTTTGGGCATGTAAGGCAGATTGAAAAACTATACTGATACACTGTGCGAATATGTGAAATTAGATGTGATGCTCGACTTTGAAGAAAATCCACATAACTCGAGTAGGTATGCCTCCACAACATTCAATGTCAGCCATACATCGATTCTAAACATATTGAAACAGAATAAAATGCATCCCTATAAAATGATACCTAGGAGCTCTTGAATATCAATAGGAGAACTTATTTTTGTGAACAAATGATGGACATGTTGTATAACAATATTATCGAATTAGTAGACGTTTTATTTTCTGATGAGTTTACTGTTTCTGTCAACGGCCATGCTAATCGTTAAAATTCCGCTACTGGTCTACCTAAAATACTCAACGGATGAGAGAGGAACACAAGCAATTCCCTCAAAAGATCAATGTTTTGGGCAAGAAATGTTCGAAACCATATCATAGGCTCCTTTTTCATTATGGGCAATTTGAATGGCGATAATTATTTAGCACTACTTCAAAATGATGTCGTTCTAACTTTGGACATTTATATCCTGATCAAGAAAATCCTCAAGTTCCACGGAATACTTTATGGTTCCAACAGGGTGGAGTACCGCCACATTACCAACGCAATACCCGGCAGTGCCTCGACGCAATATTTCCAAATCGGTGGTTAGGAAGGCGAGGAGAGATCGAATGGCCTGCGCGATCCCATGGTCTTAACCAGTTAGACTTGAGAGACTTGTGTACAAAACTAAACTCCTTGATTTGAATGACCTAAAGGATCGAATAACACTCCCGATTAGGTCGATCACTCCTGAGGTGTTGAATAATGTCGGAAACAATTTTTATTTGAGGTTAGGATATTGCCAAGGCGATCGCGGTGAACACTTTGAACATCTACTTCATTAACATTCATAATTTTTGTTGCACGTTTTGGATTACACTTCAGTTTTTGATATTGCACCAAATTTCGCTAATCACTTGATTTTATTTTTTGATTCTTGCAATAAACCTGAAATAGAGAATGACGAGACCTTTCAACGATGTGTCACAATACTTACTATTTGAAATTATTTGGGGTTGTACCTGTCTTTCGAAGGGGGTTGAACGTAGAGTTCGCATTTTTACGAAGAAGAATGACAATTTAAAAATTGAATTTGACGTGTTTCAGGATTTTCCGTAAATATGTGAAGTAGCCAAGATAATTAATTTATTCTATTTGGCTTTTCCACACTGTAGAATGAAAACCATAGTTAATTGTTATATAAAATTAAGAACATAAAAGCTCTGGCCGCTACATGAATATTTAAATGAGATGCTAATCCATAATTGAGGCTTAGACCAGACTGTCTTTAAAATCAGAATTGTGAAAATATTATAAGAACATATAGATACAGAATTTTTTCAAATTTGTTTCCGCACGTTCTGTGGAACAGTGTGCTATCATTTTGCCCAAATGACTGTAACTTTCGATTTTTTGCCGAAAATGGTCTCAACGATTAGGTTGGACTCACTGATGAATAATTTGAGGTCAAATTTGATTCTGCCCGACTGGGCGTTGCCACGATAACTTGAGAACTAAAAGAGAGAGCGACTTGAAATTTTCACAGTGGCATGTCAAATTACGATGGACAAGTTCGTTAATGGGCATAATCGGCATACACGGAAAACGTTGTTTCCGTGTAATAATTTTGTCATCAACCAATACAGATCCGATCGAATTGAAACTTGGTAGCTTGTAGAATACTGACACATGGAAGTCAAATTTTGTGAAAATATTATCACAAGAAATTAAAAAAATATATTAAAAAATGTTATTTATCCACGATAAACTGAGAACGGAAAGAGATAGCAATTGCGCGTATACTCTGGGGAAAATCGCGTTATCATTTTGCCCAAATATCTGTAATTTTCGCCGAAAATGTTCTCGAACGATTGGGTTCGACTCCCTGATGAAAAATTCGGGGCCAAATTAGATTCTGTCAGGCCGGCCAGTCGTCCGTTGCCACGATAACTTGAGAACAGAATGAGATAGAGACTTGAAATTTTCAGGGAAGGTGGCTCATCCCAATACGACGGGCAAGTTCGTTAATGGATATAATCGACCCAGTGGTTTCTGAGTAATAATTTTGTTTTCAACCAATGCAAATCCGATCGAATTGAAACTTGGTGACTAGTTTGTAGAATACCAACATAAGGACGTTTGTAAAATTTTGTGAGAATCAAATCACTAGAAAATTTAAAAAAATATTGTTTATGTCACGATAACCTAAGAACGGAAAGAGATAGCGACTCGAAATTTTCATTATTAAAAGGTTTCTTCCTAGGTTTTATCCCCCAAACGCTGGAAAATATCTAAATTGATTGCTTCTGACAAATATCTTGTGTTTTTCACGCAGAAGCAAATCACAAAATAATTAAGTTTTATTTTATGAATATTTTTCAGAGTTTGGGAGAGAAAACCCAGAAAGAAACCTTTGATTAATTAGTATACCTCCCACAGTATCGTTTAATGATTAGTTGAAATTTCCGAATTATAGGTTGTGCATTTGAGTTTGGTTATAGGTATAATCGGCCGAACGGTTTTGGAGTTATACCCTTCTGAAATTTGGTTGTTATTTCCTCAACATCTCGAAAAATACGAAAGCAATCCAATTCAAACATGGTTATTAGTTGTAGAATGCTAATGCGAAAATTCTTGTGAAATTTCGTGAGGATCGTATCACTAGTAAATTTTAAAAAAATCATTGAATAAAATTCTATATATCAGAAACTAATCGTCCGATACCGCTGAAATTTTGCCAGTGCCTTCAGAACCTAACTCTACTGCCAAGTTCTAAGTTTGAACACGATCGGAGCCTTGTGTGAGTTCAGTAGCTGCATGGTTGACCGTTGCCTCGAACGAAAGGAGATAGGTTCTTGCAATTTTCAGGGTAGGTTGCACATTCGAATGGGAGAGCTAAGTTTTTGGTCATAATCGGTCCATCGGTTTCGGAGTTATACCCACCTGGAATATAATTTCCTCGATAACTCAAAAAATATAGACTCGATCGAATTGAAGCTTGATAACTAGTTGGGAACTAGTTTGCTCTGAGGTACTTTTTCGATAAAACTTACCGTTTTCGAGAAAAATCCAAAAAACCTAAGATTTTGACCTTGGGCCCCGAAGTCCCTAAGCTCACATGGGACTGATGGGGACTTTTGACACTTTATTCCTTGTGGTAAACTTAAGGTCTCTACGAAGATTTGGCTCTGTCGGAATTTTCTTTATTTGATCCCTATTTTGATGTCTAAAATGACCGGACTAGTGTTTCGCCTTGTGAGTAACTGCCATCTTGGGAATAAATATACTTACTTACTTACTATAATTTTTGATAGATTTGAATATTATGTAAATTCTAATAGCGTGTGTGATGAATATGGAGAAGGAGATTATAATATTTAAAACAATTATACAAGGTGAAATGGAGATCAATGAGGAGTATAAAGAAGCCGACATGAACGAGAACATAAGTTATACAGGGTGTCCCAAGTTCGAGTGCCTATTAGACGTTTCTGGAGAACTGGACATATTTGAAATCTGAAAATTGGGAATATGATATCGCTTGAAACTCTCTACGGAGCTAAAATATTTTCGAAGCCCAAGTGATACAGAGAGTGAAAATAAATTTGATGAAAATTTTTTTTTTCAAGTTTTGCATTCCTGGTATGATCAAATATTCAATTCTGAATACATTTCTGTTAAAACCATTGTATTCATTCGAATAGTTTTCAAAATATCGAAAAAAAAACGAGAAAACAGGTCAAATATGTTTAGTCAGTATTATGTTCATTACTCTTATTTTAAACATCCTGAGCGTGAACCGTTTTTACAACATCGAAGAGGAAGAATGTGGAAAGGTCATGCATCTTTTGAATTTCAGAAATATCATCACAGGATGTTTCAAATTTTGTGTAGAAAGTTGTGATCAAAAATTGGTCATAATTTCTGTTTTTCAAATTGGTACCCAAATTTTTTATGACTGCTTTGGATTCTGCGATAAAAACAATGATATATAATTATTTTTCACCGCAGAATCCAACGCAATCATAAAAAAATAGGGTTCTAATTTGAAAAACATAAGTTATGGCCAATTTTTGACCACAATTTTCGACACAAAATTTGAAACACCCTGTGATGATATTTCTGGAATTCAAAAGATGCATAATCTGTCCACATTCTTCCTCTTCGATGTTCTAAAAACGGTTGATGCTCAGGATGTTCAAAATAAGAATAATGAACATAATACTGACTAAACATATTTGACTTTTTTCCGGATTTTTTTCGATATTTTGAAAACTATTCGAATGAATACAATGGTTTTAACAGAAATGTATTCAGCATTGAATACTTGATCATACCAGGAATACAAAACTTGAAAAAAAAATGTTTTCATCAAATTCATTTTCACTCCCTGTATAACCGGAGGTGCTTGGGCTTCTAAAATATTTTAGCTCTGTAGAGAAGTTCAAGTCATACCATAATCCTAATTTTCAGATTCCAAATATGTCCAGTTCTCCAGAAACGTCTAATAGGCACTCGAACTTGGGACACCCTGTATACAATATATGATCGATAGAAATAATTATTATAGAAACAAGTATATTGAGAAGCAGAGCCATATATAGGGCGAGGCAAAGGTGGCACTGGCCACGGGCGCAAGATCCGAAAAACCTATCAAAAAAATTTAAGAAAATTGAAGCGCAATGCAAAATAATTCGAAAGACCACTACATAGCCCAGAGTGAGATGAATTGACGTAATTTCTTCGTTTCAGTCTTCCTCACTTAACTTATTATATTTAATATTGAGGTAAGATTTCAAATAACTAAGTTGAATACCTACTATATTACATTGGTAAGCTCGATAAATGTATAACGGTGTGCAGTAGAGAAAAAAAAAAGCACTGACGTGAAGTCAGTACTCTTTGTCGCGCGTGTTCAGGGTGGCTAATTTGAATTGAATGATGAGTACTTCAAGCTCAGTGAATAGAGCGAGCCAAAGATCTACCCAAAGGATAGTGGACACCAGTCACTATTGGTTCAAAACTTAACAGTGCTGTATCTAAGCTGCCATCAGGATAGAGTAACAAAGTTGGAAAAGAACACTACTGACTCTCCTTAGTCGCACAAGCTCCAAGAAGATTTGTGAGGGTCACTATAATCCTTATCATGTTTATAGCACGCGCGCCAAAGCAGATTGACTTTTTACAGTTTTTATTTCATTGTTAAATCAATCTGCTTTTGCGCGCGTGCTATAAACATGATAAGGATTATAGTGACCCTCCCAAATCTTCTTGGAGCTTGTGCGACTAAGGAGAGTCAGTTGTGTTCTTTTCCAACTTTGTTACTCTATCCTGATGGCAGCTTAGATACAGCACTGTTAATTTTTGAACCAATAGTGACTGGTGTCCACTATCCTTTGGGTAGATCTTCGGCTCGCTCTATTCACTGAGCTTGAAGTACTCATCATTCAATTCAAATTAGCCACCGTGAACACGCGTGCCAAAGAGTACTGACTTCACGTCAGTGCTTTTTTTTTTTTTTTCAACTTCCTTTAACAAATATAGCTATCAATACAGTTTGGCTGTTAGCTTTACCGTAGATGGAAAAAAATTGCGGTTGTGGGACCTCCGTTAGGAACGCAATTGCCTCTTCTCCAAATCCGAACGTATTTTAATATAGATCTACCGAATATAGTTATTTATAAATTCGCCTCAGGGCCACCATACAGACATTTCAACTCGGAAACAACGCTATTTCCCCCAAACTGACTTGTGTCCGTGCACTGAATTGACATGAATATTCTTTTAAAACCTCACAATATCGGCTCATTACTTCCAACATAACCCAAACAACCCAAAACCATTCACTTCTCATCTGCGCAAGCGCAATATACTCGTGGCTGCAAGTCCTCCCAAAATTACACACCTCACAAAAACTCCGATTCTCCAACACTAGTGGTTCAGGAGATATCGCTTCTTGAATCCACGCATGCGCAGACCCTCACCAGGGGATTCTATAGAGGAATAGCATCCGCCGCCCCAAAATCCCAATCCTCTCTGACGAAAGCACCAGCAGTTAAATCACTGATGGTCTGCTCATGCGCATAACGAGAAATGCCCGTAAGGGGTAACATCAATTTCGAAATTAGCCCCAGGGCCACGATACGGACACTTTAACTCGGAAACAACGCTACATCCCCCAATCTGACTTGTCCTTGCACTGAATTGCCATGAATATTCTCACAATATAGGGTCAGCACTCCCAACATAACCCATACAACCCAAAAACAGTCACTTCTCTTCTGCGCATGCGCAATCTACTTGCGGCTGCAAGTCCTCCCAAAATCACACACCTTACAAAAAACTCCGATTCTATAACACTAGTGATTCAGGAGATATCGCCTCTTGAATCCACGCATGCGCAGACCCTCACCAGGGGATTCTGTAGAGGAATAGCATCCGCCACCCCAAAACCCCAATCCTCTCTGACGAAAACTTCAGCAGTTAAATCACTAATGGTCTGCTCATGCGCATAACGAAAAATGCCCGTAAGGGGTAACATCAATTTCAAAATTGGCCCCAGGGCCACGGAATGCACACTTCAACTCGGAAACAACGGTATTTCCCCCAAACTGACTAGTGTCCGAGCACTGAATTGCTATGAATATTCTTTTAAAACCTCACAATATCGACTCAGCACTCCCAACATAACCCATCCAACCCAAAAACAGTCACTTCTCTTCTGCGCATGCTCAATCTACTCGCGGCTAAAAGTCTTTTCAAAATAACACACCTTACAAAAAACTCCGATTCTCCAGCACTAGTGGTTCGGAAGATATCGCATATTTAATCTACGCATGCGCAGACCCTTATCAGGGATCTGGATTCTATGGAGGAATAGCATCCGCCACCCCAAAACCCCAATCCTCTCTGACGAAAACTACAGCAGTTAAATGACTTCTCATCTGCGCAAGCGCACAACGAAAAATGCCCGGAAAGGGCAGCATGAACCTCAAAAAAATAGGTTTCGGCATTTTAAGCAAAGTATTCCGCAAAATAGTAGTAATTTTTTTATTTTTTTCATGTCACGTGATCTTCACGAAATTTTGCAAAAGTGTTTGCATTGGTCTTTTGCATCTAACTACTGAGTTTCAATTTAATCAGATCAGTATTATTCGAGTTATCCTGAAAACAAAATTTTAAAATTTTTGAAATTTTGTTTTGCCACTTTAGGGCCGTCCAATCAAAACAAAACTTCGCAGGCATATAAAGGTCATGATTCTACAATTTGCTGCCAAATTTCAGAAAGATCGAGTGATTGGTTCCGGAAATATTCATTAAAAACGTTTTGACTAAAAACGGCCTTAACTCCGAAACCGCTCAATGGATTGCGCCCGTTAACGAACTTGTCCGAGATATTTACGCTACAAAACTACTCTGCAAATTTCAACGCTCTAAGTCGTTCCGTTCGAGAGTTATCGTTTGAGACCATTTTCGAAAAAAAATTCGAAAAATACAGACATTGTGACGAAATGATAGCACGCTGTTCCTTGCGGAACACGCGCGCAAAAAGTAGATTGTCAGTCATGAGGTAAAGGGGTAAACGGATCAAATTGGTATTCACGTTTTTGCTCGATCCACAATAAAATAACACTAGAGTGAAAAGAGCAATTGAAAGGGTGTCGCAAAGTGAAAAGAACAAATAAATGCATTTATCGGACTTTGTAATTATTGAAATGAAGTATTAAGATAATAGTAGAGTTCAAACAGGGCTCTATCGTGTCACCCCGTGGGACCTTCATTGCTAAAATGTATAGACCACTGGGTATCATTCTCCATACCCTTACAATGTAAATTCAACTGGTCGTCAAAAAATCGTCGTGTGCAGGAAGGGGTGGGGGGAATTTTTCCAAAAATTTACAAAATTTTTTTTTCTGTTCATGGTCATCTATATACGGTGAAAATCACTCACACAAACTTCTGTTGAAATATACGATTCAGAAATATTTTTTATTAATTGTCAAAAAAGTCGGATACAATGATCTTAAATGGAATTCCTTAAGATATAAACGCTTGCCCTGAACACCCATATTAACTATTATGTTCCACTCGGTTTTACTCGAGATCTGTTAGGATTATCGAAAAAATGCTTTATATGAAAGGTCTGCTCCGAAACCCAACTATTCAGATGCTTCTTTCAAAATTACAATAGGTGGAACAGTTTCCTCACAAAATAAGAAATTGTGTTATTAACTCCCATTAACCGAAACCGAACCTGGAGACGCTAGTAAGGCGCAATTTGTAGCGTTAGTCCATGTTAGTGGCGACCTTATGGATTTGAGCTTTGATCTATGCACATAAGGTTCGTTATATCTATCCGACCAACTTTACAGTACTATTCCTGCGTGCCTTCAGAACGTATTTTGAAGATACATATTGTTTAAATTCCTATTTTTTTATATATATGAGAATTTTATTATTATTTATTTGATTTAATTTTGTTAATTCGTTAATAAATATGCAAATATGCGAGTTCAAACTTATATTCATTACTTCATAAATAAATTTTGTGACGTAATATTAACACATTTTTGAAATCATCGTTCATTCTCATTAGTAGTAACAAGATTTCCTGAATCCTAGACCAAAAATCTAGAAAAGAATTAAGAAGGTATATTATTATTATTATTATTATTGATAAGGGGGTTACGTTGCACCGCGACCTTGAGATCTATTGTGCCCCCCAACAGAGCTGTTCTCACCATTACGCCATCTACAGCTCGCCCTCCAGTTCCAGAGTATAAATGAACCTCAATATCTGGGAAGGCTTCAAGGATATTATGTCTTCACTCCTACAAGTTTCCTGTCCAAAGCATTCCTTTCGCTGACTTGCAATGGCGAGGCATTCTGTAACAAGGTGAAGAGGAGTTTCTTCCTCCTCCCCACAGAATCTGCACTCGTCAGTATCTGATAAACCTATTCTCATCAAATGCTTCCTGAGGCGACAGTGTCCTGTGAGGAAGCCAGTGACCAGGTGTAACTTATTCTTGCAGAGATCCAGATACCTTTTGGATCTCACTTCTTTAAAGTTCCTAAGGAACTTTTTGGAATGAACCAAACCTTATATTCATTACTTCATAAATCAATTTTGTGACGTAATATTACCACATTTTTGAAATCCTCATTCATTCTCATTAGTAGTAACAAGATTTTCTGAATCCTAGACCAAAAATCTGGAAAAGAATTAAGAAGGTATATAGTTGGTATCTATGATATTTAGGGCCTAAAAATTTCTTACATGTCATGATTCATCTAATTCAACTATCACTATCACATGAAGAATCATCAAGGGAAGGAAGATTTGAAAAATTTGAAGTACTCGTATTTGCACATGTTTTTGGGCCATACATTTGCAGGAGCCAATACACGGAATTTGTTTTCTTTTACAGGAACACATTGATCCTGTGCAATCTGAAATGAGAATTTCCATTTCATAAAGAATATTTACGGATCTGATATTCGAAATAATATTTACCTTTCCTACAACTGCAGTTGCTAAGGATAGATGTTTCCTTAGGTAGGATTGGCATCGTCGTTAATTTTGGCAGAAGTTTTCCATTTTCTACATACCACCCACTAAATATAGGATCCGGTAAAGATGGTCATGGTACATTACTATTGATCCAAATTTTTGTTTGGTAATGGACTCGAAGGCTGTGTTGTCTCAAACTATCCAATGTTGGAGGTAATTTACTTATGGATCTTGAAGAAGCTATAATATTCCCCTGAGCCTGTTGATACATTTCACATTTTCGTTTGTCGTATACAGATGGATTTCAAATTCAACAATATCATTGAATACTTATTCTCCCAAATTCTCAAAATCTTGAAAGTTCACTCTGCAGTATCTGCTCAGAATCTTCATCAATTTTCATTATTTTTTTACCTTCTTCGACATTTTGACCGAATGAAGATGCAAAGATGAGCGTAATGTGACTAACTTCATACCAATAATGTTGTAACTCAAGAACCATTCATCCATTCTATAGTACTATTTTCAGTTTATCCCACTGTTCCTCCTGCAGCTTTGAAATTTTTGTTGATATGCTCTAGCGCCTGATCTACAGAAAGTTGGTTAAAATTCCCAATCAAACATTTAATGACTAAATTCCTATTTTTGAATTCATCATGTACTTCCGGTGCCATGTTTGAAAGTATTCAATGATATTGTTGAATTTGTAATCTGTCTGTATACGACAAACGAAAATGTGAAATGTATCAACAGGCTCAGGGGAATATTATAGCTTCTTCAAGATCCATAAGTAAATTACCTCCAACATTGGATAGTTTGAGACAACACAGCCTTCGAGTCCATTACCAAACAAAAATTTGGATCAATAGTAATGTACCATGACCATCTTTACCGGATCCTATATTTAGTGGGTGGTATGTAGAAAATGGAAAACTTCTGCCAAAATTAACGACGATGCCAATCCTACCTAAGGAAACATCTATCCTTAGCAACTGCAGTTGTAGGAAAGGTAAATATTATTTCGAATATCAGATCCGTAAATATTCTTTATGAAATGGAAATTCTCATTTCAGATTGCACAGGATCAATGTGTTCCTGTAAAAGAAAACAAATTCCGTGTATTGGCTCCTGCAAATGTATGGCCCAAAAAACATGTGCAAATACGAGTACTTCAAATTTTTCAAATCTTCCTTCCCTTGATGATTCTTCATGTGATAGTGATAGTTGAATTAGATGAATCATGACATGTAAGAAATTTTTAGGCCCTAAATATCATAGATACCAACTATATACCTTCTTAATTCTTTTCTAGATTTTTGGTCTAGGATTCAGGAAATCTTGTTACTACTAATGAGAATGAACGATGATTTCAAAAATGTGTTAATATTACGTCACAAAATTGATTTATGAAGTAATGAATATAAGTTTGAACTCGCATATTTACATATTTATTAACGAATTAACAAAATTAAATCAAATATATATGAATTATCTGTAAAATTCTCATATACATAAAAAATTAGGAATTTAAACAATATCTTCAAAATGATGATTCTTCATCTGATAGTGATAGTTGAATTAGATGAATCATGACATGTAAGAAATTTTTAGACCCTTAATATCATAGATACCAACTATATACCTTCTTAATTCTTTTCCAGATTTTTGGTCTAGGATTCAGAAAATCTTGTTACTACTAATGAGAATGAATGAGGATTTCAAAAATGTGGTAATATTACGTCACAAAATTGATTTATGAAGTAATGAATATAAGTTTGAACTCGCATATTTGCATATTTATTAACGAATTAACAAAATTAAATCAAATATATATGAATTATATGTAAAATTCTCATATATATAAAAAATTAGGAATTTAAACGATATCTTCAAAATGCGTTCTGAAGGCACGCAGGAATAGTACTGTAAAGTTGGTCGGATAGATATAACGAACCTTATGTGCATAGATCAAAGCTCAAATCCATAAGGTCGCCACTAACATGGAGTAACGCTACAAATTGCGCCTTACTAGCGTCTCCAGGTTCTGTTTCGGTTAATGGGAGTTAATAACACAATTTCTTATTTTGTGAGGAAACTATTCTACCTATTGTAATTTTGAAAGAAGCATCTGAATCGTTGGTTTTCGGAGCAGACCTTTCATATAAAGCATTTTTTCGATAATCCTAACAGATCTCGAGTAAAACGGAGTGGAACATAAAAGTTAATATGGGTGTTCAGGGCAAGCGTTTATATCTTAAGGAATTCCATTTAAGAGCATTGTATCCGACTTTTTTGACAATTAATAAAAAATATTTCTGAATCGTATATTTCAACAGAAGTTTGTGTGAGTGATGTTAACCGTATATAGATGACCATGAACAGAAAAAAATTTTTTGTCAATTTTTGGAAAAATTCCCCCCACCCCTTCCTGCACACGACGATTTTTTGACGACCAGTTGAATTTACATTGTAAGGGTATGAAGAATGATACCCAGTGGTCTATACATTTCAGCAATGAAGGTCCCACGAAAATCTGTTTTAGAGCTCTTTTCATGCCTTGTGAACTCTACTATAAGGGTTTCGCGCCATTGAGAGGGGTTGATAGCAAAGTTGAAAAATATTTTTTTCGGACCAATTTATTGGAAAATAGAATTTGATTGCATAAGAAATTCTATGCTCAATGAAAAATTAAACCATGATTTTAATTTTTGTTTTATTTGAATAAGTCTCTTCAAAGAGTTGTTAGAGATGAAAAACTTATTAGATAAACCGACTTAAATAAAACAGAAAAATAATATCATGGATTAATTGAGTATTGAATTATTTATGCAAACAGAAATTATAATTTTTTTACCAACAAATATTCGTTTGAAGAAAAAAAACATACAATTTTGCTGTTATTCCTCCATCGTTCACATAACCTTAGGCTTAAATCTTTGACGAATAGAGCTTCCAGAGCGAAGCCACGTTTTTTTAATTCTTTGCGCAGGTTGCTTTCACACCTCAATCGAAAATAGAAGTTCGTATTTCCAAGGCTTATAGAATATTATTTGTACGCTTAGTTTGCAGTATTGATAATTTTTTGTTTAAAAAATATATATTCTTTTAGATATGCTTATTTACTACATAAATGAAAATATTTTGGTTAGTTTTTTCAGAATTTGTTTTATTTTTATACATTTTATTTGTGTATTTCAATGTTATTAATGAAATACATAAATATCCATAATATTGGGTATTATTTTAAAACTGTAACGAAAACATATGACTAAAATTAACCATCGTAAATTCGATTAAGAGTGTCCAAATCAGGAGAATGGACAATAGAACATACGCGCAAAACCTGCTGACTTCACGTCAGTGCTTCAACCCATTTTTTTTCGTAATTTTAAAAGAAAATTCTAGGAGTACGGTTCCAACAAAATTTTACACATATCTTTATATCGATATTGTAGAGCTAGTAACCAAGCTTCAATTCGATCGAGTCTATATTTTTGAGTTATCGAGAAAAAAATATCCCTGGTGGGTATAAATCCGAAACCGTTGGAGCGATTATGCCCAAAAACAAACTCCTCTCTCGAATTCAGATGCGCAACCTACCCTGCAAATTGCAAGTCCCTATCTCCTTTCGTTCGAAAGTTATCGAGGCAATAGTCACCCACCCAGCTACTGAACTCACCCAAGTAAGCTTGGATCTCCAACAATATAGATCCCATCGTGTTCAAACTTAGAACTTGGCAGTACAATTAGGTTCTGAAGGCTCTCAGCGAGATCGGACGAATAGTTTATGATATATAGAATTTTTTTCAATGATATTTAATGATTTTTTCTAGTGATACGATCCTCACAAAATTTCGCAAGAATTTTCGCGTTGGCATTCTACAACTAATAACCATGTTTGAATTAGATTGGTTTTTATTTTTCGACTTGTTGAGGAAATTACAACCGAAATTTGGATGGATATAACTCAAAAACCGTTAGACCGATTATGCGTACAGACAAAATCAAATGTCGCATTCAGATGCACAACCTAACTTGACAATTCCAAGTCACTATCTCTTTCCGTTCTCGGGTTATCGTGACATAAATAATATTTCTTAATAATTTTTTTTCTAATTTTCTAGTTATACGATTTTCACAAAATTCAACAAACCTCCTAAGGTTTGTATTCTACAACTACTCACCAAATCTAAATTTGATCGGATTTGTATTGGTTGAAAACAAAATTATTACTCGGAGACCATTAAGCTCATTAACGAACCATTATGCCCATTAACGAACTTGTCCGTCGTATTGGGATGCGCCACCCACCCTGAAAATCTCAAGTCACTATCTGATTCCGTTCTCAAGTGATCGTGGCAACGATAGGGCTGGCCGGACTTAATCAAATTTGACCTCGAATTCTTCATCAGGGAGTCGAACCCGATCGTTTGAGACCATTGTCGGCAAAAAAATCGAAAATTACAGACAATTGGGAGAAATGATAACGCGATGTTCCCCAGAACATACGCGCAAAAATACTATAAGAAAATATAACGCATGAAAATAAATATACGCAAATGAGGGGCGCTGCCTTACATATTGCCAGAGGCGCAATAGCACCTAGATACGGCTCTGTTGAGAAGTATGAATATGAAGCAATAATTGATGGAGATTCGATTAAGAGTGTCCCATACAGGAGATTGGACAAGAGAACATACGCGCAAAAGCTTCTGACTTCACGTCAGTGCTTGAACCAATTTTTTTTTTTTTCAAAAACTTTCTGATGCTACGATCCTCACGAAATTTTGCAAGAATTTTCGCGTCGGTATTCTACAACTAATAACTATGTTTGAATTGGATCGTATTTGTATTTTTTGAGTTATTGAGGAAATAACAACCAAATTTCAGATTGATATAACTCCGAAACCATATGGCCGGTTATGCTGGTTAACGAACTTAGATGACCCATTCAAATGCGCAATCTACCCTGAAAACTGCAAGTCGCTATTTCTTTCCGTTCTCAAGGAATCATGAGATACATAATATTTTTTCGTAATTTTTTAAAAATAATCTAGTGGTGCGGTCCTCACAAAATTTTACACACGTCTACATGTCGATTTTCTACCACTAGTTACCAAGCTTCAATACGATCGAGTCCATATTTTTTGAGTTACCGAGGAAATAACATTCCAGATGGACAACTACGAAACCGTTGGTCCGATTATGGCCAACAGCGAAATGATCTCTCCCATTCAGATGTGCAACCTATCCTGAAAATTGCAAGTCCCTATATCCTTTCGTTCGAAAGTTATCGAGACAACGCTCACCCATCCAGCTACTGAACTCACACAAGGCTGCTCGGATCTTCGACAATATAGATCCGATCATGTTCAAACTTGAAACTTGGTAATAGAGTTAGGTTTTGAAAGCTCTCGCAAAATTTCAGCGATGTCGGACGAATAGTTTGTGATATATTGAATTTTCTAGTGATTCGATCCTCACTTATAACCATGTTTGAATTTGATCGGTTTTGTATTTTTCGAGTTATTGAGAAAATAACAACCAAATTTTAGATGGGTGTAACTCCAAAACCCTTGTGCCGATAATGCCTATAAACAAACTCAAATGTAGCATTCAGATTCACAACCTAACCTGAAAATTTCAAGTCGCTATCTCTTTTTGTTCTCAAGTTATCGTTATAACGGCCGGCCGGACAGAATCAAATTTGACCTCGAAGTCTTCATCAGGGAGTCGAACCCAATCGTTTGAGACCATTTTCGGCGAAAAATTCGAAAATTACAGACATTTGGGCAAAATTATTTATTGTATTTTACTGTATACTATTAAATTTGGGCAGAATAATAACGCGATGTTCCCTTGAATTACGCGCAAAAAAGTTCTCCTCACAAGCATTAAAATGTGTCGTAGAATTAAAAAATTGGTTCAAGCACTGACGTGAAGTCAGAAGCTTTTGAGCGTATGTTCTATTGTCCATTCTTCTGTATTGGACACCCTTAATCGAATTTACCATGGTTAATTATGTTGTCCATTCTCCTGTATTGGACACTCTTAATTCGAATTTACCATGGTAAATTCGAATAGAACATACGCGCAAAAGCTTCTGACTTCACGTCAGTGCTTGAACCAATTTTTTTTTCGTGATTTTTTTTACATTTTCTAGGGGTGCGGTTCTAAAAATTTTTTTTTTCGTCATTTTTTTCAAACTTTCTAGGGGTACGGTTCTCACAGAATTTTAAACACGTCTTTATGCTGATTTTCTACTACTAATTACCAAGCTTCAATCGAATATTTATTTTTTGAGTTATCAAGGAAATAATATTCCATGTGGATATAACTTGGAAACCATTAAACCGATTATGCCCAAAAACGAACTCAACTCTCTCTTTCGGATACGCAACCTACCCTGAAAATTGCATGACCTTATCTTCTTTCGTTCGAAAGTTATCTAGGCAACGGTCACCCATCTACTGAACTCACACAAGAATGCTCGAATCTCCAACAATATTCAACCGATCGTGTTAAAACTTGAAACTTGGCAGTAGAGTTAGGTTATGAACGCTCTTGCAAAATTTCAGCAATTTCAAACGAGTAGTTACTGATATATAGAATATATTTTTTTTTTCAATGATTTATTAAAAATTTTCTACGAATGCTATCCTCACCAAATTTTGCAAACATTTTTGCGTTGGCATTCTACAACTAATAACCAAGTTTGAATTCAATCGGTTCAGTATTTTTTGAGTTAATGAGGAACAAAAAACCACCAAATTTCAGAAAATTTCAGATGGCTATAACTCTAAAACCGTTTGGCCGATTATGCTCATAAACAAACTCAAATGTCGCATTCAGATGCACAACCTAACCTGAAATTTTCAAGCCGCTATCTCTTTCCGTTCTCAGGTTATCGTGACAACAAAAATATTTTTTAATAATTTTTTTAAAATTTTCTAGCCATACGATTCGCCCAAAATTTCACTAACGTGCTTAGGTCCATATTCTACATCTACTCACCAAGTTTCAATTCGATCGGATTTATATTGGTTGAAAACAAAATTATTACTCGGAAACCACTGGGCCGATTATGCCCATTAACGAACTTGTCCGTCGTATTGCGATACGCCATCCACCCTGAAAATTTCAAGTCGCTAGCTCTTTTCGTTCTCAAATTATCGTGGCAACGGACGGCCGGACGGACAGAATCAAATTTGACCTCGAATTCTTCATTGGGGAGTCGAACTGAATCGTTTGAGACCAATCTCGTCAAAAAATTCGAAAGTTACAGACATTTGGGCAAAACTATAACGCGATGTTCCCCAGAACATACGCGCAGAAATGACAAAGTATACAGGGCATCACATTGAAAATTTTGAAGTTCTGAGATGACTAGCCGTTTTTGGAACACCTATACTTTTTAATATCTTGAAAATATGGAGACTACGGTCCTATATGGACCCTCGCAAGGGAAAAAATTTCAATATTGTAATGGGAAGCTGGAAAACGCCGACCTGTATGTAGTGCTCTACCCCGTTATCGAAAATGTTGTTTATCTTTGTAACTGCTTGATCCCCAAGTGTCAACGATACATCAACTGAAAAGTCAAAGATCACAGTTTTGGAATATAATTTATTATTAGTACGTAGCCGTGGAAAAAATCATTCGTTTTCAAAAGTACTCCCACCCCTTACCATTTGTTTAAGTGGAGGTTTCAAAAACTTATTTCGCCAGGGTTTCAAAGTACTCGAGCTGCTTACTCAAACCGTCAAATTTCATTGCTCTTTATCAACTGGCCTCTTGAATATTGACATAATAAGGAAACTCACCCATGGCTTAACCATCCATAACTTCCACCAGAAGACCCGGAGGGCAGTTTTACAACAGGAAGTGTGACACCCTAATGGTACCTCCTTGGCCGTGTCGGTGTGGCGGCCTCAGATCCTGTATACAAAACAAAGGACCTCAGGTGATTGAAATCCCTCGAGATGAGTCCACCTAAATGACATCAGTTTATGGTTTCCTTATGTCTTATTCTTCCCCGGAGTATATGCATTGAAACTCCACATAAACTTTGCACCTATTTGCTCTCTCTCCCAATCTCGCATCCATCTTGACGCAGCACTCAGGGTAGAATAATAACCTTGCAACCAGCTTGTATTTCTCCGGAAATGATCTCCAGGTGCGGGAGAATCACCATCGATAAAAGAACGAAATTCGCTGCAGCGAAGAGGAAATCTAGATTACTCACCCAAAATGAAGTTACATCGATGTTTCCTGTAGTTGAGGATAGCGTTAAAAGAAGACCTGAACAAGGCCATCCTTATAAATGAGAAACGGAACAGCATCGTTATCGTACCAGAGATTTCTATTCTTGTCAGTCTCGGGTTGAAGTTCATAGGCGTACAACTTTGTGGGCTTTCATTAATCACTAGAAAATTGTAGGCCCCTTCCTTTTCCCTCAATTATATATGGTGAGGTTTGTTGAAAAAATATCGGCATTTTCAGAAATGTTCAGAAAGACAATATAAAATTATGAAAGGACGTTCGCGGGGTCAGGAGTTTTAAGGTAGTACCGTACACTACTGAGATTTATGATTATTACAGATCAACTGGCTTTTACATTAATTTCAACCATAGATACCTCGCTTCAAATAAAACACTATTTGGCGTGCTCTTCTATGCCTATCAATTCGTCCAAATGACTGTAATTTTCGAATATTTGACCTAGAATGGTCTTAAGGGATTAGTTTTGACTCCCTGATCAAGAATCCGAGGTCAGAATTGATTCAGTCCGGCCGGCCGTCCGGCCGTCAGCACGATTACGCTCGAACGCAATGAATTTTCAGGGTAGATCTGGAGTCCAAATGCGCCGGCTAAGTTCGTTAATGGGCAAAATCCACCTAGTGGTTTCAGAGTTATAGCCGTTTGCAATTTCGTTTTCCCAATAACTCGAAAAATACCAATCTGATCGATTTAAAGCACGGTTATTAATTCAATCATCATTTAATCATCTCAGAAACTATCCAACAGATATCGTTGAAATACTACGAGAGCCTTCAAAACCTTATTTTACAGTAAAGTTCTAGATCTATATTGGTGAAGATATTACATATTACCGAAATATTCCAACGATGGGGGTGTACTGGTCCACTATTTTCAAATTTGACCATACAATTTGTCAACAGTTTTTGATTTTTGACGTGGCACTAAATTATTTCATATTATATATATTTTGTGCTCTCCATTGATCGTATATAGATGCATAGAATACATGGTGAAGACACTCTTTGACATATTTTCGGCCGATTTGCGGTCCAAATACTGTCAAAATACAAGGATTTTGTTTTACTTCAATTTTCGCCGATAGATGCCGGCAGTAGAAATTTTATGGACAAAATTACCGACATGTCAGATTAAATTTGAATCTTTGCTTATTCCAGTTTCTTGTGGAAAGTCGTTTGCCGCGCCGAAAGTAAGTCAAATGTTTGCTGTGTGAACTCTGAACGAGTATCCAGAACCATTTTAATCAAATACTATTTTCATTTCGAAAATATTTCGTTTTTATGCGAATATATTTTTTTAACAATAATTGTATATTCTTACCGGATCAGGGGCAGATTTCTAGTATCAAGATAGTTATTAATTTTAATATTAATAATATTGAAAGATCGCTGATACCGTTAATTGTTAATAAATCAACATAGGAGAACGTAAGACTTGTTGATTTACTATAATCTTGCCGGTTGATGAACATAAACTGTTTTAACAGTTGAAATTAAGATATAACCCTATTGATTAATAATTATATTCATTATACAATTAAGTTATATATTGAGAAGTAATGAAATGCCATGTTATGAAAACTAACAATATTATTTGTGAACGATGAAAGGACTAGCAGAGAACAAAGTTCAGAGCAACCACACAGTGTGATTTCATCAATTTGAATAGCTTTCCTAAGGCGTCAATCTTTTTGGCGCTCTTATACTATAATATTATTTGTTTCAAGGATATTGTTAAACGACAAGAATGGCAACTGGCTTGTGCTAGAGGTAGGGTATCGAAAATTAGAACATTTGTTTGTTCAAAATATTTTTCTAGCGAATATATGTATATTGAATAAAAGATTGAAACGTAGTACCTACACTACCCTCTATTTGGTTAGTTTATCAATTTAATGAATCATTTTTCGATATTTCATCAGTATATACTTAGTTCTGAATAATAGCTATCGAATTAAATATCTATATTCAGCAATCTAATTGCTGAGAACATGAAAAGTTGTCAAGGGGTATTGGGTGACTGAAAAAATGCTGTATACATGAGAATGTTTTGATGAAATTTCAAATTATACATATAATATAATAAGTAAAATGCTCAATTTAAAAGAGCCTTACATAATAAAGGAATTACTACATTTGAATAATAATATGATATCGAAAGATATTGTATGTAGAGGTATTACAGAAAATTCTGTATCATTCAATGTATTTCAAAATACATAAATTAAATGCCTGTACTCTAATGACGTTGGATGTGATCTTTCGTAATGGAAAAATAATGATTTCACAGATTTCTTCATTTACAGTTCCATTCAAAATGTTCCAAAGAAACTCCTTTACTGATAAATCCCTTATTTGACCTCATTATGTCTTGGCAAGATGAAATTTCTGTTCCAAACCAATGTGGTTTACATATTATCTCCGAACAGATATCTGATTAATCAAAAAATGGATTGATTTTTCAATAAACTGCTTCATTATATTCTTTTAATTTGAATTTACGAACTAGCAACGGTGAATAGTGAACTTTGTCGCTTGTCAGTTTTCATTTATTCGCTTGTCAGAATCTTCGAAATCGACCCTATCGTTAATAAAGTGAAGTAGTACATAAAGTACGTGATTTGACAGTTCTTGGTCCGTTTTTCGGCCGAAAATTTTAGCAGGAATTAGTAGGGAGTGTCCACACCTTGTTATTCTATGCATCTTGGATCGTATGTATGTCTCTCATGAATGGCATGTTCGTCTTTGATCTTCACAAAAACATATTAAATGTGTCTGACAATCGGCCAAGTTAATCTGGGAAGATCCAATTCAATTCTGTTTAAAAAATGATTTAAATCGAAACCGAATGCCTATCGCGGGTTTAGATGAGTTAAATATGGTACAAATGGACCTATTTTAAAGAATATAGGGATTACCTCGGCTGTGTTCCAGTTAAATAATTTAACCCAGAAGTCTGAGAGAAAAAGGTTTGTTGTGATCAGGTTTTTGCAATTGAGAGAAGGGGATTATGAATATATTTACGTTTCAGCAGTAACGAACTTACTTATCAAGGAAAATTAGTATAGTGACTTAGTAGAGAAAATGTTCATCACTTTCGTTTCAGACTAAACATTTGCTGTCCGAAGATTTTCAAACACACAACCCAGTAAAAATAATGCTAATAGTACAAATCATATTGATTTTAAATAGAAAATAATTTGAAAATTGAAAGAATTTGGACAATTTTTAAATCATGGAATAAACAGGATCTGTAGGACTACCATGCTACACGTGTCCAGGCTTCCTTACCTATGCAACTGGATTGTTTGATACCTCATCAATTGAATTTTTATTCTAAAAAGCGCTTCATAAATGAACAACATGATTTTTCTCTGAATAAGTCATACCAACACAAAAAAACATAGCAGAGTCAAGAAATCCTCCCTCTTAAATGAAAATCTGCAGTCGTCTATATATTTCATATTCTTGTTACTTAGCACAACGATATGTTATGATTTTTGATTGGGCCAACTTGGTTGGATCTGGCTCGCGTTCGAATATTAACTCCGTGGAGTATTATTTACTAAATTGCGTTCGAATACCGAAAAGTTGTGTATATTCCACTCTATGTCTGTCGTTCGAAAATGTCAGAGTATTTGACTCCGAGTTAACTCTCGTAACTCTACAAAATAGCTGGGTTTATTTTACTCCACTCAAAATTGACATAACTCATGGCCCATGGGACGAAAAATCTCTTATCTGTGGCCCACTGTTTTGTGAAGAGTGGGTATATTTTATGTTCTGCGAGTACTCAAGTTGAGGTAATTCGTTAGTTTTAATACTGCTCACAATAATATTTATTATTAGAGTTGCGTGTATTTGAAGTAAATAATATTAATAATAGGTTCTTTCTTAATACCAACATAATGTATTCCGATATTGGCACCTTCTATCACACGAACTCCAAACGGAAACCGGAACATGAAGGGTAGTAATTTCATCAAACTTCCAAAACTGTACTCGATGTAGTTAATATTCGAACGCAACCCAGCTAGTTAAATTTATTTCTTTGCGTGAACTGTGATTTACGAGCACCGACACTAGTGGATGACAAAAATAACTCTTGTTCCGCCGTCTAAGGTTAAGAATTGCGGCATATAGAGTTCAATAGCAACATTGCTCCACTTAAGTAACATACAGGGTGTCCCCCTACCGTGAAAAAGTTCATGTGGGGTTACATAGAAGACAAAGTGTATGCGACTCCAGTACCACTAAAGAAAATTTAAAAGTTCGAATAATGGAAGCTTTCCGAAGTATTTCCATTGATGTATTGCAGAATGTTCTCGTTTAAATTTTTATGTTCATTAGGTATGTTAATTTTTCGAATGTAATGAGGATGTTATTAATTTTTTCTGATTATTTTATTCACAGAAGACTTTCACAAAACTCATCGTCTAGAAATTTTTCTAACAGAGGTTTGTGGATTTTCGACGACCTCCAACAATACCGTCATTTCATTCTCTTCAGAAAGTGCTGTTTTTATCTTCGTCCGTTTCTCATATGTTATATTTCAAATTGATGCAATGAATTTTCTGAAGTATCTACTTGAGTTCTTAATTATAATTTAAATATCAAAAGCACGGCCACCTAGTGAATAGGCTTGAAATGCTTTGAAAATTCCTTGTAACAATGAAAATGAGATAACTCAAAAAGTATGAATCTTAGAGTGTAGGTGTGAGAGGGAATATTTGAGGGCCAAAAGAGCTCTATTGAAACGTCGAATAAAATATAGGGCAAGCCATTAGAAAAAATGAAATTTTGATTCCCTGAAATTGCTCAACTTTCAGACCCTGGCAATAGAAATCCATAGAAGGAAATCGAATTCTTGGATATCATAAGTCTGGGAACATTCTTTGTGATCTCATTTGTTGAAAAAATTCTTGGTAAATAGGAATGTTGAAGTTCGAACCACTTTGAGAATGAAGTCAAAATTTTTGGTGAAATTTTACATTTTTCGTAATATCTTGGCAACGCTGCATAATTTTGAAAAAATTGTGCCTTCGTTAAATACAGAATCTCAATTTGTTCCTAAGTGCTGCATAATATTCATACGTTTCCATGAGAAAACCCCGAATTGGTTGTCGAACCGCTTCACAGGGACACCCTATATAATTGAAACTATTTTAGGCTGATTCACCAGTGGAAGAGTAACAACTATTGCTAACAATTTTTTTTCGTAGCTATCATCAGTAAGGCCACCCTGTATAACCAGGCATGTTTTGTGTATAGGATCAGCACAAACTGTTCAAGCGATGACTATAATATGGGTTTTAATATTAATTATCAAAGTTTCAAAAAAAGAAAAATATATTTTTAATGGAGATGACTTGTTTAATTCATGATGATTGCAGTTTCAAAACAATATGTATTCAATAAGAAGAATGAATTTATTATTTGAAGAAATAATCAATATTAAAGGTAAAAATATTCCCCTCAATATTTAATATTTCAGCTTATTTTACAATCGACTAGTCCAGAGCGTTCCTGCCAATAGGGTCCTTCATAAATGGCTTCGTATAATTAATATACTTATGCATATATTTCACAAGTCAAATAGACCCCAGGGGGTTCATTGATCTGCGGAGAAAGCAAGAGCAGACGCGTTTCTGGCTTCTTGGCCTTCATCAGTACTCTGTAGCTTCTCAACAAATTCAACTAAACTGACCCAGGTTAAGCCTCTCAGAGCCGATCATACCTAATCGCCCACGCCACCTGTGAGACAAAACACTTGTGAAATATATGCATAAGTATATCAATTATACGAAGCCATTTATGAAGCACCCTATTGGCAGGAACGCTCTGGACTAGTTGATTTATTAACAACGGTATCGCCATTTTTCATTATTATTTTTGAAAACGCTAAACAGCGTTCATGGACATTGGGAAGATACTGTCTGAGCTCTGCGGGACTCGTTTCTCGATTAATATCGAGTGAATGGTGGCATATGATTTCACGCTTCAAATATTCACTGGGGGGGAGAGGCTGATTTCCGTGTTTTGTCTAATAGGTGGCGTGGGCGATTAGGCTCTGAGAGGCTTAACCCGGGTCAGTTTAGTTGAATTTGTTGAGAGGCTACAGAGTACTGATGAGGCCAATAGGCCAGAAACGCGTCTGCTCTTGCTTTCTCCGCAGATCAATGAACCCCCTGGGGTCTATTTGACTTGTGAAATATATGCATAAGTATATTAATTATACGAAGCCATTTATGAAGGACCCTATTGGCAGGAACGCTCTGGACTAGTTGATTTATTAACAACGGTATCGCCATTTTTCATTATTATTATGCTTATTTTACGGACAATTTCTAGATTCAAACTCGATCGGATCTATATTACTGGAAATAATGGGAAGATATTATATTTGTTTCTGGAGCTAAGCGGCTTTAGGCGAGTTCAGTACCTGGAAGGATAACAGCTCTGGCTATAAATTTGGACAGCGCGCCAAAGCTCCAGTCTACAGGGCTTTCTCACTTTTTTTCATTAACCATTTTTCCAGATTTGGCTCAGGTAATAAGCTATAAGCGTTTAAAGATTTCACATTGTGCTAATACACTCCTGTACATTGCTTCCATTTCTAACACATAACAGTCAATGGATAATATCTAGAAAACGGTGCATTTTACGGGAAATAATTGAAGAACAATTTAATTTTCTAAAATAATTGAAGATTCTGATAATGACTTAAGATAACTTTTATCTGCTCAACTTATAAAGAAATGTGCGAAAGAAAACTTTTAGATTTCTGATATTTAAAAATTTAGTAAAAAAAATTGGTTCAACCACTGACGTGAAGTCAGGAGCTTTTGCACGTATGTTCTGTTGTCCATTCTCCTGTATTGGACACTCTTAATCGAATTTACCGTGGTAAATTATATTGTCCATTCTCCTGTACTGGCCACTTTTAATTCGAATTTACTATGGTAAATTCGAATTAAGTGTCCAATACGAGGAGAATGGACAATAGAACATACGCGCAAATAGCAAATAGTAATGTAAAATTGTATACACGTCTTTAAATCGATATTCTACAACTAGATACCAAATTCAATTCGATCGAGTCTATATGTTTTGAGTTATCGAGGAAATAATATTCCAGGTGGGTGTAACTCTGAAAACGTTGGACCGATTATGCCCATAATCAAACTTAACACTCTCATTCGGATACGCAACATACCCATCTCCAACAATATATATCCGATCAGGTTCAAACTTCAAACTTGGCAGTAGAGTTAGGTTTTGAAGGCTCTCGCAAAATTTAAGCGATGTCGTACGAATAGTTACTGATATATATAATTTTTTTCAATAATTTTCAATGATATTTTAAAAATTCTCTACTAATACAATCCTCGCGGAATTTTGTAAAAACTTTTCGCGTTGGCATTATACAACTAATAACCATGTTTGAATCCAATCGGTTTTGTATTTTTCGAGTTACTGAGGAAATAACAACCAAATTTCAGATGGTCTAAACTCCGAAATGTTTGGCTGATTATGCCTACAAACGAACTGAAATGTTGTATTCAGATGCACAACCTAACGTGGAAACTTCAAGTCTTTCCGTTCTCAGGTTATCGTGACATAAATAATATTCTTCAAGAATTTTTAAAAAAATAACAAGTGATGCGATTCTGACTAAATTGCACGAACGTGCTTAGGTTTACATTCTACAACTATTCATAAATTTTCAATTCGATCGGATTTATATTGGTTGAAAATAAAATTATTCGGAAACCGTTGGGCCGATTATGCCCATTAACGAACTTGTCCGTCATATTGGAATGTGCTACCTACCCTGAAAATTTCAAGTCGCTATCTCATTCCGTTCTCAAGTTATCGTGGCAACGGAAGGGCGGACATAATCAAATTTGTCCTCGAATTCTTCATCAGGTAGTCCAACTCAATCGTTTCAAAAAATTCGAAAATTACAGACATTTGGGCAAATTGATAACGCGATGTTCCCCAGAACATACGCGCAAAAATGGATACTTTTCACTTTTTGACTACCTTAAGTTTTGTGGAGCAGTAAATTAGCATTAACACGATGTTTATTGATCATTATTAATATGCGCCTTTAATGTTCTACCGTGACAAAGAGTAATAGGAAAAGACACAGTTGAAAAATGTTAACCCTCATAACAGTTTATCGCTTGTATTCGGCAGCTGGTGAAAAAAGTTTTCCCATTTCTGAACTGGAGGTTTGTGTGCGTGGTTTAGCATGACTATCAAACTTTCTAGCCACAAACCGCAACCTGACGGTGGTTACACGAGTGGGCTAACCAAATCCTCCTACACTTTATCTCGACAGACCAGCTCGGCTTTCAACAGGTCCGGCAGTTGATTATTTCATAATTCTACTGTCCCCGTCCAACCAGATGCATTACTTCGCTTTTGACGGGCTTATAGCATATTTGATCAAAAGACTTTCTACGGTAGAGTTGTGGCGGAAAATGGAAGTTCACTGAAGGGTGGCCCTCATCTCACAAATCAGACCGAACTGTCAAATTCATTCTACCAGGGATTCGTTACATCAAGAAATCAAAATTTCAAATGGGTCCAATGAACATTCGAACGAAGCTTTTCAAGTTTAATCTCGACCTTATCGAAGAGAAGAACATAACGAGAATAATTCTCTTATTTTCACTGATGAATAATCCTGTGTCAAATCTAATTATATCCGTCCGGCCGTCCGTGAGCACGATAACTCCCGAACTAATGAGGGTTCAAATTTCCAGGGTATGTATGGGGTATCGATATCACGGCTGAGTTCGTTAATAGGCGAAATTCACAAAGTGGTTTCGGAATTATGGCCATTTTTAGTTGAAGCATTTTTTTTTAATATTTCTGAAACTACTCATTTGATCTATCTGAAATTTACCATGATATTGTATATATACAATAAAATACAACATTATTGGTCACCTAAATGCCAAAATTAGACTCAATCCAATATTTGGTTTCGGAATTTCAAGCGACATATTCCGCGAAATACTTCAACATTTTTTAAATGATTTCTAGTCATGCCATCCTCACAAAATTTTGTAAAGGTCATGACCTTTACATGCATGCCAAGATTTGTATTGATCTGAATTGGAACAAAAATGCATGACATGAAAATTTTGTTTTCACAATAACTCGAAAAATACTGAAATGATTGAAATGAAACTCGGTAGTTCAATGCAAAGGACCGACCCAAACAATAGTGCAAAATTTTGTGAGGATGGCATGACTAGAAATCATTTAAAAAATGTTGAAGTATTTCGCGGAATATGTCGCTTGAAATTCCGAAACCAAATATTGGATTGAGTCTAATTTTGGCATTTAGGTGACCAATAATGTTGGCAATAAAGGTGACCTTTTGGGGTATGCAGAATGTCCTTTAAAACGGACCCCTAAGAGCCTCAAGAAAATGTAATTTCCAAAACTAGCCAAACTACTTCAGTTGTTTCAACGTGAATCCATAATCTGTTTACTTCGGAATTCGGTTCCTACACGTGCTTTATATGATTATTCTGATCGCTAGCGTATCATCGATATATATAAAAATTGGTTCAAGCCCTGTAGACAGGAGCTTTTTGGCGCTCTTGTTCAAACAGACAAATTATATCTCCGAAAATATTGGTTTCTCAGAGTTGGGAATTATATCAATGGATTCTTATGACAGAATTATATCATGAAAGAAATTGAATTTAATAGAATGCTTCAAATATTATCATTGAATAAAATAATGAGGAAAGTATCATCGAAATGTCTACAGCAAGGCTGGGGACAATCATAGCAGATTATCCATTTATTCCTGATATTTTAGTAGTAACTCCGAAACCACTAAATGGATGTCGCCAGTTAACGAACTCGTCCGAGATATTTACGCTCCAAACTCACTCTGCAAATTTCAATCCTCTAACTCATTTCGACTGAGAGTTATCGTGCCTACGGACGACCGGGCAGAATTTATTTCGACCACGGATTCTCGATCTGTGAGTCAAACCAAATCGTTTAATACCATTTTCATCCAAAAATTACAGACATATGGGCAAATTGATAAGCGCCAAAAATGCCAGGAAGGGGCAGCATGAACTTCAAATGAAGCTGCATATAAACTACGCGCGGCAAAACCTTGAACATTGCCTCGCGAATCAGCCAAGCGCTATTGTACATTGCACACGGGCAAGATGCATAGAATAACAAGGTGTCGACACTCCCTACTAATTCCTGTTAAAATTTTCGGCCGAAAAACGGACCTAGAACTGTCAAATCACGTACTTCATGTACTACTTCACTTTATTAACGATGGTGCCGCTAGAGTCGATTTCGAAGATTCTGACAAGCGAATAAATGAAAACTGACAAGCGACAAAGTTCACTTTCCACCGTTGCTAGTTCGTAAATCCAAATTAAAAGAATAGAATGAAGCATTTTATTGAAAAATCCATTCACTTTTTGATTAATCAGACATCTTTGCGGACATTATGTGTAAACCCCATTTGTTTGGAACAGAAATTTCATCTTGCCAATACATAATGAGGTCAAATAAGGGATTTATCAGTAAAGGAGTTTCTTTGGAACATTTTGGATGGAACTGTAAATGAAGAAATCTGTGAAATCATTATTTTTCTATTGCAAAAGATCACATCCAATGTCATTAGAATATAAGCATTTAATTTATGTATTTTGATATACATTCAAATGTATTAATTATCTTTATCATGTAAGGCTCATTTAAATTGAGCATTTTGCTTATTATTTTCGATGTATAATTTGAAACTTCATCAAAACATTCTCATGTATACAGCATTTTTTCAGTCACCCAATGCCCCTTGACAACTTTTTATGTTCTCAGCAATTAGATTGCAAAATATATATGATTCGATAGCTATTATTCAGAACTAAGTATACTGATGAAATATCGAAAAATGATTCATTAAATCGATAAACTAACCAAATAGAGGGTAGTGTACTACGTTTCAATCTTTTATTCAATATATATTCACTAGAAAAATATTTTGAATAAACAAATGTTCTAATTTTCAATACCCTTCCTCTACCACAAGCTAGTTGATATTCTTTTCGTGTAACAATATCCTTGAAACAAATAATATTATAGTATAAGAGCGCCAAAAAGAATGACGCTTTGGGAAAGCTATTCAACTTTGATGAAATCACACTGTGTGGTTGCTTTGAACTTTGTTCTCTGCTAGTACTTTCATCGTTGACAAATAATATTGTTAGTTTTCATAACAATCCTTCTCAATATATAACTGAATTGTATAATGAATATAATAATTAATTAATAGTTATACCTTAAAACAGTTTATGTTCATCAACCGGAGATATTATAATAAATCAACAAGTCTAAGCGTTCTCCTATGTTGATTTATTAACAATAAACGGTATCAGCGATCTTTCAATATTATTATAATATTATAATTAATACCTATATTGATACTAGAAATCTGCCCTTGATCCGGTAAGAATAAACAATTGAAAAAAACTATATTCGCATAAAAACGAAGTATTTGATTAAAATGGTTCTGGATACTCGTTCAGAGTTCACAAAGCAAACATTTGGCTTACTTTTGGCGCGGAAAACAAGGACATTGAACAAAATACTCAAAATACTAAATTTCAGCAAACGGTACGACTTTCCACAAGAAACTAGAATAAACATAACGCGATGTTCCCCAGAACATACGCGCAAAAGATTCAAATTGAATTTGACATGTCGATAATTTTGTCCATAAAATTTCTACTGCCGGCATCTAACGGCAAAAACTGAAGTAGAACAAAATCCTTGTATTTTGACAGTATTTGGACCGCCAATTCGGCCGAAAATATGTCAAAGAGTGTCTTCACCATGTATTCTATGCATCTATCACACGGGGGTCGCCGCAGAAGGCGGAAGGTATCCGCGTCGGCCCATCTGATACGCGCCGCGCTGCCGCGCATAGCTTATACGCCGCTTTGATGAAGGAATGCCTACGTAAGTACGTAACTCAGAACTCTCCCGTCCCCCGTTCTGCTCTTATTGACATTTGTAGCGAAGTAATGAGTATTATGTACACTCCCGTTATGCAACAGTTATAATGTAAAAAAAAATTTTTTGTTACTCCGAAACCATCCGGCCGATTTTGCCCAATAACGAACTTAACCGAGATATTTATCACCCAAACCTACTCTGAAAATTTCAACTGCCAAGCTCTATCTGTTCGAGAGTTATTGTAGAAACAAAATTAAAAAATTAAAAAATTTTTTTTTACACTTTACGGCAATCCGATCAATACAAGACTTCGCATGCATATAAAGGTCATTATTCTACAATTTGATGTTAAATATCAGATAGATCGAGTGATCGAATTTCGAAGGAGGTTTATCAAGGAAAAATACGGAAGTTCCGTAGAGTTTCGCGTTTTCGGAGCAAAAAGATGATGGTGTATTTAAAAAAATCACGAAAGGGCGAAAAAACGCCGATTTTGGCAAAGGGATCAAAATTGTGGAAAGGAATTCGGAGGAACAGTGGCGTTCGGAACGACGGTATTTGCGGGAACGCGAAGACGAGATTCGAAATTAGTCCGTAAGGGAGCCCTTTTTTCGATCCTCTCTTTCGTTTTCCCGCAAGAACGATAGGAAAATGTGACTTTTCGCGAAAATCGACAAAATTCAGACGTTTCACGTATTTCCGCGGCGAATATTAACGCGGCTCTTTCAAGGTCGACGTATACGGTCTGAACGAGCGACGAGAAATGTCAAATCGAATTATAATTTTGAACGAAATTAGTCGAAAATCTTGGATTCGTCTAGAAAAACTGCGAGAAATATGAACGAGTAACCGATTTCGATCGATCGCTTGACAGGATTGACGATATTCTGAAAACGGAAATAATCCGAGTACTAAAAATCTTTATCTGGTACATAATGAAAGTTATGGAAACGCCTAGGAAACGTGGCCGAGTAAGCTGAGGAGTTGGATTGGGAATTTATAGCTCCCAAGCCTTCCGACCCGCGCGGGGAGGCGGGATCGAATCTCGGAGCGTCTGAAGACTTTTTTCATTTTTACCTAATGAAAAACTTAAAGGAGTGTTACTCCAGTAAACGTATCTTGGGATTTGGATCTTTTCGTTGAGTTACGAAATCTATAATGAATATCCGTTCGATCGGACGGATTTTTCCATTAAAATTACTCAAAATATTCAAACATTGAGCAGAAAATTAACGGTCGAAAATGAAAAAACCCCAGCTGTTTGTTTGTTGATGCTCAAAATGGAAAAACAAAAAACATTGTTTATTCTAATGTTTTGGATTAAGTTTTTAAATAGCTAGCAATTAATAAAATATTTTTTTGTTTTGAATACATGAATTTGATGTTCCAATTGAATTGTTTCATTATTTCACTTTATACGTAGCGAAGCAAGTACTGGGCCGCTAGTTATGTATAAGGGCAAGTAATTTAAACATGGACGTGAAGTACGGTGGCAATTGGATGAGTGGGTGAATTATATGTGGAATTTTACATTTTTTTTTTTCAAAATTTGTCTGAAAGTTGGGCAACTGTGGAGGGGCTGGAAGGTCACATCATGTCAATTTTGTGAGTTTTGCAAGCCATTTTCGAGGAAATAGCGTAGTGTCCGAGGTGTCGTGTCCTTAACGTGGTCCATGTGCCAATATTGAAATTAATGCCTATCCCTTTCGGTAATTTTTCGTTATGCGCAGGGGCAGACGAAAAGTGATTTAACTGCTGGAGCTTGTGTCTGACAGGATTGGAGTTGTGAGGAGGAGGATGCTATTCTTCCATAGAATCCCCTTGTGAGGTTCCATGCATACGGGGATTGAAGCTGCGATATCTCCTGAATTACTGGTGCTGGAGAATCAGAGTTTTGTTATTTTGAGAGGCTTTCAGCCACGAGTGGACTGTGCATGCGCAGATTAGAAGTGGATATTTTTAGGTTATCTGGGTTAAATTGTCTAGCAGCCATGGGTTCGGTGCTGAGCCGATATAAAAGAGGCGTTAAAATAAAAATCATAGCATTTCTGTGCCCGTCCTGGTCAGTTTTGGGGATATTGTCGTTGTTTCCGATTTGGAGTGTACGTACCGTGGCATTGAGGCCAACTTTGAAATGTACTATGCAATATCGGTGAGGAGTGAACTGAGCATGCGTATAAGAAAACTTATATTTATGGTGTTGTTTGAGCTAGAATGTAAGTGAATTCAGTTGAGTGATCATCTGGTGCTGAGCCAACATATGCGCCTTTTGTGTCCCCTTCTTTTTGGGCCGAATTTATAATAAACAACTTTATTTGGAAAATCTATATTAAATTTCATTCGGATTTGAAGAATAGGCGAAAGCAATTTGCGTTCCTGACGGGGATTCCTTGATCTTGATTTTTTTTCATTTTGACCTACGGTAAAACTGATTGGCATAGACCAGACTGTTGTAATGAACAGAATTGTCAATGAAACATCAAAAATATAAAGAAGCACTCACGTGAAGTCAGTACGTACTCTTTGTCGCGCTTGTTGTTGATGGGTTAAACATTAACAGTGCTTTTCTTAAGCTGGCGTAAGGAGACTGTAACAAACACGAACACAACTAACTCTCCTAAGTCGCACAAGCTCCTAGGAGCATATGCAAGTGCGCCAATGCAAATCGACTTCACTTCGAAAGAATTAAAAACGCTTAAAAAGCACTGACTTGGGATCAATCTGCTCTGGCTGGCTTGCTAACGATATGATAATGATCATACCTGGTCTTTCCCAAAGAGATCCCTCAGAAGTTCCACTTTGTTATTGTATCCTTATGCCAGCTTAGGCACTATTAATTTTTAACTCAATAGTGAATGTCAGCCACTACCGTGTGACTAGTTCTCCAGTTCGCTCTATCAACTAAGCTTGAAACACTCATATTTCAATCAAAATTCGTCAACTCGAACAGTGCGCGCCATAGATTACTAACCTCACGTCAGTAATCATCAAGAATTCGAGGTCAAATTTGATTATGTCCGGCCGGCCGGCCGGCCGTTGCCACGATAACTTGAGATAGGAAAGGGATAGCGACTTGACATTTTCTGGGTAGGTGGCGCATCTCAATAGGACGGACAAGTTCGTTAATGGGCATAATCGGCCCAATGGTTTCCGAGTAATAATTTTGTCTAGAACCAATAATAATCCGGTCGAATTGAAACTTGGTGAGTAGTTGTAGAATATATACTTAAGGACGTTTGTGGAATTTTGTGAGCATCGTATGGCTAGAAAATTTAAAAAAATATATTATTTACGTCACGATAACCTAAGAACGGAAAAATATAGCGACTTGAAATTTCCTTTTCATGTTGAGAATCTGAATGCGCCATTTGAGTTTGTTTATAGGCATAATCGGCTAAATGGTTTCGGAGTTATAGCCATCTGAAATTTGGTCGATACCTATGTCCTCAATAACTCGAAAAATACAAAACCGATCCAATTCAAACATGGTTATTAGTTGTAGGATGGCAACGCGAAAAGGAGGATCGTATAACTAAAAAATTTTTGAAAAATCATAAAAAAGTATTGAAAAAAATTCCATATATCAGAAACTATTCGTCCGATATCGCTGAAATTTTGCCACTCTTAATCGAATTTACCATGGTAAATTCGGACTGTTCAATATAGGAGAACAGACTATTGAATTCACCATGGTAAATTCGATTAAGAGTGTCCAATAAAGGAGAATGGACAAGAGAACATACGCGCAAAAGTTTCTGACTTCACGTCAATGCTTGTACCAATTTTTTTAATCTCATTCAATATCGCGAAATACCCATATTAGAGCATTCAGTTCGCAGTATGTAATCTACACTCAAAGTATCTGATTTTATTCTCGGAGAATAGCAAATTATGTATCACACGAATAATCTATCACGAGTACCTATCTTCCTTCGTTGAAACGTTATAACAACGCTGTGACTAGAGTCCCGACTCGGGATCCATGTCCAGTCCCGAATGACGTCAGTACATTGGGGACTAATATTCGGTACCTGCATCTAGTCTCGAACAACGACATCAAATGACGTCATTAGAAGTCTTGTCGGGACTGGTGGTTCGTCCCGAGTCGGGACCCTCATAGGTCCCGAATTTATAAGAAGAATCCTACCTCCATTAGGTACATACGTGATTATATTTAATTCAAATAAAGGCTGGTTTATGCTGGCTGGTAACTTTAACTTATTCCCTAACTTAAAAATTGAAACATAGATTTCTAAGGTTATGGTTGATACTGAGAGTGAATAATCCGTTTACTTATTATTAATAATAATAATTAATAAGTTAACGGATTATTTAGTCTGATTATAAAGCATAACACTAAAAATAAATGTCTATATATATTATATATATACGATTAAGTTAAAGTTACCAGCCAGCATAAACCAGCCTTTAATGTCTCAATATTATAGTTTTGACGAATTATATTCCAAAGTTACTAATGTTGTTTACAGAAAATAAAGTAATTTTCATCCTAAATTTAAATATTCTAACGTGTGCATTTTAAATAGTACCACTGCCTTAAATTTCTAAACGTTTATGCATTTCAAATGGAAATACTGAAGGCAGGCTTTACATATTTCATTGAGACGATGCAAGAATCTAACATTGTGTCGCATAATGTATCGCACATTTCGCATAGATATTTATTAGTGTCCTTTCCGGCAGTTTCTCTTGATCCTTTTCAATATGGCAAACCTCAACTTTTTCACCGATTTGAATAGCATATTATATGCTGCTTCGTCTTCTCTTAAAATCCAAGACAACATTTTCTCCTGTTTTTTTTTTTATACCCAAGTTAGCAAAATCCAATACTTCGTTTTTAGCGCTCTTGTTCCTCGGAACAGAGTGCTTATCAATTTGCCCAAATGTCTATAATTTTCAAATTTTGGCTGAAAATGGTCTTAAACGATTTGGTTCGACTCACTGATCAAGAATACGTGGTTGAAATCGATTCTCTCCGGCCTTCCGGCAAGCCATTTACACGATAACTCTCGAACGGAATGAGCTAGATAGTTGAAATTTTCACAATAGGTTTGGGACATAAATATCTCGGCTAAGTTCGTTATTGGGCAGAATTGGTCAAATGGTTTCGGAGTAACAGAAAAAAAAATTATTTTACATTACAAATTTCAAAATAAGTTTTTCTCAAGATGCAGTTTCTCCCTAGGAATCCATTGATGTCATTTTTAACTCTAACAAGCTAATACTTTCGGAGATATGATTTTTCGAAATTTCAATAATAAATCGTACTTCTGCGTTTTCACAGAATGCGATAATTATTCTATCTATGAATTATTATATTATGATCTGTGTTGGTACATGTAAACTTATTTTCCTGAGACATGGTTAATCCATATGATGGAGTTCAGAATATCTCCAGTAAAAACAAAACTAAATATTGGCTAAAGTTTCAATTGATCTAATATAATTTTGAGAGTGGATTTGAGGAAAAAATATATCGTTCATCATAGAATTGAGGAACGAATATCTCGGATGAGTTCGTTGTTGGGTAGAATTGGTCTATTGGTTTTGGATTAATAATTTTTGGCACTCTTGTAAAATTTAAATTCTTTTATGATGTTTGAATTTAATTTCTGCTATTATGAAGTTCTATCATAAGAATCCATTGATATAATTACCAACTCTTACCAATACTTTCGAAGATATGATTTGTCAAAGTTTGAACAAGAGCGCCAAAGCTCCTGTCCACAGGACTTGAAAAATTTTTTTCTTTTTTACTTCGCGTCGATTGCAGTAAGATAAGAACTTTTTGGTCTATCTTTTTTTTTTAACAATCTCAGGCATTTTTGTGGACCCAATATCCACATAATTTGACATATTCCCATAATAATTTTCATCTTGCCAAATTCCATCCGGTTAACGTCGGCCAAAATTTTCAGACTTTTCGATTTGGCAGATAAATGTTGTCCGAAAAGGTTGCTAATAAATATCTATGCGAGATGTGCGGTATGTTATGCGACACAATGTTAGATTCTTGCATCGCCTCAGTATTTCCATTTGAAATGCATAATCGTTAAAAAAATTCCAAAGAGGAATTGGTACTGTTTAAATGCACACGTTAGAATGTTTAAATTTAGCACGCAAATTACTTTTGTTTTCTGTAAACAACATTCGTGAGTTTGAAATAAAATTTTTCAAAAATATAATATTGTAACATTCATTCAAATTAAATAATATCACGTTTGTGCCTAATGGGGGTATGATTATTCCCCCATTATGATTATAATTTCGGGACCGCATGCGGGTCCCGAGTCGGGACGGACCCCCAGTCCCGACAAGACTTCTAATGACGTCATTTGATGTCGTTATTCGAGACTAGATGTATAGGTACCCAATATCAGTCCCGAATTTAATGATGTCATTCGGGACTGGACACGGATCCCGAGTCGGGACTCTAGTCACAGCGTTATAACAAACGCAAAATCATCGATGGTAATGGATTCATGCTGTTCTTAATGAGAATAAACAAATGTTATAACAATAAGCAAACAATTTAACAACAAATTAAGCAAACAAATGATAACAATATTTCTTCTTTTCAAATAAAGTTCCAGAACTTGAAGTGAAATTGTATATTTGAAGTTTCACAAAATTTATAACATTAAAAGATTAATTTCGAACTATAATATTCAAGAAAATCTCCTATGTATTGTTCTATGGTTCAACATAACTGCATTCAATCAACATCGTTCCTTATTGTACAGACAGCTGTAAAAATTAAATCAAAATTGGTTCAAGCACTGACGTGAAGTCAGGAGCTTTTGTGCGTTTGTTCTATTGTCCATTCTCCTGTATTGAACACTCTTAATCGAATTTACCATTGTAAATTATATTGTCCATTTTCCTGTATGTATATTGTCCATTCTCCTGTATGTAATTTACCATGGTAAATTCGAATTAAGAGTGTCCAATACAGGAGAATGGACAATATAAGTTACCATGGTACCAAAATCGATTAAGAGTGTCCAATACAGGAGAATGGACAATATAATTTACCATGGTAAATTCGATTAAGAGTGTTCAATACAGGAGAATGGACAATAGAACATACGCGCAAAAGCTCCTGACTCCACGTCAGTGCTTGAACCATTTTTTTTTCATCATTTTTTTAAAATTTTCTAGGGGTACGGTTCTTATAAAATTTTAAACACGTCTTTATGTCGATATTCTACAACTAGTACCAAGCTTCAATTCGATCGAGTCTATATTTTTTGAGTTATCGAGGAAATAATATTCCAGGTGGGTATAACTCTGAAACCGTTGGACCGATTATGCCCATAATCAAATTTAACACTCCCATTCGGATACGCAACATACCCTGAAAATTGCAAGTTCCTATTTCCTTTCGTTAGAAAGTTATTGAGGCAACGGTCGCCCATCCATCTACTAAACTCACACAAGGCTGCTCGAATCTCCAACAATATATATCCGATCATGTTCAAACTTGTAACTTGGCAGTAGAGTTAGGTTTTGAAGGCTCTCGCAAAATTCTAGCGATGTCGGACTTATAGTTACTGATTTCTTAAAAATTTTCTAAGAATACGATCCTCACGAAATTTTGTGAAAATTTTCGCGTTGGTATTATACAACTAATGATCTAGATCGAATTTAATCGGTTCTGTATTTTTCGAGTTATTGAGGAAATAACAAGCAAATTTCAGATGGTTATAACTCCAAAACCGTTTGGCCGATTATGCCTATAAAAACTTCAAATGTTGCATTCAGATGCACAACCTAACCTGAAATATTTCAAGTCGCTATCTCTTTCCGTCCTCAGGTTATCGTGACATAAAAAATATTTTTTAATAATTTTTTAAAATCTTTTAGTTATACGATTCTCACAAAACTTCACAAACGTATATTCTACAACTATTCAATAAGTTTCAATTCGATCAGATTTATATTGGTTGAAAATAAAATCATAACTCGGAAACCGTTGGGCCGATTATGCCCATTAACACGTTCGCTTCCACCGATATTTTGTGAACTTTCGCCAGGAGCCAAGAAGGTTTTTCGAAATTTTTGACTTGAAAACTACTATAATCGCAAATTATGATTAAAATGTAATTTCAGTATTATTACGAGTTTAATCAAAAACAAACAAAAATTGCCATTTGGCGACACTGCACATCAAATATGATGACAACAAAAGTTTGAACCAATCATGAAAACAATGCCTGAAGGACCTACCCTGAGTGCCTAGACAACGTTCGGTACCGTACTCCAGCACCAGGAGAATTAAAATGCTATATATTGAAGTCGCGCTCGTGTCGCCATTTGGCGACGGTGGTACTTGGGAAACGGTTTATGCGTCGCCAAATTGCGACACCGGCAGCGAACGTGTCCGTCGTATTGGGATGCGCCACCTACCAACTGGTTCTCCTTACTCGCTCAGGCTCTTTGAGAGCTTATGAGGGGTCTCCTTGGGGAAGACCTAGGATGATCAGTATAATAATATACAATATACAATAATACTTTGAAGATTTCAAGTCGCTATCTCGTTCTCGTTCTAAAGTTTTCGTGGCAACGGACGACCGGCTGGCCGGACATAATAAAATTTGTCCTCGAATGTTCATCAGGTAGTCGAACTCAATCGTTCGAGACCATTTTCGGGAAAAAAATCGAAAATTACAGACATTTGGGCAAAATGATAACGCGATGTCCCCCAGAACATAAGCACAAAAAAGATTATATGCATTTCATTTAAAAAAATTATTATATATTTATTTGACATTCGTCATATTGATAGTCTTTTTGTGGACACTTCATATGTTGGAAATGCTTTATTATAGCTGGCTAAGATGAAGAGTATGAATACAGATCATATAATAATTCATATTCTATCTATGAATTATTATATGATCTGTGTTCATACTGGTACATGTCATCCTATTCTATAAGAGAGAGTCAAATTCATTTCAGCTATTTTAATTTGATTTCTTCCATGGTGCAGTTCTCATTCTCAGATTGTTCATTTAATCTTGATAAATGAACTATTATTTGAATTGAATTTCCTTTATGATGCAGTTCTATCATAAGAATACATTGATATCATTCCCAACTCTGAGAAACCAATACTTTCGGAGATATGGTGTCTCAAAGTTTGAACAAGAGCGCCAAAGTTCCTGTCCACAGGGCTTGAACCAATTTTTTATCTCTAATATCTAATATTATAGTATTCTGTGAAAACATAGAAGTACGATTCATTATTGAAATTTCGAAAAATCATATCTCCGAAAGTATTAGCTTGTTAGAGTTGAGAATAATATCAATGGATCTTCATGGTGCATCTTAAAAAAAAATTAATTTGAAATTATTAAGTGAAAATTTTTTTCTTCAACTCACTCCTAACCAAGTCGGCCTATTTTGCCCAATAACGAACTCAACCGAGATATTTATCTCCCAAACCTAACCTGAAAATTTCAACTGCCTAGCTCATTCTGTTCGGGAGTTATTGTAGAAAAAAAATTTAAAAATTTAAAAATTTTTTTTTTATATTTTACGGCAACACGATCAATAGAAAACTTCGCTTGCTTATAAAAGTGATTATTCTACAATTTGATGATAAATTTCAGATAGATCGAGTGATCTGCACCTTTCGTTCGAGAATTATCGTGTTAACGGACGGCCGGACATAATCGATTTCGACCACAAATTCTTGATCAGTGAGTCGAACCAAATCGTTTGATACCATTTTCAGCCAAAAATTCGAAAATTACAGACATTACGGCAAATTGATAAGCACACTGTTCCAAGGAACAAGAGCGCCAAAATGCCGCTCAATATTTAATATTTCAGCGTATTTAGAGTTCTGTGGATAGCACCAAAGCCGCTGTTATATCTTTGGTAGCTCTCTGTGTTGCTTGGGTATGAGATGATCATGGGTACGTAGGGTACGTTATTTCCACCAAATTTCATGAATTTCGCGTAATTACTTCATCAGTTCTAGTAGTACGATGACTGGCGTAGAAAAGATTATTTTAACCGAATCTTGACTTGTATTCACTTCGAAACATAAACTGTGATTTTTCGGTGGCAGTTTCAAAGGGAGTTTTAAACTTTTTTCTGCTGCATGATACTAGGTTTATTAGTTGAGACAATAATAAATACACGAGCTGATGAGCTTGCCCCGACTTCAATTACTGTAGCATACACGATTTCACCGAGCAACAAAATGGGAATTCATTCGGCACAGAGATTGCTAAAGAAATGAAAAATATAGTTTTGTAAAGAAAAAAATATCTGGTTTTCTCGGGAAGATGAAAAAAATGTGGAGGAACCCACGTCCGGGACTATAACTCTTGCCTTCCCACAGTAACTGGATTATTCTGAAAGCAGAAACTGGGATATTTTCGCCTGGCGGAATATCGACTGCTACTCATCTAGAAATATATCATTCAATCCAGAAGGGAATGCGAAAGATAACATTGAAAAAGTTCGTCAGGGAACTTCACCAACTCTCGAGTAGCTCTGATTTGTTTTTGCGATTTTTTTTAACTCCATCCGACCGAAGTTGTCCCAGCTTCAAACAGTTAGGTTCGTTGGTTTTCTAACCAACCTCTAGAAAATGGATATTCTCCTTTCGTCCAACTCTAAAGAACCGCTGTCTATTTTACACAGGTGTTTATCATTTTATTTTCCCCTAATAACTAGAGAAATACTGCTCTGATCTGAGTAGAACTCGATAGTTAGTCGAAAAATACCGACACGTGAAGATTTATACAAAATGATCGTATGACTAGAAAATTTTAAAGAAATTATCGAAACATTCATTATCGAACATTCAGATGCAAAACCTATCCTGAAAATTTCAAGTCGCCATCTCTTTCCGTTCTCAGGTTATCGAGACATAAAACTTATTTTTTAATAATTTTTCTAGAATTTTCAAGTGATACGATTCTCACAAAATTTCACAAACGTGCTTAGGTTTATATTCTACAACTATTCACCAAGTTTCAATTCGATCGGATTTATATAGGTTGAATTATTACTCTGAAACCATTGGGCCGATTATGCCCATTAACGAACTTGTCAGTCTTGGCAATGGCCGGACGGACAGAATCAAATTTGACCTCGAATTCTTCATCAAGGAGTCGAACCCAATCGTTTCAGACCATTTTCGGCGAAAAATTCGAAAATTATTATAAATAACGTGTCGTTCAATGCAATAATGGAAGTCTTGAAGAAAAGTATAGACAGTGCTTCCCAGCAACTCCAAACCAAGAGGAACTTTAATAGGAATTCATTTCGGGGGGGGTTTTGAAATTTTGCCAATTGACTTCATAAGTAAGGGTCGCTTTCTGTAGCAAGTATTTTTTTGTTTTTAAGTAAAAAAGAACATTTCGGGTGGGGGGGGGTTGAACCCCTAAACCCCCTTCCCCCTGGCTACGCCCTTGGGATGCACTGTATAAATCTTGGAATATAATAACTGGTAGGTTGAATTTAATAATTACCTATACCATATTCTCTTTTTATTTTTTGACTTCTTTTATTTCGACCGACGAAAAAGATATTATTATAGAGGAACGATATTTCCCTCAACTAGACTGTCGTGAAGTATCATGAAAGGTGTAGATATATTGTGAAAAATTATTATAAATACTACACTATAAACATTTCAAGTAAAAGTACAGTATTTTGCCGATATTGATTAATATATAATAATTAACACATATTAACAATAAAATTATTGGGTTAAAATATAAACAATACCAATTATTATAAGTTCCTGGTCTGTTACCACAAATATAAAATTCCTATTTTCTTTAATAAGTAGTAGGTAACCTTGGTAGTGTAGCAGTAGGTATTATTATGGATATCTAGTTAAAATCACTTTTTGATTTCTAATTATTATTTAGTTCAGACTCTTTACTCGTTTGATGATTCTTGATACAAATTTGTAGTCTTTTTCTACTGAAATTATATTAAAATCCCTTCACAATAATCTGAGATTTCTCTCCAACCTTATATAATTTTAACTACTGACAATTATTTTTTGGATTCCATGGATCTTTTACATCCTAAAAAACACACACATAATTCATATTATAACAATTTCCTAAATCTAATATTTGACAAGTTTGTATAAAAATTTTAAAATATCAAAATTTCTCAATTTTGAAATTTTATAATTTTGAAAACTTTTTTATTCACTATTAAATTTTTATAAATTTATTAAATTGGTCAGATTTTCGTCTGACCAATACCGACCGTTATGCCGGTTTATAATGCCGTTAAGGTAAACTGAACACTCACCCGAAAAACAGATATCGAACAAGTAGTTTTGATTACCGTTAATTTCACATTTCACTGACCACTTCACAGAACTGGAGTCGGCGATCAAGATCATCCTCACCCAGTTCCTGAACCAATCGTATCTTATAAGGATAGATTCATATTGTCTCAGGATTCTCATGATTGTTGTACGTGAAACACTAGATACATCGAACAATTTCCTAGTACTCAAGGTCGGAGCCATTGATACATAACCTAAGACAGCCACGTCCCTCGCTTTCAAGCACCCTCTTTTTACTTCTGACTGAACCAGTAGCGTCAAATTTGGCAACCAGTTACACAACGAAGCAGCAGTTACATTTTTTCCAGGATGTCGTTCGTTGAATAAAGCCGCTGTTGTTCGCCAGAGTCGTTATTTCTAAAAGATAATTTTATCATTTCCACCCTTTCTTCTAAGGAATACACCATTTCAATTCTACTAGAAATTTACAACCGCTTTGACACACTTAACGTTCTTAAAAATTCACGATAGACTAAGGTTAATTAAAAACATAGTCCGTCTACTTTTTTGGACAAGAAATTTATACTTTTTTGAACAAAAACTTAACATAATCAAGAGGTTGTGCTCACTCCCTCTAGGGGTTTGAATTAACGGGGATGAAAAAAGCGGAAAAGTTCTTCCCCCTATAATCAGAAATTGACGGTACCGAGCGATTTTCCACATTTTCATTTTATAGTCGGAACATCAAGGTTTTAAGTTTTCGTTGGACCACCATCTTCTAAATGTAACAAAACTCTGGCATCTAGTTAATTTCTTTTGTCTTAGCTTGATATGAACCACTTGAAACTAAATTGGTTTAGATTTAGTTTTTCTCTTTGGTATTTTCTTATTAATTTTAGTAAAATAATTGTCTCCCCACTTGTACATTTTTGTTTTCATTTCATGTCTATGATAATGTGGTGAAAGATATGATTTAAATTCAATAATTGCTGAACATTATTTTTTTTAATTCGGTTACCTTCTATAACAAATCCTTAATATGTACTTCTGTAATAATTTTCTATATCATTCTTTTCATTTATATTACATATAATATTATTCCTTATGTTGTATTTTAATTCTATTTTCTTTCATGTTTGCTTCTTTAAATTCTGTATAGGTTTGCATTTAACATTCTATACTTCTTTTAAATATCATTATCTCTTCTTCTGTATTCATTATTTTCATAGATGCTGTATCTTCACTGTTTATCATAATATTTAATCTTTAATTTTGTTCTAATTTCATATTATCTTCGGTATTGTCTATGTCATGATTATTCTTTTAAAATTTGAATTCAATTCTCCTTTCTTCGTTTTCTTGTATTCAATTATTTACTGTAATTGTATCATTTAGTGCAATTAGCTCTTCACCTTTTTTATCCCCAGTATTATTTATTGTATCCGCAACAAATTGACAAGATCTCAGAGAAAAGCTTGTTTAAGCATCTACTCCAACAGCAGCTATGGAGTGCCTGCTGGGGCTACCTCCCCTGCATCTTGTAGTTGAGGAGGGGGCTATGAAGACAGCTTTAAGAATCTGGGAACAGGGACAGCGGCGTGACAGCGGAATGTTTAGGGGACACGCGAGGGCACTCAAGAAGGTGGAGGATGATGATGCATCTCTCCTCCGAAGGAGTGACCGTGCGGGCTCCTTATTCTGCTTCAACGAACCCTATAGGGTGATTGTTCCTGATAGAGACCAATGGGATACAAGGAGTGATCTCCTTAAACCGGAGGGGCCCACATGGTTCACAGATGGCTCTGTAACGACTACAGGGACAGGTGCAGGCATTGTGGGACCTCGAGTGAGCATGTCCATCCCTCCCGGGAAGAACTGCTCTATAATACAGGCAGTCTATATGCTGTTCTTGTCTGCGCACTGGAAAACATCCGATTAGGATACTCTGGCAAGTACATATATATATGTTGTGACAGTCAAGGAACGTTAAAATCCCAGTCTGATGTGAAAATAAACTCCTACTTAGTAGGCGAATGCAGGAAGGCTCTGCGAAGGCTGGGCGCTGGTAACGTTGTAAAACTCATCTGGCCTCCGGCTCACTCGGAGATTTCAGGTAATGTTAAGGCAGATAAGCTGGCGAAGCAGGGGGCTCGGATACCATATATAGGTCCTGAGCCCTCGCTTCCAGTATGTCGTACCTCTGTTAAAACATTCTTCAAGAATCGTTTGGACAGGAATTTCTCCAGTGTATGGAACATGGGAGTAGGACTCAGGCAGTCAAGGCTTCTCATTGAGAAACCATCGTCAAAGTCTGAAGTAAAGAAATTTCTTTCACTCGAAAGAAGAGAATTGAGCCTGGTGACTGGATTACTAACTGGTCACCAGTTCAACAAACATCTGAATAGGATTGGATTGGCCGATAGCGCTCTGTATCGCTGGTGCAAGAGCATGGAAGAAACAGCTGAACATATTCTGTTCGACTGTAACAACCTTAAGGAATTGAGGGTCATACACCTAGGCAACCCAACGATTCCTACGGTGAGAGGGACTTCTCCTTTTAAGCTCGCGGCATTCCTGTCAGCGTGCTTTTTGGACTGAGTCTCACGAGTTTGGCAAGCGGGAGAACAATGGGCCTGAAGGCCTCAGTTCAGCCTGGGATGGCACCGCGGTAGAAGAAGAAGATTATTTATTGTATGTTCTATCTTATTTATAAGTCTCCCTGAAAAATCCTTAATTTTTTTATAGTTTTCTTCTATTTTATTTTCCTTTCTCTCTGAATTTTTCAGAATTCATATTATAACAGTATCCACATAATATGTTCCCACTATTTCGTTTTTACTTCTTTTATCTTAAAATTTCATATTTTATAATATGAATCTTTTTCTGAACCTATAAATTCGTAATTGGTTTCCATCTGCCATCTGAAATTTTGTTGTTATTTCCTGAATAACTCAAAAAATACAGATCTGATCCAATTTTCCTTATTGGTAATTGGTTGTAGAATGCCAACGCGCAAATTCTGCGCAATTTCGTGAGGAAATAATATTCCAGGCGGGTATAACTCCGAAATCGTTGGACCGATTACGCCCGTAAACGAACTTAACTCTCCCATTCGGATACGCAACATACCCTGCAAATTGCAATTCCCAATCTCCTTTCGTTCGAAAGTTATCGAGGCAACGGTAATCCATCCATCTACTGAAGTCGCGCAAGGCTGTTCGAATCTTCAACAATATATATCCGATCGTGTTCAAACTTAGAACTTGCAGTAGAATTAGGTTCTAAAGGCTATCGCAAAATTTCAGTGATGTCAGACGAATAGTTAGTGATAATAATTTTATTCAATAATTTTCAAAGATTTTTCAAATTTGTTGAGAGATACGATCCTTACAAAATTTTGCAAGAATTTTCGCGTTGGCATTATATCTACAACTAATAACCATGTTTGAATTTAATCGGTTTATTATTTCCCGAGTTATTGAGGAAATAACAACCAAATTTCAGATGGGTATAACTCCAAAACCGTTTAGCCGATTATGCCTGCAAATAAAGTAAAATGTCGCATTCAGATGCACAACCTAACCTGAAATTTTCAAGTCGCTATCTCTTTCCGTTCTCAGGTTATTGTGACATAAAAAATATTCTTTAATGATTTTTTTGAAATTTTCTAGTGATAAGATTTCCACAAAATTTCACAAACGTGCTTATGTTTACATTCTACAACTATTCACCAAGTTTCAATTTGATCGGATTTATATTGGTTTAAAATAAAATTATCACTCGGAAACCGTTGGACCGATTATGCCAATTAACGAACTTGTCCGTCGTGTTGGGATCCGCCTACATACCTACCCTGAAAATTTCAAGTCGCTATCTCATTCCGTTCTCAAGTTATCGTGTTAACGGACGGCTGGCCGTCCAGACAGAATCAAATTGGTCCTAGAATTCTTCATTAGGTTCTCGAACTCAATCGTTTGAGACCATTTTCGGCGAAAAATTCGAAAATTACAGACATTAGGGCAAAATAATAGCGCGATGTTCCTCAGAACATACGGGCAAAAATTTTAATTTCAGAAATTATTTGTCAGATTCTGCTGAAATTCCGAACAAACCTTCTCGTCGAATTTTTTTCCAAAATTTTCAAAAATACAGATGACACAGTAAAAGACGGCTTGAAGGTTCGTGCAGTATTTCGCGAGGGGTTGTGACTCCTGAAAAAACAAAAAAACCTGTACAGGGGGTCCGGGAAAATGTGAGAAATCTCTCGGATTCAGATAAATCATAAAAAAATAAGATGACAAGATCCCATTATTTTTTTCCTAGTGACCCTCCCTACGAAGATACGGCCTCCTAAATGACGCCACTGGAAATCCATTTTACTGGAATAAATTTTAAACTACCTAATATAATTTAATGAAAATTTGATATGATAAACAGTAGTAAGGACTTCTCGAAATTCTGCCCTTAAATTTAAATTAGCTTGTTTAGTTTACCAGGGGCGGACTAGGTTATACATTTTAATGCTTACATTTTTAACACCCTGTATGATAAGGAGTTAAAAAACAAATTTAGATACCTTGAACATTAAGCTAAAGAAAAGGTACTCTTGTTCATTGTCGATAAACAAGGGTACCTTTCCTTTAGCTTAATGTTCAAGGTATCCACATTTGTTTTTTTTTAACTCCTCATCATACAGGGTGTTAAAAATGTAAGCATTAAAATGTACAACCTAGTGCGCCCCTGGTAAACTAAACAATCTAATTTAAATTTAAGAGCAGTATTTTGAGAGGTCCTAACTACTGTTTATCATATAAAATTTTCATTAAATTATATTAAATAGTTTAAAATTTGTTCCAGTAAAATGGAGTTCCAGTGGCGTCATTTAGGAGGCTGAATCTCCGTAGGGAGGGCCGCTAAGAAAAAAATTGATGGGAACTTGTCATATTATTTTTTTTATGTTTTATCTGAATCCGAGAGATTTCCCACATTTTCCAGGACACCCTGTATAGTGATTTTCAGTTATGCCCCTTTTGTTCCAAAGTAACGATGTGTCCCTGAAATTGGAGGGAATTTAATTTCTTCACATTCGTATCGTAAAGTTCGTATCCATCTAATGGTTTCTTTTTATTTGCAGAGCGTCTCGGTGACGGTTAGCGTCCTGACCCTCACCTTCATTTCCATAGACCGATGGTACGCAATCTGCTTCCCTTTGAAATTCAAATCAACAACAGGGAGGGCCAAAACCGCCATCGGCATCATGTGGCTGCTAGCACTCTCAACATGTAAGTAAAACACCAAGGTCGAAATGAATGCAGGTTAATTTAAATTGAAATTGCTTTTCAATCGAAAAATCCCAACAGACGCAGATGATGATAGAAACCGAGAAAATCTGCTCATGCCACGGATATTCCTTTAATCACGTTGTTGATTGAATGTGTCAAAGTGCAATTTCGAATATCTTATCACGATATGGATATAGTATCAAAATTTAATTCGAATTTGATAAGTGATTCACTTGTAAGGAAACCTCATCGGAGAAATTTTGAATACCTGAATTGAATATAGATGCTTGATATTCATTTTGATTACTAAATGGTTCCATTCTGGATTTTCTCTCCCAAACTCTGAAAAATAATTATAAAATAAAAAAATTATTATTTTGAAAATTGCCTTTACGTTAGAGACACAAAATATTTGTCAGAACCAAACAATAAAAAATGGGTTCAAGCCCTGTGGACAGGAGCTTTCTGGCGCTCTAGTTCAAACAGACAAATTATATCTCCGAAAGTATTGGTTTCTCAGAGTTGGGAATTATATCAATGTATTCTTATGATAGAACTGCATCATAAAGGAAATTCAATTAAAATAATAGTTTATTTATCAAGATTAAATGAGCAGTCTGAGAATGAGAACTGCACCATGGAAGAAATCAAATTAAAATAGCTGAACTGAATTTGACTCTCTCTTATAGAACAGGATGAGCTGTACGAGTATGAACACAGATCATATAATAAAGCTTAGATAGAATAATTATAGCATTCTGTGAAAACATAGGAGTAGGTACAATAATTCATTATTGAAATTTAGAAAAATCATATCTCCGAAAGTATTAGCTTGTTGGAGTTGAAAATGATATCGATGGATTTTAATGGTGAAACTGCATCTTAAATAAAAATTGAATTTGAAATTTGTTGCTTAAAAAAAATTTTTTTTTCGTTACTCCGAAACCATCTGGCGTATTTTGCCCAATAACGAACTTAACCGAGATATTCATCTCCCTAACCTACTCTGGAAATTTCAACTGCCTAGCTCATTCCGTTCGAGAGTTATTGTAAAAAATTGTGTGTGAAACTTTTTGAGGACCACACCACTAGAAAATTTTATAAAAATTACGAAAAAATGTTATGTATCTCACGTTAACTTGAGAACGGAAACAGATAGCGACTTGCAATTTTCAGGGTAGGTTGCGCATCCGAATGCAACATTTAAGTTCATTAATTTGCATAATCGGCCAAATTGCATCTGAAATTTTGTGTTTATTTCCTCTGTAACTGAAAATATACAATTCTGATCCAATTAAAACTCAGTGATTACTTGTAGAATGCCTACCCAAAAATTTTCGCGGAATTTCATAACCATCGTATCCTGGAGTCACTTGAGTTTTTTCGCATTTCAATTCCAATAGAATACATATCGCACCTGTCCTGGAATACTGTAACATCTCTAAAAATTTCGTTTTTGAGTTTGTTACACCAAATTAGTCAAAAAGACGTTATCTTTATGTTGTATAAATTACATTAAGTTTAGTTCTTCGGTTGGTCGATGAGAGACAGAAGTTACATTTTGAATGTGAGGGAATTAGTCAAATTCGTTTGAGGAATAGTGTAACAACTCACACGCTCTCCAGACACCGGACGTACACGAGCTCTCAGATAAGCTGTTATATTTTTCCGTGGACACTTTCAATACGTATTATACTATGTTACGATGTTGTACGGATAGTAATACCTAATTTTGCTAAATATTCTAAATTGTGAATAGTTATTTTTAGTGAAAACTAGTGGCCAGCAGATCTACCTAGCCAGCAGATCTACCTAGCCAGTAGATCTACATTTTTCCAGTAGATCTACATTTTTCCGATAGATCTACATTTTTCCAGTAGATCTATATTTTTCCGGTAGATCTACATTTTTCCGGTAGATCTACATTTTTCCGGTAGATCTGCATTCTTCCAGTAGATTTACATTTTTTTGGTAGATCAATATAATCGGTAGATAAATTGAATCGGTAGATCAATTGAACCGGTAGTTCAATGCCATCTAACGGGACCTAATCTGTCGAGGCATTTCTGAGTTTCTACAGATCGATAGCAGCGCCATCTATCAGGGTATATTGATACAGATACACACACAAAGTTTCATCGAAATCGGTTCAGCCGTTCTTGAGTTTCTATAAACTGAATGCAGCGCCACCTACCGGTTACCTATTGTGACCCTGAGACACACTCAAACACGCACACAATGTTCTATCAAAATCGGTCGAGCCATTTCTGAGATCCTATAGAGCATTATCAGCACCACCTACCGGATGCTATTGTGAAGCAAGGACACACCGAATCACACACACAAATTTTCATCAAAATCGGTCAAGGCGTTTCGGAGTTGACATTTTTTTTTAAACACCCCGTATAGCAGCGGTTATCTTTTCGTAGCAGTTTTACAGTGTTGAGAATTCTCTTTACGATACATCTCTAGCGATGACATTTTACTTGAAACACCCTGTATAGTTAATTTTCTGCTTAATGTTTGAATATTTTGAGTAATTTTAACGCAAAAATCCGTCCGATCGAACGATATTCATTATAGATTTCGTAACTTAACGAAAAGATCCAAATCCCAAGATACGTTTACTGGAGTATGCTCCTTTAAGTTTTTCAATGGGTAAAAATGAAAAAAAAACCAAGAAAAATCTATCTCGGACGCTCGGAGATTCGATCCCGCCGCTCCGCGAGGCTCGGGAGCTATAATTCCGATGCCTTAGTCCGCTCAGCCATGCCAGCTCCGTGAATCGGTTCCGATTATCTGACACATAAGGATTTGGTAGTACTGGGACGATTTCCGACTTTCGAATTTCACAATATCGTCAATTCTGTCAAGCGATCGATCGAAATCGGTTACTCGTTCATATTTCTCGTGGTTTTTCCAGACGATTCCAAGATTTTCGAGTGATTCCGTTCGAAATTCAAATTTGATTTGACATTTATCGTGGTTCGTTCGGTCCGAAAACGTCGAACTCGAAGGAGCCGCGTTAAAATTCGTCACAGAAATAAGTGAAACGTCAGAATTTTGTCGATTTTCGCGAAAAAGTCACATTTTCCTATCCTTCTTCCGGGGAAACGAAAGAGAGAATCGAAAAAAGGGCCGTGTTACGGACTAATTTCGAATCTCCTCTTCGCGTTCCCGCAAATACCGTCGTTCCGAACGCCACCCGTCCTCCGATCTCGTTTCCTTCATTTTGCCCCATTTGCCAAAATCGGCGTTTTTGCGATTTTTTTTTAAATACACCCCCGTATTTTCGCCCCGAAAACTCGAAACCCTACGAAACTTCCGTCTTTTTCCTCGATAAATCCCTAGGAAATTTCCCCCTAACCCCCCTCCTAACGTCCAAAAAAACGTCACGTTTATAGTAAAATTTTCAAAAAAGTTTTTTTGTTCCGTTTCTATGAAACCCATCTTCATTTTAGTAATAGTGACTAGTGGCCCGCAGTCTATTGTTGGAGGCTTCGATTAGTCAGTAGTTTTCATTCATAGATATAATTTAATAAAAAAAAAATAAAAAAAAAATTTAAATTAAAATGGAGAAAAATATTTTAAAAAAATGTAAAAAAAAATTGTAAAAAAAAAATATTGAAAATTTCAAAATTGAAGAAAAAAAAATTATTAAAAAAATTTTAACTATAAAAAAAATTTAAATTATAAATAAAATGGAATTATAAAAAAGAGAAACACCCTGTATACACATTTCTGCAAAATATATTATGAGAATACATCCAAGGTTCCTATTCAGATAACGCTTTGTTTGTGGCAAAAATCAAATCAATCGCGTAATATTGTGCCGGTAGAAAAAGAACAGCCTGTATAGCAATGGTTTATTATCAACGATGTAGGTCCCGAAAATATATCATTTATCACAATTGAATACAATAGTACGATTTGTCGTGAAAAGCAGCAAGTTGCGATTGACGTTAAAAGAATAACACCCCGTATGGAGTTTTCTGAAAAATATATTATAAGAATCCATCCAAGGTTCCTATCTGAATAAAGCTTTGAGTGTGGCAAAAATCAAATCAATCGCGTAATATTGTGCCGATAGAAAAAGAACACCCTATATAGTAATGGTTTATTTTCAACGATGTAGGTCCCGAAAGCATTTCTTTTATCACAATTGAATACAATAGTACGATTCTTCGTGAAAAGCAGCAAGTTGTGATTGATTGATTAAAAGAAAAACACCCTGTATAGAGATTTCTGAAAAATATATTATAAGAATCCATCCAAGGTTCCTATTTGAATAACGCTTTGTTTGTGGCACAAATCAAATCAATCGCGTAATATTGTGCCGATAGAAAAAGAACACCCTGTATAGTAATGGTTTATTTTCAACGATGTAGGTCCCGAAAGTTTATCTTTTATCATAATTGAATACAATAGTACGATTTGTCGTGAAAAGCAGCAAGTTGCGATTGACGTTAAAAGAAAAACACCCTGTATAGAGATTTCTCAAAAATACATGATAAGAATCCATCCAGGATTCCTATTTAGATAACGGTTTGTTTGTGGCACGAATCAATTCAATCGTGTAAAATTGTGCCGTGAAAAAAAGAACACCCGGTATTACTATACCGGGTATATGGTTTATTTTCAACGATATACACAACACAACACAAAGTTTCATCGAAATTGGTCGAGCCATTTTTGAGTAACCATAAATCGATCGGGGTGCCCCCTACAGTATGCTATTGTGAATCAGAAACGCGCCGAATCAAAAACACAATGTTTCATCAAAATCGGTTCAGCCATTTCTCAGTTTCTGTTGACCGTATATTGTGGACCTGAGACCTACACAGACACAAAAATTCATTGAAATCGGTTGAGCCGTTTTCGAGTTCCCATAAATCGATTGGTCGCCCCCTTCCTGATGCTATTTTGAACCAGAGACCCACCGAAACACATACACAAAGTTACATCAACATTTTTCCAGCCGTTTTTGTGTTCCTACAAATTGATTACAGCGCCACCTACTGCATCCTATAGTGAACCTCAGGCCCACTAAATCTCATTCTAAAAGTTTTGTTAAAATCGGTCCATCCGTTTTTGAGTTCCAATAGACCGATAGTGGTGCCACCTACCGGATCGTATCGTGAACCCCAGGCCACAGAAACACTTCATCAAAATTGGTATCACAGATTAATCTGTATCGGTATAGCCGTTTCTGAGTTCCTGTAAATCGATTGTAACGCCACCTACCGGATCCAATTGTGAATATTAACCTCTTCGAGATATATCGAAACACACACACACAAAGTTCCATCACAATCGTTCATGTCGTTTCGGTGTTGACATTTTCCGAAAAACAACCCTCGAGATTCCCGCCAAATCCCTCTCCTAACATCCAAAAAAACACACGAACGACATATTCAAAATGTTTCCCTTAATCCTCTTCGATGACTCCAATTCTTCACGTGAGTATTATTTAGTATTGAAACAGCAGAACTTCTATATCTATAGATCAATATTTTTGGAGTGTAGATCAATCGAAAAAAATTGAATGACTCTTCCGGGATTCGACCCGGGGTTTCTGACTCAGAAAGCTAGCCTCTTGACCCGCAGATCTACCTAGCCAGTAGATCTACATTTTTCCGGCAGATCTACATTTTTCCGGTAGATCTACATTTTTCCAGTAGATTTACATTTTTCCAGTAGATTTACATTTTTCGAACTTGAAAGTTCGAAATCGTTCGAGCCAGGAGGATCAGTATAATAATAATAATAATAATAATATCTGAATTTCTATAGACCTACTGCATCCTGACACATACTCACATATCATTTGATCGAAATCGGTGCAGCCGTTCTTGAGTTTCTATAAACCGAATACAGCGCCACCTACCGGTCACCTATTGTGACCCTGAGACACACTCAAACACGCAAACAATGTTTCATTAAAATCGGCCAAGCCATTTCTGAGTTTCTATAGACCGATTGCAGCGCCACCTGCCGGGGTATATAGCAGACCTGACACACCTACTCAGATACACACACAAACTTTCATCAAAAGCGGTCGAGCCATTTCACCTACCGGATGCTTTTGTGAAGCCGTTTCGGAAAACAGCCTGTATAACAGCGGTTATCCTTTCGCAACAATTTTACAATGTTGAAAATACTGTTCATGTTAAATTGTTATCTTGAGGTGGCAACTGGGCCAATTTGCCTATCTGAGAATTATGGAACTCTCCCCACGATTGCAGGATTTTTGACCAATTCCGTTGGAAGCTCGAATTCTATTTGACAATTGGACCCTCATTCGGACTGAAAACCATGACGTTGAAGGAATCGCGAAAAGATTTCGTACAGAAATACGATACGATTTCTACAACGATAACATTCGAAAATACTCACGTTTCGTAAAAGATTCCAAAATTCGACAGAAAGATTAAATTCAGTCGATATCCCATCATACTTCATACAACCAACTGTCAACAACTAAAAAATGTTTCCTTAGAATACATTCGATAGGATTTCGAATTCGTATATAAATGCCTGCAAGTGAAAAATCGGTAATATCGTCGAAAGTATAGATCGATAATTACCTTATTTTACGTTCTCCACTTTCGGACCGTTTCATCAAAAATCTTTCCTCGAAGATAGGTATCTACCAGTCATTTCAACTTAGAATTTGATAGAATACATTAATTCTCAAATATCAAAAATCCTGCCATGCGATCGGTCGAAATCGGAGACTCTATCATATTTCTTCTGATTTCTGGCAATGTATCTTCACGATTCAAGATTTTCGACAAATTCCGTTCGAAATTCTAATTAGATTTGACATTTATCGCAACTCATTCGCAAAGAAAACGTCGATAAATTCAAACTGACAGTTTCTTTCATCTGTGATCGAAGTAAAACATCCACGTTTTATCTTCTATAGCAGGACCCGAAGTCGGTCGAGCGAAGCCGAACCGGTCTAAACGTCACATTTCACCGACGTTTTCAAAATATGTCAAAGTTTGCGATCTTTTTACGGAAAAAGAAAAGGTTTTATCAAAAATCGAGATCCGTTACGGACTACCTACGAATCTCGTCTTTCGGACCCCGACGAAATACCTTTTCGAGCGTCGCATCCTCGCCAGATCTCTCCCATACCGATTCGCACATTTAGCCGAAAAGGGCGTTTTCGTCCGAATTTACGATTTATTTAAAAATACTCCCCACGTTTTCTCTCGTCGAAGACGGATACCCGGAGAAAATTTCGTCTTTTCTCGTTCCCTTTTCCACCTCGAATCCCCCCTCGCCCCTCGAATAACCGACGAAAAAATCGAAAATATCGACCTTCTCGAGGAAAAAATCTTTTTTGACTTCTCTCTGTGATCCCGAGATCTTGGCGTTAGTAGAATAGAGTAATTAGAAAGAAGGTTCACAATGGAGAGACAAAATATCTGTCGATGAGATTTTTTGCTTGCCATAATATATCTTATAAGCTATATCGAGTCAGTATGAACCGCGCCTTATACAACCATCAAAGTTGGCGAATCAGGAAAAGGCTTCATGAGTAAACACAATACTTACGGTAACGCCCAACAAGTCTAAGCGTTCTGCCAATACATTTCCATGTCAAAAACAAAAATGAAGAATACAAGAGCATCGAGGGTAACTTTAACCACAGAAGAAAATATTCAGAGGGTTACAGACTGAAGATTTAAAAGTGCATACAATTCACGTATTCCGGGCGCCACGAACAAGAAAAAAAGATCCAATGTTCTTATTAAACAAGCCCTGTGGACAGGAGCTTTCTGGCGCTCTAGTTCAAACAGACAAATTATATCTCCGAAAGTATTGGTTTCTCAGAGTTGGGAATTAAATCAATGTATTCTTATGAAAGAACTGCATCATAAAGGAAATCAAATTCAAATAATAGTTTATTTATCAAGATTAAATGAGCAATCTGAGAATGAGAACTGCACCATGGAAGAAATCAAATTAAAATAGCTGAAATGAATTTGACTCTTTCTTATAGCACAGGATGAAATGTACGAGTATGAACACAGATCATATATTAAAGCTTAGATAGAATAATTATAGCTTTCTGTGAAAACATAGAAGTACGTACGATTCATTATTGAAATTTAGAAAAATCAGAAAAATCTCCGAAAGTATTAGCTTGTTGGAGTTGAAAATGATATCGATGGATTTTAATGGTGAAACTGCATCTTAAATAAAAATTACAGACATTTGGGCAAATTTATAAGCACTCAGTTCCGAGGAACTAGAGCGCCAAAAAGTGTAATTCCCTTTCCGGGATTTGAGCCCGCCTTCTCCCGTTCCGAAACCATAAAACCCGACGGCGTAGACCAACCGGCTATCGGTCTCCTCGTACGATCTTGTCGATCTCCGGTATTAGAATAAAACGTTGGTACTTACGATTTTAGAGATGTTAAAGTATTCCACGACAGGTGCGATATGTCAGAATTAAAAATTCTGTGATCATAGATGATTCTCTACTGAAGTCTGTCGTTAAAATGGTATGAAATGTATTCATATTTTATAAAAGCTGTGAAAACGGTCTATATCGATGGTAGATTCGATTAAGATTGTGCAATAGAGGTGAATAGACAATAGAACATGCTCGCAAAAGCTCCTAATTTCACGTCAGTGCTTCAACCAATTTTTTAAAATTTCAAGAGTCTGTATCTTTTTTCCTGTGCCGAATTTGGAAAAATGGTGAATGAAAAAAGTTATTTATTTGATAAGAGTAATCTATGGTTGAAATTAAAGTACAACTTAAGGACTCATTCTGTACAATGCTATCTTATTGGCAAGATCAGAAACGAACCTCATGAAGTCCTCCATTTAAGGTATACCTATAAAATGTCATTCAGCTGAAAGCCCTTGATTACTGTCGAGAGTTTCTGTCAGTTGCAAGTCATCCAACTCATTGTCTATTTCCCTATTTTTCGCGTTATCCACGTCGCTCAACTTTCCGCAAGTGATATACGTAAAAAGCTTCCGTAAAGTCTCCAAAGCAATACGCTCGAGACAAACGAGTCTACAAGGTCGATTATTAGCTATCAGCGGGCCCTTTGTATGAAAATGCTGTCTTCAGCATTCAAGAATGACTCCTTAGTCATTCTTGTACTTAATCGTAATGGGCGGTTAATGAGGAATATTATCCTTGGCCCACATGAAAATTTCGGAGCTGGGTGAATTTCATTTGTGTTGATCACGAATTTGGATGAAATTATATTCTCTCAACGATATTATACTGATTTCATAGGAATTAATTTACAGGGTGTTTCGTTGGCAAATTCAGATACGTTAACCTGAGGTAGATCTACTCTAGACGAGTCCAAAAGAGCTGTATATGATATGTCTAATCAGCTCCATAGTCGAAATATAGGGTGATATATGTATCCGCCAATATTTTCAATTGCTTGTCCCACTTCCATGGGTCTATCCATTAATCTTTAAACTGTTTGAAAAATCCAGGTCCGTATTAGAAAAATTTTGAACTTAGCTACAACACCCTGTATGGAGGAATATTGGAATTTGATTATAATTTTCAGAAAAAGCAGGAAGTTTTCGAGTATACTCCATTCACATTCATAAAGTCTCCTGGTTGGCCATGAAATTTTGACACATTTCACCGTGTATATTATGAAAATATAAGGTTATGCTCATTTTCCTGTCAGATAACTACGCAACGTTGTCCTCTCTACATAGAAATCGTAGTAATTACGTATTTTTGACAATATGAATTTTCTTGGGAAAGATAGATAATGAATTTGAGAAGATATTATGTGAATTCAACAATTCCAAAGACCTGGCGACTGTTGAAGAAAATTTGTTCTCTGCTGTTACTGGAAATATTTCACGTATATAAACTGCGTGTCCGTTGCTATAAAAGACATTCAAATACCTTGTTGCATAACTTGAAATACACCAGTTTCAAAATGTAGTAGTACTACGAAACCCGAGTCACTGTTCAACCCCAATAAAATATAGTGATAGGATAGGAAACTAAGTACATAATTTCATTCTAGAGTTTAACCTAAGACAGAATGAAGTTTTCATATTGGAGATTTCAGTTCTGTATAGCACTTCGCCTGATAGTTTGTATCTGCTTCTTCAAAACTGCTTTCAGCATTTTCAATTTCGAAGCGAAGAGTTCTTTATTATTCGAAGATAAATGATCTGTGATAATATCTTGTTTAAGATGGAACATTATGTTCATTGTTGAGAGTAGAAATTGGCAACGTCTCAGAAAATTGTTTTGACATTGACGTTATTTCAGAAGTGCCAACCTGCTTTCGTTTCAGTTACAAAAACGCAATTAGGTCTATTGCGGCCAACCGGGAGACTTTATAAAAGTGAATGGAGTATAGATCTCAGTAAACTCATCAGAATTATTGTCGAAAGTTTTGATTCGTTAGTGAAATTCCACTTAAATCTCAAAAATGTTGTACATTAAGATTGAATTCGAAATATTGTTTGTTCCACTGATTGAAAATTTGCGGTTCTCGATATTCTTACAAATATATATTTTTCAAAATGATCAACAGTGGAAAAATAATTAAACAAATGATTAAACAATACTGTATGTCGATTTTATTCAGCCCATCCATGCGAATTGCTCAAATTAAAGACTTCATTCCTCGTAAACATTGCTGATTGCATGAACAACATATCTGCATTTTATTTGTGTTGTATCCCACTAATGTTCATTCAAGTAGGCTACAACAATATCTATGACATAAATTTTGACAACTGGCATCGAGAGTATCTGATCTCTTATTATCTGAAAATCTTTCATAATTTTTTATAGTTATGCCTCAGGAACTTCTTGGATGAGGATTTTCCAGAATTGTGGATAGGCAGAGGTGTACCGCATGCGTGGCCCCCTAGATCTCCAGATTTCAATCCTGTCGATTATTTCATTTGGGGATATTTGAAATCTTTAGTCTATGCGCATGAGATTAGAAGGGGAGGATATTTTCTTGCAATCTATCAGAGTTGCCTGCAATAAGATCCGTAATGTTCCAGAAGTGATAAAAAAGGCTATAAGATATAACTTGAAATGAGCAAGAATATGCATCGAGAAAACGGTGGCACTTTAGAGCAACTTTTCCTTTTAGCTGTTTTACTTGTTCATTTATTTGTTTATTTATTTTTTCAGCGTTGACTATTTTGAATGTATTACCTATTCTAAATCCATATTTTGAAGAATGCTAGAAATAATTTGTTAAAATATAAAAAAATAAAAATTTTTGATCTATGCAATTGACAATTTTTCGAATTCAATTTTAAAATAGGACATTTTTGAGAATTTCACTATCGAAATAAATCATTCCTCAAATTTTAAGCATTATTTTTTATTTATCTAACAATAAAGCATGTGTATGAAAGAACAAAATATTCCATCTGGAAATCATGCTATTGCTACGACCATGACCGGTTCTTAAGCGATTCAGAATAGATCATATTTTCCTTGGAAGATCAAACTCCGGAACTCTATTCGAAGGATCAGAAATTAAATCTCTGTTGAATAAATCGCAAGAAATCTATTCAGACCGCCAAACTTATTTGTCACTTTTATCCAAATTGAGAAAACAATTGGACCATAAAGGGTTACGTGACTTCAATTTGGGACCTTATTACCTGGAATATAGAAGAGAATCGGAAATGAATCCGGGAAAAAATGTATGTAACAATTTATTCCAAGAATTTGATACAGCAGTCTGCCTGCGAATGTGGCGCGGGATAATGTTTAAAAGAACTGACAACCACTGAATAGGTGTAGATCTAATAGTTCCAGTGATGATCCTCATAGATGAGTTCAGCTGTGAATCAATTTTTTGAGTATGAGCACTATTGAACCAGACCGCACAACAATATTCAGCGGCAGAAACAACCAGGGCTAAGGCTGCCGTTCGAAGAGTAGCTGCATCAGTACCCCATGAAGTACCAGCTAATTTCTGGAGAATATTATTTCTTGTTGTTCTATATTTATGATGGTTGTTCAAATGGAAGCAAGAAACATAGGTTTTATTTGGATTCGGACACAAACGTCACTGAAATATGTAATCTTTCAGGATTCCTAAATCTGCAGATAGATTATTTTCTATACTTCGGAAATCAGAATGACGAAATAGCAGGGCAACTTTGACAAATCATATCTCCGAAAGTATTGCTTTCTCATGGTAGATTTCGCGAAGCTTCGATTTGCTTTAATTCGGTGGTTGCATCAAAATGAACTAAAAGTTGACATAGAATCACACTGATTTGGCAATTAAGAGCTGTCAAGGCTTTGTGAGACCCACCGTAAGAGTTGGGAATGAAATCAATGGTTTCTTATGACAGAACTGCACCATACAAATGAAATTAAAAAAGTAGGTCTATGGCTCACCTCATATGTTGGATTTACATACATCAGCAGATTAAAATTAGAGCATTGTATTATAAAATAACGACTAATTATTGAAATCTTGAAAAATCATATCTATGAAAGTATTGGTTTGTTAGAGTTGAAAATGACGTAAATGGAATCTTATGATGAAACTGCAGCTTAAAAAAAATTTAATTTGAAATTTGTAATGAAAAAAAATTTTTTTTTTGATACTCCGAGACCACCGAATTAACCGAGATATTTATCTCCCAAATCTACTCTGAAAATATCACCTGTCTAGCTCATTCCGTTTGAGAGTTATCGTGTTAACGGGCGGCCGAATGGATGGCCGGATATATTCGATTTTGAACACCGATTCTTGATAATTGAGTCGAACCAAAACGTTTAAGACCATTGAAAATTCGATGAGGTGAACTGTGCCTGAAAATTAATCAAATTTTGACAATTAGCCACAGTTCACCTCATTGAATGTTCATTGGTTGGTGGTTTATCTAACCACAGTTTTTAGTCCGTAAACGTCTCATACAAGTTGTCCCAAGTTCGAGTGCCTATTAGACGTTTCTCGAGAACTGGACATATTTGAAATCTGAAAATTGGGATTATGATATTGCTTGAAATTCTCTACATAGCTAAAATATTCTCAAAGCCCTTCCGGTTATACAGGGAGTGAAAATAAATTTGATGAAAACATTTTTTTTTCAAGTTTTGCATAGTTATTAGTTGTAAAATGCAGAAACTAAAATTCTTGCTAAATTTCGTGACGTTCATATGGCTAGAAAATTTTTAAAAATCATTGACTAACATTGAAAAAAATTCTATATATCAGAAACACTTCTTCCGACATCGCTGAAATTATGCGACAGTCTTGAAAACCTAATTCTACTGCCAAGTTTCAAGTTTGAACCTGATCGGTTCTATATTGTTGGAGATCCGAGCAGCCTTGTGTGATTTCAGTAGATGGAAGGGTAACCGTTGCCTCGATAACTTTCTAACAACAAGAGATAGGAATTAACGATTTTCCGGGGAGGTTGCGCACCCGACTGGGAGAGTTAAGTGGTTTTTGGGCATAATCGGCCTAACGGTTTCGGAATACCCATCCGGAATATTATATCCTCGATAACTCAAAAAAAAAATTGCTTCAAGCACTGATGTGAGGTCAGGAGCTTTTGCACGCATGTTCTATTGTCCATTCTTCTGAATTGGAATATTCAGGAGATATTTTTGAAAATAATTTCTTTCATGATGCAGTTCTATCGTGAGAATCCATTTATATGATTCCCAGAGACCAATAATTTCGGAGATATGATTTGTCAAAGTTTGAACAAGAGCGCCAAAGCTCCACAGGGCTTGAACCAAATTTTCATGGTTGCGTTGGATTCTCCGGTGAAAAATTATAATAGTTTTCTAACATAATTATGCTCCTAAATTAAAAAAAAAACTCAGAAATTGTTCATTTAGGAGCATTATCATGTAAGAAAACTATCATTATTTTTTACCGCGGAATCCAACGCAATCTTAAAAAAATGGGTTCAAGCCCTGTGGACAGGAGCTTTCTGGCGCTCTAGTTCAAACAGACAAATTATATCTCCAAAAGTATTGGTTTCTCAGAGTTGGGAATTATATCAATGTATTCATATGATAGAACTGCATCCTAAAGGAAATTCAATTCAAATAATAGTTTATTTATCAAGATTAAATGAGCAATCATGAGAATGAGAACTGCACCATGGAAGAAATCAAATTAAATCTGGCCAATTTTGCCCAATAACGAAATTAAACGAGATATTCATCTCCCTAAACTACTCTGAAAATTTCAACTACCTACCTCATTCCGTTCGAGAGTTATATCTATGTCTATGGATGAAAAGCAGTCTCACTACTCTCAGATCTCTTACTTCATGTTCAGTTCCGAAATGTAAGAATTTTCTGAGAAAAACTAATTTCGGAGCAAACAACTGAGACTTTTCTCACTTCGCTCACAATTCTTCGATTGATTAGATAATGTCTCAGGAACATCATTTGACTTTATGACAATTCATAGAATAATATCATTCTGTGACAACGTTGAAATACGATTTATTATTGAAATTTTGAAAAATCATATCTCCGAAAGTATCAGCTTGTTAGAGTTAAAAATGATATGAGTGGATTCTTATGATAAAACTTCTTATTAAAAAAAATTTAATTTGGAATTTGTTTAGTAAAAAAAAAAATTTTTTTTGTTACTCCGAAACCATCTGTCCGATTTTGCCCAATAACGAACTTAGCCGAGATATTTATCCCCCAAACCTACTCTGAAAATTTCAACTCTCTAGCTCATTCCGTTCGAGAGTTATCGTGCCTACGGCCGGCCAGACCGGCCGGCCGTAGGCACGTTAACTCTCGAACGGAATGAGCTAGAGAGTTGAAATTTTCAGAGTAGGTTTGGGGGATAAATATCTCGGCTAAGTTCGTTATTGGGCAAAATCGGACAGATGGTTTCGGAGTAACAAAAAAAAAATTTTTTTTTTACGAAACAAATTCCAAATTAATTTTTTTTTAATAAGAAGTTTTATCATAAGAATCCATTCATATCATTTTTAACTCTAACAAGCTAATACTTTCGGAGATATGATTCTTCAAAATTTCAATGTTAATCGTATTTCACACATTGATATAATTATTCTATGTATGAATTGTCATAATGTCAACTTGACAGAAGGGAATATTGTAACTTCAAAAATATTGGGGTTGAAATACTCGTATTTTAGCGATGCAACGGGGACCTCACCCGAAAATGTTTGAAAATATTACGTAAATATTGAAAGCATAATTCTGTAGTTCGAGAGAGGAGAAAATTTGGTGAACGTAGATCAGGAAATTTTTGATCGATTACAAGGTATTTTATTTATTACTCATCTTCTTTCATATTATTACTCATCTTCTTTCATACATGTTTTATGGAATACCTACTATTTGTAGGTACTTTAAACCTGTTTTGGGCAATTGTCATACGAAAATTGTTTTTTTGGCGGTCTAGTTCCTCGGAACAGAGTGCTTATCAATTTGCCCAAGTGTCTGTAATTTTGGAGTTTTTGGCTGAAAATGGTCTCAAACGATTTGGTTCGACTCACTGATCAAGAATCCGAGTGCGAAATCGATTCTGTCCGGCCGGCCGACTGGCCGTGGGCACGATAACTCTCGAACGAAAGGAGTTAGCGGATTGAAAATTGCAAGGTGGTTTTGGAGCGTAAATATCTCGGACAAGTTCGTTCGATCTATCTGAAATTTAGCATCAAATTATAGAATCATAACCTTTAACGCACGTGAAGTTTTGTATTGACCAGATTACCGAAAAGTGTAAAAAACAAATTTTGAAAATGTAAAAAAAGTTTTTCCACAATAACTCTCGAACGGAATGAGCTAGGTAGTTGAAATTTTCAGAGTAGCTTAGGGAGATGAATATCTCGGTTAAGTTCGTTATTGGGCAAAATTGGCCAGATTTAATTCGATTTCTTCCATGGTGCAGTTCTCATTCTCATGATTGCTCATTTAATCTTGATAAATAAACTATTATTTGAATTGAATTTCCTTTATGATGCAGCTCTATCATATGTATACATTGATATAATTCCCAACTCAGAGAAACCAATACTTTCGGAGATATAATTTGTCTGTTTGAACTAGAGCGCCAGAAAGTTCCTGTCCACAGGGCTTGAACCCATTTTTAGCCAAAAATTCGAATATGTCAGAGATTTGTAAAATTGAGAAGCACTCTGTTCTGATGAACAAGATCGCCAAAAAGGGTTTGATGAGATGAACCTATGGTTCAAATCAATGTGTAACTGAAGTCTCACCCTGTACATTAGCCGTTAGATTGCTGTCTGGATGTGGCTATACCTATTATTGCAGACGAGAGAATTTAAGGTTTCCATAGAGAATTCTCATCCTGGTCATACGGTAGGCGTTGGATGATCGGTAAAAATGCATATTCCTCGCATAAATATACACTCTTACTCTGCTGTAGGGTGACGATAGCAGAGATTAATGTCAAATACCATCCTACTAGTTAATAACTGCCATAAATGCGCAGGCGAACGCTAAAAGTATTCGGAAATGCAGGGTTTTATGGTCAATAATAAGACACTTTCTCAACTTATGGATTGAGAACCGTGTGAACAGGATGAGTTTGCTATTTGATCGGGAGGTTTATGTTGATTGGGTGAGCAATGTGCAGTTTAGAGGAGAGGATTTTCCTAGAAATATTTTATCTCCCTTCAGAAACATGAGATACTTTCAATCCTGGAAGGAATGGTTATTTTACTTATACAGGGTGTCTGGTGAGGAATGGGACAACGTTTAGGTGGTGATGAGGGATGTCTCAAGGAGTGAGAAAATGCCATTGGAAATCATCTGAGGTTCATGGTTCTTGATATACAGGGCGTTTCAGAAAAAATAACGAAATTTCAAATTACTATAATTCAGTAAATATTGGAGCTAATCCGATGATTTTTCGTATGAACAATGATATAGTGAGTACAAATCTGTTTGGATGGAAAATTTGGAACAAAATCAGATCCGGACTCAGAAATTTTAGTTTTTCTGAAATTAGGAAAGACAAAACCCTGTATGCGGTTTTTGATTTTTTTGACTTCAGATTCTGAGAGAGCAGGAAAAATACTTTCAAACTCAACTGTCATCCTGAATGGCACAAATTTTCCCTGCTTTCTCTGACCCTTCGAATGTCAATCTTCCAATTTTCCGCTTCTTCCAATTTTTTTTCTCGACATTGCAGAAACATGAGATCTCAGATAGTTACTTATAAGTAAAAAACAAGATCATAAACGAATCAAAAATTTTATAAAAATTATCAAAAAAGCGAAAAACAGTTAACATTTGGAAAATTTACGAAGTATTTCTAAAGTACTAATTGATGATTCAGTAGGAACAAAATTAATGATTAATTCTTCACATATTGTTCAAAATGAAAACCGTCAACTTCTTGTCTCTTAGTCGGTCTTTCAGATGAGTTTGGATCATTTTTTCCTGTAATATCCAAAGTTTTATTCGTCATGTAGATATCATGTAGATATGAACGAAAGAGCAGCTGAAAGGGAGTATCGTAGACGTTTTCCCAATCGTCGGGTTCCAAATCACAAAATTTTTTCGTGGTCATGGTGGTCAAAGAGCATGGCCACCTCGGTCTCCAGACATGACACCGTTAGAATATTTCCTTTGGGGCCACCTTAAAACTATGGTGTACGAGCAAGAGATAAATACGAGAGAACAATTAATTCAGCGAATAATAGACGCATGTGACAAAATACGAAACAACCCAAATGTGATAAGGAAAGCATTTCGAATTTAATGAAAAGAGCAGATAAATGTGTAGAAGTTGGGGGTTTTCATTTTGAACAATATTTGAAGAATTAATCATCAATTTTGTTCCCACTGAATCATCAATTAGTACTTCAGAAATACGTCGTGAATTTTCCAAATGTTAACTGTTTTTAGGTTTTTTGATAATTTTTATAGAATTTTGGATTCGTTTATGATCTTTTTTTTTACTTAAAAGTAACTATCTGAGATCTCATGTTTCTGCAATGTCGAGAAAAAAATATGGAAGATTGACATTCGAAGGATCAGAGAAAGCAGGGAAAATTTGTGCCATTCTGGATGACAGTTGAGTTTGAAAGTATTTTTCCTGCTCTCTCAGAATCTGAAGTCAAAAAAATTGAAAACCGCATACAGGGTGTTGTTTTTTCCTAATTTCAGAAAAACTAAAATTTCTGAGTCCGGATCTGATTTTATTTCGAATTTTTCATCCAAACAGATTCGTACTCACTCTATCATTATTCATACCAAAAATCATCGGATTAGCTCTAATATTTCCTGAATTATAGTCATTTGAAATTTCTTTCTTTTTTCTAAAACACCCTGTATATCAGGAACCATGTACCTCAGATGATTTCAAATGGCATTTTCTCACTCCTTGAGACATCCCTCATCACCACCTAAACGTTGTCCCATTCCTCACCAGACACCCTGTATAACTCCAACGTATCGAAATATCCGAAAACAATACACCAACATTACTATAATTTAGGTTTTAATTATTTTATTTTTTCTATTTTACTTTGATTATGAGGAACAAAATGGTATCCTAGACTAAAACCCTGCGATCAATATTTGTAATTAACAGTGACAGATTACTATAGATACAGTGTGGAAGAGCCAAATGGAAAAAATTCATTATTTTGGTTACTGTACATATTTATGGAAAATCTTGAAACCCATCAATCTTAAATTGTTATTCTTCTTCGTAAAAATGCGAACCCAACCTTCAATCCCCTTCGAAAGAAATTGGGGTTGTACATCCCCCAATTTTTCAATTAGGATGTATGGGCTTGTGATACATCGTTTGAAAATTCTCGTTATTCTCTATTCAGAAATGTTATCATTTTCATGTTTATTGCAAAAATCAAATTGGAAATAAATGAAAACAAGCGATCAGCGAAATTTGGCACAATATCAAAATCCAAAATGTAATACAAAGTGTAGCAAACAAATTATGAATGTTAATGAATTAGATGTTCAAAGTGTTCACCGCGAACGCCTTGGCAACACCCTAACCTAAAATTAAAGTTTCTTCTAATTTTATTCAACATACCAAGATTGATGGACTTAATCGCAGGCGTTATTCGATCTTTTAGGTCATTCAAATCAATTTAGTTTTGAACACAATGCTCTCCATACATCCCCATAAAAAGAAATCTAATGCTTTAAGATCAGGGGATCGCGCTGGCCATTCGTTCGTTCCTCGCCTTCCTATCCACCGTTTTGGAAATATTGCGTCGAGGTACTACTGGAAATTGCGTTGGTAATGTGATGGTGATCCATCCTGTTGGAACCATATCATATTTCGTGGAATTTGGGAATTTCCTTGATCAGGATATAAATTTGGCAAAGTTGGAAAGACATGATTTTGAAGTAGTACTAAATAATTATCGCCATTCAAATTGCCCTCAATGAAAAAGGGGCCTGTGATATGGTTTCGAAGATTTCCTGCCCAAACATTAACCTTTTTAGGGAAATGCGTGTTTTTCTCTCCCATCCAGTGAGGATTTTCGCTAGACCAATAGCGGCAATGGTGACGATTAGCATAGCCGTCGAGAGAAAAAGTGTACTCATCAGAAAACAAAACATCTACTTATTGGATAATATTGTTATCCAATAACTTGTCCATCATGGGTTGGCACGGCAACAGACAATAGGAGCTAAAGAAAAAGTCGTTTACCGACAGAGAGTTTATTTGTTCACAGAAATAAGTTCTTTCAAAATCGTCTTCGTCGGCCTAGGTGGTTTGGTGGGAGAAGATCTCAGTTTGGTGCCGATGGTCGCGGGTTCGAATCCCGCTTAGGACATGGATGTGGTGTTTGGGTGTGGATACTGTGGATGTCCGGAAACGAAAATAATCTTCGTGAAACAAATATTATAGAACTGTGTAGATGGCCTAAGTTGCCTGGCACATTAAAAAGAGAATGAAATGAAATGAAAATCGTCTTCCAAGAGCTCGTGGGCAGGTATCATTTTATAGGGACACATTTTATTTTGTTTTAATTTAATATGTTCAGAATCGTTGTATTGTTGACAATGAATGTTGTGGAGGCATCTCTTTTAATCATTTTGGTGCTCTTGTTCCTCGGAACAGAGTGCTTATCAATTTGCCCAAATGTCTGTAATTTCCGAATTTTTGGCTAAAAACGGTCTTATATGATTTGGTTCCACTTACTGATCGAGAATCCATGGTCAAAATCGATTCTGTCTGGCCGTCCGTTAACACGATGACTCTCGAACGGAATGAGCTAGACAATTGAAATATTCAGAGTAGGTTCGAGGGATAAATATCTCGGTTACGTTCATTATTGGGCAAAATCGGCCTGATGGTTTTGGAGTAACGAAAAAAAAATATATTTTTACATTACAACTTTTGAGATAAATTTTTTCTAAGATTCAATTTTATCATAAGAATCCAATGATATAATTTTCAACTATAACAAGCTAATACTTTCGGATATAATGATCTTTCAAAATTTCAATAATACATCGTAGTTCTATGTATTCACTGTCTGGGTACACTGTTCATAAATGACATCTTATCTAGCTATTAGAGTCATGTCAATTCGTAGTTTGAAAACAAGTATCTGATTCTTGAATTTGTGAATATATACAATACTGTTTTAAAACCGAAAATAATATTGACTGGTTGCATATTGAATAATTTTCGTATAAATTCGGGATGATGTTTCAGAAGATTTAGATCATTTTAATGATGTAGTTTACGAAGGCAATAGGAAAGAAGAACATAATGGAATCATCAAAACAAATTACTGTTCGTTAACCACTGAGGTTAATATTATATTTTACTTCCTTAAGTAGTAAGACATGTTCCTATATACAGTATTTTCATAATGTTGCTAGTTAATATATTTTGAACTACTAAAATAACTTGTTCGTAAGCCTTTACCTACTCAAATATCAGGAATAAATGGACAATCTGCTATGAGTGTCTCCACGTTGCAATTACTATGGCGAGTTGTTCTGCACTGCGTATTCCTGTCCAGTTTCTAATATTTTTGAGCCATGACATCTGTTTCCCTTAGGTACCTATTTCGAGTTGTGAAAACTATGCACCGACGGTAAGTTGCTACAACCCATTCCACGAGGTTGAATCATTGCAGATTGCTAATTTAGTCTTGATAAATAAATTTAATGACAATTTTTCAAGCATTGTAGATTGCTCTTTTTTTGGCGCTCTTGTTTAAATGATAATTTTTGAAACATTTTTTTTAAACGACACTTTTTTTAAATTTAATTTATTTCATGGTGCAGTTCTATCATAAGAATCCATTGATATAATTCCAAACTCTAAGAAACAAATACTTTCGGAGATATAATTTGTCTGTTCGAACAAGAGCTCCAAAAAGCTCTTGTCCACAGGGCTTGAACTAATTTTTAATCTGCCTCATATCCCCAAACTCGCAAAACTGCTTGTCTATTTTACTCATTGTCAACATTATTCAAATCATTCAATCAGTTTGCCCAAATGTCTGTAATTTTCGAATTTTTTGCCGAAAATGGTCTCAAACGATTGGGTTCGACTCCCTAATGAAGAATTCGAGATCAAATTTGAATCTGACCGGCCGTTGCCACGATAACTTGAGAACGGAAAGAGATAGCGACTAGAAATTTTCAGGGTAGGTGGCGCATATACGACGGACAAGTTAATCAATGGGCATAATGGGCCCAATGGTTTCCGAGCAATAATTTTGTTTTCAACAAATCCGATCGAATTGAAACATGTCGAGTAGTTGTAGAATACATATCTAAAGATGTTTGTGAAATTTTGAGAGAACCGTAACACTAGCAAATTGTAAAAAAATTACTAAAAAATATTATTTATGTCACGATAACCTGAGAACGGAAAGTGATAGGGACTTGAAATTTTCAGGTTAGGTTTTGCATCCGAATGCGACGTTTGAGTTTGTTTAGAGGCATAATCGCTTAAACGGTTTTGTAGTTATTGCCATTTGAAATTTGGTTTTTATTTCCTCAATAACTCGAAAAATACAAAACCTATCCAGTTCAAACATAGTTATTAGTTGTAAAATGCCGAAACTAAAATTCTTGCTAAATTTCGTGACGTTCATATGGCTAGAAAATTTTTAAAAATCATTGACTAACATTGAAAAAAATTCTATATATCAGAAACAATTCTTCCGACATCGCTGAAATTATGCGACAGTCTTGAAAACCTAATTCTACTGCCAAGTTTCAAGTTTGAACCTGATCGGTTCTATATTGTTGGAGATCCGAGCAGCCTTGTGTGATTTCAGTAGATGGAAGGGTGACCGTTGCCTCGATAACTTTCTAACAACAAGAGATAGGAATTAACGATTTTCCGGGGAGGTTGCGCACCCGACTGGGAGAGTTAAGTGGTTTTTGGGCATAATCGGCCTAACGGTTTCGGAATACCCATCTGGAATATTACATCCTCGATAACTCAAAAAAAAATTGCTTCAAGCACTGATGTGAGGTCAGGAGCTTTTGCACGCATGTTCTATTGTCAATTTTCCTAAATTGGACAATAGAACATGCGCTCAAAAGCACCTGACTTCACGTCAGTGCTCAAACCAATTTTTTTTGAAATAATTTCTTTCATGATGCAGTTCTATCACAAGAATCCATCTATATCATTCCCAGAGACCAATAATTTCGGAGATATGATTTGTCAAAGTTTGAACAAGAGCGCCAAAGCTCCTGTCCACAAGGCTTCCTCACATTTTCATAGCACGCGTGTAAATGTAGATTGACTTCAATAAGAAAGAAAAAGGCTAAAAATTATACTAAACCTCATAGGTCTTGCACAAGGAGATCCCTTACAACCTCCTACGAGCTTGTGCGACTAAGGAGAGTCAGTTGTGTTCTTTGTTGACTTTGTTACTCTGTCCTTACTCCGGCCTTGACACAGCACTGTTAATTTTTGACCCCACAGTGAATGATCTCCATTAACCTCTGAGTAGATCTCCGGCTCGCTCTATACACTGAGCTTTAAGCACTCATCATTCAATTCAAATCAGTCAATGTGAACATGCGCGCCAGAGAGTACTGACTGCAAGTCAGTGCTTTTTTATATTTTTGGCGCTCTTGTTCCTCGGAACAGAGTGCTTATCAATTTGCCCAAATGTCTGTAATTTTCGAATTTTTGGCTGAAAATGGTCTTACACGATTTGGTACGACTCACTGATCAAGAATCCATAGTCAAAATCGATTCTGTACGTCTGTCCGTCCGTCTGTTAACACGATAACTCTCGTACGGAATGAGCTGGGTAGGTTTGAGGGATAAATATCTCTGTTCGTTATTGGGCAAAATCAGACTGATGGTCACGGAGTAACGGACACAAAATTTTTTTTTACATTGCAACTTTTGAATTAAATTTTTTTCAAGATGCAGTTTCATCAGAAGAATCCCTTGATATCATTTTCAACTCTAACAAGCTAATACTTACGGAGATATGATTTTTCAATAATACATCGTAGTTATATGTAATATGTATTCACAGAATGCGAATTCTATCTGTCTATATTCACTGTTCATAAATGTCATCTTATGTAGCTATTAGAGACATGTCTATTCGTAGTTTGGAAATATTTTTTGCTGGAAAACAAGTATCCGATTCTTGAATTTGTAACTATACCGCGTGATTCAAAAGTACTTTGACAAACTTCAGAAGGTGCTTCCTCACAATATTCTAATAGGAATTGTCCAAACAAATATATATCCGGAAACGCATCGTTTCCAAGATACAAGGTGTTAAAGTTTTATTTTCATTCTCATTTTTTTTTTTCGAAATACTGACCTGAATTAAACGAAAATTGGTTTTGGGGGGTGCTTAGGAAATTAATATAAACGTCAATTTCATTTCCTAGGTTTTCTTGTGAAAAATGCAGAATAATGGTGATAATTTCAACATGCATCGATTATTTTATTATCATACTTGAAATTTTCAATTACAAATATCTAGAAAACGGTTGCTTTTATAGCGACTTGTAACAAGGGTAGCTTTTTTACATAGATATGATAGAGGGATCGACTATTATGCTGAAAAATGTGTTAGTAGAAAAAAGTTATTAATCTCTATAAAAGAAAAAGAGGTGAAGGTGGCGCCCCCTACGAATGAGATCAATATATACAGTATGGTGCAATTGAAAGGAATAAATTCGTTATTTCGTAAACCGGCGACTTTAAGGAAAAATCCCGAAACCCGTCGATTTTTATTCTTAAACAGACTATTCGTAAGGAAACCATTTTATTTTTCACATCATTTTATTTTTGACGTCATATTAAATAATAATAATAAAATTTTATTAATTTTTTAAACAAATACAAAAATCAATTTTTGTACATTATTGATATGGCTGAATAGGTATCTAAAAGACCTTTCAAATAATGTATTACAACACCCACCTTTCCATCTGAAAATTTTAGCGATGTGTCATCAGGCTCACATATATGACGTCAAAAATAAAAAGGTATCATTACGAATAGCCCGTTTAAAAATAAAAATCGACGGGTTTCCGGATTTTTCCTTAAAGTCGCCGGTTTACGAAATAACGAATTTATTACTTTCATTTGCACCATACTGTATATATATATATATATATATATATATATAAAATAGTTATTTAAAAATATCGAAAATAAAACTAAAACTTTAACACCTTGTATCTTGGAAACGAAGCGTTTCCGGACATATATTTATCTGGACAATTCATCCTAAAATATTGTGACGAATCACCTCCTGAAGTTTATCAAACTACTTTTGAATCACCCTGTATAGAAGACTGTTTTGAAACCGAAAATAATATTGAATGGTTGCATATTGAATAATCTTTATATATAAAAGAAAGTCGTGTCAGTTACTTCACTTATAACTCAAGAACGGCTATACCGATTTGGCTCAAAATTGGTGGGGAGGTAGCTTAGAACCAGGAGACGGACATAGGAAACTTTTTTGTGTTATACAGGGTGTTTTTCTTTTAACGTCAATTAAAACTTGCTGTTTTTCCTGCCATAATCGTACAATTTTAGTCATGTGTGTTTAAAAATAAACTTTCGAGGCATACACCATTGAAAATAAAGCATTACTATACAGGGTGTCCTTTTTCTCATGGCACAATAATTGTACGTGATTGGAGTGATTTGTGTCACAAACAAAGCATTAACTAAATAGGTACCTTGGCTGGATTCTCATAATGTATTCGTCCGAAATCTCCATACAGGGTGTTCTTCTTTTAACGTCAGTTGCAACTCGCTGTTTTCCATGCCACAATCGTACAATTTCATTCATTTGTGTTAAAAAATAAAATTTAGAGGGATATATCATTGAAAATTAATCATTACTGTACAGGGTGTTTTTTTTCTAATTGCATAATTGTACGCGATTGAAGTGATTTGTACCACAAACAAAACATTAACTTAATAGGTACCTCAGATAGATTCTCATAATGTATTTGAATAGGGACCTCATGCGACCGCAGAAGCGGCGTCGATTATCTTCGAATGTTGCAAATTGATATATGATTAATTGGACGCAGTTAAGCAGAAATATATGATTATATATATAAACTATCTATATTTTATGATAAACGTGTATAATAAAATCTAAAATCTGCTTATTTATTGCCTCTAAGGCGGAACAGAGTTCGCTGGGTCAGCTAGTCTTATATATAAAAATGAATCGCAAAATGTGTTGGTAAGCGCATAACTCAACAGTGCCTGGACCAATTTTGCTAATTCTTTTTTTAAATGTTCGTTGAAGTCCAAGGATGGTTTTTACGGGTAGAAAATTATTTCGAATAATTGCCGGGAAAACCCTAAAAACAGCCCTTCTTTTTCCATACAAACGTTTTCTAACTAAAATGTAGAGTCAATTTGAACTTTATGACTATTCAATAAAGTTGACGTTGGGGTTGGAGTTGTAGTTGGATTGGAGTTGGAGGTGGAGATGGAGGTGGAGGTGGAGTTGGAGTTTGAGTTGGCGTTGAAGTTGACGTTGTGGTTGGCGTTAGGATTGAAGTTGGCGTTGTAGTTGGGCTAAGAGTTGGTGTTGGAGTTGGCGTTGGGGTTTGGAGTTGAAGTTGAAGTTGGAGTAGGCATTGTGGTTGGCGTTGGTTATGGAGTTGGCGTTGTAGTTGGAGTTGTAGTTGGATTGGAGTTGGAGGTGGAGATGGGGATGGAAATGGAGGTGGAAATGGAGATGGGGGTGGAAATGGAGATGTAGGTGGAAATGGAGATGGAGGTGGAAATGGAGTTGGAGTTTGAGTTGGCGTTGGGGTTGGAGTTGAAGTTGAAGTTGGAGTAGGCATCGTGGTTGGCGTTGGTTATGGAGTTGGCGTTGTAGTTGGAGTTGTAGTTGGATTGGAGTTGGATTGGCGTTAGGATTGGAGTTGGCGTTGTAGTTGGGGTTAGAGTTGGTGTTGGAGTTGGCATTGAAGTTAGTGTTGGGGTTGGAGTTGGCGTTAGCGTTGGATAGGCGTTGAGGAGGTAGTACGAAGTCTGCCAGGTCAGCTATCTTATATATAAAATTCTGAGAATCGGCTACTATCTATTTTTCATTCCCCTAAGTGATAAGGGTTGTGCACCTTCAATTTTTTTTTTTTTTTTGAATTTTTGGACGAAATTTTTCGTGGTAGGCGTTGTAGTTGGCATTACAAAATACATACAACCCTAAATTTTCACCCTTCTATCACCAACCCCTATTTTTTAATAGTCATTCTAGGAATTAATCACAGTTGGAGTTCTCGTTGTAGTTGGCGTTGGGGTTAGAGTTGGCGTCGGAGTTGGAGTTGGAGTTTCAGTTGGAGATGGAGTTGGAGTTGGAGTTGGAGTTGGAGTTGGAGTTGGATTTGGAGTTGGAGTTGGAGTTGGAGTTGGATTTGGCGTTGGGCAGGCGTTGAGGAGGCAGTACGAAGTCTGCCGGGCCAGCTAGTGTATGTATAAATTCAGGATGATGTTTCAGAAGATTTAGAATTGGATCATTTTAATGATGTAGTTTATGAAGGCAATAGGAAAGAAGAATATAATGGAATCATCAATCACTGATCTTGATAAATAAACTATTATTTGAATTGAATTTCCTATATGATGCAGTTCTATCGCAATAATCCATTGATATCATTTCCAACTCTGAGAAAACAATACTTCGGAGATATGATTTGTCAAAGTTTGAACAAGAGCGCCAAAGCTCCTGTACACAGGGCTTTAACCAATTTTTTTAAGCAATGTCTGACTTCCTCTACCGTGAGGACCATATCATCGAACGCCCTCTAATATCAGGAACCAGAATACGGTAATTACGATCCATCTTCTAGAGTCATCTCGAAAGAATGCATGAATTGTAGCCGAAAGTGATTTGTTATACCGGGTGGCCCACCACACACGCGGATCTCGTTTTGAGGGAGTAAATGAAGATATTTTGAGAATATTTTTTTGTGATGTGTGTAGGGTGTCCTAAAGCAAAATTATTTTCATATATACAGTGTGTTCTAAAACAAAGATATAGACCAAAGTTACATTTTTTTAATAGTTATACCCTGTATTTGACCTAAAAAATGGAATGGCAAGCTCAAATTATGATGAGTTTCTTCAGATAACTTTATACCTTAGAAGTACCATTTACGAGAAAATGGCGAAAAATTGGAAATATGGGGTTTTTGGCGCTCTACTTCCTCGGAACTGAGTGCTTATCAATTTGCCCAGATGTCTGTAATTTTAGAATTTTTCGATGAAAATGGTCTTAAACGATTTGGTTCAACTCACTGATCAAGAATCCGTGGTCGAAATTCATTCTGTCCGGCCGGTCCGGCCAGCCGTAGGCACGATAACTCTCGAACGGAATGAGCTAGAGAGTTGAAATTCTCAGAGTAGTTTTGACACATAAATATCTCGGCTGAGTTCGTTATTGGGCAAAATCGGACAGATGGTTTCGGAGTAACAAAAAAAAAAATTTTTTTTTACATAACAAATTCCAACTTAATTTTTTTTCAATAAGCTGTTTTACCATAAGAAGCCAATGATATCATTTTTAACTCTAAGAAGCTAATACTTTCGGAGATATGATTTTTCAAAATTTCAATAAAAAATGGTATTTCTACGTTTTCACAGAATTATATAATTATTCTATGTATGAATTGTCATAATGTCAACTTATTTACCTGAGACGTGACATTGTCTAATTCCTTGCTAATAGTTGGTTCGAGAAGCGTCAAAATCGACTTAGAGAGGCAAGGGTAAAAAACCGTCAAATAAACCCCCATGCGGCGATTTTATGTCGAAAAGTGAAAATTAAGAATATATATCCCAGGTAAGTACCGACATTTTATTCTAATACCGGAGATCGACAAGATCGTACGAGGAGCCCGATAGCCGTTTCGTCTAGTCAGTCGGGTTTTCGGTTTCGGAACGAGAGAAGGCGGGCTCAAATCCCGAAAAGGGAATTACACTTTTTGGCACTCTAGTTCCTCGGAACTGAGTGCTTATCAATTTGCCCAAATGTCTGTAATTTTCGAATTTTTCGATGAAAATGGTCTCAAACGATTTGGTTCGAATCACTGATCAAGAATCCGTGGTCGAAATTCATTCTGTCCAGCCGGTCCGGTCGGTCCGGCCGTCCGGCCAGCCTTAGGCACGATAACTCTCGAACGGAATGAGCTAGAGAGTTGAAATTTTCAGAGTAGGTTTGGGCGATAAATACCTCGGCTAATTTCGTTACTGGGCAAAATCGGACAGATGGTTTCGGAGTAACAAAAAAAAAATTTTTTTTTTTACAAAACAAATTCCAAATTAATTATTTTTAATAAGCAGTTTTATCATAAGAATCCATTCATATCATTTTTAACTCTAACAAGCTAATACTTTCGGATATATGATTTTTAAAAATTTCAATAATAAATCGTTTTTCAACGTTGTCACAGAATGATATAATTCTATGCATGAATTGTCCTAATGTCAACTTATGTTCCTGTGACATGACATTATCTAATCAATCGAAGAATTGTGAGCGAAGTGAGAAAAATCTCAGTTGTTTGCTCCGAAATTAGTTTTTACAGAAAAGTCTTACATTTCGGAACGGAACATGAAGTTAGTAAGAGATCTGAGAGTAGGGAGACTGCTTTTCATCCATAGACATAGATATAACACTCGAACGGAATGAGGTAGGTAGTTGAAATTTTCAGAGTAGATTAGGGAGATGAATATCTCGGTTAAGTTCGTTATTGGGCAAAATTGGCCAGATTTAATTTGATTTCTTCCATGGTGCACTTCTCATTCTCATGATTGCTCATTTAATCTTGATAAATAAACTATTATTTGAATTGAATATCCTTTATGATGCGGTTATATCATATGAATACATTGATATAATTCCCAACTCTGAGAAACCAATACTTTCGGAGATATAATTTGTCTGTTTGAACTAGAGCGCCAGAAAGCTCCTGTCCACAGGGCTTGAACCAATTTTTATTTAAGATGCAGTTCCACCATTAAAATCCATCAATATCATTTTCAACTCCAACAAGCCAATACTTTCGGAGATATGTTTTTTCTAAATTTCAATAATGAATCGTACGTACTTCTATGTTTTCAAAGAATGCTATAATTATTCTATCTAAGCTTTATTATATGATCTGTGTTCATACTCGTACATTCCATCCTGTTTTAGAAGAAAGAGTCAAATTCATTTCAGTTATTTTAATTTGATTTCTTCCATGGTGCAGTTCCCATTCGCAGATTGCTCATTTAATCCTGATAAATAAAATATTATTTGAATTTAATTTCCTTTATGATGCAGTTCTTTCATAAGAATACATTGATTTAATTCCCAACTCTGAGAAACCAATGCTTTCGGAGATATAATTTGTCTGTCTGAACTAGAGCGCTAGAAAGCTTCTGTCCACAGGGCTTGAACCCATTTTTTAAATAGCAATACCTAAATGAAGAAACCAGTTACGCCCGCGATACAGAAGGTGTTTTTTTTAATAGACCTATTAGCTATTTCTATACCGAAAATAAAAAATTAACTCTGGAATATACAGAGTGATCATAATTAATTTTCAAACATCAACAACATAAAATTGTCAAAAACTTTCTTATTTCAAATGGCACACCAGGTATTTCTATGTCACGTTGAACGTAAAAAATAATTTCGAAATTATCTTCGCAAGATTTTCCTACACCTAAACCTGATAGTTTTCTCAGCAATTTTCGACCATTATTTGTAGTTGATGTTTGAAAATTAATTATGATCACTCTGTATATTCCAGAGTTAATTTTTATTTTCTGTATAGGAGTAGCTAATATGTCTTTTCAAAAAAATACTGTCTGTATCGCAGGCGTAACTTCATCAATTCCTATTTAATAAAGCTCCATATTTTCAATTTTTCGTCCTTTTCTCGTAAATGGTTCTTCTAAGGTATAAAGTGATCTGAAAAAACTCATCATAATTTGAGCTTGCCATTTCAATTTTGAGGTCAAAAAACAGGGTGTTACAATTAAAAAAAATGTAACTTTGGACTATATCTTTGTTTTCAAAGATCCTGTATATATGAAAATAATTTTAAATTGTACTCTTGAATACCCTACGCACATCACTAAAAAAATTCAAAATGATCTTCATTTACTCCCTCAAACCGAGATCCGCGTCTGTGGTGGGCCACCCGCTATATCTACACGAGTTCGAGCCGAAATATTGCATCAGACAGGGAATTAAATTTCTCTCCTTATTTTTAACAATGGTGGTCACGAAACTTCAATTAGCTTAATTGTGGATTTAATTCGATGGTTGCATAAAATAGAACTGAGAATCGGCATAGAATCAAACTGAATGGCAATCAAGATCAGTCAGAGCCTTGTGAAACCCACCATTAAAGTTCCAAAACAACTTTCGATTACTGGGAAGAGAACTTTAGAATCCCAGATAGGTATGCCTGAATACTTTTTGGCGCTCTAGTTCCTCGGAACTGAGTGCTTATCAATTTGCCCAAATGTCTGTAATTTTGGAATATTTCGATGAAAATGGTCTTAAACGATTTGGTTCGACTCACTGATCAAGAATCCGTGGTCGGAATTCATTCTGTCCGGCCGGCCGGACAAATTTTTTTTAACGAATTAAATTCCAAATCAAATTTTTTTTAATAAGCAGTTTTATCATAAGAATCCATTCATATCATTTTGAACTCTAACAAGCTAATACTTTCGGAGATATGATTTTTCAAAATTTCAATAATAAATCGTATTTCAACGTTGTCACAGAATGATATTATTCTATGTATGAATATGAATTGTCATAATGTCAAATGATGTTCCTGAGACATTATCTAATCAGTCGAAGAATTTTTTTTTACGAATTAAATTCCAAATCAAATTTTTTTTAATAAGCAGTTTTATCATAAGAATCCATTCATATCATTTTGAACTCTAACAAGCTAATACTTTCGGAGATATGATTTTTCAAAATTTCAATAATAAATCGTATTTCAACGTTGTCACAGAATGATATTATTCTATGTATGAATATGAATTGTCATAATGTCAAATGATGTTCCTGAGACATTATCTAATCAGTCGAAGAATTGTGAGCGAAGTGAGAAAAATCTCAGTTGTTTGCTCCCAAATTAGTTTTTCTCAGAAAATTCTTACATTTCGGAACTGAACATGAAGTAAGAGATCTGAGAGTAGTGAGACTGCTTTTCATCCATAGACATAGATATAACTCTCGAACGGAATGAGGTAGGTAGTTGAAATTTTCAGAGTAGTTTAGGGAGATGAATATCTCGGTTAAGTTCGTTATTGGGCAAAATTGGCCAGATTTAATTTGATTTCTTCCATGGTGCTTTTCTCATTCTCATGATTGCTCATTTAATCTTGATAAATAAACTATTATTTGAATTGAATTTCCTTTAGGATGCAGTTCTATTATATGAATACATTGATATAATTCCCAACTCTGAGAAACCAATACTTTCGGAGATATAATTTTTCTGTTTGAACTAGAGCGCCAGAAAGCTCCTGTCCACAGGGCTTGAACCCATTTTTTTTTAATAGGCTGGTTTTTTCCCGCGTGCTCCGCGAGGAACAGCGTGCCATCATTCCGTCACAATGTCTGTATTTTTCGATTTTTTTTTGCGAAAATGGTCTCAAACGATTGGGTTCGACTCCTTGATGAAGAATTCGAGGTCAAATTCAATTCTGTCTGTCCGGTCCGGCCGCCCGGTCCGGCCGGCCGTTAGAACGATAACTCTCGAACGGAATGAGGTAAAGCGTTGAAATTTGCAGGGTAGTTTTGTAGCGAACTATCTCGGACAAGTTCGTTAACGGGCGGAATCCACCTAGCGGTTTCGGAGTTAAGGCCGTTTTTAGTAAAAATGTTTTTTATGAATATTTCCGAAACTGATCACTCGATCTATCAGAGATTTGGCGTCAAATTGTAGAATCATGACCTTTATATGCCTGCGAAGATTTGTACTGACCGGATGACCATGAAGTGGCAAAAAAGTTGTCAAAAATTTTGAAATTTTGTTTCCACTATAACTCGAAAAATACTGATCTGATTGTATTGAAACTCAGTAGTTAGATGCAAAAGACCAAAGCAAACACTTTCGCAAAATTTCGTGAAGATAACGTGACATGAAAAAATAAAAAAATTACTACTATTTTGCGGAATATTTTGCTTGAAATTCCGAAACCTATTTTTGGCGCTCTTTTTCCTCGGAGCAGAGTGCTTGTCAATTTGCCCAAATGTCTTTAATTTTCGAATTTTTGGCTGAAAATGGTCTTGAACGATTTGGTTTGACTCACTGATCAAGAATCCGTGGTCGAAATCGATTCTGCCGGCCGTTAACACGATAACTCACGAACGGACTGAGCTAGACAGTTGAAATTTTCAGAGTAGGTTTGACGGATAAATATCTTGGTTAAGTTCGTTATTGGGCAAAAATAGTCAAATAATTTCGGAGTAACGAAAAAAAATATTTTTTTTTATATTACATCTTTTGAATTCAAATTTTTTTAAGATGCAGTATCATCATAAAAATCCATTGCTTTCATTTTCAACTCTAACAAGCTAATACTTTCGGAGATATGATGTTTCAAAGTTTCAATAATACATAGTAAGTTCTATGTATTCACAGAATGAGAACACAGAATCTGTCTGTGATCACTATTCATAAATATATTCTTTTCTAGCTATTAGAGATTGTCAATTCGTAGTTGTTATTTTCTCTTAGAAAGCAAGTTTTCGATTCTTAAATTTATACAAGACTGTTATGATGTAGTTTATGGAGGCAATAGGAGAGATGAACATAATGGAATCATCAAAAGAAATTAATGTTCGTTGACCACTGACGTTAATATTACCTTTTACTTCCTCAAGTAGTGAGACATGTTCCTATATAGAGTATTTTCATAATTTTGCTAGCAAAAAAATACTGAAATATGGATCTACATTTGTGTATCAATAATGTTTTTTGCGTTTCTTGATTTGAGGTTCATAATACAGAAATGAATGTGTTAGTGGTATGAACTATTAAATTTTGAATTATGAAAAGAGGATAGTATGCATCTTAAAAAAATTTGAATTCAAAAGTTGTAATGTAAAAAAAAATATTTTTTTTCGTTACTCCGAAATTATTTGACTATTTTTGCCCAATAACGAACTTAACCAAGATATTTATCCGTCAAACCTACTCTGAAAATTTCAACAGTCTAGCTCAGTCCGTTCGTGAGTTATCGTGTTAACGGCCGGACGGATGGCCGCGGCCGGCAGAATCGATGAACTATTAAATTTTGAATTATGAAAAGAGGATAGTATTTTATTAATATACTAGCTGGCCCGGCAGACTTCCTACTGCCTCCTCAACGCCTGCCAACGCCAACGCCAACGCCAACTCCAACTCCAACTCCAACTCCAACTCCAACTCCAACTCCAACTCCAACTCCAACTCCAACTCCAACTCCAACTCCAACTCCAACTCCAAGTCCAAGTCCAAGTCCAATTCCAAGTCCAAGTCCAAGTCCAAGTCCAAGTCCAAGTCCAAATCCAACTCCAACTCCAACTCCAACTCCACCTCCAACTCCAACTCCAACTCCAACACCGACGCCAACTCTAACACCAACGCCAACTACAACGCGAACTCCAACTCTGATTAATTCCTAATAGGGGTTGGTGATAGAAGGGTGAAAATTTAGGGTTGTATGTATTTTGTAACGCTAACACCAACTCCTACCCCAACACTAACTTCAATGCCAACTCCAACAACAACTCTAACCCCAACTACATCGCCAACTCCAATCCTAACGCCAACCCCAACGCCAACTCAAACTCCAACTCCATTTCCACCTCCATCTCTATTTCCACCTCCAACTCCAATCCAACTACAACTCCAACTACAAGTCCAACTACAACGCCAACTCCATAACCAACGCCAACCACAATGCCTACTCCAACTACAACTTCAACTCCAACGCCAACTCAAACTCCAACTCCATGTCCACCTCCATCTCCATTTCCACCTCCACCTCCATTTCCACCTCCATCTCCATTTTCACCTCCATCTCCATTTCCATCTCCATCTCCACCTCCAACTCCAATCCAACTACAACTCCAACTACAACGCCATAACCAACGCCAACCACAATGCCTACTCCAACTTCAACTTCAACTCCAACCCCAACTCCAACTCCAACACCAACTCTTACCCCAACTACAACGCCAACTCCAATCCTAACGCCAACCACAACGCCAACTTCAACGCCAACTCAAACTCCAACTCCACCTCAACCTCCATCTCCACCTCCAACTCCAATCCAACTACAACTCCAACCCCAACGTCAACTTCATTGAATAGCCTTAAAGTTCAAATTGACTCTACATTTTAGTTAGAAAACGTTTGTATGGAAAAAAGAAAAGGGCTGTTTTTAGGGTTTTCCTGGCAATTATTCGAAATTTTCTCCCTGTAGAACCATCCTTGGACTTCAACGAAGATTAAAAAAAAAGAATTAGCAAAATTGGTCCAGGCACTGTTGAGTTATGGGCTTACCAACACATTTTGCGATTCATTTTTGCGCGCGTGTTCCGCAAGGAACAGCGTGCTATCATTTCGTCACAATGTCTGTATTTTTCGATTTTTTTTGCGAAAATGGTCTCAAACGATTGGGTTCGACTCCCTGATGAAGAATTCGAGGTCAAATTCAATTCTGTCCGTCCGGTACGGCCGGCCGGCCTGCCGGCCGTTAGCACGATAACTCTCGAACGGAACGAGTTAGAGCGTTGAAATTTTCAGGGCATGTTTGGAAAGTAAATATCTCGCACAAGTTCATTAATGGGCAAAATCCATCAAGCCGTTTCGGAGTTACGGCCATTTTTAATTAAACCGTTTTCAAGAATATTTCCGAAACCGATCACTCGATCTATCTGGAATTTAGTATCAAATTGTATAATCATGACCTTTATATGCCTGCGAAGTCTCATATTGATCGGATGGCTGTAAACTAGAAAAAAAAATTTAAATATTTGAAAATGAAATTGAAATTTTGTTTTCACTATAACTCGAAAAAAACTGATCTGATTGAATTGAAGCTCGGTAGTTATATGCAAAGTACCAACGAAAACACTTGTGCAAAATTTCGTGGGGGTGGCATGAGTGTCAAAAATAAAAAATTTTTTTAACTATTAGCGGAATATTTTGCTGGAAATTCCGAAACCAAATATCGGATTGAGTTCAGTTTTGGCACTTCGGTGACCAATAATGACCTCTTGGGGTGTGCAAAATTTCAATGCGAACAGACCACTAGGAGCCTAAAAAAAAAATGTATAATTTTGAACTTCCAAACTGGACAAATTATATTTCATTTCGAATTGCTACATGGAATATCTCCAACATCTGGTGATTTTGTTCCGACGTATTTTTTGCGCGTTTATCTGAATGAATGCGATATGTACGAGGGCAACTGATTAAAATATGGACTACTTACTAGCATGGCAATTGAATTAATGCGTAAACGATGTGTGGAATTTTGAATTGGTTTTCAAAATTAGTCTGAACGGTGAACGACTGGGGGTGTAACTGCCTCTTTTGGACATTTTTTGTTATTCGCATAAGCAGACGATAAATAATTTAACTGCTCGAGTTTTCTTCTGAGAAGATTGGGGTTTTGGGGTGGAGGATTCTATACCTCCATAGAATCCCCTGGTGCCGGTCTGCGCATGCGTGGATTCAAGATGCGATATCTCCTGAACCACTAGTGGTGGAGAATCGGAGTTTTTTGTGACTGACAGGATGGCCATAAAGTGGCAAAAAAAAATTTCAAAAATTTTAAAATCTTGTTTCCACAATAACTCGTAAAATACTGATCTGATTGAATAGAAACTCAGTAGTTAGATGCAAAAGACCAAAGCAAACACTTCTACAAAATTCCGTGAAGATCACGTGATATAAAAATTCAAAAAATTACTCTATTTTGTAGAATATTTTGCTTGAAATTCCGAAACCTATTTATTTGAAATTCATGCTGCCCTTTTCGGGCATTTTTCGATATGCGCATGCGCAGATGACAAGTCATTTATCTGCTGTAGTTTTCGTCAGAGAGGATTGGGGTTTTGGGGTGGCGGATGCTATTAATCCATAGAATCCCCTGGTGAGAGTCTGCGCATGCGTAGATTCAGGATGCGATATCTCCTGAACCACTAGTGTTGGAGAATCGGAGTTTTTTGTAAGCTGAGTGATTTTGAGAGGACTATCAGCCGCGAGTAGATTGCGCATGTGCAGAAGAGAAGTGAATGTTTTTGGGTTGTGTGGGTTATGTTGGAGGTGCTGAGTGATATTGTGAGGTTTTGAAAAAATATTTATGGCAATTCAGTGCAAGGACAAGTTAGTTTCGGGGATGTAGCGTTGTTTCCGAGTTGAAGTGTCCGTACCGTGGTCCTGGGGCTAATTTTGAAATTGATGTTACTCCTTACGGTCATTTTTCGTTATGCGCATGAGCAGAACATCAGTGATTTAACTTCTGTAGTTTTCGTCAGAGAGGATTGCGGTTTTGGGGTGCCGGATGCTATTAATCCATAGAATCCCCTGGTAAGGGTCTGCACATGCGTGGATTAAGGATGCGATATCTCCTGAACCACTAGTGTTGGATAATCGGAGTTTTTTGTAGGGTGTGTGATTTTGGGATTTCTTTCAGATGCGAGTAGATTGCGCATGCGCAGAAGAGAAGTGACTGTTATTGGGTTGTACGGGTTATGTCGGGAGTGCTGAGCCAATATTGTGAGGTTTTAAAAGTATATTCATGGCAATTTAGTGTACGCATAAGTCAGTTTGGGGGTTGTAGCGTTGTTTCCGAGTTAAAGTGTCCATACCGTAGCCCTGGGGCTAATTTTGAAATCGATGTTACCCCTTACGGGCATTTTTCGTTATGCGCATGAGCAGACCATCAGTGATTTAACTGCTGGTGTTTTCGTCAAAGAGGATTGGGGTTTTGGGGTGGCGGATGCTATTCGTCCATAGAATCCCCTGGTGAGGTTCTGCGCATGCGTGGATTCAAGATGCGATATCTCCTGAACCACTAGTGTTGGAGAATCGGAGTTTTTTGTGAGGTGCGTAATTTTGGGAGGACTTGCAGTCACGAGTATATTGCGCATGCGCAGACGAGAAGTGACTGTTTTTTGGGTTGTATGGGTTATGTTGGGAGTAATGAGCCGATTTTGTGAGGTTTTAAAAGAATACTCATGTCAATTCAGTGCACGGACACAAGTCAGTTTGGGGGAAATAGCGTTGTTTCCGAGTTGAAATGTCTGTATGGTGGCCCTGAGGCGAATTTAAAAATAACTATATTCGGTAGATCTATATTAAAATACTTTCGGATTTAGAAAAGAGGCAATTGCGTTCCTAACGGAGGTCCCATAACCGCAATTTTTTTTCGATCTACGGTAAAGCTAACAGCCAAATTGTATCGAAAGCTATATTTGTTAAAGGAACTTGAAAAAAAAAAGCACTTACGTGAAGTCAGTACTCTTTGGCGCGCGTGTTCACGGTGGCTAATTTGAATTGAATGAGGAGTACTTCAAGCTCAGTGGATAGAGTGAGTCGAAGATCTACCCAAAAGGTAGTACCCATCACTCAATTCAAATTAGCCGACGTGAACACGCGCGCCAAAGAGTACTGACTTCACGTCAGTGTTTTTTTTTATATATAAGATAGGATTTTCAACTATTAAAATAATTTGTTCGTAATCCACTACCTATTCAAATAACAGGAATAAATGGACAATCTGCTATGATTGTCTCCAGCCTTGCTCTAGACATTTCGATGTATACAAGCTCCTAGAAGATTCTGAGGGATCTCCTTGAGAAATACTTGGCAGGGTCAGTATAATCATAATCATGTTTATAGCATGCGCACCGAATGCCGATTGACTTTACAATGAAAGAAAAAGTGTAAAAAAGCATTGACTTGGGGTCAATATTTTTGGCGCGCGTGCTATAAAAATGATTATGATTATACTGACCCTGCCAATTCTATCCCAAGGAGATCCCTCAGAATTTTCTAGGAGCTTGTGCGACTAAGGAGAGTCAGTTGTGTTCTTTTTCAACATTGTTACTCTATCCTTATGGTAGCTTAGATAAAGCACTATTAATTTTTGAACCGACAGTGAATGGTGTCCACTATCCTTTGGGTAGATCTCCGGCTCGCTCAATCCACTGAGCTTGGAGTACTCATCACCCAATTCAGATTAGCCACTGTGAACACGCGCGCCAAAGAGTGCTGAGTTCACGTCAGTGCTTTTTTTAATTTTTTTAAGCTCATGCTGCTCCTTTCGGGTATTTTTCGTTATGCCCATGCGCAGATGAGAAGTTATTTAACTGCTGGAGTTTTCATATGGGAGGATGTGGTTTTGGAGTGGAGGATGCTATTACTCCATAGAATCCCCTGGTGAGGGCCTGCGGATGCGTGGATTCAAGATGCAATATCTCTTGAACCACTAGAATTGGGGAATCGGAGTTTTTTGTGAGGTGTGTGAATTTGAGAGGACTTTCTGCCTCGAGTGGACTGCGCATGCGCAGAGTAGAAGTGACTATTTTTTGATTGTATGGGTTATTATTGAAAGGTTTTTTTCTGGGTTTTCTCTCCCAAACTCTGAAAAATATCTATAAAATAAAAATTAATTATTTTGTGATTTGCTTCTGCGTAAGAAACACAGGATATTTGTCAGAAGCAATCAATTGAACAATGTTGCCTAACAAACAACAACGAAACAACATCAACGAAGAAACAACTATATCGTAACGTTTCGGAGTCTATATCAGACTCCTTCGTCAGACGCTTAATGAAAATCGTTAGAATTATTTTGTTGATAGTTATTTTGTGAAATTCAAGAATTGTCACATTGACAGTATTTAAAAATCATAGCTAACATAGTTTTACTTCGTATAGAAATTTCCAAGTTCCAACTCCTTTTTTAATAAATTTAGCCAAATATGGTCAATACCAATTGAGCAATTTGCAAAATTGCATTCTCTGTTCAATAAAATACAAGTTGACTCCTTAAGTTTCCTTTTCATAAAATCAGGTTCTGTTATTAGAATCTTTGTATTACTCCAATCCATCATGTGATCTCCTTGGATTGCACATACATGTTCTGCTATTTTTGATTTCAGTATGTCTCTATTTCTCAAGTTATTCTTATGCTCTGACTTTCTTACTTCTAGTGGTCTGGATGTTTCTCCTGTGTATGATTTACCACAAATACAAGGAATATTATATGCACAGTCTATGGTGCGTCTAGCGCTAATGGATTTGGTGCTGAGCCGATATTGTGAGGTTTTAAGAGAAATTTCATGACAATTCTGTGCATCGACAAGTCAGTTTTCAGGAAATATCGTTTTTCTGAGTTGAATTGTCTGTGAACCTGGATCCAATTTATAAACAACTATATTTGGAAGATCTATATTAAATTACATTCAGATTTAGAGAATAGCCGGAAAAAATCCGGAAAAAAGTAAAATATGTTTTGTCAGTATTATGTTCATTATTCTTATTTTAAACATCCTGAGCGTGAACCGTTTTTACAACATCGCAGAGGAAGAATGTGGGAGGGTCATGGATCTTTTGAATTTCAGAAATATCATCACAGGGTGTTTCAAAATTTGTGTCGAAAATTGTGATCAAAAATTGGCCATAACTTTTGTTTTTCAAATTAGAACCCTATTTTTTGGCGCTCTTGTTCCTCGGAACAGGGTGCTCATCAATTTGCCCAAATGTCTGTAATATTCGAATTTTTAGCTGAAAATTGTCTCAAACGATTTGGTTCGACTCACTGATCAAGAATCCGAGGACGAAATCAATTCTGTCCGGCCAGTCCGGCCGGCCGGCCGTAGGCACGATAACTCTCGAACGGAAGGAGTTAGAGGATTGAAATTTGCAAGGTGGGTTTAGAGCATAAATATCTTGGACGAGTTCGTTAATGGGCGAAATCTATCAATCAGTCTCGGAGTTATGGCCGTTTTTGGTAAAAATATTTTTTATGAATACTTCCGAAAGCGATCACTCAATCAATCTGAAATGTAGCGTCAAATTGTTGAATCATGACTTCTATACGCATGTGCAGTTTTGTATCGATCAGGTTACCGCAAAGTATCAAAAAAAGATTTTGAAAATAAAAAAAAAATTCTACAATAACTCTCGAACGGAATGAGCTAGGCAGTTTACATTTTCAGAGTAGGTTAGGGAGATGAATATCTCGGTTAAGTTTGTTATTGGGCAAAATAGGCCAGATGGTTTCTGAGTAACGAAAAAAAAAATTTTTTTTTTAGCTAACAAATTTCAAATTAAATTTTTATTTAAAATGCAATTTCACCATAAAAATCCATCGATATCATTTTCAACTCCAACAAGCTAATACTCTCGGAGATATATTATTTTCAAATTTCAATAATTAATCGTACTTCTATGTTTTCACAGAATGCTATAATTATTCTATCTATGCTTTATTATAAGATCTGTGTTTATACTCGTACATGTCATCATGTTCTATAAGAGAGAGTCAAATTCATTTCAGCTATTTTAATTTGATTTCTTCTATGGTGCAGTTCTCATTCTCAGATTGCTCATTTAATCTTGATAAATGAACTATTATTTGAATTGAATTTCCTTTATGATGCAGTTCTATCATAAGAATACATCGATATAATTCCCAACTCTGAGAAACCAATACTTTCGGAGATATAATTTATCTGTTTGAACAAGAGCGCCAGAAAGCTCCTGTTCACAGGGCTTGAACCAATTTTTTATGATTGCGTTGGATTCTGCGGTGAAAAATAATGATTGTTTCCTAACATGATTATGCTCCTTAATTGAAAATTTCTGAGGTTTTTTTTTTAATTTAGGAGCATAATCATGTTAGAAAACTATCATAATTTTTTACCGCAGAATCCAACGCAATCATAAGAAAATCGGGTTCTAATTTGAAAAACAGAAGTTATGGCCAATTTTTGATCACAATATTCGACACAAAATTTGAATCACCCTGTGATGATATTTCTGAAATTCAAAAGATGCATGTCCTTTCCACATTCTTCCTCTTCGATGTTGTAGAAACGGCTTTCGTTCAGGATGTTTAAAATAAGAATAATGAACATAATACTGACTAAACCTATTTAACTTTTTTCCGTTTTTTTTTTTGATATTTTGAAAACTATTCGAATGAATACAATGGTTTTAACAGAAATGTATTCAGCATTGAATACTTGTATAGTATGTATCAGTATGAACAACCTGTATATTTTCATACGTAAGATGTATAACCTTACATCATCTTAAAAACGTGTCTCAGATAGATTGAAGTGATATTGAGAAGACACGTATGTTTGTGACCATTGTCGTTCATGTTTATCAATACAACAAGCAAACAATGTATAAATATATACATAGCATTTGGCTGAGGAAGATGAATTCATTATTGATTGATAATTCATTCATATTAAAATTACATCATAGTAGTCGAGTCTTTTGTGATCCGTTCAGTGTGGCTTAAGAAATAAACACCCTTCGATGAGTCTGCTGAGTATTATTCGACATCCCTCTACTGTATAACGATTGACTGAACCTACCCTAGCGGGGTACATCACACTTGATCATACCAGGAATGCAAAACTTGAAAAACATTTTTTTTTCATCAAATTTATTTTCACTTCCTGTATAACCGAAGTGCATATTGGGCTTCAAAAATATTTGAGCTCTGTAGAGAATTTCAAGCATTATCATAATCCCAATTTTCAGATTTCAAATATGTCCAGTTCTCCAGAAACGTCTAATGGGCACTCGAACTTGGGACACCCTATATATATATATATATATAGATATATATATACATATTATTATTAATATAGACCCGATCATGTTCAAATTTGAAACTTGGCACCTGAGGCTTTCGCAAAATTTCAGCGATATCGGACGGATGGTTTCTGAGATATATATATTTTTTTTAATGATTTTCAATGATATTTTCGAAATTTTCTCGTGATGCAATCCTCATTCAATTTCGTGAACATTTGCGCGTCGACATTCTATAACGAATTATAATGCTTGAATTGGATCGGATTTGTATTTTTTGAGTTATTGAGGAACTAACAACAACATTTCAGATAGGTATAACTCTAAATCCGTTTGGTCGATTATGAATGAACAAAATCAGATGTCGTATGGTGATGCCTGCCCTGAAAATTGCAAATCGCAATCTCTTTCGGTTCTCAAGTTGACGTGAGATAATCTTTTTCAATAAAATTTTGAAAATTTTCTAATAATCCGATCCTCACAATACGTCTTCATGTCAATATTCTACAACTAGTCACCACGTTGCAATTCGATCGCATTTGTTTTGGTTGAAAAAAAAAATAAGTACTCGGAAACTGGTGAATTGATTATGCCCGTTAACGAACTTTTCCGGCGCACCTACCCTGAAAAATTCAGGTCGCTAATTCTTTCCGCTCCAAAGTTATCGGGTAAATGGCCGGAAGGCCAGCCGGACAGAATCAAATTTGACATGGAATTCTTCATCAGTCAGTCGAACCTTATCGTTTGAGACCAATTTCGGCAAAAATTCGAACATTACAGACATTTGGGCAAAATCATTTCACGCTGTTCTCCCGAACATGCGCGCAACAAGTAATTTAGTCAAAAGTCCATCGACATAGGTCCTTCAACCAGTTTTGATTACAAAAGATGTAGTATTAAAAATTATGGAAAATAATTATATACAACCTGTGTTATATACCGAAAAAAATTCAAGTTTTAAAGGACAGTGGGCTATGTTGGGAAGAACTCTAAAAGTTGTTGTATGGTGTTGGGCGGAGTCTTTCTGCGGGATCTTCTGTTTGGATGTCTTTCAATGCAGAAGGTTTCCAATTTTACTGTGTTGGTCTATTTCAATGCCAATTTCTTCCAGAGGTCTTTTATTCGCTCTTCAATTGGTATTATTTTAGTCACCTCGTATAATAAGCTGTTAGGGGGTTATGCAAACAATTCCTGGAGGTGATTTGCCTAAGCGATGTGTTCTCTGCTGTACCCAGGATCTTCCTGACAATTTTGTTACTAGTGATGTAGATCGGATGACAGTTTTCCAACCTCTAGGGCGGTATATACTTAATTTGATGGATTCGTCTACGGACGGGTTAATATAAAATGCATTCAAACTCTGAAAGATGAAAAATTTGCTTATGAAGGAATTAATTTTCCTTCTTTTGAATTAGGTTTCTAGGTGTCGCTGCGGTTAATGATGTAGTCGTGAAGGTACTATATATGGTATAAGGCCATAGGTGTCGTTACGGTTAATAGCGTAGTCGTGAAGGTACTATATTTGATATTAATTCGGTGAACTATATCCCCTGATAATATTATCACATCTGAGTCCAGGTGCAAATACACCTGTCTTTCTTCCGAAGCCTACGGAAAATTTTATAACGAAAGGTTTTGAACGAATCCTCATTATATGATTGGCGCCATCTACTTTGTATACAATCGCCAGTATATTTTGTACTTTTATTGGCGCTCTTGTTCCTCGGAACAGAGTGCTTATCAATTTGCCGAAATGTCTGTAATTTTCGAATTTTTGGCTGAAAATGGCATTAAATGCTTTGGTTCGACTCACTGATCAAGAATCCGTGGTCGGAATCGATTCTGTCGGCCGTCCGTCCGTCCGGCCGTTAACACGATAACTCTCGAATGGAACGAGCTAGACAATTGAAATTTTCAAAGTAGGTTTGGAACATAACTTTCTCGGTTAAGTTCGTTATTGGGCAAAATCGGTCAGATGGTTTCGGAGTAAAAAAAAAATAATTTTTTTTTACATTACAAATTTCAAAATAAGTTTTTCTCAAGATGCAGTTTCACCATAGGAATCAATTGATGTCATTTTTAACTCTGACAAGCTAATACTTTCGGAGATATGATTTTTCAATAATAAATCGTACTTCTGTGTTTTCTCAGAATGCGATAATTATTCTATCTATGAAATATTATAATGTGAACTGTGTTGATACATGTCAACTTATTTTCGTGAGACATGATATGTCAAATTTTGATATTCAATGCCCATGGTTAATCCATATGATGATGAGAATGGTAATGGTAAGTTAATAATATTGAGTTCAGAATATCTCCAGTAAAAACGAAACTGAAATAGTGGCTGAAGTTTCAATTGATATAATATAATTTTCAGTGTGGATTTGAGGAAAAAATATATCGTTCATCATGGAATTGAGGAACGAAGATCTCGGATGAGTTCGTTGTTGGAGAGAATTGGTCTATTGGTATTGGATTAATAATTCTTGGCACTCTTGTTGAATTTAAATTATTTTATGATATTTGAATTTAATTTCTGCTACTATGAAGTTCTATCATAAGAATCCATTGACATAATTCCCAACTCTTACCAATACTTTCGAAGATAAGATTTGTCAAAGTTTGAACAAGAGCGCCAAAGCTCCTGTCCACAAGGCTTGAACCAATTGTTTACCTAATGTATCTCCTACTTGAAAAAATAACAATGATTAGTTGATACAACTTTATGTATCTGTGGGGCGATACAAAGTTCGCCGGGTGAGCTAGATGTTTTATAAATATGAGTCGATTTTTGCTGCTTATTCCTTCGTTCTTGTAGATGAAGGATCTGAAATGCTCACTCCTGTTGATACATTTCTTCATGTGTTTTGTTTTGTGACTAATTAATGGCAGTTTGTGATCGAATTCCCGGGATTTCGCACTCTGCTAACATTCGATATTAGAATTCCCAAATTCATCCAAATAGCTGAAATATGTCCTGAAATTTGTCTCTTTCTTGAGTTCTCTTAGTGAAAAAGAGATGATGATTAATCCGACGGATCGTGAATTCAATTGTAAAGTTGAAAGGGGTTCCGGTTTTAAACTTCCCCCTAGTCCTGATCAATTACGGCACCGAACAGGTGATAAAACTTATTATTATTGCCGAACTTCTTCGAAGATGACGAATTTCACGCCTGGGGGTAGCGAATCCCCTTCTCTTCATCTCTCACCGGAGTGCCAACCCTTCGCTTTGTGTTTGGAGACACGGAATTGAGTCGGAAAATGAATTAAAAACATAACAGAGTAAGCATGACTAATATGGGGCAGAATTAGATATTTTAGAGGAGAGTGAATTGTTATTCTTCATTGAGGTGAATGTCTCTTGATGTATTAATTCTCTTGAAGTTTGACTAGGGCACATCAATGGCGGCAGATAGAGGAATCGATGTGAAGGGGCTCAATACTCGCGCTACGTGGATTTACGATGCGTTTGAAGAATACGCCGGACCACCACTCGACCAGCATAAAATAACATATACAGGATGTTCCATCTCAGACGGGCCACCCCGTATATATCTTTTCCCATATTGGTTGGAAAAATTTCTCGAAACACGACGAATGATTTTGAGTGGGGAACATCTTTTGACGTATATTTGAGGCTTGTACGTGCAACCCTCTTACAGTGGGCGCTTCAACCCCTCAAAATTGAATAGGGGAGAAGGTTGAGTGATACTTCATTTGAGAGGACTTGGAAGCCTCTTTACAACGGTGTATTTTTACAATGTACAAGCCCATTTTTATTAAGCCCTTTTTACAAACTTAAGAATTCTTAAAAATATTGAAACACACAATTTCCTTAAGTAATAAGAAAAATTCTCTCAAACTATAAATAAAAAATAATGAAAACATTTCCTTATGTTTCATTCATTTCTTGTTCTTGTAAGCTGTTTATCTGGTTATAATGCGTTCCTTCGATCATTTAATGTATTATAAATCAATCTGTTGAGTTACTACTTTGCTGATTTGTTCAAAATTTTAAAAATTAATTATGGTGTACACATTGCCAGAAAGTGTTGAGCTGGTTAGGCTGTATGACCAAAATCAAAATCGTGTCCTAGCGGCTGCAAGGATATTTAACCAAGACCATCCTGAACGTAGCGTTCGCCATAAGTACAGGGTGATTCACTTATCTTGGTGACCCCAATTTTCTCCGAAACGGCCGAATATATTTTAATTCTGTAAACGCTGTTTTGTACAAGTCAACCTTGACTTGGCTGCGTGTAGAAGTTGGCATAAATAAAGGAAATTCAATTCAAATAATAGTTTATTTATCAAGATTAAATGAGCAATCATGAGAATGAGAAAAGCACCATGGAAGAAATCAAATTAAATCTGGCCAATTTTGCCCAATAACGAACTTAACCGAGATATTCATCTCCCTAAACTACTCTGAAAATTTCAACTACCTACCTCATTCCGTTCGAGAGTTATATCTATGTCTATGGATGAAAAGCAGTCTCACTACTCTCAGATCTCTTACTTCATGTTCAGTTCCGAAATGTAAGAATTTTCTGAGAAAAACTAATTTCGGAGCAAACAACTGAGATTTTTCTCACTTCGCTCACAATTCTTCGATTGATTAGATAATCTGTCAGGAACATCATTTGACATTATGACAATTCATATTCATACATAGAATAATATCATTCTGTGAACGTTGAAATACGATTTATTATTGAAATTTTGAAAAATCATATCTCCGAAAGTATTAGCTTGTTAGAGTTAAAAATGATATGAATGGATTCTTATGATAAAACCTCTTATTAAAAAAAATTTAATTTGGAATTTGTTTCGTAAAAAAAAAAATTTTTTTTTGTTACTCCGAAGCCATCTGTCCGATTTTGCCCAATAACGAACTTAGCCGAGATATTTATCCCCCAAACCTACTCTGAAAATTTCAACTCTCTAGCTCATTCCGTTCGAGTGCCGGACAGAATGAATTTCGACCACGGATTCTTGATCAGTGAGTCGAACCAAATCGTTTAAGGCCATTTTCATCGAAATATTCGAAAATTACAGACATTTGGGCAAATTGATAAGCACTCAGTTCCGAGGAACTAGAGCGCCAAAAAATAAAGATCGCTGGCGTCGCGGTGCCGTTAATTTTTTTTTTCCAGGAACATACCTTTTTTATTATGCCATTCGAAAAATGATTCAATTCTTAATTTTATTTCAAACTACCATTTTTTCCCATTTTAAACCGTTAGCGATCTACAGGGGCGTTTAATGTTAATTCTATTCCATTTTTGCGCGATGTTCTGAAGAACATCGCGTTATCATTTTGCCCAAATTTTCGAAAGTTTTGTCGAAAATGGCGAATTTCGCAAACGTCCTTAGGTTTGTATTCTACTACTAATCACCAAGTATCAATTCGATCGGATTGGTATTGGTAGAAAACAAAATTATTACTCGGAAACTATTGGGCCGATTATGCCCATTAACGAACTTGTCCGTCGTATTAAGATGTGCCACCTACCCTGAAAATTTCAGCTAGCTCTTTCCGTTCTCAAGTTATCCTGGCAACGGCCTGCCGGCCGGACAGAATCAAATTTTCCTCGAATTCTTCGTCGGGGAGTCAAACCCAATCGTTTGAGACCATTTATGGCAAAAAATTCGAAAATTACATACATTTGGGCAAAATGATAACGCGAAGTTCCCCAGAACATATACGCGCAAAAATGGAATAGAAATAACATATAACACCCTGTAGATCACTAACGGTTTGAAATGGGAAAAAACGGTATTTGGAAATAAAATTTAGAATGGAATCATCTTTCGAATGGCATAATAAAAAATGGGTTCAAGCCCTGTGGACAGGAGCTTTTGGGCGCATGTTCCTTGTGGCCCGTACTGACCAGTAAAGAAAAAAAGCAGTATCATGTTGAATACCTTAATATTATTCTGGAACACAAATTTTCCATTACAATAATCTTCATCTAGCTTCTATTTAGTATCAATTCCTGTAGAACGTGATCATAATAAGTGTTTTCCATATAATAAAATGTGTTTGAACTTGGTATGTAGGAAATCTGACATCAATTATTGGAATTAATTGATTTGACAAACAGCCGTCAAATGAGGTAAATAGATTTTTGTGACGATTTTCTGTGACCATAAAAAAAATTAAGCATTTCATTATTGCATTTCTTGAAATAGGTACCTTTTCAAGTCGATCAACATCGTCCTTCTTTCGACATCTAAACTATGACTTGATTCTTTATGTTTATGTCTTTGAATTTGTTTTCGGTGGAATTCAAAGAGTTCATAGAATAATCGATGAAAATACTGAGAGAGACCCAGGAAATTTGACACATTTTGTCTTATATCTCCAGAAATTGAAATCGTATAGAGCCAAAATTTTGCACAATGTTGCAAAATACTACAATTGACGTTAGTACAAGTTTTTGTTGCAATCTGATGAATAGTTCACGAAAAAAAAATTTTTTTTTCGAAAAAATTAAAAGAAATATTTTTTTAAGAATTACCAACATTTTGATCATAACAGAATTTTGCCAAAAGTTGCGCGTTTATATCCTCGAACTGACTACCAAGTTTCGATTCAACATCTTCTTTGGTTCCTGAAATATCAGGGAAATAACCTCAAAATTTTAAATGTCTATAACTCCTAAACCGTCCGGCCGATTTTGCTCGTTAACGAACTTAACCGTCGCATTTTGATCAGAAACCTACCCTGAAAGTTTGAAGTCGATAGGACCTTCGGTGCTCCTGTTATCGTGCCTACGGCCGGCCGGCCGGCCATACGGCACCCAAAAATCTGACACCGGATTCGTAATCAGGGAGTCCGAATTAGTCTATTAGCCAATTTTCAGCTCGAAATTCGAAAATTACAGACATTTGGACGAAATGATAGGACGATGTTCCCCTAGAACATACGCCCAAAAAGGTATGTTTCTGGAAAAAAAACTGACGGAGCCGCGACGCCAGCCATCCTTATTTTTCTCGCCGACTTCTACACGCATCTCAAGTTAACGATGACTTGTACAGAACGGCGTTTACAGAATTGAAATATATTCGGCCGTTTCCGAGAAAATTGGAGTGACCAAGATAAGTGAATCACCCTGTATGTTATGGAATTAATTTCAAAATTTGTTGAGACGGGTTCAGTAATGGATACAAAAATTGCCTCAATTTGAATTTCGAATGACGAAGGAGCAGCTTTGGCGGTATTGGGACATGTCCAACTAATGCCAAACACGTAATCTGTATGAGAACTTTCTGCAGCTTCCGGTATTAGCCAATCTTACGTAAACACAAGTTTCATCCGTACAAATTTAAATTAATTCATGAATTCAATGATGATGATTTTGATTGAAGGCAAGAGTTTGCCGAAATTATGGCCGAGCGTATCAACAATATCCCAAATTTCTTGTACAACGTTTGCTCTTCTGACGAGTGCACTTTTTAACTTAATGTAGAGGTTTTATTATTATTACAGAAAAAGTAAGAGCTGAGTTAATAACCTATAAAGGCTCAGAAAAACAGAAAGTAAAATTAATGAACAAATACATCGCATAAAGTGGAAAATATAAAAATTAAAATTGATACTCGCATGAAATATAATAAATAATAATAATAATAAAGAGTTTATTAGACAACATTTCAAAGTCAATAAACCCGAACGAGACTGTGAGTTATTCAAAATTTATAACTGTGTACAGCTGTTAAATTAAAAATATTTGATTCTAACGGCAGAACAAAAAAAAAATAAAGATATTACATTGAATGAAACCAGTTTCTTTAATACCCTAGTATGAACCTGAATTCCATATGGAAAAAAACTAAAAACAAAATGTCAAAACTGGGCAAATACGTCCTAATCGGTGGTTCTTTTTCTCCATTATCGGTGGTCTTATCTAGCTTCGGTGGTTTTATCCTTTATCGGTGGTCTTGTCCAGTATCGGTGGTTTTTATCTTCGTCGGTCGTGTTGTCTATATCGGTGATTTTTGTTATTTTCAGAGATGACTAAAGCGTTCTGTGGTAAGTAGGTTCCTTTGGGGTGATGATTTAAACACAGTAGTTAGACTTTCTACTTTATTTCCCTTTTACCTATTCTCTCAGACTCTTGTCCCATACTAACTATATCTACCTAAGAACTCACTATTACCTGAACTCATTGGGTGTCAGTCCCCCCTACAGTTCAAAGTTCCAAATATGTCATGCATCAGCAAATAATCAAATACATTCTACTTCGAATCGATCATTTGAACTTTAATTATGATATTCAAAATTGCTGACACCCATACCTATACTACACCTCCTGGTTTTTTTTTGTGTGAAATAATTTTCAATTTATCGGGAATTATTTCAGAACATAGTTTTCAATCCCCTATTTTTTACATAATAAGATGATTACACTAAAGTTTACATTCTCTTATATCTAAGATTAAAGTCTATTAAACGGTTTTGTCCTATTTTTATGCACTGTTACAAGTTTGTTGTTTTTATTCAGTGTAACATTAGGTTCATTTTCACTCACTACCACGTAAGGACCTTCGAACAATGACTCTAGTGTGTCACCTGTTTCGTTTTTAACTAACACTAGGTCACCACTTTCATAACTAACAGAGTTTTTGTTTTTATCATACTGTCTTTTTCTTGTTTCTTTACTTGACAACAATGCCTGCCTTGCTTCACTTTGGGCTTTTTGTAACCTGAACTTTAATTCTAATGGGTAATTGTCATAAGTGTACAAAGGATCTACATCAATACTTAAATTACTTGGAATTCTGCATATCTTTCCAAAAACTAACTCAAAAGGAGAATATTTTGTCATTGTATGAACTGTTGTATTATATGTAAAGCACCAATAAGGTACCCAGTGACTCCATGAACAATTTTGGTCGTCTGACTGGATCCTTAAATATTCACCTAAAGTTTTATGTGAATTTTCTAGTGACCCTATGCTCTCATGATGGTAAGCCGTTGAACAAAGTTTATTAATTTTTAAAATTTTACATATTTCTGTCAGTGTACTTGATAAAAATTCTGTACCCCTGTCAGTAGCAATCTCCTTTGGAACTCCAAATCTTAGGATGAAGTTATCTACGAATGCTCTAGCAACAGTTATTGCGTCTTTAGACTTTAGAGGGTAGGCCTCTACGAATTTTGTAAGTTCGCATTGGATCGTAAGAATATAGAGAAAATCTTCATTATCTCTCCTTAACGGACCTACTATATCTAAATAAATCTTTTCGAACGCAGATGAAGCTGTTGATGTAATAGTCATTGGTTGTTTAATATTTCTACTGTGTTTATGTTTTTGACATGCAGAACACTTGCGCACGAATTCTGCAACATCTCTCGACATTCCCGGCCAAAAGAAATACTTTTTAATATTATTCGTCATGCGATTTACATCCGCATGGCCACTAGTTGGCAATAAATGAAAATCGTTTAAGACTAGTCTTTTTGAATCACTATCTTCTATACGTTTAATATTCTTCACAACACATAATTTGGGACCCCTCCATTCCTTAAATTTCTTCATGCAATTACCTAATTCTTTTAAGTCCTCAATATTTTTCTTATCTTTAACAATAGTCAACTCCGAAATTCTACAATGTTTGCAAAATATTTCCAATTCTCTTAACAATACGTCGAACGTGAGTGTTAATCGAGTATTTGGTTTTACAAACAATGTTTCGAGTTGTGGTACATAACATAAGTTTTTATCAGCTGATATCTCAAATTTCATATTTGCCTTTATTTCATTTATATCCTTTTCGGTTGCAACAATCAACTCTACACTATTTGGAGATTTTTTCAATACTTCTACGATATTCGGTTGATCAGGCCTTATATTCGTACAGTATTCGTTTTCATTTTTCTTTCCCTGTTGGTTTAATATTTTTTGTTGTTGTCGAGTCATAACGTTCAAAACCTTTTCATTCATTTCTTTCAATTCGTTCACACTAACAATCACTCTAGATAATGCATCTGCAGCCGCATTATCTTTTCCTCTCACATATTCAATGGTAAAGTCATACTCTTCTAAACATAATCTAAATTTCGTTAAACGACTCGATGGATTCGAATGGTTGAATAAGTAAACTAAACGTCTATGATCAGTTCTGATTCTAAACTGTCTTCCAAACAAATATGGTCTAAAATGTTTTACGCTCCAACATATTGCAGTTAATTCTTTTTCTATTGTAGAATAGTTCAATTCGGCTTTATTTAACGCACGGCTCGCATAAGCCACCGGTTTTCCGTTTCCGTTTTCTAGTACAGCTCCTATAGCGGTACCAGAAGCATCAGTTTGTAAAGTAAATTGGTTTTTATCACTTAAGTCAGGAAAATCTAATACTGGAGGGTGCATAAGAGCACTTCGAAGACTATCAAACGAAATTTTGCATTCATCTGACCAGATGAACTGCACATTTTTCCTGCAAAGTTTATTCAATGGCAAGGTTATCTCTGCAAAATGAGGAATATGTTTTCGATAATAGTTCGCGAAAGCTACAAATCGCCTCACATCGTCAGAATTTTTCGGAACTGGATATTTTTTCAACGCTTCTACTTTACTAGGATCTGGTAAAATTCCTTCAGGCGAAATTTGATGACCTAAGTAGAGAACATCTTTTCTTAAAAATTTGCATTTCGATGGGTTCAATTTGAGATTTACAGTTCTTAACCGATTCATCACTTTGAATAAATTTCTGTTATGGTCGTACAAATTTTTTCCGAAAATTATTAAATCATCGAGATAACAAAAACAACTTTCGAAGTTTAATCCGGACATCGCTATCGTCATTAAACGAGCAAATGAATTGGGACTAATTTTTAAACCCATTGGAAGTCTTTTCATCTGGTATTGACCTTCGCTTGTAGTAAACGCGGTCAAAGGTCGACTAGGAGGTTCAAGCTCCACCTGATAATATGATTGGCTTAAATCAAGATGTGAAAAGTATATTGCTCCAGCTAAGGAATCAGTTATATCCGTTATGTTGGGTAAAGGAAATTTATCATTTTGTAACTGCAGGTTAACTTTTCTATAGTCAATTACCATTCGCCACTTTTTCTCTCCGTCTGTTGATTTTTTCGGTACTAACAATACTGGTGATGACCACTCCGAATTAGACTTTTCTATTATGTCGTTATCGAGCATCTCCCGTACTTGCCTATTCAACTCTTGTTTTTGTGAATGCGGAATGCGATAAGGTTTCACATATATCGGTGAAGTATCATGTTTCAATGGTATATTTTGTTTCAAGATGTTTGTTGTTGAAAGCTTATCACCTGGTAATTGAAAAACATCGCTGAACTTGGCACACAATTCTTGTACAGATGTTTTTTCTTCATCATTCAATTCGTCAAAATTTAGTAATTCAAATAACTGTTTCACGCGTTCTGGATTAGGGTAAGGTTTTGCTTCGAATATCCGTATGTCGAATTTTCTTAAAATATGTAACTCGGGAACAAAATTTCTTAATTGCACATCACAATCTCTCGTGTTCAATATCTTTACTAAAATGTAACCATTTTCTGGTTTACAAATCGTACCAGCCACGAACACTCCATCACTGATTTCATTTGCAGTAACCACACATTCTTCATTCATACTCGTAGGTACTTTTTTTTTTTTTTTTCTTCAAAATATTATACGCCTGCTGGTTACCGTCGGCTTGAGTAATGGTTAGATCAACAAATAATTGTTCCAATTCCTTACCGAAATTTTCTACCGTCCTATCCCTTTGTCTAGAGCGCAATAATTTTGTTTGTACCGCAGTATCTGATTTTTTCGGAAGTAAGTTCTCCCTCATATCCTTAAGTAAGTCATTGACGGAATTATATGTAACGTTTAATCGAATTTTAGCACTAGTAGATAACCTGGTTTTTAAAACAAAAGTTATTAATATGGCTTTATCTTCATCATCGAGCATAGAATTGTACATATCAATCGCATCTATTAACTGTTTGGTGTTATTTTCCGTATCATCCATGACAGGCAACAGAGATGTCGCTGTCCTAATATCAAACGATCCCATGATTTTTGAATTTATTTCAACTTTTGTCAATTCCGTTATTGCCAAAAAAATACTCTCAATGTTAGATTTAAGTAGTAATACTACAGGGTTTCCAGATCAAACAATAGAAATCATGACGTCACATTTTGGGTGACCGCTTTGTAGGAATTAATGAAAAAATTCTCGGCGACGTAGAGATTCGAACCGGCACCCTTCAGATTATGAGCCAGACGTGTTACCCGACCCGGCCACTGAAGCTCGAGGTTATGGAACCGTCTTTGGAACTACATATAGAGATCGAGCAGGTAGCGCCTTTTCAGAGGAACATTCTAGAACTAATTAACATGTTTGAATAGACATTGTGGGTGGGGTCGAGTATTTTCATTGTGAAATGCCTGTTATCGGAATCATTCAATAACATATTCCTATATACTAGTTAAAATTGAATGCAAAATGACCAATGAAATAACGTAATCAGCTATGATTATATAATTTTCAGAGTATATTTGAGAAATTAATATCGTGAATAAGTTCGACATTATTGGGTAAAATCAAAAACAATTTTAAAGGCATTAAGTATTTTTATTGACATAACGTGAAATGTCTATTATCCACATCATTCAATACCTTATTCTTATAGTAGTACATACATTCTAAGATTACATAACTTTCAACAGATGGATTAATTCTACAAAAAGCATTTATTAAATCTTCGATTGAATTTTCATTAGTGCTGCTGCTGCTGCTGCTGCTGATGTTGCTGGTGCTCCAAACCAAATCTTTGATGATATCCAAGAACTTGTAGTAGTAAAATGATATTCGTAGATTTTTCAGCATCTCTAAACGAGGAGAAATTAGTAGGGTATTCAATTGGATGATCTTATTCAATTCAGCATCACTGAAATAAAGGTAGTTTTCCCATTTGGCAACGCGTGTTTTCATACTTTTGGATCTTGTAACTTCGACGCCACAATCCCGTTGATCAAAGTCATTTTCAATTAATGCAATGAATGCTTTCCATTGCCAATCATCAAAGGATATCATACACTCATTAGAACACAGCTTCACTGCAGGTTCAAAATTCCTTGCGGGGCTTATACCACAATCAATAGAAGTAGATCCACATTCTATTTCCAGGTGGAAATGCCTGTTCAAAAGGTAGTGTTTTTCGTTTTTCACAGCTGCATCATATTTTTCTAGTACACGCTCCAATTCAGCATCAAAAACATTTACATCTTGCGATGACGTGACACATTTGTGGTGATGCATGCATCTTTGATCAAAGTTTGTTCGAGGACTGAATCCAGGAATCGTGTTCTTTATTCATTCCCAACCATCGCACCAATACTTTGTCTCCACGTCTGCGCAATACTTTTTCGACCAAATAAACATCAGGTTGCTTTGTTCTTTGCAATTCTTCTTGGTAGAAAGCACCACTTATTGGTCTATCGTTGAAATCTTCAAGTAGGTAACTCACAGGGTTGGTTAGTTGAACTTTTGTGATTTTAAATAGTTCAGTAGTCCATTGAGGCAGATACCCTTTTGTGAAAACGTGCCTGAATTTACTTATACGTACAATATCGCCCTTCTGAAATTTATGAGGCCCTGCAATTTTTATGTGACTGTAGGCGAATTTATATAGGCTACCTTCGTTCTTTGTATTAACATCACACGGTTTCATGCCAATAGTTCGATGTTTTTTATTATTATACGCAACTACAACATCTTGAAGGATATCAATCCATCGATAAGTTCCACTCAAACTGAATTTTTTGTAAAGAGACTCTTTCAACGTCCTTATTACCCGCTCCACTATTGCAGCTTTCTTATTACTATACGTATGATAATGATTTATATGGTAATTTTTAACTACAAGTTTTTGAAATTGTCTGTTGAAAAATTCGGTTCCTTGATCAGATTGCAAGTTGGTTGGGATTCGCCCATTCTTGAGGATATCGAGAAAAGCTTTAGTCACTTCTTCTCCTGTTTTCCTTTTCAATGCTCTAGCCCATATGAATTTAGAAAAGCAATCAATTACAACGAGAATATATTTGTAGCCATCATTACTTGTGGCGAGCTTATCAAGCTGCCCCAAATCCATTTGCCAGAGATCGTCTAACCCTTTAATAATTGTTCTTCTTCGAGGAAAATTTTTGCGTGCAGGTCGATGAAGTTCATTGATTACTTGAACTATTTCTTTGGAGGGTGTCATCTTTGTGCTTTCCAGTATTCAACTTACGATTCGTGGTTTCGATTGAAGCTTTTATTTCGTTTATTTTTCTATCGATATCAAATCTTTCTGCAGCAATTGCTGCTCGATCTTGTGTATCTGCTTTGAAACGTAATCAAGTTGTTCATTAAGTTTCTTAAACATTTCAATATTGTCATTATTGGTGTTTGCCAATTTGACACCAAGCTGTGCACATTTCGTCTCAATAACACCCTTAAACTGATAAAATACAAGGCCCAATTTACCAAGGTCTTCATGTATACTTTTTGCCGTTAAATCAACATAATTCATGTTGGCAACATCGGACTTTGTTGTAGGCTCTTTAACGTTGCACAATTTATGGTGGGTAAAATCGTAATCGCCATCACCGGTCATGGGAAAAGTATAACCAGCCCTCAACACTTTCGTTGCGGATATCTTACGAGAGGATGATACCCTACCAAATTTGTCCATTGTAGTAGGTAAAATGAATTTCAGGGCAATAAGCACCACTTAATATATAATTCCTGCTTCGCGCAATTCTTCAACGATTGCTTCGATTTCGTTATCGTTTGATGTGTTGCCTGCTGATTTAGATGCATGTAATAAACCCAGACGGTCAACTAATTCACTAACGCTATCCCAATATCGATACTCTATAGGCTTGTCATTGTATTGCATCATCCCTTTGCCAAGCTTCTTTATAATATTTTTATATTTGTGTGAATTGCTTGTTTTGATTTGTTTCGATGGATTAAACAGCCTTCTATGTACGCTGGTGATGTCTAATATCTTTTTATAGTTTTCTTCATCTTCGTGGCTAAATCCTACAGGATCCTTGTTGAATAGCAGTTTGAGTAGACCATCACTGCTATGAAAATTATAATTACCATCGATAATAATATCACCACTATGTAAATCAAAATCGACCGAGCTACCACCTAGACTCCACGTAGATGTGCGGTGTTCATATTTAGGACCATATATGAAATCTAATTGAGGATCTCTTTTCAACGATTTCTGAATATAGCTCCGTATATTTTTTGGATAGGCCTCCAAGTGCTTGTTGGAATGATGCATTTCATTGTGGGGCATTTGTGAAGCTTCAACATCGCCATCATCGTCATCATCATCATCATCATCATCATCATAGTCATCATTATCTACGTCATCATCATAATTCTCTTTCACAAATGGTATAGTTGACTTGTTGTAATAGTCTACTTCTTTTTTGTCGGTTTTTGATGGTTTAGCCTCGGGCTGTTCAGTTTTGGTGGTGGTGGTGGCGGTGGTGAGTGAGGGTTTCTGCTTAAATTGTTCTTTCACCTCATCAATACGTTTTGTAATAGGAAAAACCATTCGACTTATCGACTCATCCTCTTCAGAACGACCCAATTTGAATGCAATATATTTTTTTCTGACATCTTTAACCAGCTGTCTTATTTTAAGTTTGCGATTTTGGTGGGTTGACTGGTTGCATGGCATGATGCTTATAAACTGATTAATTATACTTTATGTTGATGAATTTATCGAAACCATGTCGATATCTCCCGTCATGCAAGTTGCTGTCTTTTACAATCACTAAAAATCCATAATTATCAGCACTCCAGCATACTGAGCAAATTTCTTTGAATTTTTCATAACTCATATCGGGAGTTATATTCTCATTGAAAACGTGACGCAAATTAACATCATCACTTCTAAATATAACAATTATATTTGCATTGTCACGAATAAGATGCTTATTTATTGACACATATGTCTGACAAAGAAAAGCGACATCTATTTTTTTATGTCTACCCATAGAGTAATATGACTTGATTTTATCCTGCTTGCTGTTGCATATATCATCAAAGATGAATACAGAATTTTCTTGAGCCTCTGAGGTATCTATGATATCATCATTTTCCCTATAGCTGTGATACCCCATACCTTGGACACTCTTCAAAACATTTTCGAGCAGCTGATATTTGGGTTGATATAAACTTTTCGAAAATATATACACATTTTCAAATCTTAAACCGTTAGGATGAAGAAGTAAGGATAGGAGTGCGTTAGATTTTCCACAGCCACTAGGACCAACTATTAAAAATCTGCAACTATTTGGAAATAAATCACCATTTCTACTGAATTTTGATTGATCTTCGAAAATATCTAAATTTTCTACAGGCAAAGTACTGCGATGCTGCTCAATTCGCATCTTGATTGCATCTAATAAGTTTCAGGGTGGGAAGCGATGTTTAAATACAAAGATAATTTATTTTTTAAGATATTTTATTTAGAACAACTCTTCTCTTACTAATACATGTCAAGGATGATAGATGGTCAAATCGAGATTTATTACGGAAAACTGCAGAATCCCAGATACATGTTGATGGTGAGTGCTGCTGCTGCTGCTGCTGCTGCTGATGCAAGGAAAGCTTCTCAAATTGTCTAATCATGTTTTTACGTTCTTCATAGGAACTAATCATAGTTTTGAGTAGAGCAAGTTCTTTTAGAAATTCATCAAGAGTCATCTTTTCTGTATGACCCATGCGGATGGACTAACATTCCAAAGCCAATCAAACAGGTTGTGGCAGTTTGTCATGCTGCACATGCGTGGTACATTACCATCATGATACATACACATCGGTCGCTGAATCGTTAATTTTGGTGTATTACCATGATGCTTTAGATCAATAACCACGAGTGGTAACCCCAACTCAATCAAATATTTCCTCTTTTGATTACCTTTTACATATACTATATCTATATCTGAGAGTAATCTTTTGAAAATGGCACCAACATCACAAAGTTCTACACTACCACAATTATATTTTAAGCCGTGGTAGTTATTTTCCAGCCATCTTGCTTGCTTCTTATCTCGCACACTCAAACAAGAGAATTCTACAGCTGGTTTCACTATGAAATGCGCAATTTGTTTGTCGATATTTTTAATGCTTATCTCTTTGGGTTGAAAGTTACAATCAATTATGAAACCTTGAATATCTACTACAGCTACTTTCATCTTGTTATTGCTACAGCTCGTACTGCAATGAAATCTCAAAAGTTTGCTAATTTTCTTATAATTTCACTGAGGGGATGATATTCGATTACGTTATCGTGAACGATGACGCAATATGCTCTGGTGTTGGCTGGAAAACCTTTTCTCGCTTCAATCTCTAATTTGACATCCACAGTGGAAAATTTAAAGTTTTCATCCCTTTTAGAGCAATCAATGACAAATAGGAAACGGGACTTGTAATTACCATAATCCAATACTGCCGTACTTCCTGTTCTACCATTATAAGTGTTTGCAAACTCACAATAATTATAATGAGCTTCACTGTAGTCATTTTGATTGAAATTCAGACGCAGCCTTTCTTGGGGGTAATATTCGCCATTGAGCAAAACACGTATATCGGAAATGTCAATATTTTCAAAGTAATTTGGATCTTTAGTGGGATTGCCTTTTCGATCTGAGTGAAAACAACATATGACATATCGGGGGCATTCTACAACTGCACCCGTTTTAATGCTCCATAATTCTTGAGTAGCTCCAACAGTTAAGGTAGGGAGTTGATGAACTTCCCATTTCCTAAAGGGAAGCAGGATAGGTTTATCACTTTTTATCATGGAAAGCAGATTAAGTTTTAGCTCATCGTTTGGGTGCACGTGTTTAACTCTCAACTCTATATCGCTGATTGTAATTTCGCCTTTTGTCGCTCCAGGATGTTCTCCTGTACCAGCAGTGATTACCATAGAATTGCTATCGTTACGAGCTCGGACTAATCTAATCAATTGTTTGCCGCATATTGCCTTTTGATAATCATTAAATACGTTGAGCAAATGTTTAAGAGGAATGCGTATAGCAAATGTTCCATCAGCGTTTTATAGTGGTTCATCAGGAAAATTCCATCCGGCTTCATTTAATTCACTATTGGCACCCTTCTCATAACACAGAAAACCTCTTATTAGCGATACTAGTCCAGGGTCTTTAACGGTTTCTACTTCTGTACCGCATAACTCGTAGGTTATCGAGTCAAAAAGAAAAGCACCATAATTATTAGCCAACTTTAAAGTTCCTGCACCTGAGGTTTTTTTCAATTGTCCCCTTATGAAAAGTGCCGAGTCATACATCAAAAGCCATATATCTGGTCGGTTAATAGCAATTTCAATGCTATCATTGTTGTTGAAAGATTTTATAAAGGGTAGGTAGGTGCGATTTTCCACACGTACGATACTTTCATCTTTATCTAATGGTTGATAAATATCAAACGTTTGAGCGGACAACATAGCCAAGCGATTGTAGTATTCTTCTATTTCTCAGAGTTATACTTGTATGATGACGTTGCTGCTGCTGCTGCTTCTCTAAGAGACGATGCTGCACTAATGACGAATTCCCTGTCTGAGACAAGTATTTATTACGATGTGTCTGCTGCTGCTGCTGCTGATGCTGACGCAGAGGAAAAATCAACCCCATTTCTGAAGTTCTAAACGAACAATAATCTCTTCACTTCGAAAATTAACAAAGTTGAAATCCTGATCGAGTATATTCAAGGTGATGTTATCAATTGTTCCGTTGCTACTCACAGGCAGATATATCAAGTGTTGTGGCGTTATATCTATAGCGTAGCCAGGATCGACGCCAACTGAGAATTCATATATAGTGTGGCAAATTTTATCGTTGTAGAAAGATCCCTGAGCGAGACTGCAATCGATATGGATGCAGCGTACAGGAACTATATTGACTGGTAAATCAGACTGATGCTCAACACCTGACTGCAAATGTTTTCGAGAAAAACCCAAAAGATTACCCAGTGCAATACTTTTAGTGAAATCGATAGATATGGACCTATGAAAAATCTCACACTTTAAAGTTGTATTGTTGGGCCTCAAGTAAAAGATCTTATCTCTTTCACTCGTCTCGTTCTCTTTAACCAAGTATTTACTTAGATAATTTTCAATATCGGAAATTTCGTATGTACCACTAGGAATATGTAACGCTTTCTCCTCGCCTCCTCCTCCTCCTCCTCCTACTGAATCTGAATAATACAGATATGTATTCTCTTCAATGTTTGGTATAGTATTATATGAATAAAAACCAATTAATGCTATACCATACTGATATCTTTGATCTAGCTCGATAGGTGGATTGAAATCAGTTGTCAGCGTTGAGCTACGTCCTTTCAAAGTGAATACTAGCGACATGACTGGGCATGGTTTATAAAAATACTACTATTTATGCTTCACTAATTTTTACTAAGCAAAAATTTCAAGCATAATTTACCACAATTTGTTGAACTATACGTCTGATATACATCTCTGTTGTAGATAATTTCACTTTTCTTACCACCGCCATCACCCGCTAGGTACTTAACCAATTCCTTTGGAGGTTTAAGATTCCCGAAAGAATCAAAGTACTCTGTCTTGTTTCCTTTTTTGCTATAAGCTACCCAATGTGTTCCAGGACCGTCTGATGAATCCAAATTGATTATACCGCATTCATGCATCCGGGGACTCATTCCTAACAAGTTATCACGCATGAATACACCCCTAAAGTGGGATATTTTCAATTTTTTTGCAAAATCGATCAGTTCATAGTCGAACAGTGCTCTATTGGGTAGCTTCACAGCGAGTTTTTTTGCCTTTTAACATAGAGTCCATATCCTTTCTTATATTTTTTTACATATAGACCATGTCCTATTGCTTCCATTGCCTTGTTGTGACGATTCTGTTCAGCCAACTTTTTTGTTGCATTCTTAGCATCAATGAAAGTCTTGGCAACAGCGCTTCCGCCCCCAAGTAAGCTCCCCAAGGTGCTCAAGCCTGCAAGAATAGGTATCAATGGCAATATGCCCCCAGACTTGAATGGAATAATGCGCGGTACTCTGATGTTCTTCTTGCCCCCACATTTCTTGATTGCAGATCGAGCTGCTCTTAGTGCTATCAATGATGACTTTTTCACATCACCAGTGAGAGAAGATTTGCTTAGCACCTTTGTTAATGGTGTTATTAAACCAGTCTTGAACGTCTTCTTTTTTGCTTTACACCCCATTCCGGCTATGCGTTTAGCTTTCATTGCGCCTGTAACTACAAATGCAGCAGTTTTTTCGCCTACTGAAGCGTCTTTTGATTTTACACGCTGCCAAGCCCTATCTTCTAGAATTTTATCTGCCTTATGTCTTTCCGCTAGGTTCTTGTGTTGTGAATAAAATATATCATGTTCCCTACAGTTCTCGTCTAGAGGATTGATACCTCTCTGGCCCTCACGCAAACGTTTTTCCAACTTTGTACCGGGTCCGCAGAATCTGTAACCACCAGGTATGTGTAGTTCAACAGGTAACTTGTTAATGAGTGTATTAACTATCCCTCCTCCCGCTTTAAACGCCAACATACTAATGAGTTTGAAACTAACTGCTACCACCTGATGTACCTTATTTACTTAATGCCGGTCACCATGGAAGAAGCATTCAATGAAAGTCTGTAGTAGATGTCGCTTCACCAAAAGTAAACTTACAACGGATGAGAGGATACAAAGCTCATACAAAGCTGATACAAAGCTCATACAAAGCGCATACAAAGCGGATACAAAGCTCATACAAAGCTGATACAAAGCTCATACAAAGCGCATACAAAGCGGATACAAAGCTCATACAAAGCGCATACAAAGCGGATGCAAAGCGGATACAAAGCGGATACAAAGCTCACACAAAGCGGATACATAGCGGATACTAAGCGGATACAAAGCTCATACAAAGCGCATACTAATCAGTTTCACCGATCTTCCACAAGAAACAAGATGTATAATCAAATTTTAAACGTCAACATACTATAATGAGTTTAAAACTACCTGCTACCACCTTATATATCTTATTTACTTAATGTCAGTCACCATGGAAGAATCATTCAACGAAATTATCGTGAGATGTCTTTTTATCACACTATACTTATTCAGTTCACTTTTATTTTTAACATTAATTCACTGTCTGAAATCAATGAAAAATGTTCTGTGCCCGAGTAGCAAATTTTTATTTGATAAAGAACATGTTAAATGTCTTAGTTGTGGACTAACTCTATTCTGCATGGAAAGTACTAGTAACTTAATGTGCAGCAAAATGAATGAGGAAAGAGGTGACAACATCATAGATGGTCGCAGATATTGCTGCCCACTCAAATGTATCGGTACAGACCCGAGTCTAGATGTTGTGGATGGAATGGCTTGCATTATTTGCGAATCGTTTGGTTCATGCAGATGTGGTTGTCTATTGTATCAGTACATGAGAAATAAAAAATAATAATAAAAAAAAAAAAAAAAAAAAAAAACTTTGAATAAAATATGTTTATTTACATTTTCCTTACAAATAAATCTACACCAATAGTAATAATATATATCGACAGAAAAATAAAATTGACAAAATATATTGATTCACATTTTCCGCATAAATAAATAGGCAATAATAATCTATATAGATACCCTCATCATCATCATCATCATCTCCAGAAAAGCAAAATCAATCTGAACAAAAAAAAATTTTCATTTACATTTTTCCCTTACAAATAAATCAACACTAATAATTAATCTATATCGGTATCCTCATCTCCAGAATCTATGAACCTTTTGCAATATAGTTTCAGATAACTTTGTAGACCCAAACTGTTTGGGATTGGATTATGTAATCTATCGCAACAATCGTCCTTTTCATAAATATCAAAAAGTACTTCATTAAAGTCAAAGTTACACCAAGAGTCTCTACTTCTATACAACTGCCGTAGATTATTGCTTTCAATATACAAATGGACGTGATCACGAATGCTAAAAATATTTGAAATGAACCCTATTCTTTTCAATACTTTCACAAAAATTTTTAAATGAGTTTTACACAGGAACAAATCAAACTTCTTAATGTGATAGTAATTTCGCCAAACACATACATTTTCAGCACCATATTCATCGCCCCAATCGCGTTTGTTGAGAAGAAAAGTTTGAGCTTCACGACTATCCACACTTCTACTCATACTAAAATCAAACAATGTCGGGACTAGAGCTGAATTTTTTGACGTTTCTTCTTCTTCTTCTTCTGTTATCTGTTTCCACTTATAAAAACTAAATTTCTTCAAAATTTCAAGAGTTACATGTTTCGGCAAATTCAGGAAGGAAACATGATGTACTGAATGTACGTTTTCAATAATCACTTTTATTGCCAACTGTTGAAGATTAAACTGGTGTTGCTTCTGCATGATTCTTTGTTCTTACGGATTAAATTGCTGAATATCTGCCCTTCTGAAATGAAACATAAATTGCTCACTATTCCGGTAGTGGTTGAGATGATGTTGGTGTTTGTAATAAATAATGCCCCCAAGGCAGCGTATCGAAAGATCCTGGAATTATGTACCGTTTATCATCACGACCACTCAATGCTATTTTTGATTGACGGATAGAGAATATGTCGTGAGCAAAGGACCTGATTGTATTTTGGCACAAAACTACTTCAGAATTTTCTTTGAGACATCTAACATAATCTTCGAATGATATTTTATTTTTAACGACACACGATTTTACGCCTTTTGATTTTTTTATTACCTTTCCACCTTGAACCTTGAAACTATACATTTTTGATCTCAACCCTGCAAAATGTGTAATAATTTTGCCATTCGTTTCGTCTTTCATTAAGCCGGGAACCTTTTTATTTACCAATGGAATGTTGTACACATTATCCTTGGGGTAATCGCTGGTATCAAAATGAGTGTGACAATCATTTTTAATTAGTTCATAGGGGTTGCAACCACTAATTTCATAGAAAAAAGAGTCTGTATCAATATACATTATTTTGCAACCCCCAGGATTTTTGGGCATCATATACTTGTAGTGAAAATTGTACATGCACACCTTTGATATATCTAATATTGCCTGACCTATGTAAAGTGGTTTGTTAAATAAGAGTTCATTCTTATTAAGTTCGATTGCCATCAAATCTTCACCGAAAATTGTGCGACTATGGAAACTTGGCGAACTAATCCAATGCTTTGCCCCGTACCTGGTTTCATATTTGGATACCAGGCGTACAACTCTGTGCAATCTAATATTTTCCATCGTTTTACCAAAAATTGAATTATTTGCAAATTTAAATTGATTTTTTCCGAATGTTGTTGTTGCTTTTGCCCGCAATTCCGTGTTAAGGTCAATATATGGTTTTAGCCAGGGAGACTGCTTAAATTTCAAAACTTTTTAATCTGTGTTACTTTCAAACCTAATTCTAAAACAGTTTTCAAATTCCGATAATGAATTATATAGTCTTTCTTATCAGAGAGTGTGCAGAGTAATTTGGAAAACTTTGAGCCCGGGGGGATGCTGTGCTCCGGACACAGCGGGAGGTCTTTATGCAGATCATGTAGGTGGTGAGGATATTCCAGGTCTACTTGAAGAATATATCCTTCAGGAGAATCGTCAGGAATGATGCTCACATCTACAGATATGTCTACCCATTCAAAACCCCCAAATGGTAAATATTGACTCATTGCCCAGCCATACAAATTATTAACATCAAGATAAAGCAGATATGACTCGGGCTTTGAGACGTCATAATTAGTCATCTGGGGATTATTGGCTTCAGACAATCTGTGCATGCAGCAGCTCATACCCCCTCGTATACCCTTTTCCACGAACATGATCATATCGATATCTTTAAGTAATTGCAGTTTACATTTAGTATAATTTAACATACAGTCCCAGCTGTACCCAGGCATAGTATAATACCATGCTGGGTCAAGTTTGTATGTCATTAATGCTGTTTGCCTAAAATTTTCCATCACGTCAGCGAGCAAAAGTATATCTGTTTTCATGTATAGGTCACTGTATTCACCCAATGATTTTATACCGAATTTTTGCCAAACGTTTTGAGCATGACGATAGCTTTTCACGTCAATGTGTGCATCGTTCAATTTATTATAAAATTTGTCTATTGATGGTAGTGAAACGAACTCGACTCTCCCTTTCGGATACGCAACCTACCCTGAAAATTGCAAGTCCCAATCTCCTTTCGTTCGAAAGTTATCGAGGCAACGGTCACCCATCTACTGAACTAGCACAAGAATGCTCGAATCTCCAACAATATTTAACCCATCGTATTAAAACTTGAAACTTAGCAGTAGAGTTAGGTTATGAGGGCTCTTGCAAAATTTCAGCAATTTCAAACGAATGGTTACTGATATATAGAATTTTTTTTTTAATTTTCAATGATTTATTAAAAATTTTCTACAAATGCTATCCTCACCAAATTTTGCAAACGTTTTTGCGTTGGCATTCTACAACTAATAACCATGTTTGAATTCAATCGGTTCAGTATTTTTCGAGTTAATGAGGAACAAAAAACCACGAAATTTCAGAAAATTTCAGATGGCTATAACTCTAAAACCGTTTGGCCGATTAAGCTCATAAACAAACTGAAATGTCGCGTTGTGGTGCACATCCTAACCTGAAAATTTCAAGCCGCTATCTCATTCCGTTCTCAAGTTATCGTGACAACAAAAATATTTTTTAATAATTTTTTTAAAATTTTCTAGCCATACGATTCGCACAAAATTTCACAAACGTGCTTAGGTTCATATTCTTCAACTACTCACCAAGTTTCAATTCGATATGATTTATATTGGTTGAAAACAAAATTATTACTCGGAAACCGCTGGGCCGATTATGCCCATTAACGAACTTGTCCGTCGCATTGAGATGCGCCACCTACCCTGAAAATTTCAAGCCGCTAGCTCTTTTCGTTCTCAAGTTATCGTGGCCGGACGGACAGAATCAAATTTGACCTCGAATTCTTCATTGGGGGGTCGAACTTAATCGTTTGAGACCATTTTCGTCAGAAAATTCGAAAGTTACAGACATTTGGGCAAAACTATAACGCGATGTTCCCCAGAACATACGCGCAAAAACAATGAACTATTGGCATGAAACCCCGTGACGTTAATACAAAGAACGACATAGATAAATTAGCCTTCAGTCACATAAAAATAGCACGACCTCATAAATTTCAGAAGAATTGTACGTAAATTTAGACACGTTTTCACAAAAGGGTATCGATGGACTACTAAACTATTTAAAATCACAAAAGACCAACTTACCAACCCAGTGAGTTACCTACTTTACCGGTAGACCAATAAGTGGTGCTTTCTATCAAGAAGAATTGCAAAAAACACGGCAGCATGATGTTTATTTGGTTGAAAAAGTATTGCGTGGAGAGCAGTAATAATTTTCCAATCATCTCGAGATGCTGAGAAATCTACATATATTCATGTGAAAAGAACCATTTTTGCTAAAATCGAACTTAGAAATCCTCATAGGAATTTACACATAAAAATCATCTGGAAATGGAATGTGGGTCTGCTTCTATTGATTGTCGTATAAGTCCAGCAAGAAATTTTGAACCTGCAGTCATGCTCATATCTAATGAATGTATAATATCTTTCGACGACTGGCAATGGGGATCTTTTATTGCATTAATTGAAAATGATGCTGATCAAAGAGATTGTGGCGTTGAAGTTGAAAAATCCAAAGGTGTGATGACCCGCGTTGCCAAATGGGAAAACTGCATGTATTTCAGCGATGCCGACTTGAATAAATTGATCCAATTAAATACTGCTATAATTTCCCATCGCCTAGAGATGTTGAAAAATTTAAAAATATCGTTTTTACTATTACAAGTTCCTAGATATCATGAAAGATCTATCTCAGAAGAATAATCAAAATTCGATTGAAGATTTAATAAATTCCTTTTGTAGAATTAATCCCTCTGTTGAAAGTTATGTAATCTTAGAATGTATGTACTACTATAAGAATAAGGTATTGAATGATGTGGATAATAGACATTTCACGTTATGTCAATAAAAATACTTAATGCCTTTAAAATTGTTTTTGATTTTACCCAATAATGTCGAACTTATTCACGATATTAATTTCTCAAATATACTCTGAAAATTATATAATCATAGCTGATTACGTTATTTCATTGGTCATTTTGCATTCAATTTTAACTAGTATATAGGAATATCTTATTGAATGATTCCGATAACAGGCATTTCACAATGAAAATACTCGACCCCACCCACAATGTCTATTCAAACATGTTAATTAGTTCTAGAATGTTCCTCTGAAAAGGCGCTACCTGCTCGATCTCTATATGTAGTTCCAAAGACGGTTCCATAACCTCGAGCTTCAGTGGCCGGGTCGGGTAACACGTCTGGCTCATAATCTGAAGGGTGCCGGTTCGAATCTCTACGTCGCCGAGAATTTTTTCATTAATTCCTACAAAGCGGTCACCCAAAATGTGACGTCATGATTTCTATTGTTTGATCTGGAAACCCTGTAGTATTACTACTGATTTAAATTCATTCAACTCAGCAATTTCTTTTCTCGAATATTGAGATACTTTGACCTGTTCATTAACAGTTACAATTATAGGTTTAAGTTTTCCAAAATTTTGTTTAGCTTCGTTGAACTTTTCTCTACAAACTTTTCCTTTCTGCCGTCGGTCAGGGCCAATTTTAATAAGGTATGTTCTGATTTTCTTTAATTGTACACTAATTTCCTTTAGTTTATCAAATGCCATGAAACTGTAGCTTTTAAGTATTACTATTTTATCATACTAAATACATCTAACTATATATTATGTTCTCAAACATTTCCTATCTTACTTATCTATGTAATAATAACGGTATAATAAAATGTATGATTGTCCAATAAAAAAAATATGTTTCAAATTAATATTAATAATGTTCATTGTTACCAATAAATGCATTCGCAAGTTCTTGTTAAACTTCTTCCCTCGATTTTCTTAGGTCATGCATGTTTATTTCCCTCCTTATTGTGCGGTGCAAATCCTCGCTCCATTTTTTGATTAACCACCAAACTGCCACCACTACGAAGAACCCAAAGCATGCCATGAGAAGAGTATCCCTCTGCGTCATCGACTGCGAAGCTCTTGCGTCACCACTAGCTGTTTGTGCGATGATCACTTCTGCCACCCATTATATAACTATCACTTGTAACTAATTATGTTCATGGGCACATCCTGGATAATTTTTCGTTTAACTTTTCACTAATAGTCTGGAAACATTGTTTTATTATCGCTGCATATTTAACTTTTCACTAACAGTGCACAACCGAAGAACTTTTTATCGAGGCTGGACTGGCAGGATCGCCATGTGGTAAGTAGGTTCCTTTGGGGTGATGATTTAAACACAGCAGTTAGACTTTCTACTTTATTTCCCTTTTACCTATTCTCTCAGACTCTTGTCCCATACTAACTATATCTACCTAAGAACTCACTATTACCTGAACTCATTGGGTGTCAGTCCCCCGTACAGTTCAAAGTTCCAAATATGTCATGCATCAGCAAATAATCAAATACATTCTACTTCGAATCGATCATTTGAACTTTAATTATGATATTCAAAATTGCTGACACCCATACCTATACTACAGTTCATTTTTCAGTCATTTCAAGCTTTATTTATATATATACATATATTTTTATCAATTTTCCCATGTGGAATTTATTATTTTATGGACCAGTGTCCGATTTCCTAACTTAAGCCATTTTCTCCCTTCTTTCTTAAATTTATTTCTAGATCTTATTTCTCTTATTGTATGGGGTAAAATGGGGTACAATCTTGATGCTATATAGCCAAAATATCTTTGTCCAATCCTTTTCATTGCCCTTGGTCTCTCAAAATTATATATAAACTTAAACTTCTAGAAATAAATACATTAAAGTGAATAATTGCTAACAGAACCATATTCCTGGAAAAAAAATAAAAAAACAAATTAGAATAAGATTAACAAAGTCACCGCTGATTACACCAGGAGTCATATCTTGATTTGAATGCATTTACTGATGGGGCCCCGACAACACTATCTGGCAGATCATTCCACACGTCAATCACACGATTGGGGAGAAATTGTTGTCTAGCTGTCGTTCTGAAAAGCTGCTTGCGCAGCTTGTATTGGTGCCCTCGTAGGTGGTTCGGGTTCAGAAAGAATGTGTTCAGGATATTCAAACCATAGAGCATTTGGTGTGTGGCTCTATAAGTGATAATAAGATCACCCCTCAAGCGTTGCTCGGCAAAGGACTGGAGTCTGAGCAACTTGAGACGGTCAGGGTAAGTTGGCCAGGACTGGCCATATGGTATGCGCGTAACCCAACTCTGAACCCTTTCAAGAGCTTCAGCATCTCGAACCAAATAGGGAGTCCAAACAGGGCCAGAAAACTCCAGTATAGGGCGAACGTAGGAGATGAAGATTTTAGCACACACTTCCGGGTGACATCTGTGAAATGCTTTGCTTTCTAGTTAGGTGGTCCCCCTTGCTTTAGAAACAATGTGCTCCACGTGCTTCGACCAAGAAAGATCTCCCGAGATGATCACTCCCAAGTCGTTGTGATATTCCTTCGTAGTTAGAACTATATCCTCAATTTCGTAGTTGCATGAGTCTAGGATTACCTGTACCGATATGCAGAACTACACATTTTGCAACATTCAGAGGAAGCAGCCACTCAGAACACCATTTCGATATCGTTATCAGATCTTCCTGCAGGGTATTGTGTTGAAGAATTGGGTTGACATACAGTTTTAGGTCATCAGCGAATTGTGCGCAATTGGATTTCAGCAGAGATGGAAGATCGGAAACATAGACCTTAGATTTTGGAGTGATATAAATCCTCCTGTATTTCGAGAAGCTAACACTCAACATCCGGAAAAGCTAAACGTTTGCGTAGGAATTTTGGGAGACCACCTCATTGGACCTCTGTTTATTCCTGGTAATTTAAATGGCGAAGTTAATCTTGAAATGCTGAAAAATGCGATAGATCCGTTAATTACAGACAAATTAGAAAATGATCCTCTACTACTTGAACAACAATAGCATTTAAAACAAGACGGAGCTCCTCCTCACTACGCCGCACCAGTTCACCAATACCTCAATTTGCAATACCCAGATCGTTGGACTGGAAGAAGAGGTCCTATGGAGTGGCGTGTCCGATCTCCTGACCTGAACCCTCTGGATTTCTTCTTGTGGGGACATCTTAAGTCCAAGATTTTTTGACCCTTTGGCCTGAAAATTTGGATGAACTACGTCAACGAATTGTAAATGAGTTTCGTAATATAACTCCAATTATGCTAAACCATGTTAGAGACGGTTTTCAGTCAAGATTGTATTATTGTATGGAAGTTAATGGAGAACAATTTGATATAAGGCCATAGGTGTCGCTACGGTTAATGGTGTAGTCGTGAAGGTACTATATTTGGTATTAATTCGGTGAACTATGTTTCTTGATAATATTATCACATCTGAGTCACAATTTCATTCATTTGTGTTAAAAAACATACTTTGGAGACCTACATGAAAATGAAAATGAACCACTACTCTACAGGGTATTCTTTTTCTCATGGCACAATTGTACGCAATTGAAGTGATTTGTGTCACAAACAAAACATTAACTAAATAATAATAATAATAATAATAATTTATTGATCCTTTAAGACATAACAATTATGTATAGGATAAGTCAGGTGTTAAAATAATTTAGACATTAACTAAATTATCACTAAAATATTCTTTCATTGTATAATAACATTTCTTCACAAGTAAAGACTTAACAATTTTCATGAATTGATTAATCTTTAGAGACCGAATATATCGGGGAAGATGATTGAAAAGCTTGATACTATTATAAAGTGGGGACATCTCAAACCTTCCTATGCTTAGGAAAGGATAATGTTTCCCTATTCCTTGTGTCATGAGTATGAAAGCTGGTAAGTTTAGGGATGCTACTTTCATTCTCCTTCACATACATCAGACACTTGAGGATGAAAATGGAGGCCAGTGTAAGAACAGCATTTACTGAAAAGAGAGGTCTACAGGAGGATCGTGGAGCCGAATTGAACATCATACGCAGTATTCTCTTTTGAATTATAAAAACTCTACTCACGTCAGAACAATTTCCCCACAGTAAAATGTTGTAGGAAAGGTGACTGTACACTAAACTATAATAGATATCTATGAGAGATCTAAAAGGAACTGAACCTTTGACTCTACTCAGTGCGTAGTAGGAGGTGTTGAGCTTTTTAGATACCGCATCGATATGTGTATTCAATTTCAAACCTCTATCGATATGGATACCGAGAAATTTGGTGGAGTGTTTGGATGTAATAATAGTATCCAAACGGTGTATGGCTAGCTCAATATGATCATCGCTTACAAGTGAGAAGAGGATACATTCTGTTTTTCCAATATTGATCATGATGGCATCTAAGTGACACCATTCAACGAAGCAGTTCACCAGCAGTTCACATAATCTGTGGAGTTCCTCTAGAGTTTCCGCAGAAATGGCTATCGAGGAGTCGTCAGCGAACAAAACTAGTTTGGCCTCTATATTGGGGTTATGTGATATTCTTAATAGTAGCTTTCTCAAATTTACGGGTAGATCGTTAATAAATAACAAAAAAAGGAGCGGTCCCAAGACGGAGCCTTGGGGTACTCCTAACTTCAGATTATTTTCACAAGATAAGGAATTGAGGACTCTGACAGAAGCAGTTCTACCCTCAAGGTAACTACGAATCCAGTCCAAAAAAATTCCCCTGAAGCCCAAATTGTAGCATTTGTCCAAAATGAATTGGTGCGCGAGACTGTCAAATGCTCGGGATAGATCAAAAAACAATCCAGCTACATATGATCCATTATCCAGACACTCATAGACAAACTCTACAAAGTTCAATGTTCCGATTTGGGTTGAGTGTGCAGATCTGAACCCGTGCTGTGCGTTATCATAGGTACCGTGGATAGATTCTCATAATGTATTTGAATAGGCACCTAATGCGACCACAGATACAACATCGATTACCTTCGATCCAACTGTGAATGTACATATTTGAATAGAGACCTTACGCGACCACCGATTATGGTATCGATTATATTCGAACGTTGGAAATTGATATATGATTAATTAACGTTATATTATTGAGACAAAAAAGGTATTGTAATGGTGACAGAATATACATTATATATACAGGGAGAGTCTTAAAGTTGTACATTAATTTTTACCAGATACTCCCCCCATCAAATAATACACTTTTTTCATTTACCATTTCTCCAGATTCGGCTCAGGTAAAAAGTTACAACCGTTTAAAGATTCCACAATGTACTAATACACTCCTGCATAAAATTTATTTATGACATTGATGGCGAACGAGAAAAAGGTACGATAACGTGGTTTGCATCTTGATTTGGAATTCCACCGCTCAGAGGCGGATCCAAAAAAGGAGTGAATGTTTGATTTTATATCATTCCAAGTAGAATATCTCGAAAACGGTGCATTTAAGGAGACATGATGAAGAATAATTGAATTTTCTAAAACGATTGGATATTCTTGGAATGACTCAAGAAACACTTCAACTGCTTTCTTTAGCTAATTTCTTTCAGTTTCATGAATCCATTAGTCTATAACTAGGAAACCACTGGAAGTATGAAAAAACGGATATTTGGAGAATATGTATCATAGTTATAGGGAACTTCACAATAACGTTCATTATATTCGAAAAAAGCAAACTGATTTGTTTTGGAAATTTCAACAGCGAATTTTGAAAAATGGTTAATGAAAAAAGTGTTTTATTCGATGAGAGGAATCTACGGTTGAAATTAATGTACAACTCAAATACTCACCCTGTATATATAAAAGAAAGTTATATTAGTTACACTTAGTATTTATAACTCAAGAACGGCTGTACCGATTTGGTTGAAAATTGGATGATTACTGATTAGATTGCAAAATATATTTGATTCGACAGCTATTATTGAAAGGTTTTTTTCTGGGTTTTCTCTCCCAAACTCTGAAAAATATCTATAAAATAAAAAGAAATCATTTTGTGATTTGCTTCTGCGTAAGAAACACAGAATATTTGTCAGAAGCAATCAATTGAACAATGTTGCCTAACAAACAACAACGAAACAACATCAACGAAGAAACAACTATATCGTAACGTTTCGGAGTCTATATCAGACTCCTAAGAATTAAAAGCTGATATAGACTCCGAAACGTTACGATATAGTTGTTTCTTCGTTGATGTTGTTTCGTTGTTGTTTGTTAGGCAACATTGTTCAATTGATTGCTTCTGACAAATATCCTGTGTTTCTTACGCAGAAGCAAATCACAAAATAATTAATTTTTATTAAACAATATGTTATCAGGAAAGTGGACTAAATTTAATTCTTCCGATTCTTCACATACAAATATTCACTAACGTTTCGGCACCATTCGTGCCTTAATCAAGGCTAAAAAATTTCATGAACATGAGTGACTTACAAAATACAGTAATAAATAGGAACATACAACTTAAAATCATAAAAATATAAAATACATCAATAAAATTACACAACAAAGGACAGTATTATTACACCAAAATCTTAATCTTAATCAACTTGTTTTAAAATCTCATTCATATTCTCTACTAAAGATATTCAACATTATTACAAGAAAAGACCTACCTCCTTTGTTTTTCAAGAAATCGAAGAAAAACTTCGTTAAAATGTTAGGATGTGACATGAACTGATGAAATGATAAAAACTTGTTAAAAATTTTTCTTCTTCCAAATCAAAGAAACCAAGAAATGAGACAGTAAACACCAGCCCTTGGTTTCTTTGATTTGGAAGAAGAAAAATTTTTACCAAGTTTTTATCATTTCATCAGTTCATGTCACATCCTAACATTTTAACGAAATTTTTCTTCGATTTCTTGAAAAACAGAGGAGGTAGGTCTTTTCTTGTAATAATGTTGAATATCTGTAGTATTGATATTATAATTAATATCTATCTTGATACTAGAAATCTGCCCCTGATCCAGTAAGAATAAACAATTAAAAAAAACCATATTCGCATAAAAACGAAGTCGAAATGAAAAAAATATTTGAGTAAAATGGTTCTGTATACTCGTTTAGAGTTCACACAGCAAACATTTGGCTTACTTACGGACGTCGAACAAAATATTCAAAATATTAAATTCCAGCAAACGGTACCACCAGGTACGAATTTCCATAAGAAACTAGAATAAACTAAGATCCAAATTTAATTTGACTTGTCGATAATTTTGGCCATGAAATTTCTAATGCCGGCATCTATCGGCGAAAACTGAATTAAAATAAAATTGGTTCAAGCACTGACGTGAAGTCAGAAGCTTTTGTGCGTATGTTCTATTGTCCATTCTTCTGTATTGGACACCCTTAATCGAATTCACCATGGTAAATTATGGACAACATAATTTACCATGGTAAATTCGATTAAGGGTGTCCAATACAGAAGAATAGACAATAGAACATACGCGCAAAAGCTTCTGACTTCACGTCAGTGCTTGAACAAATTTTTTTTTCGTGATTTTTTTGAAATTTTCTAGGGGTACGGTTCTTAACATTTTTTTTTTCGTCATTTTTTTCAAATGTTCTAGGGGTACGGTTCTTACAAAATTTTAAACACGTCTTTATGATGATTTTCTACTACTAGTTACCAAGCTTCAATTCGATCGAATATTCATTTTTTGAGTTATCAAGGAAATAATATTCCAGGTGGGTATAACTCGGAAACTGTTTAACCGATTATGCTCGAACTCCACTCTCCCTTTCGGATACGCAACCTACCCTGAAAATTGCAAGTCCCTATCTCCTTTCGTTCGAAAGTTATCGAGGCAACGGTCACCCATCTACTGAACTCACACAAGAATGCTCGAATCTCCAACAATATTTAACCGATCGTGTTAAAACTTGAAACTTGGCAGGAGAGTTAGGTTATGAAGGCTCTTGCAAAATTTCAGCAATTTCAAACGAATAGTTACTGATATATAGATTTTTTTTTCCTCACGAAATTTTGCAAGAATTTTCGCGTTGGCATTCTACAACTAATTACCATGTTTGAATTCAATCGGTTTAGTATTTTTCGAGTTAATGAGGAACAAAAAACAACCAAATTTCAGATGGCTATAACTCTAAGACCGTTTGGCCGATTATGCTCATAAACAAACTGAAATATTGCGTTCTGCTGCACATCCTAACCTGAAAAATTCAAGCCGCTATCTCTTTCCGTTCTCAAGTTATCGTGATAACAAAAATATTTTTCAATTTTTTTTTTTTAATTTTCTAGCCATACGATTCGCACAAACTTTCACAAACGTGCTTAGGTTCATATTCTACAACTACTCACCAAGTTTCAATTCGATCGGATTTATATTGGTTGAAAACAAAATTATTACTCGGAAACCACTGGGCCGATTATGCCCATTAACGAACTTGTCCGTCGTATTGGGATGCGCCAGCCACCTTGAAAATTCAAGTCGCTAGCTCTTTTCGTTCTCAAGTTATCGGGGCAACGGCCGGACGGCTGGCCGAACAGAATCAAATTTGACCTCGAATTCTTCATTGGGGAGTCGAACTAAATCGTTTGAGACCATTTTCGTCAAAAAATTCGAAAGTTACAGACATTTGGGCAAAACTATAACGCGATGTTCCCCAGAACATCGCGCAAAAATCCTTGTATTTTGACAGTATTTGGACCGCAATTCGGCCGAAAATATGTCAAAGACTGTCTTCACCATGTATTCTATGCATCTATTTCCAGAGTAACCAATTTGATTGTTGATTTCAATTTCCGTTTCAGCTTTGCCGGAGATGATCTACTCGACCACGGAGCGCAGGGATGACCTAGGCTTCGATACGATATATTTCACACAGTGCAAGCCGAGTTGGTCGATCGAAATCGACACATATTTCACTGTCATCAGGATGATTTTCTCGTACGTGATTCCGCTACTTTTTATGTCGGTTGCGTACATACAGATCATAAGAGTCCTCTGGAGATCAGGAAACGTTCCGCATCAAGTTCTAGGTGAGTTTTCTATAATTTTATCGTCGATAGTGCGACTGACATCGTTAGCGATAGTCTTCGACAGAATCATTCTTGGGTGAGGTCATTATAAAAGGGTGCTACAATAGTTTGGAGAGAGGATTTGGCCAGATTTCAAACGTCAATTGCTTTTTGAAAGTAGTATTTGCGCGTATGTTCTGGGGAACATCGCGTTATCATTTTGCCCAAATGTCTGTAACATTCGAATTTTTTTACGAAAATAGTCTCAAACGATTCGGTTCGACTCCCCAATGAAGAATTCAAGGTCAAATTTGATTCTGTCCGGCCGGCCGTTGCCACGATAACTTGAGAACGGAAAGAGCTAGCGACTTGAAATTTTCAGGGTAGGTCGCGCATCTCAATACGACGGACAAGTTCGTTAATAAGCATAATCGGCCCAATGGTTTCCGAGTAATAATTTTGTTTTCAACCAATATAGATCCGATCGAATTGAAACTTGGTGAATAGTTGTAGAATATAAGACTAAGCACGTTTGTGGAATTTTGTGAGAATGGTGTCGCTAGAAAATTATGATAAAATTATTAAAAAATATTTTTGTTGTCACGATAACCTGAGAACGGAAAGAGATAGCGGCTTGAAGATTTCAGGTTAGGTTGTGCATCTGAATGTGACATTCGAGTTTGTTTATAAGCATATTCGGCCAAACGGTTTAAGAGTTATGACATTCGAGTTTGTTTATAAGCATATTCGGCCAAACGGTTTAAGAGTTATAGCCATCTGAAATTTGGTTGTTTTGTGTTCCTCATTAACTCGGAAAATACAAAACCGATTGAATTCAAACATGGTTATTAGTTGTAGAATGCCAACGAAAAAATTCTTGCAAAATTTCGTGGGTATAGTATTTGTAGAAAATTTTGAAAAAATCATTGAAATTGAAAAAAAAGATTTTAGATATCAGTAACTCTTCGTCTGAAATTTTGCAAGAGCCTTAAAAACCTAACTCTACTGCCAAGTTTCAAGTTTTAACACGATCGGCTAAATATTGTTGGAGATTCGAGCAGCTTTGTGTGAGTTCAGTAGATGGGTGACCGTTGCCTCAATAACTTTCGAACGAAAGGAGATAGGGTAGGTTACGTATCCGAATGGGAGTGTTAAGTTCATTTTTGGACATAATCGGTCAAACGGTTTCCGAGTTATACCCACCTGGCATATTATTTCCTTGATAACTCAAGAAATAAAGATTTGATCGAATTGAAGCTTGGTAACTATAGTAGTAGAAAATCAACATAAAGAAGTGTTTGAAATTTTGTAAGAACCGATCCCCTAGGAAATTTGAAAAAAATGACGAAAAAAAAAAATTGGTTCAAGCACTGACGTGAAGTCAGGAGCTTTTGCGCGTATGTTCTATTGTCCATTCTTCTGTAATGGACACCCTTAATCGAATTTACCATAGTAAATTATGTTGTTGTCCATTTATAATGTCCAGGAGAATGGACAACATAATTTACTATGATAAATTTGATTAAGGGTGTCCAATACAGAAGAATGGACAATAGAACATACGCGCAAAAGCTCCTGACTTCACGTCAGTGCTTGAACCAATTTTTTTGTTCTAGAGAACAGCGTGCTATTACATTGTCCAAATATCTGTAATTTTCGAATTTTATGCTAAAAATGGTCACGAACGATTATAGATTCGACTCACTGATGAAGAACTTGAGGTGCGACGGTTGACTTCGTTAATGGGCATAATCTGCCAATTGGTTTCCGAGTACAAATTTTGTTCTCAAACAATACAGACCCGATCCAATTGAAACTTGGTAACTAGTTGTAGAATGCCAACACAAAGACATTTAATATCTTTGTGTCATAAGTTTCTACACATATGACTCAAGTTAATTCTACAAGTATTCACCAAGGTTGAATTGTATCTAATTTGTTTTGAGTTATTGAGGAAATAACAGATGGGTTTAACTCCGATTAAACCCATTAACGAACTTGTCCGTCGCATTTAGACGCACCACCTACCCTGAAAATTTCAAGTTACTATCTCTTTCCGTTCGAAAGTTATCGTGGTAACCCATCCAGTCACTGAACTCGCCCAAGGCTGCTCTATTTCCAATATTTTTCAATATCTCCAAAAATACAGGGTGGTCCAGTTTGAAGGGCGGTAAATCCATGAGACGATAGAGAATCGAAAAATAATTTTCTTAATGAACTATATTCGGGAAATGCTCCGTTTACAAACTACAGGGCGTTAAAGTTTGATTAGAAAAACTTAAATTTCCAAACGGTTGGAGGTACTTCCAGAGTGGTAGCAAGTTTGGAGATGAAACTAATTTTCTTGTCCTTCCAGTGGCGTTCGTACTAGCACATGACTGGACATTTTTGGGGAAAAATTGTTACAAGATGCTTTCCTCGAACATACAAATCAATATTGAATTTCTCATTCAATTTGTGAGAAATAGCTCCCTTCCATTTTTTTTAGGTGGCCAAATTTCTTGAGTAAAGAGTGAACATTGAATAACTACCGACTCTCAAATTGAGAGGTAAATCTTCAATAAAGTCCTGCAGATTATTTGTAAGGAATTCAAGAAACATTTCTGAGTTTGATCTTGGGGGTAGAAAAAGTGGACCACAAACAAAATTGTTAATAACTGCCAACCAAACCTTAACGGAAAATTCATTTTGAAATGAAATATGGGAAACTACATTCTTCCCTCCGATCTTTCTGCCTCCTCGCTGCTCTCGCCAGTAGATGTCGCCTCTGCCCTGTCGATCTGTCCGTGACGCATTCAAACCTAAGCACCGCACTAGAGACATTATTTCGACACCTTCGTGCTGAAGTCAAATGTGTTTACGGCATGCTCTCACTGCACAAGCCGTATCAATAAGTTCGTCAGTGAGAGCTGGAACGAAACGCTGGACAACCAAAAGGTTGTGGGTCCTCACATCGCAGCACGCAACGAAACCCACATGATGGTGACCGAATTTGCCGAGGATTCTCGTGAGCCCAAACATGAATGATATGTTATGATAGTTGGTAATTCCACGTCTAGTAAAAGAGGACTAATCTGTTCAAAAAATGTTGTGTCAGAAGTTTAAGAGTCATCGACAAAATCGCATTCGCTTTTCTGCATCTCGAGAGTGTAATTCCTAAACGGGGGGAAGGATCGTTGATGATTTGCGTGTCTGCGGTTATCTTAGTGTTCGTACTAAAAAGTACAAAGAAGACACACGGTCAGATATTCATTAATTTTGAACATCAACAAATCTTGCGTGAGCCTGGCTAGGTCACCTCAACGCTCAGTGTTTCTTCCATGAGGAAAGCGTCATTCAGGGGCAGACACAAACCGCGGCTTCATGGTTGTTACCAAACATCAGCGTGACTTGGCACCCTGAATGAATAACCGAAGGAGTACTAGGAAACTTAATTCCATCAGTTGCGAACTGGAAGGGACAGAGAATCCCACCTCTGCGATGAAGAAACCTTGAGCGATGTTCAGCGACGTTCATTCTTTTTCCTCTTTGAAGGAAAATTGAGCGATGAGGTTACCTAGCCCGGTTCACGCGAAATATTTGTTGATGGTTACAATAAATGATTATTTCACCGTGTGTCTTCTTTAGTTAATAGCAATTAGCTACAGTTCGCCTCATTGTATGTTCAAAAGTACGAAGAATACGATTAATTTCGTTATTCGCACGCAGGCCAAAGCTACGAAAATATCGATGTGTTCTAATAAATACACGAGTATCTGAAACTTCTGTTAGGTCAACTTCTTCGATACCTATTCACAAACTGCCGCTTCTGCACTTCTATCACAAAAAAGGTCTTCTCTCGCAAATTGAATGAGGAATTCAAAATTGATGTTTATATTCATGAAAAGACGTGGCTAAACAATGTTTTCCTTGAAAATATCCAGTCACGTGCTGGTTGTACGGACGCCACTGTTTGGACAAAAAATAGATTCCTTCACAAAGCTACCACGCTGGAAATTGAGGCCTATGAAATTTCGTTCAAATGTCTCCAGCCGTTTAGTGAAAATGAATTAATTGATGTTTTCTTATCAAACTTTAACGCCCTGTACTTTTGTAAACCAAGCATTTCCGGAATATAGTTAATTAAGTAAATTCATATTATTTTTCGATTCTTTATCCTCTCTTGGATCTTCCACCTTTCAAACTAGACCACCCTGTATAAATCCGATCGTTCTGCTAGTTTTACGTTAATCTAGTAGAACCCAGTTTTTTCTCGGTATGCAACAGAGTAATAAGCATTGAAGGATACTGTGGGGGGTGTACTCATTATTAAAAGGTTTCTTTCTGGGTTTTCTCCCCAAAACTCTGAAAAATATTTCGAATTTGAGAATAACTATCAAACAAAATAATTCTGAAGATTTTCGTTAAGTGTTTGACGAAGGAGTCTGATATAGACTCCGAAACGTACCGATATAGTTGTTTCTTCGTTGATGTTGTTTCGTTGTTGTTTGTTAGGCAATATTGTTCGATTGATTGCTTCTGACAAAATATCTTGTGTTTCTTACGCAAAAGCAAATCACAAAATAAAAAAAAATGTTATAGATATTTTTCAGAGTTTGGGAGAGAAAACCCAGAGAAAAACCTTTTAATAATGCAACAGTGTATTAAATTTTAAGGAAAGGTACAATAATTTTGAAATAAGTTTTAAATTAGTGTCATGAAATATTTTGAAAAACTGGATCATTTATTGGGATAGAACATATGGGGAAGCCCGTTGGTTCAGAGTTTCGTGGTGGCGCCCAAATGTCCCGGTCGGTGCCTGTTCAATAAAGAAAGTTTTCTGTCTCGCATATTCCAATTATGATTTGTCCATCTTTGGATATTAGGGAAGGCAGGTTTTCTGGCTCTTCCGACTGCGGAGTCCCAATAATTCTGCTTTGTCAAGTTTGAAAAAATTTGATATTCAAATTTTGCGAACTTCACAAAGCTGAATTTACATTTTATGAATGGGTTTGTGTGAAGAGCGCATAAATGAGTCTTCAGACGGCAGAAGCTAATTCAAGTGAGCTTAGTACACGAGCGGAATGGGAAGTCAGAAATTTTACCTTAATTTGAATACGAGTAAGTCTCTGTACGCCTACCCTGAAGGAGGAATTTCAGTCTGAAAGTTGATAGCATAATTTGCCCGATAAACGATTATTTGTTCCATAGCATACATGTATATATTGAGGAGGAACATAATTCTCGAATGTCTTAGTGAAGAATTTGAAGAGCGATCACGTGACGTCAAATCAAATTCATAGCAACGAATAAATCGTTTACTCAGATACCAGCATTGATTTATGCAGTTTCTAGAATTACGTAATTTTCTGTTATGACGAAAATATCATAAAGCTCACTTTTTGCGCGCGTTTTCCGCAAGGAACAGCGAAAAAGGTCTCAAACGAATGGGTTCGACTCCCTGATGAAGAATTCGAGGTCAAATTAAATTATTTCCGTCCGGTCCGGCCGACTGTCAGCACGATAACTCTCGAACGGAAGGAGTTAGAGGATTGAGGATAGCAGGGTAGGTTGGAAGCGTAAATATCTCAGACGAGTTCGTTAACAGGCGGAATCCACCATCCGGTTTCAGAGATATGGCCCTTTCTACTTTAAACATTTTTTTATGAATATTTCCGGAACCGATCACTCGATCTATCCGAAATTTAGCGAAATTCGAACGCATGAGTGTTGGAATTGCCTTCTGCAACGAGTATTAGACGATATTTTCTCTATTTCATGCAAGTTTTGTAAAATACTGTTGAAATTTAATGAAAAATTAGGATTATACATCCTAGTGACTTTTGTATTGTATCTTGGTAGTTGGTGTGACTGTTACGAAGTTGACAGATTACGGAATTTGAATTTGAAACGTACGTAGGGCATGGAGATCAGATTTAAAACACGTTCCTAATAGCATGAATAATTCAAAATTAGCAAGGAGGAAATCTATAGTACCATATTTTTTGGCGCTCTAGTTCCTCGGAACTGAGTGCTTATCAATTTGCCCAAATGTCTGTAATTTTCGAATATTTCGATGAAAATGGTCTTAAACGATTTGGTTCGACTCACTGATCAAGAATCCGTGGTTGAAATTCATTCTGTCCGGCCGGCCGTCCGGCCGTAGGCACGATAACTCTCGAACGGAATGAGCTAGAGAGTTGAAATTTTCAGAGTAGGTTTGGGGGATGAATATCTCGGCTAAGTTCGTTACTGGGCAAAATCGGACAGAAGGTTTCGGAGTAATAAAAAAAAAATTTTCTTTTTACAAAACAAATTCCAAATTAATTTTTTTTTAATAAGCAGTTTTATCATAAGAATCCATTCATATCATTTTTAACTCTAACAAGCTAATACTTTCGGAGATATGATTTTTCAAAATTTCAATGTAAATCGTATTTCACAGGTTGATATAATTATTCTATGTATATTCTATGTATGAATTGCCATAAAGTCAACTTGACAGAAGGGAATATTGTAACTTCAAGAATATTGGGGTTGAATACTCGTATTTTAGCGATGCAACGGGGACCTCACCCGAAAATGTTTGAAAATATTACGTAAATATTGAAAGCATAATTCCAAAGTTCGAGAGAGGAGAAAAGTTTGTGAACGTAGATCAGGAAATTTTTGATCGATTACAAGGTAATTTATTATTTTATACATGTTTTATGGAATACCTACTATTTGTAGGTACTTTAAACCTGTTTTGGGCAATTGTCATACGAAACTTGTTTTTTTGGCGCTCTAGTTCCTCGGAACAGATTGCTTATCAATTTGCCCAAGTGTCTGTAATTTTGGAATTTTTGGCTGAAAATGGTCTCAAATGATTTGGTTCGACTCATTGATCAAGAATCCGAGTGCGAAATCGATTCTGTCTGGCCGGCCGACCGGCCGTAGGCACGATAACTCTCGAACGAAAGGAGTTAGCGGATTGAAAATTGCAAGGTGGTTTTGGAGCGTAAATATCTCGGACAAGTTCGTTAATGGGAGTTAACCATCAAGGGGTTTCGGAGTTATGGCCGATTTTAGTAAAAATATTTTTTATGAATATTTCCGAAACCGATCACTCAATCTATCTGAAATTTAGCACCAGACTGTAGAAGACAGTAGAATCATGACCTTTATACGCATGTGAAGTTTTGTATTGATCAGATTACCGCAAAGTGTCAAAAAAAAAAATTTGAAAATGTGGTACAGTTCTCATTCTCATGATTGCTCATTTAATCTTCATAAATATACTCTTATTTGAATTGAATTTCCTTTTTGATGCAGTTCTATCATATTAATACATTGATATAATTCCCAACTCTGAGAAACCAATACCAGATATTTTATTGACCAGGTTACCGCAAAGTGTCAAAACAAATTTTTCAAAATTTAAAAATTTTTTTTCTACAGTAACTCTCGAACGGAATGAGCTAGGCAGTTGAAATTTTCAGTGTAGGTTAGGGAGATAGAATATCTCGGTTAAGTTCGTTATTGGGCAAAATAGGCCAAATGGTTTCGGAGTAACGAAAAAGAATTTTTTTTTTAAGCAACGGATTTCCAATCTCAATTTTTATTTAAGATGCAGTTTCACCATTAAAATCCATCGATATCATTTTCAACTTCAACAAGCTAATACTTTCGGAGATATGATTTTTCTAAATTTCAATAATGAATCGTACTTCTATGTTTTCACAGAATGCTATAATTATTCTATCTAAGCTTTATTATATGATCTGTGTTCATACTCGTACATTTCATCCTCTTCTATAAAATAGAATCAGATTCATTTCAGGTATTTTAATTTGATTTCTTCCATGGTGCAGTTCTCATTCTCATATTGATCATTTAATCTTGAAAAATAAACTATTATTTGAATTGAATTTCCTTTATGATGCAGTTCTATCATAAGAATACATTGATATAATTCCCAACTCTGAGAAACCAATAATTTCGGAGATATAATTTGTCTGTTTGAACTAGAGCGCCAGAAAGCTCCTGTCCACAGGGCTTGAACCCATTTTTTAATGAAAATAAAGCTTTTCCTCAACAATTATTCCACTATATCCAGATTATATTGTATTGTCAATTGACGTGTGTTGAAATTTGATAGGATCGAATCTCAGTGCTACTACCACAAAACGAAAAATATAACTAGAAACAATGCGGCAATGAGTTCATTCCAGCACTGTTTTTAGTGCTGGAATGGACGACGATACTGAAATAGAGAAAAAAATTTAAAAAAATTTTAAATTTTGTTTCCACCATAACTCGATAAGTACTCATCTGATTGAATTGAAACTCAGTAGTTGGATGTGAAAGACCGAAGCAAACACTTTTGCAAAATTTCGTGAAGATCACGTAACATGAAAAATTCAAGAGATTACTACTATTTTGGGGAATATTTTGCTTAAAATTCCTAAACCTATTTTTTTTTAGGTTCCTACTACCCCTTCCTAGAATTTTTCGTTATGAGCATGCGCAGATGAGAAGTGATTTAACTGCTGGAGTTTTCCTCTGAGACGATTGGGGTTTTGGGGTGGAGGATGCTATTCCTCCATAGAATCCCCTGGAGAGGGTCTGCGCATGCGTGGATTCGAGATGCGATATCTCCTGAACTACTAGTGTTGGAGAATCGAAATTTTTTGTGATGTGTGTGATTTTGAGAGGACTTTCAGCCGTGAGTAGATTGCGCATGCGCAGAGGAGGTTACTGTTTTAGAGTTGTATATGTTACGATGGGAGTGGCTTAGGACTATCGGTCATGGGTCTGTTGTTGAGCCGTTATTGTGAGGTTTTAATAGAATACTCATGGTAATTATGTGCACGGACAAGTCGGTTTGGGAGAAATAGCGTTCTCTCTGAGTTGGAGTGTCCGTACTGTGACCCTGGGGCTAATTTTGAAATTCATGTTACCCCTTACGGGCATTTACGTTATGTGCATGAGCAGACGAGAAGTGATTTAACTGCTGGAGTTTTCGGGTGACAGAATCACCTTGGGAGTTTCTGCGCATGCGTGGATTGAAGCTGCGATATCTCCTGATGAGAGTTTTGTGCGAGATGCGTGATTTTGAGAGGACTTTCAGCCACGAGTACAATGCGCATGTGCAGAAAAGACGTGGATCTTTTTAGGTTGTATGGTTTATGTTGGGAGCGGTTTGCGTCTAGCGGTCCTAGATTTGGTGCTGTGCCGATATTGTGAGGTTTTAAGAGAAATTTCATGGCAATTCTGTGCACCGACATGCTAGTTTCGAAGAAATGGCGTTGTTTCTGAGCTGAGTTATATGTATCGTGGCCCTGGGGCAAATTTTTAAATAACTATATCTGGAATAGCTATATTAAATTCGGATTTGGAGAATAGGCGTAAGCAATTGCGTTCCAAACGGGGTCCCATAACCGCATTTCCTCTTCATTTCGATCTACGTTAAAACTAATAGACAAACTGTATTGATAGCCAGATTTGTTGAAGGATCTTGAAAAAATATAAGAAAGCACTGACGTGAAGTTAGTAGTCTTTGGCGGGCGTGTTTAGGTTGGATAATTTGAATTGAATGATGAGGGTTTCAAGCTCACCGGATAGAATGAGCCGGAGATCTACCCAGAAGTTAGTGGCATAAGGATAGAGTAACAAAGTTGACAAAGAACACAACTGACTCTCCTTAGTCACACAAACTCCCAGGAGCTTCTGAGGTATCTCCTTGTGGAGAGTTGCGAGGGTCAGTATAGTCATAATCATGTTTATAGCACGCGGCCAAAGCAGATTGACCCGACGTCAATGCTCTTTTAGCCTTTTTCTTTTCTGGGGGATCTTGGGGAAGACTTGGGAGGGTCACTATAATCATTACCTACCATGTTTATAGCATGCGCGCCAATTGCAGATTGACTTCACAATGAAAAAACAGGCGAAAAGAGCATTGACGTGGGGTCAATCTGCTTTGGCGCGCGTGCTATAAACATGAATATGATTGTACTGACCCTCCCAAGTCTTTTCCATGGAGATCCCTCAGAAGCTTCTAGGAGTTTGTGTGACTAAGAAGAGTCTTGTTCTCGTCTGATAGTAGCGGCCAGCTGTGGCTGTTTGGTCGAGAAATTTAATATTGCTGTACCTGTGGTGGCGTAAGAACGCAGTTACAGAGGCTACATAGAACACAACTGGTTCTCCAAACTCTCAAGCTCTAATTAAGGGTCTCCAAAACTCCACAGAAGTTGTAGGAGTTTCAGAATAATCATATCATCGATTGAGAGATTCCATAATAGTACATACAAATTAAACACAGCGGACGGAAATTGAAATGTCAAATCAACGTGAAGAGAGTGACTTCTGCATCTATACTCCATTCACTTTTATAAAGTCTCCTGGTTGGCCATGAAAGTTTGACACATTTCACCGTGTATCTTTTGAGAATGTTAGGTTACAGTAATTTTTCTGTCAGATAACTACGCAAAGTTGTCCTCTCTACATAGAAGTCGTAGTAAGAACGTATTTTTCAGAATGAGAATTTACTTCGGAAAAATAATGAATTTGAATATATGTGAATTCAACAATTGCAAAGAACTGGCGACTGTTGAAGAAAATTTTACTTCTGTTGTTACTGGAAATATTTCACGTATGTAAACTGTTTGGAAGATTCAGTTATGCTATTTTCTTATACGGAAATCAAGAATCAAGTGTTGAAATTTCAATGGAAAATAATGGATAGAGTAATCCGTTACTTTGTGATAGTCCATTTGAAAAAGGATAAAAGTAGGTACCTGAATTACCCGGCAGGAAAACTTCTCAACGAACAACGAACAACGTAGCTATATGGAATTTACAACTTAATCAATCAGCTTAAAGAAGAAGACATTTAAATGCCTTGTTGCACAACTCGAAATACACCAGTTTCAAAATGTAGTATTAATACGAAACGAGTCACTGTTAAACCTTAATAAAGTATATAATGATAGGGAACTAAGTAATTTCATTCGTGAGTTCAACATGTTCTGAGACAGAAAGAAGTTTTCCTATTGCCGATTTCAGTTCTGTATAGCACTTTCTTATACTTTGTCTCTGGTTCGTTAAAAATAATTTCGGCATTTTCAATTTCAAGGCTCAGTTTTAGTTACATTAAAATTGGTTCAAGCACTGACATGAAGTCAGAAGCTTTTGCGCGAATGTTCTATTGTCCATTCTCCTGTATTGGACACTCTTAATCAAAATTACCATGGAGAATTCTATTGTCTGTTCTCCTGTATTGAAAACTTTGATTCGAAATTACCATAGTGAATTATATTGTCTGTTTTCCTGTATTGGACACTCTTAATTAAGAGTGTCCGATACAGGAGAATGAACAATAGAACATACGCACAAAAGCTTCTGACTTCACGTGAGTGCTTGAAAAAAACTTTTTTTTCGTAATTCTTTTTTCAATTTTAAAAATGTTCTATTGATACGATCCTCTCGAAATTTCGCAGGAATTTTTGCGTAGACATTCTGCAACTAATGACCATGTTTGACTTGGATCGGGTTCGTAGTTTTAGAGCTATTGAGGAAATAACAACCAAGTTTCAGATAGGTATAACTCCAAAACCGTTCAGCTGATTATGACTAGGAACAAATTGAAATGTCGCCTTCGGCTGCGCAAATTGCAAATCGCTATTTATTTCTGTTCTCAGGTTATCGTGACGTAAATGATATTTTTTAAGTATTTTTTTTGAAACTTACTTGTGGTACAATCCTCAAAAAATTTTACACACATCTTTATGTCGATATTCTACAACTAGATACCAAGTTTCAATTCGATCGGGTCTGTATTATCTGAGTTATCGAGAAAATAATATTCCAGATGGTTATAACTCCGAAACCGTTTGGCCGATTATGCCCAACAAACGAAATTAACTCTCCCACGCGGATGCGCAACCAAGCCTGCAAATTTCACCTCCCTACCTCTTTTGATTCGAAAGCTATCGAGGCAACGGTCACGTATCCAGCTATTTATCCAAGGCTGCTCGGATCTTCAAAAATATACCTACACCCGATCGTGTTCAAACTTGGAACCTGCTGGAAGAGTAAGGTTTTGAAGGCTTTCGCAAAATTTGAGTATTGTCGAGCGAACAGTTTCTGATATATACATTTTTTTTCAATGATATGCAATTACATTTTTGAAATTTTCTATTTATACGATTCCCGCGAAATTTTGCAAAAACTTTCATGCCGGCATTTTTAAACTAGTAACAAAGTTTGAACTGGATCGTTTCTGTATTTTTCGAGTTATTGAGGAAATCCAAACCAAATTTCAGATGGGTATAACTCCTAAACCTATTGAGCCTATTATGCCTAAGTATTAACAAACACAAATGTCGCATTTAGTTGCAAAACCTACCCTAAGAATTACAAGTTGCTATCTCTTTCCGTTCTCAGGTTATCGTGACTTGAATAATATTTTTTAGTCATTTTTTTTTAATTTCAATAATAAATCGTACTTCTATGTTTTCACAGAATCCTGTACTTAATTATTCTATCTATGAATTATTATATGATCTGTGTTCCTACATGTCATCTTATTTTCCTATGAGAGATAAATGTCAAAATTACTTCTGGTTCGTTATTCTTGATATAAAATATACCTCTCCTGTTCTAGAAAACGAAGTATGATTGAATGCAAAATGACCAATGAAATAACCTCAGCTATTGTAGAATTATGAGGATGATATGATCTTATACTTTTAGGGTGATATTATAATGCCCGTGGATAATCCATATGATGATGAAAATATATACTTTGTTAAGATACATAATCAAATTGGGTTCAGATTATTTCCAGTAAAAACAAAACTGCAATATTGTGTAAGTTTTAATTGATATAATATAATTTTCAGAGTAGATTTGAGGAATGAATATCTTGGATAGGTTCGTTATTGGGGAGAATCGGTCTATTTGAATTTAAATTCTTTCATGAAGCAGTTCTATCGTAAGAATCCATTCATATCATTCCCAGAAACCAATAATTTCGGAGATATGATTTGTCAAAGTTTGAACAAGAGTGGCAAAGCTCCTGTTCACAGGGCTTGAACCAATTTTTTTATTATTAAGGGAAACAAAATACTTGGCCTAAGTTCCATAATATAATAATATGTTGTTATTATATATACTCCACTCACTTCTATAAAATCTCCCGGTTGGCCATGCAAATTTGACACATTTCACCATGTATGTTTTGAAAATGTTAGGCTATAGTCATTTTCCTGTCAGATAACTACGCAACGTTGTCCTCTCTACAAAGAAGTCGTAGTAATTACGTATTTGACAATGTGAATTTACTCCGGAAAATAATGAATTTGATAAGATATTATGCTATTTTCTTGTATGGAAATCAAGAATCAAATGTTGGAATTTTATTGAGAAATAATGGATAGAGTAGTCCGCTACTTTGTGATAGTTCATTTGAAGAAAGAATAAATGTACCTGAATAACCCGGCAGGAAAACTTCTAAACGAACAGACGTACCTATTGAATTCCCCACTTTTCCCAAGAAGACATTTAAATACCTTGTTGAACAACTTGAAATACACCAGTTTCAAAATATACTAGTACTACGAAATCGGATTCATTCTTATACCTCAATAAAATATAATGATAGGAAACTAAGTAATTCCATTCGAAAGTTCAACATGTCAGAATGAAGTTTTCCTATTGCAGATTTCGGTTCTGTATAGCACTTCTCCTTCTTCAAAACTACGTTCGGCATTTTCAATTTCAAAGCGAAGAGTTATTTATTATTCGAAGAAAATGGTCTGTGATAATATCTTGTTTAAGATTGAAGATTATGTTATGATTATGTTGAGAGTAGATATTGGCAACGTCGTGGCGAATTGTTTTTACCTTGACGATATTTCGGCAGTGCCAACCTGCCTTCGTTTTAGTTACAAAAACGTGATAGACCTAAATCATGGCCAACCGGGAGACATTATAAAAGTGAATGGAGTATATGTTTCGGGTTTTATCCCATTTTGAAATTGGGAAATACATTTTGCATGTGCTGAAAATACTAAGACACTTATGGAATTCATTTTTCCATTCATTGTATCATTTCCTCAAATAATAAAGACCTTTTCAATCAGTGTGAGAATAGAACGAATTTTGAATTCGTTAGTTTTATAGAAATTTGTTTCGCTGCACTTTTGAAAGGTTATGTATTATTTTTAGTTTGTTCGTTCTTCTCCTCTTGTCTTTTCATTTTTCAGGTTGAGTTTCGGGTACCTTGGAGAAACCTCTCCGTTTTTTGACGAAGGAGTCCATATTGAAGAAATAAATGCCTATCAATATTTCTAAATTTCAGCAAATTTTGTGAACAATGTATATATTATATATGTATGTATATATACAGGGTGTTCCTAAATTGAACGTACAAACGAAAAGGGGAGATTCCTTAAGTGAGTTTAAAAAAAAAGTCCCATAAACATGGGGTCGCAAACGTTTCGTTTTCGAGATACAGAGTGTTGAAGTTAGAATTTTTTTCAAGTTTTTTTCTCATAGTATCTACACTTCACAAGATATTCAACTGAAATTTGGCATAGATATTACATTTGAGAGTTCTCACCACGTGACATGGCAATTTCGATAGAAGATCTACAGGGTGATATTTTTTCTGGAACACTGCCACCTGTTCTTCTGCAGAACTTCTTTTTTGTGAGCAACTGTTAATTTGAAAAAATGTAAAAAGGAGCTTTGTTCTTATACTAAACTTTTCGGTCTCTTGTAGTTTTGTCGTATCTACCAACGATTTCGAGAAAAAAAATTTTGAACGATTTTCTCGAAATTCTCGTAACTATGATAGGAAGGCCAGTTTGTAATCTGTGGTGAATGAATTCAGTGTTCCAGAAAAAATATCACCCTGTAGATCTGCTATCGAAATTGCCATGTCACGTGGTGAGACCTCTCAAATGTAATATCTATGCCAAATTTCAGTTGAATATCTTGTGGTGTGTAGATACTATGAGAAAAAAACTTGAAAAAAATTCAAACTTCAACACTCTGTATCTCGAAAACGAAACGTTTGCGACCCCATGTTTATGGGACTTTTTTTTCTTAAACTCACTTAAGGAATCTTCCCTTTTCGTTTGTACGTTCAATTTAGGAACACCCTGTATATAGAAATTGATCTCTTGGTGAAACATCGTTCTAACGTAAATAAAACAATAAAAAACACTCGACTATACGTTTCACAATTTATTAAAAATATTTGCGTTGACATGCATGTTTTGGGTTTCATCCCATTCTCAAAACTGAACATGAAATACATAAGTACACAATAATCACATTATTACTATCAGATAACAGATGTTAAAACAGGAGACAGGCGAAAATCGAGTTGGTCATTTACGATTGGGAGGTTTTGCTTCAGGGCTGAAGAAATTTCCAAACATTCCAAAAGGTCCATATACAAGTCCTATGGAAAAAAACTGAATGGCGAAGTTGTGGGTAATAAAAAGATCTACAACTTTTCTATTTTCATTTTTTTACATAACCTCAAAGTTTATGTGAAATATTCGAATAACCAAGTTTTGTATTCTTATCTTTCACAAAAAAAAACTTTTTATGTCCCAAATAAACTGTAATTTTTTTGATTTGATATATTCAGTTTTTCACCTTATTTTGACTCAATATCGCAAAAGCACCCCAATTTTCAATCGATAATTCTCACGTCAAAATATCCGCTTTTTTTAAGAAGTCGGTGGGTTTTTTGTTAGTTGGAATCTCTATTTTCTGGTGGTGTAAAAAAAATATACATTACTATGGTAAATTTTCACAGAAAATGATATGGAATAAAAGGTAGAAGTGGCCCAAACCCTCCTAGCCCATTCCCCACTTATCTTTGAAATACCTTTTGATGGGCTAAAATTTTTCGTAGGTCTCTCAGGTATATAAGTTGTCTTAAAATAGCTATAAATAGACATGTACCTACGCATATAATTTAGAGAAGATTCTACAACTTTCTCAAAATATTGTAGATGTCTTATTAAATATTAACTTTATTGACATTTTCTGACAAAATTTACCATAGTAGGTGATTTATATTTTTTTACACCATCAGAAAGTAGAGATTTCAACGAACAAAAAGCCCGCCGACTTTTAAAAAAATAGATATTTTGATGTGAGAATTTTCGACTGAAAATTAGGCTTTTTCGACATTCAGTCAAAATAAGGTGAAAAAATAAATATTTTAAATCAAGATAATAACAGTATTTGGGACATAAAAAGGTAAGTATTCAGCAAATTCCGTGAAAAAAAAAATTTGTAGAAGATAAAAACAAGAAACCTAAAACTTGCTTATTTGAATTCTTCACATACAGTTTGAGGTTGTGTGAAAGAAGTGAGTATACAAAAGATGTAGATCTTTTTTGCGCATATGTTCTGGGGAACATCGCTTTATCATTTTGCCGAAATGTCTGTAATTTTCTAATTTTTTGCCGAAAATGGTCTCAAACGAGTTCAACTACCTGATGAAGAATTCGAGGACAACTTTGATTCTGTCCGGCCTGCTGGCCGTTCGTTGCCGCGATAACTTGAGAACGGAATGAGATATCGACTTGAAATTTTCATCCCAATAAGACGGACAAGTTCGTTGATGATAATTTGATTTTCAACCAATATGAATCCGATCGAATTGGAACTTGGTAAATAGCTGTAGAATATAAAGCTAAGCACGTTTGTGGAATTTTGTGAGAATCGTGTCACTAGAAAATTTTAAAAAAATTATTAAAAAATGTTATTTTTGTCACAATAACCTGAGACGGAAAGAGATAGTGACTCGAAATTTACAGGTTAGATTGTGCATCTGAATGCAACATTTGAGTTCGTCTCTGGGCACAATCGGTCCAACGGTTTCAGATTTATACCCACCTGGAGTGTAATTTCCTCAAGAAATATAGACTCGATCGAATTTGAAAATTTTATAAGAAGCGTACCCCTAAAAAATTACGAAACAAAAAATAGTTCATGCACTGACGTGAAATCAGGAGCTTTTGCCCGTATGTTCTATTGTCCATTCCGCTGTATTGGACACTCTTAATCGAATTTACCATGGTGAATTCGATTAAGAGTGTCCAATACAGGAGAATGGACAATATAATATACGCGCAAAAGCTCCTGACTTCACGTCAGTGCTTAAACCAATTTTTATTATCTGAAACTTTGCTTTAACTTTTTTCCATAGGACTTGCAATTTTGCCGAACATCGAGATAAACCGTTTTTTATCCTTAAAAACTAACCCCCCTCCATTTCCCGACTTCAGATTGCTCGGAAATTATGTTTCCCTTAATTTTTGATATATTCTATTCCATTTCCAATGGGTTTCATCCTACTATTATTTTTTTTTGTTTCAAAAATTATCACCCTTGTTTAAATATATCAACGTGAAATATTCTCAACCCAATCCTCCCACCTTAAATCTTCACCTTGTGTCTTGCAACATCCTTCTACTTGTTATTTCAACATTTGTCTTTCTTACTCCTTCATCGGCAGTAATGAAGCTGTCACGTGCACCAAATTAAATCTGTATCTCATTCCCCGCCAGAAGCAATTCAAGGCGAACTTAACTACCCTTGCCTCATGCAGTTCACCCCTATTATTTTCGCCAATTCTAAAATAACATCTCCGAGGATTACATGTTTATATGAGCCAAGGTTACTTTCAGGGTTTTCTCTCCCAAACTCAGAAATATACCTACAAAATTTGTTCAAGCACTGACGTGAAGTCAGGAGCCTTTGCGCGCATGTTCTATTGTTCATTCATCTCTAATGCGCACTCTTAATCGAATTTACTATCGATTTAAACCGTTGTTTCAGCTTTTATAAGATATGAGTACAATTCGTACCATTTTAAGGACTTGAGTAATGAGAGTCTAAGAAAGAATTTTTAATTCGCAAATATGTATTCTATCGTGATTAAAATTCATTAAATATCTAATAATATACTAAAAAGAATACAGCATAAATAATATTGCAATATTTATTCAACTGAGTATTAGATTTAAATTCCTTTAAAAATATTGGAACTCAACCAAGTCAACTCAGTTTAGGAGTTTGGTTTCGAAGGTTCTCGCAAAATTTCAGATCTTCACTTAATTTTGCATAAATTTTTGCGTCGGCAATCTAGAACTAACTACAATGGAATCAGCATCGTATTTGTTGAGTTATTGAGGAAATAACAACCAAATTTCAGATTGATATAACTCCAATACTGTTTGTCCGATTATGCCTTTTAACGAACTCAAATATCGCATTAGGATGAACAACCTACTCTGAAAATTGCAAGTCATGTCTTTCCGTTTTCAAGTGAAAGTGAGATAAATAATATTTTTAATAATTTTTAGTGATACATTCCTTCCACCAACTTCTTTGCGTCAGTATTCTACAACTACTTACCAAGTTTTAATTCGATCGGATCTATAATTATTCCTTGAGCTATCGAGAAAACAATATACCAGATGGGTATCACTCTGAAACCGTTTGGCCGATTATACCCAAAAATTAACATACCTATCACATTCTGATGCGCAACCTACACTGAAAATTGGAAGTCGCTATATCTTTCTGTTCGAAAGTAATCGTGGCAACGGTCACCCATCCAGTTACTCAACTCACACAATGCTGCCCAGATCTCCAACAATATAGATTTGATCGTGCTCGAATTTGAAACTTTGCTGTAAAGTTAGGTTTCGAAGCCTTCCGCAAAATTTCAGCGATATCAGACGGATAGATTCTGAGATATAGAATTTTTTTCAAAGATATTCAATGATTTTTTAAAAATGTTCTAGTGATACGATCCTCACGAAATTCTGTGAAAATATGCGAGTCAGCATTCTACAACTAACTATAATGTTTGAATTAGCTGGACGTCATATTTTTTAGTTAAGGAGGAAATAAAAGAAAAATTCCAGATAGGTATATTTCCAGAACTCTGAGGCCGATTATGTCTATTAACGAACTTGTCCGTCATATTGGGACGCCTCATCTACCCTGAAAACTAAAAGTCGCTATCTCTTTCCGTTTTCAAGTTATCGTGGCAACGGCCAGACGGCATGTCGGACAGAATCAAATTTGAGCTTGAATACTTCATCAGTAAGTTGAACCTAATCGTCTGAGACCATTTTTGGCAAAAAAATCGTAAATTACAGACACTTGGACAGAATGATAACGCGATGTTCCCTAGAACATGCGTGAAAAATAAAAAAAATATTATTTTGTGAATTGCTTGTGCGTTAGAAACACAAGATATTTGCCAGAAGCAATATATCAAACAATGTTGCCTAACATACAATAACGAAACAACATCAAATATGATCAATTTCAATTGAGCAATTTGCAAAATTGCATTGTCTATTCAACAAAATATAAGTCGACTCAAAAACACTAGTAGGCAACTACACTCTTGTCCACTACAAATCTTGTCGTCTGACATATGTTTCGGGAACGATGTTTCTATCTTCTGAGATGAAGCGTAGTCATAAACCGATGAGTTCTTAGGTAATAAGGGTGGGATTATTATTGAGTAAAAAGGATTTTCTCTTATACATTTCGATACCTTGAAGTATACCTAAGTTCAATTTACTGGAATATTTCAACAATTTGACTATGTTTAATCATTAAATTCATAGAATTCTGATGGACATTTTTAACGTTGAATTGATTTCAGATGACTGTGGAAGACAGGTGAACTCATTCGCTATGAACATGAATGCCAGCACCGAAGGCCAACTAAAGAGCCGAAAGAAGGCTGCAAAAATGTTGGTGGTCGTTGTATTGATGTTTGCCATCTGCTACTTTCCTGTTCATCTACTTTGCATTCTTAGGTGAGTATATTTATTGGTTATTATCCAGATCCACATATGACATATACAGGGGGATTCAGTAAGACCGTTCTTTGGAATATTTCAAAGAAAGACTCGAGATAAACACTTGAAATTTTATACTCAAGTTTTGTTAGGAGAGATGAATTCTTGTAAAAACATTCAGATTCGTTCGACTTGATAGCAACTTTCGTTTTTCAAATCTAATACCCAGTTATTTCATTAATAATCAGATTACCCATTAAATTCTACATTGTTTCTATGTGCCACTCACATATTATTCTCAGAAAATTCATGTGAAATCTGAAAAAACCATTTAAATTTTTTCAAATAAGGCTTCATTCCAATGTTAATAACCTGTAGATTTCTGCATGAAAATTCCAAATTTTCTAGCTTCTATCAGAAAACATACTAATGTTCCTCCTTCGTTAATTAAAAATGCCATTGAACATACAGGGTGTTTCTATTTCAATGTCAAAATCAGTCACGACGAAATCCTCAAAACTATTTTCTTTCAAATTGGTCAGCTGCAATCTACGTTGAAAAATAGTGTATATGTGTAATTGTTGGAATTCTGAAGAAATAGTTTTACTTCACTTGGAAATAATGATACAGTTCTCTGTTAATCTGTTTATTCACACTCTTAATCTAATCTAAGCTAAGCTTTGTACGAAGCGTCTACTAGAGCATCAACGAACAGAAAGGGAAGATGGCGAGGATTGGCCTTAGAAGGTCGACTGGTTCCACAGAAGTGGACCAAGTACCATCCACAGAGTATACGTAATCTTCTATATAAGTGGACACGCTCGCAAACCTCATGACCATCTATATTCATTGATTCTTAACCGGTGGTCCGCGGACCACTGGTGTTTCCTGGAAGCACCCGAGGTGGTCCGCGAAGCCATCCTGAAAATATTGAGTAATTCTAACGCCCTATTCACACTGCTCATCCTTTTTATTCTATTCGTCGATAGATGTACGAGCGAGTGTACGAGTAACCAAAGCGTGCCCATTGTATGGCGCGAAAAAACTACTCTTAGGTACAATAATATTGAGGAAGAAGTGAGTGATAAGATAAAGTGCAATTACCATTTTGCTCTGCAATGTGATGAATACACCGACGTTTCAAAATGGTGCCAATTCCTTATTTGTTCAATTTCTGCATGACCACTGTTTTCCAAAGAAATGGAAACGACTTCGCAATGTGTTGATGTTATGGATGAAATAAGTCGAATTTTTGAGGGACATGGTCTTCAGTGACAATTTGCGGGGTTTTATACGGATGGTGCTTCTTATATGATTGGTGCCCACTTTTCATTGATAAAAACAAAAGTTCTATCTGCAATATCAACACATTCATCTTCGAGTATTGGTTGCTCCCTTTCAGCATGAATATTGTATTCATGATTTTAACTTTAACACGTAAGTCTGCTTTTCCACACACAGGTGCGTTGGCTTTTCAAAGGAAATATCCTTTCAAGTTTGTATGATCTGAGAGAAAGAGTGAAAATATTTTCGACTCTTAAGGAAAACAAAGAATTGCTGAATTGGTTCTGCGAATCCAACGTTCAAATGACCGTTTCTTATTTAGTTTTTTGCTCTCCTGACTCCAACAGTCAGGAAATTTAAAGTTTCACGGTATGGGCAACATATTTGCATATGAAGAGAATATCAATGCTTTTATCGCCAAAATTGAGGTATGGATGTACAAGATCAAAACAGTTGCATAATTTGAATCCAATAATTGAGAAACACAATGCCAAAATAAAAGAAGAATAACGAAAAACATGATACTCCATTTAAAAAATTTGAAATTTCCGGACTGTGAAGACAAAGGTATTCTGAAACTAGTTTGCAATCCTTCATTTCTCGAAGTTTCTGAGGTCCCTTGATGAAATTGAAGAAGAATTGACAACTTGAAATATATATTCGAGGCAGGAATAAATCATGAAATTTTGTTCTCTCCCAATGATTCAAGATATTGCTATACGTTATTCAACTAACTTTTCATCGACATATTTATGTGAGTAACCATCCTATACCAGAAAGCTTCTGCAGCTGCCCCGAGCTCAGTTTCGAGTAATGGTGGGACTGCTGACTTTTCCATGCGGTATTTGTACCGACAGTACTGCTCACAGAACACTGTCGGCACAAAAGCCAATTTTACCGCATGGACAAGTAAGCAGACGAAACATGCAGGTTCTGTGGATAAGAAAAGAAAACTGCCAAACAAATAATTTGAAAATACCCAGAGCTAGCCAGCCTAAGAATTTTACATATGAGTGAGCCAGTTCTGAAACCTGACGACGTGATAGCCCAGGGCTCCTAAGGACGTTATCAGGTATGGTAACACCATTGACAATGTCCTTATGAGGATTGAATAAGTAGGGTGTTAGAACAAAAGATCGTATCGGTCGCAGTTCTGAATGGCTGGACCAAGCCTCACGACCCCGTTCTAATTTCTATTAATATATAAAAATTGGTTCAAGCACTGTGGACAGGAGCTTTTTGGCGCTCTTCTTCAAACAGACAAATTATATCTCCGAAAGTATTGGTTTCTCAGAGTTGGGAATTATATCAATGGATTCCTATGATACAAATGCGTCATGAAAGAAATTAAATTTAAAACAAGAAAAAATTCTTTAAAAATTATCTTATAAAAAATGAGTAATCTACAATGCTTCGATGCCTTAATGCCCCAAAAATTGTCATTAAATTTATTTACCAAGATTAAATGAACAATCTGCAATTATTCAACCTCGTGGAATGGGTTGTTGCAACTTACGCTCGGTGCATAGTTTTCACAACTCGAAGTACCTAAGGAAAGTATAATCGAAATGTCTAGAGCAAGGCTGGAGACAATAATAGCAGATTGTCCATTTATTCCTGATATTTGAGTAGGTAGTGGATTACGAACAAATTATTTTAATAGTTCAAAATATATTAATAAAATACATACTATCTTCTTTTCATTATTTAAAATTGAATAGTTCATACCACTAACACATTCTTTTCTGTATTATGAACCTTAACTCAAGAAAAAATGATAGATACACAAATGTAGATCCATATTTCAGTATTTTTTTGCTAGCAACATTATGGAAATACTGTATATAGGAACATGTCTCACTACTTAAGGTAGTAAAAGGTAATATTAACCTCAGTGGTTAACGAACAGTAATTTCTTTTGATGATTCCATTATGTTCTTCTTTCCTATTGCCTCCATAAACTGCATCAAAACAGTCTTGTATATATTCACAAATTGAAGAATCGAATACTTGCTTTCCAAGAGAAAATAAACACTACGAATTGACAATCTCTAATATCTAGAAAAGATGATATTTCTGAATAGTGATCACAGACAGATTCTGTGTTCACATTCTGTGAATACATAGAACTTACGATGTATTATTGAAATTTTGAAACATAATATCTCCTAAATTATTAGCTTGTTAGAGTTGAAAATGATAACAATGGATTCTTACGATGAAACTGCATCTTAAAAAAAATTTTACTTCAAAAGATGTAATGTAAAAAAAAATATTTTCGTTAGTCCGAAACTATTAGACCGATTTTGCCCCATAACGAACTTATCCGAGATATTTATCTCTCAAACCTACTCTGATAATTTCAACTGTCTAGCTCATTACGTTCGAGAGTTATCGTGTTAACGGCCGGATGGACGGCCGGCCGGGCAGAATCGATTTCGACCACGGATTCTTGATCAGTGAGTCAAAACCAAATCGTTCAAGAACATTTTCAGCCAAAAATTCGAAAACTACAGACATTTGGGCAAATTGATAAGCACTCTGTTCCGAGGAACAAGAGCGCCAAAAATGAATTCCTATATCCCTTGGTCACGCCATCACGCGTGAACGGATGGACCGATTTTACAATTTTTTTTTGTTGTGTCTGTTATTGTCAGGAGAAGGTTCTTATGACAGAAAAAAAATAAAAAATTGCGCATACAGGGTGTTTTCTTTTAACGTAACGTAACGTAACAATCGTACAATTTCATTCAATTGTGTTAAAAAATATACTTTTGAGGCATACAACATTGAAAATAAACCATTACTATACAGGATGTTCTTCATATCACTGCACAATTGTACGCGATTGAAGTGGTTTGTGCCACAAACAAAGCATTAACTAATAGGAACCTTGGATGGATTCTCATAATGTATTTGTCCGAAATTTTCAAACAAGGTGTTTTTCTTTTAACATCAATTGCAACTTGCTATATTTCACGCCAATCGTACAATTTCATACAATTGAGTTAAAAAATATACTTTCGAGGCGTACATCATTGAAAATAAACCATTACTATACAGGGTGTTCTTTTTCTCAGGGCACATTTGTACGCGATTGAAGTGGTTTGTGCCACAAATAAAGCATTAACTAAATAGGCACCTTGGATGGATTATCATAATGTATTTGTCCGAAATTGTCATACAGGGTGTTTTTTTTAACGTCAATTGCAACTTGCTGTTTTTCACGCCAATCGTACAATTTCATTCAATTGTGTTAAAAATTATACTTTCGAGACATACATCATTGAAAATATACCATTACTATACAGGCTGTTCTTTATATCACGACACAATTGTACGCGATTGAATTGATTTGTGCCACAAACAAAGCATTAACTAAATAGGTACCTTGGATGGATTCTCATAATGTAACAATTTTGTTTTTCCTTTGATGTATGCGCCATGCATACCTGAAAATGGAAAGTCCCTATCTCCTTTCATTCGAACGTTATCGACGCAACGGTCACCCATCCATCTACTAAACTCACACAAGGCTGCTCGAATCTCCAACAATATATATCCGATCGTTTTCAAACTTGGAACTTGGCAGTGGAGTTAGATTTTGAGGGTTCTCGTGAATTATAGCTATGTCGAACTTATGCTCACTGATATAGAGAATTTTTTTCAATAATTTTCCATGATTTTTTGAAAATTTTGTAGTAATACGATACTCACGAGATTTTGTAAGAATTTTCGCATTGGCATTTTATACAACCAATAACCATGCTTGAATTTAATCGGTTTTGTATTTTTCGAGTTATTGAAGAAATAACAACCAAATTTCAGATGGTTCTAACTCCAATACCGTTTGGCCGATTAGGCCTATAAGCAAACTCAAATGTTGCAGTCAGAAGCACAACCTAACCTGATAACTTCAAGTTGCTATTTCTTTCCGTTCTTAGGTTATCGTGACAGAAAAAAAATTTTTTAATAATTTTTTTTTAATTTTCTAGTCATGCGATTCTCACAAAATCTCACAAACGTGCTTATGTTCATATTCTACAACTATTCGCCAAGTTTCAATTCGATCGGATTTATATTGGTTGAAAATAGAATTATTACTCCGGAATCATCGGACCGATTAACGAACTTGTCCGTCGTATTGGGATGCGCCACCTACCCTGAAAAAAATCTCTTTCCGTTCTCAAGTTATCGTGGCAACGGACGGCCGGCCGGACAGAATCAAATTTGTCCTCGAATTCTTCATCAGGTAGTTGAACCCAATCGTTTGAGACCATTTTCGTCAAAAAATTCGAAAATTACAGTCATTTGGGTAAAATGATAACGCGATGTTCCCCAGAACATACGCGCAAAAATATTTAAGTCTTCGTCCTACTAATATATCGCAAACGATATTATTCCTTGAATTTCAAAATGGAAAATATCACTCACAAAGAATTGGCATCAATAAATTTGGGGCAATGGGAAAAGACATTGCTACATTTTTGAAATTACCAGAATATAAATTATATACAGGGCATTGTTTTTGTCGCTCGTCGGCAACTTTATTAGTAGATGCTGGAGGGGATATAGCGACACTGAAACGCCATGGCGGTTGGCGATCAACTACTGTGGCTGAGGGGTACATTGATGATTCCGAAAAGAATAATACAGATACTGCAAATAAAATATACAGTTCAATAACACCTCAACCAGTTAATACATCAACAACATACATTCAACAACCACAAAAAAGAAACAATAGACTTGCATAATTCAGTACCACATATTCCGTTTACTGTGGTTGTCCAAACTTTTCAGTTAATTTCATTAATAAACAAAATGAGTAAATTCAACTAAAATTTTCATAACATTGTAATAGGTGACTATTAAGATTTTTCAATAAAGTTCTTTATCTGTACTTGTATCTAAGTATTTATTGTTATAGTCGTAGATTAAGTATAGTATTCAACTTGCGGTAATGGTCATAACTCACTTGATGAATTTCAGCCCTCGGCTGCGGCTCGCGCTGCAATCTTCATCTGCGTGAGTTATGACCTACATTACCGGTCGTTAAATGATATACCTGTCCTATATTTTTTCGTCTGAAAGGATACATTTATTATTATTATTATTTTTTTTTCGCTCGAGAGGAAAAACCTTTTATAGGCTCGCCCTGAGAGGATCCGCTTCACTCAGGAGTGTGAGACTCCAGATGTTGATTGGTTACTCACTAAAAAACCTCTCGCACGTTCCTTGGCGTAGTTTTTCGTCCTGCCCTTGCAGCGTCCCTCAACACAAGAGATGAGCTGCAAAGCAGCCTTAATAGTTGGTGGGACCTAATGACTCGAAGTGATCCGAGCAACACTGCTTTCTGCATTTTGTGAGCTAAATCCTCGGCCAGAGATTTGCAGGCCGGAATAATCTTCAATTCGGTCACGAATATATGTCATTCCACCTAGGCATCCTATGATTAGTACGACCATTCTAATACTATGCGCTGGATACAGGATCCCCAGTTCGAACATTAAATCCTCTTTTTTTCCCTCTTTTGTTCTTCTTTCATCACCACATTATTTTCTGCGGGGGACAAACAATTACTTCAGTTCTTTGTCGAGCAAGAGTATATCTGGCTTTATGGCGTGGATCTGCCGAGTTGTTGGAATCGCATAGTTCCAGTAGATGCAAGCTTTGTCATTTTCAACAACTGCTTCAATCTCCAGAGGCACATATGGTAGCACTGATTGGTTGTTTATACCATAAACCTCTCTCAGATGGAAGTAGATAATTCGAAGTGCTGCATTGTGTCTTTCCACATATCCTGTTGGAGCATGGACTCTGCAAGCAGACAGAATGTGCATAACAGTTTCCTGCTGGCTGTGGCATGCTCTGCACTTTGTTGGGGTGTCTACTTTCATTATGATTTTTTTTATACCATCTTTTATTTATCACCCCATCTTGACAAACCATAACGAATCCCTCCGTTTCCGACTTGAGCCTAGCGGACTTCAAAAAGGCGAAGGATAATTCTTCCAACAGGCCCTGATCTTTCAAACTCCTGAAAAATACAGAGTGCAGGTGTTTACTCATGTGATCTTCGAGTAGTGTCTTCAGTTGTGCCTGTCTTATCTCTCTGCCAACTCTTCTTCGGTCTATTGGCGTGATTGGTGTTCCTGCTAGCTCATGATCGATGAGCTAGCATGTGTAATCCGAAATATTCCCATGCGAGTTTCGTAACTAGGACGTACACGACCGTATGGAATTCTTGTAACACGACGCTGTATTGTCTCCAGTAAATTAGTATCACCCATAAGAGTTGGACTCCAGACGGGCCCTGCGTATTCCATGATGGGTCGGATATAAGGCTTGTATAAAACTAAACATGTACTGGGGTCACAACCCCTGAAAGATCGTTGGAAGAGATATGTCAAGCGAGACGCCTTCGAATATATGCGATGGATATGATTCGACCATGTTAAGCCTTGGGTCACTCCCAAGTCAACCTGGGAATCCGTTCTCACAATTCTGGTTCCATACAAAAAGTATTGATTCTTGGGGTTATTCCTACCAATACGTAGGACCGTACATTTTTCAATGTTCAGTGGGAGAAGCCAATTGGCACACCAATGGGACACATTATCCAAATCATGTTGCAGTGTGCTTGTATTGGACAGTGGATAATTGTAGATTTTAACATCATCCGCAAAAAAAAAAGAAGACGGAGAAGAGAGATGGTGGCATAAATCAGAAATATACAATATGAATAACAGTGGACCATGAACGGTGTCCTACGGAACTCCACTTGCCACTGGTCTGGAGGTGGAAGAAGAATCGCCAGCCCTCACACTGTAACTTCGGTTCTTAAGGAATGAAGAAATCCACATCAACAGGTTGCCCCTTATACCAAGGTGCTCCAGCTTGTAGAGTAGTCGCTTGTGTCGGACCCTGCCGAATGCTTTTGAAAAATCCAATTACATTACGTCTATGTTTACCAGCATCATATGCCAACGACCAGCCGTTCAGACATTGCAGGAGGTTTGTTATAGCTGAACGCCCAGGTACAGAGCCGTGCTGATTCGGTGGAAGTAGTTCGTTTTCTCTTGCAAAGTTCAGTATCTACTGGGCAATAATCCTCCCGCAAACCTTCGAAGCGACCGAAGTAAGGCTGATTGGTCGTTTATCATCAGGCATGAGTTTATCTCCCTTCTTGAAAATCGGTTTCACGGAGGAAACAAGCCCACCCCTTGGTAAAACATTGGAATGCATGGACTCATCGAATATCGTCGTAAGGGACCGGGACAAACTTCCCGCACAAATCCTCAGCATGTTCGAGGAGAGTCCATCGGGGCAGGTGAAGAGGCAGAATTCAACCCAGACATGTGCTTCTCCACCACCTCCCTCGTGAATGTGACTTCAGTAAGATCTTCTGCACATCGTGGGGAGATAAGTCTTGGTACGGATCCACCAGGCTCCGCAGAAAAGGATGAAGAAAATGTATCAGCCAAAATATCTGCCGATTCTTAATTTGTTGAGCACAATAGTCCACTAGGGTTCCGTACACGAGGCACTACCACTCTAGAATTTACAGTTGAGCTCACAAACTTCCTATTATTTTGTTTTAATAAGTTGTCGATGTATTCCTTTCTTTACTTGGCTATCATGAATGAGATGGAGTTTGAATAACTGCGATGAATTGTATAGTTTCTTTCATCCCTAAATCTCAGGAATCTCTGCCACAACGCCCTCTTATTATGAATCATCCTGAGCACTTCGGAGTTTATTCATGGTTTTGCAGGGTTATTGTATACGGTTTTAGTGTAGGAACAATCCAACACATTAGACGTGATTACCTCAGGGAATTTAATCCACATGTCCTCAACGCTCAGCCCGATCAGCAGCCCATCCCATCCCACACAGCTCAGAGAAGTATTAAGTCTGTTAAAATCAATTCTGGTTATTTGTGTCATTGTTTTATTAGGTGTCGTACTGGAAATGAACTGTACTCGGGATGACAAAACTCAATGGTCCGAGGGTATAAACGGTGGTAAAAACTGTACCGGTGCGAGAATATTTGTATCATTGACTAAAATCAGATCCAGAAGTGATGGATTGTTGCCGCTTCTGTAGCGAGTTGGTTTTACAATGACCTGATGCAGATTAGAGTTCAAGATGGATGTAGCAAGCTTGTAAGAACCAGTAACTACAGATGGAAGATTAGTTGGTGAAATAGGCCATTTTATGTCAGGGCAGTTGAAGTCTCCAAGGAATAAAGTATATTTCATCGAGGATGACATAACCCGAAGGTGGTCTGTAATTTTCGAATTTTTTGATGAAAATGTTCTTAAACGATTTGGTTCGACTCACTGATCAAGAATCCGTAGCCAAACGCTCTCTAGTGACAGTAAGCATCGCCAGTCAATATCAATATTAGACGACTAAATTCACTGCACAGTACTGTTCAGGAACACGCCCTTCGCCAAACGCGCGGTTTATAGACCGATTTCGGAATAAAATTAGATGATATTCTAAAAATTTTAAGATTCTTTGTAGGTTCCAAAAAATACACATGATTTGGGGTGGGGGAGGGGGGGGTTAGCATATACCTCACCAAGTATCACCAAGGGGGTGAGGGGGGTTGAAAAGTGCAAAAAGCATCACGTGATAATGGACGGCCCCTAAGTTCTAGATTAGATAGTGTAATGTGAAGCCAGCAGGGCACTTTGAATTTTCTATATCTCGATAACTAAGTCGTAGAGAAAAACAAATTGCAGAGTTGAGAAGAGCAAAACGGGGATATCCTACTCGATAAATACTAAAATTGTTTCTTCTTCGAAATCTCTCAAAGTATAAGTGGGCAAAACGAACGGACTGGTGAGCAAAACGAACCAAAATGAGAGCTTTCGAATGCCACCAACATCGAAAAGATCCCTTGGGGTGCCCTGCTAGTGTGATGTTACGCCAGCAGGGCACTTAAATTTTCTATAACTCATATACATAGGTGAGCAAAATAAACTAAGTGGTGAGCAGAACAAGGCAAAACGAGGGCATAGAAGTCGTGAAAATCCTTCGAGGTGCCCTGATAGTGTAACACCGCTGCGTTCGAAATTAATCGTGCTGATGGCCGGCCGGACAGAATTAAGTTTGTCCTCGGATTCTGCATCAGTGGGTCGGAACTAATCGTTTGGGACCATTCTCGGCTAAAAATTCGAAAATTAGAGACATTTGGACTAATTGATAGGTACTTCATTCAGGTGAACAAGCGCGACAAAAAGTATCAAAATATTTAAATTCGAACTATAAATCACCTTTAGATTATTTCAGAACTATATGTTGTTGATCTCCTCGACTATTATTATAAAATGAAAAATATTCCCTTTATTCCTTCATCAAAAACTTACTTGAGCTTTGTGTCGGATTAAAGAATATATTTTATGCATCAATAACAGACTCCAATGCCGTGACTACTTGATTAATCTTAGTTCATCAAGTTCCCGGAAACTTTGAATGCGCCTCGTTCTCTCAAGAGTTGTATTGGTTTTATAACTTCTGTCGTCTTCTAGTCGTTTCCTTTCTTCATCATCGTTCAGATTTTAATTAGAAAACTGAAAGTTTATGTCGAAATTGACCATTTCACATTTATAACTTTGTCTCCGAGATCCGATTGTGATCTTATTCTAGAAGCTATAATTTTTCTGAGTATTTCAGAAGAATTTCGGAAGATATTAAAATTCCTTTCTTGACCTAATGTGATGATAATATCAAATTTCAATGCACTGTGTTCCGAGAAAATTACCTGCTATACTAAAATTCAACAAATGTGTATCCTAATTCCGTAACAATGCAGCACAATTTACACATATGAGGAAATATTAGGATCAAGCTGTTAACCCCGGAAATGGAATAAGACAAAAACCTCAAAAAGCACTGCCGTTAAGTCAGGAGCTTTTGCGAGCTGTCTATTCACGCCTCATACATAGTCGATTGTGCTGGAATTCAGAACTTGATTGTGAAATGGTGGCTTCAAGATATGTGCGGAGTTTCAGCGAACTCTGACGGATAGTTTCTGAAATTTTGAAGAAAAAAAAAATGTTTTTCTAGTAATATGATATTACGAAAATACAAGTAATTACCAAGTTTTTATTCGACCGGATTTGTATATTTTCAGTTACTGAGGAAATAACAAAATTTCAGATGGCTACAACTCCGAGCCGTTTGGCTGATTATGCCCATTAACAAATTGAATTGTCGCTTTCGGATGCGGAACCTACCCCGAAAATTGCTATGGCAGTGGGTCAGTAGTTTCACTCCAACCAAATGAACAAAAAAGTAATAAATCGAACAATGTTGCCTAACAAACAATAACGAAACAACATCAACGATGAAACAATTATATCGTAACGTTTCGGAGTCTATATCAGACTCCATCGTCAGACAGACTCAGAAATAACTTAATGAATAAACTACTCTTGAAATAAGAAATAATCAAATCGATCACAACAAAGAATTTCTTGAAGATAATGGATATCCGAGGCAATTCATAAATACATCAATCATGAATTTAGAAAGAAAAGTTTCTAATAAAATAACAAATAATCGAATACAGCAGAATAATCAACAAGAACAGCAACCCAATCTATTGAATGTGATCCCTTATGTTTTTGGCGATTCAGAAGAATCGGTTTTGAGTTCAATATAAGAACCGTCTTCAAATCACAAAATGATCTTAGGTCTTTATTAACAAAGACAAAACCCATTAATGAAAAATAAAAATAAAAAACTGTGTATATAATATTCCTTGTACTCGTGGTAAATCGTACACAGGAGAAACATCAAGACGACTAGAAGTAGCAAAGTCGGAACATATGAACAACTTGAGAAATAGAGACATACAAAAAAAATAAATAGCAGAACATGTATGTACAATCCAAGAATATGATGGAGTGGAGGAATACAAAGATTCTAATGTCAGAATCTGATTACGTTAAAAAGAAATTGAGCAATAATTGGTATTGACCATATTTGGCTGGATTTATTAAAAAAGGAGTTGGAACTTGGAAATTTCTATGCAAAGTAAAACTATGTTAATATGATTTTCAAATACTGTCAAGGTGACAATTATCGAATTTCAGAATAGCAATCAACAAAAAATAATTCTGAAGATTTTCGTTAAGTGTCGGATGAAGGAGTCTGATATAGACTCCGAAATACAATATAATTGTATCATCGTTGATGTTGTTTCGTTATTGTTTGTTAGGCAAAATTGTTCGTTGATTGCGTAAAACACACAGATTTGTCAGAAGCAAGCAATCGAACAATTTTGACAAAATAATAATTTTTTTATTTCATATATTTTTTCAGAGTTTGGGAAATAAAACCCAGAAAGAAACCATTTAATAAATGAATATACCTCCCACAGTATCCTTCGATGATTGATTACTTATGATTAGACTCACCAGTAGAAAACTCGTAGTGATATTTTGAGCGACTTATTTCGCTGAGATTAGAAAATGAACTGCCCAGGTCGTACTGAGAGAGGTACTGTCACTCCTTGGGCTTTGTGGTTCCGTAGGGGTGGGTAGCCTTCTTCTTACTAGACTGGCTTAAGTCTGGCATAATTTATTTATTTATTCAAATTTAGGGATATTAACAGGACAAATCCCAAAAATAACATCCACAGATTATTTAAACTATAAAATAACAATTATGTACAGATAAGGCTCATATAGTATTATTATTAACAACTATCAGACAATGAAGAGGAAAAAATTATAACCGAAAAATTCTTCTGACCTCCTGTTTGAATGAAAACAAAGAAATAGAAAATGGGTCCAAACTAATACAATACTCATTGAATAAGTCACAAATTCTCACAATGGTAGAGTTCTTGCCAATGTTTGTTCTGAATCTTGAAGTGGCAAGTAACTGTCTATTTCTAGTACACCTCATGGGAACATGATAAAAAATCAAGGAAACCAACTCAGGGCAATCATAATAATTCGTTATGACCTTGTATGCAAACACAAGATCCGTTAAAATTCTCCGCTGTTCAAGTGTTTGCAACCGATAGATGGAACGGACTCTGCTGATACCAGCAGTGACATATACTTTTGTTAATTTGAAATGCAGGAACCTTACAAATTTATTTTGAATTCTTTCCAATCTCACTTTATTATAGTTATAATGAGGAGTCCACACAAGGCTGGCAAAATTTAATTTACTATAGATAAAAGTAAAATACACTGACTTGATTGCAGCTTCATTATCAAAATCCCTACAAGTTCTACAAATAAATCCCAACGACCTGTTACACGCGTTCACTAAATACTCTATATGTTCGTTGAAAGACAATTTCGAATCAAAAATAACGCCTAAGTCTCTCACCTGACTGACTCGATCAATGGGATCACCATTCAAAAGGTACTGAAACTCGACCGCTGTAGCATTCCTGGTGAAAGAGATACATGAACATTTACGAACATTTAAATTCAATCTTTTCGTTTTGCAGTAATCTGCGAAAGCATCTAGATCCCTCTGAAGTTCTATGCAGTCAAGTACCGTCAAAATCTCTTTAAATATTTTCAAATCATCAGCATATACAAGGATTTTAGAATACCTGAAACATTCTTTCACATCATTGATGAAAATTAAAAATAATAATGGTCCCAGATGCGAGCCCTGGGGTACTCCAGAGGTCACTACAAACGGCGTAGATCGGTAGCCATTTACACACACTAGCTGACTTCTATTATATAGATAAGAGGCGAACCACCTCAGTAGATCTCCCTGAATACCGACACGGGCAAGAGAAGATAGAAGGAGGTTGTGATTAACCTTGTCGAATGCCTTACTGAAGTCTGTGTAGAGTGAATCAACCTGTATCCTCTTATCTAAAGCTCTCGAAATGAACTCCGAGTACAAAGTCAAATTCGTTTCTATGCTACGACCCGGAAAAAATCCATGCTGATACTCGATAATCAACGACTTCAAACTATGAAACAAATGGTCTAAAACAATACTTTCAAAAATTTTGCTGAACACAGACAACTTGCTGACTCCTCGATAATTGTCAACTAAACTCTTACTACCAGAGTTTTTAAAGATTGGTATTAACAATGCAGTTTTCCACAGATTCGGAAATGTCCCAGTTCTAATAGACTTATTAAACAATTTGGATAGTGGATAACTTAAGCTTAGGCAACAATTTTTAACAAAGTAAGATGGGTAACCATCAAATCCAGCTCCCTTATTTGCATCCAGCGATTTAACTTTATCACAGATCATTTCAGGAGTGAAAAATAAGGAACTGATGATATTCGCATTACCCACCTGATTGAACACGTTATAAAGTTGCTGATAAGGTTCATAAACACTTTTGAAGAACGATGCAAACAATCCACATATCTCTTCTCCATTATTGGCAACTAAATCACTATAAAACATTTTACTAGGTAAGGTTCCTGCATTTTTACAATTTTTAATGTACTTCCAAAAGCTCTTAGGGTGAGTCTTTACTTCATCTTGAATATTATTTATATAAAGTCTATAGTCATTCATTATAAGAACTTTACTTTTTCGTCTCAAAAACCTGAATTTAACATAGTAATACTCTCCACCAAATCGTTTCCATTTCTTATGTATTTGTTTTTTCTGCTTTATACAATTTATAGTTGAAATAGAAAAAAATGTGGGAAATTTTTTATTTTTTACTGACACTACAGGAATGTGCAACCGGGTGCCCTCCTCCACAATACTATAAAAAGCAACTGTAAGCTGATCAACAGATAGAGAATTGTTGAAAATATCGTCCCAATTCTGGTCAGTGAAAAACGAATTCAGTTCATCGTAATCTCCGTAATAATGGATTTATATGCACAAAGTCAGCAACTTGTCAGAACATAGGCCCAATCGGGCAGAACTATTCCACGTATCATACAATTGCATTGTCGCAAATCGATATAATTATAATTTAAAAGAAAAGAAAAAATATATACACATGTATACAAAATGGGAACAGAATATCCTCAAGTGTGAGTTTAGTAGCTGGATTGGTGACCGTTGCCTCGATAACTTTCGAACGAGAGGAGATAGGGACTTGCAATTTTCAGGGTACGTTGTGCATCCGAATGGGAGAGTTAAGTTCGTTGTTGGGCATAATTGGCCCTACAGTTTCGGAGTTATACCCATCTGGAATATTTTTTCTTCGATAACTCAAAAAATATAGATCGAATTGAAGCTTGGTAACTAGTTGTAGAATCATAACGCTGTGTGTAAAATTTTGTGAGGACCGTACCAAAAGAAAAAAAAAAAAATTACGAAAAAATATTATGTATCTCACGATACCTTAAGAACGGAAAGAGATAGCGACTTGCGCATCCGAATGCGACAATATTTAAGTCCGTTAAATGGCATAATCCGCCAATCTGTTACGGAATTATATTCATCTGAAGTTTTGTTGTTATATTCTGTATAACTCAAAATATAGATATCTGATTCAATTGAAACTCTGTGTTTACTTGTAGAATGCCGACCCACTGATTTTCGCGGAATTTCATGAATATCGTATCCTGCAGTTACTTGAGACGTAAGTTTTTTCGTATTTCAATTCCAATAGAATTGAGAGTTCTAGGATCGTAGACGTCACTGAAGTCTATATATTATAAAAGCTGAGAAAATGGTATATATATATGCTAAATTCGAAGTAGAGTGTCCGAGAGAGGTGAGTAGACAATATAGAACATGGGTGCAAAATCTTCTGACTTCACGTCAGTGCTCGTTTGTATTGAGCTCTCCCAGAGCATGAATTATTATGTTCATGGCCCACTCCTCTTAAATTTTTTCATGACAAAAACAAAGCACATTATTTTAACAACTTTTATTTAATATTGGTAATATTGAAAAATGGTTGATACCGTGTTAAAAAATTGGTTCAAGCAAGTGTCCTTTATTGAAAACTGTTAATCAAATTTACTATGGTAAATTCGATTAAGTGTCCAATGAAGGAGAATGAACAACTGACTTCAAGTCAGTGCTTGAAGAATTTTTTTTTCGTAGTGTTTTTAAAATGATCTAGAGGTGCGGCTTACAAAATAGTATCCACGTCCTTATGTCGATTTTTCTTTAATTTTCCAGTGATACGATTGTCACGAAATTTTGCAAGAATTTTTGCGTTGACATTCTACAACTGATATCCATATTTGAATTGGATCGGTTTTGTATTTTTCGAGTGATTTAGGAAATAACAACCAAATTTCAGATGAGTATAACTCCAAAAACATTTGCACGATTATACCTATAAACGAACTCTAATGTCGCATTGAGATGCAAAATCTAACCTGAAAAGTACAAGTCGCTATCTCTTTCCGTTCTCAGGTTATTGTGACGTAAATACTATTTTTTAAGGATTTTTTTTAATTTTCTAGTGAAACGATTCCCACAAAATGTCACCGAAGTCCTTCGGTTTGTATCCTACGACTACTCACCAAGTTTCAATTTTATTGCATTGGTATTGGTTGAAAACATAATAATCAATCGGAAACTATTGGCGCGATTATGCTCATTAACGAACTTGTCCGTCGTATTGGGATGTGCCACCTACCCTGAAAATTTCAAATCGCTATCTCTTTCCATTCTCAAGATATCGTGGCAAAGGCCGGACCGAATCAAATTTGGCCTTGAATTCTTCATCAGAGAGTCGAACCCAATCGTAAAAATGGACAATTCTAGATCGTTCTGCCAAGGTCTCGAAATGGGTTCGTATAATTAATATTCTTATGCAAACATTCCACAAATCAGATTAACCCAGGGGGATTTCATTGATTTGTCGAGAAGCAAAAACACGTAGCAATGGTGAAGGCCAAGAAGCCAGAAACGCGTCTGTTCTTGCTTCTCGATTATAAGTTATATAAAATTAACTAATTTACGGAAAATAGTTTCATGTACCTAGGTAGGTAGATAAATGGAAATTTATGGCAACGATAAAATAAGTCAACTGAAAACACCAACTTTTTCAACATAACTCAATGATGAAATAAAGAAACCAGAGAATGTTGAACCCTAGAATTCTATCAATCTATGCTTCCGGATGGAACTGTGGTATGGCGTCATTCTTTAGAAATGAACTCAATCTCAACATATTTCGTCATTATCTAATTGAAATTGACACACATAAAGTGAAACTGTAACCGTGAAATTATACCCTTGCTATGAAGCTGGTGTTTCCGGTATAACTAGAAGAATTATTTCAATCTCAATATTTTAAACAGTTAATTAATTCCGACCCGTATAAAAAATTTCGTTCAATTTGCTGGTTTTCGAGATAACGATCGATGTAGTTCCCGGTGGTACAGCCTGTATATCATGCATCAGCTGATTTTTCGAAGCATAAGATCACGGTCTCGAAACATACGGAATTTTCGTGATGCAAGAAGAACGATTGGGCGATTTTTAGTTAAATTTCATGCCATTTATCGCATCTCACATAGTTCGCGAAGATTCCAGCGACAACCTGCTTATATCGTAGCCGTGCAACTAATCCAAAGCACCTTAGGTCCAACTTTCCTCATAATTCCAGCGCCTGGTGTCCCCGAGAGAAAAGTGGGGACTTTCTAGTTGTGCCATACGTCTTATCCAGCTTATCCCATTACTTTGAAGATGAAGGAAATTAAGGGCTCTCAGACTCTCTTTCTCCAGCTTAAAATCTTATCGGTCTAACACATCATATTGCTTCGGGTAACTCCAGGAGATAAAATATCGTGTTTTTTTCTGATATTACAAGAACTGAAAATGAAAGCATCACGATTTATTTGATCCATATATACTTCACTCATGAAAATATTCCTGAAAACAGAAAGTTATTTTGGTGCGCATACTCTAGGGGACAGCGATGACAGCGTGCTATAATTTTGCCCAAATGTCTGTAAATGTTTAATTTTTTCCGAAAATGGTATTAACGATTAGGTTCTACTCACTGATAAAGAATTCGAAATCATTTCGATTCTGTCGAGCCGGCCGTTGCCAACATAACATCCATACGGAAAGAGGTACCGAAATTTTCAGGGTAGGTTGCGCATTCGAATGCTACGCACAAATTTTATTTTCAAACAATACTCATCCGACCGGATTGAAATTTGGTAATTAGTTGTAGAATGCCAACACAAATACTTATGCGAAATTTTCTGAGGTTGGTATCACTATAATAATAATAATAATAATAACTATAATATAAATAAAAAATTGGTTCAAGCATCGACGTGAAGTCAGGAGCTTTTTCGCTTATATCAATTGTCCATTTTCCTTTATTGGACAGTTTTAATCGAATTCACCATAGTGAATTCGATTAAGAGTGTCCAATACAGAAGAATGGACAAATGGCAAAAGCTCTTGACTTCACGTCAGTGCTTGAACCAATTTTTTTTTCGTAATTTTCTTTGAAAATTTTTAGGGGTACACGTCTTTATGTCGATATTATACAACTTGTTACCAAGCTTCAATTCGATCGAATCTATATTTTCCGTCTCATTCGGATGCGCAACTTACCCTGAAAATGGCATGTCCCTATATCCTTTCGTTCGAAAGTTATTGAGGCAACGGTCACCCATCCAGCTACTGAACCCACTCAAGGCTGCTTAGATCTCCAACAAGATATAGATCAGATCGTGTTTAAACTTGAAACTTGGCAGTGGTTCTGAAGGCTTTCGCAAAATTTCAGGGATGTTGGATGAATAGTTTCTGATATATAGAATTTTTTTAAATGATTTTCAATGATTTTTTAAAAATTTTCTGGAGATACGATCCTCACAAAATTTCGCAAGAATTTTTGCGTTGGCATTCTACAACTCAGAACACTGCTTGAATTAGATCGGTTTTGTATTTTTAGAGTTATTGAGGAAATTACAACCAAATTTCAGATGGGTATAACTCCAAAACTGTTTGGCCGATTATGCCTATAAATAAACTCAAATGTCGCATTCAGATGAACAACCTAACCTGCAAATGTCAGGTCGCTATCTCTCTTCGTTCTCAGGTTATCGTAGCATGAATTATATTTTTTATAATTATTTTAAAATTTTCTAGTTATACAATTCTCATAAAATTTTACAAATGTCCTTAGGTATCTATTCTACAACTACTCTCCAAGTTTCAATTCGATCGGATCTGTATTGATTGAAATCAAAATTATTACTCGGAAACCATTGGGCCGATTATGCTCATTAACGAACTTGTCCGTCATATTGGGATGAAACCTACACTGAAAATGTCAAGTCGCTATCTCTTTCTGTTCTCAAGTTATCGTGGCAACGGACGGCCGGCCTGACATAATCAAATTTGTCCTCGAATTCTTCATCCGGTAGTCGAACTCAATCGTTTTAGACCATTTTCGCCAAATAATTCTAAAATTACAGACTTTTAGGCAAATTGATATCGCGATGATCCCCAGAACATATGACAGACAGGAAATGATATAAATGGATTCTTATGATAGAATTGCATCAGAAAGAAATTATATTCAAACAGACCGATTCTACCCACAAACGAACTTCCGAGATATTAATTTCTCAAATCTACTCTGTAAATTATATTAAATCAATTGAAACCAATAATGCATTTTTGTTTTAACTGGAGATATTCTGAACCCAGTTTGATTATATAACTTACCAAAGTATATATTTCCTTCATCATATGGATTATCTACGGGCATTATATTATCACCTTAAAAGTATAATATCATATCATCCTAATAATTCTACGATAGATGAGGTTATTTCATTGGTCATTTTGCATTCAATCATACTTTGTTTTCTAGAACAGTAGGGGTATTTTATATCAAGAATAATGAACAAGAAAAAAATTTGACATATCTTTCATGGGAACATAATGGGATATGTAAGAACACAGATCATTTAATAATTCATACATAGAATAATTAAGTATAGCATTCTGTGAAAACATAGAACATAACCGAGATATTTAACTCCTAAACATACTTTGAAAATTTCAACTGTCTAGCTCATTCCGTTCAAGAGTTATTGTGTTAACGGAGGGCCGGACAGAACTGATTTTGACCATGGATTCTTGATCAGTGGGTCGAACCAAATCGTTTAAGACCATTTTCATCCAAAAATTCGAAAATTACAGACATTTGTGCAAATGTCTGGAACAAGAGCGCAAAAAAAATTGAAAAATATTTTGTATCTCAGAAACTATCCGTCCGATATTGCTAAAATTTTGCGGGACCCCTCAAATCTAATTTCATGACATTTGGATCTATATTGTAGGAGAACCGGCAATGGAGCAGCGTTGGGTGAGTTCTGTATGTAGATGGATGAGCGTTACCACACAAACGGAAAGAGATAGCGATCAATATCAAAATGCCAAACTGTTTTGGAGTTATACCCACCTGAAATTTTTGTTATTTCCTCAATAACTCAAAAAATACAGATCCGATCCAATTCAAACATGGTTATTAGTTGTAGAATACCGAAACGCAAAATTTTCACAATTTTTTTTTAAATCATAAAAAAAAATTCTTAGAAACTATCGGTCCGATATCGCTGTAATTTTGCGAGAGCCTTCAAAATCTAACTTCACAGCAAAATTCCAAATTTGAACACGATCGGATATAAAAGATGTTTCGCAATATATCGCAGGACTCCAGGATGTGATAGCACGTACTAAAATATGTAAAAAAGTTTCTATTAAATAACCCTCTAAATGCACCATTTTCGAGATAAAGGTTGTTGAAATTGCGTAGAAGAATTGCTGCGTGCATTGAAGCTAAGGGCGGATATTTCCAACAATTAATGTAACTGTATTCACACACTTAATTCGAATTAACCATGGTAAATTCGAATTAAGTGTCCAATACAGGAGAATGGACAACATAATTTACCATGGTAAATTCGATTAAGGGTGTCCAATACAGAAGAATGGACAATAGAACATACGCGCAAAAGCTTCTGACTTCACGTCAGTGCTTGAACCAATTTTTTTTTTTTCGACGTGTTAGGAAGGTAGATATCAATTAGGGGGTGGTCCCCATTTTCACTCCTCAAACCTCTCCGAAGGCGATAAAATGAATAAGTATCGTTCATGTTTACAATAAACGTCTCCTGAAGTTTCATTTGTAGAGGATATTTTTTTCAATGTGTTATGAAGGAATATGAAAAGTAGGGGGTGGTTACCGTTTCCACCCCTCGGGTCCATCCGAAGTCGATAAAATTTATAAGAATTCTTCATTGATCCAAGATGAACGTTCTTCGTAAGTTTCATCTGTAGAGGATATTTTTTTCAAAGAGTTATGAAAGTATTTAGATATCTATTCAGGGGGCAGTTCCAATTTCCACCCCTCAGGTCCATCTGAAGTGGATACAATGAATAAGACTTGTTCCTTAGTCCACAATAAACATTTCCTGCAAATTTCAAATACCAGCCATGTTTCAAACGGAAGTTACGCTATATAATGTATTTACACCGACGCCACAGGTGAAACGACTGCTACCGCGCTAATAAGTGGCTGCCAACTTCACGCCGGGATACATAGTTGGAGTTCCCAGCAACCTTGGTTGAGTTCAGTAGCTGGATGGGTGACCGTTGCCACGAAAACTTTCGAACGGAAACATATAGTGGCTTGCAATTTTCAGATCAGGTTGCGCATCCGAATGGGACAGCTGAGTTCGTGAATGGGCATAATCGGCCAAACGATTTCGGCGATAAAACCATCTTAAATTTTGTTATTATTTCCTCAATAACTCAAACTATACAAATTCGATCCAATTAAAACTTTTCGACTTGAAGAATGCCGGCGCGCTAATTTTTGCGAAATTTCGTTAATATCGTATCAGTAGAGATAACAATTTATAATAGTTATTTACGATACGAGTTGGATACAGATATCATTAAAGCACGAATGTCAAAATTGAACAACGAGGCCGTAGGCCGAGTTGTTTGATTTAAAATGAGTGCTTTAATGATATAGTATCCTACGAGTTACGTACAAAATTTTATCTACAACTGCTTGTTTTCATCCTTTCGAGAAATATTCTGAAATGATAAATTAATTCGTACTCTCAATTAAATATTCAACATGAAGCCATAGATAAAACGTTCAGTTTGTCTATGCATGGAGCAAGTCGCGTTGTGCGTTGCTATGGCTACACACATGTAACAATAACAACAGATATAAATGCCGCTTCTTCAAATTTTCATTTTATCTGAATTATATATTAAGTTTCAAAATGAGTTCAAGTGATGAACTTCCTTCTGATATAGAAAACGAAGCGCATAATGTCATAACGGATCTGGTGCCATCTACATCAAAAAATTATATCTCCAAAAGTATTGGTTTCTCAGAGTTGGGAATCATATCAATGTATTCATATGATAGAACTGCATCCTAAAGGAAATTCAATTCAAATAATAGTTTATTTATCAAGATTAAATGAGCAATCATGAGAATGAGAACTGCACCATGGAAGAAATCAAATTAAATCTGGCCAATTTTGCCCAAAAACGAACTTAACCGAGATATTCATCTCCCTAAACTACTCTGAAAATTTCAACTACCTACCTCATTCCGTTCGAGAGTTATATCTATGTGTATGGATGAAAAGCAGTCTCACTACTCTCAGATCTCTTACTTCATGTTCAGTTCCAAAATGTAAGAATTTTCTGAGAAAAACTAATTTCGGAGCAAACAACTGAGATTTTTCTCACTTCGCTCACAATTCTTCGATTGATTAGATAATGTCTCAGGAACATCATTTGACATTATGACAATTCATAGAATAATATCATTCTGTGACAACGTTGATATACGATTTATTATTGAAATTTTGAAAAATCATATCTCCGAAAGTATTAGCTTGTTAGAGTTAAAAATGATATGAATGGATTCTTATGATAAAACTTCTTATTAAAAAAAATTTAATTTGGAATTTGTTTCGTAAAAAAAAAATTTTTTTTTTGTTACTCCGAAACCATCTGTCCGATTTTGCCCAATAACGAACTTAGCCGAGATATTTATCCCCCAAACCTACTCTGGAAATTTCAACTCTCTAGCTCATTCCGTTCGAGAGTTATCGTGCCTACGGCCGGACCGGCCGGACAGAATGAATTTTGACCACGGAATCTTGATCAGTGAGTCGAACCAAATCGTTTAAGACCATTTTCATCGAAATATTCGAAAATTACAGACATTTGGGCAAATTGATAAGCACTCAGTTCCGAGGAACTAGAGCGCCAAAAATAAATATGAAGATGCATTTGATCGATATGAAAAATGGTGTAGTGAGAAGAATGTCAAACATATAACATGCGAAAAGGTTTTGTTGGTTTATTTCAAGGAAATGAGCGAAACACAAAAGCCCACATCACTTTGGTGTTATTATTCAATGTAGAGGACAATAATATCGATAAAAAAGAATGTCGATATCAAGAAATATTTCAATTTAATTGCATTCTTAAAACGAAAATCAGAAGGGTACAAGCCTAGAAAATCCAGGGTATTTATCAAGGAGGAAATAGCAAGATTTTTATTGGAGGCTCCTGACGAGAGATTTCTATGCATGAAGGTAACTTATCGACATTCTTCCGAGAAAAGAATTATGATGCAATAATTATTTCAGGTCATTTTTGCGCGTATGTTCTGGAGAACATCGCGTTATAGTTTTGCCCAAATGTCTGTAGCTTTCGAATTTTTTGACGAAAATGGTCTCAAACGATTAAGTTCGACTCCCCAATGACGAATTCGAGGTCAAAGTTGATTCTGTCCGTCCAGCCGTTGCCACGATAACTTGAGAACGAAAAGAGCTAGCGACTTGAAATTTTCAGGGTAGGTGGCGCATCCCAATACGACGGACAAGTTCGTTAATGGGCATAATCGGCCTAGTGGTTTTCGAGTAATAATTTTGTTTTCAACCAATATAAATCCGATCGAATTGAAACTTGGTGGGTAGTAGTAGAATATGAACCTAAGCACGTTCGTGAAATTTTGTCCGAATCGTATGAATAGAAAATTTTAAAAAAATTATTAAAAAATATTTTTTTTGTCATGATAACTTGAGAACGGAAAGAGATAGCGGCTTCAAGTTTTCAGGTTAGGATGTGCACCAGATTGCGACATTTCAGTTTATTTATGAGCATAATCAGCGAAACGGTTTTAGAGTTATAGCCATCTGAAATTTTCTGAAATTTGGTGATTTTTTGTTCCTCATTAACTCAAAAAATACTGAACCGATTGAATTCAAACATGGTTATTAGTTGTAGAATGCCAACGCAAAAATGTTCGCAAAATTTGGTGAGGATAGCATTTGCAGAAAATTTTTAATAAATCAGTAACTATCCGTTTGAAATTGCTGAAATTTTTCAAAAGCCTTCATAACCTAACTCTACTGCCTAGTTTGAAGTTTTATTACGATCGGTTAAATATTGTTGGAGATTCGAGCATTCTTGTGTGAGTTCAGTAGATGGGTTACCGTTGTCTCGATAACTTTCGAACGCAAGGAGATAGGGACTTGCAATTTTCAGGGTAGGTTGCGTATCCAAAAAGAACAGTTGAGTTCGAATTTGGGCATAATCGGTCTAACGGTTTCCGAGTTATACCCACCTGGAATATTATTTCCTTGATAACTCAAAAAATAAATATTCGATCTAATTGGTGCTTGGTAACTAGTAGTAGAAAATCAACATAAAGACGTGTTTAAAATTTTGTAAGAACCATACCCCTAGAAAATTTGAAAAAAATGACGAAAAAAAAAATTTTAAGAACCGTACCCCTAGAAAATTTAAAAAAAATCACGAAAAAAAAAATTGGTTCAAGCACTGACGTGAAGTCAGAAGCTTTTGCGCGTATGTTCTATTGCCCATACTTCTGTATTGGACACCCTTAATCGAATTTACCATGGTAAATTATGTTGTCCATTCTCCTGTATTGGATACTTAATTCAAATTTACCATGGTAAATTCGAATTGAGAGTGTCCAATACACTGACGTGAAGTCAGAAGCTTTTGCGCGTATGTTCTATTGCCCATACTTCTGTATTGGACACCCTTAATCGAATTTACCATGGTAAATTATGTTGTCCATTCTCCTGTATTGGATACTTAATTCAAATTTACCATGGTAAATTCGAATTGAGAGTGTCCAATACAGGAGAATGGACAACATAATTTACCATGGTAAATTCGATTAAGGGTGTCCAATACAGAAGTATGGGCAATAGAACATACGCGCAAAAGCTTCTGACTTCACGTCAGTGCTTGAACCAATTTGATTATTGGTCTGGCAGGGGCGTGTCGGCGCGCCGAAATCACAAACTTACTTGTAGAAAATGTAAAAGACGAAGGATAATGTTTTCATATCATCATCCCAACTTGCAAGACAAAGACGAGAAGTTTTTTGTAACGTCAGGGAACAATGAAGGGTTGAATCACGTGGAAACTATCCGAATATATATCAAATTGAGACCAGAAAATTGCGATCATGAACGATTTTTCATTTTTTATAAAGCAGGAAAATGCATGAAGCAGCCCGTTGGTGTAAATACCATAGGTAGTGTTCCAAGCCTAATCGCACAATTTCTGCAATTGCCTAATTCAAAGGAATATACTGGGCATTGCTTTCGGAGGTCTTCAAGTTCTCTCTTGGCTGATACAGGAGCTGATCTTTTAACAGTGAAACGACACGGTGGATGGAAATCAAATACTGTCGCTGAAGGGTATATTGAAACTTCTGAAGCAAACAAAAAACGTACCGCAACGGCAATTCTAGGTCTTAACAAGAAATTATATCTCCAAAAGTATTGGTTTCTCAGAGTTGGGAATTATATCAATGTATTCATATGATAGAACTGCATCATAAAGGAAATTCAATTCAAATAATAGTTTATTTATCAAGATTATATTAGCAATCTGAGAATGAGAACTGCACCATGGAAGAAATCGAACTAAATCTGGCCAATTTTGCCCAATAACGAACCGAGATATTCATCTCCCCAACCTACTCTGAAAATTTCAACTACCTAGCTCATTCCGTTCGAGAGTTATTGTAGAAAAACTTTTTTTAAATTTTGAAATTTTTTTTGACACTTTGCCGTAATCTGGTCAATACAAAACTTCACATGCGTATGAAGGTCATGATTCTACAATTTGATGCTAAATTTCAGATAGATCGAGTGATCGGTTTTGGAAATATTCATAAAAAATATTTTTACTAAAGTCGGCCATAACTCCGAAACCGCTTAATGGATTTCTCCCATTAACGAGCTCGTCCGAGATATTTACGCTCCAAACCCACCTTGCAAATTTCAATCCACTAACTCCTTTCGTTCGAGAGTTATCGTGCCTACGGCCGGCCGGACAGAATCGATTTCGACCTCGGATTCTTGATCAGTGAGTCGAACCAAATCGTTTTCATCGAAACCATTTTCATCGAAAAATTCGAAAATTACAGACATTTGGGCAAATTGATAAGCACTCAGTTCCGAGGAACTAGAGCGCCAAATATTGTACAGTATACCCACACAGAAAAAAGTCCAAACAAAGAACACAAGACCTCGAATAATCAGATCAGTATCTTATACAAAAGACTTGAGGTTATCCATCCAATTGGTGTGAGCGCAAGTATACAGGGTTGGGTTTAAAGTATGGAACCAAGTAAATATCTTTTAAACGGAAAGAACGATATTTATCAAAATTTGCAGGTAAGTGCAATGGAACAAAATGCATCTACATTTTTTTGTTAATAATATACTTCCGGTTTAACCGGAAAAGCCATCAACTTCTTTAATTTAAATGGGACACCCTATATATTTTTGCAGATTTTGAGAGAGCTTGTTATTTTGAATTCATATATACTGAGTTTAGTGTAAAAAAAATTGTAAAATCGAGGAATATAGCACTTTAATCAACCTCCTTTGGAGTGCATTTGTCCTGTCAGACGGTCTTCATCGACTTATGGTGCGAAGCGAAGTTGGATTAACGATGAAGTGAGACGAGCTAGCCATGATTTGAAGAACCTCCACTGGTTATTCAGAAATTTGGAATCTGATAAATCTAGACAAAATTATTTAGTGGCGAAGAGAAATTATAAGAAAATATTGCGAACAACCAGATATGACTTCTATAATGGTATTATTGATCAGTCGAATAACAAAAAAACAACACTTTGTGGAATTTAGTCAGAACAAAAACGGTTGATCCTAACTCAAAGCGAATATCTTCCATCAACGCAAATTGAAGAGCTGTCTCAGACAGGCGTGAATTGGCGGATATGTTCGGGGAGTATTTTTCAGGTATGAGCTCGAGCTACTGATGAGCATTTCGGTGGGCATAAGTCCTGTTCCTGCACAGCCCAGTCAATAACAGATAATAATTTCTTTTTCTTCCCGGTTGTTGCTGAGGAAGTTAGCAGTATTATAAAAAATTTCAAAAATAATAACTCCAGTGGTTGGGATATGATTTCCGTTAGTCTTGAAGGCTATTTCTTCCCATGTTTCGGAACATTTGGCCTACATCATTAACATGTCTATTTCCTCTGGTACATCTTCCACTATTCTGAAGATTGCGAAGGTGATACCGGTGCACAAAAAAAGCACCGTCGAGCTCGTCCGAGATATTTACGCTCCAAACCCACCTTGCAAATTTCAATCCGCTAACTCCTTTCGTTCGAGAGTTATCGTGCCTACGGCCGGCCGGCTGGCCGGCCGGACAGAATCGATTTCGACCTCGGATTCTTGATCAGTGAGTCGAACCAAATTTCCCACTATTCTGAAGATTGCGAAGGTGATACCGGTGCACAAAAAAAATGATAGGGAAAACATTGCTAACTATCGGCCACAACCCTGCTGAGTTCGCTATCAAAAATAAAAAAGAAGCTTGTCCATAGTAGGATGGTAAATTTTCTGAACAAAACATCGGCCATCACGAATTCCCAGCATGGCTTTCGAATGGGCAGGTCAACTGAAACCGCAGCATGTGAGTTGATCAACTTCGTGCATGGGTGCTTGGATGATGGAATATGTGTTGCTGGTTTGTTCTTCGATGAATCTCGGGCATTTGATTGCCTCGAGTTTGACTTTATTGTTGATAAGTTGTATATAGTCTTGGTTTCAGAGGTATTTTTCTGGAGTGGGTCCGTAGTTTCCTTACCGATCGATTCCTTTATGCAAGTGTGGATCAACATGATTCCAATAAATATCCTGTAGTAATAGGTGTACCTCAGGGGTCTGTTCTTGGGCCCTTATTGTTTATTATTTTGTGAATGATCTACCCAATCATATAAATAAGTATTTTCCAACATTATATACTTTCGTTAAAATTTAGCTCTTTGCTGATGACACCTCCTTCCTCATTACAGCACTGAATCTGACGGAACTCAAGATGAGGTGTGAGCTGTTGGTACAAATCTTTTCTGATTGGTGCTACAGAAACTCTCTCATATTGAATGTTCAAAAGACTGCCTTCATTCATTTTCGAACTCGCAATTTAGGAAGTCGATTGATTTTGAATATTCCTTCTGGTGACTTGGAATCATCGGCCTTCGTGAAATTTCTTGGCCTTCACGTCGATATAACTCTGAACTGGAAGAATCATGTTGATCATGTTTGCAGAAAATTATCTCGTTCCTATTATGCCATCAAAAAATATATTGCAATTGAATTCATTGTTGGGAGTGTACTATTTTCTAGTATACTCTCACTTGAATTATAATGTGATTCTGTGGGGTGAATCACCTGATATCAATGCCGTGTTTGTGGCTCAGAAAAGAGTTATCAGACTTATTTTCAATCTTAAACCGAGGGAGTCCTGTAGACCCGTATTCATGAATTATAAAATTCTTACTGTTCCCTGCATACACATCTCCAATTCATTGTTGTATATACACAAAATTTATAATACAATATTAAAATGTTCTGAATATCACGAATACCACACTAGGCATAAAAAAACTCTTTGTTATCCAAAACACCGCACAAGTAAGTTCCAGCAGTCTCCATCATACAGCGGATCAAAATGTTTCAATCACTTGCCGGTAAGGCTGACGGCTTTGGATCATAAGAGTTTCAAAAAACAAGTGAAATCCCTCCTAGTCGAAGGATTTTTTTATAATAGGAATATTTCAGGTCAACAATTGTTTAATTCAGTTTTTAATTAGGTTGTTGTCTTCTTTTTAGCTTAAGATATTTTCTGTTTTCCATCTGATATTGATGTGTCCTATACAAACTTGATTTCTCTTACGGGATTAATAAATTATTATTATTATTATTATTATTATTATTATTATTATATTTAATTAATGAACTGCACACCTATTGTACAACTAACAGTGAGTTATTCCTCGTTTTTATAATTTTTTTGACACTAAACTCAGTACCTATGTATGAATTCAAAATAACAAGTTCTTTCAAAATCTGTAAAAATATATAGGGTGTCGCATTTAAATGAAAGAAGCTACTGGCATTTCTGGTTGAACCGGAAGTATATTATTAACAAAAAAATTTACAGCAGATGCATTTTGTTCCATTACACTTACACGTTGTTTCCGTTTAAAAGATATTTACTTGTTTCCATACTTTATCCCAACTCTGTATAATGAATAAGGAATACATGGATTTAAGTATGTTTCATCTTTCACTGGGGATTGATTAACAAATGGAAATACTTCCCCTCTCCTTCGCCCAGATTTTAACTTCATTTTTCTGCTTTTTGGCATTCTTTATTCCTTTAATTTCTTTAGGAATTATGGTATAGATTTGTGAGTGGAACTTGCGCTCGTTTTATAATGAGATTCTTTCATTTGGGGTTCAATTTTTTTGGAGCCGATTGCAATAAGCATCTGGAACATAAATAACTGATGAGGATTCATTATTTTTGAGACTGCGTACAGTTCATCTGATGGAAAAGAAAGAGTGGTTTTCCTTGGATATCTCGAAGCAACCACTTCTGGATTATACATATATTACCTCGACTGTTCTCATGTAACATTGATATGCTCCACCCCAGGCCAATATCCCGTAATTTAAATGAGATTGACAGAGGGAAGTATATATATTACATTAATTGTTTTACATCCAGGTATTTTTGAGGTATCTGAACTTCGAAAGAAGGCGCCTTAGTTTCCCCACCAAAACGTGTATATGTTTGTCCCATTTCAAATTTATGTCAATTGTTATACCCAGATATATCACATACTCAGCTCCAGGGACTGATGTATTGCTGTCGATTTCCAAATTTCCCATATGTGGAAGTCCCGTTTCATGAGATGCAAATGATAAATACTTTGTTTTTTTCAAATTCATTGTTAACTTATTCATCCTAAACTACTGCATTACATTGTTAAGATCTTTTTCATCTATTGATTTTAGGTCTTCCCATCCTCATATAACATATAATATTGCAGTATCGTCTGCGAAGCTGATGACTTTGCCTCTCAAATTGGGGATAATTTCGTGAACATAAGTTGTTGCCAGTAGTCTCCTATGGAGGTTTTTGAATCCATTGATAATATGAAGACGGGTAAGTTGTCCGTTGGCCCTGATAGAATACCTAGATTTTTATTCAAGAAGTGTATCACTGTCTTGGCGAATCCAATTTGCGACTTATTTAATACTTCCTTGCGCATTGGCCAGTTTCCCAAGGTATGGAATAGTATATTCTAAAACAAGTTGCAGAATGAGCTCCTATTAAAACACGAATGCGAAATTCAAAAACGAGCGACGAAGGAGCGAGTTTTCGAAGGCATGAGTATTGGAATTGCCTTCTGCAACGAGTATTAGACGATATATTCTCTATATCAGGCAAGTTTTGTAAAATACTGTTGAAATTTAATGAAAAATTCGGATTTTACATCCTAGTGACTTTTGTATTGTATCTTGATAGTTGGTGTAACTGTTACGAAAGTTCACAGATTACGGAATGTGAATTTGAGACATACGTAGGGTATGGAGATCAGATTTTAAACAGTTTCCTTATAGCATGAATGATTCAAAATTAGCAAGAAGGAAATCTCTTGTACCATATTTTTTAATGAAAATAAAACTTTTCCTGAACAATTATTTCACTATATCCAGATTATATTGTTTTGTCAATTGACGTGTGTTGAAATTTGATAGGATCGAATGTCAGTGCTGACAACCACAAAACGAAAAATTTAACTAGAAACAATGCGGGAGAGTTCTATCCAGCACTGTTTTCAGTGCTGAAATGGACTCATTACGATACTGAAATAGAGAAACAATGTTTCCTTGTTCCTATTTTTAAGTCTGGTGTAAGATCAAGTATGAGAAACTATATAGAGGCATTAGTATCCAATATGTTCTGCCTAAGATGCTTGATAGCTTAGTTTGTAGCTTTATATCCTGGAAACTTGGTAATATTATAATTGATGAACAGCACGGCTTTGTTAAGAGACGATCAACTGTGTCCAACTTGGTTGTTTATGTGAAGGACATTATTAATTGCTTCGAATCAGGTCTACAGTTGGACACTATTTATACTGATTTTGCCAAAGAATTTGATACGGTGAATCACAATATATGGTAGTACAAAATTGAATTAGCGGGTATTGGGGACTCTCTACCGCAGGGTTCCCATCTGGGACCCGTGCTCTTAACTTGTTTATCAACGACTGTAAAATGTTTGTGGAGTCAAAATTCTTGTTGTTTGCGGACGACATGAAACTTTATGCGCCAGTAAGATCTACTAGTGATGCTATTTTTCTGCAGAAGCAGTTGGATAACTTTCATGAATGGCCTGTTGTTAATTTTCTGCATCTCAATCTGGATAACTGCCATGTGATTTCCGTTTTCAGGTCAACAATGTTCAGTTTTAGTTATACCCTGAATGATACAGCATTGGCTAGAACAGAAACGGTTAGCGATCAGGGCGTTCTGTTGGATCATAAATTATATCATTCAAACAGCATATCCACAACATTGTTTCTAAATCCAACAAGATGCTTGGTTTCGTTCTCCGTAATTCTCATGATTTCTCGGACCCAACATTGAAGATCCTCTACTGTTCTCTGGTCAGATCGAATTTGGAATACGCTTCATGTATTTGTTCGCCCTATTATAAGTGCGACGTTGATCATATTGAAAAAGTCCAACGCAAATTTTTGCATTACATATAATATACATACATACATACATACATATTACATATATATACTTTTGATGGGACCCTTGCCATGGATACGTTGTCCAGGAGAATATCAATTGCTGATGTGTGTTTCTTGCATGGAATTTTGAATGGGAGGGTCAGATGTGGCGAGCTTCTGAGCCATATAAATTTTAACCTATCTGGTAGAATTACAGGAAATTCTCCCTTATTCAGAATTGATACACATAGAACTAATTATGGCCACAACTTTATACTGAACCGTTGCCTGATTCTTGGTAACAATATTCAGGCTAGTGGCGCTAGTGCTGACTTCTTCTTCTTGGATATTTGCAGTTTCAAGAGAAGAGTAGGTAGACTGCTTTAACATTTATGGTGAATTGATTGTTTTTTTCTGTCTATCCAGCTTATAATAGTTAGTGTCCGACCGAAACTGGTATTTCAGCCGAAACCGAAACCGAACTTTCGGCCAGGGTCTCAGTTTTGGCCGAAACCGAAACCGAAACCGAAACTTTATATCTCATACTGAAATCTACTATATTTTTTACAATTTTATTCGCGTATACATAAAAATAGTTAAGGAGCGTTAAATAAAATAAAAAGACATTTTTTTTGAGATCTTTATTTATTATTTTGGTATTACCAAGTTATCAAAATAATCAGTCGAAGTATACAGGGTGATTCCAAATCAGACGTGAACCTTAGAGGAGGTGTTAGTAGTAGCATTTGCTGTGGTTTGAGCCATTTTTTATTGAGGACCAAAAATCAACGGTTTCCGAGATATTTGAGTAGGTACTGGTTCTGTTGAAAAAGAATTAGTATGATTTGAAAGGGGATATAAGAAGCAAATAGAGGAAAATAACGAATTCAATATTTTTTTGTTGCAACTAAGCTCGAAATTACATTAGAAAATGTATTCATAAATTATGTTCCACCATTTCATACACTGAGAGAACAGTTTATTTATAAATAATAAAGTTTATTCATATTAAATAAACCCCTTATTCATATATGGCGTAATAAATATTTATTTGTCCCAAATAATGGATTTGTTTGAGTTTCAAAAATAAATATATATTGGTGAAAAATAAATATATATATTAATTATTAATATACGATTTATTAATAGATGAAAAGGTTTATTAATAGATACAAAATTATATTATCATTCAATTACGATTTATTAATAATAAATAAATGTTATTTATGAGAATAAAATATTTGTTTTGAATGAATATCATTAGTTTATAATGAATAAAGATATATTTATATTTCAGAAAAGAATATTTCTCATAAATATAGGAAATTTATTTTAAGAAATTATATATTCATAAGAAATAATGAATTTATTGAAGGAAAAAAGATTTATTTTTATTAAATAACGAATTCTTATTAATAAATATATATTATTTATGAGATAAAACAATGTTCATTCTATGAAAGTCAATAGTTTATACCAAACAAATATAAATTTATATTTAGTAGATTATATTTCATGTAAATAAATTAAATTTATTATAGAATAATTTAATACTTTCGTAAAGTTTTTCACAGTAAATTAAGGTTTTTTTTTCGAAAAAAAATTATATTTTTCCAATAAATATGATTAATTAAATGAAAACTGAAGTGAATGAAAACTGAGGGGAATGAATAATAAGAATCCATCACATTAGCCTTTTTATGTTTCATTGGAATGGAACTTAATAAGTTATATATTATTGAGTCAATCAACAATATATAGGGGTGGTGCATGAAAAATAAAATAAAGGAAATACACAAAACGTAATATTTATTCTATAATGAGAAAACATAACATAGGTTCAACATTAAACTTATAAAAAAAATCAGTCTAGTCTTAGTATACATTCAACAACAAAACGTATTATTTAGTAAATAATGAGAAAAAATACTTAGGAGGTCCAACATTAAACTCTTACAAAATATAAAATCAGTCTAGTCTTAATATGCATTCAACAACAAAACTTAATATTTATTGAATAATTAGAAAATAAACAGGCTCAACATCAAACTTTTAAAAAATATAAAATCAGTCTAGTCAGTACAGATTCAACAACAAAACGTAATATTTATTAAATAATAAGAAGAAAGTATTTAGGAGGTTCAACATTGAAGTCTTGCAAAATATAAAATCAGTCTAGTCTTTACAAGCATTCAATGCAATAAAACGTAATCTTTATTAAATAATGAGAAAAAATAACAGGTTCAACATTCAACTTTCAAAAAAAGTAAAAATATAATTCGAGTCTAACTATACATTCATCAATATTTTAGTATCAGATAATGGAACATAATTTTTCTTAATTATTAAATTCTTATGAACTCAACTCATTTATGTGAAGCAAGAAATAAAAAAATTGTCATAAACATTTAAATGCAAATAAATTAACAATTTGGTCAAATTATGACTAGGTTCAAGAAATTCGCTCTCACATACACTAAATCAGAAATTACACTTATGGCATTGTCACACCTAAACGATAACTTCAGGAACAATTGGGTACATAAAGCGAACTCAATCATAAGGTTGATTTAAACTTCCTGATTCATACATGAAATATATTTATTTCCATGAGCTGAATTCAGCATATGTGTTAGAAAGGGCCAAAAGTCTTCGAGGACATTAACTTTAAAGGTATGGGAAGAAATACAATTTACCTGATAGGCCTGAAAATGTTTATCAAAACCGAAACACAAAATTTCTTTGCAATTTAAACGATAATTTTTATTGTTATATTCAATAGATTCTATAACACAAAACACTGGTTCTCCAAAATTATTTCGACCGTATTGACATACCACTCCTTTCTTATAGAGTACTCCATTGATTTTCAACCAACTCGAATATACTTCTCAAATGGCTCAAACCATTTTCAAACAAAAACTCCTGGAAATCGGACATTCTGTTCACACACTTATCACAAAACTTTTAGTTCGTAGTAACTCACAAATACGCACTATCCTAACTATATCCTAACTGACCGAAGAAAAGGAAAAGACTGAATTAGAATTAGAAGATTTTCAGAGTCGCAATTCGCTATGATGGGGTGGGGTCGGGAACATAAAGATCCGAGCGTAAATAAACACTTATTCAGGTCTAATCAAGATTTATTATTAATAAATAAATGTTGATTAAATGATGATTCAACAAATATTTGTTTGACAGAAATAAGGCAAATTTTAACTTGAAATAGTATTTGTTTGGTGGAAATAAATCATTTTGTTATAGTTAATAATATTTTCGAACATGACTTTTCTGTATTAGATTTATTTCCTATTAATAAACCTTTGTAATAATTAATAAATATTGCCTAAATAAATAATATATTTCTGAGGAATAAGCTTAAAATCAAGTGATTCTAACTATTAATAACATTTATTAATAATTAATAAAATTCATTAATAATGAATAAATCTGTCCCAAATAAAGAATTATTAATTATTAACCCTAACATTTCTCTCAGTGTAGGCCGCCACGTGCCGTCTTTCTGATGTCTTCAGTTGTTATTTTCCGCCTGAAATTTACTCACGCTGTCTTTGATATACATTCACTATTTTAAATGCCGGACATTCTAAAGGTTGCTTGTAAAAAATCTGCTGAAATGAATTTAGTTAAGCAATCTAACGAAATCTTTTAGAGTATAAGTTCAGAAATCTTTTAAAAATCACCCGAACTCCAAAAACCGTTGATTTTCGGTTGTTAATGAATATGGATTAAACAACAGCTAATGAGTCATACTCCAAGTTTCACGTCTTATTTAGAATTACCCTATGTAATCTAATTAATAATCATTAAAGTGAATTCTCATGAATTCTTAGTCTTAACAAAGATAGATCACAATAACTCGTACGACAATTATGTATACCTACTTATAACTCCTGGCCAAACGACCAGGATAATTCACGAACATTCAAGTTTCGGCCATTTTGGGCCGAAACCGAAACTTAGGCCGAAACTAGATTTCTTGGCCGAAACTGGCCGAAACAGAAACCGAAACCGAACTTTAGGTCGGTCACTAATAATAGTATAACTTAATAATAATAATATCTTATATTTCACAGTTGTTTTTCATCACATGTTGACTATGTTTAATTCCAAATTTTTGCTTTGGGATATCCCGTATATTTTTCTTTTCAAATTATGTACTAATCTTGAAAATGAATGAATAAAAAAATAAATTCATTTATAGTAGACTATTTATGTATATAATAAACATAATTGGTCCTAATACTGTTCCTTGAGGTATCCCATATTGAACTGATCCTTTTCCACTAACATTATCACTTATCTTCACATGTCATGTTTTTATCTCCCGACTTGTAAATTGGATAGATGATGCCTATTCTTAGAATTGGGAATTTAGTAGTCTCGAAATATAAGTTGGTAAATAGCATAAGTGGCCTTGCTATTTCTTCCCTGATGTTCTTGAATGATTCCATCATCTCCAGAGGCATACATGTTGAAAACATCAAAAGAGTTTCATTAAAAAATGTGTGTACAGTTCTTTTCCTACTTCACCATTGAATCTACTGAACTCTTCAACAATTTGCTCTTGTTTAGCTAGTTCTTTACCTCTAGAGTTAAGCATTAAGTTTTTGTCGATTCGAGGCTTGGTCTTTCCACAAAGATTATCGACATATGACCTGAGAGATTTTGTCTTAGAATTATGTTTATTGATGAAGCTGTTCATGTAGTTCTTGTAAGCATCTTTTATTAGCTTGTTAGCTTTTGCAGAATATTCCTATACTTTGCATATTGACGTTTCTAGTTTTTCTGTAACTGGATTTTTATCTTTTCCTTGTATAAAAAGTTCTTCCTATTTATAGATTTCAGGAATCCAGGAGTAATCCAGTCTTTTTGGCGCTCTAGTTCCTCGGAACTGAGTGCTTATCAATTTGCCCAAATGTCTGTAATTTTCGAATTTTCGGCTGAAAATGGTCTCAAACGATTTGGTTCGACTCGCTGCTCAAGAATCCGAGGTCGAAATCGATTCTGTCGTCCGGCCGGCCGGCCGGCGTAGGCACGATAACTCTCGAACGAAAGGAGTTAGAGGATTGAAATTTGTAAGGTGGGTTTGGAGCGTAAATATCTCGGTTCGTTAATGGGCGACATCCATCAAGCGGTATCGGAGTTACGGCCGATTTTAGTGAAAGTATATTACGCACCGAGGGAGAAAAGTAGGACATTCACGCCCGCGAATTATTGTCACCCGAGCCGAAGGCGAGGGTGACAATCGCAGGCGAGGATGTCCTACTTTTCTCCCTAGGAGCGTATACAATTTTTTTCTTCTCCGTCTAATTCACTTTCATCAGAGTTAATCAAATCAATTTTTGGCGCTCTAGTTCCTCGGAACCGAGTGCTTATCAATTTGCCCAAATGTCTGTAATTTTCGAATTTTTCGATGAAAATGGTCTTAAACGATTTGTTTCGACTCACTGCCGGTCCGGCCGGCCGTAGGCACGATAACTCTCGAACGGAATGAGCTAGACAGTTGAAATTTTCAGAGTAGGTTTGGGAGATAAATATCTCGGCTAAGTTCGTTATTGGGCAAAATCGGACAGATGGTTTCGGAGTAACAAAACAAAAATTTTTTTTACAAGGCAAATTCCAAATAAAATTTTTTTCAATAAGCTGTTTTACCATAAGAATCCAATGATATCATTTTTAACTCTAACAAGCTAATAATTTCGGAGATATGATTTTTCAAAATTTCAATAATAAATCGTATTTCAACGTTGTCACAGAATGATATTATTCTATGTATGAATTGTCATAATGTCAAATGATGTTCCTGAGACATGACATTATCTAATCAATCGAAGATTTGTGAGCGAAGTGAGAAAAATCTCAGTTGTTTGCTCCGAAATTAGGTTTCTCAGAAAATTCTTACATTTCGGAACGGAACATGAAGTAAGAGATCTGAGAGTAGTGAGACTGCTTTTCATCCATAGACATAGATATAACTCTCGAACGGAATGAGGTAGGTAGTTGAAATTTTCAGAGTAGTTTAGGGAGATGAATATCTCGGTTAAGTTCGTTATTGGGCAAAATTGGCCAGATTTAATTTGATTTCTTCCATGGTGCAGTTCTCATTCTCATGATTGCTCATTTAATCTTGATAAATAAACTATTATTTGAATGGAATTTCCTTTAGGATGCAGTTCTATCATATGAATACATTGATATAATTCCCAACTCTGAGAAACCAATACTTTCGGAGATATAATTTGTCTGTTTGAACTAGAGCGCCAGAAAGCTCCCGTCCACAGGGCTTGAACCCATTTTTTTGTTATATTTGTCGGTATTCACTGAAATAATTAACATTTTTTTGACTCAGCTGTCATCAACTTGAGATATAAGCACGCGGTTGCTAGGTACCGGAGATAAAGTAAAGTACCCACATGCGCACATCTGCCATCTCACTGGGAGAGAATCGGGTACCTACTTTTGTCCCGTGTGACAGGGACTAAAAGTGAACTTTTCATCCCGGAAGAGAAAAAAACACATTTTTGGCGCTCTGGTTCCTCGGAGCTGAGTGCTTATCAATTTGCCCAAATGTCTGTAATTTTCGAATTTTTCGATGAAAATGGTCTTAAACGATTTGGTTCGACTCACTGATCAATAATTCGTGGTCGAAATTCATTCTGTCTGGCCGGTCCGGCCGTCCGCCTGTAGGCACGATAACTCTCGGACGGAATGAGCTAGACAGTTGAAATTTTCAGAGTAGGTTTGGGAGATAAATATCTCGGCTAAGTTCGTTATTGGACAAAATCGGACAGATGGTTTTGGAGTAACAAAAAAAAATTTTTTTTTACAAAACAAATTCCAAATTGAATTTTTTTCAATAAGCAATTTCATCATAAGAATCCAATGATATCATTTTTAACTCTAACAAGCTAATACTTTCCGAGATATGGTTTTTCAAAATTTCAATAATAAATCGTATTTCTACGTTTTCACAGAATTATATAATTATTCTAATTGTCATAATGTCAAGTTATTTTCCTGAGACATGACATTGTCTAATTCCTAGCTAATAGTTGGTTCGAGAAACGTCAAAATCGACTTAGAGAGACAAGGGTAAAAAACCGTCAAATAAACTCCCATGTGGCGATTTCATGTCGAAAAGTGAAAATTAAGAATATATATCCCAGGTAAGTACCGACGTTTTATTCTTATACCGGAGATCAACAAGATCGTACGGGGAGCCCGATAGCCGGTTGGTCTAGGCCGTTGGGTTTTCGGTTTCGGAACGAGAGAAGGCGGGTTCAAAACCCGGAAAGGGAATTACACTTTTTGTCGCTCTAGTTCCTCGGAACTGAGTGCTTATCAATTTGCCCAAATGTCTGTAATTATTTATTTAAGATGCAGGATCACCATTAAAATCCATCGATTTCATTTTCAACTCCAACAAGCTAATACTTTCGGAGATATGATTTTTCTAAATTTCAATAATGAATCGTACGTACTTCTATGTTTTCACAGAATGCTATAATTATTCTATCTAAGCTTTATTATATGATCTGTGTTCATACTCGTACATTTCATCCTGTTCTATAAGAAAGAGTCAAATTCATTTCAGGTATTTTAATTTGATTTCTTCCATGGTGCAGTTCTCATTTTCAGATTGCTCATTTAATCTTGATAAATAAACTATTATTTGAATTTAATTTCCTTTATGATGCAGTTCTTTCATAAGAATACATTGATTTATTTCCCAACTCTGAGAAACCAATACTTTCGGAGATATAATTTGTCTGTTTGAACTAGAGCGCCAGAAAGCTCCTGTCCACAGGGCTTGAACCCATTTTTTTATGAATATTTCCTAAACCGATCACTCGATCTCTCTGAAATTTAGCAACAAATTTTAGAATCATCACCTTTATACGCATGTGAAGTTTTGTATTGACCAGGTTACCTCCAAGTGTCGAAAAAACATTTTCAAAATTTCAGAAAAAATTTTCTACAATATCTCTCAAACGGAATGAGCTAGGCAGTTGAAATTTTCAGAGTAGGTTAGGGAGAAGAATATCTCGGTTAAGTTCGTGATTGGACAAAATAATCCAGATGGTTTCGGAGTAACGAAAAAACAATTTTTTTCAAGCAACAAATTTCAAATTCAATTTTTATTCAAGATGCAGTTTCACCATTAAAATCCATCGATATCATTTTCAACTCCAACAAGCTAATACTTTCGGAGATATGACTTTTCTAAATAAAAATAATGAATCGTACGTACTTCTATGTTTTCACAGAATGCTATAATTAGTCTATCTAAGCTTTATTATATGATCTGTGTTTATACTCTTACATTTCATCCTGTTCTATAAGAGAGAGTCAAATTCATTTCAGCTATTTTAATTTGATTTCTTCCATGTTGCAGTTCTCATTCTCAGATTGCTCCTTTAATCTTGATAAATAAACTATTATTTGAATTGAATTTCCTTTATGATGCAGTTCTATCATAAGAATACATTGATATAATTCCCAACTGTGAGAAACCAATACTTTCGGAGATATAATTTGTCTGTTTGAACTAGAGCGCTAGAAAGCTCCTGTCCACAGGGCTTGAACCCATTTTTTACCGAATTTCCTATAAGTCAATTCGATTTTTGTGATGTTTTTTCGTGTATAATAATTCAATAAATCACAAAACAATTCTGTAAAGGAATCAACGTTTTTGTCTCTTATTAATTAATCCCAATTTATCTTTCCTAGATCACTCTTCAAATGGGTATATTCTATATAATTTCATGTTCATTCTTGTTCAGTTTGGGCAATTTTTTAAATCAAGACACAATACTATTGAAAAGGGATCAGTTACATCGGTACGTACAATAAATTACCCAATCACCACCGGATTCCGACATCCAAGGAAGAAATGATCCAAGCAAATACTACTTAATGGTCTCGTTACATCATTTACATTATGAAGCTTACCCGAAAGAGCCGAAAATATTTTTGTATTCGTCAACAATCTCATTGGTTGATAACAGATCTATGTTTATGTCCCCTACAATAATATCATAATCCCACATTGTCGTATTCTCAATATTGTCCGCCAAATTTCTGTTAAATGTTTTCGGACATCCTTGTTGCGATCGGGATATCCCTGTTTTCTTCCACGGTCATATCCAATAGTTAGGCCAATTTTTCTCGGAGATTTTCATATCGATTTTCCATTTGAAAGTGAAGCTTTTATCTATGGGAGATGACTGCGATTAGGGTCCTGTAGCGGTCTTCAGTTCCGAAAAATCATCGCTTCGATTGCCGAACTAGGTTTCAAGAACCCTCCCGGCAGAAGAGCAGTAACAACGTTTCTATTTTAAATTTAAATATCCAATTCGAGAGCTTTATTATCCCCGATGGGGTTTATTCTTCTACTGTATTCCAAATCATTTCAAAATCATTCCAAAACATATATTACTACCCCATCATTTCTATTATATGCTCCTTCTTTATACATTCAATTGTATCCCTCAATTTTTGCGCGTATGTTCTGCGGAACATCGCGTTATCATTTTGCCCAAATGTCTGTAATTTTCAAATTTTTCGCCAAAAATGGCCTCAAACGATTGAGTTCGACTCCCTGGTCAAGAATTCGAGGTTAAATTTGATTCTGTCCGGCCGTCCGTTGTCACGATAACTTTAGAAGAGAGAAAGAGATTTCAGGGTAGGTGACGCGCCCCAATACGACAGACAAGTTCGTTAATGGGCATAAACGGTCCAACGGTTTCCGAGTTATAATTTTGACTACAACCAATACTAATCCGATCGAATTGAAACTTGGTGAGTAGTTGTAGATTAGGATGTTTGTGAACATCGTATTGCTAGAAAATTTAAAAAAATATATCAAAAAATATTATTTACGTCACGGTAAGACGGAAAGAGATAGCGACTTGAAATTTCCAGTTAAGGTTGAAAAGCTTAGTACGCCATTTGGGTTCGTTTATAGTTATAATCGGCAAAACGGTTTTGGAGTTATACCCATATGAAATTTGGTTGTTATTTTCTCAATAACTCAAAAAATACAGCACCGATTTAATTCGAACATGGTTATTTGTTGTAGAATGGCAACGCAAAAATTCTTGCATAATTTTGTTATGATAGTATAACTGGAAAATTTTTAAAAAATCATAGAAAATTATTGAAAAGAATTCTGTATATCAGAAACTCTTCGTTCGATATCGCTGAAATTTTAATTGCGGGAGCCTTCAGAACCTAACTCTACTACCAAGCTCCAAGTTTGAACATGATCGGATCTATATTGTTGGAGATCCGAGCAGCCTTGTGTGAGTTGAGTAGCTGGATGGGTTAGCGTTACCTCAACAACTCTTGAACGAAAGGAGATAGGGACTTGCAATTTTCAGGATAGGTTGCACATCTGAATGGAAGAGTAAAGTTCGCTGTTGGCCATAATCCGCCCAACGGTTGCGGAGTTATACCCATCTGGAATATTATTTCCTCGATAACTCAAAAAATATAGACTTGATTGAATTGAAGCTTGTTAACTAGTTGTAGAATATCGACATGAAGACATGTGTAAAATTTTGTGGGGACCATACCACTAGAAAATTTTTAAAAAATTACGAAAAAATAGTATGTGTCTCATGATTCCTTGAGACCGGAAAGAAATAGCGAATTGCAGTTTTCAGTTCTCAATAACTCAAAAAATACAAATCCGATCCAATTCAAATATAGTTATTAGTTGTCGAATGCCAGCACGAAAATTCTTGCAAAATTTCGTGAGGATCGTAGCTCTAGGAAATTTTTTTAAAAACCATTGAAAAATAAAATTGGTTCAAGCACTTCCTATAATGGACACTCTTAATCGAATTTACCATGGTGAATTCGATTAAGGAGATATGGACAGGGGAATGGACAGGGGAACATACGCGCAAAAGCTTCTGACTTCACGTCAGTGCTTGAACCAACTTTATAAAGGTCTAAGTCCGCTATCGTAAATGTTTCCGTTAACACGATTATATGAAACTTTTCTGCGTATGTTCTTAATAAGAACCTGAATTCGTCGGAAGTTAAAAGTTGGTTAAAACTCCTACTTGTTATTCGTTAATTGATAATTGTTACTTGGCTGCATGAACACTCTCATTGAGATATATGAAGTTCAACTTTTACTCACTATTTGTAATTGTTGATTGTTACTCGATACTCGTTAATTTGGGCTGCATGAATCCACACTTATATGATTATTTTATCTTTTTCAGTTTGACGGTGGAACTGAAAAACGGTGAGGCCAACAGAGCAGCTGCAATGATTTCCCACTGGCTTTGTTATGCAAACAGTGCTGTTAATCCGATTATATACAACTTCATGAGTGGTAAGTCTAATTTCAGTTTACCCAATAACTATAGAGCGAATTTTGGATGCATGTTACCAGTACCGGTAAAATGAGGTACCGTAGGTGAATTCGGACTGGGGCTTCAAGCGAGAGCGAGATTTTTCTCGTCTCGCCTCGTTCTCGTCTCGGAAAAGCGAGACGAGACGAGACGTTTCCAAAAATATTATAGGCGATACCGAGACCACATACAGCGCAACACGAGAGTCTCGTTTTAGGTCTCGTTACATTTTTTGGATGAAGCTTTATATACGACTCGATTCAACACCCACAGAAAACAATTGAATATGAAGGGTTTCCACTATATAATAACCAATATATTTTGTCTATATTATACATCGATCGTTCTAGAAATACACGATTTATTAGAAGATCATTAATTCGTTATGACCTTGCGATAATTGAGATTATTTTTCAAGAAAAAATAGAATTCACAACCATAAAAACGGATGCCATTATGAATTCAATACTTAACGGACAACTTTTATTGGACCTAAATCCCAATGCTTTGAAAATTCCGTCGCTATCTGAATATCTGGAGAAATTTATTCTCTTGTGCTCCTTGTAGTGAAGATGTGAACAATTATTGTATAGGTACATCTGTGGAACTACGAATAATAAAACTGGTAAAGAAATGAAGCTATTCAATTTTTCGAAAAGTGTTATGGGGAAAACGCCAAGAACACCCTCAATGATCTACCCACTGGGAAGATATTCTTTGAAAAGTATAGCAAATTGTTCAATTCTATTAAAAAATGTATCGACATCGATAGCCTATTTAAAACATCATCAAAACTTTCGAAATATTGGAAAGCTGAGTTTGAAGAATATTTGCTATTAGAAAGAGCAAATAGGAATCAAAATATTTTACAGTGGTGGAGAGTCATGAAAAAGTTCTTCCTACACTTTCCAAGATGGCCGATGATTTATTCATGGCTACATCCGTACCTGTTGAAAGATTATTTTCCACAGCAGGTATGATCATGGCAAAAACACGTACATCATTGAGAGATGATGTGATGCAAGCGTGATTATGTTTGAATAATTGGTCATCGAGTTGAAGTTGAAATTAAAAATAATATGTACATGTACAAATATTTTTGTATTTATAAGAGCGTAATAAGTATAGGTTTACAAAATTATTCATTATTCGTTATTTCGTTTAGATATTATAATATTTATTATCGTTAATCAGAATTAAGCGAACGAGACGACACAACTGATAACGAGACGAGAACGAGACTAAAACGAGACTTAATTTTTCGGGCATTGGCAAGACCGAGACGAGATTTTTGCGCGTATGTTCTGGGGAACATCGCGTTATCATTTTGACCAAATGTCTGTAACTTTCGAATTTTTTGACGAAAATGGTCTCAAACGATTTGGTTCGACTCCCCAATGAAGAATTCGAGGTCAAATTTGATTCTGTCCGGCCGGCCGTCCGGCCGTTGCCACGATAACTTGAGAACGGGGAGAGCTAGCGACTTGAAATTTTCAGGGTAGGTGACGCATCCCAATACGACGGACAAGTTCGTTAATGGGCATAATCGGCCCAATGGTTTCCAAGTAATAATTTTGTTTTCAACCAATATAAATCCGATCGAATTGAAACTTGGTGAGTAGTTGCAGATTATGAACCTAAGCACGTTTGTGAAATTTCTACGAATCGTATGGCTAAAAAATTATTAAAAAATATTTTTGTTGTCACGATAACTTGAGAACGGAAAGAGGCTTGAAGTTTTCAGGTTAGGATGTGCATCTGAACATGACATTTGAGTTTGTTTATAAGCATAATCGGCCAAACGGTTTTAGAGTTATAGTCATCTGAAAATTGGTTGTTTTTTTCTCCTCATTAACTCGAAAAATACTAAACCGATTGAATGGAAACATGGATATTAGTTGTAGAATGCTATCGCGAAAATTCTTGCAAAATTTCGTGAGGATAGTATTTGTAGAAAATATTTAAAAAATCATTGAAAATTAAAAACAAAGATTCTATATATCAGTAACTATTCGTCTGAAATTGCTGAAATTTTGCGAGAGCCTTCACAACCCAACTCTACTGCCAAGTTTTAAGTTTTAACACGATCGGTTAAATATTGTTGGAGATTCGAGCAGCCTTGTGTGAGTTCAGTAGATGGGTGACCGTTGCCTCGATAACTTTCGAACAAAAGGACATAGGGACTTGCAATTTACAGAGTAGGTTGCGTATCCGGATGAGAGAGTTAAGTTTGTTTTTCGGCATAATCGGTTTAACGGTTTCCGAGTTATACCCACCTGGAATATTATTTCCTCGATAACTCAAAAAATGAAGATTCGATCGAATTGAAGCTTGGTAACTATTAGTAGAAAATCAACATAAAGACGTGTTTAAATTTTTTTAAGAACCGTAACCCTAGAAAATTTTGAAAAAATTACGAAAAAAAATTTTTGTAAGAACCGTACCACTAGAAAATTTCAAAAAAATTACAAAAAAAAATTGGTTTAAGCACCGACGTGAAGTCAGGAGATTTTGCGCGTATGTTCCATTGTCCATTCCCCAGTATTGGACACTCTTAATCGAATTTACCATGGTAAATTATGTTGTCCATTCTCCTGTATTGGACACTCTTAATTCGAATTTACCATGGTAAATTCGAATTAAGAGTGAAGAAACCAGTTACGCCCGCGATCCGGACAGTATTTTTTGGAATAGACATAGTAGCTACTCGTATACAGAAAATAAAAAATTAACTCTGGAACATACAGAGTGATCATAATTAATTTTCAAACATCAACTACAAATAATGGTCAAAAACTTTCATATTTCAAATGGCACACCCGGTATTCTTATATCTCGTTGAACGTAAAAATAATTTAGAAACTATTTTCTCAAGGTTTTCCTACACCAAAACCTGATAGTTTTCTCAGCAATTTTCTACCATTATTTGTAGTTGATGTTTGAAAACTAATTATGATCACTGTGTATATTCCAGAGTTAATTTTTTATTTTCTGTATAGGAGTAACTAATATGTCTATTCAAAAAAATACTGTCTGTATCGCGGGCGTTACTGATTTCTTCATTGATTCCTATTTAAAAAAAACTCCATAGTTTCAAATTTTTACCATTTTCTCGTGAATGGTAGTTCTAAGTTATAAAGTGATCAGAAGAAACTCATCATAATTTGAGTTTGCCATTCCATTTTTGAGGTCAAATACAGGGTGTTACAATTAAAAAAATGTAACTTTGGTCTGTATCTTTGTTTTCGAACAACCTGTATATATGAAAATAATTTTAAATTGTGCTCTTGAACACACTACACAAATCACAAAAAAGAATTTAAAATTCATTTTCATTTACTCCCTCAAACCGAGATCCGCGTCTGTGGTGGACCACCCGGTATATGACGCAATTAAAGGCACTCATACAAAAACAGTAGGAGGTGCTCTTTCACCAGCTGAATAACACAGACTATGTTTAGCTGTAACCATACCTGCTGAATGGGGTTTTCCCCTTACTGAATGGGATATTTGGCTAATTGTCAAACAATATTGAATTGGTGTCGAGTGCTAGAGTTGAAGAGAGAATGGTGTGCTGAAACCGGTCTTGGATTATTTAGTTAAATATAAATCAAAAGGAAAATAAATTGTTAATTTTGTGAGTTAAATTGGAGCTGTTATTTTTGAGCTGTATGTGAAGATTCAATAGCGGTTTTCGAGCTTTTCGAATGTGAAAAGGGAGTGCGGTATCATCAGAAAATCATAATAAAAAAAATAATAAACAATAATAAGACTTAGTCACGTACTTGCGTTGTGTACTCCGTGAACATCTTTGCGATGCCTGATCCCGATACCGAGAAAGACAACTGCAGCATCTGTAGGAGTATGGTAACGGATGACGAGGATGGGTTACTATGCGATAAATGTTTTGAATGGAAACATAGATCCTGCCTGGAGATGAGTGTCAAGCATTACCAGAAACTAAGTAAATCGACCAGTCCATGGATATGCAAAGCGTGCGAAATGGTAGTTAATACTCAGACTACTTCAAGAAGCAAGGCTATAGAAGTAACATATTCCATCGATGATGTTATGAACAAACTATTGGAAATGGATGCCAAGTATAATTCTTTATACGAAAAATATAACGAACAGATCAAGATAAATGAAGAACTAAAGAATGAAATAACTGACTTAAAGCTTCAATTGAATAGTAATGCCCAAAAAGAACTAAACAACAATATTATTATACATGGTATTCCTTATAGTTAACATGAAAAATTAAATGAGATAGTAGAAAAAATTGGGGAGACTCTCCAACCTGTTACCGAATATCAATTTAATTGTGTAAGGTTGGGTAAACCCACCGAAAAAAATTGTCCAGTAAAAGTAAAATTCCAAAACAATCAACAAAAAATGAATATCATGAAAGCTAAACAAAAAACGACCTTGGATGCAAAGAAAATAGGATTTCAACGGGGAGGAAAATTGTACATCAACCATGACATTACTAGATATAATTTGGAATTATTCAAGTTTGCACAGGGCTGGTCGAGGGAAAATCAGTATAAATTCACTCGGATTAATAATGGAAGAATATTTGTCAGGAAGGAGGAAAGCTCGAGGGTTAATATTGTCGAAAAAGAGGAAGATTTGAAAAAATTACAACCAAAAATCTTATAAGGGGTCCATATTGGGACCTCTGCTGTAGTCTTTATATGTTTTGTCCCTGAGATGCCTCTCGTTTAATGGGAGATATTACATGTTTGCGGATGATACCTACTGCTTTTGTCTTCAGTGGATATAAGAACGATGATCTCCAGCTGAAGGTGAATAAATATTCGAAATTGTACTCGGACTGGCTCCTCAAAAATAGCCTAAAATTGAATTTAGATAAAACGAAGTTTATGTTACTCAAACAAAAGAACTTGGTTGTACCGAGGCCCTTCATACAAATAAATAACATCAGCATAGGACAAGTCTCGACAATTAGATATCTTGGTTTGTACCTGGATGACAGGTTGTCATGGAATGCCCATATAAATAAACTTATAACAAGTATATCAACCATGATAGGAGTTATTTATAAATGCAGGGATTTTTTATCAAAACAAGCCAAGATGAATATTTATCATGCGTTTTTTATGTCAAGATTGAGATATCTTTTGCCTGTGTGGGGGACCTGTGGTGTAACAGAGTTCAAAAGAGTTCAAACTGTACAAAACAAATTATTAAAGGTGTTGTTTAAGCGTAATTGGTTCACGCCAACTGAGCATTTATACTCTGAGCTTGGTATTCCACAATTGAAGGCATCAATGCAAGAAGTACCTAAGTCACAAATAAGTGATTGTGAGATATTAAGGTTTGAAATTTTATGTTTGAGTATGAAACATAACTCGAACTGTTTTCATCAAAATATGTGTGATATTGTATTATACGTAAAAAATGGCTTCTACTGCCACAATTACATATTAAAAATACCTTTTTCTTTACCTAAAAAAAATTATAATAGTTTTGGACTTAGGCACTTTTTGTGTTGAAATTGTTATTTTGTTGAAATTTAAAGATAAATTAAAGTAAAAATTCTTAATATTGAAATAAGATTTATCATGAAACGGCCTCAGAATATACAAAACATGTGAACGACTTAAAACTTGTGCGTCTTTCTCTTTTTGCCCTTCTTTTGCTCTGGTTGCTGACGATTTTCATTGATATTACTGCATACTGAGGATCCTGGAATATCCACATTTTGTGAAACATGTCCCAGTGTGGCAGAAGAACTCCAGGTCATACCTCCTTTTGAAGTTTTTTTGTTTATTATGGAAGCAAATTCATCGGCTTCCGAACTGTCTTCGCTTTCGCTATTTGGTGCATACACACGTGAATAATGCATACTGTATAATCTACAAAAAGCGTCAAAGCTAAAAATATTGTTTAGCTTTATCGCTTGGTGCTCCTTTTTGACGTTACACGCTTTATCACAGAATCTGTGGTTCCATTATAAAACGTACCACGTCACCATAGCAACATGAAAATGAACATGTCAAGTCTGTGACTTAGGTACTTCTTGCATTGTAAACAAGGTAAACTCCTTTTGGAGACAATGTGAACTCGGGCACTTAGGTACATATTCCTGCCAATTTGAATATCCCATCTGAAAGCCTATGAAAAATACCACTATACGGCGGCAAATTCCGACTTTTGATTAAAATGTGACTTAGGCACTTCTTGCATTGACCCCTTCAATTGGATATCATATTAAAATTTGAACACTTTCCACGAAAATATTAGAACAAATAATGGAATAAAAAATCCAGTATTTCAAGCATGTATTTTGTATGAGAAACTACCTAGTCATATAAAAACTGAAAAAAGAATTACCAAATTCACTGAACTGTTGAAGGACCACCTTGGAATCAAGCATATAAAAAAGTAGAATATCAAAAAATAAATAAAAAAGAAACATTTAAGGAAGAGAAAAATCATTATATTTGGGATTATATAGAGTGTGCATTCTTTTTGTATATGTACTTATAGAGTTATAGACTGTAGTCACCTTGTATCTCTGTTACCAGTGCTGGATCACTGTTTAAGAGATAAATTGTAAATATGTTATAGATGATTGTGGCAATAAAGGATTATTTAAAAAAAAATATTTGGAAAAAGGGGTAAATTCGAAGATATTCCATGATAACTTCATGATATTAATTTCCAATAGCGCAATATTTCTTCCGCTCATTTTCTTTCTTTGCTTTAGTTGATAGTTTGTTTTGTTCCTTATTATGTTTGAAAAAAATTTCTGAGAATAAAAGACTGTTTTACTAACATTAAAGGATACTGTGGGAGGTATATTCGTCATTGAATGGTTTCTTTCTTTTTTGAAACTTAATGGCTCAAAAAATGAAAAATATGTTGTCCGCAGACCTTTATGGTGCCGTAAATCATCGTTTTATACGAAATCATCACAACTATCAAGGTGACTTCGGACACAATTTGACACAAAAAAAAATAAGTATGTATTTTTATAATATTTTCACTCACTTAAAATATTTTATTATGTTCCCTAAGGATGAAGGTAGGTACCATCTACTTCAAATTTTATGAAATTATCATTAACTGTTCAAATTTTATTCGGAAATAATTGTTCGATTGTTCGGTCGGTTTTACGGTACCTATTATTGCGCTTCCACCTGATGTAAACTATTGTGATAGATGATTTGGATGAATTATTCAATTCTCCACTTGATTATTCTGAATGTACAATTTCCTCAAAGCTTCTTCAGATGCAATCCATCTTGAAAAACTAAAATATCACCAAAATAACTGATGGAAAGTATGTAGGGCAAACAACACAATGGTTGAAAAAGAGGATATCATTACATAAAAGTGACATCAGAAAAGAAATTCAAAGATGTGCATTAACAAAACACACTATTGAAAGAAAACATTAATTTAATTTTGATCAAGTTGAAGTTCGGGACAAACATAAAAATTATAATAATAGACTGATACTGGAGATAATCCACATTAACAAGGAAACTGATGTAGTAAACAAAAAGTCAGACTTTCTGGGTTTTCTCTCCCGAACTCTTACGCAGAAGCAAATCACAAAATAATTAATTTTTTATTTTATAGATATTTTTCAGAGTTTGGGAGAGAAAACCCAGAGAGAAACCATTTAATGGTGAATAATACCTCCCAAAGTATCCTTTAATGATCACTTAAAAAGTCAGACACCCAAAACTTGAGTAATATTTACACGTACCTACTCAGCTGCCTAAAAAGAGGACCATATTATGAAGGATGTAGAGACGAATGATGAGGAGATGAAGTGATATATTGTTTCTGTTTTTGTTTTTTTGGCGCTCTAGTTCCTCGGAACTGAGTGCTTATCAATTTGCCCAAATGTCTGTAATTTTCGAATTTTTCGATGAAAATGCTCTTAAACGATTTGGTTCGACTCACTGATCAAGAATCCGTGGTCGGAATTCATTCTGTCCGGCCGGTCCGGCCGGCCGGCCGTAGGCACGATAACTCTCGAACGGAATGAGCTAGAGAGTTGAAATTTTCAGAGTAGGTTTGAGGGATAAATATCTCGGCTAAGTTCGTTATTGGGCAAAATCGGACAGATGGTTTCGGAGTAACAAAAAAAAATTTTTTTTTTTACGAAACAAATTCCAAATTAAATTTTTTTTAATAAGAGGTTTTATCATAAGAATCCATTCATATCATTTTTAACTCTAACAAGCTAATACTTTCGGAGATATGATTTTTCAAAATTTCAATAATAAATCGTATTTCAACGTTGTCACAGAATGATATTATTCTATGTATGAATATGAATTGTCATAATGTCAAATGATGTTCCTGACAGATTATCTAATCAATCGAAGAATTGTGAGCGAAGTGAGAAAAATCTCAGTTGTTTGCTCCGAAATTAGTTTTTCTCAGAAAATTCTTACATTTCGGAACTGAACATGAAGTAAGAGATCTGAGAGTAGTGAGACTGCTTTTCATCCATAGACATAGATATAACTCTCGAACGGAATGAGGTAGGTAGTTGAAATTTTCAGAGTAGTTTAGGGAGATGAATATCTCGGTTAAGTTCGTTATTGGGCAAAATTGGCCAGATTTAATTTGATTTCTTTCATGGTGCTTTTCTCATTCTCATGATTGCTCATTTAATCTTGATAAATAAACTATTATTTGAATTGAATTTCCTTTAGGATGCAGTTCTATCATATGAATACATTGATATAATTCCCAACTCTGAGAAACCGATACTTTCGGAGATATAATTTGTCTGTTTGAACTAGAGCGCCAGAAAGCTCCTGTCCACAGGGCTTGAACCCATTTTTTATGTTTCTTTGAGACTGTTATAACAATAGAATAAAATTATACTTCAGACCAGTTAAATAATCCATAAAAGCGATTCCAAGGAAGAAGAAAAATGTTGATATTGACAAACCAAAAACTTCAAATGTCAAATGTTAAAAGGGAAAATATTAAATTAATGCGTAATTATAGCCAAAAAAAACGATGATCCCATATCCGTGTTATAGAGTTTGTAGGGATCTCAAATTCTGTAAGTTTGTGATGTTTATGTTTAAGATTATCAATTTTTATAATTGGAAAATACCTTTATAGTAGCGCTGAGGAGGGAATAAAATATTCCGATAGCTAGGCAAGAGAAAAAAGAGTTTTCTTTATTGAACCTGGTCGAGACCCTTAGGAAAGCGACTATATATATATATATATATATATATATATATATATATATATATATATATATATATATATATATATATATATATATATATATATATATATATATATATATATATATAATAGGGGGTTCTACGGCCTCGATTCCTGTCTCTCCATTTTTCCTCATCTATGGCTCTGTCTCTCATTGCTTCTCCTATTCCGTTCATCCATGATATAACTGGCCTTCCTTTCCTTCTTCTGTTAGTGGGTGTATAATTGAGAGCTCTTTTCGGCCATCTAGTGCTGTTCCTCCTCATTACTTGTTCGAGATATTCATTCCTGAAAACTCCTCTGAAAATTATATTATAACAATTGGAACTCGGCCAATATTCCTTTTCTGTTTTCACTGAAGATACTCTGAACCCAATTTCTACTTCAACTTACCAAATTATATATTTCCATTTTCATATGGATTATCCAAGGCCTTATAGGGTAAGGGTAATTATAATATCGTATAATTGGTCATTTTGCATTCAATCTTTGTTTGTAAGAACATAAATACGTTCGACATGTCTGTCGTAGTTAGATAAAATTACATGTATGCACAGTGATCACACATAGAACACAGAGAGATGGAATTCGCATTCTGTGAAATCATAGTACGATGTATTATTGAAATTTTGAAAAATCATATCTCCGAAAGTATTAACTTGTTAGATTTAAAAGTGATATGAATGGTTTCTTATGATGAAACTACATCTTTAAAAAAATGAATTCGAAATTTGTAATGTAGTTACTCCGAAACCATCCGGCTGATTTTGCCCAATAACGAGCTTAACCGAGATATTTGTTTCCCGAACCTACTCTGAAAATTTCAACTATCTAGCTCATTCCGTTCGAGAGTAATCGTGTTAATGGACGGCTGGACAGAATCGATTTCGACCTCGGAAAAAATGGAAAAATGATTGATACACAAATGTAGATCCATATTTCAGTATTTTTTTGCCAGCAACCTTATGAAAATACTGTATGTATATAGGAACATGTCTCACTACTTAAGGAAGTAAGAGGTGATATTAACCTCAGTGGTCACCGAACAGTAATTCCTTTTGATGATTCCTTTATGATCTTCTTTCCTATTGCCTCCATAAACTACATCAAAACAGTCTTGTATATATTCACAAATTCAAGAATCGAATTTTTGCTTTCCAAGAGAAAATAACAACTAGGATTTGACAATCTCTTATAGCTAGAAAAGATGACATTTATGAATAGTGATCACAGACAGATTCTGTGTTCGCATTCTGTGAATACATAGAACCTACGATGTATTATTGTAACTTTGAAACATCATATCTCCGAAATTATTAGCTTGTTAGAGTTGAAAATGATAACAATGGATTCTTATGATGAAACTACATCTTAAAAAAAAAATGAATTAGAAATTGGTAATGTTATTACTCCGAAACCATCCGGCTGATTTTGCCCAATAACGAGCGAAACCAGGATATTTGTTTCCCGAACCTACTCTGAAAATTTCAACTGTCTAGCTCATTCCGTTCGAGAGTAATCGTGTTAAAGGACGGCTGGACAGAATCGATTTCGACCATGGATTATTGATCAGTGAGACGAACCGAATCGTTTAAGACCATTTTCAGCGAAAAATTCGAAAATTACAGACATTTGGTCAAATTGATAAGCACTCTGTTCCGAGGAACAAGAGTGCCAAAAACTGATGATTCTTTGAACTACCAACTACTATGTTTGAAGGCATTATCGTGTTCCTACGCTTAAGACCATCCTGAAGTGGGTGCAGATCCTCTGTACTCGCGGATCATTGCAGTCTGGAGTACCACAAGGCGGAGAAAGAACTGTAAGAACTCCTGAAAATTTGGCTCGAGTTAGGACAGCTATGGAAACAAGTCCACGTCGATCGGCAGTGCAGCATGCTTGTGTGCTGAGGATGAGTGCTAGATCAGTACAAAGAAGTATTTTGCATTTTGATCTACAATTTCACCCATATAAAATGATGATTGTACTGAAACTGCAGCTAAATTATTATGTTCGGAGGCTCCAGTTTGCAGAAAGAGATTGCGGATGACATCGTCATACATAATGGGTTATGAAGCGCACATCCACTTATCGGGTTACGTAAATAAACAAAACTGTCGCTACTGGTCAGACATCAATCCAAGAGAACTCCATGAAAGGCCTCTTCACAGCTAGTAACTGACTGTTTGGTGTGCACTTGGGACTCTTGGGAGATTCGGAGTTATCGGCCCCTACTTTTTCCGAGAGAGAGGACGCACAGTAAGTGACCACACACAACGCTACCTCACATTGCTGCATGATTTTTTTCCTTCCTGAGTTGAGCAGGTGTGGTATCGACATTAGTAGAGTGTTTTTTCAGAAATAAGGCGCAACTTGTCACACCTCAAGAGAGTCAATGGCATTTTCCAGGAAAACTCATATCGTTACGAGGGGATATCGAGTGACTCCCACGATCGCCTGATCTTACGCCCTGCAATTTTTTCAGTGGGGGTACCTTGGCCTGCCTAGATATCAACAAATCATGATCCTTTGATGAACTTTTAGATGCTTTCACCCGAGAAATTCGAGCGATTCCTGCCAATATGTTGGAAGTTAGAAGGATGCTAGACAACTTCACAACTCGATTGCGGGAGTGTGTGGAAAATAATGGACATCACTTAGATATCATTATCTTTGTACATAATTTTTTAAGCCTTATCGCAGTTTCTACATACAGCTATTGTAGCGCATGAGTTAATATGTTGGACTAAGGGCCGGTATTATAAACATTTGTCGAAGTTAACTTTAACTTTATCGGTCGAGATAACTTTAGCCTTAAAATGTCTGTTTTATAGAAGTCCCATTTCTGTGGTCTGTGCGAATGTTCTGTGCTAATGGGAATAACTCGACATTTGAAATTTTTTCCCAGTCCCTTGAAAATTACTTGATAAATTGAAGTATATCAGTCAAAATTGGCCCCCTCGTTAATTTGAAGGAATGATACCTTGTTCTTGCGCGTTAACATTCAATATTTTGAAGTCCGGGCTCCTCCACTCGCTTATCATGCTCAGACAAGTCGTTTGTTTACATAAATGAAATACATATGAGTGAATATATTAAAATTAATTCAAGAAAGAACAAGTGTCTTTCTACCCTTTGCTTCTACGCCCTCAAACTAATAAAAGTGATGATTTCTTCGCAGCTCTCACCATTATCGAAAATTCATTGGACTTTTTTCAAAATGAAAATTGAAATAATACATAAATCGGAAATTTTGATCAAACTCTGTATTATTTGAATCATCAGAACACCCTCTCGATCACGTGAGCACTTATTAATGTCAAAAGTTAAATAATATTCATTCGTTTCAGTAGCTTTATTTTTAAATGAGCAAAAAAAAAGTGTTGGTTGTTCTCATAAGATCTATAAAAGAAAAATTTCGGGCATGGGAATTGAAATGAAATGATTACATTTTTGGCGCTCTAGTTCCTCGGAACTGAGTGCTTATCAATTTGCCCAAATGTCTGTAATTTTCGAATTTTTCGATGAAAATGCTCTTAAACGATTTGGTTCGACTCACTGATCAAGAATCCGTGGTCGGAATTCATTCTGTCCGGCCGGTCCGGCCGGCCGGCCGTAGGCACGATAACTCTCGAACGGAATGAGCTAGAGAGTTGAAATTTTCAGAGTAGGTTTGAGGGATAAATATCTCGGCTAAGTTCGTTATTGGGCAAAATCGGACAGATGGTTTCGGAGTAACAAAAAAAATTTTTTTTTTTACGAAACAAATTCCAAATTAAATTTTTTTTAATAAGAGGTTTTATCATAAGAATCCATTCATATCATTTTTAACTCTAACAAGCTAATACTTTCGGAGATATGATTTTTCAAAATTTCAATAATAAATCGTATTTCAACGTTGTCACAGAATGATATTATTCTATGTATGAATATGAATTGTCATAATGTCAAATGATGTTCCTGACAGATTATCTAATCAATCGAAGAATTGTGAGCGAAGTGAGAAAAATCTCAGTTGTTTGCTCCGAAATTAGTTTTTCTCAGAAAATTCTTACATTTCGGAACTGAACATGAAGTAAGAGATCTGAGAGTAGTGAGACTGCTTTTCATCCATAGACATAGATATAACTCTCGAACGGAATGAGGTAGGTAGTTGAAATTTTCAGAGTAGTTTAGGGAGATGAATATCTCGGTTAAGTTCGTTATTGGGCAAAATTGGCCAGATTTAATTTGATTTCTTTCATGGTGCTTTTCTCATTCTCATGATTGCTCATTTAATCTTGATAAATAAACTATTATTTGAATTGAATTTCCTTTAGGATGCAGTTCTATCATATGAATACATTGATATAATTCCCAACTCTGAGAAACCGATACTTTCGGAGATATAATTTGTCTGTTTGAACTAGAGCGCCAGAAAGCTCCTGTCCACAGGGCTTGAACCCATTTTTTATATATAATGTATTTATAAAGTTTGGAAGTATTCTTCAATCAATTATTGTCGCACCCCTTACGATTCTGATTGTGTGGCATATGTTGATTGAAATTTTCCAATTCTACAGCCACATTTTGATCAGGCTCTTCTTCCTTCATATTCACTGCGATATTATGAAGCACTGCAGTTGCGACGAATATTTCCCTCCTGTCAAAAATCCCCTGTGATTGAAGTGCAATTACCGCATGATTACAGCGAATATTTCCCTCTTGTCAAAAATCCCCTGTGATTGAAGTGCAATTACCGCATGATTACAGCGATAATTATCTATGTAGAAAGCGATAATTATCTTGTAGAAACTGATAATTGTCTTGTACACAGATACATATCTATGGATCAGTTCAAACGCGATTCCATTGTATGTCAGTTTGACAAGCAATGTCGAAGACGTTATTAAAAATGTCTCGTTTTGGTTTTGCTTCCTTACAAGCTATTGAAGAAGAAGTTTCGGAAATAGAACCAATCAATACAAAAAATAATAGAAAATACGTGTGGCGTCAGTTTATGGGCTTCTGTGAAGAGAAAAATTATATTTTGGATGGAAGAACACCAATTGATGTTTTGGCAAAAATATTAACAGAGTGGGCATTTAATATGCGTAAGCAAAATGGCGATGAGTACAAGGAATATACTGTTAAAACGATTTGGAACGTAACCGCTAAATTACTAATGGAAAAATATTTCACCGAAGAGGAAGGAAAGTGTAGTTTTTCTAAGGTACGATGAATTCCAAAATATGGTTCGTGTTTGCGACGAAAACACCCCGGATGGTTTGCAGAAGAAATTATTTTTTGTTTTTGCTTTTGAATTAGCTTGGCGTGGTGGAGAAGGCCACAAGTGCCTAATTTCGTACTTCAAAGAAGAAGAAAATAACGTTGGTGAAAAGACAGGAAGAATTATTTACGATCCCGTATTTACTAAGACGACCCAAGGAGGGGAAAAACCATGCGCTTCATCAAAATGGCTAGTAAAGAATAATATTAACGCTGATATGTGTCCGATCCGACTGTACAAAAAATTCCTAGAAAAGCGGGTTGAAATAAAAACAAAACGACTCTTTCTCACTGTAAATCCCGCTTGGAAGTTGAATAGAAAATGGTACAAAGACATTCCTGCTGGACGAAATACAGTGAGCAAATGGACTGTTGTACAAGCCAAAGCTTCTGTTTTGAATACGGAAAACATCAAGATAACAAATCATTCGTTACGAGCTACGGCTGTTTCCAATCTCGCAAAAAATGGGGTGGGGGAGCAACAACTCATAAAAATCACAGGTCACACAAATTCCAAATCAATAACACCATATCTTCAAATGGATGAAGATCACCATGAAGAAATCGTCAGAAGAATGCGTGCTAATGATGTACAACAGGCACAGCTTTCCCAAACATAGCCGATAGCAGCATTGTCTAATCAGAACACTTATAATAATTGTGTTTTTAACTGCAGCTCCTGCAACTTTTGATTTCGTTTCCAAATAAATAATATTTCGTTCTAAATAAATAAAGTTTCGATATATTTTTACGCATGCTTTCATATTATAGGAATAAAATACATTGGATCTCTTCATTTTTCAGTTACCTAATATAATATGTTGATAACGAGGTAGAAATTCATTGATTGGTAACGTCAGTTTGACAAGTTAACTGTTCATTCGGGAAATATTCCCCCGAATTACACTCGTTTATCAAAATGAACCGGATAATTTCGCATTCCAGCGTATTGTCATTGAAAAACTGCATTCGGTCATTTTCATTTTTGGAGAAAGAGCCCTCCACCTTCGGTGTCGGGCTCTTTCCCAAAAAATGTAAATAAACTCATGCAGTTTTTTGACAACACGCTGTCATGCAAAATTATCGGTAATTTTGATGCACTTGTGCAATTACTTCCGATAACAGTCATGTTGTTTCTCTCTTTAATCGAATTGTCAATTGCAGTATGGGAAATCTTCTTTTCCATACACCGTACAGCCTTTCTACAACATTTCTAGTTCTTATTTGAGATTCATTGTAGAGTCTCTGGGGTTGATTTTGTGGGTTTTCTAGAGGAATCACCATATACACGGACAATGCATATCCTGAATCGCTCATCAAAAAACTATTACCAAAGGTGCCTTCTTCAAATCGTGCCTTGAGTCTAGAATGCGAAAATATTATATTGTCATGTGTGGCTCCCGTGCTACGTTATCTCTAATGCGTAAATGACTATCAGCAACGGTTTGGACATTATATGAGGAGTATCCTCTTCTGTTCCGATAATTTTCAGCTTCATTTCCCACTAAAAGTTATATAATTGTATAAATCACTTGAGTACAGTCTAAAAATAATTATAATTTACACTAGATATTAAAATAGATGCTAGAAATACAAACTTATTAGGTACTTGGTCTTTGTAAATTTGCTTCAATGTGACCCATTAACACTAGTACAGACTCTTTTGATGATCCAAATCTGCTTTTAAATTCCGTTTCGTTCCATGGTGAAATGGTCTAAACGATTTCTAAATACCCTTTCTCGCCTAGAGCCTTCAACAATATTCAAAGCATCTTCTTCATCGTCAGTTAAAAGTTCCTCAAAAATAAATTGGATATCGCTGCGGAAAATCAAACAATAAAATTAGGGTTATTTCAAATACTCAGGTTATATGCCATATTATTATTTACATATGAACTGTCGAAAATCACCATTTTCTACAAAGTTAACTTCAACCCATACCCCATCCACCCAATAAAGTTAACTCGTAAAATGGGAAGATAACTTTGACGGTGACGTCATTCCACAAGTTAACTTCAAGATATCTGTCAAAATAGTTTTATAATACCGGCCCTAATAAGCTGAAGGTACCGGGAACACTTCCCATATCCGTAACTTTTCTTTTCCGTTTTTTCGCCGTTCTAGGGAACGGCGGACTATCATTTTGTGCAAACGCCGGCCGGCCGTTGGCACGATAATTTTCGAACGAAAAGAGATAGCGACTTGAAATTTTCAGGGTAGGTTGTGCATCCAAATGTAACGGACAAGTTCGTTAATGGTTAACGGTTTCCGAGTACCCACACATATTGTTTTGGACCAATACAAAACCTCTGTAATTGAAACTTAGGTATTAGCTGTAGAATGGCAAAGAAATATTTGTGTGTAATTTCGTAAGGATCGTGTATCTAGAAAATTTAAAAAAATATATTCAATACGCGTATAAAAATATTACATATTACAGAAACTATCCGTCTGATATTGTTGAAATTTTGCAAGAGCCCTCAAATCATAATTCTTAAGCCGAGTTTTGAGGATGATCGAATTTATATGGTAGGACTTATAGAGTAAATACTGAAAACGGAGAATCATTGGCTGAGTTCACTTTCTGACAAAGGACGTTTAGAATTTTACTTAGGGAAAATGTGGGGACGTCTCGGGAGAAAAAGGTGGAAATAGAGCGGATTTTGTGGTTATGGGGGGAAAGGATATGGTTGAAATTGCCGATAAAGCTATAGTGGTGGTCTTTGGAAAAAATTTTGGGTGATGATGCAATGCCCTTAGATAATCCATATGATGATGCATTATATACTTCGGTGAATTAATCAAATTGGATTCAGAATATCTCCAGTAAAAACAAAAGTGGAATATTGGCTAAGTTTCAATTGATATTAATTTTCAGAGTAGATTTGAGGAATGAATATCTGGGATGAGTTCATTATAGGGTAGAATCGGTCTGGTGGTTAAGGATTAACAATTTTTGGCATTCTTGTTTGAATTTAATTTCCTTTATGAGGTAGTTCTATCATAAAAATCCATTGATATCATTCCCATCTCGACTACGGCAGCAACTAAATCGTGATTGAATTGTTGCAAGTGCGTGCAGGTTCATTTATGTACGTTTGTGACAATCGCGTCGCTTCAAAAATGGGACTGGTTGCTTCTGTTTAGTCGTGGCGATTATTTGGTCGTATATGCGCGCATTGTTATTTAACAGTATGTATTCGATTTTTGCGACTAAACGATCGCACGACAGAAAATCGCATATGCGTGCCTAGTCTGTTTGACTCATTTCAATCTGGGACAATCGCGTCGCTTCAAAAATGGGACTGGTTGCATCTGTTTAGTCGCGGTGATTATTTGGTCGTATATGCGCGCATTCGTATTCAACAGTATGTGTTTCATTTTTGCGACTAAACGATGGCGAGATAGAAAATCGCATGTGCGCGCCTAGCCTTTGTGGCATATTCAAACATGGAAAAACATTAAACAGACTACTGATCATGAAAGGGACAGTTATCTTCCTACTTACAGCCGCTCGTTGTGCCCCTCCCATAATTAGCACTCATAAATTACAATATAAGAATCAGACTAGGCGCGCACATGCGATTTTCTGTCGTGCGATCGTTTAGTCGCAAAAATGGAACACATATACTCTATTCACATTTATAAAGTCTCCCGGTTGGCCATGAAATTTTGACACATTTCCTAGTGTATATTTTGAAAATGTTAGGTTATGCTCGTTTGCCTGTCAGATAACTACGCAACGTTGTCCTCTCTACATAGAAGTCGTAGTAATTACGTATTTTACATAATGTGAATTTTCATGGGAAAAATAATGAAATTGAGAAGATATTAGTGAATTTCACAATTCCAAAGACCTGGCGACTGTTGAAGAACATTTTTCATCTGTTGTTACTATGGAAATATTTCACGTAGGTATATAAACTGATTGAAAAACTCATTTATGCTATTTTCTTGTACGGAAATCAAGAATCAAGCGTTGAAATTCTAATGAAAAATAATGGATAAAGTAGTCCGTTACTTCGTGATAGTTCATTTGAAAAAAGAATAGAAGTACCTGAATAACCCGGCAGGAAAACTTCTAAGCGAACGGACGTACCTATGGAATTCCCCACTTTTCGAAATTGTCAAGATATAAGCCTACAGAAGGCATTTAAATACCTTGTTGCATTAACTTGAAATACACCAGTTTCAAAATGTAGTAGTACTACGAAACGCGAGTCACTGTTAAACCTTAATAAAATATAGTGATAGGATAGGAAACTAAGTAATTTCTTTGGAGAGTTCAACATGTCCTAAGACAGAATGGAGTTTTCTTATTGCAGATTATTCGAAGATAATGATCAGTGATAATATCTTGTCTGAGAAGGATGATTATGTTGATTGTTTAGAGTAGAATTTGGCAACGTCTCAGAGAATTGTTTTGACATTGACGATATTTCAGAAGTGCCAACCTGTCTTTGTTTTAGTTGCAAAAACGTGATTGACCTAAATCATGGCCAACCGGGAGACTTTATAAAAGGAATGGAGTATACTCTTAACTACGAGTGCGCAAACGGACATGAATGATCCTGCCTGCACAATTCAGTCGCGATTTAGTTACTGCCGAGCTTTCTTTGTATGACAGTTAAATATTATTTGGCACTTTATAATATAAAAATATGTCCAACAACGAATCTCCCGCTGAGGATGACCTCTTAAATAGTGTTTCAGACACAGACAAAATAATTGCAGAAGTGGAAAAGACCTGCTCTTTAAAATAAGCGATTGAAAGAGTACAGCGACCGGAATCGAAAAGAAAAATTGGTTCAAGCCCTATGGACAGGAGCTTTTGAAGTATTGGTTTCTCAGAGTTTGGAATTATATCAATGGATTCCTAGTATAAAAATGCATCATGAAAGAAATTAAATTTAAAGAAAGTGTCGTTTAAAAAAATTGCTTCAAAAATTATCTTATAAAAAAAAGAGCAATCAATAATGCTTCAATGCCTTAATGCTTCAAAAATTGTCATTAAATTCATTTATCAAGATTAAATGAGCAATCTGCAATGATTCAACCTCGTGGAATGAGTTGTTGCAACTTACACTCGGTGCATAGTTTTCACAACTCGAAATACCTAAGGAAAGTATCATCGAAATGTCTAGAGCAAGGCTGGAGACAATCATAGCAGATTGTCCATTTATTCCTCATATTTGAGTAGGTAGTGGATTACGAATAAATTATTTTAATTGTTCAAAATATATTAATAAAATACTATCCTCTTTTCATAATTCAAAATTCAATAGTTCATACCACTAACACATTCTTTTCTGTATTACCAACCTTATCTCAAGAAAAAAATGATTGATACACAAATGTAGATCCATATTTCAGTATTTTTTTGCTAGCAACATTATGAAAATACTGTATATAGGAACATGTGCCACTACTTAAGGAAGTAAAAGGTAATATTAACCTCAGTGGTCAACGAACAGTAATTTCTTTTGATGATCCCATTAAGATCTTCTTTCTTATTGCCTCCATAAACTACATCAAAACAGTCTTGTATATATTCACAAATTCCATAATCAAATTTTTTCTTTCCAAAAGAAAATAACAACTATGATTTGACGATCTCCCATAGCTAGAAAAGATGACATTTATGAATAGTGAGCACTGACAGATTCTGTCTTCACATTCTGTGAATACATAGAACTTACGATGTATTATTGAAACTTTGAAACATCATATCTCCGAAAGTATCACCTTGTTAGAGTTGAAAATGATAACAATGGATTCTTATGATGAAACTGCATCAACAAAATTGAATTCAAAAGTTGTAGTGTAAAAAAAAATATTTTTTTTCGTTACTCCGAAACTATTAGACCGATTTTGCCCAATAAAAACGTAACCGAGATATTTATCCCTCAAACCTACTCTGAAAATTTCAACTGTCTAGCTCATTCCGTTCGAGAGTTATCGTGTTAACGGCCGGACGGCCGGACAGAATAGATTTCGACCACGGATTCTTGATCAGTGAGTTGAACCAAATCGTTTAAGACCATTTTCATCCAAAAATTCGAAAATTACAGATATTTGGGCAAATTGATAAGCACTGTGTTCTGAGGAACAAGAGCGCCAAAAACTATGGGGAGGTATGAATTTTGTGAAATTGTCCTCTTAATAGCCTTTGACTGACCACTGGATGCACCTAATACTGCTTTTTGCGCCGTTTCCTTGATTTGGCTCGTAATAGTAGAGCCACCACACAAGCGGTTTCAGTAAAATCGATTTTGTTACTGAATATAGTTTCGATTGATTTGTTGCAAGTGCGCGCATCGAACATTTTGAAATTGATTTCTTTGCGATTGCGATTATTTAGTCGCACGACAAGAAATCGCATGTGCGCGCCTAGCCTTAAACCGACAATCAACAAGTACAATTTACAGGCATGTCGTTCTTGTATCTGTTAATATCAATGGTGCATTGCTGGATTTGATATTTGTATCACACGATAATGTCCAGGTAGTGAGATCGAATGATGAGTTGGTTCGAACCGATCCTCACCATCCAGCCTTAAGCTTCGACATCGAATTATCGGAAATTATTGAAACCGATCAGAATAACTCTGTATCTCTATATACAGGGTGTCTACTTTAAAAAGGGCCAAACTTCAAGGGGAGATTACTCAAGTAATTTGCAACAAAAAATGTCGTATAATACATGGTCCAAATCCTGACGGTTATTCTTCAATTTAACATTTCTTGATTTCACGAAATATTTCAAATTTTTCCATAAAATCAATTATAATTCAATTATCCAAGTAGCCACCTGAAATTCGATTACATGTCTGGAAAGGGCATTAAATTTGCTCAAAGACAAAAATTTCAGTGTGCCAAAAAAATCATTTGTGCGGGTGTGGTAAGAAGATGAATATCACGATTCTTAAGTGACCAAAATCAGTCATATTTTTCCAATGGTTTTATCGATGTAAAATTATTTATTAAGGACACGTTTTCTTTTCAGCAAAAACTACCTCATTCAATGTACTTTAAAATGACATAACAACTTTTGCGCTAACTGCTTTTCTTCTGACATAATATCATGGCTAACAAGATTACAACGAAAAAGTCGAAAAATTCCAAACCAAAATTTGCTCAGTTTTGAAGCTCTTTATGATTGAATATCGAAGTTATTCTCATGAGAATTATGAATTCAGGTATCTGTCAAAAAAGAGTAATTTGAAAAATAAACTGATTTTTAGTAAAACAGATTTCATGAAAAAATGTTAAGAAAACATACCACATACTAATAAACACACTACATACTATTTATAACAATTGTTCGAAATGTCTACCGCCTTGTTCGATACATTTTACAGATCACTTTCGAACTGAATCCACAACTCTACGAAGTTCACAATGTTTTTGACGAATTTCTGCACAACACATATGTATCCTTTCGATCAAATCCTCTCGAGTCTGAACGCGAATTTGATACACTTTTTCTTTTAAAGTGTTCCCGATTTAGTAAAAGTTGCTTCATCAGTCCATAATTTTCTATCGCTCCCCCACTCTTCCAACTTATTCAGGTACCACCTACAAAATGTTAGTCTCACCTCAGTATATACAACTAACAGATCCTGCACCTTCTTCAAATGGTATGGATGAAACTTATTGTTTTTAGTACTCTGTGTACAGTAGAATTTTGTATCCTCAATCTACATCCAACTCGACGAGTACTTGTTGTGGGGTCCCTTCGAATACTCAGAAATATTAAGTGATAAAAACTGTCTGATTTCAAATATGTACAATGTTCACTTTGATATTCAATCACAAGGAGCTTCAAGAAAGCAAATTGAGGTTTGGAATTTTTAGACTTTTTTGTTGTTAACTTGTTAGCCATGATATTATGGCAGAAGAAAAGCAGTTAGCGCAAAAGTTGATATGTCATTTTAAAGTACATTAAATGAGGTAGTTTTTGCTGAAAAGAAAACGTGTCCTTAATAAATAATTTTTCATCGATAAAATCCATTGGAAAAATATGACTGATTTTGGTCACTTAAGAATTGTGATATTCATCTTCTTACCACACCCGCAAAAATGATTTTTTTGGCACACTGAAATTTTTGTCTTTTAGCAAATTTAATGCCCTTTTCAGATATGTAATCGAATTTCAGGTGGCTACTTGGATAACTGAATTGTAATTGATTTTATGGAAAAATTTGAAATATTTCGTGAAATCAAGAAATGTTAAATTGAAGAATAACCGTCAGGATTTGGACCATGTGTTATATGACATTTTTTGTTGCAAATCTCTTGAATAATTTCCCTTTGAAGTTTGGCCCTTTTTAAAGTATACACCCTGTATATATTTCAAAATTGCAAATGCTGATGCAATTATCGCGCGTTTTGATAAGGTTAACTACACTGATTGTAAATATCTCTTAGGAAAATAAGAATTCATTGCAAACCTGCATTATTAAGATCGAGGGAAACTTTTTTTATAATATTCACCCCACTTATTACACAGTGCGCTTCAAAATTATGGAACAAATTCATTTTCCCAGGAGAAAAAATTTGGTAACAAAATCCTGAAACAGATCAATTTTTGTTTCACTTTTACCATTTTTTACAATTTTTATGCATTTTTGAAGGAATTTTGTTGCACCCTGTGCCATTCCCATCAACCCTCTAAATTTTTTGAATAGGCAGAGTGGGTCATGTGGTACTTTTTTGGCAAGGTCTATGTATCTTTTTTACAGGCGTGCAGACATTTTCGAGAAATAAAATTTCTTTTTTGAAAAATTGCTAGTTCAAAGAAGTTCTCAGTATGTGCACTTTGTCTTGACTCATTTACTTTGAGACGATGGTACTTGATGAACTTTGTCACCGAATGAAAGTCGACCCTTACAGTTTTGTTCATGCACAACTTTCAACCCCTTTCAACCCCCTCAATTTTTTTTTCTCCATTAAAGGGTTCGTAGGGGTTGAAAGTTGTGCATAAACAAAACTTTAATGGTCGACTCTCATTCGGTGACAAATTTCATCAGGTATCATCGTCCCAAGGTAAATGAGCCATGACAAAGTGCCCATTCTGAGAACCTCTTTGAACTATTTTCAAAAAAGAAAAATTTTTTCTTGAAAATTTCTGCACGCCTGTAAAGTAGATACAAAGGCCTCTCCAAAAAAGTACCACATGACCCACTTCCCTATTCAAAAAATTTAGAGGGTTGATGGTGATGGCACAGGGTGCAACAAATATCCTTCAAAAATGCATGAAAATTTGGTAAAAGTGAAACAAAAATTGACCTCTTTCAGTATTTTGTTGCCAAATATTTTTCTCCGAAAAAAAATTTTGACGCGCACTGTACAATGAATAATCCACTCGATAGAGCACAGCGGTCAGCAAATGGTTGTGAGTTAGATTTATTTTCATTATCAATTTTTTCACTCAAACTCTTCTTTGAATCGGAGATCTTAAGTCGCTAATTGATCATTGATAATGCTTTTTTCTATTATATATTTTTCAACTTTTTATCTTGCTTTTTATAATTGTATATTATTACTGATTCATTGTTGTTTTTGACTTACGAATTGTTTTCTTTGGGATGTTCTTATAAACAAATAAATAAATATCTAGTCGATTTAAAACAATGGTGACCATCTAACAATACCTAACTTATCAATTTAGTGCAATCCACAAAGCATTTATAATGAGATTTTACTTTTGCATACAATTACATGCACTCCCACGCCATCGCCATCTTAAAAATGACATGAGCGTGAAGTGAGGTGAAAATAGATGTGCCTTAGGGTTGCCACCTAACAAGAATACCGTCACCTCCAGTCGATTCTCATTTTCTCAATGAAAAATTATATACGATTTACACTTATGTATTCAATATTGTGACGCGTTTCGTCGACACAGCGACTTCATCAGACTACATCAAACGCGTCACAATATTGAATAAATAAGTGTAAATCGTATATAATGTAGTCTGATGAAGTCGCTGTGTCGACGAAACGCGTCACAATATTGAATAAATAAGTGTAAATCGTATATAATTTTTCATTGAGTTAATATGGATTTGCATCAAGTAAAAGCCACAAGCATTAAAAAAAAAATAAAAAAAAAAAAAATTAGATTCTCATTTTACCGGATATTTGAATTGTCCCTTTCATTACCTTTTCCTTTGATGTCTCTTCTTTCTTAATAAGGGACAGATAACAAGCAGTTATCTGCTACGACTCCGTTCGTTCTAATAAGCAATAACAAACTGAATCGTCAATAGTAATTGAGTGCTGCACGAATACAGCCTCGTTTCATCCATTCCTTTTATTTAAATAAGTAAGTCATCACATTGCTGAAAATTCGGTGCCCTCACTAGAAGTCGTATAATATTGTAATATTGCCAGCTCATTGAAATCAAAATATTAGTAATGTGTAAAGAATATTACAATAAGAGGAGCTTAATATATCTTTAGTCAGAATCACGTATAGAAAGGATGTTTTATTCTCATTGGGTGGTTATAATTGCGTGACCCGCGATTGTCGTTTGAGATGTCCAAAAGATCGTTAGTTTCTTATTGTGCTGATCCTGATCATGCAAGGTGCATGTATGTCGTGGACGAGTACAGAGTTCAGTTGAAGTATTCGAATTTTTTCTTGAGCATTTTGAGATGAGAATATATTGTTTTTTCATATATATGTTATTTAAAAATTTCTTCCTATTTGAAAGCATATAAAATATTAATTCTAGTATAAAAAACAAAAAAAACCCTATAGGAGTAGTTGTCTATCGAAAAAAAATATTTTAGTCTTTTTAACACTGAGGTATGAAGGAAAATTAATTGCAATTGTCTTTTTTTGAGATACTTATAAAGACATAACCTAACCACAGCATTCTTATATTATCTTCTTCTCTTTCGAGCCAAATTGATTTTTGGACAATTTGAACTATCAACGCCTCTCAAAACAGAGAATTGGTTATAACCCCAAATTCTTGACTTATGTATGTATATGTAAATGTAAGGTTTATGACGAGTTATGTGATAATAATGTGTGCCATATTCTATCACTACATAATGTCTTAAATTCATACTTCGTGAATTTATTGTGATTTTTCTAGATTCAGATAAGACCACATACCTGTACGATAATATATGTATAAGGTGTCGCATATTGAGAACTTAGCTACCTACGTAAGTAGTTAATTGATTTTTTTTTGTGATATTAGAATTCTATATTATTGTTTTTTTTTCAATGTTTATATGTCCACCAAAAGTATTTCAAAATCTTTTGAAATATACATCTATAAATAAAACTGCTGTATTTCTTAAGCCTAATCGAAAAATTAAATTCGGTGATTCAATGAGATCATTTCATTCTTTTATGGAAATGCGAATGAAATGATGGAATTTTTTTGGTACTATGGAAATCAACATTAGCGGTAACATTATATTAATGTTGTTAATATTTGGTTTTGTGAAACCATCCCATAGAAGGAGCATAATAATGAGTATCTTACTATATTATCTTCACATACTTTTTATAAAGGGGTAACGATATCGTAATTAAACTAACACATTCTATTCATATGGCAGCGATATTCAGTTTTATTAAACAGTTTCATTGTTCTTATGAAATCGAAATCCATTTTTCCTTTGAACACTCCTATTGAATCCATGAGAAACATTCATTACCACTATTAAAATATACTATTTTGTTTATAATGAAACTTAGTCCATTAGGTGAATGCTTCGAATCATTGTCGCCTATTTATTAGGAGTAGATCATTGCTCTTACGGTTTTTCCTATTGTGGTAATGAGAATTTTTGCTCAGTGAACCAATTTAAAATAACATTGTTGGTGATGAGCACAAAATATGGAACTCATATCACTGTAAACTATAATTTTATATTTAGGTAAACCATATTGTGGGGTATCCGATTCACCCCCATGTAAATGTTCTGCAATTTTGCGTGTTTTCGAGTTTAAATTTTTTAATGGGTTTTTGATCATTTTCGATTGGATCGGAATTTTTGGCGCTTTCCTCGGAACAGAGTGCTTATCAATTTGCCCAAATGTCTGTAATTTTCTATTTTTCGATGAAAATGGTCTCAAACGATTTGGTTCGACTCAATGATCAAGAATCCGTGGTCGAAATCGATTCTGTCCGGCCGTCCGTCCGTTAACACGATAACTCTCGAACAAGGGAGTTTGAGGATCCAAATTTGCAGGTTTGGCACGTAAATATCTCGGACGAGTTCGTTAACGGGCGAAATCCACCAAGCGGTATCGCAGTTATGGCCGTTTTTAGTAAAATATTTTTATGAATATATCCGAAACCGATCAATCTATATATCTGGAATTTAGCATCAAATTGTAGAATAATGACCTTTATATGCGTGCGAAGTTTTGTATTGATCGGGTTGCCGTAAAGTGTAAAAAAAATTTTTTTTTTATTTATAAATTTTGTTTCTACAATAACTCTCGAACAGAATGAGCTAGGCAGTTGAAATTTTCAGAGTATGTTCGGGAGATGAATATCTCGGTTAAATTTGTTATTGGGCAAAAAAGGCCAGATGGTTTCGCAGTAACGAAAAAAAAAATTATTTTTTTTATACTTACTAATTTCAGATTCAATTTTTTTCAAGATGCAGTTTCACCATAAAAAATTCGTTGATATCATTTTTAACTCTAACAAGCCAATACTTTTCGGAGATTTTATTCTTCGAAATATCAATAATGAATCGTACTTCTATTTTTTCACAGAATGCTATAATTATTCTATCTATGAATTATTATATGATCTGTGTTCATACTCGTACATGTCATCCTGTTCTATAAGAGAGAGTCAAATTCATTCCAGCTATTTTAATTTGATTTCTTTCCTGATGCAGTTCTCATTCTCAGATTGCTCAGATCTTGATAAATGAACTATTATTTGAATTGAATTTCCTTTATGATGCAGTTCTATCATAAGAATACATTGAATACATTCAATTATGACGTATTTGCCCTATATCGCCCTCCATCAACAGATAAAAATAAATTTTTAGATGATTTGTCCGAGATCCTAGGAGAGCACATAAGTGAAAACACTACCACTATTTTTACGGGTGACATCAATTTTGACATTCGGGATCTACAATGTCCAGATACAAACCAATATTTAAATATTATGCATCAATATAATTTTACTAACTACCATGATCTTCCGATTAGAGGTCGTTCATGTCTCCATCACATCTTTGTGAAGACAGTACAGACTAATTATAGCAGAATTGATTTCAAGGTAGGTACTTGAATATCATATCACAGACCATTTTCCGGTGTTCTTAAGGATCTTTCTAGATAATTCTGAAGTTATAAAAGACGATGAAATAGAACAAGTAAAATTAACGAATACTAGAGTTGATCATGAAAAATTGCGATCTTGTCTTCTAACTCATAATTGGGAAGACTTGCTTAGAAGCGAATCAGTTGATCAAGCTAGGGAAATTTTTCTGAATACTCTCGATAAATATATTAAGGAATCAACTCATACAAAAACATATCGATTAAAAGAAAGTATAAATCGCTAAAACCATGGATGACACCGGGTCTGATGGTATCGGTTAGAAAACGTGAAAGACTATACCTTGAATATAAAAAAGATTTGAATGATCTGGAGCTCAAAGAAAATCTCCGAAAGTACAGGAATACTTCAAATAATTTAATTAGAAGTGCTAAACTTCATTATTATCGAAATAGAATAGATGAAAGCTCTGGGAATATGGGAAAGGTATGGAAGGTTGTGAACGAAGCAACGGGTAGAAAGGTTAAAGAACGTACAAATATAACAAAAATTGAAATAAACGAGCGTGAAATTACTGACAATCATGAAATCGCGAATCATTTGAATTCCTATTTCTGCAATATCGGTGCAGAACTGGCTGAGAAACTGAGGGCCCAAACTTCTAGATTCTCACAAGACACGAGGAATCCAAAGATTAAAAATTCAATGTTTCTATTACCAATAACAGAAAAAGAGATAATCAGTCAAATTGTTATGCTGAAAAATAATGCAACTCCGGGGCCCGACTCAGTGCGAGCGAGTACTATAAAATAAATCGTTACAGAAATTTAGAGACCGCACGAATATGTTTTCAATCTGTCAATTCAAACGGGTAAATTTCCAACAGCATTCAAAAGAAGTATAATCTCACCAATTTATAAAGCTGGTAGTAGGAACGATGTCGGAAACTACCGTCCTATAGCCATTATAAGTAATCTAGCGAAAATATTTGAAAAGTGCCTCAAAACTAGACTTACTGATTTTTTGAACAGAATTAATTTACTTGCAGATAACCAGTACGCTTTCAGACCTGGACGAAGTACTGGTGATGCCATATTTGAGGTTACTAAAGCTATATATGAGTCTATTGATAATGAAAAAAAGGTGATTGGTGTATTCTTAGACCTACAGAAAGCATTTGACACGGTTTCCCATAAAATTTTGCTAGAGAAGTTAGAAAATTCTGGTGTCGGAGGGAAAGTTGCTAGTCTCTTTGAGTCTTATCTCAAGGGTCGTACCCAAATTGTAGTGGTAAATGGAGTGAGTAGTAATGAGCAATTGATTAATTATGGAGTTCCGCAGGGTACGGTTTTGGGGCCATTACTGTTCAATGTCTATCTGAATGACCTGCTTGGCGTTCAACAGAATTCAAATTTTAGGATCTTTGTCTATGCTGACGACACGGTTTTCTTATTTATGGATGATACGTGGGAGGCGGTATTCAGGCGGGCCGAGGAGGGCTTGAATTTCGTAGTATCAGAAATGAGAAAATTATTACTAACAATGAATCTACAAAAAACAAAATTTATAACTTTCGCGCTGACGGAGGCTGCTTGTTTGAACTTGAGGAGATTTATAGTTGTTCACGATAGAGACCATTGCGCCGAAGGCTGTGACTGCGAGTCATTCATTGAGAAGACTGATACCATAAAATATTTGGGAATACATGTTGACCATCTTCTTCGATGGAACGAACATATAAAATATTTGTTGAGAATAATCCGCTGTTCGATACCCAAATTCAAATTATTGGTAAATATATTGCCTCGCAAGATTCTGTTCATGGTTTATTACGCCCTCGTTCAGTCCTTGTTGGAGTATGGAATTGTTGGGTGGGGTGCGGCATATATGTCTCAACTTGATAATTTAGAAATTTTGCAAAAGTTAATTTTGAAAATAATAATGAAGAGGGATCGCTTATATGCGTCTACGCTGCTTTTCTGGGAGGCTCGGGTTTTCACTCTGAAACAATTATTCTACAAAAGTGCTCTTATAATGATATTTAAAAATGCTTCTCGACTCGAGGTATATGAACATTCTTATTCAACCAGAAGTCAATTGAGGGCACAACTGCAGATGCCACACTCACGCAAAACTCTCGCGCAGATGCATGCGCATTGTATTGGCATTCGTTTGTACAATACTATGCCAGAGGAGGCGAAACGCGCGAATAGCCTTAACTACTTCATAAAAAATATAAGAAGCTTTATTTTTTCACTTAGCTCATCATCGGTCCCTCTCTGTTGGAAAAGGAATTTTTGAGGGGTAAAAATGATTGATGAAAATAATGTTGGAAAAAAAATAATTAAAAAAAAGGAAAAAAACAACAGAAGATAAGTGTACAGAATACCAATGTTGAATTAAAAATCGAATAGCTCATGTATAAGTTTATATAAATTAAATATTTACTACCTCCTTAAACTGCCAGGCACAAACCCTAGGTTTAATTGGCATTTTCTCTGAATTAAAAAAAAAATAACTTTATGTATATCATTTGTATTTTCTAGAGTAAATAAAATTGAATTGAATTGAATTGAATATCATTCCCAACTCTACGGAACCAATGCTTTCGGAGATATGATGTGTCAAAGTTTGAACAAGAGCGCCAAAGCTCCTGTCCACAGGGCTTGATCCAATTCTTTATTTTCCTTTTCAGGAGATTGTTTTGGGAGTATTTTTTTTATCCACTCGAGAGGAAAAACCTTTTATAGACCTGCCCAGAGAGGGTCCGCTTCTCTCAGGAGTGTGAGACTACAGATGTTGATTGGTTACTCACTTAAAAACCTCTCGCACGTTCCTTGGAGTAGTCTTCGTCCTGCTCTTACAGCGTCTCTTGAAAAAAGACATGAGCTGCAAGCGGCCTCCATAGTTGATGGGACCTGATGACTCGAAGTGTTCCGATCAACACCGCTTTCTGCATTCTGTGCGCCAAATCATCGGCCAGAGATTTGCAGGCCGGAATAATCTTCAGTTCGGTCACGTAGTTCTCTCTCATTCCGCCTAGGCATCCTATGATTAGTACGACCATTCTAACCTTATGCCCTGGATATAGGATCCCCAGTTCGAACATTAAATCCTTGTATTTCTTCCTCTTCTATTCTTCTTTCATCACCACATTATTTTCTGCGGGAGAGCGAATTCGACTACAAACAATTCCTTGAGTTCCTTTGTCCAGCAGAAGTATATCTGGCTTTATGTCGTGGATCTGCCGAGTTGTTGGAATCGAAAAGTTCCAGTAGATGCGAGCTCTTTCATTTTCAACAACTGTTTCAATCTTCAGAGGCACATATGGTAGCACTGGTTCCTTGTCGATACCATAAACCTCTCTCAGATTGAAGTAGAGAATTCGGAGTGTGGCATTGTGTCTTTCCACATATCCTGATAGAGCATGGACTCTGCAAACAGACAGAATGTGCATAATAGTTTATTGCTGGCTGTGGCATGATCTGCACGTTGTTGAGGTGTCCACTTTCATGATGTTCTTTTTATACCATCTAGTAGTTGTAATCCCATCTTGACAACCTATAACAAATCCCTCCGTTTCCGACTTGAGTCCAGCGGACTCAAGTCGGATTCCTGAAGTATATGGAGTGCAGGTGTTTACTCATGTAATCTTCGAGTAGTTTCTTTAGTTGTGCCTGCCTTATCTCTATGTCAACTCTTCTTTGGTCTGTTGGCGAGATAGCTGTTCCTGCTAGCTCATGATCGATGGATATGCCGGTTATACAGAGCTTCTCCAAAGCTCTTTGACCAGCCCTAAATAGGAAAGCTCCTTGATTCCTGATTTCATGCTGAGCCACCATTTTCAGAAGCGGTTATTTGCTTCTCAATACCCTTATTGCCATTCCCAACGTTTGTTGATGGATTTGGTATTCCAAACTTTGCAAACTTCTGCCTGCCTGAGTTCGTGGAAGGTACATTCATTGAATCGAGCAGTTGGTATGCAGGCTATGATTTATGTTCATCACTTTACGAGTGGTTCTGTCTAGCTCGAAATTTTTCATTTACTGTCCAGTTAACTATCCCGAATGAGTAGGTGATTATCGGTACTGCCAAGCTGTTCGTAGCAGATACTTTATTTTCCCGGACAGCTGTGATTTCCATATATCTCGGATCTTCTTTTTGTAGCTAGCTGTTAAGGCATCCTTGATTTGGGTTTTCTCCGGTGCACCTCGTTGTTTCATCCCAAGGAATTTGTATGTTTCTGCTTCTTCGAGGTGTCGAATGCTTATTCCCCCTTCTAGGTCGATGTCTTCTCCTGCTTCCTCAGTTCTTCCTCTGCTTAGATGAAGAACAGCACATTTGTCCAAACCGAATGATATTCCTATGGCTGAGGTGTATTTGGCAACGATATTCAGTAGTTGTTGTAGTGCTGCCTTGGAAGGAGCGTACAGTTTTAAGTCGTCCATGTAGAGGAGATGTGAGATCAGATGTTCTCTTCTGCCTGGTGGCCCGGCCTTGAACCATATTCTGCTTGCCCGCAACTCAGTTGTTAATGGTATAAGTGTTATGCAGAACAATAACGGCCTTAGCGGGTCTCCTTGAAATACGCCTCGCCAGTATCTCACCCATCCAGTATAAGCGGTCCGACCTTCGGATCGAATGGCGAACTTAGTTTTCCATAACGCCATGATGTTTACCATCGCATGGACGATGTTAGGGTGGACTTTGAGCATCTCTAGCAGCCGTACTATCAAGCTGTGTGCCGATGTGTCAAATGCTTTCGCGTAAGTTAACCATGATGTATGTAGGTCGCGCTTGTAGTGTTTCGCATCTTGACAAATGCTTTTGTCTATACTGTACTCCTTTCCTTGCTCCTCTTTGTTATTCAACGGTTTTTTTCTGGGTTTTCTCTCCCAACTCTGAAAAATATCTATAAAATAAATTAATTTTTATTTTATAGATAATTTTTATTTTATAGATATTTTTCAGAGTTTGGGAGAGAAAACCCAGAAAAAAACCGTTGAATAATGAGTATACCTCCCACAGTATCCTTTAATGATTACTCCTCTTTGTTCATGGATTTGATTCCACACTGGTCCAATGGACTCCAGAATCCGATGTTGAAGAATACTTGTCAGAATTTCATACAACCTATTCAGACACGTGATTGGGCGGTAGTTCTTTGGCTGTCCTAGATCACCTGATTTCGGTATCAGTACAGTTCTGCCCTCTACCAACCTTTAAGGAATTGGCTCACGGTGAATTACTATCTCTCTAAATAATTTAGCTAGCTGTTGGTGGGTAACCAGGAAGTTCTTCCACCAGTAGTTCTGAACGCCATCCAGTCCAGGTACCTTGAAATCATGCTTGTTCTGCAATGCATATCTAATCTCTTCGGTTGTTATGTCAGTCAGCTCTTCGGTTTGTTGCAGACTTTCATCACATAATATCTGGAATCTGTGAAGTGCTGGAGTGTACCTGGTTTCCGTTGGTCGTCCATACAAATTTTTCCAGAAATCTTCTACTTCATTCGGTGGTAGTGCGTTTTTTGCCTCTATTTGTTTGGGTTGAAATAACTTTGAAGGTGTGGTGGTGAAGGTGTTGTTGTCTTCTATCCACTTTTGCCTCTTGATCAGCTTCTTCCTTGCCGCCGCAAGTGATCTTATTTTATCGAAAGATCTCTGCTTCAATAGATTCATGGTGGGCAGGCTCATTGTACTATGCAACGCACGCAGCTCACCCATCATGTCCTCTATTTTCTTGCTCGGCTTCAGTTGTCCTTTCATAACATATATGATACATTGATACCAAGATGCTTGCTGCCTAACGGTTTTTATCTTCTTGTCTAGCTTTATCAATCTTGACTTATGTTTGTCCTCCTTTGTTGTTGTTCTTCCTAGTGGGCACAGAAGTGAAGCAGCTGCTCTCACTGCAGCTACGACATCTTCTAGCGAACAGTCCTTCTTTAGGTGATCGTCGATTATAATATTCATCGCGCCTAGGTCTTAAGCTCTGAGAGGCTTAACCCGGGTCAGTTTAGTTGAATTTGTTGAGAAGCTACAGAGTACTGATGAAGGCCAAGAAGCCAGAAACGCGTCTGCTCTTGCTTTCTCGGCAAATCAATGAACCCCCTGGGGTCTATTTGATTTGTGAAATATATGCATAAGTATATTAATTATACGAAGCCATTATGAAGGACCCTATTGGCAGGAACGCTCTGGACTTGTTGATTTATTAACAACAGTATCGCCATTTTTCATTATTATTTTTGAAAACGCTAAACAGCGTTCATGGCCATTGGGAAGATACTATGTCTGAGCTCTGCGGGACTCGTTTATCGATTAATATCGAGCGAATGGTGACATATGATTTCACGCTTCAAATATTCACTGGTGGGGAAAGGCTGATTTCCGTGTTTTGTCTCATAGGTGGAGTGGGCGATTAGGAATGATCGACCAAGCCGGCTCTGAGAGGCTTAACCCGGGTCAGTTTAGTTGAATTTGTTGAGAAGCTACAGAGTACTGATGAAGGCCAAGAAGCCAGAAACGCGTCTGCTCTTGCTTTCTCGGCAAATCAATGAAACCCCTGGGGTTTGATTTGTGAAACATATGCATAAGTATAATAATTATACGAAGCCATTATGAAGGACCCTATTGGCAGGAACGCTCTGGACTTGTTGATTTATTAACAACGGTATCGCCATTTTTCATTATTATATTACAATTGAATATGTGAATGAAATTAAATATTTGGGCGTTATATTGGATCCTCAGCTGGGGTTTCACAAACAGGTTGATTTTCTATGTAAAAAAACAGGTGAGAAAGTTGGGTATTTTTCTCGAATTAGTAGGAATCTGTCGCTTTGGTGCAGAAGGCTAGTGTACAATAACATCATATATCCCCATTTCGTATATTGTGTGTCTCTTTTGATGGCTTGTTCTGGTGGAAATATTCAAAGATTGCAGGTCCTTCAGAATAAGGCAATGCGTATAATATTACAAGCAAACAGATATGCCCGGATTAATACAATGTTGAAGTCGTTAAAATTTTTAAATGTATCCCAGCTTATACAGGAGGCAAATTTGCTATTAATTTTTAAGATCGTAAATGGTAAAGCCCCATCATATTTTAAGAAATATTTGAATAAAAGATCTCTGAGTATGACTTATGATTTGAGAACGAAGGATGATTATCAGATTGAAAAGTTCAGCACCTCAAGACTGGGGAAAACCCTGTTCATAGAAAGGTTAAGGAGATATAACAGCTTACCAGAAAATATAAAAACTTCTCCTACTATAGGGCAATTTGAGCCAAGATTGAGAAGAGTATATTTTTAGGTTGACACTTGTATCTTTTTTGTTTTAAAAAAATTTGTATTATGAATTTATTTGTTTGTAATAGCTGATTCAGCTGAATAAAGTTTATTATTATTATATAGATAGGTTATTCAATTCAAAGTATAGAGATCTGTAAAGGAAAAAATGTTAACAATAGTTACAACGAAGAAAACAAGTTCTTTCAGCTTATAAAATTCAAAATATTATTGTACGTTATAAGGCTCATATTTTTCTATGAAAGAATTAATTTTCCTATGTAGTAATCAATGCAATGCATACATTAGCTTCATGCACATATTATACATAGTATTATTCTGTGTCACAGTCAACGTCAATATTGACTGTGTCATGCAATGCATGTACTCGAATGGGTCCTTATGCTACCACAAACGCAGCACTGTTTGTTTTTGACCCAACAGTCAAATTATGTATTTGAATAGACACCATACGCCACACAGCACTGTTCATTTTCGAAGCAATATTGACTGAATGTATTTGAATGCGACATTATGCCACCGCAAACACAGCACCGTTCATTTTCGACCCAACAGTGAATGTATGTATGTGAGTTGAAACTATTCGTTTGATACTATTCTCTGCCAAAAAGTGTACCTACCAGTTTTTTTTCGACGCTTGTTTTTACTATCGGATATAAATTCTTGGAAATATTATTTTTGGCGCTCTAGTTCCTCGGAACTGAGTGCTTATCAATTTGCCCAAATGTCTGTAAAAAGTAAATTATTAGGTTTTAAGACATCATTTGGCCACTCCAAACTTTCGAACCTGTATTTCAGGTGTTGTATTTAAATGACCGTATATCCCCGTTCTTCTATTTCTTCTACGTTCTGTTGCTGAAGTAACCGGTAAGGGCGATATGTCTGAGACAGAAATATTGTTGCTCATATCCACTGATGCATCAATAGCAGCTTTAGTATATTTATTGGGTGGCATCTGATTCTTCGGACATTTCTGTAGCTACTTCCATTGGGGGGCTAGTGGAAGATGTTGATGGGCCAGCTTCTTGAACAGTATTCAGCATTCTGAGTGATATTTGTTACTTCTGCAGGGGTAAACATATAGTCGGGAAATATGTTATCGTTATATGGGCAAATCCCAGTTTTAGCAAAACCATGCTGAGCATCTTGAATGGTCGCACTTTTTATGTAAGCTGCATTAAATATTTCGGCAACTTGAAAGTGTGTTACGGTGCGTCCTGGGTGGTGACGCAACCAGTTGTTTAATTCTTGATTATAATATACTGTCAAGCGACCATAAAAACTTAGATCCAACGGTTGCACTCTATGAGTGCAATGTGGAGGGAAGCAGAATAAAATTATGCCGGATTCTTTTGCATAGGTCAAAACTTCTAAACTCTTATGACTGCTGTGGCCGTCTAAAAGAAGCAAGACTTTTTTTCCTAGGGATGATTTTACGTATTTTACGTAGTGTTTCAGCCATTTTACGAACACTTCAGCGTTCATCCATCCGGTTTCTTGTGGAAAACCTACTCCTCATGTCGGTACATTGTCCATTAATTCGTTTCTCATATTCTTCCTCGAAAAAAAAGTCCCAACTGCATTCATACTACAGAGTGCAGACAACAGTTAAGTGCTTTCCTCTTTCAGCACTAGTTAGAATTCCCACCTGTTTTCGACCACAAGTGGCGAAAATTGTAGTATTTTTTGAAGGCACTGCTGAGAATCCTGACTCATCAACATTCCATATGTCGTTAGCTTCGAAATTATACTTTTTTAATACTGCAGAAAGTAGTGGAAAATATTCACCAATTTTCTCCTTGTTAAAAGCACTAGTTCTTGCAAAAGACGTTGATTCTGGAGTTCGAAGACTTATACTCGGATTTCGATGCCGGAATCCTATGAGCCAGTCCCATCCTGCCATTCTCTTAACATGGGAAAATCTGTGGGGTAGTTTTTCTGCTTCAGCCACTTCATAAGCAAGCTTTCTGACATTAGTTGTTGTAAAACCAAAAAATCTGATTTCTAGATCTTTCAAATGCTCCACTATTTCATTTTCTAGGGTTTCATTGAACGTTACTTTATGACCCCCCATGTAGTTCTTTTTCCACCCTTCAGGTTTATTAGTACGTCGCCTTAATGTAGTGCTAGGCACATTAAATGTCTCAGATGCTAACATCCAGAACATTCTTCTTCCTGCCCCCTTCTTTCATATTCTATTCGCTCCAGGAATGTCTCGTTGATACTGGTTGATAACGCCCCATTTCTGAAAGAAGCATATATTTATTTTTCTTCTCGAAATGAAATGATACAAAGCGTCTGGGTGAGATGGCATACCTATGCCATCTCATCAGCATACCATATATGATACTGAAGGATATGCAAAAAACAAAGTTATATGCATACTTACCGATCGATCCGTTATTTTTAACTATTCACAGAAAACTTTCGCTACTATAAATTTTCAGCCACCTCGGCAAACTGTCCTCGCATGCACTGACTAGAACGTACTGAAGAATTGACTAGAACTTAGGCAAATGCCTCATTGCGTCGTATTTTATAATTCGCGTATACAAATGGCGCCAAATTTTGAACGTCAACTGAGAAACACGTTGTATGCCATCTCATCAACTATGCCGTCTCAGACACACTTCCCCTACTCATAAAATCATCAACAACAGTAAGTTTACGGTAATGAATCATTATTTATCTAGAAACAAAACTGTTCAGCTTTCTTTCAGACATATCCTGATATATATAGTAAAATTACTCCCTCTTTCGCGCACAACAGCATTGGCAGGAAAACTGCATGCCAACAAAAATGCTCTATGATCACTGATGCATGGTTCAAAAACATAAGACTTGGAATACTCTAGGTTGCCTATTAGTCAAAATTCTATCAACTTTTGTTGATGTTGTGATTCTAAAAATTGGTTCGAGCCCTGTGGACAGGAGCTTTGAAAATTATATTATATCAATTGAAACTTTAGCCAATATTTCAGTTTTGTTTTTACTGGAGATATATTCTGAACTCATTATTATTAACTTACCATTACCATTCCCATCATCAATGGATTAACCATGGGCATTAAATATCAAAATTTGACATATCATGTCTCAGGAAAATAAGTTTATATGTATCAATACAGATCATATTATAATAATTCATAGATGGAATAATTATCGCATTCTGTGAAAACACAAAAGTACGATTTATTAGTGAAATTAAGAAAAATCATATCTCCGAAAGTATTAGCTTGTTAGAGTTAAAAATGGCATCAATGGATTCCTATGGAGAAACTGTATCTTGGGAAAAACTTATATCGAAATTTGTAATGTAGAAAAAAGTTTTCTTTGTTACTCCGAAACCACCTGACCGATTTTGCCCAATAACGAACTTAGCCGAGATATTTATCTCCCAAGCCTATTCTGAAAGTTTCAACTGTCTAGCTCATTCCGTTCGAGAGTTATCGTGTTAACGGCCGACCGGACGGCTGGACAGAATCGATGTCGACCACGTATTCTTAATCAGTGAGTCGAACCAAATCATTTCAGACCATTTTCAGCCAAAAAATTCCAAAATTACACACATTTGGGAAAATCGATAAGCACTCTGTTCCGAGAAACAAGAGCGCCAAAAAGTTGGTGTGAACCCTTGTGAGACAGATTGAGGTGACACACAAATTGAATTCAACAGGATGTCATCAAACAAAAGTTTACAATTACAATTTTTATTCAAATAGTTAACATAAGTCACCGCAGAGGAAAATTTCAATTCCCAGTCTGCAGGCAAAATGGCAAAATTCAATAAATCAAATAGAAAGGTAAGAAATACCTGAAAGTCTTCACTTCGATATACACTGCACACACATTTTTTTTCAAGAACGAAGCAAAGCTTCATTGCGTAGCCCTCGAAGTGCATCCCATTATTAAGATTTTTCATATCCAACATTTTAGCACTGTCCATTATTTCATTTATGACATATAGAACAGAGCCACCATGAATATGATCCACTCGGCAGAAGTACGCTGCCAGCGTATAGCCGAGAGTTTTCATAATTTCGATGAAGTCACTGCCGCACCAGACTCAAGATATCAGGCTTCTTTTCATCAAGCAAAACCTCGAGCTTAATGAGTTTATTAGGAAGTGACTGAACATTCAACTGCAGGATAGACAAACCATCCCTCCAATAATAACCAGGAAGATCAATATCACTAGAATTAGTCCTTTGAAAGAAAATCCTCACACAAGCCTCATTCGGCCAGTTAGAAGACACCATTGCTTTTTGGCGCTCGTGTTCCTCGGAACAGAGTGCTCACTGATCAAGAATCCGTGGCCGAAATCGATTCTGTCCGGCCGTCCGACCGGCCGTTAACAGGATAACTCTCGAACGAAAGGCGTTAGAAGATTCAAATTTGCAGGGTAGGTTAGGAGCGTAAATATCTCAGACGACTTCGTTAACGGGCGAGATCCACCAAGTGGTTTCGGAGTTTTGGGCTGTTTTTAGTTGAAACCATTGTTTAGGAATATTTCCGAAACCGATTACTCGATCTGTCTGAAATTTACCATCAGATTGTAGAATAATGATCTTTATACACATGCGAAGTTTTGTATTGATCGGGTTACCGTAAAGTGTCAAAAACATTTGTTCGAATTTTCCAATTTTTGTTTCTACAATGACTGTCGAACAGAATGAGCTAGGCAGTTTGAATTTTCAGAGTAGGTTTGGGAGATTAATATCTTAAAAGTTCGTCATTGGGCGAAATCGGCCTGACGGTTTCGTAGTAACGCAAAAAAATATTTTGTTTCACAAATTTAAAATAAATTTTTTTTTAAGATGCAGTTTTACCATAAAAATCCATTGATATCATTTTCAACTCTAACAAACTAATACTTTTCGAGATATGATTCTTCGAAATTTCAATAATGAATCGTGCCAATTTCACAGAGTGCTGTAATTAAGTATTCTATCTATGAATTATTATATGAACTGTGTTCTTACATCTCATCTTATTTTCCTATGAGAGATAAATGTCAGAATTATTTCTGGTTCGTTATTCTTCATATAAAATACACCTTCTTGTTCTAGAAAACAAAGTATGATTGAATGCAAAATGACCAATGAAATAACCTCAGCTATCGTAGAATTATGAGGTTGATATGATATTATACTTTTAAGGTGATAATATAATGCCCGTGGATAAGTCGTATGATGATGGAAATATATTCTTTGGTAAAATACATAATCAAATTGGGTTCAGAATATCTCCAGTAAAAACAAAACTTCAATATTGTCTAAGTTTTAATTGATATAATAGTATTTTCAGAGTAGATACGGGGAATGAATATCTCGGATAAGTTCGTTATTGGGGAGACTCAGTCTTTTTGCGCGCGTGATCCGCAAGGAACAGCGTGCTATCATTTCGTCACAATGTCTGTATTTTTCGAATTTTTTTTCGAAAATGGTCTCAAACGATTGGGTTCGACTCCCTGATGAAGAATTCGAGGTCAAATTCAATTCTGTCCGTCCGGTCCGGCCGGCCGGTCCGGCCGTTAGCACGATAACTCTCGAACGGAATGACTTAGAGTGTTGAAATTTGCAGGGTAGTTTCGTAGCGTAAATATCTCGGACAAGTTCGTTAACGGGCGAAATCGACCGAGCGGTTTCGGAGTTAAGGCCGTTTTTAGTAAAAACGTTTTTTATGAATATTTCCGGAACCGATCACTCGATCTTTTTGAAATTTGGCATCAGATTGTAGAATCACGACCTATATATGCCTGCGAAGTTTTGTGTTGAACGGACGGCCCTAAAGTGGCAAAAAAAAAATTTGAAAATTTGAAAATTTTGTTTTCACGATAACTCGAAAAATACTGATCTGATTGAATTGAAACTCAGTAGTTAGATGGAAAAGACCAAAGCAAACACTTTTGCAAAATTTCGTGAAGATCACGTGACATGAAAAAAATAAAAAAATTACTATTTTGCGGAATACTTTGCTTTTAATGCCTAAACATATGTTTTTGAGGTTCATGCTGCCCTATCCGGGCATTTTCCGTATTGCGCATGCGCAGATGAGAAGTCCTTTAACTGCTGTAGTTTTCGTCAGAGAGGATTGGGGTTTTGGGGTGGCGGATGCTATTCCTCCATAGAATTCAGATCCCTGATGAGGGTCTGCGCATGCGTAGATTGAAGATGCGATATCTTCCGAACCACTAGTGTTGGAGAATCGGAGTTTTTTGTAAGGTGTGTTATTTTGAGAGGACTTTTAGCCGCCAGTAGATTGCGCATGCGCAGAAGAGAAGTGACTGTTTTTGGGTTGGATGGGCTATGTTGGGAGTGCTGAGTCGATATTATGAGGTTTTAAAAGAATATTCATAGCAATTCAGTGCAAGGACAAGTCAGTTTGGGGGATGTAGCGTTGTTTCCGAGTTAAAGTGTCCGTACCGTGGCCCTGGGGCTAATTTTGAAATTGATGTTACCCCTTACAGGCATTTTTCGTTATGCGCATGAGCAGACCATCAGTGATTTAACTGGTGGTGTTTTCGTCAGAGAGGATTAGGGTTTTGGGGTGGCGGATGCTATTCCTCTATAGAATCCCCTCTTGAGGGTCTGCGCATGCGTGGATTAAAGATGTGATATCTCCTGAACCACTAGTGTTGGAGAATCGGAGTTTTTTGTAAGGTGTGTTATTTTGAGAGGACTTTTAGCCGCGAGTAGATTGCGCATGCGCAGAAGAGAAGTGACTTTTTTGGGTTGGATGGGTTATGTTGGGAGTGCTGAGTCGATATTATGAGGTTTTAAAAGAATATTCATAGCAATTCAGTGCAAGGATAAGTCAGTTTGGGGGATGTAGCGTTGTTTCAGAGTTAAAGTGTCCGTACCGTGGCCCTGGGGCTAATTTCGAAATTGATGTAACCCCTTACGGGCATTTTTCGTTATGCGCATGAGCAGACCATCAGTGATTTAACTGCTGGTGCTTTCGTCAGAGAGGATTGGGGTTTCGGGGTGGCGGATGCTATTCCGCTATAGAATCCCCTGGTGAGGTTCTGCGCATGCGTGGATTCAAGAAGCGATATCTCCTGAACCACTAGTGTTGGAGAATCGGAGTTTTTTGTGAGGTGTGTAATTTTGGGAGGACTTGCAGCCACGGGTATACTGCGCTTGCGCAGACGAGAAGTGAATGGTTTTGGGTTGTTTGGGTTATGTTGGGAGTAATGAGCCGATATTGTGAGGTTTTAAAAGAATATTCATGTCAATTCAGTGCACGGACACAAGTCAGTTTGGGGGCAATAGCGATGTTTCCGATTTGAAATGTCTGTATGGTGGCCCTGAGGAGAATTTATAAATATCTATATTCGGTAGATCTATATTAAAATACGTTCGGATTTGGAGAAGATGCAATTGCGTCCCTAACGGAGGACCCACAACCGCATTTTTTTCCGATCTACAGTAAAGCTAACAGCCAAACTGTATTGATAGCTATATTTGTTAAATGAACTTGTACTCTTGGCGCGCGTGTTCACGGTGGCTAATTTGAATTGAATGATGAGTACTTCAAGCTCAGTGGATAGAGCGAGCCGAAGATCTACCCAAAGGATAGTGGACACCATGCACTGTCGGTTCAAAAATTAACAGTGCTGTATCTAAGCTGCCATCAGGATAGAGTAAAAAAGTTGGAAAAGAACACACGTGACTCTCCTTAGTCGCACAAGCTCCTAGAAGATTTGGGAGGGTCAATATAATCCTAATCATGTTTATAGCACGCGCGCAAAAGCAGATTGACTTAACAATGAAAGAAAAAGTGTAAAAAGTCAATCTGCTTTGGCGCGCGTGCTATAAACATGATTAGGATTATATTGACCCTCCCAAATCTTCTAGGAGCTTGTGCGACTAAGGAGAGTCACTTGTGTTCTTTTCCAACTTTGTTACTCTATCCTGATGGCAGCTTAGATACAGCACTGTTAATTTTTGAACCGACAGTGAATGGTGTCCACTATCCTTTGGGTAGATCTTCGGCTCGCTCTATCCACTGAGCTTGAAGTACTCATCATTCAATTCAAATTAGCCACCGTGAACACGCGCGCCAAAGAGTACTGACTTCACGTCAGTGCTTTTTTTTTTTAACTCAATTTCTTTCATAATGCAGTTTTATCGAAAGAATTCATATCATTCCTAGAGACCAATAATTTCGGAGATACGATTTGTCAATGTTTGAACAAGAGCGCCAAAGCTCCTGTCCACATGGCTTGAACCAATTTTTGCGCGTATGATCTGGGGAACATCGCGTTATCATTTTGCCCAAATGTGAAATTTAATTCTGTGGTGCCGTCCGTCCGTTTTCAGGTTAGGTTGTGCATCTGAATGCGACATTTCAGTTTGTTTATGAGCATAATCGGCCGAACGGTTTTAGAGTTATAGCCATCTGAAATTTTCTGAAATTTGGTTGATTTTTGTTCCTCATTAACTCGAAGAATACGAAACCGATTGAATTCAAACATGGTCATTAGTTGTAGAATGCCAACGCGAAAATTCTTGCAGAATTTCGTGAGGATGGTATAACTAGAAAATTTCTAAAAAATTATTGAAAATAATTGAATAAAAATTCTATATATCATAAACTATTCGTCCTGCATGGCTGAAATTTTGGAAGAGCCTTCAGAACCTAACTCTACTGCAGAGTTCCAAGTTTGAATACGATCGGATCCATATTGTTGGATAACCGAGCAGCCTTTTGTGAGTTCGGTAGCTGGATGTGAAGCGTCGTATGATATGTTGTCTATGGTCGTATTTTTGCGAGAACCTTCGAAAATATGAATGTCATGATGACATATTTTTGCGCGTATGTTCTTGCGAAAATCGTGTTATTTCATCACAAATCTATTGGAGATGATAGTCCTACATTAGCGGTCAGACCTGGTTTTGAAAGAGATTCTCCTTAGGAGGAGGCAACTAATTATTGAAGGGATTTCTATGAACAAGAGTGAATATCTTTGAGAAATAGAGAAGGCGATTCTTCTTCAAGAGATCCATGTGCCTTCAGAGGAGTATATTTGTGAGAGGGGATTATTGAAAGGTTATGTATTATTTTTAATATGATATCGCTGATGATATTGCTGAAGGCTTCAAAACTTAACTTTAAATTAACCACACTTTCTGATCTTGTAAGGTGAGAGGATATTAAATCTCGTGAAGGGTAGAGAGGAATTTTAGGCCAGTTTTTCTATCACTATTGAGAATATATCTTTATGGTTCACCTCATCACCTTTAGATCTATCAATGCACATTTATTGGTTAAGAATAAGTAATTGAATATTACTGGAATTCAATTGAATTTCATTAAATATGTTAGTAACTAAACTTATAATTTTCTTTACTTTGATTATTTAAATATGACATTAATTCCAGTTATATTTTTCAAGAATGATTATGTATTCTTCTCCTAAAGAAGAATTGAAGGTGGACAATAATGTGTTAATTTTTTCATCATTGCTTTCTATCCTGACTTCACGAAAAAAAAATTGGTTCAAGCACTGACGTGGAGTCAGGAGCTTTTGCGCGTATGTTCTATTGTCCATTCTCCTGCATTGGACACTTTTAATCGAATTTGCCATGGTGAATTCTATTGTCTATTCTCCTGTATTGGACAGCCTAAATCGAATTGACCATGGTAAATTTGATTAAGAGTGTCCAATACAGGAGAACAGACAATAGAATTCACCATAGTAAATTCGATTAAGAGTGTTCAATACAGGATAATCGACATTATAACATACGCGCAAAAGCTCCTGACTTCACGAAAAAAAAATTGGTTCAAGCACTGACGTGAAGTCAGGAGCTTTTGCGCGTATTTTCTACTGTCGATTCTCCTGTATTGAACAGTCTTAATCGAATTTACCATGGTGAATTCTATTGTCTATTCTCCTGTATTGGACACTCTTAATCGAATTTACCATGGTGAATTCGATTAAGGCTGTCCAATACAGGAGAATAGACAATAGAATTCACCATGGTAAATTCGATTAAAAGTGTCCAATACAGGATAATGGACATTAGAACATACGCGCAAAAGCTCCTGACTTCATGTCAGTGCTTGAGCCATTTTTTTTTATAGTCTGACTTAGGTATTCGAAGGTTTCTTTCTGGGTTTTCTCTCCAAAACTCTGAAAAATATCTATAAAATAAAAATTGTTTATTTTGTGATTTGCTTCTGCGTAAGAAACACAAGATATTTGTCAGAATCTTTCAATTGAACAATGTTGCCTAACAAACGACAACGAAAGAACATCAACGAAGGAACAACTATATCGTAACGTTTCGGAGTCTATATCAGACTCCTTCGTCAGACGCTTAACGAAAATCTTTAGAATTATTTTGTTGATAGTTATTCTGAAATTCGAGAATTGAAATATATCTTGTGTTTCTTACGCAGGGTATCGTTACCTCAAACGAGGAGTAGTGGTCCGGATAGCGGGACTGCAGCGCCTCACAGTTGACTGTAGTAAAACTTTGGGATAAATATTTTGAGATTTCGTGGACGGTAGTTTTAGGATGAAGATTGGTAACATGAAATGCTGCAGGTTTTTCAACACTCCAAACAGTAAATTCATCTGCATAGTCGCCAATAATAAGGGGACGATTTACTTTCTTAGGTTTTTAAGGGTAGCCGTATTTTACGAAAATCGAGAGTCACCATGTAAATCGGTATTTTCCTTATCAGAATTACTGCAAGAAGTCGGCGTTGAATCGACGAGCAATCCTTCTTGATGCCGGGTCCAGACGGGTGTAATGTAACGCGTAATATAAGGCGAATTCAGTACTACGAGCGTTGCATGTAACGCTCGTAGTACCGTCCACACAGAGAATTCGCCTTACATTACGCATTACATTACACGTTACATTACACCCGTCTGGACCTGGGTTTACATTACGCATTATAAGGGGCCGCCAAATAACTTTTATTTTGAAAATGCAATAAAAAAGAGCTACTGAATATTTTCTCAAATTTCTTTTTGGCGCTCTTTTTCCTCGGAACTGAGTGCTTATCAATTTGCCCAAATGTCTGTAATTTTCGAATATTTCGATGAAAATGGTCTTAAACGATTTGGTTCAACTCACTGATCAAGAATCCGTGGTCGAAATTCATTCTGTCCGGCCGGCCGTAGGCACGATAACTCTCGAACGGAATGAGCTAGAGAGTTGAAATTTTCAGAGTAGGTTTGGGGGATGAATATCTCGGCTAAGTTCGTTACTGGGCAAAATTCGACAAAAGGTTTCGGAGTAATAAAAAAATTTTTTTTTTCACAAAACAAATTCCAAATTAATTTTTGTTAAAAAGCAGTTTTATCATAAGAAATCCATTCATATCATTTTTAACTCTAACAAGCTAATACTTTCGGAGATATGATTTTTCAAATTTTCAATGTAAATCGTATTTCACAGATTGATATAATTATTCTATGTATATACATAGAATGTACTATGTATGAATTGTCATAAAGTCCACTTGACAGAAGGGAATATTGTAACTTCAAGAATATTGGGGTTGAAATACTCGTATTTTAGCGATGAAACGGGGACCTCACCCGAAAATGTTTGAAAATATTACGTAAATATTGAAAGCATAATTCTGTAGTTCGAGAGAGGAGAAAATTTTGTGAACGTAGATCAGGAAATTTTTGATCGATTCCAAGGTAATTTATTATTATTTATCTTCTTTTATACATGTTTTATGGAATACCTACTATTTGTAGGTACTTTAAACCTGTTTTGGGCAATTGTCATACGAAACTTGTTTTTTTGGCGCTCTAGTTCCTCGGAACAGAGTGCTTATCAATTTGCCCAAGTGTCTGTAATTTTGGAATTTTTGGCTGATAATGGTCTCAAATGATTTGGTTCGACTCACTGATCAAGAATCCGAGTGCGAAATCGATTCTGTCCGGCCGGCCGACCGGCCGTAGGCACGATAACTATTGAACGAAAGGAGTTAGCGGATTGAAAATTGCAAGGTGGTTTTGAAGCGTAAATATCTCGGACAAGTTCGTTAATGGGCGAAAACCATCAAGGGGTTTCGGAGTTATGGCCGATTTTCGTAAAAATATTTTTTATGAATATTTCCGAAACCGATCACTCGATCTATCTGAAATTTAGCACCAAATTGTAGAACCATGACCTTCATACGCATGTGAAGTTTTGTATTGACCAGATTACCGCAAAGTGTCAAAAAAAAAATTGAAAATGTGGTGCAGTTCTCATTCTCATGATTGCTCATTTAATCTTGATAAATAAACTATTATTTGAATTGAATTTCCTTTATGATGCAGTTCTATCATATGAATACATTGATATAATTCCCAACTCAGAGAAACCAATACCAGATATAATTTGTCTGTTTGAACTAGAGCGCCAGAAAGCTCCTGCCAACAGGGCTTGAACCCATTTTTTTATTTGAAGGTACAATCCTTCCGGTTAATAATGGAAAATGATTTCATTCAAATGGCTGCCTCGACTGGCCATGCAGTAGCCTACACGATCGGTCCAATTCTTAAGCACATTATCAATTGTGTGCAGCTGTATTTCACGAATATTGTCCTTTAAAGCGTCAATTGTCTCTGGCTTGTTGGCGTAACTCATATCTTTGACGGCACCCCACAAATAATAGTCCAACGGTGTCAAATCGTAGCTCCGAGGTGGCCAAACGACATCAGCTCTGCGGCTGATAATGCGATCTTCAAAAACAGGGCAACTCCTGAACCAATTGGACTTTGTATGGCGTCAAACCAAGGTCTTTATGCAAAATTCGTCTCAATGATGTCTCCGAAATGTTCAATTCTTGAGAACGAGGGTAAATTGATGTTGATGGCGCTTCACGCACACTTTCTTTCACAGCAGCAATATTCTCGGTTGTACTCACTGTTTTTGGCTTTTCACGCTTTGGTTCATCGATGAGGATGCTAGTTTATTTCACTTTTTTCACAAGATAACGAACATACGGAGCTGACGGTGCTTCTCTTCTTCCAAAATCCGTACGCAATTTTCGCACACATTCTGCAACATTACCATGATTTTCAAAGTAATGTCGCAATATTTCCCAGCGTTGTTCAAGCGTATACACAACCATATTCGCTTAGCGGAAGGATAAAACCAATTATCTATCAAATCAAACATGAGCTAAGTGTTACCATTCACGAAATAAGCACTAGTTGAAAAAAAAACGTTAGATGGCGGACCCTTTATTACACGTTACATTACACCCATCTGGACCCGGCTTTAGAATTCGTCACGTGTGGCTGGTGAATGTCCTTTGGAGTTTTCTTATTTCTTTTGTTTATGTCAATATTATGTGGCACATTATAACCTGATGATATGTTGACAAGTTTTTTCGACTCATTCACACATCCAGTATTCAATGTGGGATTTCTTATTAATGAATAATTTTATTATCATTACGTGCGAGTTATATAATAGCTGCCCATTCAGCAGTACAATTTTCTGATTTAGTTCAGAAATAATGATGTCCTTCTACTTGATGACATATTTGGAGACGGTGTCGATGGTAGTTTCTCCTAAACACATAGTATTCCATATTACCGGATATATTCCATAATCCCCGTATCCAATCTAGTGAAAGATACAGGAGTGACCAAATCGTCATTATGACTGCGAAATCCTTGTCGGGTAGTTTTGGGAAGAAAATTGATATTAAAATCGATAATTGGACTAATATCGATAACATTTTCCTTGAGATCTCTTATGACCAATTCTCTGTCCTTGTCGGATGTGTCTACAGACCGCGTCCATGTTCTTCCGACCTCAGTTGTGCTGACTTCCTCGCCTCAGCGTCCAATGACTATGACAACGTTCTGGTTGCCGGGGACTTCAATTGCCGTGACCTCAAGTGGCCGATGACTACGCTACCCCCTGTATCTTTTCCATCCTTTCCATACGCTGAGTTGGTTTCTTCATCCCGTTAGCTTCAGATTGTTGATCAGCCAACCAGATTCCGAGATGGTCAAACACCCTCCCTCCTGGACCTTATATTTGTCTCTGATCCTCTTCGGAAGGTCCGATCATTGCACTCATCTCCACCGATCTGCAGTTTCGTGCGTCATGTGCCAGTCCCCATGTTGTGAAAACCAGAACGAGGATCGATTATGACAGCGTCTCCACTGAATTGCTGGGACTTGACTGGAACTCCTTGCTTCCCCCCCCCCGACGGCGTAGACAAGCTGTGGACGACTTTTTCGGACCGTGTCAATCAAATAGTCTCTTCGAACACCCATACAACGATAGAAAGACGGAATCTCCTGAAACCCTGGATCAACGATCCCTCATTGCAGCTTATCAGAAGGAAGAAGTCTCTGTGGCAAAGATACTTGTGAACTAGATCCACACTCGACTTTTCCGTTCATCGCAACTATTCCAATTATGTTTCAACCTTGTTGCAGAAGTCGAAAAGGAACTTTGAGAATAAATTAGCCTCTTCCAAGAACAAAAAGAAATTTTTCAAATATGTGAGATCTTCGCTATACACCAGCGTGAGCGTTCCTGTTGTCAGGGGCGACTCGGGCAGCCTGAGTCGAGGTTTCGAAGAGTCGGTCGACATCCTCGCAAAGTCATTGTCTCGGTGCTGCTCAGAGATTGTGGACATCGAGATTGATGAGGTTATGGTGGAGCACCACCTTACTAAGCTCAATATTTCTTCTGGTCCTGGTTTTGACGGTATCACCCCATTCCTCCTAAAACGATGTGCCGCTGCTCTATCCGCCCCACTCTCCGTCATATTTCGTAGGTCCATGGCAACCCAATCACTTCCTTCTGACTGGCTTTTCGCAGCTGTTACTCCAATCTACAAGAGGAGAGATAAGCTCTCCCCTGACATCTATCGCCCCATTAGCCTACTGTCGTCTGTTTCAAAGGTGCTGGAGAGAATAATAAGTGAACAACTTCTAGAGTTTTCTCTTTCGACATCCCTGATGAACAGTAAGGTTTTGTCCTCGGAAGATCTACCACCACAAATCTTGTCTCCTGCATATCTGATTGGACGGGGGCACTTGACTCTGGTCGGCCCACAGATGTCATATATCTTGATTTCTCCAAGGCTTTTGACAAGGTGCCGCATAACCGTTTATTGGCAAAGCTGGAGCACATTGGAATCCGGGGAGGGCTGCTCGGCTGGATTAGAGCTTTCTTATCTGGCCGTCCTTACCGCGTGCGTGTGGGCAATATATTTTATTCATCCTCTTGGCCCGTACTTTCCGGTGTTCCACAGGGTTCTGTTTTAGGACCCCTGCTCTTTCTTCTTTACACCTCCGACCTGCCTCGACAGATCGAATCCACCTTGTCACAGTTCGCCGATGATAAAAACTCTACAATGATCCCATAACGGAGCGCACTGCTCTTCAGACTGACCTGGATACTTTGGAGAGGTGGTGTGAGAAGTGGTTACTCCCCCTCAACATTAGTAAATGCGTCATCCTCCACATTGCAAAAAACAACCCTCGTATGAGATACACCATTGATGGAGTTAACTTGACTCCAGCTTCTCAGATCAAAGGCCTCGGTGTAACAGTTTCGGAAGATCTCAGCTGGTCCGCCCACATAGAACGTATTGCAGCCAAAGCGAAACAACATGCCTACATATCGAACAAAACTTTTCGAGGCTGCGACGATCGAGCTTTCGGAATAATATATAGGACATATATCCGTCCAGCGCTTGAATATGCTGGTCCGGTCAGGTGGTGTTCCACGAGGGCTTCCGATGTCCTTGAGCGAACGCAGCGGTGGGCCACTGTGGGCCACTATGGCCCGAACCGACCCTCATACGAGCGGCGACTAAGTGCTATGGGTTTGACACTTTTTGAGGATAAGCGAGTGCGTGGAGATCTGATTTTCACGTTTCGAGCCTTGAGGGGCCATTTCGGTGAGAGGGCTCGCAGTATGTTTCCTCTGAACAGAAACAACTTGCGAGGGCACATCTACAAGCTGAGACGAGAAAACTTTAAGTGTTCCCACCGTCAACACTTCCTCCCGAATCGTATTTTTCACAACTGAAACCGATTGCCCGGGGAGGTTGTCCGGTCATCATCCATCAACGCCTTCAAAACAGTTACGATAGGTGGAGATCCTCTCAGTGAAGACCCTCTAGCGTGCTGCCAGTGTGTGGATTGTGTGTGAGCAAGTGTGTTCGAATATTGGAGTTATGTTCTGAGACTTTATTCAACCGCGCTCATTTGTACGCATGTGATATGTCACTTTCATTTTGTACCCTCGAGTTCATAGGTTAATCCTCAACTCGAATCAGTTAATAAATAAATAAATAAATAGATAAATGAATATTGTTTTTTTATTGACACAGGTAAATTCCGCAACGAATTCCGATGTGCATTCGAACATAACTTGCAGACACACAGGACGGATCCGTATCGCGCCATCTACCGGAGGGCTTGCAAGAGCCGCACATCCGGCTGCAATAGTTGAGATATGGCTACCGTACAGTGTGTACAGAAAACGAAAATTCGACTGCAGTGCAGTTTTGACATACTCGCACCTATTTTGACTGAGAATCGTGAGTTCTGACCGTTAAAACTATATGTCTGTCGAGAAAAAATATTCCAGTCAAACAGTCAAAAATGGATACAAAATGGCTGGTAAAGTACATTTGTCTCTATGTGGTCTGTTAATTTTTTTTCTGATTTTTGACACTAGAGAAAATCTCAAATTTGATGTATCCCATTTTTGTTTTTGCCTTTTATATGCATCCGAATAAGAGTGTGACTCTTATGCGGCCCATACACATGCTACTTTTTCGGCGTTCTGGCAGCTAGCGATGCCGCTAGCGACCAAAACACCCAAAAGCTCGAAAAACGCCTGTTTATGTGTATCCGCTGCCACGCTGGCGATTCGCCGAGCAGAACGCAACGCCGGACGCCAAGATCAGACGTGTTTGATTTTAGCGTCAGGATAGCCGGCAAAACGTTTGAAAAACGCTTGTGTGTGCGTGCGAACGTCAACAATGGCTGAAAATCGACGCTTTGCACACCTCTCGCGTCAGCGAATGGCGAGCTACTAAGACGCTTGTGTGTGGTCATATGTCATAATTCCACGAGCGTCTAGGACGCTCGTAAAACGCCAGCTACCAGAACGCCGAAAAAGTAGCATGTGTATGGGCCGCATCAGGCATTGAATCGCGCTGTTTGGGCGTATAGCTTTTCCTTCAATGCGACTTAACTCAATAATTCCCATCATATTTTAAAATTTTTCCATTATAAATTCCGAACATTGGTTTCGTTTTCGCTGGGATGTTGATTTGTTGAATGTTTGTTATTTGTTAGAATTTCTTGGGACTACTCCAATATATATGTTTTTGCTCGCATGTTCTAGGGAATAATTTTTCCCAAACCTCTGTAATTTTCGAATTCTTTACCGAAAATGGTCTCAAACGATTAGGTTCGACTCACTGATGAAGAATTTGAGGTCAAAATCGATTCAGTTTGGATGGCCGTTGCCACGATATCTTTCGAACGGGAAGAGATAGCGACTCGAAATTTTCAAGGTAGGTTACGCATTCGAACCGGTTGAGTTCGTTAATGGTCATAATCGTTCAAACAGTTTCGGACTACAAATTTTGTGTTCAAACAATACCGACACAAGTATTTTCCGTGAAATTTCCTGAGGATCATATCACTAGAAAATTTTGGAACAATAAAAAAAATATCAAAATGATCAGAAATCGCCTTCTAAACCCAATTCCAATGACAAGTTGAATTATCAGGGTCGTTTGCGCATCCCAATGCGACGGTTAAGTTCGAATTATACCCCTCTGAAATTTTGTTGTTATTTCCGCATAAATTTCCTCGCTAATTATCGTGAAATTTCGTGAACTATAAAATCATTTCTTTTTGGCGCTCTAGTTCCTCGGAACTGAGTGCTTATCAATTTGCCCAAATGTCTGTAATCATCGAATTTTTCGATGAAAATGGTCTTAAACGATTTGGTTCGACTCACTGATCAAGAATCAATCCATGGTCGAAATTCATTCTGTCTGGCCGGTCCGGCCGGCTGGCCGTAGGCACGATTACTCTCGAACGGAATGAGCTAAACAGTTGAAATTTAAGAATAGGTTTGGGAGATAAATATCTCGGTTAAGTTCGTTATTGGGCGAAATCGGACAGATGGTTTCGGAGTAACAAAAAAAAAATTTTTTTTACTTAACAAATTCCAAATTAAATTTTTTCCAATATGCAGTTTTACCATAAGAATCCATTCATATCATTTTTAACTCTAACAAGCTAATACTTTGGGAGATATGATTTTTCAAAATTTCAGTATAAATCGTATTTCTATGTTTTCACAGAATGATATAATTATTCTGTGGGTATTATATGAATTGTTATAATAGGCTTGTTTTGGTTCGCAGTAGGGACAGTTCCGAACGACGCAAACGATGAAAGATGGCGCCGCGCGTAGGCACTGCTTTGGAAAATACTTGTAATAAATGTTCGAAGGACGTGAAAAATATTGTTTCTTGTTCCAAATGTAAAAAGACTTACCATCCGAGTTGTGTATTGAAGATTTGTGGAATGTATGTAACAGAGATCGGTGAAATACTTTGTTGTGATTCCCTAACCTCAATAAGTTGCAAATGCGAGGAAAAGGAATTGGAAATTAAAGATCTGAAAACTCGACTAATCGATTTAAATGGATTGTGCTTCGAAAAAACGATCAACGAACAACAGGCATCTATCACAAACTTTTTGAATTCCAGCAATAAAGATAATTCTGGACTAGATCTTGAGGTAAATGATGGCAATGCAATATACTGTTCCCGTATAGAGTGCGATCGCAGAAAATTACAAAGTGAGTACCAAACGAAGGAAATAATATATCAGGCTAATATAATCGACATACTAAACAAACGTATTAACGATTTGGAAAATATTATTAAATTGAAAGAAAATTATCCAAACAAATATAAACAACAAAATGAGACTATGCCATCTACCGAAATTTCTGAAACGAACATACTAAACAGTGAAGCCCTTCCATCGGTTTCTGCAGATATCCGAGTTAAACAAATAGTTCGAACCAACGTTGTTATCAATCCTTCGGGGATGGAAAGGTCAACGACCGCACCTGTTAATAATAAACATAGAAATAATTCCATTTTTGGTACGGGCGATTCATCTTTGAAACTGAGAGCGGTTGCGAGAAGGGGGCATATACAGGTGTTCAGACTTGATCCAGCTACTGAGGAAGGCGATATTCTGGACCACCTGAAGCTCACTGTTCCGCATATACAGTTTAAATGTGAGAAAATTCGACAAGGAGATCTAACATCATCTTTCCACCTTAGTCTCGATTTGTCCCACAACGATGAGATTTTCAACCCGAATATATGGCCTGTTAAGCTGGAATTCGAAGATTTTATTTGAATAGAAGATCTGAAAATTTTCGTACCGGACGACCGAGTCCGAGGCGACATTAGAGGAGGATGTGGAGGATGATGGTTGGAGGCTGCTCCACTGGAATGTTCAATCTCTTTTTGATAAATTTCATTATGTACAACATGTTCTTTCCGAGGTTTGTAAACCGTCATTTTTTTGCATCAAAGAACACTGGGCTGATGATGAGGCAAAACTATCTATTTTTAACTTTTCAGGGTACAGCAGGATAAGTAACTTCAGTAGGTCCAACTATATACATGGGGGCTGTGCTATTTTTTCTCGATCAGTACTAGCAACAATTTGTAAACCGGTTAACTTCATAAATAATTTGAGCGTTGAGATGTCTTTTGAATGTTGTGCTATTTCTGTCGAGAATTCTTTGTGTATTGTCGCTATTTATCGACCTCCTAAGGATCAGTTATTTACGATCTTTTCGTACACAAAAAGATTTTTCGGCAGAATTATTATATGTGGTGATTTCAATATTGAGCCTGACTGTTGCGATCGAACTCATGTCGATACTCTATTCCACATGCTTACTAACTTCGGTTTTAGAAGTCTGATCGATGGGCCCACTCGCATTACTCCAACATCTTCATCTCAGGTTGATTATATTCTGACGAATATTGATGTCGCTCTGTGCTCGTTGGATAATTTCCTTCTTGCAGTATCTGATCATCATGCTCAGAGGTTGAGGTTTCCTGTCACCCTGCAGAATGCAGCTCATGAACATACTTATAGATCGTTTGAAAGGCGTTTTTTCACTCCAGACTTGATTTTTGAGTTTCAGTACAGATTTTCGTACACTTTTCGCGGACTCGAATATACTGATAACGTGGACCGAATGTTTGAGTCATTTTTCATTGACTTTCAATACATTTTTAACATGGTTTTCCACAAAAAAAGGTGAAGGTATGTTGCCGCTTCAGAAATTTTAAATACTCTGACCAACTTCTTCGTAAAGTTCACGATCTATAAGATATGCGATGGCTATATAATATAGCTCCATCACGTAGCCTGGCAGAAAATGTTACCGTTTCTCGCAGAGTTGTAAACTCTGACATGCACAGATAGAGGATTCTTCATTTTTCGAATATCATTAATGAGTCTTCAAACAAATCCAAAACTCTGTGGCGGATCGTTAGAGACTTGCGGTGCGATGAGATCAACGACGCCGGTATCAATCTGTTATACAGGGGTGAGGTGATGTCGGCAGATGGCGAAGTGGCTCAGGCTTTTGGCCAATACTTTACAACCAGTATACCAACGCTTATCAAGCAGAGATTTCCTGCTGGTGGAGGCGGCACATCTGGGCCTTTTCAGACTTGTAATATGTTTTTCTATCCATGTGCTCCCAATGAGGTGAACGCAGTCATTACTAATATGCCAAATAAAAAATGCGCGGGTCCTGATGAAATGCCGATATGCTTTTTTAAGAACGATAAACTACTTCCAAATATCTTATGTGAGTTGATGAACACTTCTGTAACTCAGGGCAGGTTTCCGAACTCCCTTAAAAGAGCCATTGCCTTTCCCATATTTAAGAAAGGCTCTGCCAATGAAGTAGCTAACTATAGGCTGATTTCAAATTTGGGCGTCTTCTCAAAAATATTCGAAAAAATTATGGTCAACAGGCTCATTGACTATTTAGAAAAAAATTCTATCCTTTCACCATCTCATTATGGATTCAGACCAGGTAGATCAGCTGAATCGGCAATTTTTGACTGCGCTCAGAACATCTTAGGTGAGATCGATTCGGGCAGATTTGTAGTAGCGATATTTTTGATATCGCGAAAGCCTTTGATTCGATTGATTCTGCGATCTTGTCTGAAAAAATGTATAATATGGGTACTGCGGTATTATTCATGATTGGCTGATGCCTTATCTCTCTCATCGGACAATGAGAGTTAAAGTTAACGCTCATCTTTCTGAGGCATTTGAGACGGTATTAGGAACTCCACAGGAACAAGAGCGCCAAAAAGGTCGGATGGGAGGGGTTAAGTGAGAGTGTCGTAAAACATTTTTAAACGTGCGAAAAGACTGTTAGGCGGTAGGAAGATGCAACGTAGAAGTATATAGTATCAGGAAGTTATGAACCTCAGGAATCGACCATATTTTATGTATATTCAATTAGGACGGCGAAGTTTAAAATTGTATAGTTCTGCAAATGAACCTGTTCATTAGCATACATTGTTCAATTAAATCCAAAAGTGTAAACGTAGAATCATTATCCCCTAGGCAACGATAAGAATCCTATATTAATGTATTCTTTATGTCTTGCATTTCGGAAAGCCGTAGGCATTCGAAAAATCAGGTACCACATCCACAAATTCTGCAGGATGTTTTGAGTAGTAGTCAATTAGAATCTTCAAAACCGATTGCCCATTTTGATCAAAGTCTTGTATAGCTTCATATGAACATAGAGTCCGATCAGAAACGTATTTTCACGGACGAGATACTTAAGCCACCCTGGTGTTTCTTATGCGCAGTGAAACAACCTTTAATTTTAGATTATGTTTAAATTCAGGTAAGTTATAACTTTCTTCTTTTCGTCATAAGCTGTGTATGTGTAATTGAGATTTCGAAATCAAGGCCATGGAGATAGTCCACTTCAAGCCCACTTGCGAGGTTCAATATGTGGGTGATGTCATATGGCCACTATGGTCCCCAATATCCTACACTCCCCGAAAATGTCTTTAGAGTCTGAATAACTTTAAGACCATTATCGAGTTCACAATGGAGGTTGAGACCAACAATTATCTATCCTTCCTTGACTGATAACCAAATCCGGTAACTCTCTTATACACACGGTTTAAAGAAAACCCTCTCATACGAAAAAACTGGACAACATACGAACCGCTCTGCTGCAGATCGAAAAATCTCCCCATCCCCACCACTCACCCTTTAGCAACCAACGCCCACCAAAACATAACGTCCACGAAGAATTTTTGCCGTTCATCTAGGGTGTTACTGACAAAATCACCCGTACCCTACGAAAACATGATCAAAACAATTTTACAGCCAATAATAAGATGTCACAATTCCTTAGGTCTCCGAATTATACGATAGCCAACGAGTTACACGGCATGTATGAAAAATGTCTTAAAAAAATTGGTTCAAGCCCTGTGGACAGGAGCTTTCTGGCGCTCTTGTTCAAGCAGACAAATTATATCTCCAAAAGTATTGGTTTCTCAGAGTTGAGAATTATATCAATCTATTCTTATGATAGAACTGCATCATAAAGTAAATTCAATTCAAATAATAGTTTATTTATCAAGATCAAATGAGCAATCTGAGAATGAGAACTGCACCATGGAAGAAATCAAATTCAAATACCTGAAATAAATTTGACTCTCTCTTATAGAACAGGATGACATATACGAGTTTGAACACAAATCATATAATAAATCATAGATTGAATAATTATAGCATTCTGTGAAAACATAGAAGTACGATTCATTATTGAAATTTCGAAAAAGTATTAGCTTGTTGGAGTTCAAAATGATAACAATGGATTTTTAGGGTGAAACTGCATCTTAAAAAAAATTATTTTGAAATTTGTAAGTTATAAAGGAAATTTTTTTTTCTTTACTCCGAAACCATCTCGCCTATTATGGCCAATAGCGAACTTAACCGAGATATTCATCTCCCTTACCTACTCTGAAAATTTCAACTGCCTAGCTCATTCCGTTCGAGAGTTATTGTAGAAACAATATTTAAAAATTTTCAAAATATTGTTTTGACACTTTACGGTAACCTGATCAATACAAAACTTCACATGCGTCTAAAGGTCAGGATTCTACAATTTGATGCTAAAATTCAGATAGATCGAGTGATCAGTTTCGGAAATATTCATAAAAAATGTTTTTAGTAAAAACAGCCATAACTCTTAAACCGCTTGATGGATATCGCCCGTTAATGAACTCGTCCGAGATAGTTACGCTCCAAACCTACCCTGCAAATTTCAATCCTCTAACTCCTTTCGTTCGAGAGTTATCGTGTTAACGGCCGACCGGCCGGCCGGACAGAATCGTTTTCGACCACGGATTCTTGATCAGTGAGCCGAACCAAATCGTTTGATACCATTTTCAGCCAAAAATTCGAAAATTACAGACATTTGGGCAAATTGATAAGCACTCTGTTCCGAGGAACAAGAGCGCCAAAAAGGCATCTTGTGTTGTCTATTCACGCCTCAGACACCCTCACGAAATACTGCATGAACCTTCAGGCCGCTTTTTAGCGTTAATACGTGAGATGAAGCATTGAGTACCAACAGAATACAGATTTTGAAATAAATTAAACAGCGAAATCTCCTGCGCGGCATACGAGCATGCTATCATCCTAGGCCATCGACGTGTTCTTCCAATTAGAGATCTAAATGTATTGAAATTTCAGAAGTAGCTAGAAGTTCGAAATTTTATTTTCAAAATGCCTGCTAAAATACAAAGCCGATCGAGCTGAAGTCCAGTACTCGATTGTACAATAGCAGCTAAAAGGTTTGTGCAGAATTTCAACTAAATCTTGACCGATTTTTTTTTTAGTTATGCGAAAGTTTGTGCTTCGGTATTCTGCAACTTATAATCAAGTGTCAATTCGATCGGATCTGTATCTTTTGTATTATTGCGAAAAAAATTTTCCAGGGAAGTACATATAATTGAAAGGTTTTTTTCTGGGTTTTCTCTCCCAAACTCTGAAAAATATCTATAACATAAAAATTAATTATTTTGTGATTTGCTTCTGCGTAAGAAACACAGGATATTTGTCAGAAGCAATCAATTGAACAATGTTGCCTAACAAACAACAACGAAACAACATCAACGAAGAAACAACTATATCGTAACGTTTCGGAGTCTATATCAGACTCCTTCGTCAGATGATAATGAGTATACCTCCCACAGTATCCTTCAATGATTACTTAAGTACATACGTATAACTCCATTCACTTTTATAAAGTCTCCCGGTTGGCCATGATTTAGGTCTATCACGCTTTTGCGCGTATGTTCTGGTGAACATCGTGTTATCATTTTGCCCAAATGTCTGTAACTTTCAAATTTTTTGACGAAAATGGTCTCAAACGATCTGGTTCGACTCCCCGATGAAGAATTCGACGTCAAATTTGATTCTGTCTGGCCGGCCGTCCATCCGTTGCCACGATATCTTGAGAACAGAAAGAGCTAGCGACTTGAAATTTTCAGGTTAGGTGGCGCATCCCAAAACGACGTACAAGTTTGTTAATGGGCATAATCAACCGAATGGTTTCCGAGTAATAATTTTGTTTTCAACGAATATGAATCCGATCGAATTGAAATTTGGTGATTAGTTGTAGAATACAAACCTAAGCATGTGTGTGCAATTTGGTGACAATCCTATTCCTAGAAAATTTTGAAAAAATTCTTGAAAAATATTTTTTATGCTACGATAACCCGAGAACGGAGAGAGATAGCGATTTGAAATATTCAGGTTAGGTTGTGCATCTCAAGGCAGCATTTAGGTTTGTTTACAAGAGAAATCGGCCAAACGGTTTTGGAGTTATACCCATCTGATATTTGATTGTTATTTCCTCAATAACTCGAAAAATATAGAACCGATCCAATTCAAACATGGGTATTAGTTGTAGAATGCCATCGCAAAAGTTCTTGCAAAATTTCCTCAGGATCGTATCACTAGAAAATTAAAAAAAAAATCATTGAAAATCATTGAAGAATATTCTATATAACAGAATCTACTCATCCGACATGGCTGACATTTTGCGAGAGCCTTCCCAACCTAACTCTACTACCAAGTTCAAAGTTTGAACACGATCGGATCTATATTTTTGGAGATCCGAGCAGCCTTGTGCGAGTTCAGTATAGCTGGATAGGTGATCGTTGCCTCGATAACTCTCGAACGAAAGGAGATAGGAACTTGCAATTTTCAGGGTAGGTTGCGCATCTGAATGGGAGAGTTCAGTTTGCTGTGGACCATAATCGGCCCTACGGTTTCGGAGTTATTTCCATCTGGAATATTATTTCCTCGATAACTCAAAAAATATAGACTCGATCGAATACAAGCTTGCTAACTAGTTGTAGAATATCGACATAAAGACGTGTGTAAAATTTTGTGAGAACCGTACCGCTAGAAAATTTTAAAAAGGTTACGAAAAAAAAATTGGTTCAAGCACAGACGTGAAGTCAGGAGCTTTTGCGCGTATGTTCTATTGTCCATTCTCCTGTATTGGCCACTCTCAATCGAATTTACCATGGTGAATTTTGTTGTCCGTTCTCTTGTATTGGACACTCTTAATCACCATGGTAAATTTCGATTAAGATCTGAATTTTTTTTTTGTTATTTCCTCTATAACTCAAAATATAAAAAAATCCGATCCAATCAAAACTAGGTACCTACCTAATTACTTCTAGAATGCCGACTCGAAAACTTTCTCGGAATTTTTGGGATATCGTATCCTGAAATTACTTGAGAAGTAAGTTTTTTCGTATATTATTAAATATTCAAAGAATTTCAATTCCGATAGATTACATAATGTCATAATTTTCTGTGATCATAGACGATTCTCTCATTACTCAAGTATGTCATGAAAGTGGTACGAAATGTATTCATATTTTATGAAAGCTGAGAAAACGGTCTAAATCGATGGTAAATTCAATTAAGAGTGGCAATTATTGTTGAATAGACAATAGAATATGCGCGTAAAAGCTCCTGCCTTGAAGTCAGTGCTTGAACCAATTTTTTCACTTGACTGCATAATCTACAAAGCCTAACATTGGTACATTTCTATTTTTTTAGGTAATACTATTTATTTTTTTAATAAATACGAACATTTCAATTTCAACATCGATGTTTAAGACACATCGATGTTTCACAACCGACGTTTTCACGACATCGATGTTTGCGTTCGATGTTAACATCGATGGTGAACATCGATGTTTTGTGTCGATGTCCCAGCACTATCTCAGACTTTGCCAATTTCTACTCTCAAACGTATAAGATGGAACATTATTCCATCGTAGACGAGATATTATCACTTTGCAATTGAAAATGCCGAAAGCAGTTTTGAAGAAGCAGAGACAAAGTATCAGGAAGTGCTATACTGAAATCTGCAATAGGAAAACTTCATTCTGTCTCAGGACATGTTGAACTCTCGAATGAAATTACTTAGTTTCCTATCCTATCACTATATTTTATTAAGGTTCAACAGGGGTTTCGTAGTACTACTACATTTTGAAACTGGTGTAGGTATTTCAAGTTGTGCAGCAGGGATCTTAAATGTCTTCTGGAGGCTATTTTCTTGAGAATTTCGAAAGGTGGGGAATTTTATCGATACGTTTATTCGTTTAGAAGTTTTCCTGCCGGGTTGTTCAGGTAATATCATTAATTTTTCAAATGAACTATAACAAAGTAACGGACTACTCTATCCATTATTTTCCTTTAGAATTTCAACACTTGATTCTTGATTTCCGTAAAAGAAAATAGCATAACTGAATCTTCCAACCAGTTTATATACGTGAAATATTTCCAGTAACAACAAAGAACAAATTTTTTTCAACAGTCGCCAGGTCTTTGGAATTGTTGAATTCACATAATATCTTTCTCAAATCCATTATTTTTCCGAAGTAAATTCACATTGTGAAATATACGTAATTACTACGACCTCTATGTAGAGAGGACAACGTTGCGTATTTATCGGACAGGAAAATCACTATAACCTAACAATTTCAAAGTATGCACGGTGAAATGTGCCAAACTTTCATGTCCAACCGGGAGACTTTATGAAGTGAATGGAGTTATAGATACCAGTTCAAAATTTTATTTCCGCAATAATAGCTAAAAAATTAGTTCAAGCTCTGTGGCCAGGAGCTTTTTGGCGCTCTTCTTCAAACAGACAAATTATATCTCCGGAAGTATTGATTTCTCAGAGTTGGGAACAATGGATGCTTATGATAGAACTGCATCATGAAAGAAATTAAATTTAAATTTTTTTTAAACGACACATTTAAAAAAAAAGCTTCAAAAATTATCATTCAAAAAAAAACATAGAAGTACGATTCATTATTGGAATTTCGAAAAATCATATCTCCGAAAGTATTAGCTTGTTAGAGTTGAAAATTATATCATTGGATTTTGATGGTGAAACTGCATCTTGAAAAAAATTTTTAATTTGAAATTTGTAAGTTAAAAAAATTTTTTTTTTCGTTACTCCGAAACCATCCGAAACCTATTTTGCCCAATAACGAACTTAACCGAGATATTTATCTCCCAAACCTACTCTGTAAATTTAAACTGCCTAGCTTATTCTGTTGGAGAGTTATTGTAGGAACAAAATTAAAAAATAAAAAAAAAATTACACTTTACGGCTACCCGATCAATACAAAACTTCGCATGCGTATAAAAGTCATTAGTAGGTAAACTTCCGGGGTCGTAGGACATTTCAAGGCCACCAAAACCATGGTAGTTCCTGGTACACTTCAAGGTCACCCAAATGGAACCTAACCCAAGTGGGTAGGCAACCAAAAATTAATGTAGTAAACGTGTGACGTCATTGCAGGTGACCTTGGGCTGGTAGATCAGGCCTAGCCAGGCTTGCCCAGGTTAATTTTGCGAGAGAAGTGAAAAAAATTTTTTTTCGGACTTAAAAAAATTTCGAGAATTTCGGACTTAAAAAAATTTCGACAAGTTCGGACTTAAAAAAATTTCGACAAGTTCGGACTTAGAAAAATTTCGTAGGTTAATTTTGCGAGAGAAGTGAAAAAATTTTTTTTTCGGACTTGAAAAAATTTCGAAAATTTCGGACTTACAAAAATTTCAACAAGTTCGGATTTCAAATCGAATAAAACGATGATTAATTTTGTGAGAATTGTGAAAAAAAAATATATTTTTGAAAATTCTTTATGTTGGACTTGGAAAAACTTTGAAAGGAACAATTTTAGCTACTATAAACCTTAGATATCCTTATGGGAAATTACATGTTAAAATAAGTGAAATTGAACTAGAATTCTGGGAGGAAATAAAACAAGACAATTATAATATTTGTTTTTTATTGACAAGCCAATCGTATAGTAAATTAACATTTTCGAGTGCACATATGAGTTCATTCTTTACATGTAACCTACAATGATAACTTGTTGTGGATGCTTCTTTTAAGAGTTTTAGCTTGGGGCAGTCAGACATCTCTAGGATGATACATCGATCGGAGTCTTTATGTAATAGTGTTCTTAGAATCCTTACTTTCGGCAATCCTTTTACGTAAATTAAGCTTTGTGCATCAGGTAGTAGGTGGCTCTTCAAAACAGAAATTAGCATTTCTACAGGTATATAGTAATCATAGTTGGTCGTCCAATCCAAACCATGGATGTTGTTTGTTGTGTAATCTATCTGCCATTTGAAATGCTCAGATAGTAGATGAAATTGCACTGGTGTTCTTATAAAATAATGTTTCCTTTCACAAGTGTTAATATTTAGAATTGAAAGTTCCCTGATGTAAAATTCACTATCTTTGTAGTGGAACCCTTGGAAATCCACAATAAATGCCATTTTGTGCCGTCGTATGAGCTCTAGATAATCCTTACAGTCCCACTTAATGGATTATATATCACGTTTCGGTCGTGAAGAATTAAACAATAAGCACTTGTTTTGTTTGGTACCGGTTTTGCTGTTTCAATTTCAAGTCTGATATCGACTGCACCGTTCTTTATTGTCTCACTCTGATGAGTACAATCTATGACAGCTATTGGTGCTGTATGTTTGAATGAACTGGGTGTAAACGCTGGTTCAGCTTCGTTTTTATAATAGTACGCTCCTTGAAAATGCGCATACATTTCATATAATAACGACCATTGATTCTTGTCCCAATCAAGGTTAAGGTTATCATACGGATATGCGTCTGCATTCAGGAATAATTTAATATTCCTTAGATTGCAATGATCAAATAATGCCGAATCTCTGTTTAAGCTATTTTTACGATCCGTTTGGAAGGCAAAAATAACAATTCGGGGTTTTTCCATCAAGCTGCTTGATTTAACAGTCCAGGTGTGATGGGTAGTCTCTTGAAGAGTGGGTAATCGTTGAATTTCCCAATTTCTAAATGAAATGGATAAATCTCTGCTCTCCTCAACATATTTCAATAATCTTAATTTTTGCACATCGGCCACTTTAAGATGTGGCACTTTCCAATAAATTTTGTTGATTTCCACAAAGTGTTTTTCAGTTCCTGTTACTGGTTGATTAATAATCGCGTTCAAATCATTGCTGCTCCTAATCAATACCAATTCTTGACGAACATTCATAATAACCTTTTGGAAATCCTCTGCAAATCCCAGCCACAATTTAAGAGGTATACAAACGGTAAAATTACCTTTTTGATCAAGGATATCAGGTAGTCCATCTAATGCCAATCCAGCATTTTGCAAACGATCAAATTGATTCTTCGTGTAGGATAAGTAACTCTTCAATGTGCTAGTTATTCCCAAATTCCGTGTTTGATCAATCACAGTGCCTCCTATTTCATAACGAATTTCATCGAAAAGAAATGAAATTCCATTTTTTATAAATTTTATATGTGTAGTTTCAGTAGGTGGATGTTTAACATCATCACTATTTTTTAATAATTTCCCCTCAATATAAATGTAACTATATGATGGCAAAGTGTATAGATCTTGCGTTTGGATGGGTATTCTTATTTCATCACTGCACTTATATGTCGTTGAAGCATACGGTTGATGAGTATGATATTCAAAATTCGCAATAGATTCATCAATTAGAACATTTTCAGCTACATTTAAATTTAGGAAACTCATTTTGTCTTCACTTTAAAACCCAAGGACCTTAAAAATAATTTATTTGTCGCTGTTAACGGTACACTGGTTTTTGTAGTACTGAACAATATATTTCTATCAGCCCCTTTTTTGTTATTTTTCATACCATTAGATTGTTGTTGTTGTTGTTGGTTGCTTGAGAAAACGTTATAATATCTCATGATCGCTCTTAGTTCACTTGTTGTAGATTTTTTTCACATGTAATCTTACTGTTACCACTTCTCCGTTGAAATTGACCAAGTTACCCTCTTGGTCTGTTAGTTTTATAGCAATTTCATTGATAAATTTCGTATTTATCGGTAAATAGATAACATTAGAGGGGTTTTCAACTATCTTGGTGCCTGGTGCATTTTTTGGATAGAAGACGTGCAAAATATGTTTTTTTTCATCATTAGAATATGAGTTTTGCACTAAATTACATTCAATATTGATCGCATTCACTCTGAAAATATTGATAGGCTTGTTGGAAATATGTTTTTTATTGGCAGCTAATATTTGCGGTGTAAACCCCAAAACTTGTGCTATACTACAATTCTGTTGAAAATCAATAGGTTCCGTGCATTTCACTTCCGATCTCAGGGTGGTTCGATTCAACGAAATATTTATGGCTGGTCTATCTGTTTGACCTTTCAATGGATTATTTTCATAGATATCAATTATATATTTTTGTAGATAGTGATTTATATCACTTATTTCATAGCAACCAGGTGGAAGAATGATTATGTTGTTTACACCAAAATGGAAACGATTATTTGTTTCATCGACATTGGGAATGCTATTGTAACTGACAAAGTTTATTAATCCGATAACATAGTCATGAGATTCACTTAACACAATTGGTGGATATATAGTGGCTTTCAATTCTGACGACTTGTCGTTTAACGTGAACGTGTAGGACATGATGATGATGCTTGCATAACACTGACCATATTTTTCATTTGAATGATAATTTATTTAATAAAAATTTTATACATAAGTGTCCACAATTATACGATGTTTTTTTTGATATGTTTTATAATTATAGAAAATATTCAATTGTTTCTTATGCGTACAATGATGTTTACAACCAGATTTAAAATATTTACAAACTTCAAGAGGTGGAGGTAGATTTCCATAACTATCAAAATATGAAATGTTATCCCCCTTTTTGCGATAGCTGACCCAATGTGTGCCCGGCCCATCAGAGTTGTCTAAATTCACAATTCCGCATTCATTTTTTCGAATACGTTTAGGCATCTCATCTTTCATAAAGCATCCACGAAAATTATCAATATTTAATTCTGTAACCAAATTGCTAATATCCCGATCTGTTAGTGCTCGCTTTGGAAGTTTCATCTCTCTCTCTCTCTCTCTCTCTCTCTCACTTTTTTTGTTAATTGTAACGATCTGCTTCACTGTCTCGTAGAAAAAGTCCAAATCCTTTTTTGTATTTTCTCAAGCACATTCCTTTTCCCATAGCAATAGCTTCCATAGTTTTATTGTGTCGATTTGCCTCTTCGAATTGTTGTTTGGCCTGTTTAGCAGCATTAATTGAATCAATAATTTTTGCAGTTCCCCCACCTAGTGCACCTAAAGCACTCAATCCCGCAAAAATCGGAATTAATGGTAAAATACCTCCTTTTTTAGGTAACCTTATCACTTTTGTTGACTTTATTTTGGATTTGAATTTATTGGCTAATTTCTTTGCCAAAAATACCCGTGAAAATAGATCCTTAGGTTTTTTTCTTATTATATGTTTTTTTATTTCTTTCACCACTTTATTGAAAGAAACACGTTTAATCTTCTTTTTCTTCATGCTCATTCTTTTTACACCATATATACACACTCAAAGTTGAGCAGGACTGCACCCCAATTATGTAAAGCTCACATATTTATAGGTAAAATTCTTGTTCGTTTAGCACCCCCATTCTCGTCCTGATCTTCATCTGTGGTTCTTTTTCGTTTTATATAAGGTATTTCTTCATCATCTATCTTGTCATTGTCAGTATTTATTTTCAATCTTTTACTTTCAATCTCATCGTTGCTATAGACGCTTTTACGCTTCTTCACCCTCAAAATTGGTTTTCGATTTTTCTTTTTATTGATGGTATCAGCGACAGCAGGAGCAGCATCAGCAGCAGCAGTCCTATTTGATGTCATAATTTTAATCATCGCAGGAGTAGGAATTTGATTTTGTTGTTGTTGTGAAGGTTGAGTAGGTTTGGATTTTAAAATTCTTGGTTTTAACAGTTTTATTGCCTTTTCCCCTGAATTTTCTTCTTCTACACTTAGAATGATTTCATTGCACTTTTTTCTGATGAGCAACATATTCTTTAGGAGTTTTCGTAAAACATTTCTTTGTTGTCTCTTATTACCAATTCCCATCCCTAATTTAACTTTGCTTCGCATTATACCGCTAACACCTAATGCAGCCATCTTTTCAGTAAGCGAAGCATCAGAAGAATGATATCTTTCCATAGCTTTAGTAGCTAAAATTTCATCTGCTTTATGGCGGTGTTTTAAATCCTTCTCTTTCGAATATTTAATATCATGTTCCATGCATGCCTCATCCAATTTATTTATAGGTTTGGATCCTGACATTAAACGTTTCGATAGACGTGTTCCAGGACCACAATAATTGTACCCAGGTATATGTAATTCAAATGGCAGGGAATTTATAAGGTTGTTAACAAGTCCACCACCCGTATAAAATTTCATATTTTAACCAAAATATATATATATATACACACACACACATACACAACCTTCGCTTTATAAAGAAAAGCTATAAATGATATAGTTTTAGTTATGTTAGTCATTTTTATTTGAAATATTGTTCAATATGAAAGTTCATCAACAAAAAGTTCATCTAAAAGTTCAGAATAATGATGTGTTGCAGACTGCAGGTGCTTATCATCAACATTCGAAACATGGTGATTTATTTCCCGCTACTATTAGATGTCTTATAGTAGGACCTTCAAATTGTGGGAAAACTAATGTTATGATTACACTCATTGAACATCCACATGGATTGAAATTTGAGAATATTAACTTATACTCAAAATCGGTACATCAACTGAAATACCAGTACCTCGAGCAATTATTAAAACCAATAAAAGGAATAACTTTCAACACTTTCACGACAGCTGAAAATATAGATCCACCTAATAGAGCCAAACCTAATTCTCTATTCATTTTCGATGATGTCATCTGCAACAAACAAGATGTAATGCGTGAGTTCTTCAGTATGGGAAGACATAATCATGTGGATTGTTTCTATTTAGCACAAAGTTACGCTAGAATACCAAAAAATCTAATACGAGAAAATGCTAATGTTATTATTCTTTTCAAACAAGATGAAATGAATCTAAAACATGTCTATACAGATCATATTGGTTCGATGGATTTTTCCTTTGATACATTTAAAAATATATGTTCAATGTGCTGGTCGGGGGAACCATTTAGTTTCGTTTCAATCTTTAAGGATAATGAACTAAATGGAGGTCGATATAGAAAAGGTTTTGACGAATTCATCAATATAAATACCTAAACTCTATTACTGCTTATGTTAGTTTGCCAGTTCAACAACAGGTGTTGACAAGCAGAACGTTGATAACGATGACCGAAATGAACACTTACAATAAGAGATTGAAACGACTTTTGATTCAAAAACGTAAAAATATTAAAGATAAATTACAATTACTCAAGTATGGAGAGAGAGTCAAAGAAAATGCATTTTCTCCAATAACGAAACAATTGAAGGAAATAAAAAAAAAATTGAAACATGAGGAAGACGAAAAGAATGGCAATCATGAAGAAGAATTAGAAGAAGAAAACTTAAAATGGGTGATGCCTCAATCGTCTTTATCACCGCTCACACCCATTGGGGAAACGACAGCAGGCAGCAGTAAAGACAGGACCAAGGAGACCGCTAATAATACTTCGTTTATCAATTACCTAGATCAATATCCACCCATTGCGAGGAAATATATTATGAGTCTGAATGAAAATCCTTCAAAATTCGATCGAAAATATGGTGTTCGTTTTGATCCAGAAACGGAAAAATTCTCGATTGGTAATTCACGAATGCAAATAATTGATAATGGAGATGTTATGGTAAAAAATAAAAGGTATCGAGGTACTAGAGGTTTATACGAATTAATATTTAAACGAAAACCTAAGAAATATTCTGAGGAAGACTTGCAAAATTACCATGATATAATTACTAAAACAAACGCACATAAATGTTATTATCACCCAAGCAATCAGATAGATGGTAACAAAACTGTTAAATATAAAAAAATTGTTGCACCGTTAATAAAAAAGAAGGGGGGTTCTATCAATTTGAGATTACATAAAAACACAGCCTATATGTTTTGGAATGATCCTAATGAATTAGTTGAACGATTGAAATTATTATTGGCATCACATGAAGCTGGAAACAGTGGTGTTATAAATGAAATCACTTCAATTGTTGAAGAATTGTACGAGGCTGGTTTGATAGTATAACGATGACATCGAGAACCGAGAAGAAGTGGCAAATTGTCACCGAGCTGTATAAGCAGGCCCGAATAAATTTTAAACGTCGTAAAACAATTGTACGTGGCTTGTGGGACTTATAACAAGCTGATCTGATAGATATGCAACCATATGCCAAAGAAAATAACGGTTTCAAGTATATTCTAATTGTCATCAATTGTTTCTCTAAATACGTTTGGACTGAACCGCTCAAGGATAAATCAGGGAAAAATGTGTCTACTGCTATGGAAACTATTTTGTTGAAGATGTTGAAATCGAAAAAAAAACAACAGTTTGAAAAATTTACAAACAGACAAGGGTACATAATTTTATAATGTTACTTTCAAAAAGCTAATGGAAAAATATTCTATTAATCATTATTCCACCTACAGTGATAAAAAAGCAGCAATTGTTGAACGTGTAATTCGAACAATTAAAGGAAAAATGTATCCTCAATTTTCCTTTCAAAATACCCACAAATGGATAGGTGGTATTTTAGCTGAAGTGGTTAAAAACTATAATAATTCTGTGCACCGCACAATCGGAATGAAACCGATCGATGTAAAAGAAACAAATGAAGATTCTCTACGTGGAATTTATAGTAATCCAAAGTCACCAATACGAAAATGTAAATTCATAAAAAGAATCATGTAAGAATTTCCACAGCGCGGGGTGTCTTTGATAAAAAATATAATATGAATTGGTCTCCTGAAATCTTTATTATTAAAAAAAAAGTATTGAGCACACCCACAATATATATTTTGAAGGATATCAATGATAAAGAAATCAAGGGAGGATTTTATGAGGAGCAAATGCAAAAAGTGAAATATCCAGATATTTATTTGGTTGAAAAAGTTTTGAAACGTAAAGGTGGAAAAAGCCTAGTTAAATGGGTTGGATTTGACGATACACATAATCAATGGATATCAAATGACAATGTATCTTAAAGGTTACAATAAAACACCAATAATTTAATAATGATTCTTTTATTACTTCAAAGTCCCAAATGGTTAACGTTTTTTTCAAATGAAATCATGATCATCAATCTCGATTCTTGGCATTTCCCTTCTTCTTCTTTTCGACGGTTGTGATGAGGGTGGTTGTTGTGATAGGGGTGGTATTGTTTCCTCCTCCCCCGCTAATAATTGTGAATTAATTTCAAAAAGTTGTCTTTTGGCTGCTCTTCTTTGTCTCGAATCCTCCTCATTAAGCCCATTATTCACATGAGGTGTACTTTGGGTAATGGGAACTCCTGCTTCCCTCAAGGCTCTCTTCAATATCACCCCATCTGATTGTAATGGGGGTGTTTGTGAAGGTGGTGGTGGTGTTGATATACATGCTTGTGTTACTTGAGCACTCTCGATATCCTCTTCGTCGACAATATTGTACTTGTATCTTCTTATGACATCTTCCAATAACCCCAGATCTTTGTCATCCTCCAATCGTGTTTTCAGGTATTTCACAGGTAAATTACCAAATTTTTTTTTCATCGTTTTTACTTTTGGACTATATGATAGTTTTATTGTTACCTTATCATCATAAAGAGTGACTTTGGGGGCTCCATATCTTTGAACAAATGAAAGTAGTTTAAAAAAAAATAAAAATGATTAGGGAGGAAAAAAACTTACTGAAAAATCTGCTTGCACACCACCTCTAACATTCGGGGAGTAAAATTGTCCCGATCAGTAGAGAAAACAACAATAGTACAAGGAATATTCATGTTAAAGTTTTTTTCTTATTCACGTGCACGTTCGTAGCTGGTAACTCCAATAATTATACTAGTTTTTCAAGATGAATTGAACGGAATTTATACTCTGAAATCGCTGATTGTCAAGACAAAATGTTTAAATTTTGGGACAGAATATTTTACTGTCAATCCTTCTTCCCCTTTATTTTATATGAAAATGTAAATACATATAATTCATGTGAAATATCAATTGAAATTTGTTTGAAGTTATTCATTTTCACCAAACGAATATCCATATTAAGAATTACATATATCAATTAATTGGTGTGAATCAATTACATATTTAATAGATAGGTTTATTTCCAAAGGTCCATACTGTATTCATATTACTTTGTTAGATATTGCTTATTTAGCATTTTGCATCCTAGCGCGTGGACCTGCATCGCACATTCCTTAGATAAGATAATCTTATAAATAGAACCCTATTAGATTTTCTCGAGGAGAATTGCATAGAGAATTGTACGGAGAATTGAATAGATAATTATTTATTAGGCGTACTCTCTAAGTAAACGCTTATCGGTATGCTAATTGAGTCGGTATGCTAATTGAGCTTCGTCGGCGTTTATTTATCTCCGCGGATACATTGTAGTTGAATGGAATGCAACTTGACCATTTATTCGTCCTCTTAATTTTATCGAATGATACATTGTTTTAATATTAATGATGTACATGCAAAAATCTAGATTGTTAGGATGCAACTTTGTCTACTATTATAATCTGAATTGAATTATTGCAAATTAACAAAAATTTTGGGGCACGTGTAATTGCGATCCGAATTGGTATATAAGAAATAGATTGCGTAGCTATTCTACTTGAGGTTGTGTTTGTGCATCGAGCAGAATCGAGGTAAGCAGATTTTATTTTCTACCTGTTTGAAAAAAAAAATGTTTGGGCTGATTTTTGAGTTTCCAATTTTTCAAATGAAAATATATTTTTCAGACATAAAAGAAAAAAAACCATAAAAAACAGCAAAAATCCGTGAAAAAGGCAGAGAAAAAAAATGAGCGGTACAGCAACCACCCGTTTAGATAGTTTGTCGGCTGAAGCCGTTAAGACTATGGAAAGGGTGAGTAGATTAATCAAAACTAAAGAGGAATTTTTAAAATATATTACTTATTTGAAAAATATTATTTGCGTTTTGAATAGATCGATTAAAAATAAATATAATGATGCTATTGGGAATTTTGCTAGAGTTGAATCTAATCTTAGTATTTTAAAGTATTATCAACGAACATTTAGGAAAAAGTTATCAAAATTAATGGAAAAACGATGCGAACCAAATTTAGAATGGCATGAAATTAAATCGGCATTTAATGGGCGTATATCTAGTGGTATTATTACAAATCTTGGATTCAAAGATCCTCAATTATTTTTGGAGAAAGCATTTAGAAGTTTTGCAATACAAATTCGTAAGTCGTTGAAAAAATCTGTACTAAAAGTTAACACTATTTTGGCTGGTTTATTTGTGAAACCCTCTGATTTAGAGACTAACTTTAAATTTTTTTCCACAAAAAATGAAGTTATTGACGTAAGTGTAAATTTAAAAGATTGGTATAAAAACAATGTATCGTCTGTTATTTTGAATCGAATAGGTGAGTTCCAAGAACGCGATTCGGGCTGGAGTCTATATGAAATTTTGTATTTGAAATTGAACATTAATCATTTCAGTCCAATAAATGTTGGTATGTCCACTTATGTAGATTTACCAGCATTTGTGAAAAGCACGCATAGTGTAATCAATATAAAAAATAATGATCAGTACTGTTTCCTGTGGTCTATAATGGCTGCTCTTTTTCCCGTTTACGATGAATCCAAAAATAAATGTAGAGTATATTCTTACCCCGATTTTGAAGGCTTTCTTATGAAAAGTAATGAATGAATGAATGAATGAATGAAAAGTATGAAAACATTAATTTCCCAATAGAATTGAAGGATATTCCAAAATTTGAATTATTGAACGGTTTAGGAATAAATATTTTTACTATTTCGAATAACAAGGAGATTGTTCCTCTTTGTCTTACCAAGAGTCCATTTTACAAAATAATAATAAATCTCTTGATGGTGCCTTGTGAAAATTTGACAAATGAAATAGCTGAAAATAATCCTGGAACGAGTTCAATGAATTTGAAAACTAAAACATATTACCATTTTGCTCTAATAAAAAATTTATCCCGTCTTTTGAGTCGTCAACTTAAAGATTCGAAAAATAGGAAATATTTCTGTGAAAGATGTTTGAATCATTTCGCTACAAATGAATCTTTGGAAAGGCATCTGGAATTATGTAGAGATTTGAATCACTGTAAAATAGTTTTACCTAAAGAAACTCATAAGATTTTAAAATTCAAAAATTTTACACATCAAATACCTATGCCTTTCGTTATTTATGCGGACATTGAAAGTCTTTTGGTTGATTATGATCTGTCATCTTCCTCCTTTGCTCTCGATAATAAAACTATAAAGCGCAAAAAACATGAAGCCTTTAGTATAGCTTATTATTTCAAATGTGATTATGATGATTCTTTATCTAAATTCAATTTATATACAGGTTCTGATTGTATAAAATGGTTCATAAATGAATTGGAAAATCTTTCAGCATATGTTGGAGAAATTATATCGAACCCTCTTCCAATTGTAATGAACGACGAGGAGAAACAGAATTTTTATGAAGCGAAGCAATGTTATGTGTGCGATAATGAATTTTCTGTTAGTGATGGTAAAGTTCGTGATCATTGTCATTTTTCAGGAAAATATCGTGGTGCAGCTCATGAAACTTGCAATTTAAAATTGCAGATATCTAATACTATACCTGTGGTTTTCCATAACTTTTCCAATTATGATAGTCATTTTCTAATTAGAAGTCTTGCGAAAGATATTGAGGGTCCCTTGAATATTTTGCCTGTTAATAAGGAAAAATTCATTTCGTTCACAAAATACATCACTAAATATAAAATAAATTTGAGATTTATAGATTCCTTTAGATTTTTATCCGGTAGCTTGGAAAAATTATCCTCGTATTTGGATGATGAACAAAGAACTATTGTTTCAAAATTCTTTCCTGATAAAACTCACTTTGAGTTAGTGACAAGAAAAGGTGTATTTCCATATGAGTATCTTGATAATTTTAAAAGACTAGACGATCAGGAACTTCCATCGAAGGAAAATTTTTATAATACGCTCACTGAGGAGGCAATATCGGATGATGACTTTAATCATGCAAATAATGTATGGAAAACTTTCAAAATTCAAAATTTAAAACAATATGCTGAATTGTATCTTAAAACTGATGTTTTACTTTTGAGCGATATTTTCGAGAATTTTCGAATTAATTGCATGAAATATTATAATTTAGATGCACTCCATTATTTTACAACACCAGGATTGGCCTTTGATGCGATGTTAAAACTTACAAAAATTGAATTGGCATTACTCACTGACATTGAAATGATTAATTTTATTGAAAAAGGCATTAGAGGAGGAGTGTCGCAATGTTCGAGGCGTTATGCGAAATCCAACAATAAATACATGTGTGTTGATGAATACAAGTCTGATGAGCCTATTTCGTATTTAATGTATTTTGATTTGGTGAATTTATATGGAGCTGCCATGACAAAGGCATTACCATTTTCTGATTTTCAATGGGTGCAGATAGGGTCTAATGAAATAGGCACTATCTTCAACACACCAGATGATGCTGAATTTGGTTATGTTTTAGAAGTGGACTTGGAATATCCGAAATCATTATATGAAAAACATAAAGATCTTCCGTTATGTCCGCATCATCTGCCACCACCTGTATCTGATAATGATACAACTAAATTATTATTGACTTTATACAATAAAAAAAAATATATTATTCATTACCAAAATTTGAAACAGGCTATTAAATTGGGGTTGAAGCTAGAGAAAGTTCATCGGTGTTTGAAATTTGCTCAAAAACCTTGGATGAAATCGTACATCGATTTTAACACAGAGTTGCGTAAAGCCAGTAAAAACGAATTTGAACGTAACCACTTCAAATTGATGAACAATGCGCCATTTGGAAAAACAATAGAAAATGTTAGAAGATATAGAGATATAAAGCTAGTAACACATTATGAAGGGAGATATGGTGCTAATTACTACATATCACAAGGGAACTTTAGTAGCATTACTATTATCGATGAAGATATTGTACTAATAGAAATGAAAAGGTTAACCATAAATATGAATAAACCAATTTTCATCGGTATGTGTATTTTAGATATTTCGAAAACATTTTTGTATGATTTTCATTATGAATACATTAAAGCTAAATTTAACGACAATGCAAAATTATTGTACACAGATACTGATAGCCTTATTTATCAGATTTTCACAGATGACATTTACCAACATATAAGGCAGGATATTGATAAATTTGATACCTCCGATTATCCTGAGAATAATATTTTTAATATTCCTAGGCGGAATAAAAAAGTAGTTGGTTTAATGAAGGATGAAAATAATGGTTGCATCATGAGTGAATTTATCGGGTTGAGGTCGAAGATGTACACGTATAAAGTTTGCGAAATTGAAAAAAAAAAGAACAGAATATTAATTATGCTGATAACCATGAACTTATTGAGCTTTTGAAAACAATTAAAAAAGTAAAAGGAGTAAAGTATGCTGCTATAAAAAATTATATAACCTTTCAGGATTTTTATAAAACACTTTTCGAACAATCAACATTTTCAATAATTCAGAACAGTATAATTGCGAAAAATCATGAGATTTTCTCAATTCAACAAGAAAAGGTTGGTTTAAGTTTTGATGATGATAAAAGAATTGTATTGGAGGATAAAATATCAACGGTACCATGGGGGTATTTTGATTAATTCCTATCTTTATATATTTTGATTGATCTACACAGCCTCTCTCGGTGAAAATGCTGTATCGTTGTTTCTCAAAAAAAAAAAAAAAAACTAAAACAAAATATAAAATTTCATTACCAGAATGAATAATCTACCTACTGGAGCAGAGCTGCGGCGGTGCCCAATAGCCGCGTGGGAGCTTGAGGTACTTTTCCATGTACTGGAAAAACCTGGAGACTTAACACTCCAGGACCTGAGACGGCTGGTGGCACTGGCCAATATTCCAGGTCATTGGAAAGCCTGGCTTATTCAGCAGTATTATCTAACGCATTGTGCTGTAATGTGCCAGGACAACTAGATTAGGTTTTATATTTATCTTTAGGTTAATATTATATCTATTTAATAAGTTAAGAAATTGATGTTTAACCCGAAGTAGTAGTAGTGCCATTAGGCGGTATTTTATTTAAGAAAAAGTAATCGATGAACTACCAGTTTCATTTTGGTCTCTCCACTGTTTCATTTGATACAGAATTTCTCAAAGATCAACATGCCTGTGCCCGTTAAATACGTCTGTCCTATATGTAAAGGTGAATCTGAACAATACTATGCACCTTGTATTCGTTGTTTTTTTCAATTACTAGACAAAAAACTGTATGGAGTAAAACATAGATGTAGTTGTTGTCGATTAATGTGGCAAGAGCAGTGAAGATGTGTCTTGAAAGTATGGATCACATGGACTTTGAACAACGACTTCTCACGTTTAAGAAGAAATTTTGGACCGGTGCTGCAAATCCTATCGATTTGGCTAGAGCTGGTCTGTATTTCACCGGTGAAGGAGACATTTGCCGTTGTGTTTATTGTTCAGTGCAAATTCATAATTGGAAGAAGGAGGATAGTGCTTTGGAGGATCATTATAAGTATTCCAAAGATTGTGCATTTGGTCAGATGTTGTGGAAATATTCCAGGACTACGCATAACGAAGATCATCACCCCCACAAAATACTACTACTACTACTACTACTACTACTACTACTACTACTACCACCTCTACTACTACAAAAAAATGAATGTAGTAATCCTTTACTCGCTTATTGGAAATATCTTATATGCTCATTTCCAACCTAAAGTGATAAAGGCTCAAATATGTACTAATAAAAATAAACTATGTGATAATATGGTTGTATGCAGGCTAAACAATGATCTACCTGTATTTAAATATTACTTTAAAAATGATGATGATTATGATGTCTACAACATACATACTTTCAAAATAATTTATACTTTTTCAAATCGAAGTTGTAAAGAATCTGATTGGCTAAACGTGCCTCCTTCTGAACAAAAAGAACATCACTCTTCTATAAAGATACTTATAATTTTGTTATTTTGCTTAATATGTATGCTCGTATCCATACTTACCTTTTTATTAAGAAATACTTTATTTCCTAAAATAACTACTTGTATATAACATAATACTTATCGATAATCTTCCTAATACATATATATTTTTTTTTAACATGAATGCAGCCTCAGAATCTTCCCTATGTACTCTGTTACGAGCTGTTTCCTTTCTTCCTTTATAGGCAGAACCTTTTTTTTTTCCTGAAATCTTCAATCGGGATCTTAAACTCTTCATAGTATCATTACTGTGCCTCCCTTTTGTACTCTTATTCTTGTGTCGTTGGTCGCTGTCACTTATACTGGCACATTTCTACCTCCTGTCAAGTACGTTACCTGAACTAACTACTTGCGTATAATATAATTCTGTGAATGCAGCCTCAGAATCTCCCCTATTTAATATATGCATTAATCATTTGTTCTAGCACATTTCTACCTCAGGTCAAGTACGTTACCTAAACTAACTGCTTGTGTATAATATATACAATTTGTAAACTTTTTTTTGTTAATATATTTACATACAACCCATTTGTACTTATAAACCAGTTTGTTGTACTACCATTTGTAATTTAAGAATTCTTATTACCTGACAAGTTCGTACTTGTATATTACACAATATCCATGGTTTGGATTGGACCACCAACTATGATTACTATATACCTGTAGAAATCATGTAAAGAATGAACTCACATATGCACTCGAAAATGTAAATATACTATACGATTGGCTTGTCAATAAAAAACAAATATTATAATTGTCTTGGTTTATTTCCTCCCAGAATTCTAGTTCAAGTTCACTTATTTCAACATGTAATTTCCCATAAGGATATCTAAGGTTTATAGTAGCTAAAATTGTTCCTTTCAAAGTTTTTCCAAGTCCAACATAAAGAATTTTCAAAAATATATTTTTTTTTCACAATTCTCACAAAATTAATCATCGTTTTATTCGATTTGAAATCCGAACTTGTCGAAATTTTTCCAAGTCCGAACTTAACGAAATTTTTTTAAGTCTGGAATTTTTTTAAGTTCGAAAAAAAATTTTTTGCACTTCTCTCGCAAAATTAACCTACGAAATTTTTTTAAGTCCGAACTTGTTGAAATTTTTCTAAGTCCGAACTTTACGAAATTTTTCTAAGTCCGAAATTCTCGAAATTTTTTCAAGTCCGAAAAAAAATTTTTTTCACTTCTCTCGCAAAATTAACCTGCGCAAGCCTGGCTAGGCCTGATCTACCAGCCCAAGGTCACCTGCAATGACGTCACACGTTTACTACATTAATTTTTGGTTGCCTACCCACTTGGGTTAGGTTCTATTTGGGTGACCTTGAAGTGTACCAGGAACTACCATGGTTTTGGTGGCCTTGAAATGCCCTAGGACCCCGGTAGTTTACCTACTGTCATTATTCTACAATTTGATGCTAAATTTCAGATAGATCGAGTGATCAGTTGCGGAAATATTCATAAACAATATTTTTACTGAAAATGGCCATAACTCCGAAACCGCTCAGTGGATTTCGCCCGTTAACGAACTAGTCCGAGATATTTACGCAAACTGACCTGCAAATTTCAATCCTCTAACTCCTTTCGTTCGAGAGTTAACATCTTAACGGTCGGCCGGACGGCCGGACAGAATTGATTTCGACCACGGATTCTTGACCAGTGAGTCGAACCAAATCGTTTGAGACCATTTTCAGCCACATATTCGAAAATCACAGACATTTGGGCAAATTGATAAGCACTCTGTTCCGAGGAACAAGAGCGCCAAAAACACAGCTTATCGAGGTGAAATTCGGTACTCCATTGTGAAATGGTGGCTCAGGTTTGTGGGAATTTCGACGGAAACTGACAGTTTATGAAATAAACAAATTTGTAAAACAATAACTTTTTTTCCTCGTGATACGATCCTCATGAAATCTTTCTCCTGCAAAAAAGCCCGTTGGCATTCTACAACTAATTACGAAGTTTCAATTCGATCGGATAACTCCGAACCGTTTGGACCTGCCGCTTTCCCTGAAAATTTCAATTCACTATCTCTTTCCGTTCGAAAGTTATCGTGGCAAGAGAATACCGAACGGCCGAACGGAATCGGATTTGACCTCGAATTCTTCATCAGTGAGTCGAACCTAATCGTTTGAGACCATTTTCTAAAAAAAAAATTGTAAATTACATTTGGGCAAAATGATAGCACACTATTCCTTAAAACATGCGCGCAAAAACATATTCTGAATGTCCTAGCTAGAACATATTATATAGGCCAAACCAACAGACGAATTACCAACTGCAGTGCGAAAAGCTGAACTATTCCCCACGTCATACCAACGCAACAACCAACAAATACCGAACGCTGGACCATAACTCGACAGTTTAAGGCTAAAGATTGGTTCAAGCACTGACGTGAGGTCAGGAGCTCTTGTGCGCAGGTTCTATTATCGAATTTACCATCGATATAGACCGTTTTCTTAGCTTTTACCTTATTCATACCTTATATGAATACATTTCGTACCATTTTAATGACTTGAGTAATAAGAGAATCGTCTGAGATCATAGAATTTTTAATTCTGACAGGAAGACAGGATGCGATATTCACGAAATTCCGCGAAAATTAGCGCGTGGGCATTCTACAATTAATAACTTGTAGTTCTAATTGTATCGAATTTGTTCATTTCAAGTTATAGAGGACATAGCAATAAAATTTCAGATGGGTATAACTCCGAAACCGTTCGGCCGATTATGCCTATTAATGAACTTGAATGTCGCATTTGGATGCGCACCCTATCCTAAAAATTCCAAGTCGCTATCTATGCGTTCTTAAGTTATCGTGAGGTACATAATATTCTTCCATAATTTTTTCAACAATTTTCTAGTTATACCATCCTCACAAAATTTCACATGCGTCTTTACGTCGGCATTCTACAACTAGTTACCATGCTCCAGTTCGATCGGATCTGTATTTTTTGAGTTATCGAGAAAATAATATTCCAGATTGGTATAACTCCGAAACCGTCGGGCCGATTATGCCCAACAACGAACTTAACTATCCCATTCGGAAGCGCAACCAGCCCTGAAAATTGCAAGTCGCTATCAATTTCCCTTCGAAAATTAATGTGGCAACGGTGAACCATCCAGCTACTGAACTCATCCAAAGCTGCCCGAATCTACAACAATATAGATCTGATTGTGTTCAAATTTGGAAGTTGCCTGTGAAGTAAAGCGACCCATACACGTTCAATGTTATTGTGCAATGTGGGTTGCACAATATATTGACGGTGGCCCCTAGACGGTCAATATTATTGTTAAATATGTTGGTTGATCAAACATTTCTATCGTATGCAGGCGATATTGATGGTTGTGCAATATATTGCGCTATTGCGCAATATTTCAATATCGCCCACACATGATCAATTATATTGCACAAATATAAAATATTGTACAATAATATCGAGCGTGTATGGGCTTCATTAGGCTTTGAACGATCGCAGAATTTCAGCGATAACCGACGAATATGTAGTTTCAGAGATATATAATTATTTTCAATGTTTTTCGTGCTTTTGTTCCTCGGAACAGAGTGCTTATCAATTTGCCCAAATGTCTGTAATTCTTTAATTTTTGGATGAAAATGGTCTTAAACGATTTGGTTCGACTCACTGATCAAGAATCCGTGGTCAGAATCGATTCTGTCCGGCCGTAGACATGATAACTCTCGAACGAAATGAGCTAGACAGTTGAAGTTTTTAGAGTAGTTTTGGGAGATAAATATCTCGGTTAACTTCGTTATTGGGCAAAATCGAATTGATGGTTTCCAAGTAACGACAATTTTTTTTACATTTTATCTTTTCAATTATTTTTTTTTGAGATGCATTTTCATCATAAGAATCCATTGATATCATTTTCAACTCTAACAAGCTCATACTTTCGGAGAAATGATTTCTCAAAGTTCCAATAATACATCGTACTTCTATGTTTGCACATATTGCGAATTATATCTGTCTGGGTTCTATATGTGCACACTGTTCATAAATGTCATCTTATCTAGCTATTAGAGACATGCCTAATTTATTTCTGTTCTAGTTTTTTTATAATTCGTATTTTGAAAATATTTTCTGTTGGAAAATAAGTATCCGGTTCTTGAATTTGTAAATACTAAATAATAATAATAATAATAATACTAAATTTGTAAAGACTGTTTTGAAACCGAAAATAATGTTGACTTGTTGCATATTGAATAATTTATGTATAAATATTGGGGATGATGTTTCAGAAGATTTAGAAAGGGCTCATTTTAATCATGTTGTGTATGGAGGCAATAGGAAAGAACAACATAATGGAATAATCAAAAGAATTGTTCGTTGACCACCGAGGTTAATATTACCTTTTACTTCCTTAAGTAGTGAGACATGTTCCTATATACAGTATTTTCATAATGTTGCTAGGAAAAAAAATCTGAAATATGGATCTACATTTGTGTATCGAATATTTTTTCTTCAGTTAAGGTTCATAATACTGCATCAATGTGTTAGTGGTAGGAACTATTAAATTATGAAAAGAGGATTGTATTTTATTAATATATTTTGTCGTATAATAAGATAAGTTTTCAAATGAAGAAAAACAAGAATATAAAATGCATAGGTATTTAATCTTTCAGAAAAATTGAATGACTTATTTAAATAATTTGTTCGTCAGCCTATACCTATTCAAATATCAGAAATAAATGTACAATCTGCTATGATTGTCTCTAGCCTTGCTCTAGACATTCGGATGATACTTTCCTTAGGTATTTCGAGTTGTGAAAACTATGCACCCAGTGTAAGTTGCAACAGCCCATTCCACGAGGTTAAATCATTGCAGATTGCTCATTTAATCTTGATAAATAAACTTTTATTTGGATTTGATTTTCTTTATGATTCAGTTCATTGATAAGAATCCATTGATATCATCTCCAACTCTGAGAGGGCAATACTTTCGGAGATGAATTGACAAAGTTTGAACAAGAGCACCAAAGCTCTTGTCCAAAGGGCTTTTTTTTAAGTTTTCTAGTGATAAAATAAAAATTTTCGCGTCGGCATTATATGACTAACTATCATGTTTGAATTGGATATGCTTCCTATTTTTTGAGTTATTGTGGAAATAACAACATAATTTCAGAAAGGTATAACTTCAAAACCGTTTGGCCGATTATGCCTATTAACAAAATCCAACGTCCCATTCGGATGCCCAACCTACCCTGAAAATTGCAAGTCAATGTCTCTTTCCGTTCTCAAGTTATTGTGAGATAAATAATATTTTTTCAAAATTTTCACGTACACTATTTATGTTGGTATTCTACAACTACTTACCATGTTTCAATTCGATCGGATTTTTATTGGTTGAAAATAAAATTAGTACTCGCATTTGGACGCGTTATCTACCCTGAAAATTTCAATTCGCTATCTCTTTCGGTTCGTTATCGTGGCAATGGCCGGACAGCATCAAATTTGACCTTTGATTCTTCATCAGTCAGTCGAACCTAATCGTTTGAAAGCATTTTCGTCAAAAATTCGATTATCACAGACATTTGGTCAAAATGATAGTACGCTGTTCCCCAGAACATGCGCGCAAAAATGAGGACCTGGTATGGGTTCACAAAAACTGGAATTGGTTAATGTAATTTGATGATAGTATTAGTTTATTCCATAAAAGTTTTACGCAGTGTTATATCCATTTTATGATGATTGCCTGATTCCTTTTACGATTTGTCGTTAAATTTTTCTCGAAAATAATTGAGTAGTTATCGCGAGCAAAAATAAAAAAAGCTGAGATATTCTTCGTTTCATTTAGTACATCGTTTCTGTCGCATTTGCGTAATTGTTTTGAATTTATCTGTGATTTCATGAAGGAAATCAATTCATCTTCAGCGATCGAACTAGGCAGTTTCAATCTGGCGGAAGATCTTAACTTCACGAATAAATCGATGGAGGGTATAAGTCATTAAAAAGAAAATTACCAATTCGAAAGAACATCGACTCTTCATAGATCTCAGAGACCTTGAGCGGTCACTTCGTCAATCGTTATTAATTTTAAGTCCACTCTGTATTACGCTGTTTGTGAAAATAAATTTTTTAATTTCTTTTTATAAGAGTGTAATTAATGTGTGAAGGAGTTTAGAAATGTAATTAAAAATTGTACCTTGTAGGGTTCGTTAGCTGTAGAATTGAATTGAGTATTTCACATAGTTATTAATTCGAAGAGGTTATTCATATTTATGTGATCTGAAATCACATTATTACTCACCACCAATCACACGAAAAATACGGGCACTTTGCCCAAATGAGTCAATTTCGACCATCAAATATGGTTGGAATATGACACTAGAATTGATCAGCTCAGGATACCAAGAATTGTGAGTCAGTATGAGATTTTGCTTTAGACAATAGGAAATCGCACAATGTCACGGTACAGTGCATTTCAGAACCAGAATGAAACAACTTTTAGGCGAAAATCAGAACAATTGTCGAAAATAGTATATTCTAAAACAAGTTGCAGAATGGCCTCCTATTCAAACACGAATGCGAAATTCGAAAACGAGCGACGAAGGAAAGAGTTTTCGAACGCATAAGTGTTGGAACTGCCTTCTGCAACGAGTATTAGAAAATATTTTCTCTATTTCAGGCAAGTTTTGTAAAATACTGTTGAAATTTTATGAAAAATTCGGATTATACATCCTTGTGACTTTTGTATTGTATCTCGGCAGTTGGTTTGACTGTTACGAAAGTTGACAGATTACGGAAGTTGAATTGTACGTAGGGCATGGAGATCAAATTCAAAACAGTTTCCTACTCTTAATAGCATGAATGATTCAAAAGTAGCAAAATGCAAATCTTATACCTTTTTTTTAATGAAAATAAAACTTTTCCTCTCAACAATTATTTCACTATATCCATTTTACTATATCGACAATTGACGTGTGTTGAAATTTGAAGGAATCGAATGCCAGTGCTGACTACCACAAAACGAAAAATATAACTAGAAACAATGCGGGAACGAATTCATTACAGCACTGTTTTTAGTGCTGTAATGAACTCATTACGATACTGAAATAGAGAAACCAAGTTCAAACGGAATTTTCTAGTTACAATCATATTCTTGCCTTCTTCAGAGTTCTTGACAAATAATGATAATCACCGGGAAATGGTGTGGACTCATGGAAATGTGGATTTTTAATCTAGGTAGGGGTTCTTCTCAGACATAATTTGTGCATTTTTTGGACTGGACGTTATGTAAGAGTAAATGTTTGATGTCGTCACTCCTCTCACTGTAGAAGTTGTAAATGAATTCAGTTTTGGATCAGATTGTACTTTTCGGTGATGTTTAATTTTTCTGAAATGTGAAGATAATTTAAAAGGGGGGTCACAATAAGCTTTTGTTGATCTCGAAAATTAGAGGAAGCATTACAATTTGGGATTGAACTGTGTTGTTATTTATTCTATCCTTAGTTTTGTGGAGACCGAATGTTTGTTTGCACTATTTTTTTTAGGTTGCTAACATAAGTACCTATGATTCTCAATCCTTTTGTTTTTAAATGCTCACTGACAGATCATTTTCCAGTAGGCTTAGAAAATGAATTTTGTGAAAAAATCATAAATGAATCGAATATTGATGATATAACAAAAAATATGTCGAAAAACTGATTACTATATTGGAAAAAGAGTCATGGCAGAGTGTTTGTGAGGCGAATGATGTAGAAAAAAGTTACCGTGTTTTCATAAATACCTTGTTAAATAATATAAATTCTAGTAAATATACCATACGTATAAATAACAAAAACAAGAGATTGAAACCTTGGATAACTACCGAAATAATAACCTCATTCGTAAACGGGATAAAATGAAATTTAAACTAAACAGAAACTTCTCATCTGACAAAAAAAATTAGTACATAAAATACAGGAATATTCTCAAAAAAACAATAACTCAGACAAAAAATAACTACTATAGAAACAAAATCAATGAGGCCAAGAATGACCCAAAAAAATTTTGGAAAATTATGATTATGGTTATGTATATTCAGGATATTATTATTATATAGTATTAATAATATCATGAATGAACATAACGAAGTAATTACCCAACCGGCTGATATTGCTGATACGTTCAATAAATATTTCACCGCGACAGGTAGTCAAATGCAACAGAATATTAGAAAAACACATAAGAAATATCGGACAAAAATAAATAGTACTAAAACTTTTTTGTTAACTCCTGTAAATAACCTAGAAATCATTGAACACATAGCAACATTAAAAAACGATTCGGCGAACGAAGCAGATGGAATAAGCGCTAAGCTTATTAAGGATATACATGTTCACTTATCAATGGGGCCGTCCATTGATCACGTGATGTTTTTTTCAGCATTTTTTAACCCCCCTACCCCTTGGTGATACTTGGTGAGGTTTAGGCCTACCCCCCTCCCCCCACCCACATCACGTGTATTTTTTAGAACCAACAAAAAATCTTACAATTTTTAGAATATCATCTTCAATTACAGATATGAAGTATAATCTAATTTTATTCTGATATCGGTTTAGAAATCAAGCGTTTGGCGAAGGGCGCGTTCCAATATTCCTGAACGGTACTGTGCAGTAAATTTAGTCGTCTAATATTACTGATACTTGAGAGCGTTCCGAAATTTTTTATTGCAGCCAGTATTGTCAACAATATCGGAAAAATTTCCGAAAATTTTTTCGCCATTTGTTTTTTAATTTTCTAGGGGTACGGTTCTTATAAAATTTCAAACACGTCTTATTCTACAACTAGTTACCAAGCTTCAATTCGATCGAGTCTATATTTCTTGAGTTATTGAGGAAATAATACTGCAGGTGGGTATAACTCTGAAACCGTTGCACCGATTATGCCCGTAAACGAACTTAACTCTCCAATTCGGATACGCAACTCAAACTGAAAATTGCAAGTCACTATCTCCTTTCGTTCGAAAGTTATCCATCCCATCCATCTACCGAACTCGCACAATCTCCAACAATATAGCTCCGATCGTGTTCAAACTTGGAACTTGGAAGTAGAGTTAGGTTCTGAAGACTCTCGTAAAATTTCGGCGGACGAATAGTTACGGATATATAGAATTATTTCAATAATTTTCCATGATTTTTTAAAAAATTTCTAGTGATACTATCGTCTCGAAATTTTGCAAGAATTTGCGCGTTGGCATTATGCAACTAATAACTATGTTTGAATTCAATCGGTTTTGTATTTTTCTAGTTATTGAGGAAATACAACCACATTTCAGATGGGTATAACTCCAAAACAGTTAAGCCAATTATGCCTATAAAGACACTGAAATGTCGCATTCAGATGCACAATCTAACCTGAAAATTTCAAGTCGCTATCTCTTTCCGTTCTCAAGTTATCGTGGCAACGGCCGGACGGACATAATCGAATTTGACCTCGAATTCTTCATTAGGCAGTCAAACTCAATCGTTTGAGACCATTTTCGGCAAACAATTCGAAAATTACAGACATTTGGGCAAAATGAAAACGCGATGTGCCCCAGAACATACGCGCAAAAAATAAATACACGTGATATGTGATATCTTACTACAACCCCCCTTCCCCCCTGGTGATGTTTCGTGATTTTTGCCAACACCCCCTCCCCCTTTCGAGCCTCACGTGATTAATGGACGATCCCTTTTGAGAAAAGTCAAGTTCCTTCATATTGGAAGATTTATATCATAGAACCTATTCATAAAACGGGAAATAAACAAATCTCAACAAACTACTGACCAATCTCTCTAATTAATAATTTCGCTAAAATATTTGCAAAATGCCTGTAACACGGTATCATGAACTTTTTGGAAAACAGTAACTTGATTAACAAACACTAACATGGATTTAGATCAAGCCTGAGTACACAGGATGCTGTTTTTAACCTCAAAAATGAGCTGAATAACAAGGTAAACGCTAATGCAAAGAGCTTAGCGGTATTCATGACTACAGTGACTCTAACAATTCTAACTCTTGTTAGAGTCACTGTATTCATGACTAGCACAGAACACAAATAATATGATGACTACCTAAGGCTTTCGATACTATGATGATTATTATTATACATAAGTACAGTGACTGTATCGAATGATTGCCTGTCCTGCCATCTATTCGATTTATTTGTACTAGACCGACGGCATTGTAGAAAGCTTTGTTGCTGCTTGAAACTACATGGCAGGAGTGGGGAATTCCCGGCATTCCCCGGCTATACATCAAAATCGTTCGATAGAAAAGAAAGATACATAACCTTGTACTTCTTATATAAATTATTCGTGAATAGTGAATTAGTGAATCTGACTATTGATTGAAATTTAAAATCGAAAACCGAATACGGATTATGGATCCTCACCAAAAAATTATGCCAATTATGCCCAAAAACGAACTTAGCCCTCCCATTCGGATGCGCAACCTACCCTAAAAATTGCAAGTCCCTATCCCCTATCGTTCGAAAGTTATCGAGGCAATGGTCACCCATCCAGCTACTGACTCACACAAGGCTGCTCTGATCTCCAACACTATAGATCCGATTTTGTTCAAACTTGGAATTTGGCAGTAGAGTTAAGTTCTGAAGGCTCTAGCAAAATTTCAGCGATGTGGAACGAATAGTTCCTGATGTATAGAATTTTTTTCAATGATTTCTTAAAAGTTTTCTAGTGATACGATCCTCACGAAATTTCGCAAGATTTCGCGTTTGCATTATACAACTAATAACCACGTTTGAATTGGATCGGTTTTGTAGTTTTCGAGTTATTGAGGAAATAACAACCAAACAAAGGTTGCACTTCAGTGTCTATAAAACTTGATATGATTTTTTTTCATGATATTTCGGTAAAATTTTCAATTGAGTGACATCGACGATTTAATTTTCTATGTACAAATACATACTACAAATAATTTCAGGGCGATGAGTACAAAAATATTGCTTTAATTTAGGAATTACAAGACACTCATTCAATATTCCAAATATCAGATATTTTGGAATTGTTGGAACATTCCACTCTAGATAGCAGGGTAACATGACATTATTGCTATATCATTTTTCGAAAGTTTTCTTTTTAATATTTGTGAACTCTTCAGAATATTCTTATCATCTCGAAAGCTTGATGTATATATTTATTTTTGTCAAATACAATTCTTTTTTGGTCATGGATCTTTTGACAGATGCAAACAATTTTTTTCACTCAAACACAAATTCTGAACGCATTCTTGTTTGTAAAATAATTTCCATTCATAGTAATATTAATTTATAATTAATTATTTGTTGAGAAACTACCTATCTATTATTTGTTAATATACACGGTGAGTCTTTAAGTTGTGCATTAATTTTAACCAAAGATTCCTCTCGTCAAATAAAACACTTTTTTCATTTACCATTTTTCCAAATTCGGCTCTGGTAAAGAGATACAGGCTGTTGAAATTTCGGAAAAAAATCAGATTTTCTTTTCTATCTTTGACATGGATATTCCGAATGGAATTAATTTTGGGGTGAAGTTTTCTATAACTATGATACATAATTTCCAATCAACAGTTTTTTCCTACTTTTACTCGTTTCCTAGTTATAGAGTCGCGAATTAAAAAAACTATGAGAAATTAGCATAAAGAAAGCAGATTATATTTGACTCGAGTTATTATAAGAATAATTTTAGAAAAATAAAGTATTCTTCATCATTTCTCCCAAAACGTACCGTTCTCAAGATATTCTTCTTTGAATGATATAAAGTCTGATTAAAAATCCAGAAATTTCACTACATTAATGAATCCGCCCCTGGATGAAGCACCCTCAATCAAAACCAGAGATATGATACCTCCATATCTCTGATCAAAACTGAAAGCCACATTGCCATCGTTCATATAGATTATTATTTTGATTGAAAATTTTATAAAACATTTAATAGGTGTCAAAGTATTGAGTTCTATTAATAAACATGTATGTAAAACTTACGTTTGTTCGCAAGCTCTTGATTCTCTTTCGGAAACAAAAATAATTCGAAGCCTAAAGTCAATCAAATATTTTACTTAAGAATAATATGTATGTGAAATTTATATTCAAATCAGGATGTACTTATCTAAACAAATAAAAAAAAAAGCACTGACGTGAAGTCAGTACTCTTTGGCGCGCGTGTTCACGGTGGCTAATTTGAATTGAATGATGAGTACTTCAAGCTCAGTGGATAGAGCGAGCCGAAGATCTACCCAAAGGATAGTGGACACCATTCACTGTCGGTTCAAAAATTAACAGTGCTGTATCTAAGCTGCCATCAGGAAAGAGTAACAAAGTTGGAAAAGAACACAACTGACCCTCCTTAGTCGCACAAGCTCCTAGAAGATTTGGGAGGGTCAGTATAATCCTAATCATGTTTATAACACGCGCGCCAAAGCAGATTGACTTTTTACACTTTTTCTTTCATTGTTAAGTCACTCTGCTTTTGCGCGCGTGCTATAAACATGATTAGGATTATACTGACCCTCCCAAAACTTCTAGGAGCTTGTGCGACTAAGGAGGGTCAGTTGTGTTCTTTTCCAACTTTGTTACTCTTTCCTGATGGCAGCTTAGATACAGCACTGTTAATTTTTGAACCGACTGTGAATGGTGTCCACTATCCTTTGGGTAGATCTTCGGCTCGCTCTATCCACTGAGCTTGAAGTACTCATCATTCAATTCAAATTAGCCACCGTGAACACGCGCGCCAAAGAGTACTGACTTCACGTCAGTGCTTCTTTTTTCAAGTCTCTTTAACAAATATAGCTATCAATACAGTTTGGCTTTTAGCTTTACCGTAGATAAAAAAAATTGCGGTTGTGGGACCTCCGTTAGGAAAGCAATTGCCTCTTCTCCAAATCCGAATGTATTTTAATATAGATCTACCGAATATAGTTATTCATAAATTTGCCTCAGGGCTACCATACAGACATTTCAACTCAGAAACAGCGCTATTTCCCCCAAACTGACTTGTGTCCGTGCACTGAATTGACATGAATAATCTTTTAAAACCTCACAATATCGGCTGATTACTCCCAACATAACCCAAAAAACCCAAAACCATTCACTTCTCGTCTGCGCATGCGCAATATACTCGTGGCTCAAGTCCTCCCAAAATTACACACCTCACAAAAAACTCCAATTCTCCAACACTAGTGTTTCAGGAGATATTGCTTCTTGAATCCACGCATGCGCAGACCCTCACCAGGGGATTCTATAGAGGAATAGCATCCGCCACCCCAAAATCCCAATCCTCTCTGACGAAAGCACCAGCAGTAAAATCACTGATGGTCTGCTCATGCGCATAACGAAAAATGCCCGTAAGGGGTAACATCAATTTTGAAATTAGCCCAAGGGCCACGGTACGGACACTTTAACTAGGAAACAACGCTACATCCCCCAAACTGACTTGTCCTTGCACTGAATTGCCATGAATATTCTTTTGAAACCTCACAATATCGGCTCAGCCCTCCCAACATAACCCATACAACCCAAAAACAGTCACTTCTCTTCTGCGCATGCGCAATCTACTCGCGGCTAAAAGTCCTCTCGAAATTACACCCCTCACAAAAAACTCCGATTCTCCAACACTAGTGGTTCAGGAGATATCACATCTTTAATCCACGCATGCGCAGACCCTCAACAGGGGATTCTATGGAGGAATAGCATCCGCCACCCCAAAACGCCTGTAAGGGGTAACATCAATTTCAAAATTAGCCCCAGGGCCACGGTACGAACACTTTAACTCGGAAACAACGCTACATCCCCCAAACTGACTTGTCCTTGAACTGAATTGCTATGAATATTATTTTAAAACCTCACAATATCGACTCAGCACTCCCAACATGACCCATCCAATTAAAAAACAGTCACTTCTCTTCTGCGCATGCGCAATCTACTCGCGGCTAAAAGTCCTCTCAAAATATCACACCTTACAAAAAACTCCGATTCTCCAACACTAGTGGTTCGGGAGATATCGCATCTTTAATCTACGCATGCGCAGACCCTCATCAGGGATCTGGATTCTATGGAGGAATAGCATCCGCCACCCCAAAACCCCAATCCTCTCTGACGAAAACTACAGCAGTTAAATTACTTCTCATCTGCGCATGCGCACAACGAAAAATGCCCGGAAAAGGCAGCATGAACCTCAAAAAAATAGGTTTCGGCATTTTAAGCAAAGTATTCCGCAAAATAGTAGTAATTTTTTTATTTTTTTCATGTCACGTATTTCACGAAATTTTGCAAAAGTGTTTGCATTGGTCTTTTGCATCTAACTACTGAGTTTCAATTTAATCAGATCAGTATTTTTCGAGTTATCGTGAAAACAAAATTTTAAAATTTTTGAAATTTTTTTTTGCCACTTTAGGGCCGTCCGGTCATAACAAAACTTCGCAGGCATATAAAGGTCATGATTCTCTAATTTGATGCCAAATTTCAGAAAGATCGAGTGATTGGTTCCGGAAATATTCATAAAAAACGTTTTTACTAAAAACGGCCTTAACTCCGAAACCGCTCGGTGGATTTCGCCCGTTAACGAAATTGTCCGAGATATTTGCGCTACAAAACTGCCCTGCAAATTTCAACGCTCTAAGTCGCTCCGTTCGAGAGTTATCGTGCTAACGGCCGGCCGTTAGCTCCAATCCACGCATGCGCAGACACTTCCGAGGGGATTCTATGGAGGAATAGCATCCAGTACCTGAAAACTCCAATCCTCTCAGACGAAAACTCCAGCAGTTAAATCACTTCTTGTCTGCTCATGCGTGAAACGAAAAATCTCCGAAAGGTGTTACATGAATTTCGAATTAGGAACGCGATTTCTTCGCCTATTCTCCAAATCTGAACGTAATTTAAAATTGATCATCCGAAAAAAAGAGTTATTTATAAATTGGCCCATTTCCCCGAAACAGACTTGTTCGTTCACAGAATTGTTTTGAAATTTCTTTTAAAACCTCACAATATCGGCTCAGCACAAAAAACATGAGCGCTAGACGTAAACCGCACCCAACATAAGCCATACAACCCAAAAAGAGCCACGTCGCCTCTGCGCATGCGCAATCTACTCGTGTCTGAAAGTCCTCTCAAAATCACACACCGCACACAAAACTCTGATTCTTCCAAACCATTGGTGCAGGAGAGATCACACCTTCAATCCACGCATGCGCGTATACTGCCAACGGGATTCTGTAAAGTAATAGCATCCTGCACCTCAAATCTATAATCCTCTCAGACGAAAACTCCTGCAGTTAATTCAAATATCGTCTGCTCATGCGCATAACTAAAAATGCCCGTAAGGGGTAACATCAATTTCAAAATTAGCAGCAGCGCCACGGTACGCACAGCATACATTAATTCTTGGCAAGCACCCTCCAATCCCGAAGAAGCTGCTCGTGCTCATGCGCCACGCGTGTTTACAAATATCTTGGACGAAATTTGAATAGACTGTTCAGTCAAATTTCGATTTTGACAGGACCGAAGATATTATTTGTAAATTCTCGTGAAATATGGATTAGTTGGATGTGAGATCTTACTGTTATGGACGGCTGTAAGCAGTATTTTGTGCACTTGAATAACTTTTCCTTCAAAATTCAGTGCATAATTTTTAAGGGAAAAATCAATATCAACATTACCTTTTGCGTAAGTTTTATTTCCACGATGAACAATTCCTATCAAATTGCGACAATAAGCATACAGTTCATTGTATTAAGATGTTGTAGAAGGCTCATCCATTGAAAAGAAACCGATTAGTGTATTGTATGCTAACAACTATACGACATATGATTATTCTGGAAATCATATAGCTAATCTAGGGACACAAATATAAGCTATTTACCATTTGGGAAACAAATAATTAGATTTACCATAATCAGGTTTGAATATTGCTTTCATCCTCAATAGCTGAATTATTGCTTATTCATATATCATCCATATATATTAGCCACCGAACAGATGATTTGATCCTGCATATATTATTATAAGAATTTCTCTAGGTATGGAATATGGTAATAATGTTATATTGTAACAAATCATTTGATAAATAATGATTTCTTATAGTTAGATATCATTTTCATTTTGTAATTATTTTAGGTCAACTCATTTGATATCTGCAATTATGTATTAACTCAGAATATTGAAAGTTTACAGACATTTCCACTTATTAATTTGTATTCCAAGAATATGAATATATGTTAAATGCATGAAAAAATTGGTTTTCATAGGTAACGGAAACAAAGTAATTGTAAAAATGAAAATCATTTATTTAGATACCAATATACATATATTTTATACTTTCTACCAAGTGAATAAAAAAATTGTATACCACTCAAGTAGTAATTCAAACACAGGAAATACTTTCAAATAAAACTATATATTAACATCATTCTTAACTTCAAGAGCGATCAAGAATACCATTTATTTTGAAATTTACATTACATGCATCAAGCATTAGTACATCAAGCAGCATGCAATAATATTTTTTTTTGTGTTTGGCCCACCATACCACCCCACCATATAATCATGGACGGTTCCTGAAACACTACACAGACGATAAACATATGGATCATAATTGAAACATGATTACTAACTTTTTCCATTGAAAAAAAGTCTTATATACTACTTCTTCGTTGGAAAATATGCTTCTTGGTTTTTCCTCCATAGTCCTAGGTATATCATCATTTTAAAAGTTATTGTTGAATTATCATGCCATTCTAGTAGGTATAATATTAGTAACATCGGGGCCTTCATGCATATTTATATTGTTAAGCGTACTAAGCAACAAGCATTGGAAATTTAAGAAACATGTACCTGAAACTCTATGGGAAAACAACAAATACATACAAACATGTTATATTACTACGTGACCTTTTACTCCCATATTTTGAAATATTCTGCTACTGGAAAAATGGAAATTTGTTGTTAAAAACTCCTATTATATAATACATGCTGTCATCCAAACACCCCATGTTAAAGCATAGCTATCACCTACATGCATTGTTTAATTACTAAAAGATTGGCCAATCACCTCTCTGGGTCCCTAGAACTTTTCAAAACTATACATAAATGCATAAAAAATTACCAAAAGATTATTTACTTTCCACGTTTGCATTAACTCTACTTTTTGCATGGATAATATAATTGCTTATCAATTTTCCTTTTTCTACATCCAACATTTTCTGCACTTTTCTGATGTTCATAGAAAGCATTGTAAAATTTAGAGAAACTTGCAAAATCTACTAATTTGAGATCTTCACATAATTTTTTATGCATAATCTATAAATATACAAGCTATTGGAAATACTACCAAACTTCCTACTCAATAACAACTTGGGTACCTCACGTTTACTACTTTCATCATTAGGAACATTTAAATTAACTTTTTTTTCATTTTCCTCCAAGAAACGATCAACTTCGGATTGGTATTGGACCTTACTAGTAGAAGGTTCATCTATACATAAGTTGAAGTCATCAGAATCTCCACCTGAAACAGACTCGCTTCTCTTTTCGATCAAAGCAACTGCATGTATATGTTTGCACAAAGCTGTTTTCACAGCGTATTCTGAACACTCACATTTGAATCTGTGTATGCAGATTTTACACTTCTCACAGTACGAAGCTCTACATCCCTCATCGCAAAGTTCACTATATGAAATTATGTAATATTTGTCTCCTGTTGAACTTGATTCAACTTTGAATTCTCCTGAATCTAACCGAGTTACCATATGCTGGACAACATTTTCAGCTCGATCATGTGCTTCTAGATTGACTCTATGTTGATACGAATTAGCAGATGGTCTTTCAGTTTCGATTATTTTTTTCCACATTTTGTCATTTACCAATTCTTCCAATATATCCAGCAACTTTTCCACTCTGAAAGTTCAACATACACTTTTAGTAATTATTATTAAACAATTTCACCACTCACCGAATATTCTGTTTTGCTTTCAGTTTATTATATTTTAAAACTTTATTCAAACTTTCGATTGCCATGTTTGTATTAATTCCACAATTCTTCCTATAGCAATGAGCCCACATGTGTATCCTTTCGTCGCTCTGAAAATAATATCTGAAAAAAATCATTTATCAAAATGACGATGTAGATGTAGTCCCAACATTGTTACTCACCTCTGTAAATAGTTGAGAAATGCAGTTTCCCCTTCTTCTTCCAAGTGCTTGAAATATTTTATTTTCAACTCCCTAAATGTTGACTCGTCCATCTCAGTCAAGATTCTTCTCATTTCCTTCTTCATAGCTTTCTTATTTTCAATTTTTTTTAATTTATTCCTTCCTTGTTGGTTCCAGTTTTTTATTATATGCCATGTGCATAATAATCTTCTGGGTTTATTTTCTGTAGTCATCACTTGGGTCCATGCATTGTAATATTTCACATCATCATCTGACATGATGTATTTAGCTTCAATATTTCCTCCTACTCTGGTTTTTAGTGCATGGAAAAAAGTTTGTTGGATCTTCTGATCCCTTCTATTGGAGAGTAAGAAAGCGACAGGAAATCCTATGTTCCTTTCATCTTTAACTAGCACTATGGTTAAATCCCAGTTTTTCCTGTTAGTCCCATGAGTTCCGTCTATGCAAATGATTCTACTGAACTCTTTGAGCTTCTTCTCCATGAGATTATTCATGAAGCCCAGAGCAAAATCTTGGTTTTCCAACTCAGGGTGGTTTTCACCTAAACACATGATGAATAAAATACTAATCACACATATTTGAGAACCACTCACCAATTTGTTTGAATAGAAACACCTGATTTTCTTCTTGGATATTCCACTCTTGAACTTTCAAAATTGTAGCGATCATGTCATCTTCATGTCGCCTTTTATCAACATTAAATTTCCTCATGAGATATGCTAAATCTCCACGAGTTAGTATATTTAATCTACTCAGTTCTGTATTCCTTGTAATTTTTGCATCTCTGAGGATTCTATCTGTAGTAACTCCATCATTCAATTTGTTGACGAGCATTTCTTGCTCACTTTTCGTCAACCGTTTAGATCTTAATTCATTCTCATGCCCCACATGTGTTTCAGTAAAGCATATGATCACTCCTAAAAATAAATAATGAGCCTTGGATAAGTAAAATAATTCAAATAACTACCAGTACTGCTGATTTTAGCTTCAATTCTTGAGGGACAGATTCCAGATATTTTGATGCTGCCTCCCCTTTTCATTCTTCTTTCAGAACAATTGCTGACAAATCCTAAATAGAATAGAAATTAATATATCATTTAGAACACATTAATAAGTAACCAACCTGTGGTATTACTACGATTACAATTATAGTGCCGTTGTTCTCCATAATTAGTCTTGCAATTTTTTTCACAAACATAATCAATATTTCTATTATCTAGATTCCTCCAAGCTTCAAACTCTTCAATTGTCTTGAAATCCAAGGTAGTCTCTACTATATTCAACGTATGGTATTGCTTCAAATGGTGGATCAATTCTTTTCGAAATTGAAATGGTTTTTTATTATTTTCGCAGCATATTGGGCACTTAATATGTTTTCGTAAGGTATTGGTAATAATATTGTGGAATTCTTTTAAATGCCGAGTCTTTGACGATACTCTGCCAAAATTTTTACCACACACTTGACAACTGAGTTTGTTATCGCTGAAAAGTAAATATACTTATAATTCCTTTCTATTAATTAAAAAGCAACTTACTTTTGCTCCTCCATATTCCTGGGTTTAATTATTTCACTGAAATACAACCAATCGATTCACAACCTATAATAAATATAAATCCAACGAAACGATTGAAATACAATCGATGTCAACAGGATAGTTAGTATTAGTAATAACTTGTATATTAAGGAATTACTCTGAATAAGACAACTCGTTGTCGATTGACAATAGCTGAATGGCATCAGAAATCGTATTCCAGCCAATTTCGCGGTAAAATATCTCCAACACAAGGAGAGCGGAGCGCATGAGCAGGAGCAGCTTCAACGGGATTGGAGAGTGCTCGCCAAGAATTAATGTATGCTCGGTACGCACACTTCAACTCGGAAACAACGATATTTCCCCCAAACTGACTTGTGTCCGTGCACTGAATTGACATGAATACTCTTTTAAAACCTCACAATATCGGCTCAGTAGTCCCAACATAACCCATACAATCCAAAAACAGTCAATTCTCTTCTGCGCATGCGCAATCTACTCGCGGTTGAAAGTCCTCCCGAAATCACACACCTTACAAAAAACTCCGGTTCTCCAACACTAGTGGTTCAGGAGATATCGCATATTTAATCCATGCGCAGAACATCACCAGGGGATTCTATGGAGGAATAGCATCCGCCACCCCAAAACCCCAATCCTCCCACAAAAACTACAAAAGTTAAATGACTTCTCATCTGCGCATGCGCATAACGAAAAATGCCCGGAAAGGGCAGCATGAACTTCAAAAAAATAGGTTTCGTAATTCCAAGCAAAATATTCCGCAAAATAGTAGTGATTTTTGAATTTTTTCAAGTCACGTGATCTTCACGAAATTTTGCGAAAATGTTTGCTTTGGTCTTTTGCATCTAACTACTGAGTTTCAATTCAATCAGATCAGTATTTTTCGAGTTATCGAGGAAACAAAATTTTAAAATTTTTGAAATGTTTTTTTGCCATTTTATGGCCGTCCGGTCAGTACTAAACTTCGCAGGCATATAAAGGTCATGATTCTACAATTTGATGCCAAATTTCAGATAGAACGAGTGATCGGTTCCGGAAATATACATAAAAACTTTTTTACTAAAAACGGCCTTAACTCCGAAACCGCTTGGTGGATTTCGCCCGTTAACGAACTTGACCGAGATATTCACGCTACAAAACTACCCTGCAAATTTCAACGCTCTAAGTCGTTCCGTTCGAGAGTTATCGTGCTAATGGCCGGCCCGACCGGACGGACAGAATTGAATTTGACCTCGAATTCTTCATCAAGGAGTCGAACCCAATCGTTTGAGACCATTTTCGAAAAAAAAATCGAAAAATACAGACATTGTGACGAAAAGCACGCTGTTCCTTGCGGAACACGCGCGCAAAAATTGTATCACAGATGATTTTTGGCACTCTTGTTCCCCGGAACAGAGTGCTTATCAATTTGCCCAAATGTCTGTAATTCTCGATTTTTTTTTTGAAAATGGTCTTAAAACGATTTGGTTCGACTCACTGCTCAAGAATCCACGGTCAAAATCGATTCTCTCCGGCCGGTCTAGTTGGCCCTCCGTTAACACGATAACTGTCGAACGAAAGGAGTTAGAGAATTGAAATTTGCAGGGTAGGTTTGGAGCGTAAATATCGCGGACGAGTTCGTTAACGGGCGAAATCCACCCAACAGTTTCAATGTTATGGCCGTTTCTAGTAAAAACGGATTTTTATGAATATTTCTGAAACCGATCACTCGATCTATCTGAAATTTAGCATTAAATTGTAGAATAATTACCTTTATATGCATGCGAAGTCTTGTATTGATCAGGTTGTCAAAAAAAATTAAAAATTTTTAAATTTTGTTTCTACAATAACTCTCGAACAGATAGAGCTAGGCAGTTGAAATTTTCAGAGTAGGCTTAGGTAATAAATATCTCGGTTGAGTTGGTTATTGGGTAGAATCGACATGATGGTTTCGGAGTAACAAAAAAAAATAATTTTTTCACATTACAAATTTCAAATCCAATTTTTTTTTAAATGCAGTTTCATCATAAGAATCCTTTGTTATTACATTCAACTCTACCAAGCTAATACTGTCAGAGATATGATTTTTCAAAATTTCAATGATACATCGTAGTTCTATGAATTCACAGAATATGAACATAGAATCTGTCTGTGTTCACTGTTCATAGATGTCATCTTATCTAGCTATTAGAGACTTGTCAATTCGTAGCTTGAAAATATTTTCTGCTGGAAAACAAGTATCCGATTCTTGAATTTGTGAATACTGAATATATACAAGACTGTTTTGAAACAGAAAATAATATTGAATAATTTATTGATAAATATTGGGGATGATATTTCAGAAGATTTAGAATTGGATCATTTGAATGATGTAGTTTATGAAGGCAATAGGAAAGAAGAACATAATGGAATCATCAAAAGAAATTACTGTTCGTTTACCACAGAGGTTAATATTACCTTTTACTTCCTTAAGTTGTGAGGCATGTTCCTATATACAATATTTTCATAATGTTGCTAGCAAAAAAATGCTGAAATATGGATCTACATATATAATATTTTTTCGTGAGTTAAGGTATAATATAATAATATAGAAAAGAATGTGTAAGTGGTATGAACTATTAAATTTTAAATAATGCAAAGAGGATAGTATTTTAATGATATATTTTGAACTATTAAAATAATTTGTTCGTGAGCCTCTACCTACTCAAATATCAGGAATAAATGGACAATCTGCTATGATTGTCTCCAGCCTCGCTCTAGACATTTCGATGATATTTTCGTTAGGTATTTCGAGTTGTGAAAACTATGTACTATGTACTAAGTACTATGTACTATGTAACTATGAGTTGTGAAAACTATGTTGCAACAACCCATTCCACGAGGTTGAATCATTGCTCATTTAATCTTGATAAATAAATATAATTACAATTTTTGAAGCATTAAAGCATTGCAGATTGCTCTTTTTTTTTAATGATAATTTTCGAAGCACTTTTTTTAATTCAATTTCTTTCATGATGCAGTTCTATCATAAGAATCCATTGAACCCATTTTTTATATAAATTTTTAATGATGTATGAATAGTTAAAATAGTTTGTAGCTAAAATTGGTGAATAAAAATTTTACTGAATTGAATTTTAATTGAATTTGAATTGAATTGGATTTGAATTGAATTGAATTTGAATTGAATTTGAATTTTGAATTGAATTGAATTGAATTTGACTTGAATTTAATTTAATTTGAATTGAATTGATTTGAATTTGAATTGAATTGAATTGAATTTGAATTGAATTGAATTGAATTTGAATTGAATTGAATTGAATTGTATTTGAATTGAATTGAATTTGAATTGAATTGAATTGAATTTGAATTGAATTGAATTGAATTTGAATTGAATTGAATTTGAATTGAATTGAATTTGAATTTGAATTGAGTTTGAATTGAATTGAATCGAAATGAATTTGAATTGAATTGAATTTGAATTGAATTGAATTGAATTGAATTGAATTGAATTGAATTGAATTTGAATTGAATTGAATTGAATTGAATTGAATTGAATTTGAATTGAATTGAATTGAATTGAATTGAATTGAATTTGAATTGAATTGAATTTGAATTGAATTGAATTGAATTTGAATTGAATTGAATTGAATTTGAATTGAATTGAATTTGAATTGAATTGAATTGAATTGGAATTGAATTGAATTTGAATTGAATTTGAATTGAATTGAGTTTGAATTGAATTGAATTTGAATTGAATTGAATTTGAATTGAATTGAATTTGAATTGAATTGAATTTGAATTGAATTGAATTTGAATTGAATTGAATTTGAATTGAATTTGAATTGAATTGAATTGAATTTGAATTGAATTGAATTGAATTGAATTTGAATTGAATTGAATTGAATTTGAATTGAATTGAATTTGAATTTAATTGAATTTGAATTGAATTGAATTTTAATTCAATTGAATTTGAATTGAATTGAATTTGAATTGAATTTAATTGAATTTGAATTGAATTTAATTGAATTAGAATTGAATTTGAATTGAATTGAATTTATGCTGACACTAGTCTAGTCGCAAAAAAAACCGTTTTGTAATTATTCAATTTTGAAAAGTCATAAGCAAAATACGAAAAACATTGTTTCATGGTTCTCTGACCTGAGTTTTTGCACATTGATCTAAAATCTAATTTCAAACAAGTTTCCTTAGAGTGACAATTTCCGCAAAAACCGGAAAATTGGGAAATATGTATAGAAAAGCATAGTCCCTCTTGGTGCAGATTTTCTGGAAAAAGCTGTATATCGAAAATTAGAATATTGAAAAAAAATGATTACTGATGCCGCTGACAGCAGGCAATCCAACGTTCGAGCAGGATAACTGGTTCGCTGGTGTATAAAGTTTGGAAAAGCTAAATGGAATAAATTAATTATATAGAGTAAATATTTATGGAAAATCCCGAAACAGGTTAAATTCAAATTTTCAATTGTCATTCTTCTTCGTAAAACAGTGAACCATACCTTCAACCCCCCATGGAAAGAAAGGTACAATCCTCAATTTTTCCAATAGAAAGTTATCACTTTTATGTTTATTGCAAAACTCAAAATAAAAAAAAATAAAATCATGTGATATTGCAATAATACTAAACTTATTTGCCATTTTCTATCACAAGATGTAATAGAAAGAAAATGAAAAAAAAAACATAACATTGTGTTTTCCAGATAGTACCATGAAAATAACGTAAAACACTTTCTGTGCCAATGTTAGTTTCCTTAGAACGCCCTCGCAAATTGAAGAGTATTTGGGAAAACCAGGTAACTCGATTTTTTATCCAAAATGAGTTTACGTCGGATTGCTCTGTATTGAAGGGTGCTGGATGCGATGAGATAGTTAGAACAGGGAAAACACCAGTTCAAATGTCTCAAAACATCGAGTGAACATTCGGTGTACAGGGGAAAAACCAGGTCCTTAGAGGGCTGCCTGAAAATAACCGGGTAAAATTCGCTCCTCGCTTCTCCCACTTAACCCATCTTGTCTACTACCCCGTTCAACGCCCAGATCTTCAATGAAAATCTCCATTAATTACAGCATATTTCATGTGTTTTAACCTATGGAAGACGTGAAATTACCTATTATTTCCCCTGTTTTTTAGGAGTTTGTTATTTGAGATTGAGAAAATACTCAATAAACATCATTTTTCCCGCAGTTTAATGATTTATTCACATTTATCCATACTTCAAGATCAATCGTAGATATTTTTCAAAAATTTTTAAGCACCACAGAAGTATGAATTGGGTTTTGGGCAGAAAAATTCAATTTACTCGATGCATGAAAATTCCGAGTTACCCGGTTTTTTCCTTGTACTATTCAATTGTTTGGTGCTGATAAGTTGTAGTTTATGAATAGTCTAATTTGTGTTTGAATTTCATCAAATTCAATTTTGAATAATAACATTTTTACAAAAGATTGGTCACGGAGATAACACCCGAACACAAAAAGAAGTAAGTCACTTGTTTCAGGAGAAATTTCTGAAATTGCCCCCTATAACCCAAGAGACAATAAGTAAAAGAGAAAGGCGAGTTTGGGTATGTAAGGCAGATTAAAAAAGCAGCTGCTAATACACTGTGTGAGGATGTGAAATTAGATGTGAACTCACTGAAGAAAATCCACATAAATCGAGTGGAAATGCCTCCACAACATTCAATGTCAGCCATACCCCGATTGTAAACATATTAAAACAATATAAAATGCATCCCTATAAAATGATACCCACCCAGCAGCTCTGGGAAATTATTTTTGTGAACAAATGATGGACATGTTGGATAAGAATATTATCCAATTAGTAGACGTTTACTTTCTGATGAGTGCACTTTTTCTCTCAACGGCCATGCTTATCGTCAAAATTGCCGCTACTGGTCTACCTAAAATACTCAACGGATGAGAGAGGAACACACGCAATTCCCTCAAAAGGTTAATGTTTTGGGCAGGAAATGCTCGAAACCATATCATAGGCCCCTTTTTCATTGAGAGCAATTTGAATGGCGATAATTATTTAGCACTAAATGAAAATTATGTTTTTCCATCTTTGGCGAATTTTTGTCCTGATCAAGGAAATCCTCAAGTTCCACGGAATACGATATGGTTACAACAGGATGGAGCACCATCATATTACCAACGCAATTTCCATCAGTATTTCGACGCAATATTTCCAAATCGGTGGATAGGAAGACGGCGAACGATCGAATGACCAGCGCGATTCCCTGATCTTAACCTATTAGATTCCTTTTAATGAGGATATATCTTCATCAGGGCTGATGGAGAGCTGAATGAACGCTCGAAAGCTAGGCACAGAATCATGAGTTTCACTCCTCAATAAATAAAAAATTACCCTTATCCAGAACTTTGGTCTCTGCTAGTCCTTTCCTAGCCAACCATTGGTCGATACATCTATATTTCGATCCTTTTTGGGATCTTCATCAGGATGCTAAAAATACATAGGGACAATTAAAAAACTACAAAACCCTAGTACTCTACAATCTTGTACAAATAAAAAATTAATAACTTACTTAGGACTAGTTGTACAAAGGAAGGCAACACAGCCAACAGAGAAACATCAAACTATGATCCAGTATGTCAGGCAAAGGTATTAAGCTCATTTATAAAGAAAACAACGGACTATGAAATAATTTAGAAAAATCTTTCTATCATTAAAAGAAAATTATTTCATAGTCCGTTGTTTTCTTTATAAATGAGCTTAATACCTTTGCCTGACATACTGGATCATAGTTTGATGTTTCTCTGTTGGCTGTGTTGCCTTCCTTTGTACAACTAGTCCAAAGTAAGTTATTGATTTTTTATTTTTACAAGATTGTAGAGTACTAGGGTTTTGCAGTTTTTTAATTGTCCCTATGTATTTTTAGCATCCCGATGAAGATCCCAACAAGGATCGAAATATAGATGTATCGACCAATGGTTTTATGATTTCAAGCTTCTTTGCTGAGTTTCCCAATCAATTTTCTCAATATAATATTTCCGGCAATTTCGAGCAGCAGATAATAAAGCTTTCATACAATTATGCGATATTGAATCCCAGTGTACCTGTGTTCAAAACTTGAAGACTGTACAGGGCTGGCTTTGCACATAATTAAATCTTTAAACGTCTCATTTTCATGAGACCGCGGCGCATCGCGTGGGGTTGGACCCAATGAAAATGAGAAAAGCGAGACATATACAATCTACGGCGCAGAAAAGTACCTTCTAGTTAGTGTTTATTTACATTCTTGATAAAGATACATGTTATTGTAGTCGAAACGTCGAATTGAATTCATTTATAAAATGTCAATTATTTCAACACGGAAAATCCCGAAAAATGATTCATTTAATATTTCTATCCGTGACAAACTGAAACTGAATATATACAGGGTGGTCCAGATCTTAACCAAGAAATTTTAACCACGTATTCTATATCAAAAATAAGCCCTAGTTTGTCATATAAACATATCTCGAGAAATGCTTCCTCTCCGAGATACAGGGTGTTAAAATTATTAGAAAAAAAAATGTTTTTTTTTCCTTTACTTCGGACATCTTCTTTAAATTCGTATTTGAGTGTGGATATTAACGCTAATTTTTTCGTAATTACCCATTTTTTACAAAGATAGTCTTATTATTACGACTATTATTTTTATGTACCATATCAAATTTCAGCGATTTGCTCATGCATGAGAGTGTTTAATTTGTTTACTCGGAAACGGTGCCTCGTACGTCAAAAAGTCAGGAGAATGAATTTGCTTCAAATTAAATAAGGATTTCAAGAATGAATTTTATTGTTGGAAAAACCAGTGGCGTATCATTTTTTTTTCAAAAATATTCAGTCTCGATGCAGTACGGACACCATTGGAGGAATAAAAAAAAAATATTGTATTCAAAAAGTGCCTCTTGATCCTTAAAACCTCTGTCCCAAATTTCATAAATATATTTTAAGAAGAGTAAAAGTTATTGATAAAAAACATTTTTTTTTCTATAATTTCAACACCCTGTATCTCGTAGAGAAGGCATTTCTCGACATATATTTATATGACAAACTAGGGCTTATTTTTGACTTAGAATACGTGGTTAAAGTTTCTTGGTTACGATCTGGACCACCCTGTATATTTATTTATTTATTTATTTATTTATTTAATAATTACACCATTCTACAGCCAAGACCAATTATGGGAAAGAAGATATACAAAGAAAGAAACACAAAAATAATACATTCGAAATTTTAAAAATAAAAAACCGAGAATAAACAGATAAATACATTCAAGCATGAGCTGAAAAAAAACTCATTGAGAAAAACAGCTGACACCCAAACATCCACAAAGAAGTTACGACCCCAGAACAGCCCTTCTTATATGTCAGGTTGACTACAATGGAAAATACCCACAACATTCTGGATGGACATGTAGTCATGACATATACGATACAGAGGCGAAAAACGAAGAATGTTAGAATGAGGAAAAGACAGGTAAAATGTTGTTGCATTGCGTACAGGCAGTCTAGGAACATGCAGATTAACTAAAGCTAGCAAATAGGGACAGTCAATTGACGGGCATATAGTGTTGGGCGATACGTATCGATATTTTACTGTATCGATACTTTCCGTTGCGATATTCGATATTTTGTATCGATACTTGACTTACCGATACCATGAATGTATCGATACTAAATGGCGTATATCGTAGGTCGAGTATCGAAATCATGAAATCAAATGTTTGCTTTTTTTCAAAGCTCCATCTAACATTAGATTTCTGTATGTGGGCATTGAAACTGTCTCCTGGATTAGATATTCAGCGCCATCTCTTTGATTCAGTATTTCAGTATCAGATTGCTGTGCATATAGCGTTGCCTATGCTCCTGTTTTAACAGGACATCAACAGCAAAATATAATTACCTATATCAACATTGGCATTTTCCATTCCTAATAACTATTTCGTGTATTGGCAATCAGTAGGAATATTTCAAAATAAAAAAATAGTATATTGTATTATAATACTAGAAGTCGCACCAAATGCATATTGATTCATCTTAGTTCAAATACCAGTACTCGGTAATATTATATATTACATCGCCACATTACGCCGCTTGCGGACACATCTATTTCTTGAGATGCCTGAATAAGAATTTCTGGGAGACCACATGTTATAATAGTATCATTAGTAACATCTTGTATCTTGCTATACTTAATTCGAAGAGCGAAATTGCTGTATTCACAGATCACAGACAGGACTGTTAAATTATTCGAGATCATTTTATTCAATTTTGAAACTGATGGAATTTGTGGCAAATAATGTCTAGGATATAGTTTATTGTGATCTCGTTGTAGGCTGGTTTTCCTGTCACGCTGACGGTCGGCGCTGACGGTCAGCGCTGAGCGGTCAGCTCGGATCCTTTTAGTATCGCGCTGATCACATAGAGAAATAGAAGGATGCTATTGTCTCTGGCTCACTGAATGTGGAGGCTTGTCGGTGCCAGCTAGTCAGCGGCGCCGACGCGCCGGCGCGTACGTGCGCGTATATAGCTCAGCGCTGACGGCCGTCAGCGCTGCGTGACTCGAAAACGCTACCTATAGCTACATACATATTGACCCATCAGCGCCGACCGTCAGCGTGACAGGAAAACCAGCCTAAGTCCTGACAAGAGCGGATTTATTGGGGGTAATTACACCCGAAATGAGCCGTTTGGTCAAAAAATACCTTCAAATTTTTTCCATGAATTTGCGTCGAAAATGGTTGCAAGGGAATTATTTCTATTACCAGCATAGTATAAACACATACATAGATGAAGATTGATTTAATTTATTTGTTCTTATTTTTTATAATTATATATTTCAATAAATCTGTTTTGTGTGATTTGTTTTTCTATTTTCTACGAAAGTACTCGATATTCAATGTATCGATACTTTCGAAGCGATACGATACCAGTATCGATACTACTGATTTCGATATTTTACGATCCAGAGTATCGATACTTTCAGATGTATCGCCCAACACTACCGGGGCATAGAATATTTCTGAGAAATAAAATACCCAAGTAGGTAGGACGCCGCTCGAGGGAATCAACTCGAAATCTGCTCAGCAACTGTCCATGTGGTAAACCACGGTTCGGATAAACGCCATCAAGTCTGAAACTAACAAACTTCAAGAATCGCCTCTGTATATTCTCCAGACTCCCGACGTGTACATTGTACCCAGGGCTCCAGATTATGCATCCATATTCAAGCTTTGACCTCACAAGCGCATTAAACAAAACAAAATATGTCCCAGTATCCCGCAACCATCCCGAATTTCTCACGATAAAACCGAGGGTCTTGAAAGCACTTGAGACTACTGAGCGCACATGGGCTGTAAAACAAAGTTTCTGATCAAACAAAACGTACAAGCCCATACTTCCTGTTTGAAAAATTGGGTATTGTACCTGTCTGTCGAAGGGGCTGAAGGCAGGGGTCGGATTTTTACGAAGAAGATCGACAAATTTGAAATTTAAATTTGACGTTTTTCGAAATTTTCCATAAATATGTACAGTAACCCGGATAATGAAATATTCCATTTGGTTTCTCAACACTGTATATAAAACGCATGTGTTCAACCAGTGAGAATAAATAATGCGTGGTACTATTTGATTCTCGATTGGTTGCAGGCTCATTCAGACCGCAAGCTCGAAAGAATACATGACTCTACAGTATTTTAGTTTTGGTTGTGTTTCACGAAGCTTTGACAGTTGTTAATTGCCAATTTTGTGTGATTCTCATGGTGGGTTTCACGAAGCTCCGATTTGCTTAATTGTGGATTTAATTCGATGGTTACATCAAAAATGAACTGGGAATCGACAAGAATCACACTAATTTGGCAATTAAGCGCTGTCAAAGCTTTGTGAAACCCAGTGTTAATCAATCATTTTCGATGCAACCATCGAAGTAAATTCACAATGAAGCTAATGGATGCTTGTTGAAACCAACTTTGATATTTTATGGAAATTCATGGAAATTCCGCCAAACCCATATTTTTGATTAGCTGCATAGACCTATTCCTGTTTATGAAATCAATCATATCAACAAGTTTGAATAGGAAGCTTAAGGGCTTCAATAATTAATTGTTTCCCGGAAATGATCTATAAAATCTACGATATAAAGGTGCGTTTTCACTTGCAACAGAACACTCCGAACGAACCAAACAAACCGCGCGCGCTGCAACAAACATTGTGCGGGCTGTTTGGAGAGTTTGCGGTATTCGCTGCGTTCCCACCCGTATCAGTGTTCGCGTGTTCGTCGACATGGATGCAGACGATGTGATAGTAGCCGCTGGTGCTTTTTTAATTATAGATGCGCTAACAAGCCTTAAAGAGACACTTAATCGAATTTAACATGGAAAATTCGATTAAGAGAGTGTCCAATACAGGAGAACCCACAATAGAATTCACCATGGTAAATTTGATTAAGAGTTAAAAAATCAACAAGTTAAGAGCGTTCCTGCTAATCGGGTCCTTCATGAATGGCTTCGTATAATAAATATACTTATGCATATATTTCACAAATCAAATAGACCCCAGGGGGTTCATTGATCTGCCGAGAAAGCAAGAGCAGACGCGTTTCTGGCTTCTTGGCCTTCATCAGTACCCTGTAGCTTTCCCAACAAATTCAACTAAACTGACCTGGGTTAAGCCTTTCAGAGCCGGCTTGGTCGATCATTATAATCGCCCACGCCACCTATGAAACGAAACACGGAAATCAGCCTCTCCCCACCAGTGAATATTTGAAGCGTGAAATCATATGCCACCATTCACTCGATATTAAATCAAGAACGAGTCCCGCAGAGCTCAGACAGTATCTTCTCAATGGCCATGAACGCTGTTTAGCGTTTTCAAAAATAATAATGAAAAATTGGTTCAAGCACTGACGTGAAGTCAGGAGCTTTTGCGCGTATGTTCTATTGTCCATACTCCTGTAATGAACACTCTTCTTAATCGAATTTACCATGATGATTTTTATTGTCTATTCTCCTGTATTGGACACTCTTCTTAACTAATTCACCATGATGAATTCTATTGTCCATTCTCCTGTATTGGAGACTCTTCTTAATCGAATTTACCAAGATGAATTCTATTGTCCATAATGGACAATAGAATTCATCACCAAGATGAATTCTATTGTCCATAATGGACAATAGAATTCATCTTGGTAAATTCGATTAAGAAGAGTCTCCAATACAGGAGAATGGACAATAGAATTCATCATGGTGAATTCGATTAAGAAGAGTGTCCAATACAGGAGAATAGACAATAGAATTCATCACGTTAAATTCGATTAAGAAGAGTGTTCATTACAGGAGTATGGACAATAGAACATACGCGCAAAAGCTCCTGACTTCACGTCAGTGCTTGAACCAATTTTTTTTTTTTTATTTTTTTTTAATTTTCTAGGGGTGCGGTTCTTAAATTTTTTTTTTTCGTCATTTTTTTCAAATTTTCTGGGGGTACGGTTCTTACAAAATTTTAAACACGTCTTTATGCTGATTTTCTACTACTAGTTACCAAGCTTCAATTCAATCGAATCTTTATTTTTTTAGTTATCAAGGAAATAATATTCCAGGTGGATATAACTCGGAAACCGTTGAACCGATTATGCCCAAAAACAAACTCAACTCTCCTTTTCGGATACGCAACCTACCCTGAAAATTACATGTCCCTATCTTCTTTCGTTCGAAAGTTATCGAGGCAACGGTCACCCATCTACTGAACTCACACAAGAATGCTCGAATCTCCAACAATATTCAACCGATTGTGTTAAAACTTGAAACTTGGCAGTAGAGTTAGGTTATGAACGCTCTTGCAAAATTTCAGCAATTTCGAACGGATAGTTACTGATATATAGAATTTTTTTTTTTATTTTCAATGATTTATTAAAAATTTTCTACAAATGCTATCCTCACCAAATTTTGTAAACATTTTCGCGTTGGCATTCTACAACTAATAATAGAAGAAAAGCCATGCGTGTAAATGCAAACCACTCTGTCAAGTATATTTCTTATCTTCCCATAAAAAAAAGCCTAAATTGTTTATAGAAAATATCAAACCAGGATATTTATTATATAATAATTTCATTTACAGAGTGGTAATTGTATTGTAATTACAATAATCATTGCCAAATTAGAAATATCTTACCTCTTCCTGTTCCTACAGATTTTTTCCCCTTGGTTTTTTCCCTTCTAAAACTAGATAGAAGACTTTCCATTTTTTTTTGACATTTACTTCAGATCCCATATTTTTACCAATTACTGCCCAGGCATAATGCTTTTTAATTTTGTTCAAATAATACCCGTTGGTATTGATCGATCAATTCTAGACATTTTTCCCTGCTCCAGTCCATTCTCTTCGCTTCTCTCGAACGAACGCCAAATCCCTTTGATCAAATCGCATTTACCGACAAACCTCGGAAAATGTTTTGCGCTTTCGGTTCTGTTCTACGCGACGTTTTGACTGGACAAATTTGTTACAACGCGCGCGGTTCGTTTGGTTCGTTCGGAGCATTCTGTTGTAAGTGAATACGCAGCATAATGTTGATTGATCGAAGAAAAAAATTGCGCCAAATAGTTGTGGCTTTTAAATTTTGCATCATGAATTGGTCATGAACAAAATATCGGCGAGATGTGATGCTCTCAGCTGAGAATAAACGCAACCACGTGATCTCTTCTAATACTCTTTTGGAGTGCATGCGTCGCCAGGCAACCCAGATGAATTTCTCAGCAGATTAGTAACTGTAGATGAACATGAATACACCACTAGACTACCGATACAGAACAACAGTCAAAACAGTGGATTGTTAAAGGCGAATGAGCTCCAAAAGGGAGTAAAGACGATGAAATCAGTTGGAAAGGTTATAGCTATTGTGTTTTGGAATGCACGTGCTATCATCCTTATTGACTATTTTGAAATGGCTCAGTGGGCAACGATTAACGTCAAATGGGAACGTCATTGCATACACAAATGCTTAATTCGAGGAATTACTACAATCATACCATTCTTACGGCATTAATTTTTTTTAAGCATTGAAAATCATTGAAAAAAATTATATATATCAGACATCGTCCGACAACGCTGAAATTTTGCGAGAGCCTTCAAAACCTAACTAACTGCCAAGTTTCAATCGAATTTACCATGGCACATTCGATTAAGAGTGTCCAAAACAGGAGAACGGACAATAGAATTCACCATGGTAAATTCGATTAAGACTGTTCTAAACAGGAGAATGGACAATAGAACATACGCGCGAAAGCTCCTTTTCAGGGATACTGTTCTCACAACATTTTACACACGCCTTTATGTCGATATTCTACTACTAGTTACCAAGCTTCAATTCGATCGATCGAGTCTATATGTTATGAGTTATCCAGGAAATAATATTCTAAGCAGGTATAACACCGAAACCGATGGACCGATTATGCGCAAAAACGAACTTATCTCTCCCATTGGGATGTACAACCTACCTTGAAAATTGCAAGTTCCTATCTCCTTTCATTCGAAAGTTATCGAGGCAACTGTCGCCCATCCAGCTAATGAACTCACACAAGGCTGCTCGGATCTCCAACAATATACATCCGATCATGTTCAAACTTGGAACTTGGCAATAGAGTTAGGTTTTGAAGGCTCTCGCAAAATTTCAGCGATGTCGGACGAATAGTTTCTGATGTATAGAATTTTTTTAAATATTGGAGTTAAACGATCCTCACGAAATTTTGCAAGAGTTTTCGCGTTGGCATTCTACAACCGATAACCATGTTTGAATTGAATCGGTTTTATATTTTTCGAGTTATTTAGGAAATAACAACCAAATTCCAGATGGGTATAACTCCAAAGCCGTTTGGCCGATTATACCTATAAACGAACTCAAATGTCCCATTCAGATGCACAACCTTGCTCGAAAATTTCAAGTTGCTTGATCTTTCCGTTCTCAGGTTATGGTGACATAAATAATATTTTTTGATAATTTTTTTTTAATTATCTAGTGATACGATACTCACAAAATTCCGCAAGCTTCCTACGTTTTGCATTCTACAACGACACTACTCGATATTTGTCTGTATATGGATCATTTCTAGTATTTCCCTTCGGTTTTGTTGGGCTTCGATTCCCAGGATTTTTGTATCTTCATATTTAAACTCGTGGTTGTTTGTTTTTTTGTGTTTATGGAGTGCTGTGGTTGCGTTTTTTGTATACTTATGTGCGTTTAGTCTGTCCTGTAGTCTCTGTGAAGTCTGGCCTATGTATTGTCTGTCGCAATTCCTGCAAGGTACACTGTATACAACTTGTGATTTTTTTGTTTTCAGTGTTGGAGCCTTTAATTTACTGAAAATTCCACTTATCTGATTCTGTGGTTTGTGAACAAGTTCTCTGTTGTATGGTTTCAGTATGTTTTGTATTTTTTGTGACAGTCTTCTTGTCTGTTGTGTGTTGTATAGTCTGTGTGTCCTCTGTTTTATGAGTCAATGTATCATATCCTTAGGGTAGTGATTGAGGCTCAAAAGTTTCTTCACTTCCATTAGTGTTTTCTGTCGAAGTATTGGAGATGATAGCTTTAGTGCCCAGTCAATGTATCCTGTGGCTGCACTTTTCTTTTGGGAAAGGTGGTGGCTGGACTTGAAGTCTAAAATCCACCACGGACATAAATCGAATACCCATACCATTTACACAGGGACTGTCACAAAAAATACAAAACATAGTGAAACCATACAACAGAGAACTTGTTCACAAACCACAGAATCAGATAAGTGCAATTTTCAGTAAATTAAAGGCTCCAACTCCGAAAATAAAAAATCACAAGTTGTATACAGTGTACCATGCGGCAATTGCGACAGGCAATATATAGGCCAGACTTCACGGAGACTACAGGACAGACTATACGCACATAAGTATAGAAAAATTGGTTCAAGCACTGACGTGAAGTCAGAAGCTTTTGCGCGTATGTTCTATTGTCCATTCTTCTGTATTGGACACCCTTAATCGAATTTACCATGGTAAATTATGTTGTCCATTCTACTGTATTCGACACTTAACTCGAATTTACCATGGTAAATTCAAATTAAAAATGTCCAATACAGGAGAATGGACAACATAATTTACCATGGTAAATTCGATTAAGGGTGTCCAATACAGAATAATGGACAATAGAACATACGCGCAAAAGCTTCTGACTTCACGTCAGTGCTTGAACCAATTTTTTTTCTGGTGATTTTTTTGAAATTTTCAAGGGGTGCGGTTCTTAAAATTTTTTTTTTCGTCATTTTTTCAAATTTTCTAGGGGTATGGTTCTTACAAAATTTTAAACACGTCTTTATGATGATTTTCTACTACTAGTTACCAAGCTTCAATTCGGTCGAATATTCATTTTTTGAGTTATCAAGGAAATAATATTCCAGGTGGGTATAACTCGGAATCCGTTTAACCGATTAAGCCCAAAAACGAACTCAACTTTCCCTTTCGGATACGCAACCTACCCTGAAAACTGCAAGTCCCTATTTCCTTTCGTTCGAAAGTTATCGAGGCAACGGTCACCCATCTACTGAACTCACACAAGAATGCTCGAATCTCCAACAATATTTAACCGATCGTATTAAAACTTGAAACTTGGCAGTAGAGTTAGGTTATGGAGGCTCTTGCAAAATTTCAGCAATTTCAAACGATTAGTTACTGATAATATAAATTTATTTTTTTTATTTTCAATGATTTATTAAAAATTTTCTACAAATGCTATCCTCACCAAATTTTGCAAAGATTTCCGCGTTGGCATTCCACAACTATTAACCATGTTTGAATTCAATTGGTTCAGTATTTTTCGAGTTAATGAGGAACCAAAAACCACCAAATTTCAGATGGCTATAACTCTAAAACCGTTTGGCCGATTATGCTTATAAACAAACTGAAATGTCGCGTTCTGGTGCATATCCTAACCTGAAAACTTGAACCCGCTATCTCTTTCCGTTCTCAAGTTTTCGCGACAACAAAAATATTTTTTAATAATTTTCTAGCCATACGATTCGCACAAAATTTCACAAACGTGCTTAGGTTCATATTCTACAACTACTCACCAAGTTTCAATTTGATCGAATTTATATTGGTTGAAAACAAAATTATTACTCGGAAACCACTGGGCTGATTATGCCCATTAACAAAATTGTCCGTCGTATTGAGATATGCCACCCACCCAGAAAATTTCAAGTCGCTAGCTCTTTTCGTTCTCAAGTTATCGTGGCAACGGCCGGACGGCCGGCCGGACAGAATCAAATTTGACCTCGAATTCTTCATTGGGGAGTCGAACTTAATCGTTTGAGACCATTTTCGTCAAAAAATTCGATAGTTACAGACATTTGGGCAAAATGATAACGCGATGTTCCCCAGAACATACGCGCCAAAAGAAGACAAGACACGACAACACACTGACGTTCAAAACTACGACAGTACCCACTGGACGAAACCTAAACAACAACGATAACGCATAGTGAGATGTTTGCATGAAATCCATTTTATTTGGCGCTCTAGTTCCTCGGAACTGAGTGCTTATCAATTTGCCCAAATGTCTGTAATTTTCGAATTTTTCGATGAAAATGGTCTTTAAACGATTTGGTTCGACTCACTGATCAAGAATCCGTGGTCGAAATTCATTCTGTCCGGCCGGCCGGTCCGTAGGCACGATAACTCTCGAACGGAATGAGCTAGACAGTTGAAATTTTCAGAGTAGGTTTGGGAGATAAATATCTCGGCTAAGTTCGTTATTGGGCAAAATCGGACGGATTGTTTTTTTTTACAAAACAAATTCCAATTTGAATTTTTCCAATAAGCAGTTCTACCATATGAATCCAATGATATCATTCTTAACTCTAACAAGTTAATACTTTCGGAGATATGATTTTTCAAAATTTCAATAATCAATCGTATTTCTACGTTGTCACAGAATGATATGATTATTCCATGTATGAATTATCATAATGTCAACTTATTTTCCTGAGACATGACATTATCTAATCAATCGAAGAATTGTGAGCGAAGTGAGAAAAATCTCAGTTGTTTGCTCCGAAATTAGTTTTTCTCAGAAAAGTCTTACATTTCGGAACGGAACATGGAGTAAGAGATCTGAGAGTAGTAGTGAGACTGCTTTTCATCCATATATAGTACATACATAGAATGCTCAGTTCTCTCTATTTATGACGGGACTGACGGAAGGGAATAATATTATAACTTCAAAATTGGTTCAAGCACTGACGTGAAGTCAGAAGCTTTTGCGCGTATGTTCTATTGTCCATTCTTCTGTATTGGACACCCTTAATCGAATTTAACATGGTTAATTATGTTGTTCATTCTCCTGTATTGGGCACTTAATTAGAATTTATTTCATATTTTCTATAGGTACGGTTCTTACAAAATTTTAAACACGTCTTTATGTTGATTTTCTACTACTAGTTACCAAGCTTCAATTCAATCGAATATTTATTTTTTGAGTTATCAAGGAAATAATATTCCAGGTGGATATAACTCGGAAACCGTTAAACCGATTATGCCCAAAAACGAACACAACTCTCCCTTTCGGATACGCAACCTACCCTGAAAATTGCAAGTCCCTATCTCCTTTCGTTCGAAAGTTATCGAGGCAACGGTCACCCATCTACTGAACTCACACAAGAATGCTCGAATCTCCAACAATATTCAACCGATCGTGTTAAAACTTGAAATTTGGCAAAAGAGTTAGGTTATGAACGCTCTTGCAAAATTTCAGCAATTTCAACCAAATAGTTACTGATATATAGAATTTTTTTTTTTTATTTTCAATGATTTATTAAAAATTTTCTATAAACGCTATCCTCACCAAATTTTGTATACATTTTCGCGTTGGCATTCTACAACTAATAACCATGCTTGAATTCAATCGGTTCAGTATTTTTCGAGTTAATGAGGAACAAAAAACCACCAAATTTCAGAAAATTTCAGATCGCTATAACTCTAAAACCGTTTGACCGATTATTCTCATAAGCAAACTCAAATGTCGCATTCAGATGCACAACCTAACCTGAAATTTTCAAGCCGCTATCTCTTTCCGTTCTCAGGTTATCGTGACAACAAAAATATTTTTTTATAATTTTTTTAAAATTTTCTAGCCATACGATTCGCCCAAAATTTCACAAACGTGCTAAGTTTCATATTCTACATCTACTCACCAAGTTTCAGTTCGATCGGATTTATATTGGTTGAAAACAAAATTATTACTCGGAAACCACTGGGCCGATTATGCCCATTAACGAACTTGTCCGTCGTATTGCGATGCGCAACCCACCCTGAAAATTTCAAGTCGCTAGCTTTTTTCGTTCTCAAATTATCGTGGCAACGGACGGCCGGACGGCCGGACGGACAGAATCAAATTTGACCTCGAATTCTTCATTGGGGAGTCGAACTGAATCGTTTGAGACCAATTTCGTCAAAAAATTCGAAAGTTACAGACATTTGGGCAAAACTATAACGCGATGTTCCCCAGAACATACGCGCAAAAATATTGGGGTTGAAATACTCGTATTTTAGCGATGCAACGTCACCCAAAAATGTTTGAAAATATTACGTAAATATTGAAAGCATAATTCTGTAGTTCGAGAGAGGAGAAAATTTGGTGAACGTAAATCAGGAAATTTTTGATCGATTACAAGGTAATTTAATGCTTGTGGCTTTTACTTGATGCAAATCCATATTAACTCAATGAAAAATTATATACGATTTACACTTATTTATTCAATATTGTGACGCGTTTCGTCGACACAGCGACTTCATCAGACCACATCATACTAAATTCTAAACAAATTATTATCTCCCTATACCTAGATGACACGGACACAGAATCATTTAAAACTAATTACAACATGACAAACTTATTTAAAACAAATTACATATAGACTTATTTAAAACTAATTACATGAGATTTCACTGCTGGTTTCTTTGTACACATTAACAATAATTCATTCCTAATGCTTTTATAAATTGATTCTCTATTTGAATAGATTGAGTAACGGTGAAAAATTTAGATCTAATTGTTCATTAACTAAATTACCCGTATGTTTTTCCCTATTTATTTGGACCATTTCCCAGTAATTGAGTTGCGCACCTTTATTCAAATTGTGTAGAATTTTGAAATCCGGGTTAAACTTATGTCCTTCTGCTAATAAATGATTCGAATAATTTGAATTAATTTTGTTGTTTTTGTAGCTGTGATGATGTTCCTTTATTCTTATGCCAAAATTTCTACCAGTTTTTCCTATATATGATTTGTCACAACTGCCGCAATTTAATTGATAAACACCGGATTTATCTTCTTTATTCCTTTTCGATTTATTGTTCTTTATGAGTTTGGCAAGGTTATTATTTGTCCGGAATGAGATATTCACCTGTTGGTTTTGAAGAAACCTTTTAAGTTGTTGACTCGGGGTACCAAAATATGTTAAGCTATTGAATATTTTATTTTTATCCTTAATTTCTGGAAATACTAAACTAATTGTTTTTCTAAATTGTTTTTTCGTCAACATTTTTCTGATTAACTCTGTGTTATATCTATTGTTCACCGCTATTTGTTCGATAATTTCTAATTCTGTACCATAATTTTCTTCGGATAAAGGTATATTAATTAGCCGGTGTAACATACTATGAAATGCCGCGACTTTATGTTCGAATGGATGACACGAGGATCGATGAATGATTGTATCCGTATGGGATGGTTTCCTAAATATTGAAAAATCATGTTGATTGTTTTTCCGCGTTATTGTTAAATCCAAAAAATTAATTGCATCATTATTTTCCATTTCTATTGTGAATTTGACATTTGGATGAATGCTATTAATTGCTATTAATTAATAGCATTCATCCAAATAATTAATAGCATTCATCCAAATGTCAAATTCACAATAGGAATGGAAAATAATGGTGCAATTAATTTTTTGAATTTAACAATAACGCGGAAAAACAATCAACATGATTTTTCAATATTTAGGAAACCATCCCATACGGATACAATCATTCATCGATCCTCGTGTCATCCATTCGAACATAAAGTCGCGGCATTTCATAGTATGTTACACCGGCTAATTAATATACCTTTATCCGAAGAAAATTATGGTACAGAATTAGAAATTATCGAACAAATAGCGGTGAACAATGGATATAACACAGAGTTAATCAGAAAAATGTTGACGAAAAAACAATTCAGAAAAACAATTAGTTTAGTATTTCCAGAAATTAAGGATAAAAATAAAATATTCAATAGCTTAACATATTTTGGTGTCCCGAGTCAACAACTTAAAAGGTTTCTTCAAAACCAACAGGTGAATATCTCATTCCGGACGAATAATAACCTTGCCAAACTCATAAAGAACAATAAATCGAAAAGGAATAAAGAAGATAAATCCGGTGTTTATCAATTAAATTGCGGGAGTTGTGACAAATCATATATAGGAAAAACTGGTAGAACTTTTGGCATAAGAATAAAGGAACATCATCACAGCTACAACAACCACAAAATTAATTCAAATTATTCGAATCATTTATTAGCAGAAGGACATAAGTTTAACCCGGATTTCAAAATTCTACACAATTTGAATAAAGGTGCGCAACTCAATTACTGGGAAATGGTCGAAATAAATAGGGAAAAACATACGGGTAATTCAGTTAATGAACAATTAGATCTAAATTTTTCACCGTTACTCAATCTATTCAAATAGAGAATCAATTTATAAAAGCATTAGGAATGAATTATTGTTAATGTGTACAAAGAAACCAGCAGTGAAATCTCATGTAATTAGTTCTAAATAAGTCTACATATATGTAATTTGTTTTAAATAAATTTCTCATGTTGTAATTAGTTTTAAATGATTCTGTGTCCATGTCATCTAGGTATAGGGAGATAATAACTTGTTTAGAATTTAGTATGATGTAGTCTGGTGAAGTCGCTGTGTCGACGAAACGCGTCACAATATTGAATAAATAAGTGTAAATCGTATATAATTTTTCATTGAGTTACAAGGAAATTTTTCATTATTACTTCTCTTCTTTCATACATGTTTTATGGAATATCTACTATTTGTAGGTACTTTAAACCTGTTTTGGGCAATTGTCATACGAAACTTGTTTTTTTTTGGCGCTCTAGTTCCTCGGAACAGAGTGCTTATCAATTTGCCCAAGTGTCTGTAATTTTGGAATTTTTGGCTGAGAATGGTCTCAAACGATTTGGTTCGACTCACTGATCAAGAATCCGAGGTCGAAATCGATTCTGTCCGGCCGGCCGGTCGGCCGTAGGTACGATAACTCTCGAACGAAAGGAGTTAGCGGATTGAAATTTGCAAGGTGAGTTTGGAGCGTAAATATCTCGGACGAGCTCGTTAATGGGCGAAATCCATCAAGCGGTTTCGGAGTTATGGCCGATTTTAGTAAAAATATTTTTCATGAATATTTCCGAAACCGATCACTCGATCTATCTGAAATTTAGCATCAAATTGTAGAATCATGACCTTTATACGCATGTGAAGTTTTGTTTTGACCAGATTACCGCAAAGTGTCAAAAAAGTGTGAAAATTTAAAAAAAGTTTTTCTACAATAACTCTCGAACGGAATGAGCTAGATAGTTGAAATTTTCAGAGTCGGTTAGGGAGATGAATATCTCGGTTAAGTTCGTAATTGGGCAAAATTGGCCAGATTTAATTCGATTTCTTCCAGGGTGCAGTTCTCATTCTCATGATTGCTCATTTAATCTTGATGAATAAACTATTATTTGAATTGAATTTCCTTTATGATGCAGTTCTATCATATTAATACATTGATATAATTCCCAACTCTGAGAAACCAATACTTTCGGAGATATAATTGGTCTGTTTGAACTAGAACGCTAGAAAGCTCCTGTCCACAGGGCTTGAACCCATTATTGCGCGCGTGTTCCGCAAGGAACAGCGTGCTATCATTTCGTCACAATGTCTGTATTTTTCGAATTTTTTTTCGAAAATGGTCTCAAACGATTGGGTTCGACTCCCTGATGAAGAATTCGAGGTCAAATTCAATTCTGTCCGTCCGGTCCGGCCGGCCGGTCCGGCCGTTAGCACGATAACTCTCGAACGGAACGACTTAGAGCGTTGAAATTTGCAGGGTAGTTTCGTAGCGTAAATATCTCGGACAAGTTCGTTAACGGGCGAAATCGACCGAGCGGTTTCGGAGTTAAAGCCTTTTTTAATAAAAACGTTTTTGCGCGCGTGTTCCGCAAGGAACAGCGTGCTATCATTTCGTCACAATGTCTGTATTTTTCGAATTTTTTTTCGAAAATGGTCTCAAACGATTGGGTTCGACTCCCTGATGAAGAATTCGAGGTCAAATTCAATTCTGTCCGTCCGGCCGGCCGGTCCGGCCGGCCGGTCCGGCCGTTAGCACGATAACTCTCGAACGGAACGACTTAGAGCGTTGAAATTTGCAGGGTAGTTTCGTAGCGTAAATATCTCGGACAAGTTCGTTAACGGGCTAAATCGACCGAGCGGTTTCGGAGTTAAGGCCGTTTTTAATAAAAACGTTTTTTATGAATATTTCCGGAACCGATCACTCGATCTTTTTGAAATTTGGCATCAGATTGTAGAATCATGACCTTTATATGCCTGCGAAGTTTTGTGTTGAACGGACGGCCCTAAAGTGGCAAAAAAAATTTTTGAAAATTTGAAAATTTTGTTTTCACGATAACTCGAAAAATACTGATCTGATTAAATTGAAACTCAGTAGTTAGATGCAAAAGACCAAAGCAAACACTTTTGCAAAATTTCGTGAAGATCACGTGACATGAAAAAAATAAAAAAATTACTACTATTTTGCGGAATACTTTGCTTTTAATGCCGAAACATATGTTTTTGAGGTTCATGCTGCCCTTTCCGGGCATTTTCCGTATTGCGCATGCGCAGATGAGAAGTCCTTTAACTGCTGTAGTTTTCGTCAGAGAGGATTGGGGTTTTGGGGTGGCGGATGCTATTCCTCCATAGAATTCAGATCCCTGATGAGGGTCTGCGCATGCGTAGATTAAAGATGCGATATCTTCCGAACCACTAGTGTTGGAGAATCGGAGTTTTTTGTAAGTTGTGTTATTTTGAGAGGACTTTTAGCCGCCAGTAGATTGCGCATGCGCAGAAGAGAAGTGACTATTTTTGGGTTGGATGGGTTATGTTGGGAGTGCTGAGTCGATATTATGAGGTTTTGAAAGAATATTCATAGCAATTCAGTGCCAGGACAAGTCAGTTTGGGGGATGTAGCGTTGTTTCCGAGTTAAAGTGTCCGTACCGTGGCCCTGGGGCTAATTTTGAAATTGATGTTACCCCTTACAGGCATTTTTCGTTATGCGCATGAGCAGACCATCAGTGATTTAACTGGTGGTGTTTTCATCAGAGAGGATTAGGGTTTTGGGGTGGCGGATGCTATTCCTCTATAGAATCCCTCGTTGAGGGTCTGCGCATGCGTGGATTAAAGATGTGATATCTCCTGAACCACTAGTGTTGGAGAATCGGAGTTTTTTGTAAGGTGTGTTATTTTGAGAGGACTTTTAGCCGCGAGTAGATTGCGCATGCGCAGAAGAGAAGTGACTGTTTTTGGGTTGGATGGGTTATGTTGGGAGGGCTGAGTCGATATTATGAGGTTTTAAAAGAATATTCATAGCAATTCAGTGCAAGGACAAGTCAGTTTGGGGGATGTAGCGTTGTTTCCGAGTTAAAGTGTCCGTACCGTGGCCCTGGGGCTAATTTTGAAATTGATGTTACCGCTTACAGGCATTTTTCGTTATGCGCATGAGCAGATCATCAGTGATTTAACTGGTGGTGTTTTCGTCTGAGAGGATTAGGGTTTTAGGGTGGCGGATGCTATTCCTCCATAGAATCCCCTGTTGAGGGTCTGCGCATGCGTGGATTAAAGATGTGATATCTCCTGAACCACTAGTGTTGGAGAATCGGAGTTTTTTGTAAGGTGTGTTATTTTGAGAGGACTTTTAGCCGCGAGTAGATTGCGCATGCGCAGAAGAGAAGTGACTGTTTTTGGGTTGGATGGGTTATGTTGGGAGTGCTGAGTCGATATTATGAGGTTTTAAAAGAATATTCATAGCAATTCAGTGCAAGGACAAGTCAGTTTGGGGGATGTAGCGTTGTTTCCGAGTTAAAGTGTCCGTACCGTGGCCCTGGGGCTAATTTTGAAATTGATGTTACCCCTTACAGGCATTTTTCGTTATGCGCATGAGCAGACCATCAGTGATTTAACTGGTGGTGTTTTCATCAGAGAGGATTAGGGTTTTGGGGTGGCGGATGCTATTCCTCTATAGAATCCCTCGTTGAGGGTCTGCGCATGCGTGGATTAAAGATGTGATATCTCCTGAACCACTAGTGTTGGAGAATCGGAGTTTTTTGTAAGGTGTGTTATTTTGAGAGGACTTTTAGCCGCGAGTAGATTGCGCATGCGCAGAAGAGAAGTGACTGTTTTTGGGTTGGATGGGTTATGTTGGGAGTGCTGAGACGATATTATGAGGTTTTAAAAGAATATTCATAGCAATTCAGTGCAAGGACATGTCAGTTTGGGGGCTGTAGCGTTGTTTCAGAGTTAAAGTGTCCGTACCGTGGCCCTGGGGCTAATTTCGAAATGGATGTAACCCCTTACGGGCATTTTTCGTTGTGCGCATGAGCAGACCATCAGTGATTTAACTGGTGGTGCTTTCGTCAGAGAGGATTGGGGTTTTGGGGTGGCGGGTGCTTTTCCGCTATAGAATCCCCTGGTGAGGGTCTGCGCATGCGTGGATTCAAGAAGCGATATCTCCTGAACCACTAGTGTTGGAGAATCGGAGTTTTTTGTGAGGTGTGTAATTTTGGGAGGACTTGCAGCCACGAGTATACTGCGCTTGCGCAGACGAGAAGTGAATGGTTTTGGGTTGTTTGGGTTATGTTGGGAGTAATGAGCCGATATTGTGAGGTTTTAAAAGAATATTCATGTCAATTCAGTGCACGGACACAAGTCAGTTTGGGGGAAATAGCGTTGTTTCCGATTTGAATGGTCTGTATGGTGGCCCTGAGGCGAATTTATAAATAACTATATTCGGTAGATCTATATTAAAATGCGTTCGGATTTGGAGAAGATGCAATTTCGTCCCTAACGGAAGACCCACAACCGAATTTTTTTCTGATCTACGGTAAAACTAACAGCCAAACTGTATTGATAGCTATATTTGTTAAAGGAACTTGAAAAAAAAAAAAAAAAAAAGCACTGACGTGAAGTAAGTACTCTTTGGCGCGCGTGTTCACGGTGGCTAATTTGAATTGAATGATTCAAAAATTAACAGTGGTGTATCTAAGCTGCCATCAGGATAGAGTAACAAAGTTGGAAAAGAACACAAGTGACTCTCCTTAGTCGCACAAGCTCCTAGAAGATTTGGGAGGGTCAGTATAATCCTAATCATGTTTATAGCACGCGCGCAAAAGCAGATTGACTTAACAATGAAAGAAAAAGTGTAAAAAGTCAATCTGCTTTGGCGCGCGTGCTATAAACATGATTAGGATTATACTGACCCTCCCAAATCTTCTAGGAGCTTGTGCGACTAAGGAGAGTCACTTGTGTTCTTTTCCAACTTTGTTACTCTATCCTGATGGCAGCTTAGATACACCACTGTTAATTTTTGAATCATTCAATTCAAATTAGCCACCGTGAACACGCGCGCCAAAGAGTACTGACTTCACGTCAGTGCTTTTTTTTTTTTTTATGAATATTTCCGGAACCGATTACTCGATCTTTTTGAAATTTGGCATCAGATTGTAGAATTATGACCTTTATATGCCTGTGAAGTTTTGTGTTGAACGGACGGCCCTAAAGTGGCAAAAAAAATTTTTGAAAATTTGAAAATTTTGTTTTCACGATAACTCGAAAAATACTGATCTGATTAAATTGAAACTCAGTAGTTAGATGCAAAAGACCAAAGCAAACACATTTGCAAAATTTCGTGAAGATCACGTGACATGAAAAAAATAAAAAAATTACTACTATTTTGCGGAATACTTTGCTTTTAATGCCGAAACATATGTTTTTGAGGTTCATGCTGCCCTTTCCGGGCATTTTCCGTATTGCGCATGCGCAGATGAGAAGTCCTTTAACTGCTGTAGTTTTCGTCAGAGAGGATTGGGGTTTTGGGGTGGCGGATGCTATTCCTCCATAGAATTCAGATCCCTGATGAGGGTCTGCGCATGCGTAGATTAAAGATGCGATATCTTCCGAACCACTAGTGTTGGAGAATCGGAGTTTTTTGTAAGGTGTGTTATTTTGAGAGGACTTTTAGCCGCCAGTAGATTGCGCATGCGCAGAAGAGAAGTGACTATTTTTGGGTTGGATGGGTTATGTTGGGAGTGCTGAGTCGATATTATGAGGTTTTGAAAGAATATTCATAGCAATTCAGTGCAAGGACAAGTCAGTTTGGGGGATGTAGCGTTGTTTCCGAGTTAAAGTGTCCGTACCGTGGCCCTGGGGCTAATTTTGAAATTGATGTTACCCCTTACAGGCATTTTTCGTTATGCGCATGAGCAGACCATCAGTGATTTAACTGGTGGTGTTTTCATCAGAGAGGATTAGGGTTTTGGGGTGGCGGATGCTATTCCTCTATAGAATCCCTCGTTGAGGGTCTGCGCATGCGTGGATTAAAGATGTGATATCTCCTGAACCACTAGTGTTGGAGAATCGGAGTTTTTTGTAAGGTGTGTTATTTTGAGAGGACTTTTAGCCGCGAGTAGATTGCGCATGCGCAGAAGAGAAGTGACTGTTTTTGGGTTGGATGGGTTATGTTGGGAGGGCTGAGTCGATATTATGAGGTTTTAAAAGAATATTCATAGCAATTCAGTGCAAGGACAAGTCAGTTTGGGGGATGTAGCGTTGTTTCCGAGTTAAAGTGTCCGTACCGTGGCCCTGGGGCTAATTTTGAAATTGATGTTACCGCTTACAGGCATTTTTCGTCATGCGCATGAGCAGATCATCAGTGATTTAACTGGTGGTGTTTTCGTCTGAGAGGATTAGGGTTTTGGGGTGGCGGATGCTATTCCTCCATAGAATCCCCTGTTGAGGGTCTGCGCATGCGTGGATTAAAGATGTGATATCTCCTGAACCACTAGTGTTGGAGAATCGGAGTTTTTTGTAAGGTGTGTTATTTTGAGAGGACTTTTAGCCGCGAGTAGATTGCGCATGCGCAGAAGAGAAGTGACTGTTTTTGGGTTGGATGGGTTATGTTGGGAGTGCTGAGTCGATATTATGAGGTTTTAAAAGAATATTCATAGCAATTCAGTGCAAGGACAAGTCAGTTTGGGGGATGTAGCGTTGTTTCCGAGTTAAAGTGTCCGTACCGTGGCCCTGGGGCTAATTTTGAAATTGATGTTACCCCTTACAGGCATTTCTCGTTATGCGCATGAGCAGACCATCAGTAATTTAACTGGTGGTGTTTTCGTCAGAGAGGATTAGGGTTTTGGGGTGGCGGATGCTATTCCTCTATAGAATCCCCTGTTGAGGGTCTGCGCATGCGTGGATTAAAGATGTGATATCTCCTGAACCACTAGTGTTGGAGAATCGGAGTTTTTTGTAAGGTGTGTTATTTTGAGAGGACTTTTAGCCGCCAGTAGATTGCGCATGCGCAGAAGAGAAGTGACTATTTTTGGGTTGGATGGGTTATGTTGGGAGTGCTGAGTCGATATTATGAGGTTTTGAAAGAATATTCATAGCAATTCAGTGCAAGGACAAGTCAGTTTGGGGGATGTAGCGTTGTTTCCGAGTTAAAGTGTCCGTACCGTGGCCCTGGGGCTAATTTTGAAATTGATGTTACTCCTTACAGGCATTTTTCGTTATGCGCATGAGCAGACCATCAGTGATTCAACTGGTGGTGTTTTCATCAGAGAGGATTAGGGTTTTGGGGTGGCGGATGCTATTCCTCTATAGAATCCCTCGTTGAGGGTCTGCGCATGCGTGGATTAAAGATGTGATATCTCCTGAACCACTAGTGTTGGAGAATCGGAGTTTTTTGTAAGGTGTGTTATTTTGAGAGGACTTTTAGCCGCGAGTAGATTGCGCATGAGCAGAAGAGAAGTGACTGTTTTTGGGTTGGATGGGTTATGTTGGGAGGGCTGAGTCGATATTATGAGGTTTTAAAAGAATATTCATAGCAATTCAGTGCACGGACACAAGTCAGTTTGGGGGAAATAGCGTTGTTTCCGATTTGAATGGTCTGTATGGTGGCCCTGAGGCGAATTTATAAATAACTATATTCGGTAGATCTATATTAAAATGCGTTCGGATTTGGAGAAGATGCAATTTCGTCCCTAACGGAGGACCCACAACCGAATTTTTTTCTGATCTACGGTAAAACTAACAGCCAAACTGTATTGATAGCTATATTTGTTAAAGGAACTTGAAAAAAAAAAAAAAAAGCACTGACGTGAAGTCAGTACTCTTTGGCGCGCGTGTTCACGGTGGCTAATTTGAATTGAATGATTCAAAAATTAACAGTGCTGTATCTAAGCTGCCATCAGGATAGAGTAACAAAGTTGGAAAAGAACACAAGTGACTCTCCTTAGTCGCACAAGCTCCTAGAAGATTTGGGATGGTCAGTATAATCCTAATCATGTTTATAGCACGCGCGCAAAAGCAGATTGACTTAACAATGAAAGAAAAAGTGTAAAAAGTCAATCTGCTTTGGCGCGCGTGCTATAAACATGATTAGGATTATACTGACCCTCCCAAATCTTCTAGGAGCTTGTGCGACTAAGGAGAGTCACTTGTGTTCTTTTCCAACTTTGTTACTCTATCCTGATGGCAGCTTAGATACAGCACTGTTAATTTTTGAATCATTCAATTCAAATTAGCCACCGTGAACACGCGCGCCAAAGAGTACTGACTTCACGTCAGTGCTTTTTTTTTTTTTTTTAATTAATATATCGTCGCATGAGATCAGAACTATACTAAGTCCAAAATCGTGGATTTTCGGTTTTCAATCGTATACTGTAACAGTATACGATTGAAAACCGAAAATCGACGATTTTGGACTTAGTATAGTTCTGATCTCATGCGACGATATGTAATTTTAGATGTCCATTGTGATGATTACATTTAACTGAAGAAGGCGGATGCGCCGATACGTCTAGAGTCAATAAATTATTTCAAGTTTTCCAATCTCTAACCTAGATACCCAACTAATTAAGTTACAAATATATACAGGCTGTCCCGGGAAGAATCGCTACAAACGGATACCATGAATTAATGTCATCAGGCTGGACTCGTATCAAGAGGATTTAATCGCCTGAGTGCCTTAGTTTGGGATACACAGGGTGATGTTCATCTTATGAGTGAAATTTCACACTTCAATAACTCTTGAACTAATCGACCGAATGATTTCAAATTTCGAAGTTTTGTCACCATTCTCTATCGCCTACCTTCGATATTTCTGAAATCGAATGAATCAGATCCGGACTGGGAAAATTTTAACTTTTCCTATTTTCGTGAATATCAGATTACCCTGTTCATGAACATCATGATTTTTTTCGTTATCGTAAACACAAAGAATTAATTCATAACAAAAATTCTAAATCTATTGGCACCGTCACACAGGGTGATTCATTAACATTCCCTTCAATAAATTTTGAACTTATTGGAAAAATTATTTTGAATTTTATAGATTTGTCACCCTTTACGACTGTCTTCTTTAAATTTTCCTCAAATTCGAAAAACAGAACCGGTCTATCAATATTTTAGACTTCCTATATTTCCGCTGATATCGGACTAGCCCGTGCCTGAACATTATGATTTTTATGACTGGAAAAAAATACTAGTGTATAAGTAGAGAGTTCAGATTAAGATATCAAATCATAAAAAAGTGAAGCATTGGGACATACTTTGCCTGGTTTGTTAGAAACCATTCCAATGGAAACATTGTGGTTGCAACATGATGGAACTTCTGCGCACTATTCATGAGAAGTGCGCGAATATTTTACTTTTGAGAACAGATGCATTGGGCGAGCTGGACATGTGGCTTGGCCTACTTGATCCTCTTATCTGACACCGTTGGATAATTTTTTTATGGGGTCGCTTAAACAAGAGGTCTATGCAGTACATATAAACAGTAGGGAGCAACTGCTACAAAGAATTATTGATGCTTGCGATATTATTAAATCACAACCGAATACGATAGCAAAAGCTGTGAAACAACTATATCAACGTGCTCAAAAATGTATTGAAATGGAGAGATACCATTTTGAACAACTCCCGAACTGAAAATGTTTCCATTTGATTTGTTTTTGAGTAAGAATATTTTCAATTTATTTGCTGTTTTTTGTTCTATTCATTATCCAGTTTGTTGATTGAATTTGTAAATTAGTATTCGCGCATCTCTCTTGAATAGTGCGCTGGAGTTCCATCATGTTGCAACCACAATGTTTCCATTGGAATGGTTTCTAACAAACCAGGCAAAGTATGTACCAATGGAATATACTTTGCTTCACTTTATTATGATTTGATATCTTAATCTGAACTCAGTCATAAAAATCATAATGTTCACGCACAGGCTGATCCGATATCACCGGAAATATAGGAAGACTAAAACTTTGGTAGTCCTGTTCTGTTTTTCCAATTTGAGAAAAATTTGAGAAAGGCAGTCGTAAAGGGTGACAACACTATAAAATTGAAATAATTTGACCTATAACATTTCAAGATTTATTGAAGGGAATGTTAATTAATCACCCTCTGTGACGGTGCCAAGCAGAGAAGTAGAATTTTATTATGAATTAATTCTTTGTGGTTACAATAACCAAAAAAAAATCATAATGTTCATGTACAGGGTGATCCAATATTCACGAAAATAGGAAAAGTCTAAAATTTTCCCAGTCCAGACCTGATTTATTTGATTTCAGAAATATCGAAGGAAGGCGATAGTGAAGGGTGACAAAACTTCAAAATTTGAAATCATTCGGTCCATTAGTTCAAGAGTTATTGAAGTGTGAAATTTCACTCATAAGATGAACATCACCCTGTATATCCCAAACGAAGGCACTCAGGTGATTAAATCCTCTTGATACGAGTCCAGCCTGATGACATTAATTCATGGTATCTGTTTGTCGCATTCTTCCCAGGACACCCTGTATACAGGGTGGTCCAGATCTTGACAAAGAAATTTTAACCACGTCTACGTCAAAAATAACCCTAGTTTGTCATATAAACATATGTCGAGAAAAGCTTCTTCATTGAGATACAGGGTGTTAAAATTATTGAAAAAAAATGTTTTTTTTCTTTTACTTCGTACATCTTCTTTTAATTCGTATTTGAGTGTGGCTGTTAACACTTATTTTTTTGTAATTACACGTTTCGTTTACAAAGATAGTCTTATTATTATTTTGTATCATATCAAATTTTAGCGATTTCCTCATGCGTGAGAAAGTGTTTAATTTTTTTACTCGGAAACGGTGCCTCGTCCGTCAAAAAGTCAGGATAATCAATTTGTCTCAAATTAAATAAGGATTTCAATAGTAATTTTTATTGCTGGAAATCCCAGTGGCGTATCATTGTTTTGTCCAAAAATATTGTCTCGATGCTGTACGGACGCCACTGGTAGAATAAAAAAAAATTATCCAAAAAGTGCTTCTTGATCCTTAAAACCTATGTCTCAAATTTCAGAGAAATATTCAATAAGTGTAAAAGTTATAAATGAAAAACATTTTTTTTTCTGTAATTTTAACACCCTGTATCTTGGAGAGGAAGCATTTCTCGATATATGTTTTGTTTATATGACAAACTAGGGCTTATTTTTGTCGTAGAATACGTGGTTAAAATTTCTTGGTTAAGATCTGGACCACCCTGTATATATATATTTAGTTATATATATATATATATATATATAGGTATATAAATAATGTGTTTCTTATTTATGTTGAAACTTGATTAAGGGGGGGCATAAAAATATTATTTTGGCTTTGGGGAGGCTCGGAAAAATAAAGGTTGGGAAACCCTGCTCTATCCACTGAGCTTGAAGCACTTATCGTTCAATTCAAATTGGTCAACGTGAACAAGCGCGCCAAAGAGCATTAGTTCACGAGTAATCGACAAAATTTTGTTGAAAGATCGTTTTCATTGTCGCGAATAATAATACTCTCTTTGTTTTCAGGCAAATTCAGAAAAGAGTTCCGTTCTGCGTTCACGAAATGTAGCGGCAACAACCAGTCGGCAAACGGCAGGACGAGCACTTTCACGGCCAACAGACGGAGCACCAGATCCAGGACAGAGATTATCCCTTTGAATATCGTCCACAGCAAGACCAGTTAAACTAGGAACAAGGCAACCTGGCTGGGGCAGTCAATCTGGCATATAATGATCATCATTAGGTGGTCGAGAACTGCCTAAGTCGCTATGCGCGCGGTTTCGTGAAAGCAACTGAAGCCAAATGTTTGTAGCAGTTCCAATCTCCGAGCAATTTTCCAAGTGACCAGTATCATTTGGACTGGCTGCTCATTATTCCGGCTGCAAGAGCCTTGGACTTCTTGTGCTGGAGCCCTTATTGAGGGTGGTGTAGCTCTAACCTCCGGGCATATATAGGCAATCCACGTGACCCAGTATGGCGGTTGTTAGCACACAAATAAGTAACGTGTTGTGGTCAATGGATATTTTATAGTATTCATTGACTAATTCCGGGGCTTTTCTCCTGTTTAAACAATATTAAAATGGAGAATGAATATCTGAAATGATTATTGTTGAACAACAGAGACTCTGCTGAACGGTAGGTCCCAAAAGATAAAAGTGCGTGGTGTCCCTCCGCTCGGAAGAAGTGAAGCTTCGTAATGTGGAAATGAAAATAGGAAGGGGTAGAAAACTACTCGATTGCGTTCAAGTGCCATGCATTCACTCTCGCTCTGTCTCTTTCTATTTTATCTCCCCAGGAGTGTTGAACGTTTAACTCAACCTTGTTGGAAGTCGCATTAGATGTTTAATTTCAATAATCTTCTACTTCTTCTTCCTCAGCCTTCATCCGTCCACTCCTGGACATAGGCCTTTCCTAATTATTACCAATGATCCCTATCCTGTGCCGTCTGATACCAATTTCCACCAGCTATCTTCTTAATGTCGTCTGTCCATCGTAGGGGAAGTCTGCCTCTACTCCGCTTTGTCCCTCTTGGTCTCCACTGCGTGATTTTCAGTGTCCATCTCCCGTCTCTCAGTCTTGCAACATGACCCGCCCACTGCCACTTCAACTCTGCGATCCTCTCCATTATATCCTTGACTTTAGTTCTTCTACGGATTTCTTCATTATATACTCTGTCTCTCAGTGTGATGCCAAGCATGGCTCTCTCCATTGCCCGTTCCATTACTCAGAGTTTATTCGCATGAGTTTGTGTGATTGCAATTGTTTCCATTTCATATATTGAAACAGGAAGAACGCAGGCATTGAAAACCTGATCTCTTAGGTTTGTGGGAATAGCTTTATCTCTCAATATGTACGAAAGCTTGCCAAATACAGCCCAAGTGAATTTCACTCGCCTTGATATTTCTCTTGATTTGTTCTCCTTCCCAAGAGTTATAGTATGACCAAGTAATTATATTCGGTTACATTTTCTATGACGGTGTTGTCCACATAGATCGAGAGCTAATGTAAACAATGGTGTCTCCCTGCCGCACTCCCCGTTCGATCTTGACTTTACTGGTTTGAAACTCGTCGTCGATTATCGCATGAACGGAAGCATTTTTGTAGATGTTTTCAATTATCGCACTATACCTGGAATCAATACGTGTTCCAATAAAGCAAATCTCAATGGAATCGAATGCCTTGTAAAAGTCAACGAACGCCATATGAACAGGTACGTTGTACTTCACACATTTTTCAACAAGTGTTCTGACCGCCTGCAGATGATCGATCGTTGAAAACCTCCCTCGAAAACCAGCCTGCTCCACAGGTTGCAATGAGTCAAATTTGGATGTTAGACTGTTGGTTATAACTTTCGTAAAGAGCTTGTATAGTTGGGACAATAAACTGACAAGCCTGTAATTTTTTATATCAGTCTTGAACATCAAATGACTTCTGCTTCTAGCCAGCATTCTGGTACTTTACCATCGTAGATTCATTGATTTAAAAGTTTTTGGATACATTTTTGCGCGTATATTCTGGGGAACATCACGTTATAGTTTTGCCCAAATGTCTGTAACTTTCGAATTTTTTGACTAAAATGGTCTCAAACGATTAAGTTCGACTCCCCAATGAAGAATTCGATGTCAAATTTGATTCTGTCCGGCCGGCCGTCCGGCCGTTGCCACGATAATTTGAGAACGAACAGAGCTAGCGACTTGAAATTTTCAGGGTGGGTGGCGCATCCCAATACGACGGACAAGTCCGTTAATGGGCATAATCGGCCCAGTGGTTTCCGATAAATAATTTTGTTTTCAACCAATATGAATCCGATCGAATTGAAACTTGGTGAGTAGTTGTAGAATATGAACCTAAGCACGTTTGTGAAATTTTGTGCGAATCGTATGGCTAGAAAATTATTAAAAAATTATTAAAAACTATTTTTGTTGTCACGATAACTTGAGAACGGAAAGAGATAGCGGCTTCAAGTTTTCAGGTTAGGATGTGCACCAGAACGCGTCATTTCAGTTTGATTATGAGCATAATCGGCCAAACGGTTTTAGAGTTATAGCCATCTTAAATTTTCTGAAATTTTGTGGTTTTTTGTTCCTTATTAACTCGAAAAATACTGAACCGATTGAATTCAAACATGGTTATTAGTTGTGGAATGCCAACGCGGAAATGTTTGCAAAATTTGGTGAGGATAGCATTTGTAGAAAATTTTTAATAAATCATTGATAAAAAAATTCTATATATCAGTAACTAATCGTTTGAAATTGCTGAAATTTTGCAAGAGCCTTCATAACCTAACTCTACTGCCAATTTTCAAGTTTTAATACGATCGTTTAAATATTGTTGGAGATTCGAGCATTCTTGTGTGAGTTCAGTAGATGGGTGACCGTTGCCTCGATAACTTTCGAACGAAAGGAGAGAGGGACTTGCAATTTTCAGGGTAGGTTGCGTATCCGAAAGGGAGAGTTGAGTTCGATTTTGGGCATAATCGGTCTAACGGTTTCCGAGTTATACCCACCTGTAATATTATTTCCTTGATAACTCAAAAAATAAATATTCGATCGAATCGAAGCTTGGTAACTAGTAGTAGAAAATCAACATAAAGACGTGTTTAAAATTTTGTAAGAACCGTACCCCTAGAAAATTTCAAAAAAATCACGAAAAAATAAATTGGTTCAAGCACTGACGTGAAGTCAGAACCTTTTGCGCGTATGTTCTATTGTCCATTCTTCTGTATTGGACACCCTTAATCGAATTTACCATGGTAAATTCTGTTGTCCATTCAATGGTATTGGACACTCTTAATTCGAGATTACCATGGTAAATTCGAATTAAGTGTCCAATACAGGAGAATGGACAACATAATTTACCATGGTAAATTCGATTAAGGGTGTCCAATACAGAAGAATGGACAATAGAACATACGCACAAAAGCTTCTGACTTCACGTCAGTGCTTGAACCAATTTTTCTAACGCAGGTCCACCAAATTTCAACATTTCTGCTGTTATTTTATCTTCACCAGGGCACTTACCGTTTTTCGTTTGTTTAAGTGCCTTTTTCATTTCCTCTGTTGTAATGTCTGGCAATTCTTCTGAGCCAACACTCAAAATTTTGCTACTTCGTTTCTTAGGGTTCGATATTGTGGATGAATAGAGCGATGTGTAGAATCTTCTCACCGCCTCTGCTATGTCTTCTTTCTTTGTAATCGTTTTGTTGTCATTATTCCTTATTTTCACCAATTGCGTTCTGCCCTTCGACATTTGGATCTCAATACTGTCATATTCCCATTTTGTTCAATAGTACTCTGTATCAATTTGGCGTTTTCTGTTCTTATATCCTTCCGTATTTCTTTCTTGATGTTCTTGTTCAACTCCCTGTACTCTTCTGTGTGTCTTTGCAGTTTCCTTCTGTTGTTTATGAGATTTAAAGTGCCTACTGATGACTTACTATAAGCAGGGATTTCACTCCTAGCGCATATCTTTTTTACGCTGGTATGGATACTTGATTCTATTTTTTGGGCTATTTGATATATGCTTAAATTTGTATCCAGGTTGATAGCTTGCAGTTTGTTTTTTAACTCCTTTTGGTATTTTTCTTTGTTTGTCTCAAGTTCTTGAGCAGTAGGAATCGTTGTTCTTCTTAATAATTCCTTTCTTTTTTTCTGCAAATTGAAAGTGAAGTGGGCTCGAACGAGTCTGTGGTCGCTACCGGTGTGTATTCTATTAAGTACCGAGACATCTCTACACGTTGTTTTTGTACTCTATGCTATTATGAAATCAATTTCATTTTTTGTGCCACCGTCTGGGCTTCTGCAGGTCCATTTTCTCTGTTTTGGTTTTCGAAAGAACGTCAAAACACATTTCAATAATGAATATTATAAATTAAAATAGAAAAACAAGTACGTATTTCAGCTAATTTCATGATGCTCACACTATTTACTTCGCTGCGTAGCAAGAATACCACGCGAATGTCCTTGGTATCTACCGACTCACTCTCTTTCTCTCTCCTACTTTCTACCTTTGTGTATCTTTCTTTCTCTCTCCCTCTTGCGTTGTAATATTGGACGCTACTCGTTGCTAACGCTTGCGCTGCCCTGTAACAGGTATACTACGCGCATGCATTTGACTGCCACGCATTCACTCTCGCTCTGTCTCTTTCTGTTCCCCCTCCCCAGGAGCGTTGAACATTTAACGCAAAAGTGCTTTCATGCTGCCTCCATGGTAGCGTTAAACGTCTAACGCAACCTTGTTGGAAGTCGCATAAGAAGTTTCACTTCAAAAGCACCTTCATCATGTGTTTCCATTTCCTTTTATTACAGGCATTTAATAAAGTTGGGATTAATAATTAACGGCTTAGATGCTTTCACATTGAATATTTCTGATCTGGATAGTGGATTATTCAATTGATAGTGTTCCTCCAATCACATATATTGATATTGCAACGTATTTGGTTTATTATATACCACAACGTACAAGACATTCGCAAATATTCATGAATTTCATGAATATTTGCGAATGAAGAGTTCATGTCTAATAGCACATGCTGGAATGTTTACTTTGAAAAACCACACAGTATTACCACAAAAGCAACTATATTCATCTCACAGTCGCATTATTGTAATTTCGTTATATGTTCTCCAAATATTTGTTTCAAAGTACGAATCACACCAGATCTGGGAATATGGGAAGATACTTAAAAACTGCTTAGAAATTTAATTCAGATGTTATTATGATAGGGCTGATGACGAAATATTTCACATCTGGAAAGGGTGCAGCTTAATTGATTCATTATTGCATTTGCAATGGCGGATGATGGACGTGCGATGATAAAATGTGATGGGGATGACTGTCAAATAGAATTGTTTCATTTTGATTGAGTGGGACTAGTAGACACTCCTGATGGTAGCTGGTATTGTAATAAATGTGATGAAAAGGTCTCGATTTTCATAAAAATGGAATAGATTACATAAAAGATTCTTAATTTTTTTATTTTATGTTCGCACATTAATAGCATGGCATGGCAAACAAATATTATAAAAACAGATGAAAGCCCTGAGATTTTTCTTCTTATTCATTAATATAATATTTTGAATATACAGTAGAATCTGGATATAACGACCCTCAAGGGATTGACGCCACTTCATCGCAGCAGAATCTCTGATACTTGAGCTTCGAATCTGTGAGATCTTTTTTCTTGATTTCAGCTAATCATAGGGCTCTTCGCTTTCTGGATAACTCATTTTTACTAGTCAAATACTTGTGTGTAGTACTAGTAAATATAATCTATCCCTATCGTGACAAGATCAACATCCAACCATAATGCATGTAAGAGGTGTTTTTCTTCTTGATTTATTATTCAAACTTAAAAATACAACCCAAATACGCACAGGAAATCAGAAAAGAAACAATATATTACTATAAATATGGTCATATATCATACAATTTAAAGCAAACAATACAATGTGTGCCAACAGCCGCCATATTGCTTTAGTTCTGACAGGTCGTTGGATTGCCTAATTTATGGCATCGATGCAAGATCACAGCCCCAGAGATGATAGAGAATCGAAGTTATTTTGACAATACCGAATGGAGAAAGTGCTTAGAGAAAGGTGAGGTCGTAATATGTGGACACGATCAGTAGGCAGTCAAGCACTATAATACAAAATATAAATTTCATAATGATCATAATCTAATTATGGTCAGAAATAAATTTGAAACATATGCTTAATGCAGCATCAATACACGCTCAATATTATTGTACAATATTTTGGTTTGTACAATATAATTGACCCTGTGTGGGCGATACTGAAAGGTTGCACAATAGCGCAATATATTGCACAACCATAAATATCTCACCAACCAACATATTGTACAATAATATTGACCGTCTAGGGACTACCGTCAATATATCTGCACGATATATTGACGGTAGCCCCACATTGCACAATAATATTGAGCGTGTATGGGCCACTTAAGGATCCGGAGCTATGGCGGTAAAAAGTCTTTGTTTTTTCATTATCTTTCGAATCAAAATTGGCAGGTGTTGTTTCTCTCCCCACTTCACACTCACGAATACAAATACTGCATGTCCCGATTTTGTTTCGAATACTTTTGTTATGGTTATTGGTAGTCTATTACATTGGGGTGTTTTTTGTTTTCCTTTACAACGGAGCTGCTTCCTACACTCCAATATGGAAACCATTGCAATATTAATGCAGAAAGATGTCTCAAATTAAAGTATATGTATATTATTTTTGTCCGTGAGTGTATAATCAAATTTTTCGATGTTTCATTGGTAAATGAACATACGTTAACCTGAGGTAGATCTACTCCAGACGAGTCCAAAAAACCTATATATATTATGATAGGTCTAATCAGCTCCATAGCCCAGATACAGGGTAATTTATGTATTCGCCAATATTTTCAATTGCTGTCGTTGCCAGTTGTCAAAATGTATGTCAGATTGTTGTAGCCTACTTGAATGAACACTAGTGAGATAACACAAATTAATATTATGCTGATATGTATGTTGTTCCTGTATTTTTTTTGTGACAATCAGAAATGTTTACGAGGATGAAGTCTTTAATTTGAGGAATTTGTAGGGATGGGCAGAATAAAATCCATATGCAGTATTGTTTACTCATTTGCTTATTCATTTTTCCTCTGTTGATCATTTTGAAAAAAATATTCAAAAATCCATATTTTTTTAAAAATAATTTGTAAGAATGTCGAGAACGGCAAATTTTCAATCAGTGGAACAAACAATTTTTCGAATTAAATATTAATGTACAAAATTTTTGAGAATCATGTGGAATTTCACTGACGAATTAAATCTTTCGACAATAATTTTGATGAGTCAAATATTTTGTGGAACACTGAGATCTACTGATACCCATCGAAAATTTACTACTTTTTCCGAAAATTCTAATCAAATTCCAATATTCCTTCATACATAGTGTTGCATCTCAGCTTGCGAAAATCTCTAAATTTTTCTAATAGGGACCCGGATTTTTTGATCAGTTTGAATATTAATCGATCGACCCATGGAAGTGTATTTTACGTTTTAAATATCAACTGATTCTACTGGGTGGATCAAAAGTTATAAGCAATTGAAAATATTGGCGACTACATAAATCACCCGGTATCTTGGCTATGGAGCTGATAAGACATATAATATATGGATTTTTTATACTCTTCTAGAGTAGATCTACCTCATCTGTATAAATATACAAGGTGTTTCATTGGTACATACGTTAACCTGGTCGATCAAATGATCGATCACGCGACAGAAAGAATTTCCAATATTCTGATAATACTGCTAGAATAATCTTTATGTATCATACATTGAAATTGAAACATGCACGACCAATAAAAAATGACCAGTAAGAAACAGATTGTCGACGCTCTGTATCGTGCAATCCATATTTATATTAATTGTTAATCTCCTTATTATATTGTATTGTATATTATTATACTGATCCTCCTAGGTCTTCTCCAAGGAGACCCATCATAAGCTCTCGAAGAGCTTGAGCGAGTGAGGAGAACCAGTTTGTGTTCTGTGTAGGCTTTGTCACTGTGTCCTTACGCCAACCTAGGCACAGCACTGTTAATTTTTTAATTAGATTTTGAAGCCAATACTTAACTATCCCGGTACATTACTATTCCTTCCTAGTATTGGGTTGAGAAAAATTGTGGGAAAGCAACAACTATTGTTTTTACAATGCTTGCAGAAATACGAACAGTTATACAGTGTCAACAAAATCCTGAACCAGGTCAATTTTTATTTAACTTTTTCCAAATTGTTATGCATTTTTGAAGGATTTTTGTTGCACCATGTGCCATCCCCATCAACCCTCTAAATTTTATGAATATGGAAAGTGGGTCATGTGGTACTTTTTAGGCAAGGTCATTGTATCTTCTTTACAGGCGTGCAGAAATTTTCAAGAAAAAAAATTTCTTTTTTGAAAAGTAGTTAGTTCAAAGAGGTGGTCTGTATGTGCACTTTGTCATGGCTCATTTACTGAAAGTCGACCATTACAGTTTTGTTCATGCACAACTTTCAACCCCGTTCAACCCCCTCACATTTTTCCCCATTAAAGGGTTCGTAGGGGTTGAAAGTTTTGCATGAACAAAACCGTAATGGTCGACTTTCATTCGGTGATAAATTTCATCAGGTACCATCGTCTCAAAGTTAATGATCCATGACAACGTGCACATACTGAAAAACTCTTTGAACTAACTATATTTCAAAAAAGAAAATTAGTTTCTGAAAAATTTCTGCACGCCTGTAAAGAAGATACAAAGACCTTGCCAAAAAAGTACCACATCAGTCACATGACCCACTTTCCCTATTCAAAAATCCTTCAAAAATGCATAAAAATTTGGAAAGAGTTAAACAGAAATTGATCTGTTTCAGGATTTTGTTGCCAAATATTTTTCTTCTGAGAAAATGAATTTGTTCCATAATTTTGACGCGCACTGTATACACAAATTACTAACTGTATAACAGTACTGTCCTCAATCAGATCTTTTGAGCCAAGACGCTGTGTATGCCATCTTCTTTCAGCGCAGACATATTATACCTTTTCAATTTCGGAAAAAGTAAAACCAATTTCGGATAAAATAAAAGCAATTTCGGAAATTGTTGAACCAATTTCGGAAAGAGTAAAAACGATTTCGGAAATAGTAAAACCAATTTCGGTAAAAGTAAATCAAATTTCGGACAAAATATTCATATTTACTTTGTACAATTATTTTGTGTCCATCAAACTCATTATGTTATGTTCGTAATGAATATATTCCTGTTTATCATTTTAAGAATGACTCAACTCCAGGAAAATTATTTATCGATTAATTGCAACCTACCTACTGGGTGAGATTTGGGCGTTGGTCTGGTTGTTCGGTTCACATTTTTCAGGCAGTGTTCCGAAAATTCGTTGTTTTTGGCGCTCTTGTTCTTCGGAACAGAGTGCTTATCAATTTGCCCAAATGTCTGTAATTTTCGAATTTTTTGAGGAAAATGGTCTTGAACGATTTGGTTCGACTCAAGAATCAAGAATCCGTGGTCAAAATCGATTCTGTCCGGCCATTAAGAAGATAACTCTCGAACAAAATGAGCTAGACAGTTTAGGAGATAAATATTTCGGATGAGTTCGTTATTGGGCAGAATCGGTCTGATGGTTTCGGAGTGACGAAAAATGATTTTTTTTTGCATTACAAATTTCAAATTAATTTTTTTGAAGATGCAGTTTTATCATAAGAATCCATCGATATTCATTTTCAAGCTAATACTTTCGGAGATATGATTATTCAAAATTTCAATAATAAATCGTACTTCTATGTTTTCACAGAATGCTCTAATTATTTTATCTATGAATTATCGTATGGTTTGTCTTCACACATGTCATTTTGGACTTCATCCAACTTTTACGTATGAGTTGGACGCAAGTCCAAGATACTGTTTAAGACCGAACATACCAATATGAACTTTGTCACATTGAAGAGAGCAAATATTCTGTTTGGCGTTTAAAAAGCCATTTCTGAGTGCGTCTTTCAGCAGGTGTTGCTTGCTTCCTATTAATTCAAAATTAAATATACAAAGGCGGTTTTGAGCAGGTGAGTTATTGACTTGCCTTTTATGTGGTCGTCTCCAGTTTCATTTTAAAATATTCATTCGTAAACATTGAATATTTGTTAAAATTCTTAATTTCTGAACTACTTGGGAAACGTAAGAATATAAGGTAACTTTGAATCGTTCAAGGTTACCCGCAATTTGAATTTGGAATATCGGGTAACTTTCAATTTTCATTCTAAGGTGAAGAATGCCACGAAAATCGGAAAAAGCTACAACCAGTGTCAGAAAATATGCTACAAAAAGCAGTCCCTGCAGAAATCGAACTTGAAAAGTTATTGCTATCTCGAGAAGATTCTCCTGGCCCTTGGTATTTTCTCACTAACCTGGCAATCCAATGCGATGTCGTCTTCTGCTTTGATAAGATGATTGTTATTGAGATCATAAGTAGGGAAATTTCACCTATCTAGTACGAATTTCATAACTCTTTCACAGTGAACGCTAACAATAATTGCTATTTATCACAAATTCATGAATCACTTAGGAAAATAAATAAGCGTATGAGAATTAAAATCAAATATATTTCCATCTGGCTTTCGACAACTGTTGGCACGAGTCGTTTCTTATTGGTAGTGGATGATTAACTTTTAATGCATATCCACTTCATAATAAATATCCTCCATAACAGAGCTGAGCCGAAGCATTATGCTTAGTGCTTGTGCTTGTGCTAGTGCTTGAAGCCTTTTTGTGCTCCCGAGTACTGTGCTCCCGAGCATTTTTTAAAAACGTTGCTAGTGCTTAGTATTTCAAGCACTTCATGAAAAGGCTTAGTGCTTAGTAATCCCTTAATTGCTCCCGAACACTTCCGAGGATTACTAAGCACTATGCCTTTCCGAAATCCTGTCGTAACACGAATAGACGCTGACGCGCTGCGGTCGGAGGAGTTAATGAGTACCAGATTTATTCGATATATGCATTTAAATTTATATCTTATTTACAATGCTAAATTGTTTATGATTACAATCACAATAGAAAATAAATCTATCCGATTTCTGCGGATTATATTCTTGACATTTTGAGAAATTAAAAAAAAAACTGATTTCATGTTGATCAATTCGAATTAAATCATTTATTAATGAAAAAATGCCCAAAGAGCATTGGATTCACGTCAGTGCTTTTTTTATTATCAAGGGAAAGAAAATACTTGGCCTAAGTTTCATAATATAATATTATGTTGTTGTCATATATGTTTCGGGTTTTGTCCCATTTTTAAATAAGGAAATACATTTCACATGTGCAGAAAAATTGGGACGTCTGAGACGCCAATGATGCATATGAGGAATGCAGGTTTGCTAGTTTACATGTTTCTCCAATCGAATACAATTTTATATAACAATTCGCAGGGAATATACTCATTTCCATCTAAAAATGCTTAGTGCTTAGTGCTCGAAAAATCGAAATACTTTTATAAAGTGCTTAGTAATCGCAAGCCTTTTGTGAAAACGCGGTGCTTTGTGCTCGATGCTCGGGATCATTTTAATTGAGTGCTTAGTGCTTAGGGCTCGAAGCACTCTTCTTCAGTGCTCGGCACAGCTCTGCTCCATAATAATGTAATTCAATTCAAATAATCTGGAATAATGTAATATCTAGGTTAATCTTGATTATCTTAAAATTTGTGTATTAACTGGTCGTATTCTATCTAAAATATAAATGTTCCCAGTACTGTTCATACTCTATGGATGTCATATGTAAACTCACCTTGCATGATATGAATGTTACTCCATCTTGTGTTGTTGAAATATTTCAATTTACTCGAGGATTATTCAATATCTATACATTGAAAATATATGTTCTATATATGCGGATCTAACGAAACCATAATTGTGAAGCATGAATTAACAACAGTAGTGATAATTCGTTATGTGAATTTATGTGAAACAAAACGATGCATTGAAATGTATTTGAATAAATATCTCAATTACTTAACCTTGTAATTTTTATCATAATCCTTTTCTATATGAGCCGCTCAGAGGAAAAGTGGTATAACTCGATTTAAGGGATTTGTTGGGAAATTGAGGTTTTACCTTTCAAAGGATTAAAAAATCAAAGTATTTCGTTGGGATGAAAAACATCAACAGGCCTTAACTCGGTCACAAAATTATTTCGACTTATACCATTCATTCAGAGAATGAAATACAATCTTAGGTACCAAACTATCGGTATAACTCAAGAATTTGAAATTTGTGAGTTAGGTAAGTATACCACTTTTTCTCTGTTCGGCTTATATATCCCAATGTATCAGTTCGCTATTTTTGGCGTTTTTGTTGTTCGGAACAGAGTGCTTATCAATTTGCCCAAATGTCTGTAATTTTCGAATTTTTGCCTGAAAATGGACATGAACGTTTTGTTTCGACTCACTCATCAATAATCCCTGGTCAAAGTCGATTCTGTCCAGCCGTCCGGCCGTAACAGCGATAACTCTCGAACGAAATGAGCTATAAAGTTGAAATTTTCAGAGTAGGTTTGTGAGATAAATATCTCGGTTGAGTTCGTTAGTGGGCGAAATCGGTGTGGTAGATTTGGAGTTAAAATTTTCAATTTCAAATTCGATTTTTGGAAGATGCAGTTTCATCATAAAAATCCATTGATAAATGTTATATAATTGAATAGGGATAAAGTAATTAATTAATACCTGGTATGAAATTTATTGATTGGGAAATACACGCTCGCTCTTACAATGAAGGATTCTGACTCAACCCTACTTTTCACCGGAATGGGGGGAGAGTTTTACCAACTGTCGGACAATAATAATTCTAAAAGAAATTGATGAGCATTATAAAAGAAATTGATCAGCAATATACAGGAATCCCACTTCAGGTCTTTGAATGATAAAATAATTGATGATAAAAAAATTGTTTTGAAATACTGAACAGGTTTAATTTAATAGAGGAAAAGGTAAACAAGGTATAAGGGTTGGACGTATACCAAGTGGAAATAAGCCAAGGCCTGTTAAAAAAATTTTCAACGATTCGGAGTCACCCATGCAAATACGCTTTAAAGCAGAAATCAAAACTATTAGGAACTAAGTATAGAATTACTGATACGACATTACTTCAAAGGGAGCAGTTCAAAAAATTGAAGGAGGAACTCAAACGTCGAAGTGATAGTGGCGAAAATAATTTAACAATCAGGTATATACGGGGATCCCTAAAATTGTAGTGCAGGATTCAAAAAAAAGACTAGCAGCCCCATTACTCGTTTATTATCAGAATGTAGGTGGAATCAATACCAAATTAAATGATGTTGTCCATAGTATAACAAGCACAAATTACGATGTGTTAATTCTGACTGAAACATGGTTGAAGCGGGAGGTTGCGACCGGTAAATTGCACCCTAAATCCCATGAGGTTTTCCGTTGTGATCGTGGTCCATCCACCAGTGAAAAATCAAGAGGAGGAGGTGTCTTACTTGCAATCAGAAAGTGTATCAAGGCATCAAGAATTCGAATAACTCATAATGGAGTAGAATAGGTATTCGTCACTTATGCAAATAACAAATATATCATTGGAGTTGTTTACATTCCTCCACTTTCCAGCCTAGAAACCTACACTGCTCACTGCGAAACAGTCGAGGATCTGATTCGAAGATTTCCAGATCCTAGATTGGTGTTGTGTGGTGACTACAATATACCAGAGGCAATGTTGTTCAATGATGAACATGGGGTCAATGTCAACTGTCGACAGACTTCAGCTGCAAATGTAATAGCTCAGTGTTTCGGGTTTTGTCATCTTCATCAATCAAATTCAATTGCCAATTCGAGAAATGTTTTCTTAGATTTGATTTTTTCACATATGCCTAATCTTGATGTGACTGTAGCTTCTGATCCCGTGACTCGTGATGGTATTCATCATTACGCCCTCGAGTTTGAATTATCTTGTATTTCTGATAACGTTGGGTTCAATGAGTACGAAGAGTTTTATTATGATTTCGGAAATGGCGATTATATAGGTCTAAATAACTACCTAGCTTCAGCTGACTGGGATAGCATTTTCGAGAGCGATGATATTGTTGATGTAGATGCGGTTGCGGAAAGTTTTAACGAACTCGTTCGTGTGGCAATAGATCATTTTGTTCCCATGAAGAGGTTTAAAACATCAAATTTTCCGAAATGGTTTAGTGTAGAACTTAGAGAGTTAGTTATTAAGAAAAGGCATGCACAAAAAATATATATAGGTTTCAAAAGTGGTCAAAATGATTTAGTATTTTCAAATCTAAGATCGAGCGGTAAGAAGCTCTCAAAAATTTGCTACTCCGAGTATATCAGTGGTGTCGACAGTAGTCTAATAAAGAACCCAAAATATTTTTGGAAATAGATCTATGATAAAAAGTCAACATACAGTATTCCGAGCACAATGCATTCTGGAGACCAAGTTACTATTGAGAGTAGTCAAAATGTTGCCAATTTGTTTGCAGATTACTTCGCAACAGTATATTCTAATGATCAAGGTCCTATCACACTAGCCAAATTCCCCTCCCCCAGCATTGATATTCGTTGCCCATCTATTACAAAAACTGACGTCTTCAATAAGATCCTTAGCATTCCAATCAAGGTGAGTAGTGGACCGGATGGAATCCCAAATATTGTTAGGAAAAATTGTATTTATGTACTGACTACTCCTTCATGTCAGCTCTATACCTAACCTATCATTGAGATCAGGAATTGTTCCAAATGTCTGGAAAAAAAGTTTCATAATACCGATCTATAAATCGGGGGAGAGAGCGGATGTCAGAAACTATAGGAGTGTTTGCAATCAATCATCAATTCCAAAATTACTAGACAGCTTGGTTTGTGACATGTTAAGGCGGTCCTGTAAAGGGTTGATTATGAATCAATATCATGGCTTTAGTCAGGGTAAATCAACGATTACAAATCTCCTTCAATATGAAACAGAAATATTGACAAGCCTGGAGAATCGGTTTCAGGTAGATTCAATATACACTGATTTTTCCAAGGTCTTTGGCAGAGTTAATCATGAGATACTAATTAATAAGCTGACTTCTCTAGAATTTGATGATCAGATACTAACTTGGATAGGACACTTTTCGACTGGCCGTAGACAAAGCGTGAAGATCGGAAATGATTTCTCATATGAAATAGATATTCTCTCTGGGGTTCCACAGAGTTCACACTGCTCTCCCCTTCTTTTCAACCTGTTCATCGATGATATTCAGCGTTACCTTTTGCATTCCAACTACCCCTTATTTGCTGATGATTTGAAGCTCTTTAAAATGATTTCTTCCACCAAAGATGAGCAACTATTGCAAGATGATTTGAATAACCTCAGTGATTGGTGACACACTAATCATCTATATCTAAATATGTACCAACAAATGTTGTTCTGTTAGTTTTTTCAAAAGAAATAAAAAATTTAACACTTCCTACATGATAAATAATGAACCCCTCCTACAGGTAGCCTCTGTCAAGGACTTGGGAGTAATTTTCGATGAACAATTGAACTTTGCAGAACACATCAACCTTGTGTCAGTTGATTAATCGAAAATGTTGGGATTCGTATTACGTAACTGCAAAGAATTTTCTATAAATTCTATTAAATCTGTTTATACTTCGCTAGTCAGGTCGAAACTCGAATATGGATCAATGATATGGTCTCCATTTTATGGGGCACATGGTAGAACTTTAGAAAAGGTCCAAAATAGATTTTTGAGAGTATGTTCATTCAAAGCCAATATAATCCACCATTGTCGGGAATACACAAATATTTTACAGCATTTACATTTGGATAGGTACTCTAGAAAAAAGAAGAATATATGGAGATATTATTTTTGTATTCAAGCTTCTGAAAGGAATGGTCTGTTGTCCAGAATTACTCAAAAATATTAACTCAAATGTTCCCAACAGAATCCTGAGACATTCTTGTACATTTCATATTCCACACCACTCAACCAACTATGGTATCAATTCTCCACTAGACAGAACATTGAAAAGAATAAATGAATTGAATTTGAATTTATTTGGTTAATTTAACTTGTTCAAAATCAATTTTATCATTTACTGGATTTGGTCTTAACAGTGAGAAACGACACCAACTCTCTTCCTAACATTAATTTTGCTGGACTTTGATCTGTGGTTTTGTGGGCAGTACATCTATAAATCAAAAAGGAACAAACTACAAGCATATTAAAGTTTTTGGTCCGACATGCCAACCAACTACTTGAATATGTTCAAGATGTAGAGTGGATTGATGGCTGATTTTGGTGGTTAAATACATGAAATGTTTAGTTGGGTTTATTTTCTGATTTTTTGGCGCTCTAGTTCCTCGAACTGAGTGCTTATCAATTTGCCCAAATGTCTGTAATTTTCGAATTTTTCGATGAAAATGGTCTTAAACGATTTGGTTCGACTCACTGATCAAGAATCCGTGGTCGAAATTCATTCTGTCCGGCCGTCTGGCCGGCCGGTTCGGCCGGCCGTAGGCACGATAACTCTCGAACGGAATGAGCTAGAGAATTGAAATTTTCAGAGTAGGTTTGGGGGATAAATATCTCGGCTAAGTTTGTTATTGGGCAAAATCGGACAGATGGTTTGGGAGTAACAAAAAAAATTTTTTTTTTACACAACAAATTCCAAATTAAATTTTTTTTAATAAGCAGTTTTATCATAAGAATCCATTCATATCATTTTTAACTCTAACAAGCTAATACTTTCGGAGATATGATTTTACAAAATTTCAATGTAAATCGTATTTCACAGATTGATATAATTATTCTATGTATGAATTGTCATAATGTCAACTTATGATATGACATGACATTATCTAATCAATCGAAGAATTATGAGAATAAAGTGTATTCCGAAATGTGAGCGAAGTAAGAAAAATCTCAGTTGTTTGCTCTGAAATTAGTTTTTCTCAGAAAAGTCTTACATTTCGGAACGGAACATGAAGTAAGAGATCTGAGAGTAGTGAGACTGCTTTTCATCCATAGACGAATGCTCAGTTCTCTCAATTTATGACGGGACTGACAGAAGGGAATATTGAACTTCAAAAATATTGGGGTTGAAATACTCGTATTTTAGCGATGCAACGGGGACCTCACCCGAAAATGTTTGAAAATATTACGTAAATATTGAAAGCATAATTCTGTAGTTCGAGAGAGGAGAAAATTTGGTGAACGTAGATCAGGAAATTTTTGATCGATTACAAGGTAATTTTTTATTTATTTATTTATTTATGAATTGCCGCTTCGACAACTAGGTCATTAGCGGTGGTGGTACAGTTATTTACAATACATTAAATTCATGAGTAAAATGGAAATATTTGACACTGAATTAACAATGCTGTATGATGTGTTAGATTTTGATGTTGATTGATCTAATGAATGATAGTGTATTGTGGCATGTCGTCATCTTGATATCCAAGGCTTCTTTAATCGAGTTGCAAACATTGAATTGTATCCTCTCAGGCTGGTATACTGTATACTGTATAATTTTTTATTATTACTTATCTTCTTTCATACATGTTTTATGGAATACCTACTATTTGTAGGTACTTTAAACCTGTTTCGGGCAATTGTCATACGAAACTTGTTTTTTTGGCGCTCTAGTTCCTCGGAACAGAGTGCTTATCAATTTGCCCAAGTGTCTGTAATTTTGGAATTTTTGGCTGAAAATGGTCTCAAACGATTTGGTTCGACTCACTGATCAAGAATCCGAGTGCGAAATCGATTCTGTCCGGCCGGCCGGCCGACCGGCCGTAGGCACGATAACTCTCGAACGAAAGGAGTTAGCGGATTGAAAATTGCAAGGTGGTTTTGGAGCGTAAATATCTCGGACAAGTTCGTTAATGGGCAAAATCCATCAAGGGGTTTCGGAGTTATGGCTGATTTTAGTAAAAATATTTTTTATGAATATTTCCGAAACCCATCACTCGATCTATCTGAAATTTAGCACCAAATTGTAGAATCATGATCTTTATACGCATGTGAAGTTTTGTATTGACCAGATTCCCGCAAAGTGTCAAAAAAAAAATTTGAAAATGTGGTGCAGTTCTCATTCTTATGATTGCTCATTTAATCTTGATAAATAAACTAATATTTGAATTGAATTTCCTTTATGATTCAGTTCTATCATATGAATACATTGATATAATTTCCAACTCTGAGAAATCAATACCAGATATAATTTGTCTGTTTGAACTAGAGCGCCAGAAAGCTCCTGTCCACAGGGCTTGAACCCAAATATTTTCACATTATATTTTCATGTTTCTTTGACTGGGAACATCGCGTTTTCATTTTGCCCAAATGTCGATGTTTTTACCGAAAATGGTCTCAAACGATTGTGTTCGACTCCCCGATAAAGAAACGGAAAGAGCTAGTGAATTGAAATTTTCATGGTAGGTAGCGCATCCCAATACAACGGACAGGTTCGTTAATGTGCATAATCGGCCAAATGATTTCCGAGTAATAATTTTGTTTTCAACTAATATAAATCCGATCGAAACTTGGTGAATAACGGTGTCTAACGGTGGGTTTCACGAAGCTTTGACAGCTCCTAATTGCCGAATTAGTGCGATTCTATGTCGATTTTCAGTGGATTTTTGATACAACCATCGAATTAAATCCACTATTAAGCTAATCGAAGCTTCGTGGAACCCAATGTTAGAATATCAACTTGAGCACGTTTGTGAAATTTTGTGAGAATCGTATCACAATAAAATTTTAAAAAAATTATTTAGAAAAATTTGTTCTCACTATATCCTGAGTACGGAAAGAGATAGCGACTTGAAAATTTCAGGTTAGGTTGTGCATCTGAATGGGACATTTGAGTTTGTTTATAGGCATAATCAGCCAAACGGTTTTGGAGTTATACCCATCTGAAATTTAATGATTTTTTCAATAACTCGAAATACGAAACGGATCCAATTCAAACATGGTTATTAGTAGTAGAATACCAACGCGTAAATGTTTGCAATATTACGTGAGGATCGTATCACTAGAAAATGTTTAAAAAATCATTGAAAAAAATTCTATATATCAGAACCTATTCATCTGACATGGCTGAAATTTTGCGAGAGCCTTCAGCACCTAACTCTTTTACCAAGTTCCAAGTATGAACACGATCGGATCTATATTGTTGGAGATCCGTGCAGCGCTGTGTGAACTCAGTAGCTGGATGAGTAACCGTTGCCTCTTAACTCTTTAAAGAATGGAGATAGGAACTTACAATTTTCAGGGTAGGTTGCGCACCTGAATGGGAGAGTTAGGTTCGCTGTAGGCCATAATCGGCCCAACGGTTTCGGAGTTATACCCATCTGAAATATAATTTCCTCAATAACTCCAAAAATATAGACTCGATCGAATTGAAGCTTGCTAACTAGCTGTAGAATATCGACATAAAGACGTGTGTAAAATTTTGTGAGGACCGTTCCACAAGAAAACTTTAAAAAAATTACGAAAAAGTATTATGTTTCTCACGATACCTTGAGAACGAAAAGAAATAGTTTTCAGGGTAGAATGCGACATTTAAGTTCGTTAATTAGCATAATCGGCCAAATGGTTTTGGAGTTACATCCATCTGAAATTTGGTTATTATTTCTTCAATAACTCAAAAAGTATGATGCCAATTCAATTCAAACATGGTAATTAGTTCTAGAATGCCGACGCAGAATTTTTACTAGATTTCGTGAAGATCGTATAACTAGAAAGATCATTGAAAAAAATTTATAATATATCAGGAAGCAGTTGTCCGACATCGCTGAAATTTTGCGAGAACCTTCAAAACCATGAATGTCATTATAACATATTAAATTATAACATACATTTTCGGGCCGATTCATGATAGAAAGTGAAGTATGTATCTATGGGAGATTACTGCATAAGGGTCCTGTAGCGGTCTTCAAAGATCTGAAGTTCTGAATAATCATCGTTTGGATTGACCAGACCTGGTTTTGGAAAATACACTCCTAAGGCCAGAAGGGTCGACATTTTCCTTTTTGAAATAAAATATTGAAAGGATTTCTAAGAGCAAAAGTGAATATCTTTGAAAACTAGCGGAGGCACTTCTTCTTCAAGAGATCCATGCTGCTACAGAGTAGTATATTCGTGAGAGGGGACTTTTGAAAGGTTTAGTATTTTTTGGCGCTCTAGTTCCTCGGAATTGAGTGCTTATCAATTTGCCCAAATGTCTGTTATTTTCGAATTTTTGGCTGAAATTGGTCTCAAACGTCCGGACGGCCGGCCGTAGGCACGATAACTCTCGAACGAAAGGAGTTAGAGGATTGAAATTTGCAAGGTGGGTTTGGAGCGTAAATATCTCGGACAAGTTCGTTAATGGGCGAAACCCATAAAGCGGTTTCGGAGTTATGGCCAATTTCAGTAAAAACATTTTTTTAAATATTTCCGAAACTGATCACTCGATCACCGATCTATCTGAAATTTAGCATCAAATTGTAGAATCATGACCTTTATACTCATGTGAAGTTTTGTATTGACCAGGTTACCGCAAAGTGTCAAAACAAATTTTGAAAATTTTAAAAGATTTTTTCTATAATAACTCTCGAACGGAATGAGCTAGGCAGTTAAAATTTTCAGAGTAGGTTAGGGAGATGAATGTCTCGGGTAAGTTCTTTATTGGGCAAAATAGGCCAGATGGTTTCGGAGTAACGAAAAAAAAAATTTTTTTTTAAGTAACAATTTTCAAATTCAATTTTTATTTAAGATGCAGTTTCACCATAAAAATCCATTGATATTATTTTCAACTCCAACAAGCTAATACTTTCGGAGATATGATTTTTCGAAATTTCAGTAATGAATCGTACTTCTATGTTTTCACAGAATGTTATAATTATTTTGTGTAAGCTTTATTATATGATCTGTGTTCATACTCGTACATGTCATCCTGCTCTATAAAAGAGAGTCAAATTCATTTCAGCTATTTCAATTTGATTTCTTCCATGGTGCAGTTCTCATTCTCAGATTGCTCATTTAATCTTGATAAACTATTATTTGAATTGAATTTCCTTTATGATGCAGTTCTATCATAAGTATACATTGATATAATTCCCAACTCTGAGAAACCAATACTTTCGGAGATATAATTTGTCTGTTTGAACTAGAGCGCCAGAAAGCTCCTGTCCACAGGGATTGAACCCATTTTTATCAAAAACTAACTCTACTGCCAAGTTCCAAGTTTGAACACGATCGGATCTATATTGTTGGAGATCCAAGCAGCCTTGTGAGAGTTCAGTAGCTGAATGGGTGACCGTTGCCTTGATAACTTCCGAAAGTAAGGAGATAGGGACTTGCAATTTTCAGGGTAGGTTGAACATCCCAGTTGGAGAGTTAAGTTTGTCGCATAATAGGTCCACCGGCTTCGGAGTTATACTCACCAGGAATATTATTTCTCTATTTCGGTATCGTAATGAGTCCATTCCAGCACTGAGAACAGTGCTGGAATGAACTCATTCCCGCATTGTTTCTAGTTATATTTTTCGTTTTGTGGTAGTCAGCACTGACATTCGATCCTATCAAACTTCAACACACGTCAATTGACAATACAATATAATCTGGATATAGTGAAACAACTGTTGAGGAAAAGCTTTATTTTCATTAACAAATATGGTACTAGAGATTTCCTTCTTGCTAATTTTGAATAATTCCTGCTATTAGGAAACTGTTTTAAATCTGATCTCCATGCCCTACGTACAATTCAAATTCCGTGATCTGTCAACTTTCGTAACAGTCACACCAATTACCAAGATACAATACAAAAGTCACTAGGATGTATAATCCGAATTTTTCATTAAATTTCAACAGTATTTAGCAAAACTTGCCTGAAATAGAGAAAATATCGTCTAATACTCGTTGCAGAAGGCAATTCCAACACTCATGCGTTCGAAAACTCGCTCCTTCGTCGCTCGTTCTTGAATTTCGCATTCGTGTTTTAATAGGAGCCCATTCTGCAACTTGTTTTAGAATATACTATTCCTCGATATCTCAAAAACTATTGACTCGGTCGAATTGAAGCTTAGTAACTAGTTGCAGAATATCGACATAAAGGCGTGTGTGAAATTGTGTGAGACCGTATCCCTAGGAAATTTTTAATGAATTACGAAAAAGAAATTGGTTCAAGCATTGACGTGAAGTCAGGAGAAGCGAGCCTTAAGGATCCCCCACACCAACGCGGTACCGCGGGAGCGGCAGCGGGAACGGGAACGACGCGGGATTAAAACCTATGGCAGGATATGATACCATTCATACTGAAGTGACCTGACCGACTCGCGATAGTGGGATTGCAGCGTCATATTTTCGTAACGCACCATGCACTGTTTTTCCCGCGTCCGCATTGTTGCCGCCCGTCGTAGCTTAGGTTATATTGGACCTTGCGCAATATCGTTTACCGAAAAGTTAATCAAATTGTTAAAATATATATACAAGGCTGGAAGACTTCTGTCGTATGCTAATAAAGTTAATTCTCTCTCTATATATACAATTTTATTGATATGAGGAATCCCGTTATTGGGCTAAATCGGTGGTTTCGGAGTAACGGAAAAAAAAATTATTTAACATAACAAATTCCAAATTTATTTTTTTAAGATGCAGTTTCATCATAAGAAACCATTGATATCATTCTCAACTCTACCAAACTAATACTTTCGGAGTTATGATTTTCCAAAACTGCAATTATTCATCGTAATTTTATGATTTCATAGACAGAGGTTACATAGTAAATGTGGCATCAGACGGGAAACCGATTCTATACGACTAGACTGATGAATTGATCAAAATTGATGTCAGATTGATGCCAGATTGAACGTGTAACTTCCGTTTGTAAATCTTTTGAAAATAATAATGGAGGAAAAAATGCATCTCACGCAAAAGCATCACAGTTGTCTACTCCTCCATCTTCAAAAGCAATTTTTCGGAGAAATGCTAGAAGTGATAATGCAAGCAAAATGTCCTCAGCTGAGACGGTACCTACTTGACCTACTTGGTTTGAACAGCAAAAAACAACGAGAAACGAGTTCGTTACCCCCGTTCATCATCTTACAGTAGAGACAAAATTATTAATGACCGCTTATTTTACCGCTTCGGTGCAGCTTTGGTGTGAACTGAAGAAATATCCCGCTTCCCGCATTTACTGCGCCGTTCCTGTTCCCGCTCCCGCTACCGCAGTACCGCGTAGGTGTGGGGGATCCTTTAGGCTCGCTTCGGAGGTACATGGTCCCTGCACTGCATGAGTGCCTTTCACGACTCGGGGGGACTGCCGGACACCCTGGAGCCGTGCATGGCAGCCGTGTGTCGGATATCTGTGAAAGCTATCATTCAAGCCTTCACCCAAGAATAGGATGCCGGTGTCGTTTACACGACTGTGAAGCGTGCCTGTGGGAATGCTCGAGCGTTTGTCCAGTTGCCGTACAACGTACGGCAACGACACAAACGCTCGAGCTTTCCCACAGGCTCGCTTCACATAAACACGACAGTCGTGTAAACGACACCGGCATCCGATTCTTGGGTGAAGGTTTGAATGATAGCTTTCACAGCTATCCGGCACGAGTCGTGGTCGTGTGAACGACACACGACCTCATTTAATCTTGATAAATATACTATTATTTGAATTGAATTTCCTTTATGATGCAGTTCTATCATAAGAATCCATAGATATAATTCCCAACTCTGAGAAACCAATACTTTCGGAGATATAATTTGTCTGTTTGAACAAGAGCACCAAAAAGCTCCTTTCCACATGGCTTGAACCAATTTTTTATTCAACAAATAATTTTCCATGTTTCTCACCGAAAGATATGTGAGGTCAGTTTGCATCTTTAAATTTAAATTGGTCAACATAAACAAGCAGACCGAAAGAGACTGCTAAGTAGTTTTTATTTTTTTTTCAATCAAGACTTCACATATTACCTACCACGAAAATTATTTTGTGAAATGTCTTTTCGGCATTTTGGCTGGTCACTAATGGCTGAAGGTTTATAATAAAACCTTTTTTCGCATTACATCTTTCGGATTCAATTTTTTTTGAGGTGCAGTTTCATCATAAGAATCAATTTATGTCATTTTCTATCTGTCTGTGTTCTATATGTGTTCACTGTTCATTCAATTCATCGTATCTATCTATAACAGAAGTCATATTTATTTGTGCTCTAGTTTATTTGTATAATTCGTACTTTGAAAATATTTTGTGTTGTAAAACAAGGTTCCGCGACTTGATTTTGTGAATATATACGCAAATATTGGGGATGATGATTTAGAATTGGATCATTTTAAAGATGTAGTTTATGAAGGCAGTAGGAAAGAACAACATAATATAATCATCAAAAGAAGTTACTGTTCGTTGACCACCGAGGTTAATATTGCCTCTTACTTCCAAGTAGTGAGACATGTTCCTATATAGAGTATTTTCATACTGTTAAGAGTAAAAGAATTGGTTCAAACCCTGTGGACTGGAACTTTGGCGCTCTTGTTCAAACTTTGACAAATCATATCTCTGAAATAATTGGTATCTCGGAATGATATAAATGGATTCTTATGATAGAACTGCATCATTGAAAAAATTAAATTCAAACAGACTGATTCTCCCCAATAACGAACTTATCCGAGATATTCATTTCTCAAATCTACTCTGAAAATTATATTATATCAATTAAAACTTAGACAATATTGTAGTTTTGTTTTTACGGGATATTCTGAACCCAATTGGATTATGTATTTTACTGAAGTATATTATTTTCATAATCAAATGGATTATCCAGGGGCATTATATTATCACCTTAAAAGTATAATATCATATCATCCTCATAATTCTACGTCATTTTGCATTCAATCATACTTTGTTTTCTAGAAGGGGAAGCGTATTTTATATTAAGAATAACGAACCAGAAATAATTAAATAATAATAAAATAATTAAAAAATGCTTATCTTATAAAAAAGATGTGGGTACCAGATATAATTTTGACATTTATCTCTCATAGGAAAATAGTTTGACATGTAAGAACACAGATCATATAATAATTCATAGATAGAATAATTAAGTAGGGACAGCATTCTGTGAAAATATAGAAGTACGATTCATTATTAAAATTTCAAAAAATCATATCTCCGAAAGTATTAGCTTGTTATAATTGAAAATGACATTAATGGTTTTTTATCGTGAAACAGCATTTCAAAAAAAATTGAATTTGAAATTTGTAATTTAAAAAAAAAATTGATGAGCACTGTTCTGAGGAACAAGAGCGCCAAAAATGCTGAAATATTGATCTTCATTTGTGTATCAAATATTCTTTCTTGAGTTAAGGTGCATAATGCAGAATGTATGTGTTAGTGGAATGAACTATCAAATTATGAAAAGAAAGGAGGATTGTATTTTAAAAATGTATTTTGAACTATTAAAATAATTTGTTCATCGGCGTATACCTATTCAAATATCAGGAATAAATGGACAATTTGCTATGATTGTCTCCAGCTTTGCTCTAGACATTTCGATGATAATTTCCTTATGTATTTCGAGTTGCAACAACCCATTACACAAGGTCAAATCATTGCAGATTGCTCATTTAATCTTGATACATAAAGTATTATTTGAATTCAATTTCTTTTATGGTGCAGTTTTATCATGAGAATCCATCGATATCATTCCCAACTCTGCGAAACCAATACTTTGGAGATATGGTTTGTCAAAAATTGAACAAGAGCGCGAAAGCTCCTATACCACAGGGCTTTCCCCCTTTTTCATTATACCATTCTGAAAACACTGAAAGCATTTCGATATTGCAGAACAATAATTATTCAAAACACTGACATACACTGTCATGATGCAATCGTTGCTCTGCGTTTCTAAAGGAAATAAACAATAAAGGCGAAAATTCATGAGACAATGAAATCGCAACGACAAGTTTCTCGTCGTTCTTATCTAAACGAACGACGTCGTTCAAATGACTATAAAGTCATTTGAACGACGTCGTTGTAATGCTGGATTTATCTAGCTTTCCTCCGACCATATATAACATACCTCTGACAGCCGCAAAAATTAAAATTGGTTCAAGCACTCACGTAAAGTCAGGAGCTTTTGCGCGCATATTCTATTGTCCATTCATCTCTATTGGACACTCTTAAGGCCGATTCATATTATACGTCTCGCTCGGCTCAGCTCAGCAAAATGATAATGCGATGTGTCCCCTAGAACATGCGCGCAGAAAGAAGTATGTGCAAAGTAAGCAGGCTTTCTTCAAGCAATGGAATCCGATCTAGAATTTCAGCCGGCAAGTATATTATAAACACGCAACCCAAATTTTTTTTTTATTATATTTTCTTTTTTTGTTAGCAATCATAATTGGAGCTGCTGTGATTGTTTCTCTTTTGCGATTCAATGCATTTATATAATTATTAGAGATAAATGTAGTACTTAAGGTGCTCATTTTGTACCTATATAAATTTAGTTAGCAATATTTAAATTAAATTAATTTCTGTTTGTAAATCAGTTCAAAATAAGCTGCCGTCTGATTTCGTCGTTCCATGAAAAGTATAGGAAGGAAAATTTTGAACGACAGCGTCGTTGCTTTTTAACAACAGAATCGTCTCATGAATTTTCGCCTTAATTCATCTCCGCCATAGACTAGATATATCTCAGCGCATCGTAAAACTTCTTACAGTGCGGCCACACAGATAATGCGTCAATTTCGTTACTCTAAATCGACTTGTTATGTAGGGTAATATTTTAGAGTAGTAAACTTGAAATCGGAAAAGAAAATATAAGAAATAATGGAATCAAATAAAATGAATATTTAACAGAACCTTATGTTAAAATATGAAGAAATTATCAACAAATTCTGTCAGATAAATATTTCCCAACACTATAATAACACTTATTCGTTAACAATGACTTGATTTCCCTTTTGAAGCTTCTAGAATTAATCAATTTGTACTGTCTAGACATATTATTGTACAGTTTTATTCCAATGAAAGTTGGTGTGTGCCTATTGGAATATATAAAACATCATTATCCGCCGTATTCACAAAGAATTCAATCTCAGGCCTATTTTACCACCCTTAAATACGTTAACTGAGGTTGCGATTCAAATTTAACCTTAACCTGGGGACCTCAGTTAGGACTTAACGGAGATTGAATGCTTTCTGAATACGGCGGTATGTCTGGTATCGTAACTATGGAAAAAAATTAAATTATGGAGATTCTGATTTAAATACAGGAGACAGTTTAAAATATAAATTCTTGAGAATGTTAAAATTTGGAATTCCTTGAATATCGGTCTACATGATTCTTGAGACTTCAGGTTGAAAAGAAGGCGAATAATTTTCTTCTGTGTAACAAATGCACGATCCCCACAAAACCATATTGTAAGATAGGTGACTATATACCATGCTATAATATATTCTGAATAAGGCATCGAATGGGGGCCTATTTTAGAGACAAGATATTGCATTATACGATTTGTTTAGTTTTTTACAAAGGTGGTCAATATGATGTTACCTGAGATTACTGCCAACATACAGCCACAGAAAACTTATACACTCTGCAGACGGGTGTTGTACATTTCGAAGATTAACGGGAAAATGTTCTGTGACGCCATTATCACGAATGTGGAATTTAATAACCTCAGTTTTCTCCAAGAGAAACAATGAGAGAATGTATGTGGCACAAATCTATAAAACTTTGGATGACTGTCTCACGAAGCATCCTGAGCAGGTATACTTCTGGTTCTTATAGCCACTGAAGTATCATCCGCGAACAAAATTACGATACAGGCCACAATATAATCTGGTAGGTCATTGTTGATAAAGATCAAAAATAGCAGTGGCCCCAAAACTGACCCTTGAGGAACGTCAATACCACTGGCATATTCCTGAGAGTTATAGTTATCGAGTTGGACAAAAATGTTGCGAGAGGTAACTAGAATTCAATCAAGAAAGACAACTCTGAAAACCATTTGATACATTTTATCTAAATAAATTTGTGCTGTAGACAGTCAAAAGCACGAGAGAGGTCGTAGAATAGGCCATTGAAATGAGTCCCACTGTCCGAACAGGTGTACACGATCTCAACAAATTCACAACAAGCAGTCTGGGTTGATCTCCCAATTCTGAAGCCGTGTTGTCTGCTGGTTAATATTGAGAACAAAAATTTTCATCCACTATCGCCACCATATTGTAAAAAGTGATGGGAGTTGATAGTCCTTCCTTTTAGGAGGTGTTGGCTCATGGTAATTTTCAATGCGAACAACCTGAATTATGTGACTTGAAATATAACTAGAACTGCCGTTGCCAACCGAATTTCGATTTTCCATAGGCACCCTTGATGCCAATATGTATATCTTAAACTATACAAGAGTCCGATAACTCGTTATGGTGCCTTGTCTCTTGAGCACCGAAGGATTGTTTTCGATGCAGTATTTCTGTACAGAATTATTCATGACCATTTCAAAACTGAAATAGTTGGTTTTTTGATCTGTTACGTTCCATTTTATCGTGGCAGAGAAAAGCATCTCTTTTGTGTTCCGAAGGAGAGAACTCCACTTTATTACCACTCTGTGTTCCTCAGAATGAAGAGATTATACTGGCACTTACATTTAGATATTTCAACATCACACTAGGAACATTTAAGGGTAAAATTATTGAGATTTTGAAACGGCAATAGCTATCGGAGATTTGTATATAGGACGAGCTAACGATTGAGGTTTAAGTTTTTTTTTCGCGAATGTTGGGGAACATCGCGTTATCATTTTGCCCAAATGAAAACTGCTAGAGATAGGGATGATGAAGTTGATACTGAATTAATCAGGAGGCTATGGCGGATCGAAAAAAGCAATAATATCTTTGGTGTTCCATTTGGAATATCAAAGTTGTTAGTACTTTTTGTTATAAGCGGCAGCGCTGAAAATATTCTAGATCGATGGAGCAGTGGTTCCTAGCCTAGGAACCAAATTTTCAATAACATCGTACGTAAAAGTCCAGGGTACCATCGACCGTGGCTCACTCTGTTTATACCTAACTGTTATTAATTAAGAAAATATTAAGAAATAATTACCTCTTGAATAACTTCCGTTACAAATTTAAGATTTTATAAAAAAGAATCATTACGTTTTGTTATCCTTTCAAGAGCAACGTTTCCAATTTTTGTGTTTCACAACTTTCTCGGCTTAATTTTGGCTGCAATAGTAGAAAATCCCACACATCAAAGTACACATACTTCTTCCTGGTTTTCTATATATATATATATTGTTATGGAAAATGTTGAGGCTCTCAAAATAAAAAAGAATTGAAATTGTATTTCTCATTAAAAATCTAAATGTATACGAAATTGTAGGTCTGACACATAAATACTTAATTTATTTAGTTAATTTAGTGAATTCACGAAAAATTTGTGATTTCTAAAAGTATATCTATAAGCAGTATGTTACATTTGAAACAAATTATAAGCAAGGAAGAAGGAAAGAATATAGTGACAAGGAATCAAATCATCGTTTTTTCGACGTAAGCCATTTGGATGAGATGATTGAATAATTAAATAGAAGAAATCAGGTTTGGCTGAGAGTTCAAATAAAATGAATCCTAGGAAACGAGAAAAATTTAGACAGACAGTTGATTTAGAATTGAAATTTGGAATGGCACAAAAATTGTGCTCCATATAATTAGAGAAAAACTCACGTAATTGAATGAAATAAATCATCCAATCTTAAAAGGATATTATAAGAAGGAAAGTATCAAAAAGTCTATTCGACTCATTGAGGTGAAAGTATACAGGGTTAGATACCTATGAATTGGGACCGGAAAAAATGTTCGACTTATCTAAGAGTTCGACTTATTGATGTTCGACTTATCAAGAGTTCACTGTATATATATATATATATATATATATATATATATATATATATAATATATGTGTTATCGGGAATGTGGTCAGTATAAGAAATTGGAACAACAATTTACTTCAAATTCTCAATATTTCGTCAATATATTTTCGACATCATCAGGAGAAAAACTAAAAAATTTTACATATTATCAGTGAGATCATGGGCAAGACAAAACAAAACAATCAACTTACAAGACTAGAGTTCCATTTTTAAAATGAAATTTTGAGTATTCATCGCCAAAACTACCACTATGCTGTATTTAGTACAAAACTTAAAATCAACCAACTACATGTCTATGCAGTAAACAATTATTAGGAAATAAAAAAAAAAAAACTTGAGAAACATATTCGGTTCGATACAGGATAAACAATCTCAAAACTGAAATCAAGTGACATCTATTTGACCTAACGTGTATTAAATTTTATTTATGATATTACAATAAATGTTATTAAGGTTTTCTGTATCTGTTTTATAGTTAATGGCATTTTTATTTTTTTTAATGTGTAACATTTCGAGAAATAGTCTGTTTTTATAATTACTTTCACGTTCCAAAATTTTAACATCCCCAAAATCAAAATTATGTCCAGTTGTTTTTGTATGATGAGCCAACGCACATGAATTTTTTTCAATCCGGCAGTCACTTTTATGCTGAGTGATACGATTCTTTAGCCATTGTTGTGACTGTCCTATGTAACATCCCTGACATCCCAAACATGGTACTCGGTACACTGTGTTACTGGTGAATTCAATTGGTGTTTTGTCTTTTATATTGGTGAATAAATGAGAATCCCTTAAAATATTGTAATTAGCTAACTTCAATTGTGGAAATTCTCTAAATGTATTTATAATTTGATGCGTTAATTTTTTCACGTAAGGTATTTTTTTATATTTAAACTGGTTCACTACTACCTCGTCAGTTGGACCGTCATAGAAGTGGTTGGACTGAAATATTAATTTTCTCAAAATATGTTTTGGGTATCCATTATTAGCAAATAAACTAAATAACCTTCTCAAATTGGCTTTTAAAAACTTTTCATTAGAGATATGTGTGATTCGATTTCTCATTGCAATTACTGTGTTTAGCTTCTGATTGTTAGGATGGTTTGAATAAAAATTGAGAAATCGTCCAGAGCATGTTGGTTTTTGGTACCAGTCTAACACCACAACATTATTCGAGTCTCTGATAACCAGAGTATCTAAAAAAGGTACACTTTGATTTTTCTCAAGCTCTAACGTGAATTGAATATATATATATATATATATATATATTCTTTTGACTGAGAGCTGTATATGTGTTAGCAGAGGTTGGTGTAACGGGGTACCATACAATTCGACGTATGATACAAGAGCTTAGGGAGAAACCTCAGCAAAAACCCCTTTCTCCCCGTAAGTGTGATGATTTGTAACCATTGTTTACAAAATTTGCTGAAATTTAAAAATATTGATGGGGATATATTTCTTCAATGTGGATTCCCTCGTCAAAAAACGGATAGGTTTCTCCAAGGTACCCGAAACTCAACCTGAAAAATGAAAAGACAAGAGGAAACGAACAAATTAAAAATAATACATAACCTTTCAAAAGTCTCCTCTACTGCTTCCTCAAAGTACACACACTTTTTCCTGGATTTCTAAATAATCTATTATTCTAAAACTTCTGCTTCCTTCAACTTTTCGCGCGTATTTTCTGGGGAACATCGCGTTATCATTTTGCCCAAATGTCTGTAATTTTCGATTTTTTTGCCGAAAATGGTCTCAAACGATTGGGTTCAACTGATTATGTCCGGCTGGCCGTCCGGCCGTAGGTGGCGTATCCCAATACGACGGACAAGTTAATGGGCATAATCGGTCCAATGGTTTCCGAGTAATAATTTTGTTTTAAACCAATACAAATCCGATCGAATTGAAACTTGGCGAATGGTTGTACAATATAAACCTAAGCACGTTAATTTTTGTGGGAATCCCATCACTAGAAAATTAAAAAAAAATAATTAAAAAATATTTTTCATGTCACGATAACCTGAGAACGGAAAGAGATGAAACGACTTGAAATTTTCAGGTTAGCTTGTGAATCTGAGAGCGACATTTGAGTTTGTTTATAGGTATAATCAGCCAATCGGATTTGGAGTTATACCCATCTGAAATTTGGTTGTTATTTCCTCAATAACTCGAAATATACAAAACTGATTAAATTCAAACATGATTATTAGTTGTAGAATGGCAACGCCAAAGTTCTTGCGAAATTTCGTGAGGATCATATGACTAGAAGCCAAGTTCCAAGTTTGAACACGATCGGATATTATATTGTTGGGATTCGAGCAGCCTTATGTGAGTTCAATAGATGGATGTGTGACCGTTGCCTCGATAACTTTCGAACGAAAAGAGATAGGGACTTGCAATTTTCAGGGTATGTTGCGTATCCGAATGGGAGAGTTAAGTTCTCACAATGGTTCTTGTATCATTTTTCAGCTAGCATAAGGACAATTTTTCAATATTGAATGTTTATGTTTATGTATTAAAGAATCCCAATTATTGGGTTCTGGAATCGTAAATAAATAAATAACTTCATCGGGTCGAACAGGGAAAAGAAAGAAGCTGCAGCTCATTAAACGGTGCGTGGAGCATGTATTCGACAAAGAGCTTCCATAAAGATCTTGTAGTGAGTGCTCGTGAAGTATCTGCCAAAACCCTCAGAAACTTTCTGTGGACAATTAATAGAGGTGTTCACCGTTAATATTTAGAATAGTAGGTTTTTGGTTGCGGATCTTGTTACCAATTTCTCTATTAACTATGGTCCAAACAGCTTGGTTGACGTTCTTAGATTCAAGAAGGAAATTCGTGTACTCGAGTTTGGTATTTTTATTCAACTGAGGATCATTCGATTTTGCAGTCCTATACCGATCTCTTGTCTCATTTGTCCTCAAATTCTGGACTAGCTAATGCAATTACCTACTTCAAGTTATTTCTAGCTTCTACTCTTTCGGAGGTAATCCATCTTATTAATATTTTCAATTTCATGCAATTGAGTTATTCCTGTGGAAAAAAAATGGTTTATTATTAATATACAGTGCGTTTCATAAAGCATGCAAGAGGAAATTTTCTCGCCTGTATAATTTTTCGAAATTTTGGATTTCGGGATAGTTAAAATTGACATTTTTTAGAAAAATGGCCAAAAGACGTAGAAATCAGAACAATATCAAAAAGTTTCAGGAAGAAATGTTGCTCAAAATTTCATTTCATACCAAACTGCTAAATTTCATAGTGAAATTCCAAAATTTGTTGATATTAATTATTGATGACAGCACGCTAGAGGGAGCTTTGGGCCTTGTGGAAATTTGAAAAATTATTCGGAATGTAATTCCAATGGAAAAAACATCATCACGATACAAATAAAGTTTATATTAATTTAATGTCACTCATAAATTATGATTTCTGTAGTTAAAACCTCACGATATTGGTGCAAACCGAATTACATTTGAGAAATTAAATACGCAAAGAGCTAATATCTTGCTAATTATTCTTGGAATAAGAAATTTAATTATTCGATTTCACATCTGGAGAATAATTCTCCAATCCTCTGAAATCGCTTTTGAATTTATTCACTCAAATACCACTAAAAACGCAATACATATACTCCATTCACTTTTATAAAGTCTCCCGGTTGGCCATGATTTAGGTCTATCACGTTTTTGTAACTAACACAGAGGCAGGTTGGCACTGCAGAAATATCGTCAAGGTCAAAACAATTCGCAGAGACGTTGCCGATATCTGCTCTCAAAATAATCATAATATAATCTTCAATCTTAGAAAAAATATTATCACAGATCATTATCTTCGAATATAACTAAGAACTCTCCGCTTTGAAATTGAAAATGCCGAGAGTAGTTTTGAAGAAGATCCAGATACAGAACCGAAATCTGCAATAGGAAACCTGCATTCTGACATGTTGAACTCTCGAATGAAATTACTTAGTTTCCTATAATTATATTTTATATAATGGTATAAGAATGACTAGGGTTTCGTAGTACTACTACATGAAACTAGTGTATTTCAAGTTGTGCAACAAGGTATTTAAATTTCTTCTGTAGGCTTATTTCTTGAGAATTTCGAAAAGTGGGGAATTCCATATAGGTATACTCCATTCACTTTTATAAAGTCTCCCGGTTGGCCATGATTTAGGTCTATCACGTTTTTGTAACTAAAACAAAGGCAGGTTGGCACTTCTGAAATATCGTCAAGGTCAAAACAATTCTCTGAGACGTTGCCAATGTCTACTCTAAACAATCAACATAATGTTCCTTCTTAGACAAGATATTATCACAGATCATTATCTTCGAATAATCTGCAATAGGAAAACTCCATTCTTTCTTAGGACTCTCCAATGAAATTACTTATTATTAATGTAGGCTTATATATTGACAATTCCGAAAAGTGGGGAACTCCATAGGTACGTCTGTTCGTTTAGAAGTTTTCCTGCCGGGTTATTCAGGTACTTTTATTCTTTTTCCAAATGAACTATCACGAAGTAACAGACTACTGTATCCATTATTTTCCATTATAATTTCAACACTTGATTCTTGATTTCCGTAAAAGAAAATAGCATAACTGAGTATTCAAATCAGTTTATATATGTGAAATATTGCCATAGTAACAGATGAAAAAATTTCTTCAACAGTCGCCAGGTCTTTTGGAATTGTGTAATTCACTAATATCTTCTCAATTTAATTATTTTTCCCATGAAAATTCACATTATGAAAAACTCGTAATTACTACGACTTCTATGTAGGAAGGACAACGTTGCATAGCTATCTGACAGGAAAATGAGCATAACCTAACATTTTCAAAATATACACTGTGAAATGTGTCAAAATTTCATGGCCAACCGGGAGACTTTATAAATGTGAATGCAGTATACGTATGTTCGTTTAGAAGTTTTCCTGCCGGGTTATTCAGGTACTTTTATTCATTTTTCAAATTAACTATCACAAAGTAAGGGACTACTGTATCCATTATTTTTCAATAAAACTGCAACACTTGAATCTTGATTTCCATACAAGAAAATAGCATAATTGAATCTTCCCCCCAGTTCATATACGTGACATATTTCCAGTAACAACAGAGGAAAAATTTTCTTCTATAGCCGCCAGGACTGTGGAATTATTGAATTCACATAATATCTTCCCAAATTAATTATTTTTCTGTAGTAAATTCACATTGTGAAAATACGTAATTTCTACGATTTCTATGTAGGGAGGACAACGTTGCGTAGTTATCTGAAGGAAAATGAGTATAACCTAACATTTTCAAAATATACACGGTGAAATGTGTCAAAATTTCATGGCCAACCGGGAGACTTTATAAAAGTGAATGGAGTATACCTCATTTAAAACAAAGTTACTTGTGAAAATGAAATCGAGTTGATAAGCACACTAAATAAATAAATAATTCACAAGTGTATTCTTCTATGCGCCTGTCAAATCGATTTCATTTTATTATTTTCACAGGTATCTTTGTTTTATCTTTGAGGTCATCTGTATTGCGTTTTAAGTGATATTTTAGTAAATACATTCGAAAGCGATTTTAGAGGGTTGAAGAAATATTTTTCACAAATTTCAAAAAACTATACATGCGAGAAAATTTCCTCTTGGTGCGTACTTTTTGAAACGCACCGTATAAGGGTTATCAATCCATGTTTATGTGCCATATTCTCATATGAATAAATCTACTCTTACAGCCTAATCAGAAATCCGAATTTTACTGTTTCCAAGAGACGCAGTTTCAAACGAAAAATATCCCCTTAAAACGAAATGTAGCACACTCAACTCTATCCTCACAGTTGATAAAACAATTGTCCCGCTCCCGCTCTTCCGCCAATGAATCATCCTTCTATTATGCCGAAAGACCGTTCTCATTGTCACGAATACTAATAGTATCTTTCTTTTCAGGCAAATTCAGAAAAGATTTTCGTTATGCGTTTGCGAAATGTAGCTCCAACGACCAGACGGAGGGCGACGGCACGACGGGCACATTCATCAATAGGCGAAAGTAAACCCCTAGAGGGCGCTTAAAAGTTCAATATGGCTGCTATAGAGGTGAACAACAAACATTAACGGCTTCTGTTTGTATTGAAATCTCAGCTTTTAAGTATTGTGAATAACTACCTTGTGTTTTAAATTGAGTTATTTTAAAAGTATCCGTCCTTACAATAGTAATGGCAAAATTTTGAGATTTCCCTTACCGATATATTGGGATAAATCGATAATAGAAGTCGACCACTCAAGAAAGATGAAGCAGTTTTTCAGGCAGGACACGTTTTATTATGTGGTGTGGCGAATGAATCCACAAAAATAAAAAGCTTCTGTATGCAGACATCTAGCCTGACATCTCTACCACATGAAATATTCATTCGTCTCGACGAAAATGTTAAAAATTAGAAGTATACCTACCTTTTTTATTCTGTAAAGTCTGTAATACAAGAAACATTGTTCAAGTTTATTGTTTTTTTTTCTTTTTATCATTTAAATCAATTTTGTAGGCAGGTACTCTGAAGGTTCTAAGCTATACTGACTTACAGCAAAAATATTATAAAGAAAAGAAGCAATTGGAGAGTCGTACGAGACAAAACCATTTCTAACTATCATTTTAATGAAATGATGCATTTTTACTGTTTAAATAAAGATATTTTGTTAACTTACAAGAATTTTTCCATTCAGTGGTGTTTCGAAGAACTGATTACAGTTTTAATTAATTAAAAGAAGAATCATCATTCCAATCCAAAATGCTGAAGTATTGTTCATTATTTTAATCCAAAAAGCTGAAGTCTCTCAACGAACTGTTAACATATTCCTAATTCAATTAAAAAAGAATGATTAATTTCATATAGGTACATATATTATTTAAACTCAAAAATACACAGTATTTTATCAGCATACCTATAAGTACACTGCTCAACAATTGATAGGGATCACTTACTTTTTCTAAATTTATTTCTGAATTATTCGCTCCAAGATTATAAATTTAGTCAGATATCAGAGTATTTTCAGTTGATAATATGGTTCACTTGAGAAAAGAATGAAAAAATGGAAAGTTGGAGAGAAAAAAAGACTTTATTAGGAACACTCAAAATTCTGTGTTTGAATAACATAAAAATTTTATGATGACACCACAAGAAGGCTGAAGTTTCGGTTAAGCTAGTACCTAGTTGGCCCCCCACGAGCTCGTCTCAAGCATTCTACCCTACGAGGCATACTTTCAATCAAACGATTTATAAAATTTTTGGGCAAATTCGTCCAAATATCCCGTAAAGCGTTAGAAAGGTCCTCCAGGTTATTGATCGGTTGTTCTAAGGTTGACAATTGTAGAGACATCTCAGACCAGACATGTTCGATGCAATTCATGTCTGGAGAGGGAGCTGGCCAGTCCATCCTATCAATAGCATGAGTTTCTAGCGCTTCATTAACCAGACGACTACGGTGTGGACGGGCATTATCGCCAATTAAAATGAAATTCTCGCCCAAGGCAGCCGCAAACGGAACAATTATGGGTTTAATAATCATATCGTGATATCTCTGGCTGGTCATTGTGGTGTTCTGCAGAACAACCAACTCTGTGCGTTGGTTCAAACAAATGCCTCCCCATACACATATAGAACCTCCGCCAAAAGCTGTTGTGGGTACCATAAACTGTTCTGCATAACTTCGACCTCTTTCCCTCCAAGCAAGAATACGTCCATCGGAGTTGACCAAACGAAATCTAGACTCATCCGTAAATAAACATCGGCTCCAATCTTCAACTGTCCAATTGCGGTGCTCCTCAGCCCATTGCCGTCGATGAACCCGGTGTTCCCTATTCAAACGGGGATGTTGTACCCTCCTACGTGCTCTCAAACCACGAACATGTAGTCGTCGTCTTACAGTCTGGTTCGAAATTAGAACTCCTGTTGCAACTCTCAGTGATCTATTGAGCCGCGACGCCGGGTAAGTGGGATTTCTCCTAGCATTGAGGACCAAAAGACGATCTTGGGCAGCTGTTGTACTGCGCTGCCGACCTCCCCCATGAACATAAGCTACTGAGTCGTTTTGGATGAACCTATTCCAAGCCCGACTCACGACACTTTGCGAAACATTCAACCGCCGGGACACTTCTCGCTGGGACAAACCTTCCTGTATCCACCGTATGATTTGGTCCAGTTGCACAGGAGCCAAACGTCTTCTCGGCATGACTGATAAGCTAATATTGTTCTCATTTCTTCAATTATTGTCACCTTATGTGTTTGAACGAGAGAAAAAAACAGATTTAATAACAAATACCACATTGCTTTTCACTCCACATGTAACAGCCTACAGATAATAATCGATTTTGTGAACAAGAGCCGATGAAGTGAGGAAAAATTTGATATAATCAACTCAAAACATCTTAATTTTTCCTTAGAGAACATATAATGTACAGATATTCACGAGATAACTTGAAAAAAATACAAATGAAGAGAAGTTCATAAGTGATCCCTGGCAATTGTTGATCAGTGTATTACACATTATCATCTGCCAATATGGGAGACGGTAGATTTACAATAGCTCCTATCTTCTTATATATAAAAATGAATCGCAAAATGTGTTGGTAAGCGCATAACTCAACAGTACCTGGACCAATTTTGCTAATTCTTTTTTTTGAATGTTCGCTGAAGTCCAAGGATGGTTCTTACGGGGAGAAAATTTCGAATAATTGCCGGGAAAGCCCTAAAAACAGCCCTTTTCTTTTTTCCATACAAACGTTTTCTACCTAAAATGTAGCGCATAACTCAACAGTGCCTGGACCAATTTTGCTAATTCTTTTTTTTTAATGTTGGTTGAAGTACAAGGATGGTTTTTACGGGGAGAAAATTTCGAATAATTGCCGGGAAAACCCTAAAAACAGCCCTTTTCTTTTTTCCATACAAACGTTTTCTAACTAAAATGTAGAGTCAATTTGAACTTAATGGCTATTCAATAAAGTTGACGTTGGGGTTGGAGTTGTAGTTGGATTGGAGTTGGAGGTGGAGATGGAGGTGGAGGTGGAGGTGGAGTTGGAGTTTGAGTTGGCGTTGAAGTTGGCGTTGTGGTTGGCGTTAGGATTGGAGTTGGCGTTGTAGTTGGGGTAAGAGTTGGTGTTGGAGTTGGCGTTGGGGTTGGAGTTGAAGTTGAAGTTGGAGTTGGCATTGTGGTTGGCGTTGGTTATGGAGTTGGCGTTGTAGTTGGAGTTGTAGTTGGATTGGAGTTGGAGGTGGATATGGAGATGGAAATGGAGATGGAGGTGGAAATGGAAATGGAGATGGAGGTGGAAATGGAGTGGGAGTTTGAGTTGGCGTTGACGCTGGGGTTGGAGTTGAAGTTGAAGTTGGAGTAGGCATTGTGGTTGGCGTTGGTTATGGAGTTGGCGTTGTAGTTGGAGCTGTAGTTGGATTGGAGTTGGAGGTGGAGATGGAGGTGGAAATGGAGATGGAGGTGGAAATGGAGTTGGAAATGGAGTTGGAGTTTGAGTTGGCGTTGAAGTTGGCGTTGGGGTTGGCCTTAGGATTGGAGTTGGCGTTGTAGTTGGTGTTAGAGTTGGTGTTGGAGTTGGCATTGAAGTTAGTGTTGGGATTGGAGTTGGCGTTAGCGTTGCAAAATACATACAACCCAAAATTTTCACCCTTCTATCACCAACCCCTATTTTTTAATAGTCATTTTAGGAATTAATTAGAGTTGGATTTCGCGTTGTAGTTGGCGTTGGGGTTAGAGTTGGCATCGGAGTTGGAGTTGGAGTTGGAGTTGGAGTTGGAGTTGGAGTTGGAGTTGGAGTTGGAGTTGGAGTTGGACTTGGACTTGGACTTGGACTTGGAATTGGACTTGGACTTGGACTTGGAGTTTGAGTTCGAGTTGGAGTTGGAGTTGGAGTTGGAGTTGGAGTTGGAGTTGGAGTTGGAGTTGGAGTTGGAGTTGGAGTTGGAGTTGGAGTTGGAGTTGGAGTTGGAGTTGGAGTTGGAGTTGGAGTTGGAGTTGGAGTTGGAGTTGGAGTTGGAGTTGGAGTTGGAGTTGGAGTTGGAGTTGGAGTTGGAGTTGGAGTTGGAGTTGGAGTTGGAGTTGGAGTTGGAGTTGGAGTTGGAGTTGGAGTTGGAGTTGGAGTTGGAGTTGGAGTTGGAGTTGGAGTTGGAGTTGGAGTTGGAGTTGGAGTTGGAGTTGGAGTTGGAGTTGAAGTTGGAGTTGGAGTTGGAGTTGGAGTTGGAGTTGGAGTTGGAGTTGGAGTTGGAGTTGAGGAGGCAGTACGAAGTCTGCCGGGCCAGCTAGTAATACAAAAATTATTTGTTTAGCGAATGGTATGAGGTACCTTCCTTCCCAACTTTGTTGGTTCAGAAGGTTCATGCGCATAATGGGAATATCAACGATTTCGTTCACACCCATAGCCAAGTCCAAATCAGTATGTTTCTCTATTTCAGTAGGCATAAGCTTGTTTAACCTAAGAAATAAAATTATTCATCTTATCTTAACAATATTTATTAAAAAAACATACCAATGCCTTTTTGACCTGTCAATAGGTGCCTTCTGAACAGTTAGAAATGGGAACTTTTTGGCCTGGGACCACATTTTTCTGCATTCTCCTAATATTTGCTGCTGTAAAATTCATAACAATGGCAATAATATTGTAATTAGTCATTTAATGACTCTTAACTCACCAATAGTGAAGTCATGCAGATTCTACGAAATGTAAACTATAAACCAGCATGTTTTCTCTAATTTCCTTTCCAATTTTTTAAGCTTTTTTCCACTTCTCCTTCATGTGTTATCTCTTGGAATGTAATTATATGTTCAAAAATCATATTTACTTGTAAATATTCTATCCACTCTCACACAAAAACCCTTAATTTTCCGAAACAAACACCTCAAACACCGTCTGAACACATACAAATCACAATGGGAAAGTTTGTTGTTCACCTCTATTTATGTTCTTGAAATTCTCAATAGATGTCGCACCCTTTGCCAACTTTTCCCAATAGGTACACGGCCAACAGGCCGGGCACCAGATTCAAGACAGAGATCATCCCATTGAATTTTGTTCACAACAAGACGAGTTAAGACCATCGCGCAAAAGACTGCGAGGCTGTGGCGCCCAATCGTCGTAGCTAAAACATTAGGCTTGCTCTATAAGCCCAGGAAAGTTAGCTCCAGAGCTGGAAATCGTTTGATCCCCTTTTGGGGGTCCTGAATAACAAGTATCTGAGTTTGCGATGGTTTCTAGGTTGTGCTTCAGATTTGGCCGTGAAATTTTCGCACTCTTTCTAATATTTCACTTATAACTCGAAGTACGCATCCTACAGAAAATTATATTCACTACTTTTTTGAAGAAAATAATACTTAACGTCTAATGGCGTTCGAAACATCGAAATGGGTTTAGCAGTTTTGCCGCAATCGCCCGTCAATCATGAGCAATTTTTACAAACTCAGCTCAAACGTTGACAACCTCCAACCTCTTACGCTTTCAGGTCGAAAAACACTGCACCGATTGAATTTCAAGTTGGAAGAGTCCGTAGTTCCAAATATCCGCTAAGGCAGTCCAACGCAGGAAACTTTGTCTGAACTCAAAACTTCTCACTTTTTGCCTTTTTTCAAGCAAAAGTGAACGTAACCAACTGAATTTAAACTCAAGTTATTTTAAATTATTGAAAACAAACTTTTATAACTTCCTGAAGGAATTCATAACTTCATTCACAACGTTTATGATTTTTTTTTTTTGGAGTACTAAGTTGATCACTACGTGTCACATAATTAAGTTTGTTACTCTCCTGTTAAATGAAAGTGTGTCTGAACAGTGTAGAGTTGGTTGGAAGAAACACCCAAAGATTTTGTAAGGTATTAAGAGCCTCTCATTTTTCGCATTCCTTCCAACCAAAGGGGAGCCGGCGCCTGGCTACCTGGCTGGGAGTACAGATGGCACCTTAGCCAGGTGGATAGCAGGAATGCCAACCGCTGTTGGCATATCGCACCAAATTGAGGAGTACTGTTGCGTCTCTTTCACAACATATGAACACCACGAATAGTAGGATGTGGAGAGATAACAAAGATGTAAAAAATGCAGTCAGTGGTTTCGAGGAAGATCCATTATGTGCATCAGCACTGGATTATTGGGGAATACAAAAAAATCAGATATCTACAAACTTTTCCTTCCAACCAGAGTTGAATCCTGAGAAGATTCTAATTTTGTTGTGGATGGTGGTTTCTTGTTGCACGGTGTTGTCTGGAACACAGCGGAAAAGTGAAATTTGTGAAATTCAAGAATTGTCACAAAATAACTATCAACAAAATAATTCTAACGATTTTACTTAAGCGTCTGACGAAGGAGTCTGATATAGACTCCGTAACGTTACGATATAGTTGTTTCTTCGTTGATGTTGTTTCGTTGTTGTTTGTTAGGCAACATTGTTCAATTGATTGCTTCTGGCAAATATCCTTTGTTTCTTACGCAGAAGCAAATCACAAAATAATTAATTTTTATTTTATAGATATTTTTCAGAGTTTGGGAGAGAAAACCCAGAAAAAAACCTTTCAATAATGAGTATACCTCCCACAGTATCCTTTAATGATTTTTGCGCGTATGTTCTGGGGAACATCGCGTTATAGTTTTGCCCAAATGTCTGTAACTTTCGAATTTTTTGAAAAAAATGGTCTCAAACGATTAAGTTCGACTCCCCAATGAAGAATTCGAGGTCAAATTTGATTCTGTCCGGCCGGCCGTCCGGCCGGCCGGCCGTACGGCCGTCCGTTGCCACGATAACTTGAGCTAGCGACTTGAAATTTTCAGGGTAGGTGGCGCATCCCAATACGACGGACAAGTTCGTTAATGGGCATAATCGGCCCAGTGGTTTCCGAGTAATAATTTTGTTTTCAACCAATATAAATCCGATCAAATTGAAACTTGGTGGGTAGTTGTAGAATATGAACCTAAGCACGTTTATGAAATTTTGTGCGAATCGTATGGCTAGAAAATTTAAAAAAAATTATTGAAAAATATTTTTGTTGTCACGATAACTTGAGAACGGAAAGAGATAGCGGCTTCAAGTTTTCAGGTAAGGATGTGCACTAGAACGCGACATTTCAGTTTGATTATGAGCATAATCGGCCAAACGGTTTTAGAGTTATAGCCATCTGAAATTTTCTGAAATTTGGTGGTTTTTTGTACCTCATTAACTCGAAAAATACTGAACCGATTGAATTCAAACATGGTTATTAGTTGTAGAATGCCAACGCGGAAATGTTTGCAAAATTTTGTGAGGATAGCATTTGTAGAAAATTCTTAATAAATCATTGAAAATAAAAAAAAAAATTCTATATATCAGTAACTAATAGTTTGAAATTGCTGAAATTTTGCAAGAGCCTTCATAACCTAACTCTACTGCCAAGTTTCAAGTTTTAATACGTTCGGTTAAATATTGTTGGAGATTCGAGCATTCTTGTGTGAGTTCAGTAGATGGGTGACCGTTGCCTCGATAACTTTCGAACGAAAGGAGATAGGGACTTGAAATTTTCAGGGTAGGTTGCGTATCCGAAAGGGAGAGTTGAGTTCGATTTTGGGCATAATCGGCCTAACGGTTTCCGAGTTATACCCACCTGGAATATTATTTCCTTGATAACTCAAAAAAAAAATTGGTTCAAGTATTGGTCACTTAATTCGAATTTACCATGGTAAATTCGAACTTCTGACTTCTGACTTCACGTCAGTGCTTGAACCAATTTTTAAATATATACTTTGAAAAAATGAGCAACTCTCTCATCCCTGTTATATTTTCTGGGATCGTCTGGTATTCATTAGTGATTTATGGTTACCTTTATATAATGATTTCTTGAGTTCAAATTGTTATATAAGTAGACTAAATTTAATGTTTCTTGAAAGTGAGAATTTTCGAGTTCAGACGAAGATTCCTGCGTTGGACTGCCTTAGCGGAAATTTGGCGCTACACTCTTTCGGTTTAAAATTAATATCTCAGCACTGAAGTGATCCAATTTCAAATTTTGGAAAGCATCTGATTCACAATTGAATTTCCTTTAAGTTTAGGGACATGAAATTTTTCAATCGGTGCAGTTCTTTTCGACCTAAAAGCGTTAGAAGTTGAGGGTTCTCAACTTTTAAGCTAAATTTGTAAAATTGCTCATCTTTGACGGGTGATTGTGGCAGAAGCACTAAACTGATTTCGATGTTTTGAGAGCTATTGAACGCTAGAGCACTAATTTTCCTGGTGTATATACACTGCGTTTTGTTGGCTACGGAAATTCGGGACCGAAAGCAATTTGGAGGAGATCGTAGCATCACACTCATGCGCATTGTGGACTTGGAGATCGAAGTCGTGTTCTTAGAAGATTTTGCAGCTGACAACTTCGTGTTCCAACAACCGCAAGAGCTCGCTGGAGCATTTCCCTGGTTTGCTCCAAGCTTCTCCTTCTGATGGGTGAGAGCTCGAGAGGGAGCATCAAACCCGCGTATGAGTACTTTTTCAATTTTGTCAGTACCTAGTGTTTTGATTGTATTTTATCTGAAATGTATTTACAAGCCGAAATTGATTAAGGCTGGTTTTCCTGTCACGCTGACGGTCGGCGCTGATGGGTCAATATGTATGTAGCTATAGGTAGCGTTTTCGAGTCACGCAGCGCTGACGGCCGTCAGCGCTGAGCTATATACGCGCACGTACGCGCCGGCGCCGCTGACTAGCTGGCGCCGACAAGCCTCCACATTCAGTGAGCCAGAGACAATAGCATCCTTCTATTTCTCAATGTGATCAGCGTGATGCTAAAAGGATCCGAGCTGACCGATCAGCGCTGACCGTCAGCGCCGACCGTCAGCGTGACAGGAAAACCAGCCTAAGGGTCTTCAATCGTTCGAAGGTGAAGACGATCATTTGTTCTATTCTATTATCTTGGTTCTGTGAAAAATATCATAAGACGATGTTACTAAACTGAACTTAAAATCTATCGAGAAGTGAGTGAATGATTATCAACAACTAATTAACTACGTTGATAACAATGAACCGTTATTGCAAAAACTTGATTATAAATTTTCAGGTTAGATGGCGCATTCCAATACGACGGACAGGTTCGTTAATGGGCATAATCGGCCCAACGGTTTCCGAGTAATAATTCTGCTTTCAACCAATACAATTCCGATCGAATTGAAACTAGGTGAGTAGTTGTAGAATGCAGAACTAAGCACGCTTTTGAAATTTTGTGAGAATCGTATTACTAGAAAATTAAAAAAAAATCATCAATAAATATTATTTATGTCACCATAACGGAAAAAGATAGTGACTTGAAATTTTCGAGTAAGGTTATGCATTTGAATTTTTTTATAGGTATAATCGGCCAAACGGTTTTGGAGTTATACCCAACTAAAATTTGGTTGTTATTTCCGCAATAAATCGAAAATATGAAACCGATCCATTTCAAAAATGGTTGTCAGTTGTAGAATGCCAACGCAAAAGTTGTTGCAAAATTTCAGGAGGATCGTATAACTCCAAAATTTTTAAAAAATCATTGAAAATTATTGAATGAATTCTATATATCAGAAACTATTCGTCCGAAATAGGTGAAATTTGGCGAGGGTCTCCAAAACCTATTTCTACTGCCAAGTTCCAAGTTTGAACACGATCGGAGCTATATTGTTGGAGATCCGAGCAGCCTTGTGTGAGTTCAGTAGCCGGATGGGTGACGGTTGCCTCAATAACTTTCGAACGAAAAGAGATAGGGACTTGCAACTTTCAGGCTAGGTTGCACATCCCAATGGGAAAGATAAGTTTTGGGCATAATCGGTCCATCGGTTTCGCAGTTATACCCACCTGGTATATTATTTCCTCGATAGTTCAAAAAATATGGACTCGATCGAATTGAATCTTGGTAACTAGTTGTAGAATATCGACATGAAATCATTAAAATTTACCATGGTAAATTCGATTAAATATGTCCAATACTGGAGAACGGACAATAGAATACACCATGGTAAATTCGATTAAGACTGTCCAATACAGGAGAATGGACAATAGAACATACGCCCAAAAGCTCCTGACTTTACGTCAGTGCTTGAACCAATTTTTTTTCTTAATTTTGATTTTTTTTTTTGTTCAGTTCGATTCTACTGAATGAAGTTATTGTTGACATAAGGTATCCAATGAATTTGTATTGTGAGCAGAAGTTGCTCTTATTGCACAGTGGTCCATAATATGAACCACATAGATGCATAGAATACATGGTGCGGACATTCTTTGACATATTCGGCCGAAATGCGGTCCAAATAATGTCAAAATATAAGGAAATTGTTTTACTTCAGTTTTTGCCGATAGATGCCGGCACTAGGAAGATTACCGACACATAAAATTAAATTCGAAGCTTTGTTTATTCATGTTCCTTGTTGAAGTTGTCCAATTTGCAGAAATTTCGTATTTTTAATATTTTAATTGCGTTTAAAATTGAGCATCCCCTCACTTTCAATCTCCAAAGTAGTCCTGAATTCAATCTCCCTAATAATATTTCTTCGAGGAATAGTCATGCTCTACAGTGTATTTTAAATTGAGTGCCTTCGAATGTTTAATCTCGAACCTGTTCCGCTTCCGCATTTTCAAGCAGTTAATCTCCAACAAATAATACAAGTATGCATCTGAAGAAAGAAGATCAAAACGATGTTTCCCGAATTAGAAAATATGGGCCGATGTGACCCCGTCATGCGTCCCGATCGGTTATTAGGACTACCTCACTTGTGATTTTAATTCTTTACGAATAAGTTCATCTCTAGCGTTCATACAGGTTTTAGTTTGATTTTCTGTACTGCCCACTAGTTCGTCTCATAATTTAGTTAATCTAGTGCAATCAGTGTCCTGAAAACACAGTTAATTCACAGCTCCCAATGTTAATTTAAATCTTCTCAACATTCGCAACACGTGAATTGTAATTCAGATATGCACGTGTTCCGAGTGAAATGCTGATTAGTAGAGTTCAAACCGGGCTCTATCGTGTCACCCCGTGTGACCTTCATTTCTAAAATGTATAGACCACTGGGTATCATTCTCCATACCCTTACAATCCAAATTCAACTGGTCGTCAAAAAATCGTCGAGTGCAGGAAGGGGTGGGGGGCATTTTTCCAAAAATTGCCAAAAATTTTTTTTCAGTTCATTGTCATCTATATTAGGTGACTATCACTCACACAAATTTCTATTGAAATATACTATTCAGAAATATTTTTTATTAATTGTCAAAGAAGTCGGATACAATGATCTTAAATGGAATCCCTTAAGATATAACCGCTTGCCCTGAACACCCATATTAACTATTATGTTCCGCTCGGTTTTACTCGAGATCTGTTAGGATTATCGAAAAAATGCTTTTTATGAAAGGTCTGCTCCGAAAACCAACGACTCGGATGATTCTTTCAAAATTAAATAAATAAGAAATTGTGTTATTAACTCCCATTAAGCGAAACCGAACCTGAAGACGCTAGTAAGGCGCCATTTGTTGCGTTAGTCCATGTTAGTGGCGACCTCATGGATTTGAGTGCACTACAGAAAGTTGGTTATAATTTCCAATCAAACGTTTAATAACAAAATTTCCATTTTTGAATTCATCATGTACCTCCGGTGCCATGTTTGAAATAATTCAATGATATTGTTGAATTTGTGATCCGTCTGTATACGACAAACGAAAATGTGAAATGTATCAACAGGCTAGTGGGAATATTATAGCTTCTTCAAGATCCATAGGATCCGACATGGAATAGTTTGAGACAACACAGCATTCGAGTCCATCACCAAACAAAAATTTGGATCAATATTAATGTACCAAGACCATCTTTACCGGATCCTATATTTAGTGGGTGGTATGTAGAAAATTGAAAACTTCTGCCAAAATTAAAGACGATGCCAATCCTACCTAAGGAAACATCTATCCTTAGCAACTGCAGTTGTAGGAAAGGTAAATATTATATCGAATATCAGATCCGTATACAGGGTGTTTTTTAGATGGTTGTAGGCATTTCAAGGAACGTTAGGGGGGTTCGTTACCAACATTTTGAACCACATATACTTATGTACCAAGTCTCATGGTTTTTGAGATATCGACCAAATTGTATTTTATCGATCTCAATAAGAGATCGTGCGCTAAAAGGCTAATAAAAAATTGTTTATGAGTTTTAACATGTTTATTTTTTATGATTTGCATTGCTAACGTATCTATTCACTAAATTAATAAGGCAAAAAAGCATACTTGATGACAATAAACAAAAAAAAACACAAAAATATTGACCCACAATGTGATTTACCGAACAATCTCACAACTTTCAGAGCCTATAAAAAGAAAAGTACACGTGCTATTCAATTTCAAACACGTGTAAAAACTTCCTTAACTTGTCTTCTTTTCAAATTGATAACAATACATTATTAAAAGGTACACAATATTAGTAATAATCAGATGTAAACGGGAACAAATCAAGAAAAATTAATAAAAAAATTTAAAAACAATTTGATCAATGCGTTCAAAATTTCAAAATAATTACAGCTGATGCTCAAAATGTGAACCACCATTTCTTATGCAGGCCCGTGCTCGTCTTCTTATTTCTGTTGTTGTTACTTTCAGTCTCATTTCACCTTTTAACTGTTCGCAAGCCGCGTTGATTTTTCTAACCAAGTGGTCTCTGGTAACAATTTCCTCGTCGTAAACTAATTGTTTCAATCTTCCCCAGACATAAAAGTCTACGGGCGTTATGTCCGGGGACCTTGCGGGCCACAATATGGGCCCGTTTCGTCCAATCCATCTGTTTCGATAATTTCTGTCGAAATACTCCCGGACGGGCCTTGCGAAGTGTGCTGGACATCCATCATTTTGGTAAATCATTGTTTGCCTAATTGCTAGGGGAATGTCCTCCAGTAATCCTATTAAAACAGTTTCCAGGAATTGTAGATAACTTGTCCCATTTAGATTGTCCGGCAGATAGTGCGGCCCGATGAACGTTCTGCCGATTACTGCCTCCCAGACATTAACACTGAACCGTCTTTGGGAAGACACTTGTTTTTTTTTGTGTGGATTCCCTCCTTTATGCTCCCAGTAGTGGAGGTTGTGGAAGTTCGTTATACCGTCTTTGTCAAATTTGGACTCATCCGTCCAGAGAATCCTTTTTAAAAATGTGCCATCTTCCATGTCTTGATTTAGTAAATACCGGCAAAAAATAGTACGCCGAATAGGATCACCTTCTTCTAATCCTTGCACAGGAGTGTAGTGGAATGGATATTTTCTTTCTGCGTGCACCACAGACCACACTTTCCAAGTAGACAAATTTAGTTGTCTTGCCACTTTCCTCACGCTTGTTGTAGGGTCACGGTTAAATGCTTCTAATATTTGCTCATCAACTTCAACGTGATATTGCGGTACAGCAATACCAGGCTCCCTGCGATGCAGATTGCCTGTTTCACGAAACCTAATGAAAGTGTTGCGAAACACTTGTGCATTGGGAGTTCTTCTATTAGAAAAGCGTGTTGCGTACAACTCTCGAGCTTGGGTGGCATTGCCATTAGCAGCCCCATACATAAAGATTATGTCCGCATACTCATGGTTTGCAAATGTAGCCATCACTGCTAGACTTACTAAATAGTCCAAAGCAGCACTTAACGCAACTTAAGACGGAGGAATTACTGCTAAAACTATTATCGGTGGGTTTCACAAACGTTTGACAGCTCTTGATTTCCAAATCAGTGTGATTCTATGTATATTCTCAGTTCATTTTTGATGGAACCATCGAAATAAATCCACAATCAAGCTGATCCAAGCTTTGTGAAACCCGTAATGGTGGGTTCGCTAACTTAGCCAAATTCTAGGATTGAGAGAGGTGCGGTGGTGTTAGATCCCGTTGTAGATAACATAGCTGTGTTATTCATACACCATTGTATAGGTTACGAGTTAAGGAAGTTTTTACACGTGTTTGAAATTGAATAGCACGTGTACTTTTCTTTTTATAGGCTCTGAAAGTTGTGAGATTGTTCGGTAAATCACATTGTGGGTCAATATTTTTGTGTTTTTTTTTGTTTATTGTCATCAAGTATGCTTTTTTGCCTTATTAATTTAGTGAATAGATACGTTAGCAATGCAAATCATAAAAAATAAACATGTTAAAACTCATAAACAATTTTTTATTAGCCTTTTAGCGCACGATCTCTTATTGAGATCGATAAAATACAATTTGGTCGATATCTCAAAAACCATGAGACTTGGTACATAAGTATATGTGGTTCAAAATGTTGGAAACGAACCCCCCTAACGTTCCTTGAAATGCCTACAACCATCTACCAAACACCCTGTATATTCTTTATGAAATGGAAATTCTCATTTCAGATTGCACAGGACCAATGAGTTCCTGTAAAACAAAACAAATTCCGTATATTGGGTGCTGCAAATGTATGGCCCAAAAAACATGTGCAAATACGAGTACTTAAAATTTTTCAAATTTTCCTCCCTTTGATGATTCTTCATCTGATAGTGATAGTTGAATTAGATGAATCATGACATGTAAGAAATTCTTAGACCCTAAATATCATAGATAACAACTATATACCTTCCTAATTCTTTTCCAGATTTTTGGTCTAGGATTCAGGAAATCTTGAAACTACTGATGAGAATGAGCGATGATTTCAAAAATATGTTAATATTACGTCACAAAATTGATTTATGAAGTAATGAATATAAGTTTGAACTCACATATTTATTAATTTACGAATTAACAAAAAGAAATCAAATATCTATGAATTATATGTAAAAATTCTCATACATATAAAAAATTAGAAATTTAAACAATATCTTTAAAATGGGCGTTCTGAATGCACGCAGGAATAGTACTGTGAAGTTGGTCGGATAGATATAACGAACCTTATGTACGCTCAAATCCATAAGGTCGCCACTAACATGGACTAACGCAACAAATTGCGCCTTGCCAGCGTTTCCAGGTTCGGTTTCTTATTTTGTGAGGAAACTGTTCTGCCTATTGTAATTTTAAATCATCTGAATCGTTGGTTTTCGGGGCAGACCTTTTATATTAAGCATTTTTTCGATAATCCTAACAGATCTCGAGAAAAACCCAGCGGAACATAATAGTTAATATGGGTGTTCAGGGCAAGCGGTTATATCTTAAGGAATTCCATTCAAGAGCCTAATATAGATGATCATGAACAGAAAAATAATTTTTGTCAATTTTTCTAAAAATGCCCCCCCCCTCACCCCTTTCTGCACACGACGATTTTTTGACGACATGTTGAATTTGCATTGTAAGGGTATGGAGAATGATACCCAGTGGTCTATACATTTTAGCAATGAAGGTCACACGAAAATCTGTTGTAGAGCTCTTTTCATGCCTTGTGAACTCTACTAGATGGCTCAATTCAGGCTTTCATTTATCCACATGTGTATGAATTGATTCTAACATTCCATAATGATTTCTCTCAATTAGATTTTGTGCATACAACATGATTTTCTATATTACGATGAAATTATTGATCTTCTCCAAATATTTCAATTCGTATTGAATACTATGTTTCAACTCCATCAGCTGTTAAATTAATTCAACCCTCTTATTGTCTAGATATAATAGTCAATGGTTTGTTCATTATGAAATATCACAGAGCCTGCTCTTTTCATAAGTTTTTATATGAATTTTAACTAAGTAGTTCTTTTTCACGACTGGTTGCACTGGACCTTCGCCTTTTAGTTTTTCTCACATGTTCGGTCATCTAATTACCTTTAATTAGATTTGATTTATCATTTTTGCGCGCGTGTTCCGCAAGGAACAGCGTGCTATCATTTCGTCACAATGTCTGTATTTTTCGAATTTTTTTTCGAAAATGGTCTCAAACGATTGCGTTCGACTCCCTGATGAAGAATTCGAGGTCAAATTCAATTCTGTCCGTCCGGTCCGGCCAGCCGGCCGGCCGGTCCGGCCGTTAGCACGATAACTCTCGAACGGAACGACTTAGAGCGTTGAAATTTGCAGGGTAGTTTCGTAGCGTAAATATCTCGGACAAGTTCGTTAACGGGCGAAATCGACCGAGCGGTTTCGGAGTTAAGGCCGTTTTTACTAAAAACGTTTTTTATGAATATTTCCGGAACCAATCACTCGATCTTTTTGAAATTTGAAATCAAATTGTAGACTCATGATCTTCATATGCCTGCCAAGTTTTGTGTTGAACGGACGGCCCTAAAGTGGCAAAAAAAATTTTTGAAAATTTGAAAATTTTGTTTTTACGATAACTCGAAAAATACTGATCTGATTGAATTGAAACTCAGTTGTTAGATGCAAAAGACCAAAGCAAACACTTTTGCAAAATTTCGTGAAGATCACGTGACATGAAAAAAATAAAAAAATTACTACTATTTTGCGGAATACTTTGCTTTTAATGCCGAAACATATGTTTTTGAGGTTCATGCTGCCCTTTCCGGGCATTTTCCGTATTGCGCATGCGCAGATGAGAAGTCCTTTAACTGCTGTAGTTTTCGTCAGAGAGGATTGGGGTTTTGGGGTGGCGGATGCTATTCCTCCATAGAATTCAGATCCCTGATGAGGGTCTGCGCATGCGTAGATTAAAGATGCGATATCTTCCGAACCACTTGTGTTGGAGAATCGGAGTTTTTTGTAAGGTGTGTTATTTTGAGAGGACTTTTAGCCGCCAGTAGATTGCGCATGCGCAGAAGAGAAGTGACTGTTTTTGGGTTGGATGGGTTATGTTGGGAGTGCTGAGTCGATATTGTGAGGTTTTAAAAGAATATTCATAGCAATTCAGTGCAAGGACAAGTCACTTTAGGGGATGTAGCGTTGTTTCCGAGTTAAAGTGTCCGTACCGTGGCCCTGGGGCTGATTTTGAAATTGATGTTACCCCTTACAGGCATTTTTCGTTATGCGCATGAGCAGACCATCAGTGATTTAACAGCTGAAGTTTTCGTCAGAGAGGATTGGGGTTTCGGGGTGGCGGATGCTATTCCTCTATAGAATCCCCTGGTGAGGGTCTGCGCATGCGTGGTTTCAAGATGCGATATCTCCTGAACCACTAGTGTAAGAGAATCGTAGTTTTTTGTGAGGTGTGTGATTTTGGGAGGACTTTCAGCCGCAAGTAGATTGCGCATGCGCAGAAGAGAAGTGACTGTTTTTGGGTTGTATGGGTTATGTCGGGAGTGCTGAGCCAATATTGTGAGGTTTTAAAAGAATATTCATGGCAATTCAGTGCACGGCAAGTCAATTTGGGGGATGTAGCGTTGTTTCCGAATTGAAGTGTTCGTACCGTGGCCCTGGGGCTGATTTTGAAATTGATGTTACCCCTTACAGGCAATTTTCGTTATGCGCATGAGCAGACCATCAGTGATTCAACTGCTGAAGTTTCCGTCAGAGAGGATTGGGGTTTCGGGGTGGCGGATGCTATTCCTCTTTAGAATCCCCTGGTGAGGGTCTGCGCATGCGTGGTTTCAAGATGCGATATCTCCTGAACCACTAGTGTTGGAGAATCGTAGTTTTTTGTAAGGTGTGTGATTTTGGGAGGACTTTCAGCCGCAAGTAGATTGCGCATGCGCAGAAGAGAAGTGGCTGTTTTTGGGTTGTATGGGTTATGTCGGGAGTGCTGAGCCAATATTGTGAGGTTTTAAAAGAATATTCATGGCAATCCAGTGCACGGCAAGTCAATTTGGGGGATGTAGCGTTGTTTCCGAATTGAAGTGTTCGTATCGTGGCCCTGGGGCTAATTTTGAAATCGATGTTACCATTTACGGGCATTTTCGTTATGCGCATGAGCAGACCATCAGTGATTTAACTGCTGGTATTTTCGTCGGAGAGGATTGGGATTTTGGAGTGGCGGATGCTATTCTGCCATAGAATCCACTGGTGAGGGTCTGCGCATGCGTGGATTCAAGATGCAATATCTTCTGAACCTCTAGTGTTGGAGAATCGGAGTTTTTTGTAAGGTGTGTGATTTTAGGAGGACTTGCAGTCGCTAGTAGATTGCGCATGCGCAGAAGAGAAGTGCCTGTTTTTGGGTTGTATGGGTTATGTTGGGAGTGCTGAGCAGATATTGTGAGGTTTTAAAGGAATATTCATGTCAATTTAGTGCACGGACACAAGGCAGTTTGGGGTAAATAGCGTTGTTTCCGAGTTGAATTGTCTGTATGGTGGCCCAGAGGTGAATTTATGTATAACTGTATTCGGTAGATCTATATTAAAATACGTTCGGATTCGGAGAAGAGGCTATTGCTTTCCTAACAGAGGTCCCACAACCGCAATTTTTTTCGATCTACGGTAAAGCTAACAGTCAAACTGTATTGATAGCTATGTTTGTTAAAGGAACTTGAAAAAATAAAAAAAAAGCACTGACGTGAAGTCAGTACTCTTTGGCGCGCGTGTTCACGGTGGCCAATTTGAATTGAATGATGACTACTTCAAGCTCAGTGGATAGAGCGAGCCGAAGATCTACCCAAAGGATAGTGGACACCATTCACTGTCGTTTCAAAAATTAACATAGCTGTATCTAAGCTGCCATCAGGATAGAGTAATAAAGTTGGAAGAGAACACAACTGACTCTCCTTAGTCGCACAAGCTGCTAGAAGATTTGGGAGGGTCAGTATAATCCTAATCATGTTTATAGCACGCGCGCAAAAGCAGATTGAATTAACAATGAAAGAAAAAGTGTAAAAAGTCAATCTGCTTTAGCGCGCGTGCTATAAACATGATTAGGATTATACTGACCCTCCCAAATCTTCTAGCAGCTTGTGCGACTAAGGAGAGTCAGTTGTGTTCTCTTCCAACTTTATTACTCTATCCTGATGGCAGCTTAGATACAGCACTGTTAATTTTTGAAACGACAGTGAATGGTGTCCACTACCCTTTGGGTAGATCTTCGGCTCGCTCTATCCACTGAGCTTGAAGTAGTCATCATTCAATTCAAATTGGCCACCGTGAACACGCGCGCCAAAGAGTACTGACTTCACGTCAGTGCTTTTTTTTATTTTTTGATAATTGTCCCACTATTTCCTCTGTGATCATTCATTTACTTTTACTAGAATGTAATTCTAAAAATTAATGTTTACGTTTGAGATTCAGTTTCATCTCTTATCAGTTTACACCTGTATAAAATGGTGACGTGCACTCAACAGATTCAAGCTTTTGTATGTAATTGCTTTTCTGAAATTAAATCATCAATTTAATTTCAAGTTCAAGTCTCATTTTCAGTTTCGTGAAAGCTGGTTGTTGGTGCACCGCGCTAGTCTGCTCTCCATACATACATGCTTATATTTTCTTTTTTTTAGTACTCTCACGCAATTAACTTTCCAATTAGATCATCATTGTAAACCTTCTGTTTTACTGGTGGAATCCTTTCTCATATATTAATAATTATTCATTGCTCTCCATCACTGTAAACCTTGTGTTTTTTTGCACGTATGTTCTGGGGAACATCGCGTTATAGTTTTGCCCAAATGTCTGTAACATTCGAATTTTTTGACGAAAATGGTCTCAAACGATTTAATTCGACTCCCCAATGAAGAATTCGAGGTCAAATTTGATTCCGTCCGGCCAGCCGTCCGGCCGTCCGGCCATTGCCACGATAACTTGAGAACGAAAAGAGCTAGCGACTTGAAATTTTCAGGGTAGGTGACGCATCCCAATACGACGTACAAGTTCGTTAATGGGAATTATCGGCCCAGTGGTTTCCGCGTATTAATTTTGTTTTCAACCAATATGAATCCGATCGAATTGAAACTTGGTGAGTAGTTGTAGAATATGAACCTAAGCACGTTTGTGAAATCTTGTGCGAATCGTATGGCTAAAAAATTTCAAAAAAATTATTAAAAAATTTTTTTGTTGTCACGATAACTTGAGAACGGAATGAGATAGCGGCTTGAAGTTTTCAGGTTAGGATGTGCGCCAGGACGTGACATTTCAGTTTGTTTATGAGCATAATCGGTCAAACGGTTTTAGAGTTATAGCCATCTGAAATTTGGTTGTTTTTTGTTCCTCATTAACTCGAAAAATACTAAACCGATTGAATTCAAACATGGCTATTAGTTGTAGAATGCCAACGCGAAAATTTTTGCAAAATTTCGTGAGGATAGTATTTGTAAAAAAATTTTAAAAAATCATAGAAAAAGAAAAAAAATTCTATATATCAGTAACTATTCGTTTGAAATTGCTGAAAATTTGCAAAAGCCTTGATAACCTAACTCTACTGCCAAGTTTCAAGTTTTAACACGATCGGTTGAATATTGTTGGAGATTCGAGCATTCTTGTGTGAGTTCAGTAGATGGGTGACCGTTGCCTCGATAACTTTCGAACGAAAGGAGATAGGGACTTGCAATTTTCAGGGTAGGTTGCGTATCCGAAAGGGAGAGCTGAGTTCGTTTCTGGGCATAATCGGTTTAACGGTTTCCGAGTTAAACCCACCTGGAATATTATTTCCTTGATAACTCAAAAAATAAATTTTCCATCGAATTGAAGCTTGGTAACTAGTAGTAGAAAATCATCAGGAGAATGGACAACATAATTTACCATGGTAAATTCGATTGAGGGTGTCCAAAACAGAAGAATGGACAATAGAACATACGCGCAAAAGCTTCTGACTTCACGTCAGTGCTTGAACCAATTTTTGGTGATTAACTCTTCTTCATTTGAACTTATATGTATGCTCATGCCTCTCATTTTTGTATTAATAATGTGTATATGTAAATAAATTGGTTTTAACAATTTTTCCAACTTAATCCTCTTAAACAGTCCAGTGCTTAAAAATTATGACAAAATCTAACCACCCTAATTTTGAACAAATTGTTTAGTTTGATTTTTTCTTAGTTGTCAGTGTTCTTTTTGTTTTGTTCTTGGTTTGTGTCGACAAGAATGTCAACTTGCTTGTGGTAGGGTATTTCAAATTGGTACATTTGTTTGTGTTAAACATTTTTCTACTGAATATATATCGAAGAAAATATTGTAGAGCGGGGCACTACGCTCTATTTGGTTAGTTTATCCATTTAATGAATCATTTTCATTATTTAATCAATGTACCTAGTTCTGAATGATCAAATCAAATATATTTTGAAATCAATCTTCATCTACTTAATCATTGAGAACTAGTTTTCAACCAGAATTGGATAAGTTTGAAAAATTGAAGTATACATGAGAATGTTTTGAGGAAGTTGCAAATTATACACCAAAAAAAAATCATTGGATGCTCAATGTAAATGAGCCTTACCTGATAAAGGTAATTCATACATTTGAATAATAATATAATGATGAAAGATATTAGTTAGAGATATTTACGTATTTCAGGAAATTTAAAGTACATTTTTTTAAAAATAAATTAATTGAATGCTTTTATTCTTCTGACATTGAATGTGATCTTTTGTAATATAGAAAAATAATGAATTCACAGGTTTTTTCATTTACAGTTCCTCCCAACTCTTTTTATCGCTTAGCTCTTTATTTCTGATTTCAATTTTTGATTCAATTACTTTTTAAGAGCTTTCTATAAACTTATAACTTCTGCTCCCAGACATCTGACTTCTCCCCTAACAAAATAATTTCAATCTCCTTTTCAATTATTTCCTCGGTTTCTCCATCCATGAACTACTTCGTAATTTCCAATTTCAAATACCAAATCTCATCAACATGACATCTATTAATTTTGAACTCTCAAATGGTTATAAACAGAAAACCATGACAAATCCCCCAAAATTTTTTGAAATTTGAATTGAAGTTTATTTGTTAAATGAGATTTTGATGCAATCGAAACAAATTTTTAAATGCAAATGTAATGGCGTGACTCATGCAATTAAGAATTTTAAGTTATGAAATCACCTTTCCCTTTCTCTTTTTCTTCCTTAATTTTTTCAAATATTTGTTTACTTGCATGTCCAATTTTCTGAAAACTTTTTCTAGAATGTCATGAACTTGACTTTTTTTACAATATGTTCCTCGTTTCCCTTTTGTCATTTTTGGTTTAGAATATGTTTTCTTTTGGTATTTCCTATTATACTGCTATTCCTTCATACATTGTTTAGTTCTGTAAACCTCGCTCTGAAATTTTTTCCATCCCCCTTTATATATCCATTTTCTATTATTTCCCAATTTCTTGTTTGTTCTTCATTCTTCATGAGCTTAATAGGACATTCTTCAGTTCGCGCGTTTGGCACACAATTTATAAATTCTTTAACTCTCTTGTTAATAATCATTTTTTCTTTGTCTGTTGTATCTTCATTTCAGCATCATCAATTCTTCTACCCTGTTCTGCTACCTTGCTTTCCAATTTTTCCTCTAATGTTTTAAATTATTTCCTTTGTTCATTTTATCTTCAATCTTATCAATTTTGTTCATCAATTGTATTAGCAATTTATTTGTACTGATATCTACCTTTTTCTCCATATTTTCTTCTTCAATTTCTATATCCAATTATAAACCAGCGTAACACATTAGCCCCACGTTGGGCGCCAATAATATGAATTATATTGCTTTATTATGTTTTATTTTATAAACATTTCAGGTTAGGTTCTATGTCACAATATCCATTAATATATTTTCCTCCTTACAACCAGTAACAAAATCTCTTCAGTTCCGTGTTATTTATTGCATCTTACGATGAACTATTCTTTTTATTGTTCAGCTCTTTGTTTTGATTTCAATTTTTGATTAAATTCCTCTTCGAGCTTTCTATAAACTTAATACTGCTGCTTTCAGAAATCTGACTTTACTCCGAACAAAATGATTTCATTCTCCTTTTCAATTATTTCATATATTTGAACTGTCAATTGGTTATAAACAAAATAGGTTCAAGCCCTGTGGACAGGAGCTTTGGTGCTTTTGTTCAAACTTTGACAAATCATATCTCCGCAAGTATTGCTTTTTCAGAGTTGGGAAGTATATCAATGGATTATTATGATAGAACTGCATCATGAAGTAAATTCAATACAAATATTAGTTTATTTATCAAGATTGAATGAGCAATATTCAATGCTTTGATGCCTCAAAAATTATCATTAAAAATAATAAGGAAAAAATCATCGATATGTCTAGAGCAAGGCTGCGCATTCCTGATATTTGAGTATGAGTATAGGTAAAGGCTTACGAACAAATTATTTTAATAGTTCAAAATATATTAATGAAATACAACCCACTTTTCAAAATTTAATAGTTCATACCACTAACACATTCATTCTGTACTATGAACCTTAACTCAAGAAGAATTATTTGATAGACAAATGTAGGTCCATATTTCAGCATTTTTTTGCTAGCAACATCATGACAATACTGTATATAGGAACATGTCTCACTACTTAAGCAAGTAAAAGGTGATATTAACCTCAGTGGTCAACGAACAGTAATTTGTTTTGATGATTCCATTATGTTCTTCTTTCCTATTGCCTTCATAAACTACATCATTAAAATGATCCAATTCTAAATCTCCTGAAATTCAAGAATCGGATACTTGTTTTCCAGCAGCATGTATTTTTGAAAAATCATATCTCCGAAAGTATTTGCTTGTTAGATTTGAAAATGATATCAATGGATTTTTATCATAATTCGGCATCTCAAAAAATATTTAATTTAAAAGTTGTACTGTAAAAAAAAATTTTTTTCCGTTACTCCGGAACAATCAGGCCAATTTTGCCCAATAACGAACTTAACCGGCATATTTATCCCTCAAACCTACTCTGAACATTTCAACTGTCTAACTCATTCCGTTCGAGAGTTATCGTGTTAACGGCCAGCCGGACAGAATCGATTCTGGCCACGGATTCTTATCAGTGAGTCGAACCAAATCGTTTAATACCATTTTCATCAAAAAATTCGAAAATTACAGACTTTTGGGCAAATTGATATGCACTCTGTTCCGAGGAACAAGAGCTCCAACCAAAAACTATGACAGTAGTAGTTATAGTTTTGGGAGCAAATATGAAAATAAATCAGATGCTGGAGAATATAACCACTCTGGTTGATTTACAACAAAATATAACTACTCCATTAACTTGGATTATGATTATATTATTTTAGTTTAGTTCAGTGGAGTGACACTAAACATTGTCGCTTGTTAGAATCAGTCAAATACAGTTAAGGCGGGTTTATACAGCAAATAAGATATAATAAGAAACAATTTAAAATAAAATAAGAATTAAGGGTTAAAATGGTCGGTTTAAACCGAGTATCTAAAACAAAATAAAAAAAAAGAATGAACCAATTAAATCGAAGCTTTTTGACAATTTTATGCAACTTCTATGAATTTCACTCTTTGAGCATGCGCATTGTCATTTTCCAAACAAAATAACATAAAATAAGAAATATAGATGAGGTTTGGCCAACTTTAATTTTTATTCTTATTTCTTATTTTATCTTATTTCGTGTATAAACGCTCTCATAGAAATGTACATGTTAACTTTCTTATTTTATTTTAATTTATTTCTTATTTTATTTTATCTTATCTTATTTGCTGTATAAACCCGCCTTTACTATAGGGAATGTCACTGTACAGTCAAATCGACTGTAGTGCCATCATCGTCCACAGAGATAAGTAGATCTGACAATTCTAGTTCCGCAGTTCGGACAAAAACTCAAAGGGTATTATTACCAATTATTTTTGCGCTCTTGTTCCTCGGAACAGAGTGCTTATCAATTTTCCCAAATGTCTGTAATTTTCGATTTTTTGGCTGATAATGGTCTAAAACGATTTGGTTCGACTCACTGATCAAGAATACATGGTCGAAATCGATTCTGTCCGGCCCTCCGGCCGACCGTTAACACGATCACTCTCGAACGGAATGAACTAGAAAGTTGAAATTTTCAGAATAGGTTTGGGACATGAATATCTCGTTCGTTATTGGGCGAAATCGGTCAGATGGTTTTGCAGTAACGAAAATATTTTTTTTTACATTACAAATTTCAAAATAAGTTATTCTCAAGATGCAGTTTCACCATAGGAATCATTCATGTCATTTTTAACTCTAACGAACTAATACATTCGGAGATATGATTTTTCCAAATTTCAATAATAAATCGTACTTCTGTGTTTTCACAGAATATAATTATTCTATCTATAAATTATTATAATATGATCTGTGTTGATACATGTCAACTTATTTTCGTGAGACATGATATGTCAAATTTTGATATTTAATGCCCATGGTTAATCCATATGATGATGGGAATGGTAATGGTAAGTTAATTGAGTTCAGAATATCTCCAGTAAAAACAGAACTAAAATATTGGCTGAAGTTTCAAAGGATATAATATAATTTTCAGAGTGGATTTGAGGAAAAAATATATCGTTCATCATAGAATTGAGGAACGACTATCTCGGATGAGCTCGTTGGTAAAATTGGTCTATTGGTTTTGGATTAATAATTCTTGGCACTCTTGGTGAATTGTTCGAATTTAATTTCTGCTATTTTGCAACTATGGTCTGTAAAAAATGCCAATTCCTGTGCAGGGAAGTGTTATACCCCTATTACACTATGCCTTTTTCATGTCTATATTTGCGCCTATTTTCATGGCTATTTGTCGGTTGAATTTTCCCCCCAAATGAGTGGCACCATTACACCGCGCTTTTTTCGCGCTTGTTTCAGGCAATAATTTCAGAGCTGCAAACATTGAAGAAATTGAAATATTTACGTCAAGTTTTTGTTTTGTTTGTATATTTTTAAAACAATACCATAGTGTTTTAAGAATGTCTGAAGAAACGTCTAATATGCTACTACATAGAGTGCAAATTCACATACAGATAAAAGACACTGTAATTCCCGCAAGCTTTTCTCCACAAACGAAATTAATAATTATGTACTTTGCGATACTATAGGCTACTGGTGAAAACTTCCAAATCACTCGGGGATAGCCATCACAGATTATCTGGCCTTCGTAAGTTTAGTTAGTTTACGTCCTCAGAGTAATGAACATAAATTTATTATTGAAATTACAAAGGCTACGATTCAAAGGATAGAAAAAACTAGGTTAAGACGTCAAGAGAGATTGATAAATATTGTGTTGGTAGCCATGACATTTCAGCAAAAAGGCTTGAAATCCCCACGATTCAGGGGGAACAGATAGAACCAGTTCTATTTATTTTCAAGCTTGAAACAGTCTACAAAATAGTCCCGGGCGCATGCGTATTTCTTAAAAATTTCAGGCGCAGTCAGTCAGGCTGACAAATAGGCACGAAAAAGGCATAGTGCAATAAGGGTATTAATAATAAGCCTTTGCAGCGTATTTTGAAACGACATTGAATGTAATACGGAGGGAATTGCCTGGGTACTAAAACTGCGCTACGGGAGGTCGCCCACGATTCAATCGACGATTTCCAGATTTTATGACCCTCAAATATTCCATGAGCCCTTCGAATCAATCTCGTTGAATCGAAACAGCATTCGAATTTATGACGGGTTTTCCGAATGTCGGTCATATCAGGCGATGATGAATGTGTTTTACGGTAGGACGGTAGATGGTAGAATTAACATTTCGTTCAGAATGATCGGTATTAAGGGGTCAATCTTCCCATAATTATTCCAAGATTCATATTTATAATCATAAACTATATCGACTTATGTTATCACTCTTCCAGCACTAACTTTGTTATAACTGGCGAACTACTGTCAACAGAACATTGATTTTGAGAAATCAAAGCAAAGAAAACACTTCACTGAATTTCTACGATATAATACAGGGTGGGTTTTCAAAAACTTGCTATTGGCCTATCTCCGAAATTATAAGAGGTAACGTAAAACGGGGCTACATGAAAATATAGGGGCTAGTTTAAAATGAAAGCAACTGATTGAATTAGGCTTGTTTCACATGGATACGGTTCCATTCGGTTCGTTTCGTTTTCGGTTTCAATTCGGTCGCTGGCGACAAGTGTGAAACGGTGCTCCGGTTTATATTCGGTACCGAATAGAAACCATACAGCACCGAATACTGTCTCGACACGAATAGGTTTCTATCAGGTTTGGATTCGTGTCTAGGGAATACAGATCAACCGGGACGTTCCCACAAATACGGTTTAGTTTCTGTTTTAACCATAAAGTAATAAATATTTACATATGTTTTCCGTCTAGTTCTGTGGTTTTAACCTCAAATCGAGCAGATATCCTTCAATGTTTCCCGAATTTTCCAAATATAGAAATATAAACATACATATTTTCGGGATATTGTTGCTATCTCAGTATTCATGAGAAAATGATGGTTTACCAAATGTAGATCGACTGATTTCTGCTGTAAATCTGAACCAGTGCTGCGGGACAAAACTTCCGAAAAATATAAAGATCAATTAAAGACGTAGGATGCATACAAAGATGTATGTGTTCAATTTTGAATGGCTTTGATGAATCTGACGTCGCGGAATTGTGAGCCCGTGTCAGAAGATAACATAAAACTTAATATGAACCGTATATGTGTGAAAGGCCTTCATTCTTTTTCGGTTGAAACCGAAAACGAACCGAACCGAATGGAACCGTATGCATGTGAAACAAGCCTTAGCAGGTGCTGCCACTTAACGGTATATTTAGGAAACATAATTCAAAGTGAATCAATTAAAGCAGATCAACAAGTGTTATAACGTCGATTTTTGGTTGTTTCTAGTAAATAGTTCAGAGCGTGGAATTTCACAAAAGTGAAGTAAAAAATTGGTTCAAGCCCTGTGGACAGGAGCTTTGGCGCTCTTGTTGAAACTTTGACAAATCATATCTCCGAAAGTATTGGTGTCTTAGAGTTGGGAATGATCAATGGATTCTTATAATAAAACAAAATGTGTCTATTAAAAAGAATAACTTCGAATTTATGGGAGTTGGGAATGATATCAATGGATTGTCATGTAATTTGTTTTATTTTATGATGTAGTTCTATTATAAGAATCCATTGATATCATTACCAATTCTCAGAAACCAATACTTTCGGAGATATGATTCTTCACAGTTTGAACAAGAGCGCCAAAGATCCTGTCCACAGGGCGTTCCCACTTTTTGTGCCATATTTTCTGACACAGGTTGTCATTTTTTCCGATTTTCGTGGCATTCTCCACCTTAAAATAAAAATTCAAAGTTACCAAATTCAAATTGCGGTTAGCATTGAACGATTCAAAGTTAACTCATATTCATACGTTTCCCAAGTAGTTAAGAAATTAACAATTTCAACAAATATTTAATGTTTATGAATGAATATTTCAAAATTAAATTGGAGACGACCACATAAAAGCCTGCTCCAATTCGCCTTTTTATATTTAATTTTGAATTATTAGGAAGCAACCAACACCCGCTGAAAAACGCTCTTAGAAATGATGCGTTAAACGTTACAGTATATTTGACAGATGAGTAGTTCTCTTTAATGTGACAAAGTTCATATTGGTATGTTCCGTTTTAAACAGTATCTTGGACTTGCGTCAAACTCATACGTAAAAGTCATCTTGGACGCAAGCCCAAGATGACATGTGTGAACACAAATCATACGATAATTCATAGATCAAATAATTAGAGCATGATATAGAGATAGATAGAGAATGATATCAATGGATTCTTATGATAAATCTGCATCTTAAAAAAAAATAATTTGAAATTTGTAATGTAGAAAAATGTAGCAAAATCAAACTGATTCTGCCCAATGACGAACTTAGCCGAGATATTCATCTTCTAAAGCTACTCTGAAAATTTCAACTGCCTAGCTCATTCCGTTCGAGAGTTATCGTATTAACGGAGGACCGGCCGGACCGGCCGGACAGAATCGATTTTGACCACGGATTCTTGATCAGTGAGTCGAACCAAATTGTTTAAGACCATTTCCATAAAAAAATTCGAAAATTACAGACATTTTTGCAAATTGATAAGCACTCTGTTCTGAGGAACAAGGGCCACAAACGGTGATTTTTTTCTCTATGAATACTTCTCATTGCCTGGATATACTGAGAACTATTTGTACAGGCGATATATAGCATAACCGGACAACTATAATACGTGCTCAATTCACTGGCGTAGATTTGATTTTTCGATGTAATGCCTGGGGCTTCTGGAAATTGCTGAGCAAAATGTCGTTAGAAAGGTGGGAACTAAGCTGTACCGCAATTATACGGAGGAGGCTTTGAATTCCGCTGTGCAGAAGTATAATAGGGGTAATATAATTTGATACAACTCAGCTAGGAATACAGCATATCTTACATAATATAGAAAAATTTATAGAATACACTCATTGAACACTGGACATTGTACTGCAATGTCAATTTCTGATGAAAAAGCCATTGTAAAAGCAATATGTATATAGCTTCACAGTGAGGGTTTCGTTTCGAACATATAGTGACATAAAATATGTAGTTCAGAAATGTTTCAATAGAAGAGGACAGCAGGTGCCCATTTCTGTATAACAGACGTGATGAAGTTTTGTATGAAGCACTTTTTGAATCGCTTTAAAGACGAATTGGTGAAAAGAATATCACAGTCAATAAAAAATGTGTTCAAGCCCTGTGGACAGGAGCTTTCTGGCGCTCTAGTTCAAACAGACAAATTATATCTCCGAAAGTATTGGTTTCTCAGAGTTGGGAATTATATCAATGTATTCTTATGATAGAACTGCATCATAAATGAAATTAAATTCAAATAATACTTTATTTATCAAGATTAAATGTGCAATCTGAGAATGAGAACTGCACCATGGAAGAAATCAAATTAAAATAGCTGAAATGAATTTGACACCTCCTTATAGAACAGGATGAAATGTACGAGTATGAACACAGATCATATAATAAAGCTTAGATAGAATAATTATAGCATTCTGTGAAAACATAGAAGTACGTACGATTCATTATTGAAATTTAGAAAAATCATATATCCGAAAGTATTAGCTTGTTGGAGTTGAAAATGATATCGATGGATTTTAATGATGAAACTGCATCTTAAATAAAAATTACAGACATTTGGGCAAATTGATAAGCACTCAGTTCCGAGGAACTAGAGCGCCAAAAAGTCCGCCTTCCCTCGTTCCGAAACCGAAAACCCGACAGCGTAGATACCTACACCGGCTATCGGCCTCCTCGTACGATCTTGTCCATCTGCGGTATTAGAATAAAACGTCGGTACTTACCTGGGATATATATTCTTAATTTTCACTTTTCGACATAAAATCGCCACATGGGGGTTTATTTGACGGTTTTTTACCCTTGTCTCTCTAAGTCGATTTTGACGTTTCTCGAACCAACTATTAGCAAGAGACAATGTCATATCTCAGGAAAATAAGTTGACATTATGACAATTCATACATAGAATAATTATATAATTCTGTGAAAACGTAAAAATACGATTTTTTATTGAATTTTTGAAAAATCATATCTCCGAAAGTATTAACTTGTTAGAGTTAAAAATGATATCATTGGGTTCTTATGATAAAATTGCTTATTGGAATTTGTTTTATAAAAAAAATTGTTTTTTTTTGTTACTCCGAAACCATCTGTCCGATTTTGTCCAATAACGAACTTTGCCAAGATAATTATCTGCCAAACCTATTCTGGACGGCCGGACCGGCCGGACAGAATGAATTCCGACCACGGATTCTTGATCAGTGAGCCGAACCAAATCGTTTAAGACCATTTTCATCGAAAAAATCGAAAATTACAGACATTTGGGCAAATTGATAAGCACTCAGTTCCGAGGAACTAGAGCGCCAAAAAGTCTGGCGAAGATGTACCATACAACTATACATATGCCATATGCCAGCTTAGACAAGCACTCTTATTTTATGACCCTACAGTGAATGGTGTCCACTACCCTCTGGGTAGATCTCCGGCTCGTCCTATCTACTGAGCTTGAAACACTCATAATTCAATTCAAATTAGCCAACGTGAACACGCGAGCCAAAGAGTACTGACCACTCGAGTGCTTTTTTATATTTTTTCGAATACCTCTAACAAATCTGGCTATCTATACAATCTGGCTATTAGTTCTACCGTGGATCGAAATAAAAAAAAAATATGGTTACGGGACCCCCGTTGGGGACGCAATTGCTTACATCTATTCTCCAAATCCGAACGTGATTTAATATGGATCTTCCAAATACAGTTATTTCTAAATTGGCCCCAGGGCTAGGATTCAGACAATTCAATTCGGAAATAACTCAATTCGCTCGAAACTGACTTGTGGGTGCACAGAGATGCCTAGAAATTTCTCTTAAAACCTCACAATATCGACTCAGCACCAAATCCATGACAGCTAGACGCAAATCCCTCCCAACATAAGCCACACAACCCAAAACGAGCCACTTCTCATCTGCGCATGTGCAATCTACCTGCGGGCTGAAAGTCCCCTCAAAAACACACACCTCACACAAAACCTTGATTCTTTAACACAATTGGTTCAGGATATATCGCAGCTTCAATCCGCGAAGCTGCGATATCTCCTGAACATGCGCGGAAACTCCCAAGGGTATTCTATAAAGGAATAGCATCCTGCACCTCCAAACCACAATCCTCTAAGATGAAAACTCCAACATGAATCTCCAAATTAGCCCCAAGGACACGGTACGGACACTCCAACTCGCAAACAACGCTATTTCCCCAAAACTGATTTGTCCGTGCACAGAATTGCCATGAATATTCTCTCAAAACCTCACAATATTGGCTAAGTACCAGACCCATGACCGATAGTCCTAAACCACTCCAAACATAGCCCATACAACCCAAAAACAGTCACTTCACCTCTGCGCAATCCACTCGCAATTGAAAGTCCTCTCAAAATCGCAGACCTCACCACCTGACAAAACACTCCTACACTAGTGGTTCAGGAGATATCGCATCTTGAATCCACGCATGCGCAGACACCTTACCAGGGGATTCTATGGAGCAGGGTCTACTCAAAGTGGGGTACGCGAACCCCTAGGCCCTAGGGGTTCGCCATTCGACGACTGGAAACTTTAAAAGGGGTTCGTGGATTCGAAAGTAAGAGAAACCCTGCTATGGAGGAATAGCATCCTCCACCCCAAAACCCCAATCCTCTCAGAAGAAAACTGCAGCTAATAAAATATTACTCGCCTGCACTGACGTGAGGTCAGTACTCTTTGGCGCGCGTGTTCACGTTGGCTAATTTGAATTGAATTATGTGTGTTTCAAGCTCATTGGATAGAACGAGCCGGAGATCTACCCAGAGTGTAGTGGACACCAGTCTCTGTCGGGTCATAAATTAGGCACGAGCGCCAAAGCTGATTGACCCCACGTCAATGCTCTTTTAGCCAATCTGCAATTGGAAACTTTAAAAGGGGTTCGTGGAGCCAAAAGTTTGAGGAACCCTGCTATGCATCCTCCACCCCAAAACCCCAATCCTCTCAGAAGAAAACTGCAGCTAATAAAATAGTTCTCGTCTGCTTATGCGAATAACAAAAAATGAATGAAAAATTATATACGATTTACACTTATTTATTCAATATTGTGACGCGTTTCCTCGACACAGCGACTAGTATGATGTAGTCTGATGAAGTCACTGTGTCGACGAAACGCGTCACAATATTGAATAAATAAGTGTAAATCGTATATAATTTTTCATTGAGTTAATATGGATTTGCATAGTAAATTGCAAGTAAAAGCCACAAGCATTAAATTTAAAAAAAAACAAAAAATGCCCAAAAGAGGCACTTGCACCCCCAGTCTTTCACCGTTAAGACAAATTTTGAAAACCAATTTAAAATTCCACACATCTTTCACGCATTCATTCAATTGCCACGCTAGTTACTGGTCCATATTTTAATCAGCTGCCCTCGTAAATAACGCATTGATTCAGATAAACGCGCAAAAAAGTCGAAATTATGTTGACCAGATGTTATATACTCGTATTTCACGTAGGAATTCGAACTGCGAAATAATTTGTCCAGTTTGGAAGTTAAAATTATTAATGTTTTTCCTAAGGCTCCTAGTTGTCTGTTCTTAGTAAAATTCTGCACACCCCAAGAGATCATCATTGATCACCGAAGTGCCAAAAACTGAACTCAATCCGATATTTGGTTTCGGAATTTCAAGCAAAACATTCCGCTAATAGTTAAACATTTTTGAAATTTTTTCTACTCATGCTATCCCCAAGCAATTTTGCACAAGTGTTTTCGTCGGTACTTTGCATTCAACTCCCTTTAATTAAATTTAAAACAAAATTTCTTTTTATTTTCAAATATTTGACATTTTTTTTTAGTTTATAGCCATCTGATCAATACAAATTAGTTCAAGCACTGACGTGAAGTCAGGAACTTTTGCGCGTATGTTCTATTGTCCATTCTCCTGTATTGGACACTCTTAATCGAATTTACCATGGTGAATTCTATTATCCATTATCCTGTATTGGACACTCTCTTAATCGAATTTACCATGGAAAATTCGATTTAGAGTGTCCAATACAGGAGAACGGACAATAGAATTCACCATGGTGAATTCGATTATGAGTGTCCAATACAGGAGAATTGAACATACGCGCAAAAGCTCCTGACTTCACGTCAGTGCTTGAACCAATTTTTTTTTCGTAACATATTGAAAATTTACGGTTCTCACGAAATTCTACTCGCCTTTATGTCGATATTCTATAACTAGTTACCAAGCTTTAATTCAAACCAGTCTATATTTTTTGAGTTATCGAGGAAATAATATTCCTGGTGGGTATAACTCCGAAACCGATAGACCGATTATGCCCAAAAACGGACTTAACTCTCCAACTTACCATGAAAATCGATGACCACCAGGTTCATTAGCAATTTAATCTCCAATTCCCACAAACAAGCAACGAGCTTCTACCAGGTGATTATTCTGAACTTCAGATGTTCGAAGACTGCTACAGGACCCTTGTTTATGTAGGGCTATCATCTTCCATAGATACATGCTTCACTATGTATTATGAATCGACCTGAAAATCTATATCATATGTTGATATGACATCATGACATTCATGATTCTGAAGGTTCTCGCAATTTATCAGCGATGCGATGTCGGACTACTGCTATTACTATTATAAATTTGTTTTCAATGATATTTTTTAAATTTTCTAGTAATACGATCTTCACGATATTTTGTAAACATTTTTGCGTCGACATTCTAGAACTAATTACCATGTTTGAATTGAATCGGCATCGTATTTTTTGGGTTATTGAAGAAATAATAACCAAAATTCAGATTGATATAACTCCGAAACCGTTTGGACAATTATGCTAATTGATGAAATAAAATGTCGCATTCAGATGCGCAATCACCCTTAAAACTTGCAAGTCGCTATTTCTTTCCGTTCTCAACGTATCGTGAGATACATAATATTTTTTCGGATTTTTGTTTTGAATTTGCTAGTGGTACAGTCCTCACAAAATTTTACACACGTCTTCATGTCGATATTCTACAAGTAGTTAGCCAGATTCAATTCGATCGAATCTATATTTTTTGAGTTATCGAGGAAAAAATATTCTAGATGGGTATAACTCCGAAATCGTTGGGCCGATTATGGTGAACAGCGAACTTAACTCTGCCATTCAGACGCGCAACTTAACCTGAAAATTGCAAGTCCCGATCTCCTTTCGTTAAAGAGTTATCGAGGTAACGGTCAAGCATCCAGCTACTGAATTCCCCCAAGGCTGCTCGGATCTCCAACAGTATAGATCCGATCGTGTTCAAACTTGGAACTTAGTAATGAAGTTAGGTTTTGAAGGCTATCGCAAAATTTCAGCCATATCCGATGAATAGTTTCTGATATATAGATGTTTTTTCAATGATTTTTTAAAAAAATTCTAGTGATACGATCCTCACAAAATTCCGCAAACATTTTTGCGCTGGTATTTTACATCTAATATCCACATTTGAATTGGATCGATTTTGTATTTTCCGAGTTATTGAGGAAATAACAGAACAACAAAATTTCAGATGGATGTAACTCCAAAACCGTTTGGCCGATTATAATCATAAAAAAGCTCAAATGTCACATTCAGATTTTCAACCTAACCTGGAAATTTCAAGTCGCTATCTGTTTCCGTTCTCAGGTTATCGTGACATAAAAAATATTTTTTAATAATTTTTTTTTAATTTTCTATTGATACGATTCTCACAAAATTTCACGAATGTGCTCAGGTTTGTATTCTACAACTACTCACCAAGTTTCAATTCGATCGGATTAATATTGGTTGAAAACAAAATTATTACTGGGAAACCATTGAGCCGATTATGCCCATTAACGAACTTGTCCGTCGTATTGGGATGCGCCACCTATCCTGAAAATGTCAAGTTCCTAGCTCTTTCCGTCCTCAAGTTATCGTGGCAACGGCCGGCCGGCCGGACAGAATCAAGTTTGACCGCGAATTCTTCATCGGGGAGTCGAACCTAATCGTTTGATACCATTTTCAGCAAAAAATTCGAAAATTACAGACATTTGGGCAAAATGATATCGCTATGTTCCCAAGAACGTACGCGCAAAAAATTCGAATCGTCTGACACCATTTTTGGAAAAAAATTCGAAAAACTAAGAAGATTGGTTTCATCCATATATCCATCCGTTTATGTGGAAGAAAAGGGGATACACAAATATATCCATTACATCCCAAAACTCGGCAACAAAATTTGCAATTCATTGACGAAAAGGAAAATGAACACCATCTGTACAAATAAGAATTTTTTGACCAATAAAAAGATTATCTTGACATTGGGGAAAAACGGTATTGAAATTATTTAAATTAAATTTAAATTATATTGCAATGTATGCCCTGAATTCTACGTCAGACTCGATGTTCCATAAGTGTTAGTGATAGATCAACAAAGAATATTCATACCAATAATGAAAAAAAATGCCGTTGTTAATAAATCATCAAGTTCGGAGCATCCCGCCAATATGCTATTGAAATGGGTTGGTATAATTAATATACTTATGCATAGAACTAAGCTGAGTCGTGATAAGCCTCCCATAGCTGGCCTAAGCGGATATATACAGGGTGTTTCACGAATGATTGTACAGGCTTTCAGTGACGATGCAGGACATTTTGGTAAGTCTAATTCAGTGTTCGAAATATGTCCAAACTATATTCGTTTAAGAGATACAGGATGTTTCATAAATTTTACCAAAAACTTCCAATCGGCATAACTCTTGAAAGGTTTCTTTCTGGGTTTTCTCTCCCAAACTCTGAAAAAATATCTATAAATTAAAATTCTCGAATCTCAGAATAACAATCAACAAAATAATTCTGAAAATTTTTCGTTAAGCGTCTGAAGAAGGAGTCTGATATAGACTCCGAAACGTTACGATATAGTTGTTTATTCGTTGATGTTGGTTCGTTGTTATTTGTTAGGCAACATTGTTCGATTGATATCGTGTGTTTCTTACTTTATAGATATTTTTCAGAGCTTGGGAGAGAAAACCCAGAAAGAAACCATTCAATGATGAATATACCTCCCACAATATCCTTTAATGATTACTTATAACGCTTGAAAGCCTGCATGGATTTCCATGAACATTTCATGGATTGAGTATAGGCCCATACCTAATATTCGCTCATGACTTGTTTTTAGCGCAGGTTCGGACTAAGAAAATTATTTTCTTTATTCCACATCTTGTAAATCACCCTGAACATCTAATTTTCAAGAAGTAAAATTTTTCTCCGAATCTACAATAAATACTCTTTCCAACAAGCCTCTTGAAAATAATGGCGGACTCCGCATCAATATTATATGAATCATTGAATATTTGGAATTTCCAATTTATAAAATACACAGACCTATGAATCTCCGAATGATGCGTTAATTCATATTGAATTTATTGGAATTTTCATGAGCATCACTTAATAAGAGTGCTGCATCGTATTCCATCCAATACATGAATTTAGGAGTTCCGCATTTGATTACCTATATACCTGAAAATAGAAATGATAGAAATACTCATTATTCATATTTGAAAATTCCTTCTCATTTTATTATTATTATTTATTTATTATTTATTATTATTATTATTTCATTATTCATTTTATGTGTGAAACAACCGAAAGCTCGAAATAAATATGGATAGAAGTGTGAAGGAATAGTTGCGTGTGTTTTGGTTGCTTCGACCGATATTTTACAACTAAGACTCGAAATGACATTGAACATTTAATTGGACTATTATAAAATGGACTTAAGAATAAAAAAAAATTTCTCAAGCCCTGTGGACAGGAGCTTTCTGGCATTCTTGTTCAAATAGACAAATTATATCTCCGAAAGTATTGGTTTCTCAGCGTTGGGAATTATATCAATGTATTCTTATGATATAACTGCATCATAAAGGAAATTCAATTCAAATAATAGTTTGTTTATCAAGATTGAATGAGCAATCTGATAATGAGAACTGCACCATGGAAGAAATCAAATTAAAATAGCTGAAATGAATTTGACTCTCTCTTATAGAACAGGATGACATGTACGAGTATGAACACAGATCATATTATAAATCATAGATAGAATAATTATAGCATTCTGTGGAAACATAGAAGTACGATTCATTATTGAAATTCGAAAAATCATATCTCCGAAAGTATTAGCTTGTTAGAGTTGAAAATGATATCAATGGATTTTTATGGCAAGACTGCATCTTAAAAAAAATTGAATTTGAAATTTGTTAGTTAAACAAAAATTTTTTTTCGTTACTCCGAAACCATCTGACCTATTTTGCCCAATGTTACTCATCTCCCTAGCCTACTCTGAAAATTTCAACTGCCTAGCTCATTCCGTTCGATAGTTATTATAGGAAAAAAAATTTCGAAAATTTTTTTGACACTTTGCGGTAACCTGATCAATACAAAACTTCACATGCGTATAATGGTCATGATTCTACAATTTGATGCTAAATTTCAGATAGATCGAGTAATCGGTTTCGGAAATATTCATAAAAAATATTTTTACTAAAAACGGCCATAACTCCGAAACCGCTGGATGGATTTTGCGCATTAACGAACTCCTCTGAGATATTTACGGTCCAAACCCACCTTGCAAATTTCAATCCTCCAACTCCTTTCGTTCGAGAGTTATCGTGTTAAGAGCCGGCCGGCCAGACAGAATCGATTTCGGATTCTTGATCAGTGAGTCGAACCAAATCGTTTGAGGCCATTTACAGCCAAAAATTCGAAAATTACAGACATTTGGGCAAATTGCGAAGACTCTATTCCGAGGAACAAGAAGCCAAAAATGAAAAATGTATATCTTATAAACATTAAACTAAAAACAAACGGCAAAAAATGGGAATAAAATCATATCTTTGTTTTCTATAATACCCCCTCTTTCTTCTAAACATTTTCTAGCTCTTGTGATCAAATGCGCTGGACGATTTCGTATCTCTTCACATACAGCTTGAATACGATTAATCAGTTGCTCCCTATTCACGATTTTTTGGAGTAAACTTTATTTTTCAATTGCCCCCAGAGGAAATAATCCAAGCATGTAAGATCTGGGGATATTGCATAATCCTAATTATGTAAGTTTGTTTAAGAGAGTATTCATTTTAGATTCAAAGAAAAGTTTCACTTCTTCAAAATTAGATGTACAGGGTGTTTTACAAGATGTGGAATAAAGAAAATAATTTTCTCAGTCCGGACCTGTGATATCAACAAGTCATTATGAGCGAATATTAGGCATAGGCCTTTACTCATTCCCTGAAATTTTTAACAATATCCATGCAGGCGCTCAAGAGTTATGCCGATTGAAAATTGTTGATAAAATACATAAAACATCCTGTATCTCTTAAACAATCACAGTTAGGAGATATTTCGAACACTGATTTATACTCACCAAAATGTCCTGCATCGTCACTAAAAGCCTGTACAATCATTCGTGAAAAACCCTGTATAAACTATCACGCCACCTATGAGAAAAAACATGGAGTTCTGCCTTCTCGACAAATCAATGAAATATCCCGAGTGTTAATTTCTTTTCTGAACTGTATGCATAAGTAAAGGGTGTTTTTTTAGAGGTATAGAACTTTAAATTGCAATAAAACAACGATGGATTCCATTGACATGAATTTTATTTTTTCCGAAAGATAATCTTGTGGCATTACATTTTAAATATGATTTCTGGCAAATGATCGCCACGGCTGGCTCGGATGTAGTCTAATCTGGACGTCCAATTTTCGATGACTTTTTCCAACATTTCTGGCCGTATATCGGCAATAACACGGCGAATGTTGTCTTCCAAATGGTCAAGCGTTTGTGGCTTATCCGCATAGAGCAATGACTTTACATAGCCCCACAGAAAGTAGTCTAGCGGTGTAAGATCACAAGATCTTGGAGGCCAATTCACAGGTCCAAAACGTGAAATTAGGCGGTCACCAAACGTATCTTTCAATAAATCGATTGTGGCACGAGCTGTGTGACATGATGCGCCGTCTTGTTGGAACCACAGATCCTGGACATCATGGTTGTTCAATTGAGGAATGAAAAAGTGAGTAATCATGGCTCTATACCGATCACCATTGACTGTAACGTTCTGGCCATCATCGTTTTTGAAGAAGTACGGACCAATGATTCCACCAGTCCATAAAGCGTACCAAACAGTCAGTTTTTCTGGATGTAACGGTGTTTCGACATACACTTCAGGATTAGCTTCACTCCAAATGCGGCAGTTTTGTTTGTTGATGTAGCCATTCAACCAGAAGTGCGCTTCATCGCTAAACAAAATTCGCTTATGAAAATCGGGAACAACGGCAATTTTGTTTTGGGCTCATTCGACGAATCTACGCCTTTCTTGATGATCGTTTGACTTCAATTCTTGCACGAGTTGAATTTTGTAAGCACGCAAACCAAGATCCTTCCGCAAAATCGTCCATAAAATGGATGGACACAGATCCAATTCCTGTGCTCGACGGCGGATAGACTCATTCGGGTCTTCCTCAATGCTACGCTCTACAGCAGCAATAGCTTTTTCTGTACGGCGTCTCTGGATGCGAGTTATCAATAAGAGTTAACGTGATGTGAAAACGTTTCATGGTTCATCGAATTAACTGCTCTGACGGACGATTTTGTCGACGATAAAATGGACGTAGTGCGCGATACGTATTCCGCACACAATCATTATTTTCGAAATAAAATTGCACTATTCGCACGCGTTGTTCAGGCGTGAGTCTATTCATGATGAATTGCCAAACCAAACTAATAAATCAATTGACAGCTGTTAAATCGGTCGCCATCTTGAACAGTAATGCCAACATAAAGTTCTATACCTCGAAAAAAACCAACCATTATATTAGTTATACGAACCCATTTCGAGACTCTCTGGGCTTGTTAAAATATCCATACTAGTAGAGGAAGTATGGGAGTTCTGGAGTTTTCGAGTGGTGGGTGGTGTGAGATCGTAGAATCGGAATTTATCGTAGGATGACGTAATAGTGATATAAGATGACGTAATCCTTAATAAAATATTTCAAAGATGGCGGAATGTGGGGGGCGAGTTCACGTGTTCGAGGGGTGTGTGACAAATTTTCGACCAAAGACACAATCCTCAATAAAATATTTCAAAGATGGCGTAATGTGGAACGTATCAAGATAACGTATGACTAATATTTATCCATTAGGATTTCTAGCTTTTGAATGGAATTTGAATATTGAACTTCCGCTTGACCTATATCTATATATAGTTCTTTCTCAATAGTTTAGATTTTAGAGTCTAGATGATTGGAAGCTGGGCAGAGGACAATTCATTGTCGTATCAGATTTATAGCTTTTGAACTTCCGCTTGACCTAATATAAATTTATCTGGTACCCTTGTTATCTTGAATTCATCCATGATTCCTTCATAATGAGAAAGCTACACAGCACAGATATCTCCTGTCTGTTCAAAACTGCAATGTAACAGACAGGATCTCTTAACATATAGGTGTTTTTCTTACAGAAATATAAATTAAAAAGCAGTCTGCATCAATCGTTTATAATTTGCATAGAAAAATGCACAAAAAATATATGTATATAGGAATGAATTGGTCATTTTCATAAGATTGACACAAATATATATCTTTGGAAACAAATATTATTATTTGAATAGAAAAACGTACAAAATAATCATCATTTTACAATATACAGAGTGAGTCTTTGACCTCTGCATTAATTTTAACCAAAGATTCCTCTCATCAAATGAAAAACTTTTTTCATTTACCATTTTTCCAGATTCGGCTCAGGTAAAGAGTTACAAGCGTTTAAAGATTTCACAATGTGCTAATACACTCCCGCATATAAATTATCTATGACATTGTTGGCAGACGAGAATAAGGCATGGTAACGTGGTTTACAGCTTGATTCAGGATTCCAACGCTCAGGGACGGATCCATAAAAGTAGTGAAATTTCTGGAGTTTTCCATTTTAAAACATTCAATGAAGAATATCTCGAAAACGGTGCGTTTAAGGAGAAATGATGAAGAATAATATAATGTTCTAAAACGATGGAATATTCTTGAAATGACCCAAGAAAAGCTTTATATGCTTTCTTTATGCTAATTTCGTTTAGTTTTATGAATCCACGAGTCCATAGCTAGAAAACCAGTAGAAGTGGAAAATAACTAATATTTGGAAAATATGTATCATAGTTATAGGAAACTTTACGCCAACATTCATTTAATTCGAAAAAAGGATGTCAAAGGTACAAAATAAAAACTGATTTTTTTTCAAAATTTCAACAGCCTGTATCTTTTTACCTAAGCTGAATTTGGAAAAATGTTGAATGAAAAAAGTGTTTCATTTGATGAGGGGCATCTTTGGTTAAAATTAATGCAGTGGTCAAAGACTTACCCTGTATATGGAAAGAAAAAAAATCATCATTTTTATAAGCTTGATACAATATAATTTTTTTCATTTTTTTATAAGCATATTATTAAGGAGGAGACGAATCTCTATTTAATAAATCACTATGCATAAAATCAAATCTATCACAAATGAATCGTAATAATGGGTATTTATAAATATTTCCAAGATCAATTGTCATGGTTACTTAACACAAAGCTTGATATTTGTTGTATGCAATTTTGTCATATATTTTTTGAAGTTTTATTCTTTTGAGAGGAGACATTGACTCGTTATTTCCGTGATCGATGTCGATCAAAATATTTGAGGAAACATGTAGCCCTTTTTTTAAGATCTGACTATTTAATACAATATCAAGTAAACAATTAAAGTTTATCTAAGGACTATCGGTTTTCACAGGAAAAACTCTTATTATACTAATAACAAGGTTTGATTTAACGCTTTTACAGCAACGTAGAAAAAAATAGCTTTGACTCTCCCACTCATCCTTATTATCTCCTCTGATAAATATAATATAATCCATTAATTGATTTGATTGAATGAATTAGTAATTCCCATTAGGTAGGAATTGAAATTTCCTGCAATTATCCATGAAGATGTTGGTAATTTAATTGCTTCTTCGAATTCTTTGAACCTTTTTCCAAGTTCCGGTCTATATGAAAAACTATCTCTAACTGTTCCTTCAGCAATTTTCGATATGAATGGTAATAAAAAATTTATCTGATTAAAAAAAATAAAAAATTATTGTATAGTGTAATGACCCCACGGTAATGTATAATGACTATTCGGAACTGTAAGACGTTTATCATCTTTATTACATACAGCAATTTTTTCTTGTTCTATTGAAAAGTCATCATGGCATTTTGAAATGTTTAACGGATTTATTTGTAGAATTCAATATGCATATTGAAAAATCATCGAATGATAAGCTTTTTACAACATTTTTTTTAATTCCCTTGATGTTTTTGATCTCATTCGAATCAACGCGGAAGGAATACATTTTTGATCCTAAACCAACAAAATCGGTTATTATCAATCCTTTGTTCTCATCTTTCATCAATCCTAACACCTTCTTATTAACCTGACAAATTCCATAGGGTTTATCCTTAGGGTAATCAGAGGTATCGAAATGAGTATAACAATCACGTTTGATGCGTTCATATGGTTCTTGATTACATATTTCATTTGTTAAAGTACCAGTATCAACATAATTTAATTTACTATCGGCAAAATTAGGTAGAAAATAATCATAGTGAAACTCATATAAACAAACTAGAGCGGTCGTTCCTACATATATTGGTTTATCGAAAATCAACATTTTTTCTGCATTTCTATTACAACCAAATCTTCATCTAATATCATTCTACGTTTGAAACTAGCACTCCGATTAGATTTTTTGCACCGAACCTACCATTCCACTTATTTACTAGTCTTACAATACGATGTTTTCTAAAATTTTCAATTGTTTTCCCAAATACAGCATTATGCATTAGTTTGAATAGGTTTTTTTTTCAAATTCATTTGGATTGCTTGTTTCAAACATGTATTTATATTAATGTAAATTTCGAGCCACGCAGATTGTTTGAACTTGAGAACTTTTTTGAGCACAAGACCGTGTCTAAGAGCTTGCTTCAAGTTTCGACAGAGAAGGATGTAATTTTTCTTTGGGAAGAAAGTAGTTAATAATTTGGGTTGCTTTGAACCAGGAGGAATTCGCGTTTCAGTACAAAATGGTAGATCTTTATGAAGATCATGGGTATGTTCAAGATATTCTCAATCAACCTCCAGGATATAACCTACAGAAGAATCATCTGGTATCTGTGTAATATTGATGTTTATATCAACCCATTCAAACCTACCATATGGTAAAAATTGACTCATAGCCCAACCATATAAGTTGTTCACATCCAAATACAGCAGATATTTTTCTATTTCATCTTTTTTGAATTTCGATACCATATATTTACTATTCGCGTGATATAATCTATTAGAACACTGACTAATACCACCCCTGATTCCATTTTCTTGGAAGAGCAATATATCAACATCTTCGATGATTTCTAAATTTAAATTTGTGATCTTCAACATACAATCCCACGTGTATCCTGGCAAAGTGTAGTAATGAAAAGGCTCATATTCTTTGATGCAACTATCTCTAAATTGTTCAAAAACATCATTATATCAGTTTTGAGATACATATTCATATAATCCTTTATAGTTTGACATTTAAATGTAAACCAAACTTGTTGAGCATGGTCGTCCCATATCTATGTTGTATGTAAGAAAATTAATAGTGCTTACTTCGTAATAAATAGGCTCAAACATTATATGCCTCGTAGTTTTCTTATTCACATCTATTATGATCTTGTTTACAGTCATCTGGTATAACATCTTACTTTGGGGAGACAGCGTTTCTGTTTCAAGAGCCTTCGTTGTACAAAATAGAATAATGAGATCAATTTTCAATTTAACACCAGGTTCATCATGCAAACCAATATTTCTGTCCAATAAAATATTACCACTGCCTTGTATCTATATTTTGAAATGTCTTGTTCATGCTAAAGAGAATGTAACTACATAATTGGAAATCAGTTTCAAGTAATCACGAATATGTAACCAGGAATTCTCAAATCCTTCGTGTGCCGAAACATAGAACACATATATCAGAGCATTAAACTATATAATCATCTGCCATCCTGTGTGAAATCTCTGAATATATAGTCCGTTTAAGAGATGGTGCCTATGGAAAAACGAAATTCAGTTGGCAACGATCTAGTTATATTTCAAGTCACATAATTTAGGTTGTTCGCATCGAAAATTACCATAAGCTGATGAGCTATTATTTATTATTTATTTCTTGACAATCTGGATATAAGGAAAATCTAACCATTTGGGATATTTTTTGCATGTTTGTTTATAATTAATCGTGCTGAGTTTGAATATTTCCGCAGCCTTGTGCTATTAAAAAAGTCTGGAATTCATTACGATAGATACCTCTCGCCCAACAAAAAAGGGAACGCGAAGCAGTATATATATGTTACTGTGAATTCTTTAGGAACTCTGCAGATATTAATTAGATATAGTCTCCATATAAAATTATTTTCAATAATTGATTTATTTTCAACATTATGATACTAAAGGCGGTACTAAGCCAAACCTATAAACACAAATGGTGAAACGATCTAGAATAGTATATTCTAAAACAAGTTGCAGAATGGGCTCTTATTCAAACACGAATGCGAAATTCGAAAACTCGCACTTTCGTCGCTCGTTTTTGAACGCATGAGTGGTGGAATTGCCTTCTGCAACGAGTATTAGACGATATTTTCTCTATTTCAGGCAAGTTTTGTAAAATACTGTTGAAATTTGATGAATAATTCGGATTATACATCCTAATGGCTTTTGTATTAAATCTTGGCAGTTGGTGTGACTATTACGAAAGTTGACAGATTATGTAATTTGAATTTGAATCGTTCATAGGGCATGTAGATCAGATTTTAAACAGTTTCCTAATAGCATGAATGATTCAAAACTAACAAGAAGGAAATATCTAGTATCTTATTGTTTGATGGAAATAAAACTTTTACTCTCAGCAATTATTTCACTTTATCCAGATTATATTATTGTCAATTGACGTGTGTTGAAATTTGATAGGATTGAATGTCAGTGCTGACTACCACAAAACGAAAATTACTTATAACTAGAAACAATACGGAAATGAGTTCATTCCAGCACTGTTTTTAGTGCTGTAATTAACTCATTACGATACTGAAATAGAGAAAGATATGACTCCACTCCTATGGTATGATATCATTATTCCGATATCGATTTTCAAGTAAGGAATAATCGTCTGTCTGTTGATATCGACATTATAATCTTTAAGCGTTTGTTCGCCAGGAGCAGCGTGTTATCGTTTTGCCCAGATATCTTTATTTTTGGAATGGTCTCATACGATTGGGTTCGATTCACAGATGAATATTCCAGTGTGGAATCCAGTTCTGCACGATAACTCTCGAAAGAAATGAGATGAAGAGTTAAAAATTGCGGGGTAGGTTTTGAGCAAAAAATTCTTATCTATTAGCGGAATATTTTGCTTGAAATTCCGGAACCAAATATCGGGTTGAGTTCAATTTTGGCACTCTTTGGCCAAATTTCACTGAGAACAGACCACTAGGATTCTAAAAAAGATGTTTAACTTGACTATGAAAGAAAAAGTCTAAAAAGGTTTGACGTGGGGTCAATCTGCTTTGGCACGCGTTCTATGATTATGATTATACTGACCCTCCTAGGTATTCCCCAAGCAGATCCCTTAGAACCTCCTAGGATATTGTGCGACTAAGGAGAGTCAGATCCGTTCTTTGTCGACTTTGTAACTCTATCCTTACGCCAGCCTTAACACAGCAATGTTAATTTATGACCCGACGCTGAGTGATTTTCACTACCTTCTGAGTAAATCTTCGGATCGCTCAATCCACTGAGCTTGAAACACTCATCATTCAATTCAAATCAGCCGACGTGAACGTACGCGCCAAGGAATACTGACTTCACGTGAGTACTTTTTCATATTTTTTACTGTAGCCTTACGCAAATCATTGTTAATATTTAAAAGCGAATGGTGGCCACTACCGTCTGACTAGATCTCCGGTTCGCTGTATCCGCTGAGCTTGAAGCACTCATCATTCAATTCGAGTTGGTCAACGTTTTAAAATTTCAGCCATACTGATATATTTTATGTATATTCCGAAATGTGAGCGAAGTGAGAAAAATCACAGAAGTTTGTTCCGAAATTGGTTCATCTCAGCAATTTCCCAGAAGATTCTTATATTTCGATACAGAACATACGTTCTCTCAGATCTCTTACTTCGTGATCGGAAGCGAAATATAAGAATCTTCTAGGAAATTGGCGAGAGAAAAAAAATGTCGGAACAAGTTTCTGAAATTTTGCTCACTTCGCTCACATTTCGGAATACACATTTAGAGTTACATCTTTCTTGGCGCGCTGTTCTATGAACAACGCTCGAACGCAACGAGTTAGAGAGTTGAAATTTGCAGAGTAGGTTTGAAGTCCAAAAGCGCTAGCTATGTTCGTTAATGGGTTAAATCCACGGAGTGGTTTAAGTATTATAGCCATTTGATATTTTGTTTTACCAATAACTCGAAAAATACTAATCTGATCGAATCAAAGCACAGTAATTAGTTAAAAAATACCGACAAGAACACTCACGCAGAATTTTGTGAGCATCGCATGGCTGCAAAATTTAAAAAGTGGGAAAGCCCTGTGGACGTGAGCTTTGGTGCTCTTGTTCAAACTTTGACAAATCATATCTCCGAAAGTATTGGTTTCTCAGTATTGGGAATGACATCAAATGGATTCTTTTGATAGAACTGCATCACAAAATGAATTATATTGAATACCATTGATATCATTCCCAACTCTAAGAAACCAATAGTTTCAGAGATATGATTTGTCAAAGTTTGTACAAGAGCTCCAAATCTCCTGTCCACAGGGCTTTCCCACTTTTTCAATTTGGCTTCTGTACGTCAATTTTCAAGAATTTTCATTACTAAATTCAAAATGTAGGTCTATGACTCACCCGATGTTGGATTTACATACCTACATCATCAAATTATAATAAGAGTATTCTATGAAATCATATAGAATTGAGACTAACTATTAAAATTATTAAAAATCATCATCACCGAAAGTATTAGTTTGTTAGAGTTAAGAATTATATCAATGGATTCTTATGATGGAATTACAATTTAAAATAATTGAGTTTGAAATTTGTAATGTAAAAAAAATGTTTTTGTTATTATTATTTATCTCCCAAACCTACTCTGAAAAATTCAATTGTCTAGCTCATTCCGTTCGAGAGTTATCGTGTCAAAGGACGGACGACCGGACAGAATCGATTTTGACCACGGATTCTTGATCAGTGAGTCGACCAAATCGTTTATGTTTGAGACCATTTTCAGCCAAAAATTCGAAAATTACAGACATTTGGTCAAATTGATTAGCACTCTGTTCTGAGGACCAAGACGGCCAAAAAATTCTGTATCTCAGAAACTATCCGTCAGATATCGTTGAAATTCTAAGAGATCCTTCAAAACCTTATTGTACAGAAAAGTTCTAGATTCTAGAGAGAGATATTTATTAATGAATTGCAAAATACATATTGCATTCACAGGTCTGATAAAAGTTAACATAAATAACACAAATAGTAATAGTAGAAGTATTAAAACAAAAATAGGTCTGAAATGTTGAGCCAACATGAAAAAATTATTAAAAAGCATACACTGAAACAAAATTAAACAGGCAATATATGGAAATTCCGGCGGTTTCAGATCATAGAAATCTATTCAAAATCAGTCTCTGAAATTACAATGTTAGTGAACTCTTCCACATAATAGAAGGTTCTAGATAGTAGGAATTTTAGCATTTTCTTCCTAAATTTCTTAACCGATAGACTTCTCGCCCCCACAGGAAGTTTTTTACATAACGTGGCAGCGCAGAAGTCAGGACATAGCTGGTATCTACTAAGTCTCACAGAGTCCTTTCTAATGGTAATATTATTTCTGGTGTCATGTTCGTGAATGTCTGACTGCGTTATATAGTTCTTGAACTGCGCATGAATATACGCCGGGCACTCCAAAATAAGCAGTGAAGGAAAGGTGAGCAATCCAAGATCTTTGAAGACATGCTTACAGCAGTCGCGATACCCCAAAAGGCCCAAAACTTTGACCGCTCGTCTCTGGAGTCCAAAAATTATCCCAGCATGAACGCAGTTACCCCATACTAGTACTCCGTACCTAAGATGCGCTTCCACCAGAGCAAAATACGCGGACCTCAGTACCTTAGTGGACAAAGAGCTGGAAAGAACTCGTAGCGCAAATATATTGCTACTCAGTCTGGAAGCCAGTTGATCGAAATGATCTGTCCATGTGAGTGACGCATCAATGAACACACCCAGAAATCTAATAGAGGAATTCATATTGGATTGGATATTAGAATTTCTGACGCTAAAAGTGAGTTCCTGGGTTTTCTCCTCATTCACGCAGAGTTCATTGGACAGAAACCAATCGGCAGCCCTCAATCGCGCTGCCCCCGACATGTCAGCCAGGGAGCCCAGGTCTGATGACTCGACAGTCAGGGTGGTGTCGTCAACAAAGATAATTGATTCACATTTGCTTGAAAGTCGGGAAAATCATTAATGTCAATGATAACTGCACCACTCCCGTCCTGACGGACCTCAAAGTTGATGGAACACCATCCAAGACCACCACTTGGGATCTTTCACTCAAGAAAGAGCGGATCAGGTTCATTCCTACCTCATCGAAGCCATATTTTTTCAGCTTGTATAAGAGCATATCGCAGGGTACACAGTCAAAGGCCTTCGTCAAATCAATAAATGTAGCTTGGCAGAATTTTCTATTTTCGAAATATTGTAGGGCTATTGATCAGCTGGAGTATGGCGTCTGTGGTATGTTTGCCTTTTATTTCTGAAACCGAACTGACATGCGGCTAATAGGCCAGTACTTTCAAAACAATCGATTATCTCGTCCGATATAACTCTCTCAAGGATTTAGGAGAATATTGTATATTTCACTAGTGAAATTCGGCGGTAGTTATCAAGATTACTTTTATTGCCTTTTTGCGCGTATGTTCTGGGGAACATCGCGTTATCATTTTGCCCAAATGTCTGTAAATTTCGAATTTTTTGACGAAAATGGTCTCAAACGATTAAGTTCGACTCCCCAATGAAGAATTCGATGTCAAATTTGATTCTGTCCGGCCGGCCGTCCGGCCGTCCGGCCGGCCGTTGCCACGATAACTTGAGAACGAAAAGAGCTAGCGACTTGAAATTTTCAGGGTGGGTGGTGCATCTCAATACGACGGACAAGTTCGTTAATGGGCATAATCAGCCTAGTGGTTTCCGAGTAATAATTTTGTTTTCAACCAATATAAATCCGATCGAATTGAAACTTGGTGAGTAGTTGTAGAATATAAACCTAAGCACGTTTGTGGAATTTTGTGCGAATCGTATAGCTAGAAAATTATTAAAAAATTATTGAAAAATATTTTTGTTGTCACGATAACTTGAGAACGGAAAGAGATAGCGGCTTCAAGTTTTCAGGTTAGGATGTGCACTAGAACGCGACATTTCAGTTTGATCATGAGCATAATCGGTCAAACAATTTTAGAGTTATAACCATCTGAAATTTTCTGAAATTTGGTGGTTTTTTGTACCTCATTAACTCGAAAAATACTGAACCGATTGAATTCAAACATGGTTATTAGTTGTAGAATGCCAACGCGGAAATGTTTGCAAAATTTGGTGGGGGTAGCATTTGTAGAAAATTTTTAATAAATCATTGAAAATAAAAAAAAAATTCTATATATCAGTAACTAATAGTTTGAAATTGCTGAAATTTTGCAAGAGCCTTCATATCCTAACTTTACTACCAAGTTTCAAGTTTTAATACGATCGGTTAAATATTGTTGGAGATTCGAGCATTCTTGTGTGAGTTCAGTAGATGGGTGACCGTTGCCTCGATAACTTTCGAACGAAAGGAGATAGGGACTTGCAATTTTCAGGGTAGGTTTCGTATCCGAAAGGGAGAGTTGAGTTCGATTTTGGGCATAATCGGCCTAATGGTTTCCGAGTTATACCCACCTGGAATATTATTTCCTTGATAACTCAAAAAAAAAAAAATTGGTTCAAGCACTGACGTGAAGTCAGAAGCTTGAAGAAGCTTGAGAAGCTCTTCTGTATTGGACACCCTTAATCGAATTTACCATGGTAAATTATGTTGTCCATTCTCCTGTATTGGACACTCTTAATTCGAATTTACCATTGTAAATTCGAATTAAGTGTCCAATACAGGAGAATGGACAACATAATTTACCATGGTAAATTCGATTAAGGGTGTCCAATACAGAAGAATGGACAATAGAACATACGCGCAAAAGCTTCTGACTTCACGTCAGTGCTTGAACCAATTTTTATGAATAGGAATAACCTTGGAGATTTTGAGGCAATTCGGAAATTCACCAGAAGTGAGGCATCTATTTATGAGATTAGTCAGAGGAGAAATTATGGGATTGATATTTCTTTTCAGGACTCCAACTGAGAGCCCATATAAATCAGTTGACTTACTGTTTTTCATTCTCGCTACAATATCTCTTATAGGATTTTGGCCTATTTCTCTGAAGCATAATTTGGTGTTCGGGGGAATCTGCTTCATAAATGTGTCCCGAAAAGGTATGTTCGACCTGGGTAAAACTGCTGAGATTTTTTCAGCATACGTTGAGAAATTATCATTGAACATGTTTGGACTTACATGTAATAATTGCTTGTCCTTTATCTTTCCAAGGTGGTCACGGATTAGGCGCCATGCAGCACTTGTTTTCGGATGTTTTGATGATATTATCGAAATAATTCGTCTTCGCATTCCTGACAGAAGCTCTATATCTGGAACGCAACTGATTTCTCAGAGTTAGCAGCTCGTTTGTTCGATATCGCTCGTACATGGCTGTCAACAATGAAACATGTTCTCTCATGGTACGGAGCTCCCCGGTATACCATCTCCGATCGGGCTTCGAATTCCACACTTTAATCGTTTTTGGCGCTCTTGTTCCTCGGAAGAGAGTGCTTATCAATTTGTCCAAATGTCTGTTATTTTCGAATTTTTGGCTCAAAATGGTCTTGAACGATTTGGTTTGACTCACTGATCAAGAATCCGAGGTCGAAACGATTCTGTCCGGCCGATGCAGATTTATCATAAGAATCCATTGTTATCATTTTCAACTCTAACAAGCTAATACTTTCGGAGATATGATGTTTCAATAATACATCGTAAGTTCTATGTATTCACAGAATGTGAACACAGAATCTGTCTGTGATCACTATTCATAAATGTCATCTTATCAAGCTATTAGAGATTGTCAACTCATAGTTGTTATTTTCTCTTGGAAAGTATTCGATTCTTGAATTTGTGAATATGTACAAGACTCTTTTGATGTAGTTTATGGAGGCAATAGGAAAGAAGAACATAATGGAATCATCAAAAGAAATCACTGTTCGTTGACCAATGAGGTTAATATTATCTTTATCTTCCTTAAGTAGTGAGACATGTTCCTATATATCGTCGTTGCGCCTTCAAAATGCGACATGTGACTTTTGATAAATTGTGAATTCATACACTTAGAGTGTTTTGCAGGAGCATATTTTCGATTTCGTACTTGTCGCTTTTCGATCAATCCCAACTGGAACCGAATCTAGTGTGATTATCACATGGCAGCTTTTAACAAAATATCCAGCTTGCGCAGTTCTTAATCGAAATATACACTTAACGCATTTTGCACAATATATGCACATGTCGCGTTTTGAAGGCGCAACGACGATATACAGTATTTTCATAATGTTGCTAGCAAAATAATACTGAAATATGGATCTACATTTGTGTATCAATAATTTTTTCTTGAGTTAATGTTCATAATACAGAAAAGAATGTGTTAGTGGTATGGACTATTAAATTTTAAATTATGAAAAGAGGATAGTATTCTATTAATATATTTTGAACTATTAAAATAATTTGTTCGTAATGCACTACCTACTCAAATATCAGGAATGAATTGACAATCTGCTATGATTGTCTTCAACCTTGCTCTAGACATTTCGATGATATTTTCCTTAGGTATTTTGTGAAAACTATGCACCGAGTGTAAGTAGTAACAACCCATTCTACGAGGTTGAATCATTGCAGATTGCTCATTCAATCTTGATAAATAAATTGAATCACAATTTTTGAAGCATTAAGGCATTTTTTTTTAACGACACTTTTTTAAATTTAATTTCTTTCATGATGCGTTTCTATCATAGGAATCCATTAATATAATTCCCAACTCTGAGAAACCAATACTTTCGGAGATATAATTTGTCTGTTTGAACAAGAGCGCCAAAAATCTCCTGTCCACAGGGCTTGAACCAATTTTTCTGAAAACGACTGATGAAAAATATCGACGATTATCTGGTGATACTTATGGAAACATTGGTCGGTAGTGGATTCCCCGTAATCCCACGTTTGTTCAGAGAGCAGATAGTGAACAGTGTTAAAACCTGCACGAGTAAGGGGTCGAATTTTTTCCACTGTAAACCCTGAGTTTGTAGCACTGATGTTTATGTAAAACACCTGCGCATCGTGGTCAGAGAATGAGGCATCGATTATGTCCGCGCAGTACTCCGGGGCGTCGAAGTTACTAAAGATATTATCTAGACAGTTATTCTTCCTGGTACCTTGGTGAATATATTGCCAAAATTCCGATATATTCCAATGATCGGATTGAGCTGCTCCACTGGTTTTACATTCCACCAAACAAATTGTCGAAAGATTATGATTTTTGAAAGAATATAAGTAATCATGACTTGTTTGCATAGATCATTGTTCTTAGTGTTCTGTGATAACATAATTCATTACGCTCTATGTTCGAGTTGATGTTATTCTCTGATATGACAGGTTGGCAGACAAACCAGTTTGAAAATGATGAGATATATAACAAAACTTGGTAATAGGTTTAGGAACCATTTTCTCAAGTTACACAGAATGAATGAAAAATGGTTAGAAATAAAAAAAACGATTTGATAAATGCAAGTATTTGGTCAGAGAGAGAGAGCTTATTTAAGCAGGTTTTTACTGAAATTAATATCTTTTCATATAGCTTTGACAGCTGCTAATTGCAAAATCAGCGTAATTCCGCTTCCAGAACATTGCGATATGATGCGTTTTGTGAGCTTTTTACATGGATATTTTCCAGAGTTTGGGACGGAAAACCCAAATAGGAACCATTTAATAATGAATATACGTCCCAAAGTATCCTTTAATGATAGGCCACAGTGATTCCGTTCACTCGGATAAGGAAACTTGGAGCTGTAAGATCACCCTTTTCGAACGGAGATATTATAGAATGGAAGTCTGAAGCTGGGAGTAACACTAGATAGTAAACTTTTGTGGAATAAGTGTATGTTGAAATCACTGCTAATAAAGCAATAAAGGCTTTAATGGCGTGCAGAAATCTAGCCAGTAAGACTTATGAACTGCGATGGTTGTACTTCATGATTGTGAGACCTATAATCACGCTTGGGGCAGTAGTCTGGTGTACAAAACTAAGTCAGAATAGTATGAGGAAACCCATTGAAAAAATACAAAGACCTGCACAAGTGTGTCAGACGGAGCTATGGGAACCTGTCCTACCAGGACACTTGAGAATATCACAAATCTCACACCCCTTCATCTTGTGATAGACAAAATGGCCCATGAAGCCATAATCAGAATATCTAGGAAATGAACAGGTAATGAGAGTATTAAAAAGCAGAAAGCCTGGTCTTCCCTTACCAGGTACATTTCATCAGCCAATCTTCCTGGTGACGGAATGATTAAGAAAAATGCCATTTCATGGTACACAGATGGTTCAAATCCAATATAGTATCTGGTGCTGGAGTATATGGGGCAGGCATCAAATACTCACTATCGCTAGGCTCCTATCCGACCGCAGAGCTGTGCCGAGCACTGAAAAAAAGTGCTTCGAGCACTAAGCACTCAGTAAAAATGATCCCGAGCCTCGAGAACAAAGCACCGCATTTTCACAAAAGGCTTGCGATTACTAAGCACTTTATAAAAGTAATTCGGTTTTTCGAGCACTAAGCACTAAGCACTTTTAGATGGAAATGAGGATATCCTCTGCGAATTGTTATATAAAATTGTATTCAATTGGAGAAACATGTAAACTAGCATTGCTCACATGCATCATTGAAGGATAAGCAATAGAGTGCAAAGATCTCAAAATTCGTTCTATTCTCACGCATATTGAAAAGGTCTTTATTATTTAAGGAAATGATACAATGAATGCAAATATTAATTCCATAAGCGTCTATTTAAAAATGCGACAAAACCCGACAAATATATGACAATAACATAGTATTATATTATGAAACTTAGGCCAAGTATTTTTTGCGCGTATGTTCTGGGGAACATCGCGTTATAGTTTTGCCCAAATGTCTGTAACTTTCGAATTTTTTGACGAAATTGGTCTCAAACGATCAAGTTTGACTCCCCGATGAAGAATCCGAGGTCAAATTTGATTCTGTCCGTCCGGCCGTCCGGCCGTCCGTTGCCACGATAATTTGAGAACGAAAAGAGCTAGCGACTTGAAATTTTCAGGGTGGGTGGCGCATCGCAATACGACGGACAAGTTCGTTAATGGGCATAATCGGCCCAGTGGTTTCCGAGTAATAATTTTGTTTTCAACCAATATAAATCCGATCGAATTGAAACTTGGTGAGTAGTTGTAGAATATGAACCTAAACACGTTTGTGAAATTTTGGGCAAATCGAATGGCTAGAAAATTTTAAAAAAATTATTAAAAAATATTTTTTTTGTCACGATAACCTGAGAACGGAAAGAGATAGCGGCTTGAAAATTTCAGGTTATGTTGTGCATATGAATGCAACATTTGAGTTTGTTTATGAGCATAATCGACCAAACGGTTTCAGAGTTATAGCCATCTGAAATTTTCTGAAATTTGGTGGATTTTTGTTCCTCATTAACTCGAAAAATACTGAACCGATTGAATTCAAACATGGTTATTAGATGTAGAATGCCAACGCGAAAATGTTTGCGAAATTTGGTGAGGATAGCATCTGTAGAAAATTTTTAATAAATCATTGAAAATAAAAAAAAAAAATTCTATATATCAGTAACTATACGTTTGAAATTGCTGAAATTTTGGAAGAGCGTTCATTACCTAACTCTACTGCCAAGTTTCAAGTTTTAATACGATCGGTTGAATATTGTTGGAAATTCGGGCATTCTTGTGCGAGTTCAGTAGATGGGTGACCGTTGCCTCGATAACTTTCGAACCAAAGGAGATAGGGACTTGCAATTTTCAGGGTAGGTTGCGTATCCGAAAGGGAGAGTTGAGTTCGTTTTTGGGCATAATCGGTTTAACGGTTTCCGAGTTATATCCACCTGGAATATTGTTTCCTTGATAACTCAAAAAATAAATATTCGATTGAATTGAAGCTTGGTAACTAGTAGTAGAAAATCAACACAAAGGCGTGTTTAAAATTCTGTAAGAACCGTAATCCTAGAAAATTTGAAAAAAATGACGAAAAAAAAAAATTTAAGAACCGCGCCTCCAGAAAATTAAAAAAAAATCACGAAAAAAAAATTGGTTCAAGCACTGACGTGAAGTCAGAAGCTTTTGCGCGTATGTTCTATTGTCCATTCTTCTGTATTGGACACCCTTAATCGAATTTACCATGGTTAATTATGTCGTCCATTCTCCTGTATTGGACACTCTTAATTCAAATTTACCATGGTAAATTCGAAGTAAGTGTCCAATACAGGAGAATGGACGACATAATTAACCATGGTAAATTCGATTAAGGGTGTCCAATACAGAAGAATGGACAATAGAACATACGCGCGAAAGCTTCTGACTTCACGTCAGTGCTTGAACCAATTTTTTTTTTCCCTTCATAATGAAAAAAATCACTGATGCAAGTTCAGTGCTCTCTGGGGCATTTTTTCATTAATACATAATTGAATTCGAATTGATCAAAAAATGTGATGCAAAAAATGTCAAAAATTCAATCCGCAGAAATCGGGTAGCATTATTTTCTATTGTGATTGCATTCATAAGCAATTTAGTATTGTTAATAAGATAGAAATTTAAATGCATATATCGAATAAATCTGGTACTCATTAACTCATCCGACCCCAGCGCGTCAGCGTCTATTCGTGTTACGACGAGATTTCGGAAAGGCTTAGTGCTTAGTAATCCTCGGAAATGCTCGGGAGCACTGAAGGGATTACTAAGCACTAAGCCTTTTCATGAGTGCTCGAATTACTAAGCACTAAGCACTGGTTTTGAAATGCGTTCGGGAGCACAGTACTCGAGAGCACAAAAAGGCTTCAAGCACATTCACAAGCACTAAGCACAATGCTTCGGCTCAGCTCTGTCCGACCGTCATTCAATCAGAAATACTAGCAATCGAAAGAAGCGTGGAAATGAATCTAGAATGAAACTAGTAGAGATATGATATAGCAATCCATCCTGATAGTCAAGCTGCTATTAAAGCTCTGAGCTCCCATGTTATCCAGTGTAAGCTAATATGGGAGTTCCGAAGAAAACATTATGAAGTAGGCAAGAAAAACAGGCTCTCCTTTGTCTGGGTTCCTTGTCACTCGGGAATTAAAGGAAATGAGGATTGGAGGAATTGGATTTCATCAGAACTCTAGAACTGGAAGGCAAGCTGTCGATGGTGATGACATTCACATCTCTGATGGGGTGCGCAATAGACCCTAAGGTCAAGTCAAGTGCAATGTTACCCCCTACAACAATAGATAGATAGATACAAAGATAGTTCATTCCATTCAAAGTACAGAGATTTGTACAGGAAAAAATGTCAACGATAGTAACATTGAAGAAAATATGTCCTGTCAGTTTTACAAAAGTCAAAATATTCTTGTACATTATAAGGCTCACATTCTACTATGAAAGTATTAATTCTCCTATGTAGTACTCAATGCAATGCATTCATTAGGTTCATGCACATATTATACATAGCATTATTCTGTGTACACGTTAATATTGACTGTGTCGTGTAATGCATTTAGTCGAATGGGTCCTTTATGTCCTTCGAACCAATAGTGGATAAATGTATTCGAATGGGACCTTATTCCACCGCAAACACAGCACTGTTCATTTTCGAACCAACAGTGAATGTATGTATCTGAATTGAAACTAATCGTTTGATACTGTTCACGGCCAAAACGTATACCAGTTTTTTTTGGACGCTTGTTATTGCTGTCGGATTTAAATTCTTGGAAATATTGGGAATATAATTTTTTTTCCCAGAGCTAAGCAGCTTTAAACGAGTTCAGTAACTGTATGGTTGACCGCTCTGGCTATAAATTTGAACAGCCCACCAAAGCTCCTGTCTACAGGGCATTCCCACTTTTTTGGCGCTCTTGTTCTTCGGAACAAAGTGCTTATCAATCTGCTCAAATGTCTGTAATTTTCGAATTTTTGGCTGTTAATGATCGTAAACGATTTGGTTCGACTCACCGATCAAGAATCCGTGGTCGAAATCGATACTGTCCGGCCGTAGGCACGATAACACTCGAACGAAAGGAGTTAGAGGATTGAAATTTGCAGGGTCGGTGTGGAGGGTAAATATCTCGGAGTAGTTCTTTAACGGTGAAATCCACCAAGCGGTTTCAGAGTTATGGCCGTTTTTAGTAAAAATATTTTTTATTAATATTTCCGAAACCGATCACTTGATCTATCTGAAATTTGTGCAATAATTATTTCTATATGCATGCGAAGTTTTGTATCAATTGGGTTGCCGTAAAAAGGAAAAAAAAATGTTTTCAATTTTTAAATCTTGTTTCTACAATAACTCTCGAACATAATGAGCTAGGCAGTTGGAATTTTCAGAGTAGGTTTGCGAGATAAATATCTCGGTTGATTTTGTTATTAGGCAAAATCAGCCTGATGGTTTCAAAGTATCGAAAACATTTTTTTTTACATTAGAAATTTCAAATTCAATTTTTTTTTTCAAGATGCAGTTTCACAATAAAAATCCATTGATATCATTTTCAACTCTAACAAGCTAATACTTTCGGAGATATGATTTTTCGAAATTTCAATAATGAATCGTACTTCTATGTTTTAACAGAATGCTGTACTTAATTATTCTATCTATGAATTATTATATGATCTGTGTTCTTACATGTCTTCTTATTATTCTAAAGATAAATTTCAAAATTATTTCTGGTTCGTTATTCTTTATATAAAATACACCTCCTCTTCTAGAAAATAAAGTATGATTGAATGCAAAATGACCAATGAAATAACCTCAGCTATATTAGAATTATGAGGATGGTATGATATTATACCTACTTTTAAGTTAAGGTGATAATAAAATGCCCGTGGATAATGCATATGATGATGGAAATGTTTTCTTTGGTGAGATACCTAATCAAATTGGGTTCAGAATATATCCAGTGAAAACAAAACTGCAATATTGTCTAAGTTTTAATTGATATAATATAATTTTCAGAATAGATTTGAGGAATGAAAATCTCGGATACGTTCGTTGTTGAGGAGAATCGGTCTGTTCGAATTTAATTTCTTTCATGATGCAGTTCTATCCCAAGAATCCATTTATATCATTCCCAGAGACCAATGATTTCGGAGATATGATTTGTCAAAGTTTGAACAAGAGCGTCAAAGCTCTTGTCCACAGGGCAATGATGAAAATATCTGTCAATAATATATCTGTGTTTTTCGAAAAGTAAAATAAATTTAATAAAAAAAAACCTTAAAATTTTTATTTTACCTATACGATGCGCTCTCATGAAGCCAGCTAGCCTGTACGCTCACCAGAAGAGTGAGAGAGAAGATATATCTATACACTAGCCTACCTGCAATCCAAAACTACCAGAACCGGCTCAAATACAAATTCTTAGGAGATTTATTTTCAGTCACGGAGAATTATGTCCAATTTCCTCAGAACAATAATTGTGCGGTAATTTTCAGATCCCTGAATATGTTGCATGACTATACTATATCAAGGTGAGAAAATAATCATACGTTAGACAGAAATTGTGTCAACTCACAAGATAATAGATTTCTTATTGGTGGTTTACACGCACAGTATTATTGGCAGTTTTCGAGACAAATCATATTCCGGAAATATAAAGCGATCATGCAACGCACTAATCCCACATCGTAGAAATGTTGAAACAGCAGAATATCTATTCATGATATCTAGAGATAATAGAATTTCCAAACTAGTTCATGACGCGCTTTTTCTCCTGAACATAGTGCCTATCAATTTCGCGTTATTATTTTGCCCAAATGTCTGTAATTTTCGAATTTTTTGCCGAAAATGGTCTCAAACGATTGGGACTCCCTGATGAAGAATTCAGGGTCAAAATTGATTCTGTCCGTCTGGCCGTTGCTACGATAACTTGAGAACGGAAAGGGATAGCGACTAGAAATTTCCAGGATAGGTGGCGCGTCCCAATACGACGGACAAGTTCGTTAATGGGCACAACGGTCTCCGAGTGATAATTTTGTTCTGAACCAATACAAATCCGATCACATTCAAACTTGGTGAGTAGTTGTAGAATATAAACCTAAGGACGCTCTTGAAATTTTGTGTGAATCGTATGACTAGAAAGTTTTAAAAAAATTATTAAAAAATATTATTTATATCGCGATAACCTAAGAACGGAAAGAGATAGTGACTTGAAATTTTCAGGTTAGGTTGTGCATCTGAATTCGACATTTGAGTTTGTTTATAGGCAGAATCGGCCTTAACAGTTTTGGAGTTATAGACATCTCAAATTTGGTTGATATTTCCTCAAAAACTCGAAAAATAATGAACCGATTTAATTCAAACTTGGTTATTAGTTGTAAAATGCCAACGCGAAAACTCTTGCGAAATTTCGTGCACATCATGTCTATCGAAATTTTTTTTAAAATCATTGAAAAAAAATCTATATATACGAAACTTTACGTCTGACACGCCTTTAAAACCTAACTCTCCGGTCAAGTTCCAAGTTTGAACACGATCGGATCCAAATTGTAGGAGATCCCAGTAGCCTTGTGTGAGTTCAGTAGGCTGGATGGGTGACCGTTGTCTTGATAACTTTCGAACGAAAGGAGATAGTGACTAGCAATTTTCAGGATAGGTTGCACATCTGAATGGGAGAGTTAAGTTTGCCGTTGGCCATAATCGGCCCAACGGTTTCGGAGTTATACCCACCTGGAATATTATTTCCTTGATAACTCAAGAAGTATAAACTCGATCGGATTGAAGCTTGGTAACTAGTTGTAGAATATTGACATGAAACCTTGTGTGATATTTTCAGAGAACCGTACTCCTAGAAAAAAAAAAATAAAAAAAAAATAGGTTCAAGCACTGACTTGAAGTCAGGAGCTTTTACGCGTATGTTCTATTGTCCATTCTCCTGAATTGGAGAATTATCCAATACGGGAGAACGGACAATAGAATTCACCAAGGTAAATTCGATTAAAAATGTCCAATACAAAAGAATGGACAATAGAACATACGAGCAAAAGCTCCTGACTTCAAGTCAGTGCTTGAACCAATTTTTGGCGCTCTTGTTCCTCGGAACAGAGTGCTTATCAGTTTGCCCAAATGTCTGTAATTTTCTAATTTTTGGCTGAAAATGCTTTCAAACGATTTGGATTGACTCACTGATCTAGAATCCGTGGTCTAAATCGATTTTGTCCGGCCGTCCGGCTATCCGTCCGTTAACACGATAATTCTCGAACGACAGGTTTAGAGGATTGAAATTTGCAGGGTAGGTTTTGAGCGTAAATATCTCTGATGAGTTTGTTAACGGGTGAAATTCACCAAACGCTTTCGGAGTTATGGCCATTTTTCGTAAAAACATTTTTTATGAATATTTCCGAAAATGATCACACGATCTATCTGAAATTTGGCATCAAATTGTAGAATAATGACCTTCATACGCATGCGAAGTTTGGCTTAAGGGTTGCCTTAAAGTGTAAAGAAAAATATTTAAATTTTTAAATTTTGTTTCTACAATTACTCTCGAACAGAATAAGCAAGGCAGTTGAAATTTCCAGAGTAGTTTTGAGAGATAAATATCTCGGTTAAGTTCGTTATTGGGCAAAATAAGCCGTATGGTTCGGAGAAACGAAAAAAAAAATTTTTTAACTCACAAATTTCAAATTCATTTTTTTTAAGATGCAGTTTCACCATAAAAATCCATTGGTATAATTTTCAACTCTAACAAGCTAATACTTTCGGAGATATGATTTTTCGAACTTTCAATAAAGAATCGTACTGCTATGTTTTTTTTTAATGATAATTTTTGAAGCTTTTTTTTAACGACACTTTTTTTAAATTTAATTTTTCTTTCATGATGCAGTTCTATCGTATGATTCCATTGATATAATTCCCAACTCTGAGAAATCAATACTTTCGGAGATATAATTTGCCTGTTTGAACAAGAGCGCCAAAAAGCTCCTGTCTACAGGGCTTATTTTTAAAAAATGTAAAAAAGCACTGACTTGAAGTCAGTACAGTTTGGTGCGCGTGTTCACGTTGATGATTGAATTGAATGATGCGTGTTTCAAGCTCAGTGGGTAGAGTGAGCCAGAGACTACTCAGAGGGTAGAGTGAGCCAGAGATCTACTCAGAGGGTAGTGGACATCATTCAATGTGGATTCAAATATTAACAGTGCTCTGTCAAGACTGGTGTAAGGATAGAATAACAAATTTGAAAAAGAAGACAACTGATTCTCCTTAGGCGCATTAGCTCCTAGGAGGTTCTGAGGGATCTCCTTGGGGAATACCAAGGAGGGTCAGTATAATCATAATCGTGCCTATAGCACGCGCGCCAAAACAGATTCACCCCACGTCAATGCTTTTTTAGCCTTTTTCTTTCATAGTGAAGTCAATCTGCATTTCGCGCGTGCTATATAGACATGATTATGATTATACTGACCCTCCTAGGTCTATCCCAAGGTGAACCTACTAGCTTAGGAGCTTGTGGGACTGAAGAGAGTCAGTTGTGGTCTTTGTCGATTTTGTTACGCTATCCTTACGCCAGTGTTGACACAGCACTGTTAATATTTGACCCGACATTGAATGATGCCACCACCCTCTGAGTAGATCTTCGGCTCGCTCTATCCACTGAGCTTGAAACACTCATCATTCGATTCGAATCATCAAACGTGAAGAAGCCTGCCAAAGAGTACTGACTTCACGACAGTGCTTTTTTATACTTTTTCAAGTTTCTTTGATAATAGTGGCTATTAGTTTTACCGTAGGTCAAAATAAAAAAAAAATGTGGTGATAGGACCACCGTTGGGAACGGAATTGCTTACGTATATTATTCCAATCCAAATCTAATTTAAAACAGATCTTCCGAATATAGTTAGTTTCAAATTGGCCTCAGAGACACGGATAGATATTTAAATTCAAACAACGCTCGAATCTGACTTGTCCGTGCACAGAATTTCCATGAATTTCCTTTCAAACCTCACAATATCGGCTCAGCACCAAATCCATGACCACAAGATGTAAACCACTCCTAGCATAAGCCATACAACCCTAAAAGAGTCACTTCTCCTCTGTGCATGCCTAATCTACTCGTCTAGTATTCGTATTCATATGAGTTATTCCTCTCAAAATCACACCTCGCACAAAACTCTGATTCTTCAACACCAGTGGTTCAGGAAATATCGCAGCTTCAATCCACGCATGCGTGGGCCCTCCCAATGGAATTCTATGGAGTAGTAGCATCCTGCACCTCAAAACCCCAATTCTCTCAGACGAAAACTTCATCAGTTAAATCACATCTCGTCTGCTCATGCGTATAAAAAAAAATTGGTTCAAGCACTGACGTGAAGTCAGGAGCTTTTGCGCGTATGTTCTATTGTCCATTCTCCTGTATTGGACACTCTTAATCGAATTTACCATGGTGAATTCTATTATCTGTTCTCCTGTATTGGACACTCTTAATCGAATTTACCATGGTGAATTCGATTAAGAGTGTCCAATACAGGAGAATAGACAATAGAATTCACCAAGGTATATTCGATTAAGAGTGTCCAATACAGGAGAATGGGCACTGGAACATACGCGCAAAAGCTCCTGACTTCCGTCAGAGCTTGAACCAATTTTTTTTGTTGAAGTCAGGATAGAATGTAATGATGAAAATATTAACAGATTGTCTATCTTCAATTCTTCTTTGGGAGAAGAATACATAATTATTCTAGAAAAATATTGCTAGAATTAATGTCATATTTAAATATTCAAAGTAAAGAAAATTAATAGTACTAAGTTTAGTTACTAACATATTGAATGGAATTCAATTGAATTCCAGTAATATTCAATTACTTATTCTCAACCAATAAATGCCCATTGATAGATCTAAAGTTGTTGAGGTGAAACAGAAAGATATATTCTCATTAGTGATAGAAAAACTGGCCTAAAATGCCTCTCTACCCATCACGAGGTTAATATCGACAAATGAGCCTCTCACCTCACAAGATCAAAAAGTGTGGTTAATTTAAAGTTAAGTTTTGAAGCCTTCAGCAAAATGTCAGCGATATCATATTAAAAATAATACCTTTCAAAAGTCACCTCTCACAAATATACTCCTCTGGAGGCGCATGGATCTCTTGAAGAAGAATCGCCTTCGCTATTTCTCAAAGATATTCGCTCTTGTTCATAGAAATCCCTTCAATATTTAGTTGCCTCCTCCTAAGGAGGATCTCCTTCAAGACCAGGTTTGACCGCTATAGGACACTTATGTAGGGCTATCATCTCCCATAGATTTGTGATAAAAAATCATGCCTAAAATGGATGATATATTTTAATATGTCATCATGACATTCATGGTTTTGAAGGATCTCGGAAAATTCCATCGATTCCCAACCAGCTACCGAACTCACAAAAGGCTGCTCGGATCTCCAACAATATGGATCCGATCATGTTCAAACTTGGAACTTTGCAGTAGAGTTAGGTTCTGAAGGCTCTTGCAAAATTTCAGCGATGCTATATGAATAACAATTCGTAACTCTTGGATGAAAGATGAAATAAACCTAACACCACGATAGCATGGAACACAACAAACACGTGGAAAGCAGATTAACCTCAAATGAAACCACTGACAGTTATTCGAATTTCGGCATTTCGCGGGGCGGCTCGTAAATACGTGACGTATTTGCGAGCTGCGCGATTTCGACGAGTTTAAGAATCAAACCTGGCATACCGGTGTTAGTGTATCGTGCTAGCGAGTAATTATACAAATCATATCTCCGAAAGTATAGGTATATTGGTTCCTCAGAGTTGGAAATATTGAATGATATCAATGGATTCTTATGATAGAACTGCATCATGAACTGAATTCTATAAAGCTGCGTATAAATTACGCAGCAAACACTCGAACCTCGGAAATTAGCTCGCGAGACGGCCTCGCACTATGTAGACCTGTTTGCCGAGCGTCTAAAACGGGCGAGGCCACCTCGCGTATCAATGTTCGATGGTTTGCCACGCGTAGTTTATACTCAGCTTTGATGATGCCAAGTACCACTAAAGGTGCAATTTCGTTGCGACGTCTTTCGTTCACGGCCTGCCGCGACGTTTGGAAGTGAGTGGTAGGCGAGTCACCGCATCTTCAAGACGACACGCCCCGACGAAATCATTGCCACTGAAAAGCACTGGTCATTCAGCGGACGAAGCGCTCAGCCACTTTACGCTACCGCTACCTAGCACAAATCAAATGTGCTCCATAAAATAGCCTCCGCTCCACAACGTGTTGAGTTCGTAGAGCATGTGCCACCGAACGTTTTGGTAACGCTTGCGCAACTGTTTCGTCCGCTGAATGCGACCACTGAAGCAGTGCTCGATGGCTGCACGTCGCGGCCGGGCCGCGAACGTTGGACGTCGCAACGAAATACCACTTTTAACACTCCCGTCCTGCGCTTAACGAAATTCGTAGCAACGCACTGAGTATTGTGCAAATGCTGATATCACGGCATGTAACACTCCCGTTCTAGCCGTTCTGCACTTAAGGAAATTCGTACCGACGCTGTGAGTATTATGCAGGCGTAAGTAAATCATATCTCCGCAAGTATTAGCTTCTTAGAGTTCAAAATGATATCAATGGATTCTTATGATGAAACTGCTCAAATTGAATTTGAGATTTGTAATGTAAAAACAAAAATTTTTTTCGTTACTCCGAAACCATCTGCCGATTTTGCTCAATAACGAACTTAACCGAGATATTTATCTCCCAAACCTACTCTGAAAATTTCAACTGTCTAGCTGTTTCCAATCGAGAGTTATCATGTTGACGGAGGTCCCGAAAGTCTTGATTTTGATCACGTATTCTTGATCAGTGAGTCGAACCAAACCGTTTGAGACCATTTTCATCCAAAAATTCGGAAATTACAGACATTTGGGCCAATTGATAAGCACTTGGTTCCGAAAAACAAGAGTGCCAAAAATTACTGCTTTACAGGCTGCTTTTGATAAAATGTCAATTCTTAGTTCCCAATGGTACAAACCGTACTATTTGACTGCTTTATGTCAGAGGAATAATTCTCAGAATAAACTGTCGAAGATAAACCACCGCCATACATGTTTTTTTTGTATCTTGTGGACCGTGGAACAATTGTACCAATGAACTGATTTGTGTCCTTACGCCGTGACAAACGAAGCACTTATTTTCAACCCAAGAATGAATGTATGTATCTGAACAGAGACCTTACGGCACCACAAACACAGCCCTGTTTATATTCTACCATGAATGTAAGTATCTGAGTTTAAACTAATCATTTGAGACCATTCTCGGCCTAAACGTGGCCAAGTTCTTTCTGGACGCTTGATTTACAATCGGATATTTATATCGGAAATATCGCCGAAGCTCCTTGTCACAGTGCTTTTGCAACTTGTTCCTTAGATTCCCGGTGATAGTTTACGTCTTCTCAATTAGTATGTGGTTTTAATCTCTTCAGAATAACTAAACATTTCTACAACGGATCGTTTCTCTTAAAATTATGAACATATTGGATATTCGCTTTATACCGAAAAATAGGTTAGGAAATGGTTGAGAAAGGGACGTGCAGACTGAAAGACGTATGTGCAATTTTGAGAGAATCATATCACAAGAAAATTAAAAAATGGGTTCAAGCCCTGTGGACAGGAGATTTCTGGCGCTCTAGTTTAAACAGACAAATTATATCTCCGAAAGTATTGGTTTCTCAGAGTTGGGAATTATATCAATGTATTCTTATGATAGAACTGCATCATAAAGGAAATTCAATTAAAATAATAGTTTATTTATCAAGATTAAATGAGCAATCTGAGAATGAGAACTTCACCATGGAACAAATCAAATTAAAATAGCTGAACTGAATTTGTTCTCTTATAGAACAGGATGAGATGAACGAGTATGAACACAGATCATATAATAAAGCTTAGATAGAATAATTATAGCATTCTGTGAAAACATAGGAGTACAATAATTCATTATTGAAATTTAGAAAAATCATATCTCCGAAAGTATTAGCTTGTTGGAGTTGAAAATGATATCGATGGATTTTAATGGTGAAACTGCATCTTAAATAAAAATTGAATTTGAAATTTGTTGCTTAAAAAAATTTTTTTTTTTCGTTACTCCGAAACCATCTGGCGTATTTCGCCCAATAACGAACTCAACCGAGATATTCATCTCCCTAACCTACTCTGAAAATTTCAACTGCCTAGCTCATTCCGTTAGAGAGTTATTGTAAAAAATTGTTTTAATTTTCAAAATTTTTTTTTGACACTTTGCGGTAACCTGGTCAATACAAAACTCCACACACGTATGAAGGTCATTATTCTACAATTTGATGCTAAATTTCAGATAGATCGAGTGATCGGTTTCGGAAATATTCATGAAAAATGTTTGTACTAAAATCTGCCATAACTCCGAAACCGCTCGATGGATTTTGCTCATTAACGAACTTAACCGAGATATTTACGCTCCCAACCCACCTTGCAAATTTCAATCTTCTAACCCTTTTCGTTCGAGCGTAATCGTGCCTACGGCCGGCAGGCCGGACCGGCCGGACAGAATCGATTTCGACCTCGAATTCTTGATCAGTGAGTCGAAACAAATCGTTTGAGACCATTTTCAGCCAAAAACTCGAAAATTACAGACATTTGGGCCAATTGATAAGCACTCAGTTCCGAGGAACTAGAGCGCCAAAAAATGGGTTCAAGCCCTGTGGACAGGAGCTTTCTGGCGCTCTAGTTCAAACAGACAAATTATATCTCCGAAAGTATTGGTTTCTCAGAGTTGGGAATTTTATCAATGTATTCATATGATAGAACTGCATCATAAAGGAAATTCAATTGAAATAATAAATTATTTATCAAGATTAAATGAGCCATCATGAGAGTGAGAACTGCACCATGGAAGAAATCAAATTAAATCTGGCCAATTTTGCCCAATAACGAACTTAACCGAGATATTCATCTCCCTAACCTACTCTGAAAATTTCAACTACCTAGCTCATTCCGTTCGAGAGTTATTGTAGAAAAACTTTTTTTAAATTTTCTAAATTTTTTTTTTACACTTTGCGGTAATCTGGTCAATACAAAACTTCACATGCGTATAAAGGTCATGATCCTATAATTTGCTGCTAAATTTCAGATAGATCGAGTGATCGGTTTCGGAAATATTCATACAAAATATTTTTACTAAAATCGGCCATAACTCCGAAACCGCTTGATGGATTTCGCCCATTAACGAGCTCGTCCGAGATATTTACGCTCCAACCCCACCTTGCAAATTTCAATCCGCTAACTCTTTTCATTCGAGAGTTATCGTGCCTACGGCTGGCCAGCCGGCCAGACAGAATCAATTTCGACCTCGGATTCTTGATCAGTGAGTCGAACCAAATCGTTTGAGACCATTTTCAGCCAAAAATTCCAAAATTACAGACACTTGGGCAAATTGATAAGCACTCTGTTCCGAGGAACTAGAGCGCCAAAAAAACAACTTTCGTATGACAATTGCCCAAAACAGGTTTAAAGTACCTACAAATAGTAGATATTCCATAAAACATGTATGAAAGAAGAGGAGTAATAATGAAAAAACTTACCTTGTAATCGATCAATAATTTCCTGATCTACGTTCACCAAATTTTCTCCTCTCTCGAACTACAGAATTATGCTTTCGATATTTACGTAATATTTTCAAACATTTTTGGGTGAGGTCCCCATTGCATCGCTTAAATACGAGTATTTCAACCCCAATATTTTTGAAGTTATAATATTCCCTTCCGTCAGTCCCGTCATAAATTGAGAGAACTGAGCATTCTATGTCTATGGATGAAAAGCAGTCTCACTACTCTCAGATCTCTTACTTCATGTTCCGTTCCGAAATGTAAGACTTTTCAGAGAAAAACTAATTTCGGAGCAAACAACTGAGATTTTTCTCACTTCGCTCACAATTCTTCGATTGATTAGATAATGTCATGTCTCAGGAAAATAAGTTGACATTATGACGATTCATACATAGAATAATTATATCATTCTGTGACAACGTAGAAATACGATTTATTATTGAAATTTTGAAAAATCATATCTCCGAAAGTATTAGCTTGTTAGAGTTAAAAATGATATAATTGGATTCTTATGGTAAAACTGCTTATTGAAAAAAAATTAATTTGATATTTGTTTTGTAAAAAAAATTTTTTTTTGTTACTCCTAAAGCATCTGTCCGATTTTGCCCAATAACGAACTTAGCGAGATATTTATCTCCCAAACCTACTCTGGAAATTTCAACTGTCTAGCTCATTCCGTTCGAGAGCTATCGTGCCTACGGCTGGCCGGACGGACGGCCGGACCGGGCCGGACCGGCCGGACAGAATGAATTTCGACCACGGATTCTTGATCAGTGAGTCGAACCAAATCGTTTAAGACCATTTTCATCGAAAAATTCGAAAATTACCGACATTTGGGCAAATTGATAAGCACTCAGTTCCGAGGAACTAGAGCGCCAAAAATATTATTCCACACACAATACCTTGAGAACGGAAACAGATAGTGACTTGCAATTTTCAGGGTAGGTTGAGCATGCAAATGAAAAATTTGTGTTCGTTAATAGGCATAATCGGCCAAACAGTATATCTATATGAAATATTGTAATCCATTTCAAACATGGTAATTCATTGTATAATTTCAACGCACACGTTTTTACGGATTTTCGTGAGGATTGCACTAGTAGAAAATTTAGAACAAATCATTGACAATCTTTGAAACACATTCTGTACCTCAGAAAATATCCTTCTGATATCGCAGAAATTTTGCAGAAGGCTTCAACCTAACTTTACAGCCAAAGTTCTAAATTTGAATAATATCAGATCATATTGTTGGAGATCTGAGCAACATTAGGTGAGTTCTGTTGCTGGACGGGTGACCGTTGCTACGATAACTTTCGAACGGAAAGAGATACCGACTTACAATTTTCAGGGTAGTTTGCGCATCCGAATGGGATACTTATATTCATTGAAGGGTAATAATCAGTCAAATGGTTTCTGAGTTATACCCATCTGGATTTTTTTTTCCATAATTCAAAAAATATAGAGATCCGATCAAATTGAAACCTGGTGAGTTGTTGAAGAATACCGACGCGAAGAAGTTTTGTAGAATTTTACGAGGATCGTATCACTATAAGATTAAGAAAAATATATTAAATATTTTTTTTTTAATCCGCTCGAGAGGAAAAACCTTTTATAGGACCGCCCTGGAGGGTCCGCTTCTATCAGGAGTGTGAGACTCCAGATGTTGATTGGTTACTGACTAAAAACCTCTCGCACGTTCCTTGGGGTAGTTCTTCGTCCTGCCCTTACAGCGCCTCTTAACAAAAGAGATGAGCTGCAAGCGGCCTTCATAGTTGATGGGACCTGATGACTCGAAGTGATCTGAGCAAGACCGCTTCCTGCATTTTGTACGCTAAATCCTCGGCCAGGGATTTGCAGGCCGGAATAATCTTTAATTCAGTCACGTACTTCGCTCTCATTCCGCCTAGGCATCCTATGATTCGTACGGCCATCCTAACCTTATGTATACGATATAGGATCCCCCGTTCGAACATTAAATCCTTGTATTTCTTCCTCTTCTGTTCTTCTTTCATCACCACATTATTTTCTGCGGGGGATGAAAATTCGACGACAAACAATTCCTTCAGTTCTTTGTCTAGCAGAAGTATATCTAGCTTTATGGCGTGGATCTGCCGAGTTGTTGGGAGCGCATAGTTTCATTAGATGCGAGCTCTGCCATTTTCAACAACTGCTTCAATCTCCAGAGGCACATATGGTAGCACTGGTTCCTTGTATATACCATAAACCTCTTTCAGATGGAAGTAGAGAATTCGGAGTGCCGTATTGTGTCTTACCACATATCCTGATAGAGCATGGACTCTGCAAGCAGACAGAATGTGCATAATAGTTTCTTGCTGGCTGAGGCATTCTCTGCACGTTGTGGGGGTGTCCACTTTCATGATGTTTTTTTTTTTATACCATCTGGTATTTATAACCCATCTTGACAAGCTATAACAAATCCCTCCGTTTCCAACTTGAGTCCAGCGGACTTCAAAAAGGCGAAGGATAATTCTTCCGACAGGCCCTGATCTTTCAAACTACTGAAGTATAGGGAGTGAAGGTGTTTACTCATGTGATCTTTGAGTAGTTTCTTCAGTTGTGCCTGCCTTATGTCTCTGCCAACACTTCTTTGGTCTGTTGGCGAGATAGGTGTTCCTGCTAGCTCATGATCGATGGATATGCCGATTATACAGAGCTTCTCCAAAGCTCTCTGAGCAGCCCTAAATAGGAAAGGTCCTTGATTTCATGCTGAGCCACCATTTCAGAATCGCTTCTCAATATCCTTATTGCGTTTGTTGATGTTGTGTTGGTATTCCAAACGTTGGAAACCTCTGCCTCCCTGCGTTCGTGGATGGTATATCCTTTGAATCGATCTGTTGGGATGCAGGCTACGATTCATGTTCATCACTTCACGAGTGGTTCTGTCTAGCTCGAGAATTTCATTCACTGTCCAGTTAACTATCCCAAATGAGTAGGTGATTATCGGTAAGATACTTTATTTTTCCCGGACAGCGTGATTTCCATATATCTCGGATCTTCTTTTTGTAGCTAGCTGTTAAGGCATCCTTGATTTGAGTTGTCTCCAGTGCACCTCGTTGTTTCATCATTAAATAATATTATTTATCTCTCGATTACTTGAGAATAGAAAGACCCCTAATTTTTCCGAATGTGACATTTGAGTTCGTTAAGAGGCATAATCGGCCAAACAGTTTTGGATTTATATCAGTCTGAAATTTATTTGTTATTTCCCCACTAACTCAAAAAATACGGTGCCGTTTCAATTCAAACATTGTATTTAGTTCTAGAATACCAACACAATTTTTTTTTATCGAAATCTCTGAAATTTTGCGAGAACCTTCAAAATCTAACTCTACAACCAAGTTGTTAGTTTGAACACGATTAGATTTCTATTGTTGGAGATCCGAGCAGACTTGGGTGAGTTCCGATATTTCAAAAGAGTTTAAATCTAATACTCAGTTGAGTCAATAAGGCAAGAAGATTTATCTAGTATTTTATTTGTGTCGTATATTATTAGATATTCAATGAAATTCAATTCCGATAGAAAACATATGTCAGAATTAAAATTTATTTGATCTTAGACGAAGCTCTCATTACTCCAGTCCTTAAAAAGAGTGTCCAATACCAGTGAATGGACAATAGAAAATGTGCGCAAAAGCTCCTGACTTCACGTCAGTGCTTGATCCAATTTTGTTCGATATTTCGTGGCATGCTATGGCGAGATAGCACAATGCTTCAGACTCTGAAACTATTATCCATTCACTTGTATTGGACATTCTCATCGATGTATACCATTTAAACAGCTTTGATAAGATAGGAATACAATTTGTACCATTTTAAGGGCTTGAGTGATGAGACGTCAAAGATTTTTTAATTCTGACATATTATGTTTTCTATAGGAACTGAATTTCATTAAATATCTAATAATATACGACAAAAAATACTTGATAAATCTTCTTGCCGTATTTACTCAATTGAGTATTATATTTAAATTCCTTTTAAAATATCGGATCTCCAACAATAGAGATCCGATCGTGCTCAAATTAACCACTTGGTTGCAGAGTTGGATTTTGAAGGTTCTCGCATAATTTCAGCGATGTTGGATTTTTATTCAAAAATTTTCTGGTATTACAATCTTCACGAAATTTTAGAAAATAAATTTTCGTCGGCATTCTAGAACTAGTTACAAGGTTTGAATTGAATCGGCACCGTATTTTTCGTGTTATTGGGGAAATAAGAACCAAATTTCAGAGTGATATAACGCCACAACTGTTTTCTACCGATTATGCCTATCCAATGTCGCATTTGGATGCATAACCTACCCTAAAAATTGCTTAATCATGCAACATATAAACATTAGGGTTCCACAGACAACCTTATTCGAAACTGAAAACTTCCTTATTATTATCTAATTAAAGTATGTTCATCGAATACTCATGACATGATGTCATGATGACATCGTAAATTTTTCCGGCTCATTTTTCCATTATTTTATACGATACAAAGTAAAACATCTATCTATGGGAGATGATAGCCCTAAATAAGGGCCCTGTAGCGGTCTTCGAACATCTGAAGTTCTGAATCATCATCGCTTGGACTGTCAGACCTGGTTTTGAAAGAGACCCTCCTGGCAACATTTTCCTTTTCGAATTCAAATATTGAAGGGATTTCTAAGAACAAGAAGGAATATTTTTGAAAACTAGCGGAGGTGATTCTTCTCCAAGAGAACCCATGCGCCTACAGAGAATTATATTTGTGAGAGGAGACTTTTGAAAGGTTATGTAGTATTTATAATTTGTTCGTTCTTCTCCTCTTGTCTTTTCATTTTTCAGGAGTTTCGGGTACCTTGGAGAAACCTCTCCGTTTTTTGACGAAGGAGTCCATATTGAAGAAATAAATGCCTATCAATATTTTTAAATTGCAGTAAATTTTGTGAACAATAGTTACAAATCACGACACTCACGGGGAGACAGGGTTTTTTTGCTGAGGTTTTTCCCTAAGCTCTTGTATCATACGTCGAATTGTATGGTACCCCGTTACACCAACCTCTGCTAACACATATACAGCTCTCAGTCAAAAGAATATATATATATATATATGAAAATAGATCAATATGTCAACATCCAACTGTAAGAAATGCAAATTCGAAATAAAGAGAAATTCGAAAAGGTTAAGTTGTGCATTATGTGGAGATAAGTTTCATGGGCAGTGTGCAGGTATTAACGAGGATGAAATGAAAATAGTTTTAGAATGTGATAATATTAAATATTATTGCAATTATTTTAAGGAGAATCCCACTATAAACGAGCTCAAGAAAATGGTACAAACTTGTTTGAATAAAAAAAAGCACTGTGCTTACGGTGGCTAATTTGAATTGAGTGATGAGTACTTCAAGCACAGTGAATTGAGCGAGCCGGAGATCTACCCAAGGAATAGTGGACACCATTCACTGTCGATTCAGAAAAGAAGATTCTGAGGGATCTCCTTGGGAAAGACTTGGCAGGGTCAGTATAATCATAATCATGTATATAGCACGCGCGCCAAGGCAGATTGACCCTACGTCAATGCATTTTTACACTTTTTTTCCATTGTTAAGTCAATCTGCATTTGGCGCGCGTGCTATATACATGATTATGATTATACTGACCCTGCCAAGTCTTTCCCAAGGAGATCCCTCGGAATCTTCTTTTTTGAATCGACAGTGAATGGTGTCCACTATCCCTTGGGTAGATCTCCGGGTGCTCAATTCACTGAGCTTGAAGTACTCATCACTCAATTTAAATTGGCCACCGTGAGCACGCGTGCCAAAGAGTACTGACTTCACATCAGTGCAAAATAATCCTCTCTGACAAAAACTCCAGCAGTTAACTCACTTATGCTCATGCGCATAACGAAAAATGCCCGTAAGGGGTAACATAAATTTCAGTACTAGCCCCAGGGCCACGGTACGGACACTTCAACTCGGAAACAACGCTAAATCCCCCAAACTGACTTGTCCTTGCACTGAATTGCCATGAATATTCTTTTAAAACCTCACAATATCGGCTCAGCACTCCCAACATAACCCATACAACCCAAAAACAGTCACTTCTCTTCTGCGCATTCGCAATCTACTTGCGGCTAAAAGTCCTCTCAAAATTACGCACCTTACAAAAAACTCCGATTCTCCAACACTAGTGGTTCAAAAGATATCGCATCTTTAATCCACGCATGCGCAGACCCTCCCCAGGGGATTCTATAGAGGAATAGCATCCGCCACCCCAAATTCCCAATCCTCTCTGTCGAAAGCACCAGCAGATAAATCACCGATGGTCTGCTCATGCGCATAACGAAAAATGTCTGTAAGAGGTAACATCAATTTCAAAAATAGCCCTTGGGCCACGGTGCGGACACTTCAACTCGGAAACAACGCTACATCCCCCAAACTGACTTGTCCTTGCAATTAATTGCCATGAATATTCTTTTAAAACCTCACAATATCGACTCAGCACTCCCAACATAACCCATACAACCCAAAAACAGTCACTTCTCTTCTGCGCATGCGCAATCTACTTGCGGCTAAAAGTCCTCTCAAAGTCACACACCTTACAAAAACTCCGATTCTCCAACACTAGTGGTTCAGGATATATCGCATCTTTAATCCACGCATGCGCAGACCCTCCCCAGGGGATTATATGGAGGAATAGCATCCGCCACCCCAAAACCCCAATCCTCTCTGACGAAAACACCACCAGTTAAATCACTGATGGTCTGCTCATGCGCATAACGAAAAATGCCTGTAAGGGGTAACATCAATTTCAAAATTAGCCCCAGGGCCACAGTACGGACACTTCAACTCGGAAACAATGCTACATGATAATGAGTATCGAATGGAAAAATGATAGCTCCAATGTAAATGATTTACTTTCCAGTTTTCATGAGATAAATAATATTATTTATTATTTTTTTTTTAATCTTTTAGTGATACGATCTTCACAAAAATCTATAAAACTTCTTTGCGTCGGTATTCTTCAACTACTTATCAAGTTTCAATTTGATCGGATCTATATTTTTTGAATTATGTTCCAGATGGGTATAACTCCGAGACCATTTACAGTCTCACTTCTCTCAGATCTCTTACCGAAATATAGGATTCTTCTGAGAAATTGGTGAGATAAACCAATTTTGGAACAAACTTCTGAGATTTTTCTCATGTTATACACACTGCAAAAACCACGATTCTAGACATTCCCAGATCACGTTGCTCCTTAATGCTTGAACTAACGCATACCAATATTTCGACAAAATTAATTGGACAACCCTCCAACGACCTCATCAAGCGAAGGAGTGAGATTTGTCTATCAAAATGATTCCCTAGTGGGCACACTGAAGGGGTCGGTTTTTTCCCGTTTAAGATTGCAGAAAGTGCTTCCTTCTTTTCCCCCAAGCTACGCTCGAATTCATTTGTACGAACGAACGGCTGCCCTTAATGTAAGGGTTCCCATGACCCAATTCGGAGAATCGGAATAATATACGCATTCTATTGCGAGCACCGTTTTCAGATTCTTTGGGAAAATCATCTAATGCGGCCGATGCAACCGCGATCGAGTTTCCAACAGGCGGAGCGGAAGACTGTCTTCTAAACCCAGGGAAACGGCAGAGACATCTGATTCTTTGGTGCCTCTGAGGATGATTAAAAGGAACGGCTTACGTGTTCTGAGAGGATTGTGTGCAGATTGTCGTGATGAGGTTATCACTAGTCTATTCTGATCCAATAATAAATACTGTTTAACCCCCTGTAGGTATAGAGCTGAGATAATTTATAAGGCACCACTGTCTTCATAAAGATCTTACATGATGAGATGTGGGGGCTGAAACTGGAAATGGCAATATACAATAATATACACAGCAGAGGTACGCCACATTTCCACCTACCCATCCTTAGCATGGTGGACAATAACTGATGAGGCCATCACACGTAGTCGGTTTGCAGAAACTGCAACGGCTTGCCTGTATTGCGATCACAGAAACTAGCTCTTCTACTCCCACGGCTTGAGGTCATAATTAATCAGCCTCCCCTGCACTAACATGTAAGGAAATTAAGCCTGCTGGATGCAATAAGAAATTCTCGTAGTATGAAACTCCTACCTGTTAACTGGGACATATTATGAGGTGACTGGACCAACTGGACTCACAACTCTTGGGAAAGCCTTCAGATGTAATGTCAATCATATTTGATCGACATCGACTGTTTGAGTGCGGTGGACCTTGTTCATCGATTGGACAAAGAATAATCCATTTGGTATACGTATGGATCAAAATCAGATAAATGTGCAGGTATTGGGGTATATGGTTCGAAACTGAGGATCTCTATGTTCCTAGGACATGAGCCCTCTATCTTACAGACAATAACTGTTGACATTTGTGCTCAAGAGTGTCTGAAAATTATATTATAACGGGCAGCCAGGCGACACTGAGAGACCTGGAATCACCCATCCAAGGTTCTCTACTGTCCTGGGAATGCCGGAATACCATAAAGCAACTGGCTAATAGTCCAGTTATTTTAAACCCCAATCTGCGGAAAAATTCCTAGTGAGCTGAATTTTTTTATACACCTTTATACACACCGTTGTAATGAAAATGTGAAAAATCATTAATGATATCGTGCCGGTTAAAAAAGTTATAAAGGTCAAAAGGTCATGAAAATCAGTTTTTCGCGAGAATCTCGCGACCTATTGCTTGGTGGTCAATTTTTCGTCGTGAAATTAACTACAAAAAATGCCTCTTGTAGTGTTCTTTGGAATTGCCTGTTTTTGGAGTAGAGCGCTGAGAAAGCGACTAGAATGCACTCACATACGGTATGTGTATACCGTACACTACCGTACACTACGACGGAGGTTACACGGTCAATCTGGTATCAGTCTCGCATCACATCAATCATATAACCGAGTAACCTCCGTCTAAGACGGAGGTTACATCGTCAGTATGATATCATTCTCGCATCAATCTAGCATCAGTCTTACCATCAATCCGGATAATCAATCCATCAGTCTACTCATATAGAACCAATTTCCCGTCAATCAGACATCAATCCATGATTGATGTGATGCAGGACTGATGCAGATTGACCGTGTAACCTCCGTCTATGGCGTAAACTCTAAGACGGAGGTTACACGGTCAATATGGTATCAGTCTCGCATCACATCAATCATGGATTGATGTCAGATTGACGGAAATTGGTTTTATATGCGTAGATTGATGGACTGATGATCCAGATTGATGGTAATAGTGATGTTAGATTGACGCGATAATAATAATTATTATTATTTAAACTAACAGGAGTAGAGGTATTCACAACAATAAACTCAAAAGAAATAAATCATATGTGTACCAAACCATTACATATGAAAAACCCGCAACAAAAGTAAAACGAGAAAAGATAATTAAAGAATTTGCACCCGTATGATCAATGAGAGCAGCGCCATCCATCGAACCCATTTTTAAAACTATTGGTAGAGCTGCTCTCGACCACCTCAGAGGGCAGGCTGTTCCAGGTGCGGAAAACTCTGTTACTAAGACAGCACTGTCTCGGCTGAGTCCTGAAATTTTCTTTCCTCAATTTGTAACTATGTCCACAGAGAAGATTCGTGTTTCTTGTAAAGATGGCTTCAAGCTGAGGACCAAACATTCCGTGCAAGGCTTTATAAGTCAAGATCATGTCACCTCTGGCCCGTCTGCTGTCGAAGGTGGATAGATTTAGCAGACGTAAGCGTATGGGATAATCAGGACGAACTGTACCGTAAGGGATCCTAGTGTTCCACCTCTGAACAGACTCGAGAGCATCAATCTCTCCTCTAAGGGCAGTCCACCAGGCTGGACCCGCATTTTCCATGATTAGACGGATGTAGGTCTCGTATAAAAGCTTACATGTAGTTGGATCGGATTTGCTGAAGTTTTTCTGCATCAGGTAGGTCATCTGACGGGCCCTGCTCGTGGTAGCTGAAATATGAGAGGTCCAAGTGAGAAATGACCAACCCCAGATCGCACTGACTAGAGGTAGGAGTGATGCGATGGCCATTTATGAAATAGGAGAGTTTTGGATTGCTCTTTCCGATATGTAGAACGCGACACTTATCCAAATTGAGGGGCAGGAGCCATTGCTCGAATTATGTTTTAGTAGTGAGCTACTGACTTTTAAAAAAACATTTATTTACCAATTACAAAGGATGGAAAATGTGACGGACGATTCGTACATAAATTCGCGATCCCGAATATGTCAAGACTAACTAGTGTAAAGAAAAGGTTCAATATATGTATATTGTAAATATGCCATTCAGCAGAATGGCCAGAGTGGGAATGTCCCTGTCAGCATTAGGTTGAGTTGGGATCTCCTGGATCTAAACGTATAACTCCTCCCTTCCCAGAAGTTGCGTCACGGGGTGAAGAAGGTTTTGCTGGTTTGTTGGACGGCCGCTTCCGGTTCCGGTCCTGCAGTTGGTTTTCTGGAATTCCAGCATTTTTTTGCTTTCTTGTAACAGAAAATAGTAATGATAAAGAAAAATAATATGTATAAAATTCCAATCAGTTCTCCATGGAATGAACTTTTTGGTTGAGATTCTTCCATGATGGGCCGAATTTGTTCTTGTTTCCTCTTGAGGTTGTGGATCTGGTCAAGCGGAACATTTTTCAATTGAATTTTGAGGTTGTTGATTTTTGACGAAGTCCAATTGGTTACAATTCTAGGGAGTAGCATCGGCTGTCTTTCGATGACCTCTTTGTCGTTGAAGTACTTTTCTTCTTCCGTCTCGAAATAACATCCTTTTGGAATTGTGATTAGAAAATTTCCTTTCAATAGGGTGAAATCTTTCTTCTTGCACGAAGTTTGAATTTTGGTTTCTTGAGGGATGATTGCAATAAATTTTGAATTGTCAATTCTCTGGATAACATTTTCATTGATTACTACTGAATGCTGTTGACATTTCCCAAATGGATTCTTCAGCTGAAGTAGTTGAAAAATACAGTCTTCCACCTTGGCACCTTCGACTAGATTGTTCTCCTCACAGTAGAATATGTTTTGCATCTTTACACAAGAGGACGAGGTATACTGATACAGTTTTTCATTCAATGTCAGATAGGTGTTTTGGGGTAAGATTATAGTGTTATTGATCGTTGGAATGGAATACAGATGATAATGAGAAAATGATTGAGAATTCATAATTGGAAAATGTAAAATGAAAACAATTCTGGATTGAATTTTGTATGCATCAACTTTGATTAGTTCATAAAAATTATGAAAGTCTTCTTCGTTCATGAACATTAAATTATCCTGGGAATATTGTTTTGATATTTTTATAATGACTGATTTCAATTCGGAAATTTTGATAATGCTGTGATGTAGAACTCCTAATTTTGAGAAACTGATAGCATTTTCAATTTCGTCGATCATTGTCATAACAATATTGACTGATGTTCCAATTTGATCCATAATATTTTTAATTCTCATGAAATAATAAAAATTATCCTCAAGCTTATTGAATTTTCCATAGATTTTTTCGAACTGGGAAGTTATCATTTTTTGATTCTGTCGAAGTATAGAGATAGTTTTATTGAAATTATCAATCACTTCTCCCGTTAACGAAATTTCAGAATTTAACTTTGAAATTACTTCTTTTTGGTTGTCCTGAAGGTTCCTAAGAGCTTTTTCATAATAAACTGCATCGTCAGCATCCAAATTTCCTGAGATACTTTTGATAATTGTACCTAAGCCATTAATTAAACCTCTTCTTGTTCTACCATTCGGTATTACACTATTCAATTTTTGTTTCGCAATATTAAATTGATATTCAAAAATATTTCCATGATTTTCCAATTCTTTAAAAAATATACTATTCGGTTTGTTTAGAAGGGATTCTTTTACAGACAAATATTGATTTTGAAGATAATTTAGTTCGTCGATGATAGGTTCGACATCGTAAAAATGTATGAAATCGTGGTATTTTGTTTTAATTTTTGCTTTGCCCAGGTAAATCGGGAGGATCCCTGGATTCTCTTGAAGATTCGTTATTTCTATTTCCTAGGCTGCTACGAGATGCACTAGGAGCATCCTGCAAAAGTATTTTGGATTTAGATTTTGGTTTTTTCAAATTTTGCTTATGAATTATTCTACTATCGCTATGTATTTTAATATTTGCATCAGTTAAAACATTCTCTTTTGCAAATTTTGGAGTGAGCTTATTTCTAATGTTTGACTTAAGTTTACGATATGCTATAGTGTTTGATTTATAATTAAGAGGTTCATGCCTCTTTTCATTATGTTTTTCAATTATATGAATTTTTCTGTTCCTTATTTCTTCGTTCAACTTTTTGTAGATTTCCTTAGTTTTTTCTCTATGATTTTCAATGTAATTATTCACTAATTTTTCGTTAATATCGATATTCAATGGGTCTTTTGTATCAAGGTGGCCATTAATAATATCAATAGGTTTTTGTTTAGTGGAAGAATGGATCGGATTGTTATATCCGAAAATTGCATAAGGCATTAAGTTCTCAATATTACTCGTTTCTTTGTCTTGAATTCTTACTATTTTCAAGTGTTCTATAAGTGTTGAATGAAATCTTTCAATTAATCCATTCGATTGAGGGTTATTAGGGGTTATATAGTGAGGGGTGATCTGATGCACTTTAAAAAATTCTGTAATTACACTATTTTTTAGTTCTGTTCCATTGTCCATTATTATTGTTGAAGGCGAACCATGATGTGTCATGAAGATTAAAAGTGAACGTACAACTTCGATACCTGTTAGGGAAATCAGTGGGTAGGCCTGAGCATATTTTGAGAAGGCATCAATAATAGTTAAAAACTTTTTATTTTGAGCTTGGAAGGTGTCAATGTGAATAATTTCGAATGGTTTCGACGGTGTTGGAGTGAGCATAAGCTTTTGACATGGAGGATCTCGATCGTATTTATTTATCTGACAATTTTCGCAATTATTGATGTATTCAGTGACGTCATTTTGAATACTAGGCCAATAATAAGTTCTTCTGATTCTAGCTATGGTTTCAGTAATTCCTCTATGATTAGTTTTGGATTCGTGCATGAACTGAATAGTTTGAACTTGTAAATCTTTATCAGTTACATCTTCTAATATGTCATTGCTCTTAACTAAATTGAAAGCAGATTGCTTGAAAGTTTTCCTTAAAATTTCACAAATATCGAGATAGTGTTTATCTTCCTTAAAATATAATGCGTATAATATTTTCGGACGAATATAATGTTTGAAAAATTCTATTATATCTTTTTCTAAATTATTGATTGATAATTGAGCGAAAATTCTTTGTTTGTTGGAAAAAAATTTTTCTACCCTAGCTTCGGCTGGCGAATGAAACACGAAATCAAAAACTATTTGGTTGTCGAAAACATTTAATACTTTTTCTGAAATGGGGATCTCCTGAATTGGGTTCTCACGATTGGAATGAACAGTATTGTCATCCGATATTTCCGCCTTGATAACTTCTACGAATGCTTCTTGGTTCTGTTCAAGTAAATAATAAATTACGATATTCATATTACTCTCAGCGAATATAAACTTTAACATCTCAAATACCTTTTGCCAACTCAGTTTATCAAGTCCGCAAGAAATTCTTGGTAATGCAAGGTATCTATCTCCATTCTGTTCACATGATTTTCTGAGATTAACAAGTGTTTGGAAGACGGTTTTATATTCAGGTTTCTCGTAACTGAATTCCTTTGTTATGAGATAATAAATTCTACGGTTCTTAAAATTGATTGAAGCAATTTCACCGACTTTTTTATTTTGGGATTTCAAATTATGAACTTGACCAAATCTCTGTTTAAATGTTAATGCAATCCCTTTGTCCATATATAAATCTTCTGAAACACAATGGGCTAGTGAGTAAAATTCTGGAGATTCAAATAAATCACCTTCTCGTTCAGTAATGTGACAAAAGTTTTTTTTATATTATTTGATTCATAAAGTTCTAGAAATCTTTCATATGATAATAATTCATCTTCGATCTTATTGTTCTGAATAACCGATTTATCCACGTTTACAATCATAGATTCATTATCGTCATTTAAGTTTGATTTTGAAAAAGCTTCATTGAATTTTTCCATGTATTCAAAAATTTCTTTGTTATGATTTTCGATGCGAGAAAGCGCATCGGCATTAGTATTGGCAGTACCCTTTTTGTACACGATTTCGAAGTCATATTCTTCTAATTTCAACCTCCATCTCAAAAGTTTGCTACTCGGTTCTTTGAGTGACATGATCCATTGTAAAGGTTTATGATCCGATACAATTTTGAATTTTCTGCCAAAGAGATATGGCCTAAAATATGTTGTAGCCCAAACGATAGCCAAAAGTTCTTTTTCAATGGTGCTATAATTTTGTTCACTGTCATTTAATGTTCGTGAAGCGTATGAAACTGGTCTATCCGATCCTATTTTTCCTTGAGATAGGACAGCACCCAATGCAACGTTACTCGCGTCAGTGGTTATGATAAATTCTTTTGAAAAATCTGGGTATTGCAGAATTGGTTCATTCGTTAAAAGATTCTTACAATGTTTGACACAATTAATGAATTCTGAAGTGTGTTCAATTTTTGCACCTTTTTTCAAACATGAAGTTAGAGGTTTGGTAATATTAGCAAAATCTCGAATGAATTTCCTATAGTAACCTACTAAACCTAGAAAACCTTTTATTTCTTTGGTGGTACGCGGCAATGGATATTTTTGAATCGCACGTATTTTATCGGGATTTGGTTTCACGCCCTCTGGGGTTACAATGTGCCCTAAATATGCTACTTCTCTTTTTAAAAATTCGGACTTGTCCAATTGAATTTTGAAATTCGCTTCTTTTAGCCTTCGAAAAACTTTACTAAGATTAACCATGTGCTCTTGCAAGGAGGTGGAAAATATTATTATATCATCAAGATAGACTAAGCAATTTTCTAATCCTCTAAGAACATTATCCATCACACGTTGAAAGGTAGAAGGAGAATTTTTTAATCCAAACGGCATTCTTAAGAATTCGTAATGCCCATTTTCTACGTTGAAAGCTGTTTTTGCAATATCTTCCGGATTCATTTCAATTTGGTGAAAACCACTGGCCAAATCTAATGTTGTAAAATATTGACACTTTCCAAGTTTATCCAAAACATCATTAATATTGGGAATGGGGTATTTATCGTCTATAGTTTTCTCGTTGAGTTTACGAAAATCCACTACGATTCTCCATTTTTTCTTTCCAGATGCATCAGTCTTTTTAGGAACTACCCAAATAGGAGATGACCAAGGGGATTGACTAGGCCTAATAATACCTTGTTCCAACATTGAATTAATTTGATTTTTTACTTCCTCTTTATGAACATAAGGGTATCTGTAAGATTTTGTATATGCAGGAATATCATCTTTTGTTTTAATGTGATGTTTAATTTGATTCGAAAATGAAAGAGGTTGATTTTCTCTATGGAAAATATTAAAATATTTCTTGCATAATTTGAGAATATGAACTTTCTCCTCGTTATTCATATGTGCCGTTCTAATTAATTTTTCTATATCGATATTATCTGATGAAATATTCGTATCTATTTGAAATATTTCGAAATCATTATTATTGAAAAAAAATGACTCAATTGGATTATTCAAAATTAATATTATATCTTCATTAGTCTTATTCGAAATTTCCACATTGGCTAATCCATTTTTAGAAAGAGTTAAAATTTCAGGTATTTGGCAATTCTGTATAGTTTGTTTGGGAACTATGATATCGCCTGATGTTTGTTTCACTGGAATTTTAGTGATTATTTTTGAATTTGCGTCAACTTTAATTTTGAAAGGAATTTTCTTCGCGGTTTCCTGATACTTAATCGTTAAGATAGAAAATGGTGTATTCAACTTTGAATTTTGAAAATCGAGGGTAGCATTTAGAAGTTTTATGTTATCTAGTCCTATAAGACCATCATAAACATTGTGAAACTTGAATAAGTAAAATTCGAAATTACCATGTTGATTAAATTCAGAAAAAATTGGGATATTAGCACAAAAATTATGGGTTGATGTTTGATGTACGGTGGAAACAGTAAAGGATTTTTTGAAAATGAATTTTGAATAATATTTTTTTGCAAGTTCAGGACTTATAAAAGATTTCGTTGAGCCTGTGTCTATAAGTAGCTTTAAAGGAGGATTTTGTATAGATATAAAAGGCAATTCTCGTTTATTAGAAATATGAAATTCTATCATCTCAATTGGTTGTCTGTTTGAAAATTCTGAAAATTTTCTTCCTTGCTATAATCTTCGAATTCAATATTATTTTGATCATAATTTTCCGAATTATACAACTCTTCACTTATAAAATCTTGATTTCTATTCCTGTTTGAAAAATTTCTCTGGGTTGAATAATCTGTTTTGAATTTTGGAACTGTATTATTGGTAGATATACTCATTGGAGTTGGGTAATTTTGATGAGGTTTTTTAAAAACTTGAGAATGTGTTGGAAATCTTGGAGGAATGTGATTGAAATTTCTTTGTAGAGTTACTGGTCTACTAGGAAAATGTTGGTGATTATCTCTAAAATGTTGCGAATTTGCAAATTGACTATTACCATAAGATTGCGGTGATTGAAATTGAGGATTTCCATTATGAACTGGATTATAATTTATTCTATTTTGTTTCGTATTGACTGTTTTTCTAGGAATTTGAAAGTTTTTACTTTTTTGCAAATGTTTTATATTATCCTCTTCTATTATAAATTGTATGGCCTGAGCCAAAGAAGTAGGTCTCATTGCTCTAATGATAGGGCCTAAAGGATCTCTTAATCCGGCTAAAAAACTCTTCAAAGCTTGATTCTTGAAAAAAGTTCGCTTACTTTCTTTTTCTGCCGCATTACACCTTAGATCTATATAGTTACAAATTGAATTTAATAAATGTAATATTCTTTCGTAGAATTCTTGAGGTGATTCGTTCCACTTTTGAATTGAATTCACCAAATCTTGATTCAGACTATTTTCGTCTCTTTGATCGCTAAAGTTCAAAATAAGTGCATTTTTAATTTCTAGCCAATCGTTAGTTGCGCCATGGATGACGACAATTTCTTCGGCACGACCATGCAGTTTATTTAGAATACCATTTAGCAACAATAAATTTTGGAAGTTATTCGCATTATTTATGTCGAAATAATGTGCTAGAAGAGCTTCCGAGGCCGTGATAAACCTATGGAGTTTATTCGGATTCCCGTCAAAATCGGGAACAATACTTAATTCTTTTGAGTCAAATTTTGGAACCGTAGCCATTTTAGTTTGAGGGATTGTGTGAATGCTTAATTTCTCAAAAGAATTCAATAAATTTTGCTCCAAATCAGAGTCGTTTTCAATGATGGAATCGGACAAGGATTTAGGAGGGTCTGACATAAAATGTAAAAAATGTTATAGTATCAATATAACTCACCACTTAGTAAAAAATGCAATATCCATACGTATTCCCTGATGGACCCGATGGATGATAGGTTCTTGATTCTTGTATTTTCTGCTGTAGAACTTCACAAAAACTCCGTCGACTGCGCCAATTATGTTTTAGTAGTGAGCTACTGACTTTTAAAAAAACATTTATTTACCAATTACAAAGGATGGAAAATGTGACGGACGATTCGTACATAAATTCGCGATCCCGAATATGTCAAGACTAACTAGTGTAAAGAAAAGGTTCAATATATGTATATTGTAAATATGCCATTCAGCAGAATGGCCAGAGTGGGAATGTCCCTGTCAGCATTAGGTTGAGTTGGGATCTCCTGGATCTAAACGTATAACTCTCGCACCACTGAGACAGTCTATCCAGATCTAGCTGGAGCACTCCGGCATTGATTAGTGGTAGATTGTAAAGTTTTGTGTCGTCAGCATACATAGAGCATGTGGAAGTGAAGCAGGAAGGAAGATCGGAAGTATATAGCAGGAATAATATTGGCCCAAGGGTAGATCCCTGAGGAACACCACTACTGACGTGGACCTCACGTGAAGAGAATACCTCTCCCACCCTAACACGGAAGGATCTGCCGGATAAGAAGGAACTGATCCAAGCAAGAAGTCTGCCCCTGATACCCTGATGCTCGAGCTTCACGAGAAGACGTTGAGGAGGAACCCTGTCGAAGGCTCTCGCAAAGTCGAGGTATACTACATCCAAAGGCAAGCCGGCGTCGAAAGCTTTAGTCCAGTCGTTGATGCAAATTATGAGATTGGTGAGGGTGGAACGATGAGGGATGAATCCATGCTGTTCTTTTGGGAGAATACTGTGAGTCAGACAGAAATCCAAAATTTGGTCGCAGATGATCCTCTCAAGGACCTTCGATAGGGTTGAGAGAAGACTTATTGGCCTATAATTGCGCGGAGACAGCTTATCTCCTTTCTTAAATACGGGGGTGACAGATGCCGATAACCACTCCGTCGAAAGCGATGAAGTAGAAAGAGATTTCCTAAAGATCAGAAAAATCAGCAAGGAGAAGGAAGTGGAACACTCATGTATCAAGCGTGGCGTGATGCAATCGCGACCTGGAGAACCATAGACTCTAGCACTTCTGACATACCGCAACACAATCTCTTCTAAGAGGAATACAGAATCTATCTTGTGAGGCACGCGTGCTGATGAAGGAGACGGCAATAATCCCAGTGGCTCCGAGGCGAAAGCATCCGCGAAGGTATCAGCCAGGACATCGGACGTGCCAAAGGGTTTTTGACTATAGGAAGACTGATTTTTCAGTTCATAGTAGATCTGATATACTTAAAAAACTGTTTCTTATATGATATTTTCGCTAAATGTCGCTCATAGTTGATTTTTGCAGAATTGATAGAAGTGGCATCAAAGTTAGAAAATGTTATGTGTGAGCTGTAATCGGTATCAGAGCGCATCCAGGTGTACCTCTGCCCAAGGGCGTAGCCAGGGGAGGGGGGTTTTGGGGGTTCAACCCCCTCCCCCCACCGCGAAATGTTATTTTTCTCTTAAAAAAAATTTTTTGCTGTAGAAAGTGACCCTTACACCCCCAAAACCCCCCCCCCCGCAATTTATTCCTATTTCAAAACCCTCCCCGAAATTAATTCCTGGCTACGCCCTTGCCTCTGCCAAAGCGACTTTTTGCGTCTCAAAAGTTTCATAATGCCCTCACTCATCCAAGGTTTAATGAGGTCACATCTGTAGCGAATATATCTAGTGCTCATTGAAATGGCATCGTCAAGTAATACCCTAAACAGCCTCCACATCTCGTCAACCGGAACGTCCCCCGTAGAACGGAACGCCAGTCACAGGAAGAAAGTTTCTCCGATATTTGCCTGTAATCGATTAGCTTTTTCATCCTATTCTGTCGGGTTTGAGTAAAGGTTGGTAGTTGGTTGGTAGAATTTGAAGCTCTGTAGTCAGAACTTCGTGGTCTGACTTGCCGAAGGGTAATGATACCAGACTGACCGTGTACCCCCGTTTATTGCTTTTTATCAGTAAAGAAAAGTTCCATATAATACTATTTATGACATGGCAACTAATTTTGAAGTTTTTAGAGGAAATCGGCGGAATTATCTTCTCCTAGGTACCTACAGGAATTTGGAAGGTCGGGATTCGCGTAGAAGAAGGTTGATTCTATCCAGGTGCATACATTTGTTTGCCCACTCCGGAATGTGAGTATTTCTTAAAAAAATTAAGAAAAACGCTATTTTTTCCGGAGATTTCTCGATATTTTTGACCAGTCAAAAAATTCGACTACTATCAGATAGGAACGGAATGGACGAGGTCCAAAATTTTTTACGCTTAATATGACGATTCGAACCGTTTTCGATAGGTAACATGGCAAGGAGTGAAAATGAGAGATGAAAATCGACAAATAATGTGCTATATGGCGATATTCAGAAATATGGAAAGTATCAGAATCTTTTCGAGGTTAATACTCCTTATCCGTCCAGTCCAAAGTCTCGAGTGCAGCCGCTAGCGAATAGGTTAAGATTTCAGCTTTCATCAGAGTCGAAAACCCGGGATTGATTCCCGGATCGGGAATACAATATTTTTCAATTTCTTTCAATAATTGATCTACATAGTAAAAATATTGTTCTATAGCTAGGTAGATCTGCTGGTTTTCAATACTACCTAATACTAACGTGAAAAATTAGAGTCATCGAAGAGGATTAAGGGAAACTTTTTGAAAATGTCGTCATAAACGTGTGTTAATTTTTGGATGTTAGGAGGGAGATTTGGCGGGAATCTTGCAGGGTATTTTTCGAAAAATGTCAACACCAAAACGGTTTGAACGATTGTGATGGAACTTTGTGTGTGTGTTTCGGTATATCTCAAAGAGGTTAACATTCACAATTGGACCCGGTAGGTGGCGCCACAATTGATTCACAGGAACTCAGAAACGGCTATACCGATTTTGATGAAGTGGCCTCAGGTTCACAATACGAGCCGGTAGGTGGCACTACAATCGGTCTATAGGAACTCAAAAACGGATGGACTGATTTTAATAAAATTTTGTGAATGAGATTTAGTGGGTCTCCGGTTCACGATAGGATGCAGTAGGTGGTGCTGTAATCAATTTATAGGAACGCAAAAACGGCTGAACCGATTTTGATGAATCTTTGTGTATGTGCTTCGGTGGATCTCTGTGAAACTTTGTGTTTTTGATTCGGCGTGTCTCTGATTCACAATTTAGATCTACCGGAAAAATGTAGATCTACCGAAAAAAATGTAGATCTACTGGCTCATCTGAATCCCAGAATGTGGACTGCTGGCCACTAATTCTTAACTCATCGATTTAACAAAAGAAAATTAGATGAAATGTTTATTGAGGAGTTCGAAAAAGTTGGCTACAAGATAATCACGTGATGATGCTGACGTCTTAATAGTTGATACAGCGATTTAAAAATCAATGAATAATACTAAAATTATCGTTGGCGAAGACAAAGATCTTTTGGTACTTCTCATACCACGTACACAAATACTTGATCAATCTATATATTTTTTTTTTTTAACAATGTTGAAACAAAAATATACTCGACTGATAGCCGCAACATTGCAAGAAAAATATTCTGTTTCAACATGCCATTACCGGATATGATACAACTTCAGCACTTTTTGGAAAGAAAAAATGAAAATAATGAAGATCATGAAGATGAAAAAAGAGCCGATTTAAACAATTCTGCAGAAATATCTCAAAAAGAAAATTGCTCTCGAGATGTCATTGTAAATGCTGCAATACATTTTCATCTAGCAATATGCGATGCTCCAAAATCAGAACATTCGATAGATAATTACAGATACTCTAGCGTTGCTAAACAACATGTAATGAGGCGAACTGGTGCTAATTGCCAATAATACCTAACACAGGGCACGTCGCTACCGAGGGGGAGGGAGGGGAGCCTCTCCCCGGATCATTCTCGGCCTTCCCTGGCTATACATCAAAATCGTTCAATAGAAAGAAACATAACTTTCTTCTTCTTATATAAATTATTCGTGAATAGTGAATTAGTGAATCTGAATAGTGATTGAAATTTAAAACCAAATACGGATATGATTCCTTGCCAAAATAAGTTCAAACCGTCTGGAGCGGAATTCAGGAGAGCCCAGAAAAGAAAAATTTGAACGGAAAAAGGCGCAAAAGCACTGACCTGAATTCAGGAGCTTTTGTGCGCATGTTCTATTGTCAATTCTCCTTAATCGAAGTTACGGATTAAGAACCTGTTTTTTGGCGCTCTTGTTCCTCGGAACAGAGTTCTTATCAATTTGCCCAAATGTCTGTAATTTTCGAATTTTTGGCTGAAAATGGTATCAAACGATTTGGTTCGACTCACTGATCAATACCCCGTGGTTGAAATCGATTATGTCCGGCCGGCCGTCCAGCCGTCCGTTAACACGATAACTCTCGAACGAAAGGAGTTAGAGGATTGAAATTTGCAGGGTAGGTTTGTACCGTAAATATCTCGGACGAGTTCGTTAACGGGCGAAATCCATCAAGCGGTTTCGGAGTTATGGCCATTTTTATTGAAAACATTTTTTATGAATATTTCCGAAACCGGTCACTCGATCTATCTGAAATTGAGCACCAAATTGTAGAATCATGACCTTCAGACGCATGTGGAGTTTTGTATTGATCGGGTCACCACAAAATGTAAAAAAAAAATAATTTAAACTTTTTAAATTTTGTTTCTACAATAACTCTCGAACGGAATGAGCTGGGCAGTTGAAATTTTCAGAGTAGTTTAGGGAGAGTAATATCTCAGTTAAGTTCGCTATTCAACGATATAGTCCAGATGGTTTCAGAGTAATGAAAAAAAATTTTTTTTTTACTTACAAATTTCAAAATAATTTTTTTTAAGATACAGTTTCACCATTAAAATCCATTGATATCATTTTCAACTCTAACAAGCTAATACTTTCGGAGATATGATTTGTCTGTTTGAACAAGTGCGCCAGAATGCTCTTGTCCACAGGGCTTGAACCAATTTTTTTTAATTTATAGGGGTACAGTTCTCACTAAATTTTACACACGTCTTTATGTCGATATTCTACAACTAGTCCAAGCTTCAATTCGATCGGGTCTATTTTTTTTTAGGTTATCGAGGAAATAATATTCCAGGTGGTTATAAATCCGAAACAGTTGGACCGATTATGCCCAAAAACGAACTTAACTCTCCCATGCGCAACCTACCCTAAGAATTGCAAGTCCTATCCCCTTTTGTTCGAAAGTTATTGTTGTCCATTCGTGTTCAAACTTGGCACTTGGCTGTAGAGTTACGTTCTGAAGGCTCTTGCAGAATTTCAGCCATATCGAACGAATAGTTTAGGACACATAGAATTTATTTCAATTATTTTCATTGATTTTTAAAAAAATTTCTAGAGATACGATCCTCACCAAATTTCGCAAGATTTCGCGTTGGCATTCTACAACTAATAACCTCGTTTGAATTAGATCGCTTTTATATTTTTCGAGTTATTGAGGAAATAACAACCAAATTTCAGATGAGTATAACTCCAAAACCGTTTGGTCTATAAACAAACTCGCATTAAGATGCACAACCTACCCTGAAAATTTCAAGGCGCTATCTCTTTCTGTTCTCAAGTTATCGTGGCAACGGCCGGTCGGTCAAATTTGACCTCGAATTCTTCATTAGGGAGTAGAACCAAATTGTTTGGGACAATTTTCGGCAAAAAATTCGAAAATTACAGACATTTGGGCAGAATGATAACGTGATGTTACCCAGAACATGGGCGCAAAAAAGAGGACTGTATTTTCGAATAGAGCGAAAAGGGTGAGTTTTGGCCTGAAACATGATTTTCAGTGCCTATAAAACATAACATTTTTTTTTCGTGAAATTTTGGTAAAATTTTCGATTGAGTGGCATTGAAGGTTTAATTTTTTATATATGTACATACTACCACAATTTTCAGGGTGATGAGTACAAAAATAATACTTTAATTCAGGAATTACAAAAAACTCATTCAATATTCCAAATAGCATATATTTTCAAAGAATTGTTGCAACATTCCACTCTAGATAGCAGGGTAACATGAAATTATTGCTATATCATTTTTCGAATGTTTCCTTTTTAATATTTATAAACCCTTCAGATTATTCTTATCATCTCGAAAGCTTGATATATACAGGGTGAGTCTTTGACCACTGCATTAATTTTAACCAAAGATTCCTTTGACATCCTTTCTTCGAATAAAATGAATGTTGGCGTGAAGTTTCCTATAACTATGATACATATTTTCCAAATATTAGTTACTTTCTACTTCTACTGGTTTTCTAGTTATGGACTCGTGGATTCATAAAACTAAACGAAATTAGCATAAAAATAGCATATAAAGTTTTTCTTGAGTCATTTCAAGAATATTCCATCGTTTTAGAACATTATATTATTCTTCATCATTTCTCCTTAAACGCACCGTTTTCGAGATATTCTTCATTGAATGTTTTAAAATGGAAAACTCCAGAAATTTCACTACTTCAATGGATCCGTCCCTGAGCGTTGGAATCCCGAATCAAGCTGTAAACCACGTTACCATGCCTTATTCTCGTCCGCCAACAATGTCATAGATAATTTATATGCGGGAGAGTATTAGCACATTGTGAAATCTTTAAACGCTTGTAACTTTTTACCTGAGCCGAATCTGGAAAAATGGCAAATGAAATAAGTGTTTCATTTGATGGGAGGAATCTTTAGTTAAAATTAATGCAGTGGTCAAAGACTCACCCTGTATATTTATTTTTGTCAAATACAATTCTTTTTTGGTCCTGGATCTTTTGAGAGATGCAAACAATTTTTTTCACTCAAAAACACAAATTCAGAACGTGGTCTCCTTTGTAAAATAATTTTCATTCATAGTTATATTAATTTATAATTTATCCATATTTGTGTGTTTTTCGATTTTTGTATATTTTTTCAAATTAGGGGCGTCAAAAGACGTTTTTCCCCCCCATCGGAAAAGCTGTTAGCTACGGCCCTGTCCTAACAAGACACACGGTGAAATATTTATTGATTTTAACCATCAACAAATATTCCGCGTGGCCGGGCTGATCACCTCAACGCTCAGTGTTCCCAAAGAGGACAGTATCATTCAAGAGCAGACACAGACCCCAGGGTTTCATGGTTAATACCATGGTTGGTCCCCGTAAGTATTGGTGTCTCAGAGTTGGGAATGATATCAATGTATTCTTATGAAAGAACTGCATCATAAAGGAAATTTAATTCAAATAATAGTTTATTTATCAAGATTAAATGAGCAATCTGAGAATGAGAACTGCACCATGGAAGAAATCAAATTAAAATAGCTGAAATGAATTTTTCTCTCTCTTATAGAACAGGATGACATGTACGAGTATGGACACAGATCATATAATAATTCATAGATAGAATAGTTATAGCATTCTGTGAAAACGATTCATTATTAAAATTTCGAAAAATCATTTCTCCTAATGTATTAGATTGTTAGAGTTGAAAATAATATCAATGGATTTTAATGGTGAAACTGCATCTTAAAAAAAATTTAATTTGAAATTTGTAAGTTAAAAAAAATTTTTTTTTTCGTTACTCCGAAACCATCTGGCCTATTTTGCCCAATAACGAACTCAACCGAGATAGTTATCTCCCAAACCTACTCTGAAAATTACAACTGCCTAGCTCATTATGTTCGAGAGTTATTGTGGAAACAAAATTTGAAAATAAAAAAAATTTTTTTGACACTTTACGGAAACCCGATCAAACCAAAGCATGAGTATAAAGGTCAGTATTCTACAATTTGATGCTAAATTTCATATAGATCGAGTGATTGTTTTCGGAAATATTCATAAAAAATGTTTTTACTAAAAACGGTCATAACTCCGAATCCGCTTGGTCGATTTTGCTCGTTAACGAACTCATTCGTTATATTTACGTTCCAGACCTACCCTACTAATTTCAATCCTCTAACTCCTTTCTTTCGAGAGTTATCGTGTTAAGGGACGGACGGCTGGACAGAATCGATTTCGTCCACGGATTCTTGATCAGTGAGTCGAACCAAATCGTTTGAGACCATTTTCAGCCAAAAATTCGAAAATTACTGACATTTGGGCAAATTGATAAGCACTCTGTTCCGAGGAACAAGAGCACCAAAAATTATAGACTAAAGTTTTTTGATGACCTATATTGACCTCCGAGCAATAGGTCGCGAGATATTTTTGAAAAACTGATTTTCATGACCTTTATCACTTTTTTAGCCGGCACGATATCCATGCCGATTTTTCACATCTTCATTAAAACTTCGTAATAAAGGTGTATACGAAAATTCAGCTCACTAGGATTTTTTCCGCAGATTGAATGTGCAGACTTCAAGGTGCTAACATCGTGAAATCATATGGGCTTCGTATAAATATCATAATATAGTGTTTTTCCTTTGCTTCACTTGTTTTCACTCTAGAAATATTGAAGGGTTTTGGTGCGGGTGACTGCAGTTTTGGGTCGGTTATACACGCTGTGGGGTTCGATTTCTCGAAAATTTACTAAATTATCATCGTTCCATAATTGTAATATCGTTATTGCGAACGTGTGATCATATGTTGTGGGATTGCCGATACAGAGTTTATCGTTTGTGCGAATTAAATCTGGGGTGAGTCATATCATATTCTGGCGATTTACTATTGATTCCATGCCAGTGGCGTACCTGGTGGTTTTTGCTGAACTCTGCTTGCCTCTCCTTGCCTATATCCTATATCTGTCTCTTCTTTTTTTCGTGGCCCACCCATTCTGTCTGAGTCTTCCTTAAAGGCCCAAGGAAGTGAAGTGTTTAAACTACCATCTCCCACTTCCTTTTGTAATCTCAGCTATGCCAGCTTGTACCAACTGTTTCAAAAAGATTGCAACTGGCGATCTGTTAATTGCATGCTCCAAATGCAGCAAATACTTTCATGCAGATTGTGTCAATTTGAGAAAGAAGGAGGTCGACTATTTTTCATCCAACAATGAAGTTTGGAATTGCTTACAATGTGTGTCAACTGCACGCCAGCTGCGTAGCAATTCTGCTGGATCTAAATCGATGGCTACAACTCAGCCTGCCTTGGCATCAAAAAGTGAGTCCTCTAACAGTGATCAGATCACAATGAGGCATTTTCAACTTTTGATGGATCAGATTCGTGAAGTTTCGGCTGGTGTGGAGCGTATTGAGAGAAGACAAGATGACTTGATTGCTCAGATCAGTGGCTGCTCAATTAAGATTCAGGAACACTCTGAGATTCTGAAGGACCATCAAACGAGTCTGGATGCCTGCAAAGTCAACATATTGAACCTTGAACGAGACCAGTCTAATTTGTCTGCTGAAATAACATCAATCACGGACAAATTTGCCGGTTTGCAGTCTGGAGAGATTTCTAGGGGAGTGGAGGTTGATGTTCCGGAGATACTGGACAGAGTCGAGAAATCACATAACATAATACTGATTGGTATCCCAGAGGGTGCGGATTCTGCTTCGGACTCAGACAATGCTAGAGCTGTTGTTGAGTATGTTTGTTCATCATCTGGTCATTTCATGACGAACGTGACACGCCTTCCTGGCAGAAATGATGTGCGACCCCGTTGGCTCAGGGTTTCATTCTCTAACTCAGGTATCGTCAGATCACTGCTCAGGAATAGGGCACTGCTTCATGGAAGTCGGGAATATCGAAACATCAAAATTTACGATGACAGAACTAAAAAGCAAACGGAGGAACTGAAGACTGTACGCGAAGAACTAGCGAGAAGGCATGCATCAGGTGAAAGTAACCTGACCATCAAATACATAAAAGGGATACCAAGGGTAATTGATTCTGTTGCGCTTGGTACTCATTCAAAAAACTGGAAACACTAAACATATGGCCTATAGTGTATACGAACGTGATGTCCCTTAATTCTAAATTTCTGGAGTTGCTTCTGTTCGTGGATGAATACAAGCCATTCATAATATTTATTTCTGAAAGCTGGCTGAGTCCTTCGGTTCCTGACTCTGTCTACTCGATACCTCATTACTCGTTGTTTCGTAACGATAGTCAGAACGCTGTGGGATATCGCGGAGTATGTGTGTATGTGCACGTGAATTTGCTGGATGTTTTCGAGATAGATGTGACAAGTCAAGACTGGCCGGACGTAGACAATATATTCATCAGGATTTTTAATTCCCGGTTCTCAATTTTAGTTGGATGTGTTTACAGACCTCGCCCCTGTGCTGCTGACATCGACGTGGTTCGCTTTCTGAGGGATGTTTGTGAGTTGAATCCAAATATTTTCATTACGGGCGACTTTAACTGTCCCGATATTACATGGCCACTAGTGATACCCCCCTCACAGCGTTCTCCCTCCTTTCCTTATGCTGATTTTTTGCTGACTGCTGGTCTTCAGCAGGTTATAAAAGAGCCGACAAGACACAGGCATGGTCAGACTCCATCTTTGCTCGATTGGTTTCTGGTTTCCGACGATAATCTGTTGTCTAGTGTCCAGCATTTGCCACCTTTTGGCAGGTCGGATCATGATGTGTTGGTGACTGAGCTGCAATTGCAAGTTCCCATGGTACCAGGTTCTCACGAAGTGCACACCAGGAAAGTAACTGACTATGACCGCATATCTGAAATTATCTCCTCAATCGACTGGAGTGCACTTTTAACAACGGATATGCATGTGGATGATATGTGGAAGAAACTCGAATCTGAACTCAATGAAGCTGTTTCCGTATGTACCAGATGCGTGACTGTTCCGTATATTTCGAGGAAACCTTGGATTGATGAGCGTATTTTGAAGCTTCTGAGACGCAAGAAGTCCCTCTGGCAAAGGTACCGGCGAAGTAATTTGGATGCCGATTATCGCAATCATAGAAGCTTTTCTAATTTTCTCTCCACAATTCTGACAACTGAAAAATCTAAATTTGAACGCACACTGGCGAATAAGTCTAACAGAAGGAAATTCTTCAAATATATTAGGTCCACAATGAATACAAAAGTCAGTATCCCAACTGTTAGAGACGCTGCTGGTAATATATGCGGTAGTCCGCGGGAAACATCCGATGTTTTAGCGAGCACATTCGCTGAGGTTTACGTACCTGAACCTCCTGGAAATTTGCCTATCATTGCATCTCCTCGTGAACATGACGAACTGGATATTATAGTTCTTTCCAGGGAGTTGGTAGCAGAGTATCTGGATAAGGTCAAAGTCAGCAGCTCCCCAGGGAGGGACGGATTCTCTCTACGGCTGCTACATAACTGTTCCGAAGCTCTAGCAACACCGGTGTATCTCATATTCCGACGATCTCTTTCCAGCTCTACTCTTCCGAAAGATTGGTTAACAGCATCAGTTACACCGATTTATAAGAAAGGTGATAAGTTATCCCCAAATAACTATAGACCAATCAGTGTTATTTCAGCTTTATCTAGGGTTTTGGAAAGGATCGTATGCGACCAGATTATTGAATTCTGCACAATACATAAAATTATTCCCGAACAACAACATGGTTTTCTCCCTCATCGTTCTACTCTCACAAACCTCATCTGCTGTCTTGATGATTGGACGAGGGCATGGGATGCCAATCTGGCTGTGGATGTAGTTTATCTGGACTTTTCAAGAGCCTTTGACAGAGTGCCGCATGGGCGCCTTTTATATAAACTCGAACACCAGGGAATTAGAGGTGGCCTACTCAGCTGGATCGGTGCGTTTCTGTCGGGTAGATCTTACAAAGTGAGGGTAGGGGATGTTTTTTCGTCTGGTGAGTGGAATGTTAAAAGCGGCGTCCCTCAGGGTTCGGTTCTTGGGCCGATACTTTTTCTGTTGTACAGTTCGGATCTCCCTAGATGTTTTAAGTCTACATGTTCAATTTACGCTGATGACACGAAACTGTATAATTTTCCACTTCTCAATGCCCCAATTCTCCAAGAAGATTTGGACAAGCTAGCTGTTTGGTGTCATGACTGGTTGCTGCCACTGAATCTTGAGAAGTGTCACATTTTGCATATAGGAAAAAATAATCCGCACGTTACCTATTTTATAGGGGGTCATCGTTTAACTGCAGTCACTGAACAACGTGATTTGGGTCTGACCATTTCCAGTGACCTAACGTGGACTGTTCATATTGCCTCTGTGACAGCCAAAGCACGCCAACTGACATATTTGCTGCAGAAGACTTTCCGAGGCTCGGACAGGGTGGTTTGTAAGCTTCTATACGAGTCCTTCGTTCGACCGGTCATGGAATACGCAGGATCAGCATGGTGGACTGCTCTTGTAGCGGAGATCAATTCGCTGGAATCCATCCAAAGATGGAACACAAGAATCCCTTACGGATCCTCTCGACCTGATTATGAGACCCGCCTCAATCTCGCAGATATGATTTCGTTTTCTCAAAGACGCGACAGGGGTGATCTCATATTCACATACAAGTCCATGAAGGGAATTTTCGGACCACAGGTACAAGCTATATTTCAGAAGAATACCAACAATCTTCGGGGTCATGGCTGCAAGCTTGCAAAGGAGAAGTTTAGAACTACTCAAAGACAGCTATTTTTGAGCAACCGAGTGTTTGATTTATTGAATGGGCTTCCGGCTTTGGTTGTGGACAGCGCATCGATCAATTCGTTCAAGAACAGCTTGGACAGTCTGAGTCGTATACAACACCAGTTGAGCTGATTCGAGGGCATTCGATTTCATTTTTTTTTTTTTCTGCCTATTTAGAGTTTATATTGAGTTTTTAGTGTTTATTTTTTCTTTACTATATAATTTTTACTGATGAATAGTCTGTACATTGGTCCATTTTTCCTAGTTCTTTTGGAGTTTATAGGCATAAGCCTCTACTCTTATTTGTATTTTAAATAAATAAATAAATAAATAAAACCTAAAATGACTGGACTATAGACTATAGCTATTATGGGTGACAGGGCACTGTAGTATTGAAGGGAATGAGAAAGAAACATGGAGGCTCTGTGGGTCGGAAAATGAAACAGCCGAACACATAGTTTGCAAATGCCCAGAGCTGGCCAGCTTAAGAATTTTACATACTCGTATGTGTGTGGATATGAGCCAATTCCAGTTGATTATTAGAAACAGTTACTTCTTTCTGTGTGCTTCGTAAAGCGTAGGGCATTTCAATACTGTTAGAGCCATCCATGGAGGGGATGCTCGGGCTCCGTATCTCTTATCGATCGAGGGTCGATAATAAAGCGATAGTTGTTTCTCTGATATGATGCTTGTGATCATGTTTTTTGGTCAGAATTATTATGTCTTAGATTTCTTTCCAGCTGGACCACATTTCCTTTTATGGGTTAAAATTGAAGTATTTCGTCTAATCGAGAGATTTCAATCGATCTAATCCAAGTCAGGGTGAAAACTAAGTGGGTTTTTCTTGGCGCAAGGAACAAGTTAGTTTTTTCTGGATGAAAACGGGCTGTTTTGTCAGACAATGATATTTATTATAGAGGATCTTTTTTTGGGTTTTTCCTTTTTGTTGGGATCCGCGGGTAGAATAGCCATACTAGCTCGATAGGGCCTATATTCGATGTTCAAACCGTTTCTAGAACTTTGGGCTAGATATTTTGTCTTGTAATTGGGAGGTTAACGTCGTTATCACAGAGAACGAATGAGGATACCATAGACTTGAATGCTTATCAATCTACACATATTTAGGAGAGAAAACACCGATCAGACTACAGCGGGGAGAGAGAATTTAACAACCGAATAGAATTGAATAGGAATCCAGAAAAGGTCCGTTTCTGACTATTTTACTATCTAACGTACATTGAAGAATCATTATATTACATCAAGCCTGCAGAAGTAACCAGGTATATTATCTGTATGATTTTCTCTGTAAGTTTCAGATCTGAAATATTATTTTATAATAATTTATGTGCATATTACATTAAAACCGTATAGTAACTTGCCGATAACACCACATCACGGCTACGATACAACGGTCAGGGAACTACGGTGCTATTTCTTCTTTCTCCGAGAAATGTATGCTGAATAAGTGATTAGTAAGACCCTTTTGGGGGCTTCCCTCCACTTACCACTTTGGGTTTCCTAGTTAATGTCATAATGGATCAGATATTAGTCACAGAAGAATCATTTTATCATATCTGTGGGTATCTTACCTCTGCAGGATTATTGTGAAAATTATATGGAATATTTATGGTTTAGGTTGCTTTCTACGTACCACTGTCTCAACATAGACGCATAGAATACATGGTGCGGACAGTCTTTGACATATTTTCGGGCGAAATTCGGTCAAAATACTGTCAAAATACAAGGATATTGTTCTACTCATGGAGGTAGAAGGAAGTGGAGGGGGCATGAAGATCGAAAGTTTGTCACATACTCCGCCATATTGGTGTGTCCCAATTTTCTATAGGAATCCGGAATTCCAACCATAGAAAACTCATAATTTCATGTTTATAACAAAGGATTTGCCCATACCACTATGGCCGATTTTATGTGACACTTTCGTTACAAGGGAAATATACCACATGCTCCCTCCACTTCCTCCTACCTCCATGGTTCTACTTCAGTTTTTGCCGAAAGATGCCAGCAGTAGAAATTTTATGGACAAAGTTATCGAGATGTCAAATTAAATTCGAATCTTTGTTTATTCTAGTTTCTTGTGGAAACTCATACCGTTTGCTGAAATTTAGTATTTTGAGTATTTTGTTCAATGTCCTTGCTTTCCGTGCCGAAAGTAAGCCGAATGTTGCCTGTGTGAACTCTGAACGAGTATCCAGAACCATTTGCATCAAATACAATTTTCATTTCGAAAATCCTTCGTTTTTATGCGAACATAGTTTTTTTAACAATTGTTCATTCTGACCGGATCATGGGCAGTTTACGAGTATCAACATAGGTATTAATTTTAATATTAATAATATTGAAAGATCCCTGATACCGTTGTTAATAAATTAACATGGGAGAACGCACAGACTCCTTGATTTATTATAATCTTTATTTTTCGTGCTCTTGTTTCTCGGAACAGAGTGCTTATCAATTTGCCCAAATGTCTGTAATTTTCGAATTTTTCGCTGAAAATAGTCGTAAACGATTTGGTTCGACTCACTGATCAAGAAACCGTGGTCGAAATCGATAGTGTCCGGCTGGTCCGGCCGGCCCTCCGTTAATACGATAACTCTCAAACTAACGGAGTTAGAGGATTGAAATTTGAAGGGGTAGGTTTGGAGCGTAAATATCTCAGACGAGTTTTTTAACAGGCGAAATCCACCAAGCGGTTTCAGAGTTCTGGCCGTTTTCAGTAACAATATTTTTATGAATATTTCCGAAACCGATCACTGAATCTATCTGAAATTTAGCATTAAATTGTAGAATAATAACCCTTATATGCATGTGAAGTCTTGTATCGATCGAATTGCCGTAAATGTCAAAAAAATTCAAAATTTTGTTTCTACAATAACTCTCGAACAGATAGAGCTAGGCAGTTGTAATTTTCAGAGTAGGTTTGGGTGATAAATGAATAAATAAAGTTCGTTATTGGGCAGAAAAAAAAAAATTTTTTAATTACAAATTCAAAATTAATTTTTTTTCAAGATGAAATTTCATCAGTCGTGCTTCTATGTTTTCACAGAATGCTCTAATTATTTTATCTATGAATTATCGTATGATCTGTTTCACAAATGTAATATTGAACTTGCGTTCAACTTTTACGTATGCGTTGGACGCAAGTCCAAGGTCTGTTTAAAAACATACCAATATGAACTTTGTCACATTGAAAAGAACTACTCATCTGTCAAATATTCTGTTACGTTTTTTAATAGACACATTTTGTTTTATTACAAGAATCCATTGATCATTCCCAACACTGAGATACCAATACTTTCGGAGATATGATTTGTCAAAGTTTCAACAAGAGCGCGAAAGCACCTGTCCACAGGGATATCCCACTTTTTGTTTCATAGTTCATACATGCCCGTTGATGAACATAAACTGTTTTAACAGTTGAAACATTTAGTTATAACGCTATTAATTCATTATTATATTCATTATACATTTCAAAGTTATATATATATTGAGAAGGAATGAACTGATATGTTATGAAAACTAACAATATTATTTGTTACAAGGATATTGTTACTCGACAAGAATTGGCAATTGGCTTGTGATTGGTTATTATATCAATTTAATGAATCATTTTCGATATTTCATCAATATATGTATCTAGTGCTGAATAATAGATCAAGTATATTTTGAAATCTAATCATCATACTCAATTGCTGAGAATTCCAATAACTAAAAGAGACACACAGTGAAAAATTCATTGATTTTAAATCAACAACCAGAGCGTTCCTGCCAATAGGGTCTTCATAATGGCTTCGTATGATTAGTAGAATAAGTAGAATAAACCCCAGGGGATTTCATTTATTTGCCGCGAAGCAAGAGCAGATGCGTTTCGGGCTTCTTGGCCTTCATCAGTACCCTGTAGCTTCCCAACAAATTCAACTATACTGAACCGTGTTAAGCCTCTCACAGCCGGCTTGGTCGATTATACATAATCGCCTACGCCACCTATGAGATAAAACAAGGAATTCAGCCTTTCCCCACCAATGAAAATTTGAAGCGTGAAATCATATGCTCGATTTTAATCGAGAAACGAGTCCCGTAGAGCTCAGACAGTATCTTCCTAAGGCCATGAACGCTGTTTAGCTTTTTCATAATATAATAATGAAAAATGGCGATACCGTTGTTAATAAATCAACAAGTCCAGAGCGTTCGACTGCGTTCCTGCCAATAGGGTCTTCATAATGGCTTCGTATACTTAATATACCTATGCATATGTATATCACAAGTCAAACAAACCCCAGGGGATTTCATTCATTTGCTGAGAAGCAAGAGCAGACGCGTTTCTGGCTTCTTGGCCTTCATCAGTACTCTGTAGCTTCCCAACAAATTCAACTGAACTGAACCGTGTTAAGCCTCTCACAGCCGGCTTGATCGATTATACATAATCGCCCTCGCCACCTATGAGACAAAACAAGGAATTCAGCCCTTCCCCACCAGTGAAAATTCTCGATTAAAATCGAGCGAATGTGGTGGCATATGATTACACGCCTCAAATTTTCACTGGTGGGGAAAGGCTGAATTCCTTGTTTTGTCTCATAGGTGGCGTGGGCGATTATGTATAATCATCATATCACCATCGCTCAGTGTTCCCCCAAAGAAGAAAGCGTCATTCCATGAAACCGGTTCGTATCTGCCCTTGGATGACGCTTTCCTCTTTGGGAGAACTCACGGGGCTCACGGGGAGTATTTGTTGATGGTTCAAATCGATGAATATTTCACTGTGTGTCTCTTTTAGTTATTGGCAAGTGGCTACAGTCCACCTCATTATATATTTCCCAACTGATCACAGGATATTGAAATATCTCTCGAATTTTAATCTTATTGGCACAGAGGAAATATGTTGCTCATATCTACACACAATTGCCTTCGGCATGAACCTATCCACCAATGAGCTGCTTCTGCTGCATCATCATATTATCAAATTGTATTGAATGGAAACTTATTTTAAAAGCCATAACATATCCATAACAAAAATTACAAAATCGAAAAGGAAATTCATCTCCGGAACTTAATACTTTCTACTTATATCATATTGAAAAATTCATCCAATTTCCCGCCATAAAATCGATTTGGTTAACAGCTAAGGTTGAAAACCAACTAAAACTCAAATTCCCTATTTACCAATAAAAAAGTCTCCTGGCACGAAATGAGATTATGTGATGAACTCAAGAAATAAACAAGCACTGACGTGAAGTCAGGAGCTTTTGCGCATATGTTCTATTGTCCATTCTCCTGTATTGGATACTCTTCATGGAATTCGATGGTGAATCGAATTCACCATGGTGAATTCGATGAAGATTAACCAATACAGGAAAATGGACAATAGAACATAAGGCAGTGCTTGAACCAATTATTTCTTCGTAATTTTTTTGAAATTTTCTAGGCCTTTCCCACAAAATTTTACACACGTCTTTATGTCGATAGCATCAATACGAACAAACGCGCAAAAATTAAAAGACAAGAGGAGAAAAACGAACAAATTAAAAATAATACATAACCTTTCAAAAGTCCCCTCTCACAAATATACTCTGAAGCCGCATGGATCTCTTGAAGAAGAATCGCCTCCGCTAGTTTTCAAATATATTCAATCTTGTTCTTAGAAAACCCTTCAATATTTGATTTCAAAAAGGAAAATATCGTAGCTGATAAGGCCAGGAGGATCTCTTCAAAACCAGGTCTGGCCAGTCCAAATGGTGATTATTCAGAACTTCAGATGTTCGAAGACCGCTACAGGACCCTAATGTAGGGCTATCATCTCCCATAGATTGATATGGCGTTTGGCTCCAAAATATATGCCATAATTTAATATGTCATCAATCATCATGACATTCATGGTTTTAAAGGTTCTCGCAAAATTCCAGCGATGTCGGACAACTGCTTCCTGATGTTTATAAATTGTTTTTCAATGATTTTTTTTTTTCATTTTCTACTAATACGATCTTCACGGAATTTTGCAAAAATTTTTGCGTTGGCATTCTAGAACTAATTACCATGTTTGAATTGCATCGGCATCGTATTTTCTGGGTTATTGAGGAAGCTCCAAAACCGTTTTGCTGATTATGCCTATAAACAAACTCAAATGGCGCATTCAGATTCTCAACCTAACCTGAAAATTTCAAGTCGCTATTTCTTTCCGTTATCAGGTATCGTGAGATACATGATATTTTTTTGTATTTTTTTTTATTTTCTAGTGGTACGGTCCTCACAAAATTCTACACACGTCTTCACGTCAATATTTTACAACTAGTTAGCAAGCTTCAATTCGATCGAGTCTAAACTTTTTGAGTTATCGAGGAAATAATATTCCAGATGGGTATATCTCCGAAACCGTTCGGCCGATTATGGCCAACAGCGAACTTAACACTCCCATTCAGATGCGCAACCTACCCTTTCGTTCGAGAGTTATCGAGGCAACGTTCACCCATCCAGCTACTGAAGTCACACAAGGCTGCTCGGATCTCTAACAATATAGATCCGATCGTGATCAAACTTGAAACTTGGAAGTAGAGTCAAGTTTTGAAGGCTCTCGCAAAATTTCAGCCACGTCGGAGTAGTTTTTGATATCTAAAATTTTTTTCAATGATTTTCAATTATTTTTTTAAAATTTTCTAGTGATATATGATCCTCACGGAATTTTGCAAGAATTTTTGCGATGGCATTCTAGAGCTAATCACCATGTTTGAATTGGATCGGTTTTGTATTTTTCGAGTTATTGAGGAAATAACAACAAAATTTCAGATGGGTATAACTCCAAAACCGTTTTGTCGATTATGCTTATAAACAAACTCAGATGTCGCATTCAGATGCACAACTCAACCTGAAAATTTCATGTCGCTATCTCTTTCCGTTCTCACGTTGTCGTGATATGAAAAATATTTTTTTATAATTTTTTTTTTAATTTTCTAGTGATACGATTCTCACAAAATTTTACAAACGTGCTTAGGTTTATATTCTACAACTATTCAGCAACTTTCAATTCGATCGGATTCATAATGGTTGAAAACAAATCTATTACTCGGAAAGTGTTTAGCCGATTATGCCCATTAATGAAATTGTTCGTCGTATTGCAAATATTGGGATGTGCCACCTACCCTGAAAATTTCAAGTTGCTAGCTCTTTCAGTTCTCAAGTTATCGTGGCAACGGCCGGTCGGCCGGACAGAATCAAATTTGACCTCGACTTGTTCATCGGGGAATCGAACTCAATCGTTTGAGACCATTTTCGGTAAAACAAATCGCAAATTACAGACATTTGGGCAAAATGATAACGCGATGTTCCCCAGAACATACGCGCAAAAATAAAAGTAGAATTTCAAAATAGAGTAGAAAATTTTAAGGCGTAATCTATTGTTGATTTCAAATAGAAGAAGTCCAATAAACATATTATTTGGAAATAGGTATATTTTCACCCTTTCAAATACTAGACTTAATATTCTCGCAATTTGCCTTAGACATGCGGATAGTTCACGCCACCTCAAACACAGCACATTGTCGAACCAACAGTGAATGCATGTATTCGAATGGGGCCTTATGCCACGGCAGACACAGCACTGTTAATTTTAGAACCAACAATGAATGTATGTATTTGAATGGGTCATTACGCCACCACAGACACAGCAATGTCCATTTGCGACCCAATGTGTATGAATGTGTATGAGTCGAAACTAGTCGTTTGAGACCACTCTCGGCCAAAAAGTGTACCAACTTTTTTTGGACGCTTGTGTTTACAGTCGGATATATATTCTTGGAAATATTAGGAATATTATAATTTTTGCCTGGAGCTAAGCAGCTTTGGGTGAGTTGAGTACCTGCATGGGTGACCACTCTGGCTATAAATTTGAACAGCACGCCAAAGCTCCTGGCCACAGTGCTCATTATATTTATTTTAAAAGCGATATTGGTCCAACTAAAGGTAAAATTTCATCTGTTTCGCCGATTAATTCCTATTTTACTTTTTTCTTCAGAAAATATGTAACTTTCTAATTCGGTAAAAAGCAGTTATTTTATACAAGAGCTTTCAAAGGTGAGTATTTTTTTACAGAAGGTAGAAACATCAAAATAAATTATTTCACCAAAAATTGCATATACAAGGTGCTCCACGAGTAACTGTACGTAATAGTCAGAAAACATAAATTAAATATGGTTTAAGGCTTTTTGTTTCTGAGATACAGGGTGATTTATCGATTTGAGCAGAAAATTTGGTTAATTATAACTCCGGAAACCTTCAACGAATTATTTTCAAATTTGGCAGTTATTGTCGTATCAGGCCAACCAACTTTACATATGAAGCATACCAAGAAAGTGCAGACCAGGACTCAGATATTTTGATTTTTGCTTCGCGGTCCAATGAAATACCCTGTATATGAAATATCAATTAGTCGTTGATCATATGATGCTCCATAGATTTGTCCTTCGATTAGAGTTTTTCATCAGGAAAGTATGAAAAGTAATAAACGCTTTATATTTTGGAGCGCCAATTCTGCTCTAAATATTGTGATGAGACCCTCTTGAAATCGAATTAATCAACTTACTACTAAAAAATTGGTTCAAGCCCTGTGAACAGGAGCTTTGGCGCTCTAGTTCAAACTTTGACAAATCATATCTCCGAAAGTATTGCTTTCTGAGAGTTGGGAATGATATCAATGGATTCTTATGATTGAACTGCATCATAAAAGAAATTCAATACAAATAATAGTTTATTTATCAAGATTAAATGAGCAATATTCAATGCTTCAATGCTTCAAAAATTATCATTTAAAATAATAAGAAGAGTGTCATCGAAATGTCTAGAGCAAGGTGGGCATTTCTGATATTTGAGTAGGTAGAGGCTGACGAACAAATTATTTTAATAGTTCAAAATATATTAATAAAAAACAATCCACTTTTCATAATTTAATAGTTCATACCTCTAACACATTCATTCACATTATGAACCTTAACTCAAGAAAAAATATTTAATACAGAAATGTAGGTCCATATTTCAGCCATTTTTTACCGCCATCCTGCAGTGTCAGAGTCTGTTCGCTGGAAGAGACCAAGATCCATTAATCGCTACCAGCCAAGATTAAACCGAACCCTTCTCCACTGTATAAAGGTTACCCAGGTACTAAAATAAGTGATCTATTTCACCAAGGAGTTGCAACCTTACAAAACCAATTGCAACTGGCGCCCGAGCAAGTATTGGAAACGAAGGTTACAGCAATCCCCAGAAAAGGTCGTCACAGGTTTCAAAATAGTTGTATATATTCACAAATTCAAGAATCGGATACTTGTTTTCCAGCAGAAAATATTTTCAACTACGAATTGACATGTCTCTAATAGCTAGATAAGATGATATTTATGAATAGTGAACACAGACAGATTTTGTGTTCACATTTTGTGAATACATAGAACTACGATGTATTAATGAAATTTTGAAAAATCATATCTCCGAAAGTATTAGATTGCAAGAGTTGAAAATGATATCAATGGATTATTATGATAAAATTGCATCCTAAAAAAATTGAATTTGAAAGTTGTGATATGAAAAAAGAAATTTTTTCCGTTACTCCGAAACCATCTGGCCGATTTTGCCCAATAACGAACTCAACCGAGATATTTATCCCTCAAAACTATTCCGAAATTTCAACTGTCTAGCTGATTCCGTTCGAGAGTTATCGTGTCAATGGCCTGACGGACGGCCGGCCGGACAGATTCAATTTTGACCATGGATTCTTGATCAGTGAGCCGAACCAAATCGTTTAAAACCATTTTCAGCCAAAAATTCGAAAATTACTGATATCTGGGCAAATTGATAATAATGTTCCGGGAACAAGAGCGCCAAATACCCAAAAATGCAACAAAAATATTTCAAACATTTGAATATTCTCATGGACAGAAAGCTGGGTTAGATTTTGTTTTCAAATATCCCGCCTCTTTCCTCAATACTTTTTCTGATAATATTGGAATCATTTCTTATGTCATTACAACTGTGTTCTATTCTTTCAATCAGTTGTTCTTAACTGAGTATTTCCTCCGTATAGACTTTCTGCTTCAAGCAGCCCCAAACAAAATAATCCATACATGTTAAGTCAGGTAACCGAGGCGGCCAAATATGAGGTTCTCCTCTGTCAAACCAATGGAACGTGTACGCATTATTCAAATGTCGTTTTCCTCGAATATGTTTGAAATTTGTTCTACATTGTTTTGTATCAGCGATCTCTCTTTCTGGTTAGATGGAAATTTTCCTGTTTCTCTCAAATAACGGGCTCTCAAATGTCTGATGGTTAGGAACTGCTCTATCAGGATACTTCACCTGATATTCTGTAACCGCCGCACGTCCATTCGAAATAAAAAAACCATAAACAAGTATCATATCATAATACTTAAGGTTCGCAAAAAAATGTCTAGAATGTTACAAACAGCCAACTCAAATTGTAATAAAAATGAGAACTGTCAAATAAAATATTTATGTGGTCACTGTGATTCAAGCATGAAAAAATTACTCGTATGGTGAATAGTGTAGCTTGAATTTTTCAAATTTTGAAACCGTCAGAGCAATAAATTCGCTTTGAGGAAGGCCTTATTACAATATTCAGGGTCGTATTGGCTCTCAAAAATTTTAATCTTTAATTAATTTTTAGGAAAACAATTAACGGTTTGTGTGCCATTCTATAGAAAAACGATATTCGAAGGACAAATTTATGGAGAATCTGATGATATTAGTGACTAAATGATATTTCATGTAGGTACAGGGAGTTTTATTAGACCGTATAGTGAAGAGGAAAATAACCAAAAATGTCCAGGTTTGCACTTTTTTGATGTGCTTCTTATGCATAGTTTATTGGCTTGAAATGACAATAAATTCAAAATTTGAAAACAATGCGTTGATCGATGTGGGAGTTTTAGCTAACCAAAAATTTTGCTCAAATCGATAAATCACCTTGTATTTCAGAAACGTCGAGTCTTAGCCCATTTTTAATTGTTGTTTTCTAGCTCCCCTGAAATATGCATGATAGAACTGCTATCCACCCCCGAAGTCGCATGCGATTCCAACCATTTGTGAATGCTTTAAACCATTGTAAACGCGTAATCCCAAGGTCGTATACAAATTGGAACAGCTATTTCTGTTACCACGATCTCTCTAGTTCCTTTGTATAGTCTAGTCAACAAGTGCTTTTTAGGTCGAAATTTTTGCGTATTCTCGGAAAGTTATGATTGAGGTGTCATTCGATTCGAAATGGCATGCAGATAGTTTTTGAGAAAATGCTAAGGCCGATCGCAAAAATTGCAATAGCTATAAACAATTAAGTGAAACAAAAGAAGGAGATTTAGGTTTTCGCCAATATCTCAGAAAGTATTTTAGGTAATTCAAATGTGAAAGAAGATTCAAATAGAGGAGGAAATGTTCTAAAGTCCCAACTGCCGGAACTGTAGGACCAATATTTATAATTTTCCTAGAGGGTTGAAAAAAAGTCCGAAAATGGTTACCTACTCCGGCTCGCGTAAGCCTTGCCCCCTTCGTACCTTTGATGAATAAATATCTATTATTTAAACTCATTAAATATGAACATGAAAAAATTCAGGCGCCTGCAGGATAGATCAGTGAATAATAATCCGTGCTCCAAGAATGTTTGACGAAATTTTTCAATTAGTTATTCATTAGTTAATCAACAAAATTTTTTGTAGCATGAAGCTTAACATTGCAAGTACGCTAATTGTTGAACTATTAATATGAGAAGTTTTTCCTTCGGTGGAGCTATTTTTCAAAGGTCTTGGAATAGATTCTTGTCGGAAAATTTGAAAAATTGTTAATTTACTTTTTGTTATTAACAATTTACTTAAGTGAAAAATTATACTGCTTCAATTTATAATATTACTATTGATCCGTTTTCTTATGATCGGAAACTACTCAAAAATGAATTTAATAATTATTCCGCCGTATTCACAAAGCATTCAATCTCCGTTAAGTCGTCCGAGGTCCTCAGTTAAGGATAAATTTGATACGCAAACCTCAGTTAACGTATTTAACGGTGGTGAAACAGACCTGTTTCACGTTAATTTTCACTTTAACTGAGGTTGCGATTCAAATTTATCCTTAACTGAGGACCTCAGTTAGGACTTAACAGAGATTGAATGCTTTGTGAATACGGCGGATAATCTCCTATTGTTCGAAACATTGTTATAAACCAATGCGTTTTTTATGAGATAATTCAAAATTTTCTTTCGAAACATAATTGAAGCATTATAATTTTTCACTTAAGTAAATTGTTAATATCAAAACAAAAATTAACAATTTCTCAAATTTTACAACAAGAATCTATTCCAAGACCTTCGAAAAATAGCTCCACCAAAGGAAAAAAATCTCAGATGAATAGTTCAACAATTATCGCACTTGCAGTGTTAATGTTCGTGCTACAAGAAATTGTTAATTAACTAATGGATAACTAATAGAAAAGTCGCGATAAACATTTTTGGATCACGAATTATTGTTCATTGATCTATCCTGAAGACGCTTGAATGTTTAAAATTTTTTATTTCCATATTTATTAAGTTTAAATAATATTTATTCAGGAAAGGTCCGAAGGGAGCGAGGCTTACGCAAGCCAGCATAACCGTTTTCGGGAATATTTTCAACCCTCTGTGAAAATTATAAATATTGACCCTAGTTGCGGGAGTTGAGACATTTTTTAGGAAATTTTCTCCTCTTCCTGACTCTTCTTTCAAAATCGACTTACCTATTGGCGAAAAACCAAAGCCCCTCCTTTTTTGCGCGTATGTTCTGGGGAACATCGCGTTATAGTTTTGCCCAAATGTCTGTAACTTTCGAATTTTTTGACGAAAATGGTCTCAAACGATTAAGTTCGACTCCCCAATGAAGAATTCGAGGTCAAATTTGATTCTGTCCGTCCGGCCGTTGCCACGATAACTTGAGAACGAGAAGAGCTAGCAACTTGAAATTTTCAGGGTAGGTGGCGCATCTCAATACGACGGACAAGTTCGTTAATGGGCATAATCGGCCCAGTGGTTTCCGAGTAATAATTTTGTTTTCAACCAATATAAATCCGATCGAATTGAAACTTGGTGGGTAGTTGTAGAATAGGATCTTAAGCACGTTTGTGGAATTTAGTGCGAATCGTATGGCTAGAAAATTTTTAAAAAATTATTAAAAAATATTTTTGTTGTCACGATAACTTGAGAACGGAATGAGATAGCGGCTTGAAATTTTCAGGTTAGGATGAACACCAGAACGCGACATTTCAGTTTGTTTATGAGCATAATCGGCCAAACGGTTTCAGAGTTATAGCCATCTGAAATTTTCTGAAATTTCGTGGTTTTTGTTCCTCATTAACTCAAAAAGTACTGAACCGATTGAATTCAAACATGGTTATTAGTTGTAGAATGCCAACGCGGAAATGTTTGCAAAATTTGGTGAGGATAGCATTTGTAGAAAATTTTTAATAAATCATTGAAAATAAAAAAAAAAATTCTATATATCAGTAACTATTCGTTTGAAATTGCTGAAATTTTGCAATAGCCTTCATAACCTAACTCTACTGCCAAGTTTCAAGTTTTAATACGATCGGTTAAATATTGTTGGAGATTCGAGCATTCTTGTGCGAGTTCAGTAGATGGGTGACCGTTGCCTCGATAACTTTCGAACGAAAGGAGATAGGGACTTGCAATTTTCAGGGTAGGTTGCGTATCCGAAAGAGAGTGTTGAGTTCGTTTTTGGGCATAATCGGTCTAACGGTTTCCGAGTTATACCCACCTGGAATATTATTTCCTTGATAACTCAAAAAATAAATATTCGATCGAATTGGTGCTTGGTAACTAGTAGTAGAAAATCAACATAAAGACTTGTTTAAAATTTTGTAAGAATCGTATCCCTAGAAAATTTGAAAAAAATGACGAAAAAAAAAATTTCAAGAACCGTACCCCTAGAAAATTTTTAAAAAGTCACGAAAAAAAAATTGGTTCAAGCACTGACGTGAAGTCAGAAGCTTTTGCGCGTATGCTCTATTGTCCATACTTCTGTATTGGACACCCTTAATCGAATTTACCATGGTAAATTATGTTGTCCATTCTCCTGTATTGGACACTTAATTCGAATTTACCATGGTAAATTCGAATTGAGAGTGTCCAATACAGGAGAATGGACAACATAATTTACCATGGTAAATTCGATTAAGGGTCTCCAATACAGAAGTATGGACAATAGAACATACGCGCAAAAGCTTCTGACTTCACGTCAGTGCTTGAACCAATTTTTTCACTTAATTGCTTATAACTATTGCAAGTTTTTCGAGTGGCCTTAGCATTTTCTCATAAACTATCTACATGCCATCCCGAATCGAATGACACCTCAATAATAAATTTTCGGAGAATACGCAAAAATTTTGACCTGAAAAGGACTTGTTGACTAGACTATTGGAAAAAACTATCTGGACGTATAGCGTTTGGTCTCTGCACAGATAACCATTGATAATTTGTATGCGACCTTGGGATTATGCGTTTATTATATTACTGTTATTATATTTATTCGAAAATTCGTGGAATCGCATGCGACTTTGGGGGTGGACAGCAGCCCTATGACGTATATTTTATACATGTGATTTTTGGTGGAATGATATATATTGATGAGTTCTACCTTTTGTTAAAAAAATTGGGAAAGCCCTGTGGACAGGAGTTCAATCTTTGACAAATCATATCTCCAAAAGTATTGGTTTCTCAGAGTTGGGAATGATATCAATGGATTCTTATGATAAAACTACATCCATCATAATAGGAATTAAATTCAAATAAAAGTTTATTTATAAAGGTAAAATGGGCAATCTTCAATGCTTCAAGAATTATCATTCAAAAAACATGAGCAACCTGTAATGCTTCAATGCTTTAATGCTTCAAACATTGTCATTATAAAAAAAACAGTTTCAAAAATTATTAATCCGAAACCACCAGACCATTTCTACCCAGTAACGAACTTATCCGAGATATTCATTCCATATATTTACTCTGAAAATATTATATTATATCAATTGAAACTTACTCAATTTTCCAGTTTTGTTTTTACTGGAGATATTCTGAAGCCAATTCTATTAACTTACAAAGTATATATTTCTATCATCATATGGATTATCCAAGAGCAATCCATGATAGCTGAGATTGTATCATGGTTCATTTTGCATTAAATCATACTTTGTTTTCTAAAACAGTAGATATTTTATATCAAGAATTTTGAATAGAACTAAAAATAAATATGACATCATACTCAGTTTGAAAACTCTTATCTACAGACAGAGGCATTTAGGGTTGAAATTTTGAAAAATCATATCTCCGAAGGTATTAGCTTTTTTGAGTTTTGAGAAATGATATCAATGGATTCTTATGAGGAAATTGTATCTTGAAAAAAGTGAACTTAAAATTTGTAATGTGAAATTATAATACTCCGAAATGATCTGGCCGATTTTGCCTGATAGCGAACCGAGATATTTATCTCCCAAACATACACTGAAGATTTCAACTGTCTAGCTCATTCCTTTCGAGAGTTATCGTGTCTACGGCCGGACGAGCCAAACAGAATAAATTCTGACCACGGAATCTTGGCCGTCCGGACGAATGGCCGGACAGAATCGATTTCGACCACGGATTCTGGATCAGTGAGTCGAACCAAATCGTTTGAGACCATTTTCAGCCAAAAATTCGAAAATTACAGACATTTGGGTAAATTGATGAGCACTCTGTTCCGAGGAACATAAGCGCCAAAAAAGACTCACCTTTGGAATACCCTGTATAGCTTATTTGTCACCAGTTCTATGAGCTCCGATATATATTAAGAAATTGAACTCCTTCGTAGCCATTTTTATTGGATACCCATAAGAATCAAATTTGCAGAATCCAACAGTAACGCAAATATTTGGCGGAAGCAATACGTATATAGTACCTACAAGATGAGCTGACGAACGTGCTTCCAAAATATCGACATACAGTTGCCACGGGGCGAAAAGTTTTCATATACTTATCCCGAAGGCTTGGAAAACTTCTGAAGCTTTGATAAATGTGCAAAGTTGAATTTTCGGACTTTATTCAATGAATGCAAAACGGTGAAAAGTTAAAACATGTTCGCATTTATAGTATAAGTTTCGTTTGTATAGCGGCGATAGGGAGAAATCGATGTTTTCCTCTTCATTTCGCGGAAAACAATTTATTTCTTTGATACAAGACTCACTTGGCAGGAACATATAAAAGAGCTCAAAGCAGACTGCATTAGAAGATTGAATATAATGAAAGTTCTATCAAATAATCACTGGGGTGCAGATGGAAAAACTTTGCTTACCATTTATAGATCATTAATCCGATGGAAATTAGATTGTGGATCCGTATTATATGCAACAGCAAGTAAAACATCCCTTAAGAGTCTCAATGTCATACAGAACACTGCTCTCCGGCTAACAATAGGTGCCCAAATTACTCTAGCCCTCCTGATAGCATGTGCAAGGAAACCGGTGAGCTACCCCTCTCACTACGTCGAAAAATGCAACAGTTAACTTATGCCGCAAGATTTTCTAATAACACTCAGAACCCATGCCATAACCAGATCATCAACCAGAGATACAAACAGAAATATCTGAACAACACGAACTTCAAACCTCCGCTGTATAGTCAAGTTAATAACTTAATGAGCTCAACCGTGCCGACAAGAATCATGCATAAAGAACCTACGTATCCATCCTGGATCAGTAAGAAGCCTATAACTGACATAAATCTAACAGAAAACCGGCAAGGTCTTTGTATCTTCTTAAAGGCATGCAGAAATTTTCAAGAAAAATGGGGAATGCACGGGGTGCAACAAAAATCACAAATGCATAAAAATTTGGTAAAAGTGAAACAAAAATTGACCTGTTTCAGGATTTTGTTGCCAAATATTTCTCTTCTGAGAAAATGAATTTGTTCCATAATTTTGACGCGCAATGTAATCAGATCAGATAATGTCAGGATATGAATATCGATTGTATTTTTTTTTCTCTTCCTCCCTCTAACAAACTGGTCACAATTACCATGTATAATAAATTGTACCAGAACGCTAATGACCTAGTATGTCGAAGCGTAAATTTATTATTTATAAATAAATAATTTATTTCTACAGAAATTGTTGCGTATTGGGATTGTTGGATACTGCAAACATGTTTAAGCCTTGAGGTGAAAACCAAAGATTAAAGAGAAGAAAGATAGGAAACGCCCTTGTATTCGTAGTGCTAAAAACCAACTAACTTTTCGTCCGAAGTGACTATTACTAGTGAGGCAAGAGATGGCGCTGAAATGATATAGAATGTAGAGGAATCTACAACTTTAGGCGCGAATTTCAAACCTAGCCACAGCGTTTCTGATGGAGGATCTGATCATACAAATTAGATAGAATCTAAATTCTATCCAATTTTGGTTAACACCCACTGCACAAAAAAATAAATGAAATAAATTATGTTTTTATTCATGGATACAGCGTTCTTTGTATTTGAGGAATATGACAGTAAAACGTTTTCAAAATTGTAAAATTTTTTATATCTTTTGTTACTGATGAATACAAATATGATCATAATAATAATAAATATAACACTAAATAAATGAGAAATATAACGAAAGTTTGAGCTAATTATTATGATAATGAAATCCTTGTGGGAAATGGATTCCAAATGAAGCAGAAATAAATTTTCAAATTTCTCAGCCAAGTAATATATGTAATATGTATGCAATGAATAATGAATTATTCAGCCTGGAGGGCCTCGGTTGTGGATAACAGTCAAACCAAGGGCGTAGCCAGGGGGGGGGGGGTTTGGGGGTTCAACCCCCCCCCCCCGAAATATTATTTTTCTCTTAAAAAAAAAATTTTGCTGCAGAAAGTGACCCTTATACCCCCAAAACCCCCCCAGAAATTAATTCCTATTTCAAAACCCCCCCCGAAATTAATTCCTGGCTACGCCCTTGAGTCAAACTATTTTGTTTATGCTCTTCCATATTATGTATGGCATACATTAGGAAGTTATTGATTGCAGATTGCATATATCAGGAAGTTTTTGATTGATGCAGTTTATAACCATACAATACAGAGCACCGCCACCAACTACACGACTCATTTTGTTTTAAAATCACACAATTAAAATGTTTTTCAAGAATATTTCCGAAACCGATCACTCGATCTATCTGAAATTCAGCATCAAATTGTAAAATCATGACCTTTATATGCCTGCGAAGTTTTGTATTGATCGGATGGCTCTAAACTAGAAAAAAAAGTCAAATATTTGAAAATTAAATTGAAATTTTGTTTTCAGTATAACTCGAAAAATACTGATCCGATTGAATTGAAGCTCAGTAGTTAGATGCGCAGTACCAATGGAAACACTTGTGTAAAATTTCGTAGGGATAGCATGAGCAGAAAAAATTTAAAAAAAAATTATCTATTAGCGGAATATTTAGCTTGAAATTCCGAAACAAAATATCGGATTGAGTTCAGTTTTGGCACCTCGGTGACGAATTATGACCTCTTGGGTTGTGCAAAATTTCACTGAGAACAGACCACTAGGACCTAAAAAAAAATTAAGGATTTCATTTCGAATTCCTACATGGAATATCTGTAACATCTGGTGATCAGATTTCGTTCCGAAGTATTTTTTGCACGTTTATCTGAATCAAGTCGATATGTACGAGGGCAACTGATTAAAATATGGACCACTTACTAGCATGGCAAATGAATTAATGCGTAAACGATGTGTGGAATTTTAAATTGGTTTTCAAAATTTGTCTGAACGGTGGACGACTGAGTGTGTAACTGCCTCTTTTGGACATTTTTTGTTATTCGGATAAGCAGACGAGAAATAATTTAACTGCTCGAGTTTTCTTCTGAGAAGTATGGGGTTTGGGGTGGCGGATGCTATTACTCCATAGAATCCCCTGGTGAGAGTCTGCGCATGCGTGGATTAGAGACGCGATATCTCCTGAACCACTAGTGTTGGAGAATAGGAGTTTTTTTAAGGTGTGTGATTTAGAGAGGACTTTCAGCCGCTAGTACATTGCGCATGCGCAGAAGAGAAGTGACTGGTTTTGGGTTGTATGGGTTATGTTGGGAGTGCTGAGCGATATTGTGAGGTTTTAAAATAATAATTATGGCAATTCAGTGCAAGGACTAGTCACTTTGGGGGATGTATCGTTGTTTCCGAGTTGAAGTATCCGTACCGTGACCCTGGGGCTCATTTTGAAATTGATGTTACCTCTTACGGGCATTTTTCGTTATGCGCATGAGCAGACCATCAGTGATTCAACTGCTGGTGTTTTCGTCAGAGAGGACTGGGGTTTTGGAGTGGCGGATGCTATTCCTCCATAGAATCCCATGGTGAGGGTCTGCGCATGCGTGGATTGAAGATGCGATATCTCCTGAACCACTAGTGTTGGAGAATCGGAGTTTTTAGTAAGGTGTGTGTTTTTGGGAGGACTATCAGCAGCGAGTAGGTTGCGCATGCGCAGAGGAGGAGTGACTGTTTTTGAGTTGTACGGGTTATGTTGGGAGTATATCCGATATTGTGAGGTTTTAAAAGAATATTAATGTCAATTCAAATTTTTGTGTGAAGTGTTATTTTCAGGGGGCTTTAAGCCACGAGTAGATTGCGTATGCGCAGAGGAGACTTTTGGATTGTATGGCTCATGTTGAGAGTGGTTTGAATCTAGCGGTGATGTATTTGGTGCTGAGTCGTCATTTTAAGGTTTTAAGAGAAATTCCATGGCTATTCTGTGCACGGACAAGTCAGTTTCGGGGAAATAGCGTTGATTCCGAGTTGAAATGTCTGTGTCGTGACCCTGGGGCGATATTATAAATAATTTTCTTCGGTAGATCTATATCAAATTACGTTCAGATTTGAAGAAGAGGCAATTGCGTTCCTAATGCGTACCGTAACAGCAATTTTTTTCGACATACGGTAAAACTAACAGCCAAACTGTATTGATAGCCATAATTGTTAAAGGAACTTGAAAAAATAAAAAAAAGCACTGACGTGAAGTCAGTACTGTTTGGCGCGCGTGTTCACGGTGGCTAATTTGAATTGAATGATGAGTACTTCAAGCTCAGTGGATAGAGCTAGCCGGAGATCTACCCAAATGATAGTGGACACCATTCACTGTCGGTTCAAAAATGAACAGTGCTGTATCTAAGCTGCCATAAGGATAGAGTAACAAAGTTGAAAAAGAACACAGCTGACTCTCCTTAGTCGCACAAGCTCCTAGAAGATTCTGAGGGATCTCCTTGGGAAAGACTTGGGAGGGTCAGTATAATAATAATCAAGTTTATAGCACGCGCACCAAAGCAGACTGACCCCACGTCAATGCTTTTTTACACTTTTTCTTTCATTGTTGAGTCAATCTGCATTTGGCGCACGTGCTATAAACTTGATTATGATTATACTGACCCTCCCAAGTCTTTCCAAAGGAGATCCCTCAGAGGGGTCAGTATAATCATAATCAAGTTTATAGCACGCGCGCCAAATACAGATTGACTTAACAATGAAAGAAAAAGTGTAAAAAAGCATTGACGTGGGGTCAATCTGCTTTGGCGCGCGTGCTATAAACATGATTAGGACGCCCGGCCCCCCCCCGCACCGCGGGGTCTGCGGGGGTGTACGTTACGCCACTGGTTCTTTAAAAAAAGTCAAAGTTTGTTTCTGTAGGATGCGTTCTTTTCGAGCTATAAGCGAAATACTGAAAAAAGTGCGAAAATTCCGCGGTTTTTTGGCTCTCAGATCTGAAGCACAACCTAGAAACCGTCGCAAACTCAGGTACCTAATTGTTATTCAGGACCCCCAAAAGGGGTTAAAACGATTTCCAGCTCTGGAGCAATTTTTAGGGGCTAGAGTACTAATTTGCCTGGGCTAGTTACTATAAGTTTCCGAGTAACCGTAGTTGGTCTACCCTGTATTCTGATCTTAATTCATTTTTGGCGCTCTTGTTCCTCAGAACAGAGTGCTTATCAATTTGCCCAAATGTCTGTAATTTTCGAATTTTCTTATAAAAATGGTCTTAAACGATTTAGTTCGACTCACTGATCAAGAATCCGTGGTCGAAATTGATTCTGTCCGGCTGGCCGGTCGTAGACACGATAACTCTCGAACGGAATGAGCTAGACAGTTGAAATTTTCAGAGTAGGTTTGGGAGATGAATATCGCGGCTAAGTTCGTTATTATATTTTCGAATCTCAGAATAACAATCAACGAAATAGTTCTTAAGATTTTTTCGTTAAGCGTCTGAAGAAGGAGTCTGATATAGACTCCGAAACGATATAGTTGTTTCCTCGTTGATGTTGTTTCGTTGTTATTTGTTAGGCAACATTCTTCAATTGATTGCTTCTGACAAATATCTTGTGTTTCTTATGCAGAAGCAAATCACAAAATAATTAATTTTTTATTTTATAGATATTTTTCAGAGTTTGGGAGAGAAAACCCAGAAAGAAACCATTCAATCAAGAATCCGTGGTCGAAATCGATTCTGTCCGGCCGTCCGTTAACACGATAACTCTCGAGCGGAATGAGCTAGACAGTTGAAATTTCCAGAGTAGATTTGAGGGTTAAATATCTCGGTTAATTTCGTTATTGGGCAAAACCTGTCTAATAGTTTCGGAGTAACGAAAAAAAATATTTTTTTTTACATTACAACTTTTGAATTCAAATTTTTCTAAGATGCAGTTTCATCATGAGAATCCATTGTTATAATTTTCAACTCTAACAAGCTAATACTTTCGGAGATATGATTTTACAAAATTTCAATGATACATCTTAAGTTCTACGTATTCACAGAATGTGAACACAGAATCTGTCTGTTTTCACTGTTCATAAATGTCATCTTTTCTAGCTACTAGAGATTGTCAATTCGTAGTTTGAAAATATTTTCTCTTCGAAAACAAGTATCCGATTCTTGAATTTGTGAATATATACAAGACTGTTTTGAAACCGAAAATAATATTGACTGATTAAATATTGAATAATTTATGTATCTATAAATATTGGAGATGATGTTTCAGAAGATTTAGAATTGTATCATTTTAATGATGTAGTTTATGAAGGCAATAGGAAAGAAGAACATAATGGAATCATCAAAAGAAATTACTGTTCGTTGACCACTGAGGTTAATATTACCTTTTACTTCCTTAAGTAGTGAGACATGTTCCTATATACAGTATTTTCATAATGTTGCTAGCAAAAAAATACTGAAATATGGATCTACATTTGTGTATCGAACATTTTTCTTGAGTTAAGGTTCATAATACAGAAAAGAATGTAGTATGAACTATTAAATTTTAAATTATGAAAAGAGGATAGTATTTTATTAATATATTTTGAACTATTGAAATAATTTGTTCGTAATCCTCTACCTACTCAAATATCAGGAATAATTGGGCAATCTGCTATGATTGTCATGATGAAGAACATAATGGAATCATCAAAAGAAATTACTGTTCGTTGACCACTGAGGTTAATATTACCTTTTACTTCCTTAAGTAGTGAGACATGTTCCTATATACAGTATTTTCATAATGTTGCTAGCAAAAAAATACTGAAATATGGATCTACATTTGTGTATCGAACATTTTTCTTGAGTTAAGGTTCATAATACAGAAAAGAATGTAGTATGAACTATTAAATTTTAAATTATGAAAAGAGGATAGTATTTTATTAATATATTTTGAACTATTGAAATAATTTGTTCGTAATCCTCTACCTACTCAAATATCAGGAATAATTGGACAATCTGCTATGATTGTCTCCAGCCTTGCTCTAGACATTTCGATGATACTTTCCTTAGGTATTTCGAGTTGTGAAAACTATGCACCGAGTGTAAGTTGCAACAACCCATTCCACGAGGTTGAATCATTGCAGATTGCTCATTTAATCTTGATTAATAAATTGAATGACAATTTTTGAAGCATTGTAGATTGCTCTTTTCTAAAAGATAATTTTTGAAGCATTTTTGTTTAAACGACACTTTTTTTAATTTAATTTCTTTCCTGATGCAGTTCTATCATAGGAATCCATTGATATAATTCCCAACTCTAAGAAACCAATACTTTCGGAGATATAATTTGTCTGTTTGAACAAGAGCGCCAAAATGCTCCTGTCAACAGGGCTTGAACCAATTTTTTACTCTAACAAGCTAATGTTTTCGGAGATATGATTATCTATATATGAATTATTATATGATCATAATAATGAAAAATGGATATACCGTTGTTAAAAAATCAACAAGTTAAGAGCGTTCCTGCTAATCGGGTCCTTCATGAATGGCTTCGTATAATAAATATACTTATGCATATATTTCACAAATCAAATAGACCCCAGGGGGTTCATTGATCTGCCGAGAAAGCAAGAGCAGACGCGTTTCTGGCTTCTTGGCCTTCATCAGTACCCTGTAGCTTTCCCAACAAATTCAACTAAACTGACCCGGGTTAAGCCTTTCAGAGCCGGTTTGGTCGATCATTATAACCCAGGTAACACAGGGACCTCCCAGAGATGTCTCGGCGAGCTCCTGCCGGGATATTGTGACGCCTATTGCGATATCGCTGGGAGGTCGCCAAGAGCTCCCTATCACCTCCAAATGTCCGCCACAGGGGATGAGCCCAGTAACATTTCTGAGATATCGCATGGGGAAATTCTCAAAGTGCTCATCCTGGGGAATATTTTTGGAGGTTTATTGCGATATCGCAGGGAGGTCGCCCAGACCTCCCTATCACCTCCAAATGTCCGCCACAGGGGATGAGCCCAGTAACATCTCAGAGATATCGCATGGGGAAGTTCAAAACTGCTGACCCTGGGGAATATCTTGAGAGTTTTACTGCGATATCGCAGGGAGATCGCCCAGACCTCCCTATCACCTCCAAATGTCCGCCACAGGGGATGAGCCCAGTAACATCTCAGAGATATCACATGGGGAAGTTCTCAAACTGCTCACCCTGGGGAATATTTCAAGAGGTTTATTGCGATAACGCAGGGAGGTCGCCCCGACCTCTCTATCACCTCCAAATGTCCGCCACAGGGGATGAGCCCAGTAACATCTCGGAGATATCGCATGGGGAAGTTCTCAAACTGCTCACCCTGGAGAATATTTTGAGATGTGTACTGCGATATCGCAGGGAGGTCGCCCAGACCTCTCTATCACCTCCAAATGTCCTCCACAGGGGATGATCCCAGTAACATCTCAGATATATCACATGGGGAAGGTCTCAGGCTGCTCAACCGGGGCAGTACTAAGAGAAGATGGCTGCGATATGGATCTATAATCTATATATCCTCCACATGTGCAGTACATGTGTGGCGCCGAATACATCACTTCGATGCGTAGATCGATATTCCACTCGGGTTATAAGTGATGGGGTTGTTCTTCCGGGTACAGAGTAGACTACTGCGCCATCTACCGGTGGAAACGAGAAGTGCAAAGTAGGGATGGAGTAGATTCCTACAACACGCCACCTGATTTCCTATTCTTGTTGAATTTGCGAGGATTTCAGGACCTCGCAATGGAATGTGTTATTCTCGTTACACTTGTGATATCTTGAGGAGCTCGCAATAGGAATGTCTTTTTCTAGTTATCTGCGTGATATCTTTAGGAGCTCGCAATGGGAATGTCTTATTCTGGTTATCTTTGGGATATCTTTAGGAGCTCGCAATAGGATTATCTTATTCTTGTTATCTGTGTGATATATTTAGGAGCTCGCAATAGTAATATCTTATTCTGGTTACATATGTGATATCTTGAGGATCTCCTCAATAGGAATATCTTATTCTTGTAATACTTGCGATGACTTAAGGAGCTCGCAATAGGAATGTCTTATTCTGGTTATCTGTGGGATATCTTTAGGAGCTCGCAATATGAATATCTTATTCTTGTTATCTGTGGGATATCTTTAGGAGCTCGCAATAGGAATATCTTATTCTGGTTACATATGTGATATCTTGAGGATCTCGCAACAGGAATGTCAAATTCTGGTTATATGTGGGATATCTTTAGGAGCTCGCAATAAGAATATCTTATTCTTGTTATCTGTGTGATATCTTTAGGAGCTCGCAATAGGAATATCTTATTCTGATTATCTGTGTGAAATATTTAAGAGCTCGCAATGGGAATGTCTTATTCTGGTTACATATGTGATATCTTGAGGATCTCGCAACAGGATGTCTTAGTTTGGTTATCTGTGGGATATCTTTAGGTGCTCGCAATAGGAATATCTTATTCTGGTTATCTGTGTGATATCTTGAGGATCTCACATTGGGAGCTCGCATTTTCATCCACATTGTAACCTCTCAGAGACCTCTATGCGAGGTCTGTGTTACCTGGGAATCGCCCACGCCACCTATGAAAACGAAACACGGAAATCAGCCTCTCCCCACCAGTGAATATTTGAAGCGTGAAATCATATGCCACCATTCACTCGATATTAAATCAAGAACGAGTCCCGCAGAGCTCAGACAGTATCTTCTCAATGGCCATGAACGCTGTTTAGCGTTTTCAAAAATAATAATGAAAAATGGTGATACCGTTGTTAAAAAATCAACAAGTTAAGAGCGTTCCTGCTAATCGGGTCCTTCATGAATGGCTAAGTATAATAAATATACTTATGCATATATTTCACAAATCAGATAGACCCCAGGGGGTTCATTGATCTGCCGAGAAAGCAAGAGCAGACGCGTTTCTGGCTTCTTGGCCTTCATCAGTACCCTGTAGCTTTCCCAACAAATTCAACTAAACTGACCCGGGTTAAGCCTTTCAGAGCCGGCTTGGTTAGTTGAATTTGTTGGGAAAGCTACAGGGTACTGATGAAGGCCAAGAAGCCAGAAACGCGTCTGCTCTTGCTTTCTCGGCAGATCAATGAACCCCCTGGGGTCTATTTGATTTGTGAAATATATGCATAAGTATATTTATTATACGAAGCCATTCATGAAGGACCCGATTAGCAGGAACGCTCTTAACTTGTTGATTTTTTAACAACGGTATCGCCATTTTTCATTATTATTTTTGAAAACGCTAAACAGCGTTCATGGCCATTGAGAAGATACTGTCTGAGCTCTGCGGGACTCGTTCTTGATTTAATATCGAGTGAATGGTGGCATATGATTTCACGCTTCAAATATTCACTGGTGGGGAGAGGCTGATTTCCGTGTTTCGTTTTCATAGGTGGCGTGGGCGATTATAATGATCGACCAAGCCGGCTCTGAAAGGCTTAACCCGGGTCAATTTAGTTGAATTTGTTGGGAAAGCTACATGGTACTGATGAAGGCCAAGAAGCCAGAAACGCGTCTGCTCTTGCTTTCTCGGCAGATCAATGAACCCCCTGTGGTCTATTTGATTTGTGAAATATATGCATAAGTATATTTATTATACGAAGCCATTCATGAAGGACCTAGGGCTGCCACCTTTTCATAAATGTAGACCCGGAGATTTCAGTGAGAGGCTTTTTTTTTTTTTTTTTTTGGATGCCGCCTGGCCGTCTTTACATTACGGAAGTGCGGAGCATAATATCGACAAATTTTCAGGATGGGTTGTATAACTTGCATATCAAAATACGACGGTTATGTTCGTTAACGGGCAAAATCGGCCAAACATCGGAGTTTTAGTCATTTTAGGGTTTTAGGCTATTTTCCAGATATTTCGGAAACAACGAACTACATGAGAGATTGAACTGAAACTATGCAATTAGTTCTAGCATAAAAAGGCGCAACTTTTATCACAATTTTGTTACGATGCTGTTGGTAAATTAAAAAATATATTTTTTGAATTGTTCTTTGAATATGTTTTTCCGCAAATCATCAAATCGCAAATAGTTTATCAGATGTGAACAAAAATTCTTACCAAAGTTGAATCCATTATTCTACAGCGGTGTGCAAATTCAGTTCAATACGATATCAATTTCTGGAGATATTGCGAAAAATGTGTCAAAGCTCAAAGCTCGTGGTATATTATGATTTTAAGATATTTCAGAGACACCTAATTCATAAACAAAGATAATACGTAAATAGATCACTTACTTCACGTAAGTGGTTTTTAAATCTAGTATTTTTTTGGTTTTGTGTACTTAAAAAAACATGTTTTTAAGTATGAATTGCTTATTAATAAAAGCAATGATAATGTTGGTTTATTTTCATATTTTGTATATAACCTAGCCGGTGCTAGTGCTAGGTTGGCTTGGACCATCTATACACTTGAAACTATATTTTTTACTCTGAAGAGATTGCTTAAGCATCTCTTCTTGCTCAGGTTGTTTTAAAAACTGCAGAAATGCTTGGCAATTCATATTAAAATTGATCTTTACCATCAGCTCTGCCTTCACCATGTCCACTGATAAGCAGTTGCGCTCATCAGTCCACAAATTTCCCATTAAAGAGAAAACGCATTCTACGAACGAATTGCTTATAGGTATAGAAAAAATTTTACCGATTATTTTTGGCAGTTCACTGAACGCCGAGGTAATTTTAAATAACTCAACCCATTTTAAATCCACCGGCAATGTTGAATCAATAGATTGGAGGAAGTGAGGAAACACTTGGCCTAAATTTTGTATTTCGTCATACAGTTTATCTTCGTCCACATTTTTTAAACCAAGACATTCAACAGCTTCCACAGCATCTTTGTAAGATACTACGCTCGTTAAATCGAATTTCGAAAATATTTTAAAAATAGAATCCTCAAAGTTATAATACTTCTCTATATATTCGAGAATTTTTCTATAAACGTCGTTAGCCTCACTCTTCAATTGATTCTGTTCAACAGAACTGAGAAACTTCATCACTCTCATAATTTTTGCGCCGTAAAACTCATCACGCAGTCGGCTCTCAAGCTTTCCTTTTATATTTGTCATAATTGGGTGTAACTCAGCAGCTGTCACGGTCTTTTTTTCTAGCAATAGTATCGCTTCTGTCAAAATATTCATATAATGATGTATGAAATATAAATAAGATTCTTGCAGGGTGATATTTGCCGATAAGTTTCCAGCGCCATCTGCGTCATTGGACTCACTGCACCCTTTGACGAACTCCCATATTATTTTATGGCAAGCTGCTTCACCACGACTTTTAAAATACATTGAAACAGCGGGCCACGACAATATCAATCGGTCAACAGCTCTCCCTAAACTTAACCATCTAGTCGGCCCATGTCGTAAAACTTTTCTGTATTCAATTTCGAACTCTTCAAAAAATGTCTGTAATTCTCTGGTGCGCTTTGCGCTGTTCGAAAATTCTGCATACACTTTCATCACCAAGTTTTCCACATCGTATGTTAAGGCTTTCATGGCGTTTCTGGCAGCGTTGTGAAGAACATGACAATTGCAATTAGCTTTCACCACTTTGGTGTCAGAATATTTCTCGTTCAGTTTTTGATACACGGAATTGTGTGCACCATAATTCACCGATGCATTGTCTGCGGAGAAGGCAGATAAAAAAGTTTTGTTCAAGTCATGGTGTAGCATAAATTTTTCAATATTGTCAAAAATCTTTTGAGATGTTTCATTGGGATCCTCAAAAAAATCCATTAATTTATCTTGAATACCATTTTCTTTGTCAAAGTATCTGATGACTATTGGATACATTTTCTGGGACCCTTTATTCGAAGCGTCAATAGCAATCGAAAAGTGAACCCCATTTCCAGAATGAGATCTCTTAAGGTTTTGAATTGTAGATTCTATTGATTTTGGTGCTAGGATATTCAAAACAATTGCTTCAGCCTTGGTTCTGCCACAGTGAACTTTCTGGGACAATGGGGAGTCAGAATAAAGACAGGCATTCAATTTAATGCCGCAATCGGTGCTCAAATAACTATGGTGGTGGCTTATTGCATGATAAATCGACGCAACTTCTATAGTCGCTACATTCAGCTCTTCATTGGAATTTTTCTTTAACAGAAATCCCGACATCAACGAATTAGTGTCTATATTTCTCACCTTTTTCATGTGCGTCCCACTATTGAGATGGGTAGATAAAGCCTTTTCACCATCCCATTTCACTGTGAATTTCACGTTACAAATCGTACATTTTGCGTTTTTATCATCGACTTTTCTCACCCATTTTTTATATTTCTCATTTACTAGCCACGATTGTTGAAAATTAGATTCGTATTCTTTTTCTTTTTCAAATGTGATTCTTCGTCTTCCATTATGCTAATCAACAAAGAACACTAGGTTGGAACGTAGGTAGGTAGGTTTTTTAATTAGAAAAACTTTCCGAAAACTGTCTATTACGTAAATATTTAAAAAGTAAGCTTAAAACACCGGTATTTGCGTAATTATTACGAAGAACTGAGCTAATATTCCTTATGCGCATGTGCTATACCCCTACTCCCTACCTATTTCCCTTTCCAGTTCGCTCGGCGAACTGCAACTTACTTAAGTTACTCACATCGACGCTTGTTGATCAGAGATCGCAGGTCTTTTCGCTACATCGGCCGTCGCCTGGTACGACCCGGAGATATTTACGTCAAACCCGTAGCCCGGATATCAACCAAGCAAACCCGTAGACTCCGGGTCAAACCCGGAGAGGTGGCAGCCCTAGAAGGACCCGATTAGCAGGAACGCTCTTAACTTGTTGATTTATTATATGATCTGTGTTCAAACAGGTCAACTTATTTTCCTCTGAGACATGAAATGTCAAATTCATTTCAGCTCTCGTAGAATTATGAGGATTATAATATGATATCATACTTTTTGGGTGATATTTTAATGCCCATGGTTAATCCATATGATGATGGAAATGGTAATGGTAAGTTAATAAAATTGTGTTCAGAATATCTCCATTAAAACAAAACTGGAATATTAGTTAAGTTTCAATTGATGTGGACTTTTAACACATATGGTGGAATTCACGAACTGGTAATCGACATACCGCCGTATTCACAAAGCATTGAATCTCCGTTAAGTCCTAACTGCCAATAATTTAGCAAGTTCATTTATTATGATGGCAGTAATATCATCTTCGAAGAGTAATGAAATGATATTTGGATTCATGATTCAATATTTATTTTTGTGACAGGCAATCAAAGAAAATGCGAATCACTTAACCTGAACTTCAAATATCTGTGATTTGCCGACAAAAGGATCTGTTCGTTCGGCATATATTATTACGATACCGCTACCTACCGGTAGCGTAGCGGTTTATACTACCGTTAATAATTGTAATGCTCCAGTTCAAAAGAATATATATATATATATATACTACCGATCTCTCTGCCGAACGCGACCATTGAGGGCCGGTTTCTCAATTGCGAGATAACTCGAGGTTGCGAGTTACGCATGTATTTAGCGATATTCATGAACGCGTAACACTCGGGTTACCCGCAACCTTGAGTTAATTCGCAATTGAGAAACCGGCCCTGACCCCCGGTTTCTGAAAGGCTGATCAACACAAATGTTAACTAATCAGTGATCAATCTCTTGTTAACCCTCATCTGAGTTGCGCAAAGCGCAAAAACTCGGACTGATTTGGCATTAACAGTTCTGTTAACTTTGACCATCCTTTCAGAAACCGGGGGTTGGTGCATCAAAATCCCTAGATAATTTTGATGTACCAATGCAATTATTCCCAATAATTGTATTCGCTGCTCTCGTATTCGATATATCTATTGTTCAATGACAAAACAAGCAGGGAGCCACAAGTCAGTACAGTTTCAGCTGAAACGACGTGCATAAGCAGGAGAGGGAGCGATCATATCAAATAAAAGACATATTTGCTTTGTAGCAAATTTTAATTTGAAATTTCTTAAACTATTACTAGGTACAGTAGACGATGGCCAGGATCCAGTGGAGCATTAGAACAGTGAAAACTTCAGCACGATGCGACTGTTCCCTCGTCTATGGACTGTTCTCTCTCTTGATCTCGGGTGGGGATGCTACGATACGATTCTCAGGGATCTCGATCTGCCGTTCTGCTGTTTGTGCTGTTGCTGCCGTTTCTGTCGATCAGTCCTTAGGGCTTTTCGGAAAGAGTGTGTAACCCGGGATATGGTAGATCAGGCCTGTTTCAGGTTAATTTTCACGTTAACTGAGGTTGCGATCCAAATTTATCCTTAACAGAGGACCTTAGATAGGACTTAACGGAGATTGAATGCTTTGTTACTACGACGGATAAATCCGTATTCATAAAGCATTAAATCCCCGTGTCCTAACTGAAGTCCTAACTGAGGTCCTCAGTTGAGTATAAATTTGAATCGCAACCTCAGTTAACGTGAAAATTAACGTGAAACAGACCTGTTTCAACCCTTAAATACGTTAACTGAGGTTGCGATTCAAATGTATCCTTAAGTGAGGACCTCAGTTAGGACTTAACGGAGATTGAATGTTTGAATACGGCGGATTATACGTTAAGTCCTAACTGAGGTCCTCAGTTAAGGATAAATTTGAATCGCAACCTCAGTTAACGTAATTAATGGTGGTGAAACAGGCCTGTTTCATCACTATCAGGCACTAATTGTGGATCCAAAGCGATATTCCGCCGTATTCACAATAAATTTGAATCGCGACCTCAGTTAACGTGAAAATGAACGTGAAACAGACCTGTTTCACACCGTTAAATACGTTAACTGAGGTTGCGTTTCAAATTTATCCTTAACTGAGGACCTCAGTTAGGACTTAACGGAAATCGAATGCTTTGTGAATACGGCGGAATATATATTGAGCGATATTAATAATATGCTAATGCAATTCTTATGGCAACTGGCAACTGGCGATCCGGATTGGGTAGTGCAACGCATAAACTAACCAATCAGAAAATACATTCACTAAAATAATGTTTATTCTTCCACGCGAATAACTTCGTGAATATTCTTAATTCTATGAGCACCAATCTCCACTATATTCATTGCAATTCTTCCAGATATAACCCTGAGAGTGGGAGCTTCTTTATAGCGGCATAACTTTGGTCGTAGACGTTGAATGTCGCACAAATCTTGAATTTATTCCTGTAAATCCCATTGGATATAATATTCTGATACTTACCGCACTTTGGAATTACGTTTCAGAAAAACTCGTTTATTCATGAGAAAAATATTATTTTTGAAATCAGGAGCTTTTGCGCGGATGTTATTCTTTCTATTCACACCCCCACGAAATATTGCATGGACCTTCAAGCCGTCTTTTTTGCGCGTATGTTCTGGGGAACATATCGTTATAGTTTTGCCCAAATATATGTAACTTTCGAATTTTTGGACGAAAATGGTCTCAAACGATTTAGTTCGACTCCCCAATGAAGAATTCGAGGTAAAATTTGATTCTGTCCGGCCGGCCGTCCGGCCGTTGCCACGATAACTTGAGAACGAAAAGAGCTAGCGACTTGAAATTTTCAGGGTGGGTGGCGCATCCTAATACGACGGACAAGTTCGTTAATGGGCATAATCGGCCCAGTGGTTTACGAGTAATAATTTTGTTTTCAACCAATAAAAATCCGATCGAATTGAAACTTGGTGAGTAGTTGTAGAATATGAACCTCAGCACGTTTGTGAAATTTTGTGCAAATCGTACAGCTAGAAAATTTTAAAAAAATTATTAAAAACTATTTTTGTTGTCACGATAACTTGAGAGCGGAAAGAGATAGCGGCTTAAAATTTTCAGGTTAGGATGTGCACCATAACGTGACATTACACTTTGTTTATGAGCATAATCGGCCAAACGGTTTTAGAGTTATAGGCATCTGAAATTTGGTTGTTTTTTGTTCCTCATTAACTCGTAAAATACTGAACCGATTGAATTCAAACATGGTAATTAGTTGTAGAATGCCAACGCGAAAATTCTTGCAAAATTTCGTGAGGATAGTATTTGTGAAAAATTTTTAAAAAATCATTGAAAATTGAAAAAAAAAATTCTATATATCAGTAACTATTCGTTTGAAATTGCTGAAATTTTGCAAGAGCCTTCATAACCTAACTTTACTTCCAAGTTTCAAGTTTTAACACGATCGGTTGAATATTGTTGAAGATTCGAGCATTCTCCTGTATTGGACACTTAATTCGAATTTACCATGGTAAATTCGAATTAAGAGTGTCCAATACAGGAGAATGCACAACATAATTTACCATGGTAAATTCGATTAAGGGTGTCCAATACAGAAGAATGGACAATAGAACATACGCGCAAAAGTTTCTGACTTCACGTCAGTGCTTGTTCAGTACTAGATTTCAATTAAATAGGATCTGTATTTTTGAAAATATTGGGAAAATAAAATTCGTCTTGAAAGTTTGTGCAGAATCTGAGTAATAGTCATAAAATCTTATTTTTTTAAAGGAATATATCTATTTTTTTACTTGCGATACGATGGGTAAAATAACTCCGGAACCGTTTGGCCGATTATTCATATTAACGGACTTAACTCCCAGACAACACAGGGACCTTCTAAAGATATCTACTTGAGCTCTTTCCAGGATATTGTGACGCCTTTTGTGATTTCGCTGGGAGGTCGCCTACAGCCATGCCCGCCACAGCAGATTCGCGCATTAACATCTCAGTGATATCACATTGGGAATTCCCATACAGCTCACCCTGCCTGGGGAATAGTTTGACAGACAAACCTCCCACGATCCATATGAAACCCACAAACGCACATTCAGTTCAGTCATGTCTCTGTCGCTCGAGCAGAACTACGCAATTTTAGTGATGATGAAACTCCCGGTTCCCTAAGACTTGAATCCACACATGCTAGCATCCTCAACAGGAGATTCTATGGAGAAATTCCATCCTCCACCCCAAAACCCCAATCCTCTCAGACGAAAACTCCAGCATTTAAATCACTTCTCATCTGCGCATGCGCATAAGGAAAAATGACCGAATGGGCAACATGAACTTCAAAAGAATAGGTTTCGGAATTTGGTTGAATCAATGATCCATTCTCGTTGAAATAACGAAATTTTTCTTCTCATTCGTGGATTATTGTCATAATTTTTTACATAGTATATTGATTCGTTTGTCCGACGAATTTTTTTTTTTGCAACGAAAGCAATGATAGTTTCATGAATCCATGTTCGTTCAAATAACGAACCCCATCTGGGGCGCAGAATAATTGAAAAATTTAGTAGTACAATGTGTACTTTGAACAAATGCACGCTAATATTTTTGTAAAGAACGCGCTCGGAAAAAAAATTCTCTTAATGTCGCCCCAATTAGAACAACGAACCTACGAAGCGGAACGTTGAAAAACCGACAGGAGATGGATCGTAGCGCGCCGTTCATACGCGGAGCGCGCTCAACTGCCTCAACTTGAAAACCCGTACCAACTTGTACGAATCGCAGCGCTCGAGCACGCAGCACGCTAATATAGTAGAGTTCACAAGGCATGAAAAGAGCTCTAAAACAGATTTTCGTGGGACCTTCATTGCTAAAATGTATAGACCACTGGGTATCATTCTCCATACCCTTACAATGTAAATTCAACTGGTCGTCAAAAAATCGTCGTGTGCAGGAAGGGGTGGGGGGAATTTTTCCAAAAATTGACAAAAAATGTTTTTCTGTTCATGGTCATCTATATACGGTGAACATCACTCACACAAACTTATGTTGAAATATACGATTCAGAAATATTTTTTATTAATTGTCAAAAAAGTCGGATACAATGCTCTTAAATGGAATTCCTTAAGATATAAACGCTTGCCCTGAACACCCATATTAACTATTATGTTCCACTCGGTTTTACTCGAGATCTGTTAGGATTATCGAAAAAATGCTTTATATGAAAGGTCTGCTCCGAAAACCAACGATTCAGATGCTTCTTTCAAAATTACAATAGGTAGAATAGTTTCCTCACAAAATAAGAAATTGTGTTATTAACTCCCATTAACCGAAACCGAACCTGGAGACGCTAGTAAGGCGCAATTTGTAGCGTTACTCCATGTTAGTGGCGACCTTATGGATTTGAGCTTTGATCTATGCACATAAGGTTCGTTATATCTATCCGACCAACTTTACAGTACTATTCCTGCGTGCCTTCAGAACGCATTTTGAAGATATTGTTTAAATTCCTAATTTTTTATATATATGAGAATTTTACATATAATTCATATATATTTGATTTAATTTTGTTAATTCGTTAATAAATATGCAAATATGCGAGTTCAAACTTATATTCATTACTTCATAAATCAATTTTGTGACGTAATATTACCACATTTTTGAAATCATCGCTCATTCTCATTAGTAGTAACAAGATTTCCTGAATCCTAGACCAAAAATCTGGAAAAGAATTAAGAAGGTATATAGTTGGTATCTATGATATTAAGGGTCTAAAAATTTCTTACATGTCATGATTCATCTAATTCAACTATCACGTTCAGATGAAGAATCATCAATTTGAAGATATTGTTTAAATTCCTAATTTTTTATGTATATGAGAATTTTACAGATAATTCATATATATTTGATTTAATTTTGTTAATTCGTTAATAAATATGCAAATATGCGAGTTCAATCTTATATTCATTACTTCATAAATCAATTTTGTGACGTAATATTAACACATTTTTGAAATCATCGTTCATTCTCATTAGTAGTAACAAGATTTCCTGAATCCTAGAACAAAAATCTAGAAAAGAATTAAGAAGGTATATAGTTGGTATCTATGATATTTAGGGCCTAAAAATTTCTTACATGTCATGATTCATCTAATTCAACTATCACTAACACATGAAGAATCATCAAGGGAAGGAAGATTTGAAAAATTTGAAGTACTCGTATTTGCACATGTTTTTTGGGCCATACATTTGCAGGAGCCAATACACGGAATTTGTTTTCTTTTACAGGAACACATTGATCCTGTGCAATCTGAAATGAGAATTTCCATTTCATAAAGAATATTTACGGATCTGATATTCGAAATAATATTTACCTTTCCTACAACTGCAGTTGCTAAGGATAGATGTTTCCTTATAGGTAGGATTGGCATCGTCGTTAATTTTGGCAGAAGTTTTCCATTTTCTGCATACCACCCACTAAATATAGGATCCGGTAAAGATGGTCATGGTACATTACTATTGATCCAAATTTTTGTTTGGTAATGGACTCGAAGGCTGTGTTGTCTCAAACTATCCAATGTTGGAGGTAATTTACTTATGGATCTTGAAGAAGCTATAATATTCCCCTGAGCCTGTTGATACATTTCACATTTTCGTTTGTCGTATACAGACAGATTACAAATTCAACAATATCATTGAATACTTTCAAACATGGCACCGGAAGTACATGATGAATTCAAAAATAGGAATTTTGTCATTAAATGTTTGATTGGGAATTTTAACCAACTTTCTGTAGATCAGGCGCTAGAGCATATCAACAAAAATTTCAAAGCTGCAGGAGGAACAGTGGGATAAACTGAAAATAGTACTATAGAATGGATGAATGGTTCTTGAGTTACAACATTATTGGTATGAAGTTAGTCACATTACGCTCATCTTTGCATCATCATTCGGTCAAAATGTCGAAGAAGGTAAAAAAATAATGAAAATTGATGAAGATTCTGAGCAGATACTGCAGAGTGAACTTTCAAGATTTTGAGAATTTGAGAGAATAAGTATTCAATGATATTGTTGAATTTGAAATCCATCTGTATACGACAAACGAAAATGTGAAATGTATCAACAGGCTCAGGGGAATATTATAGCTTCTTCAAGATCCATAAGTAAATTACCTCCAACATTGGATAGTTTGAGACAACACAGCCTTTGAGTCCATTACCAAACAAAAATTTGGATCAATAGTAATGTACCATGACCATCTTTACCGGATCCTATATTTAGTGGGTGGTATGTAGAAAATGGAAAACTTCTGCCAAAATTAACGACGATGCCAATCCTACCTAAGGAAACATCTATCCTTAGCAACTGCAGTTGTAGGAAAGGTAAATATTATTTCGAATATCAGATCCGTAAATATTCTTTATGAAATGGAAATTCTCATTTCAGATTGCACAGGATCAATGTGTTCCTGTAAAAGAAAACAAATTCCGTGTATTGGCTCCTGCAAATGTATGGCCCAAAAACATGTGCAAATACGAGTACTTCAAATTTTTCAAATCTTCCTTCCCTTGATGATTCTTCATGTGATAGTGATAGTTGAATTAGATGAATCATGACATGTAAGAAATTTTTAGGCCCTAAATATCATAGATACCAACTATATACCTTCGTAATTCTTTTCTAGATTTTTGGTCTAGGATTCAGGAAATCTTGTTACTACTAATGAGAATGAACGATGATTTCAAAAATGTGTTAATATTACATCACAAAATTGATTTATGAAGTAATGAATATAAGTTTGAACTCGCATATTTGCATATTTATTAACGAATTAACAAAATTAAATCAAATATATATGAATTATATGTAAAATTCTCATATATATAAAAAATTAGGAATTTAAACAATATCTTCAAAATGCGTTCTGAAGGCACGCAGGAATAGTACTGTAAAGTTGGTCGGATAGATATAACGATCCTATGTGCATAGATCAAAGCTCAAATCCATAAGGTCGCCACTAACATGGACTAACGCTACAAATTGCGCCTTACTAGCGTCTCCAGGGGGTCTATTCTCGACCATTCGCAATTTGCACAATCGTGCGCAACTCTATAGAAATAGTTAGCATATGCGACCGATCGTGCAAATTGCGAATGGTCGAGAATAGACCCCCAGGTTCGGTTTCGGTTAATGGGAGTTAATAACACAATTTCTTATTTTGTGAGGAAACTGTTCAACCTATTGTAATTTTGAAAGAAGCATCTGAATCGTTGGGTTTCGGAGCAGACCTTTCATATAAAGCATTTTTTCGATAATCCTAACAGATCTCGAGTAAAACCGAGTGGAACATAATAGTTAATATGGGTGTTCAGGGCAAGCGTTTATATCTTAAGGAATTCCATTTAAGATCATTGTATCCGACTTTTTTGACAATTAATAAAAAATATTTCTGAATCGTATATTTCAACAGAAGTTTGTGTGAGTGATGTTCACCGTATATAGATGACCATGAACAGAAAAAAAATTTTTGTAAATTTTTGAAAAAATTCCCCCCACCCCTTCCTGCACACGACGATTTTTTGACGACCAGTTGAATTTACATTGTAAGGGTATGGAGAATGATACCCAGTGGTCTATACATTTTAGCAATGAAGGTCCCACGGGGTGACACGATAGAGCCCGGTTTGAACTCTACTAATACGCACTGTAATTGGGACGGCATTGAGATCATTTTTTTCCCGCGCGCGTTCGTTACAAAAATATTAGCATGTATTTGATCAAAGTACACATTGTACTAATGAATTTTTCCGTTTATTCTGCGCCAAAGATGGGGTTCGTTAGTTGAACGAACATGGCTTCATGAAACTATCATTGCTTTCGTTTTAAAAAATTTGTCTGGCAAACCAGTCAATACAGGGTGTCCCAAGTTCGAGTGCCTATCAGACGTTTATGAAGAACTGGACATATTTGAAATCTGAAAATTGGGATTATGATATTGCTTGAAATTCTCTACAGAGCTAAAATATTTTCGAAGCCCAATCACCCAGGGAGTGAACATAAATTTGATGAAAAATTTTTTTTTTCAAGTTTTGCATTCCTGGTATGTTCAAGTATTCAATGCTGTCGCCAGGTGTATACATAGTGGATCCTTTAATCTCCAGAACAATGATGGCTCACTTATCTCAGGAAATTACGTCAAATACCTTGGAATACGTATATTATAGACAAATGAACTAACATATAGGTAGCAATCCATATCAACATTCAAAATTCCAGCCCCATCCGGACATATCAAATCTGACTTAAATCTCCTCATCTACAAATCAATGAAATTAACTGACAACCGCGATATAACAGGAGAGCTGGATTAACTCTAAATAGCTCTACTTCCCAACGGTATAGCAGACTGCAATGCAAAATAACTCTCACCACCTTCTTTTTTGCCAAAGATGGCGCAAATATTTGCAAAATTACGTGAGGCGTGAGGGGCCGAAAATGGAATCAAACGATTAGATTCGTCGACTCACTGATAAAGAATTCAAGGTCCTATTCGATTCTGTCCAGCCATTGTCACGAACTTTCGAAGATAGATCAACGATCGGTTTCGTATATATTCATAAAAAATGTTTCTACTAAAAACGGCCATAACTCCGGAACCGCTTGATGTATTTCGCCCGTTAACGTACTTGTCCGAGGTATTTACGCTCCAAACCTATCCTGCAAATTTCAATCCTCTAACTCCTTCCGTTCGAGAGTTATCGTGTTAACGGCCGGACGGAACGGCCAGACGGACGGCCGGACAGAATCGATTTCGACCACGGATTCGTGATCACTGAGGCGAACCAAATCGTTTAAGACCATTTTCAGCCAAAAATTCGAAAATTACAGACATTTGGGTAAATTGAAAAGCTCTCTGTTCCGAGGAACAAGAGCGCCAAAAATTGACATAATTGTATTTATGCGTACAAATAAATTCAACTTGATCAATTCAATTGTGATTTCCATTTACCCCCTTTTCTATATCCATATATAGGTATTCTTTTGACTGAGAGCTGTATATGTGTTAGCAGAGGTTGGTGTAACGGGGTACCATACAATTCGACGTATGATACAAGAGCTTAGGGAAAAACCACAGCAGAAAACCCTTTCTCCCCGTGAGTGTGGTGATTTGTAACTATTGTTTACAAAATTTGCTGAAATTTACAAATATTGATGGGGATATATTTCTTCAATGTGGATTCCCTCGTCAAAAAACGGATAGGTTTCTCCAAGGTACCCGAAACTCAACCTGAAAAATGAAAAGACAAGAGGAGGAAACGAACAAATTAAAAATAATACATAACCTTTCAAAAGTCTCCACTCACAAAAATACTTCTCTGTATGCGAATGGGATCTCGTGGAGAAGAATCGCCTCCGCTAGTTTTCGAAGATATTCACTCCTGAAATCCCTCCAATATTTGAATTCAAAAATGAAAATGTTGCTCGTAAGGCCAGGAGGGTCTCTTTCAAAACCAGGTCTGACCGGTCGAAGTCCAAGCGATGATTATTCAGAACTTCAGATGTTCGAAGCCCGCTTCAGGGCCCTTAAGAAGGGCTATCATCTTCCACAGATATATATTTTAGTTTATATTGTATAAAAGATTGAAAAAATGCGCCATACAAAATATCTATCAAACAAATAAAAGTAAAATTTTCTTTTGAAAAATGAAACCATTCCATCAGTATTTTCTTATGACGTTGTCACGTTCAACTATCGTCAGTGAACCGATTATACAGACAACCGATTTTTTTTAATGTAAAAATTTTAGAGTTTCAAATCTACAACATTAGTCAAAATGCATTTGAAATATAGTCGGTGAACATATGGATCTTAAAAAAAAGCACTGACGTGAAGTCAGTACTCTTTGGCGCGCGTGTTCACGGTGGCTAATTTGAATTGAGTGATGAGTACTCCTTTTTGGGTAGATCTTCGGCTCGCTCTATCCACTGAGCTTGAAGTACTCATCATTCAATTCAAATTACCCACCGTGGACACGCGCGGCGCCAAAGAGTACTGACTTCACGAGAGTGCTTTTTTTTCAAGTTCTTTTAACAAATATAGGTATCGATACAGTTTGGCTGTTAGCTCTAACGTAGATCGAAAAAAATTGCGGTTATGGGACCTCCGTTAGGAACGCAATTGCCTCTTCTCCAAATCCGAACGTATTTTGATATAGATCTACCGAATATAGTTATTTATAAATTCGCCTCAGGGCCACCATACAGACATTTTTTTTTTAAAACCTCAAAATATCGGCTCATTACTCCCAACATAACCCATACAACCCAAAAACAGTCACTTCTCATCTGCGCATGCGCAATATACTCGTGGCTGCAAGTCCTCCCAAAATTACACACCTCACAAACAACTCCGATTCTCCAACACTAGTGGTTCAGGAGATATCGCTTCTTGAATCCACGCATGCGCAGACCCTCGCCAGGGGATTCTATGGAGGAATAACATCCGCCACCCCAAAACGCCTCTCTGACGAAAACACCAGCAGTTAAATCACTGATGGTCTGCTCATGCGCATAACGAAAAATGCCCGTAAGGGGAACATCGATTTCAAAATTAGCCCCTGGCCCACAGTATGGACACTTTAATTCGGAAACAACGCTACATCCGCCAGACCGACTTATCCGTACACTAAATTGCCATGAATATCCTTTTAAAACCTCACAATATTGGCTCAGCACTCCCAACATAACCCGTAAAACCCAAAAACAGTCACTTCTCTTCTACGCATGCGCTATCTACTTGCGGCTGAAAGTCCTCCCAAAATCACACACCTTACAAAAAACTCCGATTCTGCAGCACTAGTGGTTCAGGAGATATCGCATCTTGAATCCACGCATGCGCAGACCCTCATAAAGAATCTGGATTCTATGGAGGAATAGCATCCGCCACCCCAAAACCCCAATCCTCTCTGACGAAAACACCACCAGATTAATCACTGATGGTCTGCACATGCGCATAACGAAAAATGCCTGTAAGGGGTAACATCAATTTCAAAATTAGCCCCAGGGCCACGGTACGGAAACTTTAACTCGGAAACAACGCTGCATCCGCCAAACTGACTGTTCCTTGCACTGAATTGCCATGAATAATCTTTTAAAACCTCACAATATCGGCTCATTACTCCCAACATAACCCATACATCCCAAAAACAGTCACTTCTCTCCTGCGCATGCGCAATCTACTCGCGGCTAAAAGTCCTCTCAAAATCGCACACCTTACAAAAAACTCCGATTCTCCAACACTAGTGGTTCAGGAGATATCGCATCTTTAATCCACGCATGCGCAGACCCTCACCAGGGGATTCTATGGAGGAATAGCATCCGCCACCCCAAAACCCCAATCCTCTCTGACGAAAACACCAGCAGTTAAATCACTGATGGTCTGCTCATGCGCATAACGAAAACTGCCTGTAAGGGGTAACATCAATTTCAAAATTAGCCCCAGGGCCACGGTACGGAAACATCAACTCGGAAACAACGGTGCATCCGCCAAACTGAATTGTCCTTGCACTGAATTGTCATGAATATTCTTTTAAAACCTCACAATATCGACTCAGCATTCCCTACATAACCCATCCAACCCAAAAACATTTACTTCTCTTCTGCTCATGCGCAATCTACTCGCGGCTAAAAGTTCTCTCAAAATCAAACACCTTACAAAAAAACTCCGATTCTCCAACGCTAGTGGTTCGGGAGATATCGCATCTTTAATCCACGCATGCGCAGACCCTCATCAAGGATCTGGATTCTATGGAGGAATAGCATCCGCCACCCCAAAACCCCAATCCTCTCTGACGAAAACTACATTAGTTAAATGACTTCTCATCTGCGCATGCGCAATACGAAGAATGCTCGGAAAGGGCAGCATGATCCTCAAAAACATAGGTTTCGGCATTAAAAGCAAAGTATTCCGCAAAATAGTAGTCATTTTTTGATTTTTTTTTCATGTCACGTGATCTTCACGAAATTTTGCAAAAGGGTTTGCTTTGGTCTTTTGCGTTTAACTGCTGAGTTTTAATTTAATCAGATCAGTATTTTTCGAGTTATTGTGAACACAAAATTTTCAAATTTTCAAATTTTTTTTTGCCACTTTCCCAGATAGCACACAACATTCTGAGAATGTGATATCTAGCTTCTGAACGTTCATACTTTAGAATATTCTAATAGAACGTTCCATGCATCTACGTATAAGATCTAGAATATTCAAGGAATGTCCTTCAGTAAACGTTCTGATCACATTTCAAAAATGATATCCATATCATATGATATGAAGAACATTACTAGAATATCCTTAGAGAATATTCATAGGAGTTGTAGTTTATTTCAGTATTTGGTAAGATCCTTGTGGAATATAATAAGAACCTCCTCAGAATGTTCTTTGATCATTGCGTCGCGTGGGATCATTTTGAGATTTATGGTTAATTTAATAGTGTAGTGTAACATGTGACTTTACTACTTCACCTCAGAGGCTTTTCGATGCTATAGAAATTTTTATATCTATTGTTCATAAGCTCGGTCAACACCTCCTACATCCTTTTAGGAGGTGTTGGCTCGGTATATTTTCACTAGTGAAAGTTAATCAGTAAAGTTCTGATTCAAATAGATGAACAGCTTTTCAAGCCGAATATTTTTCCCTAATCTTCCAACCCTGACCGATTACTTCGGCTATCAGAACACGCTCCTGGCTCTTGTTACCAGCCCAGCCTACAGATATTTCAGAGACAAGTCTCTGGCAGTGCTGCCAGAGTATTTCAAACTATAGTAACAGATGATCATCGAAAATAGTAACAGATCCAAGAAAAACGTAACAGAATTATCATTAACCTAAAAATTAATGAATTTGACTCTGTGCTATTGAAATTTCATTTATTGAAATTTGGAATAATATATTATTAGTGTTCTGTGGAAATAATTCTGAACATTCAAAAATAAACACTTACAAATTACATTTCGTCTGAAGGAAAATCCGATTTGCTTCAAATGGTAACAGATTTCTGCTCAGAGTAACAGAGTAACAGATTACTTTCGATAGTAACAGATCTGTTACAATTGTAATAGATTGGCAACACTGGTCTCTGGATATTTATTAATTTCACAATTCGCATCCTGGAATCATCACGTGACGTGACGTGAACCAATATGGCGGTTCTTTAATCTGGTTCTTTGCACAGAATATATTCTGGCGGTTCTTTAATCTGGTTCTTTGCACAGAGTATATTCTGTGCAGTGTTGCCAATCTGTTACAATTGTAACAGATCTGTTACTATCGGAAGTAATCTGTTACCCTGTTACTCTGAGCAGAAATCTGTTACCATTTGAAGCAAATCGGATTTTCCTTCCGACGAAATGTAATTTGTAAGTGTTTATTTTTGAATGTTCAGAATTATTTCCACGGGACACTAATCAACGCTATTATAATATATTATTTCAAATTTCAATAAATGAAGTTTCAATAGCACAAGTCAATTTCACAGTGAACTCTATATAGTATAGTTAGTATAGAGTTCATTGCAATTTCATTAATTTTTAGGTTAATGATAATTCTGTTACGTTTTTCTTGGATCTGTTACTATTTTGCTGAACGGTAGGTTCGAAAAAAAGTACCTTCATCATGTGTTTACATTTGATTTTATTACAGATATACATATAATAAAGTTGGGATTAATTAACGGCTTAGATCCTTCAACATTGAATGTTTCTGATCTGGATAGTGGATAATTCAATTGATGGTGTTCCTCCAATCACATATATGGATATTGCAACATATTTGGATTATTATATACCACAACCTACAAGATATTCATGCATTTTTGCTAATAAAGAGTTCATATCTAATAGCACAATGCTGGGATAATTACTTTGAAAACAAACAGTTATTACTACCAAAAAATACAAATTCAATTATTCACCTCACAGTCGCATTATTGTGATTTCGTTATATGATTTCCAAATAGTTGTTTCGAAGTACGAATCCTATAAGATCTGGAAATATGGGAAAAGAACTGCTAAGAAATTTCATTCAGAAGTTATTATGCCAGGGCTGATGGCGAAATATTTCACATCTGTAGAGGTTGCTGCAGATTATCGAGAAATGATCTTAATAATAATGATCATGAACCAACTGAAGAATCAATCAATTTTGAAGAAAAGTTATTTTCCTATTAAATAATATTACAACGTATTACAAAAATTGGAGAAATAGTAATTTAGACCTTGAGGAAATTAAAACAAAAGTGGTAAGTTTCAAGATTTTGATTTGTGTGATGTATCCGAATGTTACATTCAAATAGATTTTTGTTCTCTAGAAAATTCATTGATACTACCACATTACTGGTTATCAAATTTGTTCACATATAAAAATCCTCGAAATTATTGTATGAAATTCTCCTGGAAATTAATAATGTATACTCCTATCTAACACATAGGATTAGATAAGTCCACAGCATATATATTATTATTTATGTTACATTTCGGTTGTTGTTTTAGGTTTACGAGTTGTCAAAAATTGGGGGCCTAAACACAAAGTGATAACAAAAGGAAAGGTTAATGACAAATGCTCTTGCTATGAACTCTAGCTGGTTAGGATTTAAGAAGAAGGATGATTTTTCGGCATTGATTTTTTCCGAAATAGTGAAAGGTAAGAATTTTCGAAGAATTTACTATGTTCTATAAGATAGATAAGATAAGAAATATATTTCTATGAAGAAGCAATGTTTGATGGAATAACTAGTCAAGATATTTTACCGAAATCGCTTTACTTGGAATTATTGCGATAACTAAAATACATTAAGGCTTGTTTCACATGCATACGGTTCCATTCGGTTCGGTTCGTTTTCGGTTTCAACCGAAAACGAATGAAGGCCTTTCACACATATGCGGTTCATATTAGGTTTAATGTTAAGTGAAAAGATTGTCCGGCCGAACATTGTTGTTTACTGAAGAGCACAATATTACTGATGATTCGCAAGAATATGACCAGAGGACTGAAGATACCTGATACAGTAGATAGTTGTTCTACTGAAACTATTCCAGCCTTGACTCTACCAGAAAACCGAAGAATTGTTACTGGATTCAGTCACGATCTTCAGTTACCGAGTAATGTAGTTGGAAATACTTGTCTCTCAGGACCTAGCCAAAGTAACCACCTGAGTTTTCAGGAAGATATTAAATTGTGGGCTTTACCTATATATTGAGTTTCCCTACTGGTATAAAATCTCTATTTCTAATGAAATTTATATTTATTTGCTTCTATATCATCAAATAGCAACATTAGATATTTTTCCAGCTTATCAGTCACAAGAAGCCTGCTCATCACAGTCTGAAGCAGCATTAGAAGTGGTGCAAAGAAACTTGAATTTAGAAAAGGAAGTGATAGAGCAATACAATATTCCAAAACCTCAACTCGGATGCGTCTACCTCCAGAACTTCAACTTCCACTGCAGCAAAACAGAAATGTTTATCCAGTAATAATAATAATAATAATAATAATAAGTAAAGGTTAGTACACCTCTTATATATTTATGTATTTGTGACTTTGAATCTTATTTTGTTTTTTATAGACTCTACTGAAATTATAAGAATGCTACATAAATTTAATGGAAGGGTCGAGCAAAATATGGAATTGATAACGGCAATGCTGAATTCGAGGAGTGAAAATACTGCCCAAGATATCAATATTCCAAAACCAATAGTAGATATCAATATACCAGAGTAGAAATAGAAAAAAAAACATTTTATTCACAGTTGACTAAGCTTGTCCATGTTTGGAGGCACTGACACAAAAGATGTTGTCAGAAGACGCATGCCTCAGTTGGTCGATGATGTCATTTTGAAGCAGTTAAGCTGGGTTGGAGGGCAAGAAGTTTTCTGTTCTTCACATGGCTACTTTAATCAAAGGTAAAAATATAATCCAGTAGTCTATGTTAATTCCATTTTCTCTTTACTAATTTGATATTGGGTTTTTGACATATTTGAGAAACATATTCCCTGTGTTGTCCAACTGTTCCTGAATATATTATTTGTGTTTCGGTATTTCCATAATCTGTATTTAGAACAACTCTGCCATAGGGTTTTTTCAACTGAATGTCAATGCCATCTTCACTTTACAAAATACAACTCCTATTCACCAAATGCAATATGCATAATCAGCAGAGGAAATATCATTGACATCGAGATAATATATTAATAATTTTTTCAGTGGTATGCAGGAAAAACCCACTTACGAAGCAATGCACTGAAAAGGAAGTAAAAGAAAGGATTGCTATTTTCCTGACTAAAAAGCAACTGAAACTGTGAGTAAATTATTCTATGACGAAGTGTTTTTTCTTATATTTGTTGGTTTTAGGAATAATGAATACAAACAAAATCACCCGGAGGAAGAATTGGTGCTATAAATATACATAGTAATATTAATAAGATGTTGTTTTAATTTATTATTTGTTCAAGTTCTCTAATATTAATTAGATATATTTACTTCAATGTATTTAATGACATCTCCATCAGAATGCAAATCTTAAGTAAAAACTCTGCGGTCTCTGTTAGTTTGTAAGATATAGGCGTGGTTTTTTTCAATAATATCCAATATTCATAACGTAAAAAAATAATAATATCTAAGCGACTAAAAAATTTGCGGGTTTACCACAATATACATATATGTACATATTTTATATACATATAATATTTTTTTTGTATTTTCTGCGAAAAAATATTTTTGTTTTTTGTAATAAATATTTTCTGATTTAGTTTTGTATTTCTCAAAATAACTACATTTGACCATATAGTGGAAGTAGAAAAAAAATATATACAGGGTGAGTCTTAAAGTTGTACATTAATGTTAACCATAGATTCGTATCATCAAATGAAACACTTTTTTCATTTACCATTTTTCCCAATTCGCCTATGGTAAAAAGATACAGGCTCTTGAAATTTCGAAAATAAATCATTTTCTATTTTGTATAGCTTTGACATTCTTTTTCTGAATTAAACGAATGTTGGTGTTGAAGTTTCCTATAACTATGATACATATTTTCCAGATAAACACGTCAAAGTTACAATATAAAATGATATGATTTTTTTTTTAAATTCCAACAGCCTGTATCTTTTTACCTGAGTCAAATTTGGAAAAGATGTTGAATGAAAAAAGTATTCAATTTGATGAGAGGAATTTATGGTTAAATTTAATGTACGGCTTAAAGACTCACCCTGTATAATTTTTTTGATATTCATATTCAAAAAGCATATGCTATACAGTAGGAAAATATATTCCTGGCATATGCCATGAATATCTTTTAGGAGATTAAAACATATTCCCGGGATATCCATGGAATATGCGTATCATATGCTTGGAGGATATGGAATATCCCTGGCATATGCCAATATGCCGGTGGGATATGCATGGCATATTCATGGAACATGATTCATGGTGACCTTGGATATCCATGGAATATGCGTAGCATATGCTTTGGAGGATATGGAATATCCCTGGCATATGCCAATATGCCGGTGGGATATGCATGGCATATTCATGCAATATGTTTGTGCCGTCTGGGATGTGCACCAGATGGGTGACCGTTGCCTCGATAACTTTCGAACGAAAGCTGGTAGGGACTTGCAATTTTCAGGGTAGGTTGCGTATCCGAAAGGGAGGGTTGAGTTCGTTTTTGGGCATAATCGGTCTAACGGTTTCGGAGTTATACCCACCTGGAATATTATTTCCTTGATAACTCAGAAAACTAATATTCGATCGAATTGAAGCTCGGTAACTAGTAGTAGAAAATCAACATAAGAAGGTGTTTAAAATTTTGTAAGAACCGTACCCCTAGAAAATTAGAAAAAAATGAATAAAAAAAAATTTTAAGAACCGTACCTACCCCTAGAAAATTTAAAAAAAATCACGAAAAAAAAAATTGGTTCAAGCACTGACGTGAAGTCTTTTGCGCGTATGTTCTATTGTCCATGCTTCTGTATTGGACACCCTTAATCGAATTTACCATGGTAAATTATGTTGTCCATTAAGGGTGTCCAATACAGAAGCATGGACAATAGAACATACGCGCAAAAGCTTCTGACTTCACGTCAGTGCTTGAACCAATTTTAATAAAAACATTTTTTATGAATATTTTCGAAACAAATTTGCAAATTTCAAATTAAAAACCCATTGATATCATTTTCAACTCTAGCAAGCTAAAACTTTCGGAGATATGATTTTTCGAAATTTCAATAATAAATCGTACTTTTATTTTCACAGAATGCTATAATTATTCTATGTATGAATTATTATATGATCTGTGTTCATACTCGTACATGTCATCCTGTTCTATAAGAGAGAGTGAAATTCATTTCAGCTATTTTAATTTGATTTCTTCCATGGTGCAGTTCTCATTCTCAGATTGCTCATTTAATCTTGATAAATAAACTATTATTTGAATTGAATTTCCTTTATGATGTAGTTCTATCACAAAAATACATGTATATCATTCCCATTTTTGAGAAACCAATACTTTCGGAGATATGAACTGTCGAAGTTTGAACAAGAGCGCCAAAGCTCCTCTCCACAGGGCTTGAAACAATTTTTGAATCTTTTCACCCATGTTTCATAACACGGTCACCTTCTTTTGTCCAGTTATCCATCCGCACAACCATAAAGTCTTTTTGTAAACAATTGCGTCAAACTTCCGCGTAAACCCCGCCCGATTCTTATTCTCGGGTTGCACTTCAATAAGTGGGCACAGGTCGTTCATTGTTATTAATATGTACCTCGTTCTCAAAACTCTAAGAACTAAAGTTTAAATTTGCCACCCTCATCAACGCAACTTTATAACACGAAACAATTGGCACCTACAATACCTATCTATTTAGCGTAACCATAAACAAGGTATACTACTTCTGAACGTAACTTTTATTCCTCTCTGTGCTGCTAGTCTAGGCGCCCGAATCAGCACTGAGAATCGTATTGAACTAGCTGATTTTTGGGTGAGGACGTTTGCCGTTTTCATGGTAACCGGCGTTGTCGCTTGGGCGTTTGTGATTTAGCCAGACATAGTATATTGTATTGTATATTATTATACTGATCCTCCTAGGTCTTCCCCAAGGAGACCCCTCATAAGCTCTCGAAGAGCTTGAGAGAGTAAGGAGAACCAGTTTTGTTCTGGGTAGGCTTTGTTACTGTGTCCTTACGCCACCTTAGGCACAGCACTGTTAATTTTTTACCCAACAGTGAATGGTGGCGCTCAGTGAAATGTGGACGCTCATAGTATACCTTGTCTAGGCCGACGCTTAATGCAAATGTAATTATTGTGAAATGTTTTAATTTTAATTGAATCCAGTTGGAAGAGCAAAGCACGAATATGAAATATAATAATTAATTATTTATGTATGTACGTCATTTATATACCCAGCCGCACCTGTGAATGAGTATATGAAGAGAACAATACCATTTAATAAAATTTAGTTTATTAAATAACAACTTTTAATAGTTAAATAATAATACAAAAGCATTACATAATATAAATAATAAATTTACTCCACCAACCTTTCATACTGGCGAATACAAAAGAAAGGTTTGTTCACAACTTGGTAATCACACAGTTTTGCAGAACTAGCAAATAGAAATAAAGATGATTCAATCAAATTTACAAGCTATGTTAGGAAATTAGTAAATTACTAATAAATGGTCCCTCTGTAAGCCAAAATAAAGAAAATCAAAATATACATTTGATAAAAAACAATATGGTTGATCACAAAAAAAAAGTTATTTCAATATGGCAACTTAATAACATAAAATAATTTCTTTCAGTATTTTCCACCTAATGTAGTACATATCGTAAATAGCAATAGGCTAGCTAGTATTCAATAATATTCTGAAATCCCCGAAAAGATCAGCTGGCGATCTAATCATTTCCGCGACTTGAGACATAAAAATTATATTTTGTACAAAAATATGAACAGTTTTATCGAAAACAGAGCTATATCATAAGTCAGTCAAAAGGTGAATTTTGGAATTAAAAATTATACATTTATAATCTGAAGGGTTCTCTGGTAGTTGTCTTTTTCGTTTGCCCAGTGGGGCTGTCAGACGCTCCGGAAGACTTGCGAAGAAGTCTAGATACTGCGGTGGTGGTACCTGGTGGCACTGGTGTATTGGATCCAGATGGTGTTCTTGTCCTTTACAGATAACTCAAGTTAGAAAAGGATTAAACTTAAGAAGACGAGTCATTCGGCAATGCATTTTTAGTTACAGCTTAGTCATTCAAATAGCAATCAGAAAATAAAACAAACAAATCTTTTATTTTGTTTCAAACAATATATTAGAGTTTGTTATTATTACCTAGCTGATGTCCTTAGGTTGGGTGCAACACCTACTGTCACAGGTCTGGTCTTGCTTGCACTCCTAGTTAAAATATAGACATGCCAAGTTAGTTGGATTATGCATTATTTCAGCTTGACAACTCTTTACAATAACATTCGGTAAGTACAAACGGAACCAATCTTATAATCAAACAGAAATGCAGTCAAACACTCTAGGAAGTTGAAAAGATGGTTGAACCATTCGCAATTAATTAGATAAATGCGTAATAGGCACATTGTTCATATTCCAAGGATTCTTGAAGGAAACACACAAGGTGGCAGAATGGAATGTCAATATCAAATTTTACCACGAACATTACGTTTAAACACCAATACTAGCCTAGATTACAGGTTCTCAGTCTATCGAATTATTCTTACTATTTTTGCGAAAATTATCAAGATGGCCAGAAAAACTACAGTTAAAGTGTATTCGACATGCGTTTGATTCGAAAATTTTCACAAGGAAATTCAAATTTCCTAAATTGCCGTTGAAGTGGCAAAACGTAATTTTTTAACAATCTAAAAATCTCAATTTAGCAACCTCACGTCGTATGTTCGAACATCTTAAGTCCCTTTGATTCCAATGAAAGTTTTATACACAGTCGAATTGGTATAATAATATTTCTAACCAAGGTAGGCTTGTGGAGTCTCAAAATAAGATTAAACTTATTAGTTAAATTACCATTTTTCTCATAGATTTTTACCATCCAGCATTGTATGACAAAATAATAATCTCTTTATACAATGCAATGAGCATAATTTATATGTTCCCACTAACTGGTCAGATGAATATCTTTATATTTGAAATACATAACTGATAAATAATTGAACTGAGCTGTTCAATGAAGAATATGACATATTGCCATATGGCAAAAACTAAACATGCATAACTGTTCTCATGCGAATAACCATGCCTCAATTCCCATATAAATATTAATTTTACCTATCCATAACAGGAATTTTGGATTTACTAGATTTACTCGTGGAAGACTTGGTTCTGGTTAGTGGATAAGAAAAAAGCATTGTTAGTAAAAAATATTCAACCCACCCACACCATAAGTCAAATTCAAAACAAATGATAATAACGAAAAAAGCAAACCAGAAAAAAGAAAAAATATTTGCGTAATTAAATTAACTTATCGAAACACCAACTCAAACAAATCGAAGATTATGAATTTACACAATGAAAACGCAAGAATAAAATGTAAATAACTGTACACTTTGACATGCAACAAAACACTTATTATTACCCAGAAGAGAAAGACACTGAACAAGAATCTGAAGTCGAAGGTGATTCAGGATCTGTATCCCCATTTCCTCTATACACGGGTATACGAGATTTGCTTTAATAAAAGAAAAACAACATCTGAGTTAAATTGACAATATTTAGTTATATACAAGAGTGACAGAAAAGCGATTTAAGTATTGACAGTACTAAATACATGATCGGAGAAAGAGGCCTACACGTGAAGGTATTTTCAAATTGAATATTCTTCATCCTTGAATAAAACATACACGGTGTGGTGGATCAACGCCATCCGTAGCTTAACCAAGAGTTGAAGAAACCACTCAATTTGAACGACCCTTTACTTTTCCATATCCCAATAACCTTCATTTAAATTTTCCCAGTCACAAAGAAAATTCCCATAGCCCGTAGTACATTTTTCCAGATTATACACACGAATTTTCATCTTTTGGTTTACCTTAACTTTGGCGTTATAGCTGTTAACATTGGTATACTTGATGCCCTGGGTATTCCCGACCTATCGAATGTTACAATATTATAATTAATTAGTATCGTGTATGTCTTATTAATGAAAGCTCTAAAGCATTACATTTTATTTTTCAGAAAATTCAACCTATTTCGAGAATCATGTATGGAAACATAAAAAAAATAGGATGAAATTCTCTTTCTGCCAAGATGCTCAGACTTTGATGCGATTAAGATAGTACTTACTTTGTAGCTGGACTTGCCGGCGAGACCAAACCGCTTGGAGTTCTTGAGCCTGATGCTGTGCCATTTACATTTCTTCTCAACGTAGAAGATGTTGTGCTGGCTGTTCTTCCACTGATTGGAGTCCTCCTTGGAATTCTTGAAGGCGTCCCGTCATCTAGAAACAAATTGAAGACCATAAGATCACAGTTAGCAAATAATCGACATTTCAATTATATATGCATTTTTGGCGCTCTAGTTCCTCGGAACTGTGTGCTTATCAATTTGCCCAAATGTCTGTAATTTTCTAATTTTTGGCTGAAAATGGTCTCAAACGATTTGGTTCGACTCACTGATCAAGAATCTGAGGTCGAAATCGATTCTGTCCGGCCGGTCGGCCGTAGGCACGATAACTCTCGAACGAAAGGAGTTAGAGGATTGAAATTTGCAAGGTGGGTTTGGAGCGTAAATATCTCGGACAAGTTCGCTAATGGGCGAAATCCATCACGCGGTTTCGGAGTTATGGCCGATTTCAGTAAAACACATTTTTTATGAATATTTCCGAAACCGATCACTCGATCTATCTGAAATTTAGCAACAAATTGTAGAATCATCACCTTTATACGCATGTGAAGTTTTGTATTGACCAGGTCCCCGCAAAGTTTCAAAAAAAAATTTTCAAAATTTAAAAAAAAATTTTCTACAATAACTCTCGAACGGAATGTGCTAGGCAGTTGAAATTTTCAGAGTAGGTTAGGGAGATGAATATCTCGGTTAAGTTCGTTATTGGGCAAAATACGCCAGATGGTTTCGGATTAACGAAAAAAAAAATTTTTTTAAGCAACAAATTTCAAATTCAATTTTTATTTAAGATGCAGTTTCATCATTAAAATCCATCGATATCATTTTCAACTACAACAAGCTAATACTTTCGGAGATATGATTTTTCTAAATTTCAATAATGAATTATTGTACTCCTATGTTTTCACAGAATGCTATAATTATTCTATCTAAGCTTTATTATATGATCTGTGTTCATACTCGTACATTTCATCCTGTTCTATAAGAGAGAGTCAAATTCAGTTCAGCTATTTTAATTTGATTTCTTCCATGGTGCAGTTCTCATTCTCAGATTGCTCATTTAATCTTGATAAATAAACTATTATTTGAATTGAATTTCCTTTATGATGCAGTTCTATCATAAGAATACATTGATATAATTCCCAACTCTGAGAAACCAATACTTTCGGAGATATAATTTGTCTGTTTGAACTAGAGCGCCAGAAAGCTCCTGTCCACAGGGCTTGAACCCATTTTTTTACATTAATTGTATTTACTTCGAAATGATTTATTATTGAATATTCAAATAATCGTTTGAATTTTTCGATGGCGGGAAAAAGGCCATGGTATGGCAAAATTGACCGAGATACAGCAGTCTATCTAGAATTCCAAGTTTATTCCGAAATTAGGAACGATGATATTACATCTTGTGAATGGAGGAGATTAAGCCAAATCTTGTCAAAGAATACCGCAGCTATTATTATCATGATTAATCGACATTAGACAATCGTAATTTTTTTCATGTGATTACTATAATTTGTTAAGACAGCGGGATCTCAACTTAATTTCCATTCAAGTTACTATGATAGGTACTCCTTTTCCGGAAACATATCTGCTGGTTTTTACTCTTTAGATTAACGACAGATGGACTCTCATAGTTGAGTATCAGTAAGGAACATTCACTGTCCAAGCCACTCAAGTCACAATATAATAGCTCTTGGTCACAACTTTTTGTGAAGGAATATTAAAGAGACGCGGAATGTCGTATAGGTTGAATATATTTACCTGTGCTGTCTAAAGAGAGAGTAGAACCATGCCGAGATGGAGGTTTACTGCTCGGTCGACTTCCCGCTCTAGACGCTGGCCTTGAATTAGATCTGGATCCTCCAGGAGTTAAGGTGGACCTATAGGAAGGTTTCCTAGGTGTCCGGAATGTAGCACTTTCGTTATCTGATAAAGAATCGGGTGTTCCAACAGATAATGATGATTTTGACGTCCTCGGTAGGCTGCCCATTGGCACTGACCTTGCAGATCTTTCTCGCACCTAAATATGAAAAGAAAATACATAGAATACAAGGTGATACAAAGAAATTGAGTGCAGTGTGCAAGCTACGAAAAGGGTTCCCAGTGATTAGTAGAATAGCAGCATCTTTTAATTAATATTTCAAATTGAATGTGTGAAAAATTGGAGTGAATCAGTCATCGGACTTCATTATTGAGAGTGGATATTGTACTTTATATACTCTGCTTCATTTCATGTTTTAAATCTAAATGTTAAATCGGAACTCAGCGATATGTTTAAAAATAATCTCGTAGAATCTTTCTCCTTTAGAATACAAAAACTAAATTTCATATTCAAAAATTGAATATTATATACAATACATATGGATAAATACTAAATACATTGAAGCATAAACGTTCCATAAAACGTCACTTCAAGACAGGAGTAATTTCTTTCTGAATTCATATTTTTAATTCATAATCTTAATTATGGAAGCTTGCAAAATGTGAAAATTAATACTTTAAAAAAAATAAAACATGTGAGGAGAAAAGAGTATGCAATTCCGTGTTTTCTGAAGTAATAATATGAATTAAGAGTATGAATTCAGAGAGACATTCCGGCTGTATATGGCCAACCTTAGGCCAGCCTTAGGACGGCCTTATACGGCCCGGAATTTCTCTCTGAATTCATATTCTTAATTGATAATCTGAATTCTGGAAGCTAGCAAAATCAAGAAATTAATACTCTGAAAAAATCAGAATGTGTGAGGAGAATAGTAAATTAGTATGCGATTCCGTGTTTTCTGAATTAATAATATGAATTAAGAGTATGAATTCAGAGAGACATTCCGGCTGTATAAGGCCAGCCTAAGGCTTACTCTTAATTCATATAATTAATTCAGAAAACAAAAATTGCATACTAATTAACTATTCTCCTCACACAATCTGTTTTTTTAGAGTAATAGGCCGGCCTTATACAGCCGGAATGTCTCTCTGAATTCATATTATTAATTCAGAAAACTCGGAATTGCATACTAATTTACTCTTCTCCTCACACATTCTGATTTTTTCAGAGTATTAATTTCTTGATTTCGCTAGCTTCCAGAATTCAGATTATGAATTAAGAATATGAATTCAGAGATAAATTCCGGCCGTATGAGGACGGCCTAAATTTTCAAATTTTGGAAGCTTCTAGAATTCAGATTATGGATTAAGAATATGAATTCAGAGAGACATTCTGGCTGTTTGAGGCCAGCCTAAGATGCAATTCCATTGTCGAATTAAAGTGAGTAACCACTCTGTTTTCGTTAATCGCTTAAATTCGACTAATATTTTTTTTCGGTTTTATGAATCTGTCATAGTAACGTTATCTATAGATATTTTCCAGAAAGCAAAACATGCCATGTATGACAGACCGCAGAGTTTCGACTACACATTTGTGCCCAGAGGATCAAATTAAGTAAATATAAACTACAACCACCACGACAACCAATGAAGAAATCAACCTAATTTAATCACTATATGATGATAGAGAAATATGATGAGATAAAAATTGATAATATCAAATCATATAAGTGAGTCTTTATAAGTTGTCCAGCATATATCAAAACTGTTGGTGAAACACAGCAGTACAAAGATACACAATAGGAGAACCTCTTCGATCTACTAAAAAAGCTACTATAGCTTACTTACAATTCGACACCTTACCTTATCTGGAGGCGATACAACGATCTTAAAAGAAACGATATTGCCTATGAATATTTCATGTACCAGAGCATTAAACTGATCTAAACACGAACGTCTTCCGATAAAATGGATTGAACGCACTCGTATACATTTTTCTACTTGAAGATTTGGTGACATAAATATATACCCTCCACAGGAACTTACCTGAGGTATACCAACCATTGGTACTTGCGATAAATACAAGAGTTTGTGATGATCTGTTTCTCGTCCAATAACAGCAACTGCATGGCAAACAATCAAAACAACACAATTAAATACTCAAAATGTGCGTGATAGATTAATTTTGAGTATGTAATTGGTACCTCAAACATTCAAAACATTTATTTTACTTGATCACTCGGGTTGAAACTAGCAAATGGCCTAACGAACATGCTCATGCAAAAAACACCACTAATATATCAATTTCAGGTGACTACAAACACTTCTCGCGAGACAAATTAATGCGGTGTTGGAAGGATATTAATGTCAGCCCTCATCATAAGTCGTACCATCTGAATTTCAAGGAATAAAAAATGTTAAATTATATTTTTGCAAAAAGAAAATATTAAAATGATATTTAAAATGATTTGAATTATATTCTGGCTGAAGGTGAGGCGCTGTAAACGTTTCATTACCATGGAATGATATGATTATGATTATAATGACACTCATAGGTCCTCTGAGGAGACCCCTGATAGGATCTTAAGAGCTTGTGTGAGTTAGGAGAATCAGTTGTGTTCTGTGTAGGTTTTCTCACTGTGTCTTTACGCCATCTTACGTAGCTGGGCGCTACTGTATAAGTAGGAAATTGATTTAGTAGCCTCGGGCTTGAACTTGGTACCTCTGTTTCCTAGTCCTACATCAAGGGAAAATCAGCACGTTTAGAATTATAATTATACAGAATTATAGTTCTAAACTTGCTGATTGCAAGAAAGTCGGTGAATATTATACGACGCATTTTACTAACAATTTCTTTATTGTCCAAATAAAGTTTTGAGTCTCACTGAGAAATATTTACAATGTGTTTGTGAACACCTCTGCTGAATAATATTTTCGGAAGAAACACGCATACGCATTTCGCAGAACTGTTTTACATCTGGGTAGTACAAATTGTCGAGAAATGTACGTAGACTTCCTTAAAATCTCCATTTACATCTGATTAGTAGCCTGCATATATTGGACTAGGAAACGGTACCGAGTGCAATCCCAAGGCTACGAAAGAAATTTCCTACTAAGCGATCACCGTCCACTGTTGGGTCGTAAATTAAGAATGCCTACGGTGGCCCAAGGATAAAGTAACAATGCCTACACAGAATAAAGCTCATTCTCTCAAATCGCACAAGTTCATAAGAGCTTATGAGGAGTCTTTTCAGAAATCCTAGGAGTGTCAGTGTAATCATAAACATATCATTATCTTTCAGCGCCTTATCTTCAGGGAATTAATTCAAATTATCCCAGAAATCAAGTTTGATATTCAAGGGAGCAACTTTTCATTAACACTCTGTATATTGCAATATTGATGCCAGTACAATAAGAAATACAACCGCACCATTTATTTACGTCCGACATGTCATTTCACTTTAATTAAAAATTAAATTATTAAATAAATACACCGACAATTCCGAAATACTGACTTAAAAAGGCAAACGAACCACTAGGCCAAATGCCTAAACCACTCCAAGTAGGTAGGTTGCAATTAGTCCATAAATATTGTTTCCTGGAGATTAGTCTTTCTTGAATAACTTAACTTAAGGGTTAAAATCATAAGAAAGAAGCTATTGATCAGGAAAATATCGAAAATGAGTCAATCTGAACATTTTGTCCGAAATTGCATATACTTTTTCCGAAATTTGTTTTACCTTTTCCGAAATTGCTTTCACTTTTCCGAAATGAGTTGTACTTTTTCCGAAATTGAACTTGAAAAGGTATAAAAGCGAATAAAAGATTTTTTTAGAAAAAATCCAATCTTGAAAACTTATCATCTGAATACACTGGAATTTTGAACTAAAAGGAAATGATCAAATGAGTTGTACAAAAAATCAGCTATAATATGGGTTATTCATCAAAGAGAGTATTAGGCTTTTCTGGAATCTACATAATAACTCAATGATCTAAGCAAACAATCAAATTTCAGTAGTGTACAGTATTACAAATCATTGGAATATATTGATCATTGATTGAACTACCGCGGTAAAGCTCCTGACGTTACGTGAGTACTTTTAAAAATGTTCATTGCCATTGATTTGCATTCAAGTTAATATAGTACTGATGCTCAGAAAATAAAGTGCCAATGTGGCATCCATATAGAAAAATCATAAGGTCGACGACAGATGAAAAAATTCACAATTACCAAGCTAATAATTTGTCGTACCCTCATTCTCATTCGTCAATGACAGATTATTATGATTGATCATGTTTATTAGTCGTCTGGCAAGGCTGTCATGTGCATTATCTAAGTTTGAATTTTTTTTATAGCTCGATGAATATGTGCATAAGGTATGGTTCCCAAGTATGTTTAGTCTACAGAAACAGAACAAGTTTAACACTATTGTATGGAAACCCTGCTCGCTGAGGATTATTAAAATAAAATAATGATATTGCCCAAAACTATATAACTTATTAGATAAACCGATTCGATTAAAGCTCGCGGAATGCCCAAATTTCCATGGCTTCTATTAATCCAAGGACCCACCTCTGCCTACCTTTTATTTGTTGACATATTTTCTTCATTACATAAAACATCGTTATAATAATTGCAATTTCCTTCGATCTCATTATGACAAGTTAATGTTTTCGTTTTCTTTAAGTTAATCGTACAAGTCCTTGAAAATAGTATTGTACTTAAATTGCAGTATGTAATGATCATATTTATGCAATGCAATGCGTTGCATCAATATTGTCTAATGTAAAGCGGTTTTTACGGCATCCCAATCATCTGATCGTTTAAATTCCGTAGTTCATTTTGGTATTTTCAATAGTTTTCAACTCGATACATTGATGGGACAAATAGAAAAACGACTAAACGTTACTTGAGAATCCAATACTTAGAAATACACCCGCGAGCAAAAAAACCGACTCAACCGCCGCAGTCAAACGCGTCAGGAACAAAAACGACAATGGCAAATTTTTGTTTAAAATTCTACAAATCCCCAAGCCATAGCTTCAAAATGAATATGCAAACAGAAGAAAACAAAGGCCAACATTTTAGAGAGATTAAGAATCTTAATTTAGTGGGAGAAATGGTGAAGAATAATCAAGTATTACTGAAAAAAATTGGTTCAAGCACTGACGTGGAGTCAGGAGCTTTTGCGCGCATGTTCTATTGTCTATTCACCTCTATTGAATCGAATTTACCATCGATATAGACTTATATAACTATTATTAGATATGAATACATTTCGTACCGTATTCGAGTTATTGAGCAAATAACGACCAAATTTCAGATGAGTATAACTCCAAAACCGTTTGGCCGATTATGCCTATTAACAAACTCAAATGACCAAAAAATTGCGAGTCGATATCTCTTTCCGCTCTCAAGTTATCGTGAGATAAATACTATTTTTGAATATGTTATTGGCGCTCTAGTTCCTCGGAACTGAGTGCTTATCAATTTGCCCAAATGTCTATAATTTTCGAATTTTTCGATGAAAATGGTCTTAAACGATTTGGTTCGACTCACTGATCAAGAATCCGTGGTCGAAATTCATTCTGTCCGGCCGGCCGGCCGTAGGCACGATAACTCTCGAACGGAATGAGCTAGAGAGTTGAAATTTTCAGAGTAGGTTTGGGGGATAAATTTCTCGGATAAGTTCGTTATTGGGCAAAATCGGACACATGGTTTCGGTTAAAAAAAAAAAATTTTTTTTACAAAACAAATTCCAAATTAAATTTTTTTTTAATAAGCAGTTTTATCATAAGAATCCATTCATATCATTTTTAACTCTAACAAGCTAATACTTTCGGAGATATGATTTTTCAAAATTTCAATAATAAATCGTATATTTGAACGTTTTCACATAATGATATAATTCTATGTATGAATTGTCCTAATGTCAACTTATGTTCCTGTGACATTACATTATCTAATCAATCGAAAAATTGTGAGCGAAGTGAGAAAAATCTCAGTTGTTTGCTCCGAAATTAGTTTTTCTCAGAAAAGTCTTACATTTCGGAACGGAACATGAAATTAGTAAGAGATCTGAGAGTAGTGAGACTGCTTTTCATCCATAGACATAGATATAACTCTCGAACGGAATGAGGTAGGTAGTTGAAATTTTCAGAGTAGATTAGGGAGATGAATATCTCGGTTAAGTTCGTTATTGGGCAAAATTGGCCAGATTTAATTTGATTTCTTCCATGGTGCAGTTCTCATTCTCATGATTGCTCATTTAATCTTGATAAATAAACTATTATTTGAATTGAATTTCCTTTATGATGCGGTTATATCATATGAATCCATTGATATAATTCCCAACTCTGAGAAACCAATACTTTCGGAGATATAATTTCTCTGTTTGAACTAGAGCGCCAGAAAGCTCCTGTCCACAGGGCTAGAACCCATTTTTTAATTTTCTATTGATACGATTCTCACAAAAATTTCACAAACGTCTTTGTGTCAGTATTCTACAACTAGCAACAAAGTTTCAATTCGATCGGATCTGAGTGTTGGAGATATAATTAATAATCGGAAACCGTTGGGCCGATTATGCCCATTAAAGAACCTGTCCTGTCATATGTGAACCCGCCCCTACCCTGAAAATTCCTAGTCGCCATTTTTTCCGTTCGAAAGTTATCGTGAAAACGGCTGGCCGGCCGAACAGAATCATTTTTGACCTCGAATTCTTCAGAAGTGAGTTTAACATAATCGTTTGAGAACATTTTCAGCAAAAAATTCGACATTTTTGCAAAAGTATAGCAAAAACTTTTATTTATCACAAGAAACCTCATCAATAATTAGTGTTACCCACTCGGCTAAAATTACAGCTTCTAACCGTTTCTTCATGGACCAGATAAGTTTTTTACAACGCCTTGCTGTATAGCATTCATCAGAAAGCGCTGCTTGAAGGTCAGATTTCGAAGCTGCTGCACGATTTGTAAGCTGGACCTTCCTTTGAGCTGGTCCCACAAATGCTCAATGAGGTTCAAGCTTTTGGCGCTCTTGTTCCTCGGAACAGAGTGCTTATCAATCTGCCCAAATGTCTGTAATTTTCGAATTTTTGGCTGAAAATGGTCTTAAACGAATTGGTTCGACTCACTGATCAAGAACACGTGGTCGAAATCGATTCTGTCCGGCCGGCCGCCCATCCGTTAACACGATAACTCTCGAACGGAATGAACTAGACAGTTGAAATTTTCAGAATAGGTTTAGGAGATAAATATCTCGGCTAAGTTCGTTATTGGGCAAAATCGGTCAGATGGCATCGGAGTAACAAACATTACAAATTTCAAAATGAGTTTTTCTCAAGATGCAGTTCGCCATAGGAATCCATTGATGTCATTTTTTTTAACTCTAACAAGCTAATACTTTCGGAGAAATGATTTTTCAAAATTTCAATAATAAATCGTACTTCTGTGTTTTCATAGAATGCGATAATTATTCATCTATGAATTATTATAATATGATCTGTGCAGATACATGTCAACTCATTTTCCTGAGACATGATATGTCAAATTTTGATATTTAATGCCCATGGTTAATCCATATGATGATGGGAATGGTAATGGTTAATAATATTGAGTTCAGAATATCTCCAGTAAAAACAAAACTGAAATATTGGCTAAAGTTTCAATTGATATAATATAATTTTCAGAGTTGATTTGAGGAAAAAATATATCGTTCATCATAGAATTAAGGAACAAATATCTCGGATGAGTTCGTTGTTGGGTAGAATCCATTGATATAATTCCCAACTCTTACCAATACTTTCGAAGATATGATTTGTCAAAGTTTGAACAAGAGCGCCAAAGCTCCTGTCCTCAGGGCTTGAACCAATTTAGGTCCAAATTTTTGCGTATTCTCTGAAAATTATGATTGAGGTGTCATTCGATTCGGAATGGCATGTAGATAGTTTTTGGGAAAATGCTGAGGCCGTTCGCAAAAATTGCAATAGTTATAAACAATCAAGTGAAAATAAAGGAGGTTTAGGTTTTCGCCATTATCTCAAAAACTATTTGAGATAATGCAAATTTGAAAAAGATTCAAATAGAGGAGGAAACTTCCGGAACTGTAGGACCAATATTTATAATTTTCCTAGAGGGTTGAAAATACGCCCGAAAACGGATACTACGGCTTGCGCAAGCCTCGCCCCTTCGTAATGAATAAATATTATTTAAACTTATTAAATATGAAAATATTTTTTTTTTAAAAATCAAGTTTATGCGGGATAGATCTATGAACAATAATCCGTGGTCCAAAATGTTTATCACGATTTTGGATGGATCCATTAGTTAATTCAAAAATTTGTTGTCGCATAAACATCAACATTGCAAGTACGATAATTGTTAAACTATTAATCTGAGAATGTTTTCCTTTCGTGGAGCTATTTTTCAAAAGTCTTAGAATAGACTCCTATTGGAAAATTTTAAAAATTGTTAATTTTCGTTTTGTTATGAACAATATACTTGAGTGAAAAATTATAAAGTTTCAAATTATAATGTTACTATTGATCCATTTTCTTATGATCAGAAACTACTTAAAAATAATTTTTTCTTTTGAGTATAATTGGAGCTTTACAATTGTTCACTTAAGTAAATTGTTAATAACAAAACGAAAATTAACAATTTTTCAGCGGGAATCTATTCCAAGACCCTTGAAAAAGCTCCACGAAAGGAAAAAATTCTCAGATTAATAGGTTAACAATTATTATCGCACTTGCAATGTTAATGTTCGTGCTACAAAAAATTGTTAATTAATTAATGGATAACTAATTGAAAAGTCGCGATATACATTTTTGGACCACGTATTTTTATTCATGGATAATAAGTTTAAATAATATTTATTCATGAAAGGTACGAAGGGGACGAGGCTTACGCAAGACGGAGTACCCATTTAAGAGAGTATTTTCAACCCTCTGGGAAAATTATAAATAATGCTCCTAGTTCCGGGAGTTGGGTCTTTTTTCTTAGGAAATTTCATCCTCTTCTTGAATCTTTTTTCAAATTTAAATTATCTCAGATAATTTTTGAGATATTGGCCAAAACCAGACCCCCTTCCTTTTTTTCACTTATAGCGTATTCCATTGGTAGAACTCGTGCGCACCGAGTGCATGAATCGTATTCCATTGGGGAATTTCGACAAGCATTTTGACACATTTTGACGTCCAGTGCAACATTTTTTGCACTCAGTGCGTGCTCAGTGCAGCACTGGTGCTGCCAATGGAATACGCCATTAATTGTTTAGCAATTTTTGCGAGCGGCTTTAGCATTTTCTCAAAAACTATCTACATGCCATTCCGAATCGAATGACACCTCAATAATAAGTTTCGGAGAATAAGCAAAAATTTTGAACTAAAAGGCACTTGTTGACTAGACTAATCAGGATAAAATCTTTTCCAACAGAACCAGCGTAAGGACAACATGATCCACCAGTATCATTTCATGGTTTGCTGTCAGACCTCTAGCACGGCCGCCGGTTTCAATAAAAACCAGCTCGGTTTTTGCGTCCATTGAAATGCCCGCTCACACCATGCAGGAACCTCCTACAAAAGCGAAATTTTCATGGATGCAGTAGTAGATTCGACCTCTTCTGTCGCTGCCATGAAGGCATACTCTGCTCTCGTCCGATAAGAGAACAGATTGCCATTGCTCGTTAGACCAATCGACTTGCAAAACGTAGGCGGTCTATTCGATGGGCTAATATCAGTTAGACGGAGGTTACACGGTCAATCAGGTATCAGTCTCGCATCACATCAATCATGGATTGATGTCAGATTGACGGGAAATTGGTTCTATTTGCGTAGACTGATGGACTGATGATCCGCCCTGACCTTGATCACGATGAGACTGATGCGGATTGATGGCTATTGATGGACTGACGAAGCACAATAATATGCATTAATATTCCATCAATCCATCAGATTCCCGTCAATCTGATATCAATCCCATGATTGATGTGATGTGAGACTGATACCATACTGATACCAGATTGACCGTATAACATCCTTCATAATGTCTGGTAGCTGGCCTTTTTGGGGTAAAGTCGGCTACCTTGAGTCTTTTTCTGAGTGTCCGATCCGGATTTCTCAGCGAAGTACTGACAATGAATCGGTCATTTCTTTCTGATATGCACCGCTTTCCACCAGATCCTGAACGCCGTTTAAAGCTAGCAGTCTCCTGGTATTTTCGGTAAACTCTTGATACAGCTGACCGGCTCATATTCAGCACACGAGCGATTTCACGTTGACGTTGGCCTTATTGCAATAGCTCAACCGCTCGGCAGCTCTTTCGGTATTTGTGTCAATTTTCAGATAATTTGTAGATGAGGGAGATGTCTATCGGTTGACGTCTGATGAGGATTGATCAGGTAAACACCCTTTTATTAATTCCGCAATTAATACGTAGGTCAAATAGGTTAAAACCGTCGTTTTTGAATTGTAGCACATTTTTAGATTACCTTATTTTGTAAGGTTCATGTTTTGAACAAAATTAAATTGAAGTTGCAGTTTATGTGCCAGATACTTTTGGCTGAGCATTCGGCCTGTGTAGATTTTTTTTGGTCACAAGTTATATTTCTCCTCTAAATAAGCATCGATTGAATTTCAAGACAATAACCTTAATTTTTTTTTCTTAAGAGGCGATGACTTATGTTGAAGGATGACATATCAGCAAACCCTATACTTGCTTTTCTGAAGCTACATCACACAATACAAGACAACAACAATAGCCCAAACCTGTGTAATCACACAAAGAAACGAAAGAGTGTATTACCCAATGGAAAGAATTTGCATTGGCCTGTGTCCAGTGTAGAGTGGGGCCAGCTGTGGAACCCACATGCAAAGGATATGCATTGCCAATCTCTCCCTTTGCACGAAGCTGCTCAAATATAGGCATCAGCTCCGCCATATGCTCGTGAGCTAAACAGCACATGCCAAACATAACAGCAATTGTCGATAGAAACGGTGAATAAAAAAAATATGTGGTTTTCACACCACAGTATTCATTATTTTCAACCTTTTCATGTGGATATTGCGAACTTCGAATTAGCACAGAATTTAAGCATGAATACCTAAATAAATAGAATAAAAAATAATAATGCTAATTCTTCAGTAGACTAGACAGTAAGTCATTTACCCCTGATATTGAAAAAAAATAGGGTTTATAGTAGTATAATATAATATGCTCTATTTATTGCGTCAGTTTGAGTATATCTAATTGAATTAACCCGCTCACTAACGGTACACGATTTCTTACTATCGTTCTAATTTGGTAGTTTATTTTGAATAATTAACAACTTGATAAATTTATACGAGTTACATGAGAATGTTCCTTCTTCGTTCAACACTTGAATTACAAATAATCACTCATGTAAAGGGTTTTGAAAACGGGACAGATTATGTATTGAAATATCTGAAAGTATACTGTCTTGGTCTTCCTGAGTGAAAGCACTGTTAACCAAACGTCCGAAGTGTAATTTTCAAGGTATGACCATACATGAAATATATCGAATGTTAGTTAAAATTAGGCATATCTGAAATTCGTGAAAATATGCAACTACGAATGACTGGCAACTATAAACTCTATGAATATGATGATAAATAAAAAGCTCACAAATAAAAATAGACGATTGGTTCTAGAAAAGGTAAATGTTTCTACGCATTTTTGCCATTCTATCCATAATATCCACATGAATCGGTCATCAATTTATGTACAGTGTTCAAAAATTATGTGTCACAAAACATCAATAAAAAAATCGTCCACATAAAATTTAAGCCAATGTACAAGAACTATAACTGTCAACTTTAAAAAAAGGAAGACTACGCACAGTTACCATGAGTGATATCCACGACAACTCGCTTAACTATCAATATAGCAACTGAGTTGCGTTCGAAAATTAACTCTGTAGAGTAATATTTACTCCATTGCGTTCGAAAACTGAAAGGTTGAGTAAGTTTTACTCTGTGTCAGTCGTCCGAAAAGTCGGAGTATTCGACTCGGAGTTCATTTTACTCCTGTCAAAATTGACATACCTCATGGGAAGGAAAATCTAGTATCTTTGTCTAACTGTTTTATGAATGTTTTGTGAGGTAATTTAATAGTTTTTATACTGCTCACAATATCTATTTATGATTAGAGTTACATATATGTGAAGAAAACAATAATAATAGGATATTTCTTAAACCAACATAACCTATTTTCCGATATTGGCACCTTCTGTCACTGTCAGTGTCAGTGTCAGAGTAACTCTAGAGTAAATCTGTCAAACCTTCAAAAACTCTACTCTACTCCGTGGAGTTAATTTTCGAACACAACTCTGGTAGTAAAACTTTCTATTATACCTTCAACCAAATCTTATGGAAGATCACAATTGAAGGCCTCATTGAAAGTGAAACAATTTTGAAAGAGTAGTGTGTCTGTATAGTAAAAGCGTGTGCCAACTAATTACAAAAATTACTATAAAAATCTCCTATTCTCGAGAAAAATTCCAGGTACCAATTAAACACAAAAACATCTGGGAAAATCTAGAATAGAAAAAAGTTCTCATACTTATATCGTTGCTATGAAAGTATGTCACTGAACGCCTGAATCTCCTGAGGCAACATCAAATTTAACATATTCCAGTGTAATCGAGTACAAAAATTGCATATTTTTTACCTACCTTACCTTAACATTCAGATGGGTATAAAATTCATGAGATGCATGCAGAGGAATATACTTACTCGAAACTACACAAGCAATAATATCTACATTCATCACCAAACGTAACATAAGTAGTGTCATGAAAAAAGTTGCATATTTTCCATTCCACAAAATACAACTTCTTTCTGTGAAAATGTACATTTACAATGTAGGTACGGAAATACAGTAACATAAGTTTTAAGAAAGGAAGAAATGTAGAATATCATGCTTTGCTTTACAATAACCCTTTTTGTTTATTAAATACATCTTGATTGAACATGTCTACTGAATAACTACTCATTGTAATATAAAAATGTCTAATTATACTACTCCATATTATCAAAAAGCTTCATTCAGTATAATTTTTGAATCCACTAAAATATAATATCACAGACTTTTTGAGGTACTAGTTGATACCTGACGTATACACATATCAGGTGAAGGGAGATAGATCACATTCAAATATACATAAAAATCAGCTATTCAAAAGTTGCAAGATAACATAACGGAGTTCTTTTCAATTCGAAATGGACCATAATTTAAGGATGGAATGGTAGCAAAAACCAACAAATAATACAGAGAAATTTGAACCATATCAATATCAAACGATACTGGTAAGATCATCCCTTGATGTTTGTCTGTGGCACCTGAATTACCAGAAAAATAACAATCTCAAAACATCTAGGACCAGATTTATCAGTGAGTTCATTTTGCAACTTTTATATAGGCGATGTTTCGTGAAACGATTTGTTTTGGAAGATATTATGTATTGTATAATTTAGTTTAAATTATAGAAGGTTGAAAATTCAGAATCTACAATTACGAGTAAAGGATCTCCCAACAAGAGCAGAATGCAGGTCGCAACCAATGTATGCTTCTCGCAATAATGCCATTACATGTAGAAAAGTGGCATCCTCCAGATGGAATTACTTCTCTTTGCGGTACTAACCATGGCACAAAATACTGGAGTATCATATCCCCGATATCATTAGAAATTAGACAGATTTTGCATTCCAAGCACTATTTTGTCAGCAATCAAAAATCCTGTTTTTTACCAAAATTTTGATATAATTCACAAATCGTATCAAACGCTCACTCATTTCAAAATCATGGTCAACAATATGATTTTGGTGTCGTCTTGTATATCCATCTGTATCGTTTGACTTGCAAAACCAAACAGAAACAATTGACCCAAATATTAATTTACTGCTCTCCTTGAGACACCCTTATTTCCGATTGATACGAATCTGAAATATATTTCTCCACCCCTTAAAGTAAGTCATTAACAAGTTAAAAGTCTCTATCTCTATCTGACTAGCACAATTATCCAAAAGAGGAAAACGTTTGAAGGAAGTAATCCCTGAGGAAGACATTTTAAATTAAATTTGTGCAACACATTCAAAAGTGTAATATTTGTTGGCTAAAACGAGGATTTTTAAGATGAAGAGAAACCTTCACCCAGTTGAAAAAATTGACGAGTAACTCAATAAACATGTCCACAAGATTGTGCGAGCAATCGGTGCAATACCTTAGTGATTGGCCCTTGAGGGGTGCGGAGTGATGATGCGGAGGAGCCAGAGGCAGGACTGGATACCGAAGTTCTCCGCTTAAATGCGGTCATAGTCTGGGAGACACCGTCCGCCAAGATGAACTGTTCCCGGAGTTCAATGTTTGTGCGTCCCTTAGCTGTGTTGGGTAAGATGGTGGAGTGGTGGGTGATGAGATGAATATGTTGAATTTTCGAGGACGGTGGAGATAGAGGAAGAAAGGCGTGACAGGAAGATAAAAAAAAAACAAACAAAAAAGCATTAAATCTAAGTATTTGTACCTTGTAATAAAATAAAAATGCAGCATCAAGATCTCACCACGAAGAATTATTATTCCCAATTTTATTCAATAGGATTAACATTAAATGAAATAATTATAAAGCTTGCATTTATTTATAAAATTGATGTTTAGCACGGAAAATAATGTGGACATACCACACATTGGTAGCCAAACTAGAGTGTCCTAAAAATACCCGAAAATTGTAAATATAACACAACGGGTAAATAGTGCATTAGAGGCAATACAAGCATCAACTTCAAAGAAGTGCTTTTTGTGAAGCAGTAAGTCTAGCGGATAGAAAATAGTCACACAAGAGTCATATATTATCTGGGGAGTAAGGTGCCTGAAGAGCGATGTTCGTTGAATTTCCGACCAAAATGTCATAAGAATTCGAAGTTATACTCCTTGTTGATCGTCAATCAAGAATGCCTTGATATTTGACTTAATTTGATACGGTCTGCTTGAATAACTTGTTGAATTTTGGAAATACAATTATTTGTGAATATATTAAGCAACATTGCGTTTTGGCACAAGAAATTTTACACAGAATTTAACATACACTGTTGCTCGAAAGAAATGTTAATTACTCACGGAATACTCAATATGAGTAAGGTTATTTTCAGCCACATGCCAACATTATTTATAACAACCTGATGAAAAATAATTGCATTTTTTATTTCACCCATTTCATTCGCAAATAAAAATTTCTTAGTAAATATCAATATCAACTGGAAAGGGGTAGCAAAATTGAAACTAATTCATATAACGAACTAAACATATTTTCACTCTCGAAATCAGGTCTACACTTCAAACATCTTATTCAATTAATCTATCAAAATGTGAAGAAATATTTTACCAAAAGGTTTCCTTTTGTCAAGAAAATAGTCACTTTGTGACCACAGCCACTGTACTTTGGGGAACTCTTGATGGAAAACATTCAATCGGGGCCAACGGTGTTGATTTCTACTAATCATATTCAGGTCGTATAACAATCACTATATCAAGTTCATAATAAATTAAGTAACATGACGACCTGAATAATGGATAGTAGAAATCGTAAAACTGCAATAAAGCAGATCAACAAAAATCCTCTGATTGTCTGAACCTGCAAGGTAGCATTTTCCGTATAGTTTCTATTAGGTCTTAGGTAGTGGGTATTTGATATAAATGTAGCATTAAGATTAATAAAATTATCGTTCCTCAAAGTGATCTTTCAATAATCACAACTGTGAAGTTTTCTGTGACATTCTTTAAATGGCCGAGTCTGGCCATTCAGTCAAATCATCAAACCTCTCATCTATATCTCTCATAATTGGTCATTAGAATCCAATCAAACAATGCCAATTATGAACAGTGATAACCATCCAATTATCCATTTTATGTAGATACTGTATGCCAATAATTTTTCCTTTGAAAATTGCTTTCAGAATATTTCTTCGTGGTGAAATCATTACTAATGCAAAAACTTTTTCGATAGAATACAAACTCAAAACAAGAACGAAAGAGCTATGTATATAAAATAAAAAAATAAACCTAAATAAACTAAAGTGTGTCAAATGCCATCTCAAACTAGTGACCTATTATTATAAAACCTACAAATTAAATGTTATCATGCGAACTAAAATCTGATTTACTAAACCACAACCAAAGTACGATATGTGATTTTTTCAGATGTGCAACTATGTTCAATACTTTTACAAAAAACAACTTAGAAAATTTTATTTCACATCTCTGATAAAATCACTTTTTCTATCATGCATCATCTTACCAAGGGGGCACCAGGGTTCGTGCTCTTCAGGTTTGTCTGGGTGAGGTAATGGTAATACTAGCATAACTTTCAACGTTTTAACATGTATGTACAGATGGTAAAATATTACGGTGAATATCAAAAACATTCAAAGCGCAACGTAATCGCAAAATTATCACAATTAAATTAAATGATGAGTAGGGGAAATAAGGGAAGAGGTAGAGTAAAAAATATTAATTAATGCTTTGGAATAATAGCAATCTTTCATGATGTACACTACAACACTCTTTCAATTCATTGAAATAACTTCATTAAGACTACTTGATGAAGTGTTGTAGTGCAAAGGTTTTGGTTTTAATTATTATGGGTTGAGAGACATGAATTAGCTTTGTACTTTTAGCAAATGAAGTTTGACATGAGGTAGAAGTTTTAATATGAGAACAGCTAAAATATTAAGCTTAACAATTATGCCTTGGATTAATTCCTCAGGAGACACAGTTAATATAGTCAGTAAATTCTGTATTAAAATGATTAAAAGATTCAGTTGGTCACAATATGCATTGTAGTCGTTATCAGGAACTTCTTGTTGATCTTTTAAATATATTCAGTATTATTTATTGAGTTGACATCTTATAAGTTTGACGAATCAATAATCATTTTACTATGAATGTTTGAGTATTAATTAAGTACATATTATTCGATATCTCGAGAAATCTGAAAATGATTATTGATTCAAACCAGTTGAGAGATAATTGTAATAATGAAGTAGTAGAAGAAAACTTACCTCTGCATGGATCATTTTTCACTAAAAATTCATCTAAAGCAACCCAACCTCCCCCTACCCTGACCATCACTGTACTCCTTAGGATCCTTACAAGTCGTAATTTCTGACTATCACCAAACTGAAAAAAATATCTTGATTATAAGCGATGAAATAAATGGATTGGAAAAATTGTATAACTGAATTATAATACCATGTGTTGAAAGGCCGTATTTCTAAGAGGACCTACCCTATATTTTCCCTCTCCAACTTGGAATACTCTGAACTTCTGTCGACAAGTACACAGCATTACTAAACGTTTAACCTCGTCGTGAATCTTCTGAGAATCATTGGGTGCTTTCTCTTCCCAGTCAGGTCTGAGAGCTGCTATGAATTTTTTCCAGTCAATGAATCCCCTGTTATCCAAATCGAACATGTCCGCGACATGTTTCATCTCCAATCTAGACGTATCAAACTCTAAAAATGAAAGAGAAGATTGTGTACTCAGTTCACCGCTCCCTTATAAAAAGGAACATGTTCATCTTACATTCTGCTCACTACATTTTGAGGTTACATGTTATTGTTTTGTCAAAAGTCTTTGCTTGGTGATGTATCAAGCAATGGCATATATTTTTCAAGAAATTCTTTTAACAACAACAACAAGCAGCGTTTCTTCTGATAAATCATCGGAATTTTTTATGTTATAATTTTCACTGCCGCCATTAAGTGAGGCTCTTACTTCGTATTCTGTACTGAAATATAAGAATCTACGGAGAAATAGGTCTCTTGCATGAATTTTTTTTATTATCAGAATCGATTATTATAAGCTAGTTTTACACGATGAAGAAATTCATGAATTTTATACACGAATTTCTTCATGAAGTGTGTCGTTTTACACATGCGAAGAAATTCATGAAGATAAATGTCAAATAACAGTAATACCAACTGTAAACTTTTAACCTAGCAAATATCCAGACGACAACAAAAGCAGCTGCGGCTCGATTCTGAACTTCGCTCGTTTTCTCCCACAAAACACAACTAGATCTTCCAAACAACAACCTCAACGACCACTGGTTCATGTTTTAAAGCTTTTCCGATAATTTATGTGATGAAACAGATGTTGGCACAAACACAACTAGAACTTCCAAACAACAACCTCAACGACCACTGGTTCATGTTTTAAAACTTTTCCGATAATTTATGGGATGAAACAGATGTTGGTACCCCTGACTTCACGTGAAACTTGTTGATAAAATAGAACAAGTTCTAATTTCGTGAAGTTTTAGACGAAAGTTACACGGTCAGTCATGGATTGATGGGAGTAACTTTACGTCAAGTTGATGTTTTACACGGAGAATTTCTTCATGAAGAACTTCGCGAAGAAATTCATGATTTTCTTCGCCGTGTAAAACTATATCCATAAGAATACTGAAAAACGTTCAACAGCCGTAAAAAATTTCAATTTTCAAGAGAAAACGATCATTCAAATTTCGTTGCACAGAATGCCTGTTCAAACTATCGAAACTTGGCGCCAGTCCGTGACGTAACCCGTCATATCTACTCTCATTCTCTTCTCGTGTCCGTTTCACTCTTTATTCCAGTGCAACACAGCACCCTATGAAGGGCTCGTAGTCAGCATTGGCTATAAACAAGCAGATGGTAAATTTTGATTACGTCATCCGTCATAGCAACGATTCAGAAGCGTTCCACCTCATTTGAAATTGCTTCTTGATTTACCGATTTTGGATACCGAAATATTTAAATTTTATAAACTATGAAAGTGTAAGAGGGAATACATGTTGATCTGGTATTGAAGTAGATTCAGAAAAACATGAACATATTTCGTATTTCGTGTTACATGCAAGAGACGTATTAGTGAGAGAAACCAATTTTAAAACAAGCTTTCGCTGCGAGAAACAACAAAACCAGCGAATTATTTGTAGCATTGTAGTGCAGGAAACGTATATTTTAACCGGGTACCAAACTGCCAAAACTACATTCTACATATTATGTTTAAGTTATCAAATATGCTCCATAAATTCTTTATCTTACGTGTTAGCACCCCTACTCTTTGGAAGTTAAAAGTGACGTTCTTTGAATGTTCTGTGCAAGATGTCCATACACTGCTGTATGCACTGATAAGATTTTGTTTTTAAATTATGTTCTAGCTACTCACTCGTTCTCATGATCCCATCTATAAACTCTTCCCTAGGAATGAGTTCGTTGTTGTCCCTGTCCATCTTTCTGAACAGATCCGTCAACCTGGATTTCTTGTAGTTCATGAATTTCAAGAATCTCTTCCTCCAGTCGTCCCAAGAGAAGTTGTCCGCCTTTTCTTTCTCCTTCAGGTAAGTGAGATGTTCATAAAGTTCTCGCTGGCGTTCCCATGAAAGCATCCATACATGTCTCCATTTATCATACAAGAATTTAACTCTTGGAGCCTTGAATTCTGGTTCACTATACAAACAATTTTCATATTAATTTTCAGTTGAGTAGATCAATATGAACAATGAATTTAAGTTTTTGATATGCCCAACAATAATTTCGAGTAAATGGAGGATAAAACGGGACATGCAAACATTTCCAAAATAAATAAACAAAAGAAAAGTATATGCAAATCTCAAAACTGTTGTATAAATATGTAGGTTACAAAACAGTTAGATGAGATTTCTATGTCAATGAATGGAATAATATGTACCTTCCAGGTATGAATCGAGGTCCAAAGTGGGGATATTGTGGATCTGGACTGAGTTCTCGACCGGGACTGGACCGGCTGTAGACAAAGCACATGCAAACACCACATTACTAATCTAGCTCATGTAATCATTAAATAAACACATTGTTAAGAAATACAACTAAAATTCAACTATAAACAAACCATTACCATAAGCTACAAACAGTTGATAATAACCTTCATATGGATTTTTCAACATTTTTTAGGATTAACATTCACAATCTAGAACTGTTCTGAGGGATTCCAGCTTATTAAGTAAAAATTTTAGAAATATAATTAAATACGGGTAACAAAAATAAACGAAAAGATGAGTATCCGAAAAATTTAAGAACTAAAACAATGATACTGGAAATTACATGTCAAGACTACTTTTTTCATAAATGTATGTATAATTAATACGTACAAAGATTCTAGAAATAAGCAGTAATAATAGTGGTTATTTTGGAAAATTTGGCACATTCTGAAGACATTACGAAATTGAGAGTTTCTTTTTCCTTTTGAAGTATGTATAAAATCTGGATAAAACTACTTCCACCATTGTATAAACTCAAAAAGTCTATATAGCTTAAAATTGTCACATCTTGTATGTGTTGTGATCATATACATTATGTGTCTAAAAATTAAGCTTATTAAATCATCGCATTTTGTTTGTTTACATACTCAATTAATTAATTTACAAAAGTGTATAAATAATATAATAGGGATATTTTTTCGAACTGATCCAACTGATTTATGTAACTAAAATCAGTTGGATCAGTTCGAAATAATATCTCTGGTGTATAAATCAATTGGATAATTATTAAAAATTGTTCATTTTATCATGCAATATTAATGGAATTAAATTTGCTAACCTTCCTCTGTGTGCAAGGAAGTCTTTGGATCCTTTGAAGCTGAAATGGAAATGGAAATTTTCACAAAGGGAATTATAAAAATTAAACTAAAACGTTTAATGTTAGCTGTTGTGCAACACTGAAACCTACCTTTGTTTATGCCCAAGAGTGCCATAGTTATCAGGTTCACGAATATCATGCTGTGATCCACGGCTGAAGAGACAAGCACAAATAAAATCATGCATACCAAAAAAAAAATAAAAAACAACACAAAAAAGTTATAAATACAAAACTTAAAGAAAGCCATAATTCGACTGAGAGGTGCATACAATGAATGAAGAACAGATAATTGAAGAAGTATACACCAAGAAAAATATGGAAGAATAACTTACAAGGCTCCCTTTCCTTTTGCAAATTTCTTGACATCCTTTGAAGCTTGCGATGCTTTTACCTGCTTAGCTTTACAAATTTTGTCAACCTCCACCTGCCTCCGCTGAGTATTCTCCATGAACTCCTTGTGATCGGCAATGAGTTTTTCAGTTAAGGGAATATCTAATGGAAGTTCCTCACGTTTCAGAGCAATAAGAGTGTTTTCAAGTCCCAAGAGCCACTGTATTAGCTCTTCCAAACTCTCATCCAAACTCTTCAAGGTTTGCAAATGGCTAACCAGCCTTTGGTATCTCTGCAAGCACCACGATGAAACTTCCTCCCATCTACTCTGAATGATCTTGATCCAGTTCTTGATGATGTTTATGCTGTCTGGATGAGATTTAGCCAGCACGTTGTGAGCCAGCTCAAGAGTTTGATCTTTTTCAACTTCTTCCTCAGTTAACTGTGCTCTGAACTCATCAAGATATCGTAAATGTTCAAGAGCAGCAGCTTCTTCTTCAGGAATGTTTCCCATTATTCTTAATTTCCTTTCAGCTTCAGACAACCAATCTAGAACATTGTTGACAGCCAAGTGTAATTTTTCAGCCTCTCTCAAAGCTTCACGAAGTTTATCAGATTTTTTGTGAGTCAATTGAGTTACAATATCCCAGAGATGATTTAGGTCTAACAAATTATCCCTGAGTTGGTTTGCATCGTCCTTATTAGCTTTTCGTTCTAGCTCTTGGCCAGTTTTCATTACCGATTCCATCTGTTCATTCCTCCTTTCTAATTCTTTTTCGAATAATCTATGCTGTTCTACTAGATGGTTTACAGTATCGAGATCTCCATGAAGTGCTACTTCTTCTGATAATTCTCTTTCGACTTTCTTCAACCATTGCAGCAAGGCAGCAAGTGCATCCTTGAATTGACCTGAATAAAGTAGGGCTTCTTCCAATTTGCGTTGACGATCGACGCTTTTATTACAAACACTTGTCCATTTATTCTTGAGTTCAAACAACATGTTCTTCAAAATTGGTTCATCATTCTTTGGTGCTTTGTCTTTCAGAGACTTGCCACTCTTCATTACAATATCATAGGTTGCTTGTTTTCCAGATAATACTCTCTGGAACTCTAGGTGCTTGGCTATTTTTAGTTTGATTTGCTCAGGTTCGTTTCCAACAGCGGTACTAAGCAGTTTATCCAAGTTACGTTCAGTATCTTCCAGCCAGGTCATCAAGACTGACCAAGAATCATGGAAATCTCTTGCCTCTTTGTATCCCAAATCCAAGGCTCTTGTTCTTTCACCAGATTTGGAAGCTACACGTTCCCATCTGTGTTGAACACTGATCAGTAAATTCTTGATAAGTATAACATCTTGTTTCTGACTAAAATATTTCAAATGGGTTCCCTTCTTATCCAATTGTAGCATTATTTCTCGGTGGGCCGCTACGTCTTTCTGGAATATTTTATGTTCTTCAATTTGTTGCTGAACAGTCTCCAGAACTCTGGACACAGGTTTTAGGCTAGTAAGAATCTTTTCAGCATTAGTTAACCAATTGACGAAGTTCTGCAGAGCTTCATGGAACTCTGTAGCTTCTTTCAAAGCTATTTCTAGTTTGATCTTCTTGTCGTTAGCTCTAGCAGTAACAGAATCCCAACGTTGCTTTAGAGTTTTTAAGTTATGTTGTAGATTGGAAGCTGTATTTGCGCCTCTCTTTAAATATTCCTGACCTTGAGCCAGCACAGTTTCGACTTTCGGTCTATTATCTTCTATTTCCTTATAGATTTCCATGAAACGCTCAAGTTGTTCAGTGGCTGTTTCTGGTAATCCTCCCACAGGTCTACTGGCGGCGATTATACCATCGACATCGCCTAGCCATGCGAGAAGATCTTGTATTTCTGCGTTGAATTTCTGGGCATCGGAAAGGGCGTCTTCCAATTCCCTCTGCCTGTCTGCAGCTTTACGCATCAGAGCCCTCCATTCTATGTTTAGAGTGTTCAATTTATCCTGAGTAGCCGAAGCTTCATCTGGAAGAAAAATGATTAAGAGTGAATATTGAACATGAAAGACTTAAGAATTAACTTCTATCCAATGATATAAGTGAACTTTAATCATCTTACCTTCTCCACTTTCAATAATTTGACGTCCAGCGTCATTCAGGGTATCAATACTAGTCTGGTGAGCCTGTATGTCATTTATCAACACTTTCAACTTGGCTAGTTCAACCTCCAAGATTTGGGCATCTCCAGCAACAGGTTTCAGCTCATCTAACGTATTGTCAGTCTTCTTGATCCATATGAGCAGTTCATTGAGGGCATGTTGGAATTGCCCCAATCTAAGAAGGGCATTTTCCAATTGCCTCTGTCTTTCAACCATACCCCTGAGCAAATCATCCCAACGCTTGTTGACTGCAGTCAATGGTATCTTGATGGCTGCTGCATGATCCGCTGAAGTTCGCTCAGTGAGCTCTTGGGCTTGCCTATGGAAATCAGAAACGATAAGAGATATTTATTTCATTCCTTTATTTCAGTTAAGCAACGCTAAAGCTATGAAAGCACATACCTTCACGCGTTAATACAAATTTTGACTGCATATTCAATAAAGCCCCAATATTCGTCCAACAGAAAATCCATATTGGAAAAGTTTTAGGGACAAAGATACAGATTTTTCATTGAAACGAAATAAGCACAGCTAAATGAAATTTGAATTTAGTCACTGCTGAATAAATTCGAAAACACAATTAACAAACTGATGGAATTAAATCTTTCTAGATGGCACATGCTCTGAAAGAAAACTGAGAATATTTGCATGCTTTAAATTTATTTTTGCGTTATCACATAGGCATTGCACCCCACAAAACGTAAAATTGTCTTGCCTGATGAGACTCCTGTTGTCCGTTGACACATAATAAATGAAAAAATATATTGTTAATAATAGGTTGGATATATATTAGCTCACTAAATACATATAGATTTGAGGATCTCATTTGACCTCGCTAACAACCGAACTTTTTGAATATGTTGTATAATAAAACCTGATTTATATTAATTTAACCCAAGCATCTTTTATCCCACATGAAGATGGTGGAAGAATTACACTATTGATGATAGCAGTACCATGATTTTGTAAAGATTCGGTGAGGTTTTAAAATATTTTGTAGTCTACCATCATGTCAAGTAAAAGAAGAATGTTTTGGAAGAATGGAATAGAAACATACCATACCTATATTATGATATAAAATTCTTAAAGAGCACTGACGTGGAGTCAGGACTTTTGCGCGCATGTTCTATTAGCTATTCACGCCACACCTCGAGAAATACTAGGCCCTTTCTATTTGACGCTGTATCACTTCCAAACTGATGCGAAATCAGTTTAAACCACAGAAATAGCCGGAATTTCCCACTATTTCTCTGGTTTGAACTGATTTCGCATCACTTTGGAAGTGATACAGCGTCAAATAGAAAGCTAGGATTGTATGAAGTTGAGAATGAATAAAGGAAATTTTAACAAGTGGAAAAAATCCTTGGGCATCAACAGAATTCAAATTTTAAAATGAAATAATTCCAAAAATTCAAAGCTCATTGTGCTGAACTCCGAAATCAATCGTAAAAGAGCCGCTTGAAGGTTTGAGTGGAATTTCAGCGGAATCTGACTGATAGTTTCTGAAATTTAAAATTTTTTATGAAAATTTTGAAATTATTTGTATTCTTTTTTTTAGTTATCGAATTCTCACGATATTTTGCACAAATTTGCGAGTCAGACTTCTACAACTAATTACCGAGTTTTCAATTCGATCGTTTATATGCAACTACAGATGGGTATTACTCCGAAACCGTTTGGCAGATTATGCCATATAACGAACTTAACCGTCGCATTTGGAGGCGCCCACTTCGAGAGTTATCGTGGCAACGGACTGACGGCCGGACAGAATCTACTTCGACCTCGAATTCATCATCTATGAGTCGAACCCAATCGTTTGAGACCATTTTCGGCAAAAATTCAAAAATTACGGACATTTGGGTAAAATAATAGAACGCTGTTTCCTAGAACATGCGTGCAAAAATAAATAAATCATGGTAAATAGTTCGGTCATTTTTTGAGAGGACCCTTGACCCTTTTAACCCAAAACATTTTGATTGCCAATACTGACCTGTTGAGAGCTTCAACTTTAACCATATGAGGATCAACTTCTGCCTTGAAGTCTTTGAGCTGATTGATTTGTTTTTTTACAGCATCAATATCAGTACCCAGAGGACCCATCTTCGCAAATTTGTTCTCAGCCTTTTCCAGGAAGTTGAGTAGATTGTCAAGAGTCTCGTGGAATTCCATAGCCTTTTCCATGGCATCTATCAAATTTTCTTCACGTTTGGCATACAAGGCTGTGATATTATCCCAGGCATGGTCCAAATCTTCAATGTGTTTTTTGACTTCTGGTTTATCTGGTTCTCCAACTAATTTCATCAATTTCTGTCCGGAATTCCTGACTTGATCGACCTCGGGTTTTGTCTGGTCAATTTCCTGTCTGATCTCTTGCAATGCCACCTGTTGCTCTTGGATGGCTTTAGGTTCAACAGCTGGTGGTTCCTGACTGATAAGTGATTCTTCTAAGTCTTTAAGGGTAGACATGATGGCGTGCAGCTCCTTCCAGAACTTCTGAGCAGCGCCCAGCGTTTCTTCCAGAGAGTTTCCGCGGTTATTTGAGGCTTTCTGCACATCGTCCCAAAGTTTATTCAACTTATCCAACTTACGTTTGATCTCTTTGATGGCTGGATCAGCTCTGTTTGCAGCCTTATTGATCACGTCATCAGCAGCTCGTTGAACAGCAGCGTACGCTTCTTTACGTTTATCCAAATCACCCATCAGGCTGTCATTATCTTCGATTTGATCCTTGATTTTGGGTGGGTGAGCAGAGATCGGTTCGAGGTTGTTAACCTGATCAGCAGTGTTGGAAAGGGCGCGAAGCATGCCTTCGAGTTTATCACTGAACTGTGAGCTCTCTTGTAGAGCTTCCTCCAGAGCCTGTTGACGTTGTCTCAACTCTAATCTGAGAGCAGCATATCTATCGTTATCACTGTCAAGTATTTCTTGTACTTTAGCACCATCATCTTCATTACAAAGTCTGACAAGTGCCTCTCCTGTTTTATTCAATTTATCTACTAATGGTTTATGTTCATTGATGCTTTGAAGGAACATTTCATTTCTATCTTGTTGTTGGGCAATCAGATCCGGTCTGAGAGCTGGCATCGATAGCATCGACACTTGCTCTTCCATGTCATTTAGCCAGTTGACCAGCATGTTATGCGTATCATGGAAATGCTCTGCTAGAGGTAAGGCTTGTTCTAAAATACCTAGACGGTCTGTACTCAAGGCAGATACAGTATCCATGGCTTCTCTAAGATCATCCATTTTTTCTCTTATTAGTGAAGTATCTTCATTAGGTGGTGTTTCCCTAAGAACTTTCTTAGCAGTTGACAACACGTCTCGCACTCTGCTCTTCTGACTAGAAATATCATCATTCAATGCTTTGTGTTCTTTCAGTTGTACTCTTATTAAATCAGGTTCTGCTGATGGTTTTTCTGCATCCTTTATCTGGCCTTCCACTTCTCTGAACCATTCAAGCAGTTCGTCAATATCACTGGTAACTTCTAGGGCACGCTGTTTCCCAAGATGTATTCTTTCTGCTCTTCTTTGGATCTGCTCGGCAATGGCATCAAACCTTCTGTTATCCCTGGTTACTAAGCCTTCAATGGTGGCAGCGCCTTCACCAGGACTAGCCTGGCATAACTGGGGTCCCATAAGATTAATGTGTTCAAGTACTGGTCTCAACTCCTGTAGGTCGAACTCTAGACGCGCTATTTCATCTTCGTTGGGTTCTGCAGATTGCAAAATGATTTCAGCGCTCTGCATCCAGTCGACTAAACGGTTGTGATTATCATGAAATTGTTGTACAAGAGGAAGCATTTCTTGAGCATGTTTGAGAAGTTCTGCTCCACGTGACGTAAGGTCATTGTATCGTCTTTGAAGAGAGTCCAGTTTATCTTTTAATTGAAGAGCTTCATCAGATGAAATATGACGCATAAGTTCAACACCCGAGTCTACAGTTCCATCTACATCTTGTTGCCTGCTAGCCAGCTCTTCAGAAAGGCCAGTCAAGTCGTCCATTTGTTCTAACAACTTATCTTTGTGCACTGCCAGAACCTTGTAGCGCCTCAGTCGATGCTCTAGGGAATCCATCCAGGCGGCCAAGTCTTGGTAAGTGAGAACTAAATGACGCAAACCTTGTCTTGAAGCAGTGAGTAATTCTCCAATATGCTCACTAGCTTCCACAAGGTTTCCATATCTATCTGTTGCATCTTGAAGTTTATCTGCTAAAATGGATGCCTCATCCTCTCCAACCAAAGACATCAGGTTCGAGGCGATATCTGTAAGTTCTCTAAAATCGGGTTTCTTGTTCAAAATATCATCGTGAAGAATGTCATGTTCCCTTATTCTCTGTTGAATCTTTTCTTCATCAGTTGGAATTATTTCCATGTCCTTGATTTTTTTCTCGCTTCGCTCTAACCATTCTTGTAACGGCACTAGTTTATCTTGGAATTCTTTTGCTACTTTCATGGCTTGCTCCAGATCCAAAGTTCTTTGCTGTGCTCCTTGAGTGAGAGTATCAAATCGTCCCATCAGATTCTTCAGTTGTTTTTCAATCGCTTTTCTTTCAACTGGGTCAGCCTCCTTTGCGATATCATTACCCATGCTGAATAATGAAGACATAGATGGTTGACGGTCCAATAACATCTTCTTCAAGAATTTCTGTTCTTGAAGTTGGGCTTTTACCACTTTATAGTCCGCAGATGGTGGCTTTTGATTCGCGACAAGATCTTCAGTATCAGTTAGCCATTTGTCAAGACCATCCAGAGCTTCCTGGAATTTGCCAGACTGTAGTAAGGCTACATCTAATTTTCTTTCCCTATCGTTTATCTGGAAACATTAATTCATGTTAATCCCATGTTAAGCTTAACCATATAAGCTTATTATTATTAATTATATATTAATTAATTAATTAATTTTATTGACGGCAGTGTTCTAATCAGTAGTGATGAAGAATATGGTCAATAAGAAAGAAAAAATCAGTACGTATAGGCACCAATAGAGGTAATCATCACATTTTGAACAGGAAATAATCCTTGTGTGAAATTTTCACTCTTAAACAGAGCGGAACGGGCATTTTACGAGATGTGAATTTAAAATTAATTGTACAGAATCTTACCTTATCCTTCAGAGCATTCCACTGTTCATTCATCTTCTCAAGATCTCTTTCTAGAAGGGCAGTGTTAACTCCTGGTGAGGCCGACTGTATCAGACCATGACCAAATTTATTCCATGTATCAACATTCTTACCCAGAGGATCTACAACTTTCCCCAGGAAACTCTTGAAATCATGTTGTTGAGCTCGAATGCTGTCTACTTCAGAACCAACAGGTTTGAATTTACGTAGCTGATCCGAAGCATTGGCAATATTTTCCAAAATGTCAGAATTAGCTATATAGAAGTCTTCGAGTTTCTTCAAAGTACTGTTAAGATCTTGTTCTCTGCCTCTAGTGCGATCATCAAGTTTTCCAAGTTGTTTCCTTAAGCTTTCAACTTGGTCTCTAGTCTGTGCAGTATCTGGGGCGAAACCACTATCAACAAGAACTTCACCAGCATGGATTGCATCATTAAGCTCATCAGAGGCCCTGTTGATTTTCTTACCAAATGTGGAAACTTCATCTAATTGTCCATTAACCGCTTTTATATCTCTACCTGGTGGTTTCATACTGTCGAGTTCACCTTCCAAAGAAGCGAGATTGTGAGATAACCCCTTCACTTGATCATTGAATTGAGTAACAGCAGTGGCAGCTGACTGTAGTTCCAAACAGCGGTCATCTAATTTAGCTTGGAGATCGCTGAGGCGATCGCTTAGAACATCTACTTCATCTTGCAAATGATTTGCATCGATTCCATTCTCAGATGCTTCATGAACCAAATCCACTCCTTGTTGACGTACAGCTTGTAGTGGTTTCTTCAACTTGGATGCTTCTTCTCTCAATGCCTTGATTCTATCCAAGAGTTTAGGATCTTTAGCAGCGCCTCCCATGGCATCATGGGATGCAAGTTTATCTTCGCATCTCTCCAAGCCATGCTGGAAATCTCGTAAGTTCTCGTTGAAATCCATCAATTTGCGAGACTGATCTTCAAGAGCTTGTGTACGTTGAATAAGTTCATTATTCAGTTTCTCCCAACGCTCTTTGAGATCAGTAATTTCATTTTTGACAATATCTTTGTCGATGTCGCAAGCTGACAGGAAGGTATCTCCTAACACCTTGGTGTTTTCATATTCTCCAGATTTTTTCCAAACTTCATTGCGGAATGCTTGTAGTTCTTTGAGCTGTTTCTCAATATGCTTTCTAAGGAACGATGATGGTCTCAAGCTATCTAATTTATCCTCAGCTTGTCTCAGCCAAGGCAAGAAGCTTTCAAGTGTACGATAATATTTTCGGCAATGTTCTTTGCATGTTTGTAGCCTAGTTTGTCTATCAGCAGCTTCCTTCCTAAGCTTATCCCATTGTTGTTGGATTTTGTCAAGCTCTCTTTGCAGGGGTCTTGTATCTGCTTTATTACCACGAGCCAAGATATCACGGCCTTTGTTCAAAAGCATAATTACTTCGTGCTCCCTAGCAAGAACATCTCTATAGATAGGCTCATGATGAGCTAACTGTTGGTCTAACACTGGCCTGTCTGCGGAAATCAACAGTCTTTCAGAAAGAGATCCTAGTTCATCGGATAACCATCCAAGAGTTTTAGCACATGAAGCTTCGAATTGTCTACCATCACGAAGAGACCCTTCGAGTTCTGCTTTCTTATGATCCAGTTTCTTCTGTAGGGCATTGAATTGCCTGCTAATAGAAGCGAGTTTACCTTGAATATCAGCCCTAGAAGCGGGGTCACTCAACACATCACAAAGATGGGAGCCTGCTGCTTCGAGATCTGCAAGCAAAGGTCTCTGACCCTCAAGTTGCCTTTCAAGATTTTCGATTTTTCTAAGCTGGTCTTCTGGGTCTTTATCCAGAGGAAGTTCATCCAAATTGTCGGAGATTCCTTGCAGAGCGTCTCTCAATCTTATCAGTTGTGCATCAAATTCTCTGCTAGTGTCTGCTGCAGCCCCTAGGGAATCAGCTCTTTCTTCCAGTCTTCCCAGTAAGTCAGCCCATTTCTGCTGAATAGTGGCGAGTTTACTGTTGATTCTCTGACCATCTGGTGAACGTACATCCAAGTAAGCTAGAACAGAATCTCCAACAACTATCAAATGTTGTAACTGAGGTTGTTGAGAGCGGAATTCTTCTCTCAAAACTTGAACTTGTTGAACCTGAGATTGTACCATTCGTGAATCGCTCGAAATGGGTCCAAGAACTGTTAGCATTCGTTCTTTTGCACCAAGCCATGCAGATAGTGAATCATGGGTGTCATGGAATTCTTTAATATCTTCCATGAATTTTATTTTATTTTTCAGATGGTCGCTCAAACTCTTCCAGTGAGATACGACATCTTCTAGTTCGTCATTCAGCTTGTCACTACCAGGAGAACCAGGTTTTCTGCGTAACAAATCTTTAATCTGACTCTTGGTAGAGTCAAGGAGAGACTGTTTCTCATACATCTCTTCAAGTACTTGCTTTATCTGTTTGTTCAGTTTATCCGCTTCGTCTTTAGTGTTTGGAATGGTATCTTTTGGTAGTTTCTTTTGAACCCGATCAAGGAAAGAGCTTAAAGTTTTCAGATTGTCCAGATATTTCTTGACTTCTTCGGATAGTAAATCTATTTCAGACTGTCTATCATTAATCTTCACTCCAAGGAGTGAAAATCTGTTGTTGATTTCTACTAGTTGTTGTTGAACCGGGGATAGCTCTTCTAAGTGGAAACCATCCTGACTAGAGCGACGGGAAGAGAAGCCACTTGATCCCCCAGTTGAAAGCGGGCTGAGGACTTTTGTAGGTGATGGTGATCTTGCATCTGTTGATGGTCTTCGTCCTGAAAAAATCGCTTAGTTAAACTTGATTCAATGTTCAAGACATAAATAAAAAATGGGTTCAAGCCCTGTGGACAGGAGCTTTCTGGCGCTCTAGTTCAAAGAGACAAATTAAATCTCCGAAAGTATTGGTTTCTCAGAGTTGAGAATTATATCAATGTATTCTTATGATAGAATATTTATAGCATTCTGTGAAAACATAGAAGTACGATTCATTATTGAAATTTAGAACTTCATCTTAGCAGAAATTGAATTCAAACATCATAGAAGAATTTAAATTCAACAAGAGTGCCAAAAATTATCAATCTGAAACCAATAGACGAATTCTACCCAACAACGAACTCATCCGAGATATTCATTCCTCAATTCTATGATGAACGATAATATATATCTTTCCTCAAATCTACTCCAATACACCAATATTCCAGTTTTGTTTTTAGTGGAGATATTCTGAACTCAATATTATTAACTTACCATTACCATTCCCATCATCATATGGATTGACCATCGGCATGAAAATATCAACCAACAAAAAGTATGATATTAAATTAGAATTCTCATATTTATAGGATTGCTGGAATGAATGGTCGCGTTCAGCAAAACCAACACTTGCGGAACAGTTGTCACATTTCGATGAGTTTTCTGCTGAACGGTACGCTCACTTTGGAACATGTTGAGTAGCCGTTGTCATTTTAAGGAGCGTAGATTTTTTCCGGTAACATGTTGTAAGTTTGACAGTTGTGACATTTATTTTAAAAATAAGGAGCGAAAAAATGGATGCTGGACATTATATTTTCGACGGAAAGAAATACCTGCATTTCGGGACATTCTAAAATGGTCTTCGAATAAATCACACATATATTGAGGAATTGTCTCTTCATAAAAATTCTGATTCCTGGAACAATTTCTCTGTTTTCATCTTCCAATGAAGGCAGGAGGTTGAGCCAATAATTCAACAAGTTCACTTCTTATATGTTGGCCATAATATTATCATCTTCGAAGAGTAATGAAATGATATTTGGATTCATGATTGAATATTTATTTTTGTGACAGGCAATCAAAGAAAATTCGAATCACCTAACCTGAACTTCAAACATCTGTGATTTTCTGACAAAAGGAGCTGTCCGTTCGGCAGAACACGATACCGCTACCCATCGGTAGCGTAGCGGTTCATGCTACCGATCTTTCTGCTGAACGCGACCAATAACAATGAGACAACGTCATGTCTCAGGAAAATAATTTGACATTATACCAATTCATGGAATACCCACAGAATAATTCTATCATTGTGTGAAAACGTAGAAATACGATTTACATTGAAATTTTGAAAAATCATATCTCCGAAAGTATTAGCTGTTAGAGTTAAAAATAATATGAATGGATTCTTATGGTAAAACTGCTTATTGAAAAAAATTTAATTTGGAATTTGTTTTGTAAAAAAAAATTTTTTTTTTGTTACTCCGAAACCATCTGTCCGATTTTGCCCAATAACGAACTTAGCCGAGATATTTATCCCCCAAACCTACTCTGAAAATTTCAACTGTCTAGCTCATTCCGTTCGAGAGTTATCGTGCCTACGGCCGGCCGGCCGGACAGAATGAATTTCGACCACGGATTCTTGATCAGTGAGTCGAACCAAATCGTTTAAGACCATTTTCATCGAAAAATTCGAAAATTACAGACATTTGGGCAAATTGATAAGCACTCAGTTCCGAGGAACTAGAGCGCCAAAAAGGGTAAAATCTCACTAGTAGTAAAAACATAAGTAATACATACTGGTAAGATAAATTAGTTTCTCCTGATGTGACTTACCAGTGGTAAATGATGGTCTCTTCGTTGGACTGTAAGATTGACTCTTCCGTTTGGTTGGAGAGTCGGACTGATCTGTGATCAGATTTTCGTACACTAGACCTATATCATTGATTTTTTCAATCACCAAAACATATTCTTTATACTCTTTCGCGATAGGTTTCAATTCTTCATTCTGTTTCTTTAGAATTTCCAAATCAATGGCCACAATCTCTAGACGATTAACCCTATTCTCCATCTTGTTCAGCCAACCATAAACATCTTCACGTGATTTCTCATATGCTAACAGCTGTTCGGACCGTTGTTTCGACAGTTTCTGCTTATCATCCAAAAGGTTCAGCAAATCTCTCCATTGGTTTTCGAGAAGTTTCACTTTGTCCCTAACGCTGGATACGTCTGTAACGTCTCTCTTGTTAACAAGATCTTTTCCATTCTGTGTAATTTCCTCAAACATAGCATGCTTTCCTTCTACATTGGCGCTGATATCCTGCATCCTCTTGGACATCTCATTGAATGGCAGCTTAGAAAAATCACGAGATTCTATCATCTCCAAGATGCTCCTGTACCACTGATCAAATTGACTTATCTGGTTATTGAAGTGAGTGAGGTTCTGATCAACTTCGGCCAAGAATTCGCCGCGTTTTTGGGATCGATCGAACAATTTCTCGAATCGGATCTTCACGTCATTCAATTTAGTTTCGATCTTTTTAGCTACTCTAACGTTACTTGTGGAATGTATCAATTCGCTAGCAGAAAGATAAACCGAATCGACAGAGGAAATGTGGTTATCGATGTCAGACTGTATGACACGATGTTCTCTAATTTGTTCGTCCAGTCGTTCTTTGATGAGCGACGCGGGTTTTTGTGCATTCTTGAATTGACTCTCTGCTGAATTCAACCAATTTATGATACCGTCAAGCGCATCTTGTACTCCCTGTGATTGAATAAGAGCAGTTTCAAGTTCTTGGCAACGATCAGTGATGGCATTGCTGAGTTGGTCGTACTTCTGTTGGAGTTCAACAACAGGTTGCTCAAGTCTGTTCATTTCAGATGGAGACAGCTGTCCTTCCAGTGATGACAATAGACTCCTAACAGCCTGGAAAGACGTTTTATATTAAATAATGATAAAACATATTCCTATTTGATAATCTCAATCTAATTTGAATTATTTCTTCGAAAAATTAACCAACTCGAAACAGAAAGCCTGAAAATTGAATATTATCTTGGTTAGGTTCGTTACTGGGCAAAATGGTTTCAGAGTATAAAAAAAAATTTTTTTTACATTACAAATTTCAAATTCAATTTTTTTTTAAGATGCAGTTTTACCATAAAAATCCATTGATATCATATTCAACTCTAACAAGCTAATACTTTCGGAGATATGATTTTTCGAAATTTCAATGATGAATCGTACTTCTATGTTTTCACAAAATGCTGTACTTAATTTTTCTATCTATGAATTATTATATGATCTGAGTTCTTACATGTCATCTTATTTTCATATAAGAGATATATTATTCTTGATATAAAATACCCTTCCTGTTCTATAGAACAAAGTATGATTGAATGCAAAATGACCAATGAAATAACCTCAGCTATCGTACTTTTGAGGTGATAATATAATGCCCGTGGATAATCCATAAAATGATTGAAATATATTCTTTGGTAAGATAGATAATCAAACTGGGTTCAGAATATCTCCATTAAAAACAAAACTGCAATATTGTCTAAGTAATATAATTTTCAGAGTAGATTTGAGGAATGAATATCTCGGATAAGTTCGTTATTGTGAGAATCGGCCTGTTTGAATTCAAGTTCTTTCTTGATGCAGTTCTATCGTAATAATATGCAATACAATATATCATTCCCAGAGACCCATAATTTTTCTTTTATCACCTGAATCTAAAGTTTCCATTTGGGTGAAATCTCAAAACGGTCATCTTTTATGTATGTATAAATTTTTTTTTCGTTCATTGCTCTTTATATTTAAAGAAAGTTCGATCCGGACTATTCTCTGCATTCTACATAAAATCCCTAGAAATTTCTTACCAATTGCGAACTAGAATTTCCCACTCCTCTTATCTGTATGTAAAGTATAATATTATGTGAAGTTTACTGTACTCAGATTTGAAAATGGGATGAAACCCGAAATACACATGTTAAAAACATATTATTAAAGTGTGAAATTTAAGCCAAGTTGATTTCTTTACATTAATAAATCTTTTAAGAGGTTTCACCAACTGGATTACTACTATACTACTGTATTACTACTTTACTATCATATTTTCGAGAGGTAAAGATTACCTACCATTTTAGCGTTATCAATAAGTCTTCCATTTGCAACAAACTCGTTGTTCAAAGCCTTTGCATGCTGAAGTTGATCTTCGACAGATCTTGGGTCCCCACTGATAGGTTCATTCAGTACTTTGATAGTTCTAGGTTCAATATCCCTCAACCATAACCTGGCCTTTTCTACAGCATCACTATAATCTCTTTGTTTACCTCCTACTCCAGATATGCGGCTGGACAGATTGTTAGCTCTGCTCAAAAGTTCCTTGTACTGTTGAGTGATCAAACTCACCTCGCTGCGTACTGGAGATTCTTGCGAAGAAAGGGGTTCGACATGGGGAAGTCTTGAAGGAAGCGATGTTCTGAACTCATTGAGTAATTTGAGATATTCTTTTCCTTCGTCTACAAATTTCTGAGCCGACATGGTTATGAACCTTAAATCTGCTTGATGTGCAATAACATCGCTCACAAATTCTTTCGTACTATCCACACTGGAATCTATGTTCTTCAAATCGGTCAGAGATCTTTCTTTGTCTTCCAGAACTCTTCTTGCTTTGCTCAACCAGTCAGAAAATAAGTGCATTTCAGATTTTAGTTTGGACAATTCATCTCTAGAAGACATCATTTTTCTCAGCAAGGCGTCCGTTCGATCTACAGCTTTATCGTATCTATTTTTCAGAGTCCTACCACTCTTTTCTAAGGCCATAACTTCGCTCTTGGACAACACATCTCCGGCAGTTAATACCAACTGTCTAACTTGATCGCTGCAGCTGGTTACCTGTACATGGTGGTGATCAAGGTCATCCTTAATATGCTTCATGGTGTTAATTTGGTTGCGTAGATCTTCCTCAAATTCATGGATGATGTCTTGGGATGCAATTCTGTCTTCTACTTCTCCTATCCAGTGCAGAAGTTTCGATAGAGTCTCATCACATAGTCTATATTTCTCCTCGACTGCTTGCTGAAATTGTAACAAATACTTTCATTTACTGCGATAAATTCCAGATGATGGATGCACTAGATTGCATTTAATTCTTGTTTGACTTGAAAGTTTCGCAATGAAATTATCATTATTTCAATAAAAATGTATCTGATAAGTTCAAAATTTTTCGGCAGAAGCTAAACATCCCTTAACCTAAACATGCACTCAAGCATTGCGAACACACATAATGATGTTAGTTTGGAAAGAAATAATTTGAATTTACCTAAAACACACTCAAAAACCTGTGAACAAAATATTGATAAAACAAAATAAATAAATTAATATAAAACTGATAAAGAGTTTGATATTCAAATAATTGATTAACAAGAATTAATCTGTTAGATAATACATATATAATTTGTTGGTGAGTAATTCAATTAAATTGTTATATCCTCAAAACTATAATGATTAGGTAAATACGGTGCTTAATTAGCTTTAAGTATTCGTTTGAAATTAATAGCAGTTAGATAACAGATTACAATTCCGCGAAATATTGGGCTGTGGGTAAATGAGTGCCAAACCTTGTAAGGTTGTTTCTCGATAGAAATTAGATGGAGCATTTAATATAAAAAAATCCTACCTTCCTACTTATATTTTGGACAGTAGAAACTAGTAGTTATTTCTTGTAAATGAGAAGAGACTATTATCTAAAATAATAATATTCATGAACATCTAGAAGGAGTTTTCTTCTACAATTCAGCATATATCAAAACAACGCTTTTTTCAACAACAAAAAAATTCGAAGCATTAGCTTTCGCATTTCTCATCTTTTTATGTTTACAGAAAAAAACCAAATTTGTATTTTTGACTTTTCATTAAAAACCAATATACTGAAGAAGTTAATACAATATGTTTTCCGAATATCTGTTGCACAGTCATAATTCCGTTTATCCTCAATTTCAATCATTTTCGTATATTTCTATCAAGGCTGAAATATTGCAGAAAGGGGGGTGAATATGACAAAATAAATAAGTTAAAACTGCATGACGAAGCATTCAAAAGAATGACAGCTATATCATGTCATCTTTGATAGAGTTTCAGCATTGCATAAGCTTTTTCATGAGGGCCATATGCATATTACCACTACATTCGATACATCAAAACAATCTTGGGTCTATCTATTCGTCTTAAGTTCCTCTACGGTCTGGATGTTGTGAGGATATGAAATGAATAGGGTTATTCTTTGGGTTACTGGTATGAGTAAATTATGTAAAAGCAGATGTAATGATACGTTATGTGCGGGGTTGCAGGCGATTATGCACATTCTCAGGAGGACCACCACACAAAAATGAAAGCTCCCAGGATCACAAGCTGCAAAAAATATTCTTGTTATAACTCATTGTATCATAAAAAATATAATTTGAAAATTTAAAGAAAAAATTAAATGAACACTGATAAAGTAATGATCTTTTGGAAACGAGTAGTTCCATTTGGCTGAAACTGTTTTTTATAATTTTAGTTGTTAATCAAATTCCATTTGTTTATTTAATGTTCCTTGTAGAATCTAATCAAAAATTTTTGTGAAATTCAAGAAATAGTATATTACGCACCGAGGGAGAAAAGTAGGAGATTCACGCCCGCGAATGATTGTCTCCCGAGCCGGAGGCGAGGGTGACAATCGCGGGCGAGGATGTCCTACTTTTCTCCCTAGGTGCGTATACGATTTTTTTCTTCTCCGTCTAATTCACTTTCATCAGAGTTAATCAAATCCATTTTTTATTATATTTGTCGGTATTCACTGAAATAATTAACCGTTTTTTGACTCAGCTGTCATCAACTTGAGATATAAACACGCGGTTGCTAGGTAACCGGGAGATAAAGTAAAGTACCCGCATGCGCACATTTGCCATCTCACCAGGAGAGAATCGGGTACTTTTCTCCCGTGTGACAGGGACTAAAAGTGAACTTTTCATCCCGGAGGAGAAAAAAGGTTTATTATACAAATTCTCTTTCATTATTGACTATCTAATGATTGATTTTCTATATTTCCACGACCATAGAATATTGCGTAACCAAATTGATATACAAGTAAAAATCCGAGTTTGAAATCAGTATGTTGAGTGATTCTAGAGCACCTATTATTTTATAGTTCAACCTCCAATGTTTACTACTCCTTATGATAAAACGACTGGGGTAAAAAGCTTGGATCAATGTTTATAATATTATGTTGCCAGTAATGTGAAATAAAACAATTGAGATTTGCTTACTGGAAAAAACCGATTCATGGAATTATTTCAGAAGAGCATTGGGCATATGTATAGTAGCTACTACCTTCCAAATCCAAATCTCAGAATTGAAAACGTTCAAACTTGGGAACAATTGCTCTGTACTATTCAAGTTCATGCTCGTTATATTCGCTTTAGAACTTTATAGAAATGAGTTAAAACTTCGTATTGATGAGTATAACATTTTGAGCACAATTATGGTCATTTTATAGTTCAATATGTGTTGTATATATCCTTCTTGATTGATTTGAAATTCAGATCAATAAGGTTCGATTAAAATATTCTTGAAATAGTTAATCAAATTTCTGTACGAAACCCTCTCTATGCAAGCCTTTGCTCATTGTTGAGTGACTTTCACAATGGATATTTATTATTTTTTACTGATAAAACACCTCATGGCTTTTTGAACACACTAATCTCACAGACTAACCAGATGTTTCACTTCGATATCGAAGATATGTTAACACGTGACCTCTAGGCCACTGAAACGGTGTTCCGATTATATAACGTTCGGCGAGGATCATGCACCCAAGAACACAAACAGTTCTAAATTTTATTTGATAATTTAATCATTATCTTGTGGATACTATAGTGAACACTTTGCCTGTTCGTACTCCCTATGTGTAAATAAATAAATAAATAATGAAAAATTCGAGAAAAGTCCTGTAGTAAAGACAGAAGCTTTTACGTGCAAGTTCTATTGAATTTTCAAACCTCAGACACCCTCATGAAATACAGCATGAACCTTCAAGCCGTCTTTTTGGGGTTTACATATGAAAAAATTCATTGGGCATCAACTGAATTCAAATTTCAAAATAAATTAAATAATATGGTTGGAATGGTTGAATAATTAAGTGTAATTATTTTTACTATAATCCTCTTGTAGTAGTTAATCTCAAAATCAAATTAAACAAGTGCGAGTCAAACCATCTGGTTAACCTGTTTTCATATCATGCCTCGATTCATAATGGTTTCAGATAATCACTAACGACCAACATTATAATATGGTAGGTTCTCTGTCGGTCTCCATTAATCCCTGAAAAAAATCTGACAATTTGAAGGATCCTCATTTTCATTAATTATATTCGAAGAGAACCTTCCATAAGATGCATCATTTCAAAACAGCTGTGGAATTGAGCATTCCTCAAAGCAAAACTCAAGCCATAGTTAAGCGAAAAATGTATGGGTGCAAATTTGAAACAATAGCAATAGCAAATATCAAATACTCACCCTTTGCTCAGCAGGTAATATCAAACCCTTTTCGAGTGCCTTTGTAAAGTCCAGTTGTTTGCTTTCATTTTTATCTAGTATCCTGCCTTCTTGTGCATCCACTAAACCACTCTCAATGGCAGCGGATAGAGGCACTATGGTACCACTTTCAGGGTCCTTTACTACAGTGCTTGTAGGATCAACCAAATTATGGTTTATAGCATCTGTCAAAGATATGCGTTTCCTGTCTATGATAGGGATGTGTACGAATGGGTCTGTGAATCCACCAGTTGTTGGGTTGTAAAGTGAATATATCACAGATTCAATCAGACTAAACCCTCTTCTTGGAGTCATGAGTAAACCACATTCCATTGCACTAGGAAGTGAGAACAGTTTAGAGGTGGAAGTGTCAAGAATGTTTCCTTTTTCGGAATCTATGAGACCTTTTCTGAATCCTTCGGGAAGTTTCATCAACTTTTTTTTGAGGGTATCTTTGATAACAGCCGAATCAGGATCGATAAATCCAAGGGTTATGGAATCTTTCAAACTCATCACTTCTTTGGATTGTGGATCAGTGAATTTACCAGTATTTATGTCTAAATTTCCCAACTCTATCGCGTGTCTGAATTCTAGAGGTTCTTGCAAGTAGATTATTATACTTTCTGCGTATATGACTATTCGGGACTTTATCACGTGGGTTTGAGCTTCAAATACGATTGTTTTCGTTATCTCTAACGTTTTGTCAGCTATAGCGTCGCTAACAGTTTTAAATATGCCTGACTGAACGTCTTTAGTGACGGCCACTTGGGGATCTAATAGCTCAAAGTTCAGAGCTTCCTCAAGAGAACATTCACGAGGTTGAGTTGGAGCTCTACCTAACTCAGAAATGGACTGTTTAATTTCTAACGGTTTTTCTACAGTGACAAGTAGACCTTTCTCGAAAGCTACGTCATAGTTGAATGTCAGTTTGGATTTGGAATCCAGGACTCGGCCTTTCAGTACATCGATTTTACCCTCTTGTATAGCGGTAGGCAAAGATTTCGTAGAATTATTGTGGGAATCTATTAGAGCTGTTGAAGACGGATCGATCAAGTTATGATTGAAAGCATCTACTAAATCGAAGAACTCACCATTTTTAAGAGGATCCGCGAATTTTCCCGAATCTGGACGATAGAATCCGCACAGAATTGCCTCTTCCAAAGATATGGGTCGGTTTATTGGTACAATCAGCCCCTTCTTTTTAGCATCCAACAGATTTATAGCGTTCTCATTTGGGAACAGATATTTATTATTCTCATCGTCTATAACATGAGTTTCTATAGCTTCTGGTAGCTTAACGTATCTATTATCAGGGCTACTTTTGACAATAGAGTTCAGAGGATTTATAAATTCGTTATTGCAAGCTTCCTTGAGATTCACTTTACGACCGGAAACTGGATGACGGAACACGTTATCAACGGGATCGTAGAATCCCATTTGAATGGCCTCGTAAAGCCCAAAGTTACCATTCTCGATGTCTATGATCAATCCTTCTTCCAAGGCTTGCGATAATTTGAGCTGTCTGTCTGTCACGTTGTCGATGAAAGTACCACTTCGTTTATCTATGATGCCAAGTTTGCATGTATCGGATAAAGTCAACAGTCTGTTTTGTTTTTTGTCGAAATAGCAAGGTAATAGAGGAGATATTATACATTTTCTGACAGCTTCGTGTAGGGTGATTTTTCTGTCGTTGGTTGGGTCAATTATTTTACCGGTGCTCTCATCGAATAATCCTTGATGTATGGCGCGTTGAATTGAGACAGCTGCTTTACTGTCGATCAATATGCCTAACTCAAAAGCTTTAGGAAGAGTGTATTCTAATCTCTCGTTATTGGAGAAATCTTTAACCAGTGCGGAGTTCCCATCAACATAGTTTTTGTGGATTGCATCAATCAGCGAAAGTTTGCGCCAAACACCTGCTCTGGTGTCCTTCACACTTATCGATTCGGCGTCTATGAGGTTGATCTCGATAGCTTCCATCAAGGTTAGATAATTTCCAGTATGAGGATCTAAAAACAGACCAGATTGTTCATCGTATATTCCCTTCAGTATAGCTTCACTCAACGGTACAGGTGGTGCTACTTCTATTAAAAGGCCACGTTCAAAGGCTTCATTGAAATCTACCAACTCGTTATTTCTTGAGCTTATGACAACGCCGTCGCTGGTATCTATATATCCATCCACTATTGCCTGATCGAAAGTTACCAGTTCCTCATCTATGGTAACGAGAGTGGATGAAGTATCTACATAACCTCTATTAAAAGCACTTTCTGGTTTCAAACGCTCTTTGCTTCTAGGATCAATAAATTTACCGGTAGAAGGATCGTAAAAACCTTTGAAAACAGCTTCAGGTAGGGATATTTGACTGCTGTAAGGTACTATCAATCCACGATCTTGAGCTTCATACAAGTTAGACTCCGTGTTGGTGATAGGATCGATAGCTTGTCCCCTGATGGGATCAATCAACCTTAAAGTGATAGCGTCGTTCAGTGTTATGATATCCCCTGACCGTGGATCCTTTATTGTGAGTACACTAGGATTTACAACCCCGCCCTCTATGGCTTCTACCAATGTCACTTTAGCGTTATCGACGACGAATTTTCCGGTTTGGGGGTCATAAACCTTCTGTGCTAGGGTTTCTTGCAGAGACCAGGGCAAAACTGTACTCAAGATATAACCTTTGAGATAAGCCTGGTCTAACGGAAGCAAAGGATTTGTGAGAACTCCTTTGGTAGGATCGATTAAGTTGTTTTGGAAAGCTTCTCTGATTTCAACAATTCGTTTTCTCCTATCATCTTTTATTCTGGTGCTTGCAGGATCAATCAATTTATCTTCTATTGCTTGAAATAACGTTATCTCATCTCCTGTGATAGGATTCAAAATTTGTCCATTACGTGGACAATAATAGTTCATTAAGATTACTTGTAGAAGACTGAATACGATAGGTTTAGTCTGAATCAAATTCAATTCTGCAGCCTGGCTCAAAGGAATCAGTTGATTGTTCTGGTTGTCTTGGAGTCTTCCATCTATTATTAGTTTGTTTTTGAGCGCTTCATTCAGAGGTATGAATATGTTGGCTTCAACATCTTTGACTTCACTGATGCTACCATCGATGATTTGTCTTTCTATTGCTTCTGCTATTGGAAGTAACTGTTTAGTGAGCGGATCTTTGATCTTCCCACTATCTTCATCATACATTCCCTTATGGATGACTGCTTGGAGCGAAATAGGCCTTGGTAAGGCTAGAATGAAGCCCCTGTGGAATGCTTCAGGGAAATTCATGGTTTTTTGGGTGGCAGTATTAATTACCAAACCTCTTCTTGGATCAACTATAGATTTATCTACAGCCTCATAGTAAGGAATAAGCTGCATGTTCTTGGGATCCTTTATAGTGACTGATTTTGGATCGACAATATTTGATGTCAATGCTTTCATCAGAGGCAGTACCTCATTATTGTCATGCAGTTTGATTTCAACATTGACAGGATCAAATTCGTCTGTTTTAGAAATTTCTTCTAGGCTCATCGGCTGATATTTCGCCTTGGGCTTGTCATCTACATGTATGATCCAACGAAGTTTGACTGCTTCAAAGAATGGTACCCTTTTACCCGTTTTGGGATCAACCATGTGACCTGAATTCCTATCTATCAGTGGTCTGCGGATAGCTGCTTGAAGTGTGATATATTGCGGAGGCTTATTCGTCAAATCTTTTACTAATATCGTCTCAGGATCGAACAAATCCAAGTCGAAAATCAAAGTTTCGAAAGTGATGTGTGCACCATTCAAATCTGTGAAATGTCTTGACCTTATATCGTAGTATCCCAGCTCTGCTAAATATTGTGGTGTTATGTTTCGTGATATTGTCAAGATCAATTTGACTGGTTCATCTACCAGATTTACCTTATTTTTAGCTACAACCTTTATTTTGTGATGTGGTGTCAACAGGTTTTCATCTAGACCTTCTTGAATGTCATAATTCAATTCTTCACCTTCGAAAATGATCTTACACTTTCTTGGAATGATCTGCTTGGCTGAAATAGCCTCTCTTATGGTTGTTTCTGGCGCTATAACCTCTATATTGGCAAACTCTTTCCTTGGTTTCTCTACAACCTTCAGTTCTTCAATGCTCACATGTACTTTCTGCGGTATTTCTTCAATATCCGGGCGATCAGGTTCATCAAGTTCTTTTGACTTATTGTCAATTATTTCTAATTGTTGGCGTGCTGGCAATTTACCACTTATAGCAATCTCAACCATAGAAGGTGTCTTGGAAGAAGCAGTTGTTGTGATTACTCTAGATTCTGAAGTTACTGAAACAGTTTTGGTCTCAGACATTATATCTTTTTTGGTCGATAGCTTCTTGATTCCTTCAACAGCAGATGCTCCTGCCATTCCAACGGCTACTAGTGGTAGTGCCACTCCCCCTAATACAGCTATAAGTCCTATTTTGGTAGCTTCTTTGAAATTTACTTTACAACCAGATTTATTATCCAAAATCTGACCAGTCTTAGGGTCTATCAAACCTTCTTTCATTGCATTCTCAATGGTCAATGGTTTTTGTGATTCAACATCGTAAATGATAGAGTTGGGGTCTATAATTTCTTTCTCTACGGCTTCTTCGAAAGTTAATTTTTTATTTGGATCATTTGGATCTTTAAAAGAATTAGCTTCTTCGTCATATATAGTCGTGAAGGCTTCAGCTATGTTCAATTCTGACACTCCTACAGTTTCGAGTTGACTTCTTTGTACTTCTTCTGTCACAGGTGTTGCTGAAAGAGTACCTATCTTCAAGGCATCTTTGATAGGTACTTTTTCTCCAGTTTGAGGATCAATGAAGGTACCTGATTTCATGTCTACCAAGCCTTTCTTCAAGGCTTCGGAAAATGATAATGATTTATCTTTGATAACTGTGGTATTCTCTACTTCATCCTCATTTACAATAATACCACTCTTCCTAGCATCTTCTATCGATATAATTTCGAGTGTGTTCAGATTTTGGACCTCGTTCATATTTAGAAGGGCGTATCCTGATTGTAATTCAATAGTTCTGGTTGTTACTCTGTGGATAGTGTTGTTTGTTTCAGTTATAGTGGTAATTGGCTTGGAGCTGTCAAAATCGACGATATCATTTAGTTCTTTTATGGCCAATAACCCAGTTTCCAGAGCTTCAGATACAGATATGGTTTCACCAGTTTTGGAAATCTTGAATGTTCCATTGTTTTTATCTATCAGATTTTTTTCTAGGGCATCATCAATGGTAATACATTCTGGATCTGTTGGGAAGGGTACAGTCATAATAAAATTTTCTTGAATAGCATCTTTCAACGGGATCCTTTGGTTAGTCAAGGGATGCAATATTTCCTTCTTTTCAGTATCAATTAAACCTCTCTTTAAAGCTACGGGGAATGTCATACCAGCCGGGGGAATGTGTTCTGGACCTGTGGGAATGGACGTATCGAATATGTCTTCTTTCACAGCCTCTCGGAGATCTAACTCACCCTTAACAGTCTTAACTTTGGACTTATCATCATCGATAACTCCACTTTCAAGAGCTTCTCCAAGTGTAATCTTCACTCCGTTTTTTTCAGTCATTTTACTTAAGGGATCTACGATATCACAGATAATTGCTTCGCTGATGGTCAAACAGGTGCCTGTCTCTGGATGGACGACCTTCTGACTATCAGGATCAATGAGACCCTGTTTAACCAATTCGGGAATTGAAAGACTTCGATTTAATGGGAAAAGAAGTTCGTTTGAACCATCAGGATCTAAGATACCTCTTTGAATAGCGTCGTTGATGGTGAGTTGGTCCCCTCGCTGTGGGTCTATTATATTTCCTTTATTGGGATCTATTTTACTGGACGCTATTGCTTCTTGTAATGTGAGTTCTTCGCCTTTAGGTGATGTGAAAGTGTCTATTTTATTCAATATATTTGCGGTTTCTTCGTCGATTATACCTTTCTTTTTGGCGTCTTCTGGACTCACTAGTTTCCTTCTCAATTTTTGTAAAACTACCCTTTTAGCTTCCCTTTCTGGACTTAAGGACTTTGCTCGACCTATTTTGACTTGGTATGTTGGTTCAGTGGTTATCCTTGCTCTAGTTTTGTCTGCTTCTGACATTTCTTCATCACTGTCAAAACGGATGGTAGTGGTACTTAAGACTTTTTGTTGCGCATTACCTTCCGCTGTTATAAAATCTTTCAAGCCGTCGGATTTGGGTACCAATTCGTCAGTTATTTCTTTCAGTTTTTCTGGTGTAACTACACCTCTGCTCAAAGCTTCTTCACTTGTGTATGTGACCCCAGTCTTGGGATCTTTGATGTATACTGTAGATGTAGTAGATAATGTACTGGAAACGGTGGCGGATGACCTAGTCAATGTGATAGCATTTTTGGAATTGATTATAGCTCCATTGGGGTCATTTTTGATCTCTTCCAACTGTTCTGGTGATATCAAGTTTCTCTTTACTGCTTCAATTGCATCGTATGCAATTCCTGTTGTGGAATCAGTAATTTGAATGCTGGTATCAGCTGGAGCATTCTCATTTTCTACCATGTCGGACAACTGCTTGTGTGTTACTAGACCTTTCTCTACTGCGTCATCTGCAGTATAGACCGCGCCTGTTGTTGGGTCGGTTATTTGTATTACTGTTGAGTTTTTTATTTTCAGTGGGGAGTATACAGTTGTGATTCCTTTCACTTCTTTGTGCACATTAGATATCGATTCTCGAGCTTCTTGAATGAAAGCTTGGCTCTCCAGTTTTTTGTATGCTGATTCATCGATAATTCCTTTCTTCAAGGCATCTTCAATTGGAACGTTTTCTCCGGTTTTTGGATCAACGATTATGGATTTTCCTATTATTTTAACAATTTTAGTCGCAGCGAATGGGACTGCTGCTATAGCTATAAAACCTAATCTCACAGCATCCTTAAGGGGAACCTTGCGTCCATTGTTATCTACGTAATTTCTGTCTTGGTCAATTAGACCTCGTTTCGTTGCCTCTATTATTGTTAATTTTTCTCCTGTTGAAGGATCTTCAATACTGATACTTTCTAGGGGAATTTCACCTTCTTCTACAGCTCGAAGAAAATTTTCAGAGTTATAGTTTTCAGTTATTTTTTCATGAGAAATATTTGGTTGAATTTGCAATTCTGTTTGGGTTTCGAAAGTTTTAACGTTGGTTGAAGAAGAAATTTCGATCTTGTCAGGTTTTCCTTGTATTTTCGTTACCTGAATCGCCCTTTGGTTCGATGGAACAGTAACTACAGCCATCTCTAAAAGTATGTAACTATTACTAATGGCTTCCTCCATTGTTATAAATCTGTTGTCGACCAAGTAGTGGCCAGTACTATCTAGAATTTTTTTGTCTAAGCTTCTGGCTAATGTAATTTTCCGCTTTGAATTTGGTTCTATCACGATTGCGGAGTTTGGGTCGATTATCTTGAGCTCTATGCATTCTTCGAAACTGGCCAGTCTGTCAGTACCTGGAATGGTGAACATTCCAGTGACAGGATCAAAGACCTTTTTATTAATGGCATCAGCAAGTGTCCATCCTTCTTTTGGGAGCTCATATACGTGCCTCTCCAAAGCACTGGTTAATTTTTGTGAACTGATAAGATTTTTTATATCTGTTTTCACGCTGGTATCCCTGAGTGAGGCGGTACCATCAGGTACGGAATGTGAAGAAGATATGTTAACAAATACTTTTTCCGAACTATCAGAATCGGGTGCCAAGAGACCTTCGCTTATAGCTTGTACGATAGGTATCGCTTCATTATTCACCGGATTTATAAATATTTGATTTTCGTTGTCGATAAGGCCTTGCCTGAGAGCTTCGGTGTATGTAAATTGTTGGTGTTCGATATTTTTTTTGGTGACTGTTACATACCTCTGGACTAATCTGTGTGTTATTTTCGTAGAGACGGTAAGATTTAGTAAACTGTTCAGCATCGCTGCGCCTTCCGGCGTTATCAAGTGTTGAGCAATGGCTTCGTTCAAGTACACTACTTTACCTTGCTGAACATCGATCAGATTTCCGTTTTTAGGGTCAATATATCCGCGGAATACTGCGTCTAAAACTGTCAACTCGTAGCCCCCTTCGAAAATGCCTATACCCCGATTGAGCATCTCGTAAACTTCGGGTTTTACCAAACCAGATTGTACACCTTCTGAAAAAGGTACTAATTTGCCCGTTTTAGGATTCGTCAGTAAGCTTCCACCGTTCTTTTTGCTAATGAAACCTTTGCTACTTGCCGTGTTGAAACTTATTTGATCTGATTTCTCTGGCGGCTGAAAACCGTCCACGTCGAATATAGATTTTTTCACGACAGCTATTATATATCCCCTATGGACCGCTTCTTTTATTGTAATGCTTTCGTTGGTTACGGAGTTACGAAAGTGACCATCTGCTGTTATTATACCTTCGCGTAGGGCGTCACCAAGGGTGACGAGATCGTTGGTACGGAAGTCTAGGATACACCTTATTTGATCGACGTCTAAAACACCCCTTGAAACTGCATCGAGGATGGAAAGTTTGGTTTGGTGCAGCGGGGAGAGGATTTTACCGTCTTCATCTAGCAAATTGTCGTCTACGAGTTCGGATAGCGTTTTCGGTTTAACGATTAATTGACGGCGTTTCGCTTCTAGGAATGGGAGTTTTTCGTGATGTAGAATGTATTTACCGAGCTTGGGATTTATCAGGCCCTTTTCGATGGCTTGTAAGACCGTTACTTTGGTGTCGCGGACCGGATCTACGACTTCGCGCACGTCACCGTCGACCACGTTGGTTTTCACGGCCGCGTCTATTTGATATTTGTTACCCGTGTTACGATCCACAATCCAACCAGTTTTTTCATCCACTAAACCCTGATTGACTGCGTCAGAAAGTGCGACGGCACCGGTTTGTAGTTTGACCTCGGTGTGCTGCAGAAGATACCCCCTTCTATACGCTTCCCTAAGATCGATAACTTCCCCGGTTTCTATAGTGTAGGTACCGGCGTTAACATCGACCTTTCCCTCGTCTATCGCTTGATTTATGGTGGTAGAATTTACCTTTAATCTCTTTTCCGAGGGGTCTTGGAAGCCCTGTTCGGCCTCGTGAATTTGGCGTTGGATGGCTTCAAGCAGGGTTAGTTCCCTGTCTTCCTCCACTATACCGCAAGGGTTCTGCAGTCTTGATGCTATGACGGGATCAATCAGACCTCTCTCAGCTGCTTGATCTATACTGATTTGACTTCCCTCGGCAGTCAATAATCTTCCAGTTCTGACGTCTAATATTCTGGAGATTATGGCCTCTCTCACAGTCATTATTTCGTTAGTGTGCGGGTTAACGATACCCTGAACCTCCGAGATTCCATCGATCAAGATGTACTCATTGATATTGTGTTGTCTTTTCACGGAAGCGTTCGTAGTCCATTTTTGAGGTTCTTGTATTATTTGAGTTCTCGTGGTGTATTTGTCTGGAGGTCTTCCGTTAGTTATTTCGTCCCTTTCGTCTTTACCAAGCTTTTGCGTGGTGCCATTTTCTGTCGTCCTCGTTTTGACGTACCTTGTAAAAAATTAACGATGAGTGGAAATGACGATTCCGTTCGAGAAGTTAAAAACTACATTAATTCGATATGAACTCATTACAGAAATAAATAACAATAAGTTTTCGTTCGAGAGACTTACTGTTGGCTGTAGTGTGTTGTAGTTGTGTAAGTGGAAGTCAGTTCACTAGCACTGCTCATGTGGAATTCTGACCTAAATGTCCTAAACTGCTGCGGTTGCATTTGCTCTACCAATCTCTGTAAAAATAAGAAATAATTGAAAGTCAACAAAAATTGAACATGTTAAATCTATGCGAGACTTCACTGACAAATTTTAATATTTTCAAACATTTTAGATGATTCGTCAAAATGGCGCTTTGGTAACGTTGAACGAAAGTCGATTTTCTACTCGTTACAAAAATGGACAAACACTTTTGCCTAGTCGATGGTTAAAAATAAATAACTTAATAGGTGAGTATATTTCAAATTTGATTGAAAATCTATACCAGTTAAGCAATAAATACTTCATTACTTTGAAATTGACACAGAATTAAACTTTGCCCGACAGGATATAAGATTTGTGCTATTTTTTTACGCGAGGTTCCCCAGCGCGAGGTTCCCCAGGCGTTATCACTTTGCCAAATGTCTCTAATGTTCGAATTTTTTGCCGAAAATGGTCTCAAACGATTAGGTTCAACTCCCTGAATTCGAGGCCAAATTTTATTCTGTCCGGCCGGCCAGCCGTTGCCACGATAACTTGAGAACGGAAAAAGGTAGCGACTTGAAATTTTCAGGATAGGTGGCACATCCAAATACGACGGACAAGTTCGTTAATGAGCATAATCGGCACAACAGTTTCCGAGTGATAATTTCGTCATCAACCAATACAAATCCGATCGAATTGAAACTTGGTACCTACCTAGTTGTAGAATACTAACAAAACGACGTTTGTGAAATTTTGTGAGAATCGTAACACTAGAAAAGTTTTAAAAAATGATTTAAAAATATTATTCATGTCACGATAACCAGAGAACGAAAAGAGATAGCGACTTGCAATTTCTAGGGTAGGTTCAGCAACTGAATGCGACATTTGAGTTTGGCAACAGGCATAATTGGCCAAACGGTTTTGGAGCTATACCCATCTGAAATTTGGTTCTTATTTCCTCAATAACTCGAAAACTACAAATCCGATCCAATTCAAAAGTTCTAGAATGCCGGCGCGAAAATTCTCCCAGAATTTCCTGAGGATCATATTACTAGAAATTTTTTTAAAAATCATTGTAATCGTTGTAAAATATAATGTATACACAGTCGACCATAACAGTTTTGTTCATGCACAACTTTCAACGGTTGAAAGTTGTGCATGAACAAAACTGTAATGGTCGACTGTATATACATTATATTTTACAACGATTACAATGATTTTTAAAAAAATCATGAATGACCATGACAAAGTGCACATACTGAAAACCTCTTCGAACTAACTATTTTTCAAAAAAGAAAAATGTTTTCTTGAAAATTTCTGCACGCCTGTAAAGAAGATACAAAGACCATGTCAAAGAAGTACCACAGGACCCACATTCCCTATTAACAAATTTTAGAGGGTTGATGGTGATGGCACAGGGTGCAACAAAAATCCTTCAAAAATGCATAAAAATTTGGTAAAAGTGAAACAAAAATTGACCTGTTTCAGGATTTTGTTGCCAAATATTTTTCTTCTAAGAAAATGAATTTGTTCCATAATTTTGACGCACACTGTATATATATCAGAAACTATTCGTCCGACATCGCTGAAATTTTGCAGAAGCCTCAAAACTTAATTCTACTGCAGTTATACTCATCTGAAATTTTGTTGTTATTTCCGCTATAACAATAAAATACTTGTAAAAAGCCGACCAACTAACTTTCTCGGAATTTCGAGAAAATTGTATCCTGGAGTTACTTGAGGCGTAAGTGTTTTCGTATGTATTTCAATTTCAAAAGAATATATTATATGAAAGAATTCAAAATCAAGTGATCATAGATTCTCTCGTTTGTCCTTAAAATGGTATGAAATGTAAACATATATTATAAAAGCTGTAAAATATACATATATTGATGCTACATTCGATCGAGAGAGTCCAATAGAGGTGAGTAGACAATAGAACATGCGCGTAAAAGCTCCTGACTTCACGTCAGTGCTTGGACCAATTTTCATTATAAACAGCGTTGAGAAAGTGATTGATTTAATGGCATTTGACTGATAATTTTTTATGGTCTCATCAGTTTATCAAATGAAAACAATATAATCGTGACCGTTGCCACGATAACTTTCGGATGGAAAGAGATAACGACTTGCGATTTTAAGGGTAGGTTGTTCATCCGACTGCGACGGTTACGTTCGTTAATGGGCCTAATCGGCCAAACAGTTCCGGAGTTATAACCATCTGAAATTTTGTTTTTATTTTCTAATAAAAATAACTAATAAAAATACAGATCCGATCGAAATTTTTCTTTACAAAAAGTAAACATTTGTCTTCAGAAATATAAAATTTCAGAAACTATCGGTCAGATTCTGTTGAAATTCCGCACAAAACTATTGCACCATTTTATTTTTCTAATATATCCAAAGATACAGATCCCCTCGATCCAAATCTAGTAGGTACTCGCTCGGGTACTCGTTCAAAAGAAGACGGCTTGAAGGTTCATGCATTATTTATATCGTGAAGTTGTGTGAGGCCTGAATAGACAAAAGAATATGCGCGTAAAAGCTTTTGACTTCGCGTCAGTGGTTTTTAAGAAATTTTCATTTTATACAGCGTTGCGAAAGTCCGGGATTAAATTAATGACATTTGAATGATAATGTTTAATGGTGTCATCAGTTTATCAAATGAAAACAACATAATCCTATGAGATTGATTAGTTATAAATTAATAACAGTCCTCATTTTTAAGAATACTATAATTGGCTATTTACTTCGAACACAAACAAAAATTATGTGAGATATCAAAATAATTGTCAGTTAAAAAATTGCACAAAGTCGTGTTATCATTTGTCTGAATAGTAGATAGGATATAAGAATTGGTATTTCATTGCCTCTAGCTAGTTGAAAAATTGGTTGAAGCCCTGTGGACAGGAGCTTTGGCACTCTTGTTCAAACTTTGACACATCATATATCCGAAAGAATTGGTTTCTCATGTATTCTTATGATAGAACTGCACCATGAAAGAAATCGAATTAAAATAGCTGAAATGAATTTGACTCTCTCTAATAGAACAGGATGACATGTATATAGATAGAATAATTAAAGCATTCTGTGAAAACATAGCAGTACGATTCAATATTGAAATTTCGAAAAATCATATCTCCGAAAGTATTAGCTTGCTAGAGTTGAAAATGATATCAATGGATTTTCATTGTGAAACAGCATATTAAAAAAAATTTAATTTGAAATTTGTAATATTAAAAAAAAAATTTTTTTCGTTACTCCGAAACCATCTGGCCTATATTGCCCAATAACGCACTTAACCGAGATATTTATCCCACAAACCTACTCTGAAAACTTCAACTGCCTAGCTCATTCTGTTCGAGAGTTATTGTAGAAACAAAATTAAAAATTTTTTTTTTATACTTTATGGCAACCCGATCTTCGACAAAACTTCGCATGCGTATAAAGGTCTTTATTCTACAAATTGATGCTAAATTTCAGATAGATCGAGTGATCGGTTTCGGAAATATTCATAAAAAATGTTATTAATAAAAACGGTCATAACTCCGAAACCGCTTGGTGGATTTCGCCCGTTAACGAACTCGTCTGAGATATTTACGCTCCAAACATACCCTGCCAATTTCAATCCTCTTACTCTTTTCGTTCGAGAGTTAAAGTGTTAACGGCCAGCCGGACAGAATCGATTTCGACCACGGATTCTTGAGCGCCAAAAAGTTTATATTGTTTTGAGATTGCTTCTGCGGTAGATATCATCAGAAGCAAGATATAGAACATTGTTACCAAATAAACACCAACGAGACAATACCAACGATAAAACAACTCTTTTGTAACGTTTCAGAGCCTAAATCCGACTCCTTCATCAGACACTAAGGGAAAATCTTCAGAATTATTTGTTGTTGAACATTATTCTGAAATTTATGAGTTATCACACTGACAGTCTTGCAAATACTGTCTGATGAGTGAGTATGATTTAGGCTCTGAAACTTTAGAAATAAGTTGTTTTATCGTTGGTACTGTTTCGTCACAGCTTATTAGGCAACATCGAGTGCAACATAGTTCTATAGCTCCTTTCGTTCGAGAGTTATCGCGAGTCGAACCAAATCGTTTGAGACCATTTTCAGCAAAAAATTCGAAAATTACAGACATTTGGGCAAATTGATAAGCACTCTGTTCTTAGGAACAAGAGCGCCAAAAATTGAGCCATTATCTATTTATTCAACAATAAAATGTATGATAGTGCCAAGCAACATTATCGGCAATATTGGTGGATTTCTTTGTTGAATTGCTCTTATTACGCTCATAAATATGGAAGCAAATTACAGTGTTTAGATACAGAGTGAACTAATATTAAAACATTCCAAAATTTTCCTACTCCGGTCCTGCTTTTTTCAATTTCAGAAATGCTAAACGAAAGCGGTCGAAATGGGTGATATAACTGAAAACTTTGAAATCTGTTATTTGATTGGGTCAAGATTCATTAAACTTTGAAATTTCAATCAATATCAGAAAATCACTCTGTATATCCAAAACTAAGGTCTGTCCACGACATTAAACAAAACGTTTCCAGTTAGTAATAAATAAAGATAGGATGCGGAAATAATATTTTCCCGCAATATATTTCGTAACCTATAAAGAATTTAAGACAAGAGGTAAAGGACTGAACTAAAAATAAAATTGAGGTGGATATTTTAAGCCTGTATTTGTAAATCAAGTTCGAAAATATCGATGTATGCATTTCGAATGGGCTCATCTTGCTGCACTGATGATTCAGATTCGGACCATTTTCGGATAACAGAATAACATTCAATGTTGAACTCCGAAGAATATGTATAAAATAAAAATTGGAGCAAGCCTTGCGGACAGGAGTTTGGCGCTTTTGTTCAAACTTTGACAAATCATCTCTCCGAAATTATTGGTCTCTGGGAATGATATAAATGGATTCTTACGATAGAACTGCTCCATGAACGAAATTAAATTCAAACAGACCGATTCTCCCCAATCACGAGATTTTCATTCCTCAAATCTACTCTGAATATTATAATATATCAAAAAAAACTTAGACAATATTGCAGTTTTGTTTTTACTGGAGATATTCTGAACCCAATTTGATTATGTATCTTACCAAAGAATATACCTATTTCCATCATGATATGGAATATCTACGGGCATTATATTATCACCTTAATAGTATAATATCATATCATCCTCATAATTCTACGACAGCTAAGGTTATTTCATTGGACATTTTGCATTCAATCATACTTTGTTTTCTAGAACAGGAGGTGTATTTTATATCAAGAATAAGGAACCAGAAATAATTCTCACATTTATCTCTCATAGGAAAATAAGATGACATGTAAGAACACAGTTCATATTATAATTCATAGATAGAATAATTGAGTACAGCATTCTGTGAAAACATAGAAGTACGATTCATTATTGAAAATTCGAAAAGGCATATCGCTGAAAGTATTAGCTTGCTAGAGTTGAAAATTATATCAATGGATTTTTATTGTGAAACTGCAGCTTAAAATGAATTGAATTTGAAATGTGTAATGCAAAAAAAATTTTTTTTTTCGTTACTCCGAAACCATCTCTGAACATGGGTCCGCAAATGCTTCGTTTTGAAAATTCAGGGTGTTAAATTGAAAAAAAAATTTTTTTCGTAAGTATCTTAAAAATTAAAAACCCAATTTAGGAGTAATTTGTTAGTGTTATAGAGGTGAGGGACTAATTTAGTCCCAACCTCGGTCCCAACTTAATTGAAGTCCAGTGGCGTTCTGAGCCGCATCTCAAAAAATATATTTGACAAAAAAATTTGCCACACTGACTTATTTTGTGTTATTTATATATTTTTCAAATCAATCAACTAAAAATTTATATTTTTTGTACTTATAAATAAAATTATAAATCCACTTAAGTAATGGCGTATCCAAACAAGAAGCAAGAAGAAAAGTTTTTTTGGAAATAATCATTGTTTTAAATTTTTTTCAACAAGAACCTACAAATAAATACTATACTGAATACAACAAGTAAGGAATAATATTCGAAAAGTCGAAAAACTCTTTCTCGGATTGAACTATCCGTTCAATTGGTCATAAATTGTTCATTTATATCACGGAAATGGATAAAATGAGTAGCCAACCAAATAATGAAAAAGCACTGACGTGAACTCAATCAATTTTTTTTTAATTCCAAATAGCCATGGACATAATGTATTGATAAGAAATACATTCGGGATGTATTCTATGTGACGGAATAAAACAAAATGATATTTATCTACATACATAGATATTCCGCCGTATTCACAAAGCATTCAATCTCCGTTAAGTCCTAACTGAGGTCCGCAGTTAAGGATAAATAAGAATCGCAAACTCAGTTAACGTATATAACGGTGGTGAAACAGGCCTGTTTCACGTTAATTTTCAAGTTAACTGAGTATGCGATTCTCATTTACCCTTAACTGAGGACCTCAGTTAGGACTTAACGGAGATTGAATGCTTTGTGAATACGGCGGATATAGTTTTAGTTTATAGCACTATAATGAAACCTACGGATCATACAATTATGACAGTTTTTATTTGGTTAGCATGCTTAATAATTATTTTATTTTTGTGCTTCCATTCACGACAAAATTCACACAGTTTCACAGAAAACACGAACATTTGCATAGTTAAACAGTCAAATACTCGAATAGTTGGATTGTCGACTATTTTTACCGACTCAAAATCCGAAATTCACAATGGTCGAATACAATTCCCGAGACAATTCCAAGCCCTAATCAAGGATCAAGTCCGGAAATAAGGCACTTACAGTTTTGTATCATCAATATCTCAAAAATTACAAATCCATTTTACTCAATACCTACTTCAATTTGTACTTGCTTGAACCAATTTTGTTTTCGTAATTTTTTTCAAATTTTCTAAGGGTACGGTTTTCACAAAATTTTTGTGCTTCCTTTTCACGTCAGAATTCACACAGTTTCACAGAAAACACGAACATTTGCATAGTTAAACAATCAAATACTCGAATAGCAACGCGACGGCTGGACGGCCGGACAGAATCAAATTTGACCTCGAATTCTTCATCGGGGAGTCTAACCCAATCGCTAGAGATCATTTTCGGCAAAAAATTCGAAAATTAAAGACATTTGGGCAAAATGATAACGCGATGTTCCCGAGAATAAACACACAAAAATACACAACCATTTTCTGAATATGCACATTCGCGATTTGGTTTTCTTGATATGACGATGAAATGTTGCACCCAGAAACACATCACTTTGATTTGAATCCCCCGAGGAATCCCCTCAATTTGAAAGAATTATAATATCCAAGGATGGACTCTTATTTCAGTTTTTTCAAATATGTAGGTCATAGAACGAAAAAATAACCCTCTATATTTACTAGCAGAACAAAGGAACACACAATACACAGGCTTAAACATTATTTAAATTTATTCCATATGAGCGAACCAATTTCCATGGAACCCATACAGATATGGAAAAAACGAAATGATTTAGGAATCAGATTTCTGAAAATATTGAACAAATAGAGTTCGGTCCTGGAAATTGATAATCTGTTACCAAGTTGTATGGGGATCAATCGAGGGATCAATGCAGTCCTCCTATATAAAAAAGTCATGAATTTGTGATAATTCATTTGTCAACAAAAGGTGCATTTTGAAAATAGGGCTCAGAATTGGAAATCACCCTGTATAATTCAAACGATTGGTGGAAGACCACTCATGTGTGGGTATTTTTGGAAAACGCTAAGTGTCCTCTATCTCTGTATGAAATTTGTATAGTTCCTCAGGATTCTCGCTATACAGGGTGTTTGGTGATTTGACGTGATCCTTTAACTGGTTTATTCTAGACATCATCTGCAAAGATTTGAGTCCAGTGAACCATGGTCCAAAAGGCTATTGTTACTGAGATAGATATTTTGATATTTCGGCTTTTCGATTTACCATCGAAAACAATTAATTTTGTGGAAACTACTCAACACTGAATATAGAAGTAAGGTTTTTTGAAAGTTGATTGAAAAGGATCATTTCCAGAAAACATCATTCACCAAAATTTCGAATTATCTGAAACTCTGTGGCATCAATTGTTTTTCTCATTAAATTCTCATGAAACAATTACGTATTTCTCGAAAAAATTATAATTAACTTTGCATACAAATAAGGGAAAAAACTTCCTTGGTTGATGAACTTTCCAAAAAGGTACATATGAAATAGATTTTCCCACGAGATCGAAAACTATAGCCAGAAATCCGAGCAAGTAACAGACTTTTTCCATACTTGTTTATATTCTCCTTTAGCTGGTTAGAGTTGAAAATGATAACAATGGATTCTTATGATGAAACTGCATCTTAAAAAAATTTGAATTCAAAAGTTGTATTGTAAAAAAAATTATTTTTTTTTCGTTACTCCGAAACTATCAGACCGATTTTGCCCAATAACGAACTTAACCAAGATATTAATCCCTCAAACCAACTCTGAAAATTTCAACTGTCTAGCTCATTCCGTTCAAGAGTTATCGGGTTAACGACCGGCCGGACAGAATCGATTCCGACAACGGATTCTTGATCAGTGAGTCGAACCAAATCGTTTAAGACCATATTCAGCCAAAAATTCGAAAATTACAGACATTTGGGCAAATTGATAATCAATCTGTTCCGAGGAACAAGAGCACCAAAAAGAAAATTATGATGATATTTCATTGTGTTATGGGTTGTGTCCCTGGAATAATACGCCTCATTGGAGGGGTTTTCCGTCCATATTATTCGATTTCGAGAAGGCATTATTGACATTTGTACCTTTTTGAAAAGATAATGAAACAATGAAGTTTTTTACTGAATTTGTACACCAAGTTCATGTAACTTTTTTCGAGTAATTCTCAATTGTTTCATCAAGATTTTATGAGGAAAACAGTTGATGTCATTTATTACCACTTATATCTCAGGTTATATAATTATAATAATAAAAAATAAAAATTATAATTATATAATTTTTTAGTAAATACTTTTACGCATGAAATGATAACCATCTCTTTTACTTTAAAAAAATATTCATTGAATATTTGGAGTCAAGTAGTTTTTACCAAATTAATTTTTTTCGATAGCAAAGCAGAAAATTTCCAAAAAGTTGAAAAATCGTCATATCTTCGTAAGCATAGATTTTCGGACCATGATTCACTCGACTCAATTCGTTGCAAATGACGTCTAGTATATCCCCTTTGAAGGATCCCGTCGGATTTCCAAACACCCTGTATATTATTTCGAAAAAAACGGGTTCGAAATTTTAATTCTTGAAACTTCCAAACATGGAAATATGCCAACACAAATATGCATTCCACCAAAACCAACGACATGGTTTTTCAGCGACAAAAATGTTGTCAAATTAACATTCATCTTACGTGCAGGTTCGGTTATTGTATTTTCTTGCTTGTATTGTATTTATGGAAGTTAACCGTATTTCCATCGTGAAATAGCCATGTCGAATAACACTCGTGATAAAATTTAAGCAGGTTAACTTTCCCTGTTTCAATATTTACGTTTGTTGCATTCACATCACAATCGAGAAAATTTGCCGGCAAATTTTATCTCTAGTGGTATTATATGTATCTGAAAAAAGTGAAAAATACTCCACCGGTCGCCGAAAACTGTAGTGACAGCCAAAAACCCCAACCTACCCCTAACCGGTCAGCTGTTTGCCGCACCCCGACAAAAACTACGAAAATTTACCCACCCAAGGCACATCATCCAGCTCGAACTCGAAATCGTACTCCGCATCCATCTTCTCGCACCTAATATCCTATTTTTCGACACAAATATCACAATCACTGAAGGCACAAATCAATGCCGACACTAGGAACTAGTAAAAAAAATTCGGCCGACATTCTCGTCGAATGGTTTCGACTGAAAATACGTTCGCACGTAACGGAGCGTTCGATTCGGCGCGATGTCGGTCGCAGACTGGTCCCCCGATAGCGGATAGATCGAAACGCCACGGAAAAGTCCGTGAAAATTTCATCGACTATTTACCTCCGAAAGATAAGCGGAATTCCAGCGTCAGCTGCGCTCAGAAATTTGTCAATATTTATAAAAATAAAACGGCGGACGGACGCCTAGACGGGATTAAAAATCGAGTAGCAGACAGATTGTGTTAAAAAAATGGCCTTAATCGAATTTACCATGGAAAATTCTATTCAGAGTGTCCAATACAGGAGAATGGACAATATAACATACGCGCAAAAGATCCTGAATCACGTCAGTGCTTGAACCAATTTTTGTGTAACTGCTTGTTGTATGATCCTTTCGTCAAAATTTTTTTTCTCCTCAATTTTTTTGAAATTTTCTAGGGGTATGGTTCTTACAAAGTTTTACCCACGTCTTTATGTCGTTATTCTACAACTAGTTACCAAGCTTCAATTCAATCGAGTCTATATTTTTTGAGTTATCAACGAAATAATATTCCAGGTGGGTGTAACTCCGGAACCGATGGACCGATTATGCCCAAAATCGAACTTGACACTACCATGCGGATGCGCAATCTACCCTGAAAATTGTTCCTATCTCCTTTCGTTCGAAAGTTATCGAGGTAACGGTAACCCATCCAGCTACTGAACTCACACAAGGCTGCTCCGATCTTCAACAATATAGATCCGATCGTGTTCAAACTTGGCAGTAGAGTTAGGTTCTGGAGGCTCTCGCAAAATTTCAATTTCAATGATTTAAAATTTTGTTTCTAGTGATACGATCCTCACGAAATTTTGCAGTAATTTTCGCGTTGGCATTCTACAACTAGTAACCAAGTTTGAATTGGTTCGGTTCTGTATTTTTTCAATTTGGTTTTTATTGAGGAAATAAAAACCAAATTTCAGATGAATATAACTCCAAAACCGTTTATCCCATTAACAACACAAATGTTGCATTCAGAAGCACAACTTATCCTGAAAATTGCAAGTCGCTATCTCTTTCTTTTCTCAGGTTATCGTGACGTAAATAATATTTTTTAATATTTTTTTAAAAAATTTCTAGCGACACGATTCTCACAAAATTTCAAAAACGTCTTCGTATTTGTATTCTGCAACTTGCTACCAAGTTTCAATTCGATCGGATCTGTATTGGTTGATGACAAAATTATTACTCGGAAACCGTTGAGCCGATTATTCCCATTAACGAACTTGCCCGGCGTATTTGGATGCGCCACCTACCCTGAAATTTTCGAATCGCTATCTCTTTTCGTTCTCAAGTTATCGTGCCAACGGCCGGCTGGACATAATCAAATTTGACCTCAAACTCTTCATCAGTGAGTTGAACCTAGTCGTTTGAGACCATTCTCGTCAAAAAATTCGAAAATTACAGACATTTGGGCAAAATGATAACGCGATGTTCCCCAGAACATACGCGCAAAAATAGCCATCATATAATATATTCCGTAACCGGACGCTGTACTGATGAAGTTGAGGAATTCTGAAATGTAGAATCACTTTTCCCTCGGGTAAACAATCTTACATCATTCGAGATATATTTCTCGAGGTCGTTCTATTTCGTCGCCCTCGTACGAGTTTCATGATAAGTTACATTTATCTAATTATATAGTTTTTGCGCGTTTGTTCATATTATCTTTCAAATCATTTTTACTCTTTTTGCCACGGTACATCTGGGGTGATTAGATTATTGTACCGTATGTGGCATACAATTTGTATACGATATAAGTGAATAATCTCCAATAAAATTTCAGTGAATAACTGCTGAAATTTCAAAGATTATTAGTTATATCATAGCCGGGAACATAATTAAATGGCAAAATTGAATTATTCTGTCGGATAAGTTGACAATCGCCGGTATTCGTCAATAGGTAAACAGCGTGAATTCGTGTAATACAGTGATATCTATGCTCTGATTAAATAGTGTGTAGTGAATTTTCCTTCGGATTATTTTCTACTAATAGCGCAGTTTGCGAGAAACATTTTCAGCACCTGAAGCAAAGTGTACATTTACAGCCAGATTGGTTTTATTTATTATTAAAACGTTCTCTCAAATTGACAAAAAAACCTTTCAGCGCCAAAAGTAAGTTTAGAAGCGGCAATACGAGAATGTTTAGAAATTAAAATGAAATATGTAGAAGCTTTCATTTTTACAAATTTAATAAGATTTTGATGATCTTATTAGAAATTGATTGGCAAAGTGTTGTGTTAAACGGGTACAAATGAGTTTTCAGAGTGTAAAAGTGTAAATTTTCAAATTTACGAAAGCCCCAATTTAAAAATGGAATGGTTCTCTTCTGTACCTAGCAAAAACTGGATTCCTTCACAAAATTCAGCTATTTGTTCAATTAATTCACAAGAGATGGATACGATGTATTTACCATCAAAGAATTTCCAAAATTGAATAAAAATGCAGTTCCATCAATGTTCACTCCTGAGGAAGGTGGATTTCCATAATATTAATATCACTCATCTGGAATATTATTTTCTCGATAACTACAGACCCGATCGAATTGAAGTTTGGTAACTAAATGTAGAATATCGGCATGAAGACTTGTGTGAAATTTTGTAAGGACCGCACTACTAAAACATTTAAAAAAATTACGAAAAAATATTATGTCACGATAACACTTGAGATAGGGACTTGCAATTTTCAGGGTAGGTTGCATATCCGAATGCGACAATTGAGTTGATTAATTGGCATAATCAGTCAAATGGTTTTGGAGTTATACTCATCTGAAATTTTAGTGTTATTTCCTCTATAACTCAAAATATATAATTCGGATCCAATTAAAACTTGGTAATTACTTGTAGAATGCCGACCCACTAATTTTCGCCGAATATCGTGAATATCGAATCCTGGAGTTACTTGAGGCGAAAGTTTTTTCGTATAATTTAATTCCAATAGAATACATATATCAGAATCAAAAATTCTGTGATCATAGATGATTCGCTCGTTACTGAAGTCTGTCATTAAAATGGTACGAAATGTATTCATAAAAGCCGAGAAAACGGTATATATCGATGTTAAATTCGATTAAGAGTGTCTAATAGAGGTGAGTAGACAATAGAACATGCGCGTAAAAGCTCCTGACTTCACGTCAGTGCTTGGACTAATTAATAATCTTGTTATTTTTTAACATATATCACAGCTCACATATCGTTGAAATGCGAGAGCCTTCCAAACCTTATTTTACAGCCAAATTCAAAAAATTATTGTGAAAATATTATTTTTTTTTCCTGGTAGCTAAACTGCCTATAAGAGACATGTCACATGTATTTCTGTTCATGTTTTTGTTTACATAATTCGTACTTTGTAATTTTTGTTAGGGTACAAGGTTCCGAATCTTGAATTTATGAATATATATTCTAAGACTATTTTGATACCAAAAATAATATTGACTTTTTGCATATTGAATAATTTATGTATACGTATTGGGGATGATGTTTTAGAAGATTTAGAATTGGATAATTTCAATTATGTAGTTTATGAAGGCAAGAGGAAAGAAAAACATAATGGAATCATCAAAAGAAGAAGGTTAATATTACCTTTTACTTCCTTAAGTTCAGAGACATGTTCCTATATACAGTATTTTCATAATGTTGCTAGCAAAAAAATGCTGAAATATTCAGGAATCAGGAATAAATGGACAATCTGCTATGATTGTTTCCAGCCTTTTTCTAGACATTTCGATGATACTTTCCTTAGGTATTTCGCGTTTTGAAAACTATGCACTAAGTTGCAACGACCCATTCGACGAGGTTAAATCTCTGCAGATTGCTCATTTAATCTTGCTGAATAAACTATTATTTGAATTTAATTTCTTTTATGAGAATCCAGGGATATCATTCCCAACTCTGAGAAACCAATACTTTCGGAGATATGATTTGAGTCGTTTGATAGAAATTCACATCTAAAGGTAATAACTTATCTCATTTAAATCAATATTGATCAGATATACACAGAAAATGTAATGGCATTTGGAAGATTTTGTTTACATAGGGCCATAGAGCAAAAGAAATCATTTCTGAATCCGCTTCAAACTCAATTTCGCCAAATTGGACATAATGCGTTTTGAAAATTTACTCCTCATTTGTCAATCAAGAAGAACAAGGGCGCTAAATCTCTTGTCCATACTTCAAAACAAGAACTGGGACAAATTTGTTCGCCGCGAATTTAAGGCGTGTTGTTCGAGAAAATAATAAACCAAAAACCAAGCGGCTATTTAAAATTCTGAACACCCATCGTCTTCCTTGAACCACCTCGTTCAACCTCGAGGCGTTCTCAATAGGTCAAGTTTGTTTGGTTTCCCGCGAGTGTTCAACATGTCGCAATTAAATATCTCATTCATATTTGATGAATTCAAAAGCGGGAATAATTTACTTTTATAGTAGTGACGTAAGCCGTTCACTTGTTCGACGAGAATTATTGAATAATATCAACGTTTAAACACCTCGAAATGAGTTTATTTTAAGGAATGACTAACGCGGTGATACCACGAATCAAGTACATTACATAAAATTGATGATTTTTCGTAAGCCGTCATTCCCGTCAAGTTCAGATCGTTCGACGACGCTTCGATATGTGCACATCGCATAAAGCGATGAGGGAATTTTTCGGTGATATAGGTAGAATGATCTCAAAGTAATGGCATGCGTTCTCTACGTGACATAATACTGAACGTTTGAAGAATGAATCACTTTCAAGCACTTATATATATTTTTAACAGCTTGAAAATATGCTTTTATGTCAGAAATGTCCAAAACAGTTTACAAAATGTATTTACATTACAAAATACAAATACTTCGGATGTTCTAAGGAACAGCGTGCTATCATTTTGCCCGAATGTTAATTTTTGGCCGAAAATGGGCTCAAACGATTAGGTACGACTAAAGCAAAAATATCTTTCAATGGGATTTGAATGTACTAATTCATATCATCCGTCTAAAAACATATCTAAAAACCCATGGAAACAGGGGTGGATTTACATAAGGGCCTTTTCGGATGCAGCCCAGGGACCCGTGGATAAAAAGCGCCCCCAGTCTGAATTGAAAAACAACGAGAGTGCCAAAAATGCCAAAACCAATAGACGAATTCTACCCAACAACGAACTCATCCGAGATATTCATTTCTCAATTTTATGATGAACGATAATATGTATCTTTCCTCAAATCCACTCCAATACACCAATATTCCAGTTTTGTTTTTAGTGGAGATATTCTGAACTCAATATTATTAACTTACCATTATCATTCCCATCATCATATGGATTGACCATCGGCATGAAAATATCAACCAACAAAAAGTATGATATTATATTATAATTCTCATATATCTACGATTGCTGGAATGAATTAGACAACGTCATGTCTCAGGAAAATAAGTTGACATTATAACAATTCATAAAATACACACAGAATAATTATATCATTCTGTGAAAACATAGAAATACGATTTATATTGAAATTATGAATATGAATATGAAAAATCATATCTCCGAAAGTATTAGCTTGTTAAAATCAGCCGATCGGTTTTAGAATTATGGCCATTTTAAGTTTAAGCTCATTCAATCTAACTGCAATTCAGCCCCAAGTTGTAGAACTACAACCCGCATATGTATGCAATGTTATGTATTGGTCGGATAACTTGGAACCGAAAAAAATTTGAAAATTTTGATTTAACAATTACTGAAGTGTTTTTTTTTCAATTTTTTTTTATTTCGGTCGATGGTGGGCCCTAACCTAAGTAATATAACTTCAGGGCCCCACAAATTCACGATACGCCCCGACATTGAAAGATATTTTGGGGTGGCTGAGCTAAGCCGAGCGGGACGTATAATATGAATTGGCCTTAACTAATGAAGAATTCGAGGTCAAAATCGATTATGTCCGACCGGCCGTCCACTTTGCCACAATAACTTTCTAACGGAAAGAGATAACGACTTCAAATTTTCAGGGTAGGTTGCACCTCCGAATGCGAAGTTCGTTAATCGGCCAAACGGTTTCGGAGTTATACCCATCTGTAGTTTAGTTGTTATCTCAAAAAATATAAAACCGACCAAATTTACACTTGGTAATTAGTTGTAGAATACCAATCCGCAATTTTGAAATTTCGTGAGGACTTGAGCACTAGAATTTTTTTTTCAAACAAGAATTGAAATTTGTCTTAACAAGTCTTATAACTGAGAAACTATTCGTCAGATTCATCCGAAATTCCGCACAAACCTTCGAGCAACCATTTGACAATATATCACTGTATCCAGCTCGATCGAGCTCGTATTTTTGGATTTATTTCATTTTAAAATTTGAACTCTGTTGATGCCCAATGAATTTGTTCACGTTCAACACTTTGTTTATTCACACTAAACTTCCTGCAGTATTTCTGAAGGTGTGAATAAACAATAGAAGAAAAGCTCAAAAGCTCATGACTTTTAAAAAATTTCTATATTTTTTATTTGAAATACAAACTATAATTTTTGCGCGTGTGTTCTGGGGAACATCGCGTTATCATTTTTCCCAAATGTCTGTAACTTTCGAATTTTTCGCCGAAAATGGTCTCAAACGATTGGGTTCGACTCCCTGATGAAGAATTCGAGGTCAAATTTGATTCTGTCCGTCCGGCCGTTGCCACGATAACTTGAGAACGGAAAGAGCTAGCGACTTCAACCAATATAAATCCAATCGAATTGAAACTTGGTAAATAGTTGTAGAATATAAACCTAGACACGTTTGTGAAATTTTATGTGAATTATATCGCTAGAAAATTTAAAAAAAATTATTAAAAAATATTATTTATGACACGATAACCTGAGAACGGAAAGAGATATTGGCTTGAAATTTTCAGATTAGGTTGTGCATCTGAATGCGACATTTGAATTTGTCTATATGTATAGTCGGCCAAACGGTTTTGGAGTTATACCCATCTGAAATCTGGTTGTTATTTCCACAATAACTCGAAAAATACAAAACCGATATAATTCAAACATGGTTATTAGTTGTAGAATGCCAACGCGAAAATTCTTGCGGAATTTCGTGAGGATGGTATAGCTAGAAAATTTCAAAAAAAATATTGAAAATTATTGAAAAAAATTCTATATATCATAAGAGCCTTCAGAACCTAACTCTACTGCAGAGTTCCAAGTTTGAACACGATCGGATCCATATTGTTGGAGAACCGAGCAGCCTTTTGTGAGTTCGGTAGCTGGATGCGAATCGTCGTATTTTTGCGAGAACCTTCAAAATCATGAATATCATGATGACATATTTTCGCGCGTATGTTCTTGGGAAAATCGTGTTATTTCATCACAAATCTATGGGAGATGATAGCCCTACATTAGGGTCCTGTAGCGGTCAGACCTGGTTTTGAAAGAGATCCTCCTCAGGAGGAGGCAACTAAATATTGAAGGGATTTCTATGAACATGAATGAAAATCTTTGAGAAATAGAGAAGGCGATTCTTCTTCAAGAGATCCATGCGCCTGCAGAGGAGTATATTTGTGAGAGGGGACTTTTGAAAGGTTATGTATTATTTTTAATATGATATCGCTGAAGGCTTCAAACCTTAACTTTAAATTAACCACAATTTCTGATCTTGTGAGGTGAGAGGCTCATTTGTCGATATTAAATCTCGTAATGGGTAGAGAGGAATTTTAGGCCAGTTTTTCTATCACTAATGAGAATATATCTTTATGTTTCACCTCAACACCTTCAGATCTATCAATGGGCATTAATTGGTTAAGAATAAGTAATTGAATATTACTGGAATTCAATTGAATTTCATTCAATATGTTAGTAACTAAACTTATAATTTTCTTTAATTTGATTATTTAAATATGACATTAATTCCAGTAATATTTTTCTAGAATTATTATGTATTCTTCTCCCAAAGAAGAATTGAAGGTAGACAATGTGTTAATTTTTTCATCATTGCTATCTATCCTGACTTCACGGAAAAAAAATTGGTTCAAGCACTGACGTGAAGTCAGGAGCTTTTGCGCGTATGTTCTATTGTCCATTATCATGTATTGGACACTCTTAATAGAATTTACAATAGTGAATTCTATTGTCTATTCTCCTGTATTGGACACTCTTAATCGAATTCACCATGGTAAATTCGATTAAGAGTGTCCAATACAGGAGAACAGACAATAGAATTCACCATGGTAAATTCGATTAAGCGTGTTCAATACAGGAAAATGGACAATAGAATATACGCGCAAAAGCTCCAGTGGGACATAGGGAACATAGGAATGCGAACGAATCGTAAACATTGCCAGATATTCTAACAGATTCACGAAAAAAGCACGATCGGGTGTCGCAATTCTTATGGAGCAAAAGGTGAGAGATTTTTTTGGTTGGATGAAAAAAGAGATTTTCAGGGCCCCCCTGTTGTTCGGGGCCCCAGCCCACGCTCCGTGCCATTATGGGAAGATCCGCCACTGATGTGGTAGATAAATAGTAGGAAAATTGAACAATGTATATTAACGAATAATAAGCAGAACTGAAATCCATCGATTGAAATTTGTAATTTATAGAGCTTCCTCAATATAACAGTTACAGTCCCTAAAAATAACAAACAAACATAAAAATTAGCAGCTTAAAATAGAAATCATAGGTGCTTTAATAATAGCCCATTACATGTTTTCAACATCCAATTAAAGATAATATGCAGTAATTTGCAATATAATTTGTGGTATCCTATGTATCTGGAACTGAAAGAATCTCAAATGGTTGAAAATACGTACATATTTCTCGCATTCAATAATCATAGTTCTGAAAATCAATAAAAACAACCTGTCTCTACATATATGGCAAAGAAGGTTGGAATCTATCTCCGCATATCCTACGACTGTCACCCACGCTTAACCTCGATTCATTTGGTAAGAAAAATGCATTGGAATATTCTACTCTACTATTACACAGGGTGTCCCACTAGTGCTGCAGCGGACGATTGGTTCGACCACTGACGTGAAGTCAGAAGCTTTTGCGCGTATGTTCTATTGTCCATTCTTCTGTATTGGACACCCTTAATCGAATTTACCATGGTAAATTATGTTGTCCATTCTCCTGTATTGGGTGTACAGAAGAATGGACAATAGAACATACGCGCAAAAGCTTCTGACTTCACGTCAGTGCTTAAACCAAATTTTTTTTTCGTGACTTTTTTGAAATTTTCTATGGGTACGGTTCTTAAAATTGTTTTTTTCCTCATTGTTTTTCAAATTTTCTAGGGGTACGGATCTTACAATATTTTAAACACGTCTTTATGTTGATTTTTTACTACTAGTTACCAAGCTTCAATTCGATCGAATATTTATTTTTTGAGTTATCAAGGAAATAATATTCCAGGTGGATATAACTCGGAAACCGTTAGACCGATTATGCCCAAAAACAATTTTCAGGGTAGGTTGCGTATCCGAATGGGAGAGTTGACTCTCCCATTCGGATACGCAACCTACCCTGAAAATTGCAAGTCCCTATCTCCTTTCGTTCGAAAGTTATCGAGGCAAGGGTCACCCATCTACTGAACTCACACTCTCCAACAATATTTAACCGATCGTGTTAAAACTTGAAACTTGGCAGTAAAGTTAGGTTATAAAGGCTCTTGCAAAATTTCAGCAATTTCAAACCAATAGTCACTGATATATAGAATTTTTTTTTCAATTTTCAATGATTTTTTAAAAATTTTCTACAAATACTATCCTCACGAAATTTTGCAAGAATTTTCGCGTTGGCATTCTACAACTAATAACCATGTTTGAATTCAATCGGTTCAGTATTTTTCGAGTTAATGAGGAACAAAAAACAACCAAATTTCAGATGGCTATAACTCTAAAACCGTTTGGCCGATTATGCTCATAAACAAACTGAAATGTCGCGTTCTGATGCACATCCTAACCTGAAAACTTCAAGCCGCTATCTCTTTCCGTTCTCAAGTTATCGTGACAACAAAAATATTTTTAATAATTTTCTAGCCATACGATTCGCACATAATTTCACAAACGTGCTTAGGTTCATATTCTACAACTACTCACCAAGTTTCAATTCGATCGGATTTATATTGGTTGAAAACAAAATTATTACTCGGAAACCACTGGGCCGATTATGCCCATTAACGAACTCGTCCGTCGTATTGGGATGCGCCACCTACCCCGAAAATTTCAAGTCGCTAGCTCTTTTCGTTCTCAAGTTATCGTGGCAACGGCCGGAAGTCCGGCCGGACAGAATCAAATTTGACCCCGAATTCTTCATTGGGGAGTCGAACAAAATCGTTTGAGTTATTTATATCGACATTTAAAAGCATCCGTTGGCCAAAAAGAATCAAATATGGTATGATATATTTCTCTTCTCTTTCTCAGCCTGACATAGGCCTCTTCCAAAAATTTCCATGTATTTCGGTGTTCATGTTCTAAGGCTGAATTAAATAATAACTTGCACAATTGATACTAGATTAATGATTTCATACAATTTCCTTGTTATTTTTGGCTTCTATCGCAGTTCAGATATCGCTGAAGTGTTGCGATCTTAACTTCAAGATTTTTGAGAAAAATCTAAAAATGTGATTGAACGCATTTCGAGATTCGTATGGAATTCTACTTGTCCATCACATTTGTAGATTTGTCTCAAAATTCTTGCATTTCATGAAAAAATTGCAAGAAACCAGAACATTTCTCGATGGTGAAATCTATTTTTCCTCAAATGAACGCGCGTACATAATATTTGAATGATTATGCATAATTATCTTCTTATATGCAGTGCAGGTCACAACTATCAACTGATTGCCTGGAAAAATTTCCTTATATAGATTCTGGTATCAAATGTGGTGAAACCCAGATAAATCACCGCAAATCCTATTCAATTTCTGAGAACTTTTTTGTGTCAAAAATCATATCTCCGGAAGTATAGTATTAGTTTGGTAGAGTTAAGAATTATATCAATTTGTAATGTAAAAAAAAAAATTCGTTACTCCGAAACCACCGATGTTGCCCAATAACGAATTTAACCGAGATATTTATCTCCCAAATCTACTCTGAAAATTTCAACTGTCTAGCTCATTCCATTCGAGAGTTATCGTGGTTACGGCCGAACGGCCGGACAGACTCGATTTTGACCAAGGATTCTTGATCAGTGAGTCGAACCAAAACGTTTAAGACCATTTTCAGCCAAAAATTTGAAAATTACAGACATTTGACAGACAAATGTCTGTTTCGAGGAACAAGAGCGCTAAAAAGTGTTGAATTAAAAACAAAATACCACTTCAAATACAAGGGAAGTAATTGCATGTTTTTGAAGCAATATAGCGCGCTCACACTGTTACGGATTATTTTTTATAACAAGCTCTGCTGTCTCTTGAAAAACACGTATGTTTACAAGCCCAACGTTAACCAAAGATGCATAACTTTTTTGGCGCTCTTGTTCCTCGGAGCAGAGTGCTTATCAATTTGTCCAAATGTCTGTAATTTTCGAAATTTTCAGAGTAGGCTTGGGAGATAAGTATCTCGGTTAAGTTCGAAATTTTTTTTTTCTCCTCCGGGATGAAAAGTTCACTTTTAGTACCTGTCACACGGGACAAAAGTACCCGATTCTCTCCCGGTGAGATGGCAAATGTGCGCATGCGGGTACTTTACTTTATCTCCCGGTTACCTAACAACCGCGTGTTTATATCTCAAGTTGATGACAGCTGAGTCAAAAAAAGGTTAATTATTTCAGTGAATATCGACAAATATAATAAAACATGGATTTGATTAACTCTGATGAAAGTGAATTAGACGGAGAAGAAAAAAATTGTATACGCACCTAGGGAGAAAAGTAGGACATCCTCACCCGCGATTGTCAACCATTCGCGGGCGTGAATGTCCTACTTTTCTCCCTCGGTGCGTAATATACTATTTTACATTACAACTTTCGAATTCAATTTTTTTTAAGATGCAATTTCATCATGATAATCCATAGATATCATTTTCTATAACAAATCAATACTTTCGGAGATATGATTTCTCAAAATTTCAACATTAAATCGAAACTATGATTTCATAGGCTCAGTGGTAGAGTAATTGACTTGGGAGCGGAAGCCCCAAGTTCAATTCCGAGGCTAGGAAAGAAATTTTCTAGTCACGGTAATCGCCACCATTCGCTGTTGGGTCAAAAATTAACAGTGCTGTGCCTAAGGTGGCTTAAGGACACAGTAACAAAGCCTACACAGAACACAACTGGTTCTCCTAACTCAGGGCAAGCTCTTAGAGCTTATGAGGGGTCTCCTTGTGGAAGACCCAGGAGGATCAGTATAATAATAATAATAATAATAATAATAATAATAATAATAGAATGCTGTATCGAAAATTAATGTCCGTATCTATGAATGTCATCAAATCACTTTTCGCGTACAATTGTGCCGTGAGAAAAAGAACAGTCTGTATAGTAATGGTTTATTTTCAATGATGTATGCCTCGAAAGTATATTTTTTAACACAATTGAATGAAATGGTACGACTACGGCGTGAAAAAGAGCAAGTTGCCATTGACGTTAAAAGAAAAACACCCTGTAGACATTTTTATATTTATTCACCTTTTAAAACTTCCCTGGACCTCCACAAAAAATTCAAGACCAAAATTAGCCAAATGGGTCCAGCCGTTCACGAGTTTTAGCGAGACTAACGAACAGCAATTAATTTATATATATATATATATTTATAAATTTACTCTTTTGAATCACCTTTTTAAAAAAACAAATATTTATTCAGAAGCAAGTTTATTCTGAGCTGGTTAATACAATAATGAATTGGAATTATATTCTAATAAATCAGAAAGCCGGGAAACTGGAATGAAAATGCTGACTGCACAAAAGTACTCAGAGTCGAGCGGCGCTTCTAGGAAGGCCTTGAATTAAGACTAAGGGCATTTACTCCTATATTGAGGAATGCCAAGATACATATTGCATAATACCTCCCCATTTTTTAAGAAATAACTTCGGCTGAAGAGGCTGAATTATTTTTATAACTCTTCACGATATTTGTGAATTTTAAAATGAATATTTTATACAACAAACAGGCAAATATGGTTATAATGGTGAGACTTAGTATAAAATAGATTGATGATACATGGTTAGGGTGGATTTTCCAATTAAAGATTGTTTCTTGAACAGTAAAATTATCAAGTAAAAAATTGGAAATGGTTAAGTTTTCAATTATTTCAGGTTTCATATTCGGGAGAGGAACATTATGAAAAATTGTGGATATTTCTTCCTTATAAAAATACTTAAAGCTATTGGTAATGTTACAAAAGGTTTCAATCAGGAAAATTCCATTGAGTTTGTAATACTCTGTATGGTCATTACATAGTTCCCCAATTTGTACACTACCGATTGATAAAAATTTTCTCGATGATAGTTTCAGTAGATCGTCACTACACTGTGCACTTTGTCTTTCACAATTTTCTTTCTTGTGGGAAATTAAGTCCTTCATGCAGCTGGGTGCTGGTCGTAGCAAATTCTGTGGGCAGATCCACCAATCTTCTACCTTTGGGCATTCTTGATCAATGGACCACAAGATTTGTTCTTCTTTAGCCAATAAGTATTTGGGCTGTTGGGTGAGGGTAACGTTTTGGTACGGGATATAGTGGACATAATATGTGTCTAGGGAATTTGGGGATGTTAAGGGTACTTCAATGATAAAGATCACCTCATTATTTCTGGACTTTACAGAAGTGTAGCAAATGGAATAAAAGTCTTTTAAATGATAGAGGTGTTTCATGAAATCGGTGTTATTAACAAAATCATGGAATATATTTAAGGGTAAAATACTTTCATGCAAAAGATGAAGCCTTGCAAAGCTGATGGCTGTATTGACTTCATTTAGAATTCTATTTATTGTTAACTGTTCAAATTCTATAAGAATAAGTCGATTAATATCATTTTGTGTCAATCGATACTTATTATAATTTTGTATAATGTGACTAGTGACATTGGAATACTTTGATGTCATAGATCTCAGGATACTGATCATTTGATTTTGTTCGGTTTTTACCGATTGCATTTCATTCTTAAAAGATTCAAAATATTTCAAGTAAAGTGTTTCATCCTCACTATCAAGAGTTCCGAATAGTGTTTTTGCTATATGTCCGCCTATATTTAATAAACCTCGTTTTTGTCGGGTAGTGTATAAGTTATTGAGAAGCATTTCATTTTGTCTCAATTGGATTTTGATCGATCCAACATAGTTTGAAACCATAACGTTGGAACTGACCGAATTTAATTGATCAACTAAAACAAAATGATCATGTAAAATTTTATCGATATCGGTTAAATTATAGTGGTACATCAATACATGCTTTGATACACTGATGTATGTTTTCTCTACGAAAAAGGGAAGAATATTGTGTTTGATCTCCTTAAATTTTAATGAATGCAAAGCTGGGACGAAAATTAGATTGAGAAATAGCAATAGGATTCTCGTCATTTTTTTTTGTGTTCTGAAAAGAGAAAATTAAAGATTATTACTTTCTCTGTTTAATTTTATTTTTATGATATACTTTTTGGGAGTCAGGGTTCCTTATCAATATATTATCTATAATTTTGATATTGGTTTTCTTAAATTTTGGGTCAAGTTTTGCCTTTTTTGGTATGGCAATATAAGATGGTTTAGATTCGTCGAGTTTTTTGTCTTCTTGTCGTGTCTGATTGAGTTTATCTAGTTTCTCTTTTTGTCTTTCCTTCTGTGAATTTAGATGGTCTGAGATTTCCTTCATGTTTTCGCGATATTCTTTAATATATTGCGAAATTTTTTCATGAGTAGACTGTTCGACTGGCGTATTGTAATTTAGATCCGATTTTATAACTTGTAAGGGTGTGTAGGAAGTTGACGAGTGAATTGAGTTATTATAACTCAAAAGCGCTCTATTCATCTTTTCTGACAAAGATATATTCTTGTCATCAATTACTCTAATTTGCTCAATAAGGGTAGAGTGGAATCTCTCCACTAGTGCATTGGAGGTAGGGTTGTAATTTGTGATATAATGAAGGGAAATTTTATGGGTATCGCCTAATCTTGAATAATTTGATTTTTGAACTCTGTTCCATTATCGAAGGTTATTTTTTGTGGTATACCGTGTTTTGAAAAATATTGAGTTAATTGATTTGCAATTTCTGTTGAAGTTTTACTATTTAGAATGTAACATTGTCCATGTCTTGAGAAGGAGTCAATTATAGTCAAACAGGGTGTTCTATTCATGACTATTGTATCGATATACAAGTGGGAAAATGGTTTGTCACCTGTTGGATTCGGTTTAAATATTAATTTAGTAGGTTGTCGTTCATATTTTTGACTCTGGCAAATTTCGCAGGAGTTAATATAGGACTGAATATGTTTATTCATGTTCGGCCAATAAAAACGTCTTTTAATACTTTCTAAGTTTTCCTGGAAACCTCGGTGTCTGGTCTTGGTCTCGTGAAATAATTTAATTTTCTGTTGTTGGTCGTCTTCCGTTTCGATATCTTCTAAAAATGTATTTGAAATTTTGAATGAAAAAGCGTTAGCTTTGAAGAGATTCTGTGATAGATTCAAAAATGGTATTTCCAAATCTTTATTTTTGAAATATATGCCGTAATGATTATTTGGTTTGACGTATTCCTTTAAAAATTTTGTGAAGTCGTCTGGTTCTTTTATAGAAACTATGAGTCTAAATCGACTGTTCTTATGTAGTTTTAATTTTTCTACTTTAAACACATTAGCTTTTTGGAAAATTATTTGATGGATTGATGTGTTCAGAGAGCGTTCTGAATATGGTATCTCTAATATAGGGTTTTCGACATTACTATGAATAGTTTGGGAAGAAGATGGATTTGCTTGTTCTTCCGTACACGATTTCGTAATATCTTCTAGTTCCTTTTGAGATATTTCCAGATCTTCATGAGTAATTTGGGGAATTATTGAGTCTAGATCGTCATCTGAATTTTCATTTAAATTTAATTCGTCAAATTTTATGCGGGATACTGCATCTGCGTTATTGTACGCTCCTTTCCTGTATTTTATTTCGAAATTAAACTCTTCTAATTTGATTCGCCATCTCATTAGTCGAGATGATGCATCTTTCAAAGAAAATAACCACGTCAAGGGTCTATGATCCGTGTAGATCGTAAATTTCTGACCAAATAAGTAAGGTCTAAAATATTTTGTAGCCCATACAACGGCTAGAAGTTCTTTTTCGATAGTTGAATATTTTATTTCAGCTTCGTTCAATGTTCGGCTCGCATAAGCGATAGGTAGATCGTTTGGGGGTGTCCCTTGCGATAAAATTGCGCCTATAGCATATTGTGATGCGTCGGTTGTAAGTACGAATGGTCTGTTAAAGTCCGGATGTTGGAGAATCGGATAATTAATGAGTATGTTTCTGCTGGCATGAAATGCATCTACATATACTTTTTCATTAATATTCAATTTAACATCTTTTTTCAGGTATTTAGTCATGGGTTTCGTTAATTTTGAAAAATTAGGAATAAATTTTCTATAGTAGCCTATCATTCCGAGATAAGATTTAATTTCTTTAATAGTTTTAGGAATGGGAAAGTTTTTTACGACTTCAATTTTTTCAGGATTCGGTTCTATACCTTTTTCAGATATTTTGTAGCCTAAAAATACAATTTCGGTCTGAAAGAAGTATGACTTGTCTAGTTGAATTTTGAGATTTTCTTTTTCTAAGAGTTGAAGAACTGTCTGAATGTCTGCCAAATGTTTTTCGGGTGTTTCTGAAAAAATGAGAATATCATCCATGTATACTATGCATATTTTATTAATGATCGGTTTTAAGACTCTATTCATGAAACGTTGGAATGTTGAAGGGGCATTTTTCAATCCAAAGGGCATTCTTAAAAATTCGAAATGTCCTTCGTCGGTTGCGAAAGCAGTTTTTTCTATTGATTGCTCGTCTAGTTCTATTTGATGGAAACCACTTGCTAAATCAAGGGCGCTAAAATATTTTGCTTTATTCAGTTGATCCAAAAGTTCGTCAATATTGGGGATCGGAAATTTGTCATCAATTGTTTTGTCGTTCAGTTTTCTATAGTCGATAGCTATTCTCCATTTTTTGTTACCTGATTGGTCCGTTTTTTTGGGAACGATTACTATAGGGAATGACCAGGGAGAAATACTTGGTCTTATAATGTTTTTACTTAATAAATCTTGTACTTGATTCTTTACCTCTTGTTTGTGTACCTCAGGATATCTGTATCGTCTAATATACACGGGATTTTCATCTATGGTCCTAATATTATGTTTAACTCTGTTTGAGGCATTCAAAGGTTGATTTGATAGATGAAAGGCTTGTTTGTGACTTTGAATAATTTTTGTAAGTTGGTTTCGAAAATTTTTGTCCAAATGGTCTAATTTAATGGGTAGGGGTTCATTAGGACTGGTTTCTTGTAAAAAGAATTTATGTGTTCTGATGGTATTTCCTAATTCATGACTTTCCCAATTGAAATTTAATTTTAAATATCTTAAAAGGTTGGATCCTATTACACCATCATATTGTGTATGAAATTTATAGATCACAAAGGGGTATGTTGTATTATAGCCAAAAGAATTTAAAGGAAATGAAACTTTATTCGTGCTGAAATCTTTACCTAGTGCAGTTTTAAAATAGGTTTTTTCTTCGTAAATGTTTTCTGATAGTAAATTATATGCTACAGATGGATCAATAATGCTCATGGAACTTCCGCTGTCTATCAATAATTTGCAGGGTGGATAATCTAATACTATATATGGTAATGATGCTAGATGTTCCTGTGTAAAGTTTAGGTCATGTCTTTGTCTTCGGAGATTCTCTGAAAATTTTCATCAAATTCCTCAATTAATTTAGAGTCATCTATATTTTCGGATTCATAATAAAATTCTTCTTCCTCTCCTAATTCTTGTTCAATTTGTTCTATATTAGTGAGTTCTTCAAATATAAAGTCATTAGGTCCGTTTCTTCTGTAATTTTGTCTAATATTGGGTGGTTCTTGTCGGATTTGACTGCTAGCTGGTCTTTTTACAGGGTGTATTCTTGTTCGGACCGACATAGGTTCAGGTTTGGGTTGAACCCAACGATGATTTGGATTGGGCTTAAATACGTCTTGCGGTTTTCCGAATACTTGACTGCTTGTCGCAAATTTAGTTTCTGGTATTTTATTATTAAATTTCAAATGTACCGGTTGTGAAGGAAATTCTCCACTATTCGAATTGAATTGTCTGTTTGCAGGAAATTGTCTACTAGTTGATGGAAATTGTGGGTCTGTATAAATTCTTCTAACAGTAGGTTGGGAATTTAAATTTTGGGAGTACGTTGTCCTAGGTGTCGGTATTGTTGGTGGTTGTAAATAAAGCTGTTGTCTCTTTATTTCTCGGTTTTCTAGCATTTTACAAGTGTCATCGAAAGATTTTGGTTGGAGATCAAGTAAATTCCTAGAATTTTCGTCAACATTATTATATAAGACGGTTATGCCAATTTTCTCTGAAAGGTTTCGATAAACATTCAGTTCTGGGGGCGATAATCCTAATAATTGTATTTGGTAATCATATTGTAATTTAGTTTCTTTGATTCTTTCAATAAATTCAGAAAGTGATTCCTTCGTTTTTCTCCTCATATATTGATATTCACTTTGTAGGACATCAAAGTTAATTTTAAAACCGAATTTACTGTTCAATAATCTTTTTAATTCAGGCCATGAATTGCAACATGGTACAGAATACACGATAGTTCTCGCTTGATCAATTAATTTCGATTTTACTGTTGCAAAGCAATATTGATTTATTAAATCATTATCAGTTGTGCCAAATCGATCTATGAAATTTTCAGTTTCCATTAAAAAGGTTTGTAGTTCTTGTGAGTTACCATTAAATCTTGGTAATAACTCACCGAAATATTTAACTGTGCTTAAATCTATTACCATGCGATTGGAATGTTCTCCATTAGAAGTCATATTGAAGTTTTTATTATTTACGTTGATATTCAATGAATTGAATTTTTCCAATAAGGACTCTATTTTGAAAGATTTCGATGTGCTTGTTTACACTATCGGTGATATGAAAAAATGAGTTGCAAATTAAATTGAAAATATCCTTTGGGCCAGGGATAGGAAAAACTGGGATTATTGTAAGGGATAGCCTCAACTTACTTCTCGTTTTAAACCTGGTGTCCGGGCTGCTACCTCCAAACCTCCTCAGGGTGATTCTCAAGGGTTGCAGTTGAGATCAAGTCGGGAATGGTTCTCCTTACTCTGTTTTCGGGGATTCAACACACCTTCGTGGCTTATCTCTACTGCAGTCGTTTGAGCTTCTCGTGGTCGGAACTTTACTTCGAACTTATCGTCGCACTTTTCGAAACTCGGGTTTTTGGAATGTTGCTCGAAGAATTGAAATTCACGTATACTTATTTTTTTTTCCGTTATACTAGCAACAATCCCATCCTCGTCGCCATTTATAAATTTACTCTTTTGAATCACCTTTTTAAAAAAACAAATATTTATTCAGAAGCAAGTTTATTCTGAGCTGGTTAATACAATAATTAATTGGAATTATATTCTAATAAATCAGAAAGCCGGGAAACTGGAATGAAAATGCTGACTGCACAAAAGTACTCAGAGTCGAGCGGCGCTTCTAGGAAGGCCTTGAATTAAGACTAAGGGCATTTACTCCTATATTGAGGAATGCCAAGATACATATTGCATAATAATATATATATATATATATATATAGATTGAGGTATAAGAATGACTCGGGTCAACTACATTTTGAAACTGAAGTATTTCAAGTTGTGCAACAAGGTATTTAAATGTCTTCTTGAGAAAAGTGGGGAATTCCATAGGTACGTCTGTTCGTTTAGAAGTTTTCCTGTCGGGTATTCAGGTACTTTTATTCTTTTTTCAAATGGACTATCACAAAGTAACAGACTACTCTATTTTTCAATAAAATTCCAACACTTAGCTGATAGCTGAAATAGCATAAGTGAATATTCCAACCAGTTTATATACGTGAATTATTTCTAGTAACAACAGAGGAAAAATTTTCTTCTAGTCACAGGACTGTGGAATTATTGAATTCACATAATATCTTATCAAATTCATTATTTTTCAGAAGTAAATTCACATTGTGAAAATACGTAATTACTACGACTTCTTCGTAGAGAGGACAACGTTGCGTAGTTATCTGACAGGAAAATGACTATAAACAAACATTTTCAAAATATACAATGTGAAATGTGTCAAATTGTCATGGCCAACCGGGAGACATTATAAAATTGAATGGAGTATATATCAATCATTACGACCGACGTAGCGCGCCAAGCGTAAGGGCTAACGCCAAGCCCACAGTGCTTTTACTGTAAATTTTACACCACCTCCGAACGGTCCCATCTGAAAACTCAATGCCAATTGGAGAGTAGGGCGTAGGGTGACGCGTTCTATGCTCCATGTGAAACGGAACTTACGTATGGATAAAATAACTCATAATATCTAATTCATTAGGAACTTTGAAACACTCACCAAGGTAACGATATCGCCTGGACACCTGGCAGCTATATCCTTCATCCTACCATACAGTTGATCCACCAAGTACTGATACTTAGCATTGAGCTCATCCAGTTCCTGAGCGATCTGGTCTGCTCCGCTCATACTCTTTGCCTTCTGGTTTCTGAAGACATCGTTGACATCCAGAGAAGGCTGGTCTTCCAATAATCCTTCACGGAACTTCTGAAGTCCTTTGCTCCATATCTAATGTTAGGGTTAGAGGTTAGGGGTCAATTGTTAGTCCAGTAAGTGCCTTTGTAAGATGACGTATCGTGAAAGCCGTGAGGGGCGCCCTTCACAAAAAGGGCAGAAAATTCTTGAAACTTATGTGCATAAACGAATAAGTTTTAATGAATTACTTCTAGTATCGGTGGTTTTGTGATTTGTGTCAAAAATTAGTCGACCATAACCAGACGTGGCACTCTTCAGTCGTTTTTTCTACAGATAAGTTTCAGAGATAAGGAGGACAAGTAATTTGTTCTTAAATTAAATGTATACTAAACACGAAGGAAGAGAAGCTCGAAAATTCAAATTCTTCAAATTCAAATAGAAAAAGAAGAGGAAAGATATCAGAACAAAGGCACCAAAAAGAAAAGGGTAAGAGGAGCATAAAAGGATACCATAACCCACTAATTTCCGAAAGTAAAGTGCAAAGAATCACTTGAAGGGATTACTAAATCGCACTGAAGGAAAAAAATATCAATTTTGACTGGCAACCCTAATGTTTTATTCTTATCATAAGCTGTCGTTGAGCTTATTGCATATTGTTTTGTATTGAAACAACTTCGTACTGATATGGTTGAAATACAACGTAAATTTTGGGAATAATTATCAAATACTATGCGAAAATGTGATTTCATTACATGTAAATTCAAATGCTGCTCAGCTGTGATGGCAATGTTAACTAATACGATTGGTTGAATCGAAATAGGCAAAGCCAAGAATGCTCGAAACACACCCCGAACTTGCCTGAAATCTCCGAATTCATTACGTATATTGACAATTTGAACCAAGTTGTGATTGCCGGCTCGTTTCATTTCATATGATAACTATTTGATGTGGCACACATGTGTCTAAAGCATTAGTCTGTGCTAAATTCATTATTACTTGAACCACTACTGGCACTTCTGAGTGAAAGTTCTGTTTACTGTTTACGTCTGTTAGCATTTTGCATTACTTTCATTTGAGGTTGTTTGTTACCTGAAAGAACCTGGTTGCGATCTATTTACGTCAAACAAGCAAACATTCTCGGATATATGTTTGCTGTCATTTTTACGTTGTGACTTGTGAGGGAATTGGGTTATTTTACTAATTTATTAAGTTTCCTTAATTTATTTATTTCTATCCGCTTTTTTCACTCTAAAGAGCGAATTGTCACCCCTTTGTTTCTTATCTTTATATGACTGCCTAATTTTGTGTTTCAAAACTAAGAAGTTATTCTGAAAAATTAAGTGAATGAAATAGCCACTTTTATTTATGAAACAAATCTAACGTAATCAGTCCAGAGAGAACTCAAACCAAAATACTTATACTCCATTCACTTTTATAAAGTCTCCCGGTTGGCCATGATTTAGGTCTATCACGTTTTTGTAACTAAAACGAAGGCAGGTTGGCACTGCTGAAATATCGTCAAGGTCAAAACAATTCGCCGCGACGTTGCCAATTTCTACTCTCAACATAATCATAACATAATCTTCAATCTTAAACAAGATATTATCACAGACCATTATCTTCGAATAATAAATAACTCTTCGCTTTGAAATTGAAAATGCCGAAAGTAGTTTTAAAGAAGCAGAAGTTCTATACAGAACCGAAATCTGCAATAGGAAAACTTCATTCTGACATGTTGAACTCTCGAATGAAATTACTTAGTTTCCTATCATTATATTTTATTGAGGTATAAGAATGAATCGGGTTTCGTAGTACTAGTACATTTTGAAACTGGTGTATTTCAAGTTGTGCAACAAGGTATTAAAATGTCTTCTTGAGAAAAGTGGGGAATTCCATAGGTACGTCTGTTCGTTTAGAAGTTTTCCTGCCGGGTTATTCAGGTACATTTATTCTTTCTTCAAATGAACTATCACAAAGTAGCGGACTACTCTATCCATTATTTTTCAATAAAATTCCAACACTTGATTCTTGACTTCCATACAAGAAAATAGCATAATATCATAATTTTTCCGGAGTAAATTCACATTGTGAAAATACGTAATTACTACGACTTCTATGTAGAGGGGACAACGTTGCGTAGTTATCTGACAGGAAAATGACTATAACCTAACATTTTTAAAATATACATGGTGAAATGTGTCAAATTTTCATGGCCAACCGGGAGACTTTATAAAAGTGAACGGAGTATATGTAGGAAATCTTGAATAGTCTTACTAAGGAATAATTACCTGTACCCTGTACATAAGTTGGAAATCCTGCTCTAAATAATTGGATAACCATTCTTCCATGAATGAAGACCTAATCTTTCTCCGCCCCACATCAGAAGTGAACATCTTTTTTCGCTGGGGGTTCATAATTATTGTCCAAAATATGACTTAATAATATAAGTTCATCTTCCATATTTAGAGAAAGACTCGTAAATTATGCTCGGCTTCCTTACACTATTCATTTTCGACTCAATAACCAAAAAACTATGCTTATGAACTTAGTGAATACAAATTCCAAATTATTTACATGCGTACATCAACCAAACTGTTCAGAAAAACACTTTCAATTCCGTTCGACATCAATGACGTTTTTTCAAACTGAACCAAACGATAGCAAACGCAAACAGTAACCAGTTAGTTGAATGAAAGTAAGGCCATAGTGTCAGAATGGAGAGCAACCAATCAAAATCACACGCCAATGACGTCATAGGGTTTCCGCTTTTTCTAATCGTTTCAATTAGATAGTGTATCTTGTCGATTGCAATTAGTTTTACCTTAATAAATTGTTGAAACAAAATATCGAAAAGTGAAAAGAAGTTATGAGAGATCCCGATGTTTCAAAATGAAAATATCGAGAAAGGCCCATTGTTGACCTTCAAAATGCACCCAACGACACCAGCTCAATTATTTAATTAATAAAAGGGACAATGCATCACGCTGTTTAACGCATATTATAACTAAGGGTCTTATTGAGTAAAATATCCTGACAGAATACTTGATAATTGAAAGGTGTTTTTTGGGTTTTCTCTCCCAAAACCTGAAAAATATCTATAAAATAAAAATTAATTATTTTGTGATTTGCTTCTGCGTAAGAAACACAGGATATTTTTCAGAAGCAATCAATTGAGCAATGTTGCCTAACAAATAACAACGAAACAACATCAACGAAGAAACAACTATATCGTAACGTTTCGGAGTCTATATCAGACTCCTTCGTCAGACGCTCAATGAAAATCGTTAGAATTATTTTGTTGATAGTTATTTTGTGAAATTCAAATGACAATTCTTGAATTTCACAAAATAACTATCAACAAAATAATTCTAACGATTTTCATTGAGCATCTGACGAAGGAGTCTGATATAGACTCCGAAACGTTATGATATAGTTGTTTCTTCGTTGATGTTGTTTGTTAGGCAACATTGTTCAATTGATTGCTTCTGACAAATATCCTCTGTTTCTTACGCAGAAGCAAATCACAAAATAATTAATTTTTATTTTATAGATATTTTTCAGGATTTGGGAGAGAAAACCCAGAAAAACACCTTTCAATAATGAGTATACCTCCCACAGTATCCTTTAATGATTACTTAGAATACTTGATCTCAGTTATGTTTCAAATGATTCTTGAAGTACACCCCAAAAACCAGCACCACAAAGATAGTTTCTTTTTTAATATATAGCAACAGAATAAGCTGTTTAGAATTTTCAAATAGATAGATCTACAAAGACAGTATAGATGAAGACTATAAGCGAGAAAGTAAGATCTCATTTATGCAAACATACACACACGACTAACCTAAACTCATGAATGAAAATAATATCGATAAATTTCTTGATTGAAAGAAGTTATTTACCTTTCCTTCTCTGATATATCTACCACCGTTAACGTTAACTTGTTCGATTATTGGTGCTCTTTCTACAACACTGTTGAGTAAGTTCTGAAACAATATTATTCATTAAATATGTTGGATTATCATTGGTTGTGACAGAATAAAATGAAAAAGACTGATTTTCAGCACATCATTCAATTTTCATTTTATTCAGTACCAGTTGAGTGGAAATGTTGGGTTAATTTTTTAATTCATTAGTTTCTTTCGATCCCAATGACTTGATAGGTGTATAATACATGTCACAATGTGGAAATCAAGTTACCTTGGTGGATTCCAAATTGTCCTTTGCTCTCTCCTTGAGGGGTTGAAGGTTTTCAAGTTTTCCATACTGTTCATCCAACCAAGAATCTTCACTTGACTTGGCTGTTTTGTAGTTTTTCAATAAGTTGTATGCTTGCTCACAACCTCTGAGACGGTCTGCAAGTTGGGAGCAAACATTGCCCCATCTACTGTTTAGCTTGTGGATTTCCTTGTCCAGTCTTTCCACATCTGAGTGGGGACCTCTTTGATTTGGCCTGGATTTTTCTGTTAGCCTCTTTGTATTATCGAAATCATCGTTAAGTTGATCCATAGCGATTTGTTGTTGTCCAACAGCTGACTGAAGTTTCAACAGGTCATCATGTACTCCTTCAAGGCCTTCAGCAGTACCAGGAAGTTCTTCAAAGAGGGCTAGTTTGGTCTCGAATTCTGATATAACCTGAGATGAATCTTCCATTCCCACAAGAACGATTTCTATACACTTCAGACGCTCTATATACAAATTGCTGGTGTTCCAAATATACTTCCACTTATCTAAGACCTTCTCAAGGTCTTTCTTGTGCTGTGGTGTTTTTAAGGTTATGCTACGGAATGTATCTTTGCACTGGTCAATTTCAGGTTCAACATTTTGCAATCTAGACTCAAATTCTTTATGTTCCAAGACAAGATGTTGCAGTGTGTCAATGTCTCTGGGTAGGGGTGACAGCACCCTTTGGTTGATTATCCTTTCAAATTCATCAAGAGATATTTGAAGGGATGCTATTTGGTTGTTGAAGACCCTTGTTTGATTCTTGCTTTCCTCTGAAATAATAAATGAAATTAAGTTGTCCCTCAATGGTTTCTTGAATATGAATAATTTACCTTCAGCTCTCGCTCTCTTTTCAAATTCATCAAACAACCTGTTGACTTCATCCATTTCCCTTCTCAATCTTCTTAACTGAGGATCAGATGGATCTCCTTCTGCCATCAGTTTATCAGCATCTTCATTCAAAGCTTTCCTTATAGCATTTCTTTGTTCAGCTCCTATTGCGATGAACTACAAAGAGAGTTGAATTTTAATATGTTTTAATAATAATCTTACTAATGAAGATAAGTGATTGAAGTGGAATATGAATCATGACTTACCTGTGGTAGGTCCCAACCCTTGACGACTTTGATAGTAGCAAAAATCATATTCTGTCTCATTCTTAGTTGCTTTTTCTGCCACAAAGAGATGGATCTATCGTATTGTCTCCTTAAACGATCGGCAGCATCTATAGCTTCTTTGTCAGGAGGGGGAATAACAAAGCAGACACCAGGTACTTGGCATTCTACACCTTTATCGTTATGTACTCTCCATTTCAGGCGGCCAGAATTGTCCAAAAGTGTGCACTCTTTGTTCTTTTCAATTGCAAACTAAAAAATGATATTGAATTTTAGTAGTGGAAGAGTTGCCCTTAAAGATTCAACCTACATTGTTTTGTTTGTAATTGCAAATGGCGGTTACAGTTAGAGGCCTAGTGACTGGTTGCCTTCTCTGTTTTAAAGGCACTATTTCTTGAGCTCTAGCTGTTAAAGCTTGTACTTGATCGCCAAAGGTGTTCAGCTCATCCCTTAGAGCTTGCATTCCTTGCAGCAAGCGTTCTCCGGCATCTAAGCTGAAGTCCCCTTGACTGAATTCCGTATTCATAACCTCATCTTTCCTGAAAATATTAAGAAGGTTAGTTTCATCATTCAATCCACTTATCAGAAGTTTTGTCATGGCTTTCACTCACTCCTTGAGCCATTCTTCTGAGGAAGCAACATCCTGGAAGAACTGTTGATACTGCCTTGTGTTCTGCGAATGAGTTTCTAAACAATGCGTGAGCTGTAAAAGCCACGCCCATTGAGCTTGCATTCCTGCCATGTAGGCTTCGATGGCTTTTGATCCTGGATGGCTCTGAAGAACCAGAATTTCACCTCGCTCTTGTATAGCACTGAGTTGAATCTCTCGTTTTTCGAATTCGCTCATCAAGCGCTGTAAGAAAACAGAACTCTAGTAACTTGCATCACCATTAGCCCAGGCCTCAATTTAAAATTTCTACAGTCACTCAATTTTTCAGTAGTACAAATGAAATACTTTGTTTCAAGTTCAAGTGTCATACACTTGCATACAGAACAATAGCAGCATTTGAACAAACACAACCTGTCTGTTTTCGCTTAAACCTGGTTGGTTTACACAGATAGGCATGGACATGCGCGCCCGTTTGAGTTATTTTATACCTACTAATAATGAAATAAATAGAACAACATACAGAAATTGAACATGCACATTTTGTGGAAGCGTTTATACAGGAAATAGGATTTCCTAAGATTCAAAGGATTTCCTAAGATTCAAAGTATAGTAGATCGGAAGAACTAGAAGCCATATCAAACAATTTGGCAAACTTATTTGCCAGTGAGTTATTAGAAAAAATATCATCATCAGAGCTGTGCAAGAGGTGTGAAAAATTTTAATTTGGGGATATTGTATAGAATGCCAAACTATTATCTCTTGGATTTTTTCTCTGGGAGTCTCGTGGAATCAATTTTGTATTGCAAATGGAAGAAACTAATGGTGGGTTTCACGAAGCTTCGATTAGCTCAATTGTGGATTTGATTCGCTGGTTACATTAAAACTGAACTGGGAATCGACATAAAATGACACTGATTTGGCAATTAGGAGCCGTCAAAGCTTTGTGAAATCCACCGTTAGTTACTGAAATACAATCTCAGTTATATCAAAGTGTGATTGAAAATCAAATGTGCTACCGAAATTGGGGTACAAATTTACTAGATAAGTTGGAAATTTACCAGATGCGTTGTTCCATCTAAAATTCTAATTTTCTTATAGGTTGGACCACCCTACATTTCTTAGATGGAAATAAAAAGAAATAAAGGCTTTGGTAGAAGAATCTCGTGAAATGATCATACCAGAAAAAAAGAACATTAATTTAGGGTGTATTAAAAGATGAGTCTTTTTGGCACGCTTGTTCCCCTGAACAATTTGCCTATCAGTTTGTAAAATTTTCGAATTTTTGGCCGGGAATGGTCTCAAACGTTTAGTTTCGACTGAACGATGAAGAATATGAGGTAAAATTTCAATCTTCTCATCCTTCCGGCCATCCGTAGCCACGATAACTCTCGAACGAAATGGGTTGGAGACTTTAAATTTGCAGGGCAGTTTTATAGTCTAAATGAGCCAGTTGATCTCGTTAAGGGGTAAAATCCATAGGGTAGTTTCGGAGTTATAGCCATCCAAAAATTTGTTTTCCGTATAGATCGAAAAATATTGCTCTGATCGGATTCAAGATTTGTAGTCAGTTGAAATATACCAGCACGAAGACTAATGCGAAATTTCGTGGGGATCGTGACTTTAAAGTTCAAATAATTCAAATACAAAATAATAAATATCGACGAAATAGATTTCCCGGCAAGAGCGTGCAAAAATACATTTTAAAAGCAATATCGTTTTTATTGGGATTTCATAAGCTTAGAAGAGATGAAGAAGAGCACAAAAAGCCAAAAACCATATTAGTTACCTTATAACCAGATCCGAATATGTCCTTTTTAAGCAAAAACGAAAAATAATAATCAATTAACTTAATGAGAACCTCAATGAAATGTATAACAGAACAAAACAGTTTTCGCTACATTCATAGTAAATTATCCGCCGTATTCACAAAGAATTCAATCGCCGTTAAGTCCTAACTGAGGTCCTCAGTTAAGGATAAATAAGAATCGCAACCTCTGTTAACGTATTTAACGGTGGTGAAACAGGTTAATTTTCACGTTAACTGAGGTTGCGATTCAAATTTATCCTTAACTGAGGACCTCAGTTAGGACTTAACGGAGATTGAATGCTTTATGAATACGGCGGTATGACTTTGTATAAGTATTCCAGTAGATTGATTGGAGTATGGTTTTTGCTAACCTCAAAATGTTTTTCGATTTGATTCACGTTCATTTTCGTGTCGCTCCAGTCTCTCGTGATCTCCTCTTCCTCCTTCTCGTTGAGCCATTGTAACTCCTTCGTGGCCGACTGGATAAAATCGAGCAAAGTCTCCAAATCGTTCATTCTGTTGGTGGAGAAGGACAGGAGTTCCGCGTATATCTTTTGGAGTTGCCCTAGGTGTTGGTTGTAAAGCGTCAACTCCTCACCGGAAAAGAAGGCTCTCGCTTTTACGCAGGATTCAACCTTGGAGTGGAACTGGTCGATTTGTCTGTGTTCTTTCTGGTGTAGGTCACGCTCGGTTTGGACGGATGAAAGGTCCGTGCCGTAGTCTGCTTTTTTCAATTGTTTCTGTAACAAAATTAGACATTCATATTTTTCATTTTATTGACTCGATTTATATTCTTTCAATTAATGTGTTCCTGAAATCCTGAAGTTTTCAGCTAAAATAAACGAATTAAGGAACATTGAAAAATAGTTAAACGTAGGATATCTTTAGGCTTGTTTCACATGCATACGGTTCCATTCGGTTCGGTTCGTTTGCTGTTCCATTTCGTTCGCTGGCGACAAGTGTGAAACGGTGCTTCGGTTCAGATTCGGAACCGAATAGAAACCGTACAGCACCGCATACTTCCTTGACACGAATAGGTTTCAATCAGGTTTGGATTCGTGTGTAGGGAATACAGATCAACCGGGCGTTCATACAAACACGGTTTAGTTTCGGTTTCAACCATAAAGTAATAAATATTTAAATTTATGTTTTCTGTCACGTTCTGTGGTTTTAACTTCAAACCGAGCAGGTATCTTTCATTCTTTCCCAAATTGTTTAAATATAGAAATATAAACATAAATACATATTTTCGGGATATTGTAGCTATCTCAGTATTCATGAGATAATTATGGTTTACCAACTGTGGATCGACTGATTTCTGCAGTAAATCTAAACCAGTGCTGTGGGACAAAACTTCCCAAAAATATAAAGATAAATTGAAGATGCAGCATGCAGATTTTTGTTTTCTAATTTTGAATGACTTTGATGAATCTGACGACTCAAAAAATTGTAATTGTGATTGAGCCTGTGTTTCGGAAGAAAACATAAAACCCAATATGAACCGAATATGTGAGAAAGGGCTGACTAGTGTTTTGCAGTACTACTACATTTTGAAACTGGTGTATTTCAAGATGTGCAACAAGCCATTTAAATTTCTTCTTGAAAAAAGTGGGGAATTCCATAGGTACGTCTGTTCGTTTAGAAGATTTCCTGCGGGGTTATTCAGGTACTTTTATTCTCTTTTCAAATGAACTACCACAAAGTAACGGACTACTCTATCCATTATTTGTCAATACAATTCCAACACTTGATTCTTGATTTCCATACAAGAAAATAGCATAATTTATTGAATATTGCAACCAGTTTATACAGGGTGTCCCAGAAATCAACGATAAGCCGGTAACGGGCGATAGGCCAAGTCATAACAGCTATCCGAAAAATATAAAAAAAAATCTTTGTCATGTACTTTTCAAATTATAGGCATTAGAAAAAAAAAGGAAAAACTGACATCCTGTGATGATCTGTCAAGTCCTGTGTCTACAAATATTAATTTTTCGTCAGTCTTTTTTCTGTAATTTAATCATGAATAACCCTTCTGTAAATTACAGTTTAAAATTAAAACATAACTGCCTCAGTTTTAAATAAAATTTTGGATTTTTGCCCAACATTAAATTCAAAATAATTACATCATCCAACTTTAACCGACTGTACTGTGAAAAAAATGTACTACTCTATTTTGGCAAGTAACATCAAAAGATGGCGCATTCAGTCTGGATTCCAAAATGGTATGATACTTGGTAGATTACTTCTTAGTTGAGGAAAATACTAATGTTTTTTAAATGGAACCGGATTTCAGGCCAATTCTGTTTAATTATTGGAAATGGAGTCTAGGCATCTTAAAGTCCACAATTTACAAGTAATGTTTGATTTAAACGGTAGACGGAGAGTGACGTTATTTTGTCTAGTAAGAGTGAGACAGATGGTGACGCTAATGGCGATTTCCATTGACCCGCTCGGAGCACTCGAAATCGATCTCATCTGTCATGCATCTGTCCAATTGAACCGAAAATATGTGTCAAATATGACACGAGTGACAGCTCCGAGTGATCCGAGCGTGTCAATGGAAATCGCCATAAGTGTGGGCGAGAAAGATAGAGACGCTACTTTCATGCGAGAGTGAGACGAAATAAAAGGTGCAAGTTTGAAATAAAATTCAGACATTGGATTTTTTCAGTTGACTTTAATTTGATTAGGTTTACAAGAAATTACAGCAAATGTTCAAGTTGTTGGCCTTCAGCTGCAATGCAAGCTCTACATCTTCTTAAAAATGATCGCGTAATAAGACGGGTGTAACTTCTTGAGTTATTGGTCCATTTGAGCTGCCCGAGAACTTGAATGCCCAGGTTTATTTGGACCAATTACCAGATTTATTGAAAGAAGTGCCACTGAACATTTACGGCAGCATGTGGTACCAACAAGATGGCTGCCCAGCGCATTATGCTCGCACAGTACGAGAGTTCCTCGACCGAGAATACCCCGATAGGTGGATTGGGCGGGGTGGTACAATTTCGTGGCCTGCCTGTTCACCCGATTTAAACCTCCATAGATTTCTTTTACTGGGAAACGATAAAGGAAAAAGTGTGCTTTAAGCCCATTCAAGATTTAGCTGAGCTGCACCAAAGAATTACAGAAGCCGCTGAATACATTAACTCAAGAAGTTACATCCGTCTTATTACGCGATCATTTTTAAGAAGATGTAGAGCTTGCATTGCAGCTGAAGGCCAACAATTTGAACATTTGCTATAATTTCTTGTTAATCTAATTAAATTAAAGTCAACTGAAAAAATCCAATGTCTGAATTTTATTTCAAACTTGCACCTTTTATTTCGTCTCAATCTCGCATAAAAGTTGCGTCACTATCTATCTCGCTCACACTTAGTGTCACCATCTGTCTCACTCTTACTAGGCAAAATAACGTCACTCTCCGTCTACCGTTTAAATCAAACTTTACTTGTAAATTGTGGACTTAAAGATGCCTAGGCTCCATTTCCAATAATTAAACAGAATTGGCCTGAAATCCGGTTCCATTTAGAAAAACATTATTATTTTCCTCAACTAAGAAGTAATCTACCAAGTATCATACCATTTTGGAATCCAGACTAAATGCGCCATATTTTGATGTTACTTGCCAAAATAGTGTAGTACATTTTTTTACAGTACAGTCGGTTAAAGTTGGATGATGTAATTATTTTGAATTTAATGTTGTGCAAAAATCCAAATTTTATTTAAAACTGAGGCAGTTATGTTTTGATTTTAAACTGTAATTTACAGAAGGGTTATTCATGATTACATTACAGAAAAAAAAAATTGGTTCAAGCACTGACGTGAAGTCAGAAGCTTTTGCGCGTATGTTCTATTCTGACTTCACGTCAGTGCTTGAACCAATTTTTTTTTCGTGATTTTTTTTGAAATTTTCTAGGGGTAAGGTTATTAAAATTTTTTTTTCGTCATTTTTTTCGAATTTTCTAGTGGCACGGTTCTTACAAAATTTTGAACACGTCCTTATGTTGATTTTCTACTACTAGTTACCAAGCTTCAATTCGATCGAATATTTATTTTTTCAGTTATCAAGAAAATAATATTCCAGGTGGGTATAACTCGGAAACCGTTAGACCGATTATGCCCAAAAACGAACTCAACTCTCCCTTCCGGATACGCAACCTAACCTGAAAATTGCAAGTCCCTATCTCTTTTCGTTCGAAAGTTATCGAGGCAACGGTCACCCATCTACTGAATTCACACAAGAATGCTCCAATCTCCAACAATATTAAACCGATCGTATTAAAACTTGGAACTTAGCGGTAGAGTTAGGTTATGAAGGCTCTTGCAAAATTTCATCAATTTCTAACGATTAGTTACTGATATATAGAATTTTTTTTTTTTCAATGATTTTTTAAAAATTTTCTACAAATTATATCCTCACCAAATTTTGCAAACATTTCTGCGTTGGCATTCTACAACTAATAACCATGTTTGAATTTAATCGGTTTCGTACTTTTCGAGTTAATGAGGAACAAAAACCACGAAATTTCAGAAAATTTCAGATGGCTATAACTCTAAAACCGTTTGGCCGATTATGCTCATAAACAAACTGAAATGTCGCGTTCTGGTGCTCATCCTAACTTGAAAATTTCAAGCCGCTATCTCATTCCGTTCTCAAGTTATCGTGACAACAAAAATATTTTTTAATAATTTTTTTAAAATTTTCTAGCCATATGATTCGCACAAAACTTCACAAACGTGCTTAGGTTTATATTCTACAACTACTGACCAAGTTTCAATTCGATCGGATTTATATTGGTTTAAAACAAAATTATTACTCGGAAACCGCTGGGCCGATTATGCCCATTAACGAACTTGTCCGTCGTATTGGGATGCGCCACCTACCCTGAAAATTTCAAGTCGCTAGCTCTTTTCGTTCTCAAGTTATCGTGGCAACGGCCGGCCAGACGGCCGGCCGGACAGAATCAAATTTGACCTCGAATTCTTCATTGGGGAGTCGAACTTAATCGTTTGAGACCATTTTTTTTTTAAATTCGAAAGTTACAGACATTTGGGCAAAACTATAACGCGATGTTCCCCAGAACATACGCGCAAAAAGACTGACGAAAAATTAATATTTGTAGACACAGGACTTGAAAGATCATCACAGAATGTCAGTTTTTCCTTTTTGCGCGGATGTTCTGGGGAACATCGCGTTATAGTTTTGCCCAAATGTCTGTAACTTTCGAATTTTTTGAAAAAAATGGTCTCAAACGATTAAGTTCGACTCCCCAATGAAGAATTCGAGGTCAAATTTGATTCTGTCCGGCCTGCCGTCCGGCCGTTGCCACGATAACTTGAGAACGAAAAGAGCCAGCGACTTGAAATTTTCAGGATGGGTGGCGCATCCCAATACGACGGACAAGTTCGTTAATGGGCATAATCGGCCTAGTGGTTTCCGAGTAATAATTTTGTTTTCAACCAATATAAATCCGATCGAATTGAAACTTGGTGGGTAGTTGTAGAATATGAACCTAAGCACGTTTGTGAAATTCTGTGCGAATCGTATGGCTAGAAAATTAAAAAAAAATTATTAAACAATATTTTTGTTGTCACGATAACTTGAGAACGGAATGAGATAGCGGCTTGAAATTTTCAGGTTAGGATGTGCACCAGAACGCGACATTTCAGTTTGTTTATGAGCATAATCGGCCAAACGGTTTTAGAGTTAGAGCCATCTGAAATTTTCTGAAATTTGGTGGTTTTTTGTTCCTCATTAACTCGAAAAATACTGAACCGATTGAATTCAAACATGGTTATTAGTTGTAGAATGCCAACGCGAAAATGTTTGTAAAATTTGGTGAGGATAGCATTTGTAGAAAATTTTTAATAAATCATAGAAAATAAAAAAAAAATTCTATATATCAGTAACTATTCGTTCGAAATTGCTGAAATTTTGCAAGAGCCTTCATAACCTAACTCTACTGCCAAGTTTCAAGTTTTAATACGATCGGTTAAATATTGTTGGAGATTCGAGCATTCTTGTGTGAGTTCAGTAGATGGGTGACCGTTGCCTCGATAACTTTCGAACGAAAGGAGATAGGGACTTGCAATTTTCAGGGTAGGTTGCGTATCCGAAAGGGAGAGTTGAGTTCGTTTTTGGGCATAATCGGTCTAACGGTTTCTGAGTTATACCCACCTGGAATATTATTTCCTTAATAACTCAAAAAATAAATATTCGATCGAAATGGCGCTTTGTAACTAGTTGTAGAAAATCAACATAAATACGTGTTTAAAATTTTGTAAGAACCGTACCCAAAGAAAATTTGAAAAAAATTACGAAAAACAATATTTTAAAAATCGTAGGTACCCCTAGAAAATTAAAAAAAAATCACGGAAAAAAAATTGGTTCAAGCACTGACGTGAAGTCAGAAGCTTTTGCGCGTATGTTCTATTGTCCATTCTTCTGTATTGGACACCCTTAATCGAATTTACCATGGTAAATTATGTTGTCCATTATCCTGTATTGGACACTCTTAATTCGAATTTACAGAGGAAAAATTTTCTTCTACAGTCGCCAGGACTGTGGAATTATTGAATTCACATAGTATCTCCTCAAATTAATTATTTTTCCGAAATAAATTCACATTGTGAAAATACCTAATTACTACGGCTTCTATGTAGAGAGGACAACGTTGCGTAGTTATCTGACAGCAAAATGACTGTAACCAAATATACATGGTGAAATGTGTCAAATTTTCATGGCCAACCAGGAGACTTTATAAAAGTGAATGGAGTAAAGGTATATCAGCAGGTTGGTATATTTAGGTTAGTAGTGATGATGATGTTTTCAAGTGTGATATGAAAAATATGTACATGGAAGAAGTACAAATTCAAAATGAAAACTGAAAGGATAAAATATGTGACTTTATAATGGAAAATTGATCGACTAATATTTGGTCAACAAACAAATCATAGAAGAAACAAATTTAGATGGGTTTGACATTTGTGGTTTGTTGATCAATATTCTGGAGGGAAAAATCGAAAGGAGATCATGAGAACTTATGGACATTGCAAGGGAGAGAGTCAAGAGGATCTCAATCCAAATACCCAAGATTATTCCTTGACCAGCTGCTACACATTTAAAACTCACCAGTTTCTTTTTACACCACTCGATGTGCTCCTGCAGAGTGAGGAAATGTGGATTCGTATCGACGTTTCTAGTTTCCTGAACTGTCCGTACATGCTTGGTAATCGTTCTTTCCTCTACCGGAAAACTGAGATTGGCCAACGGCTGAAGTATCTTGTTGTGCAAAAGACGTCTTATGTTAACCCATTTCTCGTGCAGCTTGTTGACCTTTTTGTCCAAGTCGCCAGCTTGGGCATAACGGCCGTTTCTCAAGGTGTTCACGTCCGTCTTCAGTGATTGAATATTCTGCTCGGTAATGGCAAGATCCTGGTCTAGCTGGTCGGCTATCTTTTTGGCTTCTAAAGGATGCAAGCGTTCTATTCTACGGGATTCGGTTTCGACGTTGTGCTCGATCGTGTCCAAAGCGGAGTCGGTTTGTTTGATTTCTCTGTAATGGAAAAATTTTGTCACAAGGGTTCCCCCAAGGTTGTGCCTACATGCCTGTCCGATTTGAAGACGGAGCTTTTGGTAACATCACCGTTATGGAACCTCATACAGAACTGATAGTCCTAGCATTATTACCTCTTTACTAAGTTTCGTGAATTTGCTACATTTTGAATACCAACTGAATCATGTTTGACATGAATAAACACCCTTGACGAGACCCTACAAGTACCTACTCTGATGTTGCGGAACGAGACATTTCCATCAAGATACTTCTAATTCCGATACATAAACGTCTAGTGCATATAGACTCCTGAAAACAGGTATTCCGGCTTGCGTAAGCCTCGCCCTCTTCGGCCCTTCATAGTTCCGGGAGTTGAGATTTTTTTTTAGGAAATTTCCTCCTCTTCTTGAATATTTTTCAAATTTGAATGATCTCAGATGGTTTTTGAGATATTGGCGAAAAACCTAACACCCTTCTTTTTGCGCTCGTGTTCCGCAAGGAACAGCGTGCTATCATTTCGTCACAATGTCTTTATTTTTCGAATTTTTTTTACGAAAATGGTCTCAAACGATTGGGTTCGACTCCCTGATGAAGAATTCGAGGTCAAATTCAATTCTGTCCGTCCGTCCGGCCGTAAGCACAATAACTCTCGAACGCAACGAGTTAGGGCGTTGAAATTTGCAGGGCATGGTTGCAGTGTAAATATCTCGGACAAGTTCGTTAAAGGACAAAATCCATCCAGCCGTTTCGGAGTTACGGCCATTTTTAGTTAAAACGTTTTTCAAGAATATTTCCAAAACCGATCACTCGATCTATCTGAAATTCAGCATCAAATTGTAGAATCAAGACCTTTATATGCCTGCGAAGTTTCGTATTTTCGGCTCTAAACTAGAAAAAAAAATTGGTTCAAGCACTGACGTGAAGTCAGAAGCTTTTGCGCGTATGTTCTATTGTCCATGCTTCTGTATTGGACACCCTTAATCGAATTTACCATGGTTAATTATGTCGTCCATCCTCCTGTATTGGACACTTAATTCGAATTTACCGTGGTAAATTCGAAGTAAGAGGGTCCAATACAGGAGAATGGACGACATAATTAACCATGGTAAATTCGATTAAGGGTGTCCAATACAGAAGCATGGACAATAGAACATACGCGCAAAAGCTTCTGACTTCACGTCAGTGCTTGAACCAATTTTTTTAATTTTCTGGAGGCGCGGTTCTTAAAATTTTTTTTTTCGTCATTTTTTTCAAATTTTCTAGGAGTACGGTTCTTACAGAATTTTAAACACGTCGTTGTGTTGATTTTCTACTACTAGTTACCAAGCTTCAATTCAATCGAATATTTATTTTTTGAGTTATCAAGGAAACAATATTCCAGGTGGATATAACTCGGAAACCGTTAAACCGATTATGCCCAAAAACGAACTCAACTCTCCCTTTCGGATACGCAACCTACCCTGAAAATTGCAAGTCCCTATCTCCTTTGGTTCGAAAGTTATCGAGGCAACGGTCACCCATCTACTGAACTCACACAAGAATGCCCGAATCTCCAACAATATTCAACCGATCGTATTAAAACTTGAAACTTGGCAGTAGAGTTAGGTAAGGAACGCTCTTGCAGAATTTCAGCAATTTCAAACGTATAGTTACTGATATATAGAATTTTTTTTTTTTATTTTCAATGATTTATTAAAAATTTTCTACAGATGCTATCCTCACCAAATTTCGCAAACATTTTCGCGTTGGCATTCTTCATCTAATAACCATGTTTGAATTCAATCGGTTCAGTATTTTTCGAGTTAATGAGGAACAAAAAACCACCAAATTTCAGAAAATTTCAGATGGCTTTAACTCTGAAACCGTTTGGTCGATTATGCTCAAAATCAAACTCAAATGTGGCATTCATATGCACAACATAACCTGAAATTTTCAAGCCGCTATCTCTTTCCGTTCTCAGGTTATCGTGACAAAAAAAATATTTTTTAATAATTTTTTTAAAATTTTCTAGCCATACGATTCGCCCAAAATTTCACAAACGTGCTTAGGTTCATGTTCTAAAACTACTCACCAAGTTTCAATTCGATCGGATTTATATTGGTTGAAAACAAAATTATTACTCGGAAACCACTGGGCCGATTATGCCCATTAACGAACTTGTCCGTCGTATTGCGATGCGCCACCCACCCTGAAAATTTCAAGTCGCTAGCTCTTTTCGTTCTCAAATTATCGTGGCAACGGACGGCCGGACGGCCGGCCGGACGGACAGAATCAAATTTGACCTCGGATTCTTCATCGGGGAGTCAAACTTGATCGTTTGAGACCAATTTCGTCAAAAAATTCGAAAGTTACAGACATTTGGGCAAAACTATAACGCGATGTTCCCCAGAACATACGCGCAAAAAGTTAAATATTTGAAAATTAAATTGAAATTTTGTTTTCAGTATAACGCGAAAAATACTCATCCGATTGAATTGAAACTCAGTAGTTAGATGCGAAGTACCAATGGAAACACTTGTGCGAAATTTCGTGGGGATAGCATGAGTAGAAAAAAATTAAAAAATATTTAACTATTAGCGGAATATTTTGCTTGAAATTCCGAAACAAAATATCGACAAATTATTTCATTTCGAATTTCTACATGGAATAACTGTAACATCTGGAGATCAGATTTCGTTCCGAAGTATTTTTTGCGCGTTTATCTGAATCAAGTCGATATGTACGAGGGCAACTGATTAAAATATGGACCACTTACTAGCATGGCAAATGAATTAATACGTAAACGATGTGTGGAATTTTAAATTGGTTTTCAAAATTTGTCTGAACGGTGAATGACTGGGTGTGTTACTGCCTCTTCTGGGCATTTTTTGTTATTCGGATAAGCAGACGAGAAATAATTGAACTGCTCGAGTTTTCTTCTGAGAGTATTGGGGTTTTGGGGTGGCGGATGCTATTACTCCATAGAATCCCCTGGTGAGGGTCTGCGCATGCGTGGATTAAAGATGCGATATCTCCTGACAGGATTGGGGATTTGAGGTGCTATTATTCAACATAATCCCCTTGGGAGTATACGCGCATGCGTGGATGGAAGGTGCGATCTCTCCTGAACCAATGGTTTTGAAGAATCAGAGTTTTGTGTGCGGTGTGTGATTTTGAGAGAACTTTCCGACACTTGTAGATTGCGCATGCGCAGAGCTGACGTGGCTCTTTTTGGGTTGTAGGGCTTATGTTGGGTGTGGTTCACGTCTAGCGGTCATGGATTTTGTGCCGAGCCAATATTGTGAGGTTTTAAAAGAAAATTCAAGACAATTCTATGAACGAACCAGTCAGTTTCGAGGAAATAGCGTTGTTTTCGAGTTGATGTGTCTGTGTCGTGGCCCTGGGACCAATTTATAAATAGCTATATTTGGAAGATCAATTTTAAATTACTTTCGAATTTGGAGAATAGGCGAAGAAATTGCGTTCCTATTTAGAAATTCATGTAGCCCTTTCGGAGATAATTCGTTTCACGCATGAGCAGACAAGAAGTGATTTAACTGCTGGAGTTTTCGTCTGAGATGACTGGAGTTTTCAGGTGCTGGATGCTATTCCTCCATAGAATCCACTTGGAAGTGTCTGCTCATGCGCGGATTGGAGCAGTGATATCTCTTGAACCAATGGTGTTGAAGAATCATAATTTTGTATGAAGTGTTATTTTCAGGGGACTTCAAGTCACGAGTAGATTGCGTATGCGCAGAGGAGACATTTGGATTGTATGGCTCATGTTGGGAGTGGTTTGAGTCTAGCGGTGATGGATTTGGTGCTGAGCCGTCATTTTAAGGTTTTAAGAGAAATTCCATGGCTATTTTGTGCACGGACCAAACAGTTTCGGGGAAATAGCGTTGTTTCCGAGTTGAAATGTTGTATCGTGGCCCTGGGGCGAATTTATAAATAACTATATTCGGTAGATCTATATCAATTACGTTCAGATTTGGAGAAGAGGCAATTGCGTTCCTAACGGAGGTCCCATAACAGCAATTTTTTTCGATCTACGGTAAAACTAACAGCCAAACTGTATTGATAGCCATATTTGTTAAAGGAACTTGAAAAAATAAAAAAAAGCACTGACGTGAAGTCAGTACTCTTTGGCGCGCGTGTTCACGGTGGCTAATTTGAAATGAGTGATGAGTACTTCAAGCTCAGTGAATTGAGCGAGCCGGAGATCTACCCAAGGGATAGTGGACACCATTCACAGTCGATTCAAAAATCAACAGTGCTGTATCCAAGCTTCCGTAAGCATAGAGTAACACTGTTGAAAAAGAACACAACTGACTCTCCTTAGTCGCACAAGCACCTAGAAGATTCTGACGGATCTCCTTGGGAAAGACTTGGCAGGGTCAGTATAATCATAATCATGTATATAGCACGCGCGCCAAATGCAGATTGACTTAACAATGAAAGAAAAAGTGTAAAAAAGCATTGACGTGGGGTCAATCTGCTTTGGCGCGCGTGCTATATACATGATTATGATTATACTGACCCTGCCAAGTCTTTCCCAAGGAGATCCGTCAGAATCTTCTAGGTGCTTGTGCGACTAAGGAGAGTCAGTTGTGTTCTTTTTTTGATATATTTTGTGATTTTCACAAAACTTCGATCAGCGTGATTATAGCTTTAATTCGATGGTTGTGTGAAAGATGAACCGAAATCCAACATAGAATCGCAATAATTTTTGACACAACAATCAAATTTAAGCTATAATCAAGCTGATCGAATATTTGTAAAAACCAAGTTAAATGAAGGTGGCTTTGTATTGACATGCACAATTTGTTTTAACATTGAGACAATCGATGTACCGATATCCCTGATGATAAACACTAGCATCGTATTCTGGAGATCATCTCACCTGTGCACTTTTTCAGCGAGCCTCTGTAGCTTCTCCAATCTTTTTATCTCTTCCATAATATACCGGTCTCTATCCTGATACGCCACCATCAACTTCTGCCAACTTCTTTCGATGCTCTCTATTCTCAATTCTGGCTCTACGTCCACCTCCCCTATAGACTTGAAGTACTTCTCCAAGTCCCTGTACATCTGACTGAGATAGTTCTTGTCTCTCTGTCTCGGGGGTATTACATCGGTTCTAAATCTGTTGGATTCGGTGGCCAGCTTTTTCATTTCAATGAGGGTACCTGCGAACGACCTGTCTTGCATCAGGCTATAATTCTCTCGTATCCATATGTGGAGGGATGAAGCCAGTTCTCTATATTCTTGAACTCTCTGTTGTGCCAAGGAATCGAATAGGGGGTGTATTGCCGGTGGTTCCGGGAAGACCTCGTGCAGAGAGGATATGTAGGTGATGAGTGACTTTTCATCTGGTTCATGAGTGTCAACATCTGAAAAAAATATACAATGATATATTTCGTGAGACCATGGGAATGAGAAGCCATGAATTAAATTACTATTGATACAGTGGTTGCTATTAATCTATCCGGAATAATAAAAAATATATATTATAAATATATACTTCATCAGTGGTAAGTTTAGTTTATTATCACGTAATTTAGAATATTCTGAAATATCAACCTCTTCTTTTGTACGAGTGAATCTGTTTGTTTGTTTGTGGTAGACCGATACAGTTTGAGCAAGTAGCCCGTGCTGCAGCCTAGAGAGGCTTATTGCACCTCTTATGGTCTCCTATTAGCTGACAGGATCTCATGGTTGATCCCCCTCAGCTCGGGTTGCTAGCCTCCATAGGGTTCATCATCAATTAAAAGGTTCTTCTGTACGCCCAATACATTTTTTACTTGCTTATACATTTCTGTATCGATTTAAATGAATATAGTTACGGAATAAGTCTAATTCAAGTTTTTTTCTAAAAAATAAACCTATGAAGAAAAAAACGCATACGTGGCGTCTGAGGCTCTGCATATTAGTACCTATCTCTTTCCCAGAGCGTAAGGACGCACAAGTGATGTTGATATACGTTTTTGCTGAAGTATTACAAATTTTGGGTTTGTATAGGGAAACTGAAGAAATTTTTCACAAAAAAGCAATTTATTTGAAAAAAATATAAAAATTTGAGAGAAAAAGATTATCAGCAAAACAAAAAATATTATTTCATGCGTGCATGGTATTCCTCAAAAAATTCAATACACAACCCTGGAGAATCTGAACATGTTCTACAGTAATACATTGTATCCTTCCTCTGTTTATTTTTGAAACATTGTCTGCATTTTTTTCGTATTGTTCTTCCTTCATCAGATGCCCCAAACCACCCCAAACTTCGCAACATAGTGTCGACCGGTAGTTTGATAGCAACGCATTATACTCACACTTGGCATAGACGCATATGTGGCGTCCTCGGCTCTGCGCATGAGTAGCTTGAGGACGCCACATATGCGTCCTTGGTAACGAACGTGTTAACGGAGTTAAAACCCTTTCTTAGTGGTATAGTAGACATACCACAAATATAAAATTCATTCACGATTCTGCTTTGTGGTTAGTGATGCGTACCATCGATTTTTTCTTGTACATGCTCCCCTCTTCTATGGCGCAAGAATAAACCGTCTACTTGGTAACGAATGTTCTAGTGAATCCGTTCCTTTTGGGTTGTTGTTTTATCCTCTTTTTTTTTTATGCAACTTTTTCTAAATGCTGCCCGCAAAGGATTTTAAGTCCTGCACCGCTGACATTATATGGGTCTCATGCAACATCCCCATTGCTTTGTCGGTGTATTACCTACATAAGGTCGATTTTTCTAGCAAGTAGGATTAGGCCCTTGACTAGGTCGTGTAATGGCCTCCATAGTGAAGTCTGCATTGTGTGCTGGACAGTCAAATATGACATGTGAGGCAGTTTCGTCTGCCTCCCCACATTTCCTACAAACAGGCTTTTCTCGGAGAATCCCCATGTTGCTCAGGTCCTTTCTCAGGGTACAGTGTCCGGTTAATACGCCAGTTACTGCCCTGAGCTTACTCCTACTCGGTAGTAGGTAGTAGGACTGCTCCATTATTAACTTACTAAGACGCTGGCCCGAAGTTTCGTTCCAGTGCCGAGTGTGCTGTGCAAGGATACATTTTTCGATGACCCTTTCACAGGTCACCCCTACTCCCGGCTCTGGCCCGAAGGAGGGGATAGCTGAGCCCTCTCTAACGAGTGCGTCAGCTCTTTCATTCCTTTCAACCCCTGTGTGCCCCGACACCCACCTGAGCTCAACTCGGTTTCTGGCAGCCACGGTTTCCAGGTGCTGTCGGCATTCCAGCAGAAGCCTTGAGTGCTGCCTGACTGTCCGATATAATTAGTATATTTCTTATGGAATAATCTATACGAATATTCTCCACGACACATGTCGTGATGGCTACCACTTCAGCCTAGAATATAGTGGTGTATTGTCCAAGCGGCATCGAAATGCTCACATTGGGTGCAGCCCCATTCACTCCAGCTTCAGAGCGTCCGCCCATCACTGAACCGTCACGTCAGTGAACCATGTTAATACACTATGCGGTCTTCTTTCCCTGGCGTCATGAAAATTGATATCAAACTAAAGATTTCCTAAGCACTTGAAAGAATTGATAAATTGAACCTCAGATAAGATGTTAAATTTACAAAAAAACAAAGTTTCTATGATAATACAGATTTTGTACAGATTTCTGCTCATCAATTACAGATAAATGGCTTCGGCCATCTGGCAACACTGTTTGTGAGTTACTGCACTCCAGTCGCTCTCCATGTATGAGTGTAGCTGTCAGCATGAAGTAATTTGACCATAATGTAGATGCTTTCAACTTCGTAGACAAATGGGAGAAGTATACAACCATTACATTCTCAGATCGGGAGGTTGTAACGTTTTAAGCGTATTCATATTTTTCACTGGATTTATTCGGCAAAAAATTCCATATGAAATTTTCAGCAGCTTTTACCAACTCTGGTGATGTAAGGCACATCTGAACATCATCGTCACTGTCCTCTGGTATGGTATCGAATGTCACGGAAACGATTTCATAGGGAATTAGATTGTAATCGAAAATCGTTATTTATTCCAAGAAATCCTTAATTCATGATAATGTTGATTGCGATTTCAGAGAAAAAATAGTATGTGTACCTCATAGTAAAAACTCCAACAATTTACATTGTCGTCCGAGAGAGTATCGCTTGTACCCCTTGATACACAATGTAATATTCTTGAAATATTCTTTTAATCTATTAATGATAGGATTCCCATGAAATTCTGTATGGACTGAAAAGTCGATATCAAGTTTCAACAAGATCGGATCTGAAATAAAATGTCAAACGGGCGAAATGGTAGCGGCCTGGGAGCAGCGCACAAAAAAATGATAACTTGTGTTGTTTTCAAAACAATCTATACAATTTTCCTATACGGTTTTCATACCAATTCATATGCAAAATATTTGACCACGTGGCTTATTCTTCACAACAGGAACAAAACAATTATTGGCTGCCAAGTCAGGATTGTACAGCATATGACCCATGCATGATTTGGACCTTTAAATATTGAGTTTGAACCAATGTTTGAGTGCTCACGTGGTCATTTCCAAGAATGTTAATTAATCGTTGGTTGTTTCTTCTTCATAGGATGATTTTAGGCGCGCTGTTCTATGAACAGAGTGCCTATCAATTCGTCCAAATGTCTATGATTTTCGAATATTTGGCCGAGAATGGACTTAAACGATTAGTTTCGACTCGCTGATTAACGCATTGGGTTAGAGAGTTGAAATTCGGGGTAGGTTTGGAGTCCAAATGCGCCGGCTAAGTTAATGGGCAAAATCCACCGAGTTGTTTCAGAGTTATTGCCATTTTGTTTTCCCAATAACTCGAAAAATACTAATCTGATCGAATCAAAGCACGGTAATTAGTTGAAAAATAGGGACACGAAGACTTATGCAAAATTTTGTAACGATCGCATGACTGTAAAATAAAAAAATATATTAAAAAAATCTCAGAAACTATCCGTCAGATATAGCTGAAGTTCTACGAGAGCCTTCGAACCCTTATTTTACAGTCAAGTTCTAGCTTTGAACTCGATCGGATCTATATTGGTTAAGGTATTGCAGAAATATTCTAATATTCCAGCGATCGGGGTGAACTGGTCCATTGTATTTAGATTCGACCAAACAAGTTGTCAACAGTTTCTGATTATCGACTCTGAATTATTCCATGAAGTTAGAAACTTCATTTACATATCTGTCTTTCAAGAAGTTCATGTTCCTCTATGATCTTGACATTACACTTGTCCGAGACATAGATGCATAGAATACATACAGAATGTTATTCAATGCATCTTGTCTGACACCTATGGCCTGTGATAATCTGTCATTTTGTAAATAATGAAGTTCCATATCCATTTGAAAATACATTACCAATTCCAATCAATGTTATTTTCATTTCTATTGAAATAATTACTCCGAGAAAAGCTTTTTTAGAGTCGGATTCATATTTTTGGAAATATTGGCAAAATTAGCTAAGCTAACCAGCTTTGGTCGAGTTCAGTACATGGATAGGTGACCGCCCTGGCTATAAATTTGGACAGAGCGCCAAAACTTCTGTCCACGGGACTTTCCCACTTTTTTTGCGCGTACATGTTCTGGGGAACATCGCGTTATAGTTTTGCCCAAATGTCTGTAACTTTCGAATTTTTTGACGAAAATGGTCTCAAACGATTAAGTTCGACTCCCCAATGAAGAATTCGAGGTCAAATTTGATTCTGTCCGGCCGGCCGTTGCCACGATAACTTGAGAACGAAAAGAGCTAGCGACTTGAAATTTTCAGGGTAGGTGGCGCATCCCAATACGACGGACAAGTTCGTTAATGGGCATAATCGGCCCAGTGGTTTCCGAGTAATAATTTTGTTTTCAACCAATATAAATCCGATCGAATTGAAACTTGGTGGGTAGTTGTAGAATATGAACCTAAGCACGTTTGTGAAATTTTGTGCGAATCGTCTGGCTAGAAAATTTTAAAAAAAAATATTAAAAAATATTTTTGTTGTCACGATAACTTGAGAACGGAATGAAGTTTTCAGGTTAGGATGTGCACCAGAACGCGACATTTCAGTTTGTTTATGAGCATAATCGGCCAAACGGTTTCAGAGTTATAGCCATCTGAAATTTTCTGAAATTTGGTGGTTTTTTGTTCCTCATTAACTCGAAAAATACTGAACCGATTGAATTCAAACATGGTTATTAGTTGTAGAATGTCAACGCGAAAATGTTTGCAAAATATGGTGAGGATAGCATTTGTAGAAAATTTTCAATAAATTAGAAAATTTGAAAACATTGAAAATAAAAAAAAAATTCTATATATCAGTAACTATTCGTTTGAAATTGCTGAAATTTTGCAAGAGCCTTCATAACCTAATTCGAATTTACCATAGTAAATTCGAATTAAGAGTGTCCAATGCAGGAGAATGGACAACATAATTTACCATGGTAAATTCGATTAAGGGTGTCCAATACAGAAGAATGGACAATAGAACATACGCGCAAAAGCTTCTGACTTCACGTCAGTGCTTGAACCAATTTTTAATTCTACGGATTTCAAAGTGTAAACGGATTCACTGCACGACTCCTGAGGTTGAACAATTGAGAAAATAATAATCCAGAATGTTTTTCACGAACATCAAGCCCAGTGCAGGAAAAAGCGGCACGGAGAGATACATAAAGACTGAAAATAATATATATCAATACCTTCCAGGTGTATATGGTCAACTATAATAGCCCATATTTCGTATTCCTCGATGAGAATACCTTCTAATTATCTAAATCATTAATATCAGTAGCCGCCCGAACCATCGTCAGCAAGCAATATAATTACACATTCAATACGAGTAACTCTGCAGAGAGAAAAAGGGAATACACAATAGTGAGTCATTACTACTGAAAAGGCGTTGCTCAATTTAATTTACAATGGACTGACTACGCGTCTAAAATACATATAGTAAGCGTCAAAAGTATAGAATAATGGATTTATTTTATATCCCGTTTCAGAAATATCAAAATATGGTTCGATAGGGCAAAGTAATTTAATATTTAAAGAACATTTTCCCGTAATTCTTATTTTTCTTCCACTTTTCACAACCAAGCAGTGAGCCATCGATATTTGTTTTGAATTCAAAGCCGCTATTTTTTTCTTGACATGGATGGATCATAAAAAAAATCTGAGTTCAGTAATGAACATATAACAATGCCATTTGGGTCAATAATTATCGAGATATTAATTTTTTGAAAAATATGTGAAAATTTTTAAATAACGTCTTCATCAAATAAACGCTTTTTGTCGCTCTTCTTCCTCGAAACAGAGTGGCTATCAATTTGCCCAAATGTCTGTAATTTTCGAATTTTTTGATAAAAATTGTCTTAAACGATTTGGTTCGACTTACTGATCAAGAATCCGTGGTCAAAATCGATTCTGTCCGGCAAGCCGTACACACGATAACTCTCGAACGAAATGAACTAGAAAGTAGACATTTTGAGAGTAGGTTAGGGGGATAAATATCTCGGTCCAATTAGTTTTTCGGCAAAATCGGTCTGATGGTTACGAATAATAATTTTTTTTTTACATTGTAAATTTCGAATTCAATTTTTTTTAAGAAGCGGTTTCACCATAAGAACGCATTGATATCATTTTCAACTCTAACAAGCTAATACTTCCGGAGATATGATTTTTCAAAATTTCAATAATAAATTTATTATTATTAACTATTATAATATATGATCTGTGTTCATACATGTCATCTCATTTTCCTATGAGAGACATTTCAAAATTTATTTCTGGTTCGTTACTCATAATATAAAATACCCCTCCTGTTCTAGAAAACAAAGTATGACGAATGAAAAAATAACCTCAGCTATCGTAGAATTATCAGGATTATATGATATTTTACTTCTTGGTGATAATATAATGACCTTGGATAATCCATATGATGATGGAAATATATAATTTGATAATTTAAACTAATTGGGTTCAGAATATCTCCAGTAAAAACAAAACTGAAATATTCGCTAATTTTCAATTGATGTAATATAATTTTCAGAGTAGATTTGAGGAATATCTCGAATAAGTTATTGGGTAGAATCGGTCTGGTGGTTTCAGATTAATAATTTTTGGCACTCTTGTTTTTTTTAAATGACACTTTTTGAATTCAAGTTCTATCATAAGAATCCATTCATATCATTCCCAACTCTGAGAAACCAATACTTTCGAAGATATGATTTGTCAAAGTTTGAACAAGAGCGCCAAAGCTCCAGTCCACAGGGCTTTCCCACTTTTTGCGCTCTTGTTCCTCGGAACAGACTGCCTATCAATTTGCCCAAATCACTGTAATTTTAGAATTTTTGGCTGAAAATGGTCTTAAACGATATGGTTCGACTCACTGATCGAGAATCCATCGCCAAAACCGATTCTGTCCGGCCGGCCGTTCGACAAGATTGAACAAGAGCGCCAAAGCTCCTTTCCACAGGGCTTTCCCACTTTTTTGATTATTATTCGAAATTTCAATAATTTTTCTCAATAATTCTGTATGATTTCATAGAACACTCTAAATATAATTTGCCGAAGCATGTAAATCCAACATGAGGTGATTCATATACCTACGTTTCGAATTTAATTACGAAAATTCTTGAAAACTTACGCACAGAAGTCAAATTGAAAAAGGGGGAAAGCCCTGTCGACAGGAGCTTTGGCGCTCTTGTTCAAACTTGACAAATCATAACTCCGGTAGTATTGGTTTTTCAGATTTGAGAATGATATCAATGGATTCTTATTTAATTTATTTTACTCCATGATGCAGTTCTATTATAAAAATCCATTGAAATAATTACCAACTCTGAGAAACCAATACTTTCGGAGATATGATTTGTCAAAGTTTGAACAAGAGCACCAAAGCTCCTGTCCACAGGGCTTTCCCAATTTTTTATTACAAAAACGTTGCCATTATTGATACTGATGAGACTAATAAAAAATATTTTAGTTCATCTGGATGTCTTGTGTGTTCCTAGTTCCTACTCGCCTACAGTAAATATTGCAACTCGTTGGAACTGGTAGTATTATCTGAATATAATTCGAATTATGTAGTTTGTTAATTTCTATTTTCCTACTGTCAAAAACTGAACTAGAAATGGTTCGCCGTTTATTGGCATCAGACAGAATAGATATTTTGATTATTAGGGATTGTGCATCCATCAAGAAGTGTGTGATTATTTGAATGAAATTGGTTCAAGCCTGTGGAAAGGAGCTTTCTGGCGCTCTTGTCCGAACAGACAAATTATATCTCCGAAAGTATTGGTTTCTCAGAGTTGGGAATTATATCAATGGATTCTTATAAAAGAACTTCATCTTAGCAGAAATTGAATTCAAACATCAAGAAGAATTTAAATTCAACAAGAGTGCCAAAAATTATCAATCCAAAACCAATAGACAAATTCTACCCAACAACGAACTCATCCGAGATATTCATTCCTCAATTCTATGATGAACGATAATATATATCTTTCCTCAAATCCCCTCCAATACTCCAATACACCAATATTCCAGTTTTGTTTTTACTGGACATATTCTGAACACAATATTATTAACTTGCCATTACCATCATCATATGGATTGACCATCGGCATGAAAATATCAACCAACAAATAGTATGATACCATATTATAATTCTCATAATTCTAAGATTGCTGAAATGAATTAGACAATGTCATGTCTCAGGAAAATAAGTTCACATTATAACAATTCATACATAGAATAATTATATCATTCTGTGAAAACGTAGAAATACGATTTATTATTGAAATTTTGAAAAAACATATCTCCGAAAGTATTAGCTTGTTAGAGTTAAAATGATATCAATGGATTCTTATGGTAAAACGGCTTATTGAAAAAAATTTAATTTGGAATTTATTATGTAAAAAAGAATTTTTTTTGTTACTCCGAAACCATCTGCCCGATTTTTCCCAATAACGAACTTAGACGAGATATTTAACTCCCAAACCTACTCTGAAAATTTCAACTGTCTAGCTCATTCCGTTCGAGAGTTATAGTGTCTACGGCCGGCCGGCCGGACAGAATTAATTTCGACCACGGATTCTTGATCAGTGTGTCGAATCAAATCGTTTAAGACCTTTTCATCGAAAAATTCGAAAATTACAGACATTTCCTAATAATCCTAATGCTGAACCTGCAACTCAAGGTGCTGTTAGCAAAATAATCAAGAGGTATGAGTTCGGATATGTGAAGGACCATCCAAAAAGCGGTCGATCGGCAATTCCAGGGGAGGCAGAATTAAAGATTTTATTATAGTTGGAGCAATATCCTCTTTTCTTCCCTATAACTATAGCGGCAATTGTTGTTATATCGCAAAAATCAGTTTTGAGAAAATTGAAATTCAAGATTAATTTAGTGCAGAAAATGAATGGTGATGATTCTGACCGCAGAACTCAGTTTTGCGAACAAATGATGGACCTTTTCAATGAAGATGAGGGGTTTTCAGCTAGAATTTTATTTAGTGAGGAAGCAACATTTCATTTAAATTAAGAGCAGACTGCAAACTTTTTATCGGCCAATAGTTTGATCGGGTTGTTGATAAGCATGAACATGTTTGAAAGTGCGCACATTAGACCGATTACAAAACGCTTAAAGCTCGACCCGATAAACTATCGGCAGATAAAAAAGTCAGCAGTCTGCGGGGGCTCTAAATGGATCTGTCAACAGACCCAACTGTCCCTATTGGTCAGATCACAATACAATCTGGATGATGGAGGCACATACACAATTTCCTGAAAAAGTTAATGTGTTAATGTATTGGCTGGAACTGTTAGAAACCGGGTTATAGATCCTGTATTTATTGAAGGATCGTTAACAGGTCCAAAATATTTGGATTATTACGGAATGCCCTGATTCCGGCGTTTGCAGTTCTTTTTCCGAACGATGCAGATTCAGATCTCTCAAATGAAAGGCTATGGTTTCAAATTTAAAAAATGGGTTCAAGCCCTGTGGACAGGAGCTTTCTGGCGCTCTAGTTCAAACAGACAAATTATATCTCCAAAAATATTGGTTTCTCAGAGTTGAGAATTATATCAATGTATTCTTATGATAGAACTTCATCATAAAGGAAATTCAATTCAAATAATAGTTTATTTATCAAGATTAAATGAGCAATCTGAGAATGAGAACTGCACCATGGAAGAAACCAAATTAAAATAGCTGAAATGAATTTGACTCTCTCTTATAGAACAGGATCAAATGTACGAGTATGAACACAGATCATATAATAAAGCTTAGATAGAATAATTATAGCATTCTGTGAAAACATAGAAGTACGATTTATTATTGAAATTTAGAAAAATCATATCTCCGAAAGTATTAGCTTGTTGAAGTTGAAAATGATATCGATGGATTTTAATGGTGAAACTGCATCTTACATAAAAATTGAATTTGAAATTTGTTCCTTAAAAAAAATTTTTTTTTTCGTTACTCCGAAACCATCTGGCCTATTTTGCCCAATAACGAACTTAACCGAGATATTCATCTCTCCCTAACCTACTCTGAAAATTTCAACTGCCTAGCTCATTCCGTTCGAGAGTTATTGTAGAAAATTTTTTTTAAAATTTTGAAATTTTTTTTTTTTTACACTTTGCGGTAATCTGTTCAATAAAAAACTTCACATGCGTATAAAGGTCATGATTCTACAATTTTATGCTAAATTTCAGATAGATCGAGTGATCGGTTTCGGAAATATTCATAAAAAATGTGTTTTCTAAAATCAGCCATAACTCCGAAACCGCTTGATGGATTTCGCCCATTAACGAACTTGTCCGAGATATTTGCGCTCCAAACCCACCTTGCAAATTTCAATCCTCCAAATCCTTTCGTTCGAGAGTTATCGTGCCTACGGCCGGCCGGACAGAATCGATTTCGACCTCGGATTCTTGATCAGTGAGTCGAACCAAATCGTTTGAGACCATTTTCAGCCAAAAATTCGAAAATTACAGACATTTGGGCAAATTGATAAGCACTCAGTTCCGACATTCCGAGGAACTAGAGCGCCAAAAAGAGAAGCTACTGACTTAACATCAGAGCTTTTCTTGGATTTGTACACTCATCAATTACAAAATAATTGTAACATTTATAGGCTCTGAGATTCACATAGATGTAGTGTACTTTATATGCTAATAATATCACGGTTCAAGCTCATGCATGAATATTTCTTGCACGAGTTAAATATTTAACTGTTGAGGCGATAAATATCTAAATGCTCAACTCTGTATGACGGTATGCATGACAGGATGTGGCATACATCCATATGGTTTGATCTAAACTAATCTTTTTATGTGGTCGTATACTTTTAAGATCAATTTTAGCGAGTCGTTATTTATAACGTGCATTCAAAAAAATTCGTGGTCAAGTAAGCTATGGAATTTTGAACGTCAATATTCTGCGTCTGAACGTAGTTCAGACATTGCAAGTTTTAAAATTCCATAGCCTACTTGACCACGAATTTTTTTGAACGCACGTTACTTGTATCTCACCTGTGGTATACAATAATGGCATTAAAAGGCTGAACAAGGATATAACACAAGGATCAGAAAGTTTCCGAACTATGTGGGAAAAACATAATATTTTCGAAAAAATTCAATATAAATTCCATCTGAAGCGATACAAACGGTCCAACAGAAGGGCGGCAATTTGACCATCGTAGTCATTGACTTGTGACATGGTGCATTGTTTTGCTGGAACATTGGTGTTATCTTTGCGATGTGGGGTCGATTTTTCTTTTTACTTTAGATATAATCTATTCATCTTTATCTTTAAATAAGTCAAAAACAATTCAATGAATATGGAAAAAACGAATAAAATATGATAATTCAATTGCAAAACACAATGTTTTGCCCTACATCAGCTGATTTCTATCATTGCATCTCACTCTTATGTTGGAGTCAATGCCTCTCTCTCTCTATGCTCTTCTTCTACTTATTATTGGATCATTGCTATGAAGTTCGAAGTTCGATAATCGAGTATTAAGGCGAAAATTTATGAGACGATTTTGTCGCCAAAAACCAACGATTTTGTCGTCCAAAATTTCGACGATTTTTTCGTTCAAAACCAGCGACTGTCGTTCGAAATTTCCCTTCCCCTATATTTCATGGAGCGACAAAATCGCACGACAGATTATTTTGAACTGACAGAAACATAACCTAATTGAATTTAAATATTTACAACTACATAAATACATATTTAGGTACAAAATGAGTTCCGGAAGTACTACAGTTATCTCTAATAATTATATAAATGTATTAAATCGCAAAAGAAAAACAAATGGGAACTTCCAAGACGATGCAATTTCTGGAGTACATATAGGAGCTTCAACTCCTAATTCTAGAATCCTTGTAGAAGGAGAAGACTTAAGGCTGGTTTATGCTGGCTGGTAACTTTAACTTATTCCCTAACTTAAAAATTGAAACATAGATTTCTAACGCTATGGTTGATACTGAAACTGAATAATCCGTTTAATTATTATTAATAATAATAATTTATTAGTTAACGGATTATTTAGTCTGATTATAAAGCATAACACTAAAAATAAATGTCTATATATATTATATATATATGATTAAGTTAAAGTTACCAGCCAGCATAAACCAGCCTTAAGAGGTTCTAAATGTAGATCATGTATGACAATACAAATTGTGGTCCCATTTTTATAGACATTTGTTCCTTATGTTTACAAAGTAGTGCCCTTAATTCAGAATCACATAAAATTGATGGCCCATATTAATGTGGAGAATGGTAAACTTAAAAAAAAAGTATGGTATATTCTTGTAAAGACGCAGCATGGAGCAGGTGTAAACATATTACTGATGTTTTAATTCAAGTTCAGGTGCATGCTGTTCTAATTAATTTATGAGGATACATATAGTGTCTAATTGATCCAGATAAAGCTGTGGTATAACAGTTATCCATAATTAAAATGATTTTTTCAAGATATGATACATATTTATTATGTGAAAATAATTATTAACAAAAAGTGTAATGTTTGAGGTATAATAAAGTTGCTTTTTTATTGTTTTGTTTCCAAGAGTTTTGATGACCATCTCTTATATTCAATTGAAAATATCAAAATTGTTTATGCCTGTGAAACTTTTCAAAGCACTGTCACTGTTCAAGATATCACTCTTTGTAGATAACCCGAATATATCAATGGCACAAGTGTTAGGTGGTCTGGTAACAATGTACACAACCAAGTATACTACTAAAATTATTATTGCTGTTCAACTAACTCAAGGGTGCTTGGGTGATACTTATTTCTTCTTCTGAATGAGGTTTTTCAGCACAGCAAGTCATCGATACATCCTTCCTCAGTTCTCGTTCGAGGTACCTCCTTGTACTCTGTTTGAAGATGATGTAGTTCCAAGTTGAGTACTCTTCGGTCTATTAGTTAGTGTGGATTCATGCAGCCCAAATTAAGGAGTATCGAGTAACAATTAACAATTACAAATAGTGAGTAAAAGTTGAACTTCATATATCTGAATGAGAGTGTTCATGCAGCCAAGTAACAATTATCAATTAACAAATAACAAGTAGGAGTTCGCCAACTTTTAACTTTCTACTTTAATTGAACGAGATTTCGTACTTGTACGCAACTCGTGCGCAGCTCAACGCAGATTAGACAGTCCATGATGTAAATATAACCTTACTCTGTAAAATATTCAATTTATTTGGTGTGTATTTATGTATGTTCATGGGAAAATTGAATTTTAAACACTTGTTTTCAAATATAGGGGGAACAGAGGTTATTTTGAAAAAATAATACCTCCGGAGTTTGACTTGTGGGTTTTTATTTCTTAATTGTTAATTTGAGTGCATGAATGCTGCATTTTTGCACGTGGTAATTCATAATTGTTATTTGATACTTTATACTTGATAATTGTTATTTGATGCTGCATGAATCCACACTTATCTTCCTAACGCAGTTTCAATAATTATATTTATATTTGGTTTTCCGGAGGTAAGAATTGAATACACAAACCTATACTAGTAAATTTCACAGGAAGTTGGACAGAATAAAACCAGTACAGAATAAAACCTATACATTTTGGCATTTTTTTCGCCCATGAATTGCATTTGGGCACACAACAATAGTAATTTCTGGTCGAAGACATATATTCTTTTTTTGAACTTGAGCATTACAATTTGTTTTTTATCTAACAATAAAGCATGTGTATGAAAAAAGTGTTAGCAGAGGTTAGTGTAATATTTCAGCATATTTTGTTAACAATTTCAATTTTCATAAATCACAACACTAACGGGGAGATAGGGTTTTTTTGCTGAGGTTTTTTCCCTAAGCTCTAGTATCATATATCAAATTATATGGTCGAAGACATATTAGATAGGATTATATTATCTACTTTTATTTGAATTTGTCCAATAGAGATGAATGGACAATAGAATATGAGCGCAAAAGCTCCTTACTTCACGTCAGTGCTTGAACCAATTTTTGCGGCTGTCACTGCTGTCAGAGGTATTTCATCAGTTGTCGTTGGAATGCTGGATTAATCCAGCGACATGGACGACGTCGTCCAAAACGGTCCAAATGACAGTATACTCATTTGGATTTTGGACGACAAAATCGTTGGTTTTTGGCGACAAAATCGTCTCATGAATTTTCGCCTTTAGTGTTCTGCGCTGTGATTTATATTGAGTTGAGGTTGGCATTGGAATTAATTTTCAAGTATCATTGAAGATATATAGGATATTTAAGGATTTTTCTCAATAGAAGATCATGAAATTGTGTATATTATTATAGTGGAAACAATTTGGCAATGTATGTAGTATCGAATGTATAGCATAGGTATCAAGTTAAAGTTCACTGTTTTAATATTCACGAATTGAAGACATTTTTTGCTGGAAATGTTGCATGAAGGGCCAAATCCTATTAATTAAGTGAGTAAATTATAATATAATTATATAAGTTTTCTCAAATAAATTCAGTGAATTTCAAGCATCAGATGTTACAGATTTGGTCAATATACAATACGAGTTACATTAAAAGTAATCTGTGCTCTACGTACACAGAAAATTCAGGGGAGTATCAGCCCATTGTAAAGTCTTCAAACGCTTATAACTTTTTACCTGGGTCGAATCTGGAAAAAGTGTTTTATTTGACCAGAGGAATATCTGGTTAAAATGAATGAGACTGACCCTGTATTATTGGCTCCAAATTCGCAAAATACAGACTTCCAGTATATTGGTCTATATGAGATAAGATCAGGTAGATATGTGTGTAATGATTAATGCCTAATGGAAGATCATCGTCTTCTACACCTGTATTGGACCAAGGGCTTCAAAGATTTGTTTAGATTCGACGAATCTAAGAAACCAATTCGTGGAATGACGTCAGGCATAATCTGGTTTGGAACCGGTCCAGATAACAAATCGCGAAATATTTGTTTTCGTGGTGATTCAGATAGATGAAGGAATCCTTAGGTAGAGTACCTATACAGGAAGCTTCGATTTATATTCAAATGGTAACTCGAAGGTCCTTGAACATCGAAACAGTTTACTGGTTCTGTTGGCGCCGCTTCTTCACGACTAAATGGTGTATTCAGTAGAATTAATCAAGCATTTTAATTATATTATTATTTTTTCTTGATGAGAATATATACAGGCGTTTTTAAAGGTTCCAATATAACGATAAATAGCGAGGTTCACCGGCTGCTGTGAAATCATTTGAATGCTGATTTCATTCTGCCGTGTATTGAAGGATTCAAGTGGGTTCATCGACTCGTTGCTATTTTTGGCCTTATGTTATCACAAGCGCCACCCAGTTGTTTCAGTAAAACCACTGTAACTTATTAAACGGACGTCAGATTGTCATAAAATTTTGACAGCTACCTTATGAAAGTTAGTACTTATTAAAGAAAACATTAATTCTGTATTTGTTGCATCATCTGTGTGTCAGAGTGGGAACTCATCAACCGATGTAATAGAAACATTATCACTTGACTAGGGTGACTAGGCTGGTAAGCAAATTGTATTTCTAATTTTTGGCGCACTTGTTCCTCAGAACGGAGTGCTTATCAATTTGCCCAAATGTCTGTAATCTTCGAATTTTTGGCTGAAAATGGTCTCTTAAACGATTTGGTTCGACTCACTGATCAAGAATACGTGGTCGAAATCGATGCTGTCTGGCCGTCCGTTAACACGATAACTCTCGAACGGAATGAGTTAGACAGTTGAAATTCTCAGAATGGGTTTGGGAGATAAATATCTCGGCTAAGTTCGTTATTGGGCAAAATCTGTCAGATGATTTCGGAGTAACAAAAAAAATCTTTTTTACATTACAAATTTCAAAATGAGTTTTTCTCAAGATGCAGTTTCACCATAGGAATCCATTGATGTTATTTTTAACTCTAACAAGCTAATACTTTCGGAGATATGAGTTTTCAAAATTTTAATAATAAATCGTACCTCTGTTTTTACCGAGGGGTTAATTTCCTGGGAAATATGTGTACACTGATGTGGGAAGTCATTGGGAATTCATGGGAAATCACGGGAATTCATGGGAATTCATTGGGAATTCATGGGAAATCATGGGAAGTCATGGGAATTCATGGGAAGTCATGGGAATTCATGGGAAGTCATGGGAATTCATGGGAAGTCATGGGAATTCATAGGAAATCACCAGAAATAGTTGTGAAATTATGTAAATTCCAACTGAGAAAACATGTTTTTGGCGCTCTTGTTCCTCGGAGAGTGCTTGTCAATTTGCCCAAATGTCCCAAATTCGCTGAAAATGGTCTTAAACGATTTGGTTCGACTCACTGATCAACAGTTTATGGTCAAAATTGATTATGTCCGGCCGGCCGTCCGGTCGTCCATCCGGCCGTTAACACGATAACTCTCGAAACGAATGAGCTAGACAGTTGAAATTTTCAGAGTAGGTTAAGGAGATAAATATCTCGGTTGAGTTCGTTATTGGGCAAAATCGGCCAGGTGGTTTCGGAGTAACAAAAAAATATTTTTTTTTACATTACAAATTTTGAATTCAACTTAATCAAGATGCAGTTATACCATCAGAATCCATTGATGTCATTCTCAATTCTAACAAACTAATCCTTTCGGAGATCTGGTTGTTCAAAATGTCAATAATTATTCTCAATTCTATATGATTTCATAGAGTACTCTAATTATAATTTCCTAACGTATATAAATCCAACATGAGATGAGTCATAGACCTTCGTTTTGAATTTAATTACGAAAATTCTTGAGAATTGACGAACAGAAGCCAAATTGAAAAAGTGGGAAAGTCCTGTGGACTTTGGCAAATTTGGTTCAAACTTTGATAAATTATAAATCCGGAAGTTTTGGTTTCTCCGAGTTGGGAATGATATCAATGGATTCTTATTTGATTTATTTTATTTCATGAAGCAGTCCTATCATAAGATTCCATTGATATCATTCCCAACTCTAAGAAACCAATACTTTCGGAGATATGATTTCTCAAAGTTTGAACAAGAGCGCCAAAGCTCCTGTCCACAGGGCTTTCCCAAATTTTTTTATAAGTGAGAAAGACAAAAATATTATCAACAAAAAGTACAAACTACTTAAGAAACAGGAAACTTTGTGATATATTTTTGAGTATTTTTACGATAACATTTTATAATAAGATAATTTTGGCAATATTGGCCCTTAAGATGGTCTACAATTTGTTGAATAACAGGATTGACTGCCCAGCATTGTTGGAGAGGTTACCAATTTTGCTCCGCGGCTAGAAAGTAGGAATAATTATTTATTTTACTTGAACTTTGGTAGGACTAATTTGAACCTACAATCACCGATTAATTTTATGTGTAGTATTTATAACACTGTAGCTGATAAATGTGATTTAACTGTAGATTCTATAGGCAAAGTGGTTCAATTATATGTTAGTTCTATTGAATAGATGTATCAATTGGTTGACTTATTTTGGCTGATATTGGCTTTTTTTTTTGTTTACTATTTTTCATTCACCATTTTTCCAGATTCGGCTCAGGTAAAAAGATACAGGCTGTTGAAATTTCGAAAAAAAATCAGTTTTTATTTTGTAGCTTTGACAGCCTTTTTTCGAATAAAATGAATATTGGTGTAAAGTTTCCTATAACTATGAGACATATTTTCCAAATATTAGTTATTTTCTACTTCTACTGGTTTTCTAATTATGGACTCGTGGATTCATAAAACTAAACGAAATTAGCATAAAGAATGCAGATGAAGTTTTTCTTGGGTAATTTCAAGAATATTCCATCGTTTAGAACATTACATTATTCTTCATCATTTCTCCTTAAACGCACCGTTTTCGATATATTCTTCATTGAATGTTTTAAAATGGAAAACTCCAGAAATTTCACTACTTTTATGGATCCGTCCCTGAGCGTTGGAATCCCGAATCAAGCTGTAAACCACGTTACCATGCCTTTTTCTCGTCCGCCAACAATGTCATAGATAATAATTTATATGCAGGAGTGTATTAGCACATTGTGAAATCTTTAAACGCTTGTAACTTTTTACCTGAGCCAAATCTGGAAGAATTGTGAATGAAAAAACTGTTTTATTTGATGAGAGGAATCTTTGGTTAAAATTAATGCAGTGGTCAAAGACTCACCCTGTATAACGACTCACAACAGACGTTGTCATTCCCAAACATTTGCATTTTGGCTATTAAGGGGGTTCCGAGGTCCAGCACAGGCATTTTCATTATTATAATGTAATTAAACCCACATATGAGTGAAATGAATTGACCCAAGTCTTATATTTCAATCTTAATGCCTTTTAATTGTGCGATATGCTGTTGCTCAAATCAGATCAAAATTAGTCAAATTTCTCGTTATCTAGTGCCGTTCATTTCTCGTGTAATCGTCAAACGATATTCTGTTATAATATGCGAAATAGTTTGGAATGAGTCGAGGTATAAGTCATAAAGGAACCCTATCAGGCCCAATCTTCACCACCTGGAGAGACACTAAAACACACACACGCACACACAAAATTTCATAAAAATTGGTCAGGACGTTTTTCAGTTTTTACATAGTGATTGGAGTGCCACCTACTGGGACAAATTGTGAATAAAAACCACCTTGAGACCTACTCCCACGAACAAAATTTCAATAAGATCTGTTGAGCCGAGTTCTTCTAATCCGATTGCAGCGCCACCTACCTGGTCCAATTGTGAATTGGAACCATTCTGAGACTCACATACACAAAATTTCATAAAAATAGATCAATCCGTTTTCGAGTTCCTATAAACTAATCGCAGCGCCACCTACCTTGCCGAATTGTGAATCTGAACCATCCTGATAACGAGGGGTTAATTTCCTGGGAACTATGTGTATTGTGTACACTGCTGTGGGGGAAGTCATGGAAAATCGCGGGAAGTCATGGGAAGTCATTGGGAATTCCCGGGAATTCATGGGAATTCATGGGAATTCATTGGGAATTCATGGGAATTCATGGGAATTCATGGGAATTCATTGGGAATTCATGGGAATTCCCGGGAATTCATTGGGAAATCATAGGAAATTTCGAAATGGGAAGTCATGTGTACACTTTGTTTCCTTGAAATTAACCCCTCGGTTTTTACAGATTGCGATAATTATTCTATCTATGAATTATTATAATATGATCTGCGTTGATACATGTCAACTTATTTTCCTGAGATATGATATGTCAAATTTTGTTATTTAATGCCCATGGTTAACCCATATGATGATGGGAATGGTAATGGTGAGTTCAGAATATCTCCAGTAAAAACAAAACTGAAATATTGGCTAAAGTTTCTATTGAAATAATATAATTTTCAGAGTGGATTCGAGGGAAAGATTAAACGTTCATAATAGAATTGAGGAACGAAAATCTCGGATGAGTTCGTTGTTGGGTAGAATTGGTCTTTTGGTTTTGGACTAATAATTTTCGGCAGTCTTGTTGAATTTAAATTCTTTCATGATGTTTGAATTTACTTTCTGCTATTATGAAGTTCTTTCATAAGAATCCATTGATATAATTCCCAACTCTTACCAATACTTTCGAAGATATGATTTGTCAAAGTTTGAACAAGAGCGCCAAAGCTCCTGTCCACAGAGCTTGAACCAATTTTTTTATCGTTCAAGAGGCGATTCAGAATAAGCACTACAAAATTCCATTGTTGGAAAACGATCTTGATAATGGATCCAATTTTCTAATAAAATTGTCTTCCAGACTTTGCTCATAATTGGTTTCTTCATTAATTTAGCGTCATTTCGAGAAATTCACATTTTCTTCTCGGTTTTTCCTCAAACATTTGCCAATTCCACAACAAAAACGGACTTATTTATTGATATTCAACAGATTCTTCAATAAATTTAAAAAAAATTTGGGAAAGCCCTGTGGGCAGGAGCTTTGGCGCTCTTGTTCAAACTTTGACAAAGTATATCTCCGAAAGTATTGTTTTCTCACAGTTGGGAATGATTTCAATGGCATCTTGTGATACAACTGCATCATAAAATAAATAAGAATCCATTGATATCATTCCCAACTTGAAGAACCAATACTTTCGGAGTTATGATTCGTCAAAGTTTGAACAAGAGTGCCAAAGACGAGGACAAAGCTCCTGTCCACAGGGCTTTCCCACTTTTTCAAATTGGCTTCAGTGCGTCAATTCTCAAGAATTTTCGTAATTAAATTCAAAACGTCGGTCTATGACGCATCACATGCTGGCTTTATACATCAGGAACGCTCGGGAATTGTTGATTTTTTAACAACGGTATCGCCATTTTTCATTATTATTTTTGAAAGCACTGAACAGCGTTCATGGCCATTGAGAAGATACTGTCTGAGCTCTGCGGGACTCGTTCTCGATTAATGTCGAGTGAATGGTGGCATATGATTTCACGCTTCAAATATTCACTGGTGGGGAGAGGCTGATTTCCATGTTTCGTCTCATAGGTGGCGTGGGCGATTATAATGATCGACCAAGTCGGCTCTGAGAGGCTTAACCTGGGTCAGTTTAGTTGAATTTGTTGAGGAAGCTCAGAGTACTGATGAAGGCCAAGCAGCCAGAAACGCGTCTGCTCTTGCTTTCTCGGCAGATCAATGAACCCCCTGGGGTCTATTTGATTTGTGAAATATATGCATAAGTATATTTATTATACGAAGCCATTCATGAAGGACCCGATTAGCAGGAACGCTCTGGAATTGTTGATCAGGAAATTATAATTAGAGTATTCTATGAAATCATATAGAATTGAGAATAATTATTGAAATTTTGAAAAATCATATCTCCGAAAGTATTAGTTTGTTAGAGTTGAGAATGACATCAATGGATTTTTATGATGAAACTGAATCCTAAAAAAAATTAGTTAAAAATTTGTAACTTAAATTTTTTTTTTGTTACTGCGAAACCGCATGGCTGATTTTGCCCAATAACGAACTAAACCGAGATATTTATCTCGTAAACCAACTGTCTAGCTCATGCCGTTCGAGAGTCATCGTGTTAACGGCCGGACGGACGGCCGGACAGAATCGATTGTGACCATAGATTCTTGATTAGTGAGTCGAACCAAATCATTTAAGACCATTTTCAGCCAAAAATTCGAAAAAATTACAGATATTTGGGCAAATTGATGAGCATTCTGTTCCGAGGAACGAGAGCGCCAAAAAACAGATAATGAAGAAAAACAGAAGAGAACTACAAATCAAGCATTTAGCGATAACTCTAGTGAACTCCAGTGAGTTCTTATAGTCCCTATGTATTTTGCTCACCTTCTGGGTCCAGCAACCTGGTGACGCCGTATTCTTTCTCGACGACGTAGAAGGCGGTTTCCATGCGTTCTCTGGCCCTCTGGTTCTTGACAGTTCTCCAGTCGATGAGGTCCGGTCTGTTCCTGTGAATGATGGCGCTGAAGGCCAGTCCATCTCGCCAAGATTTGGAGAAATCACTTATGTGTACGCCTGGGTATTTGTGAACGGTCCGTTTAGCCCACCTGAGTAGATAGTCTTTCGCTGAAACGTTAGGCTCTTGACCGACAACAATGTCTGATATCTGTAAAAAAAAAATATGAAATGATTATGAACATCTTTACTTGAATCCATGTCATACACTCTGACAGTGAAGCTGCTATTAAAGCTCTGAGCTCCCATGTTATCGAATCCAAGCTAATATGGGAGTGCCGAAGAAAACTCAATGCAGTAGGCAAGAACAACAGGGTCTCCATGGTCTGGGTTCCTGATCACGCGGGAATCATTAGGAGGAAATGAGGAGGCCAACACACTTGCCAAGAAAGGAGCACAAACCCCCTTTATTGGACCGGAACCTTATTGTGGGGTTGGTAGACACACCTACAAAAGTGAATTCCGGACGAAAGAAGAAACTGAGAGTGGTACTTTCTGGAGAAATTCCTCCGGAACTTTGATACTGTCAGATCCAAGAAATACTTGGACCTCAGTAAGAACAAGCTGCACCTCCTCACTGGCTTCCTCACAGGTCACTGCAGCCTCAGGAAGCATATGATGAGATAAGGGCTAGCAGAAACAGACGAGTGCAGATTCTGTTGGGAGGAGGATGAAACTCCTGATCAGCTGACAACGGAATGCCTCGCCATCTCAAACCAACGCAAGGAATGCTTTGGGCAAGAAATCTGCAGCATCGAAGACGTAGCCTCCTTGAAGCCATCCCAGATACTGGAGTTCATCAGAACTCTAGAACTGGAAGGCGAGCTGTAGATGGTAATGACATCGACAGCTCTGAAGGAGGGGGGGTCACAATATACCTTAAGGTCGCAGTGCAACGTTACCCCCTAGAACAATATACAATATATACATGTCATTAATTGCAATTTGAGGTTCAAAGATCAGTTCTATATACAAGGTTTCAACACAAATGCTTTGGAAAAAACCCTCTTCATTGAAGGATTGAGAACATATAATGATCTACCCCTGTCAGTCAAGAAGTCAGAAAATGTCAATATTTTTAAAAAAAGATTAAGAAAAATGTATTTTAATGTATAGATTATATTGTTTATGTCAAATGTAAGATTAAAAAAAAGTTCCATTCTATTCTATACACGAAATATATGGAGACATGATACTTCACATGTTCCCAGAGGAAATAATCTAATGACACCAAATCGCATAAACGAGGGGGTCAGTTAAAAGCCACATTTCTTGAAATGAATAGTTCGTCTACAGTTTCTTTGAGTAAATTAATTATATCACGCCCTGCGTGGCATGTGGTACCATCCTGCTGAAACCACATATATACAACATTGCTGCATTCCAATCAAGGAAGGAAGCAGATGATATCTCGTGTGTCTTAATCGCTTTTGGTGTTCGTACATAACGATTTCTTTTAGGATATGCAGTATCGTTCAGTTAGCGTGAACGTATTTTGAAAACGATCCATAGTTACTCAACATTGATAGTTCTAATGTTATAAGCCTTATAGAATGCCTGATGAGTTTCTTGAATTGATCCATGTTTTCCAAACTGATGTAATTTTCGATTTTTTGGTCGGAAATGATCTCAAACGATTAGGTTCGACTTACTGATAAAGAATTCAAGGTCAAATTCGATTCTTTCTGGCCATCCGTTGCCACGATAACTTTCGAACGGAAAGAGACGTTTAACTTCGACTCACTGATGAAGAATCCGAGATGAAACTCAATTCTCTCCGTTCATCCGTCTATATCGTTGGAAATATTGGGATAATATGGATCACCACCCTGGCTTTGAATTTAGGATCGAAATATAACGTTTTTTCAGCTTTTATAATATATGAATACATTTCATACATTGGAATTGAAATACGAAAAAACTTACGCCCCAAGTAACTCCAGGATACGATATTCACGAAATTCCGCGAAAATTAGTCGGCATTATATTAGTAACTTGGAATTTGGAAGTAGAGTTAGGTTTTGAAGACTCTCGCAAAATTTCAGCGATGTCGAACAAATAGTTTCTGATGCCTATTAACAAACCCAAATGTCACATTCGGATGCACAACCTAACCTAAATTGGAGTTCTCTTTCCGTTCTCAGGTTATCGTAACATAAATAATATATTTCAATAATTTTGTTTTGATTTTGTAGTAATGCGATACTCACAAAATTTCACAAACGTCTTTAGATTGGTATTCTACAACTACTCAACAAGTTTCAATTCGATCGGATTTGTAATGATTGAAAACAAAATTATTACTCGGAAACCATAAGACCAAGTATACCCATTAACGAACTAGTTCGTCGTATTGGAACTACCCTGAAAATTTCAAGTCGCTATCTCTTTCCGTTCTCAAGTTATCGTGGCAAAAGACGACCGGCCGAACAGAATCAAATTTGACCTCTATTTCTTCATCAGGGTATCGAACCCAATCGTTTGAGATCATTTTCGGCAAAAAATTCGAAAATTTAAGACATTTGGGCAAAATGATAACACGATGTTACCCAGAACATGCGTTCGGATGCGCAACCTACCTTGAAAATTGACCTAAAAGTCGCTATTTCTTTCCGTTCTCAAGTTATCGTTAGGTACATAATATTTATTCATAATTTTTTTGAATTTTCTAGTGATCCTTTTTTTTATTTATTGCGTCTTTATGTTGGTATTCCACAATTACTTACCAAGTTTCAATTCGATTGGAACTATATTTTTTAAGTTATCGAGAAAATAATATTCCAGATGGGTATAACTCCGAAAAGGATATGCCGATTATGCCCAACAAAAAACTAAACTGTTCCATTTGAATGTGCAACCTACCTATTGAACCTCCTGTACCTATTGGACACTTTTAATCGAATTTACCATGATGCAGATGCTCCCGACTTCACGTCAGTGTTTGAACCAATTACGAAAAAAAAATTCGTTCAAGCATTGACGTGAAGTCAGGAGCTTTTGCACCATGGTAAATTCGATTAAGAGTGTCCAATAGGTACAGGAGAATGGACCATAGATCATACGCGCAAAAGCTCCTGACTTCACGTCATTGCTTGAACCCATTTTTTTTTCGTAATTAGTTCAAACACTGATGTGAAGTCAGGAGCTTTTGCGCGTATGTTCTATGGTCCATTCTCCTGTACCTATTGGACACTCTTATCGAATTTACCATGGTGCAAAAGCTCCTGACTTCATGTCAGTGCTTGAACCATGGTAAACATGAACATGAACATAATCAAATGTCGCACAACCTAACCTGAACATTTCAAATCGTTATCTCTTTCCGTTCTCAAGTTATCGTGACATAAAAAATATTTTTTAATCATTTTTTTTAAATTTTCTAGCTATACGATTCTCACAAAATTTCACAAACGTGCTTAGGTTCATATTCAACAACTATTCACCAAGTTTCGGTTCGATCGGATTTATATTGTTTGAAATCAAAATAATTACTCGGAAACCATTGGACCGATTATGCCCATTGAAGAACTTGTCCGTCGTATTGGGATACGCCACCTACCCTGAAAATTTCAAGTCGCTAGCTCTTTCCGTTCTCAAGTTATCGTGGCAACGGCCGGACAGAATCGAATTTGACCTCGAATTCTTCATCAAGGAGTCGAACCAAATCGTTTGAGACCATTTCCATCAAAAAATTCGAAAGTTACAGACATTTGGGCTAAATGATGTTTCCCAGAACATACGCGCCAAAACACCCTTTAAAAAATGACCTATATTATTTCACAAAATTACCTGAATATTTGAGGTCAATGGAATTCATTCAATATTTGATGAGCAAGGGCCACCTCTTCGGTGCCTCAATATTTTTTCTGAACATTTGAACTTTCCTTCCATCTCCATTCTTGAGCTGAAAACGTTATCGATTTTCTCCCTCACTTCTTATTCGATAAGGAAAGGGTAGTAGCGTTTGGGTTTCATCCCTCACACAAAAAGCTTACACGTCATGAAAAATAACATGAGATATTGCCATTATTCGATTAAAGGAAACCGTATAGAAAGGTCGTCTTCCTACTCATTCCAAACAGGGCGTAACGTAAAGTGAATCGCTTAAGAAGAAGTCGAGATAAAGGAATCTGTTGCAAGTTATTACTGATAATTGGGATAATGAGGTAAATTTGAGATGCAGAAAATCTATATTCAAGAATTTATACATAATAATTATTGAAAACCAACATGGTCTGGAATATTCATGATCTGGCAGAGAAAAAGCAGTTTCACTAGACGAATAAATTAAATTTTAGCTCGCACGTTCTGGGGAGCTGGGAAATTTTTCAGGGTAGGTGGCGCGTCCAAGTACGACGGACAAATTCGTTAACGGGCATAATCAGCCCGAGTACAATTTTCGTCTTCAACCAAAAGGAATCCGATCAAATTGCAACTTGGTAGATGTAGAATACCGACATTTAGATGTATGTGAAAATTTGTGAAGACGTATCAACAGAAAATTATAAAAAAAAACTGGTTCAAGCACTGACGTGAAGTCAGGAGCTTTTGCGCGTATGTTATATTGTCCATTCTCCTGTATTGGACACTCTTAATCAAATATGCCGTGGTGAATTCTATTGTCCGTTCTCCTGTATTGAACACTTTCTTAATCGAATTTACCATGGTAAATTCGATTAAGATTAAGGTAACGGTCGAGATATTGAAAAAATACACTCGAAAATTAAAAATATCCTTTCGATATCGCTGAAATTCTGCGAGGGCATTTAAAGCCTAATTTTACAGCCAATTTCTTAACTCGGATCTCACTATCGGATCTATATTGTTGGAGGTTGAGTTCGTTAATGGGCATAATCGGCCGAACGGTTATATCCATCTGAAATGCAGTTATTTCCTCAAAAACTCAGAAAACACAAATCCCACCTATTTAAACTTGCCAAATAACGGTTATTTCAATGGGAACGCCCCATTTTCACATTGATATTACTCAGTCACGGCAGCCATTTATTATTTGTGATACTGACTATTTCTGTATTTGTCACTGTCTGCCATCTAACCATGGAAAAGTACACGCTTCAAAAACGTTTACAAATAATCCAAATTTATTATGAAAAAAAATCGCGATCTGTTACTCTGACTTTACGTGCTTTAACTTCAATCTTTGGTCGTTAGAATATAAAATAATATATAGTGAAGAAGTTTGAGACAAATTTTACACTTCATGACGTTACAGTGCCAGTGAGACAAAGAAATGCAAGAAGTGAAGCGAATATTGCTGCTGTTCGTAAAGTGTTCGTGAAGACCAAAATTGATCGATTTCTCGTCGTTCATAAGAACTAGGTATCTCCCAGACGTCTATGTGGCGTTCCTGCGACTTAACTCCATTGTACTTCTTTCAACTTTAACCCCCGGTTTCCGAAAGCCTGGTCAACACAAATGTTAACTAATCAGACATAAATCTCTTGTTAACCATCATTTGAGTTGCCCAAAGCGCAAAAACACGGACTGATTTCACATTAACAGTTCTGTTAGTTGATCAACACTTTGACCAGCCTTCCAGAAACCGGTTGTAGGTCTTTGGTTTACAGCAATCATCCAGAAAATTTAGACGATTTGCAGATCAATATTGAACGAGTAATAGCTAACATACGACCTGATTTGTGTGAGAGTCATGGAAAATTGGGTTCAACGACTTCATTAATGCCAGCGTTTCCGTGGTGGACATTTAAATGATGTTTTGTTTCATAACTAATGGGATACATTGTACTTTAGAATGAAATAAAAATCGCAATAATTTTCAAATAAATAAGGTGTTTTATTTACAAAACAAATGGGGCGCTCTTAATGAAAGACCTGTTTCTTGTATGCCGACGCACTAATTTTTCAGAAATTTCGTGAGGATCCTATCACTAGAAAAAAAAATGGAAATATTTCTTAAAATATTTTATATGTCAGATTCCGTTGAAATTCCGTACAAACCTTCAAGCCGAATTTCATTTATCCAATATTGTCAAAATTACAGATCCGATCGAATTGAACTCTAGTAATCGTTTGAAAAAAGAAGGCTTGAAGGTTCAAGCAGTATTTCGTGAGAGTGTGTCAGGCGAGAATAGACAGAAGATCATGCGCGCAAAAGTTCCTGACTTTATTTTCAGAATATAATGGAAAAACAATTATATCACAAGAATTGGATCGAACCAGCATTTATAAGTTCAATTCGATCTCGTAAGAATGTAACCTTTCGTATTTAAGAAAATGTCTGCATGTTTCAAGGCTGACGTCACAGACGCGTACATTTCGAGAGAAAGGATTGCGGGTCATAGCTCGTGTGGGACATGATCTTTATCCCGGTCGCTTTAATCCAAACACTCACGTTTCCCATAGTTTGATCTATAAACAGCCATTTTTCGTGGTTTTATCGCAATCTAATTTATATCGTGATAATATTTATGATTCACGGAGAATTCCATTTATAACATCTACAAAAAAATCGTGCTGATTGCATATGACCTGGGGATCTAATTTTGGGTGGCATGACCTCATCAGCAGGTTTCATTTAACCAATGATGCACAAAGAATCTAGAGGCATTGAATCACCAGCTTCGATCCACCCATCCGGGCGTTGGTAGGTCATGCCAATTATCGAATTTGATTTTTCCTTTTGATCTCGCAAATATCCAGTCTTTCCCGATAGACTTTTGACCTACGGGCAAAATGAATGAACCTTGGTATGTCCGCGAAAAAAACTTGTTGGCAAAGCACTGAGTTTTGGCGCACTTGATAAGTGATCCATCATTCTTTATAAATGACAACATCGTAGTTGGTTCTGAAACCCTCTCATTTTGCCGCCTCATATGCATGCTGGTCACATTTCCAATTGCAGCCACAGAATTCTCAATATACATATCGTATAACCTCACTTTCTCCTTTGTTTACACTGGCAATGAGTTCCAAAATGATTGTCACTGATGGTCGATTACTTTTCATCCCGTCTAAGTTTGGACCAAATATTTTTATTATACAAAATAAATTGAATTAATAGTCGATGTAGTCTGCATTAAGTTTGTAGAAAGTGAAATTTTCAAATAAATGAGTTTTTAGATTCAAGTTTTTATTACACGTGATTTTAGGTACCTACATAGCATAATTCGCCTTCTCAGGGTTTACAACAGATCTTGTGATGACCAGAGTAGTGTAATTTGATTGAGAGAATGATGAATGATAAATGATACTGGAATTTCACTCGGTTTTAAAGAGTTCCATTTCAGAAAATATCAAGCTGATGGAATCGTGAGTGAATTATTCATTAGTTGGGATATTCTCCTAAGTCATTTTCGAGAGATATCATATTAGCTATTGAACATATATGAATAATCTTGTTTCCTTGTGTTTGAATGGAAGAATTTTTCAAATCGTATTTAGAATTTTTTATATGTACCTAAGTACTTACTGATAACTGAATGCATACTGTTGAAATAGTTGTAATGTTCGAATGCAGGTAATAAATCGATGCAAATGGACAGAATACATGAATAACTGTAAATAACTCCCAGTTTGGGAGTTGGAGCTGTAAAATGAGGTTTTGAAGGCTCTTGCAAAATTTTAACGACAGGTAGGTATGTGAACTGTGATATGAGTCACATCAAGAAAATTCAATGGAATAATTGAAATCGCGAATCTTTTATGAATGGTACAGGTTATTATTTAATTAAACCTTCGAACATAGAACTGTTCTAGAAATTCAACTTATCAGTTATCATATTCCATATACCTAATGAATTCCGAAAATATTCTTACCAATTCATTAGAACGCGTGTCCAAAATATCCTATTTTTAATATTTCGCGCCAATAAGACCTTAATTCAGAAGAGAACAAGAAAAAATTATTCAGCACCTCTGTTCTGAAATATTTGTTTCAATTCATCAAAATACGTCCAATATGCCTTATTTGATTCTTTTTGACCAACGAATGGATTTAAATATCGATATAAATGCATCTTAATAACTGTCCTCTAACCTCCTCTGAAACTGACGTTCGAGAATTTTCAAAATGACTTTTTCTCATCGAAAAAAATTGTGATAATCTGGGAAATTCCTGAAAATTAGACGTTACTTACGCTTTCCTATTGTTTGTTGTTTTATATTATACAGGGTGTTTTTTCATTGGGAAACGGGAATACTTGAGAGGCGAATAGATATACCACATTTATTGGCTCTGACTGTCTTTGTAATCGAGATACAGGGTGGTTTATGAATTTTGCAATTATTTTTGTGGGTTGATATATATAACCCCTCTTTGGTATTCAAGTTCTTAATAACTTCACTTTCAAGTTGAAAATCTGTGCAGTAAAACTGTCTGCGCTAAAATGTAAAACACACATTCCAGTTTAGTTTTTGTGCTCTTTTTAAATATGCTAACGTATTTTCAAAATTTCGATATAGGTATAGGGTGTTTCAAGGATGCACTCGTTTCATAATTTTTTGTTAATCCGGACCAGAATTTTCCTTGTGGTTTGTAGGAGGGTCTGTAAGTGATTCAATGGATCTTTGAATAAGAAACATGTATGCCAAATATAAGAAAGGATATACAGGGTGGTTCACTTGTTATCACCCCAGGAAGAAATCAGCAACATTCATAAAACACTCTGTATCTCGGTTACATAGACAATCAGAGCCAATAAATGTGGTATATCTAGAAACACCTCGGTGCCCTATATTCGTCTTTTAAGTATTTCCTTTTCCCAATAAAACACCCTGTATATAACGATTTCGACAAATCCTCGACTCTTGGGGGTACCCAATCATATCTGGATAAAAATATGGTTTAACTTTCAATCAAACCTAAATATGGAGGTAGTTAAGCAGAAATAATCCAACCCACGAATTGTAGTCTTGAGGAATTTCAACTTTCACTATTATTTTATTGGTACAATTGATCCAATCCTCTAGAGACTGTTTAGCCATTTATTATTAGCCAAGGTTTATTTTTCATTGAAGCCATTCAAAATATTCAAAAGTTTCACACAAATAAAAATGCTATAGTTATGTCATATGTAGCATTACAGCAAATATATTCACACTGAGCACGGATTTCATTCGGACATTTTCTGCAAATTGTCAAAAACTTCACAACAGATCGTGTAAGGAAATTTTGGGGAAATGAATTCTTATTTTGAAGGTTTGAATTGGGAAGTCCTATTGCCGCATGACTCTCCTATAGATTCTTTAGTTGATACATTCTATGATATTTTAGATGAAGCTATTGAGAAATGTGTACCTAAATTATTTCTTAAGCGAACTAATTATCCTGCATGGTTTTCCGGTGAATTGAGGAAGCTTGTTATTGAGAAGAAAAAATGTCATATAAAGTACAAAAAGACCAAATCATGGGATGATTATCTTTTGTTTAGTAACCTCAGATCCCAGTGTAAGAGTTTGTCAGACACTTGTTACTCATTATATGTGCAGGACATCGAAGATAACATCAGAACCAATATCAATTCATTTTGGAATTTCGTAAATTCTAGGCGACATTATAATGAGATTCCTTCTAAAATGATTCTTGGTTCTGCTGTGCTTGACGATGACCATGATATTGTAAACGGATTTGCAGAGTATTTTAAGTCTACCTATGTACCTCTTTCTTATACAGCAGATACTGTTGATGATTGCATTTCATGTTCACATTTTGATAAAATTGATAACATCGGTTTTGACATATTGGAGGTAACCAAGATATTGACGTCCCTTGATGTAAAGAAGGGCCCAGGTCCTGATCAGATCCCTACATTAATGCTGAAGAAATGTACTTCGTTGGCATTGCCTCTTATGCTGTTGTTCAACAAATCTCTCATTTCGGGTACCTTCCCTTTGAAGTGGAAGAAGTGTTTTGTAAAACCTATTTATAAAGCAGGTAGAAGGGATGATGTTGTCAATTACCGACCGATAAGTGTTCTCAGTGCGATACCTAAGTTGTTTGAGCGCCTAATTTATGCACTGAGAGAAATGTTAGGGTTAATAATTAATAATTCTTTATTTGGGATAGATTTATTCATTATTAATGAATTTTATTAATTATTAATAAATGTTATTAATAATTAGAACCACTTGATTTTAAGCTTATTCCTCAGAAATATATTATTTATTTAGGCAATATTTATTAATTATTAGGAAGGTTTATTAATAGGAAATAAATCTAATACAGAAAAGTCATGTTCGAAAATATTATTAACTATAACAAAATGATTTATTTCCACCAAACAAATATTATTTCAAGTTAAAATTTGCCTTATTTCTGTCAAACAAATATTTGTTGAATCATCATTTAATCAACATTTATTTATTAATAATAAATCTTGATTAGACCTGAATAAGTGTTTATTTACGCTCGGCTCTTTATGTTCCCGACCCCACCCCATCATAGCGAATTGCGACTCTGAAAATCTTCTAAGTCTAATTCAGTCTTTTCCTTTTCTTCAGTCAGTTAGGATATGGTTAGGATAGTGTATTTGTGAGTTACTACGAACTAAAAGTTTTGTGATAAGTGTGTGAACAGAATGTCCGCATTCCAGGAGTTTTTGTTTGAAAATGGTTTGAGCCATTTGAGAAGTATATTCGAGTTGGTTGAAAATCAATGGAGTACTCTATAAGAAAGGAGTGGTATGTCAATACGGTCGAAATAATTTTGGAGAACCAGTGTTTTGTGTTATAGAATCTATTGAATATAACAATAAAAACTATCGTTTAAATTGCAAAGAAATTTTGTGTTTCGGTTTTGATAAACATTTTCAGGCCTATCAGGTAAATTGTATTTCTTCCCATACCTCCCAAAGTTAATGTCCTCGAAGACTTTTGGCCTTTTCTAACACATATCCACAATTCAGCTAATGGAAATAAATATATTTCATGTATGAGTCAGGAAGTTTAAATCAACCTAATGATTGAGTTCGCTTTATGTACCCAATTGTTCCTGAAGTTTATGTGTGACAATACCATAAGTGTAATTTTTGATTTAGTGTATGTGAGAGCGAATTTCTTGAACCTAGTCATAATTCGACAAAATTGTTAATTTATTTGCATTTAAATGTTTCTGACAATTTTATGATTTCTTGCTTCACATAAATGAGTTGAGTTCATAATAATTTAATAATTGAGAAAAATTATGTTCCATTATCTGATACTAAAATATTGATGAATGTATAGTTAGACTCGAATTATATTTTTACTGTTTTTGATTTTTTGAAAGTTGAATGTTGAACCTGCTATTTTATTCTCATTATTTAATAAATATTACGTTTTGTTGCGTTGAATGCTTGTAAAGACTAGACTGATTTTATATTTTGCAAGAGTTCAATGTTAAACCTCCTAAATACTTTTTTCTCATTATTCAATAAATAGGTATTACGTTTTATTGTTGAATCTGTACTGACTAGACTGATTTTATATTTTTTAAAAGTTTAATGTTGAGCCTGTTTATTTTCTAATTATTCAATAAATATTACGTTTTGTTGTTGAATGCATATTAAGACTAAACTGATTTTATATTTTGTAAGAGTTTAATGTTGGACCTCCTAAGTATTTTTTCTCATTATTCACTAAATAATACGTTTTGTTGTTGAATGTATACTAAGACTAGACTGATTTTTTTTATAAGTTTAATGTTGAACCTATGTTATGTTTTCTCACTATAGAATAAATATTACGTTTTGTGTATTTCCTTTATTTTATTTTTCACGCACCACCCCTATATATTGTTGATTGACTCAATAATATATACCTAACTTAATTAAGTTCCATTCCAATGAAACATAAAAAGGCTAATGTGATGGATTTTAATTACTCATTCCCCTCAGTTTTCATTCACTTCAGTTTTCATTTAATTAATCATATTTATTGGAAAAATATAATTTTTTTTCGAAAAAAAAACCTTAATTTACTGTGAAAATCTTGTTATTTACGAAAGTATAAAATTATTCTATAATAAATTTTATTTATTTACATGAAATATAATCTACTGCATATAAATTTATATTTGTTTGGTATAAACTATTGACTTTCATAGAATGAACATTTTTTTATCTCATAAATAATATATATTTATTAATAAGAATTCGTTATTTAATAAAAATATATCTTTTCTCCTTCAATAAATTCATTATTTCTTATGAATATATAATTTCTTATAATAAATTTCCTATATTTATGAGAAATATTCTTTTCTGAAATATAAATATATCTTTATTCATTATAAACTAATGATATTCATTCAAAACAAATATTTGATTCTCATAAATAACATTTATTTATTATTAATAAATCGTAATTGAATGATAATATAATTTTGTATCTATTAATAAATCGTATATTAATAATTAATAAATATATTAATTTTTCACCAATATATATTTATTTTTAAAACTCAAACAAATCCATTATTTGGGACAAATAAATATTTATTACGCCATATATGAATAAGGGGTTTATTTAATATGAATAAACTTTATTATTTATAAATAAACTGTTCTCTCAGTGTGGTAGAATATACAACCAGATGATCAATCGAATTTCACAAAAACAACACGGTTTTGTAAGGGGTCGAAGCATTGAAACAAATCTGCTACTTTTTGTCCAATACTGTACTGATGCTATCGAAAATCGTAGGCAAGTTGAAGTTGTATACACAGATTTTTCAAAGGCTTTCGACTCTGTTGACCACTCCATTTTGAAAAGAAAACTTTATCGCTTCGGTGTATGTGGTTCACTTCTTGGTTGGTTTGATTCTTATTTGTCCCTTCGCACTCAGTTTGTCAAAGTTAGAGATAGTACTTCATCGGAATTTCAGGTGTCAGCCGGGGTGCCACAGGGTAGCCATTTGGGACCTCTGCTTTTTTTGATATTTATCGATGATATAACCGACTGTTTCATTAAATCGAAGTGCTTACTATTCGCGGATGATTTAAAAATTTTTTCCGAGATCAATACAGTTGAGGATATTGGCTTTTTCCAGAACGAGCTGGATAATTTATGGAATTGGTGCGAGTTGAATAGGCTTAAGTTGAATGTCAGCAAGTGTAATCATTTGACAGTCTTCAGGCATGCCAATAGATTGGAATGCAATTTCTCTATCGGAAACCATCTACTTGAGAGAGTAACATGCATTCGCGACTTGGGAGTGCTTTATGATTATAAAATGAGTTTCAAACCTCATATTGCGCATATTATTAATAAAAGCACTAAATTATTGGGTTTCATCATTAGGCATTCTGGAGATTTCAACAATGTTGATACAATAAAGCGTTTATACATGTCGCTGGTGAGGCCAACACTAGATTTTGCATCCGTTGTTTGGTCACCTTGCTCGTATTCTGACTGTAACATGATTGAAAGGGTTCAAAATAAATTTCTTTTGTATATATCCAACAGATTGAGAATTCCTCGTCTAAACTATTCGGCAACTGAAATGCGAAATAGGCTTGATTTACCAATGTTATCTGTCAGGAGGAGGCGGGGTGACGTTATTCTATTCTGTAAATTGATAAATGGTCTCTTAATCTGTCCCGAACTTCTTCAACAATTCGAATTTTATGTACCACCTAGGAGAACTAGAGGCGGTAATTTGCTACACATGGGAAATTACAGATTCAACTACTCCCGTAACTCACCTGTTCCTAGAGTCAGTAGTAGTGTTAATATTGTAGCATCTGCCGGTTTAGATTTTTTCAACAACTCTTTTCCTGTTTTGAGAAAAGAGATATGTCTTGCTATTGTTGGGTAATTATTGCTGATTCAAGTTTGGTAATATTAAAGTTAATTGTTATTTATGTTTTTTTTTTTTTTTTTTGAGGATGCAGTCATCGATGGTACGTGTATACTTTCTCATGTCGCTTTTGTAATTTTTTTGCATGTTGATTTTTATTTGCCTCACACAAGGATGTATTTTATTTTTTGTAAAAAGGGTGTTCTACCCGTTTATTGAATAAATAAATAAATAAATAAATATATATAATATATATAAATCATTTTGGACAATTTGTGGGTTGGACGTTTTCTGCTTAACCACGTCCATATATGGACCAATTCTTTAAAATAAGTACCATATTAACCCGTCTCGACCCGCGATAGGTATTAATTGGTCACTCCTTATAAAAATGACATGACCACTGACATGATATTCCTAATTGTCCAAAAGTCTGTTGTTCGAGTGTAATATAGTGGACCAGTACACTGTAATCGTTCCAATATTTCGATATTCTGACAATATTTCCAACAATATAGAACCGTTCGAGTTTAAGTCTAGAACTTTGCTATACAATTAGGTTTGGAAGTTTTAAGGCTCTCGCAAAATTTCAACGATTACTGACGGATAGTTTCTGATATACAGATTTTTTGAGGATCATATGATCCTCACGAAATTTTGCATAAGTCTTCGTGTCGGTTTTTTCAACTAGCTACCTATCTTTAATTCGATCAGATCAGCATTTGTTGTATCATTTGGAAAGCAAAATTTCAGATGGCTCTAACTCCGAATCCACTCGAAGGCCATTAACTAACTTAACCGGCGCACTTGGACACCAAACCTACCCTGCACATTTCGACTCCCTAGCTCATTGCGTTTCTGAGTAATCGTGCTGACGGCCGGACAGAATTGAGCATGACCTCGGATTCTTCATCGAAACTAGTCGTTAGAGACCCTTCTCGGCGAAGAATTCAAGGCATTTGAGCCAATTGATAGGCACTTCGTTCAGGCGAACAAGCTCGCCAAAGGAGGAAACAACCATCCCAAAAAGCATAATACAATTCCAAACCTCAGTAAGTCTCAATCTGAATAGAATATTCTAAAACAAGTTGCAGAATGGGCTCCTATTAAAACACGAATGCGAAATTCGAAAACGAGCGACGAAGGAGCGAGTTTTCGAACGCATGAGTGTTGGATTTGCCTTCTGCAAGGAGTATTAGATGATATTTTCTCTATTTCAGGCAAGTTTTATAATATACTGTTGAAATTCAATGAAAAATTCGGATTATACATCCTAGTGACTTTTGTATTCTATCTTGGTAGTTGGTGTGAATGTTACGAAAGTTGACAGATTACGGAATTTGAATTTGAAACGTACGTAGGGTATGGAAATCAGATTTGAAACAGTTTCCTAATAGCATGAATGATTCAAAATTATCAAGAAGGAAATCTCTAGTACCATATTTCTGAAGATAAAGCTTTTCCTCAACAATTAGTTCACTATATCCAGATTATATTGTATTGTCAATTGACGTGTGTTGAAATTTGATAGGATCGAATGTCAGTGCTGACTACCACAAAACGAAAAATATAACTAGAAACAGTGCGGGAATGAGTTAATTCCAGCACTGTTTTCAGTGCTGGAATGGACTCATTACGATACTGAAATAGTGAAAATCATTTCCACATCAACTAATTCCTAGCGCATCATGGAAGAAATACTCGAATCAATAGGAAAAAGGAAGTAACTTGTTAGTTTTTCCTGTCCCTCTTATTAGGTATCACCGTATTAATATTCATAGCCTCTACAGGAAGACGGAGTTCGACTATGCTAAATCGTACACGAACAAAAACCATTGAATCTGTAATAGCAAAGTTCAAATGCCATTTTCACTGAGGCAACTTGCCATTTAAGGTTATGCCGATGAAAGTAAGCGTTTACCGTCTCTCAACGCTCTCAACAACAACCTGACAATAATGAGGAGAGAAGCATGAAATACCATGTAAGTGGAGTGCATCAAAAATTATGAGCCTATTGTTTGCCTGAATTAGACGTTGGATTAGCCGAGGCAATTGTTATCAAATTAGGGATAATATCTTCTTTGGATAATCTAGGAAGAGATATATCAAGTAGATTACATGGGAAAAGGAATATACAGGTTGGTTCTTGAAAGTGGGATGTACCATTACTCCATTTTTTCGAATCTCGGGGAATAGTCTCAATAATTTAAAGATACTTTAGGATGTGACATTATCACTATATGGTTCCTTTTAGGTTTTCTCTCCCAAACTCTCTATAAAATAAAGGAATTATTATTTTGAAATTGCTTCTGCGTTAGAAACACAAGATATTTGTCATAAGCAATATACAGGGTGTTCCTAAATTGAACGTACAAACGAAAAGGGGAGATTCCTTAAGTGAGTTTGAGAAAAAAAAGTCCCATAAACATGGGGTCGCAAACGTTTCGTTTTCGAGATACAGAGTGTTGAAGTTTAATTTTTTAAAGTTTTTTTCTCATAGTATCTACACTTCACAAGATATTCAACTGAAATTTGGCATAGATATTACATTTGAGAGTTCTCACCACGTGACATGGCAATTTCCATAGAAGATCTACAGGGTGATATTTTTTCTGGAACACTGCCACCTGTTCTTCTGCAGAACTTTTTTTTTTGGTGAGCAACTGTTAATTTGAAAAAATGTAAAAAGAAGCTTTGTTCTTATACTAAGATTTTCGGTCTCTTGTAGTTTTGTCGTATCTACCAACAATTTCGAGAAAAAAAATTTTGAACGATTCTCTGTGGTGAATGAATTCAGTGCCAGTTTTGGCACATCAAATTATTGAACGTTTGTTTTTTTAAAAAAGTGAAGGTGGTTGCATTTGTGGCTATTTATTTTTTTGAATGTATTTAGACTACTATATTCATTACGATTTTTATGACTGTCACAACAATATTTGATCAGAAATTAGAACCTCTACACATTTCAATATCAAAACATGCCGAATTTCACGAATTCCGAAATGACTGATATGCATTTCATGTATGGTCTTGCAAATGGAAATGCAAGAGAAGCTAGGCGTCTTTACATGGAACGCTATCCCAATAGAGTGATACCAAATCATCGAATGTTCTCTGATATTCATAGGCGTCTTTCAGAAGCTGGATCTTTTTCCACGAAAAGAATTAATGCTGGGAGACCACGCAGTGTGAGAACACCACAACTCGAAGAGGCAGTTATGAACGAAATAGAACAACATCCAAGAACCAGTACAAGAAAATTTAGTGTACTTTTGAATGCAAGTCATCAAGTTGTTTGGCGGATCTTGCGGGATTGTCTGCTATATCCCTATCACGTTCAGAGGGTGCAAGCTCTTCTGCCTCGAGATTTTCATCCGAGGGTTAGTTTTTGTCAGTGGTACCTCAGTAGACTATTGATGAATACTTATTTTGATTGCCATATTCTATTCACTGATGAAGCCTGCTTCTCAAGGACTTCAATTATCAATTTTCATAATGAACACGTATGGGCTGAGGAGAATCCGCATGGATATGTAGAACCCATTTTCAAGAGCAATTTTCACTAAATGTGTGGGGTGGTAATATTGGTGATGATTTGATTGGTCCTTTCTTCTTGCCAGGTCGACTAACAGGTCAATCATACAGACATTTTTTAGAAAACGATTTGCCCTTGTTATTGGAAGATATACCTCTTATGCTACGACGAGAAATGTGGTTCATGCATGGCGTTGCTCCTGCTCATTTTTCAGTTTTGGCAAGGGAGTATTTGGACGAAAATTATGAAAACAGGTGGATTGGACGGGGGGGTCCTCAGTCATGGCCCGCCAGATCCCCAGACTTAAATAGTTTAGATTTCTTTTTATGGGGCCACCTGAAATCTCTAGTATACTCGACACCCGTGAACACCGTAGAAGAACTGAGAAATCGTATAATAGGCGCATTTTATACAGTTAGGAATACTCCGGGAGTGTTTGAAAGAGTTCGCTCGTCTATGAGACGAAGAACAGAAGCTTGTATAAGAGTTGGGGGAGGACATTTTCAACATTTGCTGTAGTTCAGTCCTTTGCGGTTACTTAGTTTTCTTGTTATGATTTTTTTTTTAGTTTTACGTTTCTTGTTGTAATACATTTTTTGTGTTGATTATACGAGTTTATCGAATCTTTATGAATCATCGCTACAGATCAAGAAAATTACCATAAAAACTGACACTGAATTCATTCACCACAGCTTACAAAGTGGCCTTCCCATCATAATTTGGATTTTCACGAGGATTTCGAGAGAATCGTTCAAAATTTTTTTTCTCGAAATCGTTGGTAGATACGACAAAACTACAAGAGACCGAAAAGTTTAGTATAAGAACAAAGCTTCTTTTTACATTTTTTCAAATTAACAGTTGCTCACCAAAAAAAAAGTTCTGCAGAAGAACAGGTGGCAGTGTTCCAGAAAAAATATCACCCTGTAGATCTTCTATCGAAATTGCCATGTCCCGTGGTGAGAACTCTCAAATGTAATATCTATGCCAAATTTCAGTTGAATATCTTGTGAAGTGTAGATACTATGAGAAAAAAAACTTGAAAAAAATTCAAACTTCAACACTCTGTATCTCGAATACGAATCGTTTGCGACCCCATGTTTATGGGACTTTTTTTTCTTAAACTCACTTAAGGAATCTCCCCTTTTCGTTTGTACGTTCAATTTAGGAACACCCTGTATAGAACAATGTTGCCTAACATACAGTAACGAAACAACATCAACGATAAAACAACTATTTTGTAACGTTCCGGAGACTAAATGAGACTTCTTCTTCTGTGGCATTTTTTGAAAAAATTATAGCAGCAGAGTTTTCCTTTACATAGAAGTTTTCACCTCCTTCTTCAACAAATTCAACCAAATATGGTCAATTCCAATTGAGCAATTTGCAAAATTGCATTCTCTCTTCAACAGAATATAAGTAGTCTTGTTAAGTTTCCTATTATGCAATCAGACTATCTCATCAGAATCTTTGTTTTACTTTAATTCATCATGTGATCTCCATGGATTGTACATACATACCTACATGTTCTGCATTTTTTGATTTTTTTATGCCTCTATTTCATAAGTTGTTTTTATGTTCCGACTTTCTTCCCTCTATTGGTCTCAGAAAGATAAGAACAACTTAAGGAATAGCAAACTTAAGGAGTCAACTTTTTGTTGAACTGAGAATGCAATTTTGCAAATTGCTCATTTGGAATTGACCATATTTGGTTGGATTTGTTGAAGAATGAGTCGGAATTTGGAAACTTCTGTGTAAAGTGAAAACCAGTTGCTATATGTTTTTCAAAGACTGTCACTGTGACCAATTTCGAATTTCAGAATAACTGTCAACAAAAAAATAATTCAGATGATTTTCGTGTCTGGAGAAATAATATGGACGTAGTTAAGCAGAAGCAATCCAACCCACAAATTGTAGTTTTGAAGAATTTCCACTTGAAGTATATGCTCGAGTATATGAGTACCTAGGTATACAATTTCTCATCTAATTTTATTTGTATAATTGATCCAACCCAATTTAGACTGTTCAACCATTTATTATTAGCCAACGTATATTTTTCATAGGAGCCATTCAAACTACTTGAACGTTTTACACAAATGAAAATCATAGTTAGCTCATATGTGACTTAGCACTTCACACTGAGCAGGGATTTCATTTCGCCGTTTTCTGCAAATGGTCGAAAAGTTTATTTCACAACCTATATAAAACGGATTTTTGACAATTTGTGGGTTGTAGGTAAGGAGTCTATGCCTTCTGAAATACTTCTCTGCAACTTTATCTCATCTTCATTCTGAATATGCTTCTTATAGCCCGCTTCTGGCCACAAAGGTATTTTGAATATCGTAACAGGATCCCAAAAACACTCCAAAACACGTGTAATAAAAAGCTTTCAATGTTGTGACATCCATATGGAAGGAAATAAGTACTTCAATGAGCATATGTAGCGGAGTTCAGTTTTTTACTAAAGTTGGCTAGTTGGCCTTCAAAACAAACTATCAACTGTATGAATATTTCTCTTGAAATATCTGTGCAATTACCTAAGTGCAAACAATCCATCCTTGATATCGGTGGTTACCTTAATAGAAATACTAGTAAATAGGGAGAAGACGTCTAAAGAAAGCACCTTGTGCTCAGGGATAAAAAACAACCCCGAAAATGGTGACAATTTTCGAATTTCAGAATAGCTATCAACAAAAAATAATTCCGAAGACTTTCGTTTGCCTGTCGAAGGAGTCTGATTTAGTCTTATTCAACGGTTTTTTTCTGGGTTTTCTCTCCCAAACTCTGAAAAATATCTATAAAATAAAAATTAATTATTTTGTGATTTGCTTCTGCGTAAGAAACACAGGATATTTGTCAGAAGCAATCAATTGAACAATGTTGCCTAACAAACAACAACGAAACAACATCAACGAAGAAACAACTATAGCGTAACGTTTCGGAGTCTATATCAGACCCCTTCTTCAGACGCTCAACGAAAATCGAGAGAATTATTTTGTTGATAGTTATTTGGTAAAATTCAAGAATTGTCACATTGACAGTATTTAAAAATCATAGCTAACATAGTTTTACTTCGCATAGAAATTTCCAAGTTCCAACTCCTTTTTCAATAAATTTAGCCAAATATGGTCAATACCAATTGAGCAATTTGCAAAATTGCATTCTCTGTTCAATAAAATACAAGTTGACTCCTTAAGTTTCCTTTTCATAAAATCAGGTTTTGTCATTAGAATCTTTGTATTACTCCAATCCATCATGTGATCTCCTTGGATTGTACATACATGTTCTGCTATTTTTGATTTCTGTATGTCTCTATTTCTCAAGTTATTCTTATGCTCTGACAGAGCATAAGAATTCTATGCGAAGTAAAACTATGTTAGCTATGATTTTTAAATACTGTCAATGTGACAATTCTTGAATTTTACCAAATAACTATCAACAAAATAATTCTCTCGATTTTCGTTGAGCGTCTGAAGAAGGGGTCTGATATAGACTCCGAAACGTTACGCTATAGTTGTTTCTTCGTTGATGTTGTTTCGTTGTTGTTTGTTAGGCAACATTGTTCAATTGATTGCTTCTGACAAATATCCTGTGTTTCTTACGCAGAAGCAAATCACAAAATAATTAATTTTTATTTTATAGATATTTTTCAGAGTTTGGGAGAGAAAACCCAGAAAAAAACCGTTGAATAATGAGTATACCTCCCACAGTATCCTTTAATGATTACTGATTTAGTCTCCAAAACGTTACAAAATAGTTGTTGTATCTTTGATGTTGTTTCGTTATTGTTTGTTGTATATATAACTTCAGACAAATATAATTTGTTTACAACTTACGCTTTCTCATTTTTTGTTGTTTTATATTTCCGATTTCGGCAAATCCTCGAATCTTGGGTATTCTATCTGTATATGGATAGAAATATGGTTAAATGCAATCAAACCTAAATAGATGGGTCCCATATTTGAGTCGTCTCGACCCGCGATAGTTATTAAATATCGATTTAAAATCATCTCATCAGCAAATCGCCCTTTCCCTATAAAAATGAAATGACCATAGACGTGATATTTCTAATCCGTACGGAAAGAGAAAGCGACTTGCAATTTTCGGGGTAGGTTTCGGATCCGAATGCGACAGTTAAGTTCGTTAATGACCACAATCGGCTGAAAGCTTTAGGAGTTATATATCCATCCGAAATATTGTTTCCTAAATAACTCAAAATGTACAGATCAGACAGAATTGAAACTTGGTAATTCGTTGTAGAATGCCAATGCGCAAATTTTCGTGGGGATCATGTCAGTAGCAAAATTAGACAATAGAAAATGCGAACAGAAGCTCCTGACTTCACGTCAGAGCTTTTTTGGATTTTTTTGATTTAATATAATCGAATCATTCGAGCAATTTATCTGGAAATAGTTTAACAGGAAATGACTTCATCGCTCAGAGGAAATACTGTAAAAAAATCGCACAAACATTGTCGTATCAACCTTGACAAGAATTACGATCGCGAATGAAAAGTCGTCTAAAAATGCGGCTTAATTGAAAACAATTCTGTGAATCAAAGTTAGACTCATTGAAATCATCATTTGTACGAAAAACAATGCATTAACTTGAGTCTGAAGTGAAAAATTACTTCAGGCAAGAGTGGCTAAGAACAATGAGCACTATTATGCCATTTTCGGGTAGAACAACAGGATCTCAAGAGTTGCACATGATGCAACAAGAACTGGATGGATCCAGCAATTAAAAAGATTTGTTACTCATTTAATATGTAACAAACTCATTCATCAGAAGAGAGGACATTATGCAGGTCTGGAATGGATCAATGGATACCGAAAAAAAACCAGTATTTCATTATTACAGAATCATTTGTTCACTTTCAAATGAAACAGTATTATTTTCACTGATAAGAATCGTTTGGTTCGTACAAAATAAAACCTACTTCCGTAGTGATGAATTTATGATTTAAGAAGTATCATTGAAGATTTTGTTTATTGAATTATTGTCGAATAATTCGAACAACAATAATACTTAATTATATGAAGAACATATGGAAAAGAAGTCACTGGAGGCTACTATGTAGCAAGATCATTTTCAGCTCAACTAGCTAGAAGAAATCCAATGTTAGCTCATACAGAACTTCAGAATGAAAACGAGTAGGAAAGAACCAGTCGGAGAATTGTTAAGTAGGAAACAATTCATTTTTCCCTTGAGAATTTCCATTTATTTGTAAAGTTGTTTCTATAAAATTCACTCTTACATTACTCCTCATATTATAATATAAGATATTCTATTCAATTGTTGCATTAAAAAATGTTGAAATGAGCTAGAGGTATGTTGATATCCAACGATATCCACATCTTCAATTTTGTATCATACTGGATGATTTCACATAAGTTTGGTTGTGTAGGTATATATTGAATTGAGACCCAAAGAGATAAACCTATTACTTTTAGTTTAATTACCTACCTACGATAATCGATAAAATAGATGTGCAATCTGAACAGAACAAACTATACCGATAATTTGTGTGCATTGCAAACTTTGCTCTGTTATATTATATTGGTTGACATCATCCGATGCGAATGGTAAATAACAAATATTTGTGTAGTGAACGATGTATGTTGTCCTGATCATTATAATTATCATTACCTATCGTGCTTTGGACAGGAAACTTGTAGGAGTGAAGACATAATATCCTTGAAGCCTTCCCAGATATTGAGGTTCATTTATACTCTGGAACTGGAGGGCGAGCTGTAGATGGCGTAATGGTGAGAACAGCTCTGTTGGGGGGCACAATAGATCTCAAGGTCGCGGTGCAACGTAACCCCCTTATCAATAATAATAATAATAATAAATAATAATCGTACAATATGTAATACCGACAAATAAATATATAGAATGCAAATAGAAACGAAATACTACATCGGTCAAAAAGCTTCTGGACTAGTACATAGAATGCCCCACAAATGCAAAATAAAGGTTATGTGTTAATATTTCATGACAATCGGACCACGCGTTCTCAAGTTATAGCTGTTTGTGTCAAGCAACAAGGTGTTTTTGTTAAAAGATAGATAAGAAATAATTTCGTGCGTATTTTTTGATCGGAAAAAATGCGACAAAGAGAAAGAGTGGCTTGAAAAGCTTTAATCGGACTCTGCTCCAGGGAAATCAACCGTCAGCGAATGGTATAATGAATTTTAATGTGGTCGAAGCGACGTCAACGATGCTCAACGCAGTGGTCGCCCAAAGCGGCGTTTAACGAGTAAAGCGCCAAAAAAATCTGGAAATTGAATAGAAATTTCAAAATATGATTTTGGGTTTCGAAAAAATCAGTGGAGATCAGTGCGTCTCTTTTCGTTCTCAGGTTATCGTGACATGAATAATAATTTTTTTATTGAATTTTCTGGTGAAACTATTCTCACAAAATTTCACAATCGTCATTGTGTCAGTATTCTACAACTAGCTACCAAGTTTCAATTCGATTGGATCTGTATTGGTTGATGACAAAATTTTCACTCGGAAACCGTTGGCCGATTATGCCCATTAACGAACTTGAAATGATAACGCGATGTTCCCCAGAACATGCGCGTAAAAAAGAGGACACTGACAGTAGTAGTACAATCAATACTGTGACATTAACTGGTATTTGGCGAAAATATGTTTTCTTACAGAAAAATAATAGTATATATTATAAGCATAAATATCGCGAAATGCAGGTTCAACACGTTGAAGGGTTGATTTCAAGTCGAGAAATAATGGCATTATAAAGATGACGACAGGAAATACAGATCCCATTCAACAAGACAGATGATTAAATGAAAGAAAATGAGCTTGATAAAACATGAAATATGCAATGTAATGATTTGAAATCACGTGAGAAGCTGCTTGAGAGGAAATCACTCTTCACTTAATCATGTACATCAGATAATAAATCGTTGATGAAGGTAATGATACAAAATTGGAAAAGCTTTGACGTGAGGTCAGTCTTCTTCAGCGCGCTTGTTCGAATTCATAGCCAGAGCAGTCATAGAATGATGAATGGACGCAGGAATTCATTATTGGATGGAGGATTTCGATTTTTTATCGAAAACGATTAACATTTGAACATTACACGTTTCGGTTCAGATTTAGAAATTTGACGGAATGATCAACCAAAATTTACTCAATATCCAATTGCACCTTCACCCCATACACCTGTCGAAAGGTTTGTTTTTCAGTATATCGTGATACTACGATAGCCTGATCTACAGGAGTGACGTTACTCTGAGATTCTCCGTCGGTCGAAATGAAAAAAAAAGCTACTTCCGCTGAGGGGATGGACCCGGAACTGTGAGCGTGAAGCAGAATCCCAAACCATAAAGCCAAGGAACTATGTGAGAATGATGGGATCAGACTGTACTTGAGCGAATTATCGAACCTCCAAAGTCGTCTTCGTCTAATTTACTGAAAAATACCTTCATATAACATAATATCCGACAGTTTTCAATTATCGATACTTTTCTGTTAGATTTTCGTAATCGGTCGATTTCTCGTAAATTAACTGGGTTCAGAGTCAGAGGACCTTATCCATTATAATTTAATTGGCAATAGTCGGATCGGCTGAAATAATCGAAATTCTTCTAAAAGGTACCAGGCGATTTCGAAATATAATTGTTTCCACATAAGATAGCTCCTTACCACTACCCTTGAGCTTTTGCCGCAAAAAAGGCCTTTAAGGTCTACGTTTCGGCCTCGGTTTTTCGCCTCTTTCGGACTTTTGAAGTTGCGAAATTTTCTTTCGAATATCCTCTCAAAACCATGAGATATATCGAGACCGAGAGTTAGTCTTCGGCATAAGAAAATTATGTACCGTAAAAAGCTTCAAAGCACCCCGCATGATTTCAAAGAAAATTAACAAAATTCACAATTTACTTAGGAGATATACGTTAATTTCGCAGTTTTTTCAAAAATACACGAGATATTGTCAAATTCGATCAGTTTTTATTGAAAACTCCCCCACCCCAGCATCCCCCACCAACCGTCTAAACTAAATATACATCTAAACTCCCTAAGTAAACGATTTGACAACATCTCCTAGGTTGACTTTTGTTGTTCGACTGGAATTAATACAGGTCCACTGTATTCAAAATCATATTTCGATATTTTCCCAATATTTCCTACAATATGGATAGGCTTGAGTTTAGATCTAAAACTTGGCTGTAAAATAAGGTTTTGAAAAATTTCGCGAAATTTCAGCATGATCTGATGATCATGAAATTTTGCATAAGTCTAAGTTTCGGTATTTTTCAACTAAATACTGAGTTTCAATTCGATCAGATCAGTATCTGTAGCTATTGGAAAAAAAATTAAGATGACTATAATTCCGAAACCACTCAGCGGATTTTGCCCTTTGATGAACTTAGTCGGCACAAAAGTAAGCTTCATTGTCGACGCGGATGCTCACTGTTACTGTGCCGGACAAAAATGTTTTTCGAATAAATATAAGAGAAATTGTCTGTCCTTGCGTCCATGATGATGCGGGCCCTGGGCATGTGCCCCCAGTGGCCTTATGGTCGAGTTCAAATCTAGAACATTACTGTACAATAAGGTTTTGAAGGCTCTTAACAAAATCTGATAGATAAAAATAAAATTCAGATAGTTATAATTCCGAAACCAACCGGCGGATTATGCCAATGAACGAACTTAGCGGCACATTTGGACTCTGCACCCTGCAAATTTCAACTCTCTAACTGATCGCGTTCGAGGGTAATCATACTGACGGCCGGCCGAACGGACAGAAAGTCTTCATGAGTGAGTCGAAACTACACGTTTGAGACCATATTCGAAAGTTGTAGGCAATTGTACAAATTTATAGGCACTCCATTCAGGGGAACAAACACGCCAAAAAGAAAAAAATACTAACCGCTATTCCAGAAACAAAAACAAACTAAATTTAAACGATTCTTCTCATTCGTATCGACCCAGAACTACTCATCCATTTCCTTCACGAGTTCTTCATTTGCAATTCGTTATACACTCACCGTCTGATATATCACGAAATAATGATAAACCCCAGGCGCCTTCGCATCAATTGCAGCGAGATGGTATACTGCAATTGAAGAAATGAAAAAAATAACCGCGACTCCGTTAACATGCTGCGTTTCTACTGCTTCAAACAGTTATTTTCGTTACTAAGTAGCATACAATATAATTGGTGCAATTATTAAAGTGTATTTTTATATAACCAAACAGAGGAAGATATGTCACCGAGACCATATGGCGAATGAGGTTCTGCATTTGGTATGAGGCTTCCATTTGCTTTCGCCAATTTTTGCGAGCTCGTAACAGCGTGTTATCATTGATCCCATGATCTTAACGATTGACTTACTGACTAAGAATCCCTTGACTGTCAAGTTCGTGAATGCTTTCGGAGATAATGCATTCATTTGAAATATTACTTTCTCAATATTTTCAAAAATGCAGATCCGTATCCCTAGTGAAAAATTTTTTTTAAAGAAAATCTCAGTAATGTACGGTGTTATAATTCAAAATTTGATTTGAAATTTTGGGAGTAATATGCCAAAAACTCATATAATATAGTCTCAACTCCAGAACTTCTGAATGTTTCAATCATCATCATTATGCATATTTTTGGGTGTCTGAAGATGTTTAGAACTAAGGTACGAACAAATTATTAACAAGTGTCGTGTTAGCATGCATTAACACGACCCGTTAGAACGCGAAGCGTGTTGTCCGCCTCTGACGACACATCAGAATAATATGTGTGTATGTGACTGTGGGGGTCCATTTTGAATAGGTACTGTAATATTGCCCAAAAGGCAAAAACCTAACCTTCACTCTTTTCACGGCCTTGTAACTGCCACGATGCGCACCAGCCACATCGTCTCCCGCCTCAATACAACGCACAGAAGCCCTCCTCGTCAAATCTTCGACGTTGCTGTTTTCTTCCCCCCTGGTGAGGGTGGTTACTTTTCGTACGATCCTCGTAGTGATCCTTCTGGTACCGTCCTCGTTACGCCTGCTGGTCTTCGTGGACTCGATGGAGCTGCCCAACACTTCGGTGGACAGATGTTTCTTGGTGTAGATGGCTTGTAGACTTTCGACGTTATTGGGGTTGGCAACACTGATGGCAGGGGGACCGAGTAGGCTGGCAGAGGGATTGCTGGAGGTGCCTTGTACGAAGAGACGTTTGGAGGCGCCGCCTGATGTTGTGCCATCTTTGACGAAACGGTACATTGATACAGGTGGATAGTTTTCGGTTTCGTTCGATTTGGAATTGGAGAAGTGTTCTTAAACGCTGTACGAGTAAGACGTGTTTATTGTGCTTGATGAGTACTTTATGTGTCTATGCTCCCCTTATATACAGCTTCGGTTAAATCTATCAAAGATTCATCCAAAATGAGTATCATTAATCTCTAGAAAATGATACCGAAAACGAAAAAAATGTTTGAGATCATTATTGAATGTTAATTGTAATAGCGAAGCGATCTACACTTACTGTCCATTTTGAAACAACCTATAGGTAGAAATAGCTAAATAGATTTATTAAATTCTTTAAACTTCATCAAACATTAATTGAGGAACAGGAAATTGTACGAAAACAACAGCATTAACATTTTTCCGTTGTTATGGTTAAAAACTTGGACTTTCTAAAACGACAAATTGAAATTGAAATATACAATCATCTAATCCATTTTTGTTATGTTCTTCAATTGCGGTTCTTGAAAACGGGTGAAATTATAGTGTTTAAACAGGAGTACCAATATTATGTAAAAATTATTTTTAGATCGTATTTTCTATTCAAAATCACTAGAAAGTTTGGTAAAAAAAAGCTACCACTTAATTTCATCATCAGAAATCATGCACCTCTATGGAAAAATGTGAAGTAATACATAAAATAATATTACTCGCCCAAAGATAAGCCTCTGCGCCGATTGAAGAACAATTGAGAAATAAACAGCGAAAAAAAAATCAACTTCACTGCCCGGTATCTTTTTCGACAGCAATATATTATTAAGATATATTTGGTCCTATCGCCATATTCTGGTCCACATATAATCTGCCCTTTGCCTTTGTCCCAATAGTTATGAATCACTGTGTATTATATGATGTACAAATTGATGAAATTTGTAATTTAATATTCATTAGACATAATGTAAACATATCGAAAAATTTATCATTTATTATTGTGAAGGATGTTACCGAATTTTCTGTTCTTTAATTGTTCAAATTGGATATTTGATAACAAAATTAATTCATCTATGGATATTTGTTTGTTAGAGGCATATCAAAAGGAAGAATTTTGAAAATATTTCCTGAAATAAGTACCTACTCGAATGTCCAAATGAAAATACATCATTGATTCTAAACATCACTGTATGTATACTTTCAAGCTTTAAGCTGTACTTAGAGATCTCGTGATCGGGAGGTTGGAATTCTGATTCGGCCAGGAGGTCTCTCGTTCGGACCTCATAGCGGTCAATATAATTTTTAATGTTAGTTTGACCACACCATAAATAATATCACAGGTCAACAACGAAATTGAAATTATTCATAAAAACTGCCGAATTTGGGCGTAGACCTTGATTTATATTTCTAAATTGATTAACAACAAATAGATAGATTTTCGTTTAGTTTCTTAGGAAGGAGTATCCGAAACGTTACGAAACGGTTATTTTATCTTTGATGTTGTTTCGTTATTGATTGTTAGGCAGCAAAAAGAGACGTATTCTGGACAATTCTTAGTTCAACGGATATGCTCATTTTTATGTACAGGGTGATTCACTTATCTTGATCACTCCAATAATCTCGGAAACGGCCGAATATATTTTAATTCTGTAAACGCTGTTTTTTTGTATGTCCCTGGGAAAAAAGAATTAACGGCGCCGCGACGCCAGCCATCTTTATTTTTTACGCCAACTTCTACACGCATCCCAAGTCAACATTGACTTACAAAACGGCGTTTACAGAAATAAAATATATTCGGCTGCTTCGGAGAAAATTGGGGTGACCAAAATAAGTGAATCACCCTGTACGTATTAAGTATAAACAATTTTCAGAACATGCCCATTTGAAATTTAGCTTTCTTTATATGATGGATCTTTGATAACCATAGATTTCAATTATTACAACTGAGTAGAATCTATTCACAAAAGTAACTACACTTGTCCACTACAGTTTTTTTTTTAGACGACAAAAATTATAGTAGAATGAAACCCGTTGTAAACGAAAGAGAATTTAACAAAAATTATAGGAAAAATCATTTACGGGTGATCTGAGGTCGGGAAGGGGAAGGGGGTGAGTTTTTGAGGTTAAAAACGGCAAAACTACAAACCCTATGGAAAAAAGTGAAATGGCAAAGTTGTAGGTAATAAAAAGATCTACAACTTTTGTTTTTACACTTTTTTCACATAACCTCAAAATTTATGTGAAAAATTCAAATAACCTTGTTTTTGGTGTTTAATTTTTATCTTTAAAAAAAAAAATTTTCTCACCAAATTTGGTAAAAACTTACGTTACTATGTCCCAAATACACTGTAATTTTTTGGATTTAAAATGTTTTTTTTCACCTTAATTTGACTTAATATCGAAAAACCACCCTAATTTTCAATCAAAAATTCTCACGTCAAAATATCTGCTTTTTTTTAAAAAGTAGATGGGCTTTTTGTTCGATGAAATCTCTACTTTCTGATGGTCTAAAGAAAATATACATTACCATGGTAAATTTTCTCAGAAAATGCTAAGTTAATGAAGTTAATATTTAATAAGACACTAACAATATTTTGATAAAGTTGTAGAATCTTCTCTAAATTATATGCGTAGATGCTAATTTATTGCTATTTTAATATAACTTATACACCTGAGTGACCTACGTAAAATTTTAGCCCATAAAAAGTTATTTCATAGAGATTGGGCAAAGGGCTATTAGGGTCTGGGCCATACTACCTGTTATTTCGTAGCATTTTCTGAGAAAATTTACCATAGTAATGTATATTTTTTTAGACCATCAGAAAGTAGGGATTTCAACGAACAACTAGCCCACCTACTTTTTTATAAAAGCGAATATTTTGACGTGAGAATTTTTGATTGAAAATTAGTGTACTTTTTCGATATTAAATCAAATTAAGGTGAAAAAAAAACATTTTGAATCCAAAAAATTACAGTGTATTTGGGACACAAAAAGGTAAGTCTTGACCAAATATGGTGAAAGAAAATTTTTTTTTGTAAAAGATAAAAATTAAAAACCAAAAACGTGGTTATTTGAATTTTTCACATAAATTTTCAGGTTATGTGAAAAAAGTGGAAACACAAAAGTTGAAGATCTTTTTGTTATCTACAACTTTGCCATTCAACTTTTTTCCATAGGTCTTGTAGTTTTGTCGGAAATCGACATAAACCGATTTTACCCTTAAAAACTCACCCCCTTCCCCTTCCCGAACTCAGATCGCCCGTAAATTATTTTTTCTATCATTTTTGTTTTATTATCTTCCTTTTCCAATGGGTTACATTCTACTATATTTTTTCTTCACTTTTTACCATTTTTAACCGACCCTGGTCTATATAGTGGACAAGAGTGTAGTTACTTTTGTAGTGTTCATAATAAGTCCACAGTGAATTCAAAATAGAATATGTTTTAGAATATGTAGGAAAGTGTCGCGATGGATATTTATTCATTATTATAGAATTGAAAGTCGAAAATGTTTCATTACTTCGATGAAAACAAATTGCAACAAACACAAAAGTCTCCTATGATTCAAGCTCAATAAACACACCAATTAATCTTTGAAATCTCGAGTATCCTGCGAAGGATTCAATTATCAGCCAACATTAATTCACATAAAACTTTTACTGGACATTACATTCATCAACTCTTTTATAGTCCGCAATTCCCACACGAACTCACAAAAACAAACAACAATGCCCGCTAAACTTCAAACAGAAATGATCGTCCCGCTCGTTGTCATCGCGACGTCATGCGCAACTGACAGGTGTTACGTCAGGTGTGTTGCCCGACTGGAAGTACACTAAATTAAACGGTGCACGGCATGCATAAACGTATTGTCGATCCGATTATTGCGATGGTGGAGGTACGAGGTAATGCGTGGGACGAACACAGGGGCGTACATGGGCGAGGGGAGTACCGGGGCGGATGTTTATCGCCGTTTCGATTTTTCGACCTTATCGACCGATTTGGAGTTGAGGAATGAGGGCTGGAGGCGTCAGAAATATGTGTTATTGATTCATTTATTGATAATTCACACCTCCGGATAGAGAGTCGTCTCGCTTCGATATCACACGACCAAAAATGATATTTTTCTCGGGAGATTTCAACGTTGGGTTAAGACACGACCCGAAATAGGAGATTCCAACGACAGATTAAGACACGAACCAAAAATTATTTCAACAAGAAGAATTTGATAATAATTGTATGTATATGTACAGGAAGTTATCAAAGGCACCCGATCATTAGAATAATATTGAAGGTAACAATAAGGCTGATTATATTGCAAAAAAAGTGCAACCATATAATTGATCGGACTTCATGTGGGTTATCAATATTGGTCAATGGTAAATAGAAAATCAATCAATATTCCTGTGGGACGAATCCTGCAGGACAAAAGCACAGCAATAACTTTATCACATCTTCAAGAAATCAGGCGCAACTTGAAAAAGTGGTTCAAGTACTGACGTGAAGTCAGAAGCTTTTGCATGCATGATCTATTGTCTACTCTTCTCTATATTGGACACACTACTTCGAATTTAGCATCGATATACAGGGTCTTTCACGAGGAACCTCACCCATATTTATACGGGAAACTACTGAACGTATTTTCATGAAATTCAGCACCTATAAGTATTTCACGATGCTGATGAAATCTAAAATATTTTCAAGGCATGAGCACCACCGGTTTTTCCGGAAATGACGTCAACTTCCGTTTTTCAAATTAGAACACCATTTTTTTATTGCAGAAATAGATTCCTTAGAAAATTTCAAGTTATTTTGATGTAACATTTTTCAGTTTTGGTTGGAAAATTCTCTCTGAGCGGGAAATTTCGAAAAAAAAAATGGGTTCAAGCCCTGTGGACAGGAGCTTTCTGGCGCTCTAGTTCAAACAGACAAATTATATCTCCGAAAGTATTGGTTTCTCAGAGTTGGAAATTATATCAATGTATTCATATAATAGAACTGCATCCTAAAGGAAATTCAATTCAAATAATAGTTTATTTATCAAGATTAAATGAGCAATCATGAGAATGAGAAAAGCACCATGGAAGAAATCAAATTAAATCTGGCCAATTTTGCCCAATAACGAACATAACCGAGATATTCATCTCCCTAAACTACTCTGAAAATTTCAACTACCTATCTCATTCCGTTCGAGAGTTATATCTATGTCTATGGATGAAAAGCAGTCTCACTACTCTCAGATCTCTTACTTCATGTTCAGTTCCGAAATGTAAGAATTTTCTGAGAAAAACTAATTTCGGAGCAAACAACTGAGATTTTTCTCACTTCACTCACAATTCTAAGATTGATTAGATAATGTCTCAGGAACATCATTTGACATTATGACAATTCATATTCATACATAGAATAATATCATTCTGTGACAACGTTGAAATACGATTTATTATTGAAATTTTGAAAAATCATATCTCCGAAAGTATTAGCTTGTTAGAGTTAAAAATGATATGAGTGGATTCTTATGATAAAACTTTTTATTAAAAAAAATATAATTTGGAATTTGTTTCGTAAAAAAAAAATTTTTTTTTTGTTACTCCGAAACCATCTGTCCGATTTTGCCCAATAACGAACTTAGCCGAGATATTTATCCCCCAAACCTACTCTGAAAATTTCAACTCTCTAGCTCATTTCGTTCGAGATTTATCGTGCCTACGGCCGGCCGGACCAGCCGGCCGGACCGGCCGGACAGAATGAATTTCGACCACGGATTCTTGATTAGTGAGTCGAACCAAATCGTTTAAGATCATTTTCATCGAAATATTCGAAAATTACAGACATTTGGGCAAATTGATAAGCACTCAGTTCCGAGGAACTAGAGCGCCAAAAATCGAATATAGAGCTCTGCTGAAACAAGAATAACTTCGAGGTTTTTGGATGGAAAATTTTCATTTTTGGGATTTTTCAAGATGTAAGATTGATGTATCCATTTTAAAAATCGAAATCGCGATTCATGATACAGGGGGTGAAAAAATCGCTTTTAAAGTTAGGGATGACAAAATCGTGAAAAATCAATTTTTTCAAATTAGAACCCCATTTTTTTATGGCAGATATTGAATCTGCGTTAAGAAATAATGTGAGTGTATGCATCAAACCCTTGCCCTAAAATGGATATTTTCTGAGTTATTCACAAAAAACTGTTTTTCGTCTTGAATTTTCAGCTATTTCTTTTCCCTTCACGCCAAAAAGATGAAATTTTCAGGAACTGTTATTTGAACCATGCTGTAGATTTTTCACCCCTTCTTGAAACCCACTTCAAGTTACTATTAGGAGAACCATGGCAAACTCTCGCAGTTATAACTAGAGAAGATGCTCAAAGTTTTGACCGTTAATTTCTAGACATTTATTTATACGTCTCAGGAATGCTTCGTGCGTTGCTCTTCTTATTTCATCGGGAGGAAGAGATCTGCAAAAGTGTTTAAAAACCAAATTGAGTTTCAAAACTATGAATCTAAAAATCTAAACAAACCTGAACGCATTTCTGACTCTTTCTATGCAGTCCTCTTTATCAGTCAGGGGAGTTGAGTAGACAATATTTTTTATCCTACCCCAAACATAATAGTGTAAGGGAGTTAAATCGGGAGAACGTGGTGGCCAAAGATGTGGACCATTGTTCGCCAACCATCGATCTTCAAATAGCCTGTAGAGGATATTTGACACATTGAGTGAGTTGTGTGGAGGTGCGCCATCTTGTTGATACCATAAGTCATTATGGTTCTGTACTAGCGGCTCAATTATTTGAGTCAATATGTCAGAATATCTATCTCCTAAGGGAGAACATTCTTTAAATAATGCAAACATGTGTAGTGTTCTATCTTACCAGTTAAAGTCCCATCATAAATGTGAACATCGAGAATTGCATTATTTTTGATGGCGCAAAAAACATTGAAACTCCAGGTCTCTTGAAAGTTCCATTGTCTGAAGTGGAGGTTGTTCTCTTCATCCCAATAATGACTGTTATGCCTATTGAAAGAACCATTCTTTGTGAATTTAGATTCATCTGTCCAAATTATACAGTCCAAAAAGTTTTCATTCTCTTGAAATCGAATCATCATAGCTTCGCAAAACTCTGTTCTCCTGACGAAATCAGTTTCCTTCAAATGCTGTACCCTATTGAATTTATATGGGTGCATTTTATGTTTTTTTAATATTCTCCAAACACTCGATTGAGATAATCCCAGATCAATCTCGGCATCTTTGAGAGAATTTTGAGGATTCACACGAAAATATGCAAGAACTGTAATTTCGTTGTTCTCATCTTCTACTACACTTTTTTCTCTGTGTATAGTTTTCTTAACGAAAGATCCGACATTTCTCAAGTTTGTCATGGTTCTGTTAATGGTATCTCTCGTTGGTCTGGGTCGGTCAGGAAACCTCTCAATGAACAGTCGAATCGTTCTATCTACAACTTTATTACATTCTCCATGAAGTAGAATGAGATTTAAATAATCTTCATTGGTAAAATTAGGCATAGTGATCGATTTTATAACTTAACAATACGAATTATCACCAAATTAATAGTAAACACAAAATGCTACTGAATAAAGAGGAATTTGGCAGATGTAATTAATGATATCTATCATTAAAAAAAAAGAATGTAAAACATGGTAAGTTCTTGCATATGGTTCATAAGGAATTATTTATTTATCACTGGAGAGAAAACCGATGGCCGATTAGTTGAAATAAAGAGGTTTCCGATACAAATTCGAATCAAAATTCGCCATCTATTTAGGAACAACCTGTAACTTTTTTCTCTTGCATATTAGGGTAGTAAAATCTAAAACATGGTTTAAGTAACAGTTCCTGAAAATTTCATCTTTTTGGCGTGAAGGGAAAAGAAATAGCTGAAAATTCAAGACGAAAAACAGTTTTTTGTGAATAACTCAGAAAATATCCACTTTAGGGCAAGGGTGTGTGCATACACTCACATTATTTTTTAACGTAGATTCAATATCTGCCATAAAAAAATGGGGTTCTAATTTGAAAAAATTGATTTTTCACGATTTTGTCATCCCTAACTTTGAAAGCGATTTTTTCACCCCCTGTATCATGAATCGCGATTTCGATTTTTAAAGTGGATACATCAATCTTACATCTTGCAAAATCCCAAAAATGAAAATTTTCCATCCAAAAACCTCGAAGTTATTCTTGTTTCAGCGGAGCTCTATTTTCGATTTTTTTTTCGAATTTTCCCGCTCAGAGAGAATTTTCCAACCAAAACTGAAAAATGTTACATCAAAATAACTTGAAATTTTCTAAGGAATCTATTTCTGCAATGAAAAAATGGTGTTCTAATTTGAAAAACGGAAGTTGACGTCATTTCCGGAAAAACCGGAGGTGCTCATGCTTTGAAAATATTTTAGATTTCATCAGCATCGTGAAGTACTTATAAGTGCTGAATTTCATGAAAATACGTTCAGTAGTTTCCCGTATAAATATGGGTGAGGTTCCTCGTGAAAGACCCTGTATACCGTTTTCTCAGTTTTTATAATGAATGAATAAAATTCATACCATTTTTATGACAGACTTCAGTGACGTCTATGATCACAGAATTTTTAATTCTACAGGAATTGAAATACGAAAAAACTTACGCCCCAAGTAGGTAACCCAAGGATACGATATATGCACGAAATTCCGCGAATGAGTGGGTCGGCATTCTACAAGTAATCACAGAGTTTTCATTGGATAAGATTTGTATATTTTGGTTATACTAAGCTCTAGTATCATATATCAAATTATATGGTACCCCGTTACACTAACCTCTGCTAACACTTTTTTCATACACATGCTTTATTGTTAGATAAAAAACAAATTGTAATGCTCAAGTTCAAAAGAATATATATATACAGGAAATAACAACATTTCAGATGAGTATAACTCCAAAACAATTTAGCCCATTGAGACAATTAACGAACCTATTTGTCGCATTCGGATGCGCAACCTACCCTGAAAATTGGCAGTCGCTATATATTTCCCTTCGCAAGGTATCATAATATTTTTTCGTAATTTTAAAAAAAATTTCTAGTGATATTTTACACACGACTTATGTTCATATTCTACAAATAGTTACCAAGCTTCAATACGATCGAGCCTATATATTTTGAGTCATCCGAAACCGTTGGGCTGATTATGCCGAACAACGAACTCAACTCTCCCATTCGGAAACCTATCTTGAAAATTGCAAGTCCCTATCTCGTTTCGTTCAATAGTTATCGAGGAAACGGTCCCTAATCCAGCTACTGACCTCATACAAGGCTGCTCGGATATCCAACAATATATGTAGTTCCGATCTTGTTCAAACTAGGGTCTTGATAGAAGAGTTAGGTGTTGAAGGCTCTCGCGAAATTGCGATGTCTGACGAATAGTTTCTGATATATAAAATTTTTTTAATGATTTTTAGACAATTTTGTACTGATACGATCCTCACGAAATTTCGCAAGAATTTTCGCGTTGGCATTTTACAACGCGTTCTACCGTGTTTGAATTGGATCGGTTTTGTATTTTTCCAGTTATTGAGGAAATAACAACCAAATTTTATATCGGCGTAACTCCAAAATCGTTAGGCCTATTATGCCTATAAACAAACTCAAATGTAGCATTCAGATGCACAACCTAACCAAAAAAATTAAAAGTCGCTATCTTTTTTCGTTCTCAGATTATCGTGAGATAAATAATATTTTTTAATAATTTTTTTAAATTTTCTAGTGAATTCACAAACTTCTTTATGTCTTTATTCTACAACTATACTCGCCAGGTTTCATTTCGATCGCATTTGTATTGGTCGAAAACAAAATTATTACTCGGAAACCATTAGGCCGATTATGCCCATTAACGAACGTGTCCGTCGAATTGGGACGCGCCACCTATCCCAAAAATTACAAGTCACTATCTTTTTCCGTTCTCAAGTTATCGTGGAAACGGCCGGACAGAATCAAAGTTGACCTCGAATTCTTCACCATGGAGTTGAACCCAATCGTTTGAGACCATTTTCGGCAAAAAATTCGAAAATTGCAAACATTTGGTCGAAATGATAACGCGATGTTCCCCAGAACATGCACGCAAATATAACTTAAATTGCTCGCAAAGGTTACTGTGGGGTAAGATTTCACTAGTAGCAAACCGAAAGCCGAATTTAAAAAAAAAAGTGGGAAAACCCTATGGACAACAGCTTTAGCGCTCTTGTTCAAACTTTGATGGATCATATCTCCGAAAGTATTGGTTTGTCAGAGTTGGGAATGATATCAATGGATTCTTATGACAGAACTTTATCATAAAAAATTTAATTCAAACATCATAAAAGAATTTAAATTCAACAAGGGTGCCAAAAATTAATAACCCAAAACCAACAGACCAACTCTACCCAATAATGAACGTATCCGAGATATTCATTCGTCAAATCTACAATGAAAATTATATTAATATCAATTGAAACTTAGCCCATATTCCAGTTTTGTTTTAACTGGAGATTCTGAACCAAATTTGATTAAATTGCCAAAGTATATAGGTATTTCCATCATCGTCATCATATATATTATTATGGATTATCCAAGAGCTTCAATCATACTTTATTTGACATGTATCTTATCTATAGATGAGATGACAATGATGAAATGTATGAACACAGATGAAATTCATAGACACGGACGTGAATTTTCGACACAGCATTCTGTGGAATCATAGAGTTGCGATTTAATATTGGGATTTTGAAAAATCATATCCCCGAAAGTATTAATTTGATAGAGTAAAAAATTATATCAATGGATTTTTATGATGGAACTGCATCTTAAAAAAAAATTGGTTCAAGCCCTGTGGACAGGAGCTTTGGCACTCTTGTTCAAACTTTGACAAATCATATCTCCGAAATAATTGGTCTCTGGGAATGATATAAATGGATTCTTACGACAGAACTGCATCATAGAAGAAATTAAATTCAAACAGACCGATTCTCCCCTATAACGAACTTATCCGAGATATTCATTCCTCAAATCTACTCTGAAAATTATATTATATCAATTAAAACTTAGACAACATTGCAGTTTTGTTTTTCCTGGAGATATTCTGAACCCAATTTGATTATGTATCTCACCAAAGAATATATTTCCATCATCTTATGGATTATCCACGGGCATTATATTATCACCTTAACAGTACGATAGCTGAAGTTATTTCATTGGTCATTTTGCATTCAATCATACTTTGTTTTATAGAACAGGAAGGGTATTTCATATCAAGAGTAACGAACCAGAAATTATTTTTACAATGATCTCTCATAGGAAAATAAGTAAATTTTTTTTTCCTTACTCGGAAACCATTAGGCCAATTTTGCCCAATAACGAACATAACCAAGATATTTATCTCCCAAACCTACTCTGAAAATTTCAACTGCCCAGCTCATTCTGTTCGAGAGTTATTGTAGAAACAAATTAAAAAAATTAAATTTTTTTTTGACACTTTACGGAAGACCGATCGATACCAAACTCCACACGCATATAAAGCTCATTATTCTACACATGGTTGCTGAATTTCAGATAGATCAAGTGCTCGGTTTCGGAAATATTCGTAAAAAATGTTTTTACTAAAAACGGCTATAACTCCGAAACCGCTTGATGGATTTTGCCCGTTAACAAACTCGTCCGAGATATTTACGTTACAAAACTACCCTGCAAATTTCAATCCTCAAACTCCTTTCGCTCGAGAGTTATTGTGTTAACTGCCGGAAGGACGGCCGGACAGAATCGATTTCGACCACGGATTCTTGATCAGTGAGTCGAATCCAATCGTTTAAGACCATTTTCAACCCAAAATTCAAAATTGCAGATATTTGGGCAAATTGATAAGCACTCTGTTCCGAGGAACAAGAGCGCCAAAAATGAATTCAAAATTTGTAATGTAAAAAAAATAATTTTTTTTGTTACTCCGAAACCATCCTCCCGATTTTGCCCGATAACGAACTTACCCGAGATATCTTTCTCCCAAACCTACTCTGAAAATTTCAACTGTCTAGCTCATTCCGTTTGAGAGTTATCTTGGCTACGGCCGGCCGGACAGAATCGATTTTGACCACAGATTCTTGATCAGTGAGTCGAACGAAATCGTTTAAGACCATTTTCATCAAAAATTCGAAAGTTACAGACATTTGGGCATAAGCACTCTGTTCCGAGGAACAAGAGCGCGAAAAATGATATCAGAGGGAGAGGTTATTTTTTCATAGGATCTTGTCAAAATATACTTTTTAAGGCAATTTTGTAGGTATAAAAGTTGGATGACTACGAAGAATAGGCAATAGGAATATTTTTGATAAAGAAATCAGGATAATACGGACAAGTATATTTAAATGGAAAAGTACCATGGAAACAGGGAACATTTGTAAGTACAGTAGAATCTCACTAATCTGGCACTTCAATAGACCGACACGTCCAATAATCCGGCACATTCCGCCCGCGCCTCCCTCGCCCCGCATCATGGAAAAAGCTATGACCTACACTGAATGTTGTATCATGAGAATTATAAAAATGGGATCCTGACGATGACTTTCCTATTGCCGATTGATTACAAAATTTATCAGAATACAGATACAGTATTTAATTATTTCAATACCTGCATAACATGGACTGAAGAAAATGCCTTACCTGCTAAAGATGTTATAATTCTTCGAAATATGCGAGATACGTTTTTCGTACAAAGATTACGACTTGCACAAAAACAGACCTCAATTAAAGATTATTTAGTTAAATCGATATTATTGTGAGATATGTTACAGTCATAAAAAACTTTTATATACACATTATGTTTTTTCTAATCAATCCAGTAATCCGAACATTCCAATAATCCGGCACACTCTGGTTTTCAATGGTGCCGGATTACTGAGATTCTACTGTAGTTTGAAAATACATATAGGACAGGTATAAAAAATGAAATTGAAGTGTCAGTTGGTTTTAGGAAGAGATTTCAATAGAACTTGAGTCAAAAAAAGTTACATTTTGTTTCCCGAACCCTCCAAAGAATATAAGAGTCTTATTTAAATATAAATTCGACTCCAATCTGTGAATTATAACAAATGTTCATAACATTTTGACGCCCAACGTGGGGCTAGAATGGAAACTAGGAAAATATCTTTGGTTGGGGAGAAAGGTGAAGAACACATATAAAAATATCAAAATGGCAGGGAGACTTCAACAGTGGGTCAAGATAGGAACAAGTAAACTTCTCCGAACAGTAAATACCTCGGATTGTCTGAAATTTCCCTCGGCTTTTCACCAGAGGTACCTATCACAAACTACGTCTAAGTAGAGTAGCATCTCGTGGAAATAATCGACGGTCACGCGAATCGTCATAGATGACCAACAAAGCATAATAACGACCATCTAGTGAGACCGAATTATCATCATCCGAGATCTCGAAGATGAGGAGTTCGTTAAGGTTCTAATTAAGATATTTCCGTTATTGCTGCTTTCACGGGGAATCAGAGACTGATCTCCCTGCCACGATTTGCAAATTAAGTACGATTTTTCATGGGTACAATGTTCCTAGTTTTGGAGGGGGAAGTTGAGAAAAAATCGAGAATAGGGACCATGTCGATTAATGATAATGAAAAGATTTCGGTGTGATGATATCTACTCAATTTTGAAGTAGTTGGAAAACTTTAAAAACAGTTGGATAAATTTCAAAGCAGACTTATGTTCGTGCCCATAAGTTCGATTTTAATAATGTAACCATCTCATGGATAGAGAACAAAACTATATCAGACGATTACTGAGTGAAATGATATATAGTCCGTTTAAGATATATTGACATCAAGGGTGCCTATGTCTGTATCCTAATTCTGTGGAATTAATAATTTACGCATAACCTCACTTCCACCTTTGTTTACAATGATGAGTTTCGAAATAATTGTCACTGGGAGAATACGTTTCCTCTCGTCCCAGATTGGAGCAAAAATTTTTATTATACAAATTAAATTGATTTATTAGTTGAATTTTTTGATTTAACTTTTTATTACGCGTGCCTTTCACCATTAATGGTATCATGATAGAAAACTGTAGTTCAGTAGTTTTGAGAATTCACAGAACCCGACAGGTCAAACCAAACCTCATCACTAAAAAAAACTTAAGTCCAATAATCTGTCGACGTTAAGATTATTTAGAATCCAATAGCAGTGGCAACGTGGAATATCTATTGGTAGGAGTACAAATTCAGATTTTTTTTTCAATACTTTGTGGCAAGAACTCAATGGGACACCAGACTGGAAAAATAATTTATTCAGAAACTAGCTGGCCCGGCAGACTTCGTACTGCCTCCTCAACGCCTGCCCAACGCCAACGCCAACGCCAACTCCAAATCCAAATCCAACTCTAACTCCAACTCCATCTCCAACTACGACTCCGACTCCTACTCCGACTCCGACTCCGACTACGAATCCGACTCCGACTCCGACTCCGACTCCGCCTCCGACGACTCCGACTCCGACTCCGACGACTCCGACTCCGACTCCGACTCCGACTCCGACTCCGACACCGACTCCGACTCCGACTCCATTTCCACCTCCATCTCCATTTCCACCTCCATCTCCATTTCCACCTCCATCTCCATTTCCACCTCCATCTCCACCTCCAACTCCAATCCAACTACAACTACTACAACTCCAACTACAACGCCAACTCCATAACCAATGCCAACCACAATACCTACTCCAACTTCAACTCCAACCCCAACGCCAACTTCAACGCCAACTCAAACTCCAACGCCAAAAACATTTTCCAGTAGACCAAATTGTAAATCTAAACCATTCTCGAATCTCCACGAACACACACAAAAAATTTCATCAAAATCGGTCCAGTCGTTTAGGAGGAGTTCAGTCACATACACACGCACACAAGAAATATATATATTAAGATATTTGAGGATTTTGTTCAACTCGTGTTCTCAGTTCTTCAACAACTTCTTGAGAAGCTTGAGGCTTCCTGTCGATCTTTCCTTGTTAATATTTCCAGTCTGTATGAATTTGTTTCTAACACCTCTGATGTTAGCATTCAGAGAACCTTCTAGAATCTGAACATCCGGATATTTCGCCAGATATTCATTTTTACAGGCCTCCACAGAGTACCATTGCGGTAATAGGACATCACAATAAATGTGTTTGGCTGTAAATCAAAAGTCAATTCAGATCCAAACAAATTGGAAACTCAATTTCAAAAAGAAACTTAGAATTGACAATCATTCAACATTGGCTGTGGCTGTCAGTTTAGAAATTCAATCATATAAACAGAACACAAGAAGTGAAAAGCCAAAAATAAAAATCCAAAGTCAACTGCGATGTTACAATCATTTATAAAGACCCAGTCTTCTTATTTTAATAATTCGCTCTTCTTTTTATTTGCAGATAATGGAAAAACGTTGAATTTCTTGGATTATTCCTGTAGTTTAACTGGATAAAGTTCTTAGGCAATTATTCGTCAATATATCGTCTAAATCCTCAAGGATGTTTTGAAGCTTAATTGTTTATGCATATTTTAACAGCGATCGATGAATACAGTGTAATATCATCATTCTTAAGATTTGGGGATAGAAACCATATGACTTTTTATTATTTGTTTTATGGAAATGAGTTATTTTTATAAAATTCTGCATGGCATAAAACGCAATATTTAATAACAAAATATAGAATTTTTTCAATCATATAGGTACGATTTTTGCAGAAAAATATATATTTTGCCTAATATTAGCTATAATATTGCTGACATTCTCGGCTCTTCCGAGGAGACCCCTCATAAGCTCATAAGACTTTGTGCAATTGAGGAGAATAGGTTTGGTGCATGTTTAGTACGTATTGAGACATATCTTTTGTAAAAAGAACTGTTTTTTGCAAGGTGCACCTACTTGTATCGCACATTCCTTCTAGCTCATTGATTCAAGTCTAATTTGTACGAGCACAATAAAGCAGACTGACCTTGAGTCAGTGATTCTCCAATTTTGGCCAATTTTTCCAAATTGATAAGCACTCTGTTCCAGGGAACAGAATGAGCTAGGCAGTTGAAATTTTAAGAGTAGGTTTAAGGGATAAATATCTCGGTTAAGTTCGTTATTGGGCAAAATCGGTCAAATAGTTTCGTAGTAACGAAAACAGATATTTGTTTTTACATTACAACTTTTGAATTCAATTTTTTTTAAGATGCAGTTTCATCATAAGAATCCATTGTTATCATTTTCCACTCTAACAAGCTGATACTTTCGGAGATATGATGTTTCAAAGTTTCAAAAATAAATGGTTCTATGTTCTATGTATTCACAGACTGTGAACACAGAATCTGTCTGAGATCACTATTCATAAATGTCATCTTTTCTAGCTATTAGAGATTGTCAATTTGTAGTTGTTATTTTCTCTTGGAAAGCAAGTATTCGATTCTTGAATTTGTGAATATATACAAGACTGTTTTGATGTAGTTTATGGTGGCAATAGGAAAGAAAAACATAATGGAATCATCAAAAGAAATTACTCTTCGTTGACCACTGAGGTTAATATTACCTTTTACTTCCTCAAGTAGTGCGACATGTTCCTATATACAGTATTTTCATAATGTTGCTAGCAGTAAAATACTGAAATATGGATCTACATTTGTGTATTAATCATTTTTTCTTGAGTTGAGGTTCATAATACAGAAAAGACTGTGTGAGTGGTATGAATTAAATTTTAAATTATGAAAACAGGATAGTATATTATTTTGTATAGTATATTTTGAACTATTAGAATAATTTGTTCGTAATCCACTACCTACTCAAATATCAGGAATGAATGGAAAATCTGCTATGATTGTCTCCAGCCTTGCTCTAGACATTTCGATGATACTTTCCTTAGGTATTTCGAGTTGTGAAAACTATGCACCGAGTATAAGTTGCAACAACCCATTCCACGTGGTTGAATCATTGCAGATTGCTCATTTGATCTTGATAAATAAATTTAAGACAATTTTGGAAGCATTGTAGATTACTCTTTTTGTTTGGCGCTCTTGTTTAAATGATAATTTTTGAAACATATTTTTTAAACGAAAATTTTTGGCGCTCTAGTTCCTCGGAACTGAGTGCTTATCAATTTGCCCAAATGTCTGTAATTTTCGAATTTTTCGATGAAAAGGGTCTTAAACGATTTGGTTCGACTCACTGATCAATAATCCGTGGTCGAAATTCATTCTGTCCGGCCGGTCCGGCCGTAGGCAAGATAACTCTCGAACGGAATGAGCTAGACAGTTGAAATTTTGGGAGATAAATATCTCGGCTAAGTTCGTTATTGGGCAAAATCGGACAGATGGTTTCAGAGTAACAAAAAAAAATTTTTTTTTTACAAAACAAATTCCAAATTAAAATTTTTCAAATAGCAGTTTTACCATAAGAATCCAATGATATCATTTTTAACTCTAGCAGGCTAATAATTTCGGAGATATGATTTTTCAAAATTTCAATAATAAATCGTATTTCACCGTTGTCACAGAATGATATAATTATTCTATGTATGAATTGTCATAATATCAACTTATTTTCCTGAGACATGTCATTATCTAATCAATCGAAGAATTGTGAGCGAAGTGGGAAAAATCTCAGTTGTTTGCTCCGAAATTAGTTTTTCTCAGAAAAGTCTTACATTTCGGAACGGAACATGAAGTAAGAGATCTGAGAGTAGACTGCTTTTCATCCATAGACATAGATATAACTCTCGAACGGAATGAGCTAGGTAGTTGAAATTTTCAGAGTAGGTTATGGAGATGAATATCTCGGTAAAGTTCGTTATTGGGCAAAATTGGCCAGATTTAATTTGATTTCTTCGATGGTGCAGTTCTCATTCTCATGATTGCTCATTTAATCTTGATATATAAACTATTATTTGAATTGAATTTCCTTTATGATGCAGTTCTATCATATGAATACATTGATATAATTCCCAACTCTGAGAAACCAATACTTTCGGAGATATAATTTGTCTGAACTAGAGCGCCAGAAAGCTCCTGTCCACAGGTCTTGAACCCATTTTTAAATTTAATTATACCTATTTAAATATCAGGAATAAATGGAGAATCTGCTAAGATTGTCTCCACCCTTGCTCTAGACATTTCGATGATACTTTCCTTAGGTATTTCGAGTTGTGAAAACAATGCACCGAGTGTAAGTTGCAACCTATTCCACGAGGTTAAATCATTGCACATTGTTCATTTAATCTTGATAAATGAACTATTATTTGAATTTAATTTCTTTTATGGTGCAGTTCTAGTATCCATTGATATCATTCCCAACTCTAAGAAACCAATACTTTCGAAGATATGGTTTGTCAAAAATTGAACAAGAGCGCCAAAGTTCCTGCTACAGGGCTTTCCCCTTTTTTGCGCTTATATTCTGGAGAACATCGCGTTATCATATTGCCCAAATGTCTGTAATTTTCGAATTTTTTGCCGAAAATGGTCCTGAGATAACTTGAGAACGGAAAGAGCTAGCGACATGAAATGGGTAGTTGGCGCATCCCAATACGACGGACAAGCTCGTTAATGCGCATAATCGACCCAATGGTTTCCGAGTAATAATTTTGTTTTTAACCAATACAAATCCGATCGAATTGAAACTTGGTAGTTGTAGAATATAAACATAAGCACTTTTGAAATTTTGTGGAAATCGCATCACTAGAAAATTTTTCAAAAATTAATAAAAAATATTTTTTATGTCAAGATAACCTAAGAACAAAAAGAGATGACGACTTGAAATTTTCAGGTTAGACTGTGCATGTATTTATATGCATAATCGGCCAAACGGTTTTGGAGTTATACCCATCTGGAATTTGGTTGATATTTGCTCAATAACTCGAAAAATACAAAACCCATTAAATTCAAACATGGTTATTAGTTGTATAATGCCAACGCGGAAATTCTTGCGAAATTTCGTGAGGATCGTATCGCTAGATATTTTTTTTAAAATCATTGAAAATGTTTGAAAAAAATTCTATTCGTCCGATATCGCTGAAATTTCGCGAGAGTCTTTATAACCTAACTCTACTACCAAGTTCCAAGTTTGAACACGATCGGATGTATATTGTAGGAGATTCGAGCAGCCTTATGTGAGTTCGTTAGATGGATGAGTGACCGTTCCTCGATAATTTTCGAACGAAAGGAGATAGGGACTAGGTATGTTGCGTGTCCGAATGGGAGAGTTAAGTTCGTTTACGGGCATAATCGGTCCAACGGTTCCGGAGTTACACCCACCTGAAATATTATTTCCACGATAACTCAAAAAATATAGAGTCGATCGAATTGAATCTTGGTAACTAGTTGTAGAATCTATATTTATAAAAGAAAGTCGTGTTAGTTACTTCACTTATAACTCAAGAACGGCTATACCGATTTGGCTCAAAATTGGTGGGGAGGTAGCTTAGAACCAGGAGACGGACATAGGATACTTTTTTGTGTTATACAGGGTGTTTTTCTTTTAACGTCAATTAAAACTTGCTGTTTTTCCTCCCATAAAAGTACAATTTTAGTCATGTGTGTTTAAAAATAAACTTTCGAGGCATACACCATTGAAAATAAAGCATTACTATACAGGGTGTCCTTTTTCTCATGGCACAATTGTACGTGATTGAAGTGATTTGTGTCACAAACAAAGCATTAACTAAATAGGTACCTTGGATGGATTCTCATAATGTATTCGTCCGAAATCTCCATACAGGGTGTTCTTCTTTTAACGTCAATTGCAACTTGCTGTTTTCCATGCCACAATCGTACAATTTCATTCATTTGTGTTAAAAAATAAACTTTAGAGGGATACATCATTGAAAATAAATCATTACTGTACAGGGTGTTTTTTTTTCTAATTGCACAATTGTACGTTCAATTATTGAGACATAAAGGGAGTGTATAGAAACGGTGAATATAAACTATCTATATTTTATGACAAACGTGTATAATAAAATCTAAAATCTGCTTATTTATTGCCTCTAAGGCGGAACAGAGTTCGCCGGGCCAGCTAGTATCGATATAAAGCCGTGTTTGATATTTTTTAAGAACCATTCCCCTAGAAAATTTCAAAAAAATTTGTTCATTAACTGACGTGAAGTCAGGAGCTTTTGCGCGTATGTTCTATTGTCGATGCTCCTGTATTGGACACTCCTTATTGAATTTACCATGGTAAATTCGATTGAGAGTATCCAATACAGGGGAATGTACAATAGAACATACGCGCAAAGGCTGATGACTTCACGTCAGTGCTTGAAGCAATTTTTTTCAAATCTTGAACAAGCCTGCTACTACGTACCTTCTACTTCTCAAGTATACTTTCTAAGGCTTCCTGCTTTCTTTCAGAATCATTAAACTACTTAATAGGAACATGTTCATGACCCACAGCATACTTCATTAATTAGGAATATAACCCATGCATATTTTCCCGCGACTCTTTCAGATTTACCGATCTCCGTTCCATTAGATGTGGCAGGTCTCAAAACTCTCAAACCTGTCGCATCCACAGGAAACGACAGACGTCAGACCGGAAACGGCCTGATACAAATAAGGTACCGTGACGTGATTGCTACATATGGTCCATTCTATCGACTTTTAATGACCGTCCTTGTATAGGATTCAACCTGACACCCGCGAAAATGTCTGTGCAGAGAAACGACGATTGTTTCATAAAACACGAAGGAAAAAAATTGGTTCAAGCCCTGTGGGCAGGAGCTCTTGATCAAACAGACAAATTATATCTCCGAAGGTATTGGTTTCTCAGAGTTGGGAATTATATCAATGGATTCTTATGATAGAACTGCATCATAAAGGAAATTCATTTCAAATAATAGTTTATTCATCAAGATTAAATGAGCAATCTGAGAATTAGAACTGCACCATGGAAGAAATCAAATTGAAATAGCTGAAATAAATTTGACTCTCTCTTATAGAAGAGGATGACATGTACGAGTATGAACACAGATCATATAATAAATCATAGATAGAATAATTATAGCATTCTGTGAAAACATAACGAGCCTTTACCGCCATTTTAGCGCAACCGACAAAAAACAAATTTTACAGGAGAAGGTTTTTTTTGAATATTTTCAAACAGAAATGTGCTAGTTAGTTAAAATTTCACATACATTTATGAATTTTGGATGTTCACATGAATAATTGAAGAAAAAGCAAAAATAATAATTATTTATGGTATTTATGGCGCTTACATTATTTTTGCTGTCATAATCCACGGGTATTATGGCGTTTACGATAAAAATATCCATTAAAATTACTATGTCCAAGAAACTATAACTGATGAATAAATAGTTATTTTACAAATTTTGAAATGAAAAGTCATAAACAAAATTGAAAAATATATTTATTTATATTAAACATTTGAAATAATGAAGTCAATCAGCTTTGTTAAATTTATACTAGTTATGTAAAATGAAATAAAGTATTTTTTCTGACACGAATCATCTTCATCCGTTTTAACTTAACACTATTTATTCTTCCATCGTGGTTTTTAAACAAAATATTAGGTATGTATGATTAAAATATATTTATATTTAACATTTGTGATAATGAGATCAATCAGTTGCACTTAGGGAATCCAATCCCGCAATTGCTGGATCTCGCAAATGCGGGATCCCGCTGAAATTCTGCGGGATCAACATTGCGGGATTTTCCGTGCGGGATCTGCGGGACTCAATATTAAAATTCCGTGTTCGACAATGAAAGTGCAAATGTCCCAGGAAAAGAAAAGGTACTTTTTCGTTCTCTCTAGTCACTATGAATACGGCATGATACGGTTCAATACAAACATAAGTGCCCGTAAGAAAAACTGTAAGTCGTTGTGGTCACTATGAATATGACATACTGTTCAATACAAACATGTGTATATGAGAATAACTGCCATTTGCTATTGTGAAATTATTTAAGAGGTTCGAAATTCATAAAAGTATGTAGATGTCGACAAAAAAATGAAATATGCACCTTGGCGAAAAACTGTCTATTGCCTCGCCTGCTTGCTATCCTCCGCTCCTCCTCGGATAGCAATTTGCAGGCCCGACAATAATGACAGTTTTTTGTCATTGGTACATAAAAAATCTCATATGCTACTACTAAAGTATGCTTTTAATTGTATAAGACCTTTTTGAGCGTATGTTCTGGGGAACATCGCGTTATCATTTTGCCCAAATGACTGTAATTTTCGATTTATTGCCGAAAATGGTTTCAAAGGACTAGGTTCAACTCCCCGATGAAGAATTCGGGGTTAAATTTGATTCTATTCGGCCAGCCGTTGCCATGATAACTTGGGAACGGAAAAAGCTAGCAAATTGTAATTTTCAGGGTAGGTAATCCATCCCAATGAGACGGGCAAGTTCGTTAATGGGCATAATCGGCCCAATGGTTTCCGAATAATAATTTTGTTTTCAAACAATACAAATCCGATCGAATTGAAACTTGATGATTAGTTGTAGAATATAAACCTTAGCACGTTTGTGGAATTTTGTGAGAATCGTATTACTATAAAATTTAAAACAAATAATTTTTTTTATTTACGATAATGACACGATAACCTGAGAATGGTAAGAGATCGGCCAAACGGTTTTGGTGTTATACCCATCTGGAATTTGTTTGTTATTTCCTCAATAACTCGAAAAATACAAAAACGATTAAATTCGAACATGGTTAATAGTTCTAAACTGGCAACGCAAAAATTCTTGCAGAATTTCGTGAGGATCGTACCACTAGAAAATTTTTAAGAAATCATTGAAAATTATTGAAAACATTTTTATATATCAGTAACTATTTCTCCGACATTGCTGGAATTTCGCGAGAACCTTCAGAACCTTAACTCTTCTGCCAAGTTCCAAGTTTAAACACAATTGGATATATATTGTTGGAGATTCGAGCAGCCTTTTGTGAGTTCAGTAGATGGATGGGTGACCGTTGCCTCGATAAGTTTCGAACGAAAGGAGATAGGGACTTGCAATTTTCAGGGTGTGTTACGTACCTTAATGAGAGAGTTGAGTTCGTTTACGGGCACGATCGGTACAATTGTTTCGGAGTTATACCCACCTGGCATATTATTTCCTCCATAACTCAAAAAATATAGACTCGATCGAGTTGTACCTTGGTAACTAATTGTAGAATACCTGTATTATACAGTTATTATACAATACAGCAGAATGGACAATAGAACATACGCTCAAAAGCTCCTGAATTCACTTCAATGCTTGAACCAATTTTTATTAGGATTTTTGATAGTTGGGATTGGATTCCCTAGTTGCACTATATGGGTACTTATGTAAAATGAATTAAAGAGATTTTAATTTTCCTTATCTGAATCATCTTCGTCCGTTGCAAAATCATCACGTATGGTTGCATCATGCCTCATACTTAAATATTCTTGATGGTATCTGTTTGGTATGATATTTTTCTTGCATAGTTCCTGTAAATCTTCGTATTCAGCTGCTGAAATTTTGAACTCTTCAACGTATAAAGGTGTGGGTCCTTTATGGAGAGTAGTTCTGTTTGCTCTTGATCTGATGATGGAATCCATATTAATCTCGTAATTGTCACTATCTTCAAAAAACCGTAAACGCTGCAAGTTCAAGCAGTCATGTCGGTTGCGATAACAAGTAGGGTCACTTGCGCTACAAAAATCGTACGCAAGACACGTAAGATAAAAATGCTTGTTGTCGCTTACGTTAAGGTTTTAAAAATATATGTATTTACGATAATTTTAGCACTTGCTATAACTTCATAACGGTTTATTTTTTGAGGGAAACATCAACAGGGATGGGTCCGTTACGGCTTAAAATACTGGTTGCGATAGAAAACGCATTTTCGACAAAAGTGTCGCTTACGATAATTTGGCGGTAATGGCTCGATAAAAGCACGATTCATTATTGAAATCTCGAAATCTCATATCTCCGAAATTATTAGCTTGTTGGAGTTGAAAATGATATCAATTGATTTTTATGGCGAAACTGCATCTTAAAAAAAAATTGTTTCGTTACTCCGAAACCATCTGGCCTATTTTGCCCAATAACGAACTTAACCGAGATATTTATCTCCTTAACCTACTCTGAAAATTTCAACTGCCTTGCTCATTCCGTTCGAGAAATTGTAGAAACAAAATTCAGAAATGTTCAAATTCACACGAGAGCGAGATTTTTCTCGTCTCGTCTCGGAAAAGCGAGACGAGACGCGACGAGACGTTTTCAAAAATATTATAGGCGATACCGAGACCACATACAGCGCAACACGAGAGTCTCGTTTTGGGACTCGTTAAATTTTTTGTATGAATTTCTATATACGACTCGACATTTTCAACTCCTACAGAAAACAATTGGATATGAAGAGTTTCCACTTTAATTACCAATATATTTTGTCTCTTTTATACATCGATCGATTTTTTTAGAAGATTAATAATTCGTAACACGATTTTTTAAAGACCTTGCGATAATTGAGATTATTTTTCAAGAAAAAATAGAATTCACATAGCAATACACAAGCATAAAAACGGATGCCATTATGAATTCAATAGTTAACGGACAACTTTTATTGCCCCTGAATCCCAATGCTTCGTCCCTGTCTGAACATCTGGAGAAAAGTATTCTCTTGTGCTCCTTGTAGTGAAGATGTGGACAATTATTGTATACATCTGTGGAACTACGTATAATAAAACTGGAAGAAATTAGGCTATTCAATGTTTCGAAAAGTGTTAAGAGGAATACGCCAAGAACACCCTCAATGATCTACCCACTGGGAAGGTATTCTTTGAAAACTACCAAATTGTTCAATTCCATTAAAAAATGTATCGACATCGATAGCCTATTTAAAACATAAACAAAACTTTCGAAATATTGGAAAGCTGAGTTTGAAGAATATTTGCTGTTAGAAAGACTTTATGTGAATACAAGGGAGTCCCAATCGAACTGTGGGGATTCTCAGATGTCAAAACCTGTAGTTTTGAGAATTGCTATAACCCGAAAAATGAGACCAAGCCTCATCACTAAATAAAGTCAAATCCAATAATTTATTGACATTTAGATTATTAGGAAACCAATAGCAGTAAGTACTGTAGGCGACGTGGAATATCTATTGGTAGGGGTTGCTGTACCATCGTTATTTTGTAAGGTTACAAATTCAGTTTTTGGCGCTCTAGTTCCTGGGAACTGAGTGCTTATGAATTTGCCCAAATGTCTGTAATTTTCGAGTTTTTGGCTGAAAATGGTCTCAAAAAAATGGTTCGACTCACTGATCAAGAATCGGAGGTCGAAATCGATTATGTCCGGCCGGCCGTAGGCACGATAACTCTCGAACGAAAGGAGTTAGAGGATTGAAATTTGCAAGGTCGGTTTGCAGCGTAAATATCTCGGACGAGTTCGTTATTGGGCGAAATCCATCAAGCGGTTTCGGAGTTATGGCCGATTTTATTAAAACATTTCTTATGAATATTTCCGAAACCGATCACTCGATCTATCTGAAATTCAGCATGAAATTGTAGAATCATGACCTTCATACGCATGTGAAGTTTTGTATTGACCAGGTTACCGCAAAGTATAAAAAAAAAATTTCAAAATTTTAAAATTTTTTTCTACAATAACTCTCGAACGGAATGAGCTAGGCAGTTGAAATTTTTAGAGTAGGTTAGGGAGATGAATATCTCGGTTAAGTTCGTTTTGGGGCAAAATAGGCCAGATGGTTTCGGAGTAACGAAAAAAAAATTTTTTTTAAGTAACAAATTTCAAACTCAATTTTTATTTAAGATGCAGTTTCACCATAAAAATCCATCGACATCATTTTCAACTCCAACAAGCTAATACTTTCGGAGATATGATTTTTCTAAATTTCAATAATGAATCGCGTACTTCTATGTTTTCGCAGAATGCTATAATTATTATTCTATCTAAGCTTAATTATATGATCTGTGTTCATACTCGTACATGTCATCCTGTTCTATAAGAGAGAGTCAAATTAATTTCAGCTATTTTAATTTGATTTCTTCCATGGTGCAGTTCTCATTCTCAGATTGCTCATTTAATCTTGATAAATAAACTACTATTTGAAATGAATTTCCTTTATGATGCAGTTCTATCATAAGAATACATTGATATAATTCCCAACTCTGACAAACTAATACTTTCGGAGATATAATTTGTCTGTTTGAACAAGAGCTCCAGAAAGCTCCTGTCCACAGGGCTTGAACCCATTTTTTTAATACGTTGTGGCAAGTACCCAATGGGACATTATACTGTAAAGATAATTTATTCAGGGACATTTGAGGATTTTGTTCAACTCGTGTTTTCAGTTCTTCAACAACTTCTTGAGAAACTTGATGTCTTCCTGTAGATTTTCACTTGTTAACGTTTCGAGTCTGCATGAATCTGTATATAACACCTCTGATGTGGACTTTCAGAGAAGATTCTAGAATCTTCTAGGACATCCAAATAAATGTGTTCTGTTCTAAATCATAAGTCATTGCAGATTTAAATAATTTGGAAACTGAATTTTCACGAATAATCTTAAGAATTGAAATAATTTAATATTGGCTGTCAGTTTAGAAATTCTATGATATAAATAGAACACAAGAAGTGAGAAGTGGCAAATAAAAATCCAAAGCCAACTGCGATGTTACAATTATATAAAGATCCTGTATTATATTTCGTATAGAATCTTTTGGTGAAATGGCTGATATGAAAAATCCTGAAGCTCCTGCATTCTGAAAGTTTCACCAAAAGCTTGTACGATATAGGAGGATCGATTGGGATATGATTACCCATTCGATCGAATTATATAAAATTCCTCGAGTTTGCCGATCTTCAATTTCGACACACACGATCAGCCATATAATCGTTAGGATCGATAAAATGCGAAGGACGAATATTCATTTCTCTCCATATACAGAGCGTCAGATAGTTTTCTTAGAAATTTTCACGGGTTACGACATAATGCCCGAGAGCGTTGCGCTAAAACGAAGTCAAACAAAATATTTATCGCACATGTCTAAAATTGGACATTTCTACCTCTGCCGATGGAGAGCTTCGCCTACGTTCTGTCTGTGACTGCGAGAAGAATGACATCATCTTCCAGGTGAGTATCGGACAACGCTGGTCACTATTATAGGAATTATGTCAAGGAGATAATTTTTGTGGTGAATAATCTTTACAGCCGTGATATTGATATCCCCTTGTCATATAAATAATATTCTATAATATTTATTCTAGTGATTTTATTGTTTTTAATTAATATCATATCCAACCATTTCAATGATAACAAGGTGAATTAAGGGACAGCAGAGTATTATAGAAGCACGTGGCATATTTTATATGCGAAGGTTGTTTCTGTTCAGAAATAGTTCAACAGTTCTTCAGATTCACTGAGCAGATGATTTACCATAAAGCAGCTTCTCAATCATATTTTGTCCGACCACTGTTAATTTGTTTGTCACGCCACATTTTGACGTGTTTGTTAGCCTATCATTTTGCCTAAATGACTGTAATTTTCGAATTTTCGGCCAAAAATGTTCATAAACGTGTAGTTTCGCCTCAATGCTGAAGAATATGAGGGCAAACCTGCCGAGTGGTTTCGGAGATATAGCGATTACATTTTTTTTCCCGTATCTCGAATACTGACTTAATTGAATTGAAACTCATTAGTTAGTTGAAAAATTGGTTCAAGCCCTGTGGACAAGAGCTTTATGGTGCTCTTGTTCAAACAGACAAATTATATCTCTGAAAGTATTGGTTCCTCAGAGTTGAGAATTATATCAATGTATTCTTATGATGGAACTGCATCATAAAGGAAATCAATTCAAATAATAGTTTATTTATCAAGATTAAATGAGCAATCTGAGAATGAGAACTGCACCATGGAAGAAATCAAATTAAAATAGCTAAAATGAATTTGACTCTCTCTTATAGAACAGGATGACATGTACGAGTATGAACACAGATAATATAATAAATCATAGATAGAATAATTATAGCATTCTGTGAAATCATAGAAGTACGATTCATTATTGAAATTTCGAAAAATCATATCTCCGAAAGTATTAGCTTGTTGGAGTTGAAAATGATATCAATGGATTTTCATGGTGAAACTTAATCTTAAAAGATGAAAAAATATTTTGAAATTTGTGAGTTAAAAAAAATTTTTTTTTTCGTTACTCCGAGACCATCTGGCCTATTTTGCCCAACAGCGAACTTGGCCGAGATATTTATCTCTCGAAGCTACTCTGAAAATTTCAACTGCCTTGCTAATTCCATTCGAGAGTTATTGTAGAAACAAAATTTAAAAATGTTCTATTTTTTTTTGACACTTTACGGTAACCTGATCAATACAAAACTTCACATGCGTCTAAAGGTCATAATTCTACAATTTGATGCCAAATTTCAGATAGAGTGATCGGTTTCGGTTATATTCATAAAAAATATTTTTACTAAAAACGGCTATAACTCCGAAACTGCTCGATGGATTTTGCTGGTTAACGAACTCGTCCGAGATATTTACGCTCCAAACCTACCCTGCAAATTTCAATTTCTAACTCCTTTCGTTCGAGAGTTATCGTGTTAACGGACGGAAGGCCGGCCGGCCAGCCGGCCGGACAGAATCTTTTCGACCACGGATTCTTGATCAGTGAGTAGCACAAAATCGTTGGATACCATTTTCAGCCAAAAATTTGAAAATTACAGACATTATTTACATTTACATTATTACTCAGAAACCATTGGGCCAATTATACCCATTAACTAACTTGTCGCTTGTTGCTATCTCTTTCCGTTCTCAAGTTATCGTCGCAAGGGACGGCTGTACGGCTGGACTACTGGACAGAATCAAATTTGTTTTCGAACTCTTCATCTGAGATAAAAAGAAGCTCAGAGATATATGGAAATCATAACTGTCCGGTAAAAACAAAGCGTATGCTACGAACAGCTTGGTAGTCTCGATAGTCACTTACTCTTTCGGAATAGTTAACCGAACGGTGAATGAAATTCTCGAGCTCGACAGATCCACAAGAAAGGTGATGAACATGAATCGCAGCCTGCAGCCCAACTGCTCGATACAAAGAATATACTTTCCACGAACGCGGGAGGCTTCTAAAAATGGTAGCTCATCTTGAAATCAGGAATCAAGAATCTTTCCTATTTAGGGCTGAACGGAGAGCCTTGGAGAAGCTCAGCGTAATGGGCATTTCCATCGGTCATGAGCTAGCAGGAACACCTATCCCGTCAGCAGAGCAAAGAAGAGTACGCAGACAGAAAAACAGGCACAACTGAAGACACTACTCGAAGATCACATGAGTAAACACATGCACGTATATTTGTGGAGTTTGAAAGACCAGGGGCTGTCGAAAGAATTATCCTTTGCCTTTTTGAAGTCACCTGAGGTCAAGTCGGAAATGAAAAGACTTGTTAAGGCTTGTCAGGATGAAGTGATAAATACAAGATGGTATAAAAAGAATATCATGACAGTGGACATCCCAACAATTTGCAGAGCCTGTCACAGCCAACAGAAAACTGTAATACACATTATATCTGCTCGCAGAGTCCGTGCTCCATCAGAATATATCGAAAAACTCAATGCGGCATTCGAATTCTCTACTTCCATCTGACAGAAATTAATGGTATAGACAGTGGTAGAAAATGATAAGAGCTTGCATATAGTGGAACTATGATATTAGAAAAACTGGGCAGATCCACTACATAAAGCCAGATCCTGCTGGACAAAGAGCTCAAGGAATTGTTTCTTGTCAGATTTAGTGTTCGAACAGGGGACCCTAAATCCAAACCATAAAGTTAGGATGGTCGTAGTAATCATAGGATGTCCAGGCGGAATGAGAGTGAACTATGTGACAGAATTGAAGATTATTCCGGTCTGTATAGCCCGCGCCGAGGATTTGGCGCACAAAATACAGAAAGCAGTGTTGCTCGGATCACTTCGAAGCATTAGGTCCCATCAACTGTGGAGGCCACTTGCAGCTCATCTCTTTTGTTAAGGGACGCTGTAAGGGCAGGATCAAGAACTACTCCATCGAATGTGTTTTTTAGAGAGTATCTCAACAAAAACTGGAGTCTCAAACTCCTGGGGACCCTCTCAGGGTAAGGCTATAAAAGGGTTTTCCTGTTACACAGACGATAAAAAAACATTAATATAGGCAATTTATTCTGAAAGTGATTTTGATGTGTTCTACCTCTTGTTAAGAATTTTGCACCTTTGAAAACGCCCTGTATGGAATCAGTTTCGTGTTATTTCAGATTCCCATAGTCATTTTCTGACAATCAATCGTACTATATCGCCTATTAAATTTATTATTCGAATCGAATATTACCGGTTCCGACGAAAGATCAGCGTGGATCTCGGGATTAAGATGAGACGAAGCTCACCAAAGATAATGAGCTTACATTCACTTTGGTGTTTCAGATCAACGATAAATCCTAATTGTCACGATTCTACACAAGATTTAGGCCAGAGGAAATTCAAATCTAGAAGAGCCAGATGAAATATAGAACGATGTAATGAGACGAGGAAATAACTGCTAAGAAATCCTGGGGAAGATTCATCTGAGTTAATCGATTACATAGACCAAAAAACTGAATTTATTTGTTGATGCTAGAAATCATACTGGACCGGGTAAGGCTGAGGTAGATAGAAGATAATGTGCGACTAGAGGACAGATTAAGAAGTTAGAAGAAGTTTTGTCGAATCACGGGCAATTCCAGATATATCTCACTAATTGGATTTTGATGTATGTATAAAATTTCTTTAGTTATTTACCTCGATTAATTTACCAAGCGGCTTCTTGGAATTAATCCTGAGATTGATTTTGTTGTGACCAATTACCGTAGTCCAATCGTTGATTTGATCGATGATAAGTGGGTATACTCAATTCACTTTTATAAAGTCTCCCGGTTGGCCATGATTTAGGTCTATCACGTTTTTGTAACTAAAACACAGGCAGGTTGGCACTGCTGAAATATCGTCAAGGTCAAAACAATTCGCCGAACAGTTGCCTATGCCAACTCTCAACATAATCATAACATAATCTTCAATCTTAGACAAGATATTATCACAGACCATTATCTTCGAATAATAAAGAACTCTCCGCTCTAAAATTGAAAATGGCGAAAGTAGTTTTGAAGAAGCAGAAGTGCTATACAGAACCGAAATCTGCAATAGGAAAACTTCATTCTGACATGTTTAACTCTCGAATGAAATTACTTAGTTTCCTATCATTACATTTTATTGAGGTATAAGTATGACTCGGGTTTCGTAGTACTACTACATTTTGAAACTGGTGTATTTCAAGATGTGCAACAAGGTATTTAAATGTCTTCTTGAGAAAAGTGGGAAATTCCATAGGTACGTCCGTTCGTTCGGAAGTTTTCCTGCTGGGTTATTCAGGTACTTTTATTCTTTTTTCAAATGTCGCAAAGTAACGGACTACTTTATCCATTTTTCAATAAAATTCCAACACTTGATTAATGATTTCCATACAATAAAATAGCATAATTGAATATTCCAATCAGTTTATACACGTGAATTATTTCTAGTAACAACGGAGGAAAACTTTTCTTCTACAGTCGCCAGGACGGTGGAATTATTGTATTCACAAATCTTCTCAAATTCATTATTTTTCCGAATTAAATTCCCATTGTGAAAATACGAAATTACTACGACTTCTTTGTAGAGAGGACAACATGGCGTAGTCATCTGACAGGAAAATGACTATAACCTAACATTTTCAAAATATACATGGTGAAATGTGTCAAATTTTCATGGCCACCGGGAGACTTTATAAAAGTGAATGGAGTATATGTGTACACCAATCTTGAACATTCAAATGAACAACCGAAAAGGAAATAGTTAAGTATGAACTCGAAACACTACTTATAGTACAGTCAACAAGTGCTTTTTCAGTTAAAATTTTTGCGTATTCTCCGAAAAGTTTGACTGAGGTGTGATTTGATTCGAAATGGCATGTAGATGTTTTTGAGAAAATGCTAAGGCGGCTCGCAAAAATTACAATAGTTATAAACAATGTAGTGAAAAAAAGGGGGTTTGGTTTTCGCCAATATCTCAAAAACCATCTGAGATAATTCAAATTTGAAAAATTCTATTGTTATTCAAATTTTCATTGTTTATTTAATAAACAATTTGTTATTTACAAACTAATTATCTCTTTGTATTGTAGAGTCAGTAGTGTACGATGTTACAAATCAGTGTAATCATCATATAAACCAGCGCGCTCAAGTTCCTTACCCCACGTCAGTGCTCATATAATTTTTCTGCGTATGAAAAAAATTGCTGTCTGATTGACAAGGTTTTACGAGGTTATGGTTACGGTATCCAATTGGTCACTTCAGCGGTATAAAACTTATAAGTTCTCTTTTCAACGAATTTTTAGTTCCTCTTGAATTCTCAAATTGTAACATAAATTAATAAACATAAATTATAACATATAACATGTTCTGTCTTCCTTCCTCAATAAATAACCTCAGCTTTTTGATATGATATCAATAAAAACAAATAAAATGATTTTCTTCTTATTGGATTCGAAAATAAATCAGTTAGGTACTATGTATATTATAAGAAAAATAAACCCAAACACGAATACTCAAAGGAATACCGAATGATAATTCTGCACATCGATGCAAAAAAATATTGGAAACAAAACAATATGTATCTCATTAATTGCAAGGGCTATTAAAGATCGAATCAAGTTTATAAATAGCGATTACTACGTGAATAATCAACGTTAACTCCAGATTCTTATTTATGGAGGTTCTCGAACATTGATTACATAGATCACTGATCAAGGATCAATTTTTTTATGTCCAGTGAACAAATATAAAAAATAATTAATATATGTATATATATATATCTAAATTATTAATAAAAAATCTAATGCCTCGAATTGTTAGAAGCCGTTCCTGCAATCATTCTCACGATATATTACTTGTAGCGACATCTACTGACTCGTTCAAAACCTACCGATATCGCCTGACGTTCACATTGCAGGAAATGCACCATTAAATATCGACCAGAGAAGAAATGTACGCGAATAGTTTGCTGGTGCGGCCATCTAGTGATCGAAATACATACATAACCAACTACAGCGCCAAGCAATAAGAACCCTGGATAAAGCGCTGTATGGAAAGCATTAAAAAAATTACCACATATTTTACAGGTATACCGTTTTGAGTTGTCCAACAGGAGAACGGGGAAAATGTGTTGCTACTATTTTACAACTTTATAATCATTCGTTATAATTTTCACCTCAGAGGATGCATTGTGGATGATTCCTGAACTTGTATTTTAAACGTTTCTGCAAAAATAAGTATGGGATTGTGATACATCGTTTGAAAGGTCTCGTCATTCTCTATTCGAAAGTGTTATCACTTTCACATTTGTTATTTATTTATATTATACATTTTTTAACGTAGATTCCAGCTGACCAATGAAAAAATGAGTTCTCATTTGAAAAAAAAACGAGTTTTGAGGTTTTTGTCATGATTGACTTTGACATTGAAATAGAACCACCCTGTATGTTCAATTGAATGTTTAATTAACAAAGGAGAAGCATTGGTATGTCTTCTGAAAAAATAAAGAAAATTAGGAAATTTCATGTAAAAATCTACAAGTTATTAACATTGGAAAGAAGCCCTATTTGTGAAAATTTAAAGGGTTTTTTCAGATTTCACACGAATTTTCTGAGAATAATATGTAAGTAACACATTAAAACAATGTATAATTCAATGGATAATCAGATTATCAATGAAAAAACTGGGTATTACATTTAAAAAACGAAAGATGATATCATTTCTGGTGAGACCGGAAGTCGAACGAATCTGGAATTTTTTCCAAGAATTCATCTCTCCTAACAAACCTTAACTATAAAATTTCGAGAGTTAATCTCGAGTAATCCTCAAAAGGATACTGTGGGAGGTATATTCATTATTAAAAGGTTTCTTTCTGGGCTTCTCTCCCAAACTCTGAAAAATATCTATAAAATAAAAATTAATTATTTTCTGATTTGCTTCTGCGTAAGAAACACAAGACATTTGTCAAAAGCAATCAATCGAACTGTTGCCTAACAAACAACAACGAAACAACATCAACGAAGAAACAACTATAAGGAGTCTGAAGTCGAGTCCGAAACGTTACGATATAGTTGTTTCTTCGTTGATGTTGTTTCGTTATTGTTTGTTAGGCAACATTGTTCGATTGATTGCTTCTGACAACTATCTTGTGTTTTTAACGCAAAAGCAAATTACAAAATAATTTATTTTTATTTTATAGATATTTTTCAGAGTTTGGGAGAGAAAACCCAAAAAGAAACCTTTTAATAACGTTTATCTCGAGTCTTTCTTTGAATTATTCTAACGAACGTTCTGCGTGAATCACCCTGTGTAATATAAAGGGTGTGAGATATAGTATTATTTCCGTTTCCATTATCAGGCACACATTCACGGATCTGTCCTCGAGGTAAAAAACATGTGTCAGTACACTAAAGCGATAATACTGGTGGAATGAACCGATAAGACAGTGAGACGTCTTTTGAACTTCAGTGCGATGGCCAATTATTATGATTGTTCCTTCCGTTTTTAGTTGAATATTGTTATTTGTTGTTCTGCGAAATTAATGACACAAGTTTGAAGGACGACCAAGGCCGAGATGTGACAATGACTTAAACAAAACCGAAATGGCTGGAATTAGGGAGGAAATTTTGGAAATGGTTTAGAAGCAATCACAAACTAACATATTCGGGAAGATTGAAAATATATCAGAGAGTGCAAGCATTACAGCCACGTATATTACAGTAATTAATGAAGGCCCTCGATATTATTCTCTAAGTACTAACAGAACAATGTGAATGTATTTTAATTATAGACCAACACACATTTACAAGTATTTGTGTATTGTGTATTTTCACAATTTTCATTTTTGTTGAGCAAATATACAATATATCGTATGCCAATTTTGTCAGGACTGCAATAGGATCAATGTATGTATGTTTCAATATGTTCTACCCCCTGTTAATCTTAACAGGGGGTAGAACATAGAACCTTAGAAACCACTTTATAAATGAGTGAAACTAATGATCGAAAACATGACTTCCTTTTAAGTATCTGAATTCAAACGCTCCCCATGTAATGTTAGTGCCTTCCTTCATTCAATCTTTTTGGACGTAATTTGTGGTAAGACGAAAAACCGCGAGATAGCCAAAACGAACTGAACCACACGCCGCAGTTGCTAACTCTTCGTAAAATCTCAGAGTGTAATACCAAAATACTAATGACGAATTGATTGCTGATGTGGCAACTTTGCACGAAAATAATAAGGTCGAAGACAGATGAAATATATACACAGTTGCCAAGATGTCAATTCATCGCAGTTCTTGATGAAATTTTATTTTGGCTAATAATATTTGATCATAATGTGACTACGATATACGAATTATGAGCATAATATCGTATGCTCATAATTGATTTTATAAGTTAGGTCAACAACATAAGTGACAAGTGAAAATATGCCGCGATACTGGGTTTACGCCTCATCTGATCGTGCTAGTTCTGTAGTTCATTTAGACGTTTTTAGTAATTTTCACCTCTATGAATTGATGGAATAGAAACGAAAAATTAATACAAATTTCGTATGGACCGCGAATAGCGAATTTTTCAGTAATTTAATATAATTTAAAAACGATATATGAACCACTAGCCATCACCGTTTTGGACAACTGAAAACGACACACCCAGTATATTTTTTTTTGGCTCAAGCATAATACTTCTTCGTGCTCCAATTTACTTAACGTACACCTGTTCTCAAATTCCTTACCTTCTGACCCTGAAGGTTGATTGCAGTGAAAAACACAACAAAGTCTTAGTAATGGAGCTATGGTAATGTGATGCTTTGATTCAGAAATAATTATTTCATGTAATCAGAGTAGATAAACCACATATTTCGAGAATATGCCAGGAAAAATGTATATATTTTGGCTAACAAAGGAATTTGATATGCGAATCGACTCTATATACATCACACCAATCTTGGCACATTTTCTGCGAAGATCTTCCTTTAAGCATATTTTTTAGATATGAAATAAATCCGGCTGAATAAACAGATAAACTCACCTGGAAGTGTAGAATGATAGTCCATATGAGGCCAAGTGTTAGTTTAGGATTCCCATCCACGATATCTTCGGATCTTATGTTTACCAATTTAATTTTTTTACAGTGAAGGAAGTGAAGGGCTGTGTCTATGTTATGAAGCATGTGAAAGCGCATCTGACCTCTCTCTCTTGGCTGCAAAAAATAAGTTTGATGTTACCTACAACTCTACCTTTATTTTAATGTTAGAGGTTTTTACTTGATGTGAACCCAAATCAAATGAAATATAAATAGAGTTTGAAAGGTTTTGTAGGTTTAATTTCTGAGATATAAGCATCCGAAGTTCGTAAAAACGACGTATTGGGGTAGGATTGACAGCGTGAGTTTTTTTAGTCAAAATATGAGAAAGAAAGCATGAACATGTACGTGTCCAATTATAATCTTATCAATGATAAATTATAGAGAATTTTGTGTCTCTATTTCAGTATCGTAATGAGTCCATTCCAGCACTAAAAACAGTGCTGGAATGAACTCATTCCCGCATTGTTTCTAGTTATATTTTTCGTTTTGTGGTAGTCAGCATTGACATTCGATCCTATCAAATTTAGACACACGTCAATTGTCAATATAATATAATCTGGATATACAGGGTGTTTCATCATAAAGTGGACAAACGAATATAGCGTGTAGATGACATCGGGAGAATCGTTTTTGCCTTATGACATATACCCCGTTTTCGAAGCATAAGCGAGATACAGGGTGTTCAAGGTAATTTTTGACCAATATTCTATCCAGTGTGGTCAGTTATGTGTAACATTTGAAATAATGGTTTTTGGTCACATCTCAGTATTTTTTTATGCTCAATTCTGAAATGATATAAGATTCTGAAAATAGTATTTAAAAATGGCGGAAAACCTGCAAAGTTCGAAATTTTTTTACGCGGTTGCCAATTTGAGTTTCACTGTATGAATTATCTCAAGTTTTTAAGAAATTCTGTGAAAAAATTTTTTCAAAATTCGAACACAACTTTTTTTTTACATGTCTACAGCAAAAATAAAATTTCATCCGAAATTGATGAACTTTTCCACGCTTATACTATTCTTCAACCTTAACGAAAATATGAAAACAGAACCGAAAAATATCAATGGGTTTGTTTTTTATAGCCATTCAAAGTTTCCACTCGGATATCTGACTTATTCGTTTTTTGAAAACTGGTTTGGCTATGAGGGCAAAAAGTTTGAAATTGAACTGCCGAAGCATTCCAAATGGAAATGAAAATTTCTCAAAAAAAAATTTTTTTGCTCATATTTCAATAAAACTCTGGCCGGGATCGAACAAGTGACCTTGCGATAGGAATTACTCTTAGCTCTTGATAGAAATTGAAATTATTCGGAACATATTAATTATCGTTACCTAGCAACGGTAATTCAAAGCATTTGATAGATTATTCGAATTCACTGAATATTATTTCGCAAGTTTCTTGAAAACCATTTTAATTTGAACAGAAATGAAATATTCAATCTTGGAGAAAAATGATATGGTTCAGGCTTATTATGAAGCGAATTCCTCAGGGAGGAAAGCGAGAGAAATATACGCCCGCAGATTTCCAAGCCTATCAGTACCAAACTTTAAAACATTTATGGCAACCGTACGTAAATTACGTGAAGATGGCACTCTTAACCGAAAGAAAAAAGAAACAATACGAAGTCACGATGAACGTGTCCTGGATTTGGTTGAGAGTAATCCTAAAATATCAACTAAAATGATATCTAATCACCCCAGTGTGAACCAAAGTAAATCGACTGTATGGAGAGTTCTAAAGAGGAATCACTACCACCCATATCATTTTCAAAGATGTCAAAAATTAGAAGAAGGTGATTGCAGCAAAAGGAAAGAATTCTGTGAATTCATTTGAAGAAGAACGCGTACGAATAGAGATTTTCCACGTCTCATTTTATTCAGCGATGAAGCGACCTTTCATAGAGATGGATTTTTTAACAGAAAAAATAATGTGGTATGGCAAATCAATAATCCACATTCTTCGGTTTCGATGAATAGTCAAAAAAGGTTTTCAGTCAATGTTTGGGCGAGAATGAAGGACAGATTCATCATCGGACCTTTCATTCTCCCTGAAACATTGACTGGAAATGGTTACTATCAATTTTTACGAGAGACTCTACCAGATCTCATGGAAAATATTCCTTTGAATCAATTTAGAGGTATTTGGTACCAACACGATGGTTGTCCTGCGCACACAGTCAGGAGTGTACGCGAGTTTCTAGACTCCCAATACCCACGGCGATGGATTGGTCGGTTTGGACCTGTTGCATGGCCTCCACGTTCTCCAGATCTAACTCCACTGGATTTTTATTTCTGGGGTCATATGAAAAGTCTGGCCTACGACAAGCGAGCTCCAGTAGAATCGAAAGAAGAATTGATTCAACGAATTGAATCAGCTGCCCAGGAAATTCGTCATAATCAAGGAATGATAGGTTCAGCGGTGAACAGTGTGGTGAAAAGAGCGAGACTGTGTGTTCAAATGAATGGGAATATTTTTGAAACTGAATTATAATCTATAATTTCGTCAGAGTTGTTCAATTAATAATTAAATTTGTCTACTATTGTGTTATATTCTTGCGTTAGTGAAATATAAAATTAAATATTCAAGAAAATTTTGCTATAAGACAATATTCTCTCACTTTCTTGATTATCTTGATTCGCTGAACCAAATAATTATTTCCAACATTGAGTATTTAATTTCTGCTCGAATTGAAATGTTTTATAAGAAACTAATAATAATAATAATAATAACGAAATATTATTCAGTTGAATTCGAACATACTGTCAAATTCTGTGAATTACTGTTGCTAGGTAACGATAATTAATATGTTCTGAATAATTTCAATTTCTATCTAGAGCTAAGAGTAATTCCTATCGCAAGTTCACTAGTTCGATTCCAGCCAGAGTTTTATTGAAATATGAACAAAAAAATTTTTTTTTGAGAAATTTTAATTTCCATCTGGAATGCTTCGGCAGTTCAATTTCAAAGTTTTTGCCCTCATAGCTAAACCAGTTTTCAAAAAACGAATAAGTCAGATATCCGAGTGGAAACTTTGAATGGGTATAAAAAACAAACCCATCGATATTTTTCGGTTCTGTTTTCATATTTTCGTTAAGGTTGAAGAATAGTATAAGCGTGGAAAAGTTCATCAATTTCGGATGAAATTTTATTTTTGCTGTAGACATGTAAAAAAAAGTTGTGTTCGAATTAAGAAAAAAATTTTTCACAGAATTTCTTAAAAACTTGAGATAATTCATACAGTGAAACTCAAATTGGCAACCGCGTAAAAAAATTTCGAACTTTGCAGGTTTTCCGCCATTTTTGAATACTATTTTCAGAATCTTATATCATTTCAGAATTGAGCATAAAAATACTGAGATGTGACCAAAAACCATTATTTCAAATGTTACACATAACTGACCACACTCGATAGAATATTGCTCAAAAATTACCTTGAACACCCTGTATCTCGCTTATGCTTCGAAAACGGGGTATATGTCATAAGGCAAAAATGATTCTCCCGATGTCATCTACACGCTGTATTCGTTTGTCCAGTTTATGATGAAACACCCTGTATATGAAATAATAGTTGAGGGAAGAAGATCTATTTTGATTAAAAAATAAGATTTCATTCTTGCTAATTTTGAATCATTCATGCTATTAGGAAACTGTTTTAAATCTGATCTCCATGTCCTACGTATATGATTCAAATTCAAATTCCTTTATCTGTCAACTTTCGTAACAGTCACACCAACTGCCAAGATAAAATAAAAAGGTCACTAGGATGTATAATCCGAATTTTTCGTTAAATTTCAGCAGTATTTTACAAAACCTGCCTGAAATAGGAGCCCATTCTGCAACTTGAATTAGAATATACTATTCCTGCACTATTCCAAAACCAACAAGTAATATATTGGTGATATATTATCATATTTTCAGTCTATTGTAGGCGACTGAAATGTATTTTATTTCTTGACGACTTTCTCTGTTTCGAAAATTTGAAATTTTGGATTACATTCCTATACCCCTATATTGAAACCAATTGACAAATTGTTTTTAATCTGAAAGAATGTAACCAATCGATATTGTTGACTAATCAAAACCTGAGGTGACTTCTTGATGAATTTAGTTGTTCAGTATCACCTTTCTTCAAGATTCAGGATTCATTACATTTTAGATCGTTTACAATGTTTTTATTGATTATCTCAAAAATGTTATAGTTAATTTGGACTTTATTTAACCACACTAGTCTGAATATGTTGACTATCATATACGAAAGTTTTGTCAACATTGTATTTTGCATTTTCAATATATGCATTTTGAAGTTTACGGTATTGAGATATATGAGGTTGTTTCTATCGATTAAACAGAACTTTACGAAACCTTTCGTCACATTCGCCTAATATCGCTGCAATTCGAAATTTGTCACAATAACTGTCAACGAAAAATAATTCTGAAGATTTTAGCTTGGTGTCTGATGAAGGAGACTGATCTAGTCTCCGAAACGTTACAAAATAGTTGTTTTATCGTTGCTGTTGTTTCGTTACTGTTTATTAGGCAACATATATTGCTTTTGACTAATATCTTTTGTTTCTAATACAGATGCAATACAAAATAATAAATTTTTTATTTTACAGATATTTTTGAGAGTTTGGGATAGAAAACCCAGAAAGTAACCAATTAGTAATAAGTTCATTTTGATTGCAGAATAGTTTTTGCTTGGTGATCTATAAAATATGGAAAATGTTATGATGACATGCTTAACTACTAGATATTATTGTATAACAGAAAATCGAAATAAGCATTGGTATTGGTATATTTACATTCGAAAAAGTAAAAATGATGTTCAAGCTAGAAGTATTCGATTTGCTCAGGCTCATTCCGGCAATTTTGAAAATATACCGTTAGGTTCAAACCGGTCAGTTGAAGCTACTTACGACAAATTATAGGCAATGAATAATTAACAAGCTCGACATATGGGTCCCGCATTTCAAGAAAACGTCGATGTTAACAGCAAAAGGCAATGAAGAATAAAAATCTAAGCCAATATCGGTGAAATTTCAACTCAATCGTCTCATTTTGTCAACCATTACCGGGACAATCTTCATTTTACATAAACGAAAAATTTAAATACTTACAAGTTGTTCGCCAGTTAAAACTTCCAAGAGAGAAATTAGATTGTGTCCATCTCTCAGATCTTCGAAAAGATCTCGGATTTGACGGTTTGCCTGTAAAAAAATGAAAAAAAATTTTAAAAATGTAAAAACTGAAGACTATCTACTATTACACTATCAAGCAGATGTGAAATACAGAGTGAGCTGAAAATACTTATTGTGCGCTATTAAATACTCTTAATATTCTAGGATCATTTTATCCAGAATGAAAGATATTTATCTCAGCTTCTTGACGGAAGAATATAGTTAAGTATAGTGAACTATTCTAAGTAAAATACTCTTTAGGAAGAAAGATATAATAAGTTCATTGAATTGAAATGAATTCACTAAACAAAATTATTGCAACATAAGAAATAAGATAAAAAAAAACATTATCAACTAAACAATGCCACACCACAGGGCGAAATAAAATAGCAACCACACAGCATGCCAAACATTTAACATAAACAGGATCCATCAAACTTACAGACGGTGGACAACATGGAATATTGTTAACTGTTACACATACGTGAAGACAGGTGTAATTCTGAAAGTAATTCAAAAAATGATTTTTATTGTTGTTGGTCCACTACTCAAATTGTTAATATTGAAATAACCGAATATGTCAGGAAATTAAAATATATTTTGTATATTACAAAAAAAAACCGGTTCACTAAAAATCGTTTATACAAAAGTTGAATCATGATGGAGTATTCTCGAGTTGAAGTTGACATTAATTAAATAATAAGATACCAGTTTTCATGGCAGTACTTATTGTGAAATATTGTCTCAAAAAGCCGGAATTGGGAATAGCTGCACTTTAGAAATGGTCAACCAGAGAAGCTGACAACAAGTAAAGGGTAATTTCATCATTATCAACAATCAATAATAATATTAATAATAATAATAATAATAATAATAATAATAATAATAATAATAATAATAATAATAATCAAGTGAAGATTTTGTGTATGCGAATACCAAATTATCAGCAGAATGAGAACCTCGCAACATTTAGGGTCGTAGAAGGATCTAAATTTTATGTGATTTTATTAACTTCTTTATTTTGCTATTTTTATAAACAGGGTGATTCTTTAAGTTGTATATTAATTTTAACCATTGATTCATTTTTACCAACCATTTTTCCAAATCATGCTCAGGTAAAACCGTACAATTTCGTATACTTAATTCTTATGCCAAATTATCTCCAACGCCAATTTTCGAATGTAATAAGCATCGAAACTAAACATAAACCAATGGACGCCGAGAGTTCGACATAGAAATACTAGATAAATTAGAATAAAACCTAATATTAATGGCATTTGTATGTCTACCTCGGTTAAATTAGAGTAAATGGGAGGTTGTCACATTGTTTTCCTCGATTGACTAATCGATGCTTTTGATCAAGGTGTTACCTATCTAAGAAAATTAGGTTTAGATATCATCGAAAAGCTTCTTGTTACCCAAATTCCGTTGATCGGCGGGTTGAATTTGACAGAGAATTGGGTAATTCTGGATCTTCGTGAAACCTACCCCAAATATATTATTCTATGACTCCATAGAGTTTGGTCATAGACTGATATAGTTTATAATTGTTGTAGTTTATAATGTGGTCTGATATTATATGATATCCATCCTTGTATATCATTTATATGATGACAATAGAATATTTTAGGAATTTTGAGAAGAGGCGATGATGGAATTACGTATAATCTTAAGTGGATTTTGAATAAAAACCAGGCTGAAGGTCTGAGTTTTAATAATACAGTAGAATCTCAGTAATCCGGCACCATTAAAAACCAGAGTAAGCCGGATTATTGGAATTTTCGGATTACTGTGTGAGTTCAGTAGATGGGTGACCGTTGCCTCGATAACTTTCGAACGAAAGGAGATAGGGACTTGTAATTTTCAGGGTAGGTTGCGTATCCGAAAGGGAGAGTTGAGTTCGTTTTTGGGCATAATCGGTCTAACGGTTTCTGAGTTATATCCACCTGGAATATTATTTCCTTGATAACTCAAAAAATAAATATTCGATCGAGTTGAAGCTTGGTAATTAGTAGTAGAAAATCAACATAAAGACGTGTTTAAAATTTTGTAAGAACCGTACCATTCGAAAATTTGAAAAAAAAATTTTCAAGAACCGTACCTACCCCTAGAAAATTTCGAAATAATCACGAAAAAAAAATTGGTTCAAGCACTGACGTGAAGTCAGAAGCTTTTGCGCGTATGTTCTATTGTCCATTCTCCTGTATTGGACACTTAATTCGAATTTACCATGGTAAATTATGTTGTCCATTCTCCTGTATTGGACACTTAATTCGAATTTACCATGGTAAATTCGAATTAAGAGTGTCCAATACAGGAGAATGGACAACATAATTTACCATGGTAAATTCGATTAAGGGTGTCCAATACAGAAGAATGGACAATAGAACATACGCGCAAAAGCTTCTGACTTCACGTCAGTGCTTGAACCAATTTTTGCTAATAACTCTTTTAGAAATTGAATAATTACATAAAATATTTTTTTTTAGTGTCAGCATGAATATGATAGTAACTGGAAAATTTTGTTGGAACTTGCTTTCTCGACAATTGTTCTAATTTTCGCTCTAAAGTAGTTTCATTCTGGTGCAAAGTTGCTGGGATACACTGTATATTTAAATGATTTGTGAACTGTTTTATTTTGATGAGTTGTACCTCATATGGAATAATACTATTTTTGGCGATCTTGTTCCTCGGAACAGAGTGCTTATCAATTTGCCCAAATGTCTATAATTTTCGAATTTTTGGTTGAAAATGGTCTTCGTTTTCGTTCGACTCACTGATCAAGAATCCGTGGTCAAATTTCGATTCTGTCCGGCCTTCGTGCCGTAACCTCGATAACTCTCGAACGGAATAGCTAGACATTTGAAATTTTCTGAGAAGGTTTGGGAGATAAATATCTCGGTTAAGTTCGTTATTGGCAGTTTCAGAGTAACGAAAAGAAATTTTTTTTCACAATACAAATTTCAAATTAAATTATTTTTAAGATGTAGTTTCATCATCAGAAACCATTAATATCATTCTCAACTCTAACAAACTAATACGGAGATATTATTTTTCGAAATTTCAATAATTAATCGTAATTCTATGATATCATAGAGTGCTATATGACGGAGGTTACACGGTCAATCTGTTTGTCAATCAGTTTCAGATCAATCATGGATTGATGTCAGATTGATGGGAAACTTATTGTATACGCGTAGGCTGATGGACTGATGATCCAGATTCATGGCAAGATTGATGTCAGATTGATGCCAGATTGACCGTGTAACTTCTGCCTTATTATATTTTGCTGATGTATGTAAATGAAACATGAGGTGAGACATAGAACTACATTTTGAATTTAATTTTTTATGATGCAGTTCAATCATACGAATCGATTAATATCATTCCTAACTCTGAAAAAACAATACTTTCGGAGATATGATTTGTCAAAGTTTGAGTAATTACTCGCTAGTAGTTTGAGCTTTCCCACTTTTTGTATAAGTATTTATATTAATACGCAAAGAGAAAACTTTTGATCCCTTCAAGTATATTGGAGGTGAGTTAGATTAGGCATAATTAAAGTGGAGAAGTCTGGAAAAGGAGCCCAGAATGCTTAAAGTTATACATAATTTTATACAAATACTAGCTGACCCACGCAACTTCGCCTGCGCCAAATCTGTTATTGCGGTTGCAATTTTATTTCCAAATGGGAAAAATCTTTAAAAAAACCTAGAACCCGATTGCAGCGCCTCCTACCGAGACAATTGAATTTCCAAGTTATCCAGGGAACCACTCAAACACGTAATTCTAAAAAATACCTAAAACCCGATTGCGGCGCCACCTACCGGGTTCAATTGCGAATACGTATCTGGTTAAGAAAAGAAAAGGTGAGAAAGACAGGAGACCGGCTTCGTTCTCATCCCTACTCCGTGCTGTTTACGTGACGTGACGTGACACCGGTATAGTCTGGCGAATGAGTGTTGATCCAGAAAGACGCGGATATTAAAAAAAATCTAGCACTAAGTATAGCAGGAATACACTGCCTTGATACTTTAATAAAAATAAATATTTTTTTTGTACAAAAATTTTAGCTTTGCCATAAGCTCAGGGAAATTTTAATCGAGATAGAGTGAAAAACATTCACAAAAAATACGGCGACTTGGTTTTAATTAGCTCTTTCTCTGGGATAACTTACCAAGTGATAATTGATCAGTAATCGAGCGGGATGAAAAATGATTAATTACTAAAATGACTATTAAAAAATAGGGATTGGTGATAGAAGGGTGAAAATTTAGGGTTGTATGTATTTTGTAATGCCACATTATAACAAAATAAAAACAAAAAATTTCGTCAAAAAAAAAAAATTAAGGGTGAACAACCCTTATCACTTAGGGGTATGAAACATAGATGTTGGCCGATTCTCAGACCTACTCAATATGCTCACAAAATTTCATGAGAATCGGTCCAGCCGTTTCGGAGGAGTACGGGAACGAACATTGTGACACGAGAATTTTATATATAAGATATTGAATAAATCATTACTTGTCATTCATGCTCTCGTCCATACTGCCTATAGCAATACAGCCTGATTCATAATTGAGTGTCGCCCAGGAGATCCGGGCTACAACCTACAGCCCCGCAAAGTAAGCTCACTATTTTATTTATTCTGAAATTTCATGCAGTATTCCGTGAGGGTGAGTGAGGCTCGGAGTGAGGTGTGAATAGAAAATAGAAAATAATCTGTTATCTTTGAAAATATACAGGGTGAGTCTTTGACCACTGCATTAATTTTAACCAAAGATTCCTCTCATCGAATGCAACACTTTTTTCATTTAACATTTTTCCAAATTCAGCTCAGGTAAAAAGATACAGGCTGTTTAAATTTTGAATAAAAAATCAGTTTTTATTTTGTAGCTTTGACACCTTTTTCTTGAATAAAATGAATGTTGGCGTAAAGTTTCCTATGACTATGATACATATTTTCCAAATATTAGTTATTTTCTACTTCTACTGGTTTTCTAGTTATGGAATCGTGGATTCATAAAACTAAACGAAATTAGCATAAAGAAAGCATATAAAGTTTTTCTTGAGTCATTTCAAGAATATTCCATCGTTTTAGAACATTATATTATTCTTCATCATTTCTCCTTAAACGCACCGTTTTCGAGATATTCTTCATTGAATGTTTTAAAATGGAAAACTCCAGAAATTTCACTACTTTTATGGATCCGTCCCTGAGCGTTGGAATCCCGAATCAAGCTGTAAACCACGATACCATGCCTTATTCTCGTCCGCCAACAATGTCATAGATAATTTGTATGCGGGAGTGTATTAGCACATTGTGAAAGCTTTAAACGCTTGTAACTTTTTACCTGAGCCGAATCTGGAGAAATGGTGAATGAAAAAAGTGTTTCATTTGATGAGAGGAATCGTTGGTTAAAATTAATGCATTGGTCAAAGACTCACCCTGTATAATAATTAAACCAAAGTTCTTCTAGGTGTGAAATATGAAATTAATATTCCGAGTGAAAAAAATATATTGTTCCATATTTTCCACGGCATAAATCGAATATTAACTCAAATCTTACAATCGTGACTTAGCATAAGAGTATCTTTATCGAAGTGAATCATAAGCGATCATTTCCTTTTTGATGAGCAGTAAAAAAACAGCATCATCTCCAGATAAAAGATTTCCCAACGAATTGAAATTCCGGTACGTTTTGACGTCGAGAAATTCCTTCAATTACGACACCGGCGTAATTCAGTCTTTTCACATATACAGAGAACTGTTATTTATTGTGATGAATATTTGTCTTACGGACGCGTTAAAAAAGGAACTTGCTCTGTTGCATCACACGCGCAGCGCCTTTTATGAAGAGTCAAGAATCTGGTTGAATAAACGAGTACCGTCTAGATCCAGAACGAAGAATGAGTTCTTTCTTAAGATGTTAATTAACACTTACATACAGGGTGTCTCACGGTCTATGATAGGTTACTGAAAAGTCGTAGCAAATTTATCATTTTAAATGGAACATCGTGTAAATTGAATTTTTTTCGAAATCCTTGCTTTATTTGAATCACATTTTCTCGATTTATTCCCATACCTATCACAAACGGTTCTCGAGTTATTAACTGATCTCCATATCTTTGAACCAAAACGCAACCATTATTTTACCTCAATAATTTTGAGTCTCTACAAGATGAGGACCTGAAATTCTTGCAAGGGTTTGGGGGAAGTACATTTTTTCGATTCCAATATTGAAATCGATCCGATAATATACAAATAGCTTTGAAATTAGTAATATTTCTGCTGCATACAAAAATGGCAAAAATGCTTTGTTTTTCAAATGGAACCCCCAGTATAAGAATTGGGAAATTAGAAGGTGCTTAAATTTCCTTTCAAACAATATATGTAGTATGTTCCTGTACCTAAAACGTCAGGATCTCCGAAAAAATGGCGTTTTTCTCAAAAAAAGTAATTTTATCGTAGGAAGTGAAGGATTAATAGACTTTATTTCAATAGCAACGAAAACTAATAGTGTCAGGTGAAATTAATCAATTTGACGTTTTGCTATTTGACTTAAATACGACTTAAAATGGGGGAAAATAACTATTCGAAAGAAGTTTCGATGAAATTGATTATTCTGCATGAAAAATGTGATCAAATTATAGCCAGAACTTGCAGAAACTTAAACGAAATATACCCTCGATATATTTTCTAGTTTTTCATAAAATCAAATGATGAACCGAAATATAAGTTAAAAAGATAAGATTTTCCTTAGCAGCTGGTTACTAAGTTAATTAATTCGTCAAAACGAATACCTATCAAGTAATTTATGTTTATTCAATTATTTTTTAAATATTAAAAATAGAAATTCAGGAAGCTGCTAAGGCAGCATGCTTGGATTCATTGCTAGAAAGATAAATATAAAAAAGCTGACGTGAAGTCAGTACTCTTTGACTCGGGTGTTCACGTAGGCTAATTTGAATTGATTGATGACTGTTTCAAGCTCAGTGGATAGAGCGAGCCGGAGATCTACCCAGAGGGTAATGGACACCATTCACTGTCGGGTCAAAAATTAACAGTGCTGTATCTAAGCTGGCATAAGGATAGAGTAACAAAGTTGACAAAGAACTGACCCTCTGTAGTCGCACAAGCTCCGAGGAGCTTCTGAGGGATCTCCATGGGGAAGACTTAGTAGTGTCAGTTAAATTATAATCATGTTTATAGCACGCGCGCCAAATCAGATTGACCTCACTCAATGCTTTTTTAGAATTTTTCTTTCATTGTAAAGGCAATCTGCATTCGGCGCGTGCTATAAACATGATTATGATTATACTGACCCTACCAAGTCTTCCCCAAGGAGATCCCTCAGAAGCTCCTCGGAGCTTGTGCGACTACAGAGAGTCAGTTGTGTTCTTTGTCAACGTTGTTACTCTATCCTTATGGTAGCTTAGATACAGCACTGTTTATTTTTGACCCAACAGCGAATGGAATTCATTACCCTCTGGGTAGATCTCCGGCTCGCTCTATCCACCTAGCTTGAAACACTCATCAATCAATTCAAATTAGCCAACGTGAACACGCGGAAAGAGTACTGACTTCACGTCAGTGCGAAATTAAGAATAAATGCTTGAATTCGTTTTTTTTAATTCTATAATACGGTTGTAGGAAAAATATGATAGGGATCAATGCCAGGGTGAAGAAACGAATTCTCAATGAAAGTCCGGAATCTTTGTTCACAATTTCTTAAAATAAGTCCATAAGTACTCGTCCCGACCAGCGAAAGGTATCAAATATCCATCTAAAATAATCTTTTACACCATTTGCTCTTCCCTAAAAATTAAATGACCGTAGACATGACAATTTTAATTCTAACTGCATTATGAAATTCGTTCAACATCGGACATCCTCGGCAAGTGTGCAAAAAATGTCCTTGGAAAATTTTGTTGTTCCACTGTAAAACAGTGGACCAGTAGACTGTAATCGTTTTAATATTTCGATATTTTGCAATTATTTCCAACGATATAGACCCGATCGAGTTTAAACAACTTGGCTGTAAAATTAGGTTTAGAAGGCTCTCGCAAAATGTCAGCGATATCTGACAGGGTTTTTGAAGAAAAAATTTAAATAATATTTCTTTAATTTTCTAGTCATAAGATCCACATGAAATTGTGCACAAGTCTTTGAGTCGGCATTGTTCAACTAACAACCGAGTTTCAATTCGATCATATATCATCATCAGTTCTTCTCGAGTAATAGGGAACACAACATTTTAGATGGCTATAACTTCGAAATCACTAGGCGGATTCTGTCCATCAACAAACTTAACCGACACATTTGCACTCAAACCTACCCTGCACATTTGAACTCTGTAACTCATTTCGTTCGAGGGTACTCGCGCTTACGGACAGTCGGCCGGATAGAATTAAGTTTGACCAAAAAAACCGAAATAAGATTGAGAAAATCCGCAGAAGGGAATCAAAGACAACCCACGTCGGAGACAAAAAATTGGTTCAAGCCCTGTGGACAGGAGCTTTCTGATGCTCTAGTTCAATCAGACAAATTATATCTCCGAAAGCATCGGTTTCTCAGAGTTGGGAATTTTATCAATGTATTCTTATGATAGAACTGCATCATAAAGGAAATTCAATTCAAATAATAGTTTATTTATCAAGATTAAATGAGCAATCGGAGAATGAGAACTGCACAATGGAAGAAATCAAATTAAAATAGCTGAAATGAATTTGACTCTCTCTTATAGAACAGGATTACATGTACGAGTATGAGCACAGATCATATAATAAAGCTTAGATAGAATAATTATAACATTCTGTGAAAACATAGAAGTACGATTCATTATTGAAATTTCGAAAAATCATATCTCCGAAAGTATAAGCTTGTTGGAGTTGAAAATGATATCAATGGATTTTTATGGTGAAAGTGCATCTTAAATAGAAATTGAATTCGAAATTTGTTACTTAAAACAATTTATTTTTTTCGTTACTCCGAAACCATCTGGCCTATTTTGCCCAATAAAGAACTTAACCGAGATATTCATCTCAACCTACTCTGAAAATTTCAACTACCTAGCTCATTCCGTTCGAGAGTTATTGTAGAAATTTTTTTTTTTAATTTTCAATTTTTTTTTTTTACACTTTGCAGTAATACGTCAATACAAAACTTCACATGCGTATAAAGGCCGTGATTCTACAATTTGATGCTAAATTTCAGATACATCGAGTGTTTCGGAAATATTCATAAAAAATGTTTTTACTGATATTGGCCATAACTCCGAAACCGCTTTATGGATTTCGCCCATTAACGAACTTGTCCGAGATATTTACGCTCCAAACCCACCTTGCAAATTTCAATCCTCTTACTCCTTTCGTTCGAGAGTTATCGTGCCTACGGCCGGCCGGACCGAATCGATTTCGACCTCGGATTCTTGATCAGTGAGTCGAACCAAATCGTTTGAGACCATTTTCAGCCAAAAATTCGAAAATTACAGACATTTGGGCAAATTGATAAGCACTCTGTTCCGAGGAACTAGAGCGCCAAAACAATGGAGTTTTCTTCAATTAATCATCGTGGGGTGAACGGAATGAGGGTGGAATGTAATGGGTAAACTTCCTTTTCCTGGCAATAAAAACGATCACACATGCATCATGTTTCGTGTACGTTCGCGGGCGTTTCATTGTTGAAACAAAGCTTAAGGTAGTTCAAACATATTTCAGAATAGCCATAAAAAGATGTCTTTGTATGTTTGTTGGGTATGAAAGTCGACATATGGTTTCCTGCTGATGAAACCAGAGATTAAGCGAAAAATACCCGCTAAACTCTGATGAACTTTGTGGATCTCAAGTATGGGGGGAAATTGCGAACAGAATTAGCCAGACAATGAGATATAGCTGTAATCAATTTTACAGCACCAAGTCGAGTCAAGAAATCCCTCACTACGCATGAAGTCATGGTCAACACAGTTTATAAACTAGTCACAAAAATTAAGGGACATAAAACAGACTTCAAAATTTTTGGGTTTTTAGTACAGCCTGCAACTCGGAGGGAGATGACCAAGAAATAAATATGCGCAAATTATAGCTGCAAGTGTCTAGTTTTCTGATCTGGCCATCAAATCAAATTTTCTTCATGTACCTATACGGTTCGGGAGTAATCCTAAGAAAACTACCGAAAAAATAAGTTCGAAATTCTGGCTTGTTGAGAAAAAGGTCTTTTTTGGCGCTCTAGTTCCTCGGAACTGAGTGCTTATCAATTTGCCCAAATGTCTGTAATTTTCGAATTTTTCGATGAAAATGGTCTTAAACGATTTGGTTCGACTCACTGATCAAATTCGAAATTCATTCTGTCCGGCCGGCCGTAGGCACGATAACTCTCGAACGGAATGAGCTTGGCAGTTGAAATTTTCAGAGTAGGTTTGGGAGATAAATATCTCGGCTAAGTTCGTTATTGGGCAAAATCGGACAGATGGTTTCGGAGTAACAAAAAAAAAATTTTTTTTTACAAAACAAATTTCAAATTAAATTTTTTTCAATAAGCAGTTTTATCATAAGAATCCAATGATATCATTTTTAACTCTAACAAGCTAATACTCTCGGAGATATGATTTTTCAAAATTTCAATAATAAATCGTATTTTTACGTTTTCACAGAATTATATAATTATTCTATGTATGAATTGTCTACGCCGTCGGGTTTTCGGTTTCGGAACGAGAGAAGGCGGGCTCAAATCCCGGAAAGGGAATTACACTTTTTGGCGCTCTAGTTCCTCGGAACTGAGTGCTTATCAATTTAATTTGCCCAAATGTCTGTAATTTTTATTTAAGATGCAGTTTCACTATTAAAATCCATCGATATCATTTTCAACTCCAACAAGCTAATACTTTCGGAGATATGATTTTTCTAAATTTCAATAATGAATCGTACGTACTTCTATGCTTTCACAGAATGCTATAATTATTCTATCTAAGCTTTATTATATGATCTGTGTTCATACTCGTACATTTCATCCTGTTCTATAAGAAAGAGTCAAATTCATTTCAGCTATTTTAATTTGATTTCTTCCATGGTGCAGTTCTCATTCTCAGATTGCTCATTTAATCTTGATAAATAAACTATTATTTGAATTTAATTACTTTTATGATGCAGTTCTTTCGTAAGAATACCAATACTTTCGGAGATATAATTTGTCTGTTTGAACTAGAGCGCCAGAAAGCCCCTGTCCACAGGGCTTGAACCCATTTTTTCAAAATTCCACTGTGAAGCTTATTTCAGAAAATGGATGGCCTTCAATTTGACTAAACTAAAAAGCCTTTACGATGATCTGCAATTTTCAGGGTGGATGGCGCATCCAAATGCGACATTTTATTTTGTTAGTATGCATAATCGGCCAAACGGTTTTGGAGTTTTACATATCTGAAATTTGCTTGTTATTTCCTCAATAACTCAAAAAATACGAATCCTATCCAAATCAAACATGGTAATTAATTGTAGAATGCCGACGCGCAAATTTTCGCGGAATTTCGTATCCTGAAATAAGAAGATTGTAAAAATATATCAAAGATGTTTTTTTGTCACTTCTATCCAAACAATAACTTGATGAATAGTATATCTACTGAATTTGAGTCGATCTTTCAATAAAATTACTTGAGACGTGAGTTTTTCGTATATTATTAGATATTTAACGAATTTCAATTTCGATAGAATGGATATATCAGAATTAAAAATTCTGTGATCTTAAGTTAATTAAAATGGTACGAAATGATTTCATATCTAAGAAAAGCTGAGAAACCGGTCTATATCGATGGTAAATTCGATTAAGAGTGTCCAATAGAGGTGACTTCCTGTCCTGGACACCGCTGAAAATTTCAAAGCTCTGCGATTTGTTTTTCTGAGTGCCCCAATGCTCAAAATTGATCGTTTTTGCTGCAAATCACCGAAATGAGCAACTTTTCGATACCTACTTATTCATTTTTCCAATGAGGACATTTTTCTCTGCGATAATCCTCATTTCACAAAATGATTCTTTTCTTTAATTTGGCAGATAATTTTCTACGAGCATATCAAAAAGGAAGTTTTGAGAAAAACTGTTTTTCGATATACAGGAAGCTTATTACCTACGTCAAGAATTCAGGCTTGAAAGAATACCAGAAAATTCGAGTTTCGCGAGAAGAAGAGCAGCAATCCGTAGGAGGAATGGTATATCGATTTTGTTTGTTTGAATTTTTAAATTGACATTAAAAATTGAGGCGGTTGCAAGGGTCAAAAAACCAAGTAATTTTTTTTTTGATAATAGAAAAAGTGGGAAGTAGTTGTACATTTATTATTGATATTTGAATATGTATAGGCTGACGAACAAATTATTTTAATAGCTCATTTAATTTTTTTGAAACATTAAATATGTATTTTATATTCTTGTTTATCTTTATTCGAAAACTTATCTCATTATAAGACGAAATGTATTAATAAAATACAAGCCTCTTTTAATAATATAATAGTTCATACCACTAACATTTCATTCTGTATTATGAATCTTAACTGCAAAAATATTTGATACACGAATGTAGATCCAAATTTCATCATTTTTTTTTGCTAACAATATTATGAAATACTGCTAGGAACATGTCCCACTACTTAAGGAAGTAGAAGGTAATATTAACCTCAGTGGTCAATGAACAGAAATTACTTTTGATGATTCCATTATGTTGTTTTTTCCTATTGCCTTCATAAACTACATCATTAAAATGATACAATCTTCTGAAACATCATCCCCAATATTTATACATAGATTATACAATAGGCAACAAGTCAATATTATTTTCGGTATCAAAACAGTCTTGTATATATTCACAAATTCAAGATTCGGATGCTTGTTTCCCAACACAAAATATTACAAAAGTACGAATTATAAACAAACTAGAACAGAAATAAATTTGACATGTCTGTAATAGCTAGATAAGATGATATTTATGAACAGTGAACACATATAGAACACACACAGATAGAATTCGCATTCTGTGAAAAAATAGAATTACGATGTACCTATTATTGAAATTTTGAAATATTATATCTCCGAAAGTATCAGCTTGTTAGAGTTGAAAATGATATGAATGGATTCTTATTGTGGAACTGCATCTTAAATAAAATTGAATTTGAAATTTGTAATGTAAACATTTTTTTTTGCGTTATTCCGAAACCATCAGGCCGATTTCGCGCAATGACGAACTTATCCGAGATATTTATGTCGCAAAACACCTCTGAAAATCCCAACCGTCTAGCTCATTCCGTTCAAGAGTTATCGTGACCACGAATTCTTGATCATTGAGTCGAACCAAATCGGTTGAGACAAATTGATAAGCACTCTGTTCAGAGGAACAGGAGCGAAACAAATATTATGAATTTTTCTTTAATTTAATTTTTATTTAGGCTTTTTCAATAATCAATCTTTAATAATCCCGAAGTTACTGCCACTACCTACTCATATTGGTATATCCCCAATTGTTTCCTCCCTGCTTCATATGAATGTCAACAATGATCAAATTTTTTCTCATGTGGAAGTTCGCATTCTTGAATCATCTTCATGAACGACCGGTATTATTCTAGTCCGAACTCGATCTTATTTCACATTATGCATAATAAAAAGCGGAGCAAACATACACACGCAACAACTAACAATGGCGCTTTCTTTTGGCGATCCTTGTAACGAGCTTCGGCGGCATTGGCCTTTCTTGGGGTCAAGAAAGAGTTTATTGTTGGACATGGACATTATTTTTAGCGGTAGCAATGTCAACAGATCGGCACATACGGCATAATAAAGAGCTGAACCTTGGTCTACATTTTGTCAAGTCAGATCTTGTGGCCTGATGGGCGTTTCACAGTTTTTCGTTGAGAATTACCGTTCAGCAATTACAGATTTCTTGGAATGAGGAGAAATTGATTAAGACGACACTTGAATTCGGATATCGGCCAGAATAAGTCTCTTGCATGTATTTTTTTTATTATCGGAATCGATTATTATATCCATAAGAATAATGATAATATAATTCACTGTTGAAGACGAGGCCAATAATAGCATACCGTTTTTGGATATATTGGTGATTCACAAAGATAATAAACTTATCACCAATTGGTACACCAAACCAACTAACACCAACAGGTTGGTGAACTTCTATAGCAATCATAATATAACACAGAAAATAAACATAGCTCAAAACTTGATTAACAGATCACACAAGCTTAGTAATGAAATATTCCATGTCGCCAACATAACAAAGATAAAAACAATTCTGTCAGAAAACAATTACCCATCATATCTCATTAACAGACTGATAAAGAACACATACAACACTAATATAGTGGAGAGTTACACATACATTAATACAACGATGACAACAACATTGGATAAAGATGACAAAAAATACTATAAATTTCCATTTATCCCCAGTTTCTCACAGAAAATTGATAGATTGTTTAAGTCGTTTGGAGGTTCTTGCGCATTTCACAAAACCCAAACCACAAAAAAGTTGTACACAAGGATCAAGGGCAGTACTCCTGAAAGTATGTAATCTAGTGTTGTTTATAAAATTCCCTGTAATAATTGTGATAAGTGTTACGTGGGACAGACTAGACAACACCTGAAGGAAAGATTACGACAACATAAATATGATACTAACAACATAACACATAAAGATAAAACGGCACTCACACTACACACATTTGAGGAGGGACACGAATTCGATTTTGACAAGGCCTGTGTATTACATTCTGAAAATAACAGTTACAAAAGAAACATAAGCGAAATGATATTTATCAAGTTGAACAAAACAGTGAATTTCCAAGAAGACGTTAACGGACTTGATATAGGACAGAACATGATCAATGTAACTGGCTAGTTATTCACTCATACTAAGGCCAATACAAAAATCGATATAAGTCTGAACACAACAAATCTTCTGTCATTCATATAACCTCAATTTTATAGTCTCTATGATGAACCTTGCAACGTGGACATTTTATCCGACTAATTTCAATTGTCGAGGGTTTCTCTTTAGAAAGGAAAGAAATTTATGCGGTTGATCAAAGGGAGAATACACATCCTTTTGACGAAAGTGATATTCACTGGAGAAACTAACTTTTCCAACATAATTACATTGACAGTTGAATATTTCTTGTGTGAGAAAGAAGGTTATGAAAGTGGACAATTAATATCTGTAAACAGTTTTGATGTATTCTTTTGTTGATAGATTTTAGTAGTGATAGTTACATGTTTGATAAAGTCTCTCTTTTTTTTTTAATTTTATAAGTTGATAGTTGACCCTAAATAAATATCTTATTACTGTACATTTTTAGCCCTGAAGAAGGCACGATCTGTGTGCCGAAACGTTGGCGGAATTTCTAAATAAAGAAATATAAATCAACATAGTCCAAATTCCTGCGAACCAATCCACAATAATGATAATGATATATCCCTTTCCGGGATATGCCAAAACCTTCTACAAGTCCGAAAATCGCTCTTTTCAGAACAGATTTATCGTAAATATCGCACCAATAGGTCTCTTGCATGTAACACGAAATACCATACTATATGTTTATGTTTTTCTGAATCTACTTCAATGCTTATTTTTATAAATTATCATTTATGTTCACGCATAATACTGTAACTCATATTGTCTCTAGGTATCGTTAATTGAAATGTATATATATACAGGGTGAGTCCTTAAAGTGTACATTTATTTAAACGGTGGGTTCCTCTCATTAAACGAAACACTGTTTCCCTTTACTGTTTTTCCAAATTCGACTGAGGTGAAAAGATACAGGTTGTTTAAATTTCGAAAAAAAAACAGTTTATATTTCGTAGCTTTGACATGGTTTTTCTATATAAAATGAATGTTGGTATGAACTTTCCTATAACTATGGCACATACCCTTCAAATATAATTTTTTTCCTCCTTCCACTGGTTTACTAGTTGTAGAGTCACGGATTCATAAAACTAAATGAAATTAGCATAAAGAAAGCATATAAGGTTTATCTTGGATCATTCTGAGAATATTCAATCATTTTAGGAAATTACATTAATCTTCATTATTTCTGCTTAAACGCACCGTTTTCGAGGGTGCAAGGGTGTATTAGGATATTGTGGAATTTAAACACTTGTAACATTTGACCTGATCCGAATCTGGAAAAATGGTAAATGAAAAAAGTGCTTTATTTCACGATAGGAATACATGGTTAAAATTAATGTACAACTCAAAGACTCACCCTGTATGTCTGTGGAGACAAATTCTATACGAACACACATATTATCATGAATATGGTGCATTACGTTCTCCACGGACCGATGAATGAATAGAAAATACAATGAAAAACGTGAATAATGGGGAACGTACTTGGAGCGTTTCACTGGAGATTAATGGAATTTAATGGCATTTTAATCAGGAGCATGTCCCCATCTTGCAACTTTATATAGATAATTTTCGTGAGATGGTTTATCTTGATTATTTCTACCTCTTGCGAAAAAGGCATCGATGAAAACATCTTGTATAGATGTTAGATACAATCGGTATTGAAATTGGAATAAGAAAAATCACACTGAACTTATATTCGATATTACACACATATACATACCTTCATATATCTCCAATGCTGGCAAGCATGAAAAAACACAATTAATTGTTAGGTATGAACAATTGAACAACCATTGCAAAAATCGGGTGTACATATAGAAAAATACAAATATTAAATTTTATTGCCCGTTCGTACCAGGGCTCTATTATTCTGTGCAAATGTCTGGAATTTTCGAATATTGATCAGAACATTCGATTTACAAAGAACTAGAATTAATAATAATAATAATAATAATAATAATAATGTTTATTTCAATAGTAAATACCTTACACATCAAAAATTCATCAATTTCATAGAATACACAAAATTGAAGTAAAATCGTGATATCAACGAAACAAACAGAAAACAAATATTCTCGAAGGTGAACTCCCGCAGGATTAAACCTTGTGTGAGAATTAAAACAAAGAAGTCCTGTAGGGTTTTGATCTCACTTCCACAAATTACAAGCAGACAGCAGATTAAGTGCTACACGTACTGGCGTAAACACTGTCCTGCCGTAAACATTTTATTGAGCAGGAACTCGAAATTTGCAGCATACGTTTGAGCGAGCATTTGAGGCCTGCATATGCCGGTCAAGTTCCTGAATGATTGGTTTTATTTTTCCACTAGGTATTTTCAGAACTACACATCCGATCGAGCTGCAACTTGGTATTCAGGTGAATAACGACTTCAAGTATCCGAGCAGCCTTGGGTGAGTTCAGTAGCAGGATGGGTGACTGTTGCCTTGCTAACCTTCGAACGAAAGGAAATAGGGACTTTCAATTTTCAGGGTAGGTTGCGCATCTGAATAGGAGAGTTAAGTTCTTTGTTGGGCATAATCGGCCCAACGGTTTCGGAGTAACCATCTGGAATATTATTTTCTCGATAACTCAAAAAATTCAGACCCCATCGAATTGAGGCTTGGTAACTAGTTGTAGAATATCGACATAAAGACTTGTATGAAATTTTGTGAGGATAGTACAACTAGAAAATTTTAAAAAAATACGAGAAAATATTATGTATCACACGATAACTTGAGAACAGAAAGAGATAGCAACTTGCAATTTTCAGTGTAGGTTGCGCATCCGAATGCGACATTTGAGTTCGTTAATTGGCACAATCGGCTAAATGGTTTTTGAGTTATACTCATCTGAAACTTTGTTGTGATTTCCACTACCACTACAACTCAAAATATACAAATCTGAACAAATTAAAACACGGTGGTTACTTGTAGAATGTCGAACCATTAATTTTCGCGGAATTTCGTACCCTGGAGCTACTTGAGGCGTAAGTCTTTTCGTGTTTCAATTCCAATGGTAGGTACACATATTATGTCAGAATTAAAAATTCTGTGATCATAGATTCTCTCGTTACTAAAGTCCGTCATCAAAATGGTATGAAATGTATTCATATCTTATAAAAGCCGAGAAAACGGTATATGTATCGATGCCAAATTCGATTAACCGTGTCCAATAGAGGTGAGTAGACAATAGTCAGGCGAAAGCCCCTGACTTCACGTCAGTGCTTGAACCAATTTTTCATTACAGAAATGACAAACGAAAGCGGTCAAAAACGGTGATTTAACTGCGAGCTTTGAAATCTGTCTGTCTGTGTTGATTTATTAAACTTTGAAATTCCCGTCAATATACGACAATCATCCTGTATGCCCAAACCCAAGGACCTCGATCGAAATTCACCTAGATGGCCTCAGTTCATGGTTTCCGTTCAGCTCAAACCACAGAACACCCTGTATATATTCGTTCCAGTTTGCAGGCAATACACAATAAAACGAATGTCATTTGCGCTGGCTGTTAATCAAAGAACATCCAATCTTGAACCAACGATGAAAATGGATTTCTATCTGTGATTGACAAATGAACGTTAATTATATATGATTGATTCAAACGATTATTATTAATTTATTCACTGGTTCTCTTCGGGAAGTCTATAATTTAATATGTTGATATTGATTATCCTGCTAATTCAATATAGAAATCGTTAAGCAGCAAATCCTTTCTAAACATGAGTAGAACCGGAGTCAAATGCACGTCCAGTAGCCATCGCTAAAAGTTTTCATGTATACCCTATAATAGTGTTGATGAAATTAATCAAACTTTTTATTGGACAGCTATAAACGAACATCAAAAAATTATATGTTATTTTCATAAATTGATAATTGAAGGTTTCCATGACACAGGGTGGAAGAATAAATTCGGTTAATTCGATCAATTCATAGTAGCTAGATATCCTGAAGGTCGTGCGACAATATGCTCTCTAAAGGTGCCCATACACGATCAAACAATCTGCACAAAAACTGGATTGTGCAAATCCCTGTTTGCGCCAACGCGAGCCCATACATGTTGCAACCTGTTATGAAAACTTCAGTTCGTTTTGTGGTGTTTTACTCTCTTATATCTGAATGGATTTTCGCTCCTCGTTTGATAAATTTTTCAGTTTCAGGAAGTTCTTGTAATTTGCGATTCTGAGGATTTTGGAACAGTTAGGCCGCTCGTACACCAGCACGACGCGACCGCAACGCTACCGCGACGATACTTTTTAACGAGGAAAATGCGTCGCGTCGCCGTATCCTTGGTGTGGGCGCTTCTATGAATTACCACGTACCGCGACACGAAGTCGCGGTCGCGTCGTGCTGGTGTACGAGCGGCCTTATTGTTTTGCGTTCTTACAATAAACTTTGATTCAAAACCATAAAATTTGTTTTGCAATAATGCCTAGACGTAAACTTCGTGCGGATGAAGCCAATAGGGCTATTGGTATGATCAAGGCGGGACGTAATCAGAGAGACGGTTCAGGAAGATCATCCGTTAAGAGGTGCTACAATTACTGATATGGGAATACATTTGTTTCAATGGACGTACAGAATTATTGGTGCTTGATGCTACCATGAATGCGCAGATTTATTTAGAGCAAGTGATTGACAATATTATTCCTTTGTTCCATGCTGCTTTCGAGCCAAATTTTTTATTTTTGGATGATAATGCACCGCCTCATCGTGCGAGAAATGTCGATGATGCTCTGGAAATCCATGGTATTACACATCTGTTTCTGCCCCCTCGGTCGCTAGACCTCAATCCCATTGGACACGCTTGGGATAAACTACAAAGAGCATTTGATTCTTATCAACCACTTCCACATACACTTCAAGAACTCAGGCGGCTTTTACCGCAACTGTGGAGAGAAATGGATCAAGGCTATTTCAACAATCTGATCGAAAGTATGCAAAGGCGTTGACAGGCTGAGGCGGATGTTCGGTTGATGTTCAGTCAAAAATTCTGAACTTTCTCAACTTTTGAGGAGCAGTATATTTCGATAGCGAACGATTTTATTCAAACCGTTGCATAAGCAATCAAACCATCCCATAGAGGGTCAAATGATTGGCTCAAATAGTATTTGCGCAAATTGTTTGATCGTCTATGGGGGGGGCATAAGATTTCTTTCCGAGGTGGAAGCGTTAGGACAGACACACACTTACGAGCCTCACTGAGCAGTTTCAAATTTGAATTTCAGGTCATAAAGAGATGGACGACTAAAGTGCCGCCACTCAACGCAGAATGCCGCAACTCCACGAAAATCTGGAGCCACCGGGACCAGATTGAGTGGCGTGGAGTTGCGTTGCGTGGGATAAGAAGAGTGATCATGCGTTAAATAAATATTAATAACATTTGATTCCCTGATTCTAGAATGGTCTCGACTCTCGTTGAGTAAGCGTTGTGTCGCGTTAATTGAAAGCTTTGTGTGGCGTGGCGACACATAAGTGTGTCTCTGCGTAAATAAAGAATTCAACACAATCAAGAACAGCATTGGGAGTCCTCAAATTGAGTTTTCTTACCTGCCGAACAGACACAATATCAAAATTATTCATTTAACTACTTGTAAATGTGGCTAGGTCTGTAACCGAAAGGTGTTTTGCATAATTATCTTTGCTCTAAGGGCGCTTTAATAGTATATTCTAAAACAAGTTGCAGAATGGGCTCCTATTCAAACACGAATGCGAAATTCGAAAACGAGCGACGAAGGAGCGAGTTTTCAAACGCATGAGTGTTGGAATTGCCTTCTGCATCGAGTATTAGACGATATTTTCTCTATTTCAGTGAAGTTTTGTAAAATACTGTTGAAATTTAATGAGAAATTCGGATTATACATCCTAGTGACTTTTGTATTGTATCTTGGTAGTTGGTGTGACTGTTACGAAAGTTGACAGATTACGGAATTTGAATTTGAAACGTACGTAGGGCATGGAGATCAGATTTAAAACAGTTTCCTAATAGCATGAATGATTCAAAATTAGCAAGAAGGAAATCTCTAATACCATATCTTTTAATGAAAATAAAGCTTTTTATCAACAATTATTTCACTATATCCAGATTATATTGTATTGCCAATTGACGTGTGTTGAAATTTGATAGGATCGAATGTCAGTGCTGACTACCACAAAACGAAAAATATAACTAGAAACAATGCAGGAATGAGTTCATTCCAGCACTGTTTTTAGTGCTGGAATGGACTCTTACGATACTGAAATAGAGAAAATACACAAACACAATAGTCTCTTGCATAACACGAAATACCATATGTTCATGTTTTTCTGTCTACTTCAATATCAGATCATCATGTATGCCCTCATCCACTTTCAAAATTTATAAAATTTGAATATTTCGGCATTGAAAATCGGAATGTCAAGAAGCAAATTCAAATGAGGAGAAACGCTTCTGATAGGTTCAATCGTTGCTATGACGGCTGACGTCATATCATAATCAAAATCTACTCTGGGCGAGACAATCAGCTTTTTACAGCGAAACAAAGAGTGAAACGGAAACGAGAAGAGAGATAGGTAATCCAAATCTACCCTCAGCGAGTCCATCTGCTTGTTACAGCGAAACTAAGAGTGAAACGGACACCGAGAAGAGAGTGAGAGTAGATATGACGGGTGACGTCACGGACGGGCGCCAAGTTTCGATCGTTTGTACATTATGTGCATCGTAATTTGACTGATCGTTTTCTCGTTGAAAATTGAAATTTTTGACGCCGATTGAACTTTTTCATTATCCTTATGGATATAATAATCGATTCCAATAATAAAAAAAATACATGCAAGAGACCTATTCTATTATCGAGAGAGGTTTGTAACGTTTGTATCCCCTGATAATTTTGACAGCTACCTTTTGAAGGTTAGTACTTACTAAAGAAAACATTCATTCTGTATTTGTGGCGCCACCTGTGTGTCGGACTGGGAACTTATCGCCCGATTGATAGGTGATTCTTGGTGGAATTGTTTATATTGACTAATTCTACCTACCGTTATAACTCACATTTGACAGCAAACTGTATACTATCTACTCAGAATGAGTTAGTATGCTGTTTCGACTCATTCCATCTCTTTTCGTAGAACAAAGGATTCGAAATTAATCTCTTTATCCCCATTTGTTTAGAGCTTCTGAATCTTGCTATTTTGCCGTTTGTTTGTGTTAATAGAGTAAATATTAATATGTACTTATCAGAAATTTATTTCCCGGTCAATCAAGCAACAGAAAGTGTTATCCTTTCATGACCCATTGATTGCTATTAAGGATTTCGAGTTTTTTCTTCGCAAATCGAGATCAAAGAATGTTTTTTCGCACGCGAGTTAAACCTTGTAAGTATGTATATTTAACCCTATAGCTCTGATTGCTCAACCTTTAATTGCATTCGTTCCAATTAATTCCTAAATAAAATTTCTATAAATGATTCGATATTACGACCTTCAGATGTCTCCCATGATCCAGGAGAAATTTTTCACCTCCAGCGAGTTTTTCAGACTTGTCGCATGACTCATGGATGACCAAACATGTGTAGACTAAGGCCGCTTGGATTTTGTTCAAGTGGAACGGTATGGTGAAAATCTGGTATAGTAATTAATTCATTAAACCTTTTTATGGAGTGAAACTCGGAAATTGTCGAATGTGAGATATCTGTCTGGAGATTTTGGCTGAATAAAACGTTTTGAGCGTTTGATTTTTCATATAAATGCTGAACATAATCAAGCTTTAAGTGATCCATCCTGATGGCCCCATATTGGCATACTTTTTCCAACAAAGCGGCGGTATCTTACTAATACCACGTACAATGTTGTATTTCAAGGCATTTCGAACAGTATTCAATTGATTTTGGCCATCACTAAAAGAGTTGTGTCAATTGATGTATTGTCGTATTGGAAAACAAATAGTATATTGTTTACCGAGTAGGAAGAGCGTAACATTCCTGGACGACTGTGAAGAAAACTCAATGTGGCTTTTCCTGCGAGGTGAACATAGATACTATTTTTCGGCAAATCGTTTCAAAATCGACAGATATTGATTAATTTGGAAAAATCGCGAGTAATTTTATTCACAAATAAATGGCGCTTCGAAATTCGTAATAAAATTGGTTGCGTTACTATGGAAACGTATCAATGTTGAATTGTCAAACTTGAGGCATATAAATTCAATTGCTGGTGTTTCCGAAGGCAGAACAGAGTAAAATGATAAGGATGATGAATTTTCCATTCCTGGGACTTCTCCAGAGGTGGTTGAGGCAGTGAATACTGCTGCATTAGAATTATTGCCAAATAAATCAAGAGAACAGTACTAATATGCATCTAAACGTTTTATGGACTATCGCGAGAGTAAAAACACGAGTTCTTCCTCGGAAAATGTTGTAATGGCATACTGTCTAGACCTTTTTGTGAAGATGAAATCTTCAACGTTATGGGCCAATTATTCAATGTTTAAGTCAACCCTTGGAATTAAACACAACGTACATATATTTACATATTCAAAATTTCGTTCTTTATCGAAACGGCAAGCTTAAGGTTATAGTGCAAAGAAACCTAAGATTTTAACGAAGGAAGAAGTCGACAAATTTATTCAGGAAGTTCCAGATAAAGAAAATTTATTGATTAATAAATTAATAGTCAAGTGCTTTTTAGGTAAACATTTTTAAGTATTCTCCGAATTTTATGATTAAGAAGATTGAGGCATCATCGATTCGGAATTGCACGTATAGATAGTTTTTGTAAAAATGCTGAGGCCGCTCGCAAAAATTTCAATAAATCAACAAAAAAAGGGGGTTTAGTTTTTCCCGAATATCTCGAAAACTATTTGAGATACTTCGAATTCGAAGAGAGGAGGAAATGATATAAAACAAAAGTCCCGGAACTCTAGGACTAATATTCTTTCCAGATGGTTGAAAATACGCCCTAAAACGGGTACTCCGGCTTGCGCAAGCCTCGGCCCCTTCAGAACGTTAATGAATAAATATTATTCAAACTTATTAAATAGGAAAATAAAAAATTTAGGCGCCTGCAGAATAGATCAATGTATAATAATCAGTGGTCCAAAAATTTTTGTCGCGATTTTTCAATTTGTTATCCATTAGTTAATTAACAATTTTATCAGCACGAATATTAACATTGCAATTGCGATAATTGCGAATTATTTTCTTTCTTTTTTTTTTCTTTCTTTTGTTATTAAAAATTTACTTAAGTGAAAAAATATTAAGCTTCATTAAACATTGGAAAAAGCTTTTTTTATATAATACTACTATTGATCCGTTTTAATATGATCAGAAGCTACTTAAAAATGATTTTTAATAATTTTTATTAATTATTGTTTATGAGATTATTTAAAAAATTTTCCTGATAACATAATCATTTATGATGCAGTTCAACTATAAGAATCCATTGATATCATTCCCAACTCTGAGAAACCAATACTTTCGGAGATATGATTTGTCAAAGTTTGAACAAGAGCGTCAAAGCTCCTGACCACAGCGTTTTCCCACTTTTTTCTTTAAATATCAAAGCGGAAAGGGTTGTAGACAAGTGGTAGTTTCCTACCACTTGTCTACAACCCTTTCCGCTTTGACAACCCTTTCCAAATTGATGTTTTCACATCAATTTGGAAAAATGCCTAAAATAGTTGCTATTCACTTATTTGAACTTGTTAACTGAAGGATATATCGAAGAATGTCTTAATAATAAGCTTGAGGTGGCAAATAAAATTTTTATAGTACCTACAAAATATTCAACAAAATAACCTTACTACCTCGCATGTTGTCCAAAATGTTTCTCATAGTTCTAATAATGTTCCTCCAATTTTAAATAATTTTCAATTCACTGTGAATATAACAAACTATTCTGCAATGCATTGAGGTTTTGAAAATAACGCGTTTTCAATCATTTAAATGACTAGCAACTTTAAGGAAATGAATATTTCCTGACAGTTAGGAAACCTCTCGGTAAATATTGACCTTTTCTTTAAGAAATTTTGTCTGGAATGTCAAAATTTCCTAGCGATTTGCGGAAAAATTTCTTTTTGAAATGCCATCGTATATTCTGGATGGCGCCACTACGAAATACTCACTGTCAAATGTTTTCCTGTGTTCCTTCATGAGGAGAATCAGTGTAAATAATACCACCCAGATCTCTAAAAACTGTCGAAATGACCTTACATGCAAGTGGAACTGTATCCGCTTTATTCGGATTCGATTATACCTGTCCATTATTTTGATAGTCTCAGGTGTGAATTAATCGACTCATGTTACATGGTCATCAATTGACATAAAAACTCTACTGTATTGATGTTTAACTTCACCAAACACTCGTTTAAAACGTTCTGACGACCTTGTTTTCATTGCACAGCGAGAAATCTGGGCACCCATCTTACGCACAGCTTCCCCATGTACAAATTTCAGTAAAGGCTGGTTTATACACCAAATAAGATAAGATAAAATAAAATAAGAAATAAATTAAAATAAAATAAGATAATTAAACATGTCGATTTCTATGAGAGCGTTTATACTCGAAATAAGATAATATAAGAAATAAGAATAAGAATTGAAGTTGGCCAACTCTCATCTTTATTTCTTATTTTATGTTCTTTTGTTTGGTAAATGACAATGCGCATTCTCAAAGAGTGAAATTCATAGAACTTGCATAAAATTGTCAAAAAGCAGCGATTTGATTGGTTCATTCTTATTTCTTATTTTTGGTTTAAATCATCTGTATAAACCTATCCTTTTAACCCTTAATTCTTATTTTATTTTAATCTGTTTCTTATTTTATCTTATTTGCTGTATAAACCCGCCTTCAGTTCGTTTTACTATTTTGAAATGCTTATCATGCACGCTAGCTCACTTCCGTTTACTGGTGATTCCATATATCGTTGTGGATTTCCCCATCATTTCTGGCGAGTCCCCTCATATTGTATACAAACATTCAAAAAGAATTATGCATATTTTGGCGAGTATTTTGGTTATAGCATAATAAAATTTCAACCAGATGGACCACCCGTTATAAGAAAATGTCTTCGATTACGTATCACACCTTGAAACATACTGCCCGACATCATTTGTTCAACTTTTTTCAGAAGTTCCCAGTCACGTTTATTGAAATAGCATTAGTCAAATCAATGAGCCGTTGGCTAATGAAGCAATAATTGGATAATAATTGATCCAGGATACTACTATTTTGACATGGATGGATAGGTCTTATTCACACCTCTTCTAGTATGCACAATTTTGATTGATACCTGGTTTAATTAAGCCCTATTAAGTATCGTTTGCGTCAAGTGAAACACGCATCAACAATTCCGTGAGTGATCTAATATAATTGCGATCAGTAAGGTGAATATAAAATACAGGCTGGCGCAATAGAACCTGCATTATTTTAAAAATTCGGGAAAATATTGGTTGAAGCACTGACGTGAAGTCAGAAGCTTTTGGGCGCATGTTCTGTTGTCTACTCAACTCTATTGGGCACTCTGTTGGTTTATTGAAATTGCATTCCTGAAATGCATGTTTCTTTATTCTGAGTTCCAAAAATTAATTTAACCAAGTTATACATGGATAAGCGGTTTTCACTTATCAGCAAGTTTGCCCTACGAATGCCTTAAATGGGACACTTGAAAGGTCCGTGAAACTGTCAACGAATGTTTATATTCAACATATATAGGGAAATGCAACTGTAGTGATTTCTCACGTATGATGTAAATTCCAGAGGTTTCGATCTGCCGATTCTGCCTCGTTTAAGTCAGTTGTTAGAGAACAGTTCTCGAGAATCCTTCTAAGGCCAAATTTCATTACATGTATAAGAAAAGTATTTGACTTTTATTTTACATAGCCTTTCCCAATAGTTCTTTCCTATTGCCTCCATAAAGTACATCATTAAAATGATCCAATTGCAAATCTTCTAAAACATCATCTCCAATATTTGCACATAAATTATTCAATATTTTTGGTATTAAAACATTCTTGTATATATTCACAAATTTAAGATGCGGAACCTTGATTTCCAACACAAAATATATTCAAAGTACGAATTATATAAATAAACTAGAATATAAATAAATATCACGTCTCTTATGGGTAGATAAGATGACATGAATGAAAAGTGAACACAGACAGATATAATTCGCATTCTGTGAAAACTAAGAAGTGTATGTATTATTGAAATTCTGAAAAATCATATCTCCGAAAGTATTATCTTGTAATAGTTGAAAATAAGATCAATGAATCCTTATGATCGAACTGCATCTTGAAAAATTGAAGTTGTAACGTAAAACAAATATTTTATTTTCGTTACTCCGAAACCATCAGGCTGATTTGGCCCAATAACAAATCTAACTCACATACTTATCTCCCAGACCTACTCTGAAAATTTCAACTGTCTAGCTCGTTCGAGGGTTACGTGTTAACGGCCGGACATAATCGATTGTGACCACGAATTCTTGATCAGTGAGTCAAATCAAATCGATTAAGACCGTTTTCATCCAAAAATTAGAAAATTACAAACATTTGGGCAAATTGATAAGCACTCTGTTCCGAGGAACAAGGTCGCCAAAAACATTTTTGTGATCGAGATAGAGTAGAAATATTGAGTCAAAAATGCGTTGATGAGCATTCAGGTTCACATATCGAGTCGATATCTTATCGGTATCTATAATCCCCGACAAAATCGTTCCCTGTGTACACTTCCTGCAAATAATGGCACAACTACACTGACAAAACAAACATCGGAACTCGGCAAACAATATTATTAGAACCAAGATCGTTAAACGTTCTACCGATGTCAACGACATAGGCAAATGCCTATAAATAGAGAAGCTACGTTCGAACGTTTCTTATTGTGTTGTGGCCTAGCATTTCACGACGCGATGTTTTTTTAATGAAATAGAGAAAGTGTGTTTTTCACGGCGGTCTACAGTTTCTGCCTTCATTAGCTCCGTAAACGAGAGATATTCGAGGAAGATGCGAGACCTCTGCGTCAGAGACTGTATTCCTGTAATACAGTCACCGAAGCAGATGGTCACGAGAACATCGACTTTGGAAGTATATTTCCAAAAAATCAACCAATTTCGATGAAATGCACTAATCTACACCCTTCTGGGTCTGAAATGATGATAACAATATGGACAAAAATCCTGTATACTTCTTATACTTTTTATATACTTTAATATCTGTTTTACGAAAAGTACGTGTCTTTGCTAATTTGCATTTCCTACAAATTAAAACCATCTTTCTTAGCAAATTCCAACGTCTTCCAGTTATTATGTCTACTTCATCCCTACCCTCAATTTCACCAGTAGATGGCGCATTCCTCTACGCCGTACTCGATAGAGCATACCTCTCGATGCGTCACTTCGAGTAGATCTACGGATCGAAGTGAAGTATTCGGCGTCACACGTCTACAACATACTCCTACTAGCTGTAGTGATAGTTTCAACGGTAGGAGCTGAAACGAAACGTAGAATGCCTTTCCAGAATCAAGGGGATTTGGGGTGCCTCACAAACAATGAGTCGAAAACCCACATGCTCTTGTTGGTAGACGGAAAGCCGTCCATTCAAGCACGAATCTTCGACCCCATAGAACACAGTGTGTCAACAGCGTTGGTCCAGGTGGATTCAACGTAGAATCCGCAATACGGCCCATAACTTTCGAAAGAAGCAACTTAGAGACTTTTCAGGGTAGGGTCGAGACCTGGATATGCCAGTTGAGCTCGGCGAAATACAGCCAATGATTTCGGAGAAACACCCAATTTAAATTTCACAATACATAATTATGTATTCTCAAAACTACACATCTGATCGAGTTGAAGTCTACTTTTTAGATGTAGAATAACAAAAACGCTAAAAATTAAATTCAAAACTTACGCCTATGACTCACCTCATATTATGTTTTATTTACATACTACTATGTCAAAAAAGTACCAGGAATAGGTCAATTAAACTTTGTTTATTATTCATGCAAATTTATTTTGTTGCCTTCAAAGTAGGCTTCTTCCGAAACAATCCACTTACGCCAACTAATAATCCAATCATCCAAAACATTTTTCAAACGCACGTTTCGGAATGGACTTCAGTTCTCGCAGCGAAATCTCTTTTATGTCTTCTATCGACTGAAAAAGGGGTACCTCGAAGTGGCAGTTACATATCAGGGGAACACGGGGGTTGCTCGATGGTGTTCGTTGCGTTTTTTGGTCAGACATTCCTTCACAATGATAGCCTTGTGCGTTGGTGCATTGTCGTGATGCAGAATCCAAGAGTTTTCTTTCCACAAATCTGGCCACAAATCTTCCACCACATCCCGACCACTTTTGAATGCAGTGCACCATTCATATGCACGTGTTTTTGATAGAGATGATTCACCGTAAGCCTTTTGCAAACATTTTTAAGGATTCGGCATACGAAAGTCCATTTGCAACGCAAAATTTGATACGAACTCGGTGTTCGATGTTTTTATCTATGTCAAAATCGCGAGACATACTTGAGATGAACTGACATATACGCGTACTGTAAACAAACTAAATGACATATGATGCTCAAACTCCATCTCAATATGGAGGACAAGTGTGCCAACCTAGCGACAAAAAGAAATTTTGAAAAATCTCTTCAGGCGGGCTTTTCAAATATCAATTCCCGGTACTTTCTCGACAGAAAGTACATCAGCAAATCATAATTAGAGCATTCTATAAAATCATAAAATTAAGATTAATTATTGAAATTTAAAAAAAATCATATCTCCGAAAGTATTAATTTGTTAGAGTTGAGAATGATATCAATGGTATCTTATGATGAAACTGCATCTTGAAAAAAATTTAATTTGAAATTTGTAATGTAAAAAAAATATTTTTTTCGTTACTCCGAAACCCCCCAACTAGCAAAATAGACCCCTAAAAGAACGAAATGGTTTCATAACTATCGTATTGGGCCGCTTGAAAGGATAACATTATTTTTTAATGCGTCTCAATACAACAATTTGGTCATAAAATAGATGTATTTCTATAATGCTGTTGTATAGAAGTTCTTACAACTCATATAATACGACAAATTTTATAACAGTCGCATAACGTACTATAAAGTTCCTATAAAATAATTTTAAAACAGTGTTATACAGATTAGAATACGGTTGCATACCTATTGTATTACTTATAATAGCGACGTTAAAAGATGGTTATAAAGGAAGCTGTATAAACAGTTGCATTAGAGTTCTTTAAGAGAAGTAATAAGATTGTTGCTTTACGCAGAAGTTGACCACTACACAATAGATATAAAACTATTTTATAATCATCTTATAACTAAAACAGTATTCACTCTTATGAAGAGCTTATAGAATGAAAATGTAGTTCCAGGATTAAATTTATCTCATGTTCTGCGTTATAGAATCATCTACATATACCTACAAACATATAAACATAACCCAATAGTAATAGAAATATTACGCGGGTTTTCTAGCAGTTTTCGGGTTCAAAATGAATTCGGCAATATCTGAGTGGAAACAAATAAAAAAGAGTGCTAATTCGTTTCCCAGTTTGTGGGAACAATCGTCAACTCTTTTCTATTATTTTCCTCGGTTTCTACTATCTTGAACATATTTCAAATATATGAATACCGGTATAAATACATCCAATAATTTGAGGTTAGTTCACGATTGGAAAGAATCTGTATAAAGAAATTATTCGAAACACAATATAACTAAATAATTGTTTGATGTCGTAGCGAACGCATGTTAAGCGATACTTCTGTTCTATTATGTAGTTTGTAAACGCGCTAAAGGATTATACGGAAATCTAACGTACAGTGTTGCTATCTTGGCAGTTAGTAGTTATTCCGACATACATAAAATCAGTAGAAATAAATAGGTAGACTTTTTTATTTTATTATGATACATCTTGTAGTTCAATATGTTCTAAAAGCACCTACAATGTATGTTTTGCAATTCAATCATGAAAAGTCATATATATTTGACACGGATTGTCACAAGGGTTCATTGTAAATTTTAACAGTAAACTTGTGCTGAAGAGAGTTTAGTCATATGAACAAACACAATATTGCGATAGATTCCTTTATTTTTACTAAGAAAACAACTTTTTTCTAAATAATAACTGAATAATTAGCACAAAAAAAATCTTGTGTAGCCTACACTTTATGCAAAACAGCAACGTGTACTTTTTGCACACAATGTGTTGGACCACTCACTATACCCGTGGTCCAATCCTGATCCTTTATATAAATATCTACCTATCATTTCTGTAATAAACAAAATCTGGCAACAGTTGAAAGTGGTCAAGAATCAAACTGCACCATGATTCCTGAGACTGTTAAAAACAATTTTATGGCGCTGCATTAAACAACATAATAAAACTTTAATATCGTATACAGCTCAGATGAAAACAGAATCATTGTATAAGGTATCTAATTTGTATTCTACCATATACGCCATATTTATTAAACGTTCGGCTGTTCAGAAACCGCCGCCATTGTGAAAAAAATCATATAGAAACGAAAAAGGGTGAAATAAAAATGGATTTTTTAAGGAAATATGAGATTTTTTCCGCTTTTACAACAGCCACAATACATGCTTTGTTTTAAGTTGAAAAAACAACAAATAATACATTATTTTTTATTTTTCAATACCAATAAAATGTACGCTAAACTGAGGCGCTTTAATTTTTTACCAACAAAATATATATATATTGTCAGAAAAGTTAGCTGCGCAAATAAATTTGGCCCCCACAGTAGCGATATAGGTCTTCAATATGATTAACAACAGGTCCCATCTCCATCACCCACCGCCATAATAATGCCTGATTTTGGATTACTCCTCTGTCATGACACAACGCGAACGTTTACAAACACATACCTAATAAAATATTCTTGTGATAATTCTATTCCGAATTTCGACGGTAGAGAACAAAATTATTGTATTAGCTATTCTGTCTGCATTATAAAATACTTATAAAATACTTTCTTGGTAGTTCTATATGTGTCCGTTAAATAGTCTTAAACCGCATACTTATAGGACAGTTATATAGTCATCATATTGATTATCCCATAACGGTTGTGTAGTTTACTAAAGGATGTCCTAAAAGAACTAAACGGTTGTGTAAAGTGGGGCCCTTTTTGGTTGTAAAGGCATTGTATAATGGGTTATATCCACATTATAAGATTTTCACGTTTCTATAAGATATGCTGTATAGCAGTTCTTACAACCTTTATAAAATTATTTTTGCTAGTTGGGCCCTTTTTGACCAGTAACGAAACCCAAACCTACTCTGAAAATTTCAACTGTCTAGCTCATCCCGTTCGGGAGTTATCGTATTATCGGACGTCCGGCCAGTCATAATCGAATTTGACCACGGACTCTTGATCAGTGCGTCGAACCAAAATGTTAGAGACCATTTTCACCCAAAAATTCGAAAATTACAGTCATTTGGACAAATTGATAAGCACTTTGTTCCGAGGAAAAAGAGATCCAAAACACCTACCTTCATGCAAAATTTCATGAAAATCGCAGCTTTAGAAGCGAGAAGGAAAGTTGGATTGGGCTTAAATGGAAATTTTTTCATTAAAATACCGCTCCACATTGTCTAACATTCATTGCTTTCTTAACATAAACAAGCGAGCAAAAGCTGACCTCACTGACAATTCAACATCGTGTAGTTTCGAAGTGAATATAAATTCAGAACAGATTATATTTTGTAATATTTTTACCGAAGGTCCCATTTGAACCTATTCAATTTTGTACCATTTCTTTGATTATAATAATTATTCGAACTTTCGCATATTTAATATAATCATCAAATCAAGTAAACACGCATTCAATTTAATATTTAATCGTCATTTGATGTCATGGCGTGTTTGTTTTCAACGTAGATTTCTACAGATATGTTGATCCTTTACAATATAGAATTATCAACAAGAATCTTGACTGAAATTTGTGACCTTCTCTTTTTTCGGTGTATTTCAGGTTTGGCCACCATAATAGTATACTCTCCTAATCGCGCACTTTAAGGCTCGCTTCACATCAACACGACACGGTTTTATGTACGGCAACGACACAAACGCTTGAGATCTCTCACAGCCTCGCTTCACAGTCGTATAAACGACATCGGCATCCGATTCTTGGGTGACCAAGATATAGCTGTGAAAGCTATATAATTCAAGCCTTCACCCAAGAATCGGATGCCGGTGTCGTTTACACGACTGTGTAGCGAGGCTGTGGGAAAGCTCGAGCGTTTGTGTCGATGCCGTACATAAAACCGTGTCGTGTTGATGTGAAGCGAGCCTTATCTATACTCCATTCACTTTTATAAAGTCTCCCGGTTGGCCATGATTTAGGTCTATCACGTTTTTGTAACTAAAACACAGGCAGGTTGGCACTGCTGAAATATCGTCAAGTTCAAAATCCGCCGAGACGTTGCCAATTCTACTCTCAACATAATCATAAAGAATAGAACCGAAATCTGCAATAGGAAAACTTCATTCTGACATGTGGAACTCTCGAATGAAATGACTTAGTTTCCTATCACTATATTTTACTAAGGTATAAGAATGACTCGGGTTTCGTAGTACGCCCTACTACATTTTGAAACTGGTGATGTATTTCAAGTTGTGCAACAAGGTATTTAAATGTCTTCTGTAGGCTTATTTCTTGAGAATTTAGAAAAGTGGGGAACTCCATAGGTACGTCTGTCTGTTCGTCTTCCTGCCGGGTTATTCAGGTACTTTTATTTTTTTTTTCAAATGAACTATAACAAAGGAACGGAGTATTATATCCATTATTTTTCAATAAAATTCCAACACTTGATTTCCACACAAGAAAATAGCATAATGGAATCTTCCAACCAGTTTATATACGTGAAATATTCCCAGTAACAACAGAGTAAAAAATGTTCTTCTACAGTCGCCAGGACTGTGGAATTATTGAATTCACATAATATCTTCTCAAATTAATTATTTTTCCGAAGTAAATTCACATTGTGAAAATACGTAATTACTGGGACTTCTATGTAGAGAGGACAACGTTGCGTAGTTATCTGACAGGAAAATGACTATAACCTAACATTTTCAAAATATACATGGTGAAATGTGTCAAATTTTCATGGCCAACCGGGAGACTTTATAAATGTGAATGGAGTATAGGTCTAGGTATTGTACACACGCAAAGTAAAACATTTGCCAAACATTATAATACACACATTCCCTTGAAAGATAGTGAAAATCTGATTGTTGGAAACGCGTAGAGATAACGTATTCAATTATTTGTTTTTCTAGATTGGCATAGGCGTTTCAAAGGTGCCGCTAGTACCTACAGTGAGCTCTCAATTCACGGACATTCTATTCTAATACGAATCTAATGTTTTCATAAGTACAGACAGGTCCATGTCTAATTACACAGGGACGAGTAATATTTAAATGATCGTCGTAAATTATACCACTCGAATTATACACACACACTTCAATTATAGATTTACTTGGAATAGACCTTCGTGAAGCCGAGTAAATGAATTAGCATCGACTGAATAAAGTCGGAATCATTAAAAAAAAAAAAAAAAAACACCGGACTTCATGAAGCAAATTATGAAAAAACCCCAACGAAGAAGGTTATTTGCTTAGTTAATTTCCAATTTATAATACTACTATAATACGATACTATTTACACAGACTTTAAAAAAGCTTTTGACTCTGTGGCTCACTGGTTACTAGTAGCTAAATTAAAAGCATTGGGAGTTGGTCCCCCACTCATTGATTGGTTAGCAAACCGTATTAGCGGTATGAGATTAAAGATTTCGATATGTGGTGTATTCTCCGACGAATTCGTAATGAAATCTGGTGTCCTTCAGGGTTCACCTCTGTCATCACTTTTGTTCCTCTTGTTTATCAACGACATAGGAGATGTCATAAGGTTCAGTTCATTCTTGCTTTTCGCAGATGATTTAAAAATATTCAAACAAATATCAGAGGTCGACGATTGTAAACTTCTTCAACTCGATCTCAATGCAATAGTGAACTGGTGCTCTGATAATGAAATGGAGTTAAACATAGAGAAGTGCCAGGTGATGAGGTTCGGAAGAATAAAGTCACCATATTCTTTCCATTACCATTTGAACCAACTAATTTTGAGGGACGCGAGTGTTATTAGGGACTTAGGGGTGTACTTCGATCCGAAACTGGATTTTATTGCTCACATACAATTCATTACTAATAAAGCTCTTAAAATGCTTGGTTTCATAAAAAGATTGATGTGTCATTTCAACAGTTTGGATGCAATTAAGTCAGTTTATTGCGCAAATGTGAGAAGTGTGTGCGAGTACGCATCCGTGGTATGGTCACCGGTTTACTATGTTCATAAACATAATATCGAGAGAGTTCAGAGAAAATTCTTGAAATGGGTTGCATTCAAGCAAGGATTTCCAACCTCGTTTCAAAATTATCATTTGATCCAAGAGCAAATGAGTTTGAGGTCTTTGGAATCACGGAGGGAAAACTTTAACGTGATGCTAATTTTCAAGTTGATAAACAACTTTACTGACAGTAAATACTTGTTAGCTAAAATAAGCCTTAATTGCAGGTCCGCATTGTTGAGATCTAGAGAAATTTTTAACTTAAGTTTTGCTCCAAATAATTATTTTATGAACAGCCCCTTAATCAGAACTCAAAGACTTGCGAATGACTGCGAAGTTGACCTTTTTGCAGTCTCAATTTTTTCCCTTAAGAAATATTTCGAGTCGCAACCGATAAACAGATAGTTAGGAACAGGCTCGTTTTGACGGTGCTTATGAAATTGTCGGTTTAATTTATGGGGGAATTTGATTATGAATGTAGATTCATATTTTTTTTTTGTATTTTTAAAGTGAAATTTGAAATGTTATTTTTTTGTATGTTTGAACTTACTTATCTTAGTAGTGTAAAATGGCAGGTCCGTTTGATTAAATAAATAAATAAATTTATAATAAGGTCATTCATAATAGTCTGGATTGTAGCGGTAGGAATAATAATTTTTCTCAATTTCAGTATCGTAATGAGTTCAGTTCAGCACTGAAAACATTGCTGTAATAAACTCATTCCCGCATTGAAATTCGATCCTATCAAATTTAAGCACACGTCAATATAATCTAATGTGGATAATGTGGATATAGTGAAATAATTGTTGAGAGGAAAAGTTTTATTTTCATAAAAAAATAAGGTACTAGAGATCTCCTTCTTGCTAATTTTGAATCATTAATGCTATTAGGAAACCATTTCAAATCTGATCTCCATGCCTTATAGACTACTGGCCCATGCTGAAAAAATTATGGGTCATTTGAACCACCAGGTGACCTATCTAGAACGATATAAGAGCATAAAATAATAAGATTCAGCACTATGCCGTCACTTGTAAGCTGTCCAACTGAGTGCAGGTGAGAATTCGAAAGTACAGGTAGAGTGAGTACATTTTGGTCACATATTTTTGTACGGCATTCTTACCACCGATAGATCCATGAAAAATAATAAGAAAACGCGCAGTGCCGTACAAAAATGGTGGTCCACAAAGTCGAATTTTTTTTTTTATTTTCTGACAATTACCAGGGTAAATTTGGTCATTTGATCTTGTACGGCATCTGTGTCATACTATTTCAATACTGCTTCTAATCCATTATTCCGCAACGCCGTACAAAAATCATGCGACAAGGGGAAAAAATCGAGGGTTGTAATCCCCTCTCTTTCGGTAGTCCAGCAGGTGATTTGATACAACATGAAATAAATTTATTTTGAAAGTATTTTATGCATAGATAATATTTTTTCATATGCCGTACATTTTCGTTGGTTCAAAGGGAAAAAAAATTAAATAGAAAAAATTAAAAAGAAAAAATCTATATAACGAAATGTAAGGTGAAATTTATTTTATACGGCATTTAGATAGTTTATTTGTACAAATTTTCAGTCTTTTCGTGATTCTAGGTTCCTAGTTAGAAACTATGTCATATATGGATTTGTTTACTATCGATTTATACTTGAATTATGTAGATGTGCAATTTTATTTTTAATTTTTCAAAAATAATTCTGCTAATTTCAGTATCATAAGTACTCGCACATTTTTGAAGCGACGTTCTGTTACGACGTTTAGCATGAAGATGAAGACGTTGATTCTGATAACAACTCAGCAACGGATTCCGATATAGAATAATTCAAACAAAAACCATATTTCTTATTATCATCATTAAATTTATGAATTTTTTTTTTATGAAATGACCATTTTTTTTATTATTATCATTAAATATTTCGAATTTTTCTAAAACATGATTGTTTTATTTATTCACATCATTACAATGAAACAAATCAATTATATGTATGTATCAATAAGGTTTGAAGTATATATTGAACCAAAAAGTATACAAAACTGTTGATACTGGTATTGACAGTTTCAATTCTTGGACATAATATACACACCGTTTCAGTTCAGTTAAACGTCATAGTGATTTTATCATATTATCAATTGTTCTCTTCAAAATTATGTTGATACCGTATACTGTATCAGATGGCCATAAAGTACCCTCAAAATTGTAGCGTCACTTTCATCAGCCTAAAAGATATGGTGTGCATAAAAATGTACGGCATCATTTTTTCCTAATTTATATATGTTAATACTATTTAAAACAAGGGATAAAATGTAGAAAACTGCTATATTTCATTAATCTATGATATTTAAACTTTTACAATAATTCGCAAAATTCCAGTTTTTGTATTTCTCTATAATTTTTTTTAGAACGGTTTTTTTTGAACGGCAATACTATATAACAATTGTATTTTATAAAATCATGTTAAAAAAAAAGTTCCCGTACAGGATCAAATGACTTTACAGCTCTAAAAATCAAGGATACGATGCAATTAAGGTAATTATTGATTTACATTCAAATGAACAATCAATTTTTGACGGCATTATTTTTAATAGTACTTTTGAGTGCTAGATAATGTTTTGGAACCGAAGCCGTACTTTTTCAAATCACCCCCTGGACTACGGAAAGAGAGGGGATTACAACCCTCGATTTTTTCCCCTTGTCGCATGATTTTTGTACGGCGTTGCGGAATAATGGATTAGAAGCAGTATTGAAATAGTATGACACAGATGCCGTACAAGATCAAATGACCAAATTTACCCTGGTAATTGTCAGAAAATAAAAAAAAAATTCGACTTTGTGGACCACCATTTTTGTACGGCACTGCGCGTTTTCTTATTATTTTTCATGGATTTATCGGTGGTAAGAATGCCGTACAAAAATATGTGACCAAAATGTACTCACTCTACCTGTACTTTCGAATTCTCACCTGCACTCAGTTGGACAGCTTACAAGTGACGGCATAGTGCTGAATCTTATTATTTTATGCTCTTATATCGTTCTAGATAGGTCACCTGGTGGTTCAAATGACCCATAATATTTTCAGCATGGGCCAGTAGTCTATTACGTACGATTCAAATTCCGTAATCTGTCAACTTTCGTAACAGTCACACCAACTGCCAAGATACAATACAAAAGTCACTAGGATGTATAATCCGAATGATTCATTAAATTTCAACAGTAGGTATTTTACAAAACTTGCTTGAAATAGAGAAAATATCGTCTAATACTCGTTGCAGAAGGCAATTCCAACACTCATGCTGCAACTTGTTTTATAATATACCTACTATTACGAGTCTACGATAGACCAGATTTATTATTAAACTAAAGATTTTCATTTGGTTTTTAGATTTTAGATAATCCACTAAGACGTGCTGATGATCACCGCCAAGCAATACTTGCGGAAGGGGGTCCAACAAAAATGGCGATATATTTATGAATATATATATTTTTTTCAATTTTGAAGAAGTCAAGTTTTAACATAATATAAAAATGGGTCAAGCAATGACGTGAAGTCAGGAGCTTTTGCGCGTATGTTCTATTGTCTACTCACCTCTATTGGACACTCTACTACGAATTAAGCATCGATATACACCGTTTTCTCAGCTTTTAAAATTTATGAATACATTTAATTTTTATTTTCATTTTAATGACAGACTTCAGTATAACGAGGGAATGGTCTATGATCAAAGAAGTTTTAATTCTCACATAATATGTATTCTATTGGAATTGAAAAATACGACAAAACTCACGCCTCCAGTAACTCAGGGATACGATGCTCACGAAATTCCGCGAAAATAAGTGAGTAGGCAATCACCGAGTTTTACTTGGATCAGATTTTTATATTTTGAGTTATAGAAGAAATAACAACAAAATTCGGACGACTATAACTCCAAAACAATTTCGCCGACTATGCTAATTAATGTGCACCCTACCCTGAAAATTGCAACAACGAACTTAACTTTCCCAATCGGATGTCCCTATCCCTTTTCGTTCGAAAGTTATCGAGGCAACGGTCATCCATGCAACTACTGAACTCACCAAGGCTGCTCGTATCTCCTACAATATAGATCCCATCGTTTTCAAACTTGGAACTTGGCAGTAGAGTCTCTCGCAAAATTTGAGCGATGTCGGGCAAATATAGTTTGTGATATATAGATTTTTTTTCAATTAATATTTTTAAATTTTTTTTTGCGAGACGATCCTATCGAAATTTTGCATGAATATTCGCGTCGACATCCTACAACTAATAACCATGTTTGAATTGGATCGGTTCCCTATTTATCGAATTATTGAGGAAATAACAACCGAATTTCAGGTGCACAACCTACCCTAAAAATTGCAAGTCGCTATCTCTTTCCGTTCTCCGGTTATCGAAATAATCTTTTTTAATAATTTTTTTTTAATTTTCTAGTTACATGATTCTCACAAAATTACACAAACGTCTTTGTACTAGTATTCTACAATTAGCTACCAAGTCTCAATGCGATCGGATCTGTATTGATGGCTGATGAAACAATTATTACTCGGGAACCGTTGGGCCGTTTATTCCGAGGTTTATTCCCATTAACGAACTTGTCCGTCGTATTTGGATGCGCCACCTACCCTGAAAATTTCAAGTCGCTATCTTTTTCCGTTCTCGAGTTATCGTGGCAACGGCCGGCCGGACAGAATCAAATTTGACCTCGAATTCATCATCAATGAGATGCACCTAATCGTATGAGACTATTTTCGGCAAAAAATTCGAAAATTACAGACATTTGGGCAAAATGATAACGCGATGTTCCCCAGAACATATACGTGCAAAAAGTCTGTGCAAACAGTTTCATAAATTGTACCCAATTATTACATACACCAGTTAAGGAAATGAACACAATTTTTTGCGTGGAATGAATAGATGACACCGATCAAAAAAATGAATCTTTGAATGTCCACCCCTGGATTATGTAGACTCCGATGATGTTTGGAAGTAACTTGAGGAATAAGGGGTAAGGGGTTTTGGAGAATAGGAAGTTCTGGGTTGTCACTTCCGTTGTCGCAGCAGATGATGAAAACTGCTGCCACTTCAGAACTGATTCACTAAATAATACTTTCGTGATCTGTAATAATTTATTAACCGATGAAGATGATGGAATGAAACCTTAGGCTATGATAGATGGCAGAAAAATGCCTTTTAATTAATTATGAAAGCGAGGTGTCAAAGATGATTACTCAAAAAGAATTTTCTAGACGAATGAAATGATATGTTCGCTGGGTTGTATGCATACAGTGCTTTTGAAAAGTAAAGGATAAATTCATTGTTGCTGAAACTGAGAGGTTCTCGAAAAAATCCTCAGACACGTCAATTTTTTCTTCGTTTTAAAACAAGAGCGCCAAAAAGGCACTTTTAGACATACGACCCATATTCGTGACGTCATCAACAATTTATTTAAATGGCAATACCCAATTTCGAGCATGCCAATTTAAAGAGCAAGTCATTTTACGTAAACAGTGTCAGAAATTATGGTTTTTATTGCAGCTAAAACTTGAAAAAGGACTTGTTTTTTTTATTTTTTGTATTTTATCGACCATGTTCAGCGAGAATCTATTAATTGCCTTGGTTACTGCCAGGTAGCCAACGGGGCACAGTTTCAACATCAGTTTAAATCATTAAATTTCGTAAAATTTTAATTATTCTTTTTTTTTTTTCATTTTTTATCTAACCTCCATACGCTAATAATCATAATTTTGACGATAAGTACGTAATTTAACACGCTCTTCCAATTGAAATGATCGAAGTTGGATGTGGCCATTTAAAAAAAATTACGATGACGTCATATACAATAACGATTACGTTACACATACAGTGAAACCTGTGTTTGCAGACACTCCGCATAAACGGACACTCCCCCCAAACGGACAATTTCCCTGGAACCGAGTAATTCGAGACAAATTTCTTGTTAAATGAATGCTCATGAGCGGACACCTCTAACGGACGGACACGGACACTACAATAATCATAGCGGTGCCTAAAAACCTCGCTAAAAACCTACCAGAAACGGAAGCAGAATTCTGAAGACCGGCCAAAAATTGGTATGTAGGTACCTACATGTTCATAGACGATCTCGTAGTAGTATTTCTCGCAGAATCGTTCAAAAATCAACTCCAGGAAATCCCCTTCATTTAGTTTGTAATCGTGATAAATACGTCCCTAGTTTTCAGTACACAGTGCCGCTAGCAGTGGAACAAACTTATGTTAACGAAATCATGGCGAAAAATTGAAGAAGATTTTGTAGATCTTCGACTTCTCAAAAATCTGGAGTCCCACTTTCAAAAACGTCTACTAACAAAAAGAGAAAAAACAAATGATAAAATACAAAATAACAATTTTTTTTCTAAATACTTTTTATATTGTTAACAGTCGTAATAGCATAATATTTTACAATGTATTTTTGCGCGTATGTTCTGGGGAACATCGCGTTATAGTTTTGCCCAAATGTCTGTAACTTTCGAATTGTTTGACGAAAATGGTCTCAAACGATTAAGTTCGACTCCCCAATGAAGAATTCGAGGTCAAATTCGATTCTGTCCGTCCGGCCGTTGCCACGATAACTTGAGAACGAAAAGAGCTCGCGACTTGAAATTTTCAGGGTAGGTGGCGCATCCCAATACGACGGACAAGTTCGTTAATGGGCATAATCGGCCCAGTGGTTTCCGAGTAATAATTTTGTTTTCAACCAATATAAATCCGATCGAATTGAAACTTGGTGGGTAGTTGTAGAATATGAACCTAAGCACGTTTGTGAAATTTTGTGCGAATCGTATGGCTAGAAAATTTAAAAAAAATTATTAAAAAATATTATTGTTGTCACGATAACTTGAGAACGGAATGAGATAGCGGCTTGAAATTTTCAGGTTAGGATGTGCACCAGAACGCGACATTTCAGTTTGTTTATGAGTATAATCGGCCAAACGGTTTTAGAGTTATAGCCATCTGAAATTTTCTAAAATTTGGTGGTTTTTTGATCCTCATTAACTCGAAAAATACTGAACCGATTGAATTCAAACATGGTTATTAGTTGTAGAATGCCAACGCGAAAATGTTTGCAAAATTTGGTGAGGATAGCATTTGTAGAAAATTTTTAATAAATCATTGAAAATAAAAAAAAAAATTCTATATATCAGTAACTATTCGTTTGAAATTGCTGGAATTTTGCAAGAGCCTTCATAACCTAACTCTACTGCCAAATTTCAAGTTTTAATATGATCGGTTGAATATTGTTGGAGATTCGAGCATTCTTGTGCGAGTTCAGTAGATGGGTGACCGTTGCCTCGATAACTTTCGAACGAAAGGAGATTAATTCGAATTTACCATGGTAAATTCGAATTAAGAGTGTCCAATACAGGAGAATGGACAACATAATTTACCATGGTAAATTCGATTAAGGGTGTCCAATACAGAAGAATGGACAATAGAACATACGCGCAAAAGCTTCTGACTTCACGTCAGTGCTTGAACCAATTTTTTTCTTTAATAAGTTTATACATATATTTGAGTACCTAAATATTTTGTTTTCATTTAACTTTGTATTTATTTTGAACCTTCCCACATCTCCCACGTTCGGACAAAAAAGCAACGGTGTCCGCTCTTGGGAGATTTCACTGTATGTCGTATGTCAAAAAGTGCCTTTGTTTAAAACAAAAAAGAAGATTTTTTAGAACTCTGTTTCCGAAATATTGAATTTATTTGTGACCTAACAAATCGCGTATTGTATTGCGAACAAACAATAACAGATAAATATTAAACATAATCTTTTTTTCACGCCTCTGACTGCATCTGACCCCATAAGCTGCATAGAAAATGTTTGCCAATAGCGATAAGTTTCCGAGATATTGAGTTTGTCTAAAAAAAAATTAATCCGCTTCTCATGAAATTTTGTACCTTGAAATCACTACTCTTCACCCGAAAGCCAAGACTCTACTCAATTGGATCTGTAGTTTTGGGAATATTGAGTATACAGGGTGAATCTTCAAGTTGTATATTAAATTTAACCATATATCTATCTCATCAAATAAAACACTTTTTTCATTTACCATTTTTTCCAGATTCGGCACAAGGAAAAAGATACAGGCTGTTGAAATTTGAAAAAAAAAAAAAAAAAAGCACTGACGTGTAGTCAGTACTCTTTGTCGTGCGTGTTCACGGTGGCTAATTTGAATTGAATGATGAGTACTTCAAGCTCAGTAGATAGAGCGAGCCGAAGATCTACCCAAAGGATAGTGGACACCATTCACTGTCGGTTCAAAAATTAACAGTGCTGTATCTAAGCTGCCATCAGGATAGATTAACAAAGTTGGAAAAGAACACAAGTGACTCTCCTTAGTCGCACAAGCTCCTAGAAGATTTGGGAGGGTCAGTATAATCCTAATCATGTTAATCGCACGCGCGCCAAAGCAGATTGACTTTTTACACTTTTTCTTTCATTGTTAAGTCAATTTGCTTTTGCGCGCGTGCGATTAACATGATTAGGATTATACTGACCCTCCCAAATCTTCTAGGAGCTTGTGCGACTAAGGAGAGTCACTTGTGTTCTTTTCCAACTTTGTTAATCTATCCTGATGGCAGCTTAGATACAGCACTGTTAATTTTTGAACCGACAGTGAATGGTGTCGACTATCCTTTGGGTAGATCTTCGGCTCGCTCTATCTACTGAGCTTGAAGTACTCATCATTCAATTCAAATTAGCCACCGTGAACACGCGCGCCAAAGAGTACTGACTACACGTCAGTGCTTTTTTTTTTTTCAAGTTCCTTTAACAAATATAGCTATCAATACAGTTTGGCTGTTAGCTTTACCGTAGATCGAAAAAAATGCGATTGTGGGACCTCCGTTTGGAACGCAATTGCCTCTTCTCCAAATCCGAACGTATTTTAATATAGATCTACCGAATATAGTTATTTATAAATTCGCCTCAGGACCACCATATAGACATTTCAACTCGGAAACAACGCTATTTCCCCCAAACTGACTTGTGTCCGGGCACTGAATTGACATGAATATTCTTTTAAAACCTCACAATATCGGCTCATTGCTTCCAACATAACCCAAACAACCCAAAACCATTCACTTCTGATCTGCGCAAGCGCAATATACTCGTGCCTGCAAGTCCTCCCAAAATTACACACCTCACAAAAAACTCCGATTCTCCAACACTAGTGGTTCAGGAGATATCGCTTCTTGAATCCACGGATGCGCAGACCCTCACCAGGGGATTCTATAGAGGAATAGCATCCGCCACCCCAAAATCCCAATCCTGTCTGACGAAAGCACCAGCAGTTAAATCACTGATGGTCTGCTCATGCGCATAACGAAAAATGCCCGTAAGGGTGTAACATCAATTTCGAAATTAGCCCCAGGGCCACGATACGGACACTTTAACTCGGAAACAACGCTACATCTCCCAATATGACTTGTCCTTGCACTGAATTGCCATGAATATTCTTTTAAAACCTCACAATATCGGGTCAGCACTCCCAACATAACCCATACAACCCAAAAACAGTCACTTCTCTTCTGCGCATGCGCAATCTACTTGCGGCTGAAAGTCCTCCCAAAATCACACACCATACAGAAAACTCCGATTCTCCAACACTAGTGGTTCAGGAGATATCGCCTCTTGAATCCACGCATGCGCAGACCCTCACCAGGGGATTCTGTAGAGGAATAGCATCCGCCACCCCAAAACCCCAATCCTCTCTGACGAAAACTTCAGCAGTTGAATCACTGATGGTCTGCTCATGCGCATAACGAAAAATGCCCGTGAGGGGTAACATCAATTTCAAAATTGGCCCCAGGGCCACGGTATGCACACTTCAACTCGGAAACAACGGTATTTCCCCCAAACTGACTAGTGTCCGATCACTGAATTGCTATGAATATTCTTTTAAAACCTCACAATATCGACTCAGCACTCCCAACATAACCCATCCAACCCAAAAACAGTCACTTCTCTTCCGCGCATGCGCAATCTACTCGCGGCTAAAAGTCCTTTCAAAATAACACACCTTACAAAAAACTCCGATTCTCCAACACTAGTGGTTCGGCAGATATTGCATCTTTAATCTACGCATGCGCAGACCCTCACCAGGGATCTGGATTCTATGGAGGAATAGCATCCGCCACCCCAGAACCCCAATCCTCTCTGACGAAAACTACAGCAGTTAAATGACTTCTCATCTGCGCTTGCGCACAACGAAAAATGTCCGGAAAGGGCAGCATGAACCTCAAAAAAATAGGTTTCGGCATTTTAAGCAAAGTATTTCGCAAAATAGTAGTAATTTTTTTATTTTTTTCATGTCACGTGATCTTCACGAAATTTTGCAAAAGTGTTTGCATTGGTCTTTTGCATCTAACTACTGAGTTTCCATTTAATCAGATCAGTATTTTTCGAGTTATCCTGAAAACAAAATTTTAAAATTTTTGAAATTTTTTTTTGCTACTTTAGGGCCGTTCGATCAAAACAAAACTTAGCAGGCATATAAAGGTCATGATTCTACAATTTGCTGCCAAATTTCAAAAAGATCGAGTGATTGGTTCCGGAAATATTCATTAAAAACGTTTTGACTAAAAACGGCCGAAACCGCTCGGTGGATTTCGCCCGTTAACGAACTTGTCCGAGATATTTACGCTACAAAACTACCCTGCAAATTTCAACGCTCTAAGTCGTTCCGTTCGAGAGTTATCGTGCTAACGGCCGGCCGGACCGGACGGACAGAATTGAATTTGACCTCGAATTCTTCATCAGGAAGTCGAACCTAATCGTTTGAGACCATTTTCGAAAAAAAATTCGAAAAATACAGACATTGTGACGAAATGATAGCACGCTGTTCCTTGCGGAACACGCGCGCAAAAATCAGTTTTTCTTTTGTATCTTTGACATGGTTATTCAGAATTGAATGAATTTTGGCATGAAGTTTTCTATAACTATGGCACAGATCTCCAATTAACAGTTTTTCCCTACATCTACTGGTTTCTTCGTTATAGACCCGCGAATTCCTAAAACTATGAGAAATTTGCATAAACAAAGCAGATGAAGGTTATTTTGGGTCATTTTTGAAATACTTTATCCGTTTAGACAATTAAATTACTCTTCATCATTTCTCCAAAAACGTACCGTTTTCGAGATATTCTTGGTTGAATGTCATACAATATGAAAAAAAAAAAAGAAATTTACCTGCTTTTATCGATCCGAACGTGGAAAACAATCACAGATGATATGCTTGAATAAAAGCATAGACTGATTATTGATTTAAAAGTGGACGCTTATAGAAATTCAATTCTAACTCGCTTGTTTCCAAATTGATTGGTTATAATTACCATCATGAAACGGGATAAGTACAACTTATTCGAATACTTCGCAGGTTAGTTATCTTTTGGGAAATAAATGAATAGGCTTATCATGATCTGTATTCATCTATGTATCCCCAAAAGTGAATATGAAACTTATGAATTATCTGTTATCCCATGCCATATAAATATCAATTTTCATGCTGCTTCGATTCTGCACAATCATTGTATAAGGATTTCTCCTCGGATTTCTCTAATAGATGGAACATAATTCCATTAATTAATTTTTAACAGATATAACTCACGTCACTACATAGTTGAATCTTATCAGTTTGTAGTACATATATTAGTATGCATAAGGGAAATATCAATTATAAGTACCATTCCACCTATTCATCCCAATTATTCTTGACGAGAAATTCTTAATCTTAATCTGGATCTACGGAATTATGTATGCAAGTAAACGAAGAACCGCCGGCGTAATAATCTAAGGTTAGACCATAGAACAGGTTAGATTATTACATTTCTGTGCCTGCTTCTGTCACAGTATGATAAAATATTATTTTACTGTGACTATACGAGGTCTTCACTTGCATTTGCAATTATTTGTGTTCTGTGATTTGCATAGAGAACAGATTGTTTTTTTCGATTCAATAGAGTAGAGGGTTATAATAAATGTTTTTAGTTGGATATCGATATATTCGTTTATATGCGAATTAAAATATGTAAGGAATGTGAAAATAGGTAAAGAAGATATTGTGGATAATCTTATAGTGGATATTCAATGAAAATCAAGTTGGAGTCAGTGTTTTGATATTCAGGTAGAGCTTTTTTCAAAAATGCAGCTTGAAGATTATTTGAAAATAATATATACTTTTCACTCTACACTTTGCTGACGACCTGGTCATCATGGCCAAAGATGAGGAAGATATTTATTATTTGTTGAGAAAATGAATTGAGGCATAACCATAAACGACTCAAAAATAAAATATATTGTTGTGAATAATGGCAGGAGTTATCTTATCCTGCGAGCTGAAATAATACAGGGAGTAAATACACATGCCTATCTCAGAGAGGGTCACTCTGAGATACTCCTTATTATTTCATCATCCTTCTGATAATAAAATACCACTTCTTTATGCTGTCGACGCAGTTCATCTTTTGAAAAATATCAGAAATAACTGGTGGACCAACCATATCCTTATATCCAAAATCAATTGAAAAGCAGAATGTGAAACTAGTGTTAAAATGTTTTAATTAAACCACAGTGGTAGCATTTATGGAAGTTGGTCTTAGGCTCGGTCCTAGGGCATCACTTGAGTATCATGAAGATTCTGCTATTTTTCTTAAGATTCAAAAACGTCCAATAGAGGACTCATCGAAAATATAGGTGCGCTATTAAATAAAATCATCTCATTATTGCATGGCATGTATAATTCAGCCATTTGTTTGAATATGAGAAGAAATCCTCTAATTCTAATTTAACTTTCGAATTTACCGCCTTTTCTCCATCTACTTTGGCGGCCATATTGGTTTTGATGACTGGCCTTCAATGTAGGAAGTGTTGATCAGTGAAAATAAACTAAAGAGACATGATTTCTTTACTGAGTCTACCTATGTGCAAATTTTGCTTTTATTTCATCAGTTACCAGGAAATGACTGTCACGCCCAATGAAATGGCAAAAACGCAACAGCTGTTCCGTCGCTGAAATATGAAAAATAATGAACTCATTTCCTTTCCACCTCCTGTCACACTAGCAACCAATATGTGTGCGAGCCGTTGGCCGGCTGTGTTGGCGACACTGCCCCGTCCCACGATCTAGATAAGCATGAAATATCGCCTGCAATTAGCACGAACAATTATTTAATTTTCCGAATAACTATAGTAGGCTCTCGCCAGGCATTTCAATAAATAACAAGAAACACTCTGATAAATACTGCCATCACGCATATAAGGACGCAAAACGTGGTAGAATGAGTTATTCGGCGACAGTGACGTACGACTTACCTTTTTTAGATGTTTGTTGACCCATTTCGTGAATGTTTTCTTCTGTACCGCGTCTCTTTCATCTGAAAAACGAAAAATTAATCAACTCGTGTTTTGAAGTTGCAGAATGCAAAAAGGGTCCGCTGTGTGATATATGGCATGAATGTTCAAGAATTGCACCACGCGCGTGATACGGCGTAGAGAACGACAGTCATAAATGTGTTTTTTTTTAATTCTATGGGCTTGTATATCAATCCACTGTTAAAGCTGGGAAATTAGTAGAACAAACTGACACTCTTAATAAGCTACACTCAAATTGCTAGGTGTTGGTATTCATTGATGTGAAAGCAAAAATATTCCTTCGACTTAATTCTGCTTCAGAGGAGATTTAAATAAACATATATGAAAATATAAGGTGTAATAAAAAGAAATCCATTATTTTTGAATGAAATTGAAGGCCTTAATAGGTCTCTTGCATGAATGTTTTTTATTATTGGAATCCATTACTATATCAATAAGAATACTGAAAAAGTTCAACCACCGTCAAAATTTCAATTTTCAACGAGAAACGATCATTCAAATATGGTTGCACATAATGCGCCAGTCCGTGACGCAACCAGTCATATCTACTCTCACTCTCTTCTCGTGTCCGTTTCACTCTTCATTCCAGTGTAACACAACTCCCTACAAAGGGCTCGTTGTCGGCATTGGCAGATGGTACAATTCGATTACGTCAGCCGTCATAGCAACGATTGTACGATCAACGATCAGAAGCGTTTCACCTCATTTGAATAGGCTTCTTGATTTACCGATTTTCAATACCGAAATATTCAAATTTTATAAATTATGAAAGTGGACGAGGGCATACATGATGATCTGGTTTTGAAGTAGATTCATGAAGTAGATGAATTGTTTTTTAAATGCCATTTGAAATAAGAAAGTGTTTGACCATTATTCGTAGTGGATGTTTGGAAATTAATTATGATCACTCTGTATATTCCAGAGTAATTTTTTTTGTGTAGAAGTAGCCAATATATCAACTAGAAAAATTACTGTCTGTATCGCTGGCGTAACTGGTTTCTTCAATTATTGCTATTTAAAAAACTCCATATTTTCAATTTTCCGCTATTTTCTCGTAAATGGTGTAAAAGGTATAAAGTGATCTGAAGAAACTGATCATAATTTGAAATTGCCATTCCATTTTTGAGGTCAAATACAGGGTGTTACATTAAAAAAAATTAACTTTGGTCTATATCTCTGTATTCGAACACCCTGTATCTATGAAAATAATTTTAAATTGTGCTTTTGAATACCCTAAACAAAACACAAATGTTCTCAAATATCTATATTTGCTCCCTCAAATCGAGCTCCGCGTCTGTGGTGAGCTACCCAGTATACTTGAAACAGAAGATAGAGCTCTACCGATGGAAAAAATAAAATACAGGGTGTTCCATTTAAAAAATAGTTGCTTGAGGCGCAAGTTGTTTTGTATTTCAATTCCAAGAGAATATATAGGTCAGAATTAAAAATTCTAGAATCATAGACGATTGTCTACTGAAGTATGTCATTAAAATGGTATGAAATGTATTCATATAACATAAAAGCTGAGACAACGGTATATATCGAGGCTAAATTCGTAGTAAAAATGGACTTGGAAGAGTCCAGATGGAAAAACAAAAAATGAGATTGATTTCATATTAACGAACAACAGAAAAATCTGCACAGATGTTTCGGTTCTGAACCAGTTTGACACGAACAGCGATCTCAGATTAGTAAGAGCATCCCTTAGCCTCAGGTTGAAAATAAAAAGAAACAAGCTTATTCATGCCTGCAGATTCCCAACCTACAACTACAACTAAGCGAAGGCGAATATCAGAAAAAACTAGAGAAAAGACTTGAATAAACTAGTGAGTTGGAAAAAATGAACATCAATGATCTGAATCACAAGGTGACCACTGATATATGCACCGCTACTAAAAAAGTATGCATGAGAGCAAAAGCAAAAAACAACCCTAAAATACACCCAGATACGCCCAAACTGATAGAAGAGAGAAAAAGAACCCCAATAGATGCATCAGGCTATGAAGAACTAAATAAGAAGATCCAAAAACAAGTCAGAAAAGACATTCGCAACTACAACACTAGAATAATCAAAGACACAATTGAATACAATGCGAATATGAAAGTCTTAAGATCGAAGCTGTCCACTGGTAGACACAGAATATCGCAGATGAAAGATCAGAGTGGAAATGTGGTGTCAGACAGCAACATTATTACTGAACACATAAGATATTTTTACACACCTGTCTTTATACATCTACCAGGCCAAATCCAAGAGCTCCAGAATCCGTTGTGTGCAATGTGGGATCCGAAGACATCCCTGACATAACAAGAGAAGAAATAAGAGCTACTCTCAAACCAATGAAAAATGGGAAATGCAGTGAAGAAGACAAGATCAACTGTGAAATGCTGAGGGAGGGAGGAGACGCCATAGAACCATCGCTGCGGATCCTTTTGAACAAATGCTTGAAGGAGGGTAGAATTCCGGAAGCTTGGAAGAATGCATAAGTTATTCTGCTCTTTAAGAAAGGAGATAAGTTCAAATTCGAAAATTATCGCCCTATCAGCCTCCTCTCTCACTTATATAAACTCCTCACTAAAGTAATTACAAACAGACTTACCCATAAATTTGACTCAAACCAACCAGTGGAGTAAGCAGGATTTCGTAAAGGTTAAACTTATAGAGAAAACGTCAGAATACAACGTTCCCTTACACTTGGCATTCATAGATTTCCACACCTCCATAAAGTTAGCAGAGCCACTTGCGAAAATTTCAATGAAACCTATTGCATTAATTGTCGAATATTTGTCGAGAATTTGTCGTGAAAGAAAAAAATTTGTCGCGCGCTTAGTTTTTTTTATATGGGGTGGCTCTGCTAACTTAATATTAAGTTAGCAGAGCCACTTGCAACAATTTCAATGAAACCTATTGCATTAATTGTCGAGAATTTGTCGTGAATTTGTCGTGGAAGAAAAAAGTCTGTCGCGCGCTTAGTTTTTTTTATATGGGGTGGCTCTGCTAACTTAATATTAAGTTAGCAGAGCCACTTGCAACAATTTCAATGAAACCTATTGCATTAATTGTCGAGTATTTGTCGTGAATTTGTCGTGGAAGAAAAAAGTTTGTCGCGCGCTTCGTTTTTTTTGTATGGGCTAAATTAATATTTGGCTAAAGGGGCCACACACACATCACGTAAGTTGGTTAATCGAATTTTTCTTCAATCAGAAATGAGCTGAATAATTGTCGAACGACCCAAACATATTCGTCGTGACAGAAAAAATTTTGTCGCGCGCTTAGTTTTTTTTTAAATGGGGTGGCTCTGCTAACTTAATATTAAGTTAGCAGAGCCACTTGTAACAATTTCAATGAAACCTATCGCATTAATTGTCGAGTATTTGTCGTGAATTTGTCGTGAAAGAAAAAAGCTTGTCGCGCGCTTCGTTTTTCTTGTATGGGCTAAAACAATATTTGGCTAAAGGGGCCACACACAAATCACGTAAGTTGGTTAATCATATTTTTTTTCAATCAGAAATGAGCTGAATAATTGTCGAAGGACCCAAACATATTCGTCGTGACAGAAAAAAATTTGTCGAGCCCTTAGTTTTTTTTAAATGGGGTGGCTCTGCTAACTTAATATTAAGTTAGCAGAGCCACTTGTAACAATTTCAATGAAACCTATCGCATTAATTGTCGAGTATTTGTCGTGAATTTGTCGTGAAAGAAAAAAGCTTGTCGCGCGCTTCGTTTTTCTTGTATGGGCTAAAACAATATTTGGCTAAAGGGGCCACACACAAATCACGTAAGTTGGTTAATCATATTTTTTTTCAATCAGAAATGAGCTGAATAATTGTCGAAGGACCCAAACATATTCGTCGTGACAGAAAAAAATTTGTCGAGCCCTTAGTTTTTTTTAAATGGGGTGGCTCTGCTAACTTAATATTAAGTTAGCAGAGCCACTTGCCACAATTTCAATGAAACCTATCGCATTAATTGTCGAGTATTTGTCGTGAATTTGTCGTGAAAGAAAAAAGCTTGTCGCGCGCTTCGTTTTTTTTGTATGGGCTAAAACAATATTTGGCTAAAGGGGCCACACACAAATCACTTAAGTTGGTTAATCATATTTTTTTTCAATCAGAAATGAGCTGAATAATTGTCGAAGGACCCAAACATATTCGTCGTGACAGAAAAAAATTTGTCGAGGCCTTAGTTTTTTTTAAATGGGGTGGCTCTGCTAACTTAATATTAAGTTAGCAGAGCCACTTGCCACAATTTCAATGAAACCTATCGCATTAATTGTCGAGTATTTGTCGTGAATTTGTCGTGAAAGAAAAAAGCTTGTCGCGCGCTTCGTTTTTTTTTGTATGGGCTTATTTAATATTTGGCTAAAGGGGCCACACACAAATCACGTAAGTTGGTTAATCATATTTTTTTTCAATCAGAAATGAGCTGAATAATTGTCGAAGGACCCAAACATATTCGTCGTGACAGAAAAAAATTTGTCGAGCCCTTAGTTTTTTTTAAATGGGGTGGCTCTGCTAACTTAATATTAAGTTAGCAGAGCCACTTGTAACAATTTCAATGAAACCTATCGCATTAATTGTCGAGTATTTGTCGTGAATTTGTCGTGAAAGAAAAAAGCTTGTCGCGCGCTTCGTTTTTCTTGTATGGGCTAAAACAATATTTGGCTAAAGGGGCCACACACAAATCACGTAAGTTGGTTAATCATATTTTTTTTCAATCAGAAATGAGCTGAATAATTGTCGAAGGACCCAAACATATTCGTCGTGACAGAAAAAAATTTGTCGAGCCCTTAGTTTTTTTTAAATGGGGTGGCTCTGCTAACTTAATATTAAGTTAGCAGAGCCACTTGCCACAATTTCAATGAAACCTATCGCATTAATTGTCGAGTATTTGTCGTGAATTTGTCGTGAAAGAAAAAAGCTTGTCGCGCGCTTCGTTTTTTTTGTATGGGCTAAAACAATATTTGGCTAAAGGGGCCACACACAAATCACTTAAGTTGGTTAATCATATTTTTTTTCAATCAGAAATGAGCTGAATAATTGTCGAAGGACCCAAACATATTCGTCGTGACAGAAAAAAATTTGTCGAGGCCTTAGTTTTTTTTAAATGGGGTGGCTCTGCTAACTTAATATTAAGTTAGCAGAGCCACTTGCCACAATTTCAATGAAACCTATCGCATTAATTGTCGAGTATTTGTCGTGAATTTGTCGTGAAAGAAAAAAGCTTGTCGCGCGCTTCGTTTTTTTTGTATGGGCTAAATTAATATTTGGCTAAAGGGGCCACACACAAATCACGTAAGTTGGTTAATCATATTTTTTTTCAATCAGAAATGAGCTGAATAATTGTCGAAGGACCCAAACATATTCGTCGTGACAGAAAAAAATTTGTCGAGCCCTTAGTTTTTTTTAAATGGGGTGGCTCTGCTAACTTAATATTAAGTTAGCAGAGCCACTTGCCACAATTTCAATGAAACCTATCGCATTAATTGTCGAGTATTTGTCGTGAATTTGTCGTGAAAGAAAAAAGCTTGTCGCGCGCTTCGTTTTTTTTGTATGGGCTAAATTAATATTTGGCTAAAGGGGCCACACACAAATCACGTAAGTTGGTTAATCATATTTTTTTTCAATCAGAAATGAGCTGAATAATTGTCGAAGGACCCAAACATATTCGTCGTGACAGAAAAAAATTTGTCGAGCCCTTAGTTTTTTTTAAATGGGGTGGCTCTGCTAACTTAATATTAAGTTAGCAGAGCCACTTGCCACAATTTCAATGAAACCTATCGCATTAATTGTCGAGTATTTGTCGTGAATTTGTCGTGAAAGAAAAAAGCTTGTCGCGCGCTTCGTTTTTTTTGTATGGGCTAAAACAATATTTGGCTAAAGGGGCCACACACAAATCACGTAAGTTGGTTAATCATATTTTTTTTCAATCAGAAATGAGCTGAATAATTGTCGAACGACCCAAACATATTCGTCGTGACAGACAAAAATTTGTCGAGCGCTTAGTTTTTTTTTAAATGGGGTGGCTCTGCTAACTTAATATTAAGTTAGCAGAGCCACTTGTAACAATTTCAATGAAACCTATCGCATTAATTGTCGAGTATTTGTCGTGAATTTGTCGTGAAAGAAAAAAGCTTGTCGCGCGCTTCGTTTTTTTTGTATGGGCTAAAACAATATTTGGCTAAAGGGGCCACACACAAATCACGTAAGTTGGTTAATCATATTTTTTTTCAATCAGAAATGAGCTGAATAATTGTCGAAGGACCCAAACATATTCGTCGTGACAGAAAAAAATTTGTCGAGCCCTTAGTTTTTTTTAAATGGGGTGGCTCTGCTAACTTAATATTAAGTTAGCAGAGCCACTTGCCACAATTTCAATGAAACCTATCGCATTAATTGTCGAGTATTTGTCGTGAATTTGTCGTGAAAGAAAAAAGCTTGTCGCGCGCTTCGTTTTTTTTGTATGAGCTAAATTAATATTTGGCTAAAGGGGCCACACACAAATCACGTAAGTTGGTTAATCATATTTTTTTTCAATCAGAAATGAGCTGAATAATTGTCGAAGGACCCAAACATATTCGTCGTGACAGAAAAAAATTTGTCGAGCCCTTAGTTTTTTTTAAATGGGGTGGCTCTGCTAACTTAATATTAAGTTAGCAGAGCCACTTGCCACAATTTCAATGAAACCTATCGCATTAATTGTCGAGTATTTGTCGTGAATTTGTCGTGAAAGAAAAAAGCTTGTCGCGCGCTTCGTTTTTTTTGTATGGGCTAAATTAATATTTGGCTAAAGGGGCCACACACAAATCACGTAAGTTGGTTAATCATATTTTTTTTCAATCAGAAATGAGCTGAATAATTGTCGAAGGACCCAAACATATTCGTCGTGACAGAAAAAAATTTGTCGAGCCCTTAGTTTTTTTTAAATGGGGTGGCTCTGCTAACTTAATATTAAGTTAGCAGAGCCACTTGCCACAATTTCAATGAAACCTATCGCATTAATTGTCGAGTATTTGTCGTGAATTTGTCGTGAAAGAAAAAAGCTTGTCGCGCGCTTCGTTTTTTTTGTATGGGCTAAAACAATATTTGGCTAAAGGGGCCACACACAAATCACTTAAGTTGGTTAATCATATTTTTTTTCAATCAGAAATGAGCTGAATAATTGTCGAACGACCCAAACATATTCGTCGTGACAGAAAAATATTTGTCGAGCCCTTAGTTTTTTTTAAATGGGGTGGCTCTGCTAACTTAATATTAAGTTAGCAGAGCCACTTGCAACAATTTCAATGAAACCTATTGCATTAATTGTCGAGTATTTGTCGTGAATTTGTCGTGAAAGAAGAAAGTTTGTCGCGCGCTTCGTTTTTTTTGTATGGGCTTATTTAATATTTGGCTAAAGGGGCCACACACAAATCACGTACGTTGGTTAATCGTATTTTTTTTCAATCAGAAATGAGCTGAATAATTGTCGAACGACCCAAACATATTCGTCGTGACAGAAAAAATTTTGCCGCGCGCTTAGTTTTTTTTAAATGGGGTGGCTCTGCTAACTTAATATTAAGTTAGCAGAGCCACTTGTAACAATTTCAATGAAACCTATTGCATTAATTGTCGAATATTTGTCGTGAAAGAAAAAAGTTTGTCGCGCGCTTCGTTTTTTTTGTATGGGCTATATTAATATTTGGCTAAAGGGGCCACACACAAAGCACGTAAGTTGGTTAATCGTATTTTTTTTCAATCAGAAATGAGCTGAATAATTGTCGAACGACCCAAACATATTCGTCGTAACAGAAAAAAGTTTGTCGAGCGCTTAGTTTTTTTTAAATGGGGTGGCTCTGCTAACTTAATATTAAGTTAGCAGAGCCACCCGCTTAGTTTTTTTTAAATGGGGTGGCTCTGCTAACTTAATATTAAGTTAGCAGAGCCACCCCATTTAAAAAAAACTAAGCGCGCGGCAAAATTTTTTCTGTCACGACGAATATGTTTGGGTCGTTCGACAATTATTCAGCTCATTTCTGATTGAAAAAAAATACGATTAACCAACTTACGTGATTTGTGTGTGGCCCCTTTAGCCAAATATTAATATAGCCCATACAAAAAAAACGAAGCGCGCGACAAACTTTTTTCTTTCACGACAAATTCACGACAAATATTCGACAATTAATGCAATGGGTTTCATTGAAATTGTTGCAAGTGGTTCTGCTAACTTAATATTAAGTTAGCAGAGCCACCTCGTTTAAAAAAAACTAAGCGCGCGGCAAACTTTTTTCTGTCACGACGAATATGTTTGGGTCATTCGACAATTATTCAGCTCATTTCTGATTGAAAAAAAAATACGATTAACCAACGTACGTGATTTGTGTGTGGCCCCTTTAGCCAAATATTAAATTAGCCCATACAAAAAGAACTAAGCGCGCGACAAACTTTTTTCTTTCACGACAAATTCACGACAAATACTCGACAATTTATGCAATAGGTTTCATTGAAATTGTTGCAAGTGGCTCTGCTAACTTAATATTAAGTTAGCAGAGCCACCTCATTTAAAAAAAACTAAGCGCGCGGCAAACTTTTTTCTGTCACGACGAATATGTTTGGGTCGTTCGACAATTATTCAGCTCATTTCTGATTGAAAAAAAATATGATTAACCAACTTAAGTGATTTGTGTGTGGCCCCTTTAGCCAAATATTAATTTAGCCCATACAAAAAAAACGAAGCGCGCGACAAGCTTTTTTCTTTCACGACAAATTCACGACAAATACTCGACAATTAATGCGATAGGTTTCATTGAAATTGTGGCAAGTGGCTCTGCTAACTTAATATTAAGTTAGCAGAGCCACCCCATTTAAAAAAAACTAAGGGCTCGACAAATTTTTTTCTGTCACGACGAATATGTTTGGGTCCTTCGACAATTATTCAGCTCATTTCTGATTGAAAAAAAATATGATTAACCAACTTACGTGATTTGTGTGTGGCCCCTTTAGCCAAATATTGTTTTAGCCCATACAAAAAAAACGAAGCGCGCGACAAGCTTTTTTCTTTCACGACAAATTCACGACAAATACTCGACAATTAATGCGATAGGTTTCATTGAAATTGTGGCAAGTGGCTCTGCTAACTTAATATTAAGTTAGCAGAGCCACCCCATTTAAAAAAAACTAAGGGCTCGACACATTTTTTTCTGTCACGACGAATATGTTTGGGTCGTTCGACAATTATTCAGCTCATTTCTGATTGAAAAAAAATATGATTAACCAACTTACGTGATTTGTGTGTGGCCCCTTTAGCCAAATATTGTTTTAGCCCATACAAAAAAAACGAAGCGCGCGACAAGCTTTTTTCTTTCACGACAAATTCACGACAAATACTCGACAATTAATGCGATAGGTTTCATTGAAATTGTGGCAAGTGGCTCTGCTAACTTAATATTAAGTTAGCAGAGCCACCCCATTTAAAAAAAACTAAGGGCTCGACAAATTTTTTTCTGTCACGACGAATATGTTTGGGTCCTTCGACAATTATTCAGCTCATTTCTGATTGAAAAAAAATATGATTAACCAACTTACGTGATTTGTGTGTGGCCCCTTTAGCCAAATATTGTTTTAGCCCATACAAAAAAAACGAAGCGCGCGACAAGCTTTTTTCTTTCACGACAAATTCACGACAAATACTCGACAATTAATGCGATAGGTTTCATTGAAATTGTGGCAAGTGGCTCTGCTAACTTAATATTAAGTTAGCAGAGCCACCCCATTTAAAAAAAACTAAGGGCTCGACACATTTTTTTCTGTCACGACGAATATGTTTGGGTCGTTCGACAATTATTCAGCTCATTTCTGATTGAAAAAAAATATGATTAACCAACTTACGTGATTTGTGTGTGGCCCCTTTAGCCAAATATTGTTTTAGCCCATACAAAAAAAACGAAGCGCGCGACAAGCTTTTTTCTTTCACGACAAATTCACGACAAATACTCGACAATTAATGCGATAGGTTTCATTGAAATTGTGGCAAGTGGCTCTGCTAACTTAATATTAAGTTAGCAGAGCCACCCCATTTAAAAAAAACTAAGGGCTCGACAAATTTTTTTCTGTCACGACGAATATGTTTGGGTCCTTCGACAATTATTCAGCTCATTTCTGATTGAAAAAAAATATGATTAACTAACTTACGTGATTTGTGTGTGGCCCCTTTAGCCAAATATTGTTTTAGCCCATACAAAAAAAACGAAGCGCGCGACAAGCTTTTTTCTTTCACGACAAATACTCGACAATTAATGCGATAGGTTTCATTGAAATTGTGGCAAGTGGCTCTGCTAACTTAATATTAAGTTAGCAGAGCCACCCCATTTAAAAAAAACTAAGGGCTCGACAAATTTTTTTCTGTCACGACGAATATGTTTGGGTCCTTCGACAATTATTCAGCTCATTTCTGATTGAAAAAAAATATGATTAACCAACTTACGTGATTTGTGTGTGGCCCCTTTAGCCAAATATTAAATAAGCCCATACAAAAAAAAACGAAGCGCGCGACAAGCTTTTTTCTTTCACGACAAATTCACGACAAATACTCGACAATTAATGCGATAGGTTTCATTGAAATTGTGGCAAGTGGCTCTGCTAACTTAATATTAAGTTAGCAGAGCCACCCCATTTAAAAAAAACTAAGGGCTCGACAAATTTTTTTCTGTCACGACGAATATGTTTGGGTCCTTCGACAATTATTCAGCTCATTTCTGATTGAAAAAAAATATGATTAACCAACTTACGTGATTTGTGTGTGGCCCCTTTAGCCAAATATTGTTTTAGCCCATACAAAAAAAACGAAGCGCGCGACGAGCTTTTTTCTTTCACGACAAATTCACGACAAATACTCGACAATTAATGCGATAGGTTTCATTGAAATTGTGGCAAGTGGCTCTGCTAACTTAATATTAAGTTAGCAGAGCCACCCCATTTAAAAAAAACTAAGGGCTCGACAAATTTTTTTCTGTCACGACGAATATGTTTGGGTCCTTCGACAATTATTCAGCTCATTTCTGATTGAAAAAAAATATGATTAACCAACTTACGTGATTTGTGTGTGGCCCCTTTAGCCAAATATTAAATAAGCCCATACAAAAAAAACGAAGCGCGCGACAAGCTTTTTTCTTTCACGACAAATTCACGACAAATACTCGACAATTAATGCGATAGGTTTCATTGAAATTGTGGCAAGTGGCTCTGCTAACTTAATATTAAGTTAGCAGAGCCACCCCATTTAAAAAAAACTAAGGGCTCGACAAATTTTTTTCTGTCACGACGAATATGTTTGGGTCCTTCGACAATTATTCAGCTCATTTCTGATTGAAAACAAATATGATTAACCAACTTACGTGATTTGTGTGTGGCCCCTTTAGCCAAATATTGTTTTAGCCCATACAAAAAAAACGAAGCGCGCGACAAGCTTTTTTCTTTCACGACAAATTCACGACAAATACTCGACAATTAATGCGATAGGTTTCATTGAAATTGTGGCAAGTGGCTCTGCTAACTTAATATTAAGTTAGCAGAGCCACCCCATTTAAAAAAAACTAAGGGCTCGACAAATTTTTTTCTGTCACGACGAATATGTTTGGGTCCTTCGACAATTATTCAGCTCATTTCTGATTGAAAAAAAATATGATTAACCAACTTACGTGATTTGTGTGTGGCCCCTTTAGCCAAATATTAATTTAGCCCATACAAAAAAAACGAAGCGCGCGACAAGCTTTTTTCTTTCACGACAAATTCACGACAAATACTCGACAATTAATGCGATAGGTTTCATTGAAATTGTGGCAAGTGGCTCTGCTAACTTAATATTAAGTTAGCAGAGCCACCCCTTTTAAAAAAAACTAAGGGCTCGACAAATTTTTTTCTGTCACGACGAATATGTTTGGGTCCTTCGACAATTATTCAGCTCATTTCTGATTGAAAAAAAATTTGATTAACCAACTTACGTGATTTGTGTGTGGCCCCTTTAGCCAAATATTGTTTTAGCCCATACAAAAAAAACGAAGCGCGCGACAAGCTTTTTTCTTTCACGACAAATTCACGACAAATACTCGACAATTAATGCGATAGGTTTCATTGAAATTGTGGCAAGTGGCTCTGCTAACTTAATATTAAGTTAGCAGAGCCACCCCATTTAAAAAAAACTAAGGGCTCGACAAATTTTTTTCTGTCACGACGAATATGTTTGGGTCCTTCGACAATTATTCAGCTCATTTCTGATTGAAAAAAAATATGATTAACCAACTTACGTGATTTGTGTGTGGCCCCTTTAGCCAAATATTGTTTTAGCCCATACAAAAAAAACGAAGCGCGCGACAAGCTTTTTTCTTTCACGACAAATTCACGACAAATACTCGACAATTAATGCGATAGGTTTCATTGAAATTGTTACAAGTGGCTCTGCTAACTTAATATTAAGTTAGCAGAGCCACCCCATTTAAAAAAAAACTAAGCGCGCGACAAAATTTTTTCTGTCACGACGAATATGTTTGGGTCGTTCGACAATTATTCAGCTCATTTCTGATTGAAGAAAAATACGATTAACCAACTTACGTGATTTGTGTGTGGCCCCTTTAGCCAAATATTAATTTAGCCCATACAAAAAAAACGAAGCGCGCGACAAACTTTTTTCTTCCACGACAAATTCACGACAAATACTCGACAATTAATGCAATAGGTTTCATTGAAATTGTTGCAAGTGGCTCTGCTAACTTAATATTAAGTTAGCAGAGCCACCCCATATAAAAAAAACTAAGCGCGCGACAGACTTTTTTCTTTCACGACAAATTCACGACAAATTCTCGACAATTAATGCAATAGGTTTCATTGAAATTGTTGCAAGTGGCTCTGCTAACTTAATATTAAGTTAGCAGAGCCACCCCATATAAAAAAAACTAAGCGCGCGACAAATTTTTTTCTTTCACGACAAATTCTCGACAAATATTCGACAATTAATGCAATAGGTTTCATTGAAATTTTCGCAAGTGGCTCTGCTAACTTTATGGAGGTGATTTCCACAAGGCACTCGACTCTATCGAAACATGGGCATTTGTGGAAGCAATGGTCGACGCTAGGATAGATTCTCGATACACGAATCTGTTGAAATATATATAAGAAAATGCCACCTTTCACGTCAAGATAAATGAAGAATGGAAAACACATAAAATCCGATTGAATCGGGTTGTGCGTCAGGGCGATACCATATCTCCAAAATTATTCACCCTCGCTCTGGAGAACATCTTCAAATCGTTGCACTGGGAAACGAAAGGTATTAACGTCGATGGATCGTACCTGAACCATCTCCAGTTTGCGGATCATATTGTCCTGATTAGTGCCCAAGACCTGGTAGAAATGCTAGGAGAACTGGCGGACGCCGCGAAAAAGGTTGGCATAAAAATGAACATCTTGAAGACCAAGATAATGAGTTACATCGAGGAAGACATATATTTGCATTCTACAAAGCTGGAGAATATAACAGAAACTGTTATATTCTCCAGCTTTGTAGAATGCAAATAGATGTCTTCCTCGATGTAACTCATTATCTTGGTCTTCGAGATGTTCATTTTTATGCCAACCTTTTTCGCGGCGTCCGCCAGTTCTCCTAGCATTTCTACCAGGTCTTATAAACTGTTATATTCTCCAGCTTTGTAGAATGCAAATAGATGTCTTCCTCGATATTACTCATTATCTTGGTCTTCGAGATGTTCATTTTTGAGCCGTTTAATCTATCTTGGACATGCAATAAGATTGGGTAGAGAGAATCAGGCAGCGGAGTTGAGCAGGCGAATAAGACTGACATGGGTGGCTTTTGGAAAACTGAAATATATATATTCAAGAACAACAACATCCCCATAAACCTGAAAAAAGGAGTTTTTGATGCCTGTATGCTGCCAGTGGCGACATATGGCCTTGAAACGATGGCACTGACAAAAAAGTCTACGAGTAAATTGAGGGTAATGCAGAGAGCTATGGAACGTGCCATGCTTGGGTTGAGTTTGAGAGATAAGGTGAGAAAGGAAGAAATACGACAAAGAACAAAAGTCGTAGATATAATACAGCGTGTGGCAGATCTGAAATGGCAATGGGTGGAACACGTGGCCAAAACAGATCCTAACAGGTGGACAAATAAACTTATACACTGGCGACCAAGACAAACAAAACGCAGTATTGGAAGACCGCAACGGAGATGGTTAGACGACATTAAGGCTAGAGCGGGAAACGGAAGGCATCGGATGGCACAGGACAGATCGGAGTGAAGTCATTTGAAGGAGGCCTACGTCCAGGAGTGGATGATGAATGGCTGAAGAAGAAGAAGAAGAAATTCGCAGTAGAGTGTCCTGACTTCACGTCAGTGCTACGTCAGTGCTTGAAGCAAATTTTTTATCAGTGTTGTTTTTGACTTCCTTTAAGTTTATCATCTCTTGTATACCTCTTTTTCTAAAAGTTTTGCTGTTTTCCAACTATTTCTGAATTTTCAAAATCGTATGTATCTGAGTGACCTGGTTTATTTTTTATTCTTATGAGGATTTTGGGTCTTATGCTCCGTTCCTATTCAGACAGATTAGTTTCGAGATATCGTCCCGTCTGCCCGGTATACACTTCGTCACATTCCGCACAAGGATATTTGTAGTCTATGCCACTTTAGAGATCTTTTGCTGTCTTTGATTTCAACTTGTAGTCAATTTAGACATTCGAAGTTACCTAAATACCCACCAAGATGAAAATCGGTAAGATTGTTTAGAATATCATTAAAAACAAAATTTGAAAGTTCCCCATCTTTCCCCTGTAAGGAAAAAATTTTATTCAAGGTCAAAGGTCAAAAAATTAGTGTTTCGCGTTTTTCAGCAAAACGGTAAGTTTTATCATAAAAATACCAACTTGTAGTCAATTTAGACATTCGAAGTTACCTAAATTCCCACCAAGCTGAAAATCGGTAAGATTGTTTAGAATATCATTAAAAACAAAATTTGAAAGTTCCCCATCTTTCCCCTGTAAGGAAAAAATTTTATTCAAGGTCAAAGGTCAAAAAATGAGTTTTTCGCGTTTTTCAGCAAAACGGTAAGTTCTATCATAAAAATACCTCAGACAAAAATTGTAGACCATAAAACTATCTACAAAAAATTTATTAATACTTTTTTCTCTACGAGCCACCGTATTTGAGATATAACGATTCAAAAAGTTGTAAAAGTTGTAATCGTCATAATATGCACACGATTCCTCGCCACCTATAAGGAAGTGTACTTAGCGCGTTTTTTTTACCGTGGTTTCCCCAGTAGGCCTATTCCATGGGTCAGTTTTGATCTCGGTTTTGATCCTGTTTAATTTGAAACTATTGAAAAATACTGGGTATTAGCAGAGATTGAAAAGATAAAAGCAATTTAAGTTAAAAGTCCGACTTTTTTGCAACCACATTTAGCACTGCATCCCTTTTTGCAGTTGCAAAAAATCGAGTTCAGCAGTTTTTCCGGCGCAGGTGGAAGTAATGTGTGCACCGGTTCTAATGAATTGTTGACCAACTTCCAACCCCAGTCTGTAGGGTCTAGCTGATAACCAAGCCACACTTGAACTTGGTAACATACCCTAAAAAGATGTTGATGAGCAGCAACTGAGGTTGGAGGAAGACAAGCTAATTTTACTTGTGGCGTACTCATGCATATTATGACGTGGCGTACTCATGCATATTATGACGATTACAACTTTCTGAATCGTTATATCTCAAAAACGGTGGCTCGTAGAGAAAAAAGTATTGATGACTTTTTTGTAGATAATTTTATGATCTACAATTTTTGTCTGAGGTATTTTTATGATAAAACTTACCGTTTTGCTGAAAATCACGAAAAACTCATTTTCTTGACCTTTGACCTTGAATAAAATTTTTTCCTTACAGGGGAAAGATGGGGAACTTTCAAATTTTATTTCTAATGATATTTTAAACAATCCTACTGATTTTCAGCTTGGTGGGAATTTAGGTAACTTTACTCTTATTTTTTGGTCTAATTTGACCGGACTACTTTTTAACGGTGTTTCGTCAACTTATCTGAGAGACCCGATCTATTGTCTATCGGAGGACTGAATACAATATGGATTACACAAAGGTCAATCAACAAGTGGGCCACTGTCATAGCAATCAAAGAAATACATTCAGCGGTCCCCGTTACTACACGGCGCCTGTATTGTCGCCAACACAGGCCCCATTGAAAGCGCGCAACGACAGGCATGAAAAACGCGATAAGAGCGGAAAATTATAGACGTATTCATCCTGATACAATCAGCGAGTTTTCGTCCCACAACATCGAAATACCACCGATGGTCGTTCATCTGGCAATTATCCACTTAACCAGTGTATTCAATTAGTTGATCCGATGAACGGTTGGCTTATTGAATGTGTTTTGAATTGGTGTCTCGTATAAACGGTAGGATGCACTTTGCGATGTTTTACAACAGTTGCATGTGCATTCTATCATCATCACTCGTCGTTTCGAAAATGATCGATGCTCGAGACCTGATGACAGTCGCCCAATTTCAGTCGTAGGAGTGGATTCTCTTGAGCAAGTGACGCCATTTTCAACCTATTTTTGAAATATTTGAGGAATATTTCTATTTTTATTCGTATTAATTACTTTTGTTTGTTAATTGATACTGGTGGGCGACACAGTAATTAATTATTTTTTTTTACAGGGTTTATAATAACTGCATATTATATATTTTGTGATTTTGTTTCATTATGTTAGCTGCGAGCATGTATAAATACATCAAAAGGGTGTGTTGTGTTTGACGACAAACAGTCAATCAGACCTATTCTTTTTGCGCATAGCAATATTGCTAAGAAAAATATATTGCTTCCACAGCAAGATTCGAAATATTGCTATTCTGATCATCGGTTTTGAGCAATATGATCTGTCATTTTTAGAAACATATTGCTATCCATATTGCTATCTCAGCAACCTCATATTAGTACTTACTAAGAGCATAACAAGATTTGGAATATGGCAGAGAACCACTTTCTTCTTCCCAGAATTCGAAAATATTGAAATTAGGTAGGTCCTTTGATAAATATAGGTATACATAATCGTATATATCGTATAATCGTACTTTAACATACTTAATTTAGGGAATTTCTAAGACTAAGGCCTGACACTAACGACTAACAAACCGTTCTATTTCTAAACAGGAAAGTTCATAAACTATTCAATCTTAATAGTAATAAGCCTGCTTTTGATTTAATTGAAGAGCTGAGTGGAATTTATTCATTTATGTATTTGTTCATGAGCAAACTAGGGTAAATACTGCTTCTTTCAAGTTCGATATGCATTCGAAGACTGACTGGATTGAAAAAAATGTAATAAACCATTAATTCACCTTAATACAAAGATGACTTCTTTTGATTTAATCGAAGAACTGAGGGAACAGGAAAAAATTAAAATTTAATATTTGTTTAGGTGTTTGCAAGTCTTCAATTTTTCGGTCATGGTAGCGGTTACCAATATTCGGTGTCTTTCCTGAAAATGGACCAATAACTCCATCTTGTTAGTTTCATAAATAATATAGTAAGTTTTTCGCCTTCGTGACATTTTATATATTTGGTCAGTAATTACGAATTGCCACCAAAAAACAGACGAAATGTTCATCAAGTAAGGTTAAATTCTTCTTCTATTTCACATAAAAGTCATAAAATACAGTGTTGTCAGCTCTGAAATCAATGAATTTTGACCTACTTGATAGCAATATTGCTGGGAGAATAGTATATTCTTAAACAAGTTGCAGAATGGACCCCAATTCAAACACGAATGCAAAATTCGAAAAAGAGCGACGAAGGAGCGAGTTTTCGAACGCATGAGTGTTGGAATTGCCTTCTGCAACGAGTATTAGACGATATTTTCTCTATTTCAGGCAAGTTTTGTAAAATACTGTTGAAATTTGATGAAAAATTCGGATTATACATCCTAGAGACTTTTGTATTGTATCTTGGCAGTTGGTGTGACTGTTACGAAAGTTGACATATTACGGCATTTGAATTTGAATCGTACGTAGGGCATGGAGATCAGTTAAAACAGTTTCATTAATAGCATGAATTATTCAAAATTAGCAAGAAGGAAATATCTAGTACCTTATTTTTTAATGAAAACTTTTCCTCTCAACAATTATTTCGCTATATCCATATTATATTATATTGATGATTGACGTCTGTTGAAATTTGATAGAGGATCGAATGTCAGTGCTGACTACCACAAAACGAAAAATATAACTAGAAACAATGCGGGAATGAGTTCATTCCAGCACTGTTTTTAGTGCTGGAATGGACTCATAACGATACTGAAATAGAGAAAATTGATAACCAACATTGCTATAACAGTCCGAACAGAATATTTAATACCATAGCCATATTGTTAAAAATTAGGAGGATAGCAATATGACTTGAATAGTAATGTTTATAGCAATACGCAAACAGAATATGTCTGATTAAAATTTGAATCTGAATAGCTCGTGCCAAATGATCCAAAGAATATGCAAGAATCTACCACCTTTCCTTTTCAATAATAGTCTCCATCAATACATAATCGTATGTTGACGTTTGAAAAGAGTTCCTTCTCGAGTAGCAATACAATTTTGATATAACCATAATAATGATATTACCGTTCTGATGATTTCAATCTTCAGCGATACCCTCTGCCATTCTAATTATTCGTATATGATTACCTCTCAGCCCAGTACCACGCATGTATAACATTTTTCCCACACTATTAACCTAAGGTGTCGATTTCGCTTGAAAGTGTGTTCTAGATTCGATACAAATGTGAATTCGTCGTCTTAGATTTCATTCCGAGCAATTACAGCTGATTTTAGTAATTAGGTGAAGAGATTGTGGGTGGTGACAAATACGTAACAGCTATAAGAAAGTAATTCATTGGAAGTATGCATTTTATTTCTTTTATAAATCTTTATTGGGCTTGAACACTATGCGCATTTTCGAAGATTAAAAAAAAACTGGTCAACTTTGTTTTGAGGGGGACGAACTTCCATCATGAGTGGCATCAACCCCCACAATTTTTTGAATAGGAAAGAGATGTCGAGTGTTGGTTGGTTTGGAAGTTATTTATGTTCTGTACACAACCCAGTTAAAATTTTCAAGATCAGTTCGTTATTTACGAAATAATATAATAATTGAACTTCCCGTCAAAAGGTGATGTTGACAGACAGTTGAACTGCCCAAATTCAAGAACCTAAGAGTTTTGACTGTATTCATCAAATGCTTAACATGTTGGTGACCTATATTTATCTCTGGATTATTGCTATCAAAATACCCTGCACTTAATCTAGCATCTTCGTCATTCCGATAGTATAATTTGAGAATTTCTATTCTTTCTTCCATAGAATAGACCATTTTGGCACACGTAAGTAAGTCTCAAACCGAATTATGATGCAGAAACGAAAAACTGAAATACATTTGAGAAAGAATCTTCAAAAAAATAATTTTATGTACTTAATGAATTGTCTCACTCATTTTTCGATCATGAACTATAAGAAAATCGAATGTTTTTAAAGTGAAACCTTTCAAAAATTCCACCATTAAATACATTTTTTTTTATTTCAACTGCGCTGTTTAGGGAACAGAAAAACTGGTCATCTCCTACAAAATGTCTGTTGGGTATAACTCCGAAACCGTTTGGCCGATTATGCTCATTAACGAACTCAACCGTCGCATTCAGATGCGCACGTTGCAAAGTGTTTCCTAGAACATTTACAATTTTGGATATTTCCATATTAGTTTATTTTGTTTCCAGTTGATTCTAATTATTATTTCGCCAAACATGGAGATCTTAATTTTTTGTCTTCTCAAGTTATATTTTTTCATACACCAAATACAAAATCATATAATGGTTGTCTTATAGCGCATATGAATATGAGCAGTTTTTTTATATTAAACATTCAAATGTCTTAATTTTGGATGATATAAAATTTCAGTAACAATTTCCAGAGCATGCACTTCTTGCTATGGTTTGTTAGGTCAAGTAACTCCCATTGTTCTACCATTTTCCGTTCCCAAGAAGTGACTTAATCGATATTTTTTTAAAACTGAAAGCCCCTAATTTTTTTCTCGACATGGATTAGTAGATCATCAAATTCTGAATTGAGTAATGCACATACAGGGTAAGTCTTTAAGTTGTACATTACTTTTAACCATAGATTCCTCTCATCAAATAAAACACTTTCAATTCAGCACAGGAAAAAAGATTCTGTTGAAGTTTGAAAAAATAATCAGTTTTCCTTATGTAGCCTTGACACGGTTACTCAGAATGAAATTAATTTTGGTGTGAAGTTTTCTATAACTATGCCTCAAAATCTCCAATTAACAGTTTTTTCCTACTTCTATTGGTTTCCTCGTTATGGACTTCCGAATTCTTAAAACTATGAGGAATTAGCATAATGAAAGCAGATGAAGGTTATCTCAATTTATTTTAAGAATATTCCATCATTTTAGAAAATTTAATTATCTTCATCAATTCTCCCAAAACGTACCGTTTTCGAGATATTCTTCATTGAATGTCATAAAATATGATAAAAATTCCAGAAATTTAACTGCTTTTATCCATCCGGACCTGGAATATAATCACAGATGATCTGTGCTCGAAAAAATACATAGACTGAGTATTGATACTATTGATCTGAAAGTTGACACTTATAGAACGAGGTATGTATAGCAATCTCTTTATCCCACATAATGTTTATACAATGTATTTCAATTCAATAATTCATAAATGAAGATACTCGTACCTTGACAGATTCACAAAATTGAAATAAAAATATGTAGATTTTTGCGTCATTTGTTTATGTTTTCTGGAAAGTTCATAGATCACTGGATATGCGTATCAAACTGTATGCATATTATAATCAATTTTAGAATATGCCAATTTGAAATTTTGTTTTCGTAATATTACGGATCTCTGATATCCGTCAATTCCAAAACAGTTCGAAATTATTAATTATACCTACGCCTAATAAAGTATAATGATAGAAATTTGAATTGAGTTCCCTTATTGCATTTTTCAAGAAGCTGAAAACCTGTTAGGCCAAAACAAACCATGAGTTAATCCATCGCTTAAGTCCAATCCAACGCCATGCCTATAAATTAAAAACCCTCCACCATACCTGAAGTACTTTCTATAAAGCAATCCCATATTGTACCTTTGAACTTGGTCAAATTCTCTTCGTAACCATGAGGCTTGTTGATATCGGTGGTCATCTTCCTGTATTTTTCCTGAGAACCCTCGTATACGGCTTCTCTAGGATCGAACCCCAATCTGTCCTTGTAGTAGGCTTGTGTCGACATTTTCTCGAACTATCGCACTTCACATATATGACACTTGTATTGATCGCTGTTCAGAATGTTTATTGCACTTTAACTTTTCCGTTAGTGGTTAATTTGTACAGTTTCTTTATATGATTTATTTGGATATCGCCAGATATCGCAAATAAGATTTTTTCGTTATTTTTTCGTCGTGGATCTTCGATTATTTCGTTGCTTCGTCGTTTCGTACTCCTGCAAAATTTATTTTTATTCATGTGCGAGGAAGGAAATGATTCAAATTATCGTCGAAAGAAAATCAGATGTTCTATCCGTTAATTTTTCGAATTACACGAATACAGAGGGTATCCCAGGAGGAATACGACAAATGGAAGCCATAAACTGAAGTAATATAGGTGTACTCATATTGAGGTATTTTAATCGCCGGAGGTCCTTGATTTTGTATATACAGGGGGAATTTCGGATATTGAGTAACATTTCTAAGTTTAATGAATCTTGAACCTATCAACTACCAGAATTCAAAGTTTGCAGTTATTCCATCTATTTCAACAATCCTTCACCATTTCTAAAATAAAAATCATTACCAGAGTGGGATAATTTTGGATATCTGCTACTTTTGTTAATATAAGTTTACCCCTCGGTTTACCCTATATATTAACACAAAATTATCCAGCTCAATGAGCGCAGAAAAGTAATTCATTAAAAAAAATTCACTTCATTTTTTCAACTACCTAGATTGGTATCACAACCTGTACCAATTCTTCTTATATACCATATGTATTCAGACAAAGGATTACATAATATAAAGAATTTCTTATATGTGAAAGGCAAGTTTACATTATAAATATTACTTGAATAGAATATTTATGTTACACATAATTTTTCTCTTCCATTCACATGAATATCGATCTCACTTTTTATTGAGAATTGAGATCAACTTGTCTAAGTCGGTTTTGGTAATATTGAAAGGTCCGAAAAATTTAACACACCAATTCTGACAAAAAATGGAATCGAAATATATTTATTCAACGATAAAATTCATTAACTACCCTGTAGTACCAAGCCACCTTCGTGGATATTTTGTTGAATTACTTTTCTACTCTCAAAAATAGAAGAAATTTTCAGTGTTCAGTGTACAGTGACAAAGATAGCAAATGTCAAAAATTAACCTACTCCAGTCCTGATTTTTTTAATTTAAGTAACGGTAAATGAAAGCGACCGAAAACGATTATAGAACTGCGAACTTTGAAATCGGTCAGTTGTTGAGTTCAAGATTTATTTAACTTAAATAAACAATTTCACTCAATATCCGAAGATCACCATATCCAAAACCACTTTTAAAATCTACCGATATTAGGCAACCTGGATGACCTCATTTCATGGTTTCGGTTTGTCGCATTCTTGGGAAGGGTGTCCCGGCCCTTCAAACCTCAAGAATAATGTGCTTGCAGGTATGAACAGATTTTTGATCTAACTAGGAAAATGTAAATGCAAATCGAATTCAGTATCAGCCCAACGCAATTAATAGACTTTTCTGGGAAGCCATTTAAGGGAATCGCACATGCTCTCTGAATAAGAGCATTAAATGCAACTGTTTTTGTAATGTCATTACATTACTTCGTATAAATTGAATTAGGGTCAACGATAAATGTGTGTAATAAAGATAAGACAATAAAGTTGCATTCGTTCTGCACTGTTGAGATTATTATCGAGAATAAACATTCAATTTGAATCTGAGCGAGTGATACACGGAGGTTTATAAGCTCTAAAATATAATTCTCTTCTCTTTCATCATCATTCATTATAATTCCCACAGTTATTATCGTTACACAGTGTGGTAAAACAAAATTTGATCTGCCGAATATCATTTTGCCCAAATGTCAAATGTAACTTTCGAATATTTTGACGAAAATGGTCTCTAACTATTTGGTTAGACTCCCCAATGAAGAATTCGAGGTCAAATTTGATTCTGTCCGGCCGGCCGTCCGGCCGTTGCCACGATAACTTGAGAACGGAAAGAGCTAGCGACTTGAAATTTTCAGGGTAGGTGGCGCATCCCAATACGACGGACAAGTTCGTTAATGGGCATAATCGGCTCAATGGTTTCCGAGTAATACATTTGTTTTCAACCAATATAAATCCGATCGAATTGAAACTTGGTGAGTAGTTGTAGAATATGAACCTAAGCACGGTCGTGAAATTTTGTGAGAATCATGTCGCTAGAAAATGATTAAAAAATATTTTGGTTGTCACGATAACCTGAGAACGGAAGGAGCTATTGCCTTGAAGTTTTCAGGTTAGGATTTGCATCTGAACGCGACATTTGAGTTTGTTTATAAGCATAACTGGTCAAACGGTTTCACAGTTATAGTCATCTGAAATTTGGTTGTTTTATTCTCCTCATCAACTCGAAAAATACTGAACCGATTGAATTCAAACATGGTTATTAGTTGTAGAATGCCAACGCAAAAATTCTTGTAAAATTTCGTGAGGATAGCATTTGTAGAAAATTTTGAAGAAATCATTGAAAAAAAAAAAAAAAATCTATATATCAGTAACTATTCGTCTGAAATTGCTGAAATTTTGCAGGAGCCTTTAGAACCTAACTCTACTGCCAAGTTTTAAGTTTTAACACGATCGGTTAAATATTGTTGGAGATTCGAGCATTCTTGTGTGAGTTTATATAGGTGACCGTTGCCTCGATAACTTTCGAACGAAAGTAGATAGGGACTTGCAATTTTCAGGGTAGGTTGCATATCCGAATGGGAGAGTTAATTTCGTTTTTGGGCATAATCGGTTTCCGAGTTATACCCACCTGGAATATTATTTCCTCGATAACTCAAAAAATAAAGATTCGATCGAATTGAAGCTTGGTAAATAGTAGTAGGAAATCAACATAAAAACGTGTTTAAAATTTTGTAAGAACCGTACCCCTAGAAAATTTCAAACAAAAATTACGAAAAAAAAATTGATTCAAGCACTGTCGTGAAGTCAGGAGCGATTGCGCGTATGTTCTATTGTCCATTCTCCTGTATTGGACACCCTTAATCGAATTTACCATGGTAAATTATGTTGTCCATTCTCCTGTATTGGGCACTTAATTCGAATTTACCATAGTAAATTCGAATTAAGAGTGTTCCAACGGTTTCAGAGTTATACCGTCCTGGAATGTCCTCGATAAATAAAAAAAGGAGTCTGGAACTCTAAAAAAGCGAACCTCCTGGCAAAAATAAAAAATTGTGGTTTGTTACCAAATTTTGTTACATTAATTTCGGGACACCCTGTATAACCGAAATGAACATCCGTGTTTGTGATCTATCATATATATTGGTACCTATGCAGAACATTTTTCAACGGCAATTTCGGTACACTTTCAACTGAAAAATTTCAGGTCAATTTATTATGACACGGCATAACATCAGACCATTAGGGAAGATACAATAGCCGTTCCATTAATCGGATTAAAATTTAATCGATTTTCAATTTACAATATCGGGTCGAAAGTTTGGACAAGCCCTGGTTATTAAGATGATTCGATGTCGATAATAAAACGTATGCAGTACTTCCGAACTCCTCATACATTAGCATATTTCTACAGGCCTAACAGAAAGTAATAGAGGTTGGTCAAATATTATATGATAATAAGTTCACGACATATTTGAAGAAAAAAATCCCTTCAATATCCCCAATAACTCGGAGTATTTTCCGAGTTCCAAACTAATTTTCAGATGGCTATAAATCCGAAACCCTTCCGCGGATTTTGCCCATTTTCGACCTCTATCGAGATATTTTATGCCCCAAACCTACACCGAAAATTGCAACTCTCTCACTTATTTCCTTCGCGAATTATCGTGCCTATGGCATGACGGACATAATAAAATAAAGTTTGACAAGGATTCTTCATGAATGAGTCGAAACCGAGGTCGAAACTAAGCGTTCAAGCCATTTTCGGCCAAAAATTCGATAATTAGACCAAAGGCGACAAGAGTATTGTATCGGGAATAGTCAAATCAACACAATTGTAACATGATACGAATATACAGGGTGTTTCCTAAACATGCGGCAAAAATTCAGGGGGTTGTTCCTTGGACTATTCTAAGAATATTTTGTCCTTTGATGATTTTTGAAAAACCTATTTGTTTCGAAGATATAGGGGAAACAAAATTTTGGATAATAACATTTTATTATGAAAAATTACATGAAAATTCAACTCAACCTACAAAAACTGTTGAAAATGACCACCTCGATTCATAATAGTCAAAGATAAAATGTTCATTGCTAATACATCACAAAACGAATTCAAATGAAAACCGTGTTTAATCTGTATTCCTTTACCATCTGCACTTATCAATTTTTAGTCAAAAAACTGGCCGTTTTTAGTAATTGGAATGTTGTTAAACAAATTTAAAAATAAATTGTACCTACTTAGTAAACACAGTGCGGTACGCATTTTTATTTAAACTATTATTAATTTTAAAAATATGAAAAATGTTGTTCGCCCTGTATCTTCGAAACAAAGAGGTTTTTCAAAAATCATCCAAGGACAAAACATGCTTAAAATAGTCCAAGGAACAACCCCCTGAATTTTTGCCGCATGTTTAGGAAACACCCTGTATAAAATCCAGGTAAACCGTTTTATCCTTTATTGGCAAACCTTCAAACTAGCCAAAGGAATCATTAAAGGATACTGTGGGAGGTACACTCATTATTGAACGGTTTTTTATTTTATAGATATTTTTCAGAGTTTGGGAGAGAAAACCCAGAAAAAAAACCGTTCAATAGCCAAAGGAAGTCAACTTTAAGAATTAAAATACTGGATGCTGGAAATGTTCTAGGAAAGTGCTATCATATTTGAAAAACCCTGTGTAATTTTCCAAATTCAAAACATGCACGACACCCACAGTCTTCTACTTCGAAAATGTGAAGACGTTTTGCGCTTAGGTTATCGGGAATAAGAATATTGAACATAATAGTACATTTTTCCCTTTTTGTTCCGCGCTTGTTCTAAGGAACAGCGTGCTATCATTTTGTCCAAATATCCATAATTTTAGAATTTTTTCCGAAAATGGTCCCAAACGATAAGGTTCGACTCAGTGGTACAGAATTCGACGTCAAAATCGATTCTGTCCGGCCGGCCGTCCGTTGCCATAACTTTCGAACGAAAAGATACAGCGCCTTGAAATTTTCAGGGTAGGTTAAGCATCTGAACATGAAAGCTAAGTCCGTTGATAGGCGTAATCAGCCAAACGCTTTCAGAGTTATTCCCATCTATGAAATATTATTTCCTCAATATGTCAAAAAATACAATAGATCTGATCGAAATTGAATCTTCGTAATTTGTTGTAGAATGCCGACACGCAGAAGAATATATTTGTTAACAATGTTTGCTTTGGTTCAATTAATTTCATTGATATTATTACTGAATTTGTAACACTTCGTCTGAATATTATATTTTGAGTTCACTGTGGACTTATTATGAACACTACAACAGTAACTACACTCTTGTCCACTATAGTTTTTGTCGAAGAGTTACAGTAACGCTTCGTCTTTGAAGATGGAAACTTTGCTTCAGCAACATATGTCAGGCGACAAAAACTGTAGTGGACAAGAGTGTAGTTACTTTTGTAGTGAATTACCCTGTATTGTGTACCAAGAATAAATCTCGTTGAAAATCCTAATGCCTTTAGACACACATGCCACCCATGAATGACTTAATATGAATAGATAAAACCCACGTAACACCCAAATGATTGTTCGGTTAGTCATTACCACCCAATGCTTTGTCTATCTTAAGACGTGATTTGTGTCAATTTGAGACACAACTGGGTCGTCATTTGCATAGAAACACCTGGTATTAGGCGATTGTTCTCACTCGCAATGAAGAATTCCAACTATAAAACACAATTAAGGGCGTTGTCCTAGATTCTTTTCTGGATATCAATTTTCGATTTAAATCGTACCAAAAATGGTCTGCCACCAAATAAATGCATTTTTGCTCGGAAATTTTTTTTTTTGGATCGTACATTTCCATACCTTTCAAGTTCAATCTCCAGGAAACCCACACAAGGTTATAAATGTCCCAAATGCCCAAATGGCTGTAATTTTCGAACTTTTTACCGAGACCATCTCAACGATTAGGTTCGACTCACTGATGAACAATTCGAGGTGAAAATAAATTCTGTCCGGTCGGCCGTTGCCACGATAACTCTGGAACGGAAAGAGATAGCGACTTGAAATTTTCAGGAAAAGTTGCGCCTCCAAATGAGACGGTTAATTTCGTTATTCGGCATAATCGTCCAAACGGTTTCGGAGTTATACCTACCTGTGGTTTTGTTGTTTTTTTCCCCAATAACTCAAAAATACAGATCGAATTGAGACTTGGCAATCAGTTGTAGAATGGCGACCCGCAAATTTGAGCAAAATTCCGTAAGAATGTGATGACTAGAAAAAAAATTTAAAAAATTTGATATTTTTTTTCAAAAATGTTACATTTCAGAATCAGCTCATCAGATTTCGCTGAAATTCCGCAAAAACCTTCAAGCAGCGATTTTACAATAGATTACCGGATTTCAACTCGATCGGCTTAGTATTATTGGAATTATTTGATTTTAAAATTTGAATTCAGTTGATGCCCAAAGAATGCAGAATTTTGTGAAGGCGTGAATAGACAATAGAACTTTTTATAGAATAAAGGCTGGTTTATGCTGGCTGGTAACTTTAACTTATTCCCTAACTTAAAAATTGAAACCTAGATTGGTAACGCTATGGTTGATACTGAGACTGAATAATCCGTTTACTTATTATTAATAATAATAATTAATATGTTAACGGATTATTTAGTCTGATTATAAAGCATAACACTAAAAATAAATGTCTATTAATATTATATATATATGATTAAGTTAAAGTTACCAGCCAGCATAAACCAACCTTTAGAATTGCTTAAATCATACATGAACGACAAATTGTCAAAGAGATCCGCTGCCTGGATCACTAAAAAGAGCTACTGTACCATGGTCCGGGAATCACGCTGTATAGTAGCTAACTAATAACACTACTAATACTATTTTCCCTCAAGGAAAGTGAGAAGAATCTGGTTATGCAAAGTTAGAATTGGACATTCTTGCCTACCAGGGTCACGAAACACATTAAAAGGAATCTTGAGACCTACAACTACGAAGGATCAGGTATATTAATATAATTCCATTATTCAACAAGTATTCAAGAAATGCTGCAAGCTTTCCCAAAGGGTTAAAATTGTGGTGACATAAAAACATATTTAATGAGATCTCGTGAATCACTTTCTTTGGTATTTTGTCCCATTTTCAAAACCTCGAAATAAATATGTCAATAACATCTTATGAAGGTCAATTTCATACGATCTGTAATTAGAAGTGGTTGAGAGATGAAAAAATTTGAAACCTCCATAACTTAATATTAAGTTAGCAGAGCCACTTGCAAGAATTTCGATGAAACCTATCGCATTAATTGTCGAATAATTGACGAGAATTTGTCGTGAAAGAAAAAAGTTTGTCGCGCGCTTAGTTTTTTTTTATATGGGATGGCTCTGCTAACTTAATATTAAGTTAGCAGAGCCACTTACAAGAATTTCAATGAAACCTATTGCATTAATTGTCGAGAATTTATCGTGGAAGAAAAAAGGTTGTCGCACTCTTCGTATTTTTTTATATGGGCTAACTTTATATTAGATTGAAGGGGCCACACACAAATCACGTAACTTGGTTTATTGTATTTTATTTCAGCCAGAAATTAGCTAAATAATTGTCGAACGTCCAAAACATATTCGTCGTGACAGAAAAAAGTTTGTCGCACGCTTAGTTTTTTTATATGGGGTGGCTCTGCTAACTTAATATCAAGTTAAAAGAATAAAATTAACCAAGTTACGTGATTTGTGTGTGGCCCCTTTAACCTAATGTTAATTTAGCCCATACAAAAAAAACGAAGCGCGCGACAAACTTTTTTCTTTCACGACAAATTCTCGACAATTATTCGACAATCAATGCAATAGGTTTCATTGAAATTCTTGCAAGTGGCTCTGCTTACTTAATATTAAGTTAGCAGAGCCACTTGCACGAATTTCAATGAAACCTATTGCATTAATTGTCGAGGATTTGTCGTGAAAGAAAGTAGTTTGTAGCCCGCCTCGTTTTTTTTGTATGGGCTAAATTAATATTAGGTTAAAGGGGCCACACACAAATCACGTAACTTGGTTAATTGTATTTTTTTCAACCAGAAATGAGCTAAATAATTGTCGAACGACCAAAACATATTTGTCGTGACAGAAAAAAGTTTGTCACACGCTTAGTTTTTTTTTATATGGGGTGGCTCTGCTTACTTAATATCAAGTTAAAAAAATACAATTAACCAAGTTACGTGATTTGTGTGTGGCCCCTTTAACCTAATATTAATTTAGCCCATACAAAAAAAACGAAGCGCCCGACAAACTTTTTTCTTTCAGTACAAATTCTCGACAATTATTCGACAATTAATACAATAGGTTTCATTGAAATTTTCGCAAGTGGCTGTGCTAACTTTATGAAGGTAAATTTGAAGATGTTCACATGGAAAGTAATAAACATCGTTCAAAAATTGCAGCGTTCTTGAAATAATATAACTGTCATGAACAGAATTATTGGAATTCCGAAATAGGTACTAAAATATCCGTTGTGTACTCATGAAAGTAACTCTTTATCCTAAGATATGATTTCACCGCATTCTGGTGATCGGTCACTGAATTGATTCGTTGGAAACGATGACGTCAACCAATAAATTTAGTTGCATTACTGTGGTTTCCTATGCTCAACGTCTATAACAACACAATGGGATCGTTTATTTCTGATAGTATCATAAAAAATAGGATTGAATAACTATTGATTTCCCGAAAGAATGCATTTAAAGAATCACATTTATTTATTTTAAACTTTGTTTTGGGATGTGATTGCTGGGGTGGAAATTATAAAAATTTTACATTTAATTTGTTTCAAGAGATAGATAAAAACATTTTCAAATTAAACTAGAATAATTTATGTATTTTATTGAAATTGAAATACGAAAAAACTTATGCCAATTAACGAACTTAAATGTCGCATTCGGATGCGCAACCTACCCTGAAAATTACAAGTCGCTATCTCTTTCCGCGTTCTCAAGATACCGTGAGACACATAATTTTTTCGACATTTTTCTGAAATTTTATAGTTGTAGGATTCTCAAAAAATTTCACACAAGTTTTTATTTCGACACACTAATTCACGGTAATTCAGGGAATTCGGTCCAAATAAACAAATAGACTACCTGGATCGCTCATTGATCGCTGGATTCACATATACATAGAACGCAGAATATTCCTACATATTATTATATTTCGTTAATTTTAATCCTGGGATTTTTACCGCTATCCCAGTTGTTTACTGTTAGTCGAACCGAATGCAACTTATTTTTATGTTCACAATAGTTATTGTACCGAAAGGTTATACATATATTATGTGTGAATGTAAAGTCTCTCACATGTTCGGTAATTTTACTCTGAACGTTGCTCAACAAGAAGGTTATGTTTGGACTGAATCTTGTTGGAAAGTATATCAGTAACAAAATGGTTATAGGTATACCTACCTATTACCTATATTTCAATTAATGTACCCATATGATAAAGAGGTTAATTTCGTAGTTTTATTTATTCGTTTGTGCGAAGAACCCCTCGGATTAATTTTGAAAATTAACTAGTAAAAACATACGCAACATAAATCATAGGTATTTAAAATAAGTGAAAATATGTTGACATTTCCAACTCTCAAAATTTGTAGATAGAGTAGAAAGAAAAATTGTGGGAAAGCCCTGTAGACAGGAGCTTTGGCGATCTTGTCAAACTACTAACGAGTAATTATTCAAACTGACAAATCCCAAATCAACCCTGCCAATCTCAACTTTCTGGCTCATTTCTTTCGAGTTATCGTATTCACGAACAAAATTGAATTTGACCTCCAATTCTTCAACAGTGAGTCCAAACTGACCGTTTAAGACCATTTTTGACAATTTCCGGCAAAATTAAACAACAAGTAATAACCAAGTTTTAATTGAATCGGATTTGAGTTATTGAAGAAAGTTCAGATGGATATAACTCTGAAACCGTTAGCACGATTATGCCCATTAACGAAATTAACTGTCGCATTAAGATGCGCAACCTACTCTAAAAATTGCTAGTCGCTATTTGCTTATGTTCGAAAGTTATCGCGGCAACGGTCACCCATCCAGCTACTGATCTGACTCAACGCTGCTTGGTTTCCAGTATTTTTTCAATAACTCCTACATTATAGATATAATATCGTGTTCACATTTGGAACTTGGGTTTAGAGTTAGCTTTTGAAGGCTCTCGCAAAAGTTCAGCAATATCGGATTGATAGTTTCTGAGATACATAACATTTTTTAATAACTTTTTTTCAATTACAGCATTTCTTGTAAGTTTGTGTGTCGGTATTATGAACCCAGTTATCAAATTTCAATAAGTATTTTTGATATATTGTTTGAGAACAACATTTCAACTTCAATACCGTTTGGCCGATTATACTCATTCCTTCACCCAGAAAATTTCAATTCGCTATCGCTTATCGTGGCACGACCGGCCGGACAGAATCAAATTTGAACTCGAATTCTTCATCAGTGAGTCGAACCGAATCCTTTAGAGTCTTCGTGTCGGTATTTTTCAACTAACTATCGCGATTTAATTCGATGAGATCAGTATGTTCCGAGTTATTAGGAAAACGACATTTCAGATGGCTATAGCTCTGAAACCACTCGGTGAATTTTGCCCATTAATGAAATTAGCCAGCGCATTTGGACTCCAAACCTACTCTGAAAATTTCAACTCTTCATCTTTAATTCATTGCGTTCGAGCGTAATCGTGCTGACAGCCGTCCGGACGGAAGCAATTTTGAGCTCGGATTCTTCATCAGTGACTGGACACGAATCGTTTGAGACTAGGGAATCCAATCCCGCACCAAAATCTCAATCCCGCAAAAGCGCGGGATTAAAGTTATCAATCCCGCGGATCCGCAAAAATGCGGGATTGTTAACAATATATATACTCTTTGTATTCAAACTATTAGACATGCTAATAAAAATTGGTTCAAGCACTGACGTGAAGTCAGGAGCTTTTGCGCGTATGTTCTATTGTCCATTCTCCTCTGTTGTATAATAAATGTATAATACAGGTATTCTACAACTAGTTACCAAGCTTCAATCCGATCGTGCCTATATTTTTTGAATTATCGAGGAAATAGTATTCCAGGTGCATATAACTCCGAAACAGTTGGACCGATTATGCCCGTAAATGAACTTTACTCTGCCATTCAGATACGCAAAATACTCTGAAAATTGCAAGTCCCTATCTCGTTTCCTTCGAAAGTTATCGAGGCAACGGTCATCCATCCATCTACTGAACTCACACAAGGCTGCTCTAATCTCCAACAATATGTATCCGAACGTGTTCAAACTTGGAACTTGGTGGTAGAGTTAGTTTCTGAAGACTCTCGCAAAATGCCAGCGATGTCGGACGAATAGTTACTGATATTTAGAATTGTTTTCAATAATTTTCAATGATTTCTTAAAAATTGTTGGCATTGTACAACTAATAACCATGTTTGAATTTAATCGGTTTTGTATTTTTCGAGTTATTGAGGAAATAATAACCAAATTTCAGATGTTATAACTCCGAAACCGTTTGGCCGACCTCTTTCCACTCTCAGTTTATCGTGACATAAAAAATACTTCTTAATAATTTTTTTTTAATTTTCTAGTAATACGATTCTCACGAAATTTCACAAACGTGCTTAGGTTTATATTCTACAACTATTCACCAAGTTTCAATTCGATCGGATTTGTATTGGTTGAAAACAAAATTGTTACTGGGAAACCATTGTTCCGATTATGTCCATTAACGAACTTATCCGTCTCATTGGGATGCGCCACCTACCCTGAAAATTATAATTCGCTAGCTTTTTCCGTTCTCTAGTTATCGTGGCCAAGGCCGGCCCGACAGAATCAAATTTGACCTCGAATTTGACGCTCAAAAAGGTCTTATGCAATTAAAAACATACTTTAGTATAGCAGCATATGAGGTTCTTCATGTACGAATGACCAAAAACTGCCTATTATTGTCGGGCCAGCAAATTGCTATCCGAGGAGGAGCCGAGGATAGCAAGCAGGCGAGGCAATAAGACAGTTTTTCGCCAAGGTGCATACAGTGGACTCTTGATGAGTCGAACTCCCAGGGACCATAAAAAACTGTTCGACTTATCTATGGTTCGTCTCACCAAACGTTCGAGTTATTGAGGTGAGAGTTTGACTCATTGAGGGAAAAACTTGCGTATTCACGACATCAACGATAGTTAATTAGAAACAAGGGTTGATGACAAGTGTCTTCATTGACCCTAGCACTTTCACCTAACGAGGTTCTTCCAGAAATTCCGTATCTTTTTTTGAAATTATGTAGCCAACCACTACTCGCTGTAAATTCGCGGCCTAGGGAAGATGCGAGCATCTGAATGCCGAGGCAATTTCTGACGGTACCGGTGGACGGATTTTCCTTTAACTCTGATGGAAGTGAGGATATTAATTTTATTTTTCATGATAGATGACAATTCGGATTTAGGAATTCCGAACTTGTTAGCTATAAGGGTTTTACTTTCTTCTCCTTTCTCTGTTTTCCGAATGAGTTCGAGTTCATCTGCTACTGATAAAATTTGCAGTTTTCGCGGATCCATTACTAAAATGCTCTCAGCGCACGACGGCTCAATAAACAAATAAAAAATAAATTGAACAATGTAGGTACTAGGCGATTGAAAAATACATATGATGGCTACCAAATGTGGTGATTCAATTGCATACCGAATTCTTTTCGGCTTCATTCGTCAGATCAAACAGTTCGACTCATAGAGGAGATGATGGTGAGGAGTACGACTGATAGAGGTGGAGGTTCTCTCGTGGACCCTTCCAGCAGTTCGACTCATCTACTAGACTCTTTACTCTCAAGAACTCTGTTCGACTCATTGAGGTGAAAGTATACAGGGTTAGATACCCATGAATTGGGACCGGAAAAAATGTTCGACTTATCTAAGAGTTCGACTTATCGATGTTCGACTTATCAAGAGTTCACTGTATTTCATTTTTTCGTCGACCTCTACATACTTTTATGAATTTTGGAGCTCTTAAATAATTTCACAATAGCAAATGACAGTTATTCTCATATACACTCATGTCAGTATTGAATAGTATCATGCCATATTCATAGTGACCACAGGGACTGACAGTTATTCTTACAGGCACTTATGTTCGTATTAAACCGTATCATGCCCTATTCATAGTGACCACAACAGACGACAAAGTACTTTTTCTTTTTCTGGGACGTTTGCGCTTTCATTGTCGAATACGGAATTTTAATATTGAGTCCCGCAAATCCCGCACGGAAAATCCCGCAATGTTGATCCCACAGAATTTCAGCAGAATCCCGCATTTGCGGGATCCAGCATTTGCGGGATTGGATTCCCTATTTGAGACCATTCTGGGCCAAAATTTCGAAAATTACAGATATTACCTGAACAACGTGCTAAATACAGGGTGACGCAACAAATTTTCCGGTTCAACATAAATTCCGAAGTCCGAACGGATCGTTCGAAGATAATGAATCGTCTTCTTCCAGTAAATACCTGTCAGGTTAATTCTAAAGGCACATTAAAGAGAACAATTCAACTCCGCAGACACATCACAACCGAACAGAGCGTCAACGTCCACCTCTATCGGGCAATAACAATTCTGTACTCGCTAATCAAATCAAGTATTCCGAGGATAATCTTGACACAGTCGAATATGGCACGTAAACAACAAAAACGACAGCCGGCCGCCGCTCGCGTACGTTCGACAATCGTTGGACAACTGACAATCGGCGCCAAAGAAGAATAAGAATGGGTAGAACATGCGCCAAGTCAAACGAGGAGTAGTAGAGGCTCTCTTGTCTACTTTTGGTATGCCGTGAACGGGTAGGTTGACGCATTTTGCATACGTGGGAGTAGGCTGGGCCTCCACCGACGGTGACCACTTTCAATTTTTATCAGCGGTAGGTGATAACGGTTATGGCGATGCGGTCGATTATGGTAACTGGAGGCGAGGATAGGTCTTCCGAGAATACTCCTCGAAGCTATTTCCAGAGCTATCGCGAATTAAAAGGTTGTGTTCTTCTCACGCCACCTTAGTCATAGCACAGAGTGCGAAGCTTTGATATTCTAGAAGATAGTAAATCAAAATGTGGGAATGTTTCGACATTTTTTGAAAAATTGTAAATTATAATGATAAAGATGGGTTACAAGTATTCATGGAGACTACAACGAATTTTGAAGATTTGCAGTTAAGGGAAAATCGAGGGGAAAACCACCTTGGAATGATGGTGTACAAGTTGAAGGAATTTCGTGGAATTCCGTGAAAATCTATGGAAGTACGTGGAATTCCGTGGAATTCCACTCGGAATTTGTTGCGTCACCCTGTATTTAGCACGTTGTTCAGGTAATATCTGTAATTTTCGAAATTTTGGCCCAGAATGGTCTCAAATAGGGAATCCAATCCCGCAAATGCGGGATCCCGCTGAAATTCTGTGGGATCAACATTGCGGGATTTTCCGTGCGGGATTTGCGGGACTCAATATTAAAATTCCGTATCCGACAATGAAAGCGCAAACGTCCCAGAAAAAGAAAAAGTACTTTGTCGTCTGTTGTGGTCACTATGAATAGGGCATGATACGGTTTAATACTAACATAAGTGCCTGTAAGAATAACTGTCAGTCGCTGTGGTCACTATGAATATGGCATGATACTATTCAATACTAACATGAGTGTATATGAGAATAACTGTCATTTGCTATTGTGAAATTATTTAAGAGGTCCAAAATTCATAAAAGTATGTAGAGGTCGACGAAAAAATGAAATATGCACCTTGGCGAAAAACTGTCTTATTGCCTCGCCTGCTTGCTATCCTCGGCTCCTCCTCGGATAGCAATTTGCTGGCCCGACAATAATAGGCAGTTTTTGGTCATTCGTACATGAAGAACCTCATATGCTGCTATACTAAAGTATGTTTTTAATTGCATAAGACCTTTTTGCGCGTCAAATTCGAGGTCAAATTTGATTCTGTCCGGCCGGCCTTGGCCACGATAACTAGAGAACGGAAAAAGCTAGCGAATTATAATTTTCAGGGTAGGTGGCGCATCCCAATGAGACGGATAAGTTCGTTAATGGACATAATCGGAACAATGGTTTCCCAGTAACAATTTTGTTTTCAACCAATACAAATCCGATCGAATTGAAACTTGGTGAATAGTTGTAGAATATAAACCTAAGCACGTTTGTGAAATTTCGTGAGAATCGTATTACTAGAAAATTAAAAAAAAATTATTAAGAAGTATTTTTTATGTCACGATAAACTGAGAGTGGAAAGAGGTCGGCCAAACGGTTTCGGAGTTATAACATCTGAAATTTGGTTATTATTTCCTCAATAACTCGAAAAATACAAAACCGATTAAATTCAAACATGGTTATTAGTTCTAGAAGATAGTAAATCAAAATGTGGGAATGTTTCGACATTTTTTGAAAAATTGTAAATTATAATGATAAAGATGGGTTTCAAGTATTCATGGAGACTACAACGAATTTTGAACACTTTGCAGTTAAGGGAAAATCGAGGGGCAAACCACCTTGGAATGATGGTGTACAAGTTGAAGGAATTTCGTGGAATTCCATTGGAATTCCGTGAAAATCTATGGAAGTACGTGGAATTCCGAGTGGAATTCTGTGGAAATATGGAATTCCAAGTGAAATGCGAAATTTTGTGAGGGTAGCATGATTGTAAAATTCGAAAAAAATATTTAAAAAAATTTTGTATCTCAGAAACTACCGTCCAATATCGCGAAATTTTGCAAGAGCCTTCAAAACCTTATTTTACAGTAAAGTTCTAGATTTGAACTAGATCGGATCTATATTGTAGAAGATATTAGTAAAATAAAAAAAATTACAAAAAAACGTGGACCAGGATTTTTTGGATACTTCTTTTTACAGCAGTAAAACTCTATAATTATGTTTAATCTGAGAAATTTTTCTCGTTTATTATATTATATTTCGAATATGGTAGGAATTAATTTAATTGAAATATTTGTGAACTCAAACAAAATTGTCTACATCGAAAAGAAACGTATTTTGGATGTTCCACGACCAACTTGAAATTTTGGTAATCAGTTGAATATATTGATCATTGCATGAACGAGCGCGCTTAAACTAGACGTAAGTTTACATTTTACCACCTTCTGAAGAATAACCGACTATAGATTTGTATGAATCGTTTAAACTGTAACATGGAATGGCTCTTTCTAGACACCATATGCACAAGAAGTATACAGAGGCGTATTTCATCATAATTGGCCATCAATTCAAACTTTAATTCCACCAATTAGAAGTGCGGACCAAACGGAGGGGAAATGTGGTCGGGAAGGATAGACAGATGTGGGTTATTGCTTTTCTTTGAAATGACTTTTTATTCAATTTAACTCTTTTTCGCCTTACTCGTTTGACTCACAGATTCATTTCTATTTGCAATTGCGTATGTGATTTATTGATAGTCTGTATAACATTGGTTATGGTCCTACAGAGTTTACTCAAACGACGACTTAAATAAGAGTTGAAAATAGTATATAGGCCTTCCTACGACCACCAAATGTAGCTACAACATTCAAGAAATATGATCACATAAAGAATACGGTGACAATGTAAGTATCGAGTATCCAAGTAGTCGCAGAACACACCTTGCTTTTTGCGCGCATGCTCAAGCCGACACTAACAGCGTGCTATCATTTTGCTGACATATCTGAAATATCACGGAAAATGTTCTCAAACTATCAGGTTCGACTACGACTGACGAATATATAAATAACAAAAAATTTCAATAAAAAAAAATAAATATTATTTATTAATAGTAAATATATTATTCTGGATAGCAGTGTTTCATCTCAGAAGACGGGTACATCGTCCCCAAAACACATGACATATGGCAACATTTGTAGTGAAGAAGAGTAAATGTACTATAATGCTGGATTTATAAACTGTGTCGTTCCGGGCCGAGTTCGCCGTTGTTTGATACTCACAGCGCTTCCTCACGTGACAAAATACAAGATCATGATTGGCCAACAAGCGAACAGCGAACTAAACTGCAAGGAACGACACAGTTTATAAATCCAGCTTAATGCTCCCCAAAAGTGAAGAAGTTCGGAAATTTTGAGACTGTTTCAAAAATTCCATTTTTTTCAACAACTTTTTAAATATGAGAAATCCAAATGTTTACTCACTTATCTAACTCATTCGTTCGTCCATTACTTCAAAAGTTTCCCAGTTTCAGGTGAAAATTTAATTATTAGTATTTGTAGTGCAAAATCCGTTCACTCACATAATAGAAAAAATAAAGTTCAGAGTATCATCGAACATCAACAACAGCCAGACAACAACTTTGCATACTTTCGATCAGATTGTTGAAGTAGCCTTGATCAATTTCTCTCCAGAGTTGCGGTAAAAGCCGTCTTAGTTCTTGAAGTGTATGTGGAGGTGTTTGATAAGAATCCAATGCTCTTTGTAGCTTATCCCAAGCACGCACGATGGGGTGGCGCATCATCGTCCAAAAATAAGAAATTTGGCCCAATAGTAGCACGAAAGAAAGGAGTAATATTGTGAATGACTTTCTCTAAGTAAATCTGCGCAGTATGGTAGCATCAAGCACCAACAATTCTGTAGGTCATGAAACAAATACCTCCCCAAACAGTAACTCTACCACCTCTTAACGGATGATCTTACAGAAGAGACCTGCGATTTCTGGAAACTAGAGGATGGGTCCATACCCGAACACGCCGACTATCCGAAAACCGTCCATATCTCGATTCATCTGTGAACAATACAGACCTCCATTGATCGTTCCAATTCACGTGCTCATTGACCCATTCCAATCGAAGTCGCATATCATTTTGAGTTAGTGGAATTCTTCTCAAAAGTCATCGAGAACGAAAATTAACGTCTGGAAGTCTTCGACGAACTGTTTCAATCGAAACCTAAACACCAGTAGAGTTCAAAAGGCGCTGTTGCATGATTCGATAAGTACTCAAAGGCTCTCTACGGGTAGACAGTCAGAAAACGATCTTTTGCAGGAGTGGTAGAGCTTGGGCGTCCACTTTTCGGTCTTTCGGTCGCGTTTCCAGTTTTACGATATCGATGGATGAGCCAGGAGACTACGCTTTCACTAACTTGAAAGAAATTCGCAACATATCTCTGATTACGTCCCGCCTCGATCATACGAATAGCCCTATTTGCTTCATCCGCACCGAGTTTACGTCTAGGCATTATTGCAAAACAAATTTTCAGATTTTGCATCAAAGTTGATTGTAAGAACGTAAAACGATAACTGATCCAAAATTCTCAGAAACGCAAACAACGAGAACTTGCCTGAAACTGAAAAAGTTATCAAACGAGGCCATAGGGCTTCACGCGAGAGCGAGATTTTTCTCGTCTCGTCTCGTAAAAGCGAGACGAGATGGGACGAGACGTTTTCAAAAATATTATAGGCGATACCGAGACCACATACGGCGCAACACGAGAGTCTCGTTTAATTGTTTGTATGAAATTTTATATACGACTCGACTTTTTATACAACACCCACAGAAAACAATTGAATATGAAGAGTCTCCACTATAATTACCAATATATTGTGTCTATATTATGCATAGATCGTTCTAGAAATACACGATTTATTAGAAGATTATTAATTCGTTATGAACTTGCGATAATTGATTTTATTTTTCATGAAAAAATATAATTCACAAGCATAAAAACGGATGCCATTATGAATTCAATACTTAACGGACAACTTTTATTGCCCCTTAATCCCAATGCTTTGAAAATTTCGTCTCTATCTGAACATCTGGAGAAATGTATTCTCTTGTGCTCCTTGTAGTGAAGATGTGAACAATTATTGTATATTTCTGTGGAACTACGTATAATAAAACTGGTAAAGAAATGAAGCTATTCAATGTTTCGTAAAGTGTTATGAGGAATACGCCAAGAACACCCTCAATGATCTACCCACTGGGAAGGTATTCTTTAAAAACTATACCAAATTATTCAATTCTATTAAAAAATGTATCAACATCGATAGCCTATTTAAAACATCACCAAAACTTTCGAAATATTGAAAAGCTTAGTTTGAAGAATATTTGCTGTTAGAAAGAGCAAATAGGAATCAAACTATTTTACAGGGGTGGAGAGTGATGAAAAAGTTCTTCCTACACTTTCCAAGATGGCCGATGATTTATTAATGGCTATATCCGTATATTTTCCACAGCAGGTATGATCATGGCAAAATCACGTACATTATTGAAAAATGATGTGGTGCAAGCGTGATTATGTTTGAATTCTTGGTCATCGAGTAATTTAAAAGTTGAAATTATCAGTGTTTAAAATTAAAAATAATATGTACATGTAGGAATGTTTTTGTATAAGAGCGTAATAAATATAGCTTTACAAAATTATTCATTATCGTATACCATTTTGTTTATATATCATAATATTTATTATCGTTATTCAGAATTAAGCGAGACGAGATTTTTTATACTCTCGCCTACTATCGTCTCGTGTGAAGCCCTAAACGAGGAGCAAAAAAACCATTCAGACACAAGAGAGTGAACATTTAATTTCTCATAAATGAACATTTGGTGGACAAGAATCGGCAACTTTTGAAACGGTCACAAAGTCTCTGAACTTCCTTAACTTTTGTGGAGCAGTGTATTTATCATTAAATGAATAAGCGCGTTAAAGCTCCTGACACCACGTCCGTGTTTTTATAATATTTGCTGGTTTCAATTTGGAGATTTTCAACACAGAAATCGCCTCAACTTATTAGGCAACAAGAATTTCAATATTGACTATAAAACGTATCCTACACGTATCCACGTCACATATCGCATACCTCCAAACCACATCTGCCATTTCCTTTATTGGCACTCGAAATGCATACACGAGGACGTGGGTGCAAATTTGTAATTCTCAGTTTCGATATAGGTAACCAGACTGACAAGAACACCAGTGTAGTGTGGGCTTTACTCAATCAATTGAGTAATTCCATTCGAAACTCAAATACCCACATAATGGCGTTGGAACGTTGTGCAAACATGACATGGACACTTGAACTGTTTTTCGGAATCTTGTAGCCCGACATGAAACATATCCAGTGTGGAATATGAATTGGCGTGAATTTATATTCATTTATGGGTATCCATGACCAGATTTAATGGAGGTAACTCTTCATGAGATGATTCATCAGCGTATTAATGTATCTAGGTATACGAGAAAATATGACATTACTCGGGTTACAAGGTGCGACAGAAAGAGCTGAATAATTAGGGAAGATTATGACAACTCGAATAAGGTAGATCGAGAAATTCACCTCCAAAGATCCCCACACGAAAACATGTGGGAAATTGGCTGAAATTTTAGTGTGTTGCAGTGGGATGGGTCCCCAGAAAAATGTGTTCGTTTAAATGGTTTTGTATGCTTAGGGCCTGTTACACCACTTGCTGATAAAGTCTCGGATATGAATCCACCGGATAAAATATCTGCTGGATAATTCTCTCGGATAATTATATTCTGTTTCACAACGCGGGTCCCGGATAAAATATCTACTAGATAGCTATTTGACAAATCAATGGGAGGTCTGTTTGGCAACGTCGCATTTATGCTTGCTACTGCTTAAGCAAACGTAAGGTGGGGCCTTGTAACTTGTGTATTTATGTCTGTGTGATGGTTGTTGCACAGAATCAGAATGTTTTGTAAATAATTTAGGAGGTTAGAATAGACATTGCCAGGTTGTTGTTTTAATGTCGTCTTCTATAAAAGATAGTACATAGTCAACTGCTAACTTTGATAGTCGAAACCTGGACCTAAACTCTTCCTCGTCGTATTCAGCAAAATGTTCAACTCGGGTTCTAATTTCACGACGTTTTCCTGGACGTGAGATACATGCAAGGAAATCGTCAAACTCTTCCTCTAAAAACTCGAAAAGATCAATGTTCACACAAAAAAGCTGCTTTTGCTCCAAAAACAGTTCAAGAAAAAATGACATCTTCGCCTATTAAAATACACTCGGTAACATGTCATTGCGCATATGAACGACGCCTGTCATGATAAAAGTTGGGTTATCCAACGAATACAAATATAATGGCCACTTCATCTAGGTGTTGAATAATCCGGGAGTTTATCAGCTAGTTCAACCTATCCGACACGTGTGAAACACAATTTTCAGGGTTATCTGTTGGATAAGTTATGAATAGCTTATCCGGAACTTTATCATCAAGTGGTGAAACATAGTTTCTAAGATAAAGGGTGTCTCAGCAAGAAATTTCGAATTGCGCGCCATTTTTGACTGTCAATTGTTCAGTCAGCCATATTTGTTGTTTGTATAATTAAAACATAGACATTTACGAAAATGGTGCGTTATAGCTTGGAAGAACGTTTGCTAATAGTAAAAACCCATTATATACTTTTTTCAAAATGATGAAGGTCATCGTTACCGGGCCATGTTGACAGACTTTTTGCCAAGAATTAGACGGAATGGACTTAAATGAGATTTGGTATCAACAGGATGGCGCTACCTGTCACACCGAAAGGGAAACAATGACTTTGTTACAAACCAAGTTTTCAGGTCGAGTAATTTCTCGTTTCGGAGACCAAAACTGGCCGCCAAGAAGTTGTGATTTAACTTGTTTGGACTATTTTGAAAAGTAAGGTCTATGCGAACCTTCCTGAGACAACTGAGGAACTCAAAGAAGAAATTGCACGTCAAATTCGTCAAATCCAGCAGCCCTTACTTCAAAATTTCATCAAAAGAGTGCATACCTGCCAACAGAGCAACGGTGACCATTTAACCGATATTTTGTTTCATTTGTAAATGTCATCACTGCCTCCATACATTTGTAGAAAAAAATGTTAATAAAATATTAGATAAATATATATTTTTTAATTTTTAAAATTCAAGTTATTGCTGAGACCCCTTCATAAGCGACCAAATTTCGTAAATACGCCGTATCGGGATGGGACCGACGAAGAAAAAACAAGCACTGCTTAGCTCCAGGAAAAACTATAATATTCACAATATTTCCAAGAATATAAATCCAACTCTAAAAACAAGCATTCAAAAAAACTGGTCCAAACCATTAGCTTCGACTCAAATACATACATTCATTGTTGGGTCGAAAATAAACAGTGCTGTGTCTGTGTTGCGGCAGGACCCATTCAAATACATACATTCACTGTTGGTTCGAAAATGAACAGTACTGTATCTGCGGTGGCGTAAGGTCCCATTCGAACACATACATTCCCTGTTGGTTCGAAAACTAAAAGTGCTATTTGTGGTGACGTAAGGTCTGTATTCAAATACAGACATCCACTGTTGGGTCAAAAATAAAAAGTGCTGTGTTTGTGGACTTGTGGTGGCGTAAGGACCCATTCGTATACATACATTTACAGTTGGGTCGAAAATAAACAGTGCTTTGTGGCGGCGTAAGGACACGAATCAATTCAATCGTACAATTGTGCCATCAGATAAAAAACCACTGTATAGCGGTGGTTTATTTTTAATAGTTTATTCCGAGAATTATTCCTGACACAAATCAGTCGAATCATACGGTTGTGCCATGAGGAACTATGAGTTGACATTTTTTAAAAACGCCCTGAATAGCAGTAATTTTTTGAATACCAATAATATACTATTCGTTTTCTACTCACTAACCAAATATTTTCAAAGTACGAATTATATAAAGAAACTAGAACATAAATAAGTATGACGTCCCTTATAGGTAGATAAGATGATATGAATGAACAGTGAACTCAGCTTGTTAGAGTTGAAAATGACGTCGATGGATTCTTATGATAGAACAGCATCTTAGAAAAAATTGAATTTGTAATGTAAAAAATTGGTTTCGTTACTCCGGAACCATTTAGTCCAATAATGAACTCGACCGAGATATTTTGATATTTATCTCCCAAACCTACTCTGAAAATTCCAACTGCTCAAAGCTCATTCCGTTAGAGAGTTATTGTGCCTACGGCCGGCCGGACTGAATCGATTTTGAACACGGATTCTTGATCTGTGAGTCGAACCAAATCGTTTAAGACCATTTTCATCCAAAAATTCGAAAATTACATACATTTGGGCAATTGATAAGCACTTTATTCCGAGGAACAAGAGTGCCAGAAACGATTTTTCTGACCTTCGTTTCGCTATTACCCATAGATTTAAAATAAGACCAAGAACTTTTTTTGCTGGCGACAGTTTCGATTTCAGACAAACGTGCAAAGGTCAAATCGATATGAGTACAGAATAATAATAATTATATCTATCGTTTGTGCTTCTGCGAATTCAAAGTCGGTTTCTCGCTATTACGCTGACAACCGGAAATGTTTCCTAATAATATTGTGCCGTAACTGATAATTGTATGGTTTGTTGTTTTGTTAACGATGGGAACCACATAGCATTTTGATAGGATCGTTCTAGCTGTATCCAACGAATGATTCATGATGATTTTCTTAAAAAAATACGCTACAAATCTTTCAGTTCAAGGAGGCTGAATGTCACTAAAATTCTATTTTGTAAGAAAAGCAACCGAAATTTTGATCAGAACATGAACACCCATGATTTATTCAACGAAGATTTAATTTCAGATCCTTCAAATAGAGTTTGATCTTCCAAGGAAAATATGGTCTATTCTGAATCGTCTAAGAACCGGTTATGGTCGTTGCAACAGCATGCTTTTCAGATGGAACTCAGTTGAGAGCCCTAGTTGTGAATGCGGGGAAGCAGAGGAAACCATAGATTGTTTAGTTAATAATTGCCGCATATACAGTGCGCGTCAAAATTATGGAACAAATTCATTTTCCCAGAAGAAAAATATTTGGCAACAAAATCCTGAATCAGGTCAATTTTTGTTTCACTTTTACCAAATGTTTATCCATGTTTGAAGGATTTTTGTTGCACCCTGTGCCATCCCTATCAACCATCTATATTTTCGATTTCACCATGGTAAATTCGAATAAGAGTGTCCAATACAGGAGAATGGACAATAGAACATGCGCGCAAAAGCTCCTGACTTCACGAAAAAAATTGGTTCAAGCACTGACGTGAAGTCGGGAGCTTTTGCGCGTATGTTCTATTGTCCATTCTCTTGTACTGGACACTCTTAATCGAATTTACCATGGTGAATGATCGATGATAGATGAATCGGCCCAATGGTTTCCGAGTAATAATTTTGTTTTCAACCAATATGAATCCAATCGACTTGGAACTTGGTGAATAGTTGTAGAATATAAACCTAAGCACGTTTGTGAAATTTTGTGAGAATAGTATCACTAGAAAATTTAAAAAAAATTATTAAAAAATATTTTTTATGTCTCGATATCCTGAGAACGTAAAGATTTAGCGACTTGAAATTTTCAGGTTAGGTTGTGCATCTGAATGTGACATTTGAGTTTGTTTATAAGCATAATACGCCAAACGGTTTTGGATTTATCTCCATCTGAAATCTGGTTGTTATTTTCTTAATAACTCGAAAAATACCAAACCGATCCAATTTAAATATGGTTATTACGTGAAGAATGCCAACACGGAAATTTTTGCGAAATTTTGTGAGGATCGTATCACTAGAATTTTTTTTTAATCATTGAAAAAAATTCTATATATCTTAGAAACTATTCATTCAACATGGAAGATATTTTGCGAGAGCCATCAGAACCTATCTCTACTACCAAGTTCCAAGTTTGAACACGATCGGATCTATATTGTTGGAGATCTGGGCAGCCTTGTGTGAGTTCAGTAGCTGGATGGGTGACCGTTGCCTCGATAACTCCTGAACGAAAGAAGATAGGGACTTGCAATGTTCAGGGTAGGTTGCGCATCTAAATGGGAGAGTTAAGTTCGCTGTTGGCCATAATCGGCCCTATACGGTTTCGGAGTTATACCCATCTGGAATATTATTTCCAGTTCTCCTGTATTGGACACTCTTAATCGAATTTACCATGGTAAATTCGATTAAGAGAGTGTCTAATACAGGAGAACGGACAATAGAATTCACCATGGTAAATTTGATTAAGAGTGTCCAATACAGGAGAATGGACAATAGAACATACGCGCAAAAGCTCCTGACTTCACGTCAGTGCTTGAACCAATGTTTCAACTAAATACCGTCCCTTAATCAATCAGATCAGTATTTTTCGAGTTGATGGGAAAACAAAATTTCAGATTCCTATAACTCTGAAACCTCACGGTGGATTTTACCCATTAACGAACTTAACCAGCGCATTTGGACTCTGAATCTATTCTGGAAATTTCAACTCTCTAACTCATTGCGTTCGAGTTTAATCGTGCCGACGGCCGGACGTCTGGACAGAATCATGTTTGACTTCGGATTCTTGATTAGTGAGTCGAAACTAATCGTTTGAGACCATTTTCTGCAAAATATTCTAAAATTACAGACATTTGGACTCTGTTCAGGTGAACAGGGAGCCGACAAAAAAAACGAATTCAAACGTCTTGAGCACTCAGACCGTATAAAATATAGACTTCCCACTGCATATCGGTACATTACTGTCCGAGAACCATTTCAACAGCATCAATTCGACCATATTTACGAACATTTGTACCAGATCGGTGGATAGTGCGAAAGTTTGATGACGTATCAACGGACAGTTGTTTATTGCCACACATTCAACGTCGGATATGACCCTAGATGGTGACCGCAAGGTAACGCGGTTTCACGGCGGGGCCTACGCACCTGGTGGGCGACTCAATCTGATCCCCGATGGGTTTGGACGTTTGGGAAATCGTCATTGCTGGAATCGAATGTGGGTTGGGTTTTCGTAATTGGAGTAAAATCTTGTTTGTCACCGGTAGCAATACTTTACACCGTGAACCTCCACAGAATTTTCTAACCAAGACTTTCATTATTCAAGAATAATTGGGAGAACCTCTGATGTGAATGAAGCCAGTTTTTTTTGGCACGCATTTTGGTGCTCTTGTTCCTCGCCTCAGAATGCTTATCAATTTGCCCATATGTCTGTAATTTTCGATTTTTTGGTTGAAAATGGTCTCAAACGTTTTGATTCGACTCACCGATCAAGAATCCGTGGTCAAAATCCATTCTGTCCGGTCGGTCCAGCCGTTAACACTCGAACAGAATGAGCTAGGTAGTTGAAATTTTCAGAGTAGGTTTGGGAGATAAATATCTCGGTTAAGCTCGTTAATGGGCAAAATCGCCAGATGGTTTCAGAGTAACGAAAATAAAAATTATTTTTATTACATTACAAATTTCAAATTCAATTTTTTTTAAGATGCAATTTCATCATAATAATCCATTGATATAATTTACAACTCTAACAAGCTAATAATTTCGGAGATATGATTTTTCAAAATTTCAATATTAAATTGCAATTCTGATTGGGGGCTTCCGCTCCCAAGACAAACGCTGGTATGAATACATTTCATACCATTTTAATGACAGACTTCAGTAGAGAAACGTCTACGATCACAGATTTTTAATTCGGACATATGTATTCTATTGGAATTGAAATACGAAAAAACTTGCGCCTCAAGTAAATCCAGGACACGATATTCACGAAATTCCGCGAAAATTAGTGGGTCGGCATTGTTGAAGTAATTACCGAATTTTAATCGGATCAGATTTGTATGTTTTGAGTAACAGAGGAAATAACAACAAAATTTCAGGTGAGTACAACTCCAAAACAATTTGTTTGGCCGATTATGCATATTATCGAACTTCAATGTCACATTCGGATGCGCTACCTACCTTGAAAATTGCAAGTCGCTATCTCTTTCCTTTCTCAAGTCATCGTGAGATACAAAATATTTTTCGTAATTTTTTCACAATTTTCTAGTGGTAAGATTCTCACAGAATTTCACACATATCTTTATGTCAATATTCTACAACTAGTTACCAAGCTTCAAAAATTCAATCGGGTCTGTACTTTTTGAGTTATCGAGGAAATAACAAGGTTACAGGTCCTTGGTACAAAATTTCAACTCGATTAGACAATATTGGTAAAATAAAATGATACAGGCATAATACCGAATCCATAGGCGAACATTTCCCATTTACGGACTCAACCGGCGCATTTCGACATCGAACCTACACTGCAAATTTCAGCCCTCAGGTAGTATACACCAAAAGTTATCGTGCTAACTTTCCGTCGTACAGAATGGATTGATTTCTACACGCCCGCAAGAATCATTAAAGAAAAGTTGACGGAAAATGACCAAGGTCAAAAACTAATAGAAGCCTCAATTGAAAAACATTGGATAACGAAAATTGGAATATTATCTTTGAATACGGGGTATACTCACAGGATGTCACGGTCTTCGCAGTGAATATCTTCCGTATCCCGGTTTGTTTCTTCAACGACATTTTTAGTTGGAATTCTCAAGTGTACTAATGAAAAGTCGAAAAAAATACTCACTATTAATTGACCGCGAGACAAATTTACTAAATGAGATAATTACTACATTCGAGGGGATAATTTGATCAGCTCTGATGTGACATTGAACTTTTAGAGTTCAATGGGGAAAGATATTGAACAAAAACTGCGTGAAACAGGTGTAAAGTCGACCTTGGTACGAGCCCACAGCTGCGTTTACACTAGATGAATTAGCTCTTCTTTCTTCAAAAATTTTATATTTCAGAAACTATTTGTCTGATTCCGCTGAAATTTCACACAAACCTTCAAGCAGAACTTTATTTTCCCAATATTTCTAAAAATACACATCCGAAAGAATTATTATCTAGTAATCGGTTAAAAAAATTGGTTCAAGCTCTGTGGGCAGGAGCTTTCTGGCGCTTGTTCAAACAGACAAATTATATCTCCGAAAGTATTGGTTTCTCAGAGTTGAGAATTATATCAATGTATTCTTATGATAGAACTGCATCATGAAGGAAATTCAATTCAAATAATAGTTTATTTATCAAGATTGAATGAGCAATCTGATAATGAGAACTGCACCATTGAAGAAATCAAATTAAAATAGCTTGAATGAATAGGACTCTCTCTTATAGAACAGGATGACATGTACGAGTATGAACACAGATCATATAATAAATCATAGATAGAATAATTATAGCATTCTGTGGAAACATAGAAGTACGATTCATTATTGAAATTTCGAAAAATCATATCTCCGAAAGTATTAGCTTGTTGGAGTTGAAAATGATATCAATGGATTTTATGGTGAAACGGCATCTTTAAAAAAAAATTATTTTGAAATTTGTGAGTTAAAAAAATTTCTTTTTCGATACTCCGAAACTATAAGGCCTATTTTGTCCAATAGCGAACTTGACCGAGATATGTATCTCCCTAACCTACTCTGAAAATTTCAACTGCCTAGCTCATTTCGTTCGAGAGTTATTGTAGAAACAAAATTTAAAAATTTTCAAATTTTTTTTGACACTTTACGGTAACCCGATCAATACGAAACTTCAAATGCGTATAAAGGTAATGATTCTACAATTTGATGCTAAATTTCAGATAGATCGAGTGATCGGTTTCTGAAATATTCATAAAAAAAGTTTTTACTAAAAACGGCCATAACTCCGAAACAACTTGATGGATTTCGCCCGTTAACGAACTCGTCCCAGATATTTACGCTCCAAACCTATCCTGCAAATCAATCCTCTAACTCCTTTCGTTCGAGAGTTATCGTGTTAACGGACGGAAAAAATCGATTTCGACCACGGATTCTTGATCAGTGAGTCGAACCAAATCGTTTGAGACCTTTTTCAGCCAAAAATTCGAAAATTACAGACATTTGGGAAAATTGATAAACACTCTATTCCGAGGAACAAGAGCGCCAAAAAGACGGCTTGAAGGTTCATGCACTATTTCGTAAGGGCGTGTGAGGCGGACTGACCGGCCAGTCCGTAGACATCCGGACTGACGATTTTCGCTTGTTAATAACTCCTGACGATCCGCATTTCATGTAAAGAGCACCATTAGTAACATTTGACAAGACTGACCGTACGGACTGACCATACTATGCATGTGTAACGGGTGTTATTATGTCTATGAATTATTTGAAAAATTGAAATTCAAATGAAATCGCAATGGTGGAAGAAGCCAATTGAATAAAATTGTACAGTACCTCTCGCTCTAGCCGATGGTACATTCTCTAGGCCACTATTTAAAATCCTAATATGTATATGTTTAAGAGAGAAAAGTGTGTGATATTAATAGTTCGCAAATAATGAGGGAATAACAAGTTGAAAACAGAGATAATACTCAAAAGATTGGGGAATGATAGGAGTTTTCTAAGAAGCTCTGAAATACAGGGTGTTCCTGAATTGAACGTACAAACGAAAAGGGGAGATTCCTTAAGTGAGTTTAAGAAAAAAAAGTCCCATAAACATGGGGTCGCAAACGTTTCGTTTTCGAGATACAGAGTGTTGAAGTTTGAATTTTTTTCAAGTTTTTTTCTCATAGTATCTACACTTCACAAGATATTCAACTGAAATTTGGCATAGAACTTACATTTGAGAGTTCTCACCACGTGACATGGCAATTTCGATAGAAGATCTTCAGGGTGATATTTTTTCTGGAACACTGCCACCTGTTCTTCTGCAGAACTTTTTTGGTGAGCAACTGTAATTTGAAAAAATGTAAAAAGAAGCTTTGTTCTTATACTAAACTTTTCGGTCTCTTGTAGTTTTGTCGTATCTACCAACGATTTCGAGAAACAAAATTTTGAACGATTCTCTCGAAATCCCCGTGAAAATCCAAATTATGATGGGAAGGCCACTTTGTAAGCTGTAGTGAATGAATTCAGTGTCAGTTTTTATGGAAATTTTCCTGATCTGTAGCGATGATTCATAAAGATTCGATAAACTCGTATAATCAACACAAAAAATGTATTACAACAAGAAACGTAAAACTAAAAAAAAATCATAACAAGAAAACTAAGTAACCGCAAAGGATTGAACTACAGCAAATGTTGAAAATGTCCTCCCCCAACTCTTATACAAGCTTCTGTTCTTCGTCTCATAGACGATCGAACTCTTTCAAACACTCCCGGAGTATTCCTAACTGTATCAAATGCGCCTATTATACGATTTCTCAGTTCTTCTACGGTGTTCACGGGTGTCGAGTATACTAGAGATTCCAGGTGGCCCCATAAAAAGAAATCTAAACTATTTAAGTCTGGGGATCTGGCAGGCCATGACTGAGGACCCCCCCGTCCAATCCACCTGTTTTCATTATTTTCGTCCAAATACTCCCTTGCCAAAACTGAAAAATGAGCAGGAGCACCGTCATGCATGAACCACATTTCTCGTCGTAGCATAAGAGGTATATCTTCCAATAACAAGGGCAAATCGTTTTCTAAAAATTGGTTCAAGCACTGACGTGAAGTCAGAAGCTTTTGCGCGTATGTTCTATTGTCCATACTTCTGTATTGGACACCCTTAATCGAATTAACCATGGTAAATTATGTTGTCCATTCTCCTGTATTGGACACTCTCAATTCGAATTTACCATGGTAAATTCGAATTAAGTGTCCAATACAGGAGAATGGACAACATAATTTACCATGGTAAATTCGATTAAGGGTGTCCAATACAGAAGTATGGACAATAGAACATACGCGCAAAAGCTTCTGACTTCACGTCAGTGCTTGAACCAATTTTTTTTTCGTGACTTTTTAAAAATTTTCTAGGGGTACGGTTCTTGAAATTTTTTTTTCGTCATTTTTTTCAAATTTTCTAGGGATACGATTCTTACAAAATTTTAAACACGTCTTTATGTTGATTTTCTACTACTAGTTACCAAGCACCAATTCGATCGAATATTTATTTTTTGAGTTATCAAGGAAATAATATTCCAGGTGGGTATAACTCGGAAACCGTTAGACCGATTATGCCCAAAAACGAACTCAACACTCTCTTTCGGATACGCAACCTACCCTGAAAATTGCAAGTCCCTATCTCCTTTCGTTCGAAAGTTATCGAGGCAACGGTCACCCATCTACTGAACTCGCACAAGAATGCTCGAATCTCCAACAATATTTAACCGATCGTATTAAAACTTGAAACTTGGCAGTAGAGTTAGGTTATGAAGGCTCTTGCAAAATTTCAGCAATTTCAAACGAATAGTTACTGATATATAGAATTTTTTTTTTATTTTCAATGATTTATTAAAAATTTTCTACAAATGCTATCCTCACCAAATTTTGCAACCATTGCCGCGTTGGCATTCTACAACTAATAACCATGTTTGAATTCAATCGGTTCAGTACTTTTTGAGTTAATGAGGAACAAAAACCACGAAATTTCAGAAAATTTCAGATGGCTATAACTCTGAAACCGTTCGGCCGATTATGCTCATAAACAAACTGAAATGTCGCGTTTTGGTGTTCATCCTAACCTGAAAATTTCAAGCCGCTATCTCATTCCGTTCTCAAGTTATCGTGACAACAAAAATATTTTTTAATAATTTTTTAAAAATTTTCTAGCCATACGATTCGCACAAAATTCCACAAACGTGCTTAAGATCATATTCTACAACTACCCACCAAGTTTCAATTCGATCGGATTTATATTGGTTGAAAACAAAATTATTACTCGGAAACCACTGGGCCGATTATGCCCATTAACGAACTTGTCCGTCGTATTGAGATGCGCCACCTACCCTGAAAATTTCAAGTTGCTAGCTCTTCTCGTTCTCAAGTTATCGTGGCAACGGCCGGACGGCCGTACGGCCGGACGGCCGGACGGACAGAATCAAATTTGACCTCGAATTCTTCATTGGGGAGTCGAACTTAATCGTTTGAGACCATTTTCGTCAAAAAATTCGAAAGTTACAGACATTTGGGCAAAACTATAACGCGATGTTCCCCAGAACATACGCGCAAAAATGTCTGTATGATTGACCTGTTAGTCGACCTGGCAAGAAGAAAGGACCAATCAAATCATCACCAATATTACCACCCCACACATTTAGTGAAAATTGCTCTTGAAAATGGGTTTCTACATATCCATGCGGATTCTCCTCAGCCCATACGTGTTCATTATGAAAATTGATAATTGAAGTCCTTGAGAAGCAGGCTTCATCAGTGAATAGAATTTGGCAATCAAAATAAGGATTCATCAATAGTCTACTGAGGTACCACTGACAAAAACTAACCCTCGGATGAAAATCTCGAGGCAGAAGAGCTTGCACCCTCTGAATGTGATAAGGATATAGCAGAGAATCCCGCAAGATCCGCCAAACAACTTGATGACTTGCATTCAAAAGTACACTAATTTTTCTTGTACTGGTTCTTGGATGTTGTTGTATTTCGTTCATAACTGCCTCTTCGAGTTGTGGTGTTCTCACACTGCGTGGTCTCCCAGCATTAATTCTTTTCGTGGAAAAAGATCCAGCTTCTGAAAGACGCCTATGAATATCAGAGAACATTCGATGATTTGGTATCATTCTATTGGGATAGCGTTCCATGTAAAGACGCCTAGCTTCTCTTGCATTTCCATTTGCAAGACCATACATGAAATGCATATCAGTCATTTCGGAATTCGTGAAATTCGGCATGTTTTGATATTGAAATGTGTAGAGGTTCTAATTTCTGATCAAATATTGTTGTGACAGTCATAAAAATCGTAATGAAAATAGTAGTCTAACTACATTCAAAAATATAAATAGCCACAAATGCAACCACCTTCAATTTTTTTAAAAAAACAAACGTTCAATAATTTGATGTGTCAAAACTGGCACTGAATTCATTCACCTCATATTACAAACTGGCCTTCCTATCATAGTTACGAGAATTTCAAGAGAATCGTTCAAAATTTTTTTTCTCGAAATCGTTGGTAGATACGACAAAACTACAAGAGACCGAAAAGTTTAGTATAAGAACAAAGCTTCTTTTTACATTTTTTCAAATTAACAGTTGCTCACCAAAAAAAAGTTCTGCAGAAGAACAGGTGGCAGTGTACCAGAAAAAATATCACCCTGTAGATCTTCTATCGAAATTGCCATGTCACGTGGTGAGAACTCTCAAATGTAATATCTATGCCAAATTTCAGTTGAATATCTTGTGAAGTGTAGATACTATGAGAAAAAAACTTGAAAAAAATTCAAACTTCAACACTCTGTATCTCGAAAACGAAACGTTTGCGACCCCATGTTTATGGGACTTTTTTTTCTTAAACTCACTTGAGGAATCTCCCCTTTTCGTTTGTACGTTCAATTTAGGAACACCCTGTATATTGATGAAAAATATTCTACGATATTATAAACAATCACATACCACAGGCATGACAGGAGAAATATAAAGGAGCAGTACCTACTTACATACATACATAATATTGACCGAGATCACATTAATTTTACATTTCATGATGGCTCCATGAGAATGGCGGAAAATCGATCAAGGCGATCTGTCAAGATGCTGATCCAGTGGTCACTATGCTGTTAAATGTAGATTACGAGAAATTTCACTAGAAATATGCATAATCAAAATATTCTCAGATTCACAATCTAAATTCTGGTGATCTATCTAAATGATCGGAATTGGGACAAACTGTCGACCATCTCCATCGTAGTATCCTTTCAATTGGAACAGAATTTATATTGACCTTTACGGTATGAATATTCATGATGAATAAATCATTTCCATGAATGGCAGCAACATTTATATTCGTGAATAACAACAATTATGGATGAGTTCATTATGAAATACCGAGAACATAAAACTGATTGAGAGAGTAGGTGGATATTCTATTTGTGGTGAGGTAGAGTGCAATGGGGCTAAATTCACAATAAAATTTAAATTCGCTACAGATTTGATAGTAATTTAAGTATCCGGAAATTATTATTTTCTTGGGCGAATATAGACAAGATTTGAAATTGGGAATTGCTTGCTTGCCATTTAATACATAGAAATAGTTTGTAGTTTATTCATTTAGATTAGAATTCCATTAAAAAGTGGGAAAGCCCTGTGGACAGGAGCTTTGGCGCTCTTTTTCAAACTTTGACTAATCATATCTTCGAAAGTATTGTTAAGAGTTGGGAATTATATCAATGTATTCTTATGATAGAACTTTATCATAACAGAAATTAGATTCAAACATCAGAAAATAATTTAAATTCAACAAGAGTGCCAAAAATTATTAATCCAAAACCAACAGATCATTCCTCAAATCCACTCTGAAAATTATATTATATCAATTGAAACTTAGCCAATATTTCAGTTTTGTTTTACTGGAGATAATCTGAACTTAATATTAACTTAGCATTACCATTACCATTCCATCATCATATGGATTAACCATGCGCATTACCAATCTCACCCAAAAAGTATGATATCATATTAGGTATATTCGTCATAATTCTACGATATTTGAATTTGACATGTTATGTCTTTTATAGGAAAATAAGTTGACATGCATGAACACAGATCATATAATAATTATAGCATTCTGTGAAAACATATAGAAGCAAGATTTATTATTGAAATTTTGAAAAATCATATCTCCGAAAGTATTAGCTTTTCAGAGTTAAAAATGTTATCAATGGATTCTTCTGGTGAAACTGCTTCTTCAAAAAAATTAAATTTGAAATTTTTATTCTATAAAAAAATTGTTTCATTTGTTACTCCGAAACTATCTGGCCGATTCTGCCCAATAACGAACTTAGCGGAGATATTTATCTTCCAAACCTTCTCTCAAAATTTAAACTGTCTAGCTCATTCCGTTCGAGAGTTATCGTGCCTAGGGCGAAAATTACAGACATTTGGGCAAATTGATAAGCACTCTGTTCCGATGAACAAGAGCGCCAAAAATATATGAAACCCAACGTACCCAAAATATCTGAAAAAAATTTCAACCACCTTGTCCTCGAACTGTTCTTCACTGCTTTAGATCCGTACTGGTTTCAATTACAATAAAGAATCAAGACTGATATTGAATTTTTCTCAAAAAAAATTGTTTCTCTATTTGAGTATCGTAATGAGTTCATTAAAGCACTAAAAACAGTGCTGTTGCGCATTGTTTCTAGTTATATTTTTCGTTCTGTGGCAGGCAGAACTGACATTTGATCCTATCAAATTTCAACACACGTCAATTGTCAATATAATATAATTTGGATATAGTCATACTGAGATAATTGATGAGAGGAAAAGTTTCATTTTCATTGAAAAATAAGGTACAGGAGATTTCCTTCTTGCTAATTTTGAATCATTCATGCTATTAGGGAATTGTTTTGAATCTGATCTCCATGCCCTACGTGCGATTCAAATTCAAATTCCGTAATCTGTCAACTTTCGTAACAGTCACTCCAACTGCCAAGATACAATACGAAAGTCACTAGGATGCATAATCCGAATTTTTCATTAAATTTCAACAGTATTTTACAAAACTTGACTGAAATAGAGAAAATTTCGTCTAATACACGTTGCCGAAGGCACTCGTGCTTTCAAAAATTCGCTGCTTCGTCGCTCGTTTACGAATTTCGCATTCGTGTTTGAATAAGAGCCCATTCTGCAACTTGTTTTAGAATATACTATTCTCTGATGATGCGATATTCATGAAATGTCGCATGGACCTTGAAATCGTTACTCTACAGTATATACCTTAATACCAATTGTCAACTTAGTCAGATAGTACCGAGAAAAAAATCAAGCCCCAATTTTGTATTTGGGTAACTTATAACGATGAAAATATCCCCAGGAAATATTATCGACTTCCTGAGGGGCTGCGGGGTAGTCTTTCAACCCTTAAATTTCAAAATCGAAAATCTCCGGAACTATTTGCCGACGCAGGAGCCCAAAACTGAAAAACTGCGATGGAGTTCATCTAAGGGCAGGAGGAGGTTAAAAACAGTCATAGTTTTTCGTCACTTATCCAAACATACACAGCTTTATATGATATTATATTGGTTTGTTTTGGCAGACATCAGACAAATAGATTTGTTTAATCAACCTGATTTATGGGGTAAAGTTCAAGCTTAATTTGATTTCCATCAACCGACCGAAAATGATTAAGTTAGGGTCAAGTTATATGAAGCATGTAATGCAAGTTACGATTTCATATCTATATTATTTTATTGTCGAACGATATCATTTTCACATTTTATTATGATTCAGTATTAGGAAGTTTCGCAGCGAATGCTGATAAAAATGTGATGCAATGTTTACTAGACAACACTATCTAGTAAACCATTGCAGTGTAGCATCGAATAATTTGAACACAAACAGAAAAATGGGTTCAAGCCCTGTGGACAGGAGCTTTCTGGCGCTCTAGTTCAAACAGACAAATTATATCTCCGAAAGTATTGGTTTCTCAGAGTTGGGAATTATATCAATGTATTCTTATGATAGAACTGCATCATAAAGGAAATTCAATTCAAATAATAGTTTATTTATCAAGATTAAATAAGCAATCTGAGATTCTACCCAACAACGAACTCATCCGAGATATTCATTCCTCAATTCTATGATGAACGATAATATATATCTTTCCTCAAATCTACTCCAATACACCAATATTCCAGTTTTGTTTTTAGTGGAGATATTCTGAACTCAATATTATTAACTTACCATTCCCATCATCATATGGATTGACCATCGGCATGAAAATATCAACCAACAAAAAGTATGATATTATATGAGGAGTAACTTTTCAAAATGTCCAATTTGGGCGAAATTGAGTTTGAAGCGGATTCAGAAATGTTTTCTGTTGCTCTATAGCCCTATGTAAACAAAATATTCCAAATGGCATTATGTCCCTCTGTAATTCAAATCCAAAGTATGTAAGCCGCATCGCAATGAATTATGTTTATGTTTGCATTTTTAAAAGAAATAAAATATAACCAAAAACATGTTTTATCGATTTGCTCATGTTAATTAGGTTACAGGCCAACACTTACTGTGCAGACTGTTTTCTCTAAATGTATAAAAAATCGCAACAAACAGCATTATTTTCAATTTCAACCACATCAAAACGCATTATTGTATACAATGAGATGAATCAAAACGCATTAAGTCCAAACGTTTTTTACATTTTCTGTGTATATCTGATCAATATTGATTTAAATGAGATTAGTTATTACCTATAGATGTGAATTTCTATCAAACAAACTCGACATACTCAAATTATAAGCCAGGGAGGAAGAAAAAATCGTTTTTCGTTGATTCCCAATAAAATGGTTTTTGGACTTAATGCGTTTTGATAAGTTGCTCCTCATATTATGATTCTCATATTGATACCATTACTGGAATGAATGACAATGAGACAACGTCAAAGTTGACATTATAACAATTCATAGAATAGCCACAGAATAATTCAATCATTGAAATTTTGAAGAATCATATCTCCGAAAGTATTAGCTTATTAGAGTTTAAAATGATATGAATGGATTCTTATGGTAAAACTGCTCATTCAAAAAAATTTTAATTTGGAATTTGTTCTGTCAAAAAAAAATTTTTTTTTTGTTACTCCGAAACCATCTGTCCGCTTTTGCCCAATAACGAACTTAGCCGAGATATTTATCCCCCAAACCTACTCTGAAAATTTCAACTGTCTAGCTCATTCCGTTCGAGAGTTATCGTGTCTACGGCCGGACGGCCGGACCGGCCGGACGGCCGGCCGGCCGGACAGAATGAATTTCGACCACGAATTCTTGATCAGTGAGTCGAACCAAATCGTTTAAGACCATTTTCATCGAAAAATTCGAAAATTACAGACATTTGGGCAAATTGATAAGCACTCAGTTCCGAGGAACTAGAGCGCCAAAAATTGGGTTCAAGCCGAGGTTCAAGCCCTGTAGACAGGAGCTTTCTGGCACAGAAAAATTATGTCTCCGAAAGTATTGGTTTCTCAGAGTTGAGAATTATATCAATGTATTCTTATGATAGAACTGCATCATAAAGGAAATTCAATTCAAATAATAGTTTATTTATCAAGATTAAATGAGCAATCTGAGAATGAGAACTGCACCATGGAAGAAATCAAATTAAAATAGCTGAAGTGAATTTGAATCTCTCATATAGAACAGAATGACATGTACGAGTATGAACATAGATCATATAATAAAGCTTAGATAGAATAATTATAACATTCTGTGAAAACATAGAAGTACGATACATTATTGAAATTTCGGAAAATCATATCTCCGAAAGTATTAACTTGTTGGAGTTTAAAATGATATCAATGGATTTTTATGGTGAAACTGCATCTTAAATAAAAATTTAATTTGAAATTTGTTACTTAAAAAAAATTTTATTTTCGTTAGGTACTCCGGAACCATCTGACCTATTTTGCCCAATAACGAACTTAACCGAGATATTCATCTCCCTAACCTACTCTGAAAATTTCAACTGCCTTGCTCATTCCGTTCGAGAGTAATTGTAGAAAAATTTTTTTAAAATTTTCAAAATTTTTTTTGACACTTTGCGGTAACCTGGTCAATACAAAACTTCACATGCATGTGAAGTTTTGTATTGACCAGGTTACCGCAAAGTATCAAAAAAAAATTTTGAAAATTAAAAAAAAATTTTTCTACAATAACTCTCGAACGGAATGAGTATAAAGGTCATGATTCTACAATTTGATGCTAAATTTCAGATACCTAGATCGAGTGATCGGTTTCGGAAATATTCATAAAAAATGTTTTTACTAAAATTGGCCATAACTCCGAAACCGCTTCATGGATTTCGCCCATTAACGAACTTGTCCTAGATATTTACGCTCCAAACCCACCTTGCAAAATCCTCTAACTCGAACCAACTCGTTTGAGACCATTTTCAGCCAAAAATTCGAAAATTACAGACATTTGGGCAAATTGATAAGCACTCAGTTCCGAGGAACTAGAGCGTCAATAATGTGAGAAATCAAAATTACTTTTAGTAAAAAAACATAACCATACAGGGTGAAAGTTAAATCTAGCCTGATGAAAAAATGGAATCAAAATCTATTTGAAAATACACGGTGAAATATTCGCCGATTTTAACCATGAACAAATATTCCCTCGTGATCCGCGCTAGCCACTTCATCGCTCAGTGTTCCTCACTCGTCTCATTAGGGGGCAGATACGTACGGTTTCATGGTTGTTACCAATCATCAGCGTAACTTAGCCACTGAATGACAAAAGATCGGAAACTCAAGCCCCATTGTTGTGAACTACTGGAAAGAAAAATCTTACCAGCGCCACCTAGGGAAATCTTTACGAACTTGAGCGATGTTCAGAGACGTTCATACTTTTGTCACAAGAGGGAGTCAGGGACTGCAATGCAGACTACCTACCTACATGACCCCATTGCGACATGAAAACGCTCGGCTTAGTGTGGTTAGAGAAGACCACGAACCAGTGAATAAGGTGAACTGTAGTTAATTGCAAATGTCTAAAAGTCGCATGGTGAAATATTCGTCGATTTCAACCACAATCCTCTGGTAATTATTTATTTAATAATTTATAGGTACAATTTCATATATTTTATGTAATTGTATGAGGATTGATGTAAATACAGTGCGCGTCAAAATTATGGAACAAATTAATTTTCTCGGAATAAAAATATTTGGCGTCGAAATCCTGAAACAGGTCAATTTTTGTTTCACTTTCACCAAATTTTTATGCATTTTTTAGGGATTTTTGTTGCACCCTGTGCCATCCCCATCAACCCTCTAAATTTTTTGAATAGGGGAAGTGGGTCCTGTGGTACTTTTTTGGCAAAGTCTTTGTATCTTCTTTACAGGCGTGCAAAAATTTTCAAGAAAACATTTTTCTTTTTTGAAAAATAGTTAGTTCAAAGAGGTTTTCAGTATGTGCACTTTGTCATGGCTCATTTACTTTGAGACGATGGTACCTGATGAAATTTGTCACCGAAAGTCTACCATTACAGTTTTGTTCATGCACAACTTTCAACCTCCTCACGCCCCCCTCCCTTTTTTCCTCCATTAAAGGGTTCTTAGGGGTTGAAAGTTGTGCATGAACAAAACTGTAATGGTCGACTTTCATTCGGTGACAAATTTCATCAGGTACCATCGTCTCAAAGTAAATGAGCCATGACAAAGTTCCTCGCGAAGTGCACATACTGAAAACATCTATGAACTATAACTATTTCAAAAAAAAAAAATTCTTGGAAATTTCTGCACGCCTGTAAAGAAGATACAAAGACCTTGCCAAAAAAGTACCACATGAACCACTTTCCCTATTCAAAAAATTTAGAGGGTTGATGGGGATGGCACAGGGTGCAAAAATCCTTCAAAAATGCATAAAAATTTGGTAAAAGTGAAACAAAAATTGACCTGTTTCAGGATTTTGTTGCCAACTATTTTTCTTCTGAGAAACTGAATTTGATCCATAATTTTGACGCGCATATTTATTATGAACTCACAAAATTAAATACATTGCAATAGTCAATTTTGATATTTCACGATTTAACAACTATTGTAATATATGTAATTTTGTAAATTGTTAATAAATATTTAAATCAATTATCATACAATTACTTAAAATATATAAAATTCTACCTATACCCTATTAAAACAAGAGCGCCAAAAATAATCGCCATAGTACTGTGCATTGGAACGACCCGAGAATATTTTGAAGGAAGTTTCAAGTATTAGATGTTTTTGAATGTTTAGTTCTCTTGTTCTCAGAGATATTTTGTAAAGAGTAATATTTATTATTCTGGTGCCATACCGAACCCTGTGACTACTATCAGGAAAATTTCCTCGCTAGGTAATTTGAAATCCAATGGGCTTTCTGTTCCTTATTACTATAAACAGTTATGTTTCCTATCTTAAAGTAGTAGTTTCTTTTTTTTTAAAGAAAGTTAATATGACCGTAAAACTTTATGCTGACCGAAAACTTATTTGCAGAGAATTACCCATATATATGTATTTTATACGACGTTGAATGAGATTACAGTAAGCGGATACCTATTATTGTTGACGTTATAGTTTTCTCACGTAGGAACAAACGTGAACAGAAAAAATATATTTGACAGTTATTAGAACATTTGGGTACTTATGCAAAAAATCCTTGAATAATGTATACATACAGGTTGATTCCAAATTAAACTTGAACCTTGCAGGAGTATGGATCATTTGCTGTCGTTCGAGCCATTGATAACCGACAAACAACAGTTTCTGAGATTGTTGAGTTGTTGTGATTTTAAAAAGATTTCTCACCTTAGTTTATTTTTCGTCAATTTTTTTTACGTTGACTAAATTTTATTATAATTTTGGATTATTTTTATCAGAAAAGAATGTGAGATATGTGAAAAAAGCAAAACTATGCTGTATTATTAAATGGTTTCTTTCTGGGTTTTCTCTCCCAAACTCTGAATAATATCTATAAAATTAAAAACAATGTTTAATTTTATAAATAATTTTCAGAGAAACCATTTAATAATGAATATACATCCCACAGTATCCTTCAATGATTACTTATACTTTATTATTGTATAGTGTATATTATTATACTGATCCTCATAGGTGATAGACATAAGATTCTTAATTGCATATCAAAAAATGCGCAATAACAACCTCTTGAAACCCTCCAAATTTCATTTGCATATCTCAACAGGTTTCAGAGCAATGAATGAAGGGTAATTTTTTATGAAAAACTTTAACAACCCGTATATCGGAAAATGAAGCGTTTCCGGACAAAACTTATAAAGCAAACTGTCATTATTTTTTCATGCATAATCACCCCCTGAAGTTTGTCGCACTTAATCACTAACACCCTGTATAATATCCTAAAATTGGTAATTGTGCATTCAATCATACTTTGTCTTCTAGAACAGAAATAAATTTGACATGTCTCTTATAGGTAGATAAGATGACATGGATGAACAGTGAACACAGATAGAACACAGACAGATAGATTTCGCATTTTGCGAAAACATAAAAATACGATGATACGATGATAAAAATACGATCATTGGATTCTTATGGGGGAACTGCATCAAAAAATTGTATTTGTATTGTTTTGACTACGGATTCTTGATCAGTGAGTCGAACCAAATCGTTTCAGACCATTTTCATTCAAAAATTCGAAAATTACGGACATTTGGGCAAATTGATAAGTACTCTGTTCCGAGGAACAAGAGCGCCAAAAATGTGAAAATTGCGGGGGTGTCTGAGATGATACTTTCGCCAATGCATGTTTCTATAGATATGTAAAGTTAAGAAAATCTCGGAACATGTATTTCAATGCTCGTTAACGGAACTTACGTAGAACAGGTACAGGAAATCGGCAACAATTGAAAGTAAATGATCTGTTCGTCAATGTAAATACCGTCTAGTCATATCGAAAACCCAGACTAGAAATTTACTCGTCTAGGTCTTTCTCTTCATTCTATATTTGTGTACCGGAAGTCGAGTCATTAGAAAGGTATTTCGCATCATGCATCTCACAAGATGGGATCATTCTTGTTCAAAGTTGGGACCAAAGAGTGAGACAAGAGACCATTATATTCATGCCTGGAAGTACAGGGGGATTGTCGTATGGATTAAAAAATTCTCCAATATTTCTTATTGTTGCGCACTTCTACCAAGGCCAAACAAATTGAAACTACCCGTAGATTGACTTTTTTTGTTTTTGTTGATTTCCTTTTCTCCTACCTTGAGCCCAAAATATCTCAAAACATTTTTAACTTCACTTCGAGCTTCACTGCCTCCAAATGTTCATGGAAGTCCATCAGTGTTACGTTCTGATCTACAATATACAGGGTGATTCCAAATTAGACGTGTAACTTGAAGGAGGTATGACTCATCTCCCGTTGTTTGGGTCATATTTATTGATAACCGAAAATCAACAGTTTCCGAGATATTGCAGTTCTGTTGATTTCTCACCTTAGTTCAGTTTTCGTCGATTTTTTCTTCGTTGACCAACTTTAATTATAATTTTAGGTTATTTATATCATAAAACTATGATTTGAAATGTGGTACCTATATGATATGATATTATTTTGGAAACTTGCCAAATTCCTCCTTCATTCGTTAAAAAAAATTTCGTTCCGAAATGAATTCACTAGTTTCGTATCAGCAGATTTTTTACAAGCCATCTTTTGAATGTCCGGCATAAATAATAGTGAATGTGTAATCAAAAGACAGCGAGAGTATATTTCAGGCGGAAAATAACAACTGAAGAATATTTCGAACAATTTCATTTCTCTAGATATTTTGTTAGTTAAATGTTCCATTTTCACCCTTTACTCAAGGTAGGTGCTTAGTTGAAAAAAATGAAAGAGAGCGTATTTCTCACAAATTAAATGAGGAATTAAAAATTTATATCTACTTTCAAGATAAGCAGTGGCGTAACAATTTTTGCCTCAAAAATTTCCGGTCACGCGCTAGTACGGACGCCACTGGTAGGACTAAAAAAATAATTTCTCTATTTCAGTATCGTAATGAGTCCATTCCAGCACTAAAAACAGTGCTGGAATTAACTCATTCCCGCATTGTTTCTAGTTATATTTTTCGTTTTGTGGTAGTCAGCACTGACATTCGATCCTATCAAATTTCAAAACACGTCAATTGTCAATATATATATAATATAATCTGTTTATAGCGAAAAAATTGTTGAGAGGAAAGTTTTATTTTCATTAAAATAATAAGGTAGATAGAGATTTCCTTCTTGCTAATTTTGAATCATTCATGCTATTAGGAAACTGTTTTAAATCTGATCTACATGCCCTACCTACGATTCAACTTCAAATTCCGTAATCTGTCAACTTTCGTAACAGTTACACCAACTGCCAAGATACAATACAAAAGTCACTAGGATGTATAATCCCAATTTTTTATTAAATTTCAACAGTATTTCACAAAACTTGTCTGAAATAGAGAAAATATCGTCTAATACTCGTCGCAGAAAGCAATTCCAACACTCATGCCTTCAAAAACTCGCTCCTTCGTCGCTCGTTTTCGAATTTCGCATTCGTGTTTGAATAGGAGCCGATTCTGCAACTTGTTTTAGAATATACTATTCCATCACAAAACTTGCTACCATGCTTTAAATTCAGGCCTAGAGAATTCCATTCCGATATCTGCAGCCGTGTGACAAAAATTAATAAATTTTATTTTTTCCAATCAAAATTGAACGCGCCCTGCCCTGTACTTTGGAAACGAAGCATTTCCCGAATATAGTTCATAAAGCAGATTCATATTATTTTCCGATTCTCTATCGTCTCCTGGATTTTCCGCCATTCAAACTGGACTATCCTGTATATGCAAGGGAAATTGTAATCTATCCACTAGGATTTTCATTTCGATTTAATTCTCGTGGATCTGATAGTAGGAAGTCGAAGATAATACACAAAAAAAAAACAATCGAGTTTCTCATCACGTCAAATCGAGTCATTAAGATGTTCAATTAAAACAAAAACTACATCTAACTACTAACCTCCGATTTACGGATACAAATAAGCATGCAGAAGCGAATTCCCATCGAGATGATTAAAAAAATTGGATTTCATTGTTTTGAAACGAGGTCAATGAGGAAGACATTAAATGTTCTGGCCGTTAATTTGATGTGAGATTCAGACTTGAATAATATAAATGTAGTTGTATATTTCTTGTCCTTTGAACAACTGATAGAGAAGCACAAGGTATAACTGTTAGAAACTACTAGACATGAGCGTAGATCACAAGGAATTTATATGAAAGTTATGTTTTCCTGGTGTTTTCCTTAACAAGAGAATGATTGAAATTGAAAACAAATTTGGTTTGAACATGTTTATAACATTTCTAATTTGGTTTTTAATAATCGAATTATATCGTAGCTACCAATTTATTAGATTTTATATCATTGAAACAACTGATTGTTATTCACTCAAATTAGAAACACCTTCAAACTAGAATTATTTCTGTTTCATGTTTCATTCTGTTGTCATTCGAAAAGTAATGAACGATCATGGGTCCCTTATTAGTGGAAATATTCATCGACTTCATTGAACATAGGATCCTCCAACACTCGGTGGTTAGCAAGATGTTCCTCTATTGGCTCAGATAAATAGACGATGAATTGCTCTGTTCTATTCTCGGTTCTATTGGTAGCAACAGAAACTTAATAATTTATTTAGCTATATTAATTAACTGGATCCATTCATCAATCTTATTCTCGTATGTGAAGAATGTAACCACCCGATTAGAATTTTGGATTTAACGATCTCTAGAGTCGACAAGAAAAATGACTCAATATTTCATAACCCAGATACGGATGTAAAACACATTAACACCCTTATACTCATAAATTAGCTGTCTTTAATAGTTCATGGACTTTTTAATATATAACTATACCTAATACGAGACATAATATCATTAAACAAATGAAGATGAATATGGACTATATAAGCAATATCTGATTGAAGATTTTATAAAATAGAAACGATTAAGCTCGCGATTAAGTCTACTAACAAACTTTTTACGCCAAACATTACATACATACAATAAATCAGATTATATATAATAGTTTAAGTAACTTCCGAGTTAACTTTTCCATACAAATAATAAAAGGGGGAAGTCCTGTGGCAGGAGCTTTGGCGCTCTTATTAAATTTCTGACAAACCATATCTCCGAATGTATTGGTTTCCCAGCTTTGGGAATGATATCAGTGGATTCTTATAATAAAACTGCACCATAAAAGAAATTATTGCTATATTTCAGATGGATCGAGTGATCGGTTCCGGAAATGATATTAAAAAAATGTTATTACTAAAAACGGCCATAACTCCGAAATCGCTAGGTGGATTTCGATCGTTAAAGAACTCGTCCGAGATATTTACGCTCCAAACCTACCCCGTAATTTTTAATCCTCTAACTCCATTCGTTCGAGAGTTATCGTGCCTACGGCCGGTCGGATAGAATTGATTTCGACCACGGATTCTTGATAGGTGAGTCGAACCAAATCGTTTAACCCATTTTCATCCAAAAATTCGAAAATTACGGACATTTGGGCAAATTGATAAGCACTCTATTGCGAGGAACAAAAGCGCCAAAAACAATAAATACAAAGTAATTGATTCAATAATGGTAGTATATTATCTTGTTCCAATTATAATAAATTGTACATGGAGGGAACATTAAAACTTCCTTAAAAAATTATCTGGTTTGTGTCGAAATGTTTCATACTAAAGATTCTTACTACAATGTACTACGGTCAGTAACTCTCGAGACATAGAAATAGACTCGGAAATAGATGCGTTAAATTTGGAAAAATAACAGTACCTACATAATATAGTCAAAAATCCGAGCAAAATTCTACATATATACTTATTAAGATCGTCAATATGTCAAATAGTTTCGCGATATCCTCAGCTCTTCTAAATATTATGGTTGAAACCTAGGTTGAAACGAACAGAAAATTATGATAATATGCATCTATAGGCGTAATGAAAAAGTTGTGGACAGAAAACGTTATGTCATCTACCTCAAGAAAGTTGAAACGATGAAACAAATATTTGTTGCTTCGCTACGGTTTAGGAGAGACCTGTGTATTTGCCAAGAGAGATAAGTTATCAATGACGAAATTGCTATTTTATTACACTCCACTAACACTGAAGAGAACAAAGGGAATTTATAGGAACCGAAACCAAACCATAATAGAGAAGACTAAGGCTAAAAAATATATTGACAGTGCGTCTTGATTCATCGATAAAACTTTATTGCTTCCCTCGTTGCTTCCTCATAGGCACGATGATCTGTAATACGTTTATGAAGTACGTACGTCACTATTTTCGTCATCAGATGGTTGAACAAGTTCAACAAACATAACTTCCATGAACTCTGGAGTTTAACTTTCATTCCGTTGAGAAGCCATGAATGTATTCGAATAATACAACGCAATACAGGCTGAGTCTTTGACCACTGCATTAATTTTAACCAAAGATTCCTCTCATCAAATTAAACACTTTTTTCATATACCATTTTTCCAGATTCGGCTCAGGTAAAAAGTTACAAGCGTTTAAAGATTTCACAATGTGCGAATACACTCCCGCATATAAATTATCTATGACATTGTTGGCGGACGAGAATAAGGCATGGTAACGTGGTTTACATCTTGATTCGGGATTCCAACGCTCAGGGACGGATCCATAAAAGTAGTGAAATTTCTGGAGTTTTCCATTTTAAAACATTCAATGAAGAATATCTCGAAAACGGTGCGTTTAAGGAGAAATGATGAAGAATAATATAATGTTCTAAAAAGATGGAATATTCTTGAAATGACTCAAGAAAAACTTTATATGCTTTCTTTATGCTAATTTCGTTTAGTTTTATGAATCCACGAGTCCATAACTAGAAAACCAGTAGAAGTAGAAAATATCTAATAGTTGGAAAATATGTATCATAGTTATAGGAAACTTTACGCCAACATTCATTCTATTCGAAAAAAGGATGTCAAAGCTACAAAATAAAAATTGTTTTTTTTTCAAAATTTCAACAGCCTGTATCTTTTTACCTGAGCTGAATTTGGAAAAATGTTAGATGAGAAAAGTGTTTCATTTCATGAGAGGAACCTTTGGTTAAAATTAATGCATTGGTCAAAGACTCACCCTGTATATATAGCAATGGCCAAGATGCCCCTTTATACGCCATTCGAGAATCCGAGATATTAAACCATCAAATATCAAGCTTGTTATGCTAAAAGGTGTTTTATTGATTGACAAAAAGACAAAAAAAGGAAAAAAAATGTGAAGTCGAAACATTTTGGAGACTCGATGATTTGGGTGAAATATCTGTTTCAGAACTAATTTAAAATCACTTTCTGATCAGCGTACTCATGGTTTCCAACATTTTTGAAGAACTGGCGGCAGGACCTTCAGCACGCTAGTTCGTTCAATAATCAATATATCTCACTGATTTTTAGCATCTTACACAACTGAAATAATTTATGGTAATTAGAGAAGGAGAATGAAATTTTCAAAGGGTCATATTCTGGAAAATGTTTGAAATATGCATTCAGATAAATACGCAATCCAAAACATTCGAAGACGTCACTTTTCCATTCAAATCGATGCTTCTGGTTGTACGATCCCTATGACATTCCGCATGAAGGTTAGGTTAGGTGTCCGAAAATTCAGTGAAATCTGAAAAAACCCTTTGAATTACCTCAAATAGGGCTTCATTCCAATGTTAATTTTCTAGCTTCTATCAGAAGACTCCTTTGTAAATTAAATATTCAATTGAACATACAGGGTGATTCTATTTCAATGTCAAATTCAGTCATGACAAAAACCTCAATACTATTTTTTTCCAAATGAGAACCCATTGTTTTCATTGGTCAGCTGAAATAACCTCTACTTGCAGAAATCTGAAAACGGTCTAAACGAGATTGTCGATTAAGTGCAAGTGTTTCCCTTCTGCTATTGAATTTCAATATTAAGCTTCGTAATATCGTTATACTCAGTTAAATGTCATACGTTGACGTCTTAAATAACAATAACTTTTGTCGACCTAAATAGGTCATGATTAAAATATTGCCGGTATGAGCAATTTTGAAATGACTTGTGAGACCTCAATTTGTATTTACGATAGAATAGAATAATTCTACCCTGCGGATTTGACGCTCAACACCTTCATTACAAATATGTGTTTTTATGTATTTCTGATAGAATTGAAAAAACGCCAAGTTTTGATGAAGCATGCTCAACCACTCTACGCAAAGGGAAATGCAACCTACAACCTACGTCTACAGACTAGCGGTCAGCCGATACTGAATCACCATAACCCACCAGGGCTTCCGTACATCACTAAAAACAATCTCACAAACACCGGCAAATCGATGTTATCGAGCGACGCCTGATAGGCGTCGAAACGACGATATGAGAAACTTTGACAGTTTCCATTCTAACCTGCAAGCCGTCACGCGATAAAAACAAACGATTAGCACATTCCTCCGCATCCAACGTCTTGAACAGCTGATTTTCGAGCAACAGCAATCACCTTTTGCATCTGGTCAACGCCACACGGGCACAAACACACGCACACAATCGTTATTTTGTGATCTTGGCACTTTGTTCAATCCACCAGGCGCGTTTGAATATACGTTTCTTCACAGATCATTTTGCCCACGTAGTAGTAAGCCGGACAACATGCTTTCAACGTTGACGCTCGCGGAGCACTAGTGGTGTTTGCAGCCAGTTGCGCGTGCGCGGTGCTCTTATGTAACTCGCTCGCTAAGCCGGCTTCGGTAACGCAGTCGGGACGGTCATTAGAATACCGGCTTTTACATTTACCTGTGCCGATTTCGAAGGTCATCGCCGGTCTGTTCCGTTCTTCGGAAGATGAGATCCAAGGGATTAAGAGCTACTGCGGTGTTGATTTCAGAATGAGAAATCATACAGTTTTCAAACTTCACACAAAGGTGTATTATGACCTGTTCAAAATATTCAAACTCTCTTCCAGCGATATCTAATGAATGCAGCTAACTTCATCATGTATATTAGGCTACAGAGACTTCTCACAGTTAACTGAAGTCATCCAGAGAACTCTGGACAACAAAGAAATAGCAATGTGCGCATTCCTGGATATATCTGGGGCCTTTGACAACACAACAAACGTGTCTCTTAAATAAGCACTTGAAAGGCGAGGAGTGAATAAAACCATTATAAAATGGTTGTATATATGAGCTGTTGTCGACAAGGATAGCCGATACACAGGTGGGTAATGAGACCACTACTGTCAAATCCACTCGTGGAACACCTCAAGGGGGAGTAACACCTCCCGTTCTTTGGAGCCTAGTACTGGATGAGCTCCTCCACAGGCTAACGGAGCTCGGCTTCGGGTGTATAGGCTATGCCGATGACATCGTATTAATAGTCAGAGGTAAATTCGGGGACACCTTGTTTGACTTACTGCAGGATTAGAATTATCGAGCAGTGGTGCTTGTCAGTGGGGCTGAGCATAAACCCGAACAAGACTACAGTCATTGCGTTTACTCGGAGAAGGAAACTTCCGGCTGTGAGGTCCCTCTTTTTGAACGGAGATATAATAGAATGGACGTCTGAAGTTGAATATCTAGGAGGAATAAGCATGTTGAAATCACTTCAAGTAAAGCAATAAAGGCTTTAATGGCGTGCAGAAATCTAGCCGGTAAGACTTGGTGCAACCCCAAGATACTGCGATGGAAGTACTTCATGATGTTTAGACCAATAATCACGTATGGGTCACGTCTGGTATACAAAAATAATAATATATTCCTTAGTGGCTTAGAGGACAGGAAATTAAAAATCCGTTATAAAATGCCGACGTTTCGACCTTTATTTCTGGTCTTTTTCAAGGCTATTTATATGAACTATTACCCTATGTGAAATTGGGCATTCTCTAGGTGCTGTTACGTCAATTGATATAAACCTATGTATTATAGGCATTTGTCATATCTTGCGGGTGGTGTTAACATAATTAGCATTATAACTCTTTTCAAAGAGTTATAATGCTAATTATGTTAACACCACCCGCAAGATATGACAAATGCCTATAATACATAGGTTTATATCAATTGACGTAACAGCACCTAGAGAATGCCCAATTTCACATAGGGTAATAGTTCATATAAATAGCCTTGAAAAAGACCAGAAATAAAGGTCGAAACGTCGGCATTTTATAACGGATTTTTAATTTCCTGTCCTCCAAGCCACTAAGGAATATATTATTAATTATCAATAGGACACAATAAAACCAAGTATACAAAAATAAGCCAGTATAATACGAGGAAAACCCTTGATAACGTACAAAGGATTGCCTGTGTGTATATCAGTAGAGCTATGGGAACCTGTCCTACCAGGGCACTTGAGATAATCACAAATCTCACACCACTTCAACTAGTTATAGACGAAATGGCCCATGGAGACATTCTCAGAATAACTAGGGAAGAAACAGGTAATGAGAGTATTAAAAACCAGAAATTCTACTCGTCTCTTACCAGGAAAATTTCATCAGCCAAATCAAACTAAGAAACTAAGGATCGAAAAGAACTTTACTACCATCCACCACCCAAATTCCTAAAAAAAATGTTATTAAATGGCACACAGACAGTTCTAAAACAAATATAAGAGCTGACGCTGGAGTACATGGAGCAGGAACCAAATCATCACTATCGCTAGGCTCCTATATCCGAGCGTCTGTCAGGCAGAAATACTTGCAATCGAAAGATGGGTGGAAATATACCTAGAAAGAAACTATCAGAGGTTTGATATAGCAATCCATTCTGGCAGCTAGTGTTATTAAATCTTCGAGCCCCGATGTTATCTAGTACAAGCTAATATGGGTGTGCCGAAGAAAACTTAATGAAGTAGGCAAGAACAGGGTCTCCTTGGTTCGGGTTCCTGGTCACTCGGAAATTAAAGGAAATGAGTAGGCCAACACAATTGCCAAGAGGGGAGCACGAACCCCTTTTATTGGCCCGGAACCCTAATGTAGGGTAGATACACATACAAACGTGAATTTCGGATGGAAGAAGAAATTGAAAGAGGTATACTCTGGAGATCTCCCCTAGGAATGTTTCAATCCAAAAAGTTCCTCCGGAACTTGGACACTGTCAGATCCAAGAAGTATATGGATCTCAGTAAAAACACGCTGCACCTCCTCACTGTTTTCCTCACAGGACATTGCTGTCTAAGGAAGCATATGATGAGAATAGGGCTAGCAGAAACTGACGAGTGCAGATTCTGTGGGGAGGAGGATGAAACTCCTGATCCCCTGATGAATACGGAATGCCTCGCCATCTCAAACCAACGCAAGGAATGCTTTGGGCATAAATCTGCAGGAGCGGAGACGTAGCCTCCTTGGAGCCATCCGAGATAATGGGGTTCTGCTGGAACTGGAAGGCGAGCTGTATATTGTGATGAGAATACACCTTAAGGTCGGAGTGCAACATTACCCCCTACAACAATAACAATATACAATTAGGTTTCCCCTTCCACTGGACTACCAGATTGGAATCCTTCAACCTGACAAACTTCGTTCATTTCATCGGTTTTCATCGCCACAATGATGTGATTAATCGTGGCGATGAAAACCGAAAAGTCCGAAGGGTGCATAAGGATGAGGGAGCCCTACAGTCCACGGGGCGCGTTATGCAGGGTTTTTCTGAAGGCGAGTTCATTTATATAATGTTGGTAGTCAATGATGTGTAAGCAATCGCACACGGACTTGGTACTGTTTCAGAAGAGATTTAAATAACCATAATTATATGGAAATACAGAGATGGTCGAACGATACATTTTACCAAGTAAGCACTAATCGACCAAGAACTGCAAGCCAATATACAATGTGTGGATAAAGTAATATTTACTTAATATATATCATATAGCTTATCATAACAAAAAGTGAGGTTTTCTGGAAACTACATAAATACAATAACAAAAGACGATGTTAGTTTCACATATTGACTAAGCTAGAATTAAAATATTTAGACTTGCGAAGGAAAGTGACGTCCTTGGAATGTTCAATGAATTCACGTCCCTACCTGAATGCCTATTTGAAATGTTCTTTATTCTAGATTTTACAGATCTTTTATAACCATACTTTTCTGCAGGGTCGGATTAACCAAGTGGGGGCCCATAGGCAATACAATTTTCGGGGCCCCTCTTCAACTATTCTTATATTTTTTCAAGTGCGTGCACCGGGCCCCTAGCTGTTGCAGGGATCCTAGGCAGTCACTTACTTTGCCTAACGGTCAATCCGGCCCTACTTTCAGTAATGTACGGTTTTATAAATAAGTAAAATATACAGGGTGAGTCTTTGACCACTGCATTAATTTTAACCAAAGATTCCTCTCATCAAATGAAACACTTTTTCCATTTAACATTTTTCCAAATTCATCTAAGGGTAAGAAGATACAAGCTGTTGAAATTTTGAAAAAAAAATCAGTTTTTATTTAGTAGTTTTGACATCCTTTTTTCGAATAAAATTAATGTTGGCGAAAAGTATCCTATAACTATGATACATATTTTCCAAATATTAGTTATTTTCTACTTCTACTGGTTTTCTAGATATGGACTCGTGGATTCATAAAACTAAACGAAATTAGCATAAAGAAAGCGTTTAAAGAAATCTTTAAACGCTTGTAACTTTTTACCTGAGCCGAATCTGGAAAAATGGCAAACGAAAAAAGTGTTTCATTTGATGAGAGGAATCTTTGGTTAAAATTAATGCAGTGGTCAAAGACTCACCCTGTATACTGCTCCACAAAAGTTAAGGAAGTTCAGAAATGTTCAGACTGTTTTAAAAGTTTCCATTTTTTGCGCTCTTGTTCCTCGGAACAGAGTGCTTATCAATTTGCCGAAATCTCTGTAATTTTCGAATTTTTCGATGAAAATGGTCTTGAACGATTTGGTTCGACTCACTGATCAAGAATTAGTGGCCAAAATCGATTCTGTCCGACTGTTGACACGATAACTCTCGAACGGAATGAGTTAGACAGTTGAAATTTTCACAAATATCTCGGTTAAGTTCGTTATTGGGTTTTGGAGTAACAAAAAAAATATTTTTTTACATTACAAATTCAATTTTTTTGAAGATGCAGTTTAACATAAGAATCCATTGATATCATTTTCAACTCTAACAAGCTAATACTTTCGTAGATATGATTTTTCAAAATTTCAAAAATGCATCGTACTTCTATGTTTTCACAGAATGCGAATTCTATATGTTTGTGTCCTATTTGTGTTCACTGATCATCCATGTCATCTTATCTACCAGACATCTAGAAGACAAAGTATGATTGAATGCAAAATGACCAATTAAGTATACTATATACCTATATTATAAACCCTATATGCCCTTGGATAACAATTCATATGATGATGGAATTATATACTTTGGTAAGTTAATCTCATATTGGGTTCAGAATATCTCCAGTGAAAACAAAACTGGAATATTGGCTAAGTTTCAATTGAGGAAAGCATATCTCGCGGATAAGTCCGTTAATTAATTTTAATTTAGTTTCTTTTATGATGCAGTTCTATTATAAGAATCATATATCATTCCCAACTATAAGAAACCAATACTTTCGGAGATATGATTTGTCAAAGTTTGAACAAGAGCGCCAAAGCTCCTGTCCAGATGGCTCCCCCACTTGTTTCAACCATTTTTTCAATATGAGGAATCTAAATGCTTACTCACTTATCTAACTGTTTTTTTGCCCATTTCTTTATCAAAAAAAAAAATTTTAAGAACCGTACCCCTAGAAAATTAAAAAAAATTCACGAAAAAAAATTGGTTCAAGCACTGACGTGAAGTCAGAAGCTTTTGCGCGTATGTTCTATTGTCCATTCTTCTGTATTGGACACCCTTAATCGAATTTACCATGGTAAATTATGTTGTCCATTCTCCTGTATTGGACACTCTTAATTCGAATTTACCATGGTAAATTCGAAATAAGTGGCCAATAAAAGAGAATGGACAACATAATTTACCATGGTAAATTCGATTAAGGGTGTCCAATACAGAAGAATGGACAATAGAACATACGCGCAAAAGCTTCTGACTTCACGTCAGTGCTTGAACCAATTTTTTTTTTCGTGATTTTTTTTAAATTTTCTAGGGGTACGGTTCTTAAAAATTTTTTTCTCCTCATTTCTTTCAAATTTTCTAGGGGTACGGTTCTCACAAAATTTTAAACACGTCTTTATGTTGATTTTCTACTACTAGTTACCAAGCACCAATGCGATCGAATATTTATTTTTTGAGTTATTAAGGAAATAATATTCCAGGTGGGTATAACTCGGAAATCGATTATGCCCAAAAACGAACTCAACTCTCCCTTTCGGATACGGAACCTACCCTGAAAATTGCAAGTCCCTATCTCCTTTCGTTCGAAAGTTATCGAGGCAACGATCACCCATCTACTGAACTCACACAAGAATGCTCGAATCTCCAACAATATTCAACCGATCGTATTAAAACTTGAAAGTTGGCAGTAGAGTTAGGTTATGAAGGCTCTTGCAAAATTTCAGCAATTTCAAACGAATAGTTACTGATATATAGAATTTTTTTTTTTCAATGATTTATTAAAAATTTTCTGCAAATGCTATCCTCACCAAATTTTGCAAACATTTTCGCGTTGGCATTCTAGAACTAATAACCATGTTTGAATTCAATCGGTTCAGTATTTTTCGAGTTAATGAGGAACAAAAAACCCCCAAAATTTCAGAAAATTTCAGATGGCTATAACTCTAAAACCGTTTGGCCGATTATGCTCATAAACAAACTGAAATGTTGCGTTTTGTTGCACATCCTAACCTGAAAACTTCAAGCCGCTATCTCTTTCCGTTCTCAAGTTGTCGTGACAACAAAAATATTTTTTAATAATTTTTTTTAAATTTTCTAGCCATACGATTCGCACAAAATTTCACAAACGTTCTTAGGTTCATATTCTACAACTACTCACCAAATTTCAATTCAATCGGATTCATATTGGTTGAAAACAAAATTATTACTCGGAAACCACTGGGTCGATTATGCCCATTAACGAACTTGTCCGTCGTATTGGGATGCGCCACCCACCCGGAAAATTTCAAGTCGCTAGCTCTTTTCGTTCTCAAGTTATCGTGGCAACGGCCGGACGGACGGACGGCCGGACGGACAGAATCAAATTTGACCTCGAATTCTTCATTGGGGAGTCGAACTAAATCGTTTGAGACCATTTTCGTCAAAAAATTCGAAAGTTACAGACATTTGGGCAAAACTAAACGCGATGTTCCCCAGAACATACGCGCAAAAAGTTTAGTAGAGAGTATCGCCTCTTCGAACATCCCAAGCATAACAACGCCTTTGCATACTTTCGATCAGATTGTTGAAGTAGCCTTGATCAATTTCTCTCCAGAGATGCGGTAGAAGCCGTCTGAGTTCTTGAAATGTATGTGGAGGTGGAATCCAAAGATCTTTCTAGCTGATCCCAAGCGTGTTCAATGATATTGAGGTTTGGCCACCGAGGGGACAGTGCCAAATCTGGAATACCATGGATTTCCAGAGCTTCATCGAGAATTCTTGCACGATGGAGTGGCGTATTACCGCCCAAGAATAAGAAATCTGGCCTGATACCAGCATGAAACAAAGGAATAATAATGTCAATGACTTGCTCTAAGTAAATCTGCGCATTCATGGTAGCATCAAGCACCAACAATTATGTAGGTCATGAAACAAATACCTCCCCAAACAGTAACTATACCACCTCTTAACGGATGATCTTACAGAACCGATCTGCGATTTCTGGGCACCAGAGGATGGGTCTATACCTGAACACGCTGACTATACGAAAACCGTCCATATTTCGACTCAACTGAGAACAATACAGACCTGCATTGATCGTTCCAATTCACGTGCTCATTGGCCCATTCCAATCGAGGTCACATATGGTTTTGAGTTGGTGGAATCCTTCTCAAAAGTCATCGAGAATGTAGATTAACGTTTCAAAGTCATCAATCGAAAAAATACCAGAAGCGTTCAAAAGGCGCTGTTGTATGATTCGACAAGTACTCAAAGGCGCTCTACGGGCACGGGTTCCTTATCTCTTGTAGAGCAATATATTTATCATTAAATAGACCAACGTGCTAAAGCCTCTCATGTAACTGCATCAAAATTTTTTTGGGTGATATAATTGATTGAGAAAAGTGAACAAAATGTGCATATGATCAATTGTAACTGTTCCAATACTGTTCCAATACTACCCTTGATATCTCGGTTTCTGCAAAATCTGAAAAAACTAATTTATTCCTATACTCTTACCGTTACTTCAAGACCAATTAATGCGAACTGATTAGGTGACTAATTAGCAGTTACATAAATCGTTATTTAACGAAACCACTGCTACAAATCAATTGCATCTCCCAACATTCCCAACTTTCCAACTATTCCTATGGAATGTGAACCTTCAACGTGGTCCATATCTCGTTAGCTCTCTCGTTGAAGAAGTTTCTATTTTTCAATCGATTCCGGAGATTGTCGGAATATCTATATTTAGATTAAATGTCATCTGTTAGTCTTTCACACTTCACCGAGATTATGATATCATCGTAAAAAAGCGTATTATATTAGAACCTGAGAGATTATGCAAAATTTAGGATCATTACTTTTGCAAACTAATTTTATTTACGATATTTGATGATTCAATTTCGAGATATGCCTGTATATTTGACACAAAAGTTTAATACTTTCTGTTCTAAATATTGTCTCCATTTGCGTCTAAATGTACATATTTCTTCTGAATTGTATCCGAAGTTAATACCGAAGTTAAAAAATATCTGAAATATAATCTGGCTAGCTATAGGGCACATCTTTTCTGCCATCTACCTAATATAGCCCAGGAAAGTTAGTGTTAAAATGGGATCTAGCTCCTAAAAATTGCTGCAGAGCTGGCAATCGTTTTAACCCCTTTTGGGGGTCCTGAATATCAAGTATCTAAGTTTGCGACTGTTTCTAGGTGGTGATTCAGATTTGTGAGCCTAACCACCGCGAAATGTTCGCACTTTTTTCAGTATTTCACTTAGCTCGAGAAGTACGTATCATACAGAAAATATTATTTGCTTCCTTTTTGAAGACCATCACATTTATCATCTGATGGCGTTAGAAACATCGAAATCGGTTTGGCAGTTCAGTCGCAATCTCCAGTCAAAGATGAGCAATTTTTACAAACTTACCTCAAAAGTTGACAACCTTCAACTTCTAACGCTTTTAGGTCGAAAAATACTGCACTGACTGAAATTTCCAGCTTAGGTATAGAGCGTAATTATCTCGGACGAGTTCGTTAAAGTCAAAATATTTTTTATGAATATTTCCGGAACCAATCACTCGATCGATCTGAAATTTTGCATCAAATTGTAGAATCATGACCTTCATATACATGCGAAGTTTTGTATCGATCGGATTGCCGTGAAGTGTCAAAAAATTCAAATCTCTCGAACATAATGAGCTAGGCAGTTGAAATTTTTAGAGTAGATTTGGGAGATAAATATCTCGGTTAAGTTCGTTATTGAGCAAAATCGGCAGTTTCACCATAAGAATCCATTGATATCATTTTCAACTCTAACAAGCTAATACTTGCGGAGATATGATTTTCCAAAATTTCAATAATACATCGTAGGTTCTTTTATGTTTTCACAAAAAGCGAATTCTATACGTTTGTGTTCCACTTGTATTCACTGATCATCCATGTCATCTCATCTACCAGACATCTAGAAGACAAATTATGATTGAATGTAAAATGACCAATTATGGATACTATATACCTATATTATATACCCTATATGCCCTTGGATAATAATCCATATGATGATGAAAATATATACTTTGGTAAGTTAATCATATTGGGTTCAGAATATCTCCAGTAAAAACAAAACTGGAATATTGGCCAAGTTTCAATTGATATAATATAATTTTCAGAGTAGATCTGAGGAATGAATATCTCGGATAAGCCCGTTATTGGGTAGAATCTGGTGGTTTCGGAATAATAATTTTTGGCACTCTTGGTTTGTTATTTAATGACACTTTTTCTATTTAATTTCATTTATTCCGTAGTTCTATCATCCATTGATATCATTCCGAACTCTGAGAAACGAATACTTTCCGAGATATGATTTGTCAAAGTTTAAACAAGTGCGCCAGAGCTCCTGTCCACAGGGCTTTCCCACATTTTTTATTGCATATAAGATTCTCCTCATACTTATATCACATCAACATCAATTTCATTGGTGAATTTTTGCATATTTGCCCGCATGTTCTGGGGAACATAGGGTTATCATTTTGCCGAATATGGTCTCAAACGATTGGGTTCGACTGCCTGATGAATCATTCGAGGTCAAAATAGACTATGTTCAACCGGCCGGACTTGAGAACGGGAAGAGATAGGGACTTGAAATATTCAGGGTAGGTGGCGCGTTCCAATACGACGGACAAGGTCGTTAATGGGCATAATCGGCCCAATGGTTTCAGAGTAAGCATTTTGTTTTCCCATAAATACAGATCCGATCGAATTGAACTTGGTGAGCAGTTGTAAAATACAGATTTACAGACGTTTATGAAATTTTGTGACAGTCGTATCACTAGAAATTAAAAAAAATATTATTGAAAATATTATTTATGTCACGATAACCTGAGAACGGAAAGAAATAGCGACTTGCGATTTTTGGGGTAGATTGTTTATCTGAATGCGACATGTGAGTTTGTTAATAGGCATAATCGGCCAAACGGTTCTGGAGTTATATCCATCTGAAATTTGGTTGTTATTTCCTCAATAATATGAACATAAAGACCTGTGTGAAATTTTGTGAGAACCATAGCACTAGAAAATTTCAAAAATATTATTTATCTTACTATAACTTGAGAACGGAAAGAGATAGCGACTTGCAATTTTCAGAGTAGTTTCACTCAAAAAAATATCGTTCGTAAAAACAATGAATGGCATACATTGACAGCCATTTCGCCGAGATTACGGAATTTTCGTTTAGGCAGCGATTGTTTTCCTACAATATATTCGTTGATCTATGGTTGATTTCGTTTATACAATTAAATATTGTGCGTTATGTTCATGGTGCTCGTTTCGTAAGCATGATGAAAAAGTCGTTCTGAGAACTAAAAAAATCGTTGTCTCGAAGAACTTCATCGTTGTTATAATGTTCAAACTCAAAGTAATAGATTCACTTGGGTAATGAACAAATTCGTTGATTAATGTTCTTAACGTTATCATGACGTTTAAGTCTTTCATAGTCGAATGAAACTATTTCATATCACATCAAGCAGTTTCGTATATATAATGTATCATTGATAAATCAATGAAGCGTTTTTCCTCAGGCAATAGAGATTCCTTAATGAATTAATATGAAATATATGCTAACCCATCTGCCTTGTTGGGAAAATTGTTATTTTCCAACTCATGATTCATAAATTGAAATGGGTTTTTGCTATAATATCTTTTCTTTTTTAATTTTCTATGTTTAATTCGATTTTGTTTTAAACTTTCAGTTTGCTCTGTCTAATCCCATTCAAATTCATTTAAACATTTACAATGTCAATCTATCGAACGCCTATTTTGTTAGTACTTATAATATACCCCAATAATGACTAAATCCAATTGGTTTATTAAGAAGAATTTTTGGAATTTCAATTAGAATTGTTACTGATCATTATGGAGTAGCCAATTCCACGATACATATGCCATGTACTACTTCTATTAATACTTTAATGCTACCTATAGGAAACCATGGGAGGTACATGATATTTTTTTGATTTATAAGAACTAATATCTCTCATTTATAATTTCAATACAAGCATGTTATTATATGCAAGTATTCATGATATATGTAAATACTATACTATTTTACTATACTCCACGAGACCGACTCAATTCATTGATGAGGTTGTTTGGGATATTTGAAGTAATTTCATGTACCTGATGATATTCTGATAATATCTGTTCTGTAATTATTGTTTTCTCCAAGAGTGGAAACACGGAAAGATGATTGTATGGGCCGATAGAATCGTATTAGGCACATAAAACCTTATACTGAAATTTGACCATGATTTCTCAACCTACTTTAAAACTAAAACAAAAACATCAATTTGAAAAGAAAAAATCAAGTGAAAAAAGTGTGAAATCTAATGTCCCTTAAACTAAAAACTTCTGTTGTTTACTTCACAGAATATTATTTCTATTTTTCTGGCCAAAATTATACGAATATAATGATATAATATCGCACTATCTATGTATAATATCGTTCTAACAATGAAGTAATACTTTCAGACTGTGAATTTCATCGTTGTTCAAACGAAAAGTCTATGTAATCAATTCATTGCTGTGATGAACAAATTGATCAGTTAGTGTAATGAGCTCGTTATAATAACGAAGTTTTTTTCGTCACTTAATGTTAACATTCGTTTATAATATGAATCTACAAATTTTTTCGCAAGACCAACGTACATATTCTTGAAATAAGCAAGCTTCTTTTGGGATAAGCTTTTCCACTCGCCATTTAAACAGTGTCATGTGGATGGTTAAGTGTGCAGAGATTTATTCAAATGAATGATGTATATGAAAATAAAAGGTAATACTTCAATATTTATTCATTTATTGTTATCAATGATGCTTTAACTTCCGGATTATTGACCGGGAGATAATGATCTTCATTTCTCCGATTCCATACAGCATGCCTTTTTCAGAATGTATAGTGCAGCCTGATGAGACAAGAGGGATATAACATTTTTCTCGACCTGTCCATGCATTTACATCATACAAATAACCGGATTTTCATTTGTGATATTTTTTTTTGATGACACAGAAGAATTACTTTTTTGTTTCAGATGATAAACATTGTAAATTATTTCAATGTTCTGCACAGGCAGCGTGTATGCCATTTTGGATTCCAAATTGAAGAGATGTTTATAAAATAGTTGTAGTAGTAGTAGTATCTTTATTGAAACTTTTCCAAATGGCATTCGACTAAAGTTTTCCAGGCTATAAGATACATATACAACACCTCATGCAGTTTGTAATCACGGAAATATTGCAATATTTGTTGCAAATTCATAACAATTTTTTCCTATGTTTAAAACAAGCAGCTTACAAGCCATTTCCATTTCAACTTAAAATTATCTTTATCAAGTATTTTATCACAACTCAGAAATTTGGTAAGATTCGCTCTCATTCGAATTGCATGGTCACATACTCGTGATTGTTACGTTGTAGGAATTCAACAAATGAAAGTTATGGTGGAAGTAGATGCAAAAGCGTATTTGCATTCAATAAAATTCGAGAGCCTACCAGTTGACATTTTTGAGAACACTTGGAAAGCCTGTTGTCACTAGAGGCTTCAGGATATGAGAACTCAGATTCTACTGAGAAGATACTCGAAAATTGGAGTACCTACCTATTTACAGAACTCCAACTGGATTCAAACTGTAAGACCTCCGAGATCTCTATTGCTAACAAGAATATGTATTAAAATTATTTATTTTAGATTGAAATGTATTATCGAGTACTAACTACAGCAGCACCGAACTCAGATCCACATGCACTACTGACTTCCGTTGCGCCGACCCTGAACTAATTTTTTTCTGAGGCCAATGTAAAGAAAATAGGAATAAGAAAAATATTGCCTCAATGGAAATAATACAACCAGTAAGTATGTGTGCCTGTTTAACCGAGTTTGGGAAAATTGATTTACAACACTAATTAATTAGTTGTTATTTTTGAATTGGAATAAATTAACTAATCATTACAATTGATTGGAATTAAAATTGTTTACAATTGATTGTAGTCAGAGTTTATTGAATTTAAAATTAAATTCAATTGATATTACAATTGAAACTATTTGAAATGAACATGTACCTAATATGAACTGAATTAAACTGCATTGACATGATATATTTGCATTCATATGACAAATATCAATTTTCTATTTTGAATTTATTAATAAAATTTTGTTGCAATAATTGAAAACATTTTCAGTTCAATGAACAGGGATTACAATCAATTGTAATTTAAATCAATTGTACTTTATTTCGGTGCAATTTGAATTAATGGCAACCAAAATACATTGCAATTAAAATAAATTGTGTCAAAAATTGGGAATTACTCTTGGATTACTTACACTTAAATTCATTTCCAATCAAAAGTTGCAACTTTCTACTCTATTGTATTAGTTGTTGGGATTAATGCCCAATTTTGCTGTCCAACTGCCTTTATTGCCATTTATTCTTTATTAAACGCCTATCACGTTATATGTTAGTAAGTGCTGATATTTTATTTCAGGTGCGCAAGATGCAATTTTGTTATGGAGTCTGCATGATTATCTGGATTCGATTGAAAAAACCATCATTCAAAAACAAAGCATGTGAAAAACCACTAAGGACTCACAGGACACTTTTAATTTATAGTAAGATCATTCGATGAAATTTTCGATTTTATTTTGTTTACGAATTCAAGCGTTTATGAACCCGATCTTAATTTGTTTTCTAGTTTAAGCATTTATGCACTCCTTTTTATTTTGATTTCCTGTTTGAACTTGTTCCTGAACTTCATCAATGTTTAGTTTGGGCCATTGGGAGAATTTACTTATTTTTGTTCCTAAATTTATTCAGAGTTAAGGTTTAAGAATGTTGACTTAGTTTGATTTTATTTCATGAGCATCTAATATATTTGTTGTTATTTTGTATTCCAGTATTAATTTGTTCCTTAACCTTTATTAATAAAATATTTTTTTTTAAAGAATAACTAATTTTCTATTTCCCAACATGTCAAGGTTAAATATTTATTTATACCTTTAAGTCAATTCTGATTATTTTTTTCCATCAAATGAAGTTAACCTGGAACAATCCTTGTCCACAACTTTTGTGAGAACCGACTTTATGAGGACGAAAGGGAACACAAATTTATTATATCTGCCTCTGCAGTATTTCAATTGAAATGAACGAACATTGTGAAAACTGGAAAATGAATACATTTCTTCAATTAAAAATTAATGAATCATTCAAGAATATTTATCAATAGATAAATATCTAACTACAGAGTAATAATTTCAGTGAATCTTTCTGAAAGTTTTATTTTCAAAGGAAGAATTTTGGGCTTTGAGAATGGAATCTCTATTATAAACAGATACATTGCTAATCAAATATATCTATCACCTAATTTAATTGTTTTAAAAAGAAATTTCAACATTTATCTGTAAATAAATTTATAACTTTTATAAATTTATTTATTTTTAATTACTTATTGAAATCTCCTTTTCACATAATTAAACTAGATAATAGATTTTTTTTTGACTAGAGATTCGTCTGTTTATAATTATTGAGATTCCATTGTCAAACAACGAAATCTTTTTTTGAAACCATAAACTTTTTTGGCGAGCAGTGTATTTTTTCGTTGAGCAAAGAATCAAGCACGCTGGAGCAACGAAAGGTATTCGTTGAAAAAACGAATTCGATTCTTCATAGCAACTAATTTCTTTCTCTAATCCAATGAAATTATTTCGGTGACAACGACATTCTGTTATTGTAGTAATGAATATTTTTCGCTGAAGCAACGATTTTCTTTCGTGAGTGCAATATAAGTTATTCGTTGGGGCCATACATTCATTTCGTTGAAGCACCGTAAGTACTTCGCTGAAACGATTAATTCTTTTCGTGAGAGCAATAATTTTTTTCCGTTAAATCAATGATCCATTCTGGTTGAAACAACGAAAGATTACTTTGACTTAATGGATTATTGTCATAATGATAAAGTCTATTTTACATAGTATTGATTCGTTTGCCCGACGAATTTTTCATGATTTAACGAAATCATTGATAGTCTCATGAAACCATGTTCATTCAACCAACGAACCCCATCTTTGGCGCAGAATTAACGGAAGAATTCATTAGTACAATGAATACTTTGGTCAAATACACGCTAATATTTTTTTGAGTGTTATACTCATCTCAAATGTTGTTATTTTCTCTATAACTGAAAATATACAATTCTGATCAAATTAAAACTGGGTGATTACTTGTAGAATGCCCCGCTAATTCTCGCGGAATTTCGAATCCTGGGTTGTGTTCGAAAATTAACTCCACGGAGTAGAGTCGAGTTTTTGAAGGTTTGACAGATTTACTCTGACACTGACATTGACACTGACAGTGACAGAAGGTGCCAATATCGGAAAATAGGTTATGTTTGGTGTAAGAAAGAACCTATTATTATTGTTTTCTTCACACATATGTAACTCTAATCATAAATATATATTGTGAGCAGTATTAAAACTATTAAATTACCTCACAGAACATTCATAGAAAAGCGAGACCAAGATACTAGATTTTCCGTCCCATGAGAAATGTCAATTTTGACAGGAGTAAAATGAACTAAGAGTAGAATTGTATATTATTATACTGATCCTCCTAGGTCTTCCCGAAGGAGACCCCTCATAAGCTACGGAGTTAATATTCGAACACAACCCTGGATTTACTTGAGGCCTAAGGTTTTTTGTATTTCAATTCCAATAGAATACATATATCAGAATTGAAAATTCTGTGATCGTAAACGATCATCTCGATACTGTAGTCTGTCATTAAAATGGTATGAAATCTATTCATATATTATAAAAACTGAGAAAACTGTACATATCGATGATAAATTCGATTGAGTGTCCAATAGAGGTGAGTAGACATTAGAATATGTGCGCAAATGCTCCTGACATCACGTCAGTGCTTGAACCATTTTTTTTATTGCATACATTTTATGCATATTTATAAATGATGTTTACTAATAATAATTAGCGGTTTCTTACATGCTAGTATGCGGCCAAGATCATCGGAAATAATTTCATTTTTTGGTTAGATCGACGAGATTGTCTGAGTAAAATACTCAAACTAGTTCAACACACAAAAATGTTCGTCAATGAGGATCTATGATTTACTTCCCCCACATTCCCTACAAAGCCACATTTCTTTCTCCATACCTCAAGATTGTCTTTCAAGTATGCGCCCGTACATATCACTTTTCACTTCCAGAACTCCGGACCCATTTTATGGAGTAATTAATTCTAGTTGTAACTCGAGCATCCTCGATGAATGTGTGTGGTAATAAACACCATTTAGGCGTATCTACGTCCCATCTCAACTGCAGCAAGAAGGTTAAGTGTATCCGGATGTTTCCAATCGTGCCACTTTACCACGAAGATATTCATTCTCTTGTGAATAGTGAACGTTTGTGGATGATAAGTATAGTTTATGGCGTGAAGAATGAAGGGCTCTATGCCGGTGTATCAATTGCGGGTTAACCCAAGGTTGCGAGTGACCCAAGGGTGACGCGTTCATGAAAATACCCAATTAACACACGAAAGGTAATTTTGCTGCTGCAGCCAAATTTAGGCTGCATTTTTGGCGCTTTTGTTCCTCGGAACAGAGTGCTTATCAATTTGCTTATCAATATAATTTGTCAAAGCTGCAGAAATTTATTGCAAGCTACTTCCTGCAATGAATGCTATGCAGCCAACAACATTATTTAATTGCAGCTGCAAGATTTTCGAAAGAATATGCAGCCAAATGTGAGAACAATAATTAGCAATACAAAATAGAGGTTGCTATACGGGTCAATATACAAAAGTTGGGTAACTTTCACGGATATTTTGTTTACGATATTTTTTAAATGAAATGTCTACAAATTAGGGTTCACAAGATAGGTAATCTAATCAGTAAATTGCTCGTGTTCGGGCCAGTCACTTTTTTAAGTAGATTCTGAGAAATTTCGATTTTTCTGAATTCGACTGGCAGGGGATTGACGAGGGTGACATAGTACTGACAAATCGCACTACTTCATTAGACACGACATTTATGTGGATTTACAAGAAATCTAATAGAATCCAATCATGACACATATTTTGAGTCTTAATTCACTTAAATAAAAATTGAAAAACTATTAATATGTTCTTCTATAAGGAAGAACTATCTTCACCTTAAAACCAGCTTTTTTACATTTTTAATAACGTTATATTCGACTTTTTCAGCCTTATAACGAAGTAAACTATGTCAGTCTTCAAAACAGCCTTCTAACATTTTTAATATAGTCACCGTGCTTAACAAATATTAGTTTTATTGAGCATAGTAACACTAAATCGAAGTTAATTGATAAGTATATCAGTTTACTTTTTCTAAGAAATCGACAAGTCAAGAAATAAAGATCTTTGTTTTAAAAAAAAATAAAATTAATTCTTCAAACTACTACAATAATTACTTTTCGAAAATATTAGCCTATTCATTATATTGGTAAAAAATTATCTTTTGTAATATTTGTTAAGTTAGTTTTACACGGCGAAGAAATTCATGAATTTATGCATGAAGTGTGTCGTTTTACACGCGCGAATAAATTCATGAAGTTAAATGTCAAATAACAGAAATACCAAAAATAACCTTCTAACCTAGCAAATATCCAGACGACAACAAAAGCAGCTGTGGCTCGATTCTGAACTTGACTTGTTTTCTACCTCAAAACATAACTAGAACTTTCAAACAACAACCTCAACGACCACCAGTTTATGTTTTACAGCTTTCCTGATAATTTATGGTATGAAACAGATGTTGGTACCCCTGACTTCACGCGAAACTTGTTGATAAAATAGAACAAGTCTAATTTTATGAAGTTCTTCATGAAGTTTCACGTGAAGAAACTTCACGTCAAGTTTATGTTTTACACGGAGAATTTTTTCATGAAGTAGCTTCGTGAAGAAATTCATTAATTTCTTCGCCGTGTAAAACTAACTTTACACGTAATTTTAGTATTACTTTATCCATAGGAACATAATTGGTCGCATTCAGCGGACGAAACAGTTGCGCAACCGTTACCAAAACGTTCGGTGGCACATGCCCTACGAAGTCAACACGTTGTGGAGCGGAGGCTATTTTATGGAGCACATTTGATTTGCGCTTTAGACCAGGGTCGAAGCCTTTAAAAATGGTAAAAAGTGAACAAAAATTATAGTATAATAAAACCTATCGGAAAAGGAAGAGAATATAACAAAAATGATAGCAAAAATAATTTACGGGCGATCTAAGTTCGGGAAGGGCAAGGTGGTGTGTTTTTAAGGGTAAAAACGGTTTATCTCGATTTCCGGCAAAAATACGAGTCCTATGGAAAAAAGTTAAATGACAAAGTTGTAGGAAATAAAAAGATCTACAACTTTTGTATTTACACTTTTTTCACATAACCTCAAAATTTATGTGAAAAGTTCAAATAACCACGTTTTTGCTTTTTAATTTTTATCTCTTACAAAAAAATATTTTTTTTTTACCAAATTTGTTAAAAAGTTACCTCTTCATGTTCCAAATACACTGTAATTTTTTGGATTTAAAATATTTTTTTTTCACCTTAATTCGACTTAATATCGAAAAAGCACCCAAATTTTCAATCAATAATTCTCTCGTCAAAACATCTGCTTTTTTAAAAAAGTAGGTGGACTTTTTGTTCATTGGAGTCTCTACTTTCTGATGGTGTAAAAAAAATATACATTACTATGGTAAATTATCTCGGAAAATGCTAGGTTAATGAAGTTAATATTTAATAAGATATCCACATTATTTTGAGATAGTTGTAGAATCTTCTCTAAATTATATGTGTAGATGCCTATTTATTGGTCTTTTAAGATAACTTGTATACCTGAGTGACCTATGGATAATTTAAGCCCATCAAACGGTATTTCATAGAGAAGTGAGGAAGGGGCTATGAGGGTTTGGGCCTTACTGCCTGTTACTTTGTAGTATTTTCTGAGAGAATTTACCAAGGTAATGTATATTTTTTTTACACCATCAGAAAGTAGAGATTTCAATGAACAAAAAGCCCACCTACTTTTTTAAAAAAGCAGATATTTTAACGTGAGAATTTGTAATTGAAAATTTGGATTCTTTTTCTATATTAAGTCAAATTAAGGTGAAAAAAAAAAATTTTAAATCCAAAAAATTACAGTGTACCTATTTGGAACATGAAAAGGTAAGTTTTTACCAAATTTGGTGGAAAATTTTTTTTTTTTGTAAAAGATAAAAATTCTACTATAATTTTATTCGGTTTCGAGAATTATCGACCATGGTCTATAGGTAGCGGTAGCGTAAAGTGGCCGAGTGCTTCGTCCGCTGAATGCGGCCATTGTCACTTTCTCTGTCTTTCGCTTCTCTTTTTTGCCTTTTTTGCTATGTATCTTCGTTAATAATAGGTCTCATTTCTACACCAACTAATTGTTGTTCTTCATTGTCAGTAGTTGGAGGAGTATTCTGGTGTACAAAATTATGAGTAGTTCGTTTCAATATCTGTTTTTTTTTGCCTGTACTTTGTTGAATATTGTTTCCAATTTTTTTCTTGTTCATCGTTGCAGTGTTATTTCCGCAACCTCCGTTTCTCTTTGTATTAGTAATAATAATAGGGTCGCTTTTGATTATAGCCAAGCTAACCTTTCCGGCTTCTCTTTTTTTTTCCCAGTATATCTTCTCTCTCCTTGGACCTATTTTGTTTTTTTTAGGAGGTGGCATAGTATTTTAAAGTGAAATAGGTGAAAAAAATGCTTGAACACACGCTGAATGTAAGTACTCTGGAAACACGTCAGTTCTCTGGCGCCATATCAGACAAAGGACTGACGCCAACGGACTGATGTAAAAGGCATGAATTTGAGATTATCATTAGAACCAACGTTTATTTGGATATTTTCGAATATCAACAAGCTACATTTTGAAAATCAAAGCTAACTATATACAGGGTGAGTCTTTGAGTTGTGCATTAATTTTAACCAGATATTGCTCTCATCAAATAAAATACTTTTTTTATTTACCATTTTTCCAGATTCGGCTCAGGTAAAAAGTTATAAGCGTTTAAAGACTTTACAATGGGCTGATACTCCCCTGAATATTCTTTGTACGTTGAGCACAGATTACTCATAATGTAACTCGTATTGTATATTGACCAAATCTGTATCATCTGATGCTTGAAATTCACTGAATTTGTTTGAGAAAACTCATTTACTCACTCAATTACTATGATTTGGCCCTTCATGCAACATTTCCAGCAAAAAATTTCTTCAATTCTTGAATATTAAAACAGTGAACTTCAACTTGATGCCTATTCTATCCATTCGATACTTCATTACCCAATTGTTTCCACTATACTATAATAATATACACAATTTTATGATCTTCTATTGAGAAAAATCCTGAAATATCCTAACAATCTTCAATAATATTTGGAAATTAATTCACTCATATTGTTCCAATCCAATTCCTATCCAACCCATAGACAAGGGATATATCCTCCATATAAACACAGATTAATCTGTGATATAAATCACAGAACACTAATAATCTATGATCGAACTCCATAGCAATGATCTAATAATAAGGAGAAGAAGAGCTTAGACAGAGAGTGGCATTGACTCCAACATAAGAGTGAGATGCAATGATAGAAATCAGCTGATGTAGGGCAAATCATTGTGTTTTGCAATGCTACAACTAGATTATCATATTTGATTCGTTTTTTCCATGTTCATTAAATTGTTTTTGACTTCTTTAAAGTTTTATAAAGATTAATAGATTATATCTAACAATGGAGATGGCCTATTTGGCGTCCGGTTGTACGAATATTATAAAAATAAATCATTGAATTTCAAAGGTGAGCTATCTGAATCTTAGGAAATAATAATTTATACACATTCTAAAATGTGAGAGATGTAAGTAGGTATTTGTAATGAAATCGGATTACTAAGAGCTGATATTAATTCTGCATAATCGATCATATTTTTATTTGAGTAGATATAGGTACATCCTGATTTGAATATAAATTTCACATACCTACATATTATTCTTAAGTAAAATATTTGATTGCTTTCAAAGGATTGTTCAAAATAGTAAGTCTTTATGCTTTGAATTATTTTTTTGTCCAAAAGAGAATCAAGAACTTGCGAACAAAAGTTATTATACATGTTTATTAATAGCACTCAATCCTTTGACACCTATTAAATGTTTTATGAAATGTTCAATCAAAATAATAATCTATATGAACGATGGCATTGTGGCTTTCAGTTTTGATCAGAGATATGGAGGTATCATATCTCTGGTTTTGATTGAGGGTTCCTTATCCAGGGGCGGATTTAAAATGTAGTGAAATTTCTGGATTTTTCATCAGACTTTATATCAGTCAAAGTAGAATATCTTTAGAACTGTACGTTTTAGGAGAAATGATGAAGAATACTTTATTTTTCTAAAATGATTGAAGATTCTTATAATAACTTAAGCTAAACTTAATCTGCTTTCTTTATGCTAATTCCTCATCGTTATTTGAATTCGCGAGTCTAGAACTAGGAAACGAGTGGAAGTAGGAAAAACATTGTTAATTGGAAATTATGTATCATAGTTATAGAAAACTTCACCCCAAAAGTCATTCCATTCGGAATATCCATGTCAAAGATAGAAAAGAAAAACTGTTTTTTTTTCGGAATTTCAACAGCCTGTATCTCTTTACCAGAGCCGAATAAGGAAAAATGGTAAATGAAAAAAGTGTTTTATTTGACGAGAGGAATCTTGGGTTAAAATCAATGCACAACTTAAAGACTCACCCTGTATACATTAAAATATAACACAGGTTTACAAACAAATAACGACTCGCCATAGGACTGAACTTTTGTCTGGATCGGCACTTGTTTACATGACAAAAAAAACGCTAGCACTGGCACAGTAATGGCGGCCGTAAAATGGCGCTGTCCGCAGCTATAACCTTACTACCAACGTTTAGATTTAACAAAGATTTGAAACCGAGTCGATAATATTTAGCGGAACACACAGCGGACTGACGAATAAAACTGAACACAAAGTTTTTTATTATTTTTACAACAATGGTAAGAATATTATATTATATAAGTTGTGATTTACATAGTCAACTACGTCCTAGATTGTCGTGAAACAGTAAGTTTGCTCAAATTGAAGATAATATTCAATACACAGTCACTTGATTGCTCATTTTTGAGATTGTGACATGCCAAAGTACTGTCGTTTTGAGAATATATTGCGAAAATTTACAAACTTGTATTTAAAAATGGGTTCAAGCCCTGTGGACAGGAGCTTTCTGGCGCTCTTGTTCAAACAGACAAATTATATCTCCGAAAGTATTGGTTTCTCAGAGTTGTATCAATGTATCAATGTATTCATATGATAGAACTGCATCATAAAGGAAATTCAATTCAAATAATAGTTTATTTATCAAGATTAAATGAGCAATCATGAGAATGAGAACTGCACCATGGAAGAAATCAAATTAAATCTGGCCAATTTTGCCCAATAACGAAGTTGTCCGAGATATTCATCTCCCTAACCTACTCTGAAAATTTCAACTACTTAGCTCATTCCGTTCGAGAGTTATTATAGAAAAACTTTTTTTTAATTTTCAAAAATTTTTTTTGACATTTTGCGGTAATCTGGTCAATACAAAACTTCACATGCGTATAAAGGTCATGATTCTACAATTTGATGCTGAATTTCAGATAGATCGAGTGATCGGTTTCGGAAATATTCATAAAAAATATTTTTACTAACATCGGCCATAACTCCGAAACCGCTTGATGGATTTCGCCCATTAACGAGCTCGTACGAGATAGTAACGCTCCAAACTCACCTTGCAAATTTCAATCCGCTAACTCCTTTCGTTCGAGAGTTATCGTGCCTACGGCCGGCCGGACAGAATCGATTTCGACCTCGGATTCTTGATCAGTGAGTCGAACCAAATCGTTTGAGACCATTTTCAGCCAAAATTTCCAAAATTACAGACACTTGGGCAAATTGATAAGCACTCTGTTCCGAGGAACTAGAGCGCCAAAAAAAACAAGTTTCGTATGACAATTGCCCAAAACAGGTTTAAAGTACCTACAAATAGTAGATATTCCATAAAACATGTATGAAAGAAAAGAAGTAATAATGAAAAATTACCTTGTAATCAATCAAAAATTTCCTGATCTACGTTCACCAAATTTTCTCCTCTCTCGAACTACAGAATTATGCTTTCAATATTTAAGTAATATTTTCAAACATTTTTGGGTGAGGTCCCCGTTGCATCGCTAAAATACGAGTATTTCAACCCCAATATTTTTTAAGTTATAATATTCCCTTCCGTCAGTCCCGTCATAAATTGAGAGAACTGAGCATTCTATGTCTATGGATGAAAAGCAGTCTCCCTACTCTCAGATCTCTTACTTCATGTTCCGTTCCGAAAAACTAATTTCGGAGCAAACAACTGAGATTTTTCTAACTTCGCTCAGAATAATCGATTGATTAGATAATGTCATGTCTCAGGAAAATAAGTTGACGTTATGACAATTCATACATAGAATAATTATATCATTCTGTGACGACGTAGAAATACGATTTATTATTGAAATTTTGAAAAATCATATATCCGAAAGTATTAGCTTGTTAGAGTTAAAAATTATATCATTGGATTCTTATGGTAAAACTGCTTATTGAAAAAAATTCAATTTGGAATTTGTTTTGTAAAAAAAATAATTTTTTTTGTTACTCCGAAACCATCTGTCCGATTTTGCCCAATAACGAACTTAGCCGAGATATTTATCTCCCAAACCAACTATGAAAATTTCAACTGTCTAGTTCATTCCGTTCGAGAGTTATCGTGCCTACGAATTTCGACCACGGATTCTTGATCAGTGAGTCGAACCAAATCGTTTAAGACCATTTTCATCGAAAAATTCGAAAATTACAGACATTTGGGCAAATTGATAAGCACTCAGTTCCGAGGAACTAGAGCGCCAATGAGTAGCTAAAATTGGGTGACCGAATAAAATAAAGGGCATTTAATTGTTTCAAAATAAAATTAAAAATATATACAAAACATAGCAACACATCATTCCATTATCTAGTGACATTGAGTTACCCAATTTTTGTATAATCACCCATATGTTGCAATTATTTTCATAGAATTAGTGCTCCACCAAAATGGAAAAGTCGACTAATTTAGAGGAGTCTTCGAGATGCAGGAATGTGAAAAATGTAGAGTTGTCGATGTTGATAGAAATTATGATGATATTGATGAATATCTACGAAACTCTGATGTAGTAGGCTTGGATTGAGGGTCTTTTCTGAACTACTAAACTTGTCTTCCCGGTGGCCAGAATAGCAATCCATTTCTTTCCCAATGTTCGGGCATGGAAGACAATAACCACGTATCGGCAGCTATATTGCTGCAAATTATTCGTGTAATACGTATATGCACATACAGTGTGGAGAAGCCAAATGAAATAAATGCATTATCCTGGTTACTGTACAGGGTACTTCACTTATCTTGGTAATTCCAATTTTCTCGGAAACGACCGAATATTCTTTCATTGTGTGAACGGCGTTTTGTACAAGTCAATGTTGACTTGAGATGCGCGTAAAATTTGGCGTAAAAAATAAAGATGACTGGCGTCGCGGCGCCGTCTATTTTTTTCCCAGGAACATACCTTTTTTATTATACCATTCGAAAGAGAATTTTGTAGTGCCACGATCCTCAAGAATTTGCGTTTTGGCTTTCTACAACTAAGAACCATGTATGAATTGGATTGGATTTGTATTTTTTGAGTTATTCAGAAAATAAGAACAAAATTTCAGATGAGCATAACTCCAAAATGTTCGGCCGATTATGCCAATTAACGGAATTAAAATTGCAAGTCGCTTTATCTTTCCGTTCTCAAGTTATCCTGAGATACATAAAATATTTCAATGATTTTTTTTAAATGTTCGGGTGATACGATCCTAAATAATTTCACATACGTCTTTGTGTCAGTATTCTACTTGTGGATACATTATTTTTGGGCAACTTACCTGTATGTTTTCAATTCAAATCAAAAAATAAATAAAAATTAAAATAAATACAATCGTTTGGGATCATTTTTGGCTCAATATTAGAAAATTACGGACTCTCGAACGAAATTATAGCGATCAGCAAAAATACAGACATATGGGCAAGATATCCTGGTACGAGCACGTAAAAAATGAAGATCAATTAATTATTCGCCTAGGCCACATACGGAACCCATCCATGCGTGAAAACGCCTCGTAACTCTAACGCGATTCGTTTCACAGTTTCAGAGTTGCGCTCAACATGATATGGTTCATTTTTCGTCCTACGCAGCATGCCGTTACAATTTTTATTATATGCAAATTATCGCCTTTTATCTCTATTTTCAGACCGTGCGAGCTGCCCTCAATCCTACCAACCTGCTGCAAGCGAAATTACTAAGGCATGTTCCGAATTGTAACTCGCATTCCCTTCTAGATTCCTCGCGATCGAGGAAGTACCGTTGAAGAGGAGCCTATATTAGTTGGTGCTGACCAAGAGATGGAAGACCGTGGTGCTGGGTGTCCTGGGTACAATAACCTTGCAAATACCGCGGGAGGTCGTATGTGTACTACCCAACTCCTCAATGAATTTTCACCGCTACAGGGAGAAAGTTGAAGTATTTGAAGAATTTCATGAAGACGATACCTGGTGCTGCTGTGTCATTTATACAGGGTCTTTGTAAATGATTGTAACATCGCAGTTGGTTTTGAATTTGTATTTGCCACTGCTCACTTCTTGTATTCTGTTTATATCATAGAATTTCTAAACTGACACCCAAAATTGAATTATTCTCCATTCTAAAGATTCTTTTTAAAATTCGTGAACATTCAGTTTTCAAATTATTCAAATCTGCAATGACTTATGATCAAGAACAAAACACATTTATTGTGATGTCTGTCCTATTACCGCAATGGTACATTAATAAATGGTCAATGGATTTACCCTGTAGAGGCATTTAAAAAAGAATATCTGGGGAAATATCCTGATGTTTAGGTTCTAGAATCTTCTCTGAAAACCATTATCAGAGGTGTTATAATCAAATTCGTGCAGACTGGAAACGTTAAAAATTGGTTCAAGCCCTGTGGACAGGAGCTTTCTGGCGCTCTTGTTCAAACAGACAAATTATATATCCGAAAGTATTGGTTTCTCAGAGTTGAGAATTATATCGATGTATTCTTATGATAGAACTGCATCATCAAGGAAATTCAATTCACATAATAGTTTATTCATCAAGATTGAATGAGTAATCTGAGGATAAGAACTGCACCATGGAAGAAATCAAATTAAAATAGCTGAAATGAATTTGAATCTCTCTTATAGAACAGGATGACATATACGAGTATGAACGCAGATCATATAATAGATCATAGATAGAATAATTATAGCATTCTGTGAAAACATAGAAGTACGATTCATTATTGAAATTTCGAAAAATCATATCTCCGAAAGTATTAGCTTGTTAGAGTTGAAAATGATATCAATGGATTCTTATGGTGAAACTGCATCTTAAAAAAATGTTACTTAAAAAAAAATTTCGTTACTCCGAAACCATCTGGCCTATTTTGCCCAATAGCGAACTTAATCGAGATATTTATCTCCCTAACCTACTCTGAAAATTTCAAATGCCTAGCTCATTCCGTTCGAGAGTTATTGTAGAAACAAAATTTAAAAATTTTAAAATTTTTTTTTTACACTTTACGGTAACCCGATCAATACAAAACTCCACATGCGTCTGAAGGTCATGATTCTACAATTTGATGCTAAATTTCAGATAGATCGAGTCATCGGTCTCGGAAAGATTCATAAAAAATGTTTTTACTAAAAACGGCCATAACTCCGAAACCGCTTGAAGGATTTCGCCCGTTAACGAACTCGTCCGAGATATTTACGCTCCAAACCTACCCTGCAAATTTCAATCCTCTAACTCCTTTCGTTCGAGAGTTATCGTGTTAACGGACGGCGGACCGGCCGGACAGAATCGATTTCGACCACGGATTATTGATCAGTGAGTCGAACCAAATCGTTTGATACCATTTTCAGCCAAAAATTCGAAAATTACAGACATTTGGGCAAATTGATAAGCACTCTGTTCCGAGGAGCAAGAGCGCCGAAAAGGGAAAACCGACAAGAAGACCTCAAGTTTCTTAAGAAGATGTTGAAGAACTGAGAACACGAGTTGAACAAAATCCACAAACGTCCCTGAATTAATAATCTTCACAGTTTGGTGTCCCCTTGAGTACTTACCACAAAGTATTAAAAAAAATTTGTACCCTTACAAAATAATTATGGTAGGTACAGCAACTTCTACCAATAGATATTCCACGTCGCCTAGAATACTGCTATTGATTAATAAATAATCTCAAAGTCGACAGATTATTGGACTTAATTTTTTTTTAATGATGAGGCTTGGTTTCACTTGTCAGGTTATGTGAATTCTCGAAACTATACAGATTTTGCACATTTGAGAATCCCCACAGTTGAAACTCCATTACATTCGCAAAAAGATGGTGTGTGGTTAGTAGTTTTTCTTCGTAGAATATATGGCCCAGTTTTCTTTCATGATACCATTAATGGTGAAAGGTACAAAAGAATAATGCTGGAGTCATTCATAAACCAACTAGATGACGAAGAAATACAATGGGGATATTTTCAACAAGATGGGGCAACTGCCCACTCTACTTCTGCAAATCTAAGCTATTTGCAGGAGTTCTATGACAACCGTATAATAAGTCGATGACTCCAGCCTTCCTTCCCAACACGCTCTCCAGACTTGAGCATCTTAGCATATATGAAAGATGATGTTTTCAAAAGACACTCCGATTATATTGAGGACGTCCAATCATCAATAACATTGTGTTACCAAAATATTGGACCACAGATGTTAAAAGATATATTTGACAACAAACGAAAAAGAAATTTATAAATGCTTTGAGAATAATGGAACTCATTTTGAACTTTTGATGTGAATTCATTGTTAGAATTCTCACAAATTGTCAAACTCTCAAACTCGGAGTTATCTTACAGTTATTCAATGTATTATACCCATTTGTGTTGATTTATTACCTGCATTCAAACATTAACATTAGTTCAACAGTAATGCATTCAGTTATCAGTACTTACATCTCAAAAATTCTAAAAAGGATTCCAAAAATTCTTCGATTCAAACATAAGGGAACAGATTATTCATATCTGTTAAATAGCTAATATGATATCTCTTGAAAATGACTTAGGAAAGTAGAATCCCAACTAATGAATAATAATAAACTCTCGATCCCACCGGCTTGATATTTTCTGAAACAAAAATTCTTAAAACGAAGTAAAATTCCAGTATATTTTAGCATTCGTCATTATTTCAATCGAATTACCCTACTCTGGTGATCACAAGGTTTGTTGTAAACCCAGAGAAGAAGTCAGGCTCAACAATTAAGCTATGTACCCAAAAAAAAACTTAAATCCAATAATTCATTGAGTTGAAAATTTCACATGAAATATTTCATAATGAAAATTTTTTGGTCCAAACTGGGACAAACAGGTTATATGCGTATATTATGAATTCTGTGGCTGGAATTGCAAATATGAGCAGAATGCATAAGAAGCGGCAAAACGAGAGGGTTACAGAACCAATTACGATGTCACAATCATTTATAAAGACCCTGTACTTGCAATAACGTGTCAAAATGCGATATTCCAGAATGCAGGCACCTATTGAACACGAGTGCTACTTTTGCTGTACCGACTGGGCCAAATTGAGCACTTTTGAAGGAGAAGTCTCATTTCTGCACTGGATAGACGAAAATTAATGACGGTGTCTGAGGGCGAATTTTTATGAGAAAATCTTTGGCGAAAACCACATGTCGACATCTATAATCCTTCCACAAATACCGAGTTTGTCAAAAATGTACATTTTCGAAATATTGCTGTAAAAAATTTCCCATTTCTGTAAGAATATTCTCGTAGCAACTTTTCAATGACTTCATTTAAATTTTCCGCAACCCGATATTTCACCAGATATAGGTATGAAAATTTTTTTTTGCCCAATTCAAACTATTAAAAAATAATTAGGAACAACACTACTAAATACAATAACAAAAATGGCAAGGAATAACGATTAAGAAAAATAAATATTTACTGCACTAACAACCTGCACAGATAATGAGAATTCTTAAAAAGTCAGGAACTTTTGTGCGCATGTTCTTTAGTCTATTCACGACTTTTCCTCAACGAAATACTGCATGAAGCTTCAAGCCTTCTTTTTTCAACCGAGTTCTATAGATTTTAATCCGATTAGATATTAATTTTTTTAAATATTGAAAAAATAAAATTCGGCTACGGGTACGGAATCTGACAAATAGTTTCTATAATTTTTGAAGAAACAACTTTTTTCCATATTCATATTTTACACTAGAACAATTAATTTTGGATTGCTTGTTCCATTCTTAACAAATAAGGTATCAAGTTATTTCTTGCTAAAGTTCACGGTTTTTGAGGGAAAAAATAATTTATCAACAGATAATACGCAGATTCGTAGAGGCTGGAATTATTTTCGACCTTAAATTTATCCATTAAGCGGATGTAAAGTTGACATTTTTATTGAGAACTGGTACAAATATTAAATAAATGTAACAAAACAAATAATTTTAAACTATTCATAAATTAAATACATATCATATTAAATGGGTAGAAGGTGTTGGAAACGATACGGAAAATTCCGTGGTAAAAGAGCCTTTACACGTTGAATGTGATGGATATAAAAGTTGCACAAACATCGTCATATGGTGAATTTGTAATTGCTGAGCAATTTTCCTAGTGAAAATGTACAGTTGCTCGTAGACAAGATTCAGTTCTGCTTCTTCTATTGCTGGAATTCGAATCTCGCGCTGGCGACCACAAAGATTTTTATTTATTTTATCAGTTTCTCGTAGTCGTTGGTGAATTCGTGTAAATAGAGTGTGATGTGGAGCCACAAGTTCAGGGAACATTTCTGCATATTTTCTGGATGCTTTTAGAGAAATACCACCAGAAAGACCGTAAACAAAGTGTATATCGGTCATTTAAGCGTTTGTGTACACCGTCATCTTAATGCTTATGTGAAAAATCTCAAAATGATTAAAAAATCAGATATAATTGTCTCTGAATCAAGGTTAATCAAAACTAGTAGGGTGTCATAACAAAATGAAATCCGCTTACTAGATAAATTTTAGTTCGGAAATAATTCCGGCCTCTACGACTCAAGCTATCGTGATAATAAATTATAATTTTTTTCTCAAAAACAGTGAATTTCAGCAAGAAATTACAAGGGACCTTATTTGTTAAGAATGGATCAAGCTATACAAAATTAATATTTTTCATTGTACGATATGAATATGGAAAAAAGTTTCTCAATGAAAATATATACGATTTACACTTATTTATTCAATATTGTCATAAATATTGAATAAATAAGTGTAAATCGTATATAATTTTTCATTGAGTTAATATGGATTTGCATCAAGTAAAAGCCACAAGCATTAAAAAAAAAGGTTCTTGCGAAACAAGGATTAGGGGTGGCTTTTTCTACACCTTTCAATCATAGAGGAACACCACCAAATTTTTTTTTAATATCATCACGCCCCCATAATATATCAGCTTGATATCATTCTTGTCAGTTTTTTTATTTTTAAGAAAAAAATTAAAAACTGCTTTTCGTGCGCCATTTTTAGGGGGTTGTAACTAAGCAGGGGGGGGCTCAAAAAAGAAAAGTTTATGGGAAAGACCCACCCTATTTTGTGACAAGGAATCACCTCCTAAATTTTTTCGCAAACTATTCATATACACCCTGTAAACTTTACTAGTTATATGCAAAAAAAAAGGTCGCTATACTCAATAATTTCACATGGAAAAAGCTCGGGAAAAAACCTAATAAACATAATATGTCCGCAAATACTTTGTTACATTTATGTAAATGGTGTACAATGTACCAAAAAACACATCTTGTTCATTGTTGTTTAGTGTAATTTGATAACCATAAAGAAGATACTAAATACTATAAGGTGCGGTAGATACTGACGCGATATCGCTTATGAGATATATCGCATGCATAATATCTAAAATTGTCGCGCCAGTGTGAACCTTTCTTATCGAATCCATTCAGATTACAAGTGTCTGCCTGCGCATGCCACGTAAGCGATATCTTATACGCGATATCTTATATGCGATATCGCGTCAGTATGAACCGCGCCTAACATATTTCAAAACAAACTGCAGAAATATTTTATCGAACAATTTTTTGGAAATAATGGTTATAGTACAATAATATTGATACAAGTAATTTTTGATGTATATGTACTTGCTGTGGGTATTTCTGGGCTTTCCCAGAAATATCGAACGATTCATGCCACCTACTCACCAAATTCCACCATCGGGACACTCACCTGAAACAAAATAAAATTCAATCAATATTTACTACATTAGACTGAAATGAGTCTCGAAAAAAACTCCAACAAGAACTTTAAACAAAGACTTAGAATTTTAGCAAGAATTATAGCTGAGAAAAATAGTGGAAGACAAGCACTCACGTGAAGTCAGGAGCTTTTGCTCAACTAATGTACAAGTTGTTATTCCTTAGTAACACTTTTTAAGATTTTCTACATAAGTATTCTGATTTGAGTTCTTCCTGGACTGATTACATTAGATTTGTTTCATAAATAAAACTGACTATTTCATTTACTCAATTTTTCAGAATGACTCCTGATAGTTTTCAAACACTTGTAGCCAGAATTCGACCGTCATATAAAGATATAATGCAAAGGGAATTTAGTTTCTTTCATGATGCAGTTCTATCATAATAATCCATTGATATCATTCCCAACTCTGAGGAACCAATACTTTCGGAGATATAATTTGTCAAAGTTTGAACAAGAGCGCCAAAGCTGCTACCCACAGGACCCTCCCACATTTTTTATACATTTAGTTTTCTCAATACTCTCTATTCAAGCATTTGACCTGCACCATTCCACAAATCTCCGGAAAAAGAGCTGCAGTTGAAATAACAGTTCATCCAAGCAATCGGGAGACACGACAATGGACAAATCCTCAGCGAACATGATTAAGATTTTACATTCAATATATTCAGGTAGATCATCAAGAAATAGATAAAAGGAACAAACAGGGGCCGAGTAGGGACCCCTGTGGAACACCGATATGAAAGCCATGACCACTCGAAAAAACATCTTTTAATTTGCCTCTGATTTTTATGAACTGTAGTAAGTCAGCTAGCCAATCCAAAAATATACCCCGGAAGCCTGTGAGTTGTGATATAAATCGAGATAACCCAATTACCAATATTATATACCGATTACCGGCCAATATTTTCGCTGAGGAATGGGTCCCAAAAATTACCATCAATGTAGTCACAATACCCAGCTCATCCTTCTTGCCGAACATACTTTCCAGCAGTGCTCAAGCGTCATTCCAACAGCTGTTACAAGCAGCTGACCACCAGAAGGGGTCCATCAACGCTCCTCCCAAGTCACCAATAAACCCAAATCGGGTTCTAATCGCCTCTGAAGCTCCTTAAGCCGCGTCGAGCATCTTTAATCACCTTATTAAGGCATGTCTCATTGCGTATTCCGACAAGTGTCATCCTAGGTGTTGTTCTTGTTGCATAAATTTATTGCAGGCACACGCAGAACTATGCCTGCAAATGCCGTTGTAAAATAGCTCTTTCGCATCTTCTTCGCGCATAAAACGACGGAATCAACGGTGTCGGACACCTATAATGATCATCCTGACAAACGGCATATAACGGTGAAAAAATATTTCTGGTTTTGTCCCAAATAATCCGAATTGATCCAGCCATCGAGAGAGCAGCTATCGTTCGGAAGCTGTTGTATCGGGTGTATATCAGTGAATTTAGTGGTCTTGATAACTTTTGGTGCTCATAGTGTATGGATAGTTCGATTTTTCATCTTTTTATTAATCTGGTTTTTCGCTTGTTCAAAGTTTCAACGACAAGGTAAGTTTTTGCCACGTTTCAAATACAATCAGAAACATCTATTTCGCTGTTTGAACCCGATTTATAAAGAATTACTTTCGAATTATTCCACAATTCATATCCAGCTAATGAATGGGGATACAAATCTAGAAAAAACATCCTCAGAATGGCATAATATATTATAGAAAATAACTCATATAGAACGAACATTCCTAGAAAGAACTAATTCAGAAAGGCACACAGGCAGAATCTAGCTCCTTTAGAAAGCTACATTGGTCGAAAGTCACATATCTAGAAAACGTTGCCAGGTCAACGGTATTTTACCTAGTATATAGTCCGTTTAAGACATATTGAAAGCAAGGGTGCCTATGGAAAATCGAAATTCGGTTGGCAACGGCCGATCTAGTTATATTTCAATTCACATAATTTAGGTTGTTCGCATTGAAAATTACCATGAGCAGATGAACTGTCCTTTATTATTTATTTCTTGGCAATCTGGATGTAACGAAAGTCGAACCATTTTGGAATTTTTTTACATGCTTGTTTACAATTAATCGTACTGAGTTAGAGTTTTTCCGCAGCCTCGTGCTATTAAAAATGTCTGGAATTAATTACGATACCTCTCGCCCAACAAAAAGGGAACGCGAAGCAGTGAAGTGTTACTGTGAATTATTCAGGGACCCTGAATACAGTAGAAGAGTATTCTGAATATTACATTGGCCATAATTTTCTCCAAGTACTGTTCAGAGAATTCTTAGGAAAAAAGAAGATGGCACATCATTAAAACCTGGCAGCAGTTGTAGAAGAACTTCTGTGATTATACGACTATACATTTAAAGAGACATTAAATGATATCATTTTCAGTAAAATCAAAAGCAACGAGTAGATCAGTTTCGATGTCATTTTTGGCGCTCTTGTTCCTCGGAACAGAGTGCTCATCAATTTGCCCAAATGTCTGTAATTTTCGAATTTTTCGATGAAAATGCTCTTAATCGATTTGGTTCGACTCACTGATCAAGAACCCGTGGTCGAAAGTCATTCTGTCCGAACGGAATGAGCTAGACAGTTGAAATTTTCAGAGTACGTATGGAAGATAAATATCTCGGCTAAGTTCGTTATTGGGCAAAATCGGCCGGATGGTTTCGGAGTAACGAATATAGTTTTTTTTTACATTACAAATTTGGAATTCAATTTTTATTAAGATGCAATTTCATCAAAAGAATCCATTGATATCATTTTCAACTCTCTTTCTCTCTCTCTCTCTCTCACCTCTAAAAAATTAATACTTTCGCAGATATTTTCGCAGTAACAAAAAAAATTTTTTTTTACATAACAAATTTCAAATTGAATTTTTTTCAATTTACAGTTTTACCATAAGAATCCATTGATATAATTTTAATTTTTAACTCAAACAAGCTAATACTTTCGGAGATATGATTTTTCAAAATTTCATTAATAAATAGTATTTCTATGTTTTCACAGAATGATATAATTATTCTATGTATGAATTGTTATAATATGATCTGTGTTGATACATGTCAACTTATTTTCCTGAGACATGACATTGTCTAATTCATTTCAGCAATCGTAGAATTATGAGAAGTATAATATGATATCATACTTTTTGTTGATTGATATTTTCATGCCGATGGTTAATCCAAATGATGATGGAAATGGTAATGGTGAGTTAATAATTTTGAGTTCAGAATATCTCCAGTAAAAACAAAACTGGAATATTGGTGTATTGGAGTTTTGGAGTGGATTTGAGGAAAGAATATATATTATCGCTCATCATAGAATTGAGGAATGAGTTCGTTGTTGGGTAGAAATCGTCTATTGGTTTTGGATTAATAATTATTGGCACTCTTGTTGAATTTAAATTCTTCTATGATGTTTGAATTTAATTTCTGCTACGATGAAGTTCTTTCATAAGAATCCACTGATATAATTCCCAACTCTTACCAATACCTTCGAAGATATGATTTGTCAAAGTTCGAACAAGCCAAAGCTCCTGTCCACAGGGCTTGAACCAATTTTTTTAACTAGACAAAATGTGCACCTTGATTGACCAATGGCTTTGAATAAGGAACCTCAGTTCTAAGATATATTAAGATGCAAATGATTTCTATGTCAAAAAGTTCTTCATCCTGCAGTAGAAAGACTATCCAATTTTTGTATAAATAATGATATTTCCAATTCGGTTAATTGGTTTCTGGGTATCAAATAAACCTCATATTTATGTTTGTTCCATCAGTCTACTGCTATTGAACTTGGAAAATTATCCTTCCAAAATCTCAGGATGAAATACATTCGGGATTTCGTGATTTTAATTTCCGAGGTACATCAGGAATGCATTTATAATTGAAGGGTCTTGAATTAATTACAAATAGGAGATAGCATTGAAAACTTTAAAGGTTATACTAATAATTCATTTCTCTGGTTAAAGAACAGTAACTTTTTGTAACCAGAAATGAAGCACCGACTACACGTTCATGACCCACTTCGATGTCAATATTTCTTAAATAGACTATACAGGATCAGCACATTGTAGAGGTTGGCCACAGAAAATGATAATAAGAATGATATTTTTATTTTGTGCTATAGATCTCCCTAATCTTTGGTACCAGTAATTTTACATAAATAATCATAGTTACCACATTACTTAATTACTTCAATTAGTTACAATAAATGTTGATTGATATATCATGTTCAAATGGTGTTGTTATGATTTCCAGGGAATTTATCACTTTTAAGGAAGATGCTGCAATTAAATATGAGCTGAAAATGGTAGGCTCTTTCTTGATAGAGGGTTCAAATAACTTTTTTTTTAAGGAAATGGATATTTTTTAAATATGAATATATTTCTTCAATGTAATTATTTTTTGTATTCAGTTTTATTCATTACATTATAGCCATAAAAATTTTCAAATTCATCACAACTGAACTTTTAATTTGTATTCATATAGGTATCCTTCACTAAAGCAGGAGAAAGAATGTTCTGCCAATCCAAATATAATTGTAATTTGATATTACTTTTTGCCTGCATAAAAAAATTTAAAGCATTCACAAACAGATTTTTCCTACCCTGTGTTATCAATACATTTAATGCAAATCAATATATTTAATTTATGAAACCTTTGATGTAATCTCATGTAGTACTTAGTAATTGCAGACTGTACAGTAAAATTACTGATTATTGTGTATGAACCATTCCGAACATCTAATCTAAACTGCCCTGTGGAAAACAGAACATAAATTCAAAGAATCAATAATCAAAAAGAAAGATATTTCGCCTAGGTATTTCTACAATTATTCTGTGGTTGTCACTGAAAAGTATAGGTACAACATCCTGACAACAGCCCGCACTATGTTTCTAGATTTGTGACTTTCTACGATTGTACCTTTTGAGGGTTGTTACTTTCGGTCGTTGTTTCATTCAGGCAAGTGCCTTTCTACGAATGTTATTTCTACGCGTGTAAGTTTCTATACGCCTGTTCTTTCTAGATTAGTATCACTCTGCAATTTTGTAGGGGCCCCACGTAATGACTGAGAATGGGAATTGAACAAACTTTCCATGAGAATTCGTTTAAATATCGCATAGTAACACAAAACAACAACATTTAAGAACTAAGCAAAATATACACAAAGTTTAAGCCGATTTGGGATTTACAACGTTCAGTTAACGCAATAACGAATTTTATCCACCACTGTAGTATGAAGTGTGTTTACTCATGTAAATAGCATTCATGGTAACAATCCATATGAAATTATATCTATTCGAAATGCCAGGTTACATTGGATTCTGACAATCATCTGAGATTATTTAAGAAATAATGAATCATCGTGGATAAAGAATAGTGTTCAATTAGCTTCTTATGACTGTCATAAAACGCTATTGAATAATATACTTACGGCGACTCGAGCGACATAACAATCCCAGTGGACTTCATCTGAAACTCTAGTGATGACGCCCGGTTTGTCACCCAGAAGAATTCACTAAATAAATTCAGATATCATAATTCCAAATATGTCTATTACCCAGGGTGGTTCTCCAATAAGTGTACATAGTTTGATGGAGAATAGATGATAACTATAGGGGAGCCAGAAAACCAACATTAATGGGCTAAAGCTCTTCGTTTCTGATGACGTACATGGTGATTTACAAATACAGGGTGAACGTTTGGTTGTCAACTCCCTTACCAATCAAATTCCTACCAAATTTGGCAGTTATTATCATCTCATGCCATCAAAACGTTCATATAAACCATACCGAAAGAGTACAAACCAAGACTCAGAAATTTAGATTTTTCCTTTCGGTTCTAATAAAACATAGATTACACTGTACGTGAAAGATCAATTCGTCTTTAATATCATCTGATTCTGCATAGATTGGCCCTTCGGAGATAGTTTTTCACTAGAACGGCCCAGGAAACAGTTATTCTTTTAGTTTCAAAGTTATTAACGGACATAATTTTTGAGTGTCATTATGGCCCTGCATATTGTTGCAATTTGGATGGTTTCAAATATTTCCGTTAGTAAAAACAACATTCTGTGATGAGATCTTGCTGACATTCAACCTATCGATCAAATGTAATGGAAAAGGCTCTTTATTTTGAAAGTTAAAGTTAAGAAGCCTTTTACGATATACATACTTACATACCCACACAGCACGCAATATTCAGGAAATATTGCCACAATATTGCAACATTGCAATTGCAGTTGCAATATTCCAGAAATATTGCTGGAATATTGTGTTTCAATATTACAGGTGCAATATTGAGAAATATTGCTGGAATATTGTATTTCAATATTACAGTTGCAATATTCAGAAATATTACAGAAATGTTACAAACTATAACAGTTTTCTACAAAGTTACAAAGTTAAAATTTATAGTTTTGCGTATATTCCTATGAATATATGCATAGACATATTTATTACAAATCGCGACAGAAATAATTCAACATTACATGCAATATATAATATGTTTGTGTGCTTTCTTTCTCTAGTTCGAGGCTTTACGCATCCTCTCTTTTCTTTTTGTCAGGCCGCCATTTTTTCTGTTTACCAGTGTTGTTGTATCGTGTCGTGAAGCAGTCTGTTGTTACTTTACTTTGTTAGTTCAGTTAGTTATGAGTTTAATGTTTATTAAAGACTAATTGGCTCTACATAATATAAATGCAGTGATAAGCTGATTTGATTATCTAAGGTATAATAGCAACAAGTTTATAGATATCATTAATACAAAATTTTATATTTTTAGGTTATACCAACATCTTATCACAGCCCTATAAAGGGTAGGTTGTGATCTCATCCGTCTGATTATTGAGACGTTATATTGACGTGCTTTTTATATACGTACAAAGGTAGAGTTGAACAGATCTAATGATTTGATCTATGTTGATTATTGAACCCATATCGAAATGGTTAGCTCGAGCCAAATTGCGAGCCTCCAGGGAAGTGGAAAAAGTTATAAAAAAGAAATGTTGAATGCCCAGTAGAGAGCGAATAAAGATATTAATTGTGCCTACTATTTTTTTATGTGAGTTAAACCTATACCACATCTCTTGAAATAACAGAAATATTTCTGCAAGAATCCTGAAATATTGCATATATATTTTGCAATATAACAAAAATATTCCATAAATATTACAAAATAATTCTACAATATTGCAGGAATATTTCAGAAAATAAGTCTGCAATATTGTGATGTTATAGGATAGAGAGCATATATTTGAATATTCATGCAACAATCCTGAAATATTTCATATATATTTTCCAATATAATAAAAAATTGCATAAACATTACAGAATAATTCTACAATATTGCAGAAATATATCGAAAAATATTTTTGCAATATTGCTATTTTAGGTTTGGGGCGGACATTCGAATGTTTCTGCAATATTCCTGAAATATTTCATATATCTTCCGCAATATAACCGAAATATCTCAAATATTTCCGAAACATATTCCTGCAATATTTCAGAAATGAGTCTGTGCGTTGTGGGTAGCCACTCTCCTATTAATCGAATACCCAATAGATAGATGATAAACTTTAAGATGAGACGTGCCGAAAACAAAATATGTTGTTAATTCAAAACATTTTTTGGATGTATCAAGAACAACTACTGAACAAACTCAAATAATGAAAAAAATTTACAAAAACATTTCGAACATTTGAATATTCTCATGGACAAGAATTTTGGTTAGAGTATGTTTCCAAAGATCAAGCCCCCCCCCCCTGTCCCCAATAAATTTGAGAAAAAAAGTAGCAAAGCACTGACGTGAGTCAAATCTGCTTTGGCATAAGTCTTCGTGTCAGTATTTTTCAACTATCTACCGAGTTTCAATTCGATCAAATCAGTATTAAGTATTCGAGTTATTGCGAAAAATTTCAGATGACTATAATACAAAAATAGTAATAATAAATACAGTCGACTCTCGATAAATTGACACTCGTTAATTTGAATCTCTCGATAATTTGAAATTTTTTTCCAGCCCCTTGAAAAATACTCGATAAATTGAAAGAAATCAATATTAATTGGTGCCCTCGGTAATTTGAAGTTGAAGGAATGATATCTTGCTCGCCAACATTCAATAATTTGAAGTCCGGGCTACTCCACCCTCTATAATTTGAATTTTTCATCATGCTCAGACCTGTCGTTTGTTTACATAAATGCAGTTCGCAATTCTCATTCCAGTTGACATTCAAAGTTCAAACGTTAATTTTTGATTTGTGTTATTAAAATGATTTCAAGGAATAAGTGTCTTTCCATAAGTGAAAAAAGCGTTACTGAAGATGTGGAGGATGAACAAATATTTGAAATAATACATAAATCACGGATTTTGATCGAACTCTTGATAATTTGAATTTCATCAGAACACCCTCTTGATTATTTGAACACTTATTATTTTTAACTCTCGATAAATTGCTGGTCCCTAGAGTTTCAAGTTATCGAGAGTCGACCGTATATTCAATAATGGGTAGGTGCGACGCGGTTTCTTATTTATTCGAAACCTAACCTAACCTAACCCCGACCTCGACCTGTATAGGGTTCTTTGCAATTTTCCTCTATGAGCCGGTTTCTCAATTGCGAGTTAACTCGAGGTTGCGAGTTACGCATGTATTTAGCGATATTCGTGAACGCGTAACACTCGGGTTACCCGCAACCTCGAGTTAACTCGCAATTGAGAAACCGGCCCTATATGATAGGTATTAATGTTAGAAGAATGGAGGTAGGAGCATTTATCTCGGGTCGGGTATTCAATTATGCATATATGACCAATAATAAGATATGCATACATACAATATGTATGTATATCTTATTCTTGCTTCACAACGATACTTGTTTCAATATAATTTGGAGAAGAGTCAATATGTCATGGAATCGAAAATATTGATTATATCCAGTAGCTCTCCAATGATAATAAAGATACAACGTAAATTTACATACTACATAAGAGAAGGACGTGCCTAGTGCTTCCTTAACAAGTAACGTCTCAAAATAAATAATGAAATCATGATATTTAATTCGAAAATTTTTGTTTTATCAATTCCCGGAAAATCCCTTCATGCTGTCTGTGATATTATCGGAAAATGCCGTATTAATTCAATTAATCAGATGGAATGAACGTTTCTCCTAGGACATCTAGAGAGCGCCATCTCTCGTTTCCAGTCTTCGTATCATATAATTCTACTGTCGGTTTAGAAGTATTCGAGGTTTACAGATTTCATTCATTATTGAAATGGTGGATGCGCCTCTCAGTGTAGACTGGAATATCATGGTCATCCACCATTTCCATTCACGTTGAATTGAGTAAATGCAAAGAAGAGAACTTCCATTATACTTCCACCATAAAATAAACCGAATACATTTTCTGAAAACTGAATTATTTACGCGCATGTTCTGGGGAACATCACGTTATCACTTTGCCCAAATGTCTTTACATAACAGACACTTGGGTAATTCGAATTTTTTGCCGAATTGATCTCAAACTATTAGGTTCGACTCACTGATGAAGAATTCGAAGTCAAATTGGATTTTGTCCGGCCGGCCGTTGCCACGATAACTTGAGAACGAAGAAAGATAACGAGACTTGACATTTTCAGGGTAGGTGGTGTGTCCAAATACCGCGGACGAGTTCGTGAATGGGTATAATCGGCCCAGCGGTTTCCGAATGATAATTTTGTCATCAACCAATCCGATCGAATTGAAACTTGGTAGCTATTTGCAGAGAATATCTACTGACGCAAAGGCGATTGTGAAATTCGGTAAATTCGCTTGTATCCAATACAAGAGAATGGACAATAGAACATACGCGCAATAGCTCCTGACTTCACGTCAGTGATTGAACCAATTTTTCTTTCGTTTTTTTATTTTCCAGGGGTACGATTCTCACAAAATTTTACATCTTTATGTCGATATTCTACAACTAGTTAGCAAGCTACAATTTGATCGGGTGTATATTTTTTGAGTCATCGAGGAAATAATATTCCAGATGGGTATAACTCCGAAACCTTTGGTCCGATTATGGCCAACAGCGAACTTAACTCACCCATTTAGATGCGCAACCTACCCTGAAAATTGCTAGTCCCTATCTCCTTTCGTTCGGGAGTTATCGAGGTAACGGTCACCCATTCAGCTACTGAACTCACACAAGGCTGCTCAGATCTCCAACAATATAGATCCGTGCTCAAACTTGGAACTTGGTAATAGAGATAGGTTCTTAAGGCTCTCGCAAACTATCTGCCATGTCGGATGAATAGTTTCTGATATATAGAATTTTTTTCAATGATTTTCAATGATTTTTAAAAAAATTTCTAGTGATACGATCCTAACAAAATTTTGCAAGAATTTCCGTGATGGCATTCTTCAACTAATAACCATATTTAAATTGGATCGGCTTGGTATTTTTCGAGTTATTAAGGAAATAACAACCAAATTTCAGATGGGGATAACTCCAAAGCTGTTTGGCCGATTATGCTTTTAGAAAAACTCAAATGTCACATTCAGATGCACAACCTAACCTGAAAATTTCAAGTCACTATCTCTTTTCGTTCTCAGGTTATCGAGACATAAAAAATATTTTTTAATAATTTTTTTGAAATTTTCTAGTGATACGATTCTCACAAAATTTCACAAACGTACGTAAGTTTCAATTCGATCGGATTTATATTGGTTCAAAACAAAATTATTACTAGGAAATCATTGGGCCGATTATGCCCATTAACGACCTTGTCCGTCGTATTGGGATGCGCCACGTACCCTGAAAATTTCAAGACGCTAGTTCTTTCGGTTTTCGAGTTATCGTGGCAACGGCCGGACGGACAGAATCAAATTTGACCTCGAATTCTTCATCAGGGAGTCGAACCCAATCGTTTGAGACCATTTTCGGCGAAAAATTCGAAGATTACAGACATTTGGGCAAAATGATAACGCGATGTTTCCCAGAACATACGCGCAAAAATATTATTTATGTTACGATAACCTGAGAACGGAAAGAGATAGTGACTTGCAATTGTTAGGGTAGGTTCAGCACCTGAATGCGACATCTGAGTTTGTTAATAGGCATAATCGGCTAAAACGGTTTTGGAGTTATACCCATCTGACATTTGGTTCTTATCTCCTCAATAACTCGAAAAATACGAATCTGCTCCAATTCAAACATGGTTATTAGTTTTAGAATGCCAGCGCAAAAATTCTTGCAAAATTTCGAGAGGATCGTATTACTAGGAAATTCTTATAAAAAACCTTGAAAATCGTTGAAAAAAATTCCATATAAGTATCAGAAGCTATTCATCCGACATCCTTCAAAACCTATCTACTGCCAAGTTCCAAGTTTGAACACGATCGGATCTATATTGTTGGAGATCCGAGCAGCCTTGGGTGAGTTCAGTAGCTGGATGAGTGACCGTTGACTAGATAACTTTCGAACCAAAAGAGATAAGGACAAGCTGTCAGGGTAGGTTGCGCACCCGAATGGGAGAATTAAGTTCTTTGTTGGGCATAATCGGTCTACCAATCAGTTATCATATTCCATATTCTGAATTCTGGAAAAATTCTTTCTAATTAATTCGGATTCGTCCAAAACACCATATTTAATATAATACTAAGACCTTATGATTCAGTAGAAAAGAACCTAATAATTTACTTTAGCACCTCTGATCTGAAAATATCTGTTTCAATTCAACAAAATACATACGTCCAATATACCATATTTCTTCTGATAGTTCCGGAGCAACAAAAAAAAAATGTTTTTACATTACAAATTTCAAATTAAATTTTTTTTAAGATGCAGTTTCATCATAAAAATCAATTGATATCATTTTCAACTCTAACAAGCTGATACTTTCGGAGATATGATTTTTCAAGTTTTCACAGAATGTTAAAATTATTCTACCTATGGATTATTATATGATCTGTGTTCATACTCTAACATGTCATCTTATTTTCCTGTAAGAGACATTTCAAATTCATTTCAGCTATCGTAGAATTATGAGGATTATAATATGATATATTATACTTTTTGGTGATATTTTAATGCCCGTGGATAATCCATATGATGATGGAAATATATACATACTTTGGTAAGTTAATCAGAACTGGTTCAGAATATCCCCAGTAAGATCAAAACTGGAGTATTGGCTTAGTTTCAATTGATATAATATAATTTTTAGAGTGGATTCGAGGAACGAATATCTCGTATAAGTTCGTGGTTTCGGATCAATAATTTTTGTCACACTTATTTTAATTCAATTTCTTTTGTCAAAGATTGAACAACACCGCCAAAGCTCCTGCCACAGGGATTTCCCAGTTTTTTTAAATGATTTTCTCGAAGTTTTTACTCTTCCATTGGGACAACCTTAATGAAGCATCATGTTATATTCTCCCCCTTCACAGGTCCACTCGGATCGGTGCATCGGTCATATTAACGATAAGATCATTCTCTCACGCTTAGCAATTTATGAATGGCCAATACACAAATGCAACTCCCATGCATTCCTACAGAGCACCGTTAGTGCATGCCAGAGGACGTTCATCCAATAAACATCATTATTCTGCACTACAAGCGTGTACTTATAAATTCCATTTTATAGCAATATCTTCATACGTGAGATTGTCTATGAGATTTATGATGGATTACTGCTCTAATTGTGTGTTCTACAGATTCCGAGAAACTAACGACGAGAAAAAATAAGAAATCGGACGATTTATGATGGGATTGTTCGTTTAGAACAGAGGTGGTCTTGCAGATATGCATCGGAAACTCGGAAACCTGCCGGATTGAATATTGCAAAGTACAGGGTCTTTATGAATGCTTGTAACATAGTAGTTGGTTCTGAAACCTTCTCATTTTGCCGCTTCATATGCATGCTGTTCATATTTGCAATTCCAGCCACAGAATTCCTAATATACACATAACCCCACTTTCTTCTTTGTTTACATTGGTAAAGATAAATGATGAGTTCCAAAATCATTGTGTCACTAGGAGATTACTTTTCCTCCCTTCCCAGTTTGAACCAAAAGTTTTTATCATACAAAATAAACTGATTTAAAAGTTCGCATTAAGTTTGCGGAAAGTGAAATTTTCGAATAAATGAATTTTTGGATTTAAGTTTTAATTGCACGTGATTTGGGTACATAATTGCTGAGCCTAACTCCTTCTATGGGTCTACAACAGACCTTATGATGACCAGGGTTGGGTAATTTGATTGAAAGAAAGAGGATAAATGATACTGGAATTTTACTCCGTTTTAAGGAGTTTTCTTTCAGAAAATATTCAGCGGGTTGAATCGAGAGTGAATTGAGGAGCAAATTTTCAAAACGCATTTTGTCCAAAAACCATTTTATTGGAAATCAACGAAAAACGATTTTTTTCTTTCACCCTGGCTTATAATTTGAGTGCGTCGAGTTTGTTTGATATAAATTTACATCTAAAGGTAATAACTAAACTCATTTAAATCAATATTGATCAGATATACACAGAAACTGTAAAAAACGTTTGGATTTAATTCGTTTTGATTCATCCCATTGTATATAATGCGTTTTGATGTGGTTGAAATTGAAAATAATGCTGTTTGTTGCGATTTTTGGCGCTCTAGTTCCTCGGAACTGAGTGCTTATCAATTTGCCCAAATGTCTGTAATTTTCGAATATTTCGATGAAAATGGTCTTAAACGATTTGGTTCGACTCACTGATCAAGAATCCGTGGTCGAAATTCATTCTGTCCGGCCGGTCCGGCCGGCCGTAGGCACGATAACTCTCGAACGGAATGAGCTAGAGAGTTGAAATTTTCAGAGTAGGTTTGGGGGATAAATATCTCGGCTAAGTTCGTTATTGGGCAAAATCGGACAGATGGTTTCGGAGTAACAAAAAAAAAATTTTTTTTTTACGAAACAAATTCCAAATTAAATTTTTTTTAATAAGAAGTTTTATCATAAGAATCCATTCATATCATTTTTAACTCTAACAAGCTAATACTTTCGGAGATATGATTTTTCAAAATTTCAATAATAAATCGTATTTCAACGTTGTCACAGAATGATATTATTCTATGAATTGTCATAATGTCAAATGATGTTCCTGAGACATTATCTAATCAATCGAAGAATTGTGAGCGAAGTGAGAAAAATCTCAGTTGTTTGCTCCGAAATTAGTTTTTCTCAGAAAATTCTTACATTTCGGAACTGAACATGAAGTAAGAGATCTGTGAGTAGTGAGACTGCTTTTCATCCATAGACATAGATATAACTCTCGAACGGAATGAGGTAGGTAGTTGAAATTTTCAGAGTAGTTTAGGGAGATGAATATCTCGGTTAAGTTCGTTATTGGGCAAAATTGGCCAGATTTAATTTGATTTCTTCCATGGTGCAGTTCTCATTCTCATGATTGCTCATTTAATCTTGATAAATAAACTATTATTTGAATTGAATTTCCTTTAGGATGCAGTTCTATTATATGAATACATTGATATAATTCCCAACTCTGAGAAACCAATACTTTTGGAGATATAATTTGTCTGTTTGAACTAGAGCGCCAGAAAGCTCCTGTCCACAGGGCTTGAACCCATTTTTTTATACATTTAGAGAAAACAATCTGCATAGGAAGTGTTGGCCTGTAACCTTATGAACATGAACAAATCGATATAAACATTTTTGGTTATATTTTATTTGTTTTAAAAATACAAACGTAAACATAATTTATTGCGATGCGGCTTGCATACTTTGGATTTGAATAACATAGGGACATAATGCCATTTGGAAGAATTTGTTTACATAGGGTTATAGAGCAATATAAATCATTTCTAAATCCGCTTCAAACTCAATTTCGCCCAAATTGGACATAATGCGTTTTGAAAAGTTACTCCTCAATTATTCATTAGTGGGATTCTATTCTCTCAAGTTCAAGAGATATCATATCAGCTATTGAATAGATATGAATGATCTATTGCCTTGTGTTTCAATGGAAGAATTTTTGAAATCCTAATATTTGGACTTTTTAAGATGTGAGTAATAAATGCATACTGTTGACGTAATTTCAATGTTCGAATGCAGGTAATAAATCAATGAAATATACAGAATACATTGAATAACTGATAACTCCCAGATTCTAACAATGAATTCACTTCAAATGTTCAGAATGTGCTCTATTATTCTCAAGGCATTTATGAATTATTTTTCGTTTGTTCTCAAATATATCTTTTAACATTTGTGGGCCAATATTTTGGTAGCACATTGTTATTGATGATTGGAGATCCTCAATATTATCGTATTGTCCTTTGAAAACCACATGTTTCGGATATGCAAAGATGCTAAAGTCCAGGGGAATCAAGTCTGGAGAGCGTGCTGGAAAGGAAGGCTAGAGTCCTCGACTTATTATACGATTGTCATAGAACTCCTCCAAATAGCTTAGATTTGCAGAAGCTGTGTGTTGAAATTATCGCAACTGTATTTCTTCGTCACATACTTAGATTATGAATGGCTCCAGCATTATTCCTTTGTACCTTTCATCTTTATGGTATCAGGAAATTAAAACTGGGCCATATATTCTACGACGAGAAACTGCTAACCACACACCAACTTTTTGCGAATGTAATGGAGTCTCAATAAAACTGTGGGGATTCTCAGATGTCCAAAATCTGTAGTTTTGAGAATTTACATAACCCGACAACTGACACCAAGCCTCATCTCCAAAAAAGAGTGGGAAAACCATGTGGACAGGAGCTTTGGCGCTCTTGTTCAAACTTTGACCAATCATATCTCCGAAAGTATTGGTTTCCAGAGTTGGGAATTATATCAATGGATTCTTATAATAGAACTGCATCCATCACGAAAAGGACTGAATTAAAATTAAATAACGAACTTATTCGAGATTTTCATTCCTCGAATCTACTCTGAAAATTATATTTTTTTTGTTTTCACTGGAGATATTCTGAACCCAATATGATTAACTTACCAAAGTATATATTTCCCTCATATAGCATATAGGGTATATAATATAGGTATATAATATCCTATAATTGGTCATATTGCATTCAATCATGCTTTGTCTTCTAGAACAGAAATAAATTTGACATGTCTCCTATAGGTGGATAAGATGACATGGATGAACAGTGAATACAGATAGAACAAAGACAGATAGAATTCGCATTCTGTGAAAACATAGAAGTACCTACGAAGTATTATTCAAAATTTATCATATCTCCGGAAGTATTAGGATGTTATAGTTGAAAATTATATCAATGGATTCTTATGGTGAAATTGCATATTAAAAAAATTGAATTCGAAATTTGTAATGTAAAAAAAAATATTTTTTCGTTACTCCGACATCATCAGGCCGATTTTGCCCAATAACGAACTCAACCGATATATTTATGTCCCAAACTTGCTCTGAAAATTTCAACAGCCTATAGCTCATTCCGTTCGAGAGTTATCGTTCTAACGGCCGACCGGCCGGACAGAATATATACTTTGACCACGAATTCTTGATCAGAGAGTCGAACCAAATATTTTAAGACCATTTTCAGCGAAAAATTCGAAAATTACAGACATTTGGGCAAACTGATAAGCACTCTGTTCCGACGAATAAGAGTGCCATAAAGTTTTGTCCAATAATCCTTGTTGTTTATTTATGAAGCGTTATCTTGAATTAAATTTCAACTAGCTATCCAACTATCCAGTAGCTTAGGTAGAGAAGACTGGACACGTATACCACGGTAGTTCTTTACATCCCATTTATTCCCTGATTCAAAAATTGGACGAAATTCCAAATTCTTTTGAATTCATGATGTTTTTTTTTCATTACTTTTATGTAATTGTAAAAAACGCAATACAGAGTTATGAATCAGTAGCACATAGCAGAAGATAAATAATTACTTAATGGTAGAATCCACTGTCATTCCATTGAAGCTTCGAATTAATAAACTGAAGATACGCAATTGGCATCATTTTTACTGAATTGCTCTACTAAGTCATTATACAAATTTTCCTTGATAAGCAAGTTTATTGTTGTTGCTGAAAAGGAAATATATTTATAATACTCTTCTATTAATTGAAAAACCTGATGGCAACTTACTTTTGTGCTGCCATATTTATGGGTTTAATTATTTTACGAGAATACAGCCAAAGTAAATCCCTATTTTGTAAAATATGTCCATTAGTACCATATTCAACTCGTCTCGACCCGCGATAGGCATTAAATATTCATTGAAATTAGTTTTTAACCGGAATGAGATTGGATCTTCACATATTATTATGACAGATTGTCACGAAGGTAAAGATCATAGAGGAACATGAAACTCATGAAAGACAGATATGTAAATGATAATATTCGATCTATATCGAAAGCAAAAAATATAATTTATTTTATAATTTAGGTACAGCCACGTCAATACTCAAAAACTGTTGAAAACTTATTTTGTCGACTGTAATACAGTTGATCAGTACATCTCGATCGTTGGAATATTTCGGTATTTCGGCAATATCTTCACCAATACAGATCCGATCGAGTTTAAATCTATAACTTTCCAAATCATTATAATTGTATATTGTTGTAGGGGGTAACGTTGCACGATGTCATCACCATCTACAACTCGCCTTCCAGTTTCACAGTTCTGATGAACTCCAGTATCTGCGATGGCTTCAAGGAGGCTACGTATTCGATCCTGCAGATATTGTGCTGAAAGCATTCCTTGCGTTGCTTTGAGATGGCGAGGCATTTCGTACTCAGGTGATCAGGAGTTTCATCCTCCACCCGACAGAATCTGACAGACGGAAAGCCGGCCGGACAGAATGCATTTTGACCTCGGGTTCTTCCTCAGTAAGTCGAAACTAATCGTTTGGACGAATCGATAGGCACTAAGCACTCAGCGCGACAAAACACATTTTTCACTTCGTCATGACCAAGTCTCCGTAGAAAACTGCCATTCATCCATTTCCTTATTCGAGAAACGTAACGATAAGATAACGTTACTTTCTCCCAATTTTCACTTCATGGACTCCTAAAACCGTTCAGAAGTTTCCGCGAAATCAACGGCAACAATTTACAGGTGACGGTATGATGGATTTCATATTGTTTCCATCCCAACAAACACAATGGAGGTGCCGTCCATATAGAACTGCATCACTGATGACAAAACAAGGTCAAGCAACTTGGTGCAGGTTCTTTTTCCGCGTCGATCAACAATCAGTTCAAACCATTTGAGCGTTGATCAATTCAATACTCGATTCAATACGATAACACAGGTTGAAAATGAAATAATTCGACGACGCTGTTGAATTTCGAATCGTCTGATGTATGTCTAGCATTGAATTGAATCCTACCGGGCTTGTCCTAAACAATAGATTATTATCTTCATCCGAATCTAATTTCTTCATCTGGTGCGAAGCAATTTGCACTCGATTTTGTTAAGGTACCTACTTGTTTGAACGAATATCCATGCATGCACAATTGTTACGCGCTTGGTCCGCCAGGAACAGCGTGTTATTATTTTGCCACGAAGTCTGTATTTTTCGATTTTTTTTGCCGGAAATAGCCTCAAAAGATTTTGTTCGACCCACTGATGCATATTCCGGGGTCGAATTAAATTTCTGTCCGTCTGGCCTTAAGCACGATAACTCTCGAACGAAATGATTTAGAGAAATGAAATTTTCAGAGTAGTTTTGGGGCATAAATATGTCGGTTAAGTTCTTTAATGGGCTAAATCTACCATGAGGTTTCGGAGTTATGGCATGCTTATCAAATTGCCCAAATGTCTGTAATTTCCGAATGTTTGGCTGAAAATGGTCTCAAACGATTTGGTTCGACTCACTGATCAAGAATCTGTGGTCGAAATCGATTCTGTCCGGCCAGCCGGCCGTAAACACGATAACTCTCTAACGGAATGAGCTAGAAAAATGAAATTTTCTGAGTAGGTTTAGGACATAGATATCTCGGTAAAGTTTGTTATTGGGCAAAATCGGCTCAATAATTTCGGAGTAACGATAAAAAAAAATATATTACAAATTCAATTTTTTTAAGATGCAGTTTCACCATAAGAATCCATTGATTTTATTTTCAACTCTAAGAAACTAATACTTTCGAAGATATGATTTTTCAAAATTTCAATAATAATTCGTACGTCTATGTATCCACAGAATGTTGTACTTAATTATTATATCTATGAATTATTACATGATCTGTGTTCTTACATGTCATCTTATTTTCATATGAGAGATAAATATCAAAATTATTTCTGGTTCGTTATTCTTGATATAAAATACACCTCCTGTTCTAGAAAATATAGTATGATTGAAAGCAAAACGACCAATGAAATAACCTCAGCTATCGTAGAATAATAAGGACGATGTGATATTATACTTTTGAGATGATAATATAATGCCCGTTGAAAATCCATCTGATGATGGAAATATATACTTTGATAAGATACATCATCAAATTGGGTTCAGAATATCTCCAGTAAAAACAAAAATGCAATATTGGTGAAGTTTAATTGATATAATATGATTTTCAGAGTAGATTTGGGGAATGAATATCTCGGATAAGTTCGTGATTTCGGATTAATAATTTTTCGCACTCTTGCTTTTTTTTAATGGCACTTTTTGGCGCTCTAGTTCCTCGGAACTGAGTGCTTATCAATTTGCCAAATGTCTGTAATTTTCGAATTTTTCGATGAAAATGGTCTTAAACGATTTGGTTCAACTTACTGATGAAGAATCCGTGGTCGAAATTCATTCTGTCCGGCCGGTCTGGCCGGCCGGCCGTAAGCACGATAACTCTCGAACGGAATGAGCTAGACAGTTGAAATTTTCAGAGTATGTTTGGAAGATAAATATCTCGGCTAAGTTCGTTATTGGGCAAAATCGGACAGATGGTTTCGGAGTAACAAAAAAAAAATTGTTTTTTAGAAATCAAATTCCAAATTAAATTTTATTCACTAAGCAGTTGTGCGATAAGAATCCAATGATATCATTTTTAACTCTAACAAGCTAATACTTTCGGAGATATGATTTCTCAAAATTTCAATAGTAAATCGTATTTATACGTTTTCACAGAATGATATAATTATTCTATGTATGAATTGTCATAATGTCAACTTATTTTCCTGAGACATGACATTATCTAATCAATCGAAGAATTATGAGAATAAAGTGTATTCCGAAATGTGAGCGAAGTGAGAAAAATCTCAGTTGTTTGCTCCGAAATTAGTTTTTCTCGGAAAAGTCTTACATTTCGGAACGGAACATGAAGTAAGAGATCTGAGAGTAGTGAGACTGCTTTTCATCCATAGACATAGAATGCTCAGTTCTCTCAATTTATGACGGGACTGACGGAAGGGAATATTATAACTTCAAAAATATTGGGGTTGAAATACTCGTATTATAGCGATGCAACGGGGACCTCACCCAAAAATGTTTGAAAATATTACGTAAATATTGAAAGCATAATTCTGTAGTTCGAGAGAGGAGAAAATTTGGTGAACGTAGGTCAGGAAATTTTTGATCGATTACAAGGTAATTTTTCATTATTTTATTACTTCTCTTCTTTCATACATGTGTTATGGAATATCTACTATTTGTAGGTACTTTAAACCTGTTTTGGGCAATTGTCATACGAAACTTGTTTTTTTGGCGCTCTAGTTCCTCGGAACAGAGTGCTTATCAATTTGCCCAAATGTCTGTAATTTTGGAATTTTTGGCTGAAAATGGTCTCAAGCGATTTGGTTCGACTCACTGATCAAGAATCCGAGGTCGAAATCGATTCTGTCCGGCCGGCCGGCCGGGCGTAGGCACGATAACTCTCGAACGAAAGGAGTTAGCGGATTGAAATTTGCAAGGTGAGTTTGGAGCGTAAATATCTCGGACGAGCTCGTTAATGGGCGAAATCCATCAAGCCTTTTCGGAGTTATGGCCAATTTTAGTAAAATTATTTTTTATGAATATTTCCGAAACCGATCACTCGATCTATCTGAAATTTAGCATCAAATTGTAGAATCATGACCTTTATACGCATGTGAAGCTTTGTATTGACCAGATTACCGCAAAGTGTCGAAAAAAAATTTAGAAAATTTAAAAATAGTTTTTCTACAATAACTCTCGAACGGAATGAGCTAGGTAGTTGAAATTTTCAGAGTAGGTTAGGGAGATGAATATCTCGGTTAAGTGCGTTATTGGGCAAAATTGGCCAGATTTAATTTGATTTCTTCCATGGTGCAGTTCTCATTCACAGAATGCTCATTAATCTTGATAAATAAACTATTATTTGAATTGAATTTCCTTTATGATGCAGTTCTATCATAAGAATACATTGATATAATTCCCAACTCTGAGAAACCAATACTTTCGGAGATATAATTTGTCTGTTTGAACTAGAGCGCCAGAAAGCTCCTGTCCACAGGGCTTGGACCCATTTTTGAATTCAATTTCTTTTGTCAAAGTTCGAACAAGAGCGCCAAAGTTCCTGTCCACAGAGCTTTCCCACTTTTTTTCAAATGATTTTCTACAAATTTTTGCTCCATCATTGGGACAACCTTAATGAAGCATCATGTTACATTCTCCCCCTTTCCAGGTCCACACTGGGGAGAATGGGTCTGTTTGAATTTAATTTCTTTCATGATACAGTTCTATCGTAAGGATCCATTCATATCATTCCCAGAGACCAATAATTTTGGAAATATGATTCGTCAAAGTTTGAAAAAGAGCGCCAAAGCTCCTGTCCACAGGGCTTTCCCACTTTTTTCAGTTTAACTATTTTTCATTGATTAGTAAATTTCACAGGGAGTTGGACAGAATAAAAACTAATCAACTATGATTTTGCCGACGTTTCGCAACCATTTATTCCCTTTTCAAGGCTGAAACAAAATTTATTATTACGATCAAAAGCGATGGACACAAAAACATTCTTAACTCATCAAATAAAATTACAGTTATTTAACATTAAAATAAAATATCAAAACGCAGTCGGAAACAAATTATTGGATAACAATCTGTGACGGTCAATATAATGAAAACGATTATTTAGTTATATCAAAAAGCATCCATCAAAACATATACGCCGCCGCGAAAACGACGTTTCGTCGACACAAATTCTGGTGATCTCAGTACAGATGTAATTCAACCAACAATATACAGTATGGACATAATGAACATGTAAAACTTCAATTCGCGGTCACAAAACAAACAGGAAAACGAATCTTAATGTACTGTCTATCTATTAGGTAATTATATGGTTTCTTTCTGGGTTTTCTCTCCCAAACTCTGAAAAATATCTTTAAAATAAAAAATGTATTATTTTGTGATTTGCTTCTGCGTAAAAAACACAGATGTGTCAGAAGCAATCAACCTAACAATGTTGCCTAACAAAATAATAAATTTTTATTTTATAGATATTTGTCAGAGTTAGGGGGAGAAAACCCAGAAAGAAATAATTTTAAAATGAATATATCCTTCAATGATTACTTATCTATTAGGTATTTTAATTTTAGAGATCATGCAGTCATAAACAATACTGAGGTTATTTCTATCTCTATAGTTCACTGAGTTATGTCTTCTTATGTATATCATTTCACTCAGTAATCGTCTGATATAGTTTTGTTCTCTATATAAATCGAACTTATGTCAGTGCCCATGTGTATTTTGGATGAGAGCAGTTATACTTTTTCGCAGTTTTGGCAAGATGATAAGGTAAGAATATTTTTGTGTCCAGCACTTTTGATCGTAATAATAAATTTTGTTTCAGCCTTGAATAAGGAACGAATGATTCCGAAACGTCGGTAAAATCTAGTTGATTAGTTTTTGTTCTGTCCAACTGCCTGTGAAATTTACTAGTTTAGTTGAACATAGACGTGAACACTACAGAGGATTTTTCATGAATATTTCCGAAACCGATCACTCAATCAACCTGTTACTCAACATCAAATTGTAGAATCATGACCTGTCGAAAATAAACATTATTCTGTTTATGGTGGCGTAAGGACATAAATTAATTCAATTCAAATCAATTATACAATTGTGCCATGAGATGAAAAACACCCGAAACTGAAATTCGTAAAATAACTATTAATATACGAAATTATCCACTTTCACGTAATTTTATTGAGAGATCGACTTAAATTCGGTAGATACGCCATTCATCAAAGTTATTATTCCGATAGAAATGAGAAAAAACGAAAAAGAAACAATTTCTGCTACGGCTACGATCTCGGTACCACGAGTTATGAAGCTAGAGACCGCTAGTCAATCAGGCCAATACTGATATAATGTAAAAGCACAGTGTTGAACAACTGTTATTACTTAGTTTCGATAAGTTTTCACAGTTTTCTAATTTCATGAAATTATCATCATGTTACATATTATTCGACGTTTTTTGCGCGTATGTTCTGGGGAACATCACGTTATCATTTTGCCCAAATGTCTGTAATTTTCGAATTTTTCGCCGAAAATGGTCACAAACGATTGGGTTGGACTCCCTGATCAAGAATTCGAGGTCAAATTTGATTTTGTCCGGCCGTTGCCACGATAACTTGAGAACGGAAAGGGATAGCGACTTGAAATTTTCAGGGTAGGTGGCGCATCTCAATAGGACGGACTAGTTCGTTAATGGGTTCCAAGTAATAATTTTGTCTACAACCAATACTAATCCGATCGAAAAGAAACTTGATGAGTAGTTGTAGAATATAAACCTAAGGACGTTTGTGAAATTTTGTGAACATCGTATCGCAAGAAAATTTTTAAAAAATTATTAAAAAATATTATTTATGTCACGATAACCTAAGAACGGAAAGAGATAGCGACTCGAATTTTTCAGGTAAGGTTGAGAATCTGAATGCGCCATTTGAGTTTGTTTATAGGCATAATCGGCAAAACGGTTTTGGAGTTATACCCATCTGAAATTTGGTTGTTATTTCCTCTAAAACTCGAAAAATACAAAACCGATCCAATTCAAACATGGTTATTAGTTGTAGAATGGCAACGCGAAAAAATTCTTGTGAGGATCATACAACTAGAAAATTATTAAAAAATCATAGAAAATTATTGAACAAATTCTACATATCAGAAACTACTCGTCCGATATCGCTGAAATTGCGAGAGCCTTCAGAACCTAACTCTACTACCAAGTTCCAAGTTTGAACATGATCGGATCTATATTGTTGGAGATCCGAGCAGCCTTGTGTGAGTTCAGTAGCTGGATGGGTGAGCGTTGCCTCGACAACTCTCGAACTAAAGGAGATGGGGATTTGCAATTTTGAGGATAGGTTGCACATCTGAATGGGAGAGTTAAGTTCGCTGTTGGCCATAATCGGCCCAACGGTTTCGGAGTTATAATCATCTGGAATATTATTTCCTCGATAACTCAAAAAGTATAGCCTCGATCGGATTGAAGCTTGGAGAATATCGACATGAAGACGTGTGTAAAATTTTGTGAGGACCGTACCACTAGAAAATGTTTAAAAAATTACGAAAAAATATTATGTATCTCATGATTCCTTGAGAACGGAAAGAAAAAGCGACTTGCAGTTTCTAGGGTAGATTACACCTCTGAATACGACATTTAAATTCGTTAACTAGCATAATCGTCCAAATGGTTTTGGAGTTATATCAATCTAAAATTTGGTTCTTATTTCCTCAATAACTCAAAAATACAAATCCGATCCAATTCAAATATGTCTATTAGTTGTAGAATGCCAACGCGAAAATTCTTGCAAAATTTCGTGAGGATCGTAGCACTAGAAAATTTTTAAAAAATCATTGAGAGAAAAATTTTGTTAAAGCACTGACGTGAAGTCAGTGCTCTTGTCCATTCTCTTTTATTAGACACTCTTAATCAAATTTACCATGGTGAATTCTATTATCTGTTCTCCTGTATTGGACACTCCGAATTTACCATGGTAAATTGGATTAAGAGTGTCCAATACAGGAGAATGGACAATAGAACATACGCGCAAATGCTATTGACTTCACCAAAAAAAAATTGTTTCAAGCACTGACGTGAAGCCAGGAGATTTGCGTGTATGATCTATTGTCCATTCTCATGTATTGGAAACTCTTAATCGAATTTACCATGGTGAATTCTATTGTCTATTCTCATGTATTGGGCACTCTTAATCGAATTTACCATGGTAAATTCGGAGTGTCCAATACAGGAGAACGGACAATAGAATTGACCATGGTAAATTTATAATAATAATAGTGTCATTATTTAGTTTCCAATAAAGGAGAATGGACAATAGAACATACGCGCAAAAGCTTCTGACTTAACATCAGTGCTTAAACCAATTTTTTTTTATCCCTCATCTTCACGTTTTGTCATGTTTCCCGTTCGAAAACGGTCAAAATCGGCATATTTAGAGATCTGCGCTAACACATAATTATAATTTAAATTCTCCGTCAAAAATCAAAAACTGTTGACCAATTCGTTTGTCGAGTGTAAGCTTATGGACCAGTACATCTCGATCGTTGAAATATTTCAATATTTCAGCAATATCTTCACTAATATAGATCTGATCGAATTCAAGTCTAGAACTTTAATATAAAATAAGGTTTTGAAGGCCCTCGCAGAATTTCAACAGTACCTGATGGATAGTTTCCGAGACACAGAATTTTTTTAAATATATTTTTTTAAATATATTTTATTAAATTTCCCAGTCATGTGATCCTCACTAAATTTTGCATACATGTTCGTGTCGTTGGTTTTCAAATGATTACCGCGCTTTGATTCGATCAGATCAGTATTTTTCGAGTTATCGCAAGAAAACTAAATTTCAGATGGCTATAACTCTGAAACCACTCGGTGGATTCTGCTTATTAACGAACTTAACCGGCGTATTTGGACTACAAACCTACTCCGAAAAACTCAACTCTCGAACTCATTGCGGTCGAGCGTAATCGTGCTGACGGCCGGACTGCCAGACATAATCAATTTCGACCTCGGATTCTTCATCAGTGAATCGAAACTAATCGTTTGAGAACATTCTCGGCCAAATATTCGAAAAATACATACTGATATTTGGACGATTTGATAGGCGTTCTGTCCATGTGAACAGAGCGCTAAAAATGAAGTTGTTATTTTCATCAAAAGGAGGATCGCTTCTGACATCATCTAGTTTGTCAATTTTTTTTAAGTAATGATTTTACATAAAGTTCTCCATTTGTTTCTCTTTTTAGTGCCAGTTTTCAAAAACTTTTTCGTAGGAGGGCTATGGACGGCTTCGGCTGGGCTTTTGTTTTATGCGATTATTGAACTCTACATGCTTTTAAACGTAAACTGTTAGTCGGTCGGGGAGTTTAATTTATTTGTTCGATTACTGAATTTCATTGTTTGGAAACAATAAACTATAATAAATCCATCCCTATCAACTAAAAGGTCTGGCAAATCGGAAAAACGCCTCCGTGGGATAATAAGGAAAATGATCGTTTATGGGTGTAAACAGACACTATACACACCTAGAGTGTAATCGATTTGCTGCTCGTAAAATATATCAGCCGGTGATATAACCATTCGAGAATTCGAAATTGAATCACGCTCTGTGAATGATCTAACCCAGAATTACGTGGAATTGGCATGGAATATAAGATTGAATGTTTATGAGAATTCGAAGTTGAAATTTTTTTTTTCAGGCTGTTTTGCTCGAGTTTTGGCTGGCCTGCTTTCAGCGGGATGCAAACGTTTGTTCCATGGTAAATTTCGATTGAGAGTGTCCAATACAGGAGGATGGACAAGAGAACATACGCACAAAAAGCTCCTGACTTCACGTCAGTGCTTGAACCATTTTTTTTCGTAATTTTTTTAAAATTTTCTAGCGGTACGGTTCTCGCAATATTTCACACACGTCCTTATTTCGATATTCTACAACTAGTTAGCAAGCTTCAATTCGATCGAGTCTATATTTTTGGAGTTAAAGAGGAAATAATATTCCAGGTGGACAAAATTCCGAAACCGTTGGGCCGATTAAAGCCAACAGCGAACTTAACTCTCCCATTCAAATGCGCAATCTACCCTGAAAATTGCAAGTTCCTATCTCCTTTCGTTCGAGAGTTATCGAGACAACGGCCACCTATCCAGCTACAGAACTCACACAAGGCTGCTCTGATCTCCAACAATATAGATCCGAACTCGGTCCAAACTCGGAACTTGGTAGTAGGGTTAGGTTCTGAAGGCTCTCCCAAAATTTCAGCCATATCGGATGAATAGTTTTTGGTATATAGAATTTTTTTCAATGATTTTTTTGAAAGTTTTCTAGTGACTATTTTCACGAAATTTTGCAAGAACTTTCGCGTCAGCATTCTACAACTAATAAAACCATTTATGAATTGGATCGGTTCTATATTTTTCGAGTTATCGAGGAAATAACAACCAAATTTCTGATGGGTATAACTACAAAACCGTTCGGCCGATTATGCTTATGAACAAACTCAAATGTCGCATTCAGATATTTAACCTAACCTGAAAATTTCAAATCGCTATCTCTTTCCGTTCTCGGGTTATCGTGACATGAATAATATTTTTTAATAATTTTTTGTTTGAATTTTCTAACGATACGATTCTCACAAAATTTCACAAACGTGCTTATGTTAATATTCTTCAAGTATTCACCAAGTTTCAATTCGATCATATTTATATTGGTTGAAAACGAAATTATTACTCGGAAACCATTGGGCCGATTATGCCCATTAACGAACTTGTCCGTCGTATTGGGATGCGCCACCTACCCTGAAAATTTCAAGTCGCTTGCTCTTTCCGTTCTCAAGTTATCGAGGCAATGGCCGGCCGGAAAGAATCAAATTTGACCTCGAATCGGGGAGTCGAACCAGATCGTTTGAGACCATTTTCGTCAAAAAATTCGAAAGTTACAGACATTTGGCCAAATGATAACACGATGTTCCCCATCAGAACATACGCGCAAAAATTGGTTCAAGCACTGACGAGAAGTCAGGAGCTTTTGCGCGTATGTTATATTGTCTATTCTCATGTATTGGGCAATAGAACATACGCGCAAAACCTCCTGACTTCGCGTCAGTGCTTGAACCGATTATTTTTTTGAAATTTTTTAGGGGTATCGTTCTTACAAAATTTTAAATACGTCTTCATGTCGATATTCTACAACTAGTTACCAAGCTTATGTAGGGCTATCATCTCCCATAGTTGCATGTTTTACTTTGTATTGTGTACAAGAATGAACACATGAGCCGGAAAAATTTATATATAAATCAATACGTAATACATATCGATAATTCGCAATTCAAATAGTATGAACTGATTTTTATATGTTTTCAATTGGCACGATAACTGCGCTCAAAAGGATTGAAGCAATTGAGGCAGAACCACTTGAGTTAAGCCTTAGAATCGCGTACAAGTCAATTGGATTATCCAGAATTATGGCCATGTATAATCGCTTTGCAGCCAATATGCATAAGCACTCCAATCTGTTCCTTTCTATGATGAGGTAGGGAAAATAAATTGAAGACAAAATGGTCATATAATTTCAATTTCTATAGAATACATCTGTCAGAATGAAAAATTCTGTAATCATAGACGATTCTCTCATTACTCAAGTCTGTCATTAAATGGGTACGAAATGTATTCATTTCTTATAAACGCTGATAAAACGGTCTATAGATATCGATGGTAAATTCGATTAAGAGTGTCCGATATAGAGATGAATAAAACATTATTAACAGTAATTTTGTCGGTTTAAGGATTCATTTTCATTTTTGCAGCTATATCTTTAAAATTTTATATTTCAGAAACTATGCAGGATCGACTTCGTATGGGGCGTGAATAGACAAAGGAACATGCGCGAAAAGCTCCTGACTTCACGTCAGTGCTTGAACCAATTTTATTCGATACTGTTTTCTGAAGGTTCATTATTGAAAAAAATTGAACAACTAAACACTACCTTGGATTTTTTGGCCGAAAATGATACACAGAACGTCAATTTATATGCAAATCTATAGATCTTAAGATTGATTCAATTCAGTGAATGAGTCAATGTAATGTCGTTTAGTTTACCTCAAGTTCATAGCAACGAATAAATCGTTTGCTTAGATACCCTCGTTGAGTTATGTAGTTACCAGAATAACCATATTATTGCGCGTATGTTCTGGGGAACATCGCGTAATCATTTTGCCCAAATTTCTGTAATTTTCGAATTTTTGCCGAGAGTGGTCTCAAACGACTAGGTTCAACTCACTGATGAAGAATTTGAGGTCAAATTCGATTCTGTCCGGCTGTCCGTTGCCACGATAACTTGAGAACAGAAAGATATAGCGACTCGAAATTTTCAGGGTAGGTGGCGCATCCCAATACGACGGACAAGTTCGTTAATGGGCATAATCGGCCCAACGGTTTCCGAGTGATAATTTTGTTTTCAACCATTACTAATCTGATCGAATTGAAGCTTGGTGAGTAGTTGTAGAATACAAACCTTTGGACGTTTTTGAGAATCGTATCGCTAGAGAATTTAAAAAAAAAATTATTAAGAAATATTAAAATTTTCATGTTAGGTTGTGCATCTAAATGTGACAGTTTGTTTATGGGCATAATCGGCTAAACGGTTTTGGAGTCATACCCATCTGAAATTTGGTTGTTATTTCCCCAATAACTCGAAAAATTCAAAACCGATCCAATTCAAATATGGTTATTAGTTGTAGAATGCCAACGCGAAAATTCTTGCGAAATTTCGAGAGGATCGTATTACTAGAAAATTTTTAAAAAATCATTGAAAAAATTCTATATCTCAGTAACTATTCGTCCGACATCGCTAAAATTTTGCAAGAGCCTTCAGAACCTAACTCTACTACCAAGTTCGAAGTTTGAACACTATATATTTTTGGAGATCCGAGCAGCTTTGTGTGAGTTCAGTAGCCGGATGGGTGACCGTTTCCTCGATAACTTTCGAACAAAGGGTGATAGGAACTTGCAATTTTCAGGGTAGATTACGCAGCCGAATGGGAGGGTTAAGTTCGTTTTTGAGCATAATCGGTCTAACGGTTTCGGAGTTATACCCACCTGGAAGATTATTTCCTCGATAACTCAAAAAAAATTGGTTCAAGCACTGACGTGAAGTCAGGAGCTTGTGCGCGTATGTATATATGAATAATGCGGAGAAGAATATTTAGCTGGGAAGGTTTAACGGGTAATTGCGCACAAGGAGCGGAGAAAAGTCATTCTGCTGGTACCTGCCAATACGTGTTACTGCTAATTGGCTTCTTCAGTTCTGGGCAACCAAGAAACCTTTATGCGGGCATAAGCTCCTGACTTCACTTCAGTGATTTTTAAGAATTTTTTTATTTTTTTTTATTTTGAGAACCGGTTGAACTAAGCAACAGTTCGTACAGAAAGTTATTCAGAATTGAATATAAAAACTAAAATTAATTGTCATTTCCTGCATAGCCAGTGCTTAGGTTGCAAAGAGATTTTAGCTTAGTACAGAATATCGAACAATATCATAATCCCAATTCACAGAATTCAAATAGGTCCAGTTCTCAAGAAACGTCTTATAGACACTAGAACTTGGGACAGCATGCATACAAAATTTTTCGAGAATCGTATAAAGAAGGCGAGAAAAACTGACTCTGAGAAAACAGCCTGTATTGAAATATCGATGAATAAAACTGCTTCATGCATCAAATTAATCGATCATAAATTTACAACAGCATATTACACTATCAGTTACGTCAAAAATAAGCATGTCACCCAACCGCTCCAATAACAATTCATCTCGTAACAATAACAACGCGATCTTTATGCCTGTCACGTTCCTTCAACCTCGCCATTCACTCATTTCATCCCATTTTCGATGAAGTTGCGATCTGACGGCTTCGTTATCGTTCCGTTATCACTTTATTACATTTCTAATTGGGTGCCAAAGTTGTTAAACTATGCGGTCATCTTATTTGCGAGTCTGTTAATTGCACCTTTGATGGCTTTCAGTGGAAAAGTTTGTCAGTAATCTTCTTGACGTAGGTCATAAAATATATTCATTCATAAACTGCTCGACAATTGAAGTGGATACATATATTCTCCAGAAATTTGCATCGGAAAATATTCCTGAAATAATTAATTAATAATAACTGTTGAATCCTGATTGATTTATCAGGATGTTATGGTTCGAAGGATTAAATGTAGAGTCCTGATTCTTTTATCAGGATATAATGTTATTTCGAAGGACCAGAATTGTATACCCTGATTGTTTTATCAGGGGGACGAGTAAAGGGGTATATTTAACTTTAAGCACCCAGCAGTAATCTCGTTGATTACGGCGTAAGTTGTTACTTGCAATAAGATAACAATTACGAGGATAGGAAGTGGTGAAATATTCGAACGCACTTTTAACAAACAACAAGATGTATTTTCTTGTTACCGATACTTTGGTAGCAAGCACGAAGTAATTGTACAATGCAAAAATAATACAATTTGAAATCTTTCTTCTATATGAAAATGTATAGCAAGGAAGAAGTGACTACATATTTGGAAGGAGAACTAAAGAACTATTAGTTTCGCGACCGATCAAATTATATGTAATGTATCTTGCACTAAGAGAAGTAGTATTTGTAGTAGTGAATTATTTCAGTGTAAAATGTATATAAAAGACCAGATAGAAGAAAAACAGGAGGTTCCTTCATCTGGGAAAATCGGGGGAAATATTAACAATGATTGGGGCTTCGATCTTAACACCGCCCTGATATGTTACAACAATACTCTCATTTGTCGTTCACGAAAGAGAGTGGGAATGCATACTAAATTTCGGATGCACGCGCCAATGAGTGCGCTTCTAGGGTGTTTAATCTTAGGAATTCGAAATCCGGAATTTCTCCCACTATCTGGACTAACTTTACTTGCTTTCTGCATATAATCAATCTATTAGCAAAAAGCCGATAAATAACTTTCACAGATTAGGGGTTTCCATAGCGTCTAGACAAAAAGAATACCAGCACTGGGCAATGTGTTAGAAACCTGATAAATTTCTTACCACTTCAGTTGTTGAATGCATTTTAGCATTCTTTAGCAGGAAATAGGCAATAAATCACTCTACAAAGGTCGAAGCTTAACAAGAAATTCTACACACAGTTATCTTTTCGTAAAAGTATTATTTTCAATGGTGAGAGCACACAAGGTAAACTAAAACCCAGTTAACTCAATAGAAAAATATTCACGTTTTACAAGGGAGCTCCTTTGTTGAGAAAAATAAATCTACGTTTCCCAAATGACGTCATGAGACGTAACATTAACAAACATTGGAAATAGCAACAAGGATATCGAGAAGTGAAGAACCGCTCCTGGTAATGGTGGCACATCTTGAAATTAGGAACCAAGGAGCTTTCCTATTTAGAGCTTGCCAGAGAGCACCTGATGAAATTTACCTTCTCATCAAAGTTCCTACCATTTTTGGGTTGGCCGGTGCCTGCAAGCGTGATGAACTCTGCAAATTAATGGTTGATCACATCCAGGACAATGGAAATTTGATAGTGGTCAAAATCCCGGACACCAAAAACAATTCCTCGAGAATAGTTGTTATTTCCAATGAAACGAATCATGGATAGATATCATTTGCAGCTCTACCATAAATATGCGAATTTGAGGAAACAAAATATTCCACAGAGGCGTTTTTTTGTACAATATAGACAAGGAGCATGGTAGTACCCAATGTGTGGGAATAACTTCGTTCGGAAAATGCATTCGGAAATAGCAGCATATTTGAAATTGGAAAATCCTAAGCAGTACACTGGTCATAGTTTCAGACGTTGGTCGGCTACTATGCTGGCCAATTCTGGGGAAGGAGTAACCAATGTTAAGCGCCTGGGAGGCTGGAAATCTACCACAGTCGCCGAGAGTTACATCGATGAGTCAACTAATCAAAAATAAAAAGGAAACGTCTAATAAGATATTGTCTACAGATTACTTCACTTCAAATTATCAATCTTTATCAAGCCATCCATAGAGCTGCCCTACAGAGAATCATCAACCTTCGAACGACTGTGCTTCAACTTCAACGAACGAGAACATTACTTCAGCAATGAATTCACAATATGTAAATAATTGTGCTTTCGTCATAAATGTTACGAACAAATAATAAAATGAGATATTTCCTTCTTTTTTTCAGTTATTGTTTATTATTGAATAGTTGAGTTACTTCTACCCGTATGAATTAATAGTTTCAGAATATATAATTATTATATTTCAATTTGGTTTCTTCTTGTTATTATAGGACGCTCGAAGGAAAAACATTGTTCCGAATACGTGGGTAAGTGACTCTTATTCCGCACGAGAAAACTTGTCCGCACTTTGCTTCGCGTCGCTCGTCTAATGCTGATGGGGCCATACTAGACGGCGAAGATTTGTATGGCTTTATCGCGATGTTCTTTTCTACATCTGCAGTCAACGTGACGTGACGATTTTTCGTTCTATTATATATCGTTGAATAATTATCTACTACAAGTCGTAATTTTCTTCCGAAATACAACATGCACTCAAAATCTGGAGCGTTACTGAATTGAACTCTGAAGTCGAATATTGTTAAAAAACCCCTTTGATGGGAGCCAGTTTACAGAGACAGCCCGACGAAGTATATTCTTCTTCGCCAGAATACACCGAGTACCTAGCAACACTTGACAACTTGTTGTTCAACTGTTGTTAGTTTCATTTATTTCAAAACTTGCAGCAGAAAGTTTATATATTGTGGTAGTCTCCACTTCAGTTGTTGAGCAGTCTATTATGTTGATGAGCATAGTATTATTTTTCGTACATTCGGTGTGATTGTATTTATTTACGAATTGAATTGATATGATCTAAATACGAACTTCTGTCGTCTATCAAGTACTTTGTATCAGAATGTTTGCGTATTAGATAGATAAGGTGAACATTAAAGTGAAATAACAGAAATAAGACCACGGTAGCAAAGGATGTGAAAGACGACTGCAAATTTAGCCAAAGTATTATTATTTCCACTTGAAATTGTACCGATTTCCACGATTTGTGTCAGTATTTATCGACTGGTTTCAAATTTTCATTACTTTTGAACCACTGAACGCAGAACATGATTAGATATTTTGAGCATCACAAATCTTATACCAGGATGATTTCTTGAAATCATCCATTGGAAATACATATAGAGATTTGAAATGGAGTTCGATATTTACTTTTTTCTTTTTGACCATATATTTTATGTAGGTACCTAATTTCCAAAGTTTATCCAAAGATAATCTAAAAGTAACTCCTTGAATTCAACAAAAATCTTGAATAATACCTTCAATATTGATTCAAGCACTGATCTGAAGTCAGGAGCTTTTGCGCGCATGTTCTATTGTCTATTCACGTCTATTGGACACTCTAAATCGAATTCAGCATGGATATAGACCGTTTTCCCAGTTTTAATAAGATATGAATACATTTCGTACCATATTTTAAGACAGACTCGAGTAATGAGAGAATCATCCAAGATTCCAGAATTTTTAATTCTGACATATCTATGTATTCTATCGGAATTGAAATTCCTTAAATCTCCAATAATATACGAAAAAACTTACGTCTCAAGTAGTTCAGGATACGATATTCACGAAATTCCGCGAAGATTAGCGCGTCGGCATTCTACAAGTAATTAGGTACCGAGTTTTAATAGGATCGGAATTGTATGTTATAAGGCAAATAACAACAAAATTTCAGATGTTTATAACTCCAAAACCGTTTGGCCGATTATGCCTATTAACGAACTAAAATGTCGCTATCTCTTTACGTTCTCAAGTTATTGTGAGATAGGTACATAATATCATTAAAATTTTTTAGTGATACGATCCTCACTAAATTTTCACATACGTCTTTATGTCGGTATTGCACTTAAACAGTTATCAAGTTTTAATTCAATCCAATCTGTATTTTTTGAGTTATAAAGAAAATAAATAACACTCTTAATTCGAATTTACCATGGTTAATTCGAATTAATTGTCCAATACAGGAGAACGGACAACATAATTTACCATGGTAAATTCGATTAAGGGTATCCAATAAAGGAGAATGGACAATAGAAAATACGCGCAAAAGCTCCTGACTTCACGTCAGTGCTTGAACCATTTTTTTTTCGCAATTTTTTTAAAATTTTCTAGGGGTACGGTTTTTACAAAATTTTAAACACGTTTTTATGTTGATTTTCTACTACTAATTACCAAGCTTCAATTCGATCGAATCTTTATTTTTTGAGTTATCGAGGAAATAATATTCCAGGTGGGTATAACTCGGAAACCGTTAGACCGATTATGCCCAAAAACAAACTTAACTCTCCCATTCGGATACGCAACCTACCCTGAAAATTGCAAGTCACTATCTTCTTTCGTTCGAAAGTTATCGAGGCAATGGTCACCCATCTACTGAACTCACACAAGGCTGCTCGAATCACCAACAATATTTAACCGATCGTGTTAAAGCTTAAAACTTGGCATTAAAGTTAGGTTCTTAAAGCTCTTGCAAAATTTCAGCAATTTCAGACGAATAGTTACTGATATATAGAATTTTTTTTTTAATTTTCAATGATTTCTTAAAAATTTTCTACAAATACTATATTCACGAAATTTTGCAAGAATTTTCGCGTTGGTATTCTACAACTAATAACCATGTTTGAATTCAATCGGTTTTGCCGATTATGCTTATAAACAAACTCAAATGTCGCGTTCGGATGCACAACCTAACCTGACAACTTCAAGCCGCTGTCTCTTTCCGATCTCAGGTTATCGTGACAACAAAAATATTTTTTAATAATTTTCTAGCGATACGATTCTCACAAAATTTCACAAACGTGCTAAGTTTTATATTCTACAGCTATTCACCAAGTTTCGATTCGATCGGATTTATATTGGTTGAAAACAAAATTATTACTCGGAAACCATTGGGCCGATTATGCCCATTAACGAACTTGTCCGTCGTATTGGGATGCGCCACCTACCCTGAGAATTTCAATTCGCTAGCTCTATCCGTCCTCAAGTTATCGTGGCAACGGCCGGACAGAATCAAATTTGACCTCAAATTTTTCATTGGGGAATCGAACCAAATCGTTTGAGACCATTTTCGTCAAAAAATTCGAAAGTTACATACATTTGGGCAAAATGATAACGCGATGTTCCCCAGAACATACGCGTAAAAAGAGAGCTTGAAGGTTCATGCAGTATTTCGTGAGGGTGTGTGATGCGGGACTAGACAATGGAACAAGCACGCAAAATCTCCTGACTTCACGTCAGTGCTTTCCTAGATTTTTTTTTATACGGGGACATGAAAGAAGCGAAGTAACTGAGTGTCCTTACAATGGGTTATTCTACTCACAGAATCAATCTCCTGAATAAGTATCCTGAGTGAGACAATCTACGAAACCATTGCTTGTTAATGGGTTTATTCACTTCGTATGACTCATTTTACTGTTTGCGAATAATTTTCGGAGTTTTATATGTACACTTCGAATTTCTGTTTCATTCATTAGCATAAGTTGTGCAAATATCTTCAGATTGAACTAGTAGGTATGGTATTCTCAGTAAAATTTTTGCTGTTGGTTTAACGATAATAATTATAATGAACTCGGCGACTTTATAAGTGTTACAAGAAGGAATAATTTATTCAATTTGATTTTTTGGCAATGTGGTAATCTCACATCAAGAATGAAAGGATAACATTTTCAAGAAATTTTGTTGACATATACCTATTCAGAAAAATTGGTTCAAGCACTGACGTGAAGTCAGGAGCTTTTAGTGGACACTCTTTATGGAATGTAGCTTCGATATATATCGTTTTCTCAGCTTTTTTAATATATGAATACATTTGATACCATTTTAAGGACATACTTCAGTAACGAGAGAATCTATGATCACCAAATTTTCAATTCTTTCATATAGGTATTATATTGAAATTGAAATACGAACACACTTACGCCTCAAGTAATTCCAGGATACAATATTAACGAAATTGCGCGAAGACTAGTGTCGGCATTCTACAAGTAATCACCAAGTTTTAATTGGGTCAGATTTGTAGATTTTGAGTTATAGAGGAAATAACAACAACATTTCAGATTAGTATAATTCCAAAACCATTTGGCATATTCTGCCAATTAACGAACTTAAATGTCGCATTCGGATGCGCAACCTACCCTAAAAATTGCAAGTCGCTGTCGCATTCCGTTCTCAAGTTATCGTGAGATACATAATACTTTTTCGTATTTTTTTTTTAATTTTCTAGTGGTACGATTCTCACACGTCTTTATGACGATATTTTACATTAGATACCAAGTTTCAATTCGATCGGGTCTGTATTTTTTGAGTTATCGAGAAAATAACATTCCAGATGCGTATAACTCTGAAACCGTTTGGCCGATTATGCCCAACAACGAACTTAATTCTCCCATTCGAATGCGCAATCCTACGGGACTTGAAAATTTCAAGCCCCTATCTCTTCTCGTTCGAAAGTCATCGAAGCAACGGTCAGCGGTCGCCCATCCACCTACTGAACTCACCCAAGGCTAGTCGGATCTCCAACAATAAAGATCCGATCGTGTTCAAACCAAACTTGGATCTTTGCAGTAGAGTGGCTTGAAGGCTTCCGCAAAATCTCATCAATATCGGACGAATTGTTTCTGATATATAGAATATTTTTCAACGATTTTCAATGATTTTTAAAAATTTTCTAGTAATACAATCCCGATGAAATTTTCACGACGGTATTCCACAACTAATTACCATGTTTGAATTGGATCGCATTCGTATTTTTCTAGTTATTGAGAAAATAACAACCAAATTTCAGAAGGGTATAACTCCGAAACTGTTTTTGCTCAATCTACCCTAAAAATTGCAAGTCACTAACTCTCCGTTCTCAGGTTATCTTGACGTGAATAATATTGTTTTTAATTTTCTAGAGTTAGGATTCTCACAAAATTTTACAATCGTTTTAAATGTGTTAATATTCTACAACTAGCTACCAAGTTTCAATCCGATCGGATCTGTATTGGTTGATGACAAAATTATCACTTGGAAACCGTTGGGCCGATTATGCCCATTAACGAACTTGTTTGTCGTATTAGGTACCCTGAAAATTTCAAGTCGTTATCTCTTTACGTCCTCGAGTTATCTCGGGGGAACGGACGGCCGGACGGACAGAAACAAATTTGACCTCGAATTCTTCATCAGGTTTTCATTCATTTTCGGTTGAAACCGAATACGAACCAAATGGAACCGTATGCATGGATGGAAAATAAGTGTACCGTGCGGGAGAAAATAAGAAATAATTTAAAAAAATATTAGCCCCGCCCAATGAGGGGTTATTATGATATGAGCATGGGGCTAAACTGATATACTGTTATATATCAGTACGATTGATGGTCCTTGTGCCATGTATGCTTTATTAGAACTTTTCAAAATCTATGTGTCTATGAGTCTCTGTGTTCGGAGGTAAAATTTAAAAACTAAAACTCAATTCATCATTTCAGGGATTATAACTCAGCTAGGAGTGAAAATTCGAAAAAGTTTTATACAGGGTGTCCGGAAATGATGAGAAAAAAATTCAAGGGTGATATCTAGACCAAAAATAACTTCTTCCTATAAATTTTTTTCTAAAATTGATTATTAACGAATTTACAGGGTGTTCAAGTTAAATTTTATTTACAGAGTATGTTTGCTCTACGTTTTATGGAAGGAATATTCCATAGAGTCCGTCAGAACTTTATGGTTATGTATTATTATTATGTGTGTATTGCTATGTTTAAGGTTGAACATAAATGAACAGATTTCGTATTCATCGCTTGCAAGTAATGCTATTTTGCGTTTTTCTCGAAAACGGTTAGATTAATCGAAACAAAAAAAAGTATCGTTTTTTGTGTAAAAAAGTCTAGAGAATGAAAATCATTGGTCAAAATTTGCATACAGTGAGGCACAAATAAGTTGGGACCATTCAAACAAAAGAATAGGCTCGTATGTGGCGCCCTCTACAAAATGGGAAAAAATGGTTTGCAAATTCGTTTTGCTCATCCCGTAAAAGCCACAAATACGAAAATTCGTCGAAATATTATCAACATGGCAAAAAGTGGAGCAAAAATACTGTGAAAAAAATTCAAATTTAACACCCTGTAACTTCGTTAAAAATCAATTTTCGAAAAAAATTTATAAGAAGAGGTAGCATTTATTTTTGGTCTAGAAATCACCCCTGAATTTTTTGCTCATCATTTCCGGACACCCTGTATAACAAACCTATTTTCAATCATGAATCACCTCCTGAAATCTTTCGCAGTTGTTTTTTAACACCCTTATAGTATATACAAACAGGAACTGATATTTAAAATTCTATTCACATTTATTCGATTACTTTTTGAAACATATCAAAATAGCCCCGAATTCTTGGGTGTATCGTAATAGCTCCGATTGATCCTATAATACTGATTTTTTATTTTATCTGTGTCCTACAGGTCTAGTTAGTATATAAGAGAAATCGTCTATTACGTTTGCTGACTTGTTTGTAGAAATATGATGTCATATTTAAACAAGTTGATATTTTTGCAGTGAATCATTCAGTGAGCTATAAATATGAATAATCATAGTAATATAACATAAAATAGTTTTCGGAAGGTCCTCGTATATATTTAACGAAATATCATCAAAATGAGGTGATAAATGATACTCGCATTTTTTCTGTGCCTTATTTGGCATGACGTTAACAGTAAAGCTTGATCTCGGCATTTCAGTGATTAATTTAAGACGGATAGAGAGGTAGTCAATTAGTAACAATAGACAGGCTTTCGGTCTATAATTTAGATGTCTTGAATCCTACGGGGTCCGAAAGCCCCCCACGGTTGAGTTGGCGGCAACTGTTATATTAATCAGCAACATTAAGATACACTGTGTTGTTATTAGATTCAATTACGATATAACGATACAATGAAGTAAAAATTCTAGAAGAGCACTGACGCAAAGTCTGGACCTTTTGCGGTTTATAATATTATTCAAATAATGTTTGTCCTGCTCGAACTATATATGAAGTTACATTTGACAAAATTTGACATTTAACTTTTTTCGTTTCATCAGTTTGCGATTTGGTGGACGATATTTGGTGTTTGTCGTTGGCACATTTGGCAAAAAAGGAGGTTCTTCTTGTGAGATAAATAGTAAGTCTAATGATGCGATTGCAAAAAAGATATTGCTGTTTTTGTATGTGTGTCAAAACCTGGCAGTTATATTTTCGTTGTATACAGGGTGATTCACGAAGACCATTCGTTAGAATATTTCAAAGAAAGACTCGGAACATTTTATAGTTAAGCATTGTTACGAGAGAATTCTTAAAAAATTCAGATTCGTTCGACTTCCGGTTTCACCGGAAATGAAACCAACTTTCGTTTTTAAATGTAATACCCAGTTTTTTCATTGATAATCAGATTACTCATTGAAATCTACATTGTTTTGATGTGTCACTTACATATTATTCTCAGAAAATTCGTGTGAATTCTGAAAAAACCATTAAAATTTTCTCAAATAGGGCTTCATTCCAATGTTAATAACTTGTAGATTTTTGCATGAAAATTCCTAATTTTCTAGCTTCTAGCTCATTTGAAAAAAATGAGTTTTGAGGTTTTTGTCATGACTGACGTTGACATTGACAAAGAATCACCGTGATTATTCAATTACATTTTGAATTAATGAAGAAGAAACCTTGGCAAGAAAATTTGGAATTTTCATGCAAAAATCTACAAGTTATTAACATCGGAATGAAGCCATATTTGAGATAATTCAAATGGTTTTTTCAGATTTCAACGAATTTTCTGAGAATAATATGTAAGTGACACATTGAAACAATGTAGAATTCAATGGGTAATCTGATTATCAGTGAAAAAATATAAAAAAGCACTGACGTGAAGTCAGTACTCTTTGGCGCGCGTGTTCACGGTGGGTAATTTGAATTGAATGATGAGAACTTCAAGCTCAGTGGATAGAGCGAGCCGGAGATCTACCCAGAGGATAGTGGACACCATACACTGTCGGTTCTAAATTTAACAGTGCTGTATCTAAGCTGCCATAAGGACAGAGTAACAAAGTTGAAAAAGAACACAACTGACTATCCTTAGTCGCACAAGCTCCTAGGAGATTCTGAGAGATCTACTTGGGAAAGACTTGGGGGGGTCAGTATAATCATAATCATGTTTATAGCATGCGCGCCAAAGCAGATTGACCCACTTCAATGCTTTTTTGCACTTTTTCTGTCATTGTTAAGTCAATCTGCATTTGGCGCGGTTGCTATAAACATGATTATGATTATACTGACCCTCCCAAGTATTTCCCAAGGAGATCCCTCAGAATCTCCTAGGAGCTTGTGCGACTAAGGGGAGTCAGTTGTGTTCTTTTTCAACTTTGTTACTCTGTCCTTATGGCAGCTCAGATACAGCACTGTTAATTTTTGAACCGACAGTGAATGGTGTCCACTATCCCCTGGGCAGATCACCGGCTCCCTCTATCAACTGAGCTTGAAGTACTCATCATTCAATTCAAATTAGGCATCGTGAACACGCGCGCCAAAGACTACTGACTTCACGTCAGTGCTTTTTTATATTTTTTCAAGTTCCTTTAACAAATATGGTTATCAATACAGTTTGGCTGTTAGCTTTACTGTAGATCGAAAAAGAATTGCGCTTATGTGACCTCCGTTAGAAGCGCAATTGCCTCTTCTCCAAATCCGAACGTGATTTAATGAAGATCTACCGAATAAAGTTATTTATAAATTTGCCTCAGGCCCCCGATGCAGACATTTCAACTCGGAAACAACGCTATTTCCTCGAAACTGACTTGTCCGTGCACTAGAATTGCCATGAAATTTCTCTTAAAACCTTAAAATGACGGCATAGCACCAAATCCATCACCGCTAGACGCAAAACACTCCCAACATGAGCCATACAATCCAAACGTCTTCTCGGCGCATGCGCAATCGACTCGTGGCTTACAGTCCACTCAAAATAACACTTCACACAAAATTCTGATTCTTCAACACCATTGGTTCAGGAGATATCACAGCTCCAATCCACGCATGTGCAGACAAGCACATCCAAGGGGATTCTATTGAGGAATAACATCCAGCACCTCCAATCCTCTCAGACGAAAACTCCAGAAGTTAAATAACTTCTTGTCTACTCATGCGTGAAACGAAGAATCTCCGAAAGGGGTTGCATGAACTTCGAATTAGGAACACAATTTCTTCGCCTATTCTCCAAATCCGAAAGTAATTTAAAATTGATCATCCAAATATAGTTATTTAAAAATTGGCCCCAGGGCCACGACACAGACATTTCAACTCGAAAACAACGCTATTTCCTCGAAACTGACTTATTCGTTCACAGAATTGTCTTGAATTTTCTTTTAAAACCTCACAATATTGGCTTAGCACAATATCCATGACCGCTGGACATAAACCGCACCCAACATAAGCCATACAACCCAAAACAACCACGTCACCTCTGCGCATACACAATCTACTCATGTCTGAAAGTCCTCTCAAAATTACACACCTCGCACAAAACTCTGATTCTTCAAAACCATTGGTTCAGGAGAGATCGCACCTTCAATCCATGCATGCGCGGATACTCCCGAGGGGATTCTGTTAAGTAATAGCATCCTGCACCTCAAATCCCCAATCCTCTCAGACAAAAACACCAGCAATTAATTCACTTATCGTCTGTTCATGCGCATAACGAAAAATACCCGTAAGGGGTAACATCAATATCAAAATTAGCCCCAGAGTCACAGTACGCACACTTCAACTCGGACACAACGCTATTTCCCCAAACTGGCTTGTGTCCGTGCACTGAATTGACATGAATATTCTTTTAAAACCTCACAATATCGGCTCAGCACTCCCAACATAACCCATACAACCAAAAAACAGTCACTTCTTTTCTGCGCTTGCGCAATCTACTCGCGGCTGAAAGTAATCCCAAAATCACACACCTTATACCCTTATTACACTATGCCTTTTTCGTGCCTATTTGTCAGCCTGACTGACTGCGCCTGAAATTTTGAAGAAATACGCATGCGCCCGGGACTATTTTGTAGACTGTCTCAAGCTTGAAAATAAATAGAACTGGTTCTATTTGTTCCCCCTGAATCGTGGGGATTAAAAGCCTTTTTGCTGAAATGTCATGGCTACCAACACAATATTTTTATCTGTCTCTTTTGACGTCTTAACATAACCTAGTTTATTATATCCTTTGAATCGTAGCCTTCGTAATTTCAATAATAAATTTATGTTTATTACTCTGAGGACGTAAACTAACTAAACTTACGAAGGCCAGATGATCTGTGATGGCTATCCCCGAGTGATATGAAGTTTTCACCAGTAGCCTAGTATCGCAAAGTAATTATTAATTTCGTTTTTGGAGAAATGCTTGCTGGAATTACAGTGTAATTTTTCTGTATGTGAATTTGCACTCTATGTGGTAGCATATTAAAGGTTTCTTCGGACATTCTTAAAATACTATGGAATTTTTTTAAAAATATACGAATAAAACAAGAACTTGAGGTAAATATTTCAATTTCTTCAATGTTTGCAGCTCTGAAATGAATGCCTGAAACAAGCTCGAAAAAAGCGCGGCGTAATAGTGCCACTCATTTGGGGGGAAATTCAACCAACAAATAGCCATGAAAATAGGCGCAAATATATACATGAAAAAGGCCTAGTGTAATAGGGGTATTACAACAAACTCCGATTCTCCAACACTAGTGGTTCAGGAGATATCGCATCTTTGATCCACGCATGCGCAGACCCTCACCAGGGGATTCTATGGAGGAATATTATTATATTATCTCCATTATGTCATATCACAGGAGTTCAATGCGATAATTGATTCAGGTTTTGGTGGTGAAGGAAATGGTTGAGTGACACTATAGTTGTGTGAGACAAGAAAAATTAACATTTTGTTGAAAAAATAATGAAGCTTTGTGCGAAAGTTCAGCTTTTTTCTATTTTCACAAGCAGTGTTTTTCGTGGAAGTGCACGTGGGAGTTCCTCATTGTTCCGTTCTTTCTCAGGCTATTCCGAGCGTTTCAATTCACAGTCGATCCTACTTGAATGACACAATAGCAGCGGTATATTATTTACCATATACGGAAAAAACATAAACTCGTTCTATAAACCTTGAAAACGACCGTTTCCTACTGAATTTATTCAGGATATTAAAATTGATGGTTCTATTTTCACTGCATAAGGAACGAAATGTTGACAGACTGGTTCTTGAACTGGATTATGGTGAAAATGAAGACAGCGGGGAGTTTCAAATTGTTGTTAGACAACTTCACACTAGAAGTCGTTGCCAAAATACCGGCTTGAAAAAAAAAATTGGTTCAAGCACTGACGTGAAGTCAGAAGATTTTGCGCGTATGTTATATTGTCCATTCTCCTGTATTGGACACTCTTAATCGAATTTAACATGGTAAATTCGATTAAGAGTGTACAATACAGGAGAACAGACAATAGAATTCACCATGGTAAATTCGATTAAGAGTGTCCAATACAGGAGAATGGACAATAGAACATAAGAGCAAAAGCTTCTGACTTCACGTCAGTGCTTGAACCAATTTTTTTTTTCGTGAAGCTGAGCTTTTGCGCGTATGTTCTATTGTCCATTCTCCTCTATTGGACACTCTTAATCGAATTTACCATTGTGAATTCTATTGTCTGTTCTCCTGTATTGGACACTCTTACCATGGTAAATTCGATTAAGAAATTCTCACAAAATTTCACAAACGTCCTCAGGTTTGTAATCACCATGTTTCAATTTGATCGGATTTGAATTGGTAAAAAGCAAAAATATTACTCGGAAACCATTGGGGCGATCATGCCCACTAACGAACTTGTCCGTCGTATTGGGATGCGCCACCTACCCTGAAATAATCAAGTCGCTATCCCTTTCCGTTCTCAAAATATCGTGGCAACGGTCGGCCTGCCGGCCGGACAGAATCGAATTTGACCTCGAATTCTTCATCAATCCAATTTCGGCGAAAATTACAGACATTTGGGCAAAATGATAACGTGATGTTCCCCCGGACTCGCAAAAATGAAAGGACCGGAGGAGGAAAACGAACAAATTAACAAGAGCGTCAAAAATAATACATAACCTTTCAAAAGTCCCTTATCACAAATATACTCCTCTGTAGCCGCATGGATCTCTTGAAGAAGAATCGCCTCCGCTAGTTTTCAAAGATATTTATATACCAAGTTATATTAACTTAAGTGTAAATTAGCTTTTAAGCTTACTGTGTCTTAATTGTCATACGATAAATAAATAAATAAAGATATTCACTCTTGTTCAAAGAAATCCCTTCAATATTTGATTTCAAAGAAGAAAATGTTGTAGCTCCTAAGGAGTATCTTTTTCAAAACCAGGTCTGACCAATCCAAACTATGATTATTGAGAACTTCAGATGTTCGAAGACCGCTACAGGACCATAATGTAGGGCTATCATCTCAAATAGATTTGTGAAAAAATCGGCCCGAAAATGTAAATATGACAGCATGAGATTTATGGTTTTGGAGGTTCTCGCAAAATTTCTGCGATTCCAATCCAGCTAATGAACTCACACAAGGCTATTCGGATCTCCAACAATATGGATCCGATCGTGTTCAAACTTGGAACTTTGCAGTAGATTTAGATTCTGAATGCTCTTGCAAAATTTCAGCGATGTCGAACAAATAGTTTCTGATATGTAGCATTTTTCAATTATTTACAATGATTTTTTTAAAATTTTCTAGTGTTGCGATGCTCACGAAATTTCGCGTTGGCATTGTACAACTCATAACCATGTTTGAATTATATCGGTTTTGTATTTTTCGAGTTATTGAGGAAATAACAACCAATTTCAGATGGGTATAACTCCAAAACCGTTTGGCCGATTATACCTATAGAATCAAATGTCGCATTCAGATGCATAACCTAACCTCAAAATTTCAAGCCGCTATCTCTTTCCGTTCTCAGGTTATCGTGACATAAATAATATTTTTTAAGAAATCTTTCAAAATTTTGCAGACGTCCTTATGTTTGTATTCTACAACTGACAGTATACAAATATGTTAATGAATTAATTTTATTATTTGATGTACTACTAATATCCACTTGCATTACCTCGCTTTAAATTGACAGTTTGTTTTCCCCATTTTCTCAGCAATACTTTTCTTTTGAGACAATGAATTTTGAACATAGCCTATATTCTATTTTGAGTTCACTGTGGACTTATGAACACTATACAAGTAACTACACTCTTGTCCACTACAGTTTTCTGTCGTCTGACATATGTTTCGGAAACAAAGTTTCCATCTTCAAAGACGAAGCGTTACTGTAACGCTTCGCAATCGTACCACTAGAAAATTTCAAAAATATTACGAAAATATATCATGTATCTCACGATCCCAAAGCGAAATTTAAGTTCGTCAATTGGCATAATTCGCCAATTAGTTTTGGAGTTATACTGATCTGAAATTTTGTTGTTATTTCCGCTATAACTCAAAATATACAAATCATACCAAATTAAAACTCGGTGATTACTTGCAGTATGCCGACCTAATAATTTTCGCTGAATTGCGTGAATATCGTATCCTGGAGTCACTTGAGGCGGAAGTTTTTCGTATTTCAATTTCAATAGATTACATATGAAAGAATTGAAAAATAATGTGATCATATATTCTCTCGTTACCGACGTATGTCATTAAAATTATTAGGGATAGAACGATACCGATATTGATATCGGTATATCGGCATATCGGCAGTTGTTGCCGATATATCGTATCGTATCGTATCGGCAAAGAATATCGTCAAAAATATCGGCAAATTTTTTTTGCCTCCTCAGTGCAAAAATGGAATACTTTATCAAACAAAATAAGATTTTTCATTATAAGGGAAAAAAATAAACGGGACTTCCCCGGTTTTTCCTTGGGTCGTGTATGAATAGATGGCGCAATCGCAACTGTTTCCTCGCAACGGAATTATATGTATTATGAAACGGGACTTCCCCGGATTTCGCTTCGGTAGTGTATTCATGGGTGGCGTTATGTTTGCCGATACGATATATCGGTATATCGGCACGTAAATATCGGTATCGGCCGATATATCGTATCGGCAAAAAAAAGTGATATCGTTCTATCACTAAAAATTATATTAAATGTGTATTCCGAAATGTGGGCGAAGTGAGAAAAATTTCAGAAGCTTGTTCCGAAATTTTTTTTCTCCCAACAATTACTAAGAAGATTCTGATATTTCTGTACATAACACGAATTAAGAAATCTGAGAGAACTTATGTTCTGTACCGAAATATAAGAATCTTCTGGGAAATTGCTAGATAAACCAATTTCGGAACAAACTTCTGTGATTTTTCTTACATCGCTCACATTGCGGAATATACATTAAATGCATTCAAATATTATAAAAGCTGAGTATTTTTGATAATAAAGTTTTTCATTTGATGAGAGGAATCAATGGTTAAAAATGTTAAAATTACAACTTGAAGACTTACCATATATACCTTTATTTAATGGAGTCGTGTAATTCCAGAAAATACTTTTTATGTTGAATATGTGAATATCCCTTCAATGTGTGTATTTTGTTTAGAATATCCTCCTGAGTCCGTACAGCGTTCGAGCGTGTTTCCTCCCAACCTGATTATTAGCCGATTATTAATTAGTTTTATTATATCACGTGTGCAGAGCATAGAGCTTCCAGTCTAAAGGAAACCATTCATTCTTGCTCGACTGAGTCAAGATCCTCACAAGGTCGATTCAATTCGTGATAAGCATCTAAATAGTAATTCTGAGAACACGGCATAGACACGGACTGTGATGTATAACAGAGAGTTTATTTTTTATCTTCATTGAAAGTTCCCAGGGAAACCTGAGAATTGTTATCATGGTTCGAACTTCGAACTTTCTGTAGTAGTTAGGAAAAAGAAAGTGAATGTCAGTTTTAGACGGTCTCGATTGTCAGAAATAAAATTCAAAATAAGGGAGCATCGACGGTGGGTACGTAATCCCTGAGATGTTTAAGTCACCCGGTACACATTTTGCATGGATTCTGTAAAGATAGGATCAGCAATGACGTAGCGTTGAGAGTTTTAGAGGAGTCTTTGCGATTTTGTGACTCCACTAAAGCCTCTCGTACGGTATGTGTAATCGTTAATCGTAATTGACAAACTCAGCTGTTCCATTGATATTTTGCCGCTTCCATGGGCGTACTCATTAACCCTTAACTACTAACGATTCAAATATGTAACGTCGTCACTACCTATACGTCTCACAGACGGCTATGTATTAAATAGACATATTAAACCATAGATTGTAGTTTGTGAACTGTTTATCTGTTTAACTGTTCGCTTTAATATTCCGGAGGTGAAAAATATGCTCGGAAATGTAATAAAAGTTCAATATTCAGTGAAATTCACCATTTTCCAAAGGAGTTCCAAATATTCGGCATTTTGACATCGATCTTTTAAACAACTGCAATTAGATCGAAAGACTCTAAAAATATTTGAAATTTTTATTACTCTTGATACAATAAGAGTTGAACTGAAATGTAGTCAAAAGAATTGGTTAAAAACAAGTATTTTGAAAAAACTGACAATGCCTGTCTATCACGAATTTGATACACAATCCGGACACACTTTTTTCGCATACCTACTCTCGGTAAATAGGATTCTGGCATTCGTAACAAGCATATGCCGTTCTTCTTTCCTTCCGATAAGAACATAGAGAATTTTTTTTTCTTTTTCCAATAGTGAAAATGGATTCTGTCCGGCCGGCCGTTCGGCCGTCCTTCCGTCCGGCCGTAACCACGATAACTATCGAACAGAATTAGGTAGAGAGTAGAAATTTTCAGAGTGAGTTTGGGAGATGAATATCTCAGTTAAGTTCGTCATTGGGCAAAACCGGCCGGATAGTTTCGGAGTAACAAATAAAAAATTTTTTTTTACATTGCAAATTTCAAATAAAAAAATTTTTCAAGATGCAGTTTCACCATAAAAATTCATCGATATCATTTTTAACTTTGAAAGACAAATACTTTCGGAGATATGATATTTCAAAATGTCAATAATAAATCGTACTTCTATGTTTTTATTGTTACGTTAACGCTAACTATACGTCTACGAGACGGCTATCGATCTTTCACTAGAGATATCTCGGAAACTAGACAATGTACGACAATCAACCTTAGGGTACTAAGTGAGTGTGGTACGATGATAAATTACATATAAGGGCAATGGCAGGAGTTGAAAGGGAGGGGTTATCTGACGAATCGGATGGGGTGATGCCGTCTCTGAGACGTATGATTAGTGGTTAAGAGTTAAGGCACTACAGTTGAAATTAATACTGACGTGAATGTATTGATTTCTACAGTCGATTCTCCCAGCTAATTTGCAATGTGTATAGTTTTTGATGAAGATATTAAGTTCGCCCTACTCACTTGGGAATCATTTTGAGGAATTAGTAAAGGAAAGACTAAACTTGTCTTAAGCTTCTCAAATTAATAATATGTTGTTGACATACAGTGTGAAAAGCCAAATAGAATAAATACACTATCATGGTTACTGTATAAGTGTACATATTCATGGAAAATCCCGAAACAAGTCAAATTCAAATTTTAAATTGTCTTCTTCGTAAAAATGCGTACCCTACTTTCAACCCCCTTCGAAAGACAGGTACAACGACCAATTTTTCAAATACTACGGGCTCACAAGACCATCAAACGATGTATCACAATAAATCGTTTGAAAGGTCGCGTCACTCTCTATTCAGAAATGTTAACACTTTCATGTTTATTGCAAAACTCAAAATGGAAAAAAATTAAGGGCACTCGCAAAAATAGCAATAGTTATAAACCATTAAGTGAAAAAAAAGGAGGATTAATTTTTTGCTAATATCTCAAAAACTATTTGAGATAATTCAAATTTTTGAAAATTTGAGAATTTTCAAATAGAGGAGGAAATTTCCTAAAAAAGAGTCCCAACAGGCGGAACTGTAGGACCGATATTTATAATTTTCCTAGAGGGTTGAAAATATGCCCGAAAACGGGTACTCAGGCTTGCGCAAGCCTCGCCCCCTTCGTAGCTTTGATGAATAAATAATATTTAAACTTATTAAATATGAAAATGAAGAATTGAAAGAATTCAGGCGCGTGCAGCATTGATCAATGAACAATAATCCGTGGTCCAAGAATGTTTATCGCAATTTTTCAATTAGTTATCCATTAGTTAATTAACAATTTTTTGTGACACGAACATCAACATTGCAAGTACTCTAATTGTTGAACTATTAATCTGAGAATTTTTTACTTTCGTGGAGCTATTTTTCAAAGATCTTCGAATGGATTCATATTGGAAAATTTAAAAAATTGTTAATTTTAGTTTTGTTATGAACAATTTACTCAAGTGAAAAATTATAGAGCTCCAATTTATAATATAACTACATATTGATCCGTTTCCTTATGATCAGAAACTACTCAAAAGCAATTTTTAATAATCATCGTCTCGTATTGTTTAAAAAATTGTTATAAACCAATGCGTTGTTTATGAGATAATTTAGAATTTTCTTTTGAAACATAATTGAAACTTTATAATTTTCCACCTAAGTGAATTGTTAATAACAAAACGAAAATTAACAATTTTTCAAATTTCCAACGAGAATCTATTCCAATACCTTTAGAAAATAGCTCCACGAAATGAAAAAATTCTCAGATCAATAGTTCAACAATTATCGCACATGCAATGTTAATGTTCGTGCTACAAAATTGTTCATTAACTAATGGATAACTAATTGAAAAGTCACGATAAACATTTTTGGACCAAGGTTTATTGTTCGCTGATTTATCCTGAACACGCCTTAATTTTTTCAATTTTTTATTTTCATATTTAATAAGTTTAAATAATATTAATTTATGAAAGGTACGAAGGGGCGAGGCTTACGCAAGCCGGAGTACCCGTTTTCGGGAGTATTATGAAACCACTGGGAAAATTATAAATATTGGTCCTAGTTCCAGGAGCTGGGACTTTTTATAGGAAATTTCCTCCTCTTATTGAATCTTTTTCAAATTTTTTATTATTTCAGATAATTTTTGAGATATCGTCGAAACATCAAAGCCCCTTCTTTTTTTTCACTTAATTATTTATAACTATTGCAATTTTTGCGAGCGGCCTTGGCATTTTCTCAAAAACTATCTACATGCCATTCCGAATTGAATGACACCTCAATCGTAATATTCCGAGAATACGCAAAAATTTTGACTTGTTGACTAGACAAATAGGTCAATGTTTGCGCATGAAAAGTTCGAAACCATATCATTGGTCCCTTTTTCATTGAGGGCAATTTGAATGGCGATAATTATTTAGCACTACTTGAAAATGATGTCGTTCCAACTGTGGCAAATTTATATCCTGTTCAAGGAAATCCTCAATTCCACGGAATACGATATGGTACCAATAGGATAGAGTTAATGGTTAATCCATTGAATTTCTTTTTATGAGGATATGTGAAGAGCATTGTGTACAAAACTAAACCCCTCGATTTGAATGACCTAAAAGATCGAATAACGCTTGCGATTAGGTCGATCACTCATGAGATGTTGAAGAATTTTGGAAGAAATTATTATTTGAGGTTAGGATGTTGCCAAGGCGTTCACGGTGAACACTTTGAACATCTACTTCATTAGTATTCATAATTTGTTTGCTTCATTTTGTATTACATTTTAGGTTTTGAGAATGTACCAATTTAAGCTAATCATTTCATTTTATTTTTTTGTAATTTGATTTTTGCAATAATCATGAAACTGATAACATTTCTCAATAGAGAATGACGAGACCTTTCAAACGATGTATCACAATACCATACTTCCCCTTTGAAAAATTGGGGAACCTGTCTTTCGAAGGAGGTTGAAGGTAGGGTTCGCATTCTTACGAAGAAGAATGACAATTTAAAATTTAAATTTGACATGTTTCGGGATTTTCCATAGATGTGTACAGTAACCAAGATAATGAATTCATTCCATTTGGCTTTTCCAAACAGTATATGTTTCATGTTTTATTCCATTTTCGAAACTGAGGTGAATAAACCTAACAATGCAATTCACATATAGATGAAAGGAGTGGGGATAGGTGAAATTCAAGCTGATCACTAGTGACAGGAAGTTTTTGTCTATGGGCGTAGGAGATTTCTATGCATTCCAAAATATCTAATGGTTTACATTGATTGTCTGAATGTAATATTTCGGTTGGTAAAATCTATGTAATGATTTTCCAATAAAATAGTATATTACGCACCGAGGGAGAAAAGTAGGACATTCACGCCCGCGAATGATTGTCTCCCGAGCCGGAGGCGAGGGTGACAATCGCGGGCGAGGATGTCCTACTTTTCTCCCTAGGTGCGTATACGATTTTTTTCTTCTCCGTCTAATTCACTTTCATCAGAGTTAATCAAATCCATTTTTTATTATATTTGTCGGTATTCACTGAAATAATTAACCTTCTTTTGACTCAGCTGTCATTAATGAGAATTCATTGATTGTATCGCTTTTCATATAATCGTTTGGATTTTACCGGAAGTAGTTCACTGGTAATAGCTGCCCCTTCTTCTTCTAAATTTCTTATTATCTCTTCTCCGTCTATTTCACTTTCATCAGAGTTAATCAAATCCATTTATTTTATATTTGTCATTCACTGAAATAATTAATTATTTTGAATCAGCTGTCAACAACTTGAGATACAAACACGCGGTTGCTAGGTAACTGCCGGGAGATAAAGTAAATTTGCCATCTCACCGGGAGAGAATCTGGTACTTTTCTCCCGCGTGACAGGGACGATAAGTGAACTTTTCATCCCGGGGGAGAAAAAATATAATATTCGAATGCGTTGTTCAAAATTCATGCCTAGTCATAAATAATTAATCATTAATGAATATTTGTTTCAATGAATTATTGGAATAATCGAATTCATTCAAGAATGAATATCCGAATATAAAAAGGGAAAAAGTCCCAGCCTCATAAGCGAGGGTACTGTTTGAGCGAAGATATTGTAAACAAACCACTACATCGTTCTAAACGGACGATTTATCAGTGAATTAGGTCGCTATAAGCACATGGTCGCTTAAACCAGTTGTTTTCATAGCACGCCTATACGAAACCTTACTTGAGTTTGCACTTCCGTCGCTAAAAACGAAGTCGTTATATCCGGATTATATAGGTTGGTATTCATTATGAAGGAGATCATGTTGGAATGCTTGAGAAGGAAATATCATGTATTGCAGTAAAAATACTGGAAATTCGAGAAAAGCATTGATTTGAAAAAAAAATATATATTCATTTCCACAAAATGTTGTCAATATATTCTCCGAAACCAATTCTAGTATTCATACAGGCTATCCCAGAAGTCGACGTTAGGCCGTAAGTGAGTGAAAGGCCAAGTTATTATGGTTATAAGAAAAATATTCAAAAAGAATGTAATTATTAGGATATGGGATTAACTTGAATAAAACTCGGGATATAAAGAGATACTTATATTTCTCTTATTAACGCGGGTACGAAGAGAGAGTAATGTTCATTTCAGAGGTTCGCTTGAATAACTAACTCGACTTAATTTCATCTCCAAAAAATGAATTTCTACTTGCTGATTCGGCAGAAATAAATTATAACTATTGGGGGGGCCCGAGATGGAAAACTTACCAACACGCATATATGCTGCCTTGCAGTTCTCAGCAATTAGTGCGTACTGCGTACTTGATGAAACTTATCGATCGACCATCTCTGTATATTCATATATCTTTACTTAAATCTCCTCTGAAACAGAATCAAGTCGGAGGAATATTTTTGCTCAAATATCATTGAATACCAACAGGGCCATTCAGTAAAAATTGGTTCAAGCCCTGTGGACAGGAGCTATTGGGCGCATGTTCATCTTCCTTGTGGCCCGTACTGACCAGTAAAGAAAAAAAGCAGTATCATGTTGAATACCTTAATATTATTGATTATTATATAATAATCGATGAAAATACTGAGAGAGACCCAGGAAATTTGACACATTTTGTCTTATATCTCCAGAAATTGAAATCGTATAGAGCCAAAATTTTGCACAATGTTGCAAAATACTACAATTGACGTTAGTACAAGTTTTTGTTGCAATCTGATGAATAGTTCACGAAAAAAAATTTTTTTTTTCGAAAAAATTAAAAGAAATATTTTTTTAAGAATTACCAACATTTCGATCATAACAGAATTTTGCCAAAAGTTGCGCGTTTATATCCTCGAACTGACTACCAAGTTTCGATTCAACATCTTCTTTAGTTCCTGAAATATCAGGGAAATAACCTCAAAATTTGAAATGTCTATAACTTCTAAACCGTCCGGCCGATTTTGCCCGTTAACGAACTTAACCGTCGCATTTTGATCAGAAACCTACCCTGAAAGTTTGAAGTCGATAGGACCTTCGGTGCTCCTGTTATCGTGCCTACGGCCGGAAGGCCGGCCGGCCGGCCGGACGGCACCCAAAAATCTGACACCGGATTCGTGATCAGGGAGTCCGAATTAGTCTATTAGCCAATTTTCAGCTCGAAATTCGAAAATTACAGACATTTGGACGAAATGATAGGACGATGTTCCCCTAGAACATGCGCCAAAAACGAGAACATCTTCATGTTGTGATGGTGTTTTAACTTCCGCTACTATACAAATCTTTATTTTAGTTTCAATTTTATTCTTATTATGATTATGATTATCCTGAATATTGCTTCTCTAAATTGACGCCTAATATTGTAAGCCAACTGCCCCAGCTTGGTAGAAAAAGTAACTTTTCGCCCAACTAAATATTGAAAATTAATATATCGCCCAATTTTATATGCCTGTAGTGAAAAAAATTCACTAGGCTAGCTGGGCAAGTAATTTTAAAAGTTGACGCATTTAATAATGAATTCGAAATGGTACGACACTTGCTAGTAATGTAAGTATATCAGTTTTTGCGCGCGTGTTCCGCAAGGAACAGCGTGCTATCATTTCGTCACAATATCTGTATTTTTCGTTTTTTGGCGCTCTAGTTCCTCGGAACTGAGTGTTCATCAATTTGCCCAAATGTCTGTAATTTTCGAATTTTTGGCTGAAAATGGTCTCAAACGATTTGGTTCGACTCACTGATCAAGAATCCGACGTCGAAATCGATTCTGTCCGGCCGGCCGGCCGTATAGGCACGATAGCTCTCGAACGAAAGGAGATAGAGGATTGAAATTTGCAAGGTGGATTTGAAGCGTAAATATCTCGGACAAGTTTGTTAATGGGCGAAATCCAAAATGCGGTTTCGGAGTTATGGCCAATTTTAGTAAAAACATTTTTTATGAATATTTCCGAAACCGATCTCTCGATCTATCTGAAATTTAGCATCAAGTTGTAGAATCATGACCTTTATACGCATGTGAAGTTTTGTATTGACCAGGTTACCGCAAAGTGTCAAAAAAAAATTTGAAAATTTTAGAAAATTTTTTCTACAATAACTCTCGAACGGAATGAGCTAGGCAGTTGAAATTTTAAGAGTAGGTTAGGGAGATGAATATCTCGGTGAAGTTCGTTATTGGGCAAAATAATGGTTTGGGCCAGATGGTTTCGGAGTAACGAAAAAAAAATTTTTTTTTAAGTAACAAATTTCAAATTCAATTTTTATTTAAGATGCAGTTTCACCATAAAAATCCATGGATATCATTTTCAACTCCAACAAGCCAATACTTTCGAAGATATGATTTCTCGAAATTTCAATAATGAATCGTACTACTATGTTTTCACAGAATGTTATAATTATTCTATCTAAGCTTTATTATATGCTCTGTGTTCATACTCGTACATATCATCCTGTTCTATAAGAGAGAGTCAAATTCATTTCAGCTATTTCAATTTGATTTCTTCCCTGGTGCAGTTCTCATTCTCAGATTGCTCATTTAATCTTGATAAATAAATTATTAACTATTATTTTAATTGAATTTCCTTTATGATGCAGTTCTATCATAAGAATACATTGATATTATTCCCAACTCTGAGAAACCAATACTTTCGGAGATATAATTTGTCTGTTTGAACTAGAGCGCCAGAAAGCTCCTGTCCACAGAGCTTGAACCCATATTTTTTTCTAAAATGGTATATATCTTAGTAAAGAACCCCAGTTTTGAAAAAAAAATCTTGCTTACTTAAAATGATTCTAGTGCACCCAAGGGTTTCCTTGAGGCCGTATACATTCTAAGGATTTAATTTTAATGAGTCGGAGAGACTAATTCTACGAAGTGTGAGCGAGACGAATAGTGACACTAAGGTGTGAGACGGATATATTACACCATTGGACTATTAATTGCGAGCAAGAGTTAAAACACTATCACAAGATGAAGATTTACTCGAATTGCCCTTATTTTTGAAAATACGTAACTTTGTTATATTTTTCTTCTACCTATTATGACTTGGCCTTCACTCGCTTCCGGCTTGACGTCGATTTTTGGGACACCCTGTATAAGTGTTACAAATCAGTGAAATTGATTCATCATTCATGAACATGCAACTCGGTGACCATTTTGAATAACCATAGCTGTATGGCAATATTTCATCTTTTAAATTTCTCTTCCACGACTATTATATTCGTGGAATTATGCACATTTACGATTCCAAAAAAATCAATACAGCTCACCGAAACGGAAATCACACGGTCAGGGATTACCTCAGATATCAAACTGGGTTATCATGTCCCGATAGCGTTCGACATTGACTGTTTATACATTGCTGGCAGCGTGTAATTAATATTTGAACCAGATTTTTTAATTTTTCGATCATTCTCTTTAGGGCTTATGTGGCAAAATTTGAATTTTCTAATATTATTGGGCCACCCAACATACATCATTAATATCCCCCGATAGATATGATAAAACATTACGGATTGTGTCGATTTGTTCTTTCGGGAAATAGATTAATGGTCCAAAATAGGCGATAATAGGATCTGGATTTAATATGGTGAAGTGAAATTTTTAAATCCCCACTATTTCATGGATATGTATTATTTGAAAGATACATCATATCCAGAGATATGCGAAATAGTTTGTAAAATGTATATAAATACAAAATGCAAATACGTACTCTGTATATATGTTGTTTCAAATAAAAAATGGTTTTTCATTTTGTATTTATTGAAATATTATATCCAAAATACGTTTTCAAAATACTGTATTAATATAAAATATATAATATTATTTTTGGACATGAGAACATTTCTTTATCAGTTAATCTTCTGTTTTTTTACTAGTTGATGTATAACGAACAACATAAAATAAATAGTGAAATAATTTATTATACATGAGCATTTGCAATCGAAGATTAGTGTCGTACGTTATTAACTAATATGAGCTATATGAGACCGTGTTTATCAAAATCTATTTTACTTTTTTCAAATACAGGATATGTATTAAAAGGCATTTCAAACGTATAATAGAGAGGTTGGAATTTGTTCTGGTTAAGGCATTTTAATTTACTACAGGCCGTTGCAGTCGCTGTTTGTGGAAAGACGATTCTTGCTCAAAATGAGGGGTTCAGTTTCTTTGCGTAATCAACATTTTTACGATGTATGTTCTAATACGTATGAGTGAGCACCTGGTTTTGGCGCTCTTGTTCCTCGGAACAGAGTGCTTATCAATTTTCCCAAATTTCTGTAATTTTCGAATTTTTGGCTGAAAATGGTCTTAAACGATTTGGTTCGACTCACTGATCAAGAATACGTGGTCGAAATCGATTCTGTCCGGCCGTCCGACCGGCCGTTAACACGATAACTCTCGAACGGAATGAGCTAGACAAATGAAATTTTCAGAATAGGTTTGGGAGATAAATATCTCGGCTGAGTTCGTTATTAGGCAAAATCGGTCAGATGGTTTCGGAGTAACAAAAAAAAAATTTTTTTACATTATAAATCTCAAAATAAGGTTTTCTCAAGATGCAGTTTCACCACAGGAATCCATTGATGTCATTTTTAACTCTAACAAGCTTATACTTTCGGAACGACGATTTTTCAAAATTTCAATAATAAATCGTACCTACTTCTGTGTTTTCACCGAATGTGATAATTATTCTATCTATGAATTATTATAATATGATCTATGTTGATACATGTCAACTTATTTTCCTGAGACATGATATGTCAAATTTTGATATTTAATGCCCATGGTTAATCCATATGATGATGGGAATGGTAATGGTAAGTTGATAATATTGAGTTCAGAATATCTCCAGTAAAAACAAAACTGAAATATAGGCTAAAGTTTCAATTGTTATAATATAATTTTCAAAGTGGATTTGAGGAAAATATATCATATCATCATAGAATTGAAGAACGAATATCTCGGATGAGTTCGTTGTTGGGTAGAATTGGTCTATTGGTTTTGGATTAATAATTTTTGGCACTCTTGTTGAATTTAAATTCTTTTATGATGTTTGAATTTAATTTCTGCTATTCTGAATGAATGAAGTTCTATCATAAGAATCCATTGATATAATTCCCAACTCTTACCAATACTTTCGAAGATATGATTTGTCAAAGTTTGAACAAGAGCGCCAAAGCTCCTGTCCACAGGGCTTAGACCAATTTTTTCAATTTTTTGTAAGAAAAAAAATTATACGTTAAGTTATCTCCTTGGAGGATGGGAATTTTAACGACATACTGATATACAGAGTGTTTTTGTACGGCAATGAAGCGAATGTTTTTTTTTACCTTGGAAGATTAGGTTGTTTATTGAAAGGGAATTAAATTTCAACGACATACAAGATGAAGGGTACTTTTCAATTATCTAACATTTAGGCACACATTTTCTGATCCGTCTCGTTTTCTCTCTGTCCAACTGCTACAAGATTGCGAAAAATTCTACAATACCTTTATTGTCCATAGTTCGCAGAATTTATGTTGCATAGACAATGCTCAATCACTATGAAACTCCTATTAACGGGTCCGCAACCTAGTGTGTTTTTTTAACTAGTGCTTATTTCGTAACACTTAGCTCATGTCTGATTTGACAGATAATTAGTGTTATCCTTCCGCTGAACGAATATGGTTGTGTATACGCTTGAACAACGCTGGGAAATATTGCGACATTACTTTGAAAATCATGGTAATGTTGCAGAATGTGTGCGAAAATTGCGTACGGATTTTGGAAGAAGAGAAGCACCGTCAGCTCCGTGTGTTCGTTATCTTGTGAAAAAAGTGAAAGAAACTGGCTTCCTCATCGATAAACCAAAGCGTAAAAGCCAAAAACAGTGCGTTCACCCGAGAATATTGCTGCTGTGGCAGGAAGTGTGCGTGAAGCGCCATCAACATCAATTCACCGTCGTTCTCAAGAATTGAACATTTCGGAGACATCATTAAGACGAATTTTGCATAAAGACCTTGGTATGACGCCATACAAAGTCCAATTGGTTCAGGAGTTGAAGCCAACTCACCATCCAATGCGTTTTCGCTTCGCTAAGCGGGCCAGCGATCGACTTACAGAAGATGCCGATTTTGCAAAAAAAAATCATCTTTTCAGATGAAGCACATTTTTATCTTGGCGGGTATGTAAACAAGCAGAATTGTCGCATTTGGGGCACAGAAAACCCGCACGCATACATTGAAAAGCTGATGCACCTGACCACTGTTTGGTGCGGATTTTGGTCCAGAGGCATAATTGGGCCATTTTTTTTTCTAGACCATGTTGAACGAATTTTTGTTCACAAAAATTGAAGAGGAGGATATTGGCAACATTTGATTTCAACAGGACGGCGCTACGTACCACACAGCCGAAGCTACACTCGATGTTTTGCGCCCTGTTTTTGAAGATCGCATTATCAGCCGCAGAGCCGATGTCGTTTGGCCACCTCGGAGCTGCGATTTGACACCGTTGGACTATTATTTGTAGGGTGCTGTCAAAGATAAGTGTTACACCAACAAGTCAGATACAATTGACGCTTTAAAGGACAATATTCGTGAAGCCATTGGTGAAATACAGCTGCACACAATCGATAATGTGCTTAAAAATTGGACCGATCGTTTAGGCTACTGCATGGCCAGCCGAGGCAGCCATTTGAATGAAATGATTTTCCATTATTAACCGGAAGGATTGTACTTTCAAATAAAAAAAAAATTTGAGAAAATATTCAGTAGTTTTTTTTATTGCATTTTCAAAAAAAAAAGTTATTTGGCGGACCCTGTATAATATCCAAATTCACATAACGTCGGGAGAAACCAGTCGTAGATCTTCTTGACAACGATTCCATTTAATTGAGAACCAGACCCGCAGACCAGACAGTGCCAGACCGGAGGAGCCTGCGACTCTCTTACGATCGATACTAGAGCCGCCGTCCCGATTTTTCACGTTGGAAAAACTCCATACCAATCCACGTCAGTAAACACGTGGCGAGTTTCACGTCAGCGTTACTTAATAGATTTGATTGATGTTTTCGAATGAAGAACATTCAAAATGATATTGAATACGGTTATTCTTATTTTCACATATTCCACATAATTTATTCGCTAGCACAGTAGCATCATCATATCGTCAAGTTTCACATTAATTTTAACCATAGATTCCTCTCATCCAATAAAACACTTTTTTCATTTACCATTTTTCCAAATTAGGCATAGGAAAAAGATACAGGCTGTTGAAATTTGAAAAAAAAAATCAGATTTCCTTTTGTAGCTTTCACATGGTTAATCAGAATGGAATGAATTTTGGTGTGGAGTTTTTTATAACTACGGCACATACTCTCCATTTAAAATTTTTTTCCTACCTCTACTGGTTTCCTCGATGCAGACTCGCTAATTCATAGAATTATGAGAGATAAGCATAATGAAAGCAGATTAAGCTTATCTCGAGTCATTATTGAAATACTCAATCATTTTACAACATTAAATTATTCTTCATCATTTATCCTAAAACGTCCCGTTTTCGAGATATTCTTCATTGAATGTCTTAAAATATGATAAAAAGTCCAGATATTCAACTGCTTTTATCAATCAGGACCTGGATTAGAAACACACATAATCTGTGGCCGAATAAAGGCATAGACTGAGTATTGATCTCAAAGTTGAGAATTATAGGAACAGTTCGAGGAAGAGTTATAGCTCGTGACCTCCCTATATCACATAAAATTTTTACTTTTATGCATTTTAATTCAATCTCGCTTCCAAATTGATTGGTTATATTACCATCTTAAAACGCAATAAGTTAATAAGGTATAACTTAAGAATATCTCATTACAATTTCTTGATGAATGAAAAGTTTAAAATTTCCAATTGTTTGTGAATTGTGGATATTCACCAGCAATTCAAATAACTTGAAACAGGTTATTCATCATAACAGTAGCCAGTGACACAGGTAATCATTATTCAAATTTATCTTTTGGGAAATAGATGAATAGGCTTACCATGATCTGTATTAATCTGAGTTATTCTCTATATATCCCCAATAGTTATTATAAAACAATTAAATTATCTGTTATCCATATCATCTAAACATTTATTTTCAAACAGCTTCGATTCTCCGCAATCATTCAAAAGGATTTCTCTCATATATGGAACATAATTTCATCTTGTAACACATTCAATTAATAATTTTCTACTGATATAGCCCACGTCACTTCTAATTATTTTATTCCAACTACATAGTTGAATCATGTTTGTGTTATATTAATATTCATACGGGAACTTGTTATCCGCAATCGAATTTCAGTATTTTCATCAAACGCTAAATACAATCATTCCACTTTGATTTTTTTGGCGACAATTTTCGAATTTCAGAATACATAGTTATCAACAAAAAATAATTCTGAAGATTTTCGTTAAGTGTCTGATATATTTGTTTCATCGTTGATGTTGTTTCGTTATTGTTTGTGAGACAACATTGTTCGATAGATTGCTACTGACAAATATCTTGTGTTTCTAACGCAGAAGCAAATCACAGAATAATTAATTTTTATTTTATAGATATTTCTCAGAGTTTGGGAGAGAAAACCCAGAAAGGAACCATTTAATAATGAATTTACCTCCCAAAGTAGGTATCCTTTAATGATTTTTTATGGTATTTATAATTGTTAATTTTGTAACAATTTTGTTGAATTGATTATTTTAATCCTCAGCGAATAGTTCGGAATTTCCTCATTCATCTCATTTCGAGATTGTCCACAATATATTGTCATGTAACATCTTGTGTATTGCTTTGTCAGAGACCCGAAGATGATTTAAATATAATCAAAACGTCGGAAGAATTTCATCGAATATATTTTCTTTATCCTTGGCCACTGCCAATAAATAAAACTTTTCCATCATATTTTTCGTTTAGTGATGATTTCACCTCCCAAAGTATCCTTTAAGAACAAGAAGGAATATTTTTGAAAACTAGCGGAGGTGATTCTTCTCCAAGAGAACCCATGCGCCTACAGAGAATTATATTTGTGAGAGGAGACTTTTGAAAGGTTATGTAGTATTTAAAATTTGTTCGTTCTTCTCCTCTTGTCTTTTCATTTTTCAGGAGTTTCGGGTACCTTGGAGAAACCTCTCCGTTTTTTGACGAAGGAGTCCATATTGAAGAAATAAATGCCTATCAATATTTTTAAATTGCAGTAAATTTTGTGAACAATAGTTACAAATCACGACACTCACGGGGAGACAGGGTTTTTTTGCTGAGGTTTTTCCCTAAGCTCTTGTATCATACGTCGAATTGTATGGTACCCCGTTACACCAACCTCTGCTAACACATATACAGCTCTCAGTCAAAAGAATATATATATATATATTATTACCGAATATAATCTCATCATCATTCTGCATCCAAAGATTCTCAAAGCAATGACCAGCGGATTTCGAAATGAAAAAATCCAATGGTTTGAATGAATTCAAACGCTTAGCTTCTGGAGATTGTGGCCTTGACTTAATATTGTATTGCACTACCAAATCAAAGCATTGAATTATATGGTATCAAAAAGTAATCAATCATGTTACGATGTCGTTCCCCAATATCCATTAAGGTAAATACAGTTTTTTATTCCATATCAATTGTATTCATTATGTTGTTGTAGAAACTAAAATGTTTATCATGGAGAGTTTTATACCGACATACTGTCAAGAAAGTACCGAAAATTGATCATTCAAAGAGCCCACTGAAAGGCATTGTTGAAATTATTTTTGCTTCACAAAAGTCCTCTATGTATACTCCTGCGGATTTTGAGCGTCATCTGTCATTTAGTATGTTTACAATGGATACAAATGTACACTATTAAAATTGGTTCAAGCACTGACGTAAAGTCAGTAGCTTTTACGAGAATGTTCTATTGTCTCACCTCTAGTTGACACTTTTCATCGAATGTGGTTTTGATATATACCGTTTTCTCAGCGTTTATTATTTATTAATACATGATACAATTCTACAGACATACTTCAGTAAGGAGAGAATCTATGATCACATAATTTTTAATTCTTTCATATGTATTCTATTAAAATTGAAATACGAAAAAACTTACGCCTCAAGTAACTCCAGGATACGATATTCACGAAATTCCGGGAAAACTAGTGGCATTTTACAAGTAATGACCGAGTTTTAATTGGGTCAGATTTGAATATTTTGAGTTATAGAGGAAATAACAACAACATTTCAGATGAGTATTCAAAACTCAAACCATTTGGCCGATTATGCCAATTAACGAACTTAAATGTCGCATTCGAATGCGCAACCTACACTAAAATTTGCAAGTCGCTATCGCATTCCGTTCTCAAGTTATCGTGAGATACATAATATTTTTTCGTAAAATTTTAAAAATTTTCTATTGGTACGATTCTCACACGTCCTTAAGTCGATATTCTAAAATTAGATACCATGTTTCAATTCGATCGGGTCTGTATTTTTTGCGTTATCGAGAATATAATATTCCAGATGGGTACACCTCCGAAACCGTTTGGCCGATTATGCCTCGGATTATGCCCCACAAAGAACTTAAACCTCCCATTCGGATCCGCAACCTACCCCAATCTCTTTTCGTTCAAAAGTAATCGAGGCAACGGTCACCCATCCAGCTACTGAACTTTAACAAGGCTGCTCGGATCTCCAACAATATGGATGCGATCGTGTTCAAATTTGGAACTTGACAGTAGAGTTAGGTTTTGAAGGTTCTCGCAAAATTTCAGCAATCTCAGACGAATAGTTTCTGATATATAGAATTTTTTTCACCGATATACATTGATTTTTTTTTAATTTTCTTATAATGGGATCCTCACGAAATTTTGCAAGAATTTTTGCGCCGGCATTCTACAGCTAATTACCATGCTGGAATTGTATCGGATTCGTATTTTTCGAGTTATTGAGGAAATAACAACCAAATTTCAGATGGGTATAACTGCGAAACCGTTTGGTTGATTATGCTTATTAACGACTAGAGATGTCGCATTCAGATGCTCAACCTACCCTAAAAATTGCAAGTCGCTATTTTTTCAATAATTTTGAAAAAATTTTCTAGTGTTTCGATTCTCACAAAATTTGACAATCGCCTTTGGGACAGTATTCTACAACAAGCAACCAAGTTTCAATTCGATGGGATATGTATTGGTTGATTACAAAATTTATACTGGGAAACCGTTGGGTCAATTATGACCATTAACGAACTCTGTCTGTCGTATAGGGACGCGCCACCTACCCTGAAAATTTCAAGTTGCTATCTCTTTCCGTTTTCAAGTTATCGTGGCAACGGCTGGCCGGACAGAATGAAATTTGACCTCGAATTCTTCATCAGGGAGTCTAACCAAATCGTTTACGACCATTTTCGGCGAAAAATTCGAAAATTACGGACATTTGGGCAAAATGGTAAAGCGCTGTTCCCTAGAACATGCGCGTGAAAAAATGAAGTGACAGAGAACAAAAATTATTTACAGTGTTTTTTTTATGGGCTCTATCCGAGGCTCTATCTCACTGAGAAATGGTCGTAGCGACGATTAAAAAAAAACATTTTGGATCTTCAAAAGTCCAGACCAAAAAAATTTGCGTTAACACGGGGAAGAATGCACTGGGCTTCAACTGAATTATAATTTTAAAATAATATACTCGGCGGTGATTCGAACCTGAATTTCCTGCACGACGGACTAACATCGCTAACTTACTCGATTGTAAAATTGGGGTTTCTGCGGAAACTGGCAGATAATATAAAGTTTGTGGAATTTTTTCTAGTGATCCTCACGAAATTTCTCAAAAACACGTGCGTCGGCATTCTACAACCTATTACCAAGTTTCAATTCAATCGGATCTGTGTTTTTTGAGATATTGATGAAACAATGTTTCAGATGGGTATAAAACTCCAAAACCATTGGGCCGATTATTTCCATTTACGAAATAAACCGCCGCATTCGGATGTGCAACCTTCCCTGAAAATTGCAAGTCACCATCTCATTCCGTTCGTGTTATCGTGACAACGGACGGCCGGAAAAAATCGAATTTGATCTCGAATTCTTCATGTGAGTCGCACTTAATCGTTTGATACCATTTTCAGCAAAAAAATCGGAAATTCAGACATTTGGGCAAAATTATAGCACGATGTTTCCTAGAACATGCACGCACTGAGTCAAAATGTTTAGAATTGAAAACGGTAGACACAAATGAAATGATTGCTGCAGTTGAAAGTGAAAGTGTTGAAAATGAACCAACAACATCAATTTCACGTCGTTCGCAGGAAAAGGGCATATTTTATGGTTCTTTCTGCAGGATTTGACATCAAAATTTGCATTTACACAGCTTTAAAATGCAATCAATTCAGGAGTTGGAAGAAACGCAAACGTGTTTGCTTCGAAACCTCCTCAGCGTGTAATTTCACTTGGCCTCCAAAGCCTCGTGATGCAACACCATTAGATCGTTTTGTGCGTTTTCTATGGAAAGTCGAGAAAGAAGATATTTCAATATTAGAATTGGTGCCCGAAGAACCAATCAAAATGTAAATTTCAAGAATCTGCTTCACGGGTAATTAACAGCGTGAAAAACGAAAACTATGAGAACTTCAGTGGCAGGGTAACAATTTTTTTCGCTGCACGTTAACGATCGAGCCTCTGTTTGTCATGGAAGAGAATATATCTCACGTTACCATTCACTTATTGCTACATGCAACATTACACTGAACTCTTGCGATAATTCCGCAGAAGCAGCAGGGAAAATAGTTCTGCTGGTACTTGCCGACACGTGTTTATGATAATTGGTTTCTTCAAATCTTTCTGCTTAGCAGAATAATATTTTATTGCACTTTTTGCGGAATTACCCGTTAAGCTTTTCCATTTAAATATACTTCTTCGCATTATCCCCGACAGAGAAATCTCCAAAGGGATAAAAAAAAGTTGCTGTTTTCCACGCCAAAGCTAATCCACATGAAGTGTACAATTGAGTGGAACTACTACCACACCTTCGTCGGTGAACCGGTAATCTTTGATATTTCTCCAAAGAGCTATTATGTTATTAAAAGGTCTCTTTCTGGGTTTTCTCTCCCTAACTCTGAAAAATAGAAAACCCAGAAAGAAACCTTTTAATATTGACAATGGGTATACCTCCCACAGTATCCTTTAATGATTACTTAACTATTCTGTTCGTTAGCTCCCATTGTTGTACCGCTGCCTTGTAGTGGTCTTTTCCAAGCCCCTGGTCCAGCAGGTGTCACCCTGGAGGCCATTTTCGCAAGTTTATCGGTCTTCTCATATCCTACAATCACAGTGCCCTGGCACCTATAGAAGGGTCACCTTATTCACTCTAGCTAGTTGCTTTATGATATTCCGGCATTCCCAGGACAGTAGGGAACCTTGGATGGATGATTCCAGTGTGGCCTGGCTGTATATTATAATATAGATGGTCACCCTTGAGGTTAATTTTCAGACACTCTGGAGGATAAATGTAGTATGTAGTGTACTGTCTCTGCCTGTAAGATAGAGGGCCCATGTCCCAGCGACACAGAGATCCTCACTTTCGAACCATATATCCCATAATGCCTGCACTGGAGTTTTTGTCCATAATCGATTAAGGAGAACCGCCGCACTCAGACGTTCTCTTACGACCGTTGCAAAGGGTGTTTCGAAATCGAATATGGCTGGCATTACATCTGAGGCTTGGCCAAGAGGTTTGAGTCCAGTTGGTCCAACAGGCTATGTTTCCTTACATGTAAGTGCAAGGAAGGCAGATTAAGTATAACCTCAAGCGCAGCTTTGGTAGTAGTGTAGCTAGCTCCTGTGACACCAACACAGGCAAGCCGTTGCAGTTTCTACAACCGACTGCGTGTGGTGGCCTGAGTGGTAAGTATATAATTTATTCTAGAAATATCCTTCGGAAAACGTCCTTCTTTCAAAAAACAAGCAACAACAAAATGTGCTTTAAATCCTTTAAAGTGAGCATGAAATGAGAGAGAGAGATAGAGATTGAGAGAGATTGAGAGTGAGAGAGAGAGAGAGAGAGAGAGAGAGAGAGAGAGAGAGAGACGGAGAGAAGAAAAAGAGAGGAAGAGAAATCGATGATCGATATTAGAGATCTTTTGACGAATCCTTTGCCCCCAGAGGTCACCGTAAGAATAGCATACATCGGAATTAACGTAGATTCTAAAATGCGAGAATACTCGATAGGATCTATAGTTTTGGATATATCGGGAAAACAAAATTTCAAATGTGCATAACTCCGAAACCATTTGCCGTTCAAAATCGTCTTGTTCACGGCCGAACGGGCTGAACTGGATATCACAATGAATTCTTCATCAGTGCATCAAATGTAATCGTTTGAGACCATTTGCAGAAGATCACAGACCTTTGGACGAACTAAAAACCCCTGGAACGAACGCGCAAAAAAGAGACTTGCAAGGTAACCTTTAAAAATTGCCGCTTTCACTTGATGCAAATCCATTTTAACTCAATGAGAAGTTATATACGATTTACAGTATTTTATTTTATATTGTGACGCGTTTCGTCGACATAGCAATCTCATCAGACTACATCATACTAAATTCTTAAGTAATGATCTTCCTATACCTCGATGACCTGGACATAGAGTTTTTCTGCTCTTCTTCTTCTTCTTCGTCATTCTTCTTCTTCTTATGACTTATTGAAAACTAATTACACAATCTAACACTGATAGTTCTTTGTAAACATTTAAAATAATTCATGCGCAGATTTATTCAAATTGTGTAAAATTTTGAAATCCGGGTTAACCTTATGCCCTTCTAATTATTCGAATCATTTATTTTATTAGCAGAAGGGCATAAGTACAACCCGGAACGGTGCGCAACTCAATTATTGTGAAATGGTTGAAATAAATAGAGAAAAACATACGGGCAATTTAATTAATGAACAATTAGATCTAAAATTTTCTCCGTTACTCAATATATTCAAATAGAGAATTAATTTATAAAAGCGATAAGAATGAATTATTGTTAATGTAAAATTTTCAAATAAGTCATATGAAGATGATGAAGAACAAGAAAAGAAAGAGTCTATGTCCAGGTCATCGAGGTATATGGAGATCATCACTTGTTAAGAATTTAGTATGATGTTGTTTGATGAAGTCGCTATGTCGACGAAACGCGTCACAATATTAAATAAAATATTGTAAATCATATATAATATTTCGTAATTGAGTAACCTTCAAAATTGAAATACAACCTATATGTTAGTATTTCAATAGCGAGTAGAGAATACTATTATTTCAAATTAACTACCAGTTTCCCAAGAAAACTTCCTCCATTGTGCTTAAATTGATAATTAAAAAAAAGACGTTATGATCTCATTCTCGTTGTTATGCACATGTCCTCAAATTGTTTAAAATTAAATCATCTTCCATGTTCAGCAGTTATATTCATCGGTATGTCCCATATTATCTCATTTGATGAGCATAGAGGCACGTTCGGCGATCGTATTTAAAAAATATAGAGATGGCCCTGAATTCATATTCCTGAAATCGAAATCGAACATCAAGATGTATTGATCTATTGTTTGTTGGAAATAATTGATAATACAAAATGACAAATTATTTTTTTATGACGATGGAGTACCTACTTTTCCGTGTACTTTTCATAAGCGGCAGCTTACATTGGATCCAAGGCTGTTAATAATGATTATAGTCTAGTGATAAATGAGATTATGATGTACTTGTTGGGGAAATCCTCATGCAGTTCCCGTCAGTCAAATATTATCTAAATTTATGATGAAAATGTTCAATATTAAAATATTAATTTCAACACAATATTGACTTCCAAAAATTGATTAAGATGAAATCTTCGGATAATCATCTCCTCTCGCCTTTTAAAGATTAGTTGGATTATTGTTCACTGCGCGATTTAAAAAATTTATGCTATAATTATTCTATCTATGAATTATTATATGATCTGTGTTCATACTCGTATCCATGTCATATTGTTTTCCTATTAAAGACAATAAAATTCATTTCAGCTATCGTAGAATTATGAGGATTATAATATGATATCATACTTTTTAGTGATATTTTAATGACCGTGGATAATTAATCCATATGATGATGGAAATATATACTTTGGTAGGTTTATCAGAATGGGTTCAGAATAGCTCCAGTTAAAACAAAACTCAAATATTGGCTATGTTTCAATTGATATAATACGGCGCTCTTGTTTGAATTTAATTTCTTTCATGATGTAGTTGTATGCAGTTGTATCATATTTGTTTATGATGCAATTCTAATATAAGAATCCATTGATATCATTCCCAACTCTGAGAAACCAATAATTTCGGAGATGATTTGTCAAAGTTTGAACAAGAGCGCCAAAGCTCCTGTCCACAGGGCTTTCCCACTTTTTTTCACCTTTATTAGTTATAGTTTAGAAATTCCGGGTATACGCCCGAGATATCGGAAATAAACGAAATTTTGCAAAATCGTTCAATTTTTTTTCCTTTGGAATATATTGATACAAAAAATTAAGTTGATGATGGCCCCTCGAAGAAAAAACGTCTGAGTACAAAAATGTAGACGCCATGGTATAGAGTGGTTATTGTATAGTGGCGATGTAAATGTGCAATTCCTTTTGAAATTCGTTCTGAAATGAAGCTAGGAAAAAATGAAACGATTCTGCCAGATTTCAGATTTTTGCGGATCTCTAGAACTACCCCGTATTTTGAAACTTTCTAAACCGCATAATGTTAGGTTTTTTCTTGTTTCATCGCCCCCATATATCTTACAGTTTCCTAGATCCTAATACTATCCCATCCTTATTTGGATACACGTTATACCTACAAAATTTTAGCGAATTCTGGCGCTAACTTTAAAAATTGAACTTTTGGGCATAATGACAGCGCCCTTAATTCAAGTCCGTAAAATCCAAAGATATTATATCGCCAAACGATTGCAACACTTTCTGAGAACTTATTTAATGTACGGATAACAGTCGTAGGTACCCCTATAATACGCTACGATAAGCGACAAACTTTCCAATAATCCCAAGATTCCCAAACCACTCAATGATATCGAATCAATATTGAATCATCGGTTTTGATTGACACGTGGTTTATTTACTTGGGATGCCATACACGCTAAATCCGAAAACGGATTGGCTCAGAATATTCTATATTTAGAAAGAACCAAATTCATGAGACACGCGTTTAGGAATTATATATATATATATATATATATCGATGAGCAAAAAAAGAAAACTGCTGAGATCATTCATGGTTCGCGAAAAGGTAGGACGTAGAAATCATGTCATTGTTTAAATATAGAGGATTTTGTTTGGAATTTTTTCTTCTGATGAGTTATAGCTCCCGTTAGAACCCTTGCGAATGCCAATACATATAAACTATATTGGGTCGATGTTGATATCCAATATTGGCGCTTGATTGCAAAATGTCAACATTCTGATAGTGGCCCAATGTATAGATTTGACATTGCAATATAGAAATTATATTGGGCCGACATGTATATCCAATATTGGCAACTTATATTCAATATTTTATATTAGCGATAAAACGTATTATATAAACCGTTAACTCATGACTTCCACAGACTGTTGAAAGGTTTTTGCGGCTATTTCAAAACATTAAAACCGCCATCAATGATTGAAGCAATCTCCGCTGAAACAATCCTCGAAGCATTTCGATCCACACCCCCACAACCTAGTTTAATTTAGTTTTCTGTGTTTAATTACGAAAAAGCGAATTAGAATTAACATCTATGGTGATGATCCACGCGAACAGTTCAGCCCCTCCAATGTTGTGCGTTCACCAGTGCCTCACAATTATTTCAAATAACCCTGTGAAATGAATATTTCCGTCAAGATAATTTCCTTGAACTGTAGACTTTGAGCATCGGGAGCGAATCAAACCAGAAGGCAAGACAAGTAGACGACAAGCGTAGTTCAAATGAAAATAATAATAGGTGAATTGAAAGCACCCGAAAATTTCATAATTTCCCTTTCTTTCCGAGTAATTCCCAGTTCTCATCCAGCAACCAAATATTTTTAAAAAATTCACTCTGCCCTCGAAATGTTCGTTGACATCCGTGGTTCAGATATGATATTATACTTCAATAATACTAGGTGCTCAAAACAATTTAGGTAACTAAAAAAAATAAAATATAGTTCAGTGATTTTTGACAGGCTGTATCTCATTGAAAAATTATAGGTAGTATCAATGATTTAAAAAGAATCATGTTGAAGCTTCAAAACTGTATTTTTTGGAATTTCAGGCAAAAATACATCCAAAGCTATGTTTCAAAAACAATTCGAAGAAATAAAGCATGAAAAAATTCCTAATTATTTTATTTGTTTAACTCGGTACACAGGCTTGGAAAATTTTTCTTCGGTGTATCCACTATACGAACCAGATAGCCTGTTTATTTAGCTTGAATTTCCTTTTTTAAATGAGTTATATTCCTAAAAATGGAAAAATTTATTTTTCTTCGACATTTTTCACACTTTTTCACACTCGGTTTCAATCTCTCGGTAAATTTGGGAACAAATAAATTCGAATATATATCACAAAAATGATTAGCTTAGATTTGAAAAAATCTGTTGTGCGGTTTTTTCAGCAAGGAAGCAAATACGTTCAGAGACTTTGGGGGTATCAACATTTGGTTAATTCGAGAAATTTTGAATAAGAAAAATGAAAACATGGAAAGGCTGGATAGCTTAAAAAATAGGCTTGTTTTGGTTGGCAATAGGGACGGTCCTAGAACCGTTCAAAGTAGTCACACAGTCGTTTATTGTAATTGGACCTGGGCGTCCTGGGCCAAATCTTTCACACGGTACGTTTGTCCCACTCTTTAGAACCGATTCGGAACTGTCCCTACTGCGAACCGAAACAGGCCTACTGAGTATCTGAAATTTCTCTTTATTGACTAAAAATAAAGAATATTTTTTTTTTATTTTAAAATTTTCAAATTGTGAAAAAAGTCGAAGAAAAATCAATTCTTCCAACTTTATTAAGATTACACAATGTTAGAGAGCACAAATCTTGTTCCTTAAATTTTTTCAAAACTTTGAACAATCGGGGGATCTGGATCACGGAAACGGTAAGAGACTCGAGGTGGCTCACATTGGAGAAAAGTTGTGTTTTTGGCGCTCTTGTTCCTCGGAACAGAGTGCTTATCAATTTGCCCAAATGTTTGTAATTTTCGAATTTTTGGCCGAAAATGGTCTTAATCGATTTGGTTCGAGTCACCGATCAAGAATCCGAAATCGATTCTGTCCGGCCGGTCCGGCCGTAGGCACAATAACTCTCAAACGAAAGGAGTTAGAGGATGGAACTTTGCAGGGTAGGTTTGGAGCGTAAATATCTCGGACGAGTTCGTTAACAGGCGAAATCTACCAAGCGGTTTCGGAGTTATGGCCGTTTTTAGATAAAACATTTCTTATGAATACTTCCGGAAGCAATCACTCGATCTATTTGAAATTCAGCACCAAATTGTAGGATCATGATTTTTATATGCATGCGTAATGTATTGATCGGATTGACATAAAGTGGCAAAAAAAAATTCTAAAATTTTTAAATGTTGTTTCTACAATAACTCTCGTACAGAATCAGCTAGGCAGTTGAAATCTTCTGAGTGCTTGGGAGATAAATATCTCGGTTATGTTCGTTATTGGGCAAAATCAGCTTGATGATTTCGGAATAAGAAAAAAAAAATTTTTTTCTACATTACAAATTTCAAATTCATTTCTTTTAAAGATGCAGTTTCACCATAAAAATCCATTGATATAATTTTCAACTCTAACAAGCAAATACTTTCGAAGATATGATTTTTCAAAAGTTCAATAAAAAATCGTACTTCTATGTTTTCACAGAATGCTGTACTTAATTATTATATCTATGAATTATTATATGATCTGTGTTCATACTCGTATACATGTCATATTGTTTTCCTATAAAAGTCAGTCAAATTCATTTCAGCTATCGTAGAATTATGAGGATTATAATATGATATCATACTTTTTAGTGATATTTTAATGACCGTGGATAATTAATCCATATGATGATGGAAATATATACTTTGGTAGGTTTATCAGAATGGGTTCAGAATAGCTCCAGTTAAAATAAAACTCAAATATTGGCTATGTTTCAATTGATATAATACGGCGCGCTTGTTTGAATTTAATTTCTTTCATGATGCAGTTGTATCATATTTGTTTATGATGCAATTCTAATACAAGAATCCATTGATATCATTCCCAACTCTGAGAAACCAATATTTTCGGAGATGATTTGTCAAAGTTTGAACAAGAGCGCCAAAGCTCCTGTCCACAGGGCTTTCCCACTTTTTTTCACCTTTATTAGTTATAGTTTACAAATTCCGGGTATAACGCCCGAGATATCGGAAATAAACGAAATTTTGCAAAATCGTTCAATTTTTTTTTTCCTTTGGAATATATTGATACAAAAAATAAAGTTGATGATGGCCCCTCGAAGAAAAAACGTCTGAGTACAAAAATGTAGACGCCATGGTATAGAGTGGTTATTGTATAGTGGCGATGTAAATGTGCAATTCCTTTTGAAATTCGTTCTGAAATGAAGCTAGGAAAAAATGAAACGATTCTGCCAGATTTCGGATTTTTGCGGATCTCTAGAACTACCCCGTATTTTGAAACTTTCTAAACCGCATAATGTTAGGTTTTTTCTTGTTTCATCGCCCCCATATATCTTACACTTTCCTAGATCCTAATACTATCCCATCCTTATTTGGATACACGTTATACCTACAAAATTTTAGCGAATTCTGGCGCTAACTTTAAAAATTGAACTTTTGGGCATAATGACAGCGCCCTTAATTTAAGTGCGTAAAATCCAAAGATATTATATCGCCAAACGATTGCAACACTTCCTGAGAACTTATTTAATGTACGGATAACAGTCGTAGGTACCCCTATAATACGCTACGATAAGCGACAAACTTTCCAATAATCCCAAGATTCCCAAACCACTCAATGATATCGAATCAATATTGAATCATCGGTTTTGATTGACACGTGGTTTATTTACTTGGGATGCCATACACGCTAAATCCGAAAACGGAATGGCTCAGAATATTCTATATTTAGAAAGAACCAAATTCATGAGACACGCGTTTAGGAATTATATATATATATATATAGGAAGAAAAAATTATTTGGGTACTCGGCAAGTTATGGTGAGGGCAAAGATCAATAAGAAGAAGAACCGCAGAAGGTTTGAAATATAGATGTTGAAGACGATAGCTTATTGATCTTTGCCCTCACCATAACTTGCCGAGTACCCAAATAATTCTTTCTTCCTGAAATTTTACGGCAACTATTTTCATTACATATATATATATATATATATCGATGAGCAAAAAAAGAAAACTGCTGAGATCATTCATGGTTCGCGAAAAGGTAGGACGTAGAAATCATGTCATTGTTTAAATATAGAGGATTTTGTTTGGAATTTTTTCTTCTGATGAGTTATAGCTCCCGTTAGAACCCTTGCGAATGCCAATACATAGAAACTATATTGGGATGTTGATATCCAATATTGGCGCTTGATTGCAAAATGTCAACATTCTGTTATTGGCCCAATGTATAGATTTGATATTGCAATATAGAAATTATATTGGGCCGACATGTATATCCAATATTGGCGCTTCATTGCAAAATATGAACATTTTGTTATTGGCCCGATATAGAGAACCTATATTGGCCAATATAGAGAAACTATATAGGGCCAATACATAGAAAACACATATATTTTCTAGGGTTACAGTTCTCACAAAATATTACACACGTCTTTATGTCGATATTATACAACTAGTTACCAAGCTTCAATTCGATCGAGTCTATATTTTTTGTGTTATCGAGAAAATAATATTCCAGGTGTATATAACTCCGAAACCGATGGACAGATTATGCCTAAGAACGAACTCAACTCTCCTATTCGGATGCGCAACCTACCCTAAAAATTGCAAGTCCCTATCTCCTTTCGGTCGAAAGTTATCAAGGCAACGGCACCCACGTACCTACTGAACTCACACAAGGTTGCTCGGATCTCCAACAATATAGATCAGATTGTGTTCAAACTTGTAACTTGCCAGTAGAGTTAGGTTCTCGCACAATTTCAGCGATGTCAGACGAATAGTTCCTGATATATAGAATTTTATTCAATGATTCTTTGAAAATTTTCTAGTGATACGATCCTCACAAAATTTCGCAAGAACTTGCGCGTTGGCACTCTAAAACCGATAACCATGTTTGAATTGGGTCGGTTTAGTATTTTTCGAGTTATTGAGGGAACAACCAAATTTCAGATGGATCTAACTCTAAAACGGTTTAGCCGATTATGCTTATATTTAACGATGCAAGACCTTACCTGAAAATTTCAATTCGCTATCTTTCTCCGTTCCAGATTATCGTGACATAGATAATATTTTTTAATAACTTTTTAAAAATTTTCTAGTGATAACATTCTCACAAAATTTCACAAACGTCCTTAGGTTTGTATTCTACAACTACTCGCCAGGTTTCAATTCGATCGGATTTGTATTGGTTGAAAACAAAATTGAGTGATCATTAAAGGATACTGTGGGAGGTATACTCATTATCGAAAGGTTTTTCAGAGTTTGGGAGAGAAAACCCAGAAAAAAAAACCTTTCAATAATGAAAACAAAATTATTACTCGGAAACCATTGGGCCGATTACTCGGCCGATTATGCCCATTAACGAACTTGTCTGTCGTATTGGGACGCCCCACATACCCTGAAATCTCTTTCTCTCTTCTAAAGTTATAGTGACAACGGACGGCCGGCCGAACAGACCCAAATTTGTCCTCGAATTCTTCATCAGGTAGTCGAACTCAATCGCTTGGAACCATTTTCGGCAAAAAATTCAAAAATTATATACATTTGGGCAAAATGACAGTATCTGAAAATGGCTGTTTCGTTTTTAGTTGTGCACCCTGCATATACAGGGTTTTGGCAGAACGTTGAACATACGAAAATGGTGGACATGTTAGGTCATCTGCTATTCACTCAGCCCTAATTTATTTGGCTCTGGCCCCCTGGATATTTTTAAAACATTTTTTTTTGCTTTCTTTTAGTTTCGCCACTTTCTTAACTTTAAAGTGTAATTCTTATTACAAATGGGTTAAACAGGCAATATTTCTGTTTTTTTTTAATTATTTAATGTTGGCAGATTCTTATAAAATCATTGCTTTATTCAGATGTTATCTAGAAAAAAGTTATGAATCCTCAAACTTACAGAAAGATGTAAAAAATACTTGAATTTTAACTTCAACTTGCATTAAAAAAAAAACAGAAATTGATTGAGGAGTTCCAATTCTAGCAAAACATCCCTAGTGTGTAACCTTTCTAATGGTATGTAATTTGATTTATAACAAAAATTGGTTCAAGCCCTGTGGACAGGAGCTTCCTGGAGCTCTTGTTCAAACAGACAAATTATATCTCCCAAAGTATTGGTTTCTCAGAGTTGGGAATTATATCAATGGATTCTTATGATAGAACTGCATCATACAGGAAATCCAATTCAATCAATAGTTTATTTATCAAAATTAAATGAGCAATCTAAGAATGAGGACTGCACCATGGAAGAAATCAAATTAAAATACCTGAAATGAATTTGACTCTCTCTTATAGAACAGGATGACATGTACGAGTATGAACATAGATCATATAATAATTCATAGATAGAATAATTATAGCATTCTCTGAAAACATAGAAGTACGATTCATTATTGAAATTTAGAAAAATCATATCTCCGAAAGTATTAGCAATATCAATGGATTTTTATGGTGAAACTGCATCTTAAAAAAATTGAATTTGAAATATGGAAGTTAAGAAAAAAATATTTTGTTCGTTACTCCGACAGCATCTGGCCTATTTTACCCACTAACGAACTCAACCGAGATATTTATCTCTCAAATCTAAAATTTCAACTGCCTAACTCATACTGTTCGAGAGTTATTGTAGAAACAAAATTCAAAAATAAAAAAAAAATTTTTTTGGCACTTTACGTCTACCCGATCACTACAAAACATCGCATGCGTATAAAGGTCATTATTCTACAATCTGATGACAAATTTCAGATAGATCGAGTGATCGGTCTCGGAAATATTCATAAAAAATGTTTTTACTAAAAACGGCCATAACTCTGAAATCGCTAGGTGGATTTCGCCCGTTAACGAACTCGTCCGAGATATTTACGCTCCAAACCTACCCTGAAAATTTCAATCCTCTAACTCCTTTCAAGAGTTATCGTGTTAACGCAGGGCCGACCGGACGGACAGAATCGATTTCGACCACGGATTCTAGATCAGTAAGTCGAAACAAATCGTTTGAGACCAATTTCAGCCAAAAATTCGAAAATTACAGACATTTGGGCAAATTGATAAGCACTCTGTTCCGAGAAACAAGAGCGCCAAAAATAACCTTTAAGGGCCTGTTTCACCACTTGCTGATAAAGTCCCGGATAAGCAATTCATAACTTATCCAACAGATAACCCTGAAAATTGTTTTTCACAGGTGTCGGATAGATTAAACTAGATGATAAACTCCCGGATAATTTAACACCTAGATGAAGCGTCCATTATATTTTTATTCGTTGGATAACCCAACTGTTATCATAACGGGCGTCATTCATATGCGCAATGACATGTTATCAAGTGTATTTTGACAGCCGGAGATGTCATGTTTTCTTGAACTGCTTTTGCTTATTTGTGTGAACATGGATCTTTTCGAGTTTTTAGAGGACAAGTTTGACGATTTCCTTGCACGTATCTCACGTCCACGAAAACATGGTGAAATTAGAACCAGAGTTGATCATTTTGCTGAATACGACGAGGAAGAGTGTAGGTCCAGGTTTCGACTATCGAAGTTAGCAGTTGACTATGTTTTATAGAAGACGACATAAAAACAACAACCTAGCAATGTCTAACCTCCTAAATTATTTACAAAACATTCTGATTCTATGCAATACTCATCAGTCATCACAGAGACATAAATACACAACTTACAAGGCCCCACCTTACGTTTCTTTAGCCAGCAGCAAGCATAAATGCGACGTTGCCAAACACTCCTCCCATTAAATTGTCAGATAGCTATCTAGTGGATATTTTATCCGGGACCCGCGTGGTGAAACAGAAAATAATTATCCGACAGATTTATCCAGCAGATATTTTATTCGCTGGATTCATATCCGGCACTTTATCAACAAGTGTTGAAACAGGCCCTAAGAGTTATTTCATAATTTTATTAAGTAGGAAATTTTTGACGAAACTCTACCTTTACGGAAAGAGAAATTTTTTTCGGAATTTAATACTGCCCAGTTGGTAAAAATTAAATGAACTACGGCTTGCCAGTAGCAGTGATGCAAATTGACATTCACTATTCCCTTGGGATGGTTACTCAAAGCAGGTAGAAATTATTACTTTCCGTAAAAGTAGAGTTTCGTCGAAAATTTCCTACTTGATAAAATTATGAAATAACTCTTAGGGCCTGTTTCAACACTTGCTGATAAAGTACCGGATATGAATCCAGCGAATAAAATATCTGCTGGATAAATCTGTCGGATAATTATTTTCTGTTTCACCACGCGGGTCCCGGATAAAATATCCACTAGATAGCTATCTGACAATTTAATGGGAGGAGTGTTTGGCAACGTCGCATTTATGCTTGCTGCTGGCTAAAGAAACGTAAGGTGGGGCCTTGTAAGTTGTGTATTTATGTCTCTGTGATGACTGATGAGTATTGCATAGAATCAGAATGTTTTGTAAATAATTTAGGAGGTTAGTTTTGTTTTTGGCGCTCTAGTTCCTCGGAACTGAGTGCTTATCAATTTGCCCAAATGTCTGTAATTTTCGAATATTTCGATGAAAATGGTCTTAAACGATTTGGTTCGACTCACTGATCAAGAATCCGTGGTCGAAATTCATTCTGTCCGGCCGGTCCGGCCGGCCGGCCGTCCGGCTGTAGGCACGATAACTCTCGAACGGAATGAGCTAGAGAGTTGAAATTTTCAGAGTAGGTTTGGGGGATGAATATCTCGGCTAAGTTTGTTACTGGGCAAAATCGGACAGAAGGTTTCGGAGAAATAAAAAAAAAAATTTTTTTTACAAAACAAATTCCAAAATAATTTTTTTTTAATAAGCAGTTTTATCATAAGAATCCATTCATGTCATTTTTAACTCTAACAAGCTAATACTTTCGGAGATATGATTTTTCAAAATTTCAATGTAAATCGTATTTCACAGATTGATATAATTATTCTATGTATATTCTATGTATGAATTGCCATAAAGTCAACTTGACAGAAGGGAATATTGTAACTTCAAGAATATTGGGGTTGAAATACTCGTATTTTAGCGATGCAACGGGGACCTCACCCGAAAATGTTTGAAAATATCACGTAAATATTGAAAGCATAATTCCAAAGTTCGAGAGAGGAGAAAATTTTGTGAACGTAGATCAGGAAATTTTTGATCGATTACAAGGTAATTTATCATTTTATACATGTTTTATGGAATACCTACTATTTGTAGGTACTTTAAACCTGTTTTGGGCAATTGTCATACGAAACTTGTTTTTTTGGCGCTCTAGGTCCTCGGAACAGATTGCTTATCAATTTGCCCAAGTGTCTGTAATTTTGGAATTTTTGGCTGAAAATGGTCTCAAATGATTTGGTTCGACTCACTGATCAAGAATCCGAGTGCGAAATCGATTCAGTCCGGCCGGCCGACCGGCCGTAGGCACGATAACTCTCGAACGAAAGGAGTTAGCGGATTGAAAATTACAAGGTGGTTTTGGAGCGTAAATATCTCGGACAAGTTCGTTGATGGGCGAAAACCATCAAGGGGTTTCGGAGTTATGGCCGATTTTAGTAAAAATATTTTTTATGAATATTTCCGAAACCGATCACTCGATCTATCTGAAATTTAGCACCAAATTGTAGAATCATGACCTTTATACGCATGTGAAGTTTTGTATTGACCAGATTACCACAAAGTGTCAAAAAAAAAATTTGAAAATGTGGTGCAGTTCTCATTCTCATGATTGCTCATTTAATCTTCATAAATAAACTATTATTTGAATTGAATTTCCTTTTTGATGCAATTCTATCATATGAATACATTGATATAATTCCCAACTCTGAGAAACCAATACCAGATATAATTTGTCTGTTTGAACTAGAGCGCCAGAAAGCTCCTGTCTCGGCTCCTGTCCACAGGGCTTGAACCCATTTTTTATAAAAGCAAATTATATACCATTAGAAAGGTCACACACTAGGGATATTTTGCTAGAATTGGAACTCCTCAATCATTTTTAGTTTGTTTTTTAATAAAAGTTAAAGTTAGATTTAAGTATTTTTTACATCTTTCTGTAAGTTTGAGGCCTCATATTTTTTTTTCTAGCTAACATCTGAATAAAGCAATAATTTCATAAGAATCTTGCCTGTTTTACCCATTTTTAATAAAAATTATACTTTAAAGTTAAAAAAGCGGTGAAACTAAAAGAAAGAACATTTTTTTTTAGATATCAAGGGGGCCAGGGACAAATACATTAAGGTTGAGTAGCAGATGACCCCACCTATCCACCATTTTCGTATGTTCAACGTTCTGCCAAACACCCTGTATGTTTCAATCCACAATATCTGATAATAGTGATAATAAAAAAAATTGTGTAACATTAATCGAAATAAACTATCACTTAAAATCAATTCATCACTTTAACTAAATTCAGGTAGTAGCAGTCCTAAAGGAGATATCATAGAATGGACAGACACTTAGGTATGTTGGAATATAAAACCCATAAAATTCGCATTATTTTTTCAACATATCACTTTCAACGCCGGATAAATGTCACCTACCACTTTTGCCGAGAACTTTCAAATGGCATTGAGTCAGGGAATTCCAAGAAACGATGGCGCCACACGACATGTCAAGTTCTAAATTGATAACATCGAACTTTTATTAGAAATTGTTGTATAAATATAAAGCGTACATTCACGCAAAGAAATAGAGTTGGAAAAATTAACCATTTGTTGTAGTTTTTAATTCGTGGTACAAAATATCCAAATCGCGATTAAATCAACCTCCAGAATCGGCACAAAGTATCTCAACCTTATTCATATTCACTATGTTAAAACGATTCAATAAGAAATGTTTTCATGGTATAATTTACCACGACGCAAAGAGGTTCCAACCATTCGTTTTTAGTTCTTTGTACCGAAAACGTATTCACGGAATACCAACATATATTCACCACACTGAATGGTAATTGTAACCCAAATTGTCCGTATGTGGTACTAATCTTATTGTGGTTATGAGTTATGCAAATGTATTACTATATCGAGTGATGAACGCCACTAAATATTGTTCAATTCTAATGAATCTAACATTTAACAAATTTGTCTTCTCATTCTTTGTATATTTTAAGATACAATTGTTTTACTATTTTCTGAACAGATATTACTTATAATGCTACTTTGGTAAAAATATATCATAATGGATGGTCTCATGAACACGATGAATATGCTGTGAATAAGAATTAATTAAAATAAAAGCCGTGAGGATTCATTTTCTTCCGATGGATTCGAAGCGTATCAAGTAATTCTTGAGAATAATAGGAGTACAAGCATTTTTAAGGACTTGAGGCATTCATTTCAGAATCTACAATAGTAGATCATGAAAAGCCCCAAAAATTCTAATATGTCTAGATGTAGTGTAAGTGAGGACACATACAAAAAAAAGTAAATTATGAAATAGATCTGAAGAAGAACGATAAGACCCAAACGGATATAAAAGAAGAGTATGTTTGGCATACTTTGAAAATAATTACCTTACTCATAATACCTATGTGGGTATAATGCATGATATTGTTGAAGGAGTTTGCATTTTTGATTTGTTCCTATTTTGAACGATATGATTTACACTGACAATGTGATTGAAATGAAAATTATTAACCACAGACTTAAAATTTTCGACTTTGAATGCATTGATAATAATAATAGACCACTAAAACTAAAGACAGATGATTTTAAAGAGTTCAAAATTCTCATGTCTGCCACCGAAATCAAAATATTTTGTTAATATTTAGGTTTATTCATTGGAGGTTTACATTATATCATCAAGGATAATTGATTTGATCACTTCCAGGTTTCTTCAGGGTGAATATCATTTATTAATCGATGAACTTGTCGAGAACACCTTACTCTCCATCAGGAGTTATTAAAAAATATATTGAAACCAAAACGCCAAAATATGTTGCATTATGGAAAAGTGTTCAGAATGTCTGGACCATTAATACAACTTTCTTGTTTGAGGTTAAACACCAGAAACGATTTATTTTGACAAACACTTATTATTTTCTACATGTACCCTAATTTTTCACCCATAGGAAGGGTATAAAAATTGAAAATAAATGAAGAACATGTTCCTGTATCGCCATCCCTGTTATAGTACCCTGTATGTTCACCCCCTACCCAAGCTATGACCGAAAAACTATTCAAAGATAGTGTCAGTCAGTATTCATTTCAACCTCCGTCCTAAATGAAGTGAAAATTGCATAAGAGTTCGGACGATTAAAGCATACGACAATAAGTTGGAGGAAACTTTTGAACTGTACGGATTGTCACATTTGATCAGCATTTCCACGGTAAGTAGAGGAATATTATCTATACATCTCATTTTTGCATTTTTATACCGACAAAAAACTTTGTTATAATATTTAAAATTCACTGCATGCTGCATCAATGGCGGGTTTATAGATACACCGAGCGGAGGTTGGTCAAAGTTACCACGACGGGATAGATACATATAACCCCGGTTCTTGGGAGCCCCGTACAGTAGAGCATTCGATTGTCTTCACATTGTCTTATTGAATGGGGCAGATGTGAACGAAAAGTTGGTGGCTTGTACCTAAGCTACACTGAGTAAATTACTGAATCTATAAATTCATTTCAGGTTCACCAGAGACATTTTTGAGGACATGGTGGACAAAATAATAGAGTGTGCTCCAAGTCAAAAAAGAGAAATCTACTATATTCCATCCAAGATTGTGGTCAGACGAAGAATTTCTTGCAAAGGAATATTATACGATAACTATTGCAATCAAAGGAGGAAATTTATCATACTTGGTTCGATCCAGAAGTGGCAGAAGATTTCCCAAGGTAAAATGATCTATAACTACCACTTCTTATACGCATATCAATATTAACCATATTTTTTTTCCAAGGAAAATGATACCAGAAGAAATACTGGACGATGTTCAATGGCTAAATGATACCTTTGAGCCATGGACAATGGTTTCAAAAAATGGGAGCAAACCTATCAAGCAAGATTTGAGTTACTTGATTACTTAGGAAGCAGTATACTAGATGTAAATGACTCATTTATTCCCTTCAAAAATATACTGGGTTGGAATTTGATGAGTTTATACAACACTATTCGAATACGAGAATGCAGAAATTTTATAAACGGTAACAATTATTACATATTTTTCAAACCGAAAATATTTGATATTAGGTGTTCATGTTGTTATATTGGAATTTTTTACATAATACTTAATATCGAGAGCCAATATCAATCATCAGTTAGCAAAAATTAACCTTTATTTTGATTTTTTCGATTGCAATGTGTACTGTGGATATATTCTGTAGAGTTTGTATGGACGATTATGTTGTCACATAATGGAAAACTGACACAATCGGTTCTATGAAAATCTACTTTAAAATTCGTTATCGAATGACACTTTCCATTATTCTGATTCAAAAAATCATTTATATTATGCCAAAACATTATGTGTAGTGAATACAATTTTCCTTTTCAGATCGAAAATGAATTCTGAAAAATCTATCTTGACAAAGCAGATAACCATTTCCTGAATCGACCCTTGAAGAGAAACAGCATTTTGGATACGTTGATGAAAAATAATAACAGGGCAAACTCTGTTTGATGTCCACCTTTCCGTCATACTCATTGCGCAAAAGAATAAAACAAGTGGATTTATCTCCATAGTCTCTGAAGATAACAACAATACCAGACCCAGTATCATTCGACTCCTTATGATCATATAATGAAATCAGAAGTTACCATCACTACCATTGACTGATTGATGAGATAAGGAATGTGGAACATTTACCAATTTGTTTTATGAGAGTGTAGTTATATTTGTTCTTTATAGTATATTTAAGAGAGTGTACCTGACATTAGTTCAATATATTTTTGTAATACATGGTGATGTATAATGCAGCATTGTTTTTCATTTCAAGAATCGAAACTGTATATTTAGGTAATCATTAAAGGATACTGTGGGAGTTATATTCACCATTGAATGGTTTCTTTCTGGGTTTTCTCTCCCAAACTCTGAAAAATATCTATAAATTAATTTTTTATTTTATAGATATTTTTCAGAGTTTGGGAGAGAAAACCCAGAAAGAAACCACTCAATGACTACATATTTAGACCGATTTAATTGAAAAAAAAAACAATCAAAATGAATAGTCCATTTGAACATTTGATAAGTGAAAATGACTATTCCAGTAAATTCAATGGCACGATTGGCAATGTTCAAAAATACCCCAAGTCTCGTGGTGAATCTGCTTGTGTTAAATTTCACTATCGTCGTGGTAAATTCGTCGTGGTAAATTTCACCATCAATTATATCGTTGTTATACTCTGCCACGATTATGAAAGTGCCACGATTCGTGGTAAATTGTACCATCAATTGTTATATGATTTCACTGTATTAAATGTATAACGCTACTATTACTAACGACACTATCCATCTTTTGGTTGGGTTTGGAGTACTTTTCACGTTTTTAATAAAATCGTCACTACATCATAGTAGAATTAATCAAGAAAAATGTCTGGCGCTATACGCACCATTCTGTTCGGTTGATTCCATCGCGATAATAGTAACAATTACCGTCTTTTTCTCTGCGTGTTCCTGTGGGAACATGAATTTCCCATGGTTAAGAATAAACGCACAGGTGTTGGACCTTCAACTAATCAAATCTGTCACTGGCGTACATCGCAGATGTATTTCCCTACAGGAAATTGCGTTCTGCTTTCTAATAAGGATATAAATAGTTGATACAGGGCTTTTTCTGCAAGTCTCATGTGAATCATGAGATAAACAGCATGTTTGGCATCGCTGAGTTTCAATCTCCGAAATGACTAGACTTGCATTATTAACCAATTCAGAATTCGGAAGTCACGTGTTGGACACATAATTATCGATCCAAATAGCGTGACCTCCTCAAGGATTGCTCACTTCTAGATGACTAAGACAAGATTTCGGTGAATACCTCCAGTGATGCGTTGTTGAAGACTAAATCATAAAAGCACCTACTTCGCGTCGGGATTAGGGAATCCAATCCCGCAAATGCTGGATCCCGCAAATGCGGAATCCCGCTGAAACTCTGCGGGATCAACATTGCGAGATTTTACGTGGGGGATTTGCGGGACTAAATATTAATATTCCGTATTCGACAATGAAAGCTCAAACGTCCCAGAAAAAGAAAAAGTACTTTTTCGTCTGTTGTGGTCACTATGAATACGGCATGATACGGTTCAATACAAACTTAAGTGCCTGTAAGAATAACTGTCAGTCGCTGTGGTCACTATGAATATGGCATGATACTGTTCAATACTAACATGAGTGTATATGAGACTAACTGTCATTTGCTATTGTGAAATTATTTAAGAGGTCCGAAATTCATAAAAGTATGTAGAGGTCGACGAAAAAATGAAATATGCACCTTGGCGAAAAACTGTCTATTGCCTCGCCTGCTTGCTATCCTCGGCTCCTCCTCGGATAGCAATTTGCAGGCCCGACAATAAAAGGCAGTTTTTGGTCATTGGTACATAAAAAACCTCATATGCTACTACTAAAGTATGTTCTTAATTGCATAAGACCTTTTTGCGCGTGAAGAATTCGAGGTCAAATTTGATTCTGTCGGCCCGCCTTGGCCACGATAACTTGAAAACGGAAAGATCTAGCGAATTGTAATTTTCAGTGTAGGTGGCGCATCCCAATGAGACAGACAGAACTTATTACCATGTTTGAATTGAATCGGCATGGTATTTTTTGGGTTGTTGAAGAAATAATAACCAAATTTCAGATCGATATAACTCCAAAACCATTCGGCCGATTATGCTAATTAATGAACTCAAATGTTACATTCAGATGCGCAATCTACCCTGAAAACGTGCAAGCCGCTATTTCTTTCCGATCTCAAGGTATCGTGAGTAGGGATTGCAACCCGGTATGTTTTCCAACCCGGCCGGGCCCGGTCACCTTTTCCGAAAACCCGGCCGGGCCCGCCGGGCCCGGCCGGGTTGATGTGTTAGTATGAAATCTATTTTATGTAAATTTGGTTTCAATGAATGGAGGAAAAATACAAAGATTCAAGTTTACGAAATAGTATTTATTAAAAACTATATAAAAACAACAAAAAAAACTTAAACTTTTATATGCATCACATTTGTCTCAACACTCTCAATTAACAAAATTTAACGTAACAATTTAAAAAATTCACTAAAAAAAATATATACCAATTATTTTTCAGTCCCAAAGTATGATCTCAAAAAACAAATACTGTTAATGGTTTTATCCCCTAGCCGGGTTCGCAACTTATTGCAGATATACCCCGCCGCCGAAAAAGCCCTCTCAGCTTCAACGCTGGTTGGCTTAATGCACATCATATAATCTTGAATTAGATTTAAATACAGACCTTTCTTACCATCAGCTTCAAACTGACTCATCTCTTTTTTTAAAATCTTTTCTAGGTCTTTGGTTTGTCCCGGACTTATTTTTCTACAAAATTCTGCTTTTTCTTCTAGTATTTGCTTTTCCAATTCTTCTTTTAGAGTCAATGATGAATGTGAATCACAATTCGCTTCACTCACAATTTGTGATTGAAGTGAATTTTTTTCAGGATTTATACCTTCATTTTCAACTTCAAGTACTGCATCAGGAATTTCACTTATAACTCTCTCTAATATGTTTTTCATTTCCATTCTCATAACATTTTTCTTTGGCATTGGAAACGTTTCGTCGGCTTGCCTCATGTACATGTCATATTTTTTTGGATTGCAGAGATAAACTAATATACCTGTCATCACCGTGGAACGACGTCCGTTAATTCTCATACGCAAAGCTTCGGATAATTGAACGCTTAGGCAAGAACTTTGTTTGTCTAGTTTGTCCAAAATGAATTTCAAAGAGGTCTCGGCAGTAAGAAGAGTAGCTTCCCTTCTACACAGAGCCTCTACCGCTAATTTGAATGGTTCCAAACTTTCTACGAGGTTTTTAATCGACGACCACTCTGAGTCGGAAAATTTGATCTCAGATTTGATATCGATTAACGCTTTATCCACGCAGTTTTTGAGCTTGTAGAAACGCTCCAACATGTTAAGTAAGCTGTTCCACCTTGTACGACAATCCAAAAGAAGGGCCAGCTCCTTTCCTGTTTCTTCGATAACATATTTTTGTAAATAGGTATCGTATTTTGTGGGCGACTTCCTGAACAACTTGACCACCTTCCGAACTTTTTCTACAAGTCCTCTGAATCCAGGTTTTTCTTCAGCGCGTGGAAGATCGTTTCTATTTACTGTCACTACCAAGTCTGTGTCAACGTCCTTTTCAATCTCACAATCTTCATCTCCATCGTCGGTATCGGACTCGAATAAATCTACGTCTTCGATTGCAATCCCCATGTTTTGATCTTTCCATTTTTTGTATATCACATCGACAACGGCTAACTGAATGCCATGCGCAAAACATAATTGTTGGAAGCAAGGCACGAGCCTACCAATTTTAACCATAACGCTGGCACCGTCCGTTGTCATCGCAATAACGTCACTTTCTAAATTAATGCTAAAACTTTGTAATCTGTCCTTTACCAAACCGATCGCGTGCTCTGCAGTACATGAACCATGAATTCTTACTAATCCCAGATTATAGTGTTTTTGTTTACTATGTAAGTTTATATTTAAGTATCGGTGGTTATGCTGTGAAGTCCACTCATCGAACGAAATGGAAAATTTTTGCCCTGAACTCTTTAAATTATCAAATTCTATCACCATGTCAGCTTTGACGGTGTTTTCAAAATTCATCACTATGGATCTTATTGTGTTTGGGGATTTGGGGAGTTGAAACCCAGCATTTGAAAATAAAAACCTCATATCCGGGTCAGCACAAAAACTGTTAAGAGAGTAACCACCTCTCGAAACCATTCTTGAAACCATCGTCTCCATAGACCTTGTATTTTTGAAAAAAGAATCAATTTTCCTCTGTTTTTTTGGAGGTAGTTCATCTATTGGAGTCTTATTCTTGTCTGGTTCTGATGTTGAAGTAGATGCCGAGGAAATAAATTTCGTTGCAGTACGTTTTAATTGAGTTTCTGCGGAAACTATGTTAATATTGTGCTTTGATGCTAGATGTGTTTTAACACCTTTGTATGATCCATTTGTTATCTTATAGATATTATTGCACATTGAACATTTTGCACCATTTCCATCGTTCACTTTGGTAAAGTAATCCCATACTGGATGTTGATTGTGAAGATTAATATTTTCATGTTTTTGTTGACTTGGACCTGGTCTCGATGATTTTCCAAATGACATGATGGATGTAAAAACGTACGACCTACGAGTTAAGAAAAAATGAATGCATTTTTCAATATTTTATTCAAATAAGTACAGACAACACAACTTTTGTATATATTATGCAAAAATGCAGTGTCAGTTTGATAGCACGTATACAATCTAATAAGTACCTACCTAGTAGTCGAGTCGAGTACCTAATCTATCTAAGTAAATCAACACACAAGTAAATTTATATAATATTCGTAATTGTAATATGCAAATAACAATTGAAATTAAGGTGCGGTGGCGACGAAATGGAGCAACTCATATATACTTCGTAAACGAAGGGCAAACTTCGACTAAGTGAAGGAAAGAAACCACGCATACAGCGAGCAGAGACGTCAGCAGCCAGGGTACAGAACGGCCATTGGCGCATTAGAACGGCAGCCCCGTGGTAAGCATCGCGGGATTCGCGGGTCGCGGGCTTCCGTATTGCAGTTTTCGCAACTACCGGGCCCGGTATAAAAACGTCCGGGCCCGGTGGATGTCTAAAAGGGCACCGGGCCCGGCCGGGCCGGGCCCGGACGGGCCCGGTTTGCAATCCCTAATCGTGAGATACATTATATTTCTTCGTAATTTTTTAAAAAATTTCAAGTGGTACGTTCTACTAAAATTTCACATACGTCTTCATGTCGCTATTCTACAACTGGTTAGCAAGATTCAATTCGATCGAGTATATATATATATATATATTTATCGAGGAAATAATATTCCAGATGGGTATAATCGAGGGTATAATTCCGAAACTGTTGGCCGATTATGGCCAACAGCGAACTCAAATCTCCCATTCAGATGCGCAATCTACCCTGAACATTGCTATGTCCTTTCGTTCGAGAGTAATCGAGGCAACGGTCACCTATCCAGCTACTGAACTCACACAAGGCTGCTCGGATCTCCAACAATATAGATCCGATCGTGTTCCAACTTATTGGATGAATAGTTTCTGAAATATTATAATTTTTATCAATGATTTTCAATAATTTTTTAAAAATGTTCTACTGATACCATCGTCACGAAATTTTGCATGTCTTTTCGCCTTGGCATTCTACAACTAGTAACCATGTTTGAATTGGATCAGTTCTGTATTTTTTGAGATATTGAGTAAATAACAACTAAATTTCAGATGGGTATAACTCCAAAACCGTTTGGCCGATTATGCTTTCAAATAAACTCAAATGTCGCATTCAGATTCACAAACTAACCTGAAAATTTCAAGTTTATCTTATGCCGTTCTCAGGTTATCGTGACATAAAAAATATTTTTTAATGATTTTTTGAATTTTTCTAGTAATACGATTCTTACAAAATTTCACAAACGTGCTTAGGTTTATATTCTACCAAGTTTCAATTCGATCGGATATTGGTTGAAAACAAAATTATTACTCGGAATCCATTGGGCCGATTATGCCTTTTAACGAACTTGTCCGTTGTATTGGGAAGCGCCAACTACCCTGAAAATTTCAAGTTGCTATCTCTTTCCGTTTTCGAGTTATCTTGGCTATGGACGGCCGACCGGCCGGACAGAATCAAATTCGACCTCGAATGCTTCATCAGGGAGTCGAACCCAATCGTTTGAGACCATTCTCGGCAAAAAATATGCATGTTCCCCAGAACATGTGTACGCGCAAAATTTCGAGAAAATGACCATTTAAAATTTCGTTATCCTGATATGACGGATTTCTGAAGAAGCGGATCAATAATCATGTTAGGTCAGTGGTTTCGAAAACTTCCTCTTGAAATGCAAGGCTAGATGAAAGAGAAACCGTATACTATTTACCACAAAAAATAAACCAACCAACATTCCGCAACTTATAACTCATTCCTAATTAATCTAATTTCACGCATGTCAAAATCGTACTCGGGTCCTGAACTTTCCCATTTCGACGGATACAAGTGCACTTAGGCGTTGGTCGAGGATGAAAAGAGAATGTAACTATTGTAGGTATATGAAATTCTCTCCGTTCATTGTTTTGTTAAGATTACATCGATGTTCCATGACACCTATGTCCACATGCGGGTATTTCGAAGAAAGGTCTCTCAAATTCTACTTGAGCACTTCTAAAATTTCCCAAGTGGTCTTTGTTTCTAGGCACGATTTCCAAATCTGATCGCGTCACGCGAACAATGGAGTGCAAGTGTTTGTTTCAACCCCTCCAATAAAACATGAAATTTCGATATCCACAGAATGTTCTCGAACTACCCAGTGAAACGTCTTAATTTAAGGATTCGTTAAACAACAAACTAATGAGTAATTAATCCAATTCTCCTAAGTTGACTCCCTGGTGAGTTTATATGTCTCTCATATCAAATTATGACGTAAAGTTCCTAGTTCCCTTTTTCTTTCGGTTTTGCGCGTATGTTCTGGGGAACATTACGTTATCGTTTTGCCCAAATGTCTGTAATTTTCCAATTTTTCGCCGAAAATGGTCTCAAATGATTGGGTTCGACTCCCTGATCAAGAATTCGAGGTCAAATTACATTCTGTCCGGCCGGTCCAATTGCCACGATAACTTGAGAACGGACAGAGACAGAGACTTGAAATTTTCAGGGTAGGTGGCACATCCCAATACGACGGAAAAGTTCGTTCGTTAATGGGCATAATTGTTTTCAAGCAAAACAAGTCCGATCGAATTGAAACTTGATGAGTAGTTGTAGAATGCTAAACTAAGGACGTTTGTGGAATTTCGTGAGAATCGTATCACTGGAAAATTTTAAAAAATTTATCAAAAAATATTATTTGTGTCACCATAACCTGAGAACGGAAATAGATAGCGATTTGAAATTTTCGGTTATGGTTCTGCATCTGAATGGGACATTTGAGTTTGTTTATAGGCATAATCGGCCAAACGGTTTTGGAGTTATACCCATCTGAAATTTGGTTCTTATTTACCCAATAACTCGAAAAATACGAAACCGATCCAATTCGAACATGGTTATCAGTTGTAGAATGTCAACGCGAAAATCTTGCAGTTTCGTGAGGATCGTATAACTCAAAATTTTTCAAAAAATCACTGAAAAAAATTCTATATGTCTGAAACTATTCGTCCGACATCGCTTACATACGAGATGAGCCCTCAAAACCTAACTCTACTACCATGTTCCAAGTTTGAACACGACCGGATCTATATTTTTGGAGATCCGAGCAGCCTTGTGTGAGTGCAGTAGCTGGATGGGTGACCGTTGCCTCAATAAATTTTGAATGAAAGAGATAGCGACTAGCAATTTTCAGGGTAGGTTGCACATCCCAATGGGAGAGTCAAGTTCGTTTTTGGGCATAATCGGTCCATCGGTTTCGGAGTTATACCCACTTGGAATATTATTTCCTCGGTAAGTCAATAAATATGGACTCGATCGAATTGAAGCTTGGTAACTAGTTGTAGAGGGCGTGTGTAAAATTTTGTCAGAGCCGTACCCCTAGAAAATTTTTAAAAAATTACGAAAAAAAAACTGGTTCAAGCACTGACGTGAAGTCAGGAGCTTTTGCGCGTATGTTCTATTGTCCATTCTCCTGTATTGGACACTCTTAATCGAATTAACCATGGTAAATTATATTATCCATTTGAAATTACCATGGTGAATTCGAATTAAGAGTGTCCAATACAGGAGAATGGACAATATAATTTAAAATGGTTAATTCGATTAAGAGCGTCCAATACAGGAGAATGGACAATAGAACATACGCGCAAAAGCTCCTGACTTCACGTCAGTGCTTGAACCAATTTTTACATTCGAAAGTGAAGCTTTTAATGGGAGAGAATAGCAGGACATTATGGTCCTGTATCGCTCTTCGAAAATCTGAAGTTTTGAAAAATGATAGCTTGGATGACCCATCCTGGTTTGAACAACACTCCCGGCCAAAGAGCAACAAGATTTCCATTTTACATTTAAATATCGAAGGGATTTCTCAGGACATGATAACCTTTCAAAATTAGCGGAGGTGATTCTTCTTCAAGAGACCCATACGGCATACGGCTACATAGAAAAATCTTCGTGAAAGGAGTAAGGTTATGTATTATGATGTTGAATTTTTTCGTTTTTATCTTTTTATCTTTTCCTTTCTGGGGTCCACATAACTTGGAAAAACCTCTTTGTTTTTTAATGAAATAATCCATATTGAAGAAAGATTTCCCCTTTAATATTTCAGCTTATTATGCAAACAATACCAATTTTTACAAATCACAATATTTTTTCAACGCCTTGATGGGCATGAAGATTATTAATGATTATCAGGATAGAGATCAGATATAGATAAAAGTTGCTGAAAACATTTATTTTTGGGAAGGTTTAAAGGGAAATTCCACAAAAGGAGCATGTAAAAATCATTCTGCTGGTACCTGTCGAAACGTGTTTCTGCTAGTTGGCTTCATCAGGACAGGGCACTGGGCAACCAAGAAACCAAGGAAAAGATGGAAATAAAAGTGAAAATAGGTGACACAAGTCAAGTCGGCAAGTGTCTCATAATATACTGATGAATTAATAGATGTAGAAATATTTGCACTTGATATATCATTATAGATTCAATGCGATATCGTTAACTGAGCCAAAATATCAAAAAGAGGAAAATTTACCTGCTATCCTTAAAACTGCTCTGTCTGCGCTATCTAAAGCCAAAACAGCTAAGGGTTGTTCCCTTGTCCATTCCTGTAGCGTAATATCCTTATCGAAATCCATGGTCAAAACATCATCTGGAAAGAAATTCACATGAATTAAATTTGTTAGTCGATACTGAAGAAAAGATTTCGGATGCGAAGAAAATGTACCTACAAATTTCTCAGAATACTATCGAAAAATACTAAAAATTTAGATAAGCGGTGAGGTTTCAGCTTGTTCTATTGATATGCCTGTCAATTTTGAAAATTTATATTTGGAAATATACCTTTACTAACTAATATGTGAACAATTGGGGGTTGGGCTCCAAAATAAGATTTTATCCAACACTCCAATTACGGAGAAATAATTTCAACATCGCTTCAGCTCTGTAATGATGGAGAGGTGAACACCAAAAGATTAAAATTGTTGGAAATAAAACTGTTATTTTCGAAAACCAATCAACATGCTCTTCAGCATGTTGACAAGAAAATCAGTTGTTAGAGAAGATATAGGGTGTTTATAAATTATTGTAACATCGTAGTTGGTTCTGAAACCCTCTCATTTTGCCGCTTCGTATGCATGCTGCTCATATTTATAATTGCAGCCACATAATTCATAATATACGCATAACCTCACTTCCTCCTTTCTTTACATTGGCAATGATAAATGATGAGTTCCAAAATGGTTGACACTGGGAAATTACTTTTCCTTCCATCCCAGTTTGGACCAAAAAATTTTATTATACAAAATAAATTGATTCAATAGCTGATATGTTTCGCATTAAGCTTGTAGAAAGTAATTTTTCAAATAAATGAATTTTTGGATTTAACTTTTTATTACACGTGATTTGGGAACATAGCATAATTGCTCAGCCTAACCCCTTCTCTGGGTTCACAACAGACCTTGTGAAGTCCAGAGTAGGGTAATTTGATTGAATAATTATGAATGATGACTGATACTGCAATTTTACATCGTTTTAAGGAGATTTCTATCAGGAAATATCAAGCTGGTGGAATCAGGAGTGAATTATTCATAAGTTGGTATTCTATTCTCCTATTTCAAGAGATATCATATTAGGTATTGAACAGATATGAATAATCTGTTCCCTTGTGTTTGAATGGAAGAATTTTTGAAATGTAAGTACTGATAACTGAATACATACTAATGAACTAATATTAATGTTCGAATGCAGGCAGTAAATCAATACAAATGGACAGAATACATTGAATAACTGTAAATTAACTCCCAGTTTGGCAGTTTGTCCATTTGTGATAATTCTAACAATGACTTCACATCAAATGTTCAAAAGGTGGTCCATTATTTTCGAAGGATTTATACATTCTTTTTCGTTTTTTGTCGAATATATTTATTAATATTTGTGGGCCAATATTTTGTTATTGATGATTGGATATCCTCATAATATTATCGTATTGTCTTTTGCAAACCTCATCTCCCAAATATGCAAAGATGCCAAATTCCAGAGGAGTAATGACTGGAGAGCGTGTTGGAAAGGAAGGTTGGAGTACTCGACATATTATACGGTTGTTATAGAACTCCTGCAAATAGCTTAGATTTGCAGAAGTAGTGTGAGCAGATCCCCTTTCTTGTTGAAAATATTTCAACTGAATTTCTTCGTCATCTAGTTGGTTTATGAATGACTCCCAGCATTATTCTTTTGCACCTTTCACCAATAATGTTATCAAGAAAGAAAAATTGGCCATATACTCCACATAGCAACTTTTAACGAATGTAATGGAGTCTCAATGAAACTGTGGGGATCCACAGATGTCCAAAATCTGTAGTTTTGAGAATTCACATAACCCTACAAGTGAAACCAAACCTCATCACTAAAAAAAGTCCAATAATCTGTCGACGTTAAGAGTATTTAGAAAGCAATTGCAGTACTCGGCGATGGTGGAATATATATAGGTAGGAGTTGCTGTACCTACCATCGTTATTTTGTAAGGGTATAAATTCAGTTTCTTTTTAAATACTTCTTGGTAAGTACTCAACGGGACACCAAACTGTGGAGAATATTTATTCAGGGACATTTGAGGATTTTGTTCAACTCGTGTTCTCAGTTCTTCAACAACTTATTGAGAAACTTGAGGTCTTCCTGTCGATATTCCCTTGTTAACGTTTCCAGTCTGCATTAATCTGTTTATAACATCTCTGATGTGGGCTTTCAGAAAAGATTCTACAATCTGAACATCAGGATACGTCGCCAGATATTCATTCTTACAGGCCACCACAGAGTAGATCCATTCACCATTGAATAAGGACACAATAAATTGGTTCTGTTCTAAATCAAAAGTCATTGCAGATTTGATTTGGAAACTGAATTTTCACGAATTTTAAAAATAACCTGACAATAATTCAATATTGGCTGTTTAGAAATTCTATGATATAAACAGAACACAAGAAGTGAGAAGCGGTAAATAAAAATCCAAAGCCAACTGTAAATCTGTTCTCTTTCTTTTGTAATGTTAATTTGAGATGTGGAAATAAAGACATAATAATAATAATAATATTACAACCATTTATTAAGACCCTGTATTCATACAGTGGTAATGAAAATATAAGAAAAGGTACCTAGATGAAGATGAATAATAGAGGGAATTGATGAATTCAGATGGGAAAATTATGAACTTTGTTTACTTCGCAGCATTCTTTTCGACCGCAAAGCATCTTTTTTATCAGTCCATGGAGAATCTCCTCAAAAATTATTAATTATATGCACTAGAAGATACATGCTCATAAAACTTTTTGATCTCGAGCATGTGGCATAAAAATCGTATTATTTCAACGGAACTTAATCGATTCCGAATGCATTTTCCTTGTTCGGATGAAATAATTATCGGGTTTCTTCACAACAATTCCCTCGCTAGTCCTCGAACCGATCACACTTAATTGAGCATGACAGAATAATTGGTTCTGCCGAATGGATTCGCTTCGAAAACAGAGAACCGGATGGCAATATTTGTTTACGAGATGCAACAAAAAAAAATCGTATGTGCCCGATCAGATATGACGTGTAACTGTTGTTATTTATGGCCTTATATTCGATCGTATATGGCGTTTGTAGATATGGATTTGCATCAATAATTACGACAGTGATTATAAGTGTATATTATAAAATTCATCAATGACTTTTAAAATTTTTCTAAATTTTATTAGTAAAAAATTGGTTCAAGCCCTGTCGACAGGAGCTTTTTGGCGCTCTTGTTCAAACAGCCAAATTATATCTCCGAAAGTATTGGTTTCTCAGAGTTTGGAATTAAATCAATGGATTCATTATGATAGAGTGCATCATGAAAGAAATTAAATTTGAAAAAAAAGTGTCGTTAAAAAAAATGCTTCAAAAATTTTCTTATAAAAAACTAGAACAAGAGGTGTAGGTACCAGAAATAATTTCGACATTTAACTCTCATAGGAAAATAAGATGACATGTAAGAACACAGATCATTTAATAATTCATATATACAACAATTGAGTACGGCATTCTATGCAAACATAAGAAGTACAGAAGTACGATTCATTATTGAAATTTCGAAAAATCATATCTCCGAAAGTATTAGCTTGTTAGAGTTGAAAATGATATCAATGGATTTTTATGGTGAAACTGCATCTTAAAAGGAATTAAATTTGAAATTTGTGTTGTAAAAAAAAATTGTTTTTTGCTTGCTCCGGAACCATCAGGCCAATTTTGCCCACTAAAGAAATCAACCGAGATAATTATCTCTCAAACCTACTCTGAAAATTTCAACTGCCTAGCGCATTCTGTTCGAGAGTTATTGTAGAAAACGAAATATATAAATTAAAAATATATTTTTTTAAACCTTATTGCAACCCGCTCAAAACAAAACTTCGCATGCATATAGAACTCATTATTCTACAATTTGAAGCTAAATTTCGGTTTGATCGAGTGATCGGTTTCGGAAATATTCATAAAAAATGTTTTTACTAAAAAGGGCCATAACTCCGAAACCGCTTGGTGGATTTCGCCCATTAACGAACTCGTCCGAGATATTTACGCTACAAACCTACTCTGCAAATTTCAATCCTCTCACTCCTTTCGTTCGAGAGTTATCGTGCCTACGGCCGGCCCGCCGGACCGGCCGGACAGAATTGATTTCGACCACGGATTCTTGATCGGTGAGTAATGTGAGAAATATAAAAGTTAGGTGAAGTACTAACGATGAGGTCAGTATGAATTTGCGCGCTTATTTAAATTCCACTGTTCTGGAGAATATCCTTGTAACGGATCTTTCAATGGGAACACCCCATTTTCAAATTGACGTTACTCACACACGGCAGCCATTTTTGGAGCTCTTGTTCCTCGGAACAGAGTCCTTATCAATTTGCCCAGATGTCTATAATTTTCGACTTTTTGGATGGAAATGGTCTTAAGCAATTTGGTTCGACTCACCAATCAGGAATCCATGGTCGAAATAAATTATGTCCGGCTGGCCGTAGGCACGATAACTCTCGAACGAAAGGAGTTAGGGGATTGAAATTTGGAGGATAGGTTTGGAGCGTAAATATCTCGGACGAGTTTATTAACGGGCGAAATCCACCAAGCGATTTCGGAGTTATGGCCGTTTTTAGTAAAAACATTTTTTATGAATATTTCTGGAACCGATCACTCGATCTATCTGAAACTTAGCACCAAATTGTAGAATCATGACCTTTATATACATGCGAAGTTTTGTATTGATCGGATTGCCGTAAAGTGGCAAAAAAAAATTACATTACAAATTTCAAATTCAATTTTTTTCAAGATGCAGTTTCATCATAAGAATCCATTGATGGCATTTTCAACTCTAACAAGCAGATACTTTCGGAAATATGATTTTTCAAAATTTCAATAATACATCGTACTTCCATGTTTTCACATAATTCTATCTGTCTGTGTTCACTATTCATTCATGTCATCTTATCTACCTATAAGAGACGTCATATTTATTTCTATTCTAGTTTATTCATTTAATTCGTACTTTGAAAATATATTGAGTTAGAAAACAAGGTACCGCATCTTGAATTTGTGAATATATAGGTACAAGACTTTTTTGATACCAAAAATAATATTGAATAATTTATTTTGCAATTATTGGGGATGATGTTTCAGAAGACTTAGAATTAGATCATTATAATGATGCAGGTTATGAAGGCAAGAGGAAAGAACAACATAATGGAATCATCAAAAGAAATTACTGTTCGTTGACAAACCGAGGTTAATATTACCTCTTATACTTCCTTAAGTAGTGAGACATGTTCCTTTATACAGTATTTTCATAACGTTGCTAGCATAATAATGCTGAAATATTGATCTACATTTGTGTATCAAACATTTTTTCTAGAGTTAAGGTTCATAATACAGAATGAATGTATTAGTGGTGAGAACTATTAAATTATGAAAAGAGGATTGTATTTTTTTAATATATTTTGAACTATCAAAATAATTTGGATATAAATATAAAATATCAGGAATAAATGGACAATCTGCTATGATTGTCTCCAGCCATTCTCTAGACTAGACATTTCTATGATACTTTCCTTAGGTATTTCGAGTTGTGAAAACTATACACCGAGTGTAACCATTCCCCGAGGTGAGATCATTGCAGATTGCTCATTTAATCTTGATAAATAAACTATTATTTGAATTTAATTTCTGGAAATTTCATCCGTCTACCTCATTCCGTTCGAGAGTTATCGTGTTAACGGCCGGCCACGGATTCTTGATCAGTGAGTCAAACCAAATCGTTCAAGACCATTTTCAGCCAAAAATTCGAAAATTACAGACTTTTGGGCAATTTGATAAGCACTCTGTTCCGACGAACAAGAGCGCCCCAAAGTAAAAATTCTAATAACAATCTGCTGATCTGTGGAACAAATTGTTCCCATGTTTTGGCTACAATTTTTCATAAAATCTCAATATCTCCAACAATATAGATCCGATCAAGTTTAAACCTAGAACTTGGCTGTAATATTAGCTTTTGAATGATTTCCCAAAATTTTAGCATTATCAGACGGATACTTTCAGGGATACAGAATTTTTTCAATAATTTTTTTTAAATCTTGCAGAAATTTGCACATAACGACTACCGAGTTTCAATTCGATCAGATCAGTATTTTTCTAGTTTGTAGGAAAAGCACATTTCAGATAGATTTAACTCCGGAACCACTGGCCGGGTTCTACCCATTAACAATCGGCGCATATAGACTCCAAACCTACCTTGCAAATTTCAACTCTCTAACTCATTTCGTTCGTAAAAGTAATCGTGCCGGACAGACTTATAAGGTTGACCTCGGATTCTCCATCAGTGAGTCGAAACTAAACGTTGGAGACCATTTTCGGCCAAATATCTGAAAATTTGGGAACATTTGGGCAAATTGATAGGCACTCTGTCCAGAAGAATAAGCCCGATAAAAAGCGGCAGATTTTGACAATTATTACCCTGTATCTTCTAAATCTATTCCATTCTAATTAGCGTGATCTGATTGCGCTGTGTGAGGGCTCAATAGCAGAATCATGACTTGCCAGAAAACAAACACGATTTCATTCACCATCTCAATTTAATCTGTCGTTACACTACTCAAGCCCATCAGCAGGATGTCGAGGTGTCTGTGGAAGACATAACAATGATCTAGGTATACGAACAGAGTCCAAAATCGCGTATAGTTTCCGATATGCTAAGGATACTTCTTGTTGCAAACCCACCAACTAAGCATTTCCGACGGAAGATGTGGTAGAAAAAATGTTCTTCAAATGACGATTTTCTCTAACTTAAAAGTTGCTCAATTACGTCCGGATCCATGATACCTCTATTACACTATGCATTTTTGGCGCTCTAGTTCCTCGGAACTGAGTGCTTATCAATTTGCCCAAATGTCTGTAATTTTCGAATTTTTCGATGAAAATGGTCTTAAACGATTTGGTTCGACTCACTGATCAAGAATTCGTGGTCGAAATTCATTCTGTCCGGCCGGTCCGGTCGTCCGGCCTTAGCCACGATAACTCTCGAACGGAATGAGCTAGACAGTTGAAATTTTCAGAGTAGGTTTGGGGGATAAATATCTCGGCTAAGTTCGTTATTGGGCAAAATCGGACATATGGTTTCGGAGTAACAAAAAAAAAATTTGTTTTTTACAGAACAAATTCCAAATTAAATTTTTTTCAATAAGCAGTTTTACCATAAGAATCCATTCATATCATGTTTAACTCTAACAAACTGATACTTTCGGAGATATGATTTTTCAAAATTTCAATGATAGAATTATTCTGTGGCTATTCTATGAATTGTTATAATGTCAACTTTGACGTTGTCTCATTGTCATTAATTCCAGTAATGGTATCAATATGAGAATTATAATATAATATCATACTTTTTGTTGGTTGATATTTTCATGCCGATGGTCAATCCATATGATGATGGGAATGGTAATGGTAAGTTAATGACATTGTCATTCATTCCAGCAATCGTATAAATATGAGAATTATAATATAATATCATACTTTTTGTTGGTTGATATTTTCATGCCGATGGTCAATCCATATGAATATGGGAATGGTAATGGTAAGTTAATAATATTGAGTTCAGAATATCTCCACTCAAAACAAAACTGGAATATTGGTGTATTGGAGTAGATTTGAGGAAAGATATATATTATCGTTCATCATAGAATTGAGGAATGAATATCTCGGATGAGTTCGTTGTTGGGTAGAATTCGTCTATTGGTTTTGGATTGATAATTTTTGGCACTCTTGTTGAATTTAAATTCTTTTATGATGTTTGAATTCAATGTCTGCTAAGATGAAGTTCCAAATTTCAATAATGAATCGTACTTCTAAGCTTTATTATATGATCTGTGTTCATACTCGTACATTTCATTCTGTTCTATAAGAGAGAGAGTCAAATTCATTTCAGCTATTTTAATTTGGTTTCTTCCATGGTGCAGTTCTCATTCTCAGATTGCTCATTTAATCTTGACAAATAAACTATTATTTGAATTGAATTTCCTTTATGATGCAGTTCTATCATAAGAATACTTTGATATAATTCTCAACTCTGAGAAACCAATACTTTCGGAGATATAATTTGTCTGTTTGAACTAGAGCGCCAGAAAGCTCCTGTCCACAGGGCTTGAACCCATTTTTCATGTCTATATTTGCGCCTATTTTCATGGCTATTTGTTGGTTGAATTTCCCCCCAAATGAGTGGCACTATTACACCGCACTTTTTTCGAGTTTGTTTCAGGCATTAATTTCAGAGCTGCAAACATTGAAGAAATTGACATATTTACCTCAAGTTCTTGTTTTGCTCGTATATTTTTAAAACAATACCATAGTATTTTATGAATGTCTGAAGAAACCTTTAATATGCTACTACATATAGTGCAAATTCACATACAGAAAAAATACACTGTAATTCCAGCAAGCATTTCTCCAAAAACGAAATTAATAATTACTTTGCGATACTAGGCTACTGGTGAAAACTTCATATCAATCGGGGATAGCCATCACAGATTATCTGGCCTTCGTAAGTTTAGTTAGTTTACGTCCTCAGAGTAATAAACATAAATTTATTATTGAAATTACGAAGGCTACGATTCAAAGGATAGAATAAACTAGGTTATGTTAAGACGCCAAGAGAGACAGATAAATATTGTGTTGGTAGCCATGACATTTCAGCAAAAAGGGTTGAAATCCCCACGATTCAGGGGGAACAAATAGAACCAGTTCTATTTATTTTCAAGCTTGAAACAGTCTGCAAAATAGTCCCGGGCGCATGCGTATTTCTTTAAAATTTCAGGCGCAGTCAGTCAGGCTGACAAATAGGCACGAAAAAGGCATACCGCCGTATTCACAAAGCATTCAATCTCCGTTAAGTCCTAACTGAGGTACTCAGTTAAGGATAAATAAGAATCACAACCTCAGTTTAAGTGAAAATTAACGTGAAACAGGCCTGTTTCACCACCGTTACATACGTTAACTGAGTTTGCGATTCTTATTTATCCTTAACCGAGGACCTCAGTTAGGACAACGGGGATTGAATGCTTTGTGAATACGGCGGAAAGTGTAATAAGGGTATGACGGTTATAAATTCTTCAGTCTAACGACTAACACTAACACTATTGATACTGCCTCCCATACGATTGGAATTTTGCTTGGAATTTTGTCCCAGCTTTCTGCATGTCAACAATATACGAATTGAACCAAATAATAGTAATTACAGGAATCAGGATAATCAGTCTTAAAGTTGTACATTGATTTTTACATAAACTGCTCTCATCAAGCGAAAACTTTTTTCATTTACCCTTTTTCCAAATTCAGCTCAGGTAATAAAATACAGGCTGTTGAAATTTCCAAGAAAATTCAGTTTCTTTACTTTGTAGCTCCGACATAGCTTTCCCAATAAAATGATCGATGGTGTGAAGTTTCCTATAAATATGATACATTTTCTCCAATTTTGTTCCTACTTCCACTGGAAGTAGATTTATCGATTGCTGCCAAACAGCTGGAGATATTTGTATGAAATTTTGTAGTTGATATTTGCCTTAGAGGTAGCACTTTTTGCAATCAAAAATAATATTTTCGCTCTGCCAGTGACGCCCATATCATCTAGCGCGTTACTGAATATTTTTGAAAATTATTTTTTCATGAAATATAAATTAATTTGAATTTGTGTTATTGGAACCTCCATAAAGTTAGCAGAGCCACTTGCGAAAATGTCAATGAAACCTATTGCATGAATTGTCGAATAGTTATCGAGAATTTGTCGTGAAAGAAAAAAGTTTGTCGCACGCTTCGTTTTTTTATATGGGCTAACTTAGTATTATGGTGCGTATTCACTTGCAACAGAATGCTCCGAACGGTCCGAACGAACCGCGCGCGCTGTAACAAATTTGAGTAGTCAATACGTCGCGCAGAACAGAACCGAACGCGCAAAACATTTTCGCTCCGTACTCACTTGCAACAGAATGCTCCGAACGGTCCGAACGAACCGCGCGCGCTGTAACAAATTTGTCCAGTCAATACGTCGCGCAGAACAGAACCGAACGCGCAAAACATTTTCCGAGGTTGGTCGGTAAATGCGATTTGATCAAAGGGATTAGGAGTTCGTTCGAGAGAAGCGAAGAAAATGGACTGGAGCAGGGAAAAATGCCTAGAATTAATCGATCAATTTGAACTGCATCCTATCTTATGGGATCCCACAAACGGGTATTATTTCAACAAAATTTAAAAGCATGATGAGTGGGCAGTAATTGGTAAAAATATGGGATTTGAAGTAAATGTAAAAAAAATGGAAAGTCTTCTATATAGTTTTAGAAGGGAAAATACCAAGGGGAAAAAATCTGTAGGAACAGGAAGAGGTAAGTTTTTTCTAATTTGGCAATTATTATCGTAATTACAACACAATTACAACTCTGTAAATGAAATTATTTTATACGAAATATCCTGGTTTGATATTTTCTATAAATAATTTTGTCTTTTTTTTATAGGAAGAGAAGAAATATACTTGTCAAAATGGTTTGCATTTACACGCATGGCTTTTCTCCTAGACAAAGATAAACCAAGACCTACAAGAGATTAAAAAAAAATCGGAAAAAAAATTTTAAAATTTAAAAAAAAAAACATTTTTAAGGCTTCTTAGCGCATCTATATTTAAAAAAGCACCAGCGGCAACTATCACATCGTCTGCATCCATATCGATGAACACGTAAACACTGATACGGGTGGGAAACATTTTCCGAGGTTTGTCGGTAAACGCGATCTGATCAAAGGGAATGATTCACCGGTGTTCAGTGGATACGGGAGTTTGTTGTGTTTGGTGTTCTTTCGAGAGAAGTAGAGAAAATGGAATGGAGCAGGGAAAAATGCCTCGAATTGATCGATCAATTCGAGCTGCATCCTATCTTATGGGATCCCACAAACGGCTATTATTTTAACAAAATTAAAAAACATGATGCGTGGACAGTAATTAGTAGAAATATGGGATTCGAGGTAAATGACACAAAAAAAATGGATAGTCTTCTATTTAGTTTCACTACGTCTGCATCACATCGTCTGCATCCATGTCGACAATCACGTAAATACTGATACGGTTGGGAACGCAGCGAATACCGCAAAATCTCCAAACAGCCCGAACAATGTTTGTTGCAGCGCGCGCGGTTTGTTCGGAGTGTTCTGTGGCAAGTGAATACGCACCTTTAGGTTAGCAGGGCCACACACAAATCACGTAACTTGGTTAATTGTATTTTTTTCAACCAGAAATGAGCTAAATGATTGTCGAACAACCAATTGTATTTGTCGTGTCAGAAATAAGTTTATCGGGCGCTTTTTCAATGAAACCTATTGCATTAATTTTCGAATAATTGTCGAGAATTTGTCGTGAAAGAAAAAAGTTTGTCACGCGCTTCGTTTTTTTAAATATATCAACTTAATATTAGGTTAGCGGGGCCACACACAAATCACGTAACTTGGTTAATTTTGTATTTACTTTTCAACCAGAAATTAACTAAATAATTGTCGAACGACCAGAACGTATTTGTCGTGACAGAAAAGAATTTGTGGCGAACTTTATTTTTGGGCGCATGTTCTAGGGGAACATCGTCCTATCATTTCGTCCAAATGTCTGTAATTTTCGAATTTCGAGCTGAAAATTGGCTAATAGACTAATTCGGACTCCCTGATCACGAATCCGTTGTCAGATTTTTGGGTGCCGTACGGCCGGCCGGCCGGCCGGCCGTACTTCCGGCCGTAGGCACGATAACAGGAACACCGAAGGTCCTATCGACTTCAAACTTTCAGGGTAGGTTTCTGATCAAAATGCGACGGTTAAGTTCGTTAACGGGCAAAATCGGCCGGACGGTTTAGGAGTTATAGACATTTAAAATTTTGAGGTTATTTCCCTGATATCTCAGGAACTAAAGAAGATGTTGAATCGAAACTTGGTAGTCAGTTCGAGGATATAAACGCGCAACTTTTGGCAAAATTCTGTTATGATCGAAATGTTGGTAATTTTTAAAAAAATATTTCTTTTAATTTTTTCGAAAAAAAAATTTTTTTTTCGTGAACTATTCATCAGATTACAACAAAAACTTGGACTAACGTCAATTGTAGTATTTTGCAACATTGTGCAAAATTTTGGCTCTATACGATTTCAATTTCTGGAGATATAAGACAAAATGTGTCAAATTTCCTGGGTCTCTCTCAGTATTTTCATCGATTATTCTATGAACTCTTTGAATTCCACCGAAAACAAATTCAAAGACATAAACATAAAGAATCAAGTCATAGTTTAGACGTCGAAAGAAGGACGATGTTGATCGACTTGAAAAGGTACCTATTCCAAGAAATGCAATAATGAAATGCTTAATTTATGGATATAATATTATCTAAGTATTGTTGGGATCGGGCAGTTGGAAAATTTTTTAATAAAAAAATTTGTACCGACGTTAAATCAAGCATTCTACACGAGTGTGCAAAATTTCAGTTCGAAACGATCTCAATTCCAGAAGATATTGCTTAAAATTCACATTCCAGCGTGTTTTGACGTTCTATGGTCACAGAAAATCGTCACAAAAATCTATTTACCTCATTTGACGGCTGTTTGTCAAATCAATTAATTCCAATAATTGATGTCAGATTTCCTACATACCAAGTTCAAACACATTTTATTATATGGAAAACACTTATTATGATCACGTTCTACAGGAATTGATACTAAATAGAAGCTAGATGAAGATTATTGTAATGGAAAATTTGTGTTCCAGAATAATATTAAGGTATTCAACATGATACTGCTTTTTTTCTTTACTGGTCAGTACGGGCCACAAGGAAGATGAACATGCGCCCAAAAGCTCCTGTCCACAGGGCTTGAACCAATTTTTTTTTATATGGGCTAACTTAATATTAAGTTAGCAGAGACATACTTTCTTCTGTCACGACAATTAAGTTTTGGTCGTTCGACAATTATTAAGCTCATTTCTGGTTGAAAAAAAAATACAATTAACCAAGTAACGTGATTTGTGTGTGGCCCTGCTAACCTAATATCAAGTTAGGCCGTATAAAAAAAATTATATCTCCGGAAGTATTGGTTTCTAAGAGTTGAGAATTATATCAATGTATTCTTATGATAGAACTTCATCATGAAGGAAATTCAATTCAAATAATAGTTTATTTATCAAGATTGAATGAGCAATCTGATAATGAGAACTGCACCATTGAAGAAATCAAATTAAAATAGCTTGAATGAATAGGACTCTCTCTTATAGAACAGGATGACATGTACGAGTATGAACAAAGATCATATAATAAATCATAGATAGAATAATTATAGCATTCTGTGGAAACATAGAAGTACGATTCATTATTGAAATTTCGAAAAATCATTTCTCCGAAAGTATTAGCTTGTTAGAGTTGATATCAATGGATTTTTATGGTGAAACTGCATCTTAAATAGAAATTGAATTTGAAATTTGTTCCTCATAAAAAAATTTTTTTTTCGTTACTCCGAAACCATCTGGTCTATTTTGCCCAATAACGAAATTAACCGAGATATTCATCTCCATAACCTACTCTGAAAATTTCAACTGCCTAGCTCAGTCCGTTCGAAAGTTATTGTAGAAAAACTTTTTTTAAATTTTCAAAATTTTTTTGACACTTTTCGGTAACCTGGTCAATACAAAACTTCACATTCGTACAAAGGTTATGATTCTACAATTTCGTTTGAGACCATTTTCAGCCAAAAATTCGTAAATTACAGACATTTGGGCAAATTGATAAACACTCTGTTCCGAGGAACTAGAGCGCCAAAAAAACAAGTTTCGTATGACAATTGCCCAAAACAGGTTTAAAGTACCTACAAATAGTAGATATTCCATAAAACATGTATGAAAGAAGAGAAGTAATAATGAAAATTACCTTGTAATCGATCAAAAATTTCCTGATCTACGTACAGAATTATGCTTTCAATATTAACGTAATATTTTCAAACATTTTTGGGTGAGATCCCCGTTGCATCGCCAAAATAAGAGTATTTCAACACCAAAATAATATTTTTGAAGTTATAATATTCCCTTCCGTCAGTCCCGTCATTAAGTGAGAGAACTAGGGCCACAGAGTATGATGAAAAGCAGTCTCACTTCTCTCAGATCTCTTACTTCATGTTCCGATCCGAAATGTAAGACTTTTCTGAGATAAACTAATTTCGGAACAAACAACTGAGATTTTTCTCACTTCGCTCACATTTCGGAATACACTTTATTCTCATAATTCTTCGATTGCTGAAAGGAATTAGACAATGTCATGTCTCAGGAAAATAAGTTGATATTATGATAATTCATACATAGAATAATTATATCATTCTGTGAAAACGTAGAAATACGATTTATTATTGAAATTTTGAAAAATCATATCTCCGAAAGTATTAGCTTGTTAGAGTTAAAAATGATATCAACGGATTCTTATGGTAAAACTGCATATTGAAAAAAATTTTATTTGGAATTTGTTATGTAAAAAAAAATTTTTTTTTGTTACTTCGAAACCTTCTGTCCGATTTCGCCCAATAACGAACTTAGCCGAGTTATTTATCCCCCAAACCTACTCTGAAAATTTCAACTGTCTAGCCTCGTGTCTAGCTCATTCCGTTCGAGAGTAATCGTGCCTACTGCTGGTGCGGCCGGCCGGCCGGCCGGACAGAATGAATTTCGACCACGGATTCTTGATCAGTGAGTCGAACCAAATCGTTTAAGACCATTTTCATCGAAAAATTCGAAAATTACTGACATTTGGGCAAATTGATAAGCACTCAGTTCCGAGGAACTAGAGCGCCAAAAACGAAGCAAACAATAGGTTTCATTGAAATTCTTGCAAGTGGCTCTGCTAACTTAATATTAAGTTAGCAGAGGCACCCCATATAAAAAAAACTAAGCACGCGACAATTTATTTTCTTTCACGAGAAATTCTCGACAGATATTCGACAATTTATGCAATAGGTTTCATTGAAATTTTTCGCAAGTGGCTCTGCTAACTTTATGGAGGTGTTATTGGATGAGGAATTGAAAATTAATTTTTATCTTAAGACAGAGCATAGAGCAATGGTGCAACAATATTTCCTTTGAGTATATCCAGTTATGTGCTGGTAGGCCTGGTTATACAAATATAATATTAATATAATTTATATTGCAAAATAAGGTACCTCAATGACAACACCTACAAAATTGCCGTTTGCAACAATCAATAGAACTGATTTTTCATAGAAAACTTAACGAAGTATTTCCCAAATATATTTCATGCTACAAACTCCTATCACTTTCTATCGTTCTCCGACTTTTCCGCATTGAGAACTACACAACCCTGTATATTCTATTCTTTTCGTTCTCTGTTCGCAATCCATCAATTATTCAGCAATTAATCAGGACTTCACAAAGTTCCAAACTAACTCCATTATTTTTAATAACGTAAGGGACACCACTCAGAATTAATTAGGTATGAAATCATCTGCGTTTATATATTCGGAAGTTGAACTTTGTCGCCAACCACCTTCAACATAATAATTATTTTAAGGATGATCAACTACGAACGTTTAAGCGCTTCTCGCAGTTTCAATCTAACTTTGGCAGAATCAATTTAATATTCACCTTTAGGGTCAACTGTTTCGGAGCTGTGATTCGTAGGGAATAATCATTTCTCAACCTATATTCATTGAAATTGACTAACTGGAGACGTGGGACACATCGGCGGGGAATTTGCGAACCATTTAAAAATTAGGGTGGATAAAATCAATGTTCATCTACCTTCCAAAATGTCTTCGATGGTTTAAGGTCATTTTTAAGCTGTCCCATACGGTGTGAATCTAGCTCTAGCAGGCAAATGACCAGTTACATCGGTGATAATTCGAAATAAGGAAATAATTCACATAAAATAAGCAAAGCAAGGATTCCAAATTACACATATTATTATCATTATACCGTAAGCGCCAAAAGTATGGAATAATGGATATTATATTCACCCCTTTCTGGAATATCGAAAAATCGTTTGATAGGTCAAAGTAAGTTAGTTTTAAGGAACATTTTTCTACCATTTTCCGTAACCAAGCAGTGACAGCATCGATATTTTTTTGTGAATTGCAAGCCCCTTTTTGGCGCTCTTGTTCCTCGGAACAGAGTGGTTATCAATTTGCCCAAATGTCTGTAATTTTCGAATTTTTGGCTGAAAATGGTATCAAACGATTTGGTTCGACTCACTGATCAAGAATCCCTGGTCGAAATCGATTCTGTCCGGCCGTCCGTTAACACGATAATACTCGAACGAAAGGAGTTAGATGATTGAAATTTGCAGTGTAGGTTTGGAGCGTAAATATCTCGGACGAGTTCGTTAACGGGCGAAATCCATCAATCAGTTTCGGAGTTTTGGCCGTTTTTACTGAAAACGTTTTTTATGAATATTTCCGAAATAGTACACTCGATGTATCTGAAAGTTAGCATCAAATTCTAGAATCATGACCTTTAGATGCATGTGAAGTTTTATATTGGTCGGGTTACCGTAAAGTGTCAAAAAACAATTTTTTAATTTTGTTTCTACACTAACTCTCGAACGGAATGAGCTAGGCAGTTGAAATTTTCAGAGTAGGTTATGGGGATGAATATGCCGGTAAAGTTCGCTATTGGTCAGAATAGGCGAGATGGTTTCGGAGTAAAGAAAAAAAAATTTTTTTTTAATTTACAAATTTCAAAATAATTTTTTTTTAATATCCAGTTTCACCCTAAAAATCCATTGATATCATTTTCAACTCCAACAAGCCGTCCGGCCGGCCGGCCGTAGGCACGATAACTCTCGAACGGAATGAACTAGACAGTTGAAATTTTCAGAGTAGGTTTGGGAGATAAATATCTCGGCTAAGTTCAACATTGGGCAAAATCGGACAGATGGTTTCGGAGTAACAAAAATAAATTTTTTTTTACAAAACAAATTCCAAATTAAATTTTTTTTAATAAGCAGTTTTATCATAAGAATCCAATGATATCATTTTTAACTCTAACAAGCTAATACTTTCGGAGATATAATTTTTCAAAATTTCAATAATAAATCGTATTTCTACGTATTTCACAGAATTATATAACTATTCTATGTATGAATTGTCATAATGTCAACTTATTTTCCTGAGACATGACATTGTCTAATTCCTTGCTAATAGTTGATTCGAGAAACGTCAAAATCGACTTAGAGAGACAAGGGTAAAAAACCGTCAGATAAACCCCCATGTGGCGATTTTATGTCGAAAAGTGAAAATTAAGAATATATATCCCAGGTAAGTACCGACGTTTTATTCTAATACCGGAGATCGACAAGATCGTACGAGGAGCCCGATAGCCGGTTGGTCTAGGCCGTCGGGTTTTCGGTTTCGGAACGAGAGAAGGCGGGCTGAAATCCCGGAAAGGGAATTACACTTTTTGGCACTCTAGTTCCTCGGAACTGAGTGCTTATCAATTTGCCCAAATGTCTTTATTTTTTATTTAAGATGCAGTTTCACCATTAAAATCCATTGATATCATTTTCAACTCCAACAAGCTAATACTTTCGGAGATATGATTTTTCGAAATTTCAATAATGAATCGTACTTCTATGTTTTCACAGATTGCTATAATTATTCTATCTATGATTTATTATATGATCTGTGTTCATACTCGTACATGTCATCCTGTTCTATAAGAGAGAGTCAAATTCATTTCAGCTATTTTAATTTGATATCGTCCATGGTGCAGTTCTGATTCTCAGATTGCTAATTTAATCTTGATAAATAAACTATTATTTGAATTGAATTTCCTTTATGATGCAGTTCTATCATAAGAATACATGGATATGCAGCGTCTCCAAAGAATCCAAAACTACTGTTGCAGACTCGTCTATGGACTTAAAAAATATGATAGTGTGTCAAAAAAAATACATCATCTCGGTTGGTTGCGTGTTGAAGATATGTTTAAACACCATATGGCCTCTTTAGTTTTCCGAATAGTTTCTACCTCGACCCCACCATACCTCAGAGAAAAATTAATATTTAGGGGAGATGTTCGTGGCCGTGTAATAAGAAATCCGTACATAGTGGAGTTGCCTAGATATCGTCTAGCTTAGTTTCAGAAATGCTTTCCATATAATGCTGCAATAATTTATAATAGCGTCCCAAACAGTTTCAAGACACGTAGCTTATATTATTTTAAAAGACAGTACAGGTCACTGTTGCTTCAACTGGATGGTGAGAGGTTGCGGCTTGGTTTGCGGTGGTTGTAGGGTTGACTGTTCTGCTTGATTTATTTTTTCCTTTGTTTGGGAATTTTGTTGTTAACTTTGTAATAACTTGCATGGCTGGATATATATTTGCTGGTATATGCTTTTGTTTGTTTTCCGTTTCAATGCTGCTTTGAATTTTGAGTTTTTTTTTCGTCTAGTTTTACAGAATGGTGTAACTTTGTATATCGTTGAGAATTTATAAAAGAGTAATAATATTTTCACATAGGCCATTTTGGACTAAAATGTTAATTTTGGTTGGTTGAGGTTAAGTGGAGTAGCATCTTACTAGACTTCGCCTCATTTTTGGCGCTCTAGTTCCTCGGAACTGAGTGCTTATCAATTTGCCCAAATGTCTGTAATTTTCGAATATTTCGATGAAAATGGTCTTAAACGATTTGGTTCGACTCACTGATCAAGAATCCGTGGTCGAAATTCATTCTGTCCGGCCGGTCCGGCCGGCCGGCCGTCCGGCCGTAGGCACGATAACTCTCGAACGGAATGAGCTAGAGAGTTGAAATTTTCAGAGTAGGTTTGGGGGATGAATATCTCGGCTAAGTTCGTTACTGGGTAAAATCGGACAGAAGGTTTCGGAGTAATAAAAAAAAAATTTTTTACAAAACAAATTCCAAATTAAATTTTTTTTAATAAGCAGTTTTATCATAAAAATCCATTCATATCATTTTTAACTCTAACAAGCTAATACTTTCGGAGATATGATTCTTCAAAATTTCAAGGTAAATCGTATTTCACAGGTTGATATAATTATTCTATGTATATTCTATGTATGAATTGCCATAAAGTCAACTTGACAGAAGGGAATATTGTAACTTCAAGAATATTGGGGTTGAAATACTCGTATTTTAGCGATGCACCCGAAAATGTTTGAAAATATTACGTAAATTTGAAAGCATAATTCCAAAGTTCGAGAGAGGAGAAAATTTTGTGAACGTAGATCAGGAAATTTTTGATCGATTACAAGGTAATTTATTATTTTATACATGTTTTATGGAATACCTACTATTTGTAGGTACTTTAAACCTGTTTTGGGCAATTGTCATACGAAACTTGTTTTTTTGGCGCTCTAGTTCCTCGGAACAGATTGCTTATCAATTTGCCCAAGTGTCTGTAATTTTGGAATTTTGGGCTGAAAATGGTCTCAAATGATTTGGTTCGACTCACTGATCAAGAATCCGAGTGCGAAATCGATTCTGTCCGGCTGGCCGACCGGCCGAAGGCACGATAACTCTCGAACGAAAGGAGTTAGCGGATTGAAAATTGCAAGGTGGTTTTGGAGCGTAAATATCTCGGACAAGTTCGTTAATGGGCGAAAACCATCAAGGGGTTTCGGAGTTATGGCCGATTTTAGTATCGATCTATCTGGAAATTAGCACCAAATTGTAGAATCATGACCTTTATACGCATGTGAAGTTTTGTATTGACCAGATTACCGCAAAGTGTCAAAAAAAAAATTTGAAAATGTGGCGCAGTTCTCATTCTCATGATTGCTCATTTAATCTTGATAAATAAACTATTATTTGAATTGAATTTCCTTTTTGATGCAGTTCTATCATATGAATACATTGATATAATTCCCAACTCTGAGAAACCAATACCAGATATAATTTGTCTGTTTGAACTAGAGCGCCAGAAAGCTCCTGTCCACAGGGCTTGTTTGTGATATAATATTTATAATATTTACAGTATAAATAAAGGCAATTTATTATTATTATTATATTATATAATTCTCAACTCTGAGAAACCAATACTTTCGGAGATATAATTTGTCTGTTTGAACAAGAGCGCCAGTAAGCTGCTGTCCACAGGGCTTGAAACATTTTTTTTTCAATATGTTTAGATCATAAAATTCTGCATTCGGTAATGCACATGTAATTAGGGTCAATAATTCTAGAGATATTATTTTTTTGATTTGAAAAACATGTCAAAATAAACTCTTTTTCATTACAAAAACGATATTAGTATTGATACTGAAACAAAAAATATTTAGGACCATCTGGATGTCTTGTGTGTTCTCCTAGTACCTACTTGCCTACAGCAAATATTGCAAATCGTTGGGATTGGTGTCTGAATTAAATTCGAATTAGTTTGTTGATTTTTATCGAGATTTTTATTCATCTAATGTCAAAAACTAAACTAAAAATGATTCGGCGTTTATCGGTACCAGGCATAATAGAAATTCTGATTATTAGGGGTTGTGGAGATAAAACGCGTACCCGTCAAGAAGTTTGTGATTATTTCAATGGAAAATATCCTAATGCTGAACCTGCAACTCGGGGAGCCGGTAAGTAAAATAATCGGGAAGTATGAGCAGTTCGAATACGGTGAAGGAACATCCAAAAAGTGGTCGACCGGCAATTCCAGAGGAGGTATTTTATTAGAGTTGGAAGAAAATCCTCATTTGTCATCGGGAACAATATATCGCAAAAATCGGTTTTGAGAACAATAAAATGCCATAAATGACACCCATTCAAGATTAATTTAGTCACGAACTGAATGGAGATGATCTTGACCGCAGAGCTCAGTTTTTCGAACAAATGAGAACTGATGGACCTCTGCAATGCCGATGAGGGGTTTTCAGCTCGAATTTTATTTTGTGTCGAAGCAACATTTTATTTAAACGGAACTGTCAACCGACAAAATCGTCGTTATTGGTCAGATCACAATACAGATTGGATGATAGAGGCACATATACTCCATTCACTTTTATAAAGTCTTCCTGTTGGCCATGATTTAGGTCTATCAGATTTTTGTAAGTAAAACAGAGGCAGGTTGGCACTGCTGAAATATCGTCAAGGTCAAAACAATTCGCCGAGACGTTGACAATTTCTACTCTCAACATAATCATAACATAATCTTCAATCTTTGATAAGATATTATCACAGACCATTATCTTCAAATATAATAAAGAACTCTCCGCTTTGAAATTGAAAATGCCGAAAGTAGTTTTGAAGAAGCAGAGACAGGGTATCAGGTCAAAATGCTATACAGAACCGGAATCTGCAATAGGAAAACTTCAGTCAGACATGTTGAACTTTCGAATGAAATTACTTAGTTTCCTATCATTATATTTTATTAAGGTATAAGAATGATTCGGGTTTCGTAGTACTACTACATTTTGAAATTGGTGTATTTCAAGTTGTGCAACAAGGTATTTAAATGACTTCTGTAGGCTTATTTCTTGAAAATTTCGAAAAGTGGGGAATTCCATATGTACATCTGTTTGTTTAGAAATTTTCCTGCAGGGATATTCAGGTATACTTTTATTCTTTTTGCAAATGAACTATCACAAAGTAACGGACTACTCTATCCATTATTTTTCAATAAAATTCCAACACTTGATTCTTGATTTACATACAGGAAATTAGCATCATTGAATCTTCCTACCATTTTATATACGTAAAATATTTCCAGTAACAACAGAGGAAAATTTTCCTTCTACAGTCGCCAGGACAGTGGAATTATTGAATTGTGAAAATACATAGTTACTACGACTTCTATGTAGAGAGGACAACGTTGCGTAGTTATCTGACAGGATAATGACTATAACCTAACATTTTCAAAATATACATGGAGAGATGTGTCAAATTTTCATGGCCAACCGGGAGACTTTATAAAAGTGAATGGAGTATACACAAATTCCTGATAAATTGAATGCATGGGCTGGAACTGTTAGGAACAGGGTAATAGGGCCTGTCTTCATTCAAGTTACCGTCAACAGGTCCAAAATTTGGATTTATTACGGGATGACCTAATTCCGGCGTTGGCGATTCTTCTTCCGGACGATCCAGATCCAGATCTCCCAAATGAAACGCTATGGTTTCAATAGGATGGAGCTACACCCTACTATTTTCATGATGTACATGATAACCTAAACGAAGCGATCACGAATATGTGGATCGGTCGGCGAGGTTTCATTGAATGGTCGGTTTGGTCTCCAGATATAACTCCGTTAAACTTTTTCTTCAAGCAGTCAAGCTCGATTGGGGTACTGTCAAGAAGTGAATGGCCATCAATTGGAACATTTACTTTGATAATTTTCATAATTTATGACACCTTCAAGTATCCATTTTGCGATAAAAATGTGTTTATTTGGTGAAGACTTCATTTCAAATTTTTTTTAAATGTCTTTCAGATTTAAAAAAAATATTTTTCGAGAATGATAGTCTCGAATGGCGTTACATGTGCATTACTGAATTCAGAATATTATGATCTATCCATGGCAAAAAAAATAGGGAATTGCAATTAAAAAAAAACGATGACAATATGAATTACGGGAAAATGTTCCTTAAAAAATAAATGTATTTAAACTATGAAGCCATTTTTCGCTATTCCAGAAACGGGCGAAAATAAATCCACTATTCCATACTTTCGACACTCACTGTATATTGATATTATGTCGTGAAATTTGTAGCCCATATGATGCGAATGGTCAACTGTTTTGGATAAAAAGTATCCATCATTCAATTAATTGCATTTCCTAACGAAAACGAATTATTTGCTTATTTGTAGTTATCACCACTGGTCTTTTGGCTGCTAGAAAATGGATGCTAGATTCACACCGCTACCCTATTGGACCTCAAAAAGTTTTAGATACGTACTACTAGGATCAACTGTGGCTATTATGATACAAGCAACTAAACTTATGAGTTTAAATGACGGATAATTCCGGAGTTCCAGAATAAAAAATAAAAAAATTAATAAATAAATTAAGCTTTGATTCGAACAGATCAGTATTGTTCAAGTTAGTGGGAAAAACAAAATTCCAGATGGCTAAAACTGTGAAACCACTCGGCGGATATTGACCATTAATGCTGAGGCTACACTATCGCGATTCTGCGAAAATTCGGGTTTTCGCTGCAAGTATGGCCGGGTACTTTGTGGAATCTTGATGTGTTCCGGCGAAGACGAATATACTTCGCCGGACTGTCGGTAAACTGGCACGATTCAAAGGGTTTTTTATGATGCAAAATTCGACTTCGTTGTTCAGTTCAGTAGCGCTCCAGATTTTGAGTGCATGTTTGATTTCGCAGGAAATTTACGACTTGTAGTAGATAATTATTCAACCACATATAATAGAACGCCACTGCTTCCTCCATTTCAATTCTCAAGAGTAATCGTCACGTCACGTTGACTGCAGATGTAGACAAGAACATCGCGACGAAAACTTCGCGATGTTTTTATCGCGATGAAGTCGTAAAAATATTCGGCTGCAAGCGGGGCCCCACCGGCGTCTGGCCGACAATTATTCGAAAATTATACATTCGGGCAAATTTATTGTCGCAATTTAATACGATCAGTAGTTCGCATGTTAGGAGAAGAAAAATTCAGTGAATTTTAAAAATTCAGAGTATATAGACATAGATATAAACCAAAACATATATTTTTGAAGTGGAAACCATAATTTTTCGTTTAACTTTCGCTGCGTTTTCTTTATTCATTATTATCATTTTTATTACGACAATATCGAGATATAAGTGCCAGTTGTACTCGTCTAGCACAACGCCATCCATATGTCACATAACAAGCACTTACGTGAGGCTGTTGACAACTCTAAGCCGGATACCGAGTAGCTGGTTTCAAAACTTTCAAGAGCTGGTGCACGACTCCATCTAAGTACCATGAAATGAGGGTATCACGCCCCACACGATCTACAATTTCGTGAAATAATCGTGGATGGGATTTTTACTACATTCTACAGAATCCGATGAAGTATATGATGAATCGAATATTTCGAGATGAAAATCCTTCGGAATTGAACTGCGGAAAGGTGAGTATTGATACGTCAGGCATAGATGGATATAATACATGGCTCTTTGACATCTTTTCGGCCGAAATGTGGTCCAAATACTGTCAAAATCGAGGTCAAAATACAAGGATATTGTTCTACTTCAGTGTACACCAATGTATGCCAGCACTACAAATATTTTAACGACATTTCAAATTAAATTCGAAGCTTTGTTTATTACAGGTGTCAAGTTATCCCCATCCACACATACACTCAACGACCAAGAAATTTTCAAAATGAAATATTAATAATTTGATAAGTAACTACTTGGTGAATAATGATGAAATTTGAGAGTGTTGCTCATGAATGCCTAAGGGATCGAAATACAATGTCAAATAATTTGTGAAGCCCCCAGGGGGGCGGTAAGTGTTCCAAGATGAACTTTGGAATAGTACTTCAGAAGGGCGTTAAGAATGAGATGTAGTATGTCTCATAGTTTGTGTGACCCTAGGGAGACGGCAATCGGGGGAGGCATATCGAAAAATGCCATAACACGGTAAATATTCAGTGTTCCACGATGAGCTTTGGATATGTCATCTAGAATGGCCGATTGCCTCGCCGATTGCCACCTCCCTAGGACGCACAAACTATGGGACATACTACATCTTTATATGTACGCCATTCTAGATAACATATCCAAAGCTCATCGTGGATCACTCAATATTTTCCGAGTTATGGCATTTTTCGATATGCCGCCCCCGATTGCCGCCTCCCTAGGGCCGCACAAACCATGGAGCAAACTACATCTTTGTATTTCCGCTATTTTAGACGACATATCCAAAGCTCATCGTAATTATGGCATTTTTCGATTTGCCGCCTCCCTAGGGCCGCACAAACTATGGAACATACTACATCTTTGTATTTACGCCATTCTTGACAACATATCCAAAGCTCATCGTGAAATACTCAATAGTTTCCGAGTTATGGCATTTTTCGATATGCCGCCCCCGATTGCCGCCTCCCTATGGCCGCACTAACTATGAGACATACTACATCTTTGTATTTACGCCATTTTAGACAACATATCCAAAGCTCATAGTGGAACACTCAATGCCAAAAAAGTCTGTCGCACGCTTAGTTTTTTTTATATGGGGTGGCTCTGCTAACTTAATATTAAGTTAGCTCTTCTAACTTAATAAGTTAGCAGAGGCACCCCATATAAAAAAACTAAGCGTGCGACAGACTTTTTTCTGTCACGACGAATATGTTTTGGTGGTTCGACAATTATTTAGCTCATTTCTGGTTGAAAAAGATACAATTACCCAAGTTACGTGATTTGTGTGTGGCCCCTTTAACCAAATATTAATTTAGCCCATTTGAAAAAACTAAGCGCGCGACAATTTTTTTTCTTTCATGACAAATTCTCGACGAATATTCGACAATTAATGCAATAGGTTTCATTGAAATGTTCGCAAGTGGCTCTGATAACTTTATAGAGGTGGTAGAAATACGAGTAGAAATATATCAAAAGGAAGAGTGAGTTAAAACTCCAAACAAAGAGTACTTTTAAATAATTTTCATTATGTTTTGAATGAAAATCCATGACAATTTCCGGGGAATTCCAATTTAGTTTTCACTGCACATTCGAAAGGCTTATTCGAGAAACTAGCGTCAATGACTCCATTGAAAAGGGCACTTCCCTCTGGCATTTTACGACTTCGGACAAAGCCTCAGAATCCCAAATACTACCTGTTAAAATTTTAAGGATATCTCCAATTAAGTGTAAGAAATTAATACTCAAGATATGAGGCTCATTTCCTTTGTACTGCAGTCTCACCCTTGGATTTAAAGAGATTTACGAGGAGATTTATTAACGATTATTTGTCGAGAAATGCTAGTCGAATGCAGAGAGGTCAATGACTACGAAAAATAAGCTCAGAAACATCGTATACTTCAGTCGATAGGTTTTCTATATAATGAAAGTGAAGGTCCGTTTATACCTACAGAAAATAAAATATGATTAGATACAAATTGTTTCAAGCCCTGTGGACAGGAGCTTTGGCGCTCTTGTTCAAACTTTGACAAATCATATTTCCGAAAGTATTGGTTTCTCCGAGGGTTTCTCAGAGTTGGGAATGATATCAATGAATTCTTATATTAGAACTGCACCATAACAGAAATCGAATTGAAATAGTAGTATATTTATCAAGATCAAATGAGCAATCTGCAATGATTTTATACCTCGTGGAATGGATTGTTGCAACTCACACTCGCACTCGGTGCATAGTTTTCACAACTCGAAATACCTAAGGAAAGTATCATCGAAATGTCTAGAGCACGGCTGGAGACAATCACAGCAGATTGTCCATTTATTTCTGAGATTTGAATAGGTTTAAGCTGACGAACAAATTATTTCAATAGTTCAAAATATACTAATAAAATACAATCCTCTTTTCATAATTTGATAGTACTTACCACCGAGCTTACCACTGATCTTACCACTTACACATTCATTCTGTATTATGAACCTTAACTCAAGAAAGAATATTTGATACACAAATGTAGATCAATATTTCAGCATTTTTTTGCTAGCAACATTATGAAAATACTACTTATAAGAACATGCCTAACTACTTGAGGAAGTAAAAGGTAATATTAACCTCGGTGATGAACGAACAGTAATTTCTTTTGATGGTTCTGCCATTATGTTGTTCTTTCCTATTGCCTTCATAAAGTACATCATTAAAATGATCCAATTCTAAATCTTCTGAAACATGATCCCCAATATTTGCACATGAACTATTCAATATGCAACAAGTGTATATTATTTTTGGTATCAAAACAGTCTTGTAAATGTTCACAAATTCAAGTCGCGGAACCTTGTTTTACATCACAAAATATTTTCAGAGTACGAATTATATAAATAAACTATAACACAAATAAATATGACGTCTCTTATAGGTAAATAAGATGACATCAATGAATAGTGAACACAGATAGAACACAGACAGATTCCATTCTGTGAAAACATAGAAAGAAGTAAGATGTATTATTGAAATTTTGAAAAATCATATCTCCGGAAGTATTGGCTTGTTAGAGTTGAAAATTACATCAATCGATTCCTATGATAGAACTGCCAAGGGAACTGCATCCTAAAAAAATTGAATTCGAAATTTGTAATGCAAAAAATTTTTAAATATTTCTTTTTGCAACTTTACGGCAATGCGATCAACACAAAACGCATGCATATAAAGATCATTATTCTACAATTTGATGCTAAATTTCAGATAGATCGAGTGATCGGTTCCGGAAATATTCATAAAAAAACTAAAACCGGCCATAACTCCGAAACCACTTGATGGATTCCGCCCGTTAACGCACTCGTCCGAGATATTTACGCTCCAAACCTACTCTGCAAATTTCAATCCTCTAACTCTTTTCGTTTTAGAGTTATCCTGCCTACGGCCGGTCGGATAGAATTTATTTCGACCACGGATTCTTGATCGGTGAGTCAAACCAAATCGTTTAGAACCATTTTCATCCAAAAATTCGAAAATTACAGACATTTGGGCAAATTGATAAGTACTCTGTTCCGAGGAACAAGAGCGCTAAATTTATTATAAAAAAAAAATGGGCTAATAAGATTGGTTTATTGAGATATGAATAAAATAAAATAATAAATAATAATGAACCAATCGAATCGCAAAAGTTGGCTATATTTAGTTCTTGTTCGCCGAGATAAACGCATTCATGAAAATGTGCAGGTTAAACTTTCATATTATACCTTTTTCAATTTATTTTATTATTTCAATTTATTTTATTAGTTGGATAGACTCACCTTGAGAGATGTTTAGAATTAAGAAACCAAATAACCTCTTTGCATGGATTGTCCATTCTTTAGTATGAGTGAATGTATTTTTCATACGATGGAGCCAACGGACCTACCTTTATAGAGTTAGCAGAGCCACTTGCGAAAATTTCAATGAAACCTATTGCATAAATTGCCGAATATTTGTCTAGAATTCGTCGTAACAGAAAAAAGATTGTCGCGCATAGCTTTTTTTATTTGGGGTGGCTCTGCTAACTTAATATTAAGCTCGATATTAAGTTAGCAGAGCCACTTGCAAGAATTTCAATTAAACCTTTTGCATTAATTGTCGAATAATTGTCGAGAATTTGTCGCGAAAAAGAAAATTTCATATGGGCTAACTTAATATTAGGTTAGCAGGGCCACACACAAATCACGAAAGTTGGTTAATTGTATTTTTTTTCAACCAGAAATGAGCTAAATAATTGTCGAACGACCAAAACATATTCGTCGCGCCACCCCTTTAAAAAAAAACTATGCGCGCGACAAACTTTTTTCTGTCACGACGAATATGTTTTGGTCGTTCGACAATTATTTAGCTCATTTCCGGTCGAAAAAAAATACAATTAAATAAGTTAGGAGATTTGTGTGTGGCCCTGTGCTAACCTAATATGTGTATTAAGTTAGCCCATATAAAAAAAAACGAAGCGAGCGAAAAACTATTTTCTTTCACGACAAATTCTGCTAACTTAATATTAAGTTAGCAGAGCCACCGCATATAAAAAAAAAACTAAGCACGCGAGGAACTTTTTTCTGTCACGACGGATATGTTTTGGTCGTTCGACAATTATTTAGCTCATTTCTGGTTAAAAAAATACAATTGACCAACGTACCTACGAGATTTGTGTGTGGCCCTGCTAACTTAATATTAAGTTGACCCATATAAAAAAAGGGAGCGCGCGCCAAACTTTTTTCTTTCACGACAAATTCTCGAAATTCTTGCAAATAAATGAAATAAATTGTTACAAATATGAATAAATAAATATTCCAACTATTCATTTGTAGACGCAGGTAACTCGGTTAATTATATTTTTTCAACCAGAAATTAACTAAATAATTGTCGAACGACCAAAGCTCATAAATTTTTAGTCGATACATACCTATACGCTCTATATTTCTAAAATAAAATTATTACGATCAAGAGTAGCATGGAATAAAATTTAAGGAAATAACTTACGTGATGCCTTAAAAATATGAATTAACGATTGCCATAAATCCCAGAGCAACTTCACACAGTCAATAAATAGTTTTAAGCACTATAAGGCAGCTTGGGCACAAAAACGTTTTGTTCACTACCTATTTCATAGGTACAAAACTGATCACAGATACTTCGAAAACTATTCCCACACTAAAAATACAAACACCAAACAACGACCCCATAGTCCAAACACTACGCCAAATGTTGTTGAAATCAAGCAGGGGTTGACCCTACGAAGTTTAAGGGTGATTCAATGACACAGAGTGAGGTTAGGGCTCAAAATCAATACCGCCTCTGCTTGTCAACTTGAATGCCGATAAATACAGCACGTGTTTCACTGCAAGGACCGCGATTCGGGGCAATTTAGATCGTATTAGTTTTTTATCACAAGATTCACTGTTTTTAATTCAGGAACATTGGCGAAACGCCTTTGTTTTGCTGGCCACCGGCTCGAAAATGTCCTTTCCTGTCACGGGAGCAACTACAGCGCACGCATCGTAACTGGCCGTCTTTGCAATGCCGGTTCACTGGGTTCACTCGGGATGCAGCGTTGCCGGGGGCTCTGTCGCCATTACACCAGATATAACCCTACCAGCCGGACGGAATGGGTATCAGCTGATAGCGTACGACTGATAAACAGAGGCGTAGCAAGGTTTCGGCAGGGATATCGCGAACTACGAGCACCTGTCCGGATAGTGTCGACGTTGCCACTCCTTCCGAAATTTTCCCATTTTATTCACCGGAATGATCTCATTCCTCCTTGAACTAGTGTTACTATTTTATCTAACTTCGGAGCGAATGGACCTGCAATATCCTCCATGTGCTGATCCTCGATCAATTTTTGGCGCTCTTGTTCCGCGGAACAGAGTGCTTATCAATTTGCACAAATGTCTGTAAATTTCGAATTTTTGGCTGAAAATGGTCTAAAGTTAGTTTTACATGGCGAAGAAATTCTTGAATTTCTTCGCGAAGTTCTTCATGAAGAAATTCACTGTGTGAAACATAAACCTGACGTGAAGTTACTTCACGTGATACTTCATGAAGAACTTCACGAAAACTTGTTCTATTTTATCAACAAGTTTCGCGTGAAGTCAGGGGTACCAACATCTTTTTCATGCCATAAATTATAGGTAAAGCTGTAAAACATACACTGGTGGTCGTTGAGGTTGTTGTTTGAAAGTTCTAGTTGTGAAAACAACTCAAGTTCTGTTATTTGACATTTAACTTCATGAATTTCTTCGCTCGTGTAGAACGACACACCTCATCAAGAAATTCGTGAATGAATTCATGAAGAACTTGGCGAGCAAATTCATGAATTTCTTCGCCGTGTGAAACTAACTTTAAACGTTTTGGTTCAACCCACTGATCAAGAATCTGTGGTCAAAATCTATCTAGGCAGTTGAAATTTTCAGAATGGGTTTGGGAGATAAATATCTCGGTTAATTTCATTATTGGCAAAATCGTTGGTTTCGGAGTAACGAAGAAACATTTTTTCTTTACTTTACAAATTCCACATTGAATTTTTTGTAAGATGTAGTTTCGGAGATATGATTTCTCAATAATTATTCTCTATGAATGAATAGAATACTCTAATTATAATTTTCTGATTTATGTAAATCCGACATGAGTCATAGACCTACATTTTGTATTTAATTAGGGAAATTCTTGAAAATTTAAGCACAGAAGCCAAATGAAAAAATGTTACGGCACGCGGTGTTCCCAAGCGGTCACCCATCCAAATACTAACCACACCCAACCCTGCTTGGCTTCAGTGTTCGAACGGTATCTAGCATATTCAGTGTTATATGATCGCGAACAATATTTCTTCCTCTAAATCTGCAATCATATTTTTGATGCAGTTCTATTCATGCAAGATTGCGAAATGTTTCTATTACATCCGAAAATGTCAAAGAAAATTATTCGAGAATTCAAAGGAATATCGTACTAATTTCCGAAATTAGTATCCCACAATTTGAAATTAATTTCTAGGACATGCAGGTACATGCCATCTTAAGATTCTTAATAGATTTGATGATGTGGTTTCGACAGTCCTGTGTTAATTTTGTATGAAACGAATAATGCTGAAAACAGAAATTTGATATCTCTCCTAGTTTCGTAGCTACAGGGTAAAAATGAAAGTTTTGGCGTTCTTGTTCCTCGAAACAGAGTGCTTATCAATTTGCATAAATGTCTGTTATTTTCAAGTTTTTGGCTGAAAATGGTCTCAAATGTTTTGGTTCGACTAACTGATCAAGAATCCGTGGCCATTATCGATTTCTGTCCGGCCGTCTGTTAACACGATAACTCTCGAACGGAATGAGCTATCTCGGTTTATCTATTTGGACAAAATTGTTGGTTTCGGAGTAACGAAAAAATTTTTTTTTTATCTTTACAAATTTCAAATTCAATATTTTTTTAAGATTCACTTTCATCATAAGAATCCATTGATATCATTCTCAACTATGACGAACTAATACTTTGGGAGATATGATTTTTCAAAGTTTCAATAATTAGTCGTAATTTTATGATTTTCTGTATTTAATTTCTTTTATGATGTAGTTCTTTCATAAGAACCCATTTATATTATTCTCAAATCTGAAAACCTATAGTTTCGGAGATGTGATTCGTCAAAGTTTGAACAAGAGCGCCAAAGCGTACCGATTGAATTTAAGACCGATAAACAATTTTCTGAAAATTTTAATGTTTCAACGTAAATATAAGTCATTTCAAACATATTTTTGATATATTTTCTTGAACCCCCGATATTAATATTTAGCTACGCCCGTGCTAAAAGCGGACTCGCATAGTGTCCCAACAAGAACACAATTGCAACAAATTTGCGCAATTTTTATGGGCTGTCAAAACTGCAGCCATTGTAGTTGTAGATGTTATATCATTATGAGAAGTGGATCACTAATCAGTACAAAAATGCATACATATTATAAAGCTTTCCTAAAGGGTCATTCTTTTTGGCGCTCTTGTTCCTGCTTATCAATTTGCCCAAATGTCAGTAATTTTCGAATATTTCGACCCACTGATCAAGAATCCGAGGTCAAAATCGATTCTGTGCGGCCGGCCGTGACCACGATAACTCTAGAATGGAATGAGCTAGACAGTTGAAATTTTCAGAGTAGGTTTGGGAGATGTATATTTTGGCTAAGTTAGTTATTGGGAAAAAACAGTTTCGGAGCAACGAAAAAAAAATTGTTTTCGTTCAAATTCAATATTGTAGTTTCATCATAATAATCCATTGATATCATTCTTAACTCTTACAGACTAATGCTAGATAAGATATGATTTTTCAAAGTTTCAATAATTAATCGTGATTTTATGATTTTTTGAATTTAATTTCTTTTATGATGCAGTTCTGTCATAAGAAACCATTGATATCATTCTCAACTCTGAGAAACCAATACTTTCGGATATATGATTTGTCAAAGTTTGAACATTAGCGCCGAAGCACCTGCCCACAGGGCTTTTTTCTATAATAAAAAATTGGTTCAAGCCCTGTGGACAGGAGCTTTGTTAGGAAATTGTTCCCGTCTGGCTTTCCGGCCGGCCATCAGCTCTATTACACTCGGACGCAATGTGTTAGGGAGTTCAAATTGTCAGAGTAGGTTTGGAGTCCAAATGCGACTGCTAAGTTCGTTAATGGGAAAATCTTCCCAGTGGTTTCAGAGTTATAACCATCTGAAATGTTGCTTCCCCAATAACTCTACTACTGATCTATTCAAATTAAAGCGCGGTATTTTGTTGAAACATACCGTCACGAAGACGTGTGCAAAATTTTGTCAGGATCGGATGATTGGAAAATTTTTAAAAAATTTGTGTATCTCAGAAACTATCCGACATATATCGTTGAAATTCTGCGAAAGCCTTCGAAAGTAAAGTAAAGTTCTAGATTTGAACTCGACCAGATACTTATTGGTGAAGTGTAATTACAGATATATTACATGAAGATATTGCCGAAATATCGAAATATTCCAACGATCAAGATGTACTGGTCAACTGTATTAAACTAGACAAAATAAGTTTTCAACAGTGTTTAATTTTTGACGTGGCTGTAAATGATTCCAGGAATTCTATTTTATGCTTTCCATAGATCGCATTGGTATTGTCATTCACCAACACCCCCTCCTTTTAGGAGGTATTTTGCATTCACATATCTGTCTTTCATGAATTTCATGATCCTCTATGATCTTTACCTACACATTGTACCATTTTAATATAGGAAGATCCAATGTCATTCTGTTCAAAAAATGATTTTAATCGATATTTAATGCCCATCACAGGTCAAGCGAGACGAGTTAAATATGGAACAAATGGACATATTTTAAAGAATAGGAATGTACTTTAGATGAATTCCAGTAAAATAATTGATTCCAGAAAAAATATGGAAAATAAATGCAGTTTCAAAACAATGAGTATTTAATAGGAATTTAATATTATAAGAATAAAATAATTATTTTGAAGATATAATTTATATTAAAGATAAATATGCTCCTCGATATTTAATATTTTAGCTTATTTGAAGAAAGAATCAACATTAAAGATTTAAATGCCCCTTAATATTTAATATTTCACCTTATTACTAGAAATATTGAGAAATTATATTTTTTCTGGAGCTAAGCAGCTTAAGGCGAGTTCAGCGCGCCAAAGCCCCTGTTTACAGAGCGTTCCCAACTTATTAAAATATCTGATATAGACGGTATACCTACAAAACCTTGAAAAAAGTATAACTGTCAAAGTACGAAGGTTGCCAAATTAGAATTTTCGTTCTTAATTTTTGAGGCCCGCTTAGATTACTTCGTAGCAAGATGCGTGTTGCAAGTTATATCCAATCCAAAGACCACCGATGGCTCAATGCCAATCAAGAAGGTGCTTATTTCCTCCGATGTTCAGTAACCCATTAATTACAGCTTCCGATGGCAAACCCATAAATCAAAAAAAATATACACCTTTCGCTATGAAACATATCGTCCCACTGATCATTATTCTAATTTGAATTTGCCGTATATTTTACATATAAGTAATATACCCTATGGTCCATCCTAGTCTTTAAAATGTTAATTTGTACCCGTTTAGGAGTGTATCCGACTAATATAGTTATACTTTGCCACGACAACTCAATAGTCCGCTTTCAAATTATTACTTACGTAACAACAAGGTTGTTCTATATTTACATAAATGATTTCGTGCTATCTATTCAAATTGGCATGTTATAAAGTGTTTGGTTTCGCTTTTTAGACATCGAAAATGGTGAAATGGTGATGGGGAAGCAATTTTTCGGGAACTGGTATAACTTGGTATGATGAAATGAGAAATTCATCGAGAATCTGACCACATTCCTCCATTTAAATGGATGAATTAATTAAAACATTTCGGAATGAAGCTTTCTTAGGATCATATCAGGCATACTGAAGATTATCTTTAAGATCTCTATGTTCCCAAATCGTTCATTTACTTAGTAATTAGCACATTTGAGTGCGAAAAGGAGAACAAAATTGATCCTTGAAGTGAATTTGTAATTGAAATTCAAACGACCACAGTTCTGCTCACACAAAATGCCTTTAATCATTAACAAGAAATAAACAAGTCTCATTCAAGTGTATTTCGAATGATAGTGTTTGATGGTATGATAGAGAAATACTACGTTTACGAAAAGGTAGAAACGCAAAAAGCAGCAACTGAAACCGTAGTATCATGACATGTAGATTCAGTACCTGTATAACCATCCGAAACCATCTAGTTATTCAATCTCCTATGGATAATATGGGCAAGCCCAGTGGACAGGAGCTTTGGCGCTCTTGTTCAAACTTTGACAAATCATATCTCCGAAAGTATTGGTTTATCAGAGTGGGAAATGAAATAATTGGATTCTTATTTTATTTTTATTTTTATTTTATTTTATTTTTTATTTTATGTTTTTACATCCAACAGGCAAATGCCCAATTACAGGTGTAAACAGGTAACCAATACATACACATATAATGTCTCAAGCCGTCGTCAGGTGAGGCTGAACAAAAAAAGGAAAATTAATTTCTAATTAACAAATACAATTGTTTCCTAAACTGACCAATAGAAAGGAAAAACACATCAACTGAGGGTAAACCATTCAAGCTTCTGCAGATTGAAGTTACCGGACTATGAAAATGGTGTTGTGTATTGGAGACATTAATTCTAAAAGTTAAATTTGTCCTGGATAAAATGCGGGGTGTATTGAAATTTAATAAAGACAGCAGGTACATCGAATCGACTTGACCATTAACTAATTTGAAAGCAAAGATTGCACCTGAAATTTCTCTTCTCTTTCTCAAACTTACGAAGTTGAATTCAACCAGTAGAGACTTGTAGTCATAATGGCGTATAGGGTAAACGTTATGTTTTTTGTAGTACAAAAATTTCAAAAATTTTTTCTGGACGGATTCCAACGCCAAGATATATTTTTCGTGAATGGGATTCCACACTAAACCGCAGTATTCAAGTTTAGTACGTATTAGACTGCAATAAACAGACTGAATAGCTGTTATATTCGAAAATTCTTTGCAATTGCGCAAAACAAATCCCAAAGACCTACTGGTATCACAGATAGTCTTATCGATGTGGAGGTTGAATGACAGCTTGCTATCGAACAAAACCCCTAAATCCATACATTCGTTTACCCTTTTCAAGATATGGTTGTCAACATTATAATTGAATTCATCGGTAGTCACTTTCCTGGAATAACTCATAACTTTGCATTTACTGATATTAAGGGGCAGTTCATTTTCCACGCACCATTCACATAAGTATCTAATATCTTCCTGCAGAGTAAAAAAATCTGAGCTAACGTTAATCACTCTAAAAATTTTGAGATCATCCGCAAAGAGAAGCTTTCTCGAGTTAACTACACTACATACATCGTCAATAAAAATGAGAAATAAGAGGGGGCCCAAATTAGAACCCTGAGGCACCCCTGACCGTGCTATGAAATGAAATGATTTGACGCCTTTGAATTCCACATACAAATGCCTATCATCGAGAAATGACTCCAACAAAAGCACAATATTCGGAGGAATACCAAAACGGCTTAACTTCCTAAAAAGCAATCTATGTGATACCCTGTCAAAAGCTTTACTAAAATCAGTATAAATTACATCGATCTGCCTTCGATTATCTAAACAATCCGATACATACTGCGTAAAGGTACAAAGATTTGTGACCGTGCTCCTCGAGCGCACGAATCCATGTTGATATTCAGATAATTTATTGGATACATGTGAATAAATAACGTCGAAAAGCACAATCTCAAACAATTTGGAAAAACCGGAAATGAGGGCGATGGGTCTGTAATTTCTAATATCAGTTGTTTTTCCCGACTTGAATACGGGACAAATACGCGACACTTTCCATATTTTAGGGAATTTTCTAGTCTTCAAAATCAAATTATACATATACAACAAAGGTTTCAAAAGCACATTTATATGATTCTTAATTAGTTTAGTTGGAATATTGTCTGGACCACAACTCATTTTATTTTTTAACGTAACTGCTGCCTTTAATATTTGGTCCTCCGAAATCTTATTGATTTGAAAAGAGTCAGCAAAACTGAATGAATCATCCACAGCATCATTCGCTTCCATATTATATTCTAAATCATCATAAACACTCTGAAATTGCTTTGCAAAAGCATCAACAATGGATTGTGGAGATGAGAATTTTTCGCTTTCATTATACATTTCACTGGGAATACGAGTCTTACCCTGCTTGGAATTCAAAAAGGACCAGAATTCACGAGGATTTTCTACTAAGTTGTCTTCGGATTTTTTAAGAAATTCAGAGTATGAAGTGTCTATTCCTTTCTTTACAACTCGTCGCATATTGCTGAAACGCTCAAAATAAAAATGAGATTTATATCTTTTATACATTCTGAAGAAGTGATTTTTAAGCTTAATATTATTGATGAGATCTCTTGTATACCAACCAGGGTACTTATGAGTGCTACTATTGACAAGAGGACAACATTGTGAAATTATCTCTTGGACCCTATCATTGAAACCCTCACAAACATCGTCAGAATCTGAAAGATTCATCATATAATTCCAGTCAGTACCACCCATAAGCGCAACAAATTTTTCATTATCAAGTTTATGAAAATTAAACTGTTTGATACCTGGCAAAACGATTCTATCAGGCTTACATCGTAATGACAAGTTCACGGTGAGACATGGATGGTGTGTGTCCACCGGCACAACCGGTTCAGGGTCATTCAAAACTTCACACTTCATATTCTCAGAAGTTAAAACCAAATCAAGTAATCTATTATTAGAATTTGTGACAAAATTGTTTTGAATAAGATTTGAGAAGTTAACAAATGATTGATACCTGAGAAGTAAGCCTGTTGACTCATTTGTTTCATAATAATACTGCAAGCCTGAAATATTGAAATCGCCAAGAATGATAACAGACTCAGGACAATTCAAATCTTCCAGAAGTTCGAAAATTTCATCATAAACAGCGATATTTGATTCTGGCGGGATATACAATAAGACTATGTAAAATAGCACCTTTGTCGGAACACAAATCTTGACATACACCATATCAACCGATTCCACTGGACACTCCAATTCACATATCTGAGATGTATAAAAGTCACCATCAACCGCAAGCAGAACTCCACCCCCTCGAACGCCATAGGATCTGTCCTTACGATATACTGAATAATTCTCTGGAAAAAGCTCCGCATCCGATACACCATCTCTCAACCAGGTTTCAGTAACTGCAATTATTCCATGCTCACTGGTCAAAACGTTTTTATAGAATGAATGTGTTTTTGAATTAAGTCCCCTGCAGTTCTGATAATATATACAAATGTTATCGAATATTAAACTTTGCGTGTTGGACGTTTTTTCAAGTTTTTTTTCCGTATTATTGAGAGGCCATTTGAATATGCAACATAAATGTCCTCCTCGCCGCTCTCACGGCGGGCATTGAAATCTCTCCAAACCTGCATCTGATGTTCTCTCTGACGTATTGTTAAATCAGGTCTCATTCTCAGACCCTTGAAATCATCTGAAAATTCCAGTTTTTTCTTATTTTTTAGCATAATAGACACATAAGAACTATCCATGAACCGTATTTTCATAGGACGTGTCTTATTCGGCTGCCTACGTCCTAATCGACCAGCATCGATATCCGCAGCATCCAAATCAGGTACAATTGCCCTACAAACATTGAGCGAGTAATCTTTTTCATCTGTGCAATCTTCCGAAATGCCAAATATCAAAATGTTACTTTCCCTTCGCCTCACTTCATTCACCTCCGAAACAATGTGTGTCATGTTTGGGGATTCCTTCTCGTTATCTTCCAACTTTTTCTGTAGTTCAACAATCTGGTCTGTTAAACCGTTTATCTTCTCTTCATATTTACGATCCAGTAAATAAATACTGTCTTTCACTTCGTCAAGTTTTTTTTCGAATTGACTAAGTTTACTATCAAGTACTTCTAGAACACTAGAAGATACCTTTTCAGCAATATTCTTCAAAAACACATCATCAAGACAAATTCGCTTCACCATATCCTCTGTCATTGCCCTAATCTCCGCTTGTTGATCTCGTGTAATTGGCATATTGAAATTACTGATTTATAATTCGGGACTATTTCTTAAAATGGAACTTTTCGCTCTGATGTATTTACACCGTTGACTACTTCTATAGTCCAGAAAAACAGTTCTGACAATTCACTGAGGAGAAACAAATAATTTGGATAACTTTATGTGGATAACTCCGATGCACATCCGTTCACGCTGACGACTCGCTGACTTATGATAGAACTACATCAAAAAGGAAATTAAATTCAACAAGAGTATCTAAAATTATTAATTAATAATTTTAGATATACTCTAAAATTATTAATTAATAATTTTAGATACTCTTGTTGAATCTAATTATTATTAATAATTACTAATTATTAATTAATAATTTTAGATACTCTTGTTGAATCTAATTTTATGATGATTTCCTTTATGATGATGGAAATATATACTTTGGTAAGTTAATCAAATTTGGTTCAGAATATCTCCATTAAAATGTAATATAATTATTTTCATAGTAGATTGAAGGAATGAATATGACCGATTCTACCCGATTACGAACTTATCCGAGATATTCATTCCTCCAATCTACTATGAAAATAATTATATTACATTTTAATGGAGATATTCTGAACCAAATTTGATTAATTTACCAAAGTATTATATTTCCATCATCATATGGATTATCCATATTCCATCATCATATGGATTACGACAGGTCATTTAATTGTTCATTTTGCATTCAATCAAACTTTGTTTCACATGTCTATTATCTGTAGATGAGATGACAATAATGACATGTAGAGATTATGAAATTCATAGATGCGGACGTCATTTTCGATTATAGCATTCTGTGAAATCATTGAGTTACGATTTAATATTGAAATTTTGAAAAATCATATCTCCGAAAGTATTAATTTGTTAGAGTTCAAAATGATATCACTGGATTCATGTCATAAAACTGCATCTTAAAAAAAAATTTAATTAGCAATTTGTTATTTAAAAAAAAATTTGCCCAATAACGAACTTCACCGAGATTCTATTCTCCCAAACCTACTCTGAAAATTGCAACTGTCTAGCTCATTCCGTTCGAGAGTTATCGTGTCTACAGCCAGCCGGACCAGCTAGCCAGACATAATCGATTTTTAGCACGGATTCTTGATCAGTGAGTCGAACCAATACGTTCAAGACCAGATTCATCCAAAGAACTCTCTTCCGCAGAACAAGAGTGCCAAAAAGGACTATACCTACAGGGTGATTCATAACTTCGGAATTTGTCACACTGTCAAATTTCAGAATAACTACATGTCAACAAAAAAGATTTTCAGTTGGTGCTTGATGAAGGAGTCTGATTTAGTATCCGAAACGTAACAGAATAGCTTTTTAATCGTTGTTTTGTTACTATTTATTAGGCAACATAGGCAACTTATTGCTTCTGACAAATATCTAGGGTTTCTAACGCAGAAGCAATTCCGTCATAAGTATTTGTGTCAGTAGTTTGCAATTAACTATCAAGTTTCAATTCAATCAGATCATTATTTTTCGAGTAATAGGTCTATTGCATGTTTCTTTTATTATTGGAATCGATTATTACATCCATAAACAATATTAAACAAGCACTGACGTGAAGTCAGAAGCTTTTGCGCGTATGTTCTATTGTCCAATCTTCTGTATTGGATACCCTTAATCGAATTCACCATGGTAAATTATGTTGTCCATTCTCCTGTATTGGACACTCTTAATTCGAATTTACCATGGTAAATTATGTTGTCCATTCTCCTGTATTGGACACTTAATTCGAATTTACCATGGTCAATTCGAATTAAGAGTGTCCAATACAGGAGAATGGACAACATAATTTACCATGGTAAATTCGATTAAGGGTGTCCAATACAGAAGAATGGACAATAGAACATACGCGCAAAAGCTTCTGACTTCACGTCAGTGCTTGAACCAATTTTTTTTTTCGCGATTTTTTTTTAATTTTCTAGGGGTACAGTTCTTAAAATTTTTTTTTTCGTCATTTTTTTCAACTTTTCTAGGGGTACGGTTCTTACAAAATTTTAAACACGTCCTTAGGTTGATTTTCTACAACTAGTTACCAAGCTTCAATTCGATCGAATATTTATTTTTTGAGTTATCAAGGAAATAATATTTCAGGTGGGTATAACTCGGAAACCGTTAGACCGATTATGCCCGAAGACGAACTCGACTCTCCCTTTCGGATACGCAGCCTACCCTGAAAATTGTAAGTCCCTATCTGCTTTCGTTCGAAAGTTATCGAGGCAACGGTCACCCATCTACTGAACTCACACAAGAATGCTCGAATCTCCAACAATATTTAACCGAGCGTATTGAAACTTGAAACTTGGCAGTAGAGTTAGGTTATGAAGGCTCTTGCAAAATTTCAGTAATTTCAAACGAATAGTTACTGATATATAGATTTTTTTTTTTATTTTCAATGATTTATTAAAAAATTCTACAAATGCTATCCTCACTAAATTTTGCAAACATTTTTGGGTTGGCATTCTACAACTAATAACCATGTTTGAATTTAATCGGTTCAGTATTTTTTGAGTTAATGAGGAACAAAAAACCACCAAATTTCAGAAAATTTCAGATGACTATAACTCTAAAATCGTTTAGCCGATTATGCTCTTAAACAAACTGAAATGTCGCGTTCTGGTGCACATCCTAACCTGAAAACTTCAAGCCGCTATCTCTTTGCGTTCTCAAGTTATCGTGACAACAAAAATATTTTGTAATAATTTTTTTTTAATTTTCTAGCCATACGATTCGCAAAAAATTCCACAAACGTGCTAAGGTTCGTATTCTACAACTACTCACCAAGTTTCAATTCGATCGGATTCATATTGGTTGAAAACAAAATTATTACTCGGAAACCACTAGGCCGATTATGCCCATTAACGAACTTGTCCATCGTATTGGGATGCGCCACGCACACCGAAAATTTCAAGTTGCTAGCTCTTTTCGTTCTCAAGTTATCGTGGCAACGGCCGAACGGACGGCCGGACGGCCGGCCGGACAGAATCAAATTTGACCTCGAATTCTTCATTGGGGAGTCGAACTAAATCGTTTGAGACCATTTTCGTCAAAAAATTCGAAAGTTACAAACATTTGGGCAAAACTATAACTCGATGTTCCCCAGAACATACGCGCAAAAAACTGAAAAAGTTCAACTGCCGTCAAAAATTTCAATTTTCAACGAGAAAACGATCATTCAACTATGGTTGCACTTAATGCCTGTTCAAACGATCGAAACTTGGCGCCTGTACGTGACGTAACCCGTCATATCTACTCTCACTCTCTTCTCGTGTTCGTTTCACTCTATATTCCAGTGTAACACAGCTCCCCATAAAGGCCTCGTAGTCATTATTGGCTGTAACAAGCAGATTGTAAATTCTAATTACGTCAGCCGTCATAGCAAAGATTTAGAAGCGTTTCACCTCATTTGAATTTGCTTCGTGATTTACCGATTTTCTATACCGAAATATTCAAATTTATAAATTATGCAAGTGGATGAGAGCTACATAAGGATCTGATATTGAAGTAGATTCAAGAAAACATAAACATATAGTATTTCATGTTACATTCAACTATGTATTGGGAAAACAAAGTTTTCAAATTTTTGAAATTTTTTTTTCTGTACTTAGTCATCCAATCAATAAAAAATTTTGCATACATATACATCTCGTATTTCTACAAGTTGGTGCTAAATTTCAGAAATACTATCGAAATAGTAGTTTCGGAAATATTCAGACAAAATTGGTTCAAGCCCTGTGGATAGTAGCTTTTTGGCGCTCTTGTTCAAAGAGACAAATTATATCTCCGAAAGTATTGGTTTCTCAGAGTTGGGAATTATATCAATGGATTCCTATGATAGAAATGCATCATGAAAGAAATTAAATTTAAAGAAAGTGTGGTTCAAAAAATATGCTTCAAAAATTATCTTATAAAAAAAGAGCAATCTACAATGCTTCCAAGCCTCAATGATTCAAAAATTGTCATTAAATTTATTTATCAAGATTAAATGAGCAATCTGCAATGATTCCACCTCGTGGAATGGGTTGTTGCAACTTACACTCGGTGCATAGTTTTCACAACTCGAAATACCTGAGGAAAGTATCATCGAAATGTCTAGAACAAGGCTGGAGACAATCATAGCAGATTGTCCATTTATTCCTGATATTTGAGTAGGTAGTGGATTAGGAACAAATTATTTCAATAGTTCAAAATATATTAATAAAATACTATCCTCTTTTCATAATTTGAAATTTAATATTTCATACCACTAATACATTCTTTCCTGTATTATGAACCTTAACTCAAGAAAAAATGATTGATACACAAATATAGATCCATATTTCAGTATTTTTTTGCTAGCAACATTATGAAAATACTGTATATAGGAACATGTCTCACTACTTAAGGAATTAAAAGGTAATATTAACCTCAGTGGTTAACGAACAGTAATTTCTTTTGAGGATTCCATTATGTTCTTATTTCCTATTGCTTCCATAAACTACATCAAAACAGTCTTGTATATATTCATAAATTTAAGAATCGAACACTTGCTTCCTAAGAGAAAATAGCAACTCTGAATTGACAATCTCTAATAGCTAGAAAAGATGACATTTATGAATAGTGATCACAGACAGATTCTGTGAATACATAGAACTTACGATGTATTATTGAAACTTTGAAAAATCATATCTCCGAAAGTATTAGCTTGTTAGAGTTGAAGATGATAACAATGGATGCTTATGATGAAACTGCAACTTAAAAAAATCTGAATTCAAAAGTTGTAATGTAAAAAAAATATTTTTTCCGTTACTCCGAAACTATTAGAACGATTTTGCCCAATAACGAACTTAACCGAGATATTTATCCCTCAAACCTACTCTGAAAATTTGAACTGTCTAGCTCATTCCGTTCGAGAGTTATCGTGTTAACGGCCGGACGGACAGCCAGACGGACGGCCGGACGGCTGACCGGACAGAATCGATTTTGTCCACGGATTCTTGATCAGTGAGTCAAACCAAATCGTTCAAGACCATTTACAGCCAAAAATTAGAAAATTACAGACATTTGGACAAACTGATACTCTGTTCCGAGAAACAAGAGCGCCAAAAAAGCTTCATTCCAAAATGTTCACCTGACAGCGCGTCAAAAATGGGCTGGCAACTGACGTTCTTTAACCCTCAACCAGCGACTTCCCGTCGAGTCACGCTCAACACGACTATCGGATCCTCAGACCGCTAGGCTGTATGTGCCATATATGATTAGCAAATGAATTTAAATTTTTCGAAAAAATTTGCGACGATAACTTTCGAACAGAAAAAGTTAACGAAATTTTCAGGGTATAGGTTGCGTATCCAAATGCGACGTACAAGTTCATTAATGGGCATTATAGGCCTCACGGTTTCCGAGTACAAATTTTCTTTTACAATAATACACAACCGCTCGAATTGAAACTTGGTAATTAGTTGTAGAATGCCGACACAAATACTCATGGTAAATTTTGTGAGGATCGTATCACTAGAAAATTTAAATAAAATTTATACACATGCGTGCAAAACTATTATGTATCTCAGAAACTATATGTCTGATATTGCTGAAATTTTGCGAGATCCTTCAAATCCTAATAGTTATAAAGCCATGTTTCAATTTGAACACGATCAGATCTATATTGTATATAAGAGTTATTGCAGCGTTGGGCGAATTCAGTAGGTACCTAGAAACTAGGGGTCAAAAAATATCTTGTCTTGACGTTGTCTTGACATGTTATATCTTGTCTTGACTCAAGAAATTTCAAATTCTTTAAATTCCTTCTTTAACCGGTGATTCCCCGGCGAACTTCCCCGATCTTTATTTGTTTTCTAACGAACACAAATGACGTGGCGCAGTTGCACGCTTTATACCCGGTTTAGTTAAGTGAGGTTCTTATTACAAAGTGGTAGTCTTATTTTACCATGAGTGACAGTGATTCTTCAGTAAAGAGAGAACGTCTGCTGCGCCAACAAAAAAGATAAATTAGCCAAATGTATACCAAGTTTTCAAAAAAATAACAAGTGACATAGAGTTTTCTCAAGGAGAGCCTTATCAAGGCAGGGTTCAATGTTGGAATTGAAGAAAATGTAATTTGAGATTTATCATAACAATTTCTATAATACTCACTTTAGTGCACGTCGCACGTCACAGAGCCATACCAGAGAAATACAAAATTACTCTGCCAAATTATAGCCACAAAGTTCCCGCAAAATGTTTTTTATTACCTCCACATCACAATTATTGTGAGAAGTGCATGTATTGTAATGGAATTTTTGTTAGTTAAAATGGCTTAGAATGATCTAGATAAAAAAAAATCATTTGAGGAAACAAAATTTTTTGTCTGGGTATGGTATGTTTACTCGAAATGCTCGTATTATTTTTGAGAAAAATTTCCCCCACTAATAAAGAGGGAGGTTGGATAATAAACAGAAGAAATCGCTTTATTTATTGGAAACTTAATGAAACATATATTTCACAATTTGTTTTATTTTTATTAAGGAAAAATATAATTTTATAATTTTCAATCCTAATGTTAAATAGCGGAAAGGCTATTTTCAAGAGCAGTTTTAACAATAACAAAGCCAAGAAATCAGCTCAGCGTTGACTCCATAAGAATCTTATGTGCCTTAATTCATGACTAATGAATTCCGATTTCATGTTAAATTTGATATTTCTCAAAATCTAGTTTGCAATTTCTAGTTTCAACAGGATTATGATTTCTTATTTTTTATTTATTTTTTTCAGAATTGTTCTAGCAAAAAATGTGCTCAATAAATTAAAATATATTATCTTTTTCACAAATAAATACGTTTGAGCGTGTCCATTGTTGGTCAAGATATTTCAAAATTTCTTGACAAGAAATCTTGGTATTGACATTCAATTTCTTGTCCTGTCTTGAAATCAAAAATTACTTTTTGTCTTGATCTTCGATCTTGTCATCAAGGCAAGTATTTTAACTTGGATGGTGGATTTCAGGGGACGTCTCGAGGTAAAATGGTGGAATAAGATGGGATTTTGAGGTTACGGAGGAAAAGGGGATGGTTGAAATTGCCGCTTATGCTATAGTGGCAGCATTTGGAAAAAAGTTTTAAAAAATTTGACAATTTTGTTTCCCAATAACTTGAAGAATAATGATCTGATTGAAACTTGGTAGTTAGTTGCAAATGCAAACTACCAACACAAAGACTTATGACGAAATTGCTTCTGCGTTGGAAACCCTAGGCCCTAGACATTTGAGCAGCGGTTTCGAGACGTTTATATTCGAAATCGGCGTAAGGAAAGGTGGTATTTTTCGTAAGAAGTCGGAACAATTTCTTATGAACATTAAAAAAATTGGTTCAAGCACTGACGTGAAGTCAGGAGCTTTTGCGCGTATGTTCTATTGTCCATTCTCCTGTATTGGATACCCTTAATCGAATTTACCATGGTAAATTATGTTGTCCATTCTCCTGTATTGGACACTCTTAATTCGAATTTACCATGGTAAATTCAGAATACAGTAGAATGGACAACCTAATTTACCATGGTAAATTCGATTAAGGGTGTCCGATACAGGAGAATGGACAATAGAACATACGCGCAAAGGCTCCTGACTTCACGTCAGTGCTTGAACCAATTTTTTTAATGTTCATAATCCGATTCCTGTATTGGACACTCTTAATTCGAATTTACCATGGTAAATTCGAATTAAGTGTCCAACACAGAAGAATGGACAACATAATTTACCATGGTAAATTCGATTAAGGGTGTCCAATACAGGAGAATGGACAATAGAACATACGCGCAAAAGCTCCTGACTTCACGTCAGTGCTTGAACCATTTTTTTAATGTTCATAATCCGATTCCTGTATTGGACACTCTTAATTCGAATTTACCATGGTAAATTCGAATTAAGTGTCCAATACAGAAGAATGGACAACATAATTTACCATGGTAAATTCGGTCAGTGCTTGAACCAATTTTTTTTTCGTAATTTTTTTGGAATTTTCTAGGGGTACGGTTCTTACAAAAATTTTTTTTCTTAATTTTTTTCAAATTTTCTAGGGGTACGGTTCTTAAAAAATTTTAAACACGTCTCTATGTTGATTTTCTACTAATTGTTACCAAGATTCAATTCGTTCGAATGTTTATTTTTTGAGTTATCGAGGAAATAATATTCCAGGTGGGTTTAACTCGGAAACCGTTAAACCGATTATGCCCAAAAACGAACTCAACTCTCCCATCCGGATACGCAACCTACCCTGAAAATTGCAAGTCCATATCTGCTTTTGTTCAAAAGTTATCGAGGCAACGGTCACCCATCTACTGAACTCACACAAGGCTGCTTGAATCTCCAGTAATATTTAACCGATCGTGATAAAACTTAAAACTTGGCAGAAGAGTTGGGTTCTAAAGGCTCTTGCAAAATTTCAGCAATTTCAGACGAATAGTTACCGATATATAGAATTCTTTTTTTAATTTTCAATGTGTTAAAAATTTTCTACAATCACTATCCTCACGAAATTTTGCAAGAATTTTGGTGTTGGCATTCTACAACTAATGACCATGTTTCAATTCAATCGGTTTAGTATTTTTCGAGTTAATGAGGAGAAAAAACTACCAAATTTCAGATGGCTATAGCTCTAAAATCGTTTGGCCGATTATGCTTATAAACAAACTGAAATGTAGCGTTCTGATGCACATCCTAACCTGAAAAGTCCAAGCAGCTATCTCTTTCAGTTCTCAAGTTATCGTGATAACAAAAATATTTTTTAATGATTTTTCAATAATTTTCGAGCTATACGATTCGTACAAAATTTCACAATCGTGCTTAGGTTCATATTCTACAACTACACTGCTCAACAATTGATAGGGATCACTTACTTTTTCTAAATTTATTTCTGAATTATTCGCTTCAAGATTATAAATTTAGTCAGATTTCAGAGTATTTTCAGTTGATAATATGGTTCACTTGAGAAAAGAATGAAAAAATGGAAAGTTGGAGAGAAAAAAAGACTTTATTAGGAACACTCAAAATTCTGTGTTTGAATAACATAAAAATTTTATGATGACACCACAAGAAGGCTGAAGTTTCGGTTAAGCTAGTACCTAGTTGGCCCCCCACGAGCTCGTCTCAAGCATTCTACCCTACGAGGCATACTTTCAATCAAACGATTTATAAAATTTTGGGGCAAATTCGTCCAAATATCCCGTAAAGCGTTAGAAAGGTCCTCCAGGTTATTGATCGGTTGTTCTAAGGTTGACAATTGTCTAGACATCTCAGACCAGACATGTTCGATGCAATTCATGTCTGGAGAGCGAGCTGGCCAGTCCATCCTATCAATAGCATGAGTTTCTAGCGCTTCATTAACCAGACGACTACGGTGTGGACGGGCATTATCGTCAATTAAAATGAAATTCTCGCCCAAGGCAGCCGCAAACGGAACAATTATGGGTTCAATAATCATATCGTGATATCTCTGGCTGGTCATTGTGGTGTTCTGCAGAACAACCAACTCTGTGCGTTGGTTCAAACAAATGCCTCCCCATACACATATAGAACCTCCGCCAAAAGCTGTTGTGGGTACCATAAACTGTTCTGCATACCTTCGACCTCTTTCCCTCCAAGCAAGAATACGTCCATCGGAGTTGACCAAACGAAATCTAGACTCATCCGTAAATAAACATCGGCTCCAATCTTCAACTGTCCAATTGCGGTGCTCCTCAGCCCATTGCCGTCGATGAACCCGGTGTTCCCTATTCAAACGGGGATGTTGTACCCTCCTACGTGTTCTCAAACCACGAACATGTAGTCGTCGTCTTACAGTCTGGTTCGAAATTCGAACTCCTGTTGCAACTCTCAGTGATCTATTGAGCCGCGACGCCGAGTAAGTGGGATTTCTCCTAGCATTGAGGACCAAAAGACGATCTTGGGCAGCTGTTGTATTGCGCTGCCGACCTCCCCCATGAACATAAGCTACTGAGTCGTTTTGGATGAACCTATTCCAAGCCCGACTCACGACACTTTGCGAAACATTCAACCGCCGGGACACTTCTCGCTGGGACAAACCTTCCTGTATCCACCGTATGATTTGGTCCAGTTGCACAGGAGCCAAAAGTCTTCTCGGCATGACTGATAAGCTAATATTATTCTCATTTCTTCAATTATTGTCACCTTATGTGTTTGAACGAGAGAAAAAAACAGATTTAATAACAAATACCACATTGCTTTTCACTCCACATGTAACAGCCTACAGATAATCGATTTTGTGAACAAGAGCCGATGAAGTGAGGAAAAATTTGATATAATCAACTCAAACATCTTAATTTTTCCTTAGAGAACATATAATGTACAGATATTCACGAGATAACTTGAAAAAAATACAAATGAAGAGAAGTTCATAAGTGATCCCTAGCAATTGTTGATCAGTGTACTCACCAAGTTTCAATTCGATCGGATTTATAGTGGTTGAAAAGAAAATTATTATTCGGAAACCATTGGGCCGATTATGCCCATTAACGAACTTGTCCGTCGTATTGGGATACGCCACCTACCCTGAAAATTTCAAGTCGCTAGCTCTTTCCGTTCTCAAGTTATCGTGGCAACGGCCGGACGGCCGGACCGCCGGCCGGACAGAATCAAATTTGACCTCGAATTCTTCTTTGGGAAGTCGAACTAAATCGTTTGAGACCATTTTCGTCAAAAATTTCGAAAGTTACATACATTTGGGCAAAATGATAACGCGATGTTCCCCAGAACATACGCGCAAAAATCGACAACTAGGCTGAAAGTAAAGATCAGGGGTAAAAAGCAACTATTAAGATGTAACATTATGATATTTTCCTGGAATTAGAAAGCTGAAAAAATATGAAATGTAATAGAATTCCTTTATATTCACCTTTCAACGTATATCTGTACACACCGATTGTAGCGCAGACTCTAGTTTGTCGGTCTAATAATCTGAAGGAACCGAGATCGATCCCAGTAGCAGAAATTGATCTTTTTCGCTCTTTATTAATTTCTATCGAAAAAATAATTTTGATGAAAGATATATCTACTGAATTTAGGTCGATGGATGGGCGACCCTTACCTCGATAACTTTTGAAATGGAAAAGGAAAGCTCATCAATGTGTATAATCGGCTTGACAGTTTCGGAGTTGAACCCATCTTAAATTGATGATTTCCTCAATAATTCAAAATATACGAATCGAATCCAATTAAAACTTTGTAATCAATTGTAGAATGCTGCCGCTGTAATTTTTGCGAAATTTCATGAGCATCGCAACAAAAAATTGATTTCTTCTAAAATTTTATTTTTCAGAAACTATTCTTCAGAATCCGCTCATCAGGTTTAACACATAGCTTCAAGCCACCATTTTACGATCGAGTACTGAATTTCAGCTCGATTTTGTAGTATGAAAATACAATTTTTTTTCCTGGGGAACATCGAGTTATAATTTCGTCATTCTCGAATTTTTCGCCGAAAGAGGCCTGAAACGATTGGATTCGACTCCCCGATGAAGAATTCGAGGTCAAATTTGATTATGTCCGTCCGGCCGTCCGGTCGTTGTCACGATAACTTGAGAACGAAAAGAGCTAGCGACTTGAAATTTTCAGGGTTGGTGGCGCATCCCAATACGACGGACAATTTCGTTAATGGGCATAAGTGGCCTAATGGTTTCCAAGTAGGTACCAAATAATTTTGTTTTCTACCAATACAAATCCGTTCGAATTGAAACTTGGTGTATAGTAAGTAGAATACAAACCTAAGAACGTTTGTGAAATTTTGTGAGAATCGTAGCACTAGAAAATTTCAAAAAACTATTATTTATGTAACGATAACCTGAGAACGGAAAGAGATAGTGACTTCGATGACCTAGGTTGTGCATCTGAATGCAACATCTGAGTTTATTTATAGGCATAATCGGCTAAACGGTTTTGGAGTTATATCCATATGAAATTTGTTTTCTATTTCCTCAATAACTCGAAAAATCAACGAAATCGATTCAATTCAAACATGGTTATCATTTGTATAATGCTAACTGCGGTTGGCTCAGTGGGAGATGAATTTGACTTGGGAGCGGAAGCCCCAAGTTCAATTCCGAGGCTAGGAAAGAAATTTTCTAGTCACCGTAATCGCCACCATCTACTGTTGGGTCAAAAATTAACAGTGCTGTGTCTGAGGTGGCGTAAGGACACAGTAACAAAGCCTACAGAACACAACTGGTACTCGCTCAAGCTCTTCGAGAGCTTATGAGGGGTCTCCTTCGGGAAGACCTAGGAGGATCAGTATAATAATATACAATTATATACAATACTCTAAAATTCTTGCGATATTTCGTTAGGATCGTATCACTAGAATTTTTTTTAAAAATCAGTGAATGTCATTGAAAAATTTCAGAATTTATCAGAAACTATTTGTCCAACGTCGCTGCCTTCAGAACCTAACTCTTCTGCCAAGTTCAAAGTTTGAACACGATCGGATCTATATTGTTGGAGATCCGATCAACCTTGTGTGAGTTCAGTAGCTGGATGACCTATTTGAGAAAATTCGAAGGGTTTTTTCAGATTTCACACAAATTTCCTGAAGATAATATGTGTAAGTAAGTGACATATTGTAGAATTCAATGGGTAATCTGATTATCAATGAAAAAACTGGGTAGGTACCTATTAAAGAACGAAAGTTGGTATCATCTCCGGTGAAACAGGTAGTCGAACGAATTTGAAATTATTTCCAAGAATTCATCTCTCCTATATAACAAAGCTTAACTGTAAAATTTCAAGTGTTTATCTCGAGTTTTTCTTTGAAATGTTCTAACGAACGGTCTTCGTGGATCACCCTGTATTCATGTAAAATTCACATGTGTTCAATTTAAATAAAAAATTGTGTATCACATAGGTATAATCATTTACTTTATAGTCCGAAAATTATAAATGCAAAATAATTTTTTTTCATTTTGAATGGTAAATTCTAATCATCATAATTATGATTTCGTAATGAATGTACATGCGTCAGTAGTCGCATATGTTAACAATTTAATGGTTTTTTCAAGGTATCGCATCAGCTAGCTCAGTAGCTGGCTTCTATTGAAAAATAGGTATTGTTCAAATATCGTAAACTTAAATCCTCTTAGAAATATTGGTACAACGGTACAACGATAAGGGATATTGCAAAATCTGCAATCAAATAATCTCGATAGTTCCATACAATTTGGATTTGATCGAAAAACTAGGTATATGAAATTGAAATTCATCATCGCCTTTGAATGACGATTATTCATTTTTTAATTAACTAAAATTCAATATAACTTATATAAGTATGGAATAACAGTAGCACCATATAATAAAAATCAATTTCTCGGAATAGTTAGAACTTTCAAAATATAAACATAAATAAATTCAGTTTGATAAATTTCAGGTTTCAGACATAATAATTTTTATTCGTAGCATTTGAATAATAACATGAGGTTGTTAATGCCAAGCACGAAGCAGAGTGGCGCAGTGGAAGCGTGCTGGGCCCATAACCCAGAGGTCCGTGGATCGAAACCACGCTCTGCTACAATATTTTTTCTTATGAAATAACTTGAGATAAGTGAATTGATAGTTTTATTCATTATTTGTCTTCTCAATATTTATTAGGCCATATTTTATAAAATGATTCTTTCCCAAATAGTGTCTTTGGGCCTGATAAGAATTATGGAATTGGATTAATTTATTCAAAATAATTCAGCTGGATACTTTATAAACACCGAAATAAATATTGTCTGAATATATATTTCAATGAGTACGTTGAAAAGAACAAGTTCTTGAAACATGTAGAGGTAGAGAACTTGAGCAGGTAGTGAGTGTGCCATCCACCATTTCTAGTTCCAATCAAAATAAAATGAACTCTATGTTTAGGCAGCCAGGCATACCCATATTTGTATTACTTATAGCCAAGTATATTACATATTTTCATATTTATGACAAATAAGGATAAGGATAATCCATAATATATTTATATTCATCATTTATAACTAAGTACTCACAAACTGGCCCCATGGGTAAATGGGAAAATCCTTAAATGTAGCTTAGTCCTTAGTCTATCAACCGTACAACGAACAATCTAGCACTCGGGACGAGAATGAACTTAGTGTCTCCCTCAAATGTTTTGATTAAAAATAGGGAATCACGTTATCAGTGGCCAAAAGAAAAAAATATATATTTGGTGACTGAATGAATTTGAAGTCCACACTTTATTGGACCTAAATATTCACACAAAATGAATTTATGTAAACAAAATGGATAAATATGCTATTGTTTGGGCCTTCACTTAAGGGAGATTATTTTTTAATTAATAGTGACTAAATTTTTGAATCTCCATAAACTTTGTTCAAGAACGACAATTATTTCGCCACACTGTGAATTCTGCGGGTTATACATTTCAAATAATAATAATAATAATAATAATATAACTTTATTTACCCAACAGGAATAATCCCAATTATAGGGTAACATATATAGGTACATTCTCAAGCTATGCTAAAAATAAAAATACCAAAAATAATATCAGTTTTCTTAAATAATATACAACAATATCAGAGACTAACAGAACATGTTCATTCTGAGTGCATTCGCACTCCTACACATACGATACACTGGTGCACGCACCAACAAGTTTGTACGAGGTGTTGGCAGACGAAAAACAGGAGCAGACCTAGAGACCATCCTTGGAATTGTAATGTCCATTCGCGACAACAAATAGGGCGAGTCGAGGTGACCCATCAGTAGCCTCCGGGCGAATTTAGCACATTGGTTTTCATGTCTTTCGGCCAACGATGATATTCGCATATCACTCATAATTGAGGAAAGATTAGCTCCACGTTCAGGGTATATACCCGTTTGCCGAAATGAGACGTACTTAAAAAACCTCCTATGGATTCGCTCGAGCACACTTAGATGACAATCGTATATTGGAAACCAGATGAGGCTACCATACTCCAATTTGCTGATAACGAGTGTGAAGTAAAGATTTCTCAATACCTCCAGATCGCCGAACTCCCTAGAGCACCTGAAGACAAAGCCCAGCATTTTACAAGCGGAGGCACTGAGCTCTTCAATATGCGGTATGAAACTCAATTCAGCGTCGAACAAAATGCCGAGATCACGTATTTGATCCACACGGGTAAGGGAACGGTCACCAATGAAGTAATTGCCAACAAAAGGTTGCACTCTTCTCGTGAAAGTCATCTGAAAGCACTTTTCCAAGTTCAACGTTAGTCCATTCCTCAAACACCAATCCCAGACGAATTGCAAACTAGACTGAAGCAGCTCCAAATCTTCCACACAACGTATCCTCCAGAACAGCTTCAAATCATCAGCATACGCCAAGGCCATGCACCCCAGGAAATTCAACAGATCGTTTATAAACACCACGAACAGTAATGGACCAAGATTAGATCCCTGCGGAACTCCAGATTCCAAAACATATTCAAATGACTCAAAACCATTATAAAACACATAATTGACTCTATCACTCAAGTAAGAACCAATTAACTTCAAGTATGCAGGGCTGAAGCCGAACGAAGAAAGTTTGCGCAACAGAATCACATGATCAACTGTATCGAACGCTCTTGAAAAATCAGTGTATATCACATCGACCTGACCACCATCATCCAGAGACTCCGTAATAAATTGTGATAAAGTAGCCAAGTTGGTGATTGTCGACCTACCCCGCACAAATCCATGCTGACCTGTAGACAAGTGGGGGCGAACACCGTGAGATATACTTCTATACAGTACTTCTTCGTAGACTTTTGCGAAATTTGAGAGTATGGAGATGGGTCTATAGTTTTTGATTTCAGACTTATTACCTTTCTTGAAGACAGGGACAACCCGAGCTCTTTTCCACAAACTTGGAAATGTAGAGGTCTGTAAGCTTCTCATTATTATGAGATGAATAGGCTTTGCAAGAGCGGAACTGTACTCTCTAACAAAATAGGCAGGGAGTTGGTCATCTCCAGCTGTGATCTTATCAGGAAATTTTTCCATGCTAGATTTAATCTCCTCTACGGTGATCATAGGCACGACATAGGGTGAGGACTGAACGAAGCTTAGTAGATTATCATCAGATAAAGATACATTCATTCTTTCCACACCAGAAAACTGCACAGCAAACGAATCAACTATGGCCTTGGGATCTTTATAAGTATTACTTTCATCCTGCATCACTCCAGGAATTCGAGTCACGCCTCTCTTCCGATTTATAAACCGCCAAAATGATGCCGGGTCCGATCTGATCTCATCCTGTACGCCATTCAAATAATCTTCGTACTCTGAAGAAACTTGGGACTTCACCAATGCTCTCAAACGCTTGAAATCTTCATAGTATTTGCTGCTCCCAGTCAGACGCCACTTAGTACGATAGAAATTCTTCAAACAGATATTTCGTATAGCACCCGCACTGAACCACACCGGATATCTTCTCTTCATCGAATCAGCCCTCCTAACTGGAACATGTTCACCAATGATACAAAATAGTTTTTCATAAAAGTACTCCAAGGCATAATTAACATCAGTGAATGTTTCCAAAACACTCCAATCATAAGAGCAGATAGAAGAATTCAATTCAGAAAAGTTAGCCTTCCTAAAATCAAAAGAGGACGCTCTGGCAACGCTAGGAAAATTCACCTGATGTAAATGCGAAGACTGCCGCAGATCAATGCTCAAAGCAGGGTGATAAGGATCCTCCATAACAAACGGCACCTCACAATGGGACACCATCACATCGAGAGCACCACCCACCAACACCAGATCCAACAGTCGTTCATCCTGGTTCAGCACAGTATTGAGCTGCCGCATCCCTATCAAATCGCAGAAGTTTCTGAGCAACGTGGACTTCGAACAAGAAGAAGCACTAACAAATCCTGGAACGTTGAAATCTCCAACTACCAGAACCACCTCACCAAGAAGTTTAATCTCCAGAGCAGACGTAAAGGCCTCAAGCTGGGAGAGCGTTATGTCAGGAGGCAAATACACAATACAAATTATAAATCTAATGGGTACAGTACATCGACATAAAATAATATCAACTAACGGAACAAGATTTCTTATATATTCAACGTCTATAATCTCATACTTTATATCATCAGAGAACGCAACAAGCACACCACCACCTCTAGATCTGTCAACTACATCAAACTGTCTGTTCAAATGGTTCAATATGAGGAGAACTCACAGAAGATCTCGAAAGTAGATAAAAAAATTGGTTCAAGCCCTTTGGACAGGAGCTATTGGGCGCATGTTCATCTTCCTTGTGGCCCGTACTGACCAGTAAAGAAAAAAAGCAGTATCATGTTGAATACCTTAATATTATTCTGGAACACAAATTTTCCATTACAATAATCTTCATCTAGCTTCTATTTAGTATCAATTCCTGTAGAACGTGATCATAATAAGTGTTTTCCATATAATAAAATGTGTTTGAACTTGGTATGTAGGAAATCTGACATCAATTATTGGAATTAATTGATTTGACAAACAGCCGTCAAATGAGGTAAATAGATTTTTGTGACGATTTTCTGTGACCATAGAACGTCAAAACACGCTGGAATGTGAATTTTAAGCAATATCTTCTGGAATTGAGATCGTATCGAACTGAAATTTTGCACACTCGTGTAGAATGCTTGATTTAACGTCGGTACAAATTTTTTTATTAAAAAATTTTCCAACTGCCCGATCCCAACAATACTTAGATAATATTATATCCATAAATTAAGCATTTCATTATTGCATTTCTTGAAATAGGTACCTTTTCAAGTCGATCAACATCGTCCTTCTTTCGACGTCTAAACTATGACTTGATTCTTTATGTTTATGTCTTTGAATTTGTTTTCGGTGGAATTCAAAGAGTTCATAGAATAATCGATGAAAATACTGAGAGAGACCCAGGAAATTTGACACATTTTGTCTTATATCTCCAGAAATTGAAATCGTATAGAGCCAAAATTTTGCACAATGTTGGAAAATACTACAATTGATTAGTACAAGTTTTTGTTGCAATCTGATGAATAGTTCACGAAAAAAAAATTTTTTTTTCGAAAAAATTAAAAGAAATATTTTTTTAAAAATTACCAACATTTCGATCATAACAGAATTTTGCCAAAAGTTGCGCGTTTATATCCTCGAACTGACTACCAACTTTCGATTCAACATCTTCTTTAGTTCCTGAAATATCAGGGAAATAACCTCAAAATTTTAAATGTCTATAACTCCTAAACCGTCCGGCCGATTTTGCCCGTTAACGAACTTAACCGTCGCATTTTGATCAGAAACCTACCCTGAAAGTTTGAAGTCGATAGGACCTTCGGTGCTCCTGTTATCGTGCCTACGGCCGGCCGGCCGGCCGGCCGGCCATACGGCACCCAAAAATCCGACACCGGATTCGTGATCAGGGAGTCCGAATTAGTCTATTAGCCAATTTTCAGCTCGAAATTCGAAAATTACAGACATTTGGACGAAATGATAGGACGATGTTCCCCTAGAACATGCGCCCAAAAATTGGTTCAAGCACTGACGTGAAGTCAGGAGCATTTGCGCGTATGTTCTATGGTCCATTCTCCTGTATTGGACACTCTTAATCGAATTTACCATGGTGAATTCTATTGTCCATCCTCCTGTATTGGACACTCTTAAGTGTTCAATGCAGGAGAACAGACAATATAATTCACCATGGTAAATTCGATTAAGAGTGTCCAATACAGGAGAATGGACAATAAAACATACGCGCAAAAGCTCATGACTTGACGTCAGTGCTTGAACGAATTTTTTTTTCGTAATTTATTAAACATTTTCTAGGGGTACGGTTCTCACAAAATTTTACACACGCCTTTATGTCGATATTCTAAAACTAGTTACCAAGCTTCAATTCGATCGAGTCTATATTTTTTGAGTTATCGAGGAAATAATATTTCTGGTGGGTATAACTCCGAAACCGATGGACCGATAGATCCCAAACACGGACTTAACTCTCCAATTGGGTTGTGAAACTTACCCTGATAATCGATGACCACCAGGTTGATTAGCAATTTCATCTCCAATTTCAACAAACAAGCAACGAACTTCTACCAGGTGATTATTCAGAACTTCAGATGTTCGAAGACCGCTATAGGACACTAATGTAGGGCTATCATCTCCCATAGAAACATGCTTCACTATCTATTATGAATCAACCCGAAAATTTATATATTTTGATGTGTCATCATGACATTCATGATTTTGAAGTTTCCCGCAAAATTTCTGTAATGCGATGTCGGACTACTGCTTCCTGATATATTATAAACTAGGCTAATGACCATAGCAAAAAAAATTATAAACTTGTCCCTATCTCTTTTCGTTAAAGAGTTGTCGAGGCAACGGTCACTCATCCAGCTACTGAATTCACACAAGGCTGCTCGGATCTCCAACAATATAGATCTGGTCGTGTTCAAACTTGGAAGTTTGTAGTAGAGTTAGGTTTTGAAGGCCCTCGCAAAATTTCAACCATGTCGGATGAATAGTTTCTGATCTATAGAATGTTTTTCAACGGTTTTCAAAGATTTTTTGAAAATTTTCTAGTGATACGATCCTCACGAAATTTCGCGATAATTTTTTTGCTGGCATTTTACAACTCATAACTATGTTTGAATTGGATCGATTTAGTATTTTTTGAGTTATTGAGGAAATAACAACAAAATTTCAGATGAGTGTAACTCCGAAACCATTTGGCCGATTATGCTCACAAACAAGCTCAAATATCAAATTCAGATGCGCAACTTAACCTGAAAATTTCAAATTGCTATCTCTTTCCGTTCTCAGGTTATCGTGAGATAAAAAATATTTTTTAATAATTTTTTTTAAATTTCTAGTTATACGATTCTCACGAAATTTCATAAAAGTACTTCGGTTTATATTCTACAACTATTCACCAAGTTTCAATTCAATCGGATTAATATTGGTTGACAACAAAATTATTACTCGGAAACCGTTGGACCGATTATGCCCATTAATGAACATGTTCGTCGTATTGGTATGCGCCACTTATCCTGAAATTTTCAAGTCGCAAGCTCTTTCCGTTCTCAAGTTATCATGGGAAAGGCCGGCCGGCCGGACAGAATCAAATTTGACCCTGAATTCTTCATCGGGGAGTCAAACCCAATCGTTTGAGACCATTTTCGGCAAAAAATTCGAAAATTACAGACATTTGAGCAAAATGATAACGCGATGTTCCCCAAAACATACGCGCAATGAGTACCATTATTCATTAATAATGAACAACAAATTTACCTCAATTTGCCTACTGTTTCCTCTAAAATTTGGTGTACAGGAAATGTGTGAATAAGGCAGCTCATCTCGAAACTGAAGAAATATGAAACCCAGTTCAACAAATTGGATACCTACTGAGTCAACCTCAATACCTGGTATAGGCCCGTATCAACTGCATACCAGGCGTCGTGACATACCTGTAATCAAATGATTCTTCAATGGCCATTTAGGTATCCAACATACTGTCTAGCGAAATGGAGATGGAAATGGCATGCTCATTATTTTCAAGTTAGGCTCACTTCACATCAACACGACACGGTTTTATGTACGGCAACGACACAAACGCTCGAGCTTTCCCACAGGCTCGCTTCACAGTCGTGTAAACGACACCGACATCCGATTCTTGGGTGAAGGCTTGATAGCTTTCACAGCTATCTGGCCTAGTCGTGGTCGTGTGGACGACACACGGCTGCCTTGCACGGCTCGAGGGGACTGCCAGACTCCCTCAAGTCGTTCACGGTAGCCGTGTGTCGTTCATACGAACATGACTTGGCCGGATAGCTGTGAAAGCTATCATTCAAGCCTTCACCTAAGAATCGGATGCCGGTGTCGTTTACACAAAGCTCGAGCGTTTGTGTCATTGCCGTACATAAAACCGTGTCGCGTTGATGTGAAGCGAGCCTTATATTGGTCCTTCAATGGCCTGGCCTGGTAAGCTTATGAAGCAACTCCGTTAAAGTAGGGGAGCAAATCCCATAACATTCCACAGCCTCCACCAAAATTTACATTGGGAATGATATGGCAGTTTGCAATCCTTTCTCCTCGCATTTGCCAGGCATGTTCAGGTCCATCTGAAGCATTTTGGCTAACTTTAGTTTCATCAGAGAACGGAACTTTGTTTCTACTCATTGATGGCCCGATTCTGATGTAGTCTGGCAAAATCAAATCTATGAACATTTTGTTCTCCGATGAGAAGACTTTCTGTCCGTTCTTCTGGTGCTCAAGTTGGATTCATGTTCAGGCCTTCGAAAATATAGTTTTGTGGACGCTTCCGTACCTTACCTAACTCTGGTTTAATCAGATAACGGAACATGTTGCTACTCATTGATGGCTCATTCTGTTTAATTCTGACAAAATTCAATCTTTTAACAAGTTCACCGATGAGAAAAGTTTTCTGGCCAGTCTTCTGTTGCTCAAATTGTATCCATGTAGACGACTTCGAGGAGATATAGTTTTATGGACCTTTCCTAACCTAACCTTACTTAATTTTCATCAGAGAACATGTTTCTAATCATTTATGGACTAATTTTGATGTATTCTGACGAAATTCCGTCTATGAAGTTTTTGTCCTCTGTTAAGAAATGATGTTACCGTCTTTTGTTGCTAAATTTTGCTTGGTTGAGACCTCCTTCGGGACGATAGCGATTTGTGTTCCCAGGGTTGCGTTCGAATATAAAATACACCGAGTAGAGTTGGGATTTTGAAGGTTTGATGAATTTACTCTGAAGTTGACCACTCTTGATGTAATATTCGGTTCCGGTTTTCATTTGGAGTACAAGTGACAGAAGGTGCCAATATCGGAATAGGTTTTGTTGGTATTAAGAATGAACCTATTTTTATTATTATTATTTTCTTCACCTATACGCAACTCATATTAGAAGAACACGAAAAATTGGTGAGCAGCAATGATCTAATAATTAATATTACTGTGAGCAGTATTAAAACTATTAAATTGCCCTTTCATAAAACAGTGAGACAGAAATAAGCGATTTTCCGTCCCTTGAGATGTCATTTTTGTGGAGTTAAATATACCCAGCTATATTCTAGAATGAGGAGAATTAGTAAATAATACTCTACGGAGTTAATATTCGAACGCAACCCTGGCGGGCAAATGTTTTTGGCTGGTCTTCAGTCATTCAATGTTGATGCCTGTAAATATCTTCGAGGACGAAATAACTGTATTTCGAGCATCTGCTTATTAGTATTTTAGCTGATTGCTGCCCTCATTTTACCCAAATATTTGACATTTTCGAATTTTGAGTGCTACCAAATTTCTTTTCGACAAAACGCTGTCTCAGAAATGATCAGCAATTTGATTATTGCAACGTTTTTTTAATGCAGCCTCAGAACTTTGAAATCTGGTGTCCATACATGAATTTGTCCCATTTGTAATAAGTTCAACAAAAGTTGACATATCCGTTGCTTTGTTAGAAAATAACGAGAACCCACCTGCTCAAAGCATTTGTTAGAAGACAACCATACCTGTGATTTCACAGAATTAATTCTTAAAAGCTCTAGAAATCAATCAATACAAATCATCCATGTCATCATTCACCTAAGCTGAATTTGTATAGTAAGTTCTCAGTACTTCCGCACATACCCACACTTTTTGTGTAACTGCTCATGATATGCATATTTATACATATGATAGCATATTTATACATACCTGGCTGTTATTAGTTCTTGATGATGACTTTTTGCGCGTATGTTCTGGGAAACATCGCGTTATCATTTTGCCCAAATGTCTGTAATTTTCGAATTTTTCGCCAAAAATAGTCTCAAACGATTGGATTCGACTCCCTGATCAAGAATTCGAGGTCAAATTTCATTCTGTCCGGCCGGTCGGCCGTCTGTTGCCACGATAACGACTTGAAATTTTCAGGGTAGGTGGAGCATCCCAATACGACGGATAAGTTCGTTAATGGACATAATCGGTACAACGGTTTCCGAGTAAATAATTTTGTTTTCAACCAATACAAGTCCGATCGAATTGAAACTTGGTGAGTAGTTTTAGAATGCAAAACTAAATTCGCGTGTGAAATTTTGTGAGATTTGTATCACTAGAAACTTAAAAAAAATATATCAAAAATTATTATTTATGTCACCATAACCTGAGAACGGAAAGTGATAGCTACTTGAAATTTTCGGGTAAGGTTGTGCATCTGAATGGGACATTTGAGTTTGTTTATAGGTAGAATCAGCCTAACGGTTTTGGAGTTATGTCCATCTTAAATTTGGTTGTTATTTCCTCAATAACTCGAAAACTATAATATCGATCCAATTCAAACGCGGTTTTCAGTTGTAGGATGCCAACGCGAAAATTCTTGCGAAATTTCGTGAAGATCGTATAACTCGAAAATTTTTAAAAAATCATAGAAAATTATTGAAAAAAATTCCATATATCAGAGACTATTCGTCCAACATCGTTGAAATTTTGCGAGAGCCTTCAAAACCTAACTCTACTGCCAAGTTCCAAGTTTGAACACGATCGGATCTATATTGTTGGAGATCCGAGCAGCCTTGTGTGAGTTCAGTAGCCGGATGGGTGACCGTTGCCACGATAACTTTCAAACGAAAGGAGATAGGAACTTGCAATTTTCAGGGTAGGTTGCACATCCCAATGGATGAGATAAGTTCGTGTAAAATTTTGTGAGAACCTTACCCCTAGAAAATGTTTCAAAATTACGAAAAAAAAAATTGGTTCACGCTCTGACGTGAAGTTAGGAGCTTTTGCTCGTATGTTCTATCGTCTATTCTCCTGTATTCCTGTATTCTCTATTTTACCATGGTAAATTCGATTAAGAGTGTCCACTACAGGAGAACGGACAATAGAATTCACTATGGTAAATTCTATTAAGACTGCCCAATACAGGAGAATGGATAACAGAACACACGCGCAAAAGCTCCTGACTTCACGTCAGTGCTTGAACCAATTTTTATATCAACAAGTTAAGAGCGTTCCTGCTAATCGGGTCCTTCATGAATGGCTTCGTATAATAAATATACTTGTGCATATATTTCACAAATCAAATAGACCCCAGAGGGTTCATTGATCTGCCGAGAAAGCAAGAGCAGACGCGTTTCTGGCTTCTTGGCCTTCATCAGTACCCTGTAGCTTTCCCGACAAATTCAACTAAACTGACCCGGGTTAAGCCTTTCAGAGACGGCTCGGTCGATCATTATAATCGCCCACGCCACCTATGAAACAAAACACGGAAATCAGCCTCTCCCCACCAGTGAATATTTGAAGCGTGAAATCATATGCCACCATTCACTCGATATTAAATGAAGGACCCGATTAGCAGGAACGCTCTTAACTTGTTGATTTTTAACAACGGTATCGCCATTTTTCATTATTATTTTTGAAAACGCTAAACAGCGTTCATGTCATTGAGAAGATACTGTCTGAGCTCTGTGGGACTCGTTCTTGATTTAATATCGAGTGAATGGTGGCATATGATTTCACGCTTCAAATATTCACTGGTGGGGAGAGGCTGATTTCCGTGTTTTGTTTCATAGGTGGCGTGGGCGATTATAATGATCGACCGAGCCGTCTCTGAAAGGCTTAACCCGGGTCAGTTTAGTTGAATTTGTCGGGAAAGCTACAGGGTACTGATGAAGGCCAAGAAGCCAGAAACGCGTCTGCTCTTGCTTTCTCGGCAGATCAATGAACCCTCTGGGGTCTATTTGATTTGTGAAATATATGCACAAGTATATTTATTATACGAAGCCATTCATGAAGGACCCGATTAGCAGGAACGCTCTTAACTTGTTGATTTTTAACAACGGTATCGCCATTTTTCATTATCAATTTTTATATTATCGATATAATCCTGACGCCAAACCTGCGCATTTATAATTTTTGCATTGGGCTTCTATGGGTTAGAGTTTGTTCAAGAAATGACATATTCTTCTGAAAATTTCTTAAATATCACTGATGTGAAGTCAGAAGCTCTTATGCGCATTGTCTACTCCCCCCTTTCGCACACTGTTAATAGAATTTAACATCGATATAGACCGTTTTTTCAGCTTTTATAAGATATGAATATACTTCGTACCATTTTAATGACTTGAGTAATGAGATAATCGCCTAAGATCACAGAATTTTTAATTCTGACTATGTATTCTATCGGAATTGAATTTCATTAACTATCTGATAATATACAATAAAACTCACGTCTTAAGTAATTTGATTGAAATATCTACTTAAATTCAGTAGGTATGCTATTCTTCAAAGATATTATTTCGATAGAAATGGAAAAATTAACGAAAAAAAACAATTTCGGCTACAGGAACTGATCCCGTAGTTCCATTACTTACTTTCGATTCATTTTCACAATCTTCTAATTTCAAGATACGATATTCTCGAAACTCCGCGAAAATTGGCGCTTCTGCATTCTACAAGTATTTTTGGGATTCGTATATTTTGAGTTATAGAGAAAGTAACAACAAAATCTCTGATAGGTATAATTCCAAAACCGTTTGTCCGATTATACATACCCATTACTTACATTACACAACTTAACCGTCGTATTCGGATGCGCAACCTACCCCGAAATGCTCAAGTTTATTCCGTTCGGAAGTTATCATGCCAACGGATGGCCAGCCATACAGAATCGATGTTGTCCTCGAAATCATTCTTTTGAGAACATTTTCGGCCAAAAATTCGAAACTTAGAGACATTTGGGCAAAATTAAAGCACGCTGTTCCCTAGAACTTGCACGCAAAAACACCATGAATTCAAATTAAATCAAAATGAAAGAGCGAGTTCTAAAATTCTCTTGGGATCGTTAAATCAAATTATTTCCGGGGTGAAAAAAACAAAAATCATCTCAATGGTTCCGAATAATCCTGTATTTCAAATCTGAGATTGACACTCAAGTTGAACCATATTCAAATCAAAATGATTATTGATTTTCCATTTATTTTCCTCCATCCAAATCTTAAATCTAGTCTTGTATCTTATCTCTATATAGTACATAAGGCGAAATTGGAAGATTGTTTTGTGTCTTGAGCAAATTCGTTTGTTCTGTTTTACTCTTGATGATCTGCTCTAGCCGACTGATTTCTTTCTCGTATTCCTCTTTCATCTGTTCGATGGTCTGTTCTTGCTCTTGAATCCTTCCTTCAACCGTATTCAGCTCTTGCCAAGCTCCACGTTGAACCTCCTAGAAGCAAATGGAAGTGTTTATTGAATAGCAAGTAACTGAACATGAAACATGATGATAGTTCAATGAAATAAAAGTGTTTAATTTCTATCTCAACAAATCTAATGGAAGGTCTGGTAACAGAATGCCATTGGAAGTGCTTGGACCATGAACTCACAACGGATGGACACATTTTTTTGCGCGTATGTTCTGGGGAACATCGCGTTATAGTTTTGCCCAAATGTCTGTAACTTTCGAATTTTTTGAAAAAAATGGTCTCAAACGATTAAGTTCGACTCCCCAATGAAGAATTCGAGGTCAAATTTGATTCTGTCCGTCCGGCCGTCCGGCAGTCCGGCCGGCCGTTGCCACGATAACTTGAGAACGAAAAGAGCTAGCGACTTGAAATTTTCAGGGTAGGTGGCGCATCCCAATACGACGGACAAGTTCGTTAATGGGCATAATCGGCCCAGTGGTTTCCGAGTAATAATTTTGTTTTCAACCAATATAAATCCGATCGAATTGAAACTTGGTGGGTGGTTGTAGAATATGAACCTAAGCACGTTTGTGAAATTTTGTGCGAATCGTGTGGCTAGAAAATTTTAAAAAAATTATTAAAAAATATGTTTGACGTCATGATAACTCGAGAACGGAATGAGATAGCGGCTTGAAGTTTTCAGGTTAGGATGTGCACCAGAACGCGACATTTCAGTTCGTTTATGAGCATAATCGGCCAAACAGTTTTGGAGTTATAGCCATCTGAAATTTTCTGAAATTTGGTGGTATTTTGTTCCTCATTAACTCGAAAACTAATGAACCGATTGAATTCAAACATGGTCATTAGTTGTAGAATGGCAACGCGGAAATGTTGCAAAATTTTGTGAGGATAGCATTCGTAGAAAATTTATAATAAATCATTGAAAATAAAAAAAAAAAATTCTATATATCAGTAACTAATAGTTTGAAATTGCTGAAATTTTGCAAGAGCCTTCATAACCTAACTCTTCTACCAAGTTTCAAGTTTTAATACGATCGGTTGAATATTGTTGGAGATTCGAGCATTCTTGTGTGAATTCAGTAGATGGGTGACCGTTGCCTCGATAACTTTCGAACGAAAGGAGATAGCGACTTGCAATTTTCAGGGTAGGTTACGTATCCAAAAGGGAGAGTTGGGTTCGTTTTTGGGCATAATCGGTCAAACGGTTTCCGAGTTATACCCACCTGGAGTATTATTTCCTTGATAACTCAAAAAATAAATATTCGATCGAATTGAAGCTTGCTAAGTAATAGTAGAAAATCAACATAAAGACGTGTTTGAAATTTTGTAAGAACCGTACCCCTAGAAAATTTGAAAAAAATGACGAAAAAAAAATAATTTAAGAACCGTACCCCTAGAAAATTTCAAAAAAATCACGAAAAAAAAATTGGTTCAAGCACTGACGTGAAGTCAGAAGCTTTTGCGCGTATGTTCTATTGTCCATTCTTCTGTATTGGACACCCTTAATCGAATTTACCATGGTAAATTATGTTGTCCATTCTCCTGTATTGGACACTTAATTCGAATTTACCATGGTAAATTCTGGTTCGATACAGAAGAATGGACAATAGAACATACGCGCAAAAGCTTCTGACAACACGTCAGTGCTTGTTATTTCTTGAAGCTGTCCATATACTGGAGTTCATCAGAGAACTCGTATTATAATTTTTTTTAAAATTTCTAGTGATACAATCCTTACAACAAATCACTACGTCTTTTGGGTCGGTATTCTACAATTAGTAACCAAGTTTCAATTCAATCAGATCTGTATTGTTTAAAAACAAAATTAGGTACTCGAAAACCGTTGGACCGATTATGACCGTTAACGAACTTAACAAAGTTATCATCGTGGCAACGGCCGGCCGGAAATAACCAAATTTGACCTCGAATTCTTCATCAGTGAAACCATTTTCGGCAAAACATTCGAAAATTATGTAAATTTTGTCCCCAGAACATGCACGCAAAAATGATCCTAGTGCTATTATTCTGATGAAGCTTTACCTTGAGCTGAGATTTCAAGTTGTCCATTTTGGAAGCCATGTCCGCACCAATCTTTGTGACAACCCTGGTTTCTTGTTGTTTATGATTGAGAGTCTTGAGGAGAGTTTCTTGTTCTGTTACCAAATCTCTGGCAAAACTCATGGCTTTGTGCAACTGCTTCTTGCATGTGGTCTTGGAAGCCTGCGTTTCATTCAAGGCTTGCTCTAGCTCAAGGTACTTGTTCTCGCCCTTCCTGGAAGTAAAACATACGGTACAGATACCGAAAAGTTGCAACCAAAGACCCAAAAAGATTTATATCCTACTGAATGATTTATAAAATTATAGAACACTCAAAAAATAATTATAACTATTTGGAAAAGCACTGTAGTCAAGAGCTTTGGTTAAAGACTATTTTAAAAATTCGAAAATTAGAGACATTTGGGCAAATTGATAAGCACTTTGTTCTCGAACAAGAGTGCCAAAAAAGGAAATGTTTAGTAAGATATTGTCTACAGATTCTCTACTTCGAATAATCAACCTTTATCAAGCCATCTATACAGGTGACCTACAGAGAAACATAAATCAGTTTTCACCGAGACAACCATTGAATGAACTGACTGGATCAGCAATCAATTTACAATATGTAAATAATCGTTCTTTCGTCATAAATATTACGAACAAATAATTTGATATTTCTTCTTTTTTGCGCGTATGTTCTGGGGAACATACGCGTTATAGTTTTGCCCAAATGTGAAATTTAATTCTGTGGTGCCGTCCGGCCGGCCGTCCGGCCGTCCGTTGCCACGATAACTTGAGAACGGAAAGAGCTAGCGACTTGAAATTTTCAGGGTAGGTGGCGCATCCCAATACGACGGACAAGTTCGTTAATGGGTATAATCGGCCCAATGGTTTCCGAGTAATAATTTTGTTTTCAACCAAAATAAATCCGATCGAATTTTAAACTTGGTGAATAGTTGTAGAATATAGACCTAAGCACGTTTATGAAATTTTGTGAGAATCGTATCGCTAGAAAATTATTAAAAAATTATTAAAAAATATTTTTGTTGTCACGATAACCTGAGAACGGAAAGAGATAGCGGCTTGAAAATTTCAGGTTAGGTTGTGCATCTGAATGCGACATTTGAGTTTGTTTATGAGCATAATCGTCCAAACGGTTTTAGAGTTATAGCCATCTGAAATTTTCTGAAATTTGGATGTTTTTTGTTCCTCATTAACTCGAAGAATACAAAACCGATTGGATTCAAACATGGTGAATAGTTGTAGAATATAGACCTAAGCACGTTTATGAAATTTTGTGAGCATCGAATCGCTAGAAAATTATTAAGAAATTATTAAAAAATATTTTTGTTGTCACGATAACCTGAGAACGGAAAGAGATAGCGGCTTGAAAATTTCAGGTTAGGTTGTGCATCTGAATGCGACATTTGAGTTTGCTTATGAGCATAATCGTCCAAACGGTTTTAGAGTTATAGCCATCTGAAATTTTCTGAAATTTGGATGTTTTTTGTTCCTCATTAACTCGAAGAATACAAAACCGATTGGATTCAAACATGGTTATTAGTTGTAGAATGCCAACGCGAAAATTTTTGCAGAATTTCGTGAGGATGGTATAACTAGAAAATTCAAAAAAAAATAATTAAAAATAATTGAAAAAAATTCTATATATCATAAACTATTCGTCCGGCATGGCTGATATTTTGGGAGAGCCTGCAGAACCTAACTCTACTGCAGAATTCCAAGTTTGAACACGATCGGATCTATATTGTTGAAGAACCGAGCAGCCTTTTGTGAGTTCGGTAGGTGGATGCGAATCGTCGTATGATATGTTGTCTATGGTCGTATTTTTGCGAGAACCTCCAAAAATAAAATATGAATGTCATGATGACATATTATTATACATATATATTCATGGTAAAATCGTGTTATTTCATCACAAATCTATAGGAGATTAGATGATAGCCCTACATTAGTGGTCAGACCTGGTTTTGAAAGAGATCCTCCTTAGGAGGAGGCAACTAAATATTGAAGGGATTTCTATGAACAAGAGTGAATATCTTTGAGGAATAGAGAGGCGATTCTTCTTCAAGAGATCCATGTGCCTTCAGAGGAGTATATTTGCGAGAGGGGACCTTTGAATTTTGCAGAAGGCTTCTGATCTTGTAAGGTGAGAGGCTCATTTGTGGATATTAAATCTCGTGATGGGTAGAAAGGAATTCTAGGCCAGTTTTTCTATCACTAATGAGAATATATCTTTATGTAATAACGGGTGATTTTTTGAGAGCTTTTGGATTTGATTTGATAAAAATTGGTTCAAGCACTGACGTGAAGTCAGAAGCTTTTGCGCGTATGTTCTATTGTCCATTCTTCTGTATTGGACACTTAATCGAATTTACCATGGTAAATTCGATTAAGGGTGTCCAATACAGAAGAATGGACAATAGAACATACGCGCAAAAGCTTCTGACTTCACGTCAGTGCTTGAACCAATTTTTTCCAGTTATTGTTTATCTTTTAGTAGTTGTTTCATTCCGAATTAATTAAAAGTTTCAGAATAAATTATTATATTTCAATTTAGTTTCTTCTTGTTATTATAAAACGCTCGAAGGAAAAACATTGTTCCTAACACGTGCGCAAAGTGACTTTTCCTCACGCAAAAATTTATCTTTATCTAACTCTAAATGCGTGCGGAAAAGTATCACTATTTTGATATTATGTCGATTTTCGAAGCATAGGTATTGAAAAATCAAAATGCGATATTTTTCTCGACATTTCCTGTGCAATCGAAATATATTTAGTTCATTAATCGCTTTTATGTTGCTTAACCTTATATGTTTTTCCAATTGTTTAATTTTGTCCTCCTTCTCCAGCTTCTCTCGTTGAACCACCAACACTTTCTCTTCGACCTCATCCATCTCCTTCATATGTTGCCCGAGCTCAACTTTGAGTTTTTCCTTCTCCTTTTCATACTGCGTCTTCAGCTCTTCATACCACCTGAAACATATTCTATCATCGTATCGAAGATTTTGTTAAGATAATGTTCATCTAACTTTTTACACTCGTTGACACTTGCTGTGTGTACCGAGATAGGAATATAATTCTTCTTCTCGTTCTTAAACTCTTCCTGACTTTGGACCAGTACTTTATTTCTTTCGTTCAAAGTCGTCAAGTCGCTTCGGCACTTGAAGTATTGATCATGAAGGACGTTGTAGTCCCTTTTCATTTGTTCAACTGAAACAAAATTAAAAAAAATTGGTTCAAGCACTGACGTGAAGTCAGAAGCTTTTGCGCGTATGTTCTATTGTCCATTCTTCTGTATTGGACACCCATAATCGAATTTACCATGGTTAATTATGTCGTCCATTCTCCTGTATTGGACACTCTTAATTCAAATTTACCATGGTAAATTCGAATTAAGTGTCCAATACAGGAGAATGGACGACATAATTAACCATGGTAAATTCGATTAAGGGTGTCCAATACAGAAGAATGGACAATAGAACATACGCGCAAAAGCTTCTGACTTCACGTCAGTGCTTGAACCAATTTTTTTTTCGTGATTTTTTTTTAATTTTCTGGAGGCGCGGTTCTTAAAATTTTTTTTTTCGTCATTTTTTTCAAATTTTCTAGGAGTACGGTTCTTACAGAATTTTAAACACGTCTTTGTGTTGATTTTCTACTACTAGTTACAAAGCTTCAATTCAATCGAATATTTATTTTTTGAGTTATCAAGGAAACAATATTCCAGGTGGATATAACTCGGAAACCTTTAAACCGATTATGCCCAAAAACGAACTCAACTCTCCCTTTCGGCTACACAACCTACCCTGAAAATAGCAAGTCCCTATCTCCTTTGGTTCGAAAGTTATCGAGGCAACGGTCACCCATCTACTGAACTCACACAAGAATGCTCGAATCTCCAACAATATTCAACCGATCGTGTTAAAACTTGAAACTTGGCAGTAGAGTTAGGTAATGAACGCTCTTGCAAAATTTCAGTAATTTCAAACGTATAGTTACTGATATATGGAATTTTTTTTTTTTATTTTCAATGATTTATTAAAAATTTTCTACATATGCTATCCTCACCAAATTTCGCAAACATTTTCGCGTTGGTATTCTACAACTAACAACCATGTTTGAATTCAATCGGTTCAGTATTTTTCGAGTTAATGAGGAACAAAAAACCACCAAATTTCAGAAAATTTCAGATGGCTATAACTCTGAAACCGTTTAGTCGATTATGCTCATAAACAAACTCAAATGTGGCATTCATATGCACAACATAACCTGAAATTTTCAAGCCGCTATCTCTTTCCGTTCTCAGGTTATCGTGAGAAAAAAAATATTTTTTAATAATTTTTTTAAAATTTTCTAGCCATACGATTCGCCCAAAATCTCACAAACGTGCTTAGGTTCATATTCTACAACTACTCACCAAGTTTCAATTCGATCGGATTTATATTGGTTGAAAACAAAATTATTACTCGGAAACCACTGGGCCGATTATGCCCATTAACGAACTTGTCCGTCGTATTGCGATGCGCCACCCACCCTGAAAATTTCAAGTCGCTAGCTCTTTTCGTTCTCAAATTATCGTGGCAACGGACGGCCGGACGGCCGGACGGCCGGCCGGCCGGACGGCCGGACGGACAGAATCAAATTTGACCTCGGATTCTTCATCGGGGAGTCGAACTTAATCGTTTGAGACCAATTTCGTCAAAAAATTCGAAAGTTACAGACATTTGGGCAAAACTATAACGCGATGTTCCCCAGAACATACGCGCAAAAATTATGCAATATTTTTCACGGATTTGTAACACTCTAGAAATCTATTAACATCAGAGATCTGGTATATTGAGAAAACAAAATTGTTTGAATATGCATTCACATGAATATGTATACAATTCCACGGAAAACTCGATGAACGTCACTTTTCGATGCAAATCTATAGTTTTTGCTCGCATGTTCTGGGAAACATCGCGTTATCATTCTACCCAAATATCTGTAATTTCCGTCCGAAAATGGTCTCAAACGATTGAGTTCGATTCCCTGATGAAGTATTCGAGGTAAAATACGATAATGTCCAGCCGTTGCCACGATAACTTGAGAACGGAAAGAGATAGCGACTTGAAATTTTCAGGGTAGGTGGCGCGTCCTAATTCGACGGAAAAGTTCGTTAATGGGCATAATCAGCCCGTTGCGCATAATCGGCTGCATTGTTTTCTACTAATGCAGATCCGATCGAATTGAAACTTGGTGAATATTTGAAGAATATAGACGTAGGTGAAATTTTGTGAGAATCGTGTCACTATAAAAATTTAAAAAAATATTATTCATCTCACGATAACTTGAGAACGGAAAGGGATAGCGACCGGCAATTTTCAGGGTAGGTTGAGCATCCGAATGCAATATTTGAGTTCGTTAATAGGCATAATCGGCCAAACAGTTCTGTTGCTATCCTATCTGAAAAAATATTAAACGAACCCGATCCAATTACGGTATCACTAAAAAATTTGAAAAAAAATCCTATATTTCAGAAACTATTCTTTTGATATCGCTAATCAAAAGCTTACTTTACAGCTCAGTTCGAAATGTGAAGACGATCGGATCTATATTGCTGAAGATCTGAGCAGCATTGAGTGAGTTCAGTAGGTATAATGGCCAAACGGTTTAAGAGTTTTACCAATCTGGAATATTGTTTTCTCGATAACTCAAAAAATATGGATCCGATCGAATTCAAACTTGGTAAGTAGTTGCAGAATACTGACGCAAAGAAGTTTATAAAATTTTTTGAGGATCGTGTTACTAGAAAATTTCCAAAAATTATTAAAGAATATTATTTATCTTACGATTACTTGAGAACGGAAAGACATATAGGGACTTGCAATTTCTAGGGTAGGTTGCGCATCCGAATGCGACATTTGAGTTCATTAATAGCCATAATCGGCCCAATGGTTTTGTAGTTATACACATCTGAATTTCTGTTTGTTATTTCCTCTATAACTGAAAAAATATAAATCCAATCCAATTAAAACTCGGTATTTACTTGTAGAATACCGACGCGCAAATATTCTCTGAATTTCGTGAATATCGTATCCTGATATTACTTAAGAGGTAAATATCATCAGATATTTGAATAATTTCAATTAAAATAGAATACATATCTCAGAATTAAAACTCTTCAGAACATGCGCACTAAAGCACCTGACTTGACGTCAGTACTTCAACTATTTTGTTTAGTGTATCTTTCAAAGTAATGTAATTTATTGGTATTGACCCAAAAATAATATTAATACTAGTAAATAAATTTAGCATCAACCAGCATTGAGACATGAAGTTTTCAGGAGAATCTTCTTTTCTGTTATGCTTAGAAAGTCGATTTTTTCAGATAACTCATTCTATTGTTACCTTTTATGCACGTACAGAATTTCTGCGAATTTTATAGCTATAATTTCCAAGATTTTGGATTTTTTAAAATCATGTATTCTTCGCTTCTAGTATTACGATTCTCATGAAATTCTGCATGAATATTGGAGTATATATTTAACTCCACTCTTTTGTTACTGTTCAGGAGTTGGCTCACCTTTTGTTTCGTAAACCTTGAGGATTTCCTCCACCTTATCATGTTTCAAGGCGCACTTCTTGATCAAGACATCGTTCTGTTCCTTACAGTTTTCCAACTCCTTCTTCAAATCCATCAATTCTTCTTTCAACTTGGTACTACACTGATCGTCTTCATTTAGTCTGTAATGTAGCTTTTCATTCTCAGATAATATCTCTTTCAGTTTCCCGGAAAAACTTGAAAATTCCGTCTCGTATTCGCTAATTATTTCATCTTTTTCGTTGATGCTGTCCTGAAATGCTTCTAGCAATGGTCCTAGAGTGTGAGAGTTGACTTTTCCCCAGGATATAGGCACATGGTGATGGAGAGAATGCGTTGGATCTTGTGGAAAGTCTTTAAGAGCGTTTTGATCACCAATTGCTTGTTCTGTGGAGAAAAAGATATTGCTATTTTTATCAATAGTATCCTTGACGTTGTTTGTCCTAAGTTTTTCTTGGTACCTTTCCAGTTGGACATTTAATCTGTGGAAATAGAGATTATTTAGCAAACGGGATCTGCCGAAGTCAGAATATCTCCAAGCGACCCTTTTTGCGAACACGAACAGAAATAATTTAAATATTTGGGAATTTTGTTTAACTCGAAAAATACGGATCTGATCAAATTCAAACTATGTAGCTATTTCCTCCTTCGTCGCTCGTTTTCGAATTTCGCATTCGTGTTTTAATAGGAGCCCATTCTGCAACTTGTTTCAGAATATATTATTCTTTATAAAACGTTTTCACACCCCTACTTGAGTTATAATCCTTGATAGGATGAATTGAATTTTCATTTTTGAATCTTTATCTACAGAACCAAAATTCTCAGACATATAGATTTTAAAAAGTTGTAATATACCATTCGTGTTACAAGTATATTATTGTATATCATTATACTGATCCCCCTAGGTCTTCCCCAAGGAGACCCCTCATGCTCTCGAAGTGCTTGAGCGAGTAAGGAGAACCAGTTGTATTATGTGTAGTAGGCTTTGTACTGCGTGCTTACGCCACCTTAGGCACAGCACTGTTAATTTTTTTCCCAACAGTGAATGGTGGTGATTACCGTGACTAGAAAATTTCTTTCCTAGCCTCGGGATTGAACTTGGGGCTTCCGCTCCCAAGTCAAACGCTCTACACCTGAGCCAACCGCACATAAGTACCACAATTTTGTCAGCCTCCCTACGATAAGTATCTAAATGGCCCTTTCATAATTATTCCGAGTCACATATAACTCGGGGTTCTGGTATGAACTGTGGAAAAAGTGATTTTACATTTCAATTATTTCTTTTGAAATCACTGAAGCTACGAAGTAAATGCAAAGAATAAAATTTTCCAAATGAAATTTTCTTTCGGAAAAATAAATTTTCTTTTCAGGTTTTACGAATATCTGAAAATTTATGGAATATTTCATTGAAGGGATTGTTTGTTTCAAACTATGTAGGCATCGTAGAAGGTTGAAAAACTAGTGGTACTTGTGCTACGTATGGTAAATTACGACTTCTCAAAATTTATGTGTTTGAGTATTTTAGATCGGCAGATACATTTCCAAAACTGTAAAATCAATTCATCCTTTCATGGGTTATAACTTAGTTAGGGGTGCGAACTATGTACTTTTATTTATGGCCAAGGAATCACGTTTTGAAATATTTTGCACCTTTATTCAGAGAGATTATCATAATAGTTAGTATAAAATAAAGAGTTCATGAACAAAAGTAGAAGAAATTACCTGAAAACGACAGTTTTAAGCATTTCCAAATCCTCACTGAGTTCTATCTTCGATTTCTTCAACGAACTATTTTCGTTACTGAATTGCTCAAGCACTACTTTGAATTCTTCACAATTTTGGCAAACTTTATACAGTTCTAACTGGTTTCTTATTTCGTCATATGCACTTGTCAAACCTTCCATTCGAGATTTCAAAATTAAATTTTCTTCTTCGATCTCAAGTTTGTCATTCTGCAGACCACTTACTTTCTCCCTTAGTTTCGTAATCTTTTTTACTGACAAATCTTCAAGTTCGTTGAATTTTGCAATGATATCTTCTTTGTCTTTTGTAAGCTGTAAATTATCCTTCCAGAGTTGCTTCTTCGATACTTTCGGAAAATTTTCAGTTTCATCCGACGCTTCTTGTATGGAAAATTGAGGAGATCTCCCATTTCTTTCCCTCGACCTATGCTTGTGCCTTCTTGTAGTATTCTTCGTCGCTTTTCTTGCAAAGTGCTGCTCATTCTCTTGTTGATTTCGATGAATTGGGACTTCTAAATCTTTTCTTCTGGGTTTGGTTGGAATTGTGCTTGCATACATTATTTTATCTCTGACGAAGCAGTCTGATATGAATTCCTGCCATTTTTGAACGATGCTCCGCATAAACAACAGATAGTCGTTGAATTTGACACAGTTTCGTGGAATTTCACTATTATTGAACTAACAATGTGATGAAAAATCAATGTTTTGGCACTTGTGTTGCTGTTTCATGACACGTTATTCATGAATGAAAACAAAGCGAAAGGAATTTGTTTATATGGCGTTACCATGGTGAAGGGCTGGTGCTTTCTATTATCAGATTTCGCGAAGGTACAGCATTCTACTCTAGGGTGCTCACTGACGTGGGGAAGTTTGACTTCTTACGTACAGATGGAGCCACATTGAAGGCATTGTTAAATACATTTAAAAGCCACATTACACCAGGCAATATTGATGCAACGCAATAGCAATGCAATGCAATGCATTGCTTGCATTGCATGAATATGATTATTCCATACTGCAATTTGAGTGCAATACTATTTTCAAGGACTTGTACGATCAGCTTAAAGAAAACTAAAAGCACTTTTGCATTTATACATTTATCACAGCTTTTATATTGCGACGACATTAACTTGCCATTATGATATCAGAGGAAATTTCAATTATTATAACGGTGTTTTATGTAAGAAGAAAATATGTCAACAAATAACAGGTAGGCTGAGTTGGGTCATTCGATTAATAGAAGCTATGGATAATAGGGCATTCCTCGAGCTTTTATTGAATAGGATTATCTAAAAAGTTAATAAAGTTTTGGGCAATATCAGTCAGTGCTCTCGAACGTGCTATTTTATTATGATAATCATCAGACTTGATGGAATATAAGCGAGCATGCTTTTCATACAATAGTATCAAACTTGTTCTGTGTCTGTAGACTAAACATACTTGGGAACCCATACCTTCATGCTTAATTCATCGAGTGATAAAAAGAGATTCCAACCATATAAATTTGATGAAAATAGATAGAGCTGAAAAAAAGTTTCGAATGATAGGTTGAGTCACCTAGTGAATTTTATCATATCATATTCATGTTGGCTTCCATTAAAGTCACTAAAGAACAAACCAGAATTGCCAAATAATAACATGAAAAATAGCCCCATCAGCTCTAATTTCAAAAGCTGCTTTTCACTATGCAATATTGGTGCAATGCAATGTGAAATGACCCAACGGCGCATGCGTGACGGCAATTTTCTGATCAGCTGATGCAACTTTTAGAATTAGAGCTGGGGCTATTTTTCATGTAATTATTTGGCAATTCTGGTTTGTTTTTTAGTGACTTTAAAAGAAGCCAACATGAATATGATATGATAAAATTCACTAGGTGTTTGACTTAACCTATCATTCGAAACTTTTTTTCAGCTCTATCTATTTTCATCAATTTTATATGGTTGGAATTTCTTTTTATCACTCGATGAATTAAGCATGAAGGTATGGGTTCTTAAGTATGTTTAGTCTACAGAAACAGAACAAGTTTAATACTATTGTATGCAAAACATGCTCGCTTATATTCCATCAAGTCTGATGATTATCATAATAAAATAGCACGTTCGAGAGCACTGACTGATATTGCCCAAAACTTAAATATCTTTTCAGATAATCCTATTCAATAAAAGCTCGCGGAATGCCCAATTATCCATAACTTCTATTAATCGAATGACCCACCTCAGCCTACCTTTTATTGGTTAACATATTTTCTTCTTACATAAAACACCGTTATAATAATTGAAATTTCCTCTGATCTCATAATGCAAGTTAATGTTGTCGCAATATAAAAGCTGTGATAAAAGTATAAATGCAAAAGTGCCTTTAGTTTTCTTTAAGTTGATCGTACAAGTCCTTGAAAATAGTATTGCACTTAAATTGCAGTATGGAATAATCATATTCATGCAATGCAATGCGTTGCATTGCTATTGCGTTGCATCAATATTGCCTAGTGTAAAGCGGCTTTTAGAGTTGCATCAGCTGATCAGAAAATTGCCGTCACGCATGCTCCATTGGGTCATTTCACATTGCATTGCACCAATATTGCATAGTGTAAAGGCGAAAATTCATGGAACGATTAAATCGCAACGACAAGATTCTCGTCGTTCGTTTCTAAACGAACGACGTCGTCCAAATGAGTATACAGTCATTTGGACGACGTCGTCCTGATAACATACCTCTGACAGCCGCTAAAATTAAAATTGGTTCAAGCACTGACGTGAAGTCAGGAGCTTTTGCGCGCATATTCTATTGTGCATTCATCTCTATTGGACAAATTCAAATGAAAGTAGATAATATTATCCTATCTAATAGGTATGTCTTCGACCAGAAATGACTATTGTTGTGTGCCCAAATGCAATTCATGGGCGAAAAAAATGCCGAAATGTATAGGTTTGTGTTTTCACTTCTTACCTCCGGAAAACCAAATATGAATATAATTATCGAAACTGCGTTAGGAGGATAACTAATAGACCGAAGAGTACTCAACTTGGAACTACATAATCTTCAAACAGAGTACAAGGAGTTACCTCGAAAGAGAACTGAGGAAGGAAGTGTCGATGACTTGATGTGCTGAAAAACATCATTCAGAAGAAGAAATAAGCATCGCCCAAGCATCCTTGAGTTAGTTGAACAGCAATAATAATGCTAGTAGTAGACTTGGTTGTGTACATTGTTACCAGACCACCTAACACTTGTGCCGTTGATACATCCCGGATATCTACAAAGATTGATATCTTGAACAGTGACAGTGTTTTGAAAAGTTTCCCAGGCATAAACAATTTTGATATTTTCAATTGAATAGAAGAGATGGTCATCAAAACTCTTGGAAACAAAACAAAAAAAAGCAACTTTATTAAACCTCAAACATTACACTTATTGTTAATAATTATTTTCACATAATATATATGTATCATATCTTGAAAAAATCATTTAAATTTTTGACAACTGTTTTACCAAAGCTTTATCTGGATCAATTAGACACTATATATGCTCATAAATGAACTAGAACAGCATGCACCTGAACTTGAATTAAAACATCAGTAATATGTTTTTTTTTTGAATATGTGTTTAAATTGTAAACCTCTACTTACTCTGTATACCTATCATTGATCATTTTAGTTGTCAATTAGTGAACTATTAAATATTTTTAATAGACGAAGAAATTTGAACAGAAACAAATCTTCAAAGGCGACCGGAGTTTTTCGAAAATGAACGGTAAAATACCTACCATATTTTGTCTTCATGGTTGATTTCCTCATCTTCTGAATCAATATCGAGTATCAATTTCTTCCCTATATGTAATAAATAGAATAATCATTATTTATTCATTTTTCTTTTATTTTAATATGACGGAAGCAGTCTACTTAGGTTAGAATTTCACTCAAAATTAACAGTCGCGTTTGGTTATTCCTTGACCCTCGAAAGACTCGAAATTCACGTGATCATTAAATCTGCTCGATCTTCTCGGCTCATTGATGTAATTACCAAATGCACCTATTGTATTCTGGTAGGATATCATTATACTTAGAGTGGGTTTCACGGAACTTTGGTAGTTTAATTGGCAATTCAGTGAAATTTTGTGCTGATTCCCAGTTTATTTTCAATACGACCATTGAATTGAATCTAAAATCAAGCTAATCAATGATTTGTCAAACCCATCATGAGACTTCTAGATGTTCCAAGGAAACCACACATAAGTTTTTAACATCACGGTGTTGTGAGGAGAACCACAACCGATTCTCATAATTACAACAAATACTACACAAAACACAACTATGCTATGTATGTTACTGTGTCATTAAGCTACCTAATATCCTTATAGACCACATTTGTTAGGTTAGGCGGGAAATTTGAATTACGATCCATCCGTGGATCCGAGCACTGAATTCCCATGCATTTCTTATGGACCTAAAATTTAAGCGAATTTCTCGCCTGTTTTCAGATACTTTGGCCAATTTCTTAAGGTTTATTTCGGTTGAAATAGATTCAGTGAACCTTTCTCAACAATCTAGAATCAAGTTTTCATAACAAAATTGTATATTTTCTAAATAATTAATCAATATTAAAGTGTTCACCAAATTCCATTGACGTATGTCTTAGCTCACTCGAAATCAGGCAAAAATAATAACATAACCCTAAATCGGCCTTGTAATAACACACAACAGAAGTCATCTACGACATACGGAAATCTTTCGAACTACACTGGTTTAAATATTGATTTAACGATAAATAGAAGTAGATTTTAATGTGGAAAGAACATGACAACATGCACTAGTGATGAAGGTACCCAATACCTGTTGTCTCTGTACTAACATTCCCTTTTAAATAGGGTGGTTTCATCTCAAAGTTGAAATTCTATGTTAAAAAATTTGAATATGGAGCTCCCGCCAAGAGAATGATTCTATCCTTACTAATGTGGTCTATTACAATATGCCTTTTTCGTCAGCCTGACTGACTGCGCCTGAAATTATGAAGAAATACGCATGCGCCCGGGACTATTTTGTAGACTGTTTCAACTTGAAAATAAATAGAACTGGTTCTATTTGTTCCCCCTGAATCGTGGTGATTTCAAGCCATTTTGTCGAAATGTCATGTCTACCAATACAATATTTATCTGTCTGACATGAGGTCTTAACATAACCTAGTTTATTCTATCCTCTGAATCGCAACCTTCGTAAATTCAATAATAAATTTATGTTCATTACTCTGAGGACGTAAACTAACTAATCTTACGAAGGCCAGATAATCTGTGATGGCTATCCCCAAGTGATATGAAGTTTTCACCAGTAGCCTAGTATCGCAAAGTAATTATTAATTTCGTTTTTGGAGAAATGCTTTCTTGAATTACAGTGTCTTTTTCCTGTATGTGAATTTGCACTTTACGTAGTAGCATATTAAACGTTTCTTCACTCATTCTTAAAACACTATGGTATTGTTTTAAAAATATATGAACAAAACAAGAACTTGAGGTAAATGTGGCAATTTCTTCAATGTTTGCAGCTCTGAAATTAGTGACTGAAACAAGCGCGAAAAAAGCGCGAAAAAAGCGCGGTGTAAAAGTGCAACTCATTTGGGGGGAAATTCAAGCAACAAATAGCCATGAAAATAGGAGCAAATATAGACATGAAAAATGCATAGTGTAATAAGGGAATAAGACACATCATAGTTGATTTTTGATATAACAGAGAATGCATGGTGACCGATACCATCTGACCAGGAAGTTTCTTTACTAGCCCAGGATTTCACTTGGATCCTTACGATTCCTATTCTTACGTCTATTGCAGAATTGATCTAACATCGCTCATAATAATGATAATACCTTATTAATCATCAAAAAGAATGACTAGGATAAGTCATGAAAACAAGAAAATAAATTAGATAATCAATTAATTCAGAATACTAGTTGGAAAATCACTGAGGTCTGAGTTTTTGGCGCGCTTGTTGAAATTTATACTCAGAGTAGTGCTCACCTATCCAGGTACTAGAACTCGCCTAAGGCAGCTGGGCCGTTCCAGGAAAAAAAATAATATTGTCAAAGTACTTCCAACAATATAGATCCGATCGAGTTTAAATCTAGAACTGTAAAATAAGGTTTTGTAGGAGATATGCAAGATTTCAGCGATATACTGAACTGAACTATGATATAAGTCAAAAGATATCATCAAAACACTATGAAATTATTGAAATCGAGACAGGTTATTATTTAATTCAACCTTGGTTTCAAATATCGATATAAATGCATCTCAATTACTTCCCTGAAACTAACATTTAGGAGTAACAAAAAAAATTTTTTTTACATAACAAATTCCAAATTAAATTTTTTTCAATAAGCAGTTTTACCATAAGAATCCAATGATATCATTTTTAACTCTAACAAGCTAATACTTTCGGAGATATGATTTTTCAAAATTTCAAAAATAAATCGTATTTCTATGTTTTCGCAGAAAGATATAATTATTCTATCTATGGATTGTTATTTTCCTGAGACATGACATTGTCTAATTCATTTCAGCAATCGAAGAATTATGAGAATAAAGTGTATTCCGAAATGTGAGCGAAGTGAGAAAAATCTCAGTTGTTTGTTCCGAAATTAGTTTTTCTCAGAAAAGTCAAACATTTCGGAACGGAACATGAAGTAAGAGATCTGAGAGAAGTGAGACTGCTTTTCATCATGCTCAGTTCTCTCACTTAATGACGGGACTGACGGAAGGGAATATTATAATTCCAAAAATATTATGTTGGTGTTGAAATACTCGTATTTTGGCGATAAAACGGGGACCTCACCCAAAAATGTTTGAAAATGTTACGTAAATATTGAAAGCATAACTCTGTAGTTCGAGAGAGGAGAAAATTTGGTGAACGTAGATCAGGAAATTTTTGATCGATTACAAGGTAATTTTTCAATATTACTTCTCTTCTTTCATACATGTTTTATGGAATATCTACTATTTGTATGTACTTTAAACCTGTTTTGGGCAATTGTCATACGAAACTTGTTTTTTTGTAATTAGAATCTGTTTCAATATTCTAGAATTTATTTTTCGAATTTCTTTTTTTCTTATTTGTATCTGTAAAAGAAAAATTTCATATTTTTTATAAGATAATTTTTGAAGCCCTTTTTTTAAACGACACTTTTTATAAATTTAATTTCTTTCATGATGCATTTCTATCATAGGAATCCATTGATATAATTCCCAACTCTGAGAAACCAATACTTTCGGAGATATAATTTGTCTGTTTGAACAAGAGCGCCAAAAAGCTCCTGTCCACAGGGCTTGAACCAATTTTTTGGTAAAAATTGTTATAATTCTTGAAGTTTGTAGGCTACTTATGCTTTTTCATTATTCGTTGTTTTATATTATGTACAATATTTCGGATTTTCGCAAATTCTCGAATCTTGGGTACACCATATTATATTCGGATAAAAAAATCGTTTAACTTTCAGTCCATCCTAAATATATAGCTCTCCCTTCTTTTAAATAAGTCCATTAAGTAACATATTTTACTCGTCTCGACCTGCGTTATGTATTGAATATTCTTTTAAACAAATTGCCCTTCCCTTATAAAAATTACCACAGACCATACATTTCTAATTCTTTAAATTCAAACTGCATCATGAAATTCGTTTGATACGTGTCAAAAAAAAAAAAAATTGGTTTAAGCACTGACGTGAAGTCAGAAGCTTTTGCGCGTATGTTCTATTGTCCATATCGAATTCTTCATTGGGGAGTCGAACTAAATCGTTTGAGACCATTTTCGTAAAAAAATTCGAAAGTTACAGACATTTGGGCAAAACTATAACGCGATGCTCCCCAGAACATACGCGCAAAAACCGTTAACAACTTTGTTGTTCGACTGTATAACAATGGACCAGTATATGTAAGCGTTATAATATTTCAATATTTCGCTAATATCTCCAACAATATTGATCCGATCCAAATTAAATCTAGAACTTTGCTGTGAAATATGGTTTTGAAGGCTCTCGCAAAATTTGAACGACATCTGACTGATAGTATCAGCAAGGCCGTCTTAAACTATGCTGGGGCCCTTGAGCACACAATAATGTGGGACCCTTTTGTAAAGTCAAGAAAGCGATTTATACATTTTTCTACCCTGATAACTCTTGAACGGAATAAGCTAGACAGTTGAAATTTTCAGAGTCGGTTCTGGATATAAATAACTCGGTTAAGTTTGTTATTGGGAAAAATCAGTGATTAACGAAAAAACATTTTTTTAACATTACAAATTTCAAATTCAATTTTTTTTGAGATGCAGTTTCACAATAAGAATCCACTGATATCTTTCTCAACTCTATCAAACTAATACTTTCGGAGATATGATTTTTCAATATGTATGATGCAGTCAAAGTTTGAATAATTACTCGCTAGTTCTTTGACAAGAGCGCCGAAGCCCCTGTCCTAAGAGCTTTCCCAGTTTTTGCGCGTATGTTCTGGGGAACATCACCGTTGTCACGATAACTTGAGAAAGGAAAGAGATTACGACTTGAAATTTTCAGGGTAGGTGGTGCATCTCGATACGACGGACAAGTTCTTTAATGGGCATAATCGGCCCAATGGTTTCCGAATAAAAATTTTGTTTTCAACCAATACAAATCCGATGGAATTGAAACTTGGTAAGTGGTTGTAGAATACAAACCAAAGGAATGGGGAAATTTGTGAGAATCGTATCACTAGAAAATTCTAAAAAAATAATATTTATGTCACAATAACCTGAGAACGGAAAGAGATAGCGACTTGAAATTTTCAGGTTAAGTCGTGAATCTGAATGCAACATTTGAGTTTGTTCATAGGCATAATCGGCCAAACGGTTTTGGAGTTATACCCATCTGAAATTTGCTTATTATTACCTAAATAACTAGAAAATTACAAAATCGATCCAATTAAAATACGGTTATTAGTTGTAGAGTGCCAACGCCAAAATTCATGCCAAATTTCGTGAGGATCGTATCACTATAGAGAATTTAAAAAAAAACATTGAAAATCATTGAAAAAAAATTCAATATATAAGAAACTATTCGTCCAACATCGCTGAAATTTTGCGAGAGCCTTCAAAGCCTAACTCTCATGCCAAGTTCCAAGTTTGAACAGGATCGGATCTATATTGTTGGAGATCCGAGTAGCCTTGTGTGAGTTCAGTAGCTGGATGCGTAACCGTTGCCTCGATAACTTTCGAATGAAAGGACATACGGACCCCCAATTCAGGGTAGGTTGCGCATCCTAATGAGAGGGTGAATATCGTTTTTGAGCATAATCGGTCCAACGGTATTGAAGTTATACCCACCTGGAAAATTATTTCCTCGATAATTCAAAAAATATAGACTCGATCGAATTGAAGCTTGGTAAATAGTTGTAGAATATCTACATAAAGAGGTGTGTAAAATTTTATGAGAACCGTACCCCTAAAAAATTTCAAAAACATTACGAAAAAAAAATTGTTTCAAGTAATGACGTGAAGTCAGGAGCATTTGCGCGTATGTTCTCTTGTCTCTTAATCGAATTTACCTGCATGTCCAATAAAGGAGAATGGACTATTGAACATACACGCAAAAGCTCCTGACTTCACGTCAGTGCTTGAACCAAGTTTTTTGACTCATATTAAGCCAAATACAAGTCAAGTTTAGTCTTATATGACATTTTTGTCTCAAATCGATCCTAACTAAGCTGATTAAGTCAAAATCAAGTCAACTGTTAGGGACATTTTATACTTCTAAAAGAAAGTAGGCAAAGTTTGACTTGATTTTGTCTTAATTGTCTTAATAAACATAATTTTGATTTAAATTTTAAGACCAAAGTAAATTTTATTTTCGACTCGGGTGCTTACTGTTACTGTGCCCGACAAAAATATTTTTAGAATAAATTTGAAGGAAATTGTCTGTCTTTCGGGCCCCCCCTAAGGATGGGGGCCCTGGGCACGGGTCCCGTGTGCCCTTATGGTAAAGACGGTAATGAGTATCAGAGATATAGAACTTTTTTAATATATTTTCTTAAACATTGTATCATACGATCCACACGACATTTTGCATCCGTGCCTGTATCCTAACTAACCAACGAGCTTAATTTTCGTCAGATCAGTATTGTTCGAATAATTGGAAAAACAATAGTTCAGATGCTTATAACTCCGAAATAATTCAGTGAATTTTGCCTCTTAATGAACATTTCCGGCGCATTTGGAACCCTAACCTACCCTGAAAATTTCAACTCTCTTACTCATTGCGTTCGAGAATAATCTTGCTTAAGAAGGACGGCTGGACATAATTAAGTTCGACCTCGGATTCTTCATCAGTGAGCCGAAACCAATAGTTTTAGACCATTCTCGGCCAAAAATTCGAAAATTACAGACATTTGGGCTAATTGATTGGCACTCTGATTAGGTGATCAAGCGCTCCAAAGAAAAACGACATAAATACCCTGGAGAGGAACTCCTAGACGCTTTAATAACAACCATCAGGTATCAAAGCTTTATCTCCATTTTTGAATTGTTTGAGATTCATTGATTTGAGTTCACAGTTCAAATGATTATGAAGTTTGGATCCAATAAAGGTAGGTGTAGACTCGTACTTAGCAGTTTGATGTCTAGAAATCCATTTTTGGCATTCTTGTTCCTCGGAACAGAGTACTTATCAATTTGCCCAAACGTCTGTCATTTTCGAATTTTTGGATTAAAATGGTCTTAAACGATTTGGTTCAGCTCACTCAACAAGAATCCGTCAAAATCAATTATGTGCGGCCGGACGTAGACACGATAACTTTCGAACGGAATAAGCTAGAAAGTTGAAATTTTCAGAGTAGGTTTGGGAGATAAATATCTCACTGAAGTTCGTTATTGGTCGAAATCAGAATGGATGGTTTCGGAGTAACAAAAAAAAAATTATAAATTCCGAATTTAATTTTTTTTAAGATGCAGTCTCATCATAAGAATCCATTGATCATTTTCAACTCTAAGAAATTAATACTTTCGGAGATATGATTTTCAAAAATTTCATTATTAAATCGTAACTCTATGAATTTCATGATTTGCGTTCATACATGTCATCATTGTCATCTCATCTACGGATAAGAGACTTGTCAAATAGAGTATGATTGAATGCAAAATGACCAATAAAATACCCTCAGCTATCGTAGGATAATCCATATGATGATGGAAATATATACTTTGGTATAAAAATAGAAATAAAAAATTCAATTTTTTTTTAAGATGCAGTTTCACCATAAAAATCCATTGATATCATTTTCAACTCCAACAAGCTAATGCTTCCGGAGATATGATTTTTTTGAAATTTCAATAATGAATCGTACTTCTATGTTTTCACAGAATGCTATAATTATTCTATCTATGATTTATTATATGATCTGTGTTCATACTCGTACATGTCATCCTGTTCTATAAGAGAGAGTCAAATTCATTTCAGCTATTTTAATTTGATTTCTTCCATGGTGCAGTTCTCATTCTCAGATGGCTCATTTAATCTTGATAATTAAACTATTATATGAATTTCGTTTATGATTCAGTTCTATCATAAGAATACGTTGATATAATTCCCAACTCTGAGAAACCAATACTTTCGGAGATATAATTTGTCTGTTTGAACAAGAGCGCCAGAAAGCTCCTGTATACAGGGCTTGTTTTATTTAAATTTTATCTAGCCACCCTACACTCGCTGAAAATTTTTCGCGCCCAAAGCAACGCCAAATTCTTTATATTATATTAGCTTCCTCTACGATTAAGTTTCCCAGAGAGGAAGATTTTTGGCACGTGCTGTAGAAACCCACTAAACCATTGCTTTATCAAAATCATTATTTACACAAGTTGTAAGACTTTTTCGTTTGGAGTTGAATTCATAGTAACCTTGTTGTTCTAAAATTTTGTCTTTCTATTTCATAATGTGTTTCGAAGAATCCCAAATTGTTGTGCAATGACTTTTTTTCGCCCCTTTATACCTCAGAAATTAGTTTTAATTTTTCCTTGATCGTTTAAACAAATCAAATTTCGTTTTGATGCCATTTTAGCCATTTCAGTGTGATATCACTCGCCCCAAATCCTTTCTCTAATTTCAAAATCGTTACTAATTGCAACTGACAAATGAAAATAAAACGAGTGCCACGTATGCAAGGATGTTAAAAACAATCCCGCCGGCTCCCCCTTCGGTAATTCCCCGAAATTGCAAAGTGGTTTCGTAAAATAGTTTTTGTCTGTGAAGAAAATTCGACTTAGAGAATTCTTCGAGTTAAGGAAGCTCGAGTTAGAGGAGTTCCACTGTAATAAATGATTCCTTTCTGGATTTTTGTCTCCAAACTAAGAAAAATATCATATATTTAATAAGAAATATTATTATTTTGAAATTGCTTATGGTTAGAAACACTAGATATTCGACAGCAATACATTGAAAAATGTTTCCTTATAAACAGTAACTGGATATTAGGCAACTATATATTGCTTCTAAGAAATATCTATTATTTCTAACGCAGAAGCAATTTCAAAATGATGAAAACTTAATTTCATAGTTATTTTTCGGTGTTTGGGAGAGGAAATCCAGAAAGGAACCATTTAGTGTAGGTAAGTAAGGTTTTTACGTACCTTTAAAACCCCGCTAGCTGTCAAATGGCTCCGCTTTCCAACATATCCAACGTATGGAAACAAGTACCTATACGTTCTTAGGCACATATTGTACTATGCATACTGAAAATTTCAGCTTTGCTAAGATGACCTAGGTCTTGGGGCTCTCAGCTCTCTCTCTGGTTACAGTGACTATTAGTGACTATTATTAGTGATTCTGGTTACCCAAACGGCCATGGTCGATATATGCGCCGCGCAGCGCGCTGATATATACGGACTAAGTTGGCGCAGCGCGTTAATATATACAGGGTGTCTGGAATAATGTGAGAAATCTCTCGGATTCAGATAAAACATAAAAAAATAAGATGACAAGTTCCCATTATTTTTTTTTCCTAGCGGCCCTCCTTACGCCCAAATGCCCAAATGTCTGTAGTTTTCGAATTCTTGGCTGAAAATGGTCTTAAACGATTTGGTTGGACTCACCGATCAAGAATCCGTGGTCAAAATCAATTCTGTCCGGCCGGCCGTAAGCACGATAACTCTCGAACGAAAGGAGTTAGAAGATTGAAAATTTCAGGGTAGGTTTGTAGCGTAAATATCTCAGCCAAGTTCGTAAACGGGCAAAATTCACCAAGCGGTTTCGGAGTTATGGCCTTTTTTGGCGCTCTAGTTCCTCGGAACTGAGTGCTTATCAATTTGCCCAAATGTCTGTAATTTTGGAATATTTCGATGAAAATGGTCTTAAACGATTTGGTTCGACTCACTGATCAAGAATCCGTGGTCGGAATTTATTCTGTCCGGCCGGTCCGGCCGGCCGGCCGGTCCGGCCGGCCGTAGGCACGATAGCTCTCGAACGGAATGAGCTAGAGAGTTGAAATTTTCAGAGTAGGTTTGGGGGATGAATATCTCGGCTAAGTTCGTTATTGGGCAAAATCGGACAGACGGTTTCGGAGTAACAAAAAAAAAAAAATTTTTTTACGAAACAAATTCCAAATCAAATTTTTTTTAATAAGCAGTTTTATCATAAGAATCCATTCATATCATTTTCAACTCTAACAAGCTAATACTTTCGGAGATATGATTTTTTAAAATTTCAATGTAGATCGTATTTCACAGATTGATATAATTATTATTCTATGTATGAATTCTCATAATGTCAACTAAATCGATACAAGTTCTCGAAGTTCCGACCTCGGGAATTTTCCTTGCTAAAAGTCTGTCTGAGAAACGTCAAAATGAATCCGTTAGACGGGGTGCGGGAAATTTTTCGCAACGAAATGGCCGTTCTAGGCAGTTTTCGGGACTGAACGTTGACGAGAAGCGAAGATAAGGGTAAAAAACGGTCAAATAAACCTCCATGTGGCGATTTTATGTCGAAAAGTGAAAATTAAGAATATCTATCCGCGGTTAGTACCGACGTTTTATTCTAATACCGGAGATCGAGAGGATCCTTCGAGGAGTCCGATAGTGTAGATGTATAGATAGTGGATATCTCGGTTTCGGACGAGGGAAGGCGGGTTCGAAGCCCATCAAGGGAATTATACTTTTTCGTGTTTTTTTTTTTTCAATTTTTATCGCAATATTAACTTCGAATAACGGTATATCTGCCGACTTTAAGTAAGGGTGTTTTCCTTTTTTTTTTCTGAGCATATATCGCTGAAAATAAACCATTACTATACGGGGTGTTCTTTTTTTCACGGCACAATTTGCCACGATTGAATTGATTCGTGCCACAAACAAACCGTTATCTAAATAGGAACCTTGGATGGATTCTTATAATGTATTTTTCGGAAATCTCTATACAGGGTGTTTTTCTTTTAATGTCAATTGCAGATTGCTGTTTTTAACGCTATGAACATACCCTTTCATTTTTTCGTGTTGGAAAATATACTTTCGAGGCATACATCGTTGGAAATAAACCATTACTATACAGGGTGTTCATTTCCTCGCGGCATCGATTATTTTCAAATGCAAGCGTTTTAAGTAAAATGTCACTTCGAGATTTCTATCGCGAGGAGAATTCTCAACTTTGTAAAACCGTTGCGAAATGATAACCGCTGCTATACAGGGTGTCTTAAGAAATATGTCAACTCCGAAACTTTACGTGTATGTATTTCAGTGGAACCCAAGGCGGCTCAGATTCACAATTGGACCCTGTAGGGGGCGCTAAAATCGATGCATAGGAACTCGGAAACAGGCGGATCGATTTTGATGAAACTCTGTGATTTTCTTTCGGCGTATCTCTGATTCACAATAGCATCCTGTAGGGGCGCCCCGATCGATCTATAGGAAACGGCTCGAACGATTTCGATTAAACTTTGTGTGCGTATTTGAATGGGCCTCAGAGTCACAATAGGAACTCGGTAGATAGCACTGTGTTCGGTTTATAGACTCTCGAGAACGACCGGACCGATTTCGTTGAAACTTTCTGTGTGTGTGTGTCTGAGGAAGTCTCGGAAAAATGTAGATCTACCGGAAAATGTAGATCTATCGGAAAAATGTAAATCTACCGGAAAAATGTAGATCTGCCGGAAAAATGTAGATCTACCGGAAAAATGTAGGTCTACTGGCTAGGTAGATCTGCGGGCCCACTAGTTATTATTCTATCTATGAATTCTCATAATGTCAACTTGACAGAAGGGAATATTGTAACTTCAAAAATATTGGGGTTGAAATACTCGTATTTTAGCGATGCAACGGGGACCTCAACCGAAAATGTTTGAAAATATTACGTAAATATTGAAAGCATAATTCTGTAGTTTGGTGAACGTAGATCAGGAAATTTTTGATCGATTACAAGGTAATTTATTATTACTTATCTAATAAACCATTATTTGAATTGAATTTCCTTTATGATGCAGTGATATCATATGAATACATTGATATAATTCACAACTCTGAGAAACCAATACCAGATATAATTTGTCTGTTTGAACTAGAGCGCCAGAAAGCTCCTGTCCACAGGGCTTGAACCCATTTTAGTAAAAACATTTTTTATTATTATTTCCGAAACCCATCACTCGATCGATCTGAAATGCAGCATCAAGTTGTAGAATAGTGACCTCTATGTGCACGCGAAGTTTTGCATTTATCAGTTTGCTGTAAGGTATAGAAAAAAAAATTAATTTTTAAATTTTGTTTCTACAATTACTCTCGAACACAATGAGCTAGGCAGTTGAAATTTTCAGACTGAGTTTGAGAGATAATTAGCTCAGTTGATTTCGTTACTGGGCAAAATTGGCTTGATGGTTTCTGAGAAACGAAAAAAAAAAACAATTTTTTTTACATCATGAATTTCAAATTCAATTTTTTCCAAGATGCAGTTTCACCATAAAAATCCATTTGATATCATTTTCAACTCTAAAAAGGTAATACTTTAGGCAATATGATTTTTCGAAATTTCGATAATGAATCGTACTTTTCACAGAATGCTGTGCTTAATTATTGTATCTATGAATTATTATATGATCTGTGTTCTTACATGTCATCTTATTTTGCTATGAGAGATAAATGTTAAAAACATTTCTGGTGATAATATAATTCCCGTGGATAATCCATAATATGGATTATTCCATCATCATATTATGATAACGGAAATATATCATTTAATAAAATACATCATCAAATTGGGTTCAGAATATCTACAGTAAAAACGAAACGGCAATATTGGCTAAGTTATAATTGATATAATATAATTTTCAGAGTAGATTTGGGGAATGAATATCTCGGATAAGTTCGTTATCGGGGAGAATCGGTCTGTTTGAAATTAATTTCTTTCATGATGCAGTTCTATCGTTGGAATCCATTCATATACTTCCGAGAGACAAATAATTTCGGAGATAATATGATTTGACAAAGTTTGAACAAGGGCGCCGAAGCTCCTGTCCACAGGGCTTGAACCAATTTTTATGGTTATACGATTCCCACGAAATTTCGCATTTTGCATTTTACATTTGAGATGGTTATAACTCCAAAATTGTCTGGTCGATAATTTTATCAACGAATTCTGATGCGCAACCTATCTTGAAAATGGAAATACGCTATTTATTTCCATTCGAAATACATATATGGTATTAAGGGTCCATCCAATGTTGCCCGTTTTCTAATATTTCTTCAATAAGTTCGAATTTGGCTGTAGAATTAGCTGTTGAAGGCTCTCGCAAAATTTCAGCGATATCGGAGGGGCAGTTTCTGAGATTTTAATAGTTCTTAAAAAAAATCCAGTGATACAATACTTACGAAATCTCGCAGAAGTCTTTGTGTCGATATTCTACTATTATTTATCAACGTTCAATTCGATCGGATCTGTATTGTCTGAAAACAAAATTTCAACTCTGAAACCGTTTGGTCTATATGCCCATTAACGAATTAACATTGAACGAAATGTTCAACCTACCTTGAACATTTCACTATCTCTTTCCGTTCAAAAGTTAACGTGGCAACGGCCAGCCGAACAGAATCGAATCTGTTCTCGAATTATTCATCATTGAGTCGAACCTAATCGTATGAGAACATTTTCGGTTAAAAATTCGAATATGACAGATAATTGTGCAGACAAAATGATAGCGCACAGTTCCCTAGAACATGCTTGCAAAAATTATTCATGGTCGAGGACCTTTATGTGTGGATTTTTATAAACGTATCATTTTTAATTTACCATATAAGGCTAATTGTCCCTGTGGAAGAAATACCCTATATATGTTTTCAAGATTCCATCGATAAGCTCAACTTGTTCGAGTGTGATGATTTTTTGTATTCTTAGGAATGACGTTATTTCATGAGGAATTTCAAATCGATATACAGGGTCTTTATAAATGATTGTAACATCGCAGTGGGTTTTGAATCATTCTTTGCCGCGCTTCGTTAAGGATCCTGACTATTTCACCGACCTTGGAAATTGACATTGATAATTGTATTGTCAGAAAATAAATTATGTGGATGAAATCACGGATTTCAACAGTATAGTACGGTTGGCTCAGTGGTAGAGCGTTTGACTTGGGAGCGGAAGCCCCAAGTTCAATCCCGAGGCTAGGAGAGACATTTTCTAGTCACGGTAATCGCCAACATTCACTATTGGGTCAAAAATTAACAGTGCTCTGCCTAAGGACACAGTAATAAAGCCTACACAACTGATTCTCCTTACTCGCAGAAGCCCTCGAGAGCTAAATGAGGGGTCTCTTTTGGGAAGACCTAGGAGGATTAATATAATAAAAAAAAAAAATATATATATATATACATATATATATATATATATATATATATATATTTATCTAATAGACGTATCCAGTCCCGGTACACTCTGAAGGCTACCTGAGACCCATATGATCCAAAATGTTTTCAGGAGTATATAGACAAAAAATGGGTAAATTGAAAATATAACTCCTCAGGCATCTTGAGAGGGGAAGGAATTTTTTTCTTTCAAAAAAGTTGTATATTCGTCAAACTTCTCGAATCCCGAATCATTTCGCCGACTTTCTGATCCCACTTATACTCCGCAAGTATCTTCAGCCAACGTCTTCGAACCCAGCGCTGTTGCCAGCTCTTCGGGACTAATTGCGCCAATTTCGATATACGAAAGGGCGCGAAAACGAAGCTGGAATCGTTTACATTGTTTTAGTTGTGTGATTTTAATGTCTGCAAGAAGGAAGCTGATGATGAAAAGTGCAACAGGTACGTAAATAAGAGCCATTAGGTGTTCTATAGGTACAGTATTTCATTTGATGTAAAATTACAATATTTTCCAATTGAAAACATTTGGCTTAAGTTTTACAATATAATACCATATTGTTGACATAAATATATGTTTCCGGCTTATCCCATGTTCAAGACTGAACAATGTCAAGAACATAGTATTATATTGTGAAACTTAAGCCAAGTTTTTTCTTTACCTCAATAACTTGTCAAAATGTTTCACCAAGTGATTAGCGAGAATTCGTTATCTACAATACTTTTTACTAACATATATTTTTTTCAGAATGTCAGAGCATATACAGTGTCTTCCTTAAAGACGTGTAAATATTTAAGGGGGCGATTCTTCAACTCATTTTAAGAAAAAACTTCCTATGAACGTATGTCCTAAAAGTCTTAACTTTTGACATACAGGGTGATAAAATTTTGTTCTGCGATATGAAGTAATTTTAATTTAAGAGATAAAGAGAGAAGAGATAAGAAACATTATGTTTGCGAATCAACACACATTCATTTATTTTTTTCTATTTTTATCTTTTTTTTTATATTCCATAAATGTATTATTACAATATGTGTGTATTTGCTTTTTTGCTTTTTTTTCTATATAGGTATTCCATGAATGTATGGCTGTTGCGATAGGTATATGTTTCCTATGTTTAACACTTACATCCGAAAATTGTATATTGTGTCCTGTAATTGGGCCTAGTGCCTGTTTGGACGATAAGAGTTTTTTTTTATTGTTTTAATCACAATGACAAGAAAACTTATTTTTTGGATTCTCATTCATTTTGGAACAAATCTGATATCTCAATTTGCTTTCAGTCGATGCACAAATATTTCACACCACCTCAGATTTTTGAGGAATTGATCCTGAAGTAAAATGATTTTTATTTTTTTTAGGTGGAAACCGTGTGTTGGTCAAAGAAAACCCATTGGATCAAATTTGCTCAAAAATGAATGAGGATCTTAAAATTAATTTTTATTTGAAAAGAAAGCAGTGGCGTAGTATTTTTTTCTCCAAAAATATTCAATGCAAAACCCGTATGGACGTCACTGGTTGAGAAAATGGAAATTTTTGTACATCACAAAATGCACCTTGATGCATAGAATACATGTACCAAATTTTATGAAGATGTCTGCAATATTATCTCAGTTATTATTTGAAATCTGATTTTTTTTGACATTTTATCACCACGTACCTATCTCAAAAGTTAAGACTTTCAGGACATACGTTCATAGGAAGTTTTTTCTTAAAATAAGTCAAAAAATCACCACCTTGAATATTAGCATGGGGAAAGAGTCTTGCCCAGAATGAAGTTACGGAATATTAGTTAGAATTGGAACAATTAGAAGATGACGAAGAGGAAAAGAGTAAATTTGAAGTGACGAGAAAAGTATCAATAAGAGACAACTGAGAATAGATGCATTAAAAATTAAATGGATCCGAATGAATGCTACATATGAAGGCTCTACGAAACCGAAGAATATAAGGGACGATGAAAGAGATGATATGTCTTCCACAGAAAGTCTATTATTCCAGATTAATTTCTTTTGTTGACATTCTGGAAGCAATATTATTTTATCCAAAAAACGGCGTATGTTGATTGATTCTTTCAATGCTGAAAAAGCTTTGCCTTTTTTTCAGTCAACATCTACCTATACATTTCTTTATACCGTTTGCGTAAAATAGTTGAATATTGCCCCAAATTTAGAAGTGGACTAAATGGTCCTTTTTTGGATTCTGAAAAATATCCATGAAATAAAAAATGTTTTTTTTTTAATTTACTTCGGCTTTAGGAAGACAAGATATTTGCCAGAAGCCATATATAGAACAATATTGCCTAATGAACAGAAGCATAACTAATAACATATAAAACAACTTTTCTGTAACGTTTCGGAGACTAAAGCAGATTCCTTCATCAGACACAAAGCGAAGATCTTAAGAATTATATTTGATGACACTAATACTGAAATTTGTCAAGCCGACAGCCGATAGTCTTTGGAAAAATATTGTAACACAGTTCCACTTTACATAGAAATTTCCAAGTCCGAATTCTTTATTCAACCAAATATGGTCTATTCATCTTGAGCAATTTGTAAAATTGTTTTCTTTGATCAACAAAATACAGAGCGACTCCTTTAAGTTATCTTTTTATGTCATCAGACTCTGTAATTGCAATCGAATTACAAATATCTACATATAGACCAGGGTCGAAGCCTTTAAAAATGATAAAAAGTGAACAAAAATTATAGCAGATTGAAACCCATTGGAAAAGGAAGAGAATATAACAAAAATTATAGGAAAAATTGTTTACGGGCGATCTGAGGTCGGGAAGGGGAAGAGGGCGAGTTTTTGATGGTAAAAAACGGTTTATCTCGATTTCCGGCAAAACTACAAGACCTATGGGGAAAAGTTGAAGGGCAAAGTTTTAGGTAATAAAAAAAACTACAACTTTTCTTTTTACACTTTTTTCACATAACCTCAACATTTTTGTGAAAAATTCAAATAACCACGTTTTTGGTTTTTTATTTTTATCTTTTACAAAAAAAATATTTTTTCACCAAATTTGGTAAACACTTACTTTTTCATGTCCCAAATGCACTGTAATTTTTTGGGTTTGAAATATTTTTGTTTTCACCTTAATTTGACTTAATATCGAAAAAGCACCCAAATTTTCAATCAAAAATTCTCACGTCAAAATATCTGCTTTTTTAAAAAAGTACGTGGGTTTTTTGTTCATTGGAGTCTCTACTTTATGATGGTGTAAAAAAATATACATTACTATGGTAAATTTTCTCAGAAAATACTAAGTTAATAAAGTTAATATTTAATAAGATATCCAGAATATTTTGAGAAAGTTGTACAATCTTCTCTAAATTATATGTGTAGATGCCTATTTATTGGTCTTTTCAGATAACTTGTATACCTGAGTGACCTACGGATAATTTTAGCCCATCAAAAGTTATTTCATAGAGAAGTGAGGAAGGGGCTATGTGGGTCTGCGCCTTACTGCCTGTTAATTCGTAGCATTTTCTGGGAGAATTTACCATAGTAATGTATATTTTTTTTAGACCATTAGGAAGTAGAGATTTTAACGAATAGAAAGACCACCTACTTTTTTAAAAAAGCAGATATTTTGACGTGAGAATTTTTAATTGAAAATTAGGATGCTTTTTCGATATTAAGTCAAATTGAGGTGAAAACAAAAATATTTCAAATCCAAAAAATTACAGTGTATTTGGGACATGAAAAGGTAAGTTTTTAGCAAATTTGGTGAAAAAATATTTTTTTTTGTAAAAGATAAAAATTAAAAACCAAAAACGTGGTTATTTGAAATTTTCACATAAATTTTGAGGTTATGTGAAAAAAGTGTGAAAACAATTGTTGTAGATCTTTTTATTACCTACAACTTTGCAATTCAATTTTTCCCCATAGGACTTGTAGTTTTGCCGGAAATCGAGATAAACCGTTTTTTACCCTTAAAAACTCGCCCTCTACCCCTTCCCGACCTCAGATCACCCGTAAATTATTTTTTCTATAATTTTTGTTATATTCTCTTCCTTTTACAATGGGTTTCATTCTACTATAATTTTATTCGGTTTCAAAAATTATCGACCCTGGTCTAATATGTTTCTAACGCAGAAGCAATTTCAAAATAATGAAATTTTTTATTTCATAGATATTTTTCAGAGTTTAAGAGAGAAAACCCAGAAAGGAACCATTCAGTGATGAATTCACCTCCCAAAGTATCCTTTAATGATTTCTTGAAATGATGGTATGGGCTTTTTGCAATCGTCCTTCTCTGAAATTACAGTCGCACCTGCATGTGCAGATGCCGAGAAAATGCAATAAAAATTACAAAATTCTTAAGCATTAAATTGCCTTTAGAAAGTGATGGTTGCCAAAAATTTGAGAACAAATGTGGGCATGCTTTCGTCAGAGAATGATTAAGTTTTCTTAGATAAAATAAGATGAGACTACAGCAAGATATAATAAGCTTTGAAGAAGATTTTTTTCAAATTTGTCAAAATCAAATATAATTTTTTATTGAATTAATTGATATTTAACTATAAATGTGGGACAGCTCTGTAGACAGGGACTCTGGCGCTTTCGTCGAAGTACTAACGAGTTATTATTCAAACTTTGACAAATCATATCTCCAAATATTGGTTTCTCAGAGTTGGATAAGAATGCATTCTCAAGATAGAACTGCATGATAAAAAAAGGGAAAAGCCCTGTGGGCAGGAGCTTTTGCGCACTTGTTCAAACTTTGACAAATCATATCTCCGAAAGTAGGTATTGGTTTCTTAGAGCTGGGAATTATTTCAATGGATTCTTATGATACAACTGCATCATGAAAGAAATGAAATTCAAAAAAGTATCATTTAATAAAAAAAGAGTGCCAAAAATTATTCCGAAACCATGAACTTATCCGAGATATTCATTCCTCAAATCCACTCTGAAAATTATATTATGTATATCAATTGAAACATAGCCAATAGTCCGGTTTTATTTTTACTGGAGATATTCTGAACCCAATTCGATTAACTTACCAAAGTATATATTTCCATCATCATATATGAATTATCCAGGGGCATTAAAATCACTTAAAAAAATAATATCATATTATAACCCTGAGAATTCTTCGATCGAGTAATTATAGCATTCTGTGAAAATATAGAAGTAAGATTTATTATTGAAATTTTGAAAAATCATATCTCCAAAAGTAGTTGTTAGAGTTTTAAATATCATCAGTGGATTCTTATGGGAAGATGCATATAAAAAAAAACAATTTTAAATATGTGATATAAAAAAACTATTTTAATTTTTTTTAACCGAGATATCTCCCAAATCTAATCTGAAATATTTCAACAGTCTAGCTCCTTCCGTTTGACTGTTATCGTGTCTACGGCCGGCCGGACAGAATCAATTTTGACCACGGATCCTGGATCAGTTAGTCGAACCAAATCGTGAAAGACCATTTTCATACAAAAATTCGAAAACTACAGACATTTTGGCAAATTGATAAGCACTCTGTTTCGAGGAACAAGAGCGCCAAAAAACAATGTTCGATATGACTCACCTCCTACGTTGGATTTACATACATCAACAAATTGTAATCAGAAGAATCTGTGAAATCGCAAAATTACGATTAAGCTTTCAAATTTTGAAAAAAAATATCTCCGAAAGTGTAAGTTTGTTATAGTTGAGAATGATCTCGATGGATTCTTATGGAGATATTCATCTCCCAAACCTACAGTGGTTGGAACTATCTTGCTCATTCTGTTTGAGAGTTATCGGGTTAACGGACGGCCGGACGGCGATTGTGATCACGGATTCTTGATCAGTGAGTCGAACCAGAACATCTGAGACCATTTTCAGCCAATAATTCGAAAATTACAGACATTTGGGCAAATTGATAACAAAAGCGCCAAAAAAATAGTAACACAGTGTCACTTCAGATAGAAATTTCCAAGTTTTAGTCTAATCCATTATGTCGATCTCTATAGATTGTACATACATATTCTGATATTTGTGGTGCTTTTGTTGTTCGGAACAGAGTGCTTATCAATTGGCCCAAATGTCGGTAATTTTCGAATTGGCAGAAAATGGACTCACGATTTCATAGAATGCTCTAATTATGAGATTTGTAAAAAACATTTTGTATTTGATTATTATATGATGCGCCCTCGCACTGGCCAAACCCTGAAGCTTTTCTGTATATAATATGATGTATCACCGCTTTTTCAGACCCATCTGAAAATTTACCCCTGGCATCCCCTAACGTCCCTGAGTACAATTCAATAGGTAAACGTTACCAGACCCGGAGTCGGGTCTGAAAACGTCACCTTTGGACTGTATAGTCGGTAAAGTATGTCGATTTGGGTCTGTATGTGCGGTCGAACAAATCTATATATATATATATATATATATATATATAAATAATAATAGGACTAGCAGGGACCGCAGCCCCTGGAATTCAAAATAGAATTCTGCAATTAGTCACGTTTGGAACAAAGAATGTACGCAGGGATCTATGTTTTGAGTTTTCCGCAACGGGAGCCTGGTTGGTTGAACGCTAGGTGTCGCTCTGTGTACTTTGTACTCAGAGGGTATACCTGGGGTTCGATAAAGCGGCTCCTTCGAGGTGTATTCTTCCATCGGCGGTTGACTTATGCACCACTGACGATTCCTAATAAGGATGAAACCGCGGTATGTTGCTAGTCAGCGTTGATGGAATTACACTTTGTGGATGACTCTTGACTGCGGTCCCTGCTAGTCCTATTATTATTTATGTCTAGTGGTTAGCTTTCCATAAAAGCGAAACTCACTCATTTGCATATATATATATATATATATATATTTATCTAATAGACGTATCCAGTCCCGGTACACTCTGAAGGCTACCTCAGACCCATATGATCCAAAATGTTTTCAGGAGTATATAGACAAAAAACGGGTAGTTTGAAAATATAACTCCTTAGGCATCTTGAGAGGGGAAGGAATTTTTTTCTGTCGAAAAAGTTGTATATTCGTCAAACTTCTCGAATCCCGAATCATTCCGCCGACTTTCTGATCCCACATACACTCCGCAAGTATCTTCAGCCAACGTCTTCGAACCCAGCGCTGTTGCCAGCTCTTCGGGACTAATTGCGCCAATTTCGATATACGAAAGGGCGCGAAAACGAAGCTGGAATCGTTTACATTGTTTTAGTCGTGTTATGAAATGATTTTAATGTCTGCAAGAAGGAAGCTGATGATGAAAAGTGCAACAGGTACGTAAATAAGAGCCATTAGGAGTTCTATAGGTACAGTATTTCATTTGATGTAAAATTACAATTTTTTCCAATTGAAAACATTTGGCTTAAGTTCTACAATATAATACCATATTGTTGACATAAATATATGTTTCCGGCTTATCCCATGTTCAAGACTGAACAATGTCAAGAATATAGTATCATATTGAGAAACTTAAGCCAAGTTTTTCTTTACCTTAATAACTTGTCAAAATGTTTCACCAAGTGATTAGCGAGAATTCATTATCTACAATAATTTTTACTAACACATATTTTTTTTCAGAATGTCAGAGCATATACAGGGTCTTCCCTAACGACATGCTAATATTTAAGGGGGCAATTCTTCAACTCATTTTAAGAAAAAACTTCCTATGAACGTATGTCCTAAAAGTCTTAACTTTTGAGATACAGGGTGATAAAATTGTATGCTGCGATATGAAGTAATTTTAATTTAATTATTTTAATCAAGAACAGAGCATATGACAAGAAAACTTATTTTTTGGATTCTCATTCATTTTGGAACAAATCTGATCTCTCTATTTGCTTTCAGTCGATGCACAAATATTTCACACCGCCTCAGATTTTTGAGGAATTGATGCTGAAGTAAAACGATTTTTACTTTTTTTAGGTGGAAACCGTGTGTCGGTCAAAGAAAACCCATGGGATCAAATTTGCTCAAAAATGAATGAGGATCTTAAAAGTAATTTTTATTTGAAAAGAAAGCAGTGGCGTAGTATTTTTTTCTCCAAAAATATTCAATGCAAAACTCGTATGGACGTCACTGGTAGAGAAAACGAAAATTTTTGTACATCACAAAATGCACCTTGATGCATAGAATACATGTACCAAATCTTATGAAGATGTCTGCAATATTATCTCAGATATTATTTAAAAACTGATTTTTTTTCAACATTTTATCACCACGTATCTCAAAAGTTAAGACTTTCAGGATACGTTCATGGGAAGTTTTTTCTTAAAATAAATCACCACCTTAAATATTAGCATGTCTTTAAGGAACACCCTGTAACTGCGAAGGTACTATTGGTGCTTGATGAGGGGAAAGAGTCTTGCCCAGAATGAAGTTACGCAATATTAGTTAGAATTGGAAGAAGTAGAAGAGAAGAAAAGAGGAAAAGAGTAAATTTGAAGTGACGAGAAAAGTATCAATATGGGAGACAAATGAGAGTAGATGCATTAAAAATTAAATGGATCCGAATGAATGCTACATATGAAGGCTCTACGATACCGAAGAATATAAGGGACGATGAAAAAGATGATATGTCTTCAATAGAAAGTCTATTATTCCAGATTAATTTCTTTTGTTAACATTTTAGAAGCAATATTATTTTATCCAAAAAACGGCGTATGTTGATTGATTCTTTCAACGCTGAACAAGATTTGCCTTTTATTCAGTCAACATTATCTACACCTATACATTTCTGTACACCGTTTGCGTAAAATAGTTGAATATTTCCCCAAATTTAGAAGTGCACTAAATGTTTTTTGGATTCTGAAAAATATCCATAAAATAAAAAATGTTTTTTTTTTAAATTTACTTCAGCGTAAGAAAGACTAGATATTTGCCAGAAGCCATATATAGAACAATATTGCCTAATGAACAGTAGCATGACTAATAACATATGAAACAACTTTTCTGTAACGTTTCGGATACTAAAGCAGATTCCTTCATCAGACACCAAGCGAAGATCTTAAGAATTATATGTGATGACACTAATACTGAAATTTGTTAAGCCGACAGCCGATAGTCTTTGGAAAAATATTGTAACACAGTTCCACTTTGCATAGAAATTTCCAAGTTCGAATTCATTATTCAACCTATTCAACCAAATATGGTATATTCATCTTGAGCAATTTGTAAAATTGTTTTCTTTGATCAACAAAATACAGAGCGGCTCCTTTATGTTATCTTTTTATGTCATCAGACTCTGTAATTGCAATCGAATTACAAATATCTACATATGTTTCTAACGCAGAAGCAATTTCAAAATAATGAAATTTTTTATTTCATAGATATTTTCCAGAGTTTAAGAGAGAAAACCCAGAAAGGAACCATTCAGTGATGAATTCACCTCCCAAAGTATCCTTTAATTATTTCTTGAAATGATGGTATGGGCTTTTTGCAATCGTCCTTCTCTGAAATTACAGTCGCACTTGCATGTGCAGATGCAGAGAAAATGGAATAAAAATTACAAAATTCCTAAGAATTAAATTGACTTTAGAAAGTGATGGTTGCCAAAAAATTGAGAACAAATGTGGGCATGCTTTCGTCACAGAATGATTAAGTTTTCTTAGACTAAATAAGATGAGACTACAGCGAGATAATAAGCTTTGAAGAAGATTTTTTTCAAATTTGTCAAAAAATGATTCGGATCAAATCTTTTATTGAATTGATAGTTAATTATAAATGTGGGACAGCTCTGTGGACAGGGACTTTGGCGCTTTCGTCAAACTACTAGCGAGTTATTATTCAAACTTTGACAAATCATATCTCCAAATATTGGATTCTCAGAGTTGGATATCAATGCATTCTTAAGATAGAACTGCACGATAAAAAAAGTAGAAAAGCCCCGTGGGCAGGAGATTTTGCGCACTTGTTCAAACTTTGACAAATCATATCTCCGAAAGTGGGTATTGGTTTCTTAGAGCTGGGAATTATTTCAATGGATTCTTATGATACAACTGCATCATGAAAGAAATGAATTTCAAAAAAGTGTCATTTAATAAAAAAAGAGTGCCAAAAATAAGTCCGAAACCACGAACTTATCCGAGATGTTCATTCCTTAAATCCACTCTGAAAATTATATTATATCAATTGAAACCGGGCCAATAGTCCGGTTTTATTTTTACTGGTGATATTCTGAACCCAATTCGATTAACTTACCAAAGTATATATTTCCATCATCATATGGATTATCCACGGGCATTAAAATATCACTTAAAAAAATAATATCATATTATAACCCTGAGAATTCTACGATCGAGTAATTATAGCATTCTGTGAAAACATAGAAGTAAGATTTATTATTGAAACTTTGAAAAATCATATCTCCAAAAGTAGTTGTTAGAGTTTTAAATAATATCAGTGGATTATTATGAGAAAACTGCATATAAAAAAAACAATTTTAAATTTGTGATATAAGAAAAATATTTTTATATTCACCTACTGTGAAGATTGGAACTATTTTGCTCATTCTGTTTGAGAGTTATCTTGTTAGCGGATGGCCGTACGGCGATTTTGATTTTTGAGTCGAACCAAAGCGTCTGAGACCATTTTCAGCCATTAATTCAATAATTCGAAAATTACAGACATTTGGGCGAATTGATAACAAAAGCGCCAAAAACATAGTATCACAGTGTCACTTCAGATAGAAATTTCGAAGTTCTAACTATTTCTCCAACAAATTCAACTACCAAATATGGCCAATTCCAATTGTGTAATTTGGGAAATTGTTTTGTATGTTCAACAAAATACAAGTCGACTCCGTATGTTTCCTTTTCATGTGAGTGGTATTCCGTCATCAGAATCTTTGTTTTAGTCTAATCCATTATGTCAATCTCTATAGATTGTACAAACATATTCTGCTATTTGTGTTGCTTTTGTTGTTCGGAACAAAGTGCTTATCAATTGGCCCAAATGTCGGTATTTTTCGAATTGGCAGAAAACGGTCTTACAATTCCATAGAATGCTCTAATTATGAGATGTGTCAAAAACATTTTGTATTTAATTATTTTATGATGCAGTCTTATCACAAGAATCCATTGATATCATTCCCAACTCTTACGATGGGTTGCACAAAGCTTTGACAGCTCTTAATTGCCAAATCAGGTAGACAGCCTTGCAGTCCTTGACCCTCTTATGGCAAAAACATGAACATCACTGAACATCGCTTATGGTTTCCGCATCACAGAGGGTCAGAGTTCCTAAGGATTTCCCTAGATGCAGCTGATGAGATGTTCTTCCTACCTGTTCGCAACAACTGGGATTATGTTTCCTAGAAATCCACGAAATATTAGTTGATAGTTAAAATCAATGAATATTTCTCCGTGTGTCTTTCAGCTAATACTGTAATTTGCAGTGTAAAAATTTCAGAAAAAGTGTAATCAAAAAATAATTGGTCAAGTTTTCGCTTTGTATCTGATGAAGGAGTCCGATTTAGTCTCTGAAATATTACAGAATGGTTTCGTTACTGTTTATTATGTTAATTTTTTGCAAAATGATCCATGAAGAAATTATATTTGTCCTCAACACTCCTTCAGAATTATGATTGAGAATTCGAAATAAACAGCTCCCATGACGACGATTCCATATACCAGGCTTGTATAAGCGTTCATGTGTGTGGTTTTTAGGTTTGTATATCAAAAGGAAGAAGTATCTGATTTTGAAGTTTTATTTGAACAATCCACAATTAACAATTCTCATGACGATGACTACCTATACCGGGCTCGTATAAGTTTTCGTATGTGTTGGTTTTGGGTTTGTATATCGAGAGGAGGAAATATATTATTTTTAAACTCTCGCTCTACAGCGTTGCCGGATGTAAGGGCTCAAGACGTTGATCAACTATACGAATTATATACAGCGAGCTAATGTGAGCAGAACCGCCCTCGCACTGGCCAAACTCTGAAGCTTTTCTGTATATAATATGATGTATCACCGCTTTTTCAGACCCATCTGAAAATTTACCCCTGGCATCCCCTAACGTCCCTGAGTACAATTCTATAGGTAAACGTTACCAGACCCGGAGTCGGGTCTGAAAACGTCACTTTTGGACTGTATAATCGGTAAAGTATGTCGATTTGGGTCTGTATGTGCGGTCGAACAAATCTATATATATATATATATATATATATATATATATATATATATATAATTTGGCAAAATAAGAATATTTCAAAGCACACTGTCATGTTCGAATCATTTATAAAGACTCTGTATTATACACATATCTTTTTGGTATGATTTGCACACCTTCATATATTGAGAAAATATTTCATCATATTTTTGGACCCAATTGGCAAATCATGCCCATCCACAAACTGCTTCCACAAAGTGGACCTCCAAAGGAAAATTGAAGACCATTTTCGTCACAAAATTCCGAGCAAAATTCGTAAAATGCGGACATACGATATAAAACAAACACTATTTTACTTTGGAATAAGTAAAAAGTCAGATGTTTGAATTCGTGTCTAAAGTTCCTTTTGGAGACTAGTATGAAAAAAAATACTTCAAAAACAAATTTCTATGCCATTATCCCATTCGAACTATACACATTCAATTTCGAACACATCAGTCATAAAAAATTCTAATAATAGCTTCAATTAGCTTCACTACGTTTATCAAGTTGAAGATTGACGTTCGATATGGAAAACCGTGAAAACTACTTCGATGCAATTTTCACGTCGTTTTTCAAAATTTCTGCGAAACGTTTTCCTTTTCACTGTCTTATTGTTTGTCGTTTCCCAAATGAACGTTCTAGAGTATAAAAGGGGATTGTTTAAACTAGATAAAAATATACGTAGGAAAGATAAAGCACGAACTACACAATTTATAATGTTTTTGCGCGTATGTTCTGGGGAACATACGCGTTATAGTTTTGCCCAAATGTGAAATTTAATTCTGTGGTGCCGTCCGGCCGGCCGTCCGGCCGTCCGTTGCCACGATAACTTGAGAACGGAAAGAGCTAGCGACTTGAAATTTTCAGGGTAGGTGGCGCATCCCAATACGACGGACAAGTTCGTTAATGGGTATAATCGGCCCAATGGTTTCCGAGTAATAATTTTGTTTTCAACCAAAATAAATCCGATCGAATTTTAAACTTGGTGAATAGTTGTAGAATATAGACCTAAGCACGTTTATGAAATTTTGTGAGAATCGTATCGCTAGAAAATTATTAAAAAATTATTAAAAAATATTTTTGTTGTCACGATAACCTGAGAACGGAAAGAGATAGCGGCTTGAAAATTTCAGGTTAGGTTGTGCATCTGAATGCGACATTTGAGTTTGTTTATGAGCATAATCGTCCAAACGGTTTTAGAGTTATAGCCATCTGAAATTTTCTGAAATTTGGATGTTTTTTGTTCCTCATTAACTCGAAGAATACAAAACCGATTGGATTCAAACATGGTGAATAGTTGTAGAATATAGACCTAAGCACGTTTATGAAATTTTGTGAGCATCGAATCGCTAGAAAATTATTAAGAAATTATTAAAAAATATTTTTGTTGTCACGATAACCTGAGAACGGAAAGAGATAGCGGCTTGAAAATTTCAGGTTAGGTTGTGCATCTGAATGCGACATTTGAGTTTGCTTATGAGCATAATCGTCCAAACGGTTTTAGAGTTATAGCCATCTGAAATTTTCTGAAATTTGGATGTTTTTTGTTCCTCATTAACTCGAAGAATACAAAACCGATTGGATTCAAACATGGTTATTAGTTGTAGAATGCCAACGCGAAAATTTTTGCAGAATTTCGTGAGGATGGTATAACTAGAAAATTCAAAAAAAAATAATTAAAAATAATTGAAAAAAATTCTATATATCATAAACTATTCGTCCGGCATGGCTGATATTTTGGGAGAGCCTGCAGAACCTAACTCTACTGCAGAATTCCAAGTTTGAACACGATCGGATCTATATTGTTGAAGAACCGAGCAGCCTTTTGTGAGTTCGGTAGGTGGATGCGAATCGTCGTATGATATGTTGTCTATGGTCGTATTTTTGCGAGAACCTCCAAAAATAAAATATGAATGTCATGATGACATATTATTATACATATATATTCATGGTAAAATCGTGTTATTTCATCACAAATCTATAGGAGATTAGATGATAGCCCTACATTAGTGGTCAGACCTGGTTTTGAAAGAGATCCTCCTTAGGAGGAGGCAACTAAATATTGAAGGGATTTCTATGAACAAGAGTGAATATCTTTGAGGAATAGAGAGGCGATTCTTCTTCAAGAGATCCATGTGCCTTCAGAGGAGTATATTTGCGAGAGGGGACCTTTGAATTTTGCAGAAGGCTTCTGATCTTGTAAGGTGAGAGGCTCATTTGTGGATATTAAATCTCGTGATGGGTAGAAAGGAATTCTAGGCCAGTTTTTCTATCACTAATGAGAATATATCTTTATGTAATAACGGGTGATTTTTTGAGAGCTTTTGGATTTGATTTGATAAAAATTGGTTCAAGCACTGACGTGAAGTCAGAAGCTTTTGCGCGTATGTTCTATTGTCCATTCTTCTGTATTGGACACTTAATCGAATTTACCATGGTAAATTCGATTAAGGGTGTCCAATACAGAAGAATGGACAATAGAACATACGCGCAAAAGCTTCTGACTTCACGTCAGTGCTTGAACCAATTTTTTCCAGTTATTGTTTATCTTTTAGTAGTTGTTTCATTCCGAATTAATTAAAAGTTTCAGAATAAATTATTATATTTCAATTTAGTTTCTTCTTGTTATTATAAAACGCTCGAAGGAAAAACATTGTTCCTAACACGTGCGCAAAGTGACTTTTCCTCACGCAAAAATTTATCTTTATCTAACTCTAAATGCGTGCGGAAAAGTATCACTATTTTGATATTATGTCGATTTTCGAAGCATAGGTATTGAAAAATCAAAATGCGATATTTTTCTCGACATTTCCTGTGCAATCGAAATATATTTAGTTCATTAATCGCTTTTATGTTGCTTAACCTTATATGTTTTTCCAATTGTTTAATTTTGTCCTCCTTCTCCAGCTTCTCTCGTTGAACCACCAACACTTTCTCTTCGACCTCATCCATCTCCTTCATATGTTGCCCGAGCTCAACTTTGAGTTTTTCCTTCTCCTTTTCATACTGCGTCTTCAGCTCTTCATACCACCTGAAACATATTCTATCATCGTATCGAAGATTTTGTTAAGATAATGTTCATCTAACTTTTTACACTCGTTGACACTTGCTGTGTGTACCGAGATAGGAATATAATTCTTCTTCTCGTTCTTAAACTCTTCCTGACTTTGGACCAGTACTTTATTTCTTTCGTTCAAAGTCGTCAAGTCGCTTCGGCACTTGAAGTATTGATCATGAAGGACGTTGTAGTCCCTTTTCATTTGTTCAACTGAAACAAAATTAAAAAAAATTGGTTCAAGCACTGACGTGAAGTCAGAAGCTTTTGCGCGTATGTTCTATTGTCCATTCTTCTGTATTGGACACCCATAATCGAATTTACCATGGTTAATTATGTCGTCCATTCTCCTGTATTGGACACTCTTAATTCAAATTTACCATGGTAAATTCGAATTAAGTGTCCAATACAGGAGAATGGACGACATAATTAACCATGGTAAATTCGATTAAGGGTGTCCAATACAGAAGAATGGACAATAGAACATACGCGCAAAAGCTTCTGACTTCACGTCAGTGCTTGAACCAATTTTTATTCTGAACGTTTTTTTTATCATTGTGTAGTAATGAATAGTGGAGTTCAGCTTAGCTTGTGAATTTCTGAGTGATTTAAATATTGGAACTGAGATGGGTAAGGAAAAATAGACATTTGGGGGCTTTGTTTCAAGTGTTTGAGAAGCGCTTTAATGAGCGTCGTGATTGCTCGAGATAAATCTGAAAACATCACAATTCACAATGCAGGCTTTCGAAATTGGAAAATCCAGAGGTACACACAATTCTTTTAATTTCGCTACGTATTATTAATAGGAAATCTAAATATGCAAAACAAAGCTTCAACATATTATCTATCCAGTCGAATGGAATTAGGTGCATTTTATCTTTAATATTTCATTATTTTCACGTGTATTTTTATGGTCCTCACGAACTAATGATATTAAAATATCCCATATTAAAAAAACCTCTGCGAAAGATTTCAGGAGGTGATCCCATGGCAAAAAATAGAAATAGTTTGTTTTATAAAACTTTTCCGAATTCACGCTGAGTTATAACTTTTGAAAGGATGAATTGATTTTTCAGTTTTCAATTATTATCAACAGAACCAAAATACTCAGACACAAATAATTTGAAAACTTGTAAATATACGTGTTACAAGTACCACAATTTTTTCAACCGCCTACGATATTTACTTAGGGTTGAAGCAAACAACCCCTTCTATAAATTATTCTATAACTTTTCAGCTAATCGTAAAATTCGAAAAGCGAAAATATTTTCCGAAAGGAAATTCCATTTTGGAAAAATTGTATCTCTTGTATTTACTTCGCAGTTTTAGTAGTTTTAGAGGAAATACTTGAAATGCAAAATCACGTTTTCCACGGTTTATACCAGGACTCCGAGTTATCTGTGACTCCAAATAATTTATGGAAGGGATTGCTTGTTTTAACCCCATAAGGATATCCTAGGGGGTTGTAAAAATTTGAAGAATGTGGATAAAGTCATACAACCCTGTTGGAACCACGTGAAACTGCTAAGAATGTTTTGCTATGGTATGAAATTATGTTTTTGATTTGTTGGAATATTATATAAATTTTGTAGAGTGTACGTGTTCATATAATAGAAAATCCATGAAAACAAGGAGATAATTGAGAGTGGTGGAAAATATATGAAGTTAGATAGAAGTATCACTTTATTTCAAGAAATTAAGTGTTGTAAGTGAGATTTGTTTCAAGAAGCCTCAAATGATCATTTGGTCTCAGTTATATAATAATTGAAATCTCATAAGTGAATTTCACTAAAGTTATCATCGTCAGATTAGTAGGTACATGGTATTTCTTCATATTTTTTTTAAAATTTTCTAGTGGTAAAGCCCTCACAAAATATCACACACGTCTTTACGTAGATCTTCTAAAACAAGTTACCAAGTTTCAATTCGATCGGGTCTGTATTCTTTGAGTTGTTGAGAAAATAATGTTCCATATGGGTATACATATTTCCCAACGGTAGGGCCCATTACGCCCAACAACGAACTTAACACTCTCATTCGGATATCCTTGACTCCTTTCGTTCTAAAGTTATCGAGGCAACGATAACTTATCCAGCTACTGAACTCACACAAGGCTACTCGGATCTCCAGAAATATAGATCCGATCGTGTTCAAACTTGAAACTTGGCAGTAGTGTTAGGTTTTGAAGGTTATCGCAAAATTTCAGCCATGTCGATCGAATCGTTTCTGATTTGCGTTCAGAATGATTTTCAATGATTTTTTAGTGATACGATCCTCATGAAATTTCCCAAAAATATTCGCATTGGTATTCTACAACTAATAAACTAATATTGAGGAAATAACAAACAAATTTCGGATGGGTATAACTTCAAACTCTGGCCGATTATGCATACAAACAAAATCAAATGCCGCATTCAGATGCACAACCTACCCTATAAATTTCAAGTCGCTATCTCTTTCTGTTCTCAGGTTATCGGGAGAAAAATAATATATTTTTTTAAATTTTCTAGTAATACGATTCTCACAAAATTTCACAAACGTCCTTGTGGTAGTATTCTAAAACTAGGTAACAAGTTTCAATTCGATCGGATCTGTATTGCTCGATGACGAAATTATTACCGTGAAACCGTTGGGCCGATTATATTAACGAACTTGTCCCACGAATTTGGAAGCGCCATCTACCCTGAAAATTCCAAGTATCTATCTTTTTCCGTTCTCAATTTATCATGGCAACGGCCGACCGGACATTTTTCATCAGTGAGTCATTTGGGCAAAAGGATAGCACGCTGTTCCTCAGTACATGCGCGCAAAAAGATTATTCTGAAGTTCGTCAGTTCATCACTTTGACGAAAGGAATAATTGCGAATATTTCAACTGTATCCGACATTTCCCCATAATTTCAACACTTTCAATATCAGTGACATTGTTCTTTAATCTTTTTCGAGAACATACATATATGAAAATAATGTGTATTATTATATCTACATATCGAAATCTTGCCAATGAACAATTACAAATTTACATAACTCAGATAAAAATCATATCTTTGCGCTGATTATTCATCCAAATAATCACATTATCTCGAATATAACTACCACTGAAATAATTTTCGAATAGAATGATTGTGGGTTTTCCATATGAAATTTTCCCTTGCGAGAACACACCATTTATGATACTAAAAAATTGGTTCAAGCACTGACGTGAAGTCAGAAGCTTTTGCGCGTATGTTCTATTGTCCATTCTTCTGTATTGGACACCCTTAATCGAATTTACCATGGTAAATTATGTTGTCCATTCTCCTGTATTGGACACTCTTAATTCGAATTTACCATGGTAAATTCGAATTAAGTGTCCAATACAGGAGAATGGACAATATAATTTACCATGGTAAATTCGATTAAGGGTGTCCAATACAGAAGATAGACACTAGAACATACGCGCAAAAGCTTCTGACTTCACGTCAGTGCTTGAACCAATTTTTTTTTCGTGATTTTTTTGAAATTTTCTAGGGGTGCGATTTTTTTTTATATTTCAGAAACTGTCAATCTGTCAAATCAGGTAGAATTCTTTGGTTCGTCGCCAATACCACGATATAATTCTCTTATCGGAAATCTACTGAATTATATCAGGAAATGGAGACTCGAAGTCATTTTCGAGGAAATAGCGTTGTTTCCGAATTTAAATGTCTGCGCCGTGGCCCTGGGGGCCAATTTATAAATAACTTTATTTGGAGGATCTATATCCAATTAGATACGGATTAGAACAATAGGCGTGAGCAATTACGTTCACCACAGGGGTCCCATAACTCCATTTCTTTTTCATTTCGATCTACCGTAAAACTAATAGCCATATTTTATAGATAACCAGAATTGTCAAATAAACTTGAAAAATATAAAAAAGCACCGACGTGAAGTCGGTACTCTTCGATTTGCTTGTTCACGTAGGCTAATTTGAATTGAATGATGAGTGTTCCAAGCTCAGTGGATCAAGCGAGCCGGAGATCTACTCAGAGGGTAGTGCACAGCATTCGCTGTCGGGTCAAAAACTAGCAGTACTGCGTCTAAGCTGGCTTAAGGATAGAGTAATACAGTTGACAAAGAACACAGCTGACTCTCCGTAGTCGCACAAGCTCCTAGGAGCTTCTGAGAGATATCCTTGGAATACTCTATCCTTAAGCCAGATTGGACACAGTACTGTTAATTTTTGACCTGACAGCAAATGCTGTGCACTACCCTCTGAGTAGATCTCCGGCTCGCTCTATCGACTGAGCTTAAAACGCTCATCATTCAATTCAAATTAGCCAACGTGAACACTCAAGCCAAAGAGTAGTGACTTCACGTCACAATTTGTAAGTTTCTTACTCTTCGAGGTGTCGAATGCTCATTCCCCTTTCTAGTTCAATGCCTTCTCTTGTTTCTTTAGTTCTTCCTTTGCTAGGATGAATAACAGCACATTTGTCCAAACCGAATGACATTCCTATTGCTGAGGTGTATTCGCCAACAATATTCAGTACTTGTTGTTGCGCTTCCTTGGAAGGAGCGTACGGTTTTAAGCCTTCCATGTACAGGAGATATGAGACCAGATGAGACCACTGGTCCAATGAACTCCAGAATCTCATGTAGAAGAACAATTGTGAGAATTTTATACAGCATGTTTTCACACTTGATTGAGCGGTAGTTGTTTGGCTGTCCTAGATCACCTGATTTTGGTATCAGTACAGGTCTGCCCTCTACCAACCATGAAGGTATTGGCTCATGGTGAATTATTATCCCCCTGGTTTCTGCTGTTCACTCGTACAAATTTTTCCAGAAATGTTCGACTTCTTCCGGTGATGGTGGGTGTTTTGCCTCTACTTGTATGGGTGGAAATAACTGGAAGATTCCGCGGTGAAGACGTTGTTATCTTCTATCCACTTTTGCCTCTTGATCAGTTTCTTCCTTGCCGCAATTGATCTTATCTAATCGACAGCTTTCTGCTTTAGTAGGTTAATGGTCGGCAAACTCATCGCACAATGCAAGGCACGCAGCTCACTCATCATGACCTCTATTTTCTTGCTTGGCTTCAGTTGTCCCTTCATAACATTTATGATACATTGCTACCAAGATGCTTTTCACGTCACGGTTCTTATCTTCTTGCCCAACTTATTCAATCTTGATTTATGTTTGGCCTCCTTTGTTGTTGTTCTTCCTGGTGGACACGAAAGTGAAGTAGCAGCTCTCACTGCAGCCACGACATCTAGCAAACATTCCACCTTAAGGTGATCATCAATTATATTATTCATCATGGCTAGAGCTTCAGTAGTCGGTAGTCTAGATTCCTGCCTTTTGTTCTTTATGTTGGGATTACTTACTGCAGCCTCAAATGCTTCCCTTCTATTGACGACTAGCTCTGGAACATTTTCTGCTCGGAGTGGGGCAGCTCTCACCTGCTCCATGTCTGGTGCTGTGACTTCTTCATATCGCAATCCAGGTAGTGGAGGTTGCATTTTTGCGGCATCTCTCACTTGCCTTTCATCCAGTTCTTCTCTCTTTTGATTCGTCAAGTGTTGATGTAGGTTTGGAGCATCTCTCACATGCTCTTCAACTCGTTCTTCGATCCCCTCTGACTCTTGAAACTGCTGTAAGATTACCTTCTTCTTGAGATGGCTAACCTGGTCTCGTAGGTTTTGCTGCGTCACGAAGTTGAGATCTGGGTGATGCTCACACCACAGACCATGCAGTCTACCCATGTATTCCTTTCTTTCTGTTCTCGATCTTCGGTTTAATACAGACAGTTGTTCATGTTGCTCGGGTGTTCACTTGTGGCGTCTCATTTGCGTCCTTATTCTTATTGCCGAGTCCGACTATGGGTTGCTTTTGCGAGCGCTGAGTCCCTATGTGACAAAACAAATTGTTCTCTCCTCCTCAATGTCTTCGTCGGAAGCTGTGATTTCTTTTATGACAGGCGTCCACGTCCTCAGCATCCTGCCGGTGGTGGTCCGCATGCTCTCACGTCCAGCAGCAATCCCAGACGTGCTCTGGTGATCACCAGGTTGCAGCTATTCTCTGAGGCTTCGTAGATTGTAATGCATCATCTTTTGAGGTGACCGGGGTCCGCTGGATTGTCACACCCGTATGCTACTAAGTAGTGCCCCTATGCGGTTTTGCATTTTATACCTACCGTCAGGTTTAGCTAAGGTACCGAAGGTTTGCTAAGCCCGTAGTCTTGGACATAACCTAAAGCCAATAATTTTATTATTATTATGCATCAAAATCTGAAAAGAACGCCTCATAGTAAAAATATACACCATAGAAACATCTATCAATCTAAAAAGGATTTTGAATAATAAAATATGGGAAAGCTCTGTGGACAGAGACTTTGGCACTCCTGTCAAACTACTAGCCAGTAATTATTCATATGACAAATCATATCTCCGAAAGTATTGGTTTCTCAGAGTTGGTAATGATATCAATGGATTCTTATGGTTGAACTGCATCATAAAAAATCAAATTCCAAACGTAGGTCTGTGACTCACCTCATATGTAGGATTTACATACATCAGCAAATTATAATTAGAGCATTCTATGAAATCATAAAATTACAATTAATTTTTGAAACTCCGAAAATTCATATCTGAGAAAGTATTAGTTTGTAAGAGATTTTGCCCTATAACGTACTTAACCGAGATATTTATCTCTCAAACCTACTCTGTAACTGTAATTGTAACTGTCGAGCTTATTCCGTTCGAGAGTTGTCGTGTATCGATTTTGACCACGGATTCTTGATCGCTGAGTCAAACCAAATCATTTGAGACCATCTTAAGCGAAAAATTCGAAAATTACAGACATTTGGACAAATTGTTAAGCATTCTGTTCCAAGAGCGCCAAAGGTTATAGATCGGCATATGGAAAGAATTCAAAATCATTATGTTCTGTGATATCGATTATATAGATAATAAAAAGTACAGCTTCTGGAATAGAACCTTGGGTCACACCTATTTCTGTTACAAGTCATCCGAATTCACAGACACCTTAATTGAATTTTTTACTCTGACAAATTGCTTTCTATTCTTGAGAACAGCTTGCCATCAATTTGCCCAACTGTCTTCAATTTTTGAACTTTGTCCGAGAATTGCTTCAAACCATTAGTTTCGACTCACTGATCAAGAATCCGAGGTCAAACTATATAATTCTGTTCGGCAAGCCATCAACACGATTACTGTTGAACACAATGAGTTTGATAGTTGAAATTTGCAAGGTATATTTAGAGGCCAAAATCCGTGATTTCGGAGTCATAGCCATCTGAAATTTGGTTTTCCAAATAACTATTTTTTTCGTTACTCCAAAACCATCTGGCTGATTTTGCCCGTAACGAACTCAACCGAGATATTTATCTCCCAAATCTACTCTGAAAATTTCAACTGTCTAGCTCATTCCGTTCGACAGTTATCGTCCGGCTGGCCTTGCAGAATAAATTCTTACCAAGGATTCTTGATCAGTCAGACGAACCAAATGTTTATCTCCCAAACCTACCCCGAAAATGTCATCTGCCTAGCTGATTCTGTTGAGAGATATTGTAGGAACAAAATTTGAAAATTTTTGAAATTTTTTTTGCTACTTTACGGCAATCCGATCAATACAAAACGCATGCATATAAAGGTCATGATTCTACAATCTGATGCTAAATTTAAGATAAATGAAGCGATCGGTTACGGAAATATTCATAAAAAATGTACTTACTAAAAACGGCCATAACTCTGAAACCGCTAGGTTTCGGAGATTTCACCCATTAACGAACTCGTCCGAGATATTTATGCTCCAAACCTAACCTTCAAATTTCAATCTCCTAACACCTTTCGTTCGAGAGTTATCGTGCCCACGGCCGGCCGGACAGAATTGATTTCAACCACGGATTATTTAGCGGTGAGTCGAACCAAATCGTTTAAGACCATTTTCAGCCAAAATTCGAAAATTACAGACCTTTGGGCAAATTGATAAGCACTCTGTTCCGAGGAACAAGAGCGCCAAAAAATCATCTGTATTTCAGAATCTATCCGTCGAACCGATATCGATAGACCATTTTCATCCAAAAATTCGAAAATAACAGACATTTGGGCAAATCGTTGAGCACTCTGTGGGTTGAACCCCCAAAACCCACCCCCTGGCTACGCCCTTATTTTGAAGAATTGAAATAATTTGTTCGTAAGCCTCTACCTACTCAAATATCAGGAATAAATAGACAATCTGCTATGATTGTCTCCAGCTTTGCTATAGAAATTTCGATGATACTTTCCTTAGGTATTTCAAGTTGTGAAAACTATGCACCGAATGTAAGTTGCAACAACCCATTCGACGAGGTAAAATCATTACAGATTGCTAATTTAATCTTGATAAATATACTATTATTTGAATTTAATTTTAATTTTATGATGCAGTTCTATAGTAAGAATCCATTGATATCATCCCCAACTCTGAGAAACCAAAACTTTTGGAGATACGGTTTGCCAAAATTTGAACAAGAGCGCCAAATTTACTGGCACAGGGCTTTCCCCTTTTCTTATTCGTTATCATGAATGATTTCAATATTTTTGTGCCTTTTTTCAGGAGGATCGATGCTATTGGCAATGCCCCTGGTTCTCTTGAACATGTTGATGTCAGTAACGGGGCAATGTGAATATTCGCAGCAAATACTGTTGGGACAGCAGTACTATATATACAACAACGAGTACCCAAACAACTACAAAAAGGGTACCAATTGTAGATGGAGTGCTATGAGCGAACCAGGTACGCTGATTGTGTTGTCTTGCGAAGAAATAGATATTCCTGAAGTGAGTTGACCACATAGAAACTAGTACTAAGCTTCAGCAGACATCTTTAGTTTTTATTTCAAGTTGAGTATTTAACTGTGACTGATCTCGTGATGTATTCTTCGAAACCTAAATAATACAAAGAAACCTAGGTTTCTATTGTACTGATTCTGGTTTTGAATTACTCTTATAACTTTTCAGTATCACAGGGACTTCTACCATGGAAGTAGAGTAGCTGATTTTCCTAACCTTAGCTTCATTGTGATCGTGTAGTGAATTGGTAGGACCACTTACTTACGTTGTGAAGTTAATCCAAGTTACACTCAATGAAATGGGCGGGAGGTTTAAAGATTCGAACAAGATTGTTCGTTCAGATATGTATATTTCATATGTGACCAGACAAGGATATATCAACCAACTGGTACATTCACATTTCTACAATATTTCAGAACGATATGAAGTGGACCTGGTGGGTCCTAAAGTCTCTGTAAGACTTTGGAATATGCACCGGATTGGAGGCCAGTAAGCATTAGTGTTTATTCATCATTCATATTCGCAGGAGGTGAGTAAAGCGCAGTACTTGACCTACACTCCTTCTTTCTCAAGCAGGGACGCTTGACCTACAGCTATCGGAAGACGCAGGATATGCACAGAGGATGCACTTATCACTCTGGTGATGAGTCGTTTACCTTCACCAGAAGGAGCCCAAAAGGATCAATGAAGTTGAATACATTATCAGAGAGCTAAGCCCTGAGTAACGAACCAGTGTTCCTGCTTCACCAGTGCAGCCCAAGCTGATAAAAATGCAGGAAAACGTTCGTGGCGTTTTAGAACTAACTCTGGGTCCAGTCACGGTACACCTGGGAAGACGTATTCAGATTCCTGCTTACTGACGTTACGCGGATTCCAATTCCAAACTATTACGTAGTTATCCTTTCATGTGTGTCGGTGCCACCGTGAATGTCTACAATGTTTCCGCAACACTCTCGGACACAAAAAGCCATCAGAGTAACATACTAATCCTAAGGCCACCCGTATACCAGCACCACGTGATACCTTCGATACCGCGTCGATATTTTTAAGGAGGGATTTGCGTCACATCGCATCATTGATGTGGGCGCTTATATCACTAACCTCGTACCACGACTTCTAAGCGACAAGAAGTCGCGGTCGCGTTGCGGTCTCGCTGGTATACGAGCAACCTTACGTACATGAACCAAGTGAACTTAAGTGCAGCAGGGTTTTCCCTTTACCAGTATGATATCATATAGAATCAATAATTATGCACAAGCATCAAATTCTGGAAGTTTTGGGATGGGTATGATCTGATAATATATTATCTAACTCAGATTATTTGTTATTGTCATTCCCAAAACAGCATGATATGAACAATCAGAAATAGGCAGACCATCCATATTGTACTGTCGATATTGCTTAAGATTCCTCGCCCCCAAATGCAGAACAACACATTCCTCTAAATTAAGGGTATCAAGCAGTCATTGCAATACTGCAGGATGATGAGCAGATTTTGATGTAGGGAATAATTATTAGTCACAAAGGGGTGCATACATTTTTATCACCTTACATAGAACGCTAGATGTGAGCCATTCAGGAAGATTGGATGTATAAAGGAGGAATTAAAGTGACCATAGTACAAATCCTTGAGGGACACCGCTCAGAACAGTCCTTGATATGGAATAAGATCCACCAACTCGGAGACAAAATTACCTTCCCGACCAAAAGGCTTCAATTCAAGAGGGGAGACCTCGTCGAATGACAAGATGTTCGAGTTTAGCAATCAGTCGTCCTCGGGGAACCTTCTAAAGAGCCCGTGCGAAATAGAGGTCACTCACGTCGATCGGTACACCAGAATCCAACGCCCTCGTCCAATCATGCAGACTCTTAATGACATTGGTAATGACAGATCTACCGGATAGTTGGTTCTCTGGAATCTTATTATTTTCAAGAGAAAATTTGAGACTTTAGGACATCCTATCGCATACTTTGGCAATAACGTAGGTACACCAGACTAATTGATCTGTAATTAGAGGCAGATATTTTGAAGACAATAGAAGCCAAAGCTTAACAACCGAGGGGAAATGTTTCAAGACATATTGGTAGGACCAGAGTCAAAGGAGATATACAAATTATTCAGGTGTTTCTCAATTTTATCTTCAGATTTCGCAGATCTGGGTGTTTATAGAGTCGGAAGCGCACCTCAGTTAATTATGAGGCAAACGCATCAGCTACAACTTCCGTAGAGAGTCTCTCATCCACGCACCATTTCTCTGGGCCATTGCGCACTATTGGTATGGATTATTTGGTGTTGAGAGAGATGCGCACATGTTTGAAAAATTTCTTACTGCAAGCTTGATTATTCAAATGTACACCCTCATAATCCTGCTCAGCATACATGAGCTTGGCTCCCATATCACTAGAAAACTGTAACGTTATATAATCCCGTCATGTTGAATCCTTCCATATAACACAATATTTTTGAAGTGAAAGTTCTAATGCGATTTCCAACAAGGTTGCGTTAGACGTTTAACGCTATCATGGAGGGGGTATGAAAGCACTGTTGCGTTAAACGTTCAACGCTTCTGGGGAGGTGGAATAGAAAGCGACAGAGCGAGAGTGAATGCGTGGCCTTCGAACGCATGCGCGTAGTTTTCTACCCCTTCCTATTTTCATTTCCACATTACGTTGTTCTTTTTTAATTTCTAATATTCCTTATTTCTTTTACTTGTTTTTGAAGTTGAACTTCTTATGCGACTTCCAAAAAGGTTGCGTTTAACGTTTAACACTTCCATGGAGGGGATATGAAAGCACTGTTGCGTTAAACGTTCAACGCTCCTGGGGAGGGGCGATAGAAAGAGACAGAGCGAGTATGAATGCGTGGCACTCGAACGCATGCGCGTAGTTTTCTACCCCTTCCTATTTTCATTTCCACATAACAAGTTTCACTTCTTCCGCTCGGAGGGACTCCACGCACTTCTTTTTTTTTAGTTCATTTTAATCATACAGATAGAATATATTCAAGATTCATCTCTCGCAATGCAACATACCTCTTGTTAATAGGCGGTAACCATTAAAATACTGAATCGGTTTTATTGTTCACCTGATAATTCTAAAACTCTAATTTAATTTTAATTCAAATTAGAAATCTTTTGTTTAAGTAATCCCACTTGATTTTCCAAGTTAGTGTTTCAATATGTTATAGAGATTATCTTTGGTAAATTTAACGTTGTTATGATGTATTATTATACTTATCCTCCTAGGTCTTCCCCAAGGAGACCCCTCATAAGCTCTCGAAGAGCTTGAGCGAGTAAGGAGAACCAGTTGTGTTCTGTGTAGGCTTTGTTACTGAGTCCTTACGCCACCTTAGGTACAGCACTGTTAATTTTTGACCCAACAGTGAATGGTGGCGATTGCCCTGACTAGAAAATTAATTTCCTAGCCTCGGGATTGAACTTGGGGCTTTCGCTCCCAAGTCGAACGCTCTACCCCTGAGCCAACCGCACTTGTGATATTGTACTCCAAAGGATTTATAGTTTTCTGTGGTCATGTTGTCATGTGTCGCAACAATGACGATTGACGGGCTTTCCGGTATGAACGTCAGAAAGATATACCTGTATTAAAGCTTCTGAATAGTAAATGTTTACTCTCTTATATCTGAATAGTTTTTTTGCTCCTAGTTAACTTTTTCACTTTCAGGAAAGTTCATGTCTTTTGCGTTTCCAAGAATTGTGGATCAGTTTTTGATTTACGTTCTTACAATCAACTTTGATTCAAAATCTGAAAAATTGTTTAACAATAATGCCTAGATGTAACCAATAGGACTATTGGTATGATTGAGGCGAGAGAGATGTTGCGACTTTCTTTCAAGTTAGTGAAAGCGTAGTTTCCCGGCCCGTCCACCGATATCGAGAAACTGGAAACGTAACCGAAAGACCGTGAAGTGGACGCCCAAGATATACTACTCCTGCAAAAGATCCGATTCTGACTGAGTGTACCCGTAGACAGCCTTTGAGTACTTTTAGAATCATACAAAAGCACCTTTTGAACGCTACTGGTATTTTGGTTTCGATTGAAATAGTTCGAGAGATCATTAAAGGATACTGTGGGAGGTATACTCATTATTAAAAGGTTTTTTTCTGTCCCAAACTCTGAAAAATATCTATAAAATAAAAATTAATTATTTTGTGATTTGCCTCTGCGTAAGAAACACAAGATATTTGTCAGAAGCAATCAATTGAACAATGTTGCCTAACAAACAACAACGAAACAACATCAACGCAGGAACAACTATATCGTAACGTTTCGGAGTCTATATCAGATTCCTTCGTCAGACGCTTAATGAAAATCTTTAGAATTATTTTGTTGATAGTTATTGTGAAATTCAAGAATTGTCACACTGACAGTATTTGAAAATCATAGCTAACATAGTTTTACTTTGCATAGAAATTTCCAAGTTCCAACTCCTTTTTCAATAAATTTAGCCAAATATGGTCAATACCAATTGAGCAATTCTCAAAATTGCATTCTCTGTTCAATAAAATACCAGTTGGCTCCTTAAGTTTCCTTTTAATATAATCAGGTTCTGTCATTAGAATCTTTGTATAACTCCAATCCATCATGTGATCTCCTTGAATGGTACATACATGTTCTGCTATTTTTGATTTCCGTACGTCTCTATTTCTCAAGTTATTCTTATGCTCTGACTTTCATACTTCTAGTGGTATTGATGTTTCTCCTGTGTATGATTTACCACAGATACAAGGAATATTATATACACAGTTTTTTGATTTTTGTTTTTCATTTATGGGTTTTGTTTTCGTTAATAAGGACCTAAGATCATTTTGTGATTTGAAGACGGTTCTTATATTGAACTTGGAACCGATTCTTCTAATTTTTTCAGAAAGGCCACGAACATAAGGGAACACATTCAAGAGATTGGGTTGCTGTTCTTGTCGATTATTATGTTGTACTTGTGGATTATTTTATTGTTCTTGATTATTTGCTCTTCTATCTAAATTCATGATACATGTATTTATGAATTGCCTCGGATATCCATTTTCTTCAAGAAATATTTTTGATGAATCAATTTCATTATTTCGAATTTCAAGAGTAGATCAAATTAGGTTCGCTCTATCATGAAGTGTTTTAATAACACCTCTTTTCACACTAAGCTGATGGTTTGAATATAAATTTGAATATCTATTTGTATGTGTCTGCTTCCTGAAGGCACTCGTTTTGAAATGGTTCGGATACTTAATTATCGAAACATCCAGAAAAGAAAGCTGATTATTTTTCGCTATTTCCAAAGTGAATTTTATTGTAGGTTCTTTTGAATTAATGAAATCGAAAAATTTGACTAAATCTTCTCTACCATGTTGCCAAATTACAAATATATCGTCAACATATCGCCACCAAGCTTTTGGTTTCAACAAATATGTATCCACAAATTTTTCTTCAAAATTTTCCATGAATATATTACTCATGACAGGTGATAAAGGCGAACCCATTGCCATTCCAAAATTTTGTGGATAAAAAACATCTCCTAGTTGGAAAAGTCAAAATATACGACTTTGATTGAAATGGGCTAAAGAGTACGTGAATTGGAACGATCAATGGAGTTCTGTATTGTTCACAGATGAGTCGAGATACGGACAGTTTTTGGATAGTCGGCGTGTTCGGGTATGGACCCATCCCCGGGTGCCCAGAAATCGCTGATAGGTTCAGGAAGTTCATCCGTTCAGAGGTGGTACAGTTACTGTTTGGGGAAGCACTGTTGTTGGTACTACCATGAATTCGCATATTTATATTATTCCTTTGTTTCATACTGCTATATTTCTTATTTTTGGACGATAATGCGATAATGGGTGATGATCATTGTGCGATTTGCTGTTACCCAAAGTAATATTGAAATCCGTTTGCGACTTTAAACCATCCAGGGAGCCTCTCAAAAACACACACAAAAATTCATCAAAAGTGGTCACGTCGTTTAGGAGTTCAAACACATACACATTAGAATTTTATATATTAGGTTGCCAAATATCTCCCTTCCGCCTTTTTGTCTTTTGAATTTCGCGGTTATGTACAAAGCGCTACAGAGCTCGTAACTGGCAATACCATACATAATTTGAAAGGTCTTGACATAACCTACAAAACGACGGTATGCATGATTAGTTTGGATATTGCGTTCAACAGCTATAGACGTGTAAACATGGAGTTCACTAAGGCCGAAATTCGCGCTATTTTAAAGTTTTCCTTCGTTAAAGACAAATCCGCTAGAGAAACGTTCCGTGAGATTAATGGTGTTTTGGGGGATGGTACTCTATCAGTTCGAACCGCGGAGGAATGGTTTCGACGATTCAGAGCCGGTGAAAACGACACCATGGATAAGCCAGCCGGCGGAAGACCTGTGACGACAAATACCGATCAAATCATGGAATACATCGAGTTAGACCGGCATGTGGCATCTCGTGACATCGCCCAGGAGATGGGAGTTAGTCACCAAACCATTTTAAACCATCTGCAGAAAGCTGGATACAAAAAGAGCTTGATGTTTGGGTGCCGCATGATTTGACGCAAAAAAACCTTCTGGACCGAATCAACGCCTGCGATATACTGCTGAAACGGAACGAACTCGACCCATTCTTGAAGCGGAAGGTGACTGGCGACGAAAAATGGATCACATACGACAATATCAAGCGAAAACGGTCGTGGTCGAAGGCAGGTGAATCATCCCAAACAGTGGCCAATCCGGGATTGACGGCCAGGAAGATTTTGCTGTGTGTTTAGTGGGATTGGAAGGGAATCATCCACTATGAGCTGCTCCCATGTGGCCAGACGCTTAATTCTACCATCTACTGCGAACAACTGGACCGCTTGAAGCAGACGATCGACCAGAAGCGTCCAGAATTGGCCAATAGGAAGGGTGTAGTGTTCCACCAGGACAACGCTAGACCACACACTTCGTTGATGACTCGTCAGAAGCTACGGGAGCTCGGATGGGAGGTTTTATCGCATCCACCATATAGCCCGGACATAGCGCCAAGTGATTACCACCTGCTCCTGTCCATGGCGAACGCCCTTGGTGGTGTAAAGTTGAACTCAAAAGAGGATTGTGAAAAGTGGCTGTCCGAGTTCTTTGCAAATAAGGAGGGGGGCTTCTACGAGGGAGGTATTATGAAGTTGCCGTCTAGATGGAAACAGATTATCGAACAAAACGGCTTATAGTTGAACTAAATCCGATCACTGTAACACTCTTTATAAAGCATTGAATAAAGAGCAAAAAAGCGGAAGGGAGATATTTGACAACCTATTATTATAAGATTTCGGAAAGTTCATATTTTAGTCAAAATAAATAGGAAGATGTCTGCTGCAGTTTGTGAAATACCTAAACCTGTTCCTTTTCTATTTTAAGTTATTACATCTTCTGCATCCATTTTACAGTCCAACCAATGCCAATATGACAAATTGTCTGTTTCACTATCTGGAAATCCCAACTTCGCAGATGCCCATAACTATTGTGGAAAGGGTTCTTTGAGTTTGGTGTCGAAAGCAAACGCAATGCAAATAGGTAAGTATCGTAAGAATTGTGATTTTTAATGTGGATTCAATTGTGAACAAGAAAAAATTAAAAAATCTTTAGGTCGGAATCATTTGAAAACGGAGTAAATTAATACACGACAAACTCTGTTGTATGATTATTTAGGACGTATTCTCTCGAAGCATTCTGAAAATGTTATAATCGACGAAATAGCAAATGGTTGCTCCTCAGCAACCTCTTCTGAAATGAAGGATAGAATGCAGGAGAGTTGACATTATGAGAATATGGCAATTCATGCATTTCATCGAACCGAACTGTCACCACTGCGTAACGGAAGTGCACCTTTTCAGTAAAATCTTCGGAAAATACATAATTGTTCTTGATTATACGTTTGAATTCTGTGAACGAAAATAAAACATTCTATTATTCACATTCATTTACTAATGACTATCATTCCACATAGTTATTACTGAACCAAATTTTGATGTCTCATTCCTAGTATAACAAATTAAAAATATAAAAATTCGAGAAAAACACGGACGTGAAGAAAGGAGCTTTTGCGCGTATGTTCTATAGCATGAACCTTCATGTCGTCAGTTTATCGAACACGTGAAGAAAAAGTGGAAAAGCCCTGTGGACTGGAGCTTTGGCGCTCTTGTTCAAACTAAGACAAATCATATCTCCGGAAGTATTGGTTTCTCAGAGTTGGGAATGATATCAATGGATTCTTATAATAGAACTGCGCCATAAAAGAAATTAAATTCAAACAATATTTTATTATATTAAGTGAGCGATCTGGAATGATTCAGCCTTTTGGAATGGGTTGTTGCAACTTACACTCGGTGCATAGTTTTCACAACTCGAAATACCTAAGGAAAGTAACATCGAAATATCTAGAGCAAGGCTGGAGACAATCATAGCAGATTGTCCATTTAATCCTGAATAGGCATAGGCTGACGAACAAATTATTTTAATAGTTCAAAATATATATTAATAAAATACAATCCTCTTTTCATAATTTAATAGTTCATACCACTAACACATTCATTCTATATTATGAACCCTAACTCAAGAAAAAATATTTGATACGCAAATATAGATCAATATTTCACCATTTTTCTGCTAGCAACATTATGAAAATACTGTATATAGAAGCATGTCTCACTACTTGAGGAAGAAAAAGGTAATATTAACCTCAGTGATCTAAGAACAGTAATTTCTTTTGATGATTCCATTATGTTGTTCTTTCCTATTGCCTTCATAAACTATACATCAATAAAATGATCCAATCAAAAATCTTCTGAAACATCCTCCCCAATATTTATACATGAGTTATTCAATATATATACAGTATGGTGCAATTGAAAGGAATAAATTCGTTATTTCGTAAACCGGCGACTTTAAGGAAAAATCCCGAAACCCGTCGATTTTTATTCTTAAACAGGCTATTCGTAAGGAAACCATTTTATTTTTGACGTCATTTTATTTTTGACGTCATATTAAATAAAAATAATAAAATTTTATTAATTGTTTTAAAAAAAAAAGAACAATTTTTGTACATTATTGATATGGCTGAATAGGTATTTAAAAGACCTTTCAAATAATGTATTACAACACCCACCTTTGCATCTGAAAATTTTAGCGATGACGTCATCACGCTCACATAGATGACGTCAAAAATAAAAAGGTATCCTTATGAATAGCCCGTTTAAGAATAAAAATCGACGTGTTTCAGGATTTTTCCTTAAAGTCGCCGGTTTACGAAATAACGAATTTATTCCTTTCATTTGCACCATACTGTATATAAAAAAACTAGAACAGAAATAAATTTGACATATCACTTTTAGGTAGATGAGATGACATGAATGAACACAGTTCTGTGAAAACATAGAAGTACGATGTATTATTGAAATTTTGAAAAATCATATCTCCCAAAGCATTAGATTGTTAGAGTTGAAGGTGACATCAATGGATTTTTATGATGGAACTGATTCTTAAAAAAAATTGAATTTGAAATTTGTATGTAAACATTTTTTTTTCATTACCTACTCCGAAACCATCAGGCCGATTTTGCCCAATAACGAATTTATCCGAGATATTCATCTCCGAAACTTACTCTGAAAGTTACAACTGTCTATCTCATTCTGTTCAAGAGTTATCGTGCCTATGGCCGGCCAGACAGAATCGATTTCGATCACAGATTCTTGATCGGTGAGTCGAACCAAATCGAAATTAATTTTAAATTGTGGTATACTGAGACTAAGAGTCGCCCAAGATCGCGATGAATTTGCCAGAATTGTCGCCAACATTCACTAAATGAATACGGCACGTTAAGAAGAAGAATTTCGGGAATATTCACGATACTCTTTTGAATTCTCGAATAATTTTGTTTGACATTTTCGAATATACCTCAGAGGAACATTTCGCAATCTTGCATAAATAGAACTGCATCATAAACATATAATTACAGAGTTAGGAAGAAATATTGTTCGTTGCCATACCACAGTGAACATGCTAGATATCGTCCGCTGATTCAGTGGGACGAACCAAAACGTTTAAAAAACACACTGTTCCGAGAAACAAAAGCGCCAAAAGGACATTGGTCATCAATTGATCTCAAATTGTGAAATATATAAAATAGTGACCTTACTCAACGGGGATCTACTGCGCAGCAGGCGAACACGATAACCTCTCGACCACCGAGGAGTTGTTACTATTATGATATTTACGTGATTTGAAATTTCAGAAGTAAATGATTCGAAATTTCATTTTCACAATAATTACTAAAATACAAAGCCGATCAAAATGAAAACCGGTACTCGATTATAAAATGGTGATTTGGAAGTTTGTGAGTAATTTCAGCGGAATCTGATAGATAGTTTCTAACACATAAAATTTTGGGAGAAATTTGTTTCTCTATTGCAGTATCGTAATGAGTTCATTGCAGCACTAAAAACAGTACCTACTGTAATGAACTCATTCTCGCATTGTTTCTAGTAATATTTTTCGTTTTGTGGTAGTCAGCACTGACATTCGATCCTATCAAATTTCAACACACGTTTATTTTCAATATAATATAATCTGGATATAGTGAAATAATTGTTGAGATGAAAAGTTTTATTTTCATTAAAAAATGAGGTACCTATTAGATATTTTCTTCTTGCTAAATTTGAATCATTCATGCTATTAGGAAATAATTTTATATCTGATCTCCATGTCCTACGATTCAAATTCAAATACCGTAATCTGTCAACTTTCGTAACAGTCACACCAACTGCCAAGATACAATACAAAAGTCACTAGGAGGTATAAACCCAATTTTTCATTAAATTTCTTCAGTATTTTACAAAATTTGACAAAAATAGAGAAAATATCCTCTAATACCTGTTGCAGAAGGCAATTCCAACACTCGTGCGTTCGAAAACGAGCGACGAAGGAGCGAGTTTGTATAGGATGCGATTGGATCTGAATTTTTTGAGTTATTGGGGAAACAATATTCAGATGGGTATAACTCTGAAACCGTTCCGCCGATTATGCCCATTAACGAACTCAGCTCGTCGGATGCGCAACCCTGCCAGGCGTTACCTCGATAAGTGTTGAACAGAAAGAGACAGCGCCTTGAAATTTTTAGGATAGGTTGCACATCCGAATGCGACGGTTGAGTTCGCTAATGGGCATAATCAGCCAAACGGTTTCGTAGTTGAAATTTTGTGTTGCCAATAATTTAAACAATACAGCTCCGATCATATTGAAACTTGGTAACTTTTTCTAGAAGACCGGCACAAAGACTAATGCAAAATTTCATGAGGATTGTGTGACTAAAAAATTGAAAAAATTCTGTATCTTAGAAACTGTTTCGCCGATCACTGAAATTTTGCGAGAGCCTTCAAAACTCCATTTTTCAGCCAAATTTGAACACGATTGGATCTATAATATAATGTTCTGGGGATAGCGTACTATCATTTTGCCCAAATGTCTGTAACTTCCGAATTTTTTGCCGAAAATGGTCTCAAACGCTTAGGTTCGACTCAGTGTTAAAGAATTCGAGGTCAAATATGATTCTGTCCGGCCATTGCCACGATAACTTGTGAACGGATAGAGATAGCGACTTCAAATTTTCAGGGTATGTGACGCGTCTAAATGCGACGGACAAGTTCTTTAATAGGCATAATCGGTCTAAGGGTTTCCAAGAACTGATTTTGTTTTCCACCAATCCAGATCCGATCGAATTGAAACTTGGTCACTATAGTTGTAGACAAACATATATGTACCTATGTGAAATTTTGTGAGAATCATATCATTAGAGAATTAAAAAACAATTATGAAATAAATTAAGTATCTCACGATAACTTTCGAACGGAAAGAGATAGTGACTTGCAATTTTCAGGGTAGGTTCCACATTCGAATGCGACATTTAAGTTTGTTAATAGGCATAATCGGCCAAACGGCTTTGGAATTATACCTGCCTGAAATTTTGTTGTTATGTCCTCTATAACTCAAAACATACAAATCCGATACAATTAAAATTCGTTAATTACTCGCAGAATGTCAACTCGCTAATTTTTGCAGAATTTATCGAAGTTACGTAATGACCTTACGGGATCGGTTCCCGTAGCAGAAATTTTTCTTTTTCGTGTTTTCGGCGCTCTTGTTACTGGTAACAGAGTGCTTATCAATTTGCCCAATTGTGTGTAATTTTAGAATTTTTGGCTGAAAATGGTCTCAAACGATTTGGTTTGACTCACTGATCAAGAATCCGTAGTCGAAATCTATTCTGCCAGCTGTCCGGCCGTCCGTCCGTTAACACGATAACTCTCGAACGGAATGAGCTAGACAGATAAGTTTCTCGGCTGAGTTCGTTATTGGGCAAAATCGTCCTGATGGTTTCGGAGTAACGAAAAAAAAAATTTTTTTTTTACATTACAAATTTCAAATTGAATTCTTTTTAAGATGCAGTTTCATCATTAGAATCCATTGATATCATTTTCAACTCTAGCAAGCTAATACTTCCGGAGATATGATTTTTCAAAATTTCAATAATACATCATAATTCTATGTTATCACAGAATGCGAATTCTATCTCTCTGTGTTTCATCTGTGTTCACTGTTCATACATATAATCCTATTCTACCTATGATACGACAGATATGTCGAATATTGATTTCTGCTCTAACAAAGTAGATATGATTGAATGCAAAATGAACAATTATAGGATATTATAATTACTCCTACCCTATATGCCGTTGGATAATCCATATGATGGAGAAAATATATTCAGAATATCTTCAGTAAAAAGAATGCCAGAATATTGGCTAAGTTTCAGTTGATATAACATAATTTTCAGAGAAGATTTGAGGAATGAATATCTCGGATAAGTTTGTTATTTAATTTTAATATAGTTTTGTTTATGATGCAGTTCTATTATAAGAATCCATTGATGTTATTCCCAACTCTGAGAAACCAATTATTTCGGAGATGAATTGTCAAAGTTTGAACAAGAGCGCCAAAGCTCCTGTCCACAGGGCTTTCCCAAATTTTTTCATTTCTATCGAAATAATGACTTTGATGAATAGTATATCTACTGAATGTAGGTCTATCTTTCAATAAATTTACTTGAGGCGTGAGTTTTTTCGTATATTAGGTACCTAACGAATTTCAATTCCGATATGTCAGAAATAAAAATTCTGTGTTATCGGACAATTCTCTTATTAATGAAGTCTGTCATTAAAATTAAATATATTCATATCTTATAAAAGCTGTGAATATATCGATGGTAAATTAAGAGTGTCCGATTTTGGAAAATAGAAAATAGAACATGCGCGCAAAAGCTCCGTGCTTCACGTCAGTGCTTGAACCAATTTTTTTTTCTACTTTTACAGGTCTTTTCTCATCTTACTGGAGCCCTCTCAGCAAAACTGGAAAATTCATCTGTAGTATCGCTGCCATTCAAGATAATGCACCAACTACTACCACGAGAAGACCAGTGACATGTGATTGCGGGTGGAAGCAAGGGGTAAGGACTTTCCCAATTTTGGTGCTGTTTTTCCTCGGAACAGGGTGCTTATCAAATTGTCCAAATGTCTGTAATTTTCGAATTTTTGGCTGAAAATGGTCTTGAACGAATTGGTTCGACTCACTGATCAAGAATCCATGGTCGAAATCGATTCTGTCCGGCTGGCCGTTAACACGATAACTCTCGAACGGAATGAGCTAGACAGTTGACATTTTCAGTTGGTTTGGGACATAATATCTTGGTTGAGTTCGTTACTGGGCAAATCTGCCAAATGTCTTCGGAGTAACAGAAACATTTTTTTTTGCATTACAAATTTCGAATTCAATTTTCTTCACGATGAAGTTTCTTCATGAGAATCCACTGATATTATTCTCAACTCTAACAAGCTAATACTTTCGGAGATATGATTTTTCAAAATTTCCATGATCCATTGAACTTCGATGTTTTGACAGAATGCGAATTATATCTGTCTGTGTTCCATCTATTTGCAGCATAGACATAGCATAATATTCAATAATCATTTTTTAGCGAGGATACCGCTTATAACCCGGTTATTAACAACGGTTTGTCATCAATGTCAAAATTTGTTCCCCCACCACATAACCGCGAAAGGTTGTATGTGTTTTCACTAAAACGTCAACGGTTAACCGTAGTCCTAGTAGTAATATTTGTTTACTTTTTATTATGCAAACCTTACTTATTCTAATGTTTGATAAACAATTAACATGAATTACATGCAAATGTTGAATTTATTTGACGAAATGCTATTCACAAACGAGAATTATTGTGTCTTATTGGAATTTCTCAACAGTGTATTACATCCAAATAATAGTCCTACTTCCCAGTACTGATAGCACTATTCAAATTATGGATAATGCACTTCAGGCTAGACCTAGGAGATATCTGGCTTGAAATATATACTGAATTTGTATTTTTTCAATTGTTTCGAATGAAAAAAGAAACCTTCCATAATTAAATTTGTTTGATGAAATTATAGAAAATGATTCTCACCACCTAATTAAGAAAAAGTAAAGAGGTGGGTACTAACCAGTACAACAAGAACGTAGTCTTCTAGTCTTTTTGTGGTATATATCCAAGCCAGATTGCCTTCATTCTATTACCGTTTAATAAAAGATTCGCTATTTGGCGGTCTGTAATGACGAAGTCATCCCCACTCCTTGGTTGTTTAGAGTATATTAAAACAATTCCACGCTTTCCTTTGCCACAGCCGTTTCAATTGCTTTCAACAGTTTCAATACTTTTGACAATTTCAAACTTTCAACAGATGTCAACCGCTAGTAACCCACCTCATGGACCCGGTTATAAATTTTGATACCGGTATCAAATGTCAATATGACAGCTTTGGAGGGGAACTTCCGTTACCGCTTGTAACCACTCTCGCTAAAATGTAGAAATTATAACCGTTTGATACCGGTATTAAGCGGTAACGTCGCTAAAAATCGATTTATGTCTATGGTTTGCGGTAGCTCTCGTTTGATCCAGTTTGGAAGATAAACGTCATTAATGTAAAACGAAACTGAAAGTGTATTTCTGGAGAGTTTGGTTGATGTAAACAATTTGAAATTTGGATTCGCTAAGTCCATAGGTAGAGTATTTGCGCGTATGTTCTGGAGAACATCGCGTTATCATTTTGCCCAAATGTACCTATGTAATTTTCGCTTGTTTTGCCGAAAATGGTCTCAAACGATTGGGTTCGACTCCCTGATGAAGAATTCGAGGTCAAATTTGATTCTGTCCATCCGGCCTTTGCCACGATAACTTGAGAACGGAAACAGATAGCGACTTGAAATTTTCAGGTTAGTTCGCGTGTCCCAATACGAAGGACAAGTTCGTTAATGGGCATAATCGGCCTAACGGTTTCCAAGTGGAAATTTTGTTTTAAACAAATACAGATTTGATCGAATTGAAACTTGGTGAGTAGTCGTAGAATAAAAACATAAGAACGTCCGCAACATTTTGTGAGAATCGTATAACTAGAAAATTTGAAAAAAATTATTGAAGAATATTATTTATGTCACGATAACCTGAGAACGGAAAGAGACAACGGCTTGACATTTTCTGGTAAGGTTCTGTATCTGAATGCGACATTTGGATTTGTCTATAGGTATAATTAGCCAAATGGTTTTGGAGTTGTACCCATCTGAAATTTGGTTGTTATTTCCTCGATAACTCAAAAAATACACAACCGATATAATTCAAACATGGTTATTAGTTGTAGAATGCCAGCGCAAAAATTCTTGCGAAATTTCGTGAGGATCGCATGACTAGAACATTTAAAAAAAATCATTGAAAATAATTGAAAAAAATGCTATTTATCAGAAACTATTCGTTCGACATCGCTGATTTTGCATGAGCCTTTAGAACCTATAACTCTACTGCCAAGTTATAAGTTTGAACACGATCGCATCCATATTGTCGGAGATCCGAGCAGCTTTTCGTGAGTTAGGTAGCTGGATGGGAATCGCTGAAATTTTACGAGAACCTTCAAAAACATGAATGTCATGATGACATATTAAATTATCAATTTTCGGGCCGATTTTTTCATCACAAATCTATGGGAGATGATAGCCCTACATTAGGGTCCTGTAGCGGTCAGACCTGGTTTTGAAAGAGACCCTCCTTAGGAAGAGGCAACTAAATATTGAAGGGATTTCTATGAACAAGAGTGAATATCTTTGAAAAATAGCGAAGGCGATTTTTCTTCAAGAGATCCATGCGCCTACAGAGGACTATATTTGTAGGAGGGGGCATTTGAAAGGTTATGTAGATATTATTTTTAATATGATATCGCTGAAATTTTGCTGAAAGCTTCAAAACTAAACTTTACATAGGTCCAAATTAAATCACGAACGAATCTATATTGTTCGAGATCAGAGCAACATCGAGAGAGTTCAGTACTGTTGCTCTATTCTGAAATAGCTGGACGGGTGTCCGTTGCCACGATAACAAAGAAGTTACGTCTGGAAATACCTTAATAACCGATGCATAGAATGCAAATAAAATTTTTAAAGTTCTGTACAATGCATTGCTTCTATTGCTCTGATCATAGATGTTGAAAGCAATCTGTACTCTGTGCGCCCCCTGTTATAATTAGATGTTATGTTCTATGACTTAACCTAATATATAGTCAAGTGTACTGCTGTGATTCGAACTTGGACGTTGATGCTGAATAAATAGTTTTGGTTAATCCAAGTATTACTGAATAATCCCATATCTTCAATACAAAATTATCATCAGGTTATGGGCCCAGTCACATAGTGATACAAGTGCTACAGTATTTTTGCGTTGTTGAGAATTTCTGGTCAAGAATCAAGAAATTGAAATTTACTAGCGGCAGGCGGCAGCATTGAACTGAAAATCTGGAAGTATTGAATACTGGAGATTTGTTACTTGTATTAGTAATGGATTCAGCTGATAAATATGGAATCAAGCAGTTTGATGGAACAAATTTTGATAACTGGAAATTCAGGCTTGAAACGATACTGGATCAGTATGAAGTTTTGGATTGTATTAAAAGAGAGGCAGTTAATCCAAATGACAATTCAATCAAGAATGATAAAAAATGTAAGGCCATTATTGTCCAGTGTATAGCAAACACGCATTTAGATTATGTAAAAGACAAAGCCACAGCGTATCAAATGTGGGTTGCGCTTGAAAAAGTTTTTCAACGGAAAGGTGTCGCAAATCAGCTTTATTTGAGAAAGAAATTGTTGACTATGAAGCTGGAAAGAAATGAAAACTTAGAAAGCCACTTTATAAAGTTTGAAGGCCTTGCTCGAGAATTAAAATCAGTGGGTGCAACTTTGGAAAACACTGATGTGGTATGTCATTTGGTACTTACTTTACCACAAGACTACGATAACATTGTTACTGCTCTGGAGACTCTTGAACCCGACAAATTGTCACTAGATTTTGTTAAAGCTAAATTGCTGGATCAGGAGATCAAAAAGAAAAGTCTAAGTGATAGAAGTGATGGTGAACATGCAGCAGCGGCATTCACAAATCAAAGTGCAGAAGGAAATCGTTATAAAGGAGCAAGACCAAGAGTAAAATGCTATTCATGTGGCAAACTAGGTCATCTGAAGAAAAATTGCTGGAGTCGGAAGCAAGCCAACGTAGTAGATTGTGATGCTTCGTCCAAGAAGGAAGATGGAGGAGAAGTAGCCTTCACAGCAGCGGCGATGCAGACATCAATAGAAGAAAATAAGGGTGAAATGACTTGGATTGTGGATTCAGGTGCAACTGACCACATGATAAATAATGAGAATTACTTCACTCATGTAAGTGCCTTAGAAAATTCTATTAATGTTGCTGTTGCTAAGGAAAATGAATCTCTTAAAGCCACAAAATCAGGTGTAATAAATGTTATGTTTAATGACAGAAAAATTCGTATTACTAATCTTCTGTATGTCCGAGGTTTAAGACACAGTTTACTGTCTGTTCAAAAATTAGAAAGTATGGGCTTAACAGTGACATTCAAAAATAATAGAGTAGGAATTTTTAAAGGTACAGAGTTAATTGCCCAAGGAAATAAAAACAATAATTTGTATGTCATTGTATTTAAACATTCTCGCTGTGAAACTAATTTAATTAACAGGAGTAATAAATCAACAATCTTGTGGCATAAAAGGTTAGGACATCTAGGTTTTCAAAATCTGAATAAACTGAAAAATTGTAATCTTATAGATAACCTAGAAAATGTAAATGAAAGTGTCTCTTCTGTATGTGCTCAAGCTAAAATTTGCAGAAATCCTTTCATAAGATCATCGAGAAATAGAAGAAGTAATAAACCACTTGATCTTATACATAGTGATATTTGTGGACCGATAACTCCCACGAGTTATGATAATAAACGCTATTTTCTCACATTTCTTGATGATTTTACTCATTTTAGTGTGGTATATCTGCTTGAGAGTAAAAGTGATTTCTTTAAGTATTTCAAAGAGTTTGAAGCATTTGTGACAAATTATTTTAAATGCAGGATTGGTATGATTTGTTGTGACAATGGTAAAGAATATTGTTCAAAAGATTTTTTCAACTTTTGCAAAGCTAAGGGAACTCAATTTCGATATACGATTCCCTATAATCCAGAATTAAATGGATGCACAGAACGCCTCAATAGGACGTTGGTCGAAAAAGCTAGAGCCATGTTGATTGAATCAAAATTACACAAAATGTTTTGGTCTGAAGCAATATTGTGTGCAACTTATCTATTAAATCGGTGTCCAACAAGTGCTTTGAATGGTAATAAAATTCCTGCTGAAATGTTTTATAATAAAAAGATAGAATTGAAAAACCTTAAGATTTTTGGTAGTCTAGCTTACTGTCATATTCCAAAAGAAAAACAAAGGAACAAATTTGATTCAAAAGCTGAGATTAAAATAATGGTAGGATATTCTCCTAATGGCTACAGACTATTAGATCCTATAAAACAGACCATAGCTCTGGGAAGAAATATTATATTCGATGAAGACAAAAATATTTCTCATCTTAAATCAGATTTTATTGAAATAGTTCGTGATGAAACAAATGATTATGAAATTGAAGTGAAAGAATGTATCGAAAAAGGAAATAGAGATGAAAATGTCAGTGAACTAGAAAAAGAAGATAACATTGGAAAAGTCGAGGTTAATGTTCAAGGAAGATCTAGCAGAAATCGAAAGACACCTGCTTATCTTAATGATTACTTCAATGAAAATGAACTTAAGCATTTCGCTTTACATGCCGAACTCTATGTAGAGGATGTTCCACAAAGTTTAGATGAAGCTAAAAATAAAACTGATTACCATGAATGGAAAAAGGCTGTAATTGATGAAATGAAATCTTTACATGAAAATAAAACTTGGGAAGTAATAGATAGGCCTGACAATATTAAAACAATAGATAGCAAATGGGTATTCAAAATTAAACGAGACAATGGCGGTCAAATAACCAAATATAAAGCCAGACTTGTTGCAAAGGGTTTCATGCAGAAGAAAGGTTTTGACTACTTTGAAACATATGCTCCTGTAGCTAGATTGACAACAGTAAGGACACTTATTGCTGTTGCAAATCATGAAGGATTTTTCATACATCAAATGGATGTGAGATCTGCATTTTTGCATGGCACCTTGAATGAAAATGTTTATATGAATCTACCTGAAGAGTTTAAAAGTGAAGGAAAAGTTTGCAAATTGAACAAAGCAATATATGGCTTGAAACAAGCACCATATTGCTGGAACTCAAAATTTGACAAATTTATAATTTCAGAAGGTTTTGTCAAAGCAGAAAATGATCCGTGTCTGTATTCAAAGAAAATCAATTCAGGATTTATATTTCTACTCCTATATGTTGACGACATTTTACTATTAAGTAAAAGTGAAATCGAAATAAAATGTTTAAAAACTAAACTAAATGAAGAATTCAAGATGGAAGATCTTGGAATAGTAAAAACATTTCTTGGAATTGACGTAAGATTTACTGAAAATGGAATACATTTAAGTCAGAAAAATTATATACAAAATTTACTACAACGATTCAATATGAGTGAATGCAAAGTGATCAGTACGCCTATGGATTCAAATTTTAAATTTCTTCAAAATGGAACTCAAGCTGAACAAAAACCGATACGTGAATTGGTTGGCTGCTTGATGTACTTAATGTTAACTTCAAGACCTGATCTGAGTTTTTGTATAAATCTATGCAGCAGATTTCAAAGTAAACCAACAGAAGAGTTGTGGAAAGCACTCAAGAGAATTTTGAGATATCTTAAGAGTACAATTAATTATGAATTAGTTTATGAAAAACACATAGATGTAAAATTGTGTGGTTTTGCAGACTCCGACTTTGCAGGTGACGAACTGGATAGAAAATCTACCAGTGGATATCTATTTAAGGTTTTTGGAGCAACTGTCCAATGGAACACCAGAAAACAGAGTTCTGTTGCCTTATCGTCCACTGAAGCCGAATATATTGCATTAGCTGAAGCTACCAGAGAAGGAGTTTGGTTGTCAAACTTAATGAGCGAACTTGGTTATGCAAAAGATTTATTTACAATATATGAAGACAATCAATCCTGCATTAAATTGACGGAAAAATCAGATCATAAACGTCTCAAACATGTCGATGTAAAATTTAACTTTGTTAAAGATCTAATTAAGGAAAAAGTATTTCGTACTGAATACATTGAAACAAATAATCAGATAGCTGATATTCTGACAAAGAATCTAAATAGCCATCAATTTTGTATTTTGAGAAATTTATTAGGATTACATGAAATCTCTGATTAATGTATGTTATAGTTCTTAATCGAGTTTAGATTGAGCAGGGGTGTTGAAAGCAATCTGTACTCTGTGCGCCCCCTGTTATAATTAGATGTTATGTTCTATGACTTAACCTAATATATAGTCAAGTGTACTGCTGTGATTCGAACTTGGACGTTGATGCTGAATAAATAGTTTTGGTTAATCCAAGTATTACTGAATAATCCCATATCTTCAATACAAAATTATCATCAATAGATGCATAGAATACATTCTATGCATCTTGCTCTAATCTAATATAATCTAAGAAGGTTTGAGAAACCAGTTTTTTCTGGAATTCTCAAATTCCTGCGAGTTAGATTATTATAAAATCCTGTGTTATTACTGTTATAAGTGAATTAAAATTGGTTCAAGCACTGACGTGAAGGCAGGAGCTTTTGCGCGTATGTTCTATTGTCCATTCTCCTGTATTGGACACTCTTAAAATTTACCATGTTGAATTAGTTATATTGCCTGTTCTCCTGTATTGGACACTATTAATCGAATTTACCGTGGTAAATTCGATTAAGATTTAAGCATAGAATTTTCGAAATGGGTTCCAATTTTTTCAATACTTTGCGCCTTTTATACTATATTCCCATGGTTATCATCATAGTAAACATTAGAGTGTGAATATTAAATGAAAAATCTGTCACAAGTGTACTTCAAAATGCCACAATTATTTACTCGCGGAATATGCAGATATGATTTTGACTGAAAATCCTGGTGCGAACCCATCTTGAACATTCAATGTAAATTTTCTGTTAATCTTTAGTGTGACCTTTCATATGTTTCATATATTCATTCAGTGTTTGTTTTCATTTATGTAATTTTTTTTTGTTTATGTGTGCAATAGGTTATTTCCTGAATTGAATGATTTTATAAATCAGAACAATAGCGATTAAATATAAACTTCGAATTCGAATAAACTATTTTAGACCTTAGGAAGAGCTTTGCATCATTGGACGATACAGTTTTACTATCCAGTTCTCAATATTCTCACTACTTTGGAGCGGAATTTCGATATTGTTCTGTTTTAGAAATCTCTTTTAGGAAAAGTGGAGATGTGCCAAAAGAATTGAAAACACCTGATTAATGACAGATTATGGTAGAAGTTGAAACAAGTAGCGAAGTTACGAAGACGAAATGTACAGGTTGTTTCACAACCTGCACACTCAATATGAAATTATCTCCATTCCTATCCTGTTTAATGAAAAAAATGTTAGAATTATTAAATGTACTCAATTATATTGTACTACGCTGAAAATTTCATCAAAATTGAGAGAGCCATACCGAAGATATTATAAAAGTAAAATCGATCGAAACTGACAAAGCACCCTGTAGACTCTCAATTAAGACCCCAACCAAAAAACCAAACATTGTTTCAAAACTATCTTGACTAGTATAAACTTCTCCTAAAGATTTTAGCTCTCTTCCGGAATCACCCTGGATAAACTCCACCGAAACCTGAGAACACCTGTTCTAATTTATGTACCATTTTCAGATGAGGATCGTTGGAGGGCAAGAAACGGGAGTGAATGAATATCCATTCATGTCCGCTTTGGTTGATGCAGAACAGGTGTCCCTGTATTGTGGTGCCAGTATAATATCGGAACGTTACGCTGTCACTGCAGCGCACTGTTTAACAAACAAAATGGTCAACAAGGTGGGACTGTTGGTTGGAGACCACAACATTTCAACAGGTTGGTTGGAAACTCTCATCCACATCCATTGACATTAAAATAGATCAGATGCGGTCGTTTGTTCTTTTGAAATTCTTTCTGCACTAATATTTTGTACGTTATCATAGTAGTATAAGTTACCCAGGAAAATTGTGTTTAGTGAAAAGCCGATAATTTCCTTGAAGCATCATTTTCATGGCTGTCAGGGTCATGCCTCCAAGCAGTGTATGGCTACAAGATATGTGTTAACGCTTGGTATTGGTACAAACTCATATTGTACCATCGCAAATATTAACGTAAAATTGCGGACGAATAAAATTGACGATTTTATATTCTTCATCAATTACCAGGAAGTAGACATAGCTTGTGTACTCTGTCAAAATTGGTTCAAGCACTGACGTGAAGTCAGGAGCTTTTGCGCGTATGTTCTATTGTCCATTCTTCTGTATTGGACACCCTTAATCGAATTTACCATGGTAAATTATGTTGTACATTCTCCTGTATTGGACACTCTTAATTCGAATTTACCATGGTAAATTCGAATTAAGTGTCCAATACAGGAGAATGTACAACATAATTTACCATGGTAAATTCACCTTTCAAGTCGCTAGCTCTTTCCGTTCTCAAGTTATCGTGGCAACGGCCGGACGGCCGTCCGGACAGAATCAAATTTGACTTCGAATTCTTCATTTGGGAGTCGAACCGAATCGTTTGAGACCATTTTCGTAAAAAAATTTGAAAGTTAAAGACATTTGGGCAAAATGATAACGCGATGTTCCCCAGAACATACGCGCAAAAAAGAAATTGAGGTGGTAGCTGTCAGGTTTCCAATTTTAAAGCTTGTAAAATACCACCAGCATTTTATAGGCCCCCATCGGGTGACTGTCCTACATTACTGTCAGTTCTCGAGCAGGTGTCGGAGGAGGATTGTCTCAGGGATTACAGTGGTGATAGAATACTGGTTGTTGGTGATTATAACATAGATATCAACAACCCATCAAATGATAGAACTCAACTGATTGAGATGTTCAATATGTATAATATGATGAATGATATATACATTTTTACAGAGCCATCGCGCGTTACTAAAGATTCAAGAAGTTGCATAGATAATATTTTCACAGTTGTGTCAGAGAGTGAATATGAACGGGCTACTTATGAACCATTCTTATCGGACCATAAGGAACAGATTCTCAGGATACCAGTGGCCATGAAACCTGAAAATAAAAATATCAAATATAAAATCAGAGGACAGATTAATAATAAAAATAGTCACCGTTTCATAGAGGGAATCAGGTTCATAAATTGGGAACTAATATGGAATGAAAATGCTGAGTTGCAGTATAGTAATTTGCAGAAGGCTCTCATCTATATCTTCAACTCAACTTTCCCTGAAATTGTATATTGTATTGTATATTATTATACTGATCCTCCTAGTTCTTTCCCAAGGAGACCCCTCATAAGCCCTCGAAGAGCTTGAGCGAGTAAGAAGAACCAGTTGCGTTTTGTGTAGGCTTTGTTACTGTGTACTCATGCCACCTTAGGCACAGCACTGTTAATTTTTGACCCAACAGCAAATGGTGGCGATTACCATGTTCTAGCCTCGGAATTGAACTAGGGGCTTCCGCTCCTACTACTTCTCCTACGCTAATGAGATATAAACTCAAACAAAGTAAAAAATATCACTGTCATGTAGCCCTTGAAGACTTAAAGAGCAAGGTGGAAGTGGCAAGGACCATTGCAGAGGCGTGGAAAGACGAACCCAGTCGTGCAGTTTATAATATCCTGAAAACCACACTAAAAAATGAAATCATGAAAACAGTGCAACACAATAACTCAAACAGAATAAACCGCACAGTGGATAAGTTTCAAGAGATATGGAACTAGATACGTAAAGAAGCAGAAAAAAATCGAAAATTATCAGATATCCTCACACAATACAATTGCTTCAACTTTGGACTAGCATTTTGTGTCCGTTGGTGAAAACACACAGAGGAGGGTGTGACCATCTTTGGACGATTCGAGAGAGAATCTTAAAATAAATACCGTGAATTATATGTATTTAAATCCGACTTCAGAGGAAGAAATTATGAAATTAACAAAAATGCTGAAAAATAAACACAGGACGGATTTTTACGACTTCTCAGTGATGCTACTAAAGCAGATAGTTCCACATATAAAACAGCCATTGTGCCAAATTATTAACGATTTTTTTGATCAAGCAGTATTTGCAAGGTAGCTAAAAGTCGCTATGGTAACACTTATATTGAAAAAAAGGAACAGTTGAAGAACCTCCAAACCATTGGCCAATTTCTGTATTGCCGGTGATCTCAAAATTGTTTGAACTACTCCTAAAGGAAAGATTGGTGAGTTTTCTCGAGGGCAATATGCTTATTCATGAATCCCAACATGGTTTTAGAAAACGAAAATCAACAGTTACTGCGATGATTGACCAACTAGATACCATTGTCTTACATAGGCTTACAAGAACTGTGTGGAAGTGGAACTGTCCTGTATCGACCTGACTAAAGCTTTTGACAGCGTTTGCTACAAAATTTTTCTAAAGAAACTCGAATTCTATGGTATAAGAGGGACGGCTCTTGATATGTTTGCATCCTACTTGGCAAAGAGGTTTCAGGCGGTGGAGTGGAAGGATTCAGTGTCTGATTTGAGGGAGATCACTGTGGGGTACCGCAGGGTTCGATTCTGGACCCGATATTGTTTATTATCTTTACGAACGATTTACACGTTAACCTGAAAATTGATCGACTCTGCAGCTATGCAGTTCAGGAAACAGAGACATATTCAAGATGAAAACCTCAACATCACTATCGGATGCTCGGAATTGGTTCGCAACAATTGTTTTTTTGTTGAACAAGTATAAAACCCAGCATCTCTTGTTTACTAATAAAGAACATACAATTGATTCATTGACGTATTTGGGTGTAATTAGGATGAGGGTGATTTGTAATATTGACACGGCTAGCTATTCAACATTTCATGCTAAAATGAAATATGGTTTTATGCTGTGGGGACAAAGCAGCCCTACCCAGAAGGTAATCCTTAAACAGAAGAGGGCCATAAGAGGCATATTTGGAATGCACCATTCAGAGAGTTGCCGATATGTATTTAAAAGGGAGGGCATACTCACCTGTGTATCGGTTTTTAACTCATATTTCCATAGTTATAACACGAGAAAGAAAGCTGCCCAGAAGCTGCCTTTCTCAGTATTCCCTTCACTAGAATTGCCAAAGCACAGCAGGGAGCAAACCACATCTCACTAAAACTATTTAACAAATTGGCTGAACATATAAAGAGCTTGAACAAACTAAAATTCATTAAAAGTGTGAAAGAACCCCTATAAAAAAAAACAATAGATATATAAACCTGAAGAATTTTTAACTTATTCTGTTTATCTATAATCTTTGTTTCTGATGAAATTGTTAAATACTTACTTTTTTATCTAGTGCATCTATTGGTATTTTGTATCTCAATACTGTTGACAAGCCATGTAGCATTTGACGGCAACTATTATTTATCATGTGCAGTTAATATTCGTGACATTTTCTTACCTACTTCAGTGTACATGTGTAAATAAATAAATAAAATAAAGTTATGTTAACGGTGATGGTGCCCATTCATATAACCTCCGAGTAGCAGAATATTTTTTGCTGATGTGTAATAGTAAGCATTTGACAAGATATGCCCACGTTCTTTGACAACGATAAGGTTAGTTGCGTCTTTCCTCTCGAAGTTGCCATGTGCTCCTTGTCTTGCCTTTCTCCTGGTGTATTAATCCAGTAATATATTCTCTGTCTCCTTATCCAATCATCAAACTCTCCTCCTAACAGTAACGGTACCTTCTCTTCCCGGGGTAGAATGGTCCCGTGAATAAATTGGGAATGGTTTATCACCCGAAAGTATAGCCTCACGTTTCTGGAGGAAGGCTATCTTCACATCAGTGCTTCAAACAATTTTTAAGTAACTGTTCTGCTAGCTTAACTGTAAAAAGAAATAGCTATCGAAATTTCTTGGAAATACGATGGGCTGGTATCACGTTTATGGGTTTAGATAGGAGTGTTAGATTAGTGCTAAATTATTGCTCATTCATTTATTCAAAGAGTTTTCTATTAAGAGGTGAGTTCTGATAGCTTAACGTAAAGCTATCAGAACCCAGTTTTTCCTCGGTATACAGAAGAGTGTCAAATTTAAATCAATGTTTTTTCAAGAATTTTCCACATGATTCTAAACATACTCTGCTTAATAAATCAGATCAATCTTCATGCAATTTCATTTTATCGTTATAGTAAATCTGAACCAAACCCGCATTTTAATGTTTTAAATATTTCTATATAAATTCTTTATCTTTTTCAGGCGCTGATACGCCCTACGCGAAGGTTTATCTTCTGCAACAATTCATATTACACCCGGAATTCAACACCATAACACAGGACAACGATATTGCTCTGGTGAAAACAAAATATTCAATCCAATTTAGTCTGTACGTTGGCCCAGTTTGTTTACCCTTCAGGTACAGCACCAACGATCTCAAGGGCCTGCCAGTTACAGCCCTAGGTGAGTAGTGAGTACGCATTCCAAAAGCTCCGGTGAAATTGTCAGCAAGATGCTGTCTGCCATTATCATTTAATATGAACATAATACGGTTGTAGATGCATAATTTCCTGCTACCTGTATGGAAAGTGTTACATACTCCCTTCCCCCTATTTTGATGGGTGCAATTAGTAGTTCTCCTCCACATGGCCCCTTTAGGGGATATATATTACTTCGCACCTGAACAACGCTGAAAAATTATACATTTTTTATATTTCAATATGTTTGGAGAAATCAGTCACGAAAAGGTAATTGAGAGAGAAACTATACTATAAAGTGTATCTTTCTCTATTGGATTTTCATCAGTTGTGTAGGTAGAGATATATCTTTAATGATTTACGTATGTCATATTAATACACGTATTATATGAAATGTATCTTTTTCCCTTGGATTTATATCATTTGTGCGCTGAGCATCTAATAATCAGTGGATGGAATAGTTTTACTTTCTTTCCTTGTAATACAAATTATATATTATCTATTTGCTACTACCAACATGGAGAATAAGCTTTCATCTCTATAGAGGAAAATGACACCTCAACGTACCAGGAAAGAAAGTGAGTTAACCAAATGAACAAATATTTGGATCTGTAATCATTTGGACAATTGAAGAACAAACATATTTCTGTAATAATCTATACCATACTATACTTTTGTTTTATTATTTCGTATTAAGTCTTAGGGAAATTAATTTGTATTAATCAAAATCGAAATTATATACACTACTATGCAGTCATAAAACGGAAAAGTACTAGAGAACCAGATAACCTAAAAATATAACCTAAAAACAATATTATACTCACGCTTCATTATGGATGACTTGAAACTCATCAGGAATTTCTAATTCACATGATAATGATGATAGTACCTGGTAGACTCATCAAGAACGAAGTCTGAATAGGATTATGAGGTTGACTTGATAATGGGGATAAATTTGAAAATCCGCAAAGGTACTCTTCACATTAATGTAACAAATGAAACCACCTTCAAGAGTTTCTAAATTACAACTAAAAGTTCATATCGACTGCGGTAAAATACCGTCAAGTATTTCGGCATTTACCTTCAGTGGTAAGTTAACCTGATCTTCTCTCATCTCATCATAGTGGTTGGTGAAAATTAACTTATACAGTGGGCGTTAAAAGTATGGAATAATGGATTTATTTTCTCCCCCTTCAAGAATAGGGAGATATGGTTTAATAGGACAAACTAATTTATATTTCAAGGAACATTTTCCCGTAATTCTTATTGTTCTACCATTTCCCGCTACCAAGCAGAGACATCATCGATATTCTTATACCATTGCTAGCCCCTATTTTTGGCGCTCTAGTTCCTCGGAACTGAGTGCTTATCAATTTGCCCAATGTCTGTAATTTCCGAATTTTCGGCTGAAAATGGTCTCAAACGATTTGGTTCTACTCACTGATCAAGAATCCGAGGTCGAAATCGATTCTGTCCGGCCGGTTTGGCCGGCCGTAGGCACGATAACTCTCGAACTAGAGGAGTTAGAGCATTGAAATTTGCAAGGTGGGTTTGGAGCGTAAATATCTCGGTTAAGTTCGGTAATGGGCGAAATCCATCGAGCGGTTTCGGAGTTATGGCCGATTTTAGTAAAAACATATTTTTATGAATATTTCCGAAACCGATCACTCGATCTATCTGAAATATAGCATAAAATTGTAGAATGATGACCTCCATACGCATGTGAAGTTTTGTAGTGACCAGGTTACCGCAAAGTGTCAAAAAAATTTTTTGAAAATTAAAAAAAAAATTTCTACAATTACTTTCGATCGGAATGAGCTAGGCAGTTGAAATTTTCAGAGTAGGTTAGGGAGATGAATATCTCGGTTATGTTCGTTATTGGGCAAAATAGGCCAAATGGTTTCGGAGTAACGAAAAAGGAATTTTTTTTAAGTAACAAATTTCAAATTAAATTTTTGTTTAAGATGCAGTTCTACCATAAAAAACCCATTGATATCATTTTCAACTCCAACAAGCTAATATTTTCGGAGATATGATTTTTCTAAATTTCAATAATGAATCGTACTTCTATGTTTTCACAGAATGCTATAATTATTCTATATAAGCTTTATTATATGATCTGTGTTCATACTCGTACATGTCATCCTGTTCTATAAGAAAGAGTCAAATTCATTTCAGCTATTCTAATTTGATTTCTTCCATGGTGCAGTTCTCATTCTCAGATTGCTCATTTAATCTTGATAAATAAACTATTATTTGAATTGAATTTCCTTTATGATGCAGTTGTATCATAAGAATACATTGATATAATTCCCAACTCTGAGAAACCAATACTTTCGGAGATATAATTTGTCTGTTTGAACTAGAGCGCCAGAAAGCTCCTGTCCACAGGGCTTGAACCCATTTTTTTCTTACCATGGATAGATCATAAAATACTGAATTTAGTAATGCAATTGTAATGCCAGTAGGGCCAATAATTCTCTACATACTGATATTTTAGATAAACACAGCTAGTGGAAGAAATATTGTTCGCGGTTATACCACACTGAATATGCTACATACCGTCCGAACACTGAAGCCTAGCAGCGTCGGGTGCGGTTTGTACTTGGATGGGTGACCGCTTGGGAACACCACGTGCTGTAATCTTTTTTTCAATTTGATTTCTGTGCGAAAATTTTTAAGAATTTTCGTAATTAAATTCAGAACGTAGGTCTATAACTCACTCCATGTTGGATTTACATACATCAGCAAATGATAATTAGGTTATTCTATGAAATCATACAAATAGGAGTAATTATTGAAATGTTGCAAAATCATATCTCCGAAAGTATGAGCTTGTTAGAGTTGAAAATGATATCAATGGATTCTTATGATGAAACTGCATCTTGAAAAATATTGAATTCGAAATTTGTAATGTAAAAAAATTTGTTTTTTCGTTACTGTGAAACCATCTAGTCGATTTTTCCCAAGGAGATATTTATGTCCCAAAACTACTCAGAAAATTTCAACTCTCTAGCTCATTCATTTCGAGAGTTATTGTGTTAACGGCCGGACAAACACGGATTCTTGATCAGTAAGTCGAACTAAATCGTTTAAGATCATTTTCAGCCAAAAATTCGAAAATTTGGGCAAATTCATAAGCACTCTATTCCAAGGGACGAAAAGTGCCAAAAAAAACATGTTAAAATTTATAAATGAAGTCTTAGCCAAATAGACACATTTTATTTCAAAAACGATCCTTGAAGGTGTTATAACTCGTTGGCCATTCTAGTCTTGACAGGCCAATCGAGCTTGAAACTAGGAACAAACATTTTGGAGAGTTTCAGGCTGTATTGCTCTTATTTCGTCCCGAATCCTCTGCTTCAACTCCTCGATGTTGTATGGCCGATTCAGGTTAACTTTGCTTTTGATGTGAACCCATAAGGAAAAGTCTAAGGGATTCTGATCTGGAGATCGAGCCTACCATCAATAAAAACTCGCCGACTGATCCACCTGTTCGGGAACACTTTGTTCAGATGATCACGTACATCTTGAAAATAATGGGGTGGAGCTCCATCCTGTTGAAAACATAGCATCTAATTTGGGAGATCTGGATATGGATCGTTCGGCAAAAGAACGCCGTGAACGCCAGAATCAGGTCATCCCATAATGAGTCCAAATAAACTGGTGGATAATTGCTTTGCGACATAGAAAATTTTACCCAAATTCAAATCTCGATATTTTCGGAACCGAAAGAGATATGTCGTGTTTTCTAAGCAATGTTTGGGGCTATGTCAGATTCTCAATGTTTGATCTTGGAAATTTTTCTATGCATCTTTTCGATCTTTGGATTATCGCAAAGAAAGCCTTTTTTCAAATCTGGCTATAACTCAAATTATTGAAATTTTAAGAAGTGTTACATATATCTCTAAAAAAGGGGGTTTCGGGGTTTATCTTGTGATTGGTTACTCTTCTAATACTATTGCATAAAGTGAAATTTCTTGCTTCCGCAAAAATATTGAAGCACTCATTGAACGTTATTGCCTCCGGTGGCGTGCAATAAAAAATAGCTTCTTTCACATTATGTAATTTAAACCGAATTAAACAGCTATATGGGCAAGTCCAAGTTACTAGTCTCAATGTAGGGGTGTATTCCAGTGGAGTAAGACCAAAAGACATTTTTTGGTTTGGTAAGAAGTGCCAATGATATCAAAAATTCTTATTTATTAAAATGCTATGTTGCTGGCCAATACCGAATTTCAACTTTCATCTGGATTTTTTTTCTTTCTCCTTCAGCATTGGCGTACGCTTCTTCATTGGAGAAGATATTTTCCAATAGGTAATAGAACATATTAAATTTTTAAACAACATCAAAGAATTTCTCATTTATTGACTGACATTAACAAACAGTTAAATACCTAAATAACAATGACAAAAACGAAATTTTTATTAAACAGCAACATTTAAAATCAATATTGATAGAATGTGCTTTGTAGGGCCATCCCGCACTTCGATCACAGCCTGGAATCTGCATGGCATACTTTCCACAAGGATAAAACTCTTGGGATACTTTTTCCGACACTCCCTGGAAGACCTCAGGTAGCTCTTCCATTGTTTGAGGAGCATTTTGTCTTGACCGCATTAAAAATTTTAGCTGAGACCATGAATGCTCAATTATGTTTAGGTCTGGAGACTTAGCTGGCAAAGGCAATAATGTAAGATTATTTTCTGCTAAAAAGTCCATAACCTTACGAGCTCCGTGCAGCCTGGCGTTATCATCGATCAAGACAAAGTACTCTCCATAATCTTGTCCAAAAGGTACAACATTATTGTTCAAAATGATGTTCCTATAAACAGCAGAATTGAATGTCCTGTTTAAAATAAAAGGTCGGTTTTGTTTTCTTCATCATATCGTTCCCCAGTTTGCTGCCAAACGAGCACCCTACCTACCATCAGAGTAGTATAGGTCCAATTGTATTTCATTCAACGCCGAACAAAAACATGAAAAATTGGAAATAAAAGATGAAATGCAGAGTTGGCCAGCATCATAGCATTTTGAAAAATAATAATTTTTAAGTTATTACCACTTCTTACCAAACCAAAAGAAGTCAGTGTTTGAACCAATTTTTTTTTCGGGTGAATCGAAAATTCTCTCTAACCTAGTGCACGATATTTAGTCTTATGAATCTCTTTCTTTTACGAGTGTCGAGTAGAAAATGTTCTTAAACAATTAGATAAAATTCAATAATGGGGATTCCGCTGACCAATTTGAATATGTGCTTATGTCTTTTTATTATTACGATAACTTCAGAAATAATTAACTCAGGGACATTTCCAAGATATTCCAATCTCGAATAGAAAGTTCACAAAAGGGTGTAATTCACCCATTGGGTCCCGAAATATGCCCATTTAACGTTCCAGTTTGAGTTCACTGTGGGCTCATTATAAACAAAAGTAACTACAGTTTTACTCGTCTGACATATGTTTCGGAAATAAATTTTCCATCTTCAAAGACGAAGCGTTACTGAAGGATGCTATCAATTTCTACACTCAAGTATAGGTTGACATTATACCCTTATTCATAAACCGATTAGCGAGAATGATGAGTTGTTAATAGGGTTTACATCAATTGAGTGAACTATCTTTGCTCTTATACGATACGATTCCTTCAAGTGTTGCTAAGTACAATTGATCGGAATTTTTCAACAATTTGTCGGAATTTTCTGAAATTTAGTTGTTAAAACATAATTTGCAACAGCAGATTTATCGATTTTGTTGTTCCGAATGTGTCCGGTTCACGGTTATACCGTGTGAGAATATTTCTGGTTGTTTGCCCGACGTAGCACTTGTTGTAATCTAAACATTTAATTTCATGTATACCCGATTTTAACATGTCCGGAGTTTTATCGAATGTATTTCCTAGAAGTAGTTTAATTTTCGTGGAAGATTTGAAAGACAGTTTTATATTAACCTTTATGAAAATATTCTGGAGTTTGTTTTCGGATGGAACGTGAAGGCGTGGAAACCTTTTACCGTTTTTATTTCTTTCGTTAGGGTTATGTTACTGAGATTTTTATCATTATGTTCGTTGATAATTTTCGGTACTAGTTTCTTTCGGCAATTTGGAAATTCATTTTTCTTTCTTTCTCGAAGTTTACATTGCTTAACGGAATATCAAATAACCGGTTAACGACGAAATGTAAGATGGCTGTTTTAGGTGACCAGGGAGCTATCGAATCAGATGAAATGTAAATATCAGAATTTTTATAGGTTTTCTAAAAATGCCAAAACTAATTAAATTTGAGTCATCTCTAGATAGTTTTAAACCTATGAATGGCAAGTAGCCGCCGTTTTCCATTTCGAAGGTGAACTTAATAGATAGGTATTTACTGTTTAAGACACTGGTAAATTCGTTAATATCAAAGTTTTCATCAAAAAGACGTATCTAGCCAAAATTTTGGAAAATATTTATGTTCCTTTTTCATTTCAAATTCTAATTTCCTGAGGAATAATTTCGCTAAAAAGGGTAAAAGTGGGTTACCCATGGCCGTACCGAAAGTTTGTTTATAATATTTACCGTTAAAAGAAAACATATTTTGCTCCATGCAAAGCGAGGTTTACATCAAGTACTTACTCATTAATATCTATTTGAGGAATATCTCAAGTTTTTCTATTGCGATTTTAACCGGGGTGTTTGGAAATATTGAAACTACGTCCCACGAAATGAAGCGGTCTTTATCAGTGATTTTAATTTTTTAACTAATTCGTACGAATTTTGTATTGACAATGCCTGAGGGAGTTTTGAAGCTAATGAATCTATTTACCAACCATTTGGCAAAATTGTAGGTAGGCGAATATAAATTCGAGACGATCGGTTTAATTTGTTTTCCGGGTTTGTGAATTAAGAACAGACAATAATTTTTCGGATTTTTTATTTTTAGTTTGTATTTGTCCCCATTTATTCAAAGGGCCTTCATTAATGAGTTTATACACCGACGTCACGTATTAATTTTAGATATGATAACAATTGAGTCACCTTTGTCTGACTCCAAATAAAGTCAAGGTTTGTGATTGACCGTTTTAATAATTTCGCTATGGTAATGGTTGAAATTTTTTATTGTTTTAGATTTTAAGGAATGGAGAAATGATTTGCATTCCGCGCGAACAATGTTCTGATCTTGTTATGGAAGTCTAAAAATTGTACTTTCTATATGGTCGATTAGGTTTTCTAACTTCATATTTTTGGGGTATAGTCTATACTTCAGACCCTTACTTAAAAACTAATGTTCTTCGTTTGTAAATTTGATATTCGAAAGATTGATAACCGTATTGTCGCGTTGAATTTCGCTATCTGATTCATTTTTGTTTCTGGAATCCGAATATAGTGTCACACTGTTAAGTTTCCTAAATTTGTTGTTGACCGATTTAATTTTTGTTTTAGTTGTTGTTCGTCTTTGAAGATGGAAACTTTGTTGTGTATAGTTACTTTTGTAACGCCCATTTAAATTGATGTTTCCTTGAGATCTCGAAAAAAAGAGATCTATCCAGGTTTATGTCGAGAAGCTAGATGTAAATTCGCTGATATTTTCAATTCATACTTTCACGATTTTAATGGATTATTGCTTTTACTTCTCCATGGAATATCAGCTACTGCCATGGTTTGTTTCAGGGTGGGGTTCTGAAGAATTCTCAGGCCCAAGATCCGACGTACTGCAGGAGGTCACTCTCAATGTCATCAGTAACAGTCAGTGTGCCAATACCGAAAAAGATATAACCGACAGGCAGATATGTACGTATGCGACCAAGAAGGACTCCTGCCAGAGCGATTCCGGAGGTCCATTAGTTTGGTTGGTGAGCAGTATAAGAAGACTCCAGTTGATTGGCGTGATATCCTATGGTCTTGGTTGCGCTACCTTGAGGCCTTCTGTAAACGCAAGAGTTACTTCTTTTCTGTCATGGATAGTCAGCAAAACTGCAGGTGAGTTAATATTGAGAAAATGTGCGAAAGTCCTGCGGACAGGAGCTTTGGCGCTCTTGTTCAAACTTTGATAAATCATATCTCCGAAAGTATTGGTTTCTCACAGTTGGGAATTATATCAATGGATTCTTATGATAGAACTGTATCATAATTGAATCTGAATTGAAAAAATCCTAAAATCACGATTAATTGTCAATATTTCGAAAAATCATACCGCCCAAAGTATTAGCTTGTTAGAGTTGATAATCATATCAATAGATTCTTATGATGAAACTGAATCTTAAAACAGATTGAATTTGAAATTCATAATGTAATAAAAATTGTGTTTTTTTGTTACTCCGAAACCCCCTGGCCGATTTTGCCCAATAACGACACAACCGAAATATATCACAAACTTACTCTGAAAATTTCAACTGTCTAGCTCAGTCCGTTCGATAGTTATCGTGTTAACGGACGACCGGATTATGACCACGGATTCTAGATCATCGAGTCGTACCAAAACGTTCGAGACCATTTTCAACCAAAAATTCGAAAATTACAGACGATTCGATTCATATACAAATGACACAGAACCACATCATATCTCTTAAGAATCTTAAGATGGCATATGCATGTTCTAGAAATCAATTTTAAATTGTGGGATACTATAATGTCGGAAATAATTTCAATATTCTTTTCAATTCTTGAATAATTATGTTTGATATTTTCGGATGTAACATTCCGCATCTTGCATAAATAGAACTGCATCATAAATATATTTGCAGAGTTAGAGGAAGATATATTGTTCGTGGTCATACCACACTGAATACCAGCAGCGTCGGGCACGGATAGTATTTGGAAGGATGACCGCTTGGGAGCACTGCGTGCAGTAACATTTTTTCAATTTGGCTTCTGTGCGTCAATTTTTAAGAATTTTCCTAATTAAATTCAGAAAGTAGGTCTATGACTCACTCCTTGTTGGATATACATACTCAGCAAATTTTAATTAGAGTATCCTATGAAATCATAGAAATAAGAGTAATTATTGAAATTTTGGAAAATCATAATATCTCCGAAACTACTAGCTTGTTAGAGATGAAAATTATATCAATAGATTCTTATGATGAAACTGAATCTTGAAAAAAAATTGAACTTGAAATTTGAAATGTAAATAAAAAAAACCACTGACGTGAAGGCAGTACTCTTTGGCGCGCGTGTTCACGGTGGCTTATTTGAATTGAGTGATGAGTACTTCAAGCTCAGTGGATTGAGCGAGCCGGAGATCTAACCAATGGATAGTGGACACCATTCACTGTCGGTTCAAAAATTAACAGTGCTGTATCTAAGCTGCCATAAGGATAGAGTACCAATGTTGAAAAAGAACACAACTGACTCCTTAGTCGCACAAGCTCCTAGAAGATTCTGAGGGATCTCCTTGGGAAAGACTTGGCAGGGTCAGTATAGTCATATTCATGTTTATAGCACGCGCGCCAAAGCAGATTGACCCCACGTCAATGCTTTTTTACACTTTTTCTTTCATTGTTAAGTCAATCTGCATTTGGCGCGCGTGCTAAGAACATGATTATGATTATACTGACCCTGCCAAGTATTTTCAAAGGAGATCCCTCAGAATATTCTAGGAGCTTGTGCGACTAAGGAGAGTCAGTTGCGTTCTTTTTCAACATTGTTACTATATCCTTGTGGCAGGAGACTGGAGACAATCATAGCAGATTGACCATTTATTCCTGATATTTGAGTAGGTAGTGGATTACGAACAAATTATTTTAATAGTTCAAAATATATTAATAAAATACTAGGCTATCCTCTTTTCATGATTTAAAATTTAGTAGTTCATACCACTAACACATTCTTTTCTGTATTATGAACCTTAACTCAAGAAAAAATGATCTATACACAAATGTAGATCCATGTTTCAGTATTTTTTGCTAGCAACATTATGAAAATACTGTATATATAGGAACATGTCTCACTACTTGAGGAAGTAAAAGGTAATATTGACCTCAGTGGTCAATGAACACTTATTTCTTAGGATGATTCCATTATGTTCTTCTTTCCTATTGCCTCCATAAACTACATCAAAACAGTCTTGTATATATTCACAAATTCAAGAATCGAATACTTGCCTTCCAAGGGAAAACAACAACTTCAAATTGACAATCTCTAATAGCTAGAAAATATGACATTCATGAATAGTGATCACAGACAGATTCTGTGTTCATATTCTGTGAATACATGTATTATTGAAACTTTGAAACATCATATCTCCGAAAGTATTAGCTTGTTAGAGTTGAAAATGATAACAATGGTTCTCATGATGAAGCTGCATCTTGAAAAAATTTGGATTCAAAAGTTGTAATGTAAAAAAACATATTTTTTTTCGTTACTCCGAAACTATCAGACCGATTTTGCCCAATAACAAACTTAACCGAGGTATATATCCCTCAAAAATACTCTACCTAACTCTGTTCGAGAGTTATGGTGTTAACGGCCGGACGGACGGCCGGCCGGACAGAATCGATTTCAACCACGGATTCTTGATTAGTGAATCAAACCAAATCGTTTAAGACCATTTTCAGCCAAAAATTCGAAAATTACAGACATTTGTTCCAAGGAACAAGAGCGCCAAAAAGTGGGAAAGCCCTGTGGACAGGAGCTTCGACGCTCTTGTTCAAACTTTGACAAATCATATCTCCGAAAGTATTGGTAGTTTCTCCGAGTTAGGAATGATATCAATGGATTCTCATCATAGAACTGCATCATAAAGGAAATTCAATTAAAAAAAGTGTTATTTAAAAAAAAACAAAAATTATTGATCCGAAACCATCAGTCGGATTCTACCCAATAACGAACTTATCCGAGATATTAATTCCTCAAATCTAATCTGAAAATTATATTATATCAATTGAAACTTAGCCAATATTCCAGTTTTGTTTTAACTAGAGACCCAATTTGATTAAGTTACCAAAGTTTATATTTCCATCATCATATGGATTATCCAAGGCCATTATATTATCTCCACAAAAGTATAATATCATAATCCTCATAATTCTACGATAGAAGAGGTTATTTTATTGGTCATTTTCCATTCAATCATACTTTGTTTTCTAGAACAGGAATGGCTATATTATTTCATGAGTAACGAACCAGAAATAAATTTGACATGTCCCTTATAGGAAAATAAGATGACATGTATGAACATATATAGAAGCACGATTTATTATTGAAATGTTGAAAAATCATACCTCCGAAAGTATTACCTTGTTAATGTTGAAAATGATATCAATGAAATCTCATGGTTAGACTGCATCAAAAAAAAATTGAATTTGAAATTTATAATGTAAATAATTTTTTTCGTTACTCCGCAACTGATTTTGCCCAATAACGAACTTAGCCGAGATATTTATCTTCCAAACCTACTCTGAAAATTTCAACTAGCTCATTCTGTTTGAGAGTTATCGTGTTAACGGAGGGACGGCCGGACAGAATCGATTTTGACCACGAATTATTGATCAGTGATTCAAACCAAAACGTTTAAGACCATTTTCATTAAAAAATCACAGACATTGTGGGGCAAATAGATAGAACATTTGTGCGAAAGCTCCTGACTCCACGGCAATGCTTCAACCAATTTTTTCATATACCTATACGTTTCAAAAAGCGATGACCTAGATGTGTTTCCTGATGCAAGGGTGATGATCCGAAACTACTAAAAAAATTAAAGAATATTTTTGCAGTGATGTCACAATCAAATCTTGTTCATATTCGTTTCTTTTTCAGATACCAATTACTGCATACGATAGCCAACTGTGCCATTCATGACGATGTGGATTCAACTGCACGTAATGTCCAGAATGTACGAGTATTTGATATTCCGAATTTCCTCATCTCTTCACTGCAGAACATAAGTGTTGTCATGATTAGTTTATATTTAGTTTTACTATTTATAAAGAGGCTTTATTATTTATTTGTACTCTATGATTCTTCATGAATATAACTATATTGATTATTTTCGTTTTGATTATATCTTGTTGAGGTGGCAAATATAAATTTTACAGTACAAAATATTCCACAAAATATCCCTACTACCTCGCATGTTGTCCAAAATGTTTCTCATAGTTCTATTAATGTTCCTCCAATTTTCAATAATTATAACTGTCAAATAACTGTGAATATGACAAATTAATTTCAAAACGTATTCGGCAATCCATTGAGGTTTCAAAATATTTGTCCAGTCATTTTAGGCAATTTAATACCCAATCCTAATCAATAATAATTCCTAGTGAGCTGAATTTTTGCGCGCGTGTTCCGCAAGGAACAGCGTGCTATCACTTCGTCACAATGTCTGTATTTTTCGATTTTTTTTGCGAAAATGGTCTCACACGATTGAGTTCGACTCCTTGTAGGGGTCACTTTCTGCAGCAAATTTTTTTTAAGATAAAAATAACATTTCAGGGGGGGGATTTGAACCCCCAAAACCCCCCCTGACTACGCCCTTGGCGGATGCTATTCCTCCATAGAATCCCCTGGTGAGGGTCTGCGCATGCGTGGATTAAAGATGCGATATCTCCTGAATCACTAGTGTTGGAGAATCGGGGTTTTTTGTAAGATGTGTGATTTTGAGAGGACTTTCAGCTGCTAGTAGATTGCGCATGCGCAGAAGAGAAGTGACTGTTTTTGGGTTGTATGGGTTATGTTGGAAGTGCTGAGCCGATATTGTGAGGTTTTAAAAGAATATTCATGGCAAGGACAAGTCAGTTTGGGGGATGTAGCGTTGATTCCGAGTTTAAATGTCCGTACCGTGGCCCTGGGGCTAATTTTGAAATTGATGTTACCCCATACGCGCATTTTTCGTTATGCGCATGAGCAGACCATCAGTGATTCAACTGCTGGTGTTTTCGTCAGAGAGGATTGGGGTTTTGGGGTGTCCGATGCTATTTCTCCATAGAATCCCCTGGTGAGGTCCGCGCATGCTTGGATTCAAGTTCAAGATGCGATATCTCCTGAACCACTAGTCTTGGAGAATCGGAGTATTTTGTAAGGTGTGTGATTTTGAGAGGACTTTCAGCCGCGAGTAGATTGTGCATGCGCAGAAGGTAAGTGAATGTTTTTGGGTTGTATGGGATATATTGGGACTTGGGAGTGCTGAACCGATATTGTAAGGTTTTAAAAGAATATTCATGGCAATTCAGTGCTCGGATAAGTCAGTTTGGGGGATGTAGCGTTGTTTCCGAGTTGAAGTGTCCGTACCGTGGCCCTGGGGCTATTTTGTTATTGTTATTTATTCTTTTTGGCACTCTAGTTCCTCGGAACTGAGTGCTTATCAATTTGCCCAAATGTCTGTAATTTTCGAATTTTTCGATGAAAATGGTCTTAGACGATTTGGTTCGACTCACTGATCAAGAATCCGTGGTCGAAATTCATTCTGTCCGGCCGTAGGCATGATAACTCTCGAACGGAATGAGCTAGAGAGTTGAAATTTTCAGAGTAGGTTTGGGGGATAAATATCTCTGCTAAGATTGTTATTGGGCAAAATCGGACATATGGTTTCGGAGTAACAAACAAAAATTTTTTTACAAAAAAAATTCCAAATTTAATTTTTTTTAATAAGCAGTTTTATCATAAGAATCCATTCATATCATTTTTAACTCTAACAAGCTAATACTTTCGGAGATATGATTTTTCAAAATTTCAATGTAAATCGTATTTCTACGTTTTCACAGAATGATAGAATTATTATGTGGGTATTCTATGAATTGTTATAATGTCAACTCATTCTCCTGAGACATGACGTTGTTTCATTCGAGCAATCGTATAAATATGAGAATGATAATATAATATCATACTTTTTGTTGGTTGATATTTTCATGCCGATGGTCAATCCATATGATGATGGGAATGGTAATGGTAAGTTAATAATATTGAGTTCAGAATATCTCCACTAAAAACAAAACTGGAATATTGTAGATTTGAGGAAAGATATATATTATCGTTCATCATAGAATTGAGGAATGAATATCTCGGATGAGTTCGTTGTTGGGTAGAATTCGTCTATTGGTTTTGGGTGGATAATTTTTGGCACTCTTGTTGAATTTAAATTCTTCTATGATGTTTGAATTCAATTTCTGCTAAGATGAAGTTCTAAATTTCAATAATGAATCGTACTTCTATGTTTTCACTGAATGCTATAATTATTCTATCTAAGCTTTATTATATGATCTGTGTTCATACTCGTACATTTCATCCTGTTTTATAAGAGAGAGTCAAATTCATTTCAGCTATTTTAATTTGGTTTCTTCCATGGTGCAGTTCTCATTCTCAGATTGCTCATTTAATCTAGATAAATGAACTATTATTTGAATTGAATTTCCTTTATGATGCAGTTCTATCATAAGAATTAATTGATAAAATTCTCAACTCTGAGAAACCAATACTTTCGGAGATATAATTTGTCTGTTTGAACTAGAGCGCCAGAAAGCTCCTGTCCACAGGGCTTGAACCTATTTTTTTTTATTTGTTATTTATTGATGTTACCACTTACTGGCATTTTTCGTTATGCGCATGTGGAGATCATCAGTGATTTAACTGCTGGTGTTTTCTTCAGAGAGGATTGGGGTTTTGGGGTGGCGGATGCTATTCCTCCATAGAATCCCCTCCCCTGGTGAGGGTCCGCGCATGCGTGGATTCAAGATGCGATATCTCCTGAACCACTTGGAGAATCGGAGTTTTTTGTAAGGTGTGTGATTTTTGGAGGACTTGCAGCCACGAGTAGATTGCGTATGCGCAGAAGAGAAGTGACTGTTTTTGGGTTATATGGGTTATGTTGGGAGTAATGAGCCGATATTGTGAGGTTTTAAAAGAATATCCATGTTAATTCAGTGCACGGACACAAGTCAGTTTGGGGGGAATAGCGTTGTTTCCGAGTTGAAGTGTGCATACCATGGACCTGGGGCTAATTAAGTGAATTAACTGCTGGAGTTTTCGTCTGAAAGGATTGGGGATTTGAGGTGCAGGATGCTATTCCTCGATAGAATCCCCTTGGAAGTATCTGCGCATGCGTGGATTGGAGCAGTGTTATCTCCTGAACCAATGGTGTTGAAAAATCAGAATTTTGTGTGAAGTGTTATTTTCAGGGGACTTTAAGCCACGAGTAGATTGCGTATGCGCAGAGGAGACGTTTGGATTGTATGGCTCATGTTGGGAGTGGTTTGCGTCTAGCGGTGATAGATTTATTGCTGAGGTCTCATTTTAAGGTTTTAAGAGAAATTTCATGGCAATTCTGTGCACGGAGAAGTCAGTTTCGGGGAAATAGCGTTGTTTCCGAGTTGAAATATATGTATCGTAGCCCTGAGATGAATTTATAAATAACTATGTTCGGTAGATCTATATTGAATTACGTTCGGACTTGGAGAAGAGGCAATTGCTTTTCTAACGGAGGTCTGACAACCGCATTTTTTTTCAATCTACGGTAAAGCTAACAGCCAAACTGTATTGATAGCCAGATTTGTTAAAGGAACTTCAAAAAATAAAAAAAAGCACTGACGTGATGTCATTACTCTTTGGCGCGCGTGTTCACGGTGGCTAATCAGAATTGAGTGATGAGTACTTCAAGCACAGTGGATTGGGCGAACCGGAAATCTACCCAGAGGATAGTGGACACCATTCACTGTCGGTTCAAAAATTAACAGTGATGTATCTAAGCTGCCATAAGGATAGAGTAACAATGTTGAAGAAGAACACAACTGACTCTCCGTAGTCGCACAAGCTCTTAGAAGATTCTGCGGGATCTCCTTGGGAAATACTTGGCAGGGTCAGTATAATCATAATCATATTTATAGCACGCGCGCCAAATACTGATTGACTTAACAATGATAGAAAAAGTGTGCCATAAACATGATTATGATTATACCGACCCTCCCAAGTCTTCCCTAAGGAGATACCTCAGAAGCTCCTAGAAGCTTGTGCGACTAAGGAGAGTCAGTTGTGTTCTTTTTCATTGTTATCCTTATGGCAGCTTAGATACAGCACTGTTGATTTTTGAACCGACAGTTAATGGTGTCGATCCTTTGGGTAGATCTCCGGCTCGCTTTATCCACTGAGCTTGAAGTACTCATCATTCAATTCAAATTAGCCACCGTGAACACGCGCGCCAAAGAGTACTGACTTCACGTCAGTGCATTTCTTGCGCGTATGTTCTGGGGAACATCGCGTTATCATTTTGCCCAAATGTCTGTAATTTTCTAATTTTTCGCCGAAAATGGTCTCAAACGATTGGTTTAGACTTCCTGATGAAGAATTCGAGGTAAAATTTGTTTCTGTCCGTCCGCCCGTTGCCACGATGACTTGAGAACGGGAAGAGCTAGTGACTTGAAATTTTCAGGGTAGGTGGCGCATCCCAATACGACGGACACGTTCGTTAATGGGTATAATCAGCCCGATGGTTTCCGAGTAATAATTTTGTTTTCAACCAATATAAATCTGATCGAATTGAAACTTGGTAAATAGTTGAAGAATATAAACCTAAGCACGCTTGTGGAATTTTGTGAGAATCGTATAACTAGAAAATTAAAAAAAAAAATATTTAAAAATATTATTTATGACAGGATAACCTGACAACGGAAAGAGATAGCGGCTTGAAAATTTCAGGTTAGGTTGTGCATCTGAATGCTACATTTAAATTTGTCTATAGGTATAATCGGCTAGACGGTTTTGGAGTTATACCCATCTGAAATTTGGTTGATATTTCCTCAATAACTCGATATAAACCGATATAATTCAAACATGGTTATTAGTTATTAGTCATTTAAAATTATTGAAAAAAAATCTATATATCAGAAACTGTTCGTCCGGCTTTGCTGAAATTTTGCAAGAGCCTTCAGAATCTAACTCTACTGCAAAGTTCCAAGTTTGAATACGATCGGATCCATATTGTTGGAGATCCGAGCAGCCTTTTGTGAGTTCGGTAGCTGGATGGGTATCGCTCAAATTTTTCGAGAACCTTCAAAACCATGAATGTCATGATGGGAGGTGATAGCCCTGCATTAGGGTCCTGTAGCGGTCAGACCTGGTTTTGAAAGATATCCTCCTTTGGAGGAGGCAACTTAATATTGAAGGGATTTCTATGAACAAGAGTGAATATCTTTGAAAAATAGCGAAGGCGATTCTTCTTCAAGAGATCCGTGCGCCTGCAGAGGAGTATATTTGAGAGAGGGGACTTTTGAAAGGTTCTGTATTATTTTTAATATGATATCGCTACAATTTTGCTGAAGGCTTCAAAACTTAACTTTAAATTGACCACACTTTCTAAGCTTGTGAGCAGAGAGGCTCAATCGTAAATATTAAATCTCTTGATGGGTAGAGAGGCAATTTAGGCCAGTTTTTCTATCACTAATGAGAATATATCTAAATGTTTTACCTCAACACCTTTAGATCTATCCTTGGGCATTTATTGGTTAAGAATAAATAATTGAGTATTACTGAATTTCAATTGAATATCATTCAATATGTTAGTAACTAAACTTATAATTTTCTTTACTTTGATTATTTGAATTAGACATTAATTCCAGTAATATTTCTCTAGAATAATTATGTATTCTTCTCCCAAAGAAGAATTGAAGGTAGACAATGTGGTATTTTTTCCCTCATTGCATCCTGCCCTGAATTCACGAAAAAAAAATGTCATTTTTTGTAGAGGTCGACTACAAAATATATAAAATCATCACACTGATTATCTACATGATTGTCCATGGAATCTTGAATAAATAGACATGGTCTTACTTTTAATGGATAAAAAAGTCTTATATGGGAAACTAAAATAAAAATTGGTTCAAGCACTGACGTGAAGTCAGGAGCTTTTGCACGTATGTTCTATTGTCCATTCCCGTGTATTGGACACACTCAATCGAATTAACCATGGTGAATTCTATTGTCTGTTCTCCTGTATTGAACACTCTTAATCGAATTCACCATGGTAAATTCGATTAAGGATGTCCAATATGGGAGAAAAGGCAATAGAATTCACCATGGTTAATTCGATTAAGAGTGTCCAATACAGGAGAATGGACAATAGAACATACGCGCAGAAGCTCCTGACTTCACGTCAGTGCTTGAATTAATTTTTTTTGTTCGTTAAGTCAGGAGCATTTGCGCTTATGTTCTATTGTCCATTCTCCTGTATTGGACACTCTTAATCGAATTAACCATGGTGAATTCTATTGTCTTTTCTCCTATACTGGACCATATATTTCACCATGGTAAATTCGATTAACAGTGTCCAATACAGGAGAACAGACAATAGAATTCACCATGGTAAATTCGATTAAGAGTGTCCAATACAGGAGAACGTAGAACATACGCGCAAAAGCTCCTGACATCAAGAAAAAAATTTGTTCAAGCACTGACGTGAAGTCAGGAGTTTTTGCACGTATGTTCTATTGTCCATTCTCCTGTATTGGACACTACGAATCGAATTTATCATGGTGAATTTTATTATCTGTTCTCCTGTATTGGACACTCTTAATCGAATTTACCATGGTGAATTCGATTAAGAGTGTCCAATACAGGAGAATAGACAATAGAATTCACCATGGTAAATTCGATCAAGAGTTTCCACTCTTGAATATACGAACTTGAATATTGAACATACGCGCAAAAGCTCCTGACTTCACGTCCTTGAACCAATTTTTTTAATAACTTTTTTGAAATTTTCTAGTAATACGATCCCCAAGAAATTTTGCATAAGCTTTCATTTACAACAAAATACCGTGTTTCAATTCGATTGGATCAGTAATTTTGGCAATATTGGAAAAAAAAATTGACCCATGTTTTCGCTCGTATGTTCTGGGGAACATCGCTTTATCATTTTGCCCAAATGTAGGTAATTTTCGATTTTTTTGCGGAGAATGGTCTCAAACGACTAGGTTCAACTCACTGATGAAGAATTCTAGGTCAAATTTGATTATGTCCTGCCGGCCGTTGCCACGATATCTAAAGAACGGAAAGAGATAGCAACTTGAAAACTTCAGGGTAGGTGGCACATCTAAATACGAGTGACAAGCTCATTAATGGGCATAATCGGCCCAATGGTTTCTGAGTAATAATTTTGTCATCATGCAATACTGATGCCATAGAATTGAAACTTGGTAGCAAGTCGTAGAATACAAGTACAAAAACGTTTGTGAAATGTCTGAATCGTTTCGCTAGAAAATTAAAAAAAATTTATATTGAAAAATATCGTTTACGTCACGATAACCTGAGAAAGGAAAGTGATTGCGCCTTGCAATTTCAAGGGTAGGTTGTGCCTCTGAATGTGACATTTGTGTTTGTCAATAGGCATAATTGGATAAACGGTTTTGGAGTTATCCCCATCTGAAATTTGGTTTCATTTTTCTCAATAACTAGAAATATACAAAACCAAACCAATTCGAACATGGTTACTAGTTGTAAAATGCCGGCTCGAAATTTATTCCAAATTTTCGTGAGGATCGTATCACTAGGAAATATTTAAAAAAATTGGTTCAAGCACTGAGGTGCTTTTGCGCGTTTGTTCTATTGTCCATTCTCCTGTATTGGACACTTTTAATTGAATTTACCATGGTGAATTCGATAGCACATACGCGCAACTCTCCTGACTGCACGCCAGTGCTTGAACTAATTTTTTTCATAATAATTTCCGACTCATTATCTCTCTACAGTCTACACTTTGAAATTCGAATACTCTAGATACAATTTTTTTTTCCTATCTCATAATAGGTAGCTTCAATTAAGTAGTTCTACTACGTTTATCAGGTTCAAGATTAACTTTCGATAGGAAAAACAGTGAAAACTACTCCGACGCAATTTTCACATCGTTTTTCAAAATTTCTACGAATCGTTTTCCCTTTCAAGGTCTTATTGGTTATCGTTTCCAAAGGAATGTTCTAGAATATGGAAGGCGATTATTAAAACTAGATAAAAATATACGTAGTAAACATAAAGCACGAACTACACACGTGCTATAATTTTGCCTAAATGTCTGTAATCTCCGAATTTTTTGCCGAAAATGGTCTCAAACGATTAGGTTCCACTTACTGATGAAGAATTTGTGGTCGAAATGAATTGAGTCCGGCTGACCATTGCCACGATAACTTTCGAACGGAAAGAGATAGCTGCTTTCAATTTTCAGGGTAGGTTGCGCATCCGAATACGACGGTCGAGTTCATTGATAGGCATTATCGACCCCCAAGGTTGTGGAGTTATGCCCATCTGAATTTTTTCAGTTATTTTCTCAATAACTCGAAAAATAAATATCCGATCCAATTTAAACTTAGTAACTAGTTGTAGATTGCCAACGCACAATCTTTTACGTATAATTTCGTGTTTATAGTATCTATCACCAGAAAATTAATCAATAAAACAAATTCTGTATTTCAGAAACCGTCCGATATCGCTGAAATATGCGAAAGCCTCCAAAACCGAATGATACAAACAAGTTCCAAATTTGAACAGGATCGAATGTATATTGTTGGAGATATTGAAAAAATATTGGAAGCCGAGCAACTTTGAGTGAGTTAAGTAGCAGGATGGGTGACCGTTGACTCGATAACTTTCGAACGAAAGAAGGACTTGCAATTTTCAGGGTAGGTTGCGCATCTGAATGCCCCAGATAGTTTCGTTAACAGACATAATCGGCCAAGCGGTTTTGGAGTTATACCCATGTGAAATTTTGTTGTTATTTCCTCAATAACTCATAGAATGCAAATCCGATCTAATTCAAACTTGTTAATTACTTGCAGAATTACGAGGCATTAATTTTTGCGAAATTTCATGAGGATCATGTAACAAGAAAAAATATTTATTTTCTTAAAAAATTTCATTTTTCAGGAATTAACCGAAAGAATCTGTGGATATTTTGCACATACCTTCGAGCCGCCATTTTTAATTCAGTACTAGTTTCAATTCGCTAGATTTCGTATGAGGCATGATTAGACAATGGAACATGCGCGCAAATCAGTACTCTTGAAGAAATTTTGTGGAATCATTGTGGAGTAATGAATTGTGGAGTTCAGTTCACCTTGTGAATTTCTGAGTGATTTGAATATTGGAACTGAGATGGGTATGGAGTAAGATATTTGTTTGAAATCTTGAAATATTTGGGAAACGCTCTAAGCTAGGAGAATCAGTGTTTCAAAAAATTTTACAGCTATTATTTGGAACTTATTTCACTAAATTAATAACTTTCATTTAAATTTGACTCTCTTCTGTATAGCGGCAAAAATGGGTTCTGCTACCTCTACGTTAAGCTATCAGAACCCACTTCTTAATTGAAACGTCTTTGAAGAAATGAATGTGCCATAATTTACCACTAATTTAACCCTCGTATCCTATATATCTGATTACGGAATAAGTTTGTATGAAAGGTTTTTTTCTGGGTTTTCTCTCCCAAACTCTGAAAAATATCTATAAAATAAAAATTAATTATTTTGTGATTTGCTTCTGCGTAAGAAACACAAGATATTTGTCAGAAGCAATCCATTGAACTATGTTGCCTAACAAACAACAACGAAACAACACTAACGAAGAAACAACTATATCGTAACGTTTCGGAGTCTATATCAAACTCCTTTGTCAGACGCTTAATGAAAATCTTTAGAATTATTTTGTTGATAGTTATTGTGAAATTCAAGAATTGTCACATTGACAGTATTTAAAAATCATAGCTAACATAGTTTTACTTTGCATAGAAATTTCCAAGTTCCAACTCCTTTTTCAATAAATGTAGCCAAATATGGTCAATACCAATTGAGCAATTTGCAAAATTGCATTCTCTGTTCAATAAAATACTCCTTAAGTTTCCTTTTAATATAATCAGGTTCTGTCATTAGAATCTTTGTATTACTCCAATCCATCATATGATCTCCTCGGATTGTACATACATGTTCTGCTATTTTTGATTTCTGTATGTCTCTATTTCTCAAGTTATTCTTATGTTCTGACTTTCTCACTTCTAGTGGTCTTGATGTTTCTCCTGTGTATGATTTACCACAAATACAAGGAATATTATATACACAGTTTATGATTTTTGTTTTTCATTTATGGGTTTTGTTTTCGTTACTAAGGACCTAAGATCTTTTTGTGTTTTGAAGACGGTTCTTATATTGAACTTAGAACCGATTCTTCCAATTTTTTCAGAAAGGCCACGAACATAAGGGATCACATTCAAGAGATTGGGTTGCTGTTCTTGTTGATTATTATGTTGTACTTGTTGATCATTTTGTTGTTCTTGATTATTTGCTTTTCTATCAAATTCATGATACATGTATTTAAGAATTGCCTCGGATATCTATTTTCTTCAAGAAATTTTTTATGAAATCAATTTCATTATTTCGAATTTCAAGAGTAGAACAAATTAGGTTCGCTCTATCAGTGTTTTAATAACACCTCTTTTCACACTAAGCTGATGGTTTAAATAGTTAAATTTCTATTCAAACCATCAGCTTATATATATCTATGTATGTGTCTGCTTCCTGAAGACACTCGTTTCGAAATGGTTCGGATACTTAATTATCGAAACATCCAGAAAAGAAAGCTGATTATTTTTCTCTATTAGCAAAGTGAATTTTATTGTAGGTTCCTTTGAATTTATGAAATCGAAAAATTTGCCTAACTCTTCTCTACCATGTTGCCAAATTACAAATATATCGTCAACATATCGCCACCGAGCTTTTGGTTTCAACAAATATGTATCCACAAATTTTTCTTCAAAATTTTCCATGAATATATTACTCATGACAGGTGATAAAGGCGAACCCAGTGCCATTCCAAAATTTTGTCGATAAAAAACATTGAAAAAGGAGTTGGAACTTGGAAATTTCTATACAAAGTAAAACAATGTTAGCTATGATTTTTAAATACTGTCAACGTGACAATTCTTGAATTTCACAATAACTATCAACAAAATAATTCTAAGGATTTTCATTAAGCGTCTGACGAAGGAGTCTGATATAGACTCCGTTACAAATTTTTCTTCAAAATTTTCCATGAATATATTACCTACTCATGACAGGTGATAAAGGCGAACCCATTGCCATTCCAAAATTTTGTCGATAAAAAACATTGAAAAAGGAGTTGGAACTTGGAAATTTCTATACAAAGTAAAACTATGTTAGCTATGATTTTTAAATACTGTCAACGTGACAATTCTTGAATTTCACAATAACTTTCAACAAAATAATTCTAAGGATTTTCATTGAGCGTCTGACAAAGGAGTCTGATATAGACTCCGAAACGTTGCGATATAGTTGTTTCTTCGTTGATGTTGTTTCGTTGTTGTTTGTTAGGCAACATTGTTCAATTGATTGCTTCTGACAAATATCTTGTGTTTCTTACGCAGAAGCAAATCACAAAATAATTAATTTTTATTTTATAGATATTTTTCAGAGTTTGGGAGAGAAAACCCAGAAAAAAGCCTTTCAATAATGAGTATACCTCACACAGTATCCTTTAATGATTACTTAAGTTTGTATGAATTTAACACGACTTTGGCACCTTATTTTTTAAATTTTACGCTTTTCTAATTTCGGAGATTTACGGGGGTTAATAGAAAGTTAGTAGGTTTATAGTTTCAATCGAATATATTTAGAAATACCACCAAACTTACTCCTAATTCCATGTCTCCGATAAAAAGCAGTTCCTCGCATTTTGTCCCTTTTGACGGTTATTAAGCTAGCAGAACACTATCGGAAAACTAAGGGATATGAGATATCTGACCACATTCAGTAAAAAAAAATGTATGGCCCTAATTTGGGACTTATTTTACACTCATTTAATACCTTTTTTTTTGTATAAAACACTTCTCTACACTCTACACAGAGTTGGAAATGATATCTATGTATTCTTATAATAGAAATGCATCATCAGGAATTAAATAAAAAAAAATGGTTCAAGCCCTGTGGACAGGAGCTTTTTGGCGCTCTTGTTCAAACAGACAAATTATATCTCCGAAAGTATTGGTTTCTCAGAGTTGGGAATATTATGAATGGATTCCTATGATAGAATTGCATCATGAAAGGAATTAAATTTAAAGGAAGTCTCGTTTAAAAGAAAATGCTTCAAAAATTATCTTTAATAATAAAGAGCAATCTCCAATGCTTCAATGCTTTAATGCTTCAAAAATTGTCATTAAATTTATTTATCAATATTAAATGAGCAATCTGCAATGATTCAACCTCGTGGAATGGGTTGTTGCAACTCAAACTCAGTGCATAGTTTTCGCAACTCGAAATACCTAAGGAAAGTATCCTCGAAAATACCCACATGAATATCCATGTGTTTGTTTTGATCGCGATCTCTACCGCTGCCTGTCTGATCGCCATCGCGGCCGCGTCAGTTTGTGGAGTCCTTTAAATAAGTCGTAAGAAGAAGAAGGAAGAAGAAGAATAACGGAAAGACTCTATGTATGATATAGTCTGAAGAAATAGCTGTGTCGACGAAACTCGCCACACTTTTAAATAAACAAGTGCAAATCAAAAATAATTTTCCATTTGAGTTATAATTAGATGGTTGAATATATTTTGGGTTCTCAACAATGTTTTTGTCATCTTTCACTTCAAAATTTTAAAGCACTAATTGAATTACCCTTTAGTCTGTCATGTACCCCCACTGTTTGCTACAACCTGCTCTTGATATGATCGCATATTTATATCCAAGGTTGATTATTGTTATTTAGAACCTGGAAAAATTACCATTCTCTTAGTCGTTATCGTGAATGATTTCAAGTTTGTTCCGTTTTTTTCAGGGGGATCGATCCTATTATTGACCATGCCCTTTGTCCTCTTGATCATGTTGATGTCAGTAACGGGACAATGCGAATATTCGCAGCAAATACTGTTGGGACAGCAGTACCAGGTATACAACAACGAGTATCCAAGCAACTACAAAAAGGGTACCAATTGTAGATGGAGCGCAGTGAGCGAACCAGGTACCCTCATTATGTTGTCTTGCGAAGAAATAGATATTCCTGAAGTGAGTTGACCACATATAAATTACTTTTAAGCTTCAGCAGACCTATTCATGTTTTGTTTCAAGTTAACTGTTTATCTGTGACCGAACTCATTATGTATCGATCGAAACCTCTAACGTGAAGTCCGGTTCTAGTGTCTATTCGCGCTTCACACATCCTCACGAAATACTGCAGACTTGCATTTTCCATGTATCATAATGATCCTCATTCGATGGTTTCACACTCATAAGGTAGTTCGAGTAACTCATTTGTAATTCTTATAGTTGTTTATCTGATTGCATATCGTAATGACAACGTTATGTCACGCAATTTTGATGACATAAGGCAGCTCAGTATGGTACTTAGTCCCATAATGAAATCCTATATGAAAAACATGTGATGGTGAGATCAACAAAGTTTATTCAAAATGCATTACTATGTACAAAACTACAAAAATCTAGTAGGGTACTCTACTGTCTATTGTAGTTTGTAAAATAACTGCCTTTCCTCTTCTTTTTGTAGTTACTGAATGTTCTTGATCCTTTTTACAGTCCAAGCAATGCCAATATGACAAACTTACTGTTTCACTATCTGGAAATTCCAACTTCACCGATGCCAATATTTATTGTGGAAAGATTAGATTGAATTTGCTGTCGAAAGCAAACGCAATGGTAATAGGTAGGTCCCTTAAGAATTGTAAGTTTTAATATGGATTCTTTTAAAAAATTAAAAAATTTTTACAGCTGTGGCATTTGAGTAGATTAGGTGAGAAATTAATTGTATCGCTATTCAGAAAGTACTTTTGGCGCGCTTCTCAGGCAAACAGAGTGCCTATAAATTCGTCCAAATGTCTGTAATTTTTTAGCGCTCTTGTTCCTCGGAACAGAGTGCTTATCAATTTGCCCAATTGTCTTTAATTTTCGAATTTTTGGCTGAAAATGGTCCTGAACGATTTGGTTTGACTCACTGATCAAGAATCCGTGGTCGAAATCGATTCTATCCGGCCTTTAACACGATAACTCTCGAACGGAATGAGCTAGACAGTTGAAATTCTCAGAGTAGGTTTGAGGAGTAAATATTTCAGTTAAGTACGTTATTGAGCAAAATCGGCCCCATAGTTTCGGAGTAACGAAAAAAAATATTTTTTTTTCAATACAACTTTTGAATTCAAATTTTCTCAAGATCCACTTTTATCATAAGAATCCATTGCTATCATTTTCAACTCTAACAAGCTAATAATTTCGGAGATATGATGTTTCAAAATTTCAATAATACATCGTGAGTTCTATGTATTCACAGAATGTGAACACAGAATCTGTCTGTGTTCACTGTTCATGAATGTCATTTTTTGTAGCTATTAGAGATTGTCAATTCGTAGTATGAAAATATTTTCTCTTGGAAAACAAATATCCGATTCTTGAATTTGTTACTATCTACAACACTGTTTTGAAACCGAAAATAACATTGACTGACTACATATTGAATCATTTATGTATAAATATTGGGGATGATGTTTCAGAAGATTTAGAATTGGAACATTTTAATGATTTAGGTTATGAAGGCAATGGGAAATAAGAACATTATGGAATCATCAAAAGAAATGACTGTTCGTTGACCACTGAGGTTAATATTACCTTTTACTTCCTCAAGTAGTGAGACATGTTCCTATATATACAGTATTTTCATAATGTTGCTAGCAAAAAAATACTGAAATATGGATCTACATTTGTGTATCAAACATTTTTTCTTGAGTTAAGGTTCATAATACAGACAAGAATGTGCTAGTGGTATGAATTATTAAATTTTAAATTATGAAAAGAGGACAGCATTTTATTAATATATTTTGAATTATTAAAATAATTTGTTCGTAATCCACTACCTACTCAAATATCAGGAATAAATGGACAATCTGCTATGATTGTCTCCAGCCTTGCTCTAGACATTTCGATGATTGATAAAGATTCTTCCTTCCACTTTCTCTCACAATAGAGCTGTGACAAACCGTTCCGTCCGGGCGGCGCTTCGAATTCTAACAACATACGGACCGCCAGGTTTTACTGACCCATAGCCGTTTTTTTTTCGTAAACAGTTTTTCACTCATGCAACGTATTTAAATAAATTAATTAACCTAAAAAGGACTTAAGTTACAAAAATAACCTATCTTAATATATATATTTCTTGTGTGCGTGTGTATGTGACTGAACTCCTCCTAAACGACTGGACCGATTTTGATGAAATTTTTTGTGTGTGTTCGTGGAGATTCGAGAATGGTTTAGATTTACAATTTGGTCTACTGGAAAATGTTTTTGGCGTTGGAGTTTGAGTTGGCGTTGAAGTTGGCGTTGGGGTTGGAGTTGAAGTAGGTATTGTGGTTGGCATTGGTTATGGAGTTGGCGTTGTAGTTGGAGTTGTAGTAGTTGTAGTTGGATTGGAGTTGGAGGTGGAGATGAAGGTGGAAATGGAGATGGAGGTGGAAATGGAGATGGAGGTGGAAATGGAGTCGGAGTCGGAGTCGGAGTCGGAGTCGGAGTCGGAGTCGGAGTCGGGGTCGGAGTCGGAGTCGGAGTCAGAATCGGAGTCGGAGTCGGAGTCGGAGTCGGAGTCGGATTCGGAGTCGTCGGAGTCGGAGTCGGAGTCGGAGTCGAAGTCGGAGTCGGAGTCAGAGTCGGAGTCGGAGTCGGAGTCGGAGTCGTAGTCGGAGTCGGAGTCGTAGTCGGAGATGGAGTTGGAGTTAGAGTTGGATTTGGATTTGGAGTTGGCGTTGGCGTTGGCGTTGGGCAGGCGTTGAGGAGGCAGTACGAAGTCTGCCGGGCCAGCTAGTTTTCTTATAAAAGAAGAGTACAAAAATATTGGTTCAAACACTGACGTGAATTCAGGAGCTTTTGCGTGCTTATTCTATTGTCTACTCACTTCTATTGCAGAACCTTAGTCGAATGTAGCATCGATATACAGAGTGTTTGGCAGAACGTTGAACATGCGAAAATAGTGGATAGGTGGGTGTTCTGTTCCCATTTTGTATACCTATATTATATATATATATATATATATGTGTGAATGTAAATTTTCCTTTTCTTTAAATTCATTTGGTTGAAAACAAATTAGTAGGGTCATCTGCTACTCACACACCCCTAATTTATTTGGCCCTGGCCACCTGGATGTTTAAAAAAAAATCTTCTGCTTTCTTCTAGTTTCACCACTTTCTTAACTTCAAAGTGTAATTTTGATTACAAATGGGTGAAACAGGCTATATTTTTTTTTTTTTAATTTTTAATGTTGGCAGATTCTAATAAAATTATTGTTTCATTCAGATGTTAGCTAGAAAAAAGTTACGATTCCTCAAACTTACAGAAAGATGCAGAAAATACTTAAATCTCAACTTCAACTTGCATTAAAAAAAAAAACAAAAATTGATTGAGGAGTTCCAATTCTAGCAAAACATCCCTAGTGTGTAACCTTTCTAATGGTATGTAATTTGCTTTTATAAAAAAAACTTTCAAGAGTTATTTTATAATTTTATCAAGTAGGAAATTTTTGACGAAACTCTGCCTTTACGGAAAGTGAAATATTTTGCGAAATTTAATACTGCAAGATTTGTAAAAATTAAATGATCTACAGCTTGCTAGTAGCAGTGGTGCAAATTGACATTCACTATTAATTATAATGATGGTTACACAAAGCAGGTAGAAATTATTAATTAAATAAATTATTTAAAATTATTTAACTATTTCATTAACGCACCTTACTGGTACACAAGGACGCCCATATTTTTAGGAGGGGGCTACACATAAAGATATTCAATTAAGTATAATTATTTGACAAAACAATTTTTCCACATATGATGATTTATTTTTCTAAAAGCTAGGTGGGGAGCTGCCCCGAGTATCAGCGCCCTTGCTGGTACAGCTATTTTCCTTCTACTTAATTCAAGAACTTACAAAATTCAATCGATCATTTAATTTTTACCAACCTTGCAGTATTAAATTTCGCAAAACATTTCATTTTCCATAAAGGTAGACTTTCGTCGAAAATTTCCTACTTGAAAAAATTATGAAATAACCCTTGAATGTTTGTTTTTATGAAAGCAAATTACATACCATTAGAAAGGTCACACACTAGGGATATTTTGATAGAATTGGAATTCCTCAATCATTTTTTGTTTGTTTGTTAATGCAAGTTGAAGTTAAGATTTAAGTAATTTTTTTTCTAGCTAACGTCTGAATAAAGCAATAATTTTATAAGAATCTGCCAACATTAAAAATAAAAACAAAAATATTGCCTGTTTTGCCCATGTTTGATAAAAATTACACTTCAAAGTTGAGAAAGTGGTGAAGTAGAAGAAAGGAAAAATTTTTTTTTAAATCCAGGGGGCCAGGGCCAAATAAATAAGGGCTGAGAAGTATTAGATGACCCCACCTATACCATTTTCGTATGTTCAACGTTCTGCCAAACACCCTTTATACCGTTTTCTCGGCTTCTATAATTTATGAATACATTTCTTAGCATTTTAATGACAAACTTTAGTAACGAGTGAATCGTCTATGATCACAGAATTTTTAATTCTGACATATTATGTATTCTATTGGAATTGAAATACGAAAAACTTCCGCCTCAAGTAACTCCATCAGGATACGATATTCACGAAATTCCGCAAAAATTAGTGGGTTGGCATTTTACAAGTAATCACCGAGTTTCAATTGGATCAAATTTCTATATTTTGAGTTATAGAGGAAATAAAAACAAAATTTCACATGAGTTTAACTCCGAAACCATTTTCTAGTGATATGATCTTCACAAAATTTCATACACGTCTGTATGTCGATATTCCACAACTAGATACCAAGTTTTAATTCGATCGGATTAGTATTTTTTAAGGTATCGAAAAAATTATATTTCTGATGGGTATAAAACTGTGAAACAGTTGGGCCTATTATGCCCCACAACAAACTTAACTGTCCCATTCGGATCAGCAAACGACTCTGAAAATTTCAAGTCGCTATCTCTTTGCGTGCAAAAGTTATGGTGGCAACGGTCACCCATCCAGCAACTGAACTCACCCAAGGCTGCTCTTGTCTTCAACAATATGAATCCGTTCGTGCTCAAGCTTGGAAATTGGCTTTAAAATCAAGTTCTGAAAGATGTCGAAAATTTTCAGCGATTTCGGACGGATAGTTTCTGAGATATAGACTTTTTGATTTTTTGCGCGCATGTTCTGGGAACATCGCGTTATCATTTTACCCATATGTCTGTAATTTTCAATTTTTTGCCGAAAATGGTCTCAAATGATTCGGTTTGACTCAAAATTTGATTCTGCCTGGCCGTTGCCACGATAACTGGAAAACGGAAAGAGATAGCTACTTGAAATTTTCTGGGTAGGTTGTGCGGCCAATACAACGAAGAAGTTCATTAATGAGCATAATTGGCACGATGGTTTGCGAGTAATAATTTTGTTTTCAACCAATACAAATCCGATCGAATAGAAAATTGTGAAATTTTGTGAGAATCGTATCTATAACTAAGAAATTGAAAAAAATTATTAAAAAATATTTTTTATGTTACCATAACCAGAGAACAGAAGAAGAAAGCGGCTTGAAATTTTTAGGTTCGGTTATGCATCTAAATGCAACATTTGAGTTTGTTTATAAGCATAAACGGCCAAACGCTTTTGGAGTTATACCAATCTGAAATTTGGTTGTTATTTCCACAATAACTCGAAAAATACGAAACCAAATCAATTCAAACATGGTTATTAGTTGTAGAATGACAACGCGAAAAGTTCTATATATCAGAAACTATTCGTCAGACATCGCTGCAATTTTGCGAAAGCCTTCAAAGCCTCTATAACTCTACTGCGTAATTCCAAGTTTGAACACGTTCGGATCTATATTGTTGGAGATCCGAGCAACCTTGTATGAATTCAGTAGCTGGATCGGAGTTATACCCATCTGGAATATTATTTCCTCGATAACTCAGATAATATAGATTTAATCGAATTGAACGTTGGTAACTATTTGTAAACTATCGACATAAAGACGTGTGTAAAATTTTGTGAGCACCGTACCACTAGGAAATTAATTACCATGGTCGAATTTAATGTGGCATTCGGATGCCGAATCTACCATAATTGCAAGTTGCATCTCGTCCCGTTCTCAAGTTATCGTGAAGATAAGTAATATTTTTTAATATATTCTTTTCAATTTTCTGGTAATATGATCCTCTCAAAATTTCACATACGTCGTTATGTTGGTATTATACAACTCGCTACCAAATTTCCATTTGATCTGATCATATAAGTTGAAAACAAATTTTGTATTCGGAAACCGTTGGACTGATTATACCCGTTAACGAACTTGTCCGTCACATTTGAACGCGCCACCTACCCTGAAAATTTCAAGTCGCTATCTCTTTCCGTTCTCAAGTTATCGTGGCAACGGCCACCCGGTCAGACAGAATCAAATTTCACCTCGAATACTTCTTCAGAGAGTCGTTTGAAACGATTTTCGGCGTAAAACTCGAACATTAAAGAAATTTGGGCCAAATGATAACACGCTGTTCCCAAGAACATGCGCACAAAAATTAAACTCACCTAAGTATTGAAATCACTCAAACCGGGGCACCAGGTTTCACAGACTTAACGCGCAATAAAAACTAGACCGCAAGGACTATTTTCTCCAGGTGCGTATAAACAATGCCCGGCAAACCCTCGAACATTGGCTTGCACGGCAGCTCGAGTATTGCTTCGCTCGAACATTGCTTCGCACGAACAACGAACATTGGCTCGCGAGGCTGCCGCGCATAGTTTATACAGCTTAAAGGTGGGATTTCCAAGCGACATCCATCGACCTCTGCTTCAGTGCTTTTTAGTGGCGATGATTTCGTCGGGGCGTGTCGTCTTGAAGATGCGGCGGCCCGCCCTCCACTCACTTCCAAACGTCATGGCAGGCCGTGAACGCAAGACGCCGCAACGAGATTGCACCTTCAGACTAACGCCTGAGATGGAAAGGTACCTGAACCTGCTGCAGATAGATCTGTCAAGATTTGACGAACACTATTTATTTACTTATTTATTTATTTATTTATTTATTTATTTATTTATTTATTTATTCATTTATTACACTGGATCACAAACAGGACACAATCCCAAGAACAGTGTTCGCTCAGTTACAAATTAAACCAGATTTTTACATGAATTAATTAAAAATTAAAATAATGAAATCATACATGACACAATTATGGAGTAACTTACAAATATAAAGAGGAAAAAAAAAATCGCACATAATTTTCACGCAGAATCCAAAAAAAGAAGGCGACGTTTTCGCCGCTTCTTGATAGTCACCAAAGAAGAGCAAAAGAAATCTATGCGAGAGGCGAGTAGGTTGGAAGTGTTCGGTAATCTTATGAGTGGGGAATTCGCGCTATAGTTCTTTCATCTCAAGGCAACATGGAATATATCAATGTATCTCAGCCTAAGATCAGGAACCTTGAAGGAAATCATCTCCAAAATGACAGGAGCAACCATCAAACCATTCAGGAGCTTAAACATAAATGAAATATCATTTATGGATTTTATATCAACTAGACTGGGAAGTCGAAAAACTCTACGAGCATACGTGTAATCATGTTTTTCAATTACCATTCGGTTCTTATATGACAGAGACCGAATGAACTTGTTCTGAACAGACTCCAAACATATGACAATCATATCTCGGGTTCCATATCACAGAAGCGAAGTTTAACCGACTGAAGACAAAAGACAAAAGGATTCTCCATGCCTAAGCACGAAGTCAAGCATCTTGAAGCAGGATGTGACAACTTTATCTACGTGAGCATCGAATAGTAATTTGGAGTCAAGTGTAATCCCCAGATCCCTAACAATATTTGATTCTTTTAACTGATGTTGGTTAAGTGTGCACTGAAAAGAGATTTTACTGATGTTTCTGGTAAATTAAATTTTGTGCATTCATCAAGATGGAGGAACAAGTAATTATCCTCACAATATTGGGTCGATCTATTCAGATCACACTGGAGTTCAAGACAGTCATTCAGAGAACGAATCATCATAAACAACTTCAGATCGTCGGCAAAAAGTAAGAACTTACAACACCAGAAGCACTTTCAAATGTTGCTTACGTAAATCAGAAAGAGCAGAGGGCCGAGATGAGAACCCTGCGGAATACCAGAGGTATTGCAAATTTTTCTGGATTCGCAACCATCAACTGAAACATACGAGATAAGACATCAACCACCGCATCAGGCCTCCACAAACTCCAACCTCAGCAAGTCGCAATGACATAATTGCATGAGACAGCTTGTCAAAGGCCTTAGAGAAATCTGTGTACACTGCATCAGTCTGAATGCAGGACTCGCTACCACTCTCAAGAAAACGCAGGAAGCTGAGCAAATTCGTCTCAACACTCCTGCCACTTCGGAAACCGTGCTGTTCATCAATAAGGATGTTCTTTAGTTAGAAAGATAGGTATTTATGAACCAGACACTCAAATACTTTAGGAAATACTGATAGAATGCTGATAGGACGGTAGTTCTCAATGATATCATTATGGCCACTTTTAAATGCTGCAACATTTTTACCATGGTAAATTCTGAATCGAATTTACCAGGGTAAATTCAAATTGGGTGTCCAATACAGGAGAATGGACAAGAGAACATACGCGCAAAAGCTTCTGACATCACGTCAGTGCTTGAATAAATCTTTTTTTTCGATGATTTTTTAAAAATATTCTAGTGCTACGATCGTCACGAATATTTGCAAGAATATAAATGGAAAAGTATAACGGCGATTCCATTTAAATATACTTATCCGCAATATCCTCTTGTTCTTTTGCAAGAATTTTCGCGTTAGCATTGTACAACTAAAAACCATATTTGAATTGGATCGGATTTGTAATTTTTTCAGTTATTGAGGAAATAACAACCAAATTTCAGATTGATATAACTCCAAAATTATTTGGCCGATTACGCTAGTTTACGCACTTAAATAACGCATTCAGATGCGCAATCTACCCTGAAAACAACAAGTCGCTATTTCTTTCCGTTCTGAAGGATCATGAGATACTTAATATTTTTTCGTAATTTTTTACAAATTTTCTAGTGGTATGGTCCTCACAAAATTTTACACAAGTCTTCATGTCGATATTCTACAACTAGTTACCAAGCTTCAATTCGATCGAGTCTATATTTTTTAAGTTATCTTGGAAATAATATTCCTGATGGGCTGATTATGGCCAACAGCGAACTTAACTCTCCCATTCAGATGTGCAACCTATCCTCAAAATTGCAAGTCCCTGTCTCCTTTCGTTCAAGAGTTGTCGAGGCAACGACCACCCATCCAGCTACAGAACTCACACAAAGCTGCTCGGATCTCCAACAGTATAGATCCGATCATGTTCAAACTTGGAACTTGGTAGTAGAGTTAGGTTCTGAAGGCTCTCGCAAAATTTCAGCGATGTCGGACCAATAGTTTTTGATATATCGAATTTTTTCTATAATTTTCTATGTGTTTTTGAAAATTTTCTAGTGATACGATCCTCACGAAATTCTGCAAGAATATTTGCGTGACCGTTTCACAACTAATAATCATGCTTGAATTGGATCAGTTCTGTATTTTTCGAGTTATTGAGGAATTACGAACCAAATTTCAGATGGGTATAACTCCAAAAGCGTTTTGCCGATTATGGCAATAGACTAACTCAAATGGCGCATTCAGATTATCAATCAAACCTGAAAATTTCAAGTCCCTATCTCTTAGGTTATCATGACGTAAATAATATTTTTCAACAATTTTTTTTCAATTTTCTAGCAATTCGATTCTCACAATATTTCACAAGCGTCCTTAGGTTTATATTCTACATTCACTCACCAAGTTTCAATTCGATCCGATTAGAATTGGTTGTAGACAAAATTATTACTCGAAAACCATTGGGCCGATTATGCCCATTAATGAACTTGTCCGTCGTATTGGGATGCGTCACCTACCTTGAAAATTTCAAGTCGCTACCTTTTTCCATTCTCAAGTTATCGTGGCAACGGCCGGCCGGCCGGACAGAATCAAATTTGAACTCGAATTCTTGATCAGGGAGTCGAGCCCAATCGTTTGAGACCATTTTCGGCGAAAAATTACAGACATTTGGGCAAAATGATATTGCGATGTTCCCCAGAACATACGCGCAAAAAACATGTAAAGCCCTTGCAAAATCTTGGAACTATTTTGCGGTGGAGTAACCGATGAATCGAAATTACATTAGTTTATCTAGATCTTTCTCGCTCTGTGTATTTTGGCCGAGTCGTTCTTTCGGACCAAAATATTGCTATTCTGGATCCAGGTGAACTTAATTTTTTTTCGTTCGCCAAGATACGGGCCGACCTGAAGAGAATCTTATTTCTTGTCGTTAAGTGCTCGTTAACCCATGAAACTGGCATGGTTCTACCCAATTCCAGGCCCTTCTGAGCTAGCCATAGGGGGAGTCAACGCTTGAGGTGTGGGAGTACGGGCACCCTTACCACTAGTATCCGAGATAGCAGGCTGGAAATTCATATCCACCCTTACTATGAAAACTTCCAGAGTAACCTAATATTGGGAGTGCGCCTCTTTAGGATCGGAAGACTAAACATAAATCGTCCTGAGTTACACGGCACATCACTATCCGAAAGGCCGGGTCTCACGGACCCGGCGCCCCGACTGATAGCTTAAGTTTGACTCACAAGTTTTCAGAATCATGTGAAATCTGATATTTGAATCCTCAACCACGCAATGGTACCTTCAGAGTATCGCTACGGGCATCCTTAGACGGAGGTTACACGGTCAATCTGGTACCAATCTAGCATCAGTTTGACATCAATCTGGCCATCAATCCTGACCAGAAGTCTTTCAGTCTGTGCGTATACAATCAGATTCCCGTCAATCTGACATCAATCCATGATTGATGGCAGACTAAACGGATGCCAGATTGACCGTGTAACCTCCGACAGTCTACGATCATATCTCTACGCCTGCCCTACTCTGAACTCTCTTGTCTTTTCAAGACGATCAACTCTAAATAGACTTCTGTCCGTTTGCTACATCTTTCCGATATATTCCGCAATTCCTTGCCATCCTTACACCGCTTCTCTACAAGGCTCTATGCGCTCTTCATTGTATATTCTCTTCGGTCTCGCGTAACGATTTTCTGCAACGTCTTCGTTTACCATTTCAATTTGACAATAGTTTTGTTGGCTTTATGGTACCCTGGCATCCCCAGAAATGTTGAAATTTCTGCAACCGTCTACGTGTGCTGGCCACGTCAGTTTTTGTGCATCTTGTTAAGGATGCATAGGTCACAATGAGACTTACTACTGCTGTGTATAATCACATTATTAATTCCAGTTTCAGCCCCCATGTCAGCTCGAAGCTAATCACTAAAATTAAGAAAAAATACCTAACTACTATGACAATTTACTCCTTTCTCAATTTAATAAAGTGCTTTCTTTCTGTGTGTACTATTCCAGGACTTTCCTCATCTGACTCGAGCCCTTTCACTGAAACGGGAAAATTCAAGTGTAGCATCACTTCCATTCAAGGTAATGCACCAAGTATCAACAGCAAAAGAACAGAGACGTGTGATTGCGGATGGAAACAAGGGGTAAGGACTTTTTCATTTATTGTTATTGGCACGCGTGTTCCCCTAAACAAGCTTAACATTTTGGCCAAATGCTGTAATTTTCGAATTTTTGGCCGGAAATGGTCATAAACGTTTACTCACTGATGAAGAATCCGAGGTCAAATTCAATTCTTGCCATCTGGTCTGCCGTCTATGAGCATGACAGGAACGGAATGAGCTAGGCAGTTGAAATTTTCAGAGTAGGTTAGGGAGATGAATATCTCGGTTGAGTTCGTTATTGGGCAAAATAGGCCGGATGGTTTCGGAGTAACGAATAAAAAAATTTTTTTTTAAGCAACAAATTTCAAATTAAATTTTTATTTAAGATGCAGTTTCACCATAAAAATCCATTGATATCATTTTCAACTCCAACAAGTTAATACTTTCGGAGATATGATTTTTCGAAATTTCAATAATGAATCGTACTTCTATGTATTCACAGAATGTTATCATTATTCTATCTAAGCTTTATTATATGATCTGTGTTCATACTCGTACATGTCATTTTGTTCTATAAGAGAGAGTCATTAGAGAGAGAGTGTGATTTCTTCCATGGTGCAGTTCTCATTTCTCAGATTGCTCATTTAATCTTCATAAATAAACTATTATTTGAATTGAATTTCCTTTATGATGCAGTTCTATCATAAGAATACATTGATATAATTCCCAACTCTGAGAAACCAATACTTTCGGAGATATAATTTGTCTGTTTGAACTAGAGCGCTAGAAAGCTCCTGTCCGCAGGGCTTGTTCCCATTTTTAAAGTGCAATCCCACCATGCAATGCTTCCGTAAGTGATTTGTAGTCTCACCAAGGAAATTACCTAGTTCAAATTGGATCGGATATGTATTTCTCAGTTATTGAGGATATAACAACCAAATTTCAGATGGGTATAAGACCGAAACCGAAATTAGGCAAAAATTTGCGCGCCGGCATTCTAAGACTAATTAGCAAATTCAAATTAGATCAGATCTGAAATAGAAAACTTCGTGAAAATTCGAATTGATTGTCATAATTTTGTGCAGTTTTCAGAAACGTTATTCTCATTTTTTAGCGTCGTGGAGAAAGTATAGTCTGTTAGGCCCCTTTCACACGGGGAGCCGCGCGGCTCTCACTCCCGAGCAGGAGTCAGATTCCACATACTGAAATGCAAATAGTACAACGGAGCTTTCACACGAGGAGCCGTGCGGCTCTCGCTCCCAAGCGGCTCTCCACCGAGAGCCGGTACGGCTCCTGCATCTCGAGCCGGGCGCCCAAAAAGGAGCCGCGATTCTTACTCGAAATGCAAAGGGAACAGTGAGGCTTTCACACGACGCGCCAAGACGGGGAGCCGTGCGGCTCTCGCTCCCAAGCGGCTCTCGACCGAGAGCCGGTACAGCTCCTGCATCTCGAGCCAGGCGCGCGAAGAGGAGCCACGATTCTTACTCGAAATGCAAAGGGAACAGTGAGGCTTTCACACGACGCGCCAAGACGGGAAGCCGTGCGGCTCTCGCTCCCAAGCGGCTTTCGCTCCCAAGCGGCTCTCGACCGAGAGCCGGTACGGCTCCTGCATCTCGAGCCGGGCGCGCGAAAAGGAGCCGCGATTCTTACTCGAAATGCAAAGGGAACAGTGAGGCTTTCACACGACGCGCCAAGACGGGGAGCCATGCGGCTCTCGCTCCCAAGCGGCTCTCGACCGAGAGCCGGTACAGCTCCTGCATCTCGAGCCGGGCGCGCGAAGAGGAGCCGCGATTCTTACTCGAAATGCAAAGGGAACAGTGAGGCTTTCACACGACGCGCCAAGACGGGAAGCCGTGCGGCTCTCGCTCCCAAGCGGCTTTCGCTCCCAAGCGGCTCTCGACCGAGAGCCGGTACGGCTCCTGCATCTCGAGCCGGGCGCGCGAAAAGGAGCCGCGATTCTTACTCGAAATGCAAAGGGAACAGTGAGGCTTTCACACGACGCGCCAAGACGGGGAGCCGTGCGGCTCTTGCTCCCAAGCGGCTCTCGACCGAGAGCCGGTACAGCTCCTGCATCTCGAGCCGGGCGCGCGAAGAGGAGCCGCGATTCTTACTCGAAATGCAAAGGGATCAGTGAGGCTTTCACACGACGCGCCAAGACGGGAAGCCGTGCGGCTCTCGCTCCCAAGCGGCTTTCGCTCCCAAGCGGCTCTCGACCGAGAGCCGGTACGGCTCCTGCATCTCGAGCCGGGCGCGCGAAAAGGAGCCGCGATTCTTACTCGAAATGCAAAGGGAACAGTGAGGCTTTCACACGACGCACCAAGACGGGGAGCCATGCGGCTCTCGCTCCCAAGCGGCTCTCGACCGAGAGCCGGTACAGCTCCTGCATCTCGAGCCGGGCGCGCGAAGAGGAGCCGCGATTCTTACTCGAAATGCAAAGGGAACAGTGAGGCTTTCACACGACGCGCCAAGACGGGAAGCCGTGCGGCTCTCGCTCCCAAGCGGCTTTCGCTCCCAAGCGGCTCTCGACCGAGAGCCGGTACGGCTCCTGCATCTCGAGCCGGGCGCGCGAAAAGGAGCCGCGATTCTTACTCGAAATGCAAAGGGAACAGTGAGGCTTTCACACGACGCGCCAAGACGGGGAGCCGTGCGGCTCTCGCTCCCAAGCGGCTCTCGACCGAGAGCCGGTACAGCTCCTGCATCTCGAGCCGGGCGCGCGAAGAGGAGCCGCGATTCTTACTCGAAATGCAAAGGGAACAGTGAGGCTTCCACACGACGCGCCAAGACGGGAAGCCGTGCGGCTCTCGCTCCCAAGCGGCTTTCGCTCCCAAGTGGCTCTCGACCGAGAGCCGGTACGGCTCCTGCATCTCGAGCCGGGCGCGCGAAAAGGAGCCGCGATTCTTACTCGAAATGCAAAGGGAACAGTAAGGCTTTCACACGACGCGCCAAGACGGGGAGCCGTGCGGCTCTCGCTCCCAAGCGGCTCTCGACCGAGAGCCGGTACAGCTCCTGCATCTCGAGCCGGGCGCGCGAAGAGGAGCCACGATTCTTACTCGAAATGCAAAGGGAAGAGTGAGGCTTTCACACGACGCGCCAAGACGGGGAGCCGTGCGGCTCTCGCTCCCAAGCGGCTCTCGACCGAGAGCCGGTACAGCTCCTGCATCTCGAGCCGGGCGCGCGAAGAGGAGCCGCGATTCTTACTCGAAATGCAAAGGGAACAGTGAGGCTTTCACACGACGCGCCAAGACGGGAAGCCGTGCGGCTCTCGCTCCCAAGCGGCTTTCGCTCCCAAGCGGCTCTCGACCGAGAGCCGGTACGGCTCCTGCATCTCGAGCCGGGCGCGCGAAAAGGAGCCGCGATTCTTACTCGAAATGCAAAGGGAACAGTGAGGCTTTCACACGACGCGCCAAGACGGGGAGCCATGCGGCTCTCGCTCCCAAGCGGCTCTCGACCGAGAGCCGGTACAGCTCCTGCATCTCGAGCCGGGCGCGCGAAGAGGAGCCGCGATTCTTACTCGAAATGCAAAGGGAACAGTGAGGCTTTCACACGACGCGCCAAGACGGGGAGCCGTGCGGCTCTCGCTCCCAAGCGGCTCTCGACCGAGAGCCGGTACAGCTCCTGCATCTCGAGCCGGGCGCGCGAAGAGGAGTCGCGATTCTTACTCGAAATGCAAAGGGAACAGTGAGGCTTTCACACGACGCGCCAAGACGGGAAGCCGTGCGGCTCTCGCTCCCAAGCGGCTCTCGACCGAGAGCCGGTACAGCTCCTGCATCTCGAGCCGGGCGCGCGAAGAGGAGCCGCGATTCTTACTCGAAATGCAAAGGGAACAGTGAGGCTTTCACACGACGCGCCAAGACGGGGAGCCGTGCGGCTCTCGCTCCCAAGCGGCTCTCGACCGAGAGCCGGTACAGCTCCTGCATCTCGAGCCGGGCGCGCGAAGAGGAGCCGCGATTCTTACTCGAAATGCAAAGGGAACAGTGAGGCTTTCACACGACGCGCCAAGACGGGAAGCCGTGCGGCTCTCGCTCCCAAGCGGCTTTCGCTCCCAAGCGGCTCTCGACCGAGAGCCGGTACGGCTCCTGCATCTCGAGCCGGGCGCGCGAAAAGGAGCCGCGATTCTTACTCGACATGCAAAGGGAACAGTGAGGCTTTCACACGACGCGCCAAGACGGGGAGCCATGCGGCTCTCGCTCCCAAGCGGCTCTCGACCGAGAGCCGGTACAGCTCCTACATCTCGAGCCGGGCGCGCGAAGAGGAGCCGCGATTCTTACTCGAAATGCAAAGGGAACAGTGAGGCTTTCACACGACGCGCCAAGACGGGAAGCCGTGCGGCTCTCGCTCCCAAGCGGCTTTCGCTCCCAAGCGGCTCTCGACCGAGAGCCGGTACGGCTCCTGCATCTCGAGCCGGGCGCGCGAAAAGGAGCCGCGATTCTTACTCGAAATGCAAAGGGAACAGTGAGGCTTTCACACGACGCGCCAAGACGGGGAGCCGTGCGGCTCTCGCTCCCAAGCGGCTCTCGACCGAGAGCCGGTACAGCTCCTGCATCTCGAGCCGGGCGCGCGAAGAGGAGCCATGATTCTTACTCGAAATGCAAAGGGAACAGTGAGGCTTTCACACGACGCGCCAAGACGGGGAGCCGTGCGGCTCTCGCTCCCAAGCGGCTCTCGACCGAGAGCCGGTACAGCTCCTGCATCTCGAGCCGGGCGCGCGAAGAGGAGCCGCGATTCTTACTCGAAATGCAAAGGGAACAGTGAGGCTTTCACACGACGCGCCAAGACGGGGAGCCGTGCGGCTCTCGCTCCCAAGCGGCTCTCGACCGAGAGCCGGTACAGCTCCTGCATCTCGAGCCGGGCGCGCGAAGAGGAGCCGCGATTCATACTCGAAATGCAAAGGGAACAGTGAGGCTTTCAAACGACGCGCCAAGACGGGAAGCCGTGCGGCTCTCGCTCCCAAGCGGCTCTCGACCGAGAGCCGGTACAGCTCCTGCATCTCGAGCCGGGCGCGCGAAGAGGAGCCGCGATTCTTACTCGAAATGCAAAGGGAACAGTGAGGCTTTCACACGACGCGCCAAGACGGGGAGCCGTGCGGCTCTCGCTCCCAAGCGGCTCTCGACCGAGAGCCGGTACAGCTCCTGCATCTCGAGCCGGGCGCGCGAAGAGGAGCCGCGATTCTTACTCGAAATGCAAAGGGAACAGTGAGGCTTTCACACGACGCGCCAAGACGGGAAGCCGTGCGGCTCTCGCTCCCAAGCGGCTTTCGCTCCCAAGCGGCTCTCGACCGAGAGCCGGTACGGCTCCTGCATCTCGAGCCGGGCGCGCGAAAAGGAGCCGCGATTCTTACTCGAAATGCAAAGGGAACAGTGAGGCTTTCACACGACGCGCCAAGACGGGGAGCCATGCGGCTCTCGCTCCCAAGCGGCTCTCGACCGAGAGCCGGTACAGCTCCTGCATCTCGAGCCGGGCGCGCGAAGAGGAGCCGCGATTCTTACTCGAAATGCAAAGGGAACAGTGAGGCTTTCACACGACGCGCCAAGAAGGGAAGCCGTGCGGCTCTCGCTCCCAAGCGGCTTTCGCTCCCAAGCGGCTCTCGACCGAGAGCCGGTACGGCTCCTGCATCTCGAGCCGGGCGCGCGAAAAGGAGCCGCGATTCTTACTCGAAATGCAAAGGGAACAGTGAGGCTTTCACACGACGCGCCAAGACGGGGAGCCATGCGGCTCTCGCTCCCAAGCGGCTCTCGACCGAGAGCCGGTACAGCTCCTGCATCTCGAGCCGGGCGCGCGAAGAGGAGCCGCGATTCTTACTCGAAATGCAAAGGGAACAGTGAGGCTTTCACACGACGCGCCAAGACGGGAAGCCGTGCGGCTCTCGCTCCCAAGCGGCTTTCGCTCCCAAGCGGCTCTCGACCGAGAGCCGGTACGGCTCCTGCATCTCGAGCCGGGCGCGCGAAAAGGAGCCGCGATTCTTACTCGAAATGCAAAGGGAACAGTGAGGCTTTCACACGACGCGCCAAGACGGGGAGCCGTGCGGCTCTCGCTCCCAAGCGGCTCTCGACCGAGAGCCGGTACAGCTCCTGCATCTCGAGCCGGGCGCGCGAAGAGGAGCCGCGATTCTTACTCGAAATGCAAAGGGAACAGTGAGGCTTTCACACGACGCGCCAAGACGGGAAGCCGTGCGGCTCTCGCTCCCAAGCGGCTTTCGCTCCCAAGCGGCTCTCGACCGAGAGCCGGTACGGCTCCTGCATCTCGAGCCGGGAGCGCAAAAAGGAGCTGCGATTCTTACTCGAAATGCAAAGGGAACAGTGAGGCTTTCACACGACGCGCCAAGACGGGGAGCCGTGCGGCTCTCGCTCCGAAGCGGCTCTCGACCGAGAGCCGGTACAGCTCCTGCATCTCGAGCCGGGCGCGCGAAGAGGAGCCACGATTCTTACTCGAAATGCAAAGGGAACAGTGAGGCTTTCACACGACGCGCCAAGACGGGGAGCCGTGCGGCTCTCGCTCCCAAGCGGCTCTCGACCGAGAGCCGGTACAGCTCCTGCATCTCGAGCCGGGCGCGCGAAGAGGAGCCGCGATTCTTACTCGAAATGCAAAGGGAACAGTGAGGCTTTCACACGACGCGCCAAGACGGGAAGCCGTGCGGCTCTCGCTCCCAAGCGGCTTTCGCTCCCAAGCGGCTCTCGACCGAGAGCCGGTACGGCTCCTGCATCTCGAGCCGGGCGCGCGAAAAGGAGCCGCGATTCTTACTCGAAATGCAAATGGAACAGTGAGGCTTTCACACGACGCGCCAAGACGGGGAGCCATGCGGCTCTCGCTCCCAAGCGGCTCTCGACCGAGAGCCGGTACAGCTCCTGCATCTCGAGCCGGGCGCGCGAAGAGGAGCCGCGATTCTTACTCGAAATGCAAAGGGAACAGTGAGGCTTTCACACGACGCGCCAAGACGGAAAGCCGTGCGGCTCTCGCTCCCAAGCGGCTTTCGCTCCCAAGCGGCTCTCGACCGAGAGCCGGTACGGCTCCTGCATCTCGAGCCGGGCGCGCGAAAAGGAGCCGCGATTCTTACTCGAAATGCAAAGGGAACAGTGAGGCTTTCACACGACGCGCCAAGACGGGGAGCCGTGCGGCTCTCGCTCCCAAGCGGCTCTCGACCGAGAGCCGGTACAGCTCCTGCATCTCGAGCCGGGCGCGCGAAGAGGAGCCGCGATTCTTACTCGAAATGCAAAGGGAACAGTGAGGCTTTCACACGACGCGCCAAGACGGGAAGCCGTGCGGCTCTCGCTCCCAAGCGGCTTTCGCTCCCAAGCGGCTCTCGACCGAGAGCCGGTACGGCTCCTGCATCTCGAGCCGGGCGCGCGAAAAGGAGCCGCGATTCTTACTCGAAATGCAAAGGGAACAGTGAGGCTTTCACACGACGCGCCAAGACGGGGAGCCATGCGGCTCTCGCTCCCAAGCGGCTCTCGACCGAGAGCCGGTACAGCTCCTGCATCTCGAGCCGGGCGCGCGAAGAGGAGCCGCGATTCTTACTCGAAATGCAAAGGGAACAGTGAGGCTTTCACACGACGCGCCAAGACGGGAAGCCGTGCGGCTCTCGCTCCCAAGCGGCTTTCGCTCCCAAGCGGCTCTCGATCGAGAGCCGGTACGGCTCCTGCATCTCGAGCCGGGCGCGCGAAAAGGAGCCGCGATTCTTACTCGAAATGCAAAGGGAACAGTGAGGCTTTCACACGACGCGCCAAGACGGGGAGCCGTGCGACTCTCGCTCCCAAGCGGCTCTCGACCGAGAGCCGGTACAGCTCCTGCATCTCGAGCCGGGCGCGCGAAGAGGAGCCACGATTCTTACTCGAAATGCAAAGGGAACAGTGAGGCTTTCACACGACGCGCCAAGACGGGGAGCCGTGCGGCTCTCGCTCCCAAGCGGCTCTCTACCGAGAGCCGGGCGCGCGAAGAGGAGCCGCGATTCTTACTCGAAATGCAAAGGGAACAGTGAGGCTTTCACACGACGCGCCAAGACGGGGAGCCGTGCGGCTCTCGCTCCCAAGCGGCTCTCGACCGAGAGCCGGTACAGCTCCTGCATCTCGAGCCGGGCGCGCGAAGAGGAGCCGCGATTCTTACTCGAAATGCAAAGGGAACAGTGAGGCTTTCACACGACGCGCCAAGACGGGAAGCCGAGCGGCTCTCGCTCCCAAGCGGCTCTCGACCGAGAGCCGGTACAGCTCCTGCATCTCGAGCCGGGCGCGCGAAGAGGAGCCGCGATTCTTACTCGAAATGCAAAGGGAACAGTGAGGCTTTCACACGACGCGCCAAGACGGGGAGCCGTGCGGCTCTCGCTCCCAAGCGGCTCTCGACCGAGAGCCGGTACAGCTCCTGCATCTCGAGCCGGGCGCGCGAAGAGGAGCCGCGATTCTTACTCGAAATGCAAAGGGAACAGTGAGGCTTTCACACGACGCGCCAAGACGGGAAGCCGTGCGGCTCTCGCTCCCAAGCGGCTTTCGCTCCCAAGCGGCTCTCGACCGAGAGCCGGTACGGCTCCTGCATCTCGAGCCGGGCGCGCGAAAAGGAGCCGCGATTCTTACTCGAAATGCAAAGGGAACAGTGAGGCTTTCACACGACGCGCCAAGACGGGGAGCCATGCGGCTCTCGCTCCCAAGCGGCTCTCGACCGAGAGCCGGTACAGCTCCTGCATCTCGAGCCGGGCGCGCGAAGAGGAGCCGCGATTCTTACTCGAAATGCAAAGGGAACAGTGAGGCTTTCACACGACGCGCCAAGACGGGAAGCCGTGCGGCTCTCGCTCCCAAGCGGCTTTCGCTCCCAAGCGGCTCTCGACCGAGAGCCGGTACGGCTCCTGCATCTCGAGCCGGGCGCGCGAAAAGGAGCCGCGATTCTTACTCGAAATGCAAAGGGAACAGTGAGGCTTTCACACGACGCGCCAAGACGGGGAGCCGTGCGGCTCTCGCTCCCAAGCGGCTCTCGACCGAGAGCCGGTACAGCTCCTGCATCTCGAGCCGGGCGCGCGAAGAGGAGCCACGATTCTTACTCGAAATGCAAAGGGAACAGTGAGGCTTTCACACGACGCGCCAAGACGGGGAGCCGTGCGGCTCTCGCTCCCAAGCGGCTCTCGACCGAGAGCCGGTACAGCTCCTGCATCTCGAGCCGGGCGCGCGAAGAGGAGCCGCGATTCTTACTCGAAATGCAAAGGGAACAGTGAGGCTTTCACACGACGCGCCAAGACGGGAAGCCGTGCGGCTCTCGCTCCCAAGCGGCTTTCGCTCCCAAGCGGCTCTCGACCGAGAGTCGGTACGGCTCCTGCATCTCGAGCCGGGCGCGCGAAAAGGAGCCGCGATTCTTACTCGAAATGCAAAGGGAACAGTGAGGCTTTCACACGACGCGCCAAGACGGGGAGCCATGCGGCTCTCGCTCCCAAGCGGCTCTCGACCGAGAGCCGGTACAGCTCCTGCATCTCGAGCCGGGCGCGCGAAGAGGAGCCGCGATTCTTACTCGAAATGCAAAGGGAACAGTGAGGCTTTCACACGACGCGCCAAGACGGGAAGCCGTGCGGCTCTCGCTCCCAAGCGGCTTTCGCTCCCAAGCGGCTCTCGACCGAGAGCCGGTACGGCTCCTGCATCTCGAGCCGGGCGCGCGAAAAGGAGCCGCGATTCTTACTCGAAATGCAAAGGGAACAGTGAGGCTTTCACACGACGCGCCAAGACGGGGAGCCATGCGGCTCTCGCTCCCAAGCGGCTCTCGACCGAGAGCCGGTACAGCTCCTGCATCTCGAGCCGGGCGCGCGAAGAGGAGCCGCGATTCTTACTCGAAATGCAAAGGGAACAGTGAGGCTTTCACACGACGCGTCAAGACGGGGAGCCGTGCGGCTCTCGCTCCCAAGCGGCTCTCGCTCCCAAGCGGCTCTCGCTCCCAAGCGGCTCTCGCTCCCAAGCGGCTCTCGACCGAGAGCCGGCAGCTAACTTTAACTGCCGATGCTTTGACTCGTATCGCAAAGTCATAGTTTGAGTAAGGGGACCAATTTTCTTCGAAATTGTTGAATAATGTGTAAAAAGTGAAACTTGGGTTTCAATGTACACGAAAATAATTCTAAATATTGACTACATATATTATTTACAAGCACAGACAAGGTGTCGGACATTTCAGAAGTCATATATTTAGATAAAATAATTTGTATTATTTTTCTAAGAAGAATTTGTAAATACCAAAATCTATTCCCTTCAGGAATAAGGTGACCAAAAATTAGGCCACTATTAATGATAAAACACTTCATTTCCGATGCAGACATTTTCAAAGATTTTTTCTTTAACTGATCTAGGGAAATCAAAGGAGGTTTGTTATGGTTTGGACTTTAATTAAAGTACTTTATTAGATGATTTAAAGCATCTAGAGTGAATAATTTATCAACTAGAATGAACTGATGTAATATTTTACTCATAATGAAAACGCCTACACCTTCAAAAATATCATGGGCCAAATCTACAGAGAAGTTTTCTGTTACATGAAAGGATTCAATTGAATTTAGTATTGATACACATTTGATACCTGTTTGGAAAGAGTTATTCTGTGAAACATCTTCATCATAGTTCGAAATATTTCACAACGATGTTTTGATTTCAGTTGACAAATATTCGGATTCAGAACGAGTACATCTACAAAATCTACAATATAAATTTGAATGAAAACTTTGTTGAAAACCTAAAATGATATTTAAGCCTAAATTATCTCCTAAAAATAACGCCGTACAGAAATAAATGTTATAAATTTTGGATGAGATAGTAATTTGTATACCGACCTTTTTTAGAAAGTTCAGCTCATCAATCAACTTAGAAAATATTACAGTGTGTCCAAATTCTTTTGCATCATCAGAATGAAATAAAAGCGCTAAGAATATATTCTCTAACTGAGACTGAAACTTGGGACTAATGCAAGCTACACTGTAATAAACTGCTCCAATTTTGTGAATACCCGCGTGGGATCCAAGCGGATTCCCACTTTCAAAGTCGTCATAATAAATAAAAAGCGGTAAAACTATATCATCTTTATCAAACGATACTATTTTGCCCTTCCAAAATAAGGTTTGAACAATATTATAAATAACTGCTTGCTCTTTTAAATGTGATAAGTAACTCAAAATGTCAGATAAAACATCAGGCAGAGATAAAAATTGTTTTAGTACGTGTCTCATAGAAACAAATTCAGCAGTGCACTTTCTAGGATTGGGCGCAGATTTCAAGGCTCTTTCAAAATGTTGTCCAACAATAAATTGTGTTGGTGCTATATATGACCCGCTACTCTCTAAATATCTTAAACGGAGATGCTCAGTTTGAAATCCATTGAATATATTGGATAGATCAGAGAAAAATCGATTACAGTAGTAGATATCTTCATCTGATATGGAGTACCTTTTAAAAATATAATTATTCATGAAATCATTTATAATATTTGATACTTGACATGTAATTTTGTCCATATCCTTCCTGCAAATAGTGTTTTCATTATATAAGGAAACCATGAATTTAATATTATTTTTTTCCAAACAATTTTCAAAATTTGTCAAGAACATCTTACTGCCATTATCTTCAATGATTTCATTGGAATTTACGTCTTCATTAGGAAAATCAGAATGCATGCTAACTTCCTCTTCATTTAATATGTTATGAGGTATTGATTTACTATCTCTGGGTGAATTTGTTACTAATATTACTGTGTATTTTCAAATGTTTCCTATAACTCTTCAGCGAAGGAAAATTTCTTGGGCACGTTTCCACACCACAAACATACAAATCGTTTTCTACACTATTATGCATAATTTTCATATGATTGATTAAAGAAGTCACTTTAAGAAAAATACTAGGACAAAATGAGCATTTCATTTCGAACTGTTGATATAGGTCTATAAAATATAAAAAAATGTAGGTATTTCAAATAACTTAGCTTTTAAGGTGATATTTTATATCTGCAATTACAGCAGCAGCAGCAGGCGAAGAAGGCTTTTTACTTTTAAAATTAAAAAGTAACTCCTCAATCGCAAGCCAAATATGTTCGCTTTCTATAGGGTACTCGATGTCCATAGCATGGTAAAGTTTGAATATTAATTCTAAAGCTCTTAGACCAGTGTCAGTTTTGTAATAAACGCCATCAACAACGATATAGAAATTTGGATTTTTTAGCTCTCCTGTAACACAAACAGAGGGCTGCATGGATATTCCATACAACTTCAGTCTTTCTCTCCTAGCCGTTAATCTAGTTTCCAATTCGTCGAATTCCTGCAAAAGAAATACTCTAGGTTATGAAGTGGCGCACTTATGTATATATATGGTGTACCAAGCAAGGACTAAGCGGCGTGCTATATAAATATATCCTTTCGATTCTTGAGCTCTATATTTTTGGGCGCATGTTCTGGTTTTATCAAACAATACAGAGGTACATACTAATGAAAACTAATATCAAGTTAATTCTCGTTGTTTTTCGACGTCTGGCTATGTTATAGAACAATTACACTATTTGAAAGTCTTTGATTTTTGAAATGATGAATATTACAAATGCATCAATTTCATAAAAAGACTGAAAACACTATTTTATTAGCGCCAAAGAGTTCTGACTTCAGGTCGATTCTTTTTGGAAGGATATTTACTGATCACTAAATATAAAATAAATTTCAAATAAAATCCAAAATTAAAATATGAGTGCATATTAATAGCTCCTTCCTAGGGACTGCGAACCTACCCACATACGAAGTATATTATTCTATAATTATGCAGTCATTTGACAAACGAAAACCACAAAGAAGCGAAAATAAACCTGAAAATATAAGGAAGAATATTTTTGGATATGACCTGTAAAACCTGAAATTTAATATTTTAGTATCTTTCAGCAGCACATACACCTCTATGAAAAAAATTAAAAGGCTGATAAATAAAGCAAATGAAATAAATATCAAACAAGTATTATATGAAAACAAATACAAACCTTCACGTGGAAAAAGAAACTTTCTTGAATCTCGCTTCGTGTTGGTCTCCAATGCTGTCCTTTACGATTTTTTTTCAACGTGATTGCAGAAAAGAGGAAAGGCAGCATCATCAAAGCCTTTAAGCTGTCATCTGAAAGTATATTAAAAATTAAAAAACACAATGAATATTTTACAAGCTAATTTTGGAAGTTGTAATGAGATATCAAAAAAATTGTTTAACATATTAATCAGAATGATTATAATTATATCAATGGAAAGAACTTGACAAACCTTTATAGTCTGTCTCTTCATTAATATTCCTTTCCTTGAGTTCTTTTATTATTGCTTTTGATATTTCTGGCCATGTTGTATAAAGAGCATCAATCTTATCAGGGAATCTCTGGTTGAAGTCAGTTTCAATCTGAAAATTAATAACATATTAAATTATAATTATATTATAAGAAGTCATAGCAAAACATTCGTAAATCATTAGTCATCTTCACTCAATTTGCATGAAACTAATATTAAAAATAAAACTTTACATTAACTTTACCAACACCAAGCCGAACAGAAAATATTTTAATTGAATATTTAAGATATTCAAAATCTAAGCTTTTATCTAATATGTTATATGAAACTTACCAATTCAATTCCAGTGTTATGTTTCAAACAGGGATAATCATCGTAAATCTCTGCCAAGCTCTTATTCACATTCTCCTTTTTTCGAAGTTTTAAGGTAGACTCCCAATATTCCACTATTTTTGTATAGGGCTCGCAAGCCGTTTTCAAATAGTCCAGCTGGTTTTTCTGTACTTCTGTAGCTGGTGGACTAGCAGAGAATGGTTTAGGAGTGTCTGACTTTTGAAAATTATTGGCTTGACGCAACGCAGCTTTAATGTTACATACCTAGACCACAACTTCCCCCTTGGGCCATATCCTTTATGAGTCGTACTTCGAGGAACATATGGAATATAATACACGAACGATTTTTCATTTGGAAAAAGAGTCTCAATTTCTTCTGCTATTTTAAGAAATGTGCTTGATTTGATCCTGCAATAATTGATTTAGAGAAATAAAAGTAAGTGGCTCCATCTTTGAAGACGGTGGATAACTTCAGATCTATTAATAGTTCAGAACATTTAAAATATCCAAAAATTATTCACCATGGCTAACTGGTACATTGCGAGATATGATCAAGACCAGAAATCAGTCTCTGTCTAGATTTAAGAGATCAGGGGACATTTCTGACTGGAATATGTACAAACAACTGAGAAATATTGTCACTACAGCTGTTAAAAAAGAAAAAAGCGCTTATTACAGCAAGTACATTAATTACAGTAGAAATCTGAAAACAGCTTGGACACATCTTCGGAAAATAGGTATCATCCGACGTAAATCTGAAGTTCTTAGCACTTCTTTGGACGATGTTGACAGTATAAATGAACATTTTATAAATTCGGTCCCTGACCTGTCCCCAGACGTCGACCTGTTATCTTTTTATGCTGACAGAGATAACTGTTCTGCTTCTTGCCTTTTCAGGTTCCACACTGTTGATGAGATTGAGGTTTTGGAGTCCATCAAGTCCATTAAGAGTAAAGCTGTTGGTTATGATGGCATAAATATACTGACCCTGCACTTATGTGTACCTCATATACTTCCACATATCACTCATGTCGTCAATTTCTGTTTAGAAAATTCTGTCTTTCCGAGTCAGTGGAAAAAAGCTGTTGTTTTACCTGTACCAAAAGTATCTAATCCGAATAGCATGAGTAATCTACGACCTATTAGCATTTTACCTGCTTTATCCAAAATATTAGAGAAGATTATGTGTAAACAACTGAGGTCACATCTGGATACGAACAAAATTATACCTACCGCACAATCTGGTTTTCGAAAAAATTACAGCTGTACCACTGCTTTGCTGAACATTACAGATGACATAATCAGGGCAACCGATCAGGGCAAACTCACTATGCTTACACTTTTAGACTACTCGAAAGCATTTGACAGTCTCAGTCACGAGCTTTTAGCAGCAATATTGAGACATGTTGGACTTCGTGATGACTCTATTCTTCTTCTCGTTTCCTATCTTTCCGAACGTTTTCAGGCAGTCTCTTATAATGGCAAATTGTCATATCCCCTCAAAATTTTGAGGGGTGTACCGCAAGGGTCAATTCTTGGACCGATTTTGTTTATTATTTACATTTCACAGTTTGTAAGGTCCATTCAATCTTGTTCTATTCACTATTATGCGGATGATGCTCAGCTATATATCTCCTTCTATTTAAGTGAGTCAACTCAGGCAGTTTCAGCTCTGAACTATGAATTGGATGTAATTAGGGAATTGTCTAGTGCTCATTGCCTACAGCTCAATGGGGATAAGACCGTCGCCATGTTGTTTGGGAGAAAAGGTGATAGGATTAAATTTCTAGAAGAAGGGTTTCCGATAAGGGTTGGTTCAGATGTCGTCAAGTTATGCGACAAGGTTAGGAATTTGGGAGTTTGGATTGACGTTGATATGCGCTTCACGGACCATGTATCTGCTTGCTTGCAGAAGGCATATGGTAACTTGAGGGTTCTCTATAGAAACAGGTCTGCATTGTCCCGGAATGTCAGAGTTCAGCTATGTGAATCTCTGGTTCTATCACATCTTAATTTCGCTGATTGTGTCTATGGTCCCTGTTTAAGATTCTCTGACAAGCTGAGGATACAGAAACTCCAGAACTCCTGTTTGCGCCTTATATTTGGGATAAGAAAGTTTGATCGAATTAGCCATACGTTACGCATTGTAAACTGGCTTAATATGGAGAGGAGAACATGTCTTCATGCTATATTATTGTTCATGAAAATTTTAGCTAGCCGAACTCCCCCTTACCTCTACAATAAGATTACTTTCCGCTCTGACGTCCACAACTTGAATTTACGTTTCAAAGGTACTCTTACACCGCCTGGATTTAGAACACAGTTTTTTCGTAGATGTTACTCTTATTATATTACGCGATGCATAAATAATTTATCCATTGAAGTCAGGGCGGTTAATAATGTGAGTCGTCTACGAGCCTTGGTATTCAGCGGGCTATTGTATCAGCAGAACTCTGTTTTACCTGAGTAATGAGTGTGAAAATTGTTCTTACTTGAGATTGTATTCACTTCTAGTTTTATTTTTGATAATGTGTATGAGCTGTATGTGTATATATATTTTTCTTTCTTTTTTTTCTTTGAATATGAAGCGACGAATCACTGGGTTAGATTGAACAGTACGCTGCATGAAGTGTGCTGGATCTCGCCCTTTCAATTCATTTTTGCCTGAATTTGTAATATTCTAATATTTCTAATTCTTGGAATTGAATAAAGACCATTATTATTATTAATAACATTAATAGAAACTGAAGCGAGAAACTAAATCAGCTTCTCTTTGCCAACGCCACGCTATTTCACCTAAGATCGAGGTGTGCGAAATTTTGACAGAAATGAAGTTATTTGACTTCCTCGTCTTCGACCAGCCCCACAGAAGCAGATCGCGATTTCGGTGTTATTTCACCTCATCAGTGCAACATAGTGGATAGGGTCCGAAGACGACGAAGTCAAAAATGTTCGTAAGGTTATTAACCTTGGGAGTGCTTGTCAGAGAAATAAAAGTAAGTGGCTCCATCTTTGAAGACGGTGGATAACTTCAGATCTATTAATAACATTAATAGAAACTGAAGCGAGAAACTAAATCAGCTTCTCTTTGCCAACGCCACGCTATTATTATTATTACTTTTATTTCTCTGACAAGCACTCCCAAGGTTAATAACCTTACGAACATTTTTGACTTCGTCGTCTTCGGACCCTATCCACTATTTATTATTTATTTATCGTATGGCACAAAGAAAACACATGACATCAATCAATTCAATACAAATATAAAATATAAATACAAATATATGGGTATATGACACACTATGTTGCACTGATGAGGTGAAATAACACCGAAATCGCGATCTGCTTCTGTGGGGCTGGTCGAAGACGAGGAAGTCAAATAACTTCATTTCTGTCAAAATAATTGATTTAGTTATTATTTTATATTTATATTAGAAAAAATATATATCTTACTCCATTCCAAAGACTGAAATCATTTCATTAATAACAATCTTGACTAGCTTCTGTCTATGATCATTATTCAATTTTTCTTTATGAGAAATTACAATTTTCCCTTCTGTATGATGCTCTAATAGAGCGTGCAATCCCTTAAATAATAATAAAATATTAGTTATAAACAAAATAAAGTATATAATATAATGAAACCCTCAAAAATGAACCAATCTTATTTCTTCTACCAGTTCTACCTATTTCTCCCCCAAATACAAATCATAGGTAGGAGGTATACCCTATACCACGTACATAATCTACTTACCTGGGGGAATATACTATCTACCCTTCTCCTTTTTATAAAGGGAATATTCTCATTGATTGAACTCAATATTTTCCTATTGGTATTCAAATTCGTATCAAATGCACAGATTTCCTGAAGCTATGGATCTGTAGGTTCAAACACAAGTGAATGATTGTCAGTATTGTCACTAAGCATTCCTAACTCTGTGGTATCAAGACTCGAAAATGTAGATATGTCAGATCTTGTATCTGGGAGAGTCAGCTAAAATAAATTTCGTCATTTAAAACCAGCGAACTCAATGGAAATACCAAGGCCCAGAACGCTCGGTGATACGCAACTGCAACGAAATTGCAATCCCTAGTTGTTTTATGGTTTCATTCGAGTTTCTGCAATTGACTGCTTTGAGACTTAAGTGTGTTTTCATGCAGCCTAAAATAACGTTCCTGTCGAATAAGAAATGATAATTTAAAATGTTGAAAGCACTGACGTGGGGTCAGGTTGCTTTGGCGCTCTTATTTCGTGCACAATTCAGACCTGTGTCAATGAACAAGACTGCCAAAAAATCTATAAACTGCATCTTTGTAATTGGATTTCGTAATAAAATGAAAGTTTTTTTCCTCTTACTTCGAAACTTCTAAACCGATTTTGACCAGTACCAATCTCAACACATTCCGACCTCAGATTCTTCATCAGTGAGTTCAACCGAGTCGTTTGAGACCATTTTCAACCAAAAATGTTACAGACATTTGGGCAAATTGATAAGTACTCTGTTCAGGAGAAAAGAGCCAAAAATTGCAAATATATGGTGGACTTCTTATTTTTCGACGAGTGTGTTAATTCAAATAACGTGTAAGTAATAACAATTACTAATGGCAAATAAACGTTGAACACACTCATTGAAAAATAAGAAATTCAATTTGCCAATTGTAATTGCTATTTCTTATTCGTTAATTTGGGCTGCGTGAATTCACACATGACGCAGCCATTTTGAAATCGGTTTGAAGCACAAAAGCGCATTGCTAATCAGTTGCATTGAAACCGACATTTTGCTAAATTTTGTTCTCGGAGAACATCGAAATGATTGTGAGATAGCGATTCAATCTAATAATTTCAAAAGGGTTTCTTTGCAGTTGAGTTCCACTCTGTGTTTTGGGCCTACCGGTACACATTTTTAACTTTATACATACGTTATAACAATCCTCTTTTGAATCATCATTAAAACTTTGTACCCCACTTCGGCTTTTGAGAAATTGTTTAAATTTTGTCTTAAATATTAGTCGGGGTTCACTCTTCGTAAATATTTTTTCAATCGTCCTATCGTCTAATAAGACGAAACTGTCGTCATTGATTTCTTCTTCTGAAAATTGTAACTAGTAAAAATCACAAGGGAACCGGCGTTTTCAATGGCACCCATCTACTTTATTGACTGCATAATATAGAATTCGAAATACTTCGTAGAATATATATACAAATCAAAATCTTACCTTCGAATTGGCAGATGTAATCTTGTAGACCCCATTCCATTAAATTAACTTTATATTCCGTCATTGTAGAAGTAACAGAACAGAAACACAGCAAAGACGACCACGGGCCACAGATACTATACAGACGCGTTCACCAAACACATGAACGAATAATGGCGGGCTTGCGCTTGACTTGGGACACTGTGGAATCGAGGGTGGGGTGCTTGAAGTTTACGCGGCTCCCACAACTTCATCACAGCACGCTTGCGTTCGGGTGAAATAAGCATCAAATTTTGGTACCACTATAAAGTGCTTTGCTGCCTCCAGTGGGAGCTTTTCTAGGGATGAGTAAGGGCTCACTTACCCTGAGTCGATATATCTCTAGAAATAAAGTTTGCTTGTAGTAGGCAGAGAACTCACTAAGGATTAAGAAGCCTTTATTAAAAACTTACTCGCAAGCGACTTGTCTACCTGCTACAACAAACTACTGACTTGTGGCTGCTAGGTAACTTCAGCAAAACGATTTTACTTGCCACATTAAAAAATTTTGTCTTGTGCAACTACATTTTTTTCAACGGTATCAAACATTTCTTAGCAAAGTAACTTACTTAAACGATTTCTCTCAGTGTAGTTTCAGATAAGGCATATAAACTCTCAAACCATATTTCATCTAATTCGCATCAGAACATGAACATTGGTTCAATACGGATCTAGAAGATGCATGTAAACGTAGTAATTGATAGCTTTCACAGCTATCCGGGCGAGTCATGGTCGTGTGAACGACACACGACTGCCTTGCACGGCAGTCGACAATGACATCATATCAAAACAGCAGTACTGAAATAATTTCAATTTTTTTTTTAATACAAAATTGGCGTCTGGCACAGTTAAAACAACAATAAAAATATCTGGCAATAATATATTCATGTGTCAAAACATTCAATAAAAACAATTAAAAAACTAAAAACCTTCTTAACACGTTCGTTACCAAGGACGCATATGTGGCGTCCTCAAGCTACTCATGCGCAGAGCCGAGGACGCCACATATGCGTCTATGCCAAGTGTGAATATAATGCGTTGCTATCAAACTACCGGTCGAGTAGAGCCTCGGAAGCCAAGTATGCTTTTTTTTTTCATAGCTTTTTTTTTTGAAACAAACTTTTTGAAAAAAACTTGAATTAGACTTATTCCATTACTATTTTTATTTAAATCGATACAGAAATGCATAAACAATTAAAAAATGTTTTGGGCCTGCAGAAGGACCTCTTGAATTGATGTTGGTAACGAACGTGTTTTAAAATTCTTTGAAGAATTGATTTTTTACCTGTACAGGTACGTTGCGCACTGATGAACGCAAGCACTACCGCCAGCCAGATAGCCCGTATAACGTCCGGGAATCAAGAATTCGAGGTCAAATTTGATTCAGCTCGGCCAGCCGTTGCCACGATTACTTGAGAACGGAAAGAGATAGCGACTTGAAATTTTCAGGGTAGGTGACGCATCCCAATAGGACGGACAAGTTCGTTAATGGGCGTCGTGAAATATTGTGAACATCGTATGGCTAGAAAATTTTAGAAAATGATTAAACAATATGATTTACTTCACGATAACCTAAGAACGGAAAGAGATAACGACTTGAAGTTTTCAGGTAAGGTTGAGGATCTGAAAGCGCCATTTGAGATTTGTTATAGCCATAATCGGCAAAACTATTTGGTTGATATTTCCTCAATAACTCAAAAAAATACAGAACCGATCCTACTCAAACATGGTTACTACATGTAGAATGGCAAAGCAAAAATTCTTCCTGAATTTTGTGAGGATCATATAACTAGAAAATTTTAAGAAAATTATAGAAAATTTTTGAAAGAAATTCTATATATTTGAAACTATTCGTTTGATATCGCTGAAATTTTTCTAGAGCCTTCAGAACCTAATTCTACAATTAATTTCCAAGTTTGAACATGATCGGATCTATATTGTTGGAGATCCGAGCAGCCTTGTGTGAGTTCAGTAGCTGGATGGGTGAGCGTTGCCTCGACAACTCTTGAACGAAAGGAGATAGGCACCATTTTCAGGATAGGTTGCACATCTGAATGGGAGAGTTAAGTTCGCTGTTGGCCATAATCGGCCCAACGGTTTCGGAGTTATACCCATCTGGAAAATTATTTACAGGATAACTCAAAAAATATGGACTCGATCGAATTGAAGATAGATAACTAGTTGTATAATATCGACACGAAGACGTGTGTGGAATTTTGTGAGGACCGTACTACTAGAAATTTTTTTAAAAATTAGGAAAAAATATTATGTATCTCATGATTCCTTGAGAACGGAAAGAAATAGCGACTAGCAATTTTCAGGGTAGATAACGCATCTGAATTTGACTTTTAAGTTCGTTAACTAGCATAATCGGCCAAATGGTTCTGGAGGTATATCAATCTGAAATTTGGTTATTATTTCCTCAATAACTCAAAAAGTACAAATCCGATCCAATTAATAATAATAATAGTGTCTTTATTAGCATACCAGAACAAGTACGGTTATTAGTTGTAGAATACCAACGCGAAAATTCTTGCAAAATTTCGTGAGGATCGTAGCAATTTTTAAAAAATTATTGAAAAAAAAAATTGCTTCAAGCTTTGACGTGAAGTCAGAAGCTTTTGCGCGTATGTTCTCTTGTCCATTCTACTTTATTGGACAATCTTAATCGAATCTACCATAGTTGAAACATTCGAGTTGTTAACACAGATTGTCGATTTCTCCCGATTTTCCGGGAATTTCGAAAGTTTTCGTTTGAGTTGATTTTTGTATCTGATATCATTTTATAGCTTATTCAACGTGCTACAAGTTGTCATAATCCTTAACTGGTGGATTTACTGTGGACTGCTAAAATAAGTTGTTTAAATTTGGTAAAATTCCGACTTGTTGATTTATCACTGTATCCGGCGTATATCGCTTAACAGGTGCTCGTCTCCGATAAGTTGATAGTTGATATTGTTTATGTGGGTAGTTCTCTCGAAATGTTCCACTTTGGTGTTCATGACAGTTTTCTGCTACATAAAACTGGTTTAATCGTTTAACTCTCTATATAATATCCTTTTGAAATGTAACAATCACTATAAAGAATAAAAAATTGCAAAATTTCAAAAATTTTAATTTTCAACGCTAGTTTTCTTTCCAGAAGAATTGAAAACCTCACCTCCGTGACTGTTCCTCTTAGTTATCGCATTGTCCTAAACTTAAAATTATAGCATTAATGGAATTCTGGCACAGCGAATTTCTAGTTCATTATCCACAATTAACTAAATAATGTTGACATGATAAAATCTCAATAAAAAAATTATCGGTGTTCGAATTATACTTATATTAGTCGATGTTCCTGCATTATCTATCACCTCCGTGAAGCGACATTGTAATTTGACTCTTTAATCGCAAGATGATCTTCATCGTGGACCGCCTGGAATATCGGTTGATGCCAGGTAATACTGACCACTTGAGATTTGAACTTCAAAGTGTAACTTATTGGTTAAATTCTTACCCAAGTGATAAAGACGTGTATGGGAAATTTGGGATTCTCACTACCGTGAAAATGAATTGTAAGGTAGGAGATTATTTTATTCAATTATTTGTCATCTGAATATACTTAATTACGAATGTTATTTAATGAGATAAAATAAGTTTTGAAGCCTTTTTCGTTAAATGAGATATTCTATAAAAAAGTAAAATTTCTCACCTCCGTGAATCTCACCTCCGTGAATATAGTAATTCACGGAGGTGAGGTACTCTTCACGGATGTGATAATAATATTCTGTTCCTCCTTTCAGGACATGAATTCTAACATTATTAAAAAAAAATAAGAAGTTACTGCATCTCATGAAGAACAGAAGAAAAAACAATGAAAATCTATGAGAAGACTTCATGAAGCCCGAAAAAATGATGAATTATACGAAGAAGAAAAACGTAAAGAACGAGTGCTATTATAAAAGAAAAAAGGAAGGAAAAATATTCTGGATATGTCCGAAAAAGAAAAATTGGTTCAAGCACTGACGTGAAGTCATGAGCTTTTGCGCGTATGTTCTATTGTCCATCCTCCTGTATTGGACACTCTTAATCGAATTTACCATGGTGAATTCTCTTGTTCGTTCTTCTGTATTGGACACTCTCTTAATCGAATTTACCATGGTGAATTCTATTGTCTGTTCTCCTGTATGAGACACTCTTAATTGAATTTACCATGGTGAATTCGATTAAGGCTGTCCAATACAGGAGAATAGACAATAGAATTCACCATGGTAAATTCGATTAAAAGTGTCCAATACAGGAGAATGGACAATAGAACATACGCGCAAAAGCTCCTGACTTCACGTCAGTGCTTGAACAATGTCTTTTTGCGCGTATGTTCTGGGGAACATCGCGTTATAGTTTTGCCCAAATGTCTGTAACTTTCGAATTTTTTGAAAAAAATGGTCTCAAACGATTAAGTTCGACTCCCCAATGAAGAATTCGAGGTCAAATTTGATTCTGTCCGGCCGACCGGCCGGCCGTTGCCACGATAACTTGAGAACGAAAAGAGCTAGCGACTTGAAATTTTCAGGGTAGGTGGCGCATCCCAATACGACGGACAAGTTCGTTAATGGGCATAATCGGCCCAGTGGTTTCCGAGTAATAATTTTGTTTTCAACCAATATGAATCCGATCAAATTGAAACTTGGTGGGTAGTTGTAGAATATGACCCTAAGCACGTTTGTGAAATTTTGTGCGAATCGTATGGCTAGAAAATTTTAAAAAAATTATTAAAAAATATTTTTGTTGTCACGATAACTTGCGAACGGAATGAGATAGCGGCTTGAAATTTTCAGGTTAGGATGTGCACCAGAACGCGACATTTCAGTTTGTTTATGAGCATAATCGACCAAACGGTTATAGAGTTATAGCAATCTGAAATTTTCTGAAATTTGGTGGTTTTTTGTTCCTCATTAACTCGAAAAATACTGAACCGATGGAATTCAAACATTGTTATTAGTTGTAGAATGGCAACGCGAAAATGTTTGCGAAATTTGGTGAGGATAGCATTTGTAGAAAATTTTTAATAAATCATTAAAAATAAAAAAAAAAATTCTATATATCAGTAACTATTCGTTTGAAATTCATGAAATTTTGCAAGAGCCTTCATAACCTAACTCTACTGCCAAGTTTCAAGTTTTAATATGATCGGTTAAATATTGTTGGAGATTCGAGCATTCTTGTGCGAGTTCAGTAGTACCGATTTGGTGTAGCGTAAGGCTCCGAAGAAACGATCGCTCGACCCGGACTTTTGCCGTCGAGTCGAAGAAGACGAATCGATTTGTGTTTTTCCCAAATTTCGTTCTTCTAGGTTGAGCCTAAATATACTAATTCGATACAAGTTTCGGAGGTTTTGAGTCCGACGATTTTCCATTCAAAAAGTCAATCCGAGAAACGTCAGAATTAATTCGAGAGACGGGGTCGGAAATTTTCGAAAGCGAAACTGACGATTTAGGCCTTTTTGGGGCGTGAAACTTGAAGAAAATGATAGATAGCTTTTGCGCGTATGTTCTATTTTCCATTCTTCTGTATTGGACACCCTTAATCGAATTTACCATGGTAAATTATGTTGTCCATTCTCCTGTATTGGACACTTATTTTATATTTAAAACTGTAATTAGATCTTTGAAATACCATTGAATGAAGAAATTCTTGTAAGTTAACAAAATATCTTTATTTGAACAATAAAAATGCATCATTTTATTAAAATGATAGTTAGACTATCCAATTGCTTCTTTTCTTTATAATATTTTAGCTGTAAGTCAGTATAGCTTAGAAATTTTAAAGTAACGTCCTACAATATTAATTTAAATGCGATTGGCTCAGTGGTAGAGTAATTGACTTGGGAGCGGAAGCCCCAAGTTCAATTCCGAGGCTAGGAAAGAAATTTTCTAGTCACGGTAATCGCCACCATTCGCTGTTGGGTCAAAAATTAACAGTGCTGTGCCTAAGGTGGCGTAAGGACACAGTAACAAAGCCTACACAGAACACAACTGGTTCTCCTAACTCAGGACAAGCTCTTAGAGCTTATGAGGGGTCCCCTTGTGGAAGACCCAGGAGGATCAGTATAATAATATTAATAATAATAATATTAATAAATGATATTATAAATAAAAAAAAAATTGGTTCAAGCACTGACGTGAAGTCAGAAGCTTTTGCGCGTATGTTCTATTGTCCATTCTTCTGTATTGGACACCCTTAATCGAATTTACCATGGTTAATTAAGTTGTCCATTCTCCTGTATTGGACACTTAATTCGAATTTACCATGGTAAAAAATTAAGTGTCCAATACAGGAGAATGGACAACTTAATTAACCATGGTAAATTCGATTAAGGGTGTCCAATACAGAAGAATGGACAATAGAACATACGCGCAAAAGCTTCTGACTTCACGTCAGTGCTTGAACCAATTTTTTATATTAAGGATATATGAAAATTTTTTTTTTCATTTAAAATTTAACATTATTTCATTTCCGTGAATGCCGGTTTCATGAAAATCTCATTATTTCACAAAATACCAACGAAAGTGTGTAACCTTAGGCATAAGATTAATAAGAATTAATTTCTGGTTTAGGATATCTAAAAATAAATTCGATTATTGTTAATTTATTTTTTTTTAAACTAAAATGCGAAAGGGGAACATTTGGTGGGAATTACCCATGTGCACCTACGCCTCACTAAGGGTTTACACACACTACAGGTAGTATTTTATATCGGTTTCACTGGCTGTAACTGGAAAGTCCATCATGCCACTTGAGGATCTAAAGTGCCAGTGTTGAAGAAGGAGAGTTGTAAATCCGATTAGATGTTCGAGATGCAATAATGCTTTTCACCCAAGCTGTGCTTCGAGTGCTGGATATACCAAGAATGATCAAACCCTTTGTTGTGCTGAAGAATCAGCATCCAAGAGTGCGTCCACGTCCTCTAACTTAGACAAAGATGTGATAGACAGAATTTCAAAAGTTTTTCAACGTCAATTTGAAGCCTTCAAATCTGAGATTCGCAATGAATATTTGGAACAAATGTCTTTGTTGAATAGCACGGTGGCTAACCTAACTTTGAAGTGTGATGAGCTCTCTGATGAAGTAGAAGTTCTCAAGTTGGAGATTAATGAAGTGAAAAATGAATCTAAGAATGTCCATCCAAAACTGAAACACTCAATCCACTTGATGAGGAAGTTCTATGTGCGGAAATGAGAGATAGAATGCTACGCTCGAAAAATATAATGCTTCTAAATATTAAGGAGAATACATCATCGTCGCTGTCTGAACGTATTGAATACGATAAAAATGAGGTTAAGGGTATTTTTGATGAATTGGATAGGAGTGAAGAATTTCGTTTCGTCTGCAAAGTCCTGAGACTGGGTAAGAAGATGACTAAACCGAGACCTATTAAGATTATAATGGAATGTTCAGGGGTGGTACAACCAATATTGAAGGCCGCTAAGGACTCTTTAGCTAGACATCCTGAAACTGAGTACCGTTTACTCCCTGATCGCACACTGAAACAGAGATCCTTTCTGGATTCGCTGAAGAAGGAAGTTGCATCGAGGAAGTCGAAGGGTGAGAATGTGAAGATAACATACCTTAGACTAACTTGTTCAATGCTTCACTCAAATCGGGTAAATTTCCCTCTTTTTGGAAGAATAGTTACATAGTACCAATATTCAAAAATGGTGACAAACATAATGTTGAGAACTATAGGGGTATATGTATACAATCAGCTATACCTAAACTGCTTGACAATTTGGTTTGTAATTTTTTAACCTGGAAATGCAAAACAGTTGTAATGAATGAGCAGCATGGGTTCACGAGGGGAAAATCGGCCATTACCAACCTGCTGCTTTACCTTGATGATATTACCTTAGCTATGGATAACGGCAAACAAGTTGATGCAGTTTATACAGACTTTTCGAAAGCCTTTGACAGGATTAACCATACACTTTTGTTGGATAAGTTGAGTAGAATGGGAATTGCTGGTAAATTTTTGAGTTGGTTAAGCAGTTATTTAAGGTTTAGGATGCAGGCAGTGAAGTTAAAAAACCTAACCTCATTTTTCATCTCTGTCAGATCTGGAGTTCCCAAGGGATCTCATCTTGGGCCCATCCTGTTCATTTTATTTTTAAATGATTTAAATACTGTCTTTCTAAATAGTAGATTTTTGGTTTTCGCTGATGACTTAAAATTTTACCGAGTGATATCATGTCATCATGACGTTGAGTTACTTCAGTGTGACATAGACCGATTGGTGATCTGGTGTGAGACTAATCGCATGTTTTTGAATATTAAAAAGTGTTCGGTAATCTCGTTCTGTCGCTCAAGACAGCCACGTTCGGATACCTACTGCATTAACGATAATATTTTGGAAAGAACTATATCTGTTAAGGACCTTGGTGTCCGATTGGATAGTAAGCTAAACTTCGGCTCTCATGTGAGCGATATCATGGGTAAGGCAATGAAAATGTTGGGTTTCATTTTCAGAAATTTTAATATGTTTTCTGAAGCTACATTAAAAGTTTTATTCTGCTGTTACGTGAGGAGTGTTGTTGAATATGCATCTGTTGTATGGTCTTCTGATCGTGTGATGACTTCTAGAGCCCTTGAAAGAGTTCAGAACAAATTTTTGCGTTTTATAGCTTTTAAACGTGGGATTAATAGGAATGACAGAGATTATCGTTTATTAAGTATCAGTTTAAATCTGCCTGCCTTGGAATCTAGAAGACTCATGCATGATCTTATTTTCTTTTTCAAGTTGGTCAATGGTAATGTGTATTCACCTGAACTTTTATCTCTTGTAAAACTTAACATACCCTCGAGAAGAACGAGACATACTCATTTGTTTACTATTTCAAGATCTAGCACAAATTATAGAAAAAACTCTTATATGGTCAGATGTCCCACTCTTGTTGACAAATTTGGTGTAAATTTAGATTTCTTCAGTTGTACCCTTAGTCAGTTTAAGAGAAAAGTGAGTGCACTTCTGAGTTGATATGTGTTTATACTCTCTTGGTGTTTACCATGAGCTAGAAATGTTATGATTGTTCAAAGATTATTTAAGTGTTACAGCTCGATTTTTGTTATTTTTGCTGTATTGGTTTTTTATTCTTATGGTTGTGTTTCTTTTTTTTTCTTTTTGTAAATGGGGATGATCCCGTAAAATGTTGTATTGCTTATGTAATAGCAACTAAATAAATAAATAAATAAATAAATACAGGAGAACAGACAATAGAATTCACCATGGTAAATTCGATTAAGAGTGTCCAATACAGGAGAATGGACAATAGAACATAAGCGCAAAAGCTCCTGACTTCACCTCAGTGCTTGAACCTTTTTTTTTTTTCGTGAAGTTGAGAGCTTTTGCGCGTATGTTCTATTGTCCATTCTCCTGAATTGGACACTCTTAATCGCAAAATGATAACGTTATGTTCCCCAAAACATCGCGCAAAAAGTGTTTCATTTGATGATGATAATCTATGGTTGAAATTAATGTACAATTGAAAGACTCACCCTGTATATATTGTATTCGCGATTCAAGGACAGATTGCGCCCACTGAAATATAAATTTCAGAAGGGTATTTGTAAAGTTTCGATATTTTATTTGCGGAAAAATGATGTTTAATGATTAAAATTATTCATTTATCAATCCTGCATTTGATACTGCTATCATGAATTTGATTGTGCTATTCGCTTTGTAGTGAGAATATTCTGCAAACATAAGTATTTTGATATTTCTACAAAAGTTCTGTACAATCGCAAGACTAACTCTCACATTACTGAATTGATGAAAGTTCTTTGGCAAATTTGTATGGATTTCCTCAACTGGTGGTAAATATAACAAAGGTTTTAATACTCCTGCTAACACAGTTTGCATGTTGTGAAAAAATGATTTGATACTTTGACTTTGGAATACATGAGGAAGATCGATTAGATACCACCTACATTTTTGGTAAGCAAAGCAGATGTGCCAAAGCCACAGTTCCACTAATCTTTATTCAGTACACCCTTTTCTTTCAGCCAGGTTTTTGGCGCTCTTGTTCCTCGGAACAGAGTACTTATCAATTTGCCCAAATGTCAGTAATTTTCGAATTTTTGGCTGAAAATGGTCTCAAACGATTTGTTTCGACTCACTGATCAAGAATCTATGGTCAAATTGATTCTGTCCGGCTGGCCGTCGGTCCTGCCGTTAACACGATAACTCTTGAACGGAATGAGCTAGACAGTTGAAATTTTCAGAGTAGGTTTAGGAGATAAATATCTCAGTTAAGTTTGTTATTGGGTGAAATCGGCTTGGTGGTTTCAGAGTAACAAACCGCCAAAAAAAAAAAAATATACAGTTATCCGTATATAGGATACACATATTATGAAAATTAAAAAAAAAAAATAATAAATACAACATAATAATAAATTCATCCCAATACAAATAAAGCCCTCAAAGGTATTGTATAGTATCACAGTATAATATGACAGTTTAAAAACTCATCTATGTCGTAAAATGCACCCCCAATTGAGAAATTTCTTACCGCTTTTTTGAAGCTATTAAAAGACATGTTCTTGTATTGTTCTGGAACTTTATTATATAGTTTTATCGACGTATAATATGAGCCTGTCTAGGATAAAGTCAATCTACAAAAATCCGGTTTTAAAAGATTCCTCTAGTGCCATACTCGTGGCTGCTTCCAATTTGAATATAGTTATTTTTGTTTTTATGGCAGCGTACTAATGCCTCAAAAATATAGAGACAAGGAAAGGTCAGTAGCTTGAGCTCAATAAATGCGGATTTACAATTTTCCCTGTAATTCAGATCAGCAATGAGTCTGATAGCCCTTCTTTGGAGAGCAAAAATACGATGACGGGAGGAACAGTTTACCCATGCTAAAATTCCATATCTCAGGACCGATTCAATCAGCGAAAATATTGGGAAATGGCTATGTAAAATAACGGTCAAATTACTTTTCTAATACGTTTAATGAAATTCGGCCTTAGAAGGTTTCTCGAGAAGTGTTCCCTAACAACTAACTTAAATGAGGCAGAATCGGCATATCGAAAGCTCTGGAATTTATGTCTTAAGCGTGAGGAATGACGGCGGTTGCATTCCCCTATGTTCAATATAAACAGAGCTGTTGACAGTTTCACGGACCTTCCAAATATTCCATTTAGGCATTCGTAGGCCCAACTTGCTGATAATGAAAACCACTTATCGATATATAACTTCGTTAAATTAATTTTTGGAACTCAGACTAAACAAACATGCATTTCAGGAATGCTAGCTTTCAATAAACCAACACGCCCCCTCAAAAATTAATTCCTCTCTATCTTCAAAATTATAATTAAAACAAAATACAATTCATTTAAATTGAAACAGAAACCTTCCTAGTGCCTTCTGGGGATAATCTTATTACAAATGGTCCAACATTCGTTGTTAAAGGACTAGGGAAAACCCAGTAAAACCTGTCCAGACCATCATTTCGAAATTACTTATATAATTCAAGTACCGATAGCTATTCATGAAAACTGTTCAAGAAATACTCTTGTAAAAAAAATAAATAAAATGAATCATTCCAAACCCATTCCTACTCTGAACTCTATGAATTCGGCTGCAGGTAATGGTTTCGTCAAGGCACCTGCTAGTAGACAACCTGTAGGAATATAATTAAATTTAATCACATTTTTCTCCACTTGTTCTCTAGAAAAATGATATATAATCTCAATATGTTTCGATCTTTTATGAGATTTTTTTTTTTTTTGGCTATACTTATACAACACTATTATCTTCAAAAATTATAATTGGTTATGCAATCTGTATTAATACTCTTCGCTAAAGATTTTAACCAAATGGCTTCTTTCACGTTTTCAAATAGAGACATATATTCAGCTTCTGTGGATGAAGCTGCGACCGATGAATGTCGTTTCGAATTTCATCTTAGTGTACAATGTTCGAATAATTTAAATAAATGAACATTTGTACTTTTTCTATCTATATCACTGCTGAATCAACATATCCACTAGAGGTTGGATTGTTCTTATTCCGAATGTAATAATTTTAAATTGCAAGTTCCTCTTAAATATCTTAGTTGAAACTCTATAATCTTTTCAGACATTTCGAGGTTTCAATATTATTTATATTCGTGTATCAACTCAAAATATTAACAGATATGCTCATATCTGTTCTTGTACATATCATTAAATACATTAAACATTCTATTAAATTTCTACAGGGTGCATCATATTTTCCATCTGAATTTAAAACAGAAAAATTACTCTTACTGTCAAGGGTAGTACTTATAGGATTATATTCGCTCATTTGAAATTTATTTAGTATACCTATATCTTACGTATGACTATGCACTCTGATCTAAAGATATTTCATCATCAGTTATTATCTAGTAATTTTTTATTCCAAGAAAAAGTTTAATATCCTTCAAATCTACCATACTGAACTTATTTTTCAGATACTTATTCATAGTATCAATATTTGCTGTTATCACTTAATCATCAACATGAAGCACCACAAAATATTTTTATCAATATCACCTTCATCTAAAATATATATACATCTACATATATCTCTACAGCTGATTTTTTTTAAGTTCTCTTTCTATAATCATGCGTTCAAATTTTTCAAATCAGCATCTCCCTGGTTGTTTCAATCCAATTCAGGATTTGTTCAATTTACAAATCATATTGTTTTTCACTTTCAATCCCTTCAGGGATTTATCGTATAAATCTCTTTAAATTTACTATTCCCAAATGTGGCTCTTAAATCCATATGATGTACTAATTTATCAAATATAATCGTACTGATTATCAAATTGATCGTACTGATTATCAAATATAATCATAAATTTCAAACTTGCTAATCATATGCATCAGGTGCGAATGTTTCATAATTAATTGAATGCTTTTGACTAAAACCCTTTATGACTTGTTGAACTTCATATTTTGAATGGATTACCAAATTTATTATTTTTATTTTTGATATCCATGTGTAATCTACAATATTCCTTTTTTTTTCGGTCTTGGTACTAATGTCCAATTATTGTTAATCTCAAGAGAATCAATTTCATTTCTAATTCCTAATTCCAATTGTACTCTATCACTTCTACGTTTAATTTCTTCAAATGAAGTTGGAATATTTTATTGAAATGATACATAATAATATATAATATAATAAAATAAGATATAATATATAAGATATATATCACTCACTAGGCAATAATTTTCATTAACGATCCCCTCATATTATGAAATACATGTGATTCGATTACTTCTCCTTGGTTCAGAACATCTTGTTCTATTATTTTCATTAAAAGATTCATCAGTGGTCGAATTGTTCAAAATTCCTAATTATTGGAATTATTCGATGATACTAACGAATCTATCAATTAATCATTCAAGATAAATTTCACTGATTTATCAAAATCAGATTCCTGAGACTATTCCACTGACGTCACGTCAGAAAAATCAGATTCATTGATTCTTCCGGGCTTTGTTACAGGCCTGGATATCAAAAAAAAATAGTCTGATCTACAATTATTTTTCTCACAACTGAATATTTTTCAGTAATTACATTCCACACTCCATAACCATTCGGTTCATATCCTACTAGTATTTCCATCCAAGATTTTTCATCAAACTTGGTCTTACTAGTTAAACCGAAAACTTTCAAAAATTATATTTCAGGCATTCTACTATGCCGCATTCCATAGAATGTTTTATTTTCATTTAGAGCTTTAGGTGGAATAATATTTATTACATAAGTAGCTGTAAGGACCCTATCATTCTTCAGAAAACTTTATCTAAACTAGCTCCTGCTATCATAGCTCGAGCTTTCTCTGTATTTGTCCTTACCATACGCTCTGATACACCATTCAATTGGTTCAGGGTACATTTACATGATAAGTAATACACGTAGAAAAATCTCGTTCCAAGTAATGGTTAACAATAGTTAGGAAATATCGGTCCAAGGAACACTATAGCAAAATTACTCTTTCACAACGTTTCGGCACTTTATTGTGCCTTCTTCAGGCTAAAAACAAAACAAAATCAAAAATGTTTACAATACATGACATACATAAGATAAAATGTAGTACAACGTTCATATAAAACAAAGAAAATATCATCTCACGTATTACATAAAATATTTCTAAGCAAATACCAAATATACTACATCACGAACACCGAAAAACAAAGCGGACAAGGCAAGACAAGTCAGATAGAACAAAGCAAAAAGAACACGAAAATACTCACTGTCAGAATAATAAAAAGTTATTAAATATCTTCATATACATAAAGAAAATCGTCAATGGAAAAATAAAAATACATCAAAGACGAGTTCTACGAGATCTAAGCATCGATTTGTGTTTGTTTCAGCGATCATGACACATCCACTGCAGCAACAGAATGAATACAAGCAAAAACAATCGCCAACACCCGGAACAAGAAGACAGCACAAAAAACATACGAACAGCGGCGTAACCGGGAGGACACAACAGACAGACAGACACAACAGAATTTTTCTACTAAGATGCCGTAAACGTAGGGTATTTCCCAAACACATTATTAATGAAGTTAAGTGTGTACATTCTCTTTTTCAAGATAGACATCCTTTCAGCCATAAGGTCAGTAGGTTGATTTATAAACTTAAGAAAGATATATTAAATGTTGAAATAATGATTGTTAATTGGAAGATAGGAATGTTAAAAGATAGCATTCACACTAGTAGAGAGTTTTTATGTAGTGCAGTTCCATCCTCCTATATCGATAGTTTTTCTAAAAGTCAACAGAGATTTTTCAAACACTCATTTATCAAGATCAAAAATACCAATGTGAGAAAATTTCAACGGTTAATATCAGGTGTTGAACAACATGATATTGTGACACAGTCCAATTGGCTTGTTAATTATACTGATATATCCATCCCAGATTTTGTTAACAAGATTTTGTCCTTGGGTCCTACATTTGCATTGCCTTATACTAGTAGAGACTTTCCTATGATAGATATTTTAAGTGATATTGAATCATTCATTAATTTTAATACTCAATGGCTTGCAGATGTGAAGAATAGTGTCAGGTTATCGTTATGTAATATTGTCCATAATTTTTATAGAAGGTTGGGCACTTCTAGGAACAGAGATGGATTTGGCAAGACTTTACTTTTTTGGTATAGTAAAACTAGGTTGTTCCTTAAGAACCATTCAGATATATATGTGTTGAAGTCTGACAAAGGTAATAAGACGGTCATTCTCTCAAAGAGCGAATATGATGACAAAATAAGACAGCTGTTGTCTGACACATCTACTTATAAGTTGTTGAGAAGGGATCCAACAATGAGGATACAGGTTAGTGGCAACAAGTTGATAGGTGGTTTACATGCTTGTGGTCTTGTGGATGACAGAGAGGCCAGGAGCATGAAGCAGTACAATTCTTTACCACCCAAAATATATGGTTTAGTTAAAATACATAAGAGTAATAGACCCTTGAGGCCAGTTATTTCTTGTTGTAACTCTCCTACGTTTAACATTTCAAAATTTTTAGTCAGCGTTTTGGGTCATGTTAGATACAAGTTCACTTATTCCCTAAAGAACTCTTTCACTTTGGTATCAAAATTGCGAGACATAACAGTTCCTGATGATTATGTGTTAGTTAGCTTTGATGTGGTTTCATTATTTACAAACATTCCCCAAGGTTTGATTCTTGACCTCATTGATGAACACTGGGATGATTTGAAAACTTATACACAGATTCCGCTGACGACAGTTAAGAATATTATTAAATTCATTTTTGAAAACAGCTATTGTACATATGATGGTGAATTTTACTCCCAGATCAGAGGTTCAGCTATGGGAAACCCAGCCTCCCCAATTTTGGCTGAGATGGTCAAGAATAGAGTAATTTCGTATGTTCTATCTAAGGTTGACTTCCTGATCCCATTTGTGTATTTCTATGTAGATGACATTATTATATCGGTTCCAAAAGATAAGGTTCAACAAGTACTTCAATTTTTTAATAGTTTTAATAGGGAACTCCAATTCACATATGAGTTGGAGATTAATAACCGAATTCCATTCTTGGATATTCTCCTAATTAGAGAGGGAAATAAGATCATCACTGATATTTATCAAAAACCGATATCATCGGGTAGAGTGTTACATTATGAGTCTGCTCACTGTCGTATTCAAAAGGTCATGATAGTGAAATCTATAAAACATAAGATCCTTAATTTATCGCACGAGTCATTTCATAAGAAAAATTTTGCGGAGCAGACTTCTTTTTTGCTCAGGAATGGTTATCCAAAATATTTGATAAATAAAATTTTTTATTCTTCCTATGAACCCTCGCCTCATACACTCAATCAAGGTGATGAGACGGAGAATAATGGTGTTAGTTTTTGTAAATTGATTTATGTACCGTGGTTGTCTGAACAACTGAAGCGATTGATTAGAGATAGTACAAATCGGGTTGTTTTTTACTATAAAAAAACTGTTCGGTCTGTTTTTTCAAGGATTAAGGATAGGGATCCGAAAGAAAGATGTTCTGGGTTGGTTTATAAGATTAATTGTAGTGATTGTAGCGGTTGTTATGTCGGACAAACAGGCCAATATTTGTCTAGCAGGTCGGCACAACATAGGAGGGATTGTGAGAATAAAAAAGAGTCGACAGCCTTGTCCGCTCACGCATTATCCTACAACCACAAATTTGATTTCCAGAATGTTGAAATTTTATGTCGCGAGAATAATTGGTTTAAACGTGGTTTTAAGGAGATGATTTACATTAAAAAGTTTCCAAACACAGTTAATGCCCGCACTGACGTGAGCACATTGAGTTTGGCATATTCCAACTTAATTCAAAAATGTAAATAAAGTAACCACAGTTCATAATGCGGATGTGTCCTCCCGGTTACGCCGCTGTTCGTATGTTTTTTGTGCTGTCTTCTTGTTCCGGGTGTTGGCGATTGTTTTTGCTTGTATTCATTCTGTTGCTGCAGTGGATGTGTCATGATCGCTGAAACAAACACAAATCGATGCTTAGATCTCGTAGAACTCGTCTTTGATGTATTTTTATTTTTCCATTGACGATTTTCTTTATGTATATGAAGATATTTAATAACTTTTTATTATTCTGACAGTGAGTATTTTCGTGTTCTTTTTGCTTTGTTCTATCTGACTTGTCTTGCCTTGTCCGCTTTGTTTTTCGGTGTTCGTGATGTAGTATATTTGGTATTTGCTTAGAAATATTTTATGTAATACGTGAGATGATATTTTCTTTGTTTTATATGAACGTTGTACTACATTTTATCTTATGTATGTCATGTATTGTAAACATTTTTGATTTTGTTTTGTTTTTAGCCTGAAGAAGGCACAATAAAGTGCCGAAACGTTGTGAAAGAGTAATTTTGCTATAGTGTTCCTTGGACCGATATTTCCTAACTATTGATAAGTAATACCTTTTTGCATACAAAAATTTTTCATTTCCAGAGACAAATATTCTCTTCCATTGTCACAATATAAATGGACAATTTTCAAATTAAATTGTGTTTTTGCAACATAATCTTGAAAAACAGAAAATACTTCTGATCAATACGAGATCAAATACGTAGCATTAATTACGCGATGTTCACCAGAACATACGCGCAAAAAGGGTGTATTTATCCACGAATAAAACAGAATAATTTTCAATATCTACATACTCTGAAAATACTTCTGATTCATAAGGGATCAAATATGTAGCACAAAAATGCGTGTTTTGATCCACGAATGAAACAATAATTTTCATGATCTACCGTAGAAGGAATAATCGTACAAACCACAAAATATTATAAATAGAGGTCGTTTTATATAATTTTATATTTCACTTTATTGTTATTTATAAGGCTCACGTGAATTATTATTTGGTTGTGTTTCATCAATTTGTTCAAAATCATCAATCATTTGTTTACTTTTGAGTTCGGAAAACTTATCTCTACCTATATGACCTAGTCTTTGATGCCACAATTCTTATTAAAATTTTGATGTGATATGTGTTTGAGGAAAATGTTTTTCATTTGTATACACAACAAAAATCTACAGTCATCAAACTTTTTTTTTTCAAGGTTTACCCCAAATGTTCAAAATATTTTTCATTTGTAGTCACTACAAAATTTACAGATATCGAATTTTTCAAGGCTTACCTCGCATTAAAACCTTACCACCTTTTCTTATTTCCACACCATTTTGATCAAAAATGATGGTCATACCAGCATTTTGCATTTTGAATACCAACAAAAGATTATTTGGTACAGCACAGAATAGAACATCCTCAAGAGTTCCTTGGACGCCCTTATTGGTAATAATGTCCAGCTGACCCATCTTCGTTGCATGAATGTACTCTCCATCCATCGTCACAGAAATACGTATTGGTATATCCAAATTGATGAAGTTCACCATGAATTCCACTTTATTAATTAGGTGATCTGATGCTCCAGAATCCAGAAGGAAAATTATTTTGTCCTCTTCTTTTCCAAATCAATTATTTCCTTTCATGAAGATGAAACTCTTATCATCGCTGGTTAATGGTTGCGTTAATTGCACCATTTGAATATTTTGCGATGATTGTTCTTGCTTATTTTTATAACTGAAGCAATTCTTTTCGATATGCCCTAATTTGCCACAATGATGACATGGATAGAAAATCTTATGAGAATTCATGTCTCTATTTAAGTTCTTGAAATTATTATTTGTGAATTTTGAATTTTCTTTTATACAAATGCGGATATTTCGGGATTCTACTATTTGTATCCGCTTGCAGCACTTTCGCAGTTTTATCACTTTTTTTTTCAGCAATTCGCAATATCACTTCGTGATATAACAGTTTTCAGTTTTCACGAATGCAACACTCAAATCACAACTTCCTTATCAACCACATGAAAAACGTTCAGAACTGTTAGCAATGCACAGATTCTAATCTTCCACACATTATATTTTTCGCCACTATAGAATTTAAATGTTTCTTTTCAAATTCACGTTTTTCATTTCCGTTGAAATTGTCTTTCGCTCAAGATTCGAACACTCGATAATTTTTCGACCGTTATTCGCGACGTAGACTGGACCCATAACCTATTGGGAAATGGCTATGTAAAATAACGGTCAAATTACTTTTCTAATACGTTTAATGAAATTCGGCCTTAGAAGGTTTCTCGAGAAGTGTTCCCTAACAACTAACTTAAATGAGGCAGAATCGGCATATCGAAAGCTCTGGAATTTATGTCTTAAGCGTGAGAAATGACGGCGGTTGCATTCCCCTATGTTCAATATAAACAGAGCTGTTGACAGTTTCACGGACCTTCCAAATATTCCATTTAGGCATTCGTAGGCCCAACTTGCTGATAATGAAAACCACTTATCGATATATAACTTCGTTAAATTAATTTTTGGAACTCAGACTAAACAAACATGCATTTCAGGAATGCTAGCTTTCAATAAACCAACAGAAAAATAGAAAATCCTCAGCACTTTACCCGATAACATATTCGACATGGACCTGAGTAAAAATATATTTCCAGTCAATTTTGCAGCCAGACGGCCAGCGTGGACGTCCCAACGGAGGGAGGTATCAACAATCACACCTAAGAACTTTGCAGACCCGCCGATATCTAGGTCCCCAGTCTTCTTCAGAGAAAACATCAATTCAACAGTTTTCTCTGGGTTTGCAACTAGCTCATTCGACGTAAACCACCCAAAGGCTCCAACCCGAGTGGAAGCACTATCCTCCAACACCGTAAACAAATCACCCGAACTCATACAAATAGTTGTGTCATCAGCAAAGAGGATACTATAGAACATATTCAAAAAATTTTGAAGATCGTTTATAAAAACTAAAAACAATACAGGTCTAAAAACCGATCCTTGTGGAACACCCAATGAAATTTTCCGTTCTTCAGACCAGTCATCATTATAAAATACTGTTTGAGTTCTATCTGAGAGATAAGCAGCGATAAGAGCATAACTATTCCCAGAGCATCCATACGCATCAAGCTTTCCGAGCAGAATAGAGCTGGAAACGCAGTCGAAGGCTTTTGCCAAGTCCAACAACAATGAACACGACCAATGTACTTCTCCCCCTTCTAAATCCAAATTGTGCTTCACTAAACAAATTGTTGGTTTCAAAATAGTGCACTAATTGAGAACAAAGTAATTTCTCGAAAACTTTCGATAGAACTGGCACTAGAGATATTGGCCTATAGTTTTCCACCTGTTCAATATTACCTTTCTTAAATAATGGAATAGTTTTAGAAATTTTGAGGCAACTAGAATAATATGTATTATTGACAATACATAAATTTTAATGCTTGTGGCTTTTACTTGATGCATATCCATATTAACTCAATGAAAAATTATAAACGATTTACACTTATTTATTCAATATTGTGACGCGTTTCGTCGACACAGCGACTTCAGCTGAAGTCGCTGTGTCGACGAAACGCGTCACAATATTGAATAAATAAGTGTAAATCGTATATAATTTTTCATTGAGACAATACATAAAGTTGAAGAGTTTTATCAGTGGTACCACAAGATTATTTATGTTTTTTTTATCAACACCGAGGAGAAACCATAAAAATACGTATCTACTAGTACTATTTTTCAGCTTCATTATGGCATCTCTCACGTCGTTAAAAGAAACCTCAGAAAAATAAAAGAGTCTTTTACCCTTAACCGAGATCAAACTTATGGGATCATGAACTTTGTTCGATATTACCTTAATAGTTTCTTTTGCAATCGATATGAAATAATCATTGAAATCTCGAGGAGATATTGGAGGATTTTGATTTTTCTTCACAGTGTTTCTCTTTTTATTGATTAGATTCCACATTGTACGAGAATGATAATTAGAGTTCTTTATAATTTTATCATTAGCTTCTATTTTTGCCTGCTCAATCTCATATTTATACATTTTCTTCAAATTATTACGAGCCTTGAGGAGTTCATTAGTTTGGCAACATTCATACATATCATTCAACAGCTTTAAGCGATTGCGTATGCCATGTAATTCTGAAGAAAACCACTTAATTTTATTTAAAATTCATGTAGTAAAAAATTATCAGCTTAATTGGTCAATTTTTACCAAATGTTTTCTTTCTGGGTCTTATCTCCCAAACTCTGAAAAATATCTATTAACTAAAAAATGTTATAATCATAATTTTTCTTACGTCCACTTTTTCAATAAAACCATTTTTGTTAATTATTTCAACTATGCAACATGCAACTATTATATTTTGGACATAAAAATGAAATAACACGATATCCCTGTTGGCACAACTGTTACATCCATAAACACAACAAAATACTATAGGTTTCGAAATTTGTATTCATTTATAATTAATTTAAATACTTCAATATAATATATATTAATATAAAAATTGGTTCAAGCACTGACGTGAAGTCAGAAGCTCTTGCGCGTATGTTCTGTTGTCCATTCTCTGTATTGGACACCCTTAATCGAATTTACCTTGGTAAATTATGTTGTCCATTCTCCTGTATTGGACACTCTTAATTCGAATTTACCATGGTAAAATTCGAATTTACCATGGTAAAATTCGAATTAAGAGTGTCCAATACAGGAGAATGGACAACATAATTTACCATGGTAAATTCGATTAAGGGTGTCCAATACAGAAGAATGGACAATAGAACATACGCGCGAGAGCTTCTGACTTCACGTCAGTGCTTGAACCAATTTTTTTTTCGTGATTTTTTTTAAATTTTCTAGGGGTACGGTTCTTAAAATTTTTTTTTTCGTCATTTTTTTCAAATTTTCTAGTGGTACGGTTCTTACAAAATTCTAAACACGTCTTCATGTTGATTTTCTACTACTAGTTACCAAGCACCAATTCGATCGAATATTTATTTTTTGAGTTATTAAGGAAATAATATTCCAGGTGGGTATAACTCGGAAACCGTTAGATCGATTATGCCCAAAAACGAACTCAACTCTCCCTTTCGGATACGCAACCTACCCTGAAAATTGCAAGTCCCTATCTCCTTTCGTTCGAAAGTTATCGAGGCAACGGTCACCCATCTACTGAACTCACACAAGAATGCTCGAATCTCCAACAATATTTAACCGATCGTATTAAAACTTGAAACTTGGCAGTATAGTTAGGTTATGAAGGCTCTCGCAAAATTTCAGCAATTGCAGACGAATAGTTACTGATATATAGAATTTTTTTTTTATTTTCAATGATTTATTAAAAATTTCCTACAAATGCTATCCTCACCAAATTTTGCAAACATTTTGGCGTTGGCATTCTACAACTAATAACCATTTTTGAATTCAATCGGTTCAGTATTTTTCGAGTTAATGAGGAACAAAAAACCACCAAATTTCAGAAAATTTCATATGGCTATAACTCTAAAACCGTTTGGCCGCTTATGCTCATAAACAAACTGAAATGTCGCGTTCTGGTGCACATCCTAACCTGAAAACTTCAATCCGCTATCTCATTCCGTTCTCAAGTTATCGTGACAACAAAAATATTTTTTTTTAATTTTCTAGCCATACGATTCGCACAAAATTTCACAAACGTGCTTAGGTTCATATTCTACAACTATCCACCAAGTTTCAATTCGATTGGATTTATATTGGTTGAAAACAAAATTATTACTCGGAAACCACTGGGCCGATTATGCCCATTAACGAACTTGTCCGTCGTATGGGGATGCGCCACGTACCCTGAAAATTTCAAGTTGCTAGCTCTTTTCGTTCTCAAGTTATCGTGGCAACGGCCGGACAGAATAATATTTGACCTCGAATTCTTCATTGGGGAGTCGAACTTAATCGTTTGAGACCATTTTCGTCAAAACATTCGAAAGTTACAGACATTTGGGCAAAACTATAACGCGATGTTCCCCAGAACATACGCGCAAAAATGGGTTCAAGCCCTGTGGACAGGAGCTTTCTGGCGCTCTAGTTCAAACAGAACAAGCACTGACGTGAAGTCAGGAGCTTTTGCGCGTATATTCTATTGTCCATTCTCCTGTATTGAACACTCTTAATCGAATTTACCATGGTGAATTCTATTGTCTATTCTCCTGTATTAGACACTCTTAATCGAATTTACAGGATAATAGATATTAAATTAAAATTTTCTAGCCATACGATTCAAAATTTCACAAACTTGCTTAGGTTCATATTCTACAACTACTCACCAAGTTTCAATTTGATCGGATCTATATTGGTTGAAAACAAAATAATTACTCGGAAACCGCTGGACCGATTATGCCCATTAACGAACTTGTCCGTCGTATTGGGATGCGCCACCTACCCTGAAAATTTCAAGTCGCTAGCTCTTTTCGTTCTCAAGTTATCGTGGCAACGGCCGGACGGCCGTACGGCCGGCCGGACAGAATCAAATTTGACCTCGAATTCTTCATTGGGGAGTCGAACTTAATCGTTTGAGACCATTTTTTTCAAAAAATTTGAAAGTTACAGACATTTGGGCAAAACTATAACGCGATGTTCCCCAGAACATAAGCGCAAAAATTATATCTCAGAAAGTATTGGTTTCTCAGAGTTGGGAATTAAATCAATGTATTCTTATGAAAGAACTGCATCATAAAGAAAATTCAATTCAAATAATAGTTTATTTATCAAGATCAAATGAGCAATCTGAGAATGAGAACTGCACCATGGAAGAAATCAAATTAGAATAGCTGAAATGAATTTGACTCTTTCTTATAGAACAGGATGAAATGTACGAGTATGAACACAGATCATATAATAAAGCTTAGATAGAATAAATATAGCATTCTGTGAAAACATAGAAGTACGTACGATTCATTATTGAAATTTAGAAAAATCATATCTCCGAAAGTATTAGCTTGTTGGAGTTGAAAATGATATCGATGGATTAATGGTGAAACTGCATCTTAAATAAAAATTACAGACATTTGGGCAAATTGATAAGCACTCAGTTCCGAGGAACTAGAGCGCCAAAAAGTGTAATTCCCTTTCCGGTATTTGAGACCACCTTCTCTCGTTCCGAAACCGAAAACCCGACGGCCTAGACCAACCGGCTATCGGGCTCCTCGTACGATCTTGTCGATCTCCGGTATTAGAATAAAACGTCGGTACTTACCTGGGATATATATTCTTAATTTTCACTTTTCGACATAAAATCGCCACATGGGGGTTTATTTGACGGTTTTTTACCCTTGTCTCTCTAAGTCAATTTTGACGTTTCTCTAACCAACTATTAGCAAGGAATTAGACAATGTCATGTCTCAGGAAAATAAGTTGACATTATGACAATTCATACATAGAATAATTATAATCAAATCAAATCATCAAATCAAATCAAATCAAATCATATTTATTTTCCACATCAGCTACATTTGATGTATTTGAGAATGGGAAAACATGTCAACTTTGTTAATTAATTAATCAATATAATATATGCACACTGGAATTATTATTCTTTCTTGCAGAAGTCCAGAAATTCTTGGATGCTGTATGGTTCACTTCGTATAATGTAGTCTAGGATTGTTCTTCTGAATAAATTGGAGTTGATCAGTAATTGAATTTTCCTAGGCAACACATTGAATAATTTGATACACATGTACCTTGTTCCTTTCTCTGTAAGGGATAGTGAGTGTGGTGGTACCATAAGAGGTTGCATCCTTCTGGTGTTGTTGAGGTTCAGGTGTTCACAGAAAATATTTTTATTATTGTGTAGGAACATTAAGATTTTGAAGATATACTGCCCATAAACGGTGACAATTCTGTTTTCTCTGAAGTGTTCCCTGCATGACTCTCTGTAACCCATCCTGAGCATCGTTCGTAAAGCCAGCTTCTGGGTGTAGAAAATTTGTGGTGTGTCTGAGCTACTTCCCCAAGATATGATTCCATAGCTCAATTTGGCGTGAAACATGACATAATATACAGACTTCAGAACAGACAACTCTACTTGATCTCGTAGAACCCTGAGTGTATATACAGTAGACTTTAATTTTTTATTTAGCTGTTCAATATGCGAGAAATATTTAAGATGTTGGTCTATATGTATGCCTAGAAACTTGGCCGAATTGCAAACAGTTATTTCATTCCCTTTACAATTTACATTTTGAGGGTATGTTCTATTGGTTCTGTCAGTCCTGAATATAATGCATTCTGTCTTTGTTGCATTAATGACTAAATGATTTTCGTCACACCAGTTACTCATTTGGTTCATGGAAGTGTTGAAGTTTTCTACTGCCATTGCAATGTTTGAGGATGGAATCAGGGCATTGGTATCATCCGCATACATTAAAATATTGAAGGTGTCAGCAGGAAAATATTCAGGTAAATCGTTGATGTAAACAACAAATAATAGTGGACCCATTATAACTCCCTGCGGGACACCCACATCTCGTATGAGCTCACTTGATAGGCACTCACGATCCCGCTCTACCAGCATAACTCGTTGCTTCCTGTTCTCTATATAACTCCTTATGAGCTCAAGTTGTTTATCTCTAATCCCATATCGTTCTAATTTTGCAATAAGAATTTTGTGATCAATGGTATAGAACGCCTTTGACAGATCCATTAGTACACCAATGGGTACATCCCCTTGCTCAATTGTCTTCATGATATTATCAGTCATCTCGAATATGGCAGATTCTGTGCTTCTGTTTTTGATGAAACCATGCTGACATTTGGTTATTACATTGAACTTTTGGAAGAAGTTCATCAATCGCTTCGCCAGAATCTTTTCAAATACTTTAGCAACAGATGTTAGTAAACTAATTGGCCTGTAGTTCCCTAAGTCTTCCTTTGAACCCTTTTTGAAGACTGGTTTCACAATTGCAATTTTAAGATCATTTGGAAAAATACCTGAGTGGAAAGATAAGTTAATTATACGACATAAAGGTTTCAAAATGTAGTTAATACTGCTCTTAATCACCGTCATGGGTATCTGGTCATGTCCGAAGGATTTTTTATTTTTTAGTTGTTTAACTGCAGTGATTACCTCTGATTCTTTCACCTCAAACATGAAAAATGATTTTTCTAAGTTTGGTTGCTGTATTCTTTTAGCTGATGTTGGCTGATTGGAAGCTAATGTGATTGTAGGGTTAGTGAAGTGCTGATTAAATTTCTCCATTAGTTCTTGAATGTTGCCTTCAGGGATTTGATTGTTTTTCTTGTTTCTACCTGTTAGCTCTCTAACAATATTCCATGTCATTTTTGGTTTATTTTCAGCTGTCCTGATTTTATGACTGTAAAAAACTTTTTTTGATGATCTAATTGCCTTGTCGTATTTTTTCTTCATATAATTATATTTGCTGATATGTTGTGAGTCCACTTTAGAGATGACATATAGAATATCAAGTTGGTCTTTGATACGTTGTATTTCAGGATTGAAGGTGTGAGGTTTTTTTTTGACGCCAGTTTTTATGATCTTTTCTGGGAAATTTTGTCTAAACAGTGATGAGTAATGATTGATGAAATTATTCCACATGACATTAGCATTATTTGATGTTCCAATTATCTCGCACCAGTTCTGGTTAGTGAGTAGCTCGTTGAATGATTTCAATGTGTGATCATTAATCTGCCTAACTTTGATATAATGGTCCTTATCTTTTTTATGTGTTTCAGCTATCTCAATTTTCTGACCTTTGTGGTCTGACAAGTGAGCCTCAAAAACTGATGATTCAAATTCATCAATGTTTGTAAAAATATTGTCCAAGCATGTTGATGAAGTCAAAGTAACTCTTGTTGGTTCATGAATTGTGGCATGTACATTGTAGGTTTCAACAGTATTCATTAGGGTTTGTGTATTTTTACTTTTCTGCAGTATATCAATATTGAAGTCTCTAAGAATGATAATCCTTGCTCCATCCTTCTTAGAGGACTCTAGGATCTTCACCAGCCTATCAAAAAACAGTTCAACGGTAAAACTTTCGCACATGGCCAGTGAACCGATTTTGATGTTGTGTGTTGCCTAACACACAGCTGTAAGGGGCTAATGAAATCTCAAGGTTGGAGTCCGGTATTCATGCAAACATGACTATGGTATGATTATATATATCATATGAATATCTGGATTAAATTCAACGCTCAATGGTTTTGATGTTTTTGAAATTATGAAACTTGAAATTGAGTTCATTTGAAGCATTTCGACATAACAAATCGATCACTGTTTGTTTTAATTCCAGGAACTTCCGCGTTTCGGAGATATAAAATTGTGAAAATTGAAAATTACACTTATTGTGTCGAAAATTTAGTATCTGGCCAGTAACCGATTTTCTTCATACTTGTTTCTGAGATGCATTTCGGCATAACAAATCGATCCCTGTTTGTTTTAATTTCAGGAACCTCCACGTTCCGGAGATATAAAATTGTGAAAATTGAAAATTCCACTTACTGCGTCGAAAATTTAGTATCTGGCCAGTGACCGATTTTCTCCATACTTGTTTCAGAGATGCATTTTGGCATAACGAATCGATCCCTATTTGTTTTAATTCCAGGAACAGCCGCGTTCCGGAGATATAAAATTTTGGAATTTAAAATTTCACCTACTGAGTCGAGAATTTAGTATGTGGCCAGTGACCGATTTTCTTCATACTTGTTTCAGAGATGCATTTTGGCATAACAAATCGATCCCTGTTTGTTTTAATTCCAGGAACTTCCGCGTTTCGGAGATATAAAATTGTGAAAATTGAAAATTACACTTATTGCGTCGAAAATTTAATATCTGGCCAGTAACCGATTTTCTTCATACTTGTTTCTGAGATGCATTTTGGCATAACAAATCGATCCCTGTTTGTTTTAATTCCAGGAACTTCCGCGTTTCGGAGATATAAAATTGTGAAAATTGGAAATTCCACTAACTGCGTCGAAAATTTAGTATCTGGCCAGTGACCGATTTTCTTCATACTTATTTCAGAGATGCATTTTGGCATAACGAATCGATCCCTATTTGTTTTAATTCCAGGAACCACCGCGTTCCGGAGATATAAAATTTTGGAATTTAAAATTTCACCTACTGAGTCGAGAATTTAGTATGTGGCCAGTGACCGATTTTCTTCATACTTGTTTCAGAGATGCATTTTGGCATAACAAATCGATCCCTGTTTGTTTTAATTCCAGGAACTTCCGCGTTTCGGAGATATAAAATTGTGAAAATTGAAAATTACACTTATTGCGTCGAAAATTTAATATCTGGCCAGTAACCGATTTTCTTCATACTTGTTTCTGAGATGGATTTCGGCATAACAAATCGATCCCTGTTTGTTTTAATTCCAGGAACTTCCGCGTTTCGGAGATATAAAATTGTGAAAATTGGAAATTCCACTAACTGCGTCGAAAATTTAGTATCTGGCCAGTGACCGATTTTCTTCATACTTATTTCAGAGATGCATTTTGGCATAACGAATCGATCCCTATTTGTTTTAATTCCAGGAACCACCGCGTTCCGGAGAAATAAAATTTTGAAATTTAAAATTTCACTTACTGAGTCGAGAATTTAGTATGTGGCCAGTGACTGATTTTCTTCATACTTGTTTCAGAGATGCATTTTGGCATAACAAATCGATCCCTGTTTGTTTCAATTCCAGGAACTTCCGCGTTTCGGAGATATAAAATTGTGAAAATTGAAAATTACACTTATTGTGTCGAAAATTTAGTATCTGGCCAGTAACCGATTTTCTTCATACTTGTTTCTGAGATGCATTTCGGCATAACAAATCGATCCCTGTTTGTTTTAATTCCAGGAACTTCCGCGTTTCGGAGATATAAAATTGTGAAAATTGGAAATTCCACTAACTGCGTCGAAAATTTAGTATCTGGCCAGTGACCGATTTTCTTCATACTTATTTCAGAGATGCATTTTGGCATGACGAATCGATCCCTATTTGTTTTAATTCCAGGAACCACCGCGTTCCGGAGAAATAAAATTTTGAAATTTAAAATTTCACTTACTGAGTCGAGAATTTAGTATGTGGCCAGTGACTGATTTTCTTCATACTTGTTTCAGAGATGCATTTTGGCATAACAAATCGATCCCTGTTTGTTTCAATTCCAGGAACTTCCGCGTTTCGGAGATATAAAATTGTGAAAATTGAAAATTACACTTATTGTGTCGAAAATTTAGTATCTGGCCAGTAACCGATTTTCTTCATACTTGTTTCTGAGATGCATTTCGGCATAACAAATCGATCCCTGTTTGTTTTAATTTCAGGAACTTCCGCGTTTCGGAGATATAAAATTGTGAAAATTGAAAATTCCACTCACTGCGTCGAAAATTTAGTATCTGGCCAGTGACCGATTTTCTTCATACTTGTTTCAGAGATGCATTTTGGCATAACGAATCGATCCCTGTTTGTTTTAATTCCAGGAACCACCGCGTTCCGGAGATATAAAATTTTGAAATTGGAAATTTCACTTACTGAGTCGAGAATTTAGTATGTGGCCAGTGACCGATTTTCTTCATACTTGTTTCCGAGATGCATTTTGGCATAACAAATCGATCCCTGTTTGTTTTAATTCCAGGAACCACCGCGTTCCGGAGATATAAAATTGTGAAAATTGAAAATTACACTTAATTATTGTGTCGAAAATTTAGTATCTGGCCAGATACCGATTTTCTTCATACTTGTTTCTGAGATGCATTTCGGCATAACAAATCGATCCCTGTTTGTTTTAATTTCAGGAACTTCCGCGTTTCGGAGATATAAAATTGTGAAAATTGAAAATTCCACTCACTGCGTCGAAAATTTAGTATCTGGCCAGTGACCGATTTTCTTCATACTTGTTTCAGAGATGCATTTTGGCATAACGAATCGATCCCTGTTTGTTTTAATTCCAGGAACCACCGCGTTCCGGAGATATAAAATTTTGAAATTTAAAATTTCACATTTTGTTCAATTTTCACAATTTTATATCTCCGAAACGCGGAAGTTCCTGGACAGTGACTGATTTTCTTCATACTTGTTTCAGAGATGCATTTTGGCATAACAAATCGATCCCTGTTTGTTTCAATTCCAGGAACTTCCGCGTTTCGGAGATATAAAATTGTGAAAATTGAAAATTACACTTATTGTGTCGAAAATTTAGTATCTGGCCAGTCACCGATTTTCTTCATACTTGTTTCTGAGATGCATTTCGGCATAACAAATCGATCCCTGTTTGTTTTAATTTCAGGAACTTCCGCGTTTCGGAGATATAAAATTGTGAAAATTGAAAATTCCACTCACTGCGTCGAAAATTTAGTATCTGGCCAGTGACCGATTTTCTTCATACTTGTTTCAGAGATGCATTTTGGCATAACGAATCGATCCCTGTTTGTTTTAATTCCAGGAACCACCGCGTTCCGGAGATATAAAATTTTGAAATTGGAAATTTCACTTACTGAGTCGAGAATTTAGTATGTGGCCAGTGACCGATTTTCTTCATACTTGTTTCCGAGATGCATTTTGGCATAACAAATCGATCCCTGTTTGTTTTAATTCCAGGAACCACCGCGTTCCGGAGATATAAAATTTTGAAATTTAAAATTTCACATTTTGTTCAATTTTCACAATTTTATATCTCCGAAACGCGGAAGTTCCTGGAATTAAAACAAACAGGGATCGATTCGTTATACCAAAATGCATCTCTGAAACAAGTATGAAGAAAATCGGTCACTGGCCAGGTACTTAATTTTCGACGCAGTAAGTGAAATTTTCAATTTTCACAATTTTATATCTCCGAAACGCGGAAGTTCCTGAAATTAAAACAAACAGGGATCGATTTGTTATGCCGAAATGCATCTCAGAAACAAGTATGAAGAAAATCGGTATCTGGCCAGATACTAAATTTTCGACACAATAATTAAGTGTAATTTTCAATTTTCACAATTTTATATCTCCGAAACGCGGAGGTTCCTGGAATTTAAACAAACAGGGATCGATTTGTTATGCTGAAATGCATCTCAGTACAAGTATGAAGAAAATCTTTACTGGCCAGATACTAAATTTTCGACACAATAAGTGTAATTTTCAATTTTCACAATTTTATATCTCCGAAACGCGGAGGTTCCTGGAATTAAAACAAACAGGGATCGATTTGTTATGCCGAAATGCATCTCAGAAACAAGTATGAAGAAAATCGGTCACTGGCCACATACTAAATTCTCGACTCAGTAGGTGAAATTTTAAATTTCAAAATTTTATATCTCCGTAACGCGGTGGTTCCTGGAATTAAAACAAACAGGGATCGATTCGTTATGCCAAAATGCATCTCTGAAACAAGTATGAAGAAAATCGGTCACTGGTCACATACTAAATTCTCGACTCAGTAAGTGAAATTTTAAATTTCAAAATTTTATATCTCCGGAACGCGGTGGTTCCTGGAATTAAAACAAACAGGGATCGATTCGTTATGCCAATATGCATCTCTGAAACAAGTATGAAGAAAATCGGTCACTGGCCAGATACTAAATTTTCGACACAGTAAGTGGAATTTTCAATTTTCACTATTTTATATCTCCGAAACGCGGAAGTTCCTGAAATTAAAACAAACAGGGATCGATTTGTTATGCCGAAATGCATCACAGAAACAAGTATGAAGAAAATCGGTCACTGGCCAGATACTAAATTTTCGACGCAGTAAGTGAAATTCACAATTTTCACAATTTTATATCTCCGAAACGCGGAAGTTCCTGAAATTAAAACAAACAGAAATCGATTTGTTATGCCGAAATGCATCTCAGAAACAAGTATGAAGAAAATCGGTCACTGGCCAGATACTAAATTTTCGACGCAGTAAGAGAAATTTTCAATTTTCACAATTTTATATCTCCGAAACGCGGAAGTTCCTGAAATTAAAACAAACAGGAATTGATTTGTTATGCCGAAATGCATATCAGAAACAAGTATGAAGAAAATCGGTCACTGACCAGATACTACATTTTCGAGGCAGTAAGTGAAATTTTCACTTTTCACAATTTTATATCTCCGAAACGCGGTGGTTCCTGGAATTAAAACAAACAGTTTATATAATGTATATGCATTTAATAATTCATATTTCTAGAACTGAAATTACGTAGAAATTGAAGCTTCAAATGAACTCAATTTCAAGTTTCATAATTTCAAATACATCAAAACCATTGAGCGTTGAATATAATCCAGATACCTAAGGTATGTTTGCATGAATACCGGACTCCACTTCAGTGTTCATTAGCCCCTGACAGCTGTGTGTTAGGCAACCCGCAACATCAAAATCGGTCACTGGCCATGTGCGAAAGTGCAGCCCTGAAATTATATGACTGTAATTCTGCAGTTGTTTTCCAATGCTCTGTTATTCCAAATACATCTGGGTTCTCATGATCTAAAAAATGGCATAGTTTCAGGTAAGATGAATTGAGGCTTTGAATATTTTGGTGAATAATGCTGATGACATTTTTATTTAATTTCAATTCTGAGTAGGGGACTTTGCGATTCTTATCGCATCTTTCTGAAAAAAATTTCTAAAATTGAAATCTCGAATCAGAACACCTTCAGGCCAGAAGTTCTTGTTTGTAATTTCTTGGTATAAATCAGCGGGGGCACCCACGCTAAATGCTGAATTATTACCTTTTGTTACGAGTTTTTTAACTTCAACGTTGTCGGTTTTTAGCTCATCGCAAACATACTTTTTGACTGTGTTTTCGTCTACTTCCTTGCCAGCAATCCTTCCCAAATAGATCCATCTTTTACGACGCACCCCTGCGAAGGAAAGATTTCCATTCGTCGTACCAGTGCATACAATTCCTTTTGATCGATAATTCCTTCTTTTTGTTGATTTGACTTCCGTCCATTCATCGTTGTCTTGCGAACGCGTATTTTCCGGTTTCGGAGTCAGATTTGTTGTTTCTTTATTTTTGTTTCTGTCATTTTCCGCATTGACAGTGACAGAAAGCATTTTGACGTTGTCACTGCGTCTGTTCACAGAGTTGCGTGTTATTTGTCGATGTTATTGATTTGTTCCGCTAACTGACAAATTATCAGACTTCTCGCTTGTTTTCGGATTTTTTGCTTCTTGTTTACTCATCTCAACTTTATTATCTTCAAGTTTTTTTTTGATAATCTGAGTTTTCTCTGATAGTAGTTCATTATTTTGAATTAGTATATAATTCTTACTTTGAGATTCACTTAGCAGTTTTTCCAAGAATTCATTTCGCATTTTCAGGAAGGTGATTTCGCTATATGGATCGCTAGTTGGTTGAATTCCATCTACATTCTCAGCTGCTTCGTGCACACATAGGGCAGTTTTCCCACTCGCTGACTGGGCAAAGCATGCTGGGTGAAAACGACCTAAGCACTTTATGCATTTCACAAACTTGACAACTTTTCTTGTGCAATATTCACAATAAGTCTCGGTTTTCGGGTAATCTTTATGATTCTTTACAGAGCGTTCATACAGTTCACTTTCACTTTCCGCCATCTTCTCGCCATTCTATATAATTCTGTGAAAACGTAGAAAAACGTTTTATTATTGAAATTTTGAAAAATAATATCTCCGAAAGTATTAGCTTGTTAGAGTTAAAAATGATATCATTGGATTCTTATGATAAAACTGCTTATTGAAAAAATTTAATTTGGAATTTGTTCTGTAAAAAAAAAATTTTTTTTTTGTTACTCCGAAACCATCTGTCCGATTTTGCCCAGTAACGAACTTAGCCGAGATATTTATCTCCCAAACCTACTCTGAAAATTTCAACTGTCTAGCTCATTCCGTCCGAGAGTTATCGTGCCTACGGCCGGCCGGCTGGCCGGACCGGCCGGACATAATGAATTTCGACCACGGATTCTTGATCAGTGAGTCGAACCAAATCGTTTAAGACCATTCTCATCGAAAAATTCGAAAATTACAGACATTTGGGCAAATTGATAAGCACTCAGTTCCGAGCAACTAGAGCGCCAAAAATGAATTGCTAATCGTTAGTCTCGCTAAAACTCGAGAACGGCTGGACCGATTTGGCTAATTTTGGTCTTGAATTATTTGTGAAAGTCCAGGGAAGGTTTGAAATGTGAATAAATATAAAAATATTTACAGGGTGTTTTTCTTTTAACGTAAATTTTAACTTGCTGATTTCGCGCCAATCGTACAATTTCATTCAATTGTGTTAAAAATTATACTTCCGAGGCATACATCATTGAAAATAAACTATTACTCTACAGGATGTTCTTTATATCACGGTACAATTCTACGCGGTTGAAGTGATTTGTGCCACAAACAAAGCATTAACTAAATAGTTACCTTGGATGGATTCTCATAATGTATTTGGAATTTGGTCAAGGGTGTTTTTCTTTTAACGTCGTACTTGTCCGAAATTTTCATACAGGGTGTTTTCTTTTAACGTCAATTGCAACTTGCTGCTTTTTCACGCCAATTGTACAATTTCATTCAATTGTGTTGAAAAATATACTTTCGAGGCATACATCATTGAAAATAAACCATTACTATACAGGCTGTCCTATATATCACTGCAGAATTGTACGCGATTGAAGTGATTTGTGCCATAAACAGAGCATTAACTAAATAGGCATCTTGGATGGACTCTCATAATGTTTTCGTCCGAAATTGTCATACAGGGTGTTTTTCATTTAACATCAATTGAAACTTGCTGTTTTTCATGCCAATCATACAATTTCTTTCAATTGTGTTAAAAATTATACTTTCGAGGCATATGTCAACGAAAACAAACCATTACTATACAGGCTGTTCCTTATATCACGGCACAATTGTACGCGATTGAAGTGATTCGTGCCTCAAACAAAGTATTAACTAAATAAGTACCTTGGATGAATTCTCATAATGTATTTGTCCGTAATTTCCATACAGGGTGTTTTTATTTCAACGTCAATTGCAACTTGCTGTTTTTCATGCCAATCGTACAATTTCATTCAATTGTGTTGAAAAATATACTTTCGGGGCATACAGCATTGAAAATAAACCATTACTATACAGGGTGTTCTTTATATAACGGCACAAATGTACACAATTGAAGTGATTTGTGCCACAAACAAAGCATTAACTAAATAGGTACCTTGGATTCTCATAATGTAACAATTTTGTTTTTCCTTTGATGTGTGGACATGGCGCATGGACAATTATACGTCGTGTGTTCGCGCGTCGGAAAACCGTCATCTTTTTTTATTTACGCACCACAAAACGAAACAAAAAATTCATTTTATCAGAAAGCTTTCAATTGATTAAGAGACTGTATTATAACTGTGTGTGTCTGTCAATATCAAATTGAAACCTTATAAATAGCCAGTATTTCAGGACAACTCTGTTTCGTAAGTAAGCAACATCATGTGCAATTAATTGAAAAAATAATAAAACATGAATCATACCGATAATTTTTTTTTATTAGGTTAGGCGGTTCGAAGTTCACCGGGCCAGCTAGTACGTATTAAATGTCTAATACGTATATACCTCTATCGACATCATTGAAAACATCAAATAGGTATTCACTGGAGTAACAGGAATAGGTACAGGTGAAATTACTTACCGAATGAAAATTTATAATAAAGGTGAATTTAGTTTGAGGTTCCCTTTTATTATTATTATTATATCAATCGTCACTATAGTTCGGCATTAATCTGAAAAGAACATTTAATCAACAAGTATACAAATTTGTTCTTCCCTTCATAGTGACGTTATACTAATATACAGTAAAGTTATAGTAATATGTCGGAATAAAATTTAGCAAGGAAGTCTTTATCCTTATCCAATGTATAATATAAACAAAAACGAGGATGTTTTTGAACAAACTTTACCAGAGTTCAGATATCTTCTGTTTGAATGCATAACAAAAACAAACGCCATTTTAAACAATAAATTTCTAGTTCCCGTTCCACTGATAAAAGGAGAAAGAGAGGAGATATTTTCTTCTCTGTTGGAAACCGACGGGATTCTTCCCATTCCACAAACTTGCTGCATGGAATGCAGGGCATTTGGCGGTCTCTCTATTCTATTGTCTCTGGATAGTAGTTCTTGCTTGGCCGAGGAATTCCGCAATGTATCGAATATTGCAGCCATCGTCATTCAATGCAACAGCACGTGCAACATCTTCTGGCCACATTTTTTTTAAAGAAAAACTTTAAAGAGCGTATTCTGCAGTACCAGTATTCTGACAGTTTGGCCAAAAATACTTGTTGCGTAGGCTTCTGGCCTGGAAAATAATCTCTGGACTTTTAAAACTGATCAACTGCAGCATCTCTTTTAAAAGAGCAGATATTGACATGAACAAAAAAATTTGTTACGAAAACATCGCACTTCAAAACAGAATAATATAATGAAGCTGAATGTTGGCACTTAATTTATCCACAGGCTGTTACAAATTTAAAGGTAAAAAATGTACTTTGTTTCTTCCTGTATTATGACCAAGCTTTCTTTTTTTTTGAAAACTACGACCAAAGGTAATACTTCAAGACGTAGGGCTACACTTTGCAAAAAGTTTACCAAAAGCGAGCAACAATTAAAAAAGTTAGATTGATATGAAAATGGCTGAAATTATTCTTGTCCGGAATTTATTGCCCGGGAGTGTAATAAACCAACATGTGTGATTGTGCCCAGATTAATTTTCAGACATGTTTGAATTAATTGATTGTGGAAATAATCCTATCGGAACTGAATTCGGAGTACTTTCGATGTCACTATAAACTCCACCGAAATCTGTTCTGATTCATGTTTCATTTTCAGATGAGGATCGTTGGAGGAACCGAAACGGGAGTGAACGAATATCCTTTCATGTGCGCTTTGGTGGATATAGAACTCAAGTCCTTGTTTTGTGGAGCTAGCATAATATCGGAACGTTACGCTGTCACTGCAGCGCACTGTTTCGCAAGCAAAATGGTCAACAATGTGGTACTGCTGGTTGGGGATCACAACATTTCAACAGGTTCGTTGGAAATTTTCATATACAGTCATGACCATTATGTCAAACTACCAAATCTGATATATGGATCAGATGTGGTGGATTGGCATTTGGCTTGCGTTACCATGCTCGTTAAGTTGCCCAGGAAAATTATCTTCTTCAGAAAGCTGATAATAACAGAATAACAGTTGCCTCCAATTTCAGTACTAGGGTCATAACACCAAGCAAAGAAGAGCTAGTTTTTGCTACTCAGTAAAAATTCTCCGCTAGAATTTCAATTATTGGTGTTTCAAAATTTACTGAAATATTGGAATTGCCAATTTTATCACGCATCTGATATTCTGGTGATAAACTTGCGTGTGAATACCACCCTATGTAGGTGTTCTATAGTGTACATGAAATATATTAATAAAAAATTAAAATGCACTGACGTGAAGTCAGTACTATTTGGCGTGCTTGTTCATGTTGACTAATTTGAATTGAATGATGAGTATTTCAAGCTCAGTGGATAGAGTGAGCCGGAGATCTACTCAAAGTGGACAACATTCACTGTCGGAAGCTGGCGAAGGGATAGAGTAAAAAAGTCGCAAAATATCGGCTCAGCACTAAATGCATTGCGAATGCACAATCTACTCGTGGCTTAATGTCCTCTCAAAATCACACACCTCACACAAAACTCCGATTCTTCAGCACCATTGGTTCAGGAGCTCCTATTCACGCATGCGCGGACCCTGCCAAGGTGATTCTATGGAAGATAGCATCCTGCACCCCACAACTCTAATCTTCTCTACGAAAAATTCAGCAGTTAAATTACTTCTCGTCTGCTCATGACTATAACAAAAACTGCCCGAAAGGGTTACCATTAATTTAAAAATTGGCCCCAGGGCCATAAGACGGACACTCCAACTCGGGAACAACGCTATATCGCCCAAACTGAATTGTCCGTGCATAGAATTGCCATGAATTTTCATTTAAAACCTCACAATATTAGCTCAGCTCTAGACCCATGAATGATAGTCCTAGACCACTCCCAACATAACCCATTCAACCCAAAGATAGTCACTTCTCCTCTACCCATGCACAATCCATTCGTGGCTGAAAGTCCAATCAAGATCACACACCTCAGACAAAACTTCGATTCTCGAACACTAGTCGTTCAGGAGACATCGCATATTGAAACCATGCGCGGACCCTCACCAGGGGAATAGCATCCTCTACATCATAACCTCAATCCTCTCAGACGAAACCTCCAGCACTTAAATCACTTCTCATCTGCGTATGGCATGAAAGGTTTTGAGGCGATATAATAAATCTTCCTATCCTGTGAGGAGAGTCTTCTTCTTCCACAGATAGCTAAAACCTTCTGCCTTCTCTTTTTGCCTTGAAAGGAATTTCAAGAGTTCAGGTTTATAATATTCATAAGACTTTTTCAATTCAGCTAAATAAATAAAAGAACATTTGAATAACATATTCCTATAGGAATATGTCATATCGTTCGAAAGGAAATTTGATATTCTTCCATATCAAATATCAAAGTTGTTAGTACTTTTTGATACAAGCGGTAACGTAGCAGCGCTGAAAATATTCTTGATCGATGGATAAATGGTTCCTAGCTAAGGAACCAAAGTTTCAGTATAATCGTACTTCCCGTTCTCCGTAAAAGTTCAGGGTACCATCGACCTGGGTCCACCCTGTATACCTACCTACTTAGATACAAAGAGGTCGAATCCGCATATCCTCAATAGGAAGTATTGAGTCGAATTTAACTTCAAATTTTTTTTTAAGACGGCTTGATGGTTCATGCAGTATTTCGTTAGGTGTGCGAGGCGTGAAATAACAGGAGAACATAGGCGCAAAAGCTCCTAACTTCCCGTCATGCTTAATAAATCAGATCAGTCTTCATGACATTTTATCTTATCGTTAGCTAATTTATTACATACCTGCCTCAACCTGCCTTTTGATTATTTAAATATTATATTCATAAACTTTAATTTTTTTTCAGGTGCTGATACGCCATACTCGAAGCTATATCTTCTGCAAGAATACATAATACACCCTGAATACGACAACATCACGACGAACAACGACATTGCTCTGGTGAAAACGAAATATTCAATTGAATTCAGTCTTTACGTTGGCCCAATTTGTTTACCCTTCAGATACACTACCGAGAATCTGGAAGGCCTGTCAGTTACAGCCCTAGGTCAGTACACATTCCAAATGCTCCGGTCAAATTGATAGCGAGATGGTGTCTGCCAATATAATTTGATCTGAACAGAATACGGGAAATTAATTATTTTTTACGCGCTTGTTCCACCAGGAACAGCGTCCTATCATTTTGACCAGATGTCTGTATTTTGGCGCTCTAGTTTCTCGGAACAGAGTGCTTATCAATTTGCCCAAATGTCTGTAATTTTCGAATTTTTGGCTGAAAATGGTCTCAAACAATTTGGTTCGACTCACTGATCAAGAATCCGAGGTCGAAGTCAATTCTGTCCGGCCGGTCCGGCCGGCCGGCCGCCCGTAGGCATGATAACTCTCGAACGAAAGGAGTTAGAGGATTGAAATTTGCAAGGTGGGTTTGGAGCGTGAATATCTCGGATAAGTTCGTTAATGGGCAAAATCCATCGAGCGGTTTCGGAGTGATGGCCGATTTTAGTATAAATATTTTTTTAAAAATATTTCCGAAACCGATCACTCGATCTATCTGAAATTTAGCATCAAATTGTAAAATCCTGACTTTCATACGCATGTGAAGTTTTGTATTGACCAGGAAATCGCAAAGTGTCAAAAAAAAAATTTTGAAAATAAAAAAAAAAAATTTCTGCAAAAACTCTCGAACGGAATGAGCTAGGCAGAGAAATTTGCAGAGTAGGTTAGGGAGATGAATATCTCGGTTGAGTTCGTTATTGGGCAAAATAGGGAACATGGTTTCGGAGTAACGAAAAAAAACATTTTTTTTAAGTAACAAATTTCAAATTCAATTTTTATTTAAGATGCAGTTTCACCATAAAAATCCACTGATATCATTTTTAACTCCAACAAGCTAATACTTTCGGATATATGATTTTTCGAAATTTCAATAATGAATTGTACTTCTATGTTTTCACAGAATGCTATAATTATTCTATATAAGCTTTATTTTATGCTCTGTGTTCATACTCGTACATGTCATCCTGTTCTATAAGAGAGAGTCAAATTCATTTCAGCTATTTTAATTTGATTTCTCCCATGGTGCAGTTCTCATTCTCAGATTGCTCATTTAATCTTGATAAATAAACTATTATTTGAATTGAATTTCCTTTATGATGCAGTTCTATCATAAGAATACATTGATATAATTCTCAACTCTGAGAAACCAATACTTTCGGAGATATAATTTGTCTGTTTGAACTAGAGCGCCAGAAAGCTCCTGTCCACAGGGCTTGAACCAATTTTTTTGGATTGGACTCGACTCACTGATAAATATTCTGAGGTCAAATTGGCCGGCCGTAAGCACGATAACTCTCGAACGAAATGAGTTAGAGACCTAGAACTTGCAGGGTAGAGTGGCAGTGTAAATATCTGGTTTAGTTCGTTAGTGGGCAAAATCCGCCGAGTTGTTTCGCAGTTGAAGCCACCGGAAAATATTTTTTTCCAATAACTCAAAAATGCTGATCTGGTCGAATGAAAACTTGGTTCTGAGTTGAAAAATACCTAAATAAAGACTTATGCAAAATTTCTGAAGAATCGCATGACTTGAAAAAATTTAAAAAAATGTTCAACTATTTAAGTTGAAATTTCGAAACCCCATTTCACATTGCGTCATATTTTGGCAATTAGGTGGCCAATAATAACCACTGGGAGCTTAAAAAATTTAATGGAAAACAGACCCTTACCCAGGTAACACAGGGACCTCCCAGAGGTGTCTCGGCGAGCTCTTGCCGGGATATTGTGTGGCCTATTGCGATATCGCTGGGAGGTCGCCAAGAGTTCCCTATAACCTCCGAATGTCCGCCACAGAGGATGAACCCAGTAACATCTCTGATATATCACATGAGGAAGTTCTCAAACTGCTCACCCTGGGGAATATTTTGAGAGGTTTATTGCGATATCGCAGGGAGGTCACCCAGATCTCCCTATCACCTCCAAATGTCCGCCACAGGGGATGAGCCCAGTAACATCTCAGAAATATCACATGGGGAAGTTCTCAAACTGCTCACCCTGGCGATTATTTTGACAGGTTTACTGAGATAGCGCAGGAAGGTCGCCCAGACCTCCCTATCACCTCCAAATCTCCGCCACAGGGGATACACCCAGTAACATCTCAGAGATATCGAATGGAGAAGTTCTCAAACTGCTCACGCTGGGGAATATTTTGAGAGGTCTATTGTGATATCGCAGGGAGGTCGCTCAGACCTGCCTATCACCTCCAAATGTCCGACACAGCGGATGAGCCTAGTAACATCTCAGAGATATCACATGGGGAAGTTATCAAACTGCTCACCCTGAGGAATATTTTGAGAGGTTTATTGCGATATCACAGGGAGGTCACCCAGACCTCCCTATCACCTCCAAATGTCCGCCACAGGGGATGAGCCCAGTAAGATCTCAGAGATATCACATGGGGAAGTTCTCAAACTGCTCACCCTGGGGAATATTTCGAGAGGTTTATCGCGATATCGCAGGGAGGTCGCCCAGACCTCCCTATCACCTCCAAATGTCCGCCACAGGGGATGAGCCCAGTAACGTCTCAGAGATATCACATGGGGAAGTTCTGAGGCTGCTCAACCAGGGGAGTACTGAGAGAAGATGACTGCAATATGGATCTATAATCTATATATCCTCCAAATGTGCAGTACATGTGTGGCGCCGAATACATCACTTCGATGCGTAGATCGATATTCCTCTCGGGTTATTAGCGATGGGGTTGTTCTTCCGGGTACAGAGTAGACGATTGCGCCATCTACCGGTGGAAACGAGAAGTGCAGAGTAGAGATGGAGAAGATCCCTGCAATACGCCACCTGATTTCCTATTCTTGTTGAATTTGCGAGGTTTTTAGGATCTCGCAATGGAATGCGTTATTCTCGTTTCACTTGTGATACTTGAGGACCTCGCAATAGGAATGTCTTTTTCTAGTTATCTGCGTGATATATTTAGGAGCTCGCAATGGGAATGTCTTATTCTGGTTACATATGTGATATCTTGAGGAACCCTCAACAGGAATGTCTTATTCTGGTTCTTTTTAGGATATCTTCAGGAGCTCGCAATACGAATATCTTTTTTTTTGTCTGTGTGATATCTTTAGGAGCTCGCAATAGTAATGTCTTATTCTGGTTACATATGTGATATCTTGAGGATCTCCGCAATAGGAATATTTTATTCTTGTTATACTTGCGATGACTTAAGGAGCTCGCAACAGGAATGTCTTAGTCTGTTTATCTGTGGGATATCTGTAGGAGGTCGCAATAGGAATATCTTATTCTGGTTATCTGTGTGATATCTTTAGGAGATTGCAATGGGAATGTCTTATTCCGGTTACGTATGTGATATCTTGAGGATCTCCGCAATATGAATATCTTATTCTTGTTATACTTGCGATGACTTAAGGAGGTCGCAACAGGATTGTCTTAGTCTGGTTATCTGTGGGATATCTTTAGGAGGTCGCAATAGGAATATCTTATTCTGGTTATCTGTGTGATATCTTTAGGAGATTGCAATGGGAATGTCTTATTCCGGTTACGTATGTGATATCTTGAGGATCTCCGCAATCTGAATATCTTATTCTTGTTATACTTGCGATGACTTAAGGAGCTCGCAATAGGAATGTCTTAGTCTGGATATCTGTGGGATATCTTTAGAAGCTCGCAATAGGAATATCGTATTCTTGTTATCTGTGTGATATCTATAGGAGCTCGCAATAGGAATATCTTATTATTGTTATCTGTGTGATATCTTTAGGAGCTCGCAATAGGAATATTTCATTCTGATATGTATCTAGTTGTAGAATATCGACATAAAAAAGTTCGTAAGGACCGTACCACCAGAAACCAGAAAAAAAATTACAAAAAAAAATAAATTGGTTCAACCAATTTTTGCGCGTATGTTCTGGGGAACATTGCGTTATCATTATGCCCCTATGTCTGTAATTTTCAAATTCTTTTCTGAAAATGGTCTCAAGTGATTGAGTTCGACTCACTGATGAAGAATTCGAGGTAAAAAATCGATTCTGTCCGGCCGTCCGTTGCCACGTTAACTTGAGAACGGAAAGAGATAGCGACTTGAGATTTTCAGGGTAGATGGCGCGTCCAATACGACGGCTAAGTTCCTTAATGGGCATAATCTGTCCAACGGTTTCCAAGTAATAATAATCAATACAGGTCCAATCGAATTGAAACTTGGTGAGTCGTTGTAGAATACAAACCTAAGGACGTTTGTGAAATTGTGAGAATTGTATATTATTTATGTCCCGGTAACCTGAGAACAGAAACAGATAGTGACTCACAATTTTCAGGCTTGGTGGTGCATCTGAATGCGACATTTGAGTTCGTTTATGGGCATAATCGGCCAAGCAGTTTTGGAGTTATACCCATCTGAAATTTGGTTGTTATTTCCTCAATAACTCGAAAAATACAAAACCGATCCAATTCAAACATGGTTATTACTTGTAGTATGCCAAAGAGAAAATTCTTGCCAAATTTCGTGAAGATCGTACCTCTAGAAAATTGATAGAAAATCATTGAAAATCGTTGAAAAAATTCTATATATCAGAAACTATTCTTCCGACATCGACTTGCGAGAGCCTTCAGAACCTATCTCAACTGCCAAGTTCCAGGTTTGAACACGATCAGATCTATGGAGATCCGAGCACCCTGGTGTTCGTTAGCTGGATGGTCGACCGTTGCTTCGATAACTTTCGAGCGAAAGGAGATAGGGAATTGTAATTTTCAGGGAAGGTTGCGCATCCGAATGGGAGAGTTATGTTTTGGGTGAAATGGGTCCAACGGTTTCGGAGTTATACCCACCTGGAATATTATTTCCTCGATAAGTCAAAAAATATAGACTCGATCGAATTGACGCTTGCATATTAGTTTTAGAATATCGCTATAAAGAAGTGTGTAAAATTTTATGAGAACCGTACTCCTAAAAAATTTTGAAAAAATTACGAAAAAGAAAATTGCACTGAGCTTCATATCAGTGCATCAGGAGCTTTTGCGCCATGGTAAATTCGAAAGGTCCTGACTTCACATCAGTGCTTGAACCAATTTATTTTTCATTTCGACCGACCGTAAAACTAATGGCGTGGACCAGTATTGACGTGAAGTCACCTGCAGGAGCTTTTACGCGAATGTTCTATTGTCTACTCTTCTTTATTGGACACTCTTAGTGGAATTTAGCATCGGTATATATCGTTTTCTCAGCTTTTATAATATCTGAATACATTTCATACCATTTTTGCGCGCGTGTTCCGCAAGGAACAGCGTGCTATCATTTCGTCACAATGTCTGTATTTTTCGAATTTTTTTTCGAAAATGGTCTCAAACGATTGGGTTCGACTCCCTGATGAAGAATTCGAGATCAAATTCAATTCTGTCCGTCCGGTCCGGCCGTTAGCACGATAACTCTCGAACGGAACGACTTAGAGCGTTGAAATTTGCAGAGTAGTTTCGTAGCGTAAATATCTCGGACAAGTTCGTTAACGGGCGAAATCGACCGAGCGTTTTCGGAGTTAAGGCCGTTTTTAGTAAAAACCTTTTTTATGAGTATTTCCGGAACCGATCACTCGATCTTTTTGAAATTTGGCATCAGATTGTAGAATCATGACCTTTGTATGCCTGCGAAGTTTTGAGTTGAACGGACGGCCCTAAAGTGGCAAAAAAAAATTTTGAAAATTTGAAAACTTTGTTTTCACGATAACTCGAAAAATACTGATCTGATTAAATTGAAACTCAGTAGTTAGATGCAAAAGACCAAAGCAAACACTTTTGCAAAATTTCGTGAAGATCACGTGACATGAAAAAAATTAAAAAATTACTACTATTTTGCGGAATACTTCGCATGCCGAAACATATGTTTTTGAGGTTCATGCTGCCCTTTCCGGGCATTTTCCGTATTGCGCATGCGCAGATGAGAAGTCCTTTAACTGCTGTAGTTTTCGTCAGAGAGGATTGGGGTTTTGGGGTGGCGGATGCTATTCCTCCATAGAATTCAGATCCCTGATGAGGGTCTGCGCATGCGTAGATTAAAGATGCGATATCTTCCGAAACCCTAGTTATGGAGAATCGGAGTTTTTTGTAAGGTGTGTTATTTTGAGAGGACTTTTAGCCGCCAGTAGATTGCGCATGCGCAGAAGAGAAGTGACTGTTTTTGGGTTGGATGGGTTATGTTGGGAGTGCTGAGTCGATATTATGAGGTTTTAAAAGAATATTCATAGCAATTCAGTGCAAGGACAAGTCAGTTTGGGGGATGTAGCGTTGTTTCCGAGGTAAAGTGTCCGTACCGTGGCCCTGGGGCTAATTTTGAAATTGATGTTACCGCTTACAGGCATTTTTCGTTATGCGCATGAGCAGACCATCAGTGATTTAACTGGTGGTGTTTTCGTCAGAGAGGATTAGGGTTTTGGGGTGGCGGATGCTATTCCTCTATAGAATCCCCTTTTGAGGGTCTGCGCATGCGTGGATTAAAGATGTGATATCTCCTGAACCACTAGTGTTGAAGAATCGGAGTTTTTTGTAAGGTGTGTTATTTTGAGAGGACTTTTAGCTGCGAGTAGATTGCGCATGCGCAGAAGAGAAGTGACTGTTTTTTGGGTTGGATGGGTTATGTTGGGAGTGCTGAGTCGATATTATGAGGTTTTAAAAGAATATTCATAGCAATTCAGTGCAAGGACAAGCCAGTTTGGGGGATGTAGCGTTGTTTCCGAGTTAAAGTGTCCGTACCGTGGCCCTGGGGCTAATTTTGAAATTGATGTTACCCCTTACAGGCATTTTTCGTTATGCGCATGAGCAGACCATCAGTGAATTAACTGGTGGTGTTTTCGTCAGAGAGGATTAGGGTTTTGGGGTGGCGGATGCTATTCCTCTATAGAATCCCCTGTTGAGGGTCTGCGCATGCGTGAATTAAAGATGTGATATCTCCTGAAACACTAGTGTTGGAGAATCGGAGTTTTTTGTAAGGTGTGTTATTTTGAGAGGACTTTTAGCCGCGAGTAGATTGCGCATGCGCAGAAGAGAAGTAAATGGTTTTGGGTTGTTTGGGTTATGTTGGGAGTAATGAGCCGATATTGTGAGGTTTTAAAAGAATATTCATGTCAATTCAGTGCACGGACACAAGTCAGTTTGGGGGAAATAGCGTTGTTTCCGAGTTGAAATGTCTGTATGGTGGCCCTGAGGCGAATTTATAAATAACTTTATTCGGTAGATCTATATTAAAATACGTTCGGATTTGGAGAAGATGCAATTGCGTCCCTAACGGAGGACCCACAACCGCATTTTTTTCCGATCTTCGGTAAAGCTAACAGCCAAACTGTATTGATAGCTATATTTGTTAAAGGAACTTGAAAAAAAAAAAGCACTGACGTGAAGTCAGTACTCTTTGGCGCACGTGTTCACGGTGGCTAATTTGAATTGAATGATGAGTACTTCAAGCTCAGTGGATAGAGCGAGCCGGGGATCTAGACAGACGGTAGTGGCCACCATTCACTTTTGGTTCAAAAATTAACAGTCGGGGTTCTTATCACATGAGGGTTTTCCACAGCCCAAATATGTATATTATGTAGGTTAAATATTGTTCGTCTACTAAAATAGGCTTCATCAATCCACAAGATTCTTTGTGGAAGTAAAGTATTATCTTCCCATCCTTCTAGCACCCAGTGGCTGAAGGTCAAACATTTCAAACATTTCTACTGAAACAAATTGGAATATACAGGGTGTCCCAGTATACATGTTCCAATGGATTATCTCAGCCATTTCAAAAGATAAAAAATTGAAAATCTTATGATTTTCAATTCGTTCAAGGAACCTCCAACTGAGAAAAACAAAAATATAGCTGCCATCAGGATAGAGTAACAAAGTTGGAAAAGAACACAAGTGACTCTTCTTAGTCGCACAAGCTCCTAGAAGATTTGGGAGGGTCAGTATAATCCTAATCATGTTTATAGCACGCGCGCAAAAGCAGATTGACTTAACAATGAAAGAAAAAGTGTAAAAAGTCAATCTGCTTTGGCGCGCGTGCTATAAACATGATTAGGATTATACTGACCCTCCCAAATCTTCTAGGAGCTTGTGCGACTAAGAAGAGTCACTTGTGTTCTTTTCCAACTTTGTTACTCTATCCTGATGGCAGCTTAGATACAGCACTGTTAATTTTTGAACCGACAGTAAATGGTGTCCACTATCCTTTGGGTAGATCTTCGGCTCGCTCTATCCACTGAGCTTGAAGTACTCAACATTCAATTCAAATTAGCCACCGTGAACACGCGCGCCAAAGAGTACTGACTTCACGTCAGTGCTTTTTTTTTTAATGACAGATTTCATTACTGAACGGGAGAATCATCAATTATCACATAATTTTTAAGTTTGACATAATCATTATTCTATTGGAATTGAATTACGGAGAAACTTACGCCTCAAGTAACTCCAGGATACTATACTTACGAGATTCCTTGGCGAGCTTTTTCAAGTTGGTTAATTTTGATTGAATAATGAGTGCTTCAAGCTCAGTGGATAGAGCGAGCCGGGGATCTAGACAGACGGTAGTGGCCACCATTCACTTTTGGTTCAAAAATTAACAGTCGGGGTTCTTATCACATGAGGGTTTTCCACAGCCCAAATATGTATATTATGTGGGTTAAATATTGTTCGTCTACTAAAATTGGCTTCATCAATCCACAAGATTCTTTGTGGAAGTAAAGTATTATCTTCCCATCCTTCTAGCACCCAGTGGCAGAAGGTCAAACATGTCAAACATTTCTACTGAAACAAATTGGAATATACAGGGTGTCTCAGTATACATGTTCCAATGGATTATCTCAGCCATTTCAAAAGATAAAAAATTGAAAATCTTATGATTTTCAATTCGTTCAAGAAACCTCCAACTGAGAAAAACAAAAATATAAAGTCACTTCCGGTCAAACCGGATCTGTATCTTTTTTTATCTCAAATAGCACCCTATATATTTTTAGCAATTTTTCGATTCTACTCAGAATGACCTTTCCAACGATGTATCACACTATGTATTTTACATTTGATTTGAGGGAGAGAACGTCAATTGAAATTTAAAATTGGAAGTTTTGCTGTAGGCTACGATATTTTGTATAATCTTTATTTTGACTTATAATCCGTGTGTGCCGATCCATCTATTTTCAAATGGACCGATAAGATGGCCTGCAAGATCTCCAGAATTAACACCGCTAGATTTCATTCTTCGGGGATATTTGAAAGATAGTATGTACCAGCCTCCTCCTATTGATATGGAAGATCTAAAAACCAAAATGAGGAATGCATATGGAGAAAGCCCTTATTGCTGAGGTATTGGGAATTGTTACTTCGCGTGAATTAGTCCACCGAGCTGAAAGATGTGTAGAAGCAGATGGTCAACATTTCGAACATATGCTTTAGTTATTATAGATATTTTTTTGCCCCCTTTTTTGTAATTTTTTGTTTCTTTTTCAATTAATTCTCATGTATTTTACGTCAAACAAAGAATGAATAGTGAGGGAAACAGAAAATTACAAAAAAGGGCGCAAAAAAATATCTATAATATACCAGATTTAGCTCGGTGGACTAACTCACGCGAAGTAACAATTCTCAATACCTCAGCAATAAGAGTTCTCTATATATGCATTCCTTATCTTGTTTTGTAGATCTTCCATATCAATAGGAGGAGGCTGGTACACACGATCTTTCAAATATCCCCAAATAATTAGATCCTGCGGTGTTGAATCTGGAGATCTTGCAGGTCATATTTTCGGTCCATTTGAAGATATCTGGATCGGACACACGTTTCATAAGTCAAAATCAAGATTAAACAAAATATCGTAGCCTACAGCAATTCTTCCAATTTTAAATTTCAATTGACGTTTTCTCCCTCAAATCAAATGTGAAATACATAGTGTGATATATCGTTGGAAAGGTAATTTTGAGATGAATTGAAAAATTGCCAAAAATATACAGGGTGCTGTTTGAGATAAAAAATTCAGAGTCACTTCCGGTCAAACAGAAAGTGACTTTCAATGTTTGTTTTTCTCAGTTGAAGGTTCCTTGGACGAATTGAAAATCATGAAATTTTCAAATGTTTATCTTACGAAATGGCTGAGATAATCCATTGGAACATGTATACTGGGGCACCCGGTATACAGAAATAATTTTTAAACTAGAAAAATTTAAAATTAATCAATAAAATATCAAGCGTCACATTGTATGGCAATGTTTGTTTCTTTAAAACAAATTGTTTTGTGCTGGTAGGTTGTAGTTTATATATATATATATGTGTCTACCAGTGCCTGGCGCGACGTCTTCTAGTGCGTTCCGGGGTTTGACGCGACATGACGGGGTTTAGCGCGACGTCGCGCTTAATCTTCTATAATTTTACTAGTTTATCGGTGGATAGCGCTACATTACAATGTTGCCAAACTTTACAAAATTACCCAATTCAAAGATTCCATATTTGCTGTAGACGGAATTGAATATAATTTCCGACTCAACTAACGAGTGAATTATTAAAAATTGTTCTTAGTGGAAAAAATATGTTTTTCCATTAGTAACAATCCAATTTCAACTCCAACATTCTGCTGAACATTCATCCAATTGAAGGTATACTAATTAATAAATTTTCAGTTTGTCCTTGAAATATTTATTTTTCAAATGATTTTATAAATTATAAGTGCTGGTCCTCAGGGATATCTCTAACAAACTATTTTCTCGCTCTGAACAAAATGCAAAGGACTGATGTTTCGTCAGTCAGTTTTTGCACGCTTCTTCATCTTGGTTGATATACGTTTTTTTGAAGATGAACAAGCTCACTTCACAGGCAGTGTTGCCTGGGATTTTGTCCCGACAAGCTTCCGTAAGGTTAGCCTTATCTGCATCCCTAAAAAGGGGGAAAATTAGCTCACAACCTAACTCATGCATACCGATTAGTCTTACGTCTTTCGTTCTGAAAATTCCCTAGAAGATATTGGATCGCTACGTCAGGGGCAGTTTTCTTACAATGTATCCACTGAGTGTGTACCAGCATACCTTCCACAGTTGGCTTATCTATGCAGCTCTCATGGACTTGCTCTATGGAGTGGCATGAACGAGGAAAATTCCAATAGATAAGATCCATGTTGGATAACAAACTCATCACGGCATCCCTATATAGTGATCTAGTAAGATTCGGCGCTGGGAGGAGCTGGCCACAGTTACAAGTACTTTTCCCTCTGTATGGTCTCTCCTGTTCAATTATAGGCATGCATGATGTGTATGTTCAAGCGTACGACGATAACACAGTCAATAATGCCATGGGCCATGATGAGAAGGTCATTGTCGAAATCCTCTCAAAGGTTCTAACAGTAATACAAGGTTGCTGTGAGAGGGAACAGATGAATGTGGACCATAAGAACTTTATTGTTCCATTCACAAAAGGTAGCTGAATATGGATTCCCCCATTCTGAATCAAGTTCACATTCCCTTTGCGGACGAGGCTAATTATCTGGATGTAATTCAATATAAAAAGCACCTGAAAAGGGTTATTCACAGGAAAAGGCACTGCCTCTGGGCGTGACAGTGGAATGAGGTGTGTACTAGCTCCAAAATAGTTTCACTGGCTGTATTACACTTACGGCAGTATTGATTGGTGCGATTGCTCCTTAAAAGTGGAATCTCAACTCAATCTTATTGAAATCCGAATATGCGTGCATGATGGTGACGAGAGCCTTTCGCTCCACCCCCATCGCAACTATGGAGCTCCTACTCGACGTGATCCGAATGACGGGATACATTATTTCATATGGCTCTCAAGGAACCTGATATGTTGAGGTTCATGCCCGAACCTCTGCAGGCTGACTTGGAGGCCAACGACACAGTGAGCATGCAGTCTGACCTACCTACAATTAAAACCTACACAGAGTGACCCTACCGTATTGTATTGCCCAGAAGAGAACACTTATCATTCAATCATTGAAGGGCACAACTGACTTTACATAACTGATTTTTGCATTTTTTATCAGTTTGCTGCTTCGGAGTTATACAAATCTGAATTAATTAGGCATGAACCTCACAAAAATAGGTTTCGGCATTTTAAGCAAAGTATTCCGCAAAATAGTAGTAATTTTTTGATTTTTTTCATGTCACGTGATCTTCACGAAATTTTGCAAAAGTGTTCGCATTGGTCTTTTGCATCTAACTACTGAGGTCAATTTAATCAGATCAGTATTTTTCGAGTTATCGTGAAAACAAAATTTTAAAATTTTTGAAATTTTTTTTTGCCACTTTAGAGCCATCCGGTCATAGCGAAACTTCGCAGGCATATGAAGGTCATAATTCTACAATTTGATGCCAAATTTCAGAAAGATCGAGTGATCGGTTCCCGAAATATTCATAAAACATTTTGACTAAAAACGGCCTTAACTCCGAAACCGCTCGGTGGATTTCGCCCGTTAACGAACTTGTCCGAGATATTTACGCTACAAAACTACCCTGCAAATTTCAACGCTCTAAGTCGTTCCGTTCGAGAGTTATCGTGCTAACGGCCGGACCGGCCGGCCGGCCGGCCGGTCTGCTGGCCGGACCGGACGGACAGAATTGAATTTGACCTCGAATTCTTCATCAGGGGGTCGAACCCAATCGTTTGAGACCATTTTCGAAAAAAAAAATCGAAAAATACAAACATTGTGACGAAATGATAGCACGCTGTTCCTTGCGGAACACGCGCGCAAAAATACACAATACACGTAGATTCCAGCTGACCAATAAAAAAATGGGTTCTCATTTGAAAAAAATGTGTTTTGGGGTTTTTATCATAACTGACTTTGCCATTGAAATAGAAACATCCTGTAAGTTCAATTGAATGTTTAATTAATGAATGAGAAGAAGCTATGTCTTCCGATAGAAGCTTGAAAATTAGGAATTTTCATGCAAAAATCCACAAGTTATTAATATTGGAATGAAGCCCTATTTGAGAAAATTTGAAGGGTGTTTTCAGATTTCACACGAATTTTCTGAGGATAATATGTAAGTGACATATTAAAACAATGTAAAATTCAATGGGTGATCTGATTATCAATGGAAAAACTGAGTATTACATTTAAAAAATGGAAGTTGGTATCATTTCCGATAAACCGGAAGTCGGACGAATCAGATTTTTTTCCAAGAATTCACCTCTCCTAACAAAGCTTAACTATAAAATTCCAAGTTTTTATCTCGAGTCTTTCTTTGAAATGTTCTAACGAACGTTCTTCGTGAATCACTCTGTATATTTCTCCGTAAACTTCGGTAGTATCGAGACGGTTAGTGTCAAGTAGGTATTATTATTATTATTATTATTATTAGATAATATTATACAATATGCCATCTTCATTTCATTATTATTTTTAAAATTTTTATAATGTCTATGTCTATAGGGTTTCCCATTTCGAAGGCAATATCTTTTACTTGTAGGGGAATAGCTTAGAACATACATGACTTGTTCCGATATTCTTGAGCAGTATTGCGCAGAAAAATTGAAATGAAATACTGAATACTGAAATTCACTGGCAACGCTTACTATCACTAAAGAGCGTTCCGAAATGACATACTGCAGCCAGTAAAGCAATATTGGAACACAATTATATGAAAAATTTCCCATCAATTTTCGTCGAACTGTGGAAGTATCACCTCCTGAAATCATTTGCATCAATTTACGAACAGTCTGTTGCCGTGTTCCGATATTCCTGAACAGTACTGAGCAGTAAATTCAAACGTCAGATATTACTGAAATTCACTGGCGATGCTTACTATTACTTAAGAGCGTTCCGAAATTACTTACTGCGGCCAGTAGTGCCAGTAATTTCGGAACACAAGGTGTATATCACAAAACTCTACTCAAATTTCCATACGTAAACAAACTGAAACACTCTTGAGTATTTTGCAGCCTCATTTATTATTCGAGAATTTCTACCCATTGCATAGAAATCCCGGGAAGAGATCGTGCACCTGCACCCCAAAAAAACCCAATTTTAATGCGTATAGCATGTTGACCATCTGCCGAAAGACGCACTTCAGTCTCACACGATGACGTAAGTGTAGGCTATGCGAGTAATTCAGAATAATTACGATATCACATAGGCGGATCCACAATACGGATTTTGGAATATATAATATGAGTAAAAATACGTTAAAAATGCAAAAAATGAAAGTTTCTTCTCACAAAATGTCTGTCAATCATATTTATAGGTAGGTACACGTTCGGCTCAAGCAAATATTCACTTCATAAGGTTTACTCTTTTCATTGTCACCGCTGATGCTTAAGCTTTAAAATTATTTTTTGGAGTGCTTGTTCCTATCGTTCATATAAATGTTTGTATTTTTCGAATATTTGGCCGAAAATAGTCTCAAGCGTTTAGTTTCGATTCACTTAAGAATCCGAGGTCAAACTCAATTCTGTCCGGCCGTTAGCACGATAACTCTCGTACAAAATGAGTTAGAGAGTTCGAAATTGCATGGTAGATTTGGGGCATAAATATCCCGGTGGAGTTTTTTTCGGAGTTATGTCCATTTTGATTTCAACTTTTCTGCGCATTTTTTGTATTTCTCGAACGCAATGAGTTAGAGGGATGACAATTGCAGCGTCAATATCTCATTTAAATTTGTTAACGGGTGTAATCCAACTAGCGGTTTCAGAGTACTGTCCATTTTTAGATAAAAATTTGTTCATCAATATTTCCGGAACCGATCACTCAATCTATCTGATATTCAGCATCTAATTGTAGAATTATGACCTTTATATACATGCGAAGTTTTGTATTAATCGGATTGCTATAAACTGCCACCAAAATTCAAAAAAATTTAAAATTTTGTTGTCTCAATATATCGAGAAATACTGATCTGACCACCTCTGCAAAATTTCGTGAGGATTACATGACTTGAAAAAATTCAAAAAATTACTTCTATTTTGCTTGAAATTCCGAAATCTATTATTTTGAAGTTCATCTTGCCCCTTCCTGGCATTTTTCGTAGTCCTCGCATGAGTAGATGAGAAGTGATTTAACTGCTGGAGTTTTCATCTGAGAAGATTCAAGTTTTGGTGTGGAGGATGCTATTCCTCCATAGAATCCCCTGGTGAGAGTCCGCACATGCGTGGATTCCAGATGCGATATCCCCTGAACCTCTGGTGTTAGAGAATCAGAGTTTTGTGTGAGGTGTGTGATTTGGAGAAGATTTTCAGCCACGAGTGGATTGCACATGCACAGAGGAGCCTTGGCTCTTTTTGGGTTGAACGGCTCATGTTGGGTGTGGTTTCCGTCTAGCGGTCATGGATTTGGCGCTGAGCCGATATTGTATGGTCTTAAAAGAGAGTTCATAGCAAGATGAATTCTATTGTCCATTCTGGACAATAGAATTCATCATGGCAAATTCGATTAAGAAGAGTCTCCAATACAGGAGAATGGACAATAGAATTCATCATGGTGAATTCGATTGAGAAGAGTGTCCAATACAGGAGAATGGACAATAGAATTCATCATGGTAAATTCGATTAAGAAGAGTGTTCATTACAGGAGTATGGACAATAGAACATACGCGCAAAAGCTCCTGACTTCAAGTCAGTGCTTGAACCAATTTTTTTTCAAATCAAATCCAAAAGCTCTCAAAAAATCACCCGTTATTACCTAAAGATATATTCTCATTAGTGATAGAAAAACTGGCCTAAAATTCCTCTCTACCCATCACGAGATTTAATATCCACAAATGAGCCTCTCACCTTACAAGATCAGAAGCCTTCAGCAAAATTCAAAGGTTCCCTCTCGCAAATATACTCCTCTGAAGGCACATGGATCTCTTGAAGAAGAATCGCCTCTCTATTCCTCAAAGATATTCACTCTTGTTCATAGAAATCCCTTCAATATTTAGTTGCCTCCTCCTAAGGAGGATCTCTTTCAAAACCAGGTCTGACCACTAATGTAGGGCTATCATCTAATCTCCTATAGATTTGTGATGAAATAACACGATTTTCCCATGAATATATATGTATAATAATATGTAATCATGACATTCATATTTTATTTTTGAAGGTTCTCGCAAAAATACGACCATAGACAACATATCATACGACGATTCGCATCCACCTACCGAACTCACAAAAGGCTGCTCGGTTCTCCAACAATATAGATCCGATCGTGTTCAAACTTGGAATTCTGCAGTAGAGTTAGGTTCTGCAGGCTCTCCCAAAATTTCAGCCATGCCGGACGAATAGTTTATGATATATAGAATTTTTTTCAATTATTTTTAATTATTTTTTTTTTATTTTCTAGTTATACCATCCTCACGAAATTCTGCAAAAATTTTCGCGTTGGCATTCTACAACTAATAACCATGTTTGAATCCAATCGGTTTTGTATTCTTCGACTTAATGAGGAACAAAAAACATCCAAATTTCAGAAAATTTCAGATGGCTATAACTCTAAAACCGTTTGGACGATTATGCTCATAAACAAACTCAAATGTCGCATTCAGATCCACAACCTAACCAGAAATTTTCAAGCCGCTATCTCTTTCCGTTCTCAGGTTATCGTGACAACAAAAATATTTTTTAATAATTTTTTAATAATTTTCTAGCGATACGATTCTCACATTATTTCATAAACGTGCTTAGGTCTATATTCTACAACTATTCACCAAGTTTAAATTCGATCGGATTTATTTTGGTTGAAAACAAAATTATTACTCGGAAACCATTGGGCCGATTATACCCATTAACGAACTTGTCCGTCGTATTGGGATGCGCCACCTACCCTGAAAATTTCAAGTCGCTAGCTCTTTCCGTTCTCAAGTTATCGTGGCAACGGACGGCACCACAGAATTAAATTTCACATTTGGGCAAAACTATAACGCGTATGTTCCCCAGAACATACGCGCAAAAATTCAATTGAAAGGGATTGCATGCTAAGCGTGCATTCTATCATCTCACCTGCACACCTGTTTACACAATATATAATGAAAATAGGAGCTTATTGATGAAACGAAATTTGATACATAGTAAAAGTTTCTGACTCGCTGGTTCCACTGAACGAACAGCACCTATCATTCTGACCAAATGTTCGTAATTTTCGAATTTTTGGCCGAAATTAGTATAACACTTTTGGATTCGACTCATTGATGAAGAATCCTAGGTCAAACTTGATTCTGTTCGTCCATCCTTAAGCACGACAACTCTAGAACGAATTGAGTTAGGAAGTATGAATTTGCAGGGTAATTTTGGGGCATAAACACCTGGGTTAACTACGCATCGGAGAGAACATTTTTGGGAGTAAAGTTTGATATTTCTAAACAGCGCATCCGCTAATAATGAATTTCGCCCACCCCATCACCCCCTGTACGTAGGAGACGGGCTACTTTTGAAATACTACTTGGTAACCTCTATTTATTATAGCAAAATCATATTCTCTGTCAAAAAATACGTATGATATGTTCGTATAATAAACTTTTGTTTATTTGCGAGATAAAGGCCACAGTACGCGTAACGAAGGCAACAAGAGGAAAAGCAGATAAAAGACCAATCAATCATGTATTTAGCAATTCTTAACAGGCAATGACGGTAATGAATGTTAACTACATGTTTATTTTGCGCTTTTAATCTTGTTTCCTAAGTTGCGTGTAAAGTGCCATCTATAGCAAATGAGCGAACAATTTCCTGGATATCCTCTATTTTTTGACATAGAATTTGATTGGCCATAGAAAATGAGGACTGTTTGAGATTTCAAAGTTACTCCTTTCCCTGCCTACATGAGGTGAGGGAATGGGAGAACTTCAGTACTACCCGATGCGTTCTTTAGACATCAAACTTTTGTCACTACATTTTTTCTCTGCGATGCGTTGCTTTCGAGTAAAGATAAAATTTCGGGTTAATCGCGGTATAATCGGAAATATTACAGACAATAATTGCAACCACCATAACTGCGATCCACTGAGCTGATTTTTCCCATTAAATATCCTTACCGGAGCATTTCGCCTTCAAATTTTCCCTACGAAGTTAAACTCTCTAACTCATTTCTTTCTATATAGATATCGTGCTTAGTTTCTTCATTTGAATAATATCATATTTCTGGGGATCATCGAATGCCTTCCTCACCGTCCACAATAGAGCGGGGGATAAATGAACATTTTCATATAGGATTGGTGCAATTTTGAGGGTATATATGTGTAAAATAAATATATCGTTTTGAGACTTTTTATTTGGAGGAATTGTGATTATTGGTTGATCGTGAGGTCAGTGAATAATCCGTATAGTTGTTGGGTCCACAGTTTTTCTGTATATTCCAATATTTCGCGATTTGCTTCAGTGCAGACTTTACAGGGACTGTTTGAACCTGCCCGTCGACTGGGCTGACCAAACAGAAACATAATAGGAATATTCTAGATTACAATACAAATCTAGAATATTCCTATTATGTTTCTGTTTGGTGGAAATACTTTCTTTAAAATACTATATTATTGCATGTGCATAATGCAAATATTCTCATATATGAACATATGAAATCAATTACGTTTAAATTATGGTGGCTTTACTTGATCGAAACCCATATTAACTTTTCAGTTAAAAATTACACATGATTGACACTTATTTATTGAATATTTTGACGTGCTTCGTCGACACGGCCTACAAGAGTAGGATATAGGTAGGCTGAAGGTGTCTGTGTGTCAAAACGCTTATCAATATAGAATATATATACATATAAGAAATAACTGTAAATCATATATACCTTTTCAATTATATTAGTCATGGACATTTACTACTTATTCTTCAGAAATGAGTTAAGGTAAGTATATTTCATAATTCTTCTATATAAATAGTAATCCATTGTTCAATATACAACAACTTTTTACTAAGGACAATAATACGAGTAATCATCGTTTCGAATATTATAACAATTCATTTAAAGCTTTCAATACTCATCAACTATTTCTGGAAAACAATTACACTTGTTGTATCGCTATGTTCACCTATTCATTCACTTGCCTAGAGATTGTCTAAAATATACTCAAATATCGAATTAGATAACTATAATACCAATTTTTCGTTTGAATGTGATTGCTTTTATAAATAAGGCAGTATAATGAAATTTCACAAATACTTGCAAACATATTTTGTTTTTAATTTGTCATCTCTGAGGTTGCATTTTTTGACTTCAAGATATTTTTGGTATGAATAAATTCCTTTTGAAATATCACAAAAAACAGACATTGATGTAAAAAAAAATGGTTCAAGACCTGTGGAAAGGAGCTTTTTGGCGCTCTTGTCCAAACAGACAAATTATATCTCTGAAAGTATTAGTTTCTTAGAGTTGGGAATTATATAAATGGATTCTTATGATGAGAACTGCATTAATTAAATTTGAAGAAAGTGTCGTTTAAAAAAAATGCTTCAAACATTATCATTTGAAAAAAAGAGCAATTTGCAATGCATTAATCCTTCAAAATTTGTCATTAAATTTATTTATCAAGATTAAATGACCAATCTGCAATTATTCAAGCTCGTGAAATGGGTTGTTGCAACTTACACTCGGTGCATAGTTTTCACAACTCGAAATACCTAAGAAAAGTATCATCGGAATGTCTAGAGTCTAGAGCGAGGCTGGGGACAATCATAGCAGATTGTCCATTTATCCCTGATATTTGAGTAGGTTGCAGCTGACGAACAAATTAATTTAATAGTTCAAAATATATCATTAAAATAATATCCTCTTTTCATAATTTAAAATGTAATAGTTCATACCACTTACACATTCTTTTCTGTATTATGGACCTTAACTCAAGAAAAAAGGTTTGATACACAAATGTAGATCCATATTTCAGCATTTTTTTTTGCTAGCAATTTCATGAAAATACTGTATTTAGGAACATGCCTCACAACTTAAGGAAGTAAAAGGTATTATTAACCTCAGTGGTCAACGAACAGTAATTTCTTTTGATGATTCCATTATGTTCGTTTTTCCTATTGCATTCATAAACTACATCATTAAAATGATCCAATTATAAATCTTCTAAAATATCATCCCCAATAAATTATTCAATATGTAATGAGTCAATATTATTTTCGGTTTCAAAACAGAATAAGAATCGGATACTTGTTTTCCAACGGAAAATATTTTCAAACTATAAACTGACAAGTCCCTAATAGCTAGATAAGATGACATTTATGAACAGTGAACTATGTATTATTGAAATTTTGAGAAATCATATCTCCGAAAGTATTAACTTGTTAGAGTTGAAAATGACAACGATGGATTCTTATGATAAAACTGATTCTTAAAAAAAATTGAATTTGAAATTTGTAATGTAAACAAATTTTTGTTTTACTCCGACACCATCATGCCGATTCTACCCAATAACGAACTGAACCGAGATATTTATCACCCAAACCTTCTCTGAAAATTTCAACTGCCTAGCTCTATCTGTTCGACAGTTATTGTAGAAACAAAATTAAAAAATTTAAAAATATTTAATGCTAAATTTCAGATAGATCAAGTGATCAGTTTCGGAAATATTCATGAAAAGCCGTTTTTACTATAAATGGCCATAACTCTAAAACCGCTTGGTGGATTTCGTCCGTTAACGAAATCGTCCGAGATATTTACGTTCCAAACCTTCCCTGCAAATTTCAATCCTCTAGCTACTTCAGTTCGACAGTTATCGTGTTAACAGAAGGCCAGCCGGACCAGCCAGCCAGCCGGACAGAATTGATTTTGACCACGGATTCTTGATCAGTGAGTCGAACCAAATCGTTAAAGACAATTTTCATCAAGAATTCGAAATTTACAGACATTTGGGCAAATTGATAAGCACTCTGTTCCGGGGAACAAGAGTTCCAAAAACAAATGGAAAGAGGGAAGTTGTTTCACTTTGGTCGAATTTAAGCAAGTATCCGGAGCAGAGCGGCTAAGTGTGGATTCATGCAGCAGCAAATAACAATTATCAAGTAAAAAGTATCAAATAACAATTATGAATTACAAAAATGCAGCATTCATGCACTCAAATTAACAATTAAGAAATAAAAACCCACAAGTCAAAGATCCGAGGTATTAATTTTTCAAAATAACCTCTGTTCCCCCTATATTTGAAATCAAGTGTTTAAAATTCAAATTTCCAATGTGATAACACGGAACCCACATAAATACACACCAAATAAATAAAATATTTCACAAATTGAGGTTATATTTACATCATCGGAGAGTCTTATTTGCGTTCAGCTGTGCACGAGTTGCGTACAAGTACAAAATCTCTATTTGTAGTTTTTTTTACATTTTATCAGCATTTAGCGGGAATATAGAGACATTTGCCGTCCTTTGACACCTTTCAAAAGGACAAAGGACGGTTGGCAACCCTAGTTATAATAGCAAGGAATTGCTTTTAACCACTCTGTTCCGGTTACTTGCTTAAATTCCACTTTTGACTATTATTATCCCCTGAGTTCCTGAGTAGTGTCACAGAATCACAGATTCACAGATCAGCCATCGTGCGATATGTCATTAACTGTTATTCAATCAGAGTTGCTGAAAGCTATAGATAGACGAACGAGTTTAGGTTAGGGTGACCAGACATCCGTCATTGCGACGGACAGTCCGTCATTCAACAAATATAGCTATCAATACAGTTTGGCTGTTAACTTTACCGTAGATCGAAAAAAATTATGTTCATGGGACCTCCGTTAGGAACGCAATTGCCTGTTCTCCAAATCCGAACGTAATTTAATATAGATCTACCGAATATAGTTATTTATAAATTCATCCCTGAGCCACGATACAGACATTTCAACTCGGAAACAACGCAATTTCCCGGAAACTGACTTGTCCGTGCACAGAATTGCCATGAAATTTCTCTTAAAACCTTGAAATGACGGCTCAGAACCAACTAACCGCTAGACGCAAACCACTCCCAACATAAACTATACAATCCAAACGAGTCCTCTGCGCATACGCAATCTACTTGTGGCTTGAAAACCCCTGAAAATAGCACTTCACACAAAATTCTGATTCTTCAACACCATTGGTTCAGGAGATATCACGGCTCCAATCCACGCATGCGCAGACACTTCCAAAGGGATACTATGGAGGAATAGCATCCAGCACCTGAAAACTCCAATCATCTCATTCAACTCCAGCAGTTAAATCACTTCTTCTCTGCTCATGCGTGAAACGAAAATTCTCCGAAAGAGGTTACATGAATTTCGAACGCAATTTCTTCGCCTATTCTCCCAATCTAAAAGTAATTTAAAATTGATCATCCAAATATAGTTATTTATAAATTGGCCCCAGGGCCACTACACAGATATTTCAACTAGAAAACAACGCAATTTCCTCGAAACTGACTTGCTCGTTTGGAGAATCATCTTGAATAATCTTTTAAATCCTCACAATATTGACTCAGCATAAAATCCATGACCGCTGGACGTAAACCCCACCCAACAGAAGCCATAAAACCCAAAGACAGCCACGTCAGCTCTGCGCATGCGCAATCTACTCGTGTCTGAAAGTCCTCTCAAAATCACACACCGCACACAAAACTCTGATTCTTCAAAACCATTGGTTCGGGATAGATCGCACCTTCAATCCACGCATGCGCGGATACTCCCGAGGGGATTATGTTAAATAATAGCATCCTGCACCTCAAATCCCCAATGCTCTCAGGCGAAAACTCCAGCAGTTAATTCACATATCGTCTGCTCATGCGCATAACGAAACATGCCCGTAAGTGGTAATATCAATTTCAAAATTAGCCCCAGGGCCACGGTACGCACGCTTCAACTTGGAAACAACGCTATTTCCCCCAAACTGACTTGTGTCCTTGCACTGACATGACAATTGACATGAATATTCTTTTAATACTTCACAATATCGACACAATATCGGCTCCCAACATAACACATACAACCCAAAAACGGTCACTTCTCTTCTGCGCATGCGCAATCGACTCGCGGCTTAAAGTACTCCCAAAATCACATACCTTACAAAAAACTCCGATTCTCCAACACTTCTCTTCTGCGCATGCGCAATCTACTCGCGGCAGAGTACTCTCGAAATCACACCATACAAAAACCTCCCATTCTCCAACACTAGTTTTGTTTGTTTTGTATATTATTATACTGATCCTCCTTGGTCTTCCCGAAGGATACCCCTCATAAGCTCTCGAAGAGCTTGAGCGAGTAAGGAGAACCAGCTGTGTTCCGTGTAGGCTTTGTTACTGTGTCCTTACGCCACCTCAGGCACAGCACTGTTAATTTTTGACCCAACAGTGAATGGTGGCGATTACCGTGACTAGAAAATTTCTTTCCTAGCCTCGGAATTGAACTTGGGGCTTCCGCTCCCAAGTCAAATGCTCTCCCACTGAGCCAACCGCAGAGAAATAGCTTCCGCCACCACCAAACCCCAATCCACTCTGACGAAAACACAGGCAGTTAAATCACTGATGGTCTGCTCATGCGCATAACGAAACATGCCCGTAAGGAGTAACATCAATTTCAAAATTAGCCCCAGGGCCACGGTACGGACACTTCAACTCGGAAACAACGCTATATCCCCCAAACTGACTTGTCCGTGCTCTGAATTGCCATGAATATTCTTCTAAAACCTCACAATATCGGCTCAACACTCCCAACATAACCCATACAAGCCAAAAACAGTCACTTCTCTTCTACGCTTGCGCAATCTACCGGCGGCTGAAAGTCCTCTCAAAATCACACACCTTACAAAAAACTCCGATTCTCCAACACTAGTTGTTCATGAGATAACGCATCTTTAATCCACGCATGCGCGGACCCTTACCAGGGTATTCTATAGAGGAATAGCATCCGCCACCCCAATTCTCTCTGACAAAAACACCAGCAGTTAAATCACTGATGGTCTGCTCATGCGCATAACGAAAAATGCCCGTAAGAGGTGACATCAATTCCTAAATTAGCCCCAGGGCCACGTTACGGACACTTCAACTAGGAAACAACGCTACATCCCCGAAACTGACTTGACCTTGCACTGAATTGCCATGAATATTCTTTCAAAACCTCACAATATCGGCTCAGCACTCCCAACATAACCCATACTACCCGAAAACTGTTACTTCTCTTCTGTGCATTCGCAATCTACTCGCGGCTGAAAGTCCTCTAAAAATCACACACCTTACAAAAAGCACCGATTCTCCATCACTAGTAGTTCAGGAGATATCGAATCTTTAATCCACGCATGCGCAGACCCCCACCAGGGGATTCTATGGAGGAATAGCATCCGCCTCCCCAAAACCCCAATCCCCTCTGACGAAAACTACAGCAGTTAAATGACTTCGCATCTGCGCATGCGCATAACGAAAAATGCTCGGAAAGGGCAGCATGAACTTCAAAAAAATAGGCTTCGGAATCTCAAGCAAAATATTCCGCAAAATAGTAGTAATTTTTTGAATTTTTTCATGTCAAGTGATCTTCACGAAATTTTGCGAAAGTGTTTGCTTTGGTCTTTTGCATCTGACTACTGAGTTTCAATTCAATCAGATCAGTATTTTTCGGGTTATCGTGGAAACAATTTCAAAATTTTTGAAAATTTTTTTGCCACTTTATGGCCATCCGGTCAGTGCTAAACTTCGCAGGCATATAAAGGTCATGATTCTACAGTTTGATGGCAAATTTCAGATAGATCGAGTTGATCGGTTCCGGAAATATTCATAAAAAACGTTTTTACTGAAAACTGCCTTAACTCCGAAACCGCTTGGAGGATTTCGGCCGTTAACGAACTCGTCCGAGATATTTACGCTACAAAACTACCCTTCAAATTTCAACGCTCTAACTCGTTTCATTCGAGAGTTATCGTGCTAACAGCCGGCCAGACATAATTTAATTTGAACTCGAATTCTTCATCACGGAGTCGAACCGAATCGTTTTAGACCATTTTCGCAAAAAAAAATCGAAAAATACAGACATTGTGACGAAATGATAGCACACTGTTCCTTGCGGAATACGCGCACAAAAATGAGACTGGTTGCATCGGTTTAGTTGCTGCGATTATTTGGTTGTATATGCGCGCATTCGTATTTAAGGAAATGTGTTTCATTTCTGCGACTAAACGATCGCGCGACAAGAAAATCACATGTGCGTGCCTGGATTAACTCCACTTTTCTAGGACGAAAACTCCTAAAGTTATATCACTTTTCATCTGCATATAGGCAGACGATCCTCACGAAATGTTGCATTAAAGTCTTCGTGTTTATACTTTTCAACTAACAACCAAGTTTCAATTTGATCAGATCAGTACCTATTTATTATTAATTACTTCGTTATTGAGAAATCCAAATTTGATATGGCTATAGTTCCGACACCATTTGGCGAATTTGGCACACCGAAGAATTTAACTGAGATATTTATGCCCCAAACCCACACTGCAAATTTCAACTATCTAATTAATTTACTTCGAGAGTTATCGTGCTTATGGAAGGGCAGAATTTGATTCGATCCCGCATTATTCATCAGCGAGTCGAACCTTACTGGGACAAAAATTCCAAAATGACAATTGGGCAAAACAATAGTAGGATGTCCGTGGTGGAATTATTCCGCAAAAACAATTCATGCCAAAATGATCCGAGGATCACTCTAATAACACAAATTCTTTTAATCGCCTTGATTACATAGATAAGTTATTCTTCATATTCATATAGCTTGAACTAATTCGTTTTATGAATGATTAGAACATTCATTCAGGAATATAATAAATCTTCACTTCATATTCTATATTTTCCGGCACTTAGGGCGACATAATGCGACGTTGCCGATATTAATGAAAATTTGGGGCGCTAAACCCGTCAAGACATATAAAAATATCGTGGCGCGCTAACCCACGGTATATATATATATATATATATATATATATATATATATATATATATATATATATATATATATATATATATATATATATATATATATATATATATATATATATATATATATATATATATTCTGGGCTTATCAATATGATATACACATAAATAAGCTACAGCCTAGTGCCGTCTACCCAGTTCCCTTCTCCAAGTCCCTAGATCCTGTGTCAACTCCACATTTCACTGCCTTTGCTCCATTGATTGGCGTACTCCCTCATTCCAAGAGCATCTTGGCCTTCCTCTCTTCCTCCATCCTTTTCGGACCCATTCAAATAACCGCCTAGGCCATCGATGTTTAGGCATTCTCATCAAGTGTCCAAACCACCTTAGTCTTCTAATCTCGGTTCGGTCCATTACTGTTTCCCTGGCATGTAACCGGTCTCTAATGCTATCATTCGTGACATGTTGTAGCCTTGACGTTCTTGCACTTCGTCTCAGATAGTCCATCTCAACGGCATTCAATCTGCGTTTTAGGCCTGCGTTTATGGTCCATATTTCACTGCCATAACAGAGAGTTGATTCTACTATCGCTTTTCCCACACGTTTCTTCGTGTGATTAGAGATTAGTTTATAAATTGTCTAATTTGTATTTGAATTTCATTAACTTCAATTTTGAATAATAGTCCGATTAACGGAAATGCACTTGCAAGTCGCTCGTTACATGAGAAATTTCTTAATTTACCGCCTATAACCCAAAGGACGATAAGTAAAATAGAGAAGGAGTTTCGCAAGTTTGGGCATGCAAGGCGGATTAAAAATGATTGAAGATGTGGAATTAGATGTGTGGTGTGATGCTTGTGAAGAAAATCCACATAAATCGAGTAGAGTTCCTTCACAACATTCAATGTCAGCCATACATCGATTCTAAACATATTAAAACAAAATAAAATGCATCCCTACTAAATGATACCTACCCATTTTTGAACAAATGATGGATATATCGGGTGTCCCAAGGTGAGTGGCCTATTAGATTATTATGGAAACTATTTATGGTAAAGATTTTAAATTTTGTGGATCGATATTTGGTCATGTAAGGTACATTTTTAGAATAATTTCACAATTCCAGTGTTGCCGGATGTACGACAATTTGGCAACAACTTTGTTATTTTAAATGGGACACTCGGTATTTCTATTTTTTTTATGATACTCCATAAAATACTGAATCTATTCATTCTACTTTTTCATACCCATCTTTAACGGTTTCTGAGTTATTAATTATTTTTCGAAGTTTTAGATGTCTCATTTAAAATAACAAAGTTGTTGCCAAATTGTCGTACATCCGGCAACACTGGAATTGTGAAATTATTTTAAAAATGTACCATACATGGCCAAATATTGATCCACAAAATTTAAAATCTTTACCATTAATAGTTTCCATAATAATCTAATAGGCCACTCACCTTGGGACACCCGATATAATAATAATGTTTATTCATCTAGCGAGAAATAAACATGGGTTGCGTTACAGAGATCATAGCAGATAATATAGTATAATCTGTGTGTAACTGTTAATTATAACTTAATTTAATCCTACAATATATAATTTCAAACTTAAATAAATCTTTCCTAACTTGAAAAAAAAACATTCACTTCACTGTGAAGGCACTCCTTGCTCTAAGTCAAAAGTTCAAACCGGGTTTTACGTTGCTCATAATCGGTGTGTATTTTTGTTCTAGTCGGTGAGTATATTTTGTCATAATCGGTGAGTATGTTTTGTCATAATCGGCGAGTACTTTGGCATTATAATTGGATATTCAGGTGTAAATTTTGTTTCATTCATTGAATTTATTAATTAAATCATTTGCTTCTTTTGTCTTCAACTCAACTAGCCATTCTCTGGTTTTCCTCTTAAATTTTTTATAGTTTCTAATTTTTTTCAACTGAGTTGGGATCGCTGCATATACTTTAGAAACAAGGAATTGAGCTGATATCTGTCCTATTCGCTTAAAACATTTTGAGGTATAGTAGGTTCTATCTTTATTTCTTGTTTCGTATTCATTATCTACGTTATTTAATGGTATCTTTCCCTTGAACACACTTACGGCCATTTTTAGAATGAATAATTTCCTGATGTTGAGTATTTTGGATTTTTGGAATAGTGGCTCACTAGGGTATGTTATTCTTTTACTATATATAATTCGTAGTATCCATTTTTGGACTTTATTTAGACTTTCTAAATGACAATCGTAAATTCCGCTCCATCCCACTATCCCGTAACCAATTAGTGTTTCAACAAGAGCATTGTAGATCATTATTAAATATTTTTCTTGCATGCAGATTTTTTTTAAAGCTTTGAATTTATAAATTACTCCTCTCAATTTTCTGGTCAAGTTTTCCACATGTTTATCCCATCTCAAATGACAATCAATTATCACACCAAGGTAATTTGCACTTTTTGCTGCTGGTATACTTGTATTTGTGTCTATATCCATGTTTCCATACTTTGGCAAGCCACTCTCATATGATGCAAAAGGAACATATTATGTTTTATCCACATTCAGCGTAAGTTTATTATACTGCAACCAATTTTTCACTAGCATAAAGTTGTTCTTCGTTTTACTCTTCAGTTCGTCCCAGGAGTTTGCTTGAAAAAGTATCACGGTATCGTCTGCAAAGCCGATAATATTTCCGTTGCAGGGAACCTTAAACAAGTTGTTAATATATATTAGAAATAAAAGTGGCCCCAACACCGTGCCCTGCGGAACCCCGTAAGTAACACATTTCTCTTCGCTTCTCTTTCCATCGACCTCAACAACTTGTTTACGATTCGATAGGTAACTCTTTAATAACTCATGAATCTTACCCGGAATCCGCATCTATCAAGTTTATCCAACAGAATTTCATGTGAGACGGTATCAAATGCTTTAGCGAGATCTACGAAGATGCAAAGGGAAGGAATTTGTTTGTCTACATATTCATAAATATTGGTTGTTAATTTTCTGATTGCATCCTCAGTAGATCTACCGCTCATGAATCCATACTGGTTTTCATGTATTATTTTATTTTTGAGAAGGAATTGCATCATGCGTTTGTATATTAGTTTTTCCACTATTTTCGCAAAGTTGGATATCAATGAGATGGGACTATAATTGACCATTTCAAGCTTATCTCCGTTCTTGTATAAGGGTTTGATAACTCCCAACTTCAATATGTCCGGAATACATCCAGTGACGAAACAATGGTTTATGATATGTGTTAAGGGTTCCGAAATTTCCTTTTATATTTCAATAAGGATCTCGCTCCTAATACCGTCGTGCCCAGGAGCTTTTCTTCTCTTTAACGTTTCCATTATCGTTTCTATTTCAAATCTGTCTGTGGGAGATAAAAAAATGTTTTCCCTTGAATAGGGTCATTTTCCGCAAGGTGCTCAACATTTTCAATATTACTTGCATATACTTGCCCTATCGTACTATAGTGTTGGTTAAATGCATTGGCTATATTATTTTTGTTTTCTGTAATTTCTCCATGGATTCTAATGCATTTTATCGATGTTTCCCTTCTGGATTCACCGCAGACAGTCTTGACCTGGTCCCACACAACTTTGGATTTTTTTGGAGTCTTTAGTTTCAGCAATTTTTTTTATGTACTCTATTTTAGCTATTTTAATTCTTTTCTGTATTTCTTTTTTCAATTTAGAATACTGATTTTTCAATATTTCGTTGTTAGGGTCATCTTTTAGTTTCAAATAGAGTTTATTTTTTTCATTTATCAATTTTATCAAAGAATCTGTGATCCATAACTTCCGTTCAATATCTTTATTTTTTATTGTTTTCTTATGTGTGTTTTTTTCGATATAATTTGTAATGATCTGAATAAATGAATTAGTCATCATATTTGCGTCATTTCCTTGATAAATCTCACACCAATTTTCCCTCTCGAGATCACTCTTCAACTTTTTATAGTTGATATAGCTTTTTATTTTTGGTTTATCTCTTCCTTTTGATTTGTTTACTGAAACATTCAAGGATATCATCGTTGGGAAATGATCTGTTATTAGGTGTTGTATTATGCATGCATTACATTTATCATATATATCATCTTGCGTACATGTTCTTTTTATAAATATGTGGTCTAGGCAGCTCTTACTGCTAGGGCGTGTAGGTTTATTTATGACTGATATATAACCTGTTGAATACATGATATTCTTATAGTCTTCCACAAAATTTTCTTGAGACATAAGGTTAATATTTATATCTCCTATGAGTATATGCTGTTTTGCATTTATTTGTTCTAGATATCTAATGAGATTCGTATTGAACGAATGTACGCATGTTTTTGGAGACCTATATATCGCTGTTAATTTAATATTCTCCTTGCTTGAACACTCAATATCTATATCCATGCATTTAATTTCTCCTAGCTCAATTATTTTATAGTCGAAAGATATACCATGCTTCACATATACCAAGACACCATCGTTTTGATTGTAATCGCCTTCATTGTAGGCCATGCTATATCCAACAATCTCAAACATGTTTTTATTTTGTATCTGGAAAGTCTCAGTGAGGACAATGATATCAAAAGTAGTCTGAACAGACTCCAAAAACAAAACAAATTCGTCATAATTTGCTGAGATACTTCTTACATTCATATGAAATATACTGAGACTTACTATGAAGCTATAATCTTTAACATGCTCTAAGTTAGTTATTATTTTTGTTTCATACGCAAGGCTGTCGTAATCCTTTATGAAACGATTCATGATGAAAACCCACAAAGTTGCAAAATTTTGTCGAAATGAAAATAAACTATTATTTTTTTTTTTCACAATATATATATACGTATTTTTTATTAATTACTTATATGTTGTATCATCTATTTAGAGCAGGTATATTAATATATATTAGGATAAAGACATAGGTATATGGTAAATTATTTTCAATATTAATTATCCTTTTCTGTTGTGGATCTTTGCCTCAGCTTATACTTCTTGTTGGGTGCTTCCGATGGTATCAACAATTTTACGAAACTGGTATTCTCGTTTTTTTTCCGACGGCTCAGGCGCAGAGTTCATCAGTGTAGAACCCTCTAATCCTTTGACACCACCGTCCTCTGAGGATGCAGTATCCGATGTAGTAATTCGTCCTTTAGTCCTTTCTTCGCGTTCTAGGTCCGTCAGGTCATATACTCCTCGACCTATCACCAATTTATTACCTTTGATAAAGGATTTCTCTGTCGAATCCTTTCTAGCTTTTAGCAAAAAGGACCTTAGTTTCTTGTTTTCCTGGCGTTGTTGAGGTGTCAAGTCATGAGCAACTGACACAGCAGTACCCCTCAGATTCTTAGTATGATCGAATATGTATTTTTTTGATTGATAAGAAACGAACTCTACCTTGATAGGACTATCTGGAAGATCCCCCAACTTGTAACAATCATTAATTTCTGATGTCTCAACTCGAGTTTTCAATAATCGGTTTAATTCAGTGCTAATATATTTCGAAGTTAATTTAGAATTCGATTCAATACCAAAAATAACTATATTATTCTTTTTCTGTAGTCTGCTGTCTGTTGTCTTCTCGAGTCTGTTCTTCAACTTTTCATTCTCTTTTTCCAGTACTTCGTTCCTCCTTTTCAATGATTGAATCTCTAACAATAACTTCGTTTCAGTGGCGGATATGTAATCCTTAACTTCCTCCTTACTGCCCCTTATCTCCTCTAAAATCTGTCTCAGTGTAATCTCCTCGACCTGTTGGTTGGTCATTTTAATCATAATTTTGATGTTGTGAACAATTCGTCTATTGTATGGTTTATTTATTTCAAATTATGGTTTATCTATCCCAAGATAACGTAACTAAGTGAAAACTGAGCATGTATAATGAAAGGCTCAAAGGAATAAAACACAAAGGACACACGCTTCACTCCACTGAGACCGACCAGGGAGACTTTATTTTGTAAACATAGACAGGAAGGTCTAGGTTAAGTCAAGGTAAACCCACGAAGGAAAATAAAACAAAGGTGAGGAATGTGTCTACGAGTCACGTGTTGTATAGAATCCCCCAAAATAATCGTTATCTGCACTCCACATATGCTCGCAGATAACGGCATGCAGAATTTGAACTCTTGGTTATCTTACAGCGTAATACGTAAAGAAAAATTCAATAATTGACGATAATCAAAGATATTTCTCAACAATCAAGCACAACCCTCACTCACGGTTTCTCCCAACTGATACAGAACCTTTTTTCACACAAAGAACAACAAAGAACCAACGAATCTCGACCGAAATTGAAGGACACCTACACCGTGACGTCCGTGACGTTGACCCAGTGGTGATATGTTGGATAACAATATAATACAATTAGAAGACGATTTGTTTTCTGATGAGTGCACTTTTTCTCACAACGGCCATGCAATTCTCACTGGATGAGAGAGGAACATGCGCAATTCCCTCAAAAGGTTAATTTTTAGGTAGAAAATGACGTTCGAAACCATATCATATGCCCCTTTTTGCAGGCAATTTGAATGGCGATAAATATTTAGCACTAGTTCAAAATGATGTCATTCCAACTTCAGCAAATTCATATACTGATCAAGGAAATACGGAAAACGATATGGTTCCAACAGGATAGAGCACCACCACATTACCAACGCAATATCTAGCAGTACCTCGATGCAATAACCGGTGTGAAAACAGCAAACCGAGATAGCAAACTTTGACCTTGAAATCCTCGTGCGCGATTCAATGATTGCACGGATATCCATGCAAAAAACTCATTATTTCACCGAACATAGGATCGAATTCAATTTTTTTTATATGTTCAGGGCACAGCAGCCTCTTAGCTCATATATAGCATTTACTGACTCCTCCAAGGGGTAGCTGGGGGACATACTAAGAGCGAAATGAGCATTTTCTCAATAACTAAGCATATCATTGAATTCAAGGTTGGTCGTGTTATCAAGGACCTACAGCACCCAACAACTGAATAAATAAATAAAATAAATGAATTGCATAGACGGCATTAACTCACACCTTGAGGGGGTCGATGGGGGGCATCGAATGTGACAAATTTGCGATTTCTTCATAACTATACATAGAATCGAATCCAAATTTGGTGGTGACGTTAAGGACCTATAGCGCCTAATAACTACATATGCGGCATTTACTTACACCTCGAGGGGGTCGATGAGGGGCATCAAATGTGACAAATTTGCGATTTCTTCATAACTATACATAGGATCGAATTCAAATTTGGTGATGACGTTAAGGACCTATAGCGCCTAATAACTACATATGCGGCATTCACTTACACCTCGAGGGGGTCGACGGGGGGCATCAAATGTGACCAATTTGCGATTTCTTCATAACTATACATACGATCGAATTCAAATTTGGTGGTGACATTAAGGACCTATAGCGCCTAATAACTACATATGCGGCATTTACTTACACCTCGAGGGGGTCGACGGGGGGCATCAAATGTGACAAATTTTCGAATTCTTCATAACTATACATACGATCGAATTCAAATTTGGTGGTGACATTAAGGACCTATAGCGCCTAATAACTACATATGCGGCATTTACTTACATATCGAGGGGGTCGACGGGGGGCATCAAATGTGACAAATTTGCGATTTCTTCATAACTATACATACGATCGAATTCAAATTTGGTGGTGACATTAAGGACCTATAGCGCCTAATAACTACATATGCGGCATTTACTTACACCTCGAGGGGGTCGACGGGGGGCATCAAATGTGACAAATTTGCGAATTCTTCATAACTATACATACGATCGAATTCAAATTTGGTGGTGACATTAAGGACCTATAGCGCCTAATAACTACATATGCGGCATTTACTTACACCTCGAGGGGGTCGATGGGGGGCATCAAATGTGACCAATTTGCGAATTCTTCATAACTATACATACGATCGAATTCAAATTTGGTGGTGACATTAAGGACCTATAGCGCCTAATAACTAAATATGCGGCATTTACTTACACCTCGAGGGGGTCGATTTCTTCATAACTATACATAGGATCGAATTCAAATTTGGTGGTGACGTTAAGGACCTATAGCGCCTAATAACTACATATGCGACATATACTTACACCTCGGGGGGGTCGATGGGGGGCATCAAATGTGACAAATTTGCGATTTCTTCATAACTATACATAGGATCGAATTCAAATTTGGTGGTGACGTTAAGAACCTATAGCGCCTAATAACTACATATGTGACATTTACTTACACCTCGGGGGAGTCGATGGGGGGCATCAAATGTGACAAATTTGCGATTTCTTCATAACTATACATAGGATCGAATTCAAATTTGGTGGTGACGTTAAGGACCTATAGCGCCTGATAACTACATATGCGGCATTTACTTACACCTCGAGGGGGTCGATGGGGGGCATCAAATGTGACAAATTTGCGATTTCTTCATAACTATACATAGGATCGAATTCAAATTTGGTGATGACGTTAAGGACCTATAGCGCCTAATAACTACATATGCGGCATTCACTTACACCTCGAGGGGGTCGACGGGGGGCATCAAATGTGACCAATTTGCGATTTCTTCATAACTATACATACGATCGAATTCAAATTTGGTGGTGACATTAAGGACCTATAGCGCCTAATAACTACATATGCGGCATTTACTTACACCTCGGGGGGGTCGACGGGGGGCATAGAATGTGACAAATTTTCGAATTCTTCATAACTATACATACGATCGAATTCAAATTTGGTGGTGACATTAAGGACCTATAGCGCCTAATAACTACATATGCGGCATTTACTTACATATCGAGGGGGTCGACGGGGGGCATCAAATGTGACAAATTTGCGATTTCTTCATAACTATACATACGATCGAATTCAAATTTGGTGGTGACATTAAGGACCTATAGCGCCTAATAACTACATATTCGGCATTTACTTACACCTCGAGGGGGTCGACGGGGGGCATCAAATGTGACAAATTTGCGAATTCTTCATAACTATACATACGATCGAATTCAAATTTGGTGGTGACATTAAGGACCTATAGCGCCTAATAACTACATATGCAGCATTTACTTACAACTCGAGGGGTCGATGGGGGGCATCAAATGTGACCAATTTGCGAATTCTTCATAACTATACATACGATCGAATTCAAATTTGGTGGTGACATTAAGGACCTATAGCGCCTAATAACTACATATGCGGCATTCACTTACACCTCGAGGGGGTCGATGGGGGGCATCAAATGTGACAAATTTGCGATTTCTTCATAACTATACATAGGATCGAATTCAAATTTGGTGGTGACGTTAAGGACCTATAGCGCCTAATAACTACATATGCGACATTTACTTAGACCTCGGGGGGGTCGATGGGGGGCATCAAATGTGACAAATTTGCGATTTCTTCATAACTATACATAGGATCGAATTCAAATTTGGTGGTGACGTTAAGGACCTATAGCGCCTAATAACTACATATGCGACATTTACTTACACCTCGGGGGAGTCAATGGGGGGCATCAAATGTGACAAATTTGCGATTTCTTCATAACTATACATAGGATCGAATTCAAATTTGGTGGTGAGTTAAGGACCTATAGCGCCTGATAACTACATATGCGACATTTACTTACACCTCGGGGGGGTCGATGGTGGCATCAAATGTGACAAAATTGCGATTTCTTCATAACTATACATAGGATCGAATTCAAATTTGGTGGTGATATTAAGGACCTATAGCGCCTAATAACTACATATGCGACATTTACTTACACCTCGGGGGGGTCGATGGGGGGCATCAAATGTGACAAATTTGCGATTTCTTCATAACTATACATAGGATCGAATTCAAATTTGGTGGTGATATTAAGGACCTATAGCGCCTAATAACTACATATGCGACATTTACTTACACCTCGGAGGGGTCGATGGGGGGCATCAAATGTGACAAATTTGCGATTTCTTCATAACTATAGATAGGATCGAATTCAAATTTGGTGGTGACGTTAAGGACCTATAGCGCCTAATAACTACATATGCGGCATTTACTTACACCACGAGGGGGTCGAGGGGGGGCATCAAATGTGACAAATTTGCGATTCTTTCGTAAATATGCATAGGATCATATTCAAATTTGGTGGTGACGTTAAGGACCTATAGCGCCTAATAACTACATATGCGGCATTCACTTACACCTCGAGGGGGTCGATGGGGGGCATCAAATGTGACAAATAAGCGATTTCTTCATAACGATAAATAGGATCGAATTCAAATTTGGTGATGACGTTAAGGACCTATAGCGCCTAATAACTGCATATGCGGCATTCACTTACACCTCGAGGGGGTCGATGGGGGCATCAAATGTAATAAATTTGTCACATTTGATGCCCCCCATCGACCCCCTCGAGGTGTAAGTAAATGCCGCATATGTAGTTATTAGGCTCTATAGGTCCTTAATGTCAGCACCAAATTTGAATTCGATCCTATGTATAGTTATGAAGAAATCGCAAATTTGTCACATTTGATGCCCCCCATCGACCCCCCCGAGGTGTAAGTAAATGTCGCATATGTAGTTATTAGGCGCTATAGGTCCTTAATGTCACCACCAAATTTGAATTCGATCGTATGTATAGTTATGAAGAAATCGCAAATTTGTCACATTTGATGCCCCCCATCGACCCCCCCGAGGTGTAAGTAAATGTCGCATATGTAGTTATTAGGCGCTATAGGTCCTTAATATCACCACCAAATTTGAATTCGATCCTATGTATAGTTATGAAGAAATCGCAAATTTGTCACATTTGATGCCCCCCATCGACCCCCATGAGGTGTGAGTAAATGTCGCATATGTAGTTATCAGGCGCTATAGGTTCTTAACGTCACCACCAAATTTGAATTCGATCCTATGTATAGTTATGAAGAAATAGCAAATTTGTCACATTTGATGCCCCCCATCGACCCCCCCGAGGTGTAAGTAAATGTCGCATATGTAGTTATCAGGCGCTATAGGTCCTTAACGTCACCACCAAATTTGAATTAGATCCTATGTATAGTTATGAAGAAATCGCAAATCGCAAATTTGTCACATTTGATGCCCCCCATCGACCCCCTCGAGGTGTAAATAAATGCCGCATATGTAGTTATTAGGCGCTATAGGTCCTTAATGTCACCACCAAATTTGAATTCGATCGTATGTATAGTTATGAAGAAATCGCAAATTTGTCACATTTGATGCCCCCCATCGACCCCCTCGAGGTGTAAGTAAATGCCGCATATGTAGTTATTAGGCGCTATAGGTCCTTAATATCACCACCAAATTTGAATTCGATCCTATCTATAGTTATGAAGAAATCGCAAATTTGTCACATTTGATGCCCCCCATCGACCCCCCCGAGGTGTAAGTAAATGTCGCATATGTAGTTATCAGGCGCTATAGGTCCTTAACGTCACCACCAAATTTGAATTCGATCCTATGTATAGTTATGAAGAAATCGCAAATTTGTCACATTTGATGCCCCCCATCGACCCCCTCGAGGTGTAAGTAAATGCCGCATATGTAGTTATTAGGCACTATAGGTCCTTAATATCACCACCAAATTTGAATTCGATCCTATCTATAGTTATGAAGAAATCGCAAATTTGTCAAATTTGATGCCCCCCATCGACCCCCCCGAGGTGTAAGTAAATGTCGCATATGTAGTTATCAGGCGCTATAGGTCCTTAACGTCACCACCAAATTTGAATTCGATCCTATGTATAGTTATGAAGAAATCGATAATTTGTCACATTTGATGCCCCCCATCGACCCCCCCGAGGTGTGAGTAAATGTCGCATATGTAGTTATTAGGCGCTATAGGTCCTTAATATCACCACCAAATTTGAATTCGATCCTATGTATAGTTATGAAGAAATCGCAAATAAGTCACATTTGATGCCCCCCATCGACCCCCCCGAGGTGTAAGTAAATGTCGCATATCTAGTTATTAGGCGCTATAGGTCCTTAATATCACCACCAAATTTGAATTCGATCCTATGTATAGTTATGGAGAAATCGCAAATTTGTCACATTTGATTCCCTCCATCGACCCCCCCGAGGTGTAAGTAAATGTCGCATATGTAGTTATCAGGCGCTATAGGTCCTTAACGTCACCACCAAATTTGAATTCGATCCTATGTATAGTTATGAAGAAATCTCAAATTTGTCACATTTGATGCCCCCCATCGACCCCCTCGAGGTGTAAGTAAATGCCGCATATGTAGTTATTAGGCGCTATAGGTCCTTAATATCACCACCAAATTTGAATTCGATCCTATGTATAGTTATGAAGAAATCGCAAATTTGTCACATTTGATGCCCCCCATCGACCCCCCCGAGGTGTAAGTAAATGTCGCATATGTAGTTATCAGGTGCTATAGGTCCTTAACGTCACCACCAAATTTGAATTCGATCCTATGTATAGTTATGAAGAAATCGCAAATTTGTCACATTTGATGCCCCCCATCGACCCCCTCGAGGTGTAAGTAAATGCCGCATATGTAGTTATTAGGCGCTATAGGTCCTTAATATCACCACCAAATTTGAATTCGATCCTATGTATAGTTATGAAGAAATCGCAAATTTGTCACATTTGATGCCCCCCATCGACCCCCCCGAGGTATAAGTAAATGTCGCATAAGTAGTTATCAGGCGCTATAGGTCCTTAACGTCACCACCAAATTTGAATTCGATCCTATGTATAGTTATGAAGAAATCGCAAATTTGTCACATTTGATGCCCCCCATCGACCCCCCCGAGGTGTAAGTAAATGTCGCATATTATTAGTTATTAGGCGCTATAGGTCCTTAATATCACCACCAAATTAGAATTCGATCATATGTATAGTTATGAAGAAATCGCAAATTTGTCACATTTGATGCCCCCCATCAACCCCCCCGAGGTGTAAGTAAATGTCGCATATGTAGTTATTAGGCGCTATAGGTCCGTAATATCACCACCAAATTTGAATTCGATCCTATGTATAGTTATGAAGAAATCGAAAATTTGTCACATTTGATGCCCCCCATCGACCCCCCCGAGGTGTAAGTAAATGTCGCATATGTAGTTATCAGGCGCTATAGGTCCTTAACGTCACCACCAAATTTGAATTCGATCCTATGTATAGTTATGAAGAAATCGCAAATTTGTCACATTTGATGCCCCCCATCGACCCCCCCGAGGTGTAAGTAAATGTCGCATATGTAGTTATTAGGCGCTATAGGTCCTTAATATCACCACCAAATTTGAATTCGATCCTATGTATAGTTATGAAGAAATCGCAAATTTGCCTCATTTGATGCCCCCCTTCGACCCCCCCGAGGTGTAAGTAAATGTCGCATATGTAGTTATCAGGCGCTATAGGTCCTTAACGTCACCACCAAATTTGAATTCGATCCTATGTATAGTTATGAAGAAATCGCAAATTTGTCACATTTGATGCCCCCCATCGACCCCCCCGAGGTGTAAGTAAATGTCGCATATGTAGTTATTAGGCGCTATAGGTCCTTATTATCACCACCAAATTTGAATTCGATCCTATGTATAGTTATGAAGAAATCGCAAATTGGTCACATTTGATGCCCCCCATCGACCCCCTCGAGGTGTAAGTAAATGCGGCATATGTAGTTATTAGGCGCTATAGGTCCTTAATGTCACCACCAAATTTGAATTCGATCCTATGTATAGTTATGGGTAAATCGCAAATTTGTCACATTCGATGCCCCCCATCGACCCCCTCGAGGTGTGAGTTAATGCCGTCTATGCAATTCATTTATTTTATTTATTTATTCAGTTGTTGGGTGCTGTAGGTCCTTGATAACACGACCAACCTTGAATTCAATTATATGCTTAGTTATTGAGAAAATGCTCATTTCGCTCTTAGTTTGTCCCCCAGCTACCCCTTGGAGGAGTCAGTAAATGCCATATATGAGCTAAGAGGTTGCTGTGCCCTGAATATATAAAAAAAAAATTGAATTCGATCCTATGTTCGGTGAAATAATTATTTTTTTGCATGGATATCCGTGCAATCATTGAATCGCGCACGAGCATTTCAAGGTCAAAGTTTGCTATCTCGGTTTGCTGTTTTCACACCGGTGATGCAATATTAACACATCGGTGGATAGGAAGGCGAGTAACGATCGAATGGCCAGCGCGATCCCCTGATCCTAAACCCATTAGATTAGCAAGATTCGCATTGTGTACAAAACTAAGCCCCTTGATTCGGATTGACCTGAAAGATCGAAAAACGCTTGCGATTAGGTCGATCGCCCCTGAGATGTTGAATAATGTTGGATGAAATTTTTATATGGAGTCAGGATCTTGCCAAGGCGTTCGCAGTAAACACTTCGAACATTAACTTCATTAACATTCAAATTTTTCTGTTACATTTTGTATTACATTTTAGTATTTGGTAGTGTACCAAATTGCGCTAATCACTTGAACTTATTTTTTTTATTTCATTTTCCCAATAAACCTGAAAGTGATAACATTTCTGAGCAAAGAATGACAAGACCTTTCAAACGATGTATCACAAGCCCATACTTCCTGTTTTAAAAATTGGGGGTTGTACCTGTCTTTCGAAGGGGGTTGAAGGTAGGGTTCACATTTGTACGAGGAAGAATGACCATTCAAAATTTAAATTTGATGTGTAAGTTATGACGTCCTTAGTCACAGTAGTTCCTAGGAGGTTCTAAGGGATCTCCTTGAGGAAGACCTAGGAGGGTCAGTATAATCATAATCATGTCTATAACATGAGTGCCAAATGACCCCACGTCTATGCTTTTTCAGCCTTTTCCTGCAGAATGACCCCACGTCAATGCTCTTTTAGCCCTTTTTATTTATTTTATTTATTTTTACCGTAGGTCAAAATTAAAAAAATTGCATTTATGGGACCCCCGTTAGGAAAGCAATTGCTCACGCCTATTCTTCGATTCCGAACGTAATTTAATACCTTCCAAATATAGTCATTTATGAATTGGCCCCATTGCCAACATTTCAACTCGGAAACAACGGTATATCCTCGAAACGAACTTGCCCGTGCAAAGAATTGCCATGAAATTCCTCTTAAAACCTCACAATATCGGTTCAGCCCAAAATCCATGACCGCTAGACGTAAACCACTACCAACATAAGCCGGAACCCTAAAATAGCCTTGTCTCGTCTGCACATGCAATCTATTCGTGGCTTAGAGTCCCCTCAAAATCTCACACCACCCACAAAACCCTAATTCTTCAACGCCAGTGGTTCAGGAGATATTGCAGCTTCAATCCACGCATGCGCAGACTTTTCTAAAGGGACTCTATGGCGGAATAGCATCCTGCACCTTGAAAGCCCAATCCGAAATTACGAAAACCCTAACAGTTAAATCACTTCTTGTCTGCTCATGCGCGAAACGAAAAATGAGTAATATGAATTTCGAATTGGGAACGAAATTTCTTCGCTTGTTCCTCAACTCCGAATGTAATTTGATATAGATCTTCCATTTATAGTTATTTACTAATTGGTTCTAGGGTCACAGTACAGACATTTCAAATCGGAAAAAAGGGTTTTGTTCTGGGAAACTGACTTGTCCGTTCACAGAGTTGCCTTGAATTTTCTTTTAAAACCTCACAATATCCGCTCAGCACCAAATCCATGAGCGCTAGAAGTAATCCGCACCCAACAATCCATCAATCCACGCATGCGCGGACATTCCCAAGGGAATTCTATCGAGGATTTGCATCCTGCACTTCAAATCCCCAATCCTCTCAGACGAAAACTCGAGCAGTTAAATCACTTCTCCTCTGCTCATGCACATAACGAAAAATGCCCAAAAGGGGTGACATGAATTTCAAAGCTGACCTCAAGGCCACGGTACGGACCCTCCAACTCGGAAACAACGCTATTTCCTCCCAACTGGCTCGTCCGAGCACAGAACTGCATCAATTTTCATTCAAAACCTCAAAATATCGGCTCTGCACCAGACCCATGACCGATAGTCCTAAACCACTTCCAAAATAACACATAGAATCCAAAAACAGTAACTTCTCCTTTACGCATGCGCAATCCACTCGTGGCTGAAATTCACATACCTCACAAAAAATTTCGATTCTCCAACATTTGTAGTTCAGGGGATATCGCATCTTGAATCCACGCATGCGCAGACCCTCTCCAGGGGATTCTATGCAGAAATAGCATCCTCTACCCCAAAACCCCAATCCTCTCAGACGAAAACTCCAGCGGTTAAATCACTTCTCATCTGCGCATGCAGATAACGAAAAATACTAGGAAGGGGCAGCATGAACTTAAAAAAATTGGTTCAAGCCCTGTGGACGGGAGCTTTTTGGCGCTCTTGTACAAACAGACAAATTATATCTCTGAGACTCTGAAAGTATTGGTTTCTCAGAGTCGGCAATTATATCAATGGATTCTTATGATAGAGCTGTATCTTGAAAGAATTTAAATAAAAAAAAATTCGTTCAAAGAAAAATGCTTCAAAAATGATCACTTAAAGAAAAAGAGCAATCTGTAATGCTTTAATGCTTCAAAAATTGTCATTAAATTTATTCATCAACATTAAATGAGCAATCTGCAATGAATCCACGTTGTGGAATGGGTTGTTGCAACTCACACTCAGTGCATAGTTTTCACAACTCGAATAACCTAAGGAAAATGTCTAGAGCGAGGCTGGAGGCAATCATAGCAGATTGTCCATTTATTCCTGATATTTGAGTAGGTAGATGCTGACGAACAAATTATTTTAATAGTTCAAAAAATATATTAATAAAATACTATCCTCTTTCCATAATTTAAAATTTAATAGTTCATATCACTTACACATTCTTTTCTGTATTATGGACCTCAACTCAAGAAAAAATGTTTGATACACAAATGTAGATCCATATTTCAGCATAATTTTGCTGGCAACATTATGAAAATACTGTATATAGGAACATGTCTCACAACTTATGGAAGTAAAACGTAATATTAACCTCAGTGGTCAACGAACAGTAATGTAATGATGATTCCATTATGTTCTTCTTTCCTATTGCCTTCATAAACTACATCATTAAGATGATCCAATTCTAAATCTTCTAAAATATCATCTCCAATAACATGAATTATTCAATATGTAATCCGTCAATATTATTTTCGGTTTCAAAAGAGTCTTGTATATACTAACAAATTCAAGAATCGGATACTTGTTTTCCAACAGAAAATATTTTCAAACTACTAATTGACAAGTCTCTAATAGCTAGATAAGATGAAATTTATGAACAGTGAACACAGACAGATTCTGTGTTCACATTCTGTGAATACATTTAACTACGATGTATTATTGAAACTTTGAAAAATCATATCTCCGAAAGTACACTGATCAACAATTGCTAGGGATCACTTATGAACTTCTCTTCATTTGTATTTTTTTCAAGTTATCTCGTGAATATCTGTACATTATATGTTCTCTAAGGAAAAATTAAGATGTTTTGAGTTGATTATATCAAATTTTTCCTCACTTCATCGGCTCTTGTTCACAAAATCGATTATTATCTGTAGGCTGTTACATGTGGAGTGAAAAGCAATGTGGTATTTGTTATTAAATCTGTTTTTTTCTCTCGCTCAAACACATAAGGTGACAATAATTGAAGAAATGAGAACAATATTAGCTTATCAGTCATGCCGAGAAGACGTTTGGCTCCTGTGCAACTGGACCAAATCATACGGTGGATACAGGAAGGTTTGTCCCAGCGTGAAGTGTCCCGGCGGTTGAATGTTTCGCAAAGTGTCGTGAGTCGGGCTTGGAATAGGTTCATCCAAAACGACTCAGTAGCTTATGTTCATGGGGGAGGTCGGCAGCGCAGTACAACAGCTGCCCAAGGTCGCCTTTTGGTCCTCAATGCTAGGAGAAATCCCACTTACCCGGCGTCGCGGCTCAATAGATCACTGAGAGTTGCAACAGGAGTTCTAATTTCGAACCAGACTGTAAGACGACGACTACATGTTCGTGGTTTGAGAGCACGTAGGAGGGTACAACATCCCCGTTTGAATAGGGAACACCGGGTTCATCGACGGCAATGGGCTGAGGAGCACCGCAATTGGACAGTGGAAGATTGGAGCCGATGTTTATTTACGGATGAGTCTAGATTTCGTTTGGTCAACTCCGATGGACGTATTCTTGCTTGGAGGGAAAGAGGTCGAAGGTATGCAGAACAGTTTATGGTACCCACAACAGCTTTTGGCGGAGGTTCTATATGTGTATGGGGAGGCATTTGTTTGAACCAACGCACAGAGTTGGTTGTTCGGCAGAACACCACAATGACCAGCCAGAGATATCACGATATGATTATTGAACCCATAATTGTTCCGTTTGCGGCTGCCTTGGGCGAGAATTTCATTTTAATTGACGATAATGCCCGTCCACACCGTAGTCGTCTGGTTAATGAAGCGCAAGAAACTCATGCTATTGATAGGATGGACTGGCCAGCTCGCTCTCCAGACATGAATTGCATCGAACATGTCTGGTCTGAGATGTCTAGACAATTGTCAACCTTAGAACAACCGATCAATAACCTGGAGGACCTTTCTAACGCTTTACGGGATATTTGGACGAATTTGCCCCAAAATTTTATAAATCGTTTGATTGAAAGTATGCCTCGTAGGGTAGAATGCTTGAGACGAGCTCGTGGGGGGCCAACTAGGTACTAGCTTAACCGAAACTTCAGCCTTCTTGTGGTGTCATCATAAAATTTTTATGTTATTCAAACACAGAATTTTGAGTGTTCCTAATAAAGTCTTTTTTTCTCTCCAACTTTCCATTTTTTCATTCTTTTCTCAAGTGAAACATATTATCAACTGAAAATACTCTGATATCTGACTAAATTTATAATCTTGGAGCGAATAATTCAGAAATAAATTAAGAAAAAGTAAGTGATCCCTATCAATTGTTGAGCAGTGTATTAGCATGTTAGAGTTGAAAATGGTAACAATGGATTCTCATGATTTAATGCTAAATTTCAGACAGATCGAGTAATCGGTTTCGGTATATTCATAAAAAATCGTTTTTATTAAAAATGGCTATAGCTCTGAAACCGCTTGGTGGATATTGCCCGTTAACGAACTCGTCCGAGATATTTACGCTCCGATCATACCCTGCAAATTTCAATCCTCTAACTCTTTTATTTCGAGAGTTATCGTGTTAACGGAGGGCCGGCCCGGCCGGCTGGCCGGATCGGCCGGATTGAATCGATTTCGTCCACGGGTTTTTGATCAGTGAGTCGAACCAAATCGATTAAGACCATTTTCAGCCAAAAATTCGAAAATTACAGACATTTGGGCAAACTGATAAGCACTCTGTTCCGAGGAACAAGAGCGCCAAAGAATAGGTTACGGAATTCCAAACAAAATATTCCGCAAATAAGTAGTAATTTTTTCATGTAATGTGATCCTCACGAAATTTTGCAAAAGTGTTTGCTTTGGTCTTTTGCATCTAACTACTGCGTTTCAATTACATCAGATCAGCATTTTTCGAAATTTTTGAAATTCTTTTTTGCCACTTTAGGGCATTCCAACATATGCAAAAGTTTGTATGCATATAAAGGTCATGATTCTATAATTTGAAGCTAAATTCCAGATAGCGAGTGATCGCTTCGGGAAATATTCATAAAAAATCTTTTAAGTAAAAAGGGCCATAACTCCGAAACCGCTTGGTGGATTTCGACCGTTAACGAAATCGTCCGAGAAATTTACGCTTCAAACCTACCCTGCAAATTTCAATCCTCTAACTCCTTCCGTTCGAGAGTTTTCGTGCTAAAGGCCGGCCAGACCGGACGGACAATTGAATTTGTCCTCGGATTATTCATCAGTGAGTCGAACTGAATAGTTTGAGACCATTTTCGCAAAATAAATCGAAAAATACAGACATTGTGGCAAAATGATAGCACGCTGTTCCTTGAGTAACACGCGTGCCAAAGTACAAATCCGATCAAATTAAAACTTGATAAATTGTTGTGGAATATTGACATAAAGGCGTAAGTGATATTTTGTGAGGATCGTATCACTAAAAAATTTTAAAAAAAATATGAAAAAATATTATGTATCTCACGATAACTTGAGAACGGAAAAAGGTAGCAACTCGCAATTTTCATAGTAGGTTGCTCAACCGAATGCGATAACTGAGTTCGTTAATAGGCATACCGCCGTATTCACAAAACATTTACGGTGGGTTTCACGAAGCTTTGACAGCTCTTAATTGCCGAATTAGTGCGATTCTATGTCGATTTTCAGTTCATTTTTGATACAACCATCGAATTAAATCCAGAATTAAGCTAATCGAAGCTTCGTGAAACCCAATGTCAAGTCCTAACTGCGTTCCTCAGTTAAGGATAAATATGAATCTTAACCTCAGTTAACGTAATTAACGGTAGTGAAACAGACCCGTTTCACTTTAATTTTCACGTTAACTGAGGTTGCGATTCCAATGTATCCTTAACTGAGAACCTCAGTTAGGACTTAATGGAGATTGAATGCTTTGTTAATACGGCGGATAATCGACCAAATGGTGTGTTATACACATCTGAATTTTTGTTATTTCCTCTATAACTCAAAATATACATATACGATCCAATTAAACCTCGGTAATTACTTGTAGAATGCCGACACGCACATTTTTTGCGAATTTCGTAAATATCCTATCCCGAAATTACTTGAGAAGTGAGTTTTTTCATATAACATTAGATTTCAATTAAGATAGAATACATATTATGTCAGAATTAAAAATTATGTGAACAAACACGATTCTCATTATTCATGTCTGTCATTAAAACTGAATGAATTATTATCTTATAAAAGCTGAGAAAACGGTCTATAGCGAAGTTAAATACGAATAAGAGTGTCCAATAGAGGTAAATAAAATAAAAAATTGTCGGAATTAAAAAGTACCTATGTGATAATAATGAAATACCGTTGTCAATAAATCAACAAGTCCAGAGCGTTCCTGCCAATAGGGTCCTTCATATCATATCGAGCGAATGGTGGCATATGATTTCACGCTTCAAATATTCACTGGTGGGGAAAAGCTGATTTCCGTGTTTTGTCTCATAGGTGGCGTAGGCGATTAGGTATGATCGACCAAGCCGGCTCTGATAGGCTTAACCCGGGTCAGTTTAGTTGAATTTGTTGAGAAGCTACAGAGTACTGATGAAGGCCAAGAAGCCAGAAACGCGTCTGCTCTTGCTTTCTCGGCAAATCAATGAAACCCCTGGGGTCTATTTGACTTGTGAAATATATGCATAAGTATATTAATAACACGAAGCCATTATGAAGGACCCTATTGGAAGGAACGCTCTGGACTTGTTGATTTAAAAAGTATGTGAACAAAGACGATTCTCATTATTCATGTCTCTCATTAAAACTAAATGTATTCATATCTTATAAAAGCTGAGAAAACGGTCTATAGCGTAGGTAATTCTTTTGTTTTCATACAAATTTCTGTCATGTTTTTGAATTGATTACTCAATTTGAGAGCCCTGAGGATGGTCTAAATATAGATTGAAACGGTCGGCATTTTATTAATTTAGTTTTCTGCAAACAAGGACTGAAACTCATAACGTCGTTAATTTCTATAATAATTATTACTACTTACTATGGCTATTTTCAGGTTGGGGTTCTATAGATTTCTGGGGACCAAAATCTGATGTACTTCAGGAGATCACTTTTGAGGTAATAAGTAACGAATTGTGTCGCAGGATATGGCAAACTACTATAACCGACAGGAATGTATGTACGTATGGTCTCAACAAGGACACTTGCCGTAGCGATTCTGGAGGTCCCATAGTTTGGATGGTGAGCACTATAAGAAGACTCCAGTTGATTGGCGTGGTATCCTATGGTCTTCGTTGCAACGAAGAGACGCCTTCTGTAAACACAAGAGTTACTTCTTTTCTTCCGTGGATAGTCAGCAAAACTGCAGGTGAAATAAAATTAAGAAACTTGGTTCAAGCCCTGTGGACAGGAGCTTTTGCGCTCTTGTTCAAATTTTGACACATCATATCTCCGAAAGTATTGGTTTCTCAGAGTTGGGAATGATATCAAGGTATTCTAATGATAGAACTTCATCATAAAGAAGATTCAGTTCAAATAATAGTTTATTTATCAAGATTAAATGAGCAATCTGAGAATGAGAACTGCACCAGGGAAGAAATCAAATTAAAATAGCTGAAATGAATTTGGCTCTCTCTTATAGAACAAGATGACATGTACGAGTATCAACACAGATCATATAATTATTCATAGAAAGAATAATTATAGCATTCTTTGAAAACATATTATTCATTATTGATATTTCGAAAAATCATATCTCCGAAAGTATTAGCTTGTTAGAGTTGAAAATGATATCAATGGATTTTTATGGTGAAACTGCATCTTAAAAAACAAATTATTTGAAATTTGTAAGTTGAAACAAATATTTTTTTTCGTTACTCCGAAACCATCTGACCTATTTTGCCCAATAACGAACTCAACCGATATATTTATCTCTGTATGTCTGTAATTTTCGAATTTCGAGCTGAAAATTGGCTAATAGACTAATTCGGACTCCCTGATCACGAATCCGGTGTCAGATTTTTGGGTGCCGTCCGGCCGGCCGGCCGGCAGGCCGGCCGGTTTTCCGGCCGTAGGCACGATAACAGGAGCACCGAAGGTCCTATCGACTTCAAACTTTCAGGGTAGGTTTCTGATCAAAATGCGACGGTTAAGTTCGTTAACGGGCAAAATCGGCCGGACGGTTTAGGGGTTATAGACATTTAAAATTTTGAGGTTATTTCCCTGATATTTCAGGAACTAAAGAAGATGTTGAATCGAAACTTGGTAGTCAGTTCGAGGATATAAACGCGCAACTTTTGGCAAAATTCTGTTATGATCGAAATGTTGGTAATTTTTAAAAAAATATTTCTTTTAATTTTTTCGTGAACTATTCATCAGATTGCAACAAAAACTTGTACTAACGTCAATTGTAGTATTTTGCAACATTGTGCAAAATTTTGGCTCTATACGATTTCAATTTCTGGAGATATAAGACAAAATGTGTCAAATTTCCTGGGTCTCTCTCAGTATTTTCATCGATTATTATATAATAATCAATAATATTAAGGTATTCAACATGATACTGCTTTTTTTCTTTACTGGTCAGTACGGGCCACAAGGAAGATGAACATGCGCCCAATAGCTCCTGTCCACAGGGCTTGAACCAATTTTTTGATAGTTATTTTGTGAAATTCAAGAATTGTCACATTGACAGTATTTAAATATCATAGCTAACATAGTTTTACTTCGCATAGAAATTTCCAAGTTCCAACTCCTTTTTCAATAAATTTTGCCAAATATGGTCAATACCAATTGAGCAATTTGCAAAATTGCATTCTCTGTCCAATAAAATACAAGTTGACTCCTTAAGTTTCCTTTTCATAAAATCAGGTTCTGTCATTAGAATCTTTGTATTACTCCAATCCATCATGTGATCTCCTTGGATTGTACATACATGTTCTGCTATTTTTGATTTCTGTATGTTTCTATTTCTCAAGTTATTCTTATGCTCTGACTTTCTTACTTCTAGTGGTCTTGATGTTTCTCCTGTGTATGATTTACCACAAATACAAGGGATATTATATACACAGTTTTTTGATTTTTGTTTTTTCATTCTGTGTTTTGAAGACGGATCTTATATTGAACTTAGAACTGATTCTTCTAATTTTTTCAGAAAGGCCACGAACATAAGGGATCACATTCAACAGATTGGGTTGCTGTTCTTGTTGATTATTCTGTTGTACTTGTTGATTATTTTGTTGTTCTTGATTATTTGTTCTTCTATCTAAATTCATGATACATGTATTTATGAATTGCCTCGGATATTCATTTTCTTCAAGAAATTTTTTGATGAAATCAATTTCATTATTTCAAATTTCAAAAGTAGAACAAATTAGGTTCGCTCTATCATAAAGTGTTTTAATAACACCTCTTTTTACACTAAGCTAATGGTTTCATTAGAAATTTAAATATCTATTTGTATGTGTCTGCTTCCTGAAGACACTCGTTTCGAAATGGTTTGGATACTTAATTATCGAAACATCCAGAAAAGATAGCTGATTATTTTATTAAGTATCCAAACCATTTCGAAACGAGTGTCTTCAGGAAGCAGACACTTTATGTTAGAGCGAACCTAATTTGTTCTACTCTTGAAATTCGAAATAAAGAAATTGATTTCATCAAAAAATTTCTTGAAGAAAATGGATATCCGAGGCAATTCACAAATACATGTATCATGAATTTAGATAGAAGAACAAATAATCAAGAACAACAAAATAATCAACAAGTACAACAGAATAATCAACAAGAACAGCAACCCAATCTGTTGAATGTGATCCCTCATGTACGTGGCCTTTCTAAAAAAATTAGAAGAATCGGTTCTAAGTTCAATATAAGAACCGTCTTCGAAACACAGAATGATCTTAGGTCTTTATTAACGAAAACAAAACCCATAAATGAAAAACAAAAATCAAAAAACTGTGTATATAATATTCCTTGTATTTGTGGTAAATCATACACAGGAGAATCATCAAGACCACTAGAAGTAAGAAAGTCAGAGCATAAGAATAACTTGAGAAATAGAGACATACAGAAATCAAAAATAGCAGAACATGTTTTTACAATCCAAGGAGATCACATGATGGATTGGAGTAATACAAAGATTCTAATGACAGAACCTGAATTTATGAAAAGGAAACTTAAGGAGTCAACTTGTATTTTATTGAACAGAGAATGATATTTTGCAAATTGCTCAATTGGTATTGAATTTGGCAAAATTTATTGAAAAAGGAGTTGGAACTTGGAAATTTCTATGCGAAGTAAAACTATGTTAGCTATGATTTTTAAATACTGTCAATTTGACAATTCTTGAATTTCACAAAATAACTATCAACAAAATAATTCTAACGATTTTCATTAAGCGTCTGACGAAGGAGTCTGATATAGGCTCCGAAACGTTACGATATAGTTGTTTCTTCGTTGATGTTGTTTCGTTGTTGTTTGTTAGGCAACATTGTTCAATTGATTGCTTCTGACAAATATCCTGTGTTTCTTACGCAGAAGCAAATCACAAAATAATTAATTTTTATTTTATATATATTTTTCAGAGTTTGGGAGAGAAAACCCAGAAAAAAAAACCTTACAATACTTTACGGTAACCCGATCAATACAAAATTCCGCATGCGTATAAAGGTCATCATTCTACAATTTGGTGCTAAATTTCAGATAAATCGAGTAATCGGTTTCGGAAAGATTCATAAAAAATGTTTTTACTAAAAACGGCCATAGTTCCGAAATCGCTTGGTGGGTTTCGCCCGTTAACGAACTCGTCCGAGATATTTACGAAACCAAACCTACTCTGCAAATTTAAATCCTCTAACTTCTTTCGTTCGAGAGTTATCGTGTTGACGGACGGACGGCCGGACAGAATCGATTTCGACCACGGATTCTTGATCAGTGAGTCGAACCAAATCGTTTGAGACCATTTTCAGCCAAAAATTCGTAAATTGCAGACATTTGTGCAAATTGATAAGCACTCTGTTCCGAGGAACAAGAGCGCCAAAAATGGAGTAATTGGATTATCTTACAATGTTCAAAAGACCAAATCAATAATTGAGTTAATTTATTTCAAGGTTTGTAAATTTACGGCCAATATCAAGTGACTTTTGAACATTGAGCAGGATATTTTTGGGGTGCTCGTTCTCCTGAACAGAGTGCCAATCAATTTGCACGAGTGTCTGTAATTTTCGAATTTTTGGCTGACACTGGTCACAAAAGATTATATTAGTTTGGACTCACTGATGAAGATTTCGAGGTCAAACTTAATTCTGTCCGTTCGTCCAGCCAGCCGTCAGCACGATTGCTCTGGAACTCAATGAGTTAGATAATTGAAATTTGTTGGGTAGGTTCAGAATCCAAATGCGCCGGTTAATTTCGTAAAGGACAAACCGCCAAGTCGGTTCGGAGTTTTAGCCATCTGAAGTTATGTTTACCCAATAACTCGAAAATATTAATCTGAAAAATCAGAACTTGGTAGTTAGTGGAAAAAATGTGGGAAAGCTCTATGGACGGGGGCTTTGGCGCTCTTCTCAAACTACTACCGAGTAATTGTTCTAACTTTGACAAAACATATCTCCGGAAGTATTGATTTCTCAGAGTTGGGAATGATATCAATGGATCCATATGATAGAACTGCATCACAAAAGAATAAATTCAAAATGTAGGTCTATGACTCACCTTATATGTTGGATTTAGATTCATCAGCAGATTATAATTAGAGCATTCTATGAAATCATAAAATTACGATTAATTATTGAAATTTGGAAAAATAATCTGCGAAAGTATTTCTTTGTTAAAGTTGAGAATGATATCTATGGATTGTTACGGTGAAACTACATCTCAAAAAAATATAAAAAAGCACTGACTTGAAGTCAGTACTCTTTGGCGTGCGTGTTCACGTTCTGGCTGATTTGAATTGAATGATGGGTGTTTCATGCTCAGTGGATAGAGCGAGCCAGAGATCTACACAGAGGGTAGTGAACATCATTCACTGTCAGGTCAAAAATTAACAGTGCTGTGTCAAAGATGGCGTAGGGATAGAGTAACAAAGTCGACAAAAAACATAACTAACTCTCCTTAGTCGCACAAGCTCCTAGGAGGTTCTAAGAACTGTCCTTAGGGATGACCTAGGAGGGTCAGTATAATCATAATCATTTCTATAGAACGGGTGCCAAAGCAGATTTACCCCGCGTCAATGCTTTTTTAGCCTTTTTCTTTCATAGTGAAGTCATTCGGCTTTGCGCGCGTGCTAAAGACATGATTATAATTATACTGACCCTCCTAAGTCTTTCCCAAGGAGACCTCTTAGGACATCCTAGGAGCTTGTGCTACTAAGAAGAGTCAGTTGGGTTCATTGTCGATGTTGGTTACCCTATCCTTATGCCAGCCTTGAAGCAGCACTGTTAATTTTTGACCCGACAACGAATGATTTCCACAAGCCTCTGAGTAAATCTCCGGCTCGCTCTATCCACCGAGCTTGAAACACTCATCATTCAATTCAAATCAGCCCACGTGAACACGCGCGCCAAAGAGTACTGACTTCACGTCAGTTTTTTTCAAGTTTCTTTGACAATTCTGTTTTTCCGTAGGTCAAAATAGAAAAAAAAATTGGTTATTGGACCCTGTTGGGAACGCAATTGTTCACGCCTATTCTTCAAATCCGAATCTGATTCAGAATAGATCTTCCGAATAAAGTTATTTTTAAATTGGCCTCAGAGACACTGTTCAGACAATTAAATTCGGAAACAACACTATTTCATCGAGTTTGACTTGTCCGTGCACAGAATTTCCTTTGCTCATACGAAAACTGCAGCAGTTGAATCACCACTCGTCTGCTCATTTAATGCGCATAGAGAAAAATGCCCGAAAGGGTAACATGAATTTCTAAATACGCATGCGCGGACCCTCGCAAGTAGATTTTATGGAGGAATAGCATCCTTCACCTCAATACCCCAATCCTCTCAGACGAAAACTCCAGCAGTTAAATCATTTCTTGTCTGCTCATGCGAATAACGAAAAATTGGTTCAAGCACTGACGTGAAGTCAGGAGCTTTTACGCGTATGTTATGTTGTCCATTCTCCTGTATTGGACACCCTTAATCGAATTTACCATGGTAAATTCGAATTAAGTGTCCAATACAGGAGAATGGATAACATAATTTGCCATGGTAAATTCGATTAAGGTTGTCCAATACAGGAGAATGGACAATAGAACATACGCACAAAAGCTCCTGACTTCACGTCAGTGCTTGAACCAATTTTTTTTTCGTAATTTTTTTGGAATTTTGTAGGGGTACGCTTCTTAAAAAATTTTAAACACGTCTTTATGTTGTTTTTCTACTAATAGTTACCAAGCTTCAATTCGATTGAACCTTCATTTTTTGAGTTATCGAGGAAATAATATTCCAGGTGGGTATAACTCGGAAAGCGTTGAACCGATTATGCCCAAAAACGAACTTAACTCTCCCATTCGGATACGCAACCTACCCGGAAAATTGCAAGCCCCTATCTCCTTTTGTTCGAAAGTTATCGAGGCAACGGTCACCCATCTACTGAACTCACACAAGGCTGCTCGAATCTCCAACAATATTTAACCGACCGTGTTAAAACTTAAAACTTGGCAGTAGAGTTGCGTTCTAAAGGCTCTTGCAAAATTTCAGCAATTTCAGACGAATAGTTACTGATATATAGATTTTTTTTTTAATTTTCAATAATTTAAAAAAAAATTTCCATCAATACTATCCTCACGAAAGTTTGCAAGAATTTTCGCGTTGGCATTCTACAACTAATAACCATGTTTCAATTCAATCGAGTAAATGAGGAGAAAAAAACAACCAAATTTCAGATGGCTATAACTGCAAAACCGTTTGGCCGATTATGCTTATAAGCAAGCTCAAATGTCGTGTTCAGATGCACATCCAAACCTGAAACCTTCAACCCGCTATCTCTTTCCGTTCTCAAGTTATCGTGACAACAAAAATATTTTTTAATAATTTTCTAGCCATACGATTCCCACAAAATTTCACAAACGTGCTTATGTTCATAATCTACAACTATTCACCAAGTTTCAATTCAATCGGATTCATATTGGTTGAAAACAAATTATTACTCGAAAACCATTGGGCCGATTATGTCCATTAACGATATTGTCAGTCGTATTGGGATGCGCCTTCTACCCTGAAAATTTCAAGTCGCTAGCTCTTTCCGTTCTCAAGTTATCGTGGCAACGGCCGGACGGCCGGCCGGACAGAATCAAATTTGACCTCGAATTCTTCATTGGGGATTCGAACCAAATCGTTTGAGACCATTTTCGTCAAAAAATTCGAAAGTTACAGACATTTGGGCAAAATGATAACGCGATGTTCCCCAGAACATACGCACGAAAATGCCCGAAAGAGGCATGAATTTCAATATTGGCCCCAAGGATTATGTTATGAACACTACACCTCGGACACTACGCTGTTCCCTTGAAACTGGCTAGCAAACTCACAGAATTGACATGTGGTGGTAATATGGCCTTCTAGTTCCACCTCCAGTCACTCAACGTTAAGACAAATATTGAACACCAATTTAAAATTCCACACATCGTTCACCCACTAATTCAATTGACACGGTAATTACTCATTCATATTTGAATCAGTTGCCCTCGTGCATATCGCAATATTCATATAAAACAAGTTGAATGTTTACCAGATTTTCGAGCAGATGTTTTTTCCACTTAGGAAAACAACTGCAATACTAAAAAAGGAACTACACTTTTGTTCACTACAGTTTTTGTCGTCTGACATATGTTTCGGAAACAAAGACGAAGCGTTAATAAAGCATGCAAACAATTTCTACAATCTATAATGGGTTAACATTATGCCCTTAGTCATAAACCGATTAGTGAGACAAGAATTATTGTTAATAGGGGTTAGATAATTATTGAGTAAAATATCTTTTCTCTTATACATTTAGATTCCTTCAAGTGTTCTTAAGTACAATTTATTGGAATTTTTCAACTATTTGACTGAATATTCTGAAATTGAGTGGCCAGTTGTTAAAACGTGATTTGCAACCGCAGATTTATCGACGTTGTTGTTCCGGATGTGTCGCGTATGCTCTTTATACCGTGTGAGAATGTTTCCGGTTGTTTGCCCGACGTACCACTTGTTAAAATTTGAACATTTAATTTAATATATACCCGATTTTAACATGTCCGGAGTTTTATCGAATTTATTTCCTAAAAGTTGCTTAATTTTCGTGGAAGTTTTGAAAGCCAGTTTTATATTAACCTTTTCAAAAATATTCTGGAGTTTGTTGTTTGTTTTTGGATGGAACGTGAAAGCATGGAAACCGTTTTTATTTCTTCCGTTAAGGTAATGTTACTGAGGAGATTCTCTTCTTTATGTTTGTTGATAATTTTCTGAACTAGTTGATGAGTATTCTCGTTTCTTTGGGCAATTTGGAAAATCATTTTTATTATTATTTATTTCTTGAAGTTTACATTGCTTAGCGGAATATTAAATAACCGGTTGACGACGAAATGTAAACTGGCTGTTCTATGTGACCAGGGAGCTACCGAATCGGACGAAATGTAACTATACGAATTGGTAGGTTTTCTACAAACGTCAAAACTGATTAAATTTGAGTTATCTCTAGATAACTTCAAATATAAGAATGGCAAGAACCGTCCATTTCGAAGGTGAACTTAATAGATGGTTATTTACTGTTTAAGACACTGCTAACTTCGTTAATATCAAAATTTTCATCAACAATTGCAAAGATGTCATCTACGTATCTTGCCCAAAATTTTAGAAAATATTTGTGTTCTTTTCTTGTTTGAAGTTCTAATTGGCTGAGGAACATATTAGCTAAAAAGGAGTGGGGGAAAGGGGGTTACCCATGGCTTTAGTAACGCTTCGTCTATGAAGATGGAAACTTTGTTTCCAAAAAATATGTCAGACGAAAATAACTGTAGTGGACAAGAGTGTAGTTACTTTTGTAGTATTCATAATAAGTCCACAGTGAACTCATACTAGAATAAACAACTGAAATAAATTATTCTGTTTGGAAGTTCAAAATTTTCAAATTTTTTCTAGGCTCCTATAAGTTTGTTCTCAGTGAAATTTGGCACACCCCATGAGATCATCATTGGTCACCGATGTGCCAAAATTGAACTCAAGCCGATATTTGGTTTTGGAATTTCAAGCAAAATATTCCGCTAATAGTTAAACATTTTTCGAATTTTTCTACTCATGCTATCCCCACAAAATTTTGCACAAGTGTGTGCGTCGGCTTTGCATCTAACTACCGAGTTTCAATTCAATCGGATCAGTATTTTTCGAGTTATTGTGAAAACAAACTTTTCAAATTTTTAAGTTTTTTTTTCTAGTTTATAGCCATCCGATCAACACGAAACGCACGCATATAGAAGTCATTATTCTACAATTTGATGCTAAATTTCAGATAGATCGAGTGATCGCTTCCGGAAATATTCATGAAAAATATTTTAACTAAAAATAGCCATAACTCCGAAAACGCTCGTTGAATTTTGCCCGTTAGCGAACTTGTCCGATATATATACGCTCCAAAACTACCCTGCAAATTTCAATCTTCTAACTCCTTTCGTTCGAGAGTTATCGTGCTAACGGCTGGACGGACAGAATTGGATTTGATCTCGGACTATTCATCAGTGAGTCGAACCCAATCGTTTGAGACCATTTTCGGCAAAAAATTCGAAAAGTATCCATATAGTGGCGAAATGATAGCACTCTGTTCCCTGTGGAACACGCGCGCAAAGAATTGATTTTGAAATTTGTAATGCAAAAAAAATATTTTTTTCGTTACTGTGAAACCACCTGACCGAAGTTGCCCAATAACGAACTCAATCGAGATAAGTATCTCCCAAACCTACTCTGAAAATTTCAACTGTCTGGCTCATTCCGTTCGAGAGTTATCATGTTAACAGCTGGACAGCCGGCTGGCCAGACGATTGGACAGAATCGATTTTGACCTCGGATTCTTGACCAGTGAGTCGAACCAAAACGTTTAAGACCATTTTCATCCAAAAATTCTAAAACTAAAAACATCTGGGCAGATTGATAAACACTCTGTTCCGACGAGCAAGAGCGCCAGAAAGACACAAAGACTTGTGCAAAATTAATGAGGATAGTATAACTAGATAATAGATCAGATTCTATCACCCCTGCTGTAGAGCCTGGTCTTCTGAAAAGGCTTTCGGCGAGTTGTTTCAATGCTCAGGCATGCACTGATGTAGTGAACACCAACTCGCAGTATGCAAAGCTGAATCGTCCTCAGCTCTCTTCAAACATCATGCTGATACAGGTCACAAAATTGACTTTGCTGGCTGCAGAAGCCCTTGAAATTGAAACACGTCCAGATTGTCTTAACAAACGCGACGATAGTCAAAGATTTCTCGCCTCCCTCCTCCCACGGTCACCACAACAACTGCAACCTGTACCCCCCCCCCCCACTCTTACCGCAAACTCGACGCGCTTAAATACAGCATCTGGATCCTTCGTTAATCAGTCTTTTCGAATAAGTAGAAATACAGTGATCTCCGAGGCTACTGGTGATGAAACCTGGGGAGTAGGCTGATTGAAACCTTGGCGTAAATTCACATTTTACATCTTGTTCTTGATAATGGCTCCAAAATCGGAGCCGAAATGTCGCGCCAAAGATCCTGTCCACAGGGATTTCCCAATTTTTTTTATTCACAATAAAATATTTCACAGATAGTCATCAGATTCGATATTTTCTAAAATATATTGTTGTCTATGTAGACCTTTCCTAATTTTACGGATAATAATTTCATGAAAGAAAATTTAATGAGACTCTCGGGTTGCGCTGTTGTAGTTTCGGTATCACCTATAATATTTTTCAAACGTTGGAAACGTGGAAAATAGTTATTTTTGTATCTAAAATGGTATACAGGTTGTATTTCAATAATTTGATAGAGATATTTTCAGACCAGAGATGCTTTTTGTTCCCTACTAGATGAAAGTTTTATCTGTAAAATTGATTCGAAAGCAATATTTAAACACAATACTGGCTCGAAATTCGAAAGATATGGTATATTAGACTTATTCTAACGAATTGGAAAGAATATTTTTAGAATTCAGAATGTGGAATATGATAACTGATAAGTTGAATTCTTAGAACATAGGCCTATGTTGAAATCAAACATATCCTGCACCATTTATAGGAGATTCACGATTACAAGAATTTTTTCGTTAATTTTTTACTTAGACTATCGAAGAACCTTCAAAACCAAGTTCCGGGTGTAAGTAAACTGCAACGGATCAATATTGTTGGAAATACAGAAATATGGATAGTGCGGAGCAAAAGGAGCATAGAAAAAGAATTCTGTTATACCTGCCGACACGTGTTTCTGTTGGCTTCTTCTGAACAAGGCAACCAAGGAAATAATGGAAAGAAAACTGAAAACAGGTGACACCACAACAGGGGCGAGCTGGAGGCACAAATTGGCTTCCCGCTCCTGTTGTGGTGTCACCTGTTCTCAAATTTATTTCCATCTTTTCCATGGTTTCTTGGTTGCTCTGTCCAGAAGAAGCCAATCAGTAGAACCACGTGTCGGCAGGTAACTACCGAATTATTTTTCCCTGCCTTTTTTGCGGTTAAACCTTCCTATTGTTGGAAATATTGCCTTGGGAGAGTTCTGTACCTGAATGGGTGAGCTGGACTGGCTATAAATTCGAACAACAGCGCCAAAGTAGACTGACTTCATGTCGGTGCTAGACCAACTTTTTATATACGTTATCCTGATGAAAGGTTGACGATGCGAAGTTGCTAAGAAAATTAAATACGGTATAAGAATCAACTCTTTTTCACATCCTTTTCTTTTTCAGGTACCGATTACTGCATACGATAGCCCACAGTAAGATTAAGGATGATGGCTTTATCATTTATTTGTATCTGATAATTTTTCCTGAATAGAACTATATTGATTCTCTTCGTTTTGATTATGTCCATTCAGTATTTACCCTAGCTCAGTGTTAAATGAATCACTTCTCATTGAGAATTAGTCCAAACCTGTTTTCAGAGTATCGATATCAGACAAATTACACACACTAATAAATATTTCCTCAACATGAATAAAATGAACGAAAAACTCAAACGCAAAAAAAAAGCACTGACGTGAAGTCAGTACTCTTTGGCGCGCGTGTTCATGGTAGCTAATTTGAATTGAATGATGAGTACTTCAAGCTCAGTGGATAGAGCGAGCCGGAGATCTACCCAAAGGATAGTGCACACCATTCACTGTCGGTTCAAAAAGTAACAGTGCTGTATCTAAGCTGGCATAAGGATAGAGTGACAAAGTTGAAGAAGAACACAATTGACTCTCCTCAGGCGCAAAAGCTCCTAAAAGATTCTGAGGGATATCCTTGCGAAATACTTGGGAGGCTCAGTATAATCATAATCATGTTTATAACACGCCGCACATAAAACTCTTGACAATTGACATGAATTTTTTTTCAAAACCTCACAATATCGGCTCAGTACTCCCAACATAAACCATACAACCCAAAAACAGTCACTTCACTTCTGCGCATGCGCAATCTACTCGCGGCCGGAATTACTCCCAAAATCCCACACCTTACAAAAAACTCAGATTCTCCAACGCTAGTCCAGGAGATATCGCATCTTTAATCTACTCATGCGCAGACACTCACCAGGGGATTCTATGGAGGAATAGCATCCGCCACCCCAAAATCCCAATCCTCTCTGACGAAAACACCAGCAGTTAAATCACTGATGGTCTGCTCATGCGCATAACGAAAAATGCCCGTAAGGGCTAACATTGAAATCTTTCAGTTGATCGGTTCAAGATTCGTTGAACTTTGTCAATCGATATTCTTAAACTATTCTGTACATCCAAAATCGTGGATCTCAGGTTATCAAAATCCTCCATATGTTTCCACCTCAGTTTATGGTTTCCCTTTGTCTCAAGATCAAATGACTAGATATTATTGGAATTTTGTACACAGGGTCCGAGGCCGCCACACCTACATGGACATTGTCCAATACAGGATAATGGACAAAAGAATTTACCATGGTAAATTCGATTGAGAGTGTCCAATACAGGAGAACGGACAATAGAACATACACGCAAAAGCTCCTGACTTCACATCAGTGCTTCAACCAATTTTTTTTTCGTAATTTTTTTAAATTTTTTTTATGTCGATATTCTACAACTAGTTACCAAGCTTCTATTCGAACGAGTACATATTTCATTCAATGAGGTGAACTGTACTACTTGCCAATAACTAAGAAAAGACACACGGTGAAATATTTATTGAGGTTGGGTTTGTATCTGCCCTTGAATGGAGCTTTCCTCTTTGGGGAACACTGAGCGATTAGTTGATCTAGCCCGACCACGCGGAATATTTGTTGATGGTTAAAATCAATAAATATTTCACCTTGTGTCTTTTCTGAGTCTATTTTTCTTGAGTTATGGAGGAATCAATATTCCAGGTGGGTATAACTCCGAAACCGTTGGGTCGATTATGCCCAAAAACGAACTTAACTCTCCCATTCGGATGCGCAACCTACCTTGAAAATTTCAAGTCCCTATCTCCTTTCGTTCGAAAGTTATCGAGGCAACGGTAACCCCTCCAGCTACTGAACTCACATAAGGCTGTTAAGATCTTCAGAAATATTCATCCGATCGTTTTCAAACTTGCAACTTGAAAGTAGAGTTAGGTTTTGAAGGCTCTCGCAAAATTTCAGCGATGTCGGACGAATAGTTTCTGATATATAGAATTTTTTTCAATTATTTTTGCGCGCGTGTTCCGCAAGAAACAGCGTGCTATCATTTCGTCACAATGTCTGTATTTTTCGAATTTTTTTTCGAAAATGGTCTCAAACGATTGGATTCGACTCCCTGATGAAGAATTCGAGGTCAAATTCAATTCTGTCCGTCCGGTCCGGCCGGCCGGCCGTTAGCACGAAACTCTCGAACGGAACGACTTAGAGCGTTGAAATTTGCAGGGTAGTTTTGTAGCGTAAATATCTCGGACAAGTTCGTTAACGGGCGAAATCCACCGAGCGGTTTCGGAGTTAAGGCCGTTTTTAGTCAAAACGTGTTTTATCAATATTTCCGGAACCGATCACACGATCTTTCTGATATTTGGCATCAAATTGTAGAATCATGACCTTTATATGCCTGCGAAGTTTTGTTATGACCGGACGGCCCTAAAGTGGCAAAAAAAAATTTCAAAAATTTTAAAATTTTGTTTTCACGATAACTCGTAAAATACTGATCTGATTAAATCGAAACTCAGTAGTTAGATGCAAAAGACCAATGCAAACACTTTTGCAAAATTTCGTGAAGATCACGTAACATGAAAAAAATCAAAAAATTACTACTATTTTGCGGAATACTTTGCTTAAAATGCCGAAACCTATTTTTGCGCGCGTGTTCCGCAAGGAACAGCGTGCTATCATTTCGTCACAATGTCTGTATTTTTCGAATTTTTTTTCGAAAATGGTCTCAAACGATTGGGTTCGACTCCCTGATGAAGAATTCGAGGTCGAATTCAATTCTGTCCGTCCGGTCCGGCCGGTCCGGCCGTTAGCACGATAACTCTCGAACGGAACGACTTAGAGCGTTGAAATTTGCAGGGTAGTTTCGTAGCGTAAATATCTCGGACAAGTTCGTTAACGGGCGAAATCGACCGAGCGGTTTCGGAGTTAAGGCCATTTTTAGTAAAAACGTTTTTTATGAATATTTCCGGAACCGATCACTCGATCTTTTTAAAATTTGGCATCAGATTGTAGAATCATGACCTTTATATGCCTGCGGAGTCTTGTGTTGAACGGACGGCCCTAAAGTGGCCGTCAAATTTGAAAATTTGAAAGTTTTGTTTTCACGATAACTCGAAAAATACTGATCTGATTAAGAGTAGTTAGATGCAAAAGACCAAAGCAAACACTTCTGCAAAATTTCGTGAAGATCACGTGACATGAAAAAAATAAAAAAATTACTACTATTTTGCGGAATATTTTGCTTTTAATGCCGAAACATATGTTTTTGAGGTTCATGCTGCCCTTTCCGGGCATTTTCCGTATTGCGCATGCGCAGATGAGAAGTCCTTTAACTGCTGTAGTTTTCGTCAGAGAGGATTGGGGTTTTGGGGTGGCGGATGCTATTCCTCCATAGAATTCAGATCCCTGATGTGGGTCTGCGCATGCGTAGATTAAAGATGCGATATCTTCCGAACCACTAGTGTTGGAGAATCGGAGTTTTTTGTAAGGTGTGTTATTTTGAGAGGACTTTTAGCCGCCAGTAGATTTCGCATGCGCAGAAGAGAAGTGACTGTTTTTGGGTTGGATGGGTTATGTTGGGAGTGCTGAGTCGATATTGTGAGGTTTTAAAAGAATATTCATAGCAATTCAGTGCAAGGACAAGTCAGTTTAGGGGATGTAGCGTTCTTTCCGAGTAAAAGTGTCCGTACCGTGGCCCTGGGGCTGATTTTGAAATTGATGTTACCCCTTACAGGCATTTTTCGTTATGCGCATGAGCAGACCATCAGTGATTTAACTGCTGAAGTTTTCGTCCAAGAGGATTGGGGTTTCAGGGTGGCGGATGCTATTTCTCTATAGAATCCCCTGGTGAGGGTCTGCGCATGCGTGGTTTCAAGATGCGATATCTCCTGAACCACTAGGTTGGAGAATCGTGGTTTTTTGTAAGGTGTGTGATTTTGGGAGGACTTTCAGCCGCAAGTAGATTGCGCATGCGCAGAAGAGAAGTGACTGTTTTTGGGTTGTATGGGTTATGTCGGGAGTGCTGAGCCAATATTGTGAGGTTTTAAAAGAATATTCATGGCAATTCAGTGCACAACAAGTCAATTTGGGGGATGTAGCGTTGTTTCCGAATTGAAGTGTTCGTACCGTGGCCCTGGGGCTAATTTTGAAATCGATGTTACCCCTTACGGGCATTTTCGTTATGCGCATGAGCAGACCATCAGTGATTTAACTGCTGGTATTTTCGTCGGAGAGGATTCAGATTTTGGGGTGGCGGATGCTATTCTTCCATAGAATCCACTGGTGAGGGTCTGCGCATGCGTTGATTCAAGATGCAATATCTTCTGAACCTCTAGTGTTGGAGAATCGGAGTTTTTTGTAAGGTGTGTGATTTTAGGAGGACTTGCAGCCGCTAGTAGATTGCGCATGCGCAAAAGAGAAGTGCCTGTTTTTGGGTTGTATGGGTTATGTTGGGAGTGCTGAGCAGATATTGTGAGGTTTTAAATGTATATTCATGGCAATTCAGTGCAAGGACAAGTCAGTTTGGGATGTAGCGTTGTTTCCGAGTTAAAGTGTCCGTACCGTGGCCCTGGGGCTAATTTCGAAATTGATGTTACCCCTTACGGGCATTTTTGGTTATGCGCATGAGCAGACCATCAGTGATTTAACTGCTGGTGCTTTCGTCAGAGAGGATTGGGGTTTTGGGGTGGCGGATGCTATTCCTCTATAGAATCCCCCGGTGAGGGTCTGCGCATGCGTGAATTCAAGAAGCGATATCTCCTGAACCACTAGTGTTGGAGAATCGGAGTTTTTTGTGAGGTTTGTAATTTTGGGAGGACTTGCAGCCACGAGTATATTGCACTTGCGCAGACGAGAAGTGTATGGTTTTGGGTTGTTTGGGTTATGTTGGGAGTAATGAGCCAATAATGTGAGGTTTTAAAAGAATATTCATGTCAATTTAGTGCACGGACACAAGGCAGTTTGGGGTAAATAGCGTTGTTTCCGAGTTGAAATGTCTGTATGGTGGCCCTGAAGCGAATTTATGTATAACTGTATTCGGTAGATCTATATTAAAATACGTTCGGATTCGGAGAAGAGGCAATTGCTTTCCTAACAGAGGTCCCACAACCGCAATTTTTTTCGATCTACGGTAAAGCTAGTAGTCAAACTGTATTGATAGCTATATTTTTTAAAGGAACTTGAAAAATAAATAAAAGCACTGACGTGAAGTCAGTACTTTTTGGCGCGCGTGTTCACGGTGGCCAATTTGAATTGAATGATGAGTACTTCAAGCTCAGTGGATAGAGCGAGCCAAAGATCTACCCAAAGGATAGTAGACACCATTCACTGTCGTTTCAAAAATTAACAGTGCTGTATCTAAGCTGCCATCAGGATAGAGTAATAAAGTTGGAAGAGAACACAACTGACTCTCCTTAGTCGCACAAGCTGCTAGAAGATTTGGGAGGGTCAGTATAATCCTAATCATGTTTATAGCGCGCGCGCAAAAGCAGATTGAATTAACAATGAAAGAAAAAGTGTAAAAAGTCAATCTGCTTTAGCGCGCGTGCTATAAACATGATTAGGATTATACTGACCCTCCCAAATCTTCTAGCAGCTTGTGCGACTAAGGAGAGTCAGTTGTGTTCTCTTCCAACTTTATTACTCTATCCTGATGGCAGCTTAGATACGGCACTGTTAATTTTTGAAACGACAGTGAATGGTGTCCACTATCCTTTGGGTAGATCTTTGGCTCGCTCTATCCACTGAGCTTGAAGTACTCATCATTCAATTCAAATTGGCCACCGTGAACACGCGCGCCAAAGAGTACTGACTTCACGTCAGTGCTTTTTTTTTTTGAGGTTCATGCTGCCTTTTCCGGGCATTTTTCGTTGTGCGCATGCGCAGATGAGAAGTCATTTAACTGCTGTAGTTATCGTCAGAGAGGATTGGGGTTTTGGGGTGGCGGATGCTATTCCTCCATAGAATCCAGATCCCTGATGAGGGTCTGTGCATGCGTAGATTAAAGATGCGATATCTCCCGAACCACTAGTGTTGGAGAATCGGAGGTTTTTGTAAGGTGTGTTATGTTGAGAGGACTTTTAGCCGCGAGTAGATTGCGAATGCGCTGAAGAGAAGTGACTGTTTTTTAATTGGATAGGTTATGTTGGGAGTGCTGAGTCGATATTGTGAGGTTTTAAAAGAATATTCATAGTAATTCAGTTCAAGGACAAGTCAGTTTGGGGGATGTAGCGTTGTTTCCGAGTTAAAGTGTTCGTACCGTGACCCTGGGAATAATTTTGAAATTGATGTTACCCCTTACAGGCATTTTCCTTATGTGCATGAGCAGACCATCAGTGATTTAACTGGTGGTGTTTTCAGAGAGGATTGGCGTTTTGGGGTGGCGGATGCTATTCCTCCATAGAACCCCCTGTTGAGGGTCTGCGCATGCGTGGATTAAAGATGTGATGTCTCCTGAACCACTAGTGTTGGAGAATAGGAGTTTTTAGTAAGGTGTGTGATTTTGAGAGGACTTTTAGCCGCAAGTAGATTGCGCATGCGCAGGAGAGAAGTGACTGTTTTTGGGTTGTATGTGTTATGTTGGGAGTGCTGAGCCGATATTGTGAGGTTTCAAAAGAATATTCATGGCAATTCAGTGCAAGGACAAGTCAGTTTGGGGGATGTAGCGTTGTTTCCGAGTTAAAGTGTCCGTACTGGGGCCCTGGGGCTAATTTCGAAATTGATGTTACCCCTTACGGGCATTTTTCGTTATGCGCCTGAGCAGACCATCAGGGATTTAAGTGCTGGTGCTTTCGTCAGAGAGGATTGGGATTTTGGGGTGGCAGATATATTCCTCTATAGAATCTCCTGGTGAGGGTCTGCGCATGCGTGGATTCAAGAAGCGATATCTCCTGAACCACTAGTGTTGGAGAATGAGAGTTTTTTGTGCGGTGTGTAATTTTGGGAGGACTTGCAGCCACGAGTATATTGCTCATGCGCAGACGAGAATTGAATGGTTTTGGGTTGTTTGGGTTATGTTGGGAGTGTTGAGCCGATATTGTGAGGTTTTAAAAGAATATTCATGTCAATTCAGTGCACGGACACAAGTCAGTTTGGGGGAAATAGCGTTGTTTCCGAGTTGAAATGTCTGTATGGTAGCCCTGAGGTGAATTTATAAATAACTATATTCGGTAGATCTATATTAAAACACGTTCGGATTTGGAGAAGAGGCAATTGCTTTCCTAACGGAAGTCCCACAACCGCAATTTTTTTTTATCTACGGTAAAGCTAACAGCCAAACTGTATTGATAGCTATATTTGTTGAAGGAACTTAAAAAAAAAAGCACTGACGTGAAGTCAGTACTCTTTGGCGCGCGTGTTCACGGTGGCTAATTTGAATTGAATGATGAGTACTTCAAGCTCAGTGGATAGAGCGAGCTGAAGATCTACCCAAAGGATAGTGGACACCATTCACTGTCGGTTCAAAAATTAACAGTGCTGTATCTAAGCTGCCATCAGGATAGAGTAACAAAGTTGGAAGAGAACACAACTGACTCTCCTTAGTCGCACTAGCTCCTTGAAGATGTGGGAGGGTCAGTATAATCCTAATCATGTTTATAGCACGCGCGCAAAATCAGAGTGACTTAACAATGAAAGAAAAAGTGTAAAAAGTCAATCTGCTTTTGCGCGCGTGCTATAAACATGATTAGGATTATACTGACCCTCCCAAATCTTCTAGGAGCTTGTGCGACTAAGGAGAGTCAGTTGTGTTCTCTTCCAACTTTGTTACTCTATCCTGATGGCAGCTTAGTTACAGCACTGTTAATTTTTGAACTGACAGTGAATGGTGTCCACTATACTTTGGGTAGATCTTCGGCTCGCTCTATCCACTGAGCTTGAAGTACTCAACATTCAATTCAAATTAGCCACCATGAACACGCGCGCCAAAGAGTACTGACTTCACGTCAGTGCTTTTTTTTAAATATTTTCTAGTGATCACGACAATTTGCAAAGAAATTTCGAGCCGTCATTTTACAACTAGTAACCATGTTTGAATTGGATTGGTTTCGCATTTTTCGAGTTATAGAGGAAAATTGAAACCAAATATCATATGGGTATAACTCCAAAACCGTTTAGCCGATAATGCCTATTAACGAACACAAATGTCGCTTTCAGAAGCACAACCTCTACCCTAAAAATGGCAAGACGCTATCTCTTTCTCTTTTCAGGCTATCGTGACGTAAATAATATCTTTTAATAATTTTTGGCGCTCTTGTTCCTCGGAACAGAATGCTTATCAATTTGCCCAAATGTCTGTAATTTTCGAATTTTTGGCTGAAAATGGTCTTAAACGATTTGATTCGACTCACTGACCAAGAATCCGTGTTCGAAATCGATTCTGTCCGGCCGGCCGTTAACACGATAACTCTCGAACGAAACGAGTTAGAGGATTGAAATTTGCAGGGTAGGTTTCGAGCGTTAATATCTCGGACGAGTTCGTTAATGGGCGAAATCTACCTAGCGGTTTCGGAGTTATGGCCGTTTTCAGTGAAAACATGTTTTATGAATATTTTTCCGAAACCGCTCACTCGATCTGTCTGAAATATAGCATCAAATTGGAGAATAATGACCTATATATGTGTGCGAAGTTTTGTATTGATCGGGTTGCTGTAAAGTGTAGAAAAAAATGTGTGAAAATTTTAAAATTTTGTTTCTACAATAACTCTTGGACAGAATGAGCTAGGCAGTAGAAATTTTCAGAGTAGGTTTGGGAGATAAATATCTCGGTGAAGTTTGTTATTCGGCAAAATCGGCATGATGGTTACGGACCAACGCAAAAAATTTTTTTACATTACAAATTTCAAATACAATTTTTTTAAGATGCAGTTTCATAGATATCCATTGGTATCATTTTCAACTCTAACAAGCTAATACTTTCGGAGATATGCTTTTTCGAAATTTCAATAATGAATCGTACTTTTATGTTTTCACAGAAGGGTGTATCTACTTAATTATTCTATCTATGAATTATTATATGATCTGTATTCTTACATGTCATCCTGTTTTTCTATGAGAGATAAATGTCAAAATTATTTTTGGTGCTTTTTGGCGCTCTAGTTCCTCGGAACTGAGTGCTTATCAATTTGCCAAATGTCTGTAATTTTCGCATTTTTCGATGAAAATGGTCTTAAACGATTTGGTTCGACTCACTGATCAAGAATCCGTGGTCGAAAATCATTCTGTCCGGCCGGCCGTAGGCACGATAACTCTCGAATGAGCTAGACAGTTGAAATTTTCAGAGTAGGTTTGGGAGAAAAATATCTCGGCTAAGTTCGTTATTGGGCAAAATCGGACAGATGGTTTCGGAGTAACAAAAAAAAAATTTTTTTTTTACATAACAAATTCAAAATTAAATTTTTTTCAATAAGCAGTTTTACCATAAGAATCCAATGATATAATTTTTAACTCTAACAAGCTAATACTTTCGGAGATATGATTTTAAAAAATTTCAATAATAAATCGTATTTCAACGTTGTCACACAATGATATAATTATTCTATGTATGAATTATCATAATGTCAATTTATGTTCCTGAGACATGTCATTATCTAATCAATAGAAGAATTGTGAGCGAAGTGAGAAAAATCTCAGTTGTTTGCTCCGAAATTAGTTTTTCTCAGAAAAGCCTTACATTTCGGAACGGAACATGAAGTAAGAAATCTGAGAGTAGTGAGACTGCTTTTCATCCATAGACATAGATATAACTCTCGAACGGAATGAGCTAGGTAGTTGAAATTTTCAGAGTAGGTTAGGGAGATGAATATCTCGGTTAAGTTCGTTATAGAGCAAAATTGGCCAGATTTAATTTGATTTCTTCCATGGTGCAGTTCTCATTCTCTTGATTGCTCATTTAATCTTGATAGATAAACTATCATTTGAATTGAACTTCCTTTATGATGCAGTTCTATCATATGAATACATTGATATAATTCCCAACTCTGAGAAACCAATACTTTCGGAGATATAATTTTTCTGTTTGAACTAGAGCGCCAGAAAGCTCCTGTCCACAGGGCTTGAACCCATTTTTTCTTGATATAAAATACACCTCCTATTCTAGAAAAAAAAGTATGATTGGATACAAAATGACCAATGCTATAGTAGAATCATGATGGAATCAGGATGATATGATATTATACTTTTAAGGTATAATATAATGCCCGTGGATAATCCATATGATGATGGAAATATATTCTTTGGTAAGATACATAATCAAATTGGATTCAGAATATCTCCAGTAAAAACAAAACTGCAAAATTGTCTAAGTTTGAGTTGATATAATATAATTTTCAGAGTCGCATTCAGCATACGAAACAGTTGCGCAACCGTTACCAAAACGTTCGGTGGCACATGCCCTACGAACTCAACACGTTGTGGAGCGGAGGCTATTTTATGGAGCACATTTGATTTGTGCTAGGTAGCGGTAGCGTAAAGTATCTGAGCGCTTCGTCCGCTGAATGCGACCATTGATTTCGTCGGGACGTGTGGACTTGAAGATGCGGCGGCCCACCCTCCACTCAATTCCAAACGTAGCGGCAGGCCGTGAACGCAAGACGTCGCAACGAAATCGCACCTTCAGATGGAAGAGTATGTTGGGAGTAGAAATTGGCCACGTCTCGGCGAATTTTTTTGATATTGACGATATTTCAGGAGTGCCTACCTGCCTCAGTTTTGGTTTCAAAACGATATAGACCTAGATCATGGCCAACCTGGAAACTATATAAAAGTGAATGGAGTATACTGAGTTGAATAAATTTGTCGAGCAACACGAATTATCATTTATAATTAATTACCTGCGCATTTTCACTGTCAACGATATTCCACACCTGTGATTCTTACTTCTCCTTACCATCCCTTTCCTATTATTAGAGGCGCACGAATTCGCGAAAAAGACATGCTCGATATCGATCGCAGGAAGTGTATTATGACGTACCCGTGACGTCTGTAGACGCCCTTTCCTGCATTGTGTTATCGGTATCCCTTTAATTTCATTTTGAGAAGTGATATGTTGTACCGAATGTACAATGTATAAGGATATTCTTCAATTTTCGTCGGAGGAGAATATTTGTATAATCAAGGTTGAAATCTCCATTGCATAACGACAAGTGGTAGACAATGTTTTGTTCAATACACAGGGTGTTGCCAATATACCGGTTTTTCCCATAATGTGTTTAATTTTGAATGAAGCGCTATTTTAGCAGCTGTCATAATAGGAACTGTCTTTTTTTGAAAGATGATGAAAAATATGTTTAAATATAAATGGTGCGATAAATGCCTCAACAAGACATCTTAAAAGTCACTGAAAAAATGTGAACATTTTGCAGAAACAGTACGTAAAGTTGAAAATTTTCTCGGACGTCGTGAAACACCTTCTCGGCCAGCTATTGTGGAATTAGCGCAAGAACTCGAGCTGTGAGGACAAGTTAGTGATGTGAAGAATCTACCTCGAGCTCGTCGTGCAAGAATACTTTCGCCGCAGTCTGGTTTCTTTGGGTTCTATATTTGAACAGTTCAAATGTAGCCACAGTGTGGCGGAACAATGGTGGAAATTTGATTAATTTTAGAGGGTGCATATGACTAGTGAAAAAATCTAGGGGGTGACTCCTTATCAAAAAAAGGGTGGGGCCTTTAATATGAACTTTTCTTTCTTGAGTCCCTTCTGCTTAGTTACAGTCCTCTAAAGATGGTGCCGAAAAGCAATTTTTATATTTTTTAATAAAAATTAAAAAACTGACAAGAATGAAATCAAGCAGATATTTTATGTGGTGTTCCTCTATGATTGAAAGGGGTAGAAAAAGCCTCTCCTAAACTTTGTTTTGCAAGAAACTTTTTTCCATAATCATATTCTACAATTAAAATATTAATTTTGCATAGCTTGATCCATTCTTAACAAATAAGGTCTCATGTAATTTCTTTCTGAAATTCACAGTTTTCGAGAAAAAAAAATTATCCTCATGATAGCCTGAATCGTAGAGTCTGGCATTATTTCCGAACTAGAATTTATCTGGTAAGTAGATGTCATTTCGTTATGACAAGTGACTAGTTATGATTAAATTCAATTCAGTTACTATTTTTAGATTTGGCTTATCATTTTGAGATTTTTGTCACATAGTCATTAGGATCACGGTGTACACAATCGCAGAAATGATCCATACACTTTGTTTACGGTCTTTCTGGTGGTAATTATCTAGCTCCAAATCACACTGTATTTAAACGAATTCTCCAATGACTACGAGAAAGTGGTACATTTAAAATAGATAAAAATGATTGTTGTCGCCAGCGCGAGATTAGAATTCCAGCAATAGAAGAAGCTGTACTAAATCTTTTCGACGAGCAACCTGACATCAATACTAGGAAAATTGCTCAGTAATTATACAAATTCACCAAATGGCGCTGTTTGCGATCTTAAGGTGCGTATTCACTTGCAACAGAACACTCCGAACGAACCAAACAAACCACGCGCGCTGCAACAAACATTGTGCGGGCTGTTTGGAGAGTTTGCGGTATTCGCTGCGTTACCACCCGTATCAGTGTTTGCGTGTTCGTCGACATTGATGCAGACGATGTGATAGTAGCCGCTGGTGCTTTTTCAATTATAGATGCACTAACAAGCCTTAAAAAGGTTTTTTTTTTATTTTTTTTTCCAATTTTTTTTTTCTTTAATCTATTGTAGGTCTTGGTTTATCTTTGTCTATAAGAAAAACCATGCGTGTAAATGCAAACCATTTTGACAAGTATATTTTTCTCTTCCTATAAAAAAAGACAAAATTGTTTATAGAAAATATCAAACCAGGATATTTAGTATAAAATAATTGTAAATTATTGTATTGTTATTACAATAATAATTGCCAAATTAGAAATATCTTACCTCTTTCTGTTCCTACAGATTTTTCCCTTTGGTTTTTTCCCTTCTCAAACTAGATAGAAGACTTTCCATTTTATTTTGACGTCATTTACTTCAAATCCCATATTTTTACCAATTACTGCCCACCCATCATGCTTTTTAATTTTGTTGACATAATACCAGGTATTATCTTATGGGGTTCCACAAACAGATCCTGTTTGTGGGACCCCATAAGATAGGATGCAGTTCAAATTGATCGATCAATTCTAGGCATTTTTTCCCTGCTTCAGTCCATTTTCTTCGCTTCTCTCGAACGAACGCCAAACACAACAAACGCCCGTATCCACTAAACACCGGCAAAAATTCCCTTTGATCAAATCGCATTTACCGACAAACCTCGGAAAATGTTTTGCGCGTTCGGTTCTGTTCTGCGCGACGTATTGAATGGACAAATTTGTTACAGCGCGCGCGGTTCGTGTGGTTCGTTCGGAGCATTCTGTTGCAAGTGAATACGCAGCATTATAGGAACAACTTTTATATCCATATCACATTCAACGTGTACACGTACAGGCTCTCTTACCGGGCGATTTTCCAAATCGTCTTCAATTATCTTGGATTTTGCGAATGATTGGACAATATCCTCAATTTTTGAAGGTCCTATTCACAGATGAGGCTAATAACTAATTCTCATAATAACTACATATGGACCGAAGAGAACCCTCACGCTTTCACTGTAGCTCACCACCAAGATCAATTTTCTCTGAATGTCTGGCTTGGATGCATGTTGGGGATCAGTTAATTGGTCCAACATTTACACCACCTAGATTGAAAGGACATACATACGTTCAAATTCTACAAGAAGAACCTCCTGCACTTCTTCAAAATATTCCTTTGCGTGTCCGAAGGACAATGTGGCTTAGGCATGATGACCCCCCGCACATTTCAGTATTGGAGCACGTCAGGATTCAAATCAAACATATCCAAATCGATGGACTTGGCGAGGTGGACCCCAGATTTAAATCAACTGGATTTTACTTTTTGGGGCCATTTAAAAACATTGGTTTACAAGACTACTAGTACAAGATATGAAAGACTTAAGAAACATTGTTCTTTCATATTATCCAGGGTTATTCAACATACTCCTGGGTTTTTTGACCGGGTAACCCAATCTATGCGCCGACGTCTAGACTTTTGTGTAACGGCCGAAGGTGGTCACTTTGAACATTTAGTATGATCATAAATAGCAAGAAAGAAATATTATTTATCGAAAGTAATCAACAAATTTATAGGTTACAATAGATGAATATTTCTTTCATTTGACCTTTCTGCGTGTAGGTACCTTCTACCCATTTAATATGATATGTTATTCGTGAAAAGATCAAAATTGTTACATCTATTGAATATTTGTACCAGTTCTCCATAAAAATGTCAACTTGACATCCGCTTAATTGATACAAATTTAAGGTCGAAAATAATTCCATCGTCTACGGCTCATTAATTTTTCTTCAAAAACCGTGAACTTATTGTTAAGAATGGTAATGGTACAAGCTATCCAAAATTAATTTTTTTATTGTAAAATATGAATTTAGAAAAAGGTTTCCTGCGAAACAAGGTTCATGGGTGGCTTTTTTCTACCCCTTGCAATCTTAGAGGAACAGCACCAAAAAATTTTCTGAAATCCTTTAGCCCGCTTTAAATATCTGCTTGATTTAATCCTTGTCAGTTTTTTATTTGTATGAAAAAGTTGAAAACTACTTATGGAGCGCCCTCTTTGGTGGGCTGTACTAAGTAGGTGGGGGCTCAAAAAAGAAAAGTTTATATGAAAGACGCTCCCTATTTTTGACAAGGAATCAATTAATTTTTTTCGCAACTATTCATATACACCCTGTATATTTATTGAAAATGAATCTAATAAAGAGCGAATCAATCAAATATTTATAACATTCAGTAAACACAAGAAGCCAACCCTGCTGACCATAAACAACGCCGTGTCTTTGCAGATTGGGTGTTGAAAATGCATGAAAATGAGCCTGAATTTATGACCAATAAGGCATCTTGGAGGCTTCGTTAATGGGCAGAATTCTCGCATTCGATGTTGTGAAAACCCAAACATGATTATTGAAAAGTCTCTCTATCTACAGCGTGTTAACTGTTTGGTACGTTTTCTGGGCTGGAGCGATACGAGTGTACACAAAGGTGGCTGGTGAGTGAGGGCTGTGGGGCACCGCTCTTCCTATAACAATTACGTACATACATGTTAATTAATTTTTATATTTCATATTCATGCTTCAAACTGGATCCAATTAAAATTAAAACATTTTTACCTAGCGGTTTACGCGGAAGTTTGACGCAAATGTTTACGAAAAGACATTATGGTTGTGCGGATGTGAAGAAGAAATGACGTTTTTTTGTATTTTTGGCTCACTGTTTGGTGGAGACGATAACTAGACAAAAGAAGGTGTACGTGATATGAGACATATCGGTGAAAAGATAAAGAACACGAACAATCGGACAAACATATGAACAAGATTTTAAATCCAGCTATTGGCCTCAACCAATATCACTTCTGGTTCAAGTAGTGCATATATGTCGAAAATATTCGTAAGCACAACGAAATGGTATCAAAAAATTGGTTCAAGCACTGTGGACAGGAGCTTTTTGGCGCTCTTGTTCAAACAGACAAATTATATCTCCGAAAGTATTGGTTTCTCAGAGTGGAAATTGCATCAATGGATTCCTATGATAGAACTGCATCACGAAAGAAATTAAATTTGAATAAAGTGTCGTTTAAAAAAAAAATTCAAAAATTATCTAAAAAAAAATCAATCTAGAATGCTTCAATGCTTTAATGCTTCAAAAATTGTCATTAAATTTATTTATCAAGATTAAATGAGCAATCCGTAATGTTTCAACCTCGTGGAATGGGTTGTTGCAACTTATACACAGTGCATAGTTTTCACAACTCGAAATACCTAAGCAAAGTATCATCGAAATGTCTAGAGCAAGGCTGGAGACAATCATAGCAGATTGTCCATTTATTCCTGATATTTGAGTAGGTAGTGGATTAAGAAAAAAGTATTTTATTAGTTCAAAATATATCAATAAAATACAATCCTCTTTTCATAATTTAAAATTTAATAGTTCATACTACTAACACATTCTTTTCTGTATTATGAACCTTAACTCAAGAAAAAATGTTTGATACACAAATGTAAATCCATATTTCAGTATTTTTTTGCCAGCAACATTATGAAAATACTGTATATAGGAACATGTCTCACTACTTAAGGAAGTAAAAGGTAATATTATCCTCAGTGGTCAACGAGCAGTAATTTTTTTTGATGATTCTATTATGTTCTTCTTTCCTATTGCCGCCATAAACTACATCAAAACAGTATACAGGGTGAGTCTTTGACCACTGCATTAATTTCAACCAAAGATTCCTCTCATCAAATGAAACACATTTTTCATTTACCATTTTTCCAGATTCGGCTCAGGAAAAAAGTTACAAGCGTTTAAAGATTTCACAATGTGCTAATACACTCCCGCATATAAATTATCTATGACATTGTTGGCAGACGAGAATAAGGCATGGTAACGTGGTTTACAGCTTGATTCGGGATTCCAACGCTCAGGGACGGATCCATAAAAGTAGTGAAATTTCTGGAGTTTTCCATTTTAAAACATTCAATGAAGAGTATCCCGAAAACGTTGCGTTTAAGGAGAAATAATGAAGAATAATATAATGTTCTAGAACGATGGAATATTCTTGAAATGACTCAAGAAAAACTTTATATGCTTTCTTTATGCTTATTTCGTTTAGTTTTATGAATCCACGAGTCCATAACTAGAAAACCAGTAGAAGTAGAAAATAACTAATATTTGGAAAATATGTATCATAGTTATAGGAAACTTTACGCCAACATTCATTTTATTAGAAAAAAGGATATCAAAGCTACAAAATAAAAACTGATTTTTTTTCAAAATTTCAACAGGAATCTTTTTACTTGAGCTGAATTTGGAAAAATGTTAAAGGAAAAAAGTGTTTCATTTGATGAGAGGAATCTTTGGTTAAAATTAATGCAGTGGTCAAAGACTCACCCTGTATATTCACAAATTCAAGAATCGAATACTTGCTTTCCAAGAGAAAATATTTTCAAACTACGGACTGACAATCTCTAATAGCTAGAAAAGATGACATTTATGAAAAAAAAATTGGTTCAAGCACTGACGTGAAGTCAGGAGCTTTTGCGCGTATGTTCTATTGTCCATTCGCCTGTATTGGACACTCTTAATGGAATTTACCATGGTGAATTCTATTGTCTATTCTCCTGTGATGGACACTCTTAATCGAATTTACCATGGTGAATTCGATTAAGAGTGTCCAATACAGGATAATGGACAATAGAACATACGCGCAAAAGCTCCCGACTTCACGAAAAAAAAAATGCTTCAAGCACTGACGTGAAGTCAGGAGCTTTTGCGCGTATGTTCTATTGTCCAATACAGGAGAACAGACAATAGAATTCATCATGGTAACTTTGATTAGGAGTGTCCTATACAGGCGAATGGACAATAGAACATACGCGCAAAGCCCAATTTTCAATACCCAATTAAAACTTCAAATAATCTGATGCAACCCTAAACAAACACCCATTATGTGACCCCTCAAACAGTGGAAAATTCCACGAAGAGAACCTCGACCCTGATATCACATAATTCGGTCATACCCGGATGTACGCAAACGCCTATCCGATGTCTGGGTCCGGGATACGATCACGACCACTTCCGATCGTTCCCGACTCGCTCCGAAAGGACCCTTAAATCAATATTCCGGAGGAAGTACACAACACGCGAATGGTGGATCTCGGATATGAACAGAAGGATCAGGAAGTAAGTTTTGAGTCGACCTGAGTGAAGAAATTGGTGAGCAAAATTTTCTGTATTGTCCATCGACAAGAGGGTGGAAAGTGCATCACGGTGAAAGACGTTTTCTTGACCCTCCTAACACAGCGGGAACTTGAGAGGATCTTCTATTGTGGAGAAGACACAGCGAAGTACAAATAACTACTTTCGTCTTTGGATACTACTACGGATTATCGCAAAATTACTAGACCAACTTATTATAATTATGTTGAATAATATTTCGTCAAAATGAGCTCCACGACCTTATTGGCAGTAGCGAATCCAACCAGTCAAATTTATCATGACGTTTTCACATATTTGTGTACGTATCTCGCGAATTTCATCTCAAATGTTAATATTTAAATATTCAAACAATTATGTTTCACCACCGTGTAGTTTATCTAGCAATACGTATAAGGTAAATGTCCCAATTATCGACACAATAGCGTGTTCCTCAAAGTGTCTGATACATTTCGACTTCAAAGAATAATTTTATATGAATGAAATATTCTGCTTGTACTTCTCTGAACCCCCTATTTTGATAAAAGTACAAAAAACGAACATATTGAAAGGGGTAAATATTATAAAAAAAATGAATGGTGTCTCAAAGCAGATGTATCCATTATCGACACCGGAAAAATATGAATTACCAATCATCGACATACATGTGCACCAAATATCGACACTTTGGGAAATCCAGATTTTGGCATCGATAATATGTTTGTATTTAAAGAAATATCGATATATTTAGTGAAAATAACAGTTCAAAAATGTTCACAAAAATTAAAAAAACCTTAGATATATAAATTCTCTGCTTAATATGAAAAATATTTGATGATCTCTGGTTAATCCTTAGAATTTAACGTTTTCACTTCAGATACTTCCTATAAGCCCCGTTCATTCAACTTTTTAGGCTCGGTAGTTCTACGTGTTTCTCCTCTGTCCTAACTCAATTTTCTTTTGTGTCATTTTCAAGGGCTCTCTCATTTGATTCACTATTTTTTGCATTTTGTATGCTTGCTTCACCAAGAACTTGGGCTTCAAAAAGATAATCTGTAATCCCCCCATTCTTACCATTCATATCTTGATGTAGCCCACAAACATTTATATCAGTGTCGGAGTAATCACGGTCATAACAATCCAGTAGTAAATCTACACCCAAATTCTCTTCCCTTACATCCAAGAGAGACGAATTCAGGGAAAAGTTAGCGATTTCTATTCTACTCGATTCAAAATTATTATTTGCGTCAGAAATTGCTTCCGACGGGACACAGTATTTTTCATGTGTGCATTGCAGTCTTCTAGACATTTTGTAATCATGAGATAACTGGAAACTAAATATGACCAATTATCCCCACATAAATGTGCGTATGATGGACAGTCATGAAAAAATGGATGATTAAATCATACAAATGGACCACAATCGAATGTCGATCAGTACTGAGAGCAATTTTGAATATTCTATGAGCTGATTATCAAAAGATAACAAAAATAGTTTAATGAGTTCTCCATATAATTGATTATTTTTACTTATGGTATGAGTCTCAGCCGTCGACAGAATATTGCACCTTCTATCGACATAGTGTTGAACGTAGTATCGACATCAAAATTTGTTGTACTTTTATCATGTAATTCGATGGAAAACAGTGTGTCGATAATTGGTACACTGAAAATTGTGGATCTTTTGGGTAGGATAACGAAACAATCGTATCCAGGAAAATGGAGTTAACGTTTCTGAAAGTTAATCAAAAATCATCCTCAGCGACTCTAATATCGACATATAGATGTCGATATCTGGGACACAATATGTTTCAGAAGTACCATTTATCGACACACAAATTTCTCATAAAATATGATACACATTAAATTTTTTTTAATAGTACTGAATACAGTTAATCGTTTCAAGTTAATTATTCTTCAAAAAATTAAATTTCACCTGCTTTCGTTGAATCTGGGGAGACATAAATGAAGAGTGTGGACTTATCAGAATAGCAAGGAAAACATTGCTCACTCGATGAAGAACGACATTCGGCCAATTAACAGCTGATTTTTCGCTGAGGATGCTTAAGAGAAATAAATGGTGTGAACAAATTCATTCAAGAAACTATAATCTAGATACATAATTGTTGAATTAAAATTTGTAAGGAAATTTTCTTCGTCTTGTTTTATGGAAAATAAACGAAAGTTGTCGATAATTGGGACACTGTCGATAATTGGGACATTTACCTTATTGCCTCAACGATGAGCGTTGAGGTTTAGTTCTTGAAGCAGAATTTTATTCTTCGATCCGGCATTGTCCACTCCTGGTTAACATACCTGATGATGTCCTTATGAGCCTTGGCTATCACATCGAGCGTATGTAAATTTCTTAGGCTAGTGAATAGAAAATATCCAACCGAAAGTTCTAAGGAAATGAATGCAGAAAATTAAAAAAAAATGTATCTTATTGTCAAACGGAGAGAATTGTTCTCGACCATTACCTATATTTTGCTTTTGAGATAGGTATGGTAGAAATTGAAGTAAGTAATTTTTGTGAATAGCAAATAAAATCAATATGTTCAAAAAGTGAAGTTCGTTGAATGTTCAAATGTCCATTTTGCATTCTGTATTTCTTTCAGTAGTGAGCGGCGTTACAAATCAGTGCAATTTATCGATCAATAAATGAACGACAGCTCTGAAGCTCCTCAGCGCTCATAAAATTTTGTTTACAATGTCTACTGTCAGTGGATAAAAAAGTTATTTTCAATGAAAGAAATAAACGCATTTTAAAAATTGTTTGTCCCCGATTACCTCACATCACACAATTTCTTATTTCATGAGTTCAAACTGCTCCTAAATGGGGCGCTTGTTCCTTTGAACAGAATGCCTCTCAATTTGCCCAAATATCTGTAATTCTCTTTGGAACGAAAGGACATAGGGCCATGTTCAGTGTACGTTGCGTATCCGAGTGGGAGAGTTAAGTTCGTTTTGGGCATAATCGGTCCAACGGTTTCGGAATTATACATACCTGAAATATTATTTCCTCAATAACTCGAAAAATATAGATTCGATCGAATTGAAGCTTGGTAACTAGTTGTAGAATATCGTCATAAAGACGTGTTTAAAATTTAGTAAGAACCGTACCCCTAGAAAGTTTCAAATAAATTACGGAAAATAAATTGGTTCAAGCACTGACGTGAAGTCACGACTTTTTTCGCGTATATTCCATTGCCCATTCTCCTGTATTGGACACTCTCAATCGAATTTACCATGGTAAATTCGCAGTCTCTTGACTTCACGTCAGTGCTTGAAACAATTTTTTATTCTTCAATTTTTGCGCGTATGTTCTGGGGAACATCGCGTTATCATTTTGCCCAAATGTCTGTAACTTTCGAATTTTTCGACGAAAATGGTCTCAAACGATTTAGTTCGACTCCCCAATGAAGAATTCGAGATCAAATTCGATTCTGTCCGGCCGGCATTCCGGTTGTCCGGCCGTTGCCACGAAAACTTGAGAACGAAAAGAGCTAGCGACTTGAAATTTTCAGGGTGGGTGGCGCATCCTAATACGACGGACAAGTTCGTTAATGGGCATAATCGGCCCAGTGGTTTCCGAGTAATAATTTTGTTTTCAACCAATATGAATCTAAGTATGGCTAGAAAATTATTAAAAAATTATAAAAAAATATTTTTCTTGTCACGATAACTTGAGAACGGAAAAAAAAAGCGGCTTGAAGTTTTCAGGTTAGGATGTGCATCAGAACGCGACATTTCAGTTGGATTATGAGCATAATCGGCCAAACGGTTTCAGAGTTATAGCCATCTGAAATTTGGTTGTTTTTTGTTCCTCATTAACTCAAAAAATACTGAACCGATTGAATTCAAACAGTTATATAGTTATATAATGCTAACTCGATAATGTTCGCAAAATTTCGTAGGGATAGTATTTGTAGAAAATTTTTTAAAAATCATTGAGAATTGAAAAAAAAAATTCTATATATCAGTAACTATTTGTTTGAAATTGCTGAAATTTTGCAAGAGCCTTCATAACCTAACTATACTGCCAAGTTTCAAGTTTTAACACGATCGGTTAAATATTTTTGGAGATTGGAGCATTCTTGGTTGAATTCAGTAGATGGGTGACCGTTGCCTCGATAACTTTCGAACGAAAGGAAATAGGGACTTGCAATTTTCAGAGTAGGTTGCGTATCCGAAAGGGAGAGTTGAGTTCGTTTTTGGGCATAATCGGTCTAACGGTTTCCGAGTTATACCCACCTGGAATATTATTTCCTTGATGACTCAAAAAATAAATATTCGATCGAATTGAAGCTTGGTAACTAGTAGTAGAAAATCAACATAAAGACGTGTTCAAAATTTTGTAAGAACCGTACCCCTAGAAAATATGAAAAAAATTACGAAAAAAAAATTTTAAGAACCTCGTACCCCTAGAAAATTTCAAAAAAATCACGACAAAAAAATTGGTTCAAGCACTGACGTAAAGTCAGGAGCTTTTGCGCGTATGTTCTATTGTCAATTCTCCTGTATTGGACACCCTTAATCGAATTTACCATGACAAATTATGTTGTCCATTTACCATTGTATTTTCGAATTAAGAGTGTCTAATACAGGAGAATGGACAACATAATTTACCATGGTAAATTCGATTAAGGGTGTCCAATACAGAAGAACGGACAATAGAACATACGCGCAAAAGCTTCTGACTTCACGTCAGTGCTTGAACCAATTTTTTTTTATTTAAGGGCATTTGCGTCTCACATTCCACGTATAAAGAGCTCATTGTAAAAGTATCGTGAATTATAAACATAATATTAAAATTCTCCCCCTCCCCTAAGTAGCGTAGGAGTGATTCTCCCATCAATGAACAGCGTTAATCAAAACTTTCTTTCCTCCAGTCTCCCAAACCCACTATTCCGGATCGAACTCAAGCCCCACCAAACCGCAGGATGGCTATTCCAACCTTCCAGTCGATCCCGAAACACGTTCTGATTCAATTGGGTCACTTGCAATCTTAACCTAAAAACCGGAACCTGTACAAGAGCACATGCGATTTATTGATTACGCTGGAATGCCTACTGAATAACGTTAGCATTCTGTTTCACCGGTAACCCTCTCTTGCGGAAATGGGGTAACAACCCTTCATACGAAGCTTAATTTCTTCTAAATCGAGTGAAAATTGTGTGCTGTGACTCGAGTGCATAACAATTCTTGTTCCTTGAGTATATTCCTTCGCCATGACGACTAATAAGTCACCAGAATTGACCAAAAATGGTCACGAGCTGGCCCCGTTGAACTCTAAGGGTGGTCGAGAAGGTAAGGGTGTTACTATAGTGCTACAGGGGCCAAGAGGCTCCATCATCTCCAGAGGAAGTGGAGCTGCAGCCGATCAAGATACCGACAGGGCGGCATGGTCGGGAAAAATGCAATTCTTCTTGTCAATTATAGGATATTCTGTTGGCTTGGGAAACATTTGGAGGTTTCCTTACTTGTGCCAACAAAACGGAGGTGGTGAGTATATTCACTGATGATTTTGATTATGCCCTTTCTATTGCCTTTTTGGGCTCCATATATAACAATTCCTTTTTATAGATATTCTGGTATAAAATTTTCTGGTTACATTTTTTTAATATTTTCGGATCTACAGGGTGTCCCGTAAAGACCACGTCAAACGAAAACGGAATGTAGATCAGAATGTGCTCTATCTGAGGTGAAATTTTGTGGCCTCCCCGCTCACCAGACTTAAATCCTCTGGATTTTTTTTACTGGGGTTTTAAAAAAAATGAAATTTATTCGAATCCCATAAGAGATGAAGCACAACTAAGGTGCCGCATTCGTATTTCAGCAGCCAAAATAGCGGGGAGAAGTTTGTATGGTTTGAAAAGGTCATTTCTCAATAGATGCAGGGCATGTATTAGAGAAGGGGGTAGTCATTTTGAGCATTTGCTCTAATAAGAATCCTGAATTTTCATTATTGATATTTTTATAAAGTTTCTTCACAATAGATTTGTTGATGTTGAAGGTCCTGTGCGTTATTACATTATATCATTGCAATTAATGAATAATTTCACTTTATAAGTAAAGTAAGGACTAACTGACATTTTTCAAGAGAATTATTCAATATGTTACAGCAGAATCTGCAAAATGAAAGGATTTGTGGAAATGGTGACAAAATCAGTTTTTCACAGAAATGCTCCATTTTCGATAAACATTCAAATATCTTTTTTCGTGAAGAAGGTTATCACCTGTATTCAACCTTTTCGGATTCCTCACAAAATGGACAACTTTTCAACGTAATATGCAGAAAAGGTCTAGTGTCTTTTTTTTATACCACGTCAGATAGAATTGAGTACAAAAAAACACTTCCTTCAGAACATGAATTTTAATTTTTTTTTCAGAATCCCTGTATAATATTTTGTGCTATTTTTCATTGCATGAATTGAAGTAATCATTCAACAATATTTACGGGAAAAAAACTGATTCGAAAAGTATTTAATTGTGGCTTCCGCAAGAGAGAAAGCATTTTAAGTGAAAAAATTCAACATTTTCATGAAACATCAAATATCTCGAAAACTGTGAGACTTTCATAGGAACGATTTTTTCCCATCAGGTAGAGCACATTCTGATCTACTTTCCGTTTTCGTTTGACGTGGTCTTTACGGGACACCCTGTATATAGACAGTTTCTTTGGCGCGCTGTTCTATGAACAGAGTGCCTATCAATTCGTCCAAATGTCTGATAATGGTCGTAAACAATTAGGTTTGACTCATTGAGCAAGAATCCAAGGTCAGATTCTGTCCGGTCTGCCGGTCCGGTCCGAAAATTTTATTTTCGCAAATAGAAAAATACCAATCTGATCGAATCAAAGCATGGTTATTAGTTGAAAGTACCGACACGAAGTCTTCCTCAAAATTTTGTGAGGATCCCATGACTGGAAAATTTTAAATAAAATATTTTTAAAAAATTCTGTATCTCAGAAACTATCCGTCAGATATCGTTGAAATTCTACGAGAGCGTTCAGAAACTTATTTTCATTAAAGTTCTAGATTTAAATTCGATCGGATCTATATTGATGAAGGTATTACCGGAATATCGAAATATTCCAACGTACTGGTCCACTATTGGCGCTCTTGTTCCTCGGAACAGAGTGCTTATCAATTTGCCCAAATGTCTGTAATTTTCGAATTTTTGGCTGAAAATGGTATCAAACGATTGGGTTCGGCTCACTGATCAAGAATCCGAGGTCAAAATCGATTCTGTCCGGCCGGCCGTCCGTTAACACGATAACTCTCGAACGAACGGAGTTGGGGGATTGGAGGGTAGGTTTAGATCGTAAATGTCTCGGACGAGTTCGTAAACGGGCGAAATCCATCAAGCGGTTTCGGAGTTATGGCCGTTTTTACTGAACACGCTTTTTATGAATATTTCCGAAACCGATCACTCGATCTATCTGAAATTTAGCATCAAATTGTAGAATCATGATCTTTATACGCATGTGAAGTTTTGTATTGACCAGGTTACCGCAAAGTGTCAAAAAAAAATTTGAAAATTTTAATTTTTTTTTTCTACAATAACTCTCGTACGGAATGAGCTAGAAGTTGAAATTTTCAGAGTAGGTTAGGGAGATAAATATCTCAGTTAATTTCGCTATCAGCCAAAAAAGGCGAGATGGTTTCGGAGTAACGAAAAAACATTTTTTTTTATTAACAAATTCCAAAATATTTTTTTTTTAAGATTGATTTAAGATTGATAGCATTTTCAACTCCAACAAGCTAATACTTTCGGAAATATGATTTTTCGAAATTTCAATAATTAATCGTACCTACTACTGTTTTCACAGAATGCTATAATTATTCTATCTATGATCTATTATATAATCTGTGTTCATACTCTTATATATCATCCTGTTCTATAAGAGAAAGTCAAATTCATTTCAGGTATTTTAATCTGATTTCTTCCATGGTGCAGTTCTCATTCTCAGATTGCTCATTTAATCTTGATAAATAAACTATTATTTAGATTGAATTTCCTTTATGATGCAGTTCTATCATAGGAATCCATTGATATAATTCCCAACTCTGAGAAACTAATACTTTCGGAGATATAATTTGACTGCTTGAACAAGAGCGCCAGAAAGCTCCTGTCCACAGGGCTTGAGCCAATTTTTTTTACATTCGACCAGACAATTTGTCTACAGTTTTCGATTTTTGACGTTGCTCTAAATTATTTCGTATTATATTTTGTGCTCTCCATAGATCGTATATCTATCTTTCATGAATTCCATGTTCCTCTATGATCTTTACATAAACATATGACATGTGTCCGACAATCTGTCAAGTTAATCTGAGAAAATCCAATTTCATTCTGTTCTGTTTAAAAAATTATTTAAATCGAAACAGAATGCGAGTCGGGGCGAGTTAAATATGGTGCAAATGGACATTTTTGCGCGTATGTTCTGTGGAACATCGCGTTATAGTTTTGCCCAAATGTCTTTCGAATTTTTTGACGAAAATGTCCTCAAACGATTTAGTTCGACTCCCCAATGAAGAATTCGAGGTCAAATTTGATTCTACCCGGCCAGCCGTCCGGCCGTTGCCACGATAACTTGAGAACGAAAAGAACTAGCGACTTGAAATTTTCAGGGTGGGTGGCGTATCCCAATACAACGGACAAGTTCGTTAATGGGCATAATCGGCCCAGTGGTTTCCGAGTAATAATTTTGTTTTCAACCAATATGAATCCGATCAAATTGAAACTTGGTGAGTAGCTGAAGAATATGAACCTTAGCACGTTCGTGAAATTTTGTGCGAATCGTATGGCTAGAAAATTAAAAAAAATTATTAAAAAATATTTTTGTTGTCACGATAACTTGAGAACGGAAAGAGATAGCGGCTTGAAGTTTCCAGGTTAGGATGTGCACCAAAACGCGACATTCCAGTTTGTTTATGAGCATAATCGGCCAAACGGTTTTAGAGTTATAACTATCTGAAATTTGGTTGATTTTTGTTCCTCATTAACTCGAAAAATACTAAACCGATTGACTTCAAACATGGTAATTAGTTGTAGAATGCCAACGCGAAAATTCTTGAAAAATTTCGTGCGGATAGTATTTGTGAAAAATTTTAAAAAAATCATTGAAAAATGAAAAAAAAAATTCTATATATCAGTAACTATTCGTTTGAAATTGCTGAAATTTAGCGAGAGCCTTCATAGCCTAACTCTACTGCCAAGTTTCAAGTTTTAACACGATCGGTTGAATATTGTTGGAGATTCGAGCATTCTTGTGTGAGTTCAGTAGATGGGTGACCGTTGCCTCAATAACTTTCGATAACGAAAGGAGATAGGGACTTGCAATTTTCAGGGTAGGTTGCGTATCCGAAAGGAAGAGTTGAGTTTATTTTTGGGCATAATCGGTCAAACGGTTTCCGAGTTATACCCACCTGGAATATTATTTCCTTGATAACTCAAGAAATGAATATTCGATCGAATTGAAGCTTGGTAACTAGTAGTAGAAAATCATCATAAAGACGTGTTTAAAATTTTGTGAGAACCGTACCCCTAGAAAATTTGAAAAAAATGATGAAAAAAAAATTTAAGAACCGCACCCCTAGAAAATTACAAAAAAATCACGAAAAAAAAATTGGTTCAAGCAGTGACGTGAAGTCAGAAGCTTTTGCGCGTATGTTCTATTGTCCATTCTTCTGTATTGGACACAATTAAGAGTGTCCAATGCAGAAGAATGGACAACATAATTTACCATGGTAAATTCGATTAAGGGTGTCCAATACAGAAGAATAGACAATAGAACATACGCGCAAAAGCTTCTGACTTCACGTCAGTGCTTGAACCAATTTTTACTCGTATTTTACAGAATAGGGATTTACTTTGGCTGTATTCCAGTATACTCGTATATGTATATTCTTTTGATTGAAAGCTTTATATGTGTTAGCAGAGGTTGGTGTAACGGGATACCATATAATTCGACGTATGATATAAAAGCTTAGGGAAAAACCTCAGCAAAAAAACCCTGTCTCCCCGTGACTGTTGTGATTTGTAACTATTGTTTACAAAATTTGCTAAAATTTAAAAATATTCTTAGGAATTTCTTCCTCCAATATGGATAATAGAAGGGAATTATAAATATATCAATTTACTTTTCGGCAGTAACAAATAAACTTACTTATCAAGGAAAAATCGTATAGTGACTTAATAGAGAAAATTATCACTTTCGTGTCAGACTCAACATTTGTCGTCTCCAGATTTTCAAGCACCCAACCTAGTAAAAATAATGCCAATAGTACAAATCATATTGATTTTAAATAGAAAAGAATTTTAAAATTGAAAGAATCTGGAAATTCGTCCAATTTTTCAATCATGGAATAAATAGGATGAAAAGAACTACCATGTTATAAGTGTCCAGGATTCCCTACCTATGAAACTGGATTGCTTGATACCTCATCAGTTTTTTCCTTGGTTTCTTGGTTGTTCTGTCCTGAAGAAGCCAATTAGCAGAAACACGTGTCGACAGGTACCTACATTGTTGGAGATCCGTATGAGTTCAGTAGCTGGATGTGTGACCGTTGTCTCGGTAACTTTCGAACGAAAGGAGATAGGTACCTACTTGCAATTTTCAGGGTATGTTGTGCATCTGAATGGGATGGTTAAGTTTGTTTTTGGGCATAGTCCTATTCTTATTTATGTACTAGTGGTAAGAATTTCCATAAAAGCGTTCAAATCTTTTATTAAACCTGTTTCTGTGCGCATTGCGTGTTAACCTGGGCGTTTTTACCTCCTCGTGGTGTCCGCATGAATATCTAATCAGGGTTCTTGCAATTAGCCACGTTTGGAAAAACGAATGTACGTTCAAGATTGAAGGCAAATATATTTAGTATGATTGTAATAAGATTTAGGAATATTCGGGGGAATATAATAATGAATTTTGGTAATCACATATTTTTTTTTATTTTGAGTTTTGCAATGAACATGAAAGTGATAACAATTATGAATAGATAGAAAGAAAATGAAAAAACAATAACATTGTGTTTTCCAGATGGTTCCATGAAAACTACGTCAAACACTTTCTATGGCAATGTTAGTGTCTTCAGACCCCCTTCGCAAATTGCTTTGTGCAGATAAGTTGTAGTTTATAAATCGTCTGATTTGTGTTTGAATTTCATTAACTTCAATTTTGAATGGGGGTTGGATTAACGGAAATATACAAAATAACAATTTTCGAAATAATTGGTTACGGAGATAACACCCAAACACAAAAATAAGTCACTTATTTAATGAGAAATTTTCGAATTTGCCGCTTATAACCCAAGGGACAATAAGTAAAATAGAGTAGTAGTTTCGCCAGTTTGGGCGTATAAGGTAGATTAAAAAAGCAGCTGCTAATACACTTTGTGAGGATGTGAAATTAGATGTTATGCATGTCTTTGAAGAAGATCCATATAAATAGAGTAGAGATGCCTACACAACATGTCAAAAATGTCAGCCATACATCGATCCTAAATATATTAAAAAAAATAAAATGCATCCTTATAAAATGATACTTACCCGTCTTGGAGGACGGTTTTGATAGGATATATGTTTGTGAACAAATGGTGGACATGTTGGATAACAATATTATCCAATTAGTAGAATTTTTTTTTTCTGATGAGTGCACTTTTTCTCTCAACGGCCATGCTGATCGTCAGAATTGCCGCTACTGGTATACCAAAGATCCTCACAGGATGAGAGAGGAACACACGCAATTGCCTAAAAAGGTTAATTTGGGATGGAAATGTTCGACACCATATCATAGGCCCCTTTTTCATGGAGGGCAATTTGACTGGCGATAAATATTTAGCACTACTTCGAAATGATGTCGTTCCAACTTTGGCAAATTTACATCCTGATCAATGAAATCCTCAAATTGTACGGAATACGATTTGGTTCCAACACAATGGAGCGCCACCACATTACCAACGCAATGTCCGGCAGTACTTAGAAGAGGAACGATCGAATGGCCAGCGCGATCCCCTGATCTTAACGCATTAGATTTCTTTTTATGGGGATATATGAAGAGCATTGAGAGCAAAACTAAACCCCTTTATGTGAATGACCTAAAAGATCGAATAACGCATGCGATTTGGTCGATCATTACTGAGAAGTTGAATAATGTTGGAAGAAATTTTTATTTGGGGTTAGGATGTTGCCAAGGCGATCGTGATGAATACTTGAATTTTTCTGCTACATTTGCATTACATTTTAGTTTTTGATATTGTCTCAAATTTTGCTGATCACTTGATTTTGTTTTTTTTCTTGATTGATATTGCAGTAAACATTTCTGAATGGAGAATGACGAGACCTTTCAAACGATATATCACAATCCCATAATTCCTATATTAGAAAAGGTTTCGGAGGTTTTCGGAAATATTTGAAGAACACAATTTCGATACTTGCTTATTCATTTTGGCGGAGACAACTCGAACTTTTCTTGTCGAGGTCTGACCTCTGTTCCAATATTGATAGCTATATCTTATTGGTACATTTGTAGTCATATAAAGAATTAATTTGTGTTCTCGATATTATATAAATCGGAAAAAAATACAAATATTGATATAAAAAAACAACAAAACTAAAACCACAGCATAACTGATACTCTTGAAAAAATAAGAATATTGCCTCCTACGCTAGCACTCCATTGGAATCGAACAATGAAACCTGAACAATCTATTCAATTACTCCATTGTTCAGTAAATCAGGAAAGCCGGCTAGAGCATGCCTCAATAGGATAATACCTCAATATCCTTCTATGCGGGGGCTACACAACATCTTAGACCAACCTTCAGCACGGCAATCATCGATCATTCTTCCTCAAGTAGGTCAAAGAAATAAAGGAGAGATAACGGAGGGCGTAGGAGCAATTCTCTTCCAGAATCGAAGCTGGAGATTTATCGACGACCTTCATAACGGAGTAAAGCGGCGCTATCTCTAGTGTTCTCCCTTTTGTTTCATAAATTGGGCCTCGTACTGGGGAGAGTTTGATGTAACTAACTTATAGAGTTCATGGGACCTTCCGCTCTTGCTGAAGCAGGCACGTGTGCACGTTTAAAAAATGCATTTTCAGTCGTTCGGTATGGCGTGTGACCACTATGTTCTATGTTCTATGTTCACACGTTGGTGCCAGGGTTGGCCACAATTCATAAGTTATTTACGCTTTTTCATTGTTTGTTCTTTAATATTACATAGAATATTTCCGATTTCGGCAAATTATCGAATCTTGTGTGATACCCTGTATTATATTTGGATAAAATATCGTCTAACTGTCAATCAAATCTAAGGGTCCCTATTCTTTAAAATATCGACATGTACCATATTTAACTTGTCTCGACCCACGATAGAGGTATTAGTCAAAGAGCCGGTGGGAGATCGACCTTCACCGATCTGATAATCAGATGAGACGTATTTTTTATCAAATATAATGTAGGCTTGCCTACTCATTTCCGTGTATAGCTACCTGGCAAGCAGGTGTGAACAAGTAAATCATTATAGGTAACTACACCGATCTGCTAACCAATCGAAATTGACATCAGAGATCAGAATTTTGATTACGAAACCAATCATTTAGGCTTGCCTGCAAAAAATCGTTTATAAAATATTATTGCCAAGCTACAGAGTTTTAACTATTTGATAGGTGCGAGAGAGGAAGTAGAGCGTTCGAGGTCCATGCGGTAGAATAGGACACAACATAGCAGCTGCACGCTACTTGGCCGTACAATGCATCCGAGTGCGCATGCTCGTATATAGTAACGTATCGTGTAGAGTCAGAAATCATCTATTAGTGATAGCGCGAGCTGAATAATATTAATTGTGGTTTTTAAAATGAGTAAAAAGTGTTTTTTGTGTGGTGAGAAAAAAGAAACTATTTACTTCAATGAAAATTAAAAACAAATTAAAAAAAAATTCAAATGATCTCGATTGCATTGATTGCACGGAATTGGCTAAAAAATTAGGTACCACACTATTTCGAAGCCTACCAGCTTTTCATGCGTATACTAGCTGTGATTACACAGCGGCATTTTATCAGAGATGAAAAGTTCGGTCATTCAGATTGTTCTCCAAAAATCACTGATACCAAAACATATTTTCGTCATTACTGGATAAAGCTGATATTTTCATAAATGAAAAAATGCAGGCTGTTCAGGTGTTCACTTCTCATATGTATGGCATAGAAAATTGCACTAGTGTGAATAACGCCAGGTATCGCATTTTTTTGAAAAGCTATTCGACAAAAGAAGATAATGAGCACTTTTCGAAAAAAGCAAAAATTTATGACTCCAACAATTTACCACCATGCTGGTCTTCTTTAACGCAAAAAATTTTACGAACGATTTATGTCAATTCGATGTGGCTTCATGCGACTGATCAACATTGCTTGAAATTGCGCCCTGAAAACTGTGGTTGGCTCTTAGAAAATGATCTTTTTAAACCAATTGGATTTATTGGGGACCGAACACTTATGAAAATTGATGACATCGATCAAGTCATGGACAATGCAGATGGAGAAAAGGCATTAGAATGTGATATTCAGTATTTAACTTCCGATGATTCTGATACTGAATAATAATAATAACGATAAATGTTGAATTAATTTTTTTTTCTATATTGATGTCGTTTTTATTCATCATACTAATATTTTAAAAGTGGCACTTAGTGTCCTCCACTACACGGATTTTTTTTTAATTTTAAAAAATAAATAAATCATTTTTCATTTAATTTTAGTTGAAGAATATAGATTTTCAAATTTTATAATTTAGTTTCAAAATGCAAAAAAAAATTTTTGATTTATTTTTTTTTATTTATTATTATATTAACTTATGAATTTTTTATTTTTTATAGCGCTTAGTGCATATATAGTGTAAAATAATATGAAAATTATGATCGAAATAACACTTATAATAAATTAGAGTTCAAAATTACTATCAAGTGTAAATAAATGCTGTCTGTGTCACTCACATGTACACGAGCATGCGCACTCGGAAACATTGAACGGTCAAGTAGCGTGCAGCTGCTATGTTGTGTCCTATTCTACCGCATGGACCTCGAACGCTCTACTTTCTCTCTCGCACCTATCAAATAGTTAAAACTCTAAAACTATCGATTGAGATAGAATTAATTCGGTTATTAAAAGAGTGAAGGTGATGAAAAAAATTGATTAAAATTAATTAAATTAAAAATACCTATGAGCACTTTTTAAAAGGCAAGTTATTATAGGCATGTTTGTTTATGAGTTATATTTGATAAGAAATACGTCTCATCTGGTTATCAGATCGGTGAATGTCGACCTCCCACGGTCTCACTGAAAGAAAAATATAATAACAGCAATGAGAAAATTCATATACTATATGCCTCAACAAAACTTTCTATTTCTCACAGTTCACCTTGATTTACTACGATTCAGTTAATAACGGCTATATGATTTAATCCTTCATAACAGGAATAATACCGTTTTACAGCAAGTATTGAAGTGATTATACTATAGTCGTACTTTTATATTACTGGTTTTGAAACTCTGTCTCACTACCGTAGTAAACTTAAATAACTGCGTTTGTAAATTGTAACTCCGTATTACTATCATAGTAATCTGATATAACTGCACTTGTAACTTTGTTTTACAACCATAGTAATAATGTATAACTGCATTTTACTGGTCTAGTAAACCTATTTTACCGCTCTCGTAATCTCATCTTACTGTCTTTATCAGCTTAATTTGCAATTTTAGTTATTTTTTTACTGCCATATTACATACTGAGCTCATCTGACAGAAAACAATGGCCAATTTAGTACTATGTCTGTACTTTAATAAATTTCTAATTCATTACTAAGACAAGCAATAAATTGGCCAAATTTTTGTGCTACGTTGGCTCAGTCAGTAACATGGCAGTTAAATGAATTAACTAAAGTGCGCAAGGTAACAAAGGCAATCAGAAGAGATTAACCATACTATGAAGAGAATAAATTACATAATATATCTGATAGTTTCTCTAATGATAAAATTGAGTGTCGAAAGTTCAAACCTACCTGCGAAAGATATCAACTCGAATTTTCAAATTGAGAATTCATCATATTGATTAATAAGCCCAGAAGGACCCACATCAAGGAAACACTCGGCATGAAGCAATTTGTTGACTTCATAGTGTATTCAAATGAGCTAAATTGATACAACAATCTCTGGAACTTTATTTAATTATCTTTGTCGAATAATTCATAACTAGATCTCAATTATACCTACCTGCAAATTATGCAATTTTTTTTATAAATTGTAATGGTCTATATATTTCTATTTTTTGAAGCAGTATTTTATTCATTTCATATGGAGAACATATTATCTCCACTGTCTACTGCCAGAATTATATTGGGTGGATATACAAATAAAAAAATAGTAGCATAACAAGACATTTTATTGTTAGTAATAATCACATTCTTTGGTTTCAATTAGTAGATATACATATACACTGAAAGCAAATACTGGTCGAAATATTTCAAATATAAAGGGCTTTTCATCACAATACCATACTAAAAGACGAACAAATAGATTATTACAGATAAACAAACACTGAGATTAAACTTACTCACATCACGCAAAAAAGATATTCAATTTGAATGAGAAATTAACTGCACATTTTCTCAAATATTGGTAACAAAAATATATTCAAAAAAACAATATTATAGAGCAAACAAAACACATTCCAATGATAAGGAGCAATGGATTCAACAGAAGAACAATAAAGTTCTATTTAAAAAAAAGTTGACCTAATCTCTCAATAATTAATTATTCAGAATTTCGAATAAAATTTAATTATCAATCTGATAAGATCAATGGAAATTATTAAATGATTATACATACTAACATTAATTCGATTGATGAATTATTCATTCCGAACGCATGGACGCCATTGTTTCAAGATCCAACGGCCAATATTGTTATTATGAAAAATCAATGGTCAGTGAATTCATATTGATGCTCTAATAATAATTAAGAATATAACTTAGCTACCGGTACATTTTTTGACATAGTCTCCTTCCTAATCCCCAACTTTGCAATGAATTTACAACTCTCCATTAGGAACTCAGGAATTCTGCAAACTTCTGTTCCATGTGTGCAGGAAGATTGATTGTAGACACACAAAACAAAAACGGTGATATTTCAATGCACAAACTAAACACTTTCAAACTACACTATGATGATGCTTGTTGATTAATATCATGAATAAACTAGGATTCATATTTCACAAATTAGTTTAATCGCGTTAGCAGATTGTCCCAAGTCGAATAGACAAACGATGAGTATTGAGTTTGAGTGGATGCTATGAATCAGGTGGCGCGCAACCCTGCATTCGGGCATAATCGCCTATATTCGACTGGTTTAATGAATCAACATTAACTGCCGTAGTAAATTTATGGAACTAAAGTATCTCGCATAGTATAGCTAAATTGTTATGGCTATTGGATGCCGGTTAGAAAACTTGGGTTTACCGTGGCAATTCCACATTTGAATGAGATAATCAAACACTTTCATTGGTGTAATAAGAAAACCATAGTAAGATCTGTTCAATAACTATAGCAACTCAATTTACTATGTCTATAGTGCTATTTTAACCGAATAGTAAGAAATGTTTCAACCCTAGTAAGAATATTTTTGGTAAACCTTTCTCATTGAATCATTTCTTTCAGTGCTCCTCTACTATATTATATATATATATTTGAAATAATCTTCTAAGCAAATTGCTCCCCTCTTATTTATTTATTTATTTATTTAACTATAAACGGTCTTGCCATTTTTAAAAATATTAGCAATCAAAATATACATACATAAAAATTCCATGAAAAAAAGTGAATAAGTAAGAATGAAGCATTAAACACCAATAATACTAATGAAACTCTATTTAAAATGACATGACCATAGAAAGAAATGACTTTATTATTATATTTCATAATAAAGTTCGTTCGATTTCAAGTCAAATATTAAAAGTGGGAAAGTCAAACTACTATAGCAAGTGATTATTCAAACATTGACACATCATATCTCCGAAAGTATTGGTTTTCGTGGTGGATTTCACGAAGCTTCGATAAGCTTAATTGTTGATTTAATTCGGTGGTTGCATAAAAAGTAAATTCGAAATTTATAGAATCACACTGATATGGCAATTAAAGCTGTCAAAGCTTTGTGAAACCCACCGTAAGAGTTAGGAATGATATCAATGGATTCTTATGTTAGAACTGCATCATAAAAAATTAAATTCGAAACGTAGGTCTATGACTCACCTCATATGTTCGATTTAGGTACAGTGGCGGAAACCGAAATGTGAACGATTTTTTTTCTATTGTAAATATGGCTCCACACCTATACATCCATGTATATCTATGGCTATATCACGCAGTCGTTGACAAAAAAAAAAACATCAAAATTTATTAAGGAAATTTCAAATAAACGGAATAATTATAAAATGGCCCGACATTTAAACGTTGGTGAGAAAATGTGGGCAATTGCTAAACTGGAGGAGAAGCTCCATGCGACAGCAGAAGCCTTAAATTTCAGCAAAACTTGTATTTTCAACTTGAAGCGACGCTGGCAGGAAGGGCGCATTCAACGTCTGATCCGAGTTGCAATAAGAAGAATATCTGATCAAAATGAAGACAATGGGCTTATCAATAATATTAAGGAACATTCATTCGCAACTGCTGTTGAATCATGTCAGTTCACTGATTTCCCTGGATCCGTAAGAACAGCCCGAAATGGAATTAAGAAAAGTAAATTAAAAAACTATTCTGCAGCAAATAAGGCATTCTCAACAGTAAACCATAAAATGAAGAGATTATAGTTCGCAAATGAATGTTTAAATATGGATGAGAATTTTTGGAGCACCGTAGATTCTTCTGAGGAAAAAACTTTTCCATCGTGCAGCAGAGGACAACTTCGGGTTTATAGACCTCGAAACCAAAGGTATGACAAGGATTACGTCCACTATCTAAGGAATGATGGTCGCTTTTTAGTGAGTGCGTGGGCTTGGGTAAGCATCTATGGCACAAATGTCTGCTGGAAAATAGATGGGAGGTTAACAGGCGAACATTACAGAGAAAAAATTGGTTCAAGCCCTGTGGACAGGAGCTTTCTGGCGCTCTAGTTCAAACAGACAAATTATATCTCCGAAAGTATTGGTTTCTCAGAGTTGAGAATTATATCAATGTATTCTTATGATAGAACTGCATCATAAAGAAAATTCAATTCAAATAATAGTTTATTTATCAAGATTAAATGAGCAATCTGAGAATGAGAACTGCACCATGGAAGAAATCAAATTAAAATAGCTGAAATGAATCTGACTCTCTCTTATAGAACAGGATGACATTTACGAGTATGAACACAGAGCATATAATAAAGCTTAGGTAGAATAATTATAGCATTCTGTGAAAACATAAAAGTACGATTCATTATTGAAATTTCGAAAAATCATATCTCCGAAAGTATTAGCTTGTTGGTGTTAAAAATGATATCAATGGATTTTTATGGTAAAACTGCATCTTAAATAGCAATTGAATTTGAAATTTATTCCTCAAAAAAATTTTTTTCTTCGTTACTCTGAAACCATCTGGCCTATTTTGCCCAATAACGAACTTAACCGAGATATTCATCTCCCTAACCTACTCTGAAAATTTCAACTACCTAGCTCATTCCGTTCGAGAGTTATTGTACAAAAACTTTTTTAAAATTTTCAAAATTTGTCAAAAATGTCATGTCTCAGGATATTGAGTTGACATTATGACAATTCATACACAGAATAATTATATTATTCTGTGAAAACGTAGAAATACGAAAACGGAATTCACTTTATTCTCATAATTCTTCGATTGATTAGATAATGTCATGTCTCAGGATAATAAGTTGACATTATGACGATTCATACATAGATTAATTATATCACTCTGTGAAATACGATTTATCATTGAAATTTTGAAAAATCATATCTCCGAAAGTATCAGCTCGTTAGAGTTAAAAATGATATCATAGGATTCTTATGGTAAAACTGCTTATTGAAAAAAATTTAATTTGGAATTTGTTAGGTAAAAAAAAAATTTTTTTTTTGTATTTTAATATAGATCTACCGAACATAGTCATTTATAAATTCGCCTCAGGGCCACGATACAGACATTTCAACTCGGAAACGAGGGTATTTCCCCCAAACTGACTTGTGTCCGTGCACTGAATTGACATGAATATTCTTTTAAAACCTCACAATATCGGCTCATTACTCCCAACATAACCCATACATACCAAACACAGTAACTTCTCTTCTGCGCATGCGCAATCTACTCCTCCCAAAATAACACACCTCACAAAAAACTCCGATTCTCCAACACTAGCGGTTCAGGAGATATCGCATCTTTAATCCACGCATGCGCAGACCTTCACCAGGGGATTCTTTGAAGGCATAGCATCCGCCACCCAAAACCCCAATCCTCTTTGACGAAAACACCAGCAGTTAAATCACTGATGATCTGCTCATGCGCATAATGAAAAATGCCAGCAAGGAGTAACATAAATTGCATAGTATCTGTCACCCCAAAACCCCAATTCTCTCTGACGAAAACACCAGCAGTTAAAACACTGATGGCCGGCTCATGCGCATAACGAAAAATGCCCGTAAGGGATAACATCAATTTCAAAATTAGCCCCATGGCCACGGTACGGACACTTAAACTCGGAAACAACGCTACATCCCCCAAAATGACATGTCCTTGCACTGAATTGCCATGAATATTCTTCTAAAACCTCACAATATCAGCTCAGCAGTCCCAACATAACCAATATAACCCGAAAACAGTCACTTCTTTTTTGCGCATGCGCAATTTACTCATTGCTTAAAGTCCTGTCAAAATCACGCAGCTTACAAAAAACTCCGATTCTCCAACACTAGTGGTTCGGGAGATATCTGCATCTTTAATCTACGCATGCGCAGACCCTCATCAGGGATCTGGATTCTATGGAGGAATAGCATCCACCACCCCAAAACCCCAATCCTCTCTGACGAAAACTACAGCAGTTAAATGACTTCCCATCTGCGCTTGCGCATAACGAAAAATGCTCGGAAAGGGCAACATGAACCTCAAAAAAATAGGTTTCGGCAATTCAAGCAGAGTATTCCGCAAAATAGTAGTAATTTTTTTATTTTTTTCATGTCTCGTGATCCTCACGAAATTCTGCAAAAGTGTTTGCTTTGGTCTTTTGCATCTAACTACTGAGTTTCAATTTAATCAGATCAGTATTTTTCGAGTTATCGTGAAAACAAAATTTCAAAATTTTTGAAATTTTTTTTCGCCACTTTAGGGCCATCCGGTCAGTACAAAACTTCGCAGGCATATAAAGGTCATGATTCTACAACTTGATGCCAAATTTCAGAATGTTCGAGTGATCGGTTCCGGAAATATTCATAAAAAACGTTTTTACTAAAAACGGCCTTAACTCCGAAACCGCTCTGTGGATTTCGCCCGTTAACAAACTTGTCCGAGATATTTAGGCTACAACCATGCCCTGCAAATTTCAACGCTCTACCTCGTTCCGTTTGAGAGTTATCGTGCTAACGGCCGGACCGTTCAACGGTTATCGTATTAACGGACGGACGGCCGGACAGAAAAGGTTTACGACCATTTTCAGCCAAAAATTCGAAAATTGAAGACATTTTTGCATATTGATAAGCACTTTGTTCCGAGGAACAAGAGCGCCAGAAACTGGGAAAACTCTGTGGATAGAGGCTTTGGCACTCTTGTCAAACTAATAGCCATTAACTCTGACCAATCATATCTCATATCATATCATATCTCCTTGTTTCTCTTGGTCGGTTTCGCAAAGCTTCGAATAGCCTAATTGTGGATTGAATTCGGTGGTTGCATCTGAAATGAACTGGAAATTGTCATAGAATCACACTTATTTGGCAATTAAGAGCTGTCAAGCTTTATGAAACCCACTGTAAGAGTTGGGAATACCAATGTATGCTTATGATAGAACTGCATCATAAAAAATCAAATCAAAAACGTAGACCTATGACTCACCTCATATGCTGTATTTACATACATCAGCAAATTATAATTAGAGCATTTTATGAAATCATAAAATTACTTTATTGAAAGTTTTTTTTCTGGGTTTTCTCTCCCAAACTCTTCTTCTTACGCAGAAGCAAATCACAAAATAATTAATTTTTATATTATAGATATTTTTCAGAGTTTGGGAGAGAAAACCCAGAAAAAAAACCTTTCAATAATGAGTATACCTCCCACAGTATCCTTCAATGATTACATAAAATTACGATTAATTATTGAAATTTTGAAAAATCATATCTCCGAAAGAATTAGTTTGTTAGAGTTGAGGATGATATCAATGGATTCTTATGATGAAATGCATCTTAAAAGAAATTGAATTTGTAATTTGTAATGGAAAAAAAAATTTTTTTCGTTACTCCGAAAATATCAGAACGGTTTTGCCCAATAACGACCGTAACTGAGACATTTATGTTCCGAACCCAATCTGAAAATTTCAACTGTCTAGCTCATTTCGTTCGTCAGTTATCGTGTTAACGGCCGAATAGAATCGATTTTGGCCACGGATTCTTGATCAGTGAGTTGAACCGAAACGTTCAAGTTTGGCACCAGCCAAAAATTCGAAAATTACAGACATTCGAGCAAATTGATAAGCACTCTGTTCCGAGGAACAAGAGCGGCCAAAAACCGTCAATAACTTTTTTATTCCATTGTAATACCAGTACACTCCAACCGTTGTAATATTTCGATAGGTCTGCAACAATATTGATCTGTTAAATCTAAAACATTGCTGTAAAATTAGGATTTGAAGACTCTTGCATAATTTCAGCGATATCTGACAGATAGGTTCTGAGAATTTTTTAAAATAATCTTTTACAATTTTCTAGTCATACTACCGAGCTTTAATTTGGTCAGCAGTATTTTTGGAGTTATTTGGAAAGAAGAATTTCAGATAGCTATAATTTCGAATCCAGTTGGAGGATTTTGCCCACTAATGGACTTAACCGGCGCATTTTGACTCCAAACATATAGGGCAAATTTTAACTGTGTAACATTACGTTTGAGGGTAATCGTGCTGACGGCCAGACACAATTGATTTATTTTGACCTCGGATTCTTCATCAGTGAGTCGAAACTAAATGTATGATACCATTCTTGGCCGAAAATTAAAAAATTACAAACATTTGGGCAAATTTATAGGCAGTCTGATCGGGAGCATAAGCGCGCCAAAATTGATGGGTTTGCAGCTCTGCAGTACATGAATAGAAATCGCCCCTGGCTTCAATGATTTTTAAATTGGATTATCTTTTATTTCAGGTGCCTTTTTGATTCCGTTCGCCATAATGCTGGTCTTCGAAGGTATACCTCTCTTCCTGATAGAACTAGGTATCGGCCAGAAGATGAGGCTAGGTTCGCTGGGTGTATGGAATACCATCCATCCATGGCTTGGCGGTATTGGAATCGCATCCTGTATAGTGACGTTTTTCGTAGCCCTATATTACAATGTCATCATTACATGGTGTTTTTATTACTTTTTCAATAGTTTTCAGGTGAGTAATATGTTGTCACCAATTTGTTCCGTCCTAAGAGAAACTGCTTTTGCCCCTTATAGACATAGGTAACACGGTCAATCTGGCATCAGTTCAATCTGACATCAATCATAGATTGATGTCAGACTGACGTGAAACTTAATCTATACGCGTAGACTGATGGACTGATGGTCCGGATTGATGACAAGATGGATGTCAGATTGATACAGATTGACCGTGCAACCTCTGTCTTAGAGCTTGAGACTTTCATAATGGCGCCATGCCCCCTCTTTATATGGATGTTATGCCGAGAGGTACTTACATCCAGAGCTGAGCCAAAGCATTGTGCATAGTGCTTGTGAAAGTGCTTGAAGCCTTTTTGGGCTCCCGATTACTGTGCTCCGGAGCTCTTTTTAAAACCAGTGCTTAGTGCTTAGTAATTCATGCAATTCATGAAAAGGCTTAGTGCTAAGTAATCCCTTAAGTGCTCCCGAGCACTTTCAAGGAATACTAAGCACTAAGCCTTTCCGAAATCATGTCATAACACGAAAAGACGCTGACGCGCTGTGGTCGGAGGAGTTAATGTGTACCAGAGAGATCAATTGAGGCATAAACGGAACTTTTAAAACTTGTAATTATCAGTTGTTGGTTATTGATTCATGGAATGGGACGTGGATATGTGAATATTACCAACTCCTGAAAATTATTCAGTATCAAAGCATTATTAGGTGGATCGTCTATCAAGAAGATATAAGTGAATTATTTTAGAAAATTGTCGTGCGAATTCACAGATTTATCCGATATATTGATATTTAAATTTTCAATGCTAAATTGCTTATGCCTACAATCACAATAGAAAATAATGTTATCCGGTTTCTGCAGATTATATTTTTGACATTTTGAAAAATTTAAAAAAGCATTTATGTCATCTTGATGAATTCAAATTAATCTATGGATTAATGGAAAACTGCCCCAAAAAACCACTGAATTCACGTCAGTGTTTTTTTTATTAGTAAGGCAAAGAAAACACTTGGCCTAAGTTTCATAATATAGGTAACACGATGTTGTTGTCATATATGTTTCGGGTATTATCCCATTTTGAACTTGGGAAATACATTTTATATGTGCAGAAAACACTGAGACGCTTATAGAATTCATATTTCCATTAATTGTATAATTACTACTATTACTAAAATGATAAAGAACTTACCGAACTGTGTGAGAATAGAACTAATTTTGAGTTCGTTAGTTTCATAGAAATTTGTTTCGCTGCGCTCCATTCCTCATCAGTCAATGATGCATATGGGGAATGCAAGTTTGCTAGTTTAGATATTTTTCCAATAGGATACAATTTTATATAACCATTTGGAGTAAATATCCTCAGTTCGAACAGATGCCTAAAAGTGCTTAGTGCTTAGTGCTCGAAAAATCGAATTACTTTTATAAAGTGCTTAGTAATCGCAAGCATTTTGTGAAAACTCGGTGCTTTGTGCTCGAGGCTCGTGATCATTTTTATAGAGTGCTTAGTGCTTAGGGCTTGAAACACTTTTCTTCAGTGCTCGGCACAGCTCTGCTTACATCAGGTGGGGATTTGTTGGAAAGAGAGAAAAAGCATCACTATATTACTTATCTAACTCTCGGACTCTATAACAAACTGTATCGCATTTAATTGTTGAGACGGTTGTAGGGAAAAACAAAACTAAAGCATGAATATTTCATATAATTGTCACAAGTAGTCAATATAACTTCCACAATAATCCAATATAATTTCCACCATGATCCCACAGCGGAAATATAACCATAGATATGATACAAAGTTATAAGTAATCAAAAGGATACTGTGGCAGGTATATTCATTATGGTTTCTTTCTGGGTTTTCTCTCCCAAACTATCTGAAAATAAGCAATTTTCAAAATTTCATTCTCTGTTCAACAACATACAAGTTGACTCCTTAAGTTCCAGTCTTGTTGCTGTTAATTCTGTCATCAGAATCTCCTTGAATTGTACATACATGTTCTGCTATTTTTGGCGCTCTTGTTTATTTCTGTATGTCTCTATTTCTCAAGTTGTTCTTATGTTCCGACTTTCTTACTTCTAGTGGTCTTGACGTTTCTCCTGTGTACGATTTACCACAAATACAAGGAATATTATATACACAGTTTTTCTATTTTTGTTTTTCTTAATAGTTTTTGTCTTTGTTAATAAAGACCTAAGATCGTTTTGTGTTTCGAATACGATTCTTATATAGAACTTAGAACCGATTCTTCTGTTTTTTTGGCGCTCTAGTTCCTCGGAACTGAGTGCTTATCAATTTGCCCAAATGTCTTTAATTTTCGAATTTTTCGATGAAAATGGTCTTAAACGATTTGGTTCAACTCACTGATCAAGAATCCGTGGTCGAAATTCATTCTGTCCGGCCGGTCCGGCCGGTCCGGCCGGCCGGCCATAGGCATGATAACTCTCGAACGGAATGAGCTAGACAGTTGAAATTTTCAGAGTAGGTTTGGGGGATAAATATCTCGGCTAAGGTCGTTATTGGGCAAAATCGGACAGATGGTTTCGGAGTAAAAAAAATTTTTTTTTACAAAACAAACTCCAAATTAAACTTTTTCCAGCAGGCAGCAGTTTTATCATCCATTCATCTTATTTTTAACTCTATCAAGCTTATACTTTCGGAGATTTGATTTTTCAAAATTTCAATGAATGATAGAATTATTCTGTGGGTATTCTATGAATTGTTATAATGTCATCTTATTTTCCTGAGACATGACGTTGTCTCATTGTCATTCATACCAGCAATCCTATAAATATGAGAATTATAATATAATATCATACTTTCTGTTGGTATATATTTTCATGCCGATGGTCAATCCATATGATGATGGGAATGGTAATGATAAGTTAATAATATTGTGTTCAGAATATCTCCACTAAACACAAAACTGGAATATTGGTGTATTGGAGTAGATTTGAGGAAAGATATATATTATCGTTCATCATAGAATTGAGGAATGAATATCTCGGATGAGTTCGTTGTTGGGTAGAATTCGTCTATTGGTTTTGGATTGATAATTTTTGGCACTCTTGTTGAATTTAAATTCTTCTATGATGTTTGAATTCAATTTCTGCTAAGATGAAGTTCTAAATTTCAATAATGAATCGTACTTCTATGTTTTCACAGAATGCTATAAATATTCTATCTAAGCTTTATTATATGATCTGTGATCATACTCGTATATTTCATCCTGTTCTATAAGAGAGAGTCAAATTCATTTCAGCTATTTTAATGTGGTTTCTTCCATGGTGCATATCATTCTCAGATTGCTCTTTTAATCTTGATAAATAAACTATTATTTGAATTGAATTTCCTTTATGATGCAGTATATCATGAGAATACATTGATATCATTCTCAACTCTGAGAAACCAATACTTACGGAGATATAATTTGTCTGTTTGAACTAGAGCGCCAGAGAGCTCCTGTCAACAGGGCTTGAACCCATTTTTTCAGAAAGACCTCGAACATAAGGGATCACATTATACAGATTGGGTTGCTGTTCTTGTTTATTATTCTGTTATACTTGATTATTTGTTATTTCATTAGAAGCTCTTCTATCTAAATTCATGATTGATGAATTTATGAATGGCCTCGGGTATCCATTATTTTCAAGAAATTCTTTGATGTGATCAGTTTTATTATTTCGAATTTCAAGGGTAGAACAAATTTGTTAGGCCCTATCGTAAAGTGTTTTAATAACACCTCTTTTCACACTGAGTTGATGATTTGAATAGAAATTTAAATATATATTTGTATGTGTCTGCTTCCTGAAGACACTCGTTTCGAAATGATTCTGATACTTATCGAAACATCTAAATAAGAAAGCTGATTATTTTTCTCTATTTCCATAGTGAATTTTATTGTAGGTTCCTTTGAATTTATGAAATCGAAATTTGCCATGTTGCCATGTTGCCAAATTACAAATATATCGTCAACATATCGCCAGCAATCAGCAGCTGTCCGAATGGAAAAGCATTATGAATGTTGACCCTTAAGTAGGCCACACATTATCGCGGAAAGGAACGGAACGGAAATTTTGAAATCATATAATTAATACCGTGGATCGGAATGGAATGGAATGGAATCACTTGGTTATATGCATTTCGAAATCTCTGTTCCATTCCTTTCTGCGATAATGTGCGGCCTCCTTCATGTGTGTTTATTCTTTTTAAAAGCATGTGTCAAACATGCTCGAGCAAATTAGGGTCTATACGTCTACACCAGGGGTCACCAAATGGCGGACCGCGGTCCGGATGCGGACCGCGAACCTTTTTTTTGCGGACCTTTTCTCCAGAAAACATGTATTCTTAATAATAAAAAACAGATAACTTTTCGTTTAATTTACTAATTATTGAAATTGGATTTAGATTGCCTGCTAGTCAAATTATTATGCCATCATAATGCTATCAAATGGACCGCGACAGACATACAGATTTTGTGAACGGACCTTCAATTAAACTAATTGGTGACCCCTGGTCTACACATTTCGTGATTCCTTCGTTATTCAACCATTGTCATGCATTCAATGAAAGTTTTTATCAACAGCTCTTGCAAATGGACACAAAATGGGCTGAATAATATCATACAAATATTGCTGCGCTCTGAGAAAGCCTTGTGGGAAAACGAAGCATGTTCTTCCGCTAAGGCTGATTCGTCCTCTTACCCAAATAATACCACCTCTATAAGTGTATCACGACTGACCAGAGAATCCCATTAAACTCTCTGGTCGGTCGTAATGAGGAAAAAGAAACAGCACCAGAACTCGACTGCAACGCCACCTATCGGTCCCAGTTGTGAATCTATACCATTCGGGGCCCCACCCAAACACTCCGGGACACTTTGAAAATGCACTACGTCCGGATTTTTACTAGAGGCAACAGATTTCCTTACTTGGTTTTGCCAATTTTGCTCCCTTAAAAAATATTTCTCTACTAGAAACGATAATTTCTATTCTATTACAAATACATTGATCGCTTAGAGAGAGTTCAAAGAAAGTTCACCAAGACCCTGAATTATAGATTCGGAAATCGCTAAGTTGAGTGTCCCTACAACGCAAGATTATAAAAATGACAAGCTTAGATCATAGAAGAGTTATTTTCGACCAAACTCTTTTATACCGAATAATAAATGAACACTTCGATTTTCCTCTCATCAACAAAATTTTTTTTAATGCTCGCGTTTTTACTGGCCGTCGTAGAGATATCTTTTTCAGACCTAGGGTGCGAACATCTTCGTTGTATCACTCGAGAGTTATCGTGTTAACGGACGGATGGCCAGAATCGATTTTGACCACGTATTCTTGATCAGTGAGTCGAACCAAATCGTTTAAGACCATTTTCAGCCAAAAATTCGAAAATAACAGACATTTGGGCAAATTGATAAGCACTCTGTTCCGAGGAACAAGAGCACCAAAAAGTGGAAAAGCCCTGTGGACAGGAGCTTTGGCGCTCTTCTCCAAACTTTGACAAATCATATCTCCTTAATTATTATTGGTCTCTGGGAATGATATAAATGGATTCTTACGACAAAACTGAATCATGGAAGAAATCAAATTCATACAGATCGATTCTCCCCAATATAGAAATTATCAGAGATATTCATTCCTCAAATCTATTTCGAAAATTATATTATATCAATCAAAACTTAGACAATATTGCAATTTTGTTTTTACTGGAGATATTCTGAACCCAATTTGATTAGGTATCTAACCAAAGAATATATTTCCATCATCCTGTGGATTATCCACGGGCATTATATTCCCAGACGGCACAAACATATTGCATGAATATGCCATGCATATCCCACCGGCATATTGGCATATGCCAGGGATATTCCATATCCTCCAAAGCATATGCTACGCATATTCCATGGATATCCAAGGTCACCATGAATCATGTTCCATGAATATGCCATGCTTATCCCACCGGCATATTGCCATATGCCAGGGATATTCCATATCCTCCAAGTATATGATACGCATATTCTATGGATATCCTGGGAATATGTTTTAATCTCCTGAAAGATATTCATGGCATATGCCAGGAATATATTATCCTACTGTATAGCATATGCTTTTTGAATATGAATATCAAAAAAATTATACAGGGTGAGTCTTTAAGCCGTACATTAAATTTAACCATAAATTCCTCTCATCTTATTGAATACTTTTTTAATTCAACATCTTTTCCAAATTTGACTCAGGTAAAAAGATACAGGCTGTTGAAATTAAAAAAAAAAATCATATCATTTTATATTGTAACTTTGACGTGTTTTTCTGGAAAATATGTATCATAGTTATAGGAAACTTCAACACCAACATTCGTTTAATTCAGAAGAAGAATGTCAAAGCTATACAAAATAGAACTGATTTTTTTTCGAAATTTCAAGAGCCTGTATCTTTTTACCTTAGCCGAATTGGGAAAAATGGTAAATGAAAAAGTGTTTCATTTGATAAGAATCTATGTTTAACATTAATGTACAACTTTAAGACTCACCCTGTATATATTTTTTTTCTACTTCCACTATAGGTCAAATGTAGGTTAGTTATTTTGAGAAATACAAAAAAATATTATATATAAAATTTGTATATATTGCGGTAAACCCGCAAATATTTTAGTCGCTTAGATATTATTATTTTTTTACGTTATGAATATTGGATATTATTGAAAAAAACCACGCCTATATCTTACAAACTAACAGAGACTAACAGAGAACTAGAGTTTTCACTTAAGATTTGCATTCTGGAGATGTCATTAAATACATTGAAGTAAATATATTTAATTAATATTAGAGAAATTGAACAAATAATAAATTAAAACAACATCCTATTAATATTATTATGTAATTATAGCACCAATTCTTCCTTCGGGTGATTTTGTTTGTATTCATTATTCCTAAAACCAACAAATATAAGAAAAATCACTTCGTCATAGAATAATTTACTCACAGTTTCAGTTGCTTTTTAGTCAGGAAAATAGCAATCCTTTCTTCTACTTCCTTTTCAGTGCATTGCTTTGTAAGTGGGGTTTTCCTGCATACCACTGAAAAAAGTATTAATATATTATCTCGATGTCAATGATATTTCCTCTGCTAATTATGCATATTGATTCATTTGGTGAATAGAAATTGTATTTTGTAAAGTGAAGATGGTATTGTCATTCAGTTGAAAAAACCCTATGGCATAGTTGTTCTAAATACAGATTATGGAAATACCGAAACACAAATAATATATTCAAGAACAGTTGGACAACACAGGGAATATGTTTCTCAAATATGTCAAAAACCCAATATCAAATTAGTAAAGAGAAAATGGAATTAACATAGACTACTGGATTATATTTTTACCTTTGATTAAAGTAGCCATGTGAAGAACAGAAAACTTCTTGCCCTCCAACTCAGCTTAACTGCTTCAAAATGACATCATCGACCAACTGAGGCATGCGTCTTCTGACAACATCTTTTGTGTCAGTGCCTCCAACATGGACAAGCTTAGTCAATTTCTACTCTGGTATATTGATATCTACTATTGATTTTGGAATATTGATATCTTGGGCAGTATTTTCACTCCTCGAATTCAGCATTGCCGTTATCAATTCCGTATTTTGCTCGACCCTTCCATTAAATTTATGTAGCATTCTTATAATTTCAGTAGAGTCTATAAAAAACAAAACCAGGATCAAAGTCACAAATACATAAATATATAAGAGGTGTACTAACCTTTACTGGATAAACATTTCTGTTTTGCTGCAGTGGAAGTTGAAGTTCTGGAGGTAGACGCATCCGAGTTGAGTTTTTGGAATATTGTATTGCTGTATCACTTCCTTTTCTAAATTCAAGTTTCTTCACCACTTCTAATGCTGCTTCAGACTGTGATGAGCAGGCTTGTTGTGACTGATATGCTGGAAAAATATCTAATGTTGCTATTTGATGATATAAAAGCAAATAAATATAAATTTCATTAGAAATAGAGAATTAGAGATTTTATAACAGTGGGGAAACTCAATATATAGCTAAAGCCCACAATTTAATATCTTCCTGAAAACTCAGGTGGTTACTTTGGCTAGGTCCTGAGAGACAAGTATTTCCAACTACATTACTCGGTAACTGAAGATCGTGACTGAATCCAGTAACAATTCTCCGGTTTTCTGGTATAATCAAGGCTGGAATAGTTTCAGTAGAACAACTATCGTATCTGGTATTTTCAGTCCTCTGGTCATATTCTTGCGAATCATCAGTAATATTGTGCTCTTCAGTAAACAACAATGTTTGGCCGGACAATCTTTTCACTTTGCTCAAAAAAGATTTCTTCATTATGTAGCAAAACAAAACACGGACTGCAAGTAAATAGGTACTCTGTAAAACCCTAGATACCTTTTCACCTAGCCAAAGGTTGATATATCAGATAAATGGTATTCACCAAAAATTGAGTTATATAAATATAATACTCCTCTAAAAGCACTACTTACTTGTTAAATAACAACACAATTCCTTAATTTCACCAATTCACTGTTTGTCCATATCAAATAAAGACCAGCCAACTACAAAACAGATTTCAAACTTGATATTCTTTTGTTTTGACAATGGAAACGAAGAAAAACGATTTATTTGTCAGATGATGACCACAGAACACTATATAGGATAAAGCTTCTATAGACAAGATATAGTCTTCATATGGTCTCAGTATAAAAATAATGAAAATGAAAATATCGGTCGCTAGGTCGCGACGATGGAACGACTACGCCCGACGGTCATCCTCGTCCTTAGCTCACAAAACATCTGTCGGCGGATAAAATTTAAATTGTATCTTCGTTCTAGCTAGGATACCGGAGGTCCTGGGCAGAGACAACAAAGTTGTCTCTGTCCTGGGTTCGTATCCCGCTCAAATATCGATTCACACAACCCAACACGGGTTGTGTGAATGTACAAAAAAGATTTGAAGAGTATTATGAAATAAGGTAGATCTGTGTAGATATAGCCGCAGTTCCATACATATAGCGTATAAACAAATAATTAAACCTATATAAAGGCGCATTTTGTTGTTATACATTGTCATAATTAAAAGTCTAACGTTACTAAATGCTCCATTTTTGGCTGCGAAACTTCAACTAAGAATTTTCCCAGCTGGTTTTCTAACGAAATTTTTCAAATTGATAGTACAAAACTTATTACGTATCTATAAAGAAATGTGCAATGAAAATGCTTTTTGAATATTCATAGGATATTCGAATGCTCAAATTTCAGTTTGATATGCCGTTTGAATATGCCAGTCATATTCAAGGAGAATATCTGTGGAATATTCGTGGGAGTATATTCCAGGAATATGCCTTATGGATATAAGATAATGGCATATTCATGGAATATTCCAGGGATATTGCAATATCTATTGGAAAATAGGATATTGTAGGCATATTCCAGGAATATTGGGTGCCGTCTGGGATTATCACCTTAAAAGTATAATATCATATCATCTTCATAATTCTACGATAGCTGAGGTTATTTCATTGGTGCTTTTGCATTCAATCATACTTTGTTTTCTAGAACAGGAGGTAGATTTTTTATCCAGAATAACCAACCAGAAATAATTTTGACATTTATTTTTCATAGGAAAATGACATGACATGCAAGAACACAGATCATATAATAATTCATAGATAGAGTAATGAAGTGCAGCATTCTGTGAAATTATAGAAGTACGATTCATTATTGAAATATCGAAAAATCATATCTCCAAAAGTATTAGCTTATTAGAGTTGGAAATGATATCAATGGATTTTTATGGTGAAACCGCATCTCCAAAAAAAATTGAATTTGAAATTTGTAATGTAAAAAAATTTATTTTTTTTCGTTACTACGAAACCATCTGGCCATTTTGCACATTAACGAACTCAATAGAGATATTTATCTCCCAAACCTACTCTGAAAAATTCAACTGCCTAGCTCGTTCGAGAGTTATTGTAGAAAAAAATCTAAAAATAAAAAAAAATCTTTGTTTACACTTTTACTCCGATCATAACTCCGAAACCGCTTGGTGTGTTTCGCCCGTTAACGAACTCGTCCGAGACCTACCCTGCAGATTTCAATCCTCTCAACTCCTTTCGCTCGAGACTTATCGTGCCTACGGCCAGACAGAATTGATTTTGACAACAGATTCTTGATCGGTGAGTCGAACCAAATCGTACCATTTTCAGCCAAAAATTCAAAAATTACAGATATTTGGTCAAATTGCACTCTGTTCCGAGGAACCAGAGCACCAAGAATGTATTCCATCATTGACATTGACATTTCGAGAGCAATTTTCTTTAAGGAATATTTCTGCAGAATTGTTTAAATCGGGTCTTTTTGCGCGTATGTTCTGGGGAACATCGCGTTATAGTCTTGCCCAAATGTCTGTAACTTTCGAATTTTTTGACGAAAATGGTCTCAAACGATTTAGTTCGACTCCCCAATGAAGAATTCGAGGTCAAATTTGATTCTGTCTGGCCGGCCGTCCGGCCATCCGGCCGTTGCCACGATAACTTGAGAACGAAAAGAGCTAGCGACTTGAAATTTTCAGGGTGGGTGGCGCACCCTAATACAACGGACAAGTTTGTTAATGGGCATAATCGGCTCAGTGGTTTGCGAGTAATAATTTTGTTTTCAACCAATATAGATCCGATCGTATTGAAACTTGATGTGCAGTTGTAGAATATGAATCTAAGCACGTTTGTGAAATTTTGTGCGAATCGTATTGCTGGAAAATTTGAAAAAAATTATTAAAAAATATTTTTGTTGTCACGATAACTTGAGAACGGAAAAAGATAGCGGCTTGAAGTTTTCAGGTTAGGATGTGCACCAGAACGCGACATTTCAGTTTGTTTATGAGTATAATCGGCCAAACGGTTTTAGAGTTATAGCCATCTGAAATTTGGTTGTTTCTTGTTCCTCATTAACGCGAAAAATACTAAACCGATTGAATTCAAACATGGTAATTAGTTGTAGAATGCCAACGCGAAAATTAACCTAACTCTACTGCCAAGTTTCAAGTTTTAACATGATAGGTTGAATGTTGTTGGAGATTCGAGCATTCTAGTGTGAGTTCAGTAGATGGGTGACCGTTGCCTCGATAACTTTCGAACGCAAGGAGATAGGGACTTGAAATTTTCAGGGTAGGTTGCGTATCCGAAAGGGAGAGTTGAGTTCGTTTTTGGGCATAATCGGTCAAATGGTCTCCGAGTTATACCCACCTGGAATATTATTTCCTTGATAACTCAAAAAATGAATATTCGATCGAATTAAAGCTTGATAACTAGTAGTAGAAAATCAACATAAAGACGTGTTTATAATTTTGTAAGAACCGTACCCCTAGAAAATTCGAAAAAAATGACGAAAAAAAAAAATTTTAAGAACCGCACCCCTAGAAAATTTCAAAAAAATCACGAAAAAAAAAATTGGTCCAAGCTTCTGACTGCACGTCAGTGCTTGAACCAATTTTTTCAAATATTTAAATGACTTTCATTTTTGTCTTTTTCCAAAAAGTGCTGAAGTTGTATTACACCCAGTCGTGGCATGTAGAAACACAGTCCGACAGGCAGTAGGAGGTAAAGGGACGGGAATCGGAGCAATAAAATACGGAATATCTACCAGTGGAGGTCGTTTGTATAAGATATAGTAGATTTTACTAAGTTCCAAAACCTATATAATATAAGTATTATATTTTTCCCAAAATGTCTAAGTATCAGATAGAAGTTTTTATGCACTAAAAACATGAATAAAAATTGTTCAAGCCCCGTGAACAGGAGCTTTGGCGCTCTTGTTCAAACTTTGACAAATCATATCTCCGAAAGGATTGGTTTCTCACAGTTGGGAATGATATCAATGTATTCTTATGATAGAACTGCATCATAAAGGATATTCAATTCAAATAATAGTTTATTCATCAAGATTAAATGAGGAATCTGAGAATGAGAACTGCACCATGGAAGAAATCAAATTAAAATAGCTGAAATGAATTTGAGTCTCTCTTATAGAACAGGATGACATGTACGAGTATGAACACAGATCACATAATAATTCATAGATAGAATAATTATAGCATTCTGTGAAAACATAGAAGTACGATTCATCAAATTTCGAATAATCATATCTCCGCAAGTATTAGCTTGATAGAGTTTAAAATGATATCAATGGATTTTTATGGTGAAACTGCATCTTGAAAAAAATTTGAATTTGGAATTTGTAAGTTAAAAAAAATTTTTTCTTCGTTACTCTGAAACCATCTGGCCTATTCTGCCCAATAACGAACTCAACCGAGATATTTATCTCCCAAACCTACTCTGAAAATTTCAACTGCCTAGCTCATTCTGTTCGAGAGTTATTGTAGAAACAAAATTTAAAAATAAAAAAAAAAATTTTTACGCTTTATGGCAACCCGATCAATACAAAACTTCGCATGCGTATGAAGGTCATCATTCTACAATTTGATGTTCAATTTCAGATAGTTCGAGTGATCGGTTTTGGAAATATTCATAAAAAATGTTTTTACTAAAAACGACCATAACCACAAAACCACTTAGTGGATTTCGCCCGTTAACGAACTTGTCCAAGATATTTACGCTCCAAACCCAGTCTGCAAATTTCAATCCTCTTTCTCTTTACGTTCGAGAGTTATCGTGTTAACGGACGGACGGCCGGACAGAATCGATTTCGACCACGGATTCTTGATCAGTGAGTCGAACCAAATCGTTTGAGACCATTTTCAGCCAAAAATTCGAAAATTACAGACATTTGGGCAAATTGATAAGCACTCTGTTCCGAGGAACAAGAGCGCCAAAAGCAATAGAGTTTACGCCTTCGTGTACGGTATACAATACCGTATGGGAGTGCATTCTAGTCGCATTCTCAGCGCTCTACTCCGAAAACGGTTAATTTTACAGAAAAAATGCAAAAGGCATTCCTTGTAGATAATTTTACGACGAACAATTTTTATATTGACTTCTGAGCAAAAACCGCGAGATATTCGCGAAAAACTGATTTCTGTTACCTTTTGACCTTTATAACTTTTTTAGCCGGCAAGATATCAATGTTGATTGTTCACATCTTCATTACAACACCGTAATAAAAGTTTTTACAAAAAATCAACTCAATGGAAATTTTTCCGCAAATTGGGGTTCAAAATGCCTAAAATGACTGGACGATTATTCGTGCTGAGGTTAGAGGCATTTCAGACTAGTACATCGCCATTTATTGAATGAACCATTTTCGGTTAATTTTGGGCGCATGATATGATAAAAATATGTATTTATGTTGAGACCATTTTCGGCCCCGAGTTCACAAAATACGGATAGTTGATCGCGCCTTGGTACGAGCGAAAAATAAGTGACCCACGAATAATCCATCTTCGCCCTTCCTTTTCCGTCTACATCTTCCCAATAAACTAAATTGGATATCAAATATGCTAAATCTATTTTCATCCAGACATGATGCTCCGGAAAATCAACCTTTAGATGACAATTTCCATTTCTGAGAAATAAACTCATTTTCCTTCAGATCGATATCACCCGCCTTACGCCTGGCACGAAAAACGACATGAATAAAGAACGACTGGACTTAAAAGCATTCTTATGTTGAAAAACGAAGGAAAGACTCAAAGTGACCAAAGTTTCCCATGATAAGAATCATGCGAGAAAAATGTGACTAGAGTATGCACTTCGAAATCACAGCGGTGTTTCTCATAGTGACATAATAAGCAAAATCGAAGAAGCAACTTCTGATGTATTATCGAAAGATTATGACACTCAGTTTGAAATCTAATGAGATTATTTACCTTCTCATTGTTATTTTATAATCAACTATACTTACTTACTGAAGTATAAACATACTAGCGGCCCGGTACGTGGTTCTCTACGTATAATATGAAATAATAAAAAAATTAATTGGAACTTCAAATTCATTTATTAAAAAAAAATATATTTTATTAATTGCTAGTTATTTTAAAACTGAATCCAAAACATTTGGGTAAACAATATTTTTGGCGCGCTGCTGAACAGAGTGCTTATCAATTTGCCCAAATGCCTGTAATTTTCGAATTTTCGGCTGAAAATGGTATCAAACGATTTGGTTCGAATCACTGATCAAGAATCCATTGATATCATTTCCAACTTTAATAAGCGAATACTTTTGGAGATATGATTTTTCGAAATTTCAATAATGAATTGTACTTCTATAATTTCACAGAATGCTGCACTTCATTACTCTATCTATGAATTATTATATGATCTGTGTTCATGCTCGTTTATGTCATCCTGTTCTATAAGAGAGAGTCAAATTCATTTCAGCAATTTAAATTTGATTTCTTCCATAGGCCTCATTCTCAGATTGATCATTTAATCTTGATAAATAACAACAAATCTTGTCAAAGTTTGAACAAGAGCGCCAAAGCTCCTGTCCACAGGGCTTGAACGAATAGTGGATGAATGTATTCGAATGAAACCTTATGCCACAAGCAAACACAGCACTGTTCATTTTCGAACAGTGAATGTATTGAGTTGAAACTAATCGTTTGATACTATTCTTGGCCAAAAATTGTACCATTTTTTTGGACGCTTGTTTTTACTTTCAGTTTAAATTCTTGTTTAAAAAACATTGGTTCAAGCACTGACGTGAAGTCAGAAGCTTTTGCGCGTATGTTCTATTGTCCATTCTTCTGTATTGGGCACCCTTAATCGAAATTACCATGGTAAATTATGTTGTCCATTCTCCTGTATTGGACACTCTTAATTCGAATTTACCATGGTAAATTCGAATTAAGTGTCCAATACAGGAGAATGGACAACATAATTTACCATGGTAATTTCGATTAAGGGTGTCCAATACAGAAAAATGGACAATAGAATATACGCGTAAAAGCTTCTGACTTCACGTCAGTGCTTGAACCAATTTTTTTTTCGTGATTTTTTTTAATTTTCTAGGGGTACGGTTCTTAAAATTTTTTTTTCGTCATTTTTTTCAAACTTTCTAGGGTTACGGTTCTTTCGGATACGCAACCTTCCCTGAAAACTGCAAGTCTCTATCTCCTTTCGTTCGAAAGCTATCGAGGCAACGGAAACCCATCTACTGAACTCACACAAGAATGCTCGAATCTCCAACAATATTTAACCGATCGTATTGAAACTTGAAACTTGGCAGTAGAGTTAGGTTATGAAGGCTCTCGCAAAATTTCAGCTATTTCAAACGAATAGTTACTGATATATAGAATTTTTTTTTTATTTTCAATGATTTATTAAAAATTTTCTACAAATGGTATCCTCACCAAATTTTGCAAACATTTTCACGTTGGCATTCTACAACTAATATCCATGTTTGAATTCAATCGGTTCAGTATTTTTCGAGTTAATGAGGAACAAAAAACCCCCAAATTTCAGAAAATTTCAGATGGCTATAACTCTAAAACTGTTTGGCCGATTATGCTCATAAATAAACTGAAATGTCGCGTTCTGGTGCACATCCTAACCTGAAAATTTCAAGCCGCTATCTCATTCAGTTCTCAAGTTATCGTAACAACAAAAATATCTTTTAATAATTTTTTTAAAATTTTTTACCCATACGATTCGCACAAAATTTCACAAACGTGCCTATGTTCATATTCTACAACTACTCACCGAGTTTCGGTTCGATCGGATTTATATTGGTTGAAAACGAAATTATTACTCAGAAACCACTGGGCCGATTATGCCCATTAACGAACTTGTCCGTAGTATTGGGATGCGTAACCTACCCTGAAAATTTCAAATCGCTAGTTCTTTTCGTTCTCAAGGTATCATGGCAACGGCCGGACGGCCGGACGGACAGAATCAAATTTGACGTCGAATTCTTCATTGGGGAGTCGAACTTAATCGTTTGAGACCATTTTCGTCAAAAAATTCGAAAGTTACAGACATTTGGGCAAAACTATAACGCGATGTTTCCCAGAACATACGCGCAAAAACTCGATCACTGAAATCCTGATGTCTTGGTTCCTGGTCACTCGGGAATGAAAGGGAATGGGTAGCCAACATCAGAACTCTAGAGCTGGAAGCTAAGCTGTAGATGGTGATGACATCCACATCTCTGGGGGGTACAGTAGACCTTAAGGTCATAGCACAAGTCAAGTACAGAAATCTGTACAGGAAAAAAAGGGCAGCAATAGTTACATTAAAGGAAACAAGTTCTTTCAGCTCTACAAGATTAAAAATATTCTCTTACGCTATAAGGCTCTCATTTTACTACGAAAGAATTAATTCTCCTTTGTAGTATTTAATGCAATGCATTCATTAGGTTCATGCACATATTATACATAGCATTATTCTGTGTCACAGTCAACGTCAATATTAACTGTGTCATGTAATGCATGTACTCGAATGGGTCCTTATGCTACCACAAACGCAGCACAGTTTGTTTTTGACCCAACATAGTTAAATTCTGTATTTGAATAGACACCACACGCCACACAATACTGTTCATTTTCGAACCAATACTGGATGAATGTATTTGAATGGGACCTTATGCCATCACAAACACAGCACCGTTCAGTTTCGAACCAATAATGAATGAATGTATGTGAGTTGAAACTAATCGTTTGATACTATTCTCGGCCAAAAAGTGTACCAGTTTTTTTTGGACGCTTGTTTTTACCTGTTCAGTACCTGGATGGGTGGCAGCTCTGCCTATAGATTTGGCAGCGCGCCAAAGCTTTCCTCCTTTTTTTTGTTTTTCCATTTTGAGCATGAATAAACAAACGGCTGGGAGTTTTTCATTTCCAACCGTTAACCTTCTGCTTAGTGTTTGAATATTTTGAGTAATTTCAATGCTAAAATCCGTCCGATCGAACGGATATTCATTATAGATTTCGTAACTTCGCGAAAAGATCCAAATCCCGAGATAATTTTACTGGAGTAACACTACTTTAAGTTTTTCATTGGGTAGAAATGAAAAATATTTAAGAGAAAGCTATTTCGGACGCTCCGAGATTCGATCCCGCCGCCCCCCGAGGCTCGGGAACTATAAATTCTCAATCCAACGCATCAGCTCACTCGGCCACGTTGACTAGGTGAGTCAACTCCTATTATGTAACAAATAAAGAACTTTAGTACTCGGATGATTTCCGTCTTTCGATTTTCAGAATATCGTCAATCCTGTCAAGCAATCGATAGAAATCGGTCACTCGTTCATGTTTCACGCAGTTTTTCTAGGTCATTCCAAGATTTTCGAGTAATTCCGTTCGAAATTCAAATTCAATTTGACATTTTTCGTCGCACGTTCAGACCTTGAAAAAGCCTCGTTGAAGTTCGCCACAGAAATACGTGAAACGTGTGAATTTTGTCAATTTTGGCGAAAAGTCGTTCTTCCGAGAAGACGAAAGAGAGGATCAAAAAAAGGCCTCCGTTACGGACTAATTTCGAATCTGGTCTTCGCGTTCCCGCAAATACCGTCGTTACGAACGCCACCGTTCCTCCGAATTCCTCTCCATAATTAGGCACCTTTTGCCAAAACCGTTTTTTCGCCTTTTCGCGATTTTTTTTGAAATAGACCCCCATCTTTTCGCTCCGACAACGTGAAACTCTACGAAACTTCAGTATTTTTCCTCGATAAACCCCTTCGAAATTTCCCCCAAAGCCCCTCCTAACATCCAAAAAAACATCACGTTGATAGTAACATTTTCAAAAAGTTTCCTTTGATAAATGAAGAACAGCTCGACGGATTTTGTGCAAACCTCACATAAATCATCTACTAAATAGTCCGAACAAAGCCTAGGATAGGTGAGCCCATTCTTGAGTTATAAAATTACAACGAAAAGTGGCATTGATTTTTATATTTATTGATAATGATAATGAAATATATACATTTCCTAGAGGAATTCCTCCAAAAGTCTGAGCAAGAAATGCAGGAATCTAATTTCCAAAAAACCAATTATAGTCTCTTTATAACTAGCGGACAGCCGAGCATTAATTTCTGAGCAGAGCACATAGTTTAGTGATCTGTGGAACATAATCAGAATGTTCAGTATACGCGAGAAATAAATTGGACAACCAATTCAATTCCAGCGCAACATGTACCTAAAAATCGCCTCCGTTTTTATCACAGTTCCAAAGTACATATAAACATCATTCTTGTTTTCTATATAGTGTGTTCAAAGTCACTTGGATTGGTCAGACGTCCCTTTGATCTAGAACCGCAAACAATGGACGCACCCCGGGTTGCCACCACAGATCAAAGGGACATCTGCCCATTAAATTTTTGAAATTCCCAAGTGCGAAATTACTATACAAGAGTTTATCAACCAGTGTAGACTGACCTAACTATCCATGCAAAGATGGACGTAAAAATTTCTAATATTTTTCAGTATCCACTACCTTGGCAGAACTGCCCGTTTGAGAACGGCACAGTTGTTGAGGAATGTGATCTATCTTCGGCCACTGCCTATTTCTGGTACAGAACCACGCTGGACTCCTCATCTACCATAGAAGATGGAGGTTATCCACGATGGTGGATAGTGTTGTGCCTTTTACTATCTTGGATCGTTGTGTTCTTCATTGTTATGAAAGGAATACAGAGCTCAGGAAAGGTGATTAGTGAGATGAACTCCACAAGTATTCTGTATGATGCAAAGTTATGTTCCAGGTTGTATACTTCACTTCGATGTTTCCTTACATCGTTCTGACGATTTTCTTCATCAGGGGAATCACTTTGGAGGGTGCCAGCGCTGGATTAGCTCATATGTACACTCCGAAGGTATAACTATTCCGTAGATCCGTTCTATTATAACAAGTTTTACAGATATATCATATGTCCCAATAATAAATTTGGGATACAACTGTCAACTGTCTTGAAATACATATACACAATCGTTCTTTTAATAAGTTAAATCTATTTTAGGTAGAAAAGCTCCTGGATCCAAAAGTCTGGCTGGACGCTGCCACGCAAGTCTTCTATTCGTTTGGACTGGCGTTTGGATCTCTGATAGCCTTCGGATCATACAATACGCCGAAGAATAACTGCGTTCGCGATGTTATACTGGTGTCAATTTGCAATGCCATCACTGCTATTTACGCTAGTGTTGTGATATTTGCCATACTCGGTTTCAAGGCTGTCAGTAATGTGAATAAATGTGTGCTAGAGTAAGTATACTGAAGTCATAATTTTGGATGATACTTGAAGACAAAACTGTGATGAATAATCAATTATTCGAAACACACAGGAGTTTCGGTGGCAGAATTAGAATGCAAACATCGAAGTATCGCCCATTTTAAGTCATGATGTTACAGAATGGACGGGGGGATATCATGAGTTGGCGTATTTAAAGCTCAATGTATCAAGTTACATTGTTCGAGCAACAATATTTGAAGCTTGAAACCGTAATTGCGTTTATGCTGGATACCTCCTTTCAGACGTACGGATCGCATTTCATTGCGATGCGGGCGTTATATCGCATCGCACGTACCCGCGTTTACGCTGGATAAGGCCTTGTTTTCAAGTACGATCTTCGTTCAAATGGATACAGCACTGCTATAACTAACTTACCTCCAAAAAATTGTAGATGTATCATTAACCAAAAAGATAATATTGGGGCCTATCGAGACCTTTGGCTTTTTGATGGTGAAATTCAGATTGCCGGGTAAGTAACGTATCTAAGCTTAACCCTGGATGCTAAACTGAACTGGAATTCCTACTGAAAAGAGCTAGAACCTCGCTGATGATGGTTCGACGACTTCTCTGTAGAACTTAACCAAGGAAAATCTCTGAATATACACTGTTATCGTTAGACCTGCACTAACGTACGGGGTAGTGCCGTTGTGGCCTAAAGTTGGACGACAGCAAGAAACAAACTTGCTAGTCTGCAACGTCTAAATACGCTAAGTGTGCCAGGGGCAGTCTCAACAATATCCACTGGCAAACTTGATGTTATCTTAAACCTTCCACCATTGTTCCTATTTATAACAGATGGCTCTGTGTCAACGACGGATTCCTAGGAAAGCCAACTCTGTGGTTGAACGCCACGGTATTTCAGGCAGAAATCAAGGCTATCGCGGCATGTGCGGGGGAGATTAATATGAGGGGCACCTCTAAAATGCCAATCTATATTATCCAGATAGTGAGGCCACCATAAGAGCTTTACAGTCCTATAGAATAAACTCTAAACTTGTTTTGGACTGTCGTATTCAATGAGCTAGAGGCCTGTCTTCCAGGAAACTCTGGTAAGATATTGAACAATGGATTCAGAGCCATCACCTTTTAACCTGGAACGATGCCTCAGGTAATGTTCATGGGAGGAGGTTGGTGGCAGGACCATCTAAACTGCTAGCGACAAGCTTGCTACGCTTGAGCTGAACTTCAATCAGAAATGTGGTTGGTCTTCTTACCGGTCACTGTATTCTGAGGAAACACAGCAAGGGGATGAGGAAACATTGGGACTGCTCGCAATGCAGATTATGTGACATGGAGGACGAAGTAGCCAGTCATGTCCTCTTCAAATGCCATGCTTTGTCTGGCATTAGAACTAGCATACTTGGCTTTGTTGATGAAGATGACTTATTTCCATAGGATAATTTGATTATTCTAATTCGAGTTCACTGTGGAGTTATTATGAACACTACAAAAATTAACTACACTCTTGTCCACCACAGTTTTTGTCGTCTGACATATGTTTCGGAAACAAAGCGACTGGAACGCTTCGTCTTTGAAGATGGAAATTTTGTTTCCGAAACATATGCCAGACGATAAAAACTGTAGTGGACAAGAGTGTAGTAACTTTTGTAGTGATAATTTGATTAACAGACACATGGAGTTCATAGAAAAATCTCAAACTAATCCTGAATAAGGGGCACTGAGTCCTTCGGAGATATGTAGTATTGGGCCTAAGAACCACCTGAGTAATCAATCAATCAATAATTCTCTTAACTTATCCTTACATAGTATAAAACAAGGTCGCATCCCGCTGTCTGTATGTTGCTATGTATGCTTAGATCTTTAAAACTACGTGAAGGATTTTGATGCGGTTTTTTTAATAGATAGAGTGACTCAGTATGAAGGTTTAAATGTATAATACATGCATAATATATTAGATGAACACTGATAATTTTAGAGGTTTCTAATGTGATGTCATAAATAAACACATTTTTTTGCGCTTACATTGCAAACGCTGGCTTGAATTCTACGAGATAGATCTAAATATTGTAGTACAGTATGGTACACCTTGAAAAGGTCTACAAAAAAGTCCGCGTTGGTATATGTCTATCTCTTAAGTATAACCCACAATAACCATTTTTTATCCTTTACATTATACAAGAAATAATGGCTTGATTACGAAGCTATTTTAAGCAATACAGCATTGACCCTTATCCAACTCAGTACCTTAAATGCATTGTGCATTTAATATTGATCAATATGACCCTTTCCAGCATGTAATTTAAATGAATATTTTCGAAGATATCGCAGATTCAAAATGCAGGGACATAGTGGTTGCGGTGGTACCGACCAGGGGGCGGCACAGCCAGGATAGGGATAGAAATCGAACACAAAGAGCCAAAGAATCATCTGTAGAGCGTGAGGCTCGCCTCAGCCCGGATATATGTATTGATTCCCCAAATTCATCTGATACCATCGGATTTACTGATCCAATTTAAACGCCTATAATTTCCGGTAAAGATATATTTCGCAATGACCATTAATAAATCGCATTGTCCAACTTTCAACGCTACAGGCTTATATTTGAGCGTTGAGTGTTTTTCACATAGCCAATTATATATCGCTCTTTCAAGAGTAACCTCTAAAGAAAACATGTTTGTATTATCTAACGACAAAAATGCTGTGAACGTTGTATATAAAGGAATTCTGTAGTATATTTGGTATCACCACTTCAACCATGCGAAGCCGGGTTGGCAGCTAGTTTTACATAAAGGACAAAACCTACGACTGAAACAACTGCCCTAGAACCTTCAATAATCATATCCGTGTCCGTTAGGATTCCATGTAATAATTAAAACCGATTTCGTTAATTCTTGAGACCAGTCATAGAGTCGGAAGCATAGCCAGTATTTTCTGCCATGAAGATATCCTAACCAAATATCACAAATGATATCTGCAGGAAAGAACACTTTTTACATTGCTAGAAACAAAGCTATGACAACTAGGTCTGATTTTCCCTCACCAAATTGATGATAAGCTAGAATATTTTACTCAGTTCATTCAAAAGTGAAATTCATGATACAAATCTAGGGGTATCCACGGATTTTAATGATGACTAACCTCACAGAGGCTGGATTCCGTTTAAACTTATCATGACTTGAGTGAAAGTATTTCATTTAACTAAAACCATTACCCTTGATAAAAACATTTTCTATAATCCTAATTTTGCCACGTCTGAACCTCCTGTAGAATCGAATGTTCCTTTTAGGCTACTTCAAAAATACACAACCAAACTTATATTGAATCACCCATTATTTAAGAGAAACATTTGAGCGCTAAAAAAACTGAAATGATTCGAAGAAAGCTGTTTTGACTAACAAGAATTGCATTGAATATAAAAATTGGTTAGAGCCCTGTGGACAGGAGCTTTGGCGCTCTTGTTCAAACTTTGACAAATCATATCTCCGAAAGTATTGGTTTCTCAGAGTTGGGAATGATTTCAATGGATTCTTATGATAGAACTGCATGGAAATGGAAATGAAATTCAAATAATAGTTTATTTATCAAGACAAAATGAGCAATCTTAAATGCTTTAATGCTTCGAACATTATCATTTGAAAAAAATCTGCAATCTCAATGCAAATTATCAACAACAATTATCAACACAATCAACAAAATAATTCTGAAGATTTTCGTTAAGTATCTGACGAAGGAGTCTGATAGACTCCGAAACGTTACGGTATAGTTGTTTATTCGTTGATGTTGTTTTGTTGTTGTTTGTTAGGCAACATTCGTTTGATTGCTTCTGACAAATATCTTGGGTTTCTTACGCAGAAGCAAATTATTATTATTATTATTATTATCATTATTAATATTTTTATTTTATAGATATTTTTCAGAGTTTGGGAGAGAAAACACAGAAAAGAAACCTTTTAATAATCATCATATATATTATCATCATCATATGGATTATACAAGAGGTATCTACGATAGCTGAGGTTATTCCATTGGTCATTCTGCATTCAATCATAGAGCTCTCATCTGTAGATGAAATGGCAATGATTAAATGTATGAACCCAGATGTCATTCATAGATACAACGTTAATTTTCGATATAACTTTCGGTGAAATCATAGAGTTACGATTTAATATTGAAAAATCATTATCTCCGAAAGTATTGATTTGTTAGAGTTGAATATGATATCTATGGATTATTATGAGGAAACTGCATCATAAAAAAATTGAATTCGAAAGTTGTAGTGTAAAAAAAACTTTTTTTTCGTTACTCCGAAAACATCAAACCAATTTTGCCTAATAACGAACTCAACCGAGGTATTTATCTCCCAAATCTACTCTAAAAATCTCAACTGTCTAGCTCATTCCGTTCGAGAGTTATCGACTGGACTGACCGAGCAGAATCGATTTTGACGACGGATTCTTGATCAGTGAGTCGAACCAAATCGTTTGAGACCAGTTTCGTCCAAAAATTCCAAAATTACAGACATTTTGGCAAATTTATAGCTAAGCACTCTGATCCGAGGACCAAGATCGCCAAAATGCGTAGGTAGCTCAATTGGAACGTCAGGTGTGCAAAGGGGGGTGTAATTGCTTTAGTAGATTAGGGTCTGAAGTAGGAAATCTAACATAAAACGAAGAAGAATTCGCCTAAGGTTTATTTACAATTGAAATGATAATTTTCCAACTCAAATAGCTAGAATGAACTCAATAGTAACTCATCCAGAACTTAAAAGGCAATATGCAAACGAATAGGAGTATCAGTGGAAATGATTTCGTGCCACTAAATCGTTTCGTAGGAGACAATAGAATTCGACAGCTATTCAGATAAAAAACAAAATCGATTTATAAGCTTGGTTTTTGGAGCACCAATGCTGGACGATTGAATAATGGCAAAATATCCCATTTTCCTGGTCAGTCTGGTTACCGACAAATCCATATAAGATGCTCCGTAGCTTGTCCATCCAGCGTCGAAGCGTCAAATTCATTTATCACTATCAACGTGTTGTAAATGTTTGATTTAATTAACCTCAAAATGAGAATCGGAGTGGAACATCAAGAAGCGTTCGTTAACTGATGACATATCATTGACTGGTTGGGGTCGAGGTGACTGTGGGAGGAGGGAGGCGAGAAATCAAAGGTTTCCATGGTGAGGTAATCTATGACTATCGTCGCATTTGTTGAGACAATCTGGGCGCCTTTCAATTTCAAGAGCTTCGTGAATAATGCGGCTGGTAAGCATTATTTTATTGGAATGGTTCTGCAGTTAGCAAAGTCAATTTTATGACTTTATGCCGTATCAGCATGATTTTTGAACAGAGCTGAGAATGATTCAGCTTTGGGTACTGCGAGTTATGGTGTGTATACTCTATTAGACACACGTCTCTATTTAAATGATTTATTTCTGAGTTTTCTCTCCCAAACTCTTAGAATTATCTATGAAATCAAAAATGTATTATTTTACGATTTGCTTCTGCGTAATAATCACAGATTTTTCAGAAGCAATCACTCGAACAATGTTGCCTAACAAACAATAACAAAACAACATCAACGATGAAACAACTCTATCGTAACTATTCGAAGTCTATATCAGACTCCTTCGTCAGACACTTTAACGAAAATCATCAGAATTATTTTGTTGATAGTTATTCTGAAATTCGAGTATTGTCACATTTCTCGAATTTCATTCTTTCATTATTATTCACTAGGGCAATTTACAAAATTCGTAAATTTCACCCTCTCGAAACGCGAATAATGACAGTCATAATATTCTCATTGAATAATATACTATTCTCTGTATAATTCCATCACAAGTTTGATTGTGTTTTATTATGGTATATGGATTATTCGTATGGTGGCGAAAAGAGGACCCAATAACATTTTTCGATTTATTCTTTCCAGCAATAAGATGATTTTATACAAATCCGGATTTTATCCCAATGTAACCAATATAAAGACAATAACGGAGGATGACTATAATGCTGTGATGGCTGGTATTCTGAATAAGACGGCTTATAAACTTCGAGAATGTTCTCTTGCTAAAGAATTGGATGCTGTAAGTGATATTTTCTTCTTGCTTATATTTTCTTCCCTATTTTACGTTCTTTTGATATTTACAATTCGTTTCACTGCTCAATGTTCTGAATCACCATACAGGGTATCCAACTGAAAACGAAATACAGATTTCTAGGAAGTGCGTCAACGTTTCAGAAAAACGCTAAAACCCGTCGATTTTTGGTTAGAGGAAGACACAATTTTCTAATTGGCGATGTTTTCTCAGAATATGTCATGGCCATAACTAGTAGTATTCCCCAGGGTTCCGTTCTTGGACCAATTCTATTCATACTTTATATATCTGACCTACTCCATTTGATCGGTTGCAGGTGTCTTTCGTTCGCGGACGATTCGAAGCTGTACTTAGCTCCATCACCCACCAATAATATGCTGCAAGTGGACCTAGATATAATTTCTGTGTGGGTTAGGAATTTGCTACTATCACATAACATTGACAAAAGCTATGTACTACACATATTCAGAAACAACCTGAAAGTACCATATATCAGGTGCATATGGTAATTACATCACTGAGCCGATAAGATCGAGCGGAATTTATGATCACGTGATTTTCGAGCCTTTCGAGCGTCATTTTGATCACTCCGTGTACTCGATTTGTAAATAACAAACACTATTGAGCGATCCGAGCGCTCAGATGTATTTACCATATGTGACTATTGTTAGATGGGCGGATCGTCACTACTGTCAGAAGCCAGCGTGATCGTTAACTTGGAGTTGAACTGGTCTGAAGACATTTCTTTTATCTGCAGAGCAAAAAAAAACGTACCTGATACAAGGCTCATTCGGAGGTTACAGTGTCCGAACAGCAAAACTGCTCTACGAAACCTACGCGAGGCCTACTTTGGAATTTGCGGTTACTACTTACCTGGTGGGTTACTCGGCGAGCTTAATAGGATTTACTCGAGTCGGTGCAAAGATGGTGAACACTAATTCCCTTTCCTGGTCTAACCCGATCCGCTTACCAGAATAGGTTGGGACTGTTTGAACTTCTGAGTTCGAGGATAGGTGAAATGTCAACACCTCTTCGAATTGGACACCAATGAACTCCAAGGCCACAGCTATAATTTGGCCAAGGAACCGTTTCGGACCCTTCTATATAATAGCTTATGGCTGATGTTGCTACTATGAACCAATTCAAAAATCGCTACGATCATTTTAAAGGAACTTTGTGACCTTGTTAATTAGTTTTTATTTTACTCATTATATACGGGCAGAGTATATTTTATTATGTTTTTTTTTCTATTTAATAATAATAATGCGAGAAGAATATGTGTCAGTGAAGCAGTGGAGGACTTTAAAAATATCGCACTAGTATTGAAACCTACTCATTCATCTTGCTTCATGGAACATTTTTTTAGGCGGCTGAAGGAACAGGACTCGCATTCATAGTATTCACTCAAGCAATCGTAGAACTTCCTGGTGCTCCATTCTGGGCTCTTATATTCTTCATGATGCTCCTTTCTCTGGGAATTGGATCACAGATTGGCATACTAGAAGGCATGCTTTGCACTGTTTTCGACATTGAAATATTCAAGAGGATAAGGAAGGAGTATATCACAGGCAAGTGCAACCTTTTATTCAGTTTATTCAATAACGCATTATAATGTATTCGAATTACAGCTTGTGTATGTCTCATATGCTTCTCGGTTGGGCTTATATTCACGACTGGAGCCGGAGAATACTGGCTGAAACTGTTCGATTCCTTCGCTGGAACCATAGGGCTTGTCGTCGTCGCGCTCATGGAGATGATAGCGGTCATCTTTATCTACGGTCATGAAAAATTCACCAAGGACATAGAGGAAATGACAGGTGTCAAACCTGGTCCATATTGGCAGTTTTGCTGGCGATTCCTTGCTCCCGCTATCATGACCGTTATCCTGATCTCTTCAGTTATATCGATGGTGAGAGATCCTCCCAAATATGATGCTTGGATCGCAGAATTGGTAAAGAATTTTTTTTTAGTTGTCCACCTATACCTACACCCTGATCAGCATTGTCTTACCTTGCCACAATTCATGACCTGTTATTAGTTCTTAGGGGTTACTTTAGGTATCACCTTTTCTAAGATGAGAAAAATAGCTGGCCATACACGTACGTCCTTTCGCGCGGTTTATCATGGCGCGTTGTAACGTGGCGGTTATCATGCCAAAAAGAACGGCATGGCGAAAAAACCGTCGTTGCCCATACACGTTGTGAATTATTCAGATGATTTTGCACGTGATGGTTCATCGCGAATCATTTGAAAGGATAAACCGTGTGTGTATGGCCGAAAACACTCGGAAAAAGTGTCATTTGGAACGGCATTCAGTCGTCTTCGAATTTTCAAGATGATGAACTGAATTCTTGGCGATTCCTCTACAGGCGTCGTTCATCATCCAGTTCAATTTAGTTAGTTGAATATTTTCGTGTTCTCCGAAAGTATTAGTTTGTTAGAGTTGATAATGATATCAATAGATTCTTATGATGAAATAAAAAAAATTGTATTTGAAATTTGTAATGTAAGAAACATTTTTTTTTGCTTACTCCAAAACCACCAGGGCCAAATATGCCCAATAACGAACATAACTGAGATATTTATCTTCCAAAACTACTCTGGAAATTTGAACTGTCTTGCACATTCTCTTCAAGAGTTATCGTGTTAACGGACGGCCGGACATAATCGATTTTGATCACGGATTCTTGATTCGTAAGTCGAACCAGAACGTTTGAGACCATTTTCAGCCAAAAAATCGAAAATTACATACACTTGGGCAAATTGATAAGCACTCTGTTCTGAGGAACAAGAGCGTCATGGCAGAAAAGTTGGCTGGCTGACAAAGAAAAATATTGTCACATGTCGCTTTTACGGCAATTAAAAGATAATAATAATCCCGATTACTTGAAATAGTATTAAAGGTGGACGCAAATACATTTGATCCCCGACCGCTCTATCATCTGTGTGTATGGCGCTGAAACGACATTCCAGAGGAAAGGACGTGAGAAATACCTCAAAGCTTTATCATGGCGTGCTGCAATGCTCACTCACCCAAGGGATTTTCCACATGATTTTGTAGATAACACGATAAACCGCGCGAAAGAACGTCCGTGTATGGCCAGCTATTAGTTATTTATTATACAAGGGAAAAAAGTATTGGATTTTAACTCGAGAGCTGAAATCTAATATTTTTCCCGTGCATAATACACATTTTTTTTGCGACGAAAAAACTACGATTTGATATAAAAAAAATTGGTTCAAGCCCTGTGGACAGGAGCTTTCTGGCGCTCTTGTTCAAACAGATGAATCTCCGAAAGTATTGGTTTCTCAGAGTTAGGAATTATATCAATGTATTCTTATGATAGAACTGCATCATAAAGGAAATTCAATTCAAATAATAGTTTATTTATCAAGATTAAATGAGCAATCTGAGAATGAGAACTGCACCATGGAAGAAATCAAATTAAAATAGCTGAAATGAATTTATAGAACAGAATGACATGTACGAGTATGAACACAGATCCTATAATAAAGCTTAGATAGAATAATTATAGCATTCTGTGAAAACATAGAAGTACGATTCATTATTGAAATTTCGAAAGTTGAAAATGATATCGGTAGATTTTTATGGTGAAACTGCATCTTAAATAAAAATTGAATTTGAAATTTGTTTATTGAAAAAAAAATTTGTTTTCGTTACTCCGAAACCATCTAGCCTATTTCGCCCAATAACGAACTTAACTGAGATATTCATCTCCCTAACCTATTCTGAAAATTTCAACTGCTTAGCTCATTCCGTTCGAGAGTTATTGAAAAAAAAAATTTTTTAAATTATCAAATTTTTTTGATACTTGACACTTTTCGGTAACCTGGTCAATACAAAACTCCACATGCGTATAAGGGTAATTCCCACCAAATGTTCCCCTTTCGCATTTTAGTTTAAAAAAAAATAAATTAACAATAATCGAATTTATTTTTAGATATCGTAAACCAGAAATTAATTCTTATTAATCTTATGCCTAAGGTTACACACTTTCGTTGGTATTTTGTGAAATAATGATGAAATTCACGGAAATGAAATAATGTTAAATTTTAAATGAAAAAAAAAATTCATATATCCTTAATATAAAAAAGATATTGTTCAAGCACTGACGTGAAGTCAGGAGCTTTTGCGCGTATGTTCTATTGTCCATTCTCCTGTATTGGACACTTTTAATCGAATTTACCATGGTGAATTCTATTGTCTATTCTCCTGTATTGGACAGCCTTAATCGAATTCACCATGGTAAATTCGATTAAGAGTGTCTCATACAGGAGAACAGACAATAGAATTCACCATGGTAAATTCGATTAAGAGAGTGTCCAATACAGAAGAACGAACAATAGAATTCACCATGGTAAATTCGATTAAGAGTGTCCAATACAGGAGGATGGACAATAGAACATACGCGCAAAAGCTCCTGACTTCACGTCAGTGCTTGAACCAATTTTTCTCTTTCGGACATATCCAGAATATTTTTCCTTTTTTTTTTCTTTTATAAGAGCCCTCGTTCTTTACGTTTTTCTTCTTCGTATAATTCAGGATCATTTTTTCGGGCTTCATGAAGTCTTCTCATAGATTTTCGTTGTTTTTTCTTCTGTTCTTCATGAGATGCAGTAACTTTTTTCTTATTTTTTTTTTAATAATGTTAGAATTCATGTCCTGAAAGGAGGAACAGAATATTATTATCACATCCGTGAAGAGTACCTCACCTCCGTGAAATACTATATTCACGGAGGTGAGATTCACGGAGGTGAGAAATCTTACTTTTTTATAGAATATCTCATTTAAAGAAAAAGGCATCAAAACAATATTTTAACTCATTAAATAACTTTCGTAATTAAGTATATTCAGATAACAAATAATTGAATAAAATAATCTCCTACCTTACAATTCATCTCCACGGAAGTGAGAATCCCAAATTTCCCATACACGTCTTTATCACTTGGGTAAGAATTTAACCAATAAGTTACACTCTGAAGTTCAAGTCTCAAGTGGTCAGTATTACCTGCGCATCAACCGATATTCCAGGCGGTCCACGATGAAGATACCGTCATCTTGCGATTAAAGAGTCAAATTACAATGTCGCTTCACGGAGGTGATAGATAATGCAGGAACATCGACTAATATAAGTATAATTCGAACACCGATAATTTTTTTATTGAGATTTTATCATGTCAACATTATTTAGTTAATTGTGGATAATGAACTAGAAATACGCTGTGCCAGAATTCCATTAATGCTATAATTTTAAGTTTAGGACAATGCGATAACTAAGAGGAACAGTCACGGAGGTGAGGTTTTCAATTCTTCTGGGGAGAAAACTAGCGTTGAAAATTAAAATTTTTGAAATTTTGCAATTTTTTATTCTTTATAGTGATTGTTACATTTCAAAAGGATATAATATAGAGAATTAAACGATTAAACCAGTTTTATGTAGCAGAAAACTGTCATGAACACCAAAGTGGAACATTTCGTGAGAACTACCCATAAAGGTCATGATTCTACAATTTTATGCTAAATTTCAGATAGATCGAGTGATCGGTTTCGGATATATTCATAAAAAATGTTTTTTATTAAAATCGGCCATAACTCCGAAACCCCTTGATGGATTTCGCCCATTAACGAACTCGTCCGAGATATTTAGGTATGCTCCGAACACACCTTGAAAATTTCGGATGTTCAAAAGTTATCGTGGCAACGGTCACTCAGTCAGCTACTGAACTTACCCAAGGCTGCTCGAATCTTCAACAATATAGATCCGAACGTGTTCAACACGTTGGAACATGCCTGTAAAGTTAGGTTTGCGAGCCTCTCGCAAAGAGATATAGAATTTTTTTCAATAATTTTCAATGAATTTTTTAAAATTTTCTAATGATAGCACGAAATTTTGCGAAAATTTGCGTGTCGGCATTCTATAACTAATTACTATTGTTGAATAGGAATATTGGAGAAATAACAAAATTTAGGATAAATATAACTCAAAAACCGTTTGGTGTTTATGCCTACTAACATGTAAATGTCGCACTCGGATGCGCAACCTACCCTGAAAATTGGAACTCGCTATCTCTTTTCGTTATCAAGCTATCGTGAGATGAATAATATTTTGTAATATTTTTTGGCGCTCTAGTTCCTCGGAACTGAGTGCTTATCAATTTGCCCAAATGTCTGTAATTTTGGAATATTTCGATGAAAATGGTCTTAAACGATTTGGTTCGACTCACTGATCAAGAATCCGTGGTCGGAATTCATTCTGTCCGGCCGGTCCGGCCGGAATGAGCTAGAGAGTTGAAATTTTCAGAGTAGGTTTGGGGGATAAATATCTCGGCTAAGTTCGTTATTGGGCAAAATCGGACAGATGGTTTCGGAGTAACAAAAAAAAAAATTTTTTTTTACGAAACAAATTCCAAATCAAATTTTTTTTAATAAGCAGTTTTATCATAAGAATCCATTCATATCATTTTCAACTCTAACAAGCTAATACTTTCGGAGATATGATTTTTTAAAATTTCAATGTAAATCGTATTTCACAGATTGATATAATTATTATTCTATGTATGAATTCTCATAATGTCAACTTGACAGAAGGGAATATTGTAACTTCAAAAATATTGGGGTTGAAATACTCGTATTTTAGCGATGCAACGGGGACCTCACCCGAAAATGTTTGAAAATATTACGTAAATATTGAAAGCATAATTCTGTAGTTTGGTGAACGTAGATCAGGAAATTTTTTATCGATTACAAGGTAATTTATTATTACTTATCTAATAAACTATTATTTGAATTAAATTTCCTTTATGATGCAGTGATATCATATGAATACATTGATATAATTCCCAACTCTGAGAAACCAATACCAGATATAATTTGTCTGTTTGAACTAGAGCGCCAGAAAGCTCCTGTCCACAGGGCTTGAACCCATTTTTTTATTTTATTTTATGGTCATACGATCGTATTCTAAAACTAGCTCCCAAGTTTCAATTTGATCGGAACTGTATTGGTCGAAAACAAAATTTGCAATCGGAAACCGTTGGGCCGATTATCCCCATTAACGACTTATCCGTCGCATTTGGATGCGCCAGCTATCCTGAAAATTTGAAATAGCTATCTCTTTCCGTTTTAAAGTTTTTCTGGCAACGACAACTTGAGCTGGCCGGACAGAATCAAATTTGACCTCGACTTCTTCATCAGAGTCGAACTTAATCGTTTGAGACCATTTTCGGCAAAAAATTCTAAAGTTACAAACATTTTGGCCAAATGATAGCACGCTGTACATGCGCGCAAAAAGTGACATAGAGGGAAAATCTCCAGAATAATGAGAAGGCAATTAAATAAAAATTCGCAGTCTTGGAGTTCAGTACCTGGATGGGCGATCACTCTGGCTATGAATTTGTACGAGCGAGTCAAATCAGACTGAGCTCACGTTAGTACATTTCTTTGAATGCACGTGGGTAATTCTCACGAACTCCCGAAATTTGATCATTAAAATAGACAAATAATATTGAAAAGGATTCGTATTAATATTCTATGAAATTTTGTGGTACTGATGTTGCAAGATTATAATTATATAGCGGTCCCTAGAATAAACGTGTTCTAGGTGGATTATGAGGATTTAAAAAAAAATTGAAAATGAGGGGATGAAGACTAAGTGAGGCAATGAGAAAATTGTTCAATTTTAAATTACCTTTCAATTGAGTAATCAACTATTAGTTTTTAACATTAGAAGGAACATTAAATCACAAGGTTATTGTAGATCAACTAAATTATTTCCATTTAACCTAACTTCAATCATTATTTTGCACTTAATCAAAGTGGCAGTATAAAAATGAACAAAAACAAAATATATTCACTTAAAAATTAACTTAGTTGTCATTTTACCAATGGATTAAAGTTCTGTTGTACTATTTAATCTTAACAACATTAACAAAACAATAGCTTTTTTATGCAAAATTAATGAAATAATGAAAATTAGTTATACTTAATTAGAAATCTACCAACAAAAAGTACTTTTCTTATCTATTCATTCTCAAAGTTAATAAAACAGTCTCATCTCAGTTACATATTTTAGTATATTTCCTTGACAGCATAACATCCCTTTTTGATTAATGTTGGTGGCCTGATCTTCTGGTGAATACCATTCCAGGCATACAACTGTTCATCCTTGATTATTGGCCATCTCCAAGAATTGGTTCCTCTTTTCATACACTTTACTAAAGCACCCCCTGGACAAAGTTTTTCGTCCCAATTTATTAGGACATGATCACCTTTATTATAAGTGTGATTTTTATATGTCATACAAATAACATCATTTGATGAATGTCCAACATGTGACTTGGTTCGTGTTTGTGTTGTACTACGCATTGTTTATTCAATGTAAATATTATCAGCAAAAACAAATAGGCAAATTTTCACTTATACTATTTTTTCTTGGCATTAATTGACTGCACAAAATATTACAGTGGTGAATTAAAGAATAAACTGAAGCAAATGTTCGAAAAAGCAAGTTGACTTTGGTGAAAATTACTACTTCATAAATCATCATTCTCTCACTAGAAATTTATATGAGGGAATGACGGTGAGGGAATGATGAAACAAAGAATAATAAAAAAAACTCACGATATAAACTCACTATTAAAAAGTTGTTTTGTATAAAATGATAACTCCCATAAGTCTACTTCTCTATGTAATTAATAACGAATGAAGTATTTTACTTTTTGTTTTTCCTGGATGTGAGGGAATGACCTTAAAAAATGCAATTCAAACAAAATATCCTATTATTTCTTTTTCAACGCAAAGTCTAACAGGCTGTCGTTAAATTCACCATAATGGTGAATTGACAGGACTGCCACCTATCAGAAACTCATAGTAGCGTTCCTGTTGGATTAACAATGCGATCAAAATTCGATTATCGGTAACAATGTGAGGGAATGATTTATTTTTATGGGACACGTGTATATTCTCTATTTTTGCATACAGTTTTTAGTATATAATCCAAATTAAAATTTTTTTCATTAATCTATCATATTTTTAATCGAAAAGTCTCCAAAGTAGACTTTTATTATTTTTTCTTGTTTGTTTGATAATATAAAAGTAATCGAACTTGTAGCTTGGGACATAGTGAGGGAATGATTTTACGGACTAAATATTGGTGTATTTATTCTTATGTATGTATTTGGTTCCGAAATAATAAGTGAAACTTCTAGTGTCGATTACATATATTACAAGAAAATTTTGATATCCGTTATAGGGTTGTTAGATTTTCGATAAAACTTAAAGGACAAGAATTTCGGTATTTCGTGAGAATTACCCACCTACATTGATTATTATTATTATTCTCATACAAAAATTATTGTCTCTATACAAAATGGCGGATGAACATTCAACTCTGCAAAGGCGAGGAAATCTGTATCCGAGGTGCATACGCCAAATTAATTATGGACATTTTTAGGGGAACACAAGTAAGACGCCTTACCCTGGCTGGGTTTTGGCTATAGCAATATTCATGGTCTTAGCGGGGGTCCTGCCAATACCCATAGTATTCCTACTGCGAAGATATCAGTGCTTGAAGATGGATATCAATATTCACGAGGGATCCATAAGACGCATTGACACTACAGTTTCAACGAAGGAGATGATTACAGATGTCGATGTGAGTAAACGTATTGAGTTTTCTGATATTTAATCAACTTATCTTGCCTATAATTTATTCACACAAACCAAATACAGATGAAATGCAGCATCTCATTATAACTATACCTAATGTATATTTTCCTGAACATCTTTCCTATAGAGATGAAAAAATGCCAGGATACGTGTTTCATTACTTATGTTGCTCGAATTTCATAATTTAGATTATTTCCAAACAATATTTATTCAACATTTTTTCGAATTTTAATATATGTATCTTTTTGTGGATCTGGGAGTTGTAGCTTTACAGTATTTTTTTGTATTTCTTCATTCAATGTTGAAGAAATTGATTGAATCAATTCAAATCATTGAAATTTTGCGAATTCCAAGTTATCTCAGAATATGATTAAAATGTTCATTAAAATAATTTGAATCGGAACTCTAGAAAAATAGATTCCAAATCAATTCCATTATTATCGATTAATACATTCCTCATATGAATACATTTCTATAACGTTCTGTAAAACTTTTTGAACAGGAACAGCTCACAAGCCCAGATGGTCCGGATAATTGCTTAACAGCATCCAACACACGCAAAAATAAGTTTACTATAGGCGATTTTGAAGTTTAATGTGAGTATTGATGATTGCCGGGGCTGAGTTGCATGGTCTTGATGCGTTGGAATGAAATAATCGTAGAATATAGACATCCCTGTTAGAGCATGCCTGTAACATCGTTTGAGAATCTGGAAACATGTCTAGATCCTCCATAACATGGACGTAGATGTTACCCGATAATGTTGAAGTGCATAGAGCCTATAAGGCTTATTTGAGGAGATTGAGCAGGAATTTGGATTTGACTTGCCAATACATGAAGATAAAACTCTTGAATCTTTCCGAAAAGGCATTTCAGTGGAACATTCTACTGAGGCTGGGATTTGTATTCTATTGATTTGAATACTCGACCAATCCAAATTCAAATTTTGTGATAGTAAAAAAAAATCGAATATTGGATTGAAGTTAGTAGGTAATCGATTATTGGAATTTTCTACTATTCGAAGTAGTTAAAAAACGATTATTGGAATAATAATATTTGAAAAATTCGATGTAGGAAACGGAATTGTATTCGAATAATTACAATATTCGACTAATCTAAATGCGAATTTTGTATCATTAAAAAGAGTCCACAATTATTGACCTATTCGAATATTTGAGTATTTAAATAATCAAATCTTCGTATACAGGGCGAGTCTTTGTACTTTTGTACATTAATTTCAACTATGAGTTCCTCTCCTCAAATGAAACACCTTTTTCATTTACCATTTTTCCAAGTTCGGTACAGGAAAAAAGATACAGGCTGTTGAAATTTGAAAACAATCAGTTTTTCTTTTGTATCTTTGACATGGTTATTCAGAATGAAATGAATTTTGGTGTGAAGTTTTCTATGACTATGACACATAATCTCTAATTAACGGTTTTTTCTTACTTCTAATGGTTTCCTCGTTATAGACTCACGAATTAATAAAACTGTGAGAAATCACCATAATGAAAGCAAATGAAGGTTATCTTGAGTGATTTTAAGAATAATGAATCATTTCAGAAAATTAAATTATTCGTCGTCATTTCTCCTAGAGGTACATGTTCATGTTGACGCTAGCGTCGAGCGTCAAATACGGTCACGTGGTACGATTTAGAATGGAATCACAGATTGTGTGATAGAACGCCATCTGAAATAAAGCGTCAACAACGAGCGTCAAGCGATAAAGCTAAACAATATTAAGCTTTGACGCCAGACGCTACTTGTTGACGCCTGACGCTCTCTTCCAGATGGCGCTCATCACAGAATCTGTGTTTCCATTCTAAAAGGTACCACGTGACTGCATTTGACGCCCGCCGTTAGCCTCGGACGGCAACATGCAAATGCAGCTTAAGACGTACCGTTTTCGAGATATTTTTCATTGAATGTCATCATATATGATTAAAATTGCAGAAATTCAACCGCTTTCATCAATCCGGACCTGGAATAGAATAACAGATGATCGGTGCTCGAATAAAGACACATCTCTTCTTCTTCTACCGCGGTGCCGTCTCAGGCTGAACTGAGGCCTTCTGGCCCATTGTTCTCCCGCTTGCCAAACTCGTGAGACTCAGTCCAAAAAACACGCTGACAGGAATGCCGCAAGTTTAAAAGGAGAAGTCCCTCTCACCGTAGGAATCGTAGGTGTTGGGTTGCCTAGGTGTATGACCCTCAAGTCTTTAAGGTTGTTACAGTTGAACAGAATATGTTCAGCTGTTTCTTCCATGCTCTTGCACCAGCGGCACAGAGCGCTATCGGCCAATCCCATCCTATTCAGATGTTTGTTGAACTGGTGACCAGTTAGTAATCCAGTCACCAGGCTCAATTCTCTTCTTTCGAGTGAAAGAAGTTTCTTTACTTCAGACTTTGACGATGGTTTCTCAATGAGAAGCCTTGACTGCCTGAGTCCTACTCCCATGTTCCATACACTGGAGAAATTCTTGTCCAAACGATTCTTGAAGAATGTTTTAACAGAGGTACGACATACTGGAAGTGAAGGCTCAGGACCTATATATGGTATCCGAGCCCCCTGCTTCGCCAGCTTATCTGCCTTAACATTACCTGAAATCTCCGAGTGAGCCGGACACAAGATGAGTTTTACAACGTTACCAGCGCCCAGCCTTCGCAGAGCCTTCCTGCATTCGCCTACTAAGTAGGAGTTTATCTTCACATCAGATAGGGATTTTAACGTTCCTTGACTGTCACAACATATATATATGTACTTGCCAGAGTATCCTAGTCGGATGTTTTCCAGCGCGCAGACAAGAACAGCGTATAGTTCTGCCTGTATTATCGAGCAGTTCTTCCCGAGAGGGATGGACATGCTCACTCGAGGTCCCACAATGCCTGCACCTGTCCCTGTAGTCGTTACAGAGCCATCTGTGAACCATGTGGGCCCCTCTGGTTTAAGGAGATCACTCCTTGTATCCCCTTGGTCTCTATCAGGAACAATCACCCTATAGGGTTCGTTAAAGCAGAATAAGGAGCCCGCACGGTCACTCCTCCGGAGGAGAGATGCATCATCATCCTCCACCTTCTTGAGTGCCCTCGCGTGTCCCCTAAACATTTCGCTGTCACGCCACTGTCCCTGATCCCAGATTCTTAAAGCTGTCTTCATAGCCCCCTCCTCAACTACAAGATGCAGGGGAGGTAGCCCCAGCAGGCACTCCATAGCTGTTGTTGGAGTAGATCTCAGAGCACCTGTGATGCTTAAACAAGCTTTTCTCTGAGTTCTTGTCAATTTGTTGCGGATATATGACTTCGCCAAAGAAGGCCACCACACCAATGATGCGTAGGTTAGGATAGGCCTCACCACCACAGTATACAACCAGTGAATAATGTGTGGTTTGAAGCCCCATCCATTTCCCACTACTCTCCGAGTAGACCAAAAGATCATCTCGGCCTTTTTCGTTTGTTTCTCAATGTGTTTGTTCCACAGTAGTTTGTGATAAAGACACATACTGAGTATTGATATCAAATTCACTTATATAGAAAAGAAAGAGGTATAACTAGTATCTCACATTTTATGTTTATGCATTTCAATTCAATCTCGTTTGTTTACAATTTGATTGGTTATATTACCATCTTCAACGGGATAAGTTAAGAAGGTATAACTTATGAATATCTAGTAATAAAATTTCAATTTCTTGACGAATGAGTAGTTTAAAATTTCATCTTGTTTGTGAATTGTGTAAATTCACCTTCAATTAAAACCACTTGAAACAGGGTATTTTTCATAATAAAAACCATTGACAAAGGCAATCATTATTCAAACAACTTGAATTGCAGAGCAGTTATCATTTGCGAAATAGATGAATAGGCTTACCATGATCTGTATTGATCTGTCAATCTTTCTCTATTGATCTTCAATAGTGAATATAGAGCGAATTTCTTCGTAGTGTTAAAAATGTTAAATATCAACTATATGTATCATCCCACATATTTATCTCAATTATTATTGATGAGAAATACTCAATCTGAAACTACGGAATTATGTAAAGAATAAACATAAACGAACGGACGCTTACCTCACTGATCGATATATTCAATAATTTTATCATTTATGTGCTTGCTGCTGTCACAGTATAATAATATTATTATACCATGTGTATAGGAGATTCTCACTTGTTAGATTGTTTCGAAAAATTGACGGTTTTGATCAAGATTTTCTTATTTAAGAATCTCGGATTTTGATATAATCATAAATCTTTGTGGAACCCGAATTCCGTAAATCAGTTTGTGAAATATGCCAGAGAAATTGGTTAATTGTTAATTGTGAACTGAGCGCATCGTAAAAACCTGCCGTAAACATATTATGTCTAGGTTCTATGGTATCTTTAGGCCATATACTGATAGAGGTTATAATAATTGTTGTTGTTTATAGAGTGGTAAAATGGTTTATAGTCATCTATTGAAATATTAAATGAATGTCATAATAGGCAATTAAGATATTGTGGAGAATCTCATAGTGGATATTTAATGAAAGTTGTAGTCACTGTTTCAATATTCAGGATTTTTTTTTCAAAAATGTGGCACAAAGATTATTTAAAACCATTTCATAAGACTTGAGTGAGTAAATAAGTTTCCTCAAACAATTTCATTGAATTTCGAGCATCAGATGATAAAGCTTCCAGTAAGTCCAGTAAGTGTTTCTGTTTTCAGTTAAAGATAGTGCAGGGGTGGACTACCATATTGTAAAATCTTTAAACGCATATAACTTTTTACCTGAGCCGAATCTGGAAAAATGGTAAATGAAAAAGGTGTTTCATTTGATGAGAGGTCTCCATGTTTAAAATTAATGAATTCGAATTTTTCATCATTCGTGTTTTCTGTGAAACTGTACAAATTATAAAGTTAAAAGGAAACACACAAATAAAATTATATAATAATACTTGAATCAACATGCTGCATGAATTCAATGTTTTACTATTGTGATACAAAACTATTCATGCAATTTTACGAAGAGTTTAAAAATTGTACAATCGAATAATTTAGTAGCTTCCATTCGATAATACTGTCGAATTAATCATAGCTGTATAGAAAGAAATGCGATTTTATGAAGTTCGTCTGTGGGAACAAGTATATCATGAACATCGCCACAAACGAGAATGATAAACATAAAAGACTCTTGGAATAATATGTATATACATAAGTATAACCTGAGACGAATAGGCATGTTGGTCAGGCTATTCGAATAAAATACCTAACGAATTCGAATACATACTTATATTTTAAAATTCCTAAGCTTAATTTCTGTATCCCAGGTGGTCGGTGATGAGATTGATTAGTACGAAAAATTAACACTATGAATGTGTTGTAGTGTGAGGGACCTACTGCTAAAACTCCACCTGTGTCTATTGTAGCCCAGGCAAATTAGTGCTCTAGCTCCTAACCTGCAGCGACCGACGCTAAGTTGAAGGGGCCTTCTGAAAGAGTTGAATCTCAGTTGAATGAGAGACTGCAGCAGTGGCCTGAGTAAACTGCAGCAGTGAATTTCGCTCTAGCTTCAGCAACCTGGTCAGGTAAGGCTTTGAATTCGAGGAAAATCGAGATAATACTTTGGAGGTCAGGATTTTTGGCAAGAGTTTTGAAGAGTTTGACCTTGACCTGTCGGAAAAACGAACAGCTCGTGTCAGAGCCGATGGAGGCATGGAGAATGGAATCAAGATGTATTATCTTGGATCTAAGGATTGCTGTTGTTAGGACTTTACATCATAGTTTCCTGATTGCCCTTCCCGCGTTTCATTAGTTGTCAATTAACAGTGACTGATCTTCACTGTTAAGTAATAATTGATCAGTCAGCAAAATCATTAAATCTACTTCCTGCCCACAATGAACACATTCCCTCCATGCCTGAATCTTTCCACCGCAGTGAATAAAGTTATGAATACCTACATGAAATAAATACAGTTTGTTCTCAATTAAAATCACTTGTGTTTGAATTCAGTTGATTACGTTCACTTTTGCTTGAAAAAAGGGAAAGAGTCAGAAGTTTTGAGTTCAGGCGAAGTTTCCTGCCATGGCCTGCCTTAGCAGAAATCTGGTGCTACGGATTCTTTCGGCTCAAAATTCATATCTCAGCACTGGAGTGCGTGAATTTCAACTTTCGAAAAGCATCTGATTTACAATTGAATTTCCTACAAGTTTAGTCCTATGACATCGTTCAATCGGTTTAGTCCTTTTCGACCTAAAAGCGTTAGATTTTGAGGGTTGTCAACTTCTGAGTTAAGTTTGTAAAAATTGCTCATCTTCCACGGGCGATGGCGGCTGAACGGAGGACCGATTTCGACGTTTTGAACGTCATTGAACGCTAAATATATTGTTCTTCAAAGAAGAAGGAAATAGCATTTTCTGTAGGATGCGTACTTATCGAGTTATAAGCGAAAATCTATTCAATATAAGAAGACTGCAGAGAACCTGGCCAGTGGACTTGAATTGACACAATGAAGAAGAATATTAACATGTTAGTATCCTCAACATGCCTGATTAATTCATCATTTTTGCTTAATACTTTATAGTAAGTAGATTGTAAACCTCAATTAAGAGCTACACAAAAAAATAAGCGAAATACTAAAAAAAGTGCGATAATTTCGCGGTCTTTAGGCCCTCAAAGTACAACCTAGAAAAAGTCGTCATTTCTTAGGGGCTAAACCGCTTATCAGCACTAACTTTCCTGGGCTATTGGCCTTATTATTTGATCTCTCTACGAGGTAACATTGTTATACTAACCTGTCATCATGCGATTAGGTACCTTAGGCATATATAGAACAGACATTATTTATACTATCTTTCTGCAAATTTTTTAATTTGAATATAATTTTTGAGCAGACTTTTGAATCTGCGACCAGAAACTTCTACCATAGAATCCAGCTGCAGATAGGAAAAAAGATTGTCGCCACTTGAGTGCTGTTATATTGGATTCATGATGTTTCATTTTCAACTCTCTTATATGCATTGTGAACTTTTAATCCTCTTCCTTCCACTAAAGTTTCAAAAATTCAATATTTCGAGCACTCTGTGAATTATCCCGTTTCAAAAATCACCAGGTGTGTCTGGTGGTATAATTGTAGCATGTTTCAAATATTGTAGACTTCAGTTGTTTTTAGATAGACTAGTGCATGAAGGTTGACATTTTTGACAAAAATTCAAAAATCAATTGATGAATTTGAACGCAGTCCACTCCCATCTGATTTATTGATTCATTCAGTAAGGCGGTACATCAGATGAAGTCTGAATGTCTGGGGATATATTCCGGGTTGATGTCCCATATGTATTAAGATTGAGCTTTTTGTCGGATCAAACACAAACCTAATAAGGTACGTTAAACGGCGAGCGCATAGACAATTTTTCTCCTCATATGATTATCGTTCAACTCTTCTAATTGAGGCGAGTCTACGCATTCGTTCAAATTAACGTCAAAGTCATTAACATCCATTATTACTTCATCATAATATGGCGTTCCTAATGCTTGAGTGCTTGTTATCTTTTTCCTTGCACTAGGAAGAAGCCATCAAAATGCGATTAAAAAAAATCGCACGCATTATTGAGCCAATATTAATTTTCACTTTTTGCGCGCTGTTCTATGAACAGAGTGCCTATCAATTCGTCCAAATGTCTGTAATTTTCGAATATTTGACCGATATTGGTCTTAAACGATTAGTTTCGACTCGCTGATCAAGAATCCGAGGTCAGAATTGATTCTGTCCGGCCGGCCGTCAGCACGATTTCGCTCGAACGCAAATAGTTAGAGAGTTGAAATTTTGAGGGTAGGTTTGGAGTCCAAATTTGCTGGCTTAGATCGTTAAAGGGCAAAATCCATCGAGTGGTTTCAGATTTATAGCCATTTGAAATTTTGTTTTCCCAATAACTCGAAAAATACTAATCGGATCGAATCAAAGCTCAGTGGTAATTAGTTGAATAATACCGACACGAAAACTCATGTTAAATTTTGTGAGGATCACATAGCTGCAAAATTAAAAAAAATATATAAAAAAAAATCAGTATCTCAGGAACTAATCTGTCAGATATCGTTGAAATTCTACGAGAGCCTTAAAAACCTTATTATACAGTAAATGTCTAGATTTGAGCTCGATCGGATCTATATTGCTGAAGATATTGCCGAAAGTTCCAAATATTCCAAAGATTGGGGTCAACTGGTCCACTGTTTCTACATTCAACCAAACAAATTCTCAACAGTTTTTGTTGAAAGAATATAAGTATCCATGACGTGTTTCCATAGATCATTATTCTTAGTATTCTGTGATGTCTTTCATATTTATATTTCTCTATGTAGTTCATGTCAATGTCTAACATCACTTGAAACATTTTGACAGACTAACTAATTTAGTTTCAGAATTTTTGAAATATATTTATAAGAAAACTTGGTTATAGGATTCAGGAACCATTTTCACAAGGTACAAACAAAGATTGAAAAATGGTTAGATATCAAAAAAAAAAATTCCCATGCGAAAGACTATCAATTTGCCGAATTCTGGAAGGAAACTCTAAGGCCGCTCGTACACCAGCAGGACGCGACCGCAACGCTACCGCGACGATACTTTTTAACGAGGAAAATGCGTCGCGTCGCCGTATCCTTGGTGTGGGCGCTTCTATGAACTACCACGTACCGCGACTGCGAAGCGACACGAAGTAGCGGTCGCGTTGCGGTCGCGTCGTGCTGGTGTACGAGCGGCCTTAGAGAAACTTGAACGATTTGATAAATAAGTATTTGTGCGGAAGAAGCTTGTATTAATGTCAGAATTCTATAAAGCAATCAATACATTCTTGTCAGCATAACTCTAAACGATCGTACAAACTATACCTGCATGGACTATCATGGACCGGACCAGAACAGTCTGACCGTGTTATTTAATGGAGTAGCACACAGTAGGCCTGCACCAGCGCGTACCGTCTCCAGCAAGTGTGCGATGTAATACAGGATGCAGGATTGCACTGTGCTGGTCCCCGCCAGCCCGTGCAGGTATAGTGGGTAGTGGGTGCGATCTTTAATTCCTACTTCATTATAGTAGAGTTCAAACCGGGCTCTATCGTGTCACCCCGTGGGAGCTTCATTGCTAAAATGTATAGACCACTGAGTATCATTCTCCATACCCTTACAATGTAAATTCAACTGGTCGTCAAAAAATCGTCGTGTGCAGGAAGGGGTGGGGGGAATTTTTCCAAAAATTGACAAAAAATTTTTTTCTGTTCATGGTCATCTATATACGGTGAATATCACTCACACAAACTTCTGTTGAAATATACGATTCAGAAATATTTTTTATTAATTGTCAAAAAAGTCGGATACAATGCTCTTAAATGGAATTCCTTAAGATATAAACGCTTGCCCTGAACACCCATATTAACTATTATGTTCCACTCGGTTTTACTCGAGATCTGTTAGGATTATCGAAAAAATGCTTTATATGAAAGGTCTGCTCCGAAAACCAACGATTCAGATGCTTCTTTCAAAATTACAATAGGTAGAACAGTTTCCTCACAAAATAAGAAATTGTGTTATTAACTCCCATTAACCGAAACCGAACCTGGAGACGCTAGTAAGGCGCAATTTGTAGTGTTAGTCCATGTTAGTGGCGACCTTATGGATTTGAGCTTTGATCTATGCACATAAGGTTCGTTATATCTATCCGACCAACTTTACAGTACTATTCCTGCGTGCCTTCAGAACGCATTTTGAAGATATTTTTTAAATTCCTAATTTTATATATACCATATGAGAATTTTACATATAATTCATATATTTTATTTAATTTTGTTAATTCGTTAATAAATATGCAAATATGCGAGTTCAAACTTATATTCATTACTTCTTAAATCAATTTTGTGACGTAATATTAACACATTATTGAAATCATCGTTCATTCTCATTATAAGTAACAAGATTTCCTGAATCCTAGACCAAAAATCTAGAAAAGAATTAAGAAGGTATATAGTTGGTATCTATGATATTTAGGGCCTAAAAATTTCTTACATGTCATGATTCATCTAATTCAACTATCACTATCACATGAAGAATCATCAAGGGAAGGTAGATTTGAAAAATTTGAAGTACTCGTATTTGCACATGTTTTTGGGCCATACATTTGCAGGAGCCAATACACGGAATTTGTTTTCTTTTACAGGAACACATTGATCCTGTGCAATCTGAAATGAGAATTTCCATTTCATAAAGAATATTTACGGATCTGATATTCGAAATAATATTTACTTTTCCTACAACTGCAGTTGCTAAGGATAGATGTTTCCTTAGGTAGGATTGGCATCGTCGTTAATTTTGGCAGAAGTTTTCCATTTTCTACATACCACCCACTACCCACTAAATATAGGATCCGGTAAAGATGGTCATGGTACATTACTATTGATCCAAATTTTTGTTTGGTTATGGACTCGAAGGCTGTGTTGTCTCAAACTATCCAATGTTGGAGGTAATTTACTTATGGATCTTGAAGAAGCTATAATATTCCCCTGAGCCTGTTGATACATTTCACATTTTCGTTTGTCGTATACAGATGGATTTCAAATTCAACAATATCATTGAATACTTATTCTCTCAAATTCTCAAAATCTTGAAAGTTCACTCTGCAGTATCTGCTCAGAATCTCCATCAATTTTCATTATTTTTTTACCTTCTTCGACATTTTGACCGAATGAAGATGCAAAGATGAGCGTAATGTGACTAACTTCATACCAATAATGTTGTAACTCAAGAACCATTCATCCATTCTATAGTACTATTTTCAGTTTATCCCACTGTTCCTCCTGCAGCTTTGGAATTTTTGTTGATATGCTCTAGCGCCTGATCTACAGAAAGTTGGTTAAAATTCCCAATCAAACATTTAATGACAAAATTCCTATTTTTGAATTCATCATGTACTTCCGGTGCCATGTTTGAAAGTATTCAATGATATTGTTGAATTTGTAAGCTGTCTGTATACGACAAACGAAAATGTGAAATGTATCAACAGGCTCAGGGGAATATTATAGCTTCTTCAAGATCCATAAGTAAATTACCTCCAACATTGGATAGTTTGAGACAACACAGCCTTCGAGTCCATTACCAAACAAAAATTTGGATCAATAGTAATGTACCATGACCATCTTTACCGGATCCTATATTTAGTGGGTGGTATGTAGAAAATGGAAAACTTCTGCCAAAATTAACGACGATGCCAATCCTACCTAAGGAAACATCTATCCTTAGCAACTGCAGTTGTAGGAAAGGTAAATATTATTTCGAATATCAGATCCGTAAATATTCTTTATGAAATGGAAATTCTCATTTCAGATTGCACAGGATCAATGTGTTCCTGTAAAAGAAAACAAATTCCGTGTATTGGCTCCTGCAAATGTATGGCCCAAAAAACATGTGCAAATACGAGTACTTCAAATTTTTCAAATCTTCCTTCCCTTGATGATTCTTCATGTGATAGTGATAGTTGAATTAGATGAATCATGACATGTAAGAAATTTTTAGGTCCTAAATATCATAGATACCAACTATATACCTTCTTAATTCTTTTCTAGATTTCTGGTCTAGGATTCAGGAAATCTTGTTACTACTAATGAGAATGAACGATGATTTCAAAAATGTGTTAATATTACGTCACAAAATTGATTTATGAAGTAATGAATATAAGTTTGAACTCGCATATTTGCATATTTATTAACGAATTAACTAAATTAAATCAAATATATATGAATTATCTGTAAAATTCTCATATACATAAAAAAATAGGAATTTAAACAATATCTTCAAAATGATGATTCTTCATCTGATAGTGATAGTTGAATTAGATGAATCATGACATGTAAGAAATTCTTAGACCCTAAATATCATAGATACCAACTATATACCTTCTTAATTCTTTTCCAGATTTTTGGTCTAGGATTCAGGAAATCTTGTTACTACTAATGAGAATGAACGATGATTTCAAAAATGTGGTAATATTACGTCACAAAATTGATTTATGAAGTAATGAATATAAGTTTGAACTCGCATATTTGCATATTTATTAACGAATTAACAAAATTAAATCAAATATATATGAATTATATGTAAAATTCTCATATATATAAAAAATTGGTTCAAGCCCTGTGGACAGGAGCTATTGGGCGCATGTTCATCTTCCTTGTGGCCCGTACTGACCAGTAAAGAAAAAAAGCAGTATCATGTTGAATACCTTAATATTATTCTGGAACACAAATTTTCCATTACAATAATCTTCATCTAGCTTCTATTTAGTATCAATTCCTGTAGAACGTGATCATAATAAGTGTTTTCCATATAATAAAATGTGTTTGAACTTGGTATGTAGGAAATCTGACATCAATTATTGGAATTAATTGATTTGACAAACAGCCGTCAAATGAGGTAAATAGATTTTTGTGACGATTTTCTGTGACCATAAAAAAAATTAAGCATTTCATTATTGCATTTCTTGAAATAGGTACCTTTTCAAGTCGATCAATATCGTCCTTCTTTCGACGTCTAAACTATGACTTGATTCTTTATGTTTACGTCTTTGAATTTGTTTTCGGTGGAATTCAAAGAGTTCATAGAATAATCGATGAAAATACTGAGAGAGACCCAGGAAATTTGACACATTTTGTCTTATATCTCCAGAAATTGAAATCGTATAGAGCCAAAATTTTGCACAATGTTGCAAAATACTACAATTGACGTTAGTACAAGTTTTTGTTGCAATCTGATGAATAGTTCACGAAAAAAAAATTTTTTTTTCGAAAAAATTAAAAGAAATATTTTTTTAAAAATTACCAACATTTTGATCATAACAGAATTTTGCCAAAAGTTGCGCGTTTATATCCTCGAACTGACTACCAAGTTTCGATTCAACATCTTCTTTAGTTCCTGAAATATCAGGGAAATAACCTCAAAATTTTAAATGTCTATAACTCCTAAACCGTCCGGCCGATTTTGCCCGTTAACGAACTTAACCGTCGCATTTTGATCAGAAACCTACCCTGAAAGTTTGAAGTCGATAGGACCTTCGGTGCTCCTGTTATCGTGCCTACGGCCGGAAGTACGGCCGGCCGGCCGTACGGCACCCAAAAATCTGACACCGGATTCGTAATCAGGGAGTCCGAATTAGTCTATTAGCCAATTTTCAGCTCGAAATTCGAAAATTACAGACATTTGGACGAAATGATAGGACGATGTTCCCCTAGAACATACGCCCAAAAATTAGGAATTTAAACAATATCTTCAAAATGCGTTCTGAAGGCACGCAGGAATAGTACTGTAAAGTTGGTCGGATAGATATAACGAACCTTATGTGCATAGATCAAAGCTCAAATCCATAAGGTCGCCACTAACATGGACTAACGCTACAAATTGCGCCTTACTAGCGTCTCCAGGTTCGGTTTCGGTTAATGGGAGTTAATAACACAATTTCTTATTTTGTGAGGAAACTATTCTACCTATTGTAATTTTGAAGGAAGCATCTGAATCGTTGGTTTTCGGAGCAGACCTTTCATATAAAGCATTTTTTCGATAATCCTAACAGATCTCGAGTAAAACCGAGTGGAACATAATAGTTAATATGGGTGTTCAGGGCAAGTGTTTATATCTTAAGGAATTCCATTTAAGAGCATTGTATCCGACTTTTTTGACAATTAATAAAAAATATTTCTGAATCGTATATTTCAACAGAAGTTTGTGTGAGTGATGTTCACCGTATATAGATGACCATGAACAGAAAAAATTTTTTTGTCGATTTTTGGAAAAATTCCCCCCACCCCTTCCTGCACACGACGATTTTTTGACGACCAGTTGAATTTACATTGTAAGGGTATGGAGAATGATACCCAGTGGTCTATACATTTTAGCAATGAAGAAATATTTTTTTAAAAATTACCAACATTTTGATCATAACAGAATTTTGCCAAAAGTTGCGCGTTTATATCCTCGAACTGACTACCAAGTTTCGATTCAACATCTTCTTTAGTTCCTGAAATATCAGGGAAATAACCTCAAAATTTTAAATGTCTATAACTCCTAAACCGTCCGGCCGATTTTGCCCGTTAACGAACTTAACCGTCGCATTTTGATCAGAAACCTACCCTGAAAGTTTGAAGTCGATAGGACCTTCGGTGCTCCTGTTATCGTGCCTACGGCCGGAAGTACGGCCGGCCGGCCGTACGGCACCCAAAAATCTGACACCGGATTCGTAATCAGGGAGTCCGAATTAGTCTATTAGCCAATTTTCAGCTCGAAATTCGAAAATTACAGACATTTGGACGAAATGATAGGACGATGTTCCCCTAGAACATACGCCCAAAAATTAGGAATTTAAACAATATCTTCAAAATGCGTTCTGAAGGCACGCAGGAATAGTACTGTAAAGTTGGTCGGATAGATATAACGAACCTTATGTGCATAGATCAAAGCTCAAATCCATAAGGTCGCCACTAACATGGACTAACGCTACAAATTGCGCCTTACTAGCGTCTCCAGGTTCGGTTTCGGTTAATGGGAGTTAATAACACAATTTCTTATTTTGTGAGGAAACTATTCTACCTATTGTAATTTTGAAGGAAGCATCTGAATCGTTGGTTTTCGGAGCAGACCTTTCATATAAAGCATTTTTTCGATAATCCTAACAGATCTCGAGTAAAACCGAGTGGAACATAATAGTTAATATGGGTGTTCAGGGCAAGTGTTTATATCTTAAGGAATTCCATTTAAGAGCATTGTATCCGACTTTTTTGACAATTAATAAAAAATATTTCTGAATCGTATATTTCAACAGAAGTTTGTGTGAGTGATGTTCACCGTATATAGATGACCATGAACAGAAAAAATTTTTTTGTCGATTTTTGGAAAAATTCCCCCCACCCCTTCCTGCACACGACGATTTTTTGACGACCAGTTGAATTTACATTGTAAGGGTATGGAGAATGATACCCAGTGGTCTATACATTTTAGCAATGAAGGTCCCACGAAAATCTGTTTTAGAGCTCTTTTCATGCCTTGTGAACTCTACTATTATGTGATATGACGATTTGTGTGTGCTTTTCCTTAATATTATAGATATTTTGTCTGAGTTTGTTAGAGAAAACCCAGAAAGGAACCATTTAATAATGAGTATATCTCCCGAAGTATCTTCTAATGATAGACCACAGTAATTCTGTTAACTCAGAGAAGGAAACTTCCAGCTGTGAGATCCTTCTTTTTGAACGGAGATATTATAGAATGGAAGTCTGAAGTTAAATATACAGGAGTAATACTAGTAAACTTCTATGGAATAAGTGCATGTGGAAATAACTGCTAGTTAAGCAATGAAGGCTTTAATGGCGTGCAGAAATCTAGCCGGTAAGACTTGGGACTACAGCGTATGGGGCAGTAGTCTGGAATACAAAAATCAGTCAGAATAGTACTAGGTAAACTCTCAAAAAAATACAAAGGCTTGCATGTGTGTGTGTGTGTCACTGGAGCTATGGGAGGGGTCCTACTAGGGCACCTTATCATAAACAAAATGGCACATGGAGCCATTCTCAGAATATCTAGGAAAGGAACAGGTAAAGGGAGTTTTGAAAACCAGAAAGCCTGGTCCTCTCTTACCAGGTATATTTCATTACGCTCTTATCTGAACGTCTTGCAGGCAGAAATAGTAGAAATAGAAAGAAGTGTGGAAATGAACCTAGCAAGAAGTTATAAGGGAAGTGATATATAGCAATCCACTCAGACAGTGAAGCTGCTATTAAAGCTCTGAGCTCCCTTGTTATCCAGTGTGAGCTAATCATGAAGTAGGCAAGAACAGCAGGATCTCCTTGGTCTGGATTCCTGATCACTCGGGAATGAAAGGAAATGAGAAGCCAAACTCAGCAATAGAGAGAGTACATCTGCCACGCAAGGAAGGTGGCCGAGGATTGGGTAGTCTTGAGGAGGTTTTCAATAGGGAGGAGAAGGCTATTATTGATTACCTGAAGAAGAACGTAAACTCCTCAGTCCACAAATGGATTGCATACCAACTCTTTGCCACCTCGGCCTACCAGGGATCCATAGGGGAAACGGAAGATGAGGTAAACTTGGAGAAACTTCGAAGGAAGTGGCAAGCGAAAGCCTCACATGGAAACTTTTACTCTAGCTTACATCAGAGAGAAGTTGATCGCCAAAGCTCCAACATGTACTTGGTGAAAGGATATCTGTTTCCTCAAACTGAGGGAACGCTGCTTGCGATCCAGGATCAAGTTGTACCCACACGAAACTATTGCAAATTAATTCTGAAACAACAGATTGAAAACAGCAAATGCAGACTGGAAGCTATGAGGAAACGGTTCAACATCTGTCCTCTGGATGCTCGGCCATAGCAGATACCAGATATATGTCCCGACATGACAACATGGGTAAAGTTGTGCATCAACTATTGTGTCTCAAAGAGAATCTGTTAACCCATTTCACACCTCATCATGCTTATGTACCTCAATCAGTTCTGGAGAATAACGTCATAAAGGTATACTGGGACTTCACGGTGGCGACTGACCGCAGAGTGGAACACAACAGACCTGACATGATTGTCTGGAACAAACGAGACAAAACAGCTTCACTCATAGACTTCGCGGTACCATTGGATCAAAATCTGGGAAAGGCCTATGAAGGGAAAATCAGCAAATATGAGCCACTTGCGAGTCAGATGAAGGAGATGTGGCAGTTGAAACGCGTCGAAATTATACCGCTTATAATAAGTTGTAATGGATTGGTCCACCAGAAGACAACAGAAAACCTCAAGCGGATGCAACTCCCACCTAACACCCTCATGTGGATGCAAAAGGCCGTGCTCTTGGGTACTGTCAGTATAATTCGAAGTATACTTTATCCACATTAGCTTGTCCGGACAAACTCTTGGTGTTTTGCACCCGAGTCGTTCGGATATCATGCCACGATAGTGTGAAATTTAAAAAAAAATATATATATATAACTCTAGAACTGAAAGGCATGCTGTTGATGGTGATGACATCCAAATCTCTGGGGGTATTGGGGGTCGCAATAGAGTGCAAATGCAAGTACAGAGATCTGTACAGGAAAAAATGTCAACAATAGTTACATTGAAGTAAACAAGTTCTTTCAGCCTTACAAAATTCAAAATATTCTTGTATGTTATAAGGCTCACATTTTACTATGAAAGAATTAATTCTTCTATGTAGTAATCAATGCAATGCATTCATTAGCTTTATGCACATATTATACATAGCATTATTTTGTGTCACAGTCAACGTCAATATTAACTGTGTCATGTAATGCATGTACTCGAATGGGTCCTTATGCTACCACAAACGCAACAGTTTAATGATGTATTTGAATAGACACCATACGCCACACAGCGCTGTTCATTTTCGAACCAATAGTGGATGAATGTATTTGAATGGGACCTTCTGCTACCGCAAACACAGCACCGTTCATTTTCAAACCAACACTGAATGTATGTATGTGAGTTGAAACTAATCGTTTGAAACTACTCTCGGCCAAAAAGTGTACCAGTTTTTTTTTTGGACTCTTGTTTTTAATGTCGGATTTAAATTCTCGGAAATGTTTTTTTTTCCTGGAGCTAAGCAGCTTAGGGCGAGTTCAGTGCCTGGATGGGTGACAGCTCTGCCTATAGATTTTGACAGCGCGCCAAAGCTCATGTCCACAGGGCTTTACCTTTTTGCGCGTATGTTCTGGGGAACATCGCGTTATAGTTTTGCCCAAATGTCTGTAACTTTCGAATTTTTTGACGAAAATGGTCTCAAACGATTTAGTTCGATTCCCCAATGAAGAATTCGAGGTCAAATTTGATTCTGTCCGGCCGGCCGTCCGGCCGTTGCCACGATAACTTGAGAACGAAAAGAGCTAGCGAGTTAAAATTTTTAGGCTAGGTGGCGCATCCCAATACAACAGACAAATTCGTTAATGGGCATAATCGGCCCAGTGGTTTCCGAGTAATAATTTTGTTTTCAACCAACATAAATCCGATCAAATTGAAACTTGGTGAGTAGTTGTAGAATATGAACCTAAGCACGTTTGTGAAATTTTGTGCGAATCGTATGGCTAGAAAATTATTAAAAAATATTTTTGTTGTCACGATAACTTGAGAACGGAAAGAGATCGCGGCTTGAAGTTTTCAGGTGTGCATCAGAACGCGACATTTCAGTTTGTTCATGAGCATAATCGGCCAAACGGTTTTAGAGTTATAGCCATCTGAAATTTGGTTGTTTTTTGTTCCTCATTAACTCGAAAAATACTGAACCGATTGAATTCAAACATGGTTATTAGTTGTAGAATGCCAACGCGAAAATTCTTGTGAAATTTCGTGAGGTTAGTATTTGTAGAAAATTTGCCTCGATAACTTTCGAACGAAAGGTGATAGGGACTTGCAATTTTCAGGGTAGGTTGCGTATCTGAAAGGGAGAGTTGAGTTTGTTTTTGGGCATAATCGGTCTAACGGTTTCCGACTTATACCCACCTGGAATATTATTTCCTTGATAATTCAAAAAAATAGATATTCGATCGAATTGAAGCTTGGTAACTAGTAATAGAAAATCATCATAAATACTTGTTTAAAACTTTGTAAGAACCGTACCCCTAGAAAATTTGAAAAAAAATTACGAAAAAAAAATTTAAGAACCGTACCCCTAGAAAATTTCAAAAAAATCACGGAAAAAAAAAGGTTCAAGCACTGACGTGAAGTCAGAAGCTTTTGCGCGTATGTTCTATTGTCCATTCTTCTGTATTGGACACCCTTAATCGAATATACCATGGTAAATTATGTTGTCCATTCTCCTGTATTGGACATTTAATTCGAATTTACCATGGTAAATTCGAATTAAGAGTGTCCAATACAGGAGAATGGACAATATAATTTTGCGAGAGCCTTCAAACCCTAACTCTATTGCCAAGTTCCAAGTTTGAACACGATCGGATATATATTGTTGGAGATCCGAGCAGCCTTGTGTGAGTTCAGTAGTTGGATGGGTGACCGTTGCCGCGATAACTTTCGAACGAAAGGAAATAGGGAATTGCAATTTTCAGGGTAGGCTGCATATCCCAATGGGACAGTAAATTTCGTTTTTGGACATAATCGGTATCGGTTTCGGAGTTATACTCACCTGGAATATTATTTCCTCACTTCACTAAAAAAATTTAGATTCGATCGAATTGAAGCTTCGTAACTAGTTGTAAAATATCAACATGAAGGCGTGTATACAATTTTGTGAGAAAAGTATCCAAAGAAAATTTTAAAAAAGTACGAAAAAAAATTGGTTGAAGCTCTGACGTGAAGTCAGGAGCTTTTGCGCGTATGTTGAATAGTCCATTCTTCTGAGTTGGATAACCTTAATCGAATTTACCATGGTAATTTGTCGTTCCCTCGGCTACATCGAATAATTCGAAAAGTAAATTAATTGTTTTTTCTTCTTCCAGTATAACATTGACGAGGATCTGCACAACGAATTGGGACTTTACGACGACGATTCGGACTTTGAGGATTATTTCGGTCCACAGTTAAACAACCCTCACGTTGGTAACTCTTATATGATAAGGATAAATGATTGATAACTGTACAGGTGGAGTTATTGTGAATTTTATTGGTTCAGTATCCATGAACTGGACGGAAAACTGTTTGTCATAGGAGAAGGAACATTGCTCTTTGTTAAGCAGATGAAAGTTCTTTAGAATAACCATGTTGTTTCAATCCTAGTACCCATAGTAAGGATACTAAGAGAAATTTAATTTATTTGAGAAGAAGTTTTCATTTGAACGCAAAATTACTTATAGTTATCTTATTTCGATCAGATTTTAAACAGTTCCAATATAGGTTACTGCAATGAAAATACCAGTTACACACAATGAAATCCAAGTATTACAGGATTATAATTCCAAACATGAATAAATTCTATGTTTACTAAATTGAAAATGAAAATTTCCACATAGATTATTTAAATGTAAGAATTGTTGAGCTAACAAAGGAGACCCTTCAGATATATTACATATTGAATAAGTGAGTAATTCTCGGCAATATTCTCTTGTTATATTATATAAAAAGCGAACAAAATATTTTGAAGGGTGTAAAGTTCTTTGCAGGAGCTAATCACAACTTTAAACTTTTTTGTTTGAGTCGATTTTCACCCCGGTATTTACATTGGTTTTATAAATAGCCTGTATAAATGTAATGGAGAGATTCCACGACTTATTTATCGACTAAAAGTAAATATAAACATAAAAGGACTTACATCTTTGTACATGCTAAATGGTCGTGTGAATATACAGCGTGCTATTTATTCAGGGGCTAGGGTCACTTTCCCCCAATTAATCAGTTTTTTAATAAACCACTGAGAAAATCGTAATAGCAGTCTTTGTTTTACTCAAAATCTTTTCATATTTTGATCTCTGCCGCCGTTTAAAAAAAAAACAAATAGTTGAAATTAAAATTTTCAAAATGTTCTAGCAGGGAAAAGAGACAAAGGACTCTTGAGAAAATATATCCCTCTACTATTCGCCATGTTAAAAAATGTAAGCCATTCAGCGTATCCTTTTATTTGAGTAGAATATCTCAAGTAATTCTCCCTTTTCGTTTGTATATGATATGTAGGAACATCTTGTGTAGAGAATATTTTTGATATGGACTTAGTTATTAATAAATAATAATTAAAAAAAACTAAAAAAACACGCTTTAATGATAAATCTAACTAAAAAGTGTAAAATAATTTTGGAACATTCAAATAAAATGATGGAGGAAAAATGGAAGTATTATTTAGAGAAAAGCGTTGGTTGCTCAATAATATCAGTTCTTGAAAATGTTCTATAAGTACAATCGGTGAAAAAATAGTTAAGACATTCAAGTGTTGCGATTCATAAAATATTTAAAAATAATCGTGCGTAAGGCATAAAAAATATGGCACAGAGCACCCCACGCTTTTCTCTGAATAATACTTATATTTTTCCTCCATAATTTTGTTTAAATACTCAAAAATTATTTTTGGTCAGATTTACCATTAAAGCGTGTTTTTTATTTTCTTTTAACTATTATTTATTTTCTCGTTTTTAGTTCGATTTTTCTCCGATTATAAGATATATAATAATTAATCGTCAATAATTTATCAAGTTCTAGAAAAAAATACTTTAGTACTATTCAGTGTAGAAATATTCTACAGATTTCACATTTCTGTCGTCATGCTAACAGTGAGCACTTTGAATGATTTTTTAACTACAAGGTTCTATGTTTGCTACGTTAAATGAAGTTAATGATTGTACCATTCGCAGTAATTGCTAAAGATTTTTTGCAAAAGTTATTAATATTCCATTGTTGGCGTTCATATATCATATTGGTGTTTATTAGGGTACTTCATTTTTAGGCGATATTTTTTTTTTCTCTGTGCTACCTGAAAATCTGATACTTTATGAAAAATAAAAAATTATGCCGCCGGGTAGGAGGCAGGTTCAGTGCAATAGTGGCTTAGCTCATTTAAAAATTCAATTTCCTATTTAAATAGCACAGAAAAATTTTTTTTTCAGTTTCAATTTGATTTTTCGACGAAAAAAAAATGTTTGGGGAAAAACGCGTGTATAGCTTTTGTAGAGCATAAAATTTGCTACAAAAAGTTTCTTTGCGGGAATCCTCCTCGACCAACAGCTTTTGAGTTATAGAACAGGGAAGATAAATGTTTATCAGATTTTACATCAAATCATTTCTAAATCAAGATTCATTATTTTTACATCAAAAAATAATTCATTATAGATTTATTATAAACAGTAAGAACGAATATAAATTTTAATTTATAAATAATGATAGGATAATATCTTGAAGAGTAATTTTTAATGTTATTTGCAAGCTTCTGTTTACATTAATAATTTTTTGATGTAAAAATAATAAATCTTGATTTAGAAATGATTTGATATAAAATCTGATAAACATTTATCTTCCCTGTTCTATAACTCAAAAGTTGTTGGTCGAGGAGGATTCCCGCGAAGAAACTTTTTGTAGCAAATTTTATGCTCTACAAAAGCTATACACGCGTTTTTTCCCAAAAAATTTTTTTTTCTTCGAAAAATCAAATTGAAACTGAAAAAAAAATTTTTCTGTGCTATTTAAATAGGAAATTGAATTTTTAAATGAGCTAAGCCACTATTGCACTGAAAGCCTCCTACCCGGCGGTATAATTTTTTATTTTTCATAAAGTATAATATTTTCAGGTAGCACAGAGAAAAAAAAAATATCGCCTAAAAATGAAGCACCCTAGTGTTTATATGTTAGCAGCTATATGGCTATTATTATTATTAATTCTTTCATGGCAATAGCTTGATTAGTGAAGTTAGTAGCATTTCCCACAATTTATTACGTCACTTTGCGTTGACACACCATACCCCTTTTGCATTGTGCTTGAGCTGAGGCTCAAAGATTTTCTACTGTACAGCAGTAAAGTTTTGTGTAATAATAGCAATGACAGGACGATGAACGTCGACCAATATTTGAGTCAATTAGTTATTTGCGTACAAATAATATTGAAATGTTACGTTTTATTTCCTAATCTATTCATTTAGTCTAATTCTTCGCTCTTACATGGGGTTCTTCTTGTTAACTTAGAGCAATCTAGTTCTTCAATCCTAATACCATCTAAAGGTTTTCCACGACTAAGTGCCACATAAGCTTGTCCCGCAGAAAACGGCCATGAGCTGATTGTGTCGCTGTAAATGCTTCACCCTTCTGTATAAATACGGCTGACGCAAAAAGCGAGTGTCTTTATTGAGTTATTTTCCATCCGCTTAGGCGGCGTCGGATTCTTCGCAGGCGCCAAAACATGAGTTGCAAGAATGAACTTGAACGGACAATTACAAACTCTACAGCGCAAAATAGCGAAGGTGCTGTTAACATGAAATCACTAATGACATTTATTAATCCTGTGATCCCTGTCAGGATAATGGTATACTCTTATCAAATTATTGTAATGTCATCGGCACCTGAAATGTCTGCAAAGTATAAACAAAATCTGATCGTCTAAAGTGGGTCAAAATCGCGTTCAATGAAGTCGGTTACAAACAGACAAACATACAGGTGAAGCTCATATAAGCGTGTTAAATGTAATATATGTGAAGAAGTTGCTTTGTGGGCAGAACAATTTTTGTAGTTAAAATACGAATGAGGAAATTTCGAAAATTCATAGTAAATACCGATTTAGTTAAATGTGTAAAATATTTCATATGAAATATAGGTAATCTTATTTTGATTGCATCAGAATATTATTGGTCAGCGGCCATCGAAAGAAACATTATTTTTATCTCCTAGAGACCGGATTATATGCATTTGCATATTTGCATATGCATTTGCATATTTAAGACATCTTCAGCGGTGTTTGCATATTTTAGCTAATATCCAGTTATGATGCATATTATCGGTACATATTTTCTTCCCTGTGTTCCAAAATGTATAAAAGTGATGATATCGCTAATCCCACCAAATTTCACAAAATATGAGGTCTAACGAGTAATAATTGTGACTTTCGTCGGATTTGCGAATCACTTTTATCACATTCCGGAACGCAGTATTAGTAGCCGCGTGCTTCATTTGTTGTGGCAATAGGTCTCTTGCATGTAACATGAAATACCATATGTTTATGTTTTTCTGAATCTACTTCAACACCAGATCATTATGTATGCCCTCATACACTTTCATAATTTATAAAATTTGAATATTGGGGTATTGAAAATCGGTAAATCAAGAAGCAATTTCAAATGAGGTGGAACGCTTCTGAATTGTTGCTATGACGGATGGCGTAATCAAAATTTACCATCTGCTTGTTGCAGCCAATGCTATCTGCGAGCCCTTTATAGGGAGCTGTATTACACTGAAATGAAGAGTGAAACGGACACGAGAAGAGAGTGAGAGTAGATATGACGGGTTACGTCACGGACTGGCGCCAAGTTTCGATCGTTTGGACAGGCATTATGTGCAACCAAATTTGAATGATCGTTTTCTCGTTGAAAATTGAAATATTTGACGGCGGTTGAACTTTTTCAGTATTCTAATGGATATAATAATCGATTCCAATAATAAAAAAAAATTCATGCGAGAGACCTATTATTATGTAATAATAAAATGAACGAGACCGAAGATCTTCGCGCTCGCTGGCTCGCCTACTACACAATTGAACAATTGGAACAATACTTGATTGTTAACGTTTACAAAAACATTGAAAAATTTTAATAGCATATTATTAAGAGTTACTGATATGCTGATTTTGAAATAAAAATAACTTTTCTTCTTTTTTTGAGTTCCTAAAATTTATTATTCCATTTTGCATATTCTGCATATTTTCGTGCATATTCTGGCTAATTTCGTGCATATTTCAAGCATTTTTCATGCATATTTGCATGCATATAACAACCTTTTTATGTTGCATATAGTCCGGTCTCTACTCCTTGTGCTGAACACCTTTCGATTAGCATATTTTAGAATAAAACATTATTCAAATATTTTGTAAATGAAGATTCTTCAAGGCAAAAGCTTCTAACCTCTTTAATACTATTCCCAATAATCTGAGATTTGCAAACACTGTACAGTGATCACAGTTCGTTATTTTGTTACTTAGGTCAGTTGTTGCAAAGTTGCTTTGTATTCATTTATGTATATAGTGTAAATAGACGGATATGTTGGATGGAAGTTACCTATAAGATATGATTCATATTAGTATGGTGCCAAAGAGTTGTAAATTGCCTGTAAGGATGTAGATATGTACATTGAGAATTGAGATTCATTGCTGTCCTGGTGGATATCTGCTATATTTCGACGATATGGTTGCCACCAGGATGTATGTGTTTCCATAAAGAATTAAAACATTACAGCAATGAAGTCGAAGTGATATCCGATATGAGGGTTAGACTTTTTATAAGAAAAAATTATATTATTAATTTATATATTGATTTTTGCAACTTTGGCTCAATACTATAGCATGTTATGATCATCAAAGTTATTAAAAATGGAAAAGAGGCTTGTTTCGCTTCCGATAAGTTCTCAAAGTATCTGAATGAGGTGTCCGGGTGATTCATTATACAGGAGGTATCAGAATTTAAACAGCAACCTTTGAGAAATTGAACTAAGTTTTATTAACTCTCTGCTAATGTCTGAGAGATTTCTATAAAAAGCTTGCAGAGAAATTCGAATCTTGTGTATCATAAATCACCATTGAGGTTGAAAATTAAAATGTTACCTAGTTTTGGTAAGTTTTCCCGTGAAGATGGTTGAATATCGAAGTATTTCTATAATTGGATATGCTACTGAACATAAATATGGTACAAATTTTGATGTTTAGTTCTCCGATAGATTATCCTTTCTTTTTAATCAATAATTTTCAAATTCCATATCAGAAATGATCAATTACACATGATCAAAAATGAAAATTACCAGATTTCATTCATCAACTTGGAGTTACGAGAGCATTGATGATATTTTTGCAGATCTAGCGTCATCTTCAATTGTGATAGAGACTTTCGGATAACTTAATGTTAATGTACGATTCCTGTCAAATTATTTTCTTGATGTCGAAGTGCACTTTCATTGTAATGTACACTGCTGTAATTATGTTCGAATTGAATATTCAAATTTTGAAGTTCAAAGCGAAACGATTCGGTGAATATCATGAATTTTAAATTGTGAAAAGGAATATGTAAGAATCTAAAGGGGTAGATGCCGTTGGTATCTACTTCTGGCGTTCCAAAGATCTAGAGTGGTAGTGGTATCAGCATTTTAGTCTAAGATCCGAGTAGGAGACGATCTTCCCCCTTCTGCTTAATGGATGAAAAGTATTTTATAACAAATATTATGTCGCGAATATGTTGAACGGAAATTTCAGTCCAGGAAATGATTAATTCAAAATTTGAAAATGTTTTTTTTTTAATTGCACTTGTTTGTTGTAGACAAAATACATACCAATCGAAAGTATCAAGCTTATAGAATATGCAAAGGCTATATTGATTATTTTTCCCATCTCTCTTGAATTTTCAAAAATTGAAAATTAAATAATGTGAAAATTTTGAAAATTGAAGATATTTTGATTATGTTTCAACCAAATAATTTATTATAAAATATTGCTTCAAAATAATGCTCAGCATTTACGGGTCTGTTGCTATCCTCTTCATTTTCACGGACAGAAAGCATGCGCACTCTCTTTTATCCCATGAACAAGCTGCACCCAACTGCAATGCTGCGTCCTTGTCTATCGTACTGGATGGTTCACTGGGACTTCTCTGTCGCACGTATTCATTCACAGCAATATTTCGCTTTTTGAAATTCGACAACCGGAATTCAAGGCAGATTATTCACAGACAACCCTATATCATCATGTCCACGTTGAAATTATTTTTATTTTATATTGAATCATCTTGAGAAAAACAATCTTCTCTTTATCTTGGTTCAAAATTTCAATCCTATTTTATTAGAGCCTTAGTATAATTTTTGTCTTCACTTCCTAGAAGTCTGACTTTTATCAAAAATAAATTTTCAATCAAGTTAAAAATTCGATGTAGTATATATTTAGGTTTGTTTATATTGAATCATGTTTAGAAAAGCATGATTTAAGATCCAATTTTTAACTTCTGTTGAAAATTGGAACTATAAAATTTTACAAATAGTTGATAGATTGTAAATAATTGATTCAGAAATTACTTTTTGAGAAAAGTCTGAATTCTAGAGAGTGAAGACACAAATAATACTAAGGCTCTTAGATAAAATAGGATTGAAATTTCGAATCAAGATAAAGAGAAGATTGTCCTGAAGAAAATATTAGAAAAAAAGAATGAAATAATCCGAAGAGATGTCTCAGGTTTTTTGGAAGGGGTAACAAGATAATAGAAAAGATTTTTGGAAGGGGGAAAAAATAAAAGAAAAATAAGAAAGAAAGAAATCGAAGACATATGTCAGGATTTTGAAAAAGAGAAGATTATAATAGGTTAGTCATAAAATTAAAGTATTATTAAGTTTTGTTTATATTCAATAAATTGCTTTACTGTTGAAATTCAAAATAATTCAGGAATTTTTGTTTTTTTTAATACAAATTAGAATCCTCCTGGGAAACCTAATAATATTTTTAAAATTGAAAAAGTGATGGGTGTCCAATTCTTCAGATTTCATAACAGTAATTCGTCTATTAAACAAACTAGTGTGCAATTCAAAAAAAAAATAAATTTATTTTTAATTAATTTTATTCTGGAATTAAATTGTTCGGTCAACCTACCCGCGATATACCTGCACTTAACATTATTTAATATAAAATACTCACTCATGGGTGAAGATCGTTTCCTACTCGGATCCTCTAATGTTACAGTTCTCTGCTACAGTACCTCTGCTGTAGGTCCTAAGGTCTCAGAATTCCTTTGCCTAAGTACAGCTGATCATTAGGATGAGTGTTTTAACATACAGTGCGCGTCAAAATTGTGGAACAAATTCATTTTCCCAGAAGAAAAATATTTGGCAACAAAATCCTAAAACAGGTCAATTTTTGTTTCACTTTTACCAAATTTTTATGCATTTTTGAAGGATTTTTGTTGCACCCTGTGCCATCCCCATCAACCCCCTACATTTTTTGAATAGGGAAACTGGGTCATGTCGTACTTTTTTGGCAGGGTCTTTGTATTTTCTTTACAGGCGTGCAAAATTTTTCTATTATGAAAAATAGTTAATTCAAAGTCATGGCTCATTTACTTTGAGACGATGGTACCTGATGAAATTTGTCACCGAATGGAAGTCGACTATTACAGTTTTGTTCATGCACAACTTTCAACCCCCTCACATTTTTCTTCTCCATTAAAGGGTTCATAGGGGTTGAAAGTTGTGCATGAACAAAACTGTAATGGTCGACTTTCATTCGGTGACAAATTTCATCAGGTACCATCATCTCAAAGTAAATGAGCCATGACAAAGTGCACATACTGAAAACCTCTTTGAACTAACTATTTATCAGAAAAGAAACATTTTTTCTTGAAAATTTTTGCACGCCCGTAAAGAAGATACAAAGACCTTGTCAGAAAATTACTACTTTCCCTATTCAAAAAATTTAGAGTGTTGATGGGGATGGCACAGGGTGCAACAAAAATCCTTCAAAAATGCATAAAAATTTGGTAAAAGCGAAACAAAAATTGACCTGTTTCTGGATTTTGTTGCCAAATATTTTTCTTCTGAGAAAATGAATTTGTTCCATAATTTTGACGCGCACTGTATATGTCGTGTTTGGAATTCATTCCATATGCAAACAACTTCGGTGAAATACATAACAAGCTCAGATCGAAATTCGGATATTCATATCGAAATAATATTATTCTATCGGATAACTTATATATAGTTAGTGTTTTGAAATTGAAATTATACGTGAACTCCACTGGAAACTGATTATTGTGCCTCAACATTTGCTAAGAATTTACCACAGTATTAACTCAAATGAAAATGAAGCTATCTCTTATGTGTTACTGGATAATTTATAGCGTTATACTGTCCAATGTACATAAGAATGTGATATCAACTGTTTTCCAATAATTAGAACTGTTCCTGATTCTGATCTATAATGTTCAAATTTTGACACTTTCCATTTTATGCACATTCAGTACCTGTCTTGAGCAAATCAACAATTCTTCTGTCTTAACTTAATATTCTTCATTTTTTACATCAAATACAATTTTAAAATACAAAAAGCGAAATAAATCAAAACTGGCAATTCGTCGTTGCTATAAGGACTGGTCTTATTGGTTTGACTCGAAATTCAAATTTTGAACGAAATTTTCCGATGAATGGTGCTCGATAAAGAGGAATTCCTATATAATAGGCATTCTACTTCGACTCTAAATTGAATGGTATCTTAAAAAAATACTGAGTTTGATATTTATGAAGGATATAGAAATAGAAAATATTGATCTTAAAAATACATGTTCTTAGATTCCGCTATTTATCACCTTTTATTACTTAATCGAGTGATCAAACATTACGATACGATATGATCAATAAGATGCGATTAAATGGAAATTCCACGCGATTCTACCTGGATAGGTATCGTAAAAGTTATTGTTTTCATTCAATTCAATTGTCATGTAGCAATAAAATTAGATGTAGTGATATTGTGGAAATAAAACTGATGACCTCATTCAATATGCTGAAACCAAATTCATACAAAAAATATGAAATATGAGCAACCTGATAGAAATAGTGATATGAAGTATGATTCACATGGAATAATAGACGTTTCTGGTGAACTAGCCGAGAGATGGATAACTGGAAATTTAACAGAGCACATATGCGGATTGCGGAGAGCGGATATTCTCTGTCAAACTAGTCGAGTCAACAAGAAGTGGTTTTTAGGTGAAAATTTTAGCGTATTCTCCGAAAATTATGATTGAGGTGTCATTCAATTCGGAATGGCATGCAGAATTTTCATTTGATTTATTGAAAATAGTAAGAAACAATTAATTGAAAAAAAAGATTTTTTTTCGCCAATATCTCAAAAAATATTTGAGATAATTCGATTTGAAAAAAGGTTCAAAAAGAAGAGAACATTTCCTAAAAAAAGGTTCAAAAGTTATATGACTAATATTTATAATTTTCCCAGAGGTTCCCAGGGTTGAAAATACGCCCGAAATGGGTACTCCGGCTTGCGTAAGCCTCACCCTGTTCGGACCTTTAATGAATAAATATTATTTGCACTTATTGAATATGAAAATAAAAAATTTAAAGAATTCAGGCGCCTGCAGGATACTTCAATGAACAATAATCCGTGGTTCAAAAATTTTTATCGCAATTTTTCAATCAGTTATCCATTAGTTGATTGCGATTAGTAGATGATTTAAAAAAACCCGTTTCCTTAAAAAAAAATGTATTGCGTAAAAACGAATTTGTTAAATATCAATTTTTTGTACCACTTGTTACGTAAATTAAGGAACCATTGTGATTTTTAAACATTATTTATCTTGGTATTTGATATTAAACAACAAATTCGATTATTATGTACATTTTCATTGTTTATTTAATAAACAATTTGTTTTAAACAAATGAATTGTCTTTGCTAAGTTTTTTCTTTTCCTATTCCAAAAAAGCAAAAATAACCATGTATTATTTGAAATAAAATTATTGAATTGAATAGAATATAAATAAATTTATTATTTTTTGAATAATACATGGTTGTCTTTGTTTTTTAAATAGAAAAAGAAAAATACAAAGAGATAATTCATTTGATCATGACAAATTGATTATTGAATAAACAATGAAAATTTAAATAGTAATCGATTTTTTTTAATATCAAAGACCCAGACAAATAATGATTTTTGAAAAAAAATCGTTTCTTAATTTTCGTGACAAGTGGTTAAAGAAATTGTTATGTAACAACTGCTTTTTTAAACATTACAATTTTTTTTTTAAGAAACGGTTTTTAGATCATAATTTTCATCAAGGATTACGTTATCAAAATAAAATTTCAAATTATCTCATAAACGGCGCATTTGTATATAACAATTTTTTACACAATAGCAGAAAGAAATTATTCAAAATCATTTTTAAGTAGCTTCTGATCATAAGAAAACGGATCAATAGTTATATTATAAAAAAAAAGTTTTTTCAATGTTTAATGAAGCTCTATAATTCTTCACTTAAGTAAATTGTTAATAACAAAACAAAAATTAACAATTTTTTAATTTTTCCAACGGAAATCTATTCGAAGACCTTTGAAAAATAGCCCCTTCGAAAGGAAAATTTTCTCAGATTAATAGTTTAACAATTATAGCACTCGCAATGTTAATGTTCGTACTAGAAAAAAATGTTAATTAACTAATGGATAACTAGTTGCATAATCGCGAAAAAAATTTTGGCACCATATTGTTCATTGATGTATCCTGCAGGCACCTGAATTTCTTCAATATTTATTTTTATTTTAATAAGTTTAATTAATATTTATTCATTAAAGGTCTGAACGAGCAAGGCTTGCGCAAGCCGGAGTACCCGTTTTCGGGTGTATTTTCAACCCTCTGCGAAAATTAAAAATATTGGTCCTAGAGTTCCAGGAGTTAGGATTTTTTTATTAAATTTCCGCTTCTTTTTGAATTTTCTCAAATATTTATTGAGATATTGGCGGAAAACCAAACCACTTTTTTTTACCTTATTGTTTAAAACTAATGAAATTTTTGCGAGCGGCCTTAGCGTTTTCTCAAAAACTATCTATATCCCATTCCAAATCGAATGATACCTCAATCATAATTTTCGGAGAATACACAATAATTTTGACCTAAAAAGCACTTGTTGACTATACTAAACTAGGCATTCCCGACGTTGCGGTGTTTAGAAATGCATAAAAGAAATAGTAACTTTTAAATTTCAAATGGAACATCCTGTTTACTTTTTGTTCTGAGATCTAAGTCAATATACTTTCTAATGATCTCTATATTTCCGTCTTTAAGTGTTTATATCTTCGGTATGAGGTATGAACATACCTCATATCTAGGTATATTACGAAAGGGCATAATTATTCAGTTACTCTTTAGTCGCACAGTATCGCGTGGGGTTGAGACCATATCGGTTGAAGATATAATACCATACGATACGACATTCCCTATTTATTTGCATGTGAGGAAATTTTTGTGCCATACATGATTTGAGAATAAAATGAATTCTACGAAAATTGTAAGGGAAAATTTAAAACGAATTCTTAATAAATCTCAATGCAAGTCGAAGGCTTATAAATTCAAATTAAGTGTTCAAATAGTTCAACTTGTTGTGCCAAACAATAACCAAATCTATTTTGAAGAAATAATCTCATATCTCTGTGCGTATTAGGCATAGTGAGTGTTTTGGCACAAAGTTGTATTATTTGTTATCTTAATTCAACAAGACTTACTCCATAAAACAAATTACACAAACTATACCTGCTTCGCCAGAAACTTCAAACGATCCATCCACAGAGCTTGAGATTGTGGGGTGCTTTTCCTAAATAAACATAAACATTTTAGTTTCCGAGATGGAGAGTACAATTTCAGAATATTCCATCACAAGAACTCAGTATTTTTTTAGCCACAATAAGCTAATTGAGTCTGTTCTACCTCCACCTCATTAGACCCTACGTAGATGATATTTTATGCTCAAAAATTAAGCATGTTTATATTTATTGATATTGTTCGATGTTGATTTTATTATAATTATATCTAAGAATTTTTGTAAATGATAGATTTCTTAGAAAGGGACATTTTAGATGTTTTTCAGGTATAACTTGAAATGAATGCTTAGTGAGTTTTATAGATTACTATTGATGTTGATTTTCAAAAAATTTAGGGGATATAGCTGCGTCACTTGAGATGACGGACTGATATGTACACTTGTAGGTATACTAAGTGAGTACTCTACATGTACTCGCCAACTGAGCGGAGTTGGAATACCCGTTAGATATTTTTGAATTTATGGTTTGCTTTTGAAAGAAATTGTGATCATATATCTACAAGTAATAAAGAATAGAAAAGGAGTATTGTTGGTTTGATTTTGAGATTTGAAAATTTTTATTGAATTGGAATATGCAGATAAAATCAATATTATTATATCAAGAAAAAAATCGAAAGGGCATGTTCCGGAAATTGTCTCAAATATAATATATGTATGCGAATGAATAAGCACACTCATTGAGAATTGATAGAACGTCACTTTTTGATTCAAATCTATTGATTTTCACTTCATTATACTTACTGAATCTGTCAAAGCAACGTCTTTTGATATTTGTCAGCAAACTGAAACAATACCTGCTAAAAGGAAGGCCATTCAACTCTCCATCTATTTTTACAATATGGCGGCGAAGGTGGATGAAAGTTCAATCGACAGCTGTGTTGTTTGTCAATAGTGAATGCTTAAATCACCGTTGAAAATTTTATTCCATGTGGAGATTCTTACTATTTTTAGTGAATAACGTTTCTAGGGTTTAATTATTTGGTCGGTATGTAATTCTGCGGAACGAGCTACCAGTACATGTACGTTTATGATAAATAGCCTAACATCTCCATATAAGGATGCGGTTCACGTTGCACCGGTGAAAACTCTAAATGCAGCTGACTTGCATATACATTTCAAAGAAAAGTTATCTGCGGACTGGAAGATTCAGGTTTTGAGGTTTTGGTAGCTGTAACAGATAACCATATAGGGTTAACAGAAAATCATCATCTGCTTTGGCCGGACCCCCTCAATCTACCAATGAGTATAATAAACATCCTTATATTTTTAACATACATAGAAAGGGTAGTCGTAAAGTATGACCAAGGACTTAGTGCTATCAACAAATTGTCCAGATTATATAGTAGAATAATAAAAGGTAGGATAGAAGATGAAATACATGTCATAGAAGAGCAGAATGGGTTCAGGGCAGGAAGATCATGCGTTGCCAACATTTTTTGCCTGAAGCAGCTTGTTGAAAACAGAACAGAGAGACACTTGATTTTTGTAGACTTGTAGAAAGCTTATGATAGAATACCCCTCGCTAAATTGTGGAAGACCTTGGAAGAAAATTGCGTAAGCCAGATATATATTAGGGCAGTGAAGGAACTCTACACGGATATTGAAGCAAGGGTGAAGAAGGGAACCAAACTGTCCAATAGGAAAAGATATACTTATCACTCTACACATTGCTGACGACTATGGCCGAAGATGAGGAAGATATTCATTATTATGTTGAGGAATATAATAATAATAATAATATGTTGAGGAAATTAGATGAGGCATATACAGAGTGGGGTACCATAAACTCCTCAAAAACAAAATATATTATTGTGAATGATGACAGGAGAGATCTTATCCTGCGAGATGAAATAATACAAGGAGTAGATGGATATGCCTATCTCGGAGTTACACTCACAGTAATCGGATCCAGTGAAAAGGAAATTAAGAAAAAGATCGCCCAAGGAAGATCAATTACGAAACAACTAAATGACGTACTTTGGACTTCACAAAAAAGAAATGATTAAAACAAAAATCTATAAATCCTTAGTAGAGAATATGGGGCCGAAGTATGGAAAAAATGACAACACAACTCAAGAATAAAATGAAAGCGATGGAGATGGGTCTATTGGAGCGGCTGTCCGGAATGAGGAGATAAGAGCTAGAGTGGGTGTTGATGCAGATATTAGATACACAATTGAAGCAGAAACGCTACAATGGTTCGAGCACGGGTCAACAATGAGTGACGAGAGATGGTCATTTAAAGTACTCAATTGCGTTCCTCCGCAAAGAAAAAGAGGAAGACCCAGGGAAGGATTTCAGGAAGCGATGGACAGGAGAGATTTGCAAGTCCGAGATTGGGAGAATAGGAGTCTATGGCGACTGAGGTGCGACAATTATTGTTGTATTTCATAATACTCAAATATCCTTTTCTATAATAAAAAATTAGTTCAATCCCTGTGGACAAGAGCTCTTTATGTCGTCAGTTTATCGATAACACGTGAAGAAAAAGTGGTAAAGCCCTGTGGCCTGGAGCTTTGGCGCTCTTGTTCAAACAGACAAATTATATCTCCGAAAGTATTGGTTTCTCAGAGTTGGGAGGTATATCAATGGATTCCTATGATAGAAACGCATCATGATAGAAATTGAATTAAAAAAAAAGTGTCGTTTAAAAAAAATGCTTCAAAAATTATCTTATGAAAAAAAGAGCAATCTACAATGCTTCAATGCTTCAAAAATTGTCATTAAATTTATTTATCAAGATTAAATGAGCAATCTGCAATGATTTAAAATCGTGAAATGGGTTGTTGCAACTTACACTCGGTGTATAATTTTCACAACTCGAAATACCTAAGGAAATTATCATCGAAATGTCAAGAACAAGGCTGGAGACAATCATAGCAGATTGTCCATTTATTCCTGTTATTTGAGTAGGTAGTGAATTACGAGCAAATTATTTTAATAGTTCATAATATATTAATAAAATATCTACTATCCTCTTTTCATAATTTAAAATTTAATAGTTCATACCACTAACACATTATTTTCTGTATTATGAACCTTAACTCCAGAAAAAATGATTGATACACAAATGTAGATCTATATTTCAGTATTTTTTTGCTAGCAACATTATGAAAATACAGTATATAGGAACATGTCTCACTACTTAAGGAAGTAAAAGGTAATATTAACCTCAGCGGTCAACGAACAGTAATTTCTCTTGATGATTCCATTATGATCTTCTTTCCTATTACCTCCATAAACTACATCAAAACAGTCTTGTATATATTCACGAATTCAAGAATCAAATTTTTGCTTCCCAAGAGAAAATAACAACTATGATTTCACAATCTCTTATAGCTAAAAACGATGACATTTATGAATAGTGATCACAGACAGATTATGTGTTCACATTCTGTGAATACATAGAACTTACGATGTATTATTGAAACTTTGAAACATCATATCTCCGAAAGTATTAGCTTGTTAGAGTTGAAAATGATTACAATGGATTCTTATGATGAAACTGCATCTTAAAAATTTTGAATTCAAAAGTTGTAATGTAAAAAAAAATTTTTTTCGTTATTCCGAAACAATTAGACCGATTTTGCCCAATAACGATCTTAACCGAGATATTTATCCATCAAACCTACTCTGAAAATTTCAACTGTCTAGCTCATTCCGTTCGAGAGTTATCGTGTTAACGGACGGACGGCCGGACAGAATCGATTTCGACCACGGATTCTTGATCAGTGAGTCGAACCAAATCGTTTAAGACCATTTTCAGCCAAAAATTCGAAAATTACAGACATTTGCGCAAATTGATAAGCACTCTGTTCCGAGGAAAAGAGCGCCAAAAACCCCTTTCTTATGCTGTCGACTCAGTTCATCTTTCGAAAAATACAAGAAATAACTGGTAGACCTACCATATCCTTATATCCAACATAAATTGAAAAGCAGAATGTTGAACTAGTGCTACAAGTATTTAATCAAACCACAGTGGTAGCACCTATGGAACTTGGTCCTAGGACATCACTTGAGTATCATGAAGATACTGCAGTAAACACTGAGGATTGATTTATAGTTTTTAAAGATTCTACATTGTCTAAATAAAAAGCTGAGCATCCTGTTCGCGTTGATAACGATACTATCAATATGTGGAATAAGAGTTAGTTTCTGATTCAGTATTATACCCAAGTCTCTGACATGATCGACTCTGACTAAAGCCGTATCGACAAGATGATATGGAAAAAGTATAGGAGTTTTCCCGCGATAAAAAGAGACTACGTGACATTTCGACACATTAAGATAAAGTTGATGAGTGCTACAGAATACTTCGAACCTCCTCAACTCATCTTGAAGAGCAGCGCAGTCATCGCCAGAATTGATGACAAGAAAGATTTTTAGATCGTCCGCCTATATGAGTATCCTCCATCATTTGAAATTATTAATGTAGATTATAAAAATTGGTTCAAGCACTGACGTGAAGTCAGAAGCTTTTGCGCGTATGTTCTATTGTCCATTTTTCTGTATCACCCTTAATCAAATTTACCATGGTAAATTTGATTAAGGATGATACAGAAGAATAGACAATAGAACATACGCGCAAAAGCTTCTGACTTCACGTCAGTGCTTGAACCAATTTTTTTTTTCGTGATTTTTTTGAAATTTTTCAAGGGTGCGGTCCTTGAAATTTTTTTATCGTCATTTTTTTCAAATTTTTTAGGGGTACGGTTCTTACAAAATTTCAAACACGTCTTTATGTTGATTTTCTACTACTAGTTACCAAGCTTCAATTCGATCGAATATAGGTGGTTATCTGAAATTTGGTTAACTTCTAACGTAATTTTGAAATTGGTGTTTTTGGTTAAAAATCAGAACTGTTTATATTCTACGCTGTGGGTATAACATCTACTTTGCTGCATCTAAAAGGGCCAGTCACTTTACTTGATATTTCCAGAGAAATTTAAGATTATTTAATACAGTGTTCTAGGGACTGACGAGACGTGATAGGGACTGATTCCAAACACGTTTATTATTTGAAATCGCATTTTTATTGCAAAATGAACTAAAATAACAAACTATCTCTCATGTTCTAGGAACAAATTCTAGGAACTATAATCACAGGATTTATTTTATTAATTATGCCTATGAAAATTATGTATCAATATACTTCCAGTGAAGAGGTGTAGCGTGTTCTTACCGAGGTCCAAGTATTTCTTGGATCTGACAGTATAAAAGTTCCGGAGGAATTTCTTGGAGTGATACAGTCCGGGGAGATATCTCCAGAAAATACCTCTCTCAGTTTCTTCTTTCGTCCGGAATTCAGTTTTGTAGGTGTATCTACCAACCCCACAATAAGGATAAGGGCCAATAAAGGGGGTTTGTGCTCCTTTCTTGGCAAGTGTGTTGGCCTCCTTGTTTCCTATGATTCCCGCGTGACCAGGAACCCAGATGAAAGAGACCCTGTTGTTCTTGCCTACTTCATTGAGTTTTCTTCGCAACTCCCATATTAGCTTGGATTCGATAACATGGGAGCTCAGAGCTTTAATAGCAGCTTGACTGTCAGAGTGGATTGCTATATCACATCTCTGATAGTTTGTTTCTAGGTTCATTTCCACGCATCTTTCTATTGTAAGTAATTCTGCCTGAAAGATGCTTGGATAGGAGCCTAGCAATAGTGAGCATTTGGTGCCTGGCCAATATACTCCAGCGCAAGCTCCTGTAGTGGTTTTTGAACCGTCTGTGTACCATTTAATGGCATTTATTTTAAGAACTTGGGTGGTGGGTTCCCTGTACCGGTCCTTTTTTCTACCAAGCATCGTAGTGAAGTTCTTCTGGATGCTTACTTTCTTGATCATTTCGTCACTAGGTAGATTGGCTGATGAAATGTACCTGGCAAGAGAGGACCAGGCTTTCTGGTTTTTAATACTCTCATTACCTGTTCCTTTCCTAGATATTCTGATAATGGCTTCATGGGCCATTTTCTCTATCACTAGATGAAGTGGTGTGAGATTTGTTACAATCTCAAGAGCCCTGGTAGGACCGGTCCCCATAGCTCCAGTGATACACACACAGGCCAGCCTTTGCACTATGTCGAGAGTTTTCCTCGTACTATTCTGGCTTGTTTTTGAGTACCAGACTACTGCCCCATACGTAATTATGGGTCTCACAATCATGACGTACATCCATCGCAGTATCTTAGGGTTGCAGCCCCAAGTCTTGCCGGCTCCTCCGCGCCATTAAAGCCTTTGTTGCTTTACTGGCAGTGATGTCAACATGCCTATTCCACAGAAGTGTACTATCTAGTGCTACCCCCAGATATTTAACTTCAGACTTCCATTCAATAATATCTCCATTCAAAAAACAACGACTATTACTGTCATCTTCATAAAACTTATGTATGATTTCTTCAACTCTCTTTCTGTTTCGCTTAGCTTCATATTTTGTACTATTAAATCCCATATTTTAATATGTAATGGCTTTGTTTCCAAGTCCCCATATCTTATATTTATGTGTGAGTGGACTGGACAAAATCTATTTTTAGCAGGTTTTTTGTTGGTGTGATTCAATCTCTTTATCTAAAATTTGCCTGTGAATAATATCGCCAAATAACGCCTTTTTTATCAATTCTACTTCTTGATTAGTGTCGTTGGCCATTTCTACAACATTACCTTTTGTTGACAGTGCTTGCTTCTTATCATTCTATGTTTCAGCCCTCTGTCTCTTTGTTGTTCACTGATAATTTTTTTCTTTCAATTTGCAATGAGTAAATCCTTTCTCTTCAGTATACTATTTCTTTTTTTCCGTTGAACTAAACTATCCTTCTAGCTACAGCTTCTTTTCATTATTTAATAAAGGAACCTCAAGAATAATTTCATCTTCCGATGATGGCGGCGTATTTTGGTCCACGTAATTATCTGTATTTTCACAAATCTTTTGTTTTTCTTCTATAATCAGATTATTACACTACCCAGTTTTTTCCTGTGCTCACGCGGAGACATGTCTTTTACTCATTTTCGTTGTCCTTTTTCCTTAGATATTTTATTCGTCCCTTTTTTTGTAATCTGCCAGCAAAACAGGGTAATTTTTAATTATTTCCAATCGCCTCTTTGCCTGTTCAGACTTTTTTTTGGAATTTCCTCTTTAGACAATGTTTTTTTCTTTCTTGGAGCCATATTCTATAACAAATACATTGGTATTATGTTTAAAACCATTAGTCGGACAGTATGACCAACAGTCCCTAGATGTGGCGTCAGGCCCTAGTCACTATTACGACTAGGGCCTGACGGTCTAGGGACTGACGAAACGTAACAAAAGCACAATGAAAGATTATATACGATTTACACTTATTTATTCAATATTGTGACACGTATGATGTAGTCTGATGAAGTCGCTGTGTCGACGAAACGCGTCACAATATTGAATAAATAAGTGTAAATCGTATATAATTTTTCATTGAGTTAATATGGATTTGCATCAAGTAAAAGCCACAAGCATTAAATTTTTGTAACAAAAGCAAATGAAACCTGTCATTTAAAATCGACATCAAAACCAATAGGCGGTCAAAATAATAAGGCAGATCAAACTTATATTCACAGTAAGTAATGAGATCAATTAGTAATTAACTATATTTAAAACGACTTACCTAGGGCCTGAGAGTTTGACTGGCACAGTACGTGTTTCCGCAGGAAAGTCGGCGACTGCACTAATAACAAAATGGCTGCCGCGGCTTGTTTAGTGTTTTCAACTAACTTCACACAAATGCTATCGTATTGAGTGAGTAATGAGAAAGCCATATGCTTGGATGCCGCATATTTTTGAATTTTGTTAATGACTAGGGCCTGATATTTTTTATCGCTTACACTTTTTGCTTATGAATAATGTGATTAAACATATTGTTATTATAAATTAAATCGTAATGATAATGTTAGTAATGTAATAGTAAACGAATTTAAATAGCATTTGATCAGATTATTCTTATAGAATTATAATTAGAGTGAAATTAATAATAAATTCGGGAGATGTTACATGGCTAGGGCCTGATATTTGGAGTAAAACATGTCTATTTTTGGAAATAAAGAATATTATGATATACATCAAAATAAGTGACCGAACTAAATGGACTTTATAACATCACTTTGTAGTTTGAAATATTGGATAATATTTTTATAGTATTATGAAAATTGATGCTACCACCAATTTAACCAAATTTCAGATAACCACCCATATTTATTTTTTGAGTTATCAAGGAAACAATATTCCAGGTGGATATAACTCGGAAACCGTTAGACCGATTATGCCCAAAAACGAACCCAACTCTCCCATTCGGATACGCAACCTACCCTGAAAATTGCAAGTTCCTATCTCCTTAGGAACTTGCAGGTTATCGAGGCAACAGCCACCCTACTACAGTCATCTACTGAACTCACACAAGGCTGCTCGAATCTCCAAACAATATTTAACCGATCGTGTTAAAACTTGGCAGTAGAGTTAGGTTTTAAAGGCTTTTGCAAAATTTCAGCAATTTCAGACGAATAGTTACTGATATATAGAATTTTTTTTTTCAATTTTCAATGATTTTTTAAAAATTTTCTACAAATACTATCCTCACGAATTTTCGCGTTGGCATTCTACAAATAATAACCATGTTTGAATTCAATACGTTCGTTATTTTTCGAGTTAATGAGGAACAAAAAACAACCAAATTTCAGATGGCTATAGCTCTAAAACCGTTTGGCCCATTATGCTCATAAAGAAACTCAAATGTCGCATTCAGATGCACAACGTAACTTGAAATCTTCAAGCCGCTATCTCTTTCCGTTCTCAGGTTATCGCGACAACAAAAATATCTTTCAATATTTTTTTAATAATTTTCTAGCGATACGATTTTCACAAAATTTCACAAACGTACTAAGGTTTATATTCTACAACTATTCACAAAGTTTCAATTCGATCGGATCTATATTGGTTAAAAACAAAATTATTACTCGGAAACCATTGGGCCGATTATGCCCATTAACGAACTTGTCCGTCGTATTGGGATGCGCCACCTACCCTGAAAATTTGAAGTCGCTAGCTCTTTCTGTTCTCAAGTTATCGCGGCAAAGGCCGGACAGAATCAAATTTGACCTCGAATTCTTCATTGGGGAGTCTAAAAATTCGAAAGTTACAGACATTTGGGCAAAATGATAACGCGATGTTCCCCAGAACATACGTGCAAAAACAGAAATCCAAGGTGGGAACCCTGCGGTACATCAAAAGAGCAAACAAACCCCAGAGAATCATATGCATCTACCGAAACATACTGCATTCTCTCGGACAAGTACGATCCGCACCAGTCCAGGAGATTGCCACCCACATCAACTTCGGAGAGACGGAGAAATACATCATGGGATATTTTATCAAATGCTTTGCTTTAGTCTGTATAGACGACGTCAACCTGAAGACTCTCATCCATCGCCCCGTGCAGAAAGGTGACAAAATGAAGGAGGTTAATTTCAATAGAGTTATCCTTCAGAAACCATGTTGCTCAGGGATTATCTGATTCTTTACAGTATGGAACAAGCAGCTGTAAACGGAAGTTACCAACATCTGAGACAATATATTTAATTTACTAATGGGTCTATAATTCACTACAGAGCGTTTAGGGGATTTCAGTGACCATCTTCCACGTTGTGGAAAAATAGCAGTCCTCAAATATAGGTTGAAAATATGATATATTATGATGCAGAGGCTTACACAAAGCAGGACAGTGAAGGACGAAGAAATATGGAATCCCGTTAGGATCAGCACCCTTGCTCTGATCTAAGGACGAAGCCTACATGAAGTGCTTGAATTACTAAGCATTAAGCACTGGTTTTAAAAAGTGCTCGAGAACACAGTACGCGGCAGCAAAAAAAGGCTTCGAACGCTTTCTTAAGCATTAAGCACAATGCTTTGGCTTAGCTCTGTTAGATACCGTCACTGGGTCACAGTTAAGAGACAAATCTTAGGTTGTGCTATGACCAGAAAGCCACAAAAAAGGTGGAGTCTTCGAGTTGTACATTCATTTTAACCATATATTCCTCTCATCTAATATTTTTTTGGCGCTCTAGTTCCTCGGAACTGAGTGCTTATCAATTTGCCCAAATGTCTGTAATTTTGGAATATTTCGATGAAAATGGTCTTAAACGATTTGGTTCGACTCACTGATCAAGAATCCGTGGTCGAAATTCATTCTGTCCGGCCGGCCGATCCGGCCGGCCGTAAGCACGATAACTCTCGAACGGAATGAGCTAGAGAGTTAAAATTTTCAGAGTAGGTTTGGGGGATGAATATCTCGGCTAAGTTCGTTATTGGGCAAAATCGGACAGATGGTTTCGGAGTAACAAAAAAAAAATTTTTTTTTACGAAACAAATTCCAAATCAAATTTTTTTTAATAAGCAGTTTTATCATAAGAATCCATTCATATCATTTTTAACTCTAACAAGCTTATACTTTCGGAGATATGATTTTTTAAAATTTCAATGTAAATCGTATTTCACAGATTGATATAATTATTATTCTATGTATGAATTCTCATAATGTCAACTTGACAGAAGGGAATATTGTAACTTCAAAAATATTGGGGTTGAAATACTCGTATTTTAGTGATGCAACGGGGACCTCACCCGAAAATGTTTGAAAATATTACGTAAATATTGAAAGCATAATTCTGTAGTTTGGTGAACGTAGATCAGGAAATTTTTGATCGATTACAAGGTAATTTTTGGCGCTCTAGTTATTACTTATCTTCTTTCATATTTGATTTATGGAATACCTACTATTTGTAGGTACTTTAAACCTGTTTTGGGCAATTGTCATACGAAACTTTTTTTTTTGGCGCTCTAGTTCTTCGGAACAGTGTGCTTATCAATTTGCCCAAGTGTCTGTAATTTTGAAATTTTTGGCTGAAAATGGTCTCAAAGGATTTGGTTCGACTCACTGATCAAGAATCCGAGTGCGAAATCGATTCTGTCCGGCCGGCCGACCGGCCGTAGGCACGATAACTCTCGAACGAAAGGAGTTAGCGGATTGAAAATTGCAAGGTGGTTTTGGAGCGTAAATATCTCGGACAAGTTCGTTCGATCTATCTGAAATTTAGCATCAAATTGTAGAATCATGACCTTTATACGCATGTGAAGTTTTGTATTGACCAGATTACCGCAAAGTGTAAAAAAAAAAATTTGAAAATTTAAAAAATTAAAAAAAAGTTTTTCCACAATAACTCTCGAACGGAATGAGCTAGGTAGTTGAAATTTTCAGAGTAGGTTAGGGAGATGAATATCTCGGTTAAGTTCGTTATTGGGCAAAATTGGCCAGATTTAATTCGATTTCTTCCATGGTGCAGTTCTCATTCTCATGATTGCTCATTTAATCTTGATAAATAAACTATTATTTAAATTGAATTTCCTTTATGATGCAGCTCTATCATATGTATACATTGATATAATTCCCAACTCAGAGAAACCAATACTTTCGGAGATATAATTTGTCTGTTTGAACTAGAGCGCCAGAAAGCTCCTGTCCACAGGGCTTGAACCCATTTTTTTATTATCATTTTTCCAGATTTGGCTCCGGTAGAAGATACAAGCTGTTGATATTGCAAAAATCCAAATTTTTTTCTTTTGTAGCTTTTACATCGATATTCAGAATGAAATTAATTTTCTCTATTTCAGTATCGTAATGAGTTCATTACAGCACTAAAAACAGTGCTGTAATGAACTCATTTCCGCATTGTTTCTAGTTATATTTTTCGTTTTGTGGTAGTCAGCACTGACATTTGATCCTATCAAATTTCAACACACGTCAATTGTCAATATAATATAATCTGTATATAGTGAAATAATTGTTGAGAGGAAAAGTATTATTTTCTTAAAAAAATAAGGTGCCTACTAGAGATTTCCTTCTTGCTCATTTTGAATCATTCATGCTATTAGGAAACTGTTTTAAATCTGATCTACATGTTCTACGTGCGATTCAAATTCAAATTCCGTAATCTGTCAACATTCATGACAGTCAGACCAACTGCCAAGATACAATACAAATGTCACTAGAATGTATAATCCGGATTTTTCATTAAATTTCAACAGTAATTCCCAAAACATGCCTAAAATAGAGAAAATATCGTCTAATACTCATTGCAGGCAATTCCAACACTTATGCGTACGAAAACTCGCTCCCTCGTCGCTCGTTTTCGAATTTCGCATTCGTGCTCTTTTTTTGGCGCTCTTGTTCCTCGGAACAGAGTGCTTATCAAAGTGCCCAAATGTCTGTAATTTTCGAATTTTTGGCTGAAAATGGTATCAAACGATTTGGTTCGACTCACTGATCAAGAATCCGTGGTCGAAATCGATTATGTCTGGCCGTCCGTTAACACGATAACTCTCAAACGAAAGGAGTTAGAGGATTGAAATTTGCAGGGTAGGTTAGGAACGTAAATATCTCGGACCAATTTGTTAACGGGCGAAATCCATCAAGCGGTTTCGGAGTTATGGCCGTTTTTACTAAAAACGTTTTTTATGAATATTTCCGAAACTGATCACTCGATCTATCTGAAATTTAGCATCAAATGCTAGAATCATGACCTTTAGACGCATGTGAAGTTTTGTATTGATCGGGTTACCGTAAAGTGTCAAAAAAAAATTTGGAAAATTTTTAAATTTTGATTCTACAATTACTCTCGAACAGAAAGAGCTAGGCAGTTGATATTTTCAGAGTAGGTTAGGGGGATGAATATCTCGGTTAAGTTCGCTATTGGCCAAAATGGCGAGATGGTTTCGTAGTAACGAAAAAAAAAATTTTTTTAACTTACAAATTTCAAAACGATTTTTTTTGAGATGCAGTTTCACTTTAAAAATCCATTGATATCATTTTCAACTCCATCAAGCAAATACTTTCGGAGATATGATTTTTCGAAATTTCAATAATGAATCGTACTTCTATGTTTCACAGAATGCTATAATAATTCTATCTATGATTTATTATATGATCTGTGTTCATACTCGTATATGTCATCCTGTTCTATAAGAGGTATTTTGATTTGATTTCTTCCATGGTGCAGTTCTCATTCTCAGATTGCTCATTTAATCTTGGTAAATAAACTATTATTTGAATTGAATTTCCTTTTTGATGCAGTTCTATCATAAGAATACATTGATATAATTCTCAACTCTGAGAAACCAATACTTTCGGAGATATAATTTGTCTGTTCGAACAAGAGCGCCAGTCCACAGGGCTTGAACGAATTTTCAAGACAATTTTTGAAGCATTTTTTTTAAACGACACTTTTTTAAAATTTAATTTATTTTATGATGCAGTTCTATCATAGGAATCCATTGATATAATTCCCAACTCCTAGAAACCAATACTTTTGGAGATATAATTTTTCTGTTCGAACAAGAACGGCAAAAAGCTCCTGTCCACAGGGCTTGAACCAATTTTTGGCGCTCTTGTTCCTCGGAACAGAGTGCTTATCAATTTGCCCAAATGTCTGTAATTTTCGAATTTTTGGCTGGAAATGGACTTAAACGATTTGGTTCGACTCACTGATCAAGAATCCGTGGTCAGAATCGATTCTGTCTGGCCGGCCATCCGTCCGGCCGTTAACACGATAACTCTCGAACAGAATGAGCTAGACGGTTGAAATTTTCAGAGTATTTTTGAGGGATAAATGTCTCGGCTAAGTTTGTTATTGGGCAAAATCGGTGTGATAGTTTCGGAGTAACGAGAAACAACATTTTTTTTACAATACAACTTTTGAATTCAAATTTTTTTAAGACGCAGTGTCATAATAAGAATCCATTGTTATCATCTTCAACTCTAACAAGCTAATACTTTTGGAGATATGATGTTTCAAAGTTTCAATGATACATCGTAAGTTCTATGTATTCACAGAATGTGAACACAGAATCTGTTTGTGTGACTATTCATAAATGTCATATTTTCTAGCTATTAGAGATTGTCAATTCGTATATTTTTTTCTTGGAAAGCAAGTATTCTATTCTTGAATTTGTGAATATATACAAGACTGTTTCGATGTAGTTTATGGAGGCAAAAGGAAAGAAGAACATAATGGAATCATCAAAAGAAATTACTGTTCGTTGACCACTGAGGTTAATATTACCTTTTGCTTCCTTATGTAGTGGTAGAGAGACAATTTCTATATACAGTATTTTCATAATGTTGCTAGTAAAAAATACTGGAATATCGATCTACATTTGTGTATCAATCATTTTTTCTTGACTTAAGGTTAATAATACAGAAAAGAATGTGTTAGTGGTATGAACTATTAAATTTCAAAATATGAAAAGAGGATAGTATTTTATTAATATATTTTGAAATATTAAAATAATTTGCTCGTAATCAACTACCTTCTCAAATATCAGGAATAAATGGACAATCTGCTTTGATTATCTCCAACCTTGCTCTAGACATTTCGATGATACTTTCCTTAGGTATTTCGAGTTGTGAAAACTATGCACCGAGCGTAAGTTGCAACAACCCATTCCACGAGGTAGAATCATTGCAGATCACTCCTTTAATCTTGATAAATAAATTTAATGACAATTTTCAAAGCATTGTAGCATTGTAGATTGCTCTTTTTTTTAAAAGATAATTTTCGAAGCATTTTTCCTAAACGACACTTTTTTGGCGCTCTAGTTCCTCGGAACTGAGTGCTTATCAATTTGCCCAAATGTCTGTAATTTTCGAATTTTTCGATGAAAATGGTCTTAAACGATTTGGTTCGACTCACTGATCAAGAATCCGTGGTGAAAATTCATTCTGTCCGGCCGTAGGCACGATAACTCTCGAACGGAATGAGCTAGAGAGTTGAAATTTTCAGAGTAGGTTTGGAGGATTAATATCTCGGCTAAGTTCATTACTGGGCAAAATCGGACAGAAGGTTTCGGAGTAATAAAAAAAAAATTTTTTTTTACAGAACAAATTCCAAATTTAATTTTTTTTAATAAGCAGTTTTATCATAAGAATCAATTCATATCATTTTTAACTCTAACAAGCTAATACTTTCGGAGATATGATTTTTCAAAATATCAATGTAAATCGTATTTCACAGATTGATATATAATTATTCTATGTATGAATTTTCATAATGTCAACTTGACAGAAGGGAATATTGTAACTTCAAAAATATTGGGGTTGAAATACTCGTATTTTAGCGATGCAACGGGGACCTCACCCGAAAATGTTTGAAAATATTACGTAAATATTGAAAGCATAATTCTGTAGTTCGAGAGAGGAGAAAATTTGGTGAACGAAGATGGGGAAATTTTTGATCGATTACAAGGTAAATTTTTCATTATTTCTTCTCTTCTTTAATACATGTTTTATGGAATATCTACTATTTGTAGGTACTTTAAACCTGTTTTGGGCAATTGTCATACGAAACTTGTTTTTTTGGCGCTCTAGTTCCTCGGAACAGAGTGCTTATCAATTTGCCCAAGTGTCTGTAATTTTGGAATTTTTGGCTGAAAATGGTCTCAAACGATTTGGTTCGACTCACTGATCAAGAATCCGAGTGCGAAATCGATTCTGTCTGGCCGGCCGACCGGCCGTAGGCACGATAACTCTCGAACGAAAGAAGTAAGCGGATTGAAAATTGCAAGGTGGTTTTGGAGCGTAAATATCTCGGACAAGTTCCTTCGATCTATCTGAAATTTAGCATCAAATTGTAGTATCATGACCTTTATACGCATGTGAAGTTTTGTATTGACCAGATTACCGCAAAGTGTAGAAAAAAAATTTTTGAAAATTTAAAATATGTTTTTCCACAATACCTCTCGAACGGAATGAGCTAGGTAGTTGAAATTTTCAGAGTAGGTTAGGGAGATGAATATCTCGGTTAAGTTCGTTATTGGGCAAAATTGGCCAGATTTAATTCGATTTCTTCCATGGTGCAGTTCTCATTCTCATGATTGCTCATTTAATCTTGATAAATAAACTATTATTTGAATTGAATTTCCTTTATGATGCAGCTCTATGATATGTATACATTGATATAATTCCCAACTCAGAGAAGCCAATACTTTCGGAGATATATATATATATATATATATATATATATATATATATATATAGAAAAGTATAACGGGTGATTCCGCAAAAGAAGCAGAGAAAATAATTCTGCTGGTACCTGCCGACACGTGTTTCTGCTAGTTGGCTTCTTCGGAATCACCCGTTATACTTTTCTATATAAATATACTCATCCGCATTATCCTTTTTTCTTTAATATATATATATATATATATATATTTCGTATGAGAAGCTAACATGAAACACGCACTTAAACTTAAATACAAACATAGATTAAAAAAGATATAGGTACAACGCATAAATGTAAATAGTAATAATAATAATAATAATAATAATAGTAATAGATATAATTTGTCTGTTTGAACTAGAGCGCCAGAAAGCTCCTGTCCACAGGGCTTGAACCCATTTTTTCTATACAGGGTGAGTCTTTGACCACTGCATTAATTTCAACCAAAGATTCCTCTCATCAAATGAAACACTTTTTTCATTTGACATTTTTCCAAATTCAGCTCAGGTAAAAAGTTACAGGCTGTTGAAATTTTGAAAAAAAATCAGTTTTTATTTTGTAGCTTTGACATCCTTGTTTCGAATAAAATGAATGTTGGCGTGAAGTTTCTTATAACTATGACACATATTTTCCAAATATTAGTTATTTTCTACTTCTACTGGTTTTCTAGTTATGGACTCGTGGATTCATAAAACTGAATGAAATTAGCATAAAGAAGGCATATAAAGTTTTTCTTGAGTCATTTCAAGAATATTCCGTCGTTTTAGAACATTATATTATTCTTCATAATTTCTCCTTAAACGCACCGTTTTCGAGATATTCTTCATTGAATGTTTTAAAATGGAAAACTTGAGAAATTTCACTACTTTTATGGATCCGTCCCTGAGCGTTGGAATCCCGAATCAAGCTGTAAGCCACGTTACCATGCCTCATTCTCGTCCGCCAACAATATTATAGATAATTTATATGCGGGAGTGTATTAGCACATTGTGAAATCTTTAAACGCTTGTAACTTTTTACCTGAGCCGAATCTGGAAAATTGGTAAATGAAAAAAGGGCTTCATTTGATGAGAGGAATCTTTGGTTAAAATTAATGCAGTGGTCAAGGACTCACCCTGTATATGAGGTTACTTAATGTACGAGTTAAAATCATAGGAAAGAAGATATTGATCAGGAACATTTCGAAAATAAGATGGACACAAATTTGGACTGAGTAAATCTGAATAATTTGTCCGAAATTGGATTTACTTTTTCTGAAATTGCTTTTAGTTTTTTCGAAATTGAACTTGGAAAGGTATAGATGTTGATGGAGAATCAAAAGAATGGGTGCTTTTTGATGGGGAAACAATAAACAATAAGGAATACGATTTGAACCGTTTCTCGAATTGGTATTCAGCGTGAGAACCTGTGGGTCAATAATTTCAATGAGTGTGGAAGCGTCGAGTCGAGTTGACGCCTTCTCAGCCCTTGCCGAACATTCCGGAGCAACGTACTGCTGGAATCCAGTTGACGATAACTTGACCGGGTCATCGCCAGCTTTGTGTTTTTTTCAAGCGAGGTTTTTAGTTCGTCAATCTGTAAGTTCTGGCAGATCCGTACCTAGATACTAATGCGCCAGTGGCAATATATTAGGCAGCGCCCCCCACTCGCGTAGATTTATTTTCATCCATTAAATTTTCTTATAATATTTGTTTTTCATAATTTTAGTCGCATATTTTCGTAGCAGTTTTAAACTAATAGACAATATTATGGGTATTTACTAATTTTATTTAAAACATTGAAATACACAAATAAAATGTATAAAAATAAAACAAATTCTGGAAAACAAAACAAAATATTTATCTTGATGTAGTAAATACGCATATCTAAAAGAATATATGTTTTTTAACCAAAAATGTACTAATACATACTGAAAACGTAAAGTAAAAAATTTTTTGGTTACTTGACTAGGGAATAATAATAATTGATAGCCACAATCATGCAGGTACCTACGTAATATGTTCAAAATCTCACTTTTCTTGATTTTACTTCGGCAAACATATCAACTAATTCAGTTTATTTATTTATTTATTTATTAAAGGGATAAACCCAATTTCACAATCAATATTAATATACAACAAAATATATAATACAACTTGATACAAATTAGGATATTGGCGCTCTTGTTCAAACAGACAAATTATATCTCCGAAAGTATTGGTTTCTCAGAGTTGGGAATTATATCAATATATATATATATTCTTTTGACTGAGAGCTGTATATGTGTTAGCAGAGGCTGGTGTAACGGAGTACCATACAATCCGTCGTATGATACAAGAGCTTAGGGAAAAACCTCAGCAAAAAACCCTTTCTCCCCGTGTGGTGATTTGTAACTATTGTTTACAATATTTGCTAAAATTCAAAAATATTGATGGGGATATATTTCTTCAATGTGGATTCCCTCATCAAAAAACGGATAGGTTTCTCCAAGGTACCCGAAACTCAACCTGAAAAATGAAATGACAAGAGGAGGAAACGAACAAATTAAAAATAATACATAACCTTTCAAAAGTCTCCTCTCACAAAAATACTTCTGTGTAGGCGAATGGGATCTCGTGGGGAAGAATCGCCTCCGCTAGTTTTCGAAGATATTCACTCCTGAAATCCCTCCAATATTTGAATTAAAAAATGAAAATGTTGCTCGTAAGGCCAGGAGGGTCTCCTTCAAAACCAGGTCTGACCGGTACAAGTCCAAGCGATGATTATTCAGAACTTCAGTTATTCGAAGCCCGCTACAGGGCCCTTAAGAAGGGCTATCATCTCCCATAGATATATATTTTACTTTATATTGTATAAAAGATTGAAAAAATGCGCCGGACAAATTACGACTTATGTCATGATGACATGATAGAACTACATCATGAAAGAAATTGAATTTTGAAAAAAGGGTCGTTGAAGAAAAATGCTTCAAAAATTATCTTTTAAAAAAAAGAGCAATCTACAATGCTTCAATGCTTTAAAAATTGTCATTAAATTTATTTATCAAGATTAAAGGAGCGATCTGCAATGATTCAACCTCGTGGAATGGGTTGTTGCAACTCACACTCGGTACATAGTTTTCACAACTCGAAATATCTATGGAAAATATCATCGAAATGTCTAGAGCAAGACTGGAGACAATCATAGCAGATTGTCCATTTATTCCTGATATTTGCGTAGGTAGTGGATTACGAACAATTATTTTAATAGTTTAAAATATATTAAAAAAATTATTGAACGGTTTTTTTCTGGGTTTTCTCTCCCAAACTCTGAAAAATATCTATAAAATAAAAATTAATTATTTTGTGATTTGCTTCTGCGTAAGAAACACAGGATATTTGTCAGAAGCAATCAATTGAACAATGTTGCCTAACAAACAACAACGAAACAACATCAACGAAGAAACAAACAAACAAAATAATTAATTTTTATTTTATAGATATTTGTCAGAGTTTGGGAGAGAAAACCCAGAAAAAAACAGTTCAATAATGAGTATTCCTCCCACAGTATCCTTTAATGATTATATTAATAAAATACTATCATCCACTTCTCATAATTTGAAATTTAATAGTTCATACCACTAACACATCCCTTTGTGTATAATGAACCTTAACTCAAGAAAAAGTAAGTTTTTCGTATTGCAATTCCAATAGAATATGTATGATCGAATTTAAAATTCTGTTATCATAAACGATTCTCCTAGTACTTGAACTAATTTTCGATGCCGAAGATTGACATATTTGGTAATCGCTCTTGTTCCAAGGAGGAATGAAGATACGAATTTATAAGTTCCAGTTTACTAAAGGAACTTTCACAAGTAGCAGTTGTCACTGGCATACTCAGAAATACTATCAATGGCGTTTGTAGGTTTGGAAAACCGTGTCGTGGTCTTCCGACATATTTTGCTTGGCGCTTCTATTTTTTGTATTTTTTTCATATTTTTTGGCGCCCCTGTGGACTTTGCGCCCGTGGCGAGTGCCACCTTTGCCACGCCCTAGATACGGCTCTGAGTTCTGGTCTTTACTGAAAGGTTTCATGCCATGCTCATAGTAAGAATACACTTCATATACTTACTGACAAAGAAACTGCAACACCCCGAAAGAGCTGTTTAAATTTTATTTTTTTTTGGTAAAACATAGAGTAAATGATTAATATTGGAAGAAAAAATCGTGAAAGTTTTTTGGCGCTCTTGGTCCTCGGAACAGAGTGCTTATCTATTTGCCCAAATGTCTGTAATTTTCGAATTTTTGGCTGAAAATGGTCTCAAACGATTTGGTTCGACCCACTGATCAAGAATCCATGGTCGAAATCGATTCAATCCGGCCGGCCGTCCGTCCGTTGACACTAGCACTCTCGAACGAAAGGAGTTAGAGGATTGGAATTTGCAGGGTAGGTTTGGAGTGTAAATATATCGGACGAGTTCGTTAACGGGCGAAAGCCACCTAGCGGTTTCAGAGTAAAATTGTTTTAACATTATTTATGAATATATCCGAAACCGATCACTCGATCTATCTGAAATTTTGCATCAAACTGTAGAATAATGATCTTTATACGCATGCGAAGTTTTGTATTGATCGAGATACATAAAGTGAAAAAAAAAATTTTTTTATTCTTGAATTTTCTTTCTACATTAACTCTCGAACATAATGAACTAGGCAGTTGAAATTTTTAGAGTAGGTTTGGGAGATAAATATCTCAGTTTGATTCGTTATTGGGCAAAATAGGCCAGATAGGTTCGGAGTAACGGAAAAAAAAATTATAACTTACAAATTTCAAATACAATTTTTTTGGGGATGCAATTTCACCATGAAAATCCACTGATACTAATATCAACTCTAACAAGCTAATACTTTCGGAGATATGATTTTTCGAAAATTCAATAATGAATCGTACTTCTATGTTTCCACAGAATGCTATAATTATTCTATCTATGCATTATTATATGATATGTGTTCATACTAGTACATGTCATCCTGTTCTATAAGAGAAAGTTAAATTCATTTCAGCTATTTTAATTCGATTTCTTCCATGGTTCACATGGTTCTCATTCTCAGATTGCTCATTTGATCTTGATAAATAAATAATTATTAAAATTGAATTTCCTTTATGATGTAGTTCTATCATGAGAGTACGTTGATATCATTCCCAACTCTGAGAATCCCATACTTTCGGAGATATGATGTGTCAAAGTTTGAACAAGAGCGCCAAAGCTCCTGTCCACAGGGCTTGTACCAATTTTTTTTCATGTAAACAATTTTTGTTACTTACATATTGTAGTCGGTTTTTGCAATTTTTTTAAATTTTACAACAAACCAGCTGTTCGAGGAGAACCAAAGTCGATGTTTAGTTTTAGTAGTTGTTAAAATGCCTAGAGCACATGTACGTGGAATTCATCGCCATATAAGTGAATTTGAAAGAGGTCGAATTGTTGGTCTACGGGTGGCAGGGTTGTCATTTCGAGAAATCGCTAACCGTACGAACAGAAATCCGACTACTGTTAAGAGATGTTGTCAAGCGTGGTTTGATAATGTCCAAAATCGAAGAAGGGTAGGCACCGGACGTCGAAGGGGCACAAATAAAGTTCTAGATCGACGTCTAAGACTTATGGCTATTAGAGACCGATTAACGACAACTCGATCTTTGGCTGATGAGTGGTTAGGAGAACAAGGCCGTCCTGTAACTGTCCGAACGGTATACCGCCGGATAAGGACTTTTGGACTGCAGCATTATCGACCCCTATCTTATGTTACCTCTGACGGTTGAGCATCGCCGGCAACGATTACAGTGGTGCCGAGATCGTCAACATTGGAATGTGGAATGGCATCAGGTCGTCTTTTCTGATAAATCTCGATTCTCCTTGAATGCACATGATGGTCAAAGAAGGGTTAGACGACCGGGAAGAAAGACGTGAACCTCAGTTTGATATTGAGGGTCATGTACACCGGACAGTGGGCGTTATGGTATGGGGTGCTATTGTACATGCAAGTAGGTCACCTTTATTCGAGGAAACATGACAGCGTTGCGTTAAACTCAAGAAATAGTGGATCCATATGTTCTCCCTTACTTCAACCGGCTCGAGAATCCAATATTTCAGCAAGTTAATGCTCGACCTCATGTTGCCAGAGTTAGTTTAAACTTTTTTGAAGCGACCCATGTGAATATTTTGCCATGGCCGCCCAGATCTCTCGATCTTTCGCCCATAGAGCCTGTTTGGGACATCACGGGTACAAGGCTTGGAAATTTACCCCAGCCCCCACTGACTTTGGCGGCTCTGATACAAACTACAGGTAGTTTGGGATAGTATCCCCCAAGAAGAAATAGACCATCTTATTGCAACAATCCCAAGACGTGTTGGGGAGTGTAGAAATGATCGTGGTGGACAAACAATTTATAAACAAATTTATTAAAAAAAATTGGAAAAGTTTTTTTTCTTCAAATTTCAATCATTTACTGCTTGCTATACTATCTATGTTTTACCAAAAGAAAATTTAAAATTTAAACAGCTCCTTCTGGGTGTTGCAGTTTCTTTGTCAGTCAGTATATTCAATCTAATATTTCGGGTATTAAACCGTTTACATCCAGAAATAAATCCATTGAAACTTTCAATTAGAATTCACTTATCGAATACAAAATTGGAAGAGCACTATCGTGACGTCATGAGCTTTAGCTCGCTCCGTCGAATAATGAATATATTCCGCTGATTTGTAACACTTGTTGAATTCCAGTGGCGGCTTCTCCTATGAGGCAGTGCTTCACCAATAAGTTTGGATAATAACTAGTGTTCGACCGAAATTGTTTTTTCAGCCGAAACCGAACTTTCGGCCAGGCTCTCAGTTTCGGCCAGAACCGAAACCGAAACCGAAACTATATATTTTATACTGAAATCTAGTGTATTTTTGGCGCTCTTTTTCCTCGGAACAGAGTTCTTATCAATTTGCCCAAATGTCTGTAATTTTCGAATTTTTGGCTGAAAATGGTCTCAAACGATTTGGTTCGATTCACTGATTAATAATCCGTGGTTGAAATTAATTCTGTTTGGCGGGCCGGCTGGCCGTAGGCACGATAACTCTTGAACGGAATGGGCTAGACAGTTGAAATTTTCTGTCGGGCCGTCCGGCCGGCCGGCCGTCCGTTAACACGATAACTCTCGAACGAAAGGAGTTAGAGGATTGAAATTTGCAGGATAGGTTTGGAGCGTAAATATCTCGGACGATTTCGTTAACGGGCAAAATCCATCGAGCGGTTTCGGAGTTATGGCCGTTTTCAATTAAAACATTTTTTATGAATATTTCCGAAACCGATCACCCAATCTATCTGAAATTGGGTATAAAATTTTGTTTCTACAATAACTCACGAACGGAATGAGCTAGGCAGTTGAAAATTTCAGAGTAGGTTAGGGAGATAAATATCTCGGTTAAGTTCGCTATTGGGCAAAATAGTCTAGATGGTTTCGAAGTATCAAAAAAACATGTTTTTTAGCTCACAAATTTCAAAATAAATTTTTTTTTAAGATGCAGTTTCACCATAAAAATCCATTGATGTCATTTTCAACTCCAACAAGCTAATACTTTCAGAGATAGGATTTCTCGAATTTTCAATAATGAATGGTACTTCAATGTTTTTTCAGAATGCTATAATTATTCTATCTATGATTTATTATATGATCTGTGTTCATACTCGTACATGTCATCCTGTACTATAAAAGAGAGTCGAATTCATTTCAGCTATTTTAATTTGATTTCTTCCATGATGCAGTTCTCATTCTCAGATGGCTCATTTAATCTTGATAAATAAACTATTATTTGAATTGAATATCCTTTATGATGCAGTTCTATGATAAGAATACATTGATATAATTCTCAACTCTGAGAAACCAATACTCTCGGAGATATAATTTGTCTATATGAACAAGAACGCCAGAAAGCTCCTGTCCACAGGGCTTGAACCAATTTTGTTACAATTTTATTTGCATATAGGTACATAAAACAGTTAAGGAGAGTTAAAAAACAAGACAATTTTTTTTTAAATCTTTATTGATTATTTTGGTATTACCAAGTTATCAAAATAATCAGTCAAAGTATACAGGGTGATTCCAAATCAGATGTGAACCTTGGACGAGGTGTTGGTATGGATCATTTGCTTTGGTTTGAGCCAATTTTATTGATAACCAAAAATAAACAGTTTCCGAGATATTTGAGTTCTGGTTCTGTTGAAAAATAATTAGTATGATTTGAAAGGGGATATAAGAAGCAAAGAAAGAAAAATAACGAATTCAATATTTTTTTGTTGCAATTAAGCTTGAAATTTCATAAAGAAATGTATTCATAAAGTATGTTCGAGATGACCTCCACCATTCCATAGGCAAGAACGTGCCTTCTTTCTGATTTCTTCAGTTGTTATTTTCCGCCTGAAATTTACTCACGCTGCCTTTCGATTACACATTCACTATTTTATATGCCAGACATTCAAAAGTTGCAGACAAATTGATATTAGAAATTGATTTTTCATTTATTCATATATCACATTTCAAATCATCCTGCCTTTTGATTACATATTCACTATTTTATTTGCCGGACATTCGAAAGTTGCAGACAAATTGATATTAGAAATTGGTTTTTTATTTACTCATATACCACATTTCAAATCATACTAATTCTTTTTCAGCCTCTTATACAGCATAGTTTTGCTTTTTTTCGTACATATCATATTCTTTTCTGATAAAAATAAGCCAAAATCATCATAAAATTAGGTCAAAGTAAAAATTTTCTACGAAATATGAAAATTAGAAATCTCTTAAAAATCACTCGATCTCCAATAATGTTGATTTTCGGTTATCAATAAATATGTATCAAACAACAGCTAATGAGTCATACTAACTCTTCCTCCAAGGTTCACGTCTAATTTGGAATCAGCCTATATAATCTAATTAATAATAATTAAAATAAATTCTCACGAATTCTCAGAGAAAAACAAAACAGACCTACCTACGACAGTACTTCTCCAAATTATTTTTTATGATAAATCACACACAGAGTGCTTATCTTTTTGCCCAAATGTCTGTAATGTTCGAATTATTGGCAAAAAATGGTCTCAACCGATTAGGCTCGACTCACTGGTGACGAATTCAAGGTCAAATTTGATTCTGTCCGGCCGGCCGTTGCTACGATAACTTGAGAACGGATGGACATAGCGACTTGAAATTTTCATGGTAGATGGTGCGCTCAAATATGACGGAAAAGTTCGTTAGGCTTGTTTCACATGCATACGGTTCCATTCGGTTCGTTTCGTTTTCGGTTTCAATTCGGTCGCTGGCGACAAGTGTGAAACGGTGCTCCGGTTTAGATTCGGTACCGAATAGAAACCGTACAGCACCGAATACTCCCTCGACACGTATAGGTTTCTATCAGGCTTGGATTCGTGTGTAGGGAATACAGATCAACCGGTGCGTTCACACAAATATGGTTTAGTTTCGGTTTTAACCATAAAGTAATAAATATTTACATATGTTTTTTGTCCTGTTCTGTGGTTTTAACCTCAAATCGAGCAGATATCTTTCCCGAATTGTTCAAATATAGAAATATAATCATACATATTCTCGGGATATTGTTGCTATCTCAGTATTCATTAGAAAATGATGGTTTACCAAATGTGGATCGACTGATTTCTGCTGTAAATCTAAACCAGTGCAGCGGGACAAAATTTCCGAAAAATATAAAGATCAATTAAAGACGTAGGATGCATTCAAAGATGTATGTGTTCAATTTTGAATGGCTTTGATGAATCTGACGTCGCGGAAAAATTGGAATTGTGAGCCCCTGTCGGAAGATAACATTAAACCTAATATGAACCGCATATGTGTGAAAGGCCTTCATTCGTTTTCGGTTGAAACCGAAAACGAACCGAACCGAATGGAACCGTAGGCATGTGAAACAAGCCTTAATGTGCACAAGCGGTTCAACGGATCCGATCGAATTGAAAATTGGTAGGTGGTTGTATAATACTGACACAAACACGTTTGTAAAATTTTGTGAGAATCGTATGTCTAGAAAATAAAAAAAAATTGTTGAAAAATACTATTTCAATCACGATATCCAGGGAACGGAAGGAGTTAGCAATTTTCAGAGTAGGTAGTGCATGTGAATGCGACATTTGAATTTGTTAATAGGCATAATCGGCCAAACGGTTTTGCAGTTATACCCATCTGAAATTTGGTTATTATTTCCTCAATAACTCGAAAAATACTAATCCGATTCAAATAAAACATGAGAACATGAGCAATTCCGACGCAAATATTCTTGCAAAAATTTGTGAGGATCTTAGCACTAGAAAATGTTTAAAAAATTATTGAAAAACATTGAAAAAAATTATATAGTTTATCAGAAACTATTCGTCTGACATGGCTGAAATTTTTCGAGTGCCTTCAGAACCAAACTCTACTGCCAAGTTTCAATACGATCGGATCTATATTGTTGGAGATCGGAGCAGCCTTGGGTGAGTTCAGTAGCCGGATGGGCGACCGTTGCCTCGTTAATTTTCGAACGAAAAGACATAGGGACTTGCAATTTTCAGGGTATGTTGCGCATCCAAATTTTAGAGTTGAGTTCGTTGTTGGGCATAATCGGGTTGGGAGTTATAACCATCTAGAATATTATTTTCTCGATGACTCAAAAAATACAGACCCGATCCAATAGAAAATTGGTAACTGGTTGTAGAATATCGACATAAAGGCGTGTGTAAAATTTTGTGAGGACAGTACCACTAGAAAATTTTTAAAAATTAGGAAAAATTTTTATTTATTTTGAGATATCTAGCTAGAGAACAGAAAGATATAGCCACTTGCAATTTTTAGGGTAGGTTGCGCATCTGAATGCGACATTTGAGTTCCTTAATTCACATAATTGGCTGATTGGTTTTGGAGTTATACTCATCTGAATTTTTGGTTTTATTTCCTCTATAAATCAAAATATTCAAATCTGATCCAATTAATACTCGGTGATATTTGTAGAATGCCGATCGACTAATTTTCGAGGAAATTCGTCAATATCGTCTCCTGGTGTTATCATTGACGATTGACTTCAACACCCTGTGTCTCGGAAGTGAAAAGAGTTAGGACTCATGTTGTCTGGCTATTTCGTCTTACAGTCGGTTTCATAATAAGTTCTAAAGTCTCTTTAATTATAAAGCATTCTTTAAATAGACATCCCCTTCAAACACGAATGCGAAACTTGTTGTTGTTGTTGGAATTGCCTTCTGCAACGAGACAATATTTTCTCTATTTCAGGCAAGTTTTGCAAAATACTGTTGAAATTTGATGTAAAATTCGGCTTATAAATCCTAGTGACTTTTGTATGGTGTCTTGGCAGTTGGTGTGACTGTTACGAAAGTTGAAAGATTACGGAATTTGAATTTGAATCGTACGTAGAGCAGGGAGATCAGATTTAAAACAGTTTCCAAATAGTATGAATGATTCAAAATTAGGAAATCTCGAGTACCTTCTTTTTTAATGAAAAAAAAAACTTTCCCTCTCAACAATTATTTTACCATATTCAAATTATATTAAATTGACAATTGACATGTGTTGGAATTTGATAGGATCGGTGGTAGTCAGTGCTGACTACCACAAAACGAAAAATATAACTAGAAACATTGCGGTAATGAGTTCATTACAGCACTGGTTGTAGTGCTGTAATGAACTCATTACGATACTGAAATAGAGAAAACTTATCATGAAACCGGCTGAAATTCTTATAGGTACTATTGACCCTATTAGTTTGTTTCACCTACTCTGGGACACCCCTTATTATTGATTCTAAAACTGAATTCAGGTTCAGAGAAAAGTATCAATATCTTTCACTCCACACCGAAAGATCTTCGAGCCATAAAATATACAGAGATTATATTCAATAAAAGGGCCCTCTCGTCCTACCAAGGAGAAAAACACATTCAAAACAAAATTTCCCAGGCGCTGGCGCCTCTGCCGCCTTGGAAGAGCAGTGGAATCGAATCAGTCAACCTCTTTCAAGCCGCGGTGTCGTCACGCTGAAAATTTCAAAACAATCAACAATTTTCAACGATTTCACAAACTGAACTAAGAAGAAGGTGGTTCTCAATAAAAAAAACTACTATATTTTATCGAATAGCTGATTCTCCGATCATACAAGTGGAAATTCTGGATTTTTCCATCAAGAATTATCTGGGGGAGTTATGTGTTAATCAATCATCTCGGAAAATCGTGAGTATTTAGAAATTTATTGTTATATTTTATCGATGGAGAATTATAATCATGTTGTTACTTCTCTGAATTCTTTTAGAGCTAGTATTCCTGTACGAGCTCATTCATATCTAGTTTTTCTGGAGGAGGTGAACGAGTTACTTCTTCAGATTTCTTTCATCTTCTTTTGAGATTTTGTATTTAACTGTTAATGTTTAAATTATTCCATATTGGAGTAACATCCGTACTTTTGATCGTTAATTGTCATATATGTTGAATAACTCCTAAACAAAATTCTGGCAAATCACTCAGAGAAGTATGACCTTACTGCTTGTTGTTTAATTGAATTTCAATAGATATGGAATTCAATCTATGCATAATTTTAATCCATAACATAAGTCCCTTTATGCTTTATTTTTGATATAATTACATGATTTTAATTATTCCGAAAATTGGTTCTTGCCGAATCAATTTTGAAGGTAAAATATGTGTACCTTTCACGAAGAAAGTTAAATTTCAGTTGCAACCAGTGGAATCCCCAGTAACATAATAGACATTATTTTTAATGAAAAAAGTACACTCCATTGCTTTTGTCGAAAGAAATAATTTTTCTTTAATGATTATTCATATCGTCATAATATATATTTCTTGAGGTATTTCGTATATTTTGAAGTAAAAAATATATAAAAGCACTGACGTGGGGTCAGTACTATTTGGCGCAATTGACCACGTTGACAAATTTGAATTGAATTATGAGTGCTTCAAGCTTAGTGGATAGAGCTAGCCGGAGATATAGTCAGACCGCAGTGGACACCATTCATTGTTGGATAGAAAATTAACAACGCCTAAGATGGCATAAGGACACAGTAACAAAGTCGATACATAACACAACTGACTATCTTTAGTCGCACAAGGTCCTAGGAGCTTCTGAGGGATCTCGTTTAGTCCAGAAGGAATCAGGGCATGAGTACCGAAAACTATTCCACCTCAATTTTTTTATGCGATTCTCTTCAAATTACCCTACTGATGATATAAATGCATGTTGATGTTGCCATGGGGCAACCCCGTGCCATATTGTTTAAACCGAAATTGTTTAAACAATATATAAATATAATTTATTAGTTTCAAAAATAATCACACGACAAAGATTATCATACTATGATAAAAGGAAACAAGTCAATCAAACAAAGAGAAGAAAAATAAAACAAGTCAAGTACCCATAACCGCGCACCAATGATAGAATTCCTCCAAATCATATGGCTCGCATTCCAAAATAAACTTTCGAGTTCTCCATTTGAAGAGGCTTGTATTTTCGATGCCGTGAAACCCTTTAGGAAGAAGATTAAATAGTTTCAAACACATATATTGGCTTCCATGCATATTCAGTGATAAAGAGCATTTTGGGAGAATATACGGCCAAATTCTCCTAGTAGAATTTTGTTCAGAAAACAATCAAACATGCTTCTGTGTTTGTGAAAGAAAAGTAAGGAGTGAAAAACATATAAGCCTGTAACAGTCAAGACATTCTGTTCTCTAAAATGCCCCCTGCATGATTGTCTGAATCCCAAGTTGAGTAAGGATCTCAGTGCACGTTTTTGAGTCACGAAAAGGCGACGGGTGTGTGTACTGCATCCCCAAAATACAATGCCATAAGTTATGAGAGACTGAAAGTTGGCAAAATATATGATAAGTGAGACTTCAGTCAAACATGATGTTTTAAGGCTGCCGGTGAATATAACACAGAGCACAGCCTTTTATTTAGATGTTCAATGTGGGTGGGTCATTTGAGATGAGAATCAATATTTAAGCCCAGAAATTTTACCGATTTCTCAACCTGTACTTTGGTATTACGTAACCAAATATTTTTGGGATAGGCATGACGAGAGACATCTGTATGATTCAGTTTTACTCAAATTTAGCTGTAGGGAATTCTTGGCACACCACTCATCGGTCAAATGAAGGGCATCCTCACATTTTTCTATGGCAGTATCCAAGTTTGGCGCAGATTTGATTATATTAGTATCATCGGCATAAATTGCAAGATGAAGGGTAGTGTTTCTGAATGAGATGGGCAAGTAATTAATATAGATTAGAAACAGCACTGGGCCAAGGATACTTCCCTGGGGGACACCTCTGAGTGTATGAATTTCCTCAGAAACATACTTTTTATTATGCACAAGGATCTCAACTCTTTGTCTTCTGTGTGTGAGATAGCTTTCAACAAGCCTTAGTTGATTATAGTGAGTCCCATAACTTTCCAGCTTCTTCAATAACCTTCCGTGATCGACCAAATCGAAAGCCTTGGAAAGGTCCAGGAACATCCCCAAAGGGACTTCACGCCTCTCCAAGGTTGCAGATATAGTGCTTAGTACAGAGAATATTTCCGTATCCATGCCCTTTTCTCTCATAAAGCCATGTTGGTACTCAGTGAATATTTCAAATTTTTTGAAGAAGGAAAGTAAACGAGACGAAAGCAACTTTTCGAATATTTTGGAGAAAGATGCCAAGAGGCATCTTGGACGATAGTTACCTCATTCCTCAATGGGTCCTTTTTTATGAATATGTTTAACGACTGCTAATTTCAGTTCGGTCGGAAAAATACCTTCAATGAAACAGTTGTGTATAATGAAACAGAGTGGCTCCACTATGGTAAATACACTCTTTGATTATGGCTATTGGAATCTGATCCTGTCCACATGAGGAAGAATTTTTAATTTTTTTCACCAAAGATACTATCTCAGGGACTGTTATTTCAAAGACATAGAATGAACTTCATTATCGAGTGATGTCTTTAATATTTGAATCATATAAAGTAGATGAGTCGGTATTTGGGGAGGAATTGGCAAAAAAGGTGTTGAAGTTCTGAACAATATCTCTTGGATGTCCCTGGGGAAGTTTGGATGTTAGTGATGGGCATTTGCCAACTAGACCCCTTATAAGTGACCATGTTGCCTTGGATTTATTAGCAGCATTTCTTATCAGGTGACCACAATTTTCCGTCTTTAAAGAGGCTTAAGTTTTCTCGTATTCTTTCTTGAGTGACCTATATTGGGTTGAGTATCGCGGATTTACACTAGAAATAGTGTACATAACATCTAAGTTTTTCTTCAACTCGATAACAAAATGATTAGATTTGAAATTTTTTTTTCTACAGTATATTCGAACCTTTTTTTCGATTAAAGGAAAACAATCATGAAAAAGAGATTCAAACTGTTTCGAGAAGTATGACCACATCCTATCAACATCTGACGTGTCTATTTGATATAACTGAAACCAATCAAGTGCAGATAGTGAGGTCAGGAAATTATTGATACTTGATATGTCGAAAGAACGGAATTTTATAATTCTTGAAGGTTTAACCTGAGGTTGCCTTGAAATTTTAAATTTTAGGCTAAGAGCATCATGGTCAGCGAGATGAGGCCTAAGAACCGTCAGTTCGCCATCCTTAATATTACTGAACAAATTATCAACGCATGTAGCTGAATGGGAAGTAGTGCGAGTGGGTGCACGACAAAAGATACTCATTCCATACGATTAAAGAATTGTTTCCAGCATCTGCACATCCCTTCTCTGGGGCTTTAAGATGTCGACATTGAAATCACCCACTATTACAACTCCTGAAGTCAAGTCCCTACACAGCGTCTCAAGAAGCAACACAAGCCTCTCAAAAAAGATATCTATATCGGATAGTTGAATAGTACTTGACCTGTAAATACATACAATTATATATTTTTCATCACAGTTTGTATTAAACTCAATTGCAGAGCATTCAAATGAATAAGGCAAACTCAACTTATTAAGATCAGAGCGCACTATATAATCCTCTACATGACCACGAAGATATCACTTGCCCCATGCTTGTTCAACGGTCAGCAGTTGGAAGTAGCTAGTTTGTATCCTGGGATGGGGAACCTAGATAATTGGTCTGTACTTAATCAGTGTTCTGTAAGCGCAAGTATATCAACATTGTGCTGTAGAACAAATTGTTCTAGATCAAGGTATGAATTTGTTAACGATTGGATGTTCAAGTGTGTCAAGTTAATTTCGATTTGAATTGAGTCTTGAGTCATTTCCTTCCCCTGAAGAAATACTAAAGGGTACTAACCTGCTTCGATGCAGTGGAGTTACCATCCAGTTTACTCTAGTGGTGCTCTCCCAAAAAAACCCGAAAAAAACAACTCCCTCAAAACAATGCCTGTTGGCCAGAAACTTGGGTCATTCAGCTTCTCATATAGATCCTCATTCGGTACTCCAATACTGAACGATGAGTTTGGACCCTTAGTTGGTAATTTCTTCACCTCTATGGATTCACATCCCTGAAGATCAGTTAAAAAGCTTTTGACATCTTCTTCTGAGACACCGTCTCCTGCGATTCGGCCTACATAAATCCATTTCCTTCTGATAGCTCCTTTAATAATTACGCTCTTACTCAATGTTCTCGTGTATATAGTATTCTTCTTCGGTTTATTTATCGGAAGTTTCCGGGTTACTTCAGGTCTACCGTTCTGAGAGTTTGTGCGAATATTCTTCCTTTTGTTAACAACTGTTGTCCAAACATTCGCTTGATTGTCGATTTGCACATTGCTGGCCATATTACCTCCATCGTTGTTTGTAAATAAATAATCATCCCGTCGAGATGATGTTGACGTTTCTGGAGTAGTCATAGATGGAAATTGCATGACGGATGATGGCAAATCCTTTTCATTGTTCTGTGTTGATGGTATTAACCGACTTGACTTATGCACACTTACTTGTTTATGTACTTTTTGCTCTATCCTATTTATCTTTTCCAAAAGCAGTTCATTATTTTTCATCAGAATTTGATTCTTGCCTTTAACTTCCTCCAATAACTCCCTTAACCACTTCACCTGCATTCTCAAATATTCATTTTCGGCGATCTTGTCAGTAATAATATAACATGAGAGTGAGAATAAATTGAAAATAATTTGACAGATTTTTTGAAAACTTGTTGCCAGGCAATAGTCACGAGAGCCCGCATGACTGGAGTGGCTATATCCAAATGGCAACAAGTTTGAACAAATCTGTCAAATTATTTTCTAATGAACTCGCGAGTTATATTTGACTAGATGGTTTTTTGATTCACAAATTTCTACAATAAAAAAAAATCACGAAAAAAAAATTGGTTCAAGTACTGACGTGAATTCAGAAGCTTTTGCGCGTATGTTCTATTGTCCATTCTTCTGTATTGGACACCCTTAATCGAATTTACCATGGTAAATTATGTTGTCCATTCTCCTGTATTGGACACTCTTAATTCGAATTTACCATGGTAAATTATGTTGTCCATTCTCCTGTATTGGACACTCTTAATTCGAGTTAACCATGGTAAATTCGAATTAAGTGTCCAATACAGGAGAATGGACAACAAAATTTACCATGGTAAATTCGATTTAGGGTGTCCAATACAGAAGAATGGACAATAGAACATACGCGCAAAAGCTTTTGACTTCACGTCAGTGTTTGAACCAATTTTTTTTTTCGTGATTTTTTTAAATTTTTCTAGGGGTACGGTTCTTAAAATTTTTTTTTTTGTCATTTTTTTCAAATTTTCTAGGGGTACGGTTCGTTCAAAATTTTAAACACGTCTTTATGTTGATTTTCTACTACTAGTTACCAAGCACCAATTCGATTGAATATTTATTTTTTGAGTTATCAAGGAAATAATATTCCAGGTGGTATAACTCGGAAACCGTTTGACCGATTATGCCCAAAAACAAACTGAACTCTCTCTTTTGGATACGCAACCTACCCTGAAAATTGCAAGTCCCTATCTCCTTTCGTTCGAAAGTTATCGAGGCAACGGTAACCCATCTACTGAACTCACACAAGAATGCTCCAATCTCCAACAATATTTAACCGATCGTATTAGAACTTGAAACTTGGCAGTAGAGTTAGGTTATGAAGGCTCTTGCAAAATTTCAGCAATTTCGAACGAATAGTTACTGATATATAGAATTTTTTTTTTATTTTCAATGATTTATCAGAAATTTTCTACAAATGCTATCCTCACCAACTTTTGCAAACATTTTTGCGTTGGCATTCTACAACTAATAACCATGTTTGAATTCAATCGGTTCAGTATTTTTCGAGTTAATGAGGAACAAAAAACCACCAAATTTCAGAAAATTTCAGATGGCTATAGCTCTAAAACCGTTTGGCCGATTATGCTCATAAACAAACTGAAATGTCGCGTTCTGGTGCACATCCTAAACTGAATTTCAAGCCGCTATCCCATTCCGTTCTCAAGTTATCGTGACAACAAAAATATTTTTTAATAATTTTTTAAAAATTTTCCAGCAATACGATTCGCACAATATTTCACAAACATGCTTAGGTTTATATTCTACAACTACTTACCAAGTTTCAATTCGATCGGATTTATATTGGTTGAAAACAAAATTATTACTCGGAAACCACTGGGCCGATTATGCCCATTAACGAACTTGTCCGTCGTATTGGGATGCGCCACCTACCCTAAGAATTTCAAGTGGCTAGCTCTTTTCGTTCTCAAGTTATCGTGGCAACGGCCGGACGGACGGCCGGACGGTAAGACGGACAGAATCAAATTTGACCTCGAATTCTTCATTGGGGAGTCGAACTTAATCGTTTGAGACCATTTTCTTCAAAAAATTCGAAAGTAACAGACATTTGGGCAAAACTATAACGCGATGTTCCCCAGAACATATGCGCAAAAAGATGTATACTTACTAAAGTAAATTTCTTGAACTAATTTTGCCGTTTTGTTCCGCATTGTCTTTATTACTGCTTCTTTATAATCATTTCCGTCTTTTCTTTTCATGTTATAAGCCAAATCTTTCAAAATCAATGCCAGAGTAGCTGTTGTAGTAGATTGATCCAGAATATAATTTCTTTTTTTGGTGAAGGTCTCAAATTGTCTCCAAATAGACTGATTACTTATTAGAGTATTTTTCGAAGTAGTTTCTAAAATCTTTAATGTTATTTCTGCTTCAGAAAAGGTACTAAACCAATCATTTTCACCGATTTTATATATAGCGTTGACACAATTAGATAATTATTTTGACAACTATCTGACATTTGCTAGGCAAAAAAAAGCTACAGTGATTATTCCCGAGAATAATCACAAGAGATTTATTCCCACTATAATGATGACATAATTGGTTGAAACTCACCCTTGTGACAAATAAAGAAGCACTTCATTGGTTTTAAGAAACGTCAAAAAATAATCAGCGTTAGGCTTGTTTCACATGCATACGGTTCCATTCGGTTCGTTTCGTTTTCGGTTTCAATTCGGTCGCTGGCGACAAGTGTGAAACGCTGCTCCGGTTTAGATTCGGTACCGAATAGAAACCGTACAGCACCGAATACACCCTCGACACGAATAGGTTTCTATCAGGTTTGGATTCGTGTGTAGGGAATACAGATCAACCGGGGCGTTCACACAAATACGGTTTAATTTCTGTTTTAACCATAAAGTAATAAATATTTACATATGTTTTCCGTCTCGTTCTGTGGTTTTAACCTCAAATCGAGCAGATATCCTTCAATGTTTCCCGAATTGTTCAAATATAGAAATATAAACATATATATTTTCGGGATATTGTTGCTATCTCAGTATTCATGAGAAAATGATGGTTTACCAAATGTAGATCGACTGATTTCTGCTGTAAATCTAAACCAGTGCTGCGGTACAAAACTTCCGAAAAATATAAAGATCAATTAAAGACGTAGGATGCATTCAAAGATGTATGTGTTCAATTTTGAATGGCTTTGGTGAATCTGACGTTGCGGAAAAATTAGAATTGTGAGCCCGTGTCGGAAGATAACATGAAACCTAATATGAACCGTATATGTGTGAAAGGCCTTTATTCGTTTTCGGTTGAAACCGAAAACGAACCGAAACGAATGGAACCGTATGCATGTGAAACAAGCCTTAAGCATGGGCGTAGTAACAGATTTACTCCAGCAAGATCTATGTAACGTGGCCACACATTTCACACAATTTAATGAATCCACAAATTTTTTGTTGCAGTGGTTACAAACACTTTGATTTAATGCAACATTATTGTTTCTCGCAGAGTGATCGCTTTGTTCATCTCCACTCGATGGCATATTGCACTCGAATGGAATTGTTATTTTTCAACCAGACAATTTTTTTTGTATTCTTTGTTGAAATACAATTAAAAAAAGTCTCATGGCTTATTACGATAAAGTAATTACTTCTCGAGATATGAATTTTTAAAGGTTGAAGAAATCTTAAATTTGGATACTTTTGACCGATGAAAATATATAAAAAAAAATATATACATATTTTTTTTATTCTTCATACAATAGTAAACATTATCCTTACTTACGAATTCAAGAAATTTAATTGTTTATAACTGTTTTTTAATCGTAGATTCCGCGAGCTCAAAAGTTTACTCGCTTACCTGTAAGTGTCGCCGTCTCTCTTTGACGTACCCAGTTTGTGAAATCTTACCTGCAAACTCTGAAAAATATCTATAAAAATAAAAACGCTTAACGAAAATCTGTAGAATTATTCTGTTGATAGTTATTCTGAAATTCGAGATTTGTCACATTGACAGTATTTGAAAATCATAGCTAACATAAGTCAAATTTAAGCGAGTTACCGGAGCAGAGCGGTTAAGACCAATCTCTTGCTATACATAACCGATTGGTTATGATAACAATGGATTGGTCCCGCTCTGTTCCGGTTACTCGCTTAAATTCGACTACTGTTTTACTTTGCATAGAAATTTCCAAGTTTCAACTCCTTTTTCAATAAATTCAACCGAATATGGTCAATACCAATTGAGCAATTAGCAAAATCACGAAATAATTAATTTTTTATTTTTATAGATATCAGATATCACAGTTTGGGAGAGAAAACCCAGAATGAAACAATTTAATATCAATTTCTTATTGAAGGACCATGTTATACTAGTCAATTATGTTAACAATCTTTCGAAACGGATCCTAACCGATTTTATATCAAAAATAAATCGAAAACTCTGAACTTTTTGACTTAAAATCATGAATAGATTATACTCCTCAAATGTCGACATTCAATTAGAAAACACTCCGTATATCATCATGAATACCAACTAGTTGGAAATATTGTATCAATTGTAGCATTCATTCTTATTTCTTCAAGTTTAAATATTTTTCAATATTCTTTAGTATGAATATACAGGGTGAGTGTTTGACCACTGCATTAATTTTAACCAAAGATTGCTCTCATCAAATGAAACATTTTACATTTTTCCAAATTCAGCTCAGGTAAAAAGATACAGGCTGTTGAAATTTTGAAAAAAAATCAGTTTTTATTTTGTAGCTTTGACATCCTTTTTTCGAATAAAATGAATGTTGGCGTAAAGTTTCCTATAACTATGATACATATTTTCCAAATATTAGTTATTTTCTACTTCTACTGGTTTTCTAGTTATGGACTCGTGGATTCATAAAACTAAACGAAATTAGCATAAGGAAAGCATATAAAGTTTTTCTTGAGTCATTTCAAGAAAATTCCATCGTTTTGGAACATTATATTATTCTTCATCATCTCTCCTTAAACGCACCGTTTTCGAAATATTCTTCATTGAATGTTTTAAAATGGAAAACTCCAGAAATTTCTCTACTTTTATGGATCCATCCCTGAGCGTTGGAATCCCGAATCAAGCTGTAAACCACGTTACCATGCCTCATTCTCGTCCGCCAACAATGTCATAGATAATTTATATGCGGGAGTGTATTAGCACATTGTGAAATCTTTAAACGCTTGTAACTTTTCACCTGAGCCGAATCTGGAAAAATGGTAAATGAAAAAAGTGTTTCATTTGATGAGAGGAATCTTTGGTTAAAAGTAATGCAGTGGTCAAAGACTCACCCTGTATAGTGATTTCATTCAATTGTCTGCACTTTGTTGCCAGTTGCTTGAAAAAATTACCCAATAAAACTGGAGGAAATCTTTACCATCGCCTCGAAAAATTATTTGTATAGGTGTCTGTATACGATCATCGAATTCAATCGGTTTCGTACCTGACTAGAACATGACCAGAGCCTGTCCTGAACATGGCAATTAGAACTATTAACTGATGTTTCCATGGTAACATTTGTTTGGATTGAAGTGTTGTTGGTCTGACGTCATTGTTGACACCTGTAGAATTTATTGTGAGTAGAATTTAATGATATTTGACTGGCTTGTTCCCCGAACAGAGCCTATCAATTTGCACATAAACGTATGTAGGTAAGTTACGATATTTAGGCCAAAATTAGGTTTTAACGTTTATATTTATTATTTATTAGTTTCTACTTATTGATGGAGAATCCGAGGTAAAACTCAATTCTGCCCTTCCGGCCGTCCGTGAGCACGATAACTCACGAACGGAATGAGTTAGAGACACGAAATTTATGGCGTAGGCTTACAGTCCAAATGCACTAGTTGAGTTCGTTAAAGGGCAAAATCCGAAGTGGTTTCGGAGTTATAAACATTTGAAATTTTATTTGTCCAATAACTCGAAAACTACTTTTCTGATCGAATTGAGGTAGTTAGTTAAAAAGTGTCAACAACTTTTTTTTAACCAAATTAAATTTTCTGAAGAAATTCTGAATAAAAACACTATATTGTCAGTGCCTAGTGAGTTTTTTTTATTGAAAATAGTTGCATACCCTCTGAATTTACACGAGGTACTCAATATTTTCTTGGGCCATGTCAGCCTTCGAATACTGATTATTATAATCCAATAATTTTAATTTTTTCCGCATTTGCAAAATAAAAAATTCTTGAAAAGCACTAACGTGAAGTCAGGAGCTAATAATATTAGCAATATCGATATCAATATCGAATTGAAATTCAGTTATCGATTGTAAAATGGCGACTCGAAGGTATATGCTGAATTTCAGCGGATTCTGAGTGTTAGTTTCTGAAATATAAAATTTTTGAGAAAATTTTTTTTTTGTAGTGATACATTATTCATGAAATTCTGCAAAAACTAGAACGTCGGCATTCTACAAGTAATTACCAAGTTTTAATAAGGAAATAACCTCAAAATTTCAGATGTGTATAAACTGTTTGGCCGATTATGCCCATTAACGAACTTGAGTGTATCAATCGGATTCCGTTCGAAATCTCATTCCGTTTAAGGGATGGAAATCACCCCTTAGACCCTTGGGAAGTAATTCTGCTTTGACACGTAGATTCGTTATGTTATACAGTTTCGATAATTCCATATTAAAAAGTGTTACTTTTTTCCCCAAGACCCATTTTGGATAGTTTTATGTATATATTCGAGGGATGATTTCCACCCCTTAGGACCTTGGGAAGTAATTCTGCTTTGGAACGTAGAATCGTTATGTTTAAAAGTTTTGATAATTCCATATTGCGAAGTGTTACTTTCTTCCCCAAGACCCAGTTTGAAAAGTTTTATTTATATATTCGAGGTATGATATCCACCCCTTAGACCCTTGGGAAGTAATTCTGCTTTGAAACGTGGATTCGTTATGTTATACAGTTTCAATAATTCCACATTAAAAAGTGTTAGTTTTTTCCTCAAGACCCATTTTGGATAGTCTTATTTATATATTTGAGGGGTGATTTCCACCCCTTAGACCATTGGGAAGTAATTCTGCTTTGGAACGTAGATTCCTTATGTTATACAGTTTCGATAATTCCACATTAAAAAGTGTTACTTTTTTGCCCAAGACCCATTTTGGATAGTTTTATGTATATATTCGAGGAGTGCTTTCCACCCCTTAGACTCTTGAGAATTAATTCTGCTCTGGAACGTAGAATCGTTATATTATAAAGTTTCGATTATTCCATATTAAGAAGTGTTACTTTTTCCCCCAAGACCCATTTTACATAGTTTTATGTATATATTCGAGTGGTGATTCCACCCCTTAGACCCTTGGGAAGTAATTCTGCTTTGGAACGTACCTTCGTTATGTTATACAATTTCGATAATTCCATGTTAAAAAGTGTTACTTTGTTCCCATACCCATTTGGTATAGCTTTACATACATAATTCCGAGGGTTGATTTCCACCCTTTAGACTCTTCGGCAGTTATTCTGCTCTTAATTGTAGATACCTTACAAAATACTGTTTATCTTCAACTACGTTGAAAAGTTCCACCTAGTTTGCTGATACTTACTCTAGAATTTTTTATTATTTCATTATTATTATTTTTCAGGATTGTTTTTATTGACCATGATTCAATTAGAATATTTTGGAAAAATTTAATTCTAACTTTTGTATGTTATATTCTCTGAAAATTGTTATGGGATATTATCTATATTGCATATGCAGATATAAATTACCCCTTCGTTACAATGAAAGTTTAAATTTTATCATTCCTACGCTCAATTTCTGGGTTTGAAATCTGATGTAGGTACTATAGGAATGTGGGCTCAAATCGAATTACATCCTTTTATCATTATTCCGAATACTCAAGTAGAAATATATGCATGCACGCCAATGAAGATCGCGATCGTGCATTTCCGTAACTTTTACTAGCCAGTTTAACCTGCTAATTTCACGCCGGTAAGATGTGCATCTGAATGCGACATTTGAGATTGTTAGTAGGCATAATCGGCCAAACCGGCGTGAACTTAGCAGGTTAAACTGGCAGGTAAAAGTTACGGAAATGCCCGTAAATTGCAATTCGCTTTGTCTTTCCGTTCTCAAGTTATCGTGACATAAATAATATTTCTTAATAATCTTTTTGAAATTTTCTAGTCATACGATTCTCACAAAATTCCACGAACGTCTATAAGTTTGTATTGTACAACTACTCACCAAGTTTCAATTTGATCGGATTTGTATTGATTGAAAACACAATTATTACTCGTAAACCATTGGCCCGATTATTAACCATTAACAAACTTGTCCGTCGTATTGGGAGGCACCACCTATCCTGAAAATTTCAGGTCGCTATCTCTTTCCGTTCTCAAGTTAATGTGGCAACGACCGGTTGGATAGAATAAAATTTGACCTCGAATTCTTCATCGGGGAGTCTAACCTAATCGTTTCAAACCATTTTCAGTAAAAAATTTCGAAAATTACAGACATTAGGGAAAAATGCCTAATGCAATGTTCCCCAGAACATGCCCGCAAAAACGATATCTTATTATTTAATTTGAGACATCCTAACATTTTGATGAAGAAATATTATACTTGGTTGGTGGTAGTTGGAGCATTTTATTCTTTTGATATCAGGTTTTTATATGGTTTATTGTCCTCATGCCGTAACTCCTAGGTCTACTGAGACCCTTTTCACTTCATATTAAACCAAAATTGAGCTATAAATATTTCCGCGCTTCTGCTAGGCATCATCTTTCAATCTCCGAAATCAAATTTTCCGCTTCTGCAAGCTCGTGACATTTGGATGCCTGATGTAGTGGAACCCGCGTCGTCGCTTTGGGACGACTGGTGAAATATACGACTCGGAAATGCTAGAGTTCCCCAAGGAATCATGGAATTATGTGTGACCTTCGACTTTCGTGCCTTAACCGGTTGTAAATTGATACGATGATATTCTTCGATCCTCTGACCCATATAGGACAGTGCCTGAGTCCCGAGTCGGTTTATATTGTTCAGAGCATGTGGAGTTGGGAGGAATGAATGTGCTTCCCGAATATCCGGAGCCTTATTCGGGAAGCCTGCACAATACAGGGTCCGAGGTTGCCACACCGTCATGGGCAAGGAGCTGATAGGGTACCATTAGCGTGTCACACCTCCTGTTATCAAACTGTCCTCCGGGTCTTCAGATGGAAGTTAGGGATTGTTTAAGCCAGGGGTGAGTTTCCTTATTTTGCAAATATTTTAGAGAACAGTTGAGATAGAGCAATTAAATTTGACGGTTTGAGTAAGTAGCTGGAGTACTTTGAAACCCAGGTAAAATAAGTTTTTGTAACCTACACTAAAACAAATGGTAGAAGATGGGGGTACTTTTCAAAATAAATTATTTTTTCCAGGGTAACGTACTAATAATAAATCATCATTCCGAAACTGCTATCTTTTACCTTTCATTTGGTATATCGTTGGCACTTGGGGCTCAAGCGGTTACAAAGATGTTATCAAAAGAATGTTACGAACACATAACATTTTCGGTAACGGGGTAGAGTTTTTATTTATGGCGCGTATGTTTTGGGGAACATCGCGTTATAGTTTTGCCCAAATGTCTGTAACTTTCGAATTTTTTGACGAAAATGGTCTCAAACGATTTAGTTCGACTCCCCAATGAAGAAATCGAGGTCAAATTTGATTCTGTCCGGCCAGCCGCCCGGCCGTCCGGCCGTTGCCACGATAACTTGAGAACGCAAAGAGCTAGCGACTTGAAATTTTCAGGGTAGGTGGCGCATTCCAATACGACGGACAAGTTTGTTAATGGGCATAATCGGCCCAGTGGTTTCCGAGTAATAATTTTGTTTTCAACCAATATAAATCCGATTGAATAAAACTTGGTGAGTAGTTGTAGAATATGAACTTGAGCACGTTCGTGAAATTTTTTGTGAATCATATGGCTAGAAAATTATTAAACAATTATTAAAAACTATTTTTGTTGTAACAATAACTTGAGAACGGAAAGAGATAGCGGCTTGAAATTTTCAGGTTAGGATGTGCACCAAAACGCCACATTTCAATTTGTTTATGAGCATAATCGGCCAAACGGTTTCAGAGTTATAGCAATCTGAAATTTGGATGTTTTTTGTTCCTCATTAACTCGAAAAAAACTTAACCGATTGAATTCAAAAATGGTTATTAGTTGTAGAATGCCAACGCAAAATACTTGCGAAATTTCGTAAGGATAGTATTTGTAGAACATTTTTAAGAAATCATTGAAAATTGAAAAAAAAAATTCTATATATCAGTAACAATTCGTTTGAAATTGCTGAAATTTTGCAAGAGCCTTCCTAACCTAACTCTACTGCCAAGTTTCAAGTTTTAATACAATCGGTTAAACACTGTTGGACATTCGAGCATTCTTGTGTGAGTTCAGTAGATGGGTGACCGTTGCCTCGATAACTTTCGAACGAAAGGAAATAGGCACTTGCAATTTTCAGGGTAGGTTGCGTATCCGAAAGGGAGGGTTGAGTTCGTTTTTGGGCATAATCGGTCCAACGGTTTCCAAGTTATCCCCACCTGGAATATCATTTCCTTGATAACTCAAAAAATAAATATTCGATCGAATTGAAGCTTGGTAACTAGAAGTAGAAAAACAACATAAAGACGTGAAAATTTGAAAAAAATGACGAAAAAAAAATTTTAAGAACCGTACCCCTAGAAAATTTCAAAAAAATCACAAAAAAAAATTGGTTCAAGCCTCAGAAGCTTTTGCGCGTATATTCTATTGTCCATTCTTCTGTATTGGACACCCTTAATCGAATTTACCATGGTAAATTATGTTGTCCATTCTCCTGTATTGGACACTCTTAATTCGAATTTACCATGGTAGATTCGAATTATGTGTCCAATACAGGAGAATGGACAACATAATTTACCATGGTATATTCGATTAAGAGTGTCCAATACAGAAGAATGGACAATAGAATATACGCGCAAAAGCTTCTGACTTCACGACAGTGCTTGAACCAATTTTTTGTCATTATATTTCTTATTTATTTAGTGTTATATTTATTATTATTTCCACCATATTTGTACCTATTTATCAGTAATAAAAGATATTAAAAATTTTACAATTTTCAAACGTTTTACTGTCATATTCCTCGAATACAAAGAACGCTATATCCATGAATAAAAACAATTTTTTTTTTCAATTATTTTTTCTGTCTAGTGGGATATTATCCAAAATTAGATAGAATTCAGATTCTATAATTAGATAGAATTCAGATTCTATCTAATTTTTGATGATATCCTATTTTATAATTAGATCCTCCATCAGAAACGCTGTGGCTAGATTTGAAATTCGCGCCTAAAGTTGTAAATTTCTTTACATTCTATTTCATTTCAGTGCCATCTCTTGCGTCACTAGTAATAACATCGGCCGAAAAGTTAGTTGGTTTTTAGCACTACGAATACAAGGGCGTAACGTATCTTTCTACTGTTTAATCTTTGCTTCCTACTACATGCGCGCAAAAATCATATTTTTGTCAGTCGAAACGATGCAAGCATGGAGGTAGATGTCACCGTTCCGCTGAATTACATGTCGGTATCCATTGAGTAACAGAAACACACAATCCACTAGATCACTCCAGAAAGGTGCCAAACCTTCGTCTATAAATATCATCACGGCAGTTGCTCCCGAGCCATATTTCAGCTCTATCGACATCGGAATAGACTCCGGAAAAATCCATGATGTATTTTCATTAAATTGCTCCGACTCCTGATGTGTTCCGGAAGCACCGACCGGTACCCTGGAATCGCACAAAAGAATACCATAATTTATAGAGCACTTGGAATCCTTTTACGCCGAAAGAGCAGCTAGCGAATCGCATCAAGCCAATCATTGTGTGAAAGAGATGTATAATTAATCCCCGAGTGCATCCATAGTTCACAATAGAGTGTACTTTGTTGTTAAAAAGTATTATGGAGTAAATTATAAGCTGACTCGATTTTCATCTAGATATTAGCGTTGATTACATTTGGGATATCTTTATTGCGCGTATGTTCTGAGGAACATCGCCGTCCGGCCGTTGCCACGGAAGTTCGTTAATGGGCATAATCGGCCCAACTGTTTCTGATTGATAATTTTGTCTTTAACCAATACAAATCCGATCTAATTGATACTTGGTGAGTAGTTGTAGAATACAAACCTAAGGACGTTTGTGAAATTTTGTGAGAACCATATCACTAGAAAATTTTAAAAATATTTTTATTAATATACAGTGTGTCCAGAAAGGGTAGGGGTTATTTGTATCTGAGCTGACCATGCAACCGAGAGGTTGAGAGTGGTAGCGTATACATAGGTTGTTACTCTATTCTTTGAAGATTTAATAACGATGGAGGCGTACCCGGGAAACCATCGCGCTTTTTGCATACGGGCCTACTATCGCAATGGTGATTCGATAGTAACGGCTGAACGTTTGTATCGTGCATAATTTAATGTACGGAATCTACCGAAGGACGATACCATCAGAAAATGGATTCGAATGTTTGAGGACAGCGGTTCAAGTGTAAAAATTCACAATCCAGGTCGCCCGCGCTCTATACGAACACAAGAAAGGGTTGAAGAGGTTGGATATTCAGTGCGTCACAATTCGACTCAATCAGTTCGCAAACGCAGTCGTTGCACAACATTCTGTAGAAAGATTTACATCTTACAGCCTACAAATGAATTTTGCAAATGAGATGCTTCCTGACATTTGCAAAACATTCTGTTTAGTGATGAAGCGAACTTCCATTAAAACGGACATGTCAACAAACAAAACTGCCGCTACTGGGCCAACTAAAAGGCAGAAACATGAAAACGACCCCTACATAGTAGGGTGTCCCTTATTTTTCAAAGTTTTAATTTTACAACGCATGGGTTATTATTTTGTTCATTTGGACCTAAAACACTCGGAAACCATTCTTTACCGTATTTGGAGGAGAGCTAACCGTGCCGACTTGCGCGTAAACATTCATACTAGTTGAGTCACATAAACGCTTCTGTTATTGTCAGTTTATTCCGGCTTGTCGAGTAATAAGCACGCATTATTTTGAGTTTTGAGAATGTCAGTGTAATGTTAGAAGCATTAAAAAATTGGTGCAAGCACTGACGTGAAGTCAGAAGCTTTTGCGCGTATGTTCTATTGTCCATTCCTCTGTATTGGACACCCTTAATCGAATTTACCATGGTAAATTATGTTGTCAATTCTCTTGTATTGGACACTTAATTCGAATTTACCATGGCAAATTATGTTGTCCATGGTAAATTCGAATTAAGTGTGCATTACAGGAGAATGGACAACATAATTTACCATGGTAAGTTCGAATTAAGTGTCCAATACAGGAGAATGGACAACATAATTTACCATGGTAAATTCGATTAAGGATGCCCAATACAGAAGAATGGACAATAGAACATACGCGCAAAAGCTTCTGACTTCACGTCAGTGCTTGAAACAATGTTTTTGCGCGCGTGATCCGCAAGGAACAGCGTGCTATCATTTCGTCACAATGTCTGTATTTTTCGATTTTTTTTTCGAAAATGGTCTCAAACGATTGGGTTCGACTCCCTGATGAAGAATTCGAGGTCAAATTCAATTCTGTCCGTCCGGTCCGGCCGGCCGGTCCGGCCGTTAGCACGATAACTCTCGAATGAAACGACTTAGAGCGTTGAAATTTGCAGGGTAGTTTTGTAGCGTAAATGTCTCGGACAAGTTCGTTAACGGGCGAAATCGACCGAGCGGTTTCGGAGTTAAGGCCGTTTTTAGTAAAAACGTTTTTTATGAATATTTCCGGAACCGATCACTCGATCTTTTTGAAATTTGGCATCAGATTGTAGAATCATGACCTTTATATGCCTGCGAAGTTTTGTGTTGAACGGACGGCCCTAAAGTGGCAAAAAAAAATTTTGAAAATTTGAAAATTTTGTTTTCACGATATTTCGAAAAATACTGATCTGATTAAATTGAAACTCAGTAGTTAGATGCAAAAGACCAAAGCAAACACTTTTGCAAAATTTCGTGAAGATCACGTGACATGAAAAAAATAAAAAAATTACTACTATTTTGCGGAATATTTTGCTTTTAATGCCGAAACATATGTTTTTGAGGTTCATGCTGCCCTTTCCAGGCATTTTCCGTATTGCGCATGCGCAGATGAGAAGTCCTTTAACTGCTGTAGTTTTCGTCAGAGAGGATTGGGGTTTTGGGGTTGCGGATGCTATTCCTCCATAGAATTCAGATCCCTGATGAGGGTCTGCGCATGCGTAGATTAAAGATGTGATATCTTCCGAACCACTAGTGTTGGAGAATCGGAGTTTTTTGTAAGGTGTGTTATTTTGAGAGGACTTTTAGCCGCCAGTAGATTGCGCATGCGCAGAAGAGAAGTGACTGTTTTTGGGTTGGATGGGTTATGTTGGGAGTGCTGAGTCGATATTATGAGGTTTTAAAAGAATATTCATAGCAATTCAGTGCAAGGACAAGTCAGTTTGGGGGATGTAGCGTTGTTTCCGAGTTTAAGTGTCCGTACCGTGGCCCTGGGGCTAATTTTGAAATTTAAGTTACCGCTTACAGGCATTTTTCGTTATGCGCATGAGCAGACCATCAGTGATTTAACTGCTGAAGTTTTCGTCAGAGAGGATTGGGGTTTTGGGGTGGCGGATGCTATTCCTCTACAGAATCCCCTGGTGAGGGTCTGCGCATGCGTGGATTCAAGAGGCGATATCTCCTGAACCACTAGTGTTGGAGAATCGGAGTTTTCTGTATGGTGTTTGATTTTGGGAGGACTTTCAGCCGCAAGTAGATTGCGCATGCGCAGAAGAGAAGTGACTGTTTTTGGGTTGTATGGGTTATGTTGGGAGTGCTGACCCGATATTGTGAGGTTTTAAAAGAATATTCATGGCAATTCAGTGCAAGGACAAGTCAGATTGGGGGATGTAGCGTTGTTTCCGAGTTAAAGTGTCCGTATCGTGGCCCTGGGGCTAATTTCGTAATTGATGTTACCCCTTACGGGCATTTTTCGTTATGCGCATGAGCAGACCATCAGTGATTTAACTGCTGGTGCTTTCGTCAGAGAGGATTGGGATTTTGGGGTGGCGGATTCTATTCCTCTATAGAATCCCCTGGTGACGGTCTGCGCATGCGTGGATTCAAGAAGCGATATCTCCTGAACCACTAGTGTTGGAGAATCGGAGTTTTTTGTGAGGTGTGTAATTTTGGGAGGACTTGCAGGCACGAGTATATTGCGCTTGCGCAGATGAGAAGTGAATGGTTTTGGGTTGTTTGGGTTATGTTGGAAGCAATGAGCCGATATTGTGAGGTTTTAAAAGAATATTCATGTCAATTCAGTGCACGGACACAAGTCAGTTTGGAGGAAATAGCGTTGTTTCCGAGTTGAAATGTCTGTATGGTGGCCCTGAGGCGAATTTATAAATCACTATACTCGGTAGATCTATATTAAAATACGTTCGGATTTGGAGAAGAGGCAATTGCGTTCCATACGGAGGTCCCACAACTGCATTTTTTTTCGATCTACGGTAAAGCTAACAGCCAAACTGTATTGATGGCTATATTTGTTAAAGGAACTTGAAAAAAAAAAAAAAGCACTGACGTGTAGTCAGTACTCTTTGGCGCGCGTGTTCACGGTGGCTAATTTGAATTGAATGATGAGTACTTCAAGCTCAGTAGATAGAGCGAGCCGAAGATCTACCCAAAGGATAGTGGACACCATTCACTGTCGGTTCAAAAATGAACAGTGCTGTATCTAAGCTGCCATCAGGATAGATTAACAAAGTTGGAAAATAACACAAGTGACTCTCCTTAGTCGCACAAGCTCCTAGAAGATTTGGGAGGGTCAGTATAATCCTAATCAAGTTAATCGCACGCGGGCAAAAGCAGATTGACTTAACAATGAAAGAAAAAGTGTAAAAAGTCAATCAGCTTTGGCGCGCGTGCGATTAACTTGATTAGGATTATACTGACCCTCCCAAATCTTCTAGGAGCTTGTGCGACTAAGGAGAGTCACTTGTGTTATTTTCCAACTTTGTTAATCTATCCTGATGGCAGCTTAGATACAGCACTGTTAATTTTTGAACCGACAGTGAATGGTGTCCACTATCCTTTGGGTAGATCTTTGGCTCGCTCTATCTACTGAGCTTGAAGTACTCATCATTCAATTCAAATTAGCCACCGTGAACACGCGCGCCAAAGAGTACTGACTACACGTCAGTGCTTTTTTTTTTTTTTCGTGATTTTTTTGAAATTTTCTAGGGGTACGGTTCTTAAATATTTTTTTTTTTCGTCATTTTTTTCAAATTTTCTAGGGTTACGGTTCTTACAAAATTTTAAACACGTCTTTATGTTGATTTTCTAATACTAGTTACCAAGCTTCAATTCGATCGAATATTTATTTATATATATATAAATATATATATATCAAGGAAATAATATTCCAGGTGGGTATAACTCGGAAACCGTTAGACCGTTTATGCCCAAAAACGAACTCAACTCTTCCTTTCGGATACGCAATCTACCCTGAAAATTGCAAGTCCCTATCTCCTTTCGTTCGAAAGTTATCGAGGCAACGGTCACCCATCTACTGAACTCACACAAGGCTGCTCGAATCTCCAACAATATTTAACCGATCGTGTTTAAACTTGAAACTTGTTAGTAGAGTTAGGTTATGAAGGCTCTTGCAAAATTTCAGCTATTTAAAACGAATAGTTACTGATATATAGAATTTTTTTTTTCAATTTTCAAGGATTTTTTAAAAATGTTCTACAAATACTATCCTCACGAAATTTTGCGAGAATTTTCGCGTTGGCATTCTACAACTAATAACCATTTTTGAATTCAATCGGTTAAGTATTTTTCGAGTTAATGAGGAACACAAAACAACCAAATTTCAGATGGCTATAACTCTAAAATCGTTTGGCCGAGTATGCTCATAAACAAACTGAAATGTCGCGTTCTGATGCACATTCTAACCTGAAAACTTCAAGCCGCTATCTTTTTCCGTTCTCAAGTTATCGTGACAACAAAAATTTTTTTAATAATTTTTTAATAATTTTCTAGCTATACGATTCACACAAAATTTCACAAACGTGCTTAGGTTCATATTTCACAACTACTCACCAAGTTTCAATTCGATCGGATTTATATTGGTTGAAAACAAAATTATTACTAGGAAACCACTGGGCCGATTATGCCCATTAACAAACTTGTCCGTCGTATTGGGATGCGCCATCCACCCTGAAAATTTCAAGTCGCTAGTTCTTTTGGTTCTCAAGTTATCGTAGCAACGGCCGGATGGCCGGACGGACAGAATCAAATTTGACCTCGAATTCTTCATTGGGGAGTCGAACTGAATCGTTTGAGACCATTTTCGTCAAAAAATTCGAAAGTTACAGACAGTTGGGCAAAATGATAACGCGACCCAAGTAGCAAAAGTGTTATGAATATCGGTCGTATGGACGTCTATATAACAATCCAAAAAACCGATAGCCTACGTAAATCAGTATCAAATTAGTACATTATAACGTCAGTAGCACGGTTACTACGACAAAAGTGGGAATGATTTCACTACATATACGACTGTTGTAAAGTTGTAATTACAACCTCTTAAGCAACGTATATACATAGATATAAGTTGTGTATTAGGTTGTAATGGTTTATGTAAAACCGATATTATGTGGTGATACAACATAGATAATAACGGAAAAGTATAACGGCGATTCCGCAAAAAAAGCAGAGAAAACATTCTGCTGGTACCTGCCGACACGTGTTTCCATTTAAATATACTTATCCGCAATATCCTATTGTTCTTTAATAGATAATAACGTTTATACAACTTCGAAAATGATATTGATAAATAGAAATACCTCATTTGAACGTTTCGTGTATTTTTAAATCCATGGAAGGATGACAACTTCTTTGCATGAGCTATTACACTTAGAAATTTCAATTTTGTACTTACCTAATAATTAGTTCCAACTTATTTTCTGAAATAATTTCCTGGTTGGGACTCGAACCTCTGCCTCTATGGATGCTCTACTAAGAAACCTGTCGCTTTTCTGTCGTCGCTTTTGAATAAGATATAATATGTTCAGATGAAATTTTTTCAGTTATTATCATGAGAACATCCTTTTTGGCGCGTTAGATTCTATTATATTCATAAATTCATCAATATAATGTATATGAAAAGAGCTCTATTATCTCAGGTGCGAAAGAGAACTCTATTATCTTAGGTGCGATAGAATGATAGAAAACAGAGTTAGGTTATGTATGTGATATTATGTACCTATGCTGTTAATCAAGCCAAGCTACGATCACTGCACTAGATAATTAATATTATTACTAATACTTTCGAAACACTGTACAGTGTTTTGAAGAATGTTCAGAAATGTAAAAACGATCGAAGACCATGAAATATTTTTTACGTCAGTTCCAACTTCCTGGATAAAGGGGATGTATTTATATTTTCCATCGGGAGATTGTAAGAAGTTCAGAAAGGAGCATTGTGCACCCATGAAGAGAGATTGGATTAAAATTCTACATGTGAAGTGAGGAAGGAGTATTATGAAAATTTCATGAACGGGTTTAACCGATTATCAACATTACTTGCTTCAGTCTCATTCACTTATTCCTTAATTATTGCATTTCTTGTACTCAATACGGTTATAAAAAGAAGTTGAATGCTTGTATTGTTTCCTGCTACTTCTATTCATTTCATTAAAATCTAATTTTAATTCTATTTCGTTGAAAATCAAAGCAAGATAAACATACATGATATATATAAAACAACAGGATATATAATCTGCACAATATTTGATGTAATAACGGTGTAATTACATTTAAATAACCGGTATATTATATATTCTGTAATGGAAGTTGTATAAACGTCGTAATGATGTTAATATTTTGACATATATAGATTGTATTTTACTACAACCACATAACAACATTTCAGTGTAAGTTGTATATCGTTATAAAATAATGTAGTTATTATCAACGCCTCAAAGTTGTATAGCAGATACTGAGTATTTATGTGAAAAGTAACTGATTTACATCGTCTATACGACTACGTAAGGAGTTGTTACAGCTCGCTTATAACATTGTGCTACTTTTGGAAAAAGGCTAGATTACAATCTGAGGAAGATAAAATATTCTTGCAAAAACAAAAAGGGCAGAAGACAAAAAGAGATTGACTTCCGAGAGATTATTGGCATCTGATACTTCACATAGCTTTGCAATACATAAAAAAAACAGAACAACAATTTACTTGCTCTGAAGAAAGTTTAGAAGAACCTCTGACTTCCACATCTCAATCTGTAAGTTCCTTAACTACGTCGACAAGAAGAGGAAAAAAAGATTTTGTGACCTCAAAATTAGTAGCAACTTTGGACAGATGTCAACTAAGCATCAGAGATTCAGTTTATATAATTCAGTCTGCAATAGAAGCACTTGGTCTTAGTTGTGACGATTACCCAGTCAATAAATCTTCTGTTCAACGTATTCGAACACAAATGAGGAAAGATAGGACAGAATCCATTAAATGTGATTTTCAGAATAACGTGCCCGAAGTAGTTACCATTCATTAGAATGGAAAGTTGGTACCTGGTCTGGATGTAAGAAGTTCTAAAGAAAAACGCTTGCCATTTGAGAGAAAGAACAACTTCTTGCAGTGCCGAAATTTGACAGTTCTTCCGGCAAAGATCAAGCGAAAGCAGTAAGAAATGCACTTAATGATTGGAACTTGAATGATAAGGTGCAAATAATGTGCTGTGATATCACTACTTCTAACACAGGACGCTTAAATGGAACCTGTGTGCTGTTGAGCAAATACTGGACAGAGAATTGTTGCTCTTTGCTTGCCGCCATCAAGTTAATGAACTGGTGTTCAAAGCTGCTTTTGAATCCAAGATCCAGCTAGTTACTAGTATTCCTGATATCCCACTGTTCAAAAAGTTTAGCGACAACTGGAAGAATATTAATCCTATTGCTATCGAACCATCTACTGATATTGTTCAACAACACCTCTGTGGAACAAATATTACTGAATTGGTGAAGTTTTTCAGAAATGAACTGGCAAAATCGATTATACGAAATGATTATCGTGAATTAATCGAGCTCGCTATTATCTTTCTGGATGGTGATAATGAAAATAAATTTAAAATCAGACCTCCTGGGGCAATGCATCAAGGTCATTGGATGGCAAAAGCTATTTACTCGTTAAAAATCTGTTTGCTGCAATCTCAGTTTAAAATGAGTGCCAAGGAAGAACAAACTTCACGAGATGTTTGTTTATTTATTGTGGCAATTTATGTGAAGCCCTGGCTAGGATGCAGTTTGGCGGTAAAATCACCTTATCAAGACTTGTGTTTTTTAAAAACCTTATAAAAGATTATGAGAGGGTTGATAAATTAATTACTAAAGCGACTCTAAACAAGTTCTGTCAACACTAGTGGTACTTATCAGAGGAAATGGTCGTCATTTAAATTTTTGATGATGAATTTGATGAGCAGACCAAAAGGAACATCGTAGAATTTTTTAACATTTTTCAGGGAAATCTTTGAGTGATTTCGTTTCAGTGAAAGGCAAAGATTTATTCTTGCGACTGAAAATTGACAGTAGTTTTCTCGAAGAAAGTTTTATTTGTGGAATGAGAACGCGGCGTATATTGAAGCTAAAAAGAGGATTTTTAGCTTAAAAGCAGTTAATGATACAGCCGAAAGAGCTGTGAAATTAATACAGGAGTTTCATGGTTTGATTACTGCAGATAAAGAACAGAAGCAATTCTTATTTCGTTGTGTTCAAGAACATAGAAAAGTGTATCCAGACTGTAAAATAGAGACATTAAAGAGGAAATATGCGAATTAATAATTAGATATATGTTAACAATTTATAATTGTATAATTCCTATTTCGTAATGCTGAGGCCAAATTGCTAGTATAAGAGTATGAGCTGTATGTCAGATGCACAGTAGACTATATGTTCAAGTTGAGGTTATCTCTGTGCTCGGTGGAGCTCTCTCTCTTCTTGCCCGGCATCGTCGAACATAACCTCGTTAGAGACCGTTCTACAATGAACTCTATACTAATGGCGATTTCCATTGACACGCTCGGAGCACTCGAAATCGATCTCATCTGTCATGCATCTGTCCAATTGAACCGAAAAGATCTATCAAATATGTCAGTGTGACAGCTCCGAGTGATCCGAGCGTGTCAATGGAAATCGCCATAAAAGGAAGGGATTCGTCCATACAAAGTGCGTTTGAAAAGTGAGTCAGGGGCAACGAAGACAAAGATAGCACTATTTACGGTAACCTGTCTTTGTTGCACTCATACAAGCGAGTTATGTTTATCTGCATGAATTATCTTTTCCTTAGAAGTTCAGGTAGTTTGGGGATTACTTTTGTTTGGAATGTGCAATATTATTGAAGATGAACATTTATTTTGTTTTGGTATGCCATTAGTTCAACTGCCTTTATCGTGTGAAGTTTAAAAAGTACAGAATTTTGTTATTGCAAGTTGTGATTGGCGATAGTTTCAAACTTTTGATATAGTTTTAACAATAAATAAAAATTGTTATATATTGTGTAGCGTTTGGATGCAAGAACGAGCAAGATTATCGGCGAATATCTTTTCATGGGTGAGTTTATAATATTTAGATTTGAATATAAGATAATAAATAGGTATCAATAGCAAGAACATTGATGGATTTAAGGTGGATTTATTGTTTATAGGTTTCCATTCAAACGACCTGATATCCTAAAGTTATGGATTAAGGCACTTCGCAGGAAGAAATGGGCTCCATCTAAAACAAGCAAACTTTGTGGGTAGCATTTTCTTCCTACTGATTACATAGTGAGACCTGGATGTACCTCTAAATTAATGAAACCAGATGCTGTTCCTAGTATATTTTTATATCCCAAGCATTTGTTAGCGAAAATTGTTGATCCTCGACGGAAAATAAGAAAGGTGGAAGGTACCTTATGGTGTATATATGAAAGAAATATATTTGGATCCACCTTGAAAGCAAATTAACTTTTTTTTTCTCAGGAATTGTCTGTGGATGTTGATAATGAGAATGTTACTGAGCATACCATATCACCTACAGATGTTGGTTTACCGTCAACTTCAAGAAGCCCACAAGTTAAAACGTTGACTTATCATGCAACTCAAACTGTTTCATCTAATGAAGATACATTATCACGAAGAAAAGTCAAAACACTTAAACAGAAGCTGAAGAGAAGAGTAGAGCTATTGAATTTAGAGTTGCAAGAAAAAAATGCCCCAGTAAGACAAAAACTTACAAAACTGGTTTTATTTAGCAACTGTTAAATTATTTTTATATAAGTAGCAGTAGCAGCTATATGTATGTACAGTGTATTTTAATATTTAAATAAAATTTGCACATCTGATTTTCTTTTCATTTTATTTACCAACCACATAAGAGAACAGTTAAAATTTGACTTGAACCATGCACTATTTGCTTTATTACTTTAAAATTGATCAATTGTTCACAAATAAATTCACGCTTACTTCTAATTAAGCATGCAAAATTTAAAATATTCAAAAGAAGTGGCGAGCGTTCCATTAACTTTTCATTTTATATACCAACCACATAGGAGAACAGTTTAAATTTGACTTGAACCATGCACTATTTGCTTTATTACTATAATCCTGATAAATTGTTCAGAAAAAAAATCACGTTTACTTCTAAATAAGCATACAAAATTTAAAATAAACAGAGAAATTCGCGAGCGTTCCATTAACTGCAATGAGATAGAAAGAGATAGATATCCGTAAGCAATGCGGGTTGCCTAAGAAATCGGTTTGCCTCACCTTTCTCCTAAGTCCCTTCCAGGTATATATGTATAGAGTTCACTGCCGTTCTATGATACCGTTGTGTTTTGAACAAATAAAAGCTTTTATATCCACGATCCGTTATTTAAAACCTAACATATATTATATAATTTTCAATAGCTGCAGAATTTTAATTATAATTTAAATTTGTGTTTTCATCCATATTTAACTAATAAAATGTATTCAAGCGATGATATACAAGTATAGTTAGGAAATTGTTTACACGGCTATTTTCAAAAACTTTGAATCTAAGTGGGCACGGGATAAAATTGGCGTAGAAAGCTGAAATTTTGTACTTGGGTAACTAATAGACTAATAAATATAATAAAAGGGTATGCGTTTCGATAACAAAATTTTTTTTTAAGATATAAGGGACACCCTACTACATAGCCCCAAAGTTATTGTTTGGGCTGCATGTCTGGTGAACGCATCATTGGCACATATTTTTTTGAAGACCGACGAGGGCGAGCACTTACAGTAAACTGTAGTGCGATATGTTAAGAAACTTTTTGTCCAGAATTGCAGGAGTTTGAAGGTTTCAATGTGGAAACATGGTTTCAACAAGATGGGGCCTCCTGCCACACCTCCAACCCATCACTTGAGGTTGTCAACAACATTTTCCCGGAAAAAGTTATCTCTCGTCATGGCACTATCAACTGGCCTCCGAGGAGCCCCGATCTAACATCTCTTGATTATTTTTTTATGGGGATACCTTAAACAGAAAGTGTATGCAAACAAACCACGAACTTTAGAGGAATTGATGCATAATATCCGCACTGAAATAGGCGCTTTTACCCCAGAGATGTGTAGACGCGTGATGGCTAATTTCCGTGTTCGATTAGTGCCAGCAGCGCGAGGATCAAAATTTGGACAACATAATCTTTGCTACTTAATTGTCCAAAACTTTGTCTGAATTTTAATAAAGACAAACTTTTTTTCTGATTTGTTGTTTTGTTTTTATTGAATGTACAAATACCCCACACCCTTTTTGGACACATTGTATAATAGCGACCTGAAATTTTCAGGTTAGGTTATGCATCTAAATGAAATATTTCAGTTTGTCTATAGGCATAATCAGCCAAACGGTTTTGGAGTTATACCCATCTGAAATTCGGTTGTTATTTCCTCAATAACTCGAAAAATATAAAACCGATCTACTTCAAACATGGTTATTAGTTGTAGAATGCCAATGCAAAAATATTCGTGAAATTTCTTGAGGATCATATCACTAGAAAATATTTAAAAAAAAATCATTGAAAATCTATATGTATATCAAAAACTACTCGTCCAACATCGCTGAAATTTTGCAAGAGCCTTCAGAACCTAACTCTACTGACAAGTTCCAATTTTGAATACGATCAGATCCATATTATTGGAGATCCGAGCGGCCTTGTGTGAGTTCAGTAGTTGGATGGGTGACCGTTGCCTCGATAACATTCGAACAAAAGGAGATAGGGACTTGCTATTTTCAGGTTAGGTTTGCGCATCCGAACGGGAGAGTTAAGTTCATTTTTGGACATAATCGGTCCAACGGTTTCGGAGTTATACCCACCTGGAATATTATTCACTAGATAACTCAAAAAATATAGACTCAATCGAATTGAAGCGTGCTAACTAGTTGTAGAATATCGAAATGAAAACGTTTGTAAAATTTTGTGAAAACCGTACCCCTAGAAAAATCTTATCAAATTACGAAAAAAAAATTTGTTCAAGCACTGAAGTGAAGTCATTTGCTTGTCAGTGCTTGTGTTTTCATAAAATTCTGCTATACGTGAATATTTCATCAAATTCCTCCTCATTTTGATGAAATTGTGTGTGTGTTTGAGTGGGTCCTTCCTTGGGTAGATGGCGCTGCAACGCTTAGGTATAGACATTTTTGTGTTTCATTTTTTGACATTTGAGATTTTCCTCATATCAGAATATTTAACCGCAAAATTTCGTTCCTCTATTCCCCTTAATATATTTTAAAATAAAATTATTATTTGAATGTGTGTTGCAAGATGAAATTATGTTCCATATATGAAAAAATCCTTAGAATTATCATGCAGAATCAAAGCAGTATGAAAGTAAATGCATTGATGATATGGATTTATGGATAACAGATAATTTAAAAGATTTATATGCATTATTGTGGATAAATAGAGAATAATTCATAAATTAATACAGATCATGGCGAGCCTGTTCATTTAAAACCCAAAAAGTAACTAACCTGCAATTCAAGTGGTTGGAATAATGATTGCCTATGTATATATGCCTTCATTTGAGGATTCTACCGCAAATATCTGTGATTCTAGTTCAGGACCAGATTCATGAAAGCAGTTAAATTTCTGGAATGTTAATCAGATTTTATAACATTCAATGAAGAATACCTCGAAAATGGTGCTTTCGCGAAAATTATGAAGAATAATTTAATTTTCCACAATGACTGAAGATTCCTATAATGACTTAAGATGAAGTTTACCTGCTTTCTTCACGCTAATATCTAATTTTTGATTCATGAATTCGTGAGTCTATACTTATGAAACGAGATGAAGTATGGAAAGACTGTTAACTGGAGAATATGCGCCATAGTACCTACTAGAAAACTTCACACTAAAATTCATTTCATTCTGAATAATCTAATGTCAAAGCTAATGAAGGAAAACTGTTTTTTTTTAAACATCAAAGGCCTCTATCCTTTTACATGAATCTGGAAAAATTGTTGATGAAAAAACTGTTTTAATTGTCTAATCAATTAAAACAGTTTTTTCATTGACCATTCTCCCAAATTCATTTAAAAGGATACAGGCCTTTTAAGTTTAAAAAAAAAAAGTTTTTTTCTGTAGCTTTGACATTATGATGAGTTTGGGAGAGATAACCCTGAAAGAAACCATTTAATAAAGAATTTTCTGAGCAATCACTTTCTTATGGGTAAATCAATTTCGAACGTACCCTGGGCTTCCAACCCCCATTACGTTCATTACGTTTTACAACGTTAATATCAACACCTGTACCTATCGGCTAGCAAAGATCTGCATCAGCGCCAGAGGCAGAGTGGCCTGTGTAAGAAGATAAATCAAGTTATTTGAGGTATCTGCTTAGGTAAAAAGGTTTTAACCTACTGGCTGCGTAGAATTCAACTCAATTCAATTCAATTCTTTATTCACCAATTTCAGTTATTTATTATTTCTATAATCCACAAAAAATTATTTATGTTGCGTTTTTTCTTTCCTTGCACCCATATATTCTTCACAAACGGCCAAGGAATCAATCGAATATATTTCTTTGGAGACAATCGTACACACTCTATTCAGATGATTGTTGGTATTATGGACAAATGCCAAAATGGTGGATCCCAAATCCTACACATCGTCTATAGTCAATTTACTAGTTCGTCCAATCTTAATGCCACAATAATGATAATCTTTGCTACCTGAAGTAGTAGACATTAAGTTTGCAAAAAAATAATTTGTTTTAAATATTACAAAATATTTGTTTTCGGAAAAAATCAGTGCGGTATAATTTTTTTCATAAAACTTTCAAATCCTGAATATTAAAACTGGGCAATTTCAGGTGTATGCTTATCTGAACTTCTTTCAGTTTCGTATTATTTCATATTTCAGAAACCATTTGTCAGATTCCACTAAAATTCCAAACAAACCTTCAAGCCGAATTTTGTTTCCCAATATTTTCAAAAATACAGATTCGATCGAAGTGAAAACTTTCTCTAGTTGAAACAAGCACTGACGTCAGGAGCTTTTGCGCGCATGTTCTATTGTCTACTCACCTCTATTGGACACACTCAATCGAATGTAGCATCGATATCTATACAGTAACGAGTGAATCGTCTGTGATCACAGAATTTTTGATTCTGACATATATATTCACGAAATTCAGCGGGTCGACATTCCACATTCCACAAGTAATCACTAAGTTTTAATTGGATCAGATTTGTATATTTTGTGTTAAACAGAAAGTAACAAAAAAATTTCAGATGAGTATAACTCCATAACCATTGGGCCGATTCTGCCAATTAACGAACTTGAATGTCGCATTCGGAGGCGCACCCTCATTCCGTTCTCAAGTTATCATGAGATACATAATATTCTATCGTAATATTTTTAAAATTTTCTAGTGGTTTGATTCTTCACAAAATTTCACACACGTCTTTATGTTGATATTCTACAATTAGATACCTAGTTTCAATTCGATCGGGTCTGAGTTATAGAGAAAATAATATTCCAGATGGGTATAACTCCGAAACCGTTTGGCCGATTATGCCCAACAACGAACTTAACTCTCCCATTCGGATGCGCAACCTTCCCTGAAAATTCCAATTCTATCTATCTCTTTTAGTTTGAGAGTTGTCGAGGCAACGGACACCCATCCAGCTATGGAACTCACACAAGACTGCCAACAATATAAATGCGATCATGATAAGGTTTTGAATGCTCTCGAAGAATTTCAGCGATGTAGGACTAATAGTTTCTGAGATATACCTAGAATTTTCTCAACGATTTTCAATGATTTTTTAAATTTTCTTGTGATACGATCCTGACGTCACTCAAATTTTGCAAGAATATTCACGTAAACACTCCACAGCTAATAACTATATTTGAATAGGATCGGTTCCGTATTTTTCAAGTTATTGAGGAAATAACTATAAAATTCCAGATGGGTGTAATTCCAAAACCGTTTGACCGAGTCTGCCTATAGACAAACTCAAATATCGCATTCAGATGCTCAACACACGCTAAGAGTTGGAAGGCGCTATAGCTTGTCGTTCTAAGGTTCTAGAGTTACGAATCTTCAAAAATTTTACACTCATCTTTGTGTCAGTATTCTACAACTAGTTATCAAGTTTCAATTCTATCGGATCTGTAGTGGTTGATGACGAAATTATCACTTGGAAACCGTTGGGCCGATTATGCCCATTAACGAACTTGTCCGTCGTATTGGGACGCGCCACCTATCCTGAAAATTTCAACTCGCTATCTCTTTCCGTTCTCAAGTTATCGTGGCCGGACGGACAGAATCAAATTCTTCATCAGTGAGTCGAACCTAATCGTTTGAGACTATTTTGGCAAAAGATTCGAACATTTCAGACATTTGGGCAAAATGATAATGTGCCCCAGAACATGCGCGTAAAAATTCAATCCCGTTATCACACTTCTTCTCATGTAATCGGCTCCATACTTAAAAATCAATTTCGTCAATCGAAGCTTCTGAACATCTTTGATAGGATTTACTCCCTTATCTTCTTCTTATTGGATTATCCCTACGATATACTGCCGCGTAAGACAGGATCACACCTTCAACGGATCCAATGTTCGTAAGGAGTGGTTTATCCTCACTCTGGTCATTTATTCATTCATTAGGACTGATGGCTTCTCACACTTTCACTTCCATTGTATTGATCAATGGGACACACCTACCACTTTTTGCTCTTGAAAATAAATTACTTTTAATTCTATTCTAGTCAGTGGCACGCTTTTCTTGTAGTTTCTACCTGTAATAGGCATCACAGTGATTTACCGCAAACCGATATCCGAGCATTTGTAATGTAGCTCTTCAAGATAATGTGAGGGATAATGCTAATTATTATTTATTCATTCTAGAAGACACCTGACAATGTATAGAACAAGCCATAATTATCGAAACAGTAGTGTTTCTTCCATAATGCAGTGTTATCATAGGAATCCATAAATATCATTCCCAATTTTTGGCGCTCTAGTTCCTCGGAACTGAGTGCTTATCAATTTGCCCAAATGTCTGTAATTTTCGAATATTTCGATGAAAATGGTCTTAAACGATTTGGTTCGACTCACTGATCAAGAATCCGTGGTCGAAATTCATTCTGTCCGGCCGGTCCGGCCGGCCGTAGGCACGATAACTCTCGAACGGAATGAGCTAGAGAGTTGAAATTTTCAGAGTAGGTTTAGGGGATGAATATCTCGGCTAAGTTCGTTACTGGGCAAAATCGGACAAAAGGTTTCGGAGTAATAAAAAAAAAATTTTTTTTCACGGAACAAATTCCAAATTAAATTTTTTTTAATAAGCAGTTTTATCATAAGAATCCATTCATATCATTTTTATTTCCAACAAGCTAATACTTTCGGAGATGTGATTTTTCAAAATTTCAATGTAAATCGTATTTCACAGATTGATATAATTATTCTATGTATATACATAGAATGTACTATGTATGAATTGTCATAAAGTCAACTTGACAGAAGGGAATATTGTAACTTCAAGAATATTGGGGTTGAAATACTCGTATTTTAGCGATGCAACGGGGACCTCACCCGAATATGTTTGAAAATATTACGTAAATATTGATAGCATAATTCTGTAGTTCGAGAGAGGAGAAAATTTTGTGAACGTAGATCAGGAAATTTCTGATCGATTACAAGGTAACTTATTATTATTTATCTTCTTTTATACATGTTTTATGGAATACCTACTATTTGTAGGTACTTTAAACCTGTTTTGGGCAATTGTCATACGAAACTTGTTTTTTTGGCGCTCTAGTTCCTCGGAACAGAGTGCTTATCAATTTGCCCTAGTGTCTGTAATTTTGGAATTTTTGGCTGATAATGGTCTCAAATGATTTGGTTCGACTCACTGATCAAGAATCCGAGTGCGTAATCGATTCTGTCCGGCCGGCCGACCGGCCGTAGGCACGATAACTCTCGAACGAATGGAGTTAGCGGATTGAAAATTGCAAGGTGGTTTTGGAGCGTAAATATCTCGGACACGTTCGTTAATGGACGAAAATCATCAAGGGGTTTCGGAGTTATGGCCGATTTTAGTAAAAATATTTTTTATGAATATTTCCGAAACCGATCACTCGATCTATCTGAAATGTAGCACCAAATTGTAGAACCATGACCTTCATACGCATGTGAAGTTTTGTATTGACCAGATTACCGCAAAGTGTCAAAAAAAAAATTTGAAAATGTGGTGCAGTTCTCATTCTCATGATTGCTCATTTAATCTTGATAAATAAACTATTATTTGAATTGAATTTCCTTTATGATGCAGTTCTATCATATGAATACATTTATATAATTCCCAGCTCTGAGAAACCAATACCAGATATAATTTGTCTGTTTGAACTAGAGCGCCAGAAAGCTCCTGTCCACAGGGCTTGAACCCATTTTTACTATTCATATTTTCAAAAACCGCATGAATTTACTGAGGCTATCGTCAATAATCATTCAAGTAATAGATGCAGTAATCTACACATAATGGACCAGTAAGGTCCTATCATATTTCCTTCAAGATAACAATTTTGGCAATATCTTACAACTGTCGTCCGCCCGAATTTTATCTCATGTCGACATGGAACGCCGTCTTGTACAGTCTAGATCCCCAGTATGTTGCGATGTAAACTGATTTTAAAATTTTACCATTTGAAAAATAATTTTTGGCGCTCTTGTTCCTCGGAACAGAGTGCTTATCAATTTGCCCAAATGTCTGTAATTTTCGAATTCTTCGATGAAAATGGTCTTAAACGATTTGGTTCGACTCACTGATCAAGAATCCGTGGTCGAAATTCATTCTGTCCGGCCGGCCGTAGGCACGATAACTCTCGAATGGAATGAGCTAGACAGTTGAAATTTTCAGAGTGGGTTTGGGAGATAAATATCTCGGCTAAGTTCGTTATTGGGCAAAATCAGACAGATGGTTTCAGCGTAACAAGCTAATACTTTCGGAGATGTGATTTTTCAAAATTTCAATAATAATTCGTATTTCAACGTTGTCACAGAATGATATAATTATTCTATGTATGAATTGTCATAATGACATCTTATTTTCCTGAGACATGACATTATCTAATCAATCGAAGAAGTGTGAGCGAAGTGAGAAAAATCTCAGTTGTTTGCTCCGAAATTAGTTTTTCTCAGAAAAGTCTTACATTTCGGAACGGAACATGAAGTAAGAGATCTGAGAGTAGTGAGACTGCTTTTCATCCATAGACATAGATATAACTCTCGAACGGAATGAGGTAGGTAGTTGAAATTTTCAGAGTAGGTTAGGGAGATGAAGATCTCAGTTAAGTTCATTATTGTGCAAAATTGGCCAGATTTAATTTGATTTCTTCCATGGTGCAGTTCTCATTTTCAGATTGCTCATTTAATCTTGATAAATAAACTATTATTTGAATTGAATTTCCTCTATGATGCAGTACTATCATATGAATACATAGATATAATTCCCAACTCTGAGAAACCAATACTTTCGGAGATATAATATGTCTGTTTGAACTAGAGCGCCAGAAAGCTCCTGTCCACAGGGCTTGAACCCATTTTATATAACAAGATTCGAATTCAATTTTTGCGCGTATGTTCTGGGGAACATCGCGTTATAGTTTTGTCCAAATGTCTGTAACTTTCGATTTTTTCGACGAAAATGGTCTAAACGATTTAGTTCGACTCCCCAATGAAGAATTCGAGGTCAAATTTGATTATGTCCGGCCGTTTCCACGATAACTTGAGAACGAAAAGAGCTAGCGACTTGAAATTTTCGGAGTGGGTGGCGCATCCCAATACGACGGACAAGTTTGTTAATGGGCATAATCGGCTCAGTGGTTTCCGAGTAATAATTTTGTTTTCAACCAATATAAATCCGGTCGAATTAAAACTTGGTGAGTATGTAGTTGTAGAATATGAACGCAAAAACGTTCGTGAAATTTTGTGTGAATCGTATAGCTAGAAAATTTAAAAAAAATTAATAAAAAATATTTTTGTTGTCACGATAACTTGAGAACGGAAAGATATAGCGGCTTGAAGTTTTCAGGTTAGTATGTGCACCAGAACGCGACATTTCAGTTTGTTTATGATCATAATCGGTCAAACGGTTTTAGAGTTATAGCCATCTGAAATTTGATTGTTTTTTGTTCCTCATTAACTCGAAAAATACTAAACCGATTGAATTCAAACATGGTAATTAGTTGTAGAAGGCCAACGCGAAAATTTTTTGCAAAATTCCGTGAGGAGAGTATTTCTAAAAAAATATTAAAAAAATCATTGAAAATTGAAAAAAAAAATTCTATATATCAGTAACTATTCGTTTGAAATTGCTGAAATTTCGCAAAAGCCTTCATAACCTGACTCTACTACCAAGTTTCAAGTTTTAACACGATCGGTTGAATATTGTTGGAGATTCGAGCATTCTTGTGTGAGTTCAGCAGATTGGTGACCGTTGCCTCGATAACTTCCGAACGAAAGGAGATAGGGACTTGCAATTTTCAGGGTAGGTTGCGTATCCGAAAGGGAGGGTTGAGTTCGTTTTTGGGCATAATCGGTTGAACGGTTTCCGAGATATACCACCCAGGAATATTATTTCCTTGATAACTCAAAAAATAAATATTCGATCGAATTGAAGCTTGGTAACTAGTAGGAGAAAATCATCAAAAAGACGTGTTTAAAATTTTGTAAGAACCGTACCCCTAGAAAATTTGAAAAAAATGACGAAAAAAAAAATTTTGAGAACCGCACCCCTAGAAAATTTCAAAAAAATCACGAATAAAAAATTGGTACAAGCACTGACGTGAAGTCAGAAGCTTTTGCGCGTATGTTCTATTGTCCATTCTTCTGTATTGGACACCCTTAATCGAATTTACCATGATAAATTATGTTGTCCATTCTCCTGTATTGGACACATAATTCGAATTTACCATGGTGAATTCGAATTAAGAGTGTCCAATACAGGAGAATGGAACCATAATTTACCATGGTAAATTCGATTAAGGGTGTCCAATACAGAAGAATGGACAATAGAACATACGCGCAAAAGCTTCTGACTTCACGTCAGTGCTTAAACCAATATTTTTTAAGATGCAACTCCATCATGTTAATCTATTGATATCATTTTCAATCCTAACAAGCTAATACTTTCGGATATATGATTTTTCAAAATTTCAATAATATATTGTACTTCTATGTTATCACAGATTGCGAATTGTATCTGTCTGTGTTCTATCTGTGTTCACTGTTCATACATATAATCTTATCTACCTATGACAGACATGTCAGATTGTTCCAACAATGTATGATTGAATGCAAAATGACCAATTATAGGATATTATAATCACCCCTACCATATATGCCCTTGGATAATCCATATGATGAAGGAAACATGTATATAATTTGATAAGTTCATCAAATTCAGAATATCTTCAGTGGCTAAGTTTCAATTGATTCAATATAATTTTCAGAGGAGATTTGGGGAATGAATATTTCGGAAATGTTCGTTATTTAATTTTAATTTAGTTTCTTTTATGATGCAGTTCTATTATAAGAATCCATTGATATCATTCCCAACTCTGTTTGAAGAAAAAGAGCGCCAAAGCTCCTGTCCACAGGGCTTTCCCACATTTTTTTCCGAAAATCTGAACCGCACAAGTATACCTAAGCACAAATGTAGAACAACTGTATGAAACAATTTTCGTTAGCTAGCTGGTCTGACTTTTTTTCAAATTCGCGATTTCCCGGAAAATCCGAAGAATTTCCGTGAAACTATCAGGCAAAAGTTAGCACAAAGGTATCACAATTTTTTTCACACTAATTCTTGAGAAGATAAACAAATATGCTGAGCCCACTTTTTTCTTAATTCTTGATTTTCCGGGAATTTATAGAGACTTTCAGAAAAAATCGAAATGTAAGATTATAGCACAATCTATTTTAGCCGTTAAAACCAACCCTTTCAAAATTTGCTGGGCTGGCCCATTTGATACATTTTGCCGAATATTTTGAGAATCGTATGACATAAAACAAAATTTCAACGGCACAAAGCAGCACAAACCCAGCACAATTTTTTTTTCGAAAATTGAAAATTGCTGGCCAGCTGCATACACATAAAATAAAATCCAGAACTCAATCCCGAGTGAAGTATGTTTTTACTTTTCAACGTTAATCTAGGAGTAATTAACTATCAAATAACATTTGCACATAGATACATAGGTTTCAAAACCTTGGAGCCGGCAGAATTCCCCTAATTAGTGATCACGTGGTGGAGAGAAGTAGTCCACAGTTCAGCATGGGTTGATTTATTACGCGTCCAAAATGTAAATACAACCATCGAGGTTGCCAAATTTATTTTCATGCAATAGAATATTCGATATTTCCATATTCCCAAGAATGGAGGTGAATGACAAGTGAAAAAAGAAGTATCAGAATACGATGAATTGAAATGAGTTATTATGGATTGAATAATGTTACCGATATTTGTTGTCAAATCGTGAATAATAATATCAATATTCGAAACGACCTACTGCCCCAAACTTGTACACAACTTGGTAAACTTAACTAGTCGAGAGTAATGATGCTAACGGCCAGCCGGATATAATTAAGTTTGACATCGGATTCTTCATCAGTTAGAGCGTCCACACACGGGCATAACGAATAGACGCGATTCCAATCTCTCGCATGAGTTCTTTTGCTACACTCGATTTCCATGGGAACCATGCTGAAACGATTGCTACAATTGGCTCCATTAGTGTTCTGTGGTCTCTAGTCTTCACGATTGACGCGACCTGATTGGAAGAACAATGATCGAGTCGTTCGAATGTCGCTGAAGTCATGGAGGTTTAGCTTTCATTCCGATCGTAGTGTCGCTGGAATTTGCATTGTAGTAATTGTCCGTCGATGGTTTCCATGGAAACCGAGCGTTGGAAAGCAACCAACGAACTGCCTATCTGCAATACTGAAGTGATATATCTAATTTTGATGAAGCCACTTTATGAAGTATTCCTAGTAAAATTTGGACTTCTTGAAAGTTGAAATGATCTAAATTTGCACTTTTTGCCTCGAGGCAAGCAAGAAATCGTGGAAGCACAACAAGAATCAAGGTAATTCGAATGACTTTTGCACCGTGTATCATCAGTGTTGTAATTAATCCATAATACTGGTAAATGTTCTCCATGTTCCACTTCAAACGGGTTCAAAGGTGGATTAAGGAATAAATAACATTATTTTAATAATAATTTCAAGAATGGTTCCCAAACGAAATCATGAAATATACGATTCACTAATTATTCAAATATGTTGTTGGTAGTGGGCAGATCTAGTGTCGTTAGTGGTCAATATATTGATCTTCCCATCAGTGCTATATTATTGATATTACTAAACTGACCCTCCTAGGTATTCCCCAAGGAGCAGGCGCAGTTCAAGCTAGGGTGCAGGGGTTACGGTGGACATGGTGGCCAGGCCTCAAGGTTCCACAGTAAAAAAAAAAGTATTCTTGGGTGCCCCCCGAGCGAAACATGATACATACTTTTAACCACTGTACTCGACTAAATGATTTTCATGTTGAAACGTAATGAAAATTTGGCCAGTTCTTAAGAATAATAATAAATAATAATTAATTAATTAATATTAAATGTTAATTTGAAAAAATCTTTATTTTTTAACCTTCAAAAGATCGATATTTCCTTGAGCCATCCCTACCAAGGAGACCCCGCATACGCTCTGAAGGGGAGTGAGTTAGGAGAATTAGTTTTGTTTAGTGTATGCTTTGTTGCTGTGTCCTAACGCCATATACAATTTACCAAATAAAATTGTTAATGATATTGACCGTAATCATTAAAGGATACTGTGGGAGGTATATTCTTCATTGAATGGTTTCTTTCTGGTTTTTCTCTCCCAAACTCTGAAAAATATCTATAAAATAAAGAATTAATTATTTTGTGATTTGCTTCTGCGTAAGAAACACAAGATATTTGTCAGAAGCAATCAAGTGAACAATGCTGCCTAACAAATAGCAACGAAACAACATCAAAGAAGAAACAACTATATCGTAACGTTTCGGAGTCTATATCAATCTCCTTCTTCAGACGCTTAACGAAAAATTCTTCAGAACTATTTTGTTGATTGTTATTCGGAGATTCGAGAATTGTCACAAAATAGTTCTGAAGATTTTTTCGTTGAGCGTCTGAAGAAGGAGTCTGATATAGACTCCGAAACGTTACGATATAGTTGTTTCTTCGTTGATGTTGTTTCGTTGTTATTTGTTAGGCAACATTGTTCAATTGATTGCTTCTGACAAATATCTTGTGTTTCTTACGCAGAAGCAAATCACAAAATAGTTAATTGTTTATTTTATACATATTTTTCAGAGTTTGAGAGAGAAAACCCAGAAAGAAACCATTCAATGATATTGACCGTGTTAGGTACATCTCAGTCTGAGTGTTTCATTATTATTAGAAGTTATTTTATTCTGAAGGAACATTTTATGAAAAGCCAAAATCACATCACATTTTGTTCTTTCTCTAAATGAACTTCATTTGGAATCACTGGCATATTGCAGATTTGGTTCATCTCATATTCCACCAGACCCAATCAGTCAAAGTTCGTAACTTTTTCTTGCCATTGTACATGGTTGACTCAGGTGTACATCACAGAAGTCGCTTGGGTCCACTACTGTTCCTCAGTTATATCACCAGGTTTCTCATATTTGCGATTTTTAACGATCGGAAGCTCGACTGACGTTTTGAATCTTCAGTCTGACCTGAATAGATCAGAACAATTATTATTATTATTATTATACTGATCCTCCTGGGTCTTCCACAAGGAGACCCCTCATAAGCTCTAATAGCTTGCCCTGAAATGGTGTGAAATCAATAGTTATCATCAACCACAGCTAATGCAAGCATGCATATTAGTATTTTCAGGCGTGATCAGCAGTTTACATCTACTACTGCCTAAATAACGAGTTAATCAATACCTCAAAAATTATTAGGGACTTGATTGTATTTTAAGACTATAAAATGTGTTTCGAAGTTTACATATATCACATAGTTAATCAAGGTTTTAGAATGCTGGGCTTCATTTTGAGGCACTCATATGAGTTCAAAAACGTTTATACTCAAAGACACCTTTATGTTCGCTTGGTTATATCTCATCTTGAATAATATACCCCTTGTATGTGGTCTCCTTACACTTATGAAGATTGTGACAAGCTGGAGAGAGTTCAGAACAAGTTTCTGCATCGTTTAGGTTAGGTTTCTCACGTTTATTTTTTTTTATCTCTTCCAATGTCGGGTTCTGTTAATGAACCAGCCCAGCGTTGTGTGTTTTCATCATCATCATCATCAATCAGCCCTCTGCGTCCACTGCTGGACATAGGCCTCCTCTATCTGAGTCCATTTTCTTCTGTCTTTAGCGCTACGAATCCAGTTTTTTGTAATTTTTGTAATGTCGTCTGTCCAGAGAAATGGTGGTCTCCCTCTTTGTCTTTTATCGGATCTGGGTCTCCATTCAAGTAATCGCTTTGTCCATCTGCCATTCCGCATGCGAGCCACATGTCCCGTCCACCTCCATTTGAGTTTCGCCACATGTACAACCACATCAGTCACGCCTGTTCTTCTACATTTCTAATGTGGTCAGTGGACACGTAACGAAACACCAAGCGTCGATCTCTCCATTTTGCGCTGTGTTACTTTTAGTTAGTGACCGACCGAAAGTTCGATTTCGGTTTCGGTTTCGGCCAGTTTCGGCCAAGAAATCTAGTTTCGGCATTAGTTTCGGTTTCGGCCCAAAATGGCCGAAACTTTCGGCCGGGCCGAAACTTGACAGTTCGCGAAATATCCTGGTCGTTTGGCCAGGAGTTAAAAGTAGGTATACATAATTGTCGTACAAGTTATTGTAATCTATCTTCGTTAAGACTGAGAAATCATGAGAATTCAATAATTATTATTGATTAGATTACATAGGGTGATTCCAAATAAGACGTGAAACTGGGAGGAGGAGTTAGTATGACTCATTAGCTGTTGTTTAATCCATATTTATTAATAACCGAAAATCAACAGTTTTTGGAGTTCGGGTGATTTTTAAAAGATTCCTGAACTTGGTTCATATTTCGTCAATTTTTGCTACGTTGAGCAAATTTGTTGATAATTTTGGTTTATTTTCATCAGAAAAGGATATTATATTTACGAAAAAAGCAAAACTATGCTGTATAATAGGTTGAAAAAGAATTAGTATGATTTGAAATGTGGCATATGCAAAAATGAAAAATGAATTTCTAGTATTTGTCTGCATCTTTCGAATTTCACAATTTAGTTTGCCAAAATTATTTTAAAAACTTGTCTACTTCCTTCTTCATTCTCTGAAAGATTTCGTTAGATTGCTTAACTAGTTTCGTTTCAGCAGATTTTTTATAAGCAGCCTCTTGAATGTCCGGTATATAAAATAGTGAAGGTGTATCAAAAGACAGCGTGAGTAAATTTCAGGCGGAAAAAAACAATTGAAGAGATCAGAAAGACGGCACGTGCTTGCTTATGGAATGGTGGAACATAATTCATGAATACATTTTCTAATGAAATTTCAAGCTTAGTTGCAACAAAAAAATATTGAATTCGTTATTTTTCTCTCTCTGCTTCTTACATCCCCTTTCAAATCATACTAATTCTTTTTCAACAGAACCAGAACTCAAATATCTTGGAAACTGTTGATTTTCGGTCATCAATAAAAATGGCTCAAACCACAGCCAATAATCCATACTAACACCTCCTCCAAGGTTCACCTCTGATTTGGAATCACCCTGTATACTTCGACTGATTATTTTGAAAACTTGGTAATACCAAAATAATAACTGAAGATCTCAAAAAAATTGACTTTTTATTTTATTCACCACTCCTCAACTGTTTTTATGTATAATAATAATAATAATAATAATAAATGTCTTTATTAACAACTAATAAAAGAGAAATTACATTTTGTTCATATATAGTTAGGGCGAGATTCAATTTGTATGTAATAATGAAAAAGTACAATATGAAATATATCTTTGAAAATTAACATACATCTGCTCTTCCATCTAACCCTAAAAAAGAAGTCAAAGACAGCAAATAGAATATAAATGAATAATTAAAAGTAATAGAGAAAGGATAATACATAGTTTAACGGCTAATCAACCAAGGGAATAAATTCTTAATCTGGAAAGTTAATCATTGTTGAGAGAAATAATAGTCGAAAAGAACTCGTTTCAGTTTTTGCAGTGAAGAGCGACTGAAATCGTGAGGCAAGCGATTGAGGCGGTGGACGATACAATAAGAAAACGATCGTTTGAAAAATTCAGTATGGTGACGGGGTATAGTAAGAGTATTCCTATGTCTTAAGTTAAGAGAATGAACATCGGTTCGGTATTTTATTTTGTGATACAGATATGGTGGAGAACCCTCTCTTAGCAGCCTAATATAAAACATGACAGAATGCAACTCTCGACGATTTTTCATGTGTAACCATTTAGTAATTCTGAACGTATGACTAACATGCTCGAACTTGCGAATACCAAAAATTAGTCTGAGGCATGAGTTTAGACAACACCAGAGACTCGCAAAGCAGCACCTTATGTATATTGTATATGCAAATGAAATTGTAAAAAAGACAGTAGATTTCAGTATGAAATATGAAGTTTCGGTTTCGGTTTCGGTTTCGGCCGAAACTGAGACCCTGGCCGAAAGTTCGGTGTCTGTTTCGGTTTCGGCTGAAAAACCAGTTTCGGTCGGACACTACTTTTAGTTTCCTAGCAGAAGCGTTGGTAAGTGTTAGTGTTTCGGCGCCGTAGGTCATAACCGGTAGAACACATTGGTTGATAACTTTTCTTTTCAAGCATATTGGAAGGTCGCTTTCGAAAACGTCTCTAAGTTTTCCGTAAGCCGTCCAGGAGAGTGTAAGGTCACGTCCGCACAGACAAGCGGCTTGCTTAGCGCCTAGAGCCTAGCGAGTCACCTAGCGAGTAACTTACAAAACGAACGTACTAGACACTGCACGCTTAGCGCATAGCTAGTCAATTAGCGTGAATCGATGTAAACAAACGTGTTGGTTTTTTGACACTAGGCGCGAGGCATTTTAGATGTCAAAAATTGGTTCAAGCACTGACTTGAAGTCAGAAGCTTTTGCGCGTATGTTCTATTGTCCATTCTTCTGTATTGGACACCCTTAATCGAATTTACCATGGTAAATTATGTTGTCCATTCTCCTGTATTGGACACTTAATTCGAATTTACCATGGTGAATATTCAACCTATCGTCTTAAAACTTGAAACTTGGCAGTAGAGTTAGGTTATAAAGGCTCTTGCACAATTTCAGCAATTTCAAACGAATAGTTAGTTACTGATATATAGAATTTTTTTTTTCAATTTTCAATGATTTTTTAAAAATTTTCTACATATACTATCCTCACGAAATTTTCGCGTTGGCATTCTACAGCTAATAACCATATTTGAATTCAATAGGTTTAGTATTTTTCGAGTTAATGAGGTTCTCGTGACAACAAAAATATTTTTTAATAATTTTCTAGCCATACAATTCGAACAAAATTTCACAAACGTGCTTATGTTCATATTCTAAAACTACTCACCAAGTTTCAATTCGATCGGATTTATATTGGTTGAAAACAAAATTATTACTCGGAAACCATTGGGCCGATTATGCCCATTAACGAACTTGTCCGTTGTATTGGGATGCGCCACCTACCCTGAAAATTTCAAGTCGCTATCTCATTCCGTTCTCAAGTTATCGTGGCAACGGCCGGCCGGACAGAATCAAATTTGACCTCGAATTCTGCATTGAGGAGTCGAACCAAATCGTTTGAGACCATTTTCGTCAAAAAATTCGAAAGTTAGACATTTGGGCAAAATGATAACGCGATGTTCCCCAGAACATACTCGCAAAAAAACAGATTTGGTCAAGTTTATCTCAATTCTCATTGAAAAGTGATAGCAAGATTAAGAATTATGTGGGAAACATAAATGATATAATAATAATAATAATAGCCATACTCGTATGTGTCTATCTCTGTTTCCCTGGAACTGTAATCTAAACTAGTGGAAACAATTAAAGGATCAAAAAAAAATTCCAAATTTTTTAATGATTTTCAAGTGACTGTATTCCCTTTAAAAAAAAAAGGATTTCAAAGATTGAAGTTACTTGTTTTGGGATCTTATGATCAAAAATTTTCCAAGTAATGTGTTCCACTCACTCTTAATGAATACTGAAAAAGAAATTTTTCGTTTCTTTTATTTTGGTCTACGAACTTGCAAAATTTTTTTACAACTCAACCATTGTATCTAACGGATAACTTGTTTATTCAGCTTGAATTTGCTTCTTTGGCGCTCTTGTTCCTCGGAACAGAGTGCTTATCAATTTGCCCAAATGTCTGTAATTTTCGAATTTTTGGCTGAAAATGGTATCAAACGATTTGGTTCGACTCACTGATCAAGATTTCGTGGTCGAAATCGATTCTGTCCGGCCGTCCGGCCAGCCATCCGTTAACACGATAACTCTTTAACGAAAGGAGTTAGAGGATTGGAATTTGCAGAGTAGGTTTGGAGCGTAAATATTTCGGACGAGTTCGTTAACCAGCGAAATCCATCAAGCGGTTTCGGGGTTATGGCCGTTTTTAGTAAAAACATTTTTTATGAATATTTCCAAAACCGATCACTCGATCTATCTGAAATTTAGGATCAAATTGTAGAATCGTAACCTTCAGACGCATGTGAAGTTTTGTATTGATCGAGTTACCGTAAAGTGTAAAAAAAAAAATTTTAATTTTGTTTCTACAATAACTCTCGAACGGAATGAGCTATGCAGTTGAAATTTTCAGAGTAGGTTAGAGAGATAAATATCTCGGTTGAGTTCGTTATTGGGCAAAATAAGCCAAATGGTTTCGGAGCAACGAACAAATTTTTTTTTTAACTTACAAATTTCAAAATGAATTTTTTTGTAAGATGCAATTTCACCATAAAAATCCATTGATATCATTTTCAACTCCAACAAGCTAATACTTTCAAAGATATGATTTTTAGAAATTTCAATAATGAATCGTACTTCCATGTTTTCTCAGAATGCTATAATTATTCTATCTATGATTTATTAAATGATCTGTGTTCATACTCGTACATGTCATCCTGTTCTATAAGAGAGAGTCAAATTCATCTTAGCTATTCTAAATTGATTTCTTCCATGGTGCAGTTCTCATTCTCAGATTGCTCATTTAATCTTGATAAATAAACTATTATTTGAATCGAATTTCTTTTATGATGCAGTTCTATCATAAGAATACATTGATATAATTCTCAACTCTGAGAAACCAATACTTTCGGAGATATAATTTGTCTGTTTGAACAAGAGCGCTAAAAAGCTCCTGTCCACAGGGCTTGAACCAATTTTAATAAGTTCGATATGATCATTTCTCGCTGAGATATCGAACTTTGAATGGAAAAGGACCTTTTTGTCTTTAACCATCAATATCTCAGCAACCGCTTTTCGCACACAAAAATTAGGGACGGTTTTGGAATCATGAATAAATGTCCCACGAAAATTAGATACGATTTTCTGAAACCAATCGAATGAGGATTTCGTGAGGATCGGAATACAATAAACAAAACCTATAACCCAAAAACATGCCTTTCACATATCGTTGAAATTTTGCTTTAGCAGAAGACTGACCTAGCCTGAATGCTTTTACAATTTTTGTTTTGACCTCTGTCCATCATGAATCCGTTGTCTTGGGTGAACTTGGATGACTAACCGCGGACTCATATGCTCGTGGATATACCTTATTCATTCAATATTCTGCCTCAGTTTAAACCCCAGTAGTCATAAATGGGCAGGATCGATATCATGCTGGGGTGAAAGAAAACACGCTAGACGCCGTCTAGTCTGACCCATTTACAGGAAAATAATTTTATTTCCTTCTATATTCCACTTCATGCAACGATATATTTCCTGTACTCATTACGTTCCTTCGGGATTGCCTTGAAGGGTGATTGTCCTCCGTTGAGATTGAGTGGGGGAAGTGGAATTCACAGCGGGAGGAAAGTTTTGGAGTGATAGTAGGGTTTTCTTCCTGATCATTATTTTCGATAACTTAATTATTCCCAAATGAAATGAACCCGTTAATTGGCATTATAAGCATTATAAATATTCAATATTTGGGACAATAATCCACCGAAAACAAACATTTATTTTCTAAATTTAGCACGATATTATCGATCAAAGCAAAAAGTGAAAGGATGTTTCCTGGAAAATTATCCAGGAAATTCGCGACCTATTCAAGCATGTGATCTGGTTAACATGAGCATTGTTCAGATAATCGGCGTATTTGAGACCGAATTACATTTTGTATGGTCTGCACTAACGACAGAGGATATTATAGTGTTGCCTGTGGTATGAAATTGTAGATGAATGTGAATTTTGCACAAGTCTACCAGTAAAATATTAATCGAAAATGATAGTTATATCGCGATTTTTGAGGTAGATACAGTTCCCTAATTATTGACTGATTGATTTATTCAGAGTGTCCCACTGATTTATAATCCACCGTATTCACAAAGCATTCAATCTCCGTTAAGTCTTAACTGAGGTCCTCAGTTAATGATACATTTGAATCGCAACCTCAGTTAAAGTATTTAACGGTGGTGAAACAGGCCTGTTTCACGTTAATTTTTACTTTAACTAAGGTTGCAATTCAAATTTATCCTTAACTGAGGACCTCAGTTAGGACTTAACGAAGATTGAATGCTTTGTGAATACGGCAGTAAATATTGGAACTGTTTGAAATTTTTTGCGAAAACATATAAGGCAAGTGGACCTTCTTCTTTAAAATATTTGCAACGATTTATGACTTCCGGTTATAGGTATCAACTTGCTTAATTCAAATGGGATACACTTTACAGGGTGATTCAAAACTCGAGGCGAAAAATTGAAGAACATATACAGGCTGATATTCCCGATAAAAATGTAAAATAAATTTTTTGGATTTTTGGCTTTGTTTCCGGTATATCAGACTTCAAAGTTTCTGCACGTCATCAGTTTTCAACTTTAATACAAGATATAAAAACACAAAAATAATTAAATCTAATGTTCAAAAATACCACCATTAGCATTGACAGTCTTGGCAACGCAAAATGAAGCAATCGTATACTAATGGCATGTTTTGCGTATTTTGAGTTGATTCGACTGCATTAATAATTCTGCCTGTTAACTTTTCTTGATTACTAATTTCCACTGCGCAAGAAAGTATCCCCATACGAAATACTTCGAAGGATTCAAGTTAGGGGATCTGGCAGGCCATAGTACCTGACCGCGCCGACCAATCTCCTATTAAAAGTCAGTATTCAACTGAATGCCGATGTGTACCTGAAATTTTTTTTAGAAAACTATCTTGCAAATTTGCTAGAAGATTTTCCTGTAGATTTGGTATACAATCGCATGTGGTATCAGCACGATGGAGGACCACTGCATGTTGGATGAAACGTAATCGCCTGGTTAAATCAAACTTGTAATAGGATATGGATTGGTCGGCTTGATCAAGTGCTATGGCCTGCGAGATCACTTGGCTTGAATCCCATAGATTATTTTGTATGGGGGCATTTAACAACTTATTCACACAGTAGAAATTAATCATCAAGAACAATGAATGGAACGAATCATTGATGCAGTCGAATCCACTTAAAACTGGCAAAACATAGTATACGATTCCCCCATTTTGCGTTGCCAAGACTGTATCGATGCTAATAGTGGTATTTTCGAATATTTGATTTAATAATTTTGTATTTTTATACTATGTATTAAAGTTGAAAATTGATGACATGCACTTTGAAGCCTGATATCTTGGAAAGAAAGCCAAAAATCCAAAACACCACAACAGCAGCGTCACTTATGTATGACGCTCCTGTTGTGGTGTCACTTATGTCACTCCATTCGAATAAATGATTGCCAGAGCTGGCACCAATTCAAATCTTAACAAGTTGAAAAAGCACTGTGGCTAGGAGCTTCGGCACTCTGTTCAAATTTATAGCCATAGTGGTCACCCATCCCGGTACTGAACTAGCCCAAAGTTGCTTGGTTCCAGAAAAAAAAATAATATTTCTTAGAATATGAATCCGACTGTTAACACAAACGTCCGAAAGAAACTGGTCCAATTTTTTGCTGAAAATGGTTTCAAACGCTTAGTTTCTACTCAAATACATACCTTTCACTGTTGGGTCGAAAATAAACAGTGCTGTGTCTGTGGTGGCGCAAGGACCTACTCAAATAAATACATTCACTGTTGGGTCAAAAATAAAAAGTGCCATGTAAGTGGTGGCGTAAGGACCCATCCGAATACATACATTTACTGTTGGGTCCAAAATAAACAGTGCTTTGTTTGTGGCGGCGTAAGGACACAAATCAGTATTATCGTACCATTTTGCCATGAGATAAAAAACACCTGTATAGCAGTGGTTTATTTTCAATCATTCATTCCGAGAATTATTCCTATGATACAAATCATTCGAATCGTACGGTTGTGCCATGAGAACGAATGAATGGACATTGTATCACAAACACCCTGTATAGCAGAAATTATTTTAGTATCTAATAATATACAAAAATACTTACGCAATTTCTTGGAAAATATCGTTCAATTCCGTCCATAACCCTTTTCAAAAAGATATTATAACGATATAATTGGAAAAAAATTAAAAAGATCAATCATTTTGGCTATGTGAATCGATTTAGCCCTTTTTGCCAAGAACACGAATCCTTACCACTTGGCCACAAAGGCACTGAATAAATATTGTGAATTCCGTAACTTGAACTTATATTATTACTGGCTTTTGATAGGTACCTTGTTTTCAAATTTCTAATTTCAGAAAAATATCATCATGTTACATATTATTCGATCAGGTTTGAATCAGAACTTGGACGTTAAATAAGTTATATATCATAATCAAGATATATGTCTTGAGTTGTCAAATTTGACTTTGTTCATTAAATTCTGTCCAGGCACATCAAAAAATGTTGACAACTTCGTTAGTCGACTGTAAAACCAGTGAACCAGTACATTTGGGTCGTTGGAATATTCCGATATTTGGACAAAATATTCACTTATAATACCACAAGAGCTTCAAAATTATCGGGTATTTTTCCCGATAGGTTCGTTGCAAACAAATGAAGGAGTCAAGTTTTTCAGGTTAAAAAATCACGAGCGCGAAGCGCGAGTGATTTTTCCTGAAAAACTTGACGACTTTATTTGTTTGCAGGGAACCTTGAGGGAAATGCCAGATAATTTTGAAGCTCGTGTGGTATTCGGGGGATTATTTTTCCGTCCCAAATGTCGGCCAATAGAATTGCACCATGAGATGAAATGAACAGTTAACAAATAAGAATTTCATAATTGTACCTTCTTTATAGTCTTCTCCATCCATTTTCTTCATATTGTAAGCGTAATCTTTCATAATGTTTGCCAATTGCGCTTCACTCGTTTCAGCACTCAATGTGTATTCCCTCTCAGTACAAAAAGTAGTAAATTGGTTCCAAACTGTTTTTTTTGCCTTCTCCGTATTAATGGGAACATTTCCTTTGACTTTTTTATCGATGGTGGACAGAGAACAAACTCCAAATCGACTCATTTTCATGCAAAATCTCCAATTTTCACAATTGAATTCAACCTGTCAGTTTGACGTGTGGTTAATTTGACTGTTTTTTATATATAGCAACTACCAGAGAAAATAATCAGAAAATTATCAGTATAATACCATGTAGGTTGTACCACGTGACGTCGAATGGTGCAATTCTATTGGTCGATATTTGGGTCGGAAAAATAATCACTAATATTCATCCGATTGAGTTTAAATGTAGAACTTACTTCACTGTAAAATAAGGTTTTGAAGACTCTTGCAAAATTTCAATGATATCTGAAGGATATTTTTTGAGATACCGAATTTTTTGCGATCCTCGGCCATTTATTGGCCCGGAACCCTACTGTGGGGTTGGTAGGTAAGCAGAAACTGAAAGTAGTATTTTCTAGAGATCTCTACCCGGAAAGTATCACTCCCAAAAATTTCTCCGGAACATTGACACTGTCAGATCCAAGAAATATATGGCCCTCAGTAAGAACACGCTGCACCTCCTCACTGGTTTCCTCACAGGGCACTGTGGCCTGAAGCATATGATCAGATTAGGGCAAGAAATCTGCAGTAGCAAAGACGCAGCTTCCTTGGAGTTCATGAGAACTCCGGAACTGGAGGGCAAGCTGTTGATGGTGACGACATCGACAGCTCTGACGGGGGGACACAATAAACCTTGGAGTTGAAGCACCTAAAGTTAGAGTAACAGATCGCAAATTTTTCATAATAAATTTGGATTATTTGTAAACGGTGTTGAAGCGTGTACCTTTCCATGATTAAATGGTAGACATTGGATAGTACAACTGTCGATGTCACACATAAACAAGAGCGCAAAAAACGACTGCCGTGCGTGAGTAATGTCAATTTGAAAATGGGGTGGTCCCATTGAATGACCCGTTATTAAAGCCTTGGAAAGGGATCAAAGCATGGTCTGAAATGCTGGAAAAGTAATAAAATTATTCAAAAACAAGTCCAAATTCCTACTAACCCATTGTGAAAAGGAATGGACGCTAACATTGCAATAATTCAGATATAAGTTGAGTCACTGTTCTGCCGCACCAGCGACATTGTGACTTTATGAAGGTGCTGGAACCATGTCAGTGGTTTTATCATTCCATAACTGAATGTGTAGGTACATCAACCAATAAATTCAGATGTTGTGAGAGTCGCTGCTAAGGCGACAGTAATGATGACAATCATTTGTGGATTGAAAGCTGTAACTTGGAGTTTCCCAATCGCTATTGATTTCATAATTTTGTCAAACAGAGGATTGAAAATATTTTCACTAGAAATCATTAGAAAAGAACGGGCTGTTAACACGAATTGACGTAGTTTTGTGGCTGGACTCAAGGATGAAGGCTATTATTATTGATTCAGTTGAGCGTCGTTTATTAATCAATTCCAAATGAGTAGTTTTGATATTGATTCGACTTATATGGTTGCTGAAACATCGGTAAGTCTGATTTTCATATAATACAACGAATGGAATCGTAATTATCGTATTAATCATATTTTCCAAGAGGTCTGTCAATAATATAATACAACGAATCAAATTTAAAAAAATATCTACAAATATGTTTCCCAGTTCTTCTTCGATCGATTTTTCGAGAATACACACGGTGTCCCGGAATTAAGTTGAAAAAATGTTATGGTATTTTCTACGAACGTCGACGAATAGGATGAAAACTTCATATCTGGAAAGGCTCTTTTTTCGAAATGAATTCCCTGAATACAATTTTTTTTTTTAGTTTTTACGAAAACTAATTGCTAGATATCTCACGGATAAGGAGCAGCAGAATCTTTTTGAGGTGATTCTTCGCAGTTCTCAAGAACAACAATGGGCGTGCCACAGGGTTCCGTTTTGGGTCCGAAATAGTTCGGTTTACGTTTTTCTAATTTGCTTTCGTCAATGTTCTTCCATGGTTACGCTATTCAGTGATATCTTTCTTTTTCATTTGAGGAAAGTCCTCAGGCGGTTGCTGCGATCAATCATGATCTACACAGAAAAAAGGATTTTTCTTACAGACACTGTCGGATAGTTAACAACACCAAAACTGTTGGAATGATATGTGGGATCCTCTCTATTGGTGTTTAATCAGGCCATAGAAAGGTTGCGGTCTACAAGGTGGTTGTCTAGTAGCCAGGTTCTTGATGGTGGCATTCCGAGGATAGCAGGGAACTCTGGCTATAAGCTTCCAACATCCAAAGGGTAGTCTGGATGTCTGTGGCATTGTATACAGTGTGGAAAAGCCAAATGGAATAAATTCATTATTTTAGTTATTCTACATATTTATGGAAAATCCCGAAACACGTCGAATTTTAATTTTATATAGTCATTCTTCTTCATAAAAATGCGAACCCTACCTTCATCCCGCTTCGAAAGGAACGTACAAAATCAAATTTTTCGAATATGAAGTATGGAATACATCATTTGAAAGGTTGCGTCATTCTCTACTCAGGTATATTATCACTTCGATGTTTATTGCAAAAATAAAATGAAAGAAAAAATGGTTCAAGCACTGACGTGACATCAGGAGCTTTTGCGCGTATGTTTTATGGTCCATTCTACTGTATTGGACGCTCTTAATAGAATTTACTATGATAAATTCGATTCGATTGGATATACCATGGTATATTCGATTGACAGTGTCCAATACAGGAGAATGGACTTTAGAACATACACGCAAAAGTTCCTGACTTCACGGCAGTGCTTAAACCAGTTTTTTTTCGCAATTTTTTAAACATTTTTTAGGGGTACGGTTCTCTCAAAATTTTACACACGTCTTTATGTCGATATTTTACAACTAGTTACCAAGCTTCAATTCGATTGAGTCTATATTTTTTTTAATTGTCGAGAATAAAATATTTCAGGTGGGTATAACTCCAAAACCTTTATACCGGGTATGCCCGACAACGGACACAACGAGCTTTACCATCCCATTCGGATTAGCAACCTACCCTGAAAATTACAAGTCCCTATCTCCTTTCGTTCGAAAGTTATCGAGGCAATGGTCACCCATCCAGCTACTGAACTCACACAAGGCTACTAGGAATTCCAACAATATAGATCCGATCGTGTTCAAACTTGAAACTTGGATGTAGAGATAGGTGTTGAAGGCTCCCGCAAAATTTCAGCGATGTCGGAGGAATAGTTTCTGATATATAGAATGTTTTTCAATGATTTTCAATGATTTTTTAATAAGTTTCTAGTGATACGATCCTCACGAAATTTCGCAAAAAATTTTGCGTTGGCATTCTACAACTAATATCCATGGTTGAATTGGATCAGATTTTTAGAATTATTGAGGAAATAACAACCAAATAGCAGATAGGTATAACTCCAAAATCGTTTGTCCGATTATGCCTATAAACAATTTCATATGTCGCATTTGACTGCGCTTGAAAATAGCAAATCGCTTTCTCTTTCTGTTCTCAGGTTATCGTGACGTAGATAATATTTTTTAATAATTTTTTTAAAATTTACCAGTTATACAATCCTCACAAAATTTCACACACGTCTTTAAGTTGATATTCTACAGCTCGTTACCAAGTTTCAATTCGATCCGATCTGTATTATTTGAGTTATCGAGAAAATAATATTCCAGATGGTTATAACTCCGAAACCGTTGGGCCGGTTACCGGTTATGCCAAACAACAAACTTAACTCTCCCATTCGGATGCGCAACCAAGCCTGAAAATTTCACCTCCCTCGTTCATTTCGTTCCAAAGTTATCGAAGCAACGGTCACCCATTCAGCTACTGAACTTATACAAGGCTGCTCGAATCTTCAAGAATATACAGATTGTATCAAACTTGGAACTTGGCAGTAGAGTTAGGTTTTGAAGGCTTTCGCAAAATTTCAGTAATGGCGGGCGAATAGTTTCTGATATATATCATTTTTTCAATTATTTTTTTTCAATTTTACGATTCTAGCGAAATGCTGTGAGCCAGCATTTTACAACTAGTTACCTAGTTTGAATTGGATCGCTTCTGTTTTTTTCGAGTTATTGAGGAAATATAAACCGAATTTCTTATGGGTAAACTCCAAAACCGTTTAGCCAATTATGCCTATTAACAAACACAAATGTCGCATTTAGATGCACAATCTACCCTAAGAATTGCAAGTCGCTATCTTTTTCCATTCTCAGGTTATCGTGACGGAAATAATATTTTTTAATGATTTTTCTTTAATTTTCAAGCGACACGATTCTCAAAAAATTTCACAAATGTCTTTGTATTTGTATTCTGCAACTTGCAACTAAGTTTCAATTTGATCTATTGGTTGATGACAAAATTATTACTCGAAAACAGTTGGGCCGATTACGCCCAGTAACGAATTTGTCCGTCGTATTGGGGCGCTCCACCTACCCTGAAAATTTCAAGTCGCTATCTCTTTCCGTTCACAAGTTATCTTGGCAACGGCCGGCCGGACAGAATCAAATTTGACCTCGAATTCTTCATCAGTGAGTTGCACCTAGTCAGTTTAGACCATTCTCGGCAAAAAATTTGAGATTTTTGGGCAAAATTATAACGCGATGTTCCCCTGAGCATACGCGCAATCAACCGATTAGCGAAATTTGGTACAGAATCAAAAACTAAAATGTAGCAAAAAAAAAATATTATGGATGTTACTGAAGTAGATGTTCGAAGTGTTCACCGTGAATGCCTTGGCAACATCCTAAACTCAAATAAAAATTTCTTCCAACATTATTCAACATCTCAGTAGTGATCATTTTCTCTCTATCATATCTGGAAGGTAAATAAGTTTAGTATTATTGTAATAAGATTTGGGATTATTCGAGGGAATATTATAATGAATTTCATTAATCACATGATTTTATTTTTTTGTAATTTAATTTTTGCAATATGTATAGTAACCAAGATAATGAAATTATTCCATTGGGCTTCTCCACACTGTCATTATTTTATAGATTTTTTTCAGAATTTGGGAGAGAAAACCTAGATGTTATATTGTTATTATTATAACAACGAGGCTTGGTCCAGCCCTTTAGAATTGCGACCAATACGATATTTTGTTCCATTACCCTACTTATTCAATCCTAAGGACATTGTGAATGGTGTTAAAATACCTGATGACATCCTTAGAAGCCTTGGTTGTCACCTCATGAGGTTTCAGAACTGGCTCACCCAGATGTAAATTTCTTATGCTGGCCATCTCTGATATTCGAAAACCATCTGTTCAATTGGTATTTGTACCGACAGTGCCCTGTCAGCAATCCCACCATCAACCGAAGCTCAGCTCGTCGCAGCTGCAGGAGCTTGCTGGAATAGGATGGTGAGAAATCCAGGAATCTTTTAGCCAGTACAAGTCTTGCAGTAATTCTCCAAAGAGCAATTCTTTTAATTAGCTCCCATAGTTGCACCTCTGCCATTTAGTGGTATTTTCCAAGCCCACATAAGGATTCTGGTCCAGCAGGTGTTGCCCTGGATGCCATTTTTGCAAGTAGTTCATCGACCTTCTCATTAATTCAATACCACGGCGTCCTGCACCCATATAACCTTATTGAATCTAGCCAGATGCTTTATGGTATTCCGGCATTCCTTGAACAGTAGGGCACCTTGGATGGTTCCAGGTCTCTCAGTATGGCCTTGCTGTCACAGAAATAAACCATTGAATGATAAATATCCATTTCCTTGAGGACTATTTTAAAACTCCTGGTGCATATGTACACCTAGGGTAAGTCCAGGAGAGATGGCCAGTCGATAAAATTCTCAATATATATCACTAGATAGCGTTAGTTGCCAATGAGTTGGCATTGTGACATTTTTGTGAAACCTGTGGGTGCAAATAAACCAAAAAAATAAAGGAAAAAAGTAAGTAAAATCTATCTTTTTTTGCGCGTATGTTCTGGGGAACATCGCGTTATAGTTTTGCCCAAATGTCTGTAACTTTCGAATTTTTTGACGAAATTGGTCTCAAACGATCAAGTTTGACTCCCCGATGAAGAATCCGAGGTCAAATTTGATTCTGTCCGTCCGGCCGTCCGTTGCCACGATAATTTGAGAACGAAAAGAGCTAGCGACTTGAAATTTTCAGGGTGGGTGGCGCATCGCAATACGACGAACAAGTTCGTTAATGGGCATAATCGGCCCAGTGGTTTCCGAGTAATAATTTTGTTTTCAACCAAAATAAATCCGATCGAATTGAAACTTGGTGAGTAGTTGTAGAATATGAACCTAAGCACGTTTGTGAAATTTTGGGCGAATCGTATGGCTAGAAAATTTTAAAAAAATTATTAAAAAATATTTTTTTTGTCACGATAACCTGAGAACGGAAAGAGATAGCGGCTTGAAAATTTCAGGTTATGTTGTGCATATGAATGCCACATTTGAGTTTGTTTATGAGCATAATCGACCAAACGGTTTCAGAGTTATAGCCATCTGAAATTTTCTGAAATTTGGAGGTTTTTTGTTCCTCATTAACTCGGAAAATACTGAACCGATAGAATTCAAACATGGTTATTAGATGTAGAATGCCAACGCGAAAATGTTTACGAAATTTGGTGAGGATAACATCTGTAGAAAATTTTTAATAAATCATTGAAAATAAAAAAAAAAATTCTATATATCAGTAACTATACGTTTGAAATTGCTGAAATTTTGCAAGAGCGTTCATTACCTAACTCTTCTGCCAAGTTTCAAGTTTTAATACGATCGGTTGAACATTGTTGGAGATTCGAGCATTCTTGTGTGAGTTCAGTAGATGGGTGACCGTTGCCTCGATAACTTTCGAACCAAAGGAGATAGGGACTTGCAATTTTCAGGGTAGGTTGCGTATCCGGAAGGGAGAGTTGAGTTCGTTTTTGGGCATAATCGGTTTAACGGTTTCCGAGTTATATCCACCTGGAATATTGTTTCCTTGATAACTCAAAAAATAAATATTCGATTGAATTGAAGCTTGGTAACTAGTAGTAGAAAATCAACACAAAGACGTGTTTAAAATTCTGTAAGAACCGTACTCCTAGAAAATTTGAAAAAAATGACGAAAAAAAAATTTTAAGAACCGCGCCTCCAGAAAATTAAAAAAAAATCACGAAAAAAAATTGGTTCAAGCACTGACGTGAAGTCAGAAGCTTTTGCGCGTATGTTCTATTGTCCATTCTTCTGTATTGGACACCCTTAATCGAATTTACCATGGTTAATTATGTCGTCCATTCTCCTGTATTGGACACTTAATTCGAATTTACCGTGGTAAATTCGAAGTAAGAGTGTCCAATACAGAAGAATGGACAACATAATTTACCATGGTAAATTTGATTAAGGGTGTCCAATACAGAAGAATGGACAATAGAACATACGCGCAAAAGCTTCTGACTTCACGTCAGTGCTTGAACCAATTTTTTATTTTGCTTATCGTGGAATTTTGTAGAGCTGTGCATGCGTGATAAATGTTGCGAATATGTTGTTTTGTAATAAAGTTGTGTTTATTTGTTTCCTCGGCATGACTTATGAATAATACCTGAACATATCCTCTAAATAATAGCAGTAAACTCAAAATAATCGCGTAATATAACTACATGGTCCCGTGTAGATGATGTGGCCATCTCTCCCAGAATATTAGGTGAAATGGCCACACTATGTCAGAGTTAGATGAAAGAGAAAGTCCATAAGAAGTTTGTCTGACAGTTGCAGTGACAATGATACCAAAATATTGAGCAATCCTCCAAATGGAGAATGTGCTAACAAAGATAACTGCGTTGACTGTGGCGAGAACTATTTTGAAACACATAGAATTCTGGATCCAATGCATCGTTTGTCGATACTGGGTTCATGAAAACGGCACTCTGTTTGACAACATGTGTTCAAAATGAGGCCAGAAAAATAAGGAAGAGGAGAAGTCGAAGATTTAATATCGGCCAACTCTCCCGAAGTATACTGGCCATCTCTCCTGGATACTCTGGGAGAGATGGCCAATTGAACTTTTTTTTTTGTTAATTTTGAAGTTATGTTTTTTAGAAATTAGATTTTTTTTGTTCGATAATCTGTACTTTATTGTATTAGCTTCAAATAAAAATAATGATCTCCCTCAAAAAAAACAGTAGTTTTAATTTTATGGTACTTCAAAACATTTATGGCCAACTATCCCGGACTCACCCTAAAGTGTATCTGTCTGTATGATAGAGGGTTGCGTGAGGTATAGTTAGGCGGCGTTTGGTCCTTAAATCCCAATGCCCGTGCCCCTTTAAGACTTGGCTCCATCTTTATCCCATACAGAGTACAGTGACTATATTCTATATAAGAATATAGTCACTGTAGATTCAACGTTCTCAATTCCTGAATAGTGACGGTATTATGTCATGAATCTATTTGAGCTCTCAACTGCACCGTATGGATCATTAATATCAATTGAAAACCAGATCATTTCGCTTTTTAACCTTGATAAGTCGAATGAATCCACCTCGTCGTATGAGTTTAATTGCTACGAATCTTTACTGTCTACTGTGAACATATCCCAATTAAAATTCTCATTGATACGAGAAATAAGATACCGAATATGAACAGCGCTGAGGTGAAGTCAGGATCTTTTGCACGCACGTTCTTCCGTCTATTCACGCCTCAAACCCCTCACGAAATACTGCATGTACATTCAATCCGTCTTTTTGGCGATCTTGTTCCTCGGAACAGAGTGCTTATCAATTTGCCCAAATGGCTGTCATTTTCAAATTTTTGGATTAAAATGGTCTTAAACGATTTGGTTCGACTAACCGGTGATGAATCCGTGGTCGAAATTGATTCTGTCCGGCTAGCCGGTCCAGCCGGCCGTAGGCCCGATAACTCTCGAACGGATTGAGCAAGACAGTTGAAATTTTCAGATTAGGTTTGGGAGATATATATCTCGGTTGAGTTTGTTATTGGGCTAAATCAGGCTAGTGGTTTCGGAGTAACGAAAAAAAAAATTTTTTCACATCACGATTTTCAAATTCATTTTTTTTAAGATGCAGTTCCATCATAAGAATCCATTGATGTTATTTTCTACTCTAACAAGCTAAGGCTTTTGGATATGTGATACTTCAAAATTTCAATAATGCATCGTACTTCTATATATTCACAGGATGCGAATTATATCCGTCTGTGTTCTATCTGTGTTCACTCTTCATCTATAAGTGATATGTCAAATTTATTTCTGTTCTAAGTAATTTATAGAATTCGTACTTTGAAAATATTTTGTGTTGGAAAACAAGGTACGAATCTTGAATTTGTGAATATACACCAGACTCTTTTGATACCAAAAATAATATTCACTTGTTCCATATTAAATACTTTATGTATAAATATTGGGGATTATGTTTCAGAAAATTTAGAATTGGATCATTTTAATGATGTAGTTCATGAAGGCAATAGACAACATAATAAAATCATAAAAATAAATTATTGTTCGTTGACCACCGAGGTTAATATTACCTTTTTCTTCCGTAAGTAGTGAGACATGTTCCTATATACAGTATTTTCATAATGTTTCTAGCAAAAAAATGCTGAAATATTGATTTACATTTGTGTATAAAATATTTTTTCTTGAGTAAAGGTTCATGAACTATTAAACTATGAAAGAGGATTGTGTTTCTACGAAACTAGGGGGTAAATTGCGAATGAGATATAAGAGGCCAAATAAGCGTGTGAACCTTCATTTTGTCGTTCTAAATGTTGTCTCAAGACTCATATAGACAAGATACAATAATGTGTTAGCGTCTTAAGGTCAGGGTCAAAGGTCACAAAAATCAGTTTTTTGAAAATATCTCGATTTTTGTGAGACTAATAATTTCAACGCTCATTATAAAAATTGTAGAGTTTATTATTTGCGTGAAATTTTGTTTAAAAGAGTTTTGCATGCGTTCAACAATATTTTCGATAGTGCCGATAGCGCGCGATCTTGCATGGAGTAATACAAGGTAAACCGTAAGTCCCGGTAATAACTCATACAAAGTTTTTAAATAAGTGAAATATTTATTATTAGTTTTAATTTGCATTATTTATTGATTAGTACATTGATTTAATGTTATTTTACATGGATCTTCATGAAATTTTCAGGACATCAGTATAGACCTATGCCTACTATTCGCTAACTTGTGGATAGCGCAGGTCCGGACTGAGAAAATTATTTTCTTTATTCCACATCTTGTAAAACACCCTGTACATGTAGTTTTGAAGAAGTGTATTTTTTCTCAGAATCTTCCGATCAATACTCTTTCAAACAAACCTATTGGCAATAATAGCACACTTCGCAACCATTATTTTACAAAATTTCATAATTTTGTTAGTTATCCAACCAATACAAATCTTTGCGAGCATATGAATGTCGTAATTCTAGAACTCGAAGCTGAATTTCAGTAAGATCAAATGAGCTGTTTCGGAAGTATTCAGTAAAAACGCTTAAAATTAAGGGCCATAAGATCGGAACCACTCGGAGAATTTCGCCCATTAACGAACGTGATCGAGATATTCATTCAGCCAAAGCCATCTTGTAATTTTCAACTCTTTAAGTAATTTATTTCGAAACTTATCGTGCTAACGGCCGGACGGACAGAATTGGATTGGACCCCGGATTATTCATCAGTGAGTTCTCAGCGCCTCAGTTTAGTTTTTAAAAGTAGTTAATTAACAAACTAAGTTGAATTGAATTCAGATGCGATTTCATATGCTAAGGCTGGCCTTATACGTCTCTGAATTCATATTCTTAAATTCATAATCTGAATTCTGGAAGCTTGCAAAATCTAGAAATCAATAATCTCAAAAATTCAGAATGTGTGAGGAGAATAGTAAATTATTATGCAATTCGGTGTTTTCTGAATTAATAATATGAATTAAGAGTATGAATTCAGAGAGACATTCCGGCTGTATAAGGCCGGCCTAACGATTTGCAATCGTAGTAGGTACTAGGAGAATGCACAAGACATCTAAAATATTTTAGTATCAATGGTGGTATCGTTTTTGTAATAAAAGAGCGTTCAATTGATGAAGACGTTCTTTAAAATTTCCACATGTTTTTTCAAATTTAAAAAAATTATATCACGAGCATTATTGACCTAAATGGCGTTACAGGTGCATTACTGAATAGAGAATTTTTTCATGCATCCATGTCAAAAAAAAATAGGGGCATGCAATTCAAAGAAAATATGTCGATGACGTGACTGATTGGTGTTGGCAATTGATAAAAATAAAATTACAGGGAAATGTTCCTTAAAATATAAATCACTCTGTCCTATCAAAACATTTTTTGCTATCCCTGAAAGGGGAGATTATTCCTTACTTTTGACACCCATGGAATCCGACACATTCGACTCATATTGGTAACCGAACATTAATATATTTGAGTTCTGATGATTTTTAAAAGATTTCTGTCCTTAGTTCATTTTTCGTCAATTTTTTCTAAGTTAACGAAATTCGATTATAATTTTACGTTATTTTTACTTGAAAAGGCAAAACTATGCTGTAGTAGACGTTGAAAAAGAATTAATATGATTTGAAAGGCGGTATATGAAGAAAAGAAAATCAATTTCTAATATCAATTTGCCGGCAAATTTCGAATTCCACAATTAATATACGCCAAAATTATTTCAAAAACTTGTCAAATTCCTTCTTCATTCTATAAAAAAGTTTTCGTTAGAATGCATTCACTAGTTTCGTTTCAGCAGACATTTGTTTTATAAGAGACCTTCTGAATGTCTGGCATGAAAAATAGCGAATGTGTAATCAAAAGGGATCAAGATCGCAAGTGTGATCATAGAATGCAATTTCATACTAATTCTTTTTGGCGCTCTAGTTCCTCGGAACTGAGTGCTTATCAATTTGCCCAAATGTCTGTAATTTTCGAATTTTTCGATGAAAATGGTCTTAAACGATTTGGTTCGACTCACTGATCAAGAATCCGTGGTCGAAATTCATTCCGTCCGGCCGGCCGGCCGTAGGCACGATAACTCTCGAACGGAATGAGCTAGAGAGTTGAAATTTTCAGAGTAGGTTTGACAGATCCATATCTCAGCTAAGTTCGTTATCGGGCAAAATCGGACAGATGGTTTCGGAGTAACAAAAAAAATTTTTTTTTTTTTACATAACAAATTCCAAATTAAATTTTTTTCAAGAAGCAGTTTTACAATAAGAATCCAACGATATCATGTTTAACTCTAACAAGCTAATACTTCTAATACTTTTGGAGATATGATTTTTCAAAATTTCAATAATAAATCGTATTTCACAGAATGATATAATTATTCTATGTATGAATTGTCATAATGTCAACTTATTTTCCTGAGACATGACTTTATCTAATCAATCGAAGAATTATGAGAATACAGTGTATTCCGAAATGTGAGCGAAGTGAGAAAAATCTCAGTTGTTTGCTCCGAAATTAGTTTTTCTCAGAAAAGTCTTACATTTCGGAACGGAACATGAAGTATTTTAGCGATGCAACGGGGACCTCACCCAAAAATGTTTGAAAATATTGAAAGCATAATTCTGTAGTTCGAGAGAGGAGAAAATTTGGTGAACGTAGATCAGGAAATTTTTGATCGATTACAAGGTAATTTTTCATTATTCCTCTTCTTTCATACATGTTTTATGGAATATCTACTATTTGTAGGTACCTGTTTTGGGCAATTGTCATACGAAACTTGTTGGCGCTCTAGTTCCTCGGAACTGAGTGCTTATCAATTTGCCCAAATGTCTGTAATTTTCGAATTTTTCGATGAAAATGGTCTTAAACGATTTAGTTCTACTCACTGATCAAGAATCCGAGGTCGAAATCGATTCAGTCCGGCCAGCCGTAGGCACGATAACTCTCGAACAAAAGGAGTTAGTGGATTGAAATTTGAAAGGTGGGTTTGGAGCGTAAATATCTCGGACGAGATCGTTAATGGGCGAAATCCATCAAGCGGTTTCGGAGTTATGGCCGATTTTAGTAAAAATATTTTTTATGAATATTTCCGAAACCGATCACTCGATCTATCTGAAATTTAGCATCAAATTGTAGAATCATGACCTTTATACGCATGTGAAGTTTTGTATTGACCAGATTACCGCAAAGTGTCAAAAAAAAATGTTGAAAATTTAAAAAAAGTTTTTCTACAATAACTCTCGAACGGAATGAGCTAGGTAGTTGAAATTTTCAGAGTAGGTGAGGGAGATGAATATCTCGGTTAAGTTCGTTTTTGGGCAAAATTGGCTAGATTTAATTCGATTTCTTCCATGGTGCAGTTCTCATTCTCAGATTGCTCATTTGATCTTGATAAATAAACTATTATTTGAATTGAATTTCCTTTATGATGCAGTTCTATCATAAGAATACATTAATATAATTCCCAACTCTAAGAAACCAATACTTTTGGAGATATAATTTGTCTGTTTGAACTAGAGCGCCAGAAATCTCCTGTCCACAGGGCTTGAACCCATTTTTTAACATCCAATACAGCATAGTTTTTCTTTTTTCGTACATATCATATAGTCATTGAAAACTGGTAACCTGCTAAGTCCATTTATAATTCAAAATGCGATTATTATGTGGTTAGAAAGAGAAAAATGGGTTCAAGCCCTGTGTACAGGAGCTTTCTGGCGCTCTAGTTCAAACAGACAAATTATATCTCCGAAAGTATTGGTTTCTTAGAGTTGGGAATTATATCAATGTATTCTTATGATAGAACTGCATCATAAAGGAAATTCAATTCAAATAATAGTTTATTTATCAAGATTAAATGAGCAATCTGAGAATGAGAACTGGCTGGTATTAGGCGACAAATTTGAGGTAAGCGGAGTTAGCAGGAATTATTGACACAAAATTCCGCGTAATTTGAAATTCTGAAGTAAATGGATATTTTTCCTAAAGGTAGTGTATTTTTTGTCGCTCTAGTTCCTCGGAACTGAGTGCTTATCAATTTGCCCAAATGTCTGTAATTTTCGAATTTTTCGATGAAAATGGACTTAAACGATTTGGTTCGACTCACTGATCAAGAATCCATGGTCGAAATTCATTCTGTCCGGTCGGTCCGGCCGTCCGGCCGGCCGTAGGCACGATAACTCTCGAACGGAATGAGCTAGAGAGTTGAAATTTTCAGAGTAGGTTTGGCAGATAAATATCTCGGCTAAGTTCGTTATTGGGCAAAATCGGACAGATGGTTTCGGAGTAACAAAAAAATTTTTTTTTGTACATAACAAATTCCTGATTAAATTTTTTTCAATAAGCAGTTTTACCATAAGAATCCAATGATATCATTTTTAACTCTAAGAAGCTAATACTTTCGGAGATATGATTTTTCAATAATGAATCGTATTTCAACGTTTTCACAGAATTATATAATTATTCGATGTATGAATTGTCATGATGTCAACATATTTTCCTGAGACATGACATTGTCTAATTCCTTGCTAATATGAAAATAGTTGGTTCGAGAAACGTCAAAATCGACTTAGAGGGACAAGGGTAAAAAACTGTCAAATAAACCCCCATGTGGCGATTTTATGTCGAAAAGTGAAAATTAAGAATATATATCCCAGGTAAGTACCGACGTTTTATTCTAATACCGGAGATTGACAAGATCGTACGAGGAGCCCGATAGCCGGTTCGTCTAGTCAGTCGGGTTTTCGGTTTCGGAACGAGAGAAGGCGGGCTCAAATCCCGTAAAGGGAATTACACTTTTTGGCGCTCTAGTTCCTCGGAACTGAGTGCTTATCAATTTGCCCAAATGTCTGTAATTTTTATTTAAGATGCAGTTGCACCATTAAAATCCATCGATATCATTTTCAACTCCAACAAACTAATACTTTCGGAAATATGATTTTTCTAAATTTTAATAATGAATCGTACGTACTTCTATGTTTTCAAAGAATGCTATAATTATTCTATCTAAGCTTTATTATATGATCTGTGTTCAAACTCGTCCATTTCATCCTGTTTTATAAGAAAGAGTCAAATTCATTTCAGTTATTTTAATTTGATTTCTTCCATGGTGCAGTTCTCATTCTCAGATTGCTCATTTAATCTTGATAAATAAACTATTATTTGAATTTACTTTTCTTTATGATGCAGTTCTTTCATAAGAATACATTGATTTAATTCCCAACGCTGAGAAACCAATACTTTCGGAGATATAATTTGTCTGTTTGAACTAGAGCGCCAGAAAGCTCCTGTCCACAGGGCTTGAACCCATTTTCATCCGAGTACTAGATTTCAATTCGATCGGAACTGTATTTGTGGAAATTTTTGCAAAATAAAATGCGGCTTGATGGGTTGTGCGCAATCTGACGGATAGTTTCGGAAATATAAAATATTTCAAGAAAAGGGTTAATTAATAATCATAAAAAAATACCGTGAATCTACATAATTAAATGGTTAAATCTACATTATTAAATGGTTTATAAAAGAATACTGTGAGAGGTATATACATTATTAAATGGTTCGTTAAATCTACATTATTATATGGTTTCACTCTGAAAATTATCTATAAAATAAAAAAATTATTATTTTGTGAATTGTTTCAGAAGTAATCTATCAAACAATGTTGCCTAACAAACAATAACGAAACATCATTATTATTATTATTATTCTTTGTTGATAGCTATTCTGAAATTTGAGAATAGCTAACAACAAAACAATAATAATCGTGAAGATTTTCGTTAAGTGTCTGACATAGACTCCAAAACGTTTCGAAATTCACAACCTACCTGGGGGAGGCAGAAGTGACTGTGTTAACGTGTAGGGATTGCCTACAATGTGGGGGTTATCACCTCTGCTGTGGAGCCTGGTCATGAATGGGCTTCTGAAAAGGAGTTCGGCGAGCGGTTTCAATGCCCAGGCATAGTTGTTTTATCGTTGATGTTGTTTCGTTATTGTTTGTTAGGCAACATTGTTCTATTGGTTGCTTCTGACAAATATCTTGTGTTTCTTAAGCAGAAGCAATTCATAAAATAATAAATTTTTCATTTTATAGATATTTCTGAGAGTTTGGGAAAGAAACCATTCAATAAAAACAGTTTTTATGATTTTTCAAATAATTTTTTTTCTAGTACATAATATGGTGCTCACGAAATTTTACTAAAATTTGCGCATCTGCAGTCTACAATTATTTACCAAGTTTCAATTCAATCTGAGCTGTATTTTGTGAGTTATTGCTGAGAAGTTGGTTTCAATGAAAAGCTCCTTGAATTGGGTGCTTTGAAACATTTTTTTAAAAGCGAAAACCTGCTAATTCCTATTTTCCAATGTGAAAATGCTAATAAGACTCATTTTGTACATTTATTTACAGTTAAATAGAACTAAAAAATGATTTCTTGTCATTTCAAGAAAAATTTTCGGTAGAAACTGGTTATTACAATTTCTGCGCAGTTAAAATGCTCTACTGTAAAATTGCGTTAAATGGAGTATGCAGGTTAACGCTTTTCACTGATGATATCCTTTTCTGATAAAAATAACCCAAAATTATAATAACATTTGGTAGACAAAACGGACGAAAAATTAACAAAGGTGAGAAATCCTAAAAAAATCAGCAGAACTCAGATATCTCGGAAACTAAAGATTTTCGGTTATCAATTCAATAGGTCTTATATGGCAGCAAATGACAGCAAATGTGTCATAATAACGCCTCCTCTACGGTGTACGTATAATTAAGAATTTCAAAATTTTATAACCAAAGCAATTTTTTCAATTCTGACACCTAATTTTGGTCTTGCGCCGCCACTGTAATCATTATTTACAACATACTATGTTAAGATGAATCGAGCTGTCCACCCATCATCATCTCGTCTCTCATCCCATCAACCCATCTCTCGTCTGAGCTGATCTTTCGCAATATGAAGATTTACAATTGCTTTTCCGCCATCCTCCACAAGATTCGTTATCATTGTTCCATCAGAAATGAGTCAAAAAAACCTAAACGCGGTCTATTTCACGGTAGCGTGGCTTGACCCAAATATCTAGTTCATTTCATGCTCCACTGGTGATTCCTGCGACCTTCGTTCCTAAAAATAAACCTCCATTATGATGGTAACAGACGGTCTGGTAATGATATACCGCAGCTTATTTTTATGGAAGAAGGAAACTCAACAGTAGATCTGCAAAATTTAAAAAATTCTTAAATTGTACTGACTTCAAGCCTGGAGGTTTTGCTCGTATGTTTCATTGTCTATTCACGCCTCATATTAAGTCAAGCTATAATTGGATCGGATTTCTATATTTTGAGTTATTGCGAAATAACAAGAAAATTTAAGAAGGGTATAAATCCGAAACCGTTTGGCTGATTATGCCCAGCAACGAACTCCCATTCGTATGCGCAACCTACCTTGAAAATTGTAAGCAGCAAGACCAAAACTTAATGTGGGCAAGGTATATTTCGTGAGGTCCTATGATAGTGCACGAAGAAGGGAATATAAAATAAAAAATCAATCAAAATTTTACAGTTTTTTATTCACTAAGAAATAAACCTAAATTTTTACTCATGCATTTTCGGAACATTAAACAAAAATGGAAAAATAATAATGAAAAAATTTAAGAAACAGAAATTTTCTACCTTTGGTTTCACTGAACTGAATAAAATTTAGGCCAAGCCGTTTGAAAAATTGAAGTTTTGGTTCGTTGAGATTAATCGATATTTATTATTATTATTTATGGAAATATAAGGAAATGAAATTCATGAATATCATCAGTCTGGAAACATTCTGTCATTTCATCTATTGAGAATATTCTGGGAAAATAGTAATATTAAAGTTCGAAACACTTTGAGAATGAAGTCAAAATATTTCGCGAAATTTTACATTTTTCGTGACATGTCGGCAACGCTGCATAATTTTGAAAAAATGTTGCTTCCCTTAAATAGAAAACCTCAATTTGTTCCCAAGTACTGCATAATCTTCATACGTTCCCATAAGAAAAACCTGACTTGGTTGTCGTACCGCTTCATAGGGGCACGCTGTATAATTGAAACTATTTTAGACTGACCAGTGCAAGTGTAATAACTCTTGCGAACAAATTCAGTCGTAACTAATGTAACTATCATCAGTAAGGAGATATTCTACTTTTTCGCGGTAGTGGGACACCCGTATGTGCTATATTTAAAAAAATAAACATTCGAACAAATAGAAATCATAGACAGTAATAATTTATTTACTTTAAAATTCTACGCCTCCTGATTTCGTAAGGCCTAATCTAGAAATTATGCGAATTGCTTTCTTCAGAATTATTTTACTTATATTTGTATTATTTATTCATTTATTTATTCAGTGAACATTGGAATACAAATATGCCCAACAAAAGAATCCACAAATTGAAAATCATTTCCAAACAGTTAAGAATTTCCTATCAAACCAAAAAAATCAAAACACAAACAATGCCTAAGAAGCTACCTTAAAAATATGAATGTATATAAAAAAATTCACCCGAAATATCGCCAAATTATCGTTTCAAAGATCTAATGAGAAGATTCCAATCGGGTTCTTATTGTTCTTTTTGGCGCTCTTGTTCCTCGGAACAGAGTGCTTATGAATTTGCCCAAATATCTGTGATTTTTCGATGAAAATGGTCTTAAACGAGTTGGTTCGACTTACTGATCAAGAATCCGTGGTCGAAATTCATTCTGTCCGGCCGGCCGTAGACACGATAACTCTCGAACGGAATGAGCTAGACAGTTGAAATTTTCAGAGTAGGTTTGGGTGATAAATATCTCGGCTGACTTCGTTATTGGGCAAAATCGGACAGATGGTTTCGGATGAACAAAAAAAAAATTTTTTTCTACATAACAATTTCCAAATTAATTGTTTTTCAATATGCAGTTTTACCATAAAAATCCATTGATATCATTTTTAACTCTAACAAGCTAATACTTTCAGAGATATGATTTTTCAAAATTTCAATAATAAATCGTATTTCTATGTTTTCACAGAATGATATAATTATTCTACCTATGAATTGTTATAATGTCAACTTGTTATCCTGAGACATGACATTGTCTAATTCATTTCAGCAATCGTAGAATTATGAGAATTATAATAAAATATCATACTTTTTGTTGGTTGATATTTTCATGCCGATGGTCAATCCATATGATGATAGGAATGGTAATGGTGAGTTAATGATATTGAGTTCAGAATATCTCCAGTAAAAACAAAACTGGAATATATGTGTATTGGAGTGGATTTGAGGAAAGAATATATATTATCGTTCATCATAGAATTGAGGGATGAATATCTATTGGTTTTGGATTGATAATTTTTGGCACTTTTTTGAATTTAAATTCTTCTATGATGTTTGAATTCAATTTCTGCTAAGATGAAGTTCTTTCATAAGAATCCATTGATATAATTCCCAACTCTTACCAACACCTTCGAAGATATGATTCGTCAAAGTCTGAACAAGAGCGCCAAAGAATCAGTCCACAGGGCTTGAACCAATTTTTGCGCGCGTGTTCCGCAAGGAACAGCGTGCTATCATTTCGTCACAATGTCCGTATTTTTCGAATTTTTTTGCAAAAATGGTCTCAAACGATTGGGTTCGACTCCCTGATGAAGAATTCGAGGTCAAATTCAATTCGGTCCGTCCGGCTCGGCAGGCCGGCCGTTAGCACGATAACTCTCGAACGGAGCAAGTTAGAGCGTTGAAATTTGCAGGGCATGTTTGGAGCGTAAATATCTCGGACAAGTTCGTTAATGGGCAAAATCCATCGAGTCGTTTACCGAGGTGTTGTTAGCTCCCGGCCGGCCAACTCCAAACGCTGCTATTCCACCACGGTCAATACCGTTCCCTACCGTTCTCTCACGCTTCTGATATTTTATTCTGATGTTCCGAATAGGTGAATAAGCTTTGTAATCAGTTGAATGTATATACCTAAGGACTAATAAATTAAACAAATTTTTCGTTCAATTCTGTAAGCACTACAGGTTCGAAATATGAAATTATTCTCGTAGTGCTCAGTTAGAAGTTTGTAATTTTAGTTTTCTGGATATCTGAATGGCCGGCCAAGAAAGGTTATTAGCAGAAAACATGTGTCGATGAAATACCTAATCAAATTGATTTTTTCGTTCTATTTTGATATCCTTAAGTACCCAGCCCCAAGGATCGAAATATAGGTTTATCACATAGTGCTCAGATAGAAGTTGTTAATTTTTTTTTCTGAAGATTCAAGTAGCCGGCCAAGAAAAATAATTAGCAGGATACATGTGTCGATCAAATACATAATCAAATTGATTTTTTCGTTCGATTCAGATATCCTTGAGTACCCAGCTCCAAAGTTCGAAATATGAGGTTTATCTCATAGTGCTCAGATAGAAGTTGTTAATTTTTTTTTTCTGAAGATTCAAGTAGCCGGCCAAGAAAAATAATTAGCAGGATACATGTGTAGATCAAATACCTAATCAAATTGATTTTTTGTTTCGATTCAGATATCCTTAAGTACCCAGCTCCAAGGATCGAAATATGAGGTTTATCTCATAGTGCTCAGATAGAAGTTGGTAATTTTTTTTTCTGAAGATTCAAATAGCCGGCCAAGAAAAATAATTAGCAAGATCCATGTGTCGATCAAATACCTGATCGAATTGATTTTTTGGTTCGATTCAGATATCCTTAAGTACCCAGCTCCAAGGATCGAAATATGAGCTTTATCTCATACTGCTCAGATAGAAGTGGAAATTTTTTTATTCTGAAGATTCAAGTTGCCGGCCAAGAAAAATAATTATCAGGATACATGTATCGATCAGATAACTAATCAAATTGATTTTTCTTTCCATTCTGATATCCTTAAGTACCCAGCTCCAAGGATCGAAATATGAGATTTATCTCATACTGCTCAGATAGAAGTTGGAATTTTTTTTCTGAGGATTCAAGTAGCCGGCCAAGAAAAATAATTATCAGGATACATGTATCGATTAGATACCTAATCAAATTGATTTTTTCGTTCCATTCTGATATCCTTAAGTACCCAGCTCCAAGGATCGAAATATGAGGTTTATCTCATAGTGCTCAGATAGAAGTTGGTAATTTTTTTTTCTGAAGATTCAAGTAGCCGGCCAAGAAAAATAATTAGCAGGATACATGTGTAGCTCAAATACCTAATCAAATTGATTTTTTCTTTCGATTCAGATATCCTTAAGTACCCAGCTCACAGGATCGAAATATGAGATTTCTCTCATGTTGAATTTTTTTTTCTGAAGATTCAAGTTGCCGGCCAAGAAAAATAATCAATAATCCTTAAGTACCCAGCTCCAAGGATCGAAAAATGAGATTTATGTCATAGTGCTCAGATAGAAGTTGGTATATAACAGCATTATTCGATCCTCGCCACAAGCACGATGACTTAAGATTCTCAGAATCAAACCAAAATGTTGGTTTAATAAGATATTGAACCGACACATGTATTTCTCTAACTACTTTGCTTGGGTGACTATTCGAATCTTAAGAAATAAAAAATTACAAACTTCCATTTGTGAGCTAGATGAAAAACATCCTGTTTGAATACTTGGACCAGCATACTTAAGGAAATCAGAATCAAACAAGAAAATCAATTTTACTAAGTATTTGATCGATACATGTATCCAGCAAATTATTTTCCTTGGCCGGCTACTTGAATCTTCAGAAAAAAAAAATTACCAACTTCTATCTGAGCACTATGTGATAAACCTCATATTTCGATCCTTGGAGCTGGGTACTTAAGGATATCAAAATAGAGAAAAAATCAATTTGATTAGGTGTTTGATCGACACATGTTTCCTGCTAATAACCTTTCTTGGCTGGCCATTCAGATATCCAGAAAACTAAAATTACAAACTTCTAACTGAGCGCTACGAGAATAATTTCATATTTCGAACCTGTAGTGCTTACAGAATTGAACGAAAAAATTTGAGTAAATTATTAGTGCTTAGGTATATGCATTTAGCCGATAACAAAGCTTACTCGCCTATTCTGAACATCGGAATAAAATATCAAAAGCGCCAGAGAACAAAGGGGAACGGTAGGACCGTGGTGGAATAGCAGCGCTTGGAGTTGGCCGGCCGGGAGCTAACAACACCTCGGTGAGTCGTTTCGGAGTTACGGCCATTTTTAGTTAAATCGTTTTTCGAGAATATTTCCGAAACCGATCGCCCGATCTATCTGAAATTCAGCATCATATTGTATAATCATGACGTTTATATGCCTGCGAAGTCTTATATTGATCGGATGGCTGTAAACTAGAAAAAAAAAAGTTAAATATTTGAAAATGAAATTTTGTTTTCACTATAACTCGAAAAAAACTGATCCGATTGAGTTGAAACTCGGTAGTTATATGCGAAGTACCAAGGAAAATACTTATGCAATCTAGGAGCACAAGCTCCTAGAAGATTTGGAAGGGTCAGTATAATCCTAATCATGTTTATAGCACGCGCGCAAAAGCAGATTGACTTAACAATGAAAGAAACAGTGTAAAAAGTCAATCTGCTTTGGCGCGCGTGCTATAAACATGATTAGGATTATACTGACCCTCCCAAATCTTCTCGGAGCTTGTGCGACTAAGGAGAGTCAGTTGTGTTCTTTTCCAACTTTGTTACTATATCCTGATGGCAGCTTAGATACAGCACTGTTGATTTTTGAACCGACAGTGAATGGTGTCCACTATCCTTTAGGTAGATCTTCGGCTCGCTCTATCCACTGAGCTTGAAGTACTCATCATTCAATTCAAATTAGCCACCGTGAACACGCGCGCCAAAGAGTACTGACTTCACGTCAGTGCTTTTTTTTATACTATATAATGAATCATGAAATATAACAATATTGGAATAAAGAGCATTGCATTTTGTTATCATTCTACAAACTGGGGAATTTTGTGCTGAATTGGTATTTCTAAAAGACGCATAAAACGTGTCAAAAGAGCGTAGACTGATATTTGGAACCCTGAAATGAAGAAAGTGGAGACATTGAGAAGCAGAAAACTCGCTCCTTACAATTTTACAGATAAATAGTACGTCTGTCAGACGTCGGCGATGGAATAAACTCATCATGCCGAATTTACGTCTTGCTGCCATGTATTCGTGATTCGTAATAGGAAAATTATTTCTAAATGCTTTATGTCTTAAAAACCTATTCTGAACACTCTACAAGCGCTGCTCATAATAGTTATATCGTGGGTTCCAACCTACTATGAACGAAAGAATAATATAGATTTCGATAAACGAATTCCAGCATCTTATTGGAGTTATTTATTATTTTTTCAATATGTTGGTCGAACAGGAGTTTTGAGTCCAGAGTCATGCCCAAATCCAAGACACTGCCGACGGATCTGATAAATTCCTCACCCACTGAATAATCGAACTCAATAACATGGGCATATCTTGCAGAGGATTCCTTACAGCACTTTTCCAAGTTGAGAAATAGGGAGTTATTTCTGCATTATTCTTGAAGCCTTTCAAAATCTTGTTCCAGTTCTAAGCAATCTCTATATGTTTCCACTGCCTTGAAACTCTTTAAATCACATGCGTTCAAGGGGAATTTTGAATTATTAACTCCCAAAAAATTATTCCACATTTGTCGCATAAAATTTCGATCCATTGCTGGAAACTGTACTGTGTACAATTCAACAGATTCATGTGATCTATTTTTATCCAAGAGAAATATCCTTTGATTTATTTTCATTCTATATCGGTTTGTTTTGGTCTAACCATATTTCTGATTTCAGAAAATGTTACTAGCTCTTCACCCAGTTGATCAAATAGCACGTATAATCCACATAATTGACAACCATGAATTCCTGAATCTTCTGCAATACCATTCATAGATTATTGAGATTATATTCATTTATTGTGATCTACTTCATCCCTAGCCACTTCGCGTCCCCCCTGGTAGATAGCGCAATCATCTCCGCCGCACTACAGTGACTCTATAGAAGACAGTGGTGAAAATAGTAGTCCTATTTGCGAATTTAGCCTAGTCATGGCGGCTGAAACCACGTGACGCCAACAGCTACTAAAAATAGGAACACTATTGTCGCCTCTGTCTTGTGTAGAGTTACTGTGACTCTAGACAAAACCATGGCGACAATAGTGATCCTATTTTTAATTGGCCGTTGGAGTCACATGGTTTAAGCCACCATGACTAGGCTAAATTCGAAAATAGAAACACTACTGTCGCCTTTGTATTGTATAGAGTCACTGTACGCCGCACCCTGAAAATAGACCGCGTCGGTCATAAGAGGCGTCGTATCTTTCCGTGCTCCTATTGCAGTGGATCTACGGAATTTACGGAAAGAACTGAGCCTGTCATCACACACTTCCGCAGCAGGCCCCTATCAACTGTATTTAAGAGTTCAGAGAGATGGGCTGGAACGAAACGTGTAACTTCCTACGCAATGAAAATCAATAGATTATATGTTACCTCTAGATCACGAGTGGAAAACAACCCAGGAGATATATTGAATAATAAACCTCAAATTCCACTTCTATGGTCAATTCCTGTAGCACGTATTAACACTTCAGGTTTGACAGGAGCATTATTTTGTGTAATGCTTGCTCTCTGTTTCCTGTCCACCACACAGCGATTCGTTCGCATTTCCTCTCACATACACCATAAAATTTAGAAGCATTTTAATACGATCTGATAGATAAAATTGTGTCAAAGTTTCATGAATCATACCGTAAATGTTAGAGAATTTTTCTCGTTCATTATATTTCTCTAGATATGGTATATATTTTAAATGTTGGCAGAGATGTTTTTTGAATATTCAATGAGCTATTTGAAATTTCATTTTCTTGATATATTATACGGTATCTTTAATATCCATAAATTTCAGAAGTGCACGGTCTTGCAAATCATTGATTCGACTAGAGGGGTCGTAAAGAGCACGAGATGGTTCGTGAGCATACCACACAAATCCTTGAACGGGTACTCTATTCAAGTTTATACCGCAACACCCTCTTTATGATACTTTTCAGATAGCGCACTTAAACGAAAATCAATATTTTCCTATTGAGATTGAGATTGAACGGGGAAAGCGCAATAGAATAGTAGTAAAGAGTGTGAGTATGTATTACTGGGAGACCTTACTCCCATGTTTTTGCAGCCCGTATAACAATTCGTTATCGATTCGATAGAGGTAGAATATCTGAATGTCCGGTGCGCTAACGTAAAATCGTTATCTGAACCAGCAACAAAACGTTATCAAAAACCTTTACTCCTTTGATACAGATCAAATAACGAAAAACTATCATCCAAACGGTAACGTTTGAATACAGAATTCTTTATCGAACAGATACCTATTTTGGAAGCAAGAATTAATAAGAATTACGGTGGAAAAACATAATTTTAAATCTTTTTCTTATATTTCTGCGTTTCATCGTTCGGATATCTCAATCATCCTCTTATCTTACCCCTATTACCATATATTGAATTATCGTATTGAATTAAATTTTCGTTCCTCATTTGGATTCGAACCTGCATACCTTAGCTCCAATTTTCGATGTGACCACCACTTTACCAATCCATCCATCCACTAACCTTGTTGTAGAAAATCACAAGTGCGTGCATTTTAACGACTGATTGGTGCAATGGATACACATAATAAAATAATACGATATAACTGTCGATCGGAGACTGAATATTCACGATTAAATCTAAAAAATAAAAATTGAAGCTCCGCATAATAAAATTCGTAGAAAAAATGGTACTTATGAAAATTACCGTAATAATGATGAAGGAATGCTGTGGAAGGAATATCAGTGTAAGAACTTCATCAGTTTATTTTACATTTTTTACTCAAACGCTATAATCAAGACTACGTATCAAAATTTATTTTGATTCGTTACCATAGTTATTGAAGGCTTAAACATAAACAATAACATTCCCTCCAGTGATGACAGTATACTAAGCTGTGATACATAAGAGTTCACACATGACCTGTAAGTGATTATAGCTGATTACTGATGATACAATACCTATTGCTAGTGATCTATATTTATATTATCATAAGCTTTATTCGAATGAACTTGCCTGAAAATTTTCGACCCAATGGATAGAAAGACAACCAAATATCTCCTTGTTGTGGAATTAAAAATGAACTTACTGTAATGAATGCCAAAATTACACTACATATATATAGGAAACCTATGAACAGTAGGAAAATCCCGATTTCAACAATGATCTGTTCCTGTGTAGTGTGTATTAAATTAAAAAGTATTAAATATATTAATATCATTGAATTTCAACGCGACAACGCGTTGTATGCGTTTGGCATGTGAGATCTACATTTCATTATTGAAAGGAAAGCAGAGAGTACCGTACAGTAGAAGCAGAGTATATATCTGGTAGAAGTATATTATTTTTCTCTGAAAACTGTATCCATTGTCTATCGATTCATCGTGAATTTTCGATAAAGAATTCAATCACGGGATAGTATAGAACCTACAAAGTTTTTTGATATAGGAATATCTCCGAATATCGTTATATATTCTTTACAGAGGAATTAAAGATAACCGTTAGCGATTTTCTTACTGAATGCGTAGCGAATAGATATCGATTATCGGTACAGATATTGTTTGTAAGATCTTTATCTAGTCTTTGTCGAATTTATATATTAGGGATCGCTATGATGTATACAGATTATCTTTAAAGTTTGGATATAGATTCGATAGAGTTTTGCTTTAACTTTAAGAAAGTTATTCAGTCGTTACGATCGGATAACGAAATATTCGGACGATAACGAATTGTTATACGGGAGTGGCGTACATAGCTTTTGAGGGGGGGGGGGGAAGCCTTGAAATTGAATCCTGCCATTTTCGCCCGCATATTCTTGGGAACAGTGCGCTGTCCTTTTGCCTAAACGCCGGCCTGCCGTCCGTTGACAAAATAACTTTTGAAGGGAAAGAGACTTGCAATTTTCTGGATAGGTTGAGCATCCAATTGCGATGGTTATGTTCGTTAATGGACATAATCGGCCGAACGGTTCTGGAGTTATATCCATCTGAAATGTTGCTGTTATTTCCCAATAATATAAAAAATACTAATCCGGTCGAATTGAAACGTAGTAATTAGCTGTAGAATGTCGATGAGAAAATTTTTGCAGAATTTGATGAGGATTGTATGACTAGAAAAAATAAAAATTATACATCAAATAAAAAATTGCATTTTTCTTAGAAAATGATAAATTTTAAAAATTTTGAATTTTTTCCAGAAATACAGAATTGAAATCTCGGTACTTGGTTGTTAAATTAGTTCAAGCACTGTGGTGAAGTCAGGAGCTTTTACTCGCATATTCTAGTGTCTACTCAACTCTATTGGACACTCTTTAACGAATTTAGCTTCCATACATACCGTTTTCTCAGCTTTATTCTATATGAATACATTTAAATCATTTTAATGACATACTTCAGTAACGAGAGAATTTATGATCACATAATTTTCAATTCTTTCATATGTATTCTTTCGAAATAGAAATACGAAAATACTTACGCCTCAAGTAACTCCAGAGTCCAGGATACAATAATCACTAAACTAGGTGAACATTTTAGTGGGTCGGCATTCTACAAGTAATCACCGAGTTTTAATTGGGTCAGATTTGTATATTTTGTGTTATAGAGGGAATAACAACAACATTTTAGAGTATAACTACAAAACCATTTAGCTGATTATGCCAATTCATGGACTTAAATGTCGCATTTGGATGCGCAACCTACCCGCTATCTAGCTATCTCTTTCCGTTCTCAAGTTATCGTGAGTTAAATAATAATTTTTTTCAAATTTTCCATTACGAATCTCACAATACTCTTTATGTCGATATTCTATAATTAGAACCAAGTTTCAATTCGATCGGGTACGTACAGTTACCGATAAAATAATATTTCATCAGATGGGTATAACTCCCAAACCGTTTGGCCGATTATGCCAACCAACGAACTTAACTCTCCCCTTCGGAGGCACACCCTACGCTGAAAATTTCAAGCCCTATATCCTTTTGTTCAAAAGTCATCGAGGCAACGGTCACCCATCCAACTACTGAACTCACCCAAGGCTGCTCGGATCTCCAACAATACAGATCCGTACAAACTTGAAACTTAGGTAGAGTTAGGTTTTGAAGGCTCCCGCAAAAATTCAGCGATGTCGGACGAATAGTTTCTGATATAAAGAATTTTTTTCAACGATGTTCAATGATTTTTTAAAAATTTTCTAATAATACGATCCTCACGAAATTTTTCAAGAATTTTCGCGCCGGCATTCTTCAACTGATTACCATGTTTGAATTGGATCAGTTTCGTATTTTTCGAGTTATTGAAGAAATAACAACCAGATTTCAGTGTATAACTCCAAAACCGTTCGGCCGATTATGCCTATTAACGAACTCAAATGATGGCCGGCCGGACAGACGGAATCAAATTTGACCTCGAATTCTTCATCAGGGAATCGAACCCAATTGTTTGACAAATTTTTGGCAAAAAATGGCGTGAATGGCCAAAGAACATGCACGCAAAAGCTCCTAACTTCACGTAGTGCCTTATAATTATGTCATTAACATTATGTATTCTCAACTTATTATTTTCACTATTTATTAAATGTTTGCTCAGTTTCATTCCTTCTGTTTCATCAGTGATGATTAGTTGTAGACTGAAAATTTTTGCAGACTTTCGGTAGAATCACTGGAAAAACAAATTCTTGAAAAAAAATCTCCAAACTTCCCGTCAGTGCTTCTCAAGATTTTTTTTCATAATCTCTTATGAGAAGCATGGGCAGCTGAATTCTGCCAAGCCCCCTCTATCAACGCCAGTGTTTTAGTACGGCAGCTGAGATGAAATACTATGTATAAATCTTCAGTTGAATATGGTGAATTCTTCTGGAGTATTTGTTTGTTTTCAATATCTATACAAATCCAAAACGTTATTTTTCATTGGATTTGAGTAGAATCAGAAATAAATATGAATTATTCAACGGTTTTTTTCTGGGTTTTCTCTCCCAAACTCTAAAAAATATCTATAAAATAAAAATTAATTATTTTGTGATTTGCTTCTGCGTAAGAAACACAGGATATTTGTCAGAAGCAATCAATTGAACAATGTTGCCTAACAAACAACAACTATATCAGACCCCTTAAAGGGGTCTGATATAGACTCCGAAACGTTACGCTATAGTTGTTTCTTCGTTGATGTTGTTTCGTTGTTGTTTGTTAGGCAACATTGTTCAATTGATTGCTTCTGACAAATATCTTGTGTTTCTTACGCAGAAGCAGTTTGGGAGAGAAAACCCAGAAAAAAACCGTTGAATAATGAGTATACCTCCCACAGTATCCTTTAATGATTACATAAATATGAATGTCTCTTATTTTTAGATAAGATCACATGTATGAACACAGATCATGAAATTCATAGATACAAATACGGACGTTAATCTTTGGCGCTCTTGTTCCTCGGGACAGAGTGCTTATCAATTTGCCCGAATGTCTGTAATTTTCGAATTTTTGGCTGAAAAAGGTATCAAACGATTTGGTTTGACTCACTGATCAAGAATCCGTGGTTGAAACCGATTCTGTCCGGCTGGCCGGCCATCCCTCCGTTAACACGATAACTCTCGAACGAAAGGAGTTAGAGGATTGAAATTTGCAGGGTAGGTTTGGATTGTAAATATCTCGGACGAGTTTGTTAACGGGCAAAATCCATGAAGCGGTTTCGGAGTTATGGCCGTTTTTAGTAAAAATATTTTCTATGAATATTTCCGAAACTGATCACTTGATCTATCTGAAATTTAGCATCGAATTGTAAAATCATGACCTTTAGATGTATGTGAAGTTTTGTATTGATCGGGTTACCGTAAAGTGTAAAAACAAATTTTGAAAATTTTTAAATTTTGTTTCTACAAAAACTCTCGAATGGAATGAGCTAGGCAGTTGGAATTTTCAAAGTAGGTTAGGGAGATAAACATCTCGGTTAAGTTTTCTATTGGGCAAAATAGGCCAGATGGCTTCGGAGTAACGGAAACAAATTTTTTTTTAACTTACAAATTTCAATATAAGTTTTTTTTTTAATTCAGTTTCACCATAAAAAACCACTGATATCATTTTCAACTCTATCAAGCTAATACTTTCGGGGATATGATTTTTCGAAATTTCAATAATGAATCGTACTTCTATGTTTTCACAGAATGCTATAATTATTATATCTATGATTTATTATATGATCTGTATTCATACTCGTACATGCCATCCTGTTCTATAAGAGAGAGTCAAATTCATTTCAGCTTTTTCAATTTGATTTCTTCCATGGTGCAGTTCTCATTCTCAGATTGCTCATTTAATCTTGATAAATAAACTATTATTTGAATTGAATTACCTTTATGATGCAGTGATATAATTCTCAATTCCGAGAAACCAATACTTTCGGAGAAATGATTTGTCTGTTTGAACAAGAGCGCCAGAAAGCTCCTGTCCACAGGGCTTGAACCAATTTTTTATTACGGCATTTTGTAAAGTCATAGAATTACGATTTAATTATGAAAAAACATATCTCCGAAAGTATTAGTTCAAGTTGAAAATGATACCAATGGATTCTTACATATTCAAAAATTGAATTTGAAAATTGTAATTTAAGAAAAAATGTTTTTGTTACCACAAAGCCACCCAATAACGAACTTAGCCAATATATTTTTCTCCCAAACCTAGTCTAAAAATTGCAATTGTCAGTTTGGAATTGGCAATTGCCGTACTGGTGTGCTGGTGGTGCTACCCGAAATAGTTATTATGATGCTATGAGGGTAGAAGAAGTGATAGATTGTATGCTCGATAATCCGGAAATTAGTACTAGACGTATTGCTGCCCTTCTTAAAGTGTCCCAAAGTTTTACTTGGAAAACCTTAAAAATCGAAGACGTACATCCATTTCATAAACAAAAAGTACATAATTTGCACCCAGAAGATCGCATGCACGCCTTTTGTCAATCATGGCTTCTTCAACACCATGAACAAAGTGAACATTTCTTCAGAGAGACGCTTTGGTCGCATGTTGGAAGAAATGTTGACGCCTGGTTAAAACAAACTTTTAATATGAGATGGATTGGTCGGCATGCATGGTCAGGCGCTATGGCCTGCGAGATCACCTAACTTGAATCCTTTTGATCATTTTGTATGGAGGAAATTGAAAAAACTAGTTTATGCATTGGAAATTAATGTTCAGGAGCAATTAATGAAACTTATTAATGCAGTCGAATCCACTCAAAATAGGCAAAAAATGCAATTAATATAGGATTACTTTATTCTGCATTGCCAAGCCTGCATCGATTCTAATGATGGTATTTTTGAACAATTGATTTCAATATTTTTGCGCGTATGTTCTGGAGAACATCGCGTTATCATTTTGTCCAAATGTCTGTAATTTTCGAATTTTTCGCTGAAAATGGTCTCAAACGATTGGGTTCGACTCCCTGATCAAGAATTCGAGGTCCAATTTGATTCTGAAAGAGATAGCGACTTGAAATTTTCAGGATAGGTGGCGCATCCCAATACTACGGACAAGTTCGTTAATGGGCATAATCGGCCCAATGGTTTCCGAGTAATAATTTTCTCTACAACCAATACTAATCCGATCGAATTGAAAAATGGTGAGTAGTTGTAGAGTATGAACATAAGAACGTTTGTGAAATTTTGTGGGAATCGTATCGCTAGAAAATTTTTGAAAAATTATCAAAATATCTTATTTACGTCACGATAACCTAAGAACGGAAAGAGATAGCGACTTCAAATTTTCAGGTTAGGTTGAGAATCTGAATGCGCCATTTGAGATTGCTTATAGGCATAATCGGCAAAACGGTTTTGGAGTTATACCCATCTGAAATTTGGTTGTTATTTCCTCAATAACTCGAAAATTAGAAAATCGATCCAATTCAATCACTAGAAAATTTTTAAAAAAATTATTGAATAAAATGCTATATATCAGAAACTATTCCTCCGACATCGCTGAAATTTTGCGAGAGCCTTCAGAACCTAACTCTACTACCAAGTTTTAAGTTTGAGCATGATTGGATCTATATTGTTGGAGATCCGAGCAGCCATGTGTGAGTTCAGTTGCTGGATGGGTGACCGTTGCCTCGACAACTCTCGAATGAAAAGAGATAGGGACTTACAATTTTCAGGATAGGTTGCACATATGAATGGGTGAGTTAAGTTCACTGTTGGCCATAATCGGCCCAACGGTTTCGGAGTTATACCCGTCTGGAATATTATTTCCCCGATAACTCAAAAAATATAGACTCCATCGAATTGAAGCTTGTTTACTAGTTGTAGAATATCGACATGAAGACGTGTGTAAAATTTTGTGAGGACCGTACCACTTGAAAATTTATAAAAAATTACGAAAAAATATTATGTGTCTCATGATTGCTTGAGAACGGAAAGAAATAGCGACTTGCAGTTTTCAGGGTAGATTGCGCATCTGAATGCAACATTTGAGTTCGTTAACTAGCATAATATGCTAAATGGTTTTGGAGTTATATCAATCTGGAATTTGGTTGTTATTTCCTCAATAACTCAAAAAATACAAATCCCATCCAATTCAATCATGGTTATTAGTTTAAAATTTACCATGGTCAATTCGATTAATAGTATCCAATACAGGCGAACAGACAATAGAATTCACTATGGTAAATTCGATTAAGAGTGTCCAATACAGGAAAACAGACAATAGAATTCACCATGGTAAATTCGATTAAGAGTGTCCAATACAGGAGAATGGACAAGAGAACATACGCGCAAAAGCTTCTGACTTCACGTCAGTGCTTGAACCAATTTTGTATTATGTATTGAAGTTTTGAAAGTTGGTGACATGCAGAAATTTTGAAGTCTAATATCTCGGAAAAAAGCAATATCCAAAAATTTTATTTTAAAATTTTTATCAAGAATATCGGCCCGTATATGTTCCTAAATTTTTCACCCTGTATCGGCGACAGAATTTTCCTCCTGAATCCCATCAGGCATTGAAAATTAAGAATTTCACTTCCATTCATTTCAATTCGGCATCAGTTTTCGTAATATCGTTGATGTCATGCATTTTGTATGTTGGTCGAGCAAGATAATCGGCTTTATCAACCGGAAAAGTGCTGTCGACCATAAAGTTTACCTAACTGCATTTCCATTTCATGCATTCTCATCAGAATTTGTCATAAAATGCATTCTAGTTCTGATGCTTTCAAATAACTAATATTGTTAAGACAATGAAATGAGGGAATTTTGTGGGGGTTCTCAAAATGATTCATAACACTTTGATTAGGGAATCATTAGTTCGAGAGTTAAAATAAGAAATTGAAATGAAGCATTGAAATGAAAGGGAGGATCATTAATCACGTGCGGTTTTTAACCCCTCCATTTAAACCCTCTATCCCTATAGTTGATATAAGGGAAGTTCTAATTAAATCCCTCCTCCCCTTTCTTACATCATTTGTATTTTTGGTTGAATTTACCATGGTAAATTCGAATTAAGTGTCCAATACAGGAGAATGGACAACATAATTTACCATGGTAAATTCGATTAAGGGTGTCCAATACAGAGGAATGGACAATAGAACATACGCAAAAGCTCCTGACTTCACGTCAGTGCTTGAACCAATTCTTTTTTTCGTAATTTTTTTGAAATTTTCTAGGGGTACGGTTCTTACAAAATTATTTTTTTTGTCATTTTTTTCAAATTTTCTAGGGGTACGGTTCGTAAAAAAATTCAAACGCGTCTTTATTTTGATATTCTACTAATAGTTAATAAGGTTCAATTCGATCGAATCTTAATTTTTTGAGTTATCGAGGAAATAATATTCCAGGTGGGTATAACTCGGAAAACGTTAAACCGTTTATGCCCAAAAACGAATTTAGCACTCCCATTCCGATACGCAACCTACCCTAAAAATTGCAAGTCCCTATCTCCTTTTGTTCGAAAGTTATCGAGGCAACGGTCACCCTCACCCATCTACTGAACTCACACAAGGCGGCTCGAATCTCCAACAATATTTAACCGATCGTGTTAAAACTTAAAACTTGGAGGTAGAGTTGGGTTCTAAAGGCTCTTGCAAAATTTCAGCAATTTCAGACCAATAGTTACTGATATATAGAATTTTTTTTTAATTTTCAATGATTTCTTAAACATTTTCTACAAATACTATCCTCACGAAATATTGCAAGAATTTTCGCGTTGGCATTCTACAACTAATAACCATGTTTCAATTCAATCGGTTTAGTATTTTTTGAGTTTACGAAGAGAAAAAAACAACCAAATTTCAGATGGCTATAACTCTAAAACCGTTTGGCCGATTATGCTTATAAACAAACTTAAATGTAGCGTTCTGATGCACATCCTAACCTGAAAACCTCAAGCCGCTATCTCTTTCTGTTCTCAAGTTATCGTGACAACAAAAATGTTTTTTAATAATTTTTTAATAATTTTCTAGCCATACGATTCGCACAAAATTTCACAAACGTGATTAGGTTCATATTCTACAATCACTCATCAAGTTTCAATTCGATCGGATTTATATTGGTTGAAAACAAAATTATTACTCGGGAACTGTTAGGTCGATTAGGCCCATTAACAAACTTGTCCGTCGTATTGGGATGCGCCACCTACCCTGAAAATTTCAAGTCGCTAGCTCTTTGCGTTCTCAAGTTATCGTGGCAACGGCCGGACGGCAGGCCGGACAGAATCAAATTTGACCTCGAATTCTTCATTGGGGAGTCGAACCGAATCGTTTGAGACCATTTTCGTGAAAAAATTCGAAAGTTACAGATATTTGGGCAAAATGATAATGCGATGTTCCCCATACGCGCAAAAAAAATTAATGAAAGAGAAAAGTCCCCTTATTGCGCGCGTGTTCCGCAAGAAACAGCGTGCTATCATTTCGTCACAATGGCTGTATTTTTCGATTTTTTTGCGAAAATGGTCTTAAACGGTTAGGTTCGACTCCTTGATGAAGAATTCCAGGTCAAATTCAATTCTGTCCGTCTGGTCCAGCCGGCCGGTAGGCCATTAGCACGATAACTCTCGAATGGAACGAGTTAGAGCTTTGAAATTCGCAGGGCACGTTTGAAGCGTAAATATGTTGGACAAGTTTGTTAATGGGCAAAATCCATCAAGCCATTTCGGAGTTATGACCATTTCTAATTAAAAAGTTTTTCAAGATTATTTCCGAAACCGATCACCTGATCTATCTGAAATTTAGCATCAATTTAGAATCATGACCCTTATATGCCTGCGAAGTTTCGTATTGCTCGGATGGCTATAAACTAAAAAAAAAAAATTGAAATAAATTATGAGTGTTTCAAGCTCAGTGGATAGAACAAGCCGGAGATCTACCCAGATGGTAGTGTACACCATTCACTGTTGGGTCAAAAATTTAGAGTGCTTTGTCTAAGATGTCATAAGGATAATAGAGTAACAAAGTTGACAAAGAACACAACTGACTTTCCGTAGTCGCACAAGCTTCTAGGAGCTTCTGAGGTATCTCCTTGGTGAAGACTTGGGAGGGTCAGTATGATCATAATCATATTTATAGCACGCGCGCAAATTGCAGATTGACTTCATAATGAAAGAGAAAGGCTAAAAGAGCATTGACGTGGGGTCAATCTGTTTTGGCGCGTGTGCTATAAATATGATTATGCTTTGTCTAAGCTGGCATAAGGATAAAGTAACAAAGTTGACAAAGAAAACAACTGACCCTCCCAAGTCTTCCTTGAGGAGATACCTCAGAAGCTCCTAGAAGCTTGTGCGACTACGGAAAGTCATTTGTATTCTTTGTCAACTTTGTTACTTTATCCTTATGCCAGCTTAGACAAAGCACTCTTAATTTTTGACCCGACAGTGAATGGTGTCCACTACCATGTGGGTAGATCTCCGGCTCGTTATTTCCACTGAGCTTGAAACACTCATAATTTAATTCAAATTAGCCAACGTGAACACGCGCGCCAAAGAGTACTGCCCTCACGTCAGTGCTTTTTTGCGCGTATGTTCTGGGGAACATCGCGTTATCACTTTGCCCAAATGTCTGTTATTTTCGAATTTTTTGCCGAAAATGGTCTCAAACGATTGGGTTCGACTGCCCGATGAAGAATTCGGGGTCAAATTTGATTCTGTCCAGCCATCCGGCCGTTGCCACGATAACTTGAGAACGGAAAAACCTAGCGACTTGAAATTTCCAGGATAGGTGACGTATCCCAATACGACGGACAAGTTCGTTAATGGGCATAATCGGCCCAATAGTTTCCGATTAATGATTTTGTTTTCTACCAATATTAATCCGATTGAATTTAAACTTGGTGAATAGTTGTAGAATATAAACTTAAGTTCGTTCGTGAAATTTCGTGAGAATCGTATCACTAGAAAATTTGAAAAAAATTATTAAAAAATATTTTCATGTCACGATAACCGTAGAACGGAAAGAGGTAGCGATTTGTTATTTTCTGGTTAGGTTGTGCATCTTAATTTGACATTTGAGCTTGTTTATGAGCATAATCGGCCAAATGGATTCGGAGTTACACTCATCTGAAATTTTAACGTTATTTCCTCAATAACTCAAAAAATACTGAATCGATCCAATTCAAACATGGTTATTAGATGTAAAATGCTAGCACAAAAATTATCGCGAAATTTTGTGAGGATCGTATCACTAGAAAATTTTTTAAAAATCATTGAAAATCGTTGAAAAACATTCAATAGATCAGAAACTATTCATCCGACATGGTTGAAATTTTGCGAGGGCCTTCAAAACCTAACTCTTCTACTAACTTCCAACACTTTGAACACGACCGGATCTATATTGTTGGAGATACGAGCAGCCTTGTGTGAATTCAGTAGCTGGATGAGTGACCGTTGCCTCGATAACTCTTTAACGAAAAGAGATAGGGACTCAGTTTTCAGGGTAGGTTGCGTATCTGAGTGGGAGAGTTAAGTTCACTGTTGGCTATAATCGGCCCAATGGTTTCGGAGTTATACCCATCTAGAATATTATTTCCTCGATAACTCAAAAAATATAGACTCGACCGAATTGAAGCTTGCTAACTACTTGTAGAATATCGACATGAACACGTGTGTAAAATTTTTTGAGGATCGTTCCCCTAGCAAATTTTGAAAAAATTACGAAAAAATATTATGTATCTCACGATACCTTGAGAACGGAAAGAAATAGCGACTTGCAAGTTCCAAGGATACATTGCGTGTCTGAATGCGACATTTGAGTTTATCAATTAGCATAATCGGCCAAATGGTTTTGGAGTTATATCAATCTGAAATTTTGATATTATTTCTTCAATAACCCAAAAAATACGATGCCGATTCAATTCAAACATGGTAATTAGTTCTAGAAAGCCGACGCAAAAATGTTTACAAATTTCGTGAAGATCGTATTACTAGAAAATCAAATGAAAAAATCATTGAAAACAAGTTTATAATATATCAGGAAGCAGTAGTCCGACATCGCATTGCAAAAATTTTGCGAGAACCTTCAAAATCATGAATGCCTTGATGACATATCAAAATATATAAATTTTCGGGTCGATTCATAATTGATAGTGAAGCATGTATCTATGGGAGATGATAGCCCTACATTAGGGTCCTGTAGCGGTCTTCGAACATCTGAAGTTCTGAATAATCACCTGATAGAAGTTCGTTGCTTGTTTGTTGGAATTGGAGATGAAATTTCTAATGAACCTGGTGGTCATCGATTTTCAGGGTAAGTTTCACAACCCAATTGGAGAGTTAAGTCCGTTTTTGGGCTCAAATGGTCCATCGGTTTCAGAGTTATACCCACCAGAAATATTATTTCCTCGATAACTCAAAAAGAAATATAGACTCGATCGAATTGAAGCTTGGTAATTAGTTGTAGAATATCGACATAAAGGCGTGTGTAAAATTTTGTGATAACCGTACCCCTAGAAAATTTTTAATAATTTACGAAAAAAAGAAATTGGTTCCAGCACTGACGTGAGGTCAGGAGCTTTTGCACTCATATTCTATTGTCCATTCTCCTGTATTGGACACTCTTAATCGAATTTACCATGGCGAAATATATTGTCCATTCTCCTGTATTGGACACTTAAGAGTGTACAATACAGGAGGATTAGATTAGGTTGTGCACCTAACCTGAAAATTTCAAGTCGTTATCTCTTTCCGTTCTCAGGTTATCGTGACGTAAATAATATTTCTTTTCAATTTTTTATAAATTTTTTAGTGATACCATTCTCACAAACTTTCACAAACGTTCTCAGGTTTGTTTTCCACAACTACTTTTTTGATCGGATTTGTTTTGCTTGAAAACAAAATCATTACTGGGTAACCATTATGCCGATTATGCCCATTAACGAACTTGTCCATCGTATTGGGATGTGCCATCTACCGTGAAAATTTCAAGTCGCTATCTCTTTCCGTTCTCAAGTTATCGTGGCAATGAAGGACCGGCCGGCCGGCAGAATCAAATTTGACCTCGAATTCTTCATCAGGGAGTCGAACTGAATCGTTTGAGACCATTTTCAGCATATAATTTCGAAAATTACAGACATTCGGACAAAATGATAACACTATGTTCCCCAGAACATACGCGCAAAAACTGATTTCGAGTATCAATTCCTTTCAAAAAGTGTTCTCTATTTCTGGGCGCATGTTCTGGAGAGCAGCGTTTTCCCAAATGTCTGTAATTTTCGAATGATCCACTGATGAAGAATTCGAGGTCAAATTCGAATCTGTCCAGCCGGCGGTCTGGCCGTCCGGCCTATTGGCCGTTGCCACGATAATTTTCGAATAGAAAGAGATAACGAATTGAAATTTTCAGGGTAGGTGGCGTGCCCACATCCGAATACGACAGTCCAATAATGAGCATAATCGGTCCAACAGTTTCCGAGAAAATTTTCACCTCAGATTCTTCATTAATTAGTCGAATCTAATGGTTTGAGACCATTCAAATATTCGAAAAATACAGACATTTGGACGAATTGATTGGTACTCTGTTCACCTGAACAGCGTGCCAATAATGAGAATTTCGCAACATCAAGCAATTTTCGGTGAAAAGTAATATTTTGATGGAAATTTGGTGAAACATCATCAATGAAAAATGGGTTCAAGCCCTGTGGACAGGAGCTTTCTGGCGCTCTAGTTCAAACAGACAAATTATATCTCCGAAAGTATTGGTTTCTCAGAGTTGGGAATTATATCAATGTATTCATATAATAGAACTGCATCCTAAAGGAAATTCAATTCAAATAATAGTTTATTTATCAAGATTAAATGAGCAATCACGAGAATGAGAAAAGCACCATGGAAGAAATCAAATTAAATCTGGCCAATTTTGCCCAATAACGAACTTAACCGAGATATTCATCTCCCTAAACTACTCTGAAAATTTCAACTACATACCTCATTCCATTCGAGAGTTATATCTATGTCTATGGATGAAAAGCAGTCTCACTACTCTCAGATCTCTTACTTCATGTTCAGTTCCGAAATGTAAGAATTTTCTGAGAAAAACTAATTTGGGAGCAAACAACTGAGATTTTTCTCACTTCGCTCACAATTCTTCGACTGATTAGATAATGTCTCAGGAACATCATTTGACATTATGACAATTCATATTCATACATAGAATAATATCATTCTGTGACAACGTTGAAATACGATTTATTATTGAAATTTTGAAAAATCATATCTCCGAAAGTATTAGCTTGTTAGAGTTGAAAATGATACGAATGGGTTCTTATGATAAAACTGCTCATTAAAAAAAATTTGATTTGGAATTTGTTTCTTAAAAAAAAATTTTTTTTTTTGTTACTCCGAAACCATCTGTCCGATTTTGCCCAATAACGAACTTAGCCGAGATATTCATCCCCCAAACTTACTCTGAAAATTTCAACTCTCTAGCTCATTCCGTTCGAGAGTTATCGTGCTTACGGCCGGCCGGCCGGCCGGCCGGACCGGCCGGACAGAATGAATTCCGACCACGGATTCTTGATCAGTGAGTCGAACCAAATCGTTTAAGACCATTTTCATCGAAATATTCCAAAATTACAGACATTTGGGCAAATTGATAAGCACTCAGTTCCGAGGAACTAGAGCGCCAAAAAACCTTCCATAAATTCTCAGAAATTTTCTTGGTATTTAGATCTCAGATCATATCTCAGAATCAAATGAATTGAAGCGACAGCAAACGTCCTGGTACACTGCTGCTACTTCTGCAGCTCAATAATATACACCAGGCTTACAAATAAATCGATAAACACCTAGAATAGCACAAACCACTCGAAAATAGCCACTACAAACCTACATTCCCTCTGACTCATTCCTATTCAATTCTATTTATAGATATAATTCAGTTTTCCCTATCATAATATACTCCCATCGATACCTAGCCATATGTTAATGGCCAGCCGGGAAACGCTACGATTGACGTTGAACTCGTTACACGTCTGTTAATTCTGTTGTCTATTTTAAAACCTTCCGTAAAAATTGGCGTAATATCAGGACCGATGTCTACGATAATAGTTCAATTGTGGCAACGTCGGGAAATTCTGTTATTTCAATTTCGGCCGATGGGAAGAGTGATTCTCCGGTCTTCAATGTCAAAGTGACGGTCACACGTAAGGATTTTTTCGCGAATGAAACGAAGTGAAGATATTTCAGGAACAAAGTAAACAGTCCAACTCATTTAATCAAAAAAATTTTATTTTTCAACTTAACTAATAAATTTCGTCGTTCGATTGGTGACATAATATCAAATGGAAATTCAGGATGACATTGAAGAAATATCACTATCAAATTAAGAATATTTGTGATCATAGCACCCAAAGAGTGGTAAAAGGTATGAATGTTCGGAAATTTACAAAATGTGACTATTATCACTTAATTTAGTGACATGGATTTTATTTCTGATTTTTGCCACAACTGGACTCTAGCAAGGCAACCACTGGTTGTAGAGTTTCGGGATCCATTATATCAATTTAATTATGCTTCATCCAAACATTTCCACCGCAATGCTCTAAAATTATCTCATTTAAAAAAGAGCAATCTACAATGATTCAATACCTTAGTGCTTCAAAAATTGTCATTAAATTCATTTATCAAGATTAAATGAGCAATCTGCAATGATTCAACCTCGTGGAATGGGTTGTTGCAACTTACACTCGGTGCATAGTTTTCACAACTCGAAATGCCTAAGGAAAGTATCATCGAAATGTCTAGAGCAAGGCTGGAGACAATCATAGCAGATTGTCCATTTATTCCAGATATTTGAGTAGGTAGTGGATTACGAACAAATTATTTTAATAGTTCTTTTCATAATTTAAAATTTAATAGTTCATACCACTAACACATTCTTTTGTTTATTATGAACATTAACTCAAGAAAAAATGATTGATACACAAATGTAGATCCATATTTCAGTTTTTTTTTTGCTAGTAACATTACGAAAATACTGTATATGGGAACATGTCTCAGTACTTAAGGAAGTAAAAGGTAATATTAACATCAGTGGTGAACGAACAGTAATTTCTTTAGATGATTCCATTTTGATCTTCTTTCCTATTGCCTCCATAAACTACATCAAAACAGTCTTCACAAATTCAAGTATCGAATTTTTGATTTCCAAGAGAAAATAACAACTATGATTTGACAATCTCTTATAGCTAGAAAAGAAGACATTTATGAATAGTGATCACAGACAGATTCTGTGTTCACATTCTGTGAGTACATAGAACTTACGATGTATTATTGAAACTTTGAAACATCATATCTCCGAAAGTATTAGCTTGTTAGAGTTGAAAATGATAACAATGGATTCTTATGATGAAACTGCATCTTAAAAAAAATTGAATTCAAAAGTTGTAATGTAAAAAAAAATATTTTTTTCGTTACTCCGAAACTACTTGACCGATTTTGCCCACTAAAGAACTTAAACGAGAAATTTATCCCTCAAACCTACTCTGAACATTTCAACTGTCTAGCTCATTCCGTTCGAGAGTTATCGTGTTAACGGCCGGATGGACGGACAGCCGGACAGAATCGATTTTGAACACGGATTCTTGATCAGTGAGTCGAACCTAATCGTTTAAGTCCATTTTCAGCCAAAAATTCGAAAATTTGGGCAAATTGATAAGCACTCTGTTCCGAGGAACAAGAGCGCCAAAAAGACTGACGTGAGGTCAATCTGTTTTGTTGGACTTGTTCAAATTCCCAACGGAGGAAGAGTCAAAAGATAGCTCTAAAGCTAACACAAAGATAATCATTTTTGGCGCTCTTGTACCTCGGAACAAAGTGCTTATCAGTTTGCGCAAATGTCTGTGTAGTTTCCGAATTTTTGGCTGGTCTTAAACGATTTGTTTCGACTCTTCTTCTTCTTCAACCTGTTGACGTCCACTCCTGGACATAGGCCTCTTCCATTCTCCTCCATATCGATTTCTGCTCGACTATCTGCATCCACGTGGCGTCTGATATCATCTCGCCATATTGCTTGCGGTCTTCCAACACCCCTCATTGTTTGTTAGAGGTCTCCATTGTAGAAGGATTTTAGTCCACTTAGTGTTGTATCTTGCTGTGTGGTCTGCACATTGGCACTTAAGATGAGCCACTCGTTCCACCACATCTAGGACCCCTGTTCTCTTTCTGATTTCCTCGTTTCGGATTCTATCTCTAAGGTTGACTCCTTTCACCGTACGCTTCATCGCTCGCTGGCAGACTCGGAGTCTAACCCATACGTAGCAACGGGCAAGATGCATGAGTCATAAACATTTCTCTTGAGGTTTATAGGGAGACGTGGTTCCCGGAGAATGTAGTTGAGCTTGCCAAAGGCTGCCCAGGTCAAACCGATACGTCTGGTGATTTCGGCCGTCTGGTTATCGTTTTCCAGCTTGACTTTGTGTCCCACATAGACATACTCATCGACTCTCTCGGTAGCATAACCATCAATGGTGACCACTATATTGCTCGTACTCATGATTTCAGTTTTTTGAAAATTCATCTTCAGACCCACAGCTTGTGAAGATGCTTCGTGTTCACGTAGCATTATTCCTAGTTCGTCTGGATCACTGCTGATGAGCACGATATCGTCGACAAAGCGTAGGTGATTGAGACGGCTTCCATCGATGTCGACTTCCCTTCTCTCCCAGGAGAGACTGTTAATTACATCCTCCAACGCCTGGGTGAAAAGTTTTGGTGAGATGGTTTCGCCTTGTCGGATGCCCCTCCTGACAGGTATTTTGTCCGTAACCCAGTCCTCTTCTAGCTTGACATGCAAGCTTGTTCATTGGTATATTTATTCAGGTTTGAGTACCTAGAGTCTATACGGGAATTATCCATCGCTCGGAAAACTGCACAGATTTCAATCGAATCAAAGGCCTTCTGGTAGTCCACAAATGCCATATGGATAGTCTAGTACTCTAGTCAACAAGTGCTTTTCAGGTCAAAATTTTTGCGTATTCTCCGAAAATTATGATTAAGGTGTCATTCGATTCGGAATGTCATGCAGATGGTTTTTGAGGAAATGCTAAGGCCACTCGCAAAAATTGCAATAGTTATAAACATTTATGTGAAAAAAGAAGGAGGTTTAGATTTTTGCCAATATCTCAAAAACTGTTTCAGATAATTCAAATTTGAAAAAAGATTCAATTAGAAGAGGGAATTTCCTGACACAAATACCAACTGGTGGAACCGTAGGATTGATATTTATAATTTTCCTAGATGGTTGGAAATACACCCGAAAACGGGTACTCCGGCTTGCGCAAGCCTCGCCCCTTTCGTACCCCTGATGAATAAATATTATTTAAACATATTAAATATAAAAATGAACAATAGAAAAATTCAGGCGCCTGCAGGATAGATCAATGGAAAATAATCCGTTGTCTGAAAATGTTTATCGCTATTTTTCAATTAGGTAGTTATCCATTAGTTAATTGACAATTTTTTGTAGCACGAACATTAACATTGCAAGTACACTAAGTGTTAAACTATTAACCTAAGAATTTTTTCTTCTCGTGGAGCTATTTTTTAAAGGTCTTAGAATAGATTCCTATTGAGAAATTTAAAAAATTATTAATTTTCGTTTTGTTATGAACAATTTACTTAAGTGAAAAATTATAAAGCTTCAATTTATAATAAATATTACTATTGATCCGTTTTCTTATAATCAGAAACTACTCAAAAATGATTTCTAATAATTATTATCTCCCATTGTTTAAAAAATTGTCATAAACCAATGCGTAGTTTATGAGATAATTTAAAATTTTCTTTTGAAACATAACTGATGCTTTATAATTTTTCACTTAAGTAAATTGTTAATAACAAAACGAAAATTAGCAATTTTTAAAATTTTCCAACTAAAATCTTTTCCAAGACCTTTGAAAAATAGCTCTACTAAAGAAAAAAATTCTCAGATAAATAGTTCAACAATTATCGCAATTGCATTGTTAATGTCCGTGCTACAAAAAATTGTTAATTAACTAATGGATAACTAATTGAAAAGTCGCGATAAACATTTTTGGACCTTGGATTATTATTCATTGATCTATCGTGCAGATGCCTGAAATTTTTCAATTTTTTATTTTCATATTTAATAAGTTCAACTAATATTTATTCATGAAAGGTCCGAAGGGGGCGAGACTTACGTAAGCCGAATTACCCTTTTTCGGGAGTATTTTCAACTCTATGGTAAAATTATAAATATTGGTCCTAGTTTCAGGAGTTTATTTTTTTTTTAGGAAATTTCCTCTTCTTCTTGAATCTTTTTTCAAATTCGGATTACCTCAGATAGTGTTTGAGATATTGGCGAAAAACGAAAGCTCTTTCTTTTTTTTTCACTTAATTGTTTATAACTATTGCAATTCTTGTGAGCGGCCTTAGTATTTTCTCAAGAACTATCGACAGGCCATTCCGAATCGAATGACACCTCAATCATATTTTTCGAAGAATACGCAAAAATTTTTACCCAAAGAGCACTTGTTGACTAGACTAGGAGGGGCACATTGATCGCATTCAGCGGACGAAGCGCTCAGCCACTTTACGATACCGCTACCTAGCACAGATCAAATGTGCTCCATAAATAGCCTCCGCTCCACAACGTGTTGAGTTCGTAGGGCATGTGCCACCGAACGTTTTGGTAACGGTTGCGCAACTGTTTCGTCCGCTGAATGTGACCATTGATAGGATTTGATATCAAGTCATATCCCCCTTCCCCTCCTGAAGCCAGCCTGTTCGATGGGTTGATAAAAGTCGAATTTCTGTGTAAGACGATTAGTTATAATTTTGGACAGAAGCTTATAGAAAGTGGAGAGCAGATTGATTGGCCTATAATTGTCAATGTTTGTACAATCTCTCAACAACAGCAACAAGAACAAGATAACTTCTGCGTTCAACCATAGGTCAGGAATTTTGCCTTCTTCGAGACGCCTGTTCAGGAGTATTAAAAGAGCTTGTTCTATAGTGTTTCTCCTCCGACCTTCAGCATTTCGCTCGTTACCTCGTCCTCACCAGATGCCTTGCCATTTTTTAACTGGTCCAGTGCTGCTTCCAGTTCTGGTCTGTCGACCATTCGTAGCTTCTCTGATCCCGCATTTTGAATATTCTTCCTCGCCCCTCCTCGCTCTCCTCCAAGTATAGGTGCAGCTGCATAAAGACTACGATAAAAACTTCCCATAATTTCCGCAATTTTAGCCTCATCTGTGACAACCTCCTTCCGGTCGTTTTTCATTTTGTGTATTGTAACTCTTTCCTTTGATAGTCCGGATCGTAAGATTTTCATATCGTTGTTGTTCTGACTCACTGATCAAGACTCCGTGGTCGAAATGAGGTTTGGGGGATAAATATCTTGGCTAAGTTCGTTATTGGGTAAAATCGGCCTGAAGGTTTCGGAGTAACAAAACAAACATTTTTATTTACATTACAAATTTCGAATTCAATTTGTTTTTAGATGCGATTTCATCATAAGAATCCATTGATATCATTTCAAACTCTAACAAGCTAATACTTTCGGAGCTATGATTTTCAAAATTTCAATAATAGATCGTAAGTACTTCTATGTTTTCACAGAATGCGAATTCTATCTTTCTGTGTTCTATATGTGTTCACTGTTCATACTTATAATCTTATCTACCTATGATAGACATGTAAAATGTATTTCTATTTCTGTATATAAGTTTTACTTTTTCGATATTTTCCCAATAACTCGACAAATACTGATCCCATCGAGTTTAATTCTAGAGCTTGGCTGTAAAATTGTATATCTCGCAAAACATCAGAAATATCTAACGGAATATTCTTAGAAATAATTATTTCGAGATTTTCTAGTTACACGATCCTCACGAAGTCTTTGTGTCGGTATTTTTCAACTAACTGCTGAGTTTTAATTCGATCAGGTCATTATTTGTCGAATAATTGGGAAGGCTAAATCTCAGATGGCTATAACTCCGAATTCACTCAGCGGATTTAGCCCTTAACGAACCTAACCGGCGCATTTGAACTCCAAACCTACCCGGCAAATGTCAAAGTTCGAAAACGTTCTTATTAAAGTCCATAATTTGCTACAATGCATGAATTTCTAACACTAACTCAGAATCTGAGCTAAGAAGTTTCAATTCGAAGGGTTAGGGGTAAAAATAATTCCATTTTTTGCGCGCACGTCCTAGGGTTCAGCGTGCTATCATTTTGTCCAAATATCTGTAATTTTCTAATTTATGGTCGAAATTGGTCTCGAACAATTAGGTTCGACTCACTGATGAAGAAGTTGAGGTCGCTCAAAATTCTGCAAAATTTCGTGAGGATTTTATCACTGGAAATTTAAAAATAAATCATTGAAAATAATTTTGTATTTCAGAAACTATCCCTCCGATATTGCTGAATGTGCAAGTGCCTTCATAACCTAACTTTCCAGCCAAGTTACTAATTTGAACACGATCGGATCTATATTATTGTAGATCTGAGCAACCTTGGATTAGTTCAGTAGCTAGATGAGTGACCGTTGACAAGATAACTTTCGAATGGAAAGATATAGCAACTTTCAGGGTAGGTTGCGCATCTGAATGGGACAGTCAAGTTAGTTGTATCTTTGAAAATTTCATATTTCAAAAACTATTATTCAGAATCCGCAGAAATTCCGTCGAGCCTTCGAGCCAACATTTTACAATCGAGTACCGACTTTCAACTCAATCGACTTAGTATGCTTTTTAATAATTTTTTAATGGTAGCAGAAGATTTTTTACATGAAAAAGATACTCTGGGTTCATATCGATAGAGCTAAATGTTTCCGAGAAAATTGCTCATTTCAAAATCCTTGCAACTTTAATGAACTACGGAACTAATAGTAAAACTGAACTAAGACTTTCTTCATCACGTTTTATCGGGTACATTACGTGTATTGATTTAAAAATTTGCAATGTTCTCGGAAATAGTTAGCTCTATCTATATTAACCAAGAGTATCTGTCTACGCGCATTTTCTAGTAAACACTATGCTTTCATTTTGCCCAAATGTCTGTAACTTTCGAATTTTTTGCCGAAAATGTTTTCAAACGATTAGGTCACTGATAAAGAATTTGTGGTCAAAATCTGTTCTGACGGGCTGAAATTTTCAGGCTAGGTTGCACATCCGAATACGACGGTTCGTTTGGGCATAATGGGTCTAACGATTTGCGGAGTTAAAATTATGTTTTCAAATAATACAGGTCCGATTGAATGGAAACGAGTTTTAGATGGACTATTTGTCCGATATCGCTGGAATTTGCGAGAGTGAAGGCTCTCACTCGGTTATGAAGATAACCTAATTTTACAGCCAAGTTCCAAATATCAACACTATCCGATATACAGGATGTTCCAACGAAAATTTGACCACCCCCAGAACTCAGAAACGAAGAATTCTCGAAGATTTGAAAAAAAGCAGGTCAACTTCTGTTTTGAGGGGGACAAATTTTTATCATGAATTTCTTCCCAAAAAAAAAACACCCCCATGAAGGTGGTATCAACCCCCAACATTTCTTGAACAGGCAAGAAAAATCGAGTGTTGGTTACCTTGACAGCTATTTATGTTCTGTACACAACCCAGTTAAAATTTTCAAAATCGGTTTATTATTCACGAAATAATGTAATAATTGAACTTACCGTCAAAAGGTGATGTTGAACCTTTTTTGTTCCAAAAAAAAAACACCTGGGGATGGCAACAACCCACAACATTTTTTGAAAAGGGAGGAGATGTTGGATGTGGTTCAGTTAAGAAGTTTTTCCTGTTCTCTAATCAACTCTTAGGTTCTTGAGTTTGGGCGGTTCAACTTCTATTCAACATCACCTCTTGACGGTTAGTTCGATTATTACATTATTTCGTAAATAATGAACAGATTTTGAAAATTTTAACTGGGTCGTGTACAGAACATAAATATCTTCCACACTAACCAATACTCGACATCTCTTCCCTATTCAAAAAATATTGGGGGTTGATGCCACCTTCATGGGGGTGGTTTTTCGGAATAAACTCATGATGGAAGTTCGACCCCCTCAAAACAGAAGTTTTTTCAGCCTGTATACATATAGTTGGAAGTATTGAAAAAATATTGGCCGAGCAGCCTTGGGTGAGTTCAGTAGCTGGATGGGTGATTATTGCCACAATAACTGTTGAACGGAAACAGATAGCGACTTGCGACCTTCAGGGTAGGTAGCGCATCCGGATGAGGCAGTTACGTGCCTTAATGGGCATAATCGGCCAAACTGCTTCGGAGTGATACCAATTTGAAATTTTGTTGTTATTTCCTCAATAACTCAAAAAATGCGAATTCCATCTATTTAAAACTGGGTAATTACTCGTAGAATGCCGACGAACTATTTTTATCGATATTTCGTGAATATCGTATCACTAGAAAAACAATAAAAAAATGTTTTCTTAAAAATTTCATATTTCAAAAACTATTCGTTGGAATCCGCTGAAATGATATTTTACAATCAAGTACCGAATTTCAGATCGATCGAATTTGTATGAGGCGTGAACAGACAATGAAACATGCGCGCAAAAACTCCTAACTTCACGTCAGTGCCTTTTGAGTGTTTTTTTATGTAAGAAGTCTTCATCTATCATTCCATAGTGTCACAAAATTAAAATATAGGATTATTTGTACCCTGAACCCCCCAGTTTGGTACGCTTCTTATAAAAGTTTTGAGATTCTGACCTCGGATTCTGCTTCAATGCAGAAATCATCTTTTGCACAATTAAAAGGAGCTCCCTTGAAAAGCATTTTTCTTTTAGTGTCTATTTGAATTTTTGCGCGCATGTTCTAGGGAACGGCCTGCTATCATTTTGGCCAAACACCCGCCGTTACCACGAACGGAAATGGATAGCGTCTCGCAATTTTCAGGGTAGGTTGCGTATATGAATGGGACGGTTAAGTTCGTTAATGGCCATAATCGACGAAATGATTCCGAAGTTATAACGATCTGAAATTTTGTTTTTATTTCTCAATAACTCAAAAGCTACATATCTGATCGAATTGAAACTCAGTAATTACTTGTAGAATGCTGCCACACAAATTATCACTAGAAAAACAAATTAAAATAATTCTTCAGAAATATTCCGCTCAAAAACCATTTCATTTTTCCGATATTTCCAAAAATACAGATCCCATCGGTTGGACTCTATTAGGTACTCGGTTGAAAAAAGACGGCTTGACGGTTCAGGCAGTAATTCGGGTGAGTGTGTGAAGCGTGAATAGACAAAATAATATGCGTGCAAAAATCCTGACTTCACGCAGTGCTTTTTGAGATTTTTTTTCATAAAATACTCGAGAAATCACTCTTTCAATTCATGCCGCATGTTTAGGAAATAGCCTGCATATTGTTCATAAATTGAATGAGGGCGTTTTTTAAATTGTTCACACATACAGGGTGATTCAAATCTCGAGGCAAAAATTGAGAGACGTATATAGACTGATATACTTGATAAAACGGACAAGAAATTAGAGTTATTGGACTTTAAAGTTTCTGTATGCGACCAATTTAATTTCATAAATTAAAGTAATCCCAGAAAAAAATTAGTTAAAGTTACTTTGTATGGGGGCATTTAAAATAACTATTTTAGGCAATGGAAATTAATAATCAAGAACAATTAATGGAACGAATTATTAATGCAAATTTTATATTATGTATGAAAGTTGAAAAGTCTAATATCTCGGAAACAAATCCATATCTCAAAAATGTTATTTCACATTTTTGCGCGTATGTTCTAGGGAACATCGCGTTATCCTTTTGTCCGGCTGGCCATCCGTTGCCACGATAACTTTCGAATGGAGAGAGATAGTGACTTGAAATTTTCAGGGTAGGTGGCGCTTCCCAATACGACGGACAAGTTCGTTAATGGGCATAACCGGCCGAACGGTTTCCGAGTAATAATTTTGTTTTCAACCAATACAAGTCCGATCGAATTGAAACTTGGTGAGTGGGCGAAGGATGCAAAACTAAGGACTCTTGAGAAATTGTGTGACAATGGAATATTATTTCCTCGATAACTCAAAAAACATAGACTCGATGAAATTGAAGCTTGGTAACTAGTTGTAGAATATCGACATGTAGAGGTGTGTAAATTTTTGTGACGACCGTACCACTAGAAAATTTTTTCAAAATTACGAAGAAATATTATGTATCTCATAATTTCTTGAGAACGGAAAAAATAGCGACTTGCAGTTTTCTGGGTAGGTTGCGCACTCGGTTGCGCATCTGAATGCGACATTTGAGTTCACTAATTAGCATAATCAGCCAAAAGGTTTTGGAGTTATATCAATCTGAAATTTGGTTGTTATTTCCTCAATGACTCGAAAATTACAAAACCGATCCAATTCAACCATGGTTATTAGTTGTAGAATGGCAACGCGAAAATTCTTGCAAAATTTCATGAGGATCGTAGCTCTAGAAAATTTAAAAAATCAATGAAAAAAATAATTGGTTCAAGCACTGCCATGACGTCAGAAGCTTCGGCGCGTATGTTCTCTTGTCCATTCTTCTGTATTGGACACTCTGAATCGAATAAACTATGGTGAATTCTATTGTCTGTTCTCCAGTTTTGGACACTCGACTTTACCATGGTAAATTTGATTAAGATTGTCCAATGGAGGACAATGGACAAAAGAACATACGCGCAAAAGCTTCTGACTTCACGTCAGTGGTTGAAACAATTTTTATATTATGTATTAAAGTTAGGGTGACCAGATCATTCCTAGTGCCATGACGGACAGACCTGTGCAGCTAAAAAGGAAAAAAAGTCCTACTTCCGCGTGCCATGAATGACGTACCTGTGCAGCCTAAAAAAAAGTCCTATACCACCGCGTGCCATGACGGACGGATCTGTGCAGCCTAAAAAAAAAAGTCCTACGCGATTCAGGAAACCCCAAATTCCGAAACACCTGCTTCAGGTCCATAGTGATACTACGGCTCGGACTTTGAGGGACACAATGATGGACGCTTGTCAATGACGCACATCGTGTACGAATGACGGAGTTTCCGTCGCAATGACGGACGTCTGGTCACCCTAATTAAAGTTGAAAATTGATGACATGTAGAAACTTTGAAGTCTAATATCTCGGAAACAAATCCATATTCCAAACATTTTATTTCACATTTTTGGCGCTCTTGTTCCCCGGATCAGAGTGCTTTCAAATTACCCAAATGTCTGTAATTTTCGAATTTTTGGCTGAAAATGGTCTTAAACGATTTGGTTCGACTCACTGATCAAGAATACGTGGTCGAAATCAATTCTGTCCGGCCGTCCGGTCCGGCCGGCTGTTAACACGATAACTCTCGAACGGAAAGAGCTAGACAGTTGAAATTTTCAGAATAGGTTTGGGACATAAATATCTCGGCTTAGTTCGTTATTGGGCAAAATCAGTCAGATGGTTTCGAGGTAACAAAAAAAATTTTTTTTTACATTACAAATTTCAAAAAGTTTTTCTCAATATGCAGTTTCACCATAGCTCATTGATGTCATTTTCAACTCTAACAAGCTAATACTTTCGGAGATATGATTTTTCAAAATTTCAATGATAAATCGTACTTCTGTGTTTTCACAGAATGTGATAATTATTCTTTCTATGAATTATTATAATATGATCTGTGTTGATACATGTCAACTTATTTTCCTGAGACATGATATGTCAAATTTTGATATTTAAGGCCCATGATGATCCATATGATGATGGGAATGGTAATGGTAAGTTAATTACTATTAATAGAGTTAATTAATATTAAGTTCAGAATATCTCCAGTAAAAACAAAACTGAAATATTGGCTAAAGTTTCAATTGATATAATATAATCTTCAGATTGGATTTGAGGAAAAAATATATCGTTCATCATAGAATTGAGGAACGAACACCCTGATTTGTCAAAGTTTGAACAAGAGCGCCAAAGCTCTTGTCCACAGGGCTTGAACCAATTTTTCATCAATAATATCAGCCTGCACGTTCCTTGATTTTTCGCGTCGAATTTTGATTCACCCTGTACACTGACTTCGGTTTTTCGTGATCTCCGGTAAAACCTTGGCAGAACGTAAAATAAGTCAATAGCCAAAACTTCAGAAATCATAATGTGCGTCCCTGCCTTGAGCACGATGTCGCTTTCCTTTTCTAGGCGCCGTCGACGCGGTCCGCTGATGACGGAAAAAGCACACACCGGAGTTCGCGAACGTTGTAATGAGAATGAGGTAACAGTGGAAATACTAGAGTAGTAAGGGACGCACGTTGCGTGTTATTACTTCAATACAGACCGACTTATTTGATCAATTACCGCGGCTCTAGGATGCCACAGCGGAATTTCGGCAAATACGTAGTACATGAAATTAACTGAAAAGTGGACAATTCGAATAGGAACTTTCCGCAAACGCGCGAGTTATATGAAACCTTTTTCGTTGGTGCGCTCAAAATCAGTTAAAAGTGCATTTTTATTGGTGAAGACTAAATATTTCTGGGACCTCCACATATAGTCTAAGATGATGAAAACCTACTTCACAACACCCGGCGATCAAGTTGCAAAAAGTTCCTGGGGACACATATTGAAAGAGTTGACGACAGACAGCAGTAAGTACAATTTTACGAAATTTCCATGATTATGTTCGTTAGAATATTTCATAGAAAGACTCTCGAGATAATCACTTGAAATTTTATAGTTAAGCATTGTTAGGAGAGATTAATTCTTGAAAAAAAATTCAGATTCGTTCGACTTCCGGTTTCACTGAAAATGATACCATCTTTCGTTTTTTGGCGCTCTTGTTCCTCGGAACAGAGTGTTTATCAATTTGCCCAAATGTCTGTAATTTTCGAATTTTTGGCTGAAAATGGTATCAAACGATTTGATCGACTCACTGATCAAGAATCCGTGGTCGAAATCGATTCTGTCCGGCCGTCCGTCCGTCCGTCCGTTAACACGATAACTCTCGAACGAAAAGAGTTAGAGCATTGAAATTTGCAGGGTAGGTTTGGAGCGTAAATATCTCGGACTAGTTCATTAACGGGCGAAATCCATCAAGTGGTTTCGGAGCTATGGCCGTTTTTACTAAAAACGTTTTTTATGAATATTTACGGGTGTGAATGCAGCAACGGTTTTCCGCAACGGTTTTTTCGAATTGTCTATTATCGTATCTGAGCGAAAAGAACCGCTACAATTAGGTTTTTTTTTGGAATATCATTCAATTTGAGAGTTAAATGAGTTCCACAGAAGAAAATAATTTTTCACCCCTGAAAAACACCCCGAGCTACCCCCGAAGTTGAAAAAATGCGCAGACCACTTCAAATGTCCGTTGCTGGCGATTTTTTGGTGCGAATCGTTTATTCCAACCTTACTGAACACGTTCCATATAGTGAAATATTTTGTGACACCTTAGCAACCCCTCAATCACACCCCCAAACTTGGAAAATCTCGTAATCGCTAAAAAGACCGTTGCTGGCGACTTTTTGATGCGAATCGATTATTCCAAGCTTGCTGAACACGTTCCATATAGTGAAATAATTTGTGACACCTTAACAACCCCCTAAGTACCCCCCACCCCCAAACTTGGAAAATCTCGTAATCGCTAAAGCGTCCGTTGCTGGCGATTTTTTTATGCGAATCGTTTACTCCAAGCTTGCTGAACACGTTCCATATAGTGAAATAATTTGTGACACCTTAACAACCCCCTAAGTACCCCCCACCCCCAAACTTGGAAACTCTCGTAATCGCTAAAACGTCCGTTGCTGGCGATTTTTTGATGCGAATCGTTTATTCCAAGCTTACTGAAGACGATTCATATAGTGAAATAATTTGTGACACCTTATCAACCCCTCAATCACACCCCTAAAATTGGAAATTCTCTCGTATCGCTAAAACGTCCGTTGCTGGCGATTTTTTGATGCGAATCGTTTATTCCAAGCTTACTGAACACGTTCCATATAGTGAAATATTTTGTGACACCTTATCAACCCCTCAATCACACCCCTAAAATTGGAAATTCTCTCGTATCGCTAAAACGTCCGTTGCTGGCGATTTTTTGATGCGAATCGTTTATTCCAAGCTTACTGAACACGTTCCATATAGTGAAATAATTTGTGACACCTTAACAACCCCTCAATCACACCCCCAAAATTGGAAACTCTCTCGTATCGCTAAAACGTCCGTTGCTGGCGATTTTTTGATGCGAATCGTTTACTCCAAGCTTGCTGAACACGTTCCATATAGTGAAATAATTTGTGACACCTTAACAACCCTTCAATCACACCCCCAAAATTGGAAATTCTCTCGTATCGCTAAAACGTCCGTTGCTGGCGATTTTTTGATGCGAATCGTTCACTCCAAGCTTGCTGAAAACGTTCCATATAGTGAAATAATTTGTGACACCTTAACAACCCCTTAATCAACCCCCCAAAATTGGAAATTCTCTCGTATCGCTAAAACGTCCGTTGCTGGCGATTTTTTGATGCGAATCGTTTATTCCAAGCTTACTGAATACCTTCCATATAGTGAAATAATTTGTGACACCTTAACAACCCCTTAATCAACCCCCCAAAATTGGAAATTCTCTCGTATCGCTAAAACGTCCGTTGCTGGCGATTTTTATATGCGAATCGTTTATTCCAAGCTTACTGAATACCTTCCATATAGTGAAATAATTTGTGACACCTTAACAACCCCTTAATCAACCCCCCAAAATTGGAAATTCTCTCGTATCGCTAAAATTTCCGTTGCTGGCGATTTTTATATGCGAATCGTTTATTCCAAGCTTACTGAACACCCCCCATATAGTGAAATAATTTGCGACACCTTAACAACCCCTCAATCACACCCCCAAAATTGGAAATTCTCTCGTATCGCTAAAACGTCCGTTGCTGGCGATTTTTTGATGCGAATCGTTTATTCCAAGCTTACTGAAGACGATTCATATAGTGAAATAATTTGTGACACCTTATCAACCCCTCAATCACACCCCTAAAATTGGAAATTCTCTCGTATCGCTAAAACGTCCGTTGCTGGCGATTTTTTGATGCGAATCGTTTATTCCAAGCTTACTGAACACGTTCCATATAGTGAAATAATTTGTGACACCTTAACAACCCCTCAATCACACCCCCAAAATTGGAAACTATCTCGTATCGCTAAAACGTCCGTTGCTGGCGATTTTTTGATGCGAATCGTTTACTCCAAGCTTGCTGAACACGTTCCATATAGTGAAATTATTTGTGACACCTTAACAACCCCTCAATCACACCCCCAAAATTGGAAATTCTCTCGTATCGCTAAAACGTCCGTTGCTGGCGAATTTTTGTTGCGAATCGTTCACTCCAAGCTTGCTGAAAACGGTCCATATAGTGAAATAATTTGTGACACCTTAACAACCCCTTAATCAACCCCCCAAAATTGGAAATTCTCTCGTATCGCTAAAACGTCCGTTGCTGGCGATTTTTTGATGCGAATCGTTTATTCCAAGCTTACTGAATACCTTCCATATAGTGAAATAATTTGTGACACCTTAACAACCCCTTAATCAACCCCCCAAAATTGGAAATTCTCTCGTATCGCTAAAACGTCCGTTGCTGGCGATTTTTATATGCGAATCGTTTATTCCAAGCTTACTGAATACCTTCCATATAGTGAAATAATTTGTGACACCTTAACAACCCCTTAATCAACCCCCCAAAATTGGAAATTCTCTCGTATCGCTTAAATTTCCGTTGCTGGCGATTTTTATATGCGAATCGTTTATTCCAAGCTTACTGAACACCCCCCATATAGTGAAATAATTTGTGACACCTTAACAACCCCTCAATCACACCCCCAAAATTGGAAATTCTCTCGTATCGCTAAAACGTCCGTTGCTGGCGATTTTTTAATGCGAATCGTTTATTCCGAGCTTGCTGAACACGTTCCATATAGTGAAATAATTTGTGACACCTTAACAACCCCTCAATCACACCCCCAAAATTGGAAATTCTCTCGTATCGCTAAAACGTCCGTTGCTGGCGATTTTTTGATGCGAATCGTTTATTCCAAGCTTACTAAATACCTTCCGTATAGTGAAATAATTTGTGACACATTAACAACCCCTCAATCACACCCCCAAAATTGGAAATTCTCTCGTATCGCTAAACCGTCCGTTGCTGGCGATTTTTTGATGAGAATCGTTTATTCCAAGCTTACTAAAGACCTTCCATATAGTGAAATAATTTGTGACACCTTAACAACCCCTTAATCAACCCCTCAAAATTGGAGTCTCTCGTATCGCTAAAACATTCATTGATTACGATTGACAGTAATGAAATAGGTGTCAGTTCTTTTCGAAAGATCAATTAAATATTCAAACAAATTATATTTAAAACTTTTGGTTTATAACAGCCTTAATATTGCAGAAAAAAAAATAACAAACATTTGTCAGGAAATATAACAGCCTTAATATTACAAAAAAAAATTAACAAACATTTGTCAGCAAATATAAAAAACAACAAAACTTCGAAAAACTTAGGAAAAAATAGATAATTGCATCACACTTTTATAATATCACATTGGTCAACAACAATTACTATGAAAGATGTGCAGAATATGGAAACTATCTGGTAGTGAAGTTTCACGATGGAATTTCAACAGAATTTGAATAGAAAGATTTTAAAACCCACTACGGTAAACAGTGGTTAACAGACTTTGCCTTACCTATTGTTTAAGGGCAGTATTGAAAGAACACACCGACGAAAAAAATTACCAATTATTGAACACCAATCAGATTTACGCAATATTTAATCATTGTGATGATATAGTCGAGGAATTTTTTGAGGATTTCCCAGAAATATCAGAAAATTCAATATTTATCCTTCCCATAATTATTGAGACCGTGGCATGTCGGAACCACTGGGTTCCAGTGATGGTTAATTTCCAACAGAAAACATTTACTTATATTGATCCAAGGGAACCATCACTGGAATTTTGGGAAACATTTGAGAAATTCGTTTGTGTTTACAATTATTTGAATTTTTTATGTGTTCAGGAGCTGTTAAGGCGTCACAAATTATTTCACTATATGGAAGGTGTTCAGCAAGCTCGGAATAAACGATTCGCATCAAAAAATCGCCAGCAACGAACGTTTTAGCGATACGAGAGAATTTCCAATTTTGGGGGGTTGATTAAGGGGTTGTTAAGGTGTCACAAATTATTTCACTATATGGAACGTTTTCAGCAAGCTTGGAATGAACGATTCGCATCAAAAAATCGCCAGCAACGGACGTTTTGGCGATACGAGAGAATTTCCAATTTTGGGGGTGTGATTGAGGGGTTGCTAAGGTGTCACAAAATATTTCACTATATGGAACATGTTCAACAAGCTTGGAATAAACGATTCGCATCAAAAAATCGCCAGCAACGGACGTTTTAGCGATACGAGAGAATTTCCAATTTTGGGGGTGTGATTGAGGGGTTGTTAAGGTGTCACAAATTATTTCACTATATGGGGGGTGTTCAGCAAGCTCGGAATAAACGATTCCCATCAAAAAATCGCCAGCAACGGACGTTTTAGCGATACGAGAGAATTTCCAATTTTGGGGGTGTGATTGAGGGGTTGTTAAGGTGTCACAAATTATTTCACTATATGGGGGGTGTTCAGTAAGCTTGGAATAAACGATTCGCATATAAAAATCGCCAGCAACGGAAATTTTAGCGATACGAGAGAATTTCCAATTTTGGGGGGTTGATTAAGGGGTTGTAAAGGTCTCACAAATTATTTCACTATATGGAAGGTATTCAGTAAGCTTGGAATAAACGATTCGCATATAAAAATCGCCAGCAACGGACGTTTTAGCGATACGAGAGAATTTCCAATTTTGGGGGGTTGATTAAGGGGTTGTTAAGGTGTCACAAATTATTTCACTATATGGAAGGTATTCAGTAAGCTTGGAATAAACGATTCGCATCAAAAAATCGCCTGCAACGGACGTTTTAGCGATACGAGAGAATTTCCAATTTTGGGGGGTTGATTAAGGGGTTGTTAAGGTGTCACAAATTATTTCACTATATGGAACGTTTTCAGCAAGCTTGGAGTGAACGATTCGCATCAAAAAATCGCCAGCAACGGACGTTTTAGCGATACGAGAGAATTTCCAATTTTGGGGGTGTGATTGAGGGGTTGTTAAGGTGTCACAAATTATTTCACTATATGGAACGTGTTCAGCAAGCTTGGAGTAAACGATTCGCATCAAAAAATCGCCAGCAACGGACGTTTTAGCGATACGAGAGAGTTTCCAATTTTGGGGGTGTGATTGAGGGGTTGTTAAGGTGTCACAAATTATTTCACTATATGGAACGTGTTCAGTAAGCTTGGAATAAACGATTCGCATCAAAAAATCGCCAGCAACGGACGTTTTAGCGATACGAGAGAATTTCCAATTTTGGGGGTGTGATTGAGGGGTTGTTAAGGTGTCACAAATTATTTCACTATATGGAACGTGTTCAGCAAGCTTGGAGTAAACGATTCGCATCAAAAAATCGCCAGCAACGGACGTTTTAGCGATACGAGAGAGTTTCCAATTTTGGGGGTGTGATTGAGGGGTTGTTAAGGTGTCACAAATTATTTCACTATATGGAACGTGTTCAGTAAGCTTGGAATAAACGATTCGCATCAAAAAATCGCCAGCAACGGACGTTTTAGCGATACGAGAGAATTTCCAATTTTAGGGGTGTGATTGAGGGGTTGATAAAGTGTCACAAATTATTTCACTTTATGGAACGTGTTCAGTAAGCTTGGAGTAAACGATTCGCATCAAAAAATCGCCAGCAACGGACGTTTTAGCGATACGAGAGAGTTTCCAATTTTGGGGGGTTGATTAAGGGGTTGTTAAGGTGTCACAAATTATTTCACTATATGGAACGTTTTCAGCAAGCTTGGAGTGAACGATTCGCATCAAAAAATCGCCAGCAACGGACGTTTTAGCGATACGAGAGAATTTCCAATTTTAGGGGTGTGATTGAGGGGTTGATAAGGTGTCACAAATTATTTCACTATATGAATCGTCTTCAGCAAGCTTGGAGTAAACGATTCGCATAAAAAAATCGCCAGCAACGGACGCTTTAGCGATTACGAGATTTTCCAAGTTTGGGGGTGGGGGGTACTTAGGGGGTTGTTAAGGTGTCACAAATTATTTCACTATATGGAACGTGTTCAGCAAGCTTGGAATAATCGATTCGCATCAAAAAATCGCCAGCAACGGTCGTTTTAGCGATTACGAGATTTTCCAAGTTTGGGGGTGTGATTGAGGGGTTGCTAAGGTGTCACAAAATATTTCACTATATGGAACGTGTTCAGTAAGGTTGGAATAAACGATTCGCACCAAAAAATCGCCAGCAACGGACATTTGAAGTGGTCTGCGCATTTTTTCAACTTCGGGGGTAGCTCGGGGTGTTTTTCAGGGGTGAAAAATTATTTTCTTCTGTGGAACTCATTTAACTCTCAAATTGAATGATATTCCAAAAAAAAACCTAATTGTAGCGGTTCTTTTCGCTCAGATACGATAATAGACAATTCGAAAAAACCGTTGCGGAAAACCGTTGCTGCATTCACACCCGTTGAATATTTCCGAAACCGATTACTCGATCTATCTGAAATTTAGCGTCAAATTGTAGAATCATGACCTTGAGACGCATGTGAAGTTTTGTATTGATCGGGTCACCGTAAAGTGTAAAAAAAAAATTTGGAAATTTTCAAATTTTGTTCCTACAATAACTCTCGAACGGAATGAGATAGGCAGTTGAAATTTTCAGAATAGGTTTGGGAGATAAATATCTCGGTTAAGTTCGCTATTGGCCAAAATAGGCGAGATGGTTTTGGAGTAACGGAAAAAAAATTACTTACAAATTTCAAAATATTTTTTTTTTGAGAGGCAGTTTCACCCTGAAAATCCATTGATATCATTTCCAACTCCAACAAGCTAATACTTTCGGAGATATGATTTTTCGAAATTTCAATAATGAATCGTACTTCTATGTTTTCACAGAATGCTATTATCATTCTATCTACTATTTATGATATGTTCATACTCGTATATGTCATCCTGTTCTATAAGAGAGAGTCAAATCAATTTCAGGTATTTTAATATGATTTCTTCCATGGTGCAGTTCTCATTCTCAGATTGTTCATTTAATCTTGATAAATTAACTATTATTTGAATTGAATTTCTTTAATGATGCAGTTCTATCATAATAATACATTGATATAATTCTTAACTCTGAGAAACCAATACTTTCGGAGATATAATTTGTTTGTTTGAACAAGAGCGCCAGGAACCTCCTGTCCACAGGTCTTGAACCGATTTTTAAATGTAAAACCCAGGTTTTTCATCGATAATCAGATTACCCATTAAATTCTACATTGTTTTAATGTGTCACTCAAATATTATTCTCAGAAAATACGTGTGAAATCTGAAAGAACCCTTTAAATTTTCTCAAGTAGGGCTTCATTCTAATGTTGATAACTTGTAGATTTCTGCATGAAAATTCCTAATTCTCTAGCTTCTATCAGAAGTAATACCAATCCTTCTTCTTCGTTCAATTGAACATACAGGGTGTTTCTATTTCAATGTCAAAGTCAGTCATGACAAAAACCTCAAAAATCAATTTTTTCGATTTAGAACCCATTTTTTTGGCGCTCTTGTTCCTCGGAACAAGAGTGCCTATCAATTTGCCCAAATGTCTGTAAATTTCGAATTTTTGGCTGAAAATGGTCTCAAACGATTTGGTTCGACTCACTGATCAAGAATCCGTGGTCAAAATCGATTCTGTCCGGCCGTGCGGCCATCCGTTAACACGATAACTCTTGAACGGAAAGAGTTAGAGGATTGAAATTTTCAGGGTAGGTTTGGAGCGTAAATATTTTCGGACGAGTTTGTTAACCGGCGAAATCCATCGAGCAGTTTCGGAGTTATGGCCGTTTTCATTAAAAACGTTTTTTATGAATACCGAAACCGATTACTAGATCTATCTGAAATTTGCCATCAAATTGTAAAATAATGACGTTTATACGCATGCGAAGTTTTTTATTGATCGGGTTGCCGCAAAGAGTAAAAAAAAATTATTTTTAATTTTTAAATTTTGTTTCTACAATAACTCTCGAATAGAATGAGAGCTGGGCAGTTGAAATTTTCAAACTAGGTTTGGGAGATTAATATCTCGTTTAAGTTCGTTACTGGGCAAAATAGGCCGGATGGTTTCGGAGTGACGAAAAAAAAAATGTTTTTTAAATTACAAATTTCAAATTCAATTTATTTTAAGATGCGATTCCACCATAAAAATCCATTGATATCATTTTCTACCCTAACAAGCTAACACTTTCGGAGATATGATTTTTCGAAATTTCAATAATGAATCGTTGTTTTCGCAGAATGCTATAATTATTCTATCTATGGATTATTATATGATCTGTGTTCATACTTGTACAGGTCATCCAGTTCTATAAGAGAGAGTCAAATTTATTTCAGCAATTTTAATTTGATTTCTTCCATGGTGCAGTTCTCATTCTCAGATTGCTCATTTAATCATGCACATTTTTGAAGCATTGCAGATTGCTCTTCTTTTTAAATGATAATTTTTGAAGCATTTCTTTGTAAACGACACTTTTTTTTTTATTTAATATCTTTCATGATGCAGTTCTATCATAAGAATCCATTGATATAATTCCCAACTCTAGAAACCAATACTTTCGGACATATAATTTGTCTGTTTGAACAAGAGCGCCAGAAAGCTCCTGTCCACAGGGCTTGAACCAATTTTTTATAATACATACTACTTGTTTACTCACCGAATATCTCGAGAAATAAAAATTTTAGAGCAGTAGTATGTATTATGAAAAATATATTTTCTAACCCAGATTACAGCTGAACAATAAAAAAATGGGTTCTCATTTGAAAAAAAATAGTTTTGAGGTTTTTGTCATGACTGAATTTGACATGGAAATAGAAACACCCTGTGAATTTTTAATTAACGAAGGAAAATCATTGGTATGTATTCCTTAGAAGCTAGGAAATTAGGAATTTTCATGCAAAAATCCGAGCAAAAATCTACAAGTTAAAGGGTTTTTCAGATTTCACATGAATTTTCTGAGAATAATATGTAAGTGACACATTTAAACATTGTAGAATTCAATGGGTAATCTGATTATCAACGAAAAAACTGAGTATTACATTTTTAATACGAAAGTTGGTATCATTTTCGGTGAAACCGAAAGTCGAACGAATCTGAAAATTTTTCTCCAAGAATGCATCTCTCCTAATAGAGCTAGATTAAAAAATTGCAAGTGTTCATCTCGAGAGTCCTTCTTTGAAATATTCTAACCAACGGTCTTTGTGAATCACCCTGTATTGTATGGTATATTATTGTATTGTATATTATTATATATATATATGTTCTTAATAAATGGCTGCTTCATTCCTTATCGTTTTTTATTATATCGTCTATCCGAAACAAGATAAAACTAATAAACTATCATCGAAATTGAAAAAGTGGGAAAGCCCAGCTTTGGCGCTCTTGTTCAAACTTGACAAATCATATCTCCGAAAGTATTGGTTTCTCAGAGTTGGGAATGATATCAATGGATTCTTATTAAATTTAAGTTATTTTTGGATGCAGTTCTATCGTAAGAATTCATTGATACCATTCCCAACTCTAAGGAACCAATACTTTCGGAGATATGATTTGTCAAAGTTTGAACAAGAGTGCCAAAGCTCCTGTCCACAGGATAGGTTTCTATTTCCGAGTACATAATTCCTTTGAATATAGTATTTTCGACATTTTCAATTGATATGATCTAATCATCCAATTAAGATTTTGTTGGTCTTATTATAAGGTAAGATGACATGAAGCTGGAGAAAAGATGTTTTTATTCCAAGACCTTTGAGTTCCAATTTAATGTCGCTGTGACTACAAATTCATTATTTCGAGGCATCACATTGAAAACGTAGATCGAATGGGCCCTGGTCGAATTGCATAGTGGGCCAAAACGCAAAAACCAGGAACAATAAGGCCAGTTGGCAGGCTCCCAAAACGTTGGCATGACAGCTGGACATCAACGTCGCAAGAAGGCAGATGACAGAAATGACAGGACTCCATCCTATTACAAGAGGAAGAAGAAGAAGAAGACATTGAAATCTTTTTCGTTTGAGTGAAAATATTGATTTCCTTCATCGGAACTACCAGAGCACTCTCTTCAAGCTACCCGATCATTAAAGTGAAATCTTGATACCTCGTTTTGAGAACATGATGCTCTTATTTTAAAGTTTCCTTGGAATACAGTCAATTCACATTAAGAACTTGATTTAATGTTGTGTTTCTTAGTTTTGATGAAGTAAACTTGAAGAAATTATTTACTTGATTTGATAACCTATGTTATAGAAACATAACAAAGTTAGGGCGACCTCAGAATGAGGTAGCTGGCCTCAACTCAAGAGAATATTTGTTTGTGTGTATGTTAATGAAACTACTCGCCGAATAATTGGCTGTATGTATGTAACGGTTTCTCATGAACTCCTGGTGGTATCGATCTGCGTTTCGGCAGTATAAAAACCTGTTGACCCACATCATCGAAATGTGAAATATTCGCGGAACCTTCACAACATTATTGATATTTGTGCGAGCCGTCTACTAATTTAGGTCAGTAGATTTAAATGGGGCATACTTGCTCAAAACTTTAAAAATATTCTATTTTGATGGATACCTGGTTTCGTTAAAGATTGGCTTATTTATTATTTATGCTAAGTTGAACTAAACTGGTGGACAGTTTCTTTGCCACATGGAAAATTTCACCCAAAAGCAAATTTCAACATTTTCGAAACGGAAAGAGAAATCGAGTTGCGATCTTCAGGAGATTCTTGAGCAACTCTTTAAGAACATGTGCGAAGTATACTTCTTTCATTTTTCCACTTGTACAGTTTGTGCAAATGAAGTCATGTTTTCTTAGCAAAGTTTGGGACTATGTCAAATTCTCAATTTTTATCTTGGAAATTTTTCTACGCATTTTTTTAGTTTTCAACTCCAGTATACGCCTCCAGTAATTCCAGGATACGCTATTCACTGAATTCCGCGAGAATTAGTGGCTCGGTGCTACAGGTAAGCACCGAGTTTTAATTGGATCAGATTTGTTCATTTTGAGTTACAGGGGAAATAACAGCAAAATTTCAGTTGAGTATAATTTTCAGCTGAGTGAAACTCAGCTCATTATCCCAATCAACAAACTTAAATGTCGCATTCGGATACGCAACCTACCCTGAAAATTGCAAGTCGCTATCAATTTCTGTTCTCAAGTTATCGTAAGATACATAATATTTTTTGGTATTTTTTTTTTTAATTTTCTAGTGGTATGATTCTCACATACGTCTATTCTATAACTAATTACCAAGTTTCAATTCGACCAGGTCTGTATTTTTGGGGCTATCGAGAAAATAATATTCCAGATGGATATAACTGCAAAACCGTTGAGCTGATTAAGCCCAACAACGAACATAACTCTCCCTTTCGGATGCGCAACCTAAACTGAAAATTGCAAATCCCTATCTATTTTCGTTCGAAAGTTATCAAGGCCACGGACACCCATCCAGCTACTGAACTCACCCAAGGCTGCTCGGATATCCAATAATATAGATCCGATCGTGTTCGAACTTGGGACTTGGTAGTAGAGTTAGGTTTTGAAGGTTCTCGCAAAATTTCAGCGATGTTGGACGAATGGTTTCTGATGTACAGGGTGATTCAAAACCCGAGGCGAAATATTGAGAAACGTTATTTGTTATTCTTGATTAAAAAATGTAGAATAAAATATTTGGATTTTTGGCTTTTGTTTCTGAGATATCAAACTTCATAGATTCTGCATGTCATCAATTTTCAACTTCAATACATGATATATAATACAAAAATAAATACCTAATTCAAACGTTCAAAAATATTACCATTAGCATCGATACAGGCTTGGCAACGCAAAATGAGGCAATCGTATACTAATTGCATGTTTTGCCTATTTTGAGTGGATTCGACAGAATTAGTAATTCGTTCCATTACTATTAATTATTATTAATTTCCACTGCGTAAACAAGTTGTATCAAAAGCCCCATATAAAATAATCCAAAGGATTCAAGTCAGGTGATCCCGCAGGCCATAGCACCTGACCACGCCGACCAATCCATCTCCTATTAAAAGGTTGGTTTAACCAGGCGTCAACAATTCACACAAACATGCGGAGATAATCCATCGTACTGATACTACATACGATTCTATACCAAATCCACAGGAATATTTTATTGCAAATTTGCAAGATAATTGCTAAAAATTGCAGGTGACCATCGGCATTCAAACGATCAGGAAGGACTTGAATTGGAAGTAATTGTTCGTTAAAGACTCCGATATATTAATAGAGATTCTTTGTTTGAAACCTCTTCTTTTAAAAGGATTTTCTAGAGACCTGCAATGCAAATCCTCTCGCTTTTAAAAGAAGAAGATTTCAACAAAGATTCTCTATGAATGCATGGGGCGGAGTCTTTAACGGACAATTGGGCACTTCCAATTCAAGTCCTTCTTAATCGTTTGGATCCCGACGTTCACCTGCAATTTTTAGAAAACGATCTTGCTAATTTGCAAGAAAATATTCCTGTGGATTCGATATAAAATAGTATGTGGTAGCAGCACGATAGAGTATCACCGCATGTTTGACACAATGTCAGCATTCTGAAGGGCTTTCCAATAAGAGGTGTTATTTTGAAAGCCCGCTATTTCGGTAGATGTCACTTTTGAAGCTGTCATTTTTGGACATTTGACAAGTAGAAACTACGCCATTAATAACAAGCACTGACGTGAAGTCAGAAGCTTTTGCGCGTATGTTCTATTGTCCATTCTTCTGTATTGGACACCCTTAATCGAATTTACCATGGTAAAGTATGTTGTCCATTCTCCTGCATCGGACACTCTTAATTCGAATTTACCATGGTACATTCGAATTAATCCACACGATTTATTCCACATGGTATTCTGAATAAAAGCTTGCATTTGATTATTTTTGTTCATCCTGTATATAACAAAAAACGAAGTAACTGAGGACGGCATCTGAGCAGTTATATTCGCAATCGTAAGGACTCAGAAAAAAATTGCAAAAATCGGTCCGTTCCCCTAATTATGCCGATATGTATAGATCCAATCCAGTTCAAATGAAAGCTTTTGCATAATTTCGGCCGTATCTGTACTGTGATATAAGTCAAAACATATCAAGAAAATTATATATAATCATTGAAATCTGAATCTTCTATGAATGAACATTCTAGGAATTCAACTAGTCAGTTATCATATTCCATATACTGAATTCCGAAAATATTCTTTCCAATTCATTAGAATGCGTCCGAAATACCCTATTTTACGCATTTCGAATAAATATTGCAATTTAACAAATAAAACCTTCATTCAGTAGAGGACAAACATCTACCTCAGCACCTCTGATCTTGAAATATCGGTTTCAATTCGGAATCCAATCCCGCACCAAAACCTCAATCCCGCGGGATAAAAGCCATCAATCCCGGGAATCCGCAATAATGCGGGATTCTTAACAATATATCGAGCAATATACAGGGTGAGTCTTTAAGTTGTGCATTAATTTTAACCAAAGATTCCTCTCGTCAAATAAAACACTTTTTGGCGCTTTAGTTCCTCGGAACTGAGTGCTTATCAATTTGCCCAAATATCTGTAATTTTCGAATTTTTGGATGAATATGGTCTTAAACGATTCGGTTCGACTCACTGATCAAGAATCCGTGGTCGAAAATCATTCTGTCCGGCCGGTCCGGCCTTACGTAGGCACGATAACTCTCGAACGGAATGAGCTAGACAGTTGAAATTTTCAGAGTAGGTTTATGAGATAAATATCTCGGCTAAGTTCGCTATTGGACAAAATCGGACAGATGGTTTCGGAGTAACAAAAAAAAAATTTTTTTTTTACAAAACAAATTCCACATTAAATTTTTTTCAATAAGCAGTTTTACCGTAAGAAACCAATGATATCATTTTTAACTCTAACAAGCTAATACTTTCGGAGATATGATTTTTCAAATTTTCAAAAATAAATCGTATTTCAACGTTGTCACACAATGATATAATTATTCTATGTATGAATTGTCATAATGTCAACTTATTTTCCTGGGACATGTCATTATCTAATCAATCGAAGAATTGTGAGGGAAGTGAGAAAAATCTCAGTTGTTCGCTCCGAAATTAGTTTTTCTCAGAAAAGTCTTACATTTCGGAACGGAACATGAACTAAGAGATCTGAGAGTAGTGAGACTGCTTTTCATCCATAGGCATAGATATAACTCTCGAACGGAATTAGCTAGGTAGTTGAAATTTTCAGAGTAGGTTAGGGAGATGAATATCTCGGTTAAGTTCGTTATTGGGCAAAATTGGCCAGATTCAATTTGATTTCTTCCATGGTGCAGTTCTCATTCTCATGATTGCTCATTTAATCTTGATAAATAAACTATCATTTGAATTGAACTTCCTTTATGATGCAGTTCTATCATAAGAATACATTGATATAATTCCCAACTCTGAGAAACCAATACTTTCGGAGATATAATTTGTCTGTTTGAACTAGAGCGCCAGAAAGCTCCTGTCCACAGGGCTTCAACCCATTTTTTCATTTACCATTTTTCCGAATTCGGCTCTGGTAAAGAGATACAGGCTGTTGAAATTTCGAAAAAAAATCAGTTTTTCTTTTCTATCTTTGACATGGATATTCCGAATGGAATGAATTTTGGGGTGAATTTTTCTATAACTATGGTACATATTTTCCAATTAACAGTTTTTTCCTACTTCCACTCGTTTCCTAGTTATAGACTCGTGAATTCATAAAACTATGATAAATTAGCATAAAGAAAGCAGATTAAGTTCAGCTTAAGTTATTATGAGTTTCTACAATCATTTTAGAAAAATAAAGTATTCTTCATCATTTCTCCTTAAACGTACCGTTCTCAAGATATTCTACTTTGAATGATATAAAGTCTGATAAAAAATCCAGAAATTTCACTACATTTATTAATCCGCCCCTGGATATAAGGAACCCTCAATCAAAACCAGAGATATGATACCTCCATATCTCTGATCAAAACTGAAAGCCACAATGCCATTGTTCATAGATTATTATTTTGATTGAAAATTTCATAAATCATTTAATATGTGTCAAAGGATTGAGTTCTATTAATAACCATGTATGTAATAACTTGCGTTTGTTCGCAAGTTCTTGATTCTCTTTTGGACAAAAAAAGAATTCAAAGCCTAAAGACTTACTGTTCTGAACAGTCCTTTGAAAGCAATCAAATATATTACTTTGAATAATAATACATATGTGAAATTTATATTCAAATCAGGATATACCTATCTACACAAATGAAAATATGATCGATTCTGCAAAATTGATATCAGCTCTTACCAATCCCTGATTCAATTTCAAATACCTACTTACGTCTCTCATATTTTATAGAATGTGTATAAATTATTATTTTCTAAGATTCAGATAGCTCACCTTTGAAATTTAATGATTTCTTTTTATAATATTCGTACAACCGGACGCCTAATAGGCCATTGTTAGTCTATTAATCTTCATTGTTAATCTATTAATCTTCATAAAACAATTCAATGAACAACGAATAAAATATGATAATTTACTAAGACTTAACATTGCAAAACACACCGCCGTATTCACAAAGCATTCAATCTCCGTTAAGTCCTAACTGAGGTCCTCAGTTAAGGATAAATAAGAATCGGAACCTCAGTTTAAGTGATAATTAACGTGAAACAGGCCTGTTTCAGCACCGTTACATACGTTAACTGAGGTTGCGATTCAAATTTATTTTTAACTGAGGACCTCAGGTAGGACTTAACGGACATCGGATTGAATGTGAATACGGCGGACAATGTTTTGCCCTACATCAGCTGATTTCTATCATTGCATCTCGCTCTTATGTTGGAGTCAATGCCTCTCTCTCTCTCTCTCTCTCTCTCTCTCTCTCTCTCTCTCTCTAAGCTCTTCTTCTACATATTATTAGATCATTGCTATATACCACAATAGTTAGGTTAGAATCATTCGCTTGGCGGGATATCCATATTCAAATTTTTTAACAAGGAATTACAACTTTGAGATGAAACCACCCTATTTAAAAGAGACTGTTAGTACAGAGACAACAAGTATTGGGTACCTTCATCATTAGTGCATGTTTTCATGTTATTTCCACATTAAAATCTACCTCTATTTATTCTTAAATCAAAATTGAAACCATTCTTGTTCGAAAGATTTCCGTATGTCGTAGATGACTTCTGTTGTGCGTCATTACAAGGCCGATTTAGGGTTATATTATTATTTTTGACTGATTTCGAGTGAGCTAAGACATACGTCAATCGAATTTGGTGAACACTTTTATATTTATTAATTATTTTGGAAATATACAATTTTGTTATGAAAACTGGATTCTAGATGTTAGAGAAAGGTTCACAGAATCTATTTCAACCAAAATAAACCTTAAGAAATTAGCCAAAGTATCTAAAAACAGGCGAGAAATTCGCGTAAATTTTAGGTCCATACTAAATGCATGGGGAATTCAGTGCTCGGATCCACGGATGGATCGTAATTCAAATTTCCCGCCTAACCTAACTAATGTGGTCTATGGAGTTCGATCATCGATTATTAGTGTTCTGTGCTGTGATTTATATTGAGGTTTGATTGGAATTGGAATAATATGAGTGAATTAATTTTCAAGTATCATTGAAGATATATAGGATATATGAGGATTTTTCTTAATAGAAGATCATGAAATTGTGTATATTGTTATAGTGGAAACAATTGGGTAATGAAGTATCGAACGGATAGAATAGGTATCAAGTTTACTGTTTTAATATTCAAGAATTTAGAAACTTTTTGCTGAAAATGTTGCATGAAGGGACAAATCATATTAATTGAGTGAGTAAATAAGTTTTCTCAAACAAATTCAGTGAATTTCAAGCATCATATGATACAGAGATTTGGTCAATATACAATACGAGTTACATTAAAAGTAATCTGTGCTCAACAGAGAAAATTCAGGAAAGTATCAGCCCATTGTAAAGTCTTTAAACGCTTATAACTTTTTACCTGAGCCGAATCTGGAAAAATGGTGAATGAAAAAAGTGTTTTATTTGACGAGAGGAATATCTGGTTAAAATTAATGCACAACTTAAAGACTCACCCTGTATATATATACTCCATGTACTCAACCTATTAATCATGCTAATAAAAAAGGTCTTATGCAACCAAAAACATACTATAGTAGTAGCATAACAGTTATTCATGTACCAAGGACGAAAATTTGTCTATTATTGTCGTGCCTGCAAATTGCTATTCGAGGCGGAGCCGAGCAGGCGAGACAATAAACAGTTGTTGGCCGTGTTGCATATTATATTTTTTCGTAGACCTCTACATACTTTCATGAATTTCGGACCTCTTAAATCATTTCACAATAGCAAATGACAGTTAGTCTCGCATACATTTATGTTTGTATTGAACCGTATCACGCCGTATCCATAGGGACCACAGTGACTGACAGTTGTTCTTACTGATACTTATGTTTGTATTGAACCTTATCAAGCCGTATTCATAGAGACGACAGCGGACGAAAAAGTACTTGTTCTTTTTCTAGGACGTTTGCGCTTCCATCGTCGAATACGGAATATCAATATTGATTCCCGCAGATACCGCACGGAAAATCCCGCAATGTTGTTCCCGTAGAATTTCAGAGGGATCCAGCATTTGTGGGATTGGATTCCCTAATCAAAATACGTCCAACGGACCATATTTGGTTCTCTTCGTCCAATGAATGGTTTTAAATATCGATGTATGTAAATGCATCTAAAGAACTGATTTCCAACCTCCTCTGAAACTGACATTTGAGAACTTTCAGAATGATCTTTTCGTATTAAATCGTTAAACAATTGTGAATCTGTAAAATTCTTATAGATTATAAGTTACTTACGCTTTATTTTTATCGGATTATTCCGATAATCCTTCTATAAAATACAGGGTGTCCGAACGAAAATTTGACCCCCCCCCCCAGAAATCAGAAACGAAGAATTTTCGAAGATTTTAAAAAGACAGGTCAACTTCTGTTTTGAGGGGGACGAACTTCCATCTTTAGTTTATTCCGAAAAATCCACCCCCATAAAGGTGGCATCAACCCCCAACAATTATTGAATAGGGAAGAGATGTCGAGTGATGGTTACTTTGGAAGTTTTTTATGTTCTGTACATAACACAATAAAATTGTTGAAAATCAGTTAATTATTTGCGAATAAATGTAATAATTGAACTAACCGTCAAAAGGTGATGTTGAACAGATAGTTGAACCGCCCAAACTCAAGAATCTAAAAGTTTTGACCTTATTCATCGAATGCTTAACATATCGGTGACTTATATTTCTTTCTGGATGATTGTTATTAAAGTGGCTTGCAGTTAATCTAGCATTTTCATCATTCCGATAGTATAATTCGATAATGTCTATTCTTTCTTCCATAGAATAGACCATTTTCGCCCACGTAAGTAAGTCTCAAACCGAATTATGATGCAGAATCGAAAAACTGACACATATTTGAGAAAGAATCTTCAAAAAAACAGTGTGATGTAATGAATTGTCTCACACATTTTCCGTACATGAACGATAAGAAAATCGAATGTTTTTAAATTATAAACATTAAAAAACTCAAATTGTTCCACCATTAATTTGAAAATTTCAACTGTGTTGTTTAGAGAACAGAAAAAACTAAACCACATCCAACATCTCCTCCCTATTCAAAAAGTGTTGGGGGTTGTTACACTCCTCAGGTGTTTTTGCGCGCGTGTTCCGCAAGGAACAGCGTGCTATCATTTCGTCACAATGTCTGTATTTTTCGAATTTTTTTTCGAAAATGGTCTCAAACGATTGGGTTCGACTCCCTGATGAAGAATTCGAGGTCAAATTCAATTCTGTCCGTCCGGCCGGTCCGGCCGGCCGGTCCGGCCGTTAGCACGATAACTCTCGAACGGAACGACTTAGAGCGTTGAAATTTGCAGGGTAGTTTCGTAGCGTAAATATCTCGGACAAGTTCGTTAACGGGCGAAATCGACCGAGCGGTTTCGGAGTTAAGGCCGTTTTTAATAAAATCGTTTTTTATGAATATTTCCGGAACCGATCACTCGATCTTTTTGAAATTTGGCATCAGATTGAAGAATCATGACCTTTATATGCCTGCGAAGTTTTGTGTTGAACGGACGGCCCTAAAGTGGCAAAAAAAATTTTTGAAAATTTGAAAATTTTGTTTTCACGATAACTCGAAAAATACTGATCTGATTAAATTGAAACTCAGTAAATAGATGCAAAAGACCAAAGCAAACAGTTTTGCAAAATTTCGTGAAGATCACGTGACATGAAAAAAATAAAAAAATTACTACTATTTTGCGGAATACTTTGCTTTTAATGCCGAAACATATGTTTTTGAGGTTCATGCTGCCCTTTCCGGGCATTTTCCGTATTGCGCATGCGCAGATGAGAAGTCCTTTAACTGCTGTAGTTTTCGTCAGAGATGATTGGGGTTTTGGGGTGGCGGATGCTATTCCTCCATAGAATTCAGATCCCTGATGAGGGTCTGCGCATGCGTAGATTAAAGATGCGATATCTTCCGAACCACTAGTGTTGGAGAATCGGAGTTTTTTGTAAGGTGTGTTATTTTGAGAGGACTTTTAGCCGCCAGTAGATTGCGCATGCGCAGAAGAGAAGTGACTATTATTGGGTTGGATGGGTTATGTTGGGAGTGCTGAGTCGATATTATGAGGTTTTGAAAGAATATTCATAGCAATTCAGTGCAAGGACAAGTCCGTTTGGGGGATGTAGCGTTGTTTCCGAGTTAAAGTGTCCGTACCGTGGCCCTGGGGCATATTTTGAAATTGATGTTACCCCTTACAGGCATTTTTCGTTATGCGCATGAGCAGACCATAAGTGATTTAACTGGTGGTGTTTTCATCAGAGAGGATTAGGGTTTTGGGGTGGCGGATGCTATTCCTCTATAGAATCCCTTGTTGAGGGTCTGCGCATGCGTGGATTGAAGATGTGATATCTCCTGAACCACTAGTGTTGGAGAATCGGAGTTTTTTGTAAGGTGTGTTATTTTGAGAGGACTTTTAGCCGCGAGTAGATTGCGCATGCGCAGAAGAGAAGTGACTGATTTTGGGTTGAATGGGTTATGTTGGGAGGGCTGAGTCGATATTATGAGGTTTTAAAAGAATATTCATAGCAATTCAGTGCAAGGACAAGTCAGTTTGGGGGATGTAGCGTTGCTTCCGGGTTAAAGTGTCCGTACCGTGGCCCTGGGGCTAATTTTGAAATTGATGTTACCGCTTACAGGCATTTTTCGTTATGCGCATGAGCAGATCATCAGTGATTTAACTGGTGGTGTTTTCGTCTGAGAGGATTAGGGTTTTAGGGTGGCGGATGCTATTCCTCCATAGAATCCCCTGGTGAGGGTCTGCGCATGCGTGGATTAAAGATGTGATATCTCCTGAACCACTAGTGTTGGAGAATCGGAGTTTTTTGTAAGGTGTGTTATTTTGAAAGGACTTTTAGCCGCGAGTAGATTGCGCATGCGCAGAAGAGAAGTGACTGTTTTTGGGTTGGATGGGTTATGTTGGGAGTGCTGAGTCGATATTATGAGGTTTTAAAAGAATATTCATAGCAATTCAGTGCGAAGACAAGTCAGTTTGGGGGATGTAGCGTTGTTTCAGAGTAAAAGTGTCCGTACCGTGGCCCTGGGGCTAATTTTGAAATTGATGTAACCCCTTACGGGCATTTTTCGTTATGCGCATGAGCAGACCATCAGTGATTTAACTGGTGGTGCTTTCGTCAGAGAGGATTGGGGTTTTGGGGTGGCGGGTGCTTTTCCGCTATAGAATCCCCTGGTGAGGGTCTGCGCATGCGTGGATTCAAGAAGCGATATCTCCTGAACCACTAGTGTTGGAGAATCGGAGTTTTTTGTGAGGTGTGTAATTTTGGGAGGTCTTGCAGCCACGAGTATACTTCGCTTGCGCAGACGAGAAGTGAATGGTTTTGGGTTGTTTGGGTTATGTTGGGAGTAATGAGCCGATATTGTGAGGTTTTAAAAGAATATTCATGTCAATTCAGTGCACGGACACAAGTCAGTTTGGGGGAAATAGCGTTGTTTCCGATTTGAATGGTCTGTAAGGTGGCCCTGAGGCGAATTTATAAATAACTATATTCGGTAGATCTATATTAAAATGCGTTCGGATTTGGAGAAGATGCAATTTCGTCCCTAACGGAGGACCCACAACCGAATTTTTTTCTGATCTACGGTAAAACTAACAGCCAAACTGTATTGATAGCTATATTTGTTAAAGGAACTTGAAAAAAAAAAAAAAGCACTGACGTGAAGTCAGTACTCTTTGGCGCGCGTGTTCACGGTGGCTAATTTGAATTGAATGATTCAAAAATTAACAGTGCTGTATCTAAGCTGCCATCAGGATAGAGTAACAAAGTTGGAAAAGAACACAAGTGACTCTCCTTAGTCGCACAAGCTCCTAGAAGATTTGGGAGGGTCAGTTTAATCCTAATCATGTTTATAGCACGCGCGCAAAAGCAGATTGACTTAACAATGAAAGAAAAAGTGTAAAAAGTCAATCTGCTTTGGCGCGCGTGCTATAAACATGATTAGGATTAAACTGACCCTCCCAAATCTTCTAGGAGCTTGTGCGACTAAGGAGAGTCACTTGTGTTCTTTTCCAACTTTGTTACTCTATCCTGATGGCAGCTTAGATACAGCACTGTTAATTTTTGAATCATTCAATTCAAATTAGCCACCGTGAACACGCGCGCCAAAGAGTACTGACTTCACGTCAGTGCTTTTTTTTTTTTTTCGGAACAATGTCGTCATATAGGAATTCTTTCTCCTTAATACAGAACATGAAAATTATTTTTGGATTCTTCAAAACTCTTAGGTTCATGAATTTGGCGGCTCAACATCACCTTTCGATGGTAAGTTCAATTATTACATTATTTCGTCAATAATGAACCGATTTTGAAAATTTTAACTGGGTTGTGTACAGAACATAAATAAGTTTCAAACTAAGCAATACTCGACATCTCTTCCCTATTCAAAAGATGTTGGGGGTTTATGCTACCTTCCGTTGGGTGTTTTTTTCGAAATTAACTCATGATGGAAATTCGTCCCCCTCAAAACTGAAGTTGATCTGTTTTTTTAAATTCTTCGAAAATGCTTCGATTCTGAAACCCCAAAACCTTCCCCTGGCTACGCCCTTGTGTGACATTTGTATTTCTATCATCATGAAATTCATTCGACTTGTGCCAAAAATCATGAAGCATCGACAAGTTGGTTATTGGAGTTTAATAAAGTGTACCAATACAACGTAATCGTTAAGATATTTTGCTAATATCTGTAAGAATATAGATACGTTCGAGCTTAAATCCAGTAGTAAAATTAGGTTTCGAAGGATCAAAATTTCAGAGATATCTGACTGATAGCTTCTGAGACACAGAATTTTTTTAAATAATTTTTTTTTTCAATTCTCTCGTCATATGATCCTCCCAAATCTGAGCCTTCTTGTCGGTATTTTTGGGTGTATGTTCTGGGGAACGTCATGTTAGCATTTTGCCCAAATAACTGTAATTGCTGAATTTTTTGGCGACAATGGTGTCAGACGATTACGTTTAACCGAGGGCGAGACCGAGGGTTCAACTCACTGATGAAGAATTCGTGCTCACATTTGATTCTGTCCGGCCGTTGCCATGATAACAGGAGAACGGGTAAAGATATAGCGACTTAATATTTTCAGGGTAAGTGGCGCATCTAAATACGACGGACAAGTTTATTAATGGGCATAATCGGCCCAACGGTTTACGAGTAATAGTTTTGTAATCAACCAATATAGATCCCATCGAATTGAAACTTGGTAGCTAGTGTTAGAATACTAATACTAAGACTTTTGTGAAATTTTGTGAGAATCGTGTCACTAGAAAATTTTGAGTATTTATTAAAAATTATTATTTGCCACGATAAGATGAGAACGAATACAGATAGCCACTCGCAATTTTTGGGGTAGTTTGTGCGTCTGAATACGGCAGTTGAGTTGTTAATAGGCATAATCGGCAGAACGGTTATACCCATCTGAAATTTGCTTGTTATCTCCTCAATAAACTCGAAAAATACAACTCATTCAGTGCAATTCAAACATGGTAATTAGTTGTAGAGTGCCGACGCGAAAATTCTTGAAAAATTTCGTAAGGATCGTAACACTAGAAAATGTTTAAAAAATCATTGAAAAAAGTTCTATATATTAGAAACTATTCGTCCGATAACGCTGAAATTGCGAGAGCCTTCAAAACCTAAATCTAGTATCAAGTTCCAAGTTTGAACATGATCGGATCTATATTGTTCAAGATCCGAGCACTTCAGTAGCTGGATGGGTGATCGTTGCCTCGATGACTTTCGAACGAAAAGAGATAGGGACACTTGGAATTTTCGGGGTAGGTTGCGCATCTGAATGGAAGAATTGTGTCCGTTGTTGGGCATAATCGGTCGAACGGTTTCGGAGTTATACCCATCTGGAATATTATTTTCTCGATAACTCAAAAAAATACTCCCGACTACTACCCGACCGAATTGAAACTTGGTGTCTACTTGTAAAATATCGACATAAAGACCTGTCTGAACCGTTCTACTAGAAAATTCTAAAAAATCCCGAAAAAAATTATGTATGTTACGATAACTTGAGAACGGAAAGGAATTGCCACTTTTCAGGGTAGGTTGCGCATTCGAATGCGACATTCGTTCGTTAATTGGTATAATCGGCCAGATGTTTTTGGAGTTATACTAATCTTAAATTTTGTTGTTATTTCCTCTATGTCTCAAAATATACAAACCTTATCTTATCCAATTAAAACTCGGTGATTACCCGTAGAATGCCGACCCATTAATTTTCGCGGAAATTCGTGAATATCGTATCCTGGAGTTACTTGAGGCGTAAGTTTTTCGTATTTCAATTCCAATAGAATACATAATATGTCAGAATTGAAAATTCTCTGATCATCGAAGATTCACTCGTTACCGAAATATGTCATTAAAATGGTATGAAATGTATTCATATATATTATAAAAGCTGAGAAAACGGAATATATCGATGGAAAATTCGATCGAGAGTGTTCAATAGAAGTGAGTAAACAATAGAACATGCGCGCAAAAAAATTGAACCAAATTTATAACTAACTACCGAGCTATAATTCGACCAGATCAGAATTTTTTGAGTTATTTGGAAAATAACATGTGATATGTACCAGTTTCGCTAGAAAATTTTCATAATTAATAGAAGATATATTATGAATATTCAGAATCCAGGAATATATATATATATAAAAAATATATATATATTCATAATTTTGTTGAATAGGGCTCTAATGAAACAAAAACACTATCTCCAACAAAATGCGCAGGAGTCATCGATTTATGGATAATTGAGATCCAATAAGACACATTAGTGGCCATTGAGCATTCAAAGAACCGAACTTTTCGATGCAAATGGCTTCGATCCAATTCACAAACATTTTCGATGAATTTAATTTCTACGCTATACATAATTATATCTATCTAGAAGGAAAATATAATGTACAGTACAGAAAGTCTCGACAAAAGTCCTTCCGAATTCAGACGATGCGTTGGTGTATGCAAATAGTCCTGTTATGTTTCTAACAAACACCACGCTAAATGCGATTAAGAGTGTCCAATACAGGAGAATGAACGAAAGAACATACGCACAAAAGCTCCTGACTTCACGTCAGTGCTTGAACCAATTTTTTATTTCAAGTAATCAGATCCCCTCAAAATACGGCATACTACAACTAATAACTATGTTTAAGTTTGATCGGATATGAAGTTTTTGCGCGCGTGTTCCGCAAGGAACAGCGTGCTATCATTTCGTCACAATGTCTGTATTTTTCGAATTTTTTTTCGAAAATGGTCTCAAACGATTGGGTTCGACTCCCTGATGAAGAATTCGAGGTCAAATTCAATTCTGTCCGGCCGGCCGGTCCGGCCGTTAGCACGATAACTCTCGAACGGAACGACTTAGAGGGTTGAAATTTGCAGGGTAGTTTCGTAGCGTAAATATCTCGGACAAGTTCGTTAACGGGCGAAATCGACCGAGCGGTTTCGGAGTTAAGGCCGTTTTTAGTAAAAACGTTTTTTATGAATATTTCCGGAACCGATCACTCGATCTTTTTGAAATTTGGCATCAGATTGTAGAATCATGACCTTTATATGCCTGCGAAGTTTCGTGTTGAACGGACGGCCCTAAAGTGGCTAAAAAAATTTTGAAAATTTGAAAATTTCGTTTTCACGATAACTCGAAAAATACTGATTACTGTTAGATGCAAAAGACCAAAACAAACACTTTTGCAAAATTTCGTGAAGATCACGTGACTTGAAAAAAATTAAAATATTTCTACTATTTTGCGGAATACTTTGCTTTTAATGCCGAAACATATGTTTTTGAGGTTCATGCTGCCCTTTCCGGGCATTTTCCGTATTGCGCATGCGCAAATGAGAAGTCCTTTAACTGCTGTAGTTTTCGTCAGAGAGGATTGGGGTTTTGGGGTGGCGGATGCTATTCCTCCATAGAATTCAGATCCCTGATGAGGGTCTGCGCATGCGTAGATTAAAGATGGGATATCTTCCGAACCACTAGTGTTGGAGAATCGGAGTTTTTTGTAAGGTGTGTTATTTTGAGAGGACTTTTAGCCGCCAGTAGATTGCGCATGCGCAGAAGAGAAGTGACTGTTTTTGGGTTGGATGGGTTATGTTGGGAGTGCTGAGTCGATATTATGAGGTGCTAAAAGAATATTCATAGCAATTCAGTGCAAGGACAAGGCAGTTTGGGGGATGTAGCGTTGTTTCCGAGTTAAAGTGTCCGTACCGTGGCCCTGGGGCTAATTTTGAAATTGATGTTACTGCTTACAGGCATTTTTCGTTATGCGCATGAGCAGAGCATCAGTGATTTAACTGGTGGTGTTTTCGTCAGAAAGGATTAGGGTTTTGGGGTGGCGGATGCTATTCCTCCATAGAATCCCCTGTTGAGGGTCTGAGCATGCGTGGATTAAAGATGTGATATCTCCTGAACCACTAGTGTTGGAGAATCGGAGTTTTTTGTAAGGTGTGTTATTTTGAGAGGACTTTTAGCCGCCAGTAGATTACGCATGCGCAGAAGACAAGTGACTGTTTTTGGGTTGGATGGGTTATGTTGGGAGTGCTGAGTCGATATTATGAGGTTTTAAAAGAATATTCATAGCAATTCAGTGCAAGGACAAGTCAGTTTGGGGGATGTAGCGTTGTTTCAGAGTTGAAGTGTCCGTACTGTGGCCCTGGGGCTAATTTCGAAATTGATGTAACCCCTTACGGGCATTTTTCGTTATGCGCATGAGCAGACCATCATTAACTGATGGTGCTTTCGTCAGAGAGGATTGGGGTTTTGGGGTGGCGGATGCTATTCCGCTATTGAATCCCCTGGTGAGGGTCTGCGCATGCGTGGATTCAAGAAGCGATCTCCTGAACCACTAGTGTTGGAGAATCGGAGTTTTTTGTGAAGTGTGTAATTTTGGGAGGACTTGCAGCCACGAGTATACTGCGCTTGCGCAGACGAGAAGTGAATGGTTTTGGGTTGTTTGGGTTATGTTGGGAGTAATGAGCCGATATTGTGAGGTTTTAAAAGAATATTCATGTCAATTCAGTGCACGGACACAAGTCAGTTTGGGGGAAATAGCGTTGTTTCCGATTTGAAATGTCTGTATGGTGGCCCTGAGGCGAATTTATAAATAACTATATTCGGTAGATCTATATTAAAATACGTTCGGATTTGGAGAAGAGGCAATTGCGTCCCTAACGGAGGACCCACAACCGCATTTTTTTCCGATCTACGGTAAAGCTAACAGCCAAACTGTATTGATAGCTATATTTGTTAAAGGAACTTGAAAAAAAAAAAGCACTGACGTGAAGTCAGTACTCTTTGGCGCGCGTGTTCACGGTGGCTAATTTGAATTGAATGATGAGTACTTCAAGCTCAGTGGATAGAGCGAGCCGAAGATCTACCCAAAGGATAGTGGACACCATTCACTGTCGGTTCAAAAATTAACAGTGCTGTATCTAAGCTGCCATCAGGATAGAGTAACAAAGTTGGAAGAGAACACAAGTGACTCTCCTTAGTCGCACAAGCTCCTAGAAGATTTGGGAGGGTCAGTATAATCCTAATCATGTTTATAGCACGCGCGCAAAAGCAGATTGACTTAACAATGAAAGAAAAAGTGTAAAAAGTCAATCTGCTTTGGCGCGCGTGCTATAAACATGATTAGGATTATACTGACCCTCCCAAATCTTCTAGGACCTTGGGCGACTAAGGAGAGTCACTTGTGTTCTCTTCCAACTTTGTTACTCTATCCTGATGGCAGCTTAGATACAGCACTGTTAATTTTTGAACCGACAGTGAATGGTGTCCACTATCCTTTGGGTAGATCTTCGGCTCGCTCTATCCACTGAGCTTGAAGTACTCATCATTCAATTCAAATTAGCCACCGTGAACACGCGCGCCAAAGAGTACTGACTTCACGTCAGTGCTTTTTTAGTTATTGAGGCAATAATAACAAAGTTACAGATGGGTATGACTCCGAAACTGTTTAGCCGCCTATGCCGATTAACGAATTCAACCGTCGCATGCGGTGGCACAACCTACCCTTTTCGACATTTTCGACAAAAAAATCGATTTCGAGGGAGGTGGCCCTTGAAGTTCGGCCGGTACGGGGGTAGGATGATGTTCCAATGTCCTCAGAATTTTCCTCGGAATTTTACTCATTAAGGACATGTAAGAGATCGTCATCATCATTCTCCTCTTATTTAACTGTTGGTAGAGCGGGTGAATTTTCGCATTCGTTGCGTTCAACCTGATAAAATTATCATCTAACATTTTATTTGAGAAAATTATACCTATCCTAAAAATATTTGGTTTCCGTCGACTCACTGGGCAATAAATTCATTGAAATTTTTCTGTTTGTCATTTAGATAATTATACTATGGAAGTTGTGAATAAGCTTGTCATATCAGCAGCTGATTATAGGTACTTGAAATTAAATCCCACATTTTCCTGGCATATTACTCATTACGTTGTTGATTAGAGATAAATAAAACGCACCTACCTGTTCTTCATTATTTATTTACTTCTGTTAATGAAACATATTCATACAATTTCAAATAATATGTGCCTTGCAATCCTATACTTCATGAATATCATCCAGGCTAATTCAAAGCTCGCGGCGAAAAATTAAGGGACGTATACAAACTGATATTGTTTTTTGCGCGTATGTTCTGGGGAACATCGCGTTATAGTTTTGCTCAAATGTCTGTAACTTTCGAATTTTTTGACGAAAATGTTCTCAAACGATTAAGTTAAGAAGAATTCGAGGTCAAATTTGATTCTGCCCGTCCGGCCGTTGTCACGATAACTTGAGAACGAAAAGAGCTAGCGACTTGAAATTTTCAGGGTAGGTGGCGCATCCCAATACGACGGACAAGTTCGTTAATAGGCATAATCGGCCCAGTGGTTTCCGAGTAATAATTTTGTTTTCAACCAATATAAATCCGATCGAATTGAAACTTGGTGGGTAGTTGTAGCATATGAACCTTAGCACGTTTGTGAAATTTTCTGCGAATCGTATGGCTAGAAAATTTTAAAAAAAATTATTAAAAAATATTTTTGTTGTCACGATAACTTGAGAACGGAATGAGATAGCGGCTTGATATTTTCAGGTAAGGATGTGCACCAGAACGCGACATTTCAGTTTGTTTATGAGCATAATCGGCCAAACGGTTTTAGAGTTATAGCCATAAGAAATTTTCTGAAATTTAGTGGTTTTTTGTTCCTCATTAACTCGAAAAATACTGAATCGATTGAATTCAAACATGGTTATTAGTTGTAGAATGCCAACGTGAAAATATTTGCAAAATTTGGTGAGGATAGCATTTGTAGAAAATTTTCAATAAATCATTGAAAATAAAAAAAAAAATCTATATATCAGTAACTATTCGTTTGAAATTGCTGAAATTTTGCAAGAGCCTTCATAACCTGACTCTACTGCCAAGTTTCATGTTTTAATACGATCGGTTAAATATTGTTGGAGATTCGAGCATTCTTGTGTGAGTTCAGTAGATGGGTGACCGTTGCCTCGATAACTTTCGAACGAAAGGAGATAGGGACTTGCAATTTTCAGGGTAGGTTGCATATCCGAAAGGGAGAGTTGAGTTCGTTTTTGGGCATAATCGGTCTAATGGTTTCCGAGTTATGCCCACCTGGAATATTATTTCCTTAATAACTCAAAAACTAAATATTCGATCGAATTGGTGCATGGTAACTAGTAGTAGAAAATCAACATAGAGATGTGTTTAAAATTTTGTAAGAATCGTACCCCTAGAATATTTGAAAAAAATGACGAAAAAAAAAATTTTAAGAACCGTACCCGTAGAAAATTTTAAAAAAATCACGAAAAAAAGAATTGGTTCAAACACTGACGTGAAGTCAGAAGCTTTTGCGCGTATGTTCTATTGTCCATTCTTCTGTATTGGACACCCTTAATCGGATTTACCATGGTAAAATATGTTGTCCATTCTCCTGTATTGGACACTTAATTCGAATTTACCATAGTAAATTCGAATTAAGAGTGTCCAATAAAGGAGAATGGACAACATAGTTTACCATGGTAAATTCGATTAAGGGTGTCCAATACAGAAGAATGGACACAAGAACATACGCGCAAAAGCTTCTGACTTCACGTCAGTGCTTGAACCAATTTTTCAGATTTCACACGAATTTTCTGAGAAAAATATGTAAGTGGCACGTTAAAACAATATAGAATTCAATGGTTAATCTGATTATCAATGAAAAATCTGGGCATTAAAAAAACGTAAGTTGATATCATTTCCGGTGAAACCGGATGTCGAACGAATCTGAATTTTTTTCCAAGAATTCATCTCTCCTAACAAGGCCTAACTATGAAATTTCAAGTGTTTATCTCGAGTCTTCTTCGAGATATTCGAATTAACGAAAGGTCTTCGTGAATCACCCTGTTTGTGATACCACTGAGTGAATAATATAAAAAAAAAACAAAAATTGAGGTACCCTAAAAGTCAACAGTGCTATATCTGAGGTGGCGTAAGAACTGCAAAAACTACAGAGAACACAACTAATTTTCCTAACTCGCTCAAGCTTATGAGTGGTCCCCTTGGGGAAGACTATAAGGGTCAGTGAAATAATAATAACAATTTCAATTTTTCCATTCATGTGTTTAAATAATATTACGTATAGTTATTAAAAGGATAAATCAATAATTTATATGGAAGTTGTATTGAGAATACTATCATTGATTAGTGATTCTGATTGAATTCCTGCTCCGTGATTATATTAAAACTTCATCTGCGAGTGCGACATAGTTGTATGGTAAATTCGATAAAGAGTGTCCAATAAAGGAGAATGAATAATACGTCATGCGAACAAGAGCTCCTGACTTCGCGTCAGTGCCTGAACCAGTTTTTATTTTCGTAATTTTTCTAAAATTTTCTAGGGGTACCGTAAACCGGGGTAACTTGATCATAATTTAGGATATTCCGTTCTGTCCTGGAGTTGTTGAATTGATTTCAAAGTGCATGTTGTGTGAGAATCTATCATTTTACTCTAAGGAATAGATCCTGATAGTTGGTGAAATTCCAGTATATCCTAGTTTTCGAGAAAAAAAATTTAAAGGTCATTTTTCAAGTTACCCCGTTTTGGGGTAACTTGATAAATGATCATTTTCGTACGGAGTTCTCATTTTATACTTTTTGAGGTAACTCAAATATCATTTAAAAAAATTTATCGACCACAAAAACGAATTCTGTGTCTTCTAATTTTTCTGTGATAACAGGAATATTGAATCTTTCTGACATTTCCTTGAGATTAACCAGTCAGTCTCATTTCTGGCCCGTATGCGTTTTTGCACGCATTTTCTTGGGAACAGCGTGTTATCATTTTGCCCAAACACCCAAATTATTTGCAGATAGCGACTTAGAATTTCCAGGATAGGTTGTGCATCCGACTGCCACGGTTGAGTTCGTTAATGGGTATAATCGGCCAAACGGTTTCGGAGTTACACCCATATGAAATTTTGTTGTTTTTTCGTAATAACTCGAAAAACACAGATCAGATCGAATTGAAACTTTCTAATTAGGTAATTGTAGAATGCCAACGCGAATGAAAATATTGACATTGTTGTCCGTCCAAAGACTCTTCTACGAATTCGAAAGTATTCACACTTAAAAATTCTCCATTTTCATTTAATGAATTTGTATAGCACAAACTAGCCTTTCATCAACTCATACTGGTAAACAAGGATGATGTATATAAGTTACCCCGGGATTTCAAATTATCCCGTTTTACGGTACGGTTCTCAAAAAATTTTACACACGTCTTTATGTTGATATTCTACAACTAGTAACCAAGCTTCAACACGATCGAGTCTATATATTTTTTGAGTTATCGAGGAAATAATATTCCAGGTAGGTATAACTCCGAAACGTTGGGCCGATTATGTCCAGAAACCCTATCTCCTTTCGTTCGAAAGTTATCGAGGCAACGGTCACCCATCCAGCTACTGAACTCAACTAAGGCTGCTCGGATCTTCAACAATATACAGTGCTTCCCAACAACTCCGCACCAAGAGGGACTTTTCTTTTAATATTTCCGAATTTTATTAATTATAAGAAGTTTTTGCATCAAAAATGATAGAAAATGATATAAAACTAAGCCAACTGAGACTTCCGGCTTGAGCGGAAATTGCCATTTTCAAACAAAAATGTCCATTATCTCGGAAATTTCGAACATTTCTGTGAAGCGCTAAGTAAACTTGTTTGTAATTACGATTTAGATTCATTTCCCAAATTTCAGGTCACCATGAAAAATATTTTTTCTTTATTTGCTGATAACTCTCTTGAAAATGTAATTATTACCAAACTGATTTTTGTTCGGCGACTAGACCCATTAGTGTGAGCATGAATATAATTGTAACTATTAAATTCAGTTTGAACTTGATTTTTCGACATTTGTTCGAATTTTTTCCCAAAAGTCGTTTCATTCTGGTGCAAAGTTACTCCTATTCGTATTTTCGCCATTAAAATCTTTCAATATCAAGTTCAATTCACATCCGTTTTGTTATCTACCAATACAAATCCGATCGAATTGAAACATGTTGATTAGTTGTAGAATACAAACCTAAGGACGTTTGTGACATTTTGTGAGAATCGTATCACTAGGAAATTTGAAAAAAAAAAAAAAAAATTGGTTCAAGCACCGACGTGAAGTCAGAAGCTTTTGCGCATATGTTCTATTGTCCATTCTCCTGTATTGGACACTCTTCATCGAATTTACCATGGTGAATTATATTGTCCGTTCTCCTGTATTTACCACGAGCTTTACCAAGGTAAATTCGATTAAGAGTGTCCTATACAGGAGAACGGACAATATAATTCACCATGGTAAATTCGATTAAGAGTGTCCAATACAGGAGAATGTACAATAGAACATACGCGCAAAAGCTTCTGACTTCACGTCAGTGATGCTTGAACCAATTTTTTGTAACGATTTAGAGCCTAAATTGAACTCCTTCATCAGACACTATGCGAAAATCTTGAATATTATTCTGAAATTTGTCACAAAACAACTAGGAAATAATTCTGAAGATTTTCGCTTAGTGTCTGATTTAGTGTATGAAACGTTACAAAAGAGTTGTTTTATCGTTGGTGTTGTTTCGTTACTGTTTCTTAAGCAACATTGTTTTATACAGGGTGTCCGGTGAGTAAGTGTACATGGTTTAACCCGAACAAACCATGAGGACTTCGAATCCAGCCATATAAACCAGTAACATGAATTTAATTGTGTCGGTTTTGCTATACAAGGTGTTATACGAGTATTGCCCAAAAATTGTCCGAGTCATAGCTCGAAAACTACTCATTTAATTTGGTTCAAATTAAGTATCAGAGATCACCATATTAAGTCCAAATAAAACTTTACAAAAAATTCTGAATATCAGAACTGAACTGGAAAAATAAAGATTTGTCCGATTTGGGTCTGGTGAATACCCTGTATGTGATTTTCGATGAAACTGATTATCACGTTCGAAGGGGAAAGCCAAAGCTATGTTTCTAGAAATTCGTGATATTGTCGCATTTGTTTCCCTCAGGGTGATTCAGAATTTGTTCTAAAAATCCAAACATTTTCTTCAACTCATAGCGCGAAAATTAATGATATTCTGGATAATAGGATATTTTTTGTGTTATTATCACTTAATATAATGATCTCTGATACTCAAATTGAATCAAATCGAACCCGTAGTTTTCCAGCTATGGGTCAGACAATTTGATTGGAAATACTCATAAAACACCTTTTACAGCAAAAACGAAGGCATAAATTAAATTGATATTACTGTGTTCAAAGTCACCAGTGCTTGTTCTGCTCAGGCTTAAACCATGAAAACTCGGAAAAAAACAATGAAATGATGAATGCATCTCCCAAAGTATCCTTTAATGATTAGATACTTAATATAGACTAGTTATTTGAAGAAATGAAACAAAGGAACACAAAATTAAGGTAAGCATATTATCGTCGTAATCGTATGCAAAATTCACCAGAGTAAATCTGTTGGCAATGCGATTTTATTCTGAAAACTTCTCAAACTTTTCAAAAGCTGAAATCCAAAAATTTGAGTATTTTCCCTCTGATTTGGAATCTTCCGATTATATCTGTTTCATCCTGGTTTCGGAATGAGATTATGTATAATTAATTATAGGAACGAATGAGTAGTATTTATTGATGTTGTGAGTTCGCTAATTATTCTAATCGAATTCCTGTTCCTTGATTACATAATTACTTCATCTGCGACATTGCCAGTTTTATGAAAACGATTTTGTTTGATGATTTTATTGCGCGCTCGTTTCACTCAAATCTCTGTGATTTTCGGATTTTGAGCCCAATAGGGTCTCAAACCAGGGTTCGAAAATATCACGATATTTATATAAATATCAAAATATCGGATATATATCGATATACATATATCCGATATATATCAATTTCCTGATATTTATTTTTATAAACAATTTTTAAAGATTTTTCTTAATTAAAATCGATCAATTGTGATTTATTAAATTTATTGAACAAAGTCGAAAAGATTCTCAAAAAATAAGAAAATAACATAAATAAAAAAAAGTTAATTAGTTAAAAAATGTATCAAAGGTTTCAGAAGGAATCTCCTGCGCCGACTCAGAGGCTTCATTCTATTACCTTCTGTATTGCTATTATTGCAAGCTTTAAACGTAGACGCATGCTCTCTGTTTAGATGTTTAAACAAAAAAATTGGTTGAAGCCCTGTGGACAGGAGCTATTGGGCGCATGTTCATCTTCCTTGTGGCCCGTACTGACCAGTAAAGAAAAAAAGCAGTATCATGTTGAATACCTTAATATTATTGATTATTATATAATAATCGATGAAAATACTGAGAGAGACCCAGGAAATTTGACACATTTTGTCTTATATCTCCAGAACTTGAAATCGTATAGAGCCAAAATTTTGCACAATGTTGTAAAATACTACAATTGACGTTAGTACAAGTTTTTGTTGCAATCTGATGAATAGTTCACGAAAAAATTAAAAGAAATATTTTTTTAAAAATTACCAACATTTCGATCATAACAGAATTTTGCCAAAAGTTGCGCGTTTATATCCTCGAACTGACTACCAAGTTTTGATTCAACATCTTCTTTAGTTCCTGAAATATCAGGGAAATAACCTCAAAATTTTAAATGTCTATAACTCCTAAACCGTCCGGCCGATTTTGCCCGTTAACGAACTTAACCGTCGCATTTTGATCAGAAACCTACCCTGAAAGTTTGAAGTCGATAGGACCTTCGGTGCTCCTGTTATCGTGCTTACGGCCGGGAAACCGGCCGGCCGGCCGGCCGGCCGGACGGCACCCAAGAATCTGACACCGGATTCGTGATCAGGGAGTCCGAATTAGTCTATTAGCCAATTTTCAGCTCGAAATTCGAAAATTACAGACATTTGGACGAAATGATAGGACGATGTTCCCCTAGAACATGCGCCCAAAAACAAGTTTGGCTGATTTTTCCCGTTCTAATCGGAGTTGGGGATTACCCGAAAATGCGTTGCTTCACCCATCTGAAAGACGGTCGGTATGTCGGTAAATACCCGTTTTCAGCTGTTGGCTCTGTGGCCCCTTCACGAGGGAATAGGCGTGCTCTTAAATAGCGATTGATTATGAATTTTTCAAGTAGCCTCGCTCATTTCAAAAAATTTATAAATATCCGTGATATATTTCACTGCTTATAAATATCGATATAAACTGCTCCACAAGAGTTCGGGATATCATATTCTGAGTTGTTCTGAGGGGCTTAAAATTTTAAAGACAATATCAAAAACATGATCAACTGCCAATTAAAACTTATTAATTCGATTTGAATGCATATTTTTACCATCTGGTCGTCTTTTTTCTTGAGTTTGGCAGTTTCACATTATTCGTAAGATTTAGCATTTCAATATGCAGTTAATTTATTGTCAGTCTCTTAGCGATATCGAACTTGGTAAATTTCACGAGCTTCTCAAGATGCCAAGACGTAAATTAACAAATGCCGAGGCTAATAGGGCTATCAGTATGCTACAGGATGGCCTCACTCAAGTCGCTGTGACACAAACATTTCTAGTATCGCAAAGTGTAATATCGCGACTCTGGAATAGGTTCAATGAGACAGGTCCGGAGCAGGAAAGACATAGGGTTGGTGGACCAAGAAAACCAACACCCGCACAAGACCGTTTTGTCACCATTTCGGCGAGGAGATATCCTCTTTCTTCATGTAGGATGATGAGAAATCGACTTTTAAATGCCAATGGTCCTGAAATTTCCATTGAAACCATCCGACGTCGTTTGGGGGAGATTAACCTGGCTTCTAGACGTCCATTGAGGGGTGTTCCGTTAACACGTGAGCATAAACGACAAAGATTAGAATGGGCCAGGCAGCATGTTAATCAGAACGTCCAATGGCGTAGTGTACTTTTCACAGATGAATCCAGATACGGTCGATTTTCAGATTCTCGAAGAATATGGGTATGGACTATGCCGCGTATACCCCTAAATCGCCGTCATGTGCAAGAGGTTCATCCATTTCGAGGAGGCTCTGTTATGGTATGGGCTGGGATATGTTACAATGGGCGCACAGACCTTCACATTTGTCCTGGCAATCTGACTGCTTTACATTATAGGGAACATGTCATTGGCAACGTAGTGCCAAGTTTTCATGCTGCCATTGGTGAAGCTTTCCAATTTCTTGACGATAACGCAAGACCCATCGTGTAGCAATAGCAGAAATTGCGCGAGACGAGCATGGTATTCCACATTTACCAATACCTCCGTATTCGCCAGACTTAGACTGCATAGAACATGCATGGGATATGCTGCAAAGAAGACTAGATGATCACCAACCTCCAGCAGAAACCTTTATATGACCTCAAAGCGCTACTGCCTCGTTTATGGAATGAAATTCCTCAAGATATGTTCAACACCCTCGTTGACAGTATGCAACGAAGATGTCAGGCGGTCATTGATGCGCGTGGTGGCCATACCTTGTATTGAAGGCATAAAAAGACAAAAAAAACATTAAACTGTCCGGAAATAAAAGTCGTTAAATTTGACCCTATTCTGTTAATCACCCTGTATATGTTGCAGACCAAAAAACTTACGTGCATTTATAGTTTTGAACCTAAAAATATATAAAATTACGTTTTCAGTGCAAACAGAGGCTTCAGAATGTCAGTTATTTTAGTTGAAACGATTATACGTAACTCTTGTGGAGCAGTTTATATCGTGATATACATATACTCCATTCACATTTATAAAGTCTCCCGGTTGGCCATGAAAATTTGACACATTTCACCATGTATATTTTGAAAATGTTAGGTTATAGTCATTCTCCTGTCAGATAACTATGCAACGTTGTCCTCTCTACATAGAAGTCCTAGTAATTACGTATTTTCCCAATGTGAATTTACTTCGGAAATATATTGAATTTGAGAATATATTATGTGAATTCAATAATTCCACAGTCCTGGCGACTGTAGAAGAAAACTTTTCCTCTGTTGTTACTGGAAATATTTCACGTATATAAACTGGTTGGAAGATTCAATTATGCTATTTTCTTGTATGGAAATCAAGAATCAAGTGTTGGAATTGTATTGAAAAATAATGGATAGAGTAGTCCGTTATTTTGTGATAGTTCATTTGAAAAAATAATGAAAGTACCTACCTGAATAACCCGGCAGGAAAACTTCAAAATGGACAGTTGTACCTATGGAATTCCCCACTTTTCGAAATTCTCAAGAAATAAGCCTACAGAAGACATTTAAATACCTTGTTGCACAACTTGAAATACACCAGTTTCAAAATGTAGTAGTACTACGAAACCCGAGTCATTTTTATACCTAATTAAATATAGTTATGAAACTCGGGAGTTCGAGAGTTCAACATGTCAGAATGAAGTTTACCTATTGCAGATTTCGGTTCTGTATAGCACTCCTACTTTCGGCAGTTCAAAGCCAAGAGTTCTTTATTATATTCGAAGATAATGGACTGTGATAATATCTTGTCTAAGATTGAAGATTAAGTTATGATTATTGAAAAAAAAAGAGAAGAAGTAGAAGTTATTATTATGTTGAGAGTAGAAATTGGCAACGTCGCGGCGGATTGTTTTGACCTTGATGATATTTCAGCAGTGCCAACTTGCCTGTGTTTTAGTAACAAAAACGTGATAGACCTAAATCATGGCCAACCGGGAGACTTTATAAAAGTGAATGCAGTATATATCATGATAAATATCGGTCGAACCCTGTCTCAAACGATTCCATTTTATTTACTGTTTGAGAATCTGTAGCCAAATTCAATTATGTCCGTGAACAAGACCACTTTCGAATGATTGAGGACTGGATACGCTGGTCCATTGGTGTGGACAAAAACCACCCAATAGATGAATTTCAAATACGTATACTCATTTGAAATGTTATCTTTCCAAACTTTTCAAAGCTACAAATGCAATTTTCTTTTGGATGTCGAATAACAACCCCGGGTAGAATTTAATGGGGATCGTATTATTAGGAGCGAAAAAAAATCTTAAAGAAAACTTCAATATCTCGGAAATTTATAGCCAGATTTCGCTGAAATTTTGTATATAGGGCATGGTTTTTCTGGAAACTGTATAACTGTATCCTGATGTCCCGTGAGATCTTAGAATTTTTGCGCGCATGTTCTGGGGAACTTCGTGTTATCATTCTGCCCAAATGTCTCTAATTTTTTGATCAAACGATTGGGTTCGACTCCCTGATGAAGAATTCGAGGCCAAATTTGATTTTGTCCGGCCGTTGCCACGATAACTTGAGAACGGAAAGAGATAGAGACTCGAAATTTTCAAGGTAGGTTCCAATAAGACGGGCAAGTTCGTTAATGGGCGTAATCGGTCCAACGGGGATTCCCAGTGATAATTTTGGTTTCAACCAATACAGATCTGTTCGAATTGAAACTTGGTGAGTAGTTGTAGAATACAGACCTAAGGACGTATGTGCAAATTTGTGAGAATCGTATTACTAGAAAATTCCAAACAAAATATTAAACATAATATTCATGTCACGATAACTAGAGAATAGAAAGAGATAGCGACTTGCGATTCTTAAAGTAGATTGCGCATTTTAATGGGACATTTATGTTGGTTTGGAGATATAATCGGCCATATGGTTTTGGAGTTATAATTAAGTATCTGAAATGTTGTTGTTATTCCTGTTGCAACTCAAAGAATATGAAAGCAATACAACTCAAGTATGGTAATTAGTTGTAGAATTCCGACGCGGAAATTTCTACGAAATTTCGTATCACTAGAAAATTTTAAAAAAATCATTGAAATTCTTTGCAAAAAATTCTATGTCTCAGAAACTATACGTCATCTGATGTCGCTGAAATTTTTCAGAAGGCTTCAAAACCTAACTTCAAAGCCAAGTTCCAAATTTGAAACACGTTCGGATCTATACAGGGTGGGCCATGGTCAATGGTACTCTGGACTTTTACGGAGAACGGGACGTACGATTTTATTGAAAATTTGGTTTATTGGCTAGGAACCACTGCTCTATCGATCCAGAATATTTTCAGCTCTGCGGTGTTGCCGCTTATATCAAAGAGTAGTAACAACTTTGATATTTCAACTGGAACACCCTTTATATTATTGCATTTCTTGCATTGACGTAGCCTCCTGATTAATTCTGTATCAACTTCTTCCTCCCTATCTCTAGCGTTTTTTGAGTAAGTAATTGATTCACTTCCATTTTTGTGCAGAATATAGCGAATCAACATTCATTATTTCGTTACTTAAAATCCTAGAAAACCGAAATTTCCGGTTCGTTTCCGAGACATAATTAAACGATAAAAAGGGTGTTTTATCCAATGTAATGACCTGTATATCATGAGATGAATTGAAATAGAATTCCTATACCTAAATTGTAAGATTTTTTAATTAAAAGCAAGGAAGCATGGAAATAGGAAAATTGAGCTACATATACGCCCATAATCGTATAAAAAATTCACGAAGAGATAGTTATGTTGGCAACAAGAATTAATTCTCAAATCTTCATAATTTGCAAACGCTTAAATCCAAAAAATGCTATACCTCAGTGAAGGTACACTTTGAATAGGTATTCTGTACAGTGAGCATCAAATGTATGGAATAATGGATTTATTTCATCCCCTTGCAGGAATAGCGAAAAATGGTTTGAAAGATCAAATTAATTTATGATTTAAGGAAATTTTCCCGTAATTCTTATTGTTCTACCATTTCCTGTTACCAAGCTGTGACTTCATCGATATCTTTTCAAATTGCAAGTACCTATATTTTTTCTTGCTTTGGATCATAAAATACCAAATTCAGTAATGCACATGTAACACCATTTCGCTCAAGAATTCTCGGGATATTAATTTTTGAGATTTGAAAACCATTTGCTTTTGATATAAACCCACAAGAGAAAGTCTAACTAGAGACCGAGCCAGCTATTTAATAAAAACTAGACCGATACACCTGTTCGAGAGTACTTTGTTCGGATAATCACGTACATCTTGAAAATGATGGGGTGGAAACCATTGTTGAAACCATAGCGCTTCATTGGGAAGATCTGGATCTGCATAATTCGGAAAAAGAACCACCAACGCCTCAATCAGGTCATTCCGTAAGAAATCCAAATATTTTGGACCTTTTAACGATCCTTCAATGAAAACAGGCCCTAGAATTCTGTTCCCAAAAGTTCCAGCCCATACATTCACTTCTTCAGTAAATTGTGTACCTTTGTGCTTCATCATCCAGTTTGAATTGTGATCTGGCTAATAGCGACTGTTTTGTCCGTTTGCAATTCCATTCGAATAAAATATTGCTTCATCACTAAATAAAATTCGAGCTCGAAAGTGCACAATAGAAAAGCACCTCAGTAAAGCTATAGAACGCAAATATTAGGGCATTTAAGAAAATGTTGGGATTTCTCAAATAGGAATTTTCGATTTGTTAAAGCAGTAAAATTTATATTGATCAATTTCAAGGTTGAAACTATTGAGCTCCATTTAAAAACCGCTTACGTATCTCGTTTATGGTTGGTTAGATGATATTTATGAGCCTAAATGCTCAACGATTTTTATTTTCGTGTTAATATTTGATTACTTAGTCCCCAAGTGGCTCGAAAGTAGAGTAATAAACTCCAATTTTACGTCCTGAGCGTAAATATATTTATATTTCTTGAAAATTTCGAGTTACGTACATGTTACTACGTAAGAAGGTCGTTCCTATTATATAATTAAACAATATAATCAGATAATCCGAACCCCGAGGAACCCTGGCCAACTTAACGGAATTGATGTCGATATGAACAGAATTAGCGGTTACGAAAATAGATACGAACTAGTGACCGACCGAAAGTTCGGTTTCGGTTTCGGTTTCGGCCAGTTTCGGCCAAGAAATCTAGTTTCGGCCTTAGTTTCGGTTTCGGCCAAAAATGGCCGAAACTTTCGGCCGGGCCGAAACTTGACTGTTCGTGAATTATCCTAGTCCTTTGGCCAGGAGTTAAAAGTAGGTATACATAATTGCCGTACAAGTTATTATAATCTATATTTGTTAAGACTGAGAATTCACTTTAATGATTGTTATATAGATTACATAGGGTGATTCCAAATAAGTCGTGAAACTTGGAGGAGGAGCGAGTATGTCTCATTAGCTGTTGTTTAATCCATATTCATTAATAACCAAAAATCAACAGTTTTTGGAGTTCGGGTGATTTTTAAAAGATTTCTGAACTTAGTTCATATTTCGTCAATTTTTTCTACGTTGACCAAATTTGAAGATAATTTTGGTTATTTTCATCAGAAAAGGATATGATATGTACGAAAAAAACCAAACTATGCTGTATAAGAGGTTGAAAAAGAAAAGTATGATTTGAAATGTGGTATATGAATAATTGAAAAATCAATTTCTAATATCAATTTTTCTGCAACTTTCGAATTTCACAATATGGTATGCCAAAATTATTTTAAAAACTTGCCAAATTCCTTCTTCAATCTATAAAAGATTTCGTTAGATTGCATAACTAGTTTCGTTTCACAGATTTTTTATAAGCAACCTTTTGAATGTCCGGCTTATAAAATGGTGAATGTGTATCAAAAGAAAGCGTGAGTAAATTTCAGGTGGAAAATAACAACTAAAGATATCAGAAAGACGGCATGCGCTTGCCTTAAGTAATCATTAAGGGATACTGTGGGAGGTATACTCATTATTGAAAGGTATTTTTCTGGGTTTTTTCTCCCAAACTCTGAAAAATATCTATAAAATAAAAATTAATCATTTTGTGATTTGCTTCTGCGTAAGAAACACAAGATATTTGTCAGAAGCAATCAATTGAACAATGTTGCCTAACAAACAACAACGAAACAACATCAACGAAGAAACAACTATATCGTAACGTTTCGGAGTCTATATCAGACTCCTTCGTCAGACGCTTAATGAAAATCTTTAGAATTATTTTGTTGATAGTTATTGTGAAATTCAAGAATTGTCACAATAATTCAAGAATTTCACAATAACAATCAACAAAAAAATTCTAAAGATTTTCATTAAGCCTCTGACGAAGGAGTCTGATATAGACTCCGAAACGTTACGATATATATGTTGTTTCTTCGTTGATGTTGTTTCGTTGTTGTTTGTTAGGCAATATTGTTCAATTGATTGCTTCTGACAAATATATTGTGTTTCTTACGCAGAAGCAAATCACAAAATAATTAATTTTTATTTTATAGATATTTGGGAGAGAAAACCCAGAAAAAAACCTTTCAATAATGTGCTTGCCTATATGGAATGGTGGAACATAATTTATGAATACATTTTCTAATGAAATTTGGAGCTCATTTGCAACAAATAAATATTGAATTCTTTATTTTTCTCTATTTGCTTCTTACATCCCCTTTCAAATATACTAATTCTTTTTCACCAGAACTCAAATATCTCAGAAACTGTTGATTTTTGGTCATCAATAAAAATGGCTCCAACCACAGCAAATTATCCATACTAACACCTCCTCCAAGGTTGACGTGTCTGATTTGGAATTACCCTGTATACTTCGACTAATTATTTTTATAACTTGGTAATACCAAAATAATGATTAAGGATATCAAAAAAGTTGTCTTTTTATTTTATTTAACACTGCTTAACTGTTTTTATGTATATGCAAATAAAATTGTAAAAAATACAGTAGATTTCAGTATGAAATAAAAAGTTTCGGTTTCGGTTTCGGTTTCGGCCGAAACTGAGACCCTGGCCGAAAGTTCGGTTTCGGTTTCGGTTTCGGCTGAAAAACCAGTTTCGGTCGGACACTAATACGAACAGTATTTGAACACCTTTTCAGCTAGATATCCCTAAAGTAGAAGTTACCAGGCCAATTTCAGTATTTGCCAGCCCTGTGTATTTATCTTCGCCAGACATAAATCACTTGTTTTTCACAACTCACCTTCAATGCAATCTTGAAGTTCATCATGGATATTGAATCCAATCAGAAGCTTTTGCGCGCATGTTCTATTGTGTACTCTACTGGACACTTTATCGAATCTAGCATCGATATACAGGGTGTCCGGGGAATAACTGTACATACTCTTACCAGATATATAGTTGGACTAGCTGATTACTGATTGACTATAAAAAATTTATTTCTGGATTTCCCTAGAAAGCTACATGGTGATTTTCCAACTTCATGGAAATACTTAAACCATCATAAAATCTAAACCTATTGTCGGATATTATTGAAACTTGGGAGGTTATTGGCACATGCTAAGGTCGAGTCAGAAAGATATCAATTATTTCATTATTCCAGGGCCGGACTAATTAATCTTCATTTAAAGTGTTCAGGGTAAAAAAAAACACTTTGTATTTCGAATTACAAATAATTGATTCGCTTTTTAGAAAGAAGCTAAATTATGTTTCAATTTGTCGTATCGCTTAAAGTTGTCACATCAACAATTATTTTGTTATGAATTTTTGAATTTGGATAAAATTGAATTTTTCACCATGAAGAGAACTGAAAATCTCATGTTTGAATATAAAATGCGAAAGTATTCTTAGAAAATTAGTAGAAAATAGTAGAAATTTTCAAAAAAGTTCAGAGCTTTAATAAGGACATTCCATAACGAAACAATAACAAATGAAATAAACTAAAATAACTACAGTAAAGAGTACCTAATAATTCAGCTAGAGGTTTTTACATTGGAAGAAGTGTCAGTATGGTCTATATCTTTGTTGTCGAACACCCGGTATATATACGAATAATTTTGAAATATGTTTATGTATACCCTATACAATTCACCAATTTTTTTCCGAAATATACCTTCATTTACTCCATCGCAATGAGATCCGCGTCCGGGGTGGCCACCCAGTATATCAACAAATTATTATAGTCTTCCTCACCTTCGGTGACTTTTTTAAGAAAATTTAATGTTTATTTTCGACCTACACAAGATGACTAAGTCCTGTTCAGGTAAATAAATTAAAATTTTCGAACTTTATCCAAATTCTAATATTCATAAAAAAATAAATGTTGATGTGACAGCTTGAAGAGATACCACACATTGAATCATAATTTAGCTTCTTTCTAAAAAGTGAATCAATTATTTGTAATTTGAAATACAAAGTGTTTTTTTTACCCTGAATACTTTAAATGAAGATTAATTAGTCCGGCCCTGGAATAATGAAATAATTGATATTTTTCTGACTCGACCTTAGCATGTGCCAATAACCTCCCAAGTTTCAATAATATCCGTCAATAAGTTTAGATTTTATGATGGTCTAAGTATTTCCATGAAGTTGGAAAATCACCCTGTAGCTTTCTAGGAAAATCCAGAAATAAATTTTTTATAGTCAATCAGTAATCAGCTAGTACAACTCTATATCTGGTAAGAGTATGTACAGTTATTCCCCAGACACCCTGTATACCATTTTCTCAGCTTTCATACTATATGAATAAATTTTATACCATTTTAATGACAGAGTTCAGTAACGAGAGACTCGTCTATGTAACATCAAGTAACTCTAGGATATGATATTTGCGAAATTCGTCGAAAATTACTGGGTTGGCATTCTACAAGTAATTACCGAGTTATAATTTGATCAGATTTGTGTATTTTGAGTTAAAGAGGAAATAATAATAACATTTCTGATGAGTATAACCCCAAAACCATTTTGCCGATTATTAGTAACGATTATAAACCAACTTAAATGTTGCATTTCGATGCGCCACCGATCCAGAAAATTTCAAGTCGCTATCTCTTTCCGTTCTCAAGTTATCGTGAGATACATAAAATTTTTTGATAATTTTTTTAAAAATTTCTAGTGGTACGGTCCTCACAAAATTTCCTCACGAATGGCATTATATTTCAACACGATGGAGCACAATCGCATTTTTCTCGTGTATATTGTATTCCCGGGTAGTTGGATCAGAAGAAGTGGACCAAGACCTCCAAAAGCCTAGCCTCCACGTTACCCAGATCTAACACCCATTTATATTTTTATGTTTAGGGGGGTTAGGTGTACAAAAAGGGAATCAATTCTAGAAAATAGTTTAATTTAAAGAAATGATGTTGCATGCATATAAATGAAAGACAACCTAGATCTTATCAGAAAAGCTTTAAATAGTATTTCTAAATGGGCAGTAAAGTGTATACAGGTGAGAGGTTCTCACTACCTTAAGTATTGGTTATTACATTCAAACGACCCCTTTTATATAATAATTTTGAAGTTTTGCGGGTAAAAACACCTAACTATGTGTCTAAGTTAGTACACGTACTAAAAAAAGTGGAAAAGCCTTGAGGACAGAAGCTTTAGCGCTCTTGTTCAAGCTTTCACAAATCATATCTCCGAAAGTATTGTTTTCCCAGAGTTGGGAATGATATCAATGGATTCTTATGATAGAACTGCATCATAAAATAAATTAAATTCAAATAATAGTTTATTTATCAAGATTGAATATGCAATGATTCTCCTTCGTTAATTCAAATCCAATTGAACATACAGTATGTTTCTATTTCAATATCAAAGTCAACCATGACAAAAACCTCAAAACTGTATATATATATTCTTTTGATTGAGTGCTTTATATGTGTTAGCAGAGCTCAGTGTAACGGGTTACCATACAATTCGACGCATGATACAAGAGTTTAGGAAAAACCCTCAGCAAAAAAACCCTATCTCCCCGTGAGTGTTGTGATTCGTAATACATAATACTCCTTTACTTACCGAATATCTCGGAAAATAAGCATTTTAGAGCAGTAGTATGCATTATAAAAAATTGGTTCAAGCCCTGTGTACAGCTTTGGCGCTCTTGTTCAAACTTTGAAAAATCATATCTCTGAAATCATTGGTCTCCGGGAATGGTATAAATATAAATGGATTCTTACGATAGAACTGCATCATGAAATAAATTAAATTCAAACAGACTGATTCTCCCCAATAACGAACTTATCCGAGATATTCATTCCTCAAATCTAGTCTGAAAATTATATTATATCAATTAAAACTTAGACAATATTGCAGTTTTGTTTTTACTGGAGATATTCTGAACCCATTTTGATTATGTATCTTACCAAAGAATATATTTCCATCATCATATGGATTATCCATAGGCATTATATTATCATCCCCATAATTTTACGATAGCTGAGGTTATTTCATTGGTCATTTTGCATTCAATCATACTTTGTTTTCAAGAAGAGAAGGTATATTTTATATCAAGAATAACGAACCAGAAATAATTTTGACATGCATCTCTCATAGGAAAATATGATGACATGTAAGAACAAATATCATATAATAATTCATTGATAGAATAATTAAGTAGTTACAGCATTCTGTGAAAACAGAAGTACGATTCATTATTGAAATTTCCAAAAATCACATCTCCGAAAGTATCAGCTTGTTATAGTTGAAAATTATATCAATAGGTTTCTATGGCGAACCTGCATCTTAAAAAAAATTGAATTTGAAATTTGTAATATAAAAAAAAAATTTTTTTCGTTACTCCGAAACCGTCAGGCCGATTTTGCCCAATAACAAACCGAGATATTTATCTCCCAAACCTACTCTGAAAATTTCATCTGCCTAGCTCATTCTGTTCGAGAGTTATTGTAGAAACAAAATTTTAAAATTAAAAAAAAAATGTTTTTGACACTTCACGGCAACCCGATCAATACAAAACTTCGCATGCATATAAAGGTCATTATTCTACAATTTGATGCTAAATTTCAGACAGATCGAGTGATTGGTTTCGGAAAAATATTCATAAAAATTGTTTTAACAAAAACGGCCATAACTCCGAAACCGCTTGGTCGATTTCGCCCACTAACGAACTCGTTCGAGATATTTACGCTCCAAACCCACACTGCAAATTTCAATCCTCTAACTCCTTCCGTTCGAGAGTAATCTTATAACGGCCGGCCGGACGGCCGGACATAATCGATTTCGACCACGGATTCTTCAGTTTCAGCCAAAATCTCCCTATCTATTATCTCCCTAACCTACTTTGAAAATTTCAACTGCTTAGCTCATTCCGTTCGAGAGTTATTGTAGAAACAAAATTTAAAAATTTTCAAAAATTTTTTTTACACTTTACGGTAACCCGATCAATACAAAACTTCAAATGCATCTAAAGGTCATGATTCTACAATTTGATGCTAAATTTGAGATAGATCGAGTGATCGGTTTCGGAAATATTCATAAAAAATGTTTTTACTAAAAACGGCCATAACCCCGAAACCGCTCGATGGATTTTGCTCGTAAACGAATTCACCCGAGATATTTACGCTCCAAACTTACCCTGCAGATTTCAATCCTCTAACTCCTTTCGTTCGAGAGTTATCGTGTTAACGGATGGACGGCCGGACAGAATCGATTTCGAACACGGATTCTTGATCAGTGAGTCGAACCAAATCGTTTGATACCATTTTCAGCCAAAAATTCGAAAATTACAGACATTTGGGCAAATTGATAAGCACTCTTTTCCGAGGAACAAGAGCGCCAAAAATGGATTCTAATTTGAAAAAAATGAGTTTTGTGGATTTTGTCCTGACTGACTTTGACATTGAAATAGAAACACCCTGTACGTTCAACTGAATTCATAATTAACGGAGGAACAGACGTGGTATATCTTCTGATAGAAGCTAGAAAATTAGGAATTTTCATTCAAAAAACTACAAGTTATTAACATTGGAATGAAGCCCTATTTGACAAAGTTTAATGGGTTTTTTCAGATTTCACACGAATTTTCTGAGAATGATATGTAAGTGATACATTAAAACAATGTAGAATGCAATGGTCAATCTGATTATCAATGAAAAAACTGGGTATAACATTTAAAAAACGAAAGTTGGTATCATTTCCGGTGGAACCAGAATTCGAACGAAACTGAAATTTTTTCCAAAAATTCATCTCTACTAACAAAGCTTAACTATAAAATTTCAATTGTTTATCTCGAGTCTTTCTTCGAAATATTCTAACGAACAGTCTTCGTGGATCACCCTGTATAAGTCTTGTATAATAATATATTCACAAATTCAAGATTCGGAACCTTGTTTTCCAGAACAAAATATTTTCAAGGTACGAATTATAAACAAATAAATAGAACAGAAATAAATTGCACATGTCTGCTATAGGTAGATAAGATGACATGTATGAACAGTGAACACAGATAGAACACAGACAGATAAAACACAGATAGAATTCGCATTCGGTGAAAACATAGAGGTACGATTTATTATTGAAATTTTGAAAAATCACATCACCGAAAGTATTATCTTGTCATAGTTGAAAATTATATCAATGGATTCTTATTATGAAACTGCATATTGAAAAAAAATTTAATTCAAAATTTCAACTGTCTTGCTCATTCAGTTCGAGCGTTATCATGTTAACGGACGGCCAGACATAATCATTTTGACCACATGTTAACAAAATTTTGCGTAAGTGTTCGTGTCAGTATTTTTCAACGAATTACCGTGCTTTGATTGGAACAGATTAGTATTTTTCGTGTTATTGGAAAAACAAACTATCAATTGGCTATAATTCTGAAACCATTCGGTGGATTTTGCCCATTAATGAACTTAGCCGGCGCAATTGGACTCCAAACCTACCCTGAAAATTTCAACCCTCTAACTCGTTGCGTTCGAGCGTTATAGTGCTGACGGTCAGCCGGCCGGACAAAATCAATTCTGACGTCGGATTCTTGATCAGTTAGTCGAACCAAAACGTTTGAGACTATTTTCATAAAAAAATTCGAAAATTACAGACATTTGGGAAAATTGATAAGCACTCTGTTCCCAGGAACGAGAGCGCCAAAAATGAAATTACTTGAGAATTTTGTCATAAAGTGCATTGAAGAAAGATCTTCGGCTTACCTCGTCTTTGGAAAATCTTAGTTTCATACATAAATTTGTGTCACCCGAAATGAAACATGCATTGACACAATTTTTCTTAGTGTTCAAGAATAAATGTTAAATTTTTGTATTACAGTGTATTATTTTCTTACATACTACAGATGATTCTCCATTATTCATTATGACTAACAGATAAGGGCATAGTATATTCTGACCCAAAAAATCAATCCATATAAGCCGGTCGAAAGTTAAGTGCTCTCCAAAAAATCTGCAAAAAGAAATGTCAACAGAATGTTTAATGGCCCGTTTTGAATCAGCATAGAGGTCCTCTAACTACAACTAACGTTTGGGCTATGGGTCAAAAGTCATCCTTATATTATATATATATATATATATGTTTGAATGATCTTCACGATTCTTTCACTCATCGGACTGTTTTACTGCAAGAAGAATGGTATAAAACAGATGACGTGTGTTATGATTCCCGAGAATATAAAGTTTAGTTCGACAACATACATATTGATATGATCATACTGACACTCCTAGATCTTCCCCTCATAAGCTCTTAATAGCTTGTGCTATTAAAATTAGGAAAATCACTAATGTTCTGTCTGGGTGTTCTTACTGCGTCCGTACGCAACCTTATGCATATCTCTGTTCATTTTCAACCCAACAATGAATGTCGCTACCGACGTCTGACTAGGAATTTTTTTTTCCTATCCCGGGATTGATTTTGCGACCTTCTGGCTCCTATTCCGACTACCACCAAATTCATTAACTCATGCAACACATTTCCTTCTTTCCGTGAAATTATACGAACAAATTTGTGTCTGATTTCAATTGTCCGTTCTTTGATCAAATATACCAAATATATAGATTACACAAGCTGATTATCGAGTCCTCGTGAAGTGAAGGATTCAACTCGTTCAGTTTACAGTTGGTTCAACTTCATCATATCAGCGTATAATATAATCGAACTATACATAATTAGTTGTTATCGGTCTTAAAATGTAGTATGAGGGTATGTTGCCTCCAATATAGACAAGCTTCAATGAGGACGTTGCCACCATATCACCTCATTAGAAATATTTGTATTCGACAGTGTACAATCGCAATGAATATGCACCTTGCCGCCTTGTGTAATTATTAATAATTAACCGTTGGATGAAAAACCATAAAAGCAACGACGTGGCGTCACGAGCTTCAGGACGCTAGTTCATTAAATGATCAATAGATTTCACTGATTTATAACAATAGTAAAATTTCTGGCTATCAGAGATCAGTCAAAATAAAAATAATTTATCGATCCGAGAGATTTTATTATGTATAGGATAAGCGACATAATAAAAATCTCAATAAGCAGTGACATGCACAGGAGCTTTTGCGTGCATGTTCCATTGTCTATTCACCCCTCATACGAAGTCGATCGAGCTGGAATTCGGTACTCGATTGTAAAATGGTGGTTCGAAGGTATGTGCCAAATTTCAGCTGATTCTTACGTATAGTTTCTGAAATATGAAGTTTTTGAAAAAAAATGTATATATGTATACAGGGTCCTGCAATAGTGCGTTACCCTTCCACAGCTGCCAAACCAGACCTTCTAGAAATTTAGTTTAAAAGTAAGCCCTTTGTAGTTTCAATTCTGCATCTCAGGAAATAATTTTCTAATATACAGGGTGTTCCCAAATAAAATTATTTAACAAATGAGTGATTTTTTAAATGGACCCCCCCTTTTATTTTCGCATGTTTTCAATGGCCTTCAATACCTCTATTATGACGCAAAATATTAGAGATATTTTTCGAACAGTACTGCAAAAAGTTGACGGAACAGTGGTTCCCTAAACGTCCTCAACCGATTTACAAAAGCGATAGTAACATGAATTTGATCAGAATTTTTTTCAACTGAAGAATTTGCCTAGTCATCGTTTCTAAATGATCAACCTGTCGTATACAGGGTGTCCGTTATTAATGTCCAAATCTTAAGAATTTCAAATTGTTATTTCTCGATTTTTTCAAATGTAACACCCTGTCTTTTTTTTCCATGGTGATGTAGACAATTGAATACCTCACATTTTCTCAGAAGTAACTTGAGGACTATTTTCACTCCTGTGTCCAGCAGACACGAAAAATGACAAGATGGCCTACTAGATCAACGTATCTCACCAAACTAAATTTTTTTTGTGGGGATACATAATCGTAATAAAAGTTCCAACAACAGCTACTAATATGCGAAAGAGGATTGTGAGTGCTTTCCGAAGCATTACTCGAGCCATGCTGATGAGAGTTTGTGGGCCATTCAACGATCGGTTCGTTTTGTGTCGACCACCTTGTCTGGAACACAAAGCGGTCCGATCGTTGAATGACCCACTAACCCTCATCAGCATGGCTGGAGTAATGCTTCGGAAAGCAGTCACAATCCTCTTTCGCATATTAGGAGCTGTTGTTGGAACTTTATCGTACACGATTCCCTTTATGTATCCCCACAAAAAAAAAATTAGTTTGGTGAGATCCGATGATCTAGCACGCCATCTTGTCATTTTTCGTATCTGCTGGACACAGGAGTGAAACTAGTCCTAAGGTAAGTTCTGAGAAAATGTAAGGTATTCAATTTCTACATCACCATGGTAAAAATACATGGTGTTATTATTGAAAAAATCGAGAAATGACAATTTGAAATTCTTGAGATTTGGACATTAATAACGGACACCCTGTATACGACAGGTTGATTTAGGAACGATGACTTTGCAAATTCTTCAGTTAAAAGAAAATTTTAATCAAATTTATGTTACTATCGCTTTTGGAAATCGGTAGAGGGCTTTTAGCGAACTACTGTTCCCTCAACTTTTTGCAGTTTTCTGTGAATAAGATCTGTACTGTTGGAAAAATATCTCAATATATTTTGCGTCATAATAGAGGTATTGAAGATCATTGAAAATATTCGAATATATAAGAAGTGGTCCATTTAAAAAATCACTCATTTGTTGAATAATTTTATTTGGGAACACCCTGTATATTAGAAAATAATTTCCTGAGATGCAGAATTGAAACTACATAGGGAGTGTTTTCAAACTAAATTTCTAAAAGGTCTGCTTTGGCAGCTATGGAAGCGTAACGCACTATTGAAGCACCCTGTATATATTCACGAAATTTCGCGAAAATTAGTGCGTCGGTTTTCTACAAGTAATAACCGAGTTTTAATTGGATCGGATTCGTATATTTTAAGAAATAGAGGAAATAACAGCAAAATTTAAGAGGGTTTATAACTCCGGAACAGTTTGTCCGATTATGCCCAACAACGAATTTAACTATTATTTAAAGGATTCTTTCTGGGTTTTCTCTCCCAATCTCTGAAAAATATCTATAAAATAAAAATTAATTATTTTGTGATTTGCTTCTGCGTAAGAAACACAAGATGTTTGTCGGAAGCAATCAATCGGACAATGTTGCCTAACAAACAACAACGAAACAATGTCAACGAAGAAACAACTATATCGCAACGTTTCGGAGTCAATATCACACTCCCTCGTCAGACACTTAATGAAAATCTTCAGAATTATTTTGTAGAAAGTTATTCTGAAATTCGAGAATTTTCACATTGACAGTATTTGAAAATCAAAAGCAGCAAATTATGGTCAATACCAACTGAGCAATTTGCAAAATTGCATTGTTCTGTTCAACAAAATTAGGGCTTCACACGAGACGAGAGTATGAAAAATCTCGTCTCGCTCTCGCCAATTCCCAAAAAATTAAGTCTCGTTATCAGTTGTCTGATCTCGTCTCGCTTAATTCTGAATAACGATAATAAATATTATAATACCTATATAAACGAAATGGTATACAATAATGAATAATTTTGTAAAGCTATATTTATTACGCTGATATACAAAAATATTTGTACCTACATGTACAACATTTTTAAAATTTTAAACACTATTAATTTCATCTTTCAAATTTCTCGATGACCAAGAATTCAAACATAATCATGCTTGCATCACATCATTTTTCAATGATGTACGTGTTTTGCCATGATCATACCTGTAGTGGAAAATAATCTTTCAACAGGTACGGATGTAGCCATTAATAAATCATCGGCCATCTTGGAAAGTGTAGGAAGAACTTTTTCATCACTCTCCATCCCTGTAAAATATTTTGATTCCTATTTGCTCTTTCTAACAGCAAATATTCCTCAAACTCAACTTTCCAATATTTCGAAAGTTTTGTTGATGGTTTAAATAGGCTATCGATGTAGATACATTTTTTAATAGAATTGAACAATTTGGTATATTTTTCAAAGAATACCTTGCCAGTGGGTAGATCACTTTTCGAAACATTGAAAAGCTTCATTTCTTTACCAGTTTTATTATACGTAGTTCCACAGATGTATACAATAATTGTTCACATCTTTACTACAAGGAGCACAAGAGAATGAATTTATCCAGATGTTCAGATAGAGACGAAATCTTCAAAGCATTGGGATTTAGGGGCAATAAAAGTCGTCCGTTAAGTATTCAGTATTGAATTCATAATGGCAATCGTTTTCATGGTTGTGAATACTATTTTTTCTTGAAAAATAATCTCAATTATCGCAAGGTCATAACGAATTAATATTCTTCTTAAAAATAGTGTATTTCTAGAACGATCAATGCATTATATAGACAAAATATATTGGTAATTATAGGGGAAACTCTTCATATTCAATTCTTTTCTCAGGGTGTTGAAAAAAGTCAAGACGTAAATGAAACTTCATACAAAAAATTTAACGAGATCAAAAACGAGTCTCTCATGTTGCGCTGTATGTGTTCTCGGTATCGCCTGTAATATTTTTGAGAACGTCTCGACTCGTCTCGTCTCGGTTTTACGAGACGAGAACGAGATGAGACGAGAAAAATCTCGCTCTCGCGTGAAGCCCTAAACAAAATACAAGTTGACTCCTTAAGTTTTCTTTTAATGTAATCAGAATCTTTGTTTTACTCCAATCCATCATGTGATCCCCATGGATACATACATGTTCTGCTATTTTTGATTTTTGTATGTCTAGCTCTATTTCTCAAGTTGTTCTTATGTTCTGACTTTCTTACTTCTAGTGGTCTTGATGTATTCGCAACCTACCCAGGAAATTGCAAGTCGCTATCCCTTTCCCTTTGAAAGTTATCGTGGCAAAGATCACCCATCCAGCTAATGAACTCACCCAATCCGATCATGTTCAAATTTGGAAGTTCGCTAAAAAGTTGGATTTTGAAGGTCACGCAAGATTTCAGCAAAACCGGCCGTATACTCTCTGAGAAACACAATATTATTCAATGATTTTTGTTAATTATCTAGTGGTACGATCCTCGCGAAATTTCACAAACATTCTCGCGTTCAAATTCTACAACTAATTACCATGTTTGAAATAGATCGGATTTGTTATTGAGGAAATGACAATCAAAAGGAGTCGATTGCTGGAATTGAAGAGAGAATGGTGTGCTGAAACCGGTCTTGGATTACTTAGTTAAATATAAAAAAAAGGGGAAATGAATTGTTAATTTTGTGTGTTAAATTGGAGCTGTTATTTTTGAGCTGAATGAGAAGGTTCAACAGCGGTTTTCGAATTTTTCGCATGTAAAAAGCGAGTGCGGTATCATCAGAAAATCATAATAAAAAATAAGAATAAACAATAATAAGATTGAGTCACGTACTTGCGTTGTGTACTCCGTGAACACCTTTGCGATGCCTGATCCCGATACCGAGAAAGACAACTGCAGCATCTGTAGGAGTATGGATGATGAGGATGGGTTACTATGCGATAAATGTTTTGAATGGAAACATATATCCTGCCTGGGGATGAGTGTCAAGCATTACCAGAATTAAGTAAATCGACCAGTCCATGTATATGCAAAGCGTGTGATATAGACTGTAGTCACCTTGTATCTCTATCTCTGTTACCAGTGCTGGATCACTGCTTAGGGCTTAGGGGATTAATTGTGAATATGTTATAGATGATTGTATCAATAAAGGATTATTTAAAAAAAAAAGTAAATTGTCAAAAGATTCGTCAACATACACGTGACGCTCTTTTAGTGAAATATTAAAAATTCTACAGTTATATCGTATATATATATATATATATAAATTACATAATATTTGTCTCGATATACAGGGTGAGTCTTTGACCACTGCATTAATTTTAACCACAGATTCCTCTCATCAAATGAAACACTTTTTTCATTTAAAATTTTTCCAAATTCAGCTCAGGTAAAAAGATACAGGCTGTTGAAATTTTGAAAAAAAATCAGTTTTTGTTTTGTAGCTTTGACATTCTTTTTTCGAATAAAATGAATGTTGGCGGAAAGTTTCCTATAACTATGATACATATTTTCCAAATATTAGTTATTTTCTACTTCTACTGGTTTTCTAGTTATGGAATCGTGGATTCATAAAACTAAACAAAATTAGCATAAAGAAAGCATATAAAGTTTTTCTTGAGTCATTTCAAGAATATTCCATCGTTTAAGAACATTATATTATTCTTCATCATTTCCCCTTAAACGCACCGTTTTCGAGATATTCTTCATTGAATGTTTTAAAATGGAAAACTCCAAAAATTCCACTACTTTTATGGATCCGTCCGTGAGCGTTGGAATCCCGAATCAAGCTGTAGACCACGTTACCATGCCTTATTCTCGTCCGCCAACAATGTCATAGATAATGTATATGCGGGAGTGTATTAGCACATTGTGAAATCTTCAAACGCTTGTAACTTTTTACCTGAGCCGAATCTGGAAAAATGGTAAATGAAAAAAGTGTTTCATTTGATGAGAGGAATCTTTGGTTAAAATTGATGCAGTGGTCAAAGACTCACCCTGTATAGTTTGCTCACAAATTGATATGTAGTTAGTTTGAGAATTTTAATATTTGTTGAATTGCATTAATGTCAATAGAGTTTATTTTGTTTTAATTGAACACAAATTTCAAATTCATCTGTAGTATTACATGCAACCAATGATTATATATTTCGAATTAATTAACGTATCTGAAAAAAGCCTCTTTAGTCCTTCCACTTTTCGGATTATAGATATCATTTCTTATGAACTCTATAGTGCGAATGTTTCATTAATCCGCATGGAAGTCTGGCAACTTTCTGTTCGGATTATCCAATCCTTACCGTATTTCAAAAGACAACGTTATACTTCTACAGATTCACTAGACTCGCTCAAAAATCTATGGATTTTGTAGGAATATTCATTTGCTGATGTCCTTTGTGTTGGTAACTCTGTCACCTTCTGTGACATGACAAAACATGTAAAATCTATGTTCCGCTCTTCAAGCGCACGTAAGAAGTTAGTAGGTTCTGAAAAGTTATGTCACTTCGACTGTTCGACTTATGTTGTGTATAACTTAAGATTAATAAAACTTCTTACGGATTCAAACTCGTGTTAAATCATTTAATCCATCAGGTTATGGGCCCAGTTATTTCGCCTCCGTAGTGTACGCGAGTTTTTTGATGTGTGAAAATCCGTAAACGTGTTCGGCGTTCGCGAACATAACCAAACCCGTCCGCCATGTCCTTTCAGAATCCGCCGGTAGAACGGTTAAAAGGCCGGGAAAATTTTGACTCATGGCAGTTTGGTATGAAAGCCTTTCTGGAAGATCTCGAATTGTGGGATTGTGTACTAGGAACCGAACAGGACGCGAAAAAGGACTTGAAGTGTAAGTCGAAAATAACATTGTCGATTGAACCGCTTAACTACGTCCATATTCAGTCTGCTAAAACAGCGAAGGAAGCGTGGAACAACCTCAGGGCAGCGTTTGAGGATTCTGGATTAACGCGACGTGTAGGCCTTCTGCGAATTTTGATTTCGACAACCCTTGAAAAAAGTGGTTCAGTGGAAAATTACGTGAACACTATCGTCACAACCGCTCATAAACTGAACGGAATCGGTCTCGTCGTGAGTGATGAGTGGATTGGAACTATTCTCTTAGCTGGTTTACCGGTAAAATACGAACCTATGATAATGGGCATAGAGAGCTCTGGTATCAAGGTTACCGCGGATTCCATCAAAACAAAGTTACTGCAGGACATTTCGATCGCCGGATCATCAAACTCGGTCGAAAATTTAGCGATGTATGGAACTGGTTCCGGTAACAGTTCATCTCGAAATTCCAAGAACGGGAACAGGAACAGAAACTTTGAAAAAGTGCGTTGTTACGAGTGTAACGGCTACGGTCACATTTCGAAAAATTGTCCGAAGAAGAAGAACCGTAATCAAGGTAACAGTGATAAGACATCGAATCAGAGTGTAAACAAAAACAAACAGTTGCTTTTCACCGCGTATTCCGCTCAAAATACCGATGAATGGTTTATTGACTCTGGTGCATCGGAACATTTGACAAATTGTGAAGTGATGAACAACATTCAGAAATCGTCACCGATTACTATTTCTACTGCTAATGATGGAAAGATGAATACGACGACTGTGGGCTCCGTTGACCTTTCGATTGCCATGGATGGTCGTAAGTCTGATATTGAAGTTCAAAACGTTTATTATGTACCAGATTTGAAGGTAAATTTACTATCTGTTAGTCAAATTGTTCGTAAAGGAAATACAGTGATATTTACAAATGAAGGTGGAAAAATTATTGATAAGAATGGGACTCTTGTTGCTACAGCCAGTCATGTGAACAATTTATTCAGGCTGAATGTATCTTGTAAAAATGCCTCCGTGTTTTCAGCTCAATGTGATCAAAATCTTTGGCACAATAGAATGGCACACTTGAATTTCAACAGCCTAACTGAATTGAAAAATGGACTTGTTCATGGGATTGAATTTTCGATATCTAGACAACCCAATGTCTGTGAAGTATGTGTTATTGGAAAAAGCCACCGTTCACCTTTTGAGTTGAGTACATCTATCTCAAACAATATTTTGGAATTAGTACATTCAGATTTAATTGGACCTGTAGAAGTAAATTCTATGGCTGGATCTCGATACATTCTCACTTTTTTGGACGATTTCAGCCGAAAATGTTTTGTTTATTTTCTGAAATCAAAAAGTGAAGTAGCTGAAACCTTTGAGTTCTTCAAACAATTTGCTGAAACGCAAACCGGAAAGAACCTTAAAGTTATTCGTACTGATAATGGTAAAGAATTTTGCAACCACAGATTTAACAATTTTTGTAAAAGGAACGGAATAATTCACCAAACAAGTTGTCCATATACACCCCAACAAAATGGTCGTGCAGAACGTTTAGGACGAACCATAATGGACCGTGCTCGATGCCTACTCATTCAGGCTGAGCTTCCAAATATTTTTTTGGCAGAAGCTGTATATGCAGCTGTATATATCATGAATCGCTCTCCGGTAAAATCGCAAGAAAAGACACCTGAAGAAGTGTGGAGTGGAATCAAGCCCACAGTTGCACATTTGCGAATTTTTGGATGTAAAGCATTCGTTCATGTTCCTACTGAAAAACGAAAAAAGCTAGACCGTCGAGCCATACCATGTATCTTTGTGGGGTATAGCCTTGAATCTAAAGCTTACAGATTTTATAACCCGTCTAAGAACACTATTTTAGTTTCTAGAGATGTCACATTTGCAGAAGACGAGAAGGGATGCTCATTGTTGAAGAAACGTCGTCAACCACAGGAAGGATCTTTTTACCAGTGCGATGATCTGGCAGAAATTGAAGACCCAGTTCATGATGATCCTGTGTTGCCACCTGTTGATATCCCGTCTACTCCAGAGAGCATACAAGTTGAAACCATTGAAACAGACTCAGATCAAGAGGACTCTGGAAGTCTCCAATCTTCAACTATATCGGTTGACAATAGTAATTCCATCGAGGATAAGTCACCAGGCATGGATCAAATGGATGACCCAAATTTTGTGCCACCAATCCACATTGAAAATCCAACTCCAGATGATTCATCTCGACCGCAACGGAATCGAAATCCTCCAACATATCTGAAAGACTTCGAAACCTACAGCTGTATCAGTGGAGAACCTGGCGACCCAACCACTGTTCATGAAGCAATGGAACGTGCAGACTGGACTCAATGGAAGAAAGCCATGGACCAGGAGTATCAGAGCCAAAGGGATAATCAAACTTGGATTCTGACCGACCTACCTCCTGGAAAGAAAGCATTAAATTGTAAATGGGTTTTTCGGACCAAAAGAGATGCTTCAGGTAAAATAATTAAAAAGAAGGCACGCCTTGTTGTCAAAGGTTGCGCCCAGAAAAAAGGTGTGAATTATGATGAGACTTTCTCACCTGTCGTCCGCTATAGCTCTATAAGATATTTTTTAGCTCTAGCAGCTGAACTTGATCTAGACATAGATCAAATGGATGCAGTCAGCGCATTCCTGCAAGGCGATCTAAAGGATGAAGTATACATGCTGCAACCTGAAGGATACAGTTCTGGCAATAAAGTTTGTAAATTGGTCAAAAGCATCTATGGGCTGAAACAGGCCAGTAGAATATGGAATCAAAAATTAGATAAAATTTTAAAGAACATTGGATTAAAGCAATCTAGCTTTGACCCTTGTGTTTACTTCAAAATCACAGGGGACAGAACATTGATTGTGGCCATATGGGTAGATGACATTCTAATATTCTCTAATAATAACAAAGATAAATGCCATGTGAAGAATCAACTGTCTAAGAAATTCCAAATGGTCGATTTGGGTGAAGCGAGAAATGTACTTGGTTTTCAAATCTCCAGAAACAGGGAGGATAGAAAATTATGGATTTCTCAGGAATCATATTTGAATCAAATTTTAGAAAAATTTAATATGACCACCTGCTGCCCAACTGCTACTCCATCAACTCCAGGAGAAAAATTGAAGAAATCATCATCAGGAAATGAAGAAAGTCCAAGAGATTGGCCGTACCAAGAAGCTGTGGGAAGCCTGCTATTTGCCTCTCAAGTTTCAAGACCTGATATTGCCCATGCTGTTAGCAATGTGAGCCGTTTCAATTCAAACCCAGCTCCTGAACATTGGACTGCCGTCAAAAGAATTCTGCGCTACATTAAGGGAACCACATCTGCCAGATTGGAATATGATGGAAAAAAACCTTCTCCAATTCTGGGCTATTGCGATGCTGACTGGGCCAATGATCTTGAAGACAGAAGATCCACTACAGGGTACATCTTCATGAAATGTGGACCAATATCTTGGGCAACGAAGAAGCAACCAACTGTTGCATTGTCGACCACAGAAGCAGAATACATGTCTGCATCAGCTGCCACTCAAGAGGCATTATGGCTCAGGGGACTTGCTCAAGAGATGCAGCCATCAGATGTCAGTGGACCGACAATAATTTTCATGGACAACCAAGGAGCTCTAAATCTAGCTCTGAATGGTACATACCCACTAGGGATATGGTTGCTGACTCTCTGACGAAGGCCCTGGACCGAGAGAAATTTCATCGCTGCATAAACCAACAGGGACTGAAGGAAATCACCAAATAGGGAGGATGTAGGAATATTCATTTGCTGATGTCCTTTGTGTTGGTAACTCTGTCACCTTCTGTGACATGACAAAACCTGTAAAATCTATGTTCCGCTCTTCAAGCGCACGTAAGAAGTTAGTAGGTTCTGAAAAGTTATGTCACTTCGACTGTTCGACTTATGTTGTGTATAACTTAAGATTAATAAAACTTCTTACGGATTCAAACTCGTGTTAAATCATTTAATCCATCAGATTTGGATCGAAACGTGACGTTATATGAATGTTTAATGGACTTGAGTTATTTTCTGAATTCTTAATTTATACACAATTCGAAATTTTGTTCCATTGTTATAACGGATCTCTATTAAATACGCGATGTTACACTGCACAAGCGTTCGAAAGCTTCAGACGTCAAGGGAGTGCTTTAGAATTTGTTTCACACAATCTGCAACTATTCATTTTGAAGGAATTAGTTTATTCATAAAAATTCAGTGTATCAGTGTTCTGGAAAGATATGAGGATATAATTTTCAAATCTCGCCCTCATGGGCTATATTTTCTTATTCAATTATTTCATATCTTCAATTCATGCATGGAAGTTGCTATTGTTGAAAAGGTTCTCAAGTATTAGATATAGTTTATCACATATAAGAATCTTTGAAACAAATTAATTATTAAAATCAGATAATGTCATAAGTTTTTGTTCTGTCAGATCCAAGGTATTTATTAATTCAATAAATCCTACAGAATTACATTGTCTACAATAGGTTACGGGCCCAGAACGCTTTATGGAGTGTTTTCTGTAGATGGTGAGTGAATTAAAAGTATAAGAAATGGATCTTATTCGCCATATCAAACATTTGAATGGGGAAACTGATTGGCCTATATGGAAACATAAAATAAGAGACTTACTGGACTATCATGAAGGAGCTCTAGAAGTTATAGATGGAAAATTAGTACAACCAGTTCATCCAGGATTTAGCGCAAAATCGGAAGAACTGAAGATATACAAAGAAAATGCAGATTTGTATAGAAAAGCAAACAGTTATGCAAAATCTATGATAACAAGTGCTGTGAGTGATGTGGTATATCAGAAAATAATGGACAAAGAGAGTGCTCGTGAAGCATGGGTGTCCCTAAATCAGCAATTTGAAGCTTCGTCTCAAGATCAACTATTTCATTTATGTACCCAATTCTTCTCATTCAAGTGGACCAATAGTGAAGATGTTTCCACACATATTGCCAAGTTGAAACGCATATTCAATGATCTTAATAATGGTTTGAAAACCAAAGGAAAAAATGTTCTTCCTGACCTTATGATTATCTGTAAAATTCTTCATATTCTTCCAAGTGCATATGAAACTTTTCGTTCAAGCTGGATGCTTTTAACAAAAGAGCAAGACAAAACGATAGATGAATTGTCTGTTCAGTTATGTATGTATGAACGTAATTTCACAAAATCTGAAAATCAGGAAACAAAAGAAAATTTACATGAAGCTCTAGTTTTCAACGCAAACAAGAGAAGCCAAGAAAAACAAACTGCACAAGGTAGGAGAGAATTCATGAAGAATAGTTTCTGCAACTATTGTAAGAAGAAAGGCCATTGGGTTAAAGTATGCAGAAAATGGATTGCCGATGGTAAACCACCGAAAAATAAGCATTCCAACACTACCTCCACAGAAGGTCACACTTCAGTAAATGTAAGCATGTTCACATCTGATGAGGCATATATTGCTGAAGAAGACGATAATACGTGGTGGATCGACAATGGCGCCACTAGGCATGTAGCTAATTCACTTGAATATTTTATGGACTACGAAGAATTTGAATCTGTTCAACAAATAAGTGCAGCTGGTAAAGAAGTTCTCGAAGCTTTAGGAAAAGGCACTATAAAAGCTAACTCAAATGTTGGTTGGAATTCGACGAAAATAATTACTTTGCATGACGTATGGTATGTGCCAAATATTTCCAGAAACTTATTTTCAGTTCTTGCAGCACAAGATAAGAACTTAAATAGTATTTTTGAATCAACTGCTAGACACTGTTCACTGAAAATAAATGATGAAATAATGGTAACTGGAGAACGATCCATAGGAGGTGGCTTATTCAAAAGCTCAATTAACCCTATAAAGAAAATGTCTGATAGTGAAAATAATGTGAATTTAGCAATTTCTGATAATTCTACTCTACAGTTATACCACGAACGGTGGGGACATCAGGATATTCGCCATGTACAAGCAAAACTCAAGAGAGAATTGAATATAAATGTTAAAAATGAAAAATATAATTGTGAACCGTGTATATTTGGAAAAGCTCATCGTTTGCCTTTTGGTACAAGAAACAAAGTGAATGAACCTGGTGAACTTATTGTAGCAGACATTTGTGGACCGTTCGACAAATCTTTTCAGCATAAAAGGTACCTGCTTGTCATCAAAGATGTTTATACAAAATATCGATATGGATATTTCCTGAAAGAAAAATCTAAGGCAAAAACTGCCTTAACAGAGATGTTATCACATTGCAGAACCTTGAATCACACAATTAAAGAAGTGTTGAGTGACAATGGCGGAGAATTTGATAACCAAGAAGTGAGAAACATTTTGAAACAGAGAGGAATTGTTCAAAGACTTACTGCACCATACTCTCCTCAGCAGAATGGAAGCGCAGAGAGGGAAAATCGGACAATAATAGAGATGGCCAGGACGCTGAAAAACTCGAATCCTGAAGGAGATTTTCCTCCGAGTCTCTGGGCTGAATTTGTTAACACTTCAATTTATATTCTCAATAGAACTGGAATGTCATCAGTGGATGGTGCAAGTCCATATGAATTGTGGCATGGTAAAAAACCAAGAATAAAACATTTGAGAATAATAGGTTCGAACTGTTATGCTCATGTTCCTGCTCAAAAGAGACGTAAAATGGATAAAAAGGCAGTTAAAGGAAATTTACTGGGTTATGATGGAGATGAACGATACAGAATTTGGTTGAAGGAAGAGCGGAAGGTAATTCTTTCAAGAGATGTTACTTTTGATGAAAACTTAAGTATATGTAACCAAGTTAAGAGGTCTCCTGAAGAAATAATTCAAGAAAATAACGCAGAAACAAGTAGTAATGTTTCGCAATATATACAAAAAAGCAGCCTGAATAATTCAGAAGAAACCATAGAAGATCAAGACAGAGATTTACAAGCTGATCTTGAAGAAGATAATAACGAAAGAACTGAAGAGAGGGAAGATGAAGAAAGAAGATATAATCTTAGGAGCAGTAGCTCTATTCAAACTCCGTCATCATTTGAAGATTACGTATTATATGCTGAAGAAATATTTCAAGCAGTTAGTACTCCTGAAACATATCAAGCAGCATTAGCCAGTGATGATAATGAAAAATGGATAGAAGCAATGAGTAGTGAGTTGAATTCACTGAAAGAAAATAATACTTGGGAATTAGTTGAATTGCCCAAAGGTAGGAAGGCATTACCCTGTAGATGGATATATAGGATCAAGATGAATCCGGATGGAAGTGTAGAACGATTCAAAGCCAGATTGTTAATTAAAGGGTATAATCAGCGGCAAGGCATAGACTACAATCAGACCTTCAGCCCAGTAACAAAACTAACTACTGTGAGATCGATTCTCAGTATTGCAGCAAGTGAGAAAATGCACTTGAGACAATTCGATGTTTCAACTGCCTTCTTGTACGGAGAATTAGAAGAAAATATATACATGAAACAACCGGAGGGCTTCAATGATGGTTCTGATGGAGTATGTAAATTAAAACGCAGTCTTTATGGCCTAAAGCAAGCGCCTCGCTGTTGGTATAACCGATTGAATCTATATTTGAGACATTTAGGTTTCAAAAATAATGACGCAGATTCTTGTTTATATATTCGTGCAATAGATAACCGGAAAATACTACTAGCTTTATATGTTGACGATGGACTCGTTGCCGCATCATCAAAAAAGGAATTCAAAATAACCTACAAGCCAGCAAACTTTTTCTTAGGACTAGAAATCACAACTGATCCAGAGGGAGTCATAAAAATAAGTCAGCAAGCATACGCAAAGAAAATTTTAGATAGGTTTAATTTCTCTAATTGCAGACCTGTTTCGACTCCAATAGAAACAGATTATGAGATCTTCAAATCAGGGAAAGTTACTGGAAGATACAAATTTTCCCTACAGACAAGCAGTAGGTGCATTGATGTACCTCATGGTTGGTACTAGACCAGATTTGGCATACGCAATTGGTTTTCTGTCAAGAAGTCTAGAAAACCCAACTACTGTTCATGTAGTAAAACTGAAAAGAGTTTTCAGATATATTTCTGGAACAATTCATTATGCAATTGCATATAAACCAGGTCTAGCTAAAGAATTAGAATGCTATAGTGATGCTGACTTTGGTGGATGCACAAAAACTGGCAGATCCACTTCAGGAGTTTTGATTAAGTTTGCTGGAGGAATAATATCCTGGTCTAGTCATAGACAGAGTATTGCTGCTACTTCAACTACTGAAGCGGAACTTGTTGCTAGAAAGAAAGCTACAAAAGAAGTGATATGGTTGAATAGACTATTCTCAGCCATCATCAAATTAGATCACATTTCAGTACTGCAAATAGATAACTCTGCAGCAGTAAGATTAGCTCAAAATCCAGAGTTTCATCACAGAACAAAGCATATCGACTTAAAACATTTTTTCATAAGGGAAAAAGTTTTGGAAGAAAAGTTAGCTGTTCAGCAGATAAGTTCTCAAGAACAAGTTGCTGATGTTCTCACTAAGCCTTTCCCTCGAACAAGATTGTTAATAATGTGTTCAAGGATGGGACTTTCTTAAGTTTTATTTTGTCAGTTATATAAACTATTCTAACAAGGGAAAGTGTTGAAAAGGTTCTCAAGTATTAGATATAGTTTATCACATATAGCAATCTTTGAAACAAATTAATTATTAAAATCAGATAATGTCATAAGTTTTTGTTCTGTCAGATCCAAGGTATTTATTAATTCAATAAATCCTACAGAATTACATTGTCTACAATAGCTATCATGTACATTTGTTCAAGAATGGGATATTAATAATTCCTATTCTTTTACAGCCACAACATTTGGAACAAAGCACACCTCTACAAATCAAAATTCCGAAATGAAAAATGATGAACCCTTCAACGTAAGCCATCAGGATCAAAAGTACGACATTCACAATTTCCTCAGAAATCATCCTGGAGGTCTTAACTATGTTAGGCCATACAAGGATAAAGATATTACCAAACGGATGAAGGACACCTTACATTCTGAAGCCGCCTATTATTTATTGAGGGAGTACAAAGAAGAAGGAAGAGACTTAACGAGTTCAAGTGATTCTAGTGATTTAGAGGTAGGTGATAGCAAAGGCGATGTTTCGGTAGAAGTTACGAATTTCGGTAAGATGCGGCAACAACGCTACTATTTCAGAGAGTGATTAATACATTCTTCCTTGTAATCGTCGTATAATATCAAGATGAATTTCAAACAAAAATCTATCATCCATATGTTTACAAGAATGATATTCAAGGTTGAAGATAAAAATGGAATTCATTGAAAAACTATTTAATGGAAAGTCCTGTTCTAACATACCGATAAATATTATAATTCAATGGGTGATAATCTGCGGTATCTGTTTTCATTCATGAACATCTGTATATCATCACGTTTAATCCACTCGATAAAAAAAACATTGCATTATTATTTCCATTGCGTATACTGTTTAGTTATGTTGATATGGTGTGAAATGTTTCATGGCTGTACAAGCATGTAGCAAGCAGAGATCAGAAGCTTTACATTTGATGATAACTTTACAGGCTGTAAATATTATCAACTGCAAGGAGAACAAGGAGGTATCACTTGTTGAAAAATAGGATGGATCTAAGTAAGAAAGTTAAAAGTTGGGTAATTTCTACTTGTTATTTGTTAATTGATAGATGTTACTAGGCTGCATGAACACTCTCATTGAAAACTAAGAAGTTCAACTTTTACTTTCTATTTGTAATTGTTAATTGTAATTTGATACTCGTTAATTTGGGCTGGATGAATCCTCACTAAGATATAACCCTATAAAGGGGGCGCAGAAAAAGCAAATTTAATTTTTTTTTCAATATCAGGTTTGCAAGAATAGAGTTCAATGAAAAATTATATACGATTTACACTTATTTATTCAATATTGTGACGCGTTTCGTCGACATAGCGACTTCATCAGACTACATCATACTGTACATCTGATGAAGTCGCTGTGTCGACGAAACTCGTCACAATATTGAATAAATAAGTGTAAATCGTATATAATTTTTCATTGAGTTAATATGTATTTGCATCAAGTAAAAGCCACAAGCATTAAATTTTTAAAAAAATTAAAGAATAGAGTTGAATGATGCTGCAAAGGCACCCAATAAATGATTTTGTAGATTTTCATTATGGTTGTGAGGGGCAGAAGGAACCAACAACTTGGGACTATTTCAGTCAGTCTTACTCATTGGCGCGCTGTCGGGGTGAACAGACTGCCTATCAATTCGTCCAAAAGTCTGTATTTTTCGAATATATGGCTGAGAATGGTCTCAAACCTTTAGATTCGACTCACTGATGAAGAATCCGAGGTCAGAGCTGATTCTGTCCGACCGTCAACACGATTACGCTCGAACACATTGACTAAGACGGTTGAAATTTTCAGGGAGTCCAAATACGCCCGCTAAATTCGTTAATGGGCAAAATCCACCGACTGGTTTCAGAATTAAAGCCATCTGAAATTTTGTACATACAAATAACCCGAAAAATACTGATCTGATCGAATTAAATCGCGGCAGTTAGTTAGGATCGCATGGTCGGAAAAAGGAAAAGAAATTTTTTTTTAATTCTGTATCTCAGAAACTATCTGCCAGATATCGTTTAAATTCTGCGAGAGCCTTCAAAACCTTATTTTACAGTAAATTTCTAAATTTGAACTCGATCGAATCTATATTGGTTAGGATATTGCCGTAATATCCAAATATTCCAACGATCGATATGTACTGGTCTACTGGTTTTACACTCGACCAACGAAGTTGTTAACAGTTTTTGATTTTTGACATGCCTGGACAGAATTTAATGAATTATTATGTGCATAGATCGGCTGAAGTGAATTTGACAAGTCGATACAGTCGTCAGTAATAACATTTTTTCAATACTTATTGAGAATTGGTATATCTTATCTATGATATGTACCTTATTTTACATCCAAGTTCTCGATTTGAACTTGATTGAATGATATGTAACATGAGGATATTCTTCTGAAATATGAAATTTGAAAACAAGGAATCAAAGGCCAGTAATAACATTTGTTCAATTTCAATTCAATATAACTCTTAACTGCTTCTCTAGCCTAGTTGTAGAGTTTCCTCCATACCACGTAGGCACCGGGATCGATTCCTGTTGCCGAAATAATTGTTTTTTTTCAGTCGAAATAATAACTTTAAGAAAAGGGTTAAGTCCTTTTTCGTGTAGAATCAGACTTATATGAATTTTTAGTTGGTAAGATTCAAATGGACAAGATTTGCGCTGGTGCTCTTGTTCAAACTGTGAAAAATCATATCTCCGGATCTCTGGGAATTATATAAAGGGATTCTTGCGATAGAACTGCATCATGAAAGAAATTAAATTCGAACAGACCGATTCTCCCCACCAACCAACTTATCAGATATATTCATTCCTCAAATCTACCCTGAAAATTATATTATATCGATTAAAACTTAGCCAATATTGCAGTTTTGCTTTTACTGGACATATTCTGAACCCAATTCAATTATGTAATTTACCGAAGTATATATTTCAATCATCATATGTATTATCCACGGCCATTATAATATAATGCACCTTAAATGTTTAATATATTATCCTCATAATTATACGAAACTGAGGTTATTTCATTGGTCATTTCCCATTCAATCATACTTTGGGAGAGGTATTTTATATTAAGAATAACGAACCAGATATAATTTTGACATATCTCTCATAGGAAAATTAAATGACGTGTAAGAGCACAGATCATACAATAATTCATAGATAGAATAATTAAGTACAGCCTTAGACTATAGAAGAGATAGGACGGATAACGTATTCTCTGACATTTAAACCAAATGTCCGTAACTCCGTAAACTCTCAGATAAACACACGTCGACCACATCGTTTGGTGCCCACCAAACTGTCAAAATTTCGGTTTTAGATCGATAGCTCTTCCAGTACGATTTATTATTGAAATTTTGAAAATCTCCGAAAGTATTAGCTTGTTGGAGTTTAAATGATATCAATGGATTCTTATGGTGACATTGCAATTTAAAAAATATTGAATTTGAAATTTGTATTGTATAAAAATTTTTTGTTTTTCGTTGTTCCGAAACCATCAACTGATTTTGCCCAATAAACGAACTCAACCGAGATATTTATCTCCTAAACCTGCTTTGAAAATTTCAATTGTCTATAGCTAGCTCATTCCGTTCGAGAGTTTGTGTTCACGGAGGGCCGACCGGACGGACAGAATCGATTTTGACCTTTTTTTTGACTTGATCAGTGAGTCAAACCAAATCGTTTAAGACCATTTTCATCCTAAAATTCAAAAATTACAGATTTTGGGCAAATTATTAAGCAACAACGAGGAACAAGAGCGCCAAAAATAGTTTCGTATGAAACATATTTTAGTGGTCGCTCTTTCTACCACTTTCAACCATATAGTGAAAAAATGGGTTCAAGCCCTGTGGACAGGAGCTTTCTGGCGCTCTAGTTCAAACAGACAAATTATATCTCCGAAAGTATTGGTTTCTCTGAGTTGGGAATTACATCAATGTATACATATGATAGAGCTGCATCATAAAGGAAATTCAATTCAAATAATAGTTTATTTATCAAGATTAAATGAGCAATCATGAGAATGAGAACTGCACCATGGAAGAAATCGAATTAAATCTGGCCAATTTTGCCCAATAACGAACTTAACCGAGATATTCATCTCCCTAACCTACTCTGACAATTTCAACTACCTAGCTCATTCCGTTCGAGAGTTATTGTGGAAAAACTGTTTTTAAATTTTTTAAATTTTCAATTTTTTTTTTTTTACACTTTGCGGTAATCTGGTCAATACAAAACCTCACATGCGTATAAAGGTCATGATTCTACAATTTGATGCTAAATTTCAGATAGATCGAACGAACTTGTCCGAGATATTTACGCTCCAAAACCACCTTGCAATTTTCAATCCGCTAACTCCTTTCGTTCGAGAGTTATCGTGCCTACGGCCGGTCGGCCGGCCGGACAGAATCGATTTCGCACTCGGATTCTTGATCAGTGAGTCGAACCAAATAGTTTGAGACCATTTTCAGCCATAAATTTCAAAATTACAGACACTTGGGCAAATTGATAAGCACACTGTTCCGAAGAACTAGAGCGCCAAAAAAAAAGTTTCGTATGACAATTGCCCAAAACAGGTTTAAAGTACCTACAAATAGTAGGTATTCCATAAAACAAATATGAAAGAAGATAAGTAATAACTAGAGCGCCAAAAATTACCTTGTAATCGATCAAAAATTTCCTGATCTACGTTCACCAAACTACAGAATTATGCTTTCAATATTTACGTAATATTTTCAAACATTTTCGGGTGAGGTCCCCGTTGCATCGCTAAAATACGAGTATTTCAACCCCAATATTTTTGAAGTTACTATATTCCCTTCTGTCAAGTTGACATTATGAGAATTCATACATAGAATAATAATTATATCAATCTGTGAAATACGATTTACATTGAAATTTAAAAAAATCATATCTCCGAAAGTATTAGCTTGTTAGAGTTGAAAATGATATGAATGGATTCTTATGATAAAACTGCTTATTAAAAAAAATTTGATTTGGAATTTGTTTCGTAAAAAAAAATTTTTTTTTTGTTACTCCGAAACCATCTGTCCGATTTTGCCCAATAACGAACTTTTCCGAGATATTCATCCCCCAAACCTACTCTGAAAATTTCAACTCTCTAGCTCATTCCGTTCGAGAGTTATCGTGCTTAAGGCCGGCCGGCCGGGCAGAATGAATTTCGACCACGGATTCTTGATCAGTGAGTCGAACCAAATCGTTTAAGACCATTTTCATCGAAATATTCCAAAATTACAGACATTTGGGCAAATTGATAAGCACTCAGTTCCGAGGAACTAGAGCGCCAAAAATCATGAAATTAGTTACTTTGTGCTTTCCAGACAATAGATAATGTGTGCTTAATTTTATTTTCGTAACTTGAAGAAAAAATCTTCTTTATCTTGACCGTTCTAAATTTGACACCCACAAATCTAATAGCACATAATAGAAACAATGTAGCCATATCTCCTCGAATTTCGCTAGACTTCATAATATGAATTCTAGCGAAGATATACCGCCGTATACTAACTGACCTAACTGAGGTCTTCAGTTAAGGATACATTGGAGATCATAAGGGACAATAAGGGATAAAGGTGGTAAAACAGGCCTGTTTCACCACCGTTAAATACGTTAACTGAGGTTGCGATTCAAAGTTATCCATAACTGAGTACCTCAGTTAGGACTTAACGGAGATTTAAACAATTAACAATTCTTTGTGAATACGGCGGATTATCTTCTCTGATCTGAGCTTTTTTTTCAGAATTTAGTAGACTGGAATAAACCAATGTTGAGCCAGGTAGCAGCGCTAGGGAACAAATACAGTGAATGGGTAGTACTGCCGGTCGACAGAAAGTTACGACTGTTTGAAAATCCCATTCTAGAAAGTTTAACTGTCACCCCGTGGTACGTAGTTCCTATAGTATGGATACCTATTGTTACATATTTCATTTATGTGGGATTCAACAAATACGTCGAAATCACCAAAGGTAACTTCAAGATGACACATTTTTGTTGTTATAGCTTCTGTCGCAGAATATACTTTTGATATCAGTGTCTGGTTTGGATCTATTTGGGAAATGAAGGATTCCATTAACAATCGTTGATGCATCGAAATCTGAACAAGCAAACATATTTCAATTATAATAAATACTCGAAATCCTATTTCCTAATTTTCCAGTGTCCACTTGACTAGTCCCGAAAAATGTATGTACCTATCTGTTTTTAAACTGTCCCAAGTGAAGGACTTTTTCAAAATATCACATTCCAGTGGCGCCACTTATTGTTGGCCCAATGAATGATCTACATAATAATAACTAGATGGCCCCTTGCAATTGACTCTAACATTAAAGAGGGAAAGGGTTATTGGCGATAACTCAGGTGGGTAGAAAGTAATCACGTGACATAGGTTCAAATATTTCAATCTAACACTAACTCAAAATTAGAAAGTATAGAAGGGATTTTTAGTGAAAATTTCGTCTGATTAAACAACTGTTCACAATTAAATCATTTAAATGATGTTGCATCACTATACAGGGTCCGAGGCCGCCACACCGACACGGGCAAGGAGGTGGTGGGGTACCATTAGGGTATCACACTTCCTGTTGTTAAACTGTCATCCGGGTCTTCTGATGGAAGTTAGGATGGTTTAAGCCAGGGGTGAGTTTCCTCATTTTGCGAATATTTTAGAGAGCAGTTGAGAAAGAGCAATCAAATTTGACGGTTTGAGTAAGCAGCTCGAGTACTTTAAAACCCTGGTGAAATAAGTTTTTATAACCCTCACTAAAACAAATGGTAGGGGGTGGGAGTACTTTTTAAAGTACCTAAATCATTATTTTCCACGGTAACGTACTAATAATAAATTAGATTCCAAAACTGCGATCTTTTACCTTTCATTTGGTGTATAGTTGATACTTGGGGCGCAAGCAGTTACAAAGATGTTATCAAAAGAATGTCACGAACACACAAGATTTTCGATAACGGTGTAGAGCACTACATACAGACCGACGTTTTCCAGCTTCCCATTACCATAGTGAAATATTTTCTCTTGCGAGTGTCGTTAGAGTCCATAGTCTCCATATTTTCTGGATATTAAGAAGTATACATGGTGTTCCAAAAAAGGTTAGTCATCTCACAACTTCCAAATTTTCAATGTGATACCCTGTATACTTTGTCAATTTTTGAATTCTGCGACAAATTTTAACACAAGTTTGTAGGGTAATGGCAATTTATCAATCAATTCGACCAGTTCTTAGTTTAGCAATCTAAAGTAGGTGAGATGACTAGGCTTTTTTGGAACACCATGTATACTTCTCAATATCTTGAAAATATGGAGACTATGGTCCCTGATGACACTCGTAAGAGAAAAAAATTCAATATGGTAATGGGAAGCTGAAACGACGGTGCCTTGTGAGGAGATGTAGCATATTCCTGCTGACACCGAAATAACTTTTTGACTCTGTTGTTTTCTTCTTCCTCATTAGCTTCTCTCCATGTTTCCCTGAGCCACAGAAAGGTTCGCGCCCGAGTAGATGACTCCGAATTTTATGGTATTTTCTTCGGAAGGTTGTGGATTATCTTTCCCGATCTTATTTCCTGCTCAGTATTTTAGTAAACAGCCTTTCAGAACTGACAATGCTCACGATGCCCAGAATGATATAATGATCATAGTTCTTTGAGCAGATTCAGATTATTGATATTGCCGACCATCTTGCGTAAGGATAGGTCCTTCAGTTCACTTTGATGGAAGCTGACTCTAACTAGGATCTCTACCTGATTATATTCACTGCTAGGTCGATGTGTATGGCTGTTTCGGTATATTGCAAACACAGCCCGCATTCGTCATCATCAGCAAAGTTTCTTCATTTATTTATTTATTTATAAGGAACCCTTAAAGGAAATCCAAATTACAAGGGTTCACTATTCACAATATTATTATAAACATTTTAAGTGTGGTAAAGTATCTATGAACATAAACAAAATTCTATTACATATTACATTACCAATAAGAGTAGGTACAATCCAAAACAAAGAAAATCAAATAAAGAGATAACAGTTAAAAAGAAAAAATAGGTTATAATGTGAACAAACGGCTTAACCCATAAAACGAAATCCAAAAATAACGTTAAAGTGAAGAACACCAAAAAACACCCAACAAAAATTTTACACAAAATATAAGAACTAAAACCTTTGATGGCTCCAGGTCAGATTCCCAGCAAATAGTTGTGTACAATCTTTCTGAATGCGGTAAGAGAAGTAAGCATAATATCAGTATCAAAGAAGTGCTACTTAAAGAACCGCATAATTCATAGAAAAACCGAATGATAATACACAGCAGTACGAGAAACGAGGAAAAGTTGAGTTTGTCTTCCTGAAAAACTAGGAACTTTGAAAGTGATATAATTTATCAAATGGTAATCATAAAAATTGTACAAAAATTTGTAGAGAAAAATTGAATCAAAGTACATTCTCCTCTGCTCCAAGCTCATAATACCATATTCCTTAAGTCTATGCGAATAGTCTTTGTCCAAGTAATCAGTAAAGGATACTGTGGGAGGTATACTCATTATTGAAAGGTTTTTTCTGGGTTTTCTCTCCAAACTCTGAAAAATATCTATAAAATAAAAATTAATTATTTTGAGATTTGCTTCTGCGTAAGAAACACAAGATATTTGTCAGAAGCAATCAATTGAACAATGTTGCCTAACAAACAACAACGAAACAACATCAACGAAGAAACAACTATATCGTAACGTTTCGGAGTCTATATCAGACTCCTTCGTCAGACGATTAATGAAATTTTTTAGAATAATTTTGTTATAGTTATTTTTGTGAAATTCAAGAATTGTCACAAGAATAACCATCGACAAAATAATTCTAAAGATTTTCATTGAGCGTCTGACGAAGGAGTCTGATGAGTCGTAAGCCGCGACTTGCAGGAATGAGAAAGATCAGTGATACTTGACTCGAAAATCTTCTTAAAACCATCAAGAACCGAAACTGGTCTGTCATTTTCCACGTGATTCTTTTTTCCGCTTTTGAAAATTGGAACATATCTTGAACATTTGAGCCTCCAGCCGCAGTGATCAGTTGAAGTCCCGACAATACTTCGTTTTGCCCAATCCAACTACTAGTTTGTACTTTGTAGATTGCCAGATGCACTAGGAGGGGAAGACTTGCACTCATAACACTGCAGCATATGAGACTTATTGTGTTATCCTAGTGATCTGTTATATGAAAAGGTTATATGTCTTGACGAGATCTAATAGCCCTATCAATAAGTTCCCTCTGGAGGCCCTTTCATCACTGTAGCCGATTCCTGGAATGTTTTGTTGCCAACAGCATGTAGTTTCACATTCGAAGATGACAAGGGATGTCGATTTTCCTCATTGCATAACATGCGCAATGTTCTTCTCTGGAAATGCCAATAGTGTGCATGAGTGTTATAATTATTATTATTTATTTGATAACAGCTGAGGCTAAGCCTTTGGACAGTACATATGAAATACGAAAAAGCAATAAAGGAATAAGCATAAAGAATGCTTAAAAATGTAACATAGGAATACAAAAAGCGAGAAAAAAATATCAGTACACATATCAATACAAATGATCAAGCGACGTTTGGTGGAAATCGATACCGGTCATAGCCGTTCTTGAAGCCGTTTACTCTGGTTGCACCAACAAAATCAAGGGGCAAACTGTTCCAGACTTTGAAAATTCTGTTGGAAAGAAAACTTTGCCTCTGGGTGGTCTTGAAGTTTTTCTTTCCCCAACTTGCACATGTACCCTCGCAATTTGTTAACATTGCGGATAAATATAGATGATAGATTGACTCACAACACATGGTTTATAGCCCTGTAACTGAATATAAGATCAGCTCTCAGTCGGCGATCTGGAAAAGAGGTTAAACCAAAAAATGCGTAATCTTTCTTCGTATCCAGGGCAGTTGGAACCATAGAAACTATGTATAACCCATGTCTAACCCACCTTTGTGTGCCTCTAACTACTCCATGTCCCCTTTTACGTTAGGATGCAAAGCAGGACCAGCAAATTCCAGGATTGGTCTTATATAGGTTGTTGATATACTGCAACAGACAGCTGGGGAACAGCCACGGAAACACTTACATGCACACCATGAAAAAGAGACTTCTTGCTTTCGACGTTATCTTTAGAAACATGTCGGGACCAGCGCAAATCAGACGTGATGGTTAGTCCTAGATCCTCATGTGAATCTGTGAGCAAGCGGGTGCCCATCAACAAAGTAACTGTGTTTCGGTTTTTCTTCCAATGTGAGGGACAACGCATTGGTCAAGGTTGAGCTTGGGCAGCTTGACCAGCGCGATAAAGCATCCTTGTCTGGCTAAAGCAGGGAATAATCTGATATAGGGTTGTGGTAGAGTTTTGTGTCGTCCGCAGACTTTCAGTAGGGTGATCTTAAAATACGGGACAAATCAGCGGTTTCAATAAAAAGAAGACTGCCCAAAACCGTTTTCTGGGGCGCAACACTGGTAACAAGTCTAGCTGATGAGGAACAAGTGGACACCCTGGTTGAGAATGTTCTATTCCGCAAAAAAGCCCTGATGCACTGCAGTAAATCTCCTCTGATCCCAAAATGATGGAGCTTTGAGAGAAGGCGCCTGTGTGTCCACGTATCAGTGGGGATGCCGCTATCAAAAGCCTTCGCCTTCGCTTCTATACTCTCTAGGAGGTTAGAGAGGACCGAACGACCAGAAAAAAATGCGTGTTGAGTATCGAGGAAAATATTATATTCGAACAAAAAGTGTATCATCTCATTCATTTCAAAAGATACATAGCTTCGAAGTCACAGATGTTAAACTGATCGGACAATAGTTATTGGGACAGAGATTATCACCCTTCTTGAAAACCGGAATGACTGATGTTGGCAACCATTCAGAATGCAATCTATGGGATCGGGAGGAGTCGGTGAAGATCATAGCTTACACCTTTCTTCAGAACTTTTGCATTTTTGCCATTTGTTCTGGCAGAGGAGTCAACCTTCAGAGCACATAGCTGATTCATTACAGCTTCTGGGGTGAAGTGGATCGAACTCAGATGATAATTGCAACAGTCGGTTATCAGTCCAGAGACAGATCTTATTTGATCTCTGGTCAGTCTGACGAGATCTTTGGTAAGTGAGATATTCTCTCAGTATTTTCTTACTACCTCTCAGGCTTGAGAAGAGGTCTCAGAACCTGCTCCGGTGTATTCCTCATCATCAAAGACACGTGTCCTCGTATCTCGTATCTGCGGTTTTGGATATCCCAACCGCTGTTTTGGACCCGTCTGTATACCGAACATGTTCGCCAGGTTGTTTACACTGTTCTCTCTAGTATAACTGTTTTGTGAATAGCGTGTTTGTGTTCAATTTTCTGATCATATAGTCACTCCTCATATCTAATAGATGGATTGAAATGATACTTTCAATGCTGTTGGCCAATTTATTCGCAAGAAAGCCTTCGAATGTTTCAAGCCAGGGTACTCAGCCAGAATTGATGAATTTCAACTTTCATTCTGTCTGCTATGTTCCTAGAATAAGAGGAACTGTAGCTTATTGCTGATAACTATTTATCGATTTTGTCCATCCCCAAATATTCCCTCGTGATCCCGGTTGGCTCAGTGCTTCCCCAAAGATGGAAGCGTCATTCATTCTAGATACGTATCGGTTTCATGGTTGTTACCAATCATCAGTGTAACTTAGCACACTGAATGACAACCGACAAGCTCTAGGAAACTTGAGCCCTATTGAGAGAAAAATCTCACCAGCGCCATCTAGGGAAACCTTTACGAACTCCTACCCACTGAGATGTGGAAACTTTGAGCGATGATGGTGGATGTTCATTCTTCCTGAATGACGCTTAACTCTTCAGGGGAACACAGAGCGATGAGTTGACCAGCCAGGATCAGCAGGGAATATTTGTGGATGGTTAAAATCGATGATTATTTCACCGTGTGGCCTTTCGTTATGTCCCTCTTGGCGGAGTGATTTGAAGTAGCAAGAAATGTTTCTGGTCCCTCGATAGAAAGTGTAACTCTGATTTGTACTAAACGATCTGCGTCTTTGTTACCTAAGTAGCCTCAAGGGACGGCATCCAGTAGATGGTGAGTTCACTGTTGATAGCAAGCTTACCGACTGCCATTCGGCAGAAACTGATTTCGATGTACAAGAGCTTGATGCAAAAATTTTTATAGCTGCTTGATTGTCACTGAATATTTTGACTCAATGACATAGAGTTCTGCCTGGAATATAAATTAAACAATTAATTCGATGCACAATGATTATAATGAATCTCTCATCAGTGATCGGAAGGCTGTCCCCTTAATTTTATTGTCTAATGGTATCTAACTGCAGATTTCTTCCCAACCCAGAGATTACCCTATTACACTATGAGATTCTTTCATTTCTCAAATCCAAACCACTATCTTTTCACAAAAGCTTGAAGCTCAGTACCACGAGTGTTGAAAATACGGGTTTTAAATGTCCATTGAACACTTTAAATAGCAATACCATCAGTTCATAATGAAATCCACTTCGATTAGAAGATACATTCAGGTCTGAATATGCATTTATTGTTGTGTACTCTTAGCTTCCTGGCTTTCTGTAAATATTCTTAGTTATCCTGATACATACTCTATGATAAATGACAATCGTAATATATGCATTCAATTGAATATAGTTGAAGGAAATTCATTAAAATGAAAATAATAATGATTAAATGAAGTTTCCACGTATTTATTTCAGATATAACAACTATTTAGACAGCAACTTCCTTAGATATATCACATTTGGAATATACAGGGTGTTTCTCGAAAAGACCGCCAAATTTTAGGAGATCTTCCCTCAGTTTCCACATAGAATTTTTTCGAATTCCCATCGCCTGTTGAGATATACCCCTTCGAAGGGTGTAACAATTAGAGTTAGACGCTTAATTTTGAATAGTTATTCAAGCAATATTTGATGAACAATTAAATGCATTTCTCCTAATCTTATAGTTACGAGATCTGTTGATGCTCAGCATATTATATTGTGTACATTAGACATAAGAATACTATCTGCAGCTCACTTACTCCCAGTCTGAAATTTGTTACTAAAATTTGAAGTCAGTTCCCTGTGATCTTCGATTTATTAAAATCTATCGCTTTCACGAAGAAAACAAAGGAAACAAACAGTTTTCAAATGAAATCAGATTGTATAGCGTCTCTTATAGACATTCAAAATTTTAATCCCTCAAAAAACTACAGGATTAATATTGAAAGGGGTTGATGATTTCAATCCTTTAAAGATGGAGTAAAGTAATGAATAAAATAATTTGTTGTAAGGGCTACGAAACTTGTTTTTCAGGTAAGTTTCGTCAAATCGTCAAATTGTCACAACCTTCGAGGGGGTATATCTCAACAGGATATTCAACAGAATTCGAAAAATGTTTAAGCATTCTCCTCATAATATTTGGCGGCCTATTTGTGAAACGCCCTGTATACTGGGTAACTCATTTATCCTGATTTTTACTCGAAAACTCCGCATTGTAAAGAAACAAGAGGAAAATTTGATATCTCTAAAGAGCGCATCCCGTATTACTGAATCCCACCCACCCCCTCACGCCTGTATGCGAGGCAGGGAGTAACTTTGAAATCTTGAATGGGATCTCCTTTTTTTATGTCAAAACCAAATCTATAATACGTAAGATATGTCCGTTGAATTTTTTTTGTCCGTATAGTCATCTATCGCAAATGAACAAATATTTTACGGGCATATCATGCGCATTTTTTGACATAGAATTCGATTTTGCCACAAAAATGGGGATACCATTTTAAGTTATCCCCTTCTCCGCCTACAGGGTTGTGAAGGGAAGGCAGAATTTGGTATGTACTACCGGATTCGCCCTTCAGATATATACATTTTTTTTCTCTAAAATTTTTCCGATACGATGCGTAGTTTTCGAGTAAAAATTAAAGTCGAGGTTAAATGAACCTCCCGGTATATCTCGAATACATTATCTTTGAGCAGTTGTCCTGAAAATCAATGTCAAGAGGGTGAGTGCCAGGAGAAGAGACGGTTATAGCAAATCTAGCAAAATATAATGAAAATTCATGTCACTTGAGTTAAATGATAATATAGGATTATTATCATTTAATTAAATTAAGTTGAAACTGACATTTCACTAGAATGAAGATAGAGATAGTTTCTAAAGATTCTAAAAGAGTATTTCACTCGGTATTTCAACTTGTAAAATATCGACATTATGATTGAAATAATTTAACAAGTAACATTATTATATGTCTAATAGATATATCAAAATTTATATATTTTACACTATAATGTATGAAGTTTTGAATGAGCATAACTCACAATCTTCATATAAGTACATCCGAAAATTCAAACATATAGGGTGAGAAAAAGTACAAGGTGTTTCTAAATTCATGCAAAAGATTTTATGAGATGGTTTTCCGGCAAAAGTTATTGAGAGCTTTTCACATAATTTCTATCTCTAGGTCCTTCAAGTTGCCCTTTGAAATTATTAGGATATGGGATCAATAACTAGAATAAAACTCGGCATGTAAAGAGATAGGTACCTACTTATATTTCTCTTATTAACGCAGGTACGAGGAGAGAGTAACGTTTATTTCAGAGGTTCGCTTGAGTAACTTACTCGACTTAATTTCATCTCCAAAAAGTGAATTTCTACTTGCTGATTCGGCAGAAATATATTATAACTATTGGGGGGCCCGAGACGGAAAACGTACCAGTACGCATACATGCTGGCTTGCAGTTCTCAACCGATTAGTGCGTACTGCGTAATTGATAAAACTTATCGTTCGACCATTTTGCTATTTTCAAATATGTTTATATAAATCTCCTTTGAAATATAATCAAGTCGAAGGAATATTTTTGCTCAAATATCATTGAATACCAACAGAAATTGTGGGAAAATTGTTATTTTTATTGAATATCCCCTCTGTGACTCAATTCAGAAGATCAAATTCATTGTCAATTTCCGACAGATATTGTACTTCCGAAATGTTATCACAAATGAAATAAGCAACTTTTTCTAATATTGCCTTTCTCCTAAATTTGTCAATGCAATCACAAAAAAATTTAATATTACTCAGAGAGCCTTTTCACATGAATTGAGGGACGATATAATTTGTTGAAAAAAATTAAGTAGGCTACTGTCAAATGTAGTCATCAACTAATGTTGGTATTCATTGATATGAAAGCAAAAATATTCCTCCGACTTGATTATATTTCAAATGAAATTTAAATAAACATATTTGAAAATACCGAAATGGTCGAACGGTTTTATCAATTACGCAGTACGTATACGCACCCATCGGCTGAGAACTGCAAGCCAGCATATTATGCGTACTGGTACGTTTTCCATCTCGGGCCCCCCAATAGTTATAATATATATTCCTGTTTAATCAGCAATCTGTAGTTCACTTTTTGGCGCTCTAGTTCCTCGGAACTGAGTGCTTATCAATTTGCCCAAATGTCTCTAATTTTCGAATATTTCGATGAAAATGGTCTTAAACGATTTGATTCGACTCACTGATCAAGAATCCGTGGTCGAAATTCATTCTGTCCGGCCGGCCGGTCCGGCCAGCTGTAGGCACGATAACTCTCGAACGGAATGAGCTAGAGAGTTGAAATTTTCAGAGTAGGTTTGAGGGATAAATATCTCAGCTAAGTTCGTTATTGGGCAAAATCGGACAGATGGTTTCGGAGTAAAAAAAAAAAATTTTTTTTTTACGAAACAAATTCCAAATTAATTTTTTTTTTATAAGAAGTTTTATCATAAGAATCCATTCATATCATTTTTAACTTTAACAAGCTAATACTTTCGGAGATATGATTTTTCAAAATTTCAATAATAAATCGTATTTCAACGTTGTCACAGAATGATATTATTCTATGAATTGTCATAATGTCAAATGATGTTCCTGAGACATTATCTAATCAATCGAAGAATTGTGAGCGAAGTGAGAAAAATCTCAGTTGTTTGCTCCGAAATTAGTTTTTCTCAGAAAATTCTTACATTTCGGAACTGAACATGAAGTAAGAGATCTGAGAGTAGTGAGACTGCTTTTCATCCATACCCATAGATATAACTCTCGAACGGAATAAGGTAGGTAGTTAAAATTTTCAGAGTAGTTTAGGGAGATGAATATCTCGGTTAAGTTCGTTATTGGGCAAAATTGGCCAGATTTAATTTGATTTCTTCCATGGTGCAGTTCTCATTCTCATGATTGCTCATTTAATCTTGATAAATAAACTATTATTTGAATTGAATTTCCTTTAGGATGCAGTTCTATCATATGAATACATTGATATAATTCCCAACTCTGAGAAACCAATACTTTTGGAGATATAATTTGTCTGTTTAAACTAGAGCGCCAGAAAGCTCCTGTCCACAGGGCTTGAACCCATTTTAGAATATGAAATTAAGTTTAGTTAGTTATTCAACCGAACCAATGAAATAAACATTGCTCTCTCTTCGTACCCGCGTTAATAAAAGAAATATAAGTATTTCTGTATATCTCGAGTTTTAATCAAGTTATTAATCCTATATCCTAATAACTAATATCGAGTAAGTTGGTGTCAAATAAAATCTTAATGAAATTTGTCTATTATAGATATTCAATAAAAAAACAAAATTTTTCCTCCAATTTCAAAGGGTAAGCTGAAGGGGAAGGGGCTTGAAACAAAACATTCGATGAAAGGCCCCCATTAATTTTGGTTTACGCACAACCAATTTTTTGTACAAATTTAGAAACACCCTGTACATATATTATTAATATCGAAATTATTGCATTTTTGAATTATCTTCTCACGGTCATGGTTTCGAAGTGCATAACTGATTTGCATCTGTAAAAAAAGGGCCACACAGCATCCCTTGTTATCGATATTCTTGCTTTATTCATAATCCTTATCATGAGGAGCTTCCACGAATGGCTGATATAAATTTGCAAACCTTAGCAATTTTATGGATAATTGATATCTCGAAACTGTCTGACGCAGGGTCTTTCAATATGATGTCCTATTCTTAGATTACCGGGAACAATAGAATGGTCTCGTTCTCGTTGAATTTTTAATATTAGGTATTCATTGGAACACTTTTCTTCCAATTTTTTTTATGGGAACCCTTTAAATAACATTGTTGGGAAACAGTTGGCGGTGGAAGGTTACGGTCACGCCTGTTTGTCTAGACTCATAGAGCATAGGTGTCAAACCCAATACGTGACATGTGCCAAAACAAGAAGTTTGCAGTTTGAGAGGGCCGCAATAAACAAACGAACACACTTTGAGGTTCGTAGAAATCTAGTTATTTTTTTATATGAGAGGCAAGAGAAAATATGAAGACCACCAAATAGATTGGCCAATAACAGGACAAGTTTATGGAGTGGCAGTTTCAGGAACTACTTCTTGTTGTCTTGTAAACGAATCAAGGATTCAGGTGCATCACAACAACGGAATATTAAAAGTAGTGAAATTTCTCACATTTATCAGATCATATAACATTCAATGAAAACTATCTTGAAAATGGTGCGTTTTAGAATAAATAAAAAAGAATTATTACATTTTACATTTCATAAAATTATTGAATATTCTCATTATGACTTAAGATAAACTGCTTTCTTTATGCTAATTTCACTTAGTTTTATGAATCTGGGGTATCTATGACTAGGAAACCAGTGAAACTAGTACACAAATGATAATTGGAAAATTTGTGTCATAGTTATGGAAAAATTCACACCTATAGCCTTCTCACTCCGTAAAACCATGTCAAAGAAACAAGATAAAAACATTTTTTTTTTAATTTCAACAGCCTGTATCTTCATACCGCGCGGAATTTGAAAAAATGGTCATTGGAAAGAGTGTTTCATTCGTGGAGAGTAGTCTATGGTTCAAATTAATGTACAATTCAAAGAATCACCCTGCGTAATAGAAATAATAATAAAATAATGAGTGATATAAAAATAATAATAAAAAATAATAGCGGGAAAAAAAGTAGTGGGTAACGCATTAGATTAAAAAATATATCGAAGATATAACGAAGTATAGCGAGCAACTAAGGCACAATTTTACTAGATACATACCATGTGCCCAATATGTGAAAAAGTTCATAAAAAAATATCCAATATTTCCTTTGACAGTGGCATCGCGAAAATTAAAGATGTGGGCAGCGAGTTTGACACCCCTGCTTTACAGCGTTGGTGTCAAACTAAATGCCTGCGCAGTTCAAGAGGACCGAAGAAACTTTTAGAGTTCCTAAAAATTTTGTTATCTTTTTATATACAGTGTATGAATAAAGTGAGGATCAAAATTCATAACAGCGTTGTTGAATATTCTCAAGAAAAAAGCTCGGGTAGGTCAATTTTACTTTTTAATTAACCACCTCATGGCATCAAAATTTTACTTATGACGTCATTCATTTGTACAGAGTGACGTTATAATTTTTTTTTTATAACCACCCCACATTTTTTTGTCTGCTTTATTGGACGATGCAACTCATCTAAATGATGGTGTGAAAAATTGGTACCGTAGATTTCAGAAATTAAACATCTAATGTAATAAATAAAAATGAAACTTTCTTGGAAGAAAATCTTTATTCAACCCAAAAAAACCAACGAAATTTAACGCAAATGTTGAATTTGCTCTTCGTCAACCACTTGTAACTGACCGATATGAGTGTAAACACTTTATAAACAAAACAAAATATTTTTTACACTGATTATCTTTATGAGTGTTAAGACATGTTTTTCACATTCGGCGGACGAAAAAAAATTAAAAAACCTATCCTTTAATTTTACTTCTTAAAAACAACACTTGATTAATTGCAGTGGGAGTGTGAGGAAGGCATAACCCAGTTTTAAGAGCTAATTATCTTTGATGTTAAAAAATGGCATGTTTAAGTGAACGGAAACGAATAGAAATTTCAATAATGGTTGGATATTGTGATAAGCTAAGAACACATTAGGAAGCATATTATTATGAATTATACAACCAAGAACATTCTGATAGACTGCCTGTCGCAAGATCCACAGTAAGTAAATTGAGTGCTAAATTTTCTGAAACAGGATCCGTCCATGATTTGCCTCAGCAAGATGGCTTAACGAAGAAACCAGATTAAATATTTTAGTTGAAGCTGAAGGAAATCCTCACCTTTCTACAAGTCAGCTAGCACTACATTATAACGTGGACCGCTCTTTGATCGCGAAGTTATTGCAAGAAAGAAAACTATCATCCTTACAAATTTCAACTGATTCACGAATCAAACGAGGATCATCCAGACCGCCGTTTACAGTTTTGCGGAGCACTTATGCTACGCTGCGATGAACGCCATTTTTTTTAATAATATCGTATTTTTTGACGATTGCCTGAATGGGACATTGAATCGTCACAATTGCAGGTATTGATCAAGAGAAATTCCTCACTGGACTCAAGACTGTCACAGTCAACGCCTCGAGAAATTGATGTTTACATTGCAATAAGCGGACGCCTTTCAACAGTGGCTTACTTTTTTGGCGAAAACCGTACGGCAGAACATTATTTGAACTTTTTGCGCTTTCATTTAGTGCTTACTCTGACAACAGTTTGTTATCTACGTTAACATTTTTTCACACTGTCCGAGTGTTTTGCTTTAAAACATTCAATAACGCATTTATGTATATTAACAAGAAAAAATAATAACGTATAATATTCAAGAACATATCTAAACAAAGTATGCAGAACGAATAAGGTACAATTTTACTAGGTGCACATCATGCGCCACTTGATGCGTCAAACCTGGGAATGTAGTTCATAAAAAAAATATCCAATATTTTCTTTGACAGTGGGGCATCAATAATTGACGATGCGGCCTCAAGTTTGACATCCCTGCTCCAAGAGTCCAGCTACACAACACAGGTAGAAGTCGGTCTGGCATTGCAAAAAATCTCTCGAACAGCTGGCTATGGGTCACTGGCGAACCGACCACTGTTAATTTAAATCTAAAGGATTATTGAATATTATTTTAGTCCATTGAAATGTTACATTTCGTGGGCTTAGTGTGCATATGTTAGAGGACGCAATTTTATTTTTTAGATATCAAGGGGAGGTTAATTTAAAGTTAAATCCAAGATTGTGGGGTTGTAACACTTGTTCCACGGCCGCCATCTTGGTAAAAGGGGTTCAAATGGTTTTTATGGTTAATCTGGCGAACTTTAGTTCTCACAAAATGAATTTCTTTACTTTTTTTTTTGCAAATAAGATTATCTACAACTTTTGTCAAGTAACTTCTAGTCGTAGAACCAAAAATAAACAAGCACTGACGTGAAGTCTGGAGCTTTTGCGCGTATGTTCTACTGTCCATTCTCCTGATCTCCTCCCATGATCCTGCAGACTGGGATTGGAACAAATGTGAACAAATATTGATGCCAGTGCAGAGCTCTAAACGTTGAGCACCCCCTGAGCTTCTGAAGTTAATTTTTCTGCAGGTGCGAATGAAGCTGTGGAGCGATGTGTGGATGTCAAAATGCATGCCTGAGATGACCTCCATTGTTCTAGAGAGATTTGCAGCAACATAATGAAGCTGTCGAAATTAATTGAGGAAAATGATTTTGAAGTTGAACCGCCCACAATGACACCACATAATTCTCAGCTTCTCCCTCAAGTGTTTAATATAAAAAGTCAACCAGATGCTGAGCTGCAGCCTGGCCCACCAAAAAGGCCGAGGACAGAGTAGTTGTGATTTAGAAAATCACCGCAGATTATACCTACTCTGGATACCACATAAAAAACATGCCTACAGACTCTACCTAATATGTGATGGAGAAAAGAGTCAATAATTAATTAATAACAATATTGTATTATCAATAATTAAAAAGATTATCATAAAAAAAATTAAAAGATGATTAAAATTATGGCAAATCATTAGTATTTATGAACGAAGAGAAAAACACTTAAGGAAAAGCTTACTACTAAAAAAAAACACCTTGTTCTCTGTTAGTCCTTCATAGAAATTAATATTTATGTATAGTTCTGAATACTGCAGAATAGTATTCGTTTTACAGCGCTGTAAAACCTTGACTAATGAATATAATTTAAAAAGTTTATCATGAAAACTATTCCTTAAAACACCACCTATAAAAATGGTATGATGTCATTTTTTTGCAAAATGATTGGACAAAAAGTTATATCGACCAATAGAAAATTTTTTCTCAAATTTTCATGGATTTTCGCTTATAACTTTTTTATTATCGGTTCTACGACTAAAGTTGTAGATAATCTTATTTGCAACAAAAAATGTAAACAATTTTTTTATGAGACCTATAGTTTGTCAGATAAACCATAAAAACCATTTGAACCCCTTTTTCCAAGATGGCGACCGTGGGACAAGGGTTGCAACCCCACAAACTTGCATTTAACTTTAAACTGACCCCCCCCCTTAATATTTAAGCAATAATATTGCGTCCTCTGACAAATGCAACCCCACATGTAACTTTTCATTGGACTATAGGTATTGTATATGGAAATTTCTTCTTGCCCAACAATTCCACTTTGACTATAACGTCTGGTATTGGGTCCAAAATACACCCTCATTGATCATAATTTTTTTTTTAAATCTGGATCACCAGAATAGGATATACTTGTTGGAAGAACCTGCAAAAAAACATTATCTAACCTTTTTCATTTCTAGATGAATCACCATCAGTGCCATCATTATTACGTATATTTGGAGGTGTTATTTTATGGACATTATTAGAATATAGTTTACATAGATGGATATTCCACATGAAAATCTCAGGAAATTCCAAGATACTTATTTACATTCACTTCGCCATACACGGTTTACATCATAAAGTGAGTATAATGATAGCTTTTCATATAACAAGGGAGGAAAGTGCAACTGAAATTTATTAGTCATTCAATAAACAATAAAGCTCCTGACACCACGTCAGTGGTTTTATAAATATTTATACTACGAGAGATATAGTCTGTTTAAGAAATATTGACATCGAAGTGGGCCTTGAAAGTGTAGTCGGTGCTTTATTTCTGGTTACAAAAAGTTATTAGAAATTTACTGTGCTTTGACCATATAAATGAATTATTAATATAACCTTGAATGATTTCAATGCTTTCTCCTATTTGTAATTAATTGAAGACCCTTCAATTATAAATGCATTCTTGATGTACCTTGGAAATTCAAACCACTAATTCCTCAATGTATTTCATCCTGAGATTTTGGAAGGATATTTTTTTAAGTTCAACTGCAGTAGACTGATGAAACAAATTTAAATATGGGGTTGATACCCAGAAACCAATTAAAGGAATTGTAAAAATCATTATTTATAATAGAAAAGAACAAAAATTGGGTAGTCTTTTTAATGCAGGATGAAGAACTTCTTGACATAACAATCATGAGCATCTCAATATATCTTAGAACTTCCATATTCAAAGCCATCGGTGAATCAATCAAGGTGTAAAGCCAATAAGAATTTCACTTTTCATTTATTGAATCCATATTGGATATTGAATAATTTCATTAATAAATATAAAAATAACGAATGTTATTATTATTACTTGGACAGTGTAAGTTACTGAGAGGTTGGTTGAATAATGGAACAGTATATTGGAAGAAGAGTTAATTTATCAAAAGTGTTTAAGCAGACTTAATATTTCTGTCTTAATTTAACTTGGAAAGTAATAGCATTGAATAAAGATTATAATCTTTATGCAACGATAATAGGTCAACTTTTCATTTTTCCACAAAAAAAATCGGAATCAAAATTTTACTCGTAAAATTTCGTAGACGTAAATGACAATTCATCACCTCATGGTAATTTTCAATGCGAACAACCTAAATTATGTGACTTGAACTATAACTAGATCGACCGTTGCCAACTGAATTTCGATTTTCCATAGGGACCCTTGATGTCAATATATCTTTAACAGACTATATAAGTATCATTTGTTCATGATAATGATGATTGGTTAATATACTGACATCTCGTATAGTATATTACATTTTTTCCGCTCCTTATTTCGAAATGTGTGAATAAATCCGGTTTCTATACTTAGTAAATTTGAAAACCTGTAACTCATAACTCCAAGAAAGATATTGGTATCTCTAGCGACGTAAGTAATTCATTTACTTCTCGTCGTCATTAGCAACCGATACAATCGTCGTAAATTTCACCTTCATCATTAAAATATTTGTCATAACGGACTACTAATGGCGATTTCTATTGACACGCTCGGATCACTCGGGGTCATATTTGACAGATATTGTCGGTTCAAGTGGACAGATGAGATCGATTTCGAGTGCTCCGAGCGTGTCAATGGAAATCGCCATTACTATGTGGGAAATGGAAAATAGTTATTTTTGTATCTAGTGCGCGAAATGCTACTTTGGTGATCGAGAACTGATTTTTTTAACGAGGCGCAGCCGAGTTAAAAAAAAAGTCGAGATCACCAAAGTATTTCGCGCATGAGATGCAAACAAAATTTTTTCTACAAACGCCAAAAATATTGTTCTAAAATAAGTAACATGCATAGCTTAATAAGAAAAATAGTATTGAACTGGCTTAAAATGTTTTTCCAAATCAAGTAAATACTGTAACTATGAAAATAAAATGGCATTTGTTTGTTTAATTGAGGAACATAAAGGTTAAAATATAAAAACTCCATATAGTTTACATGCAGTGTGCGAAGTAAGTACTTCGCACACTACTTCGCGCACGGTATCATGGTAACGAAGGAAAATGAAAAAAAGGGTCACTTCGCATATTGTTTTCAATGCGCGAACCTTGTCATTTTTTGACGTTTGTAGAAAATAGTAATTTAAGTAACAAGTCCGGAAAAAAGGGTTTTTTTGGACGAATAGACAAAATTCTAGGACGAGCGTAAGCGAGTCCTAGAAGTCTATGAGTCCAAAAAAACCTTTTTCGGGCGTGTTGCGTACAATATTTTTTCGGCAACCGTGTAGTATAACAAATCAATGAGACGACACATTTCTTTTTTATATATTTTGATTCTTATTCAAATTAAACAGAACAGAAAATATAACATGTTAACTAATTTTATTTGAACTGTCAACCGTTTTCTCAGTGCCATGGTAACTTCATTTATCAAAAATATACCTACCAAGATTTTCATAATGTATTTACAATGACCAAAACGACGTGATTCTTCCGGCCTAGTCCGGGAAGTACGTACTTCCCGGACTAGGCCGGGAAATGCTTCTTTCTCAAAGAAAAAGCGTCCGGGAAGTGGGCACTTCCCGGACGGTTGCCGAAAATAGTAATTTACGTAACAAGTCCGGAAAATAGGGTTTTTTTGGACGAATAGACAAAATTCTAGGACGAGCGTAAGCGAGTCCTAGAAGTCTATGAGTCCAAAAAAACCTTTTTCGGGCGTGTTGCGTACAATATTTTTTCGGCAACCGTGTAGAATAACAAATCAATGAGACGACACACTTCTTTTTTATATATTTTGATTCTTATTCAAATCAAACAGAACAGAAAATATCACATGTGCAAATTTTTGACAACTAATTTTATATGAACTGTCAGCCGTTTTCTCAGTGCTATGGTAACTTCATTTATTAAAAATATACCTACCGATATTTTCATATTTACAATGACCAAATCGACGTGATTCTTCCGGCCTAGTCCGGGAAGTACGTACTTCCCGGACTAGGCCGGGAAATGCTTCTTTCTCAAAGAAAAAGCGTCCGGGAAGTGGGCACTTCCCGGACGGTTGCCGAAAAAATTTATTTTTGTATAGCTATCCAACTTCAAATTACATGAATAAATCTAAGTTCAGACTACGACAGAAAGTGCACACCAAGGTCAGACATATATTTTTTTTTTCAACCTACAATATCAGTGATATGAGATCAAGAGTTACAAAATTGATTTACCAGCTTAGGAATTACACACAATCCACCTTTTCAAATCGCATTTACTTATTCGCATTTGAGTATTCAAGCCGAATTGAAAAAATGTTCACATGCGTTTTCAATGCGCATTACGGAATACGCATTGGCTTACAACGGTTCGAGAGGATACATGTACCTAAACGTAGTAGTAAATGATGTCAGGAAAGTTCAACTTGAACTCTGCCTCTCCTTTGGAAGTTCTGAGTTCTCCATACGCACAGGATGGTTTTGAAGAGAATTTTAATTTTCGTCGTTTTTTACTCGGACTGATAAGTGGATTATTATTATTATTATTATTAGAGCAAGGAGGCTTGATCCAGCCCTTCAGAACTGAGTGATAGGTGGATGTACGATGGTGATTGAATAAATGGATTAACGATGAGTGGAATTTTAGAAAAAAAAATCGAAATTTGTTGTGTTATTGGGAAGGAAAGCCTATATTACCACCCCATGTCAATTATGTATGTGTGCGAGCCAATTTCGAGTTAATAGCCTAGTTTCCGAGGTGAAGTGTCCATAACATGGTCCTTGCAATTTTCAAATTCACGCTGTCCCCTTCGGGCAATTTTCATTCTCCTCTTGAGCAGACCGAAGGTGATTTAACTGCTGGAGTTTCCATCTGAGAGGAGTGAGGTTTGGAGCTGGAGGATGTTACTCCTTCATAGAATATCCTTGAGAGGGTTTGCACATGCGTGGATTGAATCTATGATATTTCCTGAACCACTGGTGTGGAGTTGGAGAATCGGAGTTTTGTGTGATTTTGAGGGGACACTCAGCCACGAATGGACTGCGCATGCGGTAATGAGATGTGGCTGTTTCTTGATTTCATGGATCACAAGGGGAGTGGTTTACATGTAGCGGTCATGGTTTGGTGCTGAGCCAATATCGTGAGGTTTCCAAGGAAAATTCATGGCAATTCTGTCCGCGTGCATGCAGTTTAGAATTGTATACAACTAGTATTCCGTATTTCAGTAAATCTCATTTCGAATAATCAGCGCCAGGTTTTTTTGTTTTACTTGATGAGTTTCCACATATGAAAAAGTGAGAAGAACTAGTTTCAATTTCGATGGATCTAGTTAAGTATGATTTCGAGAGTTTACTGTAGGTTATGTTATGGGTTAAAATATCAGACTATGGAGAACTGACACGTTGAAAGATTCTTCGATTTCAACCATCAATATATATTCTATTCACGCCTCACACACCCTCACAAAATACTTCATGAACCTACAAGCCAACTTTTTCAACCGAATATCAATTCGATCAGATCTGTATTTTGAAAATATTGAAAATAAAATTTCAGCGGAATCTGACGAATAGCTACTGAAATATACGATTTTTGAAAAAATTTGTTTTTTCTAGTGATACAATCCTCACGGAACAAATTACCAAGTCCATAAACTAACTCAACCGTTGCCTTCAGATGTGCAACCTACCCTGAAAATGGCATCTGGTTATCTGTTTTCGTTCGAAAGTTATCGTGGGAAGAGACGGCCGCATAGAATCGAATTTCACCTCGAATTCTTCACCAGTGAGTTGAATCTAAATCGTTGACGACCATTTCCGGCTGAAAATTCGAAAATTACAGACATTTGAGCAAAATGATAAAACGCTGTTCCCTAGAACATGAGCGCAAAAATATAATGAATGGAAGAGATTATGTTATTTTAATAAAAATACTTAAACTCAACTTGAACAGTCTTTGCATACAGGGTGTAGAGTAATGAGGTGTCAACTCGTTTGCTGGGGTGGGCATCATGAATAATCAGAAAATTTGGTATTCAGTGAAAATGTCGTGGTTTTTTTTTCAGAATTTCATAATAGTTTATTTTATCCTTGTGTTTTTCGGCTAATATTTTTGGCTAGATACGTTATCGAATGCAAGTTGTTGTATTCTCTATTCAGAGTTACATAATTGCTTAGCTAGATCTCTGATAACATGAAAAATATTCTGAACTATTTTTTTGTGATATGTGGGTTTCGCGGTATGCTGTCGGATTGTGAAAATGTTTTTCATTGTTCCTCTTGTACTTTTTTCCTTTATTTATGTCTAAAAAATCTTTTTTTCTTTTTTTGTAAGATCTCTTTATATATTTTCGTTAGAGTTTTTAGGCATAGGCTCAACTCTGTATGATTCTTAATAATAGTAATAATATAATATTTCACCTCACTTTTGGATGTGGAAATTGATCAACTTAAACAAACAGATTTGGTGTAGGTCAGTCTGAAATGTAAAAAACTAGTTTTGCACAATGCGAAATGGACAAATCTATTTTTGTGTGATTCGAATTGCGTAAACTAGTTCTGCTCATTTTGTAATGCTCAAAAGCCGAATAGAACTGAAATTTCTGGTTTGGAAATATTCGTTGCACAGTATTAGTTTTTCATATTTATCTTGGGCATTACCCGAAATAATGTATCAAGCGCAACATATACTCTGAGAGTACGGTGTATTGTGTCGTAGTCTAAACTTCGCGTACTCAGAAATCATAATATCATAAACCTTAGACATAAAATATTATTTAAGTAATCATTGAAGGATACTGTGGGAGTTATACTCATTATTGAAAGGTTTTTTCTGGGTTTTCTCACCCAAACTCTGAAAAATATCTATAAAATAAAAATTAATTCTTTTGTGATTTGCTTCTGCGTAAGAAACACAAGATATTTGTCAGAAGCAATCAATTGAACAATGTTGCCTAACAAACAACAACGAAACAACATCAACGAAGAAACAACTATATCGTAACGTTTCGGAGCCTATATCAATAACTATGAACAAAATAATTCTAAAGATTTTCATTATGCGTCTGACGAAGGAGTCTGATATAGACTCCGAAACGTTACGATATAGTTGTTTCTTCGTTGATGTTGTTTCGTAGTTGTTTGTTAGGCAACATTGTTCAATTGATTGCTTCTGACAAATATTTTTTGGGAGAGAAAACCCAGAAATAACCTTTCAATAATAAAATATGATTTGTAACGTAAGAATTACAGCTTAATTATTTTGGAGGTATAAGTTGATTAACGTTATATTTTAGGTGCCCTTCGATCCTAGAAGATTAGTGTTTCCGCCATTGCCAGCAGCATTGATAGCATACGCGTTATATAGCTTGGTTTCTGCGTTTTTGCCCGAAGAAAGTCGACTTTTGACATTAGCTGGAGGGTTAGCAGGTAAGCAATAACAATTAATAATGAGATAATAAGCATCGAACTTATTGAAATTTATAGTGAAACTTACGGTGGAACCGATTTTACTGAAGTTTAGTTAATTTAATTAAATTATTTCACCTACACAGTAGCTTATTAGGATACATCAATTATGATGATTTATTTGAATTTCCACATATACAAATTTTTTGCTAACACAGTAGCTTACTCACATAAATAACATTTTTAATTTTTAATATCTGGATAATTTCTGAAATTAAATAAGAATATTTCGAAATTTCAATGTTTTATCATAATCTTCTATGATTTCCACCGATCTTTCAAAAGTCGAATTCGTTAATTGGAACTACGCCCATAAATATTAGGATTTTCATTTCTCTTAGTTCATTTGCTTTTAGCTTTCAATTGTTTAACAAACTTTCAATATTTGTTTATAATACTCGAAATACTAATCAAATAAGCAAAGCCTTTGATAAAGTTTACCTCAAGTTACTGCTATATATGCTTGTAACGTCGTGCTTAGGGCCGGTTTCTCAGGAATTTCACATGTGGTTTATCTTCAGTTTATCCGTCCAATTCAATAGAATTCAGAAGACAAACTACGTTCAATCATTAAATGTGACAATTCTCGAATTTCAGACTAGCAATCAACAAAAAAAAATGTTACGATATAGTTCTTTCATCGTTGATGTTGTTTCGTTATTGTTCGTTAGGCAACATTGCTCGATTGATTGCTTCTGACAAATCTTTTGTGTTCTTTACCCAGAAGCAAATTACAACATAAAACATTTTTTATTTTGTAGATATTTTACAGAGGGAGAGAAAACCCAGAAAGAAACCATTTAATAATGAATATACCTCCCACAGTATAATTTAATGATTACATTCAATTGTCCTTAGAAACCAGCCCATAGTGGGTTATTTGTCTATGGAGTTTGCAGTTACTTCGGGAGTTCCACAGGGTTCTCATCTGGGTCCAATGTTGTTTAAAATTTCTGTTAACGATTGTGAGGACTATATTGACACTAGATTCTTGGTGTTTGGGGACGACTTGAAGATGTATGCTTCGGTGAGAGATGCTTCCGATTCGTTATTTCTACAGTAACAAACTACAAAGTTCTGTGAATGGTCTGAATTAAATTTTATGCTTCTTGATCGTGAAAAATTTTATATTATGTCATTTCATAGATCAGCTGTAACGCTTGAATTGAATTATATCCTGCATTAACATCCTTAAACGAGAAAAGATAACATCAAGGATCTGGGCGTATTATTGGATCGATTATTGGCTCATGTTCAGAATATTGTGTCGGGAGACAGGGTTTTTTTGCTGAGAATTTTTTCCCTTAGCTCTAGTATCATACATTGAATTCTATGGTACTCCGTTACACTTACCTCTGCTGACACTTTTTTCATACACATGATTTATTGTTAAATGAAGAAATGTAATGCTCGAAGTTCAAAAGAATTATCAAGAACAAGATGTAAAATGTGAATTAACACCGAGGTCTGAATCTGCCTACGCCCAAGGTTTCATCACCATTAGTCTCGGAGATCACTGTATTTCTACTACTGCGAGAAGACTGATTAACGGAAGATAGAGATGCTGTATTCATATGTGTCGAGGTTGGAGTAGGAGTAGGGGTGATGGGGGTGCTGGACTGGACTGTGGGAGGAGGGAGGTGAGAAATCAAAGGTTTCCATGTATGAGATAATATTTGACCATCGTCGCGCTTGTTAAGACAATCTGGACGTCTTTCAATTTCAAGGGTTTCACGAATAATATGGCTGGTACGCATTTTCTCTATTTCAATGGTTCTGCAGCTTGCAAAGGCAATTTTCTGACCTGTAACAGCATGATGTTTGAAGAGAGCTGAGGATGATTCAGCTTTGCGTACTGCCAGTTGGTGTTCGTATACTCTATTAGTCATACCTTTGTTAGTTTGACCTATGTATGACCTTGGACATTCCGAGTATGGTATCTCATATACACCTTGGGATTCATTGGGAATGGAATCTTTAGGTGAACGGAGAAAGTAAGAAATTTTATTGTTCTCAGTAAAAATAGATTTTATTTCCTATTTCTCAAGGATGCGACCTATTTTATCGGTAGCACCTCGGATGGAAGTTTTTTTGAGGAAATCTCTCTGGAGGTTCCTTTTGATCATGGAAATATATCTGATTTCTATGGAAATATTTGTTAATTTGGTATCTGCTATACCCATTCTGGAGCAGAGCAGACTCAAGTTGTTTAAATTGGTGTTGTCTGTGATTATTGTGTGTGAGTTGGATAGATCTGTGAACGAAATAGTTTGAAACGGAATTGATTTGTGAGGGATGATTATGGGAGTTAGCATGTATGTACCGATTTGTGTGGGTGGGTTTGTATACAGTTTGAGTGAATTAATTATCAGATTTCTCACCTCCCTCCTCCTACATACACCTCAACCGCAACCAGTACAAACCTCACCCCTCCCCACCCCACCACCCCAACTCCTACCTCACCCACCACCCTCATACTCCTACCCCAACCTCCACACATATAAAACAGAATCTCGATCTTCCGTAAATCAGTCTTCTCGAAGTAGTAGAAATACTGTGATCTCCAAGACTACTGGTGATGAAACCTGGGGAGTAGTCACATTACATTACATTTACATCACATTCTTACATTTGTAACGTCAAGCTTGCAGTCATCTTTCTTAGTCACCATCTTAGATACACCACTAACATTAGGGAGATACGTAGCAGAATCATCATTTTTTGTATCGCAGTTTCGCAAAATGATTTAGCATCTACAGGGTGTTCGAAATTTAATTTGCATTCAAGGCAATTCAAACCACAAAGCCCATGCTTTTTTCTTTCCTTTCGATGTAGAATTATATAACGCATAAATCATAAATAGCATTCCCTATACCTATCTGCCATGATTTTCGAGTTATTAAGGATATTTGTGAATGTTGAAAATTAATTTGAAAATAATTGGAAAGTATGCCATGGAAATGAAAATTCTCACATGAAAGGTCAAAATAAATTGTAATTGTCAATAGTGCTCATGAACTATTGTGATTTTTAATAGAAAATCAATAATATTCACAGATATTTAAAATTTATTTTATATCCATGGAGAATAGAATAAAATCATACAAAGGATCTGACGTACATTCAATGAGAGATGCCATCATCTACCTCCAATGAACCGAAAAAAACTTCACCGAATAGGATCGAAGTTAATGATGAATGGAACAGTAAAATCGGCTAATGTTCCTCATAAACCTTTAATAAATTATTAAACTAATGAAGTTAAGACATTAGGATATTTCACTGCATATCCCCGGCGTTCAATTCGATATGACACAGTAGATCTTGGCTTAACAAGTTCAAACTGTTCAAAATACAATATTAAAAAACATAAAACGCACAACTACTCCTGTTCTACAGTGCAGGAACTCCAACCAGTAGACGATGCAAGAAGAGAGGGCTTAGTCAAGAGACGAAATTTTCATTACTGGTCTGATGCAAAACCCACTTCAAAGCGTGAAAATCACATCATTTCTGTTTTTACGTTTTCTTTCTGCTCCTGGGAAATTGATATCCCTTTGTAATTTATGATCAAAATTTATAAGCGAAAGGTACCTAGGTACATCCAAATAGTATTAAGAGGTGTAGTGACAGACTTTCTAGAAGACCTTCCCCTTAATATTTTCCGAGATTGCTAGTACCCGATGGATGGAGGTCTCGCAAATTCAACCCGGGTTGATCGACAGCTAACACAGAATTTCGAGGATCGCTGAATTTGCCGCAATGGTTCTTTGCCTTGGCCACCAATATCGCCCAATTTGACGCCACTCGTTATTTCTCTGAGTTCATGTTAAGAATGCGGTGTGTTAGAGTTCAGTACAAACCAGAGAGGAATTGGATGAACGCGGCAGCACAACCGATGTTTACAAGAAATTGGAGGCATTATGGAGCATTCATAGCATATTTATTAAAATTATTTGTTTATTTATTTGGCTTATCATTGAATTAGTCAATTATTCGTGTAATTACTTTATGTTAAAACATTATGTCGAACCTTAGCAGGTTTCACGCTTCACTCCATACCCCATGAATTACGATTTATTGGGATGTATAATGTGATAATTTTTATTACCAAGGCTTGCTTCGCAACTATTTCCAATCTATTTTATAATTAATTATAGATATCCTTAGGTAATAACTCGAAAACCATGACAGATAGGTATAGGGGATGCTATTTCTGATTTATATGCTATATTAGTTTGCATCGAAATAGAGTAAATAAAAGCTTAGCATCGTATTTGAAAAAATCTAGTGTTTGCAGTTTGAATTGACCTTGAATGGAAATTAAATTTCGAACATCCTGTAGATGCTATATCATTTTGTAAAATGGCGATACAGAAAATAATGCTTCTACTGCGCATCTCCCCAATTTTAGCGCTGTATCTACAAAAGGTGACGATGGTAGATGACTTCAAGCGTGACGTTAGAAATGTAAAAACTATTCGTGAAGTTGAAATATCTGAAGAACGGCTGCAGTTAGATATATAGAAAATGCTGAAGAAAGTTTGCTAAATCCAAAAAAAAATGAGAGAGTATGGGTCGACTTCTGTAAAGTGGCGCTAACTTGAAAATATGTATTGTCATTATTAGATATCATAGATTTTTCCAATATCTATATTCTTCTAATGCACAGTTGAATATCTTAAAAACGGTGCCTTCAAGGAGAAATTGTAGAGTATAAATAGATTTTCTAGAATTATGGAAGATTCTTAAAATGACTAAAGATAAACTCTATCTGCGTTCTTGAAGCTAATTTCTCACAGATTTATGAATTGGCAGGTCTATAACTAGGAAACTAATGGATGTAGGAAAAAAATGATAAATTGTTATAGTTAAATTGAAGAATACTGACTTGTTATAGATAACTTCACTGAAATTAATTTTATTCAGAATAACCATGTCAAAGTCATTTTTTTTTATTTCACTAGCCTATATCTGGAAAAATGGTAGATGAATAAGTGTTACATTCGATGCGAGGAAGCTATAATTAGAATTAAATTACATTTCACAGAATCAACTTGTTTATTTATAGTTTTAGTGTTATAGCGAATCAATAATACGCTATTCATGTCTCTCCACATATTGTCAAAAATACTGACCTGATAAGTAATCATTAAAGGATACTGTGGGAGGTATATTCATAATTGAATGGTTTCTTTCTGGGTTTTCTCTCCCAAACTCTGAAAAACATCTATAAAATAAAAAAATTATTATTTTGTGATTTGCTTCTGCGTAAGAAACACAAGATATTTGTCAGAAGCAATCAATCGAACAATGTTGCCTAACAAATAACAACGAAACAACATGAACGAAGAAACAACTATATCGTAACGTTTCGGAGTCTATAACAGATTCCTTCTTGAGACGCTTAACGAAAAAATCTTCAGAATTATTTTGTTTATTGTTATTCTGGAGACTCGAGAATTGTCACATTGACAGTTTTGAAAATCATAGCTAACATAGTTTTACTTTGTATAGAAATTTCCAAGGTCCACCTCCTTTTTCAATAAATTCAGCCAAATATGGTCAATACCAATTTAGCAATTTGCAAAATTGCATTCTCTGTTCAATAAAATACAAGTTGACTCCTTGAGTTTCCTTTTAATATAATCAGTTTCTGCAATTTTGCAAATTGCTCAATTGATATTGACCATATTTGGCTGAATTTATTGAAAAAGGAGGTATGGAACTTGGAAATTTCTATACAAAGTAAAACTATGTTAGCTATGATTTTCAAATACTGTCAATGTGACAATTCTCGAATCTCAGAATAACAATCATCAACAAAATAATTCTGAAGAATTTCGTTAAGTGTCTGACGAGGGAGTGTGATATAGACTCCGAAATGTTACGATATAACTAGTTGTTACTTCGTTGATGTTGTTTCGTTGTTATTTGTTAGACAACATTGTTCGATTGATTGCTTCTAACAAATATCTTGTGTTTCTTACGCAGAAGCAAATCACAAAATAATTAATTTTCTTTTATAGATATTTTTCAGAGTTTCGGAGAGAAAACCCAGAAAGAAACTATTCAATACTGACCTGATGCTTGTTTCACATGCTTACGTTTACATTCGGTTCGGGTCGTTTTCTGTTCCGTTTCGCTCGCTTGCGACAAGTGTGAAACAATGCTTCCGTTCAGATTCGGTACCGAATAGAAACCGTACAGCACCGAATACTCTTTCGACACGAATAGGTTTCAAACAGGTTTGATTCGTGTGCAGAGAATACAGATCAACCGGAGCGTTCTAATAGACACGGTTTAGTTTCGGTTTTAACCATATAGTCATAAATATTTACATAAATGTTCTCTGTCACGCTCTGTGGTTTTAACCTCAAACCGAGCAGTTATCTTGCAATATTTCCCAAATTCTTTTAATATAGAAATATAAACATAAATACATATTTTCTGGATATTGTTGGTATCTCAATATTCATGAGAAAATTTTGGTTTACCAACTGTGGATCGACTCATTTCTGCAGTAAATCTTAACCAGTGCTGTGGTCAAAACTATAAAGAAAAATATAAAGACGCAGCAAGCATGCAAAGATTTTTGTGTTCGAATATTGAATGACTTTGATGAATCTGACGTCGCGAAAAATTGGAATTGTGATCATAGACATAAAATAACATGGACTGGTTGTGAGAAAGAGACCATTGAAATCAGCATTGAAAAAAGACAGAATAGTTAAAGGCAAACAACGGTATATGAATATTTTCATTTGATTTGGCGTTTGGCAACACCACAGAATAGAAAACATTGGTTTCCTTTATCCTCTGACCTTTCTTGTATAATGTATTGTGTGGTTTCATGTATTGTGTATGTGTTTTGGTGATTTGTAGACAGAATAGTTAAAGGCAAAACATTTTCATTTATATCCAAGACTCGCTTCTGAATATTCTGATACTTATAACACAATTTACTGTGCATCATTATTTTTATACCATTATTTGCCTTTAATTATTCTTTCCTTCATAACATCTCTCTCTCTAATGTATTCCGCAACGAACTGTGTGATAAAATTACGTGAGGCCAGTCCATGTTATTCTATGTCTATGATTGTGATTGAATTGTGTTTCAGGATAGAACATAAAACCTAATATAAACCGTACTTATATTATGTGTAAGAGGGATTCACCGAATAGAACCGTATGCATGTGAAACAAGCCTAAGGCAGGTCTTACAGCAGAATATGAAAATATACTAAATTTAGTTTTTCCTACACAGGTTATGTGATTTATGATATGATCCACTTCTACTTACATTATGGTGCACCAAAGGAAAATAGCTATTTATATCACCTAAAGAGGTATCACAATCATCATCACTTTCAACATCATGACAATGGTGAGTATCCGGTATTTTTGTAACAAAATAGGAACTAAAGCGAACGTTAGAGTCTATATAAATTTTTCATTGAAATTGTACAGTTAGTCATGCGCCTATACAAGGGGTGAGTGGCATGTGGGCTATGGCCAACTTGGCAACTAACCTTAGGGATGAAGAATGCTATCACCAAATTTCAATGCACTTGAATAAATTCATTTTCTCAAATTAAATAGAATGAGCCACCAGGCTTTTATTGAATAATGCATGTCTATTGCCAAAGGAATGAATGTAGTTTCGTTTCTTCCCGGGTTGAAGTTATTATGGACCTCACCCTCCTTAAAAAGTCGGGGATGCGATCTTGCATTTAGTATGATATCAAGAAAGTAGAATAGAAAGTGGAAAGTTAATAATCAATATAATACAATACAATTCCATCAGAGCTAATTAAAATGATGATTTCAGATAATCATAATCAACGATATGTCATGTTCTGGTGGAAAAAGGTTCCAGATTATCGCGGGCGTTGAGAGACATTACACAAAGTTGCGCATGCGCTCGAGCCGCCATTTCAGATCTTAGATTAAAAAATTGGTTTCTTGATAATTACTCAAAAACGGTTGCTTTCACGACAAAGTATGTTCTATACAAAGTTAAAGGGCACCAAAATTAAAAACTGTTTTTAGTAGCACACAGCTCCGTGAGGTTGCATTATTTGAAAACAAGCACTGACGTGAAGTAGGGAGCTTTTACGCGCATTGTCTACTCACCTCTATTGGACACTCCTTATCGAATGTAGTATCGATATATACCATTTTCTCAGCTTTTATAATATATGAATACATTCAATACCATTTCAATGATATGCACTGATGTGAAGTCAAGTCCTTTTGCGCGCATGTTCTATTGTATATCCACGACTCACACAATTTCACGAAATACTGCATGAACCTTCATGCAGTTCAACTTGAAAAAATGCATTGGGCATCAACTGAATTGAAATTTTAAAATGTGGACCTATACTCAGCGGGGTTTCGAACCCCGCTCTTGCGCGGCAGGCGAGCACGATAACCTCTTGGCCACCGAATAGTTGTTCTGCGATTTACATGATTTGAAATTTCAGAATAGGTTCAGAATTTTATTTAAACAATAATTGGTAAAACACAAAGTCGATCTTCAGAGATGAAGCCACTTCGAAATTTTATTTTCAGAATAATGCAAAGCTGATCGAGATGAAATTCGGTACTTGATTGTAAAAGGGTGGCTTGGAAGTTCGTCTGAGGTTTTAACGGAATCGGATAGATATTTTCTAAAATGTAAAATTATTGAAGAAAATATTTTTTTTTTCAAGTTACAAGTTCGTCACGGAATAAAACAAAAATTTGCGTGTTCACAATCTAAAAATAATTACCAAGTTTCGATTCGATCAGATATTCATTCTTGAACTTATTGAGGACAGAATATTTCAGATGGGTATAACTCCAAAACCGTTCTGCCAATTATGCCCATTAATGAACTTAACCGTCGTATTCTGATGCTCAACTTACCCTGTAAATTTAAACTCGCTATTTCTTTGCGTTCTAAAGTGACAACGGAGGCCGGACGGTCGGACATAATTGATTTTGACCTCGAATTAATCATAAGTGAGTCGAACCTAATCGATTCAGACCGTTTTCACCAAAAAATCCGAACAGGCAATTGGGCAAAATGATGGCACGCTTTCCCAAAAACATGCGCGCAAAAAAGTCATTTCAAAACGGAATATATTATATACTGGTAATAACAGTAATCAAAGCAAGCATTTAGAAAATATAATGGAATCCCTATAGAAACCTCACAGACAAAAACTACCTGTCACAAATGATCATCTGGAATTTGAACTAGCCCCAGTCCTTCCATTTGTATATAAATTGCATTGTTTATTCTACTCAATTTGGAAAATGGCATATAATCCAAATCATATAATATGTCAACAACATATTGTGCAACTTAATCCAAGTGATTTCTTTACTTTGACAATTTTAAAAAATGTTTCATCAAGTGAGTAGTGAGAACGCTACATTTTTAAATTTACGCTAGAAGATACCAAATACCATTATCGGAAGTAATTGCCATAGACAACATAATTGTAATGGTAATTACAGAAATGCATCGAAATAATTTTGCATGACTACGTATTGCCTTAAGTTAGTTTTAGACCACGAAGAAATTCACGAATTTCTTCGCGAAGTTCTTCATGAAGTTAGTTCATGAAGAAATTCTCCGTGTAAAGCATAATCTTGATGTGAAGTTTCTTCACGTAACTCTTTGTGAAGAACTTCGCGAACTTAGCACTTGTTCTATTTTATCAACAAGTTTCGCGGGAAGTCAGGGGTACCAACATCTGTTGTATGCCATAAATTATCGAAAATGCTGTAAAACATAAACCGGTGGTCGTTGAAGTTGTTGTTTGGAAGTTCTAGTTGTGTTTTGTGGTAGAAAACGAGTAAAGTTCAGAATCGAGCCAAAGCTGCCTTTGTTGTCGTCTGGATATTTGCTAGGTTAGAAGCTTGGTATTACTGTAACTTGACATTTATCTTCATGAATTTCTTCGCCCGTGTAAAACGACACACTTCATGAAGGAATTCGTGAATAAATTCATGAATAACTTCGCGAATGATAATGATTTCATTACCATAGTAGTTTGCTGCCATGACGACGGGATGTTTTCGCAGTGCAATTATCGCTCTAGATGCAATTACCGATGTCATTTTTCGGTAATTGCATTCCTATTATGAAGAGGTCTTGACATTAATGAAATATCCGATAAAATAGGCAATATCTCATAATTACTTGATAATTTAACTTAAAGCATTCTTTGAACAGTAAAATACGTTAATCTACCGAGTGAGGATAATAACACATTTTAAAACTTTAATTGTTTACTTTTGATCCCACCTTTTCACGTAATACAGTGTTTCTTATACTGGGATTACTATGTTGACCTCTGCGGTACATGTTTTTATTACCTCAGTCAATTTAAAATGTTCTCTTGATGATATCTTGATGGTATGCCCACATACCATTGAAATTCAAGGTTTTTTTCTTTTATTGTCATATCCCACTGGATGGAAGTATTTGTGTAAAATGATTCAATGGGTTATATATTCGGAACAGAATTTTTCAATGCACCACTTTTACAACTCATTGTTTGTTCTCAGTGTAACGAATAATTATTTGAATACTATTGACCATTCTCTTTTTTCAAGGTTACGGAATCAGCAGCGTACTATGGGATAAAATTTTTGGCACAACAATAACTATGAGGAAACTGCAATTCGGAATCAGATGGTGAAAATCACAATCACAATAATGTCTCACAGTGTGATTCTCAATGTGTCTTTGTTTACAACGTACATTTTGATGTACTCAAATCTTCTGAACAGAATATAAGTTAGGTTGTTGATGCTTTCATTATTTTTGTGAAACCTGAATGTTTCTCTACAAATTATAGAGATTTATATTTATAATGATATAATAAACGATACCATTATATGAAGATTACTTATTACTTAGAACTGTAAGGATGAGCCCATTTTAATTTGTCTGCCCGACTAGCTGGGAGGTCGATGATACAATTATGTTTCCTAGAGGAGACACACGATGAAATATTCATTGATTTTAACCATCAATAAATATTTCACGGAGCCGAACTAGGTCGCCTCATCGCCCAGTGTTCCTCCAAAGAGGAAAGCGTCATTTGAGGGCAGACACGAACCGCGGTTTCATGGTTTCATGGTTAGGATTTCCATAGATGCCGCTCTCCCTACCAGTTCACAACGGATGGGAATATGTTTCCTAGAACTGCTAGGTTGTTCATTCAGGGTGCCAAGTCACGCTGGTGATTGGTAGCAACCATGAAACCGTGGTTCGTGTCTGCCCTTAAATGACTTTTTCCTCTTTGGAGGAACACTGGGCGATGAGGTGACCTAGCTCGGCTCAAACGAAATATTTGTTGATGGTTAAAATCAATTAATATTTCACCGTGTGTCTTCTTTAGTTAGTGGAAATTAGCCACAGTTTATCTCATTGCATGTTCACTGGTTGGTGGTTTATCTAACCACACTAAACCGGGCATTTCAGTCTGTAGAGATCTTATACCTACATGAGACCTTTGCCGTCAACCTATGACGGCCTTGCAGTCCCTGACCCCCTTACGGCAAAAGAATGAACGTCGCTGAATATCGCTCAAGGTTTCTTCATCGCAGAGAGTCGGTGTTCGTAAGGATTTCCATAGGTGCCGCTGGTGGGATTCTCTCCCTACCAGTTCACAACGGAGGGAATTAAGTATCCTAGAACTCCTTCGGTTGTTCATTCAGGGTGCTAAGTCACGGTGGGGATTGGTAACAACCATGAAACCGCGGTTCGTGTCTGCCGTTGAATGACGCTTTCCCCTTTGGAGGGACACTGAGCTATGAGGTGACCTAGCTCAGCTCACGCGAAATATTTGTTGATGGTTATAATCAATGAATATTTCACCGTTGTTTCTTTATTTATTGGCAATTACCCACAGTCCACCTTATTGTTTATGTTTCCTGGGATATAGGTTGAAAACTGATTATGCTCTTTTTTAAAGGTAATAAAATGAATTCCGTTGATAATCAATATTCCTTGGGGAATTCTTCCAGGGAAAACTAAGGTGAGTACTCTTCTTACCAGGCACAGGTAATTCTTCCAAATGATCGCTCAGGAGCCTTCCAGGTAAGGTAAATGGATTATTCGAACAGGAACTCAGGATCTATCCAGATAATATAGAGATAAGTCCCAGCTCAACACAACGAGATATTCAAATGGTTAGATAAGTAAGGTCGGTTTTCAGCCTAATCCAAAAATTGCATCAGCTCAAGATATGTTAGATAGGTTTTTGACCTCACCCAAAAATATGCAAGATAGCTGAGCTTCACTCCAAGCCAAAAATGTCAAACTTGACGTATATATACTCCATTCTCTTTTATAAAGTCTACCGGTTGGCCATGATTTAGGTCTGTCACGTTTTTGTAACTAAAACAAAGGGGGGTTGGCACTCCTGAAATATCGTCGATGTCAAAATAATTCTCTGAGACGTTGCCAATTTCTACTCTCAACAATAAACGAATCAACATAATGTTCCATCTTAGACAAGATATTATCACAGATCAATATCTTCGAATAATAAAGAACTCTTCGCTTTAAAATTGAAAATGCGGAAGGCAGTTTTGAAGAAGCAGAGACAAAGTATCAGGAAGTACTATACAGACTTCATTCTGTCTTGTTGAACTCTCGAATGAAATGATTCAGTTTCCTATCCTATCACAATATTTTATTGAGGTTTAACAGGTTTCATAGTACTACTACATTTTGAAACTGGTGTATTCAAATTTCCTTTAGAAGTTCTCCTACCGGGTTTTTCAGGTACTTGTATTCTTTTCTCAAATGAACTATCACGAAGTAACGGACTACCCTATCCATTATTTTTTATTGAAACACTTTATTCTTGATTTCCGTACAAGAAAATAGCATAACTTAATCTACCAAGCCGTTTATACAGTGCACGTCAAAATTATAGAACAAATTTGTTTTCTCATAAGAAAAATATTTGGCAACAAAATCCTGAAACAGGTCAATTTTTGTTTCACTTTTACCAAATTTTTATGCATTTTTGAAGGATTTCTGTTGCACTTTGTGCCATCCCCATCAACCCTCTAAATTTGTTGAATAGGGAAAGTGGGTCATGTGGCAAGGTCTTTGTATCTTCTTTACAGGCGTACAGAAATTTTCAAGAAAAAAATTCTTTTTTGAAAAATAGTTAGTGCAAAGAGGTTTTCAGTATGTGCACTTTGTCATGGCTCATTTACATTGAGACGATGGTACCTGATGAAATTCGTCAACGAATGAAAGTCGACCATTACAGTTTTGTTCATGCACAACTTTCAAACCCCTCACATTTGTTTTCTCCATTAAATGGTTCGTAGGAGTTGAAAGTTGTGCATGAACACAACTGTAATGGTCGACTTTCATTCGGTGACAAATTTCATCAGGTACCATCGTCTCAAAGTAAATGAGCCATGACAAAGTGCACATACTGAAAACCTCTTTGAACTAATTATTTTTCAACAAAGAAAAATTTTTTCTTTGAAATTTCTGCACGCCTGTAAAGAAGATACAAAGACCTTGCCAAAAAAGTACCACATGACCCACTTTCCCTATTCAAAAAATTTAGAGGGTTGATGGGGCACTGGGTGCAGTAAAAATCCTTCAAAAATGCATACAAATTTGGTAAAAGTGAAACAAAAATTGACCTGTTTCAGGACTTTGTTACCAAATATTTTTCTTCTGAGAAAATTTATTTGTTCCATAATTTTGACGCGCACTGTTTACGTGAAAAATTTCCATAGTAACAACAGATGGAACATTTTCTTCAACAGTCGCCAGGTATTTGGAATTATTGAATTCACATAAATATATAGGTACTCAAATTATTTTTTTTTTCCCAAGAAAATTCACATTGTGAAAAATACGTAATTACTACGACTTCTATGTAGAGAGCACAACGTTGCGTAGTTACCTGATAGGAAAATGAGCATAACGTAACATTTTCAAAATATACAGTGTGAAATGTTTCAAAATTTCATGGCTAACCGTGGGACTTTATAAAAGTGAATGGAGTATATGTCTCGGAATCAAAGACGTTAAAATGAGTTAAAATTTAAGGTTATAAATCAGGCAGAGATAGATGCAGTAAAATAACTCTAATAAACAAAACATATTAGCTCATTCATATTTACAAAGTGTCATAATTAATTAATAAATCTGATTCAATACAATTGTCGATAGCCTCAATTTCATAAACAATGATCAATAATCTCACTTATCTTTGAATGCTTGACATTTCTTTCTCTCCTTCTCTCTCTTAGAAAAAGTCACTAATGAGTAGAATTACCAACAGAGTTAGACAACTCAGTTTGGAGGAACGTTCAAACTTACATAGGTATATTCTAACAAATAATCAGTGATATTCAGAACACTATTCCTTTTATCTCATCTATGGAGAACAGAGGAGTCTTACGAGAAACGTATTTCTCTTGACCGCTAAGATTTTCAAGACAACGAATCCCGGAAACTTAGTGCCTCATCGTATCACCGCAGAAAATTATGTGCACGGAATCGAAATGACGAAATTACTGTAATTACTCAAATTATACTAGAGTAATTTCTATAATGTATTGAAATATTAACTATAAAATATCAATAGGGATTCATCGGACAAAACATTTCTAATTTAGTTTGAAAATAAATAAACGATTTCAAATCATCAGGTGGCCAGTAAATCGACCTTCAGGTTTTACGGGTTGCGGGATTTTGTGCAACAAGGGATATGTGGAACCACGAAGCTAGAGACAAGGAATAAATGCTCAATATATTCTATCTGTATGATAAAAATAAACCAAAAGGTAATGTTAGAAATAGTAGGATCCAGCTTGGCGGGATATACCGTTAGAGAACCCACTCATTGTTCATTATTTACATATAAGAGGGTAGAGGGGGGCAAGTTCGGAAATGGGGCACCTCCGGACATTTCATGTTTAGCGCCTCCCGGTTGCTCTAGATATCTGTAATTACATACTTTGGCAGCAGTGGTCGCTTGAACGTACTAAACGACGCTCTTCCAAACTGTTTATTTCGTCAAAACAATAGTTTATGTTTTCAAGTACCACCAAAAGTAATTATTTCAAACATTATTCCTAAGGAGCTCAACTATTTGGGGTCATCATATTTCACTTTTTAAGAGATGCATGTGACAAATTAAACATTTATGCACTACATATCCTATATTTTAACCGGCAGGAACATTCAGAAATAGCGGTTTTGTTGTTAGAAAAGTGATCTTCACTGAAGGGGTACATTCGGACACTTTGGTCGGGGCACATTCGGACTGTCCGGAACTGCCCCCAAGTATAATCAGAAATTATGTAAGGAAAAAGTAGATGCCAGATGTGCCCGAAAAGACAATACAAACTGCGGTTAAGTATGCTTTGTCTAAAAATAATATGTCCTCACGGCAAGCCGCTGCTCGACTTGGAATTAAAAATTCCACGCTCTACGATAGAGAGAAAGCTCGAAATATGGACGAGGACACCGATTCCGGGACCGAAATGAACTATAATGCTTCCGGATTATCCAAATATGAAACCCGCCAGGTGTTTTCGCCAACAGAGGAGCTTGAACTTGAAAAATATCTTAAGCAGTCGTCCGAAATTTTGCATAGGTTAACTTATATTACTAATTGTAAATTGAAAAGGGTACAATCAAGAAAACGAAAAAAAATGTGGGAAAGCCCTGTGGACAGGATCCTTCGCGCTCTTTTCAAACTACTACCTAATTATTCAAGCTTTGACAAATCATATCTCCGAAAGTATTGGTTTCTCAGAGTTGGGACTGATATCAATGGATTCTCATGATAGAACTGCATCATCAACTTGATTCGATTAAAGATCATCTGTACATTCCAGATATAGGATTAACTTTAGGATAATGTGTCAGTCATATTACAATCCTTTTTCTATTTGGATCTCCACTATAAGTGCAACACTAATCCTAGAGATTAATAGTTCATTATGATGTTTTTAGGTAAATAATTGTTACCGTTACTTTCATTTTCCTATTTAAATGCTGGTATTTCAGTATTATTCTAGTTATTTTACTCCCCATATTTGAACGTCCGAAACTACCCCAAGCGTGTCCGCAACTGCCGCCATATGGGGTACATTCGGACAAATGAAAATTTATATTTCTTTGTATTTTTCAATGGAAACCCGGTTATAATCAACCAACATAGCTTCACAGGCAGTCCACAAGATGTCACTCTATGCACTGACATTATTGTTTTTCCTAACTCCCCACAACTTTGGATTGTACAGCCGATTAGCAAAACGTGTCCGAACCTGCCCCCCTCTACCCTACATAATATTCTCAAAACTCTTAAATCCCAAGTCACCTAATATCCCTAACCCATCTTTGAAAGTTTCTTCGCCTCTCACATGCGGAGCAGGAAAGGTAGTCCGCCCATATGCTAGATCTTGATCTCGCAAAGAGTACGCTACATCTCCTCACGGGCTTCCTTACTTTGTAGGGTCGTCTCAGAAATAGTGCAGGATTATTGAGAGCCCAGGGCCCCAACCAGAATTTCTGGTTTTAACTTTCTTCTCACGCCTACGCCACGCCTAGGTTGGCATCATCCTGTATTTACTGTTTGGGCGAAAATGAACAGTGCTTTGTTTGTGACGGCACAAATCAGTTCAATCATACAATTGTGCCATGAGATAATAAATACCCGGAATTGAGATTCATGAAATAACTTATATTAGGTATACGAAATCATTCACGTTTCATTTAATTTTATTGAAAGATGGACTTAAAATTCAGTAGAGATACCATTCGTCAAAGTTATTATTTCGATACAAATTAAAAAAAAAAAAAAAGCACTGACGTGAACTCAGTACTCTTTGGCGCGCGTGTTCACGGTGGCTAATTTGAATTGAATGATGAGTACTTCAAGCTCAGTGGATAGAGTGAGCCGAAGATCTACCCAAAGGATAGTGGATACCATTCACTGTCGGTTCAAAAATTAACAGTGCTGTATCTAAGCTGCCATCAGGAAAGAGTAACAAAGTTGGAAAAGAATACAACTGACCCTCCTTAGTCGCACAAGCTCCTAGAAGATTTGGGAGGGTCAGTATAATCCTAATCACGTTTATAGCACGCGCGCCAAAGCAGATTGACTTTTTACACTTTTTCTTTCATTGTTAAGTCACTCTGCTTTTGCGCGCGTGCTATAAACATGATTAGGATTATACTGACCCTCCCAAATCTTCTAGGAGCTTGTGCGACTAAGGAGGGTCAGTTGTGTTCTTTTCCAACTTTGTTACTCTTTCCTGATGGCAGCTTAGATACAGCACTGTTAATTTTTGAACCGACAGTGAATGGTGTCCACTATCCTTTGGGTAGATCTTCGGCTCACTCTATCCACTGAGCTTGAAGTACTCATCATTCAATTCAAATTAGCCACCGTGAACACGCGCGCCAAAGAGTACTGAGTTCACGTCAGTGCTTTTTTTTTTTTTTTCAAGTTCCTTTAACAAATATAGCTATGAATACAGTTTGGCTGTTAGCTTTACCGTAGACCAAAAAAAATTGTGGTTGTGGGACCTCCGTTAGGAAAGCAATTGCCTCTTCTCCAAATCCGAACGTATTTTAATATAGATCTACCGAATATAGTTATTTATAAATTCACCTCAGGGATACCATACAGACATTTCAACTCAGAAACAACGCTATTTCCCCCAAACTTACTTGTGTCCATGCACTGAATTGACATGAATATTCTTTTAAAACCTCACAATATCGGCTCATTACTCCCAACATAACCCAAACAACCCAAAACCATTCACTTCTCGTCTGCGCATGCGCAATATACTCGTGGCTGCAAGTCCTCCCAAAATTACACACCTCACAAAAAACTCAAATTCTCCAACACTAGTGGTTCAGGAGATATCGCTTCTTGAATCCACGCATGCGCAGACCCTCACCAGGTGATTCTATAGAGGAATAGCATCCGCCACCCCAAAATCCCAATCCTCTCTGACGAAAGCACCAGCAGTTAAATTACTGATGGTCAGCTCATGCGCATAACGAAAAATGCCCGTAAGGGGTAACATCAATTTCGAAATCAGCCCCAGGGCCACGGTATGGACACTTTAACTCGGAAACAACGCTACATCCCCCAAACCGACTTGTCCTTGCACTGAATTGCCATGAATTTTCTTTTGAAACCTCACAATATCGGCTCAGCACTCCCAACATAACCCATACAACCCAAAAACAGTCACTTCTCTTCTGCGCATGCGCAATCTACTTGAGATGAGAAAGATTAAAATTATAATAATTCTGATATTTTAAGTTTTGTTGTTCGATACCTACTTGTCTGGATTGTGTTTTGCCCTGTTCGATGGACGTTTGTTCTGTGTTTAAGACTGACAAGGTAGCACTGAAGATGGCCTAGAGGCCGAAAGCGCTCTGCTCTGAATAAAGACTTTGCACAGAATACAGATTTTCATTGGTAATTATTCATCTACTGTGCACACAGCTCCCCAATATTACAATCTACTTGAGGCTAAGAGTCCTCTCGAAATCACACACCTTCCAAAAAACTCCGATTCTCCAACACTAGTGGTTCAGGAGATATCACATCTTTAATCCACGCATGCGCAGACACTCAACAGGGGATTCTATGGAGGAATAGCATCCGCCACCCCAAAACCCCAATCCTCTCTGACGAAAACACCACCAGTTAAATCACTGATGGTCTGCTCATGCGCATAACGAAAAATGCCTGTAAGGGGTAACATCAATTTCAAAATTAGCCCCAGGGCCACGGTACGAACACTTTAACTCGGAAACAACGCTACATCCCCCAAACTGACTTGTCCTTGAACTGAATTGCTATGAATATTCTTTTAAAACCTCACAATATCGACTCAGCACTCCCAACATAACCCATCCAATTAAAAAACAGTCACTTCTCTTCTGCGCATGCGCAATCTACTCGCGGCTAAAAGTCCTCTCAAAATAACACACCTTACAAAAAACACCGATTCTCCAACACTAGTGGTTCGGGAGATATCGCATCTTTAATCTACGCATGCGCAGACCCTCATCAGGGATCTGGATTCTATGGAGGAATAGGATCCGCCACCCCAAAACCCCAATCCTCTCTGACGAAAACTACAGCAGTTAAATGACTTCTCATCTGCGCATGCGCACAACGAAAAATGCCCGGAAAGGGCAGCATGAACCTCAAAAAAATAGGTTCCGGCATTTTAAGCAAAGTATTCCGCAAAATAGTAGTAATTTTTTGATTTTTTTCATGTCACGTGATCTTCACGAAATTTTGCAAAAGTGTTTGCATTGGTCTTTTGCATCTAACTACTGAGTTTCAATTTAATCAGATCAGTATTTTTCGAGTTATCGTGAAAACAAAATTTTAAAATTTTTGAAATTTTTTTTTGCCACTTTAGGGCCGTCCGGTCATAACAAAACATCGCAGGCATATAAAAGTCATGATTCTACAATTTGATGCCAAATTTCAGAAAGATCGAACGATCGGTTCCGGAAATATTCATAAGAAACGTTTTGACTAAAAACGGCCTTAACTCCGAAACCGCTCGGTGGTTTTCGCCCGTTAACGAACTTGTCCGAGATATTTGCGCTACAAAACTACCCTGCAAATTTCAACGCTCTAAGTCGTTCCGTTCGAGAGTTATCGTTTTAACGGCCGGCCGGACCGGACGGACAGAATTGAATTTGACCTCGAATTCTTCATCAGGGAGTCGAACCCAATCGTTTGAGACCATTTTCGAAAAAAAATTCGAAAAATACAGACATTGTGACGAAATGATAGCATGCTGTTCCTGCGGAACACGCGCGCAAAAAAACGAAAAAGAGACAATTTCGGCTAGGGGAAACGATCCCGGTACCAGATGCTTTGAATCCGATCGCTAACCTATGCTGTGTGAATAGGTAGGTACATAAATAATGTGAAAGCAGGATTTCGAACAAATGTAATTACTGCAAGTAGGAAATTATATCCTTCCGTCCTATCCTATTGTAGTGAACTACATCCTTCCCTCCGATCCTTTTGCTTCCTCGCCGTTCATGCCATTAGATGTCGCCTCGTCTTGACGAACACCTGTCACCTGTGCGTGACGTCTTAAAACTGGAGTGCCGCACTGGAGACATCACTTCGGCACATTCGTGCAGATGTCAAAGACGTCTACGGCAGGCTGCCACTGAGCAAAGCCGTATTCATAAGTTCATCAGGAGAGCCGGAACAAAACGCTTGGACGGCCAAGAGGTCAAGTGAAAAGAAATGCACCAGTACTAATCGATTTATTAAGAAAAATAATTATTTTAATCTAGTGATACGATCCTAACGAAAACTCCTCCGAAAGTTTGTGCGTCGGCATTCTACAACTAATTACCAAGTTTCCTTCTCCGAAACCATTTGGCCGATTATGCCCATTAACGAACTTAACCATCGCATTCGAATGCGCAACCCACCTTAAAAATTGCAAGTCGCTATATCTTTTCCGTTCGAAATTCATCGTGGCAACGGACGACTGGCCAGACAGATTCGTATTTGACTTTGAGCAATTATTCATCATCGACCTAATCGTAATCAGAAAAAAGCCCTAGAAAATAACCCGCCCGGCTCAAGATCTCCCGGGAGGCCACCTAAAAGGTGGAAAGATAGTTGGCAATCTACCTCTCAGGAAAAGATGCAGAGGCAGCTTCAGAATTCACAGATCGACAGATCTCCAAGAAGTAGAAGAAGAAGAAGAAGACCTAAATTACACATTTGGGCAAAATGGTGAAAATGTTACAAAAATGATACAACTGTGTAGAATCAGTGAATTTTCATAATAAATCTTGTATGAAATTTTCTGCGAATATCTGTCAGCTTAATATTTTCATGAGATGAAGATTTCGAATACACATTCAACTTCAGGGATATCATTCCGCTCTTACTAAAAGTATGACAACTAACATCATTCTGTCAATAAAACGTCAGAATTATACTACTTCATAATTATACAAATTTTTACCATTTCCAATCCGCATCCATTGTAGTTCTCGATTATGTGGAACTCATATATAGGATTAAGTGTTATTTTGAGAAATCGATGTATATAACTTGGTAAGTCATAACATGAAGGATAAGACAGATCATTACATTCCCCGTTTCAGTTTTGTAGTTCTCATGATTCTCAGTCAGAATATTGTACCACCTTCGGAGGCAAAGCCTTACTTCACGAAGATACATCGGTTAAACTCGGTAGGGGATTTCGACGATATAGTGGACTGGACATCGAATGAAAACGTCCACATCCAGAAGGAAGAGGAGCCTAACTTTTCTCGGGAAACATCAGACTACCCAAAAGTTAGAGAACGTAGTATCACATCAGAAGCTGCACCCGTGACTTCGAAACACGAGGAAGAAATGATAAAAAGATCACATGAAACCACGCAATCTGGCATGACCGACTCTGCAGGAACCACTCAGAAAGTGTTGGAAATTTCATCACAGCCTACGAAAGAAGTTCTAAAGGAGGAGAGGAAGAGGTCAGAGATTGAAGAGCTCAAAGACGTGATGGACGAAAACGAAGATAATACAGAACAGTTCGGAGAGGGAATATCTAGTATGTACAAGCGAATGAGAAATAAGATGAAGAAAAAGAAATGCAAAACGTGCCTTAGCGCGTTAGATGAGGAGATACCCCTGAAACCGGAAGATTTGGAGGATGATTACAGGAGTAAAGTGAAGTATATCTTGCCGTATAGGAGGAGCGCCCCCTTGTGTCTCCTCAATGAACCTAGTACTAGTGGATATTTCCAGCCGAATGCAGGTGAGATAATCCAATATTTATACGGATACTACTTTATTTTTGGCGCTATTATTCCTCGGAACAGAGTGCTTATCAATTTGCCCAAATGTCTATAATTTTCGGATTTTTGAAAATGGTCTTGAACGATTTGGTTCGAACTGATCAAAAATCCGTTGTCAGAGTTTATTCTGTCCAGCCGGTCCGGCCGTAGACACGATTACTCTCGAACGGAATGAGCTAGACAGTTAGAATAAGTTTGGAAGATAAATATCTCGGTGATCGTTATTGGCGAAAATTGGCCCAATCCGATTTTTTTACATTTTTTTAACATGCAGTTCCATCATAAGAATCCACTGATCTGATTTTCAACTTTTACAAGCTAATAATTTCGGAGATATGATTTTTCGAAATTGCAATAATTCATCGTACTTCTATGTTAGCACAGAATGCGAATTTTATCTGTTTGTGTTCTATCTGTGTTCACTGTTCATTACTTCATTCATGTCATCTTATCTACCTATAAGAGACGTCATGTTTATTGGCGCTCTTGTTTCTGTTCTAATTTGTTTAAATATTTCGTACTTTAAAAATATTTTGCGTTGGAAAATAAGGTTTCGATATTGGATGTGTGAATATATACTGTGTTGATACCAAAAATAATAGTGACTTTTTGCATATTGAATAATTTATGTGCAAATATTGGGGCTGATGTTTCAGAAGATTTAGAATTGGATCATTTTAATGATGTACTTTTATGACTCAATAGGAAAGAAGAAGACTTCGTGGTTTCCCTTTCCTTTCGCAAAATCATTATAATCCGCTTAGAGAATGGCTGAATGGACTACTTCCGTCGATCAAATCTAAATTTTTTTTGCAGTTTCTCTTACAGTACATCAGTGCAGGTCTAGTTCCTCGTCCTTATGAGTATCATTTTCAAACTGATTGTTCTTTATATGTCCATCAAATGGCCTATTTATTCTATAGAGATATCTTGAAATTATTGTGTTTTCAGCCGTGTCCTTGGTACAGCCTGCACTGGTGAATCCACCCCCTGTCTACCTCCAAGAATCTCCAAGCAATGGCCAGGCAGCACTGTATGAAGTTCAATGGCTGCAACACTCCCCAATATCGCCTAACATTTACAGAAAACGACGAGAAACTGATAGCTTGTACCCCAAACGCGCCTACTCGTTCGTGGTCGCCAGAGAATGCGAACATAACGATAGAGTTTCCGAAGCTCAAAAACAGCTTGTCGAAATGATCAGAAATGTGAAGAGCGAATTCCTGACAAAGAACAACCTCACTTGCCTGCCTATCCTCTTTGTGCCGCATTGCGATAACAACGATCAGCAACTTTGTCAAGACAAAACGGATGTAGCAGAACTAGGTCAGCTGACTTTTCAAAACATGGAGAACGATCTGCGTAAGACACCGCAAAACGACGAGCCATTAACTCCAGAGGAGTATCGTGAGGAAAGCCAATATGCCCCCGTTCCAGTTCATGGAAAAATCAATAATTCTTCAGGAATCAACATAGGACATATGACCATCATCTTGTTGGCGAACAATACTTTAAGCGTCGTTTTTCCTGGGCCAAACCCAAAATCTGAAACTCCATATCAACCTGAATCTGCACAAAAATTCCCTCAGCAACAATCACAGGAGCCTCAAACTCAATCCCCTATTTTCCCTCTTTATCCAGGCAAACCCGTTCCATTTAAGAGAAACGTTATTGACAGTCTGAAGCAGTATCTAGAGAATGCCTTCAATTTCATCGATATCAGACGAGTATTGTCCGAGGATGACGTCCATGATAGAAACACAAGGGACACTCCCAAACACTTTGGAGAGGATGTAATACCAGGTATTCTGTTGTATCCAAAAAGATACGCGCCGACCCTAGCTAAATATAGCAGGGGAGCAACCCAATCCAACGTTGGTAACGCTGCCAGTCCCACGGACTATTACTATTTCACAACGAGTACGAGAGGAGCTTCTAAATTCAAGAGAAGTTTGAAGACGAAGAAGAGCGGTATATATGAAGGCGATATTTCAGCTGAAACAGCCCAGATGGAGATAGAGAAGAAGCAGGATCAACTCGAGAAGGAGATACAGAAAGATCAGACCCTGGACAAAGTGAGTTGATAATTCCTAAAGTTTAAAATCAAAATTTTCTATACGAAAATATTTTACTACTTTTAGGAAGTAGTAGCAGCTCTGAACGTCGGATCATCAACAAATTCTTCGGCCTCATCAGATGACCAGATGAAAAACGACGACGAGGATCTCGAAAAAGAGCACCAGCAGATGATGCACAACGAGCAACTCCTAGAAGGTCACGATGACGCATCAGGTTCATCTGGAGAATTAGGAGGAGAACCTTCAGAAACCACTTGTATTTTCACGGAACCTCTCATCACAGAAGAAATTGAGCCCATATTATCAGCAACGGGTAGGTCAATATCACTATCATCTTTTTTGAAACATAATTGGTACTGATCTGCATCTATGCAGATTCTATGGTTGACAGTATGAGTGCAGATGCCTCAGCTAGTGCTGAAACTGGAGGTAATCTAGATGAAGCGAAGAGCTCTGAGGTCGAAGAGCTAGAAGCTACCGATGACGCCATATCTGAACCACCTCTAGAATGCGAAACGTGTTCTCCAGAAGAACCCGGAGGACCAAAACCGTGCCAGGCTGAAGAAGAATCTAGTCCTCCTTCACCATCCAGTCATATTCTCACAAGTGGTAAGAACAGCTGGCTCATAAGAGCATAAGAAGAAAATAGTTTCATGAAGAGGCGACAGAATGAGATATGAATTTCGCATAAACTTTCAGATGAATCTGCCGTCAACCAAAAAGGTCTTGCCAAAGTAGCCAAGAGCAAAATGTCAAAAAGTATCACAGAATTTGAGAACGAGATGCGAGGTGTAATCCATGGTACAAAGAAACAAAGCCTGGTGAGCGAAGATAACCGAAAAGGCATCTTTGACCTAACAACAAAATCTTCTACGGAGAAACGCAAGTCGAAGAAGCTCAGATGCTGTAGAACCTGTCAGAGGTCACGTAGAGATCTGAAGGCAACCAATCCATCGACTCCTACTTGGAATGAGGTGACGACTATGTCGAATTCAGCACCAAGGGAATTACCTGAAGTCGTGAAGGTGACGATGAGAGAAATCATTTCTCCGGCAGCCCTTAGCGAAGAGGTTGAAGACGTCACTGGGGTGTTGTTCACTAATAAACCTGATCAGGTATACAAAAATGTAATACTCTGTTCAAGTTATAGAAACTTCTGCTAGTTTGCTACATCAAGAGTGATTCTCACTATTTTGCTTTTTCCTTTCCGCAGGAGCAAATGGATTGGATATGCAGTGGAATTAAAGAAGTTGAACCAGATCCTACATGCACTCCGCAAAAACTGGGAGAACCAGTAACTATCGTCATCACCAAATCAACGGAAGGTGTCTCCACAACCGCTGAAGTACCTTCTGTACTTTCTGAATACGCCCAACCACCACTCAGGGATGAAAACGATGAGACTGTCACGGAAACACTCAGTAGACTTCTCAGAGATTTGAGGTTAGTGAATGAGGTACAGAACATTTTGGAAGGCATCAAAGAAACCGGATATGAGATTCGTGAGGCAGTGAAAAGAAGAGCGAAAAGAAACAGTCGCGATGACGTGGACGTATTTTCTACAGGAAGAAAACTCTTTTCTATGGAGGTGCATAAAAAAGCCGCCGCAGCAATCGGTCCGTTCAAAAAGTTCAAAAAAAGAACATACAGAAGGAGGTCTGGAGAGGGTTTTAAGAGGTACTCTCGCACAATCACTGAAACTAAATCTACTCCAGAAGATGATAATGTAGAACAACAACTAGAATATGATTCGGATAGTGAGCAATTGAATTTCATGAAAAGTCCTACTAGTAAGAAAAAGAGGTGGAAAGATTACGCCGGAAATTGGGTTGAATGGATACCCAATTTCGAACCTTTTTTAGAGCCCAATTATCAAAATTACCAGTTTTAAGTAGTATTACTTCAGCTTTTAAGTCGGATGATGGCCAAATGATCAGCAGGGATGCAGCGGAAAAGGAACCGGAAGAAGAAGAGAATAAACTTAAGAGAAATTCTGTTGAAATTCAAAGTAATTCTAGAGGACCACTTCCTCATCTATATGAAGACAAAGATTCAATACAGGCGGGTGACCACAAGGACCTTGATGGAAAATATCGAATAGAACCGAGTGACGATGACTCAAGTGGTTACTTCTTTCGGATGGACCCTAAAAAGAAACTTATTCCGGATAATCTGTTGACTTTTACCGGAAGCAAAATGGGATCACAGTTATTACTTGAAGATGGTATCGAGAAGGCTTCTGCTGATCAAAGAAAAAGAAGATCATTTAATGATTTCAATAATGACTTGAATAATATTGTAGATAAATATGAAAATAAAAATTCAGGAGATTTTTGGTCGATGCAGAAACGTGCAGAGAATATGGAACCTTCAGAAGCCGATCCGCAGCTCAATGATATGTCAACTGCTTTAGAGGCAATGATGAACAAAAATTACAAAGTGGGAAGGCTTAAGATCACAACAAATGGAGATTCGGTAGCAGCTCTCTTGACACCGATTGTAGGCATCACAAGTACAGAGCCTCCTATTACTATTTCAGACCAGGTGGGAACAGAGGAAGGTTCATCTGATATCCAGGATGTCGAGAGGATTTTTGAAACCATTTTACCTCTTCACACGGAAACAACACTTGCATCATATCTGTTGACGGAAATTCCTCAGATCTCCGGAAAATCTTACGAAGTAGTGACTACGTTGGAAGATCTATTAGCGAGCGTACCGCAAGAAATTAACCATAAAACTCCACATACAAAGAAGCTGAAACATCCAGATAATCTGGATATAAATAATGAAGTGGAGGATTTTGAGGAAGGGGAAGAATACGAGGAATCCGTAACTACGAACAAAATATTCGATACGAAATGCGGCAAAAAAACAAAAATGGCAAAATCTCATAGGACAAGTCCACCGTCAGTAAAGACTTCTGGGGATAACGATACCGAGTACGAAGAATATGTTGATAACGAAGAATACGAAAATACCGGAACTACCAACAAAATACTCGATATCAATTGCAGGGAAAAAGAAAAACTTGCAAGGCTACATGGAAAATCTACTGCAATGAAGACTAATGATAACGAGCATGTAGAATCTAATGAATACGAAGAGATCGAGGAAACCGGGACTACCGACGATACTTTCAATACAAAATGTAGGAAAAATGGAAAACTTGCCATTCCACATCGCACTACTACATCGGAGATTGGTGAGGATAGCAGTGACGAATACGAAACGAAAGGATCTGGTGAATACATAAAATATGAGGCAACTGAGAACACCAGGAAGAAAAGGAAGCATCAGACAGAAACAACATTTGCCAAGAACTCTACTGAACAGAAAGGCAAAACATCCACAAGTGAAGAACATGTGTTTTACCCTCTCGAAATCGAAACCATGCAACCCGAAGAGGAGTTTGAGGATTCAATATCTTCCACAGATATTATGATCGAAAGCGGCATATCATCGGCGTCAGTTGAAAATCTGAAAAATCTATGGTATAGTGAACCCTTAAGAGGTACTCATGAAAGGCAAATCGTGAATATGAAGCAATTGAACAATCCAACAGATTATGACACCAGATGCAAAATGGAAGGATCTGGCGGGAATGAAGAAGAAGATACTAACGATATGTTCCATGTTCATACAGAAGAAGTAAATCTTGCTAATACACCTTATACAACTGAAACTCTCTTGAGGGACTTCGCCAAACAAAATGGAAAATCTTTCTCGGGTCAGGAACAGTTCTTATACCCAATCGAAATAGAAACAATGCACCCTGAAGTGGAATATGAAAGCTCAGTTCCTTCCACCGAAATGACGACAGAAAGCAGCATCTCTACCTCCGCAGCTCAGAGTGGAGCTACTATGAAAACCAACGGAACGCCTGTCGAAGAAAATGGGACTGGCAGCGAATATTACGTTGATGTAGTAATGCCTGACGAAACGGACGAGCAGCAGCAATATTTGGATCGACTCGTGAAAAGGGAAGAACCTTTTTCTGAATATCTTTCCAGTTATCCCAGAATAGCGCGAAGTAAAGAGGCAGATAGACAAATTTGGAAGGAATTCAAATGGCCAGAGCATCGAAAATACGCCAATCCAGATCTTGAATCTTTCACGAGTACCCGGAAAAATATAGACAGTGTGGATTCAAGTTCTATAGTTGGATCAACTGCAAGGATAGAATCTGGGGACAGACAAATTTGGAAGGAATTCAAATGGCCAGAGCATCGAAAATACCCTGATTCATATCTTGGATCCTTCACGAGTACCCGAAAAGATATAGACAAGGTGGATTCAAGTTCTATAGTTGGATCAACTGCAAGGATTGAATCTGGGGACAGACAGATTTGGAAGGAATTCAAATGGCCAGAGCATCGAAAATTCGCTGATTCAGATCTTGGATTCTTCACGAGTACCCGGAGAGATATAGACAAGGTAGATTCAAGTTCTATAGTTGGATCAACTGGGAGGATTAAATCTGGGGACAGACAAATTTGGCAGGAATTCAAATGGCCAGAATACAGAAAACTCGGAAAGGTAGGTCTAGGATCCTTAACATCGACCGAAAAAGATAAAGATAGGAATATAAACATCTGGAAGCAATTCAACTGGCCACAATACAAGAGCTACGAGTCAATATTGTCTACAACAACTTTCCAAGATTTCCCAGTTCTCGGTACAGAAATTCCCTCTAAAGATGGAGTGGGAGATTATGAATCTGGCATTGACTTTTCGGAAGAACCCTCTATGAGTCAATGGCCAACACGTCCAAAAGTCCCAGCCGAATTTGGAGAGAACGCTGAAATCGGCAATACCGAAGAATCACTAGGATACGCCAATTTTTCCAAAGAACAGAAAATATCAGTCCCAGATTCTTCTATGTACATGGTTCCTACGAGTGAGTTCAAAGAGTTTGGGGTTTCTACGGAAAAAAAAATCGATAACAATATCGAGATACCCAAAGACGAGGCTAAAAATTTGGTAAAATTTGATTGGTCATCAGGAAGCACTTCGTCGCCTTCTGACGCGAAGATAGGTCCCCATATCATGGAAACAGATCTTTGGGACAAGCTCCATGTACCCTTTCCCAAGACAGATCATATGAAGGTTATCCCTACATCTAAGACAGAAAATGAACATGTCACGTTGGAAAAACTGGGAGGAAGAACAACGGAATATATGGAGATGTGGAACAGGTTCCGATGGCCTGAACGAAAAATATTCACTACGAGAGGAAAATATCGCAAAACTACCCACCCGAATGTGGGGGACAATTCAAATTCTACTAATACAGACAAGGAAGAAGGTACCAAAGACAAAATTTGGGAAGAATTCATGAGTGCAACTCCCGGAATCACCGGAACGAAATCATTTGAGACTACTCAGAATGCCGAAAAAACTCAGAAGGGAGAGAGAATAATGCAAAATATTTTATATGACAAAGATCACACTACTAAAATAATAGAGAAATCTTTCAACCCAGAAGAATTGTTTAGCAAAAACCAAATTCTGGAGGGTACTGACGTACCTTCTACGACAGATGTATGGGAGGCTTTTCAAAGGCCACTTTCCAAAACAGATATCTTTGAAGGATCATCAACTGAAGGTTTTTATAGTCCAATAGAAAATGTTGAAAGAAATGGAGATGATCAACTAGAGAAGCCAAACAAGTCACTTGACCTGTTTGCCTTGCCTAATCATGATATCGACACTAACTATACCAATGTTACCCATTGGGAAGTACCGCCTTTTCCTCCTCCAGGGGAATATGACGATTATGCCTTGTTGTCAACTTCATCTGCGAAAGAGTTGAATAGGCCGATTAATGAAAATTATCATCCTGATGAGATGGAATTCTTCACCGATCACTATTTACCTCTTTCTCACGATATGGAGCTATCCCCAGATGTTGATAAAAAAAAACCATTCTGGGACCATCCAACTCGGAAAATCATTGACGGTAGAACCACCTCTATGGACGAATTTCCCACAAAAGTGACTCCCCCGCCAACCGAATCCACTACTATAGGTGAGTTTTTTTACAAAATATTGATATTTTTCAAGCGAACGATGTTTTCCAGGAGAGATATTAGAACTTGCCGAAGAGTTGCATTTTAAGGGAAACCACAGGGTCAACACCGAACCAACAATTCATGGTAAATAAAACAGTGTTTCTTCATCGCTTTTTCGCGCTCTTGTTCCTCGGAACAGAGTGCTAATCAATTTGCCCAGATGTCTGTAATGTTCGAATTTTGGCTGGAAATGGTCTCAAACGATTTGGTTTGACTCACTGATCAAGAATCCGTGGTCGAAATCGATTCTGTCCGGCTGTCCGTCTGGCTATTAACACGATAACTCTCGAACGAAAGGAGTAAGGGGATTGAAATTTGCAGGGTAGGTTTGGAGCGTAAATATCTCGGACGAGTTCGTTAACGGGCGAAATCCACTCGATCTATCTGAAATTTAGCATCAAATTGAAGAAAAATGACCTAAATAGGCATGCGAAGTATTGTATTGATCAGGTTGCCGTAAAGTGTCAAAAAAAAATTTTTAAATGTTTCAAATTTTGTTTCTATAATAACTCTCGAACAGAATGAGCTGGGAGTTGAAATTTTCAGAGTAAGTTTGGGAGATAAAAATCTTCGTTAGGTTCGTTATTGGGCTAAATCGGCCTGATGGTTTCAGAGTAACAAATAACAATTTTTTTCACATAACAAATTTCAAATTCAATTTTTTTTTAAAGATGCAGTTTCACCATAAAAATCCTTTGATGTCATTTTCAACTCTAACGGGCTAATACTTTCGGAGATATAATTTTCGAAATTTCAATAATGAATCGTACTTCTATTTTTTCACAGAATGCTGTACTTTATTATTCTATCTATGAATTATTATATGATCTGTATTCTTACATGTCATTTTATTTTCCTATGAGAGATAAATGTCAAAATTATTTCTGGTTCGTTATACAGCTATCGTAGAATAATGGTGATGATATAATATTATAATTTGAATGTGATAATATAATACCCGTGGATAATCCATCTGATGATGGAAATACATTCTTTGGTGAGATACATAATTAAATTGGGTTCAGAATATCTCCAGTACAAGCAAAACTGCAATATTGTCTAATTGATGTAATATAATTTTCAGAGTAGATTTGAGCAATGAATTTCTCTGATAAGTTCGTTATTGGGTAGAATCGGTCTGTTTGAATTTAATTTCTTTCATGATACAGTTAAATCGTAAGAATCCATTTATATCATTCCCAGAGACCAATAAGTTCGTTGATATGATTTGTCGAAGTTTGAACAAGAGCGCCAAAGCTCCTGTCCACAGGGCTTGAACCAATTTTTGAGCGAATGTTCAGGGGAACATTGCGTTATCCCTTTGCCCAAATGTTTGTAATTTTCGATTTTTTTGCGGAAAATGGTCTCAAACGATTGGATTCGACTCCCTGATAAAGAATTTGAGGTCAAATTTGATTATGTAGGGCCAGCTGGCATTTGCCACGATAACTCGATATCGGAAAGAGATAGCGACTTTTCAGGGTTGGTGACGCGTCTAATTCGACGGACAAATTCGTTAATGGAAATAATCGGCCCAACAGTTTCCGAGTAATAATTTTGTCATCAACCAATACAGATCCGATCGAATTGACACTTGGTAACTAGTTGTATAATACTGGCACAAAGACGTTTGTGAAATTTTGTGAGAATTTGTGTATTACTAGGTTATTTGAAAAAATGATTAAAAATTATTATTTATGTCGCGATAACCTGAGGAAACGGAAAGAGATAGCGACTTACAATTAGTAGGGTATATTATGCATCTGAATGCGACAGTTGACTTTGTTAATAGGTATAATCGGCCAAACGGTTTTGGAGTTATACCCATCTGAAGTTTCGTTGTTATTTCCTGAAATAACTCGAAAAATACGAAACCGATCCAATTCAAACATATGGTTATTAGGTATAATAGAACGTCAACTCAATAATTCTTGCAAAATTTCGTGAGGATCGTCACGAAAGAAAATTTTGGAAAAATAATTGAAAATCATTGAATAAATTTCTATATTATTATTATTATTATTATTATTATACTGATCCTGTTTATTATCAATCTTTAACTTACATAAGGGTTAACATTTGATCTCAGTTTTAATATATAGGTAAACTTATAAAAATTTAAGTAACAAAAAAAAATAATAAACAAAAGTATATATATACCTCGAAGGTAAATATTTGGATAAACGATTCTGTTTATCCAAAAGAACCTTGTGTGAGATATGCTAAGACTAAATACTAATATATAATATAATAGTCCAATCAATTCTAGTTATATAAGACGCGTTTATTGCTTTATATCAGAAACTATTCGTCCGACTTCACTGAAATTTTGCGAGATATTGTCCAGTTTCAAGTTTGAACACCATCGGATCTATATTGTTGGAGATGCTAGCACCCTTGGGTGCGTTCAGTAGCTGGATGGGTGACTATTACCTTGATAACTTCCGAACGAACATATATAGGGACTTGCAATTTTCAGGGTAAGCTGCGCATCCGAATGGGAGAGTGAAGTTGGGCATAATCGGCACAAAGGTTTCGGAGCTATACCCATCTGGATTATTATTTTTTTCGATAACTCAAAAAATATAGATTCGATCGATTTGAAGCTTGGTAACTAGTTGTAGAATATTAACTTAAAAAACGTGTGTGAAATTTTGTGAGGATCATAGCACCAAGAAATTTTCAATAAATTACGAAAAAATATTATTTATCTTAGCCCAGGCAAATTAGTGCTCTAGCCCCTAAAAATTTCTCCAGAGCTTTAAATCATTTTAACCTCTTTTGGGGTCTTGTATAACAAGTATCTGAGTTTGCGACGGTTTTTAGGTTGTGCTTCAGATTTGGGAGCCTAAAAACTACTAAATTCGCGCACTTTTTTCAGTATTTCGCTTATAACTCGAAAAGTACGCATCCTACAGAAAAAAAAAATATTCCTTCCATTCTGAAGGACATTACATTAAGCGTCTAGTGGCGTGCGGAACATTGAAATTTGTTGAGCAGTTCAGCCGTAATCACCCGTCAAATTTGAGCAATTTTTATAAACTTAGCTCAGAAGTTGACAAGTCTCAACTTCTAATGCTTTTAGGTCGAAAAGGACTGCAGCGATTGAAAAATGGCATAGGATTAAAATTGTTGTCAATTGTGAATCAGATGCTCTTTGAAATTCAAAAGTTGTGCGCTTCAGGACTGACATATAAATTTTGAACCGAAAGAGTTTGTAGCGCCAAATTTCTGCTTAGGAAGTCCAACTCAGGAAACTTCGTCTGAACTCTAAACTTCTCACTTTCGTGCATTTTTTCCAAGGAATGTCAAATTTAGTCAACTCATAATAATTTTAACTCAAGAAATCATTATATCTCATGTAACCTGCTGCAGCTAATTTCGCTCCAGCATCAGCAACCTGGTCAGGTGTGGCTTTGTGGTAGAGGAAAATCGAGATAACACTTAGGAGGTCAGGATTTTGCAAAGAGTTTTGAAGAATTTGGCCTTGCCTTGTCGGAAAAATGAAGAGGTCGGATCACATCCGCTTTAGGCATGGATAAAGAAGAAGTGTCATTATGCATCTAAGGATAGCTTACTGTTGTTAGGACTATAGAGATCACGGTTTGCTGATTGCCCTTCCCGCGTTTCATTAGGAATATGTTGTCATATGGTGACTGATCTTCGCTGTTAAGTAATATTTGGTCAGTCGGCAAAACGATGAAATCTACGTCCGCCCCCACAATGAACACATTCCCACCATGCCTGAATATTTCCACCGCATTAGCAACCATCATGGTATCTGCCTCCTGTCTGACTTGAATGCCTGCACCTACGAACATGTCCATGAGCATTGCAATTAGACGTTTCTTTTTGTCTTCGTTCGCCAGGAATCGTTTTTCGGCGTTGTTACTGTAATGGATTCATCAAATATCATAGAAGGAGATGACATGATTTGAGCTCTACGGGCTCGCTCAGCTGACTTGGTACTTTTTTTCGGAAGTCTCAGGGTACCCATCAAAGACATTTCAGTAATTTGATCCAAAATTACTTTGAATATATTCCAAGTACTTTGGGGTGACTGCCGAAAGATTTTCTCGTTGTTTCAGACAACACGGTGCAACAAAAAAGCGCCATCCACAACATCCACAAAATAATCTTTTGAGAATTCAACTTTGGTCGGAGGGAAAAGTTTGTAGATATCTGATTTTTCTTCCGCATCATTCCATCCTCATCGAAGAGGTGCTGACTCCCCTTTGGTTGGAAGGAATGCGAAAAATCAGAGGCCTTTTCTACCTAACGAAATCATTGGGTGTTTCTTCCAACCAATTCTACACTGATTAGAAACATTTTCTTTTTATAGGCAAAAAGGTGAGAAGCTTTGAGTTCAGATGTAGTTTCCTGCGTCTTATGAAATTTGGCGCTACGGACTCTTTCGGCTTAAAAGTCAAATCTAGGCACTGGAGAGAGCAAATTACAAGTTTCGAAAAGCATCTTATTAACAATTGATTTTCTTACAATTTTAGTCTCATGATATTTTTCAATCGATGCACTAATTTTTCGACCTAAAAGCGTTAGAAGTTGAGGGTGGTTTTGAGCTTTAGCTAAGTTTGTAAAAATTGCTAATTTTTGACGAGTTATTGCTGAACTAATTTCAATATTTCGAACGCCATTAGACGCTCAATATAATGTTCTTTAAGAAGGAAGGAGTTAACATTTTCTGCAGGATGTGTACTTCTCGAGTTATAAGCGAAATACTGGAAAGAGTGCGAAAATTCCTCGGTTTTCAGGCTCTCAAATCTGAAGTACAACCTAGAAATCGTCACAAACTCAGATACCCGTTATTCAAGACCCCAAAAGGGATTACAACTATTTCCAGCTCTGGGGCAATTTTTAGATCCGAGATCTCTTTTTAGCACTAACTTTCCTGGGCTATCTCACGATAACTTGAGGACGGAAAGAGGTAGTGGCTTCAAATTTTCAGGGTAGGTTGTGCATCCAAATGCGATATTTGAGTTCGTTAATTGGCATAATCGGCGAAATTGTTTTGATGTTATACTCATCTGAAATGTTGTTCTCATTTCCTCTATGCCCCAAAATATGCAAATCTGCTTCAATTGAACCTTGGTGATTACTTGTAGAATGCCAACCCAGTAAATTTTCGCGGAATTTCGTGAATATAGTATGCTGTATTTGCTTGAGGTGTAAGTTTGTTCGCATTTTGATTCCAATAGATTACATAAGTCACTTTTTAAACATTCTATGATCATATACGATCATCTGCTGAAGTCTGTCATTAAAAATGGTATGAAATGTATTCATATATTTTATTGGCGCTCTAGTTCCTCGGAACTGAGTGCTTATCAATTTGCCCAAATGTCTGTAATTTTCGAATTTTTGGCTGAAAATGGTCTCAAACGATTTGGTTCGACTCACTGATCAAGAATCCGAGGTCGAAATCGATTATTACCCGCCAGTCCGGCCGGCCGGCCGCAGGCACGATAACTCTTGAACGAAAGGAGTTAGAAGATTGAAATTTGCAAGGTGGGTTTGGAGCGTAAATATCTCGGACAAGCTCGTTAATGGGCGAAATCCATGAAGCGGTTTCGGAGTTATGGCCAATTTTAGTAAAAACATTTTTTATGAACATTTCCGAAACCGATCACTTGATCTATCTGAAATTTAGCATCAAATTGTAGAATCATGACCTTTATACGCATGTGAAGTTTTGTATTGACCAGGTTACCGCAAAGTGTAAAAAAAAATTTAAAATTTTTTTTTCTACAATAACTCTCGAACGGAGTGAGCTAGGCAGTTGAAATTTTCAGAGTAGATTAGGGAGATGAATATCTCGGTTAAGTTCGTTATTGGGCAAAATAGGCCAGATGGTTTCGGAGTAACGAAAAAACAATTTTTTTTTTAAGCAACAAATTTCAAATTCAATTTTTATTTAAGATGCAGTTCCACCATAAAAATCCATTGATATCATTTTCAACTCCTACAAGCTAATACTTTCGGAGATATGATTTTTCGAAATTTCAATAATGAATCGTATAATGAATCGTACTTCTGTTTTAACAGAATGTTATAATTATTCTATTTAAGCTTTATTATATGATCTGTGTTCATACTCGTACATGTCATCCTGTTCTATAAGAGAGAGTCAAATTCATTTCAGCTATTTTCCATGATTTCTTCCATGGTGCAGTTCTCATTCTCAGATTGCTCATTTAATCTTGATAAATAAACTATTATTTGAATTTAATTTCCTTTTTGATGCAGTTCTATCATAAGAATACATTAATATAATTCCCACCACTGAGAAACCAATACTTTCGGAGATATAATTTGTCTGTTTGAACTAGAGAACTAGAGAAAGCTCCTGTCCACAGGGCTTGAACCCATTTTTTTAAAGCTGAGAAAACAGTATATATCGATGCTGAATTAGTAGTCCAATAGAGGCGATTAGACCATAGAACATGCGCCCGAGGAGACCTTAGGTTAGTGCTTGAACTAATTTTTATAGTTTCAGCTGTTTATCGATTCAACTATTTGTATCCCTTCGTTTCAGGTCCGATTAAAGTTCCCCAAGGACGCACTTTGAATACTCCAGGTAAATATAATATATGAGAGATTCAATTATGCTGTTGAAACCTGGATTTATTTTTTCGTATTTCAGTCAGAGAGAGTGAAGACGATGATAACCTTTGGGATTTTCGTGTTCTGAGCGAGAAAGAGGTAGTTACTTTCCATCCTAAGAGCAGAAGTAAGTATCGGTCGCTCTGAAAATAACAAATAATCAATATTAACCTTTCAGAACCGACCCAGAAGAAGACCACAATTTATAGTTTCAAACCAGTTGAGACGACCGCTGATGACTGGAAGATATTCAATGAACCGCCGAGAGAAGAAGAAATATCGAAACCTCTTAGTGGTGGGTATATAGTTTATAGATCATTGGTTGCTTCACATCTCTCATGCAATTTCCTAATCACTTCAAACATATAATTTCCCATTCTTCTTCTTCATTTTAGTGACAACCATTCGGAAATTCATTATCTTCTTTTGTAGAGTCAAAGCCTACCGAAAAGGGAAAAACAACCTTTTACGTCGAGATCACGAAGCCAACGGAACCCATCGAATCTATAGGAACCGATTTGGAAAAAGAAGATACGTACATGTTTCAACCGCCATCTCCAATAGCGCCACCTGTTGCTGCAGAGTCATCTACGGAATATTACGACGAAGAAGAACGAATGACTCCGGAAGATTATGAATTCGGTGCAGAAACTTCGTTTTCTTTCCCAAAATCAACATCTTTTCTAACTTCTCAACTGGAGGGAGGAATATTCGAGGGAGCAGTAACGGCTCATTCAGACTTAGGAGAGGAGGGAGTTGGAACCGTAACATTCCGAGATTCCAGGATATCCGTCGAAAGTACCGAAGCATATGGGGCTCCTGGCGAAGAATCAAAGGTCAAGGGGCAAGAGAACGTTGAGCAAATTACTTTCACATCCTTCGAAACCTACCCTGCTGGATCAGGTAATAGCCTAAGTGAACTCACCGGTGAATTTATGAAAGACCTGAGGAAACAGAACGACAAGGAAAGTTTGATCGATTCCTTAGAATTAGAATTGGCCACTTTCGGGAAACCCAAACATGCTGAAGATCGTACCACAATAGGTCCACCATTAATCATCGACTTTCCCACCCATGCAGTGGAGACATCGGAACTACCTCCGATAACACTTCTAGAAGAGGCTGCCTCGATAGCGGACAAGGATAATCTTCTCTACGCTATGACCGAAAGTCCTAATTTTTTTTTGGAGATGTCGGAAGGAGCCAAAATGAGCAATAGACCTTTCGTCAGGGTCATAGAAGGCGATAGGACCATAACGGAACCATATGATCATAGATCTATGTCTATACCATTCAACTATAAAATAGAAGGATCTCCTGACATAATTGAGGAGATAAATAGACCTGACGACTCTAACGAAATACTACCACTGCCCTCAATGTCTGACCTTGCGGTGGATTTCTTGAGAGAACAATCCGATATTGGAAGTATCAGAGATCCATATTCCGTGATCGAGAGGCCTCTGGATCTTGCAGGAAATGTAAAAGAATCTGATACTCCTTTGAATGAAGAAATTGGCGGAAAAAGAAATTTGATGCCTATGGAAGATAAGCAGAAGTCACCGTTCACGGAGGAGAACTTGGAGGAAGATTTTGCTACCGCCTTGATAGAGCCTGACCGTCTAGGTAAAGTATAAGAAGACTTTGGGCATGTTCCACTCATAATTTTCATAGTTTAACCTCGTTTTTTCGGAAGAAATCGGTGAAACAAAAGACGACTCTTGGGAGAAGTCTAAACATCTGTTGGAATCCCTGGAGAGACCATCTGTCCTGAAAAAGTTGAGAAAGAAGTTAACTAACCTTAGAGCGAAGCCTATCACAGCCGGTGGAGGAAGTGAGAACGATGGGAAACGTGGCAGAGAGTTCTACCTTGAAGGTAAGTTTCGAACAATATTGTACAATTGAAACTTTCAAAACCCATTCCAACTCGTAGAGCGTACAACTACATTGAGCGATATACTCGGAATCAGTTTCACGTATCCAGAGGCCGTGGAAGCAGTTGTTGCTGTTGAACGAACAACAGGCATTTCTGGCTTAGGAGAAGGTAAGTTGAAAAATATCGAAAGAATATATATTATTCCAACATTTTATCTTCCATAGGTGGTACCGAAAGATTGGAGGATATTTTCAGGAACGGCATAACATATCCTGAAGCTGTAGAGGCAGTTGTTGCGTATGAACGAACAACAGAAAGCTCATCTTCTGATAATGGTAGCAATATTTCTTCTCCTGTTTATACCCAAAATTTCGCATGACTCCAGACGAAAACAGAAAAAGCTCTCATGTTTACTGAAATCTACTGTCAATATCGTCAGATATACTGATATGAGATTCATTTAAACAAGCTTTGTATTACACATGAACAAACAGGCCCTAATCGTCTTTTGAATTTTCAGTTCTGAAATATGCTGAACATTCTACCGAAGCTGTCCGAAATGAACCAACGGGACGTCGCAAAATCGTGGACAAATTGGAAGATATGATAGAGTTGGAGAGTCAGCTAGAAAAATCTGAATTTACTGAAACCCCCGTTGAAAGCATCACACCAATTCCCGATCTTTTGACGCCTTTTCAAGAAATTCCCAACGGAGTGAGAAGTTCCTCTGAAAAGAACGAAGGATCATCATTTCCAGCTGAAGTGACGATTTCACGCGATGATCTTCTGACAGAATTCCTTATACCTGAAACTATGAGTAGTATCGAACTATCACCCGAAATTATGAGAACAGAGTCCATGGCAGCAAGTTCAAAACCGGGATCATGGGGTAGACCTGGAGTAGAAGGTGAAACGGTGCATCGTTCAGAAAGTTCACTAGACTTAGAGAAATCTTCTGTTGAATTCACTAGCACCACTCTTCGTGCCTCAGCAGAGACATTAGAAATCAAAAAAGAAACTACTATTGAGGAAATTCAGAAAAGTGAAATATCAGAAGAGTATTCAGAAAAAAGTTCATATTCTTTCGAGGAAACAGAGGCACTTACTGAAGATCCTTTTGAAATAGTGGAAGAGATTGTCAGAACCTTGGATGAGTTCGAGGTATCACCTGACTCCTACACTGAGCCAGTGGAAGACAAAAATCGTAAACAATCAAATCTGGGTGATAATGATATGAGCAGTGGACTGTATACAGTAGGAAATACAACCCAGGAAGCAGAAAATACTAGTGACGTACCCGAGTTATTGACCCCAATTCTCATGAACGAAGAAGAATATTCCTCAGCTACTTATTTTCGTCAAAGATCTTCTAGTAAACATCATATTACGTCCGAGGAATTCTCAACTGATAGTAGGATTCCAACTATTCAATTACCAACAGGATTATTGAATGATGAAGAAATTTCCCTACTTTCCTCATTTCATATTCCTGTACAAACCACAACTGAATCTTATCATCCTCTTCTAGAAACAACAGGGAGACATACAAAGACAAAAATTGAAGATATCCCAAGAAACAAACCGATGAGGGAAGAACAACAGGAAATAGAGTCCAATTTAGTGCACCTACCGGAAGATAAGCATGAAACTAGTACTATTTGCGAGATATGCAATACAACTGAAGCCTTTGGAAGTGGACACTCTACTTCACAACATGGAGAGGGCCCCTCAGATGAGACATCCAAAGGTAATGTACAGGAGATTCTTATGGAGAATACTGAAGAAGAAACTGATCTCAAAAAATATACACTCTCATACCCGCTTCATGTACCGGGTACATCTACCAGCCGTGAAAGATCTATCACTCCTACCAACAAAAATAAAGGCGTTGAAATTTTTTCAAGTGGATCAGTTTCGACTGGAATCACCCAGAGGCTGAAATATTCGGAAGAGGATAAAGAAGAATATGAAAATATTCCTAACAGTAATAAATTTTCAACATCAACTATAGAAATGCGAAAATTCTCTCGTGGAGAAGAGTCAGAAGAACTTGATGCTAACTTGCACCACTTACCCGAAAAACATATACATGAAGCTTCTACAATCTGTGAAATATGTACTGAACAAAAGGGCAGCATTATCCATTCAACATTGCCCAAGAATGAGGAGACTTCAAAGTCTCAACATATACCACAGGAATATTCAGCTCCTGGACTCGGAACCAGCTCTATGGTGACACCGAACAAATTAGTGGAAGAAGAGGAGTTGGAGAGCAACCTTCATCATTTACCCGAACATCACTTGAACTCACATGAAACATCAACTATTTGCGAAATATGTACCGAAATGGATGAAGGGATACATCAACAATCATCTTCAGCTAGCAAAGAAAGAGAAATGGTCACTAATAACTTTGGAATCAAAACCTCGAGTGTTGAAGCATATTCTGTAAGTGGAGCAATGTTTGAGACTGAAAGTTACACTGCCTACTCAAAGAAGAACGAATTAGGGGAGATGACAGAAACAACCAGTAATATTGGTGATCATGTTGAAGTACTACATCATTCAACTCAGACACTCGAAGAAGACAAGACCAGATTGACTTATAACTTCGACGGAAATGAAATACAGCGACCTTTTCACACCACGACTAAAAATGTCTTCAAGTTAGGACGATATACTTCATCTACAGCAGAATCGATTTCTGGTGTTTCTCTAGGAAAACTTACGACCGAAATGAAGGCAGAAGGAGAACAGGCAGATTTCACAACAGAGAAGGTGAAATCAACTGCAAAAGGTAGTGAATCTTCATTTGATGAACATTCTACTACAGTTCTTCTTGGATCTACAATCAATGAAGGTTTAAAAGCTGCTGAAAACATTGAAGAAAAACTGGAGGAGATTATAAGAACAGAGGAAATAACTGAGGGTACCGAAAGGACTCAATTGAAAATAAATGTTCCTATTGAAGCAGAAGGTGGAACAACTAAAACAGAAAGTTCGACTTTCAGCAAGGCAGGATCTACAGAAGATCACAGAAATAAAGAAATTTCCAGTGAAAGGCGTCTGAACGAGGGTCATTCAACAGCTATCTCAAAAGAAAAATCCGCTATAGGTCCTGAAACCGCAGAAATGACTATCGAGATGTCCACGGAGACCAGTTTCCATACGGAATTCAGACCAACAGGCCTTGGTAAAATATCATCCTCTGAAGAGGCACCAAAAGTAAAAGATGCATCTTTAATGATAGAACATACCGAAGAAATATCAACAGAGGTCGCTATAGAAGAACTGGAAGAAATAAGAACCACATCGATTGAATCTGAGGTTTCTGCTATTCTGGAAAACTTGGAAGACATTCAAGAAGAAATATTCATTTCGACCCTAGGGTTAGGAGAAACTGGGGTAACCCTAGGACATATATCGAATGCTGAAACTATAAAATCAGAAGAAGGTGAAGCTGTGAGTACTGCTCAAGAAGAAAAAACTTCTTTGATGGCAGCAGGAAATGGAACTCTCAGGGTTGGCCAAGAGCATCCTACTTCTGAAACATCTGAGCTTACTGCAATAGAAGGTCTAGCAACAGAACACAACACGTTCGAATCAGCTCGATTCGGAACAAACACCACTTTTCCATCTCATGAACCAACGGGACACCCAAAACCCAAAATATCAGAAAAGGAAGCTTTCACAGACTTTTACACTGAAATTAATTCTGAACCTTCCTTTCCGAGAGTAAGTTCATTCTCTGAGACTACTAATCTGAAACAACCTACAGTAGAACCTATATCTTCCAGTGAAACTTTGCTGTCAAAAAATATTAAGGAGACATTAGAAAAGCTGGACGAGGCAGTAAATGAACTATTGGTGACAAGTCAAGCTCATGAGCAAATCGGAGACAAAGAGGAGAAAATCGAATTGCAGGTTACAGAAAGTTATATTCTGGATAAGGAACTAGAAGATTTGAATAGAGAATTTGAGGAAATGCTCAAAACAACCATGTCTGCTGAAGATCTTCTGGTAGGTCCAGCGGAGATTCTCGATTCCGTCGAGGAATCAACTATAAGAACTGAAAAAGACACAAGAATAGCACCATCTACACCTTCATTGGAGGAAAGCACTGGTCACGAACTAAATGAAAGTACTACCTTATCTTCAGATACAGAAGGCCGTTCTTCACCAGAGGCGATTGGAGAACGTACAGAAGTAGATACGCACAGAGGTTCCTCTTGGGGACAACCAACCTCAATATCGCAAGAGGTATCAGCGAGTTACAAAATAGAACATGGGGTTAAAACAACTGAGACCACTCAAGGAAAAACAAAGTCATCTCTAAGATTCGAGAAACTAGCAGGAAAAAGTGAAAAGATGGCTCAGACGAACTTCTACACTGAGATTAATAAAACGCCAACTTCTGTTGAAGAGAACGAAATTTCCTCGATTTCTGAGGGGAGCTCAACACCAACCCAAAAATCGACAATATCGGTTGTATCCAGTGAATATATTTTGTCTGGGGGTATTGAAGATAAATTGAAAGGGCTAGACGAAATGATGAACAACCATGTGAACACTTCGCACACAGTTGAGCAATACTCGGAAGGATCATTGGAACCCAGAGTAGAAATGACCGAAGTTAATGATTTAGATGAAGTTATCAAGGGATTGAATGACGAATTCAATAGCATGCTCAAAACAACTATATCTTCTGAAGAACTATTAGTCGGTTTTGAAAAAGATATAGCAGCAACTGAACAATTCACTGGTGAAAATGAAATAACTTCTTCTTCCGAAGAAGAAAGGAGCCATGGAGAGGGGACTGCATCTACAACTCCAATTCCTGGATTGGAATTCGGTACGAAATCATCTGTTCAGATAGAAGAAATGACAAAATATTCAGTAGCAGACTTGGAAATTCATACTGGTGTAGGTGAGGAAGAAATTACCATATTCACGGTGGAACCAGAAGAACATAGCGAAAAAATATTATCCAACAAATTAGAGAAGGAATGGGATGAACTGAATAAAGTAGTCGAGGAGATTCTGACCACGTCACACCCATCAAAAGAGCATTCCAAGGGTGTGATGGAGCTCGAAGGAGGAATTACAGAAAGTGGAGTACTGGAGGAATTGAATACAGAATTTCAACTTCAATCGACCGTATCTATTGAAGAAATATCGGGAATTGAAGCATCTTCTCCATCAACACAAGAACCGACTGATGAGCAAGCTATAACGACAGGTAAAATGAGTAAAGAAACTACGGGACTCAACATTTCTTCTCCGTCTGGTATAATAGTTGTGGAGCATGTCATTACACCTACCGAATCGTTTGAGCAACCAGGAATTCATACTGACACTGGACAGAGTATTTCAACTTCTGAACAGACGGAAGGAGTAAATAAATCATCAGTGGTTGCTGGTATCACTGGAAAAGGAGTAACCTCAGCAACTTCATATCCAGAAGAACATGTCGACAAACTAGATACGAAATTGGATGAATTAGATGAAGTAGTTCGAGGTCTCTTCGCCACATCACATTTGCCAGAAGAACACTCAGAAGGTGCGATAAAATCTGAAGACAATATCACAGACAACGAAATCTTAGAGGAAGAATTGAGTGGATTGAGTAAGGAATTTGAGGAGATTCTCCAAACGACGTTATCTTCTGAAGAAATATTAGAACATCTCGAAGGAATATCTCATTCGACTGGAAAACCAATTGAGGGAGAAACCATTATGGGCGCAAATATAACGACAGAGATTTTTTCCACTTTTTCTGTCGAAGCAGGAGTTAACTATACCACTAAACCTGCTGAATTAACAAACGTGAGCACAGAGATACCAGTTGGAGAATCAGGAATGTTTGCTCAAAAGAGTGAAACTCCATCAGCTGAGAAAAATGAAACACAATACAGTACTCTGGCACATACAGAATTGACAGAACAGACATCCTACATATTCAAAGGAGAAACCAGAAGTTTTATGAGGACGGAGTTCACTGAAACTGAAGAAGCAGGTGGAAGTACTGGGTTAATGAAAAATAAAGCAAATGTTCACACCGATGTCGTTCACACCGTAACTGTACCAGTAGAAATACCTTCCAATTCCACAGGACTCTCAGGTGATAGGGAAACTATCTCTCATGAATCTATAGAAAGGGTTGAAGGAACCACTGGTATGGAGGAGGAAATTACAGATTTTTACACTTCTGAAGAATCAACAAAATCCTCGGTTCATAGTATGATATCTTTCACCAACGTGCTCGAAGATAAACTAGGGGAACTAGATGATATCATAAATAATTTCCTAACCTCTACTGCGATACCAGAGGCTCTGGTAGAAGGTACTAGAGGTGAAGAAAATACCAAAATTGAAAAAGTACTAGAAGATGAACTTGAAGATGTGAAGCATGAATTTGAGTTGATGTTGAGCACAACAATTTCTCCTGAGTACTTATTGGAAGCAGTCGAAGAAGTTCTGGCACCAACTACTACAAATGCAGTAGAGCAAACTGACACCATAATAGGAAGCCCTTACTCAGAGAAACCTCAAGGATCTACCATTTCCGGCGAAAATAAACCTTCCTCAGCTGTATACACTCGAGAAAACACATTAACTACAGTTGCGGAAAGTGAAATGATAGATTATACTATTTCAGGTATGCAAGAGTATCATAATGTTTCCACTGCAACAGTCACTGAAACTGAAGAAATTGATCATTCGACAGAACTAGGAACTACTATACACTCCATTGTTACTGAGATAGGAGAACTCACTGAAAAAGAAATTTTGGAAGAAGAATTTTATAGCAATCTTCTCCATTTACCCGAGAATCATATGCAATCTCTGGAGACATCTACAATTTGCGAAATATGTCCTGAAGAGAAAGGTAGTACAACTCATTCTCCATCAGTCTTCAAAAAAGGTACAACTATTTCTCCTGGTCGTGAGTTCAAATCTTCTAGAAGTCCTGGTGAGTCCGATAAGGGGCTTGAAATAGGAACAAGCAATCACGGGTACTACGGCGGTACCACTGAATCAACATTCCTAGCAAAAACTGAAGAAACAAGCCATTCAACGAAAGCAGAAACGTCCAACTATTTTATAGAAGGTTCTTCAGGAGTAGGAACATTTATTCATTCGACAGAAGAAGAAAATCATGGGGAATTCGTTCCGAAAAGATTAGAACTGAAAACTTCAACGGAAAAGGAACCATCGGAAGCTTTCAGTTCACTAGAAGCTAAAACTGCAGCGCACGACGAAGCAACTTCTCGGATAGGTGAAATTGAAAGTTTTGGTACAAAAACGACGACTACAGAAAGTTATTCCACGAAGTCAGTTACGGTTAAGCAAGATGAAGTATTTAGCAAACCTGGAGAATATTCTAGCGGACAGAGCGAGAGACCTGAAAAGGCACCCGAAATGTCGACTTCCAAAATCTATACAACAGAGGCTCTCTCCAGTATATCTTTGCTAACCACCCTGTTGCTGTCTCTGGTAACGTCAACCACACAATCCCCTGAAAAAACTACTGTCTCAAGTCATTTCACCTCCAACATCTCAGGGCCTCAAAATATACCGAAGTGTCTCGTGGTTTTTATAACCGGAGAGAGTCCTCTGTTACCACTAAACGGTACCAAATGGATTCCCTCGGAATGTCCGCATCTAGGACAAGAGAGTACCACCGCACATCCTGCCGACCAAATGACCTCATCACATACAGCCACCGGAACAACTGAGATATCTACAAACTCAGAATCCACTGTGGTAATATCTGAGAGTGCATCGGTTAAAAATGGAGCCTCCACAAGTACCACCGAGCTCATAACAACGACCCTAGTACCAGTAAAGGAACTGCCCGAAATGATTTCTAATAATTTCATAGAGGATGGCTGTAGTGAAACCGACTTTGAGAACAACAACAAGTGCTTCTGCATGCTTGATCTCACTGTGGACCATGTAGCCGAAAACTTAGAGGCGGCAAATTCCTCTAAATCATACACTGCCAAATGTTCGAAGTTCCTCAAGGTGAACATGGGTCTAGTTATGAGGAACGAGACACCTGCTGTCCAGAAGAGATCTCGTAGGAGCTACCTATACCTCAAGTATCTGAATCGCCAGAAGAGGGAGACGGTGGAGTATAACAAGATAGACGAGGTGTTGGCTAATGAATTGACTGCTACTTCCTCCGGTAGGTTAATATTGAAGTTGATATGTGTGATGTTATAGCTGAAGTTTTGTTCCAGATGCGAGCATATATACTGCCTTGGGAGGCATCGCTACCGTACCTTGCGTTTACAAGGACGAGGTTATCGAGAGGGAGCATTTTATGAAATACGTTTGGAGCTCAGAAGGGGACAAGACTATTATCTGTGAGTATTTAAGTTTCAGTGTTATATTTCGAAAAAACATTTACGATGTTAGGGTGGACTTTGAGCATCTCTAGCAGCCGTATTATCAAGCTGTGTGCCGATGTGTCAAATGCTTTCGCGTAATCTAACCATGAGATATGTAGGTCGCGCTTGTAGTGTTTCGCTTCTTGACAAATGCTTTTATCTATAAGGAGGTTGTCCTTGCACCCCTGTACTACTTTCCCTGCTCCTCTTTGTTCGTGGATTTGATTCCACACTGGTCCAATGGACTCCAAAATCCGATATTGAAGAACACTTGTGAGAATTTTATACAACGTATTCAGACACGTGATTGGACGGTAGTTCTTTGGTCCTAGATCACCTGTTTTCGGTATCAGTACAGTTCTGCCCTCTACCTACCATGAAGGAATTGGCTCACGATGAATTACTATCTCACTAAATAATCTAGCTATTTGTTGGTGGGTAGCTGGAAAGTTCTTCCACCAGTAGTTCTGAACGCCGTGAAATCATGCTTGTTCTTCAAGGCATGTCTAATCTCTTCGGTTGTTACTTCAGTCAGCTCTTCGGGTTGTTGTAGACTTTCATCACATAATATCTGGAATCTGTGAAGTGCTGGAGTATTCCTGGTTTCCGCTGGTCGCTCGTACATATTTTTCCAGAAATCTTCGACTTCATTCGGTGCTGGTGGGTTTTTTGCTTCTACTTGTTTGGGTTGAAATAACTTTTAAGGTTCGGTGGTGAAGGTGTTGTTGTCTTCTATCCACTTTTGCCTCTTGATCAGCTTCTTCCTTGCCGCCGCAAGTGATCTTATTTTATCGACAGCTTTCTGCTTCAATAGATTCATGGTGGGAAGGCTCATCGTACGATGCAACGCACGCAGCTCACCCATCATGTCCTCTATTTTCTTGCTTGGCTTCAGTTGTCCTTTCATAACAGCTATGATACATTGATACCAAGATGCTTGCAGCCTAACGGTTCTTATCTTCTTGTCTAGCTTAATCAATCTTGACTTATGTTTGTCCTCCTTTGTTGTGGGCACAGAAGTGAAGTAGCTGCTCTCACTGCAGCTACGACATCTTCTAGCGAACAGTCCTCCTTTAGGTGATCGTCGATTATAATATTCATCGCGGCTAGATCTTCAGCCGGGAGTCTCGATTTCAGCCTTGTGGTCCTTAAGTTAGGATTCCCTACTGCAGACTCAAATGCTTCTCTTCTATTGGCGAATAGCTCTGGAACATCTCTGACCTGCTCCATGTCCGGTGCTGCGACTTCTTCACGTCGCAATCCATGCATAAGAGATTGGTTGTTTGCCTTGTCTCTCACTAGCCTCTCATCCCATTCTTCTCTCCTTTGATTCGTCCAATGTGGCTGTTAGTTTGAAGCATCTCTTACCTGCTCTTCAGCTTGTTCTTCTATACCCTCTGACTTTTGATGCTGCTGCAAGATTCCTCTCTTCTTGAGAAGGCTCACCTGGTCTCGTAGGTTCTGCTGCGTCATGAAGTTGAGATCTGGCAGATTCTCACACCACAGACCATGCAGTCTACACATATATCCCCTTCTTTCTGGTCTCGATCTTCGGTATAACACAGACAGTTGTTCGTGTTGCTCGGGTGTCCACTTCCGGTGTCCCCTTTGTGTGGCCTTGTTACTGTTGCCGGGTCCGACTACGGGTTGCTCTTGCGATCGATCATTCCCTATGCGACTGTCAACTTGTTCTCCCTCCTCCTCGATGTCCTCGTCGGAAGCTGTAATTTCTTGTAAAACAGGCGCCCGCCTCCTCAGCATCCTGCCGTTGGTGGTTCGCATGCTGTCACGTCCAGCACCAACCCCAGACGTACCCTGGGAATTCCCAGGCAGCAGCTGTTCTCCGAGGTTCCGTAGATTGTAATTCATCATCGGTTGAGGGTGACCGGGGTCCGCGGGCTTGTCACACCCGTATGCTACTAAGTAGTGCCCCCGTGCGGTTTTGCAGTTTATACCTATACTGCCAGGTTTAGCTAGGGTACCTCGGGTTTGCTAAGCCCGTACTCTGAGACACATCCCAGAGCCCCTGAGGGATTATTATTATTAATTATTATTATTGTTTAAAATGACATATGCTATTGCAAATAATGAATTTCAAGTTCCTTTTCCATTAATAAACGGAAACATTTTTTTTAAATGATAATTGTTATTGGTACACGTGAGACACATAGGTTATGTTATACCTACCATTCCTGGTGATCGGTTTTTGCGATCCCGAGACTCCCGCTAGGGCTAGACCCAGGGACACCAGGATCAGGATATATGACAATTATTATCACAGAAATTGGTTACATGGCCTTACCCATGTTCAAACTTCACCAAACAGGGGGATGCTATTTGGGGCCCAGTTTGCTCGGAGAACGAACAAACAACCATCAACATTTGTTATTGTTATGCTTTCGTTTTTGTTTCTTATACATTGTATTCGAAATTGAACACCTTCTGTGGTAATAATATTTGATGAAGACCCCTTTGTTTAAATTTTATACTGAGTACTAACATAATTATTATAACTTCAGTATAAAGTGGAGAACAATTTTGTATATGCTTGTCAGTTGTTGATATGCTTTTATCAGATTTATACCAAAACTAGTGAAGATTGATTTAATAATATGTAATAGGTAACATCAAACTGAATTCTCCATCATTATAAAGTTTCTATTGGTATGGGTAATAATTTCATCTGTACGTATACTTGTTGACCCAATGAATACGTATTTGATATTTTCAACTTTTCAATGACGTCAGTAGAGTTGAAGCATTATTCATTTCTTTGTGTAAACAAAAAGGCTGAAGAACATGACTACATAAGTATGTAATCATTAAAGGATACTTTGGGAGAGGAATTCATCACTCAATGGTTCCTTTCTGGGTTTTATTTTATAGATATTTTTCAAGGGGAAACTGATGCAAGACTGATGATCCGTGTTTGTCCGTGAGACGGAAGTTACACGGTCAGTCTGGTATCAGTCTAGTATCATCAGTCTCGCATCACATCAATCATGGATTGATGGGAGATTGACGGAAATTACACGGTCAGTCTGGTATCAGTATCGCATCAGTATTACCATCAATCCGGATCATCAGTCCATCAATCTACGAATATAGAACCAATTTCCGTCAATCTCCCATCAATCCATGATTGATGTGATGCGAGACTGACACCAGACTGACCGTGTAATTTCCGTCTATATTCGTTGATTGACGGACTGATGATCCGGACTGATAGTAATAATGATGCGAGACTGATACCAGACTGACCGTGTAATCTCCGTCTTAGACGGAGACTACACGGTCAGTCTGGTAATTGATGTGTTTCATCAGTCCATCAATCCGCATCAATCATATCGTGATCAAGGTCACGGACTGAACTGATGCGAGACTGATGGTAGATTGACCGTGTAACCTCCGTCTATAACTTCATATTCTTCTGGTAAACCATACCTCAATAACTAATTAATATTCAGAACATCATCGCAACAAATCATCATGTTAAACTACTTAGCATTAATAGAATTCGCACCTATAGTTTCAGATCGGATAAGAGAAACGACGGACGGTGCCTTGAAGATATTGGAAGTATCCGTGGAAGACGGAGGGAACTACACTTGCTCAATCAACCGACCCTTCGGTAATACCGATACGGAGCACAAACGTTATGTGCATGAACTACTCGTTATTGACAAGCCAATCTTCAAGGTAAAAGCCACCATCATGTATGAGACTGACGGACCTTGTTCTCTGAAGGATGGAGACGTGGTACATGCCTATCTGCCGAAGATGCTGGAGGATCTTCTGTGTGGGATACACAAGCGAGTTTGCAGGGTCGAGATGGAGCGGCCAAGCTGCGTGGAGGTGGTGAGTACGACTACGTTTTTTGTTTATACAGTGTGGAAAAGCCAAATGGATTAAATTCCTTATTTTGGTAACTTTACAGTAGCGGAAACCGAAATGTGAACGATTTTCTTCCCTATTGTAAATATGGCTCCATCCATATATGTACATCCATGTATATATCGCGCAGTCGTTGACAACAAACGCGTCAGAATTTATTGAGGTTATTTCAAATAAACGGAAATAATTATAAAATACCCCGACATTTAAACGATGGTAAGAAAATATGGGCAATTGCTAAACTGGAGGAGAATTAGTAGGTAAATGCTATAGCAGAAGCCTTAAATGTCAGTGAAACTTGTATTTTCAAGTTGAAGCGACGCTGGCAGGAAGGGCGCATTCAACGTCTGATCCTAGTTGGAATTAGATGAATATCTGATCAAAATGCGCTTATCAGTTATATTAAGGAGCATCCATTGGCAACTGCTGTTGCAGCGTGTCAGTTCACTGATTTCCCTGGATCCGTAAGAACAGCGCGAAATAGAATAAAGGAAGGTAACTTAAAAAACTATTCTGCAGCAGAGAAGGCATTCGGAACAGAAGACCATGAAATGAAGAGAATGCAGTTCGCAAATGAATATTCAAATATGGATGACAATTTTTGGAGCACCATAGTTTTTTCTAATGAAAAAACTTTTAAGTCGTGCAGCAGTGGACAACTTCGGGACTATAGACCTCGAAACCGAAGCTATGACGAGGATTACGTCCACTCTGTAAGAAATAGTGGTCGCTTTTCAGTGAGTGCGTGGGCTTGGGTAAGCATCTATAGAACATATGTCTGCTGGAAAATAGATGGGAGCTTTACAGGCCAACATTACAAAGAAATATTAGAAAATGTAATGATACCGTCGGTTACACAAGTGTTTCCTGAAAACTTTAGATATATTTCAGCATGATAATTCCACCTGTTCACACTTCGAATATAGTAAGACAATGGATGCAGGAAAAAAATATAATCGTATTACCTTGGCCTGCAAGAAGTCCGGAAATGAGCTCTATGGGGATTCTTCTTCTTCTTCCTCCTTAATAGGACGGAGTCCTATCATCTGCCTTCTTGCGACTTTGATGTCCAGCTGTCATGCCAACGTTTTGTGGGCCTGCCAACTGGCCTTCTTTTTCCTGGTTTTTGCGTTTTGGCCCACTTTGCAATTCGATCAGGACCCATTCGATCTACATGATCCCTCCAATAACGGTGCCTAGCTCTCACCCATCGAACAACGTCTTGTACCCCTAAATCCTGCAAAGTATCCGTATTGCGTATTCTATCCGTCAACGTTATACTCCTTGTTGTTCGCAATATCTTCATTTCCGTTGTTCTCATTTTCCTTTTTGTTCCTGCTCTTGTTTTAGCAGCGTAAGTCAATATGGGTCTTATAAATTCTTGTTTTACTTTGAGTGGTCATGTACTTATTTCTTCATACTATGTCTCGCAGACAGCCTGATATTCTTTCGGCTTTCTTCACCTGACTGTCCACTTCATTCGCCATATATCTGTTGCTTGATGTTTCCACACCCAGATAGCTCAAATTCATAACCTGATCTACAAATCTATTTACTACCAACTTGCATCGTATCGGTTCTTTGGATACTACCATAAAGTGTGTTTTTCCGCTCGAGATTTCCATATTGAGTTTCAGTGCCGCTATGTTGAATCTATGTAGGAGGCGCTGTAAGTCATCCTCATTTTCAGCCAACAGAAATGCGTCATCCGCATAGCAGAGTATTCTAAGTCAACGATTGTTCATTTTAAAACCGGCATTAATTTCATTAACACTTTCGATTATCTGGTCCATTATTATATTGATACTTATGCCGGATGAAACTTTAAGTTCTCTTGTAAGGCTTCGTGCTGTTCTTATTCTTGTTCTGTTGTTGATATTGTGTTGCCTTACTAGGTTTATGTGGTCCTTTTTCACACCTTTTTGTTTTAATCGATCGATTACATCTTTAAGTTTTACTCTGTCAAATGCTTGCTTCAGGTCTATAAAGCCTGTGTACATAGGCTTATTGAACTCTATGGACTTCTCTATCAGTTGGCGCAGTATGAATAATGCATCTATCGTAGATCTATTCGGACGGAAACCTTGCTGCTCTTCGGAGATTCCTACCTTAGCACTCATTGTATTCGCTAGTATTTTTGTTAACAGATTCAGTACATTGCTGAGTAACAATATTCCTCTGCAGTTTTTCGGGTTCGACTTCGGTCCTTTTTGGCGCTCTAGTTCCTCGGAACTGAGTGCTTATCAATTTGCCCAAATGTCTGTAATTTTCGAATATTTCGATGAAAATGGTCTTAAACGATTTGGTTCGACTCACTGATCAAGAATCCGTGGTCGAAATTCATTCTGTCCGGCCGGTCCGGCCGGCCGGCCGTAGGCACGATAACTCTCGAACGGAATGAGCTAGAGAGTTGAAATTTTCAGAGTAGGTTTGGGGGATGAATATCTCGGCTAAATTCGTTATTGGGCAAAATCGGACAAATGGTTTCGGAGTAACAAAAAAAAAATTTTTTTTTTACGAAACAAATTCCAAATTAAATTTTTTTTAATAAAAAGTTTTTTCATGAGAATCCAATCATATCATTTTTAACTCTAACAAGCTAATACTTTCGGAGATATGATTTTTCAAAATTTCAATAATAAATCGTATTTCAACGTTGTCACAGAATAATATTATTCTATGTATGAATATGAATTGTCATAATGTCAAATGATGTTCCTGAGACTAATAAATCATAGTATATCTTGTCTATGCTAATCAATCGAAGAATTGTGAGCGAAGTGAGAAAAATCTCAGATATGATTTTTCAAAATTTCAATAATAAATCGTATTTCAACGTTGTCACAGAATGATATTATTCTATGTATGAATATGAATTGTCATAATGTCAAATGATGTTCCATGTTCCTGAGACTAATCAATCGAAGAATTGTGAGCGAAGTGAGTTAAATCTCAGTTGTTTGCTCCGATATTAGTTTTTCTCAGAAAATTCTTACATTTCGGAACTGAACATGAAGTAAGAGATCTGAGAGTAGTGAGACTGCTTTTCATCCATAGACATAGATATAACTCTCGAACGGATAATGAGGTAGGTAGTTGAAATTTTCAGAGTAGTTTAGGGAGATGAATATCTCGGTTAAGTTCGTTATTGGGCAAAATTGGCCAGATTTAATTTGATTTCTTCCATGGTGCTTTTCTCATTCTCATGATTGCTCATTTAATCTTGATAAATAAACTATTATTTGAATTGAATTTCCTTTAGGATGCAGTTCTATTATATGAATACATTGATATAATTCCCAACTCTGAGAAACCAATACTTTCGGAGATATAATTTGTCTGTTTGAACTAGAGCGCCAGAAAGCTCCTGTCCACAGGGCTTGAACCCATTTTTGTATATTGGTATTGTTATACTAGTTTTCCATTTCTCAGGTATTGATCCTGTACGCTCTATTTTCCGAATAGTTTCATCAGTTCCTTCTCCATTTCTGGGCCTCCATATTTAAGTAACTCATTTGGAATATCGTCCGTACCGGGTGATTTTCGGTTCTTCAATTTCTTCAGTGCTATTCGTATTTCTTCCAGTATAATTTCATCACCTTGTTCAAATTGGAAAGGTGGGTTTTCGGTTTCCTGTTCATCACCGTCTTCATTGATACCATCATACAGATTTTCAAAGTATGTTACCCATGATTCCCGGTCTATAGCGTTTATCACCACTCGTTGACAGGTTTTTTCCTCTTCCGTAACATGTTCCAGATCTTCCTCTGACCTCCGTATAAATCATGTTCCATTTCCACCGAGATGTTTTTCCAGTTTCTTTTTTTCGATTCTTCAATTGCATCAGTTGTTCTATTTCTCACTCTTTTGTACACTTCGTATTCTTCATGTGATCTATTGTTGATGTATTTTAGGTAGGCATTCTTCTTTTCCCTTGCTAATTGTTTGATTTCTGGGGTAAACCAAGGGTTATTATTCTTCCTGTTCGTGTCTATTGTTCTTTCAACAAGTCCAGAGCGTTCCTGCCAATCGGGTCCTTCATAAATGGCTTCGTAGGTATAATTAATATACTCATGCATATATTTACGTCTTTTCGGGGAAGAATCACTTTTTTAAAAACAAAATGGTTTATTTGAAAAACTCGATACACTGAGCTTAGCGATGCAATTATCTATTCAATTCTCCGTACAATTCTCCTCGAGAAAATCTAATAGGGTTCTATTTATAAGATTATCTTATCTAAGGAATGTGCGATGCAGGTCCACGCGCTAGGATGCAAAATGCTAAATAAGCAAAATCTAACAAAGTAATATGAATACAGTATGGACCTTTGGAAATAAACCTATCTATTAAATATGGAATTGGAATCATGTAATTCCTCCTCGGCTAAATTAAAGGTATCACCTTTAAGAGGTGTGGCTTTATTGAAAATATTATTTCTTAAATATCTGAAAATGAAATAAATGCTTATTATGAAAATAATTAATACTAATAAAATTAACAATGTGAATTTCGAAGGTTGGAAATTCCATTCTTCTAAATCTTCTAATTCGATGTTGGGGATTTCTATTTCTTCTTTCTTGAATTCTTCATTTGACAGGTTCTTGGAGGGTAACATCATTTTTGGTAGAATGATGTATTTTTCTTCGTCTATGGAAGTAGTGGGAGTAATTTCTTTCTGTAAGTTGCTTATGGTACATTTCGTTCTTAGAATTGCCATGGAAGGGATGAAGTAGTATTTGGTTTGCTGGGGACATTTTTCTTGGATTTTCTTGTTTCCAATTGACAATACATTTCCGTCTTCCAATAATTTTAGATCAGGAGAAATGATTGTTCTCTTTCTGGGGCAGTCTTCGGTGTGGTTTTTCAAGATATTCTGCATACATATCGGGGATTCTATAAGGGAGTCTTGATCGCATAGATATCTTCTATCGGATGGCACTGTTTTGTTGACCATTTCAATATTTCCTTTTGTGAGAGCAAATAGGAGTTGGTATAAGGAAGGGAAAGATTTTGTTGAGTTAAGTAGTGAAACTTGTATAAATCATAATTTTCTTTATATACCAATGGTATTGATATTAGGAACAATAAAACTTTGTTCTTGAAAATAACTTTCGTGTGACATAATTGATAGTAATCTTTCAAATGATGAACAGGTATTATATTAACATTTTCTATTAATTTTGAGAACTTCGAGAAGGGTAAGATAGATTCATGTAATAAATGTAATCTTGCAAAGCTTACAGCTGTTTGGATTTCATCTAAAATATTTTTAATATCCTTGAGTTCAAATGTCAAGAGATGCATTTGTTGTACTTCCTGTAAGGCTGGTACAATTTGGAATAACTTGAGGTTTTCAGACATATCCTGAAATTTTCTGATGTATTTATCTTTAAGATCATTTACAACTGTAGCAATTTGTTTCTGATTCCTTATCAGTATTTTCTCATTTTTCTCTATACTATTGAAATAATTTTTGAATAATTCTTCATCGTCAGAATCTAAAGTTCCAAATAAAATCTTTGAGATCTTTCCTCCTAAGTTAATTAATCCTCTTTTAATTCTAATGTTTTCATTCAACAGCTCTTCTAGCGTATTGACGTTTATTTCGTTCGAGTATTGTAAATATCTATGATTTGCTGTTTGTGCGAATCCTAATTTCGACAGTTTAAGGTTATCTATTTCCTTCTGATATTTGAAAATTAATCCTTCAATTTTATTGAGGTCTATATGATAGATGAGTTGTAGGTTTTTGTTTGTTACGTAGGCTTTTCCTAATAGAATGGGTAGAATACTATTTTCTATTGGTACGATCACCAAAGGGGTTGCCAAAGTGATTATTTTCAGTAATATTGCAAGAGTGATATGAAGATCCATCATCGAGTCTGAAACAAAATTTATACTAGTGTTTCCTTTGCTTTAAAATTTTCTTATGATGAACATGTTTGTTTTTAGTATCTTCAATACGGTTTTCATCAATTTCACGGGCGTCTATTTTCTTATAAACTGGGTCTAATTTGCGTTTTATTGGTTTTTTAATATAAGTAGGATTTTTATTTAAGGGATGATCTCTTTTCATTAGTTCGCTGATCTCTTTTCATTAGTTTTACTTAAACGTTCAATATTCTTAGGCTTATTTTTTTCCAATTGTTTTGAAATGTCATTAAGATTCTCGATGTAATTTTCAACATAATTCTGAATTTGTTCATTATGTGTCCGCTCAATAGGTAGTGAATAATTTAAGTCTGCCTTGATTATTTGCATAGGTGTCATCTCTAAACTTGAGTGATTAGAATTATTATAGCTAAGCAAAGCTTGAGAAAGTCTATTTTGAAAAGTATTTTTATTTCCGATCGTTCTTAATTGTTCTATCAACGTAGAATGAAACCTCTCTACTATAGCGTTAGAATTTGGGTTATAATTGGTTATGTAATGAATTTCTATTTTATGGATTTTGGAAAAATCCTGTACAACACTATTTTTGAATTCTAGTCCATTATCGCATGTTATCTTATTGGGGGTACCAAAATGGCTAAAATACATTAATAATTTATCTACTATTTCCGTGCCTGTCTTTTGTGACAGCGGGTAACATTGTCCAAATCTGGAGAATGAGTCTACAATGCTTAGACAATATGTTTGATTGAATCTTAGGCTGGTTTTCCTGTCACGCTGACGGTCGGCGCTGATGAGTCAATATGTATGTAGCTATAGGTAGCGTTTTCGAGTCACGCGGTGCTGACGGCCGTCAGCGCTGATCTACATACGCGCACGTACGCGCCGGCGCGTCGGCGCCGCTGACTAGCTGGCGCCGACAAGCCTCCACATTCAGTGAGCCAGAGACAATAGCATCCTTCTATTTCTTTTTGTGATCAGCGCGATACTAAAAGGATCCGAGCTGACCGATCAGCGCTGACCGTCAGCGCCGACCGTCAGCGTGACAGGAAAACCAGCCTAATAGTATCACAATAAATGTGTGTGAAAGGATTTGATCCTATTGGGTTTGGTTTAAATTGTAATTGGATTGGGGTTCTTTCGTATTTACTTTTCTGACATATTTCGCAAGAATTTATAAAATTTTGAACATCTTTGTTCATGTTCGGCCAATAATATTTGCGCTTTAAACTAGTTAAATTTTCTTGATATCCACGATGAATAGTTTTGGTTTCATGATATTGTTGAATTCTTAGAAGTTGTTCTTCTTTATCTTCGACATCCTCTAGATATATTTTAGAGATTTTCAAATTGAATGTATTATAATCGAATTTATTCTGTAAAGTTTGTATAAGAGGTTTTTCTAACTCTGGGGATGCGAAATATATGGTATATGATTTTTTAGGTTGGACATATTCTTTGATAAATTTAAATAGATCATTTTCTATCGAATTTATAGTAACTCGCAATCTCATTTTGTCTCCAAATAATTTTGTTTTTGTGACATGGTAACTTGAGAATTTTCTCATTATTATTTGTAAAGGTGATGAATTTAAACTTCTTTCTGTATAAGGAATTTCGAAAATTGGATTTTCAACGCTACTATGAATTGTGGCATCACTGTGAATAATTACATTTCCTGTTTTCAATTTACTTGAATTCGAATTATCTAAGACAGGTATTTCATCACTTGTATTGCCTAAAAGGTCGTCTAATTCTTCATCGGTTAATTGATTTTTCATTGCAGGTAGTCTATCATTTGTGTGACCTAATAAATTTAGACATTCATCTAATTCTTCATCTGTTACTTGATTTGCCATTGAAATAAGATCTTCTTCTATTCCATTAATATCGATTAAATTTTTACTAATAGTAGTTACATTAGAAGTATGTATAGATTTTTCTGGGTGTCTATTGGATAAATAATAGATGATTATTTTCAGATCTGAGTCTGCAAAGATATATTTTATTATTTTTAAGATAATTGACCATTCTAATCGGTCTAATCCACACGCAATTCGCGGCAAAGCTATGTATTTGTCATCATTATATTCGCATAATTTTCTAAGGTTTAAGAGTGCTTTGAAAACTTTTTCATATTCAGGTTTATCAGAGTAAAGATTCTTAGTAATTAAGTGATAAATATTACGATTCTCGTTTCGGATTGATGCAATCTCACCTATTGATTTATTTTGAAGTTTAAGTTCGTTTACTTTACCAAATTTCTGTTTGAAATCGAGGGCAATACCTTGGTTCATATAAAAATCATTTGATACGCAGTGGGCTAGAGCATAGTTTTTAGGGCTTTCAAATAGATTACCTTCTTTTTCTATTACATTCGGTGCATCAATAATATCCTTGGATTCATAAAGTTTTAAGAAATTTTGATATGTTAGTTCATCAGTTGAATCCGAAATAATTCGACTTAGGGCGTCTGCATTATTTGTTGATCCTTTCTTATATTTTATCTCGTAATCGAATTCTTCAAGTTTTATTCTCCATCGCATGAGACGTGAATTTGGTTCCTTAAGGGAAAATAGCCAGGTTAAAGGTTTATGATCGGTATAAATAGTGAATTTTCTTCCATATAGATAAGGTCTAAAATGTTTACATGACCATACAATAGCAAGTAGTTCTTTTTCTATGGTACTATATCTAGATTCTGCTAAATTTAATGTTTTACTTGTGAAAGAAATCGGTAGATCATTTGGTGGATCACCCTGTGATAATACGGAACCTATCGCGAATCCTGATGCGTCCGTAGTTAAAATAAAAGGTTTATTGAAATCTGGGTATCTTAATACTGGGTGGTTTAATAAATTTCTCTTACATATTTCAAATGCTTCAATATAATTCGGGTCATTAATATTAATTTTCGCATTTTTTTTCAGGCATACAGTTAGGGGTTTAAAAATTTTCGCAAAATTTGTTATAAATTTTCGGTAATATCCGACTAATCCGATAAATGATTTTATCTCTTTTTGAGTTTTTGGGATAGGAAATTTAATTACTGCTTAAATTTATTTGGATTTGGTTTAATTCCTTCGGGTGTGATAATATGTCCTAAGAATTCAATTTCAGTCTTGAAAAAATGACATTTATCTAGTGTAATTTTTAATTTTTCCTCTTTCAGAACTTCGATAATATTATGAATATCGGCCAAATGTTGTTCAACAGTGTCTGAAAATATAATAATATCATCCATGTAAATATAACAATTTTTTCCGATAAATCTTTCTAAGACAGTGTTCATTAATCTTTGAAAAGTTGCCGGGGCGTTTTTAAGTCCAAATGGCATTCTCAGAAACTCATAGTGACCATTTTCAACAGTAAAAGCCGTTTTTTCAATGGATTCCTCATCTAACTCAATCTGGTGAAATCCGGAGGCTAAATCCAGCGTTGTAAAGTATTTTTTATTACCAAGTTTATCTAATATACTTTCAATTTGGGGAAGTGGATATTTATCCTCAATTGTTTTATCATTCAATTTTCTGTAATCTATCGCGATACGCCATTTCTTTTTTTCAGATAAGTCTTGTTTTTTAGGCACAATAACTACTGGAAAGGACCATGGTGATATACTAGGTCTAATAATTTTCTTGTCTAACATATCTCGAATTTGAATCTGAACTTCTTCTCTATGAACTTCTGGATATCTATAAATTTTACCATGAACGGGATTTTCATCGCTCGTTCTTATCTTATGTTTTATCCTATTCGTAAAATTAAGTGGTTGACCTGGTAACTGAAGAGCATCTACGTTTGTTTCGAATATTTTCCTCAATTGACTACTAATTTTTGGTTCTAAATGAGTAAGGTCTACTGGAATATTCGTAGGTTTTTGACATACTTGTTGGTATTCAAAAGGAATTTCACAAAAGTCATTAGTTAATGTTTGATTTTTGAAATCTAAATTAAGTTCATATTTATTCAAGAAATCTGCACCAATTAATCCATCATAATTCTTATGAAATTTATACAATACAAAAGGATGACAATCATCCATTTGAAATTCTGAAAATAATGGTACTAACACTTTTTCATTGGAAGTTTCTTGCTTCATGCAAGCAGTTAAGGTAGTTTTTTCATTAAAAATATTCTGGTGGAAATTATTATAAGCGAATTTTGGATCCATAAGACAAACGGAACATCCACTATCAATTAGTAGTTTGCATTTTGGATTTTTAAATTCAATATACGGTAATTGATTTGTATGATCTAACGAATGATTTAAGTCAATGAATCGTTTAGGGTTAGTTTTCGAAAATTTTCTTTTAAATGTAAATCACGCTCGTTTTCAGGAACTAATTTATGATTAAATCTGGGGTCTTGTGAAGTTGACTGAATATGGGTTAATTCTTCAAATGTAAAGTTGGGACTTTGTTCACTACTGAAGTATTTCTTATTAGGATTTGTTTGATATTGGGTAGAATAATTTTGTCTTTTCTGAGGGTAATTTCTTGTTTGAATTGACATTTTTTCTGGTGGAGTTTGGATTCTCCTATTTGGATCGGGCTTAAATACATTAACATTCTGTTCTCGTGACGTACTAGGTCCAAATACTTGATGGTTCGTCGGGTAATAGGTATTTACTGCGCGTTGTTGAAACTGAATTGGTTGAGAAGGAAATCTTTGTTGAGAACTTAGACTAAAAGGATTTTCTCTATAATTCCTTTGATAATTTTGATATCGATTATTCGTAGGAAAATTTCTAGTGTTATTATAAGAAGAATTTCTAAAAACATTTTGAGGAAAATTTCTTTGGTTATTTTGATTAAAATTTCTTTGAATATTTTGGAGGAAATTTCTCTGAGGTTCACTTTGACGTCTATTCATTTGAGTTTTGTAATGTGAAAATGGCTGTTGATAATAATAATAATCTTGCCTAATAAAAGTAACCATTTCATCATAATTCATAATATGTCGACCTCTAAGGGCTGTTCGTAATTCTGCGTTAATATTATACAAAAGAACGCGGGTTGCTACTCGTGAAGCTATATTTTTCTCTTGTTCCTTTTCTAATACTGGCAATTCTGATAATTCAATCTGAGAATCATATTTGTTTTTCAATTCAACGATCTTTTCCAAAAATTCTACATCATCTTCGTGTCTAAGTCTTTGGGCATTTTGCAGATCCCAAAATAGAACTGACAGACTAATTTTTTCTTCAAATCTTAATTTCAAAAATATTTTCAAATCATTCCAAGTTTGAGTAATTCTTTCATTGCTACTTACTACTTCGCTCGCTGTTCCAGTTAGTTTACTTTTTATAATATCAATAATTACTTCATTTAACAGTACTTCGGTTGTTTTGAATTTATTATAACATTTCTCGCAATGATTAATAAAGCGTGCAAGGTTTGCTTGGTTACCATCTAAAGGTGGAATTGGTTTTGCAAATAAATCTATTAGTTTGATTTTATCAAAAAGATTACTTTCTTGAGTCATCTTGGAAATATTATGTTCGAGTTATACAATTATTTAATTCGCGTTAATCGGTTTTTCAATAAGAAACCTAGGAAAAACTATGGTAATCGGTTTTTTAATAAGAAACCTAGAAAAAACTATGACACAAGTTTTACGCACAAAACTGTGGGGAAAAAGATTGACTAACTTTGACCAGGTTAGGAAAACTGGGGAAAACAGTATAGGAATTGCTCAATGCTCACCAAGTTCTTTTATTGAAGTCGTTGAAGGGCGCTACTCAATCAATCGGACACTGGATTCTTCTCCAAATTCTATGTTGTTGTTGAAACTGCTAGCCTCTGGAAGATTCTCCGTGGATGAATTTTAGGGGTTGATTCGTCGCACTTTTCTTCGCACACTGAGACTGGCACAAAATTATTTGAGATACAGTTCGTACTCGGTTTTCCTTTTGGAATTTACGTCGCACTTGTTCTGAGTTCTCGGGTTCTTTGATGTCATTCAAAGAATTAAAATTCACCTGTTTTTTTTTCTTGTAAAATCACTAATAACATCACGTCCTCGTCGCCATTTACGTCTTTTCGGGGAAGAATCACTTTTTTAAAAACAAAATGGTTTATTTGAAAAACTCGATACACTGAGCTTAGCGATACAATTATCTATTCAATTCTCCGTACAATTCTCCTCGAGAAAATCTAATAGGGTTCTATTTATAAGATTATCTTATCTAAGGAATGTGCGATGCAGGTCCACGCGCTAGGATGCAAAATGCTAAATAAGCAAAATCTAACAAAGTAATATGAATACAGTATGGACCTTTGGAAATAAACCTATCTATTAAATATGGAATTGGAATCATGTAATTATATATTTCACAAATCAAATAGACCCCAGGGGGTTCATCGATTTGCCGAGAAAGCAAGAGCAGACGCGTTTATGGCTTCTTGGCCTTCATCAGTACTCTGTGGCTTCTAAACAAATTCAACTAAACTGACCCGAGTTAAGCCTCTCAGATCCGGCTTGGTCGATCATACCTAATCGTCCACGCCACCTATGAGACAAAACACAAAACATTATTATTATTGTTCTTTCTCCTATGGCTTCCTTGGCAATGGTCATCACGTTGTTCACTTTTCTATTTGTGATCACATAATCAATAGCTGATTTCTGGCCTCTCGTATTAACGAAGGTGTACTTCTGTTGTTCCTTGTGATCAAAATATGTATTATTGATACGTAGTTCATTGAGGGCACATGTTTGTATAAGCATATCTCTGTTGTCATTCTTGTATTCTTCATTGAAACCGTGCATGATACCCGGAACGATCGAGTTTCCAACTCTTGAGTTGAAATCACACATAAGGAACACTTTGTCCCTACTAGATATTCTGTCCAAGGTGAGTAGTAGTATGTCGAAAAATTCATCTCTTTCTTCTTTTGGTTTGCTCATATCTGGCTCATATATACTCATCAAGTGAGTTGTTTCATTGGCCAATTCCATTGTTATCTGCATGATATTGTGATCTATGTATTGTACCTCCTTTATGTCCATTTCAAATTTTTTATTAACTAACAATCCTACACCTCCCCGAGCTCGCAGGTCCTTGTCAACGCCGCTATAGAATAATATGTAGTTTTGGTATCTTTCATTTCCTTTGCCCTTCTTCTGGTCTCTGAAAGAGCGCATATGTCTATATTGTTCTTCTCTATTTCTAGGATGATCTCGTAGTCTTTATTGGTCCAAGATGTAATGTTCCAGCTTCCCAATCTTATCAGATTCTGTTTGCGTTTCTATACTCGTTTCCTTTCGTCATTAGTGATCCGTCTAGTGTCCGAGGCTGAACAGTAACAGTTCTGTGAGCATCTGAATCTTTTACACAGTGCAGGTTGCTAACCTCACCCTTCAACCCTCCTCCTTTATCCGGGCTTGGGATCGGCAGTGATAAGCAATGGGAAAATCTATGGGAAATATATGATAAAATTAATCTATAATCGAAATGTCAGAACAGTAAATGCCCAAGAATTATGGGAATCCATAGAAATCCATAGAAAATATTTGGGAATATTTATCTGATAGGTATGATACGAGTTCATTAGTTTTATCGAGGAGTCGCTTGAAAGCTGTTATAGCAGCTAATGATGCTGCTATAAAATATTGATTTTGTTGTATCAATAGATATAAAATATTCAATCTCGTTGAATCGTTTTCATTCAGAATTTAAATCAAGGGTCGGCAACTGGACCGTGGTCCGTATTCGGACAGCAAGTATTCGAAACCTGTTTCTTCAAAAATTTGAAGTTATACCTATTCATTAAATAATTTTAAAAAAATATTAAACAGATAAAAATATGCTTGTGCTATTTTTGTCAATTTTTCTAGTATTTCACAAGAAATACAGCGACTGAAACTTAGTCTAGATACGTAATTGTTATTATAGTGTAGGCCTGGACATCGCTGCAATTTACCCAAAGTATTCGGACCCCACTTCAGATCACCCCTGGTTTAAATGAACCTGCGAAGCGTTTGGGTTTGACACATTCATGGACTAGCAATGCAAAACCACAGAATAGACCTTTTCTGTGTCAAAGCCTCATTTAATCAACTTATAATAGCCAAATATGCTCTGTAGAGTCGTTCACTTTTTGATTTCCGGCAATGTACATATTTATGGAAAATTCCGAAACGCGTCAAATTCAAATTTTTATTTGTCATTCTTCTTCGTAAAAATGCGAACCCTACCTTCAACCCCCTTGGAAAGACAGGTATAAGACCCAATTTTTCGAATAGCAAGTATGGGCTTGTGAAACATCGTTTGGAATGTTGCGTCATTTTCTTTTCATGTGTTTTTTTTCACATGTTATCACTTTCATGTTTATTGCGAAAATCAAATTAGAAAAAAATAAAATCCGCTGATTACCGAAATTCATTATAATATTCTCTCGAATATTCCCCAATCTTATTACAATAATACTAAACTCATTTGCTTCAAGATGTGATAGAAAAATCACCAGTACATTGTGTTTTCCAGATGGTACCCTGAAAACTATGTAAAACACTTGTGGCAATGCTAGTTTCTTTAAAACACCTTCGCAAAATGTTTTGTGCTCATGTTACTGTGTCCTATGCCTAAGGTGGCGTAAGGACACAGTAACAAAGCCTATACATAACACAACTGGTTCTCCTTACTCTTCGAGAGCTTATGAGGGGTCTCCTTGGAGAAGATCTAGGAGGGTCAATATAATAATATACAATACAACACAAAAATGTAGTTTATAAATAATCTATTTTGGGTTTGAATTTCATTAATTTCAATTTTGAATAATAGTTTGATCAACGGAAATGTACAAAACAACAGTTTCACAAATGATTGGTTACGAAGATAACACCCGAACACAAAAAGAAGTAAGTCGCTTGTTTCATGAGAAATTTCCGAATTTGCTGCCTATAACCCAATGAACAATAAGTAAAATAGAGAGGCAGTTTCGCGAATTTGTTTATGTAAGACAGATTAAAGAAGCAGCTGCTAATACACTGTTAGAGGATGTGAAATTAGCACAAAAAGAAGTAAGTCGCTTGTTTCATGAGAAATTTCCGAATTTGCTGCCTATAACCCAATGAACAATAAGTAAAATAGAGAGGCAGTTTCGCGAATTTGTGTATGTAAGACAGATTAAAGAAGCAGCTGCTAATACACTGTTAGAGGATGTGAAATTAGATGGGATGCTTGACTTTGAAGAAAATCCACTTAAATCGAGTAAAGATGCCTCCACAACATTCGATGTCTGCCATACGTAGATTCTAAATATATTAATACAAAATGAAATACACCCCTATAAAATGATACCTACCCAGGAGCTCTTGGAAGACTATTCTGATACGAAAACTTATTTTTGTGAACGAATGATGGACATGTTGGATAGCAATATTATCCAATTAGTAGACTTTTTGGCGCTCTAGTTCCTCGGAACTGAGTGCTTATCAATTTGCCCAAATGTCTGTAATTTTCGAATATTTCGATGAAAATGGTCTTAAACGATTTGTTTCGGCTCACTGATCAAGAATCCGTGGTCGAAAATCATTCTGTCCGGCCGGCCGGTCCGGCCGTCCGGCCGTAGGCACGATTACTCTCGAACGGAATGAGCTAGAGAGTTGAAATTTTCAGAGTAGGTTTGGGGGATAAATATCTCGGCTAAGTTCGCTATTGGGCAAAATCGGACAGATGGTTTCGGAGTAACAAAAAAAATATTTTTTTTTTACAGAACAAATTCCAAATTAAATTTTTTTTAATAAGCAGTTTTATCATAACAATTCAATCATATCATATTTAACTCTAACAAGCTAATACTTTCGGAGATATGATTTTTCAAAATTTCAATGTAAATCGTATTTCACAGATTGATATAATTATTCTATGTATGAATTGTCATAATGTCAACTTATGACATGACATGACATTATCTAATCAATCGAAGAATTATGAGAATAAAGTGTATTCCGAAATGTGAGCGAAGTGAGAAAAATCTCAGTTGTTTGCTCCGAAATTAGTTTTTCTCAGAAAAGTCTTACATTTCGGAACGGACCATGAAGTAAGAGATCTGAGAGTAGTGAGACTGCTTTTCATCCATAGACGAATGCTCAGTTCTCTCAATTTATGACGGGACTGACAGAAGGGAATATTGTAACTTCAAAAATATTGGGGTTGAAATACTCGTATTTTAGCGATGCAACGGGGACCTCGCCAGAAAATGTTTGAAAATATTACGTAAATATTGAAAGCATAATTCTGTAGTTCAATAGAGGAGAAAATTTGGTGAACGTAGATCAGGAAATTTTTGATCGATTACAAGGTAATTTTTTATTATTACTTATCTTCTTTCATACATGTTTTATGGAATACCTACTATTTGTAGGTACTTTAAACCTGTTTTGGGCAATTGTCATACGAAACTTGTTTTTTTGGCGCTCTAGTTCCTCGGAACAGAGTGCTTATCAATTTGCCCAAGTGTCTGTAATTTTGGAATTTTTGGCTGAAAATGGTCTCAAACGATTTGGTTCGACTCACTGATCAAGAATCCGAGTGCGAAATCGATTATGTCCAACCGGCCGACCGGCCGTAGGCACGATAACTCTCGAACGAAAGGAGTTAGCGGATTGAAAATTGCAAGGTGGTTTTGAAGCGTAAATATCTCGGACAAGTTCCTTTATGGGCCAAATCCATCAAGGGGTTTCGGAGTTATGGCCGATTTCAGTAAAAATATTTTTTATGAATATTTCCGAATTCGATCACTCGATCTATCTGAAATTTAGCATCAAATTGTAGAATCATGACCTTTATAAGCATGTGAAGTTTCGTATTGACCAGATTACAGCAAAGTGTAAAAAAAAAATTTGAAAATGTGGTGCAGTTCTCATTCTCATGATTGCTCATTTAATCTTGATAAATAAACTATTATTTGAATTGAATTTCCTTTATGATGCAGTTCTATCATATGAATACATTGATATAATTCCCAACTCTGAGAAACCAATACCAGATATAATTTGTCTGTTTGAACTAGAGCGCCAGAAAGCTCCTGTACACAGGGCTTGAACCCATTTTTATTTTCTGATGAGTGCACTTTTTCTCTCAACGGTCATGCTAATCGCCAAAATTGCCGGTACTGGTCTACCGAAAATCCTCACTGGATGGGAGAGGAACACACGCAATTCCCTGAAAAGGTTTATGTTTGGGCAGGAAATGTTCGAAACCAACCAACGTAGGCCCCTTTTTCATTGAGGGCAATTTGAATGGCGATAAATATGTAGCACTACTTCAAAATGATGTCGTTTCATCTTTGGAAAATGTATATCCTCATCAAGGAAATCCTCAAGTTCCATGAAATATGATATGGTCCCAACAGGATGGAACACCACCACATTACCAACGCAATGTCCGACAATACCTCGACGCAATATTTCCAAATCGGTGAATAGGAAGGCGAGGAACGATCGAATGGCCAGCGCCATCCCCTGATCTAAACCTATTAGATTTCTTTTTATGGGGATATGTGAACAGCATTATGTACAAAACTAAACCCCTCGATTTGAATGACCTAAAAGATCGAATAACGCTTGCGAGTAGGTCGATCATTCCTGAGATGTTGAATAATGCCAAGGCAATCTAGGTGAACACTTTGAAAATCTACCTCATTAACATTTCATATTTTTTTTGCTACATTTGGTATTGTATTTTAGTTTATCATATGTATTATGCAAATTTTATTTTTGAAATAAACATGAAAGTGTAATTTGTACCACCTCTGCCTAACCTGAGCTGCATGTGTGTGCCAACCCGATTCTCTCAAATCTTCGACCACCTTTATATCCGTGCTTCCGTTGATATTGCATAGGTAATTGTAGGTTTCACTGCTGTTTTTCACAGAAACCATTTGACAAATTATAATTAATACAGGGTTAGGAATACATATTAGATTCAGATTAACACTCCGAACATTCTTAGATTTTCTTTTACCCCCGTTTCTAGGAAGACAAAACATACCTCACAGTGAAATACATGGTGACCCTGGACGGAATATCATCCTTGGTGCCTTCGATATCTGACTCTGAGTGCGACTTCAACTGCCAAATGAAACTAACTGGGTCGCTGGTATCACTGCTTATAAAAAATGTGGAAACGTCTAGTGTCTTAGATGGTAAATCTCTGGTAACTAAGAGGCACTGGAGTGATACGATGGGTGATACAAGCGATAAGCAAGCCGACCCTAATTCCACGCCGTTTTTATAACTACATCAGTGGCGGCTGGTGATAATTTTGTTCAGGGGGGCACTGATTCAAGAATACAAAAAAAGTATATTTTAAAAGGTAATTACCAAATGCCTACTTCTTGAAATGAAACTCAATCCTTCTGTTTTTGTCGCAGATAAACTTCTCGATCACCTTTTCGTTGAAGTCAGGAATGTCTTCAACTAAATTTTGTTCGATGGACAGCATTGAGAGCGTTGTCAATCTTCCTTCCGACATTGTATTACTCGGAAAGTCTTGATCAATTTTAAAATAGAGAAACATCTTTCAGTATCTGTGGTTGTCAATGGCATCGATATTAATAACCAAAACTTTACATATTTCACAAAATGTTGAATCCAAACCATACGACTCTATATTTGATTTAGAGTACGTGAGCAACCGGTCACGTTCTGGTTTTCTTGTGTTATTAATCGAGTCTTTCGACTCATTATTAACACATAGTGTGAGATTGCATTTGCCACACAACTTCACACTATCGATAATTTTTGACAGAACGTAACGGTTTTTTGAAACAATTTCGGTGTGCTTACGAATATTTCTCCACCAAACAGTAAGCAAACAAAAAAATCAACCTCGTCCACCAAACTCAAAGAACTAAAGTTTAATTTTGGTCGATCACACACCCTCAGTGTCAGTCCTTAAATCCTCAACGCAACTATATAATACGAAACAATTGGCACCTACAATATCGTATTTAGCGTAACCATAAACAAGGTATGCTACTACTGAACGTGACTATTTACACAGATTACTGTTAATCTGTGCTATTCATTCCTCCCTGGGCTGCTACTCCGAGCGCCAGAATCATGACTGAGAATCGCGTGGAACTAGCTGGTCTCTGAGTGAGAACGTTTGCCGTTTCCATGGTAACCGGCGATTTCGCTTGGGCGTTCGAGATTTAGCCCGGCATAGTGTGGAGGCTCAAAGTATACCTTGTCTATGCGGACGCTTAACGCAAATGTAATTATCGTGAAATATGGATGGTCGCCAGGTAAAAATGTTTTAACTTTAATTGAATCCAGTTTGAAGAGGAAAGAGCGAATATAAAATATGCAAATTAATTGTTTATATATATGTACGTCATTTTTATAGGGAGGGTGGCGCCCCACAGCCCTCCCTCATCAGCCACCCCTGAACTACATGTATTTCTTGCGATCAACTGAAACACTGCATACCTGTCACGAGTTGCTTATTGTATCACTGGTCGTACATCGTGCCTTAAGTATACTCGTATGTACTAATCGAACATTTTTAGTTATTTCCGAGATACAATCCTTCAATCACACTTTCAAACCGAGGGAAGTCAAATTTCCTACAGATCGATCAGTTGTTGAAGATCTTACTTTGCTACCCAAGCTGGTGATTGGATGTCCCGCAGGCTTCGGTATCCAAAAAACTTCTGCCAAAATATGCGGTGAGGAATTCCTGATTCTCGATCAATTCAAGTTTTATTTTTGTACGAATTTCTGTTCGATTTTATGAAATTTTCATTTTCAGTTGCCTGTCCTCCGAACACTTACAATTCGGAGAACAGTTCTATGTGTTCTTCCTGTCCCAGGGATCACTATCAACCAAAAATAGGATCAACCAGCTGCATAGAATGTAAAACACCATTCGATGACAAAGCCTGTGTGGGAATGATGGTGAGGATTTTGTGTGTAGTTGTCTACATCAAAGGTTGTTTATTTATTCATTTGTTTATACAGGGTGAGTCTTTGACCACTGCATTAATTTTAACCAAAGATTCCTCTCATCAAATGAAACACTTTTTTCATTTAACATTTTTCCAAATTCAGCTCAGGTAAAAAGATACAGGCTGTTGAAATTTTGAAAAAAAATCAGTTTTTATTTTGTAGCTTTGACATCCTTTTTTCGAATAAAATGAATGTTGGCGTAAAGTTTCCTATAACTATGATACATATTTTCCAAATATTAGTAATTTTCTACTTCTACTTTCTACTAAACGAAATTAGCATAAAGAAAGCATATAAAGTATTTCTTGAGTCATATCAAGAATATTCCATCGTTTTAGAACATTACATTATTCTTCATCATTTCTCCTTAAACGCACCGTTTTCGAGATATTCTTCATTGAATGTTTTAAAATGGAAAACTCCAGAAATTTCACTACTTTTATGGATCCGTCCCTGAGCGTTGGAATCCCGAATCAAGCTGTAAACCACGTTACCATGCCTTATTCTCGTCCGCCAACAATGTCATAGATAATTTATATGCGGGAGTTTATTAGCACATTGTGAAATCTTTGAACGCTTGTAACTTTTTACCTGAGCCGAATCTGGAAAAAAAGTAAAGGAAAAAAGTGTTTCATTTGATGAGAGGAATCTTTGGTTAAAATTAATGCAGTGGTCAAAGACTCACCCTGTATATTTATCCATTCATTAATTTATTTGTATGCATTGTGCTTCATTTATTCATTCGTCAATTTAATATTTGATTTATTTTTTCAATAATTTTCTTATTTATTTATCCATTCATTTAATAATCTATTTATTCGTTCATTTTTGCGTGCATGTCCTATGGAATATCGCGTTATCATTTTGCCCAAATGTCTGTAATTTTCGAATTTCTTGCTGAAAAATGTCGAACGATTGGGTGCGGCAGGAAAAATTCTAAATGAACAGACGTACCTATGGTATTCCCCAATTTTTGAAATTCTCGAGAAATAGGTTGGACAACTTGAAATACACCAGTTTCAAAATTTAGTAGTACTACGAAACCCGAGTCATTCTTATACCTTGATAAAATATAATGATAGGAAACTAAGTAATTTCATTCGAGAGTTCAACATGTCAGAATGAAGTTTTCCTGTTGCAGATCTCGGTTCTGTATAGCATTTTCTGATACCTTGTCTCTGCTTCTTCAAAACTACTTTCGGCATTTTCAATTTCAAAGCGAAGAGTTCTTCATTATATTCGAAGATAATGGTCTGTGATAATATCTTGTCTAAGATTGAAGATTATGTTATTATTATGTTAAGAGTAGACATTGGCAACGTCTCGGCGAATTGTTTTGACCTTGACGATATTTCAGCAGTGCCAACCTACCTCTGTTTTAGTTACAAAAACGTGATAGACCTATATCATGGCCAACCGGGAGACTCTATAAAAGTGAATGAAGTCATCTAATCATCTAAAATGTTATGAAATGTATTCATGCTAAATTCGTAGTACAGTGTCCAATAGATGCGAGTAGACATAGAACATGCGCGCAAAAGCTCCTGACTTCTAGTCAGTGCTAGAACCAATTTTTTCATTCATGTATTTATTTATATATATATTCATTCTTTTGTTAATTTATTTATACATTCATTCATTTATTTGTTCGTTTACCTACATATTTATCCACTCATGCATTAATTGATTAATTTATTTATTAATTTACTAGGGTATTTATTCATTTAAAAGGAGATGCCAAAACAAATAAGAAATGAAAACTATGAAACAAAATGAACATAATATTCCTATAAATTTGAAGGTCTATCTACAAGGAATTAACAATCATTATGGTGCATGAAATAGAGATCAAAATTTACAAAATATAACAATAAGTCAGCGTTAATCGACATCCCTGCAAATTCACTAATACATAATAAGAATAGATACGCAAATATTCACAAAAATTCATTATCATTTTGAAACATGCGTTTCAAAGTTTTTTTAAGAGAAAAAAATTATTATATTTGAAAGGTTTATCTCAATCTCTACGATGGCTGACCACAAAAATATTTAAATTCTCGTCCTATTTTTCATTTACAGTTTGCCAACAAGGCTTTCTTCATACTCTACGTTGGATCAAGCGTAGCAATAGTCTTCTGCATACTTCTTTGTATTTTCTGCGCGCAAAGTTCAACGCAGCCCTCTTTCAGTGGTTCTCAGAAGAAAAAGAAATCACAAACACCGAAGAGGCGTAGAATAGGCAGGAAAGATGTTGAGGATCCTGCAGAAAAACCTTTGCTATCCAAGGATCCCAGCGTGCCAAGAATTGTGAGAGGGCCAAAAGTACCTCCACCGGATTTTTGAGATAATACAACGATAGTACTGAGGAATTGGTAGATTCTATTGAATAGTGCTTCATACTGCTGAGATGCCATTACCGAGTTAGAGGAATAATACTATATTTATACTGTATTTACGCTAGATGTAAGAGCGAAAATTCTATTTGGCATATACTTAGTTTTATCTGTTTGTATTTATATATTGTTTTGAATATACAGTTCAATCTAGGGAATGTTCAATTTTTCTTCTTGTGAATTAAATACTGTTTTAGAAGGTATACTAAACTGATAAAACTTTGGAATCGTGCAGGGAAAATAATTCTCTGGAAATTTCCACCTGTAGGTCCGGAGCTCTTCTCCAAAGCTACTGAACAGATATCCATTATACTTGCTATAAAAATCGAGTATTACTTTGAGATGTGAAGAGATTCGTATAATTTTCACTATAATTATAATCTAACCATTTCAAGATACGTACCCTAAAGGCTGGTTTATGCTGGCTGGTAACTTTAACTTAATCATATATATATATAATATATATAGACATTTATTTTTAGTGTTACGCTTTATAATCAGACTCAATAATCCGTTAACTTATTAATTATTATTATTAATAATAAGAAAACGGATTATCCCGTCTCAGTATCAACCATAGCGTTAGAAATCTATGTTTCAATTTTTAAGTTAGGGAATAAGTTAAAGTTACCAGCCAGCATAAACCAGCCTTTACTCAGCTGACGGTCTCCATCACAGAACATATAACATATAACTGCATAGTACGGATAATGCTATGACAGGGAGAATCTGTGAACCATAAATAGACGCTAGCCACTCAAGGTTGAGGGAAAATAAAACCTAAAAGCTAGGATGGATTCGCTCCCTGTTCATTAAGCCAAATATTATTTGTGTTCAACTAGTTATAAGTGTTCAACCAGTTACAATTAAGCATTTTAAACCTATATGGTCGTTGTGCCCCCGAATTTCAGAATAATCAACTGATAGGCCGCCGTATTCACAAAGCATTGTTAAGTGTTTGAATCTCCGTTAAGTCCTAACTGAGGTCCTCAGTTAAGGATAAATATGAATCGCAACCGCAGTTAACGTATTTAAAGGTGGTGAAACAGGCCTGTTTTACCACCTTTACCCCTTATTGTCCCTTATTATACCCAATTTATCCTTAACTGAGGACCTCAGTTAGGACTTAACGGAGATTGAATGCTTTGTGAATACGGCGGATAGACTCCGAAACCTTACGATATAGTTTTTTCATCGTTGATGTTGTTTCGTTATTGTTTGTTAGGAAACATTGTTCGATTGATTACTTCAAGACAAATCTCTTGTGTTTCTTACGCAGAGGCAAATCACAAAATAATATTTTTTTATTTTATATTTATTTTTGGGAGTTTCGGAGAGAAAAACCAGAAAAAACCATTTAATAATGAATATACCTCCCACAGTATCCCTTAATGATTACTTAGAACAAGTTCAGGTGGATTAAAAATAAGAGTTTATTATTGAATAAAGTTGATATACTGAAATTATCCGGTGAATTGGGGCAAACCTAATCTAAGGTGGAACAAAAGTGGTGGAACAGCTTCTGAGAAAAATACAGGTTGGAATAAGAGAAAAAAGGAACAAAGAATAATCATTTTTATTAGTCTTTCACTCTTATAAAATTCGACTCTAATGCAATCTCAATTGACCCATGCTATTGTTGACACGACATCAGTATCCGCTGTACTGATATTCCTCATAGGTTCAGTTTTGAAAACGACACTAGCACCATTTGTATTCGTACCATTTTTCAATTCTTGACCATTTGAAACGTCCATTTTCTGCTTAAATCGTCGTTTTGGTATAAGGGATCTTGGGGAATTCCATCCTAATTTACGATGTCTAGTCAGGTCTCTCAGAATTTGCGACAGGCGGTATTTGCGTCTATCGGCCATTTTCTTGACGACATCCACATTCAGTTCATGACCAGGATTGCCCCCTATACCTTCCAACCTTTCGATTTCACTTGTGTCGTAAACGCTTCTCAATGCAGATAAGGCTCTGGAAACGCCAACCTGAAATACATATAAAATAAGTTTGGTTGTTTATTTGGTGACATATTTGTGGATATTCTCAAAGTTGAGGTTTCTTTTTGATAGGATGTAGAACTGATAATAATAAACTGTTTTAACAAGCATCTCTTGTATCGTGACGACAATCATGTACTCACATAGAGCGGAGGTGAATATGGAAATATGAAATACCATTTTATTTGCCGTTACCAGTCTATTTTGGGAGATGTTGGATTATTGTAGCTATGACTGAAGCAATCTTTCAAGTGTTGTTAGCATATTTGGAGATTTTGCGTTTCAAAAATTTTTTTAATGATGAATAACAAAAGAATTCGTTCTGAGATTAATATGGACCAAGAGGGTAATATAGAACTGTATCGAGAAGAACATAGAATGCCTGTTATATAGGTTAATAACAAATGGGTTAGTATTTTTTAATACAATCAGGAATGATTGACTAAAAAGGGAGAAAAAAATTGAAAAGACCACTGACGTGAATATCAGTAGCTTTTGCATAAAAAAATTCATTTGTCATCAACGGAACTCAAATTTTGAAATAAATAAAATATTGATCATACTGAGTAGGTACCTCCAAAACCATTTCTTCCTGTATATAAATGAGGTTAGATGAGTCGGAATACGAAAATGAGGCACTCTTCTGAGATGAATATCATTAATGATTCCGAAATAACACGATTTGATAAATGAGTTACCATTATCTCTAGGTGAACATTGAATGAGTCGAACTGTGGCTAATTTCCTTGATCCTCTTACGGCAAAAGAATGAACATCGCCCAAGGTATCTTCATCGCAGAGGGTCGGAGTTCGAAAGGATTCTCCATAGGTGGCACTGGTGGAATTCTTTCCCTACCAGTTCTCGACCGATGGATATAAGTTTCCTAGAACGCCGTCGGTATTCATTCAGTGTTCGGCTAAGTCACACTATTTGTTGGTGGTTAATTTCAATGAATATTTCATCGTGTGTCTTGTTTTAATTATCTCTAGGTGTTAATGAATTTTAGAGGCAACCTTGTGACCATCAAATGTATGCTCTCTTGTCCCATTTCTGTCATACTTACATTGCCATGCCTCACAAAGTGTTCTGTTAAATCAGCACCAAGCAGCTCATCTTGTACTTCCATTCTTATGGTGACGATCTGGTTGATGAACCATAAAAGTACAAAAGTTGAACAAATGCCCCAAGTCAGTAAACAAATAGCTGCAAGTGCCTGGACACCAAGAAGGTACCAATCACCACCTGTTTACGAAACGAATGCACAATCACAAACACAACAAATTGGGCGTTTTTTTGCTGAAAAGATCATTTCGTGGAACAATCATCTAATTCAGTTCGATAAAATTCTCGCACAATTCGATTGGCAGATTTATCGCGTCGATTATCTTGAGATAGAAAAGGCAAATTGGAGCTCATCCGCATTTTCGTTGAATACCCAAAAATTTTAGACTTTTAGAACGGAACGGCAAGAAAATTGGAGGTATGGATTTTGGATTATGAGTTAATTGATCCTTTTTGAGCGCATGTTCTGGGAACAGCGTGCTATAATTTTCCCCAAATGTCTGTAATGCTGGGGCCACACTTGCAGGCCAACATTTTAATGACTTCACCGCGATGAAAACATCACGAAGTTTTCGTTTTCTTCGTAAATTCCATCCGAAATCGAACATGCACTCAAAATCTGGAGTGCTACTGAACTGAACACCGAAGTCGGATATTGCATCATAAAAACCCTTTTGAATCGTGCCAGTTTACCGACTCCCCGGCGAAGTATATTCGTCTTCGCCAGAACACATCGCGATTCGACGAAGTACCCGGCCACACTTGCAGCGAATATTCGCAGAATCGCGAAGTATGGCCCCAGCATAACTGAAAATGATCTATCTCTACCGATTAGGTTCGACTCACTGATGAAGAATTCGAGGTCAAATTGGATTCTGTCCGGCTGGCCATTGCCACGATAACTTTCGAACAGAAAGAAAAAGCGACTTGAAATTTTCAGAGTAGATGACTTGTCCAAATACGACGGACAAGTTCGTTTCCGAGTACTAATTTTGTCTTCAACCAGTACAGATCCGATCGAATTGAAACTCGGTAGCTAGATGTAGAATACTGGCGCAAAGATGTTTGTAAAATTTTGTGAGAATCGTATCACTAGAAAAATAAAACAAAATTATTAAAACATTTCATCTCACGAGAACGGAAAGAGATGGCGACTTGAAATTTTTAGGGTAGGTTGGGCATCGGATGACGACTTTTGTGTTTGTTGATAAGCATAATCGGCTAAACGGTTTTGGAGTCACACCCATCTGAAATTTGGTTGTTATTTCCTCAATAACTCAAAAAATAAGAATCCAATTCAAACATGGTAATTAGTTGTAGAAAGCCGACGCGAAAATTTTTGCAAAACTCTCACTCCTCCTCACTAAAACATTTTTGAAAAATCATTGAAAATTCCAACGTTATACCTCCATGTCTCATTCAAGATTGAATCAGATTTTCGGTATTGTGTTTTATTCAACTCTTAATCAATAATCATACTACTTCATTTTTGTCATGCATTAAATTTGGCATAAAACGCAGTGTATTTTGCAATCCTTTTTTATTTTTATCCGAAAATGATAATTCAGATCGATTTGAAGTTTATGTATAGCGAATGAGGAAATATAAAGAATCCTTATAACTTACCATTGAGCACTCCAGATCTACCACCAGTTGTGTCCAATGGGTAGGGACTTTCAGCAAAAATACCCACAGCTACAACCCCTAAAAGAGTTCAGTAAGATTTCATTACATTCTGGAAATTTTGTTAAAAATTTACCCCAAAGTCCCGAGACTCCATGAACGGCACTAGCTCCGACTGGATCGTCGATACCAGCCTTTATAAAGAAAAATTAAATACATGAGCAGAATAGAAACACTTTTTGATTCAAAATCGTAAAATGTAGTTACTCTGCTCCACAAAAGTTAAGGAAGTTCAGAAAATTTGTGACCGCTTCAAAAGTTGCCGATTCTTGTGCACCAAATGTTCATTCATGAGAAATCAAAGGTTTACTCTCTTACATATAAATGGTTATTTTGCTCCTCGTTTGATAAATTTTTAAGTTTCAGGCAAGTCCTTGTCGTTTGCATTTCTGAGAATTTTGGATCAGTTATTGTTTTACTTTCTTACGATCAACTTTGATTTTAAATGAGAAAATTTGTTTTGCAATAATACCTAGACGTGTACTTAGTGCGGATGAAGCCAATATGACTATTTCTATGCTCGAGGTGAGACGTAGATAGACGAGGATAGACGCAGATAGATATTGCGAATATTTCTTTCAAGTTATTGAAAGCGTAGTTTCCTGGCTCCATCGATATCGAGAAACTGGAAACGTGACCGCAAGATCGAGAAGTGGACGCCCAGGATCTACCAATCCTGTACAAAACGGTTTCTGGCTGCGTCTACCAGTAGAGAGCCTTCGAGTACTGTCGAATCATGCAACAGCGCCTTTTGAACGCTACTGGTGTTTTGGTTTTGATTGAATCAGTTCGTACAAGACTTCGATACGTTAATCTACATTCTCGACGACTTTTGAGAAGGATTCTTCTAACTAACCAGCACTGACGTGAAGTCAGAAGCTTTTGCGCGTATATTCTTTTGTCCATTCTCCTGTATTGGACACTCTTAATTGAATTTACCATGATGAATTCTATTGTCAATTCTCCTGTATTGGACACTCTTCTTAATCGAATTTATTTATTTATTTATTTATTTATTTATTTATTTATTTATTTATTTATTTATTTATTTATTTATTTATTTATTTATCTATTTATTTATTTATTTATTTATTTATTCAATTTATTTATTTATTTATTTATTTATTTATTTTATTTATTTATTTCCTACAGGTTAAACCCCAATTACTGGAAATCACACTAAATAAATGCATCAATAGTTACTGATATATAGAATTTTTTTTCTTAATTTTCAATGATTTCTTAAAAATGTTCTACAAATATTATCCTCACGAAATTTTGCAAGAATCTTCGTGTTGGCATTCTACAACTAATAACCATGTTTGAATTCAATCGGTTTTGTATTTTTCGAGTTAATGAGGAAAAAAAAACAACCAAATTTCAGATGGCTTCTAAATCCGTTTGGGTAGTAGAATGCCAACGCAAAGGTTTTTGCAAATTTCGTGAGGATAGTGTTTGTAGAAAATTTCTAGAAAATCATTGAAAATTGAAAAAAAAATTCTATATATCAGTAACTATTCGTCTGAAATTGCTGAAATTTTGCAAGAGCCTTTAGAACCTAACTCTACTGCCAAGCTTCAAGTTTTAACACGATCGGTTAAATATTGTTGGAGAAAATCAACATGAAGACGTGTTTAAAATTTTGTAAGAACTGGTCCCCTAGAAAATTTGAAAAAAAATACGAAAAAAAAAAATTTTAAGAACCGTACCCCTAGAAAATTTCAAAAAAATCACGAAAAAAAAAATTGGTTTTAGCACTGACGTGACGTCAGAAGCTTTTGGGCGTATGTTCTATTGTCCATTTTTCTGTATTGGACACCCTTAATCGAATTTACCATGGTACCATGGTGCTTGAACCAATTTAATTTTTTGAGTGAACTGATTTTGCACTGCAAATACTAAAAATATATTTTCATCTGAAACTGTAAAACTTATAAAGAAATGGGCAGAAGAATGATGGACAGGAACTTTGGTGCTCTTGTTCAAACTTTGACAAATCATATATCCGAAAGTATTGGTTTCTCAGAGTTGGGAATAATAGATGAATTATTATCATCGAAGTGCATCATAAATGAAATTATACTCAAAAACTCATGAAATTACGATTAATTATTGAAATTTTGAAATATCATAACACCGAAATTATTAGTTTTATTAGATTTGAGAATGATATCAATGAATTCTTATGATAAAACTGTATCCTAATTTTTTTTCGTCACTCCGAAACCAATGAATTTTGCCCTATAATGAACTTCACCGAGATATTTATCTCCCACACCTACTCTGAAAATTTCAGCCACTTTCTAGAGTTATCGTGTTAACGGACGGTCGGTCGGTTTGAGACAATTTTCAGCCAAAAACTCGAAAACTACAGCCATTTGGGCATATTGATAAGCACTCTTTTCCGAGGAACAAGAGCGCCAAACTTTCATTTTTACCCAGGGTGGCGTTCGAATATCAACTTCGAAAACCGAAAAGTTGTATCTTACTCTATGACTGTCGTTCGAAAACATCCGTGTATTCGACTCCGAGTTAACTCTCGTGACTCAACCAAATAGCTGGGTTTATTTTACTCCACTCAAAATTGACATAACTCATGAGACGGAAAATCTCTCATCTTTGTCTAACTGTTGTGAGTACTCGAGTTGATGTAATTTAATAGTTTTAATACGGCTCACAATAATATTTATTATTAGTGTTGCATATACAGGGGTCTTTACATTGTACATTAAATTTAACCATAGATTCCTCCCATCAAATAAAACACTTTTTTCATTTACCATTTTTCCAGATTCGGCACAAGACAAAAGATACAGGCTGTTGAAATTTGAAAAAAAAATCAGTTTTTCTTTTGTAGCTTTGAATGGTTATTCATAATTCAATTAATTTCTATAACTATGGCACATAATCTCCAGTTAACAGGTTTTCCCTACTTTTACTGGTTTATTCGTTATAATCTCGCGAATTCCTAAAACTATGCGAAATAAGCATAATGAAAGCAGATGAAGGCTATCTTGGGTCATTTTTGAAATACTCTATGCTTTTAGGAAATTGTTTTCATCATTTCTCTTATAACGTACCGGTTTCGAGATATTCTTTGTTGAATGTTACAAAATAAGAAAAAAATTACAGAAATTTACCTGCTTTTATCGATCCGAACCTGGAAAACAATCACAGATGATCTGCTCGAATAAAGGCATAGACTAAGTATTGATTACAAAGTTGACACTTAAAGAAATTCAATTTTATCTCGCTTGTTCTCAAATTGATTGGTTATAATTACCATCTTAAAATGGGATAAGTTGATAACAACTTACTTATTCAAATAGCTCGTAGGTGAGTTACCTTTTGGCAAATAGATGAATGGGCATACCCTGATCTGTATTCATCTATGTCTGTATGTATGTATCTATGTATTTATTATCTAGGCACCCCCAATAGTGAATATGAAACTCTGTTATGGCGCGTTTACATTAGTCAAGTGAGTTGATCAAGTCAGTTGAATTCAAGTGACTTGAAAGCGAATCGAATGTGTAAACCCCCAATTCGTTTCAGTTGAAGCACGGTCAACTTTGTGCATTCAAGTGACTTGATCAACTCACTTGACTAATGTAAACGCGCCATTATCCATGCCATCTAAACATTAATTTTCATACTGCTTCGATTCTGCATTATAAGGATTTCTCTAATAAATATTGGAGATTGGAAATATTGAAGATATATGGAACATAATTTCATCAACTTAATTTTCAGCAGATATAACTCACGTCACTACATAGTTTAATCTTATCAGTTTGTAGTATATTAGTATGGATCAGGTAAATATCAATTATTAGTATCATTCCACCTATTTATCCCAATTATTCTTGACGAGAAATTCTTAATCTGGATCAACGGAATTATGTAAGTAAACAAATAACCGCTGGCGTAATAATCTAAAGGTAGACCATGGAACAGGTTAGAATTAGATCATTACATTTCTGTGCCTGCTTCTGTCACAGTATAATAAAATATTATTTTACTGTGCCTATACGAGGTCATCACTTGCATTTGCAATTATTTTTATTCTGTGATTTGCATAGAGAACAGATTGTTTTTCTCGATTCAATAAAGTAGAGGTTATGATAAATGTTGGATATTGATATATTCGTTTATATGCAAATTAAAAATGTAAGGAAGGTGAAAATAGGCGAAGAAGATATTGTGGATAATCTTGTAGGTATTGGATATTCAATGAAAATCAAGTTGGAGTCAGTGTTTTAATATTCAGGTAGAGCTTTCTTCAAAAATCCAGCTTGAAGATTATTTAAAACCATTTCATAAGTTCAGTGAGTAAATGAGATTTCTTAGACAATTTCGTTGAATTTCGAGCATGAGATGATAAATCTTTCATTCAATGATGCAATATTGAATCCAGTAAGTGTTTCTATGTTCAACACTTAACGACAGTTCAGGGCTGGCTTTGCACAATGTAAAATCTTATAACTTTTCACCTGAGCCGAATCTGGAAAAATGGCAAATGAAAATGTTGTTCCATTTGATGAGAGGAATCCGTGGTTAAAATTAATGTACAACTTGAAGACTCAACGTGTATTTGAAGTGCACAATAATAATAATATGTTCTTTCTTAATACCAACATAAACCTATTCCGATATTGGCCCCTTCTGTCACTCGAACTCCAAATGAAAACCGGAACCGTTCGAATATAACATGAAGAGTACTCAACTCCAGAGTAAATTCATCAAACCTTCATAAACTCCACTCTACTCGGTGTAGTTAATATTCGAACGCAACCCAGTAACTACGATACTAGGAGATATAAAATTTCTGTTTCCTGAATTATTCGTTTCATACAAAATTAGCACAGGACTGTCAAAACCACAATCATTATCATATCTCTTAAGAATCCTAAGATGGCATGTATATGTCCTAGAAATTAATTTTAAATTATGGGATACTAATTTCGGAAATAATTACTATATTCTTTTGAATTCTCGAATAATATTGTTTGACATTTTCGGATGTGATAGGAACATTTCACAATCTTGAATAAATAGAACTGCATCTTAAATATAATTGCAGAGTTAGAGGAAGAAATATTGTTCGCGGCCATACCACACTGAATATGCTAGATATCTGAAGACTGAAGCCAAGCAGCATCGGGTGCGGTTAGTATTTAGATAGGTCACCGCTTGGGAACACCGCATACTGTAACATTTTTTCAATTTGGCTTCTGTGCTTCAATTTTCGAGAATTTCCTAATTAAATTCAGAACGTAGGTCTATGACTCACCTCAGGATGGATTTGCATACATCAGCAAATTATAATCAGATTATTCTATGAATTCATAGAATTAAGAATGATTATTTAGATACACATCTCCGAAAGTATTAGTTTGTTGGAGTTGAGAGTGCTTTGAATTGATTTTTATGATGAAACTGCATCTCAAAAAAGATTGAATTTGAAATTAGCAATGTAAAAAAAAATTTTTTTCGTACTCTGAAACCGATTTTGAACAATAACGAACTTAACCGAGATATTTATCTCCCAACCCATTCTGAAAATTTCAGCTGCCTAGCTCATTCTGTTCGAGAGTGGTTACGGACGGACGGCAGGACAGAATCGATTTTGACCCCGGATTCTTAGTCAGTGGGTCGAACCAAAACGTTCAGGACAATTTTTAGCGTAAAATTACAGACATTTGGGCAAATTGATAAACACTCTGTTCAGAAGAACAAGAGCGCCAAAAATGGAAACTTTTGAAACAGTCTCAGAATTTCTGAGCTTCCTTAACTTTTGTTGAGCAGTACTTATATTTTCTTAGGCTTGTTTCACACGCATACGGTTCCATTCGGTTCGGTTCGTTCTCGGTTTCAACCAAAACGAATGAAGGCCTTTCACACATATTAGGTTCATATTAGGTTTTATGTTATCTTCACAATTTCAATATTTTCGCGACGTCAGATTCAACAAAGTTATTCAAAATTTGAGCACATACATCTTTGAATGCATCCTGCATTCCTGCGTCTTTAATTAATATTTATATTTTTAGGAAGTTTTGTCCCACATCACTGGTTTAGATTTACAGCAGAAATCAGTCGATCCACATTTGGGAAACCATCATTTTCTCATGAATACTGAGATAGCAACAATATCCCGAAAATATGTACGTTTATATTTCTATATTGAAAGATATCTGTTCGATTTAAGGTTAAAACCACAGAACGAGGCAGAAAACATATATGTAAATATTTATTCCTTTATGGTTAAAACCGAAACTAAACCGTGTTTGTGTGAACGCTCCGGTTGATCTGTATTCCCTAGACACGAATCCAAACCTGATAGAAACCTATTCGTGTCGATGGAGTATTCGGTGCTCTACGGTTTCTATTCGGTACCGAATCTAAACCGGAGCACCGTTTCACACTTGTCGAAAGCGAACGAATTGAAACCGAAAACGAAACGAACCGAATGGAACTGTATGCATGTGAAACAAGCCTTAATGAACGATGATCACCAGTATATTCACATAGTAGGAACACAAGTAGAAATCTTACCTTATCGAAGAGAGGCATCGACATGCAAGTGAAAAGAGCTCCTATTGCTCCCACCAAGATTGAGTGCCAACCTAAAACATATTTTTGTTTATTTTATAAAGATTAACCCACTGGATAAAATGGATTCAACTAACTGAAGACTGAAGCATTCCCATTCCTTGATAGCGGCCGGAAATTTAGAATTTCTCTTCTTGTGAATTAAAGATTATTCTAAAGGTGTCATAGGAAACAGGATCTCCAAAGTCCAGGTAGATTACTACTGCTATCATCCAATCAATTCAACCAAAACAAAAATTGAATTATATTAGATTGCCTTACCTTTGTAGAGAAAACAGCCTGCTGTTATGGACACCAAAGAACCGAGAATCCCATTGATTACGTCCATAGCATCCAATTTTCCTCCCAAACGTATTAGGGAATATAAAATACTCAGTGTGCCTCCTCCAAACGAAGCCATCATGGTCATGACAGCAGCTTTAGCTGCATAGTGCCATTTTTCACCACTTAACTACTCAGAAAAGTGATTATTCAGCTAATATCTTCAGATACTCCAAGCAGCCTATTGCTCAACAGACTCGATTTTTCATATAAATATATTACATTAAATTTTTGGCGCTCGTGTTCCTCGGAACAGTCAATTTGCCCAAATGTCTGTAATTTTCGAGTTTTTGGCTAAAAAATGGTCTTGAACGATTTGGTTTGACTCACTGATCAAGAATCCGTGGTCGAAATCGATTCTGTCCGGTCGTTAACACGATGACTCTCGAACGGTATGAGCTAGACAGTTGAAATTTTCAGGTTGGGATTGAGGCGTTATTGGGCAAAATCGGTCTAATAGTTTCGGAGTAACGAAAAAAAAATTTTTTTTTACATCACAACTTTCGAATTCAAATTTTTTTTAAGATGCAGTTTCATCATAAGAATCCATTGTTATCATTTTCAACTCTAACAAGCTAATACTGTCGGAGATATGATGTTTCAAAGTTTCAATAATACATCGTAAGTTCTATGTATTCACAGAATGTGAACACAGAATCTGTCTGTGATCACTATTCATAAATGTCATCTTTTCTAGCTATTAAGGCGAAAATTCATGTGGCGATTTTGTCGCCGAAAACCAGCGATTTTGTCGCCCAAAATTTCGACGATTTTTTCGTTCAAAACCAGCGACTGTCGCTCGAAATTTCCCTTCCCCTATATTTCATGGAGCGACAAAATCGCCACGACAGATTATTTTGAACTGACAGAAACATAACCTAATTGAATTTAAATATTACAACTAAATACATATTTAGGTACAAAATGAGTTCCGGAAGTACTACAGTTATCTCTAATAATTATATAAATGTATTAAATCGCAAAAGAAAAACAAATGGGAACTTCCAAGACGATGCAATTTCTGGAGTACATATAGGAGCTTCAACTCCTAATTCTAGAATCCTTGTAGAAGGAGAAGACTAAGAGGTTCTAAATGTAGATCATGTATGACAAAACAAATTGTGGTCCCATTTTTATAGACATTTGTTCCTTATATTTACAAAGTAGTGCCCTTAATTCAGAATCACATAAAATTGATGGCTTGTTTTGGTTCGCAGTAGGGACAGTTCCGAATCGGTATTCGGTTCTAAAGAGTGGGCCAAACGTAGCGTGTGAAAGATTTCGCCGAATCGCGCAAGTCCCATTACAATAAACGACTGTGTGACTACTTTGAACTGTTCTAGGACAGTCCGAATTGCGAACCAAAACAAACCTAATGTGGAGAACGGTAAACTTAAAAAAAAAAGTATGGTATATTCTTGTAAAGTCGCAGCATGGAGCAGGTGTAAACATATTACTGATGTTTTAATTCAAGTTCAGGTGCATGCTGTTCTAATTCATTTATGAGGATACATATAGTGTCTAATTGATCCAGATAAAGCTGTGGTATAACAGTCATCCATAATTAAAATGATTTTTTCAAGATATGATACATATTTATTATGTGAAAATAATTATTAACAATAAGTGTAATGTTTGAGGTATAATAAAATTGCTTTTTTTTTGTTTTGTTTCCAAGAGTTTTGATGACCATCTCTTCTATTCAATTGAAAATATCAAAATTGTTTATGCCTGTGAAACTTTTCAAAGCACTGTCACTGTTCAAGATATCACTCTTTGTAGATAACCCGAATATATCAATGGCACAAGTGTTAGGTGGTCTGTTAACAATGTACACAACCAAGTATACTACTAAAATTATTATTGCTGTTCAACTAACTCAAGGGTGCTTGGGTGATACTTATTTCTTCTTCTGAATGAGGTTTTTCAACACAGCAAGTCATCGATACATCCTTCCTCAGTTCTCTTTCGAGGTACCTCCTTGTACTCTGTTTGAAGATGATGTAGTTCCAAGTTGAGTACTCTTCGGTCTATTAGTTATCTTCCTAACGCTGTTTCAATAATTATATTTATATTTGGTTTTCCGGAGGTATGAATTGAATACACAAACCTATACTAGTAAATTTCACAGGAAGTTGGACAGAATAAAACCAGTACAGAATAAAACCTATACATTTTGGCATTTTTTTCGCCCATGAATTGCATTTGGGCACACAACAATGGTAATTTCTGGTCGAAGACATATTAGATAGGATAATATTATCTACTTTCATTTGAATTTGTCCAATAGAGATGAATGGACAATAGAATATGAGCGCAAAAGCTCCTTACTTCACGTCAGTGCTTGAACCAATTTTAATTTTTGCGGCTGTCACTGCTGTCAGAGGTATGTCATCAGTTGTCGTTGGAATGCTGGATTAATCCAGCGACACGGACGACGTCGCCCAAAACGGTCCAAATGACAGTATACTCATTTGGGCGACAAAATCGCTGGTTTTCGGCGACAAAATCGCCACATGAATTTTCGCCTTTAGAGATTGTTAATTCATAGTTGTTATTTTCTCTTGGAAAGCAAGTATTCGATTCTTGAATTTGTGAATATATACAAGACGCTTTTGATGTAGTTTATGGAGGTAATAGGAAAGAAGAACATAATGGAATCATCAAAGGTTAATATTACTTTTTACTTCACTACCGTAAGTAATGAGACATGTTCTTATTTACAGTATTTTCATAATGTTGCTAGCAAAAAAATACTGAAATATGGATCTACATTTGTGTATCAATAATTTTTTCTTGAGTTAAGGTTCATAATACAGAAAAAAATGTGTTAGTGGTATAGACTATTAAATTTTGAATTATGAAAAGAGGATAGTATTTTATTAATATATTTTGAACCGTTAAAATAATTTGTTCGTAATCCACTACCCACTCAAATATCAATTCTTGAATTTCACAATAACTATCAACAAAATAATTCTAAAGATTTTCATTAAGCGTCCGACGAAGGAGTCTGATAGATAGATAGACTCCGAAACGTTACGATATAGTTGTTTCTTCGTTGATGTTGTTTCGTTGTTGTTTGTTAGGCAACATTGTTCAATTGATTGCTTCTGACAAATATCTTGTGTTTCTTACGCAGAAACAAATCACAAAATAATAAATTTTTATTTTATAGATATTTTTCAGAGTTTGGGGGAGAAAACCCAGAAAAAAACCTTTCAATAATAAATGGACAATCTGCTATGATTGTCTCCAGCCTCGCTCTAGGTATTTTGAGTTGTGAAAACTATGCACCGAGTGTAAGTTGCAACAACCCATTCCACGAGGTTGAATCATTGCAGATTGCTCATTTAATCTTAATAAATAAATTTAATTTGAAGCATTAAGGCATTGCAGCATTGTAGATTGCCCTTTTTTATAAGATAATTTTTGAAGCATTTTTTTAAACGACCCTCTTTTTAAATTTAATTTCTTTCATAATGCATTTCTATCATAGAAATCCATTGATATAATTCCCAACTCTGAGCAACCAATAATTTCGGAGATATAATTGTCTGTTTGAAAAAGAGTGCCAAAATGCTCCTGTCCACAGGGCTTGAACCAATTTTTGTAAAGAATTTGTTGAGGTCACATCGAAATGAACGAAAATACCCAAAATCATCTATAGAAAAGATCAAAAACATGGATTAAATTCTTTTATAAATCTTACTGCAGTAAGAATCACATCAATCTGATATCTAAGCAGTCACATAAAAATTGGTAGGTATTTGATTATCCAGAACTTGTTTGAAATTTGTGTATTTCGAATAATATAGAATCAGCGTACTTTGATATATTATGAAAAATCGTGCCAAATTATTGAAATATCCTACTTGTCTTCTATATTTCCTAAAATGAGTTAGAGTTTTTCAAACAGATGTTCTCCATGTGTACTCACCCCATAAGTACTACCAGAATTGAAGGCCAGCCATCCCCACCAAAGCACAAACAACCCCATCACCGCATTCACAGGATTTCCTAAGGGTAGAGGCTTTATTCCGTTGTCATAGCGACCCAAACGGGGTCCAAGCATCATAGCACTTGCCATAGCTGAGCTTCCTCCTATAGGAAGAATGTACTCAATACCATGTATAATATTAAAATGAATCGCAAAATGTGTTGGTAAGCGCATAACTCAACAGTGCCTGGACCAATTTTGCCAATTCTTTTTTTTAAATGTTCGTTGAAGTCCAAGGATGGTTTTTACGGCAAGAAAATTTCGAATAATTGCCGGGAAAACCCTAAAAACAGCAATTTTCTTTTTCCCATACAAACGTTTTCTAACTAAAATGTAGAGTCAATTTGAACTTTATGGCTATTCAATAAAGTTGGAGTTGGAGTCGGCGTTGAAGTTGGCGTTGGGGTTGGAGTTGAAGTTGAAGTTGGAGTAGGCATTGTTGTTGGAGATGGAGGTGGAAATGGAGTTGGAGTTTGAGTTGGCGTTGAAGTTGGCGTTGGGGTTGGCGTTAGGATTGGAGTTGGCGTTGTAGTTGGGGTTAGAGTTGGTGTTGGAGTTGGCATTGGAGTTGGCGTTGGGGTTGGAGTTGAAGTTGGAGTAGGCATCGTGGTTGGCGTTGGTTATGGAGTTGGCGTTGTAGTTAGAGTTGTAGTTGGATTGGAGTTGGAGGTGGATATGGAGGTGGAAATGCAGTTGGAGTTTGAGTTGGCGTTGGGGTTGGCGTTAGGATTGGAGTTGGCGTTGTAGTTGGGGTTAGAGTTGGTGTTGGAGTTGGCATTGTAGTTGGCGTTGGGGTTGGAGTTGAACTTGAAGTTGGAGTAGGCATTGTGGTTGGCGTTGGTTATGGAGTTGGCGTTGTAGTTGGAGTTGTAGTTGGATTGGAGTTGCATGGAGGTGGAGATGGAGGTGGAAATGGAGATGGGGGTGGAAATGGAGTTGGATTTTGAGTTAGCGTTGAAGTTGGCGTTGAAGTTGGCGTCGGGGTTGGAGTTGGCGTTAGTGTGGGTAGGCGTTGAGGAGACAGTACGAAGCCTGCCGGATCAGCTAGTGTATAATAAAGTGGCGTTCAAACCTCATGGTGCAAGAGAACATACAAGTCAATACCCGAAAACATAACAAGAACTTGAAAAGTTTCTGATCTACTCACTACAAATCGACACTGATACAAAAATATCACAACTTCTTCTCAGCATAAACATTCATTGAGTTCCAGTTATCTCAGTTACGGCACACAGTAACAAAAACAAAATTCTTATACCCGCCTACATTTTGCTCTCTCCACCTACATGTTAATGCTTGAGCTTTCGAAAATTACTCGGTGAAGAATTTTGAAATATTGAGGAAAAACTACTACATTAACACGGACAGCCAGGCACACTGAGAGCCGTTTAATAACCCATCCAGAGCTCCCTACTGTCCTGGGAATGCTGAAATATCATAAAGCAACTGGCAAGAGGCAATAAGATGACTCTTCTATGGGTGCCATTGTAGGAAATGAGAAGGCTGATGAACTTGCGAAAAGGGTGTCCAGGGTACCACCTGCTGGATCAGAACACTTCTTGGGCCTGTAGTGCCCTGTAGTGGCTTGGAAAAGACCACTACAGGGCAGCAGTCTAGCAATGGGAAATAAATAACAGAACTGCCTTTTGGAAAAAACTCCATGACTTGTAAAGCCAAAAAGATTCGTGGATTTCTCACCGTCCTATACCAGAAAGCTAATTCAGCTGACACGAGCTGAGCCTCAGGGAATGGTGCGAATGCTCACAGAGCACTGCCGGTACAAATTCCACTGGTACCGCATGAGCAAGTCAGCACACGAAACATGTAGGTTCTGTGGATTGGAAAAGGAAACAGCCGATCCCCATAGCTTGCAAATGGCCAGAGCTGGCCAGTCTAAGAATTTTATATACGGGAGAGCCAGTTCGAAATCCGCACGACTTGATAGCCACGGCTCCTAAGGGCGTAATCAGGTATGTTAACACCATTGACAATATCCTTAGGATTGAATAAGCAGGGTAATAGAACAAAAGGTAGTGTCGTTCGCAGTTCTGAAGAGCTGAACCAAACCAAACCACCCTGTTCTAATAATAATAATAATAAGGAAAAACTACTGGACATAAGTTTCACAAGATATATCTCCAATATACCGGGTAGCCCACTACAGACGCGGATCTCAGTTTGAGGGAGTAAATGATGATAATTTTGATTTTTTTTTGTGATGTGTGTAGGGTGTTGAATATTTCTTCGTTACTCGTGGGAACTATATGAATAGCTCGACGAAAATACAAAAAACCCTACGGGTTGCAGTGCAACCTGACACCCAGGGACCGTCTTCGGACGGATCTCAGGGAAAAAACTTGGCGAGGACGGAGAATGAGGGTCCAGCAGCTCCTGCTGCAGGAAACTCGCAATCGAAATCCTTGCCCAAGTTACACACCAGACGGAATCGTTCTGGTGCGGAAAAAAGAAGGGCTCGCAAGGCTCGTGAAGGCTTAGCCGTTCATCAGGCCGGAGAGTCTTCGGACGGGAATTCCCCCCGTAAACAGGAGAGCAGCTCAAAAAGAGATGCTCCTGACAACAACACTCCGCCCTCATGTGAGCGGCCAGCGAAGAAGGCAAAAAACCTTCAGAGTGGGCTCTCCTATAATGAGGTAGTGAAAGTGCCCATGAAGCTAGTCCTGGTACATAAGGACTGGTCAGAAAAGGCGCTCTCCAAGGAGGAGTTCTATGCCGTAGAGCGGGCGGTTGCTGCTGCGATGGACAAGATCCAGTCGGGGCAGTACTTCCCGAGGCTCGAAGACATGGACCTCAACCCGCAAGGGGCGATCATCGCATCTTGTCAGGACAAAACAAGCAGAGACTGGTTGCAAAACAACCTATCCAGGCTTGTTCTTCCAAAGGGCCTAAGTCTCAAGACAATTGGGATGGGGGACCTGGAAAGACCGACGAGAGTCAGCCTGATGGTGAAGGGTGCGCAATGCACTGCACTGACAGGTCTGATTCTCAGAAGGATAGAGATGTCCACTCCGGCCCTGAAAACAAGGAGCTGGAGGATTTACAACCGGTGTGACAGGCCCGACTCGGTGCAGGTCATACTGGGTGTTGACAGGGCATCTTTGGAGGTTCTAAAGGCCTCCAATTACACGGTCCAGGTTGCAACGAGGAAGGGCACCTTCAAGCTCATCCAAGCTGCAGGACCGGGAAAGAATGCAGTCTCCGCGGCTGTATCGGCCGCTCCAGGAATGGGGCCCGCTGCTGTGGCGGAGAGCATTCTAGTTCGGAAGGCCTCTCCTTTAGGGGAGGTGTGCTCTTCTGCGCGCCTAAGGACACCAGTCCAAGGGCGAGTATAATCACCTCCACTGATTTAGGTGCTCAATTATTAAACAACTTTTGTTTCAGAGACCTGTTAGCGGTCCAGATCAAAGACAGCAGGAGACCGCTAGATAACCTGGTGATATGTTCTGCATATCTCCCGTATGACTCACCAAGCCCACCACCAACGAGGGAAATGGAGGAGTTACTAGAATACTGTGAGCGGAAGAGCTGGCCTCTGCTCATAGGATGTGATGCGAATGCACATCACACTCTGTGGGGTAGTAGAGATATTAACTCAAGGGGTGAAGCGCTGGCAGAATTTTTATTCTCCACGAATTTGAACCTGCTTAACCAGGGTACGGAACCGACCTTCGTCACAACGACAAGAAGGGAGGTGCTAGATATCACATTGGGCAGCAGATCAATCGCCAATTCCATAAAAGACTGGCGAGTGGCGAAGGAGGTGGTCTCTATATCGGACCACCGACACATCTGCTTCTCTATATTCCGAAGCAAGAAAAAGGAGGATCCTGAGATCTACAGGAATCCGAAAAAAACGGATTGGACCAGATACCTGGCATACCTTTCTGACAATCTGGAACAGGGAAACCTAAAACCCAAGAACATGAGAGAATTGGACACGGCAGCAGCCATGCTTCAGGAGTCCATAATCTCAGCTTATCACAGCAGTTGTAGACCCCAAGTCCGAAGACTTAAAAGTCAGACGAAATGGTAGACGACTGAACTGAACGACACCAGACGCGAAACAAGGCGTCTTTTCAATAGGGCCATGAGATCAGGCCTAGCGAAGGACTGGGATGATTATAAATTATCCCTGAAAAAATACAAAGGACTGATTAGGCGGTCCAAGCGCGAATCCTGGAGAAGCTTCTGCAGTGGTATAGAGGAAGCACCAGAGGCCAATAGGCTTAGGAAGGTCCTCTCTGTGGGAGGCCCTCCAAGGATTGACTACTTGACTCTTCCTAGTGGGGAGAAGACCTCCTCAGAGGAAGATAGTCTAAGACTACTCCTGAAGGCACATTTTCCGGGATTTAGAGAGAATGACAACACACAGGGTGAAGACCACAGACGAGCTTCAAGTGAGGATTGGAAGTTGGCTTCACTTGTGGTAACACACTCTCGAATTCGCTGGGCTGTCAGAGAATTCGAGCCTTATAAAGCAGCGGGGGAAGATAGCATATTTCCGGCACTTTTGATTAAGGGCTTGGAGCTGCTGACACCCCCACTGCTTCATATACTCCGAGCGAGTCTAGCCCTAGGACACATACCAAAGTCCTGGAGAAAGGTGAGGGTTGTGTTCATACCCAAGCCTGGAAAGACGTCATATACTCAGACGAAAAACTTCCGACCAATAAGCCTCTCCTCCTTTTTAGTCAAAACGCTGGAGAGACTGGTTGAACGATATATCAGAGATGGAACCTTAGTGGCTAGCCCACTACATCCAACTCAGCATGCCTATCAGATGGGCAAATCAGTAGATTCTGCTCTTCATTCAGTGGTCAGCTGCATCGAGAGCGGACTACATTATCGAGAGTGCACTCTTGCTGTGTTTCTGGACATAGAGGGTGCATTCAATAATACTGCATTTGGAGCTATGCATAATGCACTAACCAACCATGGGGTTCCTTTTGCAGTCTGTCGATGGGCAGGATCCCTTTTAAGGGACCGCAGCATAGTGGCTCGTCTAGGCAGCTCAACCATTAGGGGAACACCAGGCAGGGGATGCCCACAGGGTGGTGTTCTATCACCTCTTCTGTGGAATCTGGTCCTGGATGGGCTCCTGGTTGAGCTGGCGGGGGCTGGCCTAAAGGTTGTAGCCTATGCAGATGATCTCGTAATACTAATCAGAGGAAAACATCCAAATGTCGTCGCTGATCTTATGCAGGATGCTCTGTGTAGGATTGAGCGATGGTGTTTGAATAACGATCTTACGGTTAATCCTGAAAAAACAGAGATGGTTCTCTTCGACAGGAAGAGGGGGCCCTGTAACATAAGACTACCAAGTCTATTTGGAGTAGGGCTCAATCTAACAGAGCAAGTTCGATATCTGGGTGTGATACTGGACCACAAACTACTGTGGAACAATCACATTGAGAAACAAACAAAAAAGGCCGAGATGATCTTTTGGTCTACTCGGAGAGTAGTGGGAAATGGATGGGGCTTTAAACCACACATTATTCACTGGTTGTATACTGTGGTGGTGAGGCCTATCCTAACCTACGCATCATTGGTGTGGTGGACTTCTTTGAAGAAGTCATATATCCGCAACAAATTGACAAGAACTCAGAGAAAAGCTTGTTTAAGCATCACAGGTGCTCTGAGATCTACTCCAACAACAGCTATGGAGTGCCTGCTGGGGCTACCTCCCCTGCATCTTGTAGTTGAGGAGGGGGCTATGAAGACAGCTTTAAGAATCTGGGAACAGGGACAGTGGCGTGACAGCGGAATGTTCAGGGGACACGCGTGGGCACTCAAGAAGGTGGAGGATGATGATGCATCTCTCCTCCGGAGGAGTGACCGTGCGGGCTCCTTATTCTGCTTTAACGAACCCTATAGGGTGATTGTTCCTGATAGAGACCAATGGGATACAAGGAGTGATCTCCTTAAACCAGAGGGGCCCACATGGTTCACAGATGGCTCTGTAACGACTACAGGGACAGGTGCAGGCATTGTGGGACCTCGAGTGAGCATGTCCATCCCTCTCGGGAAGAACTGCTCGATAATACAGGCAGAACTATACGCTGTTCTTGTCTGCGCGCTGGAAAACATCCGACTAGGATACTCTGGCAAGTACATATATATATGTTGTGACAGTCAAGGAACGTTAAAATCCCTATCTGATGTGAAGATAAACTCCTACTTAGTAGGCGAATGCAGGAAGGCTCTGCGAAGGCTGGGCGCTGGTAACGTTGTAAAACTCATCTGGTGTCCGGCTCACTCGGAGATTTCAGGTAATGTTAAGGCAGATAAGCTGGCGAAGCAGGGGGCTCGGATACCATATATAGGTCCTGAGCCTTCACTTCCAGTATGTCGTACCTATGTTAAAACATTCTTCAAGAATCGTTTGGACAAGAATTTCTCCAGTCTATGGAACACGGGAGTAGGACTCAGGCAGTCAAGGCTTCTCATTAAGAAACCATCGTCAAAGTCTGAAGTAAAGAAACTTCTTTCACTCGAAAGAAGAGAACTGAGCCTGGTGACTGGATTACTAACTGGTCACCAGTTCAACAAACATCTGAATAGGATGGGATTGGCCGATAGCGCTCTGTGTCGCTGGTGCAAGAGCATGGAAGAAACAGCTGAACATATTCTGTTCGACTGTAACAACCTTAAAGAATTGAGGGTCATACACCTAGGCAACCCAACACCTACGATTCCTATGGTGAGAGGGACTTCTCCTTTTAAGCTCGCGGCATTCCTGTCAGCGTGTTTTTTGGAATGAGTCTCACGAGTCTGTCAAGCGGAAGAACAATGGGCCAGAAGGCCTCAGTTCAGCCTGAGACGGCACCGCGGAAGAAGAAGAGAAGAAGAAGAGGGTGTTGAAGAGACAATTTAAAATTATTTTATATATACAGGCTGTTCGAAAACAGTAAGTATAGACCTTAGTTACATTTTTTCAATTGTAACACCCTGTATTTGACCTCAAAAAAGGAATGACAAGCTCAAATTATGATGAGTTTTTTCAGATCACTTTATACCTTAGAAGAACCATTCACGAAAAATTGAAAATATGGAGTTTTTTAAAATAGGAAATAATGAAGAAACCAGTAACGCCCGCGATACAGAAGTATATTTTTGAATAGACATATAAGCTACTCCTATACAGAAAATCAAAAATTAACACTGGAATATACAGAGTGATCATAATTAATTTCCAAACATCAACTACAAATAATGGTCCAAAATTGCTGAGAAAACTATCAGGTTTAGGTGTAGGAAAACATTGTGAAGAAAGTTTCGAAATTATTTTTTACGTTCAACGAGATTTAAAAATACCGGATGTGCCATTTGAAATAACAAAGTTTCTGACAATTATTTGTAGTTGATGTTTGAAAATTAATTATGATCACTCTGTATATTCCAGAGTTAATTTTTTATTTTCTGTAGGTATAGGAGTAGCTAATATGTCTATTCAAAAAAATACTGTCTGAATCGCGGGCGTAACTGGTTTCTTCATTAAGTGCTATTAAAAAAAAATTCCATATATTCAATTTTTCGCCATTTTCACGTAAATGGTTTTTCTTAGGTATAAAGCATTCTGAAGAAACTCATCATAATTTGAGCTTGCCATTCCATTTTTTAGGTCAAATACAGGGTAATATTATTAAAAAATTGTAACTTTGTTCTCTATCTTTGTTTTCGAACACCCTGTCCTGTATATATGAAAATAATTTTAAATTGTGCTTTAGAACACCCTACACACATCACAAAAAAAAATTCTCAAAATATCTTCATTTACTCCCTCAAGACGAGATCCGCGTGTTTGGTGGGCCACCCGGTATTGTTGACATTCATGGCAGGTTTGAAAATAAGATAAATCTCGACACATATACAGCGTGATTCTTTGAGCTGTATATTAATTTCAATAGATTCCACTCATCAAATAAAACACTTTTTGGCGCTCTTGTTCCACGGAACAGAGTGCTTATCAATTTGCCCAAATGTCTGTAATTTTAGATTCTGTCCGGCCGTCCGTCCGGCTGTTAACACGATAACTCTCGAACGGAATAAGCTAGGCAGTTGAAATTTTCAGAGTAGGTTTGGAGGATGAATATCTCGGTTAAGTTCGTTATTGGGCAAAATCGTTTTCGGAGCAACAAAAAAAATGATTTGTTTTTACATTACAAATTTTAAATTTAATTTTTTTTAAGATGCAGTTTCATCATAAGAATACATTGATATCATTCACAACTCTAACAAACTAATACTTTCGGAGTTAATTCTTCAAAATTTCAATAATTATTCAAGCCCATCCAAGTACTACGTACCTAAGTGCCCGACGCTGCTTGGCTACAGTGTTCGGACGGAATCTAGCATATTTAGTGTGGTATGGCCGTAAACAATATTTCTTCCTCTATCTCTGCAATTATATTTATGATGCAGTTCTATCAAAAGAATCCATTGATATAATTTCCTACTGTGAGAAATCAATACTTTCAGAGATAACTGATTTAATTTCGTTTATGATGCAGTTCTATCATAAAATTCCATTCATATCATTCCCAACTCTGAGAAACCAATACTTTCGGAGATATCATTTATCAAGGTTTGAACAAGACCGCCAAAGCTCCTGTCCAAAGGGCTTTCCCACATTTTTGCGCGTATGTTCTGCGTAACATCGCATTTTAATTTTGCACAAATGTCTGTAATTCTCGAATTTTTTGCCGAAAATGGTCTCAAACCATTGGGTTCAACTCCCTGATGAAGAATTCGAGGTCGAATTTGATTCTGTCCGTCCGGCCGTTGCCACGATAACTTGAGAACGGAAACAGATGGCGACTTGAAATTTTCAGGGTAGGTGGCGCGTCCCAATACGGCATAATCGGCCCAATGGTTTCTCAGTAATAATTTTTTTCAACCAATACAAATTTGACACAATTGAAACTTAGTGAACAGTTGTAAAATACGAACAAGGACGTTTGTGAAATTTTATGAGAATCGTATCACTAGAAAATTTAAAAAAAATTATGTAAAAATAATATTTATGTCACGATAACCTGAGAACGGAAAAAAAATTTTCAGGTTAGGTTGTGCATCTGAATGCGACATTGAAATTATTCATTGGTATAATCGGCCAAGCGGTTTTGGAGTTATACTCATCTGAAACTTGGTTATTATTTCCTCAATAACTCAAAAAATACTAAACCGATCCAATTCAAACATGGTTATTAGTTGTAGAATGCCAACGCGAAAATTTTTGGAAAATTATCAAGAAAATCATTGAAAATAATTCTATGTATCAGAAACTATTCGTCCGACATCGCTGAAATTTTGCGAGAGCCGTCAGAACCTAACTTCCCTACCAAATTCCAAGTTTGAATAAGATTTATAGTGTTGGACGGTGGAGATCCGATCAGCCTTGTGTGTGTTGAGTAGCTGGGTGGGTGACCGTTGCCTCGATAACTCTCGAACGAAAGGAGAAAGGGACTTGCAGTTTTCTGGGTAGGTTGTGCATCTGCATAGGCGAGTTAAGTTTGCTGTTGGCCATAATCGGCCCAACGGTTTCGGAGTTGTACCCATCTGGAATATTATTTCCTCAAAATAACTCAAAAAGTATGGACTCGATCTAATTGAAGCTTGCTAACTAGTTCTAGAATATCGACTTGAAGACGTGTGTGAAATTTTGTGGGGACCGTACCACTAGAAAAATTAGGAAATTTTTTTATGTATTTCACGATACCTTGAGAACGGAAAGAAATAGCGACTTGCATTTTTCAGGGTAGATTGCTCATCTGAATGCGACATTTATGTTCGTTAATTAGCATAAGCGGCAAAATAGTTTTGGAGTTATATCAATCTGAAATTGGGTTATTATTTCTTCAATAACCCAAAAAAATACGGAGTCGATTCAATTCAAACATGGTTATTAGTTCTAGAATGCCAACAACAAAATTCTTACAAAATTTCGTGAAGATTCTATTTCTAGAAAGTTTTAAAAAAATCATTGAAAAAACAATTTATGTATCAGAAAGCATTTCTCCAACATTGCTGAGATTTTGCGAGACCCTCAAAACCATGAATGTCATGATGACATATTGAATTATAACAATGATTTTCGGGCCGATTTTTGGCGCTCTTGTTCCTCGGAACAGAGTGCTTATCAATTTGCCCAAATGTCTGTAATTTTCGAAATTTTGCTGAAAATGGTATCAAACGATTTGTTTCGACTCACTGATCAAGAATCCGTGGTTGATATCGATTCTGTCCGGCCGGCCGTCCTTCCGTTTACACGATAACTCTCGAACGAAAGGAGTTAGAGGATTGAAAATTGCAGGGTTTGGTGCGTAAATATCTCGGTCAAGTTCGTTAACGGGTGAAATCCATCAAGCGGTTTCGGAGTTATGGCCGTTTTTAGTAAAAATATTTTTTATGAATATTTCCGAAACCGATCACTCGATCTATCTGAAATGTAGCATCAAATTGTAGAATCATGATCTTCAGACGCATGTGAAGTTTTGTATTGATCGGGTTACCGTAAAGTGTCAAAAAAAAATTTTGAAAATTTTTAAATTTTGTTTCTGCAATAACTCTCGAACGGAATGAGCTACGCAGTTGAAATTCATAGAGTAGGTTAGGGAGATAAATATCTCGGTGAAGTTTGCTATTGGGCAAAATAGGCCAGATGGTTTTGGGGTAACGAAAAAAAAATTTTTTTTTAACTTACTAATTTCAAAATAATTTTTTTTAAGATACAGTTTCACCATTAAAATCCATTGATATCATTTTCAACTCCAACAAGCTAATACTTTCGGAGATATGATTTTTCGAAATTTCAATAATGAATCGTACTTCTATGTTTTAATTGAATGCTATAATTATTCTATCTATGATTTATTATATGATCTGTGTTCATACTTGTACATGTCATCCTTTTCAATAAGAGACAGTCAAATTAATTTCAGCCACTTTAATTTAATTTCTTCCATGGTGCAGATCTCATTCTCAGATTGCTCATTTAATCTTGATAAATAAACTATTATTTGAATTGAATTTCCTTTATGATGCAGTTCTATCATAAGAATACATTGATATAATTCTCAACTCTGAGAAACCAATACTTTCAGAGATATAATTTGTCTGTATGAACAAGAGCGCCAGAAAGCTCCTGTCCACAGGGCTTGAACCAATTTTTTCATAACACAATAGAGAGTGAATCATGTATCTATGGGAAATTATAGCCCTACATGAGGTTTCTGTAGCGGTCTTGGCAAATTTGAATCATCGTTTGGATTCAGACCCTTTTGGCCTTATGAGCCACGACATTTTCCTTTTTGAAATCAAATATTGAAGGGATTTCTAAGAACAAGAGTGAATATCTTTGAAAACTAGCGCAGGCGATTCTTCTTCAAGAGATCCATGCAGAGACAGGCTACAGAGGAGTATATTTGTGAGAGGGGTTTGAAAGGTTATGTATTATTTTTAATTTGTTCATTTTTCTCCTCTCGTCTTTTCGGAGTTATATCCACCTGGAATATTATTTCCTCGATAACTCAAAAAAATAGATTCGATCGAATTGAAGCTTGGTAGCTAGTTGTAGAATATCGACATAAAGACGTGTGTAAAATTTTGTGCGAACCGTACTCCTAGAAACCGTAACCCTAGAAAATTATAAAAAAAGTACAAACAAATTGATTCAAGCACTGACGTGGAGTCAGGAACTTTGCGCGTATATTCTATAGTCCAATACAGGAGAATGAACATACAAAATACGCGCAAAAGCTCCTGACTTCACGTCAGTGGTTGAACCAATTTGTGTGCTTTCTTCTTGTATATACTGAACGACTCTTTTGGCAGTTATCCATTCCGCACAATATACAACATATGATTCTCACCAATCAGATGGACAGCGCCAGATCCAGCTATATCCACAACCCCCATCTGTTTCAAGAAACCATGTTCACCCCACATCCAGCCAGCTGGTATGCAGTAGATTGCTGTATTCAAGAAACTGAAGATGCAGTAGGCTTTGAAATTGCACCTGAAGGAGTGAAAATTGTTCTAAACACCTCTGATAGGTTATCTATTATTGTTAATTCATCATTTACATAGAATAAGGTGAAGTGTAGCTAACTGCTACTAAATACTAAATAGAAGACACACGGTGAAATATTCGTCGATTTTAACCATCAACAAATATTCCCTCGTGATCTGAGCTAGCCACCTCATCGCTAAGTGTTCCTCCAAACCAAAGAGGAGTGTCATTCAGATACGTACTTAAGCCTTATTATTGCGAACCTCTGGAATGAAAATCTTATCAACGCCACCTACGGAAATCCTTACGGACTCAAATCCTCTGTGATGCGGAAACCTTGAGCGATGGTCATTCTTGGAGTTCGTAAAAATTTTCCTAGGTGGCACTGGTAAGATTTTGTTTTCATTAGTTTGCAATAATAGGGCTTAAGTTACCTAGAGCTCCTTCGTTTGTCATTCAGTGGTTAAGTTACGCTGATGATTGGTAACAACCATGAAACCGGAAAAGCCAAATGGAATAAATTAATTATCTTGGTTACTGTACATATTTGTGAGAAATCCTGAAGCACGTCGAATTACCTTTTAAATTATCACTCTTCTTCATAAAAATGCGAACCCTACCTTCCACCCAGTCCGAAAGACAGGTACAACCCCCAATTTTTCAAATAGGAAGTATTGGCTTATGATACATCGTTTGAAAGGTCTCGTCATTCTCAATTCAGAAATGTTATCACTTTCATTTTTATTGCAAAAGTAAATTATAAAAAAATAAAATCAATTGATTAGCGAAATTTGGTAAAATATCAAAAACTAAAATGTATCAAAAAAATTATGAATGTTAATGAAGTAGATGTTCAAAGTATTCACCGCGAACGCCTTGGGAACATCCAAACCTCAAATAAAAGTTTCTTTCAACATTATTCAACATCTCAGGAGTGATCGACCTAATCGCAATATCTTTAAGGTCATTCAAATCGAGGGGTTTAGTTCTGTAGACAATGCTCAATGCAGGGGGTGGCGCTGGCCATTCACTCGTTCCTCGCCTTCCTATTCACCGATTTGGAAATATTGTGTCGAGGTCAGTGATGCCAGGTCTGGGGATTTTTCCCCAGATCTGGGGAAATGGGACGTTACCTGGGGACTGGGGAAAAACTTTTCCAAAACAAGCGATATCTGAGGAAAATCAGAAGTCTGGCTAAAATTGTGATTATTGCGGTCAGTATTGCTTCTTTATGTGATTTTATGAATAATATTGAAGTAAACATACAAATATGTTTACGCACATATACATTGCAAAAAACCAACCTAAACCCTAACTAATAACCATACCGAAATTATAAAACATTGCTATGATGTCGTTGAAATTCCTTAGGAAAACTCTGAATAAGTAGGAAGGCATAAATGATTTAGACAGAGAAGGCTTATTTTGGGTCATACCCCCTAGATAATATAATATGTCACTGATCTTTTTGTCATTCATTAGAAACAAGCTAAGTACTACTTCGAAACGTCGATATTCCCAAAAGCGTTTTTTTGGACGCTTGAGTGAAAAAAAATCTGGGGAATTTTATTCAAAATCTGGCAACTTTCAAGAATCATTCTGGGGAAAATACATTTTTGGACCTGGCAACACTGGTCGAGGTACTGTCGGACATCGCGTTGGTTATGTGGTGGTGCTAAATCCAGTTGGATCATATCATATTCCTTGGAACTTGAGGATTTCCTTGGTTAGGATATAACATTTCCACATCATTTTAAAGTAGTGCTAAATATTTATAGCCATTCAAATTGCCCTCAATGAAAAGGGGGCCTATGATATGGTTTCCAACGTTTCCTGCCCAAACATTAACCTTTTGTGCGAATTGCGTGTGTTCCTCTCTCATCCAGCGAGGATTTTCGGTAAACCAGTAGCGGCAATTTTGACGATTAGCATGGCCGTTGGGAGAAAAAGTGCACTCATCAGAAAACAAAACGTCTACTAATTAGATAATATTTTTATCCAACATGTCCATCATTTGTTCACAAAAATAAGTTCTCCTATCAAAATCGTATTCCAAGAGCTCCTGGGTATGAATCATTTTATAGGGATGCATTTTACTTTGTTTTAATATGTATAGAATCGATGTATGGCTGACATTGTATGTTGTGGAGGCATATCTACTCGATTTATGTAGATAAGTCAAACATCACATCTAATTTCACATCCTCACACAGTGTATTAGCATAACATCAGCGGATACTGTTTACGATGGATACAGATACGTGAGGATACAGAGCCGTACTCGAAAATTCTTGGAATCCCATGCGATTTTGGGGACGGATAGCAGCCCTATCATGCATATTTTATGCGAATTGACTTCTGTTAAAGATACTCACCTTTGAAAACACCCTGTATATATTGAGCCCAACTTCAGCAGGAATATACGTTTCCAAGATAACCGAAATCCGAATTTCAGGTTTATGTTCAAGGCCACCGACTGCAAGCTGAGGTTGGTCTGGAATTGCAAGTATCACTCATGTTAAGGGGAACAACAAGACTGATACCTTCGCAAAAACAGATGCCAGCACACCGCGGGAGCCTCGTGTGGGCTATCAAAAGAAAGGTCCCTACTGGACTTCAGAATAATTTTATAAAATATTTAAAAAAATGGATGCGACTTGACTTATCGTTATTGATCAAAAGAACTAAGGTTGCTACTCACGGGTCGCTTTGGGGTAAGGCTACTACCAACATATGATTCGGAAAAAAATCTGCTACTTTTAGTTAATATGAATCGGTAGCAAAAACTACTAAACATATGCTTTGTTAAAGTGCAGAGCACAGGCAGTCGCTGAATTTGCAGTGTTTGTGGTTGCAATTATGTCATCCTCAGACATCGAACGAAAATCTCCCAAGAAAATTATGAACTTGAAAATTTTTCGGGGAAACTTATTGAAACAATTACGCAGTGTTGAAGACACTTAAAGACTTCGTATCCAAACGACCACCGCAGTAATATGATCGAATATGATCGAAATAACATCTATAGTATATATCTAGTTGGTGAAAATAATTACCTCTCAGCCATTGCCCCGCTTACAATGGTGGTTGCCGTCGTAGCAAATGACAGCTGGAATATGAAGGCAGCATATATGGCACCTTTCAGTCTGTCGTTCATTGGAGGATCTATGAAGTAATCCCCGAAAGCTATGAATCCGTTGTTCATCGAGCTCCTGCCGAAAGACATAGAAAATCCAAAGAACCAATACGTCAATCCTGAAATATTTACATCAATATTCCGTTTAAAAGAGGAAAAAATTCTAATACACAGACTCACCACCTAAAACGATATCAACTACATTCTTCATCATTATATTCACTTCGTTTTTGATAGAAACACATCCTGATTCAAGCATTCCAAATCCTAGAATGAAGTTTGATTCAGCACACGAGCTAAAAACATTTTAAATACCTGATTTCGGCAAGGATCAAATTTTTAGATGTACATAATCTCTTATGGAGACAGGTATATGGGCGGCCTTGTTGGTAGTGCGTTTAGCTGCCAGCGAAAACTGTGCGTGAAAAGTTTTTGCGTTATCTTCCGATAACTGCAGTTGCCAAAAATGTAGAAAGTGGAAGTGTAGAAGGTTTTTTTGCAGATAATACGATAATCTTAAATTTTGCTCCTGAAATTTTTGTTTTAATCTCCATAATATAAAAGAAGCCCATGGTCAACAAAGACGTTACATATATGAACCGATTTGAATGGAATCTTCTATACCTCATAATATCCACATAAAGATATCCTTTCAATGTTCATTATTGCTATAACTATAACAAAAGCACTGAGGTGATGTCAGTATAACCGCACATATACAGCAATATATTTCTCAGAATAAATCGCAACTTGCGCAAGTACAGCATGGAAAATAAAAAAAAAAAAATTGGGCCTTACTGTACCTCAAGGGAAGCAACCCTCTCCACCGTATTCACAAAGCATTCAATCTCCTTTAAGTCCTAACTGAGGTCCTCAGTTAAGGATAAATAAGAATCGCAACCTCAGTTAACGTATGTAACGGTGCTGAAACAAGCCTGTTTCACGTTTATTTTCACTTAAACTAAGGTTGCGATTCTTATTTATCCTTAACTGAGGACATCAGTTAGAACGGAGATTGAATGCTTTGTGAATACGGTGCGGTTAGTCATACATTCAGAATTCGTACCGACTAACGTGTGAGATTAGCTCGTTGTCAATGCTCTTTTTGTACTTTTTCAAGCGCATGTTCTGGGGAACATCGCGCTATAATTTTGTTCAAATGTCTGTAATGTTCGAATTTTTTGCCGAAAATGGTCTGAAACGATTAGGTTCGACTCACTGATGAAGAATTCGAGGTAAAATTTGATTATGTCCGGTCGGCCGTTGCCACGATAACTTTAGACCGGATGAACAATTCTACTTGAAATTTTCAGGGTAGGTCGTGTCCAAATACGACGGACAAGTTCGTTAATGGGCATAATCTGCCCAACTGTTTCCGAGTAATAATTTTGTCATCAACCAATAGAGATCCGATCGAATTGAAACTTGGTGAAACTTTAGAATACTGACACAAAAACGTTTGTAAAATTTTGTATCACTAGAAGATTTTAAAATAATTACTGAAAAATATTATTTCTGTCACGATAAGCTAACAACGGAAAGAGTTAGCGACTTGCAATTTTTAGGGTTGGTTGTGCATCTGAATGCGACATTTGAATTTGTTAATAGGCATAATCGACAAAGGGTTTTGGAGTTATACTCATCTGATATTTGGTTGTTATTTACTCGAAAAATACGAATCCGATCCAATTCAAACGTGGTAATTAGTTATAGAATGCCAACGCAAAAATTCTTGCAAAATTTTGTTAGGATCGAATCACTAGAAAATTCAAAAAAAAATCATTGAAGTACCTTCAAAACCTAACTCTACTGCCTAATTCCAAGTTTGAAAACGATCGGATCTATATTGTTGGAGATCCAAGCAGCCTTGGGTGAGTTCAGTAGCTGGATGGGTGATCGTTGCCTGGATAACTTTCGAAAGAAAAGAGATAGGGTGGTTGCGCATCTGAATGGAAGAGTTCAGTTCGTTGTTGGGTATAATCGGTCCAACGGTTTCGGAGTTATTCCCGTCTGGAATATTATTTTCTCGATGACTCAAAAAATACACACCCAATCGATTTGAAACTTGGTAACTAGTTGTAGAATATCGACATAAAGACGTGTGTGCAGACCGTAATACTAGAAAATTTTAAAAAAATTACGGAAAAATATTATTAATCTCACGATATCTTGAGACTGAAAAGAGATAGCGACTTGTAGGGTAGGTTGCGCATCCGAATGCGACATTTTGGAGTTCCTTAATTGGCATATTCGGCCAAATGGTTTTGGAGTTATATTCATCTGAATGTTTGTTGTTATTTCCTCTATAACACAAAATATAGAAATCTGATCCAATTAAAACTAGGTGATTACTTGTACAATGTCAACCCACTGATTTCCGAAGAATTTCGGGAATATCGTATCCTAGCGTTACTTGAGGCGTAAGTTCTTTCGCATTTCAATTCTCATAGAATACATAATATGTCAGGATTAGAAATTCTGTGATCATTGGCGATTCTCCCGTTACCAACTGTCTATCATTAGAATGGTATGAAATGTATTAATATATAAAAGCTGACAAAATAGTATATATCGATGCTAAATTCGATGATGAGTGTCCAATAAAGGTGGGGAGACAATAGAACATGCGCATAAAAGCTCCTGACTTCACGTCAGTGCTTGAATCAATTTGTCCACATAGCTTCCCTTGAAGGAAGAAATAGTTTTGATTGAAATAGTTTTAAGAACCTGAATGCTTGAAGAAATTTTTGATCGTTTAGCTCGCAATAGATTTACCGCCGTACTCACTAAGCATTCAATCTCCGTCAAGTCCTAACTGAGGTCCTCAGTTAAGGATAAATTTGAATCGTAACCTCAGATAACGTATTTAACGGTAGTGAAAACGGCTTGTTTCACGTTAATTTTAACGTTAACTGGTTGCGATAGAAATGTATCCTTAACTGGGGACCTCATCAGATAGGACTTAATGGAGATTGAATGCGGCGGTATATGTTTGACTTCGTTAGTTGAGTCGAAAGAGATAAGAAGTCAAGATCTGATTCAATTCTAGGGGATTGAAAGGATGTTGGGGGTGAAGCTATCATATATCTGCATGTATAGATGGCTTAAGTGTATTCGTAATACTACAGTGACTCTATACAAGACAGTGGCGACAATAGCCGAATTTAGCTTAGTCATGGCGACTGAAGCAAAATGACGCTAACAGCTAATCAAAAATTGGAACACTATTGACGCTACTTTCTTGTATAGAGCCACTGTATGAAAGTGTACAGTGACTCTATACAAGACAGTGGCGACAATAGTGTTCCTATTTTTGATTAGCTGTTGCTTCACATGGTTTCAGCTGCCATGCTAGGCTAAATTCGAAAATAGGAATACTACTGTCGCCACTGTCTTCTATAGAGTCACTGTATGTAATACACTAGTGTCGTCTATGTGGGGTGGATATACTCCATAGTTTCGTTGGATTTCATTGATCATCTGTCTGTGCTAACGGCAGTATTTTTCTATGAATATCTGATAATCATAAATAATCATTGATAGTATCCAAATAAACGATCATTCGTTGCTATGAATTTTATTTACAATGAAACTTTGAGTAGGGAAGAGAAGGGATACCGCATTTCGTACTACGCAACGCTATCGATCTGATTCCAAAACTTTGACAGACTTTGACAGTTTGGTGGACACCAAACGCTGTGGTCGACGTGTGTTTCTTATGTTTATCTGAGCATTCACGGACTGTTTTGTTATAAAAATGTGTTACACATAATGGTAGGAAGTGAAGCTTACGGCTGCAAAAGCCACAGCAGGAAAAGGAACCAGGTTCTGTGGTCATGTGGTGGACATTTGGTTTCAATGCAGGGAATATGTTAGTCGTCCTCTCTCTTCTATCGTCTAAGCAATATTATTCATATACATCAATAGACGGCGATACTTTGACAGATTCAGAAAACATAGAAACAATAGGCTTAAATCAAGAATGATGTTCTTTGAATGGCCGATGGATTTGCGTAAGGCTTGTTTGACGTGCGTACGGTTCCATTCGGTTCGGTTCATTTTCGGTTCAACCGAAAACGAATGAAGCTCTTTCACACATAAACGGTTGATTTTTTTCATCGGTTTTATGTTTTCTTCCGAAACACAGGCTCACAATTCAATTTTTCATTTTTTTCGCGACATCAGATGCACACTTGTTGCCAGTGACCGAAACGACACATAAAACGAACCGAACCGAATGGAGCCGTATGCATGTGAAACAAGCCTTATTGTTCGAATGCAAAGATTAAATAGTAGAAATATAGGAAACTGGCTTGTATTCTTAGTGCTAAAAACCGACAAACTTTTCGGCCGAAGTTATTACTAGTGAGGCAAGAAATGGCGCCGAAATGATATAGAATGTAGAGAAATCTACAACTTTAGGCGCGAATTTCTAATCTAGCCACAGCGTTTCTGATGCAGGCTCTAATTATAAAATATGATGTCATCAAAAATTAGATAGAATCTGAATTCTATCTAATTTTGGATAATATCCACTGGACAGAAAAAATAATTGAAAAAAAGTATGTTATGATTCATGGATATAGCGTTCTTTGTGTTCGAGGAATATGATAGTGAAACTTTTTCAGCCAGGGTTATGGCAGTTTGTATAAGAGACAAACTATTTTTTTATCTTCCATATTTGTATACATTACGAAGTTTTTGATTGATGAAGTTTATAACCATACAATACATTTTGTTGTAAAAAGAACACAACAAAATCTATAAAAATGATTCTGAACACTGTGAGACAGTTTATCATCATTTCGTTTATGTGTTGTGTTGTCGATGATGAGAAGATAAACGACTAAAGACAGCTGAGTAGGTTAAGTTATTGGCTATTTTTCATAAATATAGGTTTTCTATTTATAAAAATTGCCTGAATTCAACTATTCTAACCAGATGACTGTACTACTTGCACTAGCTCGCGTCAAGTTAGTCGCTTCGTTTCCTATCTTTCTTCTCGTTAATCTATGGTTCGAATGCATATATCCAATAATTTACAAAATATGCCAATTGGAAAGTATAATTTCTTGATATATCGAATCTCGAATAACCATAAATTTCAGTCGTGTATGTTACATAATGTTCATGAACGAGCCCGCTGAAGGTTCTGACGTCGCATGAGTGCTATTAAAATTTTGATAATTTTATTCACTCACCTGTTTGCATAGTAAATATCATAAAGGCACTCGTTATTATCCAATTTGTGTCTTCTAAACTTATGTCGTAGAGCCATGGTATATTTGTATCGTTACTGGTCGAAACCAGTACACTCTTGTTTGCATCCATGTTTACTGAGATACCTACTGCTACAGTTTTCAGATTCAAATATATCAAAGACAAATCCTAGATGGGAATGTCGTGACAAAATGTTTTCGTAAACAAGTAAATTTTTAAATGGCGACCTTAGTCAAATATTCATTGTATACAGACTTGCAAGTAGACCATTGTGAAATAAAAGTATCCAATTTGGAGCTGAATTAGCTCTCTAATTGGAAAGTAATTTTTTGTATGAATAGGGAGATTGTCTCAACTATTTTGTAATTTTGTAATAGTTTTTATTCGTGTCCTATTCATGATAATGATGAAAATAAATTATACTTCATTGTCAACAATCAAATAAACTTGATTTTAACGTTTATTATTATACAGCAGTAGCGGCTCTTTGGTGTGAGCGTCAAAGGTATGGATTGAAAGATTTATTTTGTCCCCTTTCAGGAATAGCGAAAAATGGTACAAACCCAGGTAACACAGACCTCGCATGGAGGTCTCTGAGAGGTTACAATGTGGATGAAATGTGAGCTCCCATTGTGAGATCCTCAATATATTACAATTGTAACAAGGAACGGAAATGCATATTGTGCTTTTGGCACGAGGTTAGCTCAGTGGGAGAGTAATTGACTTGGGTGCGAAAGCCCCAAGTTCAATTCCGAGGCTAGAAAAGATATGTTCTAATCACGGTTATCGCCACCATTCACTGTTGGGTCAAAAATTAACAGTGCTGTTCCTAAGGTGGCGTAAGGACACAGTAACGAAGCCTTCACAGAAAACAACTTGTTCTCCTAACTCGCTCAAGCTAGTCAAGAGCTTATGAGGTGTCTCATTGGGGAAGACCTAGGAGGATCAGTATAAAAATAAACAAAAAAATGTATTGCGGAGATCCTCAAGATATCATGCAGATAACCAGAATAAGACATTACTATTGCGAGCTCCTAAAGATATCATGCAGATAACTAGAACAAAACTTTCTTATTGCGAGCTCCTCAAGATATCACACAGATCGTAAGTGCAACGTGAATAAGAAATTCCTATTGCGGAGTTCCTCAAGATATTGCATATGTAACCAGAATAAGACATTTCCATTACGAGCTTCTAAAGATATCACGCAGATAACTAGAATAAGAAATTCCTATTGCGAGCTCCTCAAGATATCACAAGTGTAACGAGAATAACGCATTCCTATTGCGAGTTTCTCAAGTCGTCGCAAATTCAACAAGAATATTAAATCAGGTGGTGTGTTGCAGGGATCAACTCCATCCCTACTGACTTCTCGTTTCCACCGGTAGATGGCGCAATCGTCTACTCTGTACCCGGAAGAACAACCCCATCGTTAATAACGCGAGAGGAATATCGATCTACGCATCGAAGTGAAGTATTCGGTCACTCGGTGCCACACATGTACTGCACATTTGGAGGATATATAGATTATAGATCCATATCGCAGCCATCTTCTCTCAGTACTGCCCTGGTTGAGCAGCCTGAGAACTTCCCCATGTGATATCTCTGAGATTTTACTGGGCTCCACCCCTGTGGTGGTCATTTGGAGGTGTTAGAGAGGTCTGGACGATCTCCCTGCGATATCGCAGCGATCCTCTCAAAATATTCCCCAGGTTGAGCAGTTTGAGAACATCCTCGTGTGATATCTCTGAGATGTTACAGGGCACATGACCTGTGGAGGACATTTTCAGGTGATAGAGGTGCCTGGACGACCTCCCAGGGATATCACAGCGATCCTCTCGAAATATTCCCCAAGGTGAGCCATTTGAGAACTTCCCTATGTGATATATCTGAGATGTTACTGGGTTCATCCCCTGTTGTAGACATTTGGAGGTGATAGGGAGCTCTTAGTGACCTCCAAGCGATATCGCAAAAGGCGTCACAATATACCAAAAAGAGCTCACCGAGATATCCTTGGGAGGTCCCTGTATTACCAGGAAATGGTACATAAATTTCGATCTACCTACCTCTATCAAAGTTGCTTAAGTATATGGTGGCAATTTCCAACTAGAGGCATATAATTAGACCTAACAATTGTGGACAGAGGCACAGTAGCTAAAAACATCTCTACCTACTAGTCAACTCTCATAAACGGGTTTCTTCACAAAAATCAAATATATTAAATTTTTTATCGCAAAAAGTTATCAGAGATAGAACGTCGTTATTATAGTGCTTCCATTCTTACTTGAACTTCTCCATAAAAAACTGGGCCAGATGTTCCTTTGATCTCATACCGCAAACCAGAATTCACGCATTGTTTGCAGTTTTTGGCGCTCTAGTTCCTCGGAACTGAGTGCTTATCAATTTGCCCAAATGTCTGTAATTTTCGAATTTTTCGATGAAAATGGTCTTAAACGATTTGGTTCGACCCATTGATCAAGAATCCGTGGTCGAAATTCATTCTGTCCGGCCGTCCGGCCGGTCCGGCCGGCCGGCCGTAGGCACGATAACTCTCGAACGGAATGAGCTAGACAGTTGAAATTTACAGAGTAGGTTTGGGAGATAAATATCTCGGCTAAGTTCGTTATTGGGCAAAATCGGATAGATGGTTTTGGAGTAACAAAAAAAAATTTTTTTTTACAAGGCAAATTCCAAATTAATTTTCTTTCAATAAGCTGTTTTACCATAAGAATCCAATGATATCATTTTTAACTCTAACAAGCTAATACTTTCGAGATATGATTTTTCAAAATTTCAATAATAAATCGTATTTCAACGTTGTCACAGAATGATATTATTCTATGTATGAACATGACATTATCTAATCAATCGAAGAATTGTGAGCGAAGTGAGAAAATCTCAGGTGTTTGCTCCGAAATTAGGTTTTCTCAGAAAATTGTTACATTTCGGAACGGAACATGAAGTAAGAGATCTGAGAGTAGTGTGACTGCTTTTCATCCATAGACATAGATATAACTCTCGAACGGAATGAGGTAGGTAGTTGAAATTCGTTATTGGGCAAAATTGGCCAGATTTAATTTGATTTCTTCCATGGTGCTTTCTCATTCTCATGATTGCTCATTTAATCTTGATAAATATACTATTATTTGAATTGAATTTCCTTTAGGATGCAGTTCTATCATATGAATACATTGATATAATTCCCAACTCTGAGAAACCAATACTTTCGGAGATATAATTTGTCTGTTTGAACTAGAGCGCCAGAAAGCTCCTGTCCACAGGGCTTGAACCCATTTTTTAGATGTCCAAATGGCTTCAAAAACACTATATACTATCATGTTGCCAAAGAACTAGTTGAAGAAATGATTCATTCTGGAACACTTCCAAAAATCACTTAGTGTAGGTATAGTATAGTACTATAGAGAACTTCTTCAAAGTCACATGGTGGAGATGTAAAAAAAAATTAATGGAACATATATTCCTTTCATCTGATCTGGCAAAACGGCCGGCATACTCCCATTATTTGCGGTCCTAGATCGAAGGGACATCTGGCCCATTCAATTTTATAGATTCCCAATCTGTCTGGAACTCGTCTAATAATGAAGATATATTATTTCACGAACCGCCACTGATATATTGATATCTAGATATTTGATAATTGATCAATATTTTCGCAAACCATCATTCCCATAATTTTCATTGAAACTTTATACGACACTATGATTTTATCTTCTTCGTTCGAATATATTGCACTCTGTGATGAATATATTTTCAAGTTTGTTTAATTGAACATACAATTTTCGAGTTAATTTTCCATGTTATCATCTTCATCAGCTAGGTGATGATAATGAATATTTTTATGTATCTGCTTGTATTTTTACTTTTATTCATGTTATCACTCAAAATTTCCTTATTCCAATTTTATACGATGAAAAAGTAGAAGACCAGAACACTGTGAATCGATTTGGCATGCATGGTCTGTTGCACGCTAGAGGGTATCCTCCGTATAACTACTTATATCGCATAATGAAAGTTACTGAAATCTTCACAAAATAGATAGATAGATACCTATAAATAAAATTATCGATCAAATCGTCCGACACTACATGATTCATCTGATCACGTACATAGTAGTGTGCACAACATCATTATTCAGTGTTCAAGAGTTGCTCTACATCTGCAGCAGGTGAGTGCTTATCCTGATCCTAATATCCTTCGACAGCGCAGCTCATAATCAGGAATCACACAACTGATTCTGTTTCGAATCATTCATCCATTTTCATTCAGAAAAGCTTTAAAATTAATTCAACAATTCGGTTTTTGAATTCATGGACATTTCGCATCCACCATTTAATTCAATATGAAAATGGTGGATGTAAAAATTATTATGGACTTCACATTTCACAATGATATTAGAATATATTCTAATTTCTAATATCTCTATGGTTATCATAGACAGCAGATACAATATATTTTCCTCTACACAATTCCACATCTGATAATTCTATATTATTCTTTAATTCATTGTAAATTTCTTATTGCAAATCTTGTAAATATCATATACCTAAGTATCATATACCTAATATCTAATAAGTATATGATAAATATCTGGAACGAACCATCTGTCAAATCTCAGGATTCGATTTCTGACAAAAGACAAAACAAAACAAAGACGAAGACGCCGATGCGATAACAGATAAACAACAACAAATCAAATGTGCTGACTTTTCCGATATTCCTCTGCCATTTGATAAGGGGGTTTCACAAGAGATGACTCAAAGGAAACTAATTTATCAACGGAAAAGTTATAAATAAACGCAAATCTACTGAGAAAACTTCAGAAATCAGAATATTCTTTAGCTCTACACTTTAATGATGGTGTGAGAAATTATTCAAATGATTGAAGATTATGAAGACGATCGTTGGAAAAGTAGTAGTGCTTGGCAGCCAAGGTACGTAAATATGATCTTTTTCGGTAAATTTTGAAGTATTTAGAAATTTTAGGAGTTGGCAAAACAAGCACTTGCATGAGATATGTGGAAAAACATTTCAACCACCAAACATTACCAACCATAGGAGCCGCATTTTATAGTACAAAAATCAACATGTTGGAGAAAATTGTTAACTTACAAGTAAGGCTTGAATCAGAGTTTCAATTTCCAACATTTTATTTTTTTGAAATCTCCCACATATCCTACTGAGTACTATTTCAAACGTTTCAATTCTATCAAAGATAGTTTGAGAAATTTACATTAAATCAGCTGAAAACGAAATGAAAAAAAGGTAAATAATGAATGTTTTGCTTCACAAAATATGAATCAATAGGTAACATGTTGAGACCAGTCCGCAAGCAAGCCCAGGTCCATTCTTTTTATTATTGAATAATAGTCAAATTACGACTATTTGTTCTCAATCTATTTTTGTCTAAACAATTCCTTGTGAAATGGTAATGAGTAATCTAGATGAAGTTCTTCACGTGTTTGTATGAAATGCATGAATAAAATTTTCAACAATAAATTCAGGAGTTCTACCTTCCTGCGAAAGAAGCAAACCTGAAGTTTCTTCTAGTAAATGAATGTTCGATTCCCTTGATTTTGTATCTTGTCATCCAAATGTTTGGTTCTCTTATCACTCCTTATATAGAAATGTTCTTTAGATATGGGATACCGCAGGTCAGGAGCGATTCAAAGCCATGGCCCCTATGTTCTACAGAAATTCACAGGCGGCAATTGTGATGTTTGATATAACTTCGGAAGCTACCTTCGAAAGTATGAAAGGTTGGGTGCTTGAACTGAAGAAGAATGTGGAGGAATCTATAGTTTTAGTTGTTTTAGGAAACAAGATAGATCTTGTTGAACAAAGAACTGTAAGTAGATTATTTTAGCATATCATTCGCTTGCAAGTGATATCCTCACTTCATTTAGTTTTCAGGCACTAACAATGGGGATTTACTTTTTTGTTTGAAAATTAAGAATCACTCAATCAATAAATTCGAGTTTTCAGCTTCATCATCTTGTTGTTTGGCATGTTATTGAAATTTGATAGTCAAGTTACTCTGTAGGTGAAAACACCTGGCGGAACTCATATTTCGATAATCTGGATACATTATAGTTCATTTTGGTCCCGGAATCGGAGCTATCCTTCATATACGCGAGCTTTCAATACTCTATCGTAGAGCGTGGAATTTTTAATTCCAAGTCGAGCAGCGGCCTGTAGTGAGGACATATTTTCAGACTAAACATCCTTAACCGCAGTTCTTATTATCCCTTCGGACACGTCTGGTACCTACTTTTTCCTTACATAACTTCTGATTATACTTGGGGCAGTTCCAGACGGTCCAAATGTCCCGACCAAAGTGTCCGAATGTACCCCTTCAGTGAAGATCACTTTTTCAACAACTTAACCGTTATTTCCGAATGTTCCTGCCGGTTAAAATATAGGATATGTAGTGCATAAATGTTTTCTTTGTCACATGCATCTCTTAAAAAGTGAAATATGATATCCCCAAATAGTTGAGCTTCGTAGGAATAATGTGTGAAATAATTACCTATGGTGGTACTTGAAAACAAGAACAATTTTTTTGACGAAATAGGCCGTTTGGAAGAGCGTTGTTTAGTACACTGCGTTCAAGCGACCACTGCTGCCAAATTGTGTAATCACAGATATCTAGAGCAACCGGGAGGCGCTAAACATGAAATGTTCAGAGGTGCCCCATGTCCAAACCTGCCTCCCTCTACCCTACATATTTCGAGTGAGACTTACAAGTTTGAAATTCACATAAAAATATGAAGATATGAAAGCCACTACAAAAAAGTTCATCATCGAAATACTAAATACAACATAAATTGTATTAGTTTTTTCGTTTTTGGCGCTCTTGTTCCTCGGAACAGAGTGCTTATCAATTTGCCCAAATGTCTGTAATTTTCGAATTGTTGGCTGAAAATGGTCTTGAACGATTTGGTTTGACTCACTGATCAAGAATCGGTGGTCGAAATCGATTCTGTCCAGCCGGACGTCCGTCCGGCCCTTAGAACGATAACTCTCGAGCGGAATGAGCTAGACTGTTGAAATTTTCAGAGTAGGTTTGAGAGATAAATATCTCGGTTAAGTTCGTTATTGGGCAAAATCGGCCTAGTTTCGGAGTAACGAAAACAATATTTTTTTTTACATTACAACTTTTGAATTCAAATTTTTTTTTAAGATGCAGTTTCATCATAAGAATCCATTGTTATTATTTTCAACTCTAACAAGCTCATACTTTCGGAGATATACCGCCGTATTCTCAAAGCATTTAATCTCCGTTAAGTCCTGACTGAGGATCTCTGTTAAGGATACATAATAATCGCAACCTCAGTTAACGTGAAAATTAACGTGAAACAGGCCTGTTTCACCATCGTTACATACATAAACTGAGGTTGCGATTCTTGAATTTGTGAATGTACATAAGACTGTTTTGATGTAGTTTATGGAGGCAATAGGAAAGAAGAACATAATGGAATCATCAAAAGAAATTACTGTTCGTTGACCACTGAGGTTAATATTACCTTTTACTTCCTTAAGTAGTGAGACATTTTCCTATATACAGTATTCTCATAATGTTGCTAGCAAAAAAATACTCAAATATGGATCTATATTTGTGTGTCAATCATTTTTTCTTGAGTTAAGGTTCATGATACAGAAAAGAATGTGTTAGTGGTATGAACTATTGAATTTTAAATTATGAAAAGAGGATAGTATTTTACCAGCCAGATACCGCCCGTGTTTACACATCTTTCCCTCAATTTCAATTAGTATATATGGAATTAATATATTTTGAACTATTAAAATAATTTGTTCGTAATCCACTACCTACTATATCAGGAATAAATGGACAATCTGCTGATTGTCTCCAGCCTTGCTCTAGACATTTCGATGATACTTTCCTTAGGTATTTCGAGTTGTGAAAACTATGCACCGAGTGTAAGTTGCAACAACCTATTCTACAAGGTTGAATCATTGCAGATTGTTCATTTAATCTTGATGAATAAATTTAATGACAATTTTTGAAGCATTAAGGCATTGAACCATTGTAGATTGCTCTTTTTTATATAAGATAATTTTTGAAGTTTTTTAAATTCAATTTCTTTCGTGATGTATTTCTATCATAGGAATCCATCGATTTAATTCCCAACTCTGAGAAACCAATACTTTCAGAGATATCCACAGGGCTTGAACCAATTTTTCACTTAATTCATGTCGTATTCGATTAAAAATATTCTAGGAGTGCGGTTCTAAAAAAATTTTACACACGTCTTTATGTCGATATTCTGCAGCTAGTTACCAAGCTTCAATCAGATCGAGTCTATATTTTTTGAGTTATCGAGGAAATAATATTCCTGGTGGGTATAACTCCGAAACCGTTGGACCGATTATGCCCAAAAGCGAACTTAAATCTCACATTCGGATGCGCAACCTACCCTGAAAATTGTCCCTACCTCTTTTCGTTCGAAAGTTATCGAGGCAATGGTCACCCATCCAGCTACGGAACTCACACAAGGCTGCTCGGATCTCCAACCATATAGAACCGATAGTGTACAAACTTGGAACTTGGCAGTATGATTAGGTTCTGAAGGCTCTCGCAAAATTGCAGCGAGGTGGGACGAATAGTTTCTGATATATAGAATGTTTTCAATGATTTTTGGCGCTCTAGTTCCTCGGAACTGAGTGCTTATCAATTTGCCCAAATGTCTGTAATTTTCGAATATTTCGATGAAAATGGTCTTAAACGATTTGGTTCGACTCACTGATCAAGAATCCGTGGTCGAAATTCATTCTGTCCGGCCGGCCGTAGGCACGATAACTCTCGAACGGAATGAGCTAGAGAGTTGAAATTTTCAGAGTAGGTTTGGGGGATAAATATCTCGGCTAAGTTCGTTATTGGGCAAAATCGGACAGATGGTTTCGGAGTAACAAAAAAAAATTTTTTTTTACGAAACAAATTCCAAATTAAATTTTTTCTAATAAGAAGTTTTATCATAAGAATCCATTCATATCATTTTCAACTCTAACAAGCTAATACTTTCGGAGATATGATTTTTCAAAGTTTCAATAATAAATCGTATTTCAACGTTGTCACAGAATGATATTATTCTATGTATGAATATGAATTGTCATAATGTCAAATGATGTTCCTGAGACATTATCTAATCAATCGAAGAATTGTGAGCGAAGTGAGAAAAATCTCAGTTGTTTGCTCCGAAATTAGTTTTTCTCAGAAAATTCTTACATTTCGGAACTGAACATGAAGTAAGAGATCTGAGAGTAGTGAGACTGCTTTTCATCCATAGACATAGATATAACTAGTGACCGACCGAAATTTCGGTTTCGGTTTCGGCCAGTTTCGGCCAAGAAATCTAGTTTCGGCCATAGTTTCGGTTTCGGCCCAAAACGGCCGAAACTTTCGGCCGGGCCGAAACTTGACTGTTCGTGAATTATCCTGGTCGTTTGGCCAGGAGTTATAAGTAGGTCTACATAATTGTCGTACAAGTTATTGTAATCTATCTTTGTTAAGACTGAGAAATCATGAGAATTCACTTTAATGATTATTTATTAGATTACATAGAGTGATTCCAAATAAGACGAAAACTGGGAGGAGGAGTTAGTATGACTCATTAGCTGTTGTTTAATCCATATTTATTAATAACCGAAATTGAACAGTTTTTGGAGTTCGGGTGATTTTTGAAAGATTTCTGAACTTAGTTCATATTTCGTAAATTTTTTCTACGTTGAGCAAATTTGATGATAATTTTATTTTATTTTATTTTTATCAGAAAAGGATATTATATGTTCGAAAAAAAGCAAAACTATGCTGTATAATAGGTTGAAAAAGAATTAGTATGATTTGAAATGTGCTATATGAAGAAATGAAAAATCAATTTCTAATATCAATTTGTCTGCAACTTTCGAATTTCACAATTTAGTATGCCAAAATTATTTTAACAACTTGTCTACTTCCTTCTTCATTCTCTGAAAGATTTCGTTAGATTGCTTAACTAGTTTCGTTTCAGCAGATTTTTTATAAGCAGCCTCTTGAATGTCTGGTATATAAAATAGTGAATGTGTATCAAAAGACAGCGTGAGTAAATTTCAGGCGGAAAATAACAACTGAAGACATCAGAAAGACGGCACGTGCTTGCTTATGGAATGGTGGAACATAATTTATGAATACATTTTCTAATGATATTTCGAGCTTAGTTGCAAAAAAAAATATTGAATTTGTTATTTTTCTCTATCTGCTTCTTAAATCCCCTCTCAAATCATACTAATTCTTTTTCAACAGAACCAGAACTCAAATATCTCGGAAACTGTTGATTTTCGGTCATCAATAAAAATGGCTCAAACCACAGCAAATGTACTAACACTTCCTCCAAAGTTCTCGTCTGATTTGGAATCACCCTGTATACTTCGACTGATTATTTTGATAACTTGGTAATACCAAAATAATAATTAAAGATGTCAAAAAAATTGACTTTTTATTTTATTCACCACTCCTCAACTGTTTTTATGTAAATGCGAATGAAATTGTAAAAAATACAGTAGATTTCAGTATGAAATATGAAGTTTCGGTTTCGGTTTCGGCCGAAACTGAGACCCTGGCCGAAAGTTCGGTTTCGGTTTCGGCTGAAAAACCAGTTTCGGTCGGACACTAGATATAACTCTCGAACGGAATGAGGTAGGTAGTTGAAATTTTCAGAGTAGCTAGGGAGATGAATATCTCGGTTAAGTTCGTTATTGGACAAAATTGGCCAGATTTAATTTGATTTCTTCCATGGTGCTTTTCTCATTCTCATGATTGCTCATTTAATCTTGATAAATATACTATTATTTGAATTGAATTTCCTTTAGGATGCAGTTCTATCATATGAATACATTGATATAATTCCCAACTCTGAGAAACCAATACTTTCGGAGATATAATTTGTCTGTTTGAACTAGAGCGCCAGAAAGCTCCTGTCCACAGGGCTTGAACCCATTTTTTTTAAATTTTCTAGTGATACGATCCTCACTAAACTGCGAAAGAATTTTCGCGTTGGCATTCTACAGCTAATAACCGTATTTGAATTGTATCAGTTCTGTATTTTTCGAGATATTGAGGAAATAACAACCGAAATTCAGATGGGTATAACTCCAAAACCGTTTGGCCGATTATGCCTACAGACAAACTCAAATGTCGAATTCAGATGCTCAACCTAACTTGTAAATTCCAAGTCACTATTTCTTTCAAACAAGTGAATTGAAATATGTGAAAACATCAATCATATGAAGGGTAGAAACTACTGGCAACAGATGAAGAAACTGACTAGATATAATGCAAAACCAAACACAAGTCAAATAACTAGGAACGGAACAACATACACCACTGATAGAGAAATAGCTGCAGCATTCAAGGAATATTACGAAGATACCTTCACTACCAAAGATGACACAATTTTCGACAAAATCTTTAAAGATAGAATAGAACAAAAACTTAAAACAACAACTCAAAACATACGACTCCAGTCCTAGAGATAACAGGAGCGGAATATGAAGAAGCCTTATGTGGGAAGAACACCGCTCCAAGATATGATAATATTAACAGAAAAAATACTTAGTACACTAAGTTCTAAAATCCACGATGAAATAAGAGGAATGTACAATCACTGTCTAAACAACGACTACTTTCCAACCGAATGGAAAAAAGGTATTGCTGTTACCATCCACAAACATGGCACTGACCATAAACAGGTGTCCAGCTATCGCCCTATCACCCTCCTAACAATAATCGGGAAAACATTTGAGAAAATTTTGGAATGCAGGCTCGAAAAATCAATAGGACTCAACATCCCCCAATATCAATTTGGATTAAAAAAAATCATTCTCCACCCACCCCCTTGTGGCTCTAGTTTCAAATGTACAAACAACCATGAAAAAAGGACACAAGTCAGCAGTTATATTCATGGATATCAAGAAAGCATTTGATACTGTGTGGCACGACGGTCTATTATACAAACTTCATCTACTGAACACCCCACCTTACCTTCAGAGATTTATAAAAAACTTTTTAAGGAACAGAATCGCGATATTAAAATGCGACAAGCATCTTTCGGCACCCTTTACTCCTCAGCAGGGTGTACCACAAAGCTCGCCATTATCAACTCAAGATCTTAACAGCAGCTGCATCCATCAATATGCAGATGACACCGCCATCATAGCACATGACAAAAATTTGAAAGATACTATGGAAGCAACATCTCTGTGACAAAACCATGGCATGGATAAAAAAATGGTGAATTCTACCAAATCCTGAAAAATAAAGACTTGTTATATTCGGCCACAAACTGTCAGATTCATCACCAACCATAAAAATGCTACAACAGAACATAGTACCAGTTAAAAATGCTAAATACCTTGGAATTACCATAGATAACAAACTCAACTTGAAACTACACTCCAACAACAAGTAAAGAGAATGCATTGCCAGGTCCAAACACTTCCGATCTTTGAGATATAAAAACCGCGGAATAAACCACAAAAGATCTTCCAGAATATACCAAACTATATGCAGACCTATCATTGAATCTGGACACCTGCTATACGTGAACTGCAGAAAACCTACGAGGAACAACATTGAAGTGGCAGAACTCAGCAGTCTGAGAGCCTTGAGTAAAATACGCCACCCAGAAAATCCACTACATAACCCCCCCAACAAGCTTCTATACGAAAAAATGATGGTGGAACCAATATCTAGCCGGCTTCAAACTCTGAGGAAAACATTCATCAATACCCCCCACAACATCGCAATTCTCCAACCGGTCACTTTGCAAGGAAGCAGAAGGAAATACCCCCTCAAACCCCTTATGCAGACCTTGCAAGAATAACATATATAATTTTTTTTTACCAATTAAAGTTTTAATATTAAATTACCTTAAAAAATGTAAAAAACAAAACTGTAACACTGGCAGAAAGACGCAAGTCGATAGCCATTTGCTCACTCGCAATAAATCTATTCTCCCTCTCTCTCGCTATCTCTTTCCGTTCTCAAGTTATCGTGGCAACGGACGGCCGGCCGGATAGAATCAAATTTGACCTCGAATTCTTCAGGGAGTCGAACCCAAGCATTTGAGACCATTTTCGGCAAAAAATTCGAAAATTACAGACATTTGGGAGAAATGATAACGCGATGTTCCCCAGAACATACGCGCAAAAAAGTTTTGTATGAATAACAATGTAATAGAGAATTCAATTACATTTTGTAAACTTAGTGACAAGTTGACAATTGGAGGGACAGAGTGAACAAATTTAAATACAATAGTTTTTTTGATTAAAAATACACACACCTATGCTGTGTGATGTATGTAATAATAATTTCTAGATGATTAATTGATGACAACCCTATGCATGATCCAGCTATAAGTCCAGCTAGCTTATTCATAACAGTTGTTCTATTAATGGATTTGTATATTTCATATTATGTATGTCTTGAAATTTAAATTGAATATACATTTATTTCAGGTTTCCAGAGATGAAGCACTGGGATACTCAAACACAATTGGTGCTCACTATTTTGAAGTATCTGCAAAAGAAGATCAGGTAATTCAGCAAGTTCACAATAATAACTACTATTATACATGTTCTTTGACTGAATTTTCAATTTCATTTTCATAGTTTGACGTTTGTTACTTACAGCAATATTCAGGCCTATTCGCTAAAGGTTGACTTGGAAGTCAACGTTGATTATTTGACATTAGATTGTCAAATTTCATATGAATCAACCTAAAGTCAACTTTTCCTATTCTGTATCAGTTGAAATCATATCAATTGTTGACTTCAAGTCAAGACGAAGTCAAGAATCTACAAATATCAACATGTTCATAGTTTTGGTATTCACTAACCATAATTTAAGTTGATTTGTAGATATATGTTGACAAATGTCAATTGACTCCAGGCAAGTACTTCGAAGCACTTGCCAAGATATAAATTGTTGACTTGAACCAAAATAAATACAGTGGTAATTAGTGTTGTTACTATATATATGGATTATTTAATATTTTTTTATCTTATAAGAGAAGAATTATAATAGTAAGTTCTATATTTAATTGAAGATATATTCATAAAATGAAATGAGAATGCATTTTGTAATCAACATAGTATGAATTCGGTAGAAGAGCTCTGCATATAAACTGCTGGTAATTAAGGAACGCAAATAAACCTCTTACATTTTCTGATGGCCACTTAAACAATTTTTTTTTGCATTTCCAAAGAAGCATTTTGGCTAAATTACTACAGGCTTCTTATTTCACACTAGGCTCACCTTTTCCATATCTAAGCACCTCATTGCTCTCAATAAAAGCGATTAGGGCTCTTAGTTGTTGAGTACTGGGTTTTTTCCTGTTGGGGCCATTTACCAATAATATTATTAATCAACTAGTATTTATTTGTACAAACTGTACTATATTTATATCAAATTGAACGTTTGTCAAAATAGTGTTCCCTCCGTACTTTCTTCCGCCTCTAAAAACTTCAGAGTATTTGAATAATTCGAAAACTATAGGTTAGAATACACAGTAAAACCCATAGACATAGAATAATATTTTATGTCTATGGTAAAACCAAAGAGTACAACTGATAAAACATAAACTATTATGATACTTAAGAACTACTACGCTGTTGTCAGATTTATTTATTGAGTTTTCTTGTCAATGTTGACTTGTTGTTGACTTTGGTTTCAACATGAGTTAGTGAATAGGAAATCAAGTCAATGTTGTTATGAAAATGAGGTATTTCAACTTGACTTCAAGTCAACATTGATAAATGTCAATAGATAGTGAATAGGCCTGATTAACACCTAAGTTATGCAAAAATACTTTCTAATCCTATACTTTTCGAATGTTTTTTACAGAGAAATTGAGTCATTTATATATTACGTACAATGAGTTATTTCCGATTTCTCGAATAAGTGGATTTTTGAGTTACTACACTTTCAATATATATTCATAAATAATTCCATCCATGTTGGATAAGTGGTACTGCATTTTAAGCACCACATGCTTGAAATTCATAACGATATATTGGCATATAATGTTCTCGAACAACAATGACATCCTGCAGCAAAAACCCATCCCTGAATAATTAAAACTCCTGGATAGAAATTCATAAATGTTGGTGCAAACTTTGAGTAATGTCTGGTTTTCTAGGGCTGAAATTGAAAAACTTTATTTCTCAAAAACGAATTTACCCGAAAATTGGAATGTGTATTGCGGTTATGATGCTCAATCTGAAAATATGAAGAAAGTATATTTATGGTTTAAAGCATAGATATTGTATGGCCACTTAATGCCAATGCTAGGGTAAAGTGATATTTTGAACGTAGAAAGACAGCTATAGAGTCTGTGCCAATATTGTATGTCCCGAATAACAAGAAGAAAGACTAACTTCTCGTTATAATATTTGCACAGACTCTATATCTGTCTTCCTACGTTCAAAATATCAATTTACCCTAACATTGGCAAAAAGTGGACATACAATCAGACCTATTCTGTTTGCGTACTGCTATAAACATTGCTATTTAAGTCATATTGCTATCCTCCTAATTTTTAACAATATGGCTATGGTATTGAGTATTCTGTTCAGACTGTTGTAGCTTTGTTGGTTATCAATTTTCTCCCAGCAAGATTGTTATCAAGTAGATCAAAATTCATTGATTTGAGAGCTGACAACACTGTATTTCATGACTTTTATGTGAAATAGAAAAAGAATTCAACCTTGCTTCTTGCTTGATAAAAACATTTCGTACGTATTTCGGTGGTTATTCTAATTCCTAACCAAAAATATAAAATGTCACGAAGGCGAATAACTAACTGTTATAACATTCATGAAACTAACAATATAGAGTTATTGATCAATTTTCAGGAAACAGTAACACACCGAATATTGGTAACTGCTACCATGAACGAAAAATTGAAGACTTGCAAACACCTAAACCAATATTGAATTTTAATTATTTCCTGTCGTCAATCAGACTTCGAATGCACAATTCTAAATGAAACGGAACAGTATGTCTCTAGTTTTCTCCTGAACAAATTCCCTCAGTTCTTCAATTAAATCAAAAAGTGCATATTCCAATGAGGTTGCTGAGATAGCAATGTGGATAGCAATATGTTTCTAAAAATGGCAGATCATATTGCTCGAAATCGATGATCAAAATAGCAATATTTCGAATCTTGCTGTGGAAGCAATATCTTTTTATTAGCAATATTGCTATCCGCAAACAGAATCGGTCTGAATATCTGTGCTTTACGATATTTGACGTCAAATTCGTTATATGTTAAATGAATATCATTATGGTTTTCAGGGTATAGAACTGGTGTTCGACTATGTGGCCATGGAGCTTGTGAAATTGAGCTCGAAGAACTCTCCTACGTCACATAGAAGCTACAACGCCGACGACATCAACAACATTATGGCCTTGCCGAGTGAACTCGAACCCACTGATACAGCTAATGAAGAGCTGGTGAATGTTAGTATCAACCATATTGCACATGGGGATACAGTTTCCTTGACATGCTGTTAGTGCTGTTGATTTTGTAAATAGTTGTAAGTATCGATTTTGGTTTAGAATTTTCTCAAATATTAAACCTTTGCGATCAACCCCTACTGAAATTTTATATTATTATGTACTTCTCTACGTATTTTTATATTATATAATCGCAAATGGCCATCGACCTTGGGTCCTTCAGCCTATTACATTTTACAGTGATTTTCTTTCTATAATTATCATGATATATTTTGTTCAACTTAACTACATTGTGTAAAAAAAAAAAAAAACAGCTATATATTTTCGAGTATCTCGAATAATGTCTTTGTTGGGTATTTTCTAGTTGAGGTGTAGATGTTATCAACGTGATAAAGGGGTAGTATGTCATCCATTCCCTTGAGCTTGTTGAAAAATCTGCTGTGGAGGGTATTTAATCTCGTCCTTATTGGTTCCACGTTTGTTGACGTTCTTAAATTGTTCATTAGCTCATTTTAAATTTTGATTGAATTAACCCCAGGAGATTTCTATGATTTGCCGAGAAGCAAGAACAGAGGCGTTTCTGGCTTCTTGGCCTTTATCAGCGCACTGTAGCTCACAACAAATTCAACTAAACTGAGCTCTGTTAAACCTCCACCTCCCATAGCTAGTCTCAGTTTTGTTGAATTTATTGAAAGCTACAGAGCACTGACGAAACCCAAGAATCCAGAAACGCGTCCGTTCTTGCTTCTCGGCAAATCAATGAATGGGGTTAATTTGATTTTTGGAATCTATGCATAATTATATTAATTATACGAACTCATTTCGAGCAGAAAGCTCTGAACTTATTGATTTGTTAACAACGGAATCGGCCATTTTTGGCGCTCTAGTTCCTCGGAACTGAGTGCTTATCAATTTGCCCAAATGTCTGTAATTTTCGAATTTTTCGATGAAAATGGTCTTAAACGATTTGGTTCGACACACTGATCAAGAATCCGTGGTCGAAATTCATTCTGTCCGGCCGTCCGGTCCGGCCGTAGGCACGATAACTCTCGAACGGAATGAGCTAGAGAGTTGAAATTTTCAGAGTAGGTTTGGGGGATAAATATCTCGGCTAAGTTCGTTATTGGGCAAAATCGGACAGATGGTTTCGGAGTAACAAAAAAAAAATTTTTTTTTTACAAAACAAATTCCAAATTAAATTTTTTTTAATAAGCAGTTTTATCATAAGAATACATTCATATCATTTTTAACTCTAACAAGCTAATACTTTCGGAGATATGATTTTTCAAAATTTCAATAATAAATCGTATTTCAACGTTGTCACAGAATGATATAATTCTATGTATGAATTGTCCTAATGTCAACTTATGTTCCTGTGACATGACATTATCTAATCAATCGAAGAATTGTGATCGAAGTGAGAAAAATCTCAGTTGTTTGCTCCGAAATTAGTTTTTCTCAGAAAAGTCTTACATTTCGGAACGGAACATGAAGTTAGTAAGAGATCGGAGAGTAGTGAGACTGCTTTTCATCCATAGACATAGATATAACTCTCGAACGGAATGAGGTAGGTAGTTGAAATTTTCAGAGTAGATTAGGGAGATGAATATCTCGGTTAAGTTCGTTATTGGGCAAAATTGGCCAGATTTAATTTGATTTCTTCCATGGTGCAGTTCTCATTCTCATGATTGCTCATTTAATCTTGATAAATAAACTATTATTTGAATTGAATTTCCTTTATGATGCAGTTCTATCATAAGAATACATTGATATAATTCTCAACTCTGAGAAACCAATACTTCCGGAGATATAATTTGTCTGTTTGAACTAGAGCGCCAGAAAGCTCCTGTCCACAGGGCTTGTTTAATATTGTTTTGAAACCGCTAAATAGCGTCCATGGTCATAGGAATATACTGTCTGGTCTCAAATTTTTACCGCTGGGGAAATGCTGAGTTCCTTGTTTTGTCTCATGGGTGGCGCGATCGTTTATATCCGCTCATGTCAGCTATGGGAGGCTTAACGAGACTCTAGTTTATTTGAATTTGTTGATTTGTGAAATCTATGCATAAGTAAAATATAACTCCTTTTGAGACCCTATTGACATAACGCTCTGGACTTGTTGATTTTCTCACGTGTTACCGCTGCCTTTATTCATACTCAACTTCATGCAGTATTTTGTGAGGGTGTGTGGGACATTAGTAGACAATAGAACTTGCGCGCAAAAGCTCCTGACTTCAAGTTAGTGCTTTTCTAGAATTTTTTAAATATCTGGTTGATAAAGGGTCATACGTTTCAATTTAGTGTGATGTTTTAAATTAATGTTTAAAATGTTTCAATTTGATCGGTATCTGTTCATTTGTCAGGTTAGTTTTGAACTTGTTTCTTTTTGTCTTCTTTCCATAGCTTTTCGCTAAATGAATAAATACTAATTCACTTAGATATGCCAAGATGATTCTGTTAATTTAATGGTTTCTGGAACTTGAAAACTACATCTATGAAACATAAAAAATGGCGGGCAATTAAAAATCAATCGGTTGACGCATCCTGAACTAGTTTCATTCAATTTTAGTAACGTTAATGTATATGAAGCTTTGTTATTATTCCAGCTTACCAAAGAAGTTGTACCAGCGACATGCCAGTAAAAGCTGTAAGCCGCAGAAGCGAAAGATGGTTGCCATTTTATTTTCATTCATATAATTCGAGTATCTTAGACTTCTCATTTGAGTGACTGAATATTAATGAACTCGTGGAAAAGAAATGTGATATTTGTAAAAAATTTTAAGGATTGATATTTATTTGTATCTTGACTGCTCTTTTGAATTTGTTTATTTGTATGATTAAAATTTCAATTGTGATAACAGAAACTTGTCCAAAAAGTTTTTAGTAGGAGAGTAATTTGTTTATGTCCGATATTTTGTTAATTTTCTAATATATAATGATCTTGAATTTGCAGTTTTTGCACATCCTCCACAATAAATGCAGTGGGGAGTACGTGTCCACTGTGTTTCAGCCGATATGTGATGAATTACTTATATTAGTTATTCAGTTTGTTGTAGGCGGAAAATATGTATGTATTCATTTACTTATGCTAGGCATAAATATGTTTAGGTAGCACATCCTATCTGATTCCCATCTCATTTGAGAAAAAAGTACTCGAAATTATCTCTCAATAAAAAAAAAATTTGCTAAGGATAAATACAAAATTATGAGAAGCCCATGATCCCGATTTTTTTTTATCAATTCGGAGTTCGGAGTGGATCATAGGCAATGGGAAAGACTATAACAGACAACATAGAATAATTTTCTACCAGAAAATAAGTTCTCGTGGTTAATCCTTCTCAATTAATCAAATTTGAGTTATCATATTTTTGGCGCTCTTGTTTATACAAAATTCAATAACTCTACTCCTACCTAAATATCTCCAGGAAATTCAAATCAGCTGAAAACGCTTAAAGCAGGTAGGTTGGTAGGTATTGACAGAAGTTGATTAAAATTACAGTTTACAGTAAGTCTGTCGTCATTCCTGAAGCGCCACCTATAGAAGGAAACGAGCATTAGTTATGTTCCCATCATAATAATATAGTTTCAAGCCAAATTGATTTAGATTAAACTCTTGTGACTGCTTATGGGTAAACCAGCCGAATTAAAATGCATTTTTGCTGACGTTCTCTACTTAAGTTTTCAATTGAATCGGTTCACTTTAAGGGATGAATGTGGAGGGTGGAAATGAATAAAAAATATCACGTACTATTCAACGTGTCGATATGAAATCAAGAATAGCAGCGCCTTAGGTGCCGCTGGGGGGATTATTTCCCCACCAGTTCGCAACTGATGGAGTTGTTTCCTAGAACTCCTTTTGTTGTCATTCAGTGTGGCTAAATCACGCTGATGTTTGGTAAGAACCTCGGTTTGTGTCTACCCTTGAATGACGCTTTCCAATTCGGGGAAACACTGAGCGATGAGGTGATCTAGCCCGGCCACGCGGAATATCTGTTGATGGTTAAAATCAATAAATATTTCACCGTTTAATCGTTTGGTATTCTCCACAGTCGCAGTATGGTGATGATTGTTTGCCCCATTTGTGTAGGAGATATGCACATCTGCCTGCTGTGTTCTAATTCTGTTAACTTATGTGTATTCTTATTTCCGTGTTCGTGCAGGCCAGAAGAATTCCTGCGGGCAACCGCTGGGTCGATAGATATTAACCAACTCGATATTTGCTTGTGAAAAACTCTAAGTATGTTATATTAACTTATATGTGTGAATGAGCTTTTAAGGTTAGTGTGTCTGAATTGTCATACGATAAATAAATAAATTTCACCGTTGGCTGTGGAATTTTTTTAGTAATACATATCTTTATTGGCAATCCGGCCACGTTAAAAGATTGGTAAAAGCGTCAGCATGTCTAGGTAACAAAATTATAATAATTGGTTTCAAATATCCGGCCGCCAGGGAAGTGTGGGTAGTGGAATTTTTTCAGTAATATCTTGACAACCATTGATCATTCCAATTCACGTGTCCATTGGCCCATTCCAATCGGAGTCAAAAGTCGTCGAGAATGTAGATAACGTCTCGAAGTATTCGATGAACTGTTTCAATGGAAACCAAAACACCAGTATAGCGTCCAAAAGGTACTGTTGCATGAATCGACAAGTACGGAAAGACTCTCTATGGGTAGACACAGTCAGAAACCGACCTTGTGGCAGATCTTGGGCGTCCACCTATCGGTCACGTTTCCAGTTTTTTTATATCGATGGACGAAACGGAAAACTACGCTTTCACTAACTTGAAAGAAATTCGCAACGTCTCTCTGATTACGTATCGCCTCGATCATATCAATAGCCCCCTTGGCTTCATCCGCATTAAGTTCACGTCTAGGCATTATTGCGAAACAAATTTTCAGATTTTGTATCAAAGTTGATGGTAAGAACGTAAAACAATAACTGTCCCGGCCAGAATTCTCAGAAACTCAAACGACAAGAACTTGCCTGAGACTGAAAAAGTTTTCAAACGAGGTACAAACAAAAAGCATTCAGATATAAAGAGAGTATATACATTTGAGTTTTCATAAATGAACATTTGGTGGACAAGAATCGGCAACTTTTGAAACGGTAACAATATTTCTGGACTTCCTCATCTTTTGTAGAGCAATGTATACTAACTGACAAAGAAACTGCAAGGCCCCGAAAGGAGCTGTTTAAATTTTAGTATTTTTTATGGTAAAACATAGATATGGTATAGCAAGGAGTAAATGATCAAAATTTGGAGAAAAAAATCGTGAAGGTTTTTAATTTCATATAATCAATTTTTGTTACTTACAATATTGTAGTCGTTATTTGCAAATTTTTTAAATTTCAAACCACCTGTCCGAGGAGATCCAAAGTCGATGTTTAGTTGTTATTAAAATGCCTAGAGCACGTGTACGCGGAATTTATCGCCAGCTAAGTGAATTTTAAAGAGTTCGAATTATTGGTCTACGGAATGCGGGGTTGTCATTTCGAGAAATCGCTAACCGTACGAACAGAAATCCAACTACTGTTATGATATGTTGTCAAGCGTGGTTTGATAATGCCCAAAATCGAAGAAGAGTAGGCACCGCGGACGTCGAAGGGGCACAAATGTTCAAGATCGACGTCTAAGACTTATGACTATTAGAGACCGATTTGCGACAACTCGATTATTGGCTGATGAGTGGTTAGGAGAACAAGGCCATCCTGTAACTGTCTGATAGATTTACCGCCGCATAAGGTCTTTTGAACTGCAGCATACTCGACCCCATCTTGTGTTACCTCTGACGGTTGAGCATCGCCGGCAACGATTACAGTGGTGCAGAGAACGTCAACATTGGAATGTGGAATGGCATCAGGTCGTCTTTTCTGATGAATCTCGATTCTCCTTGGGTGCACATGATGGCCGAAGAAGGGTTAGACGACGTCGGGGAGAAAGACGTGAACCTCAGTTTGATATTGAGTGTCATGTACACCGGACAGTAGGCGTTATGGTATGGGGTACTATTGCACATGCAAGTAGGTCACCTTTTAGTCTTTATTGGAGGTAACATGACAGCGTTGCGTTACCTTCAATAAATAGTGCAGCCATATGTTCTCCCTTACCTTAACTGGCTCAAGTATCCAATATTTCAGCAAGATAATGCTCGACCTCATGTTGCCAGAGTTAGTTTAAACTTTTTTGAAGCGACCTATGTGAATCTTTTGACATGGCCGGCAAGGAACCCCGATCTTTCACCCATAGAGCATGTTTTGGGACATCATGGGTAGAAGGCGTGGAAATTTACCCCAGCCCCCACGGACTTTGGTGGCTCTGATACATGAACTACAGGTAGCATGGGATAGTATCCCTAAAGAAGAAATAGACCAACTTATTGCATCAATGCCAAGACGTGTTGGGAAGTGTACAGATAATCGCGGTGGACAAACACATTATTAACAAATTTATTAAAAATTGTAACCCTTCGTTTTTTTCTTCCAATTCCAATCATTTACTCCTTGCTATACTATCTATGTTTTACCAAAAAAAATTAAAATTTAAACAGCTCCTCCTGGGAGTTGCAGTTTCTTTGTCAGTCAGTATATGTATATTGATCATTTAATTAAAAGGGCGCGCCGAAACTCCTGAAGTCACGTCAAAACCTGGACGATTGAATAACCATAAAACTCAATTATGACACTAGGAGTCGGAAATCATCCACGAAAGAAAACGACCTGCCAAATTCATTCATGCGATCCCGGTTTCCAAACGGGATGTGGATAATTACGTCTAATGAGTGGCGCCAAACCGGCTGAAATTTTAACACCCCAAATTCTTGTGGAGGTGTTGTGTGCCGCAGAACATGTGGGCCGAAAATGTTGATCATCCGTGTCTCTCGTTACCACCACTGGGCGGTACAGAAGTCGTGTTTATTCTGTTTTCCCATGACCTGTTGATGTTGCGATTAGTCCTGGTCAACGGTATCGCAAATCAGTATCAATCAGTAATACATTTTAGTGTTATGCACATGACTCATAGTGAGTAGGCAGACTGCAGGGTAGATAACACATAACAGTACATCAGGAGCTTTGGCACGCTTGTTCCCAATAATGTTTGTATAATAGTTACCTGCTTTTCTATACGCAGCGGCATAAGCTAATCCACCCAGGGGCGGATCTACACATGGGCATTATGGGCTGCAGCCCAGGGCCCGTGGATACAAAGGGTCCCCAGCCCGAATTGAAAACAATAGACGATATTATAAAAAAAATAATGTCGACAATTTAAAAAAAATCAATAAGAAGGTTTTCAAGCGAATACCTCTATTACAGTGGACTTCTGTTTCAGCACTTCTGTTTTCATCGTGAAAGTGAGAAATTGCCTGTGTTATTATTAGAGATGTGTTTTTTGAGTGTTTATAGTAGTATACTCGAATATAAAAAATTGGTTCAAGCACTGAGGTGAAGTCAGAATCTTTTGCGCGCATGTTCATTTGTCTATTCACCTCTGTCGGATACTCTTACTCGAATTTACCATCGATATATACCGTTTTCTCAGCTTTTATAAGATATGAATACATGTCGTACCATTTCAATGACAGACTTGAGTAATGAAAGAATCGTCATGTGTGTGAAGTTGGCCCAGCACTTTTTGATTTTCAAAAAAAAAAAAATTGTGCTGAATTGTGCTAGGTTTGTGCTGCTTTGTGCTGTTGAAATTTCCTTTCTATTTCTTGTGGTTCTCAAGATATTTCAAAAATCGATAAAATGGGCTAGCCCAGCACTTTTCGAAAAATTAGGTTTCAATGGCTGAAATAGATTGTGCTATGCATGTACTGAGTTGTGCCGTTCGAATTTTTCCGAAAGTCCCACTAATTTCGCAGAAAATCGAGAAGTAAAAAAAAAGTTAGCCCAGCACTTTTGTTTTTTCTTCTCACAAATGAGTGAAATAACTTGTACTACATTTGTGCTGTCTTGTGCCGTAAATATTTTCACGAAAACTTTTCGAATTTTCTATGAAATGGCGAAAATGAAAAATGAAGTCAGCCCAGCACTTTCGAATTTTTCCATTGGAAACATGCTCAAAAAATTGTGCTACACATAGTTTAAGTTGTGCCGTTGAAATTTTCACGAATATCCTGCTAATTTTCCAAAAAATTAAGAAATAAAAAAAAAGTTAGTCAAGCACTTTCGTTTTTTTTTGGCGAATTTTTTTTTACCTAATTGAACTTCATTTGTGCTGACTTGTGCTGGTCATATTTTTCAGGAAAAACTTTCAGTTTTCCCTATAAATGGAGAAAATAAGAAAATTCAGTAGACGGTATGAAAACTTGCAATGCGTGGCAACAGTGTGCGTGAAGTTGGCCCAGCACTTTTTGATTTTCGAAAAAAAATTTCTCGTACTCAATTGTGCTGGGTTTGTGCTGCTTTGTGCCGTCAACATTTTCGTTTTATTCCATTCCGTTCTCAAGATATCTCACAAAACATCCTTTCGAATAGAGCCTCATTTAGTTATATGTACATGTTGCAACGTACTGAATCCCGTTTGATTAATAAGATTAATTATTTTACTTTTTCAGACGAAATGTCCATTTTATTTTTGTTTTGTTTTTCATAAAAAATGTTTCTGTTCTTCGCATTTTATTCCATCGGTAAGAATATCGAAATTTCAGAGAGAGTTATTAAGCTCTTCGAAAGTTCATGTGAACAGTAAAAAGTGTTCAAATATAAAAATTTAACTAATGGAAGTAGAGTAAAAATGTCATACTTACCTAAAGGTTCTTGAGCGAATAGAAGAGTTTAAATATTAAGCATTATTTTGTTGATCATAATACTACTAGTGAAAATAGAAATAGTAAGAGACTTTCAATTTCTGTTTTTCCCAGTTGAAGGTTCCTTGAAGGAATTGGAGAACATGAAATTTTCAAATTTTTATCTTTCGAAATGCCATTGGAACAGATACACTGAGACACCCAGTATATCGAAATATTTGAAATACCAATTTTTCAGAAACACCCTGGAACTTGATAACCAATCAAGATATCTGGGATCTTTTTGCTGGTAATTGATTATCTGGAAAAAAAGGGTATCCTTAAATTTTTTTTTTCTAACACTTATGATTCTCGAGATGCTCTCAGTGATCATCAAATTTCGGATACACTGTACAACCTGTCAATTTCATATTCGCAAGAAACAATAAAATAATGAAATCTGTCGACAATCCACTTTCAACTATATTATGGATATTCTGCTCTGAAAGTTGAACTATGGCAACAGCGCTATCGAACTCCGCGGCAGTTGATGTCGTAAATTAGTACGAATGGAGTATGTAGTGACAGTTGACAGTTATGATCAGAGCGTTGCGGGTTGCTGTTCTCAACGATTAGAATAGTATTTGTTGCTACGTTGCCCTTTACAGATTTCCCTAATCTAATTCCGTAATTTACACGATTAGAAGAAAAAAATTGAAGATGAAAATTATGATTGCTGATACAAAATTGTTTTAATTTCAATTTTCTGCAAAATAGGAGGAAATTTCGGAAAAGTTCGAACGGCACAACTCAATGTATATATAGCACAATCTATTTCAGTTGTTTCACATCAATTTTCCGAAAAGTGCTAAGCTGGCCGGTTCTACACATTTTGTGAGATATCTTGAGAACCGAATGGAATAAAAGAAAAATGTTGACGGCACAAAGCAGCACAAACCCAGCACAATTGAGTACGAGCAAAATTTTTTCGAAAATCAAAAAGTGCTGGGCCAACTTCACGCACACTGTTGCCACGCATTGCAAGTTTTCAAACAATCTACTGAATTTTCTTATTTTCTCCATTTATAGGGAAAACTGAAAGTTTTTCCTGAAAAATATGACCAAGCACAAGACAGCACAAATGCAGTTCAATTAGGTAAATAAAAATTCGTCAAAAAAAAACGAAAGTGCTTGACTAACTTTTTTTTTATTTCTTAATTTTTTGGAAAATTAGCAGGATATTCGTGAAAATTTCAACGGCACAACTTATACTACGTGTAGCACAGTTTTTTGAGCATGTTTCCAATGGAAAAATTCGAAAGTGCTGGGCTGACTTCATTTTTCATTTTCGCCATTTCACAGAAAATTCGAAAAATTTTCGTGAAAATATTTACGGCACAAGACAGCACAAATGTAGTACAAGTTATTTCACTCATTTGTGAGAAGAAAAAACAAAAGTGCTGGGCTAACTTTTTTTTTACTTCTCGATTTTCTGCAAAATTAGTGGGACTTTCGGAAAAATTCGAACGGCACAACTCAGTACATGCATAGCACAATCTATTTCAGCCATTGAAACCTAATTTTTCGAAAAGTGCTGGGCTAGCCCATTTTATCGATTTTTGAAATATCTTGAGAACCACATGAAATAGAAAGGAAATTTCAACGGCACAAAGCAGCACAAACCTAGCACAATTCAGCACAATTTTATTTTTTTTGAAAATCAAAAAGTGCTGGGCCAACTTCACACACATAGAATCGTCTCAGATCAAAGAATTTTTAAATCTGACATGTTTTCTATCAGAATTGAAATTCATTAAATATCAAATATCATACGAAAAAACTTACGTCTCAAGTAATTTCAGGATGCGATATTCCCGCAAATTAGCACGACGGCATTCTACATTAGTGATTTCCGAGTTTTAATTGGATCGGATTTGTATATTTTGAGTTATGGAACTAAATTTCAGATGTGTAAACTCCAAAACCTTTAGGCTGATTAGGTCTAATCCGAACTCAGATGTCGCATTCGGATGTGCAACCTACCCTGAAAATTACAAGTCGCTATCTCTTTCCGTTCTCTATGTGAGATACATTATATTTTTTCATATTTTTTTTTTAAATTTTTTAGTGATATGATCCTCAAAAAATTCCACATACTTTATGATGGTATTCGACAACTAGTTATCAATTCTATCAGATCTGTATTTTTGGGCAACCTACCCTGAAAATTGCGTCGTTATCTGTGTCCGTTCGAAAGTTATCGTGGCAACGGTCACCCAACTAGCTACATGAACAGGCCCCCTGCTCGGATCTTCAACAATATAGATCCGATCGTGTTCAAATTTAGAAGTTGACTGTTTCTCGCAAAATTTCAGCCATGTCAGACGAATAGTTTCTGATATGTAGAATTTTATTCAACGATTTTCAATGTTTTTTTTTTATTTTCTAGTGATACGACCCTCACGGAATTTCGCAACAAATTGCGTTTCGGCATTCTACAACTGAGGAGCAACTTTTCAAAACGCATTAAGTCCAAAAACCATTTTATTAGGAATCAACGAAAAACGATTTTTTCTTCCATCCTGGCTTATAATTTGAGTACGTCGAGTTTGTTTGACAGAAATTTACATCTGAAGGTAATAACTAATCTCATTTAAATCAATACTGATCAGATATACGTAGAAAATTTGAAAAAACGTTTGGACTTAATGAGTTTTGATTCATCTCATTGTATAAATGCGTTTTGTTGTGGTTGAAATTGAAAATAATGCTGTTTGTTGCGATTTTTCATACATTTAGAGAAAACAGTCTGCACAGTAAGTGTTGGCCTGTAACCTAATTGAGCAAATCGATAAAAAATGTTTTTGGTTATATTTTATCTGTTTTAAAAATGCAAACGTAAACATTATTCATTGCGATGCGGCTTACATCCTTTGGATTTGAATTACAGAGGGACATAATGCCATTTGGAAGATTTTGTTTACATAGGGCTAAAGAGCAATAGAAATCATTTCCGAATCCGCTTCAAACTCAATTTCGCCCAAATTGAACATAATGCGTTTTGAAAAGTTACTCCTCAACTAATTCCCATGGTTGAATAGGATCGGTTTCGTATTTTTGTATTTATTGAGCTATTGAGCAAATAACAACAGAATTTCAGAGTAGTATACTCATAACCATAACTCCTGAACCGTTTGACCGATTATGCTTATTAACAAACTCAATAAGTTACCGTAAGATAAATAATAGTTTTAAATAATTTTTTTTAATTTTCTGGTCAAACGATCCTGACAAAATTTCACATACACCTTCATGTCTGTATTCTATAACTAGTTACCACGTTTCAATTTGATCGGATGTGGAACATGCGCATCAATAATATTATTTGTAGAGGGAGTAAAAACGGCCGGACAGAATCGATTTTAACCACGGATTCTTGATCAGTGAGTCGAACCCTCGGTCGAACCAAATCGTTTAAGACCGAAAATTACAGTCATTTGGGCAAATTGATAAGCAATCTGTTCCGAGGAACAAGAGCGCCAAAAATGAAAAATAAACTCATGCATTTTTTGGATATCACGCAAAATTATGCCCCCCCCCCCGAAAAGTTATTTTTTCTCTTAAAAAAAAATTTTTGCTGCAGAAAGTGACCCTTACACCCCCAAAACCCCCCCCACCCCGAAATTAAATCCTGGCTACGCCCTTGCTCTCTATTTTGAATACTCGAATACGTTTTCATCCTATTCTAAAACCTCCAACTTCTGGTACCAATCACATTATTATTTCCCCTAAAGATATACATAAAACATCCAATATATCCCTATTTCCCTACCAGGAAACGATGGGTTGATAACTGATTGTTCCTCATTAGGAGTTATAAATGATTCTCGCGCCCGAAACGGACCTTATCCTCTAAACTAAACGGAAAAGAGCTGAACCACATGCTTCTAGTAATATAATAAGCAATTAAAAAACGCATCTATTCCCGTTACATCCAGCATCTCGCCGTCCGACCATTCCGGCAAATTTATCGCCTTTAAAACGTCTCTAAATATTTGAAAAGGCGTGACAAATAACAGATTTACGTTTCGGTTAATTGGAAGTTTTAGCAGTGTTCACTGTTTTGTTGAAAATTATAGCTGGGACACGAAAAACTGACGTTTTTAAGGACAGCCTTTGATCTCGACAAAGGCTATGGAATTTTCGAGCACAAACATATTTTTCTTTGTTTGTTGAAACTACAGATCGCAGGAATTTTAGAAAATAAGTCCGAGGATACGTTAGATCGTATGATTTTTCGATTCTGAATTTGCATGGAAAATTAATCATAAATTGCTTATAACCAGTAAGATTTATTTTGTTTATATGGGCAACGAAAACAAAAACATAAACCAATTTTTATAAGGCCGTAAATTTTGCATAAACATTCAAATCGTTATACTATACTACATCTAATTATTTGATTCAAACATTGTTAGATATGTGTTTCATCAGCCATCCAAGTACTGAACTCAAAAAAATTAATATTTTCACATAGACCCGATCGAGTCTAAATGCTGAACTCGGCTGTAGAATAAGGTCCTGCAGGCAATTGCAAAATTTCAGCGATATCTGACGGATAGTTTCTGAGATACTGAATTTGTTTTAATATATTTTTTTAAATTTTTTAATCATAATATCCTCACAAAATTTTGCCATAAGTCTTCAAATCGGTATTTTCCAAATAGATACCGAGTTTCCATGCGATCAGATTCGATTTATTGGAAAAATAAAAGTTCAGATGACTCCGAAACCTCTCGGCGGATTTTGCCAATTAACGAACTCAATTTTGAACCTGATTCTGACACCTCCTAATGGGGCTGATTTCGAATCCTAATAATCCAGTAACCCATACACACACACAAAATTTCATCAAAATCGGTCGTTTAGGAGTAGTTCAGACACATACATACACACTTTAGGGTGAATTTTACATAATAATTAAAGGATACTGTCGGATGTATGTTCATTATTGAATGGTTTCTTTCTCTCCCAAACTCTGAAAAATATCTCTGAAATAAAAATGTATTATTTTGTGCATTGCTTCTGCGTAAGAAACACAGGATATTTGCCTAACAAACAATTACGATGAAACCACTATTTCCTTAGACTATAGACTAATATAATAGTCTAAGACTATTTCGTAACGTTTCGGAGTCTAAATAAGACTCCTTCGTCAGACACGAAAATCTTTAGAATTATTTTTGGCGCTCTTCTTCCTCGGATCAGAGTGCTTATCAATTTGCCCAAATATCTGTAATTTTCGAATTTTTGGCTGAAACGATTTGGTTTGACTAACTGATCAAGAATCCTTGGTCGAAATCGATTCTGTCCGGCCGGCCGTTAACACGATAACTCTCGAGCGGAATGAGCTAGACAGTTGAAATTTTCAGAGTAGGTTTGAGGGATAAATATCTCGGTTAAGTTCGTTGTTGCAAAATCGGTCCAATAGTTTCGGAGTAACGAAAAAAAATTTTTTTTTACATTACAACTTTTGAATTCAATTTTTTTTAAGATGTAGTTTCATCATTAGAATCTACTGGTATCATTTTCAACTCAGACAAGCTAAGACTTCCGGAGATATGATGTTTCAAAGTTTCAATAATACATCGTAAGTTCTATGTATTCACAGAATATGAACACAGAATCTGTCTGTGATCACTATTCATAAATGTCATCTTTTCTAGCTATAAGAGATTTTCAAATCATAGCTGTTATTTTCTCTACAAAAATTCGATTCTTGAATTTGTGAATATATACAAGACTGTTTTGATGTTGTTTATGGAGGCAACAGGAAGGAAGAACATAATGGAATCATCAAAAGAAATTAGTGTTCGTTGGCCACTGAGGTTAATATTACCTTTTACTTCCTTAAGTAGTAAGACATGTTCCTATATACAATATTTTCATAATACTGCTAGCAAAAAAATACTGAAATATGGATCTCCATTTGTGTATGAATCATTTTTTCTTAAGTTAAGGTTCATAATACAGAAAAGAATGTTTAGTGGCATGAACTATTAAATTTTAAATTATGAAAAGAGGATAGTATATTAATAATATATTTTGAACTATTAAAATAATTTGTTCGTTATCCACTACCTACTCAAATATCAGGAATAAATGGACAATCTGCTATGTTTGTCTCCAGCCTTGCTCTAGACATTTCGATGATACTTTCCTTAGGTGTTTCGAGTTGTGATAACTATGCACCGAGTGTAAGTAGCAACAACCCATTCCACGAGGTTGAATCATTGCAGATTACTCATTTAATCTTGATAAATAAATTTAATGACAATTTTTGAAGCATTAATGCATTGAAGCATTGTAGATTGCTCTTTTTGGGCGCATGTTCTAGGGGAACATCGTCCTATCATTTCGTCCAAATGTCTGTAATTTTCGAATTTCGAGCTGAAAATTGGCTAATAGACTAATTCGGACTCCCTGATCACGAATCCGGTGTCAGATTTTTGGGTGCCGTCCGGCCGTCCGGCCGGCCGGCCGGCCGGCCGTAGGCACGATAACAGGAGCACCGAAGGTCCTATCGACTTCAAACTTTCAGGGTAGGCTTCTGATCAAAATGCGACGGTTAAGTTCGTTAACGGGCAAAATCGGCCGGACGGTTTAGGAGTTATAGACATTTAAAATTTTGAGGTTATTTCCCTGATATTTCAGGAACTAAAGAAGATGTTGAATCGAAACTTGGTAGTCAGTTCGAGGATATAAACGCGCAACTTTTGGCAAAATTCTGTTATGATCGAAATGTTGGTGATTTTTAAAAAAATATTTCTTTTAATTTTTTCGAAAAAAAAATTTTTTTTTCGTGAACTATTCATCAGATTGCAACAAAAACTTGTACTAACGTCAATTGTAGTATTTTGCAACATTGTGCAAAATTTTGGCTCTATACGATTTCAATTTCTGGAGATATAAGACAAAATGTGTCAAATTTCCTGGGTCTCTCTCATTATTTTCATCGATAATTATATAATAATCAATAATATTAAGGTATTCAACATGATACTGCTTTTTTTCTTTTTTTCTTTTTTTCTTTACTGGTCAGTACGGGCCACAAGGAAGATGAACATGCGCCCAATAGCTCCTGTCCACAGGGCTTGAACCCATTTTTTTATATAAGATAATTTTTGAAGCATTTTATTTAAACGACACTTTTTCTAAATCTAATTTCTTCCATATGATGCATGAGCTCCAAAAATGCAAGCCTACTCTGCAAAATTCTTGCAGTCTGTAAGTTCCCTCTTTCGGAAGTGCGTGTTTACGGATGTGGACGAACATAATCGGATTTGCCTATGGAATCTTAATCAGTAAAGTCAATGGGAATCGTTTGAGCTCAAAATCCAAAAATTACAGACGTTCTGGCAACGTGTTAGCGCGATTCATTTGTTAATTGCTGTTTCCGCTATAGAGTGTCTCGATGATTCCTTCGGGCCCCCGTCCTAAATATGAATGCATCAATATGTAACTTTGGAATGCATGGGATCCGTTCCAAAATTCCTGTAATTTTAATTTGAAGGCTCCTATTACCTGCAGACTTCAACATTTGTCAAAAGATCATTAATTTTCTCGGACTTCTGGTGACTTCTCAGGTGCGTCGATAGCTTTTTGATGAGATCCTGTCCACAAATTCGATAGGATCACCAGCAAGGGCAAACGGTTCCTCCTTTGTAGGTATTCGTTCAACGACTATTATTTTTGGCGCTCTTGTTCCTCGGAACAGAGTGCTTATCAATTTGCACAAATGTCTGTAATTTTCGAATTTTTGGCTGAAAATGGTACCAAACGATTTGGTTCGACTAACTGATAGGAAATCCAATCCCGCAAATGCTAAATCCCTCTGAAATTCTGCGGATCAATTCATGGATCAACATTGCGGGATCTGCGGGATTCAATATTAAAATTCCGTATTCTATATTGAAAGGGCAAAAGCCTCAGAAAAAGGAATAAGTACTCTTTTCGAAGACCTCTATGAAAAGTGACATTTTACGTACTAATTTGCGGCCGTAAAATCGACTATTATTGAAGGCAAGCACTTTGCGGACGAAAAAGTACTTTTTCGTTCGCAAAATTACTTTCTCGTCCGCTGTGTTCACTATGGATACGGCCCAATACAAACATAAGTGTCTGTAAGAATAACTGTTAGTGCTGTGGTCATTATGGATACAGCATGATACGGTTCAATATAAACATAAGTGAATGTGAGAATAACTTTACTACCATTTGCTATAGTGAAATAAGTGGTCCGAAAGTCATAAAAGTTTGTAGAGCTCGACGAAAAAATGTAATATGCACCTCGGCGAAAAACTTTCTCTTGTCTCGCCTGCTTTCAATTTGCAGGTAGAGACACCGTGAAGAAGAACAGGTTACGACCTAAATAAAAGAGGAAGAAGAAGAAGAAAATAATACACAATTTTTCGTCCTTGGTACATACATAACTATTATGCTACTACTATAGTATGTTTTTAATTGCATAAGACCTTTTCATAAGCATTTTTATTAGGTTGAGTACAAAGAGTATATATATTTTTAACAATCGCGGATCCGTGGATTAATTCAATCCCGCGCGTTTGCGGGATAGGTTTTGGTGCGGGATTGGATTCCCTACTCACTGATCAAGAATCCGTGGTCGAAATCGATTATGTCCGGCCGTCCGTTAATATGATACCTCTTGAACCAAAGGAGTTAGAGGATTGAAATTTGCAGGGTAGGTTTGAAGCTTAAATATCTCAGACGAGTTCTTTAACGGGCGAAATCCATCAAGCAGTTTAGGAGTTATGGCCGTTTTTAGTAAAAACATTTTTTATCAATATTTCCGAATCCGATCATTCGATCTATCTGAAATTCAGCATCCAATTGTAGAATCATGACCTTTAGACGCATGTGGAGATTTTGTATTGATCGGGTTACCGTCAAGTGTAAAAAAAATTTTTTTTTTAAATTTTGTTTCTACAATAACTCTCGAACGGAATGAGCTAGGCAGTTGAAATTTTCAGAGTAGGTTAGGGAGACAAATATCTCGGCTGAGCTCGCTATTGGGCAGAATAGGCCAGATGGTTTCGGAGTAACTTACAAATTTCAAAATAATTTTTTTTTAAGTTTCACCATAAAACCCATTGATATCATTTTCAACTCTAACAAGTTAATACTTTCGGAGATATGATTTTTCGAAATTTCAATAATGAATCGTACCTACTTCTATGTTTTCACAGAATGCAATAAATATTCTATCTTTGATTTATTATATGATCTGTGTTCATACTCGTACATGTCATCCTGTTCTATAAGAGAGAGTCAAATTCATTTCAGCTATTTTAATTTGATTTCTTCCATGGTGCAGTTCTCATTCTCAGATTGCCCATTTAATCTTGATAAACAAACTATTATTTGAATTGAATTTACTTTATGATGCAGTTCTATCATAAGAATACATTGATATAATTCTCAACTCTGAGAAACCAATACTTTCGGAGGTATAATTTGTCTGTTTGAACAAGAGCGCCAGAAAGCTCCTGTCCACAGGGCTTGAACCAATTTTTGGTTAGATATTTGAATCTATAGACCCTTGACATGCGAATACAGCGATCTAATATATGGAACTGGGTCGTGTTTTTGTGAATAATGATAGTGAAAATTCGCTAAAATATATATTTTTTTTCATCGCAGTAGCTATAATATCTGGTAGTGCCCCGCCAAGTCAAGCCAAAAAGAGCAGGGCCCTACGGGGTGATCCACGAAGACCGTTTATTAGACTATTTCAAAGAAAGATTCACGATAAACACTTGAAATGTTATAGTTAAGCTTTGTTAGGATAGATGAATTCTTGGAAATAATTCGTTTGGCTCCCGGTTTCACCGAAAACGATACCAACTTTTGGTTTAAGCGCTGTTGTTCCTCGGAACTGAGTGCTTATCAATCTGCCCAAATGTCTGTAATTTTGGAATTTTTGGCTGAAAATGGTCTTAAACGATTTGGTTCGACTCACTGATCAAGAATTCATGGTCAAAATTGATTCTGTCTGGCCGGCCGTGCGTCCGTCCGGCCGTCCGTTAACACGATAACTCTCGAACGGAATGAGCTAGACAGTTGAAATTTTCAGAGTAGGTTTAGGAGATAAATATCTCAGTTGAGTTCGTTATTGGGCAAAATTGGCTAGGCGGTTTCGGAGTAACAAAAATATTTTTTTTTACTTTACAAATTTTAAATTCAATTTTTTTTAAGATGCAGTTTCATCATAAGAATCCATTGATGTCATTCTCAACTCTAACAAATTAATACATACTTTCGGAGATATGATTTTTCAAAATTTCAATAATTATTCTCAATTCTATATGATTCCATATAGAATACTCTAATTATAATTTCCTGAGGTATATAAATCCAAAATTATATGAGTCATAGACCTACGTTTTGAATTTAATTACGAAAATTCTTGAGAATTGATGCACAGAAGCCAAATTGAAAAAGTTGGAAACCCCTGTGGACAGGAGCTTTGGCCCTCTTGTTCAAACTTTGACAAATCATAACTCCGAAAATATTGGTTTCTCCGAGTTGGGAGTGATATCAATGGATTCTTATTTAATTTATTTTATTTTATGATGCAGTTCTATCATAAGATTCCATTGATATCATTCCCAACTCTGAGAAACCAATACTTTCAGAGATATAATTTGTCAAAGTTTGAACAAGAGCGCCAAAGCTCCTGTCCGCAGGGCTTGAATCAATTTTTTGAATGTAATATCCAGTTTTTTTATTGATAATGAGATTGACCATTGAATTCTACATTGTTTAATGTGTCACTCAAAAAATACAAAACCGCTCCAATACCAATTCAAACATACTTAGTTATAAGTTTTAGAATGCCAACGCGAAAATTCTCGCAAAATTTGGTAACTACTTGTAGAATATCGATATATGGAGTCCATATGGACGTGTGTAAAATTTTGTCAGAACCGTACCCCTAGAAAAGTTTTAAAAAATCACGAAAAAAAAAATTGGTTCAAGCACTAACGTGAAGTCAGGAGCTTCTGCGCGCATGTTCTATTGTCCATTCTCCTGTATTGGACACTCTCAATCGATTTCGCCATGGTAAATTCGATTAAAATTGTCCAATACAGGAGAATGGACAATAGCGCAAAAGCTCCTAACTTCGCGAGCTTGAACCAATTTTATTTTTTTATACCATAGCAAGCTTCAGGTAGGTAACAAAAAATCAAGTTGATGAAATAATTCCCTCTGAGTGTGAGGTGTAACACTACAATCACTGAGTATAGATCAACTTGTCTGGCATTCAAAGCTTTGGTTTAGATCTAATTTCCTTTAGTTACGATTCTTTCACACTGAAGATGAGGACAGTGAAAGAGTTCAACAACCAAATAAACGCCTACAAATACCCAATTAATTATTCGAACAGTCAAAAACTCCCACATCAAAATGAATTATCCGAACAAAAAATATAAGAACTCGAAAAACTCGAAACAGTCAATGTATTAATAACTACCTCGTTAGAGATATAGCCCGTTAACGCCCAAATGGACCCTTTGCGAGAACCGATTGGCTGGTTTTAATGGCTCAGTAACATTGGGCCACGCCCACGCGCATACTAAATGAACACATCTAAACGTCCAACGATAATTGCCACTAATTTGAGTGCAGTGGTTTGCCAAAAGTCTCATTTGACACCATATCTATAATGACGGACCAAAACTCAGATCCCAATGAAAAATCCGCAAGATTCTCCAGTTTCTCCATCGACTCCCTTTTATCCAAGAAAAACTCAGAGGACTTGAGCCTACTCGAAACAGCTGATAGTGCCAGAACTTTTAAACGAGCAGAAATAAAGAAAAACTTCGAAAAATTCACAAACGTTCAAAACTGCAGTGGTAATTTTTTGAGGGGAAGCGATTGTGTCAGTGTTGTGGGTGACAAAAGGACTGATGATTATGAAAAATTTGACGATAACGTTGTGTCAACTTCAGACGATTTTTTTCTATGTTCGAGGAGTCGTGAAGAAGGTAGGATATTCTTTTGATGTGTTAGCTTTGTTGATTTTTATCATATTATAAGCTCAGAATTGCTTGGCGATCACCTAACTACCATTAATTTTTGTGGAAAAATGTTTCTCTATTTCAGTATCGTAATGAGTTCATTCCAGCACTGTTTTTAGTTATATTTTTCGTTTTGTGGTAGTCCGCACTGACATTCGATCAAATTTCATCACACGTCGATTATTGTCAATATAAGATAATCGGGATAAGGTGAAACAATTGTTGAGAGGAAAGGTTTTATTTTCATCAAAAAATAAGGTACCTACTAGAGATTTTATTCTTGCTAATTTTGATTCATGCATGATATTAGGAAACTGTTAAATCTGATCTCTATGCTCTACGTACAATTCAAATTACGTGATCTGTCAACTTTCTTAACAGTCACACCAACTGCCAAGATACAATACAAAAGTCACTAGGATGTATAATCCTAATTTTTCATTAAATCTCAACCGTATTTTAGAAAACTTGCCTGAAATAGAGAAAATATCGTCTAATTCTCGTTGCAGAAGGCAATTCCAACACTCATGCCTACGAAAACTCGCTCCTTCATCGCTCGTTTTCGATTTTCGTATTCGTGTTTGAATATCAGCTCATTCTACAACTTGTTTTAGAATATACTATTCTCTATTTCAGTATCGTAATGAGTTCATTACATCACTAAAAACAGTGCTGTAATGAACTAATTCCCGCATTGTTTCTAGGTATATTTTTCGTTTTGTGGTAGTCAGCACTGACATTCGATTCTATCAAATTTCAACACTCGTCAATTGACAATATAATATAATCTGGAAATAATTGTTGAGAGGAAAAGTTTTATTTTCATTAAAAAATAAGGTACTTACTAGAGATTTCCTTCTTGTTAATTTTGAATCATTCATGCTATTAGAAAACTGTTTCAAATCTGATCTCCATGCCCTACGTACGATTCAAATTCAAATTCCATAATCTGTCAACTTTCGTATATATTGTATATTGTATATTGTTGTTGGGGGTAACGTTGCACTGCGACCTCCCTTCAGAGCTGTCGATGTCATTACCATCTACAGCTTGCCTTCCAGTTCCAGAGTTCTGATGAACTCGAGTATCTGGGATGGCTTCAAGGAGGCTAGGTCTTCACTCCTGCAGATTTCTTGCCCAAAGCATTCCTTGCGTTGGTTTGAGATGGAGAGGCATTCCGTTTTCAGGTGATCAGGAGTTTCATCCTTCTTCCGACAGAATCTGCACTCGTCAGTTTCTGCTAGCCCCAATCTCATCATATCATCATATGCTTCCTGAGGCCGCAGTGCCCTGTGAGGAAGCCAGTGAGGAGGTGCAGCTTGTTCTTACTGAGGTCCAAGTATTTCTTGGATCTGACAGTATCAAAGTTCCGGAGGAATTTCTTGAATTGATAGATTCCGGGGAGAGATCTCCAGAAAGTACCTCTCTCAGTTTCTTCTTTCGTCCGGAATTCACTTTTGTAGGTGTGTCTACCAACCCCACAAAAAGGTTCCGGGCCAATAAAGGGGGTTTGTGCTGGCAAGTGTTTTGGCCTCCTCATTTTCTATGATTCCCGCGTGACCAGGAACCCAGACCAAGGAGACCCTGTTGTTCTTGCCTACTTCATTGAGTTTTCTTCGGCACTCCCATATTAGCTTGGATTCGATAACATGGGAGCTCAGAGCTTTAATAGCAGCTTGACTGTCAGAGTGGATTGCTATATCACAACTCTGATAGTTTCTTTCTAGGTTCATTTCCACGCATCTTCCTATTGCAAGTACTTCTGCCTGAAAGATACTCGGATAGGAGCCTAGCGACAGTGAGCATTTGGTGCCTGGTCCATATACTCCAGCGCCAGCTCCTGTAGTGGTTTTTGAACCGTCTGTGTAGCATTAAATGGCATTTCTTTTAAGAACTTGGGTGGCGGATTCCCTGTCCCAATCTTTTTGGGCGCATGTTCTAGGGGAACATCGTCCTATCATTTCGTCCAAATGTCTGTAATTTTCGAATTTCGAGCTGAAAATTGGCTAATAGACTAATTCGGACTCCCTGATCACGAATCCGGTGTCAGATTTTAGGGTGCCGTCCGGCCGTCCGGCCGGCCGGCCGGCCGGCCGTAGGCACGATAACAGGAGCACCGAAGGTCCTATCGACTTCAAACTTTCAGGGTAGGTTTCTGATCAAAATGCGACGGTTAAGTTCGTTAACGGGCAAAATCGGCCAGACGGTTTAGGAGTTATAGACATTTAAAATTTTGAGGTTATTTCCCTGATATTTCAGGAACTAAAGAAGATGTTGAATCGAAACTTTGTAGTCAGTTCGAGGATATAAACGCGCAACTTTTGGCAAAATTCTGTTATGATCGAAATGTTGGTAATTTTTAAAAAAATATTTCTTTTAATTTTTTCGAAAAAAAAATTTTTTTTTCGTGAACTATTCATCAGATTGCAACAAAAACTTGTACTAACGTCAATTGTAGTATTTTGCAACATTGTGCAAAATTTTGGCTCTATACGATTTCAATTTCTGGAGATATAAGACAAAATGTGTCAAATTTCCTGGGTCTCTCTCAGTATTTTCATCGATTATTCTATGAACTCTTTGAATTCCACCGAAAACAAATTCAAAGACATAAACATAAAGAATCAAGTCATAGTTTAGACGTCGAAAGAAGGACGATGTTGATCGACTTGAAAAGGTACCTATTTCAAGAAATGCAATAATGAAATGCTTAATTTTTTTTATGGTCACAGAAAATCGTCACAAAAATCTATTTACCTCATTTGACGGCTGTTTGTCAAATCAATTAATTCCAATGATTGATGTCAGATTTCCTACATACCAAGTTCAAACACATTTTATTATATGGAAAACACTTATTATGATCACGTTCTACAGGAATTGATACTAAATAGAAGCTAGATGAAGATTATTGTAATGGAAAATTTGTGTTCCAGAATAATATTAAGGTATTCAACATGATACTGCTTTTTTTCTTTACTGGTCAGTACGGGCCACAAGGAACATGCGCCCAAAAGCTCCTGTCCACAGGGCTTGAACCCATTTTTTCATACCAAGCATCGTAGTCAAGTTCTTTTCGATGCTTTCTTTCTTGATCATTTCGTCACTAGGAAGATTGGCTGATGAACTGTACCTGGTAAGAGAGGACCAGGCTTTCGGGTTTTTAATACTCTCCTTACCTGATCCTTTCCTAGATATTCTGAGAATGGCTCCATGGGCCGTTTTCTCTATCACTAGATGGAGTGGTATGAGATTTGTTATAATCTCAAGTGCCCTGGTAGGAGAGGTTCGCATAGCTCCAGTGATACACATACAGACCAGCCCCTGTACTTTGTCGAGGGTTTTCCTCGTACAATTCTGGCTTGTTTTTGAGTACTAAACTACTGCCCCATACGTAATTATGGGTCTCACAATCATGACGTACATCCATCGCAGTAGCTTAGGGTTGCATCCCCAAGTCTTACCGGCTAGATTCCTGCACACTATCAAAGCCTTTGTTGCTTTACTGGCAGTGATGTCGACATGCCGATTCCACAGAAGTTTTCTATCTAGTGTTACCCCCAGATATTTAACTTCAGACGTTCATTATATAATATCTCCGTTCAAAGCGAGGGATCTCACAGCTGGAAGTTTTCTTCTCCGAGTAAACAGTAAACTGTGGTCTTGTTCGGGTTTACGCTGAGCCCCACTGACAAGCACCACTGCTCGATAAGTCTAAGGCCCTCCTGTAGTAAGTTACACAAGGTGCCCTCGAATTTACCTCTGACCATTAGGACTATGTCATCAGCATAGCCTATACACTCGAAGCCGAGCTCCGTTAGTCTGTGGAGAAGCTCATCCACTACTAGGCTCCACAGAAGGGGAGAAGTTACTCCCCCTTGAGGTGTTCCACGAGTGGCTTTGACAGAAGTGGTCTTGTTGCCCACCTGTGCCTCGGCTATCCACGTTGACAACAGCTCATACATCCATTTTATAATGGTTTTATTCACTCCTCGCCTTACGAGTGCATCTTTGAGAGGCACATGTGTTGTGTTGTCAAAAGCCCCAGATATATCCAGGAATGCACACATCGCGATTTCTTTATGGTCCAGAGTTCGCTGGAGCACTTTCGTAACAGTCACACCAACTGCCAAGATACAATACAAAAGTCACTAGGTTGTATAATCCGAATTGTTCATTAAATTTTAACAGTATTTTACAAAACTTGACTGAAATAGAGAAAATATCGTCTAATACTCGTTGCAGAAGGCAATTCCAACACTCATGTGTTCGCTCCTTCGTCGCTCATTTTCGAACTTCGCATTCGTGTTTGAATAGGAGCACATTCTGAAACTTGTTTTAGAATATACTATTTATTACGCTCTGAATTTCTCAACAGTCCTTTTCAAGATAGATACTTATCTCGAACAAAAAATATAATGAGAAGAACTCTATCAATGTTATACATCGAGATTTCCTTCGTTCATAAATTCATACATATCGCCAAAAATAAAACATTTCTATCGGAAAAACGAATGAAAAGAGAAAAATTGTGCACGGTGATTTTTGGGGAAAACGATTAATTTAAAACCTCGGGGCACTACGAATAAATAATCGCCGACGATATCCGTCGTTCATTTATTATATCCAAAAATATACCTAGTTATCCCAATATCCTTAAATTTGCCTATTTTTATCATTTTGTTGTCGAAAAAAATCCTTTCGAAATCGGAAGCTACCAATAGCATGTTATAGGGAATATTTTGCATTTTTCAAAACTGTTCTCTGTTTTCCTGTGCGATGATTATTTCCCGACTTACAGAAGATCAAAGTTAAAAATTGGTTCTAGCACTGATGTGAAGTCAGGAGCTATGACGTGCATGACTATTGTCTATAAACCTCTATTGGATACTCTTAATTGAATTTACCGTCGATATAGACCATTTCCTCAGCCTTTATAAGATACGAATACTTTTCATATACCTACCATTTTAATGACACACTTGAGTAATGAGATAATCGTCTATGATCACATTAATTGATAGATTGTGTCTTCTATCGGAATTGAAACTCGTTAAATATCTAATGATATACGAAAAAACTTATTTCTAAAGTAATTTCATGAGTCGGTATTCACGAAACTCCGCAAAAATTAGCGCGTCGGCATTCTACAAGTAATTACCGAGTTTTAGTTGGATCGGAGTTGTATATTTTGAGTTGTAGAGGAAATAACAACAAAATTTCAGGTGAGTATAACTCCAAAACCGTTTGACCGATTATGCCTATTAACGAACTCAAATGTCGCATTCGGATGCGCAACCCTGAAAATTGCAAATCGCTATCTCTTTGCGATCTCAAGTTATCGTGAGATACATAACATTATTTCATATTTTTCAGTTTGCTAGTGGCACGATCCTCACAACATTTTACATACGTCTTTATGTCAATATTGTACAGCTAGTTACCAAGTTTCAATTCGATCGGAAATGTATTTTTTGAGTTTTCGAGAAAATAATATTCCAGATGAATATAACTCGGAAACCATGGACCGATTAAGACCAACAACGAACTTATCTATCCCATTGGGATGCGTATCCTACCCTGAAAATTTCAAGTCTCTATTTCTTTCCGTTCGAAAGTTATCGAGGCAAAGGTCACCCATCCTGCTACTGAACTCAACAAAGGCTGCTCGGATCTCCAACAAGATAAATCCGATTGTGTTCAAACTTGGAACTAGCTATAGAGTTATAGGTTTTGAAAGCTCTCGCAAAATTTAAGCAATGTCGGACAAATAGTTTCTGATATATAGAATTCTATTCAATCACTTTCAATGATTATTTTTAAAATGTCTAGTGCTACGATTCTCACGAAATTTTGTCCATATTTTCGAGTCGACATTCTACAACAACTAATTACCATGTCTGAATTGGAACGGATTCGTATTTTTTGAGTTATTGGGGAAATAAGAACTAAATTTCAGATGGGTATAACTCCAAAACCGGTTGACTGATTATGCCTAACTAACAAACTCAAATGTCTGATTCGGATGCACAACCTAACCAAAAAATAGCTAGTCGCTAACTCTTTCCGTTCTCAAGTTATCGTGAGATAAATAATATTTTTTAATAATTTTTTCAAAATTTTCTGCTGATACAATTCTCACAAAATTTCATAACCGTCTTTGTGTCAATATTCTACAACTAGTTACAATAGTTGTACATTAGTTTCAATTCGATCGGATCTGTATTGGTTGAAGACAAAATTATAACTCGGAAATGGTTAGACCGATTATGATTAACGAACTTCTCCGTCGTATTTGTACACCTACCCTGAAAATTTCAAGTTATTATTTCTTTCAATTCGAAAGCTATCGTGTCAACGGCCGACTAGCAGGACATAATCAAATTTGACCTCGAATTATTCATCAATGTGTCGAACATAATTGTTTGAGACAATTTTCGGCAGAAAATTCGAAAGTTCCAAATATTTGGGCAAAATGATAGCACGCTGTTCCACAAAACATGCGCGCAAAAAGGCTTTCTTGCTTTGTGGTACTTTGTGGTAAATTCACACCATTTAGTTAAATCGAATTGAAAGGCAGTTTCTTAAAAAAGCTTAATGTTGGAATTTTGACCACACATTTTTTGAAGCCCGTAAAGACCTATTGTAAGTAATCATTAAATGATACTTTGGGACGAACAATTTTCGAATTTCAGAATAACTATCAACAAAAAATAATTCTGAAGGTTTTCGCTTGGTGCTTGACGAAGGAGTCTGATCTAGTCCCCAGAACGTTACGAAATAGTTGTTTCATCGTTGATGTTTATTTATTTATTTATTTGTTTATTATTTTTGTTTTTATTTATATGTTTGTTAGGCAAGATTGTTCTATAGATTGCTTCTGACAAATCACTTGTCTTTCTAACGCAGAAGCAGTTGACAAAATAATAAATTTTTTATTTTATAGATATTTTTCAGAGTTTGGGAGAGAAAACCTAGACAGGAACCTTTTAACCTCATATTGTAATGTAATCGTGGAATTTTGAAAACAAATTTTTTGAGGCCCGAAGAGAGATTTTTGAGGCAGGCAAAAGTTTGTAAATTTTGTATTCAGTGGTTTCCTTAGGATTACTCCGTAATCGTACATGATAAAAAAATTATGGCTCGACCTGAAAACTAGACAGTTATATTAGCATATTATTTTTTTTTCTGTATGATCAGTATTTTCCAATTTATTGATCAAAGTCAAAAAGAACTTTTTCACTTTCATTGACGATAACTCCGCAGCAAATCATCGTACATGCTTAAGTCAAATTGAAGGGCATTAAATTTCTTAGAAATGCTTGATGGTGAAATTTTGAGAACAAATTTTTTGAAGTGCGTAGACCTATTTTGAGACAAGCAAAAATTTGGAAAATTTTCATTTCAGTGGTTTACTTGGGTTTACTCCGGAACCGGATATGTTCCAGATCTGAAAACTATGGACAATTATAGCTACAATTTGTAATTTTTTTTGCTGTATGATCTTTTCCCTCCGAGTTATAGCCATATAGCCATATATAGTTTAACCCAAAACTTTTTAATTCGTTTTTATCTCCCTTAATTTTTGTGACTATTGAATTATGTAGTTGGCAGCTACATAAGTTTCTGCTTGTTTCCTCAATAACTGAAATAATTCGATTCCGTTCGAATTGAGCCTTGGTAATTAGTTGAAGAATGCCAGCGCGCATAGTTCTTCAAAAAATTTTGAGCATCACTAAAAACTTCACACTTGAAACACTGATATTTCAGAAACATAGCATGGTAGGTATATAAATGTTCTAGCTAGAATCTAGGGAACAGCGTGCTATTATTGTGAGGTTTTAAAAGAATATTCATGTCAATTCGGTGCACGGACACAAGTCAGTTTGGGGGAAATAGCGTTGTTTCCGACTTGAAGTGTGCATACCGTAGCCCTGGGGCTAATTTTGAAATTAATGTTACCCCTTACGGGCATTTTTTCGTTATGCGCATGAGCAGACCATCAGTGATTTAACTGCTGGTGTTTTCGTCAGAGAGGATTGGGGTTTTGGGGTGGCGAATGCTATTCCTCCATAGAAGCCCCTGGTGAGGATCTGCGCATGCGTGGATTCAAGATGCGATATCTCCTGAACCTGAACCACTAGTGTTTGAAAATCGGAGTCTTTGTGAGGTGTGTGATTTTGGGAGGACTTGCAGTCGCGAGTAGATTGCGCATGCGCAGAAGAGAAGTGACTGTTTTTGGGTTGTATGGGTTATGTTGGGTGTAATGAGCTATTGAGCTGATATTGTGGGACTTTAAGCCACGAGTAGATTGCGTATCGCAGAGGAGACGTTTGGATTGTATCGCTCATGTTGGGAGTAGTTTGCGTCTAGCAGTGATGGATTTGGTGCTGAGTGCTGAGCCGTCATTTTGAGGTTTTAGGCAGTGGTGGATTAACCAGCAGGCTGAGTAGGCTGGAGCCTAGGGCGGCATATTGGCAAATTTAGTTCATCAATTTTTTGTTTCGACTTACATATTGAAAAAAAATATTACACACACACAAAATACGAATTTCGAAAATTAGAGAGAAATTGAAATAAGTGTGTTGTGTTGAATAGCCTACGGGCGGCAAATCTGTAAATCCGCCACTGGTTTTAGGAGAAATTTCATGGCAATTCTGTGCACGGACAAGTCAGTTTCGGGGAAATAGCGTTGTTTCCGAGTTGAAATGTATGTATCTTGGCCCTGGGGCGAATTTATAAATAACTCTATTCGGTAGATCTATAGATCAAATGTAAAATTTTTGCCGAAAATGGTCTCAAACGATTAGGTTCGACTCACTGATCAAGAACTATGTTCATTAATGAGCACTTATGTTCATTAATGAGCATAATCGGCCAAACGGTTTTGGAGTTGAAATTATGTTTTCCCAATTACTCGAATAATACATATCCGACAAAATTAAAACATGGTAAATAGTTGTAGAATGCTTATACAGAGACTTCTGAGAAATTTAGTGAGGATCATATCACTAGAAATTTTTGAAAAACTATTTAACATTTTTCTGTATCTCAGGAACTACCCGTCCGATATCGTTCAAATTTTGCGAGAGTCTTCAAAACCCAATTATCCGCCAAGTTCCAAATTTGAACACGTGTTATTTCCGCAATAACTCATAAAGTACAAATCTCATCCAATTTAAACTGTGTAATTGCTTGTAGAACGCAACGCACTTATTTTGGTGGAGTTTCGTATCATAAGAAAAAAAAATTTCCTTGAAATTTTATGTTTCTGAAACATCAGCGTTAGATTCCGCTGAAATTCCGTACAAACCATCAATCTGAATGTTATTTTCCGAATTGAAATATAGTACTCGATTGAAAAAAGACGACTTGAAGGTTTATGAAGTATTTCGTGAGGGTCTGGGAGGCCTGAATAGACAAAAGAACATGCGTGCAAAAGCTTTCCTCTTCATGTCAGTTCCTTTTAAGAATTTGACTATTTCGTATTCCTTATCATTAAATATATGTATAAATATTCTTCAAAGCTCTTTGTAGAGCATTGAAGAAGCAACAATAAAGTTGCGAAACGTCGCTTGAAGGAATGGCTTAACGTCTTTTTCCAAATTTATACCACTTCCACGAACATTTATACATATACTTTTCAAGAATGTTTCCTTTGTACATTCAGAAATAGAAATAAAACATTATGATCAAATTTCATGTTCAGCTTTCATGACTTTTAAAACTCAACAATTCGTTATTGTCCATAGATCTACAGTAGATAATATGTTATGAGCTGGCAAAATATGGAAAAATATCCTAACTACTTTGCGACTTCCTCCTCTGATAACCAGAGCAGCTCTATCTGGACTATATCTATCGTAAAAAATTGGTTCAAGCACTGACGTGAAGTCAGAAGCTTTTTCGCGTATGTTCTATTGTCCATTCTCCTGGTGGACACTCTTAATCGATTAAGAGTGTCCAATACAGTAGAATGGACAACAGAACATACGCGCAAAAGCTTTTGACTTCACGTCAGTGCTTGAACCAATTTTTTACGATAGATATAGTCCAGATAGAGCTGCTCTGGTTATCAGAGGAGGAAGTCGCAAAGTAGTTAGGATATTTTTCCATATTTTGCCAGCTCATAACATATTATCTACTGTAGATCTATGGACAATAACGAATTGTTGAGTTTTAAAAGTCATGAAAGCTGAACATGAAATTTGATCATAATGTTTTATTTCTATTTCTGAATGTACAAAGGAAACATTCTTGAAAAGTATATGTATAAATGTTCGTGGAAGTGGAATAAATTTGGAAAAAGACGTTAAGCCATTCCTTCAAGCGACGTTTCGCAACTTTATTGTTGCTTCTTCAAAGCTCTACAAAGAGCTTTGAAGAATATTTATACATATATTTAATAATAAGGAATACGAAATATTCAAATTCTTAAAAGGAACTGACATGAAGTCAGGAGCTTTTGCACGCATGTTCTTTTGTCTATTCAGGCCTCCCAGACCCTCACGAAATACTTCATAAACCTTGGAGCCGTCTTTTTAAAATTTAACAATTTTTTTTTTATTTTCTAGTGATACGACTCTCACAAAATTTCACAAACGTCCTTAGGTTTGTATTCGATCGGATATGTATTGGTAGAAAACAAAATTATTACTCGCAAACCATTAGGCCGGTTATGCACATTAACCAACTTGTCCGTCGTATTGGGTTGCGCCACCTACACTGAAAATTTCAAGTTGCTATCCCTTTTCTGTTCTAACAATATCGTGTCAACGGTCGACTGGCCGGCCGGACACAATCAAATTTGACCTCGAATTCTTTATCAGGGAGTCGAACCCAATCGTAAGAGGCCATTTTCGGCGAAAAATTCGAAAATTACAGAAATTTGGGCAAAATGATAACGTGGTGTTCCCCAGGACGTACGCGCAAAAATGAAAAGACGAGAGGAGGAAAAAGAACCAATTAAATATAATACATAACCTTTCAAAAGTCCCTTCTAACAAATATACTCCTCTGTAGCCGCATGGATCTCTTGAAGAAGAATCGCCGCCGCTACTTTTCACTTTTCAGATATTCACTCTTGTTCATAGAAATCCCTTCAATATTTGATTTCAAAAAGTGATGATTTGAGATGAAAAAATCGGCCCGAAAATTGATATTATAATTTAATATGTCATCATGACATTCATGGTTTTGAAGGTTCTCGCAAAATGTCTGCGATTAACCCATCCAGCTACTGAACTCACACAAGGTTGCTCGGATCTCCAACAATATAGATCCGATCGTTTTCAAACTTGGAACTTGGTAGTAGAGTTAGGTTCTGAAGGCTCTCGCAAAATTTCAGCCATGTCGGATGAATAGTTTCTGATATATAGAATTTTTTTCAATGATTTTTTGAAAATATTCTAGTCATACACTCTAAGAAATTTTACAACACCGGCCAACACCTGCTAACACCGGCCTGATTTCCTTAGAGGTCCTGATCTTTTCAGTGTTATTTCGCACCAGCCGAAATAAGACCGACTTTCAGGTGTATTTTCTGCCATAATAAGTAATCAACTTTCACACCAGCGCGATTGAGATTTATCATTCGGATGAGTGTGAGGTAGCACTAGATCTGTGTGGTTCAGCATTAGTTCGGTGTGAATTTACACTATAGTGAGCTATAGTGAGCTATAGTGAGCTAGCAACGTATTCGAGAGAGAATTTCAGGTAGGCCAGTTTTTAGATATCCTCTCACTCTCCCGGACGTTATACGGGCAATCTGGCTGGCGGTTGTGCTTGCGTTCATCAGTGCGCAGCGTACTTGTACAGGTAAAATATCGATTTTTCGAAGAATTTTAGGAAGGTTTTTAGTTTTTTAATTGTTTTTATTGAATGTTTTGACACATGAATATATTATTGCCAGATATTTTTATTGTTGTTTTAACTGTGCCAGACGCCAATTTTGTATTGAAAAAAATTATTTTTTTTCAAATTATTTTAGTACTGCTGAAATTTTGATATGATATCATTTAATTATCTACAGACCCAAAATTAAATTGCCAAACAATAATTCAATTGTTAAACCTTCAGCCAGACCGTTCTTAAAGTAAAAAGTTGTGGGGTATCATTTTGCTTGGTCTAGAAATAGTAGAATATATTTGAAAGAAAGGATTGAGAACCATTGAATTGAGTGGTGAATTAATACGGTATCAAAATAATTATTTATTGTTATATAAAATTAAAATAATTATCAATCTATAGTATTTAAATAGACAAAAGTGCGGATGGTTATACATAATATCTCCAAAAGTATTGGTTTCTCAGAGTTGGGAATTATATCAATGTATTCATATGATAGAACTGCATCCTAAAGGAAATTCAATTCAAATAATAGTTTATTTATCAAGATTAAATGAGCAATCATGAGAATGAGAACTGCACCATGGAAGAAATCAAATTAAATCTGGCCAATTTTGCCCAATAACGAACTTAACCGAGATATTCATCTCCCTAAACTACTCTGAAAATTTCAACTACCTACCTCATTCCGTTCGAGAGTTATATCTATGTCTATGGATGAAAAGCAGTCTCACTACTCTCAGATCTCTTACTTCATGTTCAGTTCCGAAATGTAAGAATTTTCTGAGAAAAACTAATTTCGGAGCAAACAACTGAGATTTTTCTCACTTCACTCACAATTCTTCGATTGATTAGATTAATGTCTCAGGAACATCATTTGACATTATGACAATTCATAGAATAATATCATTCTGTGACAACGTTGAAATACGATTTATTATTGGAATTTTGAAAAATCATATCTCCGAAAGTATTAGCTTGTTAGAGTTAAAAATGATATGAATGGATTCTTATGATAAAACTTCTTATTAAAAAAAATTTAATTTGGAATTTGTTCCGTAAAAAAAAAATTTTTTTTTTGTTACTCCGAAACCATCTGTCCGATTTTGCCCAATAACGAACTTAGCCGAGATATTTATCCCCCAAACCTACTCTGAAAATTTCAACTCTCTAGCTTATTCCGTTCGAGAGTTATCGTGCCTACGACCGGCCGGCCGGACCGGCCGGACAGAATGAATTTCGACCACGGATTCTTGATCAGTGAGTCGAACCAAATCGTTTAAGACCATTTTCATCGAAATATTCGAAAATTACAGACATTTGGGCAAATTGATAAGCACTCAGTTCCGAGGAACTAGAGCGCCAAAAACAGAGGCATTTTGGTAATCATCATCAGCTTCATAACTGTCTTTTAAAGTATTATCATTTTGTGATATGGTAGTATCTGTAATGGAATGGAAAATTTAATGTATAATCTTTCGGCAAAGAAATTTATTAGTATTTTATTCATAATTTTTACCACAACTTCGGCATCGACATTTATCTGGCAAATGTGATATATTATTCGAGAATCGACTTCTTCGTGTTCTTCAAAAGATAACGAATCTTCAACAGTTGTAATAACTTTATTACTTTCAACCCGGTATGAGTAGCACTTGTTGAAGTTCGGATAAATAATTTTATTACCAACGAAGGGAGCCATTTCATCACCAGCCCAATGGTCAATAAATATATTAACAAGGGCTTCTTTGAAATATATATTTTTAAGTTCACTTACAAAATTATTTATCTGAACTTCAAGAAGTGCTACTCATACCGGGTTGAAAGTAATAAAGTTATCAGAACTGTTGAAGATTCATTATTTTTTGAAGAACACTAAGAAGCCGATTCTCGAATAATATGTCACATATGCCTAATAAATGTCGATGCCGAAGTTATGGTACGCTGCTCAGACACAGACATTTTAGTAATACTTCTTGGTAACATGGATCATTTGAATGCATCACTAAAACTCTGGATAAATCTGGGTGTGTGGAATAATGAGTGATTTATAAGCGTAAATCAAGTATACGAAATTCTAGGGGATTCTTTATCGAAAGCTCGACCGTGCTTTCACGCACTTACAGGATTCGACTATACACCAGCTTTTTTACGGAAAGGTAAACTTCGACCTTTTAAACTGTTAGAGCAATCAGTTCAGTATCAGTCAGCCTGTCAAAATATTATAACAGAAGATGAAGAATTGCTGGATAAGACATTTGAGATCTTGAAAAAATTAATTTGCCATATCTACGGAGCTCGTGTTTCTTAGAACGTCAATGGCGTTCGGTTCCTGCTTTTTTCAAACACTTACCGGTCTAAAAAATCAGACGATAACTTTGACAAAAGATTCCGTAATTTTGACCCATCAAGCTTACCACTATGCAAAGCTGAATTGTATCAATATTTACTACGAGTTCGTTACGTTAAAAAGTTTTGGAGAAGTGCTCAATTAAAACACCCAACATCTATGTCAACTCAAGCTTCCGGCTGGACCATAAATAACGATAAATATGATTTTGTGTGGTTCATTGGAAAGAAATTACCATCATTAGTTGACGATATTATTATTGAAGGTTAAAATTATGAATACTAATAAATTTCTTTGCCGAAAGATTATACATTAAATTTTCCATTCCATTACAGATACTACCATATTACAAAATGATAATACTTCAAAATACAGTGATGAAGATGATGATGATTACCGAAATGCCTCTGTTTTTTATGATACTATTATGGATTAAAAACTCTAACCATAATTTTTATGTAACCATCCGAACTTTTGTCTATTTTAATACTATAGATTGATAATTATTTTAATTTTATATAACAATAAATAATCATTTTGATACCGTATTAATTCACCACTCAATTCAATGGTTTTCTTTTAAATTTATTTCACAACTATTTCTAGGCCAAGCAAAATGATTCCTCATCACTTTTCACCTTAAGAACGGTCTGGCTGAAGGTTTAACAATTGAATTATTGTTTGGCAATTTAATGTTGGGTCTGTAGATAACTAAATGACATCATATCAAAACAGCAGTACCGAAATAATTTGAAAATTTTTTTTTAATACAAAATTGGCGTCTGGCACAGTTAAAACAACAATTAAAATATCTGGCAATAATATATTCATGTGTCAAAACATTCAATAAAAACAATTAAAAAACTCTAAACAGTCCTAAAATTCTTTGAAAAATCGATATTTTACCTGTACAGGTACGCTGCGCACTCATGAACGCAAGCACTACCGCCAGCCAGATTGCGCGTATAACGTCCGGGAGAGTGAGAGGAATAGCATATCTAAAAACTGGCCAACCTGAAATTCTTGTTTTCCCAACGTTGCTAGCTCTCGTACTACTAGTAACGTAGTGCATTTAGAACGTGTTTAGTGTGATTTAACTTTAGTTCAGTGTGAATTTGCACCGACCTAGTGCGTCTGCAATATCATGTTCAGTGTTATTTAACACCGAATCAAATGCGTTTTAAACCCTCGGGTTGTAGGTATTATTTAGTTGAAATTTACACCATTTTCGGTGTTTTATATGATATTGTTCGTTTTATAATTTGAAACTCAATATCATATAAATCACCGAAAGTCTATGAAAAGGGTATACGTATTGAAAGAAAAACTTTTTAGTACATATGAATTTATTCCTTTAAAGATTTGCTAATAGACAGTTTAATATTTTATACATATTTTATATAATTTGTGAAAATACAATAAACAATAATTTTTTATAGAAATGTCACTGATTACTGAAACTTAAAGAGGTAATCAAAACTGTCGACAAACCAATCGAATTTTTGAGGCAGCACTTTCTGGTCCAACACGACACAAAATTCTTCCAGATCAGGTGTCAATGGCTGGCAGGTTTTTTCAATTTTGCCAATTTTTTTTTCTGATGGTGAGGGTTACTGAAATGGAAACAATTTATATATTAATCATATATAATCATACAATTTGAATTGGTGCCTATAAAATAATGTGAGGCTGGCAGGTCTTTATATAATTGAAAGTTTTAACTTTTCAACGTGCTAAGGACCGATAATTGACTATCAACGCTGGTTTTATTCGATATAGATATCAAGAATTCACTCTTATCTGAAATATAATATACTGGAGAATAGGTTTTTGCAACAGTGTGATATACATTTAAGATACGCAATATTCTGAAAAAAATATGTTCCCTTAGATTACCTACTACAAAAAACACTCACCTGCAAGTGCATCTTAATAAATCCTACTGATAGTTCTCAAAAGGTGTAATGAATAAGCCCCATTTGTTTGAGAATTGAAAAACATCTCCTGAAAATTAGGAAGAACATTACGAAAATAAATTTCAATGAAGAAACTGTAATAACATTAATAATAAATATGAAATTTCATCTAATTCAGATAATTAATCAAAACCTTTTCAAATAAAGAAGTCGATTTCTATCAGACTATTCATGGATATTCTTACCACAACAATCCATAGATAGATAGATTTATTTTAAGTTACATAGTAACTTAGTCAACATAATACAATTACAATTAATTTAGATATTGAACTCTGTGAGGGAGTATGGAGGGTTTTCTACCAGATATTGTTGTAGTTCTTTCTTCAATTTCTTTTCATTAAGTTTTCTCCATTCTACTGGGAGCCTGTTGTATAGCCTGATGCCAAGATTTTTTCTTTCCGTTATTTGTAGTCTAGTGCTTGTTATGTTTAGTTCACTCTTCCCTCTGATATTATATTTGTGACAATCTGATCTTTTCACATACTGTGTCAGGTTCCTAGCAACATCCATGACGATCCTGACAATGAATTCAGCCACCACTGTCAGAATTCTGTGCTTGACAAAAAGTGGTTTGCAATGGGTTCTGGGATGTACTCCTTCAATGGCTCTGACCGCTTCCTTCTGGGTAACAAGAACTTCATGTAAATGACTTGAGTGACCCCATATTTCCAAACTGAAAGTCATTCTTGAGTGGAAGAGTGCAAAGTAAGTCTGGACGGCTGTTTGATGGTGTATAATTTGTCTCACACGTCTAATAGCATATATGGCAGGTTGGAGTTTGAGTTTTAGACCAGTGATGTGTGCCTTCCATGTCAAGTGAACATCGAACCGCACCCCCAGGAAAACTGTAGTATCTGTACATACATCATTTGAACTTGAGAACCTTAAGATTTTGGTTTTACCCGTATTGAGGGTTAGTTTATTGGCACTAAACCATTCCAATGCTTCTGCACTCACCTGCTCAGACCTTTCCACCAAGACAGTCCTATCCTGTTCCCTCAGGACTAGTGTAGTATCATCCGCATATAACACGGTGTGGCAGTTAACGTTCTTCGGAAGGTCATTAATGTAGATGATGAACAAGAGAGGACCCAGTATTGATCCTTGCGGGACACCATGTTCCACAGTTTCCATCGGGCTATTTTTCTGATTAAGCGATGTCATTTGCTTACGGTTCTGCAGGTATGATCTAAATAAAGATATGGCCACCCCTCTGACACCGTAATGCTCAAGCTTATATAAGAATATGTCATGATCCATGCAGTCAAAAGCCTTGGTCAAGTCACAAAATTGTGCCACAGCTTCCTGGCGCAGTTCAAAGCCTTCCAAGATGAAGGAGTGTAAATCTTTCACAGCATCACTGGTCGATCTATTTTTCCTGAACCCAAATTGTGAATTCAGGAGATAGTTGTACTTCTCGAGGAATGCTATAAGTTGTTCTGCCATTACCATTTCTAGAATTTTTGAAAAAGTTGGAAGAATTGATATTGGACGGTAGTTGGCGATCAACGAGGAATCTACTTTTTTCAATATTGGACACACTCTGGCCAGTTTCATCTTGTCGGGGAATACTCCGCTCTGTAAGCATTCGTTTATAATATTGGTCAAGGGAGCTAATATCTTGTCCGCCACAGACTTTATGAGACATGGACTTATTCCGTATATATCCATTGATTGTTTTGGAGTCATTCTTCGTATATATCTATGGGTATCGTCCTCTGTAATTGGCCTGAAAAATAATGAATCGGAATGTGAGAACTTCATACTATGTAAAAGAGAATGTGCCTTGTCTGCCATGTTACCATATTGTCTGGATAACTCAGCTCCAACATTGATAAAGTACTCATTGAAGGTATTGGCTGATGGAGACACTTGTGCAGATCTTTGGTTTCTTACTCCTGTTTCCTTGTTTATGATTTGCCAGGTAGTTTTTTGTTTATTATTGGCTGTAGCAATCTTAATTTGATTATTAATCCTTCTATTATTTTGGGCAGCATTTAGATAAAACAATTTATATTTCTTATATAGGTCCAGTGTGTTATTGTCCCTATTTTGTGTATATACTTCCCTTATGAGATCTAATGTTTCCTTAATTTGCCTCAGCTCAGGAGAAGGTTTCTGCTTATGAACTTTTGTTTTTCTTTGAAGTGGAATACAGCTGTTAAAGTGTAGACAAAATATATTGAGGAATGTATTAAATTTTTCATTAACATCAGGTATACTGTATAAACTTGTCCAATTTACATCATCCAGACTCTCTCTAAGATACATGATATTCTCCCCTGAAAGTTCTCTGATTGAGTGTCCAGGACCACCCTTATATGGTTTGAAAGGTATAGAAATAATCTGGGCTAGGTGATCAGATATGTTTGCATTATATGTCATTGAATCATATTCTTCCAAATTAGTGAAAATGTTGTCTACACATGTTCTCTTTCCATTATAATGTTCTCTTGTGTACGTGAAGATTGTTCTTTCTAAACCATAGCTCTTAAACATATTCAGGACATCAAGTACCAGTCCATTTTGTGAGAAGAAATCAATGTTGAAGTCTCCTAATATTGCGATACCAACTTTATCATCGAACGTAGAGCCTATATATTCAATAATGTCAAACCAGAAATGACTATACTCTCTAGGCATCTCTGGTGTATAATATACTATCACAATCAGGTTCAGGTGGGATAGGTATATTGCATTGATTTCATGACACATTTCAGTTGTCATATTGTTAATTACATCCAGTTGTACAAATTTTATGTCATTTTGTATGTAGATACACACTCCCCCATGCTGATGATGTGTTCTGGTATAACATGTAGCAAGCTTATAGTTTCCAATGCAATACAAGTTTTTATTATTGCAGTTGAGCCAGTGTTCACTTATGCATAAAATGCTCAAATTAAGTTCATAGATTAGTTCTTCTAGTGCTTCTATTTTATTAGAGATACCTTGAATATTCAAGTGCATTATTTTGAACACATTATTTGGTGTAGATGTGAATGTGATTTTGCCTGTGTGCTAGGGCGATTGTTGATATATATATGATATATGATATATGATACATGATATATACATATGTTTATTTTTCGTGACTAAATATATCTCTTTATTGATATAGGTATAGGTAACTACAAATATTTACCTATTGTTGTACTACGAAATTATTAAATAGCAAAAAATAAATTTGTGAATCATTGAGACCGTGGATGAATTGATTTTCGTAGTCAAGAAAGGAATACATTAATATTTCCAACATTGATTCCAGTGTTCCGAAATAACATGAATTTTGTTTGTGAGAATTCCCCATGGAAGGGCCCGATTCTTCCTGTCATCTTATAATTATTAATAATAGAGTATAATGTTCTTTTGATATTTCTGGTGCAAATTTGGATAGTTTGTTGGTCAAAAAGCACTTGTAGGTAATTTTGTTGATTTCACCTCACGAAATTTTGCAAGAGCGTTGGCATTCCACAACTAATAACCATGTTTGAATTGGATCGGTTTTGAATTTTTCGAGTTATTGAGGAAATAACAACCAAATTTCAGATAGGTATAACTCCAAAACCGTTTGGCCGATTATACCTATAAATAAAATCAAATGTCGCATTCAGATGTACAACCTAACCTGAAATTTTCAAGTCGCTTTCTCTTTCCGTTCTCAAGTTATCGTGGCAACGGCTGGCCAGACAGGATCAAATTTGACCTTGAATTCTACATCAGTGAGTTAAACCTAGTCGTTTGAGACCATTCTCGGCAAAAAAATCGAAAATTACAGACATTTGGGCAAAATGATAACCAGGATGTTCCCCAGAACATACGTGCAAAAATCGCAAATTCAATATCATCGAATCTTCGAAAGGATATAAGATTCCCTTAGGAAGACAAAAATCCCTTGATAACTCTACTGTATATATGTAACTGAAGTGAAAATTTTTATCACAATGTTGAGTTATGGCAAGAAAATTTTCAACGAAATGAATCGAATGTTTCGTACATCCAAAACGTATAATTCAATGTCTCATTGAAAAAACTTACGAAAAGGACTGACGTGAGGTCAGTTGGTTTTAGCATGCTTATTCAAATTCATAGCCAGAGCGTTCACCAGGTGCTGAAATGGCCCAGGGCTGCTTGGCTTCTATCGAGTTTATATCTAGAACTTGGAGGTAAATTAATGTTCTAACGATTGAAAGGTTTCTTTCTGGGTTTTACTCTCCCAAACTCTGAAAAATATTTATAAAATAAAAATTAATTATTCTGCGATTTGCTTCTGCGTAAGAAACACAAGATATTTGTCAGAAGCAATCAATTGAACAATGTTGCCTAACAAACAACAACGAAACAACATCAACGAAAAAACAACTATATCGTAACATTTCGGAGTCTATATCAGACTCCTTCGTCAGACGCATAACGAAAATCTTTAGAATTATTTTGTTGATAGTTATTCTAAAATTCGAGAATTGCCACAATTGTGACAATTTCGGTGTTGTTTGTTAGGCAACATTGTTTGTTCAATTGATTGCTTCTAACCAATATCTTGTGTTTCTTACGCAGAAGTAAATCGCAGAATAATTAATTTTTATTTTATAGATATTTTTCAGAGTTTGGGAGAGAAAACCCAGAATGAAACCACTTAATAATGAGTGCAACATTTCAGATGACTATAACTCCGAAACCACTAGGCGGATTTTGCCCATGGACTAATATGCCCCAAACCTGTCCTTTAAATTTCAACCCTCTAACATATTTCGTTCGAGAGTTATCGTACCGGACGGACAGAATCAAGTTTGACATCATAGATTCTTCATTAGTGAGTCGATAGTAAACGCTTAAGATCATTTTTGGCAAAATTCAAAAATTACGGACGTTTGGCACTCCATTCATAAGAACGATTGCGCAAAATATAAATTATTTTCTAATTTTCAACCAAACATAGTTAGGTATCACAAAATCTGAAGCGTTACATTGACAGGAATTTATTTCCTGGAAATGATCTAATCAATATCACCCTTCATATGCCAATAAATGGTATATGCTTGGAGATATGATCTGCAGACTGATTTACTATACAGAACATTAGACAAAAAGTACCCGGATCATCGACATGATGCAAATTGGCGAATGCGTTTATCGTGGAAACTATTGTTCGATCATTATAAGATATTCTTTGTTTGGTTTATCATATATCGATAATAAATATTCGAGTTGTGATAAAATGGTTGGTAATACAACAAGCCCTGTGGACAGGAGCTTTCTGGCGCTCTAGTTCAAACAGACAAATTATATCTCCGAAAGTATTGGTTTCTCAGAGTTGGAAATTATATCAATTTATTCTTATGATAGAACTGCATCATAAAGGAAATTCAATTCAAATAATAGTTCATTTATCAAGATTAAATGAGCAATCTGAGAATGAGAACTGCACCATATGGATGAAATCAAATTAAAATAGCTGGACTGAATTTGACTCTCTCTTATAGAACAAGATAAAATGTACAAGTATGAACACAGATCATATAATAAAGCTTAGATAGAATAATTATAGCATTCTGTGATAACATAAAAGTACGATTCATTATTGAAATTTAGAATAATCATATCTCCGAAAGTATTAGCTTGTTGGAGTTGAAAATGATATCGATGGATTTTAATGGTGAAACTGCATCTTAAATAAAAATTGAATTTGAAATTTGTTGCTTAAAAAAAAATTTTTTTTTTCGTTACTCCGAAACCATCTGGCCTATTTTGCCCAATAACAAACTTAACCGAGATATTCATCTCCCTAACCTACTCTGAAAATTTCAACTGCCTAGCTCACTCCGTTCGAGAGTTATTGTAGAAATTTTTTTTTTTTATTTTGAAATTTTTTTTTGACACTTTGCGGTAGCCTGGTCAATACGAAACTTCACACGCATATAAAGGTCATGATTCTACAATTTGGTGCTAAATTTCAGACAGATCGAGTGATCGGTTTCGGAAATATTCATAAAAAAAATGTTTTACTAAAATCGGCCTTAACACCGAAACCGCTTGATGGATTTCGCCCATTATCGAACTTGTCCGCGATATTTACGCTCCAAATTCACCTTGCAAATTTCAATCCTCTAACTCCTTTCGTTCGAGAGTTATCGTGCCTACGGCCGGCCGGCCGGACCGGCTGGACAGAATCGATTTCGACCTCGGATTCTTGATCAGTGAGTCGAACCAAATCGTTTGAGACAATTTTCAGCCAAAAATTCGAAAATTACAGACATTTGGGCAAATTGATAAGCACTCAGGTCCGAGGAACTAGAGCGCCAAAAAGTAAACAACTAGAGGACGTATTAAACAAAAGTCGTGAACCTCAGAATATACAGGGTGTCCAGGAAAATGTGGTAAATCTCTCTGATATAGATAAAACATAAAAAAATAAGATGACAAGTTCCTATCAATTTTTTTCCTAGCGGCCCTACCACGGAGATACAGCCTCCTAAATGACGCCACTGGAAATCCATTTTACTGGAATAAATTTTAAACTACTTGATATAATTTAATGAAAATTTGATATTATGAACAGTAGTAAGAACCTCTTAAAATACTGCCCTCAAATTTAGATTAGCTTGTTTAGTTTACCAGGGTCGGACTAGGTTGTACATTTTAGTGCTTACATTTTCAACACCCTGTATGATAAGTTATGGGTTATGAGTTAAAAAAAACAAATTTGGATACCTTGAACATTAAGCTAAATAATAATAAGTAGTTTATTTCCTACAGGTTAAACACTACAGGAAATCACACAAAATAAATGCATCAATAATACAACTAGTAAACAAATAAATAGTAATGCTTAAAATCAGATCGAATACAAAAAGGAAAAAAACAGAGCATCAACATAACCTTACACCTGCTTAAGAGTGGTGAGAATAGTAGGTCTGTACTATGGACCGAGGAGAGTCGTGGTGTATATCACACACACTTGCGAGCGAATTAACTAATATACATGCATAATTAATAGGGGATCGGCAACTTGCATTTGTCCTCCCCGTCCCACAATAAAATACCATCTCATTCCTAGAGCCCAAACGGGGAACCAGAAACGGTAATGCATATAAAAGCTCCGAACAATCTATCCTGTCATTAACTATTTTATAAACAAACAATAGTGCCCGTATATTCAGCACCGAACCTCGAAAGCAACTGTTTATGATCATAGCCTATAGGTGGGTACTCATCATCCTGCCTCCAGACTAGAAACTTGTAAAACTTTCTCTGTACCGACTCTACTCTTCTCTTGTGACATTCATATATAGGCCTCCAAACTATGCTGCAATATTCCAATCTACACCTAACCAGACTATTAAACAAGGCTATCAAGGTGCTTGAATCTTGAAAGCATTTTGTATTCCGTACTATGAATCCATAAATTTTACTGGCAGAGAGTATCAACTGATTAATATGTGGTATAAAACAGCAACCACCGTCACACAAAACGCCGAGATCTCTAACTTCAGTTACACGAGAGAGCGGAGTGCCACTAATATTATAATAAATTATTATAAATAAGTTTCTTAAGGCAGCCTCCTTGCGATAAACAGTATTAATTATCTCGGATGTGTACCATGAGGTAAAGCGCCTCTTTCTCCCGACCCTGACTGGTACCGTACGCTCAAATATTTGATTCAAAATAGTATAAATTGGGTACAAGCCAAGTCCGGATCGCCTTCATTGCTAACAGATGACCAGTCAGCTTTCCACATAAATCGATACATATCCACATAATTTGCCTTCGAAAAATTATACTTACGAGATGTATAGTAAGGGCTGGAGTTCGAAAAATTGAGTATTCTATCACATTTCTCATGCAAGAAAGATATTTCTATTGGTGGATGATGTGAATCCACTGCTACAATTGAACAATCCGCAACTACAACATTACATTCAAGATTTGAAAATACTAAGTCCAACAATGTATTACTACAATTTTGCACTTCGTTAAACTGTTGCAGTTCCAATGACCCTGAAAACATGTTGAGCACTAAAGTGCGACTATCAGATAAAGATCTCTCCCTATATTTCGGAGCATTGAAGTCACCTAAAGCAATTATCTTATTATCCAGTAATGGACCAAATGAGGAAAGTGATTCAAAAAATTGTTCATATTCTGCAACACCAATCCGTGGCGGAATATACAACAGCAACACAACGAGAGAATGAGCTCTATACATGATCTTACAGGCCACTAAATCAATGGAAGGAACAAGGGCAGAAAGCCCTGATAAATCGACTTCAACCGCACATAACTCACCGCGAACTGCCACAAGTACACCTCCACCCGTTGACATACCTGTCATGACGAGATCTCTATCACACCGAAAAACATTATAGTCAGAAGGAAGCAATTCAGCATCGAAAACACCATTCTGCAACCATGTTTCAGTCAGGCATATAATATCAAAATCATCACCTGATACAGCAGTTTTAACTTCAAGAGTTCTTGAATTGAGTCCACGTACATTCTGATAATATATAACGCTCATATTCGAACTGCAATTGGGGGAATTCAGTTTAAAGTTTTTATATCAGGGATGCCCCTCACGAACTTCAGTTCCACACTTTCACCTGTAGATCTCCGTTGTTCCAATTCAGCTTTGATTTTGTTGAAATAATCTCTCTGCCGTGGAGTTCTGTCGGAGGAGACAAAAACACTGAAATCTCTTTTGAGGACCTTGGACTTTCCCAACACTTTATATACAAGTTGGCTATCATTCATGATAAGTTTGAGAGGTCTTGACCTAGCATTTCCCATCGATCGCTTGCCCAAACTTTTGATATCCGATGGACCCATTGTGGGAAAGTCAGGTAGAATAGTCGTAAGCATCTCATTAACAGCTCCACAGTCATTAGTTACTGCTTCAGAATCCGATGCACCGACTTTCTCAGGCAAACCATGCACAATAAGATTATTTTTGCGCCCATGGCGCTCATCCATCTCCAACAGAATATCCTCGAACTTCTCATCACTCATCTCAATATCTTGAGGCCGCGATGATAGAGTCTGAATAGAGACTTTAAGCTGCTGTACTTCCGCCTGTAAAGAAGCAATGACTGTTCTCAATGATGTTATTTCACCACCCAAACTCTCACAGTTGGGACAATTCCATGCAACCGACTTCTTCGAATTGATGAAAGGTACTCTTGTTCATTGTCGAAAAAATGAACCGTTTTCAAGGTATCCAAATTTTTTTTTCCAGAAAATGGAAAAGAATCGAAATCATTCGAGAGATAGAAGAAACGAAATATGATTCTATCGCAATTTTTCATTAGCCTAACATAATTGTACAAACATGACATTTATAAAACCAGGGTAGGCTGATCAAAATTGCAATAAAATCATATTTCGTTCCTGCTATCTCCCGAATGAGTTTGATTCTTTTCCATTTCCTGGAAAAACAAATTTGGATACCTGGTTCATTTTATCGACAATAAACAAGAGTACCTCTTCTTTAGCTTAATGTTCAAGGTAGCCAAATTTGTTTTTTTTAACTCCTTATCATATAGGGTGTTAAAAATGTAAATATTTAAATGTACAACCTAGTCCGCCTATGGTAAACTAAACAAACTAATTTAAATTTAAGGACAGTATTTTAAGAGGTCCTTACTACTATTTATCATATCAAATTTTCATTAAATTATATTAAGTAGTTTAAAATTTATTCCAGTAAAATGGATTTCCAGTGGCGTCATTTAGGAGGCCGTATCTCCGTAGGGAGGGCCGCTAGGAAAAAAAATTATGGGAACTTGTCATCTTATTTTTTTATGTTTTATCTGAACCCGACAGATTTCCCACATTTTCCCGGACTCCCTGTATATTGATTTCATCTTCTACGATGAAAAATTTGATAATTATAAGGGAATGCACATCGGCAATGTTATTCGAACCCCTTAAATGTTTGTCGAAATGAAACAATACTATTTCAAGTAAAGAACAATGTTTATAGAACTCTTTTGATATCATCTATAAATTACATGAAAAAAATGTAAATTTAAAACAAGTTGAAAACTGTGGCAAGGAGCTTTAACGTGCTTGTTCAAATTAGTAGCCAGAGCGCTCACCCAACCAGGTACTCAACTCGCCCAAGGCTGGTTAGCTCCCAGAAGAAAAATAATATTCCCAATATTTCGGTTGTACCATGAGGAGTAACTATGTATTAATAGTTTATAAAAAACGCAGTAATTTTGCCCAAATGTCTGTAACTTTCGAATTTTTTGCCAAAAATGATCTCAAACGTTTAGGTTCGACTAACTGATGAAAAATTCGAGGTCAAATTTGATTCTGTCTGGCCGGCCGTTGCCACGATAACTTGAGAACGGAAAAAGATAGCGACTTGAAATTATCATGGTAGGTGGCAGGTCCAAATACGACGGAGAAGTTCGTTAATGGCCATAGTTGACCCAGCGGTTTCCGAGTAATAATTTTGAGATCGACCAATACAGATCCGATCAAATTGAAACTTGGTTGGTTGATGTAGAATACTGACACAAAGACGTTCGAGAAATTGTATGAGGACTGTACCACTAGGAAATTAACGATCTCACGATAACTTATTGAGCACGCAAAGAGCTAGCGACTAGCAATTTTTAGGGTAGGTTGCGCATCGGAATGCGATATTTAAGTTCGTTAATTGGCATAATCGGCCAAATGGTTGTGCAGTTATACTGATCTAAAGATTTTGTTGATATTTTCTCTATAACTCAAAATTTACAAGTCTGATTGAATTAAAACTCGGTCATTACTTGTAGAATGTTGACCCGCTAATTTTCGCGAAACTTCGTGAATATCGTAGCCTGGAGTTACTTGAGACGTAAGTTTTTTCGTATCTCAATTCCAATATAATACATATGTCAGAAGTAAAAATTCTATGAGCATAGAAGATTCTCTCGTTACTGAAGTCATTAAAATGGTATTAAATGTATTCATTAATTTCATATATTATAAAATCTGAGGAAACGGTATATATCAATGCTAAATTCGATTAAGAGTGTCCAAAAGAGATAAGTAGACAATAGAACATGTGCGAAAAAGCTCCTGGCTCCACGTCAGTGCTTGAACCAGTTTTGTTAATATGAAAAAGTTCAATTTCGACTACGGGAATCGATCCCGGTACCTACGAAGCTATTCGGCCAGTGCAAATTTACGGTATATTCTATTTTGAGTTCACTGTGGACTTATTATGAACACTATAAAAGTAACTACACTCTTGTCCACTACAGTTTTTTGTCGTCTGACATATGTTTCGGAAACAGAGTTTCCATCTTCAAAGACGAAGCGTTACTGCTACACTTCGTCTTTGAAGATGGAAACTTTGTTTCCGAAACATATGTCAGACGACAAAAATCTGTAGTGGACAAGAGTGTAGTTACTTTTATATAGTGCAAATTTACGGTGAAAGCCGGAACTTAAACCAATGTTCTTACTGAGCTTTGTTACCTGGAAATTCCGTTTTATAGATAGTGAAAGAATATTTGTCAAGGAGTTTTATTCATTGATAATAAATTGTGAACCATACAATGTGAGTGAGTATCTGGAATATGGCAGATTGTATGAAAATATGTTGGTTGCTTAATGTTCTGTGAAATGTTACCTACTATGCGAGGGTAGTTTTAGTTTGACAATTTTTCTTGTACAAGTAGTAATTTTGTACTATGAATTGAATAAAGGTTATTATTATTATTATTATTTTTATATTTTTTGAGTTATCGGGGAAATAATATTCCAGGTGGTGTAACTCCGAAACCGATGGACCGATTATGCCAAAAAACGAACGTAACTCTCCCATTGGGATGTGCAACCTACCCTGAAAATTACAAGTCCCTGTCTCCTTTCGTTCGAAAGTTATCGAGGCAACGGTCACCCATCCAGCTACTGAACTCTCATAAGGCCGCTCGGATCTCCAACAATATAAATCCGATCATGTTCAAACTTGCCGGTAGAGTTAGGTTTTGATAAAAAAAATTGGTTCAAGCACTGACGTGCTGTAGCATTTGCGCGTATGTTCTATTTTCCATTCTCCTGTTCTCGAATTTACCATGGTGAATTCTATCGTCCGTTCTCCTGTATTGGACACTCTTAATTAAATTTACGATGGTAAATTCGAGGAAATAATATTCCAGTTGGATATAACTCGGGGACCGCTGGGCCGATTATGCCCGTAAACGAACTTAACTATCCCATTCATATAAGCAACATACCCTGAAAATTGCAAGTCCCTACCTCCTTTCGTTCGAAAGTTATCGAGGCAACGGTCACCCATACATCTACTAAACTCACACAAGGCTGCTCGAATCTCCAACAATATTGTATATCTGATCGTGTTCAAACTTGGAACTTTGCAGTAGAGTTAGGTTCTAAAGGCTCTCACAAATTTCAGCTTCGTCGGACGAATAAGCACTGATACATAGAATATTTTTCAATTTTCAATAATTTTTTAAAAATTTTCTAGTGATACGATCCTCACGAAATTTGCGCTGGCATTCTAGAGCTAATAACCAGGCTTGAATTTAATCGGTTTTGTATTTTTCGAGTTATTGAGGAAATAACAACCAAATTTCAGATGGGCATAAATCCAAAACCGTTTGGTGGATTATGCCTACAAACAAGCTCAAAAGTCGCTTTCAGATGCACAACATAACCTGTAAATTTCTAGTCGCTATCTCTTTCGGTTCTCAGGTTATCGTGACATAAAAAATATTTAAAAATTTTTTTTTTTATTTTCTAGTGATACGATTCTCATAAAATTTCACAAAGTGGTTAGGTTTATATTCTACAACTATTACCAAGTTTCAATTCTATCGGATTTGTATTGGTTGAAAACAAAATTATGACTCGCAAACTATTAGGCCGATTATGCCCATTAAGAACTTGTCGGTCGTATTCCGATCCGCCACCTACCCTGAAAATTTCAAGTCGCTAGCTTTTTCCGTTCTCAAGTTATCGTGGCAACGGCTGGACGGACAGAATCAAATTTGACCTCGAATTTCTTCATCGTCGAACCCAATCATTTGAGACCATTTTCGGCAAAAAATTCGAAAATTACAGACGTTTGGGCAAAATAATAACGCGATGTTTCCCAGAACATACGCGCAAAACCGTATTTTTCATTTCTCTAATAAATCATCTAGTAGCCATGCTAGTAGGCTACTGTCAACTGTTGAATACGAATATTTCAACGAATATCATCAAATTACATTTGCATATGTCAACCGGTTTCGGAGCAATAAATAAGTACTCAGTTTTTAAGAATAACTTTAACACGCCGTATCCCGGAAAGGAAACATTTGCGGACAAAAGTTATAAGCAAACTGGCATCATTTAATCATGCAGAATCACCCCTTAAAGTTCGTCGCACTTATTCAGAAACACCCTGTATATCCATTATGGATTCATTCAAATCCTGCCGTATCCCATCAATTTTACCCATATCTCCACCCCGGACAATTTCCTTATCTCCACTTAAAAATACCCAACGCCCAAGACAAATTCGAAAATTCCATTGGAGACTTTACATTCGACTTTCTTGGCACAAACTTCGAGTGTACATAAATCGGGAGGGAACGGGGGCCACGTCCCGACACACAGGCATGCATGTCCTGAGGCCCATACATCAACGCGTAATTGACAGGGAGTGTTTCCAGAAGACAAAGTGTCCCTAAACGCCGTCTAATTATCGCGTATGAGAAGGTTTAAATGGCTGCCGCCACCCTGCCCCCCACCGCCTATGTGCGGTTTCCGCAGCTATTTACATCTCGTTTATCGGACTGTTTCGTCGTTTCGCTGAAAACTGAGCATTTGAACCTGCTTTGATCGCGGTATTGGCGATGATCTGCGGGAGACAGCTGAAATGTTCTTAGTCTTATCCAGTACCTATGGACTGTGCGGCGATGTTCATACAAAATCCTTATAACATCTGGGAACTACTAATCATAATATGAGTAAATAGTTTAAACTTGATCGAATAATATGTAACATGACGATATTCTGCTGCAATTAGAAATTTGAAAACAAGGTACCAAAGGTCAGTAATAACATTCGTTTAAGTTCCGGCTTTCACCATAAATTTGCACTATAAAAGTAACTACACTCTTGTCTACTACAGTTTTTGTCGTCTGACAACAACAAAGTTTCCATCTTCAAAAACGAAGCGTAGCAGTAACGCTTCGTCTTTGAAGATGGAAACTTCGAAACTTCGAATTTACCATGGTAAATTCGAATTAAGAGTGTCAAATACAGGAGAATGGACAATATAATTTACCATGGTAAATTCGATTAAGAGTGTCGCATACAGGAGAATGGACAATAGAACATACGCGCAAAAGCTCTTGACTTCTCGTCAGTACTTGAACCAATTTTATGTTCAATAGTGGAAGAATGCCAAAGTTGAAGTTGTTAATAATGAAGTTTTATGTGTTATATTTTCTCTTCAACAGTTTATTAAACGCTTTACAACCATGCTAAGTAAGTCTATATGAATGAACCTACTCCTATATGGATTCCAATAAGAATATCTTAATAGAAAGTGGTCAATTTTGTCAGGCTATTTCAATTTACCATGGTAAATTCGAATTAAGAGTGTCCAATACAGGAGAATGGACAACATAATTTACCATGGTAAATTCGATTAAGGGTGTCCAATACAGAAGAATGGACAATAGAACATACGCGCAAAAGCTTCTGACTTCACGTCAGTGCTTGAACCAATTTTTCTAGACATATTTCAATCAGAATTTTACAGTTGGGACAGTATGGATTCGCAGTATGGATGCCAGTGGTTCTGCCAACATCACATGCGATATACTTCCGTTATGTGGGAATATTTCAGGGTTTTCGTATCCTCTTATAGTTGCAAAAGCTAGAGCAAATGCAGCATTTGGTCTATCGTGCCAAAGAATCCTTTGCATATCCGTATAGTTTACATTTATTCGCTCCCCTTGAAACGTTTCTGGACTTCCAGTCAGCTCCGTTATGTTTTATGGGGTGTATATAGGAATTTTCGTCCTCCTCAAATCATCACTATTCTGTATGTCTCTATCATACTCCACGAAACGGATCAGGTGAATGATGCGGCTTTGGAACAACACGTTGAGAATGAGGGAACCCCACAGCAAGAAGATCACAGATATCCTGAATACATTCCCGTAGGTGTGGAAACGGTTAGCAGCAACAGCAAAGAATATGCTCCAGATATCCAGAAATACATCGGATAAAGTCCACCGGAATTTACGTTGGAAATACACGAAGATCCTCATGGAGACGCCCATGCTGAACTGACTCACCAGAATGCATGCCCACACTTCCAAACTTATCATTTTGAACATAGCTTCAGTAGTAGTTAAAGCTCGAGGTAATGGCACCAAAAGTGATACATAAACAAGATCCCTGAATTCATTGTATTCGACACCGTCAAAAGGAGTGCTTTGAAAATGTCTGACAAAACAGAAATCGGATTTATTGCTGAGTATGTCGTGGATGGCACCTATGAACCTCGTGTTTCTCGGAGGCTCCACAATTTCATATGTTGCATTGACTATCCTCATTACATTATCCACGAGTGTTACATCCCTCCCAATCCACCTCTTTTTGGATGTCAGCAAGTTCATGCCCTTCTTCAGTAGGGTCCACTCCTCAAATAGACTAACTCTAAGTTTATAACCATGCATGTTCGTCAACTGGTTCTTAAAAAAAGCTGTTTTTGTCGGGGGTATTCCTATTATTTCCCCCAGGAATGGATTGAACCTCTTCACGTGAAGCATATTACTGACATATATGACGATGCATCGATGCAGACCATACGTCCATATGCGATGAAGAAGTTCCGGAATTTCATGTTCTTCTTCTTCCCCGATTTGGTCGCAGATAATTAAAACCGCCAGTGTATGTACTCTGAACGAATTTGAAGAAAGGAGCTCGTTCACGATGCCATCAAAGTGAGTCTTCTTCTTCACTATGATAAATGTCAAGCATGGCCGTAGTTTATGAAGGTTTAAAGAAGGAAGTCCTCTTCCAAAAACTACAAAAGGTATTTGGAATGTCTCTGAGGTGAGTTTAACCATAGATGTAGCTTCGACGGTGTTGTCCGTGATCAGAAATGTTGTATCTTCTCCGAAAATTATCGAGTGCTTGAGGTCGGTTTCTACAATGAAGTTGATGATATTTTTAGTTGAATTTGAAGATTCTGGTAGTTGTAGGGATATAGTGGAAGCAATAGCTTGGATGAAAAATGATGAGATAGCTGCGCATATAACTAATATTGCTTGCATTTTCACCTAGCGACCTATGTATAGGCATGTATACAGGTTGATATATGTATTTCTTTTATGTTCAATTTCAACTAAGCGATGTTTATATAACATTAGAATAATTTCTCCATGCGTTAAATCGTTGAACCGTTTATGTACTATATTTCAGACAAACTGACATTATATAATTAATGAAAACATCAATAACAAACTGAAAGGTAGTAATTTCCAGAATATTGAATATATTCTTTCATCTTCATCTAGTGAAATTTGTAAGGTCGACACCTACATTTTTCCAGTTATTATCGAAAAGATAAACCATTAATCGATTTTTGTAGTGAATCAATTTGGGTTGTCAGTTGTGCCGAGTGATTTTGCCACAAGTAATAAATTTTCAAGTCGTTTATTATTGAAACACGTGGGATTGATTTATTACCGAATTTGTCTTGTGAAAATACTAAGCCATGCCATACAGTGTATTTTTCAGAGTCGGATCATTTTTGCGCGTATGCTCAGGGGAACATACGTTGTCATTTTGCCCAAATGTCTGTAATTTTCGAAATTTTTTTTTCTTTCACCAAGTTTCACATCGATCGGAGTTATATTGGTTGAAAATAAAATTATTACTCGGAAACCATTGGGCTGATTATGCCCATTAACGAACTTGTCCGTCGTATTGGAATGTGCCACCTACCCTGAAAATTTCAAGTCGCTATCTCATTCCGTTCTCAAGTAATCGTAGCAACTGACGGCCGGCCGGCCGGACAGAATCAAATTTGTCCTCGAATTCTTCATCAGGTAATCGTTTGAGACCATTTTCGGCAAATAATTCGAAAATTACAGACATTTGGGCAAAATGGTAACGCGATGTTCCCCAGAACATACGCACAAAAATGCGTTATAACAACCTTTTAAAACCGCCCAAATTTCATTTACATATCTTGACAGGTTTCCGAGCAATGAATGAATAACAAAAATTAAGTCGCAATTCATTATTTTTTCATGCAAAATCACCCCCTGGAGTTTGTTACTTATTCAGTAACACCCTGTATATGTAATACAGTGATGAAAAATAGTGAAATCTACCTTTATACAGGGTGATTCCAAATTAGACATGAACCTTGGAGGAGGTGTTAAGCTGGCCGTCCACTAGGTCGGAAACGTGGCGCGGCGCGGCGCGGCGCGGCACGGAAATGTAGATCTCCGTCCACTGTGGGGCGGTCGGTCAGGTCGGAAAAATTTTCAGGACAGTTCTCGCTTGGCAGTCGATATATGCGTATCACATGAGGTATGTCTTCTGACGACGAGGACTTGTTCGTGTTTGCTGCTGCATTGGAAGCTGAAGAAGAGGAAGGAAGCAGTGAGGAGAAAGAGGAAAAGGATATGGGTTCACGATATCAATACAAAAAGAAAGGAGCTTGGAGAATTTCATCATCTCTTTGATGATCTCCTGAGGGACGAAAATAAATTCTTCAGGTACTTCAGGATGTCGCCAGAAATGTTCTTCAAATTGCTGCAACTTTTGAGGCCAGAGATTGAAAGGCAAAATACTCAATTTCGGGAAGCCATTTCTCCTGAAGAAAGACTGGCGACTTGCCAGGTACCGTAGATATCATATTTCACTAAAATATTGTTTTTACGCGTATGTTCTGGGGAACGTCGCGTTATCATTTTGCCCAAATGTCTGTAACTTTAGAATTTTTTGCCGAAAATGGACTCAAACGATTAGGTTCGCCTCCCTGATGAAGAATCTGGGGTCAAATTTGATTCTGTCCGCTGGCCGGCCACCGTTGCCACGATAACTTGAGAACGGAACGAAATATCGAATTGAATTTTTTATTCATTAACGGGCATAATCGGCCTAATGGTTTCCGAGTACTATTTTTTTATCAACCGTTACCAATCGGATCGAATTGAAACTTGGTGAGTGGTTGTAGAACGTAAACATGGACACTAATGTGCAATTTTATAAGGTTCGTATAATTAGAAAATTCTCAAAAATATATTAAAAAATATTATTCATCTCACGTTAACTTGAGAACAGAAAAAGATAGCGGCTTGAAATTTTCAGGATATGATGAACATATATGCAAAATTATTATCTATATCACAATAACTTGAGAATAGAAAGAGATAGGGAATCGAATCTTTCAGGGAAGGTTTCGCATCCGAATGTGACATTTAAGTTATAGGCATAATCAGACAAACGGTTTTGGAGTTACGCTAATTTGAAAATCAAGACTGTACAATAAACGTCCTATAGAACATGCGTGTAAAAGCTCCTGACTTCACGTCAGTGCTTTTTTTTAATATTAGGTTTTCTCAATTCGCTAAAATTCAAGGTACGTTGAGTGGGTGCATTTCATTATAATGTATGTATCTACAGATTCTGACAATATAATACATAGTTGAAATATTATGAAAAAAAAAGTGTTAAAATTAAATAATATAATCTATAAAAAATACAACATTTGTTACGACGGACTCACAGAAATCGAAACGAAAGTGACCGAGTCGTGCCGAGGTCGGAATATTTCCGCTCCGCCCTCCGTCCATTGGGTCGGCGACGCGGAATTCATGAAACTGCGCCGCGCTCAATAAGTTTGGATAGATCCCGAGCGCGGAGATTTTTCGACTTCTCCGCGCCGCGCCGCGCTACCGACCTAGTGGACGGAGCTTAGTGTATTTTGGTTCAAAGTTCTAGCAAACATTTCCGCCCCGCGCCGCGCCGCGCCTCGTTTCCGACCTAGTGGACGGCCAGCTTTAGTATGACTCATTTGCTGTTTGAGCCATATTTATTGTGAACCGAAAATCAACAGTTTCCGAAATGTTTGAGTTCTGTTGATTTTTAAAAGATTTATCACCTCAGTTCCTTTTCACCAGAAAATAATATGATATGTATGAAAAAAGCAAAACTATGCTGTATAGGATGTTGAAAAAGAATAAGTATGATTTGAAATGTAGTATATTGTTTTGTTGTTGCATAGTTTTTAAAGAGAAAGTCTAAAGAGACTAACCTTTTATTATTTATGACTTTTTTGGAACAGGTAATGGCTGAGTGTTTGCAAGTTGAAGCTGTTTACACCGACTTCAGTAAGGCATTTGATAAAATTTCACATAGAATTCTCAGTCGTCGTCTCTCTGAGGTCGGTGTGGGGGGTAGTCCTTTGCACTGGTGCAAATCCTATATGTCTGATAGAGTGAAGCCCTAAGTCTTCCGCAGATTCAGGTGGACTAAGACCGTCCTTTCAAAGTATTCAAATTTTAATCCCTGTTAACTATTAGTGGACTTAATCGTTAGTCAGTGTTATTCGAGTATTATTAATACTTTGGAAGGCACAAAATGGCAAGGTTATTTCAATTTTCATTGACATAGATCGTTTTACCCTTGTATGCTTCATTTGTGAAAATAACAGAACAAAAATCAAATGCGGTGACTGTAATTGCCTCGAAGACCGGGTTTATCGCACCCGATCTCTCAGCTCGGAAAGATTTCCTGTCGACTAATTGGTGGTACACGACACTTCTGTCTAAACAGAGATTAATTATCATATCCCGAGTCGAAAGTTGCAGAGCGGCGCGACCAAAAATAATTTTCAGATCTTTCTACTCCGACGTGCCCCATTTATTCACCGGTAACTCAATACTCTTCATCTGCGACTTGGTGACACACCCGATAACGAGACCAGAAGGTGATCCGAGCGCTGACTGAAATTTCATAGTTCCGAAACGGAGTGAATTATTGAAATTTCGGATATTTAAATTTGAATGTTATGGCTTTGAATTCGAGACATCGGAACTGCCTTTGAAAGTGGATAAGTAGACATAGCATATGGGAGATACTACAGCTCGAAAATTTGGAAAATGCACTTTATCGCCAATTTGTTCTGTCCTAAAAGGGACTACTTGTACCCCTGGCTAGCTATAGAGCTTGAGACTATTTAATTGCGCCACTCTGTTTATAACGATATTAATGCGAAAGGTACAGATCTCAGGTGTGGATTTGTTGAAGGCAGAAAATGATCACAATCTTACTAATATAAAATATATTCAGAACTTCCAGAAAAAATCATAGAGAAAATACAGGGTGGTCCAGATCTTAACCAAGAAATTTTAACCACGTATTCTACATCAAAAATAAGCCCTAGTTTGTCATATAAACATATGTCGAGAAATGTTTCCTCTCCGAGATACAGGGTGTTCAAATTATTAGAAAAAAAATGTTTTTTTTTCCTTTACTTCGAACATCTTCTTTAAATTCGTATTTGAGTGTTGATATTAATGCTTATTTTTTCGTAATTACACATTTTTTACAAAGATAGTCATATTATCACGAGTATTATTTTTATGTACCATATCAAATTTCAGCGATTTGCTCATGCATGAGAGTGTTTAATTTTTTTACTCGGAAACGGTGCCTAGTACGTCAAAAAGTCAGGAGAATGAATTTGCTTCAAATTAACTAAGGATTTCAAGAATAAATTTTATTGTTGGAAAAACCAGTGGCGTATCATTTTTTTGTGCAAAAATATTCAGTCTCGATGCAGTACGGACACCATTGGTGAAATAAAAAAAAAATATTGCATTCAAAAAGTGCCTCTTGATCCTTAAAACATCTGTCCCAAATTTCATAAAAATTTTTTAAGAAGTGTAAAATTTATTGATAAAAAACATTTTATTTTTCTATAATTTCAACACATATAATATGACAATCTAGGGCTTATTTTTGACGTAGAATACGTGGTTAAAGTAGCTTGGTTACGATCTGGACCAGCCTGTATAACTGGGTACTACTTCAAGCTCGATGTAATATACCTACTGATTCTTCGATGTACGAAGACGGTGAAATAGGCGATAACTAACCTTTTTTGAGGTCCTATTTGACTCTATTCTGGTGGGTAAAATCGCTCTCCAAGAGGAAATTTTCCTACGATTCGCTGACCTAATTCGTCCCACGTGGTAACGACGTTAACCTTCCAATTCCACGAGAAAATATCATCTGAGATAAACAAAGATCGCTCTATTATCGACTATCGATCGATACGAGATACCGCAACACTAACAACACGAGATTTGCAACACTATACACTACTGAAAGTACCCCACACAAATCATATGCAAATATTACACAATATCATACTGAAGAATTTCTTCAGAATCACTTGAACAACGACCATATCAAATTTCAACCAATGCAGTAGAAAGCCCGTTCCTATAGGTGCAGGGGAAATATCGACTCACTCATAAATATCGGTTTGTTTGGAGTCAGTAGGCTGATAATACGAGTATCTTAGATGCTTTCCTTAGCTTTAGCGACTGGTATCGCAGTGACACAAAATGGCTTATGGGTAAACTGGTGGGGTGTCAACAGTATTGCCAGTTTATTTTCTGCAATTGAATAGAGTACCTACGACAAACGACAATATAGTAAAATATAAAGGAACAAATCAATATATTTTGTGACTGAATAACGAACCATTTTCAAACGAATTGTTCAATTTTCCGACGTGACCCATATAATTTGATCACCCAGTTTATATCCGAATCAATCAGGCGGATTCTACCCGTTGACGAACTTGAACGGCGCATTTTGAAACCAAACCTACCCCACAAATTTCAAGTCACCATGTTCCTTCCTTCAGAAGTTATCGTATTTACGTGTAAAATTGGATTTGACTACGGATTTTTTATCTGTGAGTCAACCGGAATCGTTTAAGACAATCAGACAAGTAGACAATTAATCAAACAAGAACATATACTCCACTCTAACATCTATATTCATACTAGCCTGTATCATCTATATAAATGTTCGTAAAGATGGCATTCCTAATAGAGCAAGAGCCCACGACGGCCAGACCTTCGTTATTTTATAAGAGCTGAAAATTTTTATGTGCTTGCCCCCTATACAGGTAAGAACGGCCAGCGACTATAGAGTTTGGGTTGTGGTTACTTGGGCAGGTAATAGGTAGTATAAAAAATAGTAACTTACTTTCGTTAAAGTATAAAGCTCAATTTTTGCATATTTTCTTCGGGATAACGTTAGAAATCTCATCATCCATTGCCAGACACTTGTGACGGTTGTTACCCCCTGCCAGACAACCCTAAACTTTAATATATTATACATAATTATACTTTCGTCATAGTATAAAAGCTGAATTTTATATATGTTACTTGGGGACCTATGAAAAAATGTTACCTCAATAGCCGGATAGTTTTAATGATTTTTACATCTTGCCAGACATATTGAAAGTCAGCTGTAGGTGCGAGTGGGAGTACTTAGTCGATTGCGCAGGGACCACACTAGCGCGATTCCGCCAATATTCACGTTTTCCAGACAAGTCGAAGTCTGTACTTGGTTGAATTGCGATGTATTCTGGTGAAGATGGATATGCTTTGCTGGGCTGTCGGTAAACTGGTACGCATCAAAGGGTTTTTTATGATACAATATTCGACTTCAGAGTTCAGTTCAGTAGCGCAAGTTTGATTTCGGAGGAATCTTGCGACTTGTAGTAGATCATTTTTCACCGATATAGGTAATATAACGCCACTGCTCATCCATTTCACTTCGCAAGAATAATCTTCACGTCACATTGACTGCTAATGTAGACAAAAAAATCGCGATGTTTTCAATATATCACTAACCGAAAGATAATGAGCTGTAAAAGATCGCAATCGACTAAGCGCCCTATCTCATGCACACCCGCTTGAAGTTTCAATGTGTCTGGCAAGATGTAAAAACCATTAAAACTGTCCGGCTATTGAGCTAACATTTTTATACAGGTCCCCAAGTAAAATATATAAAATTCAGCTTTTACACTATGACGAAAGTATAATTATGTATAATTTATTAAAGTTTAGGGTTGTCTGGCAGGGGGTAGCAACCGTCACAAGTGTCCGGCAATGGATGATGAGATTTCTTACGTTATCCCGAAGAAAATATGCAAAAATTGAGCTTTATACTTTAACGAAAGTAAGCTACTATTTCGCGCTAGTGTGGCCCCAGCGCAATTGACTAAGCACTCCCGCTCGCACCTACAGCGGACATTCAATATGTCTGACCATTAAAACTGTCCGGCTATCGAGGTAACATTTTTTTATAGGTCCCCAAGTAACATATATGAAATTCAGCTCTTATACTATGACGAAAGTATAATTATGTATAATTTATCAAAGTTTATCTAGCAGGGGGTAGCAACCATCACAAGTGTCCGGCAATGGATGATGAGATTTCTAACGTTATCCCGAAGAAAATATGAAAAAATTGAGCTTTATACTTTAACGAAAGTAAGGTACTTTTTTTTACACCTTTACTACCTGTTACCTGCCAAAGTAACCACAACCCAAATTCTATAGTCGCTGGCCGTTCTTACCTGTATAGGGGGCATGCACATAAACATTTTCAGCTTTTATAAAATAACGAAGATCTGGCCGTCGTGGGCTCTTAGGATATAACCATGAGTTCAATTACACGTATGATACCAGAATCGCAAATAAGCTCATAATCAAATAATCATTAAAGGATACTGTGGGAGGTATACTCATTATTGAAAGGTTTTTTTTCTGGGTTTTCTCTCCCAAACTCTGAAAAATATCTATAAAATAAAAATTAATTATTTTGTGATTTGCTTCTGCGTAAGAAACACAAGATATTTGTCAGAAGCAATCAATTGAACAATGTTGCCTAACAAACAACAACGAAACAACATCAACGAAGAAACAACTATATCGTAACGTTTCGGAGTCTATATCAGACTCCTTCGTCAGACGCTTAATGAAAATCGTTAGAATTATTTTGTTGATAGTTATTTTGTGAAATTCAAGAATTGTCACAAAATAACTATCAACAAAATAAACCCAGAAAAAAACCTTTCAATAAGCTCATAATCACTCATTACAAAATTACAGTCGAAATACCTAGCCGTGAAGATAAATATTACAAGTTACCAGTAGAATATACAGATCGAAGTAGGAAAAAACTCCGTAGCGTACTCAAAAAGAAGTTGGTGCAGAAAACCCTCTACAAAGTGGTTGAATTATTCACAGACCCTATACTTCGAATTGTTTGTCTCCCATGTTAAAATACCCTTGGTCACATAGTACAGAGTTTTTATAAATGATTGTAACATCGTAGTTGGTTCTGAAACCCTCTAATTTTGCCGCTTCATAAGAATTCATAATATGTTATAATAAGAAAATTGCCTAACTCCATTTTCTTCATGGACTTTTGAGGCGAAAGATGCCTAACTCCAATAATATTTAGAGAAACTCGTCAAGTCCTTTTTTGCTACTCTGGATTTACAGAATAATTAATAATTAATACATGGTTGCGTAATCTAAAGGGTTTTCCAATAAGAGGTGTTATTTTGATATTCAAAGAAAAATGCCATTTTTCAATATAAATGATCTGATGTTTATTTTATTATAAAGAAGAAGCTATGCAGTTAATAGTGGAAAATAACATCAGGCAAATAACCACCACGACCACGCTTACAGGACCATATCCATTTAATGAAATTTTCCATAACCAAATCGCAAAGTGGCTGCCCTATGTCATCGATAGCCTCACGAATTCCATCTTTGAGGTCTTGAATCGACGCTGGGCTATTGGCGTAGACCTTCTCTTTCACGTGGCCCCAAAGGAAGAAGTCGCAAGGTGTTAAATCACAAGATCTCGGTGGTCAATTATGATCACCTCTTCGAGAGATAACACGGTCCGGAAACTTTTCCTGCAAAAGATCAATGGTTTCGTTGCTTGTGTGGCACGTAGCGCCGTCTTGTTGCAAGTAAACGTTGTCCAGATCAATACCATCCAATTCCGTCCATAAAAAATCATTAATCATCTCTCGATAGTGCAATCCATTCACCGTAACTGTTGCTCCAGCCTGATTTTCTAAAAAGTAAGGTCCAATGACTCCGCCGGGCCATAAACCACACCAAACAGTCACACGTTGAGGATAGAGAGGCTTTTCAACAATAACTTCCACCGAGGTGGAAATGGGCCCCATCAATCAAGATGATTTTTCGATGGAATTTCGGATCATTTTCATGCATTTCAACGACCCAATCAGCAAAGACACGACGTTGTTGATGATCGGCCGGCTTGAGTTCTCGTGTTAACTGAACTTTATATGCCTTAAGACCCAAATCTGTATGCAAAATACAGTGTTTGTTTGTGGAATGCCTAATTCCAAAGAACGACAAGGAATGGACAAACCTGGGTTTTCTTCAACACTTTTGGCTACAGCAGCAATATTCTCGGCTGTTCTTGAGCGACGTGCACGGGTTTTATTCTTCACATAACTAACTTGTCCCAACAGCTCGAATTTTTCCACCAATTTCTTTATTGCGGTCCGACAAGGTGCTTCACGACGACCCAAAGTTGTTCGAGTTTTACGAACCGTCTCTGCCAAATTTTCACCATTTTTGCGCGTATGTTCTGGGGAACATCGCGTTATAGTTTTGCCCAAATGTCTGTAACTTTCGAATTTTTTGACAAAAATGGTCTCAAACGATTTAGTTGGACTCCCCAATGAAGAATTCGAGGTCAAATTTGATTCTGTCCGTCCGGCCGTCCGGCCGTCCAGCCGTTGCCACGATAACTTGAGAACGAAAAGAGCTGGCGACTTGAAATTTTCAGGGTGGGTGGCGCATCCCAATACGACGGACAAGTTCGTTAATGGGCATAATCGGCCCAGTGGTTTCCGAGTAATAATTTTGTTTTCAACCAATATGAATCCGATCGAATTGAAACTTGGTGAGTAGTTGAAGAATATGAACCTAAGCACGTTTTATTTTATGCGAATCATATGGCTAGAAAATTTTAAAAAAATTATTAAAAAATATTTTTGTTGTCACGATAACTTGAGAACGGAAAGAGATAGCGGCTTGAAGTTTTCAGGTTAGGATGTGCACCAGAACGAGACATTTCAGTTTGTTTATGAGCATAATCGGCCAAACGGTTTTAGAGTTATAGCCATCTGAAATTTTCTGGAATTTGGTGTTTTTTTGTTCCTCATTAACTCGAAAAATACTGAACCGATTGAATTCAAACATGGTAATTAGTTGTAAAATGCCAACGCGAAAATGTTTGCAAAATTTGGTGCGGATAGCATTTGTAGAAAATTTTTAATAAATCATTGAAAATAAAAAAAAAACTCTATATATCAGTAACTATTCGTTTGAAATTGCTGAAATTTTGCAAGAGTCTTCATAACCTAACTCTTCTGGTAAGTTTCAAGTTTTAATACGATCGGTTAAATATTGTTGGAGATTCGAGCATTCTTGTGTACTTCAGGGTAGGTTGCGTATCCGAAAGGGAGAGTTGAGTTCGTTTTCGGGCATAATCGGTCAAACGGTTTCCGAGTTATACCACCTGGAATATTATTTCCTTGATAACTCAAAAAATAAATATTCGAATTGAAGCTTGGTAACTAGTAGTAGAAAATATGTTCTATTGTCCATTCTTCTGTATTGGACACCCATAATCGAATTTACCATGGTAAATTATGTTGTCCATTCTCCTGTATTGGACACTCTTAATTCGAATTTACCATGGTAAATTCGAATTAAGTTTCCAATACAGGAGAATGGACAACATAATTTACCTCTTAATTCGAATTTACCATGGTAAATTCGAATTAAGTTTCCAATACAGGAGAATGGACAACATAATTTACCATGATAAATTCGATTAAGGGTGTCCAATACAGAAGAATGGACAATAGAACATACGCGCAAAAGCTTCTGACTTCACGTCAGTGCTTGAACCAATTTTTATAGTGAATTTTAATAATTTCAATGCGTTCTTGAAGCGTGTAACGTTCCATTTTTATTAATGGTATAGTTTCTACTTGTCAAATGTCAAAAATGACAGCTTCAAAAGTGACATATACCGAAATAGCGGGCTATTCAAAATGACACCTCTTATTGGAAAACCCTATTTATCCAATATATATTCATTTGTGCTCCTCCTGTGAAATTCTCCAATACGGAGTTTTCTTATTAACGCGACGATATACGCTTAACTTCACTGTCTCCTTTGTTTACATTGGCAATGATAAATGATAAGTTCCGAAATGATTGCCACTGGGAAATTACTTTTCTTCCCGTGCTTGTTTGGACCAAGAATTTTTATAATACAAAATAAATTGATTAAATAGTTGATATAGTTCGCATTAAGTTTGTAGAAAGTGAAATTTTCAAATAATTGAATTTTGGATTTTGGTTTTTATTACACTTGGGTACTTTGGGTACATAGCCTAATTGTTGAGCCTAACTCCTCCGGGTTTACAACAGACCCAGACCTTGTGATGACCAGAGTAGGGTAATTTGGTTGAAAGAATGATTAATGATAAAAAATGAGACAGGCATTTTGCTCCGTTTTAAGGAGTCTTCTTTCAGAAAATATGAAGCTGATAGAATCGAAAGTGAATTATTCTTTAGTTGGGATTATATTGTCCTGATTCATTTTCAAGAGATTTCATATTAGCTATTGATCTGATATGAATAATCTATTCCCTTGTGTTTGAATGGAAGAATTTTTACAATCCTGTTTAGGATTTTCGGGATGTAAGTACTGAACTGCAATGCATACTTTTGAACAAACTTTTATGTTCGAATGCAGGTAATAATAATATTATATTATATCAATTCAAATAGCCAGAATACATTGAATAACTGTAAGATAACTCCCATTTTGGGAGTTTGGCAATTTGAGAGAATTCTAACAATAAATTCACATCAAATGTTCAAAATGTGTTCCACGATTCTCAAGGCATTTATCAATTCTTTTTCGTTTGTTGTCAGATATATTTCTTAACATTTGTGGGCTCATATTTTGGCAGCACATTATTATTGATGATTATGGAGGTCCTCAATATTATCGTATTTTGTTTTGAAAACCTCATCTTTCAGATATGCAAAAATGCTAAAGTCCAGGGGAGTCAACTGTGAAGAGCCTGTTGGAAAGAAAGGCGAGTCCTCGACTTATTATACGGTTGTCATAGAACTCTTGCAAATAGCAAAGATTTGCAGAAGTAGTGTGAGCAGTTGCTCCATCTTGGTTTATGAATGGCTCTAGCATTATTCTTTTTTACCTTTCACCATTAATGATATCACGGAAGAAAACAGGCCACATATTCTACGTCAAGAAACTGCTAACCACACACCAACTTTTTGCGAATGTAATGTCAGATGTCCATAATCTGCAGTTTTGAGAATTCACATAACCTACATAAAACCCACATAAAAGTGAGACCAAGCCTCACCGCTAAAAAAGTTAAGTCCAAAAATCTGTCGATGTTAAGATTATTTAGAAATCAATATAGAATAAGAAAGAATAGAAGAGAATATAACTATGTGACGAGGAATATCTATAGGTAGGAGTACCATGTAATTTTGTGGGGGTGCAAATTCAGCTTTTTTTCAATACTTTGTGGCAAGTAGGTACTCAAGGGGGCACCATACTATAAAGATTATTTAATCAGGGATATTTGAGGATTTTGTACAACTCATGTTCTAAGTTTTTCAACTTCTTGAGAAACTTGAGGTCTTTCTATCGATTTTCCCTTGTTTTCAGTCTGCATGAATCTGTTCACAACACCTCTGATGAGGGCTTTCCGATTCTAGAATCCAAACATCAGGATATTTCGCCAGATATTCATTTTGACAGGCCCCTCCATTCACCGTTGATTATCATGTAACAATTGCGGTTATAGGACATCACAATAAATGTGTTTTGTTCTAAATCATAAATCATTGAATATTTAAATGATTTATAAACTGAATTTTCACAAATTCTAAAAAGAATCCCAAGAAAATAACTCAATATTGGCTGTCAGTTTAGAAATTGTATGATATAAACAGAACACAAGAAGTGAGAAGTGGCAAATGAAAATGCAAAGCCAACTGCGATGTTACAATCACTATTATTAAGACCCTGTACTATCTACTTATTATAATATAAGTGTAATTTATCTATTCTACTGTAGATATTTTACACAGGACTATTTTCGAGATAATATTTTATGATTGACTATTTTGTATATTTTATTGACTCCCCGTGTATGATTGAAAAATTTAGACATTTGGGAAAATTGAACGATTCTGGGGATGCTGACAAAGAAGGTGAGAATCAACGTTTTGGTAGGAAAATGATAAACCTTTATGTAATATTCGCAACGTGTCCTTTTGGATTCCCTGAATCCAATATTCTCGAATTTCGAAATCATTCTGATGATTCACTTCATTCCTACTCTGCAAATACATATATCAGCTTTCAAGTGGATAGAGGTGCTTTTTTAATGTCGGCAATTTTTCAATGCCTACCAGATCGTTAAACGTTTAAAATCTAATTCGGTCTCTCTGGCGTAAATTAGCCTCCATTTTGGTGAGGCATCTCCACTGCTAGCAAGACATAAATTTGGTCACGGCAAATTGAAAACAACTGTTTTATTATAACGGCTACGATGCGACTCTGAAATAGTGTATATTTGGCGGAAGTCATTGGACTAATTATTATAATGCGGAATATGGTTCATCGATGAAACAATTCGATTTCGAGTAATTCAGAACTGTATGTTAGTGATTGATACTACAGAAAATAAAGAAAGAATGTTTCGATCTGTAAAGATCTTGTCTTGTCAATATCTTAGATATGAATCAATAAATGGTGGATGCGCCGTGTGAAATAACTAACTTAAACGGCGATCTTCGTATCACCTCAGAATGAATAAATGTTGTGTTAACTTACTAACTGAATTAAATTTCGTTTTCATCAAGAATAAAAATAAATTAATACTCAAATGAATTGAGTTCAATTGTAAAAATTAAAATTAAAAGTATTTTTCCACAAAAATTACAATGTTTAACGTTCGCGAAATCCACAATTAATGGCCTCTCTTACCGCGCAATATCTATCCTGTTAATGCATGATTGTCATGAGCAATCGCACATTGAAGTTATTTATCAGCAATCTGAGTTATGTCACTTCACTGAAAAATATTTCAAATATTCAATCTAAGGTATGTGTATCTATTCTCCATAAAATTGCTATGTGATTCAACAGAAAATTTTATTCTAAATTCAAATCGAGGCACCATCGTACTGTCAAATTTATCGGTCTGCTTTCAATTCAACATTCATTTTGCCTGTTCCTAAAAAGAATTACGAATAAGATTTGTCATTGAAATGTGGCAGATACTGCTATAGCACCATCTCTGAGTTTGCTGCCTGAGAACTTTCTGTTAAACTATTTGCAAACGATCTATATTGCATCTGGAATTGTTTGACGTACTGGTTATCGTTGTTCTTGAGGTCGGGCTATACTTATACTATACAGTATAAGTGGCGTATCGTTCCTCAGCCGCCCCCCCCCCCCCCCCAATGATTGTCCCCGGGCCCCACTCCTCCTTCAGCTCCTATCAGATTACACCTAATAGTAGAAGATCCGAACCTGAATCGACCTTCACCGAGCTGATAATAGAATGAAACATATTTTATAATAAATTTCTTAGTATATATATATATATATTATTTATATATATATATTTTTTAGTATATTAGATAATGTACTAAAAATGGGTTGGCTGAAAAAATCCTGGAGACTATTTTAAAGTATTTTTAAAAAAATGATTTTCAATTGAATTTTGCAACATCAAGATAATAATAAAATTTTTATACCTAGTGACTTATAGTATAAAACGTATAGAATGTGCAGCCGTTGAGTTGCCTATTATTTACCTGGACGAACTACTGGGTTGCCAGGTACAAACAGGTATGTCGATGGCAGTTACTGTTTTATTGCGAACACATCGATATAGGGTTGTCTGCAAAATTTTTGGTCCTTATAGGGGTTTGCGAATTTTAAATATTTAAATTTCATCGCGAGTGGAAATGTGTGACAGAGAGATCCGAGGTAAGTATACCGTGTAATAATAAAGGACCCAACATTGCAGTCGCACCTATATATGTACAATATTTGTAAATTCTATGTGGCTTAATGCAACTGATTCTATATGTGCGAAGTTAAACCATGAAAACTATGGTTGGCATTTGGATGATTCTTCAAAACCAACAGCTTTTATCGGATATCAAACTCCTTTTAAAATCTAAGACATTGTCGAAATGGAAGAAAATGAGAACGAATGTAATGAATCACATGAATTCGAGAGTCTCAATTACACGTCTGATGAATCAGATATTGAATAGAAAATAATTATCAGAATATATTTTTCATGAATATTATTTTTGTATTTATGCTGTTTCGTATTAAAATTTAAACGCAATACAAGATCTTTAGTCTATTTTTTGGGTTATTTTTTTATTTGAATTTTGGCCTATCCACTTTGTTTCTACATAATTTTTTCCAGAAAGAGCATAAAAAAAATGTTCAAAGTAAGTGATTAATATTTTTATTATTTATGTTATCATATTTTGAGGTACAAAAACTTTTCTATTATAGATATCTTATTATAATTCTAAGTCAATATATATGCATATTGATTTAATTGATGTTGTATTGTTTCATAATTTAGTATTATATTAGATTATTATATATTTAATAACTTAACTCAAATGTCAGTTGCTCCAAAATAACGCTCACTACAGTAGAAATACCGAGCATGCGCACTTTCTTATATTCGAGGTCCCATCTTGTGCGACTGCAATGTTGGGTCCTTTATTATTACACGGTATACTTACCTTGGATCTCTCTGTCACACATTTCCACTCGCATTGAAATTTAAATATTTCAAATTTGCAAACCCCTATAAGGACCGAAAATTTTGTAGACAACCCTATATCGACGTGTTTGCAATAAAACAGCTCTTATGATGATAAACATTTTTTTCTATTATCTGATCAAGTGAAAGTGACTGCCATAGACATACCTGTTTGTACAATTCTACCTGGCAACCCAGTAGTTCGTCCAGGTAAATAATAGGCAACTCAACGGCTGCACATTCTATACGTTTTATACTTTAAGACAGTATAAAAATTTTATTATTATGTATCTTGATATTGCAAAATTTTTTAAAAATCATTTTTTCAAAAATAATTAAAAATAGTCTGTCCAGGATTTTTTCAGCCAACCCATTTTTAGTATATTTTCTAATATACTAAATTTATTATAAAATATGTTTCATTCTATTATCAGCTCGGTGAAGGTCGATTTAGGTTCGGATCTTGGACTATAACAGATACTGGGATTTCGTTTATAAATCTTATATATTTAACGCATCCGGGAATAGTTTAGATAGCTACTTAAAATTGTCAGAATTCATTTCTGAAAGGAAGTAAATCAGAGAATGAATTAGGTACTATGAGTATATTGTGTTTTATTATAATAAATATTTCAAGGAAGTAATTGAAAATTATATAATCTTTACAGGTATTTTCCGACTGTACACTAATACGTGAATACTCGATATTTCATGTATCGATACTTTCGAAGCGATACATTTCAAGTATCGATACTACTAATTTCGATATATTACGATCCAGAGTATTTTCACTCGCCTATACTAAACATTTTAACCAGGAAATACATATATTACATTAGAAAAAAATTAGTTTTTACTATCAATTGGTTCTCAACAAGATAAAGTAAAAATTAAATAAAAGGTTCCCGGGCCCCCAAAATATTTCAAGAAGTGTAAAAGTTATTGATAAAGAACATTTTTTTTTTCTATAACTTTAACATCCTTTATCTCAGAGAGAAAGCATTTCTCGACATATATTTATTTGACAAACCAGGGCTTATTTTTGACGTAGAATACGTGGTTAAAGTTTCTTGGTTACGATCTGGACCACCCTGTATAATTAAGAACTCATCGCTTTGAAATTAAGAATGCCGAAAGTAGTTTTGAAGAAGATACAGATACAGAACCGAAATCTGCAATAGGAAAACTTGATTCTGACATGTTGAACTCTCGAATGAAATTACTTGTTGTGCAACAAGGTATTTAAATGTCTTCTGTAGGCTTATTTTTTGAGAATTTCGAAAAGTGGGGTGTATGTTCGTTTAGAAGTTTTCCTGCCGGGTTATTCAGGTACTTTTATTCTTTTTTCAAATGAACTATCACAAAGTAAGGGACTACTCTATCCATTATTTTTCAATAAAAATGCAACACTTGATTCTTGATTTCCATACAAGAAAATAGCATAATTGAATCTTCCAACTAGTTTATATACGTGACATATTTCCAGTAACAACAGAGGAAAAATTTTCTTCTATAGCCGCCTGGACTGGGGAATTCATTATTTTTCCGTACTAAATTCACATTATGAAAATACGTAATTACTACGACTTCTATGTAGAGAGGACAACGTTGCGTAGTTATCTGACAGGAAAATGACTATAACCTAACATTTTCAAAATATAAATGGTGCAATGTGTCAAAATTTCATGGCCAACCGGGAGACTTTATAAAAGTGAAAGGAGTATATGCGGTTCGATTTCTTATTCATCACAATATTCCGAAGTCTAATCGCATTATGGCTTCGTTGTGAAAGATTAGTTCTTCTGGCTCGCAGTCGAATGTGATAACCGTACAAGTGAAATGTTTTTAAGCTAACTAACCGTTTAAACATCACCATCGATAATACAACAGCATTACGAAGGAATCCGCCTAGATAATCAAACATATTGTCCAAAACTACCGATTGCACAATGACAAACCTCTTAACCTTTACGATTTTCACTTCATCGAACTGAACCAGCATGCAACTTCATGTTGAGATGGCGATACGCGGAACTGAATTTTCTTCATAATTTTTGTTTCGTGAATTTTTATGATACATTCGTCATTAGTTGTTCTGCTATTCTGGAGGAGACAAATCCAACAAATCGAAGATCATAAAAATCGTTCTAACCGTTCTTGATTCATAACTAACCCGACATTATTTTACATTTTTGGCTCTCTTGTTTCTCGGAACAGAGTGCTTATCAATTTGCCCAAATGGCTGCAATGTTCGAATTTGTGGCTCAAAATAGTCTCAAACCTTTTGGTTCGACTCACTGATCAAGAATCCGTGGTAAAAACTCGATTATGTCCGGCCGTTAACACGATATCTCTCGAACGGAATGAGCTAGACAGTTGAAATTTTCAGAGTAGGTTTGGGAGATAAATATCTCGGTTAATTTCGGTATTGGATTCGGAGAAACGAAAAATATTTTTTTTATCTTTTTTTAACTAGGCATAGAACATCGATTCCGAGATTCATGAGAATCGTATCAGTAAAAGTGAAAAAAAATTGTATTGAACCTTTCAATATCGCCAATATCATTTCTCCAGCTCATGCCAACAGAACCACTCCGGATTTGTTTTTCCAAAAACCGTTCTTGCTCTTTATATCATACTTATTCTTATATTTCTTATATTCTTCTCTATTTCAGACGACGATAAGAAGAAACGCCCAAGGACAGCGTTCACTGGTGCTCAAATAAAAGCTCTAGAAGCAGAATTCGAGAAAAACAAGTATCTCTCAGTCGCTAAACGATGTCAATTGTCTAAGACTTTGAAACTGACCGAAACACAGGTATGTAACATTTGGTTTCAGCTGTTTATTTTACGGTTCAGGTTGAATAATCGTACACTAAATGAACTACTGAACCCACAAATCACAAGGTTATACCAATACTCTATTATAGCTTCATCGAATTTCTTATGACTATTAGTCATAGACCTCTGTACCGAAACAGAGATGACTTGGAATTTAGAACATTCCAAAATTTTTTAAATATCATGGAAAATATAATATTTAGGTATGGAGAATCCTGAAGTGAATTACATATTTTGGAGCATATACAGGGTGTTTCATAATTGGAGGCTAACCATGGGGTTGTGAATCCTTGGGTGATATTAAGATGAAAAGTTCATATCAGCATATGTATGCCCTAAACCTCTTAACTTTTGGGCTACAGGGTGTTGAAGTTTTAAGAAATAAAAAATTGGTTCAAGCCCTGTGGATAGGAGCTTTTTGGCGCTCTTGTTCAAACAGACAAATTATATCTCCGAAAGTATTGGTTTCTGAGAGTTGGGAATTATATCAATGGATTCCTATGATAGAACTGCACCATGAAAGAAATTAAATTTAAAAAAAGCGTCGTTTAAGAAAAATGCTTCAAATATTATCTTAAAAAAAAGAGCAACCTACAATGCTTCAATGCTTTAAAAATTGTCATTAAATTCATTTATCGAGATTAAAGGAGCAATCTGCAATGATTCAACCTCATGGAATGGGTTGTTGCAGCTCACACTTGGTGCATAGTTTTCACAACTCGAAATACCTAAGGAAGGTATCATCGACATGTCTAGAGCAAGCCTGGAGACAATCATAGCAGATTGACCATTTATTCCTGATATTTGAGTAGGTAGTGGATTACGAACAAATTATTTTAATAGTTCAAAATATATTAATAAAATACTATCCTCTTTTCATAATTTGAAATTTATTAGTTCATACCACTAACACATTCTTTTCTGTATTATGAAGCTTAACTCAAGAAAAAATGACTGATACACAAATGTAGATCCATATTCCAGTATTTTTTTGCAAGCAAAATTATGAAAATACTGTATATAGGAACATGTCTCACTACCGATACTTAAAGAAGTAAAAGGTAATATTAACCTCAGTGGTCAACGAACAGTAATTTCTTTTGATGATTCCATTATGTTCTTCTTTTCTATTGCATCAAAACAGTCTTATAGTATATTCACACATTCAAGAATCGAATACTTGCTTTTCAATAGAAAATATACGAATTGATAATCTCTAATAGCTAAAAAAGATAACATTTATGAATAGTCACACAGACAGATTCTGTGTTCACATTCTGTGAATACATAGAACTTACGATGTAATATTGAAACTTTGAAACATCATATCTCCGAAAGTATAGGCTTGTTAGAGTTGAAAATGATAACAATGGATTCTTATGATGAAACTGCATCTTAAAAAATTTGAATTCAAAAGTTGTATTCTAAAAACAAGATTTTTTTTTCGTTACTCCGAAACTATCAGAGCGGTCTTGCCCAGTAACGAACTTAACCGAGATATTTATACCTCAAACCTACTCTGAAAATTTCAACTGTCTAGCTCATTCCGTTCGAGAGTTATCGTGTTAACGGCCGGCCGGCCAGAATCGATATTCAGAGGGCTCAAGCTCCTTAACGAAGCATTCTGCATTATGTATATGATTTGGCTCGAAAGTGTCTAAAATAATCTCTAGAACATCCACTAGAAGCTTGTCGGTCTAATTATGGGACAGCTTGTATATACTCTTTGATTGAGAGCTTTATATGTGTTAGCAGAGGTTGATGGTGTAATGGGATACCATATAGACGGAGGTTACATGGTCAATCTGGTATCAGTCTCGCATCACATCAATCATGGATTGATATCAGATTGACGAAAAATTGTTAGGTAAAACTGATGTTAGATTGATGCGAGACTGATATCAGACTGACCGTGTAACCTCCGTATTACAATTCGACGTATGATACAAGAGCTTAGGGAAAAACCTCAGCAAAAAACCCTGTCTCCCCGTGAGTGTTGTTATTTATAACTATGCATTGAAATCCAAGAGATGATTATTCAGAACTTCAAATCTTCGAAGACCGCAACAGGATCCTAATGTAGGGCTATCATCTCCCATAGATACATGTTTTAATTTGTAGCACTGATTCAACACCTAATTATTGATCACTTTTACGCTCAAAAACTTATGTGCACTCGTTTAACACAACTTTTTACACAACAAACAATACACACAATATGTTCCTCGGAACAGAGTGCTTATCAATTTGCCCAAATGTCTGTAATTTTCGAATTTTTGGATGAAAATGGTCTTGAACGATTTGCTTCGACTCACCGATCAAGAATCCGTGGTCAATATCGAGTTTGTACGGCTGGCCGTTAACACGATAACTCTCGAACGGAATGAGCAAGACAGTTGAAATTTTCAAAGTAGGTTAGGGAGATAAATATCTCGATTGAGTTCGTTATTGGGCAAAATGGCCTGATGGTTTTGGAGTAAGGAAAAATCCAATTTCCAATTTTTTTTTAAATGCAGTTTAACCATGAGAATCCATTGATATCATACTCAACTTTAACAACCTGATACTTTCGGAGATACGATATTTTTGAATTTCGATAATAAATCGTACTTCTATACTTTCATAGAATGCTGTAGTTATTCTATCTATGAATTATTATATGATCTGTGTTCATACATGTCATCTTATTTTCCTGTAAGAGACATGTCAAATTTATTTCTGGTTCGTTCTCATGATATAAAATAGCCTTACTGTTCTAAAAAAAAGTATGATTAAATGCAAAATGACCAATGAAATTACCTCAGCTATTTTTTTTCATGTACCATTTATATAGATTCGTTTCAGGTAATAAGTTTGAAGATTTCACATTTTGATAATGCACTCCCGCACATTGTTTCCATCTCTAACACATAACCCCGTTTCTAGATAAAGGTTATGATCATTTTCAACATCAGAAGCTCGAAATACAATGATATTGTTCAAGAAAATTTATTGACTCACTCAATTAGGTATTATGTTTTGCAGCTTATTGCAGTATTCTAACGAAAACATTCCAATTGAAACATTGAATAATCACTTTATTTCAAATAAATATTTTACTGGATATCCACTTGATTTTAATTCAATTTCCTTCCTAAGATTATACACAATTCCATAAATATCCTAATTCTCATCAAATGCTATAATGGAATAATCAGACGCAAGAGACAAGAGAAATTAGAAAGACCAGATAGATTGGCCGATCACTTTCCCAGTTTTCGGTAATAGTTCATAGGGGCGGTTTCGGGAACTACATCTTGTTTACGATTAGACGAGTCATAGGGTCAGGTTCTTAAAACTAGTGCTTTCTTAAAACTATGCTTTCTTTATGCTAATTTCATTTAGTTTTATGAACCCGCGAGTCTATAACTAGGAAACCAGTTGAAGTAGGATTGAAATATAAATTGGAGAATATGTGTGTAGTAAGTTATAGAACACTTCACACCAAAATTAATTCCTTTCCCAATAACAATGTTAAAGCTTCAAAAAAAAACTGACTTTTTTCTGCCATTTCAACACCCTGCATCTTATCACCTGAGTCGAATTTGGGAAATTGGTATAGGAAAAATTTGGGAAAGCCCTGTGGACAGGAGCTTTGGCGCTCTTTTTCAAACTTTGACAATTCATCTCCGAAATTATTGGTTTCTCAGAGTTTGGAATGATATCAATGGATTCTTATAATAGAACTGATTCATGAAAGAAACTAATTTAAAATTAAATTACGAACTTATACGAGATATTCATTCCTCAAATATTCTCTGAAAATTATATGAGATCAATTGAAACTTAGCCAATATTCCCATTTAATTTCCTCTGAAGATATTCTGAACTAGGAAGACCTTGGAGGATCAGTATAATAATATACAATACAATATGTTTCCATCATCATATGGATTATGAAAGAGGGCATATAACGTAGGGGTAATTATAATATCCTATAGCTGGTCATTTTGCATTCAATCATAATTTGTTTGTTAGATTATCATAGATTATTGAGAGATACATTTGACATGTCTGGTATAGGTAAATAAGATAACATGCATGAACAGTGAACACAGACAGAAAGTCTGTGAAAACATAGAATTACGATGTATTATTGAAATTTTGAAGAATCATATCTCCGAAAGTATTAGCTTGTTAGAGTTGAAAATGATATCAATGGATTCTTATGATGAAACTAAATCTCAAAAAAAAAATTGAATTCGAAATTTGTAATGTAAAAAACATTTTTTTTCCGTAACTCCGAAACCATCCGATCCGGCCCAATAACGAACTCAACCGAGATATTTATCTCCCAAACCTACTCCGAAAATTTCAACTGTCTAACTCATTCCAGACGTACGGACGGAGGACCGGATTTTTACCATAGATTCTTGATCAGTGAGTCGAACTAAATCGTTTAAGACCATTTTCATCCAAAAATTCCAAAATTACAGACATTTGGGCAAATTGATAAGCACTCTGTTCCGAGGAACAAGAGCGCCAAAAAGTGTTTTATTTGATGAGATGAATCTATAGTTGAAATTAATGTAAATATTAGTGAAACGTTGATTTTTTTTCAGATCAAAATATGGTTTCAAAACAGGAGGACGAAATGGAAACGGAAGTACACGAACGATATCGAAATTTTAGCGCAGCAATATTATACTTCCATGGGAATTTTAACGCCGAGACCTATTTTCATAGGGGACAGACTGTGGTGAGTTTGATTTCTTCTTGTATTTGAAATTTGAATATAATTCATTCATCCAAGTTTCAGACTTTTATCAGTTGAATAAGAAATTATACATACAGGGCGTAAAACTGCCGATAAAATAAAGGTAACTTTGAATTTTGAACTGCCAATGATTTCTACACAAAAAAGCTAATCTTGGTCATAAGCTCTTAAGTGGACCATTTTCGAGACAAATCGACTTTTATGTTGAAAAACATGGTGAATTTTTATAAATACATTTTTCTAACTAATTAAACAAAATTTATTCAATCGTTAGAATAAAACCAAAGGTTAACTTCATAACTGCAAATTAAAAAAAAAAACAATAACAAATACAGTTACATTGAAACCTTTTAACTCATTGTGTTTGAGGGTAATCTTGCTAACATGACGGCGGGCTGGACAGAATTAAGTTTGACCTCGGATTCTTCATTAGTGAGTCGAAAGTAATCCGACAATTCTCGAACAAAAATTCTAAAATTACAGACATTTGGGCGCTCTGTTCAGCAGAACAAGCGCGCTAGGAAGTGTTTTATTTAATGAGACGAATCCACAGTTATCATTAAAATGTACAAGTTTAAGACTAACCCTGTATATTCTAGTCGAATATAATCTAATTTTTTCAGGTTCTTCAACTATCCCGGGAGACCAGGGCTGTCCAGCGTACCTCCAATGGCTTCCACTATAACCTCAACTGGTGGTCATTTCATTCCTGCACAAGATGTAATAAGCCAATCTATTCCAATCCATGGGAACGACTACAACCCCGCATCCGGTTATATACAATACCATGAACCTCCAACAGAAAGTCCGATGGCTTCATCACCCATTCTCCAACTCCAAAATTTCGGAAAACATTTTGAGGGGTCCTAGGGGGCTGGTGAATACAACGCAGTACAATTAAACGATTAGGATGGCCACGAGCGAGAACCTAAACAACTCCATGCTAGAGTTTAAATTCCCATCTCAAAGGCTAAATTCCTCCATTTGAATAGTCCAAATATATAGAGGTACCGGGTGTTTCCAAATTCTTGCCAAAGATTTTGAATACTGAATGTTCATAAAATCGTTAGGATATATATCTCAAAGAAAGGTTTTGAATTATTATCCCATAATGAAAAGTTGTACATTCTCAAATCTCAAGCTATTTGATACTTAATTAAATGAAATAAAATTCAATCCAATGTTCAATTCAGGGGAGTGTCAAAATACGGTGGTAGGTGGTAAAAATTGCTGAAACTTTTTCGAACACTGAATTTTAGCTCTTTTGGCACGAAATAATTAAATTTCTGGAATTTTTGCTGATATGTCTCCTATTCACTGATTATTGGGTGTCCGTGAATCCACACCATGCAAAGAGATCATGTTCTTACCATGTTCGTTGAGCTTATTACAAGCATCTATCATTAGAATGTATTTCCATCAAGTGAATATTATTTCTTAGCAGTTTAATGATATGTTTGCCGATTTCGTTCCCTTTTTTCGAATAATCCAGGTCCAATGAAAACAGGAAAATATTGTTATGTTATATACGTATTTTCATATTTTGTTTTTCTCAACGATCAAGTTTAAATGAGCAATAGGCTTATGCAAGACTATCAGTCAGTTATTTACCAGGATTGGCTATTTGTATTATAGTATTTAATTAGTTTGTAGTCATATCATTACTTATATACCTGAGAAGTTACGTGAATGTATAGTTTACGAATAAAGAATTTTTACTTATGTCTTTATGTTTTTGTTTATGTTTCAATTCAATAGGACAAACCAGCAAAACATTTGAGGTACTTTTTGATTTATCAATAATATAGATATTTCAGAAGTTGAGTGTTGTGGAGGTGTTTTTCGATAAATTAACAATAAACATGACCAGCTATTCTTTAAAATTGTAAGCTGGCCATCTCAAAGTTGTAGAAAGATAGCGTCAAAAACTTTCCGCTACCCATAATGTAGATCTATTTGCTCTCAATGATTCAAGTTTCTCTATAAAACCTTGTGATTGTCATCCAGTGACGAATATGTATACAGGGTCTCCCAACGAAAATTTGACTCCCCCCCCAGAACTCAGAAACGACGAATTTTCAAAAAATTAAAAAAAAAACAGGCCAACCCCCATAAAGGTGGCGTCAACCCCAACATTTTTAGAATAGGGAAGAGATGTCGAGTGTTAGTTCGTTAGAAAGTAATTTTTTTCTGTAAACAACCCAGTTAAAATTTTCAAAATCGGTTCATTATTCACGAAATAATGTAATAATGGGACCTACCGTTAAAAGATGATGTTGAACAGACAGTTGAACTGCCCAACTCTAGAACCTAAGAGTTTTGAAGAAGCCAAAAATAATTTTCAAGTTCTGTTTTGGGGAGAAAGAATTCCTATGATGACATTGTTCCGAAAAAACAACCCCTAATTTCAAGAGATGGCGAATGTTTTTTAGTTAAAAACCTTTTTTGTTGAACATCCTAGTTGAAATTTTCAAATTGGGTGATTTGATATTCAACATATCAGAAGGATTGTGCACCGCCACATTTCGATATCCGTGTTCGACAGTTTTTGAACGAACGCTTTCCTGATTCCAGAATGCTGGATTGGTAGGAGGGGTCCTATACAGTGGCCAGCAAGATCACCTGATCTGTCGCTATTAGATTTTTTGTGGGGACATTTGAAGTCCAAAGTCTATGCAATTCCACCTGAAAATCTTGCAGAACTGCGACAAAGCACGGAATCACGGAATGCCAATTACTGTCACCAGACATTTTCTGAAATGTCAGAGAAGGATTTGAAAGTAGACTATATCATTGTGTGGAGGTTGGTGGTGCTCATTTTGAACAATACACACGTTAGTTCTTTAAATAATTTACATTTTTTTCTGGATGTTTCCTATATATCATTCCTTACAGATCTCGTATCTGGTGTATTTGAATGTATTGGGTTTATGTTTGATTTACCCTTCTGATATTTTCCATTTCAAAAAACTCACCGAATGTTAAGATTCCAACTAGGATGTTTAGAGAACAAAAAAAGCTTTTTAACTAAAACAAACCTGCCATCTCTTTCCTTTACAACAAGAAATTGGGGGTTCTTGCCACTCTGAGGTGTTTTTTTCGGAACAATGTCGTCATAGGAATTCTTTCTCCCCACTACAGATACAACTATAAAATTATTTTTAGATTCTTTTAGGTTCTTGAGTTTGGGGGTTCAACTGTCTGTCCAACACCACCTTTTGACGGTAAGTTCAATTATTACATTATTTCGTAAATAATGAACTGATTTTGAAAATTTTAACTGGGTTGTGTACATAACATAAATAACTTTCAAACTAACCAACACTCGACATCTCTTCCCTGTTCAAAAAATGTTAGGGGTTCATCCAACCTTCATAGGGGTGGCTTTTTAGGAACAAACTCATGATGGAAATTAGTCCTCCTCAAAACAGAAGTTGACCTGTTTTATGATGCAGTTCTATCGAACTGCATCAAAAAAAATTAAATTCAAAACGTAGGTATATGGCTCACCTCAGTTGTTGCATTTACATATATATCAGCAAATTATAATTAGGACATTATATGACTATGAAATCGTAAAATTACGATTAATTATTGTGTAAGGGGACTAATATTACTCGAAGGTAGAAATGATCTATTCTACAAACTCTTACATTAAAGAAAGTAGTGTGGTTATACAAATAACAATATGCACTGAAAGAAATGATTCAATGAGAAAGGTTTACCAAAAATATTCTTACTAGGGTTGATACATTTCTTACGATTCGATTAAAATAGCACTATAGACATAGTAAATTGAATCAACAAGTTAAGAGCGTTCCTGCTAATCGGGTCCTTCATGAATGGCTTCGTATAATAAATATACTTATGCATATATTTCACAAATCAAATAGACCCCAGGGGGTTCATTGATCTGCCGAGAAAGCAAGAGCAGACGCGTTTCTGGCTTCTTGGCCTTCATCAGTACCCTGTAGCTTTCCCAACAAATTCAACTAAACTGACCCGGGTTAAGCCTTTCAGAGCCGGCTTGGTCGATCATTATAATCGCCCACGCCACCTATGAAACGAAACACGGAAATCAGCCTCTCCCCACCAGTGAATATTTGAAGCGAGAAATCATATGCCACCATTCACTCGATATTAAATCAAGAACGAGTCCCGCAGACCGGTGTGAAAACAGCCGAATGAGATAGCAGAATTTGACCTTGAAGTATTCGTACGCTACTGTACAATTGGACGGCTACTGTACAATTGGACGGATACTGATGCAAACAGATACGAACAGTCGCGTCTGTGTAATTGAATGTGGGAACACATTCATCTGATATGAGGTATGGTATCGAAGAGTGCATTTAGTTCATCCATTTACATCTGCAGGAATCTAAGGGATATCAGTAATATCAGTATATATTAAAAAAGGGGGAAAATCTAATTCAGGGATGACACAGCTACCGGTGGGGAGACATTTGACTAACTTGATATTGAATATTTAAAAAATGTACAGAGAATATTTATCACATTCGGAAACAAAATTGTTAGCATAAGGGGATGGTTCACTTACACCTCCAAGGGAAATTTCATAACTGAAAGACCTAATATTAAATATCTGAAAAATAGTACATAGAATCGATATCTAATTTTGACGGAGAATTAAGAACCCCCAGCAGAAAAATACCCCGTGTCCCTAACTTACTTACACCCTCAGTTAGTTCACTTAAACCTTCAGGGCGCCGAGGGGGGACATTTTTATTACTAAATATTCATTATCTGAAAAACTGTACATAGGATCGAACTAAAAATTGGAGGTAGTTTTAATAAGCCCCAGCAGAAAAAAATAGCATTTACCTCATTTACTTACACCCTCAGAAGGGGCCAGGGGGAGACTTTTATTACTAAATATTCATTATCTGAAAACCGGAACATAGGAAAAATATCAAATTTTGAGGTAGAATTGAGAAGCACGAGCAGAAAAAACCCACTTTACCTCATTCACTTACACCCTCAGGGGGCCGAGGAGGGACATTTTTATTACTAAATATTCATTATCTGAAAAACGGTACATAGGATCAATATCAAATTTTGAAGCAAAATTGAGAAGCCCTAGCAGAAAAAAAATCAGTTTACCGCATTCACTTACACCCTTAGGGGGCTGGGGGGGATTATTTTATTACTAAATATTCATTATCTAAAAAACAGTACATAGGATCGAACTAAAAATTGGAGATAGTTTCAAGAAGCCCCAGCAAAAAGAAATTGCGTTTACCCCATTAACTTACACCTTCAGGGGGGGGCAGGGGGGACACCTTTATTACGAAATATTCATTATCTGAAAAACTGTAAATAGGATCGAACTAAAAATTGGAGGTAGTTTTAATAAGCCCCAGCAGAAAAAAATAGCGTTCACCCCATTTACTTACACCCTCAGGGGGGGGCCAGGGGGGACCTTTTATTACTAAATATTCATTATCTGAAAACGGTACATAGGATCAATATCAACTGCTGAGGTAGAATTAAGAAGCCCCAGCAGAAAAAAACCCACTTTACCTCATTCACTTACACCATCAGGGGGCTGAGGGGGACACTTTTATTACTAAATATTCATTATCTGAAAAACGGTACATAGGTTCAATATCAAATTCTGAGGTAGAATTAAGAAGCCCCAGCAGAAAAAAACCCTCTTTACCTCATTCACTTACACCTTCAGGGGGCCGAGGGGGGACATTTTTATTTCAGAATATTCATTATCTGAAAAACTGTACATAGGATCGAACTAAAAATTGGAGGTAGTTTTAATAAGCCCCAGCAGAAAAAAACAGCGTATATTTCATTTACTTACACCCTCAGGGTGGGCCAGGGGGGACACTTTTATTACTAAATATTCATTATCTGAAAAACGGTACATAGGATCAATATCAAATTTTGAGGCAAAATTGAGAAGCCCTAGCAGAAAAAAATTGACTCTACCGCATTCACTTTCACCCTAAGGGGGCCGAGGGGGGACATTTTTACTACTAAATATTCATTACCTGAAAAACCGTACATGGGATCGAACTAAAAATTGGAGGTAGTTTTACTAAGCCCCAGCAGAAAATAATAGCGTTTACCCCATTTACTTACACCCTCAGGGGGGGCCAGGGGGGACACTTTTATTACTAAATATTCATTATCTGAAAAACGGTACATAGGATCAATATCAAATTTTGAGGTAGAATTAAGAAGCACCAGCAGAAGAAAACTCACTTTACCTCATTCACTTACACCCTCAGGGGGGAGAGAGGGGATATTTTTATTACTAAATATTCATTATCTGAAAAACGGTACATAGGATCAATATCAAATTTTGAGGCAAAATTGAGAACCCGTAGCAGAAAAAAATCCACTTTACCTCATTCACTTACACCCTCAGGGGGGCGAGGGGGGACATTTTTATTACTAAATATTCATTATCTGAAAAACGGTAAATAGGATCAATATCAAATTTTGAGGCAAGATTGAGAAGCCCTAGCAGAAAAAAAATCACTTTACCTCATTCACTTACACCCCCAGGGGGGGCCAGGGGGGACACTTTTATTACTAAATATTCATTTTGTGAAAAACGGTACATAGGATCAATATCAAATTCTGAGGTAGAATTAAGAAGCCCCAGCAAAAAAAAACCCACTTCACCTCATTCACTTACACCTCCAGGGGGCCGAGGGGGGACATTTTTATTACTGAATATTCATTATCTGAAAAACTGTACATAGGATCGAACTAAAAATTGGAGGTAGTTTTAATAAGCCCTAGCAGAAAAAAACAGCGTTTACCTCATTTACTTACACCCTCAGGGGGTGGCAAGGGGGAGACTTTTATTACTAAATACTCATTATCTGAAAAACGGTACATAAGATCAATATCAAATTTTGAGGTAGAATTAAGAAGCCCCAGCAGAAGAAAACCCACTTTACCTCATTCACTTACACTCTCAGGGGGGCGAGGGGGGACATTTTCACTACTAAATATTCATTATCTGAAAAACTGTACATAGGATCGAACTAAAAATTGGAGGTAGTTTTAATAAGCCCCAGCAGAAAAAGATACCGTTTACCTCATTAACTTACACCCTCAAGGGGGGCCAGGGGGGACACTCTTATTACTAAATATTCATTATCTGAAAAACGGTACATAGGATCAATATCAAATTTTGAGGCAAAATTGAGAACCCGTAGCAGAAAAAAATCCACTTTACCTCATTCACTTACACCCTCAGGGGGGCGAGGGGGGACATTTTTATTACTAAATATTCATTATCTGAAAAACGGTACATAGGATCAATATCAAATTTTGAGGCAAAATTGAGAAGCCCGTGCAGAAAAAAAATCACTTTACCTCATTCACTTACACCATCAGGGGGCTGAGGGGGACACTTTTATTACTAAATATTCATTTTTTGAAAAACGGTACATAAGATCAATATCAAATTTCGAGGTAGAATTAAGAAGCACCAGCAGAAGAAAACCCACTGTACCCCATTCACTTACACCCTCAGGGGGGCGAGGGGGGACATTTTTATTACTTAATATTCATTATAAGAAAAACGGTACATAGGATCAATATCAAATGTTGAGGCAAAGTTGAGAAGCCGTAGCAGAAAAAAACCCACTTCACCTCATTCACTTACACCCCCAGGGGGGCGAGGGGGGACATTTTTATTACTAAATATTCATTATCTGAAAAACGGTACATAGGATCAATATCAAATTTTGAGGCAAAATTGAGAACCCGTAGCAGAAAAAAATCCACTTTACCTCATTCACTTACACCCTCAGGGGGGCGAGGGGGGACATTTTTATTACTAAATATTCATTATCTGAAAAACGGTACATAGGATCAATATCAAATTTTGAGGCAAAATTGAGAAGCCCTAGCAGAAAAAAAATCACTTTACCTCATTAACTTACACCCTCAGGGGGGGCCAGGAGGGACACTTTTATTACTAAATATTCATTTTCTGAAAAACGGTACATAAGATCAATATCAAATTTCGAGGTAGAATTAAGAAGCACCAGCAGAAGAAAACCCACTTTACTCCATTCACTTACACCCTCAGGGGGGCGAGGGGGGACATTTTTATTACTAAATATTCATTATCTGAAAAACGGTACATAGGATCAATATCAAATGTTGAGGCAAAAATGAGAAGCCGTAGCAGAAAAAAACCAGCTTTACCTCATTCACTTACATCCCCAGGGGGGCGAGGGGGGACATTTTTATTACTAAATATTCATTATCTGAAAAACGGTACATAGGATCAATATCAAATTTTGAGGCAAGATTGAGAAGCCCTAGCAGAAGAAAAATCACTTTACCTCATTCACTTACACCCTCAAGGGGGGCCAGGGGGGACACTTTTATTACTAAATATTCATTTTCTGAAAAACGGTACATAAGATCAATTTCAAATTCTGAGGTAGAATTAAGAAGCCCCAGCAGAAAAAAACCCACTTTACCTCATTCACTTACACCTCCAGGGGGCCGAGGGGGGACATTTTTATTACTGAATATTCATTATCTGAAAAACTGTACATAGGATCGAACTAAAAATTGGAGGTAGTTTTAATAAGCCCTAGCAGAAAAAAACAGCTTTTACCTCATTTACTTACACCTTCAGGGGGGGGCAAGGGGGGAGACTTTTATTACTAAATATTCATTATCTGAAAAACGGTACACAAGATCAATATCAAATTTTGAGGTAGAATTAAGAACCCGTAGCAGAAAAAAACACACTTTACCCCATTCACTTACACCCTCAGGGGGGCGAGGGGGGACATTTTTATTACTAAATATTCATTATCTGAAAAACGGCACATAGGATCAATATCAAATTTTGAGGAAAAATTGAGAACCCGTAGCAGAAAAAAATCCACTTTACCTCATTCACTTACACCCCCAGGGGGGCGAGGGGGGACATTTTTATTACTAAATATTCATTATCTGAAAAACGGTACATAGGATCAATATCAAATTTTGAGGCAAGATTGAGAAGCCCTAGCAGAAAAAAAATCACTTTACCTCATTCACTTACACCCTCAGGGGGGGCCAGGGGGGACACTTTTATTACTAAATATTCATTTTTTGAAAAACGGTACATAAGATCAATATCAAATTTTGAGGTAGAATTAGGAAGCACTAGCAGAAGAAAACCCACTTTACTTCATTCACTTACACCCTCAGGGGGGCGAGGGGGGACATTTTTATTACTAAATATTCATAATCTAAAAAACGGTACATTGGATCAATATCAAATTTTGAGGAAAAATTGAGAAGCCGCAGCAGAAAAAAAACCACTTTACCTCATTCACTTACACCCTCAGGGGGACGAGGGGGGACATTTTTATTACTAAATATTCATTATCTGGAAAACGGTACATAGGATCAATATCAAATTTTGAGGTAGAATTAAGAAGCCCCAGCAGAAAAAATCCACTTTACCTCACTCACTTACACCTTCAGGGGGCCGAGGGGGGACATTTTTACAACTGAATATTCATTATCTGAAAAACTGTACATAGGATCGAACTACAAATTGGAGGTAGTGTTAGTAAGCCCCAGTAGATAATAACAGCGTTTAACTCATTTACTTACACCGCTAGGGATGCGAGGAGGGACACTTTCATTACTAAATATTCATTTAGAGGTATATACCCCAAATTGCGGATATTGAAACGAAATAATAGCGCATTGTTCCGTACGTCAGTGAAAACCTTACATAAAAATTACCAATTTAAGTGTTGCATATACAATTTCAAATGCGTAAAATTGAAATTTAATCCATTTAAATCCTGAAATTACTTCCGTGACTTCAAGTCAATCATTTATGCAAAATAGCAGATTTGATCTTGAAATTCCCTATTTGTAGCTGTATTGAAAACATAGTCCACAAATATCATTTTCAAATTCAATGTTGAACAAACATCGTTCATGAAATATTCGCAAACAAAGCTTACATCTTCTAGAAATATCGTTCCGGGCACTTCCACAGATGAGACATATGTTCTCTACAGATATAGATGATTTCAAGATCTCGGTCTGAAATGCCTGTCTCAAATCATCCATATTGGCCGATTCTTGAAGAGACTTATTTTTTATTATCTGTTTGAAGAAGTATATTACATAAATGCCACAATTATAGGCATCATTTTGTTTAAGATGTTTCTTACTCACTATTTTCCAACTATCGTAATTCTGAAGTGCTTTCAATTGTTTACTCTTTTCTAAGTACATAATAAATTTTTTCAAATAAAGAGCACTTGTGGATTTTCGTTCACCGAATGGATCTATGTATGTGAATTATCTCTTCGAAATATTGATTTTGACTGCGCACCAATGGTTTCCATTAACCAATAGGGGTATATATAAATGATCCTTCACAATCTTGAAATTTTCGAGGAATGAATGTTCTGGATGGCTGAAAATGAACTGGGCGTGAAGTCCAGCATTAACGATTTGATAATTCTCCTTCGTATTTATCATGTTCAAAATAAAATCTATTACAGCGTCGCTTAGCCAGTTTTCACTATTTAAACTCAAGTAATCCACTAGAGCTAATTTTTTGTGATAACGATCTAAAATTGAAACCACATAGCCTCTTCCATCAGGAAAATTATTGTAATAAGCATGGTCTCTTATGAGGCCATTATCAAAAAATTGGTGTTTTATTGTTCTTGATGGTATCCTACGGTGGTTCTCAACCTCGGAAGTTCTTTTACACAGTCTACAAATGAATTCTCCCGTGAAAGTCCTATCAGGCTCGCATATCTGATGTACCCAAAAATTGCATTCGTCACATTGTACCCAATTGGTGGCGGTTGTGTCCAAAGATCCCTCTGAACAGTACTGACAAATAGGTGTTTCGTTCGAGCCTTGTGAGTCTTCGTTCGGTAATCCTTGTTTTTCAGAAAAATTTTTCAAATGACGTCCTTCGAAATGTCCATTATGAACCGCTCTTCTTCTTTGCCACATTGCCCTTTCCTGTCTATGAACTCGTCCTGTCAGATTACTCTTCGGTATCACGCAGAGGATTTCTTTATACTGTGACAGCACTGATTCTCTGGTAGCTCTTACAAACCGTGAGCATTTCCAATTTCTTTCTCCTCGTAATACATAATGTTTCATCGTATTGAAGTAATTTTCAACAGGAGCATTACTTACTCTGTCCCTATCAAAGACTTCCAACATCATCGCTGACCACAGAGGCAAGAACGGTATATATTTCTTCAGAATCAGTTCGTACAGCTTAGGATTATAAAACTGATTCATGCCATCATTCACTTGATCAATTCTAATCTGATATTCAATCTTTTCGAAATGCCTGAAAAAAAAGCTCTGCTTGGCCAGAGAATTACTGGGAGGATCGTTTTCTTTAGAAATTCCTGTTGACTTCAGATCATGTATGTAATCCGTATGTATAGAGTGCTCTTTATCAGCCGCTATTAATAATAATTCATTAATTGATTTTTTTACTGTCGAATTTTGATATTGACTACATAACAAAATGAATATATTTTTCATCCAATTCTCAATTTGGTCGAATTTTTTCAGCATCATACAGGCTGCCATCAAATCCTTAAATTGATTCTGAATATTGCATGGACCCACTGTATGTTCAATGTCCTTGCAAAACATTTTGACGAAATGAGCACAACATAAATGAAGGGAAATAAAATTTCCTGCACGTAGTCCAGCAACAATAAAAAAATGGGTTCAAGCCCTGTGGACAGGAGCTTTTGGGCGCATGTTCCTTGTGGCCCGTACTGACCAGTAAAGAAAAAAAGCAGTATCATGTTGAATACCTTAATATTATTCTGGAACACAAATTTTTCATTACAATAATCTTCATCTAGCTTCTATTTAGTATCAATTCCTGTAGAACGTGATCATAATAAGTGTTTTCCATATAATAAAATGTGTTTGAACTTGGTATGTAGGAAATCTGACATCAATCATTGGAATTAATTGATTTGACAAACAGCCGTCAAATGAGGTAAATAGATTTTTGTGACGATTTTCTGTGACCATAAAAAAAATTAAGCATTTCATTATTGCATTTCTTGAAATAGGTACCTTTTCAAGTCGATCAACATCGTCCTTCTTTCGACGTCTAAACTATGACTTGATTCTTTATGTTTATGTCTTTGAATTTGTTTTCGGTGGAATTCAAAGAGTTCATAGAATAATCGATGAAAATACTGAGAGAGACCCAGGAAATTTGACACATTTTGTCTTATATCTCCAGAAATTGAAATCGTATAGAGCTAAAATTTTGCACAATGTTGCAAAATACTACAATTGACGTTAGTACAAGTTTTTGTTGCAATCTGATGAATAGTTCACGAAAAAAAAATTTTTTTTTCGAAAAAATTAAAAGAAATATTTTTTTAAAAGTTACCAAAATTTCGATCATAACAGAATTTTGCCAAAAGTTGCGCGTTTATATCCTCGAACTGACTACCAAGTTTCGATTCAACATCTTCTTTAGTTCCTGAAATATCAGGGAAATAACCTCAAAATTTGAAATGTCTATAACTCCTAAACCGTCCGGCCGATTTTGCCCGTTAACGAACTTAACCGTCGCATTTTGATCAAAAACCTACCCTGAAAGTTTGAAGTCGATAGGACTTTCGGTGCTCCTGTTATCGTGCCTACGGCCGGAAGGCCGGCCGGCCGGCCGGCCGGCCGGACGGCACCCTAAAATCTGACACCGGATTCGTGATCAGGGAGTCCGAATTAGTCTATTAGCCAATTTTCAGCTCGAAATTCGAAAATTACAGACATTTGGACGAAATGATAGGACGATGTTCCCCTAGAACATACGCCCAAAAATGGGTTCAAGCCCTGTGGACAGGAGCTATCGGGCGCATGTTCATTCTGGAACACAAATTTTCCATTACAATAATCTTCATCTAGCTTCTATTTAGTATCAATTCCTGTAGAATGTGATCATAATAATTGTTTTTCATTTAATATTATGTGTTTGATCTTTGTATGTAGGAAATCTGACATCAATTATTGGAATTATTGTGACGATTTTCTGTGACCATAGAACGTCAAAACACGCTGGAATGTGAATTTTAAGCAATATCTTCTGGAATTGAGATCGTATCGAACTGAAATTTTGCACACTCGTGTAGAATGCTTGATTTAACGTCGGTACGAATTTTTGTATTAAAAAATGTTCCAACTGCCCGATCCCAACAATACTTAGATAATATTATATCCATAAATTAAGCATTTCATTATTGCATTTCTTGAAATAGGTACCTTTTCAAGTCGATCAACATCGTCCTTCTTTCGACGTCTAAACTATGACTTGATTCTTTATGTTTATGTCTTTGAATTTGTTTTCGGTGGAATTCAAAGAGTTCATAGAATAATCGATGAAAATACTGAGAGAGACCCAGGAAATTTGACACATTTTGTCTTATATCTCCAGAAATTGAAATCGTATAGAGCCAAAATTTCGCACAATGTTGCAAAATACTACAATTGACGTTAGTACAAGTTTTTGTTGCAATCTGATGAATAGTTCACGAAAAAAAAATTTTTTTTTCGAAAAAATTAAAAGAAATATTTTTTTAAAAATTACCAACATTTCGATCATAACAGAATTTTGCCAAAAGTTGCGCGTTTATATCCTCGAACTGACTACCAAGTTTCGATTCAACATCTTCTTTAGTTCCTGAAATATCAGGGAAATAACCTCAAAATTTGAAATGTCTATAACTTCTAAACCGTCCGGCCGATTTTGCCCGTTAACGAACTTAACCGTCGCATTTTGATCAGAAACCTACCCTGAAAGTTTGAAGTCGATAGGACCTTCGGTGCTCCTGTTATCGTGCCTACGGCCGGAAGGCCGGCCGGCCGGCCGGCCGGCCGGACGGCACCCTAAAATCTGACACCGGATTCGTAATCAGGGAGTCCGAATTAGTCTATTAGCCAATTTTCAGCTCGAAATTCGAAAATTACAGACATTTGGACGAAATGATAGGACGATGTTCCCCTAGAACATGCGCCCAAAAATTATCATAACAATAATTGATGTATTCGATCAATTGCATTTCACAAAATACCTGTGATAACGCATTCAAACTGGCTAAGCAAAAATCAGTAACAACACCAGTAAAAGTTGGCCAGGTCGAATGCTCTTGAGCGAAATACTTGAAATCTGATAAGAATTTACGTATATCTCGGGTGTAGTGTGTCCCAGAAATGAATTCCATAACTGGAAAAATTCGCTGGTTGCTAGTTTGAATAACCCCAGAATACAGATAAATACGTTTGCATTCTTTATAAGGCTTTCTCACAATAGACCCTGTTGCATCGAAGTGTAATAGGAACTTGGATTGTTTAGTCTTTTTTTCATATTTTAGTACTTGCAGTTGTTCTTTACTGAAAAGTTTAACCATAAATGGAACGGTAACTTCTTGTATATATTCCCCATTACTTAACTGCATCTTACACATATCATTCAAATCATTCACATCTCTATCGAGTTGTCTTTTTGCTTCCGACCTAATTTTCCGTATGGTTGGATCAGATTTGATATCCTGAAGGTTTCCCTCCTTTATCAACATTTTGTCCGCTTTCTGAAGAGTTTTCTTCATATATTCGGATGGCTTCAAAAGCAGTAACTTCTTTTTGGCCTTAAATCTCTCGTGGCCTTTAATATAGGTCGTAATTAACTTTTCGTGATAATAGTCTTTAGAAGAACTATAAACACTAATACATTTTTTGGAGACTTTAATTCGGAACTTTTTGCAGCTCCGCTTGTTATGGATGCAATAAGCCAATATAAGTATATCCCCATTTTTCAACTGTTTTTTATCTTTTATTGCCAGAGAACAAGTGTTATTCACATACTTTCGGATTCTATTTCTTATATAATAGTTCATATAACTTTTACCAGAAGAGTTTTCGAATAAATATTTTCGATGTGCGTCAGGTATGTCAAATTTACCCTCAAAAATAACGCAGTTTTTATAAGATAAAAGTTTCCCGGTTCTGCGAATTCGGTTAGTACTACCAAAAGGAATTAATTCCTTCACTACAGGATCGGAAAGATGGAGATCGCTTGATAACTCTAAAGCGTTAATGGTAACATCCTTATAATCCATCGTTGCATTTCCGATTTCATAGGATATAGCACTGCCACAATTCTTTTTTTGAATGGGAGATAGATGACATTCGTTGGAGATCAATGTATTACCGATATCTTTCTCAGGAGTTGAAGTAGGAAATATTATTCTATCATCTGGAATTATCTCATTCTCGTTTTCCGTTGGAAAGCAAGAATTCAGGGTGAGAATAACTTCGTCTTTATTTCTCTTCATATACTGACATAATATGCTCGGAAATATTTTCAGTTCAAATGACATGGCTTTTATAGCATCACTCCTTGGATCAATTAGCTCATGATAGTTATGATTCACAATATTTGTTTTTATGTATTCTAATATAGCCGATAGCACGCTATATTTTTTATAAACCATAATTATGAGCTTTGGTTTTTAATCCCGCTGATGGACAGATAAATGAGAGCCAATTGAAAAACTGGAGATTGTAATGGAACAAATAATAATAAACAAAAATAAAAATGAACTAGGGTTACAAGCAGGACAAAGGAACAAACGAAAGAATTGGTGAATTCGAAAACAGGATGTCAATAAACCACAAAGAGAACAAAGAATAACTATTCGTAATTAGTAAAAACAACAAAAATAAATTCTAAAGGAAACAAAAATATATGCAAAACGAACGGAATTATAAATTCGAAAACCTGTACACAATCACAAGAATCTAGTTATGAGGCTTTTCAGTAAAACAAAGAGCTAAAAAGAAAGAACAGAAAACTTCAAATAATTAATAAAAACAGACTGCTATTCAAAATGTACTACGAACCTAAGAAAATAAGTTGAAAATAAAAAATAAAAGAATATTCGTCTAGATATCGAGACCAAGATACTAATAACTAACTTAATTTATTTAAATAAATCAAAAATATTCAGAGAGTATTGACTACTTCAACCAGGATACGCGCAAAAAGTGAAACCATCAAGAAATTGCTGCGTACTGACTGCATGAAATCCGAGCTATAAACTTCGCTTGTATCGCCACGCGGAACGTCAGGCATAAGGTAAACTTTCCTAGCGTGGTGGTCCGGTTCAGCGTTATAAACGGACTTCTAATCGGAACTCTGTGCGATGAAATTCCCATCGTTTGTAAATTCTTCTCATATTCGATCATACATACAAGGTGTTCCACGAATGATTGTACAGGCTTTCAGTGCAGATGCAGGACATTTTGGTGAGTCTAAATCAGTGTTCGAAATATGTCCTAACCATATTCGTTCAAGAGATACAGGATCGTTTATGTATTTTATCAAAAACTTTCAATCGGCATAACTCTTGAACGCCAGCATTGATCTTCATGAAAATTTCAGGGAATGAGTATTATAGGCCTATGCCTTATATTCTCTTATAATGACTTGCTGATAGCGCAGGTCCGGACTGAGAAAATTATTTTCTTTATTCCACACCTTGTAAAACATCAAATTTTCAATGAGTGAATTTTTTCTCATAATATAGTCTAAATACTATATCAAACAAGCCTATTGGCAATAATGGTACACTTCGCATCAATATTTTATGAACCATTGAATTTCTGGAATTTTCAATTCATAATAAACACTGACCTACGAATCTATATAAATTGAAAATTCCAGATATTCAATGGTTCATAAAATATTGATGCGAAGTGTGCCATTATTGCCAATAGGCTTTGTTTGATATAGTATATAGACTATATTATGAGAAAAAATTCACTCATTGAAAATTTGACATACCTGACGCACATCGAAAATATTTATTCGAAAACTCTTCTGGTAAAAGTTATATGAACTATTATATAAGAAATAGAATCCGAAAGTATGTGAATAACACTTGTTCTCTGGCAATAAAAGATAAAAAACAGTTGAAAAATGGGGATATACTTATATTGGCTTATTGCATCCATAACAAGCGGAGCTGCAAAAAGTTCCGAATTAAAGTCTCCAAAAAATGTATTAGTGTTTATAGTTCTTCTAAAGACTATTATCACGAAAAGTTAATTACGACCTATATTAAAGGCCACGAGAGATTTAAGGCCAAAAAGAAGTTACTGCTTTTGAAGCCATCCGAATATAAGAAGAAAACTCTTCAGAAAGCGGACAAAATGTTGATAAAGGAGGGAAACCTTCAGGATATCAAATCTGATCCAACCATACGGAAAATTAGGTCGGAAGCAAAAAGACAACTCGATAGAGATGTGAATGATTTGAATGATATGTGTAAGATGCAGTTAAGTAATGGGGAATATATACAAGAAGTTACCGTTCCATTTATGGTTAAACTTTTCAGTAAAGAACAACTGCAAGTACTAAAATATGAAAAAAAGACTAAACAATCCAAGTTCCTATTACACTTCGATGCAACAGGGTCTATTGTGAGAAAGCCTTATAAAGAATGCAAACGTATTTATCTGTATTCTGGGGTTATTCAAACTAGCAACCAGCGAATTTTTCCAGTTATGGAATTCATTTCTGGGACACACTACACCCGAGATATACGTAAATTCTTATCAGATTTCAAGTATTTCGCTCAAGAGCATTCGACCTGGCCAACTTTTACTGGTGTTGTTACTGATTTTTGCTTAGCCAGTTTGAATGCGTTATCACAGGTATTTTGTGAAATGCAATTGATCGAATACATCAATTATTGTTATGATAATTTTTTTATTGTTGCTGGACTACGTGCAGGAAATTTTATTTCCCTTCATTTATGTTGTGCTCATTTCGTCAAAATGTTTTGCAAGGACATTGAACATACAGTGGGTCCATGCAATATTCAGAATCAATTTAAGGATTTGATGGCAGCCTGTATGATGCTGAAAAAATTCGACCAAATTGAGAATTGGATGAAAAATATATTCATTTTGTTATGTAGTCAATATCAAAATTCGACAGTAAAAAAATCAATTAATGAATTATTATTAATAGCGGCTGATAAAGAGCACTCTATACATACGGATTACATACATGATCTGAAGTCAACAGGAATTTCTAAAGAAAACGATCCTCCCAGTAATTCTCTGGCCAAGCAGAGCTTTTTTTTCAGGCATTTCGAAAAGATTGAATATCAGATTAGAATTGATCAAGTGAATGATGGCATGAATCAGTTTTATAATCCTAAGCTGTACGAACTGATTCTGAAGAAATATATACCGTTCTTGCCTCTGTGGTCAGCGATGATGTTGGAAGTCTTTGATAGGGACAGAGTAAGTAATGCTCCTGTTGAAAATTACTTCAATACGATGAAACATTATGTATTACGAGGAGAAAGAAATTGGAAATGCTCACGGTTTGTAAGAGCTACCAGAGAATCAGTGCTGTCACAGTATAAAGAAATCCTCTGCGTGATACCGAAGAGTAATCTGACAGGACGAGTTCATAGACAGGAAAGGGCAATGTGGCAAAGAAGAAGAGCGGTTCATAATGGACATTTCGAAGGACGTCATTTGAAAAATTTTTCTGAAAAACAAGGATTACCGAACGAAGACTCACAAGGCTCGAACGAAACACCTATTTGTCAGTACTGTTCAGAGGGATCTTTGGACACAACCGCCACCAATTGGGTACAATGTGACGAATGCAATTTTTGGGTACATCAGATATGCGAGCCTGATAGGACTTTCACGGGAGAATTCATTTGTAGACTGTGTAAAAGAACTTCCGAGGTTGAGAACCACCGTAGGATACCATCAAGAACAATAAAACACCAATTTTTTGATAATGGCCTCATAAGAGACCATGCTTATTACAATAATTTTCCTAATGGAAGAGGCTATGTGGTTTCAATTTTAGATCGTTATCACAAAAAATTAGCTCTAGTGGATTACTTGAGTTTAAATAGTGAAAACTGGCTAAGCGACGCTGTAATAGATTTTATTTTGAACATGATAAATACGAAGGAGAATTATCAAATCGTTAATGCTGGACTTCACGCCCAGTTCATTTTCAGCCATCCAGAACATTCATTCCTCGAAAATTTCAAGATTGTGAAGGATCATTTATATATACCCCTATTGGTTAATGGAAACCATTGGTGCGCAGTCAAAATCAATATTTCGAAGAGATAATTCACATACATAGATCCATTCGGTGAACGAAAATCCACAAGTGCTCTTTATTTGAAAAAATTTATTATGTACTTAGAAAAGAGTAAACAATTGAAAGCACTTCAGAATTACGATAGTTGGAAAATAGTGAGTAAGAAACATCTAAAACAAAATGATGCCTATAATTGTGGCATTTATGTAATATACTTCTTCAAACAGATAATAAAAAATAAGTCTCTTCAAGAATCGGCCAATATGGATGATTTGAGACAGGCATTTCAGACCGAGATCTTGAAATCATCTATATCTGTAGAGAACATATGTCTCATCTGTGGAAGTGCCCGGAACGATATTTCTAGAAGATGTAAGCTTTGTTTGCGAATATTTCATGAACGATGTTTGTTCAACATTGAATTTGAAAATGATATTTGTGGACTATGTTTTCAATACAGCTACAAATAGGGAATTTCAAGATCAAATCTGCTATTTTGCATAAATGATTGACTTGAAGTCACGGAAGTAATTTCAGGATTTAAATGGATTAAATTTCAATTTTACGCATTTGAAATTGTATATGCAACACTTAAATTGGTAATTTTTATGTAAGGTTTTCACTGACGTACGGAACAATGCGCTATTATTTCGTTTCAATATCCGCAATTTGGGGTATATACTACTACCTCTAAATGAATATTTAGTAATGAAAGTGTCCCCCCTCGCATCCCTAGCGGTGTAAGTAAATGAGTTAAACGCTGTTATTATCTACTGGGGCTTACTAACACTACCTCCAATTTGTAGTTCGATCCTATGTACAGTTTTTCAGATAATGAATATTCAGTTGTAAAAATGTCCCCCCTCGGCCCCCTGAAGGTGTAAGTGAGTGAGGTAAAGTGGATTTTTTCTGCTGGGGCTTCTTAATTCTACCTCAAAATTTGATATTGATCCTATGTACCGTTTTCCAGATAATGAATATTTAGTAATAAAAATGTCCCCCCTCGTCCCCCTGAGGGTGTAAGTGAATGAGGTGCTGCGGCTTCTCAATTTTTCCTCAAAATTTGATATTGATCCAATGTACCGTTTTTTAGATTATGAATATTTAGTAATAAAAATGTCCCCCCTCGCCCCCCTGAGGGTGTAAGTGAATGAAGTAAAGTGGGTTTTCTTCTGCTAGTGCTTCCTAATTCTACCTCAAAATTTGATATTGATCTTATGTACCGTTTTTCAAAAAATGAATATTTAGTAATAAAAGTGTCCCCCCTGGCCCCCCCTGAGGGTGTAAGTGAATGAGGTAAAGTGATTTTTTTTCTGCTAGGGCTTCTCAATCTTGCCTCAAAATTTGATATTGATCCTATGTACCGTTTTTCAGATAATGAATATTTAGTAATAAAAATGTCCCCCCTCGCCCCCCTGGGGGTGTAAGTGAATGAGGTAAAGTGGATTTTTTTCTGCTACGGGTTCTCAATTTTTCCTCAAAATTTGATATTGATCCTATGTACCGTTTTTCAGATAATGAATATTTAGTAATAAAAATGTCCCCCCTCGCCCCCCTGAGGGTGTAAGTGAATGGGGTAAAGTGTGTTTTTTTCTGCTACGGGTTCTTAATTCTACCTCAAAATTTGATATTGATCTTGTGTACCGTTTTTCAGATAATGAATATTTAGTAATAAAAGTCTCCCCCCTTGCCCCCCCCTGAGGGTGTAAGTAAATGAGGTAAAAGCTGTTTTTTTCTGCTAGGGCTTATTAAAACTACCTCCAATTTTTAGTTCGATCCTATGTACAGTTTTTCAGATAATGAATATTCAGTAATAAAAATGTCCCCCCTCGCCCCCCTGAGGGTGTAAGTGAATGGAGTAAAGTGGGTTTTCTTCTGCTGGTGCTTCTTAATTCTACCTCGAAATTTGATATTGATCTTATGTACCGTTTTTCAGAAAATGAATATTTAGTAATAAAAGTGTCCCTCCTGGCCCCCCCTGAGGGTGTAAGTTAATGAGGTAAAGTGATTTTTTTTCTGCTAGGGCTTCTCAATTTTGCCTCAAAATTTGATATTGATCCTATGTACCGTTTTTCAGATAATGAATATTTAGTAATAAAAATGTCCCCCCTCGCCCCCCTGATGGTGTAAGTGAATGAGGTAAAGTGGATTTTTTTCTGCTACGGGTTCTCAATTTTGCCTCAAAATTTGATATTGATCCTATGTACCGTTTTTCAGATAATGAATATTTAGTAATAAAAATGTCCCCCCTCGCTTCCCTGGGGGTGTAAGTGAATGAGGTAAAGTGGGTTTTTTTCTGCTACGGCTTCTCAACTTTGCCTCAACATTTGATATTGATCCTATGTACCGTTTTTCAGATAATGAATATTTAGTAATGAAAATGTCCCCCCTCGCCCCCCTGAGGGTGTAAGTGAATGGGGTACAGTGGGTTTTCTTCTGCTGGTGCTTCTTAATTCTACCTCGAAATTTGATATTGATCTTATGTACCGTTTTTCAAAAAATGAATATTTAGTAATAAAATTATCCTCCCTGGCCCCCCCTGAGGGTGTAAGTGAATGAGGTGAAGTGATTTTTTTCTGCACGGGCATCTCAATTTTGCCTCAAAATTTGATATTGATCCTATGTACCGTTTTTCAGATAATGAATATTTAGTAATAAAAATGTCCCCCCTCGCCCCCCTGAGGGTGTAAGTGAATGAGGTAAAGTGGATTTTTTTCTGCTACGGGTTCTCAATTTTGCCTCAAAATTTGATATTGATCCTATGTACCGTTTTTCAGATAATGAATATTTAGTAATAAGAGTGTCCCCCCTGGCCCCCCTTGAGGGTGTAAGTTAATGAGGTAAACGGTATCTTTTTCTGCTGGGGCTGATTAAAACTACCTCCAATTTTTAGTTCGATCCTATGTACAGTTTTTCAGATAATGAATATTTAGTAGTGAAAATGTCCCCCCTCGCCCCCCTGAGAGTGTAAGTGAATGAGGTAAAGTGGGTTTTCTTCTGCTGGGGCTTCTTAATTCTACCTCAAAATTTGATATTGATCTTATGTACCGTTTTTCAGATAATGAGTATTTAGTAATAAAAGTCTCCCCCTTGCCCCCCACTGAGGGTGTAAGTAAATGAGGTAAACGCTGTTTTTTTCTGCTAGGGCTTATTAAAACTACCTCCAATTTTTAGTTCGATCCTATGTACAGTTTTTCAGATAATGAATATTCAGTAATAAAAATGTCCCCCCTCGGCCCCCTGGAGGTGTAAGTGAATGAGGTGAAGTGGGTTTTTTTTTGCTGGTCTTCTTAATTCTACCTCAGAATTTGATATTGATCTTATGTACCGTTTTTCACAAAATGAATATTTAGTAATAAAAGTGTCCCCCCTGGCCCCCCCTGGGGGTGTAAGTGAATGAGGTAAAGTGATTTTTTTTCTGCTAGGGCATCTCAATCTTGCCTCAAAATTTGATATTGATCCTATGTACCGTTTTTCAGATAATGAATATTTAGTAACAAAAATGTCCCCCCTCGCCCCCCTGAGGGTGTAAGTGAATGAGGTGAAGTGGATTTTTTTCTGCTACGGGTTCTCAATTTTGCCTCAAAATTTGATATTGATCCTATGTACCGTTTTTCAGATAATGAATATTTAGTAATAAAAATATCCCCCCTCTCCCCCCTGAGGGTGTAAGTGAATGAGGTAAAGTGAGTTTTCTTCTGCTGGTGCTTCTTAATTCTACCTCAAAATTTGATATTGATCCTATGTACCGTTTTTCAGATAATGAATATTTAGTAATAAAAGTGTCCCCCCTGGCCCCCCCTGAGGGTGTAAGTAAATGGGGTAAACGCTATTTTTTTCTGCTGGGGCTTAGTAAAACTACCTCCAATTTTTAGTTCGATCCCATGTACGGTTTTTCAGGTAATGAATATTTAGTAGTAAAAATGTCCCCCCTCGGCCCCCTTAGGGTGTAAGTGAATGCGGTAGAGTCAATTTTTTTCTGCTAGGGCTTCTCAATTTTGCCTCAAAATTTGATATTGATCCTATGTACCGTTTTTCAGATAATGAATATTTAGTAATAAAAGTGTCCCCCCTGGCCCCCCCTGAGGGTGTAAGTAAATGAAATATACGCTGTTTTTTTCTGCTGGGGCTTATTAAAACTACCTCCAATTTTTAGTTCGATCCTATGTACAGTTTTTCAGATAATGAATATTCTGAAATAAAAATGTCCCCCCTCGGCCCCCTGAAGGTGTAAGTGAATGATGTAAAGAGGGTTTTTTTCTGCTGGGGCTTCTTAATTCTACCTCAAAATTTGATATTGATCTTATGTACCGTTTTTCAGAAAATGAATATTTAGTAATAAGAGTGTCCCCTCTGGCCCCCCTTGAGGGTGTAAGTTAATGAGGTAAACGGTATCTTTTTCTGCTGGGGCTTATTAAAACTACCTCCAATTTTTAGTTCGATCCTATGTACAGTTTTTCAGATAATGAATATTTAGTAGTGAAAATGTCCCCCCTCGCCCCCCTGAGAGTGTAAGTGAATGAGGTAATGTGGGTTTTCTTCTGCTGGGGCTTCTTAATTCTACCTCAAAATTTGATATTGATCTTATGTACCGTTTTTCAGATAATGAGTATTTAGTAATAAAAGTCTCCCCCTTGCCCCCCCTGAGGGTGTAAGTAAATGAGGTAAACGCTGTTTTTTTCTGCTAGGGCTTATTAAAACTACCTCCAATTTTTAGTTCGATCCTATGTACAGTTTTTCAGATAATGAATATTCAGTAATAAAAATGTCCCCCCTCGGCCCCCTGGAGGTGTAAGTGAATGAGGTAAAGTGGGTTTTTTTTTGCTGGGGCTTCTTAATTCTACCTCAGAATTTGATATTGATCTTATGTACCGTTTTTCACAAAATGAATATTTAGTAATAAAAGTGTCCCCCCTGGCCCCCCCTGGGGGTGTAAGTGAATGAGGTAAAGTGATTTTTTTTCTGCTAGGGCTTCTCAATCTTGCCTCAAAATTTGATATTGATCCTATGCACCGTTTTTCAGATAATGAATATTTAGTAATAAAAATGTCCCCCTTCGCCCCCCTGGGGGTGTAAGTGAATGAGGTAAAGTGGGTTTTTTTCTGCTACGGCTTCTCAACTTTGCCTCAACATTTGATATTGATCCTATGTACCGTTATTCAGATAATGAATATTTAGTAATAGAAATGTCCCCCCTCGCCCCCCTGAGGGTGTAAGTGAATGGGGTGAAGTGGGTTTTCTTCTGCTGGTGCTTCTTAATTCTACCTCGAAATTTGATATTGATCTTATGTACCGTTTTTCAGAAAATGAATATTTAGTAATAAAAGTGTCCCCCCTGGCCCCCCCTGAGGGTGTAAGTGAATGAGGTAAAGTGATTTTTTTTCTGCTAGGGCTTCTCAATTTTGCCTCAAAATTTGATATTGATCCTATGTACCGTTTTTCAGATAATGAATATTTAGTAATAAAAGTGTCCCCCCTGGCCCCCCCTGAGGGTGTAAGTAAATGGGGTAATCGCAATTTTTTTCAGCTGGGGCTTCTTAAAACTACCTCCAATTTTTAGTTCGATCCTATGTACAGTTTTTCAGATAATGAATATTTAGTGATAGAAATGGCCCCCCTCGGCCCCCTGAAGGTGTAAGTGAATGAGGTAAAGTGGAATTTTTTCTGCTGGGGCTTCTTAATCCTACCTCAAAATTCGATATTGATCTTATGTACCGTTTTTCAGAAAATGAATATTTCGTAATAAAGGTGTCCCCCCTGGCCCCCCCTGAAGGTGTAAGTTAATGGGGTAAACGCAATTTCTTTTTGCTGGGGCTTCTTGAAACTATCTCCAATTTTTAGTTCGATCCTATGTACTGTTTTTTAGATAATGAATATTTAGTAATAAAATAATCCCCCCCAGCCCCCTAAGGGTGTAAGTGAATGCGGTAAACTGATTTTTTTTCTGCTAGGGCTTCTCAATTTTGCTTCAAAATTTGATATTGATCCTATGTACCATTTTTCAGATAATGAATATTTAGTAATAAAAATGTCCCTCCTCGGCCCCCTGAGGGTGTAAGTGAATGAGGTAAAGTGGGTTTTTTCTGCTCGTGCTTCTCAATTCTACCTCAAAATTTGATATTTTTCCTATGTTCCGGTTTTCAGATAATGAATATTTAGTAATAAAAGTCTCCCCCTGGCCCCTTCTGAGGGTGTAAGTAAATGAGGTAAATGCTATTTTTTTCTGCTGGGGCTTATTAAAACTACCTCCAATTTTTAGTTCGATCCTATGTATAGTTTTTCAGATAATGAATATTCTGAAATAAAAATGTCCCCCCTCGGCCCCCTGAAGGTGTAAGTGAATGAGGTAAAGGGGGTTTTTTTCTGCTGGGGCTTCTTAATTCTACCTCAAAATTTGATATTGATCTTATGTACCGTTTTTCAGAAAATGAATATTTAGTAATAAGAGTGTCCCCCCTGGCCCCCCTTGAGGGTGTAAGTTAATGAGGTAAACGGTATCTTTTTCTGCTGGGGCTTATTAAAACTACCTCCAATTTTTAGTTCGATCCTATGTACAGTTTTTCAGATAATGAATATTTAGTAGTGAAAATGTCCCCCCTCGCCCCCCTGAGAGTGTAAGTGAATGGGGTAAAGTGGGTTTTCTTCTGCTGGGGCTTCTTAATTCTACCTCAAAATTCGATATTGATCTTATGTACCGTTTTTCAGATAATGAGTATTTAGTAATAAAAGTCTCCCCCTTGCCCCCCCCTGAGGGTGTAAGTAAATGAGGTAAACGCTGTTTTTTTCTGCTAGGGCTTATTAAAACTACCTCCAATTTTTAGTTCGATCCTATGTACAGTTTTTCAGATAATGAATATTCAGTAATAAAAATGTCCCCCCTCGTCCCCCTGGAGGTGTAAGTGAATGAGGTAAAGTGGGTTTTTTTTTGCTGGGGCTTCTTAATTCTACCTCAGAATTTGATATTGATCTTATGTACCGTTTTTCACAAAATGAATATTTAGTAATAAAAGTGTCCCCCCTGGCCCCCCTGGGGGTGTAAGTGAATGAGGTAAAGTGATTTTTTTTCTGCTAGGGCTTCTCAATCTTGCCCCAAAATTTGATATTGATCCTATGTACCGTTTTTCAGATAATGAATATTTAGTAATAAAAATGTCCCCCCTCGCCCCCCTGAGGGTGTAAGTGAATGAGGTAAAGTGGATTTTTTTCTGCTACGGGTTCTCAATTTTGCCTCAAAATTTGATATTGATCCTATGTACCGTTTTTCAGATAATGAATATTTAGTAATAAAAATATCCCCCCTCTCCCCCCTGAGGGTGTAAGTGAATGAGGTAAAGTGAGTTTTCTTCTGCTGGTGCTTCTTAATTCTACCTCAAAATTTGATATTGATCTTATGTACCGTTTTTCAGAAAATGAATATTTAGTAATAAAAGTGTCCCCCTGGCCCCCTATGAGGGTGTAAGTAAATGGGGTGAACACTACTTTTTTCTGCAGGGGCTTATTAAAACTACCTCCAATTTTTAGTTCGATCCCATGTACGGTTTTTCAGGTAATGAATATTTAGTAGTAAAAATGTCCCCCCTCGGCCCCCTTAGGGTGTAAGTGAATGCGGTAGAGTCAATTTTTTTCTGCTAGGGCTTCTCAATTTTTCCTCAAAATTTGATATTGATCCTATGTACCGTTTTTCAGATAATGAATATTTAGTAATAAAAGTGTCCTCCCTGGCCCCCCCTGAGGGTGTAAGTAAATGAAATATACGCTGTTTTTTTCTGCTGGGGCTTATTAAAACTACCTCCAATTTTTAGTTCGATCCTATGTACAGTTTTTCAGATAATGAATATTCTGAAATAAAAATGTCCCCCCTCGGCCCCCTGAAGGTGTAAGTGAATGAGGTAAAGAGGGTTTTTTTCTGCTGGGGCTTCTTAATTCTACCTCAAAATTTGATATTGATCTTATGTACCGTTTTTCAGAAAATGAATATTTAGTAATAAGAGTGTCCCCCCTGGCCCCACTTGAGGGTGTAAGTTAATGAGGTAAACGGTATCTTTTTCTGCTGGGGCTTATTAAAACTACCTCCAATTTTTAGTTCGATCCTATGTACAGTTTTTCAGATAATGAATATTTAGTAGTGAAAATGTCCCCCCTCGCCCCCCTGAGAGTGTAAGTGAATGAGGTAAAGTGGGTTTTCTTCTGCTGGGGCTTCTTAATTCTACCTCAAAATTTGATATTGATCTTATGTACCGTTTTTCAGATAATGAGTATTTAGTAATAAAAGTCTCCCCCTTGCCCCACCCCCCTGAGGGTGTAAGTAAATGAGGTAAACGCTGTTTTTTTCTGCTAGGGCTTATTAAAACTACCTCCAATTTTTAGTTCGATCCTATGTACAGTTTTTCAGATAATGAATATTCAGTAATAAAAATGTCCCCCCTCGGCCCCCTGGAGGTGTAAGTGAATGAGGTAAAGTGGGTTTTTTTTTGCTGGGGCTTCTTAATTCTACCTCAGAATTTGATATTGATCTTATGTACCGTTTTTCACAAAATGAATATTTAGTAATAAAAGTGTCCCCCCTGGCCCCCCCTGGGGGTGTAAGTGAATGAGGTAAAGTGATTTTTTTTCTGCTAGGGCTTCTCAATCTTGCCTCAAAATTTGATATTGATCCTATGTACCGTTTTTCAGATAATGAATATTTAGTAATAAAAATGTCCCCCTTCGCCCCCCTGGGGGTGTAAGTGAATGAGGTAAAGTGGGTTTTTTTCTGCTACGGCTTCTCAACTTTGCCTCAACATTTGATATTGATCCTATGTACCGTTATTCAGATAATGAATATTTAGTAATAAAAATGTCCCCCCTCGCCCCCCTGAGGGTGTAAGTGAATGGGGTAAAGTGGGTTTTCTTCTGCTGGTGCTTCTTAATTCTACCTCGAAATTTGATATTGATCTTATGTACCGTTTTTCAGAAAATGAATATTTAGTAATAAAAGTGTCCCCCCTGGCCCCCCCTGAGGGTGTAAGTGAATGAGGTAAAGTGATTTTTTTTCTGCTAGGGCTTCTCAATTTTGCCTCAAAATTTGATATTGATCCTATGTACCGTTTTTCAGATAATGAATATTTAGTAATAAAAATGTCCCCCCTCGCCCCCTTGAGGGTGTAAGTGAATGAGGTAAAGTGGATTTTTTTCTGCTACGGGTTCTCAATTTTGCCTCAAAATTTGATATTGATCCTATGTACCGTTTTTCAGATAATGAATATTTAGTAATAAAAGTGTCCCCCCTGGCCCCCCCTGAGGGTGTAAGTAAATGGGGTAAACGCTATTTTTTTCTGCTGGGGCTTAGTAAAACTACCTCCAATTTTTAGTTCAATCCTATGTACAGTTTTTCAGATAATGAATATTCAGTAATAAAAATGTCCCCCCTCGGCCCCCCTGAAGGTATAAGTGAATTAGGTAAAGTGGGTTTTTTCTGCTTGGGCTTCTTAATTCTACCTCAGAATTTGATATTGATCCTATGTACCGTTTTTCAGATAATGAATATTTAGTAATAAAAGTGTCCCCCCTGCCCCCCCTTGAGGGTGTAAGTAAATGGGGTGAACGCTATTTTTTTCTATTGGGGCTTATTAAAACTACCTCCAATTTTTAGTTCGATCCTATGTACACTTTTTCAGATAATGAATATTTAGTAATAAAAATGTCCCCCTCAGCCCCCTGATGGTGTAAGTGAATGAGGTAAAGTGGGTTTTTTTCTGCTGGGGCTTCTTAATTCTACCTCAGCAGTTGATATTGATCCTATGTACCGTTTTCAGATAATGAATATTTAGTAATAAAAGGTCCCCCCTGGCCCCTCCCTGAGGGTGTAAGTAAATGGGGTGAACGCTATTTTTTTCTGCTGGGGCTTATTAAAACTACCTCCAATTTTTAGTTCGATCCTATTTACAGTTTTTCAGATAATGAATATTTAGTAGTAAAAATGTCCCCCCTCGGCCCCCTGAGGGTGTAAGTGAATGCGGTAAAGTGGGTTTTTTTCTGCTTGGGCTTCTCAATTTTGCCTCAAAATTTGATATTGATCCTATGTACCGTTTTTCAGATAATGAATATTTAGGAATAAAAGTGTCCCCTCTGGCCCCCACTGAGGGTGTAAGTAAATGGGGTAATCGCAATTTTTTCCTGCTGGGGCTTCTTAAAACTACCTCCAATTTTTAGTTCGATCCTATGTACAGTTTTTCAGATAATGAATATTTAGTGATAGAAATGGCCCCCCTCGGCCCCCTGAAGGTGTAAGTGAATGAGGTAAAGTGGGTTTTTTTCTGCTGGGGCTTCTTAATCCTACCTCAAAATTCGATATTGATCTTATGTACCGTTTTTCAGAAAATTAATATTTCGTAATAAAGGTGTCCCCCCTGGCCCCCCCTGAAGGTGTAAGTTAATGAGGTAAACGCAATTTCTTTCTGCTGGGGCTTCTTGAAACTATCTCCAATTTTTAGTTCGATCCTATGTACTGTTTTTTAGATAATGAATATTTAGTAATAAAATAATCCCCCCCAGCCCCCTAAGGGTGTAAGTGAATGCGGTAAACTGATTTTTTTTCTGCTAGGGCTTCTCAATTTTGCTTCAAAATTTGATATTGATCCTATGTACCGTTTTTCAGATAATGAATATTTAGTAATAAAAATGTCCCTTCTCGGCCCCCTGAGGGTGTAAGTGAATGAGGTAAAGTGGGTTTTTTCTGCTCGTGCTTCTCAATTCTACCTCAAAATTTGATATTTTTCCTATGTTCCGGTTTTCAGATAATGAATATTTAGTAATAAAAGTCTCCCCCTGGCCCCTTCTGAGGGTGTAAGTAAATGAGGTAAATGCTATTTTTTTCTGCTGGGGCTTATTAAAACTACCTCCAATTTTTAGTTCGATCCTATGTACAGTTTTTCAGATAATGAATATTTAGTAATAAAAATGTCCCCCCTCGGCCCCCTGAAGGTGTAAGTGAACTAACTGAGGGTGTAAGTAAGTTAGGGACACGGGGTATTTTTCTGCTGGGGGTTCTTAATTCTCCGTCAAAATTAGATATCGATTCTATGTACTATTTTTCAGATATTTAATATTAGGTCTTTCAGTTATGAAATTTCCCTTGGAGGTGTAAGTGAACCATCCCCTTATGCTAACAATTTTGTTTCCGAATGTGATAAATATTCTCTGTACATTTTTTAAATATTCAATATCAAGTTAGTCAAATGTCTCCCCACCGGTAGCTGTATCATCCCTGAATTAGATTTTCCCCCTTTTTTAATATATACTGATATTACTGATATCCCTTAGATTCCTGCAGATGTAAATGGATTAACTAAATGCACTCTTCGATACCATACCTCATATCAGATGAATGTGTTCCCACATTCAATTACTCAGACGCGACTGTTCGTATCTGTTTGCATCAGTATCCGTCCAATTGTACAGTAGCCGTCCAATTGTACAGTAGCGTACGAATACTTCAAGGTCAAATTCTGCTATCTCATTCGGCTGTTTTCACACCGGTGTCCCGCAGAGCTCAGACAGTATCTTCTCAATGGCCATGAACGCTGTTTAGCGTTTTCAAAAATAATAATGAAATTTGGCGATACCGTTGTTAAAAAATCAACAAGTTAAGAGTGTTCCTGCAACGGTATCGCCATTTTTCATTATTATTTTTGAAAACGCTAAACAGCGTTCATGGCCATTGAGAAGCTACTGTCTGAGCTCTGCGGGACTCGTTCTTGATTTAATATCGAGTGAATGGTGGCATATGATTTCACGCTTCAAATATTCACTGGTGGGGAGAGGCTGATTTCCGTGTTTCGTTTCATAGGTGGCGTGGGCGATTATAATGATCGACCAAGCCGGCTCTGAAAGGCTTAACCCGGGTCAGTTTAGTTGAATTTGTTGGGAAAGCTACAGGGTACTGATGAAGGCCAAGAAGCCAGAAACGCGTCTGCTCTTGCTTTCTCGGCAGATCAATGAACCCCCTGGGGTCTATTTGATTTGTGAAATATATGCATAAGTATATTTATTATACGAAGCCATTCATGAAGGACCCGATTAGCAGGAACGCTCTTAACTTGTTGATTTTTTAACAACGGTATCGCCATTTTTCATTATTATAGTAAATTGAGTTGCTATAGTTATTGCACAGATCCTACTACGGATTTCTTATTACACCAGTGAAAGTATTTTATTATCTCATTCAAATGTGGAATTGCCACGGTAAACCAAAGTTTTCTAACCGGCATCCAATAGCCATATCAATTTAGATATACTATGCGAGATACTTTAGTTCTATGAATTTACTACGGCAGTTAATGTTGATTCATTAAACCAGTCGAATAAAGGCGATTATGCTCGAATGCAGGGTTGCGCGCCACCCGATTCATAGCATCCACTCAAACTCAATACTCATCGTTTGTCTATTCGACTTGAGACCACCTGCTAACGCGATTGAACTAATTTGTGAAATATGCGTAGTTTATTCATGATATTAATCAACAAGCATCATCATAGTGTAGTTTGAAAGTGTTTAGTTTGTACATCGAAATATAACCGTTTTTGCTTTGTGTGTCTACAATCAATCTTCCTGCACACATGGAACAGAAGTTTGCAGAATTCCTAAGTTCCTAATGGAGAGTTGTGAAATCATTGCAAAGTTGGGGATTAGGAAGGAGACTATGTCAAAAAATGTACAGGTAGCTAAGTTATATTCTTAATTATTATTAGAGCATCAATCTGAATTCACTAACCATTGATTTTTCATAATAACAATATTGGCCGTTGGCTCTTGAAACAATGGCGTCCATGCGTTCGGAATGAATAATTCATCAATCGAATGAATGCTAGTATGTAATCATTTAATAATTTCCATTGATCTCATCAGATTGATAATTAAATTTTATTCGAAATTCTGAATAATTAATTATTGAAAGATTAGGTCAACTTTTTTTTAAATAGAACATTATTGTTCTTCTGTTGAATCCATTGCTCCTTATCATTGGAATGTGTTTTGTTTGCTCTATAATATTGTTTTTTTGAATATATTTTTGTTACCAGTATTTGAGAAAATGTGCAGTTAATTTTTCATTCGAATTGAATATCTTTTTTTCGTGATATGAGTAAGTTTAATCTCAGTGTTTGTTTATCTGTAATAATCTATTTGTTCGTCTTTTAGTATGGTATTGTGATGAAAAACCCTTTATATTTGAAATATTTCGACCAGTATTGGCTCTCAGTGTATGTATATCTACTAATTCAAACCAAAGAATGTGATTATTACTAACAATAAAATGTCTTGTTATGCTACTGTTTTTTTATTTGTATATCCATCCAATATAATTCTGGCAGTAGACAGTGGAGATAGTATGTTCTCCATATGAAATGAATAAAATACTGCTTCAAAAAATAGAAATATAGACCATTACAATTCATAAAAGAAATTGTATAATTTGCAGGTAGGTATAATTGAGATCTAGTTATGAATAATTCGACCAAGATAATTAAATAAAGTTCCAGAGATAGTTGTATCAATTTAGCTCATTTGAAAACACTATGAAGTCAACAAATTGCTTCATGCCGAGTGTTTCCTTGATGTCAATCAGTCCTTCTGGCCTTATTAATCAATATGATGAATTCTCAATTTGAAAATTCGAGTTGATATCTTTCGCAGGTAGGTTTGAACTTTCGACACTCAATTTCATCATTAGAGAAACTATCAGATATATTATGTAATTTATTCTCTTCATAATATGGTTAATCTCTTCTGATAGCCTTTGTTAACTTGCGCACTTTAGTTAATTCATTTAACTGCCATGTTACTGACTGAGTCAACGTAGCACAAAAATTTGACCAATTTATTTGCTTGTCTTAATAATAAATTAGAAATTTATTAAAGTACAGACATAGTATTAAATTGGCCATTGTTTTCTGTCAGATGAGCTCAGTTTGTAATATGGCAGTTAAAAATTAACTAAAATTGCAAATTAAGCTGATAAAGACAGTAAGACGAGATTACGAGAGCGGTAAAATAGGTTTACTGGACCAGTAAAATGCAGTTATACAATATTACTATGGTTGTAAAACAAAGTTACAAGTGCAGTTATACCAGATTACTATGATAGTAATACGGAGTTACAATTTACAAACGCAGTTATTTAAGTTTACTACGGTAGTGAGCCAAAGTTTCAAAACCAGTAATATAAAAGTACGACTATAGTATAATCACTTCAATACTTGCTGTAAAACGGTATTATTCCTGTTATGAAGGATTAAATCATATAGCCATTATTAACTGAATCGTAGTAAATCAAGGCGAACTGTGAGAAATAGAAAGTTTTGTTGAGGCATATAGTATATGAATTTTCTCATTGCTGTTATTATATTTTTCTTTCAGTGATGTCTTAATGAGCAAGAGCAATGAGTTTTTTATAAAATCAAAATGGGGTAGATGTTAACTTTACACTAAGGTACTACACTAAGGTTTTATTATTTTATTATTATTATTGATAAGGGGGTTACGTTGCACCGCGACCTTGAGATCTATTGTGCCCCCCAACAGAGCTGTTCTCACCATTACGCCATCTACAGCTCGCCCTCCAGTTCCAGAGTATAAATGAACCTCAATATCTGGGAAGGCTTCAAGGATATTATGTCTTCACTCCTACAAGTTTCCTGTCCAAAGCATTCCTTTCGCTGACTTGCAATGGCGAGGCATTCTGTAACAAGGTGAAGAGGAGTTTCTTCCTCCTCCCCACAGAATCTGCACTCGTCAGTATCTGATAGACCTATTCTCATCAAATGCTTCCTGAGGCGACAGTGTCCTGTGAGGAAGCCAGTGACCAGGTGTAACTTATTCTTGCAGAGATCCAGATACCTTTTGGATCTCACTTCTTTAAAGTTCCTAAGGAACTTTTTGGAATGAACCAAACCTGGAAGATTCCGCCAGAGTGTCTCTCTTTTGGTTTCCTCCTTCTCCAGAAACTCTTTCTTGTAGGTGCATTTTCCTATACCGCAGAAAGGTTCTGGGCCGATAAAAGGAGTTCGTGCTGCCTTTCTGGCAAGTGTATCGGCCTCTTCGTTCCCCTTGACTCCCGAGTGACCGGGGACCCAGACTAAAAAGACCTTATTATTCTTGCCAATTTCATTTAGTTTTCTTCGGCACTCCCATATCAACTTTGAATCGATGGCATGGGAGCTCAGTGCTTTGATAACAGATTGACTATCCGAATGGATTGCTATGTCGCATTTCTGATATTTTCTTTCTAGGTTAATATCTGCACATCTTTCGATTGCGAGTAATTCTGCCTGGAAGATACTCAAACGGGAGCCTACCGACAGTGCGCACTTGGTGCCTGTCCCATATACCCCAGCGCCAGCTCCCGTCGTGGTTTTTGAGCCATCTGTGTACCATTTTATGGTATTTTCTTTGAAAGTCTGGGTGGTGAACTCCCTTTTCCATTCTTCCTTTCTACTTATCATCGTGGTGAAGTTCTTCTCAATGCTTACTTTTTTGACCATTGCATCACTAGGAAGGTTCACTGATGGGATGTACTTAGTCAGAGAGGTCCAGGCTCTCTGACATTTAATCCTCTCAGTTCCTGTACCTTCCTTAGATATTCTGAGGGTGGCCTCATGGGCTAACCTCTCAATCACTAGATGCAGAGGTGAGAGATCTGTGGTGATCTCAAGTGCCCTGGTTGGACACGTTCTCATAGCTCCCGTGATGCACACACAAGCTAGCCTTTGCACTTTGTCAAGCGCTTTCCTAGTAGTTGTCTGATCTGCTTTGGCATGCCAGACTACTGCCCCATAGGTAATTATTGGTCTCACAATCATGACGTACATCCATCGCAGTATTTTAGGGCTACAGCCCCAAGTCTTACCGGATAGATTTCTGCACGCCATCAGAGCTCTTATTGCTTTACTTGCAGTGATATCCACATGCTTGTTCCACAGAAGCTTTCTATCCAGAGTTATTCCCAGATATTTAACTTCAGTCTTCCAGTCAATCACTTCTCCATTTAAGGAGAGGGATTTTATGGCTGGAAGATTTATTTTCCGGGTGAATGGAATTACTGTGGTCTTGGTTGGGTTAATACTCAGCCCCACCGACTGGCACCACTGCTCAATAATTCTGAGGCCCTCCTGTAGTAAGTCACATAAGATGCCCTCGAATTTGCCTCTCACTATTAGAACTATGTCGTCAGCATAGCCTACGCATTCGAAGCCAAGCTCCGTTAGCCTGTGTAGTAGTTCATCTACTACCAGGCTCCATAGGAGGGGAGATAATACCCCCCCTTGAGGTGTCCCGCGAGTGGCTTTGACAGAGATGGGTTTGACAGATGGGTACACTAAGGTAAGTCCTTGGGGACGTGATTCTAGAAATCATTCAATATACAGTGTACACACTGGCTAGACGCACCTACCTAGTAGCAGACGGACGTGGTGGATTATCAGAAGATTTCTACTGGAATACTGGAAATGCACTTTGGACAAGCAGATCTGATAACCAGGGGATTAGTAAAGACGAAAGAACGATATTACGTGTCTCGAAATTCTGGATAACGGAACTTTACTGTAGACTGCTCTAGATGTTCCTTTTTCGGATGCAACAAGAGTTCCACTGTAGATGCACTTGTTGATAACGAGTATCAAACAGTAAGTTGAAGGAGGTGGAGTGACAACAACATTTTGCACTAAATGATCCTTAGACGGAAGTTACACGGTCAGTCTCGCATCACATCAATCATGGATTGATGGGAGATTGACGGAAATTGGTTCTATATTCGTGGATTGATGGATTGATGGTAATACTGATGCGAGACTGATACCAGACTGACCGTGTAATCTCCGTCTTAGAACTAGGTTCGATAACTCTAGGTTAGGTAGATAACACGTAGGCACGTAACAATCAAAATAAAAGACATATTGCTTTTCAGCAATGTTTAATTTGACATTTCTTAAACTATATTATATACAGGTCTATTTACAAGGGCAAATATACAAGAAATAATCGCTTACATTATAAGGATTTACATTTAGTGCCTGATCTCGCTGGGATCTCTGGGACATATCCTTCGCAGATGGGATGCATCAGGATTTCTTGATATCGTTTTAATGATAACAATTTTCCTGCAGGATGAGGTGATGGGATAATTTATGTTTAATTTTGATGTTTGTGTTTTCCGCCGTGGTTGTCCAGAGATGTTGTGTTTTTTCCAGTTTCTTATCGTCGTATGTTTGTAAAATTTTATTGTCTGACTCTTAATTATGTCGTGTATAGTTTCCGCGTTTCCGGGTTATGGAGGACAATTTTAGTGAATCTAGGTTTATATAAAATTATTCGGAGGAATTTATTTTGAATAATCTGTAACTTTTTGAAATTTGTGTTCTATGTATTGCTTCATCAGGGCCGTAGCTAAAAGAGCTTTTCCGAGGTGGGGGAGAAACGGCTTTTGGCGCCCCTAGTTTGAAAAATATACAAAAGTCGAAAAACACAAAAATATGGATAAAGTGTACATATATTGATAAATACTACATAGTTCCTTAATAAAGAATGGATTAAAATTAATATAACTATGAATGAAAATTATTTTACAAACAAGACTTCGTTCTGAATTTGTGTTTTTGAGTCAAAAAAATTGTTTCATCTCTCAAAAGATCCAGGACCAAAAAAGAATTGTATTTGACAAAAATAAATATACAGGGTGTAACTAAATAAGTGTAAAATATTTAAGGGGGTGATTCCTCATCGAAAAAAAGATAGAATCTTTCATATAAAGAAACTTCATTGGAGCATCCCTTGTTAATACAGCCCCTTAAAGGGGGTACAGAAAATGTGTTTAATAATTTTTTTCACAAGCACTAAAAAAGTCACAATATTGAAATTAACCTGATAATTTCTAATACCAAAAAGACACTTAGCCAGTAATTTATTTGATTTTTCCCATGGTTGTAAGGGGTGGAAACCGATAGCGCTCTGTGTCGCTGGTGCAAGAGCATGGAAGAAACAGCTGAACATATTCTGTTCGACTGTAACAACCTTAAGGAATTGAGGGTCATACACCTAGGCAACCCAACACCTACGATTCCTACGGTGAGAGGGACTTCTCCTTTCAAGCTCGCGGCATTCCTGTCAGCGTGCTTTTTGGACTGAGTCTCACGACTTTGGCAAGCGGTAGAACAATGGGCCTGAAGGCCTCAGTTCAGCCTGGGACGGCACCGCGGTAGAAGAGAGAAGGGGTGGAAAACGCAACCCCTAAAATTTATTTCCAATGTAACTTTTTGTCTTATTATTTGTTTACCATTTTAAAATTTATTTCCGATAACCTGTTTCATTCTAAACAAAAAATGTTTCTTGAATTTTTTGCCCAAATAAACCAGATCGCAGCAAAACATTATTTTACGATAAAGATACATATCGTCATAAAACGAAATTATCTAGGTAGGCCACTATTAGCGACAGTGACAATTAAATTGGTATGACGCTGTCCAGTACTGATGGAGGAAGTTCCTTTGGGCGTCAGAATGGATATGTTTTTCATGCATGTTGGGGCTCCCGCCCATTTTAGTGCAGAAGCACGTCAGTATTTAGCTGAAAAATATGCAAATCAGTGGATAGATCGAGGAGGACAACATAATTGGCCCGCTCGATCCCCGTATCTCAATCCTCTCGATATCTCTATTTGGGGCCATTTAGAACATTTGGTTTATCCTACTCCTGTTCGCGATGTAGAGGACTTAATTAATATTAATTAATATTAATATCAATTAATAAATAAATAAACCACATCATCGATACGTGCAGGGTAATACGAGAGACTCCAGGAATATTTGAGCGAATACGTGGCTCAATGCGCCGACGTCTAGACGCATGCGTTATGTCTGAAGGTAGACATATTGAACATTTAATATGATTATTATTAACTACTATGATTATTATTAATTACTGTGAGTAATTACTATGAGTGTTATTAATAAATTAGTTTTGTTTATTCCCCTTCAATCATTCAATTCAGGTAGTAACTACAAAATAACAATAAATCCAGATCGCATTTATAACGATGTATCTCTGTAGTTGTTCGTAAAATAATGTTTTGCTGCGATCTGGTTTATTTTGGGCAAAAAATTCAAGAAACATTTTTTGTTTAGAATGAAACAAGTTTTTTGAAATAAATTTTAAAATGGTAAACAAATAATACGACAAAAAGTTACATCAGAAATAAATTTTAGGGGTTGCGTTTTCCACCCCTTACAAACAAGGGAAAAACCAAATAAATTACTAGCTAAGTGTCTTTTTGGTATTAGAAAATATCAGGTTAATTTCAATATTGTTACTTTTTTAGTGCTTGTGAAAAAAATTATTAAACAAATTTTCTGTACCCCTTTTAAGGGGCTGTATCTTAACAAGGGATGCTCCAATGAAGTTTCTTTATATGAAAGATCCTATCATTTTTTCGATGAGGAATCACCCCCTTAAATATTTTACACTTATTTAGTTACACCCTGTATACATCAAGCTTTCGAGATGATAAGAATAATCTGAAAAGTTCACAAATATTAAAACGAAAACTTTCTAAAAATGATATAGCAATAATGTCATATATTATGTTATTCTGCTGCTATCTAGAGTGGAATGTTCCATCAATTCTTCGGGAATATCAGCTATTTGAAATATTGAATGAGTCCTGAATTAAAGCAATATTTTTGTACTCATCACCCTGAAAATTTTTGTAGTGTGTATGTATCTAGAAAATTAAATCGTCAATGTCACACAATCGAAAATTTCACGAAAAAAATACTCATGTCTAGTTTTATAGTTCAATCTGTCAGTGCTGTTGTTGAATGGAGATGCACAAGGTGCTACTTTCCTTAAAAACTATGTGTCAGCAATCGCCAAAATTTAGGCTTTTCGCTCTATTCGAAAATACAGTCCTCTTTTTTGCGCGCATGTTCTGGGTAACATCGCGTTATCATCCCAGATAGCACAGATTCGTCCTATGGATGTCCGATGGATATCCGTAGCGGATATTTCGGACATCCATAGGATATCCTGGGAGGTTATTGGATATCCTATGGATGTCTTAAAGATATCTGTTGGCCACCAAATCGGACATCCATAGGATATCCGTTACCGACGTCCATAAGATATCTGTTACAGACATCCATAAGACATCTGTTATGGATATCCATGAGATATCCGTTACCGATATACATGTTCATGAGATATCCTTTGTAAATTAAACTAGATTCGATATTCTCCAACTGATAAGATTCAAACATTTTTATCAAAAGAAACGCCAAAAATGACTTTCCTTTTGATAACAATATTTGAATCTTATCAGTTGAAGATTATCGAATCTAGTTTAATAATTAAAGTGACAAGATATTTTTACTTTAATCGTTACTATAATATTCAGATTGAAAGTGCAATGAAAACCACTTGAAATGGAAAAATATATCTTTCTTTTGATTACAAGATCTAAATCTTGAAAATGGAACATATATGTCTTAGAAACAATTTGTTAAATAATCAAAACAAATTTAGTTTAATTCACAGAAGAATTCCTTGAATATCATTACTTGGAAAGAAAACAGGTGTACTTGAAAATAATTTATAACTGAAAAATAACATTCTAACCAATGAACACAACACAAAAAAGTATACTTATTTGAAAATTTTAAAGAAACCACTTCAGAGTTCTGCGTTCTTTTCGCTGTACAAGCTCCTCTCAGTAGATGAGCAACACCGGTTCTAGAACAAAATGCCAATTTTTACATGTACATCCCCATAAGGAAATCTAAGGTCCAACTTGCAAAAATTGTACCCTTATGAACGCGGAGCCAGCGTTTTCAAGATCATTTGTTTTGGACGGCTGAACAGTGAGTTGCGCAGCGCCACGCCCCCCTCAGCTGAGGCTTTGGTAGGGAGGGATTGAAGCGCTGACGTGAAATCAGGAACTTTTGCGCGCATGTTCTATTGTCCATTATCCCGTATCGGAATTGGATTGTTAATGGGGACTCGTATCAACCGCTGGTATATGACCCTTTGCATTGTGCGTATCGGTTTCGGGTAATTCTGATATATGATATTCGTAGAATTTTCAGCATCTCTAGGCAATAGGAATTATTCTATCAGTAATATGAAGTTTGATGCATGAGGTACTAGATCCTTTTTTCGAATTATTATTGGGGGCATTTATCGTTTATTTGAATGGGAATACCGGGGGGGATTATTTGTGAATCTTTGGGGGATGATTGTGTGGTTTTGAAAATTTGTTGTCATAATGAATAAAATCAATGGAAAGCGTGTTTGTCAGCAAGCGGATCGAGGGATTTGATATCCTCAATTCCTCACATTTACATCGATCAGAAAAAATCTGCGACCTCGTCTCGCCCTAGTAATAGCTTCATTTCTACTATCACAAATTGTTTCCCATCCGATTTGTTACTACGACGATTATTTAATACTGGAAAGTGTTATACAGGGTGATTCTTCAAGTTGTAATGTAAGCATACATTCCTCACATCAAATAAGTAAATTTTTGCGCGTATGTTATGGGGAACATCGCTTTATCATTTTGTCTAAATGTCTGTAATTTTCAGCGTAGGTGGCGCGTCCCAATATCGGGATTCGAATCCGCATTTTCACTCAGCACCGACTCACGTTATAGAAATTAGATGAAACCAGAATCGAACGTCATATGGTACATTTCAGGCTTGTAGACTCGAACTAGCGGACTCTTTTACATAAACAAAATATAGGTCTAGATCCTTTTTTCGAATTATTATTGGGGCGGCATTTATCGTTTATATGAAAGGGAATTATTTATGAATCTTTCGGTTTACGCAGACGAGCAATATAAGGGATTCCAGTGTTTTCAAAAACAATTTATGTTGTGGTTTTCAGCAGACCCATTGTGAAGCACTGACGTGAAGTCAGGAGCTTTTGCGCGCATTGTCCATTCTCCTGTATTGGAATTGGATATTCGTACACAATTTATGATATATGATATTCGTAGAATTTTCGTATTATTATTGGGGGGCATTTATCGTTTATTTGAATGGGAATACCGGGGCCAGAATCGAACGTCATATGGTACATTTCAGGCTTGTAGACTCGAACTAACGGACTCTTTTACATAAACAAAATATAGGTCTAGATCCTTTTTTCGAATTATTATTGGGGCGGCATTTATCGTTTATATGAAAGGGAATACCATAGATTATTTATGAATCTTTCGGTTTACGCAGACGAGCAATATAAGGGATTCCAGTGTTTTCAAAAACAATTTATGTTATGGTTTTCAGCAGACCCATTGTGAAGCACTGACGTGAAGTCGAGAGCTTTTGCGCGCATTGTCCATTCTCATGTATTGGAATTGGATTGTTAATGGGGATGAGACTCGTATCAACCGTAGGTATATGACCTTTTGCATTGTGCGTATCGGTTTCAGGTAATTATGATATATGATATTCGTAGAATTTTCATCATATGAAGTTTGATGCATGAGTCGGAGGTACTAGATCCTTTTTTCGTATTATTATTGGGGGGCATTTATCGTTTAAGTATTTGAAAGGGATTACAGGGATTATTTGGTTTACGCAGACTTTGTGGGGGTGATTGTGCGGTTTTGAAAATTTGTTGTCATAATGAGTAAAATCGATGGAAAGCGTGTTTGTCAGCAAGCTAGGTGTACGTGTACGGGGTGAAACTTTGACATCCTAATGAACTGGAGTGAAATAGCCGAAAGTTTTTATTCAAATTCTTTATATTCAAGGGCAACGACAGTTATTAACGAATAAGCTTTTCTCAAAGGAGACTGCACGGGGGTTCAGAGTCAATTTCGGTGATTTTTATGTGTAAATTCCTATGAGGATTTCTAAGCTCGATTTTAGCAAAAATGGTTCTTTTCATATGAATATATGTAGATTTCTCAGCATCTCTAGATGATTGGAAAATTATTACTGTTCTTCACAGCAATCGCACCATTGTCTCCACACAATACTTTTTCAACCAAATAAACATCATGCTGCTTTGTTTTTTGCAATTCTTCTTGATAGAAAGCACCACTTATTGGTCTACCGGTAAAGTAGGTAACTCACTGGGTAGGTAAGTTGGACTTTTGTGATTTTAAATAGTTTAGTAGCCCATTGATACCCTTTTGTGAAAACGTGTCTAAATTTACGTACTATTCTTCTGAAATTTATGAGGTCATGCTATTTTTATGTGACTGAAGGCTAATTTATATATATGTCGTTCTTTTATTAACGAATAAGCTTTTCCAAAGGAGACTGCACGGGTTCAGACTCAATTTCAGTGATTTTTATGTGTAAATTCCTTTGAGGATTTTTAAGCTCGATTTTAGCAAAAATGGTTCTTTTCATATGAATATATGTAGATTTCTCAACATCTCTAGATGATTGGAAAATTATTACTGTTCTTTACAGCAATCGCACCCTTGTCTACACGCAATACTTTTTCAACCAAATAAACATCATGCTGCTTTGTTTTTTGCAATTCTTCTTGATAGAAAGCACCACTTATTGGCCTACCGGTAAAGTAGGTAACTCACTGGGTAGGTAAGTTGAACTTTTGTGATTTTAAATAGTTTAGTAGTCCACTGATACCCTTTTGTGAAAACGTGTCTAAATTTACGTACAATTCTTCTGAAATTTATAAGGTCATGCTATTTTTATGTGACTGTAGGCTAATTTATATATGTCGTTCTTTGTATTAACGTCAGGGGGTTTCATGCCAATAGTTCATTGTTTTTTATTATTATATGCATTTACCATATCTTGAAGGACCCATCGATATGTTCCACTGAATTTTTTGTAAAGCACCTCTTTCAACGTTCTTATGGCCCTCTCCACTGTTGAAGCCTTCTTGCCACTATACGTATTATATGATGCTTTTTAACAACTCGTTCTTGAAATTGATGGTCGAAAAATTCAGTTCCTTGATCAGATTGCAGGTTGCTAGGTACCATGCTTGAGGATATCGAGAAAAGCCAACCAGTTTTCCTTTTCAATGATCGAGCCCAATATGAATTTGCAATCAATTACAACGAGAACTACTTGTGGCAAGCTTATCAAGCTATCCTAAATGCATTGTGGGGTTGTATACTTTTGATTTGACAGCGAGCTAACATAACAACAAATGTGGGTGGTTGTATACGAATAAATTCCATTTTTGATGTATTATGAATACTTTAACAGAGCATATGAGTCATATTTTCTGTCATTTCAACGTAAGCACAATTGTTTTCGAAAAAAACTTTGGGTACTCGACATTTTGAACATAGATTTGAAGGCAAAAATTTTGAATATTTGCTTGGCACTGAGACAAAATATGCTAAATGTGAAATTTTGTATTCTTACTATCTGGAAAGATTACATGAAAGATTGTTCATTTGTACTGATTGTATTGTCATCAATAGTCACAATATTTGGATGAAAATGAATCCTATTTACGCAAAAATACTCAAACGTATTAGTGGATTGTCTCGTTATGATAAAATAAAAATCTCCTATTCAGAAGGGCAATAATTTTTGATTTTGTTTACATTGAGACGGATTTGACGTATTGTATTTTTCAAAAATAAATCTTAGTTTTTCAGATACTGTATTGTAGCCAAATTATTTTTCGTATATTTATTTGGCAATAACCAGAAGAAATGTTAATTATAGAAATGAGTGCGAACTCGAAGACAGTCAGGTATAAGCATCTTCTTCAAATATCCCAATTCAACGCCGGCATGGGTACAAAGGCATATTTATCTGACCTAGTGAATGATGGGGTGCTAACTTGAAACTTATGAAACCCGGGCATGTGGTTTTTTTCTAACCATTGTTGTGATCTCTTGTATTGGATATTAGGTAGAAACAATTTATGTCATATTTATTGCATGTTGAGTGGTTCGATTTCTCTTTCAATATTCACGAATCGTGTAAACAAAGTGGGGTGTAACTCTCATTTATTTTTTCATTGTAAAATTGGTTAACAAATATATCATGAATATGTAAGTCATCAAGAGCTTGGCGTCCTTTTAAACATTTGATTCACATGGTGGGATAGATGCTCAATTGTTACTTCAAACGATAAAGAGAAGGAACTTCAATCGGGCCCTTTTTCAGATATCTTTTACTTACGACGAATACCTTCATGAATCTTTAAAAGTTGAAATAAAGGCGTTTTCATTTCAGCTTTACAAAAATGGTCAGCATGGAGGATTAAGCTATAAAGTCGTTGGTTACAGTAAAATCGATAGGAGAATTAGTTTTTCACGCTCTTAATTGTCGGGATATTAAGAAAAAATATTATTGTTATGAGGAACTTGTTGAGATTTAAATATATGAAAAACAGGCCTGGTCAGTGGATATCAAATGAGAAGGTGTGATTTTGAAACTTTATCATCTGGCTGATGCTTGAGATGCTGTATTGAGAACGATCAGCATGTTTGATATAGGGGACATGACTTGGTTATGAAGGGAGGGACGACGATGAATTGGCAATATACACAGGATTGCAATAGATATGTGGAGGAAGATACGACGTATGATATTGAAGATGCAGAGAAAGAGACTGCGATGGATACTGAATTTATTAACAAATCAGCTTTTCACAATTATTTAGCGCGTCTTCTTGACATAATGTATAGTGTTGATCATTATTCATTTCATTTAATTTCGAGTTATTCTGATGAACGATGCTTAAATAATTTGAGATAATTTGTAATGAAAAATTAGAGTTTAGTTGACATTTATTATTTTAAAAAAGCAGTTCTTTAGATATGATCATAATACTTTTCCTAATAAATAACTTCAGCTATTTGAAGTTGCCAAATATTGTATTCTTTCAAAAGTATCTACAGTGCATTTTTTGGCATGCAGCAAGCATAGCTCGCCAACTATATTACTGATATCAAGCCATTATCATTAGATTTATGAAGACTTTATGTTGGATACCTTTCGTGTGTGTCCTGGGATACCGTTGGCGTGCAAACTCTTTGAATAGTTTTCCCTAATGTGATCAATACTCATATAGTCATGGAATTTATCATGTTTCTTGATTGTGTGTTTCCTTAAAGCATCGTTTCATGTGAATTTCTTTCCATATACGAAACAAGCAAAGCCAATTTGCTTATGTATATTAATGTGTCTCCTCAAATTATTGGTTGGGTGTATTGTTTTTCACAAATGCTGTAGGTTTGTATTCTGTTGATATATAAAAATGAGGTTGATAAGTATACGCGTTAAATACTCTTTATATCCACTATATGCATTTTTATAGATGTTTTATATACGTTTTGCATTCACTTTATAACTGAATATGTATCCATTCATGAAATTCTACGGTCGTAATAGATCAGTCCAAGCACAATCATAACAATCTATACACATTCTTTATAGAAATTCAATAGAACACAGGAACAAAATTTGCCATATTTATTTGTGTATTTTCATAGACATTCTAGTATCTTCGTATAGATTCATACATCTTCGTATACAGTCATGATTCAATCAATTTTGCTGAGGAGTAACAAGACATGTATTCGTTTTATAGTTTGGATATATGTATACACTCATGCATTTTTTGTCGTACTCCATATGAATTCATCACGAAAAGGATGTAAGAACATGCAAATTTGATGATGATTTAGGATGAAAATACAACATACATACATACGCAACCAAGAAAAAGATGGAAAAACATGCATCAAGCTATCATCAAGCTATCATCAAACTACCATCAAGCTACCATCAAATTAGCATCAAACTATCATAGCAACTACTTCATGTATAGTTTACATCAGTTTTGTGTATTTTTCCTAGACATTCATACATCTTCGTATACAGTCATGAATCAATCAATTTTGCTGAGGAGTATCAAGACATGTATTCGTTTTATAGTTTGGATATATGTATACACTCATGCATTTTTGTCGTATTCAATATGAATTCATCACGAAAAGGATGTAAGAACATGCGAATTTGATGATGATTTAGGATGAAAATACAACCTACATACATACGCAACCAAAGTAAAGGATAGAAAAACAATGCGATTTTACTGATTATTTAAGATCATATATATATTCATCCTAGATCATCATAGATATATTCATCCTAAATCATCATCAAATTGGCATGTTCTTCCATCTTTTTCATGATGAATTCATATGAACTGCGACAAAAATGCATGAGTGTATACATATATCCAAACTATAAAACGAATACATGTCTTGATACTCCTCAGCAAAATTGATTGATTCATGACTGTATACGAAGATGTATGAATGTCTAGGAAAAATACACAAAACTGATGTAAACTATACATGAAGTAGTTGCTATGATAGTTTGATGCTAATTTGATGGTAGCTTGATGGTAGTTTGATGATAGCTTGATGATAGCTTGATGCATGTTTTTCCATCTTTTTCTTGGTTGCGTATGTATGTATGTTGTATTTTCATCCTAAATCATCATCAAATTTGCATGTTCTTACATCCTTTTCGTGATGAATTCATATGGAGTACGACAAAAAATGCATGAGTGTATACATATATCCAAACTATAAAAGGAATACATATCTTGATACTCCTCAGCAAAATTGATTGATTCATGACTGTATATACGAAGATGCACGAATGTATACGAAGATGCTCGAATATCTAGGAAAAATACACAAAACTGATATAAACTGTACATAAAGTAGTTGCTATGATAGTTTAATGATAATTTGATGCTAGTTTGATGGTAGTTCGATGATAGCTTGATGATAGCTTGACGCATGTTTTTCCATCTTTTTCTTGGTTACGTATGTATGTATGTAGGTTGTATTTTCATCCTAAATCATCATCAAATTCGCATGTTCTTACATCCTTTTCGTGATGAATTCATATGGAATACGACAAAAATGCATGAGTGTATACATATATCCAAACTATAAAACGAATACATGTCTTGATACTCCTCAGCAAAATTGATTGATTCATGACTGTATACGAAGATGTATGAATGTCTAGGAAAAATACACAAAACTGATGTAAACTATACATGAAGTAGTTGCTATGATAGTTTGATGCTAATTTGATGGTAGCTTGATGGTAGTTTGATGATAGCTTGATGATAGCTTGATGCATGTTTTTCCATCTTTTTCTTGGTTGCGTATGTATGTATGTTGTATTTTCATCCTAAATCATCATCAAATTTGCACGTTCTTACATCCTTTTCGTGATGAATTCATATGGAGTACGACAAAAAATGCATGAGTGTATACATATATCCAAACTATAAAACGAATACATGTCTTGTTACTCCTCAGCAAAATGGATTGAATCATGACTGTATACGAAGATGTATGAATCTATACGAAGATACTAGAATGTCTATGAAAATACACAAATAAATATGGCAAATTTTGTTCCTGTGTTCTATTGAATTTCAATAAAGAATGTGTATAGATTGTTATGATTGTGCTTGGACTGATCTATTACGACCGTAGAATTTCATGAATGGATACATATTCAGTTATAAAGTGAATGCAAAACGTATATAAAACATCTATAAAAATGCATATAGTGGATATAAAGAGTATTTAACGCGTATACTTATCAACCTCATTTTTATATATCAACAGAATACATACCTACAGCATTTGTGAAAAACAATACACCCAACCCAATAATTTGAGCAGACACATTAATATACATAAGCAAATTGGCTTTGCTTGTTTCGTATATGGAAAGAAATTCACATGAAACGATGCTTTAAGGAAACACACAATCAAGAAACATGATAAATTCCATGACTATATGAGTATATTGAGTATTGATCACATTAGGGAAAACTATTCAAAGAGTTTGCACGCCAACGGTATCCCAGGACACACACGAAAGGTATCCAACATAAAGTCTTCATAAATCTAATGATAATGGCTTGATATCAGTAATATAGTTGGCGAGCTATGCTTGCTGCATGCCAAAAAATGCACTGTAGATACTTTTGAAAGAATACAATATTTGGCAACTTCAAATAGCTGAAGTTATTTATTAGGAAAAGTATTATGATCATATCTAAAGAACTGCTTTTTTAAAATAAAAAATGTCAACTAAACTCTAATTTTTCATTACAAATTATCTCAAATTATTTAAGCACCGTTCATCAGAATAACTCGAAATTAAATGAAATGAATAATGATCAACACTATCCATTATGTCAAGAAGACGCGCTAAATAATTGTGAAAAGCTGATTTGTTAATAAATTCAGTATCCATCGCAGTCTCTTTCTCTGCATCTTCAATATCATACGTCGTATCTTCCTCCACATATCTATTGCAATCCTGTGTATATTGCCAATTCATCGTCGTCCCTCCCTTCATAACCAAGTCATGTCCCCTATATCAAACATGCTGATCGTTCTCAATACAGCATCTCAAGCATCAGCCAGATGATAAAGTTTCAAAATCACACCTTCTCATTTGATATCCACTGACCAGGCCTGTTTTTCATATATTTAAATCTCAACAAGTTCCTCATCACAATAATATTTTTTCTTAATATCCCGACAATTGTGAGCGTGAAAAACTAATTCTCCTATCGATTTTACTGTAACCAACGACTTTATAGCTTAATCCTCCATGCTGACCATTTTTGTAAAGCTGAAATGAAAACGCCTTTATTTCAACTTTTAAAGATTCATGAAGGTATTCGTCGTAAGCAAAAGATATCTGAAAAAGGGCCCAATTGAAGTTCCTTCTCTTTATCGTTTGAAGTAACAATTGAGCATCTATCCCACCATGTGAATCAAATGTTTAAAAGGACGCCAAGCTCTTGATGACTTACATATTCATGATATATTTGTTAACCAATTTTACAATGAAAAAATAAATGAGAGTTACACCCCACTTTGTTTACACGATTCGTGAATATTGAAAGAGAAATCGAACCACTCAACATGCAATAAATATGACATAAATTGTTTCCACCTAATATCCAATACAAGAGATCACAACAATGGTTAGAAAAAAACCACATGCCCGGGTTTCATAAGTTTCAAGTTAGCACCCCATCATTCACTAGGTCAGATAAATATGCCTTTGTACCCATGCCGGCGTTGAATTGGGATATTTGAAGAAGATGCTTATACCTGACTGTCTTCGAGTTCGCACTCATTTCTATAATTAACATTTCTTCTGGTTATTGCCAAATAAATATACGAAAAATAATTTGGCTACAATACAGTATCTGAAAAACTAAGATTTATTTTTGAAAAATACAATACGTCAAATCCGTCTCAATGTAAACAAAATCAAAAATTATTGCCCTTCTGAATAGGAGATTTTTATTTTATCATAACGAGACAATCCACTAATACGTTTGAGTATTTTTGCGTAAATAGGATTCATTTTCATCCAAATATTGTGACTATTGATGACAATACAATCAGTACAAATGAACAATCTTTCATGTAATCTTTCCAGATAGTAAGAATACAAAATTTCACATTTAGCATATTTTGTCTCAGTGCCAAGCAAATATTCAAAATTTTTGCCTTCAAATCTATGTTCAAAATGTCGAGTACCCAAAGTTTTTTTCGAAAACAATTGTGCTTACGTTGAAATGACAGAAAATATGACTCATATGCTCTGTTAAAGTATTCATAATACATCAAAAATGGAATTTATTCGTATACAATCACCCACATTTGTTGTTATGTTAGCTCGCTGTCAAATCAAAAGTATACAACCCCACAATGCATTTAGGATAGCTTGATAAGCTTGCCACAAGTAGTTCTCGTTGTAATTGATTGCAAATTCATATTGGGCTCGATCATTGAAAAGGAAAACTGGTTGGCTTTTCTCGATATCCTCAAGCATGGTACCTAGCAACCTGCAATCTGATCAAGGAACTGAATTTTTCGACCATCAATTTCAAGAACGAGTTGTTAAAAAGCATCATATAATACGTATAGTGGCAAGAAGGCTTCAACAGTGGAGAGGGCCATAAGAACGTTGAAAGAGGTGCTTTACAAAAAATTCAGTGGAACATATCGATGGGTCCTTCAAGATATGGTAAATGCATATAATAATAAAAAACAATGAACTATTGGCATGAAACCTCCTGACGTTAATACAAAGAACGACATATATAAATTAGCCTACAGTCACATAAAAATAGCATGACCTTATAAATTTCAGAAGAATTGTACGTAAATTTAGACACGTTTTCACAAAAGGGTATCAGTGGACTACTAAACTATTTAAAATCACAAAAGTTCAACTTACCTACCCAGTGAGTTACCTACTTTACCGGTAGGCCAATAAGTGGTGCTTTCTATCAAGAAGAATTGCAAAAAACAAAGCAGCATGATTTTTATTTGGTTGAAAAAGTATTGCGTGGAGACAAGGGTGCGATTGCTGTGAAGAACAGTAATAATTTTCCAATCATCTAGAGATGTTGAGAAATCTACATATATTCATATGAAAAGAACCATTTTTGCTAAAATCAAGCTTAAAAATCCTCATAGGAATTTACACATAAAAATCACTGAAATTGAGTCTGAACCCGTGCAGTCTCCTTTGGGAAAAGCTTATTCGTTAATAAAAGAACGACATATATATAAATTAGCCTTCAGTCACATAAAAATAGCATGACCTCATAAATTTCAGAAGAATAGTACGTAAATTTAGACACGTTTTCACAAAAGGGTATCAATGGGCTACTAAACTATTTAAAATCACAAAAGTCCAACTTACCTACCCAGTGAGTTACCTACTTTACCGGTAGACCAATAAGTGGTGCTTTCTATCAAGAAGAATTGCAAAAAACAAAGCAGCATGATGTTTATTTGGTTGAAAAAGTATTGTGTGGAGACAATGGTGCGATTGCTGTGAAGAACAGTAATAATTTTCCAATCATCTAGAGATGCTGAGAAATCTACATATATTCATATGAAAAGAACCATTTTTGCTAAAATCGAGCTTAGAAATCCTCATAGGAATTTACACATAAAAATCACCGAAATTGACTCTGAACCCCCGTGCAGTCTCCTTTGAGAAAAGCTTATTCGTTAATAACTGTCGTTGCCCTTGAATATAAAGAATTTGAATAAAAACTTTCGGCTATTTCACTCCAGTTCATTAGGATGTCAAAGTTTCACCCCGTACACGTGCACCTAGCTTGCTGACAAACACGCTTTCCATCGATTTTACTCATTATGACAACAAATTTTCAAAACCGCACAATCACCCCCACAAAGTCTGCGTAAACCAAATAATCCCTGTAATCCCTTTCAAATACTTAAATGATAAATGCCCCCCAATAATAATACGAAAAAAGGATCTAGTACCTCCGACTCATGCATCAAACTTCATATGATGAAAATTCTACGAATATCATATATCATAATTACCTGAAACCGATACGCACAATGCAAAAGGTCATATACCTACGGTTGATACGAGTCTCATCCCCATTAACAATCCAATTCCAATACATGAGAATGGACAATGCGCGCAAAAGCTCTCGACTTCACGTCAGTGCTTCACAATGGGTCTGCTGAAAACCATAACATAAATTGTTTTTGAAAACACTGGAATCCCTTATATTGCTCGTCTGCGTAAACCGAAAGATTCATAAATAATCTATGGTATTCCCTTTCATATAAACGATAAATGCCGCCCCAATAATAATTCGAAAAAAGAGTCCGTTAGTTCGAGTCTACAAGCCTGAAATGTACCATATGACGTTCGATTCTGGCCCCGGTATTCCCATTCAAATAAACGATAAATGCCCCCCAATAATAATACGAAAATTCTACGAATATCATATATCATAAATTGTGTACGAATATCCAATTCCAATACAGGAGAATGGACAATGCGCGCAAAAGCTCCTGACTTCACGTCAGTGCTTCACAATGGGTCTGCTGAAAACCACAACATAAATTGTTTTTGAAAACACTGGAATCCCTTATATTGCTCGTCTGCGTAAACCGAAAGATTCATAAATAATTCCCTTTCATATAAACGATAAATGCCGCCCCAATAATAATTCGAAAAAAGGATCTAGACCTATATTTTGTTTATGTAAAAGAGTCCGCTAGTTCGAGTCTACAAGCCTGAAATGTACCATATGACGTTCGATTCTGGTTTCATCTAATTTCTATAACGTGAGTCGGTGCTGAGTGAAAATGCGGATTCGAATCCCGATATTGGGACGCGCCACCTACGCTGAAAATTACAGACATTTAGACAAAATGATAAAGCGATGTTCCCCATAACATACGCGCAAAAATTTACTTATTTGATGTGAGGAATGTATGCTTACATTACAACTTGAAGAATCACCCTGTATAACACTTTCCAGTATTAAATAATCGTCGTAGTAACAAATCGGATGGGAAACAATTTGTGATAGTATAAATGAAGCTATTACTAGGGCGAGACGAGGTCGCAGATTTTTTCTGATCGATGTAAATGTGAGGAATTGAGGATATCAAATCCCTCGATCCGCTTGCTGACAAACACGCTTTCCATTGATTTTATTCATTATGACAACAAATTTTCAAAACCACACAATCATCCCCCAAAGATTCACAAATAATCCCCCCCGGTATTCCCATTCAAATAAACGATAAATGCCCCCAATAATAATTCGAAAAAAGGATCTAGTACCTCATGCATCAAACTTCATATGACTGATAGAATAATTCCTATTGCCTAGAGATGCTGAAAATTCTACGAATATCATATATCAGAATTACCCGAAACCGATACGCACAATGCAAAGGGTCATATACCAGCGGTTGATACGAGTCCCCATTAACAATCCAATTCCGATACGGGATAATGGACAATAGAACATGCGCGCAAAAGTTCCTGATTTCACGTCAGCGCTTCAATCCCTCCCTACCAAAGCCTCAGCTGAGGGGGGCGTGGAGCTGCGCAACTCACTGTTCAGCCGTCCAAAACAAATGACCTTGAAAACGCTGGCTCCGCGTTCATAAGGGTACAATTTTTGCAAGTTGGACCTTAGATTTCCTTATGGAGATTTACATGTAAAAATGGGGCATTTTGTTCTAGAACCGGTGTTGCTCATCTACTCCTCTCCTTAGCCCTTCTGCGCCAATCCAATATGTTGATACTTCAGTAGCCTTCTTTTCCGAAGATGGGTGGTTTTTATCTGCGGTCACTAAAGAATACAAAAAAATCAGGAAACTTTGAAACCCTTTTGAGTAAAATTTGTGAAAAATGATTACTGGAAATGTCAGATGAATGGAGCCTTTACCATTCTTTTGTATAATGCATGGTATAAATTATATACTGCACACCTCTTATATAGTAACATTAATGTATCATGCAGATTCTAATAACAATGAGATTTTTCTATCTAATTGTTCCCGAAACATATTTGAAAGGTTCTTTCATGTGGTCAGGTAGCTACAAGTGAATAATCTAGTGTAGGAATTTTGAATACACAATAGTCGAATTTAAATGAGTAATCAGAGCAGAGCGGTTAAGACCAATCTCTTGCTAAACATAACCGATCGGTTATAATAGCAAGGGATTGGGCTTAACCGTTCTGTTCCAGCTACTCGCTTAAATTCGACAAATTATTTAATGCTTACAAATGACTTTCACTGATATGAATTTACAAAACCACAACACATATTATTTCACTATACAAAGTCAAGATTTTAAACACAAATATAAGTGGTGTAGTTTTTTGCGCTAGGTTGCTAGGTACTTGAATTGTATGTTGAAAAACTCACCCATCAATAGTTCAGCCAGTTTAGTCGAAACCAAACATTTTTTTCTTCTTGGCTCCCAACCAGCTATAATAACTTCTCTAAGAAGTCATATAAGAAACTCCTTCCCATCTTGTAAAATTCCTTAACCTAAAATATTCAGAATTCAGTTTGGCAAATGAGTGACTACATTTTATACTTACAATAGAAAATTTGTTTGTCATTCATTAGTTTTTTGAACTCCTTCATTTGTTAATCAGGAAATTATCAACTAATAGAAAGATTTGATCAATTCCTCATTCGTCCTTATTTGAGACAGGCCTCACATTAATGTCTTTCATTTCCTACAAAACATCGGTGAGTATATTCCACAGAACCATAATCTGAAATAAACAAATATAATAGTGAGCTTCATCAACCCAACTAGCAAAAATAATTTTATAAAGGTTGTAAGAACTGCTATACAGCATATCTTATAGAAACGTGAAAATCTTATAATGTGGATATAAACCACTATACAATATCTTTACAACCAAAAAGTGCCCCACTTTACACAACTGTTCAGTTCTTTTAGGACATCCTTTAGTAATCTACACAAATGTTTTAGGATGACTATATAACTGTCCTATAAGTAGGTATGTCTTCAAGATTACTTATACAATGTATTTGGGAACTGCTATAAAACTATTGTATAGCAGTACTCTTATTCTGCGGTTTAAAAGTATTTAACGGACACATATAGAACTACTAAGAAAGTATTTTATAAGTATTTTATAATGCAGACAGAATAGCCAATACAATAATTTTGTTCTCTACCGTTGAAATTCGGAATAGAATTATCACAAGAATATTTTATTAGGTATGTGTAAACGTTCGCGTTTGACAGAGGAGTAAGATCCAATATCAGGCATTATTATGGCGGTGGGTGATGGAGATGGGACCTGTTAATCATATTGAAAATATTGAAGACCTATATCGCTACTGTGGGGGCCAAATTTATTTGCGCAGCTAACTTTTCTGACAATATATATATATTTTGTTGGTAAAAATTTAAAGCGCCTCAGTTTAGCGTACATTTTATTGGTATTATTGAAAAATGAAAAATAAAAAAGAAAAAAAGCAGTATCATGTTGAATACCTTAATATTATTGATTATTATATAATAATCGATGAAAATACTGAGAGAGACCCAGGAAATTTGACACATTTAGTCTTATATCTCCAGAAATTGAAATCGTATAGAGCCAAAATTTTGCACAATGTTGCAAAATACTACAATTGACGTTAGTACAAGTTTTTGTTGCAATCTGATGAATAGTTCACGAAAAAAAATAGTTGAATAGTTTTTCGAAAAAATTAAAAGAAATATTTTTTTAAAAATTACCAACATTTCGATCATAACAGAATTTTGCCAAAAGTTGCGCGTTTATATCCTCGAACTGACTACCAAGTTTCGATTCAACATCTTCTTTAGTTCCTGAAATATCAGGGAAATAACCTCAAAATTTTAAATGTCTATAACTCCTAAACCGTCCGGCCGATTTTGCCTGTTAACGAACTTAACCGTCGCATTTTGATCAGAAACCTACCCTGAAAGTTTGAAGTCGATAGGACCTTCGGTGCTCCTGTTATCGTGCCTACGGCCGGAAAACCGGCCGGCCTGCCGGCCGGCCGGCCGGACGGCACCCAAAAATCTGACACCAGATTCGTGATCAGGGAGTCCGAATTAGTCTATTAGCCAATTTTCAGCTCGAAATTCGAAAATTACAGACATTTGGACGAAATGATAGGACGATGTTCCCCTAGAACATGCGCCCAAAAAAATGTTTTATTTGTTGAATTTTCAACTTAAAACAAAGCATGTATTGTGGCTGTTGTAAGAGCGGAAAAAATCTCATATTTCTTTAAAAAATCTATTTTTATTTTACCCCTTTTTCGTTTCTATATGATTTTTTCACAATGGCGGCGGTTTCTGAACAGCCGAACGTTTAATAAATATGGCGTATATGGTAGAATACAAATTAGATACCTTATACAATGATTCTGTTTTCTTCTGAGCTGTATACGATATTAAAGTTTCATTATGTTGTTTAATGCAGCGCCATAAAATTGTTTTTAACAGTCTCAGGAATCATGGTGCAGTTTGATTCTTGACCACTTTTAACTGTTGCCAGATTTAATAATACATTCAAAATATTTTCCCACAGCGTTTTGTTTATTACAGAAATAATAGGTAGATATTTATATAAAGGATGAGGATTGGACCACGAGTATAGTGAGTGGTCCAACACATTGTGTGCAAAAAGTACAAGTCACTGTTTTGCATAAAGTGTAGGCTGCACAAGATTTTTTTGTGATAATTATTCAGTTATTATTTTTAAAAAAAGGTGTTTTCTTAGTAAAAATAAAGGGATCTATCGCAATATTGTGTTTGTTTATATGACGAAACTCTCTTTAGCACAAGATTACTGTTAAAAGTTACAATGAACCCTTATGACAATCCGTGTCAAATATATATGACTTTTCATGATTGAATTGCAAAACATACATTGTAGGTGCATTTAGAACATCTTGAACTACAAGAAGTATCATAATAAAATAAAAAGTCTACCTATTTATTGCTACTGATTTTATGTATGTCGGAATAACTACTAAGTACTAACTGCCAAGCTAGCAACACTGTACGTTAGATTTCCGTGTTATCCTTTAGCGCGTTGGCAAACTACATAATAGAACAGAAGTATCGCTTAACATGCGTTCGGTGCGACACTAAACAATTATTTAGTTATATTGTGTTTGGAATAATTTCTTTATACAGATTCTTTCTAAGCGTGAACTAACCTCAAATTATTGGATTTATTTATACCGGTATTCATATATTTGAAAGATGTTCAAGATAGTAGAAACCGAGGAAAATAATAGAAAAGAGTTGACGATTGTTCCCACAAACTGGGAAACGAATCAGACTTTTCCACTCAGATATTGCCGAATTCATTTTGTAACCGAAAACTGCTAGAAAACCCGCTTAAGTTTTCTATTACTATTGGGTTATGTTTATATGTTTGTAGGTAAATGTAGATAATTTTATAACGTAGAACATGAGATAAATTTATTCCTATGCACATTTTTATTCTATAAGGTCTTCATAAGAGAGAATACTGTTTTAGTTATAAGATGATTATAAAATAGTTTTATAGGAATTTTATAGTACGTTATTTATGCAACTGTTATAAAATTTGTCGTATGATATGAGTTGTAAGAACGTCTATACAACAGCATTATAGAAATCCATCTATTTTATGATCAAATTGTCGTATTGAGACGCTTAAAAAAATAATGTTATCCTTTCAAGCGGCGCTATACGATAGTTATGAAACCATTTCGTTCTTTTAGGGGTCTAGTTTGCTAGTTGGGAAGTTGCTATTTATGAAATTTATCTCAACTTTTCAGTACTTACCCAAGAAAAAATTGGTTCAAGCCCTGTGGACAGGAGCTTTCTGGCGCTCTAGTTCAAACAGACAAATTATATCTCCGAAAGTATTGGTTTCTCAGAGTTGAGAATTATATCAATTTATTCTTATGATAGAACTGCATCATAAAGGAAATTCAATTCAAAATAGTTCATTTATCTAGATTAAATGAGCAATCTGAGAATGAGAACTGCACCATGGAAGAAACCAAATTATTAAAATAGCTGAAATGAATTTGACTCTCTCATATAAAACAGGATGAAATGTACGAGTACACATATCATATAATAAAGCTTAGATAGAATAATTATAGCATTCAGTGAAAACATAGAAGTACGATTCATTATTGAAATTTAGAACTTCATCTTAGCAGAAATTGAATTCAAACATCATAGAAGAATTTAAATTCAACAAGAGTGCCACCCAAGTAGCAAAAGTGTTATGAATATCGGTCGTATGGACGTCTATATAACAATCCAAAAAACCGATAGCCTACTTAAATCAGTATCAAATTAGTACATTATAACGTCAGTAGCACGGTTACTACGACAAAAGTGGGAATGATTTCACTACATATACGACTGTTGTAAAGTTGTAATTACAACCTCTTAAGCAACTGATATACATAGATATAAGTTGCGTATTCGGTTGTAATGGTTTATGTAAAACCGATATTATGTGTTGATACAACATAGATAATAACGTTAATACAACTTCGAAAATGATATTGATAAATAGAAATACCTCATTTGAACGTTTCGTGTCTTTTTAAATCCATGGAAGGATGACAACTTCTTTGCATGAGCTATTACACTTAGAAATTTCAATTTTGTACTTACCTAATAATCAGTTCCAACTTATTTTCTGAAATAATTTCCAGGTGGGGACTCGAACCTCTGCCTCTATGGATGCTCTACTAAGAAACCTGTCGCTTTTCCGTCGTCGCTATTGAATAAGATATAATATGTCAGATGAAATTTTTTCAGTTTAAATCATGAGAACATCCTTTCTGGCGCGCTTGATTCTATTATATTCATAAATTCATCAATATAATGTATATGAAAAGAGCTCTATTATATCAGGTGCGAAAGAGAACTCTATTATCTTAGGTGCGATAGATTGATAGAAAACAGAGTTAGGTTATGTATGTGATATTATGTACCTATGCTGTTAATCAAGCCAAGCTACGATCACTGCACTAGATAATTCATATTATTACTAATACTAACTTCTTCAAAACACTGTACAGTGTTTCGAAGAATGTTCAGAATTGTAAAAACGATCGAAGACCATGAAATATTTTTTACGTCAGTTCCAACTTCCTGGATAAAGGGGATGTATTTATATTTTCCATCGGGAGATTGTAAGAAGTTCAGAAAGGAGCATTGTGCACCCATGAAGAGAGATTGGATTAAAATTCTACATGTGAAGTGAGGAAGGAGTCTTATGAAAATTTCATGAACGGGTTTAACCGATTATCAACATTACTTGCTTCAGTCTCAATCACTTATTCCTTAATTATTGCATTTCTTGTACTCAATACGGTTATAAAAAGAAGTTGAATGCTTGTATTGTTTCCTGCTACTATTATTCATTTCATTAAAATCTAATTTTAATTCTATTTCGTTGAAAATCAAAGCAAGATAAACATACATGATATACAGGGTGTAACTAAATAAGTGTAAAATATTTAAGGGGGTGATTCCTCATCGAAAAAAAGATATGATCTTTTATATAAAGAAACTTCATTGGAGCATCCCTTGTTAAGATACAGCCCCTTAAAGGGGGTACAGAAAATTTGATTACTAATTTTTTTCACAAGTACTAAAAAAGTCACAATATTGAAATTAACCTGGATATTTTCTAATACCAAAAAGACACTTAGCCAGTAATTTATTTGGTTTATCCCATGGTTGTAATGGGTGGAAAACGCAACCCCTAAAATTTATTTCCAATGTAACTTTTTGTCTTATTATTTGTTTACCATTTTAAAATTTATTTCCGATAACCCGTTTCATTCTAAACTAAAAATTTTTCTTGAATTTTATGCCCAAAATAGACCAGATCGCAGCAAAACATTATTTTACGAACAAGATACATATCGTCCTAAAACGAAACTAATTTATCTAGGTAGGCGGCTATTAGCGACAGTGACAATTAAATTGGTATAACACTGTCAGTTTGTATATTTTTGAAATTGAAATAATACTAATTGTGTGTCGTTGTTCTGTTCTTAATTTGTTAATTTAATTCACTTGTTATTAAAATGGCATACACAAATGAGGAAATGGCTGATATGGATTACGTTTACGGTCTGTCGCAGGGGAATGGGTTAGAAGCTTCTAGAAGATATGCTGAAATGTATCCTCAACGGCAGCATCCTTCACATAGAATATTTGCCCGACTTCATCAACGATTAAAAGAATATGGTTCATTCGACAAAAGAACGCAGGATTGTGGTCGCCATCGAGAAGTTAGAATACCACAGCTTGAGGAGGCAGTACTTAATTTGATTGAAGAACAACCTACTACCAGTACTAGAAAGATTGCTTTCCAGCTAAATGTTGATCATTTGACGGTATTTCGAATTTTAAAGGAACAACTCTTATACCCGTACCATCTGCAACGAGTACAGGCATTGTTACCGCGAGACTTTCCGAAACGTCTTTAATTTTGCAATTGGGTGCTGGAAATAATTAGAAGAAATCGTGACTTTCTGAAGACGATCGAATTCACAGACGAATGTAGTTTTTCTCGGGACAAGATTATTAATTTTCATAATTATCACATATGGCTGATGGAAACCCCTCACGCTATTGTCGAAACTAACCATCAAGAACAGTTTTCTCTTAACGTGTGGCTCGGAGTTATTGGGGATTATTTAATTGGTCCTCATTTTCTACCTCCTCGATTGAATGGTGAGGCATACGTTCAATTTTTAAGAGAAGAGCATCCAGTACTGGTGGAGGAAGTTCCTTTGGGCGTCAGAATGGATATGTTTTTCATGCATGATGGGGCTCCCGCCCATTTTAGTGCAGCAGCAGGTCAGCATTCAGCTGAAAAATATGCAAATCAGTGGATAGATCGAGGAGGACCAGAGAATTGGCCCACTCGATCCCCGGATCTCAATCCTCTCGATTTCTCTATTTGGGGCCATTTAGAGCATTTGGTTTATCCTACTCCTGTTCGGGATGTAGAGGACTTAAGAAACCGCATCATCGATGCGTGCAGGGTAATTAGAGAGACTCCAGGAATATTTGAGCGAATACGTGGCTCAATGCGCCGACGTCTAGACGCATGCGTAATGTCTGAACGTAGAGATATTGAACATTTAATATGATTATTATTAATTACTGTGAGTAATTACTATGAGTGTTATTAATAAATTAGTTCTGTTAATTCCCCTTCAATCATGCAGGTAGTAACTACAAAATAACAATAAATCCAGATCGCATTTATGACGATGTATCTCTGTAGTTGTTCGTAAAATAATGTTTTGCTGCGATCTGGTTTATTTTGGGCAAAAAATTCGAAACATATTTGTTTAGAATGAAACAGGTTATCGGAAATAAATTTCAAAATGGTAAACAAAAAGTTACATTGAAAATAAATTTTAGGGGTTGCGTTTTCCACCCCTTACAACCATGGGATAAACCAAATAAGTTACTGGCTAAGTGTCTTTTTGGTATTAGAAAATATTAGGTTGATTTCAGTTTTGTGACTTTTTTAGTGCTCTTGAAAAAAATTATTAAACAAATTTTCTGTACCCTCTTTAAGGGGCTGTATCTTAACAAGGGATGCTCCAATGAAGTGTCTTTATATGAAAGATCCTATTTTTATTTCGATGAGGAATCACCCCCTTAAATATTTTACACTTATTTAGTTACACCCTGTATATAAAACAACAGGATATATAATCTGCACAATATTTGATGTAATAACGGTGTAATTACATTTAAATAACCGGTATATTATATATTCTGTAATGGAAGTTGTATAAACGTCGTAATGATGTTAATATTTTGACATAATATATAGATTGTATTTTACTACAACCACATAACAACATTTCAGTGTAAGTTGTATATCGTTATAAAATAATGTAGTTATTATCAACGCATCAAAGTTGTATAGCAGATACTGAGTATTTATGTGAAAAGTAACTGATTTACATCGTCTATACGACTACGTTAGGAGTTGTTACAGCTCGCTTATAACATTGTGCTACTTGGGCAAAAATTATCAATCCAAAACCAATAGACGAATTCTACCCAACAACGAACTCATCCGAGATATTCATTCCTCAATTATATGTTGAACGATAATATATATCTTTCCTCAAATCTACAATATTCCAGTTTTGTTTTTGGCGCTCTAGTTCCTCGGAACTGAGTGCTTATCAATTTGCCCAAATGTCTGTAATTTTCGAATATTTCGATGATATATATGATATATATTCCGATTTGGTTCGACTCACTGATCAAGAATCCGTGGTCGAAATTCATTCTGTCCGGCCGGTCCGGCCGGACATTATAAATTTCGACCACGGATTCTTGATCAGTGAGTCGAACCAAATCGTTTAAGACCATTTTCATCGAAATATTCGAAAATTACAGACATTTGGGCAAATTGATAAGCACTAGTTCCGAGGAACTAGAGCGCCAAAAACACTGAATAGCGCCGATTGTCGAATATCGGAGGCGTACGGTGAACGTTTCATGTCGAACATAACCCTAATAATGATATGATATATCATATATTTGATTCCGATTTCCGAATCCACAACAGGAACGTAAAAAATCAATTAATTTTAACTACTGAAATATCTATTGGGCACATTGTTCATTTTGTATTGATTTTCAACCTTATTTGAGAGATCTAATATGGATCTACCTTTAACGGATAAATTGACAATGACAACTGACAACCAATTATCTTATGGACCTCCATAGGAGATCCGTCATTGTGAGAATAGGATATCCATTTACTGTCGCCAATGGATATTCTATGGACATCCATAGGATATTCAGTGTTGAATATCCATTCAATATCTGCTGAAGGGTATCTTATGAATATCCATTCTATGTACGAAGATATCCCGACCTGAAATGGACTTGAAACGGATATCCATAGGATATCGTGTGCTATCTGGGATGGTTGCATGTGAAAGTAAAAATCACACCCAATCGTCGTGACTAGCAGAGGGGTATTGTAGGGAACTACATTCTTCTCTCCGATCCTTCTTCCTCTTCGCCGTTTACGCCAGTAGATATCGCCTCGTCTTGACGAACTCCTGTTACCACAGTGCGTGACGATTTAAAGCCGAAGCGCCGCACTGGAGACATAACTACGGCACTTTCGTGCAAAGGTCAAAAGCGCCTACGGCAGGCTCTCACTGAACAAGCCGAATCGTTAAGTTCATCAGTGTGATCTGGAATGAAACGCTGGACAGCCAGGAGGTTGTGCGTCCTCACCACGCATCAGGCCACGAAACCCTCAGTTTTTTGGGACATCAAATTGAGAAAATGGTTAAAAATGAGAAAAAACCAACAAAAGATTACTGAAAAGAATTTAATATTCAAGCATCAATTCTGTGAATAGAATAAATCATAACAATTCTTCAGACATTAACTAAAATTTCGGGACATCACGATAGCGACATATTCGAAGCTGAGTTGTTCAAGTCTTCGTTCTTCTTGGAGAAAATATATCATATTTTCAGGCATCTCCTGAAAATTCAGAAGCTCCTGATGGACCTATTTTCAAAGTTGAGTTGTCCAAGTCTTCATTCCTTTCAGATAATGCATTATACAGATCGTCATCGTCATCCAACAATTCCATCATCCTCTTCTTATAGCTGGAAAACTATTATCATGTAGAAATAATATAGGCGATTGTTTGAAATGTCAATGATTTAGACTGACTGAATATACCAATAGTAAGAGAGGTGGTAGACACTTTTGGGTAGGTATTTAAGGGGTAGCGGGGCTTAATCAACCCTTATTATGTTAAAGACGCGAATTTTTTTTTTGCAAAAAATATCCTTGACGCGTTTTGGAATTTTTATAGCTTTATATTTAATATTTAAAGTCTTAACTTTGTCTTAAACTTGCAATGTTATTTTGCAAGAATAATGATGATTAGTCCTATTCTGTAACTTAAAATCGAATAGAGATGGTAGGATCGAATAAAAATTGGTTCAAGCACTGACGTGAAGTCAGGAGCTTTTGCGCGTATTGTCTATTATTCATTCTCCTGTATTGGACACTCTTAATCGAATTTACCATGGTAAATGGTAAAATTCGACTAAGAGTGTCCAATACAGGAACATACGCTCAAAAGCTCCTGCCTTCACGTCAGTGCTTGAACCAATTTTTTTTTCGTAATCTTTATGAGATACTCTAGGGGTACGATTCTTATAAAATTTTAAACACGTCTTTATGTCGATATTCTACAACTAGTTACCAAGCTTCAATTCGATCGAGTTATCCAGGAAATAATAGGTGGGTATAACTCTGAAACCGCTGGACCGATTATGCCCGTAAACGAACTTAACTCTCCCACTCGGATACGCAACATACCCTGAAAATTCCCTATCTCCTTCCGTTCGAAGGTAATCGAGGCAACGGTCATCCATCCATCTACTGAACTCACACAAGGCTGCTCGAATCTCCAACAATATATATCCGATCGTGTTCAAACTTATTGTAACTTGGTAGTAGAGTTAGGTTCTGAAGGCTCTCACAAAATTTCAGCGATGTCGGACGAATAGTTACTGATATATAGAATTTTTTTTCAATCATTTTCTGTTTTTTTTTTAATTTTCTAGTAATACAATCCTCACGAAAATTTGCAAGAATATGCGCGTTGGCATTATACAACTAATATCCATGTTTGAATTTAGTCAGATTTGCATTTTTCGAGTTATTGAGGAAATAACAACCAAATTTCAGCTGGGTACAACTCCAAAACCGTTTGGCCGATTATGCCTGTAAAGAAACTCAAATGTCGCATTCAGATGCACAATCTAACCTGAAAATGTCATGTCGCTATCTTTTTCCTTTCTCAGGTTTCGTGACACAACAAATATTTTTAATAATTGGCGCTCTAGTTCCTCGGAACTGAGTGCTTATCAATTTGCCCAAATGTCTGTAATTTTCGAATATTTCGATGAAAATGGTCTTAAACGATTTGGTTCGACTCACTGATCAAGAATCCGTGGTCGAAATTCATTCTGACCGGCCGTCCGGTCCGTCCGGCCGGCCGTAGGCACGATAACTCTCGAACGGAATGAGCTAGAGAGTTGAAACTTTCAGAGTGGGTTTGGGGGATAAATATCTCGGCTAAGTTCGTTATTGGGCAAAATCGAACAGATGGTTTCGGAGTAACAAAAAAAATTATTTTTTTTTACAAAACAAATTCCAAATTAAATTTTTTTTAATAAGCAGTTTTATCATAAGAATCCATTCATATCATTTTTAACTCTAACAAGCTAATACTTTCGGAGATATGTTTTTTCAAAATTTCAATGTAAATCGTATTTCTACGTTTTCACAGAATGATAGAATTATTATGTGGGTATTCTATGAATTGTTATAATGTCAACTTATTCTCTTGAGACATGACGTTGTTTCATTCAAGCAATCGTATAAATATGAGAATGATAATATAATATCATACTTTTTGTTGGTTGATATTTTCATGCCGATGGTCAATCCATATGATGATGGGAATGGAAATGGTAAGTTAATAATATTGAGTTCAGAATATCTCCACTAAAAACAAAACTGGAATATTGTAGATTTAGGAAAGATATATATTATCGTTCATCATATAACTGAGGAATGAATATCTCGGATGAGTTCGTTGTTGGGTAGAATTCAACTATTGGTTTTGGATTGATAATTTTTGGCACTCTTGTTGAATTTAAATTCTTCTATGATGTTTGAATTTAATTTCTGCTAAGATGAAGTTCTAAATTTCAATAATGAATCGTACTTCTATGTTTTCACTGAATGCTATAATTATTCTATCTAAGCTTTATTATATGATCTGTGTACTCGTACATTTCATCCTGTTTTATATGAGAGAGTCAAATTCATTTCAGCTATTTTAATTTGGTTTCTTCCATGGTGCAGTTCTCATTCTCAGATTGCTCATTTAATCTAGATAAATGAACTATTATTTGAATTGAATTTCCTTTATGATGCAGTTCTATCATAAGAATAAATTGATATAATTCTCAACTCTGAGAAACCAATACTTTCGGAGATATAATTTGTCTGTTTGAACTAGAGCGCCAGAAAGCTCCTGTCCACAGGGCTTGAACCAATTTTTTTTTTAGAATTTTCTAGTGATAAGATTCCCACAAACTTTCACAAACGTGCATAGGTTTATATTCAACAACTATTAACCTACCCTGAAAATTTCAGGTCAGTATCTCATTCCATTCTCAAGTTATCGTGGCAACGAACGGCCGGCCGGACAGAATCAAATTTGTCCTCGAATTCTTCATCAGGTAGTCGAACTCAACCGTTTGAGACCATTTTCGGCAAAACATTCGAAAATTACAGACATTTGCGCAAAATGACAATGCGATGTTCCCCAGAGCATACGCGCAAAAATGCACAGGTCAAATCGAAATTGCTTATCTCCTAAATAAACCATATCAATGGCTTAGAGTGCATACCGGCTAACTCCATTTTATGAAAATTTCTAAGTTATTGTTGGCTATAAATCCATAATTAGGTGTTGAATGAAGTATTTTTCTTGATGATACAGTACTATATTTCCACTTATGTAGGGCAAGTACCAACACAATTCTGAAATACAAATATAAATCAAATCAAAATAGTTATTTCGATTTCCTGAAAAGTTTTTTCATTTTTGGAATTAGCAAGTTTACAAATTAAGCCATCGATATCGGAATCGCTTTACGAGATCGGAACCATGAGCTAGAGCATACGCCGAGATCGTATGTTGACATATGAAATCGACGAATTCAATTTAGCGTTTGTAATAACGGAAAAGAATAACAGGTTTCTCGTCAGAAGAACTATTATAAAACAAGTGTCAGTTAATCAGAGTGAAAAGTATGGATATCATATAAGAAATACGTTCGGCGATAGAAGAAATCGAACAGCAGCTATTCAGAATGGAACGCCCTGAACTTACCAGCAGTGTTGTCAGATTAAAATAAGGAGAATACCGTAAATACCGTACATTTGATATTTGTCTAATTTTAACCATAAAATAAATACCTGCAAACGATAAATTGCATGGAGGTTTATTTTTTGGGATTGCAATGTCGCTATTGTCATTTTTGCTATAAGAACTAGACATGTTTTACCATAACTTCAAAGTTTAAACTTTAATACAAGCAGTTACTGTAACAAGAACGAAAACTGAAGTACTGATTAATCTTGACGAAATTTAGTTAAGGGATTCACATCATATGTGATTTTTACTTTCTATCGACAAATGTTCAAGCGACATAATCTAAGTATAATTATAAAACTTTCTTGTTTTAAATGGTCAGTTATTCTCAATATAAATCAAAGGAATTATACATTTTTGCAAAAATATTGGACCGTAGATCGTACATTTGTTAGAAATAGCGTCAATATACGGTTATTACCGTAAGTATGGCGTTGGATGACACTGAATACCAGTAATCTTTTTGAAGTCCCAGAACCACGGGCGTAGCCAGGGGGGAGGGGTTTTGGGGTTAACCCTCCCGAAATGTCCAAAATATTATTAATATTGTATTGAAATAACGACAGGCGGAATTTTTTAACATGAATATAAGTCATATTTTTGTTTAATTTTCTTGAACACACCTAAATCTATACTTGTAGCACACCTTAATCTATACTTCACCCTCAAGTTAAAGCCTTTTGATAAGGAAGATGAGTCTGGTGGGTGAGAACTTGCCCAGTTCCCTCAGTCTCAGTTTGTGGACTCCCAGTTCCTCAAATCTAATCCTGTCCCCAGCGGGGCAGACAAACATGATGTGCTTGATAGACTTGTCGTCCTCCAGGCATAGTGTCAACTGACCCCAACTTACTGAGGTGTTTCCTGAGGCCACAGTGATCCGTGGACACAGCTGCTAAAACTCTCAGGTCTACCCTGGTGTATTTAAGACACTGTCTGGCTCTTTCAGCTGAGGGGCCCATAATTGTTGAGCGAGCATATCTGAGACCACGTATGCTGCTCCAGAGTGAGATGCCACAGGCTGGTTCAGGTCCAATGAGCCCCGTGGAAGCTCTCGCGCCGCCATTGAGTCTGCCACCATATTACCTTCTATGCCCGAGTGGCCCGGAACCCAGATGAGCTGTAGCCTGAAGCACTCTCCCAGTTCAGCAAGTGTGGTTAACAGTCCTGCACAAACAAGGACTTGCAGTTATATGAAGCCAAGGCCTTCAGGCAGCTTTGGTTTTCCTCCTCCTCTTGTCCTTTAATTTTTCAGGTTGAGTTTCGGGTACCTTGGAGGAACGTCTCCGATTTTTGACAAAGGAATCCATATTGAAGAAAAAAATATCCATCAATATTATTTCAGCTAATTTAGTAAAAAATTTCTAATTTTATAAACCACTCACAGGAAGCTTTTGCTTTTGTATCATTCGTCCAATTGTATGGTACCCCGTTCCACTCTGCTAATACTATTAAAGCTCTCAATTCAAAAGAATATTAATATATAGGAGAAGTATAGGACAAGTTTTCAGCGTTCACAAAATGATGAAGAAATACCGAATATTCAGTTTTGCATATGCAAGATGCCTGTTTAACGTTCCGAACAAACAACTTCATAACATTCAAATATGTTCAAAATTATGGTATTCAATAAATAATTGAAAGGAAACACTGAGGTTTTGTTGAATTTTCAGTTCAGATACAAAACTTACACTTCAGAATCAGGATTGTTTTCAGAATTTCTACATCTATCTAATTTTTTTTCTAAAGATTGGTAGATAGATTTATCTGGACCATTCTCTAACATTTTGACCATGGAACGAATACCTGCAAAAAAAATTTGTTCTGCATTCATATATGTATAACCTGCAATATTCATAACAAGAAAACAGTAAATTATGGTTATCTATGAGTTGTTCCAACAAGAAGGGAAATTTAATTTCGGCACCATATTATGGTCTAACCATCATTAAAGGCGTATTCCTAAATTTTATAGAAATCTAATAAGTTATAGAAAGTATAGAACTCCGTTCTATATCTTTTAAGCAAGATCGAAGTTTGAAAAATTACATCAAATTGATAGGGGGAATCCTTGCCTTGCATTACGAATACTTACTTCTAACAGCTTCAATTAAGTCATGCAATCGACTAGACCCTTCCTCTCCAAGCAAAGTCTCAGTGACATAGGAATCCAAATTTTCATGTAGTTTCGAAGCTGCATGTAAAATCCCAGCTAACGCTATTTGACTGGGGGCATAAAGAAGAATAGTATCTGTTAGAAAGGCTTTCTCAAGGAACTCTTCAGTGCCCTGTCGAAGTCTTTCTGGATCGTTCAAATTGGATCTTGTCTGAGAAGAATATTTTTATTTCATAAAATATGTAAGGTTCTAAATAAACATTCGAAAAATTATTGGTTCTTCATACATAAAAATCCATCACAAATTATTCAATTCTAGTTTTCAACCTATTATTAATAAAACTTTTATGCATGCTTTAGAAGAAACTAATTTCTCTCAAAATGTTTGTCAAAAACTATTTGGATTTTTTAGAATTAAACTTACCTTTATATCGATGAGTAAGCCTTCTACAGGTCTGAATGGATTGTGAATTGCCAGATGAAATTTGATTTGTTCCATCAACAATAATTCATTGTTCAAAATAATATCACTAGCCTTTTCTCGATCCCCCTTTATATTTGTTACAAATTGGGTAATGGAAACATTAAATTCTTCTACTTTACAAGCTAAATATATACAAGTGACCCTGCAAAAAATTATATATAATGGATTGAATTCTAATCGGAAATAATATTTACATAATTTCTTTTGGGTGATAATTCATAACTGAATTGTTGATATAAAATCTCTTGAAATAATGGAACGAGGTACCTATAACACATTTTGGCATCTGTGGTTGAAATCTTTTACAGAAGTCTCTAAGATGCAATTCATATTTTCTAAGCATAATTTTTTCTTCATCAGGTGTAAGAAAATAGCTGTATATTTCAGTTTCCTAAAAGTAAAACAATCATCAATAACAGATGAATTACATACAGAATAGAAGTCACATTGAAATTATCATGAATTTTAAAGATTTACCACTTCATTCTTACTGCTGTACTTTGTACATAAAACATAAATTTCATTTGATATTTTCATTGTAACATGCATTTATGGATTAGCAGTATATTTTTTTATTGGTATACCGGAACTTGTTTCCCATAATCTTCTATATGTCTTAGATTAGCCTTTTTCCTGAGATTATTTAATTCCTCTTCATCATTAAACATCCAATGTTGCATCTGCGTTGAAGTGGAAAACATTTTCAGCTCTTTTAATGTGCAATAGAAACACTGTGAATGGGATATTAAAAGTTAAAAAGTTAAAGCATAACAACACAATCACATATTACAATTCACAAGTATCGTTTACATTTATAAATTTTTGGTTAGTAAAACAGAAAAGTCATAACAAAGCAGCTCTACTTGTCTACTTTTATGATTACTTGACAGTTGTATACTTTTCTGTGCACATTCATTATGAATATCTAATGCAGCCCACACACCCTCAATATTATTGTGCAATAATTGTGTTATAAATGATCGTTCGTGGGCGATATTGAAACTTGAAAGGTTGCACAACCATCAATACCGCCTCTATACGATACAATCTTTTGCAACCAACAAACATATTATACAATAATATTGACCGTCTAGGGGCCACCGTCAATATATTGTGCAACCCACATTGTACTATAATATCGTGTATGAGCCGCTTAAGACACTCTATAAATATATGTAAAGCAGAGAAATAGAGGGATTTCCCTCTATTTCTCTGATGTAAAGGCATAGGTAAATATTAGGTTTGTTCCTACAGCGGCCGAAACCGTACAGTGAACGGTCCACCATAGACAAGATATATGATATGACGGTCCACGGACTGAGTGGTCGGCGGTAATGTAAAAGCCTCCATTTGTAATCATTTCACACCACCGCGCAGTCCATGGACTGAAAATTACAGAAATTTGGGCAAATTGATAAGCACTATGTTCCGAGGAACAAGAGCGCCAAAAACAACGTTTTGAGAAAGCCCTTCAAGCCCTGTGGACAGGAGCTTTGGCGCTCTTGTTCAAACTTTGACAAATCATATCTCCGAAATTATTGTTCTCTGGGAATTATATAAATGGATTCTCACGATAGAACTACATCAAAGAAATTAAATTCAAACAGACCGATTCTCCCCAATAACCATAGACATAGAATAACATGGACTGGCCCTCACGTAACTTTATCACACAGTTCGTTGCGGAATACATTAGAGAGAGAGATGTTATGAAGGATAGAATACTTAAAGGCAAATAATGGTATAAAAATAATGATGTTTTTTTATAAGTATCAGAATATTCAGAAACGAGTGTCGGATTTAAATGAAAATGTTTTGCCTTTAAATATTCTGTCTACAAATCACCAAAACACATACACAATACACGAAACCAAACAATACAGTAACAAGAAAGGTCAGAGAATAAAGAAACCAATGTTTTGTATTCTGTGGTTTTGCCAAACGCCAAATCATAAGAAAATATTCATATACCGTTGTTTGCCTTTAACTATTCTGTCTTTTTTCAATGCTGATTTCAATGGTCTCTTTCTCACAACCAGTCCATGTTATTTTATGTCTATGCCAATAACGAACTTATCCGAAATATTCATTCCTCAAATCTACTCTGAAAATTATATTATATCAATTAAAACTTAGACAATATTGCAGTATTGTTTTTAATGGAGATATTCTGAACCCAATTTGATTATCTATCTTACCAAAGAATATATTTCCATCATCATATGGATTATCCACGGGCATTATATATTATCACCTTAAAAGTATAATATCATATCACCCTCATAATTCTACGATAGCTGAGGTTATTTCATTTGTCATTTTGCATTAAATCATACTTTGTTTTCTAGAACACGAGGTGTATTTTATATCAAGAATAACGAACCAGAAATAATTTTGACATTATCGACTCTCATAGGAAAATAAGATGACATGTGAGAACACAGATCATAATATAATAATTCATAGATAGAATAATCAAGTAGGTGCAGCTTGCTGTGAAAACGATTCATTATTGAAATTTCGAAAAATCACATCTCCGAAAGTTTTAGCTTGTTATAGTTGAAAATGATATCAATAGGTTTTTATGGTAAAACTGCATCTTAAAAAGAATTGTATTTTAAATTTGTAATGTAAAAAAAATTTTTTTTCGTTATTCCGAAATCATCAAGCTGATTTTTCCCAATAACGAAATTCACCGAGATATTTATCTCCCAAACCTACTCTGAAAATTGCAACTGCCTAGCTCATTCTGTTCGAGAGTTATTGTAGAAACAAAATTTAAAAAATTTTTAAATTTTTTTGATACTTTACGACAACCCGATCAACACGAAACTTCGTATGCATATAAAGGTCACTATTCTACAATTTCATGCCAAATTTCAGACAGATCGAGTGATCGGTTTCGGAAATATTCATAAAAAATGTTTTTACTTAAAACGGCCATAACTCCGAAACCGCTCGGTGGATTTTGCCCGTTAACGAACTCATCCGAGATATTTACGCTCCAAACCTACCTTGTGAATTTCAATCCCCTAACTCTTTTTGTTCGAGAGTTATCGTGTTAATGGCCGGCCGGACATAATCGATTTCGACCACGGATTCCTCGGAACAGAATGCCTATCTATTTGCCCAAATGTCTCTAATTTTCGGTCCAAATTTTTGGTTGAAAATGTTCTTAAACGATTAGGTTCGACTCACTGATCAAGATCGATTTTGTCCGTCCGGTCCAGCCGTTAATACGATATCTCAGGAACGGAATGAGCTGGGCTGTTGAAATTTTCAGAATATGTATGGGAGATAATTATCTCGGTTAAGTTCTTTATAGGCCTGATGGCTTCGGGGTAACGAAAAAAATAATATTTTTTTTACATTACCAATTTCGAATTCAATATTTTTTAAGATGCAGTTTCATCATAAGAAACCATTGATATAATTTTCAACTCTAACAAGCTAATATTTTCGGAGATTTGCATTTTCAAAATTTCAATAATACATCATAATTCTATTTTTTCACGGATTTCACGGAATGCTGTTAATGCACTTAATTCGAATTTACTATGGTAAATTCGAATTAAGAGTGTCCAATACAGGAGAATGGACAACACAATTTACCATGGTAAATTCGATTAAGGGTGTCCAATACAGAAGAATGGACAATACAAACATACGTGCAAAAGCTTCTGACTTCACGTCAGTGCTTGAACCAATTTTTTTTTCGTGATTTTTTTAAAATTTTCTAGGGCTACGGTTCTTAAAATTTTTTTTTTCGTCATTTTTTTCAAATTTTCTAGGGGTGCGGTTCTTAAAAAATTTTAAACACGTCTTTATGTTGATTTTCTACTACTAGTTACCAAGCTTCAATTCGATCGAATATTTATTTTTTGAGTTATCAAGGAAATAATATTCCAGGTGGGTATAACTCGGAAACCGTTAGACCGATTATGCCCAAAAACGAACTCAACTCTTCCTTTCGGATACGCAACCTACCCTGAAAATTCCAAGTCCCTACCTCCTTTCGTTCGAAAGTTATCGAGGCAACGGTCACCCATCTACTGAACTCACACAAGAATGCTCGAATCTCCAACAATATTTAACCCGAACCGATCGTATTAAAACTTGAAACTTGGCAGTAGAGTTAGGTTATGAAGGCTCTTGCAAAATTTCAGCAATTTCAAACGAACAGTTACTGATATATAGAATTTTTTTTTTATTTTCAATGATTTATTAAAAATTCTCTACAAATGCTATCCTCACCAAATTTTGCGAACATGTTCGAGTTGGCATTCTACAACTAATAACCATGTTTGAATTAAATCGGTTCAGTATTTTTCGAGTTAATGAGGAACAAAAAACCACCAAATTTCAGAAAATTTCAGATGGCTATAACTCTAAAACCGTTTGGCCGATTATGCTCATAAACAAACTGAAATGTCGCGTTCTGGTGCGCACCCTCTCCTGAAAATTTGAAGCCGCTATCTCATTCCGTTCTCAAGTTATCGTGACAACAAAAATATTTTTTAATAATTTTTTTAATATTTTCTAGCCATACGATTCACACAAAATTTTACGAACGTGCTTAGGTTCGTATTCTACAACTGACCACCAAGTTTCAATTCGATCAGATTTATATTGGTTGAAAACAAAATTATTACTCGGAAACCACTGGGCCGATTATGCCCATTAACGAACTTGTCCGACGTATTGGGATGCGCCACCTACCCTGAAAATTTCAAGTCGCTAGCTCTTTTCGTTCTTAAGTTATCGTGGCAAAGGCCGGACGTACGGCCGGACGGCCGGACGGACAGAATCAAATTTGACCTCGAATTCTTCATTGGGGAGTCGAACTTAATCGTTTGAGACCATTTTCGTCAAAAAATTCGAAAGTTACAGACATTTGGGCAAAACTATAACGCGATGTTCCCCAGAACATACACGCAAAAAACAAGAATATTGCCTGTTTTATCCATTTTAAATAAAAATTACACTTTTAAGTTAAGAAGGTGGAGTGGTGTAACTAGAAAAAATTGGTTCAAGCACTGACGTGAAGTCAGAAGCTTTTGCGCGTATGTTCTATTGTCCATTCTTCTGTATTGGACACCCTTAATCGAATTTACCATGGTAAATTATGTTGTCCATTCTCCTGTATTGGACACTCTTAATTCGAATTTACCATGGTAAATTCGAATTAAGTGGCCAATACAAGAGAATGGACAACATAATTTACCATGGTAAATTCGATTAAGGGTGTCCAATACAGAAGAATGGACAATAGAACATACGCGCAAAAGCTTCTGACTTCACGTCAGTGCTTGAACCAATTTTTTTTTTCGTGATTTGTTTTAAATTTTCTAGGGGTACGGTTCTTTCAAAATTTTAAACACGTCTTTATGTTGATTTTCTACTACTAGTTACCAAGCACCAATGCGATCGAATATTTATTTTTTGAGTTATTAAGGAAACAATATTCCAGGTGGGTATAACTCGGAAACCGTTAGACCGATTATGCCCAAAAACAACAAAAATATTTTTTAATAATTTTTTTAAAATTTTCTAGCCATACGATTCGCACAAAATTTTACGAACGTGCTTAGGTTCGTATTCTACAACTGACCACCAAGTTTCAATTCGATCGGATTTATATTGGTTGAAAACAAAATTATTACTCGGAAACCACTGGGCCGATTATGCCCATTAACGAACTTGTCCGACGTATTGGGATGCGCCACCTACCCTGAAAATTTCAAGTCGCTAGCTCTTTTCGTTCTTAAGTTATCGTGGCAACGGCCGGACGTACGGCCGGACGGCCGGACGGACAGAATCAAATTTGACCTCGAATTCTTCATTGGGGAGTCGAACTTAATCGTTTGAGACCATTTTCGTCAAAAAATTCGAAAGTTACAGACATTTGGGCAAAACTATAACGCGATGTTCCCCAGAACATACGCGCAAAAAGTAGGATTGAATGCAAAATGAACAATGAAATAACCTCAGCTATGGTTGAATTATGAGGATTATGGGATATTATAATTTTTTTACTTTGGTAAGTTAATCAAATTGGGTTCAGAATATCACCAGTTAAAACAAACTGGAAAATTGGCTGAATTTCAAATGATATAATATAATTTTCAGAGTAGATTTGAGGAATGAATATTTCGCATAAGTTCGTTATTGGGTAGAATCGGTCTGGTGGTTTCGGATTAATAATGTTTGGCACTCTCGATGAATTTTTCTTTTATGATGCAGTTCTATCTTAAGAATCCATTGAACTCATTCCCAACTCTGAGAAACCAATACTATCGGAGATATGATTTGTCAAAGTTTGAACAAGAGCGCCACAGCTCCTGTCCACAGTCCTTTCCCACATTTGTTGATGTAGAAGATGTTATAATGTTTCAAAGTGGCGTCTGTGAGGGATGTGCACTAGATATTTTTATGAAAATATTATGTAGGTACGACTCTGCGTTTTCTTGAAATGAAAGTTATTTTTCAATTTTTCAATATATTTCAATAAATATACATTTTAGTATAAATTTACAAGTTACGAGTTGTAACGAATATTAGATTTCTCTTCACGTACAAGTAAATAAATTAAATTAAATTTTGAACTGTGATCAGTGGTCAAACAGTCGCACATAAATCTGTCGACAACTTATTATTCGCCATGGCTGTATAATGTGTTGCCTCAATGTAACTATGTTTGGCCATCTATTTGATGATTCCTGCAAGTAATAACTAAATATTACAGCTACCTGTAGGTACATTTATTTCTGGTAACGACAGAATGAAAACCTTCCATGTAGTTTCCTATACTTAGTTAAGTGCAATCTTGAAGCCTAGATTTTAGTTCAGGCTAACTCTACTAGATGTCACTAGTGTATTCAGACATACAGTGACTATATTCCCATATATATGGGAATATAGACACTGTATTCAGACAATGTCCAAATGGTCAGAGGGTTAGAGTCTACAATCATAAGGAAAAAAATGGGAAAGCACTGAGGTCAGTTTACTTTGGCAAGCTTGTTCAAATTCATAGCTAGAGCGGAAGACCCATCCATGAAATGAACTGGTTCAAGGCTTAAAGGCCTCCAGGAAAAGAAAATATTTTGCCGCTGTTCCTAACGATATAGATCCGAATGAGTTTAAATCAAGAACTTGAATGCAGAGTTTGAAGGTTCTTGGAACATTTCAGCGATATCTGACGGAAAGTTTCTGAGATACTTACAGAATCTTTTTTTAATTTTGTTGAAATTTTATAGCCATACGATCTTCACACAATTTTGCATGAGTTTTGTGTTGGTATTATTCAACTAACTACCGAGTCTCAATAAGATTAGATCAAAATTTTTCCAGTCATGGTAAAACAAATTTTCAGTGGCTGTAAGTTCGAAACCACTCGGCAGATTTTACCCATTAATGAACTTAGCCGATATGTATATGCCTCAAACTTACCCTGCAAATGTCAACTCTCTTTCTCGTTTCGCTGGAGAGTTATCGTGCTCACGGACGGACATAATTAATTTTGACCTCGGATTCTTCATCTGTGAGTCGAAACTGAAAGTTTAAGAACATTTTCGACCAAAAATATCGATAATTACAGACACTTGTGCAAAATGATTGGCAGTTAGGAGAACAAGCGCGCCAAAAATGACTTCACCTTGTTCCCACTTCGAACAGTTGAACAGCAAGCAAATAATTCTGTGGAATTTTCGATGATAATTAACTGAATATTTTGATCCAAATGTGGTTTTCAAAAAATTTGATACATCAAACGTATGCCTCATACTACTGCAAAATACATTTTTTAAATAAATGTACTTGATTTAGTTATGCAAAGTCAGATTATATCTACGAAATAAATCCAATAATGCATCTCTGAAATAATAACTTCTTTTAACTAATTTTTGGCGTTCTTGTTCCTCGTTTGAATATGATCTATTCAAATTTCCAATCAAGTATATAGAATATAGATGTAAAATATCGATTTAAATGTTTCTGAAGAATTTCGATAGAACCATACGGCTTGATGCACAAAAAAACTAATTTCAGCTTTTAAGAAGATTTCCTGGAAACAGCATGACTCTATGGTGGGCAAGGCCGTCTTTAACTATGCTGGGGCCCTTGGGCACTCAATAATTTGGGGCCCTTTTGAAAATTAAAGAAAGTGAATTATTCATTTTCCTACCTTGATAACTCTTGAACGGAATGAGCTAGACAATTTTCAGAGTGGTTTTGGGATATAAATATCTCAAGTTTGTTATTGGGCAAAATGGTGGTTTCGGAGTAACGAAACAAATTTTTTTACATTACAAATTTCAAGATGCAGATTTATCATAAGAATCCACTGATATCATTCTCAACTCTAACAAACTAATACTTTCGGAGATAAGATTTTTCAATATTTATGATGCAGTCAAAGTTTGAATAATTACTCGCTAGTACTTTGACAAGAGCGCCAAAGCCCTTGCCCAAAGCCCCCCTCGAGCTTTCCCCCTTTTTGCGCGTATGTTTCATTTTATCCAAATGTCTGTAATTTTCGAATTTTTTTGCCGAAAATAGTCTTAAGCGATTGCGTTCGACTCCCTGATAAAAAATTCCAGGTCAAATTTGATTCTGTCCGGCCGGCCGTTGTCACGATAACTTGAGAACGGAAAGAGATAGCGACTTGAATTTTTCAGGGTAGGTGGAGCATCCCAAAACGTCGGACAAGTTCGTTAATGGACATAATCAGCCCAATAGTTTCCGAGTAATAATTTTGTTTTCTACCAATACAAATCCGATCGAATTGAAACTTAGTGAGTGGTTGTCGAATACAAACCTAAGGACGTTTGTGAAATATTGTGAGAATCATATCACTAGAAAATTTTAAGAAAAGTATTATAAAATATTATTTATTTCACGATAACCTGAGAACGGAAAAATATAGCGTCTTGAAATTTTCAGGTTAGGTTGTGCATCTGAATGCAATATTTGGATTTGTTTCTAAGCATAATCGGCCAAACTGTTTTGGAGTTTTACCCATCTGAAATTTGGTTGTTATTTCCTAAATAATTCGAAAAATGCAAAACCGATCAAATTCAAACATGGTTATTAGTTGTAGAATGCCAACACAAAAATTCTTGTGAAATTTCTTGAAGATCGTATCAATCGAAAATCATTGAAAAAAATTCTATATATCCGAAACTGTTCGTCCGACATCGTTGAAATTAATATTAATATCGTTTTTGAGCATAATCGGTCGAACGGTTTCGAAGTTATACCCACCTGGAATATTATTTCCTCGATAATTCAAAAAATATAGACTCGATCGAATTGAAGCTTCGTAGCTAGTTGTAGAATATCGACATAAAGACGTGTGTGAAGTTTTGTGAGAACCGTACCCCTAGAAAATTTTAAAAAAATTACGAAAAAAAAAATTGGTTCAAGCTCCTGACTTCACGTCAGTGCTTGAACCAATTTTTTTTTACTTATATCGAACCAAATACAAGCCAAGCTTAGTCTTATATGACTTGTTTGTCTTAAATCGATCCTAACTAACCCATCCATGAAATGAACTGGTTCAAGGCTTAAAGGCCTCCAGGAAAAGAAAATATTTTGCCGCTGTTCCTAACGATATAGATCCGAATGAGTTTAAATCAAGAACTTGAATGCAGAGTTTGAAGGTTCTTGGAACATTTCAGCGATATCTGACGGAAAGTTTCTGAGATACTTACAGAATCTTTTTTTAATTTTGTTGAAATTTTATAGCCATACGATCTTCACACAATTTTGCATGAGTTTTGTGTTGGTATTATTCAACTAACTACCGAGTCTCAATAAGATTAGATCAAAATTTTTCCAGTCATGGTAAAACAAATTTTCAGTGGCTGTAAGTTCGAAACCACTCGGCAGATTTTACCCATTAATGAACTTAGCCGATATGTATATGCCTCAAACTTACCCTGCAAATGTCAACTCTCTTTCTCGTTTCGCTGGAGAGTTATCGTGCTCACGGACGGACATAATTAATTTTGACCTCGGATTCTTCATCTGTGAGTCGAAACTGAAAGTTTAAGAACATTTTCGACCAAAAATATCGATAATTACAGACACTTGTGCAAAATGATTGGCAGTTAGGAGAACAAGCGCGCCAAAAATGACTTCACCTTGTTCCCACTTCGAACAGTTGAACAGCAAGCAAATAATTCTGTGGAATTTTCGATGATAATTAACTGAATATTTTGATCCAAATGTGGTTTTCAAAAAATTTGATACATCAAACGTATGCCTCATACTACTGCAAAATACATTTTTTAAATAAATGTACTTGATTTAGTTATGCAAAGTCAGATTATATCTACGAAATAAATCCAATAATGCATCTCTGAAATAATAACTTCTTTTAACTAATTTTTGGCGTTCTTGTTCCTCGTTTGAATATGATCTATTCAAATTTCCAATCAAGTATATAGAATATAGATGTAAAATATCGATTTAAATGTTTCTGAAGAATTTCGATAGAACCATACGGCTTGATGCACAAAAAAACTAATTTCAGCTTTTAAGAAGATTTCCTGGAAACAGCATGACTCTATGGTGGGCAAGGCCGTCTTTAACTATGCTGGGGCCCTTGGGCACTCAATAATTTGGGGCCCTTTTGAAAATTAAAGAAAGTGAATTATTCATTTTCCTACCTTGATAACTCTTGAACGGAATGAGCTAGACAATTTTCAGAGTGGTTTTGGGATATAAATATCTCAAGTTTGTTATTGGGCAAAATGGTGGTTTCGGAGTAACGAAACAAATTTTTTTACATTACAAATTTCAAGATGCAGATTTATCATAAGAATCCACTGATATCATTCTCAACTCTAACAAACTAATACTTTCGGAGATAAGATTTTTCAATATTTATGATGCAGTCAAAGTTTGAATAATTACTCGCTAGTACTTTGACAAGAGCGCCAAAGCCCTTGCCCAAAGCCCCCCTCGAGCTTTCCCCCTTTTTGCGCGTATGTTTCATTTTATCCAAATGTCTGTAATTTTCGAATTTTTTTGCCGAAAATAGTCTTAAGCGATTGCGTTCGACTCCCTGATAAAAAATTCCAGGTCAAATTTGATTCTGTCCGGCCGGCCGTTGTCACGATAACTTGAGAACGGAAAGAGATAGCGACTTGAATTTTTCAGGGTAGGTGGAGCATCCCAAAACGTCGGACAAGTTCGTTAATGGACATAATCAGCCCAATAGTTTCCGAGTAATAATTTTGTTTTCTACCAATACAAATCCGATCGAATTGAAACTTAGTGAGTGGTTGTCGAATACAAACCTAAGGACGTTTGTGAAATATTGTGAGAATCATATCACTAGAAAATTTTAAGAAAAGTATTATAAAATATTATTTATTTCACGATAACCTGAGAACGGAAAAATATAGCGTCTTGAAATTTTCAGGTTAGGTTGTGCATCTGAATGCAATATTTGGATTTGTTTCTAAGCATAATCGGCCAAACTGTTTTGGAGTTTTACCCATCTGAAATTTGGTTGTTATTTCCTAAATAATTCGAAAAATGCAAAACCGATCAAATTCAAACATGGTTATTAGTTGTAGAATGCCAACACAAAAATTCTTGTGAAATTTCTTGAAGATCGTATCAATCGAAAATCATTGAAAAAAATTCTATATATCCGAAACTGTTCGTCCGACATCGTTGAAATTAATATTAATATCGTTTTTGAGCATAATCGGTCGAACGGTTTCGAAGTTATACCCACCTGGAATATTATTTCCTCGATAATTCAAAAAATATAGACTCGATCGAATTGAAGCTTCGTAGCTAGTTGTAGAATATCGACATAAAGACGTGTGTGAAGTTTTGTGAGAACCGTACCCCTAGAAAATTTTAAAAAAATTACGAAAAAAAAAATTGGTTCAAGCTCCTGACTTCACGTCAGTGCTTGAACCAATTTTTTTTTACTTATATCGAACCAAATACAAGCCAAGCTTAGTCTTATATGACTTGTTTGTCTTAAATCGATCCTAACTAAGCTGATTAATTAAGTCAAAATCAAGTCAAATGTTAGGGACATTTTATACTTCAAAAAGAAAATAGGCAAAGTTTGACTTGATTTTGTCTTAATTTGGTTAAATGAATCTAATTTTGATTTAAACCTTAAGACATAAGTAAATGTCATTTTCGTGGGTGCTTACTGTTACTGTGCCCGACAAAAATGTTTTTAGAATAAATGTGAGAGAAATTGTCTGTCCTTGGGGGCCCTGGGCACGGGCCCCGTGTGCCCTTATGGTAAAGACGGTATTGATGGTGGGTATCCATATACGTAAACAATCTCGCTATTTCTACTAAGTCTCTGATAAATATCCATAGATGGGGTAACTATGCTGAAGTCGCAGATTTTTAACGAGGAAAGGTTCATATCAGAAGATATTTTAAGTTTGGTACGAGGAAATAAAATGGAAACGGATCCAGGAAGGATGGCACTTTGGTGAGCTTCAAATTTTTTCAATTAGGGAGGGAACATCATTATCAATGTCTCTACCATCGATGTCTATACAAATTATCATCGAAAAAAACAACAATGGAAAATAATGAAAAAAACAATAATTGTATTTTTCCAATATTTTCAGAAATTATAGATAATATCTCCCTGTATATGGAATAGTTGAAAACCTGATATAGGATTTTGAACTAAACTACATACCCTTCAATATGAGAGCGTTCATTTTTTTAACGGTGTAAGGGGTAAGTATCATGAAAAAAGTACAGAGCCGTATCTAGGAACTAATTTTTACGCCTGTGGCAATATATTAGACAGTGCCGTCCATTATATTTTTTTTCATAATTTTAGTGAAATATTTTCGTAGCAGTTTGAAATTAATACACATCAATATTATGGATATTTACTTATTTTATTGACAACATTGAAATACACAAATAAAATGTACAAAAATAAAACAAATTCTGAAAAAACATAATAAAAGATTTATATTTATGTACTAAATACGCATATCTAGAAGATTATATATTTTTTAACCAAAAATGTATTAATACTGTAAACTTAGCGTACAAATATTATTATTTAACCCTTTAAACACGATTTTCAATTTTCAGTGTGAAACCAACCTGCGCAAAGAATTAAAAAATACGTGGTTTCTGTCTGAAAGCTCTATGGTTCAAAGATTTGAGCCTTTTCAAAAGATACAGGAACTTGAAGATATAATTTTTCAAAATTTCAATAATAAATGTTACTTCTATGTTTACACAGAATGCTGTACTTAATTATTCGATCTATGAATTATTATATGACCTGTGTTCTTACATGCCATCTTATTTTCCTATGAGAGATAAATGTCAAAATTATTTCTCCTTCGTTATTCTTGATATAAAATATACCTCCTGTTCTCGAAAAAAAGTGGGATTTAATGCAAAAAGGCTAATGAAAATAACCTCAGCTATCATAGAATTATGAGGATTATAGGATATTATAATTATTTTACTTTGGTAAGTTAATCAAATTGGGATATCTCCATTAAAGACAAACTGGGAAATTGGCTAAATTTCAATTAATATAATATAATTTTCAGAGTAGATTTGAGGAATGAATATTTCGGATAAGTTCGTTATTGGGTAGAATCGGTCTGGGGGTTTCGGATTGACGATTTTTGGCACTCTTGTTGAATTTATTATATCTTTTATAATGCATTTTTATCATAAGAATCCATTGATATCATTGCCAACTCTGAGAAACCAATACTATCGGAGATATGATATGTCAAAGTTTGAACAAGAGCGCCACAGTTCCTGTCCACAAAGCGCTCCCATGCCTCTGCGTTTTCTTAAAACGATAGTTATTTTTCAATTACTTATTCATTTTAGGATAAATTTACAAGGAACTTGTAGTAATGAATTTTAGACTTCTCTTCTGGTTCGTTATTATTGATATAAAATTTACACCTCCTGTTCTAGAAAACAAAGTATCATTGAAAGCGAAATGACCAATGAAATAACCTCAGCTATCGTAGAATTATGAGGATGATATGATATTATACTTTTAAGGTGATAATATAATGCCCTTGGATAATCCATATGATGATGGAAATATATTCTTTGGTAAGATACATAATCAAATTGGGTTCAGAATATATCCAGTAAAAACAAAATTGCAATATTGGCTAAGTTTTAATTGATATAGTATAATTTTCAGAGTAGATAAGAGGAATGAATATTTCGAATAAGTTCGTAATTGGGAAGAATCGGTCTGTTTGAATTTAATTTCTTTCATGATATCATTCTGATATTCATTCATTTATATCATTCCCAGAGACCAATAATTTTGGCTCCTGTCCACAGAGCTATCCCACTTTTTTTATTATTTATTGTGTTATATGAATATTTCAGATTTCGGCAAATCCTCGAATCTTGGGTACCCTATTATATCTGCATAAAAATATCGTTCAACATTCAATCAAACCTAATATATGGGTCCCAATTCTCTAGTAGCATATTTAACTCGTCTCGACCCATCTTTTAAGCAAATTGCTTGATAGGCACTCTCTTCAAGTGAACAAGCGCGTCAAAAACGTGGAAACAACAACAAAAAGTAGTCATTAAGTGTGAACACAAAGTATACATTAAGTACGATCTTTTGAATAGTTTTGAATTTCAATTTGATGATAATAAGAAATATTCACTTCAATTGTTGAGAACTGTAAGTGCAATGCGCGTGACATGTGTCGAATAAACTTATTGTGCATTTCAACATTATATCATCACATTTTTAGCGATTCTATAATAGGGCGATACAGTCTTAGAAAAAAATGGGTTCAAGCCCTGTGGACAGGAGCTTTCTGGCGCTCTAGTTCAAACCGACAAATTAGATATAATTTATATAATACTTCCGGAGATATCCGGAAGTATTGGTATTGGTTTCTCAGAGTGGAGAATTATATCAATGTATTCTTATGATAGAACTGTATCATAAAGGAAATTCAATTCAAATAATAGTTTATTTACCAAGATTAAATGAGCAATCTGAGAATGAGAACTGCACCATGGAAGAAATCAAATTAAAATAGCTGAAATGAATCTTATAGAACAGGATGACATGTACGAGTATGAACACAGAACATAAATAATGAAGCTTAGATAGAATAATTATTAATTATAGCATTCTGTGAAAACATAGAAGTACGATTCATTATTGAAATTTCGAAAAATCATATCTCCGAAAGTATTAGCTTGTTGGAGTTAAAAATGATATCAATGGATTTTTATGGTGAAACTCCATCTTAAATAGAAATTGAATTTGAAATTTGTTCCCCAAAAAAAATTTTTTTTTCGTTACTCCGAAACCATCTGGCCTATTTTGCCCAATAACAAACTTAACCGAGATATTCATCTCCCTAACCTGCTCTAAAAATTTCAACTACCTTGCTCATTCTGTTCGAGAGTTATTGTAGAAAAACTTTTTTAAAATTTTCAAATTTTTTTTTGACACTTTGCGGTAACCTGGTCAATACAAAACTTCACATGCGTATAAAGGTCATGATTCTACAATTTCGTTTGAGACCATTTTCAGCCAAAAATTCGAAAATTACAGACATTTGGGCAAATTGATAAGCACTCTGTTCCGAGGAACTAGAGCGCCAAAAAAACAAGTTTCGTATGACAATTGCCCAAAACAGGTTTAAAGTACCTACAAATAGTAGATATTACATAAAACATGTATGAAAGAAGAGAAGTAATAATGAAAAATTATCTTGTAATCGATCAAAAATTTCCTGATCTACGTTCACCAAATTTTCTCCTCTCTCGAACTACAGAATTATGCTTTCAATATTAACGTAATATTTTCAAACATTTTTGGGTGAGGTCCCCGTTGCATCGTCATAATACGAGTATTTCAACACCAACATAATATTTTAGTAATAATATTCCCTTGCGTCAGTCCCGTCATTAAGTGGGAGAACTGAGCATGATGAAAAGTTGTCTCACTTCTGTCAGATCTCTTACTTCATGTTCCGTTCCGAAATGTAAGACTTTTCTGAGAAAAACTAATTTCGGAACAAACAACTAAGATTTTTCTCACTTCGCTCACATTTCGGAATACACTTTATTCTCATAATTCTTCGATTGCTGAAAGGAATTAGACAATGTCATGTCTCAGGAAAATAAGTTGACATTATGACAATTCATACATAGAATAATTATATCATTCTGTGAAAACGTAGAAATACGATTTATTATTGAAATTTTGAAAAATCATATCTCCGAAAGTGTTAGCTTGTTAGAGTTAAAAATTATATCATTGGATTCTTATGGTAAAACTGCTTATTGAAAAAAATTTAATTTGGAATTTTTTATGTAAAAAAAAATTTTTTTCTGTTACTCCGAAACCATCTGTCCGATTTTGCCCAATAACGAACTTAGCCGAGATATTTATTTCCCAAACCTACTCTGAAATTTTTAACTGTCTAGCTCATTCCGCTCGAGAGTTATCGTGCCTACGGCCGGCCGGCCGGACCGGCCTTACAGAATGAATTTCGACCACGGATTTTTGATCAGTGAGTCGAACCAAATCGTTTAAGACCATTTTCATCGAAAAATTCGAAAATTACAGACAATTGGGCAAATTGATAAGCACTCAGTTCCGAGGAACTAGAGCGCCAAAAATTGTTATTATATTTGTGAAAATGGCATTTTGGAATTCAGCATCAAGAATAATTACTTTTGGCAAACTCCAGTCGGGTCGATCTTAAAAATGTTCTTGTCCGACTCTATGTCTTGATCAGCCTCAGATCAGAATCCATGGGAATACGATTCAGACCGAAAAAGATAGATACCATCGAAAAACACCAGAGGCATTCTGGTCTCATATGTCAATGTGCTCATGAATAATACAAAAAAATGAACAACATTCGGTGTGTGGTACTTTGAGTGTTTTTATTTCTTATCTTAATCATTGTAATTTCAAATATATAATTATAAGTCTCCGGAATATTTCTTACATTATACATGCTACTGTGCGCTCTGCCGGCCCAGATATTGACTCGAAGGAAAGATCGATTGTTGCCACAACTAATCGTCAGGTCGGATGTAAAGCCCTCAAGTGATACAGTTTTCTGTCTTTATGTGCCATGCTGAAATCTAAAGAGCTGACTTATGTACGGAGCGTATTCTTATTCATATGGATTTTCGCCCAGAGGCGTGTTGTTTTACATTTACATGGTCCAGGGAAGGATTCAAACCTGATTTTCATTCTGAAACATCTGCATTTCAGATCATCGTCCCTCCCCATGATACCAATTTCATCAGCAAGAATGTGTATGAGAATGACCAAAACCAGGCTAATATTAATATTTTTTAAACTGAAAATGAGATAAAATCCGAAACATATAATGTCAAATACCCAGTATTTATATTGTGAAACTTAAGTCACAAGTCTCAAATCTTCCCTGCAAATTGAAAACCCTTAAGTTGTTTCCACCGAAAGTGATCGAGCTTGAAAATGGCCGGAAGGACATAGGCAGAATCAAATCTGACGAATTCGAAAAATATAGACATTTGGGCGAAATGACAGCGTAACAGGCAGACAATTATGGAGGTGCATCAAATGAAGCATGATGAATTGCAACCTATTCAGAATTATGTTACTATGAATGCATTAAAGGGGTTTACCGATTTGCGCGATTTCATGAGACAAATGTTTGTTTTATTAAATATGAAATTTTTCTTCGATTATTGATTGATGTTAACTGTGTATTCCAGCGGTTATGGTATTCGTTACCCAAGGTCCTAAATCCGGAATCTTTTGCCGACTTTCATCCGATCAGTGTGCTGCCAGCTTCATTGAAGGTACTTAGGGAGGGTTACAATACTCATAATATCCGATAATATCTCCAGACGTTTGGATAAGGTTGTTGTTTCAATTCTAACTTTGTTAGATTTCGCAGAGGCGTTCGATAGCTTGGACCATGAACTGCTTCGTGCTAAATTGAGCTACTACGGATTTGATGACACTTTTAAGATTTTATCTATTCGATAGATACCACAGAAGGTGCTTCTGCAGAACACTTGCTCTGAATATCATTTAATCACAGCGGGAGTACCACAGGGTTCCATTCTTGATCCCCTGTTATTCTTAATTTATATAGCGGTTAAGTATCAAGTCAAATTTGTTGATATATATTTTTATTGTGATGATGCTCAGGTCCGGCTTTCATTCCACCTCTCTCTTGTGAATAAGACTGTTCAGCAGATAAATATGAAGATTGATACAAATTATATATATAATTTTTTTTATAAACCCTCGTTTGCCGGATATTCGCTTCCTTCAGTACTGATCATGATAGGTTATGAGCAGATTCCATCTTCAAGCTGCTGTAGAAACCCCGGAATCATTTTTGATTATCAGCTAAGATATATAGTGCATGTTTCTCTATTGTTGAAAGAGCTTTTTCTTCCCCTGCCTTTTCTATACCGACAAAGACATTTTTCAGACCTTTACTCACGTAAATATCTTCGTGAGACTTTGGCGTCCATACTGAAATACGGCTTGCCTTGTCTTGATTATGTCAGAAAGTATAAATTACAGAATTCCTGTTGGAGGTTACTTTTTGGCTTGACAAAATATAATAGAGGAAATGGGGAGAGGATAAATAGAATTGAGTGGCATACGGTGGGTGGTGGGTTGCATGAAACTTTGACTGTCCTTAATTGCCACATTAGTGGGATTCTATGTTGATTTCCAGTTCATTTTGGCGCTCTTGTTTAATGAAACTATCGTATTAAATCTATAGTTAAGGTAATAGAGACTTTTTGCAACCCATCGTCGTCTATTATAGTTTGTAGAATTTTGCATTCTTTTTCCCTGTTTGAGGGAGAAGTTGGTATTTAGACGGGAAGTCCATGCACGATGTCGCGAGTAGACATGGTCAAAGACTCATATGTTGCCTAGATTGGGATCAGCCATGTTTTAGCACTCTTTTACCTTCAATGCTGTGAAGGTACACAATGAGCATTTGGCGCTCTTTGAGATGATCTGTTGAATTCACTGAGAGATTATTCCCGGCAAACACTTAAGGGGTTAAATGAGGTATCTATTTGTTAGACTTTGCCTTATGTTAATACACAAATAAGGACACTATTAATATTATCAACATTCTGAATAAATAATCATTAAAGGATACTGTGGGAGGTATACTTATTATTGAAAGGTTTTTTTTTCTGGTTTTCTCATGCCATCTTACAGTAAACCACCACATTTATATGGTCTTCCAAAAATACACAAATCTCTAATTCCACTGAGACCAATAGTAAGTTCTATTGGATCTCCATGTCAAAATTTAGCGAAATATCTACTTCAATTTTTAAACCCATTAACAGGAAAGAAAGAAAGTTTTTTGAAGAATAGCAAACACTTTCTTGGAAAACTACAAAATTCAAATTTAAACCAAAATGACATTCTAGTGAGCTTTGATGTTATCAGTTTGTTCCCCAATGTTCCTGTCGATAAGTCGCTTCAAATACATAGTTCGAACGAAATTAGAAAATGATGACTCGATAATTAAAGATTCAAAATTTAATGCCAATGATATTATGGAAATGCTTTATGTTTGTTTGAATACTACCTATTTCCAACTAGGAGATGTTTTTTATCGACAAAATTTTGGAATGGCAATGGGTTCGCCTTTATCACCTGTCATGAGTAATATATTCATGGAAAATTTTGAAGAAAAATTTGTGGATACATATTTGTTGAAACCAAAAACTTGGTGGCGATATGTTGACGATATATTTGTAATTTGGCAACATGGTAGAGAAGAGTTAGGCAAATTTTTCGATTTCATAAATTCAAAGGAACCTACCATAAAATTCACTTTGGAAATAGAGAAAAATAATCAGCTCTTTCTTTCTGGATGTTTCGATAATTAAGTATCCGAACCATTTCGAAACGAGTGTCTTCAGTTAGCAGACACATATAAATAGATATTTAAATTTCTATTCAAACCATCAGCTTAGTGTAAAAAGAGGTGTTATTAAAACACTTTATGATAGAGCGAACCTAATTTGTTCTACTATTGAAATTCGAAATAATGAAATTGATTTCATCAAAAAATTTCTTGAAGAAAATGGATATCCGATGGCAATTCATAAATACATGTATCATGAATTTAGATAGAAGAACAAATAATCAAGAACAACAAAATAATCAACAAGTACAACAGAATAATCAACAAGAACAGCAACCCAATCTGTTGAATGTGATCCCTTATGTTCGTGGCCTTTCTGAAAAAATTAGAAGAATCCGTTCTAAGTTCAATATAAGAACCGTCTTCAAAACACAGAATGATCTTAGGTCTTTATTAACGAAAACAAAACCCATAAATGAAAAACAAAAATCAAAAACTGTGTATATAATATTCCTTTTATTTGTGGTAAATCATACACAGGAGAAACATCAAGACCACTAGAAGTAAGAAAGTCAGAGCATAAGAATAACTTGAGAAATAGAGACATACAGAAATCAAAAATAGCAGAACATGTATGTACAATCCAAGGAGATCACATGATGGATTGGAGTAATACAAAGATTCTAATGACAGAACCTGATTTTATAAAAGGGAAACTTAAGGAGTCAACTTGTATTTTATTGAACAGAGAATGCAATTCTGCAAATTGCTCAATTGGTATTGACCATATTTGGCTAAATTTATTGAAAAAGGAGTTGGAACTTGGAAATTTCTATGCGAAGTATAACTATGTTAGCTATGCTTTTGAAATACTGTCAATGTGACAATTCTTGAATTTCACAAAATATCTATCAACAAAATAATTCTAACGATTTTCATTAAGCGTCTGACGAAGGAGTCTGATATAGACTCCGAAACGTTACGATATAGTTGTTTCTTCGTTGATGTTGTTTCGTTGTTGTTTGTTAGGCAACATTGTTCAATTGATTGCTTCTGACAAATATCCTGTGTTTCTTACGCAAAAGCATATCACAAAATAATTAATTTTTATTTTATAGATATTTTTCAGAGTTTGGGAGAGAAAACCCAGAAAAAACCTTTCAATTCTGAATAAATTCACTTCCAATGGGATGTGTTTTTAAAATGTGCATTTTCGAAATATTGTTGTAACTTTACTTCTGTTGCAAATTCTCTATATTTCTGTGAGAACATTCTCGTAGCAATTTTTACGCAATGACGTTAATTAAATTGTCCTCAAACCGATATTTTATCTGATATTAGTATGATAATATTTCATTCAAATGGGACAACCCATATATTTTCACATATTTCGATAGAGCTTGAAATAAACATTTCAAAAATATAGCATACTTATTTTTCTCAAGTAATGTTCGAGATATAGAGCTTTGGAATTTCAACGTTTGGATAAGAAGGCTTTGCATGGAGAATGCGATGATTAATGAAACGAAGCAAATGTCAGTTGTCAAACGTTTATTCGAATAGTAAAAGCTCTGTTTAGTTTCCAACTTCTGTTCAACTTTCGAATCTGCAATGAAATTCGAAAATTATGAGAAATATGATATGATCGTCTATTTTATACGAACTAGAGAAATTGCAGAGGCAGCAAGTAATTTGTATCGTGAAAAATATCCACTAAGGCGACAACCTTTCAAAGATACCTTGGCACGATTCCGACACAACTTGATCAATGAAAGTTAATTTGACCGAAAATATATTTAAAAAAAATGTTATCCCGATATCTGATAAAATATCGGTTTGCAGAAAATGAGTTTTCATGAAAATTAGCCCTCAGACACCGACTTGTAAACTGTAAACATTTCAGAGGGTAAGTAACGTTGTTTTCCAGTTGGACTCGGAAGGTTTATCGCTATCAAATTCCACGTGATTGGTCTAACTAAACGATCGGAAAATTAAATTATCTCAGATTGCCGAGACTATACTCGGATCTCCCTATAGAATTCTCATTGAATCGTCGAACAATCCAATAATAGTTATCTATGTATCAAGGGAGTTATGATGATGTTAACTACAGAGGGCAACAGATTGCAATCCCGAGGGATTGTTAAGTTGCCCGAGGTTGTTAACATCCAATAACTCACGTGATAGATAATTAATTTTATTCTATACTGAATGAAAACATTGGTTCGCACTGACGTGAAGTCAGGAGCTTTTGCGCGTATGTTCTATTGTCCATTCTCCTGTATTGGACACTCTTAGAGCCCCCGCAAACTGCAAACTTTTTTATCTGCCGATAGTTTGATTGGGTTGGACTTTAACTGCGCACACTGCCCCAACTAAACTGTCGAGATGGTTGTGGGTTCGCACACCAGGCAAACAATCAACCGACTGCTTCAAAATAATGTTCTATTATTATTGCTTTTATACAACGGAGGAGAAGGATCAAGAAGAAATCGGGAGTATTGGGTGCTTCCTATCTAGAGCGATAGATTATTACATCAACAATTTTACACGATGTATTCCAAGAAGTAGATTACCCGGAATTTTTTTTTGTTTTTTCTCCAGAATTCAACTCCAATCACGAATAATTGCTTCACAAAATTCTGCCCACAATTTTTTTTTCAGATTGAGATCAGATAATCCTTCAATTATTTTTTAAATCATTGGATGTTTTTGGCGCTCTTGTTCCTCGGAACAGAGTGCTTATCAATTTGCCCAAATGTCTGTAATTTTCGAATTTGGTTCGACTCACTGATCAAGAATCCGTGGTCGAAATCGATTATGTCCGGCCGTCCGTTAACACGATAACTCTCGAACGAAAGGAGTTAGAGGATTGAAATTTGCAGAGTAGGTTTGGAGCGTAAAAATCTCGGATGAGTTCGTTAACGGGCGAAATCCATCAAGCGGTTTCGGAGTTATGGCCGTTTTTACTAAAAACGTTTTTTATGAATATTTCCGAAACCGATTACTCGATCTATTTGAAATTTAGCACCAAATTGTAGAATCATGACCTTTAGACGCATGTAAAGTTTTGTATTCATCGGGTTACAGTAAAGTTTAAAAAAAAATTTTGAAAATTTTTAAATTTTGTTTCTACAATAACTAAGGAACGGAATAATTAAGCTAGGCAGTCGAAATTTTCAGAGTAGGTTAGGGGGATAAATATCTCGGTTAAGTTCGCTATTGGCCAGAATAGGCGAGATGGTTTTAGAGTAACGAAAACAAATTTTTTTTTTCAACTTACAAATTTCAATATAATTTTTTTTAAGATGCAGTTTCACCCTAAAATTCTACTGATATCATTTTCAACTCCAACAAGCTTATACTTTCGAATTCAATTTTTTTCTATGGTGACGATTCATCATAAGAATCCATTTTTATATCATTTTCAACTCTAATAAGCAAATAGTTCCGGAGATATGATTCTTCGAAATTTCAATAATAAATCGTACTTCTATGTTTTCTCAGAATGCTATAATTATTCTATCTATGATTTATTATATGATCTGTGTTCATACTCGGATATGTCATCCTGTTCTATAAGAGAGAGTCAAATTCATTTCAGGTACCTATTTTAATTTGATTTCTTCCATGGTGCAGTTCTCATTCTCAGATTGCTCATTTAATCTTGATAAATAAACTATTATTTGAATTGAATTTCCTGTATGATGCAGTTCTATCATAAGAATACATTGATATAATTCTCAACTCTGAGAAACCAATACTTTCGGAGATATAATTTGTCTGTTTGAACAAGAGCACCAGAAAGCTCCTGTTCACATGGCTTGAAACAATTTTTTTTCAATTTCCTCTTTTAAATTCTCGGTAGACGTTTTGACAAGCAACGATAGAGAAAAACTGGGTGGTGCCATCATCTCGAATAATTCGCACGACCGCACGTCTACACTGTACAAAGTCACGTAGCGAATGAACCGAGTCGGCGAACTAAACTATCGGTAGTGTGGGCGCCCAGCTTACGCGCCATACTTATTAAGCAGTCGGCCGATAGTTTGCCGATAGTTCAGTTTGAAGGCAGCCCATCCAACTTATTAGTCGGCCGACACCAAATCGGTGTAATGTGCGCACTTACATACATGTTCATACTTATCAACAGCCCGATCAGACTATCGGCCGATAAAAAGTTTGTAGTCTGCGGGGGCTCTTAATTGAATTTACCATGGTGAATTCTATTGTCTATATTCTCCTGTATTGGACACTCTTAATCGAATTCGATTAAGAGAATTACATAAAAGAGAATTACATTAAGAGAATACATAATTATTCTAGAAAAATATTACGGGAATTAATGTCATATTTAAATAATCAAAATAAAGAAAATTATAAGTTTAGTTACTAACATATTGAATGAAATTCAATTGAATTCCAGTAATATTCAATTACTTATTCTTAACCAATAAATGCCCATTGATAGATCTAAGGGCGTTGAGGTGAAACATAAAGATATATATTCTCATTAGTGATAGAAAAACTGTCCTAAAATGCCTCTCCACCCATCACGAGATTTAATATCGACAAATGAGCCTCTCACCTCACAAGATCAGAAAGTGTGGTTAATTCAAAGTTTTGAAGCCTTCAGCAAAATTTCAGCGATTTCATATTAAAAATAATACATAACCTTTCAAAAGTCCCCTCTCACAAATATAGGTACTCCTCTGCAGGAGCATGGATCTCTTGAAGAAGAATCGCCTTCTCTATTTCTCAAAGATATTCACTCTTGTTCATAGAAATCCCTTCAATATTTAGTTGACGATCTCTTTCAAAACCAGGTCTGACCGCTACAGGACCCTAATGCAGGGCTATAATCTCCCATAGATTTGTGATGAAAAAATATGTCATCATGACATTCATGGTTTTGAAAGTACTCCCAAAAATACAACGATTCGCATCCAGCTACCGAACTCACAAAAGGCTGCTCGGTTCTCCAACAGAATAAAACCGATCGTGTTTAAACTTGGAACTTTGCAGTAGAGTTAGGTTCTGAAGGCTCCTGCAAAATTTCAGCGACGACGGACGAATAGTATATGATATATAGAATGTTTTTCAATTATTTTCAATAATTTTTTTGAAATTTTCTAGCTATACCATCCTCACGAAATTCCGCAAGAATTTTTGCGTTGGCATTCTACAACTAATAACCATGTTTGAATTATATCGGTTTTGTATTTTTCGTGTTATTGAGGAAATAACAACCAAATTTCAGATGGGTATAACTCCAAAACCGTTTGGCTGATTATACCTTATTAGGCAAATTCAAATGTCGCATTCAGATGCACAACCTAACCTGAAAATTTCAAGCCACTATCTCTTTCCGTTATCAGGTTACCGTGTCATAAATAATATTTTTTAATATATTTTTTTTTATTTTCTAGTGATACCATTCTCACAAAATTTCACAAGCGTGCTTAGGTTTATATTCTATAAGTATTCACCAAGTTTCAATTCGATCGGATTTATATTGGTTGAAAACAAAATTATTACTCGGAAACCATTGGGCCGATTATGCCTATCAACGAACTTGTCCGTCGTATTGGGATGCGCCACCTAACCTGAAAATTTCAAGTCGCTAGCTCTTTCCGTTCTCAAGTTATCGTGGTAACGGTCAGACGGCCGGCCGGACGGACAGGATCAAATTTGACCTCAAATTCTTCATCGGGGAGTCGAACCCAATCGTTTGAGACCATTTTCGGTGAATAATTCGAAAATTACAGACATTTGGGCAAAATGATAACGCGATGTTCCCCAGAACATACGCGCAAAAAAATTTGACAATTGAAAATTTGATAGTTTGAAAATTTGACAATTGTCGATTTGTTTTTGTAAATACATTAGAAGGAGTTAAAGATCTATAACTGCTTAGTATGGGAGTATCTCCCAAGGGAGTTATAACCATGTTTATAGTTACGGTATCTAAGGGTTTATTTCTTTATAATGTATCAGTATGGAATAAAGTATTATGCAATGCTGAATGCGAATTCATTCGATTAACGAGTTATCAAAAAAGCAACAATAATCGTAGATCGACCGGAGTTCCTTCCAGCGGAACGAACAGATACAAACTCCGGCGCTGGTCACTCTTCGTCGGATCCGAAAATATGTACCGGTACGTCAGGCGAGCAAGCCTTTCTAAATCATTTTTATTACACCGGCAGAACTGGCGGAGGGATATTTATTTATGGATTTTTATGAATTCGAAATGCGGCAGAAAGTAAAAATTTGCATATTATGACGTTATCGGACAGGCCGACACGCCCAGCGCTTTATTGCGATATTTTATGTTTCTGCAACTTCGAATATGGCTGGACTGCGGGTCTAGCTGGTTCTGCATCTAGCGCAGTTCAATGATGTTCGAACGAAAACTTCCCAAAATGCGGGGAGTTTCGCACGTGATCTAGCAGAGAAACAAAAGAACTTATGATTTATCATTGCGCGCTTGTTCCGGCAGGGACAGCGTGCTATCATTTTGCCCAAATGACTGTATTTTTGGGCGAAAATGGTCTCAAACGACTGGTTATTATCATTCTATAATAATATACTGAATACTGGAAATATTGCAAAAGAATTCCGCAAAGCGAAAGTCATAGGAATTTTAAAACGTGGAAAGAATTCTTCTGATCCTAGCAGTTATCGAGGTTCAAAAGAATATATATACAGTGTGTTTCAAAAAGTACGCACCAAGAGGAAATCTTCTAAACTGTATAATTTTTTGAAATTTTGGTTTTCGGGAAAGTTGGTGCTCAAGAAAGATGATTTTCGACATATATGTTATTGATCGTGTTACTCTGCAAACCTGTCAATATTGACATTTTTTCAGAAAAATTACCAAAAGACGTAGAAATCAGAACAATATCAAAAAGTTTCTGAAATAAATGTTGCTCAGAATTTCATTTTATACCAAACTGCCAAATTTCATAGTGAAATTCCGAAATTTTTTGATATTCATATTCTGATGACAGAACGTTAGAGGGAGCTGTGGGCTTTGCGGAAATTTGAAAAATAATTCAGAATGTAATTCCAATGAAAGAGACATTATCACAATTCAAATAAAGTTTATATTAATTTAATTATCCTCATAAATTATGATTTCTATAGTGAAAACCCCATAATCTTGGTGCAAACCGAATTATTCTTGAGAAATTGAATGCGCAAAGAGCTAATATCGCCCTAATTATTTTTGAAACATCATAAGAAATAATCCGCCTGTCAACTCGATTTCATTTTCACAGGTATCTTTGTTTTAGATGAGGTCTGTATTGCTTTATTAGTGGCATTTGAGCGAGTATTTGAGAAAATATATTCAAAAGCGTTCTTACAGGGTTTGGAGAATTATTCTTCAGATATAAAATCGAAGAATTTAATTTCATATGACGTTCCAAGAATAATTAGCGAGATATTAGCACTTTGCGCATTAAATTTCTCAAGTATAATTCGGTTTGCACCAAGATTGTGATGCTTTCACTATATAAATCATAATTTGTGATGATAATTAAATTAATATTAACTTTATTCGAATTGTGATAATGTTTCTTGCATTGGAATTACATTCCGAATTATTTTTGAAATTTCCGCAAAGCCCACAGCTGCCACTTACGTGCTATCATCAAAATATCAATATCAAGAAATTTAATTTTCACTATGAAATTTGGCTGTTTGGTATAAAATGAAATTCTGAGCAACATTTATTTCAGAAACTTTTTGATATTGTTCTGATTTCTACGTCTTTTGGTAATTTTTCTAAAAAAATGTCAATTTTGACAGGTTTGCAGAGTAACACGATCAATGACATATATGTCAAAAATCATCGTTTCTTGAGCACCAGCTTTCCCGAAAACCCAAATTTCAATAAACTATACAGGCGAGAAAATTTTCTCTTGGTGCGTACTTTTTGAAACGCACTATATATATATATATATCGACCCATAAGTCTGTAGAGTGTTCGTTTTAAAATTTTCAAAAGATTGATTATTTTAAGGGTTGAATCCTCTGCAGAACACGTTCTAGAGAGTTGCCAGGGGGCTTCAGAAAAAAATAGGAATTGTTGTGATCCGGTTCTTAGTCTAACAACTTTTATCAAAACAGGCTTCAATAATAAAATGAAAACAGGAACAGCATTTGTGGATTTGTCGCAAGCATAGGTGACACGGTATGGAAAGATGGTTTGATTTTAAAACTATATAATCATTTAAAGTGTAGAAAAAAGTTTCGTTTACTCGAAAATATGCTGACAGATCTTCAGAAGAATACTGATAATCAAACCGGGGTCAAATGCAAATCTGTCTGACCGGCTGTAAGCACGATAGCTCTCTAAATAAATGGATTAGAGTTGAAATTTCCAGGGTAGATTTGAATATCTCGGGCAAGTTTGTTAATGGACAAAACTGGCCGAGTGGTTTAAGCGTTTTTACTGAATATTTCCGAAACTACTCATTTGATCTGACAATTTAGCTACATGTTGTAGAATTACGACATTCATATGTGTGCGAAGTTTTGGATTGATCATATGACTAGGAACAGAAAAAATCCAAAGATTGGGAAAACAAAATTTTCTATTGTTTTCCCAACATACTGATCTGATCGAATTCAAACTTGACACACGCCAACACGAAACTTATATAAAATTTCGTGCGGATCGTATGACCAGAAAAACTGTTCAACTATTTTGCTTCAAACTCCGAAACCACATGGATTGAGTCTAACTGTGGCATATAGGTGAACAATATAGATCTCTTGGAGCGTGCAAATCTCATAAAAAATAAATGCCTAGGAGCCTTAAAAAAAAAACATTTTAATATTCTAAATAGCTACAGGTCAAATTATTGTTGAATTATTATTTTCAACAGCCTGATTCATAGAAACATTCGTTTATGCCTGTATCGTTATGATTGAAATTCAGGTTCATTTTCATGGAATTCCCAACGCCTAATCAGCGAAGACACGACATCAGCAGTTCTGGTGTTAATTGAACCATTCGCTGTTGGGTAAAAAATTAACAGTGCTGTACCTAAGGTGGCGTAAGGACACAGTAACAAAGCCTACACAGAACACAACTGGTTCTCCTTACTCGCTCAAGCTCTTCGAGAGCTTATGAGGGGTCTCCTTGTGGAAGACCTAGGAGGATCACTATAATAATATACAATATACAATAATATAAGCCTTAAGACTAAAGTCTTCATGCAAAGTCCGATTTAGAGTCGTTTGTAAAATGCCTAACTCAGCCATTCTTCACATCATTAACTTGTTCCCACAATTGAAATTTTGGCACTAATTTCACAATAGCTGGCCTAGAAGATGCAATATTTTATTACGTATTTCATCGTAGAACTTTCGATAACTGTTTGTTTTCATACTGTCAACATAATGAAAAACCGATGTATAAATATAAAAATTCCAATATTTCTTGTATATGTAACAGTCAATTACATGAAAAATATTAAATTCAAAACTTAGGTCTATGACTCACCTCATATGTTGGATTTAAGTACATCAGCAAATTATAATTAGAGCATTCTATGAAATCATAAAATTACGATCCATTATTGAAATTTTGAAAAATCATATCTCCGAAAGTATTAGTTTGTTAGAGTTGAGAACAATAACAATGGAATCATATGATGAAACTGCATTTTAAAAAGACAAATTTGAAATTTGTAATTTAAGAAAACATTTTTTTTCTTTACTCAGAAATCAACACTCCGTTTTTGGCTAATAATAATGAACATAACCGAGATATTTATCTCCTAGACCTACTCTGAAAATTTCAGCTGTCTAGCTCATTCCGTTCGAGAGTTATCGTGTTAACGAACGGACGGCCGGACAGAATCCATTTTCACCACGGATTCTTGATCAGTGAGTCGAACCAAAACGTTTGAGACCATTTTCAGCCAAGAATTCGACTGGTCAATTCCTCTACATTACACAGATTTTCCAACAAAAGATATTTTGAACCGTTCTGTGGTATGTGGCACTATTTCGTTAGAACCAAATATCTCTGTTGTCAAAGAAAATCTTCCAACATGACAAGACAAAGAACTCCTTTGGTTTTAACATGGCCCATGGTCGATGCAAAAATATGGTCCAATCACACTTTCCGCTTCTCCACCACTCGTTCACTTTTCGTCGTTTTAATGGCGCCGCTTGAATAATTTGGATTTATTGCTATCCGATAACGCATACTCTGCTCATTGAGGAATCCGTTAGGCTTAAAATGAGCTGAAGATGATGCTTCGATAAAATTCAGGATTTTAATCAATCTTTAGCAGAACTCAATCGGTTTTTCGAATGACAGTGCCTTCAGTCCTTGTGTTGATTTGACCCTTTAGAGGTGTCCAAGAGCCGCAATATTTTGGGTACTTTACTGGTGCAGGAACATCCAATAGTGATAATTTTTCATCCCTTTTGGCGCTCTTGTTCCTCGGAACAGAGTGCTTATCAATTTGCCCAAATGTCTGTAATTTTCGAATTTTTAGCTGAAAATCGTCTCAAACGATTTGGTTCGACTCACTGATCAAGAATCCGAGGTCGAAATCGATTCTGTACGGCCGGTCCGGCCGGCCGTAGGCACGATAACTCTCGAACTAAAGGAGTTAGAGAATTGAAATTTGCAAGGTGGGTTTGGAGCGTATATATCTCGGATGAGTTCGTTAATGGGCGGAAACCATCAAGCGGTTTTGGAGTTATGGCCGTTATTAGTAAAAACATTTTTTTAGAATATTGCCGAAACCAATCACTCGATCTATCTGAAATTTAGCATCAATTTGTAGAATCATGACCTTTATACGCATGTGAAGTTTTGTATGGATCAGGATACCGCAAAGGGACAAAAAAATTTCTACAATAACTCGACTTGAATGAGCTAGGTAGTTGAAATTTTCAGCGTAGGTTAGGGAGATGAATATCTTGGTTCATTTCGTTATTGGCAAATAGATGGTTTCGGAGTAAAAAAAAAAATTTTTTTTAAATAACAAATTTCAATTTCAATTTTTATTTAAGATGCAGTTTCACCATAAAAATCCATTGATATCATTTTCAACTCCAACAAGCTGATACTTTCGGAGATATGATTTTTCGAAATTTCAATAATGAATCGTACTTCTATGTAGCAATAATAATAATAATAATAATAATAAGTATAGCATTCAGAATGCTATGATTATTCTATATATGCTTTATTATATGATCTGTGTTCATACTCGTACATGTCATCCTGTTCTACCAGAGAGAGTCAAATTCATTTCAGCTATTTTAATTTGATTTCTTCCATGGTGCAGTTCTCATTCTCAGATTGCTCATTTAATCTTGATAAATAAACTATTATTTGAATTGAATTTCCTTTATGATGCAGTTCTATCATAAGAATATAATTCCCAACTCTGAGAAACCAATACTTTCGGAGATATAATTTGTCTGTTTGAACAAGAGCGCCAGAAAGCTCGTGTCCACAGGGCTTGAACCAATTTTTATAGCTAAGTATATCCTGTTTGTTGGGACTATGATTACGACCGAAAGTTAAATTAAGCATCGACAGCACTATTCGTTGTTTGACATAAAAATTCAATTTGGTCGATTTGGGGGCAAACAAATTAGTCTCCTACAAGATTTGGTGTATCGTTAAAGTGAAAAATAGCTTTCAAGACCCTGTTTTTGGAACAATTGTCATCATTGGTTCATGGTGCATACTTGTGAGGTTAGTGAATAGTCTGGAGAGGTGTTGTAAATTTACAATTTCCAGTTTGAATATATCATCTCAAATGACTTATCAAGCTCAATATTACTTACTCTTTTTTCAGATTTAGTGAGGTGAATTGAAATTGTATAGCTTTTCAGCTATTGTGGAACTTGTGGAAGAAACACCGAATGTAATTGCTAATAATTCTATTTCCAGATGTAGTTTTGAAGAAAGATTTTGTTCTAGAAGTAGTGCATAATATTCTTATCCTGAAGTGAAATGGTAAATGAAAATATTATGAACTTTTCAACTTCTATCCTGAATTATCTTATGCTGAACAAATAAATGTTTCAGGCGGGTACCTACCGATTATATTGAAAAGTTGAAATTATTTGGTGGTACTCATTCTGATACTTGATTTTCATTAGGTAACTGATTTCGATGCTCTACTCGATTAAATTCCGAAGAATGTCGTGTTGGTTTATTTCCTCTTCAGTGTTGTCATGGACAAGGACATATTATCCAAAAGTGGGAGCCCTTTAATATAGTTTTCCAAATAATAGCTCTCGAGAGTTTGAACGCCTTTGCACAGGAGGCATGCAAACGGATTGAATTTCTTTGTGCCAAGAAATTGAATTATGCTCATAATATTCATAATGTGTTTATTATGGGAAATGCCATAATAAAAATTTGCGATTCATTCCTTCGAGCGAAAGATCAGGGAATTGCTTTTTTCGAATGGTCTATGATTCTATGGTCTAGCATTTCTCTTGTCCTGCTCACGATATACAACATGTTTGTCCTGAGGGTATACAATTTCGTTGTTTGATAGATGGGGTACCTACTGTTTGGTTATACCTATGTACTTAGGTATAATTCAGTTGCTCCTCAGTATTCACAATGAACCAATACTCACAATTGTTCTACAAAAAATTGGTTCAAGCCCTGTGGACAGGAGCTTTGTTGCTCTTGTTCAAACTTTGACCAATCATATCTCCGCAATTATTGGTCTCTGGGAATAATATAAATGGTTTCTTACGATAGAGCTGCATCACGAATGAAATTAAATTCAAACAGACCAATTCTCCCCAATAACGAACTGATCCGAGATATTCATTCTTTAAATCTACTCTGAAAATTATATTATATCGATTAAAACTTAGACAATATTGCAGTTTTGTTTTTACTGGAGATATTCTGAACCAAATTTGATTATGTATCTTACCAAAGAATATATTTCCTTCATCATATTATCCACGGGCATTATATTATCACCTTAAAAGTATAATATCATATCATCCACAGAATTCTAAGATAGCTGAGGTTATTTAATTGGTCATTTTGCATTCAATCATGATATGTTTTCTAGAACAGTATTTTATATCAAGAATAACGAACCAGAAATAATTTTGACATTTGTCTCTCATAGGAAAAAAAGATGACATGTAAGAACACAGATCATATAATAATTCATTCAGCATTCTGTGAAAACATAGAAGTACGATTCATTATTGAAATTTCGAAAAGTAATATCTCCGAAAGTATTAGCTTGTTAGAGTTGAAAATGATATCAATGGATTTTTATGGTGAAACCGCATCTAAAAAAAAATGAATTTGAAATTTGTTATTTAAAAAAAATATATTTCCGTTACTTCGAAACCATAAGGCCGATTTTGTCCAATAACGAACTCAACCAAGATATTTACCTCCCAAACCTACTATGAAAATTCCAACTGCCTGGCTCATTCTGTTCGAGAGTTATTGTAAAAACAAAATTTAAAATTTTTTTTTTTTGAGACTTTACGGCAACTCGATCACTACAAAACTTCGCATGCATATAGAGCTCATTATTCTACAATTTGATGCTAAATATCAGATAGATCGAGTGATCTGTTTCGGAAATATTCATAAAAATGTTTTTACTAAAAACGGCCATAACTCCGAAACCGGTTGATGGACTTCGCCCGTTAACGAACTCGTCCGAGATATTTACGCTCCAAACCTATCCTGCAAATTTCAATCCTCTAACTCCTTCCGTTCGAGAGTTATCGTGTTAACGGCCGGCCGGACAGAATGAACATAGCCTCTTTGTAAAATTGTCTACTTGCCCCCCACTATTTTCTTAATGACAATAAATCCATTGTAATTTGTGAACACCTACAGGAAAGGAAACGAAATTGTACCCATGTTCCGGAAAATGGCAAAACAAAATCGATTCAGTGCATACACCAGTTTATAGACATCTTAACCCTGACTGACATTTTGACGTTGGCAGAACATAAAAAGCGTTCAAGGATACGTTCGTATTCGAATACGAAATTGTTATGCGCTGTTCTTAAAGAAATCTTTCAGTTGGAAAATTCAATAGAGGCAAAAGCAGCGTATATGGATCTAGGCGTGCAAAGATTAGTCATATTCCACCTTTTCGCTCCTTATCTGTTTTTAGAATAAAGAGCTGGCACTTTATGGTAGCAGAAAGTCACCGAAGCAGAAAATTCCAGAAAGTATGTGAGTAGTAAGTAGCCGTATACGTTTTATCGGAGCAATGTAAATGTAAGACCGGTTGGCGTAGGGCCCCCGGCTCGCATGGCATGGCCGTCGCTTGCTGAAATTCCGAATAGCCTGGAGGTGGGGCGTGGCAGAACACCAGCTTGGGCCATGAAGGTTTGTGGCTGTGATGCTAAGAGAGTCCAAGATTTGTATAAATGCACTTGGAGCGCTTCTGGCGAGGTTGCTGATAATCGGTTTTCAGGTAAACTCTGATTTCTTCGTTTCGATTCAGCGGACTTGTCTGGATTCCGATCTAACCCTTTCATGATATCGCCCGAGTGTTGGATCTAGAGGAATCGGTTGTGGTAGCACAATATTGGATGAACAAGTTTGTTTCTTAGGCGTTCATTCCTTTGAAATCGATATTCAAATGGGAAAACGTTCATATAATTTTGAGGAAATTTCGTAGCTTATTGGTTTATACCATAGGTTCTCAACCTTATTTTGCCCACTGCCAATTTAGGATTTTTTTTAAACCATCTTTCCCGCAACTGAAGCAGCAATTGCCACGATTATATTTAACTGTGTATTTTAAAGTCGAATGATAGGATATTACCCATATCCCATTTCTGAATCGAAGAAGAATTTTCCAATGACATTAAAACGTGTACTTAATTATATTGGTAAAAAAAATTAACATCGAAAAGTCATTGAATTGATAACTCATGTAATGTGAGGATTTAATCTGATGCATTTTGAGGAGTTTGTTAATATCAGGCTCGAATTTACAAACAACCGTAAATGCTGCATTCAGTAATATGGAGCCGATTTCTCTTTGGCGCGCTTGTTAATTATGAACGCATGGCACCAAATCCACGTTTCGATAAGTGGAAGATGGCAATGCCAGCATAAATCATATGGAACAGCCGATCATAATCCTGAATAAATTTGCTTCTGCAGCCAAAATCACCAATAATTTTAGTAATTCTTGATATTTTGTCATTTGTTCTCATTTCTGTGAGTTTTTCTCTGACCGCGATGATCCTGCAATGTTGACATTTGAAAAATGATCCAACAGTCACTAGATGGTTCAAGTATTACGTAAGCAGAATTTTTGCAATTATTAAGCCCCTCACCCCCTCGCGAGCAAAAGTAAGCAAAGCTTTTACCCTCCTCTTATGCTTACATAGAAATTGGTACATATATTTTTGGCGCTCTTGGTCCTCGGAACAGAGTGCTTATCAATTTGCCTAACCTAACCTAACCTTACCTAACCTAACCATTGAGTGAAAAAAGAATGGTCGCAGCGATATTTCGATAGCGCCCTCCTTTAGATTTATAAGATTATGTGTCAAAATTTCATGAGAATCGCACCACGCATTCTCAAGTTTTAGCTGTTTGTGTCAACCAACTTTGGCGTTTTTGTTAAAAGGTGTATAAGTTTCGTGTGTTCAGGCCCGCCGTAAGCGGGCGTGCAAGGCGTGCACCGCACACGGGCGCACGTCCAGGGGGGCGGCAAATCGAGCGACTCATCACGTAATTCAAGTCATTGTCTTAATACCTCAAGGTTCTTGTGTATAGGAAATGTCATCGCATGGAGAAAAACCGACCGAATCACGTTAACAACGCCATCTATTCGAATCCGTTAAAACTAAGATGCAAATCCGAAAGTCGTCTGTCATTCTATGAAAAGCAGGACAAGCGAAGTTAGGGGAATCCCCTCTGAGCTTTCTTCTCAGTTAGGAGGCGTAGGTAAAGTACCCACGGGGGATGATGATCCCCCCAATGTTGAACGGAGTTGGCAAATTTTCAACACAATTGGAAAATTTTCGAAGGAGTTGGAAAAAATTTCGAAGAAGTTGGAAAAACTTCAATGGAGTAGGAATATTTCCTGGTACCAATTTGAGCTGTTTGACACTGTCGGGCAGCATTTTAAAAAGCTTTAATTTCTATTGAATTTAGCAACGTAAATATGTGAGTACGCAGTTTGCTCCTTTTTTGGCGCTCTTGTTCCTTTGAACAAGGTGCCAATTTGCCTAAATATCTGTAATTTTCGAATTACAGGTCCGGCAGGCCCTCTGTTAAGACGATAACTCTCGAACAGAATGAGGTAAACAGATGAAATTTTCAGAGTAATCTCGGTTAATTTCGTTATAGGACAAAATCGGCGTAACTGTTTCGGAGTAACGAAAATAAAATTTTTTTTTACTTTACAAATTTCAAATTCAATTTTTTTTTAAATGCAATTTTGCCGTAAGAATCCAAAGATATCATTTTCAACTCTAATAAGCTGATACTTTCGGAGATATGATTTTTCAAAATTTCAATAATAAATCGTACCTACTTCTATGTTTCCAACTTAGACCTTATTAAGTATATGGTTTCCACAGAATGCTGTACTTAATTATTGTATCTATTAATAATTATATGATATGTGTTCCGGAATTGGAATTTTTTTTGGAATCCTTCGTGCACAGTTGTAAAATTTTCAATGCTTTTCACCCCCAAAAATTTGGCTTCAGCCCGTCCCTGACAAACTCGAATTTCGCATTCAGATGCTCAACCTACCCTAAAAATTGCTATTAGTCGCTATCTCTTTCCGTTCTCAGGTTATCGTGAAATAAATATTATTTTTTAATAATTTTTGAAAAAATTTCTAGTGCAACGAATTTTGAATAGAACCAGAAATAAATATGACATGTCTCTTATCGATTTTGACCACGGATTCTTGATCTTCATTCCACCATAATGAAAAATTTCCATTTCCACCATAATGAAAAAACATTGATTATCCTTTTTTGACGAAACTCAGAGTAAGTAGTCGTAGGGCGGCATAATCGGTATTGCACGCGGGCGATCAAACAGCTAGCGGCGGGCCTGCGTGTGTTGATAAAACATTTTTTTTTATCAGAAAAAATGCGAGAGTGGCTTGATGAGCATTATTCGGATTCTGCTCCAGGTAAATTAACCGTCTGGGAATGGTATAATGAAGATGCATAGAATAACAAGGTGTCGACACTCCCTGATAATTCCTGTTAAAATTTTCGGCCGAAAAACGGACCTAGAATTGTCAAATCACGTACTTTATGTACTACTTCCCTTTGTTAACGATGGTGCCGCTAGAGTCGATTTCGAAGATTCTGACAAGCGACAAAGTTCACTTTCCACCGTTACTAGTTCGTAAATTCAAATTAAAAGAATATAATGAAGCAGTTTATTGAAAAATCAATACACTTTTTGATTAATCAGACATCTGTTTGGACATTATATGTAAACCCTTCATCTTGCCAAGACATAGGGCATAATGAGGTCAAATAAGGGATTTATCAGTAAAGGAGTTTCATTGGAACATTTTGAATGGAACTGTAAATGAAGAAATCTGGGAAATCATTATTTTTCCATTACAAAAGATCACTGCCAATGTCATTAGAATATAATGAGGAATATAAGCATTTAAAATATGTATTTTGAAATAATTCGAATAATACAGAGTTTTCTGAAATACCTCTACACATCTTTCGATATCATATTATTATTCGAATGTATTAATTACCTTTATCATGGAAGGCTCATTTAAATTGGGCATTTTAATTATTATTTTCGATGTATAATTTGTAACTTCATCAAAACATTCTCATGTATAGGTATAGCATTTTTTCAGTCACCCAATACCCCTTGACCACTTTTTATGTTCTCAGCAATTGGATAGTTAGATTGCAGAATATATTTGATGGGATTGCCATTATTCAGTATACTAAGTTTACTAATAAAATATCGAAAAATAATTCATTAAATTGATAAAATATCCAAATAGAGGGTAGTGTACTAAGTACTTTTCAATATTTTATTCGATATATATTCGGTAGCAAAATGTTTTGAACAAACAAATGTTCTAATTTTCAATAACCTACCTCTACTACAAACCAGTTGCCATTCTTGTCGTCTAACAATATATCCTTGAAACAAATAATATTATAGAATAAGAACGCCAAAAAGAATGACGCTTTAGGAAAGCTATTCAACTTTGATGAAATCACACTGTGTGGTTGCTCTGAACTTTGTTCTCTGCTAGTCCTTTTCATCGTTGACAAATAATATTGTTAGTTTTCTTAACATATCATCTCATTCCTTCCCAATAAATAACTGAATTGTATAATGGATATGATTATTAATTAATAGAATTATACCTTAATGTTTCAACTTTTAGAAACAGTTCATGTTCATCAACCGGCAAGATTATAATAAATCAACAACTCTTAGCGTTCTTCTATGCTGATTTATTAGCAACGGTATCAGCGATCTTTCAATATTATTAATATTATAATTAATACCTATCATGATACTAGAAATCTGCCCCTGATCCGGTATGAATAAATAATTGTTAAAAAACTATATATTCGCATAAAAACGAAGGATTCTCGAAATGAAAATAGTATTTGATTAAAATGGTTCTGGATACTCGTTCGGCGCGGAAAATAGGGACGTTGAACAAAATACTCAAAATACTAAATTTCAGCAAACGGTACGACTTGCCATAAGAAGCTAGAATAAACAAAGGTTCAAATTTAATTTGACATGTCGATAATTTTGTCTATAAAATATCTGCTGCCGGCATCTATCGGCAAAAACTAAAGTAGAACAAAATACTTGTATTTTGACAGCATTTGGACCGCAATTCGGCTGAAAATATGTCAGAGAGTGTCTTCACCATGTATTATATCCATCTATGTTCTAATGAATTCAAAAGTGGTCGTAGCGACGTCAACGATGGTCAACATAGTAGTCGCCAAAATAAGGTTGTAAACGATGAAAAATACCGCAAAATTAATTATAGTGAGATAGCTGAGATTTCAAAGTTATCATATTAAATGATAGTCAGTATGCTTACTATACAGTATGGTGCAAATGAAAGGAATAAATTCGTTATTCCGTAAACCGGCGACTTTAAGGAAAAATCCTGAAACCCGTCGATTTTTATTTTTAAACGGGCTATTCGTAAGGATACCTTTTTATTTTTGACGTCATCTATGTGAGCGTGATGACGTCATCGCTAAAATTTTCAGATGGAAAGGTGGGTGTTGTAAATACCTCTTCAGCCATATCAATAATGTACAAAAATTGATTTTTGTATTTGTTTAAAAAATTAATAAAATTTTATTATTATTATTTAATATGACGTATAAAATAAAATGACGTCAAAAATAAAATGGTTTCCTTACGAAAAGCCTGTTTAAGAATAAAAATCGACGGGTTTCGGGATTTTACTTAAAGTCGCCGGTTTACGAAATAACGAATTTATTCCTTTCAATTGCACCATACTGTATACTACTACTATATAAAGGTAAGTGTCCACATATCCGCATCGTACGTATCGGACGCATCGCATCAAACGGATTAATTTTTCACAATGCGTCCACTGTTTCGGCAGCGTACGGATTTGCCGAAACTACGACTTAACTATGGTAACAACGGTGTCGGCATTGCCGACATTGCTGACGAGCCGATTCCAGCGATCCGTACAAGTGGCACTTGTGTGAATTTCTATAGAAAGAATACTACGATCCGTTTGAGGCGATGCGTCGGATACGTACGACGCGGATATGTGGACGCTTACCTTTACACGACAATTTGGGTATGAACAAATGTCAATAATACAAGACATAAGGTGCCTTACATGTGTATGTTTGGATACTTAACATGAGTTAAGTATCCAAACCATTTTGAAACGAGTGTCTTCAGGAAGCAGACACATACAAATAGATATTTAGATTTCAATTCGAACCATGCACTTAGTGTGGAAAGAGGTGTTATTAAAACATTTTACGATAGAGCTAACCTAATTTGTCCTACTCTTGAATTTCGAAATAAATAAATTGACCACATCAAAAAATTTCCTGAAGATAATGGATATTCGAGGCAATTCATAAATACATCAATCATGAATTTAGATAGAAGAGCTTCTAATAAAATAACAAATGATCAATTCTCGAATTTCAGAATAGCAATCAACAAAAAATAATTCTGAAGATATAGATATTAATCAGAGTTTGGGAGAGAATACCGAGAAAGAAACCATTTAATAATGAATACTCCTCCCACAGTATCCTTTAATGATTACTGAGAATTGATTTTGACCAAGGATTCTTGATCAGTGAGTCAAATCACGGTATCAGCGATCTTTCAATATTATTAATATTATAATTAATACCTATCATGATACTAGAAATCTGCCCCTGATCCGGTATGAATAAATAATTGTTAAAAAACTATATATTCGCATAAAAACGAAGGATTCTCGAAATGAAAATAGTATTTGATTAAAATGGTTCTGGATACTCGTTCGGCGCGGAAAATAGGGACGTTGAACAAAATACTCAAAATACTAAATTTCAGCAAACGGTACGACTTGCCATAAGAAGCTAGAATAAACAAAGGTTCAAATTTAATTTGACATGTCGATAATTTTGTCTATAAAATATCTGCTGCCGGCATCTATCGGCAAAAACTAAAGTAGAACAAAATACTTGTATTTTGACAGCATTTGGACCGCAATTCGGCTGAAAATATGTCAGAGAGTGTCTTCACCATGTATTATATCCATCTATGTTCTAATGAATTCAAAAGTGGTCGTAGCGACGTCAACGATGGTCAACATAGTAGTCGCCAAAATAAGGTTGTAAACGATGAAAAATACCGCAAAATTAATTATAGTGAGATAGCTGAGATTTCAAAGTTATCATATTAAATGATAGTCAGTATGCTTACTATACAGTATGGTGCAAATGAAAGGAATAAATTCGTTATTCCGTAAACCGGCGACTTTAAGGAAAAATCCTGAAACCCGTCGATTTTTATTTTTAAACGGGCTATTCGTAAGGATACCTTTTTATTTTTGACGTCATCTATGTGAGCGTGATGACGTCATCGCTAAAATTTTCAGATGGAAAGGTGGGTGTTGTAAATACCTCTTCAGCCATATCAATAATGTACAAAAATTGATTTTTGTATTTGTTTAAAAAATTAATAAAATTTTATTATTATTATTTAATATGACGTATAAAATAAAATGACGTCAAAAATAAAATGGTTTCCTTACGAAAAGCCTGTTTAAGAATAAAAATCGACGGGTTTCGGGATTTTACTTAAAGTCGCCGGTTTACGAAATAACGAATTTATTCCTTTCAATTGCACCATACTGTATACTACTACTATATAAAGGTAAGTGTCCACATATCCGCATCGTACGTATCGGACGCATCGCATCAAACGGATTAATTTTTCACAATGCGTCCACTGTTTCGGCAGCGTACGGATTTGCCGAAACTACGACTTAACTATGGTAACAACGGTGTCGGCATTGCCGACATTGCTGACGATCCGATTCCAGCGATCCGTACAAGTGGCACTTGTGTGAATTTCTATAGAAAGAATACTACGATCCGTTTGAGGCGATGCGTCGGATACGTACGACGCGGATATGTGGACGCTTACCTTTACACGACAATTTGGGTATGAACAAATGTCAATAATACAAGACATAAGGTGCCTTACATGTGTATGTTTGGATACTTAACATGAGTTAAGTATCCAAACCATTTTGAAACGAGTGTCTTCAGGAAGCAGACACATACAAATAGATATTTAGATTTCAATTCGAACCATGCACTTAGTGTGGAAAGAGGTGTTATTAAAACATTTTACGATAGAGCTAACCTAATTTGTCCTACTCTTGAATTTCGAAATAAATAAATTGACCACATCAAAAAATTTCCTGAAGATAATGGATATTCGAGGCAATTCATAAATACATCAATCATGAATTTAGATAGAAGAGCTTCTAATAAAATAACAAATGATCAATTCTCGAATTTCAGAATAGCAATCAACAAAAAATAATTCTGAAGATATAGATATTAATCAGAGTTTGGGAGAGAATACCGAGAAAGAAACCATTTAATAATGAATACTCCTCCCACAGTATCCTTTAATGATTACTGAGAATTGATTTTGACCAAGGATTCTTGATCAGTGAGTCAAATCAAATCGTTTAAGTCCATTTTCATCCAAGAATTACAGAAATTTGGGCATGGATTGATAAGCACTCAACTCCGAGGAACAAGAGCGCCAAAAAGGAGCTTTTGAAGTGTGAATAGATTTCAAAAGTTGATTTATATTTAACTTACTCCTCTAAGTTTGGATAATTCTGGATTTTTTTTTAATACTGTAATAGTAGTGAAATTTTATATTTCTATCTAATTAATGTTGGCCTGTGTAGGGCTTCACACGAGACGAGAGAAGGCGAGAATATACAATATCTCATCTCGGTCTTGCCAATTTTCAAAAAATTTAGTCTCAGTCTCGTCTCGTTATCAGTTGTCTCGCTTAATTCTGAATAACGATAATAAATATTATAATATATAAACGAAATGGTAGATAACGATGAATAAGTTTCTGAAACTATATTCATTACGCTCTTATACAAAAATATTTGTGTTCATGTACATAATTTTTTCAATTTCAAACACTGTTAATTTCATCTTTTAAATTACTGGATGACCAAGAATTCAAACATAATCACATCATCTTTTAATGATGTACATGTTTTTGCCATGATCATACCTACTGTGGAAAATAATCTTTCAACAGGTATACGGATGTAGCCATTAATAAGCTATCGGCCATTTTGGAAAGTGTAGGAACTTTTGCATGCACTTTTCAACACTCTAAAATACAATTTTGACTCCTATTTGCTCTTTCTAACAGCAAATGTTCTTCAAACTCAGCTTTCCAATGTTTCGAAGGTTTTGTTGATGTTTCAAAGAGGCCATCGATCTCGATACATTTTTTAATGAAATTGGACAAATTGGTATCGTTATCAATGAATACCTTCCCAGTGGGTAGATCATTGAGGGTGTTCAAGGCGTATCCTCATATGTAACACCTCTCGAAACATTGAATAGCATCATTTTTCATTTCTTTACCAGTTTTATTATATGTACTTCCACAGATGTATACAATAATTGTTCACATCTTCACTACAAGAAGCACAATAAAATACAATAAATTTCTCCAGATGTTCAAATACAGACGAAATTTTGAAAGCATTGGTATTTAGGGGCAATAAAAGTTGTCCGTTGAGTATTGAAATCATAACGGGGTCAGTTTTTATGGTTGTGAATTTTATTTTTTATTGAAAAATAATCTCAATTATCCCATGGCCTTCAAAACATCGTGTATTTATCGTACGATCGATGTATAATATATAGAAAATATATTGGTAATTATAGTGGAAACTCTTAATATTCAATTGTTTTCTGTGGGCGTTGAAAAAGGTCAAGCCGTATATAAGAAATATTTACTGTATGTATCTGTAGTAAATAAGACGATCTTTGGGGTAGAAATTTTCGAGCCAAAGAAATCCTTTCAATAGTATACACGTTTATTACTCAGTAGTTTACAGACACAAATATACTCAAGAGAGAGTAAAATATCGATTTCGAAAAAAACACATTCAATCCTAAATTATATAAGAATCTGCAAGGATAGATATTCAAGATAAGAGATACATAAATAATCATTAAAGGATACTGTGGGAGGTATATCCATCATTGAATTGTTTCTAGACATTATTACATCTAAAAACATCTCAAAAACTTCCAACTGAAAAATCAAACGAATTCAGAGTTTTGTATAAAATGTTACTAGAGAAGCCTATCAAAACAACTTCTAACCTAAGTTATATGGAAAAACAAGCTTTTATCTCACTCAAAAAAGATAACAATATTAAAATCTTACCTGCTGACAAAGGGAATGCTACAGTCATTTTGGATTATTCAAATGAATATCATAATAAACTTTTGGATATTGTTAATGATAAAATCAATAAAGATCCCACTTCTATAACAGAAAGAAAAGTCAAAAACATTTTATCAAAGCATTCAAAAACCCTTACGTATAGACAGAAAAAAGAGCTCATGCCATCTTATAGTAAGCCACCACATTTATATGGTCTTCCAAAAATACACAAACCTCTAATTCCACTGAGACCAATAGCAAGTTCTATTGGATCTCCATGTCAAAATTTAGCGAAATATTGACTTCAATTTTTAAACCCATTAACAGGAAAGAATTAATTAAGTTCCGAACCATTTCGAAACGAGTGTCTTCAGGAAGCAGACACATACAAATAGATATTTAAATTTCTATTCAAACAAACCATCAACTTAGTGTAAAAAGAGGTGTTATTAAAACACTTTACGATAGAGCTAACCTTATTTATTCTACTCTTGAAATTCGAAATAAAGAAATTGATTTCTTCAAAAAATTTTTGAAGATAATAGATATCCTAGAAAATTCATAAATACATCAATCATGAATTTAGATAGAAGAGCAAATAATCAAGTATGTACAATAGAATAATCAACAAGAACAGCAACCCAATATGCTGAATGTGATCCCTTATGTTCGTGGCCTTTCTGAAAAAATCAGAAGAATCGGTTCTGTTCAATATAAGAACCGTCTTCAAAACACAAAATGATCTCAGGTCTTTATTAACGAAGACAAAACCCATTAATGAAAAACAAAAATCAAAAAACTGTGTATATAATATGCCTTGTATTTCTGGTAAATCATACACAGGAGAAACATCAAGACAACTAGAAGTAAGAAAGTCAGAGCAAAAGAATAACTTGAGAAATAGAGACATACAGAAATCAAAAATAGCAGAATATGTATGTACAATCCAAGGAGATCACATGATGGATTGGAGAAATACAAAGATTCCAATGAAAGAAACTGATTATATTAAAAGGAAACTTAAGGAGTCAACTTGTATTTTATTGAACAGAGAATGCAATTTTGCAAATTGCTCAATTGGTATTGACCATATTTGGCTGAATTTATTGAAATGGAGGTGGAACTTGAAAATTTCTACACAAAGTAAAACTATGTTAGCTATGATTTTCAAATACTGTCAATGTGACAATTCTCGAATCTCAGAATAACAATCAACAAAATAATTCTGAAGATTTTTTCGTTAAGCGTCTGACGAAGGAGTCTGATATAGACTCCGAAACGTTACGATATAATTGTTTCTTCGTTGATGTTGTTTCGTTGTTATTTGTTAGGCAACATTGTTCGATTGATTGCTTCTGACAAATATCTTGTTTTTCTTACGCAGAAGCAAATCACAAAATAATTAATTTTTTATTTTATAGATATTTTTCAGAGTTTGGGAGAGAAAACCCAGAAAGAAACCATTCAATAAGAGATACATTACCATAAGAAGTTATAGAACAGTTAACAAGTTGAAATAAAATATTTCACAGATAGTCACAAGAATTGATATTTTGTAAAATATATTGATCTCTATGTAGAAGTTTTCTGAGTTTTCGAATAAAAACTTCATAACAAAAGTTTAACGAGGCTGTCGGTTCGCGCTGCTGTATGTGGTCTTGGTATCTCCTCTAATATTTCAGAACGTCTCGTCTCGCTTTTCCGAGACGAGACGAGAAAAATCTCGCTCTCGTGTGAAGCCCTTGGCCTGTGTTATCACTAAATTATAGAAAGTTCCAAAGTTAATCGTATTTGCTTGTTATAGGCAGAATTTGACCATAAATTGAGTTTGTTGAAGATGAAGAGTTGGAGGTCATCAGATTTTTCTTCGTTTAACCATACACTATTCATCGATGTATACAATCAATGTGGTCAAAGTTTTATCGAACGAAATCAATTTCAACGAATCAAACCGTTCCCTTTACGGATAAAAATGTCAAACAGGGTTATTCCAGAATATGTATAGTTGGACACATTCCCTGATCACGAAAAATAGCTCGCCTCGTGCCATCAGCTGAATTCCCCGGAAATATTGAATAATTGAGCGGAGCGAAACAGTTCGACCACAAAGTTTTACGTTATTGATAAGTTTCAGCCGACACGCAACAAAGGGGTACAAAAATCAGATACGGAACTATGAAATGTATACTTACCCGCTCTTTACCTCTATGAAATGATTCATGGCAATTTGGAGGAATTAAAGTTTATTGCCGCTTCGTTTTGGAACCCTCTATCGATCGGCCGCTCACAGTTTGAAATTCAGAATACAGATTATTTGTGAATCTTTTTGGGAATTTAAGTAATTCTAACAGGGGCGGCTGGTGAGGGAGGGCTGCGGGGTGCCACCCTCCCTCCCTATAAAAATGACGTACGTACATAAACAATTAAAATGTATATTTCATATTCGTGCTTTCCTCTTCAAAGTGGATTCAATTAAAATTAAAACATTTTTACCCAGCGACCATCTATATTTCACATAAATTACATTTGCGCGTAGTGTCCACATAGACAAGGTATACTATGAGCGTCCGCACTATGCCGGGCTACATCTCAAACGCCTAAGCGAAATCGCTGGTTACCATGGAAACGGTAAACGTCCTCACTTAGAGACCATCTAGTGGTTCCGCCGTTTCCACACGATTCCCAGTGATGATTATTTTCCTAATAGCATGAATGATTCAAAATTAGCAAGAAGGAAATCTCTAGTAGGTACCTTATTGTTTAATCAAAAATAAAATATTTCTCTCGACAATTATTTCACTATAACCAGATTATATTATATTGACAATTGACGTGTGTTGAAATTTGATAGGATCGAAGTGCTGACTACCACAAAACGAAAAACAATGCGGGAATGAGTTCATTACAGCACAGTTTTTAGTGCTGTAATGAACTCATTACGACACTGAAATAGAGAACATTAGTTTTTTAAAGAATTCTATAGACATTTCGGTTGAGTTCTTGATGGATTCGACTTGAACTTCAAGTGTTATACATCCGTGAACTACAGGGTGTCCCAAGTTCGAGTGCCTGTTAAACATTGCTGGAGAACTGGACGTGGACATATTTGAAATCTGAAAATTGGGATTATGATATTGCTTGCAATTCTCTACAGAGCTACAATATTTTCGAAGCCCAAGCACTTCCGGTTATACAGGGAGTGAAAATAAATTTGATGAAAAATTTTTTTTTTCAAGTTTTGCATTCCTGGTATGATCAAGTATTCAATGCTGAATACATTTCTATTGAAACCATTGCATTCATTCGAATAGTTTTCAAAATATCGATAAAATCCGGAAAAAAGTCCAATATGTTTAGTCAGTATTATGTTCATTATTCATATTTTAAACATCCTGAGCGTGAACCTTTTTCACAACATCGAAGAGGGAGAATGTGTAAAGGTCATGCATCTTTTGAATTTCAGAAATATCATCACAGGGTGTTTCAAATTTTGTGTCGAAAATTGTGATCAAAAATTGGGCATAACTGTTCTTCATGACCAAACATATTTGACTTTTTCCGTTTTTTTCTCGATATTTTGAAAACTATTCGAATGAATATAATGGTTTTAACAGAAATGTATTCAGCATTAAATACTTGATCATACCAGGAATGCAAAACATGAAAAAAAAAATGTTTTCATCAACTTAATTTTCACTCCCCGTATAACCGGAAGTGCTTGGGCTTCGAAAATATTTTAGCTCTGTAGAGAATTGCAAGCAATATCATAATCCCAATTTTCAGATTTCAAATATGTCCAGTTCACCAGAAACGTCTAATAGGCACTCGAACTTGAGACACCCTGTATAGCTACACAAGACCACAGAGATCGGGTCGTCACGTCTAAGAGGATTCATCGTGGTAATAGAATCCAAATTGATTAGCTTTCAAGAATTCATGTCAAAATTTCCGTCTATGAAATTGATAAAAATTCGAATAAGGGCTACTTCGTTTAACTGCAAAATACGACCTTGACAAATGACCATTTTCCTTTTCGAGACACGGTCCAAGACGACCAACAACAATTCGTCGAAGACCGACCAAGACCCAAATTACCATCAACCACCATAATAACCAATTTACGCTGCCGCAATCAACCCAAATCGCTCTCGATAGCAGGTTACGACATAATCAAGCGATTCGTGGGAACGCCGCTTTATCGTCTATTCGAAACGCGGCCATATTTAAAGAGTGTAGTTAAAGTGAGCAATGTAATTTTATAATTTTCCCCTTATTTCGTCACAAATTACCGACAGCATGTTTTAACGGACTACCTTAGTTCAATCGCGACTGCCCTGACGATAACAATGCCGTACACAAGATTTGTACAGGAAAAATCCCGAAATTTTGACGGGAACATGTGATTTGGGGAAAAATTCAAGTGACGCGGCATCTGTGTGTTGAGCCGGCTATTGGTTCGTGTGTGGATGGCTTTGTGCCGTGCGAGGATGTGGTGGAGCTGGGAGCATAGTGGGTTGGTGTTCTCTTTTGATGCTGACAGTGTGTGGAGATTGATGGAGTAGAGCAGTGTTTTTCAACCTGTGGGTCGCGACCCCCAGGGGGGCCGCGAAGCCTTACTCAGAGGGTCGCCGGCTGAAAAAAAGTCGAGGTTCTTACACAAAAAAAACACAATATTAGGGAAAAGGATGTGCTTGTTCATTTTTCAAAAGTTCATCAAATTTTGTTGCTATTTTTGGAACGTTAATAATCAATTTTTTTTATTTGACTATTTCTCTTTTTGGCGCTCTTGTTCCTCGGAACAGAGTGCTTATCAATTTGCCCAAATGTCTGTAATTTTCGAATTTTTGGCTGAAAATGGTCTGAAACGATTTGGTTCGACTCACTGATCAAGAATCCATGGTCAAAATCGATTCTGTCCGGCCGTCCGTTAACACGATAACTCTCGAACGGAAGGAGTTAGAGGATTGAAACTTGCAGTGTAGGTTTGGAGCGTAAATATCTCGGACGAGTTCGTTAACCAGCGAAATCCATTGAGCGGTGTCGGAGTAATGGCTGTTTTTAGTAAAAACATTTTTTATGAATATTTCCGAAACCGATCACTCGATCTATCTGAAATTTAGCGTCAAATTGTAGAATAATGACCTTCATACGCATGCGAAGTTCTGTATTGATCTGATTGCCGTAAAGTGTTGAAACCTTTTTTTTTTATTGTTAAATTTTGTTTCTACAATAACTCTCGAACAGAATGAGCTAGGCAGTTGAAATTAACAGAGTAGGTTAGGGAGATAAATATCTCAGCTGAGTTCGTTATTGGGTAAAATAGGCCAGATGGAGTAACGAAAAGAAATTTTTTTTTTGAACTTACAAATTTCAAATAGGATTTTTTTTAAGATGCAATTGCACCATAAAAATCCACTGATATCACTTTCAACTTTAACAAGCTAACACTTTCGGAGATATGATTTTTCGAAATTTCAATAATGAATCGTACTGTTTTCACAGAATGCTATTATTATTCTATCTATGAATTATTATATGATCTGTGTTCATACTCATACATGTCATCCTATTCTATAAGAGAGAGTCCAATTCATTTAAGCTATTTTAATGTGATTTCTTCCATGGTGCAGTTCTCATTCTCAGATTGCTCATTAAATCTTGATAAATAAACTATTATTTGATTTGAATTTCCTTTGTGATGCAGTTCTATCAAAAGAATCCATTGATATAATTCCCAACTCTGCGAAACCAATACTTTCGGAGATTTAATTTGTCTGCTTGAACAAGAGCGCCAAAAAGCTCCTGTCCACAGGGCTTGAACCAATTTTTAGTTTTAATGTCCACCATTGAAGAAAATGTCCGTTCACACAAGTATGAAGTGGCAAATGGCACTAATAATTTGAGAGCTTCCCTTGCCAGCTCTGGATATTCGTGTTTTCATTTCATCCAAAATACGTCGACACTTTGCGAATAAAATTCCTTTTTAAGCATGCCATCAGCAAGTAAATCTAGCAGACATTCTTTCATTTTGTGTTGACATCAGCCATATCTATTGATTTGTCCAAGAAAAGATCTGCCAAAAATGCTAATTTCAAGAGCCAAATAAGGTCAGAAAAACGATAAACATATTCAGATTTTGCATTTTTTAAGAACATTAACAATTCAGCTCTCAGTTCCAGAATCCTTTTCAATACCTTTTTTTGGATAGTGTGATAAAGGAGATTTTGATGAAGCGAGCCCATATCTTCACAAACGATTCTGCTTGGCCGGGTTTGCGAAGCTTTACCTTGATAGAATTCACAATTTCTATTACCTCCTTGAGCAAGTCATTTAAATCAGAAGGTACGACCTTAGCAGCTAGAGCCTGTCGATGAAGTAAACGGTGTGTCCAGGATATGTCTGGCATTATCGATTTTAATTTTGCAATGAGTCCGCTATTTTTGCCAGTCATAGCTTCAGCGCCATCGCTACAAATAGCGATACATTTTTTGCAATCAATATCAGTCGCAAGTGCTTTCTAAAACCATATCGTACAAACACTGGCCAGTAGTATTTGCAGGAAGTGCTTTGCAAAATAAGAATTATTCCGTGATACTTTCATTCTGCTTCAGCTTTGAACAAATACTACTAACTGTGCACAGTCGGAAACATCTGTATAGATTCATCAAACTGCAAAGCAAAATGTTGGCTGTTCTTTAATTTTTCGACTACTTTTCTCGAATATCCTTGGCCATATCGTTTATTCTGCGTGAAATAGTATTGTCAGAAAGTGGTATGTTTTTTAATTTGTTTGCCTCCTGCTTACTGACCATAATTTAAACAATATCAAGTGCTGCTGGCAAACTATAGGATTTCCGTTACCTAACGTCCTAACGTATGTAGTCTTTTAATTAAATCATTTCTTTGGCTTTCTATCACACAAGGGGGTCGCGAAATCAAAAAGATTTAAAAACACTGGAGTAGAGCAACGATGAATGGTACCTTCTAGTTCTATTTAAAGAGTTGGGAAAGCACTGACGTCAGGTCAACCTGCATTGGCGCGCTTGTTCAAATTCCTAGCCAGAACTGACACCCATCCAGGTACTGAACTCACTCAAAGCTGCAAATTTTAGTTGAATTAAAAGCAATACCTACTCAATGAGCATATCCTTTTATTTTATTGAAACCGCCAGGGTACTGAATATCAATTGCAGAATTAATCTTATTCTATTCGATTCTTCTGTTGATATACATGTGACTATTTTGAACGAATGGCAAATTGATGATATTTGCCATCTAGGCATGTCAAATTTGGCTTCAGCCAGATATAGAAATATAAGAGGAAAGAAAATTCTATGAAATCTCTGAATATAATGAAAAATTTCACACCGGAAAGTACAAATGCTTTTTCCTGGTTTTCTAAAAGATCTATAATTCTAATACTTCTGTCTCCTTTAACTTTTTGTTATAAAAAATTTCAATGTTGAAATTGAATTAAATTGTCCTCGCTCAACAGTGGCAACGTACCAACTGTCAGCGGATACTGCTAAACAAGTGGTTGTTGCGGTAGGAGGTCACTGAAAAAAAACTGACACACTGTATTGGTTATTATTTTTCTAAATTCACCCAAAATCTAGAATGTTTTATATTTAACAGGGTTGAAACTGGGACTTCAATCAATGGACGTAGTTAAGCAGAACAATCCAACCCACAAATTGTAGTTTTGAGGAATTTCAACTTAAAGAATATGACTATACATACTATTTTTGGAGCTCTTGTTCCTCGGATCGGAGTGCTTATTCATTTGCCTAAATGTCTGCAATTTTCGAATTTTTGGCTGAAAAAATGGTGTTAAACAATTTGGTTCGACTCACTGATCAAGAATCCGTGGTTAAAATCGTTTCTGTCCGGCCAGTCGTTAACACGATAACTCTCGAACGGAATGAGCTAGACAGTTGAAATTTTCAGAGTAGGTTTGGGAGATAAATATCTCGGCTGAGTTCGTTAATGGGCAAAATAAGCTAGGTGGTTTCGGAGAAACAGAAAAAAATTCTTTTTTATATTACGAATTTTAAATTCAATTTTTTGAGATGCAGTTTCATCATAAGAGTCCATTGATGTCATTCTCAACTCTAACAAACTAATACTTTCGAAGATATGATTTTTCAAAATTTCTATAATTATTCTCAATTCTATTATTGAGAATAATATATGATCATATATATATGATTTCATTGAATATCTACTCAAATTATAATTTGCTGATGGATGTAAATCCAACATAAGGTGAGTCATAGATCTACGTTTTGAATTTAATTACGAAAATTTTTGAAAATTGGCGCACAGAAGCCAAATTGAAAATGTGGGAAAGCCCTGTGGACGGGAACTTTGGCGGTCTTGTTCAAAATTTGACAACTCCAAATAATAATTTTTTTCTCAGAGTTGGGAATGATATCAATGGATCATTTTTCAATATAATGAATTTTATGATGCAGTTCTATCATAAGAATCCATTGATATCATTCCCAACTCTGAGAAACCAATATTTCGGAGATATGATTTGTTAAAGATTTAGAAAAAACGCCAAAGTCCATAGGGCTTTCGTACTTTTTGGCGCTCTTGTTCCTCGGAACAGAGTGCTTAGCAATTGGCCCAAATGTCTGTGATTTTGGAATTTTTGGCTTAAAATGGTCTTAAACGATTTGGTTCGGCTAACTGATCAATAATCCATGGTCAAAATTGATTCTGTCCGGCCGGTCGTCTGGCCGTTAACACGATAACTCTCGAACGAAATGGGCTAGACAGTTGAAACTTTCAGATCAGATTTAGGAGATAAATATCTCGGTTAGGTTCGTTATAGGGCAAAATCGACCGGGTGGTTTCAAAGTAACAAAAAAAAATTTTTACATTACAAATTTTAAATTTATTTTTTTTTTAAGATGCAGTTTCATCATAAGACTCCATTGATGTCATTCTCAACTCTTACATACTTTGGCTTTGGCGCTCTTGTTCAAACTTGACAAATCATAACTCCGAAAGTATTGGTTTCTCCGAGTTGGGAATGATATCAATGGATTCTTATTAAATTTAGTTTATTTTATGATGCAGTTCTATCTTAAGATGACATTGATATCATTCCCAACTCCAAGAAACCAATACTTTCGGAGATATAATATGTCAATGTTTGAACAAGAGCGCCAAAGCTCCTGCCCACAGGGCTTGAACCAATTATTATAATTTTATTGGTACAATTGATCCCTCGAGAGATTTTTCAACCATTTATTATTAGTCAACATATATTTTTCATAGAATTCATTCAAATTACTTTAACATTTTACAGAAATAAAAAAGTGGGAAAGCCCTGTGGAGCTTTGGAGGTCTTGTTCAAACTTTTACAAATCATATCTCCGAAAGTATTGGTTTCTCAAAGTTGGGAAAGATATGAAATGTTTAATAGAACTGCATCATAAAATAAATCAAATTAAAATTGAATAACATATCCGAGATATTCCTTCCTAAAATCTACTCTGAAAATAATATTATATCAATTGAAACTTAGCCAATATTCAATGGTCCAAAAGTTGATTTTACAACAGATCGTATATGAAATATTAAATAATGAAAATTCGTGGCGTGCACCTACGTGGAGTGGAGAAACTTCTACACTCATTCATTCACCGTTAAATAGAATTAACTGATTTCTCACTCATCATGATAGCTGAAACCAATAGATATCTATTGTGTCATTTTTTAAACCTATTTAACGAAGCAAATACTTGTTTATTTACAAAAGAAATAAGTTGAACTTTTTATTTTATTCCTCAGTTTGACCAACAATTAATTTTATTTATTATATATGTTAGGTACATAATATTTGAGGTTATTTGTGCTCCACAAAAATATCCTGTAAACATAAGTCCACAAACGCTTTCTCACCAAGCTACATTATTGTCAAGTTTCTATATTTCCATATGGAAAACTAGAATGCTGATGCCTGAATTTTTACAAATATCCACGAGGATCCTATCACCAGAAAAAAAATCAGAATTTTTCTTAAAAAATTCTATATTTCAGAAACTATTTGTCAGATTGCGCTGAAATTCCGAACAAACCTTGAAGACGCATTTCATTTTCCCAATATTTCCAGAAATACAGATCCGATCGAACCTAAAACTGTCATCGCATGAGGAACAGACTTTGACAGAAATCTATTCAAAATGACAATAAATCCTTTGGAATTTCTAAAGCGCAAAAGTGACGCAAAGGACCATCTGTTAAAGATGAAAGTACCGATCGAATTGATTAACTCACGAAATGGCGTTGATCCCTTTGTTTACTGTGATGCATTTGGGTTTGCGAAACCAATCAAAATGATGGGTTACTGTTTACCTTTGAATCAGTGCCATTCTATGTTGGATATCGGTTCATTTTTGACGCAACCATCGAATTAAATCTATAATCATCGAAATTCTGTGAAACCCATCTCAAATCTCCATCCTCCTCTGTGAATTAAACTAACTGTACCTTATTTTCTAAAGTTGTTTTAACAATTAGAACTCAGAAATTTTGTATTTCATATGTACCCATTGTCGTGAACACAGTGTTCACGTATGCTTCTCAAGAACATTTCAAAATGAATATTTTCATTGGTTCATACCAACGAAACTATGATTCAAGTTTAGTTGCGAGACACTCTTCTTCGGAAACAATAGACAGAAATAGAAGAATCATACCTCTGGCTCTACAGTAGCCTACCGAGATCGGTCTTGTATCAAACCAGTAATTAAATCGGACATTCCAAGTCCACAATTAGTCCATTACAACCACCAGGAGCAACCAGGACGGTGCAGTTGACCATCTACTATCTATGAGGTTCTTTGTCCGCGGCGCCATCTTGCCCCCGGCAACCGGGACGTGTCCGCCCGACAATTATCAGTCTGAGATACATTTATTCATTTATTCCTCCCGTAGAAAAAACAGTTCTTGGTTCTTACCTGTCTCGTCTTCGATTTTTCTACCGTGGAGTTTTACTCGGTGATCCGGCCGGTTTGAACAAGGCCATTATAATCGAATTAAGGGGTTTCTCGACATCAAAATTAGTGAAAGTTTAAGATTTTTCGAAGCAAATCAGATATGGATGAAACTTCGGATGCTTAGATGATTGAAATTACGGACGCTCAATTGAGACAGAAGGGTACCTATTTAGTTTTTCACCTTCAAAATTCAGTTTCTAAATAAAATATTTTCGAAGCGCTGACGTTGAATCAGGAATTCCAGGGTGATCGATTCATAAATGGCAAATAGATTTAACTGATTCTTAACACCTTACACTATACTGAACACAATCGGTTGCGACCATTTTCGGCAAAAAATTCGAAAATTACAGACATTTGGGCTAAATGATAACGCGATGCTCCCAGGACATATGCGCAAAAACCATACACATACATAGGATACAATATGTATCCTAAACTACAGATAGTGTATTTGAGAAGATAAGTATTCATTAAAGGATACTGTGGGAGGTATTATCAAAAGGTTTCATTCTGGGTTTTCTCTCCCAAACTCTTTAAAATATCTATAAATTAAAAATTTATTATTCTGCGATTTGCTTCTGCGTAAGAAACACAAGATATTTGTCAGAAGCAATCAATTGAACAATGTTGCCTAACAAACAACAACGAAACAACATCAACGAAGAAACAACTATATCGTAACGCTTCGGAGTCTATATCAGACTCCTTCGTCAGACGCTTAACGAAAATCTTTTGAATTAATTTGTTGATAGTTATTTTCAAATTCGAGAATTGAATGTGACAATTATCGAATCTGAGAAATACTATCAACAAAATAATTCACCCCTATTACACTATGCCTTTTTCGTGACTATTTGTCAGCCTGACTGATTGCGCCTGAAATTTCGAAGAAATACGTAAGCGCCCGGGACTATTTTGTAGACTGTTTCAGGCTTGAAAATAAATAGAACTGGTTCTATTTGTTCCCCCTGAAACGTGGGCATTTCAATCCTTTTTGTCGAAATGTCATGTCTACCAACACAATATTAATCTGTCTGACTTGACGTCTTAATATAACCTAGTTTATCCTTTGGATCGCAGCCTTCGTAAATTCAATAATAAATGTATGTTTATTACTCTGAGGACGTAAACTAAACTTACGACGGCCGGATGATCTGTGATGGCTATCCCCGTGTGATACGAAGTTTTCACCAGTAGCCTAGTACCGCAAAGTAATAATTTTTTAAGTAAGTTTTTGGAGAAATGCTTTCTGGAATTACAGTGTCTTTTTTCTGTATGTGAATTTGCACTCTATGTAGTAGCATGTTAAACGTTTCTTCAGACATTCTTAAAACACTACGGTATTGCTTTAAAAATATACAAACAAAACAAGAACTTGAGGTAGGTAAATATGTGAATTTCTTCAATGTTTGCAGCTCTGAAATTACTGCCTGAAACAAACGCGGTGTAATAGTGCCACTCATTCGGGGGGAAATTCAATCAACAAATAGCCATGAAAATAGGCGTAAATATAGACATGAAAAAGGCATAGTGTAATAAGGGTATAAAGATTTTCGTTAAGCGTCTGACGAAGGAGTCTGATATAGACTCCGAAACGTTACGATATAGGTAGTTGTTTTTTCGTTGATGTTGTTTGTAATCAACATTGTTCAATTGATTGCTTCTGACAAATATCTTGTGTTTCTTCTGCAGAAGCAAATCACAGAATAATTAATTTTTATTTTATAGATATTTGGGAAGAGAAAACCCAAAAAGAAACCTTTTAATATATTTGTGAAGATGTCATAATGCATGTTTATATATTTTTACCTTTCAGATTTGATGAAGTGCACTACCCGGAACGTAATTTTTATATCATAACATTACTGTGATCTATTGATCACTATAAATAATCTGAAAATTCTAGTCAATTCAATCCCTAAAAATCAAGTAACAGTTGGAATAAATAGAAAATAATAATTCACCTCCTGGCAATACAATGCAAGCCTATTAATTTATTTACTTTAGACTAATGAGAATAAAAACGTGAACACGTGTTTTTAGAAATTCTGTGTATTAATACAACTAATACAACTAATCGACAGTAATGAATTGATCATGATCGGTTATGGTGGTCCTGTTAGAATTCCAGAGAAAATGTGTAATATTTTTGGTTATTTGCATTCGGAAAGAAATCCCATATCACGTTGAACAGCTACTAAAACATCCCAACGATTCAATGCAACTGGGATGGTCAAAAATTTGCCAAAAAGTGGACCGCTGACGAATCTATTAGAAAAATACGTTGGAATTCATTTAGAGGAATCACATCAAAGTTCTACAACAAATTTGGCACTAAACCATGGTATGAGTCCACGTTCCGTAGGGAAAATATTGAAAATTGAAAAGTATCATCTGTTTGAGATACAATTGGTTCAAGAAATGTCAGACAATGATTCTGACCGACGGATGGAGATTTGCGTACCACTAATGGGCATGTGTATGGTGTAATAACGACGCCTTAACTCAATATTGGTCAAATGAGAATCCTCATTGTATTCATGAAGCACATACCCAGCATCCACAAAAGCTGAATGTTTGGATGGGAACTGTGGAAAATAGGCTTATGACAAAAACTTGAATTGTGGGGAGTATTGTGATTAAATAAATAACCAAATTGTTGCTGCGTTTCAACCGAAAAAGCAGTAAAATTTTTGGTTTCAAAAAGATGGGGTACTTCCCCACTATGATTGATGGTTTAGGGACTTTTTGGATGCGAATTTTCCAAATCGATAGATTCATAGAGTGGCCTGCTCGTTCTCCCGACCTTAACCCGTTAGATTTTTTCTTTGTGGTTATCCAAAATCACGTGTTAACGTTATACGGCCAACAGGAATTGAGACAAAGAATTATTCATGAATGTAAACTGATACGTGGAGTAGTTTGAAAATGATGACTCACGCATTTATTAATAGGCTTGCATATTGTCAGGTCACGAACAGCGAGCATCCTGAACAATTTATTTTGTTTGATTTATTATTCTCATTAGTCTAAAGTAAATAAATTCGCCTATCCTTCAACCTTAAATTTCCACTAAACTCATTATGTACCGATTCTAAACAACAAGAAATTTTAAAATATGCAAAGAGATGCAGGGTATCCCATTTAAATTAAAAAGTTGATGGGATTTCTTCTAGGCTGCAAATCACAAAAAATATTACACACTTTCATGAGTTCTAACACGATCACCATAACCGATCATGATCAATTTACAATTAATTTGGCAACAGTTACCTATACTAGTTTACCCGTTTATTTCTTAGTACCTACATTGTATTGATACAAAGAATAACTGAAAACAAATGTATGTATGTTATTATTATCAGTAGTCCAAAACAATTATATTAATAGATTTGCATTGTATTGTCAAGAAGTGAACAGCGAGTATTTCAACATTTGAAGTGATTTTGTTCAAATTATTATTCTCTTCAGTCTACAGTAAATAAAATTTCCTCTTCTGTACCTGTAAAGTGATTTATTTCATCCCAACCTTGTATATAAAGGGTTTGATGACTATAAAGTTCAGAGGTGGCAGGTGAAGGAGGGCAGCGGGCGCTATAAAAATGACCTATACATACATATAGTCCGTTTAAGATATATTGACATCGAAGTAGGCCTTGAACGTGTAGTTGGTGCTTTATTTCTAGTTACAAAAAATTACTATTCTGTAACCAGAGAAAATAAATATTAACATAACCTTGAATATGTTCAATGCTATCTCCTATTTGTAATTAATCGAAGACCCTTATAAATGCATTCTTGATGTACTTTGGAAATTCAAATCGCGAATGTATTTTATCCTGAGATTTTGGAAGGATAATTTTCCAAGTTCAACTGCAGTAGACTGATGAAACAAACATAAATATGAGGTTGATGCCCAGAAACCATTTCAAGGAATTGGAAACATCATTATTTATAATAGAGAAGAACAAAAATTGGATAGTTTTTTTAATGCAGGATGAAGAACCTTTTGACATAATAATCATGTACATTTCAGAAAATATATATCTATAGATCTTAGAACTTAGGTTCCTTTTCCAAAGCCATTGGAGAATCAATCAAGGTGTAAAAGACCATAAGAAACTCACTTTTCATTTAGTGAATCCATATTGGTTATTGAATTATTTCATCAATATAATGTTAATAAATATTATGTTATTAATATTACTTCATCAGTATAAATTATTGAGAGGTGGGTTGAATAATGGAGCATTATTTTGAAAGAAGAGTCAATTTATCAGTGGTTAAGCAGACTTATTATTTCCGTCTCAATTTAACTTGGAATGTAATAGCTTGTAAAATATTATAATCTTTATGCAATGATATCTAATAGTTCAAGTGTTTATTTTTCCACACAAAAAATTAGAACCAAAACTTTACTATGTACATTTTTTTTACATAAGCTGTGAGATTTTTGGATTTCAATTGCAACTAGGAACAGAAAAGATTATTTGCCATTTTCCTATGAATTGTCGTTTTAGTATTATAATTTATATTGAAAAACTTAATGATTTAAAATTCTATTTCAAACTTTGATTTGCTTAGTTCGTAGAGCTCATGAAAGAAAGAACTGATCAAAGAAAACCTTCAGTGAAGTGCTCTCTCAAATTTTCAAAAACTTTAATTTAATCTCGAATTTAATGTAATGTCTCTTTAAATGTAAAGTCGTATATCATAGGAGTTCTTCCACAACTGCTGCCAGGTTTTAATGATGTGCCTTCCTTTTTTTTCCTAAGAATTCTTCGAACGGTACTTGAAGAAATCTGAAATATTATGGCCAATGTAATAATCAGAATACACTCTTAGTGGTTGGATAACAGTTTACCTGGAACACTAAAGCAATGCTGGCGGTAATATCTACAGATTCCCTGAAGAATTCATAGTAACATCTATATACTGCTTCGTGTTCCCTTTTTGTTAGGCGAGAGGTATCGTAATCAATTCCAGACATTTTTAATAGCACAAGGATGCGGAAATACTCAAACTCGGTACGATTAATTATAAACACACATGTAAAAACTATCCCAAATTGTTCAATTTTCGTTATATCGAAATTGTAAAAATTAATGATAAATGACAGTTCATCAGCTCATAGTTATTTTCAATGCGAACAACCTAAATTATGTGACTTGAAATATAACTAGACCGACCGTTGCCAACTGAATTTCGATTTTCCAAAGCCACCCTTGATGTCAATATATCTTAAACGGACTATAAACAATTAATTTGTATTCTTCATATTCGTGCTTTCTTCTTCGAACTGGATTCAATTAAAATCAAAATATTTTCACCTAGCAACCATCTATATTTCACAATAATTACATTTGCTTTACGCGTCCGCATAAACAAGGTATACTATGAGCGTCCGCGCTATGCCGGGCTAAATATCGAACTCGGTTACCATGGAAACGTTAAATGTTCTCACTCAGAGACCAACTAGTTCTTGTGATTCTCAGTGATGATTCGGTAGATAGATAGGTATTGTAGGAGCCAATTGTTTCATGTTTTAAAGTTGCGTTGACGATTTAAGGACTGACACTGAGGGTGTGTGATCTAGCAAAATTAAACATTAGTTCTTTGAGTTTGGCGGACGAGGAATAGATTAAACAAGAGCGCCAAAAACAATGAACGACCTGTGCCCGTATTGAATATAAGTCAAGCGCAACCGTATAAGAATCGGTCAAGGTTTATGCGTAAGTTTGACGCAAATTTTCACGGAAAGACTTTCCGCCGTATTTACAAAGCATTCAATCTCCGTGAAGTCCTAACTGAGGTCCTCAGTTAAGGATAAATGCGGTAATCTGGTCAATACAAAACTTCACATGCGTATAAAGGTCATGATTCTACAATTTGATGCTAAATTTCAGATAGATCGAGTGATCGGTTTCGGAAATATTCATAAAAAATATTTTTACTAAAATCGGCCATAACTCCGAAACCCCTTGATGGATTTCGCCCATTAACGAACTTGTCCGAGATATTTACGCTCCAGGTACTGAATGTTACAAATTAGATAATACATTAAAAATTCATTTTCCTCAATACAATTACTGCACAGTAACTAAATCAAGGACAAATTCATATAACAGTTCTAATATTTTTGTTTATTTAATAGTAAATAAGTTTGTCACCTAAACTTGTAGTTTGTGTGTGACAAACTTCCAAGATCTAAAATACTTATGTAAATCGCTGTTAGCGCAATCTTAACATAAATTGAAACCCATTCGGCAATCACAAAGCAACCGAAAATAAAAATCGTCAGACAGAGTAGTATCCAGTTCTATATCAAAAAACTGCGGAGAAGAATCGAGACCAGAAAAAAAATAAACTAAAAAATAAAATAAAAAGGAACACCTATCAAATAGTAGCGCTCATATGGAAACTTTACTTAAAAACATTTAAGAATGTCCAACCATTCGAATGAACATAATCCTTCACTTTCGCTTTGAAAGATTTAGATTTAGAAGGGGCCAGCAGGATAATTTCTTTCGGTAATAGATTAAACAACTTTGGAGCATAATAGAGAACACTCTTTTTTGTGAAATTCTTCCTGTAAAAGGGTATTTCGAGGTGATCAGCTTGTCTAGTTTTGTGATGCAACGTTCGGTGATCATATCTTCTCGAAATCCATAAAATTGACTGACAAATATAAAGTTTTCTTACAGTTAGTACATCCGCTTCTTCATAGAGTGACAAAGTAGAGTGCAGACGGCTTTTCTTCAAAATTACTTTTAGAATACTGTTCTGGGCCACCTCCAAGGGATACATAGCATTGTTATAACAACCCCCCCATATAATGATACAATATCTTATTATCGACTCAGCAAGTGAATTGTAAACCCTTAGCAATACCGTTCTATTCAATATTTCCCTCAAACAATAAAATTTGTGGATTAAGGATCTAAGTTTTTTTTTCAAAGATTTTACATGCTCATCCCACTTTACATGCTGATCCAGTTGAACTCCAAGATATCTGATTACTTCTCGATAATACAACACTGACAACTGGAAAAATCTCTACAGTCACAATCATGCACCTTCAGTCGATCTAAATTTGGCTGATCGATAATTGTAGCTGAGAAAGTCATGAATTTGGTTTTCAGTTGATTTAAGGTCAAAAGGCTCTGATTTAAAAACTCGTTAATTAATTGCATACCCACCTCAGCCTTTCCCGTAACCTCCTCCCACGTCCGGCCCCCAAAAACAGCTACTGTATCATCTGCATATGATATTATCTCCCCACTAAGATTTAAGCTACCAAGTGAATTGATGTAAATTAAAAATAATATTGGCCCCAACACCGTCCCCTGGGGTACTCCCATTGTGATAGGTATAGAATCACTTTTTTTATAACCAATTTTCACAGTTTGAAACCGGTCTTCCAAATACGTACGAAACATATTCAATGGTTTGCCCCGTCGTAACTTAATTCCGGATTATTCTCATTGAGAACATCACTCCATTTCTCGTCAGCCAATGTCTTTCTCAAATTGTCATAATTTATTGTATTAATTTTGTAGGATACAAATTCTTTTCCCTTATTGACCCTCTCAGAAAAGCTGAAACCCAAAAAAAGCATGAAGTGATCGGTAATCGCACACTTTACAACCGCCGGAAATACGCTAACATGCCCTCCAATATCCCTGATAAATGCGTGATCGTTTGAGATCCCGTATCCCTCGTCGGCTTATTCATGTAGGAAAGAAAACCGAACTCGCTTAATATAGCCAGATATTCATTTAAATCAGAACCATCATCCTTCCCCAAGAGATCTATATTGATATCACCAATAAACAATTCCACTCCCTGCTTCCTTGTACGAATCCCTGAAAAATAGTGAGCTAACTCCTCTAAATATAAGGTTTTACTAATAGAAGGTGGTCTATATGAAGCGGTCACTCCAAAAGTTACATCGTTCACAACAAAGGTAAATCTAATCAGTTTCGACTCCGTGAGATCGATCACTAAGTCCTCATATACAATAGAATCATTTATGTAGATTACCACGCCATCATTTTGATTAATTTGATAGTTATTATACATAATATTGAAATTCGGAATATTGAAATCACCTACCTCCTGTATAATCCATGTTTCAGACAAAACAACAATGTCGACATTTCCAATGCCCAAATCCTCCAAGTAGACTAATAATTCATCGAGGTTTCTATTAATACTTCTAATGTTGAGATGTATGACATTCAAACTGTTCCTACCTGACCCCCTATCCGCTAGTAAATCATTAATGGTCTCATATTCTCCGGTCTCGACTCCCTCGGCATCAACAAAATCAAAGTTGAAATCTATTTTCACAATAACAAATAAAAAAAAAAAAAAAAGGCACCAAAATTCTTGTAGGAAAACACAAAACGAATGAGTACCGAACAATTGAAACGAAATCTCCGTGATCACATTAATCATTAATTTTTTTTTTGTCTCTGTTTTAGGTTATGTTCGAATAAATAAATAAATGACGTAGTTATACAGTCGCACTACTGCTGCTGATACTGTAAAAGTTGTGATTTATTTCGTATTTTGACTGCATTGCCATCAATGTTCACGAAAATAGTACCATTAAATGACCATACATTAGATCCTCCAAAAGCAACCTTCGACGCATTCATCAAATTCAGCCGAAACCTTGTAAGATCCTGGCAAATGAACACTTTCGTTCCCTTGAACTTTTTGAGGGATCTGAGAACATTTTTTTTGTCTTCTATGTTTTGAATTTAACGACGACGGGCCGAGTTCTCCCATCAGGCTTAACTTCCTTCCCGATCCTAAATGCATCGATATTCTTCACAGATATGTTGGGGATGGTGCACTTTAGAAGATTAGTCGTCTTATGCATAATGTTTTCATCTTTTTCATCGGGTATTCCATGAATGCAGATGTTGTTTACCTTCTCGGCCTGATATATATCGTCCACTTTCTGCTCGAGCAAGTCAATTCTGTTCTGAAGAGTGTTAATCATTTCCATGGATTCTCTTTTATGAAGGTCGAGTTTTTCATTTATAGACTTGAACAATCCATCAACGAAATTTTTATCGCTGAATATTTCAAGAATAGATTCCTTAATTAACTGCTTCAGTTCAGTCTTTTCTTGTTGACTTCTTGTTGGGGCCATTTTATTAGAGTCCCTATGTAAATTCGGCAACTACACCACGTTTTGAAACTGTTTTTAAATTTGTTGTACTACCTAGTCAGGTTTATTGTTTACGACGGAGCTCGTTTCAGAAACGTGTTTACTGTGCGCACATCTGAATCTAATAATTGAAAGTTTCAGATTAAATTATTATATTTCAATTTGGTTTCTTCTTGTCATTATAGGTGACTCCAAAACCACCTTGCAATTTTCAGTCCGCTAACTCCTTTCGTTCGAGAGTTATCGTGCCTACGGCCGGTCGGCCGGCCGGACAGAATCGATTTCGCACTCGGATTCTGGATCAGTGAGTCGAACCAAATCGTTTGAGACCATTTTCAGCCAAAAATTCCAAAATTACAGACAAATTGATAAGCATTCTGTTCCGAGGAACTAGAGCGCCAAAAAAACAAGTTTCGTATGACAATTGCCCAAAACAGGTTTAAACTACCTACAAATAGTAGGTATTCCATAAAACATGTATGAAAGAAGATAAGTAATAATAAAATATTACCTTGTAATCGATCAAAAATATCCTGATCTATGTTCACCAAATTTTCTCCTCTCTCGAACTACAGAATTATGCTTTCAATATTTACGTAATATTTTCAAACATTTTCGGGTGAGGTCCCCGTTGCATCGCTAAAATACGAGTATTTCAACCCCAATATTTTTGAAGTTACAATATTCCCTTCTGTCAAGTTGACATTATGACAATTCATACATAGAATAATTATATCAATCTGTGAAATACGATTTACATTGAAATTTTGAAAAATCATATCTCCGAAAGTATTAGCTTGTTAGAGTTAAAAATGATATGAATGGATTCTTATGATAAAACTGCTCATTAAAAAAAATTTAATTTGGAATTTGTTTTAAAAAAAAAATATTTTTTTTTGTTACTCCGAAACCATCTGTCCGATTTTGCCCAATAACGAACTTAGCCGAGATATTTATCCCCCAAACCTACTCTGAAAATTTCAACTCTCTAGCTCATTCTGTTCGAGAGTTATCGTGCCTACGGCCGGCCGGCCGGACGGTCGGACAGAATGAATTTCGACCACGGATTCTTGATCAGTGAGTCGAACCAAATCGTTTAAGACCATTTTCATCGAAATATTCGAAAATTACAGACATTTGGGCAAATTGATAAGCACTCAGTTCCGAGGAACTAGAGCGCCAAAAACACGAAAAATCGTCCATGAACATGATTGTAAGCTTCCAGCTATTGGCTACAACTAATATCGCTTCTGGTTCTAGTAGTGCATATGTCGAAAACATAACTATATATATATATATATATAACGTACTTAAAATTTAATATAGTGTCATATGGTTTGGATTCGACGTTTTGTGAAATATGTAAAGTTCTGGTTATTTTACTATCGATTCCAATGACAACCGCAAAAATTGAAATATGTTTCTTTTCTTTGAAATTGATCAAGACGTTGTCGGAATAAATACTGACGGCGCTCGCAATATTGTCCATTGAACAATATTTAGTTGAAGACATTCCTGACTTCAACGAAAAGGTGATGGAGAAGTTCATCTGCGACAAAAACAGAAGGATTGAGTTTCATTTTAAGGATTAGGCATTTGGCAATTACCATTTAAAATATATATACTCTTTTTGTATTCTTCAATCAGCGCCCCCCTGCACAATATTGCCATCAGCTGCCACTGGTGTATGTGTATGGCATTATCAATCAGTGAAATCTATTGGTCATTCGATGGAATAACGTGCTAGGATCTTGACACCACATTAATTCTACTATCATTTTTTTCCCACACACACATTTTTTTTCTCGTCAAGGCCAGGCCACTCATCGTGAAAGCCACGTATTTCTCAAGCAATCGTTCCAGGAAAATATATATGAGCTACCATAGCTGCCATTTACGCGAACCCATTGATCCTCCTTCATTCATAGATATTTTACTGTCCCGAAAAAAACACGTCTGAAGACGGTATTTACAGTGCGGCATGGCTCTATATTAATTAGTCGACAGTGAAAAACATGAAATTTCGACAATGGGTAATTAAAACATTAGGAACGTTGGAAGGCACCAATTAAGGATTAGGATAGGATATATTTCAGTTTCGCGGGACATCCGTGCCCACACCCCTATACAATCGCGCGGTAGCTCGCCGGACCTGTACGGCAATTAAAAACTAACGTTTAAGAGTTAATGAATAGTTTACCGCGCATAGGTGGCTACGAGAGCGAACATTCCTTTGTTTCCCCGGTGGCGCCATCTGATGGGTAGACGGTGCAACTGCCAATTAAAAATTATGGGTCAGAAGTAACTTTGGATTTTTTCGCGTTGAGTTTCATACTTGGAAAGACGGCGGAAACGGTGGAATTCCGGGACGAACCATTATCTGACAGTGCAGGGTGAAAGTATTGAAGGGAAGTCCAAGAAATTTGGAAATGCAGTATAATACGTCAATTATCCCCCATGATCGTAATGCACCGCTTCATGGAGAGAAAACTGTGAAAAGTAGATTCTGATTTGCGAAGAATTTTGAAGAAACACAAAATGCAGCCATAACCGCTTATAGTCTAGTCAATAAGTGCTTTGTAGGTAAAAATTTTAGCGAATTCTCCGAAAATTAACAAGTTTTGAATTTTTCCTATTCTGATACTTCTGAAAAATAACTCCACGAAACGAAACAATTCTCAGATTAATAGTTTAACAATTATCGCACTGGCAATGTTAATGTTCGTGCTACAAAAAGTTGTTAATAAACTAATGGATAACTAATTGAAAAATCACGATAAACATTTTTGGACTACGGATTATTGTTCATTGATCTACCCTGTAGGAGCCTGAGTTTTTTCAATTTTTTATTTACATATTTAATAAGTTTAAATAATATTTATTCATCAAAGATACGAAGATGCAGTTTCACCATAAAAATCCATTGATATCATTTTCAACTCCAACAAGCTAATATTTTCGGAGATATGACTTTCCGAAATTTCAATAATGAATCGTACTTTTTTTTACAGAATGCTATAATTATTCTATCTATTATTTATTATATGATCTGTGTTCATACTCGTACATGTCATCCTGTTCTATAAGAGACAGTCAAATTCATTTCAGCTAATTTAATTTGATTTCTTCCATGGTGCAGTTCTCATTCTCAGATTGCTCATTTAATCTTGATAAATAAACTATTATTTGAATTGAATTTCTTTTATGATGCAGTTCTATCATAAGAATACATTGATATAATTCCCAACTCTGAGAAACCAATACTTTCGGAGATATAATTTGTCTGTTTGAACAAGAGCGCCAGAAAGCTCCTGTCCAAAGGGCTTGAACCAATTTTTTATAGATATGGCTGAGCAAATGCAAATTTGATTACTTGGTACATTATTGAATATTATGTATAACAGACTATTAACTAAGGGAATTATTTATTATATCTTCTACACTTCGCTTCAAAATCAAATTCAAAACTAAAAATTAAAAAGCGCAGTGGACAGAAGCTTTGGCGCTCTTGTTCAAACCTTGACAACCATATCTCCGAAAGTATTGGTTTCTCAGAGTTGGAAAAGATGTTATTGGATTCTTATGATAGAACTGCATCATAAAGGAAATTATATTCAACTAATAGTTTATTCATCAAGATTATATGAGCAAAATTCAATGATTTAAAGCTCCAATTAAATTTAAAAAAAAATGAGCAATCTGCAATGCTTCGATGCTTTAATGCTTCAAAAATTGTCATTTAAAAAAAGCAATGGACAATAGAACATATCGCACGTGTATTTCAAAAGTGACACAAGTCAAAAAATGAGAATTCTGAGATTTTTGCTGTATTCCGTTTTGTGATCATCTCAGTAAGTGAGAATTTGTGCTCTCAGTTCACCGCTCACTTATAAAATGGAACACTTTCCTGAAAGTGTTCCTTTTTAAAAGTGAGCGGTGAACTGAGAACACAAATTCTCACTTACTGAGATGATCACAAAACGGAATACAGCAAAAATCTCAGAAATCTCATTTTTTGACTTGTGTCACTTTTGAAATACACGTGCGATATGCGCAAAAGCTCCTGACTTCACCTTAGTGCTTGAACCAATTTTTTTTTCGTAATTGGTTCAAGCACTGACGTGAAGTCAGGAGCTTTTGTGCGTATGTTCTATTGTCCATTCTCCTGTATTGGACACTCTTAATCGAATTTACCATGGTGCAAAAGCTCCTGGCTTCACGTCAGTGCTTTAACCATGATAAATTCGATTGAGAGTGCCCAATACAGGAGAAAGGACAATATAACATACGCGCAGAAGCTCCTGACTACAAGTCAGTGCTCTTTTACCATTCATACGAAATAGTTTTCTACATAATAACGCATTTTGAATAAACTTTTTTGATCTCACCATCGCATCTTTTACATAAAGAATTTCATTTTGGTAGGTACTTAGTCATTATGATATGCCATCAGATAAAACTCATTATGAAACTTGTAATTTGTCGAACACCAATAATATTTCAATTAATGAATCGTTGAATGTTGAACGTGCAGGAACAAAGATGCGAAAGAATCCAAGCCATTTCTATATTAAGCATATTTCTTCAACCTTAAGTAGCTCAAGTATCATTCAAGTGGTTGGCATCGCTTTTCGTAAACAATAGCGTCCCTTTCTGGCTCACAGATTCTCTGTCATATTTTCTGTACGTCCTTCTATGGAGAGCGACACCAGAGTTGGGTCTATGATACGTTAAATCATCTGCGATGCAGTGACCCATTGCCGAGGTGCGTTCAATATATAGTTCCGAATTCACATAAATATGCCTCTACTGAATTCTAGAAAGCAAAAGACGTCCTATCTGGAAACCGGGCACACAAAAACCGCCCGAGGCTAAGGCCATAACGAAAAAGCACAAGCAGGATCGATGAATTAAGAACCACCACATGTCCAGGCAATACACACGCCTATAAGAGATCATCGATAAATCCTTAATGTTATTCCGTTCTTTTCAAATAAATTAGACACAGTTTGACACGTACCCAATAAATCTTATTCAGAAAATTATTCAAAAATGTGATAGGCAATCTACAGTGGCCCATGGCGAGCTATCGCGGCGATCTGCACGCCCCCTGCCCACGCCGTATTCGGTCGACTTTAATAAAATGTGGGTGTGGCAGAAATATATTAAAGAAATTTATAGTCAGGCCTGTGTTACCGGTGCGGAATGAGAGGAAAATACATTGTGTCCGATGTAAAATAAGAAGGTCGCAAATATGTCGAAAATAACACGGTTCAGTCTTTTATCGGGCGATAAGTATAGCAATTTGTACTTGGTTTATAAAATAATGCTGCCACTGAAAAATGTCGGACATGGTTGGGAAACAGATATATCACGGGAGGATTATTTGGTTCCTTTGAGTTTTCTATATCGAAAAAAAAATCGAGAACAATACTGTTCTGAGTCAGAAGCTTTGTGATTGATTATTTTATTATTCAAAAAATGTTTACTCTTTTGACACACTTCTTGACACACATAACGTGAGTAGTTCAAAAGATGTCTATTATACAGGCTGAAGAATTTTACTCATTTCTTCCTGGGGATAAAGCAAGTGAACGACACTGCATATTCTTTCTGTTCCTCGGAACAGAGTGCTTATCAATTTGCCCAAATGTCTGTAATTTTCGAATTTTTTGAAAAAAATGGTCTTAATTAAACGATTTGGGTCGACTCACTGATCAAGAATTCGTGGTCGAAATATATTCTGTCCGGCCAGCCGTAGGCACGATAACTCCTGAACGAAAGGAGTCAGAGGATTGAAATTTGGAGGGTAGGTTTGGAGCGTAAATATCTCGGACGAGTTCGTTAACAGGCGAAATCCACCAAGTGGTTTCGGAGTTATAGCCGTTTTCATTAAAAATATTTTTTATGGATCACTCGATCTATCGGAAATTTACCGTCAAATTGTAGACTCATGACATTTATATGCCTGCGAAGTTTTGTATTGATCAGATTGCCGTAAAGTGGCAAAAAAAAATCAAATATTTTTTACATTACAAATTTCACATTTTTTTAAAGATGCGGTTCAATTATAAGAATCCATTGATGTAATTTTCAACTCTAACGAGCTAATACTTTCAGAGATTTGTTTTTTTAAATTTTCAATAATACATCGGTACTTCTATGTTTTAATAGAATGCGAATTCTATCTGTCTGTGTTCTATCTATCTGTGTTTTCTATTCGTTCAGGTAATCTTAACTACCTATAAGAGATGTCATATTTATTTATATTCTGGTTTATTTATATAATTCGTACTTTGAAAATATTTTGTGTTAGAAAACGAGGTTCCGCATCTCGAATTTGTGAATATATACGAGTCTGTTTTTATACCAAAAATAATATTGACATGTTGCATATTGAATAATTTATGTGCAAATATTGGGGATAATGTTTCAGAAGATTTAGAATTGGATCATTAAAATTATGTAGTTTATGAAGGCAATAGGAAAGAACAACATAATGGAAACATCAAAAGAAATTACTGTTCGTTGACAAACCGAGGTTAATATGACCTTTTACTTCCTCAAGTAGAGAGACATTTTTCCATATACATTATTTTCATAATGTTGCTAGCCAAAAAATGCTGAAATATTGATCTACATTTGTGTATCAAATATTCTCTCTTGTTTATTAATATATTTTGAAATATTAAAAAAATTTGTTCCTCAGCCTATACCTATTCAAATATCAGGAATAAATGGGCAATCTGCTATGATGGTCTCCAGCCATTCTCTAGACATTTCGATGATACTTTCCTTAGGTATTTCGAGTTGTGAAAACTATACAACGAGTGTAACCATTGAACGAGTTTAAATCATTGCAGATTGCTCATTTAATCTTGATAAATAAACTATTATTTGAATTAAGTTTCTTTTATGGTGTAGATATATTATAAGAATACATTGATATAATTCCCAACTCTGAGAAACCAATACTTTCGGAGATATGGTTTCTTGAAAATTGAACAAGAGCGCCAAAGCTCCTGCCACAGTGCTTTCCCCCTTTTTATATTTGGCATACATTTTTCTTATTTAAAGCTCAAATGAATCGCTTACAAACCACAAGAAAAATCCAGGTCCAGGTTAACGAAAACTTATGAAACGATTGTATCCTTGAAATAGATCGAAATATATCGAAATTTTAAAATCCGTTAGCATGTTTGAAAATTGCAGACAAGACTAAACTGAAACGTGTATTTCAGATCTTTGCTCAGACAGTTTAACTGCACAATTTCTCAACTTGATAGTGCAGTTTTTAAGATTGAATGGTTTATTTCTGGGTATTCTCTCCCAAATTTCTGAAAAATATCTATAAAATAAAAAATTTATTATTTTGTGATTTGCTTCTGCGTAAGAAACACAAGATATTTGTTAGAAGCAATCAATTGCAATTGTTTCGTTGTTATTTGTTAGGCAACATTGTTCGATTGATTGCTTCTGACAAATATCTTGTGTTTCTTACGCAGAAGCAAATCACAAAATAATTAATTTTTCATTTTATAGATATATTTCAGAGTTTGGGAGAGAAAACCCAGAAAGAAACCATTCATTGATGAATATACCTCCCACAGTATCCTTTAATGATTACTTAAGTTTTTAAGAGCTTAAATACCAAAAAGTGGTTCAAAGTGAAATTTAGTTGCAAAATTAACACCCTGTAGGCCCATGATTCACCCCAGGAAGAAATTCGCAAATTTCATAAAATACCCTGTATCCCGATTACAAATAGTCAGAGCCAATACATGTGGTATATACCATTTGGCCAAAGTCTTTAAATGTGGCAAGCAAGTATCAAACCGCTAATAACGGAATAAACGGAAATACTTAAAAGGCCAATAGAGTGCACTGAGGTGGTTATAGAAATACCACATTTATTAGCTCTGACTGCCTTTGTGATCGAGATACATAGTGTTTTATGAATGTAGCTCATTTTTTCCTGTGGTGATAACTAGTGAACCACCCTGTATATGTGGACTCATGTTTCTACAGGGTATTAATTTTATTATTAAAAGTCACTTATAGCCACTTTTTGGTATTCAAGTTCTTAAAAACTTCACTTTCAAGTTGCAAATGTGTACAATGGAACAGTCTGTGGAAAAATGTAGAGCACACAGTTCAGTTTAGTTTTTTGTGCCCTTTTCAAATGTGCGAACGGATTTTCAAAATTTCGATATACAGGGTGTTTCATAATTTTAATTTAACCCTGGTCTGGATTTTCCTTTTGGTTTGTAACTTATTCATTTGAGCTTTAAATAAGAAACATGTGTGCCAAATATAAAACATATATACGTGGTCGGTCAATTGTTATCACGCCAGAAATAAATGAGCAAAATTCATACATAAACAGTCACAGCCAATAAATGTGGTATATCTAGAACCATCACGGTGACCACTATTATTCGCCTTTTAAGTATTTCCGTAAGAATCCATTGATATAATTTTCAACTCTAACAACTTAATACTTTCGGAGATATAATTTTTTAAAAATTTCAATAATGAATCGTAACTCTATGATTTCACAGATTGCTGTATCGAAAATTAACGTCCGTATACAGGGTGAGACATTGACCACTGCATTAATTTTAACCAAAGATTCCTCTCATCAAATGAAACACTTTTTTCATTTAACATTTTTCCAAATTCAGCTCGGGTAAAAAGATACAGGCTGTTGAAATTTTGAAAAAAAATCAGTTTTTATTTTGTAGCTTTGACATCCTTTTTTCGAATAAAATGAATGTTGGCGTAATGTTTCCTATAACTATGATACATATTTTCCAAATATTAGTTATTTTCTACTTCTACTGGTTTTCTAGTTATGGACTCGTGGATTCATAAAACTAAATGAAATTAGCATAAAGAAAGCATATAAAGTTTTTATTGAGTCATTTCAAGAATATTCCATCGTTTTAGAACATTATATTATTCTTCATCATTTCTCCTTAAACGCACCGTTTTCGAGATATTCTTCATTGAATGTTTTGAAATGGAAAACTCCAGAAATTTCACTACTTTTATGGATCCGTCCCCGAGCGTTGGAATCCCGAATCAAGCTGTAAACTACGTTTCCATGCCTTATTCTCGTCCGCCAACAATGTCATAGATAATTTATATGCGGGAGTGTATTAGCACATTGTGAAATCTTTAAACGCTTGTAACTTTTTACCTGAGCCGAATCTGGAAAAATGGTAAATGAAAAAAGTGTTTCATTTGATGAGAGGAATCTTTGGTTAATATTAATGCAGTGGTCAAAGACTCACCCTGTATATGAATGTCATCTATGTTCATACATTTCAGCATTGTCATCTCATCTACATAAGAGATATTACGTCAAACAAAGTATGATTGAATGCAAAATGACCAACGGAATAACCTCAGCTATCGTAGATAGCTCTTGTATAATCCATGATGATCTCCATATGATGATGATGGAAATATATACCTTGGAGTGTTGAACAAATTGGTTTGTGATTATCTCCAGTAAAAAGAAAACTAGAATATTGGCTAAGTTTCAAATAATATAATAAAATTTTCATAGTAGATTTGAGGAATTAATATCTCGGATAAGTTCGTTATTCGGTAGAAATGGTCTGTTGGTTTTGGATTAATAATTTTTGGCACTCTTGTTGAATTCAATTTCATTTATGATGAAGTTCTATCATTATTTTTTCTTATTTTTTAGCCATACGATCCTCACAAAATTTTGAAAAAGTCTTCGTGTCGTCATTGTTCAACTAACTACCGTTCAGATCAATATTGTCCGAGTTATTGGAAGAACAAATATACCATGGCTTTAACTCCGAAACCGATATTGCCCATTGACAGATTTAATAGGTGCATTTGGACTTCAAACCTACCTCGCAAATTTCAACTCACTATCTCATTTCGTTCAAGAGTAATCTGCCTACTTTCGTCCAAAAATTCTAAAATTATAGACATATGGGCTTATTGATAGGCACTCTGTTCAGTGGAAAAAGTGCTCAAAAACAAAAACGCAGATATTAAGATGGGATCATTACCTATATGAACTGATTTCGGAATTTCACGATATCTTCGGTAGGGGTCGTAACACAACGATAAACAAGCCAATGGAATAAGCAATTTGAGGTGTAATTTGATGCCCACATCTGCCTTATTAATACCTCTTACCTCCTCGACTATTCGACCTCACTTTGATCTAATTTCATAATTGGCAATTCCCTCAATCGCCGAACAATAATAGATCCATATTTCTGTCTGCAGTGACCCCTCGGCCTCTTATTTCTATAAAAAACCGAACATTATCCCCCGTTCAACCCCCCAGATTCGCAATCAGCCCAATTACCGAAATTAGCCCCGACTAGATACGTCCGCATGGACTTCGGCGCCAAAATCCACAAGCCAAACGGCCTACCGACGTGAAATGACAGAGCGGTCGGCGTTAAGGGCCCCCTTGGGCCCCGCGGGGGTCTGAAGGACCGACTCAACACGACCAGATAATTATTACTTGCGTTTTCTTACGTCGGCCTGAAACGTGCCCACATACGTGTTATTAAATATTTTTATGCCGGAAATGAGTCCCTCAGTCGATGTGACTGCGTTTTTATTGTTTTTGGGACCGCTCCACATATCCGGCGGTCTTCGAATGTCTTTCTGGGGCTTACGTTTGGCAGGTGTACCTAAGTTTGGTCCAAGCTGTACTTACCAAAACGCCAGCAACGAAGAAACATTATTCTTCTGGTGCTAAAGTGTTGTTGTCGTTCGTAGAATAAGGGAAAACTTGGTAATGATTCTCCTGATAATGTAATAGTATATTCTAAAACAAGTTGCAGAATTGGCTCGCCCCTATTCAAACACGAACGCGACATGAGTGTTGGAGTTGCCTTCTGTAACTGGTATTAGACGATATTTTCTCTATTTCAGGCAAGTTTTGTAAAATACTGTTGAAATTTAATGAAAAATTCGGATTATACATCCTAGTGACTTTTATATTGTATCTTGGCAGTTGGTGTGACTGTTACGAAAGTTGACAGATTACGAAATTTGAATCGGAGATCAGAATTATAATAGTTTCCTAATAGCATGAATGATTCAAAATGAGCAAGAAGGAATTCTCTAGTACCTACCTTGTACCTTATATTTTAATGAAAATAAAACTTTTCCTCTCAACAATTATTTCACTATATCCATATTATATTATACTGACAATTGATGTGTGTTGAAATTTGATAGGATCGAATGTCAGTGCTGACTGCTGACTACCACAAAACGAAAAATTCAACAGAAACCATGCCGGAATGAGTTCATTACAGCACTGATTTAAGTCTTGTAATAAACTCATTGCGATACTGAATTAGAGAAATAGTAATTTACGTGCGTAAAATAGGGTTTTTTTGGACGATTAGACAAAATTCTAGGACCAGCCGTAGACGAGTCCTGGAAGTCTGTGAGTCCGAAAAAAAATATTTACGGGCGTGTTGCGTACAATATTTTCTCGGCAACCGTGTAGAATCACAAATCAATGAGACGACACATTTCTTTATTTCTTTATTATACATTTTTATTCACATTTGAATTAAACAGAACCGAACAGAAAATACTACAAAATAACAGAAACATTCTAATTCTTATTTCCATTAATAGTTATATTAAAATTCAAGCAATTGCTAATATTGACGGCATTCAATTTGTTTGAAATGCTTGGTATATTTAATTTTTTTTTGTTGAGGCCAGAGCAAGAAGCCAAAATTTCCGTTTCACATTGATTGTTTTCTTCTGATGATTTTTGAATGGTCTTGGCAATTTTAATTTTGTTTGTAAGTGAATTTTCCAACAACAACGCCTTGATTCTTCCTGGCCTAGTCCGGGAAGTACGTTCTTCCCGGACTAGGCCGGGAAATGCTACTTTCTCAAAAAAAAAGCGCCCGGGAAGTGGGTGCATCCCGGACGGTTGCCGAAAAAAGTTATAAAAGCACTGACGTGAGGTCACTCTGTTTCTTGGTCAAGAACAAAGGGCATACCTTATCACTTTCATCTAATACAGTTTGAGTTCTCGGATCACTGCGTCAAACTTAACAAAGTGGTATTCTTAATGCGCCCTTGTATTCGCATGCATGCTATCATTTTGCCCAGATGTCTGTATTTTTGGAACTGTTTGCCGAAAATGGTATCAAACGATTGAGTTCAACTCAATTATGAATAATCCGGGGTCAAATCCAATTTTTATCTTGGTTGAGTTCGTTAATGAGCGAAATCCTCCCAGCGGTTTTGGAGTTATGGCCATTTTAATTGAAACATTTTTTATCAATAATCCGAAATTGACCAGTCAATCTATCTGAAATTTAGCATCAAATTGTAGAATCATGATATTTCTAAGCATGCCGAGTTTTTTATGGATCAATTGGCTATAAACTGGAAAAATAAACTAAGAAATTTAAAATTTTTTTTTTCAAAATAACTAGAAAAATACTGATCTGATTGAATTGAAACTCGGTAGTTGAAAGCTAAATACCGACGCAAACACTTGTACAAAATGTCGTGTGGATATGATAATAGTTGAAAACATTTTAAAAATGTTCAATTATTTGCGGAATATGAATATTATACTTGCAATTCCGAATCCTAATACGAGTTCAATGTTGGCCTTTCGGAGACCAATTATGGGGTCCACCACCTCATGTCAATTATGTAAGTGTGTAAGATAGTTTCGAGGTAATAGCGTAGTGTCCGAGGGTGGTGTTTCCATTGAGTGGCCCTTGGGCCAATTTTTGAACGTGACGTTGGAGGCTTTATTGGACTCGTTCAGTGAATTGTCAATACATTTCACCAAATTGCAGCACCATACATTGCAAAATTTATGGTTGTCAAAGGCTATCAAACGACATACTTTAAGGGGTGATTCCGTGATGAAAATAAAGGTGTGTATTTGGCATCAAATTTGTTGAAAAACTTTTCCCCGGAGAAGTTACACCACTCCGAAGATTAACAAAAAAAATTGTTTCTCTTTTTTATTTTCCATGTATATTAAAAGTCTTCACGAAAAGTAATAGAATGAGTGATGAAGAAAATAAAACAAAACGTGTAAAATATACGAACTATAAACAAATAAATTAGGTTAGGGAAATTCCAGCTCGGTGCTTTTTGAAAATGTATTGCATTTTTTTGGCGCTCTTGTTCCTCGGAACAGAGTGCTTATCAATTTGACCAAATGTCGGTATGATGAAAATGGTATCAAACGATTTGGTTCGACTCACTGATCAAGAATCCGTGGTCGAAATCGATTCTGTCCGTCCGGCCGGCCGTCCGTTAACACGATAACTCTCGAACGAAAGGAGTTAGAGGATTGAAATTTGCAGGGTCAGTTTGGTGCGTAAATGTATTGGACGAGTTCGTTAACGAGCGAAATCCATCAAGCGGTTTCGGAGTTATGGCCGTTTTTAGTAAAAAAATTTTTTATGAATATATCCGAAACCGATCACTCGATCTATTTGAAATTTAGCAACAAATTGTCAAATTATGACCTTTAGACGCATGTGTAGTTTTGTATTGATCGGGTTACCGTAAAGTATCAAAAAAAAATTAGAAAATTAAAAATTTTGTTTCTACAATAACGCATGAACGGAATGAGCTATGCCGTTGAAATTTTCAGAGTAGGTTAGGGAGATAAATATCTCGGTTAAGTTTGCTATTGGGCAAAATAGGCCAGATAGTTTCGGAGTAAAAAAAAAAAATTTTTAACTTATAAATTTCAAAATATTTTTTTTAAGATGCAGTTTCACCATAAAAATCCATTGATACCATTTTCATTTCTAACTAGCTAATACTTTGGGAGATATGATTTTTAGAAATTTTAATAATGAATCGTACTTCTACGTTTTCACAGAATGCTATAATTATTCTATTTATGATTCATTATATGATCTGTGTTCATACTCGTACATGTCATCCTATTCTATAAGAGAGAGTCAAATTCATTTAAGCTATTTTAATTTGATTTCTTCCATGGTGGAGTTCTCATATAATTTGTCTGTTTGAACAAGAGCGCCAGAAAGCTCCCGTCCACAGAGCTTGAACTAATTTTTCTGGTAAATGCTCAAATTTTTGAGAAAAATTGAAGAGATAGAAACTTAGTAAATGAAGTGGGCTTTTCAGCCATGTTTTTTGAAAAGGAAAATTTTTATCCAGAAAAAATATCTTAGGGATTGCCTATGTCAAAAAGGAAATTGTTGCTCGTAAGGCCAGGAGGGTCTCTTTCAAAACCAGGTCAGACCAGCCCAAGCGATGATAATTCAGAACTTCAGATGTTCGGAGACCGCTACAGGGCCCTTATGTAGGGCTATCATCTCCCACAGATGCACGTTTTACTTTGTATTGTGTACAAGAATGAAAAAATGAGCAGGAAAAATTTACGTATTAATTTATATATGTCATCATTGATGCAACAATTGTTGTGAAAATGAACAAATTTTAGCGGATATAAAGTGTTTTACTTAAATTGTTCATAATGAATTTCCGTCAAGTAAAGACCGAAACAATCAAACATTTTATTACAAAATCGTTCCGCTGACACAGTAGCTTCTTTAGATCTATTTTAAATGATCAGTTATACGATGGATATCTCGGAGAATCATCCTTGGGTCATTACTCGATTTCGGTATCAAATTTCATGAATTTATCACTTATAAATAAGATGAAATGCCCAGGATTTACCTTGGAATTTGAGTTGATATTCCTTATTTTTCAATATGGATTCGGTGCACGATTTGAAAGATTTAATATTCCACAACATGCTTGATAAAATCTATAATCAAACTCCAATTTCACACTGCATCCAAACAATTCAAAATGTAACTATGAAATTACATGATTCAAACACTTCAACAAAGGTCATGGTATGGTCGAATAATGCTATCCATTGAATGTATTCCAATTTTCGGTAGACCGAAACACATAATAGATTTCTCACGTGTATACGAGTATGTCATGAAAACCGAGAATTCCTCTCCACTTATTTTGGGTCTTCAACCTTCTCAAATTGTCATCAATTAAATGGAAACAAAAAATAAAACGTATTTCGTTCGCTCTTCCCACGATACCGCCATGCATATACACACGGTGCAGTAACACATCCATATAGTAAAAAAAAAAACTTTATCCACATGCTAGAGCCGAGGATATCGTTAATTAAAGAAACTGTGATTCGCCGAAACTTGAAACACCATATATTTAACCGGCAAAGCTGTGATTAGTACGCCAAGGGGTTTCATTACAAGTGGAACACATAAATAGTATCCGAGTCCCATTCACGTACCTGTAACTATAGGCAAGTGGCATTTGCCGAAATTGATGGTATTGAGGTGTTGAGTCCTCGGATACGTTAACCAAAAGAGACGTACCGTACCCTTTGGTGATAAGCATTTAGCGGAATTCATGAAAATGAGGATATTATGATGATCTTTGTAAAATATAAAGCACTATGTTTTGGATGAGTAGGGCTCACTCAGATCATAGCACCGAAAGTTAACTGCATCGAATGTTCACTGCATCGAAAATGACGCCCACTTACTCCTGTTTCGCGGAACGTGAAATCTCCTATACCGACTGTCTTCGTCCGTAGTTTGGCTGGCTGAGAGATAAGTTGTTTCATAGGGTGTACTTCAACAAAGCGCAATCTGTCTAACCCAGGGATCGGTGGCTTTTTGGATTTGAAGCTGCGGCTCTTTACGTCCATACGCAAATATTATTTATTATTATGAATAAATAGATTAGTTTTTTCATCAAAAACTTTATGTATGAAAGTACTATTTATTGTTGGCAAGAATAATTTTTCTGGTTTTTTTAAAACTTTGAAGTTTTGTAAATTGTAATTTTTGTCGCTTCTGACTCAAAAGGTTGCCGACCCCTGGTCTAACCTACAATATGAAATAATTGAAGGATGAATGTGTTTGACAATTTTCAATTAGTGAACCCAGATGGAAAGTTTTTGTACCTATACGCTTTAAGTTGAGTTTTGTAATGTGCAGAAATTTGTCAAGAAAGAAACATCCTCCAGTGACGCTGATGAAAATAGGAATATACAATTATTTACTCGAGTATCATATCCTGATTCGAAATAAAATTGAAATCTAAATAGTAGCTGTATTATTTAACAGTTCTAATCTCACGACATATAAATATCATTTTATTAAATGTATCGAAGCAAGTTGAAATATTCATCATTTAAAAGAGTAGGATAATTTGTTACACTAAGGGACTTTATTTATGTTTAATCGGTTTCTCTATTACTACTCATTCGTATCAAGGGAATTTGTTATCATTAAAGGATACTGTGGGAGGTATACTCATTACTGAAAGGTTTCTTTCCGTGTTTTCTCTCCCAAACTCTGAAAAATATCTATAAATAAAAAATTTATTATTTTGTGATTCGCTTCTGCGTAAGAAACACAAGATATTTGTCAGAAGCACAACAAGAATTGAACAATGTAATAATAATTTTTTTATTTAGTTATTTTTAAGAGTTTGGGAGAGAAAACCCAGAAAGAAACCTTTTAAAAAGGAAATTTGTATAAAGATATAACCTTTCAATACTGAGTTAGAAATATATTTCGAGAACGGTGGCAGGATGCTCGAAATGAAGGAAACGGGTTGGTAGTATATTAATATTAGTGTCCGACCGAAACTGGTTTTTCAGCCGAAACCGAAACCGAAACCGAACTTTCGGCCAGGGTCTCAGTTTCGGCCGAAACCGAAACCGAAACCGAAACTTTTTATTTCATACTGAAATCTACTGTATTTTTTACAATTTTATTTGCATATACATAAAAACAGTTAAGCAGTGTTAAATAAAATAAAAAGACAACTTTTTTGATATCCTTATTCATTATTTTGGTATTACCATGTTATAAAAATAATTAGTCGAAGTATACAGGGTAATTCCAAATCAGACACGTCAACCTTGGAGGAGGTGTTAGTATGGATAATTTGCTGTGGTTTGAGCCATTTTTATTGATGACCAAAAATCAACAGTTTCCGAGATATTTGAGTTCTGGTTCTGGTGAAAAAGAATTAGTATGATTTGAAAGGGGATGTAAGAAGCATATAGAGAAAAATAACGAATTAAATATTATTTTTTTTTACAAATGAGCTCGAAATTTCATTAGAAAATGTATTCATAAATTATGTTCCACCAGTCCATATAGGCAAGCACATTATTGAAAGGTTTTTTTCTGGGTTTTCTCTCCCAAATATCTATAAAATAAAAATTAATTATTTTGTGATTTGCTTCTGCGTAAGAAAGACAATATATTTGTCAGAAGCAATCAATTGAACAATGTTGCCTAACAAACAACAACGAAACAACATCAACGAAGAAACAACTATATCGTAACGTTTCGGAGTCTATATCAGACTCCTTCGTCAGAGGCTTAATGAAAATCTTAAGAATTTTTTTGTTGATAGTTATTGTGAAATTCTTGAATTATTGTGACAATTCTTGAATTTCACAATAACTATCACCAAAATAATTCTAAAGATTTTCATTAAGCGTCTGACGAAGGAGTCTGATATAGACTCCGAAACGTTACGATATAGTTGTTTCTTCGTTGATGTTGTTTCGTTGTTGTTTGTTAGGCAACATTGTTCAATTGATTGCTTCTGACAAATATATTGTCTTTCTTACGCAGAAGCAAATCACAAAATAATTAATTTTTATTTTATAGATATTTTTCAGAGTTTGGGAGAAAAAACCCAGAAAAAAACCTTTCAATAATGAGTATACCTCCCACAGTATCCTTTAATGATTACTTAAGGCAAGCACATGCCGTCTTTCTGATATCTTCAGTTGTTATTGTCCACCTGAAATTTACTCACGCTGTCTTTTGATACACATTCCCTATTTTATATGCCGGACATTCAAAAGGTTGCTTATAAAAAATCTGCTGAAACGAAACTAGTTATGCAATCTTACGAAATCTTTTATAGAATGAAGAAGGAATTTGGCAAGTTTTTAAAATAATTTTGGCATACAAAATTGTGAAATTCGAAAGTTGCAGACAAATTGATATTAGAAATTGATTTTTCATTTATTCATATACCACATTTCAAATCATACAAATTCTTTTTCAACCTCTTATACAGCATAGTTTGGTTTTTTTCGTACATATCATATCCTTTTCTGATGAAAATAAACCAAAATTATCATCAAATTTGGTCAACGTAGAGAAAATTGACGAAATATGAACTAAGTTCAGAAATCTTTTAAAAATCACCCGAACTCCAAAAACTGTTGATTTTCGGTTATTAATAAATATGGATTAAACAACAGCTAATGAGACATACTCGCTTCTCCTCCAAGTTTCACGTCTTATTTGGAATCACCCTATGTAATCTATATAATAATCATTAAAGTGAATTCTCATGAATTATCAGTCTTAACAAAGATAGATTATAATAACTTGTACGACAATTATGTATACCTACTTTTAACTCCTGGCCAAAGGACCAGGATAATTCACGAACAGTCAAGTTTCGGCTCGGCCGAAAGTTTCGGCCATTTTTGGCCGAAACCGAAACTAAGGCCGAAACTAGATTTCTTGGCCGAAACTGGCCGAAACCGAAACCGAAACCGAACTTTCGGTCGGTCACTAATTAATATATGTAGGTACTTTTATTTTGAATTCAGTTCTTCTCAACAAAATTCTGAAATATGAAGTATAAATTGGCAGTTGGGTCAGTGCTTCGTTGAATGGTGTACGTTCAAATTCTCTCTTGATAAATGTCGAGAAGAGCCAGTGCATTTACTCCACTCTAAGAACGACGAAGCAAGCCGTTTATTAGCCATTTGGAGGACATCATCTCTCTAGGTTTCTCGGTATATTTACATATATTTCAACTTCAGATGCTCTGGGCAAATTCCTTAGATGTTGGTAGGGATTTTATCATTAAAAAAATAAAATTTGTAGATGACTTTTAAAAGATCAACCCGTCGACCAACTTTTGAAGAAAGTGGTATCTTAATAGCAGCATGTATATCTTCAATTACCTTATATATGTGAAATTTCAAACTCAAGGATTTCAAAAAGGTTATTAGAGCTAAATCAGTTATTATACCTATACTGTTACTGATCATTTTTGTGAGAAGTTAGTATTCAATCCTATTATGTATATAATTTCTATAACTTGATTCTGATCTGTCCTATATATGTATATGTCTTAAAAGATCAACAAATTAATAATAATAATAATTGTCTTTATTTGAAATAAAATACTACATTTCGAAAAATATCGCACTTGAAATAAAATAGTGCCAGTTATTATTATTATTACACAAATTGAATGATATTATTATCAAGACACTTTGCATCCAATCGACCACTTGTAATCTCTCAGTTTTGCACATATCCGCCCAGGAGTGTTTGAGAATAAATCTCAAGGGAATGAACATGAATGAATGATTGAACCAAATTTTGCAAACATTTTCGCGTTGGCATTTTACAACTAATAACCATGTTTGAATTCAATCGGTTCAGTATCGGTTAATGAGGTACAAAAAACCACCAAATTTCAGAAAATTTCACATGGCTATAACTCTAAAACTGTTTGGCCGATTATGCTCATAAATAAACTGAAATGTTGCGTTCTGGTGCACATCCTAACCTGAAAACTTGAAGCCTCTATCTCTTTCCGTTCTCAAGTTATCGTGACAACAAAAATATTTTTGAATAATTTTTTTCAATTTTCTAGCCATACGATTCGGACAAAATTTCACGAACGTGCTTAGGTTCGTATTCTACAACTACTCACCAAGTTTCAATTCCTTCGGATTTATATTGGTTGAAAACAAAATTATTACTCGGAAACCACTGGGCCGATTATGCCCATTAACGAACTTGTCCGTCGTATTGGGATGCGCCACCCACCCTGAAAATTTCAAGTCGCTAGCTCTTTTCGTTCTCAAGTTATCGTGGCAACAGCCGGACAGAATCAAATTTGACGTTTGAGACCATTTTCGTCAAAAAATTCGAAAGTTACAGACATTTGGGCAAAATGATAACGCGATGTTCCCCAGAACATACGCGCAAAAATTGTAAACCCTTCTGTGTTTTTCTTCAAATTTTAATCATTTAATCCTTGCTATACTATCTATGTTTTACCAAAGAAAAAATTAAACAGCTTCTTCTGGGTGTTGCAGCTTCTTTGTCAGTCAGTATATAATCCAATGCCTCCACCAAACTCGTAACAGAAAAAACTCCTCCCCAAATTGAAGGCGTTCGGCCTCGGACAACCAACCAGCCATAACTGGCCTCAAAAAAATTCTGTGTACATCCAAGCCGTCGATAAATAATTCAGATCTTACGTAGTGACTTCAGTTGCGATGATTGATTGCATCGAAAAATTGAATTAATCGATGTAGGCGGCGTTTGAATGTGTAAATATTTATTCCGCGTCCACCTCCCCTCAGGTTCAGCTTGTCTTGTCGGACGAAGAAAATAATTTATGACGTTCAGCGATCCACCACCGTCTGGAAATTTTACTAGTCGTTAGGGATTATCAGGTTTTCCAGATAGCCCGGAAAAAAGTTATTCAATGTTGTCGGACAGTTGACGGTTGGGAAACTCTGATCACGTCAATTATTCAATAGTGATTGATCGGTCTACGCTGAGGCTGAAGGCTTTTGGTGAAGGACGAACATCGTGTAATCCTTATCAAACTGAAGATTTTCTCTTGAAAATTTTTTTCCGGATATTAATTTGATCGGTAATCTGTATATAAGAGTTGAATGTTTAGCCTCGAGAAAGGTCTTTCCCTGGGAGGCTCAGTCTGTGGTATTAAGGATACGCTGCCCCGCATAGTATGCGGTGTTTTTGCGCGTATATGTTCTGGGGAACATCGTGTTATCATTTCAACCAAATATCTGTAATTTTCGAATTTTTTGCCGAAAATGGTCCTAAACGATTGGGTTCGACTCCCTGATGAAGAATTCGATGTCGAATTTCAAACTGTCCGGCCGTCCGTTGCCACGATAACATAAGAACGCGGAAAAAGATAGCGACTTGAAATTTTCAGGGTGTGTGGTGCATCCCAATACGAGCGACAAGTTCGTTAATGGGCATAATTGGTCCTATGGTTTCCGAGTAATAATTTGTTTTCAATCAATACAAGTCCAATCGAATTGAAACTTGGTGAGTATTTGTAGAATACGAACATAAGGACCTTTGCGGAATTTTGTTAGAGTCTTATCACTAGAAAATTTTAAAACAATTATCAAAAAATGTCACGATAGCCTGAGAGCGGAAAGAGAATGTTCGGATAAGATTGTGCATCTGAATGGGACATTTGAGTTTGTTTAATAAGGCATGATCGGCCAAACGGTTTTGGAGTTATGTCCATCTGGAATTTGTTTGTTATTTCCTCAGTAAGTCAAAAAGAAGAATCGCCTCCGCTAGTTTTCGAAGATATTCACTCACTCAGAAATCTCTTCAATATTTGAATTGAAACCGGAAAATGTTGCTCCAGGTCTGACCAATCCAAGCGATGATTATTCAGATCTTCAGATGTTCGAAGACCGCTACAGGACACTTATGTAGGGCTATCAACTCCCATATACACATGCTTTACTTTCTATTGTAACTGTCCCATTCGGATGCACAACCTACCCTGAAAATTGCAAGTCGCTATCTCTTTCTCAAGCTATCGTGAGACACATTTTATATTTTCATAATTTATTAAAAAAATTTATAAAAAAAAACACTTACGTCTTTATGTCAGTATTCCACAACTAGTTTCATACCAAGTTTTAATTCGATCGGATTTGTATTTTTTGAGGTATCGAGAAAATAATATTCTAGATGGGTATAACTCCGAAACCGCTGGGCCAATTATGCCCAACAACAAACTTAACTGTTCCATTGGGATGATCAACTGACCCTGAAAATTGCAAGTCACTATCTCTTTCGTTTCGAAAGTTGTCGTGGCAAAAGCCACCCGTCCAGCTACTGAACTCATCCAAGGCTGCTATTATCTCCAACAATATGACATATTGTGACGCAAAACATCAGCGTTGTCGGATGAATAGTTTTTGATATATAGAATTTTTTTCAATGATTTCAATTGTTTTTTTTTAATTTGCTAGTGATACGATCCTCTCGAAATTTCGCAAAGTGTAATTTCATAGTTCACAGTAACAAAATTGGTTCAAGCACTGACGTGAAGTCAGAAGCTTTTGCGGGTATGTTCTATTGTCCATTCTTCTGTATTGGACACCCTTAATCGAATTTACCATGGTAAATTATGTTGTCCATTCTCCTGCATTGGACACTCTTAATTCGAATTTACCATGGTAAATTCGAATTCGAATTTACCATGGTAAACTCGAAATCCCTGAAATTTACCATGGTAAATTCGAATTAAGAGTGTCCAATGCAGGAGAATGGACAACATAATTTACCATGGTAAATTCGATTAAGGGTCTCCAATACAGAAGAATGGACAATAGAACATACGCGCAAAAGCTTCTGACTTCACGTCAGTGCTTGAACCAATTTTTTTTTCGTGATTTTTTTAAAATTTTCTAGGGGTGCGGTTCTTAAAATTTTTTTTTTCGTCATTTTTTTCAAATTTTCTAGGGGTACGGTTCTTACAAAATTTTAATCACGTCTTTATGTTGATTTTATACTACTAGCTACCAAGCTTCAATTCGTTCGAATATTTATTTTTTGAGTTATCAAGGAAATAATATTCCAGGTGGATATAACTCGGAAACCGTTAGACCGATTATGCCCAAAAACGAACTCAACTCTCCCTTTCGGAAACGCAACCTACCCTGAAAATTGCAAGTGCCTATCTCCTTCCGTTCGAAAGTTATCGAGGCAACGGTCACCCATCTACTGAACTCACACAAGAATGCTCGAATCTCCAACAATATTTAACCGATCGTATTAAAACTTGAAACATGGCAATAGAGTTAGGTTATAAAGGATGTTGCAAAATTTCAGCAATTTCAAACGATAAGTTACTGATATATAGAATTTTTTTATTTTTTTTTCAATGATTTATTAAAAATTTTCTACAAATGCTATCCTCACCAAATTTTGCGAACATTTTCGCGTTGGCATTCTACAACTAATAACCATGTTTGAATTCAATCGGTTCAGTATTTTTCGAGTTAATGAGGAAAAAAAACCACCAAATTTCAGAAAATTTCAGATGGCTATAACTCTAAAACCGTTCGGCCGATTATGCTCATAAACAAACTGAAATGTCGCGTTCTGGTGCACATCCTTACCTGAAAACTTAAAGCCGCTATCTCATTCCGTTCTCAAGTTATCGTGACAACAAAAATATTTTTTAATGATTTTTTTAAATTTTCTAGCCATACGATTCGCACAAAATTTCACAAACGTGCTTAGGTTCATATTCTACAACTACCCACCAAGTTTCAATTCGATCGGATTCATATTGGTTGAAAATAAAATAATTACTCGGAAACCACTGGGCCGATTATGCCCATTAACGAACTTGTCCGTCGTATTGAGATGCGCCACCTACCCTGAAAATTTCAAGTCGCTAGCTCTTTTCGTTCTCAAGTTATCGTGGCAACGACCGGACGGCCGGACGGACAGAATCAAATTTGACCTCGAATTCTTCATTGGGGAGTCGAACTTAATCGTTTGAGACCATTTTCGTCGAAAAATTCGAAAGTTACAGACATTTGGGCAAAACTATAACGCGATGTTCCCCAGAACATACGCGCAAAAATGAACACAAAATGATCTGAAATGAGCTGGAGTTGATAAAAAGTCAATTGATAAGACCTATCGGATGAACTAGATATCATAGGAACTGAAAAGATAAGACAGTGAAATTCTGGGATTAACAGAATATTTGGGCACAATTTAAGCGGGTGCTGTTGCCTGGTCCTTATATGGAACGCTAGTACTTAATGGGTTTCAAGCAGTTGAAAACGCCCAATTCAAAATAGACTGTAGAGTGGAAATATAATGTGTGCACTGTGCAGACTGGGTATTTGTAGAAGGACTACTATGGGGGTTGAAATTGGGGGATGCTTAACGTTAAACGTGGCCTGTTTTGAATCAGTATAGAGGTCCTCTAACTACTAACTAAAGTTTGGCTATGGGTTTCCCCCTATATTTATTTTCACCCCAAATGTTCACCCTCTACAATCCATGTTCCGAAAATCTAGAGTAATGCTGGATGATACTCGATATTTTCGCCAAGTTGCCATTTTTCTGATTCCAAAAATAGAGGCATCGCGTTTTTCCACTCGCGCCTCCAAGGCAGCAGCCAAAGCCACCAGGAGGCAGCGCCGGTTTCCGTTGCGGCCATGCCCATGGGACTAACGCGCCCTCGTCACGACATCTCACCATCACGGCCACCGCTTTTCCACTCTCATTTTCCGAGGGAAATGCTTGATTCTCGAACTGCCGAAGATCTAATTGATTAATGCTTACTCGCTGCGACTGGCCTTAGGAAGTTTGATGAATTTTCGGAACACGCATGCCACAGGAGAAACATGCGACGGGAAAACATGGATTTTCAGATAAAGATCGGACGTGCTTTTAATTCGGGTCTGTGAAATTAATTTTCGGAAAGGGTGAAACATTTTTTGCATGGTTTAAAGGTAATACACATCATGGATTTCTGTAGCCCTCTTAAATAGTAAATGAAATTGAAATCCTTGGGTTTTCAGATCTTCGTAATTGAACAGCGTGTTCTAATGTAGTATGATGAAACTATAGTATTATCACGAGTTGGATTCTTAATTTTGGATATGCAATTTTAGGTCACCCTTCATAATTCAACATTTTCCATGTTGAAGGTTTCATGATTAAATCAATGAAAAATTTTACAAAGAACTGACGTGAAATCAGAAGCCTTTGTGCGCATGTTCCATTGTCTATTCACGCCTCATACGAAGTCGATCAAGTTTAAATTCGGTACTCGATTGTGAAATGGTGGCTCGAAGGTATGTGCATGATTTCAGCGAAATCTGACAAATATTTTCTGTATATTTTGAGATATTGCGAAAATAACAACAAAATTTAAGTTGGGTATAACTCCGAATCCGTTTGGACGATTATGCCCAATAACAAACTTAACTGTCTCATTTGGATACCCTAAAGATTGCAAGTCGCCATCTGCTTCCGTTCGAAAGTTATCGTGGAAACGGTCACCCATTCAGCTACTGAACTCACCCAAAGCTAATCGGATCTTATACAAAATAGATCCGATCATATTGAAATACTTGTCAGTAAAGTTTGGTTTTGAAGGCATGAAGGCTCTTCCAAAATTTCCGCTATATCGGACACATATTTTCTGAGTAAGGTACATAATTTTTTTTAATGATCCTCAAAAAATTATACGTGCGTCTTTGTGTCAGTATTGTACAACTAGTAACAAAATTCCAATTCAACGGATCTGTATTTTTTTGAAACAAAATTAGTACTCGGAAGCTGTTATGCCGATTATGCGCATTGTCCATCGCATTTAGATACGCAACCTACCCTGAAAAATTTAAGTCAGTATCTCTTTCAGTTCGGAAGTTATCGTGGCGAAGGCCAGCCGGAACAAAAATGAAAATTATCCATCATTTTGGCTAGGGGAATCGATACCGGTAGCTACTTGCCAAGAAACCGAATCCTTATAACAGAAGCACTAAAAAATGTAGGTGAATTCCATTACTTGAACTTACGTTATTACTGACCTTTGATACCCTGTTCTCAAATTTCTAATTTCAGAAAGATATTGTCATGTTACATATTATTCGATCAATTATAAATCGAGAACTTGGCTGCAAAATAGGTTACATATCATAGACAAGATATACCAATTCTCACTATAGGTATTGAACCGATGTTATTACTGACGTATTGACTTGTCAAATTAGACTTCGGCCGATCTAATTTATTGAATTCTCTCCATCACGTCAAAAATCAAAAACTTTTGACAACTTCGCTGGTCGAGAGTAAAACCAGTCTGCACCAATATAGATCCGATCGAGTTCAAATCTAGAACTTTACAATTAAATAAGGTTTTGAAGGATCTAGCAGAAGTTTTTAAATATATCTTTTTAAATTTTCCAGTCATGCAATCCTCACAAAATCTTTCTGTCGGTATTTTTCAAATAACTACCGCGCTTTAATTCGATCTGATCAGTATTTTTTGAGTTATTGGGTAAACAACATTTCAGATGGCTATACCTCTGGAACCACTTACTGGATTTTGCCCATTAACGAACCTAGCCGGCGCATTTGGACTTCAAACCTACTATGAAAATATCATTATTCTAACTCGTTGCGTTCGACGTAATCGTGCTGACAGCCGGCCGGCCAGAATCAATTTTGATCTCGGATTCTTTATCAGTGAGTCGAAACTAATGGTTTGTGAACATTCTCGCCCAAATATTCGAAAATAACAGACATTTGGACGAATAGATAGGCACTCTGTTCAACCGAATAGCGCGCCAAAAATGAAAAAATTGGTTCAAGCCCTGTGGACAGGAGCTTTTTGGCACTCTTGTTCAAACAGACAATTTATATCTCCGAAAGTATTGGTTTCTCAGAGTTGGAAATTATATCAATGGATTCCTATGATAGAACTGCATCATGAAAGAAATTAAATGTAATAAAAGTGTCGTTTAAACAAAATGCTTCAAAAATTATCTTTAAAAAAAGAGCAATCTACAATGCTTCAACACTTTAATGCTTCAAAAATTGTCATTAAATGTATTTATCAAGATTAAATGAGCAATCTGCAATGATTCAACCTCGTGGAATGGGTTGTTGCAACTTACACTCGGTGCATAGTTTTCACAACTCGAAAAGTATCATCGAAATGTCTTGAGCATGGCTGGAGACAATAATACAGGCTTGTCCATTTATTCCTGATATTTGAGTAGGTAGGGGATTACGAACAAATTATTTTAATAGTTCAAAATATATTAATAAAATACTATCTTCTTTTCATAATTTGAAATTTAATAGTTCATACAATTAACACATTCTTTTCTGTATTATGAACCTCAACTCAAGAAAAAATGGTTGATACACAAAAAATGTAGATCCATATTCCAGTATTTTTTCGCTTGCAACATTATGAAAATACTGTATATAGGAACATGTCTCACTACTTAAGGAAGTAAAAGTTGATATTAAGCTCAGTGGTCAACAAACAGTAATTTCTTTTGATGATTTCATTATGTTCTTCTTTCCTATTGCCTCCATAAACTACATCAAAACAGTATTGTATATATTCACAAATTCAAGAATCGAATACTTGCTTTCCAAGAGAAAATATTTTCAAACTACGAATTCACAATCTCTAATAGCTAGAAAAGAAGACATTTATGAATAGTGAACACAGACAGATTCTGTGTTCACATTTTGTGAATACATAGAACTTACGATGTATTATTGAAAATTTGAAACATCATATCTCCGAAAGTATTAGCTTGTTAGAGTTGAAAATGATAACAATGGATTCTTATGATGAAACTGCATCTTCAAAAAATTTGAATTCAAAAGTTGTAATGTAAAAAAAAAATATTTTTTTTCGTAGCTCCGAAACTATTAGACCGGTTTCGCCCAATAACGAACTCAGCCGAGATATTTATCCCTCAAACCTACTTTTAACTGTCTAGCTCATTCCCTTCAAGAGTTATCGTGTTAACGGCCGGCCACGGATTCTTGATCAGTGAGTCAAACCAAATCGTTCAAGACCATTTTCAGCCAAAAATTAAAAATGACAGACATTTGGGCAAATTGATATGCACTATGTTCCGAGGAACAAGAGCGCCAATAAATGGAATAAAATGAATTACTCCTTTAGTCCATACAGACATTCAAGCCATCGTGATCCGAAGTATCATTGGAAGCTCAAGGCTGGTCCCTCCTCTACCAATGTCTTTTCGTGGCCCCCCCTGTACCTTTTCTGTGTATCCCGCACCGGCAACACCCACGAATAGAGACCAGACTGGTAAAAAAAGTCATTAAAAATACATCAGAAGAATCCGCTTCGTTCCGTGTGCACGTTTCTGTTAATATCTTTTTTATTGGGCCTAGTCTGATTCAGTTCTATGTCGGTCTGTTCTTTTCATCGATTTTCCTCCTCCTTCTATTAGGGTTCCGTATTCCGTACGTTGAAGGAGATTCCGCTTCGTACGAGATCCACTTGTATTATTTTTATTATGGAGTTTCTGGACAATCCCTCAAGTTTTGGATCATTTGTAATCCAAATAATACACTGCATTGTTAAATTTAAAAAAAAAATGGACCCGCCCTGAAATGTTCACAGTTTATGTTCTGAAAATTGGTTCAAGCACTGACGTGAAGTCAGAAGCTTTCGCGCGCATGTTCTATTGTCTATTCACCTCAATTGGACACTCTTAATCGAATTTACCATCGATATACTCGTAGACCGTTTTCGCAGCTTTTATGAATACATAAAATAGATGAAGATATGAATACATCTCGTACTATCGACATCGACATATCGATTGATTAATTTGTAAACCTGCTAACTCCAAAAATGGTAACATTTTAGACGAAATCGAAATAACTATTTCGAACAGTAAATAGTTTGAATAAAACCCGCAGTCATTTTAAAAACCATAACAATTCGAACTGTATTTAACAATAATAAGGAACGATGCTACAAACGCCAATAACAACAATGGTAAGTAATTAAATTTAAAAGGAAGAACATTAACAAACTGCAGAGAACTGAATCAACAACAGATAAAGACAGGATGTAGATTGGCGCTCTCCTTGAAATTTTGACAAATCAAATCTCTGGTAGTATTGGTTTCTCAGAGTTGGGAAGGATATGAATCGATTCAAAAACAAAGAATGCCAAAATTATTAATCCGAAACCACCAAACCGATTCTACCCAATAACGGACTTATCCGAGATATTCATTCCTCAAATCTACTCTGAAAATTATATTATACTTATCAATTGGTAATGATGCCAATGTTCCTAATGTTTGGTTTTTGCTGCAGATATTCGAAACCCAATTTGATTAACTTACCAAAGTATATTTCCCTCATCATATGGATTATCCATTATAATTAAAAACTATAATATCCTATAATCTTCATAATTATAAGAAAACTGAGGTTATTTCATTGGTAATTTTGCATTCGATCATACTTTGTTTTCTAGAACAGGAGCGGTATTTGTTATTATGGGCAACGAACCAGAAATAAATTTGACATGTCTCTTATAGGTAGATAAGATATTGAGATAACATGTATGATCACAGATCATTTAATTCATAAATAGAATAATTACAGCATTCTGTGAAAACAGAATTATACGATTTATTATTGAAATTTTGAAAAAATCTTATCTCCGAAAGTATTAGCTTGTAAAAGTTGAAAATTACATCGATGGATTTTTATGGTGAAACTGGATAAAAAAATAATTGAATATGAAATTTGTAATGTAGAAACATTTTTTTTTCATAGAAATATGGATCATGCGGAGTAATAAATATAAGTGGAAAGGTTTAACGGGTAATTCCGCTAAAGGAGGAGAAACACGTGACGGCAGGTACTAGCAGAATTATTTTTGATCTGCTCCTTTTGCGGAATTACCCGTTAAACCTTTCCACATATTTTTTTTTTCGTTACTCCTAAACCTTCAGGCCCATTTTGCCCAATAACAAACCTAACCGAGATATTCATCTCCCAAACTTATTCTGAAAATTTCAACTATCTAGCTCATTCCGTTCGAGGGTCATCGTGTGAACGGCCGGACAGAATCGATTTTGACCACGGATTATGAATCAGTGTGTCGAACCAAATCGTTTGAGACCATTTTCATCCAAAAATTCGAAAATTAAAGACATATATTGGCAAATTGAAAAGCACTCTGTTCCGAGGAACAAGAGTGCCAAAAACTAATAATTTCATCACATTAGGTGTTCAAAGTGTCGACCATTTTCGGTGAAGCACATGTGGCGGTTGAGAGTTCGACGTTTGTTCAACAATGGGTTATATTTGTTGCCTTAAGATCTGTAGATAATTATGTGATGTGCGATTATCATTATAAATGAACTATAATTGAGCCCCTAGAATTGCCTTCCCATATGCTAAACCAGAATCCTCCTTGAATCGTCTGCTCCATAACTGAATGTGTTTTTTTTTGTGTCCAAGAATAAGGAGAAGAGCGGTTAAAAATACCATCACTATACACATGAGCTTCATCTGTGGAAATACAATTGAGTCAGAAATCAGGCGTCTGGGGTCCTATTCTCGACCATTCGCAATTTGCACGATCGTGCGCATCTCTATAGCAATATATAGCATATGCGACCGATCGTTGAAATTGCGAATGGTCGAGAATAGACCCCCTGGTTACATTTATCCAAGAATCCTAGACAAATCTCAATGTGGCTTTCCAAATCTCCAGGCATGAGGTGATGAACTCTTTTGGATAAGGTTGAAATTTTTCTAATTTTTCAGAATCCTTCTGACATTCGTTCCTGGTGTTCCTGTGAATTCTTCTATAATAAGAGTTGATGTTCTATAATACGATTGATTTCATCAGCTCCTAAAACGACAACTTCTTCTAATTCTTAAGATATCTCTTCGGTCTTTTCATCACAAATTGACCATCATCTTTTAAGTTGTGTCGCAATCGTTCGAAAATATCTTTGAATGGTTGTCATCTTTCTGGGTATTTTTCACGATATGAATCACTAAGTGAATCTGCATTTTCCCCGGTTTGTATATAATAGACTAACATGTCCCACTTCTCATAATTTTCGTATTTCATTCGTAGAAAGTTGGAAAGAAGTTGCGAACTAAAAAGAGCTTTTACTGTTTCAATAATCGTTTGACAACCAACATTTCCATGATTCCATTCATCAACGCCTCCTCCAAAGCCTACTTATCCACTAGATAAAATTTGAAAATTTAAGATCTTGAACATGACTTCAGAAAAAGTAGGTACCTATGCTATAAATATAAAAATATACAGGGTGAGTCTTTAAGTTGTACATTAATTTTAACCATATCAAACTCATCAAATAAAACAATTTTTTCATTTATAATTTTTCCAGATTCGGATCAGGTAAAATGTTTTTGAAGGTTTCACAATGTGCTAATACACCCCTGCATATAAATTATATATGACATCCATATTGAACGTGAAATTGGTACGGCAACGTGGTTTACAACTCGGGTTTGTAACGCCCAGGGGCGCATCCATAAAAGTAGTGAAATTTCTAGAATTTCAGATTGTATAACATTCAATGAAGCGAAAAAAAGGAGAAATAATGAAGAATAATTTAATTTTCTAAAGTGATTGAAATTTCTTGAGATGACTCAAGATAAACTCCATCTGCTTTCTTTTTGCTGATTTTATTTAGTTTAATGAATCCGCGTGTCTATAACTAGGAAACCAATAGTGGTAGGATATAAATGATAATTGGAGAGTATGTGCCGTAATTATGCAAAGTTTCGCGCCAAAATTCATTTCATTCGGAAAAAAATGTCAAAGCTACAAAATAAAAACTGATTTTTTTTCGATATTTACAGCGTATCTTTTTACCAGAGGCGAATTTAGAAAAATAGAAGTTGAAAAAAGTGTTTCGTTTGATGAGAGGAATCTATAGTTAAAATTGATGTACAACTTAAAGACTCACCCTGTATATACATATGTACATATAATGTTAAATGTACATATAATACGTTTGGAATGGTAATTTCATAACGATATTTCATAAAATATTAATTTGCGAAAAATTCATTAACGTCACTGAATTCTAGGTAAGAAGCTGCTACGAGAATGCTTTTACAGAAATAGAAAAATTTCAACAGAAGAAAAGTTACAGCAATATTTCGAAAATGAACATTTTCGAAAAACACCCGATTTAGTTATCGGGTGTGATTAACTGTGATAGATATCGGCATGCGATTTTCGCCAATGAATTTCTCATGAAAATTGGCCCTCAGACACTGACATCCGTTTTCGCTCATCTAGTAGAGATATATAGGACTTTGCCTTCAAAAGTGTACAATTTGGCCCAACCTGTACAAGGACTTTCCCCACAAGCTTTAATTCTACAAATCGTATACATCATGGTCAAAAAGTATGGCTCGTCACACGATACTCTAGTTTACTTGGTGAGAAATTGAGTCTAAAATGTTGTGTCATACTTTTTAGCGCTCTTGATGATCCTCGGAACAGAGTGCTTATCAATTGGTCCAAATGTCTGTAATATTCGCATTTTTTGATGAAAATGGTCTTAAACGATTTGATTTGACTCACTGATCAAGAATCCGAGTATCAATCCAAATTACACATACCTACCTAAGGTATTTGTTTCGTAGCACGTTTATTTCATGGTGGTAAAATTTGTTTCATTGAAAGAAAATCAAATGCACAGGAATCAATGATTATAATTCAAAGAGATGTGCAACGGACAATTAAATTATAATGAACTTTAACAAAATTTTCTCTATTTCAGTATCGTAATGAGTTAAAGCACTACATTACAGCACTAAAAACAGTGCTGTAATGAACTCATTCCCGCATTGTTTCTAGCAATATTTTTCGTTTTGTGGTAGTCAGCACTGACATTCGATGCTATCAAATTTCAGCACACGTCAATTGACAATATAATATAATCTAAATAAGGCGAATTGATTGTTGAGAGGAAAACCGAACGATTTGATTCGACTCACTGATCAAGAATCCGTGATCGAAATTGGTTTTGTCCGGCCGGCCGTAGGCACGATAACTCTCGAACGGAATGAGCTACACAGTTGAAATTTTCAGAGTAGGTTAGGAAGATAAATATCTCGGCTGAGTTCGTTACTGAGCAAAGTCTGATGGTGTCCGAGTAACAAAAAAAAAATATTTTTACATTACAAATTTCAAATTCAAGATGCAGTTAAACCATAATAATCCACTGATATCATTTTGAACTCTAACAAGCTAATATTCTCGGAGATATGATTTTCCAAAATTTCAATAATGAATCGTTATTCAATGTTTTCACAGAATGCTATAATTGTTCTATCTATGAATTATTATATGAATTGTGTTCGTATATTTCAACTTATTTTCCTATAAGAGACATGACATGTCAAATTAATTTAAGCTATCGTAGAATTATGAGGATTATTATATGATTTCATACTTTATGGGTGAAATTTTAATGCCCATGCATTGTTAATCCATATAATGATGGGAATGGTAATGGTAATGGTAATGGCGTGGTATTGAGTTAAGAATATCTCCAGTAAAAACAAAACTGTAATATTCACCAAGTTTCAATTGATATAATATAACTTTCGGAGTGGATTTGAGGAATGAATATCTCGTTCATCATAGATTTGAGGAATGAATAACTCTGATAAGTTCGTTGTTATGTAGAACTGGTCTGGTGGTTTTGGATTAATAATTTTGGGCGTTCTTGTTGAATTTAACTTCTTCTATGATGTTTGAATTTAATTTCTGTTATGATGAAGTTCTACCATAAGAGTCCATTGAATTCCCAACTCTTACCAATACTTGCAGATATGATTTGTCAAAGTTTGAACCAGATCGCCAAAACTCCTGTCCACAAGGCTTTCCCACTTTTTGACCAAGATGTATTATTTGTAGAATTAGAGTTTGTAGAGAAAGTCCACTTAGGTACAAATTTCACATGAAGTGTTTCAGGTGGGATTTGCTTTATCGGAAATGTCTATGATGAAAATACATAAAATTCATGAACCGTTTCTCCACAACTCATTCAAATCCTTAAAAAAACAACCGACATCAGACTGTACCGCGTCAAATATCGTGACTAGCCGGATCATTCTCGTGTGTTTCTTCGTACCGGACTGTACATCGCGTGTTTTCGTGTGAGTTTGACCATTTTGCTCTCTGTTTAGTGTGTCAGGTTTCTAGGAATCGTGATACTCAGTGAGAAAGTCGGGTTTTTGTTCTGTAATGGAAGAAGGATCGTAACGTGTTTTTTCCCCGGAATATCCTAAGAGACGTATGTGATCTAAGACGGAATAAATCTTGTCGATCACGATCCCATGACGTCATATCGATTCGATACAATGGCGTGCTGTTGGCAGATCACGAAACGGTGATATTCTAACAGATTTATTCGTTGCATTTTTATCGAATTCACCTTTCAAAAATCTCTGGATATTGTTTGAATTCGAGGGTATCGATCCAAATTACACATTCCTAAGGTATTTGTTTCGTAGCACGTTTATTTCATGGTGGTAAAATTTGTTCCATTGAAAGAAAATCAAATGCACAGGAATCAATGATTATAATTCAAAGGGATGTGCAACGGACAATTAAATTATAATGAACTTTAACAAAATTTTCTCTATTTCAGTATCGTAATGAGTTACAGCACTACATTACAGCACTAAAAACAGTGCTGTAATGAACTCATTCCCGCATTGTTTCTAGCAATATTTTTCGTTTTGTGGTAGTCAGCACTGACATTCGATGCTATCAAATTTCAGCACACGTCAATTGACAATATAATATAATCTAAATAAGGCGAATTGATTGTTGAGAGGAAAAGTTTTATTTTCATTAAAAAATAAGGTACTAGAGATTTCCTTCTTGCTAATTTTTAATCATTCATGCAATTAGGAAACCTTTTCAAATCTGATCTCCATGCCCTACGTACGATTCAAATTCAAATTCTGTAATCTGTCAATTTTCGTAACAGTCACACCAACTGCCAAGATACAATACAAAAGTCACTACGATGTGTAATCCGAATTTTTCATTAAATTTCAACAGTATTTTACTTTCCTGTTCTAGAGAAAATATCGTCTAATACTCGTTGCAGAAGACAATTCCAACACTCAGTCTTTCGAAAACTCGCTCCTTCGTCGCTCATTATTTAATTTCGCATTCGTGTTTGGATATGAGCCCATTCTGCAACTTGTTTTAGAATATACTAGTGAACCAGCAGATCTACCTAGCCATAGATCCACCTAGCCAGCAGATCAATGAACCGGTAGATCTACAGCGCTAGCTGGTCTACTTAGCTGGTAGATCTACATAGCCAGCTGATCTACATAGCCAGCATATCAAAGAACCCTTACATCTACATAGCCACCAAATCAATGAACCGGTAGATCTACATAACCGGCACATCTACGTAACTGGTAGATCTACATAGCCAGCAGATCCACGTAACAGGAAATCCACATTGCTAACAGATCAACGTAACCAGTAGATCCGAATAGCAGATAAATTTATATAGTCCGTAGATCTACCCATCCGATAAATGACCATTAAAATTATCAATTTTATTTCAATGTTCAATATAAAATCGTTGAATCCAAGAATTGTTGTACAATTCAAGAAACTTATTGCAATCTATTTACCAGGCAAAATCCTCAGATTTTTCAACAACGCAACATACTGGTTTTATGCATCGAGATTGAATTCGTTAAATTATGAAGACAATTTTCCTATAAAAATCGTGATATAATAATCAGTGAATAGTGATCCATTTCTTCAAGAATACTATCCAGCTTGTGCAGAAATGTACTTCAATTTCAAATGAAACAATTCAATGCAACGTATGATAATCCTTAAGAATTCTATTATTGCATTGATTAATTTGGAAAAGCAAAAACTATCAGAGAGTAAATGGGTACGTAGGATACATACTATCAAATGCCTGATAGTGGGAAGTCAGCTATTATACGGTATCCAATATCCATGAATGTCTTTGGAGAAATATTGTGTTTTTCGGCATAAACTTCAGATTTTTATGCTGAACCTATGCTTGGGTTTTTGATCACATTCTATTCATAAACAGGTCTTTCGTCCTGAATAACAATAGCATTTTTTTCTCATATGCTATCTACTACTGAATGTTCTTACACATAACCTCAAAAGTAATATGGGGGCAAAATATTGTGGGTTTCTTTCTGAAAAGTAAGATATAGTTTCGCATGATTATTACCTTCCGCGTAATCTTAATATCTTATTCCAATCTTACCGTTCAGATATTTCTTCCTTCGTTTGGAATTCCTTCGGGAATGGAATTGTTCTGAAAAACTGGCAAAATATTATCTAATATGTTGTTAAACCGACACGGAATCCATGATTTAACCATCTCCAAGCGAATCTACTTGTTATTCGAATATATTCGAACAAATTATTCCTTTAAAACGATTTTTGACATTGTCTTCGATGCTTCTCGATTTGTCAAATTTGACTTCGGTGAGCAACGGAAACGAACGACAGCGTCGTTCGTTGGAGAAGTCAGCCAAAATTCTGTGTGGTTGGAATTTCGGGAGAAAAGTCACTTCTTGCGATCTTAATTTGAAGAAACCGGAACTTTTTTTCGAAAAAAGCGAGTCGTACTGGAATCGTTTTTTCTTTGGTCTTTCCGTTCCTACTCAAATATCCTCCCAACCTTCGCCGACCCGGCCACGCCTATAGGCTTCGTTTTTCACGTTTAGCAAAAAACGACATTTTTGCCCCATTTTGCGATTTTTTCTTTAATAGACACGTTTTCTGGCTAAGACGGAAGAAAGTCCCGCATAGAACCACCCTTTCTCTCTCCGACAGTACCTCCATTTTCACGAACGTAAACGGAAAAAATCTTCAAAAAATAGCCTTTTTCGAAATAAGTTTCTTTGATCTCTTTCGGTGGTCGGTCCTTATGTTAAGATTTCTTTCAGTATTATCAACTAGTGGCCAGCAGATCTACCTAGCCAGTAGATCTGCATTTTTCCAGTAGATCTACATTTTTCCGGTAGATCTACATTGTTCCAGTAGGTCTACATTTTTCCGGTAGATCTTCATTTTTCCGGTAGATCTACATTTTTCTGGTAGATCTACATTTTTCCGGTAGATCTACATTCTTTCAGTAGATCAATATAATCGGTTGTTGAATTGGACCGGTAGTTGAATGCCATCTAACGGATCCTGTCGTGATTCTGAGAACCATTCACACACGAAAGTCCCATCGAAATATGTCGAGGCGTTTTTGAGTACCTATTAACTGCATATATCGCCCCCTACGGTATCATATTGGGAACCTAGGGCGTTCCGATACACAATCACAAAGATTCATAAAAATAGGTAAAGCCATTTTTGAGTTCCTGTGAACAGATTGTAGCGCCACCTACCGGGGAATATTGTGGATCTGAAACCTACTCGGATACACATATAAAGTTTCATCGAAATCGGTCCAGTTATTCTTGAGTTCTTATAAATCGGATACAGCGCCACCTACCGGTTTCCTATTGTGACCCTGAGACCTACTCAAAATCACAATGTTTCATCAAAATCGGTCGAGCCATTTCTGAGGTCCTATAGAGTATTATCAGCGCCACCTACCGGATGATTTTGTGAAGCAATTACCCACCCAAACGCACACACACAAAGTTTTATAAAAATCGGTCAAGCCGTTTTGGAGTTGACATTTTTTTAAAAACACTCTGTATAGCAGCGGTTACCTTTTCGTAACGGCGTTACAATGTTGAGAATTCTCTTCACGATAGATCTCTTGGGGTGAAATTTTACTGAAACACCCTATATAGCAGAGGTTTTTCATTTTCGACCGTTAATTTTCTGCTTAATGTCTGAATATTTTGATTAATTTTAATGCAAAAATCCTTCCGATCGAACGGATATTCATTATAGAGTTGGTAACTCAACGAAAAGATCCAAATCCCAAGATACGTTTACTGGAGTAACGCTCCTTTAAGTTTTTCATTGGGTAAAAATGAAAAAAATTGAGAAAAAGCTATTTCTGCCGCTCCGAGTATCGAACCCGCCGCCCAGCGAGGCTCGGGAACTATTAATCATCCCCAGTCCACACCGTAGCTACGTGGGCTACACCGTCTACATGAATAATTTCGATTATATGTCATATAAAGATTTTATAGTACTGGGATGATTTCCGTCTTTCGATTTTCACAATATCGTTAATCCTGTCAAGCGATCGATCGAAATCGGTTACTTGTTCATATTTCTCGCGGTTTTTCTACACGATTCGAAGATTTTCGAGTAATTCATTTGGAAATTCAAATTCGATTCGACATATCTCGTCGCTCGTTCGGACCGAAAACGTCGACCTTGAAGGAGCCGCCTTAAAATTCGCCACAGAAACACGTGAAAAGTTAGAATTTTGTCGATTTTCGCGATAAGTCACATTTTCCGATCGTTCTTCCGGGAAAACAAACGAGAGGATCGAAAAAAGGGCTCCGTTACGGACTAATTTCGAATCTCGACTTCGCGTTTCAGCAGAACCGGCGTTCCGAACGCCACCGTTCCTCCGAATTCTTTTCCTTCATTTTGTACCTTTTGCCAAAATCGGCGGTTTTTCGACATTTCGCGATTTTTTTGAAATACACCCCCGTCCTTTCACTCCGAAAACGCGAAACTCTACGAAACTTCCGTATTATTCCTCGATAAAACCCCTCGAAATTTCTCCCAAACACCCCCTAACGTCCAAAAAACCGTTACGTTTATGGTAACATTTAAAAAATTTTTTTTTTGATCCCTCTCTATGAATTACATCTTCACTTTAGTATGGGAACTAGTGGCCAGCAGATCCACCTAGTCAGTAGATCTACATTTTTCTAGTAGATCTACATTTTTCCGGTAGATCTACATTTTCCGGTAGTTCTACATTTTTTCGGTAGATCTACATTTTTTTGGTAGATCTACATTCTTCCGGTAGTTCTACATTTTTCCAGTAGATCTACATTTGTCCGGTAGATCTACATTTTTATAGTGGTTCTATATAATCGGTAGATTGATTGAACCGGTAGTTCAACGCCATCTAACGGGACCTGTTGTGTGCAAGTCCTACCGCAATATCGTTTTTGAGTTCCTATGAACCCAATCTATATTGGGTCCCGTAGGTGGCACTACTGCCACCTAAGGCATCGTATCGTGAACCTAAGGCCTTCCGAACACGATCACAAAGTTTCATGAAGACCGGTATAGTCATTTTCGAGTTCCTGTGAACCGTTCGTAGCGCCACCTACGGGGAATATATCGTGGATCTGAGACCTACTCAGGCACACACATAAAGTTTAACCGAAATCGGTCCAGTCGTTCTTGAGTTTCTAGTTTCTATAAACCGAATACAGCGCCATCTACCAGATTCTTATTGTGACTCTGAGACTCACTCAAGTACGCACACAAAGTTTCATCGAAATCGCCCAACTAGCAAAATAGACCCCTAAAAGAACGAAATGGTTTCATAACTATCGTATAGGGCCGCTTGAAAGGATAACATTATTTTTTAATGCGTCTCAATACGACAATTTGGTCATAAAATAGATGTATTTCTATAATGCTGTTGTATAGAAGTTCTTACAACTCATATAATACGACAAATTTTATAACAGTCGCATAACGTACTATAAAGTTCCTATAAAATAATTTTAAAACAGTGTTATACAGATTAGAATACGGTTGCATACCTATTGTATTACTTATAATAGCGACGTTAAAAGATGGTTATAAAGGAAGCTGTATAAACAGTTGCATTAGAGTTCTTTAAGAGAAGTAATAAGATTGTTGCTTTACGCAGAAGTTGAACACTACACAATAGATATAAAACTATTTTATAAACATCTTATAACTAAAACAGTATTCACTCTTATGAAGAGCTTATAGAATAAAAATGTGGTTCCAGGATTAAATTTATCTCATGTTCTGCGTTATAGAATCATCTACATATACCTACAAACATATAAACTAGTGACCGACCGAAAGTTCGGTTTCGGTTTCGGCCAGTTTCGGCCAAGAAATCTAGTTTCGGCCTTAGTTTCGGTTTCGGCCAAAAATGGCCGAAACTTTCGGCCAGGCCGAAACTCGAATGTTCGTGAATTATCCTGGTCGTTTGGCCAGGAGTTATATGTAGGTATACATAATTGTCGTACGAGTTATTGTGATCTATCTTTGTTATGACTGAGAATTCACCTTAATGATTATTAATTAGATTACATAGGGTGATTCCAAATAAGACGTGAAACTTGGAGTATGACTCATTAGCTGTTGTTTTATCCATATTTATTAATAACCGAAAATCAATGGTTTTTGGAGTTCGGGTGATTTTTAAAAGATTTCTGAACTTATAGTACATATTTCGTCAATTTTTTCTACGTTGACCAAATTTGGTGATAATTTTGGTTTATTTTCATCAGAAAAGAATATGATATGTACGAAAAAAGCAATACTATGCATTATAAGAGGTTGAAAAAGAATTAGTATGATTTGAAATGTGGTATATGAATAAATGAAAAATCAATTTCTAATATCAATTTGTCTGCAACTTTCGAATTTCACAATTTTGTATGACAAAATTATTTTAAAAACTTGCCAAATTCCTTCTTCATTCTCTAAAAGATTTCGTTAGATTGCTTAACTAGTTTCGTTTCAGCAGATTTTTTATAAGCAACCTTTTGAAAGATTGAAAGTCGGGCATTTAAAATAGTGAATGTGTATTAAAAGACAGCGTGAGTAAATTTCAGGCGGAAAATAACAACTGAAGACATCAGAAAGTGGGCACGTGCTAGCCTATGGAATGGTGGAACATAATTTATGAATACATTTTCTAATGTAATTTCGAGCTTAGTTGCAACAAAAAAATATTGAATTCGTTATTTTCCCCTATTTGCTTCTTATATCCCCATTCAAATCATACTAATTCTTTTTCAATAGAATCAGTACTCAAATATCTCGGAAACCGTTGATTTTTGGTCCTCAATAAAAATGGCTCAAACCCCAGCAAATGATCCATACTAACACCTCCTCTAAGGTTCACGTCTGATTTGGAATCACCCTGTATACTTCGACTGATTATTTTGATAACTTGGTAATACCAAAATAATAAATAAAGATCTCATAAAAAAATCTTTTTATTTTATTTAACACTCCTTAACTATTTTTATGTAGGTATATGCGAATAAAATTGTAAAAAATTTAGTAGATTTCAGTATGAAATATAAAGTTTCGGTTTCGGTTTCGGCCGAAACTGAGACCCTGGCCGAAAGTTCGGTTTCGGTTTCGGCTGAAATACCAGTTTCGGTCGGACACTAATATAAACATAACCCAATAGTAATAGAAAAATTACGCGGGTTTTCTAGCAGTTTTCGGGTTCAAAATGAATTCGGCAATATCTGAGTGGAAACAAATAAAAAAGAGTGCTAATTCGTTTCCCAGTTTGTGGGAACAATCGTCAACTCTTTTCTATTATTTTTCTCGGTTTCTACGATCTTGAACATATTTCAAATATATGAATACCGGTATAAATACATCCAAAAATTTGAGGTTAGTTCACGCTTGGAAAGAATCTGTATAAAGAAATTATTCGAAACACAATATAACTAAATAATTGTTTAATGTCGTACCGAACGCATGTTAAGCGATACTTCTGTTCTATTAAGTAGTTTGTAAACGCGCTAAAGGATTATACGGAAATCTAACGTACAGTGTTGCTAGCTTGGCAGTTAGTAGTTATTCCGACATACATAAAATCAGTAGCAATAAATAGGTAGACTTTTTTATTTTATTATGATACATCTTGTAGTTCAAGATGTTCTAAAAGCACCTACAATGTATGTTTTGCAATTCAATCATGAAAAGTCATATATATTTGACACGGATTGTCACAAGGGTTCATTGTAAATTTTAACAGTAGACTTGTGCTGAAGAGAGTTTAGTCATATGAACAAACACAATATTGCGATAGATTCCTTTATTTTTACTAAGAAAACAACTTTTTTCTAAATAATAACTGAATAATTAGCACAAAAAAAATCTTGTGTAGCCTACACTTTATGCAAAACAGCAACGTGTACTCTTTGCACACAATGTGTTGGACCACTCACTATACCCGAGGTCCAATCCTGATCCTTTATATAAATATCTACCTATCATTTCTGTAATAAACAAAATCTGGCAACAGTTGAAAGTGGTCAAGAATCAAACTGCACCATGATTCCTGAGACTGTTAAAAACAATTTTATGGCGCTGCATTAAACAACATAATAAAACTTTAATATCGTATACAGCTCAGATGAAAACAGAATCATTGTATAAGGTATCTAATTTGTATTCTACCATATACGCCATATTTATTAAACATTCGGCTGTTCAGAAACCGCCGCCATTGTGAAAAAAATCATATAGAAACGAAAAAGGGTGAAATAAAAATGGATTTTTTAAGGAAATATGAGATTTTTTCCGCTTTTACAGCCACAATACATGCTTTGTTTTAAGTTGAAAATTCAACAAATAATACATTATTTTTTATTTTTCAATACCAATAAAATGTACGCTAAATTGAGGCGCTTTAATTTTTTACCAACAAAATATATATATATTGTCAGAAAAGTTAGCTGCGCAAATAAATTTGGCCCCCACAGTAGCGATATAGGTCTTCAATATGATTAACAACAGGTCCCATCTCCATCACCCACCGCCATAATAATGCCTGATATTGGATCTTACTCCTCTGTCATGACACAACGCGAACGTTTACACCTAATAAAATATCCTTGTGATAATTCTATTCCGAATTTCAACGGTAGAGAACAAAATTATTGTATTAGCTATTCTGTCTGCATTATAAAATACTTTCTTGGTAGTTCTATATGTGTCCGTTAAATAGTCTTAAACCGCATACTTATAGGACAGTTATATAGTCATCATATTGATTATCCCATAACGGTTGTGTAGTTTACTAAAGGATGTCCTAAAAGAACTAAACGGTTGTGTAAAGTGGGGCCCTTTTTGGTTGTAAAGGCATTGTATAATGGGTTATATCCACATTATAAGATTTTCACGTTTCTATGAGATATGCTGTATAGCAGTTCTTACAACCTTTATAAAATTATTTTTGCTAGTTGGGCGGTCGAGCCATTTTTGAGTTACTATAAATCGATCGGGGTGCCCCCTATAGTATGCTATTGTGAATCAGAGACGCGCCGAATCAAAAACACAGAGTTTCATCAAAATCGGTCCAGCCATTTCTCAGTTCGTTGACCGTATATTGTGGACCTGAGACCTACACAGACACAAAAATTCATATAAATCGGTTGAGCCGTTCTTGAGTTCATATAAATCGATTGGTCGCCCCCTTCCTGATAATATTTTGAACCAGAGACCCAGTGAAACACATACACATAGTTAAATCAACATTGGTCCATCCATTTTTGCGTTCCTACAAATTGTTTTCAGCGCCACCTAATGCATCCTATCGTGAACCTCAGACCCACTAAATCTCATTCACAAAGTTTTATTAAGATCGGTCCATCCGTTTTTGAGTTCCAATGAACCGATTGTAGTGCCACCTTCCGAATCGTATCATGAACCTCAGGCCCCTGAAACACTTCATCAAAATCGGTATAGCCGTTTCTGAGTTCCTGTAAATCGATTGTAGCGCCACCTACCGGGTCCAATAGTGAATATTAACCTCTTCGAGATATTAAATACCGAAACACACACACAAAGATCCATCACAATCGTTCAAGCCGTTTCAGTGTTGATATTTTTCGAAAAATACCCCTCAAGATTCCCGCCAAATCCAAAAAAACACACGTTTATAATGATATTTTCAAAATGTTTCCCTTGATCCCCTTCTATGATTCCAATTCTTCATGAGAGTAATATGTAGTATTGAAACAGCAGATCTACCTAGCTTTAGATCAATATTTTTACAGTGTAAACCAATCGAAAAAATAGAAAAATCAGATATGTCCGATCCAGGAATCGATCCCGAGTATATGATTCAGAATTTAGGCTTCTTGACCTATACGCCACATGGCTATACGCGGAAATTCGGACTTGACGGAGTCTTAACGTCGGAAAGATTCTGGTACTTTTCACCTTTCTGAAGAATATCGCCATATATATAGCATATTATATTATTTGACGATTTTCACCTCTCATCTTCACTTTTTTGTTCATATTTTTAGCGATCTCTCTCTACGGCTGCAAGATTATTGACAAATTCCTTTGGAAATTCGAATTGAAAACGTCGAGTTTGAAGGATTCGCGAAAAGATTTCGCACAGAAATACGATAAGATTTATACAACGATATCATTCGAAAATACTCACGTTTCGTTAAAGATTCCAAAATTCGACAGAAAGATTAAATTCAGTCGATATCCCATCATACCTCATACACCTGTCAACAACTAAAAAATTCTTCCTTAGGTTACGTTCGATAGAATTTCCAACTCGTATATAAATGCCTGCAAGTGAATATCGGTAATATCCTCGAAAATTTAGATCGATAATTACCTTATTTTACGTTCTTCACTTCTTCTGGCCCGTTTCATCAAAAATCTTTCCTCGAGGATAGGTACCAACCAGTCAGTTCAACTCAGAATTTGATAGAACACATTATTTCTCTAATATCACCAATTCGGTCATGCGATCACTCGAAATCGGCGACTCGTTCATATTTCTTCTTATTTCTAGAAATTTATCCTCACGAATCCAAGATTTTCGACCAATTCCATTCGAAATTCGAATTGTATTTGACATTTGTCGCCACTCATTCATTCATCTGTCGTTAATTAAATCATCTCATTAATTCATCAATTCAAGGCCGCAATAAATCATTCAAGTTCTTCCATATAGGAGACCCGAAGTCAGTCGAGCGAAGCCGAACTGGTCTAAATTTCACATTTCACCGAGGTTCATAAATTATGTCGAAGTTTGCGATCTTTTTACGGAAAAAGAGAACGTTTTATCAAAAATCGAGCTCTGTTACAAACTACCTACGAATCTCGTCTTCCGGCCCCCGACGAAATACATTTCCGAGCGTCGCATCCTCGCCAGATCTCTTCCATACCGATTTGCACCTTTAGCGGAAAACGGCGTTTTCACCCGAATTCACGAATTCATGAGGATCGTGTTACTAGAATATCAAATTTGTCTTCAAAAATTGTATATTGCAGAAACTCTGCCAGATTTCGCTGAAATTCCGCACAATATTTCAAGTCGCCATTTTACAATGGAGTACTTGTTTCAGCTCGATTCGATCGACTTTGGATTTTAGCAAATATTGTGAAAATAAAATTCCGATGGGCATCTACTTCTTCTGAACATGCGCGCTAAAGCTGTTGACTTCACGTGAGTGCTTTTATCAATTTTTTCACCATTTTTTTCTATCGAGACCAAGACTCGACTGGCCTGGTTTTGGTCTTAGTCCCGATTCTTGGTCTTTAAAGTCTTGAAAAATATATTTTGCAAATACACATAACATATATTATAAGAAACCAACAATGGCTATTTTCCATGAAACGTCAATAAATAAATGTTTCTTTAAAATTGCCATTCAAAGAAAAAAAAAATTTCTATTTCAACCATAAGAATATGTTCTTGTGCATTTTTAGGAAATTTTGAAAATTGAACCCTGCACACCTGAAATTATCAGGCAATAATACAAAAGTGAATCACTCAATCCAACGCACTGACATCTATCAAATAGATAAGACTTGAAAAAACTTTCTAGCAGTTTCATCAAAATATATCTGAATCTGAATAACACCGAAAACATGTAAGGGGTGATTCTGGGATGGAAATTAAGGCGGGTATTTGGTATCAAATTTGTTGAAAAACCTCCCCCCGGGAAAGTTACATCCCTCCGAAGATTAACAAAAAAATTTTTTCTCTTTTTTATTTTCCCTGTATATTAAAAGTCTTCAAGAAAGGTAATATAATGGGTAACGAAGAAAATAAAGCAAAACTTGTAAAATATATGAACTATAAACAAATAAATTAGGTTAGGGAAATTCCACCTCAATGCTTTTTGAAAACGTATTGCATCTTCTTCTCGTAAATGCTCTCGAAATTATAGAGATAAAAAAGGTAGTGAATGCATTGGGCTTTTCAGCCTATTTTTTTTAAGAAAAATTTCAATGCAAAGAAAATGTAAGAAAAAATATCCTAGGGTTTAACTATTTCAACCCCTATTTTTAGGCATACTCATGGGTTGAAGAAAATCCACAATGTGTAGGTAGTTTTATTGACAAATAATATTTTTCGTTTCGTGTCTTTAGCTTAATATACAGGGAAAATAAAAAAGAGAAACAATTTTTTTGTTAATCTTCAGAGGGGTGTTATTTTCGGTTTTTCACAAAATATTATACCAAATACCCACCCTAATTTTCACCACAGAATCACCCCTTACCATTTTTCGGTGTTATTCAGATACACCCTGTATACCTCAATTTAGCACAGAGAAGCTCATATGGTCAAAGGTATCGAAAGAATTTGTGAAATCTAATTTTACTCTCTAGGAAGAAAAGTAGTCTTTTTCGCTACTAGAAAAATAAAGTGCACTCTCCTTTTAGGTATCGGGCAAAATTTTCTTCGTACCTAAAAATGAAAATAATCACTATTTCTGTCAATATAAAGATAAATTATCTCAAATATTAAACTAAAACGATTCGATATTGTTCCCATTCAATTTATTGAGGCATTTCCTCTGGGACCTTCACGTCTTCCGGCTCCATGTAATAAATCTAGGGGAGGGGTAATTTTACCCCATTTTCGAAATTAACTAATCACAAAGCGCCCCATCAATCCTCCATACGTCCGTCGACTTACCATATAAAAAGGTATTTTGACGTATGATATTGTAGAAAACAAATTATATGTCATAAATTATCCGGATAATGAAAAATATCGTTCGGCTGGACGCAACTACAGAAACTCGTAATATGAAAGGTGCGATTACGGAAATTTACACCTAATACGTTATAAATCATCGGCCATTTTTCGTAAAATTCCACCATGGGGAAGGGAAACGAAGTTCTGATTAATAACCTTTCAGAAGGGGACTCTGTGGCTCAGATGAAAGAGCTTGGTAAAGTGATTGCGATCTTCGCTTTACACCTGTATGTGAAGAAACAGACTTCTGGTCCAACCAGTGCCGGATTATAAATTGTGGGATCCCCTGCAAAATTTCTCCAAGGGCCCCTCGAGCAGTTATCGATTGAGGAAAGAGGCAGGAAATAGTACACAAGCCTTTTCTGCCACTGCTTAAACTCAACATTCATACATTTTCGAATTTTTTGGCGAAAATGGTCTCACAAGATTAGGTTCGATTCACTGATGAAGAATTCGAGGTCAAATTCAATTGCCACGATAACTTTCGAACGAAAAGTTATAGCGATTTGCAATTTTCAGGGTAGGTATGCAACCTACCCTGAAAATTGCAAATCGCTATGCAATCCGAAGGCGACGGACAAGTTCGTTAATGGACATAATGGGCCAAACGGTTTCAGAGTTATACTAATCTGAAATATTGTGTCCTCAATAACTCCAAAAATACAGATCCGATCCAATTGTAACATGGTAATTAGTTGTTGAATGACAACTGTCAGATTCCTCTGAAATTTCGCACAGCTTCAAGACGAGATTTTACAATAGAGTACTACTCTGAAAATTTCAACTGTCTAGCTCATTCCGTTCTAGAGTTATCTTGTCTAAGGCCGGACAGAATCGATTTGGACCAAGGATTCTTGATCAGTGATTGGAGACAAATCGTTTAAGACCATATTCACCCAAAAATTCGGGTTCAGACATTTGTGCAAATTATGAGCACTCCATTCCGAGGAACAAGATCGCCAGAAATGGAAAATTTGAAACAAATTCGTACATAGAAATACAAATAGGCATATTTGGCATACGAAATTTTAAATCTTTGCGTAAAATTTACAGCGTTTTATTTATGCCTGGCGAAGTATTGACCGTAGAGGGTTGCGGTAAAACATTAATGAAAATTATATGAGCTAATATTCTGTAATCTGTAATTACTTGAATCGATTGCGTACATAAAGATTAATTCAACGATGTTACATTGAAATATTTGTGATAATGATCACGCAGTTTTTTATTTAACGAAACAATAATATATTCCTTTTCGCTATTGAAAATAGAGGATATTCCTGATTTCCCGTATATCAATGGAATATACATACCAAACGCAGAAATCAAGGACTTTCAGGGATAGCGTTTTGGTTACAGAAATGTTTGAAAGAAAAAAAAAAATGGATAGTAAAGTCACATATGGTAAATACATCTGAGCGGATCGAGTAGATTTTATGATCACGTGATTTTCGAGCATCTAGGGATATCCAAACGCGATTGTTTATTCTGAGTTCGAAATTCTAACCTATATATACTGCTTCCGTCATATTAAAATTTCAAAAATATGAATAATGAATTATTATTGAATCTATCACATATAGAGAAGATATAGAGGTAATAGATACTCGATAGCGATTCAGAAGATGAGGAAATCAACCATGAAGAAAAAATATGGTATTTTGCCGAAGATACCGCTATGAGATTTACAGATAATCAATTTAGGCATCATTTTCGAATAACTCCGGTCGCCTTTTTTTAATAAAATTGCATGAGGTTCATGAAGATAACGTGCCGAGAGGACATCCTGAAGTCGCAATGGAGAAGCAATTAATGATTTGCGTGTGGTACCTTGCTAACTTAGAATCATGTTTAAAAAAAACATACGTTCTTCCATATGTATTTTCATATAACAGAAATGTTTTATGTTGTTCCTTGGCAAATTTCGCATTCATAAATCATTCTCAATTTTTTTTGGGTAATTATTTCGTTGAAAGTTTGACGGTTATATTGACATTGAAAATAGTTGATAGCTTGATCCACTCCACCGATTTTCTCGGAGCTTTTCGAGTGACGTCCGAGCAAAATCGCTGGAGCGGATCAAGCTATCAACTATTTTCAATGTCAATATAACCATCAAACTTTCAACGAAATGATTACCCAAAAAAAATTGAGAATGATTTATGAATGCGAAATTTGCCAAGGAACAACATAAAACATTTCTGTTATATGAAAAACATATGGAAGAACGTATGTTTTTGTTAAACATGATTCTAAGTTAGCAAGGTACCACACGCAAATCATTAATTGCTTCTCCATTGCGACTTCAGAATGTCCAATTTTATTAAAAAAAGGCGACCGGAGTTATTCGAAAATGATGCCTAAATTGATTATCTGTAAATCTCATAGCGGTATCTTCGGCAAAATACCATATTTTTTCTTCATGGTTGATTTCCTCATCTTCTGAATCGCTATCGAGTATCTATTACCTCTATATCTTCTCTATATGTGATAGATTCAATAATAATTCATTCTTCATATTTTTGAAATTTTAATATGACGGAAGCAGTATATTTAGGTTAGAATTTCGAACTCAGAATAAACAATCGCGTTTGGATATCCCTAGATGCTCGAAAATCACGTGATCATAAAATCTACTCGATCTGTTCAGATGTATTTACCATATGTGACTATAATAATATACCAATTTGTCAAAATCAAATGACAGAAATTATAAATTACGAACATTTTCTTACTATGTACTTTCCTTCTGGCTACACATTTTTTACGCCGGTTTATTAGTTCTTGTTAGATTGTTTCAGTCTTTACTTTCCGGAAATTCATCTTTATATCATTATTATATTTTTATTATTAGAAATTCTGCTATACTGACACTAAATAACTCGGATAATGGATCTGAGCTCAGACATTTCCAGTTTTGAATTGTATTTCTTTTATTCTAGCTCTATTTCAAGGGAACCACCAAACCAAAGATTGGCAACAGACGAGAACACACTTATATCAAGAAGCTGGATTTCAAATTATAGAGGAGGGAAAAAACTTTTTTGATTAAATGTATGTATATATGTATATAACAATCAAAGCCACATATCGTTGTAATTTTATAACTCAAGAATGGGCTCACCTATCCAAACCAAATGTTTAGGTTTTGTTCGGACTATTTAGTAAGATGGTTTATGTGAAGTTTGCACAAAAACGGTCGAGCGGTTCTTCATTTATCAAAGGAAACTTTTCGAAAATGTTACTATAACGTGATGTTTTTTTGGATGTTAGAAGGGGGGTTTGGGGGAAATTTCGAAGGGGTTTATCGAGGAAAAATACGGAAGTTTCGTAGAGTTTCGCGTTTTCGGGGGGAAAAGATGGGGGTGTATTTAAAAAAAAATCGTGAAAAGGCGAAAAACGCCGATTTTGGCAAAAGGAGCAAAACTGTGGAAAGGAATTCGGAGGAACGGTGGCGTTCGGAACGACGGTATTTGCGGGAACGCGTAACGGAGCCCCTTTTTCGAGCCTCTCTTTCGTTTTCCCGGAAGAACGATTGGAAAATGTAGCTTTACGTGAAAATCGACAAAATTCTGACGTTTCACGTATTTCTGTGGCGAATTTTAACGCGGATCCTTCAAGGTCTACGTTTTTGGTCTGAACGAGCGACGAGAAATGTCAAATCCAATTTGAATTTCGAACGGAATTACTCGAAAATCTTGGAATCGTCTAGAAAAACTGCGAGGAATATGAACGAGTAACCGATTTCGATCGATCGCATGACAGCACTGACGATATTCTGAAAATCGAAAGACGGAAATCATCCGAGTACTAAATCCTACATAATCGGAGTTGATTCACGTAGACAACGTGGCCGAGTGAGCTGAGGCGTTGGATTGGGAATTTATAGCTTCCGAGCCTCGCGGGGCGGCGGGATCGAATCTCGGAGCGTCCGAAATAGTTTTCTCTTAAATTTTCTTCATTTTACCCAATGAAGAACTTAAAGGAGCGTTACCCCAGTAAACGTATTTGGATCTTTTCGTTAAGTTACTAAATCTATAATGAATATCCGTTCGATGGGACGGATTTTTGCATTGAAATTTCTCAAAATATTCAAACATTAAGCAGAAAATTAATGGTCAAAAATGAAAAACCCCTAACCGTTTGTTTATTCATGCTCAAATGGAAAAACAAAAAATAGTGTTCAACCAAATGTTTTGGATTAAGTTTTAAAACTAACAATTGATAAAATATTTTTTTGTTTGAATAAATGAATTTGATGTTCCAATTAAATTTTTTAGTTATTTCACTTTATACGTAGCGAAGCACTTACCAGGCTGCTAGTTAACAATAAATTATTAATATTTTTATTATTAGTTCAATGAGTCACAAGAACCGTATTAAAAACTATTAGATGATTTATGAATATCTAAAGGCATACGTAGGTAGATGACCAAACACTGAACTCAGGAAAAGGCAAAGGGGGTAGTAAATCACCGAACCAGATAAAAGTATTTTTTGGAAAAAAAAATATTTTTCTTCTAATAATTACACTACATATTTTCGGATAATCCCTTACCAGTACAACGTTCCATAAATGGTATACTGGATTTGCCACATTATTTATCAAATGAAAACATTTTGTCGATTTCCTTCGGTGAATAAAATACATACCTAAATATAAATTTTACTTTCAGATGAAAATGAAGAAATTAGAGCTGTTAAAATGGTTCATCGGAATTGTAATATATGGAAGTGAGAGAAAATTTCCAGGCGAAATAAGTAAAGAAATAAAATTTAGGAAGAACTACTGAGACATCAGCTAAAAAAGGTTGATTGATCAACAACATGAGGATGAGCTAGGAGCTTAACACCAAGCTTTCAACATTTTCAAGATAAGAGATTGATGATGGCTTTTTTAGTACAGATTTTTTATGTTCATCGACTCTAATTTTTATGGAACGTTTAGTTTGTCTGGCTGATGATGGGGCATTCATTACAATATAATTTGATGTATCGATTTGTTCACAGACAAAATTTAAGTGTTAGTTTTGACCAACTGAAGTATAAATTGCATTAAGTTTATCTTACTCAGTTTTGAAAATGGGATTAAACCGAAACATATGACAACCTATTATTATGTCTTGTGAAACTCAAGCTAAGTTATTTTCGCATGAGTTAATGAAAGATGTACTTTTCCAACTCAGGCAGCCATTAATAAGTGCCCCTTGAAAGAACAATGTTTACTTATGAACACACCTTGTATATCCTCAATTTTTGTTGAATTCTATGTGAATTCAAAATTATATTTTCATTTATCATGCAATTTATTTTAAGTATATAGCTGTATAGATCTGTTTCATTTTATGAATTTCGTTGAATAAAAGTCCCAGTTACATGAATTTTTTTTAGTACTCGATTCCTCAATACTTCCTCCATGTCAGCAGCAGGCTGGTTGATATCTTTAAGTAATCTGAATTGTTCGTGAAGAAAAAAAATAGAATATTGAATGATTGTGGCCGTCTTCGATAAAATTAACTATAATTCAACCTTATATGCTCTTGTTCCACTTATGACTCATTTTTCGATTTCCATTTAGAACTAAGAAATGAGTTTCATTACACCACTTTAGCCGTTGATCAGATTATCATATTCATGGGCTTTTAAGGAGACGTTTAATTAAACAACAAGAATGACAGATCAATTTTTTATGTGAATAAAAGTTTGTACGAAAGGAAGTCATATAGTACTCAAAGGATTAACACTTGGTCTAACATCTGATTATGGCTATCCTTACTATCCGAGGTCGAGACGTTATACTTTATTTACTTGAAATGCTAAATGCTAAAAAAAAATGTTTGTATGTCATTGTATATGAGACCATTGTTGGGATATATTCCATAAAAAATCCTCTCTCAATTCAAATTCATAGAATTGCAGTTTGAATAATACTTATGGCCAAATAACGCCAAATATGCTAAATACAAAAATAACAGAATATATTCTGAAGCAATCTCTTATGATGAAGATGATAATATAGGATAGTGAATATATATATGAAGGAAGGCTGAAATCAGTGGTAATCGTAAGTATTAATCTTTCAAGTAATTTTACACTCAGTATAGTATTTTGGACTCAGCGTGCTATCATTTTGCCCAAATGTCTGTAATTTTGAATTTTTTGCCGGAATGGCCTCGAACGATTATGTTCGACTCACTGATGAAGATTTAGGGGCACATTCGATTATGTCCGGCCGTCCGTTGCCACGATAACTTTTGAGCGAAAACAGATAGCGACTTATAATTTTCACGGTAGGTTGCGCTTCCGAATGCGTCAAATGGTTTCGGAGTTATAACCATCTGAAATATTGTCCTCAATGACTGGTGAAATTTGAAACCGATTTAATTGAAACTTGGTAATTAGGTGTAGAATGCTGACACGCAAAATTGAAAAAAATTGTGAACATCGTATCACCAGCAAAATGAATAAAAACATTTCTTAAAAAAAATAAAATTTCTCTTCAAAACTTTGATGTATCAGAAACTATTTGCCAGATTCCTGTTAAATTTCGCACAAAACTTCAAGCCTGAGATTATTTTTCCCAATTGTTTCAAAAAAAATGGGTTCAAGCCCTGTGGACAGGAGCTTTCTGGCGCTCTAGTTCAAACAGACAAATTATATCTCCGAAAGTATTGGTTTCTCTGAGTTGGGAATTATATCAATGTATACATATGATAGAGCTGCATCATAAAGGAAATTCAATTCAAATAATAGTTTATTTATCAAGATTAAATGAGCAATCATGAGAATGAGAACTGCACCATGGAAGAAATCGAATTAAATCTGGCCAATTTTGCCCAATAACGAACTTAACCGAGATATTCATCTCCCTAACCTACTCTGAGAATTTCAACTACCTAGCTCATTCCGTTCGAGAGTTATTGTGGAAAAACTTCTTTTAAATTTTCAAATTTTTTTTTACACTTTGCGGTAATCTGGTCAATTCAAAACTTCACTTGCGTATAAAGGTCATGATTCTACAATTTGATGCTAAATTTCAGATAGATCGAACGAACTTGTCCGAGATATTTACGCTCCAAAACCACCTTGCAATTTTCAATCCGCTAACTCCTTTCGTTCGAGAGTTATCGTGCCTACGGCCGGTCGGCCGGCCGGACAGAATCGATTTCGCACTCGGATTCTTGATCAGTGAGTCGAACCAAATCGTTTGAGACCATTTTCAGCCAAAAATTTCAAAATTACAGACACTGGTGCAAATTGATAAGCACACTGTTCCGAGGAACTAGAGCGCCAAAAAAACAAGTTTCGTAGTACAATTGCCCAAAACAGGTTTAAAGTACCTACAAATAGTAGGTATTCCATAAAACAAATATGAAAGAAGATAAGTATGTAATAATAAAAAATTACCTTGTAATCGATCCAAAATTTCCTGATCTACGTTCACCAAACTACAGAATTATGCTTTCAATATTTACGTAATATTTTCAAACATTTTCGGGTGAGGTCCCCGTTGCATCGCTAAAATACGAGTATTTCAACCCCAATATTTTTGAAGTTACAATAATCCCTTCTGTCAAGTTGACATTATGAGAATTCATACATAGAATAATAATTATATCAATCTGTGAAATACGATTTACATTGAAATTTTAAAAAATCATATCTCCGAAAGTGTTAGCTTGTTAGAGTTGAAAATGATATGAATGGATTCTTATGATAAAACTGCTTATTAAAAAAAATTTGATTTGGAATTTGTTTCGTAAAAAAAAATTTTTTTTTTGTTACTCCGAAACCATCTGTCCGATTTTGCCCAATAACGAACTTAGCCGAGATATTCATCCCTCAAACCTACTCTGAAAATTTCAACTCTCTAGCTCATTCCGTTCGAGAGTTATCGAGCTTACGGCCGGCCGGCCGGCCGGACAGAATGAATTTCGACCACGGATTCTTGATCAGTGAGTCGAACCAAATCGTTTAAGACCATTTTCATCGAAATATTCCAAAATTACAGACATTTGGGCAAATTGATAAGCACTCAGTTCCGAGGAACTAGAGCGCCAATAGGAATCCGATAGAATTGAAATCTAGTACTCGGTTAGAAGAAGACGAGTTTTGAGGTTCATGCATAGTATTTCGTGAGTGTGTATGAGGCGTGAATAGACAAAAGTACATTTTATTTTTATTTATTTATTTATTTATTTACAGTAGGAACATACACAGGTAAACAAATACCCAAAAAATGTCCACAAATGAAAAATAAAAAATCAATTTTCAATTACAGAAGTGCATTGCAACATAATGTTGAAAAAAAAAAAAAAAAGACTAAAACAAAATTTCAATTCTAATCTGAGAATATACACATTTTACGTAAATACGAAAGATAGTTTTTATCTTCTGGTAGGTACACAACTATTTTCCACCATTTTCCTCCTTCCATTCCATAAATGAAAAGAGAAAAAAAAAAACCCTCAAACAGAAACATCTCCAAAGTGATTTGCCAAACATCTCTTAACAGTCATCTCACTCTGACCAATGACATCAACCATATCCTTGAAGCGGTTGCACCGTTCAAGTATTCGTACCATGGGAGAATTCCTGGAGCTGTTTGTATGCCTTAAGGGCAAGACGAAGGTCTCCAGCTGTCTGAACCTCCTCAATGGAGCATGAAGGTTTATCTGCGAGACCAGTGTCGATGAATCCAAGCGATTACTAAATAGTTTTTGTGCAAATAGTACGTCACTCATGATTCTGCGGTTCTGCAAGCTCATCATATTAAAATGTCTCAACCTTATACCATAATTACCAGGATCTCCTCTGTTCAACCGTAGGCCAAATTTGAACCCCAGAAAGCGCAGAAATTTCTTTTGAACTCTCTCAAGCCGCTCTATATAGGTGGTGTACTGGGGGTTCCATACAACAGAGGCAAAATTTAATTTGTTGAAGACATAGGCATAATAGAGCGTGATAAAGGATCTATAGCTGGAAAACGATCGACTTTGTCTCAATATGAAACCAAGCATGTGACTTGAAGAAGTCACGACATTATCGATGTGCAAGTCAAATTTAAGGTTGGAGTCAAATGTCACGCCCAAATCACGCACGCGGGTTGAACGCATCAGTTGTGAACTCAACAATGAATATGGAAAAGTTATTGGATTTTTACTTCTGGTAAAAGTGATCACGTGACATTTGGATTCATTTATGAATAAATTAGATTTCTCACAGAATTCGGTGAAACTATTAATATCCTCCTGGAACCGCAGGCAATCACTGAGGTCCCTGATTCTAATGAACATTTTTAAATCATCGGCGAACATTAATATTTTACACATCTCGAAACATTCAATGATATCATTAATATAAATAATAAATAACAAGGGTCCCAGATGAGAGCCCTGAGGAACACCAGATGAAGCCGATAGATATCGCGACTCAAAACCCTCCACCGAAACGTACTGCGACCTATTACTGAGATAAGACTCAAGCCACCGCAGAAGAGATCCGCATACCCCGACTCCATACAATTTCCCCAAAAGTCCCTGAATAGATACTTTGTCGAAGGCTTTGCTGAAATCCGAGTACACGACGTCCACTTGGATTCCATCGTCGAGACTACACAACAAGAACTCTGTGAAATTTATTAGATTCGTTTCGATCGAACGTCCCTTGAAAAATCCATGTTGTTCGGGAATTATTTGAGTTTTAGCGAGATGGAACAAGTGGGGGTATATCAGGGACTCAAACAATTTGGCAAAAATAGAGAGTTTACTTATAGGCCTATAATTCTCCACCGATAGCTTACTCCCCGCCTTAAAAACCGGAACAACACATGCCAACTTCCAACGGTCCGGAAAAACCCCCGATCTCAGAGACCTGTTAAATATTATCGTCAAAGGTTCCGCAAGTGATGTACTGCATGAACGAATAAACTGAGCGGGCACAGAATCCGGACCTGGTCCCTTATTCACATCCAGAGATAGCAGAGCTCGTTCGACGTCCACTGTATCAATGCTAATCCCACTTAAAATGAAAGAATTCAACTGGTGTTCATGCGCTTCATCCCAGTTAAACTTGGGGTCCGGTGCAACATAAACACTCTCGAAATAATCCGCGAAGAGATTACTTATATTTTTACCCCCGTTTGTAGTTCTGTTACCGTATGTCATGAAGTTAGGACAGCTGAACACCTTGTCTTTGAGGGACACAAACTTGAAGAACTTCTTGGGGTTAAATGACATTTCATATTCGATAGAATGTCTATATTTCTGAAAATCACTCCTGATGAGTTTCTTGCACAAGGATCGCAAAGCCTTAAATTCGAGTTGATCGGATAAATTCTTATAAATTTTCCACCTTTTGTGAATCCTACTTTTGCGCTTAATTAATTTGATCAACTCACGAGAATAATAGGGTGGATAATGTCTATTCACTTTTAACTTCGGAACAAGAAGGTCAATCACATCATACAGAATATCATAAAAGGTATCCACAATAAAGTTAACATTTCTGCAGTCGAAAAGAACAGCCCAAGGAATTCCGGAAAGTACGCTATTAACTGTATCATAATCAGCACGCTTGTAGTTAAATCTATAAATTTTGGCATTACCTTTTAAATAGTTACAATTTTGGATATCTAACAGAAACTCTATTGAGGGGTGATATCTATCTTCAGGTACAACAGGTGCGTCACATCTATGAATATTGCTTATCATTTGGGAATTACAAAAAATTAGGTCCAGAATTTTTCCATTAGAATTTTTAATTGAATTGAATTGTAATAATTCTAAGAATGAAAATGTGTCAATAAGTTCTTCGTGCTTACTGTGAATATTTACAGCATCGAGAACACAATTTTCTTCATTAATAATCCAATGTATACTCGGTAAATTGAAATCACCCAAAATGAGAACAGAATGATCCTTTAATTTAACCATAATCTGAGATAATTTGTCGCGGAAAAATGATGCAGCATTCGAATCAGATGGAGGTATATACACACAGCATAACAAAATTTTAACATTGTTCATCATAATCCTCACCCAAACGTCCTCTGCCTCACTTTGAAACTCCTCAACCAGTGAGGGCTTCAACTCACTCTTAACCGCCACAAAAACACCACCCCCTTCCCCTCTAACACTGGAAGTAGTAGCCCGATCTCTGCGGAAAATTGAATATCTCTCAAGTTCGACCACTTCACTATCAAATATTCTCGATTTCAGCCAGGACTCGGAGATGAACAACAAGTCATGATCATTTGAACTGACATTTAACTTGAAGTCGTTGAGCTTAGTTCTTAGCCCGCGAACGTTTTGGTAATAAACACTCAAAGAACACACAATGAATTAGAATCCTTTTAACATTAGTTAAGAAACAAAATATCAGCTACTTATAGTCGATTCAAATCGGCCTCCGAAGAAATGTGGACGATCCTTGAAGTGTCGTCCCTTCGAATAAGAACATTTCCACCCTGAGTCCAAACATATTTATATCCTTTTTGTCTTGCAGTTGTACGAGCCTCCTTGAAAATTATTTTATTTGCCAAAGTCAGATGTTCGCCAATAAAAATTCTTTCGGCTACATTCGCCACCGTCAAGCCAGAATGACTGGCCCCCATGGCAAGACGCTTTGCACGGTAGGCAGCCAGGAAATCATCGCGTTTGTTTTTAGAGGAGAATCTAACTACAATATTCTTATGTTTGTCTTTAAGTGTTGTTGGGACCCTAGTGACATAATCAATCGAGTGAGGTTCGACTTGGACTCCCATGGAGGAGCCGATACTTGATACCACCTCAACCAGATTCTCACCAGACTTATATGGAACATTCTGCACCTCCACATTATTCTGCCTATTATACCGTTCCATGTTGTTCATCCTAGTAGTGAGAAGGGATACCTCTTTCTTGAGGGCATCATTTTCCTTCTCCAATCTTGATACGGTTGCTATAACCTCGCCAAACTGGAGAAGTTTAACTTCAAAATCTGTTATTTTGTCCGAGCAAAAATTTACGGATCTTTTCAAACCTTTCATTTCCTCAGTGAGGCGGCTGACAAGGGAGGAAAAATTTGCCGGAATAGCTTCCTCATTCTCGATCACGTCAGGTCCATGTACGTTGCGGCTCTCGCGTGGAAAATCGCTCCGGGAAAGACTCGGTCGCGACAATGGCAGGGGCGAACCAGCTGCCTCAGATCGTGACTCACCGTGAGGACCTGGGGAACCCACTCTGCAAGATGCACATTTCCATCCCGCGCCAGGTAGTTCCTTGATAACAGCTAGTTGACCACGCTTCATATCGGAACATGTACCGTTCACATGATAATCACCCCCACAAAAACCAGTACAGCTGACAGCAGGATTTCTTCTAGTTATTGATTGTTTACACTTTACACATGAATGCATTGTTGATTTGGGAAATAATACCACAATGAACTTGAAAATGCAATCAGACCAGTCCACTCGAAATCACTCAAAACTAAAACTGAGTTAGTGTAAATTATCACGGAAAAAAAAAAAAAAAACTCTGGGGCACCTCTGCAATAAGAAAATTAATGGAGCTCTCGTAAGCACGTCAACTCTGTACGGATGCTAACACACATGTGCGCAAAAGCTCCCGAAATGTCTGTAATTTTCGTATTTTTTGATGAAAATAGTCTTCAACGATTTGATTCGACTCACTGATCAAGAAACCGTGGTCGAAATCGATTCTGTCCGGCCAGTCCGGTCCGGCCGGCGCTCCGTTAACACGATAACTCTCGAACGGAATGAGCTAGGCAGTTTAAATTTCCAGAGCAGGTTTAGGAGATAAATAAATATGAACGGGCGGAATCGGTCTGATGGTTTCGGAGTAACGAAAAAAATTTTTTTTTACATTACACATTTCAAATTATTTTTTTTTTGAGATGCAATTTTATCATAAGAATTCATTGATATCATTTTCAATCTAACAAGCTAATACTTTGGAAGATATGATTTTTCAAAATTTCAATAATAAATCGTACTTCTATGTTTTCCTAGAATGCTCTAATTATTTTATCTAAGATTTATCGTATGATCTGTGTTCACACAATATGTCATCTTGGACTTGCGTCCAACTTTTATCGGGTAACTTTGAATTTTCATTTTGAGGTGGAGAATGCCACGAAATTCATTGAAAGCCACAACCGTTGTAAGAAAATATGGTACAAAAAGTGGGAAAGCCCTGTGGACAGGATCTTTGGCACCCTTGTTCAAACTTTGATGTAACATATCTCCGAAAGTATTGGTTTCTCAGAGTTGGGAATGATATCAATGGATTCTTAGAACTGCATCAGAATATAAAATAGATTAAATGAGAATCCATTGATATAATTCTCAACTCTGAGAAACCAATAATTTCGAAGTTATTTTTTTTAATACACATTTTGTTTTATTAGTATAAGAATCCATTGATTAATCCCAGCTCTGAGACACCAATACTTTCGGGGTTATGATTTGTCAAAGTTTCAACAAGAGCGCTAAAGCTCCTGTCCACAGGACTTTGCCACTTTTTTTTCCCCCTCAATTTGAGTTTAAGTCGTATTCAAGTGGAGTAGGTGAAATCCACTGTGTTATTCTAGTTAACATTATGTGATACACATTATAATTATCTTTTGAATTGTTAGAGTATTCACACAAAGTCAGCATTATTTTGTCCGAAATTGAATTTACTTTTTCCGACATTGCATTTTCCCTTTTCGAAACTGGTTTCACTTTTTCCGGAATTGGTTTTACTATCTCCGCAACCGGTTTTGATTTTTGGCGCTCTAGTTACTCGGAACTGGGTGCTTACAATTTGCCCAAATGTCTGTAATTTTCGAATTTTTGGCTGAAAACGGTCTCAAACGATTTGGTTCGACTCACTGATCAAGAATCCGAGGTCGAAATCGATTCTGTCCGGCCGGCCGGCTGGCCATAGGCACGATAACTCTCGAACGAAAGGAGTTAGAGGATTGAAACTTGCAAGGTGGGTTTGGAGCGTAAATATCTCGGACCAGTTCGTTAATGGGTAAATCCATCAAGCGGTTTTGGAGTTATGGCCGATTTTAGTAAAAACATTTTTTATGAATATTTCCGAAACCGATCACTCGATATATATGATATTTAGTATCAAATTGTAGAATCATGACCTTTATACGCATGTGAAGTTTTGTATTGACCAGATTACCGCAAAGTGTCAAAAAAAAAATTTCTACAATAACTCTCGAACGGAATGAACTAGGCAGTTGAAATTTTCAGAGTAGGTTAGGGAGATGGATATCTCGGTTGAGTTCGTTATTGGGCAGAATAAACCAAATGGTTTCGGAGTAACGAAAAAAAAATTTTTTTTTTTAAAACGAATTTCAAATTCAATTTTTATTTAAGATGCAGTTTCACCATAAAAATCCATTGATATCCTTTTTAACTCCAACAAGCTAATACTTTCGGGAATATGATTTTTTGAAATTTCAATAATGAATCGTACTTCTATGTTTTTACAGAATGCTATAATTATTCTATCTAAGCTTTATTATATGCTCTGTGTTCATACTCGTACATGTCATCCTGTTCTATAAGAGAGAGTCAAATTCATTTCAGCTATTTTAATTTGATTTCTTCCATGGTGCAGTTCTCATTCTCAGATTGCTCATTTAATCTTGATAAATAAACTATTATTTGAATTGAATTTCCTTTATGATGCAGTTCTATCACAAGAATACATTGATATAATTCTCAACTTTGAGAAACCACTACTTTCGGAGATATAATTTGTCTGTTTGAACTAGAGCGCCAGAAAGCTCCTGTCCACAGGGCTTGAACCAATTTTCCATAATGGGTCCTACTTTTTCGGCATTTGTTAATTGTGTATAGAAAATGGTGAATCAAATAAATATGTCAATGATTCTATATTCAGTTTTGTTTCTAAGAAAGTCTTCTCAAAAGAACCAGCGAAATTCAGCGTCTTTGACTATCCCACATATCGATATTTTTCAAGACAAAATCTTATGCTAGGAATATTATTCCTTACAAACTACAAGAAAATAATTGAGTGATTAGCAATTCTCATATCAAAAAAACCAAAATGATATATAACACTTATCGGTAATTTTGTATTCGATTTTGCAAGTTTATCGCCTGAATTGTTGCAATTAAATGTTATTGTTATCATTATGTCCACTACTTTTGGAGTAAACAATATCGAATTTTTCCATAAGTGTTGTTAAGTCAAAATTTTTTATTCAATTATCATTTTGCATCTAATTAACGACACGTTATCGAATTGATTGTTTTTGCACAACTCGAAAACGGATACAGTTAGAGTATAAAATGTCGAGAAACGGCCCAGCAATTCAGTTCAGTTCATCGACTGGTTTCATGATGAAGCTCTTAGTTCTTATTTTGGCTACTGTTGCTTTTGCTTCTGCGTCCTTAAGTGGTGGCAAGGATATTGACATCAAAGAAGATGGTACTATTCTAATCAAGAGCGAAGATGGTAAGCAGATTCATATCACTAAACAGCGTGGGCCTTACGGACAGAAGAATATTGAAATCGAGGTAACTGGACCCAATAATTTCGTCAAAAAGTACCAATTCGACTACAACAACCAAGTCAACACTTTCGATGAGAACCAAGATAAGGAAGATATGCTCGATGACACCAAATGGAACAGCCTGGTCTCACGACGCGATGTTTATGGCGTTGGTGAATTATTGAACAAAATGACCCAAGATAAGCAGGACAGACTCGGAATTTTTAGAACGCTCTTCAAAGGACAAGGTGTTTACAGCCAAGACTACAACCAAAACAATATTGACAAAATCTTCAACGTTGTGATGAAAATCTTTGACAGACAAGTTTTGAGAGCCATCCTTATCAAACAACAACAAATGTACAATCAAGAGATTTACGGACAATATACTAATGACAAGACATGGGATATGGTACTCTCTTTCCAAGGTGTCTTCGATCACAAATACTTGGTAGAAATCCTCAATAATGAAATATTAAGAACCATTTTCGTCCAACACGGATTATTCAATAAAGCAGTTCTTAACCAAATATTCGAAACCTACGAAACTAAAGGAGTCTACGATCCGATCTTGTTGGAACAATTGGTAAACACACAGATGTTGAAACACGTATTGGTCAACCGTGGAATTTCTGTCCGCGACATATTGGAACAAACCTCCTACAACCAAAACAATATTGACAAAATCTTCAACGTTGTGATGAAAATCTTTGACAGACAAGTTTTGAGAGCCATCCTTATCAAACAACAACAAATGTACAATCAAGAGATTTACGGACAATATACTAATGACAAGACATGGGATATGGTACTCTCTTTCCAAGGTGTCTTCGATCACAAATACTTGGTAGAAATCCTCAATAATGAAATATTAAGAACCATTTTCGTCCAACACGGATTATTCAACAAAGCAGTTCTTAACCAAATATTCGAAACCTACGAAACTAAAGGAGTCTACGATCCGATCTTGTTGGAACAATTGGTAAACACCCAGATGTTGAAACACGTATTGGTCAACCGTGGAATTTCTGTCCGCGACATATTGGAACAAACCTCCTTCAAACAGTACTTTGGCAACACGATATATACCAAAGATGTTTCTGCATACACAATGATGGAGAAAATAATAAGTGAGCCAATGTGGAGGGACTTTTTGGTTCAACGTGGAATTTTCAACAAGGACATTCTGGACCAGCTATTGTACCGTTATAACATCCAAGGAGTTGTTGATACAATACTTCTTAGACAGCTGGTCAATAAGCGGGCATTGTACAGTGTTTTGACTCAATATGGCGTTGTTGATGAAAACACATTGGGACGATTGATTGCAAACGAATTCCTTGGCTTGAACTTCCTCTACAGGAATAACTTCTTCCAACCAACCCCAAGAATGACCTACAACAACTTGTTCAGAGTCTTTGGCAATGTTCCTGAATTCGGCAACATGCAAATGGACGGAGGAAAATTTTTGAAGAACATGTTGAATGGACACAACGCAGGTAAATTATTTTGAATTGATTCGACCATTATATATTCGGGTACATAGTTTCAATCACTCGATAGATAAGTTCTTCTTTTCTTATTCAAGGTCCTACAACCTACGGAAGATTCTACCACCAATACCCACTCACCCAACGAGTTTACTAAGATTAGACTTTTGGACTGCTACAAATTTTTAGGTACTTTGTGAATGAAATAATAAAATGTAAATTTCACACAAATGCTTTCTCTCATCAATATATTCCAATTCTCCATATTCTAAATCTGATCCCATTTTTCCACTATTCCACTCCCAAGCTGGACCTTAAAAAAATCATACAAGTATAGACCTTGCGATAGGTGCCCTTAGTACGCCCAGTATTTGGATGACTATCGAACTGGTGTTTTCTATAGATATTTTTCAGTGAAAATTCATGGTTTATTCGTATTTTTTCCAGGGATAAAAATTGAACAACATCCACGTTGAAATTCGACAAAGCATATAAATTTACCACTTTATTATTATTGATCATAGATCTATAATAATAATTATGTCTGACCGGGCATTGAAGTACACTTTAAGGCTCGGTGTTTGCGAATGTTTGTGAATTATTCAGTTTTCCGTATCTAAGTATGTTTCTTGGATTTAATTTCAGGAAATTGGAAACAAAAATATGCAGAATTGTCACCTATCCAAGTACTGAACTAACCCAAGACTGCTAGGCATAAAAAAAAAAAATATAATATAGCAGCACTATAAATCTGATCGAGTTCAAATCTAGAAGTTGGCTGTAAAATAAGGTTTTGATGGCTCATGCAAAATTTCACTAGTTTTTGAGTTTTCGCGATAAGTCTGTCAACTTATTTCTTAACGAAACAGAGTTTCTTGAAAAATTATATCTCCAGAAGTGTCAGCTTGTTAGAGTTGAAAATAATATCAATGGATCCTTATAGGAAAACTGCATCTTGAAAAAAATGTTATTTGAAATTTGTAAAGTAAATATTTTTTTTTTTGGCTTTTGCCCAATAACGAACTCAACCGAGATATTTATCTCCCAAACTTATTCTGAAAATTTCAACAGTCTAGCTCATTCAGTTCAAGAGTTATTGTGGTTACGGCTGGCCGGATATAATCGATTTTGACCACGAATTCTTGATCAGTGTGTCGAACTTATAGGAAATCGTTCAAGACTATTTAGTTAGTTATGATGATCTGCGATGAACAATTCGTGGTCAAATTTACCCATATGTTCATTTGAGGTGCTTCCGCCTCATTAAATAAGCAGCATCAATTGAATAAGTACCTTTTATCCTTCATTATCAAAGGTTATCAGGAAGATTTTATTTTCCGGATATTTTCAAATCAACAGCTCTGGGGAGTTCAAATTTAATATTTAGGTGAAGAAACTAGACTCCAAGGTTCTGCGGAATTTAAAATTAATTGGACTTATATCCAAGATTCTCTAAAATTTCGTATTCTATTCATTGAACTAGAGTAAAAATTTCCATAATAGGCCTATTCGAAATTTTTCTTGATATAAAGGATCTTTAATACCGATAAATTTTAGGAATGATACAAATCAGTAAATTTTATTGATCACTGAATAAACGAGCGCGCTAATGCACCTGGCATCACCAGAGATCGTTAAAATTCATCTTGATCACGAGGTATGCAATTTTTTTACCGCAATCTCCTATCTCTCGTTAGTGCGCGAGTTGAGTGGGTTTATGAAAATATCAGTGATTATTTTTCCGACCCAAATATCGACCAATAGAATTGCACCATTCGACGTCACGTGGTACAACCTACATGGTATTATACTGATTATTTTTCCGACCCAAATATCGACCAATAGAATTGCACCATTCGACGTCACGTGGTACAACCTACATGGTATTATACTGATAATTTTTTGATTATTTTCTCTGGTAGTTGCTATATATAAAAAACAGTCAAATTAACCACACGTCAAACTGACAGGTTGAATTCAATTGTGAAAATTGGAGATTTTGCATGAAAATGAGTCGATTTGGAGTTTGTTCTCTGTCCACCATCGATAAAAAAGTCAAAGGAAATGTTCCCATTAATACGGAGAAGGCAAAAAAAACAGTTTGGAACCAATTTACTACTTTTTGTACTGAGAGGGAATACACATTGAGTGCTGAAACGAGTGAAGCGCAATTGGCAAACATTATGAAAGATTACGCTTACAATATGAAGAAAATGGATGGAGAAGACTATAAGGAAGGTACAATTATGAAATTCTTATTTGTTAACTGTTCATTTCATCTCATGGTGCAATTCTATTGGCCGACATTGGGACGGAAAAATAATCCCCCGAATACCACACGAGCTTCAAAATTATCTGGCATTTCCCTCAAGGTTCCCTGCAAACAAATAAAGTCGCTTCGCGCTCGTGATTTTTTAACCTGAAAAACTTGACTCCTTCATTTGTTTGCAACGAACCTATCGGAAAAATACCCAATAATTTTGAAGCTCTTGTGGTATTATAAGTGAATATTCAAAAAAAATTATGAAAATCGGCCTTTCGAGTATCTTAAGAGATGCTCTCTTTTTCACACGACTGATAAAAGATAAAACCGATAATGAATGAGACACACGTTGTAGTTGCAGTTGCCAAGTTTTGGTAGAATTTCTGAATGAATTGGGTCTATTGACAAATTGAACTAAATGGTAAGAAACTCATCATCGGGCACTCATTTCACCGTTAACATTGAGGTGTTTTGAGGGAGATAGTCAGGAGGAAATATGGTGTCATTTTAAAACGGTGAAGATTGTTCCACATGATTATATTGATCAAAATACACCCGATATTTCATGTAAATACCTATAGTTCGATGAATTATCATTCATGGTGTTATATTTCTCATTCTCCGAAAACATATCTGTGTTTAACCACGACCACTTTCAGAGAACATAATAAGTTGCCAAATTTATATCTTATCGTATTTTTGTGACTTGGCAACGTTGTTAAGTGCCTTATTGATCTTATTAGCTGGCAATACATCAACCACTCAGAATCACTGGTTACTGAAATGAAATCACAAAGTCTCTGCTTCTTTTGATTCGAATTTGACAGCTATTCTTAATAAGAGTTACTTATAAATGGCAGGCATTTCGAGTTGAGCACAGCCAAAGGAAACAATCTCATATTTAATAATAAACATTTCTGTGGATTGTCCAGTGTATTTGGGCGCATGTTTTAGGAAACAGCGTGCTACCATTTTGACAAATGTCTGTAATTTTCAAGTTTCCTGCCGAAAATGGTATCAGACGAATATAGGTTCGGGCCTCTGCATGATGAAGAATTTGAGGTCAAAATTGATTCGAACAGAAAGGTATAGGGACTTGAAATATTCAGGTTAGGTTGCGTATCCGAATGCAATGGTCATGTTCGTTAATGGACATAATCAACCAATTGGTTTCGGAGTTTTATCCATATGACATTTTGTTTGTTATTTCCTCCATTAACTCAAAATATACAGATCCGATAGAATTGAAACTTGGTAAGTAGTTGTATAATGCTGACCCGCAAATTTGTGTTAAATTTTGTGAGAATTATTTCACTAGAAAAAAAATAAATATTTTTCTTCAAAAATGTTATACTACAGAAAACTATCTTTCAGATTTCCCTGAAATTCCAAACATAGCTTCAAGCCACCATTATAAAATCTATTGGCGGATTTCAACTTGATCGGAATTGTATTTTTGCAATTATGTCATTTTAAAATTGGGTTTGAGTAGTTTCCGAGTAATAATTTTGTTATCAACCAATACAGATTCGATCGAATTGAAACTTGGTGAGTAGAATACAAACTTAAAGACGTATATGCAATTTTGCCAGAATCGTTCTACTAGAAAATTTTAAAAAAATTATTAAAAAAAAATATACATCTCACGATAACTTGAGAACGGAAAGATATAGCGACTTAAAATTTTCAGGGTACGTTGAGCATCTGAATGCAACGATTGAATTTGCTAATTGGCATAATTGGCTAAACGGTTCTGTAGTTATACCCATCTGAAATTTTGTTTTTAATTCCTCAATAACTCAAAAAATATTAAACCAATCCAATTCAAACATGGTAATTAGTTGAAGAATTCCAACGCCCAAGTTTTTACGAAACTTTCTGAGGATTGTATCACTAGAAAATAAAAAAAAAATTATATCTCGGAAACTATCCGCCTGATACCGCTGAAATTTTGTGGAAGGCATCAAAATCTAACTGTAGAGCCAAGATCCAATTTTTAACACGATCCGATGTATATTGTTGGAGATCTGAGCAGCATTGTGTGAGTTCAGTAGCTGGATGGGTGACCGTTGACACGATAACTATTGAAGGACAAGAGATAGCGATTTGCAATTTTCAGAGTAGGTTGCGCATCCGTGTCAAACAGTATAATCGGCCAAACGGTTTCAGAGTTATACACATCTGAAATATGGTTTTCTCGATAACTCAAAAAATATAGATCCGATCGAAATGAAACTTGGTAACTAGTTGTGGAATACCGACATGAAGACGTATGTGAAACTTTGTGAGGATCGTATAACTAGAAAATTGAAAAAAATTATTAAATTTTTTTTATCCCACTATAACTCAAGAGGACTTACAATCTTTAGGGTAGTTTGTGCATCCTAATGCAATAATTGAGTTCGTTAAGTAAGTAGACTTGTTAAGTAGTTGTAGAATACCGACCCAAAGAAGTTTGTCAAATTTTGTGAGGATCGTATATATAACAGGTATAATCAGAAAATTTCGAAAACATTATAAGAAAATATTATTTATCTCACGTTCACTTGGAAAGACATAGCGACTTGCAATTCTAAAGGCTGGTCCAAACGCTACGTTTTGCACAACTATTTGTCTGCACAGTTCAACACGTTGCAGGTAAAACTTTGCTTGTAGATAGGAAAATTGCACAGTTTTGATCACAGCGCGCAGTTCCAGCGATAACTGAGCTAGAGAGCATAGATATCCGTGAACTGCGCGGATTTGTCGCTGTAGACGGTAACTATGGTAACAGCATGCCGAAATTCAAGATATGACATGACGATATCACTAGAACTGTGCGAAATATACAGATATATCTGCATCATGTAAACGATTTAAAAATTGCTACGCTTTATTCATTCCGTCTTAAGACTGCGCAGACAAAAGGTTGTGCTAAACGTAGCGTCTGAACCGGCCTTTAGGGTAGGTTGTGCATCCTAATGCGACATTTGAGTTCGGTAAAACGCATAATTCCACAATAACTCAAAAAATACGAAGCTGATTCAATTCGATTAAGTGTGTCCAATAGAGGTGAATGGACAATAGAACATGCGTGCAAAAGCTTGGTTCAAGGTCAGTGCTTGAACCAATTTTTCACGTGTTAACGCTGCCTTTATTCGTACTCAACTTCATGCAGTATTTCGTGAGGGTTTGTGAGGCGTGAATACACAATGGAACATGCGCACAAAAGCTCCCAACTTCCAGTCAGTGCATTTTATATTCACAGTTCAATTTTCAATAATTCGAAATGTAGAAATATAGATAGTGCGAATAAGTATATTCAAATGGTTATGTTTAACGGGTAATTCCGCAAAAAGGAGCAGAGAAATATCATTCTGCTGGTACCTCCCGACACGTGTTTCTGTTAATTGGCTTCTTCAGGACAGGGCAACTATATATTATACAGGGTGAGTCTTTGACCACTGCATTAATTTTAACCAAAGATTTCTCTCATCAATTGAAACACTTTTTTCCTTCACCATTTTTCCAGATTCGGCTCAGGTAAAAAGTTACAAGCGTTTAAAGATTTCACAATGTGCTAATACACTCCCGCATATAAATTATCTATGACATAGTTGGCGGACGAGAATAAGGCATGGTAACGTGGTTTACAGCTTGATTCGGGATTCCAACGCTCAGGGACGGATCCATAAAAGTAGTGAAATTTCTGGAGTTTTCCATTTTAAAACATTCAATGAAGACTATCTCGATAACGGTGCGTTTAAGGAGAAATGATGAAGAATAATATAATGTTCTAAAACGATGGAATATTCTTGAAATGACACAAGAAAAACTTGATATGCTTTGTTTATGCAAATTTGTTTAGTTTTATGAATCCACGAGTCCATAACTAGAAAACCAGTAGAAGTAGAAAATAACTAATATTTGGAAAATATGTATCATAGTTATAGGAAACTTTACGCCAACCTTCATTTTATTCGAAAAAGGATGTCGAAGCTACAGAATAAAAACTGATTTTTTTTCAAAATTTCAACAGCCTGTATCTTTTTACTTGAGCTGAATTTGGAAAAATGTTAAATGAAAAAAGTGTTTCATTTGATGAGAGGAATCTTTGGTTAAAATTAATGCAGTGGTCAAAGACTCACCCTGTATATCGTATATTGTTGTAGGGGGTAGCGTTGCACTGTGACCTTAAGGTCTATTGTGCCCCCCCGTCAGAGCTGTCGATGTCATCACCAGCTCGCCTTCCAGTTCCAGAGTTCTGATGAACTCCAGTATCTGGGATGGCTTCAAGGAGGCTACGTCTTCGCTACTGCAGTTTGAGATGGCGAGGAATTTTGTTATCAGGTGATCAGGAGTTTCATCCTCCTCCCAACAGAATCTACACTCGTCAGTTTCTGCTAGCCCTAATCTCATCATATGCCGCAGGGCCCTGTAAGGAAACAAGTGAGGAGGTGCAGCGTGTTCTTACTGAGGTCCAAATATTTCTTGGATCTCGCAGTATCAAAGTATCAAAGCAGTGATCTCCAGGAAATACCTCTTTCAGTTTCTTCTTTCATCCGAAATTCGATTTTATAGGCGTATCAACTAACCCCACATCAGGGTTCCGGGCCAATAAAGGAGGTTTGTGCTCCTTTCTTGGCAGGTGTGTAGGCCTCCTCATTTCCTGTAATTCCCGCGTGACCAGGAACCCAGACCAAGGAGACCCTGTTGTTCTTGCCTACTTCATTGAGTTTTATTTGGCACTCCCATATCAGCTTGGACTCGACAACATCGGAGCTCAGAGCTTCAATAGCAACTTGACTGTCAGAGTTGATTGCTATATCACATATCTGATAGTTTCTTTCTAGATTCATTTCCACACATCTTTCTATTGCAAGTACTTCTGCCTTAAAGATGCTCTGATAGGAGCCTAGTGATAGTAGCATTTGGTGCCTGGTCCATATACTCCAGCACCAGCTCTTGTGGTTTTTGAACCGTCTGTGAACCATTTAATGGCATTTCCTTCAAGAACATGGGTGGTGGATTTTCTGTCCCAGTCTTTTGTCCTATCGAGTGTCGTAGTGAAGTTCTTTTCGATGCTTACTTTCTTAATCATTTCTTCTTACTTCTGCCTTAAAGATGCTCTGATAGGAGCCTAGTGATAGTGAGCATTTGGTGCCTGGTCCATATACTCCAGCACCAGCTCTAGTGGTTTTTGAACCGTCTGTGTACCATTTAATGGCATTTCCTTCAAGAACATGGGTGGTGGATTTTCTGTCCCAGTCTTTTGTCTTATCGAGTGTCGTAGTGAAGTTCTTTTCGATGCTTACTTTCTTAATCATTTCTTCTTAATTCTGCCTTAAAGATGCTCTGATAGGAGCCTAGTGATAGTGAGCATTTGGTGCCTGGTCCATATACTCCAGCACCAGCTCTAGTGGTTTTTGAACCGTCTGTGTACCATTTAATGGCATTTCCTTCAAGAACATGGGTGGTGGATTTTCTGTCCCAGCCTTTTGTCCTATCGAGTGTCGTAGTGAAGTTCTTTTCGATGCTTACTTTCTTAATCATTTCTTCTTACTTCTGCCTTAAAGATGATCTGATAGGAGCCTAGTGATAGTGAGCATTTGGTGCCTGGTCCATATACTCCAGCACCAGCTCTAGTGGTTTTTGAACCGTCTGTGTACCATTTAATGGCATTTCCTTCAAGAACATGGGTGGTGGATTTTCTGTCCCAGTCTTTTGTCCTATCGAGTGTCGTAGTGAAGTTCTTTTCGATGCTTACTTTCTTAATCATTTCTTCTTACTTCTGCCTTAAAGATGCTCTGATAGGAGCCTAGGGATAGTGAGCATTTGGTGCCTGGTCCATATACTCCAGCACTAGCTCTAGTGGTTTTTGAACCGTCTGTGTACCATTTAATGGCATTTCCTTCAAGAACATGGGTGGTGGATTTACTGTCCCAGTTTTTTGTCCTATCGAGTGTCGTAGTGAAGTTCTTTTCGATGCTTACTTTCTTAATCATTTCGTCGCTAGGAATATTGGCTGATGAAATGTACCTGGTAAGAGAGGAACAGGCTTTCTGGTTTTTAATACTCTCACTACCTGTTCCATTCCTAGATAATCTGAGAATGCCTTCATGGGCTATTTTCTTGATCACTAGATGAAATGATGTGAGATTTATGATAATCTCAAGTGCCCTGGTAGGACAAGTTCACATAGCTCCAGTGATACACACACTGGTGAGCCTTTGTCTTTTGTCGAGGGTTTTTTTCCTGCAATGCTGATTTGACAGGGCAACTAAGAAACCAAGGAAAATATGGAAAAACTGAAAACATGTGGCACAACAACAGGAGCGAGCAACCAATTAGCAGAAACACGTGTCAGTAGGTACTGACACAATGACTTTTCTCTGCTCCTTTTTGGGGAATTACCTTTCAACCTTCCCATTCAAATATTTCAATTCCATCATTCTAATATTGGAAATTAAAGAACTTAAATGGAGTAACATATTTCCGACACCTGTACTCCTCTTATCTTTCGTATCTCTTCTTTTTCATGACGTCTTCGACGCCTTCATCCTCACCGATCAGGTGATAAACAACGAAATTCCTAGACACCCGAATTCCGAATTCGTCTTAACCGGTCGACGACTTTTATGTCTGTTTTTCGAAACGACCGACTCCTGAATTATTCAATTCCCCCTGGAATTAGCATCAAATCCCCGTTCCGCCGAGATATCTCAGTCCGAATCTGTCCATCTTACCGAGAATCGAGGCAGGGAGAAACTGAAAAGTATGGAAATTGTAATATCGGCCTTTATAGCGACTGAATCTGTTATTACTATAATTATAGCCCTAAGGCGAGTCCCGTCTGTCCGTCTGTTCGCTTATAACTACAACATTTGATGCCTGCACTCGGCTATAGACAACAACTTCGACGTTTTTAGTGCAACGGTTACTACGTTTATCGAAAATCGAATTGGAAATAAAACATTCTCCAAAAATTGGTTCAAGCACTGACGTGAAGTCCGGAGCTTTTATGCGCATCTTCTATTGTCTACTCACCTCTATTACACCTCTATTTATAATATATGAATACATCTCGTACCATTTTAAGGACTTGAGTAATGAGAGAATCATCTAATTTTTAATTCTGGCATATGAATTCTATCGGAATTGAAATTCATTAAATATCTCATATACGAAAAAAAATATTGCATAAATCCTCTGGCCGTATTTATTCAACTGAGTAGTAGATTTAGGGCCGGTTTCTGACGCATTTGAATGGAGTTTATCTTCAGTTTATCTACTGAATTCTATTGTATTGGACAGATAAACGGAAGATAAACCACATGTTATATTCCTCAGAAACCGGCCCTAAAATTCCTTTTAAAATATCGGAACTCACCCAAGTCTACTTGAATCTCCAACAATAGAGATCTGATCGTGTTCAAACCTGCAACTTGGTTGTACAGCTGGGTTTTTAAGGTTCGCGCAAAATTTCAGCGATGTCGGACGAATACTTTCTGATATATAGAATTTTTTTCAATGATTTTTTAAAAATTTTCTATTAATACGATCTTCACGAAATTTTGCAAAAACTTTTGCGTCAGCATTTCAGAACTAATTACCATGTTTGTATTGAATCGGTATCGTATTTTTTGAGCTATTGAGCAAATAACAATCAAATCCAAGATTGATATAACTCCGAAACCGTTTGGCTGAATATGCCTTTTAACGAACCTAATGCATTAGGATGCACATCTACCCTAAAAATTGCAAGTCACTATGTTTTTCCGTTCTCAATCGTGAGATACATAATATTTTTTTATATATTTTTTTTATATTCTACTTATATGATCCTCGCAAAGTTTGAGAACCTTCTTTGCGATGGCATTGAACAGCTATTTACATAGTTTCAATTCGATCGAATCTATATATTTTGAACTATCGAGAAATAGTTCATTCTAAAACAAGTTGCAAAATTGGCTCCTATTAAAACACGAACGCATGAGTGTTGGAATTGCCATCTGCAACGAGTATTAGTCGAGATTTGCTCTATTTCAGGCAAGTTACGCAAAATACTGTTGAAATTTAATGAAAAATTCGGATTATACATCCTAGTGACTTTTGTATTGTATCTTGGTAGTTGGTGTAACTGTTACGAAAGTTGACAGATTACGGAATTTGAATTTGAAACGTACGTAGGGCATGGAGATCAGATTTAAAACAGTTTCCTAATAGCAGGAATGATTCAAAATTAGCAAGAAGGAATCTCTGAAAATAAAGCTTTTCCTCAACAATCATTTCACTATATCCAGATTATATTGTATTGTCAATTGACGTGTGTTGAAATTTGATAGGATCGAATGTCAGTGCTGACTACCACAAATCGAAAAATATAACTAGAAACAATGCGGGAATGAGTTCATTCCAGATCTGTTTTCAGTGCTGGAATAGACTCATTACGATACTGAAATAGAGAAACAATATTCCAGAAGGGTATGACTATGGAACCGTTTTAGCCGATTATATCCCACGATGAAACTAACTGCTGAAAATTGCAAGGCGCTATCTCTCCGTTCGAAAGTTATCGTGGCAACGGTCACCCATCCAGCTACTGGACACACTCAATGCTGCTCAGATCCCCAACAATATGGAACCGATCGTGTTCAAAATGAAACTTGGCTGTAGAGTTAGGTCTTGAATCATTCGGACAAATTTCAGCGATATCATACGGATAGTTTCTGAGATATAGATTTTTTAAAATATTCTAGTGATATACGATCCTTACGAAATTTCGTAAAAATTTGCGCGTCGGCATTCTACAACTAACTACCATGTTTGAATTGGATTGGTTCAATATTTTTTGAGTTAAGGGGGAAATAAAAACAAAATTCAGATAGATATCACTCCAGAACTCTTTGGCCGATTATGCCTATAAACACACTCAAAGGTTGCATTCGAATGCTCAACCTACCCTGATAATTGCAAGTTGCTATCTGTTTCCAGAGTCATCGTGAGATGAGCAATATTTTTTAATAATTCCTTTTAAATTTTCTAGTGATACGATTCTCACAAAATTCCACATATGTCTTTAAGTCTGTATTCTACATCGACTCACCAAGTTTCAATTCGATCGGCTCTGTATGGGTTGAAAACAAAATTATTAATCGGTTACCGTTAGGTCAATTATGCCCATTAACGAACTTGTCCGTCGTATTGGGACACGCCACCTAACCTGAAAATTTCAAGTGGCTATCTTTTTCCGTTCTCAAGTTATTGTGGCAACGGCCGGACGGACATAATCAAATTTGACCTCGAATTATTCAAGAGGAAGTCGAACCCAACCGTTTTAGACCGTTTTCGGCAAACAAATCGAGAATTACAGACATTTAGACAAAATGATAACGCGATGTTCCCCAGAACATGCACGCAGAAATTGGTTCAACCACTGACGTGAAGTCAGGAGCTCTTGCACGCATGTTTCATTGTCTATTAACGCCTCACACGACGTCGATCGAGCATAGTTTCTGAAATATAACATTTTTCAAGAGCGCTGAAAAAAAAATGAAAATTTAACCTTATTTATTCACCTCTGTTGGACACTCTTGATCGAATTTACCACCGATAAAGACCATTTTCTCAGTTTTTATAAGATATGAATACATTTTGTACCATTTTAAGATTTTAAGATCATAAACCGCCGTATTCACAAAGCATTCAATCTCCGTTAAGTCCTAACTGAGGTCCTCAGTTAAGAATAAATATGAATCGCAACCTCAGTTAACGTGAAAATTAACGTTAAACAGGCCTGTTTCACCGTTAACTGAGGTTGCGATCCAAATTTATCCTAACTGAGGACCTCAGTTAGGACTTAACGGAGTTTGAATGCTTCGTGAATACGGCGGAGAATGTTTAATTCTGACATATATTATGTATTATATCGAAATTCATTAAAATATTCAATAATATACTGAAAAATTTACGTCTCATGCAATGTCGGGATACGAAATTTCGCAAAATTTAGCGCGCAAACTTAGACAATCTGTAGGTGTCAGTTCAAGTCTCATTCGTGCCAAAGCTTTACCAAGCAGATATTCGGTGGTCTCAGCTACCGATTCATATAACCTACTAGTATAAAGGCTGCTTTACCAATTATTTTCAACCCCGTAGTGACTAAGGAAATCATTGTAAGTACCCTTAATATGTTATTTGACAGTGACAGGTCGAGTTGCACCTTTTATTTGGAATGCGCAAACTTGTGTTTACCCTCGGATGCAGTAAGCATTCTTCTGCTCTTATACCCATTTATCGACTTGTGCCCTTGACAGTGAAGATGCAAATGGCGTTTAAGCGCATTTTCACAAAAGCCTCTGTCTTGTCGTCTTCTTCACTACCATGGAGAAGTTTGTTTGAAACATCTACAAAATAATGAACACAAAATTTTTTTGAAATTGTTATAGAAACAGGAGTACATCACGAAAAAAAAAATTATAGTAATGCTCAAAACTGGAAATAGTGATAGACAGAAAACCATGTGAAAAAAAATTTCGAGGAAAGGCTACTTATAAATGCTCAAATAGGCCCTCATTATGTTCCACATAAGCTGTTAATCTGCTTGTAAATGAGGGTCGGACCCTAGCAAGTATTGCTCCATCAATTGAACGGAAGGCTTCCGTGATCGTATTTTGCATATCATGTGCAGTTGTTTGACGATCTCTAAAAACTCTCTCCTTTACGTATCCCCCCCCCCAAAAAAAAAAGAAATCTATAGGTTTAAGATCTGGGGATCGAGCGGGTCAAGGAAAAATTCCTCATCTGCCAATCCAACGATTAGGATAGGACTGATCTAAATATTGTAGAACTATCCTATGGTCACGTTCTTAAGAATAGCTTCATCAGAAAACAGAATTTTGTGTAAATATTATAATCCTCGCAAGTTATGCCATTTACTTGCATACAAAACGAAACTCTATTTGCAAAATAATAACCATACATTTTTTTAGGTTCAGATGAAAAGGGTGGAACTTATGTTCCACCTATGTTAAGTTTTATTCGGTACCAGATCAGATGATTTTTCGCAGTTGATTCGATTTCCGCGAGTCGCCATTGATCACTTAAAAATAGGCAACAAGGTTATACTCAGTCGACATGTAATATTTTAGAGAAAAGAAAAAATTTTTAAAATTTTCAAAAATTTGTTTTGACACTTTGCGGTAACCTGGTCAATACAAAACTTCACATACTTATGAAGGTCATGATTCTACAATTTGATGCTAAATTTCAGATAGATCGAATGATCGGTTTCGGAAATATTCATAAAAAATGTTTTTACCAAAATTGGCCATAACTCCGAAACCACTCGATGGATTTTACCCATTAACGAACTCAACTGAGATATTTACGCTCCAAACCCACCTTGCAAATTTCAATCCTCTAACTCCTTTCGTTCGAGAGTAATCGTGCCTACGGCCGGCCGGCCGGCCAGACTGGCCGGACATAATCGATTTCGACCTCGGATTCTTGATCAGTGAGTCGAAGCAAATCGTTTGAGACCATTTTCAGTCAAAAATTCGAAAATTACAGACATTTGGGCAAATTGATAAGCACTCAGTTCCGAGGAACTAGAGCGCCAAAAAGGTGATCGTAAACAGCGCACCTCAAACCGTCATCTCTAATGCAGCAAAACGAAAAAGATTTATGCCGTATGAGATTGAAAAGTCGGATCCTTATGGGCAGATAGTAATTTATACCCATAATTAACCATTGTTCAATCCGACCTGATTCATCATAACACCATTCCGATTCTAGAAAAATACTGGTCGTCCATTATTCCAGATTTGATTGATGCTTTATCGACGTTAAGTGGTAAGAATCTCGAGCGGGCTCGGTTTTAATTAATCCACACAAATATTTTAATCGAAATGTCCATCCAAGTCGCTATAAATTTGGTAATGGTTGATTTATTGCACTAGACAATTTAAAAGTTGATGGGGTTGGAAGGTTTTCCTCCAAGGATTGAAGGGTTTATTTCGTGGTAATTGGTAAAACTATATATTAACATTAACATAATATTGATATCAGCAAATGACATGATTTTTCGTAGGTATATCTCTTCCAAGTGGTAAAAGGTTAAATATGGGCTAAGGCTCTTCGTTTCTGACATACCTACAGGGTGATTTATCGATTGGAGCAGAACTTTTGGTTAGGTATATCTCCCGAACCGTTCAACGAAGCATTTTAAAATTTGCCATTTATTGTCATTTGACGCCAACAAACTATTCATATGATCCATACCAAAAAAGTACAGACCAGGACTCAGATATTTTGTTTTTGCTTTACAGTCTAATAAAACACCCTGTACATGAAATACCAATTAGTCGTTAATATCATCTCATTCTCCATAGATCTGCCCTTTGAATAGTGTTTTCACTAGAACGACACACAAACCCCTCATTTTTGGCGCTCTAGTTCCTCGGAACTGAGTGCTTATCAATTTGCCCAAATGTCTGTAATTTTCGAATTTTTCGATGAAAATGGTCTCAAACGATTTGGTTCGACTCACTGATCAAGAATCCGTGGTCGAAATTCATTCTGTAGGCACGATAACTCTCGAACGGAATGAGCTAGAGAGTTGAAATTTTCAGAGTAGGTTTAGTAGATAAATACCTCGGCTAAGTTCGTTATTGGGCAGAATCGGACAGATGGTTTCGGAGTAACAAAAAAAAAAAATTTTTTACATAACAAATTCCAAATTAAATTTTTTTCAATAAGCAGTTTCACCATAAGAATCCAATGATATCATTTTTAACTCTAAGAAGCTAATACTTTCGGAGATATGATTTTTCAAAATTTCAATAATAAATCGTATTTCAACGTTTTCACAGAATTATATAATTATTCTATGTATGAATTGTCAAAATGTCAACTTATTTTCCTGAGACATGACATTGTCTAATTCCTTGCTAATACGAGAAACGTCAAAATCGACTTAGAGAGACAAGGGTAAAATACCGTCAAATAAACCCTCATGTGGCGATTTTATGATGAAAAGTGAAAATTAAGAATATATATCCCAGGTAAGTATCGACGTTTTATTCTAATACCGGAGATCGACAAGATCGTACGAGGAGCCCGATAGCCGGTTCGTCTAGTCAGTCGGGTTTTCAGTTTCGGAATGAGAAGGCGGGCTCAAATCCCGGAAAGGGAATTAAACTTTTTGGCGCTCTAGTTCCTCGGAACTGAGTGCTTATCAATTTGCCCAAATGTCTGCAATATTTATTTAAGATGCAGTTTCACCATTAAAATTCATCGATATCATTTTCAACTCCAACAAGCTAATACTTTCGGAGATATGATTTTTCTAAATTTCAATAATGAATCGTACGTATTTCTATGTTTTCAAATAATGCTATAATTATTCTATCTGAGCTTTATTATAATAGGTTGCCAAATATCTCCCTTCCGCCTTTTTGTCTTTTGAATTTCGCGGCTATGTACAAAGCGCTAGAGAGCTCGTAACTGGCAATACTATACATAAATTGAAAGGTCTTGACATAACCTACAAAACGACGCTATGCATGATTAGTTTGGATATTGCGTTCAACAGTTATAGACGTGTAAACATGGAGTTCACTAACGCCGAAATTCGCGCAATTTTAAAGTTTTCCTTCGTTAAAGGCACATCCACTAGAGAAACGTTCCGTGAGATTAATGGTGTTTTGGGGGATGGTACTCTATCAGTTCGAACCGCGGAGGAATGGTTTCGACGATTCAGAGCCGATGAAAACGACACCATGAATAAGCCAGCCGGCGGAAGACCTGTGACGACAAATACCGATCAAATCATGGAATACATCGAGTTAGACCGGCATGTGGCATCTCGTGACATCGTCCAGGAGATGGGAGTTAGTCACCAAACCATTTTAAACCATCTGCAGAAGGCTGGATACAAAAAAAAGTTTGATGTTTGGGTGCCGCATGATTTGACGCATAAAAACCTTCTGGACCGAATCAACGCCTGCGATATGCTGCTGAAACGGAACGAACTCGACCCATTCTTGAAGCGGATGGTGACTGGCGACGAAAAATGGATCACATACGACAATATCAAGCGAAAACGGTCGTGGTCGGAGGCAGGTGAATCGTCCCAAACAGTGGCCAAGCCGGGATTGACGGCCAGGAAGGTTTTGCTGTGTGTTTGGTGGGAATGGAAGGGAATCATCCACTATGAGCTGCTCCCATATGGCCAGACGCTTAATTCTACCATCTACTGCGAACAATTGGACCGTTTGAAGCAGGCGATCGACCAGAAGCGTCCAGAATTGGCCAACAGGAAGGGTTTAGTGTTCCACCAGGACAACGCCAGACCACATACTTCGTTGATGACTCGTCAGAAGATACGGGAGCTCGGATGGGAGGTTTTATCGCATCCACCATATAGCCCGGACATAGCGCCAAGTGATTACCACCTGTTCCTGTCAATGGCGAACGCCCTTGGTTATGTAAAGTTGAACTCAAAAGAGGATTGTAAAAAGTGGCTGTCCGAGTTCTTTGCAAATAAGGAGGGGGGCTTCTACGAGGGAGGTATTATGAAGTTGCCGTCTAGATGGAAACAGATTATCGAACAAAACGGCGCATATTTGAACTAAATCCGATCTCTGTAACACTTTTTATAAAGCATTGAATAAAGAGCAAAAAAGCGGAAGGGAGATATTTGACAACCTACATTTCATCCTGTTTTATAAGAAAGAGTCAAATTCATTTCAGCTATTTTATTTGATTTCTTCCATGGTGCAGTTCTCATTCTCAGATTGCTCATTTAATCTTGATAAATAAACTATTATTTGAATTGAATTTCCTTTATAATGCAGTTCTTTCATAAGAATACATTGATTTAATCCCCAACTCTGAGAAACCAATACTTTCGGAGATATAATTTGTCTGTTTGAACTAGAGCGCCAGAAAGCTCCTGTCCACAGGGCTTGAACCCATTTTTTTCTAAAAAGTTACTAATTAATTTTTCTTTCAAAGTAATTTAATTAAGTATAATTAAACTCTATTGTTCCTCCTCCCGAATGGATAGTGAAGATGCATATCGTGAGTTTAAATAAATTTATAAACATATTTTTAACTACTCTTTTTTGGTTAATTTGATATCAGGAGGGTCTCATCACAATATTCAGGGCAAAATGGTGCTTGAAAATGTAAAGCGTTATTTACTTTTTATAAAAAAAATGAAAGGTTTGTGTGCCGTTCTAATAAAAAGCCGCTTCCGAAGGACAAATCTATGGACAATCAGATGATATTAAATACTACCTAATTGATATTTCTCATGTACAAGGTGTTTTATCAGACCGTAAAGCAAAAATCAAAATATCTGAGTCCAGGTCTGCACTTTCTAGGTATGGTTATATGCAGAGTTTGTTGGCCTGAGATGACAATAAATGCCAAATTTGAACATAAATCGTTGAATGGTTTGGGAATTATAGCTAACCAAAAATTCTGCTAAAATCCATAAATCACCCTGTATCTCAGAAACGAAAAGCCTTAGTCTACCATCTTTTCACAATAAAACTATGTACAGTTACTCGTGGATCTCCCTGTATACATTCTGGTCCACTCATACCTTTGTCGTCAGAGGTACGTTTCGGAATCCCTGCTTTCTTACTCAAGATAGTAGATTAGGCATCCGAATGTGACATTTGATTTTGTTAATAGACATAATCGGCCAAACGGATTTGGAGTTATATCTATCTGAAATTTTTTCGTTATTAATTGAATAATTATTAAAAAAATACAAAACCGATCTAATGCAAACAGGGTAAGTAGTTGTAGAATCAGGATCGTGGGACTGGAACATTTCAAAAAATCATTGAGAATAATTCTATATTTCAGAAACTATTCGTCCGACAGCGCAGAAATTTTGCGAGAGCCTTCAAAGTTCCAAATTTGAACACGATCGGATCTATATTTGGAAATCCGAGCAGCCTTGGCTGGGTTCAGTAGCTGGATGGGTGACCGTTGCCACGATAACTTCAGAACGGAAAGAGATAGCGAATTGCAATTTTCATCCAGATTGCGCATCCAAATGGGACAGTAAAATTCGTTGTTGGGCATAATCGGCCCAATGGTTCGGGAGTTATACCCACTGGAATATTATTTTCTCGATAACTCAAAAAATACAGATCCGATTGAATTGAAGCTTGGCAACTAGTAGTGGAATACCAACATAAAGACGTGTGAAATTTTGTAAGGATCGTATCACTAGAAAAGTTTGAAAAAAATTATGAAAAATATTATGTATATCACGCTTGAGAACGGAAAGAGATAGCGACTTTCCGGGTAGGTTGCACATGCGAATGCGAAATTTGATTTCGTTGATAGGCTTAATCGGCCAAATGGTTTTGGATTAATACACATCTTAAATTTTTGTTTCCCTTTAACTCAAAATATACAAATTTGATCCAGTAATTACTTGTAGAACTGAATAACTGAAGTTATTTGAGAACTAGGTTTTTTCGTATATCATTAGATATTTAAGGAATTTCAATACTTCTAGAATACATATATAAGAATTAAAAGTTCTGTGATCATAGAAGATTCCCTCGTTACTCAAATCTGGCCATAAAATGGTACGAAATAAATTCATATCTTATAAAAGAGATATCGATGAGAAAACGGTCTATATCGATGGTAAATTCGAATACGAGTGTCCAGTGGAGGTGAATAAAACATCATCAATAGTAATTTTGTAAGGTTAAATTTCCAGCTATTTTCAGCTATCCTGCAAAAATTCTATATGTTAGAAACTATGCTCGATCGTGCACACAAAAGCTCCCGACTTCACGTCAGTGCTTCAACCAATTTTTGTGACTTGTCTCATACATGTTTCCATGTCTCAATAGACCAATGATTGATTTATTTAATTTAAATAAATATGCAGAATGCGAATGATTCATTAAAATAATATATCATTTTAATATCTAGTATTAATTTTAATATCATTAAGTAAATGCCGATTCAATTAAACAGATAAAGTTAAAATCAATATTGAATAATTTGCAAGGGGGATAAATCACAAAATCAAAATTCAAATACTACCCCACTTCACTGTGAGAATGGACTTCTGCCTATAAATATTGAATAATGTAAAATATCAATTTCATGAGTGAAACAATTCCGAAGACTATCTCCTACTTAACCAAGTAAATAGGCTTGAAAATGTGTTCAACTTTTTTACCCACCGAGATCATGATAGCATAATCAACATGCATTATAATGGTGACAGCTAACATAAATCCGAGTTCAAATCAGACAAAATCACATATTTTATGCGCTATTATGACAGACAGCGAATTTATGAATGATTTAAAGTGAACTCCGTTTAAAAAAGCGTTATTGGATTTGCTCTACTATGATTAAATCGGGCGATTATAGTGATTATAATAAATTTTCCATAAATAAATTATCCCACTGTATTAACAAATTACTTTCCAGACTTCGTAGCTGATATAAATTATTGTACCATTATGGGATACTGATTGATATCCTATTTCATTTTCATTTTTGCGTGCTGTTACCATCAGGAGGGAGCTTTCATTCTGCCTAATGTCTGTATTTCGTTAATTTCAAATGAAAAATGTTCTCAAACGAAAATACAAAACTTTCCGATGGAGAATTCGGGTCCATGTTTGATCTACGTAGTCGATAATCGCATGTTCGTTACTGTGAATAGTATGCTCTTCAGATCCGGCAATATGATAATTTGAAATTTTGATCCATGTAGGTTTCAGGTAGTGTTATGTGCTATAGATCTATTTTGCATAAAAAAAGGTGCTATCTACTAGATATATAATATTTTTTCATAATATTTTCAAAATATTTTAGTGGTACGGTTATCACAAAATTTCACACGCGTCTTTATGTCGATATTTTACAACTAGTTACCAAGTCTAAATTCGATCGGGATCTGTATTTTTGAGTTATCGAGAAAATAATATTCCATATGGATAACTCCGAAAGCGTTGATCTGATTATGCCCAACAAGGAACTTAACACTCCCATTCAGATGCGCAACCTTCCCTGAAGTTAACGAGGCAACTGTCACCCATTCCGCTACTGAACTCACTTAAGGCTGCTCGGATCTCCAACAATATAGATCCGGTCTTGTTCAAATTTGGAACTTGGCTGAAGAGTTAGGTTTTGAAAGCTCTCGCAAAATTTCAGCGATGTCGGACGAATAGTTTCTAATTTATAGAAGTTTTTTCAATGATCTTCACTGGTTTTTATAATTTTTTTAGTGATACGATCCTTACGAAATTGTGCAGGAATGTTTGCGTTGGTATTCTACAATTATTAGCTACCAAGTTTTATTTGATTGTATCAGTTTTGGTTGATGACAAAATTATTACTCGGAAACCGTTGGGTTGATTATGCCCATTAACGAACTTGTCCGTCCTATTCCGACGCGCCACCAATCCTGAAAATTCTATGTCGCTATCTCTTGCCGTTCTCAAGTTTGTAGTGGCTACGGTCGGCCGGCCGGACAGAATCAAATTTGACTTCGAATTCTTCATCAGTGACTTGAACCTAATCGTTTGAAACCATTTTTGGCAAAGAATTCGATTGGTCCCCAGAACATACACGAAAAATTTTGTATGATAAGAGGCGAGTAAAAACTCACTTAACACTCAAAATATCAAAAATCCAATTCAACAATAAGCAATTCAATACAATTCCTAAGAATCGACTTCGGATAAATTCCAATATGAACCAAGTGCTACCATCCGCATTGTTCTGGTTCCGAATGTTAACTTTTCAAGGTTGTTTTAAAAATTTGACGTCCATGGGAACATTTGACAATCGTAGGTGAAATATAGGTAGGTACAGACAGAATCAATTCTGAATACGGATTCTTGATCAGTGAGTCGAACCAAATCTCTCAAATCTTCTCAAAGGTACCCGAAACTCAACTTGAAAAATGTAAAGACAAGAGGAGAAAAACGAACAAATTCACTCTTTTTCTTAGAAATCCCCTTAAATATTTTAATTCAAAATGGAAAATATCGTTGTCAGGAGTCTGATGGCCACTCCAAGCGATGATTATTCAGAACTTCAGATGTTCCAAGACCACCAAGGGACCCTAATGTAGGGCTATATCATCTCCCATAGATTTATTCCTCACTTTCTATTGTATAAAAGAACGAAAAAATGAGCTGGAAAATTTACGGCATAATTTAATAGTTATAATCCTTACATAGTATAAAACAAAGTCGTTTCCCGCTGTCTGTCTGTTCCTATGTATGCGTAGATCTTTGAAACTACGTGAAGGATTTTGGTGTGGTTTTTTTTTAATAGATAGAGTGATTCAATAGGAAGGTTTATATGTATAATACATGCATAATATATTAGAGCAACACTGATAATTTTATAGGTTTCTAATGTGACGTCGTAAAAACACATTTTTTTGCGCTTACATAGCAAACGCTGGCTGGACCCTACGAGATAGATCAAAATAATGTGGTACAGTATGGTACACCTTAAGAAGGTCTACAAAAAAGTCCGCGATGGTATATGTCTATGTGTTAAGGATAACCCACAATAACCATTTTTTATCCTTTACCTACATTCTACGAGAAATAATGGCTTGATTACGAAGCCATTTTAAGCAATACAGCATTGATCCTTATCCAATTAAGTACCTTAAATGCTTATTGTGCATTGAATATTGATCAATATGGCCCTTTACAGCATGTAATTTAAATGAATACTTTCGAAGATATCGCAGATTTAAAATGCAGGGACATAGCGGTTGCGGTGTTACCGACCGGGGGGCCGGCACAGCCAGGATAGGGATATCAATCGAATACAGAGAGCCAGAGAATCATCTGTAGAGCGTGAGGCTCGCCTCAGCCAGGATAGATGTATTGATTCCCCAAATTCCTCTGATACCATCGGATTTACTGATCCAATTTTAACGCCTATAATTTCCGGTGAAGATATATTTTGCAATGATCATTAATAAATCGCAGCGTCCAACTTTCAACGCTAAAGGCTTATATTTGAGCGTTGAGTGTTTTTCACATGGCCAATTATATGTCGCTCTTTCAAAGGTAACCTCTAAAGATAACATGTTTGTATTGTCTAACGACAAAAATGATGTGAACGTTGTATATAAAGAAATTCTGTACTATATTTAGTATCAGTATTTCAACCGTGCGAAGCCGGGGCAGGCAGCTAGTAATTAAATAAAAATATAAATCAATATCTAGATTAAATGAAGGAAGGGGGTAATACTTCGAATATATATCGAATTCTCATAAATCAACATGTTCATTTTTGGAAAGTAGAAGCCATAATAACATTTATCACTCTCATCAGCAAGGAATAAGGAACTGAACGGAGCAGAATTATAATTTATATTATTATACCGGGTGGCCCACCACAAACGCCGCGCTCGTTTTGAGGGAGTAAATGAAGATATAGTGGGAATTTTTTTGTGATGTGCGTAGGGTTTGCGAAAGCACAATTTAAAATTATTTCCATATATACAGGGTGTTCGAAAACAAAGATATAGACCAAAGTTACATTGTTTTAATCGCAACACCTTGTATTTGATCGCAAAAATAGAATTTCAAGCTCAAATTATGATGAATTTCTTCAGATCACTTTATACCTCAGAAGTACCATTTACGAGAAAATGACGAAAAATTGAAAATACGGAGCTTTTTTAAATAGCAATTAATGCAGAAACCAGTTATGCCAGCGATACAGACAGTATTTTTTTTATTAGACATATTAGCTACTCCTATACAGAAAAAAAAATTAACTCTGGAATATACAGACTGATCATAATTAATCATCAACTACAAATAATGGTCAAAAACTTTCTCATTTCAAATGGCACACCCGGTATTTCTATATCTTTTTGAACGTAAAAATTAATTTCGAGACTATCTTCACAAGGTTTTCCTACACCTAAACCTGATAATTTTCTCATCGATATTCGACCATTATTTGTAGTTGATGTTTGAAGATTAATTATGATCACTCTGTATATTCCAGAGTAATTTTTTTTTGTCTGTATAGGAGTAGCTAATATGTCTACTCAAAAAAATACTGGCTTAACTGGATTCTTCATTAAATTGCTATTTAAAAAAACTCAATATTTTCAATTTTTCGCCATTCGTAAATGTTACTTCTAAGGTATAAAGTGACCTGAAGAAACTCATCACAATTTGAGCTTGCCATACCATTTTTTAGGTCAAATACAGGATACAATTAAAAAATGTAACTTTGGTCTAAATCTATGTTTTTGAACACCCTGTATATATGAAAATAATTTTAAATTGTGCTTTTGAACACCCTACACATATCACAAAAAAATATTCTCAAAATATCTTCATTTACTCCCTCAAAACGAGCTCCGTGTCTGTGGTGGGCCACCCGGAATAATTAATCTTTTTAGCATAAAATTGAATTATTTGCATGATTTAATATTAATATTATATATTTATTCAACTACGACGCAATTTCACTCAGTGAAAGAACATATTTTCAATCCAATAGTTAATTAAAAAGATCATATTATTTAAATTTTCTTCAAATTAGGTTAAAATTTTTTATACATGAATTTAGGTACCTACGTGAGTAAAAAATGATTATTCATTCGAAGAAAATATTACACTCAAACTACAGGCTCGCATGAATGGGCATTCATTTAATTCACTCAAATCAATAACTATAATTATGCCACAAAGACAGAAAGTTACGTTTTCTGGAAAGTCTATAAATCTACGAATTTTCGTATTTATCAAATGGATAATATTCTCAATATTTCGTTTGAAACCTGAATTGATTCAATTTTAACTTAAATCAGTGAATTTTTTTGTTTTTCAATCCAGGTATAAGCGACGAATGATCAAGTTCATAAACTAGTTTATAGATTATTAAGATCTATGTTATCGAAATAGATTTTTCATAATTTTATATCTTGTACCTACCACTAGTCGTAGATGATAACAAGTCTTGGATTCAGCATAAATAAAATGATACCTATCTATAAGTACTGAAGTTCGTCCTTTCCGATCAATTGTTTTTATATTTTTTTACAATTTTACGCCCTAATAGTCTAGTCAACAAGTGCCTTTTAGGTCAAAACATTCAAGAGTTCTCCGAAAATTATGAGTACTCAATCGATTCGGGATTGCATGTATGTAGATATTTTTTGAGAAAATTCAAGGACCACTGGACCACTCGCAAAAATTGCGAAAGTTATAAACAATTAAGTGAAAAAAACGAGGTCTGGTTTTTTGCATATATCTCAAAAACTGTTTGAGATTTTTTAAATTTGAAGAAGATTTAACAAGATGTGGAAATTTCCCGAAAAATAATCCCGACTTCTGGAACTATAGGGCCAATATTTATAATTTTCCCAGAGGGTTGAAAAATTTGGAAATAAATATTATTTAAACCTTCTAAATATGAAATAAGCCTGAAAAAATTCAGGCTCCTACAGGATAGATCAATGAACAATAATTCATGGTCCAAAAGTTTTTATTGCGGGTTTTCAATTAGTTACCCATTAGTTAATCAACACTTTTCTGCAGCACGAACATTAACATTGCAAGTGCGACAATTGTTAAACAATTAACCTGAGAATCTTTTCCTTTCTTGGAGCTATGTTTCAAAGGCATTAGAATAGATTCCCTCTGGAAAAGTAAACAAATTGTTAATTTTCGCTTGATTATTAACAATTTACCTAGGTTAAAAATTATAAAGCTTAATTGAGCATTGAAAGAAACAATTTTTTTATAATATTACTATCGATCCGTTTTCTCATGATCAGAAGCTACTTAAAGATGATTTTAAATAATTTATATCCCATATTTTTAAAAAAATTGTTATTAGCAAATGCCTTCTTTATAAGATTTAAATTTTTTATTTTAGAAACATAATGTTTGATGGAAATTATGATAAAAAAAACCGTTCCTAAAAACGATTTTTTAATGCTTAAAAATGGATTTGTTAATCAACAATGTTTTCCTACCACTCGTCCTTAATTAATTTTAAGGAATCTTTTTTTTCAATCATTATTTATCTCAGTATTTGATATTAAAAAATGTAAATTAAATATTTCTGCTTGAAAAATCAAGAACAATCATGCAGGTAAGTATTATGTAAAAAAAATTAAATTTTTTATTGAACTTTTAATTTTCTGTTCTCTTTCATTTTATTATTCTCACCTGCTTCTTTATGTTTAATTTTAATATAACTTGTAAACTAATTGTATCTCCAATAGTTTTTTGCAATTTTTGCGAGCGGACCTTGAATTTTCTCAAAAAATATCTACATGCCAATCCGAATCGAAAGACGCGCCTCAATCATAATTTTCGGAGAACTCTAAAAAGTTTTGACCTAGAAAGCACTTGTTGACTAGACTATAAATTTGTACTCCTTGAATCAATTTGATTGAAGAGGTCGGAGGGTCGTCTCAGTGCCATACTCGATTTTTATACCGACTTTTTTTATCGATATTTGGTATACGCAATTCGACATTCAACACCTCATGAAATTGATTTCGTTGTTCGATTATAACGATTTCTTCTTTGCAAAAATAATAACAATATATGAATTTTTCAGGTGCTTATAAATGTAACTGTGGTATACAAGATACAAATGCATCCATTTTCTTTGTGGCTTTCTCAGCTCATCTTCTTGTGGTCACCTGACCTCCTCGCTTGCTCCATGATAAATAGTGTTGAACGTATTGACCCACTCACGCTATTCTATTGGTTCCCCTTTGGACCGCCCTCCACCCACGCATCATCGACTTTTGTTCCTTTCGTACCGCGATGGTGGATCACCAGGAGGTACACGCTGAAGGATCTTGGTATACCTATCTTCTTCGGTCGATGCGGCAACCCTATTGGGAAGAATAATGTCATCACCAATAATATTTCATTTTCATATTGGATGTGAGGAATCCGTAGGTATATTGTGCCATGAATTATGTTTCAGAAATGGTCCAAACTGGTATGGATGAAAAACATAACTATTTAACAAGATTGAAATATTTAAAACTTTGATTGAAAAAAATCGAAATCAGAATTAATCTATTTGAGTAAGAACATCCCACTTGGATCCTCATGCCTTGAATTTATTTATGTAATTCGGTCTATATTAATTGCTGAAATTTTTTCATTTATTAATCTATTTTATTGATTAGTAATTTATTTATTCATTCTTTTATTTTTTGCATTTATTAGATACATTATTTATTTCTTTGTCCAATACTGCCTCCCTGTGCAACTCTCTGTCCAATTATGAATTACTCAAAGTTTGTTATTATAATAAATAAAGATCTTAAGATGCTTTAGTAGGAAAAAGCTATCATGTACTTCCTCTTCAAATATAATTCTATAGTCCATAGTGGATATTTTGCTGACTGGGAACCTCATATTTGGGATATATGAGCTTACTGCTTACGTAACATTAGTTCGTAAACTATCAAAATTGATTTATAGATTTAATTGACATAATTGTATTGGTAAATTGTTTAATAAATTAGGTTATGATACAACCACATATTAATGCACTTTATCAAGGCCATCTTTTGGGCACCTGTTCCCCTGAATGTAGCGCCTATTAATTTGCGCAAAAGCCTGTAATTCTCGAATTTTAGATTCTACCCACAAATGTAGAATCTGAGGTCAAATTCTATCCGTCCGGCCGTGAGCACGATAACTCTCGAGCTAAATGCGAATTTAAACTTACAGGAATTACAGGATAGGTTTGGGGTAAACATATCTCGGTTAATGATGGCTAATATCCGCCCAGTGGTTTCGGACTTATACAGGGTGAGTCTTTGACCACTGCATTAATTTTAACCAAAGATTCCTCTCATCAAATGAAACACTTTTTTCATTTAACATTTTTCCAAATTCGGCTCAGGTAAAAAGATACAGGCTGGTGAAATTTTGAGAAAAAATCAGTTTTTATTTTTTAGCTCTGACATCCTTTTTTCGAATAAAATGAATGTTGGCGTTATGTTTCCTATAACTATGATACATATTTTTCAAATATTAGTTATTTTCTACTTCTACTGGTTTTCTAGTTATGGACTCGTGGATTCATAAAACTAAACGAAATTAGCATAAAGAAAGCATATAAAGTTTTTCTTGAGTCATTTCAAGAATATTCCATCGTTTTAGAACATTATATTATTCTTCATCATTTCTCCTTAAACGCACCGTTTTCGAGATATTCTTCATTGAATGTTTTAAAATGGAAAACTCCAGAAATTTCACTACTTTTATGGATCCGTCCCTGTGTGTTGGAATCCCGAATCAATCTGTAAACCACGTTACCATGCCTTATTCTCGTCTGCCAACAATGTCATAGACAATTTTCATGCGGGAGTGTATTAGCCCATTGTGAAATCTTTAAACGCTTGTAACTTTTTACCTGAGCCGAATCTTGAAGAATGAAAAAAGTGTTTCATTTGATGAGAGGAATCTTTGGTTAAAATTAATGCAGTGGTCAAAGACTCACCCTGTATAGCCACATTTTCCTAATGTCTCGAAAAATACGGATCTCATCGAATGTAAACTTGGTAGTCACTTGAAAAATTCTGACACGAAAATTTCGCGAACTTTGGTGAGGATCATATGATGTACAATTTTGTTTTTTAATTATTAGAAAAAAATTCTCTATCTCGGACACTATCCGTCAGATATCGCATAAATTTTGCGAAAGACTCCAAAACATTTTGGATTCTTTGTATTTGTATTATGATAGATGTTGACATTTTCCCAAACTATGTATAGTCAGTGGAAATAAAGATATTATTATTATTATTATTATTATTTACAGCTAAGTTTTAGATCCAAAGTCGATCAGATCTATATATTGTTGTTGGAAATATTGGAAAGCCAATCGGCAATTACTTTCCGCACAAGTTCGGGAAAGTGGTACTTTACGAGAAAAACAGTGCAGAAAAGTAGTTATTTAGGCATAGTTATAGAAAAAATACTTTTTCCTACGAGCATGCGCAAAGAAGAACTTTCCCTCACTCATTTGGGTTGCCAAGGTTACACTTTTTCGCATTGTCCGGAAAAATATTTTGCTGCACGGAAATGTCAAATTAATACGAATTGTTGTTGTTAGAAAACATTTTCAAAAATATTTCAGAAACGGGTGATTATTTTATGCAATTTAAGACTCTTGCAAGTGTATAAAACTCCACTTTTCAATTATTATTCCCGATATTTGCATTTCAGCTTGAACAAATAGATATTCATGATCAATTCTCAGGAAAAAAATTATCAAGCAACCATACTTGTAGCTCGTAGATTTTGAAATATGATTATGTCAGAATTTTTCTCAGATTGTCTAAAAGGTACCTCAAGCTTTTGTCTCCTACACAAACATTGTCAACCTGTTGAAATGAACAGTTCTTGTAGTGATCTTCCTCATTCCATATTGCAGGCGGCTAATGAAGCGAGTTTGAGTTTATTACCTGCAAAATCGAAAGTCAAGTATGAAGCATTATGGTGGGTTTCACGTAGCCTCGATTAGCTTAATTGTGGATTTAATTCGGTGGACGTAGAACCACACTGATTAGGCAGTTAAAGGCTGTCAAAGCTTTGTGAAACCCACCGTCAGAATATCAGAATTTTGAAAACTGGTCTCACAGTAAAGGGACAACAAACCTCGAGGAGGGAGTACTGTTAGCATACTTTTAACATTTGAAGAAAATATTTCAGCTTGATGTTGGTTACAATGTTGGGTACCTACCGTCCGAAAAAAGTCAAAATATTAAAAAAAAGTTTTTAAATTTATGGAAGATGAACCTGATGAAATTTACCTTCTCATCAAAGTTGCAAGCATTTTCCGGTTTGCAGGTGCCCGCTGGCGCCATTATGCAAAATAATGATTGATCACATCGAGGACAAAGGAAATTTGATAGCAGTAAAACAAATTATTTCCAATGAAACGAATCATGGATATTCTTTTCAGCTCTACCATAAATATGCGAATTGGAGGAAACAATATACTCCATACAGGCGTTTTTCTGTCCAATATAGACAGGGAGCCTGTAGTTCCTGCTCAATGTGTGGGAATAAATTCGTTCGAAAAAATGCCTTCGGAAATAGCAGCATATTTTAAATTGGAAAATCCTGAGCAATACACCGGTCAGAGTCCGTTTCTTATAAGATATTGTCTACAGATAATTCTACTTTAAATATTCAACCTGTATCAAGTCATCCATACAGCTGCCCTATAAAGAGAATCATCAACCTTTGATCAACTGTCCTTCAACGAACGAGAATATTATACTTGCCCTTTTACGCCGAATCAGTGACATCAAGACAACCATTAAATGAACTGGCAGGATCAGCAATCAATATTCAACATGTAAATAATTGTTCTTTCTTCATAAATATTACGAACAAATAATCTGATATTTCATCTTATTTTCCAGATCTTGTTTATTTTTGAATAGTTGAGTTGTTTCATTCCGGATTAATTAAAAGCTTCAGAATAAATTATTATATTTCAATTTGGTTTCTTCTTGGTATTATAAGATGCTGGAAAGAAAATAATTGTTCCTCTCACGTGCGCAAAGTGACTTTTCCGCACGCAAAAACTTATCCGAACTCCACTCCGCGTCGTTCTTCTATATGTAAATGCGTGCGGAAAAGAATCACTTTGCGCACTTGTTAGGAAAATTACTGTTTGATCAATTATGATAGCGAGGTGTCGAAACGAAATACTAAAGAAGAATTTACTAGACGAATAAAATTAATAATCATTAAAGGATACTGTGGGAGGTACCTTATTAAATCGCTTCTTTCGGGGTTTTCTCTCCCAAACTCTGGAAAATATCTATTAAATATAAAATTTATTATTTTGTTAGGCGACATTGTTCGATTCATTGCTTCTGACAAATGTGTGTTTTTTACGCAGGTGCAAATCACAAAATAATAATTTTGGGAGAGAAAAATATCTGTTAACTAAAAATTTATTATTTTGTGAATTGCTCCTGCGACCTTTACGGACTAAAAACGCCTGGTTCAATTTGGTTGGTCTAATCAAATTGAAACAGGCCTTTTCAGTCCGTCGCTTCACGGTAGATGGCGTCGCCATTCCTTGACACTCTTACGGCAAAAGAATGAACATCGCTCAAGGTTTCTTCATCGCAGAGGGGTTCTTTCCCTATTAGTTCTCGACCGATGGATAGAAGTTTCCTAGAACGTCGACAGTATTTATTCAGTGTTTGGCTAAGTCACACTGATGATTGGTAATAACCATGAAACTCTGGGTATGTATCTGCTCCTGAATGATACTTTCCTCTTTGGGGAACACTGAGCGATGAGGTGATCAGTCCGGCCACGCGGAATATTTGTTGATGGTTAAAATCAATGAATATTTCACCATGTGTCTTGTTAGGTGTCATTGGCAATTACCCACAGTTCACCTTAATATACATGTTCAGAAGCCTTCGTCCAACACTTAACCAAATACGAAAATCTTCAGAATTACATTTTGCTGATATATCTGAGATTCGAGAATAACGCTTCAGGAAAGCTAACCACTAATAATTGAATATGAATGGACTAGCAAGAGACCAAAGTCTTGGAGCAATCCACAGAGTGTACGTGTATGATTTCATCAAAGTTGAATAGCTACATACCGCGGTTTCATCCTTATTAGGAATCATCAGTGAATCATAATTCAACGCTGATGAAATAAACACTACGAAGTAATCGGTTTTTTAAAATCCAGCAATGACTTCCGTGTACGAAGTAGACAGAAGTGACACTTGGAATTCAATCAACCAAGCTCCTCGCTGCGGCTACTCAAAACTATAGATCTCTACGTATATTCTTTTCCCCTTTGTGGTAATTAGCAAGTACTCCGCTTGGAGTCTCATGTCACTGGGGAGTGAAAACGTATGCATTTTTTTTAGATGGCGAAACTTAAAAATCGCGTACTTGGCGTACCGGTGTATTGCAGTTTCTTTTTGACAAAATGCTGAGAACGATCTTATTATATCGAATTAATTTTTTGGGAATTGGCGAGACCGAAACGAGATTTTGTATATTCTCGCCTACTCTCGTCACGTGTGAAGGCCTATCAATGAACCATGCACTATCAAACATTAACGCAGAGTGTCAAACATAACGAAATCCACGATATTCTGTGGTTTTCCATCACAAAACATAACATTCTGAAATTTTTTGCAGAAAAACTTAATTTCATCCGGGTGAGAATAATAAAGTAACCAGAGACTGCAGGTACTAACAAATGGCCGTCAGGTTGAAAGGGTACCATTTACTTCCTCCTCGATTGAAAAACTCCTGGCAAAATTTACGATCTTATGACTTAGAATCCCGATTAAAATATCTATGGAGCCCGCGCTGAGCATGATACATTACACATCAGGCCGAGGCGCATCCACGGCTGGCTCGACGTTACACTTCTATATTTCATCGATAATTAGGGTATTTAGGCGGAAATTCTAAGGTATGTGCGGCCGTCATTACAGTCCAGGTTTTAATTCATTGCGTGGCGCGATTTCGGTCATTTTTCATTGTCATGTTAAATGATATACGCCGCCTCGGTTTGAGCTTCGACTCGATTTTTTCTTCACGCTAGCTTGGGGCGACGTTGCCGGATTTGTGATTTTCTCGAGAAGTAGAAAAAATATTTCGAAAATGCATGAATATTGCAAGGATTTTATTATAACTAAATTTGAAAAAAAAATAGTTCGAGCACTGACGTGAAGTCAGAAGCTTTTGCACGCATGTTTTATTGTCCATTCATCTCTATTGGACACGTTTACTCGAATGTACCATCGATGGAGACTATTTTTTCAGGTTTCATTATACCCTTATTACACTATGCCTTTTTCGTGCCTATTCGTCAGCCTGACTGACTGCGCCTGAAATTTTTAAAAAATACGCATGCGCCCGGGACTATTTTATAGAGTTTCAGGCTTGAAAATAAATAAAACTGGTTCTATTTGTTCCCCCTGAATCGTGGGGATTTCAAGCCTTTTTGTCGAAATGTCATATCTACCAACACAATATTTATCTGTCTGTCTTGACATCTTCTTAACATATCCTAGTTTATTCTATCCTTTGAGTAATGGTCTCAAACGATTTGGTTCGACTCACTGATCAAGAATCCGAGGTCGAAATCGATTCTGTCCGGCCGGTCCGGCCGCCGGCCGGCCGTAGGCACAATAACTCTCGAATGAAAGGAGTTAGAGGATTGAAATTTGCAAGGTGGGTTCGGAGCGTAAATGTTAAGTTCGATAATGGGCGAAATCCATCAAGCGGTTTCGGAGTTATGGCCGATTTTAGTAAAACACATTTTTTATGAATATTTCCGAAACTGACCACTCGATCTATCTGAAATTTAGCATCAAATTGTAGAATCATACCCTTTATACGCATGTGAAGTTTTGTATTGAACAGGTTACCGCAAAGTGTAAAAAAAAATTTTCAAAATTAAAAAAAAAAATTTTTACAATAACTCTCGAACGGAATGAGCTAGGCAGTTGAAATTTTCAGAGTAGGTTAGGGAGATGAATATCTCAGTTGAGTTCGTTATTGGGTAAAATAGGCCAAATGGTTTCGGAGTAACGAAAAAAAAATTTTTTTTAAGTAACAAATTTCAAATTCAATTTTTATTTAAGATGCAAATTCACCATAAAACCATTGTTATCATTTTCAACTCCAACAAGCTAATACTTTCGGAGATATGATTTTTCGAAAATTCAATAATGAATCGTACATCTAAGTATGTTTTCACAGAATGTTATAATTATTCTATCTAAGCTTTTTTATGTGATATGTGTTCATACTCGTACATGTCATCGTGTTCTATAAGAGAGAGTCAAATTCATTTCAGCTATTTTAATTTGATTTCTTCCATGGTGCAATTCTCATTCTCAGATTGCTCATTTAATCTTGATAAATAAACAATTATTTGAATTGAATTTCCTTTATGATGCAGTTCTATCATGAGAATACATTGATATAATGCCCAACTCTGAGAAACCAATACTTTCGGAGATATAATTTGTCTGTTTGAACTAGAGCGCAGGAAAGCACCTGTCCACAGTGCTTGAACCCATTTTTCAATACTTTTTAAAAATTTTTTAGTGATTTGATCCTCACTAAATTTCACATACGTCTTTATCGTGGTATTCTACAACTAGTTACCAAGTTTCAATTCGATCGGATATGTATTGGTTGAAGACAAAATTATTACTCGGAAACCGTTAGGCCGAAAAAGGAAAGTTACGGCTACGAGAAGTAATCCCGGTGCCTTCAGCTTATTAGACCAACATATTAAACCATGCGCTCTAATAGCTGTATGTAGAATCTGCGATGAAAGGGGCATACGAAAGAATTTTATTACTTTTACCCTTTTTTCACATTTCAATTTTTCAGCTTTCTAATTTCCGGAAAATCATCATGTTAGATATTATTCGACGGTCTGTATCCCTAATCTCCACCTTTTGCCTAGTTTCCCGTTCGAAAACAGTCCGTATCGGCATATTTTCCGCGAAAAATTAAAAACCTCGCCTAATAATCAAATCTGACAGATGTCGAATTTTTTGATTGGTATAATGAAATTGAAATTCTTTCGAAAAATACCAGCTTTCCAATTTCGTTTATAAACGTTTGGAAAAGGTAAACCCCACATATTTTATTGAGCAGATCGATCTTTCGACATAAACTCGCGAGCATGTCCTACTTTGGAGCGTGCATCCATATCACTCTTTCGACTACTTTTCGACTGTTGATTTTGTCGCACTTTGAGGTCTAGACGTGAACAAAATTTCTTTCGTGAATCCTGCGAAAATGGTAATAGATATCGAAATTTCGTCTTCAGCTTTCGCTTCTTACAGATCTAAAGTTTCGGTCGCGGAACCGCTCGAATCGACCTTTAAAATTTAAAATACATTCCCAAAATTCCCGATTTACTCAGGAAAAATATGTCACTCTCGGAAATGTTTTCAAATTATATGGAATTTTTCAAAGATCGCCACTATAGTCTTATCGGCAATATCAACCATCTCCTTTCCCCCCGTAATCTCAAAATCCCCTGTTTTTCCACCTTCTTCCCTCGAGACATTTTCTATTAGTAAAATTCTAAACGTCCTTTGTAAGAAACTGAACTACCCAGAGTGAGTATTTTTTCTATTACTCCTACGATATAGATTCGATCGTCTTCAACTTGGCTTTAGAATTAGGATTCCAATGCTCTTGCAAAATTTCAAGGATATTGGACAGACAGTTTCTGAGATATATAATATTTTTACATGCATATTCAATAATTTTTTAAAAATTTTCTAGTAATATGATCCACATGAAATTCCGCACAAATATTTATGTTGGCATTTCACAACTAACTACCAAGTTTCAATTCGAACGGTTTTGTATTGTTCGAAAACAAACTTTGTACTCGGAAACCGTTAGGCCGATTACGCCTATTACCGAACTTGTCCGTCACATTTGGATGCGCAACCTACCCAGAAAATTTCATTCTACTTTATAACTTTGTTGATAACTAAAGAAATAAAACAAATAATATTAAATTATCCTGATTTATTTGTTAATTTGATAAGTATTCAAACTAATACTATTATTGAATGTATAGCTTCTCCATTTCAATCACACTTTTTAAAAAATCTTTTGGCGATCTACCAGCGATATCGCTGCGAATCTCTCAAACTATCACCCAGAGTGAACTTCCCCATGTGATATCTCTGAGATATTATTGGGCTCATTCCCTGTGGTGGACATTTGGAGTAGATATAGAGCTCTTTGCGACATTCCAGCGATATCACAAAAGACCTCATATATCCCGAAAAGAGATCGCCAGGATATCTTTGGGAGGTCTCTGTGTTGCTTTGGATGGTCTATTCGGGTCTACAATTCGTTCGAAGAGTATTGTTCTGGTTCCATATCACATATATATATATAAATTATATAAATATTTATACAATATAAAGTAAAATATATATCTATGGGAGATGATAGCCCTTCTTAAGGGCCCTGTAGCGGGCTTCGAACATCTGAAGTTCTGAATAATCATCACTTGGACTTGGACCGGTCAGACCTGGTTTTGGAAGAGACCCTCCTGGCCTTACGAGCAACATTTTCATTTTTGAATTCAAATATTGATTCTTCTCCACCAGATCCCATTCGCCTACAGAGAAGTATTTTTGTGAGAGGAGACTTCTGAAAGGTTATGTATTATTTTTAATTTGTTCGTTTCCTCCTCTTGTCTTTTCATTTTTCAGGTTGAGTTTCGGGTACCTTGTAGAATTAAACCTATCCGTTTTCTGACGAGGGAATCCACATTGAAGAAATATATCCCCATCTATATTTTAAATTTCAGCAAACTTTGTAAACAATAGTTACAAATCACCACACTCACGGGGAGAAAGGGTTTTTTGCTGAGGTTTTTCCCTAAGCTCTTGTATCATACGTCGAATTGTATGGTACCCCGTTACACCAACCTCTGCTAACACATATACAGCTCTCAGTCAAAAGAATATATATATATATATATATATATATATATATATAGATTTGTTCGACCGCACATACAGACCCAAATCGACATACTTTACCGATTATACAGTCCAAAAGTGACGTTTTCAGACCCGACTCCGGGTCTGGTAACGTTTACCTATAGAATTGTACTCAGGGACGTTAGGGGATGCCAGGGGTAAATTTTCAGATGGGTCTGAAAAAGCGGTGATACATCATATTATATACAGAAAAGCTTCCGAGTTTGGGCAGTGCGAGGGCGCTTCTGCTCACATTAGCTCGCTGTATATAATTCGTATAGTTGATCAACGTCTTGAGTCCTTACATCCGGCAACGCTGTAGAGCGAGAGTTTGAAAATAATATATTTCCTTCTCTCGATATACAAACCCAAAACCAACACATACGAAAACTTATACGAGCCCGGTATAGGTAGTCATCGTCATGAGAATTGTTAATTGTGGATTGTTCAAATAAAACTTCAAAATCAGATACTTCTTCCTTTTGATATACAAACCTAAAAACCACACATATGAACGCTTATACAAGCCTGGTATATGGAATCGTCGTCATGGGAGCTGTTTATTGTGTTGTGTTGAGGACAAATATAATTTCTTCATGGATCATTTTGCAAAAAATTAACATAATAAACAGTAACGAAACCATTCTGTAATATTTCAGAGACTAAATCGGACTCCTTCATCAGATACAAAGCGAAAACTTGACCAATTATTTTTTGATGACACTTATTCTGAAATTTGTTACACTGCAAATTACAGTATTAGCTGAAAGACACGGAGAAATATTCATTGATTTTAACTATCAACAAATATTTCGTGGATACGGGCTGGTCCCCTCCTCGCTCAGTGTTCCCCTAATGAGGAAAGCGTCATGCAGGGGCAAATACGAACCAGTTTCATGGCTATTACCAATCGTCAGCATATCATTGCCACACTGAATGGCAGCTGAAGGAGTTCTAGGAAACATAATCCCAGTTGTTGCGAACAGGTAGGAAGAAAATCTCATCAGCTGCATCTAGGGAAATCCTTAGGAACTCTGACCCTCTGTGATGCGAAAACCATAAGCGATGTTCAGTGATGTTCATGCTTTTGCCATAAGAGGGTCAAGGACTGCAAGGCTGTCTACCTGATTTGGCAATTAAGAGCTGTCAAAGCTTTGTGCAACCCATCGTGAGAGTTGGGAATGATATCAATGGATTCTTGTGATAAGACTGCATCATAAAATAATTAAATACAAAATGTTTTTGACACATCTCATAAATAGAGCATTCTGTGAAATTGTAAGACCATTTTCTGCCTATTCGAAAAATACCGACATTTGGGCCAATTGATAAGCACTTTGTTCCGAACAACAAAAGCAACACAAATAGCAGAATATGTATGTACAATCTATAGAGATCGACATAATGGATTAGACTAAAACAAAGATTCTGATGACGGAATACCACTCACATGAAAAGGAAACATACGGAGTCGACTTGTATTTTGTTGAACATACAAAACAATTTCCCAAATTACACAATTGGAATTGGCCATATTTGGTAGTTGAATTTGTTGAAGAAATAGTTAGAACTTCGAAATTTCTATCTGAAGTGACACTGTGATACTATGTTTTTGGCGCTTTTGTTATCAATTCGCCCAAATGTCTGTAATTTTCGAATTATTGAATTATTGGCTGAAAATGGTCTCAGACGTTTTGGTTCGACTCACTGATCAAGAATCCGTGATCAAAATCGCCTTACGGCCATCCGCAAACAAGATAACTCTCAAACAGAATGAGCAAGATAGTTCCAATCTTCACAGTAGGTGAATATAAAAATATTTTTCTTATATCACAAATTTAAAATTGTTTTTTTTTATATGCAGTTTTCTCATAATAATCCACTGATATTATTTGAAACTCTAACAACTACTTTTGGAGATATGATTTTTCAAAATTTCAATAATAAATCTTACTTCTATGTTTTCACAGAATGCTATAATTACTCGATCGTAGAATTCTCAAGGTTATAATATGATATTATTTTTTTAAGTGATATTTTAATGCCCGTGGATAATCCATATGATGATGGAAATATATACTTTGGTAAGTTAATCGAATTGGGTTCAGAATATCTCCAGTAAAAATAAAACGGGACTATTGGCCAGGTTTCAATTGATATAATATAATTTTCAGAGTGGATTTAAGGAATGAACATCTCGGATAAGTTCGTGGTTTCGGACTAATTTTTGGCACTCTTTTTTTATTAAATGACACTTTTTTGAAATTCATTTCTTTCATGATGCAGTTGTATCATAAGAATCCATTGAAATAATTCCCAGCTCTAAGAAACCAATACCCACTTTCGGAGATATGATTTGTCAAAGTTTGAACAAGTGCGCAAAATCTCCTGCCCACAGTGCTTTTCTACTTTTTTTATCGTGCAGTTCTATCTTAAGAATGCATTGATATCCAACTCTGAGAATCCAATATTTGGAGATATGATTTGTCAAAGTTTGAATAATAACTCGCTAGTAGTTTGACGAAAGCGCAAAAGTCCCTGTCCACAGAGCTGTCCCTTATTTATAATTAAATATCAATTCAATAAAAGATTCGATCCGAATCATTTTTTGACAAATTTGAAAAAAATCTTCTTCAAAGCTTATTATATCTCGCTGTAGTCTCATCTTATTTAGTCTAAGAAAACTTATGGCGATTTCCATTGACACGCTCGGAGCACTCGAAATTGATCTCATCTGTCATGCATCTGTCCAATTGAACCGAAAATATCTGTCAAATATGACTCCGAGTGATCCGAGCGTGTCAATGGTCATTAATCATTCTGTGACGAAAGCATGCCCACATTTGTTCTCAATTTTTTGGCAACCATCACTTTCTAAAGTCAATTTAATTCTTAGGAATTTTGTAATTTTTATTCCATTTTCTCTGCATCTGCACATGCAAGTGCGACTGTAATTTCAGAGAAGGACAATTGCAAAAAGCCCATACCATCATTTCAAGAAATAATTAAAGGATACTTTGGGAGGAGAATTCATCACTGAATGGTTCCTTTCTGGGGTTTCTCTCTAAAATTCTGGAAAATATCTATGAAATAAAAAATTTCATTATTTTGAAATTGCTTCTGCGTTAGAAACATATGTAGATATTTGTAATTCGATTGCAATTACAGAGTATGATGACATAAAAAGATAACTTAAAGGAGCCGCTCTGTATTTTGTTGATCAAAGAAAACAATTTTACAAATTGCTCAAGATGAATATACCATATTTGGTTGAATAGGTTGAATGATGAATTCGAACTTGGAAATTTCTAAGTAAAGTGGAACTGTGTTACAATATTTTTCCAAAGACTATCGGCTGTCGGCTTAACAAATTTCAGTATTAGTGTCATCACATATAATTCTTAAGATCTTCGCTTGGTGTCTGATGAAGGAATCTGCTTTAGTATCCGAAACGTTACAGAAAAGTTGTTTCATATGTTATTAGTTATGCTACTGTTCATTAGGCAATATTGTTCTATATATGGCTTCTGGCAAATATCTAGTCTTTCTTACGCCGAAGTAAATTAAAAAAAAAAACATTTTTTATTTTATGGATATTTTTCAGAATCCAAAAAACATTTAGTCCACTTCTAAATTTGGGGAAATATTCAACTATTTTACGCAAACGGTGTACAGAAATGTATAGGTAGATAATGTTGACTGAATAAAAGGCAAATCTTGTTCAGCGTTGAAAGAATCAATCAACATACGCCGTTTTTTGGATAAAATATATTGCTTCTAAAATGTTAACAAAAGAAATTAATCTGGAATAATAGACTTTCTGTTGAAGACATATCATCTTTTTCATCGTCCCTTATATTCTTCGGTTTCGTAGAGCCTTCATATGTAGCATTCATTCGGATCCATTTAATTTTTGCGCGTATGTTCTGGGGAACATCGCGTTATAGTTTTGCCCAAATGTCTGTAACTTTCGAATTTTTTGACGAAAATGGTCTCAAACGATTTAGTTCGACTCCCCAATGAAGAATTCGAGGTCAAATTTGATTCTGTCCGTCCGGCCGTCCGGCCGTCCGGCCGGCCGTTGCCACGATAACTTGGGAAAGAAAAGAGCTAGCGACTTGAAATTTTCAGGGTGGGTGGCGCATCCCAATACGACGGACAAGTTCGTTAATGGGCATAATCGGCCCAGTGGTTTCCGAGTAATAATTTTATTTTCAACCAATATAAATCCGATCGAATTGAAACTTGGTGAGTAGTTGTAGAATATGAACCTAAGCACGTTCGTGAAATTTTATGCGAATCGTATGGCTAGAAAATTTTAAAAAAATTATTAAAAAATATTTTTGTTGTCACGATAACTTGAGAACGGAAAGAGATAGCGGCTTGAAGTTTTCAGGTTGAGATGTGCACCAGAACGCGACATTTCAGTTTGTTTATGAGCATAATCGGCAAAACGGTTTTAGAGTTATAGCCATCTGAAATTTTCTGAAATTTGGTGGTTTTTTGTTCCTCATTAACTCAAAAAATACTGAACCGATTGAATTCAAACATGGTGATTAGTTGTAGAATGCCAACGCGGCAATGTTTGCAAAATTTGGTGAGGATAGCATTTGTAGAAAATTTTTAATAAATCATTGAAAATAAAAAAAAAAAATTCTATATCTCAGTAACTATTCGTTTGAAATTGCTGAAATTTTGCAAGAGCCTTCATAACCTAACTCTACTGCCAAGTTTCTAGTTTTAATACGATCGGTTAAATATTGTTGGAGATTCGAGCATTCTTGTGTCAGTTCAGTAGATGGGTGACTGTTGCCTCGATAACTTTCGAACGAAAGCAAATATGGACTCGCAGTTTTCAGGGTAGGTTGCGTATCCGAAAGGGACAGTTGAGTTCGTTTTTGGGCATAATCGGTCTAACGGTTTCCGAGTTATACCCACCTGGAATATTATTTCCTTGATAACTCAAAAAATAAATATTCGATCGAATTGAAGCTTGGTAACTAGTAGTAGAAAATCAACATAAGGAAGTGTTTATAATTTTGTAGGAACCATACCCCGAGAAAATTTGAAAAAAATTACGAAAAAAAAAATTTTAAGAGCCGTACTATTAGAAAATAAAAAAAAATCACGAAAAAAAAATTGGTTCAAGCACTGACGTGAAGTCAGAAGCTTTTGCGCGTATGTTCTATTGTCCATTCTTCTGTATTGGACACCCTCAATCGAATTTACCATGGTAAATTATGTTGTCCATTCTCCTGTATTGGACACTTAATTCGAATTTACCATGGTAAATTCGAATTAAGAGTGTCCAATACAGGAGTAATCGTAGTAATGGTAATCGAATTTACCATGGTAAATTATGTTGTCCATTCTCCTGTATTGGACACTTAATTCGAATTTACCATGGTAAATTCGAATTAAGAGTGTCCAATACAGGAGAATGGACAACATAATTGACCATGGTAAATTCGATTGAGGGTGTCCAATACAGAAGAATGGACAATAGAACATACGCGCAAAAGCTTCTGACTTCACGTCAGTGCTTGAACCAATTTTTAATGCATCTACTCTCATTTGTCTCCCATATTGATACTTTTCTCGTCACTTCGAATTTACTCTTTTCCTCTTTTCTTCTCTTCTACTTGTTCCAATTCTAACTAATATTGCGTAACTTCATTCTGGGCAAGACTCTTTCCCCTCATCAAGCACCAATAGTACCTTCGCAGTTACAGGGTGTTCCTTAAAGACATGCTAATATTTAAGGTGGTGATTTTTTGACTTATTTTAAGAAAAAACTTCCCATGAACGTATGTCCTAAAAGTCTTAACTTTTGAGATACGTGGTGATAAAATGTTGAAAAAAAATCAGTTTTTAAATAATAACTGAGATAATATTGCAGACATCTTCATAAGATTTGGTACATGTATTCTATGCATCAAGGTGCATTTTGTGATGTACAAAAATTTTCATTTTCTCTACCAGTGACGTCCATACGAGTTTTGCATTGAATATTTTTGGAGGAAAAAATACTACGCCACTGCTTTCTTTTCAAATATAAATTACTTTTAAGATCCTCATTCATTTTTGAGCAAATTTGATCCCATGGGTTTTCTTTGACCGACACACGGTTTCCACCTAAAAAAAATAAAAATCGTTTTACTTCAGGATCAATTGCTCAAAAATCTGAGGCGGTGTGAAATATTTTTGCATCGACTGAAAGCAAATAGAGAGATCAGATTTGTTCCAAAATGAATGAGAATCCAAAAAATAAGTTTTCTTGTCATATGCTCTGTTCTTGATTAAAATAATTAAATTAAAATTACTTCATATCGCAGCACACAATTTTATCACCCTGTATCTCAAAAGTTAAGACTTTTAGGACATACGTTCATAGGAAGTTTTTTCTTAAAATGAGTTGAAGAATTGCCCCCTTAAATATTAGCATGTCGTTAAGGAAGACCCTGTATATGCTCTGACATTCTGAAAAAAAATATGTGTTAGTAAAAATTATTGTAGATAATGAATTCTCGCTAATCACTTGGTGAAACATTTTGACAAGTTATTAAGGTAAAGAAAAAACTTGGCTTAAGTTTCTCAATATGATACTATATTCTTGACATTGTTCAGTCTTGAACATGGGATAAGCCGGAAACATATATTTATGTCAACAATATGGTATTATATTGTAAAACTTAAGCCAAAAGTTTTCAATTGGAAAAAATTGTAATTTTACATCAAACGAAATACTGTACCTATAGAACTCCTAATGGCTCTTATTTACGTACCTGTTGCACTTTTCATCATCTGCTTCCTTCTTGCAGACATTAAAATCATTTCATAACACAACTAAAATAATGTAAACGATTCCAGCTTCGTTTTCGCGCCCTTTCGTATATCGAAATTGGCGCAATTAGTCCCGAAGAGCTGGCAACAGCGCTGGGTTCGAAGACGTTGGCTGAAGATACTTGCGGAGTGTATGTGGGATAAGAAAGTCGGCGGAATGATTCGGGATTCGAGAAGTTTGACGAATATATAACTTTTTCGACAGAAAAAAATTCCTTCCCCTCTCAAGATGCCTAAGGAGTTATATTTTCAATCTACCCGTTTTTTGTATATATACTCCTGAAAACATTTTGGATCATATGGGTCTCAGGTAGCCTTCAGAGTGTACCGGGACTGAATACGTCTATTAGATAAATATATATATATATATATATATATATATATATATATATATATATATATATATATATATATATATATATATATATACTCATAACGCGCCTTCTACCAGGCCCGGTACGTTGCACAGGCAACCGGAGGCCCGCCATTTCTAATTGGTTTAGGAGAGTGTATTTTTTTGGAAAACATTCAGAAGAGTCATACCTTCAAGAGCAATTTCAGAGGGGAAGATTATTTTGTATATACAAAAAAATATATAAATTGAAGATTTTCGGAATCCCGACACGTTTCTAGGTGGATATGCCGCCCTCTGTGTAAAAAGTATGCATTTGTACGATTATCGGAAGCCCGGCGGTGTTGTGACTATGATCGCCTAAATTTCCATCGAATTCTATACGAATTTAACAGTTTCAAGAGATATGTTCTAAATATTCGATGTCTCTATATACAGGGTGTTAATCAATAATTGTGGATTTCAGAGGTTTTGTTGAAAAGAGGGTGGGTTTTTTATATGCTATTGTTGGGCAGCCCCTTATTATATACAGCCCCCTAAAGATGGCACCGGAAAACCAATATACATTTTTTTTTAACCAACTAAAACAATGAATAAAATTAAGAGGACATTATATACGAGCGAGAAGGCACTCAAAAAATGTTGAGTACTATTCTATTGTAAGTAATCATTAAAGGATACTGTGGGAGGTATATTCATCATTATATGTATTCTATTGTGTTTGCAAGGGATAGAAGAAATAGCCACCCCTTAAATTGGTTTCGCAACAATTTTTTTCCTATTCATAGTAAACCATTTAAAAATACTTTATTCGTCTATGAAAAATAACATTTTATTATGTTTTTGGCGCTCTTGTTCCTCGGAACAGAGTGCTTATCAATTTGCCCAAATGTCTGTAATTTTCGAATATGTTGCTGAAAATGGCCTCAAACGATTTGATTCGACTCACTGATCAAGAATCCGTGGTCGAAATCAATTCTGTCCGGCCGGTCGGCCGTTCGTCAACACGATAACTCTCGAACGAAAAGATTTAGAAGATTGATATTTGCAGGGTAGGAGGTAAATATCTCAGACAAGTTCGTTAACGGGCGAAATCCACCAAGCGGCTTCGGAGTTATGGCCTTTTTTAGTAAAAAAAATGTTTATGAATATTTTCGAAACTTATCACTCGATCATTTTGAAATTTGGCACCAAATTGTGAAATAATGACCTTTATACGCATGCGAAGTTTTGTATTGATCAGGTTGCCGTAAAGTGTAAAAAAAAATGTTTTAAATTTTTCAAATATTGTTTCTACAATTACTCTCGAACAAAACAAGCTAGGCAGTTGAAATTTACAGAGTAGGTTTGGGAGATGAATATCTCGGTTGAGTTCGTTATTGGGCAAAATAGGCCTTATGGTTTCGGAGTAACGAAAAAAAAATTTTTTTTCAACTTACAAATTTCAAATTCAATTTTTTTCAAGATGCAGTTTCACCATAAAAAATCCATTATAATTTTCAACTCTAACAAGCTAATACTTTCGGAGGTATGAATTTTCGAAATTTCAGTAATAAATCGTACTTCTATGTTTTTTTTTATTATAATTTTTGAAGTAATATTTTTAAATGATACTTTTTTCAAATTTAATATCTTTCATGACGCAGTTCTGTCATAAGAATCCATTGATATAATTCCCAACTCTGAGAAATCAATACTTTCGGAGATATAATTTGTCTGTTTGAAGAAGAGCGCTAAGAAGCTCCTGTGCACATGGCTTGAACCAATTTTTTTATTAAATTATTTATCAACTGTATCTAGAGGTCTACGAAAAAATGTGATATGCACCTCAGCAAAAAACTGTCTATTGTCTCGCCTGCTTGCTACCCTCAGCTTTTCCTCGGATAGCAATTTGCGACCTCGACTATTATGGACAGTTGTTCGTCATTCGTTCATAAATAAATGAAAAAAACTTGATTCATTCTGAACAAATAAGGTCTCCGGTATTTTCCTGCTAAAATTTAAATTTTATATTTCGGAAACTATCTGTCAGATATCACTGAAATTCGACAATAACCTTCGATCCAGCATTTCACAATCGACTATCGGATTAATCACGATCGGATATGTATTTTTGGAATTATTTCATTTTAAAATTTGAGTTCCTTTGGTGCACAATGATTTATTGCACATGGTTTCGCTTTCTTTATTTACACTCAATTTCATATAGTATTTCATGAGGGTATGTGAGGCCTGAATAAAGATAATATGCACAAAACATCCATAAATCTTGAAACAATCAACTGTCGGATTTCGAATTTTGCAACTATATCACCCCTTTTGTTAAGTTTTCTTCTGCGTAATTGAAAGAATTAGGACCAGAGTAGGACAATTTGCTAATATCATTGTTCGAACGGAGTCGTGAGACATCGCTATGAACCTAGCAGACTATTTCAGCAGACTTTTTGGCGGAAACACCCGAACGCTCCTGACCAGTGGCTGCAGGCTGATTTCTCATTCATAAGCTTATGTTCGCCAAAGCACGTACCTGTTTGGGATGTGGGTTTAGCAATGAGAATATCCCCTGAGAAAATGATTGACTTCCCGATGCACTGCAGGGTTGTTTTTTCAGCTCTTCAATGTCAAAATTTAATCTCTCTGGAACTATTCGCAGGAGCACATACAGGTTTCATACACGTATTACTTATACCCATACCAATAATCCCTGTAAAATTTGTCGACTTCCCGGGGGGCTAAGGGGTAGTTTTTCCAACGCTTAAATTTCAATATACAAGGATGAGTCTTAAAGTTGTACATTAATTTTGACCATAGATTCCTCTTATCCAATGAAACACTTTGTTCAGTTACAATTTTTTCAAATTTGGCTCAGATAAAAAGTTTAATGCGTTTAAAGATTTCAAAATGTGCAAATACACTCCTGCATATAAATTATCTATAAGATTAATGCTGGACGAGAAAAATGCACGGAAAAGTGGCTTACAGCTTGATGCGGGATTCCAACGCTCAGGGACGGATCCATAAAAGTAGTGAAATTTCGGTAGTTTTCCGTTTTATAACATTCAATGAAGAACATCTCAAAAACGGTGCGCTTTAGAAGGAATGATGAAGAATAATTCAATGTTCTAAAACTATTGGATATTCTTAAATTGTCTCGGAACATTACCATCTTTATGGTAATTTCGTTTAGTTTTATGAATCGACGAGTCTATGGCTAGAAAAACACTAGAAGTAGGAAAAAACTAAACTAATTTGGAAAATATGTATCATGGTTATAGGAAACTTTAGCGTGAAGTTTCCTTCACACACATTCATTTTATTCAGGAAAAGGATGTCAAAGCCATAAAATAAAAAAAGGGTTTTTTAAAATATACACAGGCTGTATCTTTTTACCTGAGCCGAATTCATAAAAATGGTGGAGCAAAAAGTATTTCATTTGATGTTGATAATCTATGGTTAAAATTAATGAACAACTTAAAGTTTCACCCTGTATTTCATCTACGGAACTATTCGCCGGAGCAAATACAGATTTCGTATGTTGGTTAACTATACCAATCACGACATTCCCTAAGAATGTTATGGACTTCCCGATGGGCTGCGGGGCAGATTTTTCAACCCTTAAATTTGAAAATTTATTATCTCCGGGACTATTCGCCGGAGCACATACAGATAACATACACTTATTACTTGAACACACATACCTATATCCCCTGAATTGGGTTGAAAAAACTACTCCGCAGTCCCTTGGGAAGCGATAAATCTTTCAGGCGTTATAGATATGGGGTTTAAGTAATATGTAATGTCCTCCGGCGAATAGTTCCGGAGATACTAAATTTTAAAAATTAAGCGTTGAACAACCCAACAGCCCCTCGGGAAGTCAATACATTTTTCAGGATATGGATATGGTTATGGGTTACGTGTATGAAATATGCGAATAGTTCCGGAGATATTGAATTTTGAAATTTAAAGGTTGAAAAAATTACCCCCTAGCCCTTACAGAAGTTGATCATTTTTTCAGGGGATATTGTTATCGGTATATTTACTCCACATAAAAAATCTGTATGTGCTCCAACGAATAGTTCTGGATATATTAAATTTCGAAATTCAAGGGTTGAAAAAACTATCCCGCAGCCCCTCGGGAAGACATTCATTCAGGAAATATCTTTATCGGTATTAGTACTCCATATACAAAATCTTTTTAGTGCTCCCCGGCTTGTAGATATAACATTTTTAAATTTAAGGGTTGAAAAAAATACCCCGCAGCTCTACGGGACGTAGATCATTTTTTCAGGCGCTGTTGTTATCGGTATATTTAACGTAAATACAGTCTGTATGTGCTCCGGGAATAGTTCCGGTGATAATAAATTATAAAATTTAAGGGTTGAAGAAACTACCCAGCAACCCCTCGGGAAGACAATACTTTTTTCAGGCGATCCCGTTATCGGTATATTTAACCCACGTGAAGTATCTTTATATGCTGCGGCGAATAGTTCCGGAGATATTAAAATTTGAAATTTAAGGGTTGAGAACACTACCCCGCAAACCCTCGGAAAGTCGATAATTTTTGTAGTGGATATGGGTATGGGTATGAATAATACGCGTATTGAATATTTATGGGCGCCGGCGATTAGTTCCGGATATATTAAATTTTGATATTTTAGGGTTGAAAAACTATCCTGCAGCCCCTCGGGAAGACGATTAATTTTTCAGAGGATATAGTTATGGGTATAAGCACTACGTGAATGAAATATGTATGTGCGTCGGCGAATAGTTCCGGAGATATTAAATTCAGAAATTTAAGGGTTGTAAAAACAACCCCGCTGTCACTCGGGAAGTCGATAAATTTTTCAGTTGATATTGGTATTGATATAGTAATGCGTATATGAAATATTTATGTGCTCCGGTGAATAGTTCCGGAGTTATTAAATTTTGAATTTTAAGAGTTTACAAACTACCACGCACTCACTTGGGATGTCGATACATTTTTCAGGGGTTATAGGTAGTGGTTTCAGAGTATATGGTTATGGGTATAAGTAATAAGTGTATAAATTCTGTATGAGCTCCGGCGAATAGTTCTGGAGATATTAAATTTTGAAATTTAAGGGTTACTACCCAAATACAAAATCTGTATGTGCTCCGTCAAATAGATCATTTTTTCAGGCGCTGTGGTTATCGGTATATTTAACGCAAATACAAAGTCTGTATGTGTTGCGGAGAATAGTATTAAAATTTAAAATTAAAGGGTTGAAAGAACTACCCCGCAGCCCCTCGTGAAGTCGATCATTTTTTTCAGGGTTATCGGTATAATTAATTCACTTGTCCACTTATCTGTATGTGCTCCGGCGAATAGTTTCGGAGATATCAAATTTTGGAATTTAAGGGTTTAAAAAACAACACTTGAGCCCTCGGGAAGTTAATGAATTTTTCAGAGGATATAGGTATGGGTATAAGTTAAGTAATACATGTATGAAATATTTACGTGCTCCGGCGAATAGTTCCGAATATAATACATTTTTGTATTTTAGTGTTGAAAAAACCTTCGAAAAGTCCATAATATTTTCAGGGGATGTCGATATCGGTATAATTAAGCCACATATAAAATCTGCATGTGCTCCGGTGAATATTTCCGGAGATATTGAATTTTGATATTTAAGGGTTGGAAAAACTATCCCGCAGCCTCTTGGGAAGACGATAAATTTTTCAGAGGATATGGGTATGGGTACAAGCATGACGTGAATGAAATCTGTATGTGCTCCGGCGAATAGTTCCAAAGATATGAAATTTAGAAATTTTAGGGTAGAAAAAGCTGCCCGCAGCCCCTCGGAGAGTCGATGAATTTTTCAGGGGATATAGGTATGGGTATAAGTAATACGAGTATGAAATATGTTTGAGCTCCGGTGAATATTTTCGGATAAAATAAATTTTTAAATTTATAAAGGTATATAGCACTATAACTCTCGAACGATATGACTTAGAAATTAAATTTGCAGGGTAAGTTTGGTGCATGAAAATCGGGGTTTAGTTTGCTGACGGGCAAAAAAGGCTGAAGTGGTTCGATGTTATGGCCATTTGGAGTAAATGCTTTTTCGAATATTTTCGAGACTACTGAGTTTATGTTACTGAAATTCAGGAAGAATTAATTTATCATTGAATGGTTTCTTTCTGGGTTTTCTTTCCCAAACTCTGAAAAAAAATATCTATAAAATTAAAACTTAATTATTTTGTGATTTGCTTCTGCGTCAGAAACACAAGATATTTGTCAGAAGCAATCAATCGGACAATGTTGCCAAACAACTAACAACGAAACAACATCAACTAAGCTAAGAAACAACTATATCATAACGTGAAACCATTTAATGATGAATATACCTCCCACAGTATCCTTTAATGATTATTTAGAATTAATTTAATTACGAGTGGAATGTACGCACAGTTTTGTATTGATTGGGTTACTGGGAACAGAAAAAGACATTCGAAAATTTGAAAAATTAGTTTTTCCGATAACTCGAAGCATACTGATATGATAGAATTGAATTCGGTAATTAGGTTACCAATAATCACCTCTTGGACCGTGCGAAATTCCAATTAAAACTGACTCCATGGAGGCTCAAAATAAATTACGTGTTCTATTCATGAGTTCTCGCAAATCAGTTAAAAATCAATTTTTCACACTAGTAAAAAAAAATTGTTCAGCTGACGTGCAGTCAGAAGCTTTACCGCGTATGTTCTCTTGACCATTCTCCTGTATAGGACACTCATAATCGAATTTGCCATGGTAATTTAAGAGTGTCCAATACAGTAGAACAGACAATAGAATTCACCATGGTGAATTAGATTAAGTCCAATAAAGGAGAATGGACAAGAGAACATACACGAAAAAGCTTCTGACTTCACGTCAGTGCTTGAACCATTTTTTTTTTTCAATGATTTTGAAAAAAAATTCTGGTGCTACGATCCTTACGAATTTCCGCAAGAATTTTTGCGTTGGCATTCTACAACTAATAACCATATTGGAATTGGATCGGATTTGTATTTTTTGAGTTATTGAGGAAACAACAACCAAATTTCAGATTGATATAACTCCAAAACCATTTGGCCGATTATGCTAGTTAACGAACTTAAATGTCGTATTCGGATGCGTAATCTACCCTGAAAACTGCAAGTCGCTATTTTTTTCCGTTCTCAAGGAATCATGAGATACTTAATATTTTTCCTAATTTTTAAAAAATTTTCTAGTGGTACGGCCCCCACAAAATTTCACACACGTCTTCATGTCGATATTCTACAACTAGTTACCAAGCTTCAATTCGATCGAGTCTATATTTTTTGAGTTATCGAGGAAATAATATTCCAGATGGGTATAACGCCGAAACCGTTAGGCCGATTATGGCCAACAGCGAACTTAACTCTCCCATTCAAATATGCAATCTATCCTGAAAATTGCAAGTCACTTTCTCCTTTCGTTTGAGAGTTGTCGAGGCAACGCTCACCCATCCAGCTACTGAATTCATACAAGGCTGCTCGGATCTCCAACAATATACATCCGATCATGTTCAAACTTGGAACTTTATTAGAAGAGTTAGGTTCTGAAGGCTCTCGCAAAATTTTAGCAATATCGGAAGAACAGTTTCTGATATATAGAATTTTTTCAATGATTTTGAAAAAAATTTTCTATGTTTTTTTTAAAATTTTCTAGTAATACGATCATCACAAAATTTACTTGAATTGTTGCGTTGCCATTCTACAACTAATATCCATGTTTGAGTTGGATCGGTTTCGTATTTTTCGAGTTATTGAGGAAATAACAACCAAATTTCAGATGGGTATAACTCAAAATCCATTTTTCCGATTATGCCTATAATAAACGAACTCAAATGGCACATTAAGATTCTCAACTTCACCTGAAAATTTCAAGTCGCTATCTCTTTCTGTTCTTAGGTTATCGTGACGTAAATATTTTTTAATAATTACTCGGAAACCGGCAGAAATGGGCAGATTATGCCCATTAACGAACTTGTCCGCCACCTACCCTTAAAATTTCAAGTCGCTATCTCTTTCGTTCTCAAGTTATCGTGGCAACGGCCGGCCGCAGGGAGTCGAACCTAATCGGTTGAGACCATTTTCGGCGAAAAATTCGAAAATAACAGACATTTGGGCAAAATGATAACGCGATGTTCCCCAGAACATACGCGCAAAAATTAAGTCCCCTATAGCTATTTAAAAAAATTCACAATGTGAAGAGAAATGAAATTAACAAAATTATTTTTCATATTCTCCTAGTCAAATTTTCGTATATGATAGCAAGTAAAATACTGACAAAAGTGTTCTCTTGAAATGAGCCCTCTATGATATTTGAAATTAAACCTCAATATTGTGTCAATTAATTGAACTATGTTAGAATATGTGAGTATTTTGGATGGCGTATTATTATCTGTGATGATGCCAAATGTATGGGACTCCCATATGCAGATGAACCTATACGGGCTTCGTAGAAGGCGTAAAATCTATAGAATGTATATAAAGTTTATGCAGACCGACCGAAGCGCTCTCAGCGCGGACGTTCCGTGAACCCGATCGCGTATGTTTTGAGATGTATAAGGCATTTTTGGTGCCCGGGCAAAAACTTGGGAAAATGGTCCCTGAGGTGTCAGGAATCTACAGACCAATTTATACACGTTAGTTTTCGGAAGCCCGAAGTCGGGCATCCCAAAGGTGGTGCGGGCTTCCGGAAAGCTGCGGAATATGCATTTTTGGGCCTCCGAATGGCGGATTATGAGTGTATATATTAATATATATATATATTTAAATGGAAAATAATAATAATAATAATATATATATATATATATATATTTATCTAATAGACGTATCCAGTCCCGGTACACTCTGAAGGCTACCTGAGACCCATATGATCCAAAATGTTTTCAGGAGTATATAGACAAAAAATGGGTAGATTGAAAATATAACTCCTTAGGCATCTTGAGAGGGGAAGGAATTTTTTTCTTTCAAAAAAGTTGTATATTCGTCAAACTTCTCGAATCCCGAATCATTCTGCCGACTTTCTGATCCCACATATACTCCGCAAGTATCTTCAGCCAACGTCTTCGAACCCAGCGCTGTTGCCAGATCTTCGGGACTAATTGCGCCAATTTCGATATACGAAAGGGCGCGAAAACGAAGCTGGAATCGTTTACATTGATTTAGTTGTGTTATGAAGTGATTTTAATGTCTGCAAGAAGGAAGCTGATGATGAAAAGTGCAACAGGTACGTAAATAAGAGCCATTAGGAGTTCTATAGGTACAGTATTTCATTTGATGTGAAATTACAATCTTTTCCAATTGAAAACATTTGGCTTAAGTTTTACAATATACCTAATACCATATTGTTGACATAAATATATGTTTCCGGCTTATCCCATGTTCAAGACTGAACAATGTCAAGAACATAGTATTATATATTGTGAAACCCAAGCCAAGTTTTTTCTTTGCCTCAATAACTTGTCAAAATGTTTCTCCAAGTGATCAGCGAGAATTCATTATCTAAAATAATTTTTACTAACACATATTTTTTTTTCAGAATGTCAGAGCATATACAGGGTCTTCCTTAAAGACATGCTAATATTTAAGGTGGCGATTCTTCAACTCATTTTAGGAAAAAACTTCTTATGAACGTATGTCCTAAAAGTCTTAACCTTTGAGATACAGGATGATAAAATTTTGTGCTGCGATATGAAGTAATTTTAATTTAATTATTTTAATCAAGAACAGAGCATATGACAAGAAAACTTATTTTTTGGATTCTCATTCATTTTGGAACAAATCTGATCTCTCAATTTGCTTTCAGTCGATGCACAAATATTTCACACCGCCTCAGATTTTTGAGGAATTGATCTTTATTTGTATTTTTTTAGGTGGAAACCGTGTGTCGGTCAAAGAAAACCCATGGGATCAAATTTGCTCAAAAATGAATGAGGATCTTAAAAGTAATTGTTATTCGAAAAGAAAGCAGTGGCCTAGTATTTAGTAGAGAAAATGAAAATTTTTGTACATCACAGAATCCACCTTGATGCACATAAACATGTACCAAATTTTATGAAGATGTCTGCAATATTATCTCAGTTATTATTTAAAAACTGATTTTTTTTCAACATTTCATCACCACGTATCTCAAAAGTTAAAACTTTCAGGACATACGTTCATAGGAAGTATTTCTTAAAATAAGTCAAAAAATCACCACCTTAAATATTAGCATGTCTTTAAGGAACACCCTGTAACTGCGAAGGTACTATTGCTGCTTGATGAGGGGAAAGAGTCTTGTCCAGAATGAAGTTACGGAATATTAGTTAGAATTGGAACAAGTAGAAGAGAAGAAAAGAGGAAAAGAGTAAATTTGAAGTGACGAGAAAAGTATCAATAAGGGAGACAAATGAGAGTAGATGCAATAAAAATTAAATGGATCCGAATGAATGCTACATATGAAGGCTCTACGAAACCGAAGAATATAAGGGACGATGAAAGAGATGATATGTCTTCAACAAAAAGTCTATTATTCCAGATTAATTTCTTTTGTTGACATTTTAGAAGCAATATTATTTTATCCAAAAAACGGCGTATGTTGATTGATTCTTTCAACGCTGAACAAGATTGGCCTTTTATTCAGTCAATATTATCCACCTATACATTTCTGTACACCGTTTGCGTAAAATAGTTGAAAATTTCCCCAAATTTAGAAGTGGATTAAATGGTTCTTTTTTGGATTCTGAAAAATATCCATAAAATAAACAATGTTTTTTTTTAATTTACTGCGGCGTTAGAAAGATTAGATATTTGCCAGAAGCCATATATAGAACAATATTGCCTAATGAACAGTAGCATAACTAACAACATATGAAACAACTTTTCTGTAACGTTTCGGAGACTAAAGCAGATTCCTTTCCCAGACACCAAGCGAAGATCTTAAGAATTATATTTGATGACACCAATACTGAAATTTGTCAAGCCGACAGCCGATAGTCTTTGGAAAAATATTGTAACACAGTTCCACTTTACATAGAAACTTCCAAGTTCGAATTCTTTATTCAACCAAATATGGTCTATTCATCTTGAGCAATTTGTAAAATTGTTTTCTTTGATCAACAAAATACAGAGCGACTCCTTTAAGTTATCTTTTAATGTCATCAGACTCTGTAATTACAATCGAATTACAAATATCTACATATGTTTCTAACTAACGCAGAAACAATTTCAAAATAAAGAAATTTTTTATTTCATAGATATTTTTCAGAGTATAAGAGAGAAAACCCAGAAAGGAACCATTCAGTGATGAATTCACCTCCCTTCTTGAAATGATAGTATGGGCTTTTTGCAATCGTCCTTCTCTGAAATTACAGTCGCACTTGCATGTGCAGATGCAGAGAAAATGGAATAAAAATTACAAAATTCCTAAGAATTAAATTGCCTTTAGAAAGTGATGGTTGCCAAAAAATTGAGAACAAATGTGGACATGCTTTCATCAGAGAATGATTAAGTTTTCTTAGACAAAATAAGATGATACTACAGCGAGATATAATAAGCTTTGAAGAAGATTTTTTTCAAATTTGTCAAAAAATGATTCGGATCAAATCTTTTATTGAATTGATATTTAACTATAAATGTGGGACAGCTCTGTGGACAGGGACTTTGGCGCTTTCATCAAACTACTAGCGAGTTATTATTCAAACTTTGACAAATCATATCTCCAAATATTGGTTTCTCAGAGTTGGATATCAATGCATTCTTAAGATAGAATTGCATGTTACAAAAAGTGGAAAAACCCTGTGGGCAGGAGCTTTTGCGCACTTGTTCAAACTTCGACAAATCATATCTCCGAAAGTAGGTATTGGTTTCTTAGAGCTGGGAATTATTTCAATGGATTCTTATGATACGACTGCATCATGAAAGAAATTAAATTCAAAAAAGTGTCATTTAATAAAAAAAGAGTGCCAAAAATTTTTCCGAAACCACGAACTTATCCGAGATATTCATTCGTCAAATCCACTCTGAAAATTATATTATATCAATTGAAACCTAGCCAATAGTCCGGTTTTATTTTTACTGGAGATATTCTGAACCCAATTCGATTAACTTACCAAAGTATATATATTTCAATCATCATATGGATTATCCACGGGCATTAAAACATCACTTAAAAACAATAATATCATATTATAACACTGAGAATTCTACGATCGAGTAATTATAGCATTCTGTGAAAACATAGAAGTAAGATTTATTATTGAAATTTTGAAAAATCATATCTCCAAAAGTAGTAGTTAAAGTTTTAAATAATATCAGTGGATTCTTGTGGGAAAACTGCATATAAAAAAAACAATTTTAAATTTGTGATATAAAAAAAATATTTTTATTTTTTTTAACCGAGATATCTCCCAAATCTAATCTGAAATTTTCAATAGTCTAGCTCTTGAAGTCTAGCGATTTTGGTCACGGATTCTTGATCAGTGAGTCGAACCAAAACGTCTGAGACCATTTTCAGCCAATAATTCGAAAATTACAGACATTTGGGCAAACTGATAACAAAAGCACCAAAAACATAGTAACACAGTGTCAGTTCAGATAGAAATTTCTATGTTCTAACTATTTCTCCAGCAAATTCAACTACCAAATATGGACAATTCCAATTGAGTAATTTGGATAATTGTTTTGTCTGTTCAACAAAATACAAGTCGACTCCTTATGTTTCCTTTTCATGTGAGTGGTATTCCGTCATCAGAATCTTTGTTTTAGACTAATCCATTATGTCGATCTCTATAGATTGTACATACATATTCTGCTATTTATGGTGCTTTTGTTGTACGGAACAGAGCGCTTATCAATTGGCCCAAATGTCGATAATTTTCGAATTGGCCGAACATGGTCTCACGATATGAGATGTGTAAAAACATTTTGTATTTAATTATTTTATGATGCAGTTTTATCACAAGAATCCATTGATATAATTCCCAACTCTTACGATGGGTTTCACAAAGCTTTGACAGCTGTTAATTGCCAAATCAGGTAGACAGCCTTGCAGTCCCTGACCCTCTTATGACAAAAGCATGAACATCACTGAACATCGCTTATGGTTTCCGCATCACAGAGGGTCAGAGTTCCTAAGGATTTCCCTAGATGTAGCTGATGAGATTTTCTTCCTACCTGTTCACAACAACTGGGATTATGTTTCCTAGAACTTCTTCAGCTGTCATTCAGTGTGGCTATGTTATGCTGACGATTGTTAATAACCATGAAACTGATTTGTATTTGCCCCTGAATGACGCGTTCCTCATTAGGGGAACACTGAGCGATGAGGGGACCAGCCCGTATCCACGAAATATTTGTTGATAATTAAAATCAATGAATATTTCTCCGTGTGTCCTTCAGCTATTACTGTAATTTGCAGTGTAACAAATTTCATAATAAGTGTCAACAAACAATAATTGGTAAAGTTTTCGCTTTGTGTCTGATGAAGGAGTCTGATTTAGTCTCCGAAATATTACAGAATGGTTTCTTTACTGTTTATTATGTTCATTTTTTCCAAAATGATCCATGAAGAAATGATATTCGTCCTCAACACTCCTTCAGAATTATGATTGAGAATTCGAAATAAACAGGTCCCATAACGACGACTCCATATACCAGGCTTGTATAAGCGTTCATAAGTGTGGTTTTTAGGTTCGTATATCAAAAGGAAGAAGTATCTGAATTTGAAGTTTTATTTGAAGAATCCACAATTAACAATTCTCATGACGTTGACTACCTATACCGGGCTCGTATAAGTTTTCGTATGTGTTGGTTTTGGGTTTGTATATCGATAGGATGAAATATATTATTTTCAAACTCTCGCTCTACAGCGTTGCCGGATGTAAGGTCTCAAGACGTTGATCAACTATACGAATTATATACAGCGAGCTAATGTGAGCAGAAGCGCCCTCGCACTGGCCAAACTCTGAAGCTTTTCTGTATATAATATGATGTATCACCGCTTTTTCAGACCCATCTGAAAATTTACCCCTGGCATCCCCTAACGTCCCTGAGTACAATTCTATAGGTAAACGTTACCAGACCCGGAGTCGGGTCTGAAAACGTCACTTTTGGACTGTATAATCGGTAAAGTATGTCGATTTGGGTCTGTATGTGCGGTCGAACAAATCTATATATATATATATATATATATATATATATATATATATATATATTTATCTAATAGACGTATCCAGTCCCGGTACACTCTGAAGGCTACCTGAGACCCATATGATCCAAAATGTTTTCAGGAGTATATAGACAAAAAACGGGTAGATTGAAAATATAACTCCTTAGGCATCTTGAGAGGGGAAGGAATTTTTTTCTGTCGAAAAAGTTGTATATTCGTCAAACTTCTCGAATCCCGAATCATTCCGCCGACTTTCTGATCCCACATACACTCCGCAAGTATCTTCAGCCAACGTCTTCGAACCCAGCGCTGTTGCCAGCTCTTCGGGACTAATTGCGCCAATTTCGATATACGAAAGGGCGCGAAAACGAAGCTGGAATCATTTACATTGTTTTAGTTGTGTTATGAAATGATTTTAATGTCTGCAAGAAGGAAGCTGATGATGAAAAGTGCAACAGGTACGTAAATAAGAGCCATTAGGAGTTCTATAGGTACAGTATTTCATTTGATGTAAAATTACAATCTTTTCCAATTGAAAATATTTGGCTTAAGTTTTACAATATAATACCATATTGTTGACATATTGTTGTTAAATATATGTTTCCGGCTTATCCCATGTTCAAGACTGAACAATGTCAAGAATATAGTATCATATTGAGAAACTTAAGCCAAGTTTTTTCTTTACCTTAATAACTTGTCAAAATGTTTCACCAAGTGATTAGCGAGAATTCATTATCTACAATAATTTTTACTAACACATATTTTTTTTCAGAATGTCAGAGCATATACAGGGTCTTCCTTAACGTCATGCTAATATTTAAGGGGGCAATTCTTCAACTCATTTTAAGAAAAAACTTCCTATGAACGTATGTCCTAAAAGTCTTAACTTTTGAGATACAGGGTGATAAAATTGTGTGCTGCGATATGAAGTAATTTTAATTTAATTATTTTAATCAAGAACAGAGCATATGACAAGAAAACTTATTTTTTGGATTCTCATTCATTTCTGATCTCTCTATTTGCTTTCAGTCGATGCACAAATATTTCACACCGCCTCAGATTTTTGAGGAATTGATCCTGAAGTAAAACGATTTTTATTTTTTTTAGGTGGAAACCGTGTGTCGGTCAAAGAAAACCCATGGGATCAAATTTGCTCAAAAATGAATGAGGATCTTAAAAGTAATTTTTATTTGATAAGAAAGCAGTGGCGTAGTATTTTTTTCTCCAAAAATATTCAATGCAAAACTCGTATGGACGTCACTGGTAGAGAAAATGAAAACTTTTGTACATCACAAAATGCACCTTGATGCATAGAATACATGTACCAAATCTTATGAAGATGTCTGCAATATTATCTCAGTTATTATTTAAAAACTGATTTTTTTTCAACATTTTATAACCACGTATCTCAAAAGTTAAGACTTTCAGGACATACGTTCATGGGAAGTTTTTTCTTAAAATAAGTCAAAAAATCACCACCTTAAATATTAGCATGTCTTTAAGGAACACCCTGTAACTGCGAAGGTACTATTGCTGCTTGATGAGGGGAAAGAGTCTTGCCCAGAATGAAGTTACGCAATATTAGTTAGAATTGGAACAAGTAGAAGAGAAGAAAAGAGGAAAAGAGTAAATTTGAAGTGACGAGAAAAGTATCAATATGGGAGACAAATGAGAGTAGATGCATTAAAAATTAAATGGATCCGAATGAATGCTACATATGAAGGCTCTACGAAACCGAAGAATATAAGGGACGATGAAAAAGATGATATGTCTTCAACAGAAAGTCTATTATTCCAGATTAATTTCTTTTGTTAACATTTTAGAAGCAATATTATTTTATCCAAAAAACGGCGTATGTTGATTGATTCTTTCAACGCTGAACAAGATTTGCCTTTTATTCAGTCAACATTATCTACCTATACATTTCTGTACACCGTTTGCGTAAAATAGTTGGATATTTCCCCAAATTTAGAAGTGGACCATCCGCCGTATTCACAAAGCATTGTTAAGTGTTTGAATCTCCGTTAAGCCCTAACTGAGGTCCTCAGTTAAGGATAAATAAGAATCGCAACCTCAGTTTACGTATTTAACGGTGGTGAAACAGGCCTGTTTCACTACCCCTATCCCTTATTGTTGCTTATTATCCCCAATTTATCCTTAACTGAGGACCTCAGTTAGGACTTAACGGAGATTGAATGCTTTGTGAATACGGCGGTAAATGTTTTTTGGATTCTGAAAAATATCCATAAAATAAAAAATGTTTTTTTTTTAATTTACTTCGGCGTAAGAAAGACTAGATATTTGCCAGAAGCCATATATAGAACAATATTGCCTAATGAACAGTAGCATAACTAATAACATATGAAACAACTTTTCTGTAACGTTTCGGATACTAAAGCAGATTCCTTCATCAGACACCAAGCGAAGATCTTAAGAATGATATTTGATGACACTAATACTGAAATTTGTTAAGCCGACAGCCGATAGTTTTTGGAAAAATATTGTAACACAGTTCCACTTTACATAGAAATTTCCAAGTTCGAATTCTTTATTCAACCTATTCAACCAAATATGGTCTATTCATCTTGAGCAATTTGTAAAATTGTTTTCTTTGATCAACAAAATACAGACTCTGTAATTGCAATCGAATTACAAATATCTACATATGTTTCTAACGCAGAAGCAATTTCAAAATAATGAAATTTTTTATTTCATAGATATTTTCCAGAGTTTAAGAGAGAAAACCCAGAAAGGAACCATTCAGTGTTGAATTCACCTCCCAAAGTATCCTTTAATTATTTCTTGAAATGATGGTATGGGCTTTTTGCAATCGTCCTTCTCCGAAATTACAGTCGCACTTGCATGTGCAGATGCAGAGAAAATGGAATAAAAATTACAAAATTCCTAAGAATTAAATTGACTTTAGAAAGTGATGAATGCCAAAAAATTGAGAACAAATGTGGGCATGCTTTCGTCACAGAATGATAAAGTTTTCTTAGACTAAATAAGATGAGACTACAGCGAGATATAATAAGCTTTGAAGAAGATTTTTTTCAAATTTGTCAAAAAATGATTCGGATCAAATCTTTTATTGAATTGATATTTAATTATAAATGTGGGACAACTCTGTGGACAGGGACTTTGGCGCTTTCGTCAAACTACTAGCGAGTTATTATTCAAACTTTGACAAATCATATCTCCAAATATTGGATTCTCAGAGTTGGATATCAATGCATTCTTAAGACAGAACTGCATGATAAAAAAAGTAGAAAAGCCCTGTGAAAAGGGAGATTTTGCGCACTTGTTCAAACTTTGACAAATCATATCTCCGAAAGTGGGTATTGGTTTCTTAGAGCTGGGAATTATTTCAATAGATTCTTATGATACAACTGCATCATGAAAGAAATGAATTTCAAATGTGTCATTCAATAAAAAAATTGGTTCAAGCCCTGTGGACAGGAGCTTTTTGGCGCTCTTGTTCAAACAGACAAATTATATCTGCGGAAGTATTGATTTCTCAGAGTTGGGAATTATATCCATGGATTCCTATGATAGAAATGCATCATGCAAGAAATTAAATTTAAAATAAGTGTAGTTTGAAAAAATAGCTTCAAAAATTATCTCATAAAAAAAGAGTAATCTACAAAGCTTCAATGCCTCAATGCTTCAAAAATTGTCATCAAATTCATTTATCAAGATTAAATGAGCAATCTGCAATGATTGAACCTTGTGGAATGGGTTGTTGCAACTTAGACTCGGTGCATAGTTCTCATAACTCGAAATACCTAAGGAAAGTATCATCGAAATGTCTAGAGAGGCTGGAGACAATCATAGCAGATTGTCCATTTATTCCTGATATTTGAGTAGGTAGTGGACTACGAACAAATTATTTCAATAGTTCAAAATATATTGATAAAATACTATCCTCTTTTCATAATTTAATAGTTCATACCACTAACACATTTGTTTCTGTATTATGATCCTTAACTCAAGAAAAAATTATTGATACACAAATGTAGATCCATATTTCAGTTTTTTCTGCTAGCAACATTATGGAAATACTGTATCTAGGAACATGCCTAACTACTTAAGGAAGTAAAATGTAATATTAACCTCAGTGGCCAACGAACAGTAATTTATTTTGATGATTCCATTATGTTCTTCTTCCCTATTGCCTCCATAATCTACATAATACAGTCCTGTATATATTCACAAATTCAAGAGTCGAATACTTGCTTTCCAAGAGAAAATAACAAATATGAATTGACAATCTTGAATAGCTAGAAAAGATGACATTTATGAATAGTGATCACTGACAGAGTCTGTGCTCACATTCTGTGAATACATAGAATTTACATTGTACTATGGAAACTTCGAAACATCATATCTCCAAAAGTATTAGCTTGTTAGAGTTGAAAATGATAACAATGGATTCTTATGATGAAACAGCATATTAAAAAACTGCATCATGAAAGAAATCAAATTTTAAAAAAAGTGTCGTTTAAAAAAATGCTTCATAATTATCTTTAAATAAAGGAAATTCAATTCAAATAATAGTTTATTTATCAAGATTAAATAAGCAATCATGAGAATGAGAACTGCACCATGGAAGAAATCGAATTGAATCTGGCCAATTTTGCCCAATAACGAACTTAACCGAGATATTCATCTCCCTAACCTACTCTGAAAATTTCAACTACCTAGCTCATTCCGTTCGAGAGTTATTGTGGAAAAACTTTTTTTAAATTTTCAAATTTTTTTTTTACACTTTGCGGTGATCTGGTCAATACAAAACTTCACATGCGTATAAAGGTCATGATTCTAGAATTTGATGCTAAATTTCAGATAGATCGAACGAACTTGTCCGAGATATTTACGCTCCAAAACCACCTTGCAATTTTCAATCCGCTAACTCTTTTCGTTCGAGAGTTATCGTGCCTACGGCCGGTCGGCCGGCCAGACAGAATCGATTTCGCACTCGGATTCTTGATCAGTGAGTCGAACCAAATTGTTTGAGACCATTTTCAGCCAAAAATTTCAAAATTACAGACACTTGGGCAAATTGATAAGCACACTGTTCCGAGGAACTAGAGCGCCAAAAAAACAAGTTTCGTATGACAATTGCCCAAAACAGGTTTAAAGTACCTACAAATAGTAGGTATTCCATAAAACAAATATGAAAGAAGATAAGTAATAATAAAAAATTACCTTGTAATCGATCAAAAATTTCCTGATCTACGTTCACCAAACTACAGAATTATGCTTTCAATATTTACGTAATATTTTCAAACATTTTCGGGTGAGGTCCCCGTTGCATCGCTAAAATACGAGTATTTCAACCCCAATATTTTTGAAGTTACAATATTCCCTTCTGTCAAGTTGACATTATGAGAATTCATACATAGAATAATAATTATATCAATCTGTGAAATACGATTTACATTGAAATTTTAAAAAATCATATCTCCGAAAGTATTAGCTTGTTAGAGTTGAAAATGATATGAATGGATTCTTATGATAAAACTGCTTATTAAAAAAAATTTGATTTGGAATTTGTTTCGTAAAAAAAAATTTTTTTTTTGTTACTCCGAAACCATCTGTCCGATTTTGCCCAATAACGAACTTAGCCGAGATATTCATCCCCCAAACCTACTCTGAAAATTTCAACTCTCTAGCTCATTCCGTTCGAGAGTTATCGTGCTTACGGCCGGACCGGCCGGCCGGACAGAATGAATTTCGACCACGGATTCTTGATCAGTGAGTCGAACCAAATCGTTTAAGACCATTTTCATCGAAATATTCCAAAATTACAGACATTTGGGCAAATTGATAAGCACTCAGTTCCGAGGAACTAGAGCGCCAAAAATTAGTCCGAAACCATGAACTTATCCGAGATGTTCATTCCTTAAATCCACTCTGAAAATTATATTTTATCAATTGAAACCTGGCCAATAGTCCGGTTTTATTATTACTGGAGATATTCTGAACCCAATTCGATTAACTTACCAAGGGATATATTTCCACCATCATATGGATTATCCACGGGCATTAAAATATCACTTAAAAAAAATAATATCATATTATAACCCTTAGAATTCTACGATCGAGTAATTATAGCATTCTGTGAAAACATAAGTAAGATTTATTATTGAAATTTTGAAAAATCATATCTCCAAAAGTAGTTGTTAGAGTTTTAAATAATATCAGTGGATTATTATGAGAAAACTGCATATAAAAAAAAAAACAATTTTAAATATTGTGATATAAGAAAAATATTTTTATATTCACCTACTGTGAAGATTGGAACTATCTTGCTCATTCTGTTTGAGAGTTATCTTGTTAGCGGATGGCCATACGGCGATTTTGATCACGGATTCTTGATCAGTGAGTCGCGAACCAAAACGTCGGAGACCATTTTCAGCCAATAATTCGAAAATTACAGACATTTGGGCGAATTGATAACAAAAGCCTCAAAAACATAGTATCACAGTGCCACTTCAGATAGAAATTTCGAAGTTCTAACTATTTCTCCAACAAATTCAACTACCAAATATGGCCAATTCCAATTGTGTAATTTGGGAAATTGTTTTGTATGTTCAACAAAATACAAAAGACTCCGTATGTTTCCTTTTCATGTGAGTGGTATTCCGTCATCAGAATCGTTGTTTTAATCTAATCCATTATGTCGATCTCTATAGATTGTACATACATATTCTGCTATTTGTGTTGCTTTTGTTGTTCGAAACAAAGTGCTTATCAATTGGCCCAAATGTCGGTATTTGTCGAATTGGCAGAAAAATGGTCTTACAATTTCATAGAATGCTCTAATTATGAGATGTGTCAAAAACATTTTGTATTTAATTATTTTATGATGCAGTCTTATCACAAGAATCCATTGATATCATTCCCAACTCTTGCGATGGGTTGCACAAAGCTTTGACAGCTCTTAATTGCCAAATCAGGTAGACAGCCTTGCAGTCCTTGACCCTCTTATGGCAAAAGCATGAACATCACTGAACATCGCTTATGGTTTCCGCATCACAGAGGGTCAGAGTTCCTAAGGATTTCCCTAGATGCAGCTGATGAGATTTTCTTCCTACCTGTTCGCAACAACTGGGATTATGTTTCCTAGAACTCCTTCAGCTGTCATTCAGTGTGGCAATGTCATGCTGACGATCAGTAATAGCCATGAAACTGGTTCGTATTTGCCCCTGTATGACGCTTTCCTCATTAGGGGAACACTGAGCGATGAGGAGACCAGCCCGTATCCACGAAATATTTGTTAAATTAGTTAAAATCAATGAATATTTCTCCATGTGTCTTTCAGCTAATACTGTAATTTGCAGTGTAACAAATTTCAGAATAAGTGTCATCAAAAAATAATTGGTCAAGTTTTCGCTTTGTATCTGATGAAGGAGTCCGATTTAGTCTCTGAAATATTACAGAATGGTTTCGTTACTGTTTATTATGTTAATTTTTTGCAAAATGATCCATGAAGAAATTATATTTGTCCTCAACACTCCTTCAGAATTATGATTGAGAATTCGAAATAAACAGCTCCCATGACGACGATCCCATATACCAGGCTTGTATAAGCGTTCATGTGTGTGGTTTTTAGGTTTGTATATCAAAAGGAAGAAGTATCTGATTTTGAAGTTTTATTTGAACAATCCACAATTAACAATTCTCATGACGATGACTACCTATACCGGGCTCGTATAAGTTTTCGTATGTGTTGGTTTTGGGTTTGTATATCGAGAGGACGAAATCTATTATTTTCAAACTCTCGCTCTACAGCGTTGCCGGATGTAAGGACTCAAGACGTTGATCAACTATACGAATTATATACAGCGAGCTAATGTGAGCAGAAGCGCCCTCGCACTGGCCAAACTCTGAAGCTTTTCTGTATATAATATGATGTATCACCGCTTTTTCAGACCCATCTGAAAATTTACCCCTGGCATCCCCTAACGTCCCTGAGTACAATTCTATAGGTAAACGTTACCAGACCCGGAGTCGGGTCTGAAAACGTCACTTTTGGACTGTATAATCGGTAAAGTATGTCGATTTGGGTCTGTATGTGCGGTCGAACAAATCTATATATATATATATATTTTCTGTTTCTGTTATTTTAAATTTTGAGAGAGAGAATTAAATTGAAAAAACTCGGGTAGTACTAATTATGACCAATGTAGGGAAGTAGGAGAACCTCAATTGTGTAAGTTGTAAATGTATTTGTTTTGAAATTTGATGTTGAGAGTGTATTTTGGTATTTTGTAGTAAGCCCTGAAGAAGAATAAAAATTATTCGAAAGCTTGGCAAGAAAACAAAAAGAGTATATACTTCACTACTGAAAACCCAGTCTATTATCCCTAAACAAACACCACCTATATATATATATATATATATCACAGATCTGACTGAGCTACAATAATCAATCCGTCATAATGATGCTTTCTTGTTTGACTCATTGTTTCACGCCGTTCTACATCGAATATATAATTTTTACTCCAAGTCAAAAAATATGTTAGGTACGTAAGGTAGACTTTCCCCCAATCCAAAAACTACAAAGAATAAACCAGTGCTACACATACTAGTTTGCAAAATACATTATTTCTCAATATGAATCGTGGGATATCAGTTAACAATATACAGACATTTAGTCATTGGAACTCACCAAACACAAAAAGAAACACGAGGCACATAATCCTTCGAAAATTGAAGAAAATCTCCCCTGATATGCTTAGAACAACATCAATATTAAATTCACATATACCAGATAAATATGTATGGAATAGAAATAATCAAACACCAAATAATCTATATGATTTTCTAACAAAATGGCGTGCAAAACTATCTCAACTAATATCAATCTGAAACAATCACGTAAATCAATTCACAAAACCAATATAACCCAAAATAGTTATTTATTATACAAGGGAAAAAAGTATTAGATTTCAGCTCGAGGTTATGTTGTCTCCCGACGCGAAGCGGAGGGAGACAAAAAACCGAGAGCTGAAATCTAATATTTTTCCCGTGTATAATACACTATTTTTTTCTGTGACAGGAAAAACGACGATTTAATAGTGAAAGAACATATTATTACAATATATTAAAGTCAGAATGTTATCGATATGAAATTTGAATTTTTAAACTAGTAAGCTATTAGACCTGCGTTGCTAAGGAAAACTTCAGTGTAATCAAATATCTGTCAATTTAATTTTGTGATTTGATACAAAAATTGCGAACTCAGTAATTGTTTAGTAGTTATTTTGAATACTATAAAGTTGAAAATGCTTGATTCTGAGTTTTCTCTGACTCCACCGGAGTTGATAGAAGCAGCGCAAGTAGCAAATATCTTCCATTATCTATATGTATATATATCCGGGAAAAAAGTATTCACTTTTTTCCCGGGGAAAAAAGTAATTTCGTGAAAAGTTATATTTTGTTACCTGTCAACAGAGATGAAATGTCAAATTTTTTTCCCGTCACAGAAAAAACATATTTAAATATTACTCACCGACAAACATTGATTTATATTTTCACAAATAATCACACAAATTGTTTTAAAAAATTCTTAGAACACAATTATATTCTATCTCACTATTGAAAACAAAGGAATCTTACAAGAAACGTTAAGACAAGTATCTCCCTCGTGAAAGTCGGATCCCGGAGATTCATTCGTACCTCATCGAATGACCACACAAAACTCTGTACTGTACTGAACAAAACTGAACTGAAATAATCTCTATTGAAATATTAACTGTGGAATATCAAGAAGCATTCATGAGACAACAGATTTCTAATTTTGATTGAAATAAATTAACGATTTCAAATTATAAGGTGACCAGTAAATCAAATTAATGTTTTACTGGTTCCAAACTTGCTATAAGCAAGATATGAGTTTTGAATATATCCTTTTTGTATGACTGAAATAAATTAGTGTAGTGTTTTATGAAAGAATCCAGCGTGACGGGATTGTATACCGTAACAGACTGCGGAAAATACAAAAACTTGAGGAACCTTTTCTGGACTCTTTCGATGGAACATACTTCTCCTAGGAATGGTTCCATAATGAACTACATTACGTCAGTTTACTCCTCAACAAGCACTGATATACAAACGAGATCCCGAAGAGGAAAACTCTTTATAGTTACGGATGACGAAACCCAATACGCACTGGACGTAATATCCCAAATATGTGATGAAAAAGTGAGCAGAGTAGTTTCATTTTGAAGCGATCTATTGATTTTTTGTTAATATTTGCTATTTGCCCAAATAGAGATCTCATTCTTAAGGATACTATCCTATATGTCGTAGCAGGCCAAACGTATGGGCCAAGTATAGTCCGTCTCTAGAAAGTAACCGGAAAAAATTCGTTCAAGCCCTGTGGACAGGAGCTTTTTGGAACTCTTGTTCAAACAGACAAATTATATCTCCGCAAGTATTGGTTTCTCAGAGTTGGGAATTATATCAATGGATTCCTATGATAGAAATGCATCATAAAAGAAATTAAATTTAAAAAAAGTGTCGTTTAAAAAAAATGCTTCAAGAATTACTTTATGAAAAAAAGAGCAATCTACAATGCTTCAATGCCTTAATGTTTCAAAAATTGTCATTAAATTTATTTATCAAGATTAAATGAGCAATCTGCAATGATTCAACCTCGTGGAGTGGGTTGTTGCGACTTACACTCGGTGCATAGTTTTCACAACCCGAAATACCTAAGGAAAGTATCATCGAAATGTCTAGAGTAGGGAATCCAATCCTGCCCAAAACCTCTATCCCGCAAACGCGCGGGATTGCAATAATCAATCCCGCGGATCCGCGGTAGTAGCATAATAGTTATGTATGTACCAAGGGCGAAAAACTGTCTATTATTGTCGTGCCTGCAAATTGCAAGCAGGTGAGACAAGAGACACTTTTTCGCGAGGTGCATATTACATTTTTTCGTCGACCTCTACATACTTTTATGAATTTTGGACCACTTAAATAATTTCACTATAGCAAATGTCAGTTATTCTCACATACACTTATGTTTGTATGTAACCTTATCATGCCGTATCCATAGTGACCACAGCACTGACAGTTATTCTTACAGACACTTATGTTTGTATTGGGCCATATCATGCCGTATCCATTGTGACCACAGCGGACGAGAAAGAAATTTTGCGGACGAAAAAGTACTTTGTCGAGCGCAAAGTACTTGCCTTCAATAATAGTCAATTTTACGGCCGCAAATTAGTACGTAAAATATCACTTTTCATAGACGTCGACGAAAAGAGTACTTATTCCTTTTCTGAGGCTTCTGCGCTTTCATTATCGAATACGAAAAGAAAACTATCACACATTTTGCCGAAAACTATTGAATATTGAATTTACGGCAATAGGAATGTGTACAAGGGTAAATGGTGTTATTCCGTGTTATCCTGTTCCTATTATCTGTCTGCTTTGCATTTATCCAGTCAGGCGGTCGAACTCCTTCACATTTCATAACAATTATTTCGGAAATATTCCAACTCCATTGAAATTTCCCCAACTGCTTCGAAATTTTTTCCAACTCCTTCGAAATTTTGTCCAACTCCCTCAAAGTTTTGTCCAACTCCTTCGAAATTTTGTCCAACTGCTTCGAAATTTTGCCAAGTCCTTCGAAAATTGTCCAACTCCTTCGAAATTTTGTCCAACTCCTTCAAAATTTTGCCAACTCCTTCGAAATTTTGTCCAACTCCTTCGAAATGTTTCCAACTGCTTCGAAATTTTTTCCAATTCCTTCAAAATTTTGTCCAACTCCTCAAAAATTTTGCCAACTCCTTCGAAATTTTGTCCAACTCCTTCGAAGTTTTGTCCGACTCCTTCGAAATTTTGCCAACTCCTTCGAAAATTTCTCCAACTCCTTCGAAATTTTGCCAACTCCTTCGAAATTTTGTCCAACTCCTTAGAAATTTTGTCCAACTCCTTAGAAATTTTGCCAACTCCTTTGAAAATTTCTCCAACTCCTTCGAAATTTTGCCAACTCCTTCGAAATTTTGTCCAACTCCTTCGAAATTTTGTACAACTCCTTCGAAATTTTGCCAACTCCTCCGAAAATTTCTCCAACTCCTTCGAAATTTTGCCAACTCCTTCGAAATTTTGTCCAACACCTTAGATATTTTTCCAACTGCTTCGGAATTTTTTCCAACTTCTTCAAAATTTTGTTCAATTCCTTTAAAATTTTGCCAATTCCTTCGAAATTTTGTCCAACTCCTTCGAAATGTTGTACAACTCCTTCGAAATTTTGCCATCTCCTTCGAAATTTTGCCAACTCCTTCGAAATTTTGTCCAACTCCTTCGAAATTTTTCCAACTGCTTCGAAATTTTTTCCAACTCCTTCGGTATTTTGTCCAACTCCTTCGAAATTTTGCCAACTCCTTCGAAATTTTGTCCGACTCTTTCGAAATTTTTCCAACTGCTTCGAAATTTTTTCCAACTCCTTCAAAATTTTGTCCAACTCCTACGAAATTTTGCCAATTCCTTCGAAATTTTGTCCACCTCCTTCGAAATTTTTCCAACTGCTTCGGCATTTTTTCCAACTTCTTCGAAATTTTGTTCAATTCCTTCAAAATTTTGCCAACTCCTTCGAAATTTTGTCCAACTCCTTCGAAATTTTGCCAACTCCTTCGAAATTTTGTCCAACTCCTTCGAAATTTTGTCCACCTCCTTCGAAATTTTTCCAACTGCTTCGAAATTTTTCCCAACTCCATCGAAATTTTGTCCAACTCCTTCGAAATTTTGCCAATTCCTTCGAAATTTTGTCTAACTCCATTGAAATTTTTCCAACTGCTTCATAGACAGAAGTAGGTATATATATTCCAACTCCATTGAAATGTTTCCAACTGCTTCGAAATTTTTTCCAACTCCTTCGAAATTTTGTCCAACTCCTTCGAAATTTTGCCAACTCCTTCGAAATTTTGTCCACCTCCTTCGAAATTTTTCCAACTGCTTCGAAATTTTTTCCAACTCCTTCGAAATTTTGTCCAACTCCTTCGAAATTTTGCCAATTCCTTCGAAATTTTGTCTTACTCCATTGAAATTTTTCCAACTGCTTCATAGACAGAAGTATGGCATCTTGCATGGAGAAAATCATTCGGAATGCCAAAATACTTTCACTATTAATGATACCATCAAGTATACTGTGAGGCGTAGCACCAAGCTGAGTTATTGCTCCCCAAAACATTATTTTGGTGGGAAATTTTAAATGGTACCAAGTTGTTTTGATAGGATTTTCAAGTGATTTCCACCAAGTTGGGAACAACTTTCATTAGATATAGAGACATTATTGAAATTATCTTCTTGAAAACGTTTACAAAATTCTCTCATTACATTTTTTTGGTTTCCTTATTGATATGTAGCCTTGTCTTTTCAGTGGTATACGGACGATTCCTGGACATAATTTTATATTTCGTTAATTTCCAAATGTGTTAGCGAAACCCTACGCGCAGACTGTGTCGTCCTAAGGCCAATGAAGCGTTCAAATTGTTTTCTTTAATCTTAAGCGGTCTTCCTACAACTGGTCAATGCCTCATATCAATGCCATTTCTTATTTCCTTTATTGTCTCTTATACTGATGCACTTTTTCCGAGTTCAGCCAATTGCACTAATTTTTAAACTTTTCGAAAATCTTTTCTATACAGATATACTACCTGTTTTCTTTCTTCTAGTTGCGACATTATTTCATAAATTGTATACCTGTTGACAATCAACAATATTTGACAGATAGTGTTACCATGCAACTTTGGCCATGGCCGACTATCTACACAACCTATTTTATACATTACTCTTGACTTAGGATATTACAATAAAAGAAATCAGAGCTGAGCCGAAGCTTAGTGCTTGTGAATGTGCTTGAAGCCTTTTTGTGCTCCCGAGTATTGTGCTCTCGAACACTTTTTAAAACCAGTGCTTAGTGCTTAGTATTTCAAGCACTTCTTGAAAATTATTAGTGCTTAGTAATCCCTTATGTGCTCCCAAGCATTTTCGAGGATTACTAAGCACTAAGCCTTTCCGAAATCTTGTCGTAACACGAATAGACGCTGACGCGCTGTGGTCGGAGGAGTTAATGAGTACCAGATTTATTCGATATATGTATTTGAATTTATATCTTATTTACAATGCTAAATTGCTTATGATTACAATCACAATAGAAAATAATGCTATCCAACATCTGCGGATTATATTTTTGACATTTTGAGAAATTTAAAAAAAAACCGACTTCATGTTGATCAATTCGAATGAAATTATGTATTAATGAAAAAATGCCCCAAAGAGCACGTCAGTGCTTTTTTTATTATTAAGGGAAAGTAGATACTTGGCCTAAGTTTCATAATATAATACTACGTTGTTGTCATATATGTTTCGGGCATTTGTCCCATTTTTAAATAGGGCAATAAATTTTACATGTGCAGAAAAACTGAGGCGCTTATGGAATTAATATTTCCATTCTTTGTATAATTTCCTTAAATAATAAAGAACTTTTCAATATGTGTGAGAATAGAACGAATTTCGAGATCATTAGTTTTATAGAAATTTGTTCGCTAGTTTACATGTTTCTCCAATTGCATACAATTTTATATAACAATTCGCAGAGAATATCCTCATTTCCATCTAAATGTGCTTAGTGCTCGAAAAATCGAAATACTTTTATAAAGTGCTTAGTAACCGCAAGCTTTTTGAGAAAACGCGGTGCTTTGTGCTCGAGGCTCGGGATCATTTTTATTGAGTTCTTAGTGCTTATGACTTGAAGCACTTTTCTTCAGTACTCGGCACAGCTCTGAAAGAAATATATTAAAATTGTGAAAAATAATAAATTCCGGATACTTTCTAGACGTACTATATAATCCTGATGTTTTTGTCATTACTTTCATAATCGAATTTTTCACTTCAATGGTCATAAGAGTGATTCCAAGGCGTCCTGTCGGCAACAGCGCCTCATGCGCCATAACGTCATACTCTAGACTCGAAAACCATGGACCTGTATTCTATAAATCCAGATTATAGGGCCACTCGAATGATTACACGTTCTGATTTTTGTAATGCAACACTCAGACATCCTAATCACTGCCCTCAGGTACGGGTGATATATGTGAGAGCATTGTGGTTTGATCTTCGCTTGCACGATTTACGGTGAATGCGCGGGTTGAGCCTATGGAGAATTGCCGCCGTCTTTTTCGGTTTTTTCTGCGTTTAATAACGAGTTTTCGCTCGAATGCTCGGACGAGTAAACGAAGGAGTTCGGTTTACAGCTTTATTTATGAATATTTATCGGCGATAGCAACAAGTATTTTTACTCGAAGGAATTTACTCTTTGATCTTCTTGGAAATATCATCTAGATTTCAATTATCTGAAAACAAACTTGAGACTTCGATTTCCGGAGGATCGAGAAGAATCAATGAGTTCTAAACCAGGAGGATCATGCCAAACTAAATTTCAAATGGCTATATCTACTAAACTGTTGAGTTGCCCTAAACATACCCTGCAAATTTCTAGTTTTCAAGTCACATCTTTCGAAAGTTATCGTGTGTTTACGCATACATCATTTAATTTCACTACGGATTCTTAATCAATAAGTCCAATGGTATCGATTGAGATTATTTTCGGCTAGAACTACAGAAAGCTTTCTACGTTAATGATAAATTTATGAAAATCTCAATATAAATCGAATATTACCGAAAGATAAACATTCAAGATTTCCATTGCAATCTGTTCACGCTAGGGGTTGAAAATAGGGGGGGAAAATTTAGAAAAATTATTTTCTGAAAAATCATATGTATACTCACATAAATTTCGGAAAATATGTTAGTTTTGCTATGCTTCGATCAAATTATCTCAGCACAATATTCGACAATTAGTTGTTGGCGAATATTAAAAAAGTAATTTTCGAATAACTAAAAAATTTATGTTTTTTCTTTCAACCCCCAATTTTCCAAAATCCGGATGAAATCGTCAATAGGCAATTTTTGTATGCAATTTTCTCATCGATTTACTTCATTTTGGCTGATCCTTTTCTCCATGGATATGTGAAATCGTACAAATTTGCAAATGTTTGAAACCCCCCTGAAATTTCGATTACAACCCTGAGATGAGCCATGTTGATGAAAACTTCGTTTTCATCAACGTTTATTCTGAAATCCTAACGATGAGGGATTTAAATCATGAATTGGGAAAGTGCAGTTATGTTGTAATGAATAATTCAAATATTTTTATTGTAATGATCATCCATCAGTAATTCACGATTGATGAAGAAATAGATGATAAAAATTTGAAAAAAACACGACCTATATACACTGAACAATAGGTATTTTAATGTATAATGTGAAATTTGCATCATTGTTTGTTTAATTTCAATACATTTTACTAAAGAAAAATAAAAAAAATTGGTACAAGCACTGACGTGAAGTTTTGTGCGCATTGGTCACTAGCACTACTACGAATTTAAGCATCGATATTACCGTTCCGGAGCTCTTATATAATATCAATACCTTTCATACCATTTAAATGACCGACTTCAGTAGAGAATCGTCTATGATCACTGAATTTTTAATTCTGACATATCGTTACCTCAGAATTATTCTGTTGTATATGCAATCAAACAAAGTTCTGAGTTCTGTTACTTCATACAACTATGCAATTATGGTTGCTTACATTGGAGTGATGGAAATACACCTTTGAAACCCTACAAAACAAATATTTGCTGAAAATACAGCTTTATGAAGTTGGTGATTCGAAAATCATAAAATTGCGACATACATATAACAGTCTAATTCTGAGATGACGATAAATGTATTCTATTGGAATTGAAATACGAAAAAATTTCTTCGACTTATTGAGGAAATAACAATCAAATTTCAGATGGGTATAACTCCAAAGAAGTCTGACCGATTATGCCTACTAACGAACTGAAATATCGCATTCAGATGCACAACCTACCCTACATATTGCAAGTCACTATCACTTTTATCACTTTCCGTTCTCAGGTTATCGTGACATAAATAATATTTTTTAATAATTTATTTTTTATTTTCTAGTGAAACGATTCTCTCAAAATTCCACAGACGTCTTTAAGTTTGTATTCTACAACTACTCACCAAGTTTCAATTTGATCGGATTTGTATAGGTTGAAAAAAAAAATTTTAATCGGTTTCTCAAGTTATCGTGGCAACCACCGGCCGGCCGACCAGCTGGACAGAATCAAATTTGATCTCGAATTCTTCATCAGGGAGTCGTACCAATCGTTTGAGTTCAGTCTGCTTTCGAGCGCTAGATCTTGTTGACCAATCTGAATTGAATGATGTCTTAAACAAGCGCACAAAAGCAGACTGGCCTCACGTCAGTGCTTTTTTAATTGTTTGACCATTCTTTCATTCGTTTATAACAACAGACTGATCTATACCTCTTAGTTCTTCCGTCGGTCAAAATTAAAAAAAAAATGAGAAAAATCTACAAATCTAATGTCAGGATCAGTCTGTATAATCGTATCTTCGTCTTCGATATATTTTCCCAATATATAGAACTTGGCTGTGATGATCTTGCAGAATTTCAGCGATATCTGAGATTCTGAGATAGAGGTTTCTCTTAATATATATTTTTTGGGCGCATGTTCTAGGGGACCATCGTCCTATCATTTCGTCCAAATGTCTGTAATTTTCGAATTTCGAGCTGAAAATTGGCTAATAGACTAATTCGGACTCCCTGTTCACGAATCCGGTGTCAGATTTTTGGGTGCCGTCCGGCCGGCCGGCCGGCAGGCCGGCCGGTTTTCCGGCCGTAGGCACGATAACAGGAGCACCTAAGGTCCTATCGACTTCAAACTTTCAGGGTAGGTTTCTGATCAAAATGCGACGGTTAAGTTCGTTAACGGGCAAAATCGGCCGGACGGTTTAGGAGTTATAGACATTTAAAATTTTGAGGTTATTTCCCTGATATTTCAGGAACTAAGGAAGATGTTGAATCGAAACTTGGTAGTCAGTTCGAGGATATAAACGCGCAACTTTTGGCAAAATTCTGTTATGATCGAAATGTTGGTAATTTTAAAAAAAATATTTCTTTTAATTTTTTCGAAAAAAAAATTTTTTTTTCGTGAACTATTCATCAGATTGCAACAAAAACTTGTACTAACGTCAATTGTAGTATTCTGCAACATTGTGCAAAATTTTGGCTCTATACCATTTCAATTTCTGGAGATATAAGACAAAATGTGTCAAATTTCCTGGGTCTCTCTCAGTATTTTCATCGATAATTATATAATAATCAATAATATTAAGGTATTCAACATGATACTGCTTTTTTTCTTTACTGGTCAGTACGGGCCACAAGGAAGATGAACATGCGCCCAATAGCTCCTGTCCACAGGGCTTGAACCAATTTTTTAAATTTCTAGTAGATACTCACGAAATATCACATAATTCTTCGTGTTGGTATTTCTCAACTAACTACCGAGTTATTGAGAATACAAACGGATGAACGGAATTGGATTTGACCCCGGATTATTCATGGGTCGAACGCAATCATTTGAGACCATTTTCAGCCTAAATTACAGACATTTGGGCAAAACGATTGGCGCTCCGTTCTGAGGAACAACCTAGCCAAAAAAGGCGGTTATAGGCCTATGTTCATAGACTCGAAGTAATTTCCCTCCAATGACCATCGCCCTTCAGTATCAGCATTCAGTTATGAAAAACTCTGAGAGTCGCAATAAAAGAGTTGGTCCTCAGACAGCCCTTTGGGGCACTCCGTTCGATAAACACCTGACTTCCTAATTTTCTCAGTCTATTTAACCAATATAGAACTAATCAACCAATCAGAAAGTGTCGAGTTGAAAAGAGTAATACTCTAGTTAATGCCCCTAATGTCCGGCTATCAGCCTAACGACCTACTCGATAAGAAACCCAGTCATAATTAATATGTCGTTAAGGAATTCCATAAACCATAAATAACAGAATGGTAAACATCTCCGTGGTTCGACAGTAATTCGACTTTTAAATTTAAACAACTTCAATTTCCGACGATTTAGCCGGTAATGGTCGTCATTATTCCGGCCAAATTATCGGGAGTACTGGTATCAGGATTGATTTTCTAGCAAAGACTGGTAATTGGAAAATTATCAGGGACGTGTCTAGGAGGAGGCGACCAGGTGGGTCCGCTCAAGAATGAATTCATGATAACTAGTGATTATTCGGTCGGCAAGTTTGAATGCCAATATTCGAATTAGATTTAGGTGGGTCAGAGATGATTTTCGTGGTTTGGATATAATTCGTTCAATTTCTACACGTATTTCTTGAGCACTCGTACCAGTGCATTGTCGTTTCGTATGATTGTCCGTATTATGTGAATTTGGTGCCGACAATTGCCTCAATCGTTTATAAACGAAGTGATAAATAGTCAATTTCGAAGTGATAATTAGTCAACTCTGTATATGTGACAAATACATTTTTGACTGTTTCTTAGGTTAGGTTATTACAAAGCAACATGGAACTTTTAACACCACAGTAACGTTTTGAAATTATTAAAATTTACTATCAAAACCAGAGCTGTATAAGTCAGTGGCGTCAAAATTTTCTTTTAAATAATAATTGAGTTTATTTCCATGAACTGAATACACAGAGTTTTTATATTTTGTTTGAACTTGACTTCTACAAAATTTCAAAAAACAATATTTCTAGAAGTATCTTGTGGTTTTCAAAAACTGAGAGATTTTCTCAGAATATAAACATATTCCCACAGATGTGAATTTCAAAATTGTTTCATAACTATTGTTAACGTGGCTTAGTTGTATTTGAACTGTTATGTCACCAATGCCCAAAAGGGGAAGCAACAATAATACCAAAGAGAGGAAGCGAGTCGTGGTGACCATCAGAACATCTCACTGGATCCTCTAACATCATAAAAAAATTAAATTCATTTGTTTGATATTTGATTATTTCGGTCTTCACTTGACGCAAATTCATCTTGAAAGTAAAAATGTAATATTCAATTCCCGCAAATTTTTATTATCACAACAATTCTTTCGTCATGTCATGACTTCCTTAGATGAGTAGGTATTACTACTGAATCATCCAGGTACTGAACTCGCCCAAAGCTGCTTAGCTTCAGGAAAAAAAATAATATTCCCAATATTTCCAAAAATTTAAATCCAACAGTAAAAACAAGCGTCCTAAAAAAACTGGTACACTTTTTGTACAAGAATAGTATCAAACGATTACAATCTTCCACTATTGTTTCGAAAATGAACAGTGCTATGTTCGTGGCGGCGTATGGTTTCTATTCAAATACATAATTCAACTGCTGGGTCGAAAACAAACAGTGCTTTGTTTGTGGTGGCGTAAAGACCCATTCAAGTGCATGCCTCACATGACACAGTCAACATTGACGTTGACTGTGACACAGAATAATGCTATTTATATGTGCATGAAGCTAATTACTGCATTACCGATGCAATTTCATTTCATAATGACCGAAATATTACTACATAGTGGACTTAATTCTCTCAGAGTTAAATGTGAGCCTTATAATGTGCAGGAATATTTTGAATATTGTAATGCTGAAAGAATATGTTTTCTTAATGTAAATATTGTTGACATATTTTCTTGTACAGATCTCTGTACTTTGAATTGAATAAACTATATATGTATCTATCTATCAGTTGTCATAGGGGGTAACGTTTCACTTAGACCTTAAGGTATATTGTGCCTCCCCATAAGAGATGTAGATTTCATGAACATCTACAGTTTACCCTCCAGTTGCAGGGTTCTGATGAACTCAGATGTGTCTCCTCATTTCCTTTAATTCCCGAGTGACCATCAGGAACCCTGACCAAGGAGACCCTGTTGTTTTTGCCTTCTTCATTAAGTTTTCTTCGGAACTCCCATATTAGCTTAGACTGAATAACATGGGAGCTCAGAGCTTTAATAGCAGGTTGACTGTCAGAATGGATTGCTATATCACACCTCTGATAGTTTCTTTCTAGGTTTATTTCAACGATTCTTTCGATTTGTAGTATTTCTTCCTGAAAGACGCTCGAATAGGAGCCTTGCGATAGTGAGCATTTGGTGCCTGCCTCATATACTGCAGGATCGTTGGAATATTTAGATATTTCAATAATGGAAATATCTTCACCAATATTGATCCGATCGAGTTCAAATCTAGAACTTTACTGTATATTAAGGTTTTGTAGGCTCTCGTATAATTTCAACGATATCTGATGGATAGTTTCTGAGACACAGAATTTTTTTAAATACTTTTTTTCGCGTATGTTTTGGAGAACATCGCGTTATCATTTCGCCCAAATGTATGCAATTTTCGATTTTTTTGCCGAAAATGGTCTCAAACGATTGAGTTCGACTACCTGATGAAGAAGTCAAGGACAAATTTGATTCTGTCCGGCCATCCGGCCATCTCTTAATTCGAATTTACCATGGTAAATTCGAATTAAGTATGGTAAATTCGAATCAATAGTGTCCAATACAGGAGAATGGACAATAGAGCATACGCGCAAAAGCTCCTGACTTCTCGTCAGTGCTTGAAACAATTTTTTATTTTCCAGTCATGCGATCCTCAAAAAATTTCGCATAAGTCTTCGTCTAATTACCGTACTTTGAATCTATCAGATTAGTATTTTTCGAGTTATTGGGAAAACAAAATTTCAAATGGCTATAACTCCAAACCTACCCTGAAAATTTCAACTCTCTAACCCGTTGCGTTCGAACGTAATCGTGCTGATGACCGGCCGGCCAGACATAATCAATTTTGACCTCGGATTCTTGATCAGTGAGTAGAAACTAATCTTTTAACATTGAGATAACATATATACTCCAAAATTTCAGACATTTGGACGAATTGATAGGCACTCGGGTCATATAACAGCGCGCTAAAGAGGTACCTTTTTGTATTGTACAATTTAGTAGTAATACTCGCCTGATGAATTCATGGTATGTCGACAATAAAAATTAGCGGGATTTGAAAATTGTTTCATTCTCAAATTTATTTAATAATGAATGATGTCTTTAATCGAAAGTATTTTCTCTAATTTAACATATTGGCGGCTTTTAACAGTTTACTCTCAATTTTCGACCAAAAAACCATTAGTTAATTGGTTAAAAAATATTACAGGAAAATTAAAATACTTCGTTTGAACTATTTTTCAAAAAATTATAGTTTTTCGGGATGAATTAATATTATTTTCATATTTTGGGCAATTCCAAAATGATAGATATAACATATACTTCTGTATAATAATATATATATAATAATTTTTTTGGACATAATTGTGTATTTCATTGAACTCCTCCTAAATGACGTGACTGGTTTTGATGTTAGCAATAGTGCTGGGACAAGTTTGATAACCAACACCAATGTTTATGGCAATAAGCAGACAGAATAGGTCTGCAATCTGCATGATTAAGACCTATTATTTATATATACCTACCTATAGGTATACATATATCGAAAATATATACCAAGGTATTATCGTGGAGGTTGTTACAGAATATTCTGTTTTCAATAGATAATGAACATATTTAAATGCCTTTATGAAGTAAAAGTATTTGAATTTCGTAGTCACTTGTAATGAAACTAGTAATTCTCATTATGAATTGGAAACAAAGCGGCGCTAGATTGACAAGAGCACACGAGCATCGTTGGATTACGCTGGCGGAAAATAACACAAATAAATACTCGTAGTTGAATCTTAAATATCTCTTAAGGATCAGTTATTTAGATTTCCCCGATAGTTTTAGTCAATTAATGATTTCCGTATTTTCCGGCTTCTATGTGAACAAGATCTGTTTTCCGTTCCGCTTGGTTTTCCATAGAAATGTCATCGCCCTCAACGAAAGCGAAAATCCTCAGCTTTCTCCTCAATTTCGAGCACGCGATAATGACAGACGTTTACGTACCAATTTAATCAACAGCTCGGCATTACACAAATTATTCGAATCGTTTAGTTCACTTCTAATAGGATAATAATATAAACAAAAAAGTCAACGACTGCTTGATTGACATGCCTAATTTCGACCTACTCGCCTAAACGGTCAGTTATTATTTGGTGCATACTGATAGCGGTTAATTACTGTAATCTGGATGTAATTTCAGACAATTATCCCGATTTTGTGTGGGAGTGTTACGGTGTAGGGCGCTGTAATTGGACGGTATAGAGAACTGTAAGTGGTCGGAATGGAGAAGTAGTGGGTCAACGTTGATCCGATAGATGGTGCTCCGTGAGCAAAAGTAGAATTCGGAAAGTTCACATTCCCCTTCACTTGATTTCGTATCGTATCATTCGAATGTACATATAATGATTTTCAGTTATGATATAACAATTATTACTTTCATGAAAATATATCAACATTCTCTCATTCAACAATACAAATTTATGGTGGACCGCTCTAAATATGGGCATAAGGAACTTGAAATATTCATAACAGCTCACATTATTTGTAATCTATGGTTATCAGAAAACCCTCATTCAAAAAACACCATCTCAAATTGCCTAATTCAGAAAATTGTTTATTATACTTAGGTACCTAAATGTATAGGTACAGGGTGAGTATTTGAGTTGTTCATTATTTCAACCATAGATTTCCCTCATCAAATGAAACACTGTTACCATATAACATTATTCGAAATTCGGCTTAGGTAAAAAAATACAGGCTGTAAAAAAAATCAGTTTTTCTGTTTTAGCTTTGTCATGGTTATTCCGGATTAAAATAATGTAGGTGTGTAGTTTCCTATAACTATGAGAAATACTCTCCAATTATCATCTTGTTCCTACTTTCCCTGATGGTTTCCTAGATAGTTATGGACTCCTGGATTAATAAAACTAAAAGAAATTAACTAAGAAATTAGATGAAGTTTATTTTGAGTCATTTTAAGAATATTAAATCATTTTGGAAAATTAAATTATTCTTCATCATTTCGCATTAAACACACCGTTTCAGAGATATCCTTCACTGAATGTTATGAAATCTGAAATTACAAATATTTGTCTACTCTTATGGCCCTAGCTTGGAATCCTCGAATCAGGTTGTAAAGTTAGTTTTACACGGCGAAGAAATTCATGAATTTCTTCGCGAAGTTATTCATGATTTTATTCACGAATTTCTTCATGGAGTGTGTCGTTTTACACGGGCGAAGAAATTCATGAAGATAAAGGTCAAATAACGGTAATACCAACTGTAGACTTTTAACAACCTATCAAATATCTAGACGACAACAAAGGCAGCTGTGGCTCGATTCTGAACTTGACTCGCTTTCTACATCAAAACACAACTAGAACTTCCAAACAATAACCTCAACGACCACCAGTTTATGTTTTACAGTTTTTTCGATAATTTATGGCATGAAACATATGTTGGTACCCCTGCCTTCACGCGAAACTTGTTGATAAAATAGAACAAGTTCTAATTTCGTGAAGTTCTTTGTGAAGTAACTTCACGTCAAGTTGATGTTTTACACGGAGAGTTTCTTCATGAAGTCACTTCATGAAGAACTTCGCGAAGAAATTAATGAATTTCTTCGCAGTGTAAAAATAACTCAAGCCATGTTTATTAGCACATAATAATAATATACAATAATATAATAATAATATACATTGTACAATCTTTAAATGCAGAGCTGAATCTGGAAAAATGTTCAATGACAAAAGTATTTTATTTGATGAGAGGAATAATTGATTAAAATTAATGTACAACTTAAATAACCACCCCGTATAGGAATAAATACGTGAATCGATTAAACAATATCTTCTCCAGAAAATGTTATTGATGCAAATCTATTTTCAATACCTACAGTATGTGTATGTGATGTGAATAGGATGTCGAAATATTATCTGATGTTATTCGATGGCATGGTGATATTAAGAAGATACCGAATTCAAAGCAAATAATAAATAGTACACTTAGATATATAGGTACCTACTTACCACTTATTGAGAAATCTCATAGAATTTTCGTAAAATTGCTGGATGGCTGATTTCTGGGAAATCTCATAATGTTGTATACGGGGTCTTTCTAAAGAAGGTGGCCTCGCACCAGTCGAAGCTATTGGCAACATTGTAATGAAATTTTATACGAATATACGTATTGGAAGCTATAATATGAAATTATTTTTATTGTCATATGAATTGCATGTACTGGAGAGCATTAAATTAATTTCATTCCTTTATTATTAGATATACTTTCTCAGAAAAATATGAGTTTTTGCTTGTGAATTCATTCTTTTATTTCGACAAACTGGAAATGTTTTTTTGCGCGTATGTTCTGGGGAACATCGACTTAACATTTTGCCCAAATGTCTCATGGGCTCAAACGATTGAGTTCGACGACCTGATGAAGAATACGAGGACAAATTTGATTCTGTCCGACCTGCCGAACGTCCGTTGCCACGATAACTTGAGAACGGAATGAGATAGCGACTTGAAATTTTCAGGGTAGGTGGCGCATCCCAATACGACGGACATGTTCGTTAATGAGCATAAACGGCCCAATGCTTCCCGAGTAATCATTTTATTTTCAACCAATATAAATTGGATCGAATTGGAATAGTTGTAAAATATGAACATAGTGACGTTTGTAAAATTTTGTGAGAATCGCTTTACAAAAATTTTTGAAAAAATTATTGAAAAATATTTTTTATGTCACGATTTTCAGGTTAGCTTGTGTATCTGAATGCAACATTTGAGTTTCTTTAAAGCATAATCCGCCAAACGGTTTTGGAGCTATAACCATCTGAAATATGGTTGTTATTTCCTCAATAACTCGAAAAATACGAAACCCATTAAATTCAACCATGGTTATTAGTTGTATAATGCCAACGCGAAAATTATTACTAAATTTCGTGAGGATCGTAATACTAGAAAATTTTTAAAAAATCATTGAAAATTATTGAAAACAACTCTATATATCAGTTACTATTCGTCCGACATCGGTAAAATTTTGCGAGAGCCTTCGAAACCTAACTCTACTGCCAAGTTCCAAGTTTGAACACGATCGGATATACAGGTTGTCACAAGTTCGAGTGCCTATTAGACTTTTCTGGACAACTGGACGTATTTGAGATCTGAAAATTGGGTTATGATATCGCTTGAAATTCTCTACAGAGCTGAAATATTTTTGAAGCCAAAGCACTTCCGGTTATAGAGGGAATGAAAATAAATTTGATGAAAACATTTTTTTTTCAACTTTTGCATTCCTGGTATGATCCAGTATATTATGCTGAATACATTTCTGTTAAAACCATTGTATTCATTCGAATAGTTTTCAAAATATCGAAAAAAACCGGAAAAAGTCAAATGTGTTTAGTCAGTATTATTTTCATTATTCTTATTTTAAACATCCTGAGCGTGAACCGTTCTTAAAACATCGAAGAGGAAGAATGTGAAAAGGTCAAGCATCAATGAATTTCAGAAATATCATCACAGGGTGTTTAAAATTTTATGTCGAAAATTGTGATAAAAAATTGGCCATATTTTCTGTTTTTCAAATTAGAACCCTATTTTGCGCGTATGTTCTGGGGAACATCGCGTTATAGTTTTGCCCAAATGTCTGTAACTTTCGAATTTTTTGACGAAAATGGTCTCAAACGATTAAGTTCGACTCCCCAATGAAGAATTCGAGGTCAAATTTGATTCTGTCCGTCCGGCCGTACGGCCGTCCGGCCGTCCGTCCGTCCGGCCGTTGCCACGATAACTTGAGAACGAAAAGAGCTAGCGACTTGAAATTTTCAGGGTAGGTGGCGCATCTCAATACGACGGACAAGTTCGTTAATGGGCATAATCGGCCCAGTGGTTTCCGAGTAATAATTTTGTTTTCAACCATTATAAATCCGATCAATTTAAAACTTGGTGGGTAGTTGTAGAATATGAACCTAAGCACGTTTGTGAAATTTTGTGCGAATCGTACGGCTAGAAAATTTTAAAAAAATTATTAAAAAATATTTTTGTTGTCACGATAACTTGAGAACGGAATGAGATAGCGGCTTGAAATGTTCAGGTTAGGATGTGCACTAGAACGCGACATTTCAGTTTGATTATGAGCATAATCGGCCTAACGGTTTTAGAGTTATAGCCATCTGAAATTTTCTGAAATTTGGTGGTTTTTGTACCTCATTAACTCGAAAAATACTGAACCGATTGAATTCAAACATGGTCATTAGTTGTAGAATGCCAACGCAAAAATGTTTGCAAAATTTGGTGAGGATAGCATTTGTAGAAAATTTTTAATAAATCATTGAAAATAAAAAAAAAAAATTTTATATATCAGTAACTATTCGTTTGAAATTGCTGAAATTTTGCGAGAGCCTTCATAACCTAACTCTACTGCCAATTTTCAAGTTTTAATACGATCGGTTAAATATTGTTGGAGATTCGAGCATTCTTGTGTGAGTTCAGTAGATGGGTAACCGTTGCCTCGATAACTTTCGAACAAAAGGAGATAGAAACTTGCAATTTTCAGGGTAGGTTGCGTATCCGAAAGGGAGAGTTGGGTTCAATTTTGGGCATAATCGGTCTAAGGGTTTCCGAGTTATACCCACCTGGAATATTATTTCCTTGATAACTCAAAAAATAAATATTCGATCGAATTGGTGCTTGGTAACTAGTAGTAGAAAATCAACCTAAAGACGTGTTTAAAATTTTGTAAGAATCGTATCCCTAGAAAATTTGAAAAAAATGACGAAAAAAAAAATTTCAAGAACCGTACCCCTAGAAAATTTTTAAAAAGTCACGAAAAAAAAATTGGTTCAAGCACTGACGTGAACTCAGAAGCTTTTGCGCGTATGTTCTATTGTCCATTCTCCTGTATTGGACACTCTTCTTAATCGAATTTACCATGATGAATTCTATTGTCTATTCTCCTGTATTGGACACTCTTCTCAATCGAATTCACCATGATGAATTCTATTGTCCATTCTCCTGTATTGGAGACTCTTCTTAATCGAATTTGCCATGATGAATTCTATTGTCCAGAATGGACAATAGAATTCATCATGGCAAATTCGATTAAGAAGAGTCTCCAATACAGGAGAATGGACAATAGAATTCATCATGGTGAATTCGATTAAGAAGAGAGTGTCCAATACAGGAGAATAGACAATAGAATTCATCATGGTAAATTCGATTAAGAAGAGTGTCCAATACAGGAGAATGGACAATAGAACATACGCGCAAAAGCTTCTGAGTTCACGTCAGTGCTTGAACCAATTTTTTTCATGATTGCGATGGATTCTTTGGTGAAAAATAATGATAGGTTTTTGACATGATTATGCTCTTGAATTCAATATTTCTGAGTTTTTTTTCTTCAATTTAGGAGCTTAATAATGTTAGAAAACTATAATTATTTTTTAACGCAGAATCCAACGCAATCATAAAATTAAATTAAAAAAGCCCTGTGGACAGGAGATTTGGCATTCTTGTACAAACTCCGAAATTATTGGTTTCTCAGAGTTGGGAATGATATCAATGGATTCTTGTAATAGAACTGCATCATAAACGAAACTAAATTAAAATTAAATAACGAACTCATCTGAGATCTTCATTCCTCAAATCTCATCTGAAAATTATATTATATCAATCGAAACTTAGCCAATATTCTGGTTTTGCTTTCACTGAAGATATTTTGAATATATTTTCATCATCATATGGATTATCCAAGGGCATATAGGGTAGTAGTAGTAATTATAATATCCTATAATTGTTCATTTTGCATTCAATCATACTTTGTTAGAAGAGAAATCAATATATTTGAATTATCTGTCACAGGTAGATAAAATATGTATGAACAGTGAACACAAATAGAACACAGACAGATAGAATTCGCATTGTGTGATAACATACTAGAAGTACAATGTATTATTGAAATTTTGAAAAATCATATCTCTGAAAATATTAGGTTGTTAGAGTTGAAGAAGATATCCATGGATTTTTAAAATGAAACTGCATCTTAAAAAAAATTGAATTTGAAATTTGTACTTAAAAAACAATTTTTTTTTTCCTTACACCGAAACCATTGGACAATTTTGCCCAATAACGAACTAAGCCGAGATATTTATCTCCCAAACCTATTCTGAAAATTTCAACTGTCTAGCTCATTCCGTTCGAGAGTTATCGTGTTAACGGACGGACGGACGGACGGACAGAATCGATTTCGACCACGGATTCTTGATCAGTGAGTCGAACCAAATCGTTGGAGACCATTTTTAGCCAAAAATTCGAAAATTACAGACATTTGGGCAAATTGATAAGCACTCTGTTACCAGTAACAAGAGCGCCAAAAATAGGGTTCTAATTTGAAAAACAGAAGTTATGGCCAATTTTTTATCACAATTTTCGACACAAAATTTGGAACACGTTGTGATGATATTTCTGAAATTCAAAAGATGCATGACCTTTCCACATTCTTCCTCTTCGATGTTGTAAAAACGGTTCACGCTCGGTATGTTTGTAATAAGAATAATCGACATAATGCTGACTAAACATATTTGACTTTTTTTCTGGTTTTTTTTTCGATATTTTGAAAACTATTCAAATGAATACAATGGTTTTAACAGAAATGTATTCAGCATTGAATACTTGATCATACCAGGAATGCAAAACTTGAAAAAAGAATTTTTTCATCAAATTTATTTTCACTCCCTGTTTAACCGAAAGTGCTTGGTCTTCGAAAATATTTTAGCTCAAGAGAATTTCAAGAGATATCACAATTTCAAAATTCAGATTTCAAATATGTCCAGTTCTCCAGAAACGTCTAATAGGTACTCGCACTTGGGACACCCTGTATATTGTTGGAAATTCGAGCGGCCTTGTGTGAGTTTACTAGATGGATGGGTGACCGTTGCCTCGATAACTTTCGAACAAAAGGAGATTCGGTCTTTTTTTCAATTTTCAGGGTATGTTGCATATCCGAATGGGAGTGTCAAGTTTGATTATGGGCATAATCGGTCCTACGGTTTCGGAGTTATACCTTCTTGGTATATTATTTCCTCGATAGCTCAAAAAATATAGACTCGATCGAATTGAAGCTTGATAACTAGTTGTAGAATATCGACGTAAAGACGTGTTTAAAATTTTATAAGAACCGTACCCCCAGAAAATTTCAAAAGAATTACGAAAAAAAAAATTGGTTCAAGCACTGACGTGAAGTCAGGAGCTTTTGCGCGTATGTTCTATTGTCCATTCTCCTGTATTGGACACCCTTAATCGAATTTACCATGGTAAATTCGAATTAAGAGTGTCCAATACAGGATAATGGACAACAATTTACCATGGTAAATTCGATTAAGAGTGTCCAATACAGCAGAATGGACAATAGAAAATACTCGCAAAAGCTCCTGACTACACGTCAGTGCTTGAACCAATTTTTTCAATATAAACCAGGTAGATTAAAACAACCTAGAATTTTACCTTTTTTCATCTTGCCGAATCTCTACATATTACATTGCTGAATAATTTTTCCCAATTGCATATGTTCAGTTCAATACAAAATCAGTTAAAATATTATAAAAATATGGATTAATACTACTAAGCTCATAAATAGCCCTGAATATAGTATAGGTATCTGGCTGCGCGCCTGATCATATGTGATGAATATGAACTAATTAATGAACATAATATTGTTTAATAATTTTTACAATGATGATAGATATTTATATATAATTCATTCATTCATTTCATACCTTCAAAAATTCGAATAAAGGTACGCAACTCAATTATTAGGAAAAGGTGGAAATAAATAGAGGAAAACATAAGGGAAAAAATTTGAATAATGGTACGAAACTCAATTATTGGGAAATGGTGGAAATAAATAGAGAAAAACATACGGGTAATTTAGTTTATGAACAATTAGATCTAAATTTTTCGTCGCTACTCAATCTATTCAAATAGAGAATTGTAAATGATGTGTACAAAGAACTAGCAGTGTAATATTATGTAATTCCTTTTAAATAAGTCTATCATGTAATTTGTTCTAAATTAGTCTCTCATGTAATTAGTTTCAAATAAGATTCTGTGTAAATGTAATCTAGGTATAGGGAGATCTGCACTACTAATTTAGTATGATGAAGTCGCTGTGTCGACGAAACGCGTCACAATATTAAATAAATAAGTGTAAATCATAGATAATTTTTCATTGAGTAAATATTGAGTAACTACTACGATTTCTCCTCGAATAGCGTGCAGAAGGGATATCGATTTTTTGTTTGACGTCACCACGGAGATAACCCCTCTTAGGGCTGATTTCTGAGGAATATAACATGTGGTTTATATTCCGTTTATCTGTCCATTTCAATAGAATTCAGTAGATAAACTGAAGATAAACTCCATTCAAATGCGTCAAAAATCGGCCCTTATAGTTTTCGGTCTATACCCAAGATATAAAGGTGACCTTGTCGGATATGCGTATGAAGATCTCCTTTCTTATCCAACAGTCTGGTAAAACGATATTTAAAAACTCCCGTACTATTACCGCAAAATGTGGAGAAGCACCGAAATTTGAAGAAAGATTCAATAAGAGGAGGAAATTTCCTAAAGAAAAGTTTCAACTGCCATAACTGTAGGCCCAATATTTATAATTTTCCCAGAGAGTTGAAAATACTCCCGAAAACGGGTACTCCGGCTTGCGCAAGCCTCGCCTCCTTCGGACCTTTAATGAATAAATATTATTTAAACCTATTGAAATTGATTAATGAACAATAATCCGAGCTCCAAAAATTTTTATCGTGATTTTTCAACTAGTTTTCCATTAGTTAATTAACAATTTTTGGTAGCAACATTAAAATTGCAAGTTCAATAAATTTTAAACAATTAATCTGAATTTTATTTCTTTTCGTGGAGCTAGTTTTCAAAGGTCTAAGAAAGGATTGCTGTTGAAAAAATTTAAAAAATGCTAATTTTCGGTTTGCAATTAACAATTTACTTAAGTGAAACATTATAAAGCTTCATTAAACATTGAAAACAACTTTCTTTTCATTATATTACTATTGATCCGTTTTCTTTATGATCAGAAGCTACTCTAAAAAGATTTTAAATAATTTTCATCTCCTATTGTTATAAAAATTGTTATAAACAAATGGTTCATGAGATAATTTCACAATTTTTTATAAATCATTAATTATCTTGGTATTTGATTAAAAAAATCGATTATTAATCAAATTTTCATTTTTTATTTGATAAAGAATTCGTTATGAACAAATTAATTATCTATGTGTATTTTTTTCCATTTTCTATCTAAAAGAGCAAAAACAACCATGTATTAATTAAAAAAAATAACAATAAAAAATATAAATATTTGAATATGACAAGTTGTTTATTGAATAAACAATGAAAATTTAGATAATAATCGATTTTTTTTAATATTTAAGACCAAGATAAATAATGATTTAAAAAAATTGATATTTAACAAATGCGTTTTTAAGCTATACAATTTTTTTTCTTAGAAACGTTTTCATTTTAAATCATGATCATCATCGAACATTATTATATATATTATATATATTATATATCAAAAAAATTTTTAAATTATCTTATAAACAACGCATTTTTTTTATAACAATTCTTTGAACTATAGGAGCTTAAAATAATTTTTATCATTTTCGAGTAGCTTCTGATCATAAGAAAACGGATCAATAATAATATTATAGGTAATAAAAAAGTTTTTTTCAATGTTTAATGAAGCCTCACGATTTTTCACTAAATTGTTTGTAAATTGTTCATAACAAAACGAAAATTAACAATTTCTTAATTCTTCCAACGGGATCTATTCTAAGACCTCCATTAAAGAAAAATCTTCTGCGATTAATAGTTCAACAATTATCGCACTTGCAATGTTAATGTTCGTGCTACAAAAAATTGTTAATTAACTATTGGATTACTGCTCATTGGTCTATGCTACCGGCACCTGATTTTTTTTAATTTTTCATTTTTATATTTAATAAGATTAAATAATATTTATTCATTGATGGTCCAGAGGGGGCAAGGCTTGCGCGAGCCTGAGTACGCATTTTCATGCGTATTTCCAACACTCTGGGAAAATTATAAATATTAGTTCTACAGTTCCGAGAATTAAGACTTTTTTCAGGAAACTTCCTCCTCTTATTGAAACTTTGAATCATCTCAAATAGTTTTTGAGATATTGGTGAAAAACCAAACCACCATTTATTTTCACTTGATTGGTGACACGGTGATAGATAACGACACTTGAGAGTGTTCCATGAAAATTGGCTCCAGATACCGATATCAGTTTTCGTCTATCTAGAACAAAAATAGTACTATCCCTTCAAAAGTGTCGAATTTAGCCCACCCTGTACAACGCCCTACTCCCCTTGTTAGTCAAGAAGTTGAGGAAAATCTTGTGGCTTATCAGTCTTGATCAACTTGAAGAGCCACAATTATCTGTTCAAAGAGCCGCATGCGATTCGCGAACCGCAATTTGTCGGCTGCCTGATCTGACGAATCCCACCTCAATCAACCACCCTAATTCTTCCATTTCCACCGAACTATTTGTGCGGGTGCACCTTGCAGAAAAATCGTTCAAAGTCTTCTTCGGTTTTCATTCCTCATTACCCGTAAATTCCCTTTTTCTCCGAATCCTCCCCCTCCGGACTCGAGACAGTCGAAGTAACATCGAGCGCTTCCGCTCGTTGAAACAATCGACGGTGCATCGATGCGGAGATGATTGCGCTCGCTGCCGAGCCCCTTGTGCGCAACGACCACGTTCCCGCTCGGGACAATGCACCGGGATGGAAAATTTCCGACACAATGTGTTACATAATGCGTAGTCTCACTTGACTACTTTGTCATTTTGTATCGGTCGGTGGCTGTTGCCGAAGAGTGTGGGAAGAATTTCCGCAGGAGGAAGAGGAGTCCCTCAAGGCTGGGTCATTGTTTCAAAAATGATCGTCGAGACAATGTTCACATTGTGTTGAAAATGCTAAAAATGTTACCAAATATGTATCCTATTCAAAATACCATTTTAACTTATTCGAATGGATAAATTAGACTGAAGTACTCACAGGATCCTCCCAGGGTAATAGCTTTTTGGCGCTCTTGTTCCTCGGAACAGAGTGCTTATCAGAAATGGTCTTAAACGATTTGGTTCGACACACTGATCAAGATTCCGTGGTCAAAATCGATTCAGTCCGGCCGTGCGTCCGTCCGGCCGTTAACACGATAACTCTCGAACGGAATGAGCTAGACAGTTGAAATTTTCATTATTCCATACTTTTGACGCTCACTGCATAGATACGTTTCCATTTATACTCCATTCACTTTAATAAAGTCTCCCGGTTGGCCATGAAAGTTTGACACATTGCACCAAATTCACATTGTGAAAAATAAGTAATTACTACGACTTTTATGTAGATAGGACAACGTTGCGTAGTTATCTGACAGATCCGACAGTAATTTTCCGGTCAGATGACTACGCAACGTTGTCCTATCAACATGAAAGTCGTAGTAATTACGTATTTTTCACAATATGAATTTACTTCGGATAAATAATGAATTTGGGAAGATATTATGTGAATTCAACAATTCCAAGGACCTGGAGACTGTTGAAGAAAATGTTTCCTCTGTTGTTACTGGAAATATTTCACGTATATAAGCTAGTTGGAAGATTCAGTTATCTATTTTCTTGTACGGAAATCAAGTGTTGAAATTTTAATGAAAAATAATGGATAGAGAAGTCCGTTACTTTGTAATAGTTCGTTTGAAAAGAATAAAAGTACCTGAATAAGCAGGCAGGAAAACTTCAAAACCAATAGACGTATCTATGGAAATCCCCTCTTCGAAATTCTCAAGAAACACGCCTACAGGAGACATTTAAATATCTTGTTGCACAACTTGAAAAACATCAGTTTCGAAATGTAGTACTACTACGAATCACTGTTAAACGTTGACAAAATATAGTTATAAGAAACTAAGTATGTAATTTTCCGAGAGTTCAACATATCCTGAGACAGATTGAAGTCTCCCCATTGCAGATTTCAGTTCTGTATAGTACTTTGTCCCTTCTTCTTCAAAACTACTGTCGGCGTTTTCAATTTCAAAGCGAAAAGTTCTTTATTATTCTAAGATAATGGTCTGTGATACTGATAATGATTATATACAATACTGATATCTTGTCTAAGATGGAGCATTATGTTGAGAATAGAAACATTTTATCTATGAGTAGAAATTGGCAACCTCTCGGAGAATTATTTTGACATTGACGATATTTAAGGAATACCAACCTGCCTCAGTTTTTTCTTACAAAAACGTGATAGACCTTAATCATGACCAACCGGGAGACTTTGAAAAAGTGAATGGAGTATACACTCACGTAGTTTTGGTAATTTAATCTGTTTGAAAACCTATGCAGGGTCCTAAAAGCTACCAGAACTCAGCATCGGAACATAAAACCGGAAAACGGTGAATCGATGAATATTTGCTCGTATTTAATCAGCAGGGTTTTTCGTATCGACTGCGTTCTTTCATTAAGTCTTCAGCAACCACATGAATGCCCTGTGAGAAAACCGCTCCCTGTGATTCTCCTGTCTTCGAGCTGGCAGTCGGAAGTGGCTTGGCATGCGAGGCACCTTTATCTATGCATCAATCACATTCCACTCCCCTTTTTGTTTCGCTTATGTATCTCTTCCGTTGACTTGCAACTTCAGATTGTTCTTGCCCCAAATCATTTCTTGGTTAGTCAAAAATGGGGGGAAATTATGCTAGAGTGAATTCGTGTAGGAGGGTAATAAGGCAGCCTAGTTTCTGTTAACTTTATTCGAGAAGTACCTATCCAAATATGTACAGTGTGGAAAACCCAAATGGAATAAATTCATTATCTGGTTACTGAACATATTTATAGAAAATCCCGAAACACGTCGAATTCAGATTTTGAATTGTCATTCTTCTTCGTAAAAATGCAAACCCTACCTTCAGCCCCCTTCGAAAGACAGGTAAAACTCCCAATTTTTCAAATAGGAAGTATAGGCTTGTGATGCATCGTTTGAAAGATCTATTCTATATTCAGAAATGTTACCACTTTTATGTTTATTGCAAAAATCAAATTAGAGAAAAATCAAGTGATTAGCGAAAAGTGATATCAAAAACTAAAATTTAATACAAAATGTAGGTACCAACAAAATTGGTTCAAGCCCTGTGGACAGGAGCTTTGGCACTCTTGTTCAAACTTTGACAAATTATATATCCCACAGTATTTTTTTCTCAGAGTTGGGAATGATATCAATGGAATCTTATGGTAGAACTGCATCATAAAATAAAATAAATTAAATAGCAATCCACTGACATCATTCCCAACTCGGAGAAACCAATACTTTCGAGGTTATGATTTGTCAAAGTACGTAGGTCTATGACTCATCTCATGTTGGATTTATACACATCAGGAAATTATAATTAGAGTATTCTATGAAATCATATAGAATTGAGAATAATTATTGAAATTTTCAAAAATCATATCTCTGACAGTAATAGTTTGTTGGAGTTTATAATGACATCAATGGATTCTTATGATGAAACTGCATCTAAAAAAAAATTGAATTCAAACATTATAATTTAAAAATTTTTTTTTTGTTACCCCGAAACCACCAGGTCGATTTTGCCCAATGACGAACTTAACGGAGATATTTATTTCCTAAACTTACTCTGAAAATTTCAACTGTCTAGCTCATTCCGTTCGAGAGTTATCGTGTTAACGGCCGGACGGCTGGACGAACGGCCGACCGGACATAATCGATTCTGACCATGGATTCTTGATCAGTGAATCGAACCAAATCACTTAAGACCATTTTCAGCCAAAAATTCCAGAATTACAGACGTTTGGGCAAATTGATAAGCACTCTGTTCCGAGGAATAAGAGCACCAAAAATCATGAATGTTAATGAAGTTGATGGTCAAAGTGTTCACCGCGAACGCCTTGGCAACATCCTAAACTTAAAAAAAAAATTTCCAACGTTATTCAACATCTCAGGAGTGATGGATCTAATCGCAAGCGTTATTGGATCTTTTATGTCATTCAAATCACAGGGTTTAGTTTTGTAGACAATTCTCTTCACATATCCCCAAAAAAAGAAATCTTATGGGTTAAGATCAGGCGATGGCGCTTGCCATTCGATCGTATCTCGCCTTTCTATCCACCGATTTGGAAATATTGCATCGAGATATTGCCGGACATTGCGTTGCTAATGTGGGGGTGCTCCATCCATAAATTTGCCAAAGTTGGGACGACATCATTTTGAAGTAGTGCTAAATAATAATCACCATTCAAATTGCCCGCAATGAAAAACGGGCCTATGATATGGTTTCCAACATTTCCTGCCCAAACATTAACCTTTGAGGGAATTGCGCGCGTTCCTCTCTCATCCAGTGAGGATTTTCGGTAGAACAGTAGCGACGATGTTGACGATTAGCATGGCTGTTGAGATAAAAAGTGCACTCATCAGAAATCAAAACGGCTACTAATTGGATAATATTGTTATCCAAACATGTTCATCATTTGTTCACAAGAGTAAGTTCTCCTATCAGAATCGTCTTCCAAGAGCTCCTGGATAGGTGTCAGTTTATAGGGATGCATTTTATTTTGATTTAAAATATTTGGAATCGATGTACGGCTGACATTGAATGTTGTGGAGGCATCTCTACTCGATTTATGTGGATATTCTTCAAAGTTAAGCATCACATCCTCACACAGTGACTTACGTCTTTTTGTTTTAGGGTGTTATCTCCGTAACAAATCATTTGTAAAATTGTTATTTTGTTCATTTCCGTTAATCGAATCATTATTCAAAATTTAAGTTAATGAAATTCAAACACAAGTCAGACAATTTATAAACTACAACTTATCAGCACAAAACAATTTGCGAAGGCGTTCTGAAGAAAATAATTTGGCCACAGAAAGTGTTTTACGTAATTTTCATGATACCATCTGGACAAACCAAAGTTATGGTTTTTTTAACATTCTTTCTATCATACCTTGGAGGCAAATAATTTTAGTAGAAAATATTCTTCGGTTATCGTCCATTCTGTAGTTAAATGAAATAAAATATTGGGAGTTTTGGACTGATTTATTTATTGAGAGGTGAAGACAATAACTAACATGGTCCCAGATCCATTTCGTTCTACATTATACTGACTTCCTATATATACGTTTGTATCGATTCCGTTGTTTTATGGGTTGTTCCGGGTTTTTTCAAAAATACTGGTTAATTGCAATATAGAAGCGTCCATGTCAGTTCGAGCCAATTCAGACAACATATGAACGCGACGTGATTGTCAGTCGCCGTAATTCCATGTCACATATTTGCATCGTAAATAAACAAAACAGATTTCTTTGATAAATGTTAAACTTTCTGAATAAATTGACGATATTGTTTAGAAACTAGGTTTGTAATTTAACTTTTTGATGTCATCTTTGTAATTTTAATGTGTATAATTTTTTAATTTTAGCCTTGAAAAAGGAACAATCCGTTCCGAAACGTCGGCGTTGTTTTAAGAACAATAAATAAATCAGTACAAAACTCCCAATATTTTATTTCATTTAATAATTTTAGTATTATTGCGCGTATGTTCTGGGGAACATCGCGTTATAGTTTTGCCCAAATGTGAAATTTGATTCTGTGGTGCCGTCCGGCCGTTGCCACGATAACTTGAGAACGGAAAGAGCTAGCGACTTGAAATTTTCAGGGTAGGTGGCACATCCCAATACGACAGACAAGTTCGTTAATGGGTATAATCGGCCCAATGGTTTCCGAGTAATAATTTTGTTGTCAACCAAAATGAATCCGATCGGATTCAAACTTGCTGAATAGGTGTAGAATATAAACCTAAGCACGTTTGTGTAATTTTGTGAGAATCGTGTCACTAGAAAATTTTAAAAAAATTATTAAAAAATATTATTTATGACACGATAACCTGAGAACGGAAAGAGAAAGCGGCTTGAAATTTTCAGGTTAGGTTGTGCATCTGAATGCGACATTTGAGTTCGTTCATAAGCATAATCAGCCAAACGAGTTATAGCCATCTGAAATTTTCTGAAATTTGCTTGTTTTTTGTTCCTCATTAACTCGAAGAATACAAAACCGATTGAATTCAAACAAGGTTATTAGTTGTAGAATGCCAACGCGAAAATTCTTGCTGAATTTCGTGAGGATGGTATAACTAGAAAATTTAAAAAAAAATAATTGAAAATAATTGAAAAAAATTCTATATATCATAAACTATTCGTCCGGCATGAATGAAATTTTGGAAGAGCATTCAGAACCTAATTATACTGCAGAGTTCCAAGTTTGAACACGATCGGATCTATATTGTTGGAGAACCGAGCAGCTTTGTGAGTTCGGTAGCTGGATGCGAATCGTCGTATGATATATTGTCTATGGTCGTATTTTTGCGAGAACCTTAAAAATATGAATGTCATGATGACATATTTTTGCGCGTATGTTATGGGAAAATCGTGTTATTTCATCACAAATCTATGGGAGATGATAGCCCTGCATTAGCGGTCAAACCTGGTTTTGAAAGAGATCCTCCTTAGGAGGAGGCAACTAAATATTGAAGGGATTTCTATGAACAAGAGTGAATATCTTTGAGAAATAGAGAAGGCGATTCTTCTTCAAGAGATCCATGTGCCTTCAGAGGAGTATATTTGCGGGAGGAGACTTTTGAAAGGTTATGTATTATTTTTAATATGATATCGCTGAAATTTTGCTGAAGGCTTCTGATCTTGTAAGGTGAGAGGCTCATTTGTGGATATTGAATCTCATGATGGGTAGAGAGGAATTTTAGGCCAGTTTTTCTATCACTAATGAGAATATATCTTTATGTTTCACCTCATCACCTTTAGATCAATCAATGGACCTTTATTGGTTAAGAATAAGTAATTGAATATTACTGGAATTCAATTGAATTTCATTCAATATGTTAGTAACTAAACTTATAACTTTCTTTACTTTGATTATTTAAATATGACATTAATTCCAGTAATATTTTTCAAGAATAATTATGCATTTTTCTCCTAAAGAAGAATTGAAGGTAGACATAAATGTGTTATTTTTTTCATCATTGCTTTCTATCCTGACTTCTCGAAAAAAAAATTGGTTCAAGCACTGAAGTGAAGTCAGGAGCTTTTGCGCGTATGTTCTATTGTCCGTTCTCCTGTATTGGACACTTTTAATCGAATTTACCATGGTGAATTCTATTGTCTATTCTCCTGTATTGGACAGCCTTAATCGAATTCACCATGGTAAATTCGATTAAGAGTGTCTCATACAGGAGAACAGACAATAGAATTCACCATGGTAAATTCGATTAAGAGTGTTCAATACAGGAGAATGGACAATAGAACATACGCGCAAAAGCTCCTGAATTCACGAAAAAAAAATTGGTTCAAGCACTGACCTGAAGTCAGTAGCTTTTGCGCGTATGTTCTATTGTCCATTCTCCTGTACTGAACACTCTTAATCGAATTTACCATGATGAATTCTATTGTCTGTTCTCCTGTATGAGACACTCTTAATCGAATTTACCAGCTTTTGCGTGTATGTTCTATTGTCCATTCTCCTGTATTGAACACTCTTAATCGAATTTACCATGGTGAATTCTATTGTCTGTTCTCCTGTATGAGACACGCTTAATCGAATTTACCATGGTGAATTCGATTAAGGCGGTCCAATACAGGAGAATAGACAATATAATTCACCATGGTAAATTCGATTAAAAGTGTCCAATACAGGAGAATGGACGATAGAACATACGCGCAAAAGCTCCTGACTTCACGTCAGTGCTTGAACCAATTTTGTAATAAGATTCGGAAATATTCGAGGGAATATTATTATGAATTTCGGTAATCCCAAGATTTTATTTTTTCTATTTTGAGGCTTACAATACACCGGAATGTGATAAAATTTCTGAATACAGAATAACAAGACCACCCAGAGGCAAAGTTTTCTTCCCAACAGGATTTTCAACGCCTGGAACAGTTCGCCTCCAGCCTACGACCAGTGTAAACTGCTTCAAGAACGGATATGACCGGTATCGTTTTTCACCAACCGTCGCTTGATCGTTTGTGTTGATATATGTGCTGACATTTTTTCTCGCTTTTTTATGCCTATACCTGTTTTATTTTTTTATATATTATTCTTTATGCTTATTCCTTTATTGCTTTTTCGAAATTTCAATAATGAATCGTACTTCTATGTTTTCATTTGTATTTCATATGAACTGCCTGTATCATAATATTACGTTTAAGAGCTACAAAGGCTTTGCCTCAGCTCTTATCAAATAAATAGTACTAATATTAATAACATGACCTTTCAATAAACGATGTATCACAAGCCCGTAATTCATATTTGAAAAATAGGGGGTTGTACATGTCTTTTGAAAGGGGTTGAAGGTAGGGTTCACATTTTTACGAAGAAGAATGACAATTCAAAATTTCAATTAGACGTGTTTTGGAAATTTCCATGAATAATTCAAAAAAATGATAATTGGAGAATATGTGTCATAGGAGGGGGGGACTCCTCCAAAGATACCAAAATTTTAATTTTTTCTGATTTCATCGTCAAACGTCAAACATTAACAAACATTCCTCAATTGGTTGTTCAGTTCAGCCCCCCCCAAAACAAAATTGCAGACCACCCCCCCCCCATCAACAATCCTGGCTGCGCCACTGCTTCACACCAAGATTCATTTCATTCGGAAAACACATGTCAAAGTTAGAAAAGAAAAACTGATTCTGTTTTTGAATTTCAGCCTGTTCTTTTTCACCTCATATGAATTTGGACAAATGATAAGAGAAAAACTGATGAGAGGTATCTATGGTTATGTAACATTAATGTACACAAATCAATGATTCCGACAGTTTCCCACATAATTTTATAATTTCAGGATCGTCCAATATTTGATTTTTGCGCTATTGACCAATGGAGTTCCCGATAGGACACCTTGTCGTAATAAACGTACGAAAAATACTAACTGACAAAGAAACTGCAACATCCAGTAAGAGCTATTTAAATTTTATATTTTGTTGGTAAAACATAGTAGTATAGCAAAGAGTAAATGATTAAAATTTGGAGAAAAAAATCGTGAAGGTTTTTTCATGTAAACATTTTTTGTTACTTACATATTGTAGTCGTTTCTTGCAAATTTTTTAAATTTTACAACAAACCAGCTGGAGATTCAAAGTCGATGTTTAGTTGTTAAAATGCCTAGAGCACGTGTACGCTGAATTTCTCGCCAGCTAAGTGAATTTGAAAGAGGTCGAATTACTGGTCTACGAGAGGCGAGGTTGTCATTTCGAGAAATCGCTAGCCGTACGAACGGAAATCCAACTACTGTTATCAGATGTTGTCAAGCGTGGTTTGATAATGCCCAAAATCGAAGAGTAGTAGGCACCGGACGTCGAAGAGGCACATATGAAGTTCAAGATCGACGTCCAAGACTTATGGCTATTAGAGACCGATTTGCGACAACTCGATCTTTGGCTGATGAGTGGTTAGGATAACAAGGCCATCCTGTAACTGTCCGAACGGTTTACCGCCAGATAAAGTCCTTTGGACTGCAGCATTATCCACCCCATCTTTTGTTACCTCTGACGGTTGAGCATCGCCGGCAACGAGTGGTACAGAGAACGTCAACATTGAAATGTGGAGTGGCATCAGGTCGTCTTTTCTGATTAATCTCGATTCTTCTTGGGTGCACATGATGGCCGAAGAAGGGTTAGACGACGTCGTGGGGAAAGACGTGAACCTCAGTTTGATATTGAGCGTCATGTACACCGGACAGTTGGCGTTATGGTATGGAGTGCTATTGCACATGCAAGTAGGTCACCTTTATTCTTTATTCGAGGTAACGTGACAGCGCTGCGTTACCTTCAAGAAATATTGGAGCCATATGTTCTCCCTTACCTTAACCGGCTCGAGAATCCAATATTTCAGACAGATAATGCTTGACCTCATGTTGCCAGAGTTAGTTTAAACTTTTTTGAAGCGATCCATGTGAATCTTTAGCCATGGCCGCCCGATCCCCCGATCTGTCGGCGATAGAGCATGTTTGGGATATCATGGGTAGAAGGCTTGGAAATTTACCCCAGCCCCCACGGACTTTGGCGGCTCTGATACATGAACTACAGGTAGCTTGGGATAGTATCCCTCAAGAAGAAATGGACCATCTTATTGCATCAATGCCAAGACGTGTTGGGGAGTGTATAGATAATCGCGGTGGACAACCACATAATTAACAAATTTATTAAAAAATGGGTTCAAGCCCTGTGGACAGGAGCTCCCTGGCGCTCTAGTTCAAACAGACAAATTATATCTCCGAAAGTATTGGTTTCTCAGAGTTGGGAATTATATCAATGTATTTATATGATAGAACTGCATCATAAAGGAAATTCAATTTAAATAATAGTTTATTTATCAAGATTAAATGAGCAATCATGAGAATGAGAACTGCACCATGGAAGAAATCAAATTAAATCTGGCCAATTTTGCCCAATAACGAACTTAACCGAGATATTCATCTCCCTAAACTACTCTGAAAATTTCAACTACCTACCTCATTCCGTTCGAGAGTTATATCTATGTCTATGGATGAAAAGCAGTCTCACTACTCTCAGATCTCTTACTTCATGTTCCGTTCCGAAATGTAAGAATTTTCTGAGAAAACCTAATTTCGGAGCAAACAACTGAGATTTTTCTCACTTCGCTCACAATTCTTAAATTGATTAGATAATGTCATGTCTCAGGAACAATACGAACATCATTTGACATTATGACAATTCATACATAGAAAAATATCATTCTGTGACAACGTTAAAATACGATTTATTATTGAAATTTTGAAAAATCATATCTCCGAAAGTATTAGCTTGTTAGAGTTAAAAATGATATCATTGGATTCTTATGGTAAAACAGCTTATTGGAAAAAATTAAATTTGGAATTTGCCTTGTAAAAAAAAATTATTTTTTTTTACTCCGAAACCATCAGTCCGATTTTGCCCAATAACGAACTTAGCCGAGATATTTATCTCCCAAACCTACTCTGAAAATTTTAACTGTCTAGCTCATTCCGTTCGGGAGTTATCGTGCCTACGGCCGGCCGGCCGGACAGAATGAATTTCGACCACGGATTCTTGATCAGTGAGTCGAACCAAATCGTTTAAGACCATTTTCATCGAAAAATTCGAAAATTACAGACATTTGGGCAAATTGATATGCACTCAGTTCCGAGGAACTAGAGCGCCAAAAATATTGTAAACCCTTCGTTTTTGGCGCTCTAGTTCCTCAGAACTGAGTGCTTATCAATTTGCCCAAATGTCTGTAATTTTCGAATTTTTCGATGAAAATGGTCTTAAACGATTTGGTTCGACTCACTGATCAAGAATCCGTGGTCGAAATTCATTCTGTCCGGCCGTCCGGCCGGTCCGGCCGGCCGGCCGTAGGCACGATAACTCTCGAACGGAATGAGCTATAGACAGTTGAAATTTTCAGAGTAGGTTTGGGAGATAAATATCTCGGCTAAGTTCGTTATTGGACAAAATCAGACAGATGGTTTCGGAGTAACAAAAAAAAATTAATTTTTTACAGAAAATTTTTTTCAATAAGCAGTTTTATCATAAGAATCCAATGATATCATTTTTAACTCTAACAAGCTTATACTTTCGGAGATATGATTATTCAAAATTTCAATAATAAATCGTATTTCTACGTTTTCACAGAATTATATAATTATTCTATGTATGAATTGTTATAATGTCAACTTATTTTCCTGAGACATGACATTGTCTAATTCCTTGCTAATAGTTGGTTCGAGAAACGTCAAAATCGACTAGACAAGGGTAAAAAACCGTCAAATAAACCTCCATGTGGCGGTTTTATGTCAAAAAGTGAAAATTAAGAATATATATCCCAGGTAAGTACCGATGTTTTATTCCAATACCGGAGATCGACAAGATCGTACGAGGAGCCCGATTGCCGGTTGGTCTAGGCCCTAGGCCGTCGGGTTTTCGGTTTCGGAACGAGAGAAGGCGGGCTCAAATCCCGGAAAATGAATTAGACTTTTTGGCGCTCTAGTTCCTCGGAACTGAGTGCTTATCAATTTGCCCAAATGTCTGTAATTTTTATTTAAGAAGCAGTTTCACCATTAAAATCCATCGATGTCATTTTCAACTCCAACAAGCAATACTTTCGGAGATATGATTTTTATAAATTTCAATAATGAATGGTACGTACTTCTATGTTTTCACAGAATGCTATAATTATTCTATCTAAGCTTTATTATATGATCTGTGTTCATACTCGTACATTTCATCCTGTTCTATAAGAAAGAGTCAAATTCATTTCAGCTATTTTAATTTGATTTCTTCCATGGTGCAGTTCTCATTCTCAGATTGCTCATTTAATCCTGATAAATAAACTATTATTTGAATTTAATTTCCTTTATGATGCAGTTCTTTCATAAGAATACATTGATTTTATTCCCAACTCTGAGAAACCAATACTTTCGGAGATATAATTTGTCTATTTGAACTAGAGCGCCAGAAAGCTCCTGTCCACAGGGCTTGAACCCATTTTTTTCTTCAAACAATCATTTTTTGCTTGCTATACTATCTATGTTTTACCAAAAATAAGAATTAAAATTCAAACAGTTCCTTCTGGTTGTTGAAGTTTATCAGTCAGTATATACACTTCGCGCTGACCGTTGCCATTTCCCACATTTTCGTCTCTAGCGTGCACACGGTTTATTATCTTTCCCATCTTTTTCCCATACCCTTCATTAGGATTTTCGTCCGGGTTCTCTCTACGCTGGCTCCAGCTCAGTAGATCCATCGTTACCGCGGATGACGCATCAAGATCATAAACAAAAGAATGTTGAAACAGTCCAGCCAACGTCCTTTCTAGCGCCTCCGCGTCACGTGAAATGTTCGCGTATATTTTCCCATGACCATTCGCCTGCCCCGGCTACCGACAGTTATTAAGTTTTTTCCATTCGTAGAGAGCAAGGAGCTTCTTGATTTATCGTATTGTCAAATAAGAAGGAAATATTCTTCTTTTATTTCACTGGTTTCGTGTAGACATAAAATCAAAGAACTAGTTGAGTAAGAACTGGGGCCAGGAGCATTGGTGTGCTTGTTTAAATTTATAGGCAGACCGGTCACCCATCCAGGTACTGAACTCGCCCAAGGATGCTTAGCTCCTCTAAAAAAAAAAGAAAATAGAATATAAATCCGACTGTAAAAACAAGCAGTGCACTTCTTTTTGTGTGTTTGCCTAATATCTTCTACAATCTTAGATCAAATCTAGAACTTTACTTAAAATAAGATTTTGAAGGCTCTTACAAAATTTCGACCATATCGGACGAATAGTTTCTGAGACACAGAATTTTTCTGAATATATTGTTTTTGGCGCTCTAGTTCCTCGGAACTGAGTGCTTATCAATTTGCCCAAATGTCTGTAATTTTCGAATTTTTCGATGAAAATGGTCTTAAACGATTTGGTTCGACTCACTGATCAAGAATCCGTGGTCGAAATTCATTCTGTCCGGCCGGCCGTAGGCACGATAACTCTCGAACGGAATGAGCTAGACAGTTGAAATTTTCAGAGTAGGTTTGGGAGATAAATATCTCGGCTAAGTTCGTTATTGGGCAAAATCGGACGGATGGTTTCGGAGTAACAAAAAAAAATTTTTTTCACAAGGCAAATTCCAAATTAAATTTTTTCAATAAGCTGTTTTACCATAAGAATCCAATGATATCATTTTTAACTCTAACAAGCTAATAGTTTCGGAGATATGATTTTTCAAAGTTTCAATAATAAATCGTATTTCAACGTTGTCACAGAATGATAATATTCTATGTATGAATTGTCATAATGTCAAATGATGTTCCTGAGACATGACATTATCTAATCAATCGAAGAATTGTGAGCGAAGTGAGAAAAATCTCAGTTGTTTGCCCCGAAATTAGGTTTTCTCAGAAAATTCTTACATTTCGGAACGGAACATGAAGTAAGAGATCTGAGACTGCTTTTCATCCATAGACATAGATATAACTCTCGAACGGAATGAGGTAGGTAGTTGAAATTTTCAGAGTAGTTTAGGGAGATGAATATCTCGGTTAAGTTCGTTATTGGGCAAAATTGGTCAGATTTAATTTGATTTCTTCCATGGTGCAGTTCTCATTCTCATGATTGCTCATTTAATCTTGATAAATAAACTATTATTTAAATTGAATTTCCTTTATGATGCAGTTCTATCATATGAATACATTGATATAGTTCCCAACTCTGAGAAACCAATACTTTTGGAGATATAATTTGTCTGTTTGAACTAGAGCGACAGAAAGCTCCTGTCCACAGGGCTTGTTAATTTTCTACTCAACCGTTCCCCACAAAATTTTGCAAATCAAGTCTTCGTGTCGGTATTTTTCAACTAACTACCTTGCTTTAATCTGATCAGATCAGTATTTTGCGAGTTATTGGGAAAACAAAACTTCAGATGGCTATAATTCCGAACCTATTCGGAAATTGTCCATTAAGTAACTTAGTCGGCGCATTTGGATTCCAAAGCTACTCTGAAATTTCAACTCTCTAACTCATTGCGTTCGAGCGTAATCGTGCTGACGGCCGGACAGAACCAAGTTTGACCTTGAATTCTTCATCAGTGAGTCAAAATTAATAGTTCGACACCATTCTCGGCCAAAAATTTGAAAATTACAGATATTTGGACGAATTGATAATAAATTAATTTAAAATAAATTTATTGTATTTGATTTTGATAAAATAAACTCGAACTTGAACTTGAACTTGAACTCTGTTCAGGTGAACAGCAGAACAGCCTTTGTGGTTTGTCGAGAGGGTTTTCATCGTACTATTCTGCCTTACTTTTGTATACCAGATTACTGCCCCCTACGTGATTCTGGGTCTCACAATCATGACCTACATTCATCGCAGTATCTTGGGGTGGCAGCCTCAAGTCTTACCGGCAAGATTTCAGCAAACCATAAAAGCCTTTATTGCTTTACTAGCAGTGATTTCAAATTGCTTATTCCACAGAATTTCACTATCTAGTCTAGTGTTAATCCTAGATATGTAATTTCATACTTCCATTCTATAATATCTCCGTTCAAAAAGGGGGATCTCACAGAGGAAGTTTCCTTCTCCGAGTAAATGGAATCACTGTGGTTTATCATCGAAGGATATTTTGGGAGGTATATTCATTATACATATTTCTGGGTTTTCTCTCCCAATCTCTGAAAAATATCTATAATAGTAATACGGAAAAGCTCACAAAACTCATAAGAGAATGATATAATGAACTGGGAGTCAGAATTAGGTTGATTTGGCCATTAAGAGCTGTCAAAGCTTTGTGAAACCCTTGACTAGAATGTATTTATTGTTGTATATCATTTGAACTTGCTGATAGTGGGATGGTCTCTATATATATTATGTAAATATTTGTTATTTGTGACAAAGTATCCTAAATCCTTTGACCAAATACTTGCACTTATCAAATCGTTGAAGTTTTCTTCGTATATTTTCACTTAGCAGTACATATTTGTTCTGGAATTCGCCAAAATATATTCGCATGTGAAAGATGTTTTGGATAGCACGGATAGCAGGATAGCTTACTATGTATTTCAAACTCATTGTTTGTAACTTGCGAGACTGCTTCCAGAATCGTGTATGTTCTCTAAAATTTGCTATATTATACATGTATATGCAACTTTTCTCATTTTCAAAATGGTTTGTCATTCAGTGCCTGTCATGTCACACAGTCATGACATGAACTTGAAGTACTTGAACACAGAGTGATATGAAATATGAATGACATACCAGAACAGTATTTATATAATTTCAAGCAAAATATTCCGCAAAATAATTTTTTGAAATTCATGCGATCCTAACAATATTTTGCACAAGATGTTTGCGTTTGTCTTTTGCAACTATCTAAGGAGTTTCAATTCAATTACATCAGTATTCTCGAGTATTTGATTTTTTTTTGTGCCAGTCCGTAGCCATCCCATCAATACAAAACATTGCATGCATATACAGGTCGTGATGCTACAATTTGATGCCTAAATTTCTGATAGATCGAATATTCGGAAAATTAACAAGAAATGCTTTAACTAAAAATGGCCATAACTCCGAAAGCACTCGCTCATTAACGAATTCGACCGAGATATTCATACATCAAACCTACCCTGCAAATTTGAACTCTGGTTTATTCATCAGTGAGTCGAACCCAATCGTTTGAGACCATTTTCGGCCGAAAATTCCATGAATACAGACATCTGGGCAAAATGATAGTACGCCTATTCGGAGGAAAAAGCGCGCAAAAAGCAAACAGATTTCACCACTCAACCCACCAACTTGGTTTTTGCGCGGATATTCAGGGAAACATCGCGTTACCATTTTGCCCAAATGTCTGTAATTTCCGATTTTTTTTGCGATTAGGTTCAACTCACTGATGAAGAATTCGAGGTCAAATTTGATTCTGTCCAGCCGGCCGTCCGGCCGTTGTCACGATAACTTGAGAACGGAAAAAGATAGTGACTTCAAATTATCAGGGTGAGCGGTGCGTCCCAATATGACGGACAAGTTCGTTAATGAGTATAATCGGTCCAACGGTTTCCGAGTAATAATTTTGTTTTCAACCAATTGTAATGTGTGAGTAACTGTAGAATATAGACGTAAAGGCTGATGTGTAATTTAGTGAGAATCGTATTACTAGAGAAATAAAAACAATTAATACAAAATATTATTCATCACACGATAACTTGAGAACGGAATGAGATAGCGACTTGTTATTTTCAGGGTAGGTTAAGCATCTGGATGCAACATTTGAGTTCTTTAATAGGCATAATCGAACGAACAGTTCTGGAGTCATACCTTTCCGAAATTTTGTTATTATTTGCTCCCTTATTAAAAAACTATGAAACAAATCTAATTCAAAGATGGTAATTAGTCGTAGAATGCCGACGTACAAATTTTTACGAAATTTCGTAAAGGTCGTATCACTAGAAAATTGTAAAAAATCTATATCTCACAAACTATCCGCGTCTGAGGGAACTATCGCTGAGGGAATTTTGCGAAAGGCGTCAAAACCTAACTTTACAGCCAAGTTCTAAATTTGAACACGATCTGATTTATATTGTTGGAGCAGCATTGATTAATTTTAGTAGCTGGATGGGTGATTGTTGCCACGGTAACTTTCGAACGGAAAGAGACAGCGACTTGTAATTTTCGAGGTCGGTTGCACATCCGAATGGGACATTTGTGTTCGTTAATAATTGGTATTATCGGCCAGATGGTTTTGAAGTTATACCCATCTGGAATATTGTTTTCTCCATAACTCAAAAAACATAGATCCGATCGAATTGAAACTGTTGAAGCTGTTGTAGAATACTGACACAAAGAAGTTTGTGAAATATTGTAAGGATCGTATCACTAGAAAATTATTAAAAAATATTATTCACGATTACTTGTGAACGGAAAGACATAGTGACTTGCAATTTTTAGAGTAGGTTGTGCATTCTGATGAGACATTTTAGTTCGTTAAAAGGAATAATGGGCCAGACGCATTTGAAGTTGTATCAATCTGAAGTTTGGTTGTTATTTCCTCAATATCGGAAAGAATACGGAGCCAATTCAATTCAAATATGATAGTTAGTTCAAGAATACCGACGCAAACATTTTTGCAAAATTTCGAGAAGATCGTATAACTAGAAAATTTTAAAAATCATTGAAAAAATTCTACATATCAGAAAGTATTCGTCCGACATCGCTGAAATTTTGCGAGAACCTTCAAAACCCAACTCTAAAACCAAGTTATAAGTTTGAACACGATCAGATCTCTATTGTTAGAGTTCCGAGCAGACTTGGGTGAGTACCGATATGTTGAAAGGAATTTAAATCTAATATTCAGTGGAATAAATACGACAAGATGTATTATTCAGTAATTTTTTCTTATATTATTAGATACCTATTCAATGAATTTCAATTCCGATAGAATACATATGTCAAAATTAAAAATTCTTTGATCTTAGACGATTCTCTCATTACTCAAGTTCTTGAAATGGGACGAAATGTATTTATATCTAGTAAATGCCGAGAAGAAGGTCTATATCGATGGTAAATTCAAGTGTCCAAAAGAGGTGAATGGACAAGTCAGTGCTTGAACCAATTTTCGTAAACGAACAAACACACATCGATATAATATCAGTAGTATTCGACCTATGTTAAGCTCGAATGATGTATCCATTAATTGCCTGAAGAGTTTATGATCGCAAGCATTCAGAAACGTCAATTATTCGACCAGATCGAAGTTATTTCGTCGTTATTAGGGACATACATGGTTTTAAAGGTCGGACAAATCCTTTGCGCCTCAACCAACGACGATCACAAGTCATCAAAGGGGTCCGTGGTCGTAGCCGCTTTTGTTTTTGCTGCCGTCCGGTGTGTGAAAACAATGGCACATCGCAGCGACCACATTCTGCCTTTATGAAGAAAAACGCCGACTGGATGCCTCGATCCACGACGGATTTTGACCCAGGGCGCACATTGTTGCGAATCATTAATTTTTCATTTATTCATCGTCATTAAGATTCTCCAATTTGGATTATCAGCAACATGAGGAAATAGAACCTAGAGCGATTATTATTGTACCTTCTGAGGTGAGATATCCAAAGAATTGTATAATTTGCATTTATCCTAAGGGTACATTTGAATTGACCTTACGGTATTTCGTGCTGAATCGTCTGTTTGGACTGGGCAGGTGAATTTCAATTTTTGCTGCGTCTTACCAGTATGCAATCACCTGTAGAAATGAATCAATGAGACCCAAATCCTCGGAAGAGCATCTCAAGGATATTCTGAATGTGGACACTAAGTTTAACGAATTTCAATCTTATCATTTAGAGGAAGAAGCTAGGAAGTACGGCACTACCGCGCTCGTACCATACGACGCTAATATTTTGCCCAAATTTCTGTAGTCAGTGGTTTGGTAAGCTCCGGAAAATTTGGAATAAACTTTCTCTATTTCAGTATCGTAATGAGTTCATTACAGCACTAGAAACAGTGCTGTAATGAACTAATTCCCGCATTGTTTCTAGATATTTTTCTTTTGTGGTAGTCTGCACTGACATTCGATCCTAACAAATTTCAACACACGTCAATTGACAATATAATATTATCTGAATGTAGTGAATTAATTGTTGATAGGAAAGGTTTTATTTTCATTAAAAAATAAGGCACTAGGGATTTCCTTCCTACTAATTTTGAATCATTCATGCTATTAGGAAACTGTTTCTAATCTGATCTCCATGACCTACGTACGATTCAAATTCCTTAAGCCTCATCTAAGTTTCTCAACATATAATAAATATCTTCCTCATCTTTGGCTATGATGACCAGGTCGTCAGCAAAGTGTAGAGTGAAAAGTATATATTATTTTCCTATTGGAATTCCCATATTTCGACATTTTCTTCGCCAATGTTTCAGAGTCGAGGCAGGGTAGACCTTAAACAGAGTCGGTGCTACCGGACAGCCCTGTCGGAGAGCTTTTGATATACGAAACTGCTTAGACAATTCGGTTCCGACCTTCACCCTTGCTGAAATATCCGTGTAGAGCTTCTTCACTGCACTAATATATATCTGTCTTAGGCCATTTTCTTCCAAGGTCTTCCACAATTTAGCGAGTGGTATCATAAGCCTTCTGCAAGTCTACAAAAATCAAGTTTCTCTCGGCGAGTAGTATCATAAGCCTTCTGCAAGTCTACAAAGTCCAGTTTCTCTCTGTTCTTTTTTTCACAAGCAGCTTCAGGCAAAAAATGTTGTCAACGCATGATCTTCATGCCTTGAACCCTTTCGGCTCTTCTATATGACATTTCAAATTATTTATTTTATTTCATCTTCTGTTCTATCTTTTATTGGTAAATGTCTAGAATAGGCACTTTTCTCAATAATTAAAAAAAAATTGTCGCTTTTACCTTTATGTGCTATCATTTATGGAAAACAATAATCCGTTTACGGAGGAATGATTTTTCTCTATTTTAGTATCGTAATGACTCCATTCCAGCACTAAAAACAGTGCTGGAATGAACTCATTCCCGCATTGTTTCTAGTTATATTTTTCGTTGTGGTAGTCAGAACTGACATTCGATCCCATCAAATTTCAACACACGTCAATTGACAATACAAATAATCTGGATATAGAAATAATTGTTGAGGAAAAGCTTTATTTTCATTGAAAAATATGGTACTAGAGATTTCCTTCTTGCTAATTTTGAATCATTCATGCTATTAGGAAACTGTTTTGAATCTGATCTCCATGCCCTACGTACGTTTCACATTCAAATTCCGTAATCTGTCAACTTTCGTAACAGTCACACCAACTACCAAGATACAATTCAAAAGTCACTAGGATGTATAATCCGAATTTTTCATTCAATTTCAACAGTATTTTACAAAACTTATCTGAAATAGAGAAAATATCGTCTAATACTTCTTGCAGAAGGCAATTCCAACACTCATGCATTCGAAAACTCGCTCCTTCGTCGCTCGTTTTCGAATTTCGCATTCGTGTTTTAATTGGAGCCCATTCTGCAACTTGTTTTAGAATATTCTATTCAACTAGAAATACTCTGTCAACTTTCGTCACACCAACTGCCAAGATACAATACAAAAGTCACTAGGATATATAATCCGAATCTTTCATTAAATTTCCACAGTATTTTAGAAAACCTTGCTGAAATAGAGAAAATATCGTCTAATACTCGTTACAGAAGGCAACTCCGACACTCATGTTTTCGAAAACGAGCGACGAATTTCGCATTCGTGTTTGAATAGGAGCCCATTCTGCAACTTGTTTTTAGAATTTACTATTCTGTAATAGCCGATCATGCCTGAAGTATGATTCTACTTCTGTAGGTGCTTCGGAATGGAAAAATTCTTTATGGCTTCTATTTCTGCAAACACTTGAAATCTTATTGATTTATTTTATTTGAAATCTTTATTGATAACGCCCAATTTGTATGGTACCTACATGTGAAATTTGATGAGAATCGTATCTCTAGTAACGGAAAGGAATTCATTTTTGGCGCTCTTGTTCCTCGGAACAGAGTGCTCATCAATTCGCCCAAATGTCTGTAGTATTCGAATTTTTTTATGAAAATGGTCTTAAACGATTTGGTTTGACTCACTAATCAAGAACTCGTGGTCAAAATTGATTCTGTCCAGCCGTTAACATGATAACTCTCGAGCGGAATGAGCCAAAGAGAATGACCGATACCAATACTAATACTTTCGGAAAATGGTTTGTCAAAGTTTGAACAAGAGTGCCAAAGCTTCTGTCCACGGGGCTTTCCCAATTGTTTTCATTCGAAATTTCAACCACATGCGCTGTCAAAATTTAAGAAGGTGTCAGAAACATTTTTTTTTTCGCTACATGAATCCATACATCTATAATTCGATGAAATTGTAAATAGAATGCTTGTGGCTTTAACTTGATGCAAATCCATACTACCTCAAGGAATGATACAGTGCGCTTCAAAATTATGGAACAAATTCATTTTCTCAGAAGAAAAATATTTGGCAACAAAATCCTGAAACAGGTCAATTTTTGTTTCACTTTTACATAATTTCTATTTCTTTTTGAAGGATTTTTGTTGCACCCTGTGCCATCCCCATCAACCCTCTAAATTTTTTGAATAGGGAAAGTGGGTCATGTGGTACTTTTTTGGCAATGTCTTTGTGTCTTCTTTACAGGCGTGCAGAAATTTACAACAAAAAATTTTTCTTTTTCAAAAATATTTTTCAATCAATTTTCAATTCAAGTGATAGTGCTCTATGATCACTTAAATTAGGTTCAAAAACAACAGTCTCACATTTAAGAACTAATACGGAATTAGTTATAATGTAGTCCACTTGAGAAACAGAAGTATAGCCTCTAATATTAGTGAGAAATCTGGTAGGTTCTGTAGAAGTAACAGTCAGGTTAAAACAATCTAGTAATTCGATCAACAATTTTGATCTCTGATAATTCATATTCAAATAGTCCACATTGAAATCTCCGCATAGAAAAATATAATCAAAATCGTTGAAACAACTCTGAAGTACACAAAACAGTTTCTCAAGAAATAACTCGAAGTTACCAGAGCAGGATCTATAAACGCATATAATGCCTAAACGGTTTTTTCCTAATGAAACTAATACACCAGAAATTTCTACATGCATTTCAACAGAAAATTTTGAGATCGACAACTTTTTCTCTTTCAAACCCGACTTTATTTATTTATTTATTTGAAAGGGGTACAAACAGGTAGGTAACCCACTAAAGTACCCTCCAATAATATAACAAGAAAAAATTCTAAGAAACAAGTATCCACAAATTAGCACAGATAATCAATAAACAAAATGGATTTCTAAATCAAGTATGAAAAATCTTTTTACAATTTTCTTTGAACTTATACAGAGGCATACCCAAAATATCCAGTTGATTCACATATTTATTAAATAAATTACTCATTCTGGTTACTGGGGAATTCCCACCCATATTATTATTGAATTCAAAGCTACGACTTGGTGAATATCATCGAACCATCATGCTGTCTGTGGCTTCGGCAAAAAAAAAATCAGCCTGTACATACCCTGGAATTCCCACAGAGTTTCCACTGTCCACGTTGTACCAGTGTTCCACCAAACTAAACACTTCAGGTTTAACTTCATTCACAGGTACCTTTAAATTGTCCAATTTATTCGAAACACACGGTAGGGTCAACTCAAGAATTTTGAACATACCCACATCTGAACCATCTGAATTGGCATTTAATACATTGGATATTGAGCCACTCTTCTTCGATGAGAAAAACGATTCACATTCACCTTATTTGGTCAGTTTGCACCACCTAGTGCCTTTTCATAGTCGGAACTCAATATGAGTACCTTGAATGACGAATATGAATCAGGGTACCTAGAAGTAAACTTGTTAATTCTGTGTAATATTACACCGGATAATTAACATACCTTCACCCGAAGAACATTACTCCGAATAATTAGAAATTATTGAACAAATAGCGGCAAATAATGTGTATGATCCAGAGTTAATCAGAAAAATGTTGAAAAAAAATTTAGAAAAACAATTAGTCTAGTATTTCCAGAAATTAAAGATAAAAATAAAATAATCTATAGCTTAACATATTTTGGTAAACCGAGTCACCAAATTAAAAGGTTTCTTCAAAACCAACATGTATAAATATCTCATTCCGGACAAACAATAAACTGGCACAACTAATTAAGAATAATGAATCAAGAGCAATAAAGAAGATAAATTCGGTGTTTAATTGCGGTATATAAATTACATATAGGAAGAACAGGTAGAGATTGTAGCATAAGAATTAAGAAACATTATCAAAGCAACCAAAAAAACAAAATTAATTCTAATTATTCGAATAATTAATTAGCAGAAGGGCATAAGTTTAACCCATAGATTTCAAAATTCTACACAATTTGAATAAAGGTACGCAACTCAATTATTGGAAAATGGTGGAATTAAATAGAGAAAACATATGGGTAATTTCGTTAATGAACAATTTGATCTACATTTTTTTCTATTACTCAATCTGTTCAAATAGAGAATTAAATTATAAAAGCGATAGGAATGAATTATTTTAAATGTTTACAAAGACCTAGCAGTGTAAGATTATGCAACTAGTTTTAAGTAAATCGTAAGAAGAAGAAGAAGGGAGAACAAGAAGGAAGAAGAAGTACAGCAAGACTCTATATCCAGGTCATCGAGGTATAGAGGGAGATCATTACTTGTTAAGAATTAAGTATTCTGTGGTCAGATTTAGTCACTGTGTCGACGAAAAGCGTCACAATATTAAATGAATTAGTGTAAATCCTATATCATTCATTTTTGGCGCTCTAGTTCCTCGGAACTGAGTGCTTATCAATTTGCCCAAATGTCTGTAATTTTCGAATTTTTCGATGAAAATGGTCTTAAACGATTTGGTTCGACTCACTGATCAAGAATCCGTGGTCGAAATTCATTCTGTCCGGCCGGTCCGGCCGTCCGGCCGTAGGCACGATAACTCTCGAACGGAATGAGCTAGACAGTTGAAATTTTCAGAGTAGGATTGGGGGATAAAGATCTCAGCTAAGTTTGTTATTGGGCAAAATCGGACAAATGGTTTCGGAGTAACAAAAAAAAAAATTTTTTTTTTACAGAACAAATTCCAAATTAAATTTTTTTTCAATAAGGAGTTTTACCATAAGAATCCATTCATATCATTTTTAACTCTAACAAACTAATACTTTCGGAGATATGATTTTTCAAAATTTCAATGATAGAATTATTCTGTGGCTATTCTATGAATTGTTATAACGTCAACTTTGACGTTGTCTCATTGTCATTCATTCCAGTAATGGTATCAATATGAGAATTATAATATTATCATACTTTTTGTTGGTTGATATTTTCATGCCGATGGTCAATCCATATGATGATGGGAATGGTAATGGTAAGTTAATAACATTGTCATTCATTCCAGCAATCGTATAAATATGAGAATTATAATATAATATCATAGTTTTTGTTGGTTGATATTTTCATGCCGATGGTCAATCCATATGATGATGGGAACGGTAATGGTAAGATAATAATATTGAGTTCAGAATATCTCCACTAAAAACAAAACTGGAATTGAGGAATGAATATCTCGGATGAGTTCATTGTTGGGTAGAATTCGTCTATTGGTTTTGGATTGATAATTTTTGGCACTCTTGTTGAATTTAAATTCTTCTATGATGTTTGAATTCAATTTCTGCTAAGACGAAGTTCTAAATTTCAATAATGAATCGTACTTCTATGTTTTCACAGAATGCTATAATTATTCTATCTAAGCTTTATTATATGATCTGTGTTTATACTCGTACATTTCATCCTGTTCTATAAGAGAGAGTCAAATTCATTTCAGCTATTTTAATTTGGTTTCTTCCATGGTGCAGTTCTCATTCTCAGATTGCTCATTTAATCTTGATAAATAAACTATTATTTGAATTGAATTTCCTGTATGATGCAGTTCTATCATAAGAATACATTGATTTAATTCTCAACTCTGAGAAACCAATACTTTCGGAGATATAATTTGTCTGTTTGAACTAGAGCGCCAGAAAGCTCCTGTCCACAGGGCTTGAACCCATTTTTCATGGGTTAAAATTGTAAACAAAAACTCTACATAAAGTGATTATTGTTCAGGGACAATTGTAAATAGTGTTGCACATGCACTGCAGTTATAGCTAAGGTTTATGGAATGCCGAGGAGTCTCGAAAAGAATTCATTAGATTCTTCTGGAATTTTGTAGAAAGATAGTTGAGAGTATCAATTATGAACATTTATGTCATATACCCTTCGGTATTCAGCTCTATCTCTAATAGAGGAAATATGGATTTTCTGAGAATTGTATTTCCCATAGATGGCATCTAAACAAACTATTAATATGATTTTAATTCTCGAAAAAAATATCCAAAGATGTCGTCACTATGGCGCATTCACGAAGTCATAATAGAAATCTATAGATTTGAAGCAAAAACTTCCATGAATGAATCTGTTCGTTTAGCATAATTAATTTTCTGAAATTGTAATTTAAAATTAAGCGTGAGGTGTCAAAATGGGTGAGATCTATTCATCATTCAATAAACAAACGTACTAAAGCTCCTAACACGACATCAGTGAGATTATAATTTTTGCGCTCATGTTCCAGAGAACAGTGTGCAGTTATATAATTATGCCCAATGTCTGTTATTTTCGATTTTTTGCCGAAAATGCTATCAAACGATTATGTTCGACTCTCTGAATTCAAGGTTAATCTCGATGATGTCCGGTCGACCGTTGTCACGATTACTTTCGAACGGATAAGACAGCGACTTGCTATTTTCGGGGTGAGTTGGGCATCCGAGTGAGAAAGTTAAGATCGTTGTTGGGCATAATCAGCCGATTGGTTCCGAGGTTATACTCACTGGAATATTATTTTCTGGATAACTCAAAAAATACAGATCCGATCAACTTGAAACTTGGTTACTAGTTGTGGTATACCGATATAAAGACGTATGCGAAATTTTGTGTGGCTCGTAACACTACAAAATTATGAAAAAATATTATGTATCTCACGATAACTTGAGAACGCAAGGGGATAGCGACCTAGAATTTTCATGGTAGGTTGCATATCCAAATGTGACAGCTGAGTTCGTTAATGGGCATAATCGGCCAAACGGTTTTGGAGTTATGCCAAATTTTGTTTGGATTCTCATTCATTTTGGAACAAATCTGATCTCTTAATTTATTTTCAGTCGATACACAAACATTTCCACACCGCATCATATTTATGAGGAATTGATCCTGATGTAAAACGATTTTTATTTTTCAAGCGGAAACCGTGCGTGGGACAGAGAAATCCTATGATATCGAAATTGCTCAGAAATGAATGAGGATCTCAAACGTAATTTATATTTCAAAACGAAGCAGTGGCGTGGTATTTATTTCTCCAATGCAAAACCCGTATGGAAGCCACTGGTAGAGAACATGAAAAATTTTGTACATTACAAAATGCACCTTGATGCATAGAAGACATGTACCAAATTTTATATAGATGTCTTCAATATTATCTCAGTTATTCTTAAAAATCAAAAATCTTATTTTCAAAATTGTATCACCCCGTATCTCAAAAGTTAAGACTTTTAGGACATATATAGGAAGTTTTTTTCTTAGAATAAGCCAAAAAATCACCCCCTTAAATATTAGCATGTCTTTAAGGAACAGCCTTTATATTTAATGAGTTTTGTAAGTTCTCAGTGTACGTTTACCCCATTTTATGGGTAACTCCTCTGAAACAGCCATAAAACGATGCCCACGAAATTGAATTGTTCGAACGTTGATTGGATTAATGTTCCCCTTTCAATATTAACGACGTATTAAAAATCTACTATATTGAGAGGTTTCATGGGAAATTGCAGGTGCCCTGTACAAAAATTATAGGGGAGTGATATGAAGGAATATCCAGTTACAATTTTCTTCGGCTGCGACTAGTAATCTGGTAGAGGAAACTGAAGTTGATGAAAATTTTGACGTTTTGAGGATCGATAGTTATGTTATTTCGTGGCATACTGAAATAGCTATTTGTGTATTAAGAGCGCAAAATGATATATGTATTGTCGATTGAAAGAGACAGTTGCCACGTGACGAAGGAGCGCGGCAATCACTTTAAATCGACAATGAATTATCGCTCGAATTACACACAAGATATTTGGCGCTCTTGTTCCTCGGAACAGAGTGCTTATCAATTTGCCCAAATGTCTGTAATTTTCGAATTTTTTGATGGAAATGGTCTTGAACGATTTGGTTTGACTCACTGATCAAGAATCCATGGTCAAAGTGGATTCTGTTTTTACATTAAAAATTTCGAATTAAATTTTTTTGATGATAAAAATCCATTGATATCATTTTCAACTCTAACAAGCTAATACTTTCGGAGATATGATTTTTCGAAATTTCAATAATACATAGTAATTCTATGTTTCTACAGACTATCTATCTGTGTTCACTGTTCATGCATGTAATCTTATTTACCTATACCAGACATGTCAAATGTATCTCTCAATAATCTTTAATAATCTATCAAACACAGTATGATTGAATGCAAAATGACCAACTATAGGATATTATAATTACCGCTACCCTATATGCCCTTGGATAATCCATGTGATATAATTTGGTAAGTTCAGAATATCTTCAGTGGAAACAAAATGGCAATATCGGCTAAGTTTAAATTGATATATATTAATTTTCATTATATCTCGTATAAGTTCGTAATTTCATTTTAAATTAGTTTCTTTTATGAATCAGATCTATTATACGAATCCATTGATATCATTCCCAACTCTGAGAAACCATTAATTTTGGAGATGAATTGTCAAAGTTTGAACAAGAGCGCTAAAGGTCCTGTCCACAGGGCTTTCCCACTATTTTGGAATCTTTCGTGCACAGTTGTAAAATTTTCAAAGCTCTTCCCCTCCCAAAAATTTGGCTTTGGTCCGTTCCTGGTCTGTGTTTTATCTGTATTCACTGATCATCCATGTCATCTCATCTTCCAGATATGTCAAATTTATTTCTGTTCTAGAAGACAAAAAACGATTTAATGCAAAATGACCAATTATAGCCCAGGTAGCACACCGATATTGGTCCAATATTGGGCCAATATGGTACATTTATTGGTCCGATATTGTTTCTCTACATTGGGCCAATAACAACATGTTGACATTTTACTATGAAGTACCAATATTGGGAAACAATATTGGCCCAATATAGTTTCTATATATTGGCCAGATATAGTTTATCTATATTAGGCCAATAACTAAATGTTGATATTTTACACTGAAACGCCAATATTGTATATCAATATCAGCCCAATATAGTTTTTATGTATTGGTCCAATATAGTTTACATGTATTGGCCCAATATAGTTCCTCTACATTGGGCCAATGACAAAATGTTGCTGATATTGATATCCAATATTGGCACTTCCTTGTAAAATGTCAACATTTCGTTATTGGCCCAATATAGCGAAACTATATTGGGTCAATATATAGAAACTATATTGGGCCAATATAGATATACAATATTGGTGCTTCATTGTGAAATGTCAACATGTTGTTATTGGCCCAATGTAGAGAAACTATATTGGGCCGATATTGATAATCAATATTGGTGCTTCATTGTAAAATGTCAACATGTTGTTATTGGGCCAATGTAGAAAAACTAAATTGGGCCAATACATAGAAACTATATTGGGCCGATATTGATTTCCAATATTGGTACTTCATTGTAAAATGTCAACATGTTGTTATTGGCCCAATGTAGAGAAACTATATTGGGCCGATATTGATAATCAATATTGGTGCTTCATTGTAAAATGTCAACATGTTGTTATTGGGCCAATGTAGAAAAACTATATTGGGCCAATACATAGAAACTATATTGGGCCGATATTGATATCCAATATTGGTACTTCATTGTAAAATGTCAACATGTTGTTATTGGCCCAATGTAGAGAAACTATATTGGGCCGATATTGATAATCAATATTGGTGCTTCATTGTAAAATGTCAACATGTTGTTATTGGGCCAATGTAGAAAAACTATATTGGACAATACATAGAAACTATATTGGGCCGATATTGATATCCAATATTGGTACGTCATTGTAAAATGTCAACATGTTGTTATTGGCCCAATGTAGAGAAACTATATTGGGCCAATACATAGAAACTATATTGGGCCAATATTGGTGCTTCATTGTGAAATGTCAACATGTTTGTTATTGGCCCAATGTAGAGAAACTATATTGGGCCGATATTGATAAACAATATTGGCGCTTCATTGTAAAATGTCAACATGTTGTTATTGGCCCAATGTAGAGAAACTATATTGGGCCAATATATAGAAACTATATTGGGCTAATATTGATATCCAATATTGGTACTTCATTGTAAAATGTCAACATGTTGTGATTGGCCCAATGTAGAGAAACTATATTGGGCCGATATTGATATTCAATATTGGCGATTCATTGTAAAATGTCAACATTTTGTTACTGGCCCAATGTAGAGAAACTATGTTGGGCAAATATTGATATCCAATATTGGTGCTTCATTGTAAAATGTCAACATGTTGTTATTGGCCCAATGTAGAGAAACTATATTGGGCCGATATTGATAAACACTATTGGCGCTTCATTGTAAAATGTCAACATGTTGTTATTGGCCCAATTTGGATAAACTATATTGGAACAATATATAGAAACTATAGTGGGCCAGTATTGATATCCAATATTGGTGGTTCATTGTAAAATGTCAACATGTTGTTATTGTCCCAATGTAAACTATATTGGGCCGATATAGATAAACAATATTGGCGCTTCATTGTAAAATGTCAACATGTTTTTATTGCCCCAATGTAGAAAAACTATATTGGGCCATGATTAATATCCAATATTGGTACTTCATTGAATCTTGTCAACACTTTGTTATTGGCCCAATGTAGAGAATCTATATTGGGCCAATACATAGAAGCTATATTGGGTTAATATTGATAACCAATATTGGGCCAATAACAAAATGTTGACATTATAGAATAAAGCACCAATATTGGAAATGAATATCAACCCAATATCGTTATTATATATTGGCCCAGTATAGTTTTTCTACATTGGACCAATAACATAATGTTAACATCTTACAATGAAGCGCCAATATAGGTTATCAATATCGGCCTAATATAGTTTCTATTATATTGGCAAAATATAGTTTTTATGTATTCGCCCAATATAGTATCTACATATTAGCCCAATATCAAAATGTTGACATTTTGCAATACAAGATATTAATATCGGCTCAATATAGTTCATTCATATTCGCCAAATATAATTTCCATATAATAGCCCAGTATAAATTTCTATATACTGGCCCAATAATAAAAGGTTGAACACTCACACATTATTTGAAGAGATGTGTTTCTCGCGTATAAACTATACTCGCTGCAATTATTCCAGTGCAGATATCGACATAGTGATTGAACAATTAAGAAGAAGAATCCAAAAAACATATATATTTCATTCGGCCATACATTTATTTTACAAAATATTTCTTTTATTCGTTTTTTATTTCCCCGACTGGTACCTGCAAAGTAGATTATGTTAGAGTAAGGAAAGAAAAACAAAAGAAGCAATAAACTTACTTGGTCTACATTAGCCTCCCACCATCCCTATCTCCAGCAGTCGCTAAGGGAAATCCAATAATTTGCATTATTTCAAGGTCGGTTGTGTCATGAATATTCCTTCTCACAGATTCTATAATCGAAATGTGAATTATCTTTATGAGCTAATAATATTAGAATTAGTATTTCAGCATAATGTTGTAATTTTCACTCATTACAAAATATACTGTATCAATTCACATTGGACAATGTAGGTACATCACAATCCAAAAGTTTAGTAGGTATACCTACACCTTTTATTCGATGAACCTATACCTATTATCGAAATATTTGTAATTAATCCACACTTCAGTAGAAATATAGGCAAAGTGTATAATTTCAAATAATGGTCTCAATACAATAATTAATAAGTCATTCAATAACTTCACTTACTCGAACTTGCCAAAATTAGATTGTTTTATTCTCCGATCCTTTGTTTCCTATCTGGCCATTCCACGGAGATTTAATTCCTAAGCTATTAGACATTCTTTTTCTTGAAACGCTTATGATTAGGGCTAGATCACATCCATTTTCTGAAAAAAAGTGGACATGAAACAAATTATGATATTAAATAACATCATCAATGATTAAATTCAAGGCAAATATACAAAGAGTTTGAATTATAGGAACATATATGCATTGAAAAAGTAATAAATAAAGGAATGAACTAACCTGCAGTGTAACGAATCACTGAACAAATATCCTCTGAAAAACTTCGACCGGACGCCACGAATGAAATAAATGACTAAAACTAAAACCGCCAGAGCCCAGAATCTCGCCTCTGCTCTGGGCTCTGGGGCACATTCTCTTTCCTTTTTCTACAGTTATGCTTTAAAAATCGATAAAAACTATTTAAAATGGATATATTCCTTCAACCCTCTGTAGAATGAAGCGCAACAATACAACAGATGTTTTCTAAGATACTCGCTGGTTTTATTGCAAACACATCTGTTTGAAGCAATTTGAATCCTACCAGTCAACCAGTCTCACTATATTTCCGAGGATGTAAATAAACAGGCCGAAGTGGCTGAACTGAAAATTAAACTCTTTTGATTTTTAGAATATACGTTTCAATTTAAAATTGATAGAATGAAAACGAAATAATACTATTATTATATGCAATATTATTAAATTTAAAAAATCTCTTTATAATCTATTTTTGGAGATTACAGTTCGCCCAGTTATCATCATAACAAGCGAATCAAATTCATTAAATGATTTAGAATGTACTTCGTAGTTTCGAACTGTCAAAGCAAAACAAATTATACTTGACCTGAGATGTGACTTATTTTTATTGCATTTTTTTGTTGATTAGCATTTTAAAGCACTCACTTACTGAAATCTATTTCTTCATCGGAGTGGAATTCTGATTAATTTGGACCATGTCACGGTAGATGAAAATAAAAAATTGGTTCAAGCCCTGAGGACCGGAGCTTTCTGGCGCTCTTGTTCAAACAGACAAATTATATCTCCGAAAGTATTGCTTTCTCAGAGTTGGGAATGATATCAATGGATTCTTATGATATAAATGCATCATAAAGGAATTTCAATTCAAATAATAGTTTATTTATCAAAATTAAATGAGCAATCTGAGAATGAGAACTGCACCATGGAAGAAATCAAATTAAAATAGCTGAAATTGACACTCTCTTATAGAACAGGATGACATGTACGAGTATGAACATAGATCATTTAATAATTCATAGATATAATAATTAAAGCATACTGTGAAAACATTCATTATTGAAATTTCGATAAAATCATATCGCCGGAAGTATTAGCATGTTAGAGTTGAAAGTTATATCAATGGATTTTTATGGTGAAACTGCACCTTGAAAAAAAATTGAATTTGAAATATGTAAGTTAAAAAAATTCTTTTTTTCGTTACTTCAAAATCATCTGGCATATTTTACCCACTAACTCAACCGAGATATTTATCTCTCAAATCTACTATGAAAATTTCAACTGCGTAGCTCATTATGTTCGAGAGTTATTGTAGAACCAAAATTTAAAAATTTCAAAAAAATTTTTTCGACACTTTACGGCCGCCTCTCAATACAAAACTTCGCATGCGTATAAAGGTAATTATTCTACAATTTGATGCTAAATTTCAGATAGATCCAGTTATCGGTTTTGGAAATATTCATAAAAAATGTTTTTACTAAAAACGGCCATAACTCCGAAACCGCTTGATGGATTTCGCCCGTTAACGAACTCGTCTGAGATATTTACGCTCCTAACCTACCCTGAAAATTTCAATCCTCTTACTCCTTTCGTTCGAAAGTTATCGTGTTAACGGACGGCCGGACAGAATCGCTTTCGACCACGGATTCTTGATCAGTGAGTCGAAGCAAATCATTTGAGAACATTTTCAGCCAAAAATTCGAAAATTACAGACATTTGGGCAATTAAATTGATAAGCACTCTGTTCCGACGAACAAGAACGCCAAAAACGCACCCCAATATTAGATATTATATCATCATGTTGAATTGTATATGTTTATTGAGGTTTAATTGAAATTTCAAGGATTGTGTCAGTTCCTTTTGGAGGTATTGCTTTTCTGAGGTCATCCACGATTTTTTTTAGAAGGTTAACTTAAATGGTAATTTTGATATGCATGTTTCTAACTGAGAATCCATTACATAAAGTGATAGTATTGGACTTAGTTTTGATCCCATGTGCAGCCGAATAGTTGAATGTAGTATTTCCCCTCAAATACGAAGTTTTCTGACTACAGTAGGAATAAGAAGAACTAACTTCATAGTTAAGTTCAAATTTGTTAATAGCTCTTATTGCGATTTCAAAAGTATCATTGACATAGTACTCATTGTTAGCATCATAAGCATTTGTTAAAATTTCTGTTATAAATGACGCCAAATTTGTTGTTCGTCGTTTCCCTAATTTGGAAAATCAAGTAAGTAGTATATGATATAGTAATCTCAAGATTGGACATTGGATGCAGTGCTACTTCGCAATATAAAATTCTCAATATTGGGCCATTATTGGAAGCAGTACTGATTTACAATATTGTCCCGATAAAGTTAGAAAATTCTCAGATTTGTAATTTCAATATTGGCCTAACATCGATTGCAGTACTAATTCACAATATTAGCCCAATATATAAATCCCAATATTTAACCACTATTTGATGCAGCTCAAATCCGCAAAATTCACCGGCTATTGAAATCCCGATATTGGAGGCAGTACTCATATACATTAAATGTAGGCCGATTTAGTTTTGTCCATATGGATCCAATATTGGCGGCCTCAAACAGGCACATTATTGGCTAGATCTTGAAATTTCAATATTGGTCTAATACTTCAGGACGTACTAGTTCAAAATAGGGGACCAATATAGAAATCCCAATATATTAGGCCAATATTGGATGCACTAATTCATAATATTGGCCGGATATAGATATCCCAATATTTGGCCAATATTGGAGGAGGTACTTATATACAATATAGTTTTGTCAATTCGGAGCCAATATAAACTTGGATTGAATTCATAATATTATTACAAACGGTTTTCCTAACAACATCGTGCCAACCCAATATATTATCGGAAACAACAAGTCACAATTCAAAGAGGTGAACTGTGGCTTACTGCCAATAACTAAAGAAGACACACGGTGAAATATTCATTGATTTTGAACATCAACGAATATTCTAGCTCGACCAAGCGGAATATTTGTTGATGGTTAAAATCAATCAATATTTCACCATGTGGCTTCTTTAACAAGTCACCATATTGGCAAGATCTTGAAACACTAATATTGAGGCAATATTGGAGGAAATAATAATTCACGATATTGGCCCAATATGAAAATCTCAATATTCGACCAATATTGGATGCAGAATTTATTCATAATATTGGCCGTATATAGAAATCCCAATATTGGGAAAACATTGGAAGCAGTACTCATATTCAATATTGGCCAATATTGCTTTGCCAATTCGGGGCCAATATTGGCGGTAGCAAGAAGTCACAATATTGGCTAGATCTCGAAACTCTAATATTGGGCCAATATTGGAGGCAATACTAATTCACAATATTGGCCCAATATGGAAATCGCAATATTCGACCAATATTAGATGCACCATTAATTCATAATATTGGCCGTATATAGAAATACCAATATTGGGGAAATATTGGAGGTAGTACTCATATTCAATATTGGGCAATATGGTTTTGCCAATTCGGTCCCAATGTTGGCGGTAACAACAAGTTACAATATTGGCTAGATCATGAAACTGTAATATTGGGCCAATGTTGGAGGCAATACTAATTCACAATATTGGCCCAATATGGAAATGTCAATATTCGATCAATATTGAATGCAGCATTAATTCATAATATTGGTCGGATATAGAAATCCCAATATTGGAGTAATATTGGAGGCAGTACCCACATTCAATATTGGCCAATATGGATTTGCCAATTCGGTGCCAATATTGGCGGTAACAAAAAGTTACAATGTTGGCTAGATCATGAAACTGTAATATTGGGCCAATGTTGGAGGCAATACTTATTCACATTATTGGCCCAATATAGAAATCTCAATATTCGACCAATATTGGATGCAGCATTAATTCATAATATTGGCCGGATATAGAAATACCAATATTGGGGTAATATTGGAGGTAGTACTCATATTCAATATTGGCCAATATGGTTTTGCCAATTCGGTGCCAATGTTGGGGGTAACAACAAGTTACAATATTGGGTAGATGATGAAACTGTAATATCGGGCCAATGTTGGAGGCAATACTAATTCACAATATCGGCCCAATATGGAAATCTCAATATTCGACCAATATTGGATGCAGCATTAATTCATAATAATGGCTGGATATAGAAATCCCAATATTGGGGTAATATTGGGGGCAGTACTCATATTCAATATTGGCCAATATAGTTTTGCCAATTTGGGGCCAATATTGGCGGTAGGAAGGAGTCACAATGTTGGCTAGATCTTGAAAATGTAATATTGGGCCAATGTTGGAGGCAATACTAATTCACAATATTGACCCAATATGGAAATCTCAATATTCGACCAATATTGGATGCAGCATTAATTCATTATATTGCCCGGATATAGAAACCCCAATATTGGGGTAATATTGGGGCAGTACTCATATTCAATATTGGCCAATATAGTTTTGCCAATTTGGGGCCAATATTGGCGGTAGGAAGAAGTCACAATGTTGGCTAGATCTTGAAAATGTAATATTGGGCCAATGTTCGAGGCAATACTAATTCACAATAGTGGCCCAATATCTAAATCACAATATTTGACACATATTGGATGCAGCACTAATTCACAATATTGGCTAGATCTTGAAACTGTAATATTGGGCCTATATTGGAGGCACTACTAATTCCCAATATTGGCCCAATATGGAAATCGCAATATTCGACCAATATTAGATGCACCATTAATTCATAATATTGGCCGTATATAGAAATACCAATATTGGGGAAATATTGGAGGTAGTACTCATATTCAATATTGGGCAATATGGTTTTGCCAATTCGGTCCCAATGTTGGCGGTAACAACAAGTTACAATATTGGCTAGATCACGAAACTGTAATATCAGGCCAATGTTGGAGGTAATACTAATTCACAATATTGGCCCAATATGGAAATATCAATATTCGACCAATATTGGATGCATTATAAATTCATAATATTGGCCGGATATAGAAATCCCAATATTGGGGTAATATTTGAGGCAGTACCCACATTCAATATTGGCCAATATAGTTTTGCCAATTCGGTGCCAATAATGGCGGTAACAACAAGTTAAAATGTTGGCTAGATCATGAAACTGTAATATTGGGACAATGTTGGAGGCAATACTAATTCACATTATTTGCACAATATAGAAATCTCAACATTCGACCAATATTGAATGCAGCATTAATTCATAATATTGGTCGGATATAGAAATCCCAATATTGGGGTAATATTGGAGGCAGTACCCTCCTTCAATATTGGCCAATATGGTTTTGCGAATTCGGTGCCAATATTGGCGGTAACAAAAAGTTACAATGTTGGCTAGATCATGAAACTGTAATATCGGGCCAATATTGGAGGCAATGCACTTTCACAATATTGGCCCAATATGGAAATCTCAATATTCGACCAATATTGGATGCAGCATTAATTCATAATATTGGCTGGATATAGAAATCCCAATATTGGGGTAATATTGGAGGCAGTACCCGCATTCAATATTGGCCAATATAGTTTAGCCAATTCGGTGCCAATATTGGCGGTAATAACAAGTTACAATATTGGCTAGATCATGAAACTGTAATATTGGGCCAATGTTGGAGGCAATACTTATTCACAATATTGGCCCAATATGGAAATCTCAATATTCGACCAATATTGGATGCAGCTTTAATTCATAATATTGGCCGGATATAGAAATACCAATATTGGGGTAATATTGGAGGTAGTACTCATATTCAATATTGGCCAATATGGTATTGCCAATTCGGTGCCAATGTTGGCGGTAACAACAAGTTACAATATTGTCTAGATCATGAAACTGTAATATCGGGCCAATGTTGGAGGCAATACTAATTCACAATATTGGCCAAATATGGAAATCTCAATATTCGACCAATATTGGATGCAGCATTAATTCATAATATTGGCTGGATATAGGAATCCCAATATTGGTGTAATATTGGAGGCAGTACCCGCATTCAATATTGGCCAATATAGTTTAGCCAATTCGGTGCCAATATTGGCGGTAACAAGAAGTTACAATATTGGCTAGATCATGAAACTGTAATATTGGGCCAATGTTGGAGGCAATACTAATTCACAATATCGGCCCACTATGGAAATCTCAATATTCGACCAATATTGGATGTAGCATTAATTCATAATAATGGCTGGATATAGAAATCCCAATATTGGGGTAATACTGGGGGCAGTACTCATATTCAATGTTGGCCAATATAGTTTTGCCAATTGGGGGCCAATATTGCCGGTAGGAAGAAGTCACAATGTTGGCTAGATCTTGAAAATGTAATATTGGGCCAATGTTGGAGGCACTACTAATTCACAATATTGGCCCAATATGGAAATCTCAATATTTGACCAATATTGGATGCAGGATTAATTCATTATATTGCCCGGATATAGAAACCCCAATATTGGGGTAATATTGGGGGCAGTACTCATATCCAATATTGGCCAATTTAGTTTTGCCAATTTGAGGCCAATATTGGCGGTAGGAAGAAGTCACAATGTTGGCTAGATCTTGAAAATGTAATGTTGGGCCAATGTTCGAGGCAATACTAATTCACAATATTGGCCCAATATCTAAATCACAATATCTGACCCATATTGGATGCAGCACTAATTCACAATATTGGCTAGGTCTTGAAACTGTAATATTGGGCCAATATTGGAGGCACTACTAATTCCCAATATTGGTCCAATATAGAAATACCAATATTTGACCAATACTAGAAGCAGCCCTAATTCATAATATTGGCCAGATATAGAAATCACAATATTGGGGTAATATTGGAGGTAGTACTCATATTCAATATTGACCAATATGATTTTGCCAATTCGGTGCCAATGTTGGCGGTAACAACAAGTTACAATATCGGCTAGATCATGAAACTGTAATATCAGACCAATGTTGGAGGTAATACTAATTCACAATATTGGCCCAATATGGGTATATCAATATTCGACCAATATTGGATGCAGTATAAATTCATAATATTGGTCGGATATAGAAATCCCAATATTGAGGTAATATTGGAGGCAGTACCCACATTCAATATTGGCCAATATAGTTTTGCCAATTCGGTGCCAATAATGGCGGTAACAACAAGTTAAAATGTTGGCTAGATCATGAAACTGTAATATTGGGACAATGTTGGAGGCAATACTAATTCACATTATTTGCCCAATATAGAAATCTCAACATTCGACCAATATTGAATGCAGCATTAATTCATAATTTGGTCGGATATAGAAATCCCAATATTGGGGTAATATTGGAGGCAGTACCCACATTCAATATTGGCCAATATGGTTTTGCCAATTCGGTGCCAATATTGGCGGTAACAAAAACTTACAATGTTGGCTAGATCATGAAACTGTAATATCGGGCCAATGTTGGAGGCAATACTAATTCACAATATTGGCCCAATATGGAAATCTCAATATTCGACCAATATTGGATGCAGCATTAATTCATAATATTGGCTGGATATAGAAATCCCAATATTGGGGTAATATTGGAGGCAGTACCCGCATTCAATATTGGCCAATATAGTTTAGCCAATTCGGTGCCAATATTGGCGGTAATAACAAGTTACAATATTGGCTAGATCATGAAACTGTAATATTGGGCCAATGTTGGAGGCAATACTTATTCACAATATTGGCCCAATATGGAAATCTCAATATTCGACCAATATTGGATGCAGCTTCAATTCATAATATTGCCCGGATATAGAAATCCCAATATTGGGGTAATATTGGGGGCAGTACTCATATTCAATATTTGCCAATATAGTTTTGCCAATTTGGGGCCAATATTGGCGGTAGGAAGAAGTCACAATGTTGGCTAGATCCTGAAAATGTAATATTGGGCCAATGTTCGAGGCAATACTAATTCACAATATTGGCCCAAAAACTATATCACAATATTTGACCCATATTGGATGCAGCACTAATTCACAATATTGGCTAGATCTTGAAACTGTAATATTGGGCTAATATTGGAGGCACTACTAATTTTCAATATTGGTCCAATATAGAAATACCAATAGTTGACCAATATTGGAAGCAGCCCTAATTCATAATATTGGCCAGATATAGAAATCCCAATATTGGGTTAATATTGGAGGTAGTACTCATATTCAATATTGGCCAATATGGTTTTGCCAATTCGGTGCCAATGTTGGCGGTAACTACAAGTAACAATATTGGCTAGATCATGAAACTGTAATATTGGGCCAATGTTGGAGGCAATACTAATTCACAATATTGGCCCAATATGGAAATCTTAAAATTCGACCAATATTGGATGCAGCATTAATTCATAATATTGGCTGGATATAGAAATCCCAATATTGGGGTAATATTGGAGGCAGTACCCCACATTCAATATTGGCCAATATAGTTTAGCCAATTCGGTGCCAATATTGGCGGTAACAACAAGTTACAATATTGGCTAGATCATGAAACTGTAATATTGGGCCAATGTTGGAGGCACTACTAATTCACAATATTGGCCCAATATGAAAATCTCAATTTTCGACCAATATTGGATGCAGCATTAATTCATTATATTGCCCGGATATAGAAATCCCAATATTGGGGTAATATTGGGGGCAGTACTCATATTCAATATTGGCCAATATAGTTTTGCCAATTTGGGGCCAATAGAGGCGGTAGGAAGAAGTCACAATGTTGGCTAGATCCTGAAAATGTAATATTGGGCCAATGTTCGAGTCAATACTAATTCACAATATTGGCCCAATATCTAAATCACAATATTTGACCAATATTGGATGCAGCACTAATTCCCAATATTGGCTAGATCTTGAACCTGTAATATTGGGCCAATATTGGAGGCAGTACTAATTCTCAATATTGGTCCAATATAGAAATACCAATATTTGACCAATATTGGAAGCAGCCCTAATTCATAATATTGGCCGGATATAGAAATCCCAATATTTGGCCAATATTGGAGGTCGTCCTCATTTACAATATTGACAAATTTTTTATCGCCAATATAGGGCCAATATTGGCGGTAGCAACAAGACACAATATTGGATATATATTGAAATTCCAATATAGGGCCAATATTGGGGATATATAGATTTACTATGAATCTATGTATCTATATTGGGCCAATATAAAATCGATACTCCGCCAATATAGTGTGCTACCTGGGAGGATATTCAATAATATGTACCTTTCTTATGTACCCTATATGCCCTTGGATTATCCATATGATGATGAAAATATATACATTGGTAAGTTAATTATATTGGGTTCAGAATATCTCCAGTGAAAACAAAACTGGAATATGTATTGGCTAAGTTTCAATCGATATAATATAATTGTCAGAGTAGATTAGTTATTTAATTTTGATTTCTTTTTGGTTTCTTTTATGATACAGTTCTATTATAAGAATCCATTGATATAATTCCCAACTCTGAGAAACCAATACTTTCGGAGATATGATTTGTCAAAGTATGAACACGAGCGCCAAAGCTCCTGTCCACAGGGCTTCCCCATTTTTTTCTAGAATCGTGCGGACATATTTCCAAAAATTTATTTAATTTGTTGATTGAAAATTAAAGTACAGTTTTTACAATTTTTGGCGTTCTTGATCCTACGAACAGAGTGCTCAACAATTTGCCCAAATGTCTGTTATTTTCAAATTTTCGGCTGAAAATAGTCTTAAACGATTTGGTTCGACTCAATAAACAAGAATAAGTGGTCAAAATCGATTCTGTCCGGCCGGCCAGCCGTTAACAAAATAACGGAACATAAATAACATAATTAGCAAGACAGTTGAAATTTTCAGAGTAGGTTTGGGAGATAAATATTACGGTTAGGTTCAGTATTGGTGGTTTCGGAGTAACGAAAAAAAAATTTTTTTTTACATTTCAAATTATAAATTCAATTCTTTTCAAGATGCAGTTTCGTCATGAGAATCCATTGATACTATTTTCAACTCTAACAAGCAAATAACTTCTGGAGATATGATTTTTCAAAATTTCAATATTAAATCGTGATTCTTCAGTTTCACATAATGCTGTAATCGTATTTATTTATTAACGGGATAAACCCAATTACATAAGGAAAATATAATATGAAAACTAAACTCAATTATAAATTCGTTTACATTTCTAACAATTGCACAATATGATGCATGAAAGAAATCTATGCCGACTCGACCGGCCACATTCACATTTCCTGAGATTCTGAGAATTCGTGACGTTCTTGTATAATTCAATCGGTAATTCGGAATGCTGAGCAGGTCAGACTCTCTAGTTGCTCTGGGTGGGACATGAAAAGCAAAGAGTGGCAAAAGTTCTGTTGTCGATAATATCCCCTTAAGAACTCGAGTGAACAGCAATACATCGCTCCTCATCGTTCGAGTTTTCAGGGTTGGCAAGTGTAGTACAGCTCTCACATAAGTTGCTGAGAAATTGATTCAAGGGATGCCCAGCCTACCAGAAATACAAAGAAGAAACTTATTTTGAACACCCTCGATCCTGCCACTTTTAACCGAAGTGTATGGACACCACACATACGACGCAAACTGTAAATGAGGTCTAACCAAACTAATATATAGGTACTTTGAGGTGTTAACCTCCTTCAACTCATATGAATTCCTCAAAATGAAGCCAAGCATTCTCGAACTTTTAGAGGCAATTCTCTCAATGTGCACACTGAAACTCATCCTAGAGTCGTACACAACACCCAAATCTCTCACGACATCCATCACAACCAAGGTTTCCACATTCAACATACAGTGTGAAGACTGTGTATATTGTGATTGGAAATAACTCGCCTTCCTGAATATGGAAATGTGTTTACACTTACTGACATTTATAAACACCCCGCTGGACATGCATCATTGTTCGAGCCTCTCCAGATCTCATTGGAGAGTCAACATCTCTTCCAAGCTGTTGACTATAAAAAAAACCTTCAAGTCATCGACAAATAAGAGAAATTTCGCTTATCTAAAATAAGTTGTGATGTCATTAATATATATAAGGAACAAGATAGATCCAAGATGACTACCCTGTGTTACACCCTACTGGGCCACATATGAAGAGGAGAAAGAAGCACGAACTTTGACCCTTTGAGAACGTAGATGTAATTATGACATGAACCAATCAAGTAAACGCCCAGTGATTCCAAATGATAACAGCTTCCTCCTCAAAATTATGTGATCCACCTTATCGAATGCCTTTGAGAAGTCTGTATATGTAATATCCACCTGTCCACCCTTCTCCAAAGAATCCATAACGTACCGAACAAATACACTGCGCAAAAAAATTAACGCACATTATGGAAATCTCAAATTTACTCTACAACTGAAGGTGTTCTCAATGATAATTTTTTTATCAGAATTATGCATAAATATGTTATCCACTTTCAACGTTTTTCTTCAATACAGATGTTTTTTCCCAGCATGAATAAAAAAGATGGGATTATCAGATTTTGAATGTATTGGCTCTATTCTGAAATAAGTTGTTCACGATCAATTCTAGTGATCAATAGTTTTTCTTTCGTTTGATTTTCTACACTCGATCGCTATGCAACGCGAAACACGCAATTTGACCCAAGAGGAATGTGCCCAAGCGGTAGTTTTGCGAGAAGAAGGGTGGACAATTGGACATACACAAGAATTGCAGAAAGGTTTGGAGTTTCCCATACAAGTGTGTCCAGAATGTTGCAACGATTCAGGGAGACAGGTATGAATGTCCGAAGACCAGGACAGGGTAGACCACGGGTAACAACTGCCATTCAAGACCGTTACTTGAGAGTTTCTTCGTTGAGACAACGGTTTACAACCACTCGCCTCCTTCAAAATCAGCTTGAGCAAACTCATGGGGTGCAAATTAGCACTCAGACAATAAGAAATCGCCTCAGAGAATATGATTTAAGGCCTCGTGTCGCGGCAAGAGGCCCAGCTCTTACCCCAGCCCATCCAAGGGTGCGTTTGGATTTTGCGAGAGAGCATATCCATTGGGAAGAGGCTGATTGGGAAAGAGTTCTCTTCACAGACGAGTCTAGATTCTGCCTCTACCATTGTGATCGACGTTCCCTTGTATACATACGTCCACGCATGAAAGATATGCTCAGTGCAATTTCCTGAATACTACTGGTTTCGGGGGAGGATCGATTATGGTATGGGGTGGAATATCTTTGACTGCTCGCACAGACCTAGTGGTCGTTGATAATGGAGCTATGAATGCTGATAGGTATATAAGGAACATTCTTGAAGAGCATGTAGTGCCATTTGCCCAATAAATTGCTGAAAATTTAATTTTTATGGACGATAATGCCAGACCCCATCGTGCGCGCATCGTTCAGGAGTACCTTGAAGAGGTTGAAGTCTCTCGAATGGAATGGCCAGCAAGAAGTCCAGATCTCAATCCGATTGAGCAGGTTTGGGACAACCTCAATAGAAGGCTGAGAAGTTCAGAAAATCATCCAGCTACTCTTAATGACTTAGGAATCCAACTCAGAGAAATCTGGGAAGGATTAGATGTATGAACCGTCGTTGCCGAGCTGTAATTAACGCAAGGGGTGGAAATACCAAGTATTAAATCACTTATCAGCATTCCAGTATTTTGAAAATTATTTATTTCTCTTCTTTCACATAAGATTCGGTGAAATCCTGAATTTTTCCTCCATTTAATGTGTCTTGTTTCGTTCAAAACCTTCCCGAGAGAACATAAAAAATAAGTTATAAAGTCAATGTAGAGTTAACTTTCATTAAAATTGAGATTTTCAGAATGTGACATGACATTATCTAATCAATCGAAGAATTATGAGAATAAAGTGTATTCCGAAATGTGAGCGAAGTGAGAAAAATCTCAGTTGTTTGCTCCAAAATTAGTTTTTCTCAGAAAAGTCTTACATTTCGGAATGGAACATGAAGTAAGAGATCTGAGAGTAGTGAGACTGCTTTTCATCCATAGACATAGAATGCAAATAGAATGTAAATATTGAAAGCATAATTCTGTAGTTCGAGAGAGGAGAAAATTTGGTGAACGTAGATCAGGAATAACAAGGTAATTTTTCATTATTACTCTTCTTTCATACGTGTTTTATGAAAAATCTACTATTTGTAGGTACTTTAAACCTGTTTTGGGCAATTGTCATACGAAACTTGTTGGCGCTCTAGTTCCTCGGAACTGAGTGCTTATCAATTTGCCCAAATGTCTGTTATTTTTGAATTTTTCGATGAAAATGGTCTTAAACGATTTGGTTCGACTCATTGATCAAGAATCCGAGGTCGAAATCGATTCGGTCCGGCCGGCCGGCCGTAGGCACGATAACTCTCGAACGAAAGGAGTTAGCGGATTGAAATTTGCAAGGTGAGTTTGGAGCGTAAATATCTCGGAAGAGCTCGTTAATGGGAGAAATCCATCAAGCGGTTTCGGAGTTATGGCTGATTTTAGTAAAAATATTTCTTATGAATATTTCCGAAACCGATCACTCGATCGATCTAAAATTTAGCATCAAATTGTAGAATCATGACCTTTATACGCATGTGGAGTTTTGTATTGACCAGATTACCGCAAAGTGTCAAAAAAAATTTTGAAAATTTAAAAAAAGTTTTTCTACAATAACTCTCGAACGGAATGAGCTAGGTAGTTGAAATTTTCAGAGTAGGTTAGGGATATGAATATCTCGGTTAAGTTCGTTATTGGGCAAAATTGGCCAGATTTAATTCGATTTCTTCCATGGTGCAATTCTCATTCTCATATTGCTCATTTAATCTTGATAAATAAACTATTATTTGAATTGAATTTCCTTTATGATGCAGTTCTATCATAAGAATATATTGATATAATTCCCAACTCTGAGAAACCAATACTTTCGGAGATATAATTTGTCTGTTTGAACTAGAGCGCCAGAAAGCTCCTGTCCACAGGGCTTGAACCCATTTTTTTTAATATATTTCGTCTTATAATGAGATAAGTGTTCAAATAAAGAAAAACAAGAATATAAAATACTAATTTCATCTTTGAGAAAAATGAAATGAACTATTAAAATAATTTGTTCGTCAGCCTATACCTATTCAAATATCAGGAATAAATGGATAATCTGCTATGAGTGTCTACAGCCTTGCTCTATACATTTCTATGATACTTTCCCTAGGTATTTCGGGTTGTGAAAATTATGCAACAACCCAATCCACCAGGTGAAATCATTGCAGATTTCTCATTTAATCTTCATAAATAAACTACTATTTGTATTTAATTTTTCATGATGCAGTTCTATCATAATAACCATCGATACCATTTCCAATTCTGAAAAAACATTACTTTCGGAGATATGATAAGAAATGTTCCAACCTCCATAACGTTTCAGTTGGATGATATCACCTCCTCTATTAACTAAAAGAGGGGCTGACGTGCAACGAAAACTGTATCCTGTATATAATTTTTAATCTGATAAATTCAAATACTGGGCGATTTCACAAGGTATTTTTCCAATTATATTCATTCCCACCACTTTTTTAGAGCATTTTCCGTTTAAATATCGTAGAAATGAACGATATGGGGTGTCGTCATCTGATGGTCTCAACACAACAAACCTTCTGTAGAATGATAAAAAATTAAGTGCGTCACTATGACTAACAGTAAAGACACGATTTTTTCTTGATTTAAGTCAGGAATTTTTACTATTAATAGTGAATCTTTGTCTTCAGTGTCTTCTATGGTCATTTTCGCAAGTTCATCTCCTCTACATGCACCGAAAATTCTCATAATTAATACTACCTGATGTCAATAAAATAGCTTGTTAATATTCACACAGTAACGAATAGTGTTATTTACTTGATTTTTCATTAAAAATATTTCATCTGGCGCTTCATAGAGGAATTTGAATAATTCTTCTCTGTTGAAAGTTCTTGATTTGTTTGGTTTGTATCCTACAGATTGGCGTTTAAGGTGTGCTATTAAGTTCGCATATTGGTTACCAAAGTGGTTATACCAAAGTGTAGCAGAGTTCATAGTTTTAGCTTCTCCACTAAAGTAAGCCATCATTACGTTTTCAGTGTACCTCCTAACTTTCCTTGAATTATAGCATGTGGTGAAGAGTTTTTACTTCTATTCATACTACCCCTGCGACTTAATGCTGGCAATAGGTATTACGTCGTGACTTCAGCGGCGCTTTCAATTTCAGGTAGTGTACATGAAAAATCACTAAAATCATTTTTATTCAATTTTTGCTGCTTCACTCTCACATATGATTATTAATTATTATTTAGGAAATTTTTCACTCAAACGTCATTTACTCGTTGTCATTCGTTACTCCTATATTGAAGGCCAGTCATCAAAACCAGTATGGCCACCAGAGTGGATGGAGAGAAGGCGGTAAATTCAAAAGTTGAATTATAGGATTTTTCTCATATTCAAACGAATTGCTAAATTATACATGCCATGCAATAATGGGATAATTTATATTTAATAGCGCACCTATATTTCTCATGGGTCCTCCATTGGATGATTTTGAATCTTAACAAAAATAACATAATCTTAATGATACTCAAGTGATGCCCCAGGATCAAGTTTTATAAAGGCTTCCACCGTGGTTTGGCCAAAAAAATTTAGCACTAGTTTCGCATTCTGCTTTTCAATTGATGTCGGATATAAGTACATGGTAGGTCTACCAGTTATTTCTTATATTTTTTAAAAGATGAACTGAGTAACCAGCATAAAAATGGGGTCTTTTATTTTCAGAAGGATATTTATATAAAATAATGTAATTTTTCGCATGTCAGTCGCCATAGACTCCTATTCTGTCAATCTTGGTCTTGCAAAAATCTCCTGTCCATCACTTCCTGAACTCCTTCCATCCACGTTCTTCTGGGTCTTCCTCTTTGCGGAGGTTCCCAATTGAGGACTTCAAATGGCCATCTCTTGTCACTCATTATTGGCACGTACTCAAACTATTGTAGCGTTTTTGCTTCAATTGTGTCTGTAAAATCTGCATCAACACCCACTCTAGCTCTTATTTCCTCATTCCTGACTCGATCCTGTAGCGTTAGTCTAGAGCAGTGCCTCCAATATCCCATCTCCATCGCTTTCATTTTATTCTTAAGTTGCGTTGTCATTTCCCATACCTTGGCTCCATATTAGGTACTCCATATTCTCTATAAATGTTTTATAGATTTTTCTTTTAATATCATTTCTTATTTGTGAATTCTGAAGAATGCCATTCAGTTGTTGTAATTGATCTTCCTTGGGTGATTCTTTCCTTTATTTTACTTTCCACTGGATCCGATTGCAGTGAGGGTCACTCCAAGATAGGCATAGTCATCTACTTCCTATATTATTTCATCCCGCAGGATAAGATCACTCCTGCCATTACTCATAATAATATATTTGGGTTTTTAGGTGTTTATGATCATACCCCACTCTATTATGCCTCATCTAATTTTCTCAACGTATAAAAAATATCTTCCTCATCTTTGGCCATGATGACCAGGTCGTCAGCAGTGTAGAGTGAAAAGTATATATTATTTTCCTATTGGAATTCCCATATTTCGACATTGTCTTCGCCAGTGTTTCAGAGTCGAGGTAAGGAAGGCATTAAACAGAGTCGGTGCTACCGGACAGCCCTGTTGGGGACCTTTTGTGATACGAAACTCCTTAGAAAGTTTGGTTCCCACCTTCACCCTTGCGGAAATATCCATGTAGAGCTTCTTCACTGCCCTAATATATATATCTGGCTTACACCATTTTCTTCCAAGGTCTTCCAGGCCTTCTGCAAGTCTGCAAAAATCAAGTTTATCTCTGTTCTTTTTTCCACCGCAGCTGCTTCAGGCACAAAATAATGTCAACGCATGATCTTCCTGCCTTGAAACCTATCTGCTCTTCTATGACATATATTTCATCTTCTGTTTTACCTTTTATTATTCTACCATATAATCTGGACAATGAGTTGGTAACACTGAGTTCTCGGTAATTTGGACATAAAAAATGGAGATTTATGCATTCACTATTGACAAACAAAACAGCTGTCAATTGAGCTTCCATCCACCTTCGCCGCCATATTGTAAAAAGTGCTGGAGAGTTAATTGGCCTTCCTTTTAGGAAGTGTTGCTCTGAGCAATGCATATTTGATTTATGCTTAATAATTGGAAGAGCGAGCGTTTTTTTTGGCGCTCTTGTTTCTCGGAATATAGTGCTTATCAATTTGCCCAAATATCTGTAATTTTTGGATGAAACGATTTGGAATCCGGGGTCAAAATCGATTCTGTCTGGCTGATCCGGCACTAACACGATAACTCTCGAAAGGAATGAGCTAGACAGTTGAAATTTTCAGAGTAGGTTTGGGAGATAAATATCTCGGGTAACTTCGTTATTGGGCAAAATCGGCCTGACGGTTTCAAAATAACGAAAAACAAATTTTTTTTCACATTACAAATTTCAAATCCCAATTTCTTGAGGTGCAATTTCACCATAAGAATCCATTTATATCATTTTTAACTCTGACAAGCCTATACAAGAGGTGTTATTGAAACACTTTACGATAGAGGTAATCTAGGTTGTTGAATTTTGATGGAAGAGCTTCTAACGAAATAACAATTAATGAAATACAACAGACTAATCAAGAAACAAGAACAAAAACCCATACTGGAATACAGAAATTGATTGCATGCTTTGAAGATGAAACATTGTTTCCGAAACATATGTCAGACGACAAAAACTGTAGTTGACAAGAATGTAGTTACTTTTGAAAAGAACAACAAAACAACCCAATCGGTTAAATGTGATTCCTTATGTTCGTGGTAATTCTGAAGAAATTAGGAGAATCGATTCTAAGTGTAATACCTATAAGAACCGTTTTCAAGGCACACAATGATCTAAGTTTTATTAACGAAATCCATTAATCAATATCAAAATGCATGCAAAAACTGTGTACCTATATAATCTTACTTGTATTTGTGGTAAATCGTATACAGGAGAAATATTGAGACCACTAGAAGTAAGAAAGCCGGAACATAAGAACAACTTAAGAAATAGAGACATACAGAAATCTAAAATAGCATAACATGTATGTATCCATGGGGATCACATGATGTATTGGAGTGAAACAGAGATTCTGATGACAGAGTCTGATTGCATTAAAAGGAAACTTATGGAGTCGACTTGTATTTTGTTGAACAGGGAAATTCTAGGTTGCCATGTTTGGTTGCCAGTTAGGATCATAGAATACAAAGTACCACCCCCCTTCACCTAATCCTTAGCTAATGTGCTTTCAAGCACCACTGACCTCTCCGCCATCTTGACGCTTACGTACGCAGAGGGTTCAAAACATCTATCACAGCCACATTAATGCCTACTCTCTCACCCTGAATCTACTAGCCGATATGAATATACTGTTTCTTAGTATGGTTGGTGCCAAACATGAATTTTTCTGAATGGCATAGGTAAAACAGAATTCTCCCGTTATAGCAAGAAGGTAGCATTTCAACAAATTTCCAACAAAAAAAGAAAGAAAAAACACTGAGCAAAGAAAGAAAGACCTGAGCAAAACATATTTTCCTGCTAGAATAACAAGGCTCTTCATTAAGAAATAATAAACCCAGAATGGGTCAATGCCTGGACCAAAAGATCACTATATCATTCTTCACCTTTCGAAATATATCAGCGGCGAACATCTCTGAATGAAAACCCATATAATAGTAACATTTTCCAGCTACTCAACTATCCTATTTCAACGCGTCCAACAGGTAGTCGGCTCGATTTACGCGGTGAAAGGACCCGAGGGGGGCAAAAAAATCGATCATTAGCAGGCCTTTATTTTCGACCGATTGTTAAGTCACAGCATGGCTCCTTTGACGGATGACGTCATACTGCGTACACTACTGTTTAATTACACCGGGGGCGCCATAAAGATGAAACGGAGTGCGGGATGACTTTTATATTGTGTTACAACAGTTAATTATTTTATTAGAGGAGATAGCTGCGTTCTGCGCTAAGACTTCTTCATCGTGTTTCTTTGTTGTGTAACTTGTGGAATTTGGTTTCTTCTACGATTACGAAAGTGTGGAATGTATGTGGAGATATAAAAAAAGATATTGGGATGTATGCCGTAGAGCGTTAGATGAATATCTGATCAATGGATAGGTGTTGAGAAATTATAAATTGTGTCCTGACTAGTTTGCTAGATAGCGTATTGAAATGCCTGGATTTGAAAACATTTATTTTCGTTTTATTGTTTAAATAGTTTGTTTTATCTAAAGAAAAGGGTGAAGCTTTCTGGTGTCTAAGAAATATGTATACAGTGAGCGCCAAAAGTATGGAATAATGGATTTATTTTCTCCCCTTTCATGGATAGTGAAATATGGTTTGATAGGTCAAATTAATTCATTTTTTAAGCAACATTTTCTCGTAATTCTTATTGTTCTACCATTTCCCGTTACCAAGGAGTGGTAATAGTGGTAATAGTTTATTTATCAAGATTAAATGAGCAATCTGAGAATGAGAACTGCACCATGGAAGAAATCAAATTAAAATAGCTGAAATGAATTTGACTCTCTCTTATAAAACAGGATGACATGTACGAGTATGAACACAGATCATATAATAAATCATAGATAGAATAATTATAGCATTCTGTGAAAACATAGAAGTACGATTCATTATTGAAATTTCGAAAAATCATATCTCTGAAAGTATTAGCTTGTTGGAGTTCAAAATGATATCAATGGATTTTTATGGTGAAACTGCATCTTAAAAAAAAATATTTTGAAATTTGTAGCCTAAAAATAATTTTTTTTCGTTACTCCGAAACCATCTGGCCTATTTTGCCCACTAGCGAGCTTAGCCGAGATATTTGTCTCCCTAACCTCCTCTGAAAATTTCAACTGCCTAGCTCATTTCGTTCGAGTGTTATTGTAGAAACAAAACTTAAAAATTTTCAAATTTTTTTTTGGCACTTTACTGTAACCCGATCAATACAAAACTTCACATGCGTCTAAAGGTCATAAATCTACAATTTGATGCTGAATTTCAGATAGATCGAGAGATCGGTTTCGGATATATTCATAAAAAATATTTTTACTAAAAACAGTCATAACTCCGAAACCGCTCTATGGATTTCGCCCGTTAACGAACTCGTCCGAGATATTTACAGTCCTAACCCACCAACTCCAACTCCTTTCGTTCGAGAGTTATCGTGTTAACGGACGGACGACAGGCAGGACGGCCAGACAGAATCGATTTCGACCACGGATTCTTGATCAGTGAGTCGAACCAAATCGTTTAAAACCATTTTCAGCCAAAAATTCTAAAATTACAGACATTTGAGGAAATTGATAAGCAATCTGTTTCGAGGAACAAGAGCGCCAAACCCACATTTTTATTGCAAGAACGTTACATGAAGATGTCATTAATTACAAAAAAAAATTATCAAAATAAGTGTTCCAATTGATATTCCTTCCCTTCTTGACAGTACGCCAATCGAGCTTGACACTCGGAACAAACATTTTGGAGAGTTTCAGGCTGCATTGGTCTTATTTCGTCCTGAATCCTCTGTTTCAACTCCTCGATGTTGCTTGCCTGATTGAGATAAACTTTGCTTTTGATATAACCCCATTAGAAAAAGTCTAACGGTGTCAGATCCGGAGAACGAGCTAGCCATGCAATAAAACCTCGCACACCAACTCGACCAATCCAACTGTTCGGGAACAACTCGTTTAGGTAATCACGTTCATGTGGAAAATAATGGGGAGTAGTTCCATCCTGTTGAAACCATAGCGTTTCCTTTGGGACATCTGGATTTGCATCGTTCAGAAAAAGAACCAACAACGCTGGAATCAAGTCATCCATCCCATGATAAATCAAAATATGTTGGACCTGATAACGGTCCATCAATTGTTCCTAACAAAACAATTCCAGCCCATAGTCTGGGGCAAGAGGGTCCGCCCCTACCCCTCACAATAGCTTTTAGGGAAAAAGCAAATATCGTCATATGTGCAAAAATGTTTTGTCAAATAATTATACTTGAATTGAATATCTTTATGTCTAGACCCCACTAAAAAATTTCATATGGGCGCCCTTGAGAATATACATTCCTTTTCTCAGGAAATTGTGTATGTGCCTCCATCACCCAGTTTCGATGGTGATCTGACTAATAGAGATAGTTTTGTCTGTTGATAGTTCCATTTAAAATGTTGCTTCGTCACTAAATAAAATTCGAGTTGGAAATCGGCATTGCGATGATCCATCATATGTACGCAAAACTGAGTACTGTCGTCAAAATCATCTATATTCAGTTAATGCACTAAATTAATCGTGAATGGGTGCCATTTTATTTTAGTCAACAAGTACATTTCAGGTAAAATTTTTTGCGTATCCTCCGAAAATTATGCTGGAGGTGTCATTCGATTCGGAATGGCATGTAGATAGTTTTTGAGAAAATGCTGAGGCCACCCGCAAAAATTGCAATAGTTATAAACAATTAAGTGAAAAATAGTTAAGTTGAAAATGGATTCGAATAGAAGAGGAAATTTCCTAAAAAAAATCCCAACAGTCGGAACTGTAGGACCAATATTTATAATTTTCCAAGAGGGTTGAAAATACGCCCGAAAACGGGTACTCCGGCTTGCGTAAGCCTCAACCCCTTCGGACCTTTCATGAATAAATATTATTTAAACTTATTAAATATGAAAATATAAAATTTAAAAATACAGGTGTCTATAGGATAGATCAGTGAACAATAATCCGTTGTTCAAAAATGTTTATCAGGACTTTTTAATTAGTTATCCATTAATTAATTACCAATTTTTTGTAGCACGAACATTAACATTACAAGTGCGATAATTGTGAAACTATTAATCTGAGAATTTTTTCCTCTCACTTTAAGCAATTTTTTAAAGGTCTTGGAATAGATTCCAGTTAGAAAATTTGGAAAATCTTTAATTTTCGTTTTGTTCTTAATAATGTATTTAAGTGAAAAATTATAAAGCTTCAATTGTGTTCTCAAGAGAAAATTTTAAATTATATCATAAACAACGCATTGGTTTTTAACAATTTTTTAAGCAATAGTAGATAATAATTATTATCAAAAAACATTTTTGAGTAGTTTGTGATCATAAGAAAACGGATCAATAGTAATATTATAAAATGAAGCTTTATAATTTTCCACTTAAGTAAATTGTTCATGACAAAACGAAAATTAACAATTATTGAAATTTTCCAATAGGTATTTATTCAAAAACCTTTGGAAAATAGCTCCATGAAACGAAAACATTCTCAGATTAATAGTTCAACAATTATCGTACTTGCAATGTTAATGTTCGTGCTACAAAAAATTGTTAAGTAACTTAAGGATAACTAATTGAAAAATCGCGATAAACATTTTTGGACCAAGAATAATAATTGCTCATTGATCTATCCTGCGAGCGCCTGAATTTTCTCAATTTTTTATTTTCATATTTAATAAGTTTAAATAATATTTATTCATCAAAGGTATGAAGGGGGCGAGGCTTGTGCAAGCCGGTGTACCCGTTTTCGGGCGTATTTTCATCCCCCTAGGAAAATTATGAATATTGATCCTACAGTTACGGCAGTTAGGACTTTTGTTTAGGAAATTTCCTTCTCTATTTGAATCTTTTTTCAAATTTGAATTATCCAAATAGTTGTTGAGATATTGGCGAAAAACTAAACCTCCTTCTTTTTTTCACTTAATTGTTTATATCTATTGCAATTTTTGCGAGTGGCCTCAGCATTTTCTCAAAAAAATTAATCTTGATAAATAAATTTAATGACAATTTTTGAAGCATTGTATTGCTCTTCTTTTGGCGCTCGTGTTTAAATGATAATTTTTGAAACATTTTTCTTCAAACGACACTTTTTTTAAATTTAATTCCTAGCATGATGCAGTTCTATCATAAGAATCCGTTGATATAATTCCCAATTCTGAGAAACCAATACTATCGGAGATATAATTTGTCTGTTCGAATAAGAGCGCCAAAAAGCTCATGTCCACAGGGCTTGAACCAATTTTTTTATTAGATACCCACCTCAAATGTTGATTTCAGATAACATAGTCCACAAATATACTCCTAAATATATCTAGTAAGGTTGATATATCTCTTTTTTGAACTTATTCGAAGAAACACTCGCTCATATGGTTTTAAATTGATATTTTTGAATGCTGAGGTGAAGTTTCATATAATATTCCGTAATATTCTACTTTTGATTAGATAAGTTTGTTAATACGTACTTGATAAATATATATCTACCTATAATTTAGTTTTTTTTTTATATTCAAATATGTAATATGAATTTTTCTTCGAACTTCGAACAAATTTGTAATTGATTTTGGAAGCCAGGGTCTGCTCCCACTTGCGTGTGACTATGCATCTCATGAATAATGAGATGTAACGTGGTTTACGTCAAAAATATTAAGAACGATTCTAATATATCAATACGAGCAAGCGCGGAAAAACTCCTGAGTGGTGATGAGATTGCAAGATGCATGTTCTTTCACCTATATAAGTAGATACAAGAGATAGCGTGCGGGTATCCCCACTTACGCAAGGTCTTCCGAAGTGAGTTGATTAATTAAAAAACATGGGTTAATAGTAACCTCGGTACATAAAATATACATTTGTGCGCCAGCATACAATGCGGGGGATATTTGCGAAAATAAACCATTAGTGGATCGCTTAGCGAATCGTTGATTCACAGATAAGCCAACTCGGTAGCTCTCTGAAAGCTCCATTTTAGTATTGAAACAGACTTAATGAATTTTTTATGCATATTTCGGCGTCGACCCCCTGATGAGGCTGGATTGAAAAGGTAATAAAACTCCTGCTTCACACACAATGAATCATATAAGAAGTATATTTCAATGGTAGGCAGAATTTCATTACCATAATTAGTCCTGGTGTGGTCAACAGAGGTGAAGGGAATCTGTTATGGCCTTTCAATTATCCAGAAATGGAGTAAAAGGGGAGTTCAAAATATTTAAATAGGAGCTTTTAATTATTAAATGGTTGCTTTCTGAGTTTTCTCTCCAAACTCTGAAAAATATCCATAAAATAAAAATGTGTTATTTTGTGAATTTCTTCTGCGATAGGAACACAAGATATTTGACAGAAGTAATGTATCGAACAATGTTGCCTAACAAACAATAACTAGGGGCTTCACACGAGAGCGAGATTATCTCATCTCGTTTCGTTCTCGTCCCGGAAAAGCGAGACTAGACGAGACGAGAACTTTTGAAAAATATTATGGGCGATACCGAGACCACATACAGCGCAACCTAAGAGTCTCGTTTTTGGTCTCGTTAAGTTTTTTGTATGAAGTTTTTATTCGAGAAATTAGAAACGGTCTACATAGAGAACAATTTATTTTACAAAATATCAAATCGAGTGAACATCTTTGAAATAATTTATTGTAAAAAAAAACTCAGTAACCGAGTATGATTATGTCACATCTTTATTTCAACTTGTTAACTGTTCTTTTAGTAACGTTTCTCTTACCATAAATATTTATCCTTGCAGATTTTTATATTTTAGGTTTGCATACCTTAGTTACTCTCGGTTGAATATAATGATGTGTCTATAAACTAGTGAGTAATAAACATGTATACAATTGAAAGGGTATCATCAAGTCGAAATTTTCTACTTCAAAGATCATCTTATTTAAAGTAAACTTTTGTCATATAAGACACATCCTTTTTCAACACCCACAGAAAACAATTAAATATGAAGAATTTCCAGTATAGTTACCAATGTACCTTGTCTATATTATACATCCATCGTTGAAGACATACACGATTTTTTAAAAGATTTTTAATTATTATGTTTGTTATGAACTTGTATTAATTGAGATTATTTTTCCAGAAAGAATGGAATTTACAAATATAGAAACTGATCCCATTATAAATTAAATACTTATCGGACAACTTTTATTGCCTCTAAATCCCAATGGTTTGAAACCCATTTTTTTTTTGTACATCTGGAGAAACTTATTATTGTTTCTTGTGCTTCTTGTAGTGAAGATGAGAACAGCTATTGTATACATCTGTGGAAGTACCTATAATAAAACTGGTCAATCACTCAAATATTTGGTAACAAACTTAGATGCAATAAAAAATGTTTCAATTATTGTGTAGAATTAAGTGAGACGAGACGAGACAACTGATAACGAGACGGGAACGAGACTTAATTTTTTGGGAATTGGCGAGACCGAGAAGAGATTTTTGATACTGTCGCCTACTCTCGTCTCGTGTGAAGCCCTAACAATAACGAAACAACATCAACGATAAAACAACTATTTCGTAACGTTCCGGTGACTAGATCACACTCTTTCGTCAGACACCTAGCGAAAATCTTCAGAATTATTTTTTGTTGAAAGCTATTCTGAAATTCTTTGTCACATTCACAGTCTTTGAGAATCATAGTAACATAGTTTCACTCTGCTCAGATATTTCTAGGTTCGAAAACCTTTTTCAACAAATTCAACCAAATATGGTCAATTCCAGTTGAGCAAGTAACAAAATTGCATTCTCTGTTCAATAAAATACAGGTCGACTCATTAAGTTTCCTTTTAATGTAATCAGACTATGTCATCAAAATCTTTGTCATGATGTCATCATGAGATCTCCATGGATTGTACATTATTATTATTATTATTAAATTACAAAAGAGTGGAGGTGTAAAACCTATGCACCCAAAACAGCCAATATTAAAAGTACTCTGCTGGAATTCAAAAAGAAAAATAGAAGCTAAATAATACCCCATCGGTAGTCAGAGTTCTTGAATCCATTGGTGGATGTTTCATTCACCACTGCGCTTGGGAGATGATTCCAAACTTAAAAAATTCTGTTGGATAGAAAGTTCATGCGGCATGAGGTTCGAAATGGTCCCTTGGCCAATTCGTAAGCGTGCACACGCAGGTTGTTCCGATTTGGAAGGAATAAATGTTCAAGGTCAATACCGAAGAATACACGCATTGCTCGAAAAGCTACTATCATGTCGCCTCTGGTACGCCGGTCCTCGAAGCTAGTTAACCCGAATCAGTCCAACCTTGTCTGGTAGTCAGGTCGAGGGAAGGAGGAAAATGGGATTCTTGTGCACCATCTTTGAACAGACTCAAGAAGTTGCGAGTCAGATCTTGAAGCGGCCCACCAAACTGGACCCGCATACTCCAGAATTGTTCTTACACATGTTGTGTATAACAATTTTGCAGCCCAAATACTACAGTCTCCAAAAGACCGCTGAATGAGGTAGGTCGATTTTTTGGCTCTACTGCAAGTCTCCGTAATATGCTCAGACCAGTCAAGATCTGCGTTGACGACCACATATAGATCCCGGTGGCTCCGGACTGAAGTAAGAGAACGCCCAGCAAGCAAATACGGAAGCTTTGGATTGTCCTTACCAATGTGCAGCGCACACTCATTTTTCGATGTTGAGAGGTAACAACCATTCCTCGACCCACTGAGCAATCGCTTCCAGATCTGCCTGCAGCTGGTTGGAGATGAGAGATGGAACACTGTACAGTATAACATCTTCAGCGAATAGAAGACACCTTGAGCCGATCAAATGGGGGAGATCCGATGAGTTCAGTAGAAAAAATGCTGGGCCAAGAACTGAACCCTGGGACCCTCCGCTTGTTACCTTCCTCTCGTGTGCAGATAAAACTCCGCCAATCCTGACACTGAAAGTTCTGTCACTGAGGAATGTTCTTATCCAAGACAACAAAATACCTCTGATTCCCATATACTCCAGCTTGTAAATGAGATGACGGTGAGGAACTCGGTCGAAAGCCTTCGGGAAATCTAAGTAGATGATATCAACAGGAACACCAGCGTCCACAAACTAAGTCCAGTCATTAATCCGGAAGAAAACCATACTGTTCATCGGGAATCAAATTATTAGATTCGGCAAACTCACGAATGTGGTCGGTGATTATTCGTTCAAGGACTTTGGAGACCACTGACTCAAGAATTTCGAGAATTGTCACAATTGTGCGAATTTCAGAATATCTATCAACGAAATAATTCTGAACATTTTCGTTAAGTGTCTGATAACGTATCTCTCTTCTAGTGTCCGTTTCACTCTTTGGTTCGCTGTAACAAGCAGATGGACTCGTCGAGAGTATAGATTTTTATTTACGTCAGCCGTTTTAGCAACGATTCTATCAATCATAAGCGTTTCACATCATTTGAATTTGTTACTTGGTTTTACGATTTTCAATACCGAAATATTAAAATTTTATCAATTTTGAAAGTGGATGAGGGCATACATGATGATCTGATATTGAAGTAGATTCAGAAAAAGATAAACATATGACATTTCGTTTCAAATGCAAGAGACCTATTGGAATTGACTATGACGTGAAGTCAGGAGCTTTTGCGCGTATGTTCTATTGTCCATTCTCCTGTATTGGACACTCTTAATCAAATATACCATGGTGAATTCTTTTGTCCGTTCTCCTGTATTGGACACTCTTAATCGAATTTATCATGGTAAATTCGATTAAGAGTGTCCAATACAGGAGAACGGACAATAGAATTCACCATGGTATATTTGATTAAGAGTGTGCAATACAGGAGAATGGACAATAGAACATACCCGCAAAAGCTCCTGACTTCACGTCAGTGCCTGAACCAATTTTTTATTATTTCAATTTATACGTAGCGAAGCACGTACCGGGCCGCTAGTAGTAATCTTTAAATATTAAAGTATATCGATCGTTATATCGACTCAAATAAGAATTCCATACATTTTTCTGAATTTTATGTGTTTTTTTCAAATCAAATCCAAAAGCTCTCAAAAAATCACCCGTTATTACATAAAGATATATTTTCATTAGTGATAGAAAAACTGGCCTAGAATTCCTCTCTACCCATCACGAGATTTAATATCCACAAATGAGCCTCTCACCTTACAAGATCAGAAGCCTTCAGCAAAATTCAAAGGTCCCCTCTTGCAAATATACTCCTCTGAAGGCACATGGATCTCTTGAAGAAGAATCACCTCTCTATTCCTCAAAGATATTCACTCTTGTTCATAGAAATCCCTTCAATATTTAGTTGCCTCCTCCTAAGGAGGATCTCTTTCAAAACCAGGTCTGACCACTAATGTAGGGCTATCATCTAATCTCCTATAGATTTGTGATGAAATAACACGATTTTACCATGAATATATATGTATAATAATATGTCATCATGACATTCATATTTTATTTTTGAAGGTTCTCGCAAAAATACGACCATAGACAACATATCATACGACGATTCGCATCCACCTACCGAACTCACAAAAGGCTGCTCGGTTCTCCAACAATATAGATCCGATCGTGTTCAAACTTGGAATTCTGCAGTAGAGTTAGGTTCTGCAGGCTCTCCCAAAATGTCAGCCATGCCGGACGAATAGTTTATGATATATGTATAGAATTTTTTTCAATTATTTTTAATTAAATTTTTTTAAATTTTCTAGTTATACCATCCTCACGAAATTCTGCAAAAATTTTCGCGTTGGCATTCTACAACTAATAACCATGTTTGAATCCAATCGGTTTTGTATTCTTCGAGTTAATGAGGAACAAAAAACATCCAAATTTCAGAAAATTTCAGATGGCTATAACTCTAAAACCGTTTGGACGATTATGCTCATAAACAAACTCAAATGTCGCATTCAGATGCACAACCTAACCTGAAATTTTCAAGCCGCTATCTCTTTCCGTTCTCAGGTTATCATGACAACAAAAATATTTTTTAATAATTTTTTGATAATTTTCTAGCGATACGATTCTCACAAAATTTCATAAACGTGCTTAGGTCTATATTCTACAACTATTCACCAAGTTTAAATTCGATCGGATTTATTTTGGTTGAAAACAAAATTATTACTCGGAAACCATTGGGCCGATTATACCCATTAACGAACTTGTCCGTCGTATTGGGATGCGCCACCTACCCTGAAAATTTCAAGTCGCTAGCTCTTTCCGTTCTCAAGTTATCGTGGCAACGGACGGCACCACATAATTAAATTTCACATTTGGGCAAAACTATAACGCGTATGTTCCCCAGAACATACGCGCAAAAATAATTCTGAAGATTTGTGCCTGACGAAGGAGTCTGATCTAGTCTCCAAAACGTTACGAAATAGTTGTTTTAGCGTTAATGTTGTCTCTTTATTATTTGTTAGGCAACATTGTTGATATGTTGGGAGTTTGGGAGAGAAAACCCAAGGAAGAATCATTTAATAATGAATATACCTCCCAAAGTATGCTTTAAGGATTACTTAGGAGCTATTAATGCTAAAATAAAATCGTGTACAGGAAATTAATCTTACAAGTAGTGATATACTCGTATCAAATATAGGTTGGTATAAATCTAACTGAAAAATATTGAATTTCATCCTGAACAACCTGAGCTGGCATCATGTGATCGAAATCGGTTTGGATTGGCTGCATGATGTCACACGTCAATGAATATGTGTCAATGATTTTCATTCCTTTGCTTTCCTTGCGTGTCTAGCTATTTGAAACTAATATTTTGCATGTGAATACCACAGTGGTCATTATGCAGAAATATTAGCGGTCGATTTCTGCTACTTATAGTATGGCCCTCAAATTCGGACATTCTGCTCATATTTTCTTCCATACCTAAGTACCTCTTTTTCAATAGGAAATCAACATTAGTATTAAATAAATGATTTTCATAGTTGATATGAATGTATACAAAAATATAGTGGTGTATATTTTCGAGAATCTCCGAGTCCACCAGCAATCAAATAAATACGGCTTTTAAATCAGAAAAGGTCACATTTGAAGTACGGATAAGTCGTCTCCTCAACCCACCCCAAACACCGAAAATAGAAGTTCGAATGGCGCAGGACCCTCATTATTGATTCATTCACACGACATCTGTAGCATGCCAATGCTCACCCCCTTCGATTGGGAGCGCATGCGCCGCCTCTTCCAATGAGGGAAGTATCGTGCAAGGGGTGAAAAAGTACGGGCGAAAACTTCCCTTTCTTAGTGCTTCCGTTAAAATGGAAGACGTTTCCGAATTTCGATGCTTTCTACTTAGGATTCACTTCGGAACTTCTTTGATGCGTTTTAATTCTTTCGGGGGAAATTTATGGATAACCAGGAGGGAAATGTAGGGAGGGAAGATGTAGCATTTCCAAAATATATGTTACGTAGACCATAGTGTTTGAAGCTATGAAAAATAATGGAAACTACACGCAAAGTTTTATAATTTATCTTGTAAAATAGTTAAACTCTCAACTCAGTGGTGTTACCATATAATGTTGGCCTGTAAAATTTCCGGAAATTGCCGAACTACCATAGGCATCCGTCAAGAATATAGGTACATACCGGAGATCTCCCATATATTTTGATGATTTCTATCTCTTCAGTATTTTCACTTTTTCGATAACTTCAGAACTACTGATTATTATTAATAACAGAATAGTTGAGGTAAACATCTTTAAACTCAACTACAAAAACATTGAAAAATAATTGTTCGTCTCTTAAAAAATGACATCACCACAGACATATACACGACATTTCTAATCATATCCTCATCAAATTTATTCGACTTCACATCGAATATCAAAATCCGTCGTCAACTCTGTTTTTCGAGTGCAACAAAGTGGACCAGTTTACTGCAACCGTTGTGGTATTTCGATATTTTGCCAATATCTCCAACGACATAGATTCGTTTGACTTTGAATCTAGAACCTTGCTTTCAATCTAGAACGTTTCTGAGATAAGGAAATTTTTTAAATAAATTTTTCAAAATTTTGTAGTAATATCATCGTCACGATATTTTGCATAAGTCTTCGTTTCGATATTTTTGGTGCTCTTGTTCCTCGGAACAGAGTGCTTCTCAATTTGCCCAAATGCATGTTATCTTCGAATTGTTGGCTGAAAATGGTCTTAGACGTTTTGTTTCGACTCACTGATCAAGAATCCGTGGTCAAAATCGATTCTGTCCGGCCGGCCGTTGACAATTCCAGATTCCAAAAACGCAGATCTGATCGAATTGAAATCCAGTACTCGGGTTTGAAAGAATTAAAGGCTCATGTAGTATTTCGTGAAGGTGTGTGAGACGGGAAAAGGCGAAACAACATGCGCGCAAAAGTTCCTAACGTCAGTGCTTTTTGAGAATTTGATTTAACATTCTTTTGCTTTCTATTTTTAGCCATAGTCTCCCTACTTTTTTCAATTGAACATTATAATTTCGGCAGCTAGTGCATAAATAATGATACTAATAATAATAAATTGCTTCTGAAAATGGTGGCTCATCATGAAATAAGGAACCAAGGAGCTTTCCTATTGAGAGCTGGTCGGAGAGCTTTGGAGAAGCTCAGTATAACTGGCATCCATCGATCATGAGCTAGCAGGAACACCTATCACGCCAACAGACAAAAGAAGAGGTGGCAGAGAGATAAGAGAGGCACAAGTGAGGACACTACTCGAAGATCACATGAGTAAACACCTACACTCCATATTTTTCAGGAGTTTGAAAGATCAGGGACTGTCGGAACAATTATCCTTCGCCTTTTTGAAGTCCGCTGGGCTCAAGTCGGAAACGGAGGAAACATGCACATTATGTCTGATTGCGTAATCGTGCTGCCGGACAGAAATAAGTTTGGCCTCGGATTGTTGATCAGTGAGTCGAAACTAATCCTTTGAGACTTTTGGACGAATTGATAGCCAAAAAAATACAAATGCTCAATGAGTGATTATTCACAACCATACTCTGAAAAAAATGACTTATTGCACAATCTGGAATAAACGTAAACCCACTCCATCATGATGTTCATTCTACTTATTTTCTGATCAGACCAAAATATCAATCAAAACAAGACGTAACACTCACAAAAATCAACTTGTTATTTATTCAGAATACTCAAAATACAATCAGAATTAATTGCAAAACTTCCAATTACGCAGAACAATCCGAACATTTTTTTCTCTTCCATTTGTTCCTCCGGGTCTTCGTTCCAGAGATACAGGGTGTCAAAAATTTATATTGTTCTCAGTTTTTACTTAATATCTAAGGAACCATTTGAATTACAGAATTGAGTTTTTGTACACACATTGTCACTAATAATAGCTATTTTATTGCACTTTCCTCGGTTTTATTAGACTTGCCAGTGGCGGAGATATTGAATATGCACAAATTTTACCACCTTTTACCACGGTACAAATTTGCATTTGCACAGCAAATTCTAATGCGCCAATAAGTTTTACATAAAAAAGGTACTCTTGGTTAATTGCTCTAAAGTGAACCGTTTTCAAGAGAACTGGCATTTTATGATAAAAAATTAAATTAAAGCAGTATGACAATTAACACAGTTACCATTGAAATAAATGATCGCTGAATAGTACCAAGGTATATAATAGTCATACTGCTTAATTTTCAAATGTTTGAAGTTGTCAAAGTCAAAGTTGTTAAAAGTGTGTTGAAATGGATGGTCAGTATGAATAGGTACACTGACGTGATCAAGATTTATGGCAAAACACGCAGTAATGCCAGAGCTGCAAAACGACTGTATTCACAGCGTTTCCCTACCGTCGATTCTTGCCTTATCACACATTTCCCCGAGTTGAAATGCGGCTGAGGGAGACCGCAACTTTTAAACCTAATAAAAGAGATTGCGGGCACCACAGAAACCGTAGGGTCCCACAGTTTGAAGAAGATGTACTTCAAATGGTTAGCGAAAATTCAAGAACAAGTGTCCGTCAAATTTCTCACGCTTTACAAACAGGTCATGTAAACGTATCGAGAGTCCGACACAACGCAAAAACTCCACCCTTTTCAATTTCAAAAGGTGCAACCGTTTCTTCCAGAAGACTATGAGCCACGATTGGAGTACTGTCGCCGGTTGCTAGATAGAACTGCACAAAACGCTCAATTTCCCAGATCAATTATCTTTACTGATGAAGCCAGTTTAAATAGAGACGGTTTCTTTAATACACATTATAAACAATTGTGGAGTGAAGAAAACCTCCATGGTATTTTTCCACGTGGTCATCAACATAAATTTAGCGTATATGGGCAGGTATTATTAACAACAATTTGATAGGTCCTTATGTTCTTCCGCCAAGACTCATCGGCCCCATTTATTCAAATTTTCTCGAAGAGGTCTTACCTGAATTATATGATATCTATTTCAATGAAGATTATCAATTTCTCAATTCCATTGATTTCAATGTAACAAATGATTATTCAATTTTAGGATGCCGCAATGCTCATTCAAAGATTACTTTACTCCTTATTCCACAAACATTTTGTATTAAATAAAATAAAATGGTTACTTAATCACAACATATGGAGATTAGAATTATGTATAGCATCTAATTGCATTGAATATATGGAATGACTATATTGAGAATATGACAAATAAAAAATAGGGGTTGATCGTAGAGGGGTGAAAATTTAGGGTTGTATGTATTTTTGTGTGCTATATCATAAAAGTTTGTCCAAAAAAATAAAAATAAAAATTAGGGGTGGACCACCCCTAACATTTAGGGGGATGAAAAATAGATGTTGTCTGATTCTCCACCCTAGCCGATATGCATGCCTCGAATGACAAAAATCGGTCGAGCCGTTTCGGAGGAGTAGAATTACAAACACCCTGACACGAGAATTTTATATATTAGATTATTATAATTAAGATTATAATAAGCCTTTACGGTAAGATGGAGCCTTTACAGTAAGATGGTTTCATCTTAAATTCAAGCATCTGCTATTTTTGAAGTGAAGAGACTGTCTAATTTCAAAGAACGTGATACTTGTATTGCTATTTTGGATATGTTTATTCTAAGATGATAATATTCAATATATTATTATGCATATTTTCAAAATGAAATGTTTATTATACCTACTTATAATGTCACCATTCTTTTTACCCTATATTTTCAAGAGAAGATGAGAAAAATAAAGGTATAAGGGTAATGATGAAATTATGAGTATATAGATAATAGAGTTCTCCAATCCGAAATCCTTGGGCTTTGGTCCGGCAACAGCTGATGGCCAACATACATATTTTCAATTTTTTCTTGTTGGACAATTTTGCCAAATAATTCTAAATAGTTTTAAATATCAGTAGGTATACAAAAAAAAATACAAATCAATCTACAAAACGAAAATTTATTAAATCAGACATAAAACAGTCCTTGGTGTATGAAATAAATATATTAGGTACCATTAAAAATAGATGACTGAACATTCCTTACCCTAAACAATCTGAGGCAGTGAAAAATCCAAAATAATTATAGCAGTCTTTTTAATCACAGCACTTGGTATCTGATAGATAAAAATGAAAATAGTATGCATAAGAAAACTATACCTCTATCAATAATATAATTCAACTTTGATATCACAATGTCTGAAAACGAAGTGTATTATAAGTCTTAACTTTGTCAAATACAATGTACTTACGTTGTTCTTATATTGTCAAACGTATCACCTTCCACCACCCCGTATGGCTGAACAGTTTGCTTATGGTCATAGGCTCTCTAATACAAGCATCCACTCTCGTCTAGACGTCTCCAGGATTCAGATATAGAAGGGAAAATTGAAAAAACATGGCATATTAAGTAAATCATATGTATTATATAGAAACCACGGATGGACTTTACTATAGGTGCTGGAAAACATTTTCATTTTCGATTTTTCGAAAAAAAAAATCTTAATAATTTCTTCTGCTTGTTATACAAATATAATACGTAGAAATATCCGATTATTTTCCGGTGTTTTTGAATACAATATAACAAGCAAAAGAAATTATGAGAAATAATTTAGTAAAAAAGTTCTCAAGTAAAGTTATGTTGATCCACTTTATAGAGAGAGAGTTGAATAGTTTTAGACAAAACAGATTGGGTAGCCAAATGTATACATTAATTTTAAGAGAAAGGTTATAACAGAAAATTATTGGACTCACCTGCACATGCAAAATGATTCCCCCAATACTTACTAGAATTGAGAATTTCCAATGTTCTTCCCTTGGTGGAATCATATTATTCAGCAAGGTAAGTTGTAGAGGAAGCTTTTCATCTGAAAAGAAATCACGGGTTGATTTAAAATTGAATATAAGGTTGAAGGTCAAATATTTCGAACTTACCTTCATCGGTTTTTTCGAATAACTGCCTGTACAAATTTTGGGCGGTATTGTCCTTGTCTTCGTCAATCTTATATTTCAGAACTGTGATAAAAAATGATTCCCATTCAAGGTGGAAGGCTATCTGGGATTGTGGGTAGATTTTTTCAAAATCCAAGTTGATTTGAAAAAAATTTGAAATAGTAAACTGTCGATAAAATAATGTGGCATCCGTTTTATATAGATAAAATACTGTTTGTAGGGCTCACTAAAACAAATGATCTAAGGTCATTTAGTATGGGCCAAGCTTGAAAAAATTCATTTAAATTTCACATCTACAAAAGGTATGCCAGCAAAAACATTATTGACTTACCTTTAAACACTTGAATCACAGATTCAGAATAACTCAAATCCTTTAGTACTTCAATAATCTCCATCTCCGAAGGGTTCTCCTGCATAATGCCGTGATATACCTATGAGTATGACTTATGAGAACGATATACGAGAGCAAACTCAGAAAACAGAAACACACGCGCTGGAAGACGGAAAGAGAATAAAAACCTTAAAAACTATTAAAAAGATAGTTCTGATCTGCACCCTGCACCTTTCCGTTCCTCCCGTTTCAGAATGGTTGTTATATGAAAAGCAAAATACTCCGTTTGAATCTAAACGGGACGACTGGATATCAGATCAAGTGAATCAGAGAAACTCGAAGATTATTTTGAGCTTTTACTTAAACAAAAATCATAAAACTGAACATTCCATATTGCACAATATAATAAATATCCTAAGTTTCATTTATGTTGGCGAATTTTGTTTTTAAGATGCATGAAATGAAGTAGTCTTCATATTGAAATATGGTATAGTTGAATCGAATTTGCGGAAAACTCAGTTTGAGTATAGGAGTATTCTCAGTATAAGGTGCTGTATTATCATTCGAAGTAAACTGGATATTCACTCTTCATTCTAAAATGAAGATTATCATTATTTAAACAGAACGGTTTTTTTAAGTTTGAATGAGAAATATTTTCTTAAAGTAAACATTCATGCTGAGAAAATGAAAATCAACATTTAAGCATTTGAAAATTTTCAATTTGAAATATTTTTCATCAAATGAGAATAAAAACTCTCAGAACAAGTTAAAAGAAATAAGAATATTGGAATATTTTATTTGAGAATTTACTTTTTTCTGTGTAGGAACATGATCAGACGTTGTAATGCGTGCATTCAAGCCAACGGGCGTAATTTCGAGCAATTCTTGTAACTATAGTCGCTAAAAACTAATGAAAAATAACTTTGCAATTTAAACTCAAAAACCTAGTTGTCAAATTTAGTTGAAATTAATAAACTTGTTAATTATCACTACTCATTTTTCCAATTACATGAAATTTACAACGCGTTAGCAAATTGTTTTTGATCATAAAATGCCAGATTTCTCAAAAACAGCAAATGCAAATTTGCTCAGTGATGTAAAAGTTGGGGGGTAAAATCTTTGTGCAAATTCAATATCTCCGCCACTGGCACGTCTACTGAAACCGAGTAAAGTACAAGAAAGTAGTTATTTTTAGTGACAATGTGTGTACAAAAACTCAATTCTGTAATTCAAACGGTTCCTGAGATATTAGCAAAAAACTGAAAAAAATATAAATTTTTGAACCGGAGGAAAAAATGGAAGAGATAAAGAAATGTTATTTTTTCTAAGAAAGCTACAATTGACCGTTGGTACACTTATTTAGGAACACCCTGTATTCAATGTCAGAATTAAATTTTGCTGAATTGCATAGGCAAAATAGTTATCGGATAATTATCCCGTTATAATATAGTTCCGTGGATTCAATTACAATTGAGTAGGATTCGAGAATATTAGGCGACTTAGGATTCAAGTGTTCATCTCTGATATAAATATCAATATATATGGTGGTATTTTTTCAATGAAGTCATCAAATAAACATTTGAAAATATGTCGCTATTAATCTTGATAAACTTATTCTCGATTATCCAGAAGAAGTATCCAATTCCGGACATATGCCTGCGAAGGGCAGAAGGATGTCGTGACGCAGAGTAATTTTGGCGCCGAAGAAATAAGAACCCAGGTCCACTACCTAATAATAACACCTAATAATATAGGACATATCGTTATGTTTCGGCGAAACGGGTCTTCCACGGCCTGCAATCAGACCTGACGCAGCCTCCACCGACCGACGACGGTGTCATTAGAAAATATCACCGGGACAGGAGGCAGCTATCGTGCATTTCGTATCATTCGGGCCCCAAGGACCGAAACACAAATGATTGTAATTATTGAGATCCAGAAAGACGGCGGTGGCCGCCTCTGGCGCCGTGCGGCGCTCATGTCTGACAGTCGGGGGGCGGGGGGGTCTCTGGCTGAATGAACGTCGCCCCCTACGTGCATCAGGATGGGTTTGAATGAACGCAAATTGAGTGGTCGCAGGGATGTTGTACGTCGCTATGCACCCTCGGTGGAGTAGTTAATGGCTATTGTTATGCGGATTAGCTATTGATCATTCCGTTATTCGCGTCTGGATTGATATGAATTGTAACGGTATATTTCAGTATATCCGATTGGGCAACCACTCATTGGTTAGTCGTATCAAAAAACTGCTGCAAGTTTTACATAATGGTTCATCATCTTCTCTTCGAAATATGCAATTATTAACTCTAGAAATAATTCTGAGGCAGTCACGTGATGTCAGGAGCATCCACGCGAGCGTTCATTTAATGATTAATATATATAAACTAAAGGGTGTTACAATAAGAGGTGTTATTTTGATATTCAAAGAAAAATGCCATTTTTCAATATAAATGATCGAATGTCTATTTCATTATAAAGAAGAAGCTATGCTGTTAATAGTGGAAAATAACATCAGGCAAATGACCACCACGACCACGCTTACAGGACCATATCCTTTTAATGAAATTTTCCATAATAAAAGTGGCTGCCCTATGCCCTCGATAGCCTCACGAATTCAATCTTTGAGGTCTTGAATCGACGCTGGGCTATTGGCGTAGACCTTCTCTTACACGTGGCCCCAAAGGAAGAAGTCGCACGGTGTTAAATCACAAGATCTCGGTGGTCAATTGTGATCACCTCTTCGAGAGATAACACGGTCCAGAAACTTTTCCCGCAAAAGATCAATGGTTTAATTGCTTGTGTGGTACGTAGTGCCGCCTTGTTGGAATCAAACGTTGTCCAGATCAATACCATCCAATTGCGGCCATAAAAAAATCATGAATCATCTCTCGATAGCGCAATCCATTCACCTTAACTGTTGCTCCAGCCTCATTTTCGAAAAAGTAAGGTCCAATGACTCCGCCGGACCATAAACCGTACCAAACAGTCACACGTTGAGGATAGAGAGGCTTTCCAACAATAACTCTTGGGTTTTCCGAGCCCCAGATGCGACAATTTTGCTTGTTGACGAAGCCACCGAGGTGGAAATGGGCCTCATTACTCAAGATGATTTTTCGATGGAATTCCGGATCATTTTCATGCATTTCAACGACCCAATCAGCAAAGACACGACGTTGTTGATGATCGGCTGGCTTGAGTTCTTGTGTTAACTGAACTTTATGAGCCTTAAGACCCAAATCTTTATGCAAAATACGGTGTAGTGACGTTGGTGGAATGCCTAATTCCAAAGAACGACGAGGAATGGACAAACCTGGGTTTTCTTCAACACTTTCGGCTACAGCAGCAATATTCTCGCCGCTGTTCTTGAGCGACGTGCATGGGTTTTATTCTTCACATAACAAACTTGTCCCAACAGCTCGAATTTTTCCACCAATTTCTTTATTGCGGTCCAAAAAGGTGCTTCACGACGACCCAAAAATGTTCGAGTTTTACGAACCGCCTCTGCCAAATTTTCACCATTTTTGTAGTGAATTTTAATAATTTCAATGCGTTCTTGAAGCGTGTATCGTTCCATTTTTAATATTTTTATTAATGGCGTAGTTTCTAGTTGTCAAATGTCAAAAAATGACAGCTTCAAAACTGACATCTACCGAAATAGCGGGCTATTCAAAATAACACCTGTTATTGGAAAACCCTGTATTTGTAACACCGTACGCTAAGTACTATGGTTTTCAGAGATACATCATATGAAGACAATTAAGTTTCAAATGGTCATATTCAACAAGTTGGAAAAGCTTTGTGGCCAGGGGCTTTGGTGCGCTGTTCAAATTCATAGCCAGAGCGGTCACCCATTCAGGTACTTAACTGGCCCAAATCTGCTTTACTTCAGGAAAAAAATAATATTCCCAATATTTCCAAGAATATAAATCCGACTGTAAACACAAGCGTCCAAAAAAAAAACTGGCATTCATTTTGGCCGAGAATGGTCTCAAAGTATTATTTTCGACTCATACACATACATATATTCACTGTTGGGTCAAAAATAAAGAGTGCTGTGTTTGTGGTGCCGCAAGGACCCATTCGAATACATATATACATTTAATTTTGGGTCGAAAATAAACAGTGCTTTATTTGTGGCGGTGTAATGTATTACAGTAGTGGTATTATCGATCATTTATTCTGAGAATGATACAAATCAGTCGAATCGTACGGTTGTGCCATGAGGACCTATGAATTGACATTTTATCAAAAACGGCATGTGTGGCAACAGTTGCTAACTTGTATGATTTTATTACCGAGGGGCAAACCACCCATAAAAATGTGTACACCATAATTCCACTTGGTGAAATAATTCCATGGAACTCCAAGTACTTCCACGGAATTCCAAGTAATTCCGTGGAATTCCACGGAATTCCAAGTAATTCCACGGAATTCCGAAAGTATTAGCTTGATAGAGTTGAAAATGATAACAATGGATTCTTATGATGAAAATACATCTTAAAAAAATTTGAATTCAAAAGAATGTAAAAAAGAAATCTTTTTTCGTTACTCCGAAACTATAAAACCGATTTTGCCAAATAATGAACTTAACCGAGATATTTATCCCTCAAACCTACTCTGAAAATTTCAACTGTCTAGTTCATTCCGTTCGAGAGTTCGGCCAGCCAGACGGCCGGCCGGACGGCCGGACAGAATCGATTTCGACTACGGTTTCTTGATGAGTGAGTCAAACCAAATCGTTCAAGGCCATTTTCAGCCAAAAATTCGAAAATTACAGACATGTGGGCAAATTGATAAGAACTCTGTTCCGAGGAACAAGAGCGCCAAAAAGGGGGAAAGCCCTGTGGACAGGAGCTTTTTGGCAATCTCGTTCAAACAGACCAATTATATCTCTGAAAGTATTGGCTTCTCAGAGTTGGGAATTATATCAATGGATTCTTATGCTAGAACTGCATCATGAAAGAAATTAAATTTAAAAATCTTCAAAAACTATCATTAAAAAAAGAGCAATCTGCAATGCTTCAACGCTTTGATGCTTCAAAAATTGTCCTTAAAAAAAAACAACAGTCCCAAAAAATATTAATCCGAAACCACCAGACCGTTTCTACCCAATAACGAACTCATCCGAGATATTCATTCCTTAAATCTACTCTGAAAATTATATTATATCAATTGAAAGTTAATCAATATTACAATATCTCTTATCTGTAGACAGAGCCAATCCGCCGTATTCACATGCAAAGCATTCAATCTCCTTTGTGTCCTAACTGTGGTCCTCAGTTACGGATAAATTTGAATCACAACCTCAACGTATTTAACGGTGGTGAAACAGGCAAGTTTCACGTTAATTTTCACGTTAACTGAGGTTGCGATTCTTTTATATCCTTAACTGAGAACCTCAGTTAGGACCAAGATGCATAGAATAATAAGGTGTGGACACTCCCTACTAATTCCTGTTAAAATTTTCGGCCGAAAAACGGACCTAGAACTGTCAAATCACGTAGTTTATGTACTACTTCACTTTATTAACGATGGTGCCGCTGGAGTCGAATTCGAAGATTCTGACAAGGGAATAAATGAAAACTGACAAGCGACAAAGTTCACTTTCCAACGTTGCTAGTTCGTAAATCCAAATTAAAAGAATATAATAAAGCAGTTTATTGAAAAATCAATTCACTTTTTGATTAATCAGACATCTGTTCGGACATTATATGTAAACCCCATTTATTTGGAACAGAAATTTCATCTTGCCAAGAAATAATGAGGTCAAATAAGGGATTTATCAGTAAAGAAGTTTCTTTGGAACATATTGAATGGAACTGTAAATGAAGAAATCTGTTAAATGAATATATATTCAAATGTATTTAATTACCTTTATCATGTAAGGCTCATTTAAATTGAGCATTTTACTTAATATTTTCGATGTATAATTTGAAATTTCATCAAAACATTCTCATGTACCTATACAGCATTTTTTCAGTTACCCATAATACCCCTTGACAACTTTTTATGTACTCAGCAATTAGATTGCAAGATATATTTGATTCGATAGCTATTATTCAGAACTAAGTATACTGATGAAATATCGAAAAATGATTCATTAAATTGATAAACTAATCAAATAGAGGGTAGTGTACTACGTTTCAATCTTTTATTCAATATATATATTCACTAGAAAAATATTTTGAACAAACAAATCTTCAAATTTTCAATTAGAAGCCAGTTGCCATTCTTGTCGTGTAACAATATCCTTGAAACAAATAATATTATAGTATAAGAGCGACAAAAAGAATGACGCTTTAGGAAAGCTATTCAACTTTGATGAAATCACACTGTGTGGTTGCTCTGAACTTTGCTCTCTGCTAGTCCTTTCATCGTTGACAAATAATACTGTTAGTTTTCATAACATGTCATTTCATTCCTTCTCAATATATAACTATATTGTATAATGAATATAATTATTAATTAATAGAGTTATACATAATGTTTCAACTTTCAAAACAGTTTATGTTCATCAACCGGCAATATTATAGAGTAAATCAGCAAGTCTTAGCGTTCTCCTATGTTGATTTATTAACAATTAACGGTATCAGCGATCTTTCAATATTATTAATATTATAAATCATACCTATCTTGATACCAGAAATCTGCCCCTGATGCGGCAAGAATAAACAATTGTTAAAAAAACTATATTCGCATAAAAACGAAGTATTTTCGGAATGAAAATAGTATTTGATTGAAATAGTTCTGGATACTCGTTCAGAGTTCACACAGAAAACATTTGGCATAGGGGAAAACCGGGAGACTTGCTCAGGTGGGAGAGTTGAACCACCTATCAAAACTCAATTTAAATTTCGCGCTAATGAAACGTCAAGACGGTCATTGGTACAGCACGGGACGCCAATAACCAGCAAGCTGTCATTTTGTACAATGGCCAGTTTGTTTGGCTCTCAGGTTCGAAAAAGTGTATTTGTTACAGCGGAGTAAATTTTATTGATTTATGTTATTTTGAGATTGCGACCGTATTTATAGAGGTACGTATTGTGTGTTATTACTATTGTACTGCCTGATTATTGTAATTTGAGATGTGCTAAGTACTTTTTCGCTAAGATTTATCGTTTTTTCTGTGAGTAAAATGTAATGTCAAAGTAGTACATGCGGGAGACTTGCACCATGGCGAGTGCGGGAGATATGCTCAGTGGTTCATGTCTCCCTCTATATTGTTTGTATGATGATATTTGCAGTTTCATTTAATATATATTGAAATTGGCTGGAAGATTTCGGTCGCATGCTAATATAGTTAATTCTCTCTCTCTCTATATTGAAATTAAATTTTTTTTACTAAATTTAAAAACAATTCGGAAAACTTAACACGCAAGTTCTATATGCATTTTACTTGTTTTTTTCAATGTTCAATCTTATTTTCCCTCACAGGTTAATTGCATGAAAAATGTCTTTTCGACACAAGCCTTTTGAAGCAACACGCAAAAGATAAAAGCATACTGTCACAGAATTGGAAAAAGCTATATATGTGAGATAAAAGAGGATGCATCTTTAAGAAAATCATCTATTAATTATGGAATAGATAAAAAGAAGTAAAGTAAGAATTTGAAGGAAAAATAGTCAGTATAAAGAGTCACAAATATTTACTGTTTCTGAAGAAAAACTCCTGGTACGAACTATCTTGCAGTAAAATGCATTACGGTCCAATGTTACGAGGAATGATTTAATAAAAGACCAAAAGATGAATATTAAGAACAGAGTTTTTAGAATAGCGATAGTGAATCAGAAAATAAAAATAATACTAATAAAACTAATAAGAACGTTCAAGAAGGCACTGATAAGAAAGGAAAGAAAATAATAAAAACAAAACAAAATGCTAAACTGAAAGATGACAAAAAAAATATCGTTCCAGTAAAAACTAAAGGAAAGAAAACATTGAAAACTAGACAAGGTTCAAACAGAAATCCCAGAGAAAGAAATCTAGAAAAGGAAAAAAAGATTAAAATGTCAATGATGATAGTGAAACCGAGTGTAAAGACGAAGATGTTTTGCATACGCTAAAATGTTTAATTTTGTTAATAAAATGTTTAATGATTATGTTGATTTTGGAATATTCAAGAATATGTTGAGTTTTGTTTTTTTTTATAAGAACTGTGTTTCTTCATCATTCAATTTAATTTTGTGATGTTTTGTTTAATATATCAGTGATTTAAGCTGGAAACTGTTTTTATTTTTCCCTTTAAAAAGCAATGTTCAACTCTCCCCAAACTGCGGTTCGAGTGTCCCTACGGCTGGGGAGAGTTGACTCATATCCCATTTTTCATTCAAATAGATATAACATATTTTAGTACAATAATATCGAAAAAGTAATTATGCATAAGTGAGCCTAAATTAATAAGATACTTTATTTTATAATAATTGAGTCACTAAGACTCATTCATAAGAAAATACGTTACTTTGAACAAAAAGCGGTTCAACTCTCCCGGACTTCCCCTACTTTGGGCGCGGGAAACAAGAACGTTGAACAAAATACTCAAAATACTAAATTTCAGCAAACGGTACCACTTTCCACAAGAAACTAGAATAAACAAAGATTCGAATTTAATTTTTCATGTCGATAATTTTGTCCATAAAATTTCTACTGCCGGCATCTATCGGCGAAAACTGAAGTAAAACAAAATCCTTGTATTTTGACAGTATTTGGACCGCAAATCGGCCGAAAATATGTCAAAGAGTGTCTTCACCATGTATTCTATGCATCTATGTTAGGACTTAACGGAGATTGAATGCTTAGTGAGATGACAATCACAGAACAGTAATATATGACAATGACGACACATAGAATATATCTTACCTGCGGTATATTCTGTATGAACACGGATTAAATTAATATTTACGATGACAGCATTCTGTGAAATCACAGAATTACGATTTAAGGTTGAAATTTTGAGAGATCATCCGCCGTATTCACAGAGCATTCAATCTCCGTTAAGTCCTAACTGAGGTCCTCAGTTAAGGATAAATAAGAATCTCAACCTCAGTTTAAGTAGAAATTAACGTGAAAAAGGCCTGTTTCAGCACCGTTACATACGTTAACTGAGGTTGCGATTCTTATTTATCCTTAACTGAGGACCTCAGTTAGCACTTAACGGAGATTGAATGCTTTGTGAATACGGCGGCATATCTTCGAAAGTATTAGCTTGTTATAGTTGAAAATAAGATCAATGGATGATGAAAGTGAACTTGAAATTTGTAATGTAAAAATATTTTTTTTTCGTTACTCCGAAACCTTCTGACCGATTTCACCCGATAACGAACTCAACCGACATATTCATCTCCCAAACCTCAGTGGGTTGAACAGTGGGTTGCACCAAATCGTTGAAGACCATTTTCAGCCAAAAATTCGAAAATTACAGACATTTGGGCAAATTGATTAAGCACTCTGTTCCGAGGAACAAGAGGGCCAAAAAGGAAAAGACAAAAAGAAAAACCAAGCAAATTAAAAATCTAATATTCCGTGCTTTATCAAAATAATTTAAAAGTCACTACCAATTCTGAAAATGATTCAGAAACTTCGTGAATAGCCCTAGAATCATTCTGAATTTTTTATTAACCAAATGATCTATTGTTTCCTCTGCCTCCCCGAATTTATAATTAGGCTCTCAATTGAGTTCCATTTTAAAAAGGGGGAAAGCCCAGTAGCAGGAACTTTGGCGCTCTTGTTCAATATTTGACAAACCATATGTCCGAAAGTATTGGTTTCTCATGCAGAGATGGGACAATGGATTCTTGTAATAGACCTGCACCATAAAAGGAATTTAATTCAGGTAATAGTTTATCTATCAAGATTAAATGAACACTCTGCAATGATTTAACCTCGTGGAATGGGTTGTTGCAACTTAAACTCGGTGTATAGTTTTCACAACTGGAAATACCTAAGGAAAGTATCATCAAAATGTCTAGAGCAAGGCTGGAGACAATCATAGCAGATTGTCCATTTATTCCTGATATTTGTATAGGTATAGGCTGACGAACAAATTATTTTAATAGTTCAAAATAAATTAATAAAATACAATCATCTTTTCATAACTCAATTGTTCATACCACAAACATATTAATTCTGTATTATGAACCTTAACTCAAGAACGAAAATTTTATGCGCAAATGTAGATCAATATTTCAGCATTTTTTTGCTAGCAACGTTATGAAAATAATGTATATAGGAACATGTCTCATTACTTAAGGATGTTGAAGGTAATATTAACCTCGGTGGTCAACGAACAGTAATTTCTCTTGATGATTCCATTTGTTGTTCTTTCCTATTGCCTTCATAAACTACATCATAAAAATGATCCAACTAAATCTTCTGAAACATCATCCCTAATATTTGCACATAAATTATTCAGTATGCAACAAGTCAATATTATTTTTGGTATCAAAACAGTCTTGTATATATTCACAAATTCATAAGATGTTTTCCAACACAAAATATTTTCAAAGTACGAATTATATAAACAAATAAGATGACGTTAATGAACAGTGAATACAGATAGAACACACACAGATAGAACCCGCATTCTGCGGAAACATATAGAAGTACGATGTATTATTGAAATTTTGAAAAATAATATCTTCGAATGAGCTTGTTAGAGTTGAAAATGACATCAATCATTTTAACAAAAATTTGAAATTTTTAATGTAAAAAAAAAATTTTTTTCTTTACTCCGAAACTCAATAACGAACTCAACCGAAATATTTATCTCCCAAACCGACTCTGGAACTTTCAACTGTATAGCTCATTCCGTTCGAGACTTATCGTGCCTACGGCCTGCCAGACCGGCCGGCCGTAGTTTTTTGCCACTTTACGGCAATCCGATCAATACAAAACTTCGCATGCATATAAAGGTCACGATTCTACAGTTTGACGCTGAATTTCATTTAGATCGAGTGATCGGTTTCAGAAATATTCATAATAAATGTTTTTACTATAAACGGCCATAACTCCAAAACTACTTGGTGGATTTCACCCGTTATCGAACTCGTCCGAGATATTTACGCTTAAAACCTTCCTGCAAATATCAATCCTCTAACTCCTTTCGTTCGAGAGTCATTGTGCCTACGGCCGGCTGGACCGGCCGGACAGAATTGATTTCGACCACGGATTCTTGATCGGTGAGTCGAACCAAATCGTGTAAGGGCATTTTCGTCAAAAAATTCGAAAATTACAGACATTTGGGCAAATGATGGGCACTCTGTTGCCTCGTATTACTAGAAGAAAAAAAAATTCTTTAAAAATTAAAAATTTCTTAAACCATTCGTCAGATTCCGCTGAAATTCCGCACAAACCTTGTATCAGGCTTGAATAGATAAAAGAACAAATGCCCAAAAGCTCCTGACGCCACGTCAGTGTTTTCATTGAACCTCACTCTATATTAGAATAAATAGTCCTTACCTAAATTAACCCTAACCTAACCTAGTGAGAATGTAAAAATAATATAGTCTAATGCAATATATTATAATTGAAAAAAAAAATTGGTTCAAGCCCTGTGGACAGGAGCTATTGGGCGCATGTTCATCTTCCTTGTGGCCCGTACTGACCAGTAAAGAAAAAAAGCAGTATCATGTTGAATACCTTAATATTATTCTGGAACACAAATTTTCCATTACAATAATCTTCATCTAGCTTCTATTTAGTATCAATTCCTGTAGAACGTGATCATAATAAGTGTTTTCCATATAATAAAATGTGTTTGAACTTGGTATGTAGGAAATCTGATATCAATTATTGGAATTAATTGATTTGACAAACTGCCGTCAAATGAGGTAAATAGATTTTTGTGACGATTTTCTGTGACCATAGAACGTCAAAACACGCTGGAATGTGAATTTTAAGCAATATCTTCTGGAATTGAGATCGTATCGAACTGAAATTTTGCACACTCGTGTAGAATGCTTGATTTAACGTCGGTACAAATTTTTTTATTAAAAAATTTTCCAACTGCGCGATCCCAACAATACTTAGATAATATTATATCCATAAAGTAAGCATTTCATTATTGCATTTCTTGAAATAGGTACCTTTTCAAGTCGATCAACATCGTCCTTCTTTCGACGTCTAAACTATGACTTGATTCTTTATGTTTATGTCTTTGAATTTGTTTTCGGTGGAATTCAAAGAGTTCATAGAATAATCGATGAAAATACTGAGAGAGACCCAGGAAATTTGACACATTTTGTCTTATATCTCCAGAAATTGAAATCGTATAGAGCCAAAATTTTGCACAATGTTGCAAAATACTACAATTGACGTTAGTACAAGTTTTTGTTGCAATCTGATGAATAGTTCACGAAAAAAAAATTTTTTTTCCGAAAAAATTAAAAGAAATACGGCACCCAAAATTCTGACACCGGATTCGTGATCAGGGAGTCCGAATTAGTCTATTAGCCAATTTTCAGCTCGAAATTCGAAAATTACAGACATTTGGACGAAATGATAGGACGATGTTCCCCTAGAACATGCGCCCAAAAAGGTCTCCACCGAGGTGAAGACGAGCAAAATGCATTGATTATATGAGAAAGTAGTCATCTCCTTTTTCTGTAAACAACATGCCATAATTGAGAATTTTAATTGTAATTTATTTGCATAGACAATAAAATTACGAATGGTTATTTAGCACCTCGTTTTCGCCTGCCTTGTAGGATTGTGTAGTTCTAAATACATGGCAAGAAGAAAGAAACGAACAAAAAAACTCTATATCCAGACTATCGATTAAGATGTATAAGGAGATCATTAATTATTAAGAATTTAGTATGTAGAAGTCGCTGTAAATAAGTAACGCGTTACAATATTCAATAAACAAGTGTAAGTCATAATATTATAACTTTTCATATGAGCGAATCTTGTTATTATAAATATCCCTGAAGATAACCAGTGACAAAGCCTTCTCCAAAAATGTTGCATTGTCTCTTACATAAAAACGTACCAGTGTATTCGGTTCATAGTTCTTGAAAGTACGCACTATTAAGATATTCCCATATTTTAGTAGCTAAATACCGTATCCAGTAATGAAGTGCTATTTTGTCAACACATAACAATACCGTATGGCGTAACAACATACGTATCTTTTTAGAGACATTGTGGTAATTGAAGATGATTAATGATCGTCTCTTAGAAAATTTTCCGGATATCAAACATGGATCACTTATCCTGCATAAATTCATCCATTTTTCTATACATGGGGAGTGATTCACACAGAACACTATATTTTTGCGCGTATGTTCTGGGGAACATCGCGTTATAGTTTTGCCCAAATGTCTTTCGAATTGTTTGACGGAAATGGTCTCAAACGATTTAGTTCGACTCCCCAATGAAGAATTCGAGGACAAATTTGATTCTTTCCGGCTGGCCGTTCGGCCGTCCGTCCGGCCGTCCGTCCAGCCGTCCGTCCGGCCGTTGCCACGATAACAAGAGAACGAAAAGAGCTAGCGACTTGAAATTTTCAGGGTGGGTGGCGCATCCCAATACGACGGACAATTTCGTTAATGGGCATAATCAGCTTAGTGGTTTCCGAGTAATAATTTTGTTTTCAACCAATATATATCCGATCAAATTGAAACTTGGTGAGTAGTTGTAGAATATGAAGCTTAGCACGTTTGTGAAATTTTGTGCGAATCGTATGGCTAGAAAATTATTAAAAAATTATTAAAAAATATTTTTGTTCTCACGATAACTTGAGTAGGGAAAGAGATAGCGGCTTCAATTTTTCAGGTTAGGATGTGCACCAGAACGCGACATTTCAATTTGATTATGAGCATAATCAGCCGAACGGTTTTACAGTTATAGCCATCTGAAATTTTCTGAAATTTTGTGGTTTTTTGTTCCTCATTAACTCGAAAAATACTGAACCGATTGAATTCAAACATGGTTATTAGTTGTAGAATGCCAACGCGGAAATGTTTGCAAAATTTGGTGAGGATAGCATTTGTAGAAAATTTTTAATAAATCTTTGATTTTAAAAAAATTCTATATATCAGTAACTAATCGTTTGAAATTGCTGAAATTCTTCAAGAGCCTTCATAACCTAACTCTACTGCCAGTTTTCAAGTTTTAATATGATCGATTAAATATTGTTGGAGATTCGAGCATTCTTGTGTGAGTTCAGTAGATGGGTGACCGTTGCCTCGATAACTTTCGAACGAAAGGAGATAGGGACTTGCAATTTTCAGGGTAGGTTGCGGAACCGAAAGGGAGAGTTGAGTTCGATTTTGGGCATAATCGGTCTAACGGTTTCCGAGTTATACCCACCTGGAATATTATTTCCTTGATAACTCAAAAAATAAATATTCGATAGAATTGAAGCTTGGTAACTAGTAGTAGAAAATCAACATGAAGACTTGTTTAAAATTTTATAAGAACCGTACCCCTAGAAAATTTGAAAAAAATGACGAAAAAAAAATTTTAAGAACCGTACCCCTAGAAAAATTCAAAAAAATCACGAAAAAAAAAATTGGTTCAAGCACTGACGTGAAGTCAGAAGCTTTTGCGCGTATGTTCTATTGTCCATTCTTCTGTATTGGACACCCTTAATCGAATTTACCATGGTAAATTATGTTGTCCATTCTCCTGTATTGGACACATAATTCGAATTTACCATGGTAAATTCGAATTAAGAGTGTCCGATACAGGAGAATGGACAACATAATTCACCATGGTAAATTCGATTAAGGGTGTCCAATACAGAAGAATGGACAATAGAACATACGCGCAAAAGCTTCTGACTTCACGTCAGTGCTTGAACCAATTTTTTATCGATATTCTACACCTAAATACCAATTTTCAATTCAATGCGATCTGCAGTTTCGGAAATACATATTTAATGGAAACCTATGTGATTTTGCCCATTCACGAACACCATTGACATGACATGTCATGACCCCATTCCTGCAAATTTCAAGTTTTAAGCTTCTTCCGAAAGATATCGCCTTCACGGAGGGACAGTCAAATGGAAACGTTTGAAACAAATCTTGGCTAAAAATTCGAAAATTATAGACATTTGGGCGCCCTCACACTAGCGCCCAAAAATAAAATATACATAGTGTTTGGTAATTCGACTTGATCATTTAACGGGGTTATACTAGACATCATTAGCAACGATTCGAGTCCAGTGAATCATGGTCCAAAAGTCTATGGTTAGTGAGATATATTATAGTGATATTTCGACTTTTTTAAAGTTTTTCGACTTACTATCGAAAACAATATAAATTTTGTGGAAACTACTGAACACTGAGTATAGAAGTTTTTTTGAAAGCTGATGAGATGAGAATCATTTCCAGGAAAAATCATTCACCAAAAAATTCGAATAACCTGAAAAATAAAGAGTCTGAGGTGGCATAAATTGTTTTTTTCATTAAATTTTCATGAAACAATTACGTATTCCTCGAAAAAATTATAATTAACTTTGCATAAAAATAAGTGAAAAAACATCCTTGGATGATGAACTTTCCAAAAAGGTACATATGTAATAAATTTTCCCAAAAAATATAGCCGGAAATCCGAGCAAGTAACAGATACTTTCGATACTTAAGGTTATCCCTCTTATCTTCTCCTTTACTTGTGATTAATGTGATTATTATTTGCTTATTACGAGTAGGGTTAGCACGAATAAAAAAAAATTCTCAGTATTTCTAGAATGAAAATTGAAATAATCCTCAATTAACTGAGATTAACTCTCAAGAATTTCAATTTGAGGATAATTAGTTTCAAAAAGAAAAATGCTGATATTTCATATTGATTGTGTTATGGGTTGTGACTCAGGAATAAAATACGCCTCATTGGAGCGGTTTTCCGGCCATTTTTTCGATTTCGTGAAGGAATTATTGACTTATGTATGTTTTTGAAAAGCTAATGAAACAAGGAAGTTTTTTTCCTGAATTTGTACACCAAGTTCATAATACTTTTTTCCAGTAATTCTCAATTGTTTCGTCAAGATTTTATGACCCCTTATATCTCAGGTTATCTGATTTTTCAGTAAATACTTTTTCGCACGAAATGATAACCACCTCTTCAGCTTTGATACAAATATTTATTTAATATTTAGAGTCGAGTAGTTTTACAAAATTAATTATTTTCGATAACATAGCAGAAGTTGAAAAATCGCCATCTCTTCGTAACCATAGATTTTCGGACCATGGTTCACTCGACTCAATTCGTTGCAAATGACGTCTTGTATATCCCCTTTGAAGGATGACGTATATGACAGTATATGTACATATATGTATAGAAATACTAGCTGACCCAGCGAACTCTGTTCCGCCTTAGAGGCAATAAATAACGTACAATTGTGCAATTAGAAAAAAAACACCCTGTACAGTAATGATTTATTTTCAATGATGTATCCCTCTAAAGTTTATTTTTTAACACAAATGAATGAAATTGTACGATTGTGGCACGGAAAACAGCAAGTTGCAATTGACGTTAAAAGAAGAACACCCTGTATGGAGATTTCGGACGAATACATTATGAGAATCCATCCAAGGTACCTATTTAGTTAATGCTTTGTTTGTGACACAAATCACTTCAATCACGTACTATTGTGCCATGAGAAAAAGAACACCCTGTATAGTAATGGTTTATTTTCAATGAAAAATTTAATACTTGTGGCTTTTACTTGATGCAAATCCATATTAACTCAATGAAAAATTATATACGATTTACACTTATTTATTCAATATTGTGACGCGTTTCGTCGACACAGCGACTTCATCAGACTACATCATACTATGATGTATTCTGATGAAGTCGCTGTGTCGACGAAACGCGTCACAATATTGAATAAATAAGTGTAAATCGTATATAATTTTTCATTGAGTTATTTTCAATGGTGTATGCCTCGAAAGTTTATTTTTAAACACACATGACTAAAATTGTACGATTGTGGCAGGAAAAACAGCAAGTTTTAATTGACGTTAAAAGAAAAACACCCTGTATAACACAAAAAAGTATCCTATGTCCGTCTCCTGGTTCTAAGCTACCTCCCCACCAATTTTGAGCCAAATCGGTATAGCCGTTCTTGAGTTATAAGTGGAGTAACTAACACGACTTTCTTTTATATATCACGCAAATCTCAGTATTGATTTCTTCGATGTATCTATTGTTATAATATGAATTTTGAAAACTTATAAACCAGAGTGTGTGAGTTTTTAGAATAGAGAAGATCCATGGAAACAAAAAATAATAATTGGTAGTAGTGCAAAAATATATTCAGTTAGTCAGATTATTTTCAAGAGATTTCAATATAATTTCAAGCAAGAATTGAATTTTGTACAAGAATCCTCAAAAGAGTTAAGAGTCTCTGCAGTTAATTAATCATAATAATTAGTAACATTTAAGAACGATAGATAGCTATCCCTAACAATTGTCGCCAAACGCTTGGCTAGAATTATATGAAATTGTAACATATTTGGATGGAAACAAGGAATCAAACTGTTGTTGGAATAGAGAAAAAAGAAGAAGAAAAAGAATTCTGAAGAAATTTACAAACCAGAGTCTTTAGAATTGAGAAGGTCCATGGAAACAAAACAAAAATTTTGCAATAGTGGAAAAATATATTGAATTAGAGAGAAAATTATTAAATGGTTCCTTTATGGGTTTTAAAGGAACTATTCAATAATGAATGTACCTCCCAATGTATCCTTTACTGATCACTCCAGAATAAACTGATTTTCAGCGCAAATTAGATCAATTGCCGAAAAATCGAATTCAAACTAATTACCAAATGGTTCCATTCTGGGTTTTATCTCCCAATCCCTGAAAAATATCCATAAAATAAAAAAATATATATAATTTGTGAATTGCTTCTTCGTTAGAAACACAAGATTTTTGTCAGAAGCAATGTATAGAACAATGTTGCCTGATAAACAATGACGAAACAAGATCAACGATAAAACAACTATTTCGTAGCGTTTCGGTGACTAGATCGGATTCCTTCGTCAGACACCAAGCGAAAATCTTCAGAATTATTTTATGTTGACTATTATTCTGAAATTCAATGTGACAATTTTCTAATTTCAGAATAACTGTCGAGACAAATAGTTCTGCCTTCAGAGACTTGTAACGTTGGAGATATATCTTTTCTGGTAATGAGTAAATTTTAGGTTCAACTACCGAAAACCATTAACGTCTGATATTGCTAAATTAAATTACCTCAACTACTGCGTCATTTATTTTCTAGGTATATGATTACTATACACGTGCTGAAAATTCCCATTTGTTCTGTCCCCTACATGAACATGAGAATTCGATATAATATTATGGCTAAATTACATTTTTCATAGAGTGCAAAAACAAGTTGGATATCGTTAGAAAATTTGAATTTCATGTTTTTGATATTCTCTTCTTGTGTTTAATTCGTTTTGTTTTGTGTTTTTTCTGAAATACAGTGAGCGTCTAAATGATGAAATAATGGATTTATTTTCTCCCATTTCAGGAGTAGCGAAATATGGTTTGAAAGGTCAAGTCAATTCATTTTTTTAATGAACATTTTTCTGTAATTCTTATTGTTCTACCATTTCCCGTTACCAAGCACTGACGTCATCGTATTTTTTTATTAATTGCAAACCCATAGTTTTCTTGTGATCTAAATAAGTGTTCAAATTGAGGACCATTCAATTCTTTACAGTACTCCAATCGAGCTTGAAACTTGGAACAAACATTTTGCAGAGTGGAAACCTGTATAGCTCTTATTTCGTCCAGAATCCCCTGTTTCAAATACTCGAAGTTGTTTGGTCGATTGGGGTAAAATTTCCTTTTGATATACCCCATAAGAAAAAGTCTAACGGAGTCACATCTGGAGACCGAGGTGGCTATTCAATAAAACTTCGCCGACCGATCCGCCTATTCGGGAACACACCGTTCAGGTAATTACTTACTTTTGAAAATAATAGGGTGCAGCTCCATCCTGTTGAAACCATAGCGTGTCATTTGGGAGTTATGGATTCGCACCGTTCATGAAAAGAACCGCCAACGCCAGACTCAGGACATCCCGTAATACATCCAAATATTATGGACCTGTTAACGGTCCTTTAATAAAGACTATATAATCCTGTTCCTAACAGTTTCAGCCCATAGATTAATTTTTTCAGGAAATTGTGTATGTGCCTACATCATTCAGTTTGGATTGAGATCTGGCTGTTAGCTGTTAAATTTTAATAAAATGCTGCTTTGTCACTAAATACGGTATAAATCATCTCCATTCAGTTTGTGCACTAGACTAATCTTGAATGGGTGTCATTTATGGCATTTTTATTTAACGCTATGGTTCTCGAAGACAAATGAAAATTTTCATCCAACTCTTCATAGAAATGTTCAATTCTACAATGGGAATGTTTAGTGGGCAATTCCGCAAAAAGTAGTAGAGAAAAATCATTCTGCTGGTACCTGCCGACACGTGTTTCTGCTAGTTGGCTTCTTCAGGACTGGGCAACCAAGAAACCAAGGAAAAGATGGAAATACTGGAATTACTGGACGACCACTTTTTGTATGATCCTTCACGTATCCGACTTCATACTTTCTGCTTATTATATGATTTTACTAACAGAAACCTCAGTTACGGTTTTAAAATTAGGATATCTTTCATTGAAATATTCACAAACTTCTTGACGGGTCTCTCCACAACCCCTAACAATCAGAATTTCTATTATATCTGATGCCGATAAGTGCCGAACCATTTTTGGCGCTCTTGTTCCTCGGAACAGAGTGCTTATCAGTTTGCCAAATGTCTGTAATTTACTCATTTTTGACTGAAAATGGTCTTGAACGTTTTGGTTTTACTCGTTGATCAAAGAATCCGAGGTAAAAATCGGTTATGTCCAGCCGCCCCGCCGTTAACACGACAACTCTCGAAAGGAATGAGTTGGAAAGTTGAAATTTTCAGAGTAGCTTTGGGAGATAAATATCTCGGTTAAATTCATTATTGGGCAAAATCGGCCTGATGGTTTCGGAGTAACGATAATAATAATTTTTGGCACTCTTGTTTTTTAAATGACACTTTTATTAATTTAATTTCGTTCATGATGCAGTTCTATCATAAAAATCCATTGATATCATTCCCAACTCTGGGAAACCAAGCCTTTCGGAGATATGATTTGTCAAAGTTTGAACAAGTATGGTAAAGCTTCTATCCACAGGGCTTTCCCACATTTTTCTTCTAAAATTGTTAGTTTGACTACAAAATAATTAAATACTAGGACCGTCTTCGCATGAATTCACAGACGTTATATGTTACTAAATAAAAGTAAATTATGCTGCTGTCAGATATATTCATATCAATTAATATCTAGAAGGCAGGTGCCGTATAAAGTCTTGATAACATATATTTTTTTTGTTCAATTTTTGGCGCTCTAGTTCCTCGGAACTGAGTGCTTATCAATTTGCCCAAATGTCTGTAATTTACGAATTTTTCAATGAAAATGGTCTTAAACGATTTGGTTCGACTCACTGATCAAGAATCCGTGGTCAAAATTCATTCTGCCCGGCCGGTCCGGCCGGCCGTAGGCACTATAACTCTCGAACGGAATGAGCTAGACAGTTGAAATTTTCAGAGTAGGTTTGAGGGATAAATATCTCGGCTGAGTTCGTTATTGGGCAAAATCGGACAGATGGTTTCGGAGTAACAAAAAAAAAAATTTTTTTACAAAACAAATTAAATTTTTTTCAATAAGCAGTTTTACCATAAGAATCCATTCATATCATTTTTACCTCTAACAAGCTGATACTTTCGGAGATATGATTTTTCAAAATTTCAATGTAAATCGTATTTCTACGTTTTCCCAGAATGATAGAATTATTCTGTGGGTGTTCGATGAATTGTTATAATGTCAACTTATTTTCCTGAGACATGACGTTGTCTCATTGTCATTCATTCCAGCAATCGTATAAATATGAGAATTATATTATAATATCATACTTTTTGTTGGTTGATATTTTCATGCCGATGGTCAATCCATATGATGATGGGAATGGTAATGGTAAGTTAATAACATTGTCATTCATTCCAGCAATCGTATAAATATGAGAATTATAATATAATATCATACTTTTGTTGGTTGATATTTTCATACCGATGGTCAATCCATATGATGATGGGAATGGTAATGGTAAGTTAATAATATTGAGTTAAGAATATCTCCACTAAAAACAAAACTGGAATATTGGTGTATTGGAGTAGATTTGAGGAAAGATATATATTATCGTTCATCATAGAATTGAGGAATGAATATCTCGGATGAGTTCGTTGTTGGGTAGAATTCGTCGATTGGTTTTGGATTGATAATTTTTGGCACTCTTGTTGAATTTAAATTCTTCTATGATGTTTGAATTAAATTTCTGCTAAGATGAAGTTCTAAATTTCAATAATGAATCGTACTTCTGTTTTCACAGAATGCTATAATTATTCTATCTAAGCTTTATTATATGATCTGTGTTCATACTCGTACATTTCATCCTGTTCTATAAGAGAGAGTTAAATTCATTTCAGCTATTTTAATTTGGTCTTCCATGGTGCAGTTCTCATTCTCAGATTGCTCATTTAATCTTGATAAATAAACTATTATTTGAATTGAATTTCAATTATGATGCAGTTCTATCATAAGAATACATTGATATAATTCTCAACTCTGAGAAACCAATACTTTCGGAGATATAATTTGTCTGTTTGAACTAGAGCGCCAGAAAGCTCCTGTCCACAGGGCTTGAACCCATTTTTTATAATATCCAGGGGGTCACCCCAATTTCAAACGGCAATTACATGAGGGGGTTTAGAACCAACAATTATATGTGAGGCCCCTTTTAATTTTCGTTCAAAAGTTATGTCGTAAAAATATTCGTTTCAATTTGAAACATCCTGTATAATAATTTTCTGATAACCTTGAGTTTCAGTACTATATACGGTATTACAAATCAGTGAAATATATGAACGAGTTCGCTGAAGCTGTTGATATCCCTTGAGTGCTTTTGAAATTTTTGCGCGTATGTTCTGGGGAACATTGCGTTATCATTTTGCCCAAATGTCTGACATTTTCGAATTTCTTGCCTTCTCAAACGATTGGGTTCGACTCTCTGATGAAGAATTCGAGGACATATTTGATTCTGTCCTGCCAGCCGTCCGTTGCCACGATAACTTGAGAACATAAAGAGATAGCGATTTTCAGAGGAGTGGCGCGTCCTAATGGAACGGACAAGTTCGTTAATGGGCATAATCTGCCTAATGGTGTCCGAGTAATAATTTTGTTTTCAACCAATACAAATTCGATCGAATTTAAACTTGGTAAGAAGTTGTAGAATACAAACCTAAAGACATTCGTTTGTGAAAATCGTATCTCTAGAAAATTCAAAAAAAATTATTGAAAAATATTATTCATGTCACGATAACCTGAGAACGTAAAGAGACAGCAACTTGAAATTTTTAGGTTCGGTGGTGCATCTGAATGTGACATTTGATTTATTTAATGAGCATAATCAGCCAAACGGTTATGGAGTATTGTTGGAGTTCCGAGCAGCCTTGCGTCAGTTCGGTAGTTGGATGGGTGATCGTTGCTTCGATAACTTTTGAACGTAAAGGGATAGGAACTTACGATTTTCATGGTAGGTTTCGCGACTGAATGGGAGAGTTAAGTTCGTTTTTGGGCTTAATGGGCCCAACGGTTTCGGAGTCATACCCATCTGGAATATTATTTCCACGATAATTAAAAAAATACAGATCCAATCGAATTGAAGTTTGGTAACTAGTTGTAGAATATTGACATAAAGACGTCTGTGAAATTTTGTGAGAACTGTACCACTAGTAAATTTTAAAAAATACTGAAAATTTTTATGTATCTCACGATAACTAGAGAACGCATAGACACGTGACATATGACATTTAAGTTCGTCAATTGGCATAAATGGCCAAATTGTTTTGGAGTTTATACTCATCCGAAATTTAGTTGTTATTTCCTATATAAACTCAAAATATGGAAATCTGATCCAATTAAAACTCGGTAATTACTTGTAGAATGCCGACCCACTAGTTTATGCGAAATTTCGTGAATATCGTATCCTGGAGTTACTTGATGCCAAAGTTTTTTCTCATTTCAATTCCAATAGAATAGGTACATAATATGTTCGAATTAAAAATTCTGTGATCTAAGACGATAAATATCGATGATAAATTCGCAGTAGAGTGTCCCATAGAGGCGAGTAGACAATAGAACATGCGCGCCAAAGCTCCTGAGTTCACGTCAGTGCTTGAACAAATTTTTATCATTTTTTCCTCTGTTACTGATAACTATGTGAAGTAACAGGAAATATAGAAATGTATCTAGGGAAAGAATTATTTGTATAATTATTCTTGTCAGTAAACTTTCGATCCAACATTGAATTCTGTGATTTTGATTCGAATTATAAATAGTCTTATACTCAATTTGATGATTATGTGCTCAAAGGTTCGTGAGATTAACCTCTACTTCAAATTTCTCAAGAATGGGGCATATACTCCATTCACTTTTATAAAGACTCCCGGTTGGCCATGAAAGTTTGACAGATTTCACCATGTATATTTTGAAAATTTTTGTCATAGTCATTTTCCTATAACTACGCAACGTTCAGGACAACGTTGCATAGAGGTCGTAGTAATAACGTAGTTTTCACTAAGTTAATATACTTCGGAAAAATAATGGATTTGAGAAGATATTATGTGATTTCACTGGAAATATTTCACGTACTGGAAATATTTATTTCACGTAACTATCTGAACTGGTTGGAAGATTCAATTATGTTATTTTCTTGTAAGGAAATCAAGAATCAAGTGTTGAAATTTTAATGAGACATAAGGATAGAGTAGTCCGTTACTTTGTGATAGTTCATTTGAAAAAAGAATAAAAATACCTGAATAACCTGGCAGAAATGCTTCTAAACGAACAGACGTACCTGAAATGGAATTCCACACTTTTTGAAATTCTCAAGAAATAAGCCTACAGAAGACATTTAAATACCTTGTTGGACAACTTGAAATACACCAGTTTCAAAATGTAGTAGTACTACGAAACCCGAGTTATTGTTAAACCTTAATAAAATAGTGTAAGTAATTTCATTCGAGAGTTCAACATGTTCTGAGACAGAATGAAGTTTTCCTATTGCAGATTTAAGTTCTGTATAGCACTTCCCGATACTTTGTCTCTGGTTCTTCAAAACTATTTTCGCCATTTTCAATTTCAAAGCACAGTTTTAGTTACAAAAACGCGTTAGACCAAAATCATGGCCAACCGGGAGACTTTATAAAAGTGAATGGACTGTACACAACCGAAATCAATTTCGGTACCGACAAATATATCAAAATATGTCACAACGGAAAAACTCTCTTACGAACGAAGAAGTAACACAACTGTTCCACTTGGCATTAGGCGAATTTCTTTGAGTTTGCCATTGTTTTGAGGCCACCAGAAGTGCGGCATAGAAAGTTATGAGGGCAGATTATGCGAAGTACAGTAGAGGGACATGAAAGAATGCGATAAGCACGCTGAACGACACTCGAAAATATCGCGATTCAAGGTACACCAACTGTTACACTTTCGTATGAATTGCGAGTTGACCAAAATATACTTCACATTTCGAGCACTCTAGGGTGGAGTTTGGTACAGTGTGGAAGTCGTAGGGCTGTGAGAGCTCTGTTTTTCATTGAAGAAGGTATTATACATTATCGGTCAATGTTGGTCCGAATACTCTTTAAATTATTGAATGTAGTTTTGTAGTCAATGATTCCTGACGAAGATGCTTCGTTATTAGTAAATAGCTTCGGCTAGAGGATGTAAAACTGAATTTCAAAAATTATATTGAATAGCTCAAAATTGCCATAATAATGATAATATTATTTTTCCTCCCCCGCTGAAAGTAATGTAGCGATGAAAGAAGAACAGAAGAGGGAAAAATACAAGGATTTAATGGGCATACTGTACCCAAGGCATAAGATTAGGATGGCCGTACTAATCATAGTATGCCTAGATGGAATGAGAGCGAACAGCGTGGCAGAGTTGCGGATGATTCCAGCCTGTAGATGCCAGGCCGAGGATTTAGCGCACATAATGCAGAAAGCGGTGTTGCTCGGATCAGTTCGAGTCATCAGGTCCCATCAACTGTGGAGGCTGCTTGTGGCTCATCTCTTTTGTTAAGGGACGCTGTAACGACAGGACGAAGAACTACTAACTAACCAATCAACAACTGGAGTCCGACACTCCTGAGAGAAGCAGACCCTCTCAGGTGGGCCTATAAAAGTTTTTACTCTCGAGTGGTTAAAAAAATAAACCTATATACCTAATTACATACCTCCCAGGAACGCAGGAAGGCAGAGGTTTGCAAAGTTTTGAATACCAACACTATCAAAAACGTTGGAAAAGGCAATAAGGATATCGAGAAGTGAAGACCCGCTTCTGACAAATGTTGGCTCATCATGCTCATCAGCTTTCCTATTTAGGGATGGCCAGAGAACTTTGGAGAATCTTATTATAACTGGAATATCAATCGATCATGAGCTAGCAGGAACAACTATCCTGCCAACAGACCAAAGAAGAGTTGGCAGAGAGATGAAACAGGCAAAACTAAAGGCACTACTCGAAGATCACATGAGTAAACACCTGCACTCCATATATTTCAGAACTTTGAAAGATCAGGGCCTGTTGGAAGAATTGGAAGAATTATCCTTCGCCTTTTCGAAGTCGGCTGGGCTCAAGTCGGAAACGGAAGGATTTGTTATGGCTTGTCAAGATGGGGTAATAAATACCAGATGGTACAAAAAGAACATCATGAATTGTGTCTGCTTGCAGATTCCATGCTCCATCAGGATATGTATATAGACACAATGTGGCATTCCAAATTCTCTACTTCCATCTGAGAAAGGTTTATGGTATACACAACGAACAAGTGCTACCAGATGTGCCTCTGAAGATTGAAGCAGTTTTTGAAAATGACAGAGATCTCATCTACTGGAACTATGCTATTCCAACAACTTGGCAGATCCACGCCATAAAGCCAGATTTAGTCCTGCTGGACAAATAACTCAAGGAATTGTTGGCCGTCGAATTTTCCTCCTCAGCTGAAAAAAATTTGGTGATGAAAGAAGAACATACAATTAGGTGAACTGTGCTAATCGCCAGTAACTCAAAAAGACACACGGTAAAATATTCATTGATTAAAATGTTAAAATCAATTAATTTTTCACCGTGTGGCTTTTTGAGATGAAATAAGAACAGAAGAGGGAAACATACATGGATTCAATGTTCGAACTGGGGATCCTGTACCCAAGGAAAAAGGTCAGGATGGTCCTATGACTAATCATAGGATGCCTAGGCGGAATGAGAGCGAACTACGTGGCAGAGTTGTGAATGATTCCGGCCTGTAGATGCCTGGCCGAGAATGTAGCGCACAGAATGCAGAAAGCGGTGTTGCTCGGATCACTTCGAGTCATCAGGTTCCATCAACTGTGAAGGTCGCTTGTGGTTCATCTCTTTTGTTAAGGGACGCCGTAAGGGCAGGACGAAGAACTACTCCAAGGATGTTGCTAGAGGATTTATGGTGAGTAACCAATAAACAACTGGAGTCCGACACTCCTGAGAGAAGCAGACCCTCTCGGGGTGGGCCTATGAAAAGTTATTCCACTCGAGGAGATAACCAAAAAATATATATATAATAGTTTTTTCAATCCTTTTAGACAATTCATATTGTATAGGACAGGTCAAGGTACAAATATTTCATAAAATACAAATTATATAACTAAGGAATCAGAAAAATACTCTTTTACAGAGAAGAAATATTTTTTCAGCAATATATTCTTTATTTCTCTTTTAAAAATTTTCAAATTCAAAGTCTTCACAAAAGATGGTAGATGATTAAAAATCTTTATACTTTGGTATAGTGGAGAGCATTCAAATTTGTGGGGTCTGTGCCTGGGCACCCGGAGAATCTGCGAATTTCTAGTTTCATACTTATGACAATCAGATAATCTTGTGCACTCAATTTTATTTTTCTTGGCATAAAGTAAATACTTGAGGATATAAATACACGATGGTGACAAAATTTTGTTTTCAACAAACAGAGGTCTTCATGATGTTTTTGGACTAATACTATAGCTCGAATAATTCTCTTCTGTGCGACAAAATCCCTGGAAACTTCAGCTCGGTTTCCCCATTGCAATATATTTTATAGGACAAGTGACTGTGAACCATACTATAGTACACGTTTATTATGGAACTGAAAAGTATTGTATTTTCCTTATTCGATTTATCGCAGAAAAAGATCCGTTCAGTTTTTTTACATACCACTTTGACTTGTGTGTTCCATCTAAAGTTTCTATCTATATGAATTCCAATAAATTTGGTGCATTATGGCATTATAGTGTTTTCCATGTAATATATGCGCAAAGTATCACTGTCCTCAACCGAAATAAATGCACACAGTCTTTTCAAAATTCAACATCAGGGTACTCGCACGACACCAAGAAGTAAATTGCCCAACAATGCGCTCACCGGCCCTTTGAAGACCCCCACGGCCCAGAGCTGAGATCATCACAGATGTGTCATCGGCAAATTACGTCAATTTGAAGCCGGCCAGTCAAACAGGCAAATCATTGATGAATAGCAAAAAGTAATAGTGGTCCAAACACGGAGCCCTGAGGAACTCCAAGGCCAATATGAGGACCTGCAGAATAACTTCTCTCCACTCTAACAGAAATAGTTCTACCATCAAGGAAACTACGCAACCATTCAGAGAATAGAACTCTGGAACCCATAATATAACACTCCTTTTTGAAAATGATATCAAAGGATTCTTATGATGAATCTGCATATTGAATTTGAAATTTGTAATGTAAACATTTTTTTTATTTTTCGTTACTCCGAACGGAATGAGCTAGTCAGTTGAAAAATTCAGAGTAGGTTTGGGAGATAAATATCTCGGTTAAGTTCATTATTGGGCAAAATTGGCCTGATGGTTTCGGAGTAACGAAAAAAAATATTTTTTACATTGCAAATAAATAAAATATATAAATTAAAATAAATTTTATGATCTGTGTTCAGACATGTTATCACACAGAATATACCATAGGTAAGGTATATTCTGTGTGTCATCATTGCCATATATTAGTGTTCTGTGATTGTCATCTCATAGAGAAATAGAAGGTATTGTCTCTGTCTACAGATAAGACACATGTCAAAATAAGTATGATTTCATATTTATTTCTAGTTCTATTCAAAATAATTGACATAAAATACCTCCTGTTCTAGAAAACAAAGTATGATTGAAGGCAAAATGATCAATGAAACAACCTCAGCTATCGTAGATAGCTCTTGGATAATCCAAATGATGATGGAAATATATACTTTGGTAATCTAATGAGATTGGGTTCAGAATATCTCGAGTAAAAACAAAACTGGAAAATTGGCTAAGTCTCAATTGATATAATATAATTTTCTGAGAAGATTTGAGGAAAGAATATCATGGATAAGTTCGTTATTGTGTAGAAACGGTCTGATGGTTTCGGAATAATCATTTTTGGCACTCTTGTTTTTTTTTAATTATACTTTTTGAAATATTAAAGCTTTGAAACATTGCAGAGTGCTCATTTAATATTGATAAATAAACTATTACTTCAATGTATTTTCTTTCATGATGCAGTTCTATCATAAGAATCCATTGCTATCATTCCCAACTCTGAGAAACCAATTCTTTCGGAGATGTGATTTGGCAAAGTTTGAACAAGAGAGCCAAAGCTCCTGTCCACAGGGCTTTCCCACTTTTTTCTTGTTATTACGGATCTATGATAAACAGAAATTTAAGTAGTCTATGGTGTTACAAATCAGGGAAGCTATTGATCATTCATTGAACGAGCGCACTGAAGTTTCTGTCGCCACGCCAGTGCATTTATAATTGTAAGACAAGATTGTAGTTCCCTGTCTAAAAGTTTTCAACTCCATCGTCATTGAAAAGTTCTCATATTCAAAATAAATCAAAGTGTCCGCAAAATGAGATAATTGATAATGATATAAGGCTTAACGGGCCGTACTCGTTTCAGCGAATAAAGCTCTATTTTCCACGATTAAAGAGTGGTCAATGGAGTAAGTAATGATGCCGTCTTCAGCAAATCGAGACATAATGATAGTTACAGTATTTCAGCATATTTCAAACGTTGCCGAAGTAATCCTGACCGCATTTTTAGTCACGCCAATTTGTGAACTTAACGAGTGTAGCTAACCGCTTTGATTATTATAGGTACGTCAATTCCTTTTTTGGCGCTCTTGTTCCTCGGAACAGACTGCTTATCAATTTGCACAAATGTCTGTAATTTTCGAATTTTTGGATGAAAAGGGTCTTAAACGATTTGGTTCGACTCACTGATCAAGAATCCGTGGTCAAAATCGATTCTGTCCGGCAGGCCATCCGTTTACACGATAACTCTCGAACGGAATGGCCTAGACAGTTGAAATTTTCAGAGTAGGTTTAGGAGATAGATATCTCGGACAAAACCGGCCTAATGGTTTCGCAGTAACAAAAAAACAACTTTTTTTACATAACAAATTTCAAATTAAATTTTTTAAGGTGCAATTTCACCATAAGAATTCATAGATATCATTTCCAACTCTAACAAGCTAATACTTTGGGAGTTATGATTTTTCAAAATTTCAATAATATATCTGCGTTTCCACAGAATGCTGTACTGCTTAATTATTCTATCTATGAATTATTATATGATCTGTATTCTTACATGTCATCTTATTTTCCTATCAAAAAAAATGTCAAAATTATTTCTGGTTCGTTATTCTTGATATAAAATACACCTCCTGCTCTAGAAAACCAAGTAAGATTGAAAGCAAACTGACCAATGATAACCTCATCTATCGTAGAATTATGAGGATGATATGATATTATACTTTTAAGGTGATAATATAATGACCGTGGATAATCCATATGATGATGGAAATATGTTCTTTGGTAAGATACATAATCAAATTGGGTTCAGAATATCTCCACTAAAAACAAAACTGCAATATTGGCTAAGTTTTAATTGATATAACATAATTTTCAGAGTAGATTTGAGGAAGGAATATCTCGGATAAGTTCGTTATTGGGGGGAATAGGTCTGTTTGATTTTAATTTCTTTCTTGATGAAGTTCTATCGTAAGAATCCATTTATATCATTCCGAGAGACCAATAATTTCGGAGATTATATTTGTCAAAGTTTCAACAAGAGCGCCAAAGCTCCAGTCCACAGGGCTTTTCCACTTTTTTGTGCACTCGTACCAGTGCGCTTTTCACCCAATGCTCTGTATTTGTATATTTTTGGCAGAAAATAGCCATATGCGACATTGAACCTACAATTTTGGAGATCACTAGTAAGAACTTAAAACTTCTGAGTTATCATGTTTGCAAGCTCGTAGCTATCATTTTGTCCAAATGGTGAGGTTTGAGGTTTGACCTCGAATGCGCCAGTCGAGGTCTCGAATTGTCAAAATCCTCCCAATATTTGGGTTCAATAGCGACAGTTTGATTCAGGAAAAATGTTTAGACGATTGTATCCCAAGAAGAAAAAAAATAGAAAAGTATTTTAATATTTCAAAAAATCTGAGCCAGAATTCGCTGATGTGTTGTATTAAAGATAAGGGATAATGGTATAAGATATTAAGGGCCATTTGCATGTAGGGATTCACACGAGACGAGAGTAGGCGAGAATATAAAAAATCTCGTCTCGGTCTCGCCAGTTCCCAAAGAATTAAGTCTCGCTCAAGTCTCTTTCTCGTCTCGTTATAAGAGGTCTCGTCTCGTCTCGCTTAATTCTGAATAATGATAATAAATATTATAATATATAAACGAAATGGTAGATAGCAATGAATAATTTTGTAAAGATATATTTATTACCAAAATATTTATGCATGTACATAATTTTTACACTGTTAATTTTATCTTTTAAATTACTCGATGACCAAGAATTCAAACATAATCAAGCTTGCATCACATCATCTTTCAATGATGTATGTGTTTTAGCCATGATCATTCCTGCTGTGGAAAATAATCTTTCAACAGGTATGGATGTAGCCATTAATAAATCATCGGCCATCTAAAGTTAGTTTTACACGCCGAAGAAATTCATTAATTTCTTCGCGAAATTGTTCATGAATTTATTCACGAATTTCTTCATGAACGTTTTACATGGGCGGAGAAATTCATGAAGATAAATGTCAAATAATAGTAATACCAACTGTAAACTTCTAAAGTAGCAAATATCGTGATCACAACAAAAGCAGCTGTGGCTCGATTTTGAACTTGACTCCTTTACTACCTCAAAACACAACTAGAACTTCCAAACAACAACCTCAACGACCACCAGTTTATGTTTTACAGCTTTTCCGATAATTTATGACATGAAAAATATCTTGGTACCTCTGACTTCACGCGAAACTTGATGGTCAAATAGAACAAGTTCTAATTTCGTGAAGTTCTTCATGAAGTTCTTCGTGAAGTAACTTCAAGTCAAGTTGATGTTTTACACGGAGAATTTCTTCATGAAGTTACTTCATGAAGAACTTCGCGAAGAAATTCATGAATTCCTTCGCCGTGTAAAACTAACTTAAGAAAGTGTAGCAACTTTTTCATGCACTTTCCACCATTCTAAAATACAATTTTGATTCCTATTTGCTCTCTCTATAGCAAATGTTGTTCAAACTCAGCTTTCCAATGTTTGTTCGAAAGTTTGTTTCAAAGAGGCTATCGATGTCGATACATTTTTCAATACAATTGGACAAATTTGTAACGTTTTCAATGAATGCCCTCCCAGTGGGTAGATCATTGAGGGTGTTCTTGGCGTATTCCTCATAACACTTTGAACACATTGAATAGCTCATTTTGCATTTCTTTACCAGTTTTATTATATTATATACTTCCACAAATGTATACAATATTTGTTCACATCTTCACTACAAGAAGCACAATAAAAACCAATACATTTTTCCAGATGCTCAAATAGGGACGAAATCTCAAAAGCATTGTGATTTAGGGGCAATACATTTTGTCCGTTAAGTATTGAATTCATAATGGGATCAGTTTTAATGGTTGTGAATTTTATTTTTCTTGAAAAATGATCTCAATTATCCCAAGGTCTTAAAAATCGTGTATTTCTAGCACGATCGATGTATAATATAGACAAAATATATTGGTAATTATAGTTAAGTGGAGACTATTCATATTCAATTGTTTTCTGTGGGTGTTGAAAAAGGTCGAGTCGTATATGAGAAAAGTTTACTGTATGGGTATCTGTAGTAAATAAGTTGATTTTCCAGATAGAAATGTTCTAGCCAACGAAACCCTTTCAATAGTATACACGTTTATTACTCAGTAGTTTACAGACACATATACTCAATCGAGAGTAAAAAAACTATCTTGAAAAAACACATTCAAACTTAAAATATCAAAATCTGCAAGGATAGATATTTATGATAAGAGATACGTTATCTCCTATAAGAAGTTAAGAGAACAGTTGAAATAAAAATGTGAAAAAAATATTATGATTTACAATAAAATATTTCACAGATAGTCACAAATGTTGATATTTTGTAAAATATATTGAAAGGTATTTTCTGGGTTTTCTCTCCCAAACTCTGAAGTTTAACTTAACCCAGCAAAATGGCAATATTAAATCACTAATAGCGATTTCCACTGACATGCTCGGAGCACTCGAGGAGAGGCTACCGACTCCGACCGAGATCTGTCAAAAACCGCTCTCATCAGAGCAACCTCAATGGAAAATGATTCTTCTCTCCAATCGGATCTATATTAGTGAAGATATTGTCGAAATATTGCAACGATCGATATTTACTGGTCCACTGGTTTTACTCCACCAACGAAGTTGCCAACAGTTTTTGATTTTTGACGCGTCTGGAGTGAATTTAATGAATTAGATCAGCCGAAGTCAAATTTTACAAGTCGATACGCCAGTAATAACATTTGTTCACTACCTAGTGAGAGAATTGGTATATTTCGTCTATTATATGTAAATTATTTCACAGCCAAGTTCTTGATTTGAACTTGATCGACTAATAAACATGATGATGTTTTTCTGAAATCAGAAATTTGAAAACAAGGTATCAAAGTTCGGTAATAATACGTTCAAGTTACGGAATTCACATTAATCTCTTTTTCCTTTTTGGCGCTCTTGTACCTCGTAGCAGAGTGCTTATCAGTTTGCTCAAATGTCTGTAATTTTCGAATTTTTGGCTGAAAATGGTCTTAAACGATTTGGTTCGACTCACTGATCAAGAATCCGTGGTCAAAATCGATTCTGTCTGATTATGCATATATTTCACAAGTCAAATAGACCCCAGGGGGTTCATTTATTTGCCGAGAAAGCAAGAGCAGACGCGTTCCTGGCTTCTTGGCCTTCATCAGTACTCTGTAGCTTCTCAACAAATTCAACTAAACTGACCCGGGTTAAGCCTCCCAGAGCCGGCTTGGTCGATCATACCTAATCGCCCACGCCACCTATGAGACAAAACACGGAAATCAGCCTTTCTTCGCCAGTGAATATTCCTTACCATTATTATTAAAAAAAAATATTTTTTACATTACAAATTTTGAATTCAATTTATTTTAAGATGCAGTTGCTTCATAAGAATCCATTGATTTTATTCTCAACTTTAACAAGCTAATACTTTCGGAGATATGATGTTTCAAAACTTCAATAATACATCACACTTCTATGTTTTGACAGAATGCGAATTCTGTCTGTCAGTGTTATATCTGTTTGCGGTAGGTCCATTTTGAAAGATAAACGTCACAGACTTCATACTCTACATATTCATAGAATATTTTATAAACGTTTTATTGACGTCATTGATGTCAATCGAAACTGAAAATGTGTTTATGGAGAGTTTATGGTTGATGTAAGCATGTAAACAATTTTAAATTTGGATTCGATGCAAGGATGTCGAGCATAATTTACGAGTCATTCTCTAATTATGGAATTTTTGGAACGAGATTTCCAACTAATGCACAGGTAGTTATTACATAAGATTTGTTTCAAAAATAAAACTGGCTATTTCATTTACTCAATTTTTAAGATGACTCTTGATAGTTTCGAAACATTCGTAGTCAAAATTGGACCGTCATATAAAGATAAGATGCAAAGGGATTTCAATCTCTTTCATGATATAGTTCTATCATAATAATCCCTTGATATCATTTCCAACTCTGAGAAACCAATACTTTCGGAGATATGATTTGTCAAATATTGGAACACTTTACTTTGAATTGAAATTTAAATATCTATTTATATGTGTCTGTTTTATGAAGACTCTTGTTTCAAAATGGTTCGCGTATGATTGTATCCACGCGAATTTTCCTTCGATATTTTACATGACTATTCCACTTCCGTTTTACATTACAAATGTTTTCACAGACTATATGTCTGTGTTCTACCTATCTGTTTTCACTGTTCACTGTTCATCGTAGTATCTCTCAATAATCTATAATAATCTAACAAAGTATGATTGAGTGCAAAATGACCAACTATAGGATATTATAATTACCCCTACCCTATATGCCCTTGAATAATCCATATGATGATGGAAATATATAATTTGGTAAGTTCAGAATCAGTGGAAACAAAACGGGAATATTGGCTAAGTTTCAATTGATATAATATAATTTTCAGAGTAGATTTGAGGAATGAATATCTCGTATAAGTTCGTAATTTAATTTTAAATTAGTTTCTTTTATGAATCAGTTCTATTCTAGGAATCCATTCATGATTCCCAACTCTGAGAAACCAATAATTTCGGAGATGAGTTGTCAAAGTTTGAAAGAAAGCGCCAAAGCTCCTGTCCACAGGGCTTTCCCACATTTTTTATATTCAAGTTTGTTAGATGGTGATGACATCGACAGCTCTGACGGGGAGCACAATAGACCATAAGGTCGCAGTGCAACGTGACCCCCTGCAACAATATAGAATTCAAGTTTGTTGCTTTTCGGCAATTTAACTCATGACATTTATCCAAAATATACAAATATCATTCGCTAAATTGTCAGCAACAAACCTTCATATCACAATCGAGAAATTTTATCTCTAGTGGTATTATATAAGAAAAATCGTCTCTCTTCAGGGTACTCGAGTAACCTCATCTTACAACCGTTATTGCAAAAACTGTTGAGTACATAAAAGGATAAATTCTGCAAAATGGCAACTGCTACACTTGACTTAAAGGTTCTCAGACCCTGGAGAAAATCTCCCAAGAATTAATGTATTAAAATGCGGAGATGCTCCACCCATCCATGGGACCAGGCGCCAATGGGATGTCGTGGCAGAGAACGGGGTTCAGACGGCGTTATTATAGGTTAGAATGGGTCTATGAATATGTATGATCCCGAAAGGAACACGCTATACAACATGCATTATACATTCACGATATGCCGCCTTGTGTGTCGATGAATGGTGTTGAAGGCTGACTGCAACCTTATCGAGTGGCCTATGAATAACTTAGGAGGAATATACCAATTCTGGTTGTTTTTCAGCAAGAAGTGGAAGGGTAATAGATGGTGGCTTGAAAAGTGGATATACAGCGTGTTCAGGAAGCAATGACTCTGACTCTTTTTATCCCAAATAGCATCCTGTATAGTTTTTGCTATTTTTTATTTACACTCAAAATTTCCTTTCAAACGATGAATCACACTTAGTATTTTACATTTGATTTGATGGAGAAAACATCAATTGAACTATCAAATTGAAAGAATTGAAGTAGGCTACGATATTTTGTGTAATCTTGATTTTGACTTCAATAATCGTCATAAAAAAACCTTCCTCAAGTTGAAATCAACTAGGTATCTATTTTGCAAAATTACAAAAAAAGGGGGCACAAAAATACTAACATTTTTCAAAACCAGGTTTTGGCCAAACCAAGCAATGATTATTCAGAACTTCAGATGTTCGAACAGGACCCTGATGTAGGGCTATCATCTCCCATATATATTTATTTAATAATTACACCATTCTACAGCCAACGCCAATTACTGAATAGGAAAGAAGATTTATACAAAGAAAGAAACTCAAATATAATACATTCGAAGTTTAAAATATTAAAAACCTAGAATAAACAGATAAACACATTCAAGCATGAGCTGAAAAAAAAAACTCATTGAGAAAAACAGCTCACACCCAAACATTCACAGAGAAGTTAAGACCCCAGAAGAGCTCTTTTTATATCAGGTTGACTACAATGGAAAATATGCACAACATTTTGGATGGACATGTAGTTATGACATATACGATACAGAGGCGAAAAACGAAGAATGTTAGAATGTGGAAAAGACAGGTAAAATATTGTTACATTGCATACAGGCAAGATTATGCAGATTACTGAAGCTATAGCAAGTAGGGACAGTCAATTGACGGGCATAGAATATTTCTGAGAAATAAAATACCCAAGTATGTCCGACGCCGCTCGGTGGAATCAACTGCTTAGCAACTGTCCATGTGGTATACCACGGTTCGGATAAACGCCATCAAGTCTGAAACTAACAAACTTCAAGAATCGCCTCTGTATATTCTCCAGACTCCCGACGTGTAGGTACATTGTACCCAGGGCTCCAGATTATGCATCCATATTCAAGCTTTGACCTCACAAGCGCATTAAACAAAACAAAATATGATATATGCTTCACTTCTATTGTATAAAAGAACGATAAAATGAGCCGTGAAATTTACGTTACAATTCAATATGTCATCATGATTTTCCATAAATCAGTTTGATATCCAACTTCTCTTGCTTATTAAAGTTATCATCATTTTCACGGTTCTGGAATGTTAGTTACTCCGACACGCACACAAATATTGATAAATATCAACTGTCAAAGATACAAATAAATGTATTCAAATGTTTCCATGGTTTACATTTAAGAATTATTTATTCTTCCAGTTCTTCTACGATTTCAACAATTTAAAATTTGACGTTCTCTTCATCATCTCGAATGCAAAATTGTTCATGACTTATCAATTATTATTGAAGTCGAAATCAGGATTACACAACATATCGTAGCCTACTGCAATTTTTTCAATTTTAAATTTAAATTATTGTTTTCTCCATCAAATCAAATGTAAAATACAAAGTGTGATACATTGTTGGAAATGTAATTCTGAGTAGAACTAAAAAATTGCAAAAAATATACAGGGTGCTATTTGAGATTAAAAAGGCAGAGTCACTTCCGGTTAAACCGAAAGTGACTTTAAATATTTGTTTTTCTGAGTTGAAGGTTCCTTGAACAATTTGAAAATCATAAAATTTTGGAATGGTTGAAAAAAAGCATTGGTACATGTATACTGGGACACCTGGTATATACATATATTCTTTTGATTGGGAGCTTTAGATGTGTTAGCGGAGGTTAGTGTAACGGGGGATCATACAATTCGACGTATGATACAAGAGATTAGGGAAAAACCTCAGCATAAAACCCTGTCTGCCCGTGGGTGTTGTGATTTGTGAAAATTGAATTTCTTTACAAAAGTAGCTGAAATTTAAAATATTGATGGGCATTTCTTTCATCAATATGGATTCCTTGTTCAAAAAATGGAGAAGTTTCTCCAAGGCACCTGAAAAATGAAAAGACAAGAGAAGAAAATAGAACAAATTAAAAATAACCTTTCAAAAGTCCCCACTCACAAATATACTCCTCTGTAGCCACATGGACCTCTTGAAGAAGAATCCCCTCCGCTAATTTTCAAAGATATTCACTCTTGTTCTTAGAAATACCTTCAATATTCGAATTTGAAAAAGAAAATGTCGTAGCTCTAAGGCCAGGATGGTTTTTTTCAAAACCAGATTTAGCCAATCCAAGCGATGATTATTCAAAACTCCAGATGTTCGCTAGAGGACCCTGTTGGGAATTTGTCGAAGTTTATAAAATTTATTTTTAATGCTGAGGCCACAAACAGCTGAGATAGAATCTGAATTTAATATTCTGTGACCCAAGCTGACAACCCAACAAACATCCATACGCTCTCTCTCTCTTTTCTCGCTATTCTCAAGGTCGACAGTCGACAGTTTCATAAACGTAAACAGTAAACCTGTAAACATAACCTCTTCACATCTCACATGTACATTTTGTAAAGCATTTCAAATAAACAACAAAAAGCCAACCAAAAGTGTTTTATCTAAAATAAGGAGACATCTCCAACATTGGTCCTTCGAAGCCGCATTCAACAATCTTCAAAAAAAAATATCATCAATCAAGAAGAAGCAATCAAGTGCGTATCTACCTAGAAGATTGAATCAACAAAGAGGCCTGTTCATAGTGTTCATCAATCGAGCAGCAAGACATTCAACATACACGTGGTTCGTGAGAGGTTACAAAATACAAAGAAATTCAAGAAACAGCACAATTGTTTCAAAGGTCAGGTCAGTTTCATTTAAGCAAGCTTCAATTTCAATTAATTATTTCAATCATGAGTGAATTAAAAGAATTCCTTTTAACTAAAGATGCCCTTGTTTTTGAATTGTCGAGATTTCATACATATTTAGATAAAGCTATTCGAGATGATGCTCAAACTAATCAGCTGAAACGGAGATTAGAGAGGATTGAAGGCTCTTTGAATGAATATGGAAGTCTTCACCTCAAAACAAAACTCTTAGACCCCACAAATGGGGAAAAATATGACCAGGAGTTAGTAGAGTTTGAAGAACTCCATTTCTACTTAACGTCTACTGCATCTGATTTACTAGAGACATCAAAACGAACTCTTGTCACACACAAGTATGAAAGTAACTCAGTCACTAATTCTATTAACCTGCCTCAAATTGATCTTCCTACCTTTTCAGGGGATGTGAATGAATGGTTAGAGTTCAATGACACATTCACATCACTCATAGATAACAATGAAAACCTTAGTGACGTCCAGAAATTTTATTATTTGAAGTCGTGTTTAAAAAATGGGTTCAAGCCCTGTGGACAGGAGCTTTCTGGCGCTCTAGTTCAAACAGACAAATTATATATCCGAAAGTATTGATTTCTCAGAGTTGGGAATTATATCAATGTATTCATATAATAGAACTGCATCCTAAAGGAAATTCAATTCAAATAATAGTTTATTTATCAAGATTAAATGGGCAATCATGAGAATGAGAAAAGCACCATGGAAGAAATCAAATTAAATCTGGCCAATTTTGCCCAATAACGAACTTAACCGAGATATTCATCTCCCTAAACTACTCTGAAAATTTCAACTACCTACCTCATTCCGTTCGAGAGTTATATCTATGTCTATGGATGAAAAAAAGTCTCACTACTCTCAGATCTCTTACTTCATGTTCAGTTCCGAAATGTAAGAATTTTCTGAGAAAAACTAATATCGGAGCAAACAACTGAGATTTAACTCACTTCGCTCACAATTCTTCGATTGATTAGTCTCAGGAACATGGAACATCATTTGACATTATGACAATTCATATTCATACATAGAATAATATCATTCTGTGACAACGTTGAAATACGATTTATTATTGAAATTTTGAAAAATCATATCTGAGATTTTTCTCACTTCGCTCACAATTCTTCGATTGATTAGCATAGACAAGATATACTATGATTGATTAGTCTCAGGAACATCATTTGACATTATGACAATTCATATTCATACATAGAATAATATTATTCTGTGACAACGTTGAAATACCTTTTATTATTGAAATTTTGAAAAATCATATCTCCGAAAGTATTAGCTTGTTAGAGTTAAAAATGATATGATTGGATTCTCATGAAAAAACTTTTTATTAAAAAAAATTTAATTTGGAATTTGTTCCGTAAAAAAAAAATTTTTTTTTTGTTACTCCGAAACCATTTGTCCGATTTTGCCCAATAACGAACTTAGCCGAGATATTTATCCCCCAAACCTACTCTGAAAATTTCAACTCTCTAGCTCATTCCGTTCGAGAGTTATTGTGCCTACGGCCGGCCGGACAGAATGAATTTCGACCACGGATTCTTGATCAGTGAGTCGAACCAAATCGTTTAAGACCATTTTCATCGAAATATTCGAAAATTACAGACATTTGGGCAAATTGATAAGCACTCAGTTCCGAGGAACTAGAGCGCCAAAAAGGATGCAGAGGCAGTGATTCACTCTTTGAAGGTTTCGAATGATAACTATTCAATAGCATGGAAACTACTCAAAGAACGTTATCAAAATGACAAATTAATTGTGAACAGTCATATCAGATCACTATTCGATTTACCAGCAATACCGAAAGAGGCCTCTCCTTTATTGAGAAAATTGCTAGATGACGTTAAACGCATATTAAGAGTTTTAGAAAGCTTTAAACAGCCTGTTGATAAGTGGGACTTATTGCTTATTCATTTACTTTCTAGCAAGTTAGACTTTCAAACCAGAAAGGCATGGGAATCGGTCAACGTCTCATCAAGACTGCCAACCATGACTGAATTTCTAACATTTTTGAATGATAGGTGCTCTTTGTTAGAGGCTATCAGTAACAACACAGCATGTGAAATAAAATCCAAACCAGAAAGATTAAACAAATTACACAACAAGCAAGGTTACAAATCATTCATTTCAACTAACAAGAGTAGGTCAAATTGTCAATTATGTCATGAAGATCATTTGTTGTATTTTTGTAGGAAGTTTTTAGAATTATCTATTAATCAGAGGAGGAAGGAAGTTAAGCGCTTAAGATTGTGCTTCAATTGTCTCAAACCCAGTCATCGTGTAGATTCATGCACTTCAGTTAGTTGTAAGAGTTGCGGTCAGAGGCATAATAGCCTGTTACATATTGATGATCAAGTTGAGCAAAGTGGTAGGTTCTTGCAACAGCTAGAATTGAACGACTATAATGAAGTAGAGCCAAAGGACAACAAAACTAGTCTTGTATCAATAATGTCATTGTCACATTCCAAGGAAGTTTTATTGGCAACGGCTATTGTTGATTTGGTTGACAGTAAAGGAAATTTAGTCCAAGCTAGAGCATTACTAGATTCAGGATCACAATCCAACCTCATGACATGTGAGTTAGCGGATCGGCTGAAGTTAACAAGAGAAAGGGTTAACATTCCTGTAATTGGTATTAATCAAGGATGCGTTAATATTAAGCAAATGACAAAAACTAAATTGAAATCTAGATTCAATTCATACCAAATCGATGTGACTTTCTTGATTTTGAAGAAAATCGCAGATAATATGCCCACATCTAAAGTGAATTTCAGTACACCACCAAATATCAAGTTAGCTGATCATAGGTTTTACGAACCAGGCAAGATTGACATTTTGTTGGGAGCATCGTTGTTCTATGACCTTATGTGTATCGGACAAATCAAGGGGAAGGCTAATGAGCCCATCATCCAGAAAACAAAACTGGGATGGATTGTATCAGGAGACACTGATCATGGAGCAATGAGGCAACAAAAGAAGCGCTGTAATCTGGCAAGAGATGTCAACTTTCAATTGCAGAAATTTTGGGAACTTGAAGAAGGTCCAGAGGAAACTCATTTGAGTCAAGAAGAAGAGGAATGTCAGAAAGAATTCTTGGAACAATTCTCTCAAGATGAGTCTGGACGATTCACAGTTCCATTAATGTTGAAAGGAGACATCAAAGACCTGGGTAGCACATACGAAGTTGCACTTCGACGGTTCAACCAACTGGAAAGAAGATTCGCCAAGGATAACGACTTCAGGCATCAATATGTCAATTTTATGGAAGAGTACAAAACTTTGGGACACATGGTTCTGGTGGACAAACCAGACCATGCAGAGAAAATAAAAAATTACTTGCCCCACCATGGAGTGATTAAAGAAGATAGCACTACAACAAAATTAAGGGTAGTGTTTGATGGTTCATGTGCATCAAGTACAGGGATCTCCTTAAACGACAGGTTAAAGGTTGGTCCAACAATTCAGCAGGATTTGTTTTCCATTCTGGTTCGTTTCAGAAAACATAATGTTGTCATTACTGCCGATATAGAAAAAATGTATCGCCAAGTAATGGTACAGGAACCTCATCAGGACTTACAGAGAATTCTGTGGAGGTCAAATACAGATGAAGAAATCGGCAAGTACAAGTTGCGTACCGTCACATATGGAACTTCAATAGCATCATATCTAGCAACTCGTTGTCTACATCAAATCGGACTAGAAGCAGCAAAACTCAATCCAGATCTAGGAAGGATCATCATCAAGGATTTTTATGTCGACGATTTGTTGACCGGATCCCACACCATAGAGGGTGCTGTGCAGTTGAAAATTGAAATTCAGGAAACATTGGAGAAGGGTTGCTTCAACCTTCGGAAATGGGTTTCTAACAGGCAGGAGGTAATAAGTTCTGGTGAAAGAACTCCTGATGAACATTCATTATGTGACGATGGCACCAAAAAGACACTAGGACTTATATGGAATTCTAAACTGGACATCCTTCATTTCACCATTGAGCGAAGTCCAACAGAAAGGAGGGTAACAAAACGGAAAATCCTCTCAACCATGTCAAAAACTTTCGATCCATTAGGTTTGGTAGGTCCTTGCATTATCAGGGCAAAATCGATAATGCAAAATCTATGGAGGTTAAACTTGTCCTGGGATGAATCAGTTCCCTACGATATTCATACAGAATGGTTACAATTTCAGGAAAATTTTGCCGCTCTTGACAACATCAAGATACCAAGGCAAATAATCAGTTCAGATGCAATAAAAATTCAAATCCATGGCTTCTGTGATGCATCAGAACGAGCATATGGTGCCTGCGTCTATGCAAGATCGACCAATTTCAGTGGTGAGCATTCTGTGCAACTAATTTGTGCAAAATCAAAGGTGTCACCACTCAAATGCATATCACTGCCGAAATTAGAATTATGTGGAGCAGTGCTACTAGCCAGGTTGGTTAAAACGGTTACAAGAGCTTTGGACATTGACATAGAGAACACAACCTATTGGTGTGATTCACAAATTGTACTTGCTTGGATCTCAGGAGAGCCTTGCAAATGGAAGGTGTTTGTGGCAAACAGAGTTTCTGAAATTCAGCAAGGTTCAAGGAGCAACCAGTGGAGACATGTAGCAGGCAAGGATAATCCAGCTGACATAATTTCTAGGGGGCTTGAACCGGACAAATTATCAAATTCAACACTATGGTGGAATGCTGCACCATGGCTAACTGAAGACGAAAAAGTCTGGCCGGAACACAACATTACAGCAATTCATAGCATTCCTGAACAGAAGGAAAGATTTATCAACTTAGCCATACCACACAAGAGGTCAGATATATTTGATAAATTTTCCTCAATATCAAAATTACAAAGAGTTCAAGCTTACGTGTTCAGATTCATCAATAACTGTAAAAGTCAGATTAAATCTGCCAGCTTCTTGACAGTAGAGGAACTCAACAGATCAATGCTGCACCTTACAAAGCTAGCTCAATTGGAAGACTTCTATGAGGAGATAGATGCACTATCACAACACAAAGACATACCACGGCACAGTAAGATTTTGTCGTTGAATCCATTTCTAGAAGATGATAGGGTTTTGAGAGTTGGTGGTAGATTGAGGAATTCCGAAGACTTGCAATTTTCGCAGAAATTTCCAATCATTTTACCCCAAAGGCACAAATTCACGGAAATGCTAATTCAATCTATGCATTATCAAAATCTTCATGCGGGTCCGTTGGCACTTTTGGCAATAATGCGACAAACCTATTGGCCAATTGCAGGCAAAAACGCTATAAAATCGGTGCTAAAAAGGTGCATAGTTTGTTTTCGGGCAAAACCAATGACCATGCAACAATTAATGGGAAATTTACCGAAAGAACGCATCACTGCATCCCGACCCTTTTTGTACTGTGGAACTGACTTTGCTGGTCCATTCAATATTAGGGCAAACAAATTGAGAAACACAAAGGTCATCAAGGTATATCTATGTATTTTCATATGCTTTGCAACGAAAGCTGCTCATTTGGAGCTTGGGAATGACATGAGTTCAGATGCCTTTTTGAACTGTTTGAAAAGGTTTATTAGCAGACGTGGTAAACCGGTTAAAATATTCTCTGACAACGGTACAAACTACATTGGTGCTAATTCTTCATTGAAAGAATTCTTGAAGCTTCTATCTAAAGAAAATGAAACCAAAGGCAGCGCTTTAGCGTCAGATTCAATTATGTGGAGCTTCATTCCAAGTAGATCACCTCATCAAGGTGGTATCTGGGAGTCTGCAGTAAAGGCAGCTAAATTTCACTTACATAGAGTAATCAACGTTAATTTCACTCCAACATTTGAAACATTTCATACAATAATAACACAAATTGAAGCTTGTCTTAATTCAAGACCTTTGACCCCTATTTCCTCCGATCCACAAGATTTCCATGCCCTCACACCAGGACACTTCCTAATTGGCGCACCCCTGACAGCAATACCCGAGCCCAACCTAGGGGAGACAAAAACCAATCGCCTGAATCATTACCAGCAAGCAACACAGACGTTACAAAGGTTCTGGTCTAGATGGTCCATCGAGTACATCTCCACCCTCCAAGAACGAACAAAATGGAGGAAAAGGTGTCAAGAAAAACTCAAAGCAGGAGCTCTAGTGCTTCTGAAAGAAGATAATCTCCCTCCTTTAAAATGGAAGATGGGCAGAGTTCTAAAACTGTTCCCTGGTTCGGATGGACTCACTCGGGTAGTGTTAGCGAAAACACAAAATGGTGAAGTGATGCGATCCATTCAGAAAATGTGTTTGCTTCCAACCGAGGATGCTTCTTAAAATTAGTTTCGTTTTATTCATTGTATTATATTTTTGTATTTTTTTATTTCCATCAAAATTTGTACATTTCATTGTAAATTCTTTGAAACCACTAGGTTTCAAGGTGGGCGGAATGTTGGGAATTTGTCGAAGTTTATAAAATTTATTTTTAATGCTGAGGCCACAAACAGCTGAGATAGAATCTGAATTTAATATTCTGTGACCCAAGCTGACAACCCAACAAACATCCATACGCTCTCTCTCTCTTTTCTCGCTATTCTCAAGGTCGACAGTCGACAGTTTCATAAACGTAAACAGTAAACCTGTAAACATAACCTCTTCACATCTCACATGTACATTTTGTAAAGCATTTCAAATAAACAACAAAAAGCCAACCAAAAGTGTTTTATCTAAAATAAGGAGACATCTCCAACAGACCCCAATGTAGGGCTATCATCTCCCATAGATTTATTCCTCACTTTCTATTGTATAAAAGAACGAAGAAATGAGCCAGAAAATTTACGTCCACGAAAGAGCGGCGTATAGAAAATATAAAAGAATTATTATATAGTAATTCTAAATCGGAGGTCGGAACCTCACTAGCACTTACCCCAAATTTTGGTAATAATAATCGTCTTCCGAATAGATTTCGTGATTAAGTGGAACAAAAAAAATTTTTAAGTTGCAAAAATATCACAGCCGTAAGAGTTTTTCTTCAGAAGATGCTAAATACATTTCACGCCGTCACAGCAATTGGGACCATGCTGAAAGTTTGAAGAGAAATTGGTTCAAGCTCTGACGTGAGGTCAGGAGCTTTTGCGAGCATTTTTTATTGTCTACCCATCACCTCTATTAGACACTCTTAATCGAGTTCAGCTTCGACATATACCTTTTTCTCCGCATGTATAATATATGAATATATTTCATACCATTAATATGACAGACTTCAGTAGCGAGAGATTCGTCTCTGATCACAGAATTTTTAATTCTGACATATGTATTTTATTGGAATTGAAATACGAAAAAACTTACGCCTCAAGTAACTCCAGGATACGACATTTACGAAATTCCGCGTAAATTAGTGGGTGATCATTCTACAAGTAATCACTGAGTTTTAACTGGATTAGATTTGTATGTTTTGAGTTATAGGGCAAATAACAACAAAATTTTAAATAATTATAACTCCAAAACCATTTGGCCCATTATGCCAATAAACGAACTTAAATGTTGCATTCGGATGCGTAACCTACCCTGATAATTGTAAGTCGCTATCTGTTTCCGTTCCCAAGTTATCGTGAGATGCATAATATTTTTTCGTAATTTTTTTGAAATTTTCTAGTGGTACAGTCCTCACAAAATTTCACTCACATCTTTATGTCAATATTCTACAACTAGTTACCAAGTTTCAATTCGAACGGGTCTGTATATTTTGGGTTATCGAGAAAATAATAATTCAGATGGGTGTAACCCCAAAACCGTTGGGCCAATTATGCCCAACTACAAACTAAACTCTCCCATTCGGATGCGCAACCTACCCTGAACATTGAAAATCCCTTTCTCTTTTCGTTTGAAAGTTTTCGAGGCAACTGTCACCCATGCAGCTACTGAACTCACCGAAGGGTGCTCGGATCTCCAACAATATAGATCCGATCACGTTCAAACTTGAAACTTGGCAGTAGAGTTAGGTTAGGTTAGGTTAGGTTTGAAAGCTCTCGCAAAATTTCAGCGACGTCGGACGAACAGTTTTTGATACAAAACATATTTTTCAATGATTTTCAATGATTTTAACTAAATTTATACAAGTGATACGACAAACTAAATTTCTCAAGAATTTTCACGTCAACGTTCTACAACTATTTACAATGTTTGAATTGGTTCGAATTTGTATTTTGAGAGTTGTTGAGGAAATAACAACCAAATTTCAGATGGGTATAACACCAGGTTCTCAGGTTCTCGTGACATAAATAATATCTATTGTTTAATAATTTTTTTTTAATTTTCAAGTCATACGATTCTCACAAAATGTCTATGTGTCAGTATTCTACAATCAACTACCAATTTTCAATTCGAACGGATTTGTTTTGATTGATGACAAAATTAAATTACTCGGAAATCGTTGGGCCGATTATGCCCATTAACGAACTGACAATTTCAAGTGGCTATCTTTTTCCATTCTCAAGTTATCAATTATCATAGCAGGCAGGACAGATTCAAATTTGACCACGAATTCTTCATCAGTGAGTCGAACCTAAATTTTGGGACCATTTTCGGCAAACAATTGGAAAGTTACAGAAATGATAACGCGATGTTCCCCAGAACGTGCGTGCAAATACCTTGAAAGCACATTTACCGGTCTGGCTAAGTAAACTCCTTACCTACCACAAAAAGTCACCATATGTTGTGGATATCCTGCCGGAAGTGTAATTGGATTGTCAATGAAGTTCTCTATTGGAAGATTATTTTTGGCCAGAATTGCCATCGATAGCGTAATTGCCCACATTCCGACCAATATGTGTGGAAAATTGGATAAAAATTGGTTCAAGCCCTGTGGACAGGAGCTTTGACGCTCTTGTTCAAACTCTGACAAATCATATCTCCGAAATCATTGGTATCTGGGAATTAAATAAATGGATTCTTAGGATTGCATCATTAAAGATATTAAATTCAAACAGACTGACCGCCGTATTCACAAAGCATTGTTAAGGCTTGTTTCACATGCATACGGTTCCATTCGGTTCGGTTCGTTTTCGGTTTCAACCGAAAACGAATGAAGGCCTTTCACACATATACGGTTCATATTAGGTTTTATGTTATCTTCCGACACGGGCTCACAATTCCAATTTTTCCACGACGTCAGATTTATCAAAGCCATTCAAAATTGAACACATACATCTTTGAATGCATCCTACGTCTTTAATTGATCTTATATTTTTCGGAAGGTTTGTCCCGCAGCACTGGTTTAGATTTACAACAGAAATCAGTCGATCCACATTTGGTAAATCATCATTTTCTCATTAATACTGAGATAGCAACAATATCCCGAAAATATGTATGTTTATATTTCTATATTTGAACAATTCGGGAAATATTGCAAGATATCTGCTCGATTTGAGGTTAAAACCACAGAACGAGAGAGAAAACATATGTAAATATTTATTACTTTATGGTTAAAACCGAAACTAAACCGTATTCGTGTGAACGCCACGGTTGATCTATATTCCCTACACACGAATCCAAACCTGATAGAAACCTATTCGTGTCGAGGGAGTATTCGGTGCTGTACGGTTTCTATTCGGTACCGAATCTAAACCGGAGCTCCGTTTCACACTTGTCGCCAGCGACCGTATTGAAACCGAAAACGAAACGAACCGAATGGAACCGTATGCATGTGAAACAAGCCTAAGTGTTTGAATCTCCGTTAAGTCCTAACTGAGGTCCTCAGTTAAGGATAAATTGGAATCACAACCTCAGTTAACGTATTTAACGGTGGTGAAACAGGCCTGTTTTACCACCTTTATTCCTTATTGTCCCTTATTATCCCCAATTTATCCTTAACTGAGGACCTCAGTTAGGACTTAAAGGAGATTGAATGTTTTGTGAATACGGCGGTGAGTATCCCTAATAATGAACTTATCCTAGATATTCATTCCTCAAATCTACTCTGAAAATTACATTATATCTATTAAAACTTAGACAATATTGCAGTTGTGTTTGAACTGGAGATATTCTGAACCCAATTTGATTATGTATCTTACCAAAGAATATATTTCCATCATGATATGGATTATCCACGGGCATTATACCTTAAAGGTATAATATCAAATCATCCTCATAATTCTATGATAGCTGAGGTTATTTCATTGGTCATTTTTCATTCAATCATACTTTGTTTTTCTAGGACCGGAGGTGTAGGTATTATCAAGAATAACGAACCAGAAATAATTTTGACATTTATCTGTACAGCATTCTGTGAAAACATTCATTATTGAAATTTCGAAAAATCATATCTACGGAAGTATTAATTTGTTAGAGTTGAAAATTATATCGATGGATTTTTATGGTGAAACTGCATCCCAACAAAATTGAATTTTAAATTTGTAATTTAAAAAAAAAAAATTTCATCATTACTCCGAAACTATCAGGCCGATTTTGCCCAGTAACAAACTTAACAGAGATAATCATCTCCCAAACCTACTCAGAAAATTTCAACTGCCTAGCTTATTCTGTTCGAGAGTTATTGTAGAAACAAAATTTGAAAATTTTTTAAATTTTTTTTCTACACTTTACGGCAGCCCGACCAATACATAGCATGCAACTTGCATGCATATGAATGTCATCCTTCTACAATTTTATGCTAAATTTCAGTCAGATCGAGTGATCGGTTTCGAAAATATTCAAAAAAAATATTTCTACTGAAAACGGCCATAACTCCGAAACTGCTTGGTGGTTTTCACCCGTTAACGAACTCGTCCAAGATAATAACGCTCCAAACCTAAACTGCAAATTTCAATCCTTTAACTCCTTTTGTTCCAGAGTTATCGTGTTAACGGACGGCCGGACAGAATCGATTTCGAATACGGATTCTTGATCAGTGAGTCGAACCAAATCTTTCAAGACCATTTTCAGCCAAAAAATCGAAAATCACAGACATTTGGGCGAATTCATAAGCACTCTGTTCCAAGGAACAAGAGCGCCATAGCAGAAAGTTGGCTGGCTGACAAAGAAAATCATGGTAAATTGGAATTTACCATGGTAAATTCGAATTAAGAGTGTCCAATACAGGAGAATGGACAACATAATTTACCATGGTAAATTCGATTAAGGGTGTCCAATACAGAATAATGGACAATAGAACATACGCGCAAAAGCTTCTGACTTCACGTCAGTGCTTGAACCAATTTTTTTTAAATCATCTTCTAAACAAATACGTCTTCACTCATAGAATGAGATAACCACAGATGTCAATTAACGACCTTGTCCGTCGTAATGGGATGCGCCACCTACCTTGTAAATTTCAATTCGCTATATCTTTCCGTTCTCAAGTTATCGTGGCCACGGCCAGACGAGCAGAATCAAATTTAACCTCGAATTCTTTAACAGGGAGTCGAACCGTTCTTTCGGTGTCACCGGTCGAACCCAATCGTTTGAGACTATTTTCGACAAAAAACTCGAAAATTACAGACATTTTGGCGAAATGATAACGCGTTTTCCCTCCACATCTTTCCATTCTCTTGAAACTTATGTTGGAGGCGCAATCGGGATTTAAATTGGTAAAAATTGCTAGATTACGTGTTTCCAAGCTATTAATTGTCATATTAATGCTGCGTAAATATATGAAAATACATGATTCGTAGTCATCCACGAACTCATCGAGATAATCGTCACCACCATTTACCGGTGCTTCGATTTAATGAAAGCACCTTCCTGCAAATATTCCGGTCAGGATCAAGTCGGCTGTGGTGGCGACAGGATATCAGGAGTTGAAGGTAATGGTGGAGAATTACCTACTCCTCTATTGGACCAGTTGGTTTTTTCGATTACAAATTGAATCTTTATTATTGCAGTTATCCATTTTCAAGACGGATCGATTAAGTATGATCGCCGCGTACTCGTGGTTTGAATAATAGGTACATCCGTCTGATGTGAGCCGCCATCAGGCATCGGTTTAAATCACTTTCCTCGAAATTCGTTGATTCATCTCCATGGTGAGGAGTTCACCTGTTGTTTTCAATAATATTGTGTACTTATGTAAGTTCTTTGTATATTGAACATATTTACCCAATTCTTCAGGTGAAGCAATAGTTGTACAAAAGTAATAATAAATATACTGCTCCATAGAAGTTACGGAAGTTCTGAAATTTTTTGACCGTTTCAAATGTTGCCGATTCTTGTCCGTTCATTTATGAGAAATCAAATATTTCTCTCTTATATCTCAACTGTTTTTTGGCGCTCTTGTTCCTCGGAACAGAGTGCTTATCAATTTGCCCAAATGTCTGTAATTTTCGAATTTTTGGCTGAAATTGGTCTTAAACGATTTGGTTCGACTCACTGATCAAGAATCCGTGTTCGAAATCGATTCTGTCCGGCCCTCCGTCCGTTCGGCCGTTAACACGATAACTCTCGAACGGAATGAGCTAGACAGTTAAAATTTTCAGAGTAAGTTTGAAGGTTACATATCTCGGTTAAGTTCGTTATTGGGCAAAATCGGTCCAATAGTTTAGGAGTAACGAAAAAAAAAAATTTTTACATTACAACTTTTGAATTCAAATTTTTTAAGATGCAGTTTCATCATAAAAATCCATTTCCAACTCTAACAAGCTAAGTCGACTTTCGGAGATATGATGTTTCAAACTTTCAATAATACGTCGTAAGTTCTATGTATGCACAGAATGTGAACACAGATTCTGTCTGTGATCACTATTCATAAATGTCATATTTTCTAGCTATAAGAGATTTTCAGATCATAGTTGTTATTTTCTCTTGGAAAACAAAAATTTGATTCTTGAATTTGTGTACTCCTCTATTGGACCAGTTGGTTTTTTCGATTACAAATTGAATCTTTATTATTGCAGTTATCCATTTTCAAGACGGATCGATTAAGTATGATCGCCGTGTACTCGTGGTTTGAATAATAGGTAGATCCGTCTGATGTGAGCCGCCATCAGGCATCGGTTTGAATCACTATCCTCGAAATTCGTTGATTCATCTCCATGGTGAGGAGTTCACCTGTTGTTTTCAATAATATACTTATGTACTTATGTAAGTTCCTTGTATATTGAACATATCTACCCAAATCTTCAGGTGAAGCAATAGTTGTACAAAAGTTATAAATATACTGCTCCACAGAAGTTACGGAAGTTCTGAAATTTTTTGACCGTTTCAAAAGTTGCCGATTCTTGTCCACCAAAAGTTCATTTAAGAGAAATCAAATCTTTTCTCTCTTATATCTCAACTGTTTTTGGCGCTCTTGTTCCTCGGAACAGAGTGCTTATACATTTGCCCAAATGTCTGTTTCGAATTTTTGGCTGAAAATGGTCTTAAACTATTTGGTTCAACTCACTAATCAAGAATCCGTGTTCGAAATCGATTCGGTCCGGCAGTCCGTCCGTCCGGCCGTTAACACGATAACTCTCGAACGGAATGAACTAGACAGTTGAAATTTTCAGAGTAAGTTTGAGGGATACATATCTCAGTTAAGTTCGTTATTCGGCAAAATCGGTCTGATAGCTTCAGAGTAACGAAAAAAAAAAAATTTTTTATATAACAAATTTTCAATTCAAATTTAATCAAGATGCAGTTTCATTATAAGAATCCATTTTTATCATTTTAAACTATAACAAGCTAATACTTTCGGAGATATGATGTTTCAAAGTTTCAATAATACATCCGTAAGTTCTATGTATTCACAGAATGTGAACACAGAATCTGTCTGTGATCACTATTCATAAATGTCATCTTTTCTAGCTATTAGAGATTGTCAATTCGAAGTTGTTATTTTCTCTTGGAAAGTATACAATTCTTGAATTTGTGAATATATACAAGACTGTTTTGATGTAGTTTATGGAGGCAAAAGGAAAGAAGATCATAATGGAATCATCAAAAGAAATTACTGTTCGTTGACCACTGAGGTTAATATTACCTTTTACTTCCTTAAGTACTGAGACATGTTCCTATATACAGTATTTTCATAATGTTGCTAGTAAAAAAATACTGAAATATGGATCTACATTTGTGTATCAATCATTTTTTCTTGGGTTAAGGTTCATAATACAGAAAAGAATGTGTTAGTGCTATGAACTATTACATTTTAAATTATGAATAGAGGATAGTATTTTATTAATATATTTTGAACTATTAAAATAATTTGTTCTTAATCCACTACCTACTCAAATATCAGGAATACATGGACAATCTGCTATGATTGTCTCCAGCCTTGCTCTAGACATTCCGATGATACTTTTCTTAGGTATTTCGAGTTGTGAAAACTATGCACCGAGTGTAAGTTGCAACAACCCATTCCACGAGGTTGAATCATCACAGATTGCTCATTTAATCTTGATAAATAAATTAAATGACAATTTTTAAAGCATTAAGGCATTGAAGCATTGTAGATTGCTCTTTTCTTTATAATATAGTTTTTGAAGCCTTTTTTTCAACCGACACTTTTTTTAAATTTAATTTCTTTCATGATGCATTTCTATCATAGGAATCCATTGATATAATTCCCAACTCTGAGAAATCAATACTTTCGGAGATATAATTTGTCTCTTTGAACAAGAGCGCCAAAAATCTCCTGTCCACAGGGCTTGAACCAATTTTTTGATCCTCGTTTGATATATATTTTTCAGTTTCAGGCAAATTATTGTCGTTTGCTTTTCTGATAATTTTGGATCAGTTATTGTTTTTCGTTCTTACAATCAACTTTGATTCAAAATCTGATTTTTTTTTGCAATAATGCCTAGACGTAAACTTAGTGCGGATGAAGCCAATATGGACATCGGTATGATCGAGACGGGACGTAATCAGGGTGATGTTGCGAATTTCTTTCATGTTAGTGAGAACATAGTTGTTTCCGGGCTCATCCATCGATATCGCGAGTCTCACAAGATCTGTTTCTGACTGTGGCTACTCGTAGAGAGCCTTCGAGTACTTGTCGAATCATGCATCAGCGGCTTTTGAACACTACTGCTGTTTTGGTTTCGATTGAAACAGTTCGTCAAAGATTTCAAGACTTTAATCGACTTTTGAGAAGTATTCCACTAGCTCAAAATCATATGCGACTTCGATTGGACTGGGGACAATGAGCACGTGAATTGAAATGATCAATGAAGGTCTGTATTGGTCATAGATGAGTCGAGATATGGACGGTTTTTGCATTGTTGGCATGGCATGGTATGGAACCATCCTTTGGTGCCCAGAAATCGCACATCAGTTCAGAAAGTTTATCCGTTCAGAGAGGTGGTACAAATACTGTTTGGGGAGGCATTTGTTTCAAAGGACGTATAGAATTCTTGGGGCTTGATACAACCAGGAATGCGCAGTTGACTCCTAAGTTTCCTTTTAATACAATCAGTTTGTGTCATTAGAATCTTTGTATTACTCCAATCCATCATGTGATCTCCTTGGATTGTACATACATGTTCTGCTATTATTCTGCAGTTATTCTTATGCTCTGACTTTCTTACTTCTAGTGGTCTTGATGTTTCTCCTGTGTATGATTGACCACAAATACAAGGAATATTATATACACATTTTTTTTATTTTTGTTTTTCATTAATGGGTTTTGTCTTCGTTAATAGAGACCTGAGATCATTTTGTGTTTTGAAGATGGTTCTTATATTGAACTTAGAACCGATTCTTCTGATTTTTTCAGAAAGGCCACGACATAAGGAATCACGTTCCTTAATATATTTCACAAAATAACAAATCTGGTTAAAAAAATTGGTTCAAGCCCTGTGGACAGGAGCTATTGGGCGCATGTTCATCTTCCTTGTGGCCCGTACTGACCAGTAAAGAAAAAAAGCAGTATCATGTTGAATACCTTAATATTATTGAGATTATTATATAATAATCGATGAAAATACTGAGAGAGACCCAGGAAATTTGACACATTTTGTCTTATATCTCCAGAAATTGAAATCGTATAGAGCCAAAATTTTGCACAATGTTGCAAAATACTACAATTGACGTTAGTACAAGTTTTTGTTGCAATCTGATGAATAGTTCACAAAAAAAAATTTTTTTTTCGAAAAAATTAAAAGAAATATGTTTTTAAAAATTACCAACATTTCGATCATAACAGAATTTTGCCAAAAGTTGCGCGTTTATATCCTCGAACTGACTACCAAGTTTCGATTCAACATCTTCTTTAGTTTCTGAAATATCAGGGAAATAACCTCAAAATTTCAAATGTCTATAACTCCTAAACCGTCCGGCCGATTTTGCCCGTTAACGAACTTAACCGTCGCATTTTGATCAGAAACCTACCCTGAAAGTTTGAAGTCGATAGGACCTTCGGTGCTCCTGTTATCGTGCATACGGCCGGAAAACCGGCCGGCCAGCCAGCCAGCCGGCCGGCCGGCCGGCCGGCCGGACGGCACCCTAAAATCTGACACCGGATTCGTGATCAGGGAGTCCGAATTAGTCTATTAGCCAATTTTCAGCTCGAAATTCGAAAATTACAGACATTTGGACGAAATGATAGGACGATGTTCCCCTAGAACATACGCCCAAAAAAACTCAAAAACCGAGTATGATTTTCTCACATTTTTATTTTGACTTGCTAACTTCCTTATCTCTTCCGTATCTCTCATCATAAATATAAAGTAATGAAAGTGTATACTATTGAAAGAGTTTCTTTAGCTCGAAGTTTTATACCTGGAACATCGTCTTATTTACTACAGATACACACAGTGAACTTATCTTATATACGACTCGTGCTTTTTCAACACCCACAGATACAATTAACTATGAAGAATTTCCACTATAATTACCAACGTATTTTGTCTATATTATATTTACATCGATCGTTCTAGAAATACACGATTCTTTAAAAGATTTTGAATTATTATTATTGTTATGAACTTGCGATATTTGAGATTATTTTTCAAGAAAAAATAGATATTGCAAACATAAAAACTGATTCCATTATAAATTAAATATTGAAGGGACAACTTTTATTGCCTGTTGATCCCAATGCTATGAAAATTTCGTTTCTATTTGTACATCTGGAGAAATTTATTATTTCTTCTGGTGCTTCTTGTATTGAGAATGTGAACAATTATTGTATACATCTGCGGAAGTATAATAAAACTGGTGGAATACTCAAATATTTGGTAACCAACTTAGATGCAATAAAAAAAATGTTCAAGTAATCTGTAGACATAAAATATATGTTGAGAATATTATGTGGATCAAAAAAATTATTTGAAGAGTTGTTCACCAGTTTTACGAAAACTTTTGTACAGTTAAGATCTACAATTTTTGGACTTAAACAGTAAAATGTCGACGAGTGTGATAGTTAGTGATAATAACTCAAATAAGAGACGAAGATCAAATGCAAATGAAATAAGTGAAACTGTTGATCAACCACCAGAAAAAATTCAAAATTTGAACATTTTTTCAAAATTGAAACAATTAAAGGTGAAAAAGCAATATGTTTACTGTGTCAAAAATCAAAAGTGAAAAAACTATTAGCCGCAAAGATGACAAACACTACCGGTATGAAGAGGCATTTATTGACAGCTCATTAAGCATACGAAGGAATTTAGGGAAGCTTCAAAAATCAGTGTCATCAGCTCAAAAAGAATTGACTGATATGTTTTCTGAACAGGTAATTTAATTTTATATTGATCTCAAATGACTCAAATAATGCTAATAATTAGAAGCATTGTTCTGAATTAATTTTTTAAGATGTAATTTCTTTGAGTCTGTTATTGAAAATACTAGGCATGTCGACATAAAATTGTCTTACTTGTTTTCGGGTCCGAAATTTATGAGCAATTCAACACCACAGCATATTTCAAGCATTGTATATTTGATTCCATTATTTTTATATAGGTACGTATTAAAAGAGGCTGACCTCTAAATTTTGAGTCCTTAATTTTCATATGTTCCTACAATATGAATCCTTGAAAACTGTAAAAAAAAATCATAACTTCTGATTAAATTATCGCAACATTTTAGCGGCGGCCATTTTTTCCAACCTAACAAATTTTTTTAAACTTTTGACTTTGAAATTTAAGGAGTAACATTTTTTATTTTTTCGCTAAAAAGATATGTTTAACTTGATTATAAAATATTTTTTTTAGCCCTGAACAGACGAGGGATTCAAATATCTTCGATTTTATAACTTACTTTTTTTGTTTTTACTTGCTTATGAATACGAGTTTTTGTGAAAACCGAAATTTCATGTAAAAATAAAAACTAATACTGACCCTAATTTTCCACCTATTCGAAGTAATAAAATGTAGGAAAGCCCTGTGGACAGGAGCTTCGGCGAACTTGTTCAAACTTTTACAAATCATATTTCCGAAAGTATGGGTTTCTCAGAGTTGGGAACGATATCAATGGATTCTTATAATAGAACTGCATCATAAAAGAAGTTAAATTGAAATTAAAGCAAGAGTGCCAAGAATTAGATATTCATTGCTCAAATCCACTCTGAAAATTATATTATATCAATTGAAACTCAGCCAATATTTGGGTTTTGTTTTTACTGGAGATATTCTGAAACCCATCTGATAAACTTATCAAAGTAGATATTTCCACGATCATATGGATTATCCACGGGCATTAAAATATCACCAAAAAGTATAATATCTTCTAATAATCCTCATAATTATACAATAGCTGAAATCACTTCAAGATTTCTCTTATAGGAGAATAAGGTGACATATATGAGTACGAATACAGATCATTTAATAATTCATAGAATAATTATAGCATTCTGTGAAAACATAGAAGTACGATTTAATATTGAAATTTTGAAAAACATATCTCCGAATGTATTAGCTTGTTGAAGTTGAAATAGATATCAATGGATTTTAATGGTGAAACTGCATTTTAAAAAAAATCGAATTTGAAATTTGTAATGCAAAAAAGAAATATGTTTTCATTACTCCGAAACCATCTGGTTGATTTTGCCCAATAATGAAATTAACTGAGATTTTTATCTCCCAAACTTACTCTGAAAATTTCAATTGTCCAGCTCATTCCGTTCGAGAGTTATCATGGCTACGGCCGTCCGGATCGGCCGGACAGACAGAATCGATTTTGACCACGGATTCTTGATCAGTGAGTCGAACCAAATCGACCATTTTCATTAAAAAAATTTTAAATGACATACATTTGGGGGCAAATTGATAAGCACTCTGTTCCTCGGAACTAGAGCCAGGGACGAGCAGAAGCCAAATTTTTGGGAGAGGGGTGGGTACATCATTGAAAGATGATGTGATGCAAGCGTTATTATGTTTGAATTCTTGGTCATTAAGTAATTTAAAACATGAAATTAAGAGTGTATAGAATCAAAAAAATTATGTACATGTAAAAATATTTTTGTATAAGAGATATATAAATATAGCTTTAAAAAAATATTCATTATTATCTATCATTTAGTTTTATATATTATAATATTTATTAAAGTTATTTAGAATTAAGCGAGACGAGACGAGACAACTGATAACGAGACGAGACCGAGACTTAAACGAGACTAAATTTTTTGGGATTTGGCGAGACCGAGACGAGATTACTTATACTATCGCCCACTCTCGTATCGAGTGAAGCCCTAGTGTATTCTTCAGTTAAGCTATCTATCATAGTATTAGTCCTAGATATTTCCACTCACAGGGTAAAATCCAGGGAAAAAGGTCCATAGGAAGGAGACGGAATTCATGGCTGAAAAATCTACGGGAGTGGTTTGGATGCTGCAACAACGACCTATTTAGAGCCGCCGTCTCCAAAATAAAAATCGCTTTGATGATTGCCAACCTTCGAAGCGGAGACGGCACCTGAAGAAGAAGAAGGAGGAGTTCAGAGTCTAACCATTTAGGGCAGGATCTCTGAGAATCAGATTTCTCCTTCTCACACCACTTGGTGATATCAAGTGCAGTTTGCATTCGGCTACTCAGTATGCCTTCATGATTGCCCCTAACAGTTATCACTATGTCCCAGGCGAATTGAAAGCACCTGTCGAAAGCCTTCCAGAAGTCCATCGATGATGATCCATGGCCACAGCAGGGATTACAGGACCTTTTTGGTAACTACTACTCGAATTGCCGACTAAAAACGGATTATAGACATTTTCAGGAACTCCGCCAACAATTTATAAACACGCTAAGTTCCGTCAATTTTTGACAAATGGGCACAATATTTTCCATCTTTTTTGAATCCATCGCTAATTTCAACCCCCAAGCGATAATAAGAATCACTCCAAAATATTTAAATGGCATTGGGGATCGATTAACAAATCAGAAATACCGGAACAGATGGTCCTCCATAGATGAAATATAGATGGATCTGAGCTTTTTTTTATTTCCTTTTCACCACATTATTCTACTTGATAGAAAATAGGTTGAGAAATAAATTCAAAATTCACTTACTGATCCAAACGTGTGACATAAATCGAAAAAAATTATTAACTTTTGGTTAATTTTCAACGGCTCTAAACCAGAGGAAAATTATCATACAGCAATAAAAAATAGGGAATTGTAGCTCCAAGTATTTCATTTTCATCCTGTATGGTTTGAGTTCAATATCGAGAAAATCATCGAAAAAAAATGTATTAATTTTTGCTTTTTTCGGTAATTTAATACGCTTCATATTGACGCAACTAAGTAGCCTTTGCGATGAATTGCTGCAGAAATATCGTCAATCAAAGCATAAAAGTCCTTTTTGACTTTGATCATCAGTAAGTCGGGAAATAATGATCATACAGAAAATCGAAGAAGGGTTTTGAAACTCGCAAAATATTCCCTATTAGATGCTAAAAGTAGCATTTGATGAGAACATTTTTATCGAAGCTATAATTTTGACTGATAAAAGATGAAAATTCGCAAATTTAAGGAAATGTGGAAAACATGGTATAACTTTGGTTATAATGAATGGACGAAAAATATCACCACTTCAAAATGCCCAAAAGACCCTGTAATTAAAGCACTGCGATGTCTTTTCCTTGATGCTCAGAAGCTTAAAATTGATGGTTTTCGCCAAAAATCACCTCGTTTTATTTTTATATGATTTCAGGCAGTTAAGCATCTGGTCGTGTATCTGGTTTCATTAAATTTCTACCCACAACGACTCGAGACAAAGTCCAGCCCCATCAGAATATAGCGTGACTCTAATATGCATAAATAAGTACCTTAAAAAATAGGTAGGTACTTCTCGTTTAATAGCAGTAATACCCACGAGTGAAATGAGCCTGCACCACCATGTAGAACATCAATCTTATGACTTAATTTTCATAGAAACGATATTACTTCACACCCATCATCTACGCCCATGTGTGTGAAACAATACATACGGTGGGTAAAAAGACCTAGTTATTATAATGAAAGTTTAAATCGTCGTATGGTAGCTTCATTAAAGTACAGATTATTATTTATGGCGGGGCAAATATCCGGTATTACCTCAACCATTACTTGTGGCCTTTTCATAGAAAAACGTTTAACTTAAAATAATGATAAGGCAAAACAGTAGAAGGAATACCAGAAGCATCGCGGATAATGGGCATCCATTACGAGGATTATATGCCACTGATATCATTTTTCTGGGGGGTATCAATACAAATATAACCTGTCCGCTTTCAGAACAAAAATCATATGGCTACCATATACGAAATGTATCATTAGTTCGTAAGTTATGGACTTGTGAAAGCCGTCGAAGATCCTTTAATGAACTGAGGGTTGTCCTTCTTCAGATTTCGAGAATTTTTTAAGCCTAGTGATTTGTCCGTGCGGATTATTCAGTCATGATGTGACAATATATGGAGGAAAAAGTGGGAAAGCCCTGTGGACAGAAGCTTTGGCGCTTTTGTTCAAACTTTGACCAATCTCCGAAAATATTGGTTTTCCGAGTTAGGAGTTATGGTTTCTTATGATAGAACTTCATCTTAAAATAAATTATATTCAAACATCATAAAAGAATTTAAATGCAACAAGAGTTCTAAAAATCATTAATCCAAAACCAACTGACCAATTCTACCCAATAACGAACTTATCCGAGATATTCATTCCTCAAATCTACTATGAAAACTATATCACATCAATTGAAACTTAGCCAATATTCCAGTTTTGTTCAGACTGGAAATATTCTGAACATAATTTACCTACCAAAGTATATATTTCCATCACCATATGGATTATCCACGGGCATGATATTATCATCTTAAAAGTATCATATCATATCATCTCCTAAATTCTACGATAGCTGAGGTTTTTTCATGGGTCATTATCCGTTCAATCATACTTTGTTCTCTATAACAGGAAGGGTGTTTTATATCAAGAATAACGGAACAGAAAGAAAATTTGAAATGTCAGTTAAAGCAAAATAAGATGACATGAATGAACACAGATCTTATAATAATTCATAGATATAATAATTAAGTACAGCCAATGAACTCTATACTAACGTAGTATAGAGTTCTATGAGTACAGCATTCTGTGAAAACAGAAGTACGATTTATGTTTGAAATTTTGAAAAATCATTTCTCCGAAATTGTTAGCTTGTTTGAGTTGAAAATGATATCTATGGATTCCGACGATGAAACTGCATCCTAAAACAAATAAAATTTGGAGTTTCTCATTTAAATAATTTTTTTTTTCTTCACGAAACCAACATGCCTATTCAGCTAATAACGAACTTAACCGAGATATTTATCCCTTGAACCTACTCTGAGAATTTCAACTGCCTAGCTCAATCCGTTCGAGAGTTATCGTGTTAACGGAAAGTTAACGGACCGGCTGGACCGGCCGACCGGCCGGACAGAACCGATTCCGACTCAGTCGAACCAAATCGTTCAAGACCATTTTCATCAAAAAATTCGAAAATTACAGACATTTGGGCAAATTGATAGCACTCTGTTCTGAGGAGCAAGAGCGCCAAAAATAGAAATTACCATAATTCGTGTGCAATGGATCATTCGATGAATTTCATTGTCCAATTATATCAGTAGCACTTCAGCACTCGGGGTTCATCTTGTCGTCGTAGAACAGCAGAAATAATGGAACTTAGTTATAACTGGGGGCCTCCGCCAAGAGTAGCCAAAATGAGCAGGGCACTACCTACCTCTTCTCGAAGTTTTTCGACGTATCATAGTTCCGGTCCGGATAACACAAGAGAGCCCAAATTCTCAGAATAGGATGTAGTTAGTTGACTCATGAAACACATGAGTTTCATTAGCCTAGCTTGTAAACTTTAACTTTTATTAATACATCAAAAACGACCGACTGACTGATCATCAAAACCAAGGAATCTGAAATTTGGAATGTGTACTAGAATTAGCGCACAAACAACAGAAAAAAAGTTGGAAAAGCTTTGTGGCCATGTGAGGCAGTTTCATCTGCGAAGGGCCTTAGCTCCAGCTTGAAGGGAGGATCAAATTTGTGAGTTACTGGACTTCAATCGCTCACCATGTTCAGGACCGGATGACTAATAAGTCCCCCCATCCTAGTGTATCCGTATGACCGTTGTCTCCAGACACCGTTTAGCTGCAGCCTGTAGGTCTCCTCAGCCTCACCAGAAGGAGTACTTTTCATTGCTCCAGGCCATTCACTGAACTTTATCCAGTTCGTTGACAGCCCTGCTCTGGTTCAGTTTTGTCCACAACACAACACAGCACTAGAAAATGTGAAGGAGGGCCTCATTATAGCAGTGTAAATCCACCTAGTGATTCCCGGGCTCAAGCCCCATGTTTTGCCAATTGCCATGCGAGCAATCATGAGGGTTTTCTATCCCTTGGCAACTGTTGCTGATAATTGTGTTGCAGATTACCTTGGTATCGCTGATGGTTGATAACAACCATGAAACCCTGAAGGATACCTTCCTATTTGGATGAACATTGAGCGATGAGGTGGCTATCCCGGATCACCAGGGAATATTTATTGATGGTTGAAATTGAAAAATATTTCGCTGTGTCCTTGGTACATCGGACGACTACCCCATACTTGATATTTGGGGTCAGGATCTTAACCTACATCCATCGCTGTATTTTCGTATGGCGTCACTGCCAGATTTCCGCACACTATCTGAAAAAACCATAATTACATTGTTAGCAGTGTGTTACATGCGAATAACCTATTTATAACCAAGCCAATAATGAGTGTCGGATTATTTTAGTTTCAAGCGGATTTTAAGCAGTTCTATAGGTGGCCCCATATTTCCAGAAAAACGTTCCTAGTCTCTTATAATGCAATAACTAAGCCCCAATTCCAACGCGAACCCTCTCCCTCTCGTGTCAAACGATCGTTTGCTGAAGGCGTCAGGGCCCTCTATCTACATTACTATACAACGCTATGCAGAACCTGAACGAAACGCGGAAATAGTAAAATTCGAAAAGTTTACAACGAATCAACGTGCGATGTTTTATTTCCCTGCAATAAACAAGACAGTATATATCGCCAAAGGCATGCGGTTATTATAATTCTATGTAATTTTGCACTCGTTCGGTAAATATTTTTTTCGTTTTCTTCACTGCAGAAATGGAAATTTGTATTTTAGGTGGAATAGATAATTCGCAACCATTTTTGCGAGCTTGTTTTGGGGAACATCGCTTTATCATTTTGCCCAAATGTCTGTAATATTCCAATTTTTTGCCAAAAACGTGCGATGTTGCGAAATTATTCTGATTTTATATTTTTTTGTCTAGATGTCATATTCATGAAATTTCATGTAAAAATTAGCGAAGCCAACTTTGTATAAAAATAATGCGTGGAGATACTCATTCCCTGTCAAATCCAGATCCATAGATGCGATTCTTTTTTTTTTAGCGAAAACCAGGTTTCAGACGAAGGTAATTATTTAGTTCAAATCCTGCACCAACAGGAGAAAAAGAACAAAATTATTGAACATTAGAGAGTGCCTCATGATGCATTACGATTTAAATCATCTGGGACATATATATAGAAGATGTTTTTTCTCAAAATGGAACCGAGAATCGCCTCATTAAATAGTTTTCTCTATACTTTTGAAATAACCTTTTTACATAATGTATACATTTGAAATCCTCCAGTAAAACTCTCTCGTAACATCTTGTGAAGTTTCCATGCAGTGTTTACGTTTCGGTATATGTCGAGTGTCCAAAAAGTGCGAATTTGCTCGATATATTGATAGTGCTGATTAAATGAAAAATATATATAATTAGCTGGCCCGGCGAACTTTGTACCGCCTAACTCAATAAAAAAAATGCTAGGTATGATTTATGTTTTATTATTATTTTCAATTAATTGCACATGATGTTGCTTACTTACGAAACAGAGTTTTCCTGAAATACTGGCTATTAATTAATAAGGTTTCAATTTGATATTGCCAGACACACACAGTTATAATACATTCTCTTAATCGATTCAAAGCTTTCTGATAAAATACATTCTTTGTTTTGTTTTGTGGTGCGTAAATAAACAAAGATGACGGTTTTCCGACGCGCGAACACGCAACGTATAATTGTCCATGCGCCATGTCCACACATCAAAGGAAAAACAAAATTGTTACATTATGAGAATCCATCCAAGGTACCTATTTAGTTAATGCTTTATTTGTGGCACAAATCACTTCAATTGTGTAAATTTGTGCCGTGATATAAAGAACACCCTGTATAGTAATGGTTTATTTTCTTTGCTATATGCCTCGAAAGTATAATTTTTAACACAATTGAATGAAATTGTACGATTGGCGTAAATAACAGCAAGTTGCAATTGATGTTAAAAGAAAAACACCATGTATGACAATTTCGGACAAAAGCATTATGAGTATTCATCCCAGGTGCCTTTTCAGTTAATGCTTTGTTTATGGCACAAATGACTTCAATCACGTACAATTGTGCAGTGATATAAAGAACACCCTGTATAGTAATGGTTTATTTTCAATTATGTATGCCTCGAAATTATATTTTTAACACATTTGAATGAAATTGTACGATTGGCGTGAAAAACAGCAAGTTGCAATTGTCGTTAAAAGAAAAACACCCAGTATGAAAATTTCGGACAAATATATTATGAGAATCCAGCCAAGGTACCTATCTACCTAATGCTTTGCTTATGGCACAAATCACTTCAATCGCGTACAATTGTGCAGTGATATAAGGAACACACTGTATAGTAATGGTTTATTTTCAATGATGAATGCTTCGAAAGTATATTTTTTAACTCAATTGAATGACATTGTACGATTGGCGTGAAAAACAGCCAGTTGCAATTGACCTTAAAGGAGAAACGCCCTGTATGAAAATTTCGGACAAATGAGACGTGAAAAGAAAAACACCCTGAATGAAAATTTCAGACAAATATATTATGAGAATTCATACAAGGTGTCTATTTAGTTAATGCTTTGTTTATGGCACAAATCACTTCAATCACGTACAATTGTGCCGTGAGAAAAAGGACACTCCGTATAGTAATGGTTTATTTTCAATGATGTATGCCTCGAAAGTATATTTTTTAATACATTGGACATGAAATTTTGACACATTTCACCGTGTATATTTTGAAAATGTTAGGTTATGCTCATTTTCCTGTCAGATAACTACGCAACGTTGTCCTCTCTACATAGAAGTCGTAGTAATTACGTATTTTCTCACAATGTGAATTTTCTTGGGAAAAATAATGAATTTGAGAAGATATAATATGAATTCAACAATTCCAAAGACCTGGCGACTGTTCAAGGTAATTTTTCATCTGTTGTTACTACGGAAAATATTTTACGTATGTAAACTGGTAAAACTGGTTGGAAGATTCAGTTATGCTATTTTTTTGCACGGAAATCAAGAATCACGTGTTGAAATTTTAATGAAAAATAATAGATACTACTGTATCTACTGTCCGTTTCTTTGTGATAGTTCATTTGAAGAAAGAATATCCCGGCAGAACTTCTAAAAGAACGGACGTACCTATGGAATTCCCCACTTTTCGAAATTCTCAATAAATAAGCCTATAGAAGACATAAATACCTTGTTGCACAACTTGAAATACACCAGTTTAAAAATGTAGTAGTCACTGTTAAACCTTCCTAAAATATAGTGATAGGATACAGGAAACTAAGCAATTTCATTCGAGAGTTCAATATGTCCTAAGACAGAATGAAGTTTTCCTATTGCAGATTTCAGTTCTGTATAGCACTTCCTGATGTATACTTTGTCTCTGGTTCCGGCATTTTCAATTTCAAAGCGAAGAGTTCTTTATGTTTCGAAGATAATGATATGTGATAATATTTTGTCTAAGATAGAACATTATGTTGATTGTTGAGAGTAGAAATTGGCAACGTCTGAGATAATTGTTTCGACATTGACGATATTTCAGAAGTGCCAACCTGCCTTTGTTTTATTTAGAAAAACCTGATAGTCCTAAATCGTGGCCAACAGGGAGACTTTATAAAAGTGAATGGAGTATGCCTACGTGTTTGCGTCAGTATTCTACAACTAGTTAGCAAGTCTCTATTGGATCGGATATGTATTGTTTGAAAACAAAATGAGTGCCTACTCGGAAAACGTTGGGCCGATTATGCACATTAACGAATTTAATTAGCGCGACAAACACAGAATTAAAACATTTCATGACGATCTTATGTATGTTTGGTTCCAAGGTTTCGGTAATACGACTTTATAAAAATGGGTTCAAGCCCTGTTTCTCAGAGTTGGGAATTATATCAATGTATTCATATGATAGAACTGCATCCTAAAGGAAATTCAATTCAAATGATAGTTTATTTATCAAGATTAAATGAGCAATCATGAGAATGAGAACTGCACCGTGGAAGAAATCAAATTTAATCTTGCCAATTTTGCCCAATAACGAACTTAACCGAGATATTCATCTCCCTAAACTACTCTGAAAATTTCAACTACCTACCTCATTCCGTTCGAGAGTTATATCTATGTCTATGGATGAAAAGCAGTTTCACTACTCTCAGATCTCTTACTTCATGTTCCGTTCCGAAATGTAAGACTTTTCTGAGAAAACCTAATTTCGGAGCAAACAACTGAGATTTTTCTCACTCCGCTCACAATTCTTCGATTGGTTAGATAATGTCATGTCTCAGGAACATCATTTGATATTATGACAATTCATACATAGAATAATATCATTCTGTGACAACGTTGAAATACGATATATTATTGAAATTTTGAAAAATCATATCTCCGAAAGTATTAGCTTGTTAAAGTTAAAAATGATATCATTGGATTCTTATGGTAAAACAGCTTATTGAAAAAAATTTAATTTGGAATTTGCCTTGTAAAATAAATTTTTTTTTGTTACTCCGAAACCATCTGTCCGATTTTGGCCAATAACGAACTTAGCCGAGATATTTATCTCCCAAACCTTCTCTGAAAATTTCAACTGTCTAGCTCATTCCGTTCGAGAGTTATCGTGCCTACGGCCGGCCGGCCGGACCGGCCGGACATAATGAATTTCGACCACGGATTCTTGATCAGTGAGTCGAACCAAATCGTTTAAGACCATTTTCATCGAAAAATTCGAAAATTACAGACATTTGGGCAAATTGATAAGCTCTCAGTTCCGAGGAACTAGAGCGCCAAAAAGGATTTTCTGTGTTCATAAAAAATTACCATTCGATGGGAAAACATACCGCTAAACGAAAGATTGGCTTAATTAGCGTTATCCTGACTTTGCATCACGAAAATCGACCATTATTGAGTGGTTTGCTTATTTTAAACATGGTAGTACTAACACCGATGATGCGCCATGATCTGATCGTCCAAAGTAAGTGTTTACACCGGAAAACAAGAAAGTCTACAAAATCGTTTCGGCAAACAGTATATTAAAGTTGCAGGAGATAGCTGACACTCTCATGTTGGGTTTCACGAAGCTCCGATTAGCTTAATCGTGGATTTAATTCGATGGTTGTATGAAAAATGAATAAAATCGCACTAATTCGGAAATTAAGAGCTGTCAAAGCTTTGTGAAACACAATGTAAATGTACTACAGGAATGTGAATGCTACATCCACCTTATGCTCCAGATTTGGCCCCTAGAGACTTTACCCTGTTCGCAGACATAAAAAATGCTTGATTTGGCTCTTCGAGGAGGTGATCGCTGAGGTGAACGCCTATTTCGAGTATAAAGATGAATCGTTCTTCAGGAATGCAATCGAAATGTTGAATAAGAGCAAAAATGATTTTGTCACTCTCAAAAAGTTGTGTATTATTTATAAGATGGGTAACTTATCAGCCGATGTTATATACATTGCTCCAAAAAAGTTAAGGAAGTTCAGAAATGTTGACACTGTTTCAAAAGTTTCCATTTTTTTTCACATTTTTTAAATATGAGAAATCTAAATGTTTATCCACTTATCTAATTCATTCTTCTGCCCATTTCTTCATAAGTTTCACGGTTTCAGATGCAAATTTATTTTTAGTATTTGTAGTGCAAAACAAGTTCACTCAAACAATTGAAAATAAAATGGTTCAAGCCCTGTGGACAGGAGCTTTGGCGCTCTTGTTCCTACTTTGACAAATCATATCTCCACAATTAATGGTCTAATAATGATATGAATGATTTCTTACGATAGAACTGCATCATGAAAGAAATTAAATTCAAACAGACCGATTCTCCCCAATAACGAACTTATCCGAGATATCCATTTCTCAAATCTACTCTGAAAATTATATTATATCAATTAAAACTTAGACAATATTGCAGTTTTGTTTTTACTAGAGATATTCTGAACCCAATTTGATTATGTATCTTACCAAAGAATATATTTCCATCATCATATTATCCACGGGCATTATATTATCACCTTAAAAGTATAATATCATATCATCCACATAATTCTAAGATAGCTGAGGTTATTTAATTGGTCATTTTGCATTCAATCATAATTTGTTTTCTAGAACAGAAGATGTATTTTATATCAAAAATAATAAACCAGAAATAATTTTGACATTTATCTCTCATAGGAAAATAAGATGACATGTAAGAACACAGATCATATAATAATTCATTCAGCATTCTGTCAAAACATAGAAGTACGATTCAGTATTGAAATTTCGAAACATCATATCTCCGAAAGTATTGGCTTGTTAGAGTTGAAAATGATATCAATGGTTTTTTATGGTGAAATTGCATATGGTGGCGCATTATTGCCCAAAAGTAAGACATTTGGTCCAATAACAGCATGAAACAAAGGAATATTATTGTCAATGATTTGCTCTCTGTAAACCTGTACATTCATGGTAGCATCAAGCACCAACAATTCAGTACGTCCATTGAAACAAAACAGTAACTGTACCACCACTGAACGGATGAACTTCCTGAACCGATCTACGATTTCTGTGGGCACCAGAAGATGGGTCCATACCCGAACACGCCGACTATCCGAAACTCATCTGTGAACAATACAGACCTCCATTGATCGTATGATTTTGAGTTCTTTCTCAAAACTCGTCTATGATGTAGATTAACGTCTCGAAGTCTTCGTCGACCTGTTTCAATCGAAACCAAAACACCTGTAGCGTTCAATCGGCTTTGATACATGACTCGACAAGTACTCAAAGGCTGTCTACGGGTAGACACAGTCAGAAACCGGTCTTGTGCAGGAATGGTAGATCTTGTGCGTCCACTTCTCGGCTTCTAGTTTCTTGATATCGATGGACGATCCGGGAAACTACGCTATCACTAACTTGAAAGAAATTCGCAAATCTGCGTCCGGCCTCGATCATACCAATTGCACTATTGGCTTCATATGCACTAAGTTTACTTCTAGACATTATTGAAAAATAAATTTTCGGAATTTGAATCAATGTTGATTGCAAGAACGTAAAACAATAACTGATCCAAAAGTTTCAGAAACGCAAACGACAATACCTTGCTTGAAACTGAAAAAGCTATCAAGCGAGGAGAATGAAAAACATTCAGATATAAGAGAGTAAAAATTGGATTACTCATAAACGAGCATTTGGTGGACAACAATCTGCAACTTTTGGAACAGTCACAGAATTTCTGAACTTAACTTTTGTAGAGCAGTTTATTTCTTGGGATGTCATAAGAATTTGTTGTACGATCCTTAACTTTTCGAAAATGATAAAATAATAAACTTAAAGTAGAAAGTTAAATAACCCTTCCAAATAGACTAGCCATATAAAATGGTAATTACGAACAGGTTATAAGATCAATAAACCGCTTAAACATTATTCCAGTAGTCAGAGTATACGCCTTTTATTACCAATTACCTCGTCCTCAGGTGTTACAGGCTGTTTATGCAAATGCTTCTAAAACTGGCCATCGATGACGGAATTTGAGATGACCGATTCCTTGATTCAATGCGCTACGTCTGTGACATTCGATTCACATTAAGAGCCGTTACTAGTCATGACCCGTCATTATAATAATTCGGCACCTTCTAATTGATAGATCGGTGCGTTCGGATCCCCAAAAAACTACCGAAATCCTCGTAGTTTTCGGAAGCTCGACCTTAATGATAGACGAAAAAGCGATGGATCGATCCTTAGTTTCGAGATAAGCTGGTCAAAAATTCAAAATTATGATAATGCATGTAAATGCTCGAGCCCGTCTACTCGAGAGGAAGATTTTAATATACATGAGTACGAATTTAAGTACGGGTTACAGAACAATAAAAAAATTTAACTTTGTTTTCGAAATTTTCGAATATATTAATATTAAGGTAATGGTTGTGCTCTGGCGCCTTTCGAATCGGACGATCTTGCGGTTGACTCATTGCCCGTCTGTCTGCGGGTACGTGGATCGGTCAGCGACATATGAAGTCTGTTTGTCAAGAAATGTTAAGAGAAAGTAAGAAATATAAATAAATAATTGAAAATACAACAGAAGCTCTCACTTGATGAAGGTCATAACAATATTGTTTTACTTAATTATTCCTTAATTGTTCAAGAATATTTATACACAATTGTTGTCTCAGTTATAATGAATATTTAAACTTCACAATCGTATGCAGGGAAAGTCTGAAACTTCCGAAAATATACTGCTCTACAAAAGTTAAGTAAGTTCTGAAATTTTGTGGCCGTTTCAAAAATTACCGATTCTTGTCCACCAAAGTTTCATTTATGAGAAATCAAATGTTAACACTCTTATATCTGAATGGTTTTTTTGCTCCTCGTTGGATAACTCTTTCAGTTTTAAGCAAGTTCTTGTCGTTTGCGTTTCTGAGAATTTTGAATCAGTTATTGTTTTACGTTTTTACAATCAACTTTGATCAAAATCTGAAAATTTGTTTTGCAATAATGACCAGACGTAAACTTGGTGGAGATGAAGCCAATAAGGCTATTGTCTTTAGAGTTTGTGAAAGCTTAGTTTCCCGGCTCGTCCATAGATATCGATAAACTGGAAACATGACCAAAAGATCGAGAAGTGGATGCACAAAATCTACCAATCCTGCACAAGATCGGTTTCTGACTGTAACTACCCGTAGATAGTCTTTGAGTACTTGTAGAATCATGCAACAGCGCCTTTTGAACGCTTCAGGTGTTTTAGTTTCGATTGTAATAGTCCGTCGAAGACTTTGAGACGTTAATCTACATTCTTGACGATGTTTGAGAAGGATTCCACTAATTCAAAATCATATGGGACTTGGATTGGAATGGGCCAATGAGGACGTAAATTAAAACGATCAATGCAAGTCTGTATTGTTCACAGATGGGTCGAGATATAGACGGTTTTCAGATAGTCGGCGTGTTTGGCTATGGACCTTCTGGTGCCCAGAAATCGTACATCAGTTCAGGAAGTTCATCCGTTCAGATGGACGTACAGAATTGTTGGTGCAAGTCACTGACAATATTATTCCTTTGTTTCATGCTGCTATTGTGCCAAATTTAATATTTTTGGACGATAATGTGCCACCCCATCGTGAGAGAATGGTCAATGAAGCTCTGGAAATCCATGGTATTCCATGGCTGTGGTTGATGTCCAAGGAGGCCATACTCTTCACTGAACTTGATTTTTTTTAATAATTTTGAGTGAACTGATTTTGCCGCTGGTGTTGAGCTCAGCGAGGTTTCTGTTATAGGCAATGTGGAAATTCTCAAATATCTCACATTGTGTACCAAATGGCGATATTCGCATTTACCTCTCATAGAGAAGCCCCTGGGATCTCGCATGCAAATATATTTGTGATAATCACAATCATTGCATATGATGAACTTCTTGGGAAATTCTCATTTACCTCTGATAGTAAGGTCTCAGAGATCTCCCATAAGGTAGTATTTGTGATATTCGCAATCGCTGCCTATGGTGATCAAATAGAGATATTCCCCTTTATTTCACATGATTTCACTGATAATTTCTTTGAGAAATATTATTTCAATCACTGGATTTATTCATTATATTTATCAACAATTTTTTGAAATCTCCTAATTGAAAATTATACTTAAAGGTCTTGAAAGTATTCAGTATCTGCCTAATGAATTTGGAGGAAATAGCGAAATAGCTCACAGATAATATTTTGTATGAAATAAACTTCTTGGGAAGTGTTTCAAATGAATATTTTTTTTTAGAATGCACTAATCATCAAATGAAAAGTGCTCTATTGAAAGTTTATTTAGCACAAATGCTAAATAAACTTATTATTATTATTATTATCCCTCCTTCTTTCTTTCTTTCTTCATTTGGTGCTGCCAATCCTAGAAAATCATGTCGATTTCTTTGTCGGTGACATCATAAAGTCTAGTAACTGCATTTTTCCGTATACACATCCAATTTTTTAGCAGTTTTGGTTCAATGAATTGGAAAAAATATGTCAAAGATTTGAAAAAAGATTATTTAGGAAGTATGGACTCAAAAATTTCAATCAAATAACAGTATTTAATCAAAATCATGAATCAATAGGTTTGTTTTAGCATGAGTTCAGAACCGTACTGAATCTGACTCAATCTAGCATTAATGAAACTTCTGGACTGAGTATGCGTCTTCCAGTGCTGGACGGTTCGGCCTAAAACAAACCTAATATATTTAGTATTCTTAAGAATATTTCATTAATGTTGTAGCAATCCACACCAATAAAAATATAGGAAAAAATTATGATTTCACTTAATTAAAGTTCAAATACTGGTAATACAATAATCAATAAGTAATACAAAAACTCCACTTACTCGAACTGGCCCCAATCTGATTAGTATTTACCTATCTTATATTTCCTCTCTGGTCTTTCCACGAATATTTAATGTCCAAACTTTTTTTCTTCATTATACGCTCATGATTAGGGCCCCTTAGTTTAAGTGGTTACCTTTATATACCACTAGCTGGCCTGGCGAACTTCGTACCGCCTAAATTAATAAAACAAACATGGTGGGTGTGAATAGAGTTAAATTATTATTTTCGATTAATTGCACATGATGTTGCTTACTAACAAAACATAGTTTTCCTGAAATACTGGCTATTTATAAGGTTTCAATTCGATATTGACAGACACACACAGTTATGATACAGTCTCTTAATCAATTTAAAGCTTTCTGATAAACTATATTTTTTATTTTGTTTTGTGGTGCGTAAATAAACAAAGAAGACGGCTTTCCGACGCGCGAACACGCAACGTATAATTGTCCATGCGCCATGTCCACACATCAAAGGAAAAACAAAACTGTTACATTATGAGAATCCATCCAAGGTACCTATTTAAATAATGCTTTGTTTGTGGCACAAATCACTTTAATTGTGTACAATTGTGCCGTGATATAAAGAACATCCTGTATAGTAATGGTTTATTTTCAATGATGTATGCCTCGATAGTATATTTTTTAACAAAATTGAATGAAATTGTACGATTGGCGTGAAAAAGAGCAAGTTGCAATTGACGTTAAAAGAAAAACACCCTGTAGACATTTTTATATTTATTAACCTTTTAAACCTTCCCTGGACTTTCTCAAATAATTCAAGACCAAAATTAGCCAAATCGGTTCAGCCAATCTCGAGCTTTAGCGAGACAAATGAACAGCAATTCAGTTTTATATAATAGATTCAATTTACACAATGTTTATTCGAAACATAATAATTATGCAGTGTAACTGGGGAGTTTCTATGTGCCTGATTTGCTAGTGCTTTTCTATCGTTATTTTTTTTGCTGGGTTCTGGTTGACCGTTTGCTTTATTGGTTTACAAGGTCAAATTTTTCGGAGACGTATCTGTATTCGCTTTTCGCTGGTCTTTATTATTTTTCTTCCTACACTTGGGGATACTTGATAATTATACGTGGCACTTATTCATTTTTGATTCTTATTGAGGTTACTAATTTTGTAAATGTAAGTTCTAACTCAGGCATGTACAGACAGGGTGTAGGAACTTTACATGAAGACTAAAAAACATAAGTTGAGTATTTGTCACATTAATACAGGATCTTTGCGGGAAAAGGTTGAGGACCTCAAGCATGCAATTCGCTTTTATGACATAGATACTAACATTGAATGGATTCTTTCTGGGTTTTCTCTCCCAAACTCTGAAAAATATCTATAAAATAAAAAATTAATTATTTTGTTCGATTGATTGCTGCTGACAAATATCTTGTGTTTCTTACGCAGAAGCAAATCACAAAATAATTAATTTTTTATTTTATAGATATTTTTCAGAGTTTGGGAGAGAAAACCCAGAAAGAAACCATTCAATGATGAATATACCTCCCACAGTATCCTTTAATGATTACATAGATACTAACGTTATGTCCTATGATGTGGTATGCAAAAGTGAATCTTGGAAAAGATGATGGATTGGACGATGCTTCAATACATATTCTGGGCTACTCATTTTATTCAGCTTCGAGAGTAAGTTAAGGCGGTGGGGTAGGTATCCATGTTCTATCGACTTTGGAGAGTACTTTCATTGTATCAAAAGTGGATACATATTAACGAATACGGTTGGATAACTCTGGGGTGTAGCGATGCGAAGTTGTCGGTTGGTTGCGTTTACAGGCCACCAAAAGGCAACCTAATAAACTTTGTCAATAAGTTTGAAGAAACATGTAATTTCGTTTTTACTCGTAGTGAAAATATCATCTGTCTGGGAGATTTTGACGTGGATGCGGACCAAATTGACAAACCAGGCTTTGTTAATCTGCCTGACAGTTTTAGTTTTCTAGGACTTGATCAAATTATTGACAAACCTACGAGGATAACTGAAAAAACATCTACTCTTATAGATTACATCTTAATTTCTTCGAACCTCAAGTACGTTGATATGATGTAGTGCACGGAAAAAAATCATAATTTACATTCAAGTATACACATAGTCTTGATGAAATATTCTAAACGCAAGTTTTTTCATACCCGAGTTGAAACTATTTATCTTGAAAGTAGAAAATACTGCTTTTATTTTATTTTAAGACACATATACTTATCCACCAAGATTACGATACATTTCATTGAACATGTTATATTCTCAATACAACAAGATCACTTCAATGAAAGCAAGAACCGCTGTTGAGTTCTATTGAAAATCATTTTGTCTTCTCTAAAGAAAATGCAAGACTTGAGCCAAAATTATTTAAAGTTGATCGTAGCCTAATTTTGACATTGAATTACAAGGAACACTATTTTATTGCTAGAATATTAATTCTTAATTGTAGGAAATATTCTACTGATGAAAGTGTATCAATAATTATATTGAGAATAGCTCTCATGGTTTAAATCTAAGAGATCTCATATGAATTCAGGTACAACTTCACCCAAGAACAGGCTATTCTTATTCGAAATAATATTATATGCACAGTCAAGTCTCAATACACTCAACTATCGAGTATCGATTGAGCAAATCCACATAACTGCACCGGGTGGAAAGGTTGGCGGCGGACATTTTGGACGCGGATCCAAAGAGAGCATGATCACGATCGGCAACAACTAGTGATTTTTATAAGTTTATATATGTAATAATGAATATGAGGAATATTTAAAGCGAATGGGAATTGGCCGAGTTAATTTAAGTATTCAACAGTGAGTACTTATAATATACTTTGTATGATTTCATTGGAACCCATAATTTCATTTTAATCAGGAACCTGATTGCACCAAACTGTTCTGCAACTTTTTACTTGGAACTTGGCACATCGCAGCAAGAAAGATAACAATCCATTTCACCAAAATGCTGAGCAAAATATTGTGCAAATGAATAAATGGCATATCCCCTTACAAATTCTGCAAAGTGAAAAATAGTGATGTTGTTTTGTGCATTCCCTACTTACTTTTGTACCGATTCAATTTTTCGGAATGAATGACTTTCAAATGGTATGGAGTGTCAACTGGTACATCATTGAGTATAATTCTTTTTGTTAATGTCCTTCCAACTATCTGAATATTTTTTGTCAACGTGATATTTGACCGCCTATATTTGAAAATTTCAAGTTAATTTTCACTCCAGCGTCATCTACTTAGTACCATATTGATATTTTTTTCAAAAATCAGTATTGGGTATTTATTCGAACTAGTCCCATATATGTGCGTCGCAACCTTAGGCAAAGGTTCCAACAATGATAGCTTTAAATACTAAGCTATCATTGTTTCAATATTGCGACGCTTAGATATGGGACTAGTTTGAATAAATACCCAATACTATTTTTTGAAATAAATAACATTTTGATACTAAGTAGATGACACTGGAGAGAAAATCAACTTAAAATTTTCAAATATGGGAGGTCAAGCATCACGTCGTCAAAAAAATCAGATAGTTGGAAGGACAACAAAAAGAATTATTTTCTATGATGTACCACTTGACACTCCATATTATTTGAGAGTCTCTCATTTCAAAGAGAATTGAATTGAAGAACATTTCAAAATTGATATGAGTTTCACTATACTCGGAGGGATTTTCAAACAATTTTAAGAATAATATTTATATGATTAGAAACATTCTCATTTCAAGTTTATAACTTGTTTCTCTGCATTAAGGAAATAGTTGCTCAGAAAATAACTATACTTATTCGGAAACTAAGAAAGTTTTGCTAAAAGACAGTTCTATATTCATTTCAAGTAGGCTTATTCTTAGTTGAAGTTATGCTATACGTTGAAATTAGTGTTACTATACTATTTTCAAGTTTGTTTTTCTTTATCGTAAGTAAGCTGAACTGATAGGTATAAGAATAATGTGCATATTGCATTGAGTCAAGTTATAATCGCGGATATATGAGTATACCATAGCTTTCAATCAAGACTACTAGTCTTGCTCGCAGTGTACTTTTTGCGCGTATGTTCTGGGGAACATCGCGTTATAGTTTTGCCCAAATGTCTGTAACATTCGAATTTTTTGACGAAAATGGTCTCAAACGATTTAGTTCGACTCCCCAATGAAGAATTCGAGGTCAAATTTGATTCTGTCCGTCCGGCCGTTGCCACGATAACTTGAGAACGAAAAGAGCTAGCGACATGAAATTTTCAGGGTGGGTGGCGCATCCCAATACGACGGCTAAGTTCGTTAATGGGCATAATCGGCCCAGTGGTTTCCGAGTAATAATTTTGTTTTCAACCAATATAAATCCGATCGACTTGAAACTTGGTGAGTAGTTGTAGAATATGAACCTAAGCACCAATCGTATGGCTAGAAAATTTAAAAAAAATCATTAAAAAATATTTTTGTTGTCACGATAACTTGAGAACGGAAAGAGATAGCGGCTTGAAGTTTTCAGGTTAGGTTGTGCACCAGAACGCGACATTTCAGTTTGTTTATGAGCATTATCGGACAAACGGTTTTAGAGTTATAGCCATCTGAAATTTGGTTGTTTTTTGTTCCTCATTAACTCGAAAAATACTGAACTTATTGAATTCAAACAAGGTAGTTAGTTGTAGAATGCCAACGCAAAAATTCTTGCAAAATTTTGTGAGGATAGTAATTGTAAAAAATTTAAAAAAAATCATTGAAAATTGAAAAAAAAAATTCTATATATCAGTAACTATTCGTTTGAAATTGCTGAAATTTTGCAAGAGCCTTCATATCCAACTCTACTGCCAAGTTTCAAGTTTTAACATGATCGGTTGAATATTGTTGGAGATTCGAGCATTCTTGTGTGAGTTCAGTAGATGGGTGACCGTTGCCTCGATAACTATTGAACGAAAGGAGATAGGGACTTGAAATTTTCAGGGTAGGTTGCGAATCCAAAAGGGTTGAGTTGAGTTAGTTTTTGGGCATAATTGGTCGAACGGTTTCCGAGTTATACCCACCTGGAATATTATTTCCTTGATAACTCAAAAAATAAATATTCGATCGAATTGAAGATTGGTAACTAGTAGTAGAAAATCATCATAAAGACGAGTTTGAAATTTTGTAAGAACCGTACCCCTAGAAAATTTGAAAAAAATTACGAAAAAAAAATTTCAAGAACCGCACCCCTAGCAAATTACAAAAAAATCACGAAAAAAAAAATTGGTTCAAGCACTGACGTGAAGTCAGAAGCTTTTGCGCGTTCTATTGTCCATTCTCCTGTATTGGACACCCTCAATCGAATTTACCATGGTAAATTATGTTGTCCATTCTCCTGTATTGGACACTTAATTCGAATTTACCATGGTAAATTCGAATTAAGAGTGTCAAATACAGGAGAATGGACAACATAATTTACCATGGTAAATTCGATTAAGGGTGTCCAATACAGAAGAATGGACAATAGAACATACGCGCAAAAGCTTCTGACTTCACGTCAGTGCTTGAACCAATTTTTTTCTGTGTGCCGAGTCACATTTCGGATCATGAAATAATATGTTGCATGCTTGACTTTAGTGTCGACAGACCGATTGTTGCGCCGAGATATGTTAGAGACTTTTCGAAATTCGATCAAGCTAAATTTCAATATGACTAGCTAAGTATAGATTTTGACAGAATTTTTTACATTCGTTCTGTTGACGAAAAGGTCGAGTATTTGAATAAATGCATTTTAGAGATTTTTGATATACATGCAGGTCTACATCAGGTTGATGCGTAGCAAATAAATTTCACCACCTTACATTACCTACTGAGAATATTAAGTTATTAATGCGATTAAGAGACAACGCCTACAGTAGAGCAAAGCGTACATAATCTGATATTCACTGGACTTACTATAGGCAGTTGAGGAATTTTATATCTCTTGCAACAAAAAATGAACGGAAAGCATATTTATATTGAATACAAGTTCAACTTAAGGTCCTCCAAACAGTTTTGGAAGGATATCGCTAATATGAATGTTAACACAAAACTTCAGCACATACATTAGTATATGTGCTGACGCTGCCAAATCACCTTAAGGATCCCTCAAAAATTTTAATTTTTTTTTGGGAGCTCCGTCACTGAAATTGCTGATTCGCTTGATATTCAAAATCAAAATATAATTGATCAATACGAAAACTCAACTCAGGATACAGTAGTTCGGAATCAACCTTATACTATATTCAATAAGTTCATGGCCGAATAAAAACTAATTATCATAAAATAATCTTAGAATGCTCAACTCCAGTTATCTATAAATGCCATCGTGAATTTGCTCTTCTATAACTAGCACTATGATTCCCAAGAACTCTTGATGGAATGGAAAATATGCAACAGTTGGATATATATCCTAGGAAGTAACGAATGCAGTGCCATCCCTGACAATAAAGCCGAACTCTTGTTGAATGGTTTCTTTCTGGGATTTCTCTCCCAAACTCTGAAAAATATCTATCTAATAAAAAATTATATTGAATGGTTTATTCCTGGGTTTTCTCTCCAAAACTCTGAAAAATATCTATAAAATAAAATTTGAATGATTTTGTCATTTGCTTCTGTGTAAGAAACACAAGATATTTGTCAGAAGCAATCAATCGAACAATGCTGCCTAACAAATAACAATGAAACAACATCAACGAAGAAACAATTATATCGTAACTTTTCGGAGTCTATATCAGACTCCTTCTTCAGACGCTTAGCGAAAAAATCTTCAGAACTATTTTGTTGATTGTTATTCTGAGATTCGAGAATTGTCACATTGACAGTATTTGAAAATCATACCTAACATATTGCAGACAACATTGTAGAATACATGAATATCTTATAATACCGAAAACTAGTAATCTGATTTCACTCAAGGTGTATTAACTTAGTATGTATGTGTATATAGTGATGATATATGTTAGTGTATATTGTAGGTATGATGTATTGTATTATCTTAGTGTATAAGTAGAATAGAAAAATACACATACAGGTGTGCTGACACCTAGGTGTATATCTCAAAAAACAATGAAATAATATATGTAATGGAAACAATTGATGTAATTGTGATTATAATGTAGTTGAATAAATTGAATTGAATTGAAATTGAATTGAACATAGTTTTACTTTGTATAGAAATTTCCAAGTTCCACCTCTTTTTTCAATAAATTCAGCCAAATATGGTGAATACCAATTGAGCATATTTGGCTGAATTTATTGAAAAAGGAGGTGGAACTTGGAAATTTCTATGCAAAGTGAAACTATGTTAGCTATAATTTTCAAATACTGTCAATGTGACAATTCTCGAATCTCAGAATAACAATCAACAAAATAGTTCTGAAGATTTTTTCGTTAAACGTCTGAAGAAGGAGTCTAATATAGACTCCGAAAAGTTACGATATAGTTGTTTCTTCGTTGATGTTGTTTCGTTGTTATTTGTTATGCAACATTGTTCGATTGATAAAATAATTAATTTTTCATTTTATAGATATTTTTCAGAGTTTGGTAGAGAAAACCCAGAAAAAAACCATTCCATGATGAATATACCTCCCACAGCATCCTTTAATGATTAACGAACTCTTGTATTACAGACTTTTGTGGTAATCCTTTTAAATGGACCATGGTATAAAGTGGGTTAGGCATAATCGGTTGTTATTTCCCCTATAACTCCAAATATACAAATCCAGTCCAATCAAACCTCGGTAATTACTTGTAGAATGCCGACGTGCATATTTTCTCTGAATTTGGTGAATATCGTATCGTGAAATTACTCGAGAAGTGAGTTTTTTCGTATATCATTAGATATCTGAAGAATTTCAATTCAGATAGAATACATATTTCAGAGTTAAGGATTCTGTGATCATAGATGGTTTTTTCGTTACTGAAGTTGGTAATTAAAACCGAAACACGAAAAATGTTCGTTTTTTATAAAAGCTGATAAAACGGTCTATATTGATGGTAAATTCGAATAAGAGTGTCCGAGTATCCAATAGAAGTGAATGAGACATTATTAACAGTAAGTGTGTCGGTTTAAGGTTAAATTTTCATTTTTGAGCTATCTAGAAAAATGTTATATTTCAGAAACTACGCTCGATCGACTCGACATATGAGGCGTGAATAGCCAATGGAATATGCCCGCAGAAGCTCTTGACTTCACGTCGATACCATATTTATTATTGACTATTTTGATTACATTGCACCTAGTTAGCACTATCAGAGCCAAATGAATTTGAAATGATGATTAACTTATTTTAGAACTGTCTAAACAGTTCCAATTACAATAATTGTTATTCGATTTTTTCGTTTATCAGCATTTGATCAACTTAGCAACCTATTCAAATCAACTCATACATCAAAATTTTTATCATTTCATCAGATTGATCATTAGATTTCCGATAAATTTTCATGATGTCACGGTAATCGAACTCTCATCGCTGATTGAATAAAAATGAATCCGCAACAAAAGGCGATGAAAATAAAATCAAACACTAAAATTAGATGTTATTTCACCCCGTAATTTTTCTAGCCTAAAAGTCACAACGTTGATCTTGAGAAAGAATCGATTGTATCAATAAAAATGGGTTCAAGCCCTGTGGACAGGAGATTTCTGGCGCTCTAGTTCAAACATACAAATAATATCTCCGAAAGTATTGGTTTCTCAGAGTTGGGAACTAGATCAATGTATTCTTATCATAGAACTGCATCATAAAGGAAATTCAATTCAAATAATAGTTTATTTATCAAGATTAAATGAGCAATCTGAGAATGAGAACTGCACCACGAAAGAAATCGAATTAAATCTGGCCAATTTTGTCCAATAACGAACTTAATCGAGATATTCATCTCCCTAACCTACTCAGAAAATTTCAACTACCTAGCTCATTCCGTTCGAGAGTTATTGTAGAAAAACTTTTTTTAAATTTAAAAAAAATTTTTTGACACTTTGCGGTAATCTGGTCAATACAAAACTTCACATGCGTATGAAGGTCATGATTCTACAATTTGATGCTAAATTTTAGATAGATCGAGTGATCGGTTTCGGAAATATTCATAAAAAATATTTTTACTAAAATCGCCCATTAACGAGCTCGTCCGAGATATTTACGCTCCAAACCCACCTTGCAAATTTCATTCCGCTAAGTCCTTTCGTTCGAGAGTTATCGTGCCTACGGCCGGCCGGCCGGACATAATCGATTTCGACCTCGGATTCTTGATCAGTGAGTCGAACCAAATCGTTTAAGACCATTTTCATCGAAAAATTCGAAAATTACAGACATTTGGGCAAATTTATAAGCACTCAGTTCCGAGGAACTAGAGCGCCAACAATTTCGTATGGCAATTGCCCAAAACAGGTTTAAAGTACATACAAATAGTAAAAATTTCATAAAACATGTATGAAAGAAGAGTAATAATGAAAAATTACCTTGTAATCGATCAAAAATTTCCTGATCTACGTTCACCAAATTTTCTCCTCTCTCGAACTACAGAATTATGCTTTCAATATTTACATTCTATTTGCATTCTATGTCTATGGATGAAAAGCAGTCTCACTACTCTCAGATCTCTTACTTCATGGTCCGTTCCGAAATGTAAGACTTTTCTGAGAAAAACTAATTTCGGAGCAAGCAACTGAGATTTTTCTCACTTCGCTCACATTTCGGAATACACTTTATTCTCATAATTCTTCGATTGATTAGATAATGTCATGTCTCAGGAAAATAAGTTGATATTATGACAATTCATACATAGAATAATTATATCATTCTGTGAAATACGATTTATTATTGAAATTTTGAAAAATCATATCTCCGAAAGTATTTGCTTGTTAGAGTTAAAAATGATATCATTGGATTCTTATGGTAAAACTGCTTATTGAAAAAAATCTAATTTGGAATTTGTTCTGTAAAAAAAAAATTTATTTTTGTTACTCCGAAACCATCTGTCCGATTTTACCCAGTGACGAACTTAGCCGAGATATTTATCTCCCAAACCTACTCTGAAAATTTCAACTGTCTAGCTCATTCCATTCGAGAGTTATCGTGCCTACGGCCGGCCGGACGGCCGGACAGAATGAATTTCGACCACGTATTCTTGATCAGTGAGTCGAACCAAATCGTTTGATACCATTTTCAGCCAAAAATTCGAAAATTACATACATTTGGGCAAATTGATAAGCACTCAGTTCGGATGAACTAGAGCGCCAAAAACCCTGAAAATAGTGAATTCATCGTACTAAGAAGGTACAGGAACATAGATAATGTGGCTGAATGATTCCATTGTACACACTGGTCTTAGTCTCAGCTGATAAGTGTTTGGATATCCGAGAGAAAAGAAAATAGTTTTTTCGAAATAGAAATGTTCGTTTAAGCTTAAAACTTCATCCAGAAAAAATCCCAGGTACTTAACGTTAGAGACAGCCTGAATTCTCCCACCATCAACGTTCAAACGAACAATTGTCGTGAAAACCATCGCCTGTGTTTACTTACATTACGTTCAAGTTCATTCCGACTCAGATATTGGCTTACTGAAAACATATAGTGTTCATTTTTTCAACAGTGCAACCACATGCAACTATGGTATCATCAGCAAACAAGTTAATACACTTCCACAAAAAACTCAAGATCATTCAGATACAAAATAAAAACTAGGGGACCTAAGACACTTCCCTGTGGAATACCTATATCATTTACCACATCGGAAGACATCTGGTCTTTGAACCGTACCCGTTGCTTACGGTTATCACTCATCAACCAAGCATGCACTTCAACTTCCGATACCATATTCTACAAGCTGGCCAACAATATAATATTCCTGTCGATTGTCTCAAAAGCTCTTTTCAGGTCAAGAAACATATTTATTCATATCAAACACTTCCCTCAACAGTCGGCTGTTCAATGTATCGTATAGAGAAAACTTATTGTTCAAGCTACCAACAATTCTAGTATACCTACTATTATGTTGTACAAATACTCAAGGCGGGTTTATACAGCAATTAAAATACGATAAAATAAAATAAGGAAGTTGAACATGTTCATTTCTATGGATGCGTTTATACACGAAATAAGAAAAGAAAATTAGAAATAAGATTAAGCATTAAAGTTGGCCAACTCTCATCTTTATTTCTTATTTTATGTTATTTTGTTTGGAAAATGACAATGCGCATGCTCAAAGAGTGGAAATCATAGAAATTGCATAAAATTGTCAAAAAGCTGCGATTGGATTGGTTCATTCTTATTTCTTATTTTGTTTTAGATCATCTGTATAAACTGATCCTTCTAACCCTCAATTTATTTTAATTGTTTTCTTATTTCATCTTATTTGCTGTATAAACCCGAATTTATATTGAGCTTGTTTGCGACCGCCATATTGAAACAGAATCATATTTCGAAGCCAGACGATTCTCTGCAGCCATTCCAAATGATCGAAAGTAAAAAAAAATCGAAGGCAATAGGTCGCTAACAAAAACCTTCCAATATCATTATAATAAAGTATAAACAACGTTGTAATTTCCATCAACAACGGCAAAGTACGGCTCGCTAGTATAGCAGTCGGCCATTGTCTGGCCAAGTTTAACCACACGTTTCGTATTAATTGCGATTCGATATCAAACACCGTGTTTTGTAATCGATTTTGACTAAATTATGGTGATTTTGACGTTTAAACGTGCGCTCGATTCCAATTTTTGCCGTTTACGATATTATATCTGGAATAGAACGACACGGTAAAAGTAAACAGGGACTGACTTAGCCCCTTATTTCCGACTATTCAATATTTTACGGAAATGAGGAACCTCAGAAAGCATATGATCTTTCTGAAATAAATAGAAATTTTTTATTGTGGACAAGCACTGACGTAAAGTCAGGAGCTTTTGCGCGCATGTTCTATTGTCTACTCACCACTATTGGACACACTTAATAAAATTCACAATCGATATAAACCGTTTTCTCAGCTTTTATAATACATTAATATATTTCGATCCAATTTAATGACAGACTTGAGTAGTGAGAGAATCATCTAAGAAGAATTCTTAATCCTGACATAATGTATTCTATCGGATTTCGATCCTTTAAACACCTTTAGATGCTAAATATAATGTTCTTAAAATTTTCTTGAGGACGCGTACTTTTCGAATTAAAATCGAAATACTGAAAAAAGTGCGAACATTTTGCGGTTTTTAGGCTCCCGAATCTGAAGCATTACCTAGAAACCGTGGCAAACTCAGATACTTGTAATTCAGGAACCCTAAAAGGGGTTAAAATGATTTTAAGCTCTGGAGCAATTTTTAGGGGCTTGAGCACTAATTTTCCCTGGGCTAAAGCACTAATTCTATAAATCCTACATTTTCTTCAGGAAGTAGTGCTTGGCTATTTCGCAGTCGTCGTATGTAACTCCACTGTAATTGCTAAGAAGTTAAGTCCCGTGTCTCTAATGTTGTGTCATGCAATAGCTTTATGAAACATCTAAGCCGTACTTTTTGGCGCTCTTGTTTCTCGGAACAGAGTTCTCGTTCTCAGATTGCTCATTTAATCTTGATAAATAAACTAGTGTTTGAATTTAATTTCCTTTATGATCCAGTTCGATCATAAGAATACATTGATATAATTCCCAACTCTGAGAAACCAATACTTTCGGAGATATAATTTGTCTGTTTGAACAAGAGCGCCAAAAAGCTCCCATCCACAGGGCTAGAACCAATTTTTATTAACCAAGATGTAGGATTTTGACAATTCAGTTCTCTAAATCTTCATTATATTTAATTTCTCTCAAATAATTCATGAATACAGCCCTGTGTTTTCCATTCAGCTGTTTAGCATAGCAACATTTGCATTCTGCCAAGATTCAAAGCGTTTAACTGTGTGATGAAACCTTGTCGACAACACTATAATCGTCGACCCCAGAAAATTATTATTTTCGACCAAAATTTTTTAAAATTTTCCAGGTCGCATAATTCCGCGAACCGGTGATAATCTGCTTTATGTCAAAGGTTCGCTAAAAGGCATTATAATCGTAAAAACCCAATCATGAACCCTGTCATTACCGATTAATCTATATAAGTACGGTACGAAAATTTGAGAGGTGATTGTTTTCTTCGTTGTGAATTTTCTGCACTGTCTTGGGGTTCGAGATTCTGGGATTATAGGAATTACCATAGGAACAAAATTGAACACAGCAGGTTAAATAATGATGAGTTTGTTGAATTCAACCGAGCAATTTTCGGGAAGGTATATCACAACGGAGGTTGCCACATTTTTCTAAAATTGGATAAGTATTGTATTTTGCATAAATAAATTTTAATTCGAAATTCGGGTGGCTTTCGCTGAACTAACTCTTCTGAAATTCCCCAACGACCTCCAGTATATTTGTTTTTTTTTTTCAAATGTTTTTCCTGAATTTAGTTTTATAAAATTATCTTCACGTAATCCATAAGCGCTAAGTAATGATGATCCAAAAATGGGGCCCCAGAAATGTCCATGGGGGTGTTCTGAAACGAGTGGTTATTGGGATAACTTTCGTACCATAAAAACTAAATATTCTATTTTGAGTTCACTGTGGACTTATTATGAACACTAACGCCCAGTAACTATGCCCAGTAATACTTCGTCTTTGAAGATGGAAACTTTGTTTAAGAAACATATGTAAGAGGACAAAAAACTCTAGTGTACATAAAAACTAAGTTGGGCCGTCCTATATATTATCAAATTCTAAGTATACTGCATTCACTTTTATAAAGTCTCCCGGTTGGCCATGATTTAGGTCTACCACGTTTTTGTAACTAAAACAAAGGCATGTTGGCATGTTCTGAAATATCGTCAATGTCAAAACGATTCTCTGAGACGTTGCCAATTTCTACTCTCAACAATCAACATAATGTTCCATCTTAGACAAGATATTATCACATATCATTATTTTCGAATAATAAAGAACTCTTCGCTTTGAAATTGAAAATGTTGAAAGCAGTTTTGAAGAACCAGAGACAAAGTACACATCAGGAAGTGCTATACAGAAAGGAAATCTGCAATAGGAAAACTTAATTCTGTCTTAGGGCATGTCGAACTCTCCAATGAAGTTACTTAGGTACTTACTTTCCTATCCTATAACTATATTTTACTAAGGTTTAACAGTGACTCGGGTTTCGTAGTACTATTACATTACAACTGGTGTATTTCAGGTTGAGCAATAAGGTATTTAAATGTCTTCTGTAGGCTTATTTCTTGAGGATTTCGAAAAGTGGGGAATTCCATAGGTACGTCCATTCGTTTAGAAGTTTTCCTGTCGGGTTATTTAGGTACTTTTATTCTTTTTTCAAATGAACTATCACGAAGTAACGGACTACTGTATCCATTATTTTCCATTAAAATTTCAACACTTGATTCTTGATAAAATAGCACGAATGTTCGCTAGGTTCGCTTGCTTGTCATTCCTTCTATGATTCATAACCTTAGATTTTGCTACTCGGTTTTCTATGTTGCTCCCATGTAGTCCATTTTGTTTTTTTAGACTGGTTTTTATAATTTTCGTTTAATCTAATATGAGTGTTCATTGTCCGCCTTTTCAGAGAGGAAATGCCCCCATTTGTTAGTTTTACTCCTGCAAAGCATTTCAGTGTTTTTCTATTTTTCTACTGTCTTGTTTCTATATAATATGCTCTTTTAATCTGTCTTACATGCCTAAACTTGCAAAACTGCTCCTCTATTTTACTTATTGTTCCTTGGGTTATATAGACGGCAAGTTCGGAAATTGCTCATGAAACAAGCGACTTACTTCTCTTTGTGTTCGGGTGTTATTTCCGCAACCAATGATTTGTAAAAGTGTTATTTTGAGCTTTTCCGTTAATCCGTTCCATCATTCAACATTGTAGTTATTGAAATTGAATCACAAATTAGACAATTTAAAAACTACAACTTATCAGCACAAAACAATGTGCGAAGGCGTTATAAAGAAACTATAACATTGCCACAGAAAGTATTTTACGTAGTTTTCATAGGAGCATCTGGAAAACACTATGTTATTTTTTTTTTCCTTTTTCTTCTGTCTCATCTTGAAGGCAAATAAGTTTAGTTTTATTGTAATTAATATTATGTAATAAGATTTAGGAATATTCGAGGGAATATTATAATGAATTTCGGTAATCCCATTATTTTATTTTTTTCTATTCTGTGTTTTACAAGATAAACATGAAAGTGATAACATTTATGAATAGAGAATGACGAGACATTTCAAACGAAGTATCACGAGCCCATACTTCGTATTTGAAAAATTGGGGGTTTTACCTGTCTTTCGAAGGGAGTTTAAGGTAGGGTTCGTATTTTTACGAAGAAGAATGACAATTTAAAATTAGATTTTTCATAAATATGTACAGTAACCAAGGTAATGAATTTATTCCATTCGGATTTTCCACGCTGTATATTCTTTTGAACTGAGAGCTTCACATTTTACATTCGAACAATGCCTATTTAATTATGCCCATTTCCTTTGATTGATTTAATTTTAGTTTTCTCCATAAATACAACAATAGTAACCATACATTTCAGTATAGTTAGGTACAGTGCCGCAAATCAGAGAAATATGTTGATCATTTAATGCACGAGTGCCCTGAAGCTCCTGACGCCACTATATATGTTCAGGGAACGATGTTCAGGAAAGGTTGCTTCAGTGTTTTTGGCATGCTTGTTCCCCTGTCGAGTGCGTTCGAAGTTATCCATCATCTGAAATTTCGTTTTCCCAATTACTCGAAAAATACTGCTCTGATCGATTGGAACTCAGTAGTCAGTTGGAAAATGCCTACAAAATTGTGGTAAATTCTTCCAGTATCGTATGACTATACAATCAAAAATAAATTATTACAAAAAACTATAGAAAAAGAATGACGCTTTAGTAGAGCTAACCAGTAGAATAACTCAACGAAGAGAGGCCTAGCGGAAGTTCAGAGCAATCCACATAGTGTGATTTCATCAGTTGAATAGCTACAAAAAACTATCCGCCGTATTCACAAAGCATTCAATCTCCGTTAAGTCCTAACTGAGATCCTCAGTTAAGGATACATTTGAATCGCAACCTCAGTTAACGTATTTAACGGTAGTGAAACAGGCCTGTTACATGTTAATTTTCAAGCTAACTGAGGTTGCGATTCAAATTCATCCTTAACTGAGGATCTCAGTTAGGACTTAACGGAGATTGACTGCTTTGTGAATACGGTGGTCTATCTCAGTAACTGTTTATCTGATATCGTGGCCTCCAAAACCTCATTTCACAGTCAAGTTCTAGATTTGAAAAGATTGGTTTCTTTTTGCAAGAACGATCTGCGGTGGTATCAACCTCTATGAGTACGTGTTATAAGGTTCGTGTTTATAATATAATAATAATAATAATAATAATAATAGTTTATTTGCATACTATAGAATCTGTTTGACATCAAATATCTGTATATGTATAATTTACTTCATCAATTTCATACAAATAAACATTTAGTAGCAGAGGCTCGAACGTTCCTTGAATAAGGTTCGTCTTGCCTGTACGCTACTTCAGATGAAAGTTTAAACTGGGCTTTAGCTAGTGTACCTACCATATAAACAAATAAACAATAATTCTCTTTCCCTGAAAATAAGTGAAAAAATATAAAAATCTGGTAATGAGCCGAAGCATGTAAGTAACAGGATAATAGATTATAACTATATGACAATAAAATCTGGGACTTCACTGGAGTTTAACGAGTTGATCACATATTTATGGCTTCATCAATAAAACCTCTTCCTTTTGAGAAAATCCATTGAGTAACAAGCCTCTTGAATCTCTTTTGGTTTGTAGTTCCCTGGATGTTTGTTGGAACGCAGGAATATATTCTTGGAGCAAGGTGACAACTTGACCTCTGCCCAATTGTCTTTTTAGCTGTGGATGTCTTGAAATAGGTATTTTTTTTTTCATGTTGGATATGCATGATCAAGGTGTTCCAATTTGATTTTCCCATTGTAAACTTGAAGTATAACTCTGAGATGATACAGTTGCCTAACGTCCAACACTTGGGATATCTCGTAGAGCAGATCGCTGGGGAATGTAATTTTTTTAAAATTCATGATTTTCAGTATCAGCTTCTGTAGTATGTTGATTTTGTTTAATTGGGACGAACATGCCGCGCCCCATCCTATGATGCCATATGTTAAGATGGACTGTACCAATGCAAAGTAGATAATCTTCAAGTGCTTATTTCCTACGTAGTTTCTATAGTATTTAAACTTATAGATAAGTCCTCTGATTTTCTTGGCTATGTTGTCTATTTGCAGGTTCCATCTAAGGTGGCAGTCGACTTTAACCCCGAGATAATTTACAACTCCATCCTCTGCTTCATTTATTTTTTTTATTTTTTTTTAATATTTAGAGTCAACGTATTTGAAGCCATCCAATTTTTCACAACAACAAAATCATCTTCAGCTTTTTTTTTTAGGTCACTCCACGAGCTGTCCTCATACAGTATAGCTGTATCATCGGCAAATGACAGAATTTTGGCCTTCAGCTTCAATTTCAGGAGACCATTTACCTACAATATGAAAAGAAGAGGGCCCAGAACCGTACCCTGGGGCACTCCGTATGTGACTTCCTTCATATTACTGACCACTTTATTGATTTTCACGGCCTGTTTACGATCTGTCAAATAACTCTTTAGGAATTCAAACATCCCACCAATATGATAAGTATATATCAATTTATATTATTGATCTTTGGTTAGGAAGAATAAAGACAGTTGTAAACAATTTATGTCCATGGAAGAAATGTAGATTGCAGATTATATTCCCAATTACACAAATTGATAATTTGATAACAACAATGTTGGGGGCAAATCATTTAGATAATTGGTTGTTCATAATTCAAACAATTCTGAGACAAATTATTGGAGCTATTGATGGTACCTATATATATATATAGGATGGTCCACGAGTAACTGCTCATGGTGAATAGATGGTAGGCAAGGGAGCTAGAAAACAACAATTAAATGTGGTCAAAGGCTTTTTGTTTCTGAGATACAGGCTGATTTATCGATTTGAGCAGAACTTTAGGTTAGCTATAACTCCTGAAACGTCTATATGTAGGTCTACAAATTCTGTATATGAACCATACCAAGAAAGTGCAGACCAGATTTTGATTTTGCTTGACGGTCTAATAAAACACCCTGTACATGAAATATCAATTAGTCATTAATTTCATCTGATACTTCAAGGTTTGAACCTTTCTCAAATGGTACGGATGTATTTTTTCTTTATGTAGGACACGAACAATTTTTGTTTTTGGTATATTCATTATCTAATCTAATGATATGAAGTAATCTGAAAAATCATTACCAAAAAATAACTCTTACATTATATTTAATAATATCAATAATTTCCAATACAGCCAATGGCATGAACATTGGATGGTACATGCGCGCAACAGCTCCTGACTGATTTTTTTTATTTTTCAAGTTATTATTTTTGTTGATATAGCTATTCCGAAATTCGAATTTCAGAATAGCTATATCAACAAAAAATAATTCCGGATATTTTCGTTAGTGTCTGACAAAGGAATCTGATTTAGACTATGAAACGTTACTATACAAGGTCTTTCACGAGGAACCTCACCCATATTTATACGGGAAACTACTGAACGTATTTTCATGAAATTCAGCACTTATAAGTATTTCACGATGCTGATGAAATCTAAAATATTTTCAAGGCATGAGCACCTCCGGTTTTTCCGGAAATGACGTCAACTTCAGTTTTTCAAATTAGAACACCATTTTTTTATTGCAGAAATAGATTCCTTTGAAATTTTCAAGTTATTTTGATGTAACATTTTTCAGTTTTGGTTGGAAAATTCTCTCTGAGCGGGAAAATTGGAAAAAAAATTCAAAATAGAGCTCCGCTGAAACAAGAATAACTTCGAGGTTTTTGGATGGAAAATGTTCATTTTTGGGATTTTTCAAGATGTAAGATTGATGTATCCACTTTGAAAATCGAAATCGCGATTCATGATACAGGGGGTAAAAAAATCGCTTTCAAAGTTAGGGATGACAAAATCGTGAAAAATCAATTTTTTCAAATTAGAACCCCATTTTTTTATGGCAGATATTGAATCTACGTTAAAAAATAATGTGAGTGTATGCATCACACCCTCGCCCTAAAATGGATATTTTCTGAGTTATTCACAAAAAACTTGTTTTTCGTCTTGAATTTTCAGCTATTTCTTTTCCCTTCACGCCAAAAAGATGAAATTTTCAGGAACTGTTATTTGAACCATGCTGTAGATTTTTCACCCCTTCTTGAAACCGACTTCAAGTTACTATTAGGAGAACCATGGCAAACTCTCGCAGTTTTGACCGTTAAGTTCTAGACATTTATTTATACGTCTCAGGAATGCTTCGTGCGTTTCATCGGGAGGAAAAGATCTGCAAAAGTGTTTAAAAACCTAATTGAGTTCCAAAACTATGAATCTAAAAATCTAAACAAACCTGAACGCATTTCTGACTCGTTCTATGCAGTCCTCTTTATCAGTCAGGGGAGTTGAGTAGACAATATTTTTTATCCTACCCCAAACATAATAGTCTAAAGGAGTTAAATCGGGAGAACGTGGTGGCCAAAGATGTGGGCCATTGTTCGCCAACCATCGATCTTCAAATAGCCTGTAGAGGATATTTGACACATTGGGTGAATTGTGTGGAGGCGCGCCATCTTGTTGATACCATAAGTCATTATGGTTCTGTACTAGCGGCTCAATTATTTGAGTCAATATGTCAGAATATCTATCTCCTAAGGGAGAACATTCTTTAAATAATGCAAACATGTGTAGTGTTCTATCTTACCAGTTAAAGTCCCATCATAAATGTGAACATCGAGAATTGCATTATTTTTGATGGCGCAAAAAACATTGAAAGTCCAGGTCTCTTGAAAGTTCCATTGTCTGAAGTGGTGGTTGATCTCTTCATCCCAATAATGACTGTTATGCCTATTGAAAGAACCATTCTTTGTGAATTTAGATTCATCTGTCCAAATTATACAGTCCAAAAAGTTTTCATTCTCTTGAAATCGAATCATCATAGCTTCGCAAAACTCTGTTCTCCTGACGAAATCAGTTTCCTTCAAATGCTGTACCCTATTGAATTTATATGGGTGCATTTTATGTTTTTTTAATATTCTCAAAACACTCGATTGAGATAATCCCAGATCAATCTCGGCATCTTTGAGAGAATTTTGAGGATTCACACGAAAATATGCAAGAACTGTAATTTCGTTGTTCTCATCTTCTACTACACTTTTTTCTCTGTGTATAGTTTTCTTAACGAAAGATCCGACATTTCTCAAGTTTGTCATGGTTCTGTTCTGTTAATGGTATCTCTCGTTGGTCTGGGTCGGTCAGGAAACATCTCAATGAAAACTCGAATCGTTCTATCTACAACTTTATTACATTCTCCATGAAGTAGAATGAGATTTAAATAATCTTCATTGGTAAAATTAGGCATAGTGATCGATTTAATAACTTAATACGAATTATCACCAAATTAATAGTAAACACAAAATGCTACTGAATAAAGAGGAATTTGGCAGATGTAATTAATGATATCTATCATTAAAAAAAAAGAATGTTAAACATGGTAAGTTTTTGCATATGGTTCATAAGGAATTATTTATTTATCACTGGAGAGAAAACCGATGGCCGATTAGTTGAAATAAAGAGGTTTCCGATACAAATTCGAATCAAAATTCGCCATCTATTTAGGAACAACCTGTAACTTTTTTCTCTTGCATATTAGGGTAGTAAAATCTAAAACATGGTTTAAGTAACAGTTCCTGAAAATTTCATCTTTTTGGCATGAAGGGAAAAGAAATAGCTGAAAATTCAAGACGAAAAACAGTTTTTTGTGAATAACTCAGAAAATATCCACTTTAGGGCAAGGGTGTGATGCATACACTCACATTATTTTTTAACGTAGATTCAATATCTGCCATAAAAAAATTTTTCACGATTTTGTCATTCCTAACTTTGAAAGCGATTTTTTCACCCCCTCGCGATTTCGATTTTTAAAGTGGATACATCAATCTTACATCTTGAAAAATCCCAAAAATGAAAATTTTCCATCCAAAAACCTCGAAGTTATTCTTGTTTCAGCGGAGCTCTATTTTGATTTTTTTTTCGAATTTTCCCGCTCAGAGAGAATTTTTCAACCAAAACTGAAGAATGTTACATCAAAATAACTTGAAATTTTCTAAGGAATCTATTTCTGCAATGAAAAAATGGTGTTCTAATTCGAAAAACGGAAGTTGACGTCATTTCCGGAAAAACCGGAGGTGCTCATGCCTTGAAAATATTTTAGATTTCATCAGCATCGTGAAGTACTTATAAGTGCTGAATTTCATGAAAATACGTTCAGTAGTTTCCCGTATAAATATGGGTGAGGTTCCTCGTGAAAGACCCTGTATAGTTGTTTCATCGTTGATGTTGTTTCGTTATTGTTTGTTAGGCAACATTGTTCGATTTGTTGTTTCTGACAAATATCTTGTGTTTCCTACGCAGAAGCAAATCACGAAATAATAAATTTTTATTTAATAAAAATTTTTCAGAGTTTGGGGGAGAACACCCAGAAAGAAACCATTTATAATAATGAATATACCTACCACAGTATCCTTCAATGATTATAACAGACATGTCAAATGTATATTTCTAGTCTAACAAAAAAAGTATAATTGAATGCGAAATAACCAAGTATTTAGAATATTAAAATTACCCCTACCCTATATGCCCTTGGATAATACAAATGATAATTGAATGACAATTGAAATATATAATTTGGTAAGTTTATCAAATTGGGTTCAGAATACCTTCAGTGAAAACTAAACTGGAATATTGGCTAAGTTTCAGTTGATATAATTTTCAGAGTAGATTTGAGGAATGAAAATCTCGGATAAGTTCGTTATTTAATTTTAATATAGTTTCTTTTATGATGCAGTTCTATTATAAGAATCCATTGATATCATTCCCAACTCTGAGAAACCAACAATTTCGGAGATGAATTGTCAAAGTTTGAATAAGAGCGCCAACGCTCCTGTCCACAGGGCTTTCCCACATTTTCAGAACAAGCTCCGAATCACATCTATATAGCAACAAAGGTTGTAGAAAATAATATAAGGTATACTCGTCATTTGAAATTCGTTGAACAAATGTATTTTCAGGTTGCTCTTATCATTGGTATCATGGACGCATGACGAAAAAATGCACTGTATGCTGGAAACTACAGAAAGTAAGGATTTGGGTTAAGCATTTTTGATATCGATTCCGAACACGAAAACCAACGAACCGAGATAATTCACAATAGATCTCCTGAATGAATTTTTTTTTATTGGAATCGATTATTGTATCCATATGAATACTGAAAAAGTTTTACCACCGTCAAAAATTTCAATTTTCAACGAGAAAACGATCATTCAAATTTGGTTGCAAATAATGCCTGTTCAAACGATCGAAACTTGGCACCAGTCCGTGACGTAACCCGTCATATCTACTCTCACTCTCTTCTCGTGTCCGTTACACTCTTTATTCTCAGCTCCCTATAAAGGGCTCGCAGTCAGCATTGGCTGTATCAAGCAGATGGTAAACTTTGATTACGTCATCCGTCATTGCAACACTTCAGAAGCGTTTCACCTCATTTGAAATTGCTTATGATTTACTGATCTTTAATACCGAAATATTCAAATTCTGGTGGTACCTGCCGACACGTGTTTCTGCTAGTTGGCTTCTTCAGGACAGGACAACCAAGAAACCAAGGAAAAGGTGGAAAGATAATTGAAAACAGGTGACACCACAACAGGAGCGAGCAACGAACTTGTGCCTTCAGCTCTAGGACCTCCAATTCGGAGGGAAAAATATGGCATCGGCACGAAGGAAGCATTAGCCACCTGTACGATGCGACCTCAACCCGAGGATATGTAATAAGAAAATAGGATAACGGAATTGCCCGTTATACTTTTCCATTTTAATATAATGATCCGCGTTATCCTATTTTCTTAATAAACGTATTGTTTTCATTTCACTTCCACAAACGTGGAGAAAGTAGAGTCTGTTACTCTGTGGGAATGAAAATCCGCCGCTTGCGATTGCTCAGTATCGCCACCGGCTCGCCCTCGGAATGATTCACTCGCATCGGATTTTCTATCTCACCTTGACACAGAATATAGTATTCCAGCACCATAATATTTTTCAGGAAAAAATTATTTTGCTGGACAATCTTATGGATTCAAATACTTTTCGTCGTAGCATTCCCTCGCAATTGCAGCCTGAACTTTTCCAGGAATTGTTTCCTAGATATGCATTATGGATGGCCGAAAAGTCGGCCATTTCCAGCATTTTTCTCGTCCAAAATTCAATGCAGGATACGGAACATTATGCAACCAATTCAGGCTGTAAATAAAATATTCGTAAATGAGCACCATGGATAGAAGAGCGGGAAAAGAACGAAGATAAACTGGGGAATAGGCTGGAACATCGTTTTATCATTCATGATTCGATTTCATCATCGAAATTAATAGTTCTTCAGGTTTTATCCATGGTTATTATCAGGCTTGGAATATCGCTTACGCCGATGTTGAAAGACTTAATAATTAATGTTTGTGATGGCGCATGTCGATCGAAGAAGGTATGCAATTATTCAGAAAATGGTCACATTCGGATGTGTTGACGTTTACAAAGCGAAAAATAATCACATTTCTCTCCACATATTATGTAACTCAGAGATTAGAAGATTGTATTTTATAGTAAATCGTGTTCAAAACGAGCTTATAACTTCGAAGTTCAATCAAGCATGGTTTTCTTCTGCAAGGTATTGGAATATTCATTGAGCAATGATTTACATGTTGTATTTTGTAGTTGATAAATTGCTTTGGTAGTCACGAGATTGTTGACATGAACCTGGGACTTCAGAAAACCCCACAGCCATAATAGAGCTCACGCCTCGTCATCTGGTGATAGACAGATTAGCTCACGAGGCTACTCTCAGAATACCTGAAGAAGAAAAGGTCAATGACGGGAAGTCAGGAGCATTTGCGAGCATGTTCTATTGCCTATTCACCTCCATTGGATAATCTTAATCGAATTTACCATTAATATAGACCGTTTTCTCAGCTTTTATAAGATAGGAATACATTTCGTACCATTTTAATGGCAGACTTGAGTAACGACATAATCGTCTAGAATCATAGAATTTTTAATTCACATTACATATGTATTCGATCGGAATTGAAATTCATTAAATACCCAATATTATATGAAAACTTACGTCTCAAATAATTCCGGGATACAATTTTTTGAAATTCCGCGAAAATTAGTGCGTTGGTCTAAAGCAATTACCGTGTTCTAATCAGCTCGGATCTGTATACTTTGAGTTATAGAGAAAAAAATTCAGATATGTATGGATTCGAAACCGTTTGGCCGATTATACCTCTTATCGAATTCAAATGTCTTATCGTGAGATACATAATATTTTTTCAACATATTTTCAATTTCCCATACGTTTTTATATTGGTATTCTACAACTAGTCACCAAGTTTCAAATTGATCGGATCTTTATTTCCTGAGTTATCGAGAAAATAATAATAATAATATCTCCGTAAACGTTTGGCCGATTATGCCCAATAACGAACTTAACTGTCCCATTCGGATGCGCAACCTACTCTGAAGATTGCAAGTCGCTAACGCTTTCTGTTCGAAAGTTATCGTGACAATGGTCACCCATCCAGATACTGAACTCGCACAATGCAGCTTGGAACAATATGGTTCCGCTCGTGTTCAAATTTGGAACTTGGCTGTATAGTTTGGTTTTGAAGGCTTTCGCAAAATTTCAGCGATGTCGGACGAATAATTTCTGATATATAGAATTTTTTTTCAACGATTTTCAATATATTTTTTGAAATTTTCTATTCATACGATCCTCACGAAATTTCTCAAGAATTTGTGAGTTGGTATTCTACAAACTAATTACAAAGAGACTTCAGTATGATCCCTTAGATCACATGTCGTCAGAGTTTTCTTTCCTATCCTCTGGAGTACCACAGGGTTCTATCTTGAGACCGATACTATTTATGATTTATGTGGCATTTGGGGTCAAATTCGTGGATTTTTATTGTTATGCTGATGGTACACAGGCACGTCTTACTTTTCATCCCTCCTGTATTCATGATGTCATCCGGTAGATCAATGAGGATTTATCGAGCTTGCACCAATTTTCGAAAGTCGAAAACTTGAGGATAAATGTATTAAAGTGTGCTTCGATGATGTTTTCTCTTGGTGCTTACCGTGATGTCAAGGAGAATTTGAAATTGGTGGAGGGCCGATTAGGTCTACCAACAATTTTAGATATCTATAGATATCTAAATAGGCATTATTTTTTACTGTCGATTGAGTTTTGACAGTCGATTGCTGCGTTTAATTTTAAAATTTTCCCAAAAATGCTCAGCTGGGTAAATTCGTATGGCTGAAATAGGAACTAATTGTTTTCTTTGAATGGCAATTTTATAGAAACATTTATTGTTTGACGTTTTATGAAAAATACTTATTATAGGTTTCTTATGTTATACGTCATGTGAATTTTAAATTCAGTTATAGTTTCTTCAAGACTATCAAAACCAAGACCAAGACTATCGAGACCAAGACCAAGACTGGGTCAGTCCAAGATCCGGACTGGTCAGTCTTGTCTTGAAATAAAGAATTTGAGAAGAAATTATGTGAATTCAACAATTCTAAAGACCTGGCGACTGTTGGAGAAAATTTTTCCTCTGTTATTACTGGAAATATATATAAACTGGTTGAAATTTTAATGAAAAATAGTGGAGAGAGTAGTCCATTACTTTTTGATAGTTCATTTGAAAAAAAAATAAAGGTTCCTGAATAACCCAGCAGGAAAACTTCTAAACGAATAGACGGACCTATCGAATTCCCCACTAATCGAAATTCTCAAGAAATAAGCCTACAGAAGACATTTAAATACCATGTTGCACAATTTGAAATACACCATTTTCAAAATGTAGTAGTACCAACTACAAAACTCGGTTCACTGTTAAACCTAGAATAGTGATAAGAAACTAAGTAATTTCATTCGAGAGTTCCACATGTCCTGATACTTTGTCTCTGCTTCTTCAAAACTACTTTCGGCATTTTCAATTTCAAAGCGGAGATTTCTTTATTATGCGAAGATAATGGTCTATGAAAGTATCTTGTCTAGATGGAAGATTATGTTGAGAGTAGAAATTAGCAACGTCTCGGAGAATTGTTTTGACATTGATGATATTTCAGGAGTGCCAACCTACCTCAGTTTCAGTCACAAAAACGTGATGGACCTAAATCATGGCCAACCGGGAGACTTGAGTGAATTGAGTATAGAAACAATTTCCAAGACTGTGTCAGTCCTAGACCCAGATTAGGTCAGTCTTGATCTTGATCTTGAAACATCGAGACCAATACCAAGACCTAGATCGCATTTATTTTTCGAGACCAAGACCAAGCCTGGCCAATCTTGGTCGGCCGGACAGAATCAAATTTACCTCGAATTCTTCATCGGGAAGTCGAACCAAATCGTTTCAAACCATTTTCGTCAAAAAATTCGAAAGTTTCCGACATTTAGGCAGAATGATAACGCGATGTTCCCCAGAACATACGCGCAGAAATATAAAGGGTGGTCCAGATCGTAACCAAGAAACTTTAACCACGTATTCTACGTCAAAAATAAGCCCTAGTTTGACATATGAATATATGTCGAGAAATGCTTTATCTCTGAGATACAGGGTGTTGAAATTATAGAAAAAAAAATGTTTTTTTATTAATAACTTTTACACTTCTTAAAATATTTTTATAAAATTTGGGACAGAGGTTTTAAGGATCAAGAAGCACTTTTTGAATAAAATATTTTTTTTTATTTCACCAGTGGTGTCCGTACTGCATCGAGACTGAATATTTTTAGACAAAAAAATGATACGCCACTGGTTTTTCCAACAATAAAATTTATCCTTGAAATCCTTATTTAATTTGAAGCAAATTCATTCTCCTGACTTTTTGACGTACAAGGCACCGTTTCCGAGTAAAAAAAATAAACACTCTCTTGCATGAGCAAATCGATAAAATTTGATATGGTACATAATAATAATACTCGTAATAATAAGACTATCTTTGTAAAAAATGTGTAATTACGAAAAAATAAGCGTTAAAAGCCACACTCACGAATTTAAAGAAGATGTTCGATGTAAAGAAAAAAAAAACTTTTTTTTTTCTAATAATGTTTACACCCTGTATCTCGGAGAGGAAGCATTTCTAGACATATGTTTATATGACAAACTAGGGCTTATTTTTGATGTAGAATACGTGGTTAAACTTTCTTGGTCAAGATCTAGACCACCCTGTATATCTGCCATCTTTAACGAATATTACAATTTTTAAAGAAATATTGTACGATCGTTTTCCAAATGAGTAATATTTCGAAAATACTATTCCAGGAATAATCTGTGAATATCTGGCGAAGCCTGAAATATTTTACGAAAGTTCTTGAAAGGGTTTATAAATAAGTGGTATGTGCCAGATTTACAATGGAGCTAATTGTAGAGAAAACATCAAACATTCATGTGAAATCAGCAGTCCTGGCTGGATTTCAACTGAACTTCTCAATGATTTGAATGTGGAAGCAAATCATCAACTCATGTATGTTTTTATTTTTATTAAATTATACCCCTATTTTAACCTATGCATCAATTTATTGTTTTATCTATTCCTGTAATATCGGATATGCATTTTCGAACGTTTTGTTGCTGTCCAGGTTCTCCAACTCATCCGTAATATAGGACTCGATATTGGTGCCAAACATAGCGGAATTGCGACTGAAGTATTGTTGTATTTTCGGCCGAGATATCCTATGACATCTTTATTATTGTCATTAATCAGAAATATTCTGAGGTTGAAAATTTTAGGCTAATGTGGCGATTGTCATGTTAATCAGATATTGAAATAACTGTCGTTCACTTGTTGATTTCTATTTATTTGAGGTTTTATTGATTCCACACTGTATTTTCTTTGCGATTTCTGAATAAACTCTAACAATCCATTTTCTTCGTCATTTCTGAATGAACTTTATTATTATTATTATTATTAAATCACCAAATCTACCATCTTAAATAAAATGTTCTCGAGCACCAGTTCAGATGGAGTTTAACTATCGCTTTCTTAGGACATACTAAGTACAATGGACTCCCCTACAAGGGTAGATCCAAAAGACCGTCAACGGTGTTTAGCGCCATTCGTCCTCCATTCCTTACATTCTCACCACCATCGATAAAACATATCCGACCAACATGCACCTTTCGAACTTTGGTCGTTTCATACATGAGAGTGGGTGTGCATGTTTATCGAAAATTACATAGCAGCTCCGTACTCGATCCAGTCGCCCATCCAAGTCCAGACCTGATCCCTTCGTTGAGTCGGCGATCGGTTATCTGAGCCACCGCACGCTGCCTCAGCGGATAAGTTTGAAAAAAGACCACGGCATGACTGGCTGATTTCCTTGCTTAATTTAATCGGGCCACACGATTGGCTGTCGATATTTTTATTACATGCTGGCTTTTTGGGATTGGCGAACGTTATTTGCATTTTCTGGGCCGGTTAGATAGGTTGTTGATAGAGTGGTTCTATATTTGCCGCGGATTAATAATTGATCGGTTGATTGGGACTTCGTAAAGGTTGGTTGAAAGTCCATAGCTTTGGAGCTCCCACCTTCAAAATGACGGGTCCAGGCCTAAGCAGGTGTTCTACAAATGAAAGAATTTCGACAATATTTTCGTCAAAAATGATAGAAGCACTGACGTGGTGGCACTACGGAATTTTATGCTTATCAGAGAAGAAAGCAACATTTCAAATCAGCCTATCAAAATATTGTTGAAAATATGAATTCGTTTAAATACGCAAATCCGTTGGTCTTTCGAAAAACGCAACTTTTTGATGGAAACATATAGATTTTTGATCCAGTTGAGTGAATTTGCCGAAAAATAATACTCTAATGATAATTTTGAGAGAACCAAGAACAAGGATGATCAGTATAAGAATATAAATAGCAATAATAATATATTCATATTATTATACTGATATTCCTCAAGGAGACTCCTTATAAGATCTTGAGAGCTTGAGCGAGTAAGGAGAATCAGTTGTGTTCTGTGTAGGCTTTGTTACTGTGTCCTTACGCCACCTTCAACACAGAATTGTTAATTTTTAACCCAATAGAGATTGGTGGCGATTACCGTGACTAGAAATTTTTTTTAGCCTCGGGATTGAATATGGATCCTGAGACAAACGCTCTACCACTGAACCAATTGCACTGCATATACAGGGTGAGTCTTTGACCACTGCATTAATTTTAACCAAAGATTCCTCTCATCAATTGAAACACTTTTTTCATTTACCATTTTTCCAGATTCGGCTCAGGTAAAAAGTTACAAGCGTTTAAAGATTTCACAATGTGCTAATACACTCCCGCATATAAATTATCTATGACATTGTTGGCGGACGAGAATAAGGCATGGTAACGTGGTTTACAGATTGTTTCGGGATTCCAACGCTCAGGGACGGATCCATAAAAGTAGTGAAATTTCTGGAGTTTTCCATTTTAAAACATTCAATGAATAATATCTCGAAAACGGTGCGTTTAAGGAGAAATGATGAAGAACAATATAATGTTCTAAAACGATGGAATATTCTTGAAATGACTCAAGAAAAACTTTATATGCTTTCTTTATGCTAATTTCGTTTAGTTTTATGAATCCACGAGTCCATAACTAGAAACCAGTAGAAGTCGAAAATAACTAATATTTGGAAAATATGTATCATAGTTATAGGAAACTTGCGTAACATTCATTTTATTCGAAAAAAAGATGTCAAAGCTACAAAATAAAAACTGATTTTTTTTCAAAATTTCAACAGCCTGTATCTTTTTACCTGAGCTGAATTTGGAAAAATGTTAAATGAAAAAAGTGTTTCATTTGATGAGAGGAATCTTTGGTTAAAATTAATGCAGTGGTCAAAGACTCACCCTGTATACTCATATATTCTTTAGAACTTTGAATAAAGTATGTGTATGAAAAATAAACCAGTTGGAAAAGCACTGTGGCCAGGAGTTTTGGCGCGCTGTTCGAACTCATAGCAGCCAGAGCAATTACCCTTCCAGTTTCTTCTCTCGCCCAAGGCTACTTAGCTCCAGGAAGAAATAATATTCCCGAAATTTTCAAGAATACGAATCTTACTTTAAACATAAACGTCCAAAAAAAACTGGTCCACTTTCTGGCCGAGAATGGTCTCAAACGAGTAGTTTCGCCTCAAATACATACTATTCACTGTTGGGTCGAAAATAAACAGTGATGTGTCTGTGGTGACGCAAGAATCCACTCAAATATACATATACATTCACTGAAGAAGAGATATCCCTACTACCAGGCCAGAGCTGTAAGCTGTAATTAATTAATGTGAATTCTGTAACTTGAACGTATGTTATTACATATTATTGGAACAATTTTAATTCGAGAACAAAATAAGCTAAAATTTTGCCCATTCAGTCAACCGGCCGCGTATTCAGATTTCAAATCTACCCTGCAAGTTTTGCGGCTTAGTTATCCTTATGTCCAATATAAATTCAAAATGAAGATGGTCACAACGATACTTACAGTCAATATTGGTAAGTTATAGCCAAAATATAACCCGATTTACTGCGAAGGTTTTGTGAAAAATGGACTGCCAAATTTCTCCATGTACACACCTGCAGCGGTGGCTACATGCCCGTGATCATATTCAAACATAAATGCTATAAATTTATATGTCAAATACAGCGAATTTATTGATATTAAATCAATCACTCATAACATACAGTATACAGAGAGTGTTCGGTGACTGTAGGGCCGATATGAAATGACATAAGTGTGTAAAATGGAATTATAAGCATAAAACAAAGGACAACTCTTTTATATCGGGCCCTATGTAGAAGATATTCAAGAAAATGAAATAATTAAAATAATAATGAATATTAATAAATCTGCAGTAAAAAATTTCAATGAACGTCAAAAATATAATGCTAATGATAATATTAAAGAATTGCAAGATACTGTTGATTTTGCACATGTTAACCATTATCTTCTAAAGCGTTATCAAGCAAGCACCAACATTTTTGAACATTTATTGTAATTTATTATTGATTCAGTTATTTATTTATTTATCGTGGAAATGTTGAAATTCAATAATTATTTCAAACGTTTCATACTGTTTTCTTCATTTTATCGAATATCTCCTAACTGAGGAATGAGTTATTCTTTGTTCTATTCCTGTACATAATTCAATATTGCATACACGAAGGACATAAAATGAAGGGTTTAACAAATTTTCGAAATTTTTCAGTGATATTCGATAGGTTGTAAGTATTACAGTTTCAAGATTGACATATTTGAGTTAGAAACTTTTAGGAGTTGAGGTAAAAATGATAAAAATATGAGAAAACTTGAAAAACAATTATTTCTTTCATTTTCATCATGATTATGAAATATTGGTTGATAAAAAACATGACACTCTAATTTTTTCGAATGTTTGACTGTCTGAAAGAAGGAAACGGCATGCTAGATCGATTTGTGAATTCACAGGGTTCATCTGGAACCGCCCTAGAATTGTGTGGATCATTGTAAAAGTGGTGTAACTTCATACCTTTTAAATACAAATTTTTCTGCTCAATGATAACACATTTAGTCATATCTCTATGACAAAACGTGATATCATCAAGCAGAAAAATATGTATTTAAAATGTATGTAAGTTACACCACTTTTACAATGATCGACACTATTTTCCTATCGATGAAGACAAAAGGATCCTTTTCCATAAAAGTTACGATATCCTGCTAAAAGATGGTGGTATCCTATAGTTGAAGCTGAATAAATAAGATATACAAGTGTTTCGAAAAAAAAAAACATGGACACGAAAAAAACATTACAAAAATTTTGTCGCGCTATTCCTAGAGATTGTGAAACAACCAGAATCTTGGAGCTTAAATATCCTTTATTCAAAATCCCAAGATGCCATTTTTCAACGAAATATAGCGTGTCACATTTCACCAACGAATTTCGAAACTTTTTCTGATCTTTTCCATTATTGTGTTAGTATGTATGACGATTCATGTTAGCACTCCAGTTAGCGAACACCCTGAATATCAAAACGCGTTCTGTTCAACGAAAATTTGTGAAAATTTGTATTTCAGATTCATACTAGGTATTCATGATTGATTTATCATCATGTAAGTGCCAAGTGAATTCATAATGAAATTTTGAATTCAGATCATCCTTACATAGTATAAAACAAAGTCCCTTCCCCCTGTCTATCTGTTCCTATGTATGCTTAGATCTTTAAAACTACGTGAAAGATTTTGATGCAGATTTTTTTAAATAGATAGAGTGATTCAATAGGAAGGTTTATATGTATAATACATGCATAATATATTAGAAAAACTCTGATAATTTCAGAGGTTTCTAATGTGTTGTCGTAAATAAACACATTTTTTGCGCTTACATTGCAAACGCTGGCTGAACCCTACGAGATAGATCAAAATAATGTAGTAAGTATGATACACCTTAACAAAGTCTACAAAAAAGTCCGCGATGGTATATGTCTATCTCTTAAGGATAACGCACAATAACCATTTCTTATCCTTTACATTCTACGAGAAATAATGGCTTGATCACGAAGCGATTTTAAGCAATACAGCATTGCTCCCTATCCAATTAAGTACCCTGAATGCATTGTGAATTTAATATTGATCAATATGGCCCTTTACAGCATGTAATTTACATAAATGGGGCATAGCGGTTACGGTGGTACCGACCGGGGGGCTGACAAAGCCAGGATAGAGATATAAATCGAATACAGAGAGCAAGACAATCAGCTGTAGAGCTGTAGAGAAAGATGTATTGATTCCCCGAATTCCTCTGATACCATCGGACTTACTGATCCAATTTAAACGCCTACAATTTCCGGTAAAGATATATTTTGCAATGACCATTGATAAATCGCAGGGTCCAACTTTAAACGCTACAGGCTTATATTTGAGCGTTCAGTGTTTTTCACATGGCCAATTATATGTCGCTCTTTCAAGAGTAACCTCTAAAGAAAACATGTTTGTATTGTCTAACGACAAAAATGCTGTGAACGTTGTATATAAAGAAATTCTGTAGTATATTTAGTATCAGCATTTCAACCGTGCGAAGCCGGGGCGGGCAGCTTGTTATGATATATTTGAATACCTATGATGTCATATTGTGTCGAAGGCTACAATTGAATATGTTATATGTATATATATGTTCATCAGAGATATTTCCACGAAACCATCGATGTTGCACGAAGGTAATCAGGAAAAAGAAAAGAGCGCTTCAATCATTCGGATCAGTTGGCCGTGAAATTGTACGGTACTTAGTATACACGGTGTGTCACACGACCGTGTCATCATGCAAGTTATCTAACAAAGAAGAAAAAAATTACATCTCAAGCAAAATCTGTCGCTTAATGGGACCCTTCCGCCGTCCCCAAGCCTCAATGACATCCACGAAAATTAAAAAAGATTTAAGGCAATTGAAGGTCCTTCCTCAAGTGCTCTAGGTATCTAGGTGAGACGAACGCGAAGGTGATATCGAAGAACGACGTGCATCTGCTAATGATGATTGCTGTTTATCAAAATTACCATCGTCGTCTTTCAATTGTTCCTAGGCACGTCAACGATTGTTCGTGAGAATTCATTTCGGATTCGACTTCACATGGACAACAATTAGCGTTTGTCGATTTTGACGTTTTACTGTGGGAAAAGCCACTTACCGGGGTTATAGAGGAAGATGAGGCGTTAAAGGTAGTATGGTATTTTCGGACTATCAATATTAGCCAATATTAAAAAACAGTTTAGGAGCAGTTTGCTCAGTTGAAAATGAGGCTCGTTTTTGGCGCTCTTGTTCCTCGGAACAGAGTGCTTATCAATTTGCCCAAATGTCTGTAATTTTCGATTTTTTGGCTGAAAATGGTCTTCGATGATACTTTCCTTAGGTATTTCGAGTTGTGAAAACTATCCACCGAGTGTAAGTTGCAACAACCCATTCCACGAGGTTGAATCATTGCAGATTGCTCATTTCATCTTGATAAATAAATTTAATGACAATTTTTTTTAACATTAAGGCATTGAAGCATTGTAGATTGCTCTTTTTTTATAAGATAATTTTTGAAGCATTTTTTTTAAACGACACTTTCTTGGCGCTCTAGTTCCTCGGAACTGAGTGCTTATCAATTTGCCCAAATGTCTGTAATTTTCGAATTTTTCGCTGAAAATGGTCTCAAACAATTTGGTTCGACTCACTGATCAAGAATCCGATTTCGAAATAAATTCTGTCCGGCCGGCCGGCCGGGCGTAGGCACGATAACTCTCGAACTAAAGGAGTTAGAGGAATGAAATTTGCAAGGTGGGTTTGGAGCGTAAATATCTCGGTTAAGTTCGTTAATGGGCAAAATCCATCGAGTGGTTTCGGAGTTATGGCTGATTTTAGTAAAAACATTTTTTTCTCTCTGTACAAATAAACAACATATCGTAGGAATTTGGACATAAAATGTATATATTTACTCCCTGTAACCATTTTAATTTGTATGTTTTATTGATTGTATGATGATGTTATAATGTTAAATGTTATATGTTTTGTCTATAGTTAATAAAAACAATTTTCTAGCCTTGAGAAAGGAACAAGCCGTTCCGAAACGTTGGCAAAATCATAGTTAATTGTCTACATTTTATTTCCAAATTCCTACGATATGTTGTTTATTTTTTTCTCTATTTCAGTATTGTAATGAGTTCATTCCAGCACTAAAAACAGTGCTGGACTGAACTCATTCCCGCATTGTTTCTAGTTATATTTTTCGTTTTGTGGTAGTCAGCACTGACATTCGATTCTATCAAACTTCAACACACGTTAATTATTGTCAATATAAGATAATCTGGATAAGGAGAAATAATTGTTCAGAGGAAAGGTTTTATTTTCATCAAAAAATAAGGTACTAGAGATTTCTTTCTTGCTTATTTTGAATCATTTATGGTATTAGGAAACTGTTTCATCTGTTCTCCATGCTCTACGTACAATTCAAATTCCGTGATCTGTCAACTTTCGTAACAGTCACACCAACTGCCAAGTACAATACAAAAGTAACTAGGATGTATAATCCTATTTTTTAATTAAATTTCAACAGTATTTTACAAAACTTGTCTGAAATAGAGAAAATATCGTCTAATACTTGTTGCAGAAGGCAATTCCAACACTCATGCGTACGAAAACTCGCTCCTTCGTCGCTCGTTTTCAAATTTCGCATTCGTGTTTGAATATCAGCCCATTCTGCAACTTGTTTTAGAATATACTATTATGAATATTTCGGAAACCGATCACTCGATCTATCTGAAATTTAGCATCAAATTGTAGAATCATGACCTTCATACGCATGTGAAGTTTTGTATTGACGAGGTTATCGCAAAGGGTAAAAAAAAATTTTTTTAAATTAATGAAAAAAATTCTACAATAACTTTCGAACGGAAAGAGGCTGGGCAGTTGAAATTTTCAGAGTAGGTTAGGGAGATAAATATCTCGGTTAAGTTCGTTATTTGGCAAAATAGGCCAAATGATTTCGGAGTAACGAAAAAAAAATTTTTTTTTAAGAAACAAATTTCAAATTCAATTTTTATTTTAGATGCAGTTTTACCATAAAAATCCTTTGACATCATTTTCAACTCCAACAAGCTTATACTTTCGGAGATATGATTTTTCTAAATTTCAACAATGAATCGTACTTGTATGTTTTCACAGAATGCCATAATTATTCTATCTAAGCTTTATTATATGATCTGTGTTCATACTCGTACATGTCATTCTCTTCTATAAGAGAGAGTCAAATTCATTTCAGCTATTTTAATTTAATTTCTTCCATGGTGCAGTTCTCATTCGCAGATTGCTCATTTAATCTTGATGAATGAACTATTATTTGAATTGAATTTCCTTTATGATGCAGTTCTATCATAAGAATACATTGATATAATTCCCAACTCTGAGAAACCAATACTTTCGGAGATATGATTTGTCTGTTTGAACTAGAGCGCCAGAAAGCTCCTGCCCACAGGGCTTGAACCAATTTTTTTAATTTATTTTCTCTCATGATGCATTTCTATCATAGGTATCCTTTATGATGCAGTTCTATCATAAGAAGACATTGATATAAATCCCAACTCTGAGAAATCAATACTTTCGGAGATATGATTTGTCTGTTTGAACTAGAGCGCCAGAAAGCTCCTGTCCACAGGGCTTGAACCAATTTTTTCTATCATATGAATCCATTGATATAATTCCCAACTCTGAGAAAACAATACTTTCGGAGATATAATTTGTCTGTTTGAACAAGAGCGCCAAAAAGCTCCTTTCCACAGGGCTTGAACCAATTTTAATATACCAATTTTTCCAATTCTCATCCCTTGAATAGTATGACAATTTGATAGTGACATTTTGTGGCGCTATTGTTTCTCGGAACAGAGTTGATATCAATTTGCCCAAATGTCTGTAATTTTTGAATGAAAATGTTCTTAAACGATTTGGTTCGACTCACCGATCAAGAATCCGTGGTCGAAATAAATTCTGTCCGGCCGGCCGATCCGACCGGCCTGATAACTCTCGAGCGAAAGGAGTTAGAGGATTGAAATTTGCAAGGTAATTTTAAAGCTAAATATCCCGGACGAGTTCGTTAACGGGCGTAGTAAAAACATTTTTTAAGAGTATTTCCGGAACCGATCACACACAATTTTGCATCAAAGTGTAGAATCATGACATTTATGCATGCGAAGATTTGTATTCATCGGATTGCTGTAAAGTGGCAAAAAAATAATTCAAAAGTATTTTAAATTACGAATTTCAAATTCAATTTTTATAAGATGCAGTTCCATCATAAAAATCTGTTGATGATGCAATTTTCAACTCTTATAAGCTAATACTTTCGGAGATATGGTTTTTCAAAATTTCAATAATACATCGTACTTCTATGTTTTCGCAGAATGCGAATTCTATCTGTCTGTGTTCACTATTTGTTCATCTCATTTCATCTACCTATAAGGGACGTCATATTTATTTATGTTCTAGTTTATTTATATAATTCGTACTTTGGAAATATTTTGTGTTGGAAAACAAGATTCCGCATCTTGAATTTGTGAATATATACCTACAACTACATACAATATTGTTTTGCTGCCAAAAATAATATTGACTTTTTGCTTATTGAATAATTTATGTGCTAATATTGGGGATGATGTTTCAGAAGATTTAGAATTGGATCATTTCAATTATGTAGTTTATGAAGGCAATAGGAAAGAACAACATAATGGAATCATCAAAAGAAATTACTGTTCGTTAACCAACGAGGTCAATATTACCTTTTACTTCCTTAGGTAGTCAGACATGTTCCTATATACAGTAGTTTCATAATGTTGCTAGCAAAAAAATACTGAAACATTCATCTACATTTGTGTATCGAATATTCTTTCTTGGGTAAAGGTTCATAATACAGAATGAATGTGTTAGTGGTGAGAACTATTAAATAATGAAAAGAGGATTGTATTTTATCAATATATTTTGAACTATTAATATAATTTGTTCCTCAGCCTATACCTATTCAAATATCGGGAATAAATGGACAATCTGCTATGATATTTCGATGATGATTTCCTTAGGTATTTCGAGTTGTGAAAACTATGCACCGAGTGTAAGTTACAACAACCCATTCCACGAAGTTGAATCATTGCAGATTGCTCATTTAATCTAGATAAATAAACTATTATTTGAATGTAAGTTCTTTTATGGTGCAGTTCTATTACAAGAATCCATTGATATCATTCCCAACTCTGAGAAATCAATACTTTCGGAGATATGGTTTGTCAAAAATTGAACAAGAGCTCCAAAGCTCCTGCCACAGGACTTTGTCCCTTTTTTATCTTAAACTAATGATTGCAGTGAAATGAAACTTGGCTGAAATACTACTTCCGTTTAAGCCCTTATAGCAAATGTTTTTCATTCCTTTACTGCATCTGTAAGGAGATTAAAGCTTCATCCCCTCTCAATATTTATCCTGTAACTTGAGATGAACATTTTGAAACTCTATAAGAGCACAAGGCTAATTTCATTTGAAAACTTTTTTGTGTCCCCTACTTTTTTCGTAAATTGAATTTGAATAAATCGAAGACCAAAGGTTACCCACTTCGTATTTCAATTACAAATTTCGAACTGAGAGTAAGTGAGTAGCAGTTACTATTCTAATGTGCACAATGTATGCCGAGGAAACACAGATCTCGGAACTATTTTACGAATATTGCTCGAATTAGTAATGAACATTCTTATTCTCCGGATATGACTATTATGAAAATTAAAAATGCCATCCTTTCCGAAACAAGCTTCATATGTCCATATAATGTAGGATTCAAAATTCATTTCTCCGTGCTAAAATCCAAGTAGGTACAAAATTTTCTTCTGGACGGGAAATCATCTGGTGATAGTCCTTGCATACGTTGATAGTGAAATGGGTGTACACATTTTACCTTAAGAACTTTCCTTATAGTTGAATGAGAAAATTGTCCATTAGCTACAATTTACGTAGTGCTATAAGAGTACCATTTTCTTCCACTTCGTCAAGTACAAACTCTTCCATTTATACAGTTCTAGGTCTTTTATACACGTTGCGTGCATGTTCGGGGGAACAGCGTGCCATCATTTTGCCCAATATATTTTCGAATTTTTGGCCGATTATAGTCCCGAAACATTAGTTTGCCATGATAATTTTCGAAAGAAAAGAGAATCCGAATGCGAGTTAAGTTCGGCCAAACGAGTGATACCCATCTGAAATATTGCTTCCTCAATAATTTACAATAATTTAAAAGATACAGATCCGATCAAATTAAATTAGGGTGTTAGCTGTAACCTTCAATCCATCATTGTCCGACCGGATTTCAGCCTGATCAGCTTCTTATTTAAGCAATTATTGTGAAAATAAAATTTCGTATTGGTATCCACTCCTTCTGGATTTTCAAATCCTGTATATCTCTGAATGGTTATAACACCTCGATGACCGAGCTGTAAGCGAGCTTGCCTGCCGCGCAGGAGATTCCTGCTCGCTACCCTGCTTATTACCAAGTCAGTAGTATCCTTGTGAAATATGTATGAATTCTTCGATTTCTGCTAAGTAAGTTCACTATTTTAATTATTTAGAGATTGAATTCAGTTGATGACTATAATACATATTTTCACGTGTTAACGATAAAAAGACGGCTTGAAGGTTCATGCAATTTCTCGTGAGGGTGTCTGAGGCGAGAAAAGATTTAGAGCGTGCGTGCAAAAGTTCCTGACTTTATGTCAGTTCTCTCTTCAATTTTTTGTATCTATTGTATTGCGCGTCTCAGACGATGTAAGTAATCATTAGAGAATAATTTTGGAGGTATACTCCATTCACTTTTATAAAGTCTCCCGGTTGTCCATGAATTAGGTCTATCACGTTTTTGTAACTAAAACTAAAAGGCAGGTTGGGAATCCTGAAATATCGTCAATGTCAAAACAAATCTCTGTGACGTTGCCAATTTCTGCTCTCAACAATCAACATCAATAATGTTCCACCTTAAACAAGATATCATCACAAATCATTATCTTTGAATAATAAAGAACTCTAGTCGCTTTGAAATTGAAAATGCCGAAAGCAGTTTTGAAGAAGAAGCAGAGTGCTATACAGAACTGAAATCTGCAATAGGAAAACCTCATTCTCATTCTCATTCTGTCTTGTTGTGCAACAAGGTATTTAAATGTCTTCTATAGGCTTATTTCTTGAGAATTTCGAAAAGTGGTGAATTCCGTAGGTACGTCTGTTGGTTTAGAAGTTTTCCTGCCGGGTTATTCAGGTACTTTTATCCTTTTTTCAAATGAACTATCACAAAGTAACGGACTACTCTATCCATTATTTTTCATTAAAATTTCACCACTTGATTCTTGATTTCCGTACAAGAAAATAGCATAACTGAATCTTCCAACCAATTTATATACGTGAAATATTTCCATTGTAACAACAGGGGAAAAATTTTCTTCATCAGTTGCCAGGTCTTTGGAATTGTTGAATTCACATAATATCTTCTTCAATTCATTATTTCTTCCAAGAAAATTCACATTATGAAAAATACGTAATTACTACGACTTATGTAGAGAGCACAACGTTGCGTAGTTATCTGACAGGAACATGAGCATAACCTAACATTTTCAAAATATACACGGTGAAATGTGTCAAAATTTCATGGCCAACCGGGAGAATTTATTAAAGTGAATGGAGTATAAGTATATTCATTACTAAATGGTTCCTTTCTGGGTTTCCTCTCCAAAACTCTGAAAAATATCTATTATATAAAAAAAAAATATTATTTTGTAAATTGAATCTGCGTTAGAAACACAAGATATTTTTCAGAAGCAATGTATAGAACAATGTTGCCTAACAAACAATAATGAAACAACATCAACGATAAAACAGCTATTTCCTAACGTTCCGAAAGATTTTCGCTTGGTGTCTGTCGAAGGATCTAGTCTCCGTAACGATATTGTTTCGTTATTGATAGTTTGGCAACATTGTTCAATACCTATATTGTTTCTGACAAATATCATGTGTTTCTTTATTTTATAGATATTTTTCAGAGCTTAGGAGATAAAACTCAGAAAGTAACCGTTTGGTATTTTATACGGTGTAACAAATCAGTGAAATTTGTTGATTGCTGAAGCTTCTGACCGTACCTCAGTCCTCCAATAATTTTTGGCGCTCTTGTTATTCGGAACAAAGTGCTTATCAATTTGCCCAAATGTCTGCAATTTTCGAATTTTCGGCTGAAAATGGTCTTGAACGATATGGTTCGACTCACTGATCAAGAATCCGTGGTCGAAATCCATTATGTCCGGCCTATCCGGCCGGCCCACCGTTAACACGATAACTCTCGAACGAAAGGAGCGGTTTCTAGTAAAAAAAAATTGTATGAATATTCCCGAAACCAATCACTCGATCTATCTGAAATTTAGCATTAAATTGTAGAATAATTACTTTTATATGCATGCGAAGTCTTGTATTGATCGGGTTGCCGTAAAGTGTTAAGACATTTTGAATTTTGTTTCTACAATAACTCTCAAACAGATAGAGCTGAGCAGTTGAAATTTTCAGAGTAGGTTTGGGTGATAAATATCTCTCAGTTAATTCTGATGGTTTCGGAGTAACAAAAAAAAAATTCAGTTCATTTCAAAATATTCATTCGTAAACATTAAATATTTGTTAAAAGTCTTTATTTCTGAACTACTTGGAAAACGTATGAATATAAGGTAACTTTGAATCGTTCAATGCTAACCGCAATTTGAATTTGGTCCTACATCGGGTATCTTTGAATTTTCATTTCAAGGTGGAGAATGCCATGGAAATCGGAAAAAGCGACAACCGGTGCCAGAAAATATGGAAAGCCCTGTGGACAGGAGCTTTGACGCTCTTGATCAAATTTTGACGAATCATATCTCCGAAAGTATTGGTTTCTCAGAGTTGGGAATGATATCAATGGATTCTTATGATAGTACTGCATCATAAAATGAATTAAATCAAATGAGAATCCATTGATATTATTCCCTACTCTGAGAAACCAATAATTCCGAAGTTTCTTTTCAATAGACACATTTTGTTTTATTATAAGAATCCATTTATCATTCCCAACTCTGAGACACCAATACTGATGGAGATATGATTGGTCAAAGTTTCAACAAGAGCGACAAAGCTCCTGTCCACAGGGCTTTCCCACTTTTTTTTATTTCACCGTTGAACAGGGAACAGAAATGGAAGCTGGTCACTCAATTAGTATATCAATTAATATATCAATTAATCATCAATTGATTAATTAATTGATAGTAATTATATCCACATGGGTATCTTCAATTTTCCACATTAGTTGTGTCACTCATATGTGTCATTCTGGGCGAGCCGCTTGAATCTATTTCGAGTTGATGAACTCGATAAATTATATGGTATTGCCAAGCAAATAAGGAATATACATAAAAATTGGTTCAAGCACTGACGTGAAGTTCTATGTTGTTCTATTGTCCATACTCCTGTATTGGACACTCCCGAATTTACCATGGTAAATTCGATTGAGAGTGATACAGGAGTATGGACAATAGAACATGCGCGCAAAAGCTCCTGACTTCACGTCAGTGCTTGAACCAATTTTTTTTTTATATATAGAATTTTTTTCAATAAATTTCAATGATTCTTTTGAACATGTAATGAGGTGAACCGTTGCTAATTGCCAATAATACCTAACAAGAAACACGGTGAAATATTTATTGATTTTAACCATCAACAAATATTCCGCGTGGTTGGGCTGATCACCTCATCGCGCAGTGTTCCCCAAAGAGGAAAGTATTATTCAGGGGCAGACACAGACCCAGGGTTTCATGGTTATTACCAATCATCTAGTTAAGTCACACTGATGATTGGTAATAACCATGAACGCTTTTACATCACTGCGCAGGTGGTGGACCGTTCACTGTACGATTATTTGATCGGGTCTTGTGTTCCAAGAACCGTGTGAATCGTACACTGTACCGTACAGTCTACGGTCAAATGGATACTTGGTCGGAGGCAGGAATCGTTTGGGCAGGTTTCGTACCGACCTGCGCTAGTAGTAATTAGTGACCGACCGAAAGTTCGGTTTCGGTTTCGGTTTCGGCCAGTTTCGGCCAAGAAATCTAGTTTCGGCCTTAGTTTCGGTTTCGGCCCAAAATGGCCGAAACTTTCGGCCGGGCCGAAACTTGACTGTTCGTGAATTATCCTGGTCATTTGGCCAGGAGTTAAAAGTAGGTATACATAATTGTCGTACAAGTTATTGTAATCTATCTTTGTTAAGACTGAGAATTCACTTTAATGATTATTAATTGGATTACATAGGGTGATTCCAAATAAGACGTGAAACTTGGAGGAGGAGTTAGTATGTCTCATTAGCTGTTGTTTCATACATATTTATTAATAACCGAAAATCAACAGTTTTTGGAGTTCGGGTGATTTTTAAAAGATTTCTGAACTTAGTTCATATTTCGTCAATTTTTTCTACGTTGACCAAATTTGATGATAATTTTGGTTTATTTTCATCAGAAAAGGATATGATATGTACGAAAAAATCGAAACTATGCTGTATGGGAGGTTGAAAAAGGATGTATGATCATGATTAAGTATGATTTGAAATGTGCTATATGAATAAATGAAAAATCAATTTCTAATATCAAATTGTCTGCAACTTTCGAATTTCACAATTTTGAATGCCAAAATTATTTTAAAAACTTGCCAAATTCCTTCTTAATTCTATAAAAGATTTCGTTAAATTGCATAACTAGTTTCGTTTCAGCAGATTTTTTACAAGCAACCTTTTGAATGTCCGGCACATAAAATAGTGAATGTGTATCAAAAGACAGGCGGAAAATAACAACTGAAGATATCAGAAAGACGGCATGTGCTTGCCTATATGGAATGGTGGAACATAATTTATGAATACATTTTCTAATGAAATTTCGAGCTCAATGGCAACAAAAAAATATTGAATTCGTTATTTTTCTCTATTTGCTTCTTACATCCCCTTTCAAATCATACTAATTCTTTTTCATCAGAACCAGAACTCAAATATCTCAGAAACTGTTGATTTTTCGTCATCAATAAAAATGGCTCAAACCACAGCAAATTATCCATACTAACACCTCCTCCAAGGTTGACGTCTGATTTGGAATTACCCTGTATACTTCGACTGATTATTTTTTTAACTTGGTAATACCAAAATAATAAATAAATATATCAAAAAAGTTTTCTTTTTATTTTATTTAACACTGCTTAACTGTTTTTATGTATATGCAAATAAAATTGTGAAAAATAGAGTAGATTTCAGTATGAAATATAAAGTTTCGGTTTCGGTTTCGGTTTCGGCCGAAACTGAGACGCTGGCCGAAAGTTCGGTTTCGGTTTCGGTTTCGGCTGAAAAACCAGTTTCGGTCGGACACTAGTAGTAATACTACACGGTTTCCCGACCAAACAATAGAAATCATGACGTCACATTTTGGGTGACCGCTTTGTAGGAATTAATGAAAAAATTCTCGGTGACGTAGAGATTCGAACCGGCACCCTTCAGATTATGATCCCGACGGGTTACCCGACCCGGCCACCGAGGCTCGACGTTATGGAACCGTCTTTGGAACTACATATAGAGATCGAGCAGGTAGCGCCTTTTCAGAGGAACATTCTAGAACTAATTAACATGTTTGAATAGACATTGTGGGTGGGGTCGAGTATTTTCATTGTGAAATGCCTGTTATCGGAATCATTCAATAACATATTCCTATATACTAGTTATGATTGAATGCAAATTGACCAATGAAATAACGTAATCAGCTATGATTATATAATTTTCAGAGTATATTTGAGAAATTAATATCGTGAATAAGTTCGACATTATTGGGTAAAATCAAAAACAATTTTAAAGGCATTAAGTATTTTTGGGCGCATGTTCTAGGAGAACATCGTCCTATCATTTCGTCCAAATGTCTGTAATTTTCGAATTTCGAGCTGAAAATTGGCTAATAGACTAATTCGGATTCCCTGATCACGAATCCGGTGTCAGATTTTTGGGTACCGTCCGGCCGGCCGGCCGGCCTTCCGGCCGTAGGCACGATAACAGGAGCACCGAAGGTCCTATCGACTTCAAACTTTCAGGGTAGGTTTCTGATCAAAATGCGACGGTTAAGTTCGTTAACGGGCAAAATCGGCCGGACGGTTTAGAAGTTATAGACATTTCAAATTTAGAGGTTATTTCCCTGATATTTCAGGAACTAAAGAAGATGTTGAATCGGAACTTGGTAGTCAGTTCGAGGATATAAATGCGCATTTTTTGGCAAAATGTTATGATCGAAATGTTGGTAATTTTTAAAAAAATATTTCTTTTAATTATTTCGAAGAAAAAAATTTTTTTTCGTGAACTATTCATCAGATTGCAACAAAAACTTGTACTAACGTCAATTGTAGTATTTTGCAACATTGTGCAAAATTTTGGCTCTATACGATTTCAATTTCTGGAGATATAAGACAAAATGTGACAAATTTCCTGGGTCTCTCTCAGTATTTTCATCGATTATTATATAATAATCAATAATATTAAGGTATTCAACATGATACTGCTTTTTTTTCTTTATTTTCTTTACTGGTCAGTACGGGCCACAAGGAAGATGAACATGCGCCCAATAGCTCCTGCCCACAGGGCTTGAACCAATTTTTATTGACATAACGTGAAATGTATATTATCCACATCATTCAATACCGTATTCTTATAGTAGTACATACATTCTAAGATTACATAACTTTCAACAGAGGGATTAATTCTACAAAAGGAATTTATTAAATCTTCAATCGAATTTTGATTATTCTTCTGAGATAGATCTTTCATGATATCTAGGAACTTGTAATAGTAAAACGATATTTTTAAATTTTTCAACATCTCTAGGCGATGGGAAATTATAGCAGTATTTAATTGGATCAATTTATTCAAGTCGGCATCGCTGAAATACATGCAGTTTTCCCATTTGGCAACGCGGGTCATCACACCTTTGGATTTTTCAACTTCAACGCCACAATCTCTTTGATCAGCATCATTTTCAATTAATGCAATAAACGATCTCCATTGCCAGTCGTCAAAAGATATTATACATTCATTAGATATGAGCATGACTGCAGGTTCAAAATTTCTTGCGGGACTTATACGACAATCAATAGAAGCAGACCCACATTCCATTTCCAGATGATTTTTATGTGTAAATTCCTATGAGGATTTCTAAGCTCGATTTTAGCAAAAATGGTTCTTTTCACATGAATATATGTAGATTTCTCAGCATCTCGAGATGATTGGAAAATTATTACTGCGCTCCACGCAATACTTTTTCAACCAAATAAACATCATGCTGCCGTGTTTTTTTGCAATTCTTCTTGATAGTAAGCACCACTTATCGGTCTACCGCTAAAGTAGGTAACTCACTGGGTTGGTAAGTTGGACTTTTGTGATTTTAAATAGTTTAGTAGTCCATCGATACCCTTTTGTGAAAACGTGTCTAAATTTACGTACAATTCTTCTGAAATTTATGAGGTCGTGCTATTTTTATGTGACTGAAGGCTAATTTATCTATGTCGTTCTTTGTATTAACGTCACGGGGTTTCATGCCAATAGTTCACTGTTTTTGGGCGCATGTTCTAGGGGAACATCGTCCTATCATTTCGTCCAAATGTCTGTAATTTTCGAATTTCGAGCTGAAAATTGGCTGATAGACTAATTCGGACTCCCTGATCACGAATCCGGTGTCAGATTTTTGGGTGCCGTCCGGCCGGCCGGCCGGCCGGTTTTCCGGCCGTAGGCACGATAACAGGAGCACCGAAGGTCATATCGACTTCAAACTTTCAGGGTGGGTTTCTGATCAAAATGCGACGGTTAAGATCGTTAACGGGCAAAATCGGCCGGACAGTTTAGGAGTTATAGACATTTAAAATTTTGAGGTTATTTCCCTGATATTTCAGGAACTAAAGAAGATGTTGAATCGAAACTTGGTAGTCAGTTCGAGGATATAAGCGCGCAACTTTTGGCAAAATTCTGTTATGATCGAAATGTTGGTAATTTTTAAAAAAATATTTCTTTTAATTTTTTCGAAAAAAAAAAAAAATTTTTTTTCGTGAACTATTCATCAGATTGCAACAAAAACTTGTACTAACGTCAATTGTAGCATTTTGCAACATTGTGCAAAATTTTGGCTCTATACGATTTCAATTTCTGGAGATATAAGACAAAATGTGTCAAATTTCCTGGGTCTCTGTCAGTATTTTCATCGATTATTATATAATAATCAATAATATTAAGGTATTCAACATGATACTGCTTTTTGGGCGCATGTTCTAGGGGAACATCGTCCTATCATTTTTTTCTTTACTGGTCAGTACGGGCCACAAGGAAGATGAACATGCGCCCAATAGCTCCTGTCCACAGGGCTTGAACCAATTTTTTATTATTATACTCATTTAACTACAAGGACCAATCGATATGTTCCACTGAATTTTTTGTAAAGCACCTCTTTCAACGTTTTTATGACCCCCCTCCACTATTGCAGCTATCATATCACTATATATATTATAATGATGCTTTTTAATGACATGTTCATGAAATTATCGGTTAAAAAATTCAATTCATTGATCAGATTGCAAGTTGCTAGGTACCATGCTTGAGGATATCGAGAAAAGCCAACCAGTTTTCCTTTTCAATGCTTGAGCACATATGAATTTGCAATCAATTACAACGAGAACTACTTGTGACAAGCTTATCAAGCTATCCTAAATGCATTGGAGGTTGTATACTTTTGATTTGGCAGCAAGCTAACATAACAACAAATGTATTGGGTGGTTGTATGAATAAATACCATTTTCGATGTATTATGGATACTTTAACAGATCATATGAGACATATTTTCTGTCATTTCAACGTAAGAACAATTGTTTTCGAAAAAGACTTTGGGTACTAGACATTTTGAACATAGATTTGAAGTCAAAAATATTGAATATTTGCTTGGCACTGAGAAAAAATATGCTAAATGTGAAATTTTGTATTCTTACTATCTGGAAAGATTACATGAAAGATTGTTCATTTGTACTGATTGTATTGTCATCGATTCACTAAATATTCACAATATTTGGATGAAAATGAATCATATTTACGCAAAAAAGCACAAACGTATTAGAGACTCGTTATGATAAAATAAAAATCTTCGATTCACAAGGACTATAATTTTTGATTTTGTTTACATTGAGACGGATTGTTTTATTGTATTTTCCAAAAATAGATCTTATTTCTTCAGATACTGTATTGTAGCCAATTATTTTGTCATATTTATTCGGCAATAACCAGAAGAAAGGTTCATTATGAGAACTGAGTTATAAAATGAGCTATAAAGACGCTCACAATTTTCGAGATATTAAGAAAAAAATCTTATTGTGATGAGGAACTTGTTGAGATTTAAATATATGAAAAACAGGCCTGGTCAGTGGATATCAAATGAGAAGGGGTGATTTTGAAACTTTATCATCTGGCTGATGCTTGAGATGCTGTATTGAGAACGATCATCAGCATGTTTGATATAGGGGCATGACTTGGTTATGAAGGGAGGGACGACGATGAATTGGCAATATACACAGGATTGCAATAGATATGTGGAGGAAGATACGACGTATGATATTGAAGATGCAGAAAAAGAGACTGCGATGGATACTGAATTTATTAACAAATCAGCTTTTCACAATTATTTAGCGCGTCTTCTTGACATAATGGATAGTGTTGATCATTATTCATTTCATTTAATTTCGAGTTATTCTGATGAACGATGCTTAAATAATTTGAGATAATTTGTAGTGGAAAATTAGAGTTTAATTGCCATTTTGTATTTTAAAAAAGCAGTTTTTTAGATATGATCATAATACTTTTCCTAATAAATAACTTCAGCTATTCGAAGTTGCCAAATATTGTATTCTTTCAAAAGTACCTACAGTGCATTTTTTTGGCATGCAGCAAGCATAGCTCGTCAACTATATTACTGATATCAAGCCATTAACTTTATGAAGACTTTGTGTTGGATACCTTTCATGTGTGCCCAGGGACCCCTTATATATGTTGGTGTGCAAACTCTTTGAATAGTTTTCACTAATGTGATCAATACTCATATAGTCATGGAATTTATCATGTTTCATGATTGCGTGTTTCCTTAAAGCATCGTTTCATGTGAATTTCTTTCCACATACGAAACAAGCAAAGCCAATTTGCTTATGTATATTCATGTGTCTGCTCAAATTATTGGGTTGGGTGTATTGTTTTTCACAAATGCTGTAGGTATGAATTCTGTTGATATATAAAAATGAGACAGATAAGTATACGCGTTAAATACTCTTTATATCCAGATATACAGATGAAGATACACCAGGTCGATAACATTACAGATGTATCAAGAATTATATCTAGACTTGTACAATTTATTTGAGTAAACACAGGGTACAGAAATGTATTTGTGATAGATGACTCGGGTACTTCCATTCCAAAGAAAATATTGATATTCACGCGTTAGTTTTTATGAATTGGCCAAAGACCCAATATGGAATATTGAGAAGAGATTGACATAAATACGACAATACTTCCGATTATGCTTGAGGGGAAAATCCTTATGAAATTACTAGGGTTAACAAAAAATGGTATTAGGGATGATGAAAGTTGAAAATAATGATATTCTGATTATGCATGGGGTCAGATCGAAACTGTACGCAGTGAAAAACTCAACAACGAATGATGAAATTAATATACAGAAGTGTTTCAACACAAACGCTAGTGGGAGACATTCACTGTCGGGGCAAAAATTAACCGTGCTGTGCCTAAGCTTCCTGAAGGATACAGCAACTATTTTGGCAAAATACAACCTACATACATACGTAACCAATAAAAAGATGGAAAAACATGCGCCAAGCTATCATCATGCTATCATCAAACTACCATCAAGCTACCATCAAATTAGCATCAAACTATCATAGCAACTACTACTTCATGTATAGTTTACATCAATTTTGTGTATTTTCATAGAAATTCGAGCATCTTCGTATGCATTCGTGCATCTTCGTATACATTCATACATATTCTTATATAGTCATGAATCAATCAATTTTGCTTAGGAGTATCGAGACTTGTTGTTTATATCAATTTTGTGTATTTTTCCTATACATTCGAGCATCTTCGTATACATTCGTGCAGCTTCGTACACATTCACAATCAATTTTGCTTAGGAGTATCAAGACATGTGTTCGTATTATAGTTTGGATATATGTATACAATCATGCATTTTTGTCATACTTCATATGAATTAATCTCGAAAAAGATGTAAGAACATGCGAATTTGATGATGATTTAGGATGAATATACAACCTACATACATACGTAACCAAGATAAAGATTGAAAAACATGCATCAAGCGTGTAACCATTTAGCATTAACTTTATGAAGGATAGCTTTCTTCATGCAGCACCTCAAGCGTACTTTATATATGATTTGCAACCACTTTATGTACAGTTTATATCAGTTTTGAGTATTTTCGTAGACATTACAGACATTTGGGCTAATTGATAAGCACTCTGTTCCGAGGAACAAGAGCGCCAAAGAGCTAGCTATTTCCGCCCAGGGAACAAATCCCTGTACTTACGGATGATGAGCCAGAAGTGTTGGTATCCGCTTTGTATGAGCTTTGTATGCGCTTTGTATGAGCTTTGTATGAGCTTTGAATCCGCTTTGTATCAGCTTTGTATGAGCTTTGTATGAGCTTTGTATCTGCTTTGTATGAGCTTTGTATGCGCTTTGTATGAGCTTTGTATCCGCTTTGTATGCGCTTTGTATGAGCTTTGTATCCGCTTTGTATGAGCTTTGTATCCTCTCATCCGTTGTAAGTTTACTTTTGTAAGGCGAATTCTCCGTGTGGGCGGCAGACGAGCGTTACATGCAATGCTCGTAGACCGTCCACACGGACAATTCGCTTCACATTACGCGTTACATTACACTCGTCTGGACCCGGCATTAGAATGAGTTATCGGACAAGCTTGAGCCCAATTCAGAATCACGTTCATCTTCATCTTAAAACATAATAATGTCACACCTGGAAATAAACTTGCCATCCCTAATATATTTTTGTGGGTAGTGCTAAGAATGCCTGCTTGATCTGAGATGTTGGTTTGACATGCGTTGTCAAATTTTGGATATTCGAAGTTCGAAATTACTTCAATTAATTCAGTTGCTTTATTTATAGAAATTAAGAAAGAATTAACAAAATATTTGATGTGAGAGACTGGTTGAATCAGGATAACTCACAATATTCTGTTATTGGAATTGGTCATGGTCGCCAATTTACATTACAGAAATTAAGGTGTAGGTTTTCACGACAATATTTTGACGCTTTTGAAAATAACTTCAATATTGTAAATCCGCTTCCAAAATTATTTTGAATGTTTATTGATATAATTAATATTGATTCATGTCTCAAGTTGTACTGCCTTTATTTTCTAGTCATTTCCTGTGCCATAGTTGTTATATATTGTGATATATTTTAATTCGGAAAGATTTATGTTGAGATATTTATTTTCATATTGTTAAAAATTCAACGAAAAATATTGAACCAAGTGAATGTACCAGAAAGTTTGCTTGGTAGGTATATAGTTATTTTTGTCATGACTACAATTAACAGTGCTGTGCCTAGGCTTCCTGAAGGATACAGCAACTGTTTTGGCGCTGTTAAAAATTCAACGAAAAATATTGAACATTCACTTGGTTCAATATTTTTCGTTGAATTTTTAACAGCGCCAAAACAGTTGCTGTATCCTTCAGGAAGCTTAGGCACAGCACTGTTAATTGTAGTCATGACAAAAATAACTATATACCTACCAAGCAAACTTTCTGGTACATTCACTTGGTTCAATATTTTTCGTTGAATTTTTAACAATATGAAAATAAATATCTCAACATAAATCTTTCCGAATTAAAATATATCACAATATATAACAACTATGGCACAGGAAATGACTAGAAAATAAAGGCAGTACAACTTGAGACATGAATCAATATTAATTATATCAATAAACATTCAAAATAATTTTGGAAGCGGATTTACAATATTGAAGTTATTTTCAAAAGCGTCAAAATATTGTCGTGAAAACCTACACCTTAATTTCTGTAATGTAAATTGGCGACCATGACCAATTCCAATAACAGAATATTGTGAGTTATCCTGATTCAACCAGTCTCTCACATCAAATATTTTGTTAATTCTTTCTTAATTTCTATAAATAAAGCAACTGAATTAATTGAAGTAATTTCGAACTTCGAATATCCAAAATTTGACAACGCATGTCAAACCAACATCTCAGATCAAGCAGGCATTCTTAGCACTACCCACAAAAATATATTAGGGATGGCAAGTTTATTTCCAGGTGTGACATTATTATGTTTTAAGATGAAGATGAACGTGATTCTGAATTGGGCTCAAGCTTGTCCGATAACTCATTCTAATGCCGGGTCCAGACGAGTGTAATGTAACGCGTAATGTGAAGCGAATTGTCCGTGTGGACGGTCTACGAGCATTGCATGTAACGCTCGTCTGCCGCCCACACGGAGAATTCGCCTTACAAAAGTAAACTTACAACGGATGAGAGGATACAAAGCTCATACAAAGCGGATACAAAGCTCATACAAAGCGCATACAAAGCGGATACAAAGCTCATACAAAGCGCATACAAAGCTCATACAAAGCAGATACAAAGCTCATACAAAGCTCATACAAAGCTGATACAAAGCGGATTCAAAGCTCATACAAAGCTCATACAAAGCGCATACAAAGCTCATACAAAGCGGATACCAACACTTCTGGCTCATCATCCGTAAGTACAGGGATTTGTTCCCTGGGCGGAAATAGCTAGCTCTTTGGCGCTCTTGTTCCTCGGAACAGAGTGCTTATCAATTAGCCCAAATGTCTGTAATGTCTACGAAAATACTCAAAACTGATATAAACTGTACATAAAGTGGTTGCAAATCATATATAAAGTACGCTTGAGGTGCTGCATGAAGAAAGCTATCCTTCATAAAGTTAATGCTAAATGGTTACACGCTTGATGCATGTTTTTCAATCTTTATCTTGGTTACGTATGTATGTAGGTTGTATATTCATCCTAAATCATCATCAAATTCGCATGTTCTTACATCTTTTTCGAGATTAATTCATATGAAGTATGACAAAAATGCATGATTGTATACATATATCCAAACTATAATACGAACACATGTCTTGATACTCCTAAGCAAAATTGATTGTGAATGTGTACGAAGCTGCACGAATGTATACGAAGATGCTCGAATGTATAGGAAAAATACACAAAATTGATATAAACAACAAGTCTCGATACTCCTAAGCAAAATTGATTGATTCATGACTATATAAGAATATGTATGAATGTATACGAAGATGCACGAATGCATACGAAGATGCTCGAATTTCTATGAAAATACACAAAATTGATGTAAACTATACATGAAGTAGTAGTTGCTATGATAGTTTGATGCTAATTTGATGGTAGCTTGATGGTAGTTTGATGATAGCATGATGATAGCTTGGCGCATGTTTTTCCATCTTTTTATTGGTTACGTATGTATGTAGGTTGTATTTTGCCAAAATAGTTGCTGTATCCTTCAGGAAGCTTAGGCACAGCACGGTTAATTTTTGCCCCGACAGTGAATGTCTCCCACTAGCGTTTGTGTTGAAACACTTCTGTATATTAATTTCATCATTCGTTGTTGAGTTTTTCACTGCGTACAGTTTCGATCTGACCCCATGCATAATCAGAATATCATTATTTTCAACTTTCATCATCCCTAATACCATTTTTTGTTAACCCTAGTAATTTCATAAGGATTTTCCCCTCAAGCATAATCGGAAGTATTGTCGTATTTATGTCAATCTCTTCTCAATATTCCATATTGGGTCTTTGGCCAATTCATAAAAACTAACGCGTGAATATCAATATTTTCTTTGGAATGGAAGTACCCGAGTCATCTATCACAAATACATTTCTGTACCCTGTGTTTACTCAAATAAATTGTACAAGTCTAGATATAATTCTTGATACATCTGTAATGTTATCGACCTGGTGTATCTTCATCTGTATATCTGGATATAAAGAGTATTTAACGCGTATACTTATCTGTCTCATTTTTATATATCAACAGAATTCATACCTACAGCATTTGTGAAAAACAATACACCCAACCCAATAATTTGAGCAGACACATGAATATACATAAGCAAATTGGCTTTGCTTGTTTCGTATGTGGAAAGAAATTCACATGAAACGATGCTTTAAGGAAACACGCAATCATGAAACATGATAAATTCCATGACTATATGAGTATTGATCACATTAGTGAAAACTATTCAAAGAGTTTGCACACCAACATATATAAGGGGTCCCTGGGCACACATGAAAGGTATCCAACACAAAGTCTTCATAAAGTTAATGGCTTGATATCAGTAATATAGTTGACGAGCTATGCTTGCTGCATGCCAAAAAAATGCACTGTAGGTACTTTTGAAAGAATACAATATTTGGCAACTTCGAATAGCTGAAGTTATTTATTAGGAAAAGTATTATGATCATATCTAAAAAACTGCTTTTTTAAAATACAAAATGGCAATTAAACTCTAATTTTCCACTACAAATTATCTCAAATTATTTAAGCATCGTTCATCAGAATAACTCGAAATTAAATGAAATGAATAATGATCAACACTATCCATTATGTCAAGAAGACGCGCTAAATAATTGTGAAAAGCTGATTTGTTAATAAATTCAGTATCCATCGCAGTCTCTTTTTCTGCATCTTCAATATCATACGTCGTATCTTCCTCCACATATCTATTGCAATCCTGTGTATATTGCCAATTCATCGTCGTCCCTCCCTTCATAACCAAGTCATGCCCCTATATCAAACATGCTGATGATCGTTCTCAATACAGCATCTCAAGCATCAGCCAGATGATAAAGTTTCAAAATCACCCCTTCTCATTTGATATCCACTGACCAGGCCTGTTTTTCATATATTTAAATCTCAACAAGTTCCTCATCACAATAAGATTTTTTTCTTAATATCTCGAAAATTGTGAGCGTCTTTATAGCTCATTTTATAACTCAGTTCTCATAATGAACCTTTCTTCTGGTTATTGCCGAATAAATATGACAAAATAATTGGCTACAATACAGTATCTGAAGAAATAAGATCTATTTTTGGAAAATACAATAAAACAATCCGTCTCAATGTAAACAAAATCAAAAATTATAGTCCTTGTGAATCGAAGATTTTTATTTTATCATAACGAGTCTCTAATACGTTTGTGCTTTTTTGCGTAAATATGATTCATTTTCATCCAAATATTGTGAATATTTAGTGAATCGATGACAATACAATCAGTACAAATGAACAATCTTTCATGTAATCTTTCCAGATAGTAAGAATACAAAATTTCACATTTAGCATATTTTTTCTCAGTGCCAAGCAAATATTCAATATTTTTGACTTCAAATCTATGTTCAAAATGTCTAGTACCCAAAGTCTTTTTCGAAAACAATTGTTCTTACGTTGAAATGACAGAAAATATGTCTCATATGATCTGTTAAAGTATCCATAATACATCGAAAATGGTATTTATTCATACAACCACCCAATACATTTGTTGTTATGTTAGCTTGCTGCCAAATCAAAAGTATACAACCTCCAATGCATTTAGGATAGCTTGATAAGCTTGTCACAAGTAGTTCTCGTTGTAATTGATTGCAAATTCATATGTGCTCAAGCATTGAAAAGGAAAACTGGTTGGCTTTTCTCGATATCCTCAAGCATGGTACCTAGCAACTTGCAATCTGATCAATGAATTGAATTTTTTAACCGATAATTTCATGAACATGTCATTAAAAAGCATCATTATAATATATATAGTGATATGATAGCTGAAATAGTGGAGGGGGGTCATAAAAACGTTGAAAGAGGTGCTTTACAAAAAATTCAGTGGAACATATCGATTGGTCCTTGTAGTTAAATGAGTATAATAATAAAAAATTGGTTCAAGCCCTGTGGACAGGAGCTATTGGGCGCATGTTCATCTTCCTTGTGGCCCGTACTGACCAGTAAAGAAAAAAATGATAGGACGATGTTCCCCTAGAACATGCGCCCAAAAAGCAGTATCATGTTGAATACCTTAATATTATTGATTATTATATAATAATCGATGAAAATACTGACAGAGACCCAGGAAATTTGACACATTTTGTCTTATATCTCCAGAAATTGAAATCGTATAGAGCCAAAATTTTGCACAATGTTGCAAAATGCTACAATTGACGTTAGTACAAGTTTTTGTTGCAATCTGATGAATAGTTCACGAAAAAAAATTTTTTTTTTTTTTCGAAAAAATTAAAAGAAATATTTTTTTAAAAATTACCAACATTTCGATCATAACAGAATTTTGCCAAAAGTTGCGCGCTTATATCCTCGAACTGACTACCAAGTTTCGATTCAACATCTTCTTTAGTTCCTGAAATATCAGGGAAATAACCTCAAAATTTTAAATGTCTATAACTCCTAAACTGTCCGGCCGATTTTGCCCGTTAACGATCTTAACCGTCGCATTTTGATCAGAAACCCACCCTGAAAGTTTGAAGTCGATATGACCTTCGGTGCTCCTGTTATCGTGCCTACGGCCGGAAAACCGGCCGGCCGGCCGGCCGGACGGCACCCAAAAATCTGACACCGGATTCGTGATCAGGGAGTCCGAATTAGTCTATTAGCCAATTTTCAGCTCGAAATTCGAAAATTACAGACATTTGGACGAAATGATAGGACGATGTTCCCCTAGAACATGCGCCCAAAAACAGTGAACTATTGGCATGAAACCCCGTGACGTTAATACAAAGAACGACATAGATAAATTAGCCTTCAGTCACATAAAAATAGCACGACCTCATAAATTTCAGAAGAATTGTACGTAAATTTAGACACGTTTTCACAAAAGGGTATCGATGGACTACTAAACTATTTAAAATCACAAAAGTCCAACTTACCAACCCAGTGAGTTACCTACTTTAGCGGTAGACCGATAAGTGGTGCTTACTATCAAGAAGAATTGCAAAAAAACACGGCAGCATGATGTTTATTTGGTTGAAAAAGTATTGCGTGGAGCGCAGTAATAATTTTCCAATCATCTCGAGATGCTGAGAAATCTACATATATTCATGTGAAAAGAACCATTTTTGCTAAAATCGAGCTTAGAAATCCTCATAGGAATTTACACATAAAAATCATCTGGAAATGGAATGTGGGTCTGCTTCTATTGATTGTCGTATAAGTCCCGCAAGAAATTTTGAACCTGCAGTCATGCTCATATCTAATGAATGTATAATATCTTTTGACGACTGGCAATGGAGATCGTTTATTGCATTAATTGAAAATGATGCTGATCAAAGAGATTGTGGCGTTGAAGTTGAAAAATCCAAAGGTGTGATGACCCGCGTTGCCAAATGGGAAAACTGCATGTATTTCAGCGATGCCGACTTGAATAAATTGATCCAATTAAATACTGCTATAATTTCCCATCGCCTAGAGATGTTGAAAAATTTAAAAATATCGTTTTACTATTACAAGTTCCTAGATATCATGAAAGATCTATCTCAGAAGAATAATCAAAATTCGATTGAAGATTTAATAAATTCCTTTTGTAGAATTAATCCCTCTGTTGAAAGTTATGTAATCTTAGAATGTATGTACTACTATAAGAATACGGTATTGAATGATGTGGATAATATACATTTCACGTTATGTCAATAAAAATTGGTTCAAGCCCTGTGGGCAGGAGCTATTGGGCGCATGTTCATCTTCCTTGTGGCCCGTACTGACCAGTAAAGAAAATAAAGAAAAAAAAGCAGTATCATGTTGAATACCTTAATATTATTGATTATTATATAATAATCGATGAAAATACTGAGAGAGACCCAGGAAATTTGTCACATTTTGTCTTATATCTCCAGAAATTGAAATCGTATAGAGCCAAAATTTTGCACAATGTTGCAAAATACTACAATTGACGTTAGTACAAGTTTTTGTTGCAATCTGATGAATAGTTCACGAAAAAAAATTTTTTTCTTCGAAATAATTAAAAGAAATATTTTTTTAAAAATTACCAACATTTCGATCATAACATTTTGCCAAAAGTTGCGCATTTATATCCTCGAACTGACTACCAAGTTTCGATTCAACATCTTCTTTAGTTCCTGAAATATCAGGGAAATAACCTCTAAATTTGAAATGTCTATAACTTCTAAACCGTCCGGCCGATTTTGCCCGTTAACGAACTTAACCGTCGCATTTTGATCAGAAACCTACCCTGAAAGTTTGAAGTCGATAGGACCTTCGGTGCTCCTGTTATCGTGCCTACGGCCGGAAGGCCGGCCGGCCGGCCGGACGGCACCCAAAAATCTGACACCGGATTCGTGATCAGGGAATCCGAATTAGTCTATTAGCCAATTTTCAGCTCGAAATTCGAAAATTACAGACATTTGGACGAAATGATAGGACGATGTTCTCCTAGAACATGCGCCCAAAAATACTTAATGCCTTTAAAATTGTTTTTGATTTTACCCAATAATGTCGAACTTATTCACGATATTAATTTCTCAAATATACTCTGAAAATTATATAATCATAGCTGATTACGTTATTTCATTGGTCAATTTGCATTCAATCATAACTAGTATATAGGAATATGTTATTGAATGATTCCGATAACAGGCATTTCACAATGAAAATACTCGACCCCACCCACAATGTCTATTCAAACATGTTAATTAGTTCTAGAATGTTCCTCTGAAAAGGCGCTACCTGCTCGATCTCTATATGTAGTTCCAAAGACGGTTCCATAACGTCGAGCCTGAGTGGCCGGGTCGGGTAACCCGTCGGGCTCATAATCTGAAGGGTGCCGGTTCGAATCTCTACGTCGCCGAGAATTTTTTCATTAATTCCTACAAAGCGGTCACCCAAAATGTGACGTCATGATTTCTATTGTTTGGTCGGGAAACCGTGTAGTATTACTACTTGCGCTATTTCTATTTCTTCCTGTTTTGACAGTTGTCTGTTTGTTATTGGTTTGGATATTCGTTGATTTGATGCTGTTGCTTTATGATTATTTACTTTCGTAAAAACAACACTGTTACATTTACTACATTTTTACTATCCAAATAATTACAAATATTCATGTTACTGCAACTATTCTTACAATCGGATAATAGTTGGGAATTAAACAGGTACAAAAGGTTTTTATGATATTCAAGAATCAGACATATTTATATAGATCACCAATATTTGAAATCTTAGAATATTAGTTTTCAATCCTTAAAGAATTCAAAAATGCAATAATCCCTTTGCAATTGAGATGTACTTCCTGCATTTACAGTAACAAGAATATTTGTTATTATTTTAATAGAAAAAATTGTTCAAGCACTGACGTGAAGGCAGGAGCTTTTGCGAGTATGTTCTATTGTCCATTCTCCTGTATTGGACACTCTTCGTCAGTGCTTGAACCAATTTTTTTATTTTCTAGGGGTACCTACAGTTTTCACAATATTTTACAAACGTATTTATGTCGATATCCTACAACTGGTTAGCAAGCTTTAATTCGATCGGGTCTATATTTTTTGAGTCATCGAGGAAATAATATTCCGGATGGGTATAACTCCGAAACCGTTGGGCTGATTATGGCCAACAGCGAATTTAACTCCTCCATTTAGATGTGCAATTACCCTGAAAAAAGTCCCTATCGCCATTCGTTCGGGAATTATCGATCACGGTTACCCATCCAGCTACTGAACTCACACAAGGCTGCTCAGATCTCCAACAATATAGATCCGATCGTTTTCAAACTTGGAAATTAATAATAATAATAATAATAATAATAATAATAATAATAATAATAATAATAATAATAATAATAATAATTTATTTACCAAAGTTTACAATATTTTCCCTTAAATATACAATAGATAAACAAACTGGTAGTAGAGATAGGTTTTGAAGACTCTCGCTAAACTTCAACTATGTCGGATGAATAGTTTCTAATATATAGAATTATTTTCAGTGATTTTCAATGATTTTTAAAAAAATGTAATACAATCATCACAAAATTCTGCAAGAATTTACGCGTTGGTTTCAATTCGATCGGAATTATATTGGTTGAAAACAAAACTATTACTCGGAAACCATTGGGCGGGCTAATTATGCCAATTAACGAACTTGTCCGTCGTATTGGGATGCGCCACCTACACTGAAAATTTCAAGTTGCTAGCTCTTTCAGTTCTCAAGTTATTGTGGCAACGGCCGGCCTACCGGCCGGACGGACAGAATCAAATTTGACCTCGAATTATTCATCAGGGAGGCGAAACCAATCGTTTGAGACCATTTTCGGCAAAAAAATCAAAAATTGAAGACATTTGGCCAAAATGATAACGCGATGTTCCCCAGAACATACGCGCAAAAACGTAGTAAATATAGCAGTGTTGTTTTTTCATTATGGTGAATTAACATTTTAGTAAAGACTGAATCAGTTCAATTATTGAACATTGTCTTGAATTGAAACAAAATTCAGGCAACCGTATCATTTTGAATGTAGAAATATTAATTTTATTGTCCATTTTGTAACGACTTCTTGTGTGACTCATAATTGGGCTAGAAGTGAAGACCTTCCTACTCTTTAATGCCGACAGAGTTGAAACCCATTTCGATGGGAATCAAAATGATAAAGATTATTCTGAAATAGAAAACGTGTAGGCAAGGTTTGTAAAGAATAGAATAGCAAATAATTTATGTGTATGACAGGTATCCTCGGTAAATAACATGGTCTCCAAAGATTATAGAGTATCTATAATCTTTGCATAGCCTCAAATAAGCTTTCTTCCGATGATATGCGTGATCATCAAATTTCAAGGAAGCATCTTTCGTCGGTGCACAAAAGCGTTCCAACAACATCAAATTATGAACTAGTCCTTCGTACCGTACATAACACTGACCTGCGCAAAAACACGATTCAAACCATCCCTTGTACGGTACATTGAACATTCCAAATTTTGCTGTAGGAACAGATCTAATAATGACCCAGGATACGATTGGCTGAGAAGTCATCCCATATTATCTATAATTATTGAGACCTCCAAGCACCCCGAAGATATTGATAATATTGGCGCATTGGAAACATCTGGTTAATCTGTGGATAAAAAATCTGTCGAACTTAACTGTTGACTGGTGAAGAGGTTCTCATGGTCCAAATAGGACACCTCGAAACACCACCTTCTCTTCATCATCGCAATGTTTATCCACAGCCCACTATAGAGATAGCCTGGAACACAGTCTTACAACGCCGCAACTTTTCGTCTCTTAGAGGCATACTTCTTCAATGCGGTAGCGCTGGATATCGTATATTTCCAATTTAAAACTCTAGTGAACTCATTGAATATTTTTCCTTGCTTGCAATCCCTGGACGAATAAACAATATGAGACTCTACTTTTGCAATAAATTCAATAACTACATTTCATTCTGCACAATATTATTTAGATCAATAATAAAATAGATACCTAGGTAGTTGTTATTCAATTCATTGTTCAGCAAGAACCACGAAAAGGTGTAGGGTCAACTATTGGCAAAAAAATTATAAACTTGAATGAAATTCTCAAAATAAAAATATATTCCCAAACATAACTATTATATAACACTAATAATGTAGGCCAATGAAAATTGTGATAATCATCTTAGAGTTTGTCTTGTATTGGTTCTTACTATAATGGTGAGTTTCTGCTATCTATATATGTTTCTGTTTATTTTCCATTCGGTGGACAATAACATTGCAATCCGTATTTTCTACAAAATTTTTCAAAATTAAATTTGCGAAAACTAAACAAAGTAAATTTAGAATGATTAACGAATGTAAACCACAACTACAAGTCTCTGTGAATTCAGAATATCAATTCAATGCTATAAAGAGTAAATTCACATAAGATAATTTTTTGATCTGAACTGTGTAAAGATGTTGATAAAACAAATTGATAAATTCCGAATCTGAATCCCCATTAATTATATTTCTGCAGCGGGAAAACAGATTCGTAGGTTGAGACCATCTACTCGGGGTAAGATCGAAAGGAAGAATCCATTTCAAATCAATGCAGGAAATCTGAACATTGTTAATGAATAATTTAAGATGAATAAGGTCCTTATTGTTTTCAACTGAAGCATCTACAGATGCAGACTTTTGGAAATTGAATACATATATAAAAATATATGCCGGGAGTTGAACCCTTTATTTAATTTTTACTTTATCTTGTTGAGAACCAATTGATAGTAAAAACTAATTTTCTGATGTAATATATGTATTTCCTGGTTAAAATATATAGTATAGGCGAGTGAAAATACTCTGGATCGTAATATATCGGAATAAGTAGTATCGATACTTGAATCGTATCGCTTTGAAAGTATCGATACATGAAATATCGATCATTCACGTATTAGTGTACAGTCGGAAAATAAATCATTTCGATTTGTGAATAAGATGTCTAAAAACTTTCACAACAAGTACATGTACATCTTACCTGTGAAGATCATATAATTTTCAATAAATTCATTGAAATATTTATTATAATAAAACACAATATGCTAGTACCTAATTAATTGTCTGATTTACTTTCTTTTATTCATTTCTGACAATTTTAAGTACCTATCTAAACTATTCCCGGATGCGTTAAATATATAAGATTTATATACGAAATCCCAGTATCTGTTAGGTGTATTATGATAGGAGCTGAAGGAGGAGTGGGGCCCGGGGACAATCATTGGGGGGGGGGGGGGGGGGCTGAGGAACGTTACGCCACTGATTGTACAACAATTTGTATGTTCTGTAATTAAACTGCAGTGTGTATATAGTGAAATTTCCTTTGTATTATATTTATCACTGCATTGCATCAATTCACATTTCACACCGTTATACAAAAAAATACCACGAAATGCCCGCGAAAAACAATAATGGTTAACTCCAGAATCAGAAGTAATCGTCCATTTACAATAACAAACCTTCGACTGAATCGCCTGACGTACGACTCAGAGCGGTGTTGCCATTTTATCATCTTCCAGGCTAGTAGATATAGGGGGCTGTGGTTCATCAAAACCTGAATGATCTGAATCTCGGGATGGCATCTGGAGTGTTCTTGAAAGGAATCGTGAATAACCTGTCAATAGAAGAAATAAATGTTGCATGCTGGATATTCACATTGAATTCTTAATGATAATAATTTCCTGCGATGCAGAACAGAAGTCCCGCACTGGCATTTAATTCTGAATTCTCTCGTAAAACTATAATAAAGCGGCGTATTAGAGACGAATCAATAATTAAATTTACAGTAATAACATATGCGAGATCCGGATAGATAGAAACAAATACTAAATTATTCAAAGCCGCTAGAGGAATGATTGGCATCGTCGAAAGGATGTTGTGGCCGTGCTGCGTTCTTCGTCTATTTTTCTAGGATGCAAACGTTATACTTATTTCGATGCATGCCCGCTTGAACCGGAGGTTTCCTATTAATAGCCGTCGAAACCTTCGATTTCGGAACGGACTTTTCTCTGATGATATTCAAATGGTTTATGTGGTTAGACGGTAGCTGAAGGTCGTCGGCGCCTAGGAGGATGTCGGTTCGAAAATCGCCCTAATTAGGGTGCTTGGTGCATATTTTTTCCATAAATTATGGAAATGCATACCAGGATGTGGTAAAACGAAATTTTCATTCAGTTGCAGGATGCATTCTTTCGGTAAATAATATTAAAAACCTGTGTAATAATCTCTAAACAGCAATGTTTAGATGTACCAATGTGCTCAGATACTGTTTCGGGATACTGTACAGCGTATAAAAATATTCCTGGGGATTGTTGCCCAAACTACAAGTAGTACCAAGTTGTTTATTGAACCTAGTTCTCCGAAAATACAGCAAAATTTCTTGTGAATGCCTAGCAACGTTGAAATACACTAACAACTAACCATGATAAACATTTGGTTTTTGCGCGTATGTTCTGGGGAACATCGCGTTATAGTTTTGCCCAAATGTCTGTAACTTTCGATTTTTTTGACGAAAATGGTCTCAAACGATTTAGTTCGACTCCCCAATGAAGAAATCGAGGTCAAATATGATTCTGTCCGGCCGGCCGTCCGGCCGTTGCCACGATAACTTGAGAACGAAAAGACCTAGCGATTTGAAATTTTCAGGGTGGGTGGCGTATCCCAATATGACGGACAAGTTCGTTAATGGGCATAATCGGCCTAGTGGTTTCCGAGTGATAATTTTGTTTTCAACCAATATAAATCCGATCGAATTGAAACTTGGTGAGTAGTTGTAGAATATGAACCTAAGCACGTTTGTGGAATTTTGTGCGATTCGTATGGCTAGAATTAAAAAATTATTAAAAAATATTTTTTTGTCACGATAACTTGAGAACGGAAAGAGATAGCGGCTTGAAGTTTTCAGGTTAGGATGTGCATCAGAACGCGACATTTCATTTATGAGCATAATCGGCCAAACGGTTTTAGAGTTATAGCCATCTGAAATTTTGTTGTTTTTTGTTGCTCATCAACTCGAAAAATACTGAACCGATTGAATTCAAACATGGTTACTAGTTGTAGAATGCCAACGCGAAAATGCTTGCAAAATTTCGTGAGCATAGTATTTGTAAATAATTTTTAAAAAATCCTTGAAAATTAAAAAAAAAATTCTATATATCAGTAACTATTCGTTTGAAATTGCTGAAATTTTGCAAGAGCCTTCATAACCTAACTCTTCTGCCAAGATTCAAGTTTTAACGCGATCGGTTAAATATTGTTGGAGATTCGAGCATTCTTGTGTGAGTTCAGTAGATGGGTGACCGTTGCCACGATAACTTTCGAACGAAAGGAGATAGGGACTTGCAATTCTCAGGATAGGTTGCGTATCTGAAAGAGAGGGTTGAGTTTTTTTTTTGGCATAATCGGTTAAACGGTTTCCGAGTTATACCCACCTAGAATATTATTTCCTTGATAACTCAAAAATAAATATTCGATCGAATTGAAGCTTGGTAACTAGTAGTAGAAAATCATCATAAAGACGTGTTTAAAATTTGGTAAGAACCCGAACCTCTAAAAAATTTGAAAAAAATGACGAAAAAGAAAATTTTAAGAACCGTACCCCTAGAAAATTTCAAAAAAATCACGAAAAAATAAATTGGTTCAAGCCCTGACGTGAAGTCAGAAGCTTTTGTGCGTATGTTCTATTGTCCATTCTTCTGTATTGGACACCCGTAATCGAATTTACCATGGTAAATTATGTTGTCCATTCTCCTGTATTGGACACTTAATTCGAATTTACCATGGTAAATTCGAATCAAGAGTGTCCAATACAGGAGAATGGACAACATAATTTACCATGGTAAATTCGATTAAGGGTGTCCAATACAGAAGAATGGACAATAGAACATACGCGCAAAAGCTTCTGACTTCACGTCAGTGCTTGAACCAATTTTATAATTTACGGGGGGTCAAGAATTTTTCTGTGAATATTGGGCCTCCTTTTATGAGCTGACTGAGGTATATCCTGAGATACAGCAAGTTCCCTATACTGTACCTAAATTCATAGAACTCCTGAAGCTAAGAGTGGATACGCCTTCATATCCAAGATTTTATGGTCAAGGTATTCGTTGCGTTGGGTTCAAATAGCAAGAGATTCTGCTAGGATTCCGGTGTATTTTTCATCCTTCCCACAGGATCTTCTTTCTTTTTTTTTCAACCTGAATTCATCCACTCCTGGACAGAGGTCTCGCCCATCCTCTTCCATGTCTCCCTGTTCTGTGCTACACTTAATCACAGTTTACCTGCCACTTCGTTTAGTTGGTCTATGTCCCCAGAGGATCTACATTCCTCAATTTCTTCCTAAACTCGATCCTACTGAGTGTTTTCTGAGGTGGCTATGCCCTATTACGAAGTTCGTTTTTGGCGCTCTAGTTCCTCGGAACTGAGTGCTTATCAATTTGCCCAAATGTCTGTAATTTTCGAATTTTTCGATGAAAATGGTCTTAAACGATTTGGTTCGACTCACTGATCAAGAATCCGTGGTCGAAATTCATTCTGTCCGGCCGGTCCGGCCGTCCGGCCGTAGGCACGAAAACTCTCGAACGGAATGAGCTAGACAGTTGAAATTTTCAGAGTAGGTTTGGGGGATAAATATCTCGGCTAAGTTCGTTATTCGGCAAAATCGGACAGATGGTTTCAGAGTAACAAAAAAAAATTTTTTTTTTTACAGAACAAATTCCAAATTAAATTTTTTTCAATAAGCAGTTTTACCATAAGAATCCATTCATATCATTTTTAACTCTAACAAACTAATACTTTCGGAGATATGATTTTTCAAAATTTCAATGGTAGAATTATTCTGTGGCTATTCTATGAATTGTTATAATGTCAACTTTGACGTTGTCTCATTGTCATTCATTCCAGTAATGGTATCAATATGAGAATTATAATAATGATACCTATCATACTTTTTGTTGGTTGATATTTTCATGCTGATGGTCAATCCATATGATGATGGGAATGGTAATGGTAAGTAATAATATTGAGTTCAGAATATCTCCACTAAAAACTAGACTGGAATATTGGTGTATTGGACTATTGGTTAGATTTGAGGAAAGATATATATTATCGTTCATCATAGAATTGAGGAATGAATATCTCGGATGAGTTCGTTGTTGGGTAGAATTCGTCTATTGATTTTGGATTGATAATTTTTGGCACTATTGTTGAACTTAAATTCTTCTATGATGTTTGAATTCAATTTCTGCTAAGATGAAGTTCTAAATTTCAATAATGAATCGTACTTCTATGTTTTCACAGAATGCTATAATTATTCTATCTAAGCTTTATTATATGATCTGTGTTCATACTCGTACATGTCATCCTGTTCTATAAGAGAGAGTCAAATTCATTTAAGCTATTTTAATTTGATTTCTTCCATGGTGCAGTTCTCATTCTCAGATTGCTCATTTAATCTTGATAAATAAACTATTATTTGAATTGAATCTCCTTTATGATGCAGTTCTACCATAAGAATACATTGATATAATTCTCAACTCTGAGCAACCAATAATTTCGGAGATATAATTTGTCTGTTTGAACTAGAGCGCCAGAAAGCTCCTGTCCACAGGGCTTGAACCCATTTTTTGACTTGTTCTTGCTGAGATCGAAATGAACTTTTAGTTTCACAGTGTTTATATCCAGAAGAAGCTTTTAAGAATGCGCTGTTTCTGAAAGATACTCCCAGAGTGCTTCATTGTCAGTTTCCTGTTTCTTCTTGAACGTTTCTTTACGACTTTACGAGTGTGTTTTCCCAAGCTAAGTAAAGGTTCTGGTCCTACAAATTGATTAAAATACCCTTTTATGGTTTGTATATCGGATTCATTTTTCACCTTCCTTAGTATCCAGGAATCCAGACCAAGGAGACACTGTTATCCTTGCCTTGTTCGGTGAGGAGTTACTCCCAAATTACCTTCGAACTGATGACGTTGGAGCTCAGCATTCTAATAGCTGGTTGGCTGTCAAAGTGGATAGCTTTTCTAAGATGTCTATAAACAGGTGTATGCAGTGCTTCGATTTTGTTCTGCCATTTTCCGGAACATGGTAGATATTTCATTATCATTCCTGTAGGTAGCGCTATTTGGAAGTTACAAGGGATTTATTGTCATTCTAAATAGTTCTATGAAGCGTCTGTTCCTCAAGCGATGACAGTTTCACTCAACTGTTTGCGCGTATGTTCTGTGGAATATCGCATTACCATTTTGCCCAAATGACTGTAATTTTCGAATTTTTGCCGCGATTGGTCTCAAACGACTAGGTTGAACTCACTGATTAAGAATTCGAGGTCAACTGTGATTCTGTCCGTCCGGCCGGCTGACCGTTGTCACGATAACTTGAGAATGGACAGAGAGTAATCATTTTGTCATCAATCAATACAGATTCGATCGAATTGAAACTTGGTAGCAAGTTGTAGAATATAAATACAAAGACGTTTGTGAAATTTTGTGAGAATCGTATCACTAGAAACTTTTCAAAAAATTATTGAATAATATTATTCACGTCACGATAGCCTGAGAACGGAAAGAGATAGCGACTTGCAATTTCTAAGGTAGCTTGTGCATCTTAATGCGTCATTGGTGTTTCTTAATAGGCATAATCGGCAAAAAGGTTTTGTTATACCCATCTGAAATTTGGTTTTTATTTCCTCAATAACTCGAAAAATACAAAACGGATCTGAATCAAACTTGGTTACTAGTTGTCAAATGCTGGCTCGAAAATTCTTTCAAAATTTCGTGAGAATCGTATCACTAAAAATTTTTTAAAAAATTATTTAATATCATTGAAAAAAATTCTATATATCCGAAGCTATTCATCCAGCATAGCTGCCTACAAAAAAAAATTAAATAAAATTGGTTCAAGCACTGAAGTGAAGTCAGGAGCTTTTGCGCGTATGTTCTATTGGCCATTCTCCTGTTTTGTACACCATGTTAAATTCAATTTGATTAAGAGTGTCCAATACAGTCCTTCTGACTTCACGTCCGTGCTTGAACCAATTTTTAGGTTAGAATTCCGTATTAGCAAATAAGGGAATCATACCTGGCCAATATCCTTCAACAAGCTACACTTAATGTTAATTTTGCAATGTTTTGTATTCATAAATTTTTTAATTTGCAAAAGTATCGTATCAATAGAAAAAACATTTTTCAAAATTGTTACATTTCAGAAACTATTAGTCAGATTCCGTTGAAATTCCACACAAATCTTCCAGCCGCTATTTTACAATCAAGTAACGGATTTCAGTTCGATCGGCTTCGTACTTCCGCAATTATAGTCAAAATAAAATTTCAAACCGGTATCTACTAGAAATTTCAAATCGTTTAAATCTCAGAACTGCAATAGGTCCTGTAAGCGTCGTTGCCTGCAACGCAGGAGATCTGGGTTCGAGTCCCCTCTGAGTAGGTTCATCATTTTATTAATTTTAAAAGTTGCAGTAATTCGTCAGGGTGTGCAAGGTGTGAATAGACAATAGAACATGCTCGCAAAAGCTCCTCCTGCATGCAGTACTATTTAAGATTTTTTTTAAAATGATTGTAGTAATAGGTACTAAAAGACAATGGTGAATGATCGTGAAATTATATCGAACTTTGTTTGAACCCAGTTGAATGATATTAATATGAAGTATGGTTCTAACAAGACGGAGCAACTTGTCACATTCCACTTAAAACGATGCATTCTATCTATGACAATATCCTCAAAACGATTTCCTATATCTCAAGTGGAAGATTCATCAAGATGGTGGTGGAAATTAGAAGCTTAGTCTATAGTGCCGCTTGAGGCAGACATTTAACTGAAATCATTCACCACGTTAGATGCCAATGTCTTAACAACATATACAATGAGCGTCAAACGTATGGAATAATGGATTTATTTTCTCCCCTTTCAGAAATAGCGGAAACTGGTTTGATAGGTCAAATTAATTAATTTTTTCAGAAACATTTTCCCGTTATTATTATTGTTCTATCATTTCCCGTTACCAAGCAGTGACTCCTCTGATAGGAAAAAAGAAAAGACAAAAGGACAAAACGATCAAATTCAAAATATAAAAGAGCACAGTGAGTACTCTTTGGCGCGCGTGTTCAGGTTGGTTAATTTGAATTGAATGATGAGGGTTTCAAGCTCAGCGGATAGAACGAGCCGGAGATCAACCCAGAGGGTAGTGGACATCATTCACTATCGGGTCATAAATTAACAGTGCTGTGTCTAAGCTGGCATAAGGGTAGAGTGTTCAAGTTAACACTGAACACAACTGACTCTCCTTAGACACACAAGCTCCTAGGAGCTTCTGAGGGATCTCTATTGAGAAAACTTGGGAGGGTCAGTATAATCATAATCATGTTTGTAGCACGCGCGCCAATTGCAGATTGACTTCACAATGACAAAAAAAGCTAAAAGAGCATTGACGTTGGTCGTCTATCTGCTTTGGCGTGCGTCCTATAAACATGATTATTATTATACTGACCCTCCCAATTCTTCGCCATGGAGATGCCTCAGAAGCTCTGAGGAGCTTGTGGGACTAAGGAGAGTCACTTATTTTCTTTGTTAACTTTCTTACTCTATCCTTATGCCAGCTTCATCGCTTGAGACTCTTCTCAGCAAAAAATTCGAAAATTTGAGACATTTGGACAAAATGATAACACGATGTTCCTCAGAACATACGCGCAAAAAGATCACCTCATCGCTTGACGATCTTCTGAGAGAAAATTTCAATTGGTATTTTTCAAAGGTATCTTGCGTACCTATATAAATTAACTATTTTAACAAGCGCACCAAAGCATACTGCTATTCCAATTAATTTTTTTCTATGTTCAATTGGAATTGTCGTTGTAAATACCTGTAAAAGTAAACTTAATAAATATTCCAAAGGTTGAATCAGAAAATAATAAACTAGATTTTAAAGGTGTAGGATACATCGGTTAGTGCAAGAGTTCGGCCGCTAGAGTGCCACGAGATGAGGTTATTTTACTTGTCATATTAGGCGATATTGAAATTCACTAATAGGAACACTCAATTAAACAATGAGGATGGTTCCATTTCAGCATAAAATGAATAAAGAAGTCCGATTGTCCGGAATCTATTGCGAAAAGAAGAGGCGTAATAGGCGTCGTAATCTTCTTACATATCTTCGTCCAAGTCAGAATAACCAGTGTTTGAGAGGAAGAAGCTAATGCAAAGTAAGTAGTTTCAACGAAATTTCCATGCCGTAATCCATAATTTTTATAAACATCATCAGAAAGTCAGAAACATACAATCTAATGCTCGATTTCGCTTGCTTCTGATACAGTATTATGCAGCACTGGAATTCCCCTGTGTTTTATGGGTTGCCTACCTGTGGACTCTTAATAAGGAAGCGCTAATATTGTCTGCTATTAAGATAGGAGAATGATGAAATTCAAAATTACAACCTTATTTTTACCGAAACGAGTCCCTATATCTACATTAGGAGACATAAATTAATGACATCGGTGCTTTAACTATGAAGAAAATAAAATAATTCATCTTTTTCCTGTAACAAACAGCTAAAATTATAGTTCAATCATTTCCCATCAAGGAATTAACTGAAGAATTGACTCTAATTTATTAAGTGACTGTGATTTTGTGCGTTTACCTTTATTATTTCATCTATTACTTTGTTTATGAATTCCACTTTATTTCGTAAATTTGAGTTTATGAATGAGAACTCCTACTACTTTTGTTTGTTAATTTAATACTAATAATTATACTATTTATTGAATAATAAGAGTAACAAGATGTGAAAATGATTTTAGGTACATACAGTGCGTTTCAAAAAGTACGCACCAAGAGAAAACTTTCTCACCTGAATAGTTTTTTGAAGTTTTGGTTTTCGAGTAAGTTGGAATGACTTCTTTCATCTTAAAACTAGTCACTTCTCTCATCTTCCGCTTCTTTTTAAGTGTTTTTACTTTTCTTCGTAATAATATATCTTCATTAAAAGAAACAGTTCGAGTTTCATGATCAATCAACGTTCTAACTTTTGAGCTTCTTGAAGTTGACGGTAAATTAACATCTGTGGGTGATAATATGGTATGCCCACTAACATTCTTATTAGGAACATTCAGACAATTCCTGAAAAAAAATCGTTCATTTTCTTCCAAGAGGGGTTCAAATATATTATTTTCTCATAAGATACCTATCTACCACTTTTCTTATTTTCCGTCGAGGTTCAACAATTTGCGGTCTCAAATGCTTGGGTTATGAAAATACACTAGAAACAGCATCTGGTTTCAAAAATTTAGAAGTACATCCAGGTCTCGCACTATGTAATCAGTTGGAAGAAAATGTCCCCACAAAGTTTGCTGGTTTCGTTCATTTCTCCCTGTGAACTGCCTCAATCCATAACTTCAGTATATCAGGTCGTTTGAATGGAAAACTATAACAAATACATCCATTTTGAATCAATCAATGTTCTTGCTATTCATATTTTTATTTTATATTCAGGTCTAAATATTATCAACTCACCCATGAAAACCTATTCAAACCGATGATCTTGCTCGTTCTTGCATCCAAACGATACACAATATATAACCAATTTTATTCATTGTTAATTAAAACTTTTGATTTATTTATATTAAAAGTTTGAAACTATCGCCAAACACAACTCGCACCAACAAAGTTCTGTACTTTTTAAACTTCACACGATAAAGACAGCTGAACTAATGGCATACCAAAACGAAATACATGTTCGTCATCAATAATATTGCACTTTACGAATGAAGGCAATCCCCAATTTACCTGAATATCAAATAAAATACTATTAATGTAGGTAAACATAACTCGCTATGAGTGCAACAAAGACAGGTACACGTAAATAGTGCTATATTTGTCTTCGTTGCCCCTGCCTCACTTTTCAAACGTATTTTGTATGGACTAATCCCTTCCAGTTAGTATATAGTTCAATGGCTGGGAATGACATCAATGTATTCTCATGATAGAACTGCACCATGAAATAAATCAAATTCAAATTGGTTCAAGCCCTGTGGACAGGAGCTTGGGCGCTCTTGTTCAAACTTCGATAAATTGTATCTGCGAAAGTATTGGTTTCTCAGAGTTAGAATGATATCAATAGAATCTTATGATAGAACTGATTCATAAAATGAAATAAATTAAACAAGAATCCATTGATATCATTCCCAACTCGGAGAAACCAATACTTTCGGAGTCATGATTTGTCAAAATTGGAACAAGAGCGCCAAAGCTCCTGTCCACAGGGCTTTCCCACTTTTTCAATTTGTCTTCTGTGCGTCAATTCTCGAGAATTTTCGTAATTTAATTCAAAACGTAGGTCTATGATTCAGCTCATGTTGGATTTATATGCATCAGGAAATTATAATTAGAGTATTCTATGAAATCATATAAGTACATAGAATTAAGAATAATTTTTGAAATTTTGAGAAATCATATCTCCGAAAGTATTAGTTTGTTATAGTTGAGAATGACTTCAATGGATTCTTATGATGAAAGTGCATCTTAACAAAAATTGAATTCAAAATTTGAAATGTAGAAAAAAATTTTTTTTGTTACTCCGAAACCACCTGGCTGATTTTGCACAATAACGAACCGAGATATTTATCTCCTAAACCTACTATGTTGAACTGTCTGCGCTCATTCCGTCTGAGAGTTATCGTGTTAACGGACAGACGGACGGCCGGCCGGAAAGAATTAATTTAGACCAGGGATTCTGGATCAGCGAGTCGAACCGAATCGTTTAAGACCATTTCAGCCCAAAATTCCAAAATTACAGACATTTGGGCGAATTGATAAGCACTCTGTCCAGTGGCGTAACGTTCCTCAGCCGCCCCCCCCCCTTCAATGATTGTTCCCCAGGCCCCACTCCTCCTTCAGCTCCTATCAGAATACACCTAATAGTAGAAAATCCGAACCTGAATCGAGCTGATAATAGAATGAAACATATTTTATAATGAATTTAGTATATTAGATAATATACTAAAAATGGGTTGGCTGAAAATATCCTGGACAGACTATTTTAAAGTATTTTTTAAAGAATGATTTTCAATTGAATTTTCCAACATCAAGATAATAATAAAATTTTTATACTGACTTATAGTATAAAACGTATAGAATGTGCAGCCGTTGAGTTGCCTATTATTTACCTGAACGAACTACTGGGTTGCCAGGTACAAACAGGTATGTCGATGGGAGTTACTTTCCCTTGAACGGGTAATAGAAAAAATTAATATCATCATAAGCGCTGTTTTATTGCGAACACATCGATATAGGGTTGTCTGCAAAATTTTTGGTCCTTATAGGGGTTTGCGAATTTTAAATATTTAAATTTCAACGCGAGTGGAAATGTGTGACAGAGAGATCCGAGGTAAGTATACCGCGTAATAATAAAGGACCCTAGATTGCAGTCGCACCTATATACGTACAATATATGTAAATTCTATGTGGCTTAATGCAACTTATTCTATATGTGCGAAGTTAAACCATGAAAACTATGGTTGGCATTTGGATGATTCTTCAAAACCAACAGCTTTTTTCGGAGATCAAACTCCTTTTAAAATCTAAGACATTGTCGAAATGGAAGAAAATGAGAACGAATGTAATGAATCACATGAATTCGAGAGTCTCAATTACACGTCTGATGAATATCAGATATTGAATAGAAAATAATTATCAGAATAAATTTTTCATGAATATTATTGTTGTATTTATGCTGTTTCGTATTAAAATTTAAACGCAATACAAGATCTTCAGTCTATTTTTTGGGTTATTTTTTAATTTGAATTTTGGCCTATCCACTTTGTTTCTACATAATTTTTTCCAGAAAGAGCATAAAAAAAATTTCAATGTAAGTGATTAATATTTTTATTATTTATGGTATCATATTTTGAGGTACAAAAACTTTTCTATTATAGATATCTTATTATAATTCAATATAAGTCAATATATATGCATATTGATTTAATTGATGTTGTATTGTTTCATAATTTAGTATTATATTAGATTATTATATATTTAATATCTTAACTCAAATGTCAGTTGCTCCAAAATAACGCTCACTACAGTAGAAATACCGAGCATGCGCACTTTCTCATATTTGAGGTCCCATCAGGTGCGACTGCAATGTTGGGTCCTTTATTATTACACGGTGTACTTACCTTGGATCTCTCTGTCACACATTGCCACTCGCATTGAAATATAAATATTTCAAATTCGCAAACCCCTATAAGGACCGAAAATTTTGCAGACAACCCTATATCGACGTGTTCGCAATAAAACAGCTCTTATGATGATATACATTTTTTTCTATTATCTGATCAAGTGAAAGTAACTGCCATAGACATACCTGTTTGTACGAATTTTACCTGGCAACCCAGTAGTTCGTCCAGGTAAATAATAGGCAACTCAACGGCTGCACATTCTATACGTTTTATACTTTAAGACAGTATAAAAATTTTCTTATTATGTATCTTGATGTTGCAAAATTTTTTAAAAATCATTTTTTCAAAAATTATTAAAAATAGTCTGTCTAGGATTTTTTCAGCCAATCCATTTTTAGTATATTATCTAATATACTAAATTTATTATAAAATATGTTTCATTCTATTATCAGCTCGGTGAAGGTCGATTTAGGTTCGGATCTTAGACTATAACAGATACTGGGATTTCGTTTATAAATCTTATATATTTAACGCATCCGGGAATAGTTTAGATAGGTACTTAAAATTGTCAGAAATGAATGAAAGAAAGGAAATCAGAGAATGAATTAGGTACTATGAGTATATTGTGTTTTATTATAATAAATATTTCAATGAATTAATTGAAATTTATATGATCTTTACATGTATTTTTCGACTGCACACTAATACGTGAATACTCGATATTTCATGTATCGATACTTTCGAAGCGATACGATTCAAGTATCGATACTACTTATTTCGATATATTACGATCCAGAGTATTTTTACTCGCCTATACTAAACATTTTAACCAGGAAATACATATATTACATTAACAGAAAATTAGTTTTTACTATCAATTGGTTCTCAACAAGATAAAGTAAAAATTAAATAAAAGGTTCCCGGGCCCCCAGACCCCCCCCCCAACGGGGGGTCTGGGGGGGTGTACGTTACGCCACTGACTCTGTCCCGAGGAGCAATAGCGCCAAAAATAATAAATTTCTCAAGATGTTCAAATAGAGACTAAATTTTAAAAGCACTGGGATTAAAGGACAATACAAGTTGTCCGTTAAGTATTAAATTCATAATGGGATCAGTTTTTATGGTTGTGAATTCTATTTTTCCTTGAAGAGTAAGCTCAATTATCGCAAGGTCAAATACACTATTGTGTATTTCTAGAACGATCGATGTATAATATAGACAAAATATATTAGTAATTATAGTGGAAACTCTTCATATTCAATTGTTTTCTGTGGGTGTTGAAAAAGATCGATTCGTATATAAGAAAAATTTACTGTATGTATATGACGATCTTCCAGGTAATAATTTTCGAGCAAAAGGAACCCTTTCAATAGTATACACGTTTACTACTCAGCAGTTTATAGGCACATAAACTCAACCTATAGTAAAAAATCGATCTTCAAAAAAACACATTCATACCTAAAATATAAAAATCTGAAAGAATAGATATCTATGATAAGAGATAGATTACTATAAGAAGTTATATAAGAACAGTTAACAAATTGAAATAAGAATGTGAATAAATTATTTTAATTTAAAATAGAATATTTCACAGATAGTCACAAGAGTTATATATTTTGCAAAATATATTGATCTCTATGTAGACCTTTTCTTATTTTTCGAATAATAACTTCATAAACAAAATTTAACGAGACTCGAGGGTTGCGCTGTATGTGTCTCGGTATCGCCTATCCTATAGTGTTTTTCAAAACGTCTCGCTTTTTCGAGACGAGAACGAGACGAGACGAGAAAAATCTTGCTCTCGTGTGAAGCCCTGATATAGCATCAGATTTTGCCCAATCTGAACAACTACACAACCGAGTATATAATAAAATAATGATCATACATCTCTGCCCACCTCCTTGAACAAACATGGTTCGATAAATTACCAAATTCACCTTTTACTTCTTTTTTCGTCCGATCTCCGGAATGGTCAACCGTATAAAGAATCTTAAACGCAGAACAATCAGATGTAATCTCACTGATGTATGGCGAACGGTCGACTAAAAGTCTATGTAAATCTGCGAATTAAGCCCAATTTACATCGTTTATCGTTCATGTCCCACAGCGTATAACAAATTGCTAATATATAAATCGATTGGTTGCAATGGCCAATGAAGTCTTTCACTGAGACGCGTAGGATTCGATTTATCGTTGGAAAACGAGGGCAATTTTGGATATCGTTGAATGAGCACTTGAGGGATTGATGTGAGAACAGTTTCGACTTATTATACACAGTAACATTAGTCCCAGAAGAGATACTTTCTTCACATTGTTTTTTTGTCAATATTGTACTCTAACATCAATATGTTTTTGTATACGTAATAGCAAAAGGTCCAATCATTCTCAATTATACCATACACATTTAGAATTAATTTTTTTTTAAATGCAGTTTCATCATAAGAATCCATTCATTCTCAACTCTAACAAGCTAAATCTTCCGTAGACATGATTTTTCAAAATTTCAATAATACATCGTAATTCTATGTTATCACAAAATGCGAATTCTATCTGTCTGTGTTCTATGTGTGTTTCCTATGACAGATATATCATATATATTTCTGATTTCTGTTCTACCAAAGTACATATATGATTGAATGCAAAATGAGCTATTATAGGATATTATATTTACCCCTACCCTATATGCCCTTGGATAAGATGATGGAAATATAAAATTTGGTTCAGAATAAGTTTATCAAATTTGGTTCAGAATATCTTCAGTGAAAACAAAACTGGAATATTGGCTAAGTTTCAATTGATATAATATAATTTTTAGAGGACTTTTGAGAAATTAATATTCCGGATAAGTTCATTTTTCAATTTAAATTCAGTTTCTTTTATTGATGCAGTTCTACTATAAGAATCCATTGATATCATTCCCACTTTTTATAATACACACTACTGCTCTAAAATGCTTATTTCCCGAGATATTCGTAGTATGTAGAATAATAAATAATAATCTACAAGTTATTAACATCGAAATGAAGCCCTATTTGAGAAAATTTAAAGGGTTTATTTCAGATTTCACCCGAATTTCACTGAGAACAATATGTAAGTGACCCATTAAAACAATGTAGAATTCAATGGATAATCTGATTATCAATGAAAAAACTGGGTACGGTAGAGCGGTGTGACTTTGCCAACGGAGGTGACTTTGCCGTACTGCCTAGTATTTTAAGTTTCATTTTATTTTTGTAAAATTTGCTATATCTCACCGACGAAACGAATGGGAACTGTTAACCACGGTATATCTCCACCGGTTGCGACGGTCGCAGTCGCCTGGCGTGCGTTGAGTGGAGTGCTAAGCTGTGTTATGTGAGTAGGTAATTTTTTAACGGGCTTATAAATGCGATATAATAAGGGTTCTGTAGAAAATATGACAAGCGGTACATCAAAATACATTTAGCAGCTTACTTTACATGTATTTGGGGTCACTTAAAAAAAAACTCAAAGCATTTGGTTGAGAGGGTTTCTAGATTTCGGGAAATATTTCTATTGTTGCATTTTTGCGGGAGACTTTGCCACACACCAGGATGAAATATTGAATGGAAGCAACAGTTTCCAGGATTTGGAAAATGAAACTGAAAAAGATGTTCTAACTCCTACTCCATTCATCAACAAGAAAAAAACCCTCTAATGGTTATTTTGCGATAGAAGCGTTCCCTGCTAAGAAAATTGTTCAACATCATGTTGGAGAAGTTATAGAAACAGATGATGATGGGTTTGTAGTAAAATATTTGAGGAAAAAAAAATGGATTTGTCTATCCCAATGTTGAGGACACATCATACGTCAAGGAAATGGATGTTGTCACAACATTGGAATTACCAACGTCTTCCAGGTGACATTATTATTTCCATAGAGACTTAAGGTCGTATAATATAAACTAGCTTGCGTTTTTTGGCGCGCTTACGCATGTTTCTAGTTATCTCACAGAGCGGTTTATATGTTTATATACAAGACTAATTTTTAGTATTTTATAAAGAATAATAGATTTTATTTTCCTATAATATGTGGTTTTATTCGCCTATAATAGCAACCTTGTCTTTAATAAATGTTTAAGAATATATTTGTGTACAAGACACCCCTTACACTTCATAAATTGCCACCAAACGGATTTTAAGGGCATTGGCAAACTCACACCGATGTGCGGGTGACTTTGCCAAATTTTTAAAAATAATAATAATAAAAATGATGCGCACCTTTCCTTATGTTTCTATCAATAGCAGTAGATAGCTAAAATGTTGAAATTATACATAGTTTAAAAAGGACTCATTTTACGTAAAAATAAAAAAGTTACAACAAGAAAACTATGAAAAGTAGGGCAAAGTCACACCGCTCTACGGTATTACTTTCAAAAAACGAAAGTTGGTATCATTCCGGTGAATCCAAGAATTTATCTCTCGTTCCAAAGCAAGTTTAACTATAAAATGTTAAGTGTTTATCTCGAGTCTTTCTTTGAAATATTCTTCGTAATCACCCTGTAAAATATATTATTCGTCCAAATGTGTTTTTTTCGAATATTTGGCCAAAAATGGTCTGCATCGACTAGTTTCGACTCACTGAGGAAGAATCCGAGGACAAAATTGATTCTGTCTGGGCCGTCCGGTCGTGAGCACGAAAACGCTCGAACCCAATGACTTAGAGAGTTGAAATTTTCAGAGTAGATTTAGAGTCCAAATGCGCTGGTTAAGTTAATCGGCATAATACAGCAAAAATGTGAAAATATTCCAACGATCGAGATGTACTGGTGCACTGGATAACGCTCGACAAACTATAAGTTCAACATCAATTCACGGAAATCCATTGTGAGGTGTGTATGTATACAGGGTCTTTCACGAGGAACCTCACCCATATTTATACGGGAAACTACTGAACGTATTTTCATGAAATTCAGCACTTATAAGTATTTCACGATGCTGATGAAATCTAAAATATTTTCAAGGCATGAGCACTTCCGGTTTTTCCGGAAATGACGTCAACTTCCGTTTTTCAAATTAGAACACCATTTTTTTATTGCAGAAATAGATTCCTTAGAAAATTTCAAGTTATTTTGATGTAACATTTTTCAGTTTTGGTTGGAAAATTCTCTCTGAGCGGGAAAATTCGAAAAAAAAATCGAAAATAGAGCTCCGCTGAAACAAGAATAACTTCGAGGTTTTTGGATGGAAAATTTTCATTTTTGGGATTTTTCAAGATGTAAGATTGATGTATCCACTTTAAAAATCGAAATCGCGATTCATGATACAGGGGGTGAAAAAAGCGCTTCCAAAGTTAGGGATGACAAAATCGTGAAAAATCAATTTTTTCAAATTAGAACCCCATTTTTTCATGGCAGATATTGAATCTACGTTAAAAAATAATGTGAGTGTATGCATCACACCCTTGCCCTAAAATGGATATTTTCTGAGTTATTCACAAAAAACTGTTTTTCGTCTTGAATTTTCAGCTATTTCTTTTCCCTTCACGCCAAAAAGATGAAATTTTCAGGAACTGTTATTTGAACCATGCTGTAGATTTTTTCACCCCTTCTTGAAACTGACTTCAAGTCACTATTAGGAGAACCATGGCAAACTCTCGCAGTTATAACTAGAGAAGATGCTCAAAGTTTTGACCGTTAATTTATCCAAATTGAGTTTCAAAACTATGAATCTAAAAATCTAAACAAACCTGAACGCATTTCTGACTCGTTCTATGCAGTTACCTCTTTATCAGTCAGGGAAGTTGAGTAGACAATATTTTTTATCCTACCCCAAACATAATAGTCTCAAGGAGTTAAATCGGGAGAACGTGGTGGCCAAAGATGTGGACCATTGTTCGCCAACCATCGATCTTCAAATAGCCTGTAGAGGATATTTGACACATTGAGTGAATTGTGTGGAGGCGCGCCATCTTGTTGATACCATAAGTCATTATGGTTCTGTACTAGCGGCTCAATTATTTGAGTCAATATGTCAGAATATCTATCTCCTTAGGGAGAACATTCTTTAAATAATGCAAACATGTGTAGTGTTCTATCTTACCCGTTAAAGTCCCATCATAAATGTGAACATCGAGAATTGCATTATTTTTGATGGCGCAAAAAACATTGAAACTCCAGGTCTCTTGAGAGTTCCATTGTCTTAAGTGGTGGTTGTTCTCTTCATCCCAATAATGACTGTTATGCCCATTGAAAGAACCATTCTTTGTGAATTTAGATTCATCTGTCCAAATTATACAGTCCAAAAAGTTTTCATTCTCTTGAAATCGAATCATCATAGCTTCGCAAAACTCTGTTCTCCTGACGAAATCAGTTTCCTTCAAATGCTATACCCTATTGAATTTATATGGGTGCATTTTATGTTTTTTTAATATTCTCCAAACACTCGATTGAGATAATCCCAGATCAATCTCGGCATCTTTGGGAGAATTTTGAGGATTCACACGAAAATATGCAAGAACTGTAATTTCGTTGTTCTCATCTTCTACTACACTTTTTTCTCTGTGTATAGTTTTCTTAACGAAAGATCCGACATTTCTCAAGTTTGTCATGGTTCTGTTAATGGTATCTCTCGTTGGTCTGGGTCGGTCAGGAAACCTCTCAATGAACAGTCGAATCGCTCTATCTACAACTTTATTACATTCTCCATGAAGTAGAATGAGATTTAAATAATCTTCATTGGTAAAATTAGGCATAGTGATCGATTTTATAACTTAATACGAATTATCACCAAATTAATAGTAAACACAAAATGCTACTGAATAAAGAGGAATTTGGCAGATGTAATTAATGATATCTATCATTAAAAAAAAAGAATGTAAAACACGGTAAGTTTTTGCATATGGTTCATAAGGAATTATTTATTTATCACTGGAGAGAAACCCGATGGCCGATTAGTTGAAATAAAGAGGTTTCCGATACAAATTCGAATCAAAATTCGCCATCTATTTAGGAACAACCTGTAACTTTTTTGTCTTGCATATTAGGGTAGTAAAATCTAAAACATGGTTTAAGTAATAGTTCCTGAAAGTTTCATCTTTTTGGCGTGAAGGGAAAAGAAATAGCTGAAAATTCAAGACGAAAAACAGTTTTTTGTGAATAACTCAGAAAATATCCACTTTAGGGCAAAGGTGTGATGCATACACTCACATTATTTTTTAACGTAGATTCAATATCTGCCATAAAAAAATGGGGTTCTAATTTGAAAAAATTGATTTTTCACGATTTTGTCATCCCTAACTTTGAAAGCGATTTTTTCACCCCCTGTATCATGAATCGCGATTTCGATTTTTAAAGTGGATACATCAATCTTACATCTTGAAAAGTCCCAAAAATGAAAATTTTCCATCTAAAAACCTCGAAGTTATTCTTGTTTCAGCGGAGCTCTATTTTCGATTTTTTTTCGAATTTTCCCGCTCAGAGAGAATTTTCCAACCAAAACTGAAAAATGTTACATCAAAATAACTTGAAGTTTTCTAAGGAATCTATTTCTGCAATGAAAAAATGGTGTTCTAATTTGAAAAACGGAAGTTGACGTCATTTCCGGAAAAACCGGAGGTGCTCATGCCTTGAAAATATTTTAGATTTCATCAGCATCGTGAAGTACTTATAAGTGCTGAATTTCATGAAAATACGTTCAGTAGTTTCCCGTATAAATATGGGTGAGGTTCCTCGTGAAAGACCCTGTATAGTAGGTATCGGTAGAAGAAAAGTCTCATCCTACCTCGGGTTGCTTCATTTATTTCATATATTTGACAATATAACTATTCAGCCCAATGCTACCATCATGTTATAACATTTGAACAAACGAGGAAACTCTGTCATAGCAAGAAGTTAGTTAAACTATAAAAATAAAATTTAGAAATCAGGAATTGTTTTCGTTCAGTGATAAGTCACAACAAATGTTTGTAATATAAATTCGGTATGGAATAAAATCTATATATATATATATATTGATTATTCATTTATTCGTCGATAATTTTTCAATACGAAAGAATCATTGTTAGTTTCAGAGGAGGTTGGAAAACAGATGTTTAGATGCATTTATATCGATATTTATAACCATTCGTTGGTCAAAGAGTATCAAATATGTTATATTGAAAGTATTTTTATGAATTTAAACGAATATTTTCAGATCCGAGACTATTAAGTATTTTTTTTTTGTTATCTACTGAATACAGGTTACATTTGTTGAATTGTTGTGGAAACGATATATAAACTCAATCGGCTCTATATGTAGAATATTGTAGAAGATATTAGGGAAAATCAAGAAAACAGAAATTAGAAATTTAAAATTCGTTCTTAATCCACCTTTCACCACAGATCCCTATATAGACTTACCATAGCTCTATCGGCTGAAGCATTGCGCTGTTATAGGAATAATAGAATAGAAATTATAGATTATGGACCGGAAGGTCGCTATTTTTGGCGCTCTAGTTCCTCGGAACTGAGTGCTTATCAATTTGCCCAAATGTCTGTAATTTTCGAATTTTTCGATGAAAATGGTCTTAAACGATTTGGTTCGACTCACTGATCAAGAATTCGTGGTTGAAATTCATTCTGTCCGGCCGGTCCGGCCGTAGGCACGATAACTCTCGAACGGAATGAGCTAGACAGTTGAAATTTTCAGAGTAGGTTTGGGGGATAAATATCTCGGCTAAGTTCGTTATTGGGCAAAATCTGACAGATGGTTTCGGAGTAACAAAAAAAAAATTTTTTTTTTTACAGAACAAATTCCAAATTAAAATTTTCAATAAGCAGTTTTACCATAAGAATCCAATGATATCATTTTTAACTCTAACAAGCTAATACTTTCGGAGATATGATTTTTCAAAATTTCAATAATAAATCGTATTTCACAGAATGATATAATTATTCTATGTATGAATTGTCATAATGTCAACTTATTTTCCTGAGACATGACATTATCTAATCAATCGAAGAATTATGAGAATAAAGTGTATTCCGAAATGTGAGCGAAGTGAGAAAAATCTCAGTTGTTTGCTCCGAAATTAGTTATTCCCAGAAAAGTCTTACATTTCGGAACGGAACATGAAGTAAGAGATCTGAGAGTAGTGAGACTGCTTTTCATCCATAGACATAGAATGCTCAGTTCTCTCAATTTATGACGGGACTGATGGAAGGGAATATTATAACTTCAAAAATATTGGGGTTGAAATACTCGTATTTTAGCGATGCAACGGGGACCTCAGCCAAAAATGTTTGAAAATATTACGTAAATATTGAAAGCATAATTATGTAGTTCGAGAGAGGAGAAAATTTGGTGATCGTAGATCAGGAAATTTTTGATCAATTACAAGGTAATTTTTCATTATTATTCTTCTTTCATACATGTTTTATGGAATATCTACTATTTGTAGGTACTTTAAACCTGTTTTGGGCAATTGTCATACGAAACTTGTTGGCGCTCCTGTTCCTCGGAACTGAGTGCTTATCAATCTGCCCAAATGTCTGTAATTTTCGAATTTTTCGATGAAAATGGTCTTAAACGATTTAGTTCGACTCACTGATCAAGAATCCGAGGTCGAAATCGATTCTGTCCGGCCGGCCAGCCATAGGCACGATAACTCTCGAACGACAGGAGTTAGTGGATTGAAATTTGCAAGGTGGGATTGGAGCGTAAATATCTCGGACGAGCTCGTTAATGGGCGAAATCCATCAAGCGGTTACGGAGTTATGGCCGATTTTAGTAAAAATATTTTTTATGAATATTTCCGAAACCGATCACTCGATCTATCTGAAATTTAGCATCAAATTGTAGAATCATGACCTTTATACGCATGTGAAGTTTTGTATTGACCAGATTACCGCAAAGTGTCAAAATAAAATTTTGAAAATTTAAAAAAAGTTTTTCTACAATAACTCTCGAACGGAATGAGCTAGGTAGTTGAAATTTTCAGAGTAGGTTAGGGAGATGGTTATCTCGGTTAAGTTCGTTATTGGGCAAAATTGGCCAGATTTAATTCGATTTCTTCCATGGTGCAGTTCTCATTCTCAGATTGCTCATTTAATTTTGATAAATAAACTATTATTTGAATTGAATTTCCTTTATGATGCAGTTCTATCATAAGAATACATTGATATAATTCCCAACTCTGAGAAACCAATACTTTCGGAGATATAATTTGTCTGTTTGAACTAGAGCGCCAGAAAGCTCCTGTCCACAGGGCTTGAACCCATTTTTTTCTTAAAATTACGTGATACATGAGTATTTTCGTATATTATTATATTTTAAAATTACTGCTATACATATGTTTTTTGTGCATTGACTGACAACTCATAGTTTCTCATGGCAACATATGGTTGGGCTGATCTGTTTCATGGAAATTACTCTCGAAATACATTATTGAAATTATACCACTCCTAAACGGGGTCTTTTTGGCGCTCTAGTTCCTCGGAACTGAGTGCTTATCAATTTGTCCAAATGTCTGTAATTTTCGAATTTTTCAATGAAAATGGTCTTAAACGATTTGGTTCGACTCACTGATCAAGAATCCGTGGTCGAAATTCATTCTGTCCGGCCGGTCCGGCCGGCCGTCCGGCCGTAGGCGCGATTACTCTCGAACGGAATGAGCTAGACAGTTGAAATTTTCAGAGTAGGTTTGGGAGATAAATATTTCGGCTAAGTTCTTTATTGGGCAAAATCGGACAGATGGTTTCGGAGTAACAAAAAAAAATTTTTTTTTACATAACAAATTCCAAATTAAATTTTTTTCAATATGCAGTTTAACCATAAGAATCCTTTGATATAATTTTAACTCTAACAAGCTAATACTTTCGGAGATATGATTTTTCAAAATTTCAATATAAATCGTATTTCTATGTTTTCACAGAATGATATAATTATTCTGTGGGTATTCTATGAATTGTTATAATGTCAACTTATTTTCCTGAGACATGACGTTGTCTAATTCATTCATTCCAGCAATCGTAGAAATATGAGAATTATAATATAATATCATTGTTGGTGGATATTTTCATGCCGATGGTCAATCCATATGATGATGGGAATGGTAATGGTAAGTTAATAATATTGAGTTCAGAATATCTCCACTAAAAACAAAACTGAAATATTGGTGTAGTGGAGTGGATTTGAGGAAGGATATATATTATCGTTCATCATAGAATTGAGGACTCTCGGATGAGTTCGTTGTTGGGTAGAATTCGTCTATTGGTTTTGGATTGATAATTTTTGGCACTCTTGTTGAATTTAAACTCTTCTATGATGTTTGAATTCAATTTCTGCTAAGATGGAGTTCTTTCATAAGAATCCATTGATATAATTCCCAATTCTGAGAAACCAATACTGTCGGAGATATAATTTGTCTGTTTTTAACAAAGACAAGCTTATACTTTCAGAGATATGAATTTTCGAAATTTCAATAATGAATCGTACTTCTATGTTTTCACAGAATGCTATAATTATTCTATCTAAGTTTTATTATATGCTATGTGTTCATACTCGTACATGTCATCCTGTTCTATAAAAGAGAGTCAGATTCATTTCAGCTATTTTAATTTGATTTCTTCCATGGTGCAGTTCTCATTCTCAGATTGCTCATTTAATCTTGATAAATAAACTATTATTTGAATTGAATTTCCTTTATGATGCAGTTCTATCATAAGAGTACATTGATATAATTCTCAACGCTGAGCAACCAATACTTTCGGAGATTTAATTTGTCTGTTTGAACCAGAGCGCCAGAAAGCTCCTGTCCACAGGGCTTGAACCAATCTTTTTATCTCATGGCTCAATTTTATGATTGAACTAATTTGTGTCCTTACGCCACCACAAACAGAGCACTGTTTATTTTCTACCCAACAGTGCAAGTATGTATTTGAATGGGACCTTACGCCACCATATATACAGCATTGTTCATTTTCAAAACAACAGTGAATGAAGGTATTCGAATGGGACCTTACGCCACCGCAGACACATTTTTGAACCAACAGTGAACGTTTGTATTGGAATGGGTCCTCACATCACCACAGGCACAGCACTTTTTATTTACGACCTAAAAGTGAAAATATGTAGTTGAACAGATACCTTACGCCACAAGAAACACAGCCCTGTTCATTTTAGAACCAACAGTGAATGCATGTATTCGAATGGAACCTTACGCCATCACAGACACAGCACTGTTTATTTTCGAACCAACAGTGAATGTATGTAGTTGAGTCGAAACTAATCGTTTGAGACCATTGTCGGCCAAAAGTGAACCAGTTTTTTTTGGGCGCTTGTATGATTTCAGTCGGATATATATTCTTGGAAATATTGGGGATAATAATTTTTTCCTGGTGCTAAGCAGTGTTGGGCGAGTACAGTATCTGGATGGGTCACCGCTCTGGCTATAAAAAAGAATAAGTGCTCCAATGCTTCTGGTTTCACTACTTTTCCAACTTGTTTGTGAGAACAGACGATATCACATAAACCAGTTTATCGACATGCTTGAAAAACTGATCGGTTTGTGTCCTAAATTAAACAAACATATTCATAAAATTCTTCTTGACAGATTATCTATTACTGGATGTTCTTTACTCTATGTCCCTTAGTATGTTTTCAGTGATTTGATAATATGACGGAAGATTTTAATCTTAAATAGAAAGATCGAGTTAAATAAGGGGCATAATCGGCATATTTGGTCTACAATTGACCCCAATACAATTCGACGTATGATACAAGAACTTAGGGAAAAACTTCAGCAAAAAAACCCTGTCTCCCCTTGTGTGTCGTGATTTGTTACAATTTTTCACAAAATTTGCTGAAATTTAAAAATATTGATAGGCATTTATTTCTTCCATATGGACTCCTTCGTCAAAAAATGGAGAGGTTTCTCTAAGCTACCCGAAACTCACCCTGAAAAATGAAAAGACAAGAGGAGAAGAGCGAACAAACTAATAATAATACATATAATAGAAAATAGAGACGCAATCGACTTCGAATCGTGTTGTTAGAAGTAAATTAACAAATTTGAATGTTTGTGCAGAATTTCGTGGTATCATATTACTAGAAGATCAATCAATAATATACTAATTTCAACTAATATGTGATATTTCGAAAACCTTTACCAGATTCATCCGAACACTGGAGCCCAAACTTGATTGTAGGTATAGGTTGTGGGTTTCCGATTCATTTTTTGTGAGGTTTCTACCACAAAACCTCCTGAAAGGTTCCTACCATTGAACTTATCAATGCAGATAGTAGGAGCCTGCTGTAGACGTGTGTACTGTCGTTTTATCGGCGACAACTAAGACGATTGCGCCATCTAATGGTGTAAAGAAATATCCCGTAATCAAAAGAAACTGTTATTAAATATCCTAGGGTTTTCCTGCCCAAATTGAATAACATTGAAGGTCAACAGGAGGCATTCTGAGGGGTGGAAGATATCTCAAGTCTACTTGACGCTGTGGTAAATTTGAAATTTCGATATTTATTCTTCATAGTGTCCCCTTTGAAGTTAGGAATGTACTCCTATTAAAGCAAGTGAGCGTCATGTAGATTCAATGCGTTACATAATGGTTTCAAAAATAGCTTGATTTCCTCTGATTATGGTATCCTTTGTAACGGCGAAATCGAATCAATTTCTATGGATATATCGAGCGTGATTGCTTTCTATTGAATCGTCTCTCTAATTCCCTCAATTTTCTATACAAGCGAACAATAAAAAAGATCCAGTGTGCGCGTATAAGTCCATCGGGTCCGTTATGGCATCGTCATTTTTCATCTCGAATGTTGAATATATTTCTCGTTCAATTAAATCAACGCCTGTGGGCCTCGGCGTAGAAAAAAAAGGTCGGAAAGAAAGGAAAACCACGACTGGAGTCAGATTGGATGCGATGTTGACGGCTGGAGTGATGGGGAACTAACTTGAGCATTTTGTTTTAATCACGACTGGAGAGGGTCGTAATTCAGTGGCGTGCTCTGGTATACTTAATAGTGAGAAGATAACAAATATTTATTGTAACGATTTCGAAAAAGACCTTGGTGTGACAAAAAATCAAAGGGGCGTGTTGGGACATGTAAGTGGATTCATTGGCTACGGTTTAGTCATACTATTATTATGAAGATTATACCTTCATTTGTATGTATAATAAATTCACAGAAGAAAAATGGAATAATATTACAGTAAGTGTGTTCTAAGTGTGTATGTCGTTGAACTTCTTCTAAACGACGTGACTGATTTTGATGAAATTTTGTGTGACTCCCTGGGTGGTTTAGAGCCGCAATCGGAATCAGATAATAGAATTTTTGTTTGTTTTTTTTTTAGTCCAAAATGGTGGATGAGTTGACCCAGTTGCTATAACCTCGACTTCAGATCTCTGACACCTGAGTCACTTTGACATTCATTATTAATTTTAAGTTCCGTCACTATTACGCTGTTTGTAAACATAAAGTTTAAGACATGTCATAATAAAGTGTAATTAATATGAGGGTTTTCAAATGTATATAAAAACTATGCATGTGGCATTCTTTAGCTGCAGTATTGAAGTGAGTATTTCACATAGTTATTAACTTAAAGAAGTTACTTATATTTTGTAAACTGCAACCACATTATTATACTCATCACCAATCACACGAAAAATATAGGCTTTTCTGCCAATTGAGCCAATGTCAAGCACCTAATATCGTCTGGACATGACCCTTTAAATTAATAAGCTTAGGATACCAAGAAATGGGCGTCAGGTTTTTATTTTGCTTTGGGCAACAGCAAATCGCACAATGATAATGTTTATAAAATACTGAAATTTGACTCTTATATGAAATGTCAGAATATAATATATCGAAAGGAAGGAAGGATAAGGCTTAATGTGACCTACCTGACCTAAGACCTTGGTCACAGCCCCCATGGGCGCGGGAATTGGGTTACGCCTAATCAGCGCGCAAAATTGAGGATGCCTCTTCCAGAATGGCTTTGGTTTCCAAGATCTACACCCTCACTGGGAGGAGGAGGCACTATCCAACCTCTACTAACTCTACAGGTTAGTTCCCGAGTTGGGATACGCAACTCACATGCCGAAGGGGATAGATCCCTTCTATTCCAGCTTGTGGCTAGAGGTCGACAAGACAAGAAGTCTTGTCTTGATAACAACTTCTTGTCTTGTCTTGAGATAAAGCCAAGAAATTCAAAAAAATCTTGTCTTGACGTTTTTTTGACGTGTTATATCTTGTCTTGACTCAAGAAATTTCAAGATCTTGAAATTTCAAGATCTTGAAATTTCTTGATTAACCGGTGATTCCCCGGCGAACTTCCCCAATCTTTGTTTGTTTTCTGACGAACTCAAATGACGTCGCGCAGTTGCTCGCTTTACACTGTTTAGTTAATGAGGTTTTTATTACAAAGGAGTAGTCATAGAGAAATAGAAGGAATATTCTATGGTGTCTGGTGGTAGTCTTATTTCACCATGAGTGACAGTGACACTTCAGTTAACAGAGTACGTCTGCTGAGACATTTGGCTTCGATTTTGGCTCAAAATATCTACCAACAAGCAATAGACAAAAAGGTAATCGTTACGGTTTTAATAATATATATAAAATGATGAGTGAGACTAACGCGACTACGACTAGTGCCTGTGAGAATGATAAAACGGAATCTGAAACCGTAGCCGTCTGCGGTAGCGGAAGGAAAAATCAGAAGCGTTTGCCAATTTAGGATACTGGTACTAGTGGCAATACTGACCGAAAGAAATTCTGTGATGTTTTCGAAATTGCGGTGGACATCAGTAGCAACGGCAACAAAATTGGTTCAAGCCCTGTGGACAGGAGCTTTCTGGCGCTATTGTTCAAACAGACAAATTATATCTCCGAAAGTATTGGTTTTTCAGAGTTGGGAAATCTATGAATGGATTGCTATGATAGAACTACATCAGAAAAAAAATTCAATTCAAATAATAATTTATTTATCAAAATTCAATGAGCAATCTAAGAATGAGGACTGCACCATGGAAGAAATCAAATTAAAATAGCTGAAATGAATTTGACTCTCTCTTATAGAACTGTATGACATGTACGAATATGAACATAGATCATATAATAATTCATAGATAGAATAATTATAGCATTCTGTGAAAACATAGAAGTACGATTCATTATTGAAATTCCGAAAGTATTAGCATGTTAGAGTTGAAAATTATATCAATGGATTTTTATGGTGAAACTGCATCTTAAAAAACAATTGAATTTAAAATATGCATGTTAAAAAAAATTCTTTGCTACCTAAAATGGCTTAAAATGATCTAAATTGTATCATTTGAGCAAACTAAACTTTGTGTCCGAGTGTCCTGGGTGTATGAGTGTGTGGTTGCTTCAATAATTAATATTTTGATAAAACCTCTATTTTCTCAAATTTATTTATTTTTATAAAGGAAAAATTTAATTTTATATTTTTCAATCCTTATGCTAGATCGCGTAAAGGCTATTTTCAAGAGCATATTCAACAATAATAAAGCCAAGGAAATAGCTAGGTGTTAACTCCATAAGAAGTCTTATGTGCCTTTATTCATGACTTATGAATTCCGATTTGAATTTAATATTAATTTTGAAATTTTTCAAAATCTAGTTCTCAATTTAAGTTTAAACAGAATTATGATTTATTATTTTTTATTTACATTTTTCTGAATCGTTCTAGCAACAAATGTGTTTAATGAATTCAAATATGTTATGTTATGTTATCTTTTTCGATAAAATGAATAAGTTTGAGCGTTTTCATTGCATGTCAAGATATTTCAAGATTTCTTGTTTTCTTGACAAGAGATCTTGGTATTGACATACAATTTCTTGTCCTGTCTTGAAATCAAATATTACTTCTTGTCTTGATCTTGTCTTGAAATCAAGACAAGATCAATCTCATGTTTGTAAATAAACCAATCTAATGGCAGCATGGTAAGTTATTTGTAGAATGCTGTCGCGCAAATTTTCACGAAATTTCGTGAGAATCATATCACTAGAAATTTTTTTAAAAATCATTGAAAATCTTTGAAAAAAATTCTATATCTCAGAAACTATCCGTCTGATATCTCTGAAATTTTGCAGAACTCTAGAAAATCCGTCTCTAATAACATTTATATAACATATTTGTATCGGATTTCTATAACTTCCTATAACTCATAAGATTTATATATCATTGAGGAACACTCCTTGTGTCTATAAGAGGTCGTCACTTGCATTTGCAATTATTTGTGTTCTGTGATTTGCATAGAGAACATATTGTTTCTCTCGATTCAATAGAGTAGAGGTTATATTTATTGTAGGATATTGATATGATATATTCGTTTATATGCGAATTAAAATATGTAAGGAATGTGAAAATAGGCGAAGAAGATATTGTGGATGATCTTATATTGGATATTCAATGAAAATCAAGTTGGAGTCAGTGTTTTAATATTCAGGTAGAGCTTTTTTCAAAAATGCGGCTTGAAGATGATTTAAAACCATTTTATAAGTTCAGTGAGTACCTAAATAAGATTTCTCAGACAATTTCGTTGAATTTCGAGCATAAGATGATAAAGCTTTCATTTAATAATGCGATATTGAATCCAGTAAGTGTTTCTATGTTCAACACTTATCGACAGTTCAGGGCTGGCTTAACTGAGCCAAATCTGGAAAAATGGTAAATGAAGAAGTTGCTCCATTTGATGAGAAGAATCCATAGTTAAAATTAATGTACAACTTAAAGATTCACCCTGTATATTGCTGAAGATCTGAGCAACATTGCGTTCAGTATCTGCATGGGTGACTGTTGCCACGATAACTTTCGAACGGAAAGAGATATCGACTTGCAATTTTCATGGTTTGTTGCGCATCCGAATGGGACAGCTGTGTTCAATGTTGGGTATAATCAGCCAAACGGTTTCGGAGTTATACCCATCTGGAATATTGTTTTCTCGATAACTCAAATTTGCACAAATTTGCGGGTTGGCATTATACAAATAAATACCACCGTTTTGGTTCGGTCATAACTGTTTTTTCGAGTTATCTAAGTATGGAAGTATAACAACAAAACTAAAGATGGGTGTAACTCCGAAACCGTTTGGCCAATTAGCCAACCGTCGCATTCGGAGGCGTAAGTTACCCTGAAAATTTCGAGTCGCTATCTCTTTCATTTCGAGAGTTATCGTGGCAACGGCCGGCCGGCCAACCGGACAGAATAGAATTTGACCTCAAATTCTTCATCAGTGGGTAAACGTTTGAAACCATTTTTGGCAAAAAATTCGCAAATTGCAGACATTTGAAAAAATGTCACGCTGTTTCCTAGAAAATGCGCGCTCAAATACAAATTTCTCGAACGCCTTTGGATTTTGCTGGTTTGTATTATTGTACCATTCGTTTCGTGGTTCAATAATTCCATAAAACATTCAATTGACGATTCACGGCTGATTTACATATCAATTTGTGTTATTATGCTGCATCATCATTAATTCATGATTATAGCTTCTTATACATACGATTTTGCTTGGTAATGGCATAATGATGATTGATATCGTCCACGAAAAAATGGATCTATTAGTCTCACATTATTTTTAGAGAATTTTTAAATCGGGATGCTGATTTATTCGATGGAACTAAGAATGAAGATTGTCAATCGGTCAAGTAACAGCATGTCGATAATGTCCAATACAGTTTAGGGTTCACTTATTTTTATGACTATAGATTTCAAAGAATATTTTCGCTAACGTTAAACTCCAATTCTATTATTAATTGTGACTTCGAATTGGCGAAAACAGGTTATATAACGTATATAGCGTACCATAAAAGTATCGTAACTCGTCAATAATTCTTGTAGTAGGAATTATCAAGGAAAATCCTCGCACCCGTCAATTTTTTATTTCAAAAACAATTCATCAATTTGCCCAAATGTCTGTAATTTTTGAATTTTTGGCTGAAAATGGTCTTAAGCGATTTGGTTCGACTCACTGATCAAGAATCCATCGTCGAAATAGATTCTGTCCGACCGTTAACACGATAACTCTCGAACGGAATGAGCTAGCTAGACATTAGAAATTTTCAGAGTAAGTTTTGGAGATAAATATCTCGGTTAAGTTCGTTATTGGGCAAAATCGGCCATGTGGTTTCGGAGTAACAAAACATTTTTTTTTACATTACAAATTTCAAATTCAATTCTTTTTAAGATGCAGTTTCATCATAGGAATCCATTGATGTTATTCTCAACTCTTACAAACTCATACTTTCGTAGATATGATTTTTCAAAATTTCAATAATCATTCTCAATTCTATATAATCATATAGAGATGATAGAATACTTCTTCTTCTTCTTCAGCCTGAGTTCATCCAATGTCGGACATATTTTCCATGGAATACTCTAATTATAATTTCCTGATGTATATACATCCAACATGAGATGGGTGATAGACCTATGTTTTGAATTTAAGTACGAAAATTCTTGAGAATTGAGGCGCAGAAGCCAAATTGAAAAAGTGGGAAAGCCCTGTGGACAAGTACTTTGGCGCTCTTGTTCAAACTTTGACGAATCAGATATCCGAAAGTATTGGTTTCTCCGAGCTGGCAATGATATCGATGGATTCTTATTTAATTTATTTCATTTCATGATTTAGTTCTATCATAAGATTCCATTGATATCATTCCCAATTCTGAGAAACCAATACTTTCGGAGATATAATTTTATTAAAACATTAGTAAATAATCAATAGGGTATGGTTACTTACTTTTTGAAATCGACGAGTTTCCTATGGAAAATAATTTTAATGTATTAAATATTCGAATTCAGCACCGTTGACTGCTTGAAAATGTACAAGCCGTTCTTCGAAACTCCTCAATTAATTATTCAACGCAGCAACAGGTATTCTTCCGATTTCTCTCTGAATTTTGAGTCGCAGGTCTTCCAAATTATCTGGCCGATTTTGGTAAAGAGTACTCTTCAAATGGCCCATAGAAAATAGTCGAGAGGGTTCAAATCTGGAGATCAGGGTGGCCATTCAACTGATCCTCTCCTACCAATCCGTTTCTCAGGAAATGTGCCATCAAGATACCTCCTCACTTCAATTCCGTAATGCGGAGGCGCACCATCTTATTGGAACCAAATATTGTCAGCTACTTGTCGCCCATTCACACCGGGAAAGAGATCAATGACTGCAGGTAATATTTGATTCCCCAGTAACTCTAGATAAGAGTCACTAATAAAATTTCCTATAAAAAAGGTCTAATAATATGATGGCTAATTGTGCCCAACCACACATTTAATTTTTCAACAAGAAGCGACAACTATAACGATGGACAGACCCATTCAAGTAAAACGTAGCTTCATCCGTAAAAAGAATTCTCGATGAAAAAGTATCATCCTCATTGCATCTCTCCTACATTACTTCACAATACTGCGCTCGTCGGTCGAAATGGTCATCAGATAATTCTTATGTCCTAAGAAGATCACCAACTGACTGCTTACTCACATCGAATTCATCGGCCTGTTTTCGTGTGGATTGTTTCGGATTCTCTTCTATGGAAAGTAATAAATCGAGGGCCTTATTGCCACATGTCGTAGTTGAAGGTGTACCAGATTTTGGAGAGTTTTTAACATTTCCAGTTTGTTCGAAATGTTTAACCACCCATCAAACAGTAGTTTTTGGCGCTCTTGTACTTACAGGATTTCTATCTTGATAACGCTCATTAAAAATTTCGCACACTTGTTCATAGGTCCGCTTGCGATTCCCATGTCCCAGAAATATCAAGATTTCTATTCGCTGCTTTTCACTCAATTGATTCATATCGAACAGATCTCGGAATATATGATATAATTCGCCTTAGAGAGATCAGTTAGCAACTAAAACGATACCATACATTTTGTCATCTTAAGTTGATCTGCTAGATTGACGAAAGAATATTTTTCCAACAAAAACTAAAGTTTTTCTTGACCTCCTCACTTTGTTTCGATAACACCTTCATGTATGTGGAAGCGTGTCGCTTCCTTATCTGTTTATTGTTTTATTTGCGATCTAATACATTAATTCGCAGCTGTTTTCAACTTGTGTATAAATTTTTCTTGTCATCGTAACATTTTTATAGCAAGAATTTTAAAGTAAAATCATTGAAAATCCTTAAAAAAAATTCTATACATATATCAGAAACTATTCATCCGACATCGCTGAAATCTTGCGAGAGCCTTCAGAACCTAACTTTACTAATAAGTTCCAAGTTTGAACATGATCGGATCTATATTGTTGCAGATCCGAGCAGCGTTGTGTGAGTTAAGTAGCTGGATGGGTAACCGTTGCCTCGTTAACTCTCGAACAAAAGAAGATAGGGAGTTGCTATTTTCAGGGTAGGTTGCACATCTGAATGGGAGAGTTAAGTTCGCTGTTGGCCATAATTGGCCAGCGGCCGAACGGTTTCGGAGTTATACCCCTCTGGAATATTATTTACTCGACAACTCAAAATATAGACTCTATTGAATTGAAGCTTGTTAACTAGTTGTAGAATATCGACATGAAGACGTGTGTAAAATTTTGTGGGGACCGTACCACTAGAAAATTTGTAAAAAATTACGAAAAAGTATAATGTAGCTCACGATACGAGAACGGAAAGAGATAGCAACTTACAGTTTTCAGGGTAGATTGCGTATCCGAATGCGATATTCAAGTTCTTAAATTAGCATAATCGGCCGGATGGTTGTGGATTTATATAGATCTAAAATTTGGTTATTATTTCTTCAATAACCCAAAAACTACGATGCCGCTTCAATTCAAACATGGTAATTAGTTGTAGAATTCCGACGCTAAAATTTTTACAAAATTCCGTGAAGATCATATCACTAGAAAATTTTAAAATAATTATTGAAAAAAAATGTATGTATCATTTGTCCGACATCGCTGAAATTTTGCGAGAACCTTCAAAACCATGAATGTCATGATGACATATTAAATTATAAAATAGCTTCTCGGGCCGATTCACAATAGAAAGTGAGGCATGTATCTATGGGAGATGATAGCCCTACATAAGAGTCCTGTAGCGGTCTTTGAACATCTGAAGTTCTGAATAATCATCGTTTGGATTGGCCAGACCTGGTTTTGAAAGAGACCCTCCTGGCAACGACATTTTCGTTTTTGAAATCAAATATTTCTAAGAACAAGAGTGAATATCTTTGAAAACTAGCGCAGGTGATTCTTCTTCAAGAGATCTACGCGGCTACAGAGGATTATAGTTGTGAGATGGAACTTTAGAAAGGTTATGTATTATTTTTTATCTATTTTTTTTATCAAAACCTAATTCTACTGCCAGGTTCGAAGTTTGAACACGATCGGATCTATATTATTGGAGATCCGAGCAGACTTGTGTGAGTTCAGTAGCTGGATGGACTTGTAATTTTCGGGGTAGGCTGCACATCCTAATGGGAGAGTTAAGTTCGGTTTTGGACATAATCGGTCCATCGGTTTCTGAGTTATACCCACATGGAATATTATATCCAAGATAACTCAAATAATATAGACTCGATCGAATTACAGCTTGGTAATTAGTTGTAGAATATCGACATTAAAGCGTGTGTAAAATTTTATGAGAACCGTACCCCTAGCAAATTTTTAAAAAATTACGAAAAAAAAAATGGTTCAAGCTCTGACGTGAAGTCAGGAGCTTTTGCGCATATGTTCTATTTTACCATCATAAATTCGATTAAGAGGGTTCAATACAGGAGAATGGACAATAGAACATACGCGCAAAAATTCCTGAGTTCACGTCAGTGCATGAACCATTTCCTCATGAAAAATAAAATTATTCATCAATGAAGTTCAAAGTAATTTCGGAAAGGTAATTTAATTCATATTTTCAAGGGGATCAATGACTGTGAGATGACAAATAATCGTATATGATAATTTTGAACAAATATATTGCATTAGATGAGATATATATTCTGCAGTGATTAATTTACATTTCGTAATCCGGATCAAATAATCGCATCAAATAACTAAAATTTGAGGACCTACAAGAATATGTTTATTGATATCACATCTTGGCAGATAAGCAATTTATAGTGTTACTTCTGAGTCTGAAAATGAATTAAAAAAAAGTTTGTAAATGGTCCTGATCAAATGAGTCAATATCTCAGGTGATCGGTACCAATCGATTTGAATGAAATATACAACCTTGAACACCGCAATTATTTTTTGTTGGTTGAATATTTATTTCGATTAATGAAATATGAGTGCTTGCAATTATAAGGTTAGCATTGCAAATATTACAGAGTTTTTTGCGTGTGTTGTTCGAAGCTCCAAGCGCGTGCTCCGTGGGCTTATGAGGAGATCCGCCACTGTGTATTAGGTTTGAATGGATGAAAGAACATGCGCGCAAAAGCTGCTGGATTCACATCAGTCCTTTTCAAATTTTTAGATTTGCATTTATCGATTAGCAGTACGATAAAGTCTTTCGGAGTCGCTCTACGCCCTTGTCCGTTAATTTATATACGAACGGAACAATCTCTCGTCTACACGCTGGTCGGTCACAGCTGATTATTTGATCGTTCCCGCTCTTCGTGGACCAAAAAGTGGATGACGGACAGAGCAATCAAACGGGAGCCGCCGGCCTCCTGCTGCTTTCCGTGTCATTAATCTCGAAACAATGTGGATAATTATTGCACACTTCGCACCTCGAACATCTCCCTTTCCCTTCAACCGATTTTTATCGTCCTTAAAACCTGAGGAACAAGTATGCATGCTCATCCTTCGTTCTTGGTTATAACGCTACAACATTTATTGCAATATGCATGGAAAAGTATTGAGTACAATTCATGCAATTCAGCGTCAAACTATTGTGAATTTCAGGGTTGCGTTCGAATATTAACTCCGTAAAGTATTATTTACTAAATTGCGTTCGAAAACCCAAAATTTGTGTATATTGAAGTGAAACTTCTAATGCGACTTCCAACAAAGTTGCGTTGAACGTTTAACGCTCCTGGGGAGGAGGAATAGAAAGAGACAGAGCGAGAGTGAATGCGTGGCAGTCGAACGCATGCGCGTAGTTTTCTACCCCTTCCTAATTTGATTTCCACATATTCGTTGTTCTATTTTAATTTAGAATATTCATTATTTCATTCACTTGAAACTTCTAATGCGATTAGCAACAAGGTTGCGTTAAACGTTTAACGCTAACATGGAAGGGGTATGAATGTACTGTTGCGTTGAACGTTAAAGGCTCCTGGGGAGGGAGAATAGAAAGAGACAGAGCGAGAGTGAATGCGTGGCACTCGAACGCATGTGCGTAGTTTTCTACCACTTCCTATTTTGATTTCCACATATCGTTGTTCTATTTTAATTTGAAGTATTCATTATTTCATTCAATTGAAACTTCTTATGCGATTTCCAACAAGGTTGCGTTAAACGTTTAACGCTACCATGGAAGGGGTATGAAGGTACTGTTGCGTTAAACGTTCAAGGCTCCTGGGGAGGGAGAATAGAAAGAGACAGAGCGAGAGTGAATGCATGGCACTCGAACGCATGCTTGTAGTTTTCTACCCCTTCCTATTTTGATTTCCACATATCGTTGTTCTATTTTAATTTAAAATATTCATTATTTCATTCACTTGAAACGCATGCGCGTAGTTTTCTACCTCTTCCTATTTTGATTTCCACATATCGTTGTTCTATTTTAATTTAACATTATTTCATTCACTTGAAACTTCTTATGGGATTTCCAACAAGGTTGCGTTGAACGTTTAACGCTACCATGGAAGGCGTATGAAAGTACTGTTACGTTAAACGTTCAACGCTCCTGGGGAGGGGGAATAGAAAGAGACAGAGCGAGAGTGAATGCGTGGTACTCGAATGCATGCTTGTAGTTTTCTGCCCCTTCCTGTTTTCATTTCCACATGACGAAGTTTCACCTTCTTCCGCGCGGAGGGACTCAACGCACTATTTTTTCTACTCCAAGACTATCTTTCGAAAATATCCGAGTACTCGGCACCCAGGTAACTCTCGTAACTCTACAAAATAGCTGGGTTTATTTAAGTCCACGAAATTGACATAACTTATGGGACGGAAAATCTCTTATTTCTCTGTCTCACTGTTTTATGAAGAGTACTCCCGCCGAACTGAAGATTGAAGTTATTTAATAGTTTGAATACTGCTCACAATAATATTTATTATTAGATCATTACTGCTCACCAGATTTTTCGTTATCAGCCATCACCAAACAACTGATCTTTTCCGGTTTACATCAGTTTTCAATAATTCGGTTGTATTATGTGATTTGCCAATTTTGGCGCTCTAATCAATTTGCCCAAATGTCTGTAATTTTCGAATTTTTGGTTGAAAATGGTCTCAAACGATTTGGTTGACTCACTGATAAAAAATCCGTGGTCAAAATCGATTCTGTCCGGCCGTTAGCACGATGAATCTCGAACAGAATGAGCTAGACAGTTGAAACTTACAGAGTACGTTTGGGAGATAAAGAGGCAATATAAATATCTCGGTTGAAGGTTTTAAGTTGCAGTTTCATCATATGAATACATTGATACTATTTTCAACTCTATAATGCCGGATCCAGACGGGTGTAATGTAACGCATAATGTAATGCGTAATGTAAGGCGATTTCTCCATGTGGACGGTAGACGAGCATTACATGCAATGCTCGTAGTATCGTCCACACGGAGAATTCGCATTACATTAAGCATTACATTACGCGTTAAATTACACCCGTCTGGACCCGGCATAACAAGCTAATACTTCCTGAGATATGATTTTCCGACATTTCAGTATTAAATCGTGCCTATGATTTCATGGAATGCTGTAATCTATGAGTATATAAATATGAATGAACTGTGTTCATACCTGTCATCTTAGGGTTTTTCGGAAAGTGTAACCCATATACATAATAGACTATCTATTGTATATGGTGGGATTGAGTAGACAATTATCAGCTGTTTGCAGGCTCTTGCAAAGAATCGTGTTCACGATCACCGTTTCCGAACGAGACAGTCAGCACCCAGTGCCGAGGTAGAATTTACATAACCTTATTTTTTATTTGTTCATAATTATTAGTACTTTGAAAATATTTTGTGTTGGAAAACAACTTTCGTTTTTCAAATGGGAAGCCCCATATTTTATAATAAAAATTGAATACAACTCAGAATGTTATAATTCTGAGTTGTTTCAATATCAAATTTTTGAATTTCCGTCAGAAATTTCTTTTAATGTGAAATTGAAAAAAAAATTAAAATGGTGCTCTGCTGAAATATGGCCAATAAGTTGTTTTCAGGCTTCCGTGAGAAGTAAGAATAATGCTTCAGTCACAATAGTCAATATTCAAAATCATGTTACAGGTGGTCACAAAAGCGTTATCAAAGTTGGCAATTTCGAAAACGTGAAAACTCAATTTTTCAAATCAGAAACTCATGTTTTTATAGCCATAATCTACGTTGAAAATGATGTAGGCGTGGAAATAACACCAATGCCCTAAAATTAATATTTTCTAAGATAAAAAAAAAGAAAAAGATATCCATGTTCCAGCAGAGCACCATTTTTGGGCGTATGTTCTAGGGGAACATCGTCCTATCATTTCGTCCAAATGTCTGTAATTTTCGAATTTCGAGCTGAAAATTGGCTAATAGACTAATTCGGACTCCCTGATCACGAATCTGGTGTCAGATTTTAGGGTGCCGTCCGGCCGTCCGGCCGGCCGGCCGGCCGTAGGCACGATAACAGGAGCACCGAAGGTCCTATCGACTTCAAACTTTCAGGGTAGGTTTCTGATCAAAATGCGACGGTTAAGTTCGTTAACGGGCAAAATCGGCCGGACGGTTTAGGAGTTATAGACATTTAAATTTTGAGGTTATTTCCCTGATATTTCAGGAACTAAAGAAGATGTTGAATCGAAACTTGGTAGTCAGTTCGAGGATATAAACGCGCAACTTTTGGCAAAATTCTGTTATGATCGAAATGTTGGTAATTTTTAAAAAAATATTTCTTTTAATTTTTTCGAAAAAAAAATTTTTTTTTCGTGAACCTTTCATCAGATTGCAACAAAAACTTGTACTAACGTCAATTGTAGTATTTTGCAACATTGTGCAAAATTTTGGCTCTATACGATTTCAATTTCTGGAGATATAAGACAAAATGTGTCAAATTTCCTGGGTCTCTCTCAGTATTTTCATCGATTATTCTATGAACTCTTTGAATTCCACCGAAAACAAATTCAAAGACATAAACATAAAGAATCAAGTCATAGTTTAGACGTCGAAAGAAGGACGATGTTGATCGACTTGAAAAGGTACCTATTTCAAGAAATGCAATAATGAAATGCTTAATTTTTTTTATGGTCACAGAAAATCGTCACAAAAATCTATTTACCTCATTTGACGGCTGTTTGTCAAATCAATTAATTCCAATGATTGATGTCAGATTTCCTACATACCAAGTTCAAACACATTTTATTATATGGAAAACACTTATTATGATCACGTTCTACAGGAATTGATACTAAATAGAAGCTAGATGAAGATTATTGTAATGGAAAATTTGTGTTCCAGAATAATATTAAGGTATTCAACATGATACTGCTTTTTTTCTTTATTAATTTTTATTTTGCAATTTCACTCACCGCTGAAATTTTGTGAGAATCTTCAAAACCTAACTCTGCATCAAGTTGCAAGTTTGAACACGATCAGATCTCTATTGTTGGAGATTGAATAAATACGACGAGAGGATTCGTGCAGTACTTTTATTTTATTTCCGGTAGAATACATAATGTCAGAATTAAAAATTCTTTGATCTCAGACGATTCTCTAATTACTCAAGTCCTTAAAATGGTTACGGAATGTATTCATTTCTTATAAAAGAGAAAACGGTCTATATGTCTATGTGTCAAATAGAGGTGAATGGATAATCGAACATGCGCCTAAAAGCTGCTGACTTCACGTCAGTGCTTGAATCAATTTTTTTCCAAATTTTATGAATGTAAATTATTGCGTTCTGAATAAGGTGATTTAGTTACTTTGATAAAAGTCAATCAAAATTATCCCAATCGAAAGATCTCATGCAGCTTAAAAAACAGCCTCTATACAATATTCATATATTATGTTCGTTCGTTCAACTAGCCATCTAGATTCTAGATGGTACGACAATTTGAAACGTGTATGATATGCAGTTTCAAACGATATGCCCATCAGACGAGATCTAGTGATAACTCTGCAGGATCACCGTAATATAACTCATATTAACAGTGGCACTTTTTCCTCCGTCTTAAGATTCCTTTGACGAGCCGCCCGGAAAAATGCGCGAAATTCAAAATATTCCTCTCCGGCACCGACAGAAACGTGCCTTGTAGGGCTACTACCGTTGACCTGTTGCTGTTACATCTGTTCATCGAGCTTTGAGAAATCGGTTTTAATCAAGACGTGTGTAGCCCGCTTTGTTCCCAAATAAATCAACCGATTCTCTTTCGAGGATCGTGAGACTTCTTTAGCCCGTTTGACGACTTCTTGACGGCCTATGTCGGATGATGAAAAGTTTGATGATACCAAAAATATACATGAAAGAAATAGAACGAGTGATTTTCGGGGCTGTAAGGCCCGTTTTTGGGCGTATGTTCTAGGGGAACATCGTCCTATCATTTCGTCCAAATGTCTGTAATTTTCGAATTTCGAGCTGAAAATTGGCTAATAGACTAATTCGGACTCCCTGATTACGAATCCGGTGTCAGATTTTTGGGTGCCGTATGGCCGGCCGGCCGGCCGGCCGGCCGTAGGCACGATAACAGGAGCACCGAAGGTCCTATCGACTTCAAACTTTCAGGGTAGGTTTCTGATCAAAATGCGACGGTTAAGTTCGTTAACGAGCAAAATCGGCCGGACGGTTTAGGAGTTATAGACATTTAAAATTTTGAGGTTATTTCTCTGATATTTCAGGAACTAAAGAAGATGTTGAATCGAAACTTGGTAGTCAGTTCGAGGATATAAACGCGCAACTTTTGGCAAAATTCTGTTATGATCAAAATGTTGGTAATTTTTAAAAAAATATTTCTTTTAATTTTTTCGAAAAAAAAATTTTTTTTTCGTGAACTATTCATCAGATTGCAACAAAAACTTGTACTAACGTCAATTGTAGTATTTTGCAACATTGTGCAAAATTTTGGCTCTATACGATTTCAATTTCTGGAGATATAAGACAAAATGTGTCAAATTTCCTGGGTCTCTCTCAGTATTTTCATCGATTATTCTATGAACTCTTTGAATTCCACCGAAAACAAATTCAAAGACATAAACATAAAGAATCAAGTCATAGTTTAGACGTCGAAAGAAGGACGATGTTGATCGACTTGAAAAGGTACCTATTTCAAGAAATGCAATAATGAAATGCTTAATTTTTTTTATGGTCACAGAAAATCGTCACAAAAATCTATTTACCTCATTTGACGGCTGTTTGTCAAATCAATTAATTTCAATAATTAATGTCAGATTTCCTACATACCAAGTTCAAACACATTTTATTATATGGAAAACACTTATTATGATCACGTTCTACAGGAATTGATACTAAATAGAAGCTAGATGAAGATTATTGTAATGGAAAATTTGTGTTCCAGAATAATATTAAGGTATTCAACATGATACTGCTTTTTTTCTTTACTGGTCAGTACGGGCCACAAGGAACATGCGCCCAAAAGCTCCTGTCCACAGGGCTTGAACCCATTTTTGTAATCAACTGTAGGGAACTTTGAGTCATCTCTTAAAATGAAATCGTATGTAACGTATTTCAGCGATTTAACCGAACTTTGAGATAAAGTGGCCGAATTTAAAGTTTCACTTTGAAGAGAAACATATCCTTGTTCACATCTGTCAATTCATCTTGTGTCGTTTAAAGGTGCGTATTCACTTGCAACAGAACCCTTCGAACGAACCAAACACACCGCGCGCGCTGCAACGAACATTGTGCGGGCTTGTTTGGAGAGTTTGCGGTATTCGCTGCGTTCCCAGTGCAAATCGCATTTACCGACAAACCTTGGAAAATGTTTGGCGCGTTCGGTTCTGTTCTGCGCGACGTATCGACTAGAAAAATTTGTTACAGCGTGCCTGTAAAGAGTTGAGAATTTTTGTACTTTTGAGTCTTAGGTTCAAGCTATTCTTTGTTGGAAATTAGTGAGTGTGATTCTAGTAATGAACTACTCAATATTACTCAAGTTAGAAAAGCTCTGTGGCTATTCAGCTTACCCAAAGCTGCTTAGCTACTGGGAAAAATAATATTTCCAAGAATCTCAAACTAGTCCACTTTTTGGCGGATAATGTTCTCAAAGGACCCATACGAATACATACCTACATTCACTGTTTGGTCGAAAATAAACAGTGCTTTGTTTGTGGCAACAATGGAACATGCGCGTAAATCTTCAGACTTCACGTCAGTACTTTTTAAGAATTTTTTAAATTTCGTCAGCCTGTACCTTTCACCTGATCCAAATTTGGAAAAATTGTGAAGCAAAAAAGTGTTTCATTTGTTGTGAGGAATCTATTAAAATTATTGCAACATCTTAGTGCTCCACCATGTAAATTGTTTCTAACGCAGAAGCAATTTCAAAATAATATAGTTTTTTATTTTATAGATATTTTTAAAAGTTTACTAGTGAAAACACAGAAAGAAACCATTTAGTAATAATTTATTTAGTAATAAAATAATTTATTTAGTAATAAAATAAATGATTTACGGAATTCTTATTTCTCACTAGTCATTTGTTAACAGTCCTTAAATTCGAAAATCACGTTTAGGCCAGTCATTTTATGCATTTGAATTTTTGTATACCCCTTTATTACGGCATTTTGATGAAGATGTGGAAAATCGTCATTGATATCGTGCCGGTTAAAAGTTATAAAGGTCAAAAGATCACGAAAATCAGTTTTTCGCGTATATCTAGCGACCTATTGCTCGGAGGTCAATAGAGCTCAGTATATGAATTTTTCTTTGTGAAATTATCTACAAACAATGCCCCTCGCAATTTTCTTTTGAATCAACCGAGCGAATCACCAAGGCGTAAACTGTATTGCTTTTTGGCGCTCTTGTTCCACGGAACAGAGTGCTTATCAATTTGCCCAAATGTCTGTAATCCGTGGTCAAAATCAATTCTGTCCGGCCGGTCCAGTCCGGCCGGCCTGCTGAAGGCACGATAACTCTCGAACGAAAGGAGCTGGAGGATTGAAATTTTCAGGGTAGAAATGAAAGAATATATTGGGATTCTTGGACTAATTTCCTTTATTGTTCTTCAATAAAATGCCGACGTTTCGAAACGACTTGTTTCTTTTTCAAGGCTAAAAAATTAAACACATTAAAAATTTTTTGTTCGAGATCTTTCGTACACACAATTACCTAGTATTCTGAACAAAAACAATTACCTTACAATTATATCGACGATATTGTTCAGAATACTAGGTAATTGTGTGTACGAAAGATCTCGAACAAAAAATTTTTAATGTGTTTAATTTTTTAGCCCTGAAAAAGAAACAAGTCGTTTCGAAACGTCGGCATTGTATTGAAGAAAAATAAAGGATATTAGTCTAAGAATCCCAATATATCGTCGGCGACACCGCAAAACCAAGTAACTGCAAAAACCAACATTTTCAGAAGGCACTAAAAACTTCATAATTTTGGATTGATGAATTAGTTTAAATTCAAAATAGTTACAAACCACTTGATATTGATTATCTCAGTGTCTGTTTACTCTTTGAAAAGAATTTGCACACCTGTCCTTACAAATACAATTAAATAATTACCGCCGAAATCTCATTTTTGGATTTTTATCAGTTACTTGGTTTTGCGGTGTCGCCGACGATATTCTTTCATTTCATTCGACTAAATGGACGATAACCTGAGAACATTTTCAGGGTAGGTTTGTAGTATATATCTCAGACGAGTTCGTTAACGGGCGAAATCCACCAAGCGGTTTCGGAGTTATGGCCTTTTTTAGTAAAAACATTTTTTATGGATATTATATTCATGCGGAGTTTGGTATTGATCGGATTGCCGTAAGGTATTGAAAAAAATTAAAATTTCTATATTTTGTTTCTACGATAACTCTCGAACAGAATGAGGTAGGCAGTTGACATTTTCAGAGTAGGTTTGAGAGATAAATATCTTGGTTAAGTCCGTTACTGGGCAGAATTGGTCTGATGGTTTCGGAGAAACGGAAAACAAATTCATTTTACTTCACAAATTTCAAATTAAATTTTTTTTAAGATGCAGTTTCACCATAAAAATCCATTGATACCATTTTCAAATCTAACAAGCTAATAATTTCGAAGTTATGATTTTTCGGAATTTCAATAATGAATCGTACTTCTATGTTTTCACAGAATGCTGTGCTTAATTATTGTATCTATGAATTATTATACGATCTGTGTTCTTACATGTAATCTTATTTTCCTAAGAGTCATAAATGTCAAAATTATTTCTGGTTCGTTATTCTTGATATAAAATACACCTCTTGTTCTAGAAAACAAAGTATGATTGAATGCAAAATGACCAATAAAATAACCTCAGGTATCGTAGAATTATGAGGATGATATGATATTATACGTTTAAGGTGATAATATAATGCCCGTGGATATCCATAATATAGATTATTCCATCATCATATTCCTAAGTTATAATTTATATAATATAATTTTCAGAGTAGATTTGGGGAATGAATATCTCGGATGAGTTCGGAGAATCGGTCTGTTTGAATTTAATTTATTTCATGATGCAGTTCTATCGTAAGAATCCATTTATATCATTCCCAGAGACCAATAATTTCGGAGTCAATATGATTTGTCAAATTTTGAACAAGCCCCCAAAGCTCCTGCCCACAGGGCTTGAACCAATTTTATTCATGTTTTTAAGTGTCTTGAAAACATTTATCTGATACTTAGGCGTTTATGAAACATATACTTATATTATAGAGGTTTTGATGGTGCTGACGTCTTCATAGTTGAAACAGCGATTTAAAAATCAATAAATAATACTACAATTATGGTTGGCAAAGACATAGATTTGTTGGTACTTCTCATAGCACGCATACTAATACTTGATCAACCCACATGAATCATTTTTAAAAAACCAGGAAAAACCAATGTTGAAACAAAAATATACTCGACTGATAACCTCAACAAGTATCCACATTGCATGAAAAATATTCCTTTTCTACAAGCCATGACCGGATGTGATACAACTTCAGCACTTTTTGGGAAAGGAATATGAAAGTCATGAAGATATTTGAAAATTGACCCGATTTAAACAATTCTGTAGAAATATTCCAAAAAGAAACTTGGTTTCGAGATGTCATTGTCAATGCTGGAATACATTTTCTCTATTTCAGTATCGTAATGAGTCCATTCCAGCACTGAAAACAGTGCTGGAATAAACTCATTCCCGCATTGTTTCTAGTTATATTTTTTGTTTTGTGGTAGTCAGCACTGACATTCGATCCTATCAAATTTCAACACTCACGTCAATTGACAATACAATATAATCTGGATATAGTGAAATAATTGTTGAGGATAAGCTTAATTTTCATTAGAAAATATGGTACAAGAGATTTCCTTCTTGTTAATTTTGAGTCATTCATAGAAATAGGAAACTGTTTTAAATCTGATCTCCGTGCCCTACTCACGATTCAAATTAAAATTCCGTAATCTGTCAACTTTCGTAACAGTCACAGCAACTGCCAAAATACAATACAAAAGTCACTAGGATGAATAATCCGAATTTTTCATTAAATGTCATCAATGATTTACAAAACATTACTGAAATAGAGAAAATATCGTCTAATACTCCTTGCAGAAGGCAATTCCAACACTCATGCGTTCGAAAACTCGCTCCTTCGTCGCTCGTTTTCGAATTTCGCATTCGTGTTTTAATAGGAGCCCATTCTGCAACTTGTTTTAGAATATACTATTCTCTATTTCAGTATCGTAATGGGTTCATTCCAGCACCAAAAACAGTGCTGGAATGTACTCATTCCCGCATTGTTTCTAGTTATATTTTTCATTTTGTGATAGTTAGCACTGACATTCGATCCTATCAAATTTCAACACACATCCATTATTGCCAATATAAGATAATCTGTATAAGGTGAAATTATTGTTGAGAGGAAAGGTTTTAGTTTCATAAAAAAATAAGGTACAAAAGATTTCCTTCTTGCTTAGTTTGAATTATTCATGATATTAGGGAACTGTTAAATCTGATCTCCATGCTATACGTACTATTCAAATCCCGTGATCTGTCAACTTTCGTAACAGTAACACCAACTGCCAAGATAAAATACAAAAGTCACTAGGATGTATAATCCTAATTATTCATTAAATTTCAACAGTATTTTGCAAAACTTGCCTGAAATAGAGAAAATATCGTCTAATACTCGTTGCAGATGGCAATTCCAACACTCATGCGTACGAAAACTCGCTCCTTCGTCGCTCGTTTTCGAATTTCGCATTCGTGTTTGAATATCAGCCCATTCTGCAACTTGTTTTAGAATATACTATTCTACTAGCAATATACGGTGCTCCAAAATCATAACATTCGATAGATAATTACAGATACTGTAGCTTTGCTAAACTAACAAGACAAGGCACAGCTGTGAAGTTTCCATTCTTACCACCTACTTCTTCAGCAGCAGTCGAGTGTATTATCAAATAAAAACTTGGCTAGGAAGATAAATTGATCCAGAACAGTGGGTTATGAGTTAAAACATAATATACTACAGCAAATAACAACTCTGTTACCACCAGCACCCGATGATCTACTGAACACAATCTTTCGTAAATTTACAAAGAGTTGTGACGGCAAATGTGGATGCAAACAAATTGCATTGAGATGTTCAAAAGTTTGTGGACATTGCCGTGGCCAGTCATGCTTAAACGCAGAGCCAACCAATGATGATGATGTCGATTTCAATATATGAAGAAGTCCACGCCACGTTTTTTCAGCAACTGTTAATTACGTAGAAACTAAAGATATTGATGAATGAATGACAAAAAAAATTATATATTAAAGTTTATTTTTTCTGTATTTTTTAGTATTCAAATAGAAAATTATTCACTCTTAAATACAAAAAACCCTGTGGAAGGGAGCTTTGGTGCTCTTGTGTTTCTCAGAGTCTTAAAATAAAAATCAGATTCATAAAAGGAACTAATTTTAAATTAAATTACAAACTTATACGGGATATTCATTCCTCAAATCTACTCTGGAAATTATATTATATCAATTGAAACTTAGCCAATATTCCCGTTTTGTTTCCACTGCAGATATTCTGAACTTGCCAAATTATATATTTCCATCATCATATGGATTATCCGAGGGCATAATAATATAGGGTAGGGGTAATTATAATATCCTATAGTTGGTCATGTTGCATTCAATCATGCTTTGTTTTTTAGATTATTATAGATTATTGCGAGATACATTTGACATGTTGGGTATAGGTAAATAAGATTACATGCATGAACAGTGAACACAGATAGAACACAGACAGATAGTCTGTGAAAACATATAGAATTACGATGTATTATAAAAATTTTGAAAAATCATATCTCCGGAAGTATTAGCTTGTTAGAGTTTGAAAATGATATCAATGGATTCTTATGATGAAACTGCATCGTGAAAAAAATCGAATTCGAAATTTGTAATGTAAAAACAATTTTTGTTTGTTTTTGTAGCTCATTACGTTCGAAAGTTATCGTCTTAACGGACGGCCGGACAGAATCGATTTTGACCATGGATTTTTGATCAGTCAGTCGATCCAAATCGTTTAAGACCATTTTCATCCAAAAATTCGAAAATTACGGACATTTGGGCAAATTGATAAGCACTCTGTTCCGAGGAACAAGACCGCCAAAAACCTCTTATTGCATATCATGGTTTATGCCTACGGGGGCAACCCTGTAAAAAGACACGCTTTGTATTCTACCTCGAAGGGGATGAGGAAACGAGTGCATGGTCATAATGTAATTGAAGGCATCAATGCAAGAAGTACCTAAGTCACAAATAAGTGATTGTGAGATATTAAGGTTTGAAATTTTATGTTTGAATATGAAACATTACTCGAACTGTTTTCATCAAAATATGTGTGATATTGTATTATACGTAAAAAATTGCTTCTACTTTCACAATTACATATTAAAAATACCTTTTTCTTTACCTAAAAAAAATTATAATAGTTTTGGACTTAGGCACTTTTTGTGTTGAAATTGTTATTTTGTTGAAATTTAAAGATACATTAAAGTAAAAATTCTTAATATTGAAATAAGATTTATCATGAAACGGCCTCAGAATATACAAAACATGTGAACGACTTAAAACTTGTGAAACATGTCCCAGTGTGGCAGAAGAACTCCAGGTTATACCTCCTTTTGAAGTTTTTTTGTTTATTATGGAAGCAAATTCATCGGCTTCCGAACGGTCTTCGCTTTCGATATTTGGTGCATACACACGTGAATAATGCATACTGTATCATCTACAAAAAGCGTCAAAGCTAAAAATATTGTTTAGCTTTATCGCTTGGTGCTCCTTTTTGACGTTACACGCTTTATCACAGAATCTGTGGTTCCATTATAAAACGTACCACGTCACCGTAGCAACATGAAAATGAACATGTCAAGTCTGTGACTTAGGTACTTCTTGCATTGTAAACCAGGTAAACTCCTATTGGAGACAATGTGATCTCGGGCACTTAGGAACATATTCCTGCCAATTTAAATATCCCATCTGAAAGCCTATAAAAAATACCACTATACGGCGGCAAATTCCGACTTTTGATTAAAATGTGACTTAGGCACTTCTTGCATTGACCCCTTCAATTGCTTTCTCAGCGCTCTACTCCGAAAACGGTTAATTTTACAGAAGCATGAATTTTTATAGATAATTTTACGATAAACAATTTTTATCATAACCCCTATTATTGACCTCCGAGCAAAAGGTTGCGAGATATTTGCAAAAAACTTATTTTCCTAGAACTTTTAACCTTCATAACTTTTTTAGCCGGTATGATATCAATGTCGATTTTCCACATCTTCATAACAACGCCGTAATGAAGGTGTATACAAAAATTCAGCTTACTAGGAATTTTTCTGCAGAGTAAACCTTAAATGACAGGATTACCACATTTGGATTAAAAGAATAGCGCAAAAAAATCCCCGACAAAAAGTAAAAGAACGCAATATTTCACTCACAGGAACTCGACCAATTGAACCGTTATTGTGTTTGCGTCAGATTCTAATTGAAAGTCACCAATTAGGCGATGACCACTCATGTAGATACACTTGAACAAACAGTATTTAGGCATAATCCAAGGCTAATTATATAACGGCAAGGAGGGAAAAGAACCCGCTCGTGCCGGGGTGTTGCTTACCTTTAATCATGCCACGTGACGTCTCGAATTATGCCAAATTACACGATTGTGTCGGGCCTTTGACAAGAGACCCCAAAGCTGGATCGGGAGATACGATCTCCCGATGATCTTGTTCGATGTGGGGTACGAATTTCGACTATTTGTTGTCGGGATGTGCCTCATTCGGGTTCACCGGTTCGAAATGGGGCATTAACTCCGGGTAACTAACTATTCAGTTTGATGAATACACGAGTTATCGAAATAGAATGCTCGTCAGAAGTTGAGGATATTGTTGAATGCTATACACTACTAACTATACTCTTGTTCACTACAAATTTTGTCGTATACTAGGAATTTTTCTGCAGAGTAAACCTTAAATGACAGGATTACCACATTTGGATTAAAAGAATAGCGCAAAAAAATCCCCGACAAAAAGTAAAAGAACGCAATATTTCACTCACAGGAACTCGACCAATTGAACCGTTATTGTGTTTGCGTCAGATTCTAATTGAAAGTCACCAATTAGGCGATGACCACTCATGTAGATACACTTGAACAAACAGTATTTAGGCATAATCCAAGGCTAATTATATAACGGCAAGGAGGGAAAAGAACCCGCTCGTGCCGGGGTGTTGCTTACCTTTAATCATGCCACGTGACGTCTCGAATTATGCCAAATTACACGATTGTGTCGGGCCTTTGACAAGAGACCCCAAAGCTGGATCGGGAGATACGATCTCCCGATGATCTTGTTCGATGTGGGGTACGAATTTCGACTATTTGTTGTCGGGATGTGCCTCATTCGGGTTCACCGGTTCGAAATGGGGCATTAACTCCGGGTAACTAACTATTCAGTTTGATGAATACACGAGTTATCGAAATAGAATGCTCGTCAGAAGTTGAGGATATTGTTGAATGCTATACACTACTAACTATACTCTTGTTCACTACAAATTTTGTCGTTTGACATAATATGTCTCGGGAACGATGTTTCCATCTTCTGAGACCAATCGTTACTAAAGCATCAATTATGCGTTAACATTATGCCCTTAATCATAATTGAAAGGTTTTTTTTCTGGGTTTTCTCTCCCAAACTCTGAAAAATATCTATAAAATAAAAATTAATTATTTTGTGATTTGCTTCTGCGTAAGAAACACAAGATATTTGTCAGAAGCAATCAATTGAACAATGTTGCCTAACAAACAACAACGAAACAACATCAACGAAGAAACAACTATATCGTAACGTTTCGGAGTCTATATCAGACTCCTTCGTCAGACGCTTAATGAAAATCTTTAGTAAAAAACCTTTCAATAATGAGTATACCTCCCACAGTATCCTTTAATGATTACTTAAAACAAAGGTATGGGCCTTTTTCAATCATCCTTTTCAGAAAATTGGAAGAATTAATATGTGACAATTCTTGAATTTCACAAAATAACTATCAACAAAATAATTCTAAAGATTTACATTATATATATATATATAGACTCCGAAACGTTACGATATAGTTGTTTCTTCGTTGATGTTGTTTCGTTGTTGTTTGTCAGGCAACATTGTTCAATTGATTGCTTCTGACAAATTTCTTGTGTTTCTTACGCAGAAGCAAATCACAAAATAATTAATTTTTATTATATAGATATTTTTCATAGTTTGGGAGAGAAAACCCAGAAAAAACCTTTCAATAATTAGTATACCTCCCACAGTATCCTTTAATGATTCCTCAGTCATAAACCGATCAGTATTGAATTGTATTGTATATTATTATACTGACAATAAGAACAATGAGTTGTTAATAGGGGTTAGATCTTTATTGGGTAAAACATCTTTTCTCTTATACCCTTCGATACCTTGAATTGTTTCTAGGTTTGGAGTTTTTCAACAATTCGACGTTATTTTCTGGAACTGAGTATCTTTTCTATTAACGATAAATATTATAAACAAACATTCGGTACGGCCATGTGTAACCCTCTTTCCCCCATTTCAGCAAATCTGATCCTCTGCAAATTAGAACATAATTGGTTCAAGCACTGACGTGAGGTCAGGAGCTTTTACGCGCATGTTCTATTGTCTATTCTCATTTATTGGACACTCTCAATAGAATTCACCATCGATTCAGACCGTTATTTAAGCTTTCATAATATATAAATGGCTGGAAGACTGCGGTCGATAGCCAATTGATTGCAAGATCAATAAAGTTGATTTCTCTCTAATATATAAATACATTTTAATGACTTGAATAATGAGATAATCGTCTAAGATCACAGAACTTTTAATTTTGACATGTATTCTATCGGAATTGAAATTCGTTAAATATCTAATAAAATAAGAAAAAAACTACGTCTCAACTAATTTCAGATAAGACATTCACGAAATTCCGCTAAAATAAGCGCGTTGTAATTCTACAAGTAATTACCTAGTTAAATTGGATATGATTTCTATATGTTGAGTTTTAGAGGAAATAAGAATGAAATTTCAGATAGGTTTAACCCCAAAACCGTTTGACTGATTACGACCATTAACAAACTCAAATGTTGCATTTGGGTATGCAACCAACCCTGAAAAATGTAAGTTATCTCTTTCCGTTATCGTGAGACATCGTGACATACTATTTTTTCATAATTTTTCAAAAATTTTCTAGTGATACGATCCTCACAAAATTTCACTTACGTCTCTATGTTGGTATTCCACAATTAATTACCAAGTATAGATTCGATCGGCTCTGTATTTTTTGAGAAGATGAAAATAATATTCAAGATGGGTATACCTAACTCCGAAACAGTTGGACCGATTATGCCCAAAAACGAACTCAACTGCCTCTTTCGGATACGCAACCTACCCTGAAAATTACAAGTCGCCATATATTTCCGCTCGAAAGTTATCATGGCAACGGTCACCCATCCAACTCACACAAGGCTGCTCGTATCTCCAACAATATAGTAATATAATAGATGCAATCGTGTTCAAATTTGGAACTTGGCCGTAAAGTTAGGTTTTGAAGACAATCGAGTAATTTCAGCGATATCGTTCGAATAGTTTTTGATTTATAAAATTTTTTCAATGCTTTTCGAAGATTTTTTTCAAATTTTCCAGTGACATGATCCTCACGAAATTTCGCAGATATTTTCGCGACGGCATTTTACTTCTAATTACTATGTTTGAATTCGATCAGTTTCGTATTTTTTTAGTTATTGAGGAAATAACAAAAAAAATTTCAGATACGTATAACTCGAAAACTGATTGGCCGATTATGCATATTCACAAACTCAAATGTTGCATTTGGATGCGCAATGTACACTAAAAATTGTAAGTTGCGGAAAGTCTCAAGTTATTGTGAGATAAATAATATTATTTTAAATTATTTTAAAATTTTCTGGTGATAAAATCCTCACAAAATTCCACATACGTCTTTATGTTGGTATTCTTCTACTATATAAGAAATTTTATATTAACGAATTTACCAGGATCTTAAATAGTAAATACCCATCTATTAAGTTCACCTCCGATTATAAATTAATTATCTAGAGATACTTCAAATACACTCAGTTTTGACATTTAAAAAAACCTACCAATTCTGATTCTGACTCTTTTACATTTCGTCTGATTCAATTGCTCCCTGGTTACATAAAACCGGCAGCTTACAGTTCTTTGTCAACCGGTTATTTAGTATTCCGCTAAGTAATGTAAACTTCATGAAATAAAGAAAAATGATTTTCCAAATTGCCGAAACAAACGTCATCAACTATGTAATTTAGAAAATTATCAATAAACATAATGATAAAAATCTCTGCAGTAACATAACCCTAACGAAATAAATAAAATCGGGAAAAGGTTTCCAAGCTCTCATGTTCCATCCGAAAACAAACAACAAACTCCAGAATATTTTAAAAAGGTTTATATAAAACTTGCTTTCAAAACAAAAATTGAACAACTTCTAGGAAATATATTCGATTCACTCCGGACATGTTAAAATCGGGTATATATGAAATTAAATGTTTAGATTGCATCAAGTGCTGCGTCGGGAATACAACCCGAAACATTCTCACACGCTACAAAGAGTATATGGAGCATCGATAAATGTTTTGAATATCGGCCACTCAGTTTCAGAAAATGCCGTCAAATTGTTGAAAAATTCCAGCAAATTGTAGGTACTTGGCAACACTCGATGGTATCGAAATGTATAAGAGAAAAGATGTTTTACGCAATAATGATCTAATTTAATGATCCCTTTCAACAGCCCATTGTTCTCACTAATCAGTTTATGAATACCTAAAGGTATCTTGTCAACCCATAATTGAGTGTAGTAATTGATAGCTCTTCGAGAGCTTATGAGGAGTCTCCTTGGGGAAGACCTAGGAGGATCAGTATAATAATATAATACTAATAATATAATAGCATGCTTTAGTAACGCTTTGTCTCAGTAGATGGTAACCTCTTTTCCGAAACATATGTCAAACGACAAAATTTGTAGTGGACAAGGGTGTAGTTACTATTGTAGTGTTCATAATCAGTCCACAGTGAGCTAAAACTAGAATATAGTTGAATGCTTGTGGCTTTTACATAATACCATTTATTTGCCACCAAACGAACAGTAATATAAGAAAAATAATAGTATAGGTTCAGCAAATTAACTTTGGAAAAACCACAGAAGTAGCAAATGCTGTTTGTAAGTGGTGAAAACAATTCAATTGAAGCATTTTCCAGTGTTGAACACACTGAAATGGTACGTAGGTACCAATATTCAGAACAATTACATCTAAAATATTCATAAATTCAATACAATATTATCGTTGCACTAGAATATGAATTCACGAAAATTAATAATGTAACATAAAAAATTGGTTCAAGCACTGACGTGAAGTCAGAAGCTTTTGCGCGTATGTTCTATTGTCCATTCTTCTGTATTGGACACCCTTAATCGAATTTACCAAGGTAAATTATGTTGTCCATTCTCCTGTATTGGACACTTAATTCGAATTTACCATGGTAAATTCGATTAAGGGTGTCCAATACAGAAGAATGGACAATAGAACATACGCGCAAAAGCTTCTGACTTCACGTCAGTACTTGAACTAATTTTTTTTTTCGTGATTTTTTTGAAATTTTCTAGGGGTACGGTTCTTAAAATTTTTTTTTCGTCATTTTTTTCAAATTTTCTAGGGGTACGGTTCTTACAACATTTTAAACACGTCTTTATGTTGATTTTCTACTACTAGTCACCAAGCTTCAATTCAATCGAAAATTTATTTTTTGAGTTATCAAGGAAATAATAGTCCAGGTGGGTATAACTCGGAAACCGTTAGACCGATTATACCCCAAAACGAACTCAACTCTCTCTTTCGGATACGCAACCTACCCTGAAAATTGCAAATCCCTATCTCCTTTCGTTCGAAAGTTATCGAGGCAACGGTCACCCATCATCTACTGAACTCACACAAGAATGCTCGAATCTCCAACAATATTTAACCGATCGTATTAAAACTTGAAACTTGGCAGTAGAGTTAGGTTATGAAGGCTCTTGCAAAATTTCAGCAATTTCAAACGATTAGTTACTGATATATAGAATTTTTTTTTTATTTTTAGTGATTTATTAAAAATTTTCTACAAATGCTATCCTCACCAAATTTTGCAAACATTTCCGCGTTGGCATTCTACAACTAATAACCATGTTTGAATTCAATCGGTTTAGTATTTTTCGAGTTAATGAGGAACAAAAAACCACCAAATTTCAGAAAATTTCAGATGGCTATAACTCTAAAACCGTTTGGCCGATTACGCTCATAAACAAACTGAAATGTCGCGTTCTGGTGCACATCCTAACCTGAAAACTTGAAGCCGCTATCTCTTTCCGTTCTCCAGTTATCGTGACAACAAAAATATTTTTTAATAATTTTTTAATAATTTTCTAGCCATACGATTCGCACAAATATATACATGTTTGCAATTTCTGAAGTATCGAAGGGGGAATAGATAAAATCGCGTGAATACATATATCAATATAATCAATCAATCAATCATTAATCATTAATCAATCAATATAATAATAATATAATAGATATCACATGAAAAAAACAAACACATATAAATATCAGGGTTACTTACATAAAAAATAAAAGATTAAATTAGACACATACAACCATCCAAAATCAGGGTTTTACTCAGGTTTGAATATTGACTGGTGAAGAATTTTCCAGTCCAAAAATTGGTGGATCTTGAATGAAACTCAACTATGTAATTGTTTTACTCGTATTGTCTTTTAGCATATGAATGGTTGGTTCGACTGAGTTCCGTCTTTTGTTTGAATTGACGCAATGCAAGCATTTTGAAGAACAGTTTTACTTATTACCCTTACTATTTTTCATTAAAAAGGTCTTTTAAATTTTAAAATTCGAACTGATTCGAATGATGGGATGTGTTGGTAACAAAATACAATTTAGTTTCAAAAAATGTTCTAATTACTAAAAAATCCAAAAAATGCAGAAAATATTAAAAAACATTTCAAACATTTCTATAGTCTCATGGACAAAAAATTGGGTTAGATTTTGCTTTCGAAGATCCCGTCTCTTTCCTCTATACATTTTCTCCTTCTGAGTCGTAATTGATTGACAGCTTTTCTGCTCACATTGAGATCATTCCTTATCTCATTACAACTCTGTTCTATTCTTGCATTCAGATGTTCTTTACAGTGTAATTTCCTCCGTATAGACTTTTTGCTTCAAGCAGTCCCAAACAAAATAATCCATACATGTTAAGTCAGGCGACCGCGGTGACCAATTATGAGGAGCTCCTCTGCCAAACTAATGGAACGTGTGCGCATTATTCATATGCTGTTTTCTTGTACTATGTTTAAAATTTGTTCTGCATTGTATTGTATCAGCTGTCTCTGCTTCTGGTTAGATGGAAATTTTCTTTCTCTCAAAGAACGGGCGATACCGTAGAGCGGTGTGACTTTGCACTACTTTTCATAGTTTTCTCGTTGCAACTTTTTTAGTTTTACGTAAAATGAGTCTTTTGTAAACTATGTATAATTTCAACATTTAAGCCATCTACTGCTGTTGTTAGAAACATAAGAGCAGGAACGCAACATTTTTTTTTAGTTTTAAAAATTTGGCAAAGTCACCCGCACATCGGTGTGAGTTTGCCAATGCCTTTGAAATCCGTTTGTTGGCAATTTTATGAAGTGTAAGGGTGAAAGGGTGTCTTTACTATAAAAAAGTTTTTTTAATTTTTTTAAAAAAGGAAAGGTTGATATTAGAGGCGAACAAAAATACAAATTATAGAAAAATAAAATATATTATTCTTTATAAAATACAAAAAATCAGTAACCCTGTAAATAAGCATTATAAATCCTTAAAAACGGCTCTGTGAGATCAAATAAACTAGAAACATTTGCAAACACGTCCCTCTATGGAAATAATAATGTCCCCTGGAAGACGTTGGTTTTTCCAATGTTGACAACATCCATTTCCTTGACGTATGATGTGTCCTCAACATTGCGATAGACAAATCCATTTTTTTTTCTCAAATATTTTACTACAAACCTATTATCATATGTTTCCAACGTCTCCAACATAATGCTTAACAATTTTCTTAGCAGGACACGCTGCTATCACAAAATCACCAATAGAAGGTTTTTTCTTGTTGATGAATGAAGTAGGAGGCAGATCATCTTTTTCAGTTCCATTTTCCAAAACCTTGAAACTGTTGCTTCCATTCAATATTTCATCCTGGTATGTGGCAAAGTCCCCCGCAAAAGTGCAACAATAGAAAAATTTCCCGAAATCTAGAAGCCCTTATTACTTCGCATTTATAAACACGTTAAAAATCACTATTTTAATACTAATTATTAAACATTGATATTTTTTCAAGTAGTAGATAAATTAGGCAAGAAATTGGTTCAAGCCTTGTGGGCAGGGGCTTTGGCGCTCTTGTTCATACTTTGACAAATCATATCTTCGAAAGTATTGGTAAGAGTTGGGAATTATGTCAATGGATTCTTATGATAGAACTTCATAATAGCAGAAATTAAATTCAAACATCATAAAAGAATTTAAATTCAACAAGAGTGGCAAAAATTATGAATCCAAAACCAATAGACCATTTCTACCCAACAACGAACTCATCCGAGATTTTTGTTCCTCAATTCTATGATGAACGATATATTTTTTCTTCAAATCCACTCTGAAAATTGTATTTTATCAATTGAATTTTTAACCAATCTTTCAGTTTTGTTTTTACTGGAGATATTCTGAACTCAATAATATTAACTTACCATTACCATTCCCATCATCATATGGATTAACCATGAGCATTAAATATCAAAATTTGACATATCATGTCGCAGGAAAATTTGACATGTATCAACACAGATCATATTATAATAATTAAAAGATAGAATAATTATCGCATTCTGTGAAAACACAGAAGTAGGATTTATTATTGAAATTTTGAAAAATTATATCTCCGAAAGTATTACCTTGTGAGTTAAAAATGACATCAATGGATTCCTATGGTGAAACTGCATCTTGAGAAAAACTTATTTTGAAATTTGTAATATAAAAAATTTTTTTTGTTACTCTAAAACCATCTGACCAATTTTGCCAATCTGACCAATTTTAACTTAGCCTAGATATTGCCAACCATCTGACCAATTTTAATTTAGCCTAGATATTTATGTCCCAAACCTATTCTGAAAATTTCAACTGACTAGCTCATTCCGTTCGATAGTTATCGTGTTAATGGCCGACCGGACGGCCGGACAGAATCGATTTCGACCACGTATTCTTGATCAGTGAGTCAAACCAAATCGTTTAAGACCATTTTCAGTCAAAAATTCGAAAATTACAGACATTTGGGCAAATTGATAAGCACTCTGTTCCGAGGAACAAGAGCGCCAAAAATTAACGGTTTGTGTTGCATTCTACTGAAGAACAGTATTCGAAGGACAAATCTATAGATAATCAGATGATATTAACTAAATGATATTTCATGTATAGGGTGTTTTATTACACCGTAAAGTAAAAACCAAAATATCTGAGTCCTGGTCTTCACTTATTTGGTATGATTTTTATGCAAAGTTTGTTGGCCTGAAATGACAATAAATGCCAATTCAGAAAATAATTCGTTAAATGGTTCGGGAGTTATAGCTAACCAAAAATTTTGCACAAATCGATAAATCATACTGTATCTCAGAAACGACGAGCCTTAGCCCATTTTTAATTACTGTTTTCTGGTTCCCCTGGGTATCATCTATTGACCATAAAACAATGTACAGTTACTCGTGGACCACCCTGCATAGATTCTTAATTTTATCTGTACAAGTCAATAACTGTTTGATTGAGTATTGTCCTTTATATTCATTCCACAAAAATACAATTACGACCGGTCAACACATTTTTCCGCTCCTGTGGATTTTCTCATGTTAGCCTTGAAACTAAACACACTTTCTTCAGCCCATCAATTAAACCGTGTAATTTTTGTCGATTAGAACAAATTTTCTCATGTCGTTACACCAATAATAATTAATTCGCGTTGCAGAATCATCTATTGCGATTTGTTCGTCAAGAACGATAATTTTCTTCCAATTTCGAAATTAAAAAGTTGAATATAAATGATGCCCAGCGACAAAAAATGGAATATGAATTTGATCATGCATTGCTTGCGTAAGGTAAGTGAATAATTTGTGTTTTCCGTTTTTGTTTTTCATTCGATATGGAATAATTGATTGGCGGATTTTGGAACGTTCCTTCTCTTTCCTTCCTCTCTTTTCGTAGGCAGAATAAGTTGAAATGATATCGATAGACACCTTCCCGAAACGTCCTGACTATACAGGGTGAGTCTCTAAGATGTACATTAATAATTTTGAACATAATAGAAGATAGAGGACTCAAATTGGAAATTAAACTAATGATTCTTTTCTGCGCAACGGAAACTCGATAAACCGTGACGCAGTATTCCCAGAGTAAGATGTTATAGGCTAGGGGGCTGTGCACAAGGCCATAATAGATGTCGATTAGCGGACTACGAGGCAAAGAATCCTTGAGTCTATTAAGTGCAAAAAAAGAGGTGTTTATCCTTTTCCATAGTTCATCAATATGCGTTGACCAGCTCAGATTCCTATCCACATAAACACCAACAAATTTGGTACATTCACTTGAAGTTATCTGTTCATCTAGACAACTAATTTCCAAAGAATTCCTCTCATAATTTTTCAGACCGAAATACAAACATACCGTTTTTTTAACGTTGACCACCAGATCATTTAAACGACACCGTCCAACGAATTCTGTGACGAGAATTTCACAAGCACGCTGTAGTTCCTCAAAACTCCGTGCCGAAACAACCACTGGAGTGCTATCAGCAAACAATGTTAACTGAAGGCATGTTAGATAATTGGGCAAATCATTTATGAAGAACAAAAGAAGTAAAGGTCCTAACACGGAGCCGTGAGGAACACCCCGGTCGATATCATGCTCGTTGCAATGGCATCCCTCAACCTTAACTGTCATAGTCCTTTGACTGAGAAAGCTGAGCAACCAGTCAATAAATATGCCCCTAAAACCCAAGTTATAGCATTTATCTAGAATAAAGTTAAATGAGAGGGTTTCAAAAGAGCAAGAGAGGTCAAAAAATATTCCAGCTACGTGAAAGTTGTCACCAAGATATTTATATACAAATTCGGTGCTTTCTTTATTCTTCGAGTTCATGATTACCTCCTCAATTTTAAGCTTAGAAACAGGATAGAAAAAGAAATTGCTATCCAATGATGGTGTAACTGTGCAAGAGGGGGATAAATCGTCACCATAAGTTCCTGTTTTGCTATTGTGGAAAAATATTTAGCATATAAGTTGGACAGTTGTTCAGGTTTATCACATATTGACCCATCAATAATGGCAACGAGATTGTGATGTTTATTAGATCTACCAAGTGAATGATTGACAATATTCCAGACGGTTTTACTTTTGTTATCAGAATTAACTATAGCTGAAGAGTGGAAAGCATACTTCGTCGATTTTACCAGCAAATTATGGTGGTATTTAGAATTTTCATAATTTTCATAGGTGTACCAGGAACCAATATGCGAGTGAAGCCAGTGAAGGTGAACAAGGTTATGCTTACTGTCAATGTTTGCAGGAGTGATCAAGTTCTTCTTTTTCGCGGTTGTGCAATCAGTCTTCCCAAAGGACGACATAGTTCTAAATAATATTGAAGCGTATCATTGAATGAGTCAAAGCACCGATTAACATCTGGTTCTAAATAAAATGTGGCAAAATTGCATGCGGATGAACTAGACACCAAGTTGCTCAAACTATGCTGACTTAAATTTCGCACTGTAAGAACTTGACTGTAAAGTGGCTCAAACTTCAACCTGAGCAGCATAGCCTTATGGTCACTTTAAAGAAGCTCAAAGACAATTGCCTCGTAATTCTCTACATAGATCATTACATTTGTGATGATATAATCAACTTTAGAAGTAGGTATATGTGATACCGTTGATGTTAATGAACACTCTGGTTGCTTCAGTAGACGTAACTTTCAGTTCGAAACAATCCAACAACTCTATGGGTAATTTAGACTTTTTACAATCCACATTATAAAATCAATGTTTTAATCTCCATGCAGAAAGATATAATCAACACGAACAATTAATATAAGTTTGCAGTGCACAAAATAGTTTTTCGAAAAATATCAATGTCAGTGCTTAAAAATAATTTCTAATATGGATTTTTTAAATCGTAAAGCAGAATCGCGGTTAATACCGAAAAATATAATGTTGCATATAAAAAATAATATAACATGACAAGTTCATCAAATGGATGGAAGAGCAAAAGGTGATAGATATAATACATGGACGAGTTGTGCTTGCTTACCTTCAGAAAATGTCGGAGTAGTACAAGGCGTCGACTATGTGGGCCATCCATTCGAAATTACAATGTTTGTTGAGGATAAACAAAGGAGTCGATATAAAATCATTTGTAAAAGTGCATGCATTCATGAAGGCAATCAGTAAGAATGACGTAGCCAAGAAAGCATATGTATTCAATGAAGATGATTTGCGGAAGTTTTTCATAGATGCACCGGATATTACGTATTTATTTTTGAAGGTGGTGGCCATTTGCGGATTCTTTGGGTCTTGTAGAAGATGTGAATTTTGCGATTTGCGCTTACATGATATCAAAGGAGAAGGAAGCGTATTACTTATTATTATCCGACCGTTTTTAGTAGCAGACAGTGAAGCAATTAGTTACGTGCATTTGGTGAAGCAGTATTCATCATTGCGCCCCCAAAATGTGAGTACAGACCGCGTATTCTTACGATATTTAATGGGAAAATGTACCAATCAAGTGGTTGCTATCATCAATACATTTGGATCATATCCCCTGTAAATTGCACGTTTTCTCAAATTGGATGATCCTGAGAAATACACCGGATATGCTTATCGACGTACGTCCCTACTATTATAGCAAATAGTGGCATGACAATAGATCAAATACAAACGACAAGTAGGATGGAAATCGGAGGTGACTGGTTACGTTGAAGAGAGCATTAGCAATAAGAAGAATATTTCAAACATTATTGGGATAACGATTGATGACAGTTCAACCTCACCGAGTTCTGAGAATGTTAAGAGTATTCATTTAAGTACTCTGAGGCGTGCTTGAAATAGGTCAAATGGGGCTTAAAAAATATATATAATTTGCGAAATTTGCGAATATTCATTGGCAGGAATCACTTCAACGGATTTCGAAAACTGCCTTCATTTCATCTTGCAAATATTGAATGAACATATCAACATGAATGTAGTTATCTCCGAGATCAAGTTCTGGATCTAGTAGAAAAGGGCGCACAGCATTCAGAGCAAGCAGTAACCTCATCCTTCCGAACCCTTGCGTAAACTCGATCCGTACGCAGGGTGTCCGGAAGAAACAGGGCACTCCCACTCGGCTCCTTATAAAGGAACACTAAAAAATCGCATATTCACCGTTCTTGTGTCATCCGATACCCGTGCCATTGACAGAGACTCAAACCGCTGGTCCGGTCTTTTGAAAACGGCTTTTTTGTACGCGCAAAACCGTTATTCCGTTCCCCGGGTCCTTATGGAACAGGCTGAGGCGACGCGACCCCGATACTGACGTCTGTTGGTAACGTGTAATTTTTTTATTGTGATTACTATAATTTTCGCCGATTCGAATCTGGGATATTTTAATTCTTGACGCGTGCCACCGGGTATATTTACAAACGCGACGTATGTTGTTCGTCATAGGGGGTCGGTTAATATGGCACTTTTAGGGGGTGGGAAAACAAATGCGAATAACTCTTGCTAAAACTCAATTCAGAGTTCAATACCTACTCTTATATACTTCTCAAAATAATTAAAGGAACAAAAATAAAATTCAAAATTTTTGTTTCGATGATATAGAGAAAGCAAACAAATTTCAGGGCTACGGTTCTCACGCAATCAGGAAGAAGAGAGCAACAAAAAACTTCTAAAATTTATGCCTTCTCATTCTCGGTCCGCGGAGAAGAAAAAATGTTTCTCGGTTAAACCACCATATGGACCAGATAGTCTATCTCTTCAGCTTGATTTTTTTTCTTCTGTTATGCTTGCTATCAAATAAAACAAGCCTTGTGGACAGAAGCTTTGGCGCTCTTGTTTGACAAATTATATCTGCGAAAGTTTTGGTTTCTCAGAGTTGGGAATGATATCAATGGAATCTTATGATAGAACTCCATCATAAAATGAAATGAATTAAACAAGAATCCATTGCTATCATTCCCAACCAATACTTTCGGAGTTATGATTTGACAAAGTTTGAACAAGAGCGCCAAAGCTCCTGTCCACAGGGCTTTCCCACTTTTTCAATTTGGCTTTTTGCGTCAATTCTCGAGAATTTTCGTAATCAAATTCAAAACGAAGGTTTATGACTCATCTCATGTTGGATTTATATACATCAGGAAATTATAATTAGAGTATTTTATAGAGTTACCGAAAGTATTAGTTAGTTAGAGTTGAGACTGACATCAATGGATTCTTATGATGAAACTGCATCTTAAAATAAACCACCAGTCCGATTTTGCCCAATAATGAACCACCGAGATATTTATCTCCTAAATCTACCCTGAAAGTTTCAAATAGCCATGGATTCTTGATCAGTGAGCCGAACCAAATCGTTTGAGACCATTTTCAGTCAAAAATTCCAGAATTACAGACATTTGGGCAAATTTATAAGCATTCTGTTCCGAGGAAAAAGACACAGTTGTCTTCAACCATCGGTATCACAGGAACCAATAATCGCACAGGAATCTCGACAGTTTCGGGAACCGAAATACACTTTCTAGCTTAATCTGTCAAGACATTAACAATCTTTTTATTTCATCCGCGATTTCAATTGAAATAAAATTACTTTCGCCTTTGATTTGGTAATTCGACCATGTATTAGCGAATACTGTCGGTAAGGCTAAGGCATTCAGAAATTTTACACCTCAATGTACACCTACTAATCATATAGATCCGCAGGTTAATCCACCGAGCGATTTTTCCGGGCCCATTTGTTCAAAGTTTTGAAAAAATTGAAGGACATTGTGTGATATTCATAAAAATCTAAATATAAAGTTTTCTTTGTTCACAATTCTGCATCAGTTACTTCGTAAACTTGAAAAAAGATAATTGAAAAAAGTTGATAAAGACCGAATATAAAGACTCGTTTGAAGCTATCCACCTTTTCAGTGCATGTTCTGGGGAATATCATTTTGCCCAAATGTCAGAAATTTTTGACGAAAATGGTCACAAACGATTGGGTTCGACTCCGTTATGAAGAATTGAAGGTCAAATTGGAATTCGACATTCCTGTACACCAGAATTCCTAGCGGTTTAACCCTCAAATTTTTAAGTGATACGATTACTCACGAAAATTTGCTAGAATTTCCGCGTTTGCATTGTACAACTAATAACCATGTTTGAATTGGATCGGTTTTGAATTTTTCGAGTTATTGAGGAAATAACAACCAACTATCCGTTGGGTATAACTCCAAAACTGTTTGGCCGATGATGCCTATAAGCAAACTCAAATGTCGCATTCAGATGGACAGCATAGCCTGGAAATTTCAAATCACCTTTTCTTTCCGTTCTCAGGTTATCGTCACATAAATAATATTTTTTAATGATTTTTTAAAAATTTTCTAGCGATTCGATTCCCACAAAATTTCACAAACGTCCTCAAATTTGTATTCTACAACTACTCACGAAGTTTCAATTTGATTAGATTAGTAATGGTTAAAAACAAAATTACTACTCGAAAACCGTTGGGCCGATTATGCTCATTAACGAACTTGTCCGTCGTATCGGTATGCGCCACCTATCCTGAAGATTTCAAGTCGGTACCTCTCTCCATTCTCAAGGTATTTTGGCAACGGCTGGCTGGCCGGCCGGACAAAATCAAATTCAACCTCAAATGTTTCATCAGTGAGTTGAACCTAGTCGTTTGAGACCATTCTCGGCAAAAAATTCGAAAATTACGACAATTGGACAAAATGATAACGCGATGTTCCCCAGAACATACACGCAAAAACTAAATGTATACCCTTACAAAATAACGTTAGTACAGCAACTCCTACAAATAGATATTCCACGTCGCCTATAGAGTACTGCAATTGGTTTATGAGTAATCTTAACTTCGATAGATTATTAGACTTTTTTTTTAGTGTAAAGGCTTGGTTTCACTTGTCAGGTTATGTGAATTCTCAAAACTACAGATTTTGTTCATCTGTGAATCCCCACAGTTTAATTGAGACTCCCTTACATTCGCAAAAAGTTGGTGTGTGGTTAGCAGTTTCTCGTCGAAAATATATAGCCCAGCTTTCTTCCATGTTACCATTAATGGTGAAAGCTACAAAAGACTAATGCTGGAGCGATTCATAAAACAACTAGACGAAATAATACAGTTGGGATATTTTCAACACTACTTCTGCAAATCTAAACTATTTCCTGGAGTTCTATGGCAACCGTATAATAAATAATTCGAGATCTCCAGCCTTCCTTTCCAACACGCTCTCCATATTTGACTCCCCTGGAATTCAGCATCTTTACATATCTGAAACATGAGGTTTTAAAAAGGCAATACGATAATATTGAGGACCTCCAGTCATTAATAACAATGTGCTGTCAAAATATTGGCTCACAAGTGTTAAAACATATATTTGATAACAAACGAAAAGAAATTTATGAATGCCTTGGGAATAATGGAGCACATTTTGAACATTTGATGTGACTTCATTGTTAGAATTCTCACAAATGGCCAAACTCCTTGACTGGGAGTTATCTTACAGTTATTCAATGCATAGTACATTTGTATTGATTTATTACCTGCATTCGAACAGTAAAATTAGTTCAACAGAATGCATTGAGTTTATCAGTACTTACATCTGAAAAATTCTAAATAGGATTTCAGAAATTCTTCCATTCAAACACAAGGGAACAGATTACTCATATATGTTCTATATCTAATATATGTCTAGAAAATGTAGAACAGAATCCCAACTAATGAAAAATTCACTCTCGATTCCATCATGATATTTTCTGAAAGAAATCTTCTTAAAACGGATCAAAATTCCAGTATCATTTATCATTCATCATTATTTCAATCAAATTACCCTACTCTGGTCGTCACAAGGTCTGTTGTAAGCCCAGAGAAGGAGTTGGGCTCAGCAATTATGCTACGTACCCAAAATCTACCAACTTAATGCGAACTGTAGCTACTATTAAATCAATTTATTTTGTAAAATAAAAATTTTTGGTCCAAACTGGGACCGGAGGAAAAGTAATCTCCCGGTGACAGTCATTTGGGAACTTTTTATTTATTATTGCCAATGTAAACAGAGGAGAAATTGAGATTATTCGTATATTATGGTTTCAGAACCAACTACGATGTTACACTCATTTATACTGACTGACAAAGAAACTGCAACACCCAGAAGGAGCTTTTTAAATTTCAATTTATTTTTTGGTGAAACATAGATAGTATAGCAAAGAGTAAATGATTGAAATTTCAAGAAAAATGGGTTCAAGCCCTGTGGACAGGAGCTTTCTGGCGCTCTAGTTCAAACAGACAAATTATATCTGGTATTGGTTTCTCAGAGTTGGGAATTATATCAATGTATTCATATGATAGAACTCCATCATAAAGGAAATTCAATTCAAATAATAATTTATTTATCAAGATTAAATGAGCAATCATGAGAATGAGAACTGCACCACATTTTCAAATTTTTTTTTTGACACTTTGCGGTAATCTGGTCAATACAAAACTTCACATGCGTATAAAGGTCATGATTCTACAATTTGATGCTAAATTTCAGATAGATCGAGTGATCGGTTTCGGAAATATTCATAAAAAATATTTTTACTGAAATCGGCCATAACTCCGAAACCCCTTGATGGATTTCGCCCATTAACGAACTTGTCCGAGATATTTACGCTCCAAAACCACCTTGCAACTTTCAATCCGCTAACTCCATTCGTTCGAGAGTTATCGTGCCTACGGCTGGTCGGCCAGCCGGACAGAATCTATTTCGCACTCGGATTCTTGATCGGTGAGTCGAACCAAATCGTTTGAGACCATTTTCAGCCAAAAATTCCAAAATTACAGACACTTGGGCAAATTGATAAGCACTCTGAAGGAACTAGAGCGCCAAAAAAACAAGTTTCGTATGACAATTGCCCAAAACAGGTTTAAAGTACCTAAGGTAAATGTCCCAATTATCGACAGTGTCCCAATCATCGACAACTTCGGATTATTTTCCATAAAACAAGACGAAGAGAAACTTCATACAAATTTTAATTCAACAATAAGTTAGTTTATAGTTTCTGGAACGAATTTCTTTACTCCATTAATTCTTCTTAAGCATCCTCACCAAAACAGCAGCTGTTAATTGGTCGAATGTCAGTCTCCATCGAGTGAGCACTGTTTTCCTTGCTTTTCTGGTAAGTCCCGCTCTTCATTTAAGTCTCCCTGATTCAACTAATGCAGGTGAAATTAAATTTTTTGAGGAATAATATAATTTGAGAGTATTAACTGTATTCAGTTCTATCAAAAAAAATTTAATGTGTATCATATTTTATGAGAAATTTGTGTGTCGATAAATGGTACATCTGAAACATATTGTGTCCCAGATATCGACATCTATGTCGATATCTGAGTCGCCGATGATGATTTTTGATTAAGTTACAGAAACGTTAACTCCATTTTCCTGGATACGATTGTTTCACTATTCTACCCAAAAGATCCACAATTTTCAGTGTACCAATTATCGACACACTGTTTTCCATCGAATTACAAGATAAAAGTACGACAAATTTTGATGTCGATATTACGTTCAACTCTATGTCGATAATACGCTCATTTATGTGGTGATAATTGTTCATATTTAGTTTCCAGTTATCTCATGATTACAAAATGTCTAGAAGACTGCAATACACAAATGAAAAATATTGTGTCCCGGCGGAAGCAACTTCTGACGCAAAAACATACTAATTTTGAATCGAGTAGAATAGAAATCGCAAACTTTTCCCCAAAATTCGTCTGTAAATTCGGATGAAACGGAAGAGAATTTGAATGTAGATCTTCTACTGGATTGTTATGGCCGTGATTAGTCCGACACTAAAATACATTTTTGTGGGCTACATCAAGATATGAATGGTAAGAATGAGGGGAATAAAGATTATCTTCTCGAAGCCCAAGTTTTTTTGTGGAGCAAGCATACAAAATGCAAAAAATAGTGAATCAGTTGAGAGCCCTTGAAAATGACACGAAAGAAAATCGAGTTAGGACAGAGACAGAATTACAAAGCCTAAAAAGTTGAATAAAAGTGGCTTACATGAAGAACCTGAAATGAAAACGTTAATTTCTAAGGATTAACAAAAAATCATCAAATATTTTTTCATATTAAGCAGATAATTTATATTTCCCTTGTTTTTTTTTACTTTTTGTGAACATTTTTGAGCTGATATTTTCACAAAATATATAAATTTTTCTTTATTTACATATTATTGATGCCAAAATCTGGATTTCCCACAGTGTCGATAATTGGTTCACATGTATGTCGATGATTGGTAAATTCATATTTTTCCGGTGTCGATAATAGCGACATCTCCTTTGAGACATCATTCTTTTTATTTAAAATATTTTGCCCTTTCAATATGTTCGTTTTCTGTACTTTTATCAAAATTGAGGGTTCAAAGAAGTAGAAGCAGAATATTTCGTTCATATAAAATCATTATTTGAAGTCGAAATGTATTAGATACGTTGAGGAACACGCTATTGTGTCGATAATTGGGACATTTACCTTACAAATAATAGGTATTCCATAAAACATGTATGAAAGAAGATAAGTAATAATAAAAAATTACCTTGTAATCGATCAAAAATTTCCTGATCTACGTTCACCAAATTTTCCCCTCTCTCGAACTACATAATTATGCTTTCAATATTTACGTAATATTTTCAAACATTTTCGGGTGAGGTCCCCGTTGCATCGCTAAAATACGAGTATTTCAACCCCAATATTTTTGAAGTTACAATATTCCCTTCTGTCAGTCCCGTCATAAATTGAGAGAACTGAGCATTCGTATATGGATGAAAAGCAGTCTCACTACTCTCAGATCTCTTACTTCATGTTCCGTTCCGAAATGTAAGACTTTTCCGAGAAAAACTAATTTCGGAGCAAACAACTGAGATTTTTCTCACTTCGCTCACATTTCGGAATACACTTTATTCTCATAATTCTTCGATTGATTAGATAATGTCATGTCATGTCATAAGTTGACATTATGACAATTCATACATAGAATAATTATATCAATCTGTGAAATACGATTTACATTGAAATTTTGAAAAATCATATGTCCGAAAGTATTAGCTTGTAAGAGTTAAAAATGATATGAGTGGATTCTTATGATAAAACTGCTTATTAAAAAAAATTTAATTTGGAATTTTTTATGTAACAAAAAATTTTTTTTTTGTTACTCCGAAACCATCTGTCCGATTTTGCCCAATAACGAACTTAGCCGAGATATTTATCTCCCAAACCTACTCTGAAAATTTCAATTCTCTAGCTCATTCCGTTCGAGAGTTATCGTGCCTACGGCCGGCCGGACCGGCCGGCCGGACAGAATGAATTTCGACCACGGATTCTTGATCAGTGAGTCGAGCCAAATCGTTTAAGACCATTTTCATCGAAAAATTCGAAAATTACAGTGTTTGGGCAAATTGATAAGCACTCAGTTCCGTGGAACTAGAGCGCCAAAAATCGAAGGGTTTACAATTCTTTTTAATGAATTTGTTGGTAATGTGTATGTCCACCGCGATTATCTATACACTCCCCAACACGTCTTGGCATTGATGCAATAAGATGGTCTATCCCAAGCTACCTGTATTTCATGTATCAGAGACGCCAAAGTTCGTGGGAGCTGGGGTAAATTTCCAAGCCTTCTACCCATGATGTCCCAAACATGCTCTATGGGCGGAAGATCGGAGATCTGGGCGGTAATGGCAAGATTCACATAGGTCACTTCAAAAGAGTTTAAACTAACTCTGGCAACATGAGGTCCAGCAATATCTTGCTGAAATATTGGATTCTCGAGCCGGTTAAGGTACGGGAGAACATATGGCTCCACTATTTCTTGAAGGTAACGCAGCGCTATCATGTTAACACGAATAAATACTAAAGGTGACCTACTTACATGTGCAATAGCACCCCATACCATAACGCCTACTGTCCGGTGTACATGACGCTCAATATCAAACTGAGGTTAACGTCTTTCTCCCCGACATCGTCTAACGCTTCTTCGGCCATCATGTGCACCCAAGGTGAATCGAGATTCATCAGAAAAAACGAACGTATGCCATTCCACATTCCAATATTGACTTTCTCTGCACCACTGTAATCTTTGGCGTGGATGCTCAGCCGTCAGAGGTAACACAAGATAGGGTCGAGAATGCTGCATTCCAAACCTAACCTAACCTAACCTAACCTAACCTAACCTAACCCTTCTTCGGCCATCATGTGCACCCAAGGAGAATCGAGATTCATCAGAAAAAACGAACTGATGCCATTCCACATTCCAATGTTGACTTTCTCTGCACCACTGTAATCTTTGGCGGCGATGCTCAGCCGCCAGAGGTAACACAAGATAGGGTCGATAATGCTGCATTCCAAAGGACCTTATCCGGCGGTAAACCGTTCTGATAGTTACATAGGATGGCCTTGTTCTCTTAACTACTCATCAGCCAAAGATCGAGTTGTCGCAAATTGGTCTCTAATAACCATAAGTCTTAGACGTCGATCTTGAACTTCATTTTTGCCCCTTCGACGTCCGGTGCCTACTCTTCTTCGAGTTTAGGCATTATCAAACCACGCTTGACAAGATCTCATAACAGTAGTTGGATTTCTGTTCGTACGGTTAGCGATTTCTCGAAATGACAACCCCGCCTCCCGTAGACGAATAATTCTACTTCTTTCAAATTCACTTTGCTGGCGGTAAATTCCGCGTACACGTGCTCTAGTCATTTTAACAACATCTAAACATCGACTTTGGTTCTCCTCGAACAGCTGGTTTCTTGTAATTTTAAAAAATTGCAAAAATCGACTACAATATGTAAGTAACAAAAAATGTTTACAGGAAAAAACCTTCAAGATTTTTTTCTCCAAATTTTAACATTTACTCCTTGCTATACTATATTTCACCAAAAAAAAATTAAAATTTAAATAGCTCCTTCTGGGTGTTGCAGTTCCTTTGCCAGTTAGTATATTAAGACCCAGTATTAAGAAATTTCATAGTTGTGTCTCCTTATCATTATTGCCTTCAGTTCTGGAAAACATGAGACGTATCGACTCCATCCGATCTTCTTTTACATCTCTTCATGACCGACATAAACCGTCGGCGACTATCCGAAACCGATTTAATTAGTTTGAGGTGCCCTTATGCGGCAGGTGACTGACTCAGTCGTCGGTTGACATAAAAATATAATTTGCCTATTAACTACCTCCGGTCAACATCCAGGCGCACCGTTCCTCCGTCTGTCTGTCTGTCGGACTGACGACTGTTGGCCTGTCGTCTCGATTTCGCAAAAATCACGACGCGCCTAATTAAAATCTTAATCGTTTTCGCTAGAGAGTTGGTTTCTTTCCGATTTTGTAATTATTCGATGTTAATTGGTACATACCGTACTGGTTAGGCGTCAGTCTTAATGGATGTAATTCTATAAGTTATAGTTTCTCTCTGGATAATTTTGGCTTCATATCTTCAATTAGCCGCATAAATCGTGAGAAACACTGAGAAATGTTCAAACACCGCTTTTCGAGAATCATGAATTCGATTGAAAAACACGATGAAAATTCTTAAAGAGCATTGTCCATCGAGCCGAAATTTAGTACTCGATTGTAAAATGGTGGCTCGAAGCAATGTGCGGAATTTGAGCTGATTTTGAAATATAACAATTTTTTAGAAAACAAAATTTCAGTTTGTTTTCTAGTGATACGATATTCACGAAATTTCACATAAATTAGCGCGTCGGCATTCAGAACGTGATAACCTAGTTTTAATTGGATTGGATTCGTATATCTTGAGTTATTGAGTAAAGAAAAATTGGTTCAAGCCCTGTGGACAGTTGCTGTCTGACGCTCTTGTTCAAACAGACAAATTATATGTCTGAAAGTATTGGTTTCTCAGAGTTGAGAATTATATCAATGTATTCTTATGATAGAACTGCATCATAAAGAAAATTCAATTCAAATAATAGTTTATTTATTAAGATTAAATGAGCAATCTGAGAATGAGAACTGCACCATGGAAGAAATCAAATTAAAATAGCTGAAATGAATTTGACTCTCTCTTATAGAACAGGATGACATGTACGAGTAAGAACACAGATCATATTATAAATCATAGATAGAATAATTATAGCATTCTGTGAAAACATAGAAGTACGATTCATTATTGAAATTTCGAAAAATCATATCTCCGAAAGTATTAGCTTGTTAGAGTTGAAAATTATATCAGTGAATTTTTATGGTGAAACTGCATCTTAAAAATAAAACTATTTTGAAATTTGTAAGTTGAAAAAAAAATTTTTTTTTCGTTACTCCGAAACCATCTGGCCTATTCTAACCAATAGCAAACTCAACCGAGATATTTATCTCCCTAACCTACTCTGAAAATTTCAACTGCCTAAATCATTCCGTTCGAGAGTTATTGTAGGAACAAAATTTGAAAATTTAAAAAAAAATTTTTGACACGTTACGGTCAACCAATCAATACAAAACTTCACATGCGTCTGAAGGTCATGATTATACAATTTGATGCTAAATTTCAGATAGATCGAGTGATCGGTTTCGGAAATAAGGTGGGTGGACCATGGAAGGCCATGCTCCTTTGAAGGCCAACTATAAAAAAGTCATATTTATAATCAGGTGATGACAAATTCTTTCCGCTCACAATAAGCTCCAACAAACTCAAGGATACAGACGCGGCAGCGAGTCACTCGCGTTGCTATTTTGTCAGTGTAGTCCCTCGCTTCGTAGACTTCGTTCGGCGACGTTCAAATTGTAATTCACGCGCTCACCTAAAGGTAAGTTTTTATGTGAATAACCTATTATTATCGTATTATTTTTACTGTAAATTATTATGTAAGGATTTTTTGTGGTACTAAAGAAATAATATAATGATTTTGCTTCGATTGTAGTTGAAATATTGGCAGTGTTCCTATGAAAGCCGGTGGTTCTTTATGAGGCCAATAAAAAATTTGACGGTTGGCCTTGCTAGGGTACATGGGCCTTGCTAGGAACATTTACTAATGAAAATGTGAACTTAGTTTTTACTTTGACGAGCTGTTTGGTTCATGAAGCAATGTTCAATGATTATAATTTTATTATTCATAAGGATTATTCAACTTTTTAACTTAGACTTTTTAAGAAAATTTTGGCCTTACAAAGAACGGACCCGTAAGAAGGCCATTATAGGTAAAAAAAACTATTTATAATTACATTGTAAAACGCACTTAAAACTTATTTGTTATCGATGTAATACTCGTTACTATAATTACTACTACTATTTTTATATAATTTCTATTAATATATCCTTAGTTATAAGATGGTGTTCAAGAAATGTTCGTTGAGTTTTTTAAAGAAGATTATAATGTGTTAGGCATTTAATTTTTTATTTAAATGAAAGAGCTTTTTCTGTGGTTTTAGTAAAAGCGGATATTTTGATTATTACAATTCTAGTTGTAAGTTGATCGACTGATTGATAATATTGGCCTTGTTTGGAACCTTGTTCCTTACAAGGCCGTTTAGAAGAGCTTTATAAGGTTTAGTTCCAGAAATAGTGATTACGTCTAGAATAAAAAAAAGTAATTTATATGATACACAATAAAACAAAGTGTTTATAAATGATTCGTTTCTTTTATTTATCTAGTAAATGAACAAATAAAAACTGTTTATTCGTTAGAGTGGCCTTCCATGGTCCACCCACCTTATTCATAAAAAATGTTTTTACTAAAAACGGCCATAACCCCGAAACCGCTCGATGGATTTTGCTGCTTAACGAACTCGTCTGAGATATTTACGCTCCAAACATACTCTGCAAATTACAATCCTCTAACTGTTTTCGTTGAAGAGTTATCTTGTTAACGGACGGACGGCCGGACATAATCGATTTCGACCACAGATTCTTGATCAGTAAGTCGAACCAAATCGTTTGATACCATTTTCAGCCAAAAATTCGAAAATTACAGACATTTGGGCAAATTGATAAGAGTGCTTATCAATTTGCCCAAATGTCTGTAATTTTCGAATTTTTGGCTGAAAATGGTATCAAACGATTTGGTTCGACTCACTGATCAAGAATCCGTGGTCGAAATCGATTCTGTCCGAGGAACAAGAGCGCCAAAAATATAATTTAAGATGGAAATAACTCTGAGACGTTTGGCCGATTATGCCGATTAACGAACTTAACTATCCCATTTGAATGCGCAATCTACTCTGAAAATTGCAAGCCGCTATATCTTTCCGTTTGAAAGTTATCGTGGCAACCCTCACCCATATCCATCTTTTGAACCAACTCAAGGCTGCTCGGATCTCAAACAATATAGATCCGATGGTGTTTAAATTTGGAACTTGGCTGTAAAGTTAGGTTTTGAAGCCTGGATTTTGTTTAAAAATTCTAGAGATACGATCCTTACCAAATTTCGAGAAAGTTGCACGTTGGCATTCTACAACTAACTACCATTATCGAATTGGATCGGGTCTGTATTTTTGGCGCTATTGTTCCTCGGAACAGAGTGCATATCAATTTGCCCAAACGTCGGAATTATTGAATTTTTGGCAGAAAATGGTCTCAACGATTTGGTCCGACTCACTGATCAAGAATCGATTATGTCCGGCCGTCTGGCCGGCCACGATAACTCTCGAACGGAATGAGCTAGACAGTTGAAATTTTCAGAATAGGTTTGGGAGATGAATATCTCGGTTAGGTTTGTTATTCGTTTCAGAGTAACAAAAATAAATTTTTTTACATTACAAATTTCAAATTCAAATTTTTTTTAAGATGCAGTTTCATCCTAAAAATTCATTGATATCATTCTCAACTCTAACAAACTAATGCTTTCGGAGATATGATTTTTCGAAATTTCAATAATCATTCTTAATTCTATGAATTCATAGAATACTCTAATTATAATTTTCCGACATATGTCAATCCAACATGAGGTGAGTCATATACCAACGTTTCAAATTTATTTAGGAAAATTCTGAAAAATTGAAGCACACAAGCCAAATTGAAAAAATGTAATGGCACGCAGTGTTCCAAGCGGTCACCCATCCATATACTATTCACGCCCGACGCTGCTTTGCTTCAGTGTTCGAACAGTATCTAGCATATTCAGTGTGGTACGGCCGCGAACAATGTTTCTTCCTCTAACTCTGAAATTATATTAATGATGCAGTTCTATTTATGCAGGATTGCATAAGTGACATGTAGGCAATCTTAAGATTCTTAAGAGATATGATGATGTGGTTTCGACAGTCCTGTGCTAATATTGTATGAAACGAATAATGCCGAACACAGAAATTTGATACATCTCCTAGTTTCGTAGCTACAGGCTAAAAATGAAAGTTTTGACAATCTTGATCTTCGGAACAGAGTGCTTATCAATGTGCCTAAATGTCTGTAATTTTCGAATTTTTGGCTGAAAATGGTCTCAAATATTTTGGTTCGACTCACTGATCAAGAATCCGTGGTCAAAATCGATTCTATCCGGCCATCCGTTAATACGATCACTCTCGAACGAAATGAGCTAGACAGTTAAAATTTTCAGAGTAGGTTTGAGGTATACATATCTCGGTCAAGTTCGTTATTGGGCTAAATCGACCTGACAGTTTCGGAGTAACGAAAAAAAAATTTTTTTTTACATCACAACTTTTGGATTCAATTTTTTGTAAGATGCAATTTCATCATAAGAATCCTTTGTTATCATTTTCAACTCTAACGAGCTAATTTTTTCGGAGATATGATTTTTCAAAATTTCAATAATACATAGTAATTCTATGTATTCACAGAATGTGAGCACAGAATGTGAGCACAGAATCTGTCTGTGTTCACTGTTCATAAATGTCATCTTATCTAGCTATTAGTGACTTGTCAATTCGTAGTTTGAAAATATTCGGTGTTGGAAAACAAGTATCCGATTCTTGAATTTGTGAATATATGCAAGACTGTTTTGAAACTGAAAATAATATTGACTGATTACATATTGAATAATTTATGTATAAATATTGCGGATGATGTTTCAGGAGATTTAGAATTGGATCATTTTAATGATGTTGTTTATGAAAGCAATAGGAAAGAAGAACATAATGAAATCATCAAAAGAAATTACTGTTCGTTAACCACTGAGGTTAATAGTACCTTTTACATACAGTGAGACATGATCCAATATACACTATTTTCGTATGTTGCTAGCCAAAAATGCAGAAATATGGATCTACATTTGTGTATAAAATATTTTTCCCGGGTTGAGATCCATAATACAGAAAAGAATGTGTTAGTGGTATGAGCTATTGAATTTTAAATTATGAAGAGAGGATAGTATTTTATTAATATATTTTGATATATTAAAATAACTTGTTTGTCAGCCTCTGCCTACTCAAATATCAGGAATAAATGGACAATCTGCTATGATTGTCTCCAGCCTTGCTCTAGACATTTCGATGATACTTTCCTTATAGATTATTAGGTATTTCAAGTTGTGAAAACTATGCACCGAGTGTAAGTTGCAATAACCCATTCCACGAGGTTGAATCATTGCAGATTGCTCTTCTAATCTTGATACATAAATTTAATGACAATTTTTGGAGCATTAAGGCATTGAAGCATTGCAGATTGCTCTTTTTTAAATAATAATTCTTGAAGGATTTTTTTTTGAATGACACTTTTTTAAAATTCAATTTCTTTCATGATGCAGTTTTATCATAGGAATCCATTGATATAATTCCCAACTCTGAGAAACCAACACTTCCGGAGATATAATTTGTTTGAACAAGAGCGCCAAAAAATTTCAGAGTTTGGAAGGGAACATCCAGAAAGGAACCATTCACTAATTTTCATTAATGTTGATGTGTCGATATTCATATAGACAAATAGTGTCCTCTCGAATCCCTTACATAAAACATTGTCGACATTCACTAACCTATATCAGATATCTCAATTTCCCTGATTGAATCGTCGCCCTATCGAGTCGATCTGAACTCGATGGCCCATTCTATTTTCCATGACGGGTCTCCTATCCGGATCGAATCAACCCGAATAAACAGTCATTGTTATCGCTTAATACGAGTCCATAAAACCTGCTCGACGACCAAATAAATAGATCTAAGCAAGCGGGGCATTTCATGAAGGGACCGGAAGTCCGAATTAGGCCCAATCATGGCTAATTTGCAGTCAGCTGATTGACTCAGATATGCGTGTGTCCTGTGCTGCACACTTCTTGGTGGCTCGTAGGAGGATGGTTAAATTCCGAAGCTGAGGGTGTAATGGATAGAGGGAATCGGAACTCTCAAGTATACATAACACCAAACTTTTATGACATCACTCAGTACTTACACTACACCAGTGACTATCCTAGGTCAGAATTAGAATAGAATAGAATAGAATAGAATAGAACTTTATTTAGCATTGATAGCTATTATATATCAATACATTAATCTTACATTTGACATAAACAATATAATCTATACATTAAAATACATTTTTCTCAATCTTTTTTTAAAAATATTGACATTTTCTGACTTCTTGCTTCTGTCCAGCCGGCCGAAAGCACGATTACGCTCAAACGCAATGAGTTAGAGAGTTATAATTTTCAGGGTAGGGGTGGAGTCCAAATGCGCTGGTTAAGTTCGTTAATGGTCAAAATCCACCGAATGGTTACAGAGTTATAGCCATTTGAAATTTTGTTGTCCCAATAACTCGAAAAATACTAATCTGATCGAATCAAAGCACGATTATTAGTTGAAAAATACCGACACGAAGTCTTATGCAGAATTTTGTGAGAATCACATGAACGAAAAATTAAAAAAAATATATTAAAAAAAAAATCTGTATCTCAGAAACTATCCGTCAGATATCGTTGAAATTCTGTGAGAACCTTTAAAACCTTATTCTACAGTAAAGTTCTAGATTTTACCTCGATCGGATCTATATTGGTAAAGATATTACCGAAATATTCCAACGATGGGGGTGTACTGGTCCCCTATTTCAAGTATTTAAATTCTGTTTAAAAAATTATTTAAATCGAAACTGAATGCCTACCGCAGGTAGAGACGAGTTTAATATGGTACAAATGGACATATTTTAAAGAATAGGGATTTACTTTGGCTGTTTTCCAGTCAAATAATTTAACACAGAAATATGAAAGAAAAGAGGTAGGTAAGTTGCGATCAGGTTTGCAGTTAATAGAAGGAGATTATAAATATATTTATTTTTCAGCAGTAACAAATAAAATTACTTATCAAGGAAAATTAGTATAGTGACTTAGTAGAGAAAATGTTTATCACTTTCGTGTCAGACTCAACATAATGTTGTCTGAACATTTTCAAGCACCCACTTCGTCCAATTTTTAAATCATGGAATCAACAGGATGTGAAGAACTACCAAATACCTGTTATCTTCGAATTTCTTGCCGAAAATTGTCTCAAACGATTGGGTTCGACTCCCTGATAAAGAATTGGAGGTCAAATTTGATTCATAGTAGGTGGCGCTTCCAAATAAGAAGAACAAGTTCGTTAATGGGCATAATCTGCCTAATGGTTTCCGTGAAATGATTTTGTTTTCAATTAATACAAATCAGACCGAATTGAAACTTGATGAGAAGTCGTAAAATACAAACGTTTTTGAAATTTTGTGAGAATCGTATCACTAGAAAATTAAAAAATATATAAGTATTTAAAAAATATTATTTATGTCACAAAAAGTGCATCTGAATGCGACATTTGAGTTTGTCAATAGGCATAATCGGCCAAACTGTTTTGGAGCTATATACCCATCTGAAATGTGGGTGTTATTTCCTCAATAACTCGAAAACTACGGAACCGATACAATTCAAACATGGTTGTTAGTTGCAAATTTTCGTGAGGATAGTATCACTAGAAAATTTTATAAAAATTATTGAAAAAAATTCTATAAATAAGAAACTATTCGTCCGAAAACGCTGAAATTTTGCGAGAGCCTAAAACCTAACTGTTCTGCCAAGTACCAAGTTTGAACACGGTCGAATCTATATTGTTGGAGATCCGAGCATCCTTGGATGAGTTCAGTAGCTGGATGGGTGACAGAGGCCTCGATCATTTTTGAACGAAAATAGATAGGGACTTGCAATTTTCAGTGTAGGTTGTACATCCGAATGAGAGAATTCAGTTCGTTGTTGGGCATAATCCGCGCAACGGTTTCGGAGTTATGTCTATCTGGAATATTATTTTCTCGATAATTTCAAAAAGTTACAAAAAATATTATGTATCTCCCAATAACTTGAGAATGGAAATAAATAACGAGTTGCAATTTTCAGCGTAGGTTGCGCATCCGAATGCGACATTTGAGTTCGACAATTGGCATACTCGACCAAATTGTTTTGGAGTTATACACATCTGAAATTTTGTTGTTATTTCTACTTTAACTCAAAATATACAAATCTGATCCAACTAACACTCTGTGATTACTTGTGAAACCACTAAAATCCGCGGAATATCGTTTTCTAGGGATACTTCAGACTTACGTTTTCTCGTATTTCAATTCCAATAAAATACTTATGTCAAATGTGATCATGGACGATCATTTTAATGAAGTCTGTCATTAAAATGATATGGAATATATTCATATATTATAAAAGCTGAGAAAACGGTGTATATCGATGGTAAATTCGAATAAGAGGTGAGTGAGACCATTGAACATGCGCGCAAAAGCTCCTGACATCACGTCAGTGCATGAACCATTTTCTTAGAATAGTCAAAAGATCAAAAGGATGCATAGAAAAATTTCCAAGATCAAAAAGTATGAGAATCTGACTTAGCCCCGAACATTGCCAAGAAAATATCACTTCCTTTGCTCACCCTGTTTGAGTGGAAAAATGAAAGAAATATCCCGCTCGAAATCCTGTACGTGTTTTCAAAGAGTTGTTCAAGAATCTCCCGAAGACCGCAACTCGATATCTCTTTCCGTTCCGAAAATATCGAGTTATGAATTTGGTAAAATTTTCCATGTTGCAAAGTAACTGTCCACCAGTTTAGTTGTAACAAGGTGGGTTAATTTTCCATATCATCAGTTCCATACCTTCTTTTTCACATTGGCACGAGAAAATAAAATCGTAAGTAAGTAAATAATAGTATATTATTCTATGAGTTTATTATAACTCATTATTAACGACTCATAATGATAATTGACTCGGATGATTTAAGAAACTGGCCTTCGGCTCATCTCGTTGACTGCAACTTGGCGAATAATAACATAATTCGCCATTAGATTATTATTCTTTATTCACGATAATGAATTCTTTCTAAAACAATCTCAAATTTCTTGAATCGAATACATCCCGACATGACACTGTAGAACGATTTTTGGCGCGCTTGGCCCCCAATATATTGCCTTCAGCAATTCACCCAAACCATTACTTTCGTAACGCAATAGAAAAATCGTAACAAATACTTGTTCAAATAAAAAAATGGATAATTTTAGAAAATTATAAAGACTTAAGGTGAGTGATAATATACGATAATCCATTATTGCAGAATTCACAATACCTCCAAATGCGCCGTTGAAGCTCGTTAATGGGCAAAATTCGTTGTTTCAGAGTTATGGTAATTTGTTTTCCCAATCACTCGAAAAATACTTATCTGATCGAATTAAAACTAGGTACCCAACTAGCAATTTATATTTTATAATAGCTGTGGAAACGTTTTCAACCAAAATCTTATAAAACAATTTTTCCGCCGTATTCACAATGCATTCAATCGCCATAAAGTCCTAACTGAGGTTCTCAGTTAAGGATAAATTTGAATCGCAACCTCAGTTAACGTATTTAACGGTGGAGTAAACAGGCCTGAATGCTTTGTGGATATACGGCGGATAGTCTCTGAAGTGTTTTCAATAAGTTTATACAACAGATATAAACAAAAAATATAAATAAATAATAATTTTGTCATTCGAAAAATTTCATAAAGTTCTTCATTAATATTACAAGACTATTTCATAGACATTCTGGCGCCATCCGAAAAACTGTTATGTATAATAACTTTACAAGTTTCTTTATATGAACGTTCTGAAATAAAGATGTTACATAGAATGATATTTATGAAATTGATCTTAAGTTATGCATAAAGGCAATTCTGAAAGTATAAAAACATAAAGAAAATATAGATGTGGTGTGTCATTATTGTTTACATGAAGACATTATATTTATATAATACTTCTGCACAGACATATTTTTCGACACATAACGAAATTCTCAATGCAAATGAAATTTCCTCTTGAAATGTAGTACTAAAATGATATATTTTGAACTCGCCTACTTGTTTCGAATGTTTCACACAATAAAATTGAACAAAACAAATATGAGGTTTGTCAGTCTATTAATCCTTTGCGCGAAAATATATTCCAATTTATTCTGGAGATTATTTTTGAGTCATTTTCTGCTCTGGATGGTTGTAATACCTACACATTGGCGATTTTTTCAGTGTGTTTGAAACACTCCTCTTATAAAATGATTTTGCATAATTTTCAAGCATTTCGTGATAATTTAGTTACTTTAGAATTACTATGAAACACGTTATTATATTCCACCACGTAAAAGTCAGCATAACCTAAAAATCAAGGAAATTGTTAACGTTTTCCTGTAGAATATCTGAAAATACAAGGAATTTTGAAAAAAAGGGGAAAAGCCCTGAGGCAAGAACTTTGGCGCTCTCGTTCAATTTTTTGACAAACCATATCTCCGAAAGTATTGGTTTCTCAGAGTTGGGAATGATATCAATGGATTCTTATGATAGAACTACACCATAAAATAAATTAGGTTCAAATAATAATCTATTTATCACGATTAAATGAGCAATCTGAAATGATTCAACCTCGTGGAATGGGTTGTTGCAACTCACACTCAGTGCATAGTTTTCACAACTCGAAATACCTAAGGAAAGTATCATGGAAATGTCTAGAGCAAGGCTGGAGACAATCATAGCAGATTGCCCATTTATTCCTGATATTTGAATAGGTATAGGCTGAAAAACGAATTATTTTAATAGTTCAAAATATATAAGAGAATACAATCCTCTTTTCATAATTTAATAGTTCATACCACTAAAGGCTGGTTTATGCTGGCTGGTAACTTTAACTTAATCATCAATAAAATATATACAGGGTGAGTCTTTGACCACTGCATTAATTTTAACCAAAGATTCCTCTCATCAAATGAAGCACTTTTTTCATTTAACATTTTTCCAAATTCAGCTCAGGTAAAAAGATACAGGCTGTTGAAATTTTGAAAAAAAAACAGTTTTTATTTTGTAGCTTTGACATCCTTTTTTCGAATAAAATGAATGTTGGCGTAAACTTTTCTATAAATATGATACATATTTTCCAAATATTAGTTATTTTCTACTTCTACTGGTTTTCTAGTTATGGACTCGTGGATTCATAAAACTAAACGAAATTAGCACAGAGAAAGCATATAAAGTTTTTCTTGGGTCATTTCAAGAATATTCCATCGTTTTAGAACATTATATTATTCTTCATCATTTCTCCTTAAACGCACCGTTTTCGAGATATTCTTCATTGAATGTTTTAGAATGGAAAACTCCAGAAATTTCACTACTTTTATGGATCCGTCCCTGAGCGTTGGAATCCCGAATCAAGCTGTAAACCACGTTACCATGCCTTATTCTCGTCCGCCAACAATGTCATAGATAATTTATATGCGGGAGTGTATTAGCACATTGTGAAATCTTTAAACGCTTGTAACTTTTTACCTGAGCCGATTCTGGAAAAATGGTAAATGAAAAAAGTGTTTCATTTGATGAGAGGAATCTTTGGTTAAAATTAATGCAGTGGTCAAAGACTCACCCTGTATAATATATATAGACCTTTATTTTTAGTGTAATGCTTTATAATCAGACTAAATAATCCGTTAACTTATTAATTATTATTATAAATAATAAGTAAACGGATTATTCACTATCAGTATCAACCATAGCGTTAGAAATCTATGTTTCAATTTTTAAGTTAGGGAATAAGTTAAAGTTACCAGCCAGCATAAACCAGCCTTAACACATTCATTCTGTATTATGAACCTTAACTCAAGGAAGAATATTTAATACACAAATGTAGATTAATATTTCAGTATTTTGCTAGCAACATTATGAAAATACTGTATATAGGAACATGTCTCACTACTTAAGGAAGTAAAAGGTATTATTAACCTCGGTGGTCAACGAACAGTAATTTCCTTTGATGATTCCATTATGTTGTTCTTTCCTATTGCCTTCATGAATTGGATCATAAAAACGATCCAATTCTAAATACTCTTAACCATCATCCCCGATATTTGCACATATATTATTCAATATGCAAAAAGTCAATATTATTTTTGGTATCAAAACAGTCTTGTATATATTTACAAAAATGCGGAATCTTGTTTTCCAACGCAAAATATTTTCAAAGTACGAATTAAATAAACAAACTAGAACAGAAACAAGAGTGCCAATAAATATGACGTCTCTTATAGGTAGATAAGTTCACTTGAATGAACAGTGAACACAGATAGAACACAGACAGATAGAATTCGCATACTGTCAAAACATAAGAGTTAAAAGTGACATCAATGGATTCTTATGATGGAACTGCATCTCAAAAAAAGTTGAATTCAAAAGTAGTGATGTAAACCAATTTTTTTCGTTACTCTGAAACCATTAGGCCGATTTTGCCCAATAACGAACTTAACCGAGATATTTATCTTCCAAACCTACTCTGAAAATGTCAACTGTCTAGCTCATTCCGTTCGAGTTTACGGCCGGACAGAATAATTTCTGACCACTGATCAGTGAGTCGAACAAAATCGTTTAAGACCATTTTCAGCCAAAAATTCGAAAATTACAGACATTTGGGCAGATTGCTAAGCACTCTGCTCCGAGGAACAAGAGCGCCAAAAACAACGATATAATATTATTGAACCTTCAATTCTTGTTTAACTGCGAAGTAATAAAGTTATGCATATAACATTTGTGCTTTTAGCTAGAAAACTAATATGCATTTGCTTCATTTTATCCATATGGTAATCATAACTTTTTTAGAAACGTTCAAGATCGTGCAGACAGTTGAGAAAGAAATAAAACAACTCAGTTTGGATCAGAATGATCAGCTGCATTCGGATGATATTGGAAATTCAGTACTAAAAAAATAATATAAAGTGGTTGCCGAAACGACAATTTACTCATTGGAGCAAAATTGTAACTAAGAGCATGCACTTCTATATAACTGTTTCATGAGGTTATACAGAACATCTTTGAAATAGTTTTTGCGCGTATGTTCTGGGGAACATCGCGTTATAGTTTTGCCCAAATATGAAATTTAATTCTGTGGTGCCGTCCGTTGCCACGATAACTTGAGAACGGAAAGAACTAGCGACTTGAAATTTTCAGGGTAGGTGGCGCATCCCAATACGACAAACAAGTTCGTTAATGGGTATAATCGGCCCAATGGTTTCCGAGTAATAATTTTGTTTTCGACCAAAATGAATCCGATCGAATTTAAACTTGGTGAATAGTTGTAGAATATAAACCTGAGCACGTTTGTGAAATTTTGTGAGAATCGTGTTACTAGAAAATTATTAAAAAATTATTAAAAAATACTTTTGTTGTCACGATAACCTGAGAATGGAAAGAGTTAGCGGCTTGAAAATTTCAGGTTAGGTTGTACACCTGAATGCGACATTTGAGTTTGTTTATGGGCATAATCGTCCAAACGGTTTTAGAGTTATAGGCATCTGAAATTTTCTGAAATTTGGTTGTTTTTTGTTCCTCATTAACTCGAAGAATACAAAACCGATTGAATTCAAACATGGTTATTAGTTGTAGAATGCCAACGCGAAAATTCTTGCAGAATTTCGTGAGGATGGTCTAACTAGAAAATTAAAAAAAAAATAATTAAAAATCATTGAAAAAAAATCTATATATCATAAACTATTCGTCCGGCATGGCTGAAATTTTGGAAGAGCCTTCAGAACCTAACTCTACAGCAGAATTCCAAGTTTGAACACGATCGGATCTATATTGTTGGAGAACCGCGCAGCCTTTTGTGAGTTCGGTAGCGAAGCGGTAGCGCCGGTAGCGGATGCGAATCGTCGTATGATATGTTGTCTATGGTCGTATTTTTGCGAGAACCTTCAAAAATAAAATATGAATGTCGTGATGACATATCTTTTTCGCGTATGTTATGGGAAAATCGTGTTATTTCATCACAAATCAATGGGAGATGATAGCCCTACATTAGTGGTCAGACCTGGTTTTGAAAGAGATCCTCCTTAGGAGGAGGCAACTAAATATTGAAGGGATTTCTATGAATAAGAGTGAATATCTTTGAGAAATAGAGAAGACGATTCTTCTTCAAGAGATCCATGTGCCTTCAGAGGAGTATATTTGTGAGAGGGGACTTTTGAAAGGTTATGTATTATTTTTAATATGATATCGCTGAAATTTTGTTGAAGGCGATCTTGTAAGGTGAGAGGCTCATTTGTGGATATTAAATCTCGTGATGGGTAGAGAGGAATTTTAGGCCAGTTTTTCTATCACTAATGAGAATATATCTTTATGTTTCACCTCATCACCTTTGGATCTATCAATGGACATTTATTGGTTAAGAATAAGTAATTGAATATTACTTTGAATTGAATTTCATTCAATATCTTAGTAACTAAACTTATAATTTTCTTTACTTTGATTATTTAAATATGACATTAATTCCAGTAATATTTTTCAAGAATAATTATGTATTCTTCTCCTGAAGAAGAATTGAAGGTAGACAATAATGCGTCAATTTTCATTGCTTTCTATCCTGACTTCACGAAAAAAAAATTGGTTCAAGCACTGACGTGAAGTCCGGAGCTTTTGCATGTATGTTCTATTGTCCATTCTCCTGTATTGGACACTCTTAATCGAATTCACCATGGTAAATTCGATTAAGAGTGTTCAATACAGGAGAATGGACAATTGAACATACGCGCAAAAGCTCCTGAATTCACGAAAAAAAATTGGTTCAAGCACTGACCTGAAGTCAGGAGCTTTTGCGCGTATGTTCAATTGTCCATTCTCCTGTATTGAACACTCTTAATCGAATTTACCATGGTGAATTCGATTAAGAGTGTCCAATACAGGAGAATGGACAATAGAACATACGCGCAAAAGCTCCTGAATTCACGAAAAAAAATTGGTTCAAGCACTGACCTGAAGTCAGGAGCTTTTGCGCGTATGTTCAATTGTCCATTCTCCTGTATTGAACACTCTTAATCGAATTTACCATGGTGAATTCGATTAAGAGTGTCCAATACAGGAGAATGGACAATAGAACATACGCGCAAAAGCTCCTGATTTCACGTCAGTGCTTGAACCAATTTTTTAGTATAAGTATTTATAATAAAATTATAAATATCCCTAGAATTAATAAGATAACCAATAAAAAGCTATTCAGTTTTATAAGCAGAATTGTTAGTTATAGTTAGTTATAAACCTCCGAGTAAACCTTTTAACAAATAGATAAGTAACAGTTTTATAACATATTTCATAATTCTGCTGTATAAACGTTTTCACGATAAATTTATAAAGTACTTCGATAATACACAACATAATGAAGTTTTTGTATCTATAAAGGTGCGTATTCACTTGCAACAGAACACTCCGAACGAACCAAACGCGCCGCGCGCGCTGTAACAAATTTGTCTAGTCAATACATTGCGCCCCGAACTTTCTCGCACAATATTTGTTGCAATGTGTTCAGCGCGTTCGGCGTGTTTGGTTCGTTCGGAGTGTTCTGTTGCAAGTGAATACGCACCTTACTACAATCAGTCGCGAATCATCGAAGTTATGAGATAACTTTGCTGGTTAGGGCCTCTAGGGTTTTCCTATCTCATATACCAATTTCTTGAACAACCGATTCATTCTAAACAGGGTGGTCCAACGAAAACATAACATCTCGATTTTCCGACTCTAAAATGAAAATTTGGAAAATCACTCCGACCTGTCAATTTCTGATTCGAGGTGGAATAACTTTTCCGCTTTTTTCATCCCTGTAACTTCAGCCTCCTAACAGGGGTGAGCACAACCCCTTGATTTTGAATAGGGATGAGGTGAGGGGTGTTGCGATAACTTAATTTTGAAGATCGTATTGAGTACTATCTGACTCTAAAATTTCGCTTTAAAATATCTATCGATGAAATAACAGCAAAAATAGTGAAAGAAGCAATGTGGAATTTATCTAGAGCATATTACTCATTCCGACACATTTCAAAGGTATGCAGTAGTTATGTTGTTAAATTTTTGCCCTTGGTCTATCGTGAATTTATAAGAACGTTACAAGTGTGTCAAAGAGATTGTAAATTTGTAGTATAATTAATATGGTGTATTTATTCCGTAGAAGAAAGGGTGGAAATGATAAAATTATTTTTTAGGAATGACTCTTCGCGAACAACAGCGGCATTATTTAACGAACAATATCCTGGAAAAAATGTATCCGCTACTTGCGTTGTGCAACTGGTGGCCGAATTTGGCGCTACTGGGTTCAGTCACGAAAAAAAATGGGGTGCATGAAAGAGACGAAACGAGAGACGTGGCTGTCTTAGGTCATGTAGCAATGGATCCGACCTTGAGTACTGGGAAATTGTCCGATGTATCTGGTGTTTCACGCAAAACAATCATGAGAATCCTGAAACAACATAAATTTTATCCTTATAAGATACGATTGGTTCAGGAACTGAATGAGTCGGCTATCGGGATTATCCCGATAGCCGACTCCAGTTCTGTGAGGTGGTCAGTGAAACGATTAACGGTAATCAAAACTACTTGTTCGATATCTGTTTTTCGGACGAGTTTTCATTTTACCTTAACGGCATTGCAAACCGGCATAGCTGTCGGTATCGGTTAGATGAATATTCAAGATTATTTCCTGAGGTGCATACTCAGCGTCTCCAAAAATTAAATGTTTGGGCGGGTATTTATGGAAATCACATAATCGGCTCTTCTTTTATACCCGGTAATCTCACCGGCAAAATTTATTCAGATCTATTGGAGGACGCTATTTATCCAGCCCTCGTGCAAGTATTGGAGAATGAAGACCATCAAACGATCATTTTCCAACAAGATGGCGCACCGCCTCATTTCGTTCAACCGGTGCATCAGTTCCAAGATGGAAATTCTCCTCACGCCTAGATGGGAAGAAGGGGACATATTTAGTGGCCACCCAGATCACCTGATCTGGCTCCACTGGACTTTTTTCTATGGGGTCAACTGAAATCCAAGATATACGCTACCCAGCCTGAGTCACTGGATTATTTGCGAGCTCGGATGAATGCCGTCAAATTACACCAGAAATCTTAAGTAATGTACGTGAACGTTTTCAGCAAAACTTATATTACTGCATGGAAATGAATGGTGCCCATTTCCAGCATTTAATAAACTAATCACAAAAGTCTCGGCAAATCAATGAACCCCCTGGGGTCTATTTGACTTGTGAAATATATGCATAAGTATATTAATTATACGAAGCTATTTATGAAGGACCCCATTGGTAGGAACGCTCTGGACTTGTTGGTTTACTATAATCACAAAAGTAAGTACTCCTCTACTATTTTAACTGTCATTTCATTATAGATGGCAATTTTGAAACGAAATTTCAGGATCAGTATTCAGTAGTATTCGATAAGATCTTGAAATGAGGTATCGCAACTAACACCCCTCATCCTTATTCAAAATCAAGGAGTTGTGCTCACCCCCGTTAGGGGGTTGCAGTTTCGGTGATTCAAAGAGCAGAAAAGTTGTTCCCCCTCGAATCAGAAATTGACGAGTCCGAGCGATTTTCCACATTTTCATTTTAAAGCCTGAAAATCGGGGTGTTAAGTTTTCGTTGGACCACACTGTATGTTGTTGCACAACTGTTCCATATTTTCATGAAATTCGAGTGAAATAAACGCATATGTGTCGGCTGTGTACAGTCGACAGAAGGTCTAGCGAGAATTATCCTCAAGAAGAACCTCTCGTTATCAAACTAACAGATAGAGGATGCGAGAACCTCCCTCCGCACATTCTGAGCAAAACAATATACAATCGCTCTTCGCCATCGACAACCATTGTGGCCCAGCAACTTAATCTGCGGAGTAATTTATCATGGTCCTCGACAATTTCAGATATATCGCCGCATTTGTGTCCGATGGAATTGTCATTTCGTTATTAATGCTTCTTGCGTCGTGCTAAAATATATAATATTATCCGTATCGAAGTGCCATCCTGAGAACTGTACGTAATGCTATTTCGTATTCTGCAGGAAACGAGGAACGCTGGGACAAAATAAGGTGTTTTATTTCTTTTGAGATTTGGTGCAAATAGCGTTTCATGCCTGTGCCCTTCGGATATACAGGGTGACCCAGGGGTGCGTACATGGACAATAACTTTGCTTCCATCCGAGTTATCCACTTGATTTTTGGCGCTCTTGTTCCTCGGAACATAGTGCTTATCAATTTTCCCAATTGTCTGTAATTTTCGAATTTTTTGATGAAAATGGTCTTAAACGATTTGGTTCGACTCACTGATCAAGAATCCGTGGTCGAAATCGATTCTGTCCAGCCGGCCGTTAAGACGATAACTCTCGAACTAGAGGAATTAGAATTGAAATTTGCAGGGTAGGTTTGGAGCGTAAATTTCTCGGACCAGTTCCTTAATGAGCGAAATCCACCAAGCGGTTTCGGAGTTATGGCCGTTTTTAGTAAAAACATTTTTTATGAATATTTTTCCGAAACCGATCACTCGATCTGTCTGAAATTCAGCACCAAATTGTAGAATAATGATTTTTATATGCACGCAAAGGTTTGTATTGATCGGGTTGCCGTAAAGCATAACAAAAATTAAAAAAGTTCGAATTTTGTTTCTACAATAACTCGCGGACAGAATGAGCTAGACAGTTGAAATTCTGAGAGTAGGTTTATGAGAAACATATCTCGGTGAAGTCCGTTAGTGGGTAAAATCAGCCTGATGGTTTCGGAGTAACGAAAAATAAAATTTGTTTTCACATGTTAAATTCCAACTCAATTTCTTTTTAAGATGCGGTTTCACCATAAAAATCCATTGATTTCATTTTCAACTCTATCGAGCAAATACTTTCGGAGATATGATTTTTCGAAATTTCAATGATGAATCGTACTTCTATGTTTTCACAGAATGCTGCACCTAATTAATTATTCTATCCATGAATTATTATATGATTTGTGTTCTTACATGTCATCTTATTTTCCTATGAGAGATAAATGTCAAATTTATTTCTAGTTTGTTATTCGTGATATCAAATAAACCGCCCGTTCTAGAAAACAAAGTATGATTGAATGCAAAATAACCAATGAAATAACCAAAGCTATCGTAGAATTATGAGGATGATATGATATCATATTTTTGAGGTGATAATATAATGCCAGTGTATAATCCATATGATGATGGAAATACATTCTTTGGTGCGATACATAATCAAATTGGGTTCAAAATATCTCCATTAAAACAAAACTACAATATTGTCTAAGTATTAATTGATAAAATACAATTTTCAGAGTAGATTTGAGGAATGAATATCTCGGATAAGTTCGTTTTGGGGAGAATCGATCTGTTTGAATTTAATTTCTCTCATGTTGCAGTTCTATCATAAGAATCCAATTATATCATTCCCAACTCTGAGAAAACAATACTTCTACTACTGGTTCGTTATTCTTGATATAAAATACACCTCCTGTTCAAGAAAACAAAGTATGATTGAATGCAAAATGACCAATGAAATAACCTCAGCTATCGTAGAAATATGAGGATGATATGATACTATATTTTTAATGTGATAATATAATGCCCGTGGATAATGCATATGATGATGGAAATATATACTTTGGTAAGATACATAATCAAATTGGGTTCAGAATATCTCCAGTTGAAACAAAACTGCAATATTGTCTAAGTTTAAATTGATATAATATAATTTTCAGAGTAGATTTGAGGACTGAATATCGAATTTGATAAGTTCGTTATTGGGGGCAATCGGTCAGTTGAATCATTGCAGATTGCTCTTTTAATCTTGATGAATAATTTTAATGGCAATTTTTGGAGCATTAAGGCATTGAAGCATTGCAGATTGCTCTTTTTTTCATTAATAATTCTTGAAACATTTTTTTTTGAACGACGCTTTTTTAAAATTTAATTCCTTTCATGATGCGGTTCTATCGTAAGAATCCATTTATATAATTCCCAGAGACCAATAATTTTGGTGATAAGATTTGTCAAAGTTTGAACAAGAGTGCAAAAAGCTCCTGTCCACAGGGCTTTCCCACTTTTTTTGCATTTATTGTTTATTTTTGAATACTTGAGTAGCTTCATTCCGGATTAATTAAAAGTTTAAGAATGAATTATTATATGTATTACAATTTGGTCTTCTAGTTATATATAAGACGCTCGAAGGAAAAACATTGTGCCTAACACGTGTGCAAAGTTACTTTTCCGCAAGCAGAAGCTTATCCGAACTCAGCTTCGCGTCGTTCGTCTAAGGGCCGGTTTCTCAACTGCGAGTTAACTCGAGGTTGCGAGTTGACGCATGTATTTAGCGATATTCATGAATGCGCAACACTCGGGTTGCCCGCAACCTCGGGGTAACTCGCAATTGAGAAACCGGCCCTAACTGTAAATGCATGCGTGCGGAAAATTATCAATTTGCGCACTTGTTAGGAAAATAACTATTTTCCTAATGCCTAATGCAGAGTCATGAATCGTAATGCATATTCTGGATGTTAGTCTAGTCAACAAGTTCATTTTCATATAAGTTTAAATTATATTTATTCATGAAAGGTCCGAAGGGGCGAGGCTTACGCAAGCCAGAGTACCCGTTTTCGGGAGTATTTGCAAGCCTCTGAAAAAATTATAAATATTGGTCCAATTTCCGGGAGTTAGGATTTTTTTTAGGAAATTTCCTCCTCTTCCTGAATATTTTTTCAAATTATCTCAGATAGTATTTGAGATATTGAAATGAACCAAAGCCCCTTCTTTTTTTCACTTAATTGTTTATAACTAGGTATTGCAATTTTTGCGAGCGGCTTGGCATTTTATCAAAAACTATCTACATGCCATTCCAAATCGAATGGCACCTCAATCATAATTTTCGGAGAATACGCAAAAATTTTGACCTGAAAAGCACTTGTTGACAAGACTATGTAACGGATCCTTAACAAACATTTCAGTGGTGTACAAATCAGTGAAATATATGTAGAGAATACAATCCCGGGTTCTTTTTTCAATCCCGGGATTACGGGATTCTTTATGCACAATCCCGGGATCCCGGGACTATCCCGGGATTAAGTTATGTGGTTTCTAAATGAGCTCAAATGGAAAAAAAAACTTGTGTAATTCCTTTGAAAATGTTTATAATGTAAAAGAACAAATCACACACAATAATAAGAAAGACGAAAATAATACAAAAAACTATCATTTTAAAAAAATAATAATGGAAAAACTACTTTGAATTTTTTAAGTTTGAAGGCAGTGATACAAAGAAAACATCTTTTATCATGGGTAGACACATACGAATTGAAGCTAGAATTAAAATAAAAACGCCTGTGTTTTTTCTCGAGCTTTCGCTCAAGTGATCGATATTTCTTTCATTTTGCCTGATTTTTACAAGTTTGGGTACAAGAAACTGTGAGAGAAACTTTACCTGATCACCCCCATGGTTTCTACTGCTCTGCAAGCGTTTGGTTTATTTACTGAAACATTTTTTTTCTATTCATTGGAATTTTGACTACTTAATTAATAATTTCGAATCATATTATCATGAATTAATATCCCCCGAATGTTTCGCGTATACTGTTATCCATATCACCTTCAATTATCCATAATAATTCCGTTATGAGATCGCGTTTATTAATGTTTGAGACAATCCCGAAAATCCCGGGATTATCCAAGTACAATCCCGGGATTTTCGGGATCAGAAAACGGCCGGGATCCCGGGATCCCGAGATTCGGGATCCCGGGATTGTATTCTCTTAAATATATGTATCATTACATAAACGAGCGCACACAATCTCCTGTCTTCTCAAACGGTATTTAAATTTTGTAAATTTATTACCACTCTGTTCATCTTACGATTCCAAATCCATCACGGAACCATACAAATGAACATCCTAAACAGTAAATAGCCCGAACTAATACTGAAAGGCATTACTTTAGACCACAAATCCTTAAAAATTTAAAATCGAATCATAGTTGTACGAGGGGTAAACAGTAAATACCGCTTTGAGGATGTGAGACCGACCGTAAAAGTAACTGTTCGCAGGGTCTCATCTCTTTTCGCATGCATGCCAAATCCGAACGAATTTGGGTCCCTTTCTTTGTGTTCCTGAATTGACCGCCCTTAAATGTCAACCAAATATTGGCATGCCTTTCTGCTAGGGACAAAAGGATTAGCCATGTTGTCTGTGTATGGGAAATGGACTTATGGGATATGTTTATGTGTATTGTGGTTGCTGTTATGGTTCTCGAAGGTATTGTATGCGGTTTTTGATATTGTCAATCATATTTGGGGTTGTTTGACGGGTTATTCTCGTATATGTTCATGGATGTTTTTGTGGGCAGATGTTCAGAAGGAATTAATATTCAATTTATGATGATTAAGTAGGTCAACGACGAAATGCTCTCGGGTTGCAAGGGTTCCGTAAAAAATTGACGAATTTCGGAGTACATTGGCACATTTTTGCGCGCATCAGGGAGTTGATTCCTGATGAAGAATTCGAGATCAAATTTGATTCTGTCGGGCCGTCTGGCAGTCTGGCTGTTGCCACGATAGCCTGAGAACGGAAAGATATAGCGACTTGAAATTTTCAGAGTAGGTGACGTGTCCCAATACAAGTTCGTTACTGGGCAAAATCTGCAATGATTTAAGAGTAATAATTTTGGTTTCAATCAATACAGGTCCCATCGCATTGAAACTTGGTGAATAGTTGTGGAATACAGATTTGCTTTTATTTCCTCCTTAACCCAAAAAATATCAAACCGCAATCCAATTCAAACATGGTAATAATTTGTAGAATGCCGACGCACAAATTTTTACTAACTTTTGGGGGGATCGTATCACTAGAAAATTAAAAAAAAAATCATTGGAAATCTTTGAAAAAAGTTCTATATCTCAGAAACCGTCCGTTAGATTTTGCAGAAATTTTGCAAAAGTTCAGTAGCTGGATGAGTGACCGTTGCCACGATAACTTTCGAACGGAAAGAGATAGAGACTTACACTTTTCAGGATAGGTTGCGCATCTGAATAGGACAGCTATGTTCATTGTTGAGTATAATCGGCCGAACGGTTTCAGAGTTATATCCGATAGAATTGAAACTTAAGTAGTTATAGAATACTGACGCAAAGGAGTTTGTGATATTTTGTGAGGATCGTATCACTAGAAAACTTTTAAAAAAATATTATTTATCTCATGATTACTTGAGAACGGAAGAACATAGCGATTTGCAGTTTTTAGAGTAGGTTGTGCATCCTGATGTGACATTTGAGTTCCTTAAGAGGCATAATCAGTCAAATGGTTTTGGAGTTATATCATTCTGACATTTGATTGTTATTTCCTCGATAACTCAAAAAATACGATGCTGATTCAATTCAAACATGGTAATGAATTGTAGAATGTTGACACAAAAGAAATTTGCAAAATTTCGTGAAGATCGTATTACTAGAAAATTTTAAAAAAATCATTGAAAAACCTTGAAAAAAATTCAGAAATTTTCCGAGAATCTAACTTTACAATTTGCAAGTTAGAACACGATCGGTTCTCTATTGTTGGAGATCCGAGCAGACTTGGGTGAGTTCCGATATTTTAAAAGGTATTTGAATCTAATACTCAGTTGAATAAATACGGCAAGAGGATTTATGCAGTATTTTTTTTTCGTATATTATTGGATATTTAATGAATTTTGATTACGATAGAATACATATGTCAGAATAAAAATTCTTTGATCTTAGATGATTATCTCGTTACTCAAGTCCTTAAAATGGTACTAAATGTATTCATATCTTATAAAAGCTGAGAAAATGGCCTATATTGATGGTAAATTCTATTATGGGGTCCACTAGAGGCGAATGTACAATAGATTATGCGAGCAAAAGCTCCTGAAACTTGAACCAATTTCAGATTGAGTTTCAAAAATTTCAATCCACCTTTCAACTTTCTTCTCATTACGTTGATAAGTTTTTGAATAATATTTTATTTTTAATTTTCAAATTTCAACACTCACGGTAGATCGGTCAGTGTTGAATATTAGGACCATCGTCTCAGTGTAATCAAATTCAATTCGGCCCTTCCGTCCGGACGTAAATAAGATATCATTCGAAAGTATGAATTTAGGGACTTAAAATGTCCGCGTGGTAGGTTTAAGGCCTGAATAAGTAACTCAAGTTCGTGAATGCCGAAATTCTCACTGCCACTTGCTTAACTGATCGATATATGCTATAGCCTGGTGTACAGTCAACCGACTTATAATGTACTGCCGGAGTAACCCTGTGGAAATTTTTAGGGTTTTCCTTGCTCAGAAGAGGATTATTCGCCCAATTTTCTCTGGGCCCGCGCATCTTGACGGCCAGTAGTCATAGGATATACAATTTTATCTCTGCCTTTTATGTTTATTCCTAAGTGTTTGCTTAACTCCAAAGAAAATGCGTACAAGTGGACGAAATTTTCCAGCAGTCTATGAAACTAGAAATTCTCAAATTCTATTGGTACCTAATGTTTAATCGACATCCCCTACTCGAAAGTCTCTGGAAATGTGTAAATTCAAATAACAAATCAAAGGGTTATTACTGGGTGAATATTATTATTTTAGTGAACATTGAACAATACAGAATTTTCTGTAATACCTCTACATATATATATATATATATATATACTTCAAATATATTAATTACCTTTATTATGTAAGGCTCATTTAAATTGAGCATTTTATTTATTATTTTCGATGTATAATTTGAAGCTTCATCAAAATATTGTCATGTAGGTATAGGTACAGCATTTTTTCAGTCACCCAATATCGGTTGACAACTTTTTATGTTCTCAGCAATTGGTTATGATGGTTAATTTCAAAATATATTTGATTTGATACCTATATTATTCAAAACTAGGTAGCTACATTGATGAAATATCGAAAATGATTCATTAAATTGATAAACTAGCCAAATAGACTAAAATAGAGCCTAGTGCACCATGTTTCAATCTTTTATTCAATATACATATAATCTGTAGAAAAATGTTTTGAACACACACATGTTCAAATTTTCAATACCCTACCCCAAGCTAGTTGCCATTCTTGTCGACTCCTTCTCAATATATAACTTTGAATTGCATAATGAATAAAATTATTAATTAATAGAGTTATAACTTAATGTTTCAACTGTTAAAACAGGTTATGTTCATCAATGGGCATGTATGAACTATGAAACAAAACGAAAAATTATTATAAATCGACAAGACTGAGCGTTCTACCATGTTAATATATTAACAACGGTATCAGCGATCTTTCAATATTAGTAATATTATAATTAATATCCATCTACTACTAGAAATCTGCCCCTGATCCGGTCAGAATAAACAATTGTTAAAAACACTATATTCGCATAAAACCGACGGATTTTCGAAATGATAATAATAGTATTTGTTGAAAATGGATCTGGATTGCTCGTTCAGAGTTCGCTCAGCAAACATTTGGATCACTTTCGGCACGGAAAACAAGGACGTTAGAAAAAACTCAAAATATCAACATTGAGGGAACGGAACGACTTTTCACAAGGAACTGGAATAAACAAAGATTCGAATTTAATGTCGATAACTTCATCCATAAAATTTCAACTGTCGGCATCTATCGGCGAAAACTGAAGTAGAACAATATCCTAGTATTTCGACAGTATTTGGACCGCAATTCAGCTGAAAATATGTCAGAGTGTCCGCACCATGTATTCTATGCATATATGGCTATCCTAACTGTACCTATGCTTTGTACATAAGGTCCCTAGTAGGGAATCCAATCCCGCACCAAAATCTCAATACCGCAAACGCGCGGGATCGAAGTTATCAATCCCGCGGATCCGCAAAAATGCGGGATTGTTAACAATATATGTATACTCTTTGTACTCAAACTATTAAAAATTCAAGCACTGACGTAAAGTTAGGAGCTTTTGCGCGTATGTTCTATTGTCAATTCTCCTGTATTGTATAATAACTGTAATACAAGTATTCTACAACTAGTTACCAAGCTTCAATTCGATCGAGTCTATATTTTTTGAGATATCGAGGAAATAATATTCCAGGATAACTCCGAAATAGTTGGACCGATTCTGCCTCTAAACGAACTTAACTCTTCAATTCAGATACGCAACATACCCTGACAATTGCAAGTCCAATTCGAAAGTCTACGGTCATCCATCCATCTACTAAACTCACACAAGGCTCCTCGAATCTCCAACGATATGTATCCGATCGTGTTCAAACTTGGAACTTGGCAGTAGAGTTAGATTCTGAAGGCTCTCGCAAAATTCCAGCGATGTCGGACGAATAGTTACTGATATATATACTTGTTTTCAATAATTTTCAATGATTTTTTGAAAATTTTCTAGTGATACGATCCCCACGAAATTTTGCACGAATTTTGCGTTGACATTGTACAACAAATAACCATGTTTGAATTCAATCAGTATAATAATAATAATAATAATAATAATAATCGGTTTTGTATTTTTCGAGTTCTTGAGGAAATAACAACCCAATTTCAGATGGGTATAACTACAAAATCGTTTGGCCGATCTCTTTCAATTCTCAGTTTATCGTGACATAAAAAATACTTCTTAATAATTTGTTTTAAGTTTTCTAGTGATACGATTCTCACGAAATTTCACAAACGTGCTTAGGTTTATATTCTACAACTATTCACCAAGTTTCAATTCGATCGGATATTGGTTGAAAACAAAATTATTACTCGGAAACCATTGGGCTGATTATAATCATAAACGAACTTGTCCGTCTCATTGAGATGCGCCACCTTACCCTGAAAATTACAATTCACTAGCTCTTTCCGTTCTCAAGTTATCGTGGCAAAGGCCGGCCGGACAGAATCAAATTTGACCTCGAATTCTTCATCGGGGAGTCGAACCCAATCGTTTGAGACCATTTTCGGCAAAAAATCGAAAATTACGGACATTTGGGCAAAATGATAACGCAATGTTTCCCAGAACATACGCGCAAAAATCTTATGCAATTGTAAACATATTTTAGTAGTAGCATATGAGGTTTTTTATGTACCAATGACCAAAACCTGTCTATTACTGTCAGGCATGCAAATTGCTATCCGAGGAGGAGCCGAGGATAGCAAGCAGGCGAGGCAATAGACAGTTTTTCGCCAAGGTGCATATTTCATTTTTTCGTCGACCTCTACATACTTTTATGAATTTCGGGCCTCCTAAATAAGTTCACAATAGCAAATTCTCATATACACTTATGTTTGTATTGAACAGTATCATGCTATATTCATATATAGTGACCACAGCGACTGACAGTTATTAAGTTATTTGCGGGATCCAGCATTTGCGGGATTGGATTCTCTAGTCCCTAGTTCTATCACTAAATCCTTATATGTTTCTCTTTTCTGCTTTTCTTTCATTGCCACATTATTGACGGCAGGGGAGAAATAAACTATTGTTATTATTGAATTTATCTATGAATTCAAATTAAATGTTACTGAATTAGAGCAAACATTGTCCGATAATCGTACAAAATGCCAATTCTCACTTCCATTAAAATACTGTGCACTGAGTGGCCTGTTTTCAAACTTTTGTATAAGAATATCAGTAGTTTTAGCAGTATCAAAATATACTATTGTAACTTAGTGACCGAGCGCGCTAAGGCCTCTCAAGCCACGTCAGTGCTTCTACAATTTTTTGTTCGACATATCTCCACCGTTTCACGTCGGTTTCTTAGCAGGAATTTCTGCTACATCGGCGACGAATCGTCTGTGCAAAAACATTCCGATTTCCGAGAATTCGAAATGTCGCTGACAATACGTCAGTTTCCCATGGCACCACTGTTCACTTCCACTCCGTTCGTAACTAAGAACATACGCTTTTTATCCTACCAATATTACCAGGTATTCCTTCAGTTCCTGTTATAGTTGTCATCCTCGCAACTATGTCTCCTATTCCTTCTGTCGTTTCGATGCGAAGAAACATTCGTTCGTTAACTTTCCCGAAGTATTTTAAAGCTCCACACACATACGTCATACTTTTGCTGGACGAATAGTTGGAAACATTTGTATACAAGTAGAAGCGGTCGTAAAATTAAGGTACCGTAAAGCGGTGTCACTTTGCACTACTTTTCTTGTTGTAACTTTTTATTTTTAACTCAAATGAGTCCTTTGTAAACTATGTATAATTTCAACATTTTAGCTATCTACTGCTGTTGTTTGAAACATAAGAAAAGATGCGCAACATTTTTTTTTTATTTTTAAAAATTTGGCAAAGTCACCCGCACATCGGAGCGAGTTTGCCAATGCCTTTAAAATCCGTTTGTTGACAATTTCATGAAGTATAAGGGGTGTCTTTTCCAAAAAAAAGTTTTTTAAGAATTTATTCAAGACAAGGTTGCTCTTAGAGGCGAATGAAACAACAAATTATAGGAAAATTAAATCTTTTATTCTTTATAAAATACAAAAATCAGTCTCTTTGTAAATATACAATATATAAACTTAAACAGGGCTCTGTGACATCAAATAACCTAGAAACATTTGCAAACACGTCCAAAATATGCAAGCTGATACGACCTTAAGTCTCTATGGAAATAATAATGTCCCCTGGAAGACAATGTTGTCACATCCATTTCCTTGACGTATGATGTGTCCTCAACACTGGTGTAGATAAATCCATTTTTTTTTCCTCAAATATTTAACTACAAACCCATAATCATCTGTTTCTGTAACTTCCCCAACCTACCTAATGTTTAACAAATTTTCTTAGCAGGGAACGCTATTATCGGTTTAGTGTTTCCTCCGTATAATTACGATATTTCCTCGCACCCAACCTCTTTTTGTATTCACGACCCATAGGTGTGTCTAAAAATACCCGCAAAAGTGCAGCAGTAGAAACATTTCCCGAAATATAGAAACCCTCTCAACCAAATGTTTTACATTTTTTTTTAAGTGACCATAATTACAGGGTGATTCTCTTATTTTGGTCACCCCAATTTTCTCCGAAACGGCCGAATATATTATTCTGTAAACGCTGTTTTATACTAGTCAATGTTGACTTAGGATGCGTGTAGAAGTCGGCGTAAAAAATAAAGATGGCTGGCATCGTGGCGACGTTAAATTTTTTTTCCCAGGAACATACCTTTTTTGTTATGCCAATCGAAAGATGATTCAATTCTAAATTTGATTTCCCAATACCATTTTTTGCCATTTTAAACCGTTAGCGATCTACAGGGCGTTTTATGTTAATTCTATTCAATTTTTGCGTGATGTTCTGAGGAATATCGCGTTATCATTTTGCCCAAATGTCTGAATTTTCGAATTTTTTGACAAAAATGGCAAATTTCATAAACGCCCTTTAGCTTGTATCTTACAACTAATCACCAAGTATCAATTCGATCGGATTTTTATTGGTTTAAAACAAAATAATTACTCGAAAACCATTGGGCGGATTATGCCCATTAACGAACTTGTCCGTCGTATTGGGATATGCCACCTACCCTGAAAATTTCAGCTAGCTCTTTTCGTTCTCAAGTTATCGTGGCAACGGCTGGCTGGTCGGACAGAATCAAAGTTGACCTCGAATTCTTCATCGGGGAGTCGAACCCAATCGTTTGAGACCATTTACGGCTAAAAATTCGAAAATCACAGACATTTGGGCAAAATGATAACGCGATGTTCCCCAGAACATACGCGCAAAAATGGAAAAGAATTAACATATAACACCCTGTAGATCACTCACGGTTTAAAATGGGAAAAAAGGTATTTGGAAATAAAATTTAGAATTGAATCATCTTTCGAATAGCATGATAAAAAAAAAGCACTGACGTGAAGTCAGTACTCTTTGGCGCGCGTGTCCACCGTGGCTAATTAGAATTGAATGATGAGTACTTCAAGCTCAGTGGATAGAGCGAGCCGAAGATCTACCCAAAGGATAGTGGACACCATTCACTGTCGGTTCAAAAATTAACAGTGCTGTATATAAGCTGCCTTCAGGATAGAGTAACAAAGTTGGAAAAGAACACAACTGACTCTCTTTAGTCGCACAAGCTCCTAGAAGATTTGGGAGGGTTAGTATAATCCTAATCATGTTTATAGCACGCGCGCCAAAGCAGATTGACTTTTTACACTTTTTCTTTCATTGTTAAGTCAATCTGCTTTGGCGCGCGTGCTATAAACTTGATTAGGATTATACTAACCCTCCCAAATCTTCTAGGAGCTTGTGCGACTAAAGAGAGTCAGTTGTGTTCTTTTCCAACTTTGTTACTCTATCCTGATGGCGGCTTAGATACAGCACTGTTAATTTTTGAACCGACAGTGAATGGTGTCCACTATCCTTTGGGTAGATCTTCGGCTGGCTCTATCCACTGAGCTTGAAGTACTCATCATTCAATTCTAATTAGCCACGGTGAACACGCGCGCCAAAGAGTACTGACTTCACGTCAATGCTTTTTTTTTCAAGTTCATTTAACAAATATAGCTATCAATGCAGTTTGGCTGTAAGCTTTACCGTAGATCGAAAAAAATTGCGGTTGTGGGACCTCCGTTAGGAACGCAATTGCCTCTTCTCCAAATCTGAACGTATTTTAATATAGATCTACCGAATATAGTTATTCATAAATTTGCCTCAGGGCCACCATACAGACATTTCAACTCGGAAACAACGCTATTTCCCTCAAACTGACTTGTGTCCGTGCACTGATTTGACATGAATATTCTTTTAAAACCTCACAATATCGGCTCATTAATCCCAACATATCCCATATAACCCAAAAACAGTCACTTCTCGTCTGCGCATGCGCAATCTACTCGTAGCTGCAAGTCCTCCCAAAATTACACACCTCACAAAAAACTCCGATTCTCCAACACTAACGGTTCAGGAGATATCGCTTCTTGAATCCACGCATGCGCAGCCCCTTACCAGGGGATTCTATGGAGGAATAGCATTCGCCACCCCAAACCCCAATCCCTCGCCCAATCCTCTTTGACGAAAACACCAGCAGTTAAATCACTGATGGTCTGCTCATGCGCATAACGAAAAATGCCCGTAAGGGGTAACATCGATTTCAAAATTAGCCCCAGGGCGACGGTATGGACACTTCAACTCGGAAACAAGGCTACATCCCCCAAACTGACTTATCCGTGCAATAAATTGTCATGAATATCCTTTTAAAACCTCACAATATTGGCTCAGCCCTCCCGACATAACCCGTACAACCCAAAAACAGTCACTGCTCTCCTGCGCATGCGCAACCTACTTGCGGCTGAAAGTCCTCCCAAAATCACACACCTTACAAAAAACTCCGATTCCCCAACACTAGTTTTCCAGGAGATATCGCATCTTGAATCCACGCATGCGCAGACCCTCACCAGGGGATTCTATAGAGGAAAAGCATCTGCCACAAAAAACCCCAATCCTCTCTGAAGAAAACACCAGCAGTTAAATCACTGATGGTCTGCTCATGCGCATAACGAAAAATGCCCGTAAGGCGTAACATCTATTTCAAAATTAGCCCCAGGGCCACGGTATGCACAGTTCAACTCGGAAACAACACTATTTCCCCCAAACTGACTTGTGTCGGTGCACTGAATTGATATGAATATTCTTTTAAAACCACACAATATCGGCTCATTACTCCCAACATAACCCATACGACCCAAAAACAGTCACTTCTCTTCTGCGCATGCGCAATCTACTTGCGGCTGAAAGTCCTTCCAAAATCACACACCTTACAAAAAATTCCGATTCTCCAACACTTAGTGGTTCAGGAGATATTGCATCTTGAATCCACGCATGCGCAGACCCTCACCAGGGGATTCTATGGAGGAATAGCATCCGCCACCCCAAAATCCCAATCCCCTCTGACGAAAACACCAGCAGTTAAATCACTGATGGTCTGCTCATGCGCATAACGAAAAATGCCCGTAAGGGGTACATCAATTTCGAAATTAGCCCCAGGGCCACGGTACGGACACTTTAACTCGGAAACAACGCTACATCCCCCAAACTGACTTGTCCTTGCACTGAATTGCCATGAATATTCTTTTGAAACCTCACAATATCGGCTCAGCACTCCCAACACAACCCATACAACCCGAAAACAGTCACTTCTCTTCTGCGCATGCGCAATCTACTTGCGGCTAAAAGTCCTCTCAAAATCACACACCTTACAAAAAACTCCGATTCTCCAACACTAGTGGTTCAGGAGATATTGTATCTTTGATCCACGCATGCGCAGACCCTCACCAGTGGATTCTATGGCGTAAGGACACAATAACAAAGCCTACACAGAACACAACTGGTTCTCCTTACTCGGTCAAGCTCTTAGAGCTTTTGAGGGGTCTCCTTGTGGAAGACCCAGGAGGATCAGTATAATTATAATAATATAATAATAAATATAATAATAGCATCCGCCACCCCAAAACCCCAATCCTCTCTGACGAAAACACCACCAGTTAAATCACCGATGGTCTGCTCATGCGCATAACGTAAAATGCCTGTAAGGGGTAACATCAATTTCAAAATTAGCCCCAGGGCCACGGTACGAACACTTTAACTCGGAAACAACGCTACATCCCCCAAACTGACTTGTCCTTGATCTGAATTGCTATGAATATTCTTTTAAAACCTCACAATATCGACTCAGCACTCCCAACATAACCCATCCAATTAAAAAACAGTCACTTCTCTTCTGCGCATGCGCAATCTACTCGCGGCTAAAAGTCCTCTCAAAATAACACACCTTACAAAAAACTCCGATTCTCCAACACAAGTGGTTCGGGAGATATCGCATCTTTAATCTACGCATGCGCAGACCCTCATCAGGGATCTGTATTCTATGTAGGAATAGCATCCTCCACCCCAAAACCCCAATCCTCTCTGACGAAAACTACAGCAGTTAAATGACTTCTCATCTGCGCATGCGCACAACGAAAAATGCCCGGAAAAGGAAGCATGAACCTCAAAAAAATAGGTTTAGCCATTTTAAGCAAAGTATTCCGCAAAATAGTGGTAAATTTTTAATTTTTTTCATGTCACGTGATCTTCACGAAATTTTGCAAAAGTGTTTGCATTGGTCTTTTGCATCTAACTACTGAGTTTCAATTTAATCAGATCAGTATTTTTCGAGTTATCGTGAAAACAAAATTTCAAAATTTCTGAAATTTTTTTTGTCACTTTAGGGTCGTCCGGTCATAACAAAACTTCGCAGGCATATAAAGGTCATGATTCTACAATTTGATGCCAAATTTCAGAAAGATCGAGTGATCGGTTCCGGAAATATTTATAAAAACGTTTTGACTAAAAACGGCCTTAACTCCGAAACCGCTCGGTGAATTTCGCCCGTTAACGAACTTGTTCGAGATATTTACGCTACAAAACTACCCTGCAAATTTCAACGCTCTAAGTCGTTCCGTTCGAGAGTTATCGTGCTAACAGCCGGCCGGACCGGACGGACAGAATTGAATTTGACGTCGAATTCTTCATCAGGGAGTCGAACCAAATCGTTTGAGAACATTTTCGAAAAAAAATTCGAAAAATATAGACATTGTGACGAAATGATAGCACGCTGTTCCTTGCGGAACACGCGCGCAAAAAGGAATGTTCCTGGGAAAAAAATTTGACGGCGCCGCGACGCCAGCCATCTTAATTTATTACGCCGACTTCTATACGCATCTCGAGTTAACGATGACTTGTACAAAACGGCGTTCACATAATTAAAATATATTCGGCCGTTTCCGAGAAAATTGGGGTTACCAAGATAAGTGAATCACCCTGTAAGTAAGCTGCTAAAAGTATTTTGATGTACTGCTCGTCATATTTTTGGCGCTCTTGTTCCTCGCAACAGAGTGCTTATCAATTTGCCCAAATGTCTGTAATTTTCGAATTTTTGGCTGAAAATGGTATCAAACGATTTGGTTCGACCCAATGATCAAGAATCCGTGGTCGTAATCGATACTGTCTGGTAGTCCGACCGGCCGGCCATCCGTTAACACGATAACTCTCGAACGAAATGAGTTAGAGGATTGAAATTTGCAGGGTAGGTTTGGAGCGTAAATATCTCGGACGAGTTCGTTAACGGGCGAAATGCATCAAGCGGTTTCGGAGTCATGGCCGTTTTTACTAAAAATGTTTTTTATGAATATTTCCTAAACCGATCACTCGATCTTTCTGAAATTCACATTCAAGTTGTAGAATTATGACCTTTAGAGGTATGTGAAGATTTGTATTGATCGGGTTACCGTAAAGTGTCAAAAAAAAATTTTGAAAATTTTTTAATTTTTTTTCTACAATAACTTTCGAACGGAATGAGCTAAGCAGTTGAAATTTCCAGAGTAGGTTAGGGAAATAAATATCTCGGTTAAGTTTGCTATTGGCCAAAATAGATGAGATGGTTTCGGAGTAACGAAAAAAAAAATTTTTTTCAACTTACAAATTTCAAAATAAATTTTATTTTGAGATGTAGCTTCACCCTAAAAATCCATTGATATCATTTTCAACTCCAACAAGCTAATACTTGCGGAGATATGATTTTTCGAAATTTCAATAATGAATCGTACTTCTATGTTTTCACAGAATGCTATAATTATTCTATCTATGATTTATTATATGATCTGTGTTCATACTCGTATATGACATCCTGTTCTATAAGAGAGTCAAATTCATTTCAGGTATTTTAATTTGATTTCTTCCATGGTGTAGTTCTCTTCCTCAGATTGCTCATTTAATCTTGATAAATAAACTATTATTTGAATTGAATTTCCTTTATGATGCAGTTCTATCATAAGAATACATTAATTTAATTCTCAACTCTGAGAAACCAATACATTCGGATATATAATTTGTCTGTTTGAACAAGAGCGCCAGAAAGCTTCTGTCCACAGGGCTTGTTTTTTACACAACCCTTAGTATTTCGCATTTATAAACACGTTAAAAACTTACCCACTCACATAACAAAGCGTAGCACCCCATTCATCGCACGCCAGACGACTGCGACCGTCTCAACCGGTGGAGATATACCGTGGTTAACAGTTCCCATTCATGCTGTCGGTGAGATATAGCCAACTTTACAAAAATAAAATAAAACTTGAAATATTAGGCAGTTCGGCAAAGTCACCTCCGTTGGCAAAGCCACACCGCTCTACCGTACGTTTCAAAGTAAGTATCCAGTGGCGGCTGGTGATAATTTTGTACACGGAGGCGCTGATTCAATAACACAAAAATTGCAAAAAATTTATTTTAAATGGTAATTACCAAATGCCTACTTCTTAAAATGAAACTCAATCGTTATGTTTCGTCGCAGATGAACTTCTCGATCACCTTCTTGTTGAAGTCAGTAAAGAAACATCTTTCAGTTTCTGCGGTTGTCATTGGCTTCGATATTAAAATAACCAAAACTTTACACATTTCACAAAACGTTGAAACCAAACCATATGACACTATATTAAATTTAAAATACTTAAGGAACCGGTCACGTTCTCGTTTTCTTGTGTTATTAATCGAGTCTTCCGACTAATTACGACCACATAGTGCAATATTGCATTTGCCACACAACTTCAGACTATCGATAATTATTGACAGGACGTAACGGTTTTTTGATACCATTTCGTTGTGCTCACTTTCTCATTTTCCATTTTTCCAGATTCGGCTCAGGTAAAAAGTTACAAGAGTTTAAAGATTTCACAATGTGCTAATACAGTCTTGCATAAAATTTATTTATGACATTGATGGTGATCGAGAAAAAGTTACAATAACGTGGTTTGCAGCTTGATATCGAATTCCAACGCTCAGAGGAGGATCCATGAAAGTAGTGAAATTTCTGATTTTATAACATTCAAAGTAGAATATCTCGAAAACGGTGCATTTAAGGAGAAATGAAGAAGAATAATTTATTTCTCAAAATTGATTGAATATTCTTGAAATGGCTCGAGAAAAACTTTATCTGCTTTCCTTATAACTAGGAAACCAGTAGAAGTAGGAAAAACGGATATTTTGAGCATATGCATCATAGTTACAGGGAACTTCACACTAACGCTAATTATATTCGGATAGAGCATGTCAAAGCTACAGAATAAAAACTGATTTTTTTTTAATTTCAACAGCCTGTATCTTTTTACCTGAACCGAATTTGGAAAAATGATAAATGAAAAATGTGTTTTATTTGATGAGAAGAATCTACGGTTAAAATTAATGTATAACTTAAAGACTCACCCTGTATGTAAATATGGCAAAAAATTGCTCGTTGGATTTCTACAAGTAATTACCAAGTTTTAATTGGATGAGATTTGTATATTTTGAGGAAATAACAACAACATTTAAGATGGAGATGGGTATATCTATTTCCGTTCGAAAGTTATCTTAACAACAGTACCGAAGGCTGCTCGGATCTCCAACAATACAGATCCGATCGTGTTCAAATTTGGAAGATTTTGAATTGTCTCGCAGCGATATTGGACGAATAGTTTCTGAGATACAGTTCTAGTGATACGATCTTCACAAAATATCACAATAATCGGCATTCTACAGTTAATTATCATGCTTGGCTCAGATTTGTATTTTTTGAGTTATTGAGGAGATAACAACAAAATTTCAGATTTGTATAACTCCAAAACCGTTTGGCCGATTATGCCTAATAACAAACTCAAATGTCGCATTCGAATGCACAACCTACTCTGAAAAATGTCGCTATCCCTTTCTGTTTGCGAGTTATGATAACGGTCACCATTCCAGATACTGAGCTCGCCCTACGCTGCTCGATTTCCATTATTTCTTCAATAACTGCTACGATATAAATCCGATCGTCGTCAAATCTGGAAGTGGGCTTTATAATGAGGATTGAAAGGCTCCTCCAAAATTCCAGCAATATCGGACGGATAGTTTTTGAGACACATAATGTTTTTAATCATTTTTAAAATTTTTTTTTGTGATCGTCATGAAAACTCTGTTCACTTAAACAGCGAGCCAAAAAAAAAAACGATCTATCCGAACATACAGATCGTTCCTTGTATTCTTCCCCTTAGTCCTAGACCATAGTGTGTCCCGTCCGCATAAAAAGCGGTGCGCGTACGTTCGCGTACCCGCCGCGGATTCGCTGCATCCTCCGGATTTTTTGCCCGACCGACTTCGGCCCGCAACAGCAACTGGAGCTGTTTTTTACCCCGCCCCGTATTTCCTTTGAAGCACCGCGTTAAAAATCTCGCGAAATTCCAAATATCGATGGTAAGCGAGTACTGTCGACCTTAAAACTCGCGATATTGCAGATAAACGATGTTTCGCCTAGCGATAGTCGTGTTCTGTAAGTTTTCTGGTCTCGATAGGTTCATCCGATGGAATTTTTATATCGCTTTAAGCTAAGGTTACACTAGTAACTACACTCTTCTCCACCACAAATTTTGTCGTCTAAAATATGCTTCGGAAACGATGTTTCCATCTTCTGAGACGAACCGTTACTAAAGCATGCTATCAATTTCTACACTCAAGTATGGGTTGACATTAAACCCTTAGTCATACACCGATGAAATGTTAAGGGGTTACATGGGTTTCGTCGGGTAAAAAAAGGCCTATTTTCAATATTTTTGAAATTTTGAAATTTTCAAAAAAACAAAATTAAAACTCCTCCTTTGTGATGTCATTTCCGGTGACCCCTCGGAAATAAGGTGCGTCCGCGTTGTCAGCATAACTCCTGACAAAATCATCTAAAATGAAAAAACAAATATATATGTTTCAGTTAAGACCATAAACTCATGCTTGAACGAAGGATTTTTTTTTCAATTACAACTATTTAAAAAAAAATCAAAATGTCAAGCAAATTTGACCGAAATTTTCATTTTTCTGGAAAAAAGTCTGCCAAAATTCCAATTTTTACTTTTTGCGCGTATGTTCTGAGGAACATCGCGTTATCATTTTGCCCAAATGTCTGTAACTTCCGAATTTTTTGACGAAATTGGTCTCAAACGATTAAGTTCGACTCCCCAATGAAAAATTCGAGGTCAAATTTGATTCTGTCCGTCCGGCCGTCCCTTGCCACGATAACTTGAGAACGAAAAGAGCTATAGTGACTTGAAATTTTCAGGGTGGGTGGCGCATCCCAATACGACGGGCAAGTTCGTTAATGGGCATAATCGGCCCTGTGGTTTCCGAGTAATAATTTTGTTTTCAACCAATATAAATCCGATCGAATTGAAACTTGGTGAGTAGTTGTAGAATATGAACCTTAGCACGTTGGTGAAATTTTGTCCGAATCGTATCGCTAGAAAATTTTAAAAAAATTATTAAAAAATATTTTTGTTGTCACGATAACTTGAGAACGGAAAGAGAGAGCGGCTTCAAGTTTTCAGGTTAGGATGTGCACCAGAAAGCGACATTTCAGTTTATTCATGAGCATAATCGGCCAAACGGTTTTAGAGTTATAGCCATCTGAAATTTTCTGAAATTTGGTGTTTTTTTGTTCCTCATTAACTCGAAAAATACTGAACCGATTGAATTCAAACATGGTAATTAGTTGTATAATGCCAACGCGAAAATGTTTGCAAAATTTGGTGCGGATAACATTTGTAGAAAATTTTTAATAAATCATTGAAAAAAAAAAAGTTCTATATATCAGTAACTATTCGTTTGAAATTGCTGAAATTTTGCAAGAGCCTTCATAACCTAACTCTACTGCCAAGTTTCAAGTTTTAATACGATCGGTTAAATATTGTTGGAGATTTGAGCATTCTTGTGTGAGTTCAGTAGATGGGTTACCGTTGCCTCGATAACTTTCGAACGAAAGGAGATAGGGACTTGCAATTTTCAGGGTAGGTTGCGTAACTGAAAGGGAGAGTTGAGTTCGTTTTTGGGCAAAATCGGTTTAACGGTTTCCGAGTTATACCCACCTGGAATATTATTTCCTTGATAACTCAAAAAATAAATATTCGATCGAATTGGTGCTTGGTAACTAGTAGTAGAAAATCAACATAAAGACGTGTTTAAAATTTTGTAAGAACCGTACCCCTAGAAAATTTGAAAAAAAATGACGAAAAAAAAAATTTGAGAACCGTACCCCTAGAAAATTAAAAAAAAATCACGAAAAAAAAAATTGGTTCAAGCACTGACGTGAAGTCAGAAGCTTTTGCGCGTATGTTCTATTGTCCATTCTTCTGTATTGGACACCCTTAATCGAATTTACCATGGTAAATTATGTTGTCCATTCTCCTGTATTGGACACTTAATTCGAATTTACTATGGTAAATTCGAATTAAGAGTGTCCAATACAGGAGAATGGACAACACAATTTACCATGGTAAATTCGATTAAGGGTGTCCAATACAGAAGAATGGACAATAGAACATACGCGCAAAAGCTTCTGACTTCACGTCAGTGCTTGAACCAATTTTTTCATTTTAGATGATTTTGTCAGGAGTTATGCTGACAACGCGGACGCACCTTTTTTCAGAGGGGTCACCGGAAATGACGTCACAAGGAGGAGTTAAATTTTTTTTTTTTTTAAATTTCAAAAATTATTTATTAAATATGTATCTATAAGACAGAAAATAGTTTGAATTAAATAAATAATTTTTTACATAGAAAAAAAAATATTGAAAATAGGCCTTTGTTTACCCGACGAAACCCATGTTACCCCTTAATAGGGGTTAGATCATTCTTGAGTAAAATATATTGTCGCTTATACATTTCGATACCTGCAATTGGTTCAATTGGTCGATTTATTGGAATGTTTCAACAATTTGACGGAATTTCCTGAAATTGAGTGGCCAATTGCTAAAACGTGATTTGCACACAGCAGATTTATCGATGATGTTGTTCCGAATGTCTTCCGTATAGGTATGCTCTTTATACTATGTGATAATGTCTTTAGTTGTTTGCTTAAACCAGAAACCTAATCACACGGTATATAGAGCTCACCGGACACCTTCGGAACGACACCATCGATAAATCTGCTGTTGCAAATCACGTTTCAACAAATGGCCACTGAATTTCAGAAAATTCTGTAAAATTATTAAAAATTCCTATAAATTGTGCTTAGGAATACTAGAAGGTATCGAAATGTATAAAAGAAAAGACATTTAACTTAAGAATGATTTAACCCCTATAAGCAACTCATTGTTCTCACTAATCGGTTTATGACTAAGGGTATAATGTCAACCCATTCTTGAGTGTAGAAATTCATAGCATTATTTTGTAACGCTTCGTCTCTGAATATGGAACCTCATTTCCGAAACATTTGTAAGACGACAAAATTTGTGTTGGACAAGCGTGTCGTTACTAGTGTAGTGTTCATAACCAGTCCTGAGTGAACTCAAACTATGTAGAATATTAAGCTGAGGTGTTATTACACAACTTTTGTATGGGAATCTCGGACTAATTATCGAGGAGAAGCAAGTAATATGAACGATATCCCGACCCCTTATTTGACTTCTATTGTCCTATTAATATATGAGTAGGTGGTTGATTATTGGCTTCAGGACTGGGCAAATAAAACGATCAATTCCAGGAAGTCGACGTTTCGATCTTGGATAAGATCTTTCTCAAGACTAAAAATGTTTTTTCTTTATTGTATAACATGGAACACAAACATATTTTGACACATTAAAATTCAAAAAACAAACTATCTAAAAATGTATACATACATGACACATCACGAATCTACTACATTTATGAAAGTCTCGAAAATTGATCTGACCAACTTGGTGAGTACCAAGTTGTTAAAATAGACGAAAGTGAATATATGTTTCAAAGTAGGAAAAAAATATTTATGATTTTATTATTTGAAAGGGGAAAAATTTAAAAGGGGGGAAAAATCCCATTTGAGCTCCAGGACAACGGACAATAGAATTCACCATGGTAAATTCGATTGAGACTGTCCAATACAGGAGAATGGACAATAGCACATACGCGCAAAAGCTGCTGACATCACGTCAGTGCTTCAACCAATTTTTTTTTGTAATTTCGAAAAATTTTCAGGGGTTTCAAGATTTTACACACGCCTTTATGTTTATACTCCACAACTAGTTCGAGTCTATATTTTTGAGTTATCGAGGAAATAATATTTTAGGTGGGTATAACTCCGAAACCGATAGACCGATTATGCTCAAAAACGAACTTTCTCCCATTGGGATGTGCAACCTACTCTGTAAATTGCAAGTCCCTATCTCCTTTCGTTCGAATGTTATCGAGGCAACAGTCACCCATCCAGCTACTCAACTCACACAAGGCTGCTCGGATCTCCAACAATATAGATCCGATCGTGTTCAAACTTGGCAGTAGAGGTAGGTTTTGAAGGATCTCACAAAATTTCAGCAATGTCGGACGAATAGTTTCTGATATATAGAATTTTTTTCAATGATTTTTTAAAACTTTTTGAGTAATACGATCCTCACGAAATTTTGCGAATATTTTCGCGTTAGCATTCTACAACTGACAACCATCTTTGAATTGGATTGCTTATATATTTTTCAATTTATTGAGGAAATAACGACCAAACTTCAGATGGGTATAACTCCAAAACCATTTGGCCGATTATACCTATAAACAAACTCAAATGACCCATTCAGATGCACAACCTTACCCGACAATGTCAAGTCGCTTACTCTCTCCGTTCTCAGGTTATTGTGGCATAAATAATATTTTTTGATAATTTTTCAAAAATTTCTAGTGATACGATTCTCACAAAATTTCACAAGCGTCCTTTGTTTTGCATTCTACAACTACTCACTAAGTTTCAATTTGATCGGACTTGTATTGGCTGAAAACAATATTATTACTCGGAAACCGTTCGGCTGATTATGCTCATTAACGAACTTGTCCGTTGTATTGGGATGTGCAACCTACTCTGAAATTTTCAAGTCGCTATCTCTTTCCGTTCTAAAGTTATCGTGGCAACGGACGGCCGGCCGCCCGGACAGAATGAAATTTGACCTCGAATTCTTGATTAGGGAGTCGAACCCTATCGTTTAATACCAATTTTGGCGAAAGATTCAAAAATGGTGTAACTGCTTGAAATCAGAGAATGGTGGAAAAAAAGAATTACGGTAAAATGCTCCTTGAAAAATAGAGCACTTTGACATATCAAACAATTTTTCGATATTCCAGAAAGGGGAGGAAATAAAAACATTATTCCATATTTTTGACGCTCACGGTATAACGGCAGATGATCGTTGCAGACCATACAATATGCAAACATAAATACTTTTCCCCTGTGAAATATCTGCATTAGAATTTCATGAACATTCTCATTTCCTCAACCCAAATAGTTCTTAAATATTAAATTCTCGTCACAATCAACAGATCTTCTGCCCGAGTGAATGATGAACTGGAAACGCCTTTCCAAGAGACTGCTTCAATTCTTTCCCCTATAATTTTCCTTGCCTTTCCAGAAACGGGTACGTCAGCTCTGGAGCTTTGCTGCCTTTCCCTCTTTTCCTTTATCTCATTTTCGAGTTGAACACATCAAAATTCAGAAATCGCAACAGAGGATATGATGTAATCTTCATAGAGATAGGGGATATTTACGTGAAACTTAAAAATCTGATGCTTCCAATTGGTGGTTTCAATATGAGCCATTGTCCCTGAGTTATACAGAATTTTTCGAGAGTTTTGTAGCAAAAGAAGATCCCACAAAAATGAACCAATTCACTCAAAATCAACAGTATAAACATTGCAATGTATATCTCCAAAAATTCCTCTATAAAATTTACCCTGAATGAAAAAATGATTATCAGGAAATTTCGTGAAGGAGCACGAAAAAGCATGTACTTGTTATTTGCCGATACGTGTTTCTGCTTATTGACTTCTTCAAGACAAGTTAACCAAGAAAACAAGGGAAGGATGGAAAGAAAACTGAAAACATACGGGAAATTTTATATGTTCCGATGAATATTATCTTTGGATGAGTGATGGATACAAGATCATATCCAAAAAACATACCTGATGGATCAGAAATCTCAGATTGTCATTATTACCTATTTTGATCCAGCATACATCTATACTAATTATTAAAAGTTTTTTTTCTGGGTTTTCTCTCCCAAACTCTGAAAAATATCTATAAAATAAATATTAATTATTATGTGATTTGCGTCTGCGTAAGAAACGCAAGATATTTGTCAGAAGCAACGTAACGTTTCGGAGTCTATATCGGACTTGTTATTGTGAAATTTAAGAATTGTCAATGTGACAATTCTTGAATTTCACAATAACTATCAACAAAATAATTCTAAAGATCTTCATTAAGCGTCTGACGAAGAAGTCTGATATAGACTCAGATGATGAATAAATATTTTTTAAACTTATTAAATATGAAAATGAAAATTTGAACAATTCAGGCGACTGCACGATCAATGAACACTTATCCGTGGTCCAAAAATGTTTATGGCGATTTATCAATTACTTATCCATTAGTTAATCAACAATTTTTTGAAGATCGAACATTAACATTGCGAGAACGTTAATTGTTAAACTATTAATCTGAGAATTTTTCCTTTCGTGAAGCTATTTTACAAAGGTCTCAGAATGGATTTCTATTGATTGAATTTAGAAAATTCTTAATTTTCGTTTTGTTATGAACAATTTACAAAATTATAAAGCTTCAATTTAAAATATTACTATTGATCCGTTTTCATATGATCAGGAACTACTTAAAAATGATTTTCAATAATTATTATCTCCTATTGTTTAAAAAATCGTTATAAACCATTGTTTATGAGATAATTTAAAATTTTCTTTCGAAAACATATTTGAAGCTTTATAATTTTTCACTTAAGTAAATTGTTAATAACAAAGCGAAAATAAACAATTTTTCAAAAAATCCAACGGGAATCTATACCAGGATCTTTGAAGAATAGCTCCACCAAAGGAAAAAATTCTCAGATTAATAGTTTAACAATTATCGCACTTGCAATGTTAATGTTCGTGGTACAAAAAATTTTTAATTAACTAATTGAAAAGCCGCGATAGAAATTTTTGGAACACGGATTATTGTTCATTGATCTATCCTGCAGACGCCTGATTTTTTTAAATTTTTCATTTTCATATTTAATAAGTTTAAATAATATTCGTTCATGAAAGGTCCGAAGGGGGCGAGGCTTACGCATTTTCTCAAAAACTATCTACATGCCATTCCGAAACGAATGATACCTCAATCATAATTTTCGGAGATTACGCGAAAATTTTGACCTAAAAAGTACTTAAGTATTAGACTATTAGACTATTAACTGAGGACCTCAGTTAGGACTTAACGGAGATTGAATGTTTTGTGAATACGGCGGATAGTGTGATAATGGTATAAGGAAGTTGGTTGCTTTGGAAATTGGCCGTTATGAGAACACAGTTCGCTGAGGATAATCGGATTGTTGGCTTCCATCCAGATTGGTCCATCTTTGTATCATTTTCCTTTGTACCTCCGACGGAATCGAAAGAAAACCGCCGAACAATAACCCTGATTTCATTAATCAATCGAACCCAGATCAGGACAATATCTTGATAGACCGACGATAGGATCGTAACCAAGATATCCATCCGCGCCAAAAGAAAAGAAAAGGCCTCCCACAGAAGGCAGATTCGCTCTGAACCGACCGCATCGCAACGGGGTCTCTCCATTCACACCATGTAAACTAATAAAGAAATTAGTTATGGACTTGGTTATCCGGTAGCGAAATTGGCATGGTTATTTAATGCCGTTTCCTCCCAGTTTTGTCTTCCTCTTCGCAGGTCACAATTATTCTATTGGTGTCAAAGAAATGAAGATTCAAGTGGCATAATATTTGAAAGCGGATTTGCTGGGAGCAATTGGTAGGAAAACTATATCCATCTCATGATTTGGCATGTCAGGGGGAGAATTGGTTGGTTATCATGGATCCGTTATAATAGGTCAAAAAAATTGGTTCAAGCACTGACGTGAAGTCAGGAGCTTTTGCGCGTATGTTCTATTGTCCATTACCCTGTATTCGACACTCTTAATCGAATTTACCATGGTGAATTGAATTGTCCGTTCTCCTCTATTGGACGCTCTCTTAAGTGCCCAATACAGGAGAACGGACAATAGAATTCACCATGGTAAATTCGATTAAGAGTGTCCAATAAAGGAGAATGGACAATAGAAATACGCGCAAAAGCTCTTGACTTCACGTCAGTGCTTGAACCAATTTTTTTTTCGTAATTTTTTTGAAATTTTCTTGCGGTACGGTTCTTACAAAAAAAATTTTTTCATAATTTTTTTGAAATTTTCTAGGGGTACAGTTCTTACAAAATTTCAAACACGTCTTTATATCGATATTCTACAACAAGTTACTAAGCTTCAATTCGATCGAGTTTATATTTTTTGAGTTATCGAGGAAATAATATTCCAGGTGGGTATAACTCCGGAACCGTTGAACCTATTATGCCCGTAAACAAACTTAACTCTGCCATTCGGATACGCAACATACCCTGGAAATTCCAAGTCCATACTTCCTTTCGTTCGAAAGTTATCGAGGCAACGGTCACCCATCCATCTACTGAACTCATACAAGGCTGCTCGAATCTCAAACAATATATATCCGATCGTGTTCAAACTTAGAGCTTGGTAGTCGAGTTAGACTCTGAAGGCTCTCGCAAAATTTCAGCGATATTAGATGAATAGTTTTTGATATATAGAATTTTTTTCAATAATTTTCAATGATTTTTTAAAGATTTTCTAGTGATACGATCCTCACAAAATTTTGCAAGAACTTTCGCGTTATTATTCTACATCTAATAACCATGTTTGAATTGGACCGGTTCTATATTTTTTGAGTTATTGAGGAAATAACAACCAAATTTCAGATGGGTATAACTCCTAAACCGTTCGGCCGATTATGCTTATAGACAAACTCAAATGTCGCATTCAGATGTACAACCTAACCTAACTAAAATCGCTTTCAACTATTCACCAAGTTTCAATTCGATCGGATTCATATTGGTTAAAAACAAAATTATTCATTATCATTTTGCCCAAAAGTAAGTAATTTTCGAATTTTTTGCCGAAAATGGTCTCAAAGGATTGGGTTCGACTACCCGATGGAGAATTCGAGGTCAAATTTGATTCTGCCCGTCCGGCCGTTGCCACAATAACTTGAGGACGGAAAGAGCTAGCGAGTCTAAATTTAGGGTAGGTTGCGGCTCATCCCAATATGACGGACGAGTTCGTTAATGGGCATAATAGGCCCAATGGTTTTCGAGTAATAAATTCGTTTTCAACCAATATAAATCCGATCGAATTGAAACTTGATGAATAGTTGTAGAATATAAACCTAAGCACTTTTGAGGAATTTTGTGAGAATCGTATCACTAGAATCTTTTAAATATATTATAAAAAAAATATTTTTTTATGTCGCGGTAACCTGAGAACGGAAAGAGATAGCGACTTGAAATTCTTAGGTTAGGTTGTGCGTCTGAAAGCGACATTTGAGTTTGTATACAGGCACAATCGGCCCAAGTTGCAAGTTTGAACATGAGCGGATTTATGTTGTTGGAGATTCGAGCAGCCTTGTGTGAGTTCAGTAGATGATGGGTGACTGTTGACTCGATAACTTTTGAACGAAAGGAGAAAGGGACTTGCAATTACCAGGGTATGTTGTGTATACGAAAGGGAGAGTTAAGTGGCATAATCGGTCCAACGGTTCCGGAGTTATACCCACCTGGAATATTATTTCCTCGATAACTCAAAAAATATAGACTCGATTGAATTGAAGCTACTTGTAGAATATCGACATGAAAATTTTGTAAGAACCTTACCCCTAGAAAATTCCAAAAAAATTACGAAAAAAAAATTGGTTCAAGCACTGACGTGAAGTCAAGAGTTTTTGCGCGTATGTTCTATTGTCCATTCTTCTGTATTGGACACTCTTAATCGAATTTACCATAGAGAATTCTATTGTCCGTTGTCCTGTATAGGACACTCTTAATCGAATTTACTTTGGTAAATTGGATTAGGTGTGTTGAATACAGGACAATAGACAATAGAACATACGCGCTAAAGCTCTTGACTTCACGTCAGTGTTTGAACCAATTACACGATATTTAAGAGATTTCGCGAAAATTAGCGCTTCATCATTATACAAGTAGGTAATTACCGAGTTTTAATTGAATCGGATTTATATATTTCGAGTTACAAGAATAGAGAAAATAACAACAAAATTTCAGATGGGTGTTACTCCAGAAAAATTAACCGATTCGGCCTTTTAACAAACTTAAATATCACATTCGGATGAGCAGCCTACCGTGAAAATTAAAAGTAGCTTCTATTTCCGTTCAAAACTTATCATCGAAACGGTCACCCATCCAGCTGCTGAACTCACCCAAGGCTGCTCGGATCTCCAACAATATTAATTCGATCGTGTTCAAATTGGAAACTTGGCTGTATAGTTAAGTTTTGAAGGCTTTCGCAAAATGTCTGCGTTATCGGACGCATAGTTTCTAAAATATATACAAGGTGAGTATTTAAGTTCTACATTAAATTTAACCATGGATTCCTCTCATCAATTAAAACCCTTTTTTCTTTTACCATTTTTCCAGATTCAGCACAAGAAAAAAGATAAAGGCTGTTGAAATTTGAAAAAAAAATCAGTTTTTCTTCTGTACCTTTGACATGGTTATTCAGAATTGAATGAATTTGGGCTTGAAGTTTTCTAGATATAAGGCACATAATCTCCATTCAACAGTTTTTCCCTACTTTCACGGTTTTCCTCGTTATAGACTCGTGAATTCCGAGACCTATGAAAAATTAGCATAATGGAAGCAGATGAAGGTTATTTTGATTCACTTTTGAAATACTCGATCCTATTTGAAAATATAATTATCCGTCATCAATTCTCCTAAAACGTACCGTTTGCAAGGTATTCCTCATTGAATGTCATAAAATATGAAAAAAATTACAGAAATTTACCTGCTTTTATCGATCCGAACCTGGAATACACAGATGATCTGCTCGAATAAAGGCATTGACTGAGTATTGATTTCCAAGTTGACACTTGTGGTAATTCAATTCAATCTCGCTTGTTCCCAAATTGATATAATTACCATCTTAAAACGGGATAAGTTAATAACAACCCATTCAAACAGTTCGTAGGGTAGTTATCTTTTGGGAAATAGATTAATAGGCTTACCATGATATGTATTGATTTATCCCCAATAGTGAAAATGAAACTTTTAAATCATCTGTTATCCAGTTCATCTAAACATTTACTTTCATACTCCATCGATTCTGCACAATCATTCTAAGAATTTCTCTAATATATGGAACATAATTTCATCAACTTAAATTTCAACAGATATAACTCACGTCACTACTATTTTATTCGAACTACATAGTTGAATCTTATAATTTTGTAGTATATTAGTATGCAGAAGGGAAATATCAATTATAAGGATCATTCCACCTATTCATCCCAATCATTCTTGAAAAGAAATTCTTAATCTTGATACACGGAATCAAGTAAACATATAAATAAAGAACATCCGGCATAATATTCTAAGGTTAGACCAATGATATAATATTCTGTGGCTAACCTAATATTATTACATTTCTATGGCTGCTACTGTCACAGTATAATAACATATTATTATACTGTGTCTATACGAGGTCTATTCATCAATTTCGTTGAATTTGGCAAAATGCTAGCACACTGATCCCCAGAACATGCGCGCAAAAATAAAAAGTTGATATTCCTTGAAACGAAGATTTGTATACACATACATACAAAAAAAAACTAAAGAATAAATTCGTATTAGGACCGGAATTAGTCTTTTTACGCGCATGTTCTGGGGAATATTGCGTTATTATTATATTAATAAGAATAACTGACCTAGTATCAATAATCTGATCACAGATCCAAAATCTACTAAATCAATCGTAAAGGAACTTGTTAAAGATGGAAAGGACTGAATTTTTCGTAAATTATAGTTTCTCAGTAACAAATTTGAGTTTATGAAAATATAACAAAAAGGAACAATAAGTATTTGTAATAAACATTACATAAATGAATTCGTAAAAAACTCTTAGTAATATCAAGAAAGATAAATTTCCAAATTGAAGCCCTCCAGCATCGATAAATTTTTGAGAGCGTTGCTCTAGGTTTTTTATTGACTCAAGAAAACTTAAGAATTATTTGAGGCATATCTCTAACACTATTAGATGTATCAGTAATTTTTTCTAAAAAATGTTCTCTATTTCTAATTCATTCATTATACACTTCTGATTTTGAATGACCCCATAAAGAGTAGTCTAGTCAGTAGAATAATGAATAAACAGCAACAAAACGAACGCTAATGACAACTAGCTCAACAATAGTTTTTAGCGCTCTTGTTCCTTGGAAAAGAGTGCTTATCAATTTACCCAAATGTCTGTAATTTTCGAATTTTTTGATGAAAATGGTCTTAAACGATTTGGTTCGACTCACTGATCAAGAATCCGTTGTCAAAATCGATTCGGTCCGGCCGGCCGGTCCGGCAGTCCGGCTGGTCTGGCCGTTAACACGATAACTCGCGAACGGAATGAGCTAGATAGTTGAAATTTAAGAGTAGATTTTGGACAAATGATTTCGGTTAAGTTCGTTATCGAGCAAAATCAGCCAGATGTTTTCTGAATAACGATAAAAAAATTTTTAAGGTGCAGTTTCATCATAGGTATCCAATTATATAATTTTCAACTCTAACATGCTTACACATTCGGAGATATGATTTTTCAAAATTTAACTAATAAATCTCAATTCTATGATTTCACAGAATGCTGTAATCGAAAATTAACGTCCGTATTTGTATCTATGAATTTCATGATATGTGTTCATACATATGATCCTATCTATCGATAAGAGACATGTCATATTTACATCTGGTTCTCTTCAAGATTCATTACTCATGATATAAAATACCTCCTGTCTAGAAAACAAATTATAAGTGAATGCAAAATGACACAGCTAACGTGCTATTTTGAGGATTGTAGTATATTATAATTTTTGGTTGATAATATAATGCCCTTGAATAATCCATATGATGATGTAAATATAAATCTTTGGTAAGTTAATCAACTTGAGTTGAGAATATCTCCAGTATAAACAAAACTGGAATATTGGCTATATAAGTTTCAATTGGTATATTATAATTTCCAGAGTAGATTTGAGGGATGAATATCTCGGATAAGTCTGGCATTAGGTAGGTGTCATTGGGCAGGTTACAAGGCTACAATTATTAACTGAGTTTAAATTTGATCGGATTTGTATTTTTTGAGTTAATGAGGAAATAACAACAAAATTTCAGATACCCGATACCGTTTGGCCGATTATGCCCTTTAATGAACATAACTGTTGCATTAGGATGCGCAGGCTACCCTAAAAATTATAAGAACATGTGCGCAAAATCTCCTGTGCTTTTTCAAAATAGTTTAATCTGTATTTCCCGAATAGAACTTTGCAGTGAAAGGATGTTTATGACTGCTTCTGAAATTACGAGAATTTCGTGATAGTACTCAGGGTTCTCATTCGAATCAATTTAAACTAAGAGTTGAAAATTAGGTATGATGAGTTGGTGAAAATTATCAGGAATTTTTCAACTGATTCATGTGAAAGATGTACTTATATTGTAATGCATCACTGCAATAATCTAGTATCGATAGTGCGCGAGTTATGAAGAAGTGCAATTCTGAAAAATATTGGGACATTTTGGCTCAAATGGAGACAATCTGATATTTTGAAAAGTCCTTATAAACCTTTACAAAAATTTTCAGCGTTTTTGGAGCTCTTGTTCCTTGGAACAGAGTGCTTGTCAATTTGCCCAAATATCTGTAATTTTCGAATTTTTGTCTGAAAATGGTCTTAAACGGTTTGGTGGAATCCATGGTCGAAAACGATTCTGTCGGACGTTAACTCTCGAACGAAAGGAGTTAGAGGATTGAAAATTGCAGGTTAGATTTGGAGCGTTAATATCTCGGACGAGTTCGTTAACGGGAAAAATCCACAAAGCGGTTTCAGAGTTATGGCCGTTCATTTTCATTTTTAAGGTGAGAATGCCCGAAAATTGGAAAAAGCGATGACTGGCGGTGTCAGAAAATATGGTACAAAAAAGTGGGAAAGCCCTGTGGACAGGAGCTTTGACGCTATTGATCAAACTTTGACGAATCATATCTCCGAAAGTATTGGTTTCTCAGAGTTGAGAATGATATCAATGGATTCTCATGATAGAACTGCATCATAAAATAAAATAAATTAAATTAGAATCCATTGATATTTTTTCCAGCTCTGAGAAATCAATAATTTTGAAGTTATTTTTTAATAGACACATTTTGTTTGATTACAAGAATCCATTGATAATTCCCAACTGTGAGACATCAATACTTTCGGAGATATGACTTGTCAAAGTTTCAACAAGAGCTCCTGTCCACAGGGCTTACCCATTTTTTTTTTCTTTCCTGATGAAGAGTTCGGTACGAATGGTCCAGAAATGTTGAACATAATAGCATATCGTCTCAACTATCTACAAGTAAGAACGACGCCGAATAAATGTAGTGAATAGGCACGCAGAGACAAAACGGACATAGATAGCGGAGGTAATTGTGCTCAATAAAAACCGGTGGTCTCCCAAAGTGCCTTAGCGGGTCAGTCTAATTGTTGCAGAGGTCATATCATTTGATGTTGTTAATGTTTAATCTTTGGTTAAGACAGTGTTCCTTTTTAGCCTGCCCGGTTAGGAGTGCATGCACGTCTTTATCTCTTAGCAGAATTAAGTCGAAGGACGTTTGAACATCCTAATTTAGCAGGACATAGTCGTAGATGAATGTGTGTGTAGATGTCTATTATTGGCAGAGAGCTGCAGGAAAACGCAAGCCGTATCTTTTGTTCTGGTCTGTTGTTGTTGTTACTTGCACCTGGATAACCTTCGATGGATGCTCACTCTATTTACGCCGATCAAATTTACCTTTGTTCCCTGTTTTTCAACGTAATTTACGAGAGGATATATTCTAGGGATCTATTTTTCAGGAGAAAACTTGTGAAGCCTTGGAACTAATACAAATATTTCCGCTCACAGGGTATTTCTTGAATCGTTTTCTTGAAACAATATTCGTTTGTACATTGGCGTACAACTTTGATTCCATCGTAATTTTTTCAGTACTTTGAGGGTTCAGTCTAGAAAACTTGTTATACATTATTGCGCGTATGTTCTGGGGAACATCGCGTTATCATTTTGCCCAAATGCCTGTAATTTTCGAATTTTTCGCTGAAAATGGTCTCAAACGATTGGGTTCGACTCCCTGATCAAGAATTCGAGGTCAAATTTGATTCTGCCCGTCCGGACTCTCGAACGAAAGGAGTTAGCAGAGACAATAGAATAGAGAGACCGCCAGATAGCCACATTAGAACGTTTGTGAAATTTTGTGAGAATCGTATTGCTAGAAAATTCTTAAAAAATTATTAAAAAATACTTTTTACGTCACGATAACCTAAGAACGGAAAGAGATAGCGGCTTATAATTTTCAGGTTAGGTTGAGAATCTGAATGCGCCATTTGAGATTATTTATAGGTATAATCGGCAAAACGGTTTTGGTGTTATAACCATCTGATATTTGGTTGTTATTTCCTCAATAACTCGAATGGTACAAAACCGATCCAATTCAAACATGGTTATTAGTTGTAGAATCGCAACGCGAATATTCTTGCAGAATTTCGTGAGAATCATATCACTAGAAAAGTTTTAGAAAATCATAGAAAATTATTGAAAATAAACTTTATATATCAGAAACTATTCCTCCGACATCGCTGAAATTTTGCGAGTGCCTTCAGAACCTAACTCTACTACCACGTTTCAAGTTTGAACGAGATCGGATCTAAATATTGTTGGAGATGCGAGTAGCCTTGTGTGAGTTTAATTACTGGATGGGTAACCGTTGCCTCGAAAACTCTCGAACGAAAAGAGATAGGGACTTGCAATCTTCAGGATAGGTTGCACATATAAATGGGTGAGTTCGCTGTTGGCCATAAGCAGCCCAATGGTTTCGCTGTTTTACCCATCTGGAATATTATTTCCCCGATAAATCAAAAAATATAGACTCTATCGAATTGAACTTTGGTAAATAGTTGTAGAATATTGACATGAATACATGTGTAAAATTTTGTGAGGACCGTACCACAAGAGAATTTTTAAAAAATTACGAAAAAATATTATGTATCTCATGATACCTTGAGAACGGAAAGAAATAGCGACTTGCACTTTTCAGGGTAGATTGCGCATCTGAATGCAACATTTGAGTTCCTTAACTAGCATAATCGGCCAGATAGTTTTGGAGTTATATCAATCTGAAATTTTGTTGTTATTTCCTCAATAACTCAAAAAATACAAATTCGATCCAATTCAATCATGGTTATTAGTTTGTAGAATGCCAACGCGAAAATTCTTGCAAAAATTTGTGAGGATCGTAGCACTAAAACATTTTTAAAAAATCATTGAAAAAAAAATTTGTTCAAGCACTGACGTAAAGCCAGAAGCTTTTGCGCGTATGTTCTCTTTTTCATTCTCCTGTATTGGACACTCTTAATCGCATTTACCATGGTGAATTCTATTGTCTGTTCTCCTGTATTGGACACTCTTAATCGAATTTACCATGGTAAATTTGATTAAGAATTTACCATGGTCACGTCAGTGCTTGAACCAATTTTTGACACAGACTAGTGTATTTTGTTTCTGGCCATTTCTTCTATCTACGAGGCAGCGTATGAATCCCACGGTGAAATAACTCTTTATCATTTGAAGAGAGGTAAGCTGGTAAGCCTATGGTGTGCGTCAATGATCGTGTCCATAGTCAGAGGGAGCATAGTCCGTGAAATATAGAGAGTGAGGTTGAACTTAGTTTCCAAGCATATCTTGGCCACTCTCGCAACATCGGATCAAGCATTGTCATGCTGCAAAATCAGTTAATCGTGTCCTCGTTGTATTGCATGCGATAAATCACAGATCAGTTCCTACATATTGAGGCAGAAAATTAAAACATCTCACAAATGTTCACAATTCGGTTCGTGAACTGACGACTTTAATTACAGTGCACTCGTCTATCGTTTTGTCCAAATTATCCTAATTTCAGGCCGAAAATGGTCATTGAATCCGAGGTCAAACCTAGTTCTGTTCATCCAGCCCGCTGGTCACAAGCACGATATTGGGTGAAATGAGTTAGTCAGCTGACAGGGTAGGTTTGGGGCATGAATATAAACATGAATTATAGTTAATAGGTGAAATTGGCCGAGAAGTTATTGGTGGCTTCATGAAAATTTATGAATATTTTCATTGACAAAGCATTTTTGTAGTGTGGAAATTTGGGAAAGAAGAATTGCACAATTCGGAAGTTTTTGATGTGTGTTTATAAACATCGGACCTCCCAGTAGATACATAGGGAAGTAGATGAAAACTCCTAATTGATGAAGGATCAGCCATAATAGCTGCATTTAGCTGTTCTTGCAGGGTGGGTTTAGGAGGAAATCTGGAGAAAATGTTACATCATATTTGTTTTAGTGTAGTTAATAATGTAATTTTTTCCACTTCATACATAGTATAGTAGTTTGTTATGACATCGATCTGAAAAAAGTAAGTGAACTGTATATTGATTGTATCGGTGAAGGTAAGTGAATTACTTTCATCGCTGAAAATATAAGTAACTTTGCCATTTAATCTCTTAATGTCTTGTACAGTGCTTCGGGTCTCTATTTATGTCTATATATGAATGGATAAATTAAATCTGTGTGTTACGTTTCATAGAAACTTTCATTAACATATGCTTAACGTTTGAAATGATATCCCTGATAACATTAGGTGGGTGAAAGGTAGTTCAAAGCACTACAATTCCTCGTAAATGCTTCAGTTTTCGAAAAAACCTGTAGAGATAAAGAAGTTAGTAAATGAAATGAGTTTGTTTTTTTAAAAGGAAAATTTTCATCCAACAAAAAGTAAAAATACCTTAGGGGTTGACTATTTCAACCCCTTCTAATCATACTGCAGGATTGAAAAAATTCAAAATGTGTAGTTTTATTGACAAATAATATTTACCAAGTTTCGTGTATTTAGCTCAATATGGAGGGAAAATAAAAGAGAGAAACAATTTTGTTGTTAATCTTCGAAGGGGTGTAAATTTTCCGGGGGGTGGTTTTGAAAAAAATTTAATAGCTAGTACCAATTTTAATTTTCATCACAAAATCACCCCTCATAATTTTTCGGTGTTATTCAGATACACCCTGTATAGAAGAAAAGCAGAATTATAACTGTTGAACATTCAATCCGCATGAACAACAGTTAATGCTTCATCCCTAGCCACTTGTCGTTTCCCCGGTCGCAATCGTTTACACTGTACCCGGAAGAATGCATCGTTAATAACCCGAGTCGTATCTAACTGAATTCTCCGGCGCCACAAGTCTACAGTACTTTTGGTGGAAATATAGATCCATTTCGCAACGCTCTTCTCTCTATTGCCCTATTGCCCAGGGTGAGCAGTTTTGAGACCTTCCCCATGTGATATCTCTGAGATGTTACTGGGCTAATCTCCTGTGGCAGACATTTTGAGGACATATGTTCTCGAAAGCGATATCGCAGATAAGCTCTCAAACTTTTTCCCAGGCTGAACTGTTCGGGAATATCCAACTGTGATATCTCTGGGATGTTACTGGGCTCATATCTAGTCAAACTCTCAAACTTTTTCCCAGGGTGAACTTCCCAATGTTATATCTCTGAGATGTTATGGGGCTCATTGGCTCATCCCCTGTGGCAGACATAAGGAGGTTATATCTCTTGGCGACCTCCCAGTGATATCGCAAAAGGCGTCACAATATCCTGGAAAGCGATCGCCGAGATATCTTTGGGAGGTCTCTGTGTTGCATGGGATGCAATGTTTTGTATGGATCGGATAACTAGGAAATTCGAAAAGAATTTTCGTCGTATAAACTGAAATTTTTTTCTGAAGGAATTTAAATTTGGGTCGATATTCAGAATAATGGCATTCAGAACTGTGAAATAGTTTGCAGTTATTCGAGCGATGTGAACAGAAAAAAATTCATTTGAAAGGAGTTGGAGGCGCTGGGCATCGATTCCAGCACCTCTCCAATGCTGAGCGTACGCTCTGCTATCTGATTTACATTTACATACCTGTATACACATAAAAAAGAACATGTGCTTATTCACCAAATGTCTGTATTTTTGGAATTCTTGGAACATAGGTCCTCAACGGAGCTTACGGATATCACGGAGGCTATACCTAAACAGAGAGAAATCGTAGGTACATAACGTGAGGGTTAATCAGTTCAAATCATACCAGTTAGAGGACTTTGCCTCCGCGATTCGAGGATAATTTTGGAATACTGTTTTTTATTTCGTCTGCCATGGAAAAATGAGAAAGATGAACATGAAGTATTTTGTGAAGTTATTTGTAACATATAACTGATTTTGAATATTACATTGTATGTACAGGGTCTTTATAAATGATTGTAACATCGCAGTTGTCTTTGAATCATTCTTTGCAGCCCTTCCCTAAGTATCCTGTCTATTTTACAGGCCTTTGAAATTGACAGCCTTGATAATTTTATTGTCGGAAAATAAATTATGTGGATGGAATCGTGAATTGGAAGAGTATATACAGGGTGAGTCTTTGACCACTGCATTAATTTAAACCAAAGATTCCTCTCATCAAATAAAACACTATTTTCATTCACCATTTTTCCAGATTCGGCTCAGGTAAAAAGTTACATTCGTTTAAAGATTTCACAATGTGCTAATACACTCCTGGATATAAATTATCTATGACATTGTTGGCGGAGGAGAAAAAGGCATGGTAACGTGGTTTACAGCTTGATTCGGGATTCCAACGCTCAGGGACCGATCCATAAAAGTAGTGAAATTTCTGGAGTTTTCCATTTTAAAACATTCAATGAAGAATATCTCGAAAACGGTGCGTTTAAGGAGAAATGATGAAGAATATTATAATGTTCTAAAACGATGGAATATTCTTGAAATTACCCAAGAAAAATTTTATCTGCTTTCGTTATGCTAAGTTCGTTTAGTTTTATGAATCCACGAGTCCATAATTATAAAATCAGTAGAAGTAGAAAATAACTAATATTTGGAAAATATGTCTCATAGTTATCGGAAACTTTACACCAATATTCATTTTATTCGAAAAAAGGATGTCAAAGCTACAAAATAAAAACTGATTTTTTTTTCGAAATTTCAACAGCCTGTATCTTTTTACCTGAGCCGAATTTGGAAAAATGGTGAATGAAAAAACTGGTTTATTTGTTGAGAGGAATCTTTGGTTAAAATTAATGCAGTGGTCAAAGACTCACCCTGTATATGAAGCAGTAAAATAAGAATATTTTAAAGCCAACTACATTGTTACAACCATTTATAAAGACCCTGTATTTATTGAACAAATACATATTTAACTTTGACACCAAGTTTAAATTGTTCAATTTTAATATACTAACTGACTAACTGCAACACCCAGAAAGAGCTGTTTAAATTTGAAATTGTTTTTGGTAAAACATAGATAGTATAGCAAGGGGTAAATGATTAAAATTTGGAAAAAAAAATCGTGAAGGTTTTTTCATGTAAACATTTTTTCTTACTCACATATTGTAGTCGTTTGTTGCAAAACTTTTAAATTTTTCAACAAACCAGTTGTTCGAGGAGATCCAAAGTCTATGTTTAGTTGTTGTGAAAATGCCGAAAGCAAGTGTACGCGGAATTAATCGCCAGCTAAGTGAATTTGAAAGAAGTCGAATAATCGGTCTACGGAAGGCGGGGTTGTCATTTCGAGAAATCACTTACCTTACGGACAGCAATGCAACTACTGTTATGAGATGTTGTCAAGCGTGGTTTGATAATGCCCAAAATCGAAAAAGAGTAGGCACCGGACGTCGAAGGAGCACAAATTAAGTTCAAGATCGACGTCTAAGACTTACGACTGATGAGTGGTTAGGAGAACAAGGCCATCCTGTAACTGTCCGAATGGTTTACCACTGGATAAGGTCTTTTTGACTGCATCATTATCGACCCCATATTGTGTTGAGCATCGCCTGTAACGATTACAGTGGTGCAGAGAATGTCAACATTGGAATGTGGAATTGCATCAAGTCGACTTTTCTGATGAATCTCGATTCTCCTTGGGTGCACATGATGGCCGAAGAAGGGTTAGACGACGTCGGGGAGAAAGACGTGAACCTCAGTTTGATATTGAGCGTCATGTACACCGGACAGTAGGCGTTATGGTATGGGGTGTTATTGCTCATACAAGTAGGCCACCTTTAGTCTTTATTCGACGTAACATGACAGCACTGCGTACCTTCAAGGAATAGTGGAGCCGTATGTTCTCCCTTATCGCCTTACCTTAACCGGCTCGAGAATCCAATATTTAGCAAGATAATGCTTGACCTCATGTTGCCAGAGTTAGTTTAAACTTTTTTGAAGTGACCCATGTGAATCTTTTGACATGGCCACCCAGATCCCCCGATCTTTCGCCCATAGAGCGTGTTTGGGACATCATGGGTAGAAGGCTTGGAAATTTACCCCATCCCCCACGGACTTTGGCGGTTCTGATAAATGAACTACAGGTTCCTTGGGGTAGTATCCCTCAAGAATAAATATACCATCTTATTACATCGATGCCAAGACTTGTTGGGGAGTGTATAGATAATCGCCGTGGACAAACACCTTATCAACAAATTTATTAAAAGAAATTGTAAACCCTTAATTTTTTCTCTTCAAATTTCAATCATTTACTCCTTGCTTTACTACCTATCTATGTTTTACAAAAAAAAAAAAAAATTTAAACAGCTTCTTCTGGGTGTTGCAGTTTCATTGTCAGTCAGTATAATAAGTAATTATTGCAAAATATATTTGTGCAAACTTCTTCAATTCAAATTAAAAATCAAACTTCAAAACAAAGCAACCGAATAACTGATAAATTTTGCAATAATTTCTTATTATTATAACTGAACATTATATTGTTGCCTTCTCATTGCTGGGCTCATGAACTGAGCTGTCAAACTGACATTATAGCACAATGAGTAAAGCCACCTAGACAAAAAAAATCTTAAAATTGGGTGAACTGTTGTTTCGAGTTCATTTCCCTCTTAAAAATGAACTAGTGCACTCAAAGACATGGACCAAAAACAACATGTTGGAAAGCAATAGATAACAAAAATTGGTATTTTAAGAGAATTTGACTTCGAAATTATTCCACAAGACTGAATGTGCAATGGAAATTGAAATTAATAATTTTATCTACAGTTTGCTGAAAATATTTTGCAAATTAAAAAAAACTAAAAATAAAAAATTTATTAGACTTCAAATTTTAACAAAAATTAACATGTTTTTTTTACATGTGACCACAATACCAATTTTTTAGTGAGTCTATATAGGGTGTTAAAAAAACATCTTAGTTACAAGTTGGGTCCTGGGGAAAACGCTTTGAATTGGTTCATAACTGAAGAAAGGAAACCAATGTATCCAATAATTATAATATTGATTACAAATTACATGGATAATTCTTCAATAAAAATGTCTCTTTATTAGTCTCTTCTCAGAAACTGTATCTAGACCTCAAAATTGACCATCAAACCACTCAATAGTCCTGTGCTAGAGCCACAATATACCAACTCATACAGGTGGAGGCGCGGAGAGGCTGTCTTCGTTCTATGATGTCGATATGTGCCTCAATTTTGTGTGTATTTCTCAGATTGAAACGATTTTTCGCATATACAGGGTGGTCGGATGAGTGTATGCATAAGAGAATGACGAAAAACGTTATAATTCTTGGAGTTTTAGTATGGGAGGGGTGTGGTTTTGTGTGTAGGGATGCTGTCCTGCCTCAGAGGGTCCCTGCTTGAGCGAATGAAAGGGTTGATATCTCCTGAACCAACGGTGTTACAGGATCGTGGTTTTGGCTGTGAGGCAGCATACAGAGGGCACTTTCGGTGACGAGTAGACTGCTCATCGCAGAATTAGACTGACTGTTGTTTGTATTGTATGGGCTAGGATACAAGGAAATTCTGTTTTATGAACTTAGTTTTGCTCATTCAGAATTCCATAATCTACTCCAAAGGATTATATTCGATCTTTCTTTCGCAGTTTGCGGGAAGCTATGGTGCAAAAACGATTTGAAATTTGAAGAAAAACCGTAAGCAATTGCGTTACTGACAAGGATCTCCCGACCTGACTCCTTTTTACCAAAAATGTTGTTAAACGTTTAATTTCGACCCTTTATTCTGTCCGGACGTCCGTTTACCCTCGAACAAAACGAGCTAGAGATTTAAAATTTGTAGGGTAGGATTAATGTACAAATATCTCGGTTGGCTTCCTTAAGAGTCAAAATCCACCAAGTGGTTTCAGAGTTATAGCCATCTAAAACTGTGCTTTCCCAAAACTCAAAAAATACTTATTTGGTCGAATTGAAATTTACGCGAAGACTTACTCGAAGTTTCGAGAGGATCATATGACTAGAATTTATTTTTAAATGCTTTATCTCAGAAACTATGCGTGAGATATCACTGAAATTCTACAAGTGCCTTCAAAACCTCATTTTACGGCCAAGTTCTGCTGTCAAACTCGAACGGATCTATATATTGTTAGAAATATTGGGGAAATATTATTTTGTTTTCCAAACCGGATTGGGCCAGTTCACTTACTGGACTGGTAACCGTTCTGACTATGAATGTTTACAAGCACGCCAAAGCAGATCAGTGCTTACCCATTTTTTTTTATAATCATTTAAATTTCGCTAAACCTCACGAACTTATAAGACACACAGCGAACCTACTAGATTGTCTGCTCTCGAATTTTGTTTCGTTTTTATTATCATCGAAAGAAATATACGGTCTCTTCAAACATTTGATTAGGGAATATCCGGGATACTGCATGCCGTACTACGCAACGCTATCGATCTTGAACCAAAACTTTGACAGTTTGGTGGGCGTTTATTTCTTGTGTTTATCGGAGCGTTTACGGACTGTTTTGTTATAAATCTGTGTTACACATAATGGGTTCCTCTCATCTATTGGAACAACTTTTTCATTTACCATTTTTCCAGATTCGGCTCAGGTAAAAAGTTATAAGCGTTTAAAGATTTAATTATGTGCAAAGCCAACCCTGAACTGTCTTCAAGTTTTGAACACAGATACACTGGGATTCAATATCGCATATTTCTATGAAAGCTTTATTATCTGCTGCTCGAAATTCAATGAAATTATTTAAGATAACTTATTATATACTCACTCAAGACTAATAAATGATTTTAAATAATCTTCATGCTGGATTTTTGAAAAAAATTCTTCCTGCATATTAAAACACTGACTCCAACTTAGTTTTCATGGAATATCCACAATATCTTCATCGCCTATTCTGTAATTCATTCAATATTTTAATATGCATCATATAAATGGATTTATATTATAAATCATTCAACCAATTTATAATAAAATAATAACAACCTAACCTCTATCAGTCTATGGTCTATAGGTAGCATAGAACTGGACATGCATTTCACGAAGCTACGTTCAGTTCACGATTAACTGATTTCGCTGTCATATTTAACAAGCAGGTTAACGGACTTGGGGTATCATAAAGCTTTTCGATCATATCCACAGATAGCCGAGTATATCAGAACCCGAGTTTCTTAGATAAGAAAACCTTGATGAAAACGGACGAATTCTGAAAACAATCAGACAAGTGACAACCTCCTATACAAATAGTATAATATGTTTTATACTGTAAAGTAGGCACAGAAATGTAATACATTAGGTTAGCCACAGAATGTATTCTGTGGTCCTAACCTAACCTTAAATAATAATTGGGTTGGATATGTGGAATGATACTTATAATTGATATTGAACATTTTTAACACTATGGTTAATTTGCAGTTTAGCTCCCCCTTACCGATTTTCAAAATATTCTGTATATACAATCTACATGATGTTGATATACCACAGTTTCAATTTTAGCACTGGCAAATGAGTATATTTCGAGAAAATTCAAAATGAAAGTTTCACGCAAATTATCATTTAAAGCATATCGTACCCTAATGCGAACCTGATATAGCAAGCCGATTGAAACTAAAGACGACGAACTACACGTACGTAAACGCCAAAGCTATACACTGTGCAGTTGCCATGTCATAAAAAGTCTGAAACTTTCGGATATCTGAATGCCGAGACCACCACTTGCGATATTATCGTTTCATGAATTTTCACCATAAAGGTACGGTCTTAATCTTTACGACATCTCAGGTAAATATGGTAGGTTAGGTTTGGTTAGGTTAGTACAGTACCACTGGAAAATTTGAAAAAAAAAATTACGAAAAAAAGTAATTTTTAATAAATATCTTCATCAAATGATTTATATTGTCTACGTGGCAATATCGCCTACGTGGCGAAATTCGCACCAGATTGGCGCATGGCAAGTATGCAAACATCCCTATCATGCTTGCGATGTTGCCAGACTGTAAATTCAGCTACGAACCATGAAATCAATGTTATAGATCCCAACAATTTGCAACGATACAGGTCGTTTTCCTGGTTTCATCCCCTCTAGAATCCCTGTCAGGAAAGGAACCATTCCTAGTTCTTAGTCCGAAGAGAGTTAACGCCAATTAATATTTCTGTTCTGAGAACGCCATATTCTCAACATAGGTAGAGTGTAGGCGAATTTAAAAGAAAGTAAGCGGGATTTTTATGTAAGTGTTAAACTAATAGTGCTTCTTTAAAATATTTCTACGGTATTCAACAAATTTCTTTAAAATGCGTGTTATTTTTGTGATCGATAGTTGGAGCATAATGGCCGAATGTGACTTTGAGAGAATTCAGTTCAGGTGCCGTAAAGTGATTCATGTGCCTAAACGGGGATCTGTTAAGGGCCGGTTTCTCAATTGCGAGTTAACTCGAGGATGCGAGTTGACGCATGTATTTAGCGATATTCATGAATGCGCAACACTCGGGTTACCCGCAACCTCGGGTTAACTCGCAATTGAGAAACCGGCCCTATGTGCGATACTTCTCGTAGTGTCTTCAAAGGAACATTTTTGGAAGGTTCGCATTTTGGTTTGTTTTGTCCATTTATCTGTATTATGATGAAACTAAGAAACGTATGCCCAAACTTGCAGCCATGTTAGTTTTAACTACTTCCAGGCCCGGCGTCAGAGACGCTATTCATTATTTCGAAAAAATTTGTATCGTAAAAGTGAATTTTGATGATTTTTAATAGTGGCAAAATAGTCCATTTGCAGGAATCTAAACGGGAGGGGGAGTTAACAGCAGTGCTGAGAGGGATAATACATTCAATACGATAACACTCTTTTTTTTTTTTCAAAAAATTTCTCCAAATTTCAAAAAACCAATCTTTAATTTCCAATTCTATGAAATTATTTACTGTAAATTCTTCAATCTTTTTGTTTTCGTGAATGATGAATGACACATAAAAAAAATTTCCTCCAAATTAAAAAAAAAAAATCCAAATTTTTTTCTCGTCATTAATTTTACCATTTTTCTCATGTTATTAGACCAAAATTTAGAAATTCTGAGCTATTATATTGAATTTATTACCCCACCCAGCACCCCAATTCACTCCCCATCCCGTTAGATTGCTCCAAAAAAAACTAGTTTGCCACTATTGAAAATCATCAAAAATCACTGTACAATGCATATTTTCTTCTAAAAACTTGAAAGTCGATAATTACGAGGGGGCATTAAACTGCAAAATTACCAAACTAGTTTTATATTCACTATTGGGGATAAAGAGATAAATTCAAAGATTAATACAGATCATGGTAAGCGTAATCATTTATTTCCCAAAAGATAAGTTACCCTGCGATTCAAATTATTCGAGCACAGATCATAAATGTTATCCTATTCCAGGTCCGGGTTGATAAAAACAGTTACATTTCTGGAATTTTTATCATATTTTATGTCATTCAATATTGAATATCTTGAAAACTGTACGTTTTATGAGAATGGATGAAGAGTAATTTAATTTTCTAACATGATTGAGTATTCTTAAAATGACTCGAGATAACCTTCATCTGTTTTCATTATGGTAATTTCTCATAGTTTCATGAATTTTCGAGTCTATATCGAGGAAACCACTAGAAGTAGGAAAAAACTGTTAATTGGAGATTATGTGTTATAGTTATGGAAAACTTCACACCAAATTTCATTTCATTCTGAGTAACCATGTCAAAGCAACCAAAGGAAAACTGATAATTTTCTCAAATTTCAACAGCCTGTATCTTTTTGCGCGCGTGTTCCGCAAGGAACAGCGTGCTATCATTTCGTCACAATGTCTGTATTTTTCGATTTTTTTTTCGAAAATGGTCTCAAACGATTGGGTTCGACTCCCTGATGAAGAATTCGAGGTCAAATTCAATTCTGTCCGTCCGGTCCGGCCGGCCGGTCCGGCCGTTAGCACGATAACTCTCGAACGGAACGACTTAGAGCGTTGAAATTTGCAGGGTAGTTTCGTAGCGTAAATATCTCGGACAAGTTCGTTAACGGGCGAAATCGACCGAGCGGTTTCGGAGTTAAGGCCGTTTTTAATAAAAACGTTTTTTATGAATATTTCCGGAACCGATCACTCGATCTTTTTGAAATTTGGCATCAGATTGTAGAATCATGACCTTTATATGCCTGCGAAGTTTTGTGTTGAACAGACGGCCCTAAAGTGGCAAAAAAAAATTTTGAAAATTTGAGAATTTTGTTTTCACGATAACTCGAAAAATACTGATCTGATTAAATTGAAACTCAGTAGTTAGATGCAAAAGACCAAAGCAAACACTTTTGCAAAATTTCGTGAAGATCACGTGACATGAAAAAAATAAAAAAATTACTACTATTTTGCGGAATACTTTGCTTTTAATGCCGAAACATATGTTTTTGAGGTTCATGCTGCCCTTTCCGGGCATTTTCCGTATTGCGCATGCACAGATGAGAAGTCCTTTAACTGCTGTAGTTTTCGTCAGAGAGGATTGGGGTTTTGGGGTGGCGGATGCTATTCCTCCATAGAATTCAGATCCCTGATGAGGGTCTGCGCCTGCGTAGATTAAAGATGCGATATCTTCCGAACCACTAGTGTTGGAGAATCGGAGTTTTTTGTAAGGTGTGTTATTTTGAGAGGACTTTTAGCCGCCAGTAGATTGCGCATGCGCAGAAGAGAAGTGACTGTTTTTGGGTTGGATGGGTTATGTTGGGAGTGGTGAGTCGATATTATGAGGTTTTAAAAGAATATTCATAGCAATTCAGTGCAAGGACAAGTCAGTTTGGGGGATGTAGCGTTGTTTCCGAGTTAAAGTGTCCGTACCGTAGCCCTGGGGCTAATTTTGAAATTGATGTTACCCCTTACAGGCATTTTTCGTTATGCGCATGAGCAGACCATCAGTGATTTAACTGGTGGTGTTTTCATCAGAGAGGATTAGGGTCTTGGGGTGGCGGATGCTATTCCTCTATAGAATCCCTCGTTGAGGGTCTGCGCATGCGTGGATTAAAGATGTGATATCTCCTGAACCACTAGTGTTGGAGAATCGGAGTTTTTTGTAAGGTGTGTTATTTTGAGAGGACTTTTAGCCGCGAGTAGATTGCGCATGCGCAGAAGATAAGTGACTGTTTTTGGGTTGGATGGGTTATGTTGGGAGTGCTGAGTCGATATTATGAGGTTTTAAAAGAATATTCATAGCAATTCAGTGCAAGGACAAGTCAGTTTGGGGGATGTAGCGTTGTTTCCGAGTTAAAGTGTCCGTACCCTGGCCCTGGGGCTAATTTTGAAATTGATGTTACCCCTCACAGGCATTTTTCGTTATGCGCATGAGCAGACCATCAGTAATTTAACTGGTGGTGTTTTCGTCAGAGAGGATTAGGGTTTTGGGGTGGCGGATGCTATTCCTCTATAGAATCCCCTGTTGAGGGTCTGCGCATGCGTGGATTAAAGATGTGATATCTCCTGAACCACTAGTGTTGGAGAATCGGAGTTTTTGTAAGGTGTGTTATTTTGAGAGGACTTTTAGCCGCGAGTAGATTGCGCATGCGCAGAAGAGAAGTGACTGTTTTTGGGTTGGATGGGTTATGTTGGGAGTGCTGAGACGATATTATGAGGTTTTAAAAGAATATTCATAGCAATTCAGTGCAAGGACAAGTCAGTTTGGGGGCTGTAGCGTTGTTTCAGAGTTAAAGTGTCCGTACCGTGGCCCTGGGGTTAATTTCGAAATGGATGTAACCCCTTACGGGCATTTTTCGTTATGCGCATGAGCAGACCATCAGTGATTTAACTGGTGGTGCTTTCGTCAGAGAGGATTGGGGTTTTGGGGTGGCGGATGCTTTTCCGCTATAGAATGCCCTGGTGAGGGTCTGCGCATGCGTGGATTCAAGAAGCGATATCTCCTGAACCACTAGTGTTGGAGAATCGGAGTTTTTTGTGAGGTGTGTAATTTTGGGAGGACTTGCAGCCACGAGTATACTGCGCTTGCGCAGACGAGAAGTGAATGGTTTTGGGTTGTTTGGGTTATGTTGGGAGTAATGAGCCGATATTGTGAGGTTTTAAAATAATATTCATATCAATTCAGTGCACGGACACAAGTCAGTTTGGGGGAAATAGCGTTGTTTCCGATTTGAAATGTCTGTATGGTGGCCCTGAGGCGAATTTATAAATAACTATATTCAGTAGATCTATATTAAAATGCGTTCGGATTTGGAGAAGATGCAATTTCGTCTCTAACGGAGGACCCACAACCGAATTTTTTTCTGATCTACGGTGAAACTAACAGCCAAACTGTATTGATAGCTATATTTGTTAAAGGAACTTGAAAAAAAAAAAAAAGCACTGACGTGAAGTCAGTACTCTTTGGCGCGCGTGTTCACGGTGGCTAATTTGAATTGAATGATTCAAAAATTATCAGTGCTGTATCTAAGCTGCCATCAGGATAGAGTAACAAAGTTGGAAAAGAACACAAGTGACTCTCCTTAGTCGCACAAGCTCCTAGAAGATTTGGGAGGGTCAGTATAATCCTAATCATGTTTATAGCACGCGCGCAATAGCAGATTGACTTAACAATGAAGGAAAAAGTGTAAAAAGTCAATCTGCTTTGGCGCGCGTGCTATAAACATGATTAGGATTATACTGACCCTCCCAAATCTTCTAGGAGCTTGTGCGACTAAGGAGAGTCACTTGTGTTCTTTTCCAACTTTGTTACTCTATCCTGATGGCAGCTTAGATACAGCACTGATAATTTTTGAATCATTCAATTCAAATTAGCCACCGTGAACACGCGCGCCAAAGAGTACTGACTTCACGTCAGTGCTTTTTTTTTTTTCCTGTGCCGAATTTGGAAAAATGATAAATGAAAAAAGTGTTTTGTTTGATGAGAGGAATCTATGGTTAAAATTATGCACAACTCAACACGTTCGCAGCTAGTGTCTCCATTTGGTGACGCATGAACCGTTTCCCCAGTGTCACCGTCGCCAAATGGCGACACGAGCGCGACTTCAATATACAGGGTGTTTCCTAAACATGCGGCAAAAATTCAGGGGGTTGTTCCTTGGACTATTTTAAGCATGTTTTGTCCTTGGATGATTTTTGAAAAACCTCTTTGTTTCGAAGATACAGGGCGAACAACATTTTTCATATTTTTAAAATTAATAATAGTTTAAATAAAAATGCGTACCGCACTGTGTTTACTCAGTAGGTACAATTTATTTTTAAATTTGTTTAACAACATTCCAATTACTAAAAACGGCCAGTTTTTTGACTAAAAATTGATAAGTGCAGATGGTAAAGGAATACAGATTAAACACGGTTTTCATTTGAATTCGTTTTGTGATGTATTAGCAATTAACATTTTATCTTTGACTATTATGAATCGCTATACAAACGCCGAGATGACTGACATGCATTTCATTTATGGACTTGCTGATGGAAATTCATTAAAAGCTAGGAGGTTGTACATTGAACGATTTCCTGGGCGTAATATTCCTGACAGAAAATTGTTTCAAAATATTCATCAACGTCTGCATGAAACAGGCGCATTGAAAAAAATGGGGGGACCAGGAAAACCAAACACAGTAAGAACGGTGGAACTGGAAGAGAATGTGCTGGACATGATCGAAGAAGACCCTAGTACTTCTACTCGAAAAATTTCCAATACTTTGAATGTGAGTAATAAGACTGTTTGGAAAATTCTTAAAGACAATTTGTTATACCCATACCATATGCAACGCGTTCAGGCACTTATTCCTACTGATTTTCCCCCACGTATTGCATTTTGTCAATGGCTTTTAACCACATTAGTTCAAATTCCTCAATTACTGACGCTGATTCTTTTTACCGATGAAGCGAATTTCTCAAGAAATGCAATAAGAAATTTTCATAACAACCATGTATGGGCCGACGAAAATCCACATGAGGTAATTGAAGATCGTTTTCAACATCAGTTCTCATTGAATGTTTGGGTTGGTATTGTGGGTGACTGCCTAATAGGGCCGATATTTTTACCAGAAAGACTTACCGGGGACGTGTATCGCAACTTTTTAGAACAAACGTTACCTCTGTTTTTGGAGGATGTACCATTGGCAATAAGACATGCAATGTGGTTTATGCACGATGGTGCACCAGCGCATTTTAGTTTGGTTGCTCGTGAGTTTTTAACATTAACATACGGAGATCGCTGGATTGGAAGAGGTGGACCTCATTTATGGCCTGCTCGTTCCCCGGACTTAAACCCCTTAGATTATTTCCTATGGGGCCATCTAAAATCATTAGTTTATACCACTCCAGTAGAAAATGTGGAAGACTTGCGAAATCGGATCATTGCTGGGTGTAACTTAATAAGAAATGATCCTGGTGTTTTTGAAAGGGTTCGGCAGTCAATGAGGAGAAGATTGGATGCTTGTATGCTGGGTAGTTGAATTTTCATGTAATTTTTCATAATAAAATGTTATTATCCAAAATTTTGTTTCCCCTATATCTTCGAAACAAATAGGTTTTTCAAAAATCATCAAAGAACAAAATATTCTTAGAAAAGTCCAAGGAACAACCCCCTGAATTTTTGCCGCATGTTTAGGAAACACCCTATTTTTATTCTCCTTGTGCTGGAGTACGATACCGAATGTGGTCTAGGCACTCAGGGTAGGTCCTTCAGGCATTGCTTTCATGATTGGTTCAAACTTTTGTTGTACCATGTTTGATGTTCAGTCCCACTGTCGCCAAATGGCGACAATTTCTTTGTTCCTAAAAACTCGCAGTAATACTGAAATTACATTTAAATTATAAATTGCGATTATTTGAAGTAGTTCTCAAGTCAAAAATTTAGAAAAAACTTTTTGGCTCCTGGCGAAAGTTCACAAAATATCGGTGGCAGCGAACGTGTTAAAGACTCACCCTGTATATATTCTTTTGAACCTCGTGGGATGTAGGATGTGCAGCTTACGAATGTAAAACCAACAGCAGGAAAATGGACCCTGGTTCTGTGGTCATGTGGTGGACATTTGGTTTCAATGTCAGGGAATATGTTAACGGTCTTCTCTCTTCTATAGTCTAAGCTTCAAAGAGTAAAGTAAATGAACTTTCTGCGTCACTACCGTTCATCCCGATAAAATGTGACTTGGGATAACTATTTGTTTCCTAATAGCATACCAGGATTTACTAGGCCGATGAATAACAACGTGCATGCGTCAATCATCAACAATTCAAAATTTTGTCGGTCGGTCTAGGCTCGGAGTTATCAGGACATAAAAATTAATTGAACCATTTTCATAATCGTGCATTATGCCAGAAGTAGTGTCGAAATAATGAAAGACAAGGAAGATTTCTTCCACTTGGGTGGGAAATTATCGAATTTTAATGGATGTAATAAAAATGGCCGAAACGTTGCAATTAGAGTGGTTCCGCGCTCTTGAACACAAATTACGGAAAACAAATTATTTATGAAGTTATTGTTTCTTATTATTTAATCTCCAAATGCCGAAATGTTTTTACTTTTTGTAGGACAATTGAATCGTTGGTGCTTTCCGAGAAATATCGCACATGCTGCCCCAGCGCCAAGCGGATGTGTTGCATACTGGCTGCCCATGAGGAAATTCTCACATATTGTTCTCTTATTTTACGCATCATGGGTTACTGTATATCCTTCTGCGACAGTAATAATTCCTATTGCGAAATAAAGTGAATAAGGAAATTCTATGATCACTCAGGGGAGTAATATTACCTATGCTAAGTGACTTGAGATGGTGTTACACCCACCCAAACGGAATAATTTGTTCAACTTGATTTTTTGACCATATTTAAAGAATTCTGTATAATAATATAGTGAAAGATTTGACCTTGATACTTATATGCCAAAACAAAATTTTACCTCATAGTTTTTTGTTAAGAAACCAGTTTATGAGAGGAAATCATAACTGGCAAATATTCATCAACAAGATACCTACACTAAGAGGTGAATTTTGTATAAATAAAAAATATTCATAAAATTTTGAGTTGATCAACGAATGAAAACATGCGATTGGCATGGTGGAACCGCCATGAAACTTCAACCATGTCAGTCAATTTTGTCCAATTTTTTATTGGCCTCCGAAAAGAGTGCTTATCAATTTGCCCAAATGTCTGAAATTTAGAATTTTTGGATGAAGATGGTTTTAAACGATTTCGTTGGACACACCGATCAAGAATCCGTGAACGAAATCGATTGTCCTGCCGGCCGTCCGACCAGCCGAAGGCACGATAACTCTCAAACGGGATGAGCTAGACAGTTGAAATTTTCAGAAAAGGTTCTGAAGACACATATCTCAGTTAATATTGTTATTGAGCTAAATCGGTCTGATAGTTTCGGAGTAACAAATAAAAAAAATTATATTACAAATTTCAAATTCAAAGAAATCAAGGAAGTCGAGTATAATTTACGAGTCATTTTCTAATTATGGAAGATTAAGAACGGAGTTTCCAACTAATGTACAGGTATAGTTATTCCTTAGTAACACTATTTAGGATTTCAAAAATAAGTATTCTGGTTTGAGTTCTCTATGAGATTACATTAGATTTGGCTATTTCATTTACTCAATTTTTCCGAATGACTCCTGATAGTTTTGAAACACTTGTAGCCAACATTCGACCATCATATAAAGATAAGTTGCAAAGGGAATCCAATTTCTGTAATGATGCAGTTTTAACATAATAATTCATTGATATCATTACCAACTCTGAGAAACCAATACTTTCGGATATATGATTTGTCAAAGTTTGAACAAGAGCGCCAAAGCTCCTGTCCACAGGGTATCCCACTTTTAGGCGCTCCTGTTCCTCGGAACAGATTGCTTATCAATTTGCCCTAATGTCTATGATTTTCGAATTTCGGAATGAAAATGGTCTTAAAACGATTTGGTTTGACCAGTCCGGCTAGTCCGGCCGTTAACACGATAATCCTCGAACGGAATGAGGTAGACAGTTGAAATATTCAGAGTAGGTTTGGGACATACATATCTCGCTTAAGTTCGTTAGTGGGCAAAATAATGATTGCCAGATGGTTTAGGAGTAACGAAATTTTTTTTTTTACCTTACAAATTTCAAATTCAATTTTTTTGAAGATGCAGTTTAACCATAACAATCCATTGATATAATTTTCAACTCTAACAAGCTTACAGTTTCAGGGACATGATTTTTCAAAATTTCAATAATAAATTGTACTTCTATATGTTTTCACAAAATGCTCTAATTATTCTATCTATCAATTATCGTATCATCTGTGTTCACACATGTCATCTTATTTTCCTATAAGAGGCATTTCAAATTTATTTTTGGTTCGTTACAGTCATCTGTCATCAACGGTCTTTGTGAATCACCCTTTAGTTTGAGTTGTTCCAAACTGAGAATATTGAGAAAAAATCCACTTTTTAAATTTTTTAAGATTCTGCACATAGTTGTGACTTGGCAATCCATTCTCCTCGAGTTATCTCCGCCTTAGCGGAGAGAAAGCTGAAAATTCATTAAAAAAGAATTGAAAACGCGTTGGTTCATTTCAACGACTCACCGTTTCGAATTACCTATGGTCATAAAATAACGAAACACCTCGTTTGTTCGAAAATATACTTTTATATTTTAGCCATAAAATCATGGCACATTGTTTATGTTTATGGTCCTATTACTATCGCTCCGAATGGTGAGCCTTACAGGCGCTCAACAGAAGCTCCGTTTAACCTTTTTACCAAGGTCCTTCTGCCAGGCTGAAGGCTTTCCTGCTCCGCTCTTACCGATATGCAACGAGGATATAAAAAATTTATTGCGTAATTTCCGTGGAGGGGGGTGGTGTAGGAAGCATACTGCCGAAACTAGTAAAATTCAATGGCTCGTTAGGCGTTCTAAAGTACTTCGGGAAAAATACTACCGCTGATGGCTATGCAGGATCGTATTTCGAAATTAAAATAGTTCATCAGTAGGTCTTCGATATAACTAACCAATACTTAGAGGATCATATGAAAACCATTAAATATGTTATTGACAAACGTGGGAAGATTTCAAAGACAATATGGAGATTAAATGAATCCCACCAAGATCATTTAATGTAAAATAGGTTGCCAAGATTCACAGGAAGTTTTCACAGTTCAGGAGTTCGCATCAGATCACATAAAGAGCCATGAGCTAATTCCCAATTCTTCATTTTTGCGCGTTCTGGGATACAGCGTGATATTATTTAGCCCAAATATCTGTAACTTTCGAATTGTTTGCTCAAAATGATCTCAAACGATTAGCTTCGACTCACTGATGAAGAATTGGAGGTCAAATTTGATTCTGACCGGCCGGCCAGCCATTGCCTCAATAACTTGAGAACGGAAAGAGATAGCAAGTTGAAATTTTCATGGTAGATGGCGTGTCCAAATACAATAGACAAGTTCGTTAATGTAATAAAATTTTGTGATGATCGTATGTCCGTTTACAAGTCATCGTGGCAACGACCGGCCGGCTGGATAACAACAAATTTGATCCTGAATTCTTCATCAGTGAGGCGAACCTAGTTGTTTGAGACCATTTTTGGCAAAAAATTCGAAAATTACAGACATTTGGGCGAAATGATAACGCGATGAACATACGCGCAAAAGATACCTAGATCATTCAATGAAACATGTATAACAAGCAGTGTTCGAATCAAAATTAAGATATGGGATTATGTCTTATATACGGCAGTTCTTCGGATATCCAGAAGGTAGCTGTGTTGAGAAAATGGCCACACGCATCATTTGTGGCATGAGAGCAAGGGATTCATGTAGGGGAAGACTACGTGAGCAGGGAAAATTAACTGTAGTGGCCATCCATATCCAAGAATGCCTCATCTTCGTCTTCAAAAATAAAGATCGCCCTCAAGAGAAAACAATTAATGCCTATCACACCAGATCGACACATTAATTTCCTGTCCATAGGCTGACACTCACTAAGAGGGGTACAGAATACGCCTATGTTAGATACTACAACTAGATTCCTCCACACCTCAGAGCTGAGAGCAACATCAAAACGTAGAAACAAAATGGGTTCATGCAAGCCCTGTGGACAGGATCTTTCTGGCGCTCAAGTTCCAACAGACAAATTATATCTCCGAAAGTATTGGTTTCTCAGAGTTGAGAATTATATCAATCAATTCAAATAATAGTTTATTAATCAAGATTAGATGAGCAATTTGAGAATGAGAACTGCACCATGGAAGAAACCAAATTAAAATAGCTGAAATGAATTTGACTTTCTCTTATAGAACAGGATGAAATGTAGGAGTATGAACACAGATCATATAATAAAGCTTAGATAGAATAATTATAGCATTCTTGAAAACATAGAAGTACGATTCATTATTGAAATTTAGAACTTCATCTTAGCAGAAATTGAATTCAAACATCATAGAAGAATTTAAATTCAACAAGAGTGCCAAAAATTATCAATCCAAAACCAATAGACGAATTCTACCCAACAACGAACTCATCCGAGATATTCATTCCTCAATTCTATGATGAACGATAATATATATCTTTCCTCAAATCTACTCCAATACACCAATATTCCAGTTTTGTTTTTAGTGGAGATATTCTGAACTCAATATTATTAACTTACCATTACCATTCCCATCATCATATGGATGATGGGAAAGCCCTGTGGACAGGACCTTTGGCGCTCTTGTTCAAACTTTGAAAAATCTCCGTAAGTATTGGTTTGTCAGAGTTGGGAATTATATCAATGGATTCCTATTTCATTTATTTCAGATTATGATGCAGTTCTATCATAAGAATCCATTGATATAATTCCCAACTCTGAGAAACCGCTTTTGGAGATATGATTTGTCAAAGTTTGAACAAGAGCATAAAAAATCCTGTCCACAGGACTTTCCCACATTTTTGGCGCTCTAGTTCCTCGGAACTGAGTGCTTATCAATTTGCCCAAATATCTGTAATTTTCGAATTTTTCGATGAAAATGGTCTTGAACGATTTGGTTGACTCACTGATCAAGAATCCGTGGTCGAAATTCATTCTGTCCGGCCGGTCCGATAACTCTCGAACGGAATGAGCTAGACTGTTGAAATTTTCAGAGTAGGTTTGGGAGATAAATATCTCGGCCAAGTTCGTCATTGGGCAAAATCGCACAGATGATTATGGAGTAACAAAAAAAAAATTTTTTTTTCAAAACAAATTCCGAATTAAATTTTTTACAATGAGCAGTTTTACCATAAGAATCCAACGATATCATTTTTAACTCTAACAAGCTAATACTTTCGGAGATATAATTTTTCAAAATTTCAATAATAAATCGTATTTCTACGTTTTCACAGAACTATATAATTATGAATTATGAATTGTCATAATGTCTACTTATTTTCCTGAGACATGACATTGTCTAATTCCTTGCTAATAGTTGGTTCCAGAAACGTCAAAATCGACTTAGAGAGACAAGGGTAAAAAACTGTCAAATAAACCCCCATGTGGCGATTTTATGTCGAAAAGTGAAAATTAAGAATATATATCCCAGGTAAGTACCGATGTTTTATTCTAATACCGGAGATCGACAAGATCGTACGAGGAGCCCGATAGCCGGTTGGTCTGGGCCGTCGGGTTTTCGGTTTCGGAACGAGAGAAGGCAGGCTCAAATCCCGGAAAGGCAATTACAATTTTTGGCGCTCTAGTTCCTCGGAACTGAGTGCTTATCAATTTGCCCAAATGTCTGTAATTTTTATTTAAGATGCAGTTTCACCATTAAAATCCATCGATATCATTTTCAACTCCAACAAGCTAATACTTTCGGAGATATGATTTTTCTAAATTTCAATAATGAATCGTACGTACTTCTATGTTTTCACAGAATGCTATAATTATTCTATCTAAGCTTTATTATATTATCTGTGTTCATACTCGTACATTTCATCCTGTTCTATAAGAAAGAGTCAAATTCATTTCAGCTATTTTAATTTGATTTCTTCCATGGTGCAGTTCTCATTCTCAGATTGCTCATTTAATCTTGATAAATAAACTATTATTTGAATTTAATTTCCTTTATGGTGCAGTTCTATCATAAGAATACATTGATTTAATTCCCAACTCTGAGAAACCAATACTTTCGGAGATATAATTTGTCTGTTTGAACTAGAGCACCAGAAAGCTCCTGTCCACAGGGCTTAAACCCATTTTTAGGTCAAAATTTTTGCGTATTCTCCGAAAATTATGACTGAGGTGTCATTCGATTCGGAATGGCATGCAGATAGTTTTTGAGAAAAGTCCGCTCGCAAAAATTGTAATAGTTATAAACAATTAAGTGAAAAACAAAGGAGGAGGTTTAGGTTTTCGCCAATATCTCAAAAACTATTCGAGATAATTCAAATTTGAAAAAAGATTCAAATAGACGAGGAAATTTCCTAGATAAAAGTCCGAACTGCTGGAACTGTAGAACCAATATTTATAATTTTCCTAGAGGGTTGCAAATACGCTCGTAAACCGATACTGCGGCTGGCGCAAGCCTCGCCACCTTCGTACCTTTGATGAATAAATATTATTTAAACTTATTGAATATGAAAATAAAAAATTTAATTGAAAACATTCAGCTGCCTGCAGAATAGATCAATGAACAATAATCTGTAGTCCAGAAATGTTTATCGCGATTTTTTAATTAGTTATCTATTAGTTAATTAACAATTTTTTGTAGCACGAATATTAACATTGCAAGTACGCTAAATTGTTAAACTATTAATCTGAGAATTTTGTTCTTTCGTAGAGCTATTTTTCAGCTGTCCTTGTATTGGAAAATTTTAAAAATTGTCCTGCAGACGCCTGAATTTCTAAATTTTTTTAATTTTGATATTTGATAATTTTGGAACTTTTTTAGGAAATTTCCTCCTCTTATTATTTATTGGCAAAATACCAAAGCCCTTGCGCTCTTGTTCCTCGGAACAGAGTGCTTATCAATTTACCCAAATGTCTGTAATTTTGCAATTTTTGGCTGAAAATGGTCTCAAACGATTTGGTTCGACTCACTGATCAAGAATCCGATGATACTTTCCTTAGTTATTTCGAGTTGTGAAAACTATGCACCGAGTGTAAGTTGCAACAACCCATTCCACGAGGTTGAATCGTTGCAGATTGCTCATTTAATCTTGATAAATAAATTTAATGACAACTTTTGAAGCATCAAAGCATAGAGGCATTGTAGATTGCTCTTTTTTTTAAAGATAATTTTTGAAGCATTTTTTAAACGACACTTTTTTTTAAATTTAATTTCTTTCATGATGCAGTTCTATCATAGGAATCCATTGATATAATTCCCAACCCTGAGAAACCAATACTTTCGGAGATATAATTTGTCTGTTTGAGCAAGAGCGCCAAAAAGCTCCTGTCCACAGGGCTTGAACCAATTTTACACTTATTGTTTACAACTGATATAACTACATAACTATCTACATGCCATTCGGAATCGAATGACACCTCAATCATAAAAAATGGGTTCAAGCCCTGTGGACAGGAGCTTTCTGGCGCTCTAGTTCAAACAGACAAATTATATCTCCGAAAGTATTGGTTTCTCAGAGTTGGGAATTAAATCAATGTATTATTATGATAGAACTGAATCATAAAGGAAATTAAATTCAAATAATAGTTTATTTATCAAGATTAAATGAGCAATCTGAGAATGAGAACTGCACCTTGGAAGAAATCAAATTAAAATAGCTGAAATGAATTTGACTCTTTCTTATAGAACAGGATGAAATGTAGGAGTATGAACACAGATCATATAATAAAGCTTAGATAGAATAATTATAGCATTCTGTGAAAACATAGAAGTACGTACGATTCATTATTGAAATTTAGAAAAAACATATCTCCGAAAGTACTAGCTTGGTGAGGTTGAAAATGATATCGATGGATTTTAATGGTGAAACTGCATCTTATATAAAAATTACAGACCTTTGGGCAAATTGATAAGCACTCAGTTCCGAGGAACTAGAGCGCCAAAAAGTGTAATTCCCTTTCCGGGATTTGAGCCTACCTTCTCTCGTTCCGAAACCGAAAACCCGACGGCTTAGACCAACCGGCTATCGGGCTCCTCGTACGATCTTGTCGATCTCCGGTATTATAATAAAACGTCGGTACTTACCTGGGATATATATTCTTAATTTTCACTTTTCGACATAAAATCGCCACATGGGGGTTTATTTGACGGTTTTTTACCCTTGTCTCTCTAAGTCGATTTTGACGTTTCTCGAACCAACTATTAGCAAGGAATTAGACAATGTCATGTCTCAGGAAAATAAGTTGACATTATGACAATTCATACATAGAATAATTATATAATTCTGTGAAAACGTAGAAATACGATTTATTATTGAAATTTTGAAAAATCATATCTCCGAAAGTATTAGCTTGTTAGAGTTAATAATGATATCATTGGATTCTTATGGTAAAACTTCTTATTGAAAAAAATTCAATTTGGAATTTGTTTTGTAAAAAAATAATTTTTTTTTTGTTTCTCCGAAACCATCTTTCGGATTTTGCCCAATAACGAACTTGGCCGAGATATTTATCTCCCAAACCTACTCTGAAAATTTCAACTGTCTAGCTCATTCCGTTCGAGAGTTATCGGACCGGCCGGACGGCCGGACAGAATGAATTTTGACTACGGATTCTTGATCAGTGAGTCGAACCAAATCGTTTAAGACCATTTTCATCGAAAAATTCGAAAATTACAGACATTTGGGCAAATTGATAAGCACTCAGTTCCGAGGAACTAGAGCGCCAAAAAGCACTTCTTGACTAGACTAAGAAGCTCAGCTCATTCAGTCTATCCAGATACAAACTCGTCGGTAGATTCACATATTATATAAATTCTGTTTTATTCATCTCATAGAATTAATGATACGTTTCAAGAATTCCTATATGTAGTTTTTATCTTTGTGTACGCTTTTAGCACCTGATACCTTGTTAGATCCGCCTCTGATGAAGCTATAAATTTGTTTTCGTGTGTGACGGGATAGACATTCGCCCATTTTATCATTTTATTGTGTCAATAAATTAGGAAATGTGAAGACGAATGTGAACTGGGTATCTAGCACCTATTAAACTCGTAAAGTCATTTTTCGGCGGCCTGGCATGTGAAACGGATTTCTTGTATGCTGCTGCTGATATCCTTCTGTTCACAGGGACGGGTCGAAGGCAAATTTAGGGGGGGGGGATTTTTCCAACTGTGCACTGAAGTATTAGACAACCGAAGGGGGGGTAGTGGTGTATGAATTATCTAACTACTTCCAACTTCTTCGAAATTTTTCCAACTGCTTTGAAATTTTCCCGACTGCTTTGAAATATTTCCAACTGCTACGAAATGTTTCCAACTGCTTTGAAATGTTCCAACTGCCTTGAAAATTTGCCAACGCCTGTCAACATTAGGACCCTTAGGCCCGTTCCTGAACATCAAAACTCGTGTTCCGAAATTCAAACTACTCTATTCTTGGTATATATATATATATACAGTGTGGAACAGCCAAATGGAATGAATTCGATAACGGATAAATGAGAGCGTGTTTGGAAAAACGCTTGGACACGTCGATTTGTATTTTTAACTGAGCATTTTTTTCAAAAAAAAAAAATTATATAGGGTGCGTCATGTGACAGTGGCCAATACCCACTTTCTTATTTTAAATGCAAGCCCCTGTATATTATTAATTTTTTGGATTCTTCAGAGAATTCTTGACATAAATCATGTACAATGTCCTATACCTATCTTCAACTGTTTTGGAAATATTAAGAGTTTTCAGACGTTCGCGGCGAGCATTTTGAACATTTACTACATTGACATTAATATTTTTTTGTTTTTTTTTTAATTATTAAGAAATAATCAGTATTAATTATTAGGTTGTTAGTGTAATGTAGCGAATTTGTGGAATAAAAAAATTTTTTAATGTTAATTTTTGTAATAAATCTGAAAACACTTAATATTTCCGAAACAGTTGAAGATAGGATTAGGACATTATTTATGTCTAGAATTCTCTGAAGAATCCAAGAAATTAATAATATACAGGGGCTTGCATTTAAAATAAGAAAGTGGGTATTGGCCACTGTCACATGACGCACCCTATATAATTTTTTTTTTTTGAAAAAAATGCTCAGTTAAAAATACAAATCGACGTGTCCAAGCGTTTTTCCAAACACGCTCTCATTTATCCGTTATCGAATTTATTCCATTTGGCTGTTCCACACTGTATATATATATATATTCTTTTGACTGAGAGCTGTATATGTGTTAGCAGAAGTTGGTGTAACGGGGTACCATACAATTCGACGTATGATACAAGAGCTTAGGGAAAAACCTCAGCAAAAAAACCCTTTCTCCCCGTGAGTCGGTGATTTGTAACTATTGTTCACAAAATGTGCTCTTGTTCCTCGGAACCGAGTGCTTATCAAGTTGCCCTAATGTCTGTAATTTTCGAAATTTGGGCTGAAAATGGTCTTAAACGATTTGGTTCGACTCACTGATCAAGAATCCGTGGTCGGAATCAATTCTATCCGGCCGTCCGTCCGTTAACACAATAACTCTCGAACGAAAGGAGTTAGAGGATTGGAATTTGCAGGGTAGGATTGAAGCGTAAGTATCTCGGACGAGTTCGTTAACCAGCAGAATCCATCGAGCGGTTTCGGGGTTATGGCCGTTTTTAGTAAAAACATTTTTCATGAATATTTCCGAAGCCGATCACTCGATCTATCTGAAATTTAGCATCGAATTGTAGAATCATGACCTTTAGAAGCATTTGAAGTTTTGTATTGATCGGGGTACCGTAAATTGTCAAAAAAAAAATTTGAAAATTTTAAAATTTCGTTTCTACAATAACTCTCGAACAGAATGAGCTAGGCAGTTGAAATTTTCAGAGTAGGTTAGGGAGATAACTATCCCGGATAAGTTCGCTACTGGGCAAAATAGGCCAGATAGTTTCGGAGTAACGAAAAAAGTTTTTTTTAACTTATTAACAAATTTCAAAATAATTTTTTTTTAAGATGCAATTTCACAATAAAAATCCATTGATATAATTTTCAACTCCAACAAGCTAATACTTTCGGAGATATGATTTTTCGAAATTTCAATAATGAATCGTACTTCTATGTTTTCACAGAATGCTATAATTATTATATCTATGATTTATTATATGATCTGTGTTCATACTCGTACATGTCATTCTGTTCTATAAGAGAGAGTAAAATTCATTTTAGCTATTTTAAATTGATTTCTTCCATGGTGCAGTTCTCATTCTCAGATTGCTCATTTAATCTTGATAAATAAACTATTATTTGAATTGAATTTCCGAATTTCCTTTATGATGCAGTTCTATCATAAGAATACATTGATATAATTCTCAATTCTAAGAAACCAATACTTTCAGAGATATAATTTGTCTGTTTGAACAAGAGCGCCAGAAAGCTCCTGTCCACAGGGCTTGAACCAATTTTTATCATTTAAAAAAAGGAGCGAACGGCGTATAACATATTTACGTTGCTAAATGCAATAGAGCGGCTTTTTAAAATGCCGCTCGACAGTGAGGAAAAGCACAAATTGGTACCAGATGGTTTGTTTTATGACTACCCGCTTTGGGATAAAGCAAAAGAAAATAAATATTATTTTTTGCCGGCTACACACATTGTGCCTAATACTATTGAATATTGAATTTACGGCAACGGGAATGTGTACAAGGGTACATGGTGTTATTTCATTTTATAATTTCTGCGTGCTTTGTATTTATCCGGTAAGGTAGTCAAATTCTTTCACATTTTATGACAATTTTTTCGGAAATATTACAACTCCATTGAAGTTTATCCAACTGCTTCGAATTTTTTTCCAACTCCTTCGAAATGTTTCCAACTGTGTTGAAAATTTGCCAACTCCGTTCAAGATTGGGGGGGATCATCCATCCCCATTGCCTGTCTGTTCAGACAAGAATTCGAGAATTATTAAACCGGTCTTCGAAATTTTGTATCAATTTATGATACCTCGTTCTCTTTCTGAGATATTATTAAATTTCAATCTAAATACACAATTAGAGTTCAATAAATTTATGATTTCATCGTTGAAATATATCCTTCAATATCTGCATTTTCAAGTTTCATTTGGAATTACAAAATACGTTTACTGGATATATTCTGAACCCAATTTGATTATTATTATATTATATATTATTATGTTATTATTATATTATATATTATTATATTATTTGATATCTTATTAGATCATATAATAATTCATAAATAGAATAGAAAATTAAGTACAGCTTTCTGTGAAAACATAGAAGTACGATTCATTATTGAAATTTCGAAAAATCATATCTCCGAAAGTATTAGCTTGTTAGAGTTGAAAAGGATATCAATGGATTATTATGGTGACACTGCATCTTAAAACAATTGGTTCAAGCCCTTTGGACAGGAGCTTTGGCGCTCTTGTTCAAACTTTGACACACTCCGAAAGTATTGGTTTCTCAGAGGTGGGAAGGATATCAATGTATTCTTATGATAGAACTGCATCATAAGGGAAATTCAATTCATGTAATAGATTATTTATCAAGACTAAATGAGCAACCTGAGAATGAGAACTGCACCATGGAAGAAATCAAATTAAAATAGCTGAAATGAATTTGACTCTCCCTTAGAGAACAGGATGGCATGTACAACTATGAACACAGATCATATAATAAATCATAGATAGAATGAATATAGCATTCTGTGAAAACATAGAAGTACGATTCATTATTGAAGTTTCGAAAAATCATATCTCCGAAAGTATTAGCTTGTTAGGGTTGAAAATGATATCAATGGATTTTTAGGATGAAACTGCATCTTAAAAAAATTCAATTTGAAATTTTAAGTTAAAAAAAAAAAATTTTTTTCGTTAGCTGTATTCCGAAACCATCTGGCCTCTTTTGCCCAATAACGAACTTAATCGAGATATTTATCTCCCAAACGTACTCTGAAAATTTCAACTACCTAGCAAATTCTGTTCGAGAGTTATTGTAGAAACAAAATTTAAAAATGAAAAATTTTTTTTTTGTCACTTTACGGCAACCCGATCAATACAAAACTTCGCATGCGTATAAAGATTAGTATTCTATAATTTGATGCTAAATTTCAGATAGATCGAGTATTCGGTTTCGGAAAAATTCATAAAAAAACGTTCTTATTAAAAACGGCCATAACTCCGAAACCGCTTGGTGGATTTTGCCCGTTATCGAACTCGTCCTTGATATTTACGCTCCAAACCTAGCCTGCAAATTTCAATCCTCTAACTCTAACTTTCGTTCGAGAGTATTCGTGTTAATGGACGGACGGCTGGACAGAATCGATTTCATCCAGTGATTATTGATCAATGAGTCGAACGAAATCGTTTGAGACCATTTTCAGCCAAAAATTCTAAAATTACAGACATTTGGGCAAATTGATAGACACTCTGTTACGAGGAACAAGAGCGCCAAAAAAATTAATTTGAAATTTGTGTTGTAAAAAATGTTTTTCTTTCGTTACTCTGAAACCATCAGGCCGATTTTGCCCAAAGCGAACTTAACCAAGATATTTATCTCCCAAACCTACTCTGAAAATTTTAACTGCTTAGCTCATTCTGTTCGACAGTTGTTGTAGAAACAAAATTGAAATTTTTTTTTACACTTTACGGCAACCCGGTCAATACAAAACTTGGCATGCCTATTCATTATTCTACAATTTGATGCTAAATTTCAGATAGATGGAGTGATTGGTTTCGGAAATATTCATAAAAATGTTTTTATTAAAAACGGCCATAACTCCGAAACCGCTTGGTGGATTCCGCCCGTTAACGAACTCATCCGAGATATTTATGCTCTAACAAACTCATACTTTCGGAGATATGATTTTTCAAAATTTCAATAATTATTCTAAATAATTCTATATGATTTCATAGAACACTAACTATAATTTACTGATGTATGTAAATCCAACAGGAGATGATTCATAGACATACGTTTTGAATTTAATTACGAAAATTCTTGAAAACTGACGGGAATGCCCTTTGGACAGGAGCTTTGGCACTCTTGTTCAAACTTTGACAGATCATAACTCCGAAAGTATTGGTTTTTCAGAATTGGGAATTCTTGAGAATTCACGCACAGAAGCCAAATTGAAAAATTGGGAAGGGCCTGTGGACAGGAGCTTTGGTGCTCTTGTTCAAACTTTGACAAATCATAACTCCGAAAGTATTGGTAAGAGTTGGGAATAATATCAAGGGATTCTTATTTAATTTATTTTATTTTATGATGCAGTTCTATCATAAGAATCCATTGATATCATTCTCAACTCTGAGAAACCAATACTTTCTGAGATATAATTTGTCAAAGTTTGTACAAGGGCGCCAAAGCCCCTCTCCAAAGGGCTAGAACCAATTTTATTTTTAAACCAAAACAGACGAGATTGAAACTAAGCAGACATAATATGAAAATGAGAAGGCACTCAAATATATTTTTGGTAGTGTTCCCCTATGTTATATGGGGTAGAAAAAGCCACCCCTAAAATTTGTTTCGCCAGAAACTTCTTTCCTTATTCGTATCATAACATTGAAAAAATAATTTCAGATAGCCTGATTCTCCCTGAAAAAATAAGGTCTTAAAATTTCTTTTTAAAATTCACGGATTTTGAGAGTAAAATAATTTATCAACGTAGCGTGAGGCGTATAGGCTGGAATTATTTTCGAATTTATTTGGTAGGCGTATGTCATGTTGACATTTCTATTGAGAACTGGTACAAATATTAAATTAATGTAACAAAATAAACAATTATAAACTTTTCAAAACTTAAATGTTATAATATTAAATGTTGAAAGTGGCCACCTTCAGCCAAGGGTCGTCTAGTGGGAGGCGCATGGATTAGTTTACCCGGTTCAAAATTCAAGGAGTATATTGAATAACTATACATGAAAGAACTATGCGGTTTCTTAAGTCTTCACAATCTTGGACAAGATTCTTGCAAAGCAATGCTTTCAAATGGTCCAAAAAAAAATCCAGAGGATTTAAATCTGGTGATCGGGCTGGCCAAAACTTAGGTCCACCTCGCCCTATCCATCGATTTGAATAGGGGAAGAATTCCTTCTTCTATTTCCATTTAATCTGGGTGGTAGATAATGTGGACCAATGAACTGTTCCCTAATATATTCAAGACGAACATTTAAAGAGAATTGTTCTTGGTGCTTATCTTCAATAGCGTGCGTTCTATATGTGGTGATTATGGAAATACATTACTCAATCTCTAGAAATATTAGCCTCGTTGGCTAATAGGACCTCTTTCCAAAACTGACAATTTTGTTCAATCATTCCCACCATCCATGTGGAGAATTAGAGATGATTCATTAAATACAGTGGTAACAGAGTAAAAGCTGTTCCTTTAAGATCGCAAACACCGTCCTATATATGGTTAATCCGCAACTGTAAAGCAATTCCTGGTACTGTACCACAATCATCTTTATTTATTTTAAATGTACCACTTTCTCGAAGTCGCTGGTCAATTCGTGTAAATAAAATCTGATGTACAGGATACAATTCTGCATATCTTCTGGATGCTTATATAGAGTAACCATTAAAAAAAACAAAATGAAATTCCTTCATTTCTATGTTTTTGTACACCACCATCTTAATGAATGCGTGAATAAATCTAAAAATAATTGCAAGGACCAAAAACTGAACTAAACTTGATCAAAACTAATTCGCTGTCATACCAAAATGACATCCGCCTACTAGATAAATTTAAGTTCGAAAATAATTCCAGCCTATACTCACGCTACGTACTTGTTGATAAATTTTTTTTTCACAAAATCCGTGAATTTTAGCAATAAATTATAAGAGAACTTATTTTTTCAGAATGAATCAATTTTTAAATGGTATAATATTAATAAGGGAAAAAATTACTACCGAAACAAATTTTAGGGATGTCTTATTCTACCTCTTGCAAACATTGGGAAACACCGTCAAAAATTTGTTAGAGTGCCTTTCTCGCTTCTTGCATTAGTTTTTTCTTTTTTAAGACAAAAATTATAAATTGCTCCTCTGAAACCCTGGTTAAGAGGCTGTATCTAAGCAGGGGCTGCTCACAAAAATTATTATATAAAAGACCCTCCCTATTTTTCGACAAGGAATTACCTTCTCAACTTTTTCGTGACTATTTATTTACACTCTGTATATTAACCACATACAAAAAATTGAATTGTGTTTGCAAATGTTACTCGATAACTTTTTGTATTTCAAGAATACAATAAATTAAAGATCTATTTATTATGAAATATTTACTTACCTCCATATACTTAAAACATTCTATTTTTCCCTGAATTTTCATTTACGACATTATTTGGGTTAGTTCCACTTTGAATTCCGTTAGAAAGCTATGTATAAGTATGGGTGGTTGTATATTGTTGATTGAAAAAAAATATCTCAGTATTTATATTATATATTTTACACATTTAGAAATTTTTTCATGTAATAATAATATCTCATTCTAAATAAAAGACAGGTTTTGATTGAAATAACACTACTTTACATTATAAGGTACATCTTCTTGCTTACTTTACACGCACCACAATCATCAACAACTATTAGTTTATGTTATAATACAGGAATCACTAAAAATCAGTATACAATCGCTGTTTACGCCAAAGAGGGAGCAAAAAGGGCAAAAAAGGGACGCATTGCATACTTTTCATGAAAATCAACAATGTGATCACAGGAGATCGCTCAATTCTCTTTGACAAAACAGCCTGTACAACATTATTTTCGACATTTAGTCGCAATGGACATAATTTACATTTTCATTCCACAACCGTGTGCTAATCGTTCTGAAATAAATTCAACATAAAAGAAGTACTCGGCATGAAAGTAGCAAAAAAAATAAAACGGGAAATTTTTCTAGAGATCCCAGTCTTCAAATCCGAAGATACCTAGTTCGAGTATAACTCATAGGAATTTAAAATAATAATTTATTTACAATTTACTATATCTACACTGATGTTATCTTCATGCCAAGTACTTTTCACATATATCTTCAAAAAAACATGGATACATAATCGTAAACGAATCAATAATCCGCTTCTACCTCCAATTTTGTTTACATATTGCACCAAAGACGTGATAGATTCGAAACTTAGAAGAAAGTTACAAAATGGAAAATATGTATTATCTGGAACTGTCACTACCGTTTCAATGTATCGTCCTTCATATTTCTCGTCAAGAAAAATGTTTGATAACTGTACAACTTAGTAACAACATAATAGACAAATGTAACATATCTAACACTCATTGCTCTTTAGGGAGTCCACTTTTGCATGTTTTTTAATTTATTTATTGATACCTAAATTAGTAACTGATCACTTCTGGTTCACTAGACTGCTGGCCATACCCTGTAAAGAAAAAAAAATGTTATTTTAAATGCCAATAGAAATCATTTGATGAATTAAATAGAGTATTAAAGAAGGGACAACGCTATGACGAGTGATGAATAAATGAATGTCATTTTGGATAGAAACATGTTATTACACAATGAACGACTACCTATGTGATGCATTAGCGATAAGTTAATTTTTTTCTGCCTGTCATCTGCCCTACACATTTATTTGTCCAAAAATAGGTGCATAGAATACGCTACACTCTTTGACATATTTTCGGCTGAAATGCGGTCCAAATAATGTCAAAATATAAGGATATTATTTTAGTTCAGGTTTCACCGATAGATGAATGAGAATGTGCACTACAAAATTTACGGACAATTCAAATTGAATTCGTAGCTTTGTTTATTCATGTTTCTTGTTGAAAGTCGTACAATTTGCTGACGTTTCGTATTTTGAGTATTGTAATTGTATATTTTAATACCTATTTGATTAATTATTTATTTTCTGTTTTGTTTTGTTCTTGGTATGTGTCGACAAGAATGAGACCTTGCTAATGGTAGAGAATTGAAAATTGGAACATTTTTTTGTGCAAAACATGTAGGGCCTTTTATTTGTCGTATCAATTTTATTGAATCATTTTTGTTATTTCATGAATATACCTAGTTCTGAATGTTCGAATCAAATATATTTTGAAATCTATCCTCATCTACTTAATCATTAAAAAGATAAACAGTTTTCAACCAGACTTGGGTAAGTTTGAAAAAATCCTGTATACATGAGAATGTTTTGATGAAGTTTCATATTATACATCGAAAATAATAAATTGAATGCTCAATTTGAATGAGCCTTAAGGTGCGTATTCACTTGCAACAGACCACTCCGAACGAACCAAACAAGCTGCCCGCGCGCCTTTACATATAAATCTCTCATTTGACCTAATAATAACCCATAATAATGGGTAAGATGAAATTGCCGTTCCTAAAATATGGGGTGAGAGAGGGCATATTTTATATTGAAACAATTTGAATTGTACTAGTTTTTCGATTTCATATATATGTAACCAATAAATGATTATTTTTTCAAATAAAAAAAAGCAAGCAAAAACTGTGCGAGATTTCCAAACTTCATTATTGAAAAAAAAAATCGAAACGCCAAATGAATGGCAATCTTATCCTAAGCAATCCCCGCCACTGGAAAGGCACCAATAAAGTCCTATCATCATCATATCGGGTCTGACAGTAGTGCACACGACACCCCGCGATCTATTAACGACGACGTTGCTCAATCTCAACCAAACGATATTACAATGTTTATTAAGGAAAACGTTTCTCTCGTCGTATTCCACGTCCGTACACATCATAACAGAATAAATGAATAAGTGAACACAGAACCGGTAATTAGCCGCGGTATACGTCACGTTCTCCGCGGAATATGTTCTCTGGTCGTTTCTTCTTTTTTTCGAAGGGCCTCTCGCTCGCTCTCGTTGGTCGGTGTTGCGTAACAAACATCGCTTTAATTAAAAATACATCAATCAGCTGAAAAACAAGTCGGTCGGGTTTGCTGGGAAACACTAATCGTGAATTTTCACTGAGGAGTATCTCGTTTTAACAAAAATAAAATGCACAGCTTTTCTACCACAGCACATTGCTCGCCACAAAGTCAAATTTCTCAAAATTAAATCATTATCCAGGGTGTCCCAGAAGTCGACATCAAGCCAGAATTATAGGCATTTCTAAAAAATCGATAAAATCTTCACCCTGTCTGTGGTGGTGTTTGAATTCCCGCTGCTACAAATTTTAATTTTCATTTAATTTTTTTTTTAATCCTGAATATTGCTTCTCTAAATTGGTGCTTAATATTTTAAACCAAGTGTATAACACTCGCTAGTGATTCAATTAAGCAAGTTTCTTGGATTTTTTTTCGTAAGGAGACATTTTTTTGAAAATCCACTCTTTTTGAAAAGTTTAGACCAATTCAACTTCAGCAGAACAAGTTGTGTAACTTCTTCAGTGGAAAAGAATATGTAACAATATGTCAGGATGTGTAATACACCTTTTATTTCATTCATTTGATTGAACGATTGATTATCCCATGATTGTTTGGTTATAATTCCATTCCCATATATATTTTATTTAGTGCTACCACTGAATAAAAAAAAATAAAGAAAAACTCTAGCTGAGCTACGGCTAAAAATAATGGAAGCATTTGACTTTATAAATACGGAAGATCTGATACTCCGATCTTTTTTTAGAAGATGTCGAGCGTGTATATGTAATTTAGACCGGAGGAAGGCAGTTTCAACATAAGTTGTAATGCAGATTCCAAAACTTAATGTCTCATCTAAATATTTTTTAAACTAGCAAAAATAATTTCTTCACCAAAAAACATATGCAAGAAACTTGACTAACCACTAGTTAGTGTTTTTCATACCATTTCGAAATAATTATTGAATGTTTAGTAACTTTTGAAGTTACTTGCCAAGCTAGCGCAATACATTTTTTTGCAGCACAGACAGTTGAAATTGAGTGATGTAAAAGTGACATTTTCTTCCAAGCTGGAGTAGTTGGCTTATAATATTAAGCATCAATTTAGAGAAGCAATATTCAAGACACTTAATAAAATTGAAATCAAAATATAGTTCTGTAGTGTCACCATCACAGGGTGAAGGTTTTCTCGATTTGTTTGAAATGCCTATAATTTTGAAAATAGGTAACTTAGATTCTTTTATATTTTTCTTATAAATATTATGACCTAGCACACGCATCCTGCTTGACGTCGAGTTCTGGGACACCCTGTATTGAAGAATACGTGTGAATTTAATGTATACACTCTGGAGACGATTTCAGGTTCAAAGACTCCTTGTGAAGGAGTCACGTGACTAACCCAGGATGTTGTTCAGTCCCAGAAGAAGCAATATCAATCTTCCTCGACAACGGCCAGCAACGCCCGACAACTTTTTTTTCCTCGCGAAAATTGACAGCTTTATGCGAACTTTCCCGCGGTGCGTTTCTTCGATTCTTTGATCTGGCCCATTGTCTTCCGCTAAACAGAAGAACGGCACCGCGTTCTAACAGTCGAGAGAACATCTCGGATATTTATTAGATATAAACAATTTGTAGACGAGTTCTCAACCAGAGAAGTATCTATTGTTAGAGCTGTTTATTTTCTTATGACACCTCGGAAACCTGACGCGCATCCGTTGAAATGGCCTCGTGATAGTGGCATATCCCTCTCAAACATTAATGTGATAATATGTCCGAATGACAGAGAAAAAATTTCGTTTCCTGGTCACTTCATTCTTTGTTTGATTGATTGACGGATCCAAATTTTACTGCAGTTTTACGATTTCTTCTTACTTGCATCGGGCCTATCATTCATATTTCCGACGTATTTTGGAATTTTGAATATTCTTTGTACACCACTCAACAGGAAAATCAACATCTATTTCCTCGAATATTCCTATCTTCGATTATAAGGCGAATAAAGAATAAGAGTCAGCTAGAACGATCAGGAAATAGATATAAACCTCAAATTGTGGGCCTCTCTTCAGTTGTTTCCCGCATTTCTGTATATCTCAATCGCGTATAACTTGTTCAAAACTCGAATCTAGCAGCAAATTGTCATCTCAGTTAATTGTAACCTTGATAATAATAAGTGGAAAGGTTTAACGGGTAATTCCGCAAAAAGAGCAGATTAAAAATAATTATGCTGGTACCTGTCGACACGTGTTTCTGCTAGTTGGCTTCTTCAGGACAGGGCAACCAAGAAACCAAGGAAAAGATGGAAATAAAAGTGAAAATGGTGACACCACACCAGGATCTTGATAATAATAGTGGATAAGAAATTTGGAGCAATGATTTGTATCAATCAACAATCGAGAGATGCGTGGAAATTAACCTAGAAAGACACTACCAGAGTTGTGATATAGCAATCCATTATGACAGTCAAGCTGCTATTAAAGCTCTGAGCTCCCATGTTATCGAGTCTAAACTAATATGGAAGTGCCAAAGAAAACTTAATGAAGTAGGCAAGAACAACAAGGTCTTCTTGGTCTGGCTTACTGGTCCCTCGGGAATTGAAGGAATTGAGGAGGCCAACACACTTGCCAAGAAAGGAGCACGAACCCCTTTTATGGGCTCGGCATCTTACTGTGGGGTAGGTAGATACACCTATAAAAGTGAATTTTGGATGAAAGAAGAATCAAGTCCAAGAAATATACGGATCTCAGTAAAAACAACTCCTCACTGGTTGCCTCAAAAGGAACTGTTGTCTTAGGAAGCATATGATGAGATAAAGGCTAGCAGAAACTGACGAGTGCAGATTCTGTGGGAAGAAGGAAAAAATTTCTGATGATCTGATTACGGAATGCCTCGCCATCTCAAACCAACGCAAGGAATGCTTTGGGCAAGAAATCTGCAAGAGCGAAGACGTAGCCTGCTTGAAGCCATCCCAGATACTGGATTCCATCAGAATTCTGGAACTGGAATGCGAGCTGTAGATGGTGATCATGACGACAGCTCTATTATGGGGGGCACCTTAAGGTCGCAGTGCAACGTTACCACCTACAATAACATACAATATATCCTTCAATCGAGCAGATCGAGCATAATAGAGTAGCTAGGGAGGTTCAAAAGAAGAAGTAAACTTCGAAATGAAGACCTTTTGTTTTGTTGTTGTCTATTCCACAAACCAAACCATGGATTTGGAGAATTTGATATCAATTTGCCCACTGCATAGGGCCGGTTTCTCAATTGCGAGTTAACTCGAGGTTGCGAGTCACGCATGTATTTAGCGATATTCATGAACGCGTAACACTCGGGTTACCCGCAACCTCGAGTTAACTCGCAATTGAGAAACCGGCCCATAGAGTAACATCTCGAGAAATAAGAAATAATCATCAATCCAAAAGACGAGATACCACAAATGTTTGGGAATTTTGAAAAAATGTCATGTCTCTGGAAACTCTGCTCAAATGATGAAAAAAATGAAAAATTAAACTCGAATGATACCAGGAACGCCCAAATTGAGTATCAGGAGAACATTATTACATTGAAAAAAATCTTAACAAGCATTGACGTGAAGTCAGGAGCTTTTGCTAGCATGCAATTTAAAATTTTCCAATAGGAATCTATTCTAAGACCTTTGAAAAATAGCCTCACAAACGAAAAGCATTTTCAGATTAATAGTTTAACAATAAGCGTATTGCAATGTTAATGTTCGTGCTACAAAAAATTTGTTAATCAACTAATGGATAACTAATTGAAAAATCGTGATAAACATTTTTGGACCACGGATTGTTGTTCATTTTTCCAATTTTTTATTTTCATATTTAATAAGTTTAAATAATATTTATTCATGAAAGGTCCGAAGGGGGCTTACGCAAGCCGGAGTACCCGTTTTCGGGAGTATTTTCAACCCTCTAGGAAAACTATAAATATTGGTCCTAGTTCCAGGAGTTGGGACTTTATTGTAGGAAATTTCCTCCTCTTCTCGAATCTGTTTTCAAATTTGAATTATCTCAGATGGTTTTCGAGATATTGGCGAAAAACCAAATCTCCTTCTTTTTTTCACTTAATTGTTTATAACTATTGCCATTTTTGCGAGCGGCCTAAGCATTTTCTCAAAAACTATCTACATGCCATTCCGAATCGAATGACACTTCAATCATAATCTTTGGAGAATACGCTAAAATTTGGACCTAAAAAACACTTGTTGACTAGACTATTATGCGGGTGTGCAACCTCACCTTGATATAGACAAGACATACAAATACACGAGACTCGCGTATGGTCAAAGATCGTACTAACACAGCACATCTCCTTGATATCAACGATTTGAAAAAACTGGCCATGCGATTAGAAACATCAATCAAATCGAAAATTAATCGCTCGAATTAACTTCAATTTGTATAAATCATTAGAAAATCTGACCGGTCAGAACGTTACATTAGACCGGCGACCAATTAGCGGTGAACCGACATAAACAAACTTATGATTACCGTACTGAATATCGGCTGGAAAAAAGAGAAACTGTGAGTGCGTCGCCTGTAATTATTGCACATAATTCGTGCTAATTGATAGACGTAATAAATTGCGCCGGATCAGCCACGGCGCGACCGAAGATGTGTCATCGGGTATCGCGTTACTAACGAAGGGATTCTGCGTGTGTGATGACCCTTAGGAAATGAGGGGTTCAGCTTATCATTTCCAAATAATTAATCCTTGGCGAGAGCATTTCTCTAATCAAAAGATATCCCTATCGAAAGATCTCATTCCGCTAAAAAACACCCCATATACAATCTATAGTCTATACCAGGAAAGGGCAACCTTTTTTTGCAGAGGGCCACATTGAAGAATCTTTTTTAGATCACGAGTCGAAATTTCTAACCTTAATAAAATTTATTCAAAATACAAAATTAAATTGAAAATGTAGGTCTTTGACTCCCCTCATATGTTGGATTTACATAAATCAGTAAATCATAATTAGAGCATTCTATGAAATCATAAAATTACGATTAATTATTGAAATTTTGAAAAATCATATCTCCTAAAGTATTAGTTTCTTAGAGTTGAGAATGATATTAATGGACTCTTATGATGAAACTACATCTTCAAAATTAAAAAAATTGAATTTGAAATTTGAAATGTAAAAAAATTATTTGTTTCGTTACCTACTTCGAAACCACCACAAATTTTGCTCAGTAACGAACTTAACGAGATATTCATCTCCCATTCGAGAGTTATCGTGTTAACGGACGGCCGGACAGAATCGATTTTGACCACGGATTCTTGACGAAGTCGAACCAAAACATTTGAGACCATTTTCAGCCAAAAATTCGAAAATTGTTCCGAGGAACAAGAGCGCCAAAAGTAAGATAGACCTTACATTCCTCACAAAAAACAAATAAAAAACTCAAACTGACTTAATTCAACAAAAGCAACTCAATAACTGTAGTTTTCAACTAATGGGACACATGGGGTTGTGTTTTTTCATAAGAGCATCAATATCAGGTGGGACTGATGTTGCTAGGCGTAAAGTATTTTCCAAATTCGATTCCATAATCCTTGATCGGTTCTTTGATTTCGTAATATTTATTTTTCAGAAAAATTGCTCACAGCAATGAGTACTACCGAAAAGAGACATCAATCGACATATGAAATTGACAAAATTTGGATATTTGTCCTTAGAAACATATCTCAAGTGAAAGGTAACTCACGACACATGTGTCGTGAGTTACCTTTGCAAGACTTTTTCAATTCCAACTATTCATGTCTCCTTTCGAAGTGGATGTGGAGCAAGTGGAAATGACGCTTCAGGTGGAATTAATTGATCTCCATGCAAAGCCTTCTGAAAATATCTGCAGTTTTTTCAGAATGACATGAATTTGGAACTGAATTTCACGTGAACGGAAACCCCTCAAATCTTGATGTGAATTTAATGGACGTGAACCGTTTTTACAACATCGAAGTGGAAGAATGTGGAAAGGTCATGCATCTTTTGAATTTCAGAAATATCATCACAGGGTGTTTCAAATTTTGTGTCGAAAGTTGTGATCAAAAATTGGCCATAACTTCTGTTTTTCAAATTAGAACCCTATTATTTTATTATTGCGTTGGATTCTGCGGTGAAAAATAATGATAAAGTTTTCGAACATGATTATGCTCTTAAATTAAAAATTTCTGAGTTTTTTTTTAATTTAGAAGCATAATCATGTTAGAAAACTATCATTATTTTTCACCGCAGAATCCAAAGCAATCATGAAAAAATAGGGTTCTAATTTGAAAAACAGAAGTTATGGCCAATTTTTGATTACAATTTTCGACACAAAATTTGAAACACCCTGTGATGATATTTCTGAAATTCAAAAGATGCATGACCTTTCCACATTCTTAATCTTCGAAGTTGTAAAAACGGTTCACGGTCAGGATGTTCGCAATAAGAATAATGAACATAATACTGACTAAACATATTTGACTTTTTTTCTGTTTTTTTTTCCGATATTTTGAAAACTATTCGAATGAATACAATGGTTTTAACAGAAATGTATTCAGCATTGAATATTCGATTATACCAGGAATGCAAAACTTGAAAAAAATTTTTTTCATCAAATTTATTTTCACTCCCTGTATAACCGGAAGTGCTTGGGCTTCGAAAAAATTTTAGCTCAGTAGAGAATTTCAAACAATATCATAATCCCAATTTTCAGATTTCCAATATGTCCAGTTCTCCAGAAACGTCTAATAGGCACTCGAACTTGGGACACCCTGTATGACGTTTAATGAAACAATTATTGGGATTGAGTTCCGCGAATAGAGAGCATCGAGGTGGTTCTAGATTCCACATTTATCGGCTGTGACTGTCTTTGTAACCGAGATACAAGGTGTTATATGAATTTTGCTCATTTTTTCCTGGCGTGATAACAAGTGAACCACATCTAGTATAATTATATTGTGCAACTTTTATTTCTTTCCTTTAATCATTTTTCAAAGAACCTAACATCTTCAACTCTTAATGAATTGCCAACGTTTCTCTAATTTATTTTTTACCCAAGCCCAAAATAAATTAATATATAGAAGTTGGTTTCCATATGAAGTTAAGAGAACACTAAACATTTTAAATAATAAAAAAAATCAATCCAACAGACTGAAACTCACTCACGTTAAAAGGCCTGGATTGTCCGTAGGATACCATGAGTACTGTGGGAGGTAATTGTGGGGCGGCGGTGCGTGGGGATGAGGTGGCCCGGGATGCGGGTGGTGCGGGGGATGGATGGGCTGCTGGGGCTTCACGTCCCCCCAGCCGGGCTTCACGTCGCCCCAGCCCGCCGTTGAGCCGGGACTCGGCGCGCCGCCTCCCTGGTGGCCGGACATGTCGGATCCGGGGGTGGAACTGGGTGCGGGCGACGAGCCGTGTTGCATGTAGCCGGCGGTCGAAGGGGAGCCGCTGGACGAACCTCCTCCTGAAAAAAAAACAAGTTAAATTAGTATTTTCACATCAAATCGTAGACAGTGTTGTAATATCACGAGTTTATGACATTATTTTTGATCATAATATATTATGATGTATGTAATGAATTTACTCAAACCACTAGTGGTCCAAAGAATACCATTGCATAACTTCAAATCCAAAAAAATTAAGAAGCACCGACGTGAGGCCAGTCTACGCGCTTGCCCAAATATTTCATACCTAAGACTTCTAGAAAATTTTGTTTCCAATATTTTGTTATATATTTGTTTCCAATATTTCAAACAAAATATATCCGATCGAGTTCAAATCTATAAATTCATCAGTAAATAGTAGATTTTGGGTCTCATCAGGTTGGCCACCCCTGCTCTATCTATAGCAGGGATGGCCAACCGAAGATAGCGGCTAAGGCCAGTCGATCGTGACAAGGTAAATGCCATTAAAGTTTGATATGACTAATATAATATTTATATGGATATATTTGTTATAAACTGTTTATTGTTGTAGGGGTTAAGTTGCACTGTGACCTCAAGCTCTAATGTTTCTGCTAGCCCTAATCTCATCATATGCTTCCTAAGGTCGTAGTGCCCCGTGAGGAAGCCAGTGAAGAGGTGCAGCGTGTTCTGATAGTGTCGAAGTTCCGGAGGTAATTCTTGGAGTGATATATTCCTGGGAGAGATCTCCAGAAAATACCTCTTTCAGTTTGTTCTTTCATCCGAAATTCACTTTTGTAGGTATATCTACCAACACCACAGTAGGGTTCCGGGCCAATAACCCAGACCAAGGGGACCCTGTTGTTCTTGCCTACTTCATTAGTTTTTTTCGACACTCCCATATTCGCTTGGACTCGATAACATCGGAGCTCAGAGCTTTAATAGCAGCTTCACTATAAGAGTGGATTCCTATATCACATCTCTGATAGTTTCTCTCTAGGTTCATTTCCACGCATCTATCGATTGCAAGTAATTCTGCCTGAAAGACGCTCGGATAGGAGCCTAGCGGTAGTGAGCATTTGGTGCCAGGCCCATATACTCCTGCGCCAGCTCCTGTAGTGGGTTTTGAACTGTCTGTGTACCATTTAATGAAATTTCTTTCAAGAACTTCGGTGGTGGATTCCCTGTCCCAGTCTCTTTTCCTACCAAGCATCGTAGTGAAGTTCTTTTCGATGCTTACATTCTTAATCATTTCGTCACTAGGAAGATTGGTTGATGAAATGTACCGGGTAAGAGAGGATCCTGCTTTCTGGTTTCTAATACTCTCATTATCTGTTCCTTTCCTAGATATTCTGAGAATGGCTTCATGGGCCACTTTGTCTATCACTAGAAGAACTGGTGTGAGATTTGTGATAATCTCAAGTGCCCTGGTAGGACAGGTTCCCATAGCTCTAGTGATACACACACAGGCTAGCCTTTGTAGTTTGTCGAGGGGTTTCCCCGTACTATTCTGGCTTTTTTTGTATAAAAGACTACTACCCCATGCGTGATTATGGGTCTCACAATCCTGTCGTACATCCATCGCAGTATCTTAGGGTTGCTGCCCCAAGTCTTACCGACTAGATTCCTGCACGCCACAAAGCCTTTATTAATACCTAAAAAAATACGTAGAATATATGACACATCGTAATCACCAACTACTAAACTGCACGCATCATCTTATATCATGTTTCGAAAATACTATAGGAATTAATACTGTTTAATCCAAAATTTCAAGAAGTACGTGAATGGGTAGATCGCAAAGGGTTCCGTTATTACACATAATATCTTGAGTATGTTTAAGTTGGCTACCACTGGTCCATAGTTTTACACATTGGCTGATAAGTTCTTGGTTGCAGACTACATAACTCTTTTAGTCAAATTCAATCTAAATCATCAGCAAATAGACTGCTTCAAGAGTTATACCATCATTACAGCGCTTCTCTACCATTTCTATAACTTTTTGGCGATTTTTGGCTGACAATGGTCTCAACCAACTAGGCTCGACTCATTGATGAAGAATTGGTGGTCGAATTTAATTCTATCCGGCAAGCCGTCGCCACGATAACTTTCGAACGGGAATAGATAGTGACTACCAAATTTGAAGGTAGGTTTTGCATCCGAATGCGACCGTTGAGTACGTTAATTGGCATAACGGAATGGTTTCGAAGTCATACCCATCTGGAATTTTGTTGTTATTTCCTCAAAAAATTTGTATCCGACTTAATTGAAACTTGGTTATTAGTTGTTGACACGCAAATGTTCGCATAATTGTGTGAGGATCTCATGACAAGAAAAAATAAATGAAAATATTCCTTAAAAAAAACGAACATTGTTCTTCAAAAATTCTATATTGTCAGATTCCGTCGAAATTCCGCACAAACCTTCAATCCGAATTTTATTTTCCCAATATTATCAAAAATAGATGTCTGATCGAATTGAAATCTAGTATTTTTTTGAAAAAAAACCTACGTTTGTTTCATGCAGTTTTTTCGTGAGGTTGTGTAAGTCGTGAATAGACAAATGAACATACGAACAAAACCTCCTGGCTTCACGTCAGTACTTTCTCAGAATTGTATTGAAAGTTTTTCCTAGAGACCTGTAGTTGGACAGAACCAAATTTAACTCAATGTAGCCAACGAGACCATTTTCGGCTAAGAATTCTAATATTACTGACATAATTATGTGGTTCTCCTTACTCGCTAAAGCTCTTCGAGAGCTTATGAGGGGTCTCCTTGGGGAAGATCTAGGATGATCAGTATAATAATATACAATAATAATAATAATATGATGGTCCATATTAGTCTAGTCAACAAGTGCTTTTTAGGTCAAAATTTTTGCGTATTCTCCGAAAATTATGATTGAGGTGTCATTCGATTCGAAATGGCATGTAGACAGTTTTTGAGACTGCTCGCAAAAATTGCAACAGTTATAAACAATTAATTGAAAAACAGAAGGGGCTTTGGTTTTTCGCCAACATCTCGGAAACTATCTGAGATCATTCAAATTTGAAATAAGATTCGAAAAGAGGAGGAAATTTCCTGAAAAAGTTCCAACTCCCGGAACTAGAACCAATATTTATAATTTTCCTAGAGGGTTGAAAATACTCCCGAAAACGGGTACGACGGCTTACGTAAGCCTCGCCCCCTTCGGACCTCACATGAATAAATATTATTTAAACTTATTAAATATGAAAATAAAAAATTGGAAAAATTCAGGCGTCTGCAGGATAGATCAATGAACAATAATACGTGGTCCAAAATGTTAATCGCGACTTTTCGATTAGTTATCCATTCTTTAATTAACAATTTTTTGTAGCATGAACATTAACATTGCAAGTGCGATATTTGTTGAACTATTAATCTGAGAATTTCTTCCTTTCGTGGAGCTATTTTTCAAAGGTCTTGGAATAGATTCCAATTGAAAAATTCGAAAAATTGTTAATTTTCGTTTTGTTATTAACAATTTACTTAAGTGAAAAATTATAAAGCTTCAATTATGTTTCAAAAAAAATTTTAAATTATCTCATAAACAATCGCATCGGTTTATAACAATTTTCCAAACAACAGCAGATAATTATTATTAAAAATCATTTTTGAGTAGTTTCTGATCGTAAGAAAACGGATCAATAGTAATATTATAAATTGAAGCTTTATAATGTTTCACTTAAGTAAATTGTTTATAACAAAACGAAAATTAACAATTTTTAAAATTTTCCAATAGGGAATCTATTACAAGACCTTTGAAAAATAGCCTCACGAAAGGAAAAAAAATTCAGATTAATAGTTTAACAATTAGAGTACTTGCAATGTCAATGTTCGTGCTACAAAAAATTAATTAACTAATGGACAACTAAGAGAAAAATCGTGATAAACATTTTTGGACCTCGGATTATTGTTCATTGATCTATCCTGCAGCCGCCTGAATTTTTTAAATTTTTTATTTTCATATTTAATAAGTTTGAATAATATTTATTCATGGAAGTTCCGAAGGGGGCGAGGCGTACGCAAGCCGGAGTACCCGTTTTCGGGAGTATATTCAATCCTCTCGGAAAATTATAAATATTGGTCCTAGTGCCGGGAGTTAAGAATTTTTTTCAGGAAATTTCCTCCTCTTCTCGGATTTTTTTTTCAAATTTGAATCATCTCAGATAGTTTTTATAGTTTTTGAGATATTGACGAAAAACCAAAGCCCCTTCTTTTTTTTCACTTAATTGTTTATAACTATTGCAATTTTTGCGAGCGGCCTTAGCATTTTATCAGAAACTATCTACATGCCATTCCAAATCGAATGAAACGTCAATCATAATTTTCGGAGAATACGCAAAAATTTTGACCTAAAAAGCACTTGGTGACTAGACTATATGGAAAAGTTCCGAAAGAATTGTTCCATCTTTCATGTAACGATTAAGGTCGATTCAACATGACGCTTATCAACCATTTACCATTATCATGTCTGATTCCCAAGAATTACCATATCATGATTCAGTTCTATGGTACGCCTTCACTCTTTAAACGTGGAAATATGTATATCAGATTCTTAAAGTGATTCATGGGATTGTTCTAATGTGAGTAATTTTCCGGATCTCATCCCATTAATATTACATGATTAACATCCTGTTGAATGAGCAAACTTCACATGAACCCCCCATACTCGAAGAAAATGTCCTTACGCCCGGAGAAATCGTGAAAACGAATCGCCTCATCCTGGACTTGGGCACGATTTTCTTGTCAATATAACTGCCACTTTCGATACGGGCGAAACGGCGGTTTTACGAGCGAAAAATCTATTCTTCGCGTGACAGTAGCCATTCCTTTGTCTTGAGAATATCTCCGAAGGTCGAACATATTTTAACATTTCATGTTTTATAGAATTGTAGATTATGAGAAATCGTATGATTCTATCAATGGCAAATACGGGGGTTGTCCGGCAATTACATCGTGCGATCCAAATTAAACCGGAGTTTTTCCAAACGAAAACCACGATATATTGTTCGCTGTTTGTTTTAATCTACGTATTTTAAAGAAAATGGTTTCCTTCAGACTAAACAAAAATTATCACGGTCAAGCACGCGAACGAGTATTTTAGATTCTCTATAGAGATGTCCTCATACAGGGTGAGTCTTTGACCACTGCATTAATTTTAACCAAAGATTCCTCTCATCAAATGAAACAATTTTTTCCTTTACCATTTTTCCAGATTCGGCTCAGGTAAAAAGTTACAAGCGTTTAAAGATTTCACAATGTGCTAATACACTCCCGCATATAAATTATCTATGACATTGTTGGCGGACGAGAATAAGGCATGGTAACGTGGTTTACAGCTTGATTCGAGATTCCAACGCTCAGGGACGGATCCATAAAAGTAGTGAAATTTCTGGAGTTTTCCATTTTAAAACATTCCATGAAGAATATCTCGAAAACGGTGCGTTTAATGAGAAATTATGAAGAATAATATAATGTTCTAAAACGATGGAATATTTTTGAAATGACTCAAGAAAAACTTTATATGCTTTATTTATGCTAATTTCGTTTAGTTTTATGAATCCACGAGTCCATAACTAGAAAACCAGTAGAAGTAGAAAATAACTAATAGTTGGAAAATATGTATCATAGTTATAGGAAACTTTACGCCAACATTCATTTTATTCGAAAAAAGGATGTCAAAGCTACAAAATAAAAACTGATTTTTTTTCAAAATTTCAACAGCCTGTATCTTTTTACCTGAGCTGAATTTGGAAAAATGTTTAATGAAAACAGTGTTTCATTTGATGAGAGGAATCTTTGGTTAAAATTAATGCAGTGGTCAAAGACTCACCCTGTATATGCCTATACATCAGCATGGGTATAATGGGTATGATTTCATATATAATACCACAGATAAAATTTTGCTGGCACAATTTATCGATTGTTATGTGAGAGTTCGTCGCTTGACAATTTCATGAATGATCATGAGCGAAATAAATGTCATGGCCGAAAATCCACAAACTTGAATATTACTTACATGAAGTAGGTATATTTCTCCAGGGATAATTTTAATTTTATCTCGAGTGGTATTCGACGGGAATATAAATGGAAAAACGATACACTTTCATGAATACAATACAAGCAAGGATATAGAGAGTGGAAAAGCCAAATGAAATAAATTCATTATCTTGGTTACTGTACTGTACATATTTATGGAACATCACCAAATACGTCGAATTCCAATTTTAAATTGTCATTCTTCTTCATAAAAATGCGAACCTTACCTTCAACCCCCTTCGAAAGACAGGTACAACCCCCAATTTTTCGAATAGCAAGCGATACCTACATCGTTTGAAAGGTCGCGTCATTCTCTAGTCAGAAATCTTTCATGTTTAATGCAGATGTCAAAAAAGAAAAAAAAATCATGTGATTACCGAAATTTATTATAATATTCTCCCGAATATTCTCAAATCTTCTTACAATAATACTGAACTTATTTACCTTCAAAATGAAAAAAAAACATTGTGTTTTCCAGATGGTACCTTGAAAACTACGTAAAACACTTTCTGTGACAATGTTAGTTTCTTTAGAACGCCTTCGGAAATTGTTTTGTGCTGATAAGTTGTAGTTTAGAAGTTGTCCAATTTGTGTTTGAATTTCATTAACTTCAAGTTTGGATAATGGTAAGATTAACAGAAATGCACAAAATAACGATTTTGCAAAGATTGGTTACGGATATAACACCCGAACATAAAAAGGAGTAAGTTGCTTGTTTCATGGGAACTTTTTGAATTTGCCACCTATAACCCAAGTAAAATAGAGAAGCAGTTCCGCGAGTTTGGGCATGTAAGGCAGATTAAAAAAGCAGCTGCTAATATACTGCGTGAAGATGTGAAATTAGATGTGATGCTTGACTTCCACTTAAATCGAGTAGCGATGCCTCCATAAAATTCAGTGTCAGGCATACATCGATTTCCTACAAAATGATACCTACCCAGGAGCTCTTGAAAACGATTTTGATAGGAGAACTTATTTTGTGAACAAATGATGGACATGTTGGATAACAATATTATCTAATTAGTATAGACGTTTTGTTTTCTGATGAGTGCACTATTTCTCTCAACGGTCAGGCTAATCGTCAAAATTGCCGCTAGTGGTTTACCGAAAATCCTCACCGGATGAGAGAGGAATACACGCAATTCCCTCAAGGTTAATGTTTGGGTTGGAAATGTTCGAAACCATATCATAGGGTCTTTTTTCATTGAGGGCAATTTGAATGGCGATAAATATTTAGCACTACTTCACATTACCAACGCAATATCCGTCAGTACCCCGAAACAATATTTCCAAATCGGTGGAAGGCGGGGAACGATCGAATGGCCTGCACGATCCCCTTATCTTAACCCATTAGATTTTTTTTGATGGGGATATGTGAAGAGCATTGTGTACAAAACTAAACCCCTTGATTTGAATGACCTAGAAGATTGAATAACGCTTGCGATTAGGTCGATAACCCCTGAGATGTTGAATAATGTTGGAAACATTTTTTATTTGAGGTTAGGATGTTGTCAAGGCATTCGCGGTGAACACTTTCAACATCTACTTTATTAGCATTCATAATTTTTCTGCTACATTTTGTATTAAAATGTAATACATAATAGTTTTTGCTGTTGTACCAAATTTCGCTCTTACACTTGATTTTATTTTTTTCTAATTTGATTTTTGCAATAAACATAAAAAGGATCATATTTTTGGATAGAGAATGACAAGACCTTTCCAACGATGTATCACAGGCCCATATTTCTTATTTGAAAATTGGGGGTTGTACCTGTGGTTGAAGATAGGGTTCGCATTTTTACGAAGAAGAATGACAATTTAAAATTTGAATTTGAGGTGTTTCGGGATTTTCCATAAATATGTACAGTAACCAAGATAATTAATTTATTCCATTTGGCTTTTCCATACTATATGTACAACTGATTCTGCACCTATGTTAAATGTAAGCCTGTGAAATATTCAAATTCTATGCTATTTTCAATTAGTGAAATGTCGAAATTATGCCGCTTGAAAACCATCATGTTGGACTACCAAGGTTTTTGTATTATCGCTGCCAAATGACCACCGCTATGGAAACTTCCTAATTAAATATCGAACGAGTGGAATAGTCATCAAAAATGTCTTTTTCGAATAGAACGGCACCTCACCGTGCCGAATCAGGCAGAGAGGGTGAGTGTATAATGCTTAGAATACGATTTCAAGTTAAAACTACCAATGTCAATCGATCAAATTTCGCCTATCTAAATGGATTTTCTTGGTATGAAGGTGACACATTCGTCACTAGTCACAATGTTATGTAAATTATCAATTTTGGGCATATGACCAGTGAAAGATACTTCTGGCACTAGAATGTGCTATTCTGAAAAAGTTCTGTTAACTTTGAACGCACCTTGTATAATCTTTGTGTGCCATAAATTTATCCTTGACTTTCAGTGATCAAATTCCGCTACTCTGCTCAAAGGTTAGCTTTATGATTAGTGATTACCTTCTGTTTGAGTCTAATAAATATGGTTGCAATCACTCGAAATATTTGATACACAACTTGAACGATATGCATTACCAAACGTTTTATGATTCTAATTGAACTCTATTTTATAGCCAATTTCGTATTTAATTGTTCGGCTTGCCTATGATTGCATGCTAATACCTGACATGTAGAAAATGTCATCTGTTTAATATTATTTAAATGTTAAACCTGAAATCAATACCAGTTTTATAGTTTATTTTTAATTGGTTCTTTTTTTCCATTTTGTATTTTCGTTTTTGGCGCTTTTGTTCCTCGGAAAAGAGTGCTTATCAATCTGCCGAAATGTCTGTAATTTTAGAATTTTTGGATGAAAACGGTCTTAAACGATTTGTTTTGACTTGTTGAAATTTTCAGAGAAGGTTTGGGAGATAAATATCTCGGTTAAGTTCGTTATTGGGTAAAATCGGCCAGATGGTTACGGAGTATCGAAAAAATTAATTTTAATATATTCAAAGTCGACCGATTTCGAAAAAAATCAACTTTTTTGTTGAAAAACATGAAGTTAACGTTTGGTTTTATTGCTTGTTCTATCGTTTAAATAAATTTTGTTAAATTAGTAGGAAAAAATTTTATTTCAAAAAATGTACCGTGTTTTTCAACATTAAAGTTTATATTTTTCGAAAACATTGGCGGTTCAGATGCGCGTTTCAAAACCGTACTCTTTACAGTGGCGTAGAAGTTGGGGAGAAGAACACCCACTACCCCTTCAAAGCCTTCACCAATTATGACTTGAAAGACAAACTTTTCCGCACAAAACATAGCTTATTATGAGTAAGAAAAGCTTGCAAAGGCCGTTTTCTGTAGGATAAACGGTTCCGGAGATATTAGCAAAAAACGAATTTTTTTTCAATTTCAATTCCCTGTATCTCGAAAATGGTGCATTTTTGATGGTCAGTTAATAGAAACTTTTTTTCATATTTTTGGACGAGGTATCACATTCTGAAGTCCTGCACATATACAGGATGGTCCAGATCGTAACCAAGAAACTTTAACCACGTATTCTACGTCAAAAATAAGCTCTGGTTTGTCAAATAAATATATGTCGAGAAATGCTTTCTCTCTGAGATAAAGGATGTTAAAATTATAGAAAAAAAATGTTCTTTATCAATAACTTTTACACTTCTTGAAATATCTTTATGAAATTTGGGACAGAGGTTTTAAGGATCAAGAGGCACTTATTGAATAAAATAATTTTTGTTTTATTTCACCAGTGTTGTCCGTACTGCATCGAGACTGAACATTTCTAGACACAAAAATGATACGCCACTGGTTTTTCCAACAATAAAATTTATTCTTGAAATCCTTATTTAATTTGAAGCAAATTCATTCTCCTGACTTTTTGACGTACGAGGCACCGTTTCCGAGTAAAAAAATTAAACAATCTCATGCATGAGCAAATCGCTAAAATTTGATATGGCACATAATAATAATACTCGTAATAATAAGAATATCTTTGTAAAAAATGTGTAATTACGAAAAATAAGCGTTTATAGCCACACTCAAATACGAATTTAAAGAAGATGTTCGAAGTGAAGGAAAAAAAAACTTTTTTTTTTCTAATAATTTTTACACCCTGTATCTCGGAGAGGAAGCATTTCTCGACATATGTTTATAGGACAAACTCGGCCTTATTTTTGATGTAGAATACGTGGTTAAAATTTCTTGGTTAAGATCTGGACCACCCTGTATTATGAAACACCCTGTAGATCTAAATTGTGAAAATCTGTATAATTTGAATGAAAACTATAAACGTTATTTGCAGCGATTTGAACATTGACTGTTTTCGATGATACATCTTACAAAAGAGAAGATCAATCTCCGTTCAAAGCCATGCATGATTCTCGTAAAGTATTCCTCGTTTCGTCATTAGGTGATATCATACGTCATAGTCTTACCTTGCATCATGCCTTGGCCCTGGGGCCCCGGACTGGATGATGGCAGGTTGGCATTAGATCCAAGGAGCCCCGCGTGACCCCCTGGCGTTCCATTGTTGTTGGTACCTCCGGGTACCTGTGCCGCTTTCATCATTTTCTTGTATTTACTCCTCCGGTTCTGGAACCATATTTTAACCTGTAACAACCAGAAAAGAACATTAGAGAGAATGTTGAGAGTTGTTCAATGAGGAGAAAACGGTACAAGAATAGATCAAACGGAATTGTTTTGATTTTTTTCTGCGATAAAATACGCCATTACATGGAAAAACTCATCATGAAAAACCAAAACTATTCATTCATATTCCCAAAATAACAAATAGCCATGAAATGTCATACACCTATTCTAGATGGACTCCCTAGTCACTGAACCTAAAATATGAGTTTTCAGAATGAATAGGTATAAAGCTTGGTGAAGAATCATAAAATTTTATATCGATCAAGATATTTAAAACAAATTTTGAAAAATAACCCTTTATCAACTGAACTAAATTTGGTATAATGCGTGTATTTTATATAAGATACCTATATTATTATCAAATTTCTATTGAATACTACAGGGACTTTATAAACGGTTGTAACATCGTAGTTGGTTCTGAAACCCTCTCATTTTGCGGCTTCATATGGATGCTGTTCACATTTGTAATTTCAGCTACATAATTCATAATATACGCATAACCTCATTTTCTCATTTATTTATATTGGAAATGATAAATGATGAGTTCCAAAATCACTGGGAAATGAATTTTCCTCCCATCCCAATTTGGAACAAAAATTTTTATTATACAAAATAAATTGATTCAATAGTTGATGTAGTTCACATTAAGTTTGTAAGAAGTGAAATTTTCGAATAATTGAATTTTTGGATTTAATTTTTTATTTCACATGAGTTAGGCATAATTAGCAAATTGCTGAGCCTAACTCTTTCTCTGGGTTTACAACAGACCTTGTGATGAACAGAGTAGGCTAATTTGAAGAATGATAAAAGGATACGGGAATTTTGCTCCGTTTTGAGAAGTTTTCTTTCAGAAAAGCTGTTGGAATCGAGAGTGATTCATTAGTTGAAATTCTATTCTTTCATTTTCAAGAGATATCACTATTGAACAGATAGGAATAATCGGTTCCTTGTGTTTGAATGGAAACATTTTTGAAATCCTATTTAGGATTTTTGTGATGATAATTGAATGTATACTGCTGAACTAATTTTAATGTTCGAATGCAGGTAATAAATCAATACAAATGGATAGAATACATTGAATAACTGTAAGGTAACTCCAGGTTTGGGAGTTTGGCCATTTGTGAGAATTCTAACAATGAATTCACATCGAATGTTCAAAATGTGCTCCATTATTCTCAAGGCATTTATAAATTATTTTTCATTTCTTGTTAAAAGTATTTTTTTCACATTTGTGGGCCAATATTTTGGCACCACATTGTTATTGATGATTGGAGATCCTCGATATCATCGTATTGTCTTTTGAAAACATCAGTTTTCAGACTTATTGACAATTTGCAGAAGTAGTGTGGGCAGTTGCCCCATCTTGTTGAAAATATCCCAACTGTATTTCTTCGTCATCTAGTTGGTTTATGAATGGGCTCCAGCATTATTCTTGTGTACCTTTCACCATTAATGCTATATCATGAAAGAAAACTGGGCCATATATTCTACGACGAGAAACTGCTAACCACACACCAACTTTTTGCGAATGTAATGGAGTCTCAATAAAACTGTGGAGGTTCTGACATGTCCAAAATCTGTAGTTGTGAGAATTCACATAACCCGACAAGTGAAACCAAGCCTCAATATCAATATAAAACAGTTGAGTCCATTAATCTATCAACGTTATTTAGAAATCAATAGCAGTACTCTAGGTGATGTTAAATATCTATTGTAGAGTTACTTTACCATCGTTATTTTGTAAGGGTACAAATTCAGTTCTTTTTCAATACTTTGTGGCGAGTACTCATGGGGAAACCAGCCTGTAAAGATAATTCAGGAACATTTAAGGATTTTGTTAGACTCATGTTTTCAGTTCTTCAACAACTTCTTGAGAAACTTGTTGTCGTCCTATCGATTTTGCCTGCATGAATCTGTTTATAACACTCTGATGTGGACTCCAAAAAAGATTCTTGAATAATAATTGGACATCACAACAAATGTTTTTTGTTCTAAATCATAAGTCATTGCAGATTTAAATAATTTAGAAATTCAATTTTCACGAATTAAACAAAAATCTTAAGAATTGACAATAATTCAATATTGGCTATCAGTTTAGAAATTCTATGATATACACAGAACACAAGAAGTGGGAAGCGGCAAATAAAAATTCAAAGACAACTGCGATATTACATCATTTATAAAGACCCTGTACAAGTTTCTAGAATGAACATGAACCTTGGTGAAGAATCATCATAAATTTAATATCGATCAAGATATTTAAAAACTAATTCGAAGAATAACCAAACTGAAACGACCAATGTACTCGACCCTTTATCAAGTGTACTAAATTTGGAATCGTTAGATCGTTCTATTGAATTCTACTTACGAGATTCACTCAAATACTTAAAATGCTTCCTATCAAACAATTTCCCCATTTCGGAATATCTACAATCCTAATAAGGGTAGTCCGACACGATCAATCACAGGCTAATAGTCAATTAATATTCAATGGGAGATAAAACCAGACGATTACGTAGCCGAGTAACATCAACAGTTTTGCATTTTCAAGTTTATTACCTGCCTAAACGCAAATATAATTCACGCGATGATTGATTCGAAATAAATTGCCTACTTCTGATGGCAGCATATATACAGTCATTATAACAATAATTGTGAAATTAAGAGTGTGAAGCGTAACTACTTCTCTAATTTATCTACTCATCGTGAAGAATAGCGAGGATTGGATGATGCGGCTATATTTCACATGATGCACAAGGTGAACGTGCAAGCGCAAGTGGATTAGATGTTTCCTGAAATGTGGGTTTTTAGATTTCAAGAAAGTTTGAATTGAAATTCCCCAATGTCACTTTAACAAATTGGAAAAGCATTGTGGCCAGAAGCTTTGGTGCGCTGTTCAAACTTATAGCCAGAGTAGTCACCCATCCAGGTACTGAACTTGTCCAAGGCTGCTTAGCTCCGAAAAATATACAGGCTGGGCCACGGTCGATGAACCCTGGACTGTTACGGAGAACGGGACATACGATTTCATTGAAAATTGTGTTCCTTGGCTGGGAACCACTGCTCTATCGATCTAGAATATTTGCAGCGCTGCGGTACTGCCGCTTATATCAAAAAGTATCAACAACTTTTATATTTCAAATGGAACACCCTATATATTATTGCTTTTTTCGATCCGCCGTATTCTCCTGATTAATTCAGTATAACTTCATCATCCCTATCACTAGCGGTTTTCGAGTAATTCATTGATTTACTTCCTTCTTGTGCATAACAAAGCTTCAATTCAACATTCATTAGGTACTTCGTTAATTGGAATCCTAGAAAGCCGAAACTTCGGGTATGGATTAACAATATCCCGTGTATCATTTATGTATAATGGCATATGTCCCTGACCATACAGGGTTGTTCAAAATCCGAGGCTTCTCCGAGACATACTTAAACGATAGAAAGTCCTGTATATATCATAAGATGTATTGAAAGAGAATTAAATATCCTTTCAAACGATATAAGATGTTCATATACCTAAATTGTAAGGTTTTCGAATCAAAAGCAAGTTTTCATGCCAATGGGAATATTCAGCTAAATTTTGTATTAGCTATCCATGAAATGTCATAGAACATGTAAATTATGAAAATTTAACATTTGGCATCGATTGTAAAGTATTGTTGAATTTATTAACGGAGATTTTATTGAAAAATCATTCAAATGGAAGGCAATAATTATACAAATGAAGTTTTGATGAAATTGTTTATTCGTCACGGTCAATTCGATCAAATTGTAGCAAGATTATGCAGAATGTTCTGGTTAGGCCTAAATGTTATTCTGCACTTCTAGTGAAAGCATAAGGATTTGCGTTAAAATAAGTTGATCCATTTAAAATGTTATCTTCTTTTGAAGTTATTGTTCGGCATTGTTCGTCCCACTTTAAGTTTTGATCCATCGAAGATGACATTTCATATATATATATATACCTAATACTAAATGTAGGTACCATAATATTCCCATTGGCATGAAAACTTGCTTTTAATTCGAAAACGGAACAATATAGGTATAGGAACATGTTATATCGTTTGATTAAGTCCATTTCATTCATTCCATTTGAAAACACGCACTTTTTATCGTTTTAGTATTTTTCGGAAAAGCCTCAGATTTTGAACAACCCTGTATGATAAGAGACCTATTTCATTGAAAGTAAATGATAGACGGGATTTTGATAATCCATACCTGAAATTTCAGCTCTCTAGTATTCCAAAGACGGAAGTAATGAATGTTTAATTGAAACTATATTTTGCACAAAAAAAGAAGTAAATCCATTAATTACTCGGAAACTGCCAAAGATAGGGATAAGGAAGTTGTTACAGAAATAATGAGGGGGCTACGGCGAATTGAAAAAAGCAATAATGTAAAGGGTGTTCCATTTGAAATATCAGAGTTGTTGGTACTATTTGATATAAGCGGCAACACTGCCGCACTGAAAATATTCTAGATCGATGGAGCAGTGGTTCCTAGTCAAGCAACCAAATTTTCAATAAAATCCATCCAGTGGGAACCATCGACAATGGCCCACACTGTATAATATTCTCAATATTTCCAAGAATATGATTCCGACTGTAAATACAAGCGGAATTATCATTAGGTATGTTACATATTATTCAACTGTTCTTATCTCTAATCTTCACTTTTTGTCATGTTTCCGTTCGAAAACGGTCCGAATCGGCATATTTCGCGATCTACGCAAACACGCCATGGTTTTTCAAATTCTCTGACGTCAAAACTAAAAAAACTATTGACTAAGTAATTTGTTGTCGAGTGTAAAATTATGGACGATCGTTGAGATATTTCTATATTTCGGCATTATCTTCACCAATATAGATCAGATCGAGTTCAAATTTACAGCTTGAATATAAAATAAGGTTTTGAAGCTCATCGCAGAATTTTAACGATTTCTGACAGATAGTTTCTGAGATGCAGATTTTTTTTTAATATATTTTTTTAATTTTCTACCCATGCGATCCTCACAAAATTTTGCATAAGTCTTCGTGTCGGTATTTTGCAACTAACTACCGCGCTTTACTCAGATCAGTATTTTTCGATTTATTGAGGAAACAAAATTTCAGATGGCAATAACTGTGAAAACACTCGGTGGTTTTTGACAATTAACGAACATGAAAATTTCAACTCTCTAACTCATTGCGTTCGAGCGTAATCGTTCTGACGGCCGGCCGGACAGAATCAATTTCGACCTCGTATTCTTCATCAGTGAGTCGAAACTAATCGTTTGAGACCACTCTGGGCCAAATATTCGAAAAATACAGATATTTGGACGAATAGATAGGCACTCTGTTCACCTGCACAGTGCGCCAAAAACTTATAGGATGGTTCAACTGTAAACGATCAATGGAATATCTAAAGTTGGAGAAAATGAACAGCCTAGGACGGGGGTTCCTAAACTGTGCACCGTTTCGCAAAACAATTAGACTTCCTAAATCAGTAAGGAAGCCTGAAACTCAAAAAGTTTGGGGACCTCTGGCCTAGGATAAGATTCAATAATCACTAATACTACTGTTATTTATTCGTTTTTGAAATATTGTTTCCGATTATCTTCAAAATAATTAGTATTCTGAAAGTTTGCGTTTAAACTCTGCTTTTCGGGATAAATATAAATATTTATACCTCGCCTGATGGCCCGCTATTCTGATGCAAATATCATTCGCGAAAATGCTAAGCAACAAACTCTCATATCACAATCGGAATATTTTGTCCGCAAGATATCAAAGGAAAGAATCGGGGAAAGGAAATTGTGAAAAGGAAAAATGAAGACTCCAATTAAAATAAGGGCCAATGGAACCAAGACAATTCTTATTTTGATGAATTACTTACTTAAGTTGAACACCAATAATTGAAGACAAATAAATATGGTGGAAACGCTCAACACAAACAGGCATGAAACGTGAACTTGAAAAAAATGATTTCCGCCTAGTTGTCGCAAATTGCGACTCAAGGGAAATACTACGACTGATAAAATGTAACACGGTTAAAAGATCTTCGAAAAACCACAGGTATGCGCATGAATATAAGATAAAGGAATTTGTTTGTGGTATTGACAGCTGAATACTCGATTTTTAATGAACAGGTACACACAAACGAACAATTCCGTATTTCTAATCGATTAGTGATGCGGACATGTTAACCTCGATGCGATCATATACACGTGCACGCTTCACTTAATGAAAAAAGACGGTATAACGAAAAAAACCTTTTTCTGTGACTGGAATAACGTACGATATTTTATCTTTGACGACAGGTAACAAAACATCGTTTTCCGTGAGTGAGTACTTTTTTTCCGGATACCACATAAGAAAAGGTAGTTATTAAATTCGGCAAAATGTCAAGTCGGAATTGAAGGGACGAAGTCCAAATTTTTTTACGTTAATATACCGATACGGATAAAAATTTTTCGGACTGGAATCTTACCAAAAAGTAAAGATGATGAATAAAAATTGGTTCAAGCCCTGTGGACAGGAGCTTTCTGGCGCTCTTGTTCAAATAGACAAATTATATCTCCGAAAGTTTGGTTTCTCAGAGTTGAGAATTATATCAATGTATTCTTGTGATAGGACTGCATCATAAAAGTAATTTTATTCAAATAATAGTTTATTTATCAAGATTAAATGAGCAATCTGAGAATGAGAACTGCACCATGGAAGAAATCAAATTAAAATTGCTTAAATGAATCTGACTCTCTCGTATAGAACAGGATGACATGTACGAGTATGAACACAGAGCATATAATAACGGTTAGATAGAATAATTATAGCATTCTGTGAAAACATAGAAGTACGAATCATTATTGAAATTTCGAAAAATCATATCTCCGAAAGTATTAGCTTGTTGGAGTTAAAAATGATATCAATGGATTTTTATGGTGAAACTGCATCTTAAATAGAAATTGAATTTGAAATTTTTTCCTCAAAAAAAAATTTTTTTTTTCGTTACTCCGAAACCATCTGGCCTATTTTGCCCAATAAGGAACTTAACCAAGATATTCATCTCCCTAACCTACTCTGAAAATTTTAACTACCTAGCTCATTCCGTTCGAGAGTTATTGTAGAAAAACTTTTTTAAAATGTTCAAAATTTTTTGTTTACACTTTGCGGTAACCTGGTCAATACAAAACTTCACATGCGTATAAAGGTCATGATTCTACAATTTCGTTTGAGACCATTTTCAGCCAAAAATTCGAAAATTACAGACATTTGGGCAAATTGATAATCCCTCTGTTCCGAGGAACTAGAGCGCCAAAAAAAAACAAGTTTCGTATGACAATAAAATAAAACATAAATCCATAAAACATGTATGAAAAAAGAGAAGTAATCATGAAAAATCACCTTGTAATCGATCAAAAATTTCCTGATCTACGTTCACCAAATTTTCTCCTCTCTCGAACTACAGAATTATGCTTTCAATATTAACGTAATATTTTCAAACGTTTTTGGGTGAGGTCCCCGTTGCATAGCCAAAATACGAGTATTTCAACTCCAACATAATATTTTTGAAGTTATAATATTCCCTTCCGTCAGTCCCGTCATTAAGTGAGAGAACTGAGCATGATGAAAAGCAGTCTCACTTCTCTCAGATCTCTTACTTCATGTTCCGTTCCGAAATGTAAGACTTTTCTGAGAAAAACTAATTTCGGAACAAACAACTGAGATTTTTCTCACTTCGCTCACATTTCGGAATACACTTTATTCTCATAATTCTTCGATTGCTGAAAGGAATTAGATAATGTCATGTCTCAGGAAAATAAGTTGACATTATGACAATTCATACATAGAATAATTATATCATTCTGTGAAAACGTAGAAATACGATTTATTATTGAAATTTTGAAAAATCATATCTCCGAAAGTATTAGCTTGTTAGAGTTAAAAATGATATCGTTGGATTCTAATGGTGAAATTGCTTATTGAAAAAGATTTAAATTGGAATTTGTTATGTAAAAAAAAAATTTTTTTTGTTACTCCGAAACCATCTGTCCGATTTTGCCCAATACCGAACTTAGCCGAGGTATTTATCTCCCAAACCTACTCTGAAAATTTCAACTGTCTAGCTCATTCCGTTCGAGAGTTATCGTGCCTACGGCCGGCCGGCCGGACCAGCCGGACATAATGAATTTCGACCACGGATTCTTGATCAGTGAGTCGAACCAAATCGTTTAAGACCATTTTGATCGAAAAATTCGAAAATTACAGACATTTGGGCAAATTTATAAGCACTCAGTTCCGAGGAACAAGAGCGCCAAAAACTGTTAAATAGTATGTAGCATAGAAGAAAAGTACTATAATTCGTTCGTGTTCCACCTCTTCTCCATAATTCCTTATATACAGATTGGGATAGGGGATATGGCATACCGAGGCGGAAGTACAACTAATATATTGTAATAATATGTTTCTTCAATATGTACCTAAGCGTCCTTTTTTGCAGAACAAAAAAGTGTATTATACACTGGAAAATTATTAGATTTTAGCTCACCACCTCTAACTAAACTCCAATTCTTTTTTCTCCTGTATAATAATTAACTATTATTCGCAACAGAACAGCTCCAAATAATTATCTGAGTCGATCATCTTCAAGAGACGTATTCAGAAAATTGTTGTAATCAATTTATTATTACATACTGGGTGTTCTTTTTTCTATGTTACTCTACCTTCTATTTTCTATTACACCCTTTATATAAACTATAATTCAATCGATATCGTGTTCGCGCAGCATGCCACTATTAACATAAGGTACCTAAGGTTTAACCCCCAATATGTATTTCTAGACCTTTCGTTCTAACCGTAAAACTTCGAGAGATTTGTGGGGTCCAATAAGGATATATTAGTGGACCCAGAATTTTCCCCCTTCAATAGAGAATTCACTGGTATCTACTGATCATAAGATTCCTTGAAGTTTCATCATCTGAAGACACAATATTCATTGCAAATTGACGTCTAAGATATGAAATATTCATTTAAGGGATATAGCCAAACAAGGTTCTGAGATGGAAGACGTGCACCTGGTTAGGAATGCGAAAAACGCGACATTTCTTCATCGTCTTGAATTATCTGCGATGAGGGACGAATAATTCCAGTTGATTTGCGGAATATGCTCGGGTACGGAATTAGGCTGGTTTTCCTGTCACGCTGACGGTCGGCGCTGATGAGTCAATATGTATGTAGCTATAGGTAGCGTTTTCGAGTCACGCGGCGCTGACGGCCGTCAGCGCTGATCTATATACGCGCACGTACGCGCCGGCGCGTCGGCGCCGCTGACTAGCTGGCGCCGACAAGCCTCCACATTCAGTGAGCCAGAGACAATAGCATCCTTCTATTTCTTTTTGTGATCAGCGCGATACTAAAAGGATCCGAGCTGACCGATCAGCGCTGACCGTCAGCGCCGACCGTCAGCGTGACAGGAAAACCAGCCTAAATAGGTTATTAAAAGAGTGGTTCAAATAATTCCCACAATATCGCGACGCAAAGGCAGCCGCCGATCTGATTATTTCGACCCGTTTTCGAAGCCGTCGTCTCGCCGACATCTATCACATATGAGAGGACCAGGCCTGTTGCCAGGTTTTGCAAGGCAACAATTCAATATTAATTATCTCCTCATATGGCCCCAGTGGACCAAGGGTCTAGTTGCAGTGGAGAAAGTGGCGGGTTCGAACTCCAAAGCCATCAAATTATTTGTTGATTTTTTGCCTCCTAATAAATAATCGGAACGTCCATCACTTCAAAGTAATTAAAGTCCAGAAGCTACTTCCAACAGATCACATTCAATGGAGACTATTTTCTGTGCGAATTTTATTGGATCCTTATACCCTAATCACGACAAGTTTTATTTCCACTTGGACGCCTTAGAGAGTTGCACAAACAGCGAAATCTTCATATTGCATACCGCTCTGTGTTATAGATTCAGTAGGGATAGCATTTTTTTTCGTCGTTCGATGGAATAATGTTGAATTTTTGACTCGATGAAAGAACCACGTTGTCTATCAGGTGCAACAGAATTGATACAGCTATGAGCATTCAAACTCACGATGTCAGTTTGATATACCCTATATCAGATTTCTTGAAAATGATACACCTTTGATGCAGTCACGAATTAATTATCCACTAGATATCCATTTCCATAGGACCATTTACCCATTTTTCACGTGACGTAAAAACCCTGAAGTTGATTAATAAAGTATATGATATGAGCGATGTTGTTATCTGAAGTTTATAGCCAACTTGACCGCAATCCTCCCTCTCAAGTCAGGAGCTTTTGCACTTATGTTCCATTGTCTATTCACGCCTCATACAACGTCGATCGATCTGAAATTCGGAGCTGGATTGTAAAATGGCGACTCGAAGGTATTCTGCGGATTCTGACAGATAGTTTCTTATATATAATTTTTTTTCGAGCGTATTTGACCACGAATTCTTCGGTGAGTAAAACCTAATCGTTTGAGACCATTTTCGGCAAAAAATCCAAAAATAACAGACATTCTATACCAAAATGATAGCACGCTGTTCCCCAGAACATGCGCGCAAAAATACAACAAAAGTTGAAGGTATTCCGGCTGAAACTGTTATATTAAAATAACTGAAGCACAACACTTTCCAAGTTGAATATTTTTGTATGGTTTTGTTGTTGGGAAATATTCTTTTTTGGCAAACCCTATTTTCAACTTACATCAGAATGCAAAAATACAAAAACATACAAAATTAATTGTAGCATAATTTCGAAGGTTTATGTGAATAGCATTCCAGAATGGGTATAGAAACTGGGAATTAGGCCAAGTTTCCAGCCAAAACCTAATACTGAACAATATCGTGGGAATTGACGAATTTCGGAGTAATTTACAATCCGAGAACAATTTCAGAGAATCGTCAACCTATCTATATTCAATATACACTGAACTCTTGATAAGTCGAACTCTTAGATAAGTCGAACATTTTTTCCCGTCCCAATTCATGGATATCTAACCCTGTATACTTTCACTTCAATGAGTCGAACAGAGTTCTTGAGAGTAAAGAGTTTAGTAGATGAGTCGAACTGCTGGAAGGGTCCACGAGAGAACCTCCACCTCTATCAGTCGTACTCCTAACCATCATCTCCTCTATGAGTCGAACTGTTTGATCTAACGAATGAAACCGAAAAGAATTCGGTATGCAAACGAATCACCACATTTGGTAGCCATCATATGTATTTTTCAATCGCTTAGTACATTGTTCAATTTATTTTTTATTTGTTTATTGAGCCGTCGTGCGCTGAGAGTGTTTTAGTCATGGATCCGCGAAAACTGAAAATTTTATCAGTAGCAGATGAACTCGAACTCATTCGGGAAGTAAAGGTGAAGAAAGTAAAACCCTTATCGCTAACAAGTTCGGAATTCCTAAATCCGAATTGTAATTTTTCATGAAAAATAAAAATAATATCCTCGCTTCCATCGAAGTTAAAGGAAAATCAGTCCACCGGTACCGTCAGAAATTGCCTCGGCATTCAGATGTTCGCATCTTCCCTAGGCCACGAATTTACAGCGAGTAGTGGTTGGCTACGTAATTTCAAAAAAAGATACGGAATTTCTGGAAGAACCTCGTTAGGTGAAAGTGCTAGGGTCAACCCTAGTTTCTCATTAATTACTGTTGATGTCGTGAATACGCGAGTTTTTCCCTCAATGAGTTGAACTCTCACCTCAATAACTCGAACGTTTGGTGAGACGAACCATAGGTAAGTCGAACAGTTTTTTATGGTCTCTGGGAGTTCAACTTATCGAGAGTCCACTGTATATCCGTTGAAAAACGAAATAAACACCACCATCGGTAAAAATTTACATATATAGCTACAGGGAGTCCCAATTTCGAAACGCTTGAATGAAAACTCCGCCATCTTGAGATATCTGAGGATGCGGTTGTGACATTTCTATCCTACTTTTGTTTGAAAAGAATAAAGCCGAAAACAGAATATCTCACCTAGTTTCGGAGATACTGAGTGAAATTTGTACTTTGAGATCATCCTTCATATCTCTGTGCAACTTATACATATCTATATCCTGTTGGGATCTCTAGTTTTAACAGGTTTTCTTCATATCGGATACCTTGTATATGATTCCATAGATAGGTTTCTCTTTTCAAAAATATATATCACTCCACATATCATTTCACGGTGTGACCAACAAATTTTATTGATAATTCAAAATTCTGTTCCCTAGAACATGAGCACAAAAATTAGACCCAGAATCAATTAATTTGGGAAACATATTCATTAGTATCTCACCTCTTTAGTCTAAACCAATAACTAAACGCATTAACCATACACCAATCGCAGAAGAACCATGTGAAGACGATCTCTCCTGATCCCATGAGATCTGCCGCAAGAAGCGGCAACGCCGCGTAGGTCCAGGTTGTAACACATGCAGGTCTTCCTTTTACCGACGCGAAAATACACGCGTAGAGATTCTGAACCAGGGGCACTAATTGAAGAACATCTAATCGAATGCCATTTACAGGAATAAAGTTGACATGCATTATACATAATAGATTCGATCATTATTGTGCGTAATTGACATTATATGGGAAACATTTCAACGCAGAACATAATTCATAAATTCCTGCGGTGTCGCTACGACAGCTTATGTCGACCTAGAGAAGCAGTAATGGGGACAGATGACGGAGAAGCAACAACTATGATTTTCAATGATGATGGCAACTAAAAGGTGTGATTAGGGAGTTTCATGAATACATAGAGTGGCTTTTCTGGACTCCCCGAGAGTATCAAAAGTGTTTTGTACACACTGCACACTGAAGTTGATAGAATTTATTTCTTAAGGGTTTATAAAGGGTGATACAATTAATGCTATAGGAATTTGGTGTTAATTATAGGCTTGCATGCGACAAATATATTATTTGGTAGTTTTTTAGATTCGGTTATTAGAAAACAACATGGAACCTTAAACACCACTACGATGCGAAATTTTTTATATTTACTATCACAACCAAAGCTATTTAAGAAAAAAAATTACAATTTGGTCGAAAAATTTGGAAAATAGTTTAGGGATGGCCCGAGAAAAAATATAAATGACAAATTATATCTGCGAAAGCATAGGTTTCTCAGAGTTGGGAACGATATCAATGGATTCTTATGATAGAACTTCATCATAAAAGAAATTAAATTCAAACATCATAAAAGAATTTAAATTCAACGAGAGTGCCAAAAATTATTAATCCAAAACTTGTGCCTGTAAATTTCAACTTTACATCAATTTATAAATCAATACTTGTCAGTATAAGAAATACTCGAAATAATTTTCATTTCGATAATTTATAAAAGTAAAAATGGTTGTCCCAAAATCAAGTTGAAAAGATTAAACAGTATATTTTACGTCGAGAAATAGGACAAAACCTTCATATAAACCTATATCCTAAATTCCTAAAAGGCTCTGTCTTCGAAATATGTTGTAGTGAATTTCCAGAAGTGCCTTTTTATTTTTTACGAAACTGATGGAGTAAAGGGTGAATTCCTTAGATTTTTGGACCTCTATCAACTGACCTGCAAAAATGCTCCATATTTTTTTTGCAGGAAAATTTCCTGTATTTTGAATATAAAATTTTGTATACATTTTAACACAAAAAAAGGATATGTCCGTAGGATGCACCGTTTTCGATATCTTCAGGTAATTCACTTTCGGATAATATGATTTTATATAACAAAGCCTACACAGAACACAACTGATTCTCGCACAAGCTCTAAAGAGCTTATTACGGATCTTCTCGGAAAACCTAGGAGTTACAGTATAATCATTGTCTCTTTTCGACGTAAAATATACCATTGATTTTTGGGACTCCCTGTATAGTAAGTGTAATAAGTTCGAGCAGTTTTGCAACCAGATTTGACAATTGAAACAGATTGAAAGAATGTTATTATTTTTTTTTAATCGCCACTAATATTTTCGGTTATAATACTCTAGCAATGGAATTTCACAGCAATTTTTTTTTCGTTTCAACAGCTATGCTTATTTTCCACCCAACAGCGATGGATATTCCGTATCGGGAACATCGTGAGAATATCCATGTAAAAACTACAAAATCGACCCGGTGGTATGACTCTGATGTACCCACTCGACGACGACGTGGAAAAATGACCAGAGGATGCGGTCTAAGGTCATCGCAGAGAGTTCAGAAAGCGAGGATACGCTGTTAGAATCATGATTGATGGATAGAAACGGAATCGAACAGTCTGTTGCGACACCCATTCAACAATTTGGGCAAGTGCACGAAGAAGTTTCGACAGAAAAGTACGTTAGCGGGGTTCTTGGCCCTCGGCATCGTTCACGGGCCAGCAGAAGGCGAAGCGGGGAAATGTTACAAGGTCTTCGAGATCCACGAGAGGCTGCGTTTCATAACTGACGATCAGCGACGTCATTTTCGCAGCTGGAAAGAGATGAAGTTTGAATCATGATTACTGTGATGTAAATATGTTAAAATATACTTCTAATTTTTGGCGCTGTTGTTCCTCGGAACAGAGTGCTTATCAATTTGCCCAAATGTCTATAATTTTAGTATTTTCGGCTGAAAATAGTCTTAAACGATTTGGTTCGACTCACTGATCAAGAATCCGTGGTCGAAATCGTAAATATCTCGGACAAGTTCGTTAACGGGCGAAATCCACCAAGCGGTTTCGGAGTTATGGCCGTTTTTAGTTAAAACCATTTTTTAGGAATATTTCCGAAACCGATCACTCGATCTATCTGAAATTTACCATCAATTTGTAGAATAATGACCTTTATACGCATGCGTAGTTTTGTATTGATCGAGTTGCCGTAAAGTGTCAACATTTTTTTTTTAATTTTCCAATTTTTTGTACTATCTAACACTAGTTGAACTTGACTCATTAAATAACTCAAGCGAAATATTCAGAGAATGGTGAACTTCGATAAACACTCAAAGTCATTGAATTATAGGTTTACGTAATTCTGTTTTTGTTTTGTTGATCCTATTCAATCCAATTTTGTGACTGTACCAGGGTAACTCTGATCTATCGCACTTTACACCCTTAGGTGCACAGACATTCTATATATCTTGCGATAGAGCCACCAACATAGTATTGATATAGAAAAAATCGAATTCACAGAAACGATTGGCATGATTTCTTGGATACCAAGTATACTCCATTCACTTTTTTAAAGTCTCCCGGTTGGCCATGAAAATTTGACACATTTCACCATGTATAATTTGAAAATGTTAGGTTATAGTCATTTTCCTGTCAGATAACTACGCAACGTTGTCCTCTCTACGAAAAAGTTGTAGTAATTACGTATTTTCACAATGTGAATTCACTTCGGAAAAATAATGAATTTGAGAAAAAATAATAAAAGTACCTGAATAACCCGACAGGAAAACTCCTAAACGAACAGGCGTACCTATAGAATTCCCCACTTATCTCCAGAAGACATTTAAATACCTTTTTGAACAACTTGGAATACACCGGTTTCAAAATGTAGTAGTACTACGAAACCCGAGTCATTCTTATATCTTAATAAAATATAATGATAGGAAACTAAGTAATTTCATTCGAGAGTTCAACATGTCAGAATGATGTTTTCCTATTGCAGATTTTAATGTTATGATTAACTTAAGTTTGAGACTTTTGAGAGTAGAAATCGGCAACGTCTCAGCGAATTGTTTTGACCTTGACGATATTTCAGCAGTGCCAACCTGCCTCTGCTTTAGTTACAAAAACGTGATAGACCTAAATCATGGCCAACCGGGAGACTTTATAAAAGTGAATGGAGTATAGAATCCGAGTCATGCGTTTTCTAGAAAAAAGATGGAAAAGTAATGACTAGTTCTGCTAACACTCTCTATCGCGTCTTATTCTGTCGGATAGTTTCTGAGACACAGAATTTTGTTTATTAACATACGATTCTCACAAAATTTTGCAGAAGTCTTTGAGTCTACCAAAAACAAAATTTCAGGTGGCTATAACTCCGAAACCACTATAGGTAGATTACAACCATTAAAGAACTTAACCGGTGCATTTTGACTCCAAACCTACAATCCAGCCAACTATCTAACTCATTTCGTTCAAGAGCTAGTAAAACCGTGAGAAACTTAAGAAATATAGACATACATATCGAAAATAGCAGAACCCTATGTACATTCCATGGACATCACATGATGGATTGGAGTGAATCAAAGACATACATAGTCTGATTACATTAAAAGGCAACTTAAGGAATCGACTTGTATTTTGTTGAACAGAGAATGCAATTTTACCAATTACCTACTCAATTTAGATTTGATCATATTTGGTTGAATTTGTTGAAGAAAGAGTTGGAACAAATTTCTATGCGAAGTGAAACTATAAACTATGTTGCTATGATCTTCAAAGACTGTCAATGTGACAATTTTCGAATTTCAGAATAACTGTCAACAAAAAATAATTCCGAAAATTTTCGGATGGTATGTATATCTGACGAAGGAGTATAATCTAGTCGTTATGAAATAGTTGTTTTATCGTTGGTATTGTTTCGTTACTGTTTGTCCGGAAATATTGTTTCTCTATTTCAGTATCGTAATGAGTCCATTCCAGCACTAAAAACAGTGCTGGAATGAACTCATTCCAGCATTGTTTCTAGTTATATTTATCGTTTTGTGGTAGTCAGCACTGACATTCGATCCTATCAAATTTCAACACACGTCAATTGACAATAGAATATAATCTGGATATAGTGAAATAATTGTTGAGGAAAAGCTTTATTTTCATTAAAAAATATGGTACTAGAGATTTCCTTCTTGCTAATTTTGAATCATTCATGCTATTAGGAAACTGTTTTAAATCTGTTCTCCATGCACTACGGATTCAAATTCAAATTCCGTAATCTGTCAACTTTGGTAACAGTCACACCAACTGCCAAGATACAATACAAAAGTCACTAGGATGTATAATCCGGATTTTTCATTAAATTTCAACAGTATTTTACAAAACTTGTCTGAAATAGAGAAAATATCGTCTAATACTCGTTGCAGAAGGCAATTCCAACACTCATACGTTCGAAAACTCGCTCCTTCGTCGCTTGTTTTCGAATTTCGCATTCGTGTTTGAATAGGAGCCCATTCTGCAACTTGTATTAGAATATACTATTTCTATCCATTGCTCTTTCTCACATTTTTCGAAAGATTCGCCTGAATTATTTACAAAAAAGTGGGAAGGCTCTGTGGACAGGGGCTTTGGCGCTCTTGTCAAATTACTTGCATTACATATCTCCGAAAGTATTGGTTTCTCATGGTGGTTACACGAAGCTTCGATAGCTTAATTGTGGATTCAATTCTGTGGTTGCATCAAAAATGAACTAAAACTTGACATAGAATCACACTGATTTAGCAATTAAGAACTGCCAAAGCTTCGTGAAACCCACCGGTAAAGTTGCGAATTATATCAATGGATTGTTATGATAGAACTGCATCATAAAAAATTAAATTCCAAACGTAGGTCTATGACTCACCTCATATTTTCGTTTTATATATATCAGCAAATTATAATTGGCGCATTCTATGAAATCATAGAATTACAATTAATTATTGAGATTTTGAAAAATCATATCTCCGAAAGTATTAGTCAATGAATTGTTATGATGAATCTACATCTTTTCGTTACCCCGAAACCACTAGGCGGATTTTACCCAATAACGAACTTAACCGAGATATTTATCTCTCAAACCTACTCTGAAAATTTCAACTGTCTAGGTCATACCGTTCGAGATTTATCGTGTTCATACTGATACATTATGGAGAAATAAACCCTTAGTTACCGTGACTATAAACATGGTTATAACTCCCTTGGGAGTTATACTCCCATACTAAGCAGATAATTAATTTTATTTCATACTGAATGAAGAAAAAATTGACAATTTATTGAAAATTTGATAGTTTGACAATTGTTGGTTGGCTTTTGTAAATACATTAGAGGGAGTTAAAGATCTATAACTGCTTAGTATGGGAGTATAACTCTCAAGGGAGTTATATGATCATCAGAGTTTTTTATCGGAATCAAAGAATGAAGAAAATGATAAGAGAACTTAGAGAGGTTACGATAAAATATATCAAGCAAATATACAGGCTGTCCGCATAATTACCATCTGATTCCTATAATTGGTCTCGTTTCCGTCCCAACCGATCATTGAAATCTCCTCTTAGCAGAGCGCGATCATAGTCAGTCAAGGCCAGATCCTCGATACGTTTCCCGTCCGGGATTTCACATCTGCGCGCTGATTTTTTCGTAACCTTACTGTCTAACGAACCGCGACTTGGCAGATATACTTGTGGTGGCCTCTTACAAATTATACGTTGCCCAGATCTCATTTTAATAATGCTAATGTCGACTTAATGTTACTGCACTAATTAAAGGCAATAAAGGATATACCGCAGTTATCTTTTCGTTCGGGTTTCATCCAGTGGATGCTGCCCGAATATTTATACCCCAGTTATTATATTGGTGAACTTAAAATCCAAAAGGAAGAGCTTATGCCGGAATATTAATACCTACCATATAATAAATCTTCGAATTTGAGAAGTGATGTTGCATGTCTAACCCGAAATGCTCAACGTTCAAGTTTCGAAGTCTGAAGAATTCAGAAATGGAATATATAAATAATTCATCAATGTTCGGACGTGGCGTCAGGGGCAAACATTGGACCTTATGTATGTAACGGATAAATCCAAGAATCCATTGAATTGTGAGCTTTTAAGAAAACATAATTACGTGCTTTAAATTTACGCCAAAAAAAAAATATAATCAAGGGTCACGAATAAGCGACACATCACGAAATACTGCATGAACCTTCAAGCCGTCTTTTTTTACTAGTACTAGATTTCAATTCTATCGGATCTGTACTTTTGAATACATTGGTTAAATAAAATTAGGATCGAAGGTTTGTGCGGAATTTCGGCGGAATCTGACAAATTTATTATTTTTTAATGAGATACTCACGAAAATTTGCGCGACAGTATTCTGCAACTAATTATCAAGTTTCAATCCAGTCGGATCTCTATTTTTGAGTTATAGAGAAAATAACAACAAAATTTCAGATTAGTATGACTCCGAAACCGTTTGGCCGAACTCAACCATAGCATTTGCGTTAGAATGTGATCGAAGCAACGACTAGCCAGACAGAACTGAATTTGACCACGACTTCTTCACCAGCGAGTCGAACCTAATCGGTCGAGACCCTATTCGGCAAAAAATTCGAATATTACAGAAGTTTGGACACGCTGTTTAGTAGAACATGAGCACAAGAAGTTCGAGTTTTGGTACACTATAGATAGTGCCAAAAATAGTAACATCTTTTTTTCTAGTGATACGATCCTCACGAAAGTTTGCAGAAATATGCGAGTAGGCATTCTACAACGAATTCCCAAGTTTCAATTCGATCAGATCTATATTTTTTGAGTTATTGAGGAAACAATATTTCAGGTAGGTATAACTCCGAAACCATTTGGCCAATTATGCCTATTACCCATCTCAAATATCGCATTCGGATGGGCCACCTACCCTAAAAATTGCTATTTCTTTTCGTTAGAAAGTTATCGTGGTAACGAACAGCGAATTTTTGATCACTAAGTCGAAACTAAACATTTGAGATCATTTTCGCCAAAAAAATTGAAAAATACAGAGATTTAGGCAAAATGATAGCACGCTCTTCCCAAGAACATGCGCGCAAAAGTACAACAAAATTTTAAGGTATTTCGGCTGAAAGTGTTAGGTACATTAAAATGACCGAAACGAAATATTTTCCAAGAATATTTTTATATGGTTTCGTTGTTAAGAAGAAATATTTTTTTTTGAATAACCCCAATTTCAACTATAACATCAGAATGAAAAATACACACCATTTGAATGAAAACTGAAATTAAATGTCAAGTGATATATATTTTTGAGAGGCACTTGAAAATACAAACACTTCTATGGAGTGTTCCATACAAAATCAAATACATTGTCAAAACTAGAGAACTGTCATTGTATGGTATGAATAGAACGGCTATATTTGAAGGATGATCAGAAAGTGCAAATTTTTGATTTCACCCTGCACTCCTAAACCAGGTGAGATTTCAAATTTCTATTTTCGTCACTAAAAAGTAGCACAGGAATATCTAAGCTGCATCGTCATATCTAAGTTTTCATTCAAGGACATCGAAATTGAGACACCCTGTACACATAGAACAAGAATTAAATTTTTATCTTTTCATTCCTGACAGCTACTCACTAGTCGTGCCTCCCCCGTACACGCGGTCAGAAATCTCGGCGGTGAATTACCGAAAGCCGCCAGAGAACAACACGAATCCATTAATAGAACGGACATTTAAAAACCTTAATTTGCTCCCGATCATTATTCAATGAGAACGATGTAAAGTTGTAAACGCAAATAGGTGCCTCTGGCGCAACAGAACAACTTGTCGCTCTCGATTGTTTCAGCTCCTTTTCTTCGAGGCGAAGACGTAGACGTAATCGATGGTCGTCCACACGGTGGGGCTAATTGGTTTGTCTAATTACGAGAACAGAGCTCTAAATTATACAATCGACGCGAGGATGGTAGATCACCATCGGCCTTTACGTTCACTTGATCCAACTTCGTATGCAGATTGAACTAAATCGAAATGAAACGCGGATCGTTCATTGTAACAGACAGCGATATCATTTGTTCCATAGACAGCAGTAGTGACGGAAATAACTGCATAGCAGCGTTCAATTCATTGCGACGTTTCACATACTAATAGTAGTCTTCGTGCATTCACTAATGAAATCACTGTTAACAAGAATATGAAACATCTCTCTCCCCTTGGGCTTCCTTTCAGGGCATTGTCGCATCAGAAAGCACCTACTGAGATTAGGATCAGCAGATAACGACGAATGCAGTTTCTCTGGGGAGGAAGAGACTCCTGAATACCTGCTAACAGTTTAGGGATCTACTTCGTCCCTAGCACTTCTCGTTCCACACGGTAGATGGCGCAATCCTCTCCGCCACATCCGTCTTATCGACCGCATCGGTCATAAGAGGAGTCGTATCTAGTATCTCCCAGTATGCCACTTGTCGTCGATCTATGGATCGAACGAAGGCCACCTTTGCACACTTCTACTACAGGCTCCTGCCAAGCTGTATTCGATAAGTTCAAAGGCAGGAGTTGGAAGCAAACATGGAACGCGATACGAACAGAATATTGGCACAAGTTTACAAGTTAACCCAAATATCTTTGGCCAATCAACGTTCAATGAACCCTGAGCCGCCTGAGCGTATTTAAAATACTAAATGCAAAATACATATTTCCAAAATACTTTATTAAAATGATATACTCTTATAGTTATTAACTTTCTATATTTCATTACTAACTGACAATTTAACTACGAAAAGCTAAGAATATTGGCACCAATTCAGTAACACATTAGACAATTTGAACTTGTTTTTTTAACTTAGCAGTTCCGTAAAACACAAGATATTAATTGAATGTTATACAAAAATTTAAAACTAGAAGTTACTACGTTCTCATTACGAAAATAATCGGCAAGTTAGGTCTAAAATTAACCAATATAGAGTTATTTTATACATATTATTATTTTAAATTCAAAATGGACACAGTTATTCATTATTTTTGGCGCTCTTGTTCCTCGGAACATAGTGCTTATCAATTTGCTCAAATGTCTCTAATTTTTGGCTGAAAATGGTCATAAACGATTTGGCTCGACTCACTGAATCCGTGGTCAAAATCGAGTCTGTCAATTCGACCGGCCGTCCGTTAACACGATAACTCTCGAACGTAATGAGCTAGATAGTCAAAATTTTCAGAGTAGGTTTGGGAGATAAATATCTCGGTTAAGTTCATTATTGGGTGGCTTCGGACTAATGAAGAAATATTTTTTTTTACATTACAAATTTTAAATTCAAAGATGCAGTTTCATCATAAGAATTCATTGAAATTATATTCAACTCAACAAGCTGATGCTTTCGGAGATTTTTCAAAATTTCAATATTAAATTTTGATTTTATGATTTCACAGAATGCTGTAATCGTATCTATGAATATATAAATATGAATGATCTGTGTTCATACATGTCATCTTGGCTTTTCGGAAAGTGTAATCCATATACATAATAGACCATCTACTATATAATGGTGTAACCCTGGATCGAGTAGATCATCATCAGTTGTTTGCTGGTTGCAAAGAATCGCGTTCTCGATCACCGTTTCCGAACGCGGCTACCAGCGCTCAGTGCCGAGGTAGAATTTACATAACCTTATTTTTTATTCGTTTATAATTCGTAATATTTTGTGTTGGAAAATAAGGTTCCGAATCTTGAATTTGTGAATATATGTATAGGTGCAAGTCTGTTTTGATACCAAAAATAATATTGACTTGTTGCATATTGAATAACTTATGTATGAATATTATGGATGATGTTCCAGAAAATTCAGAACTGGATCATTTTAATGATGTAGTTTATGAAGGCAATAGCAAAGAACAACATAATGGAATCATCAACAGAAATTACTGTTCGTTGAACACCGAGGATAATGTTAGCTTTTACTTCCAGTGAGACATATTCCTGTTTACAGTATCTTCATCATGTTGCTAGCAAAAAAATGCTAAATTATTCATCTGAATGTGTATCAAATATTTTTTCTTGAGTTAAGGTTCATAGTATAGAATGAATGTGTTAGTGGTATGAACATTTTAATTATGAAAAGAGGACTGTATTTATTAATATAATTTTTCTTATAATGAGATAAGTTTTAAAATAAAGAAAAACAAGAATATGAAATACATATTTAATCTTTCAAAAAAATGAAATGAACTTTTTAAATAAATTTTTCGTCAGTCTATACCTATTCAAATATCAGGAATAAATGGGCAATCTGCTATGATTGTCTCCAGCCTTGCTCTAGACATTTCTATATGATACTATCCTTGGATATTTCGAGTTGTGAAAACTATGCACCGAGTGTAAGTTGCTACAACCCTTCCTCGAGGGTAAATCATTGCAGATTGCTTATTTAAACTATTATTTGAATATAATTTCTACTATGATGCAGTTCTATCATAAGAATCCATAGATATCATTTCCAACTCTTCGAAACCAATACTTTCGGAGACATGATTTGACCAAGTTTGAACAAGAGCGCCAAAGCCCCTGTCCACACTTTTCACTTGCGAATAATAGTTAAAAATGTCACATCTCTGTATATGAAAAATGTATTAGGGTAGGTTTGGACAGTTTACACTTAAACCAGTTAGAATTTATTTGATTACTTTCGCTTCTCTCATACTGCCTCGAAACTCAACGGAAAATCTCCTTTATGGCGAAAAATACCCATTCCATATCGGAAAAAAATGATGTTATGAATGAACTCCTCCCGTGGTTCTCAGAAGTAGATAACAGTTAACCGGAATATCAATCAACTGCAAGAGCACACGGCATAATTGAATACAAACATGATGGCATAAGTTGTGTGCCTCATGCATACATAATCTATGCAATATAACTATCGGGCGATTTTTCAATTTAAACCTTGTTCAATTACTCGGAATTGCAACATGCCTAATCCGTTTCTATCTATCAATCATTTTACTAGCGGCTGACATCTGATTTTTTATACTTTCGACCTTAGAATGTTCCTTCATTAAGTTGCCGTGCCGCGCTTATGAAATAAGTCGAGAATTAATGGAATTGAATGGGTATCTCTGTTTCTTTCATTAATCGCGGTCCATCTTTTTTTCAGTCGATTTTTTATCGCTCGGATATGTAGGGAAATACGCGGAAATTACTCCTAAAAAAAAGCAACTGTTTGAAGTTTCCAATGTTATGTATATTCTGCTTGCTGCTTTCATTTCTGATTTGTTCTAAATTATTTAAATTGAATTAAAATGGGGACGTGAATATCACCCATACGGGAAGTCTCGTTGACTGTCGGGGGCTTCGTTCTATACAGACGCCCGAACGCGTTCCACATTTTCGGGAGTTACGACTCTTGGATAGCTCCTTCTATTATGGTTTGGATCCAAATTCCCATGTACGATTGTTGGGAAAATAAGGGATGCACGTGGTGGAAGATTGAAATGTTTTTAGTATTTTATTCTATTTTATGATTATACAGGTCTTCCTAGGCCTTACGAGGAGACCCCCCCATAATCTGCTTGGCTTGGTAAGTTAGGAGAATCAAATGTGTTCTGAGTAGGCTTTGCTACTGTATCCTTGCGCCACCTTAGGCATCTCGCTGTACATTTTGCGACCCAACAGTGAAAAGTGGCCGTTACCGTGTGAATAGAAAATTTCTTTCTAACCTCGGGATTGAACTCGGGAACTCCGGTCCGATTAGATAAAAATGACTAATTATTTGGTCTGGGCTTGTTGATTGATCCACAATTAATAAGATTTTTTTTTGAATTCTTGCAAATAGCTCTATTGCGTTGTCTTATTGATCTAGCGATTGAAATATATCTCAGATGCAATATCGCAATTGTTATTACTTTGAATAAAGTCTTCTAACATATCATATTTCTAATAATTTTTATGTCTTTTACGATTAAATAAGTTAATTGATATTATGACAGAAAGAAATGGACAAACTCTGTCATAGATGATACTCGCCTAATTGGAATGAGTATAAAAGACGCAAAAATTAATGTAGCAAAAAATAGTTTCGCTATTGAAGCGAACGAAATATGAAATACATCGTTGAAAGGGGGATAAAAATTCGTTCCACCAACCCACAGTCAAGCCATAACTCGAAATTACACTTTTTTTTCAAATTTCCTCGTCGCCATTGAATTACACAGAAAAAAGTGCCTTGAGAATGTAATAGTTACTATTTTGTTACTTCACAAATAACCATGATATTAGCACTTGTCAAAATATCGAACTTTTATTCATAACTCGAAAACAAAAGATGATGGCGAATTTTGGTTAACGCCATTGAATTTGTATTGAAAAGAGTAGATCGAGAATGCACCTTCCATTTTTTTATAACTCCTATTGTTACAGAGATACAACATGCAAATGCATCGAAATTTGCCAACCCTGTAGAACCATGGAAATTTGTAATTAAGAAGAATTCGAAGGTCAAGTCTCGATGCATTATAGATCGTACGTCTTCATAAATATTGATGAGAGATTCATTTCAGCAGGAAAAGCAACGGAAAACGAGTGTATCGAGTACAGTTAACTGCTCGTCGGGCCGTCCTGCGAACGAAATACGCATCGATCTTGATACCCGGTGTGTAGTTCCGCCGTCCTTGATGGGACAGAGATAAGGTAGGAGTAGGCTGCTTAGATGAATAAACAAGAAATATCTTACGTGCCTCATTTTCGAATAATTATTATCCTACGCCGGAGCTCGTCCGATTTCCCCAGGAAACATGGCACCGTCGCATATTTGCGGCGGAAAATGTCCGAGCCGAGGGGCACGAATCAAGAATAAAAATTGAGGAATTCCTAACGAGTAGGAAACGAATAAAAATCCCCATCGTGTCAAAGTAAACCAACAATAACTCCAGGCTATATGTGACCTTAAACGTCCTACCCACCACATCTACAGGAAATCTCATTTGCAACATTTATTACTGACTCTAAAAGAATACTTCGGAGGAAAACTTCGGCTGATTCTTCACCTGAACACATTGCGTATTTCCAATTTGTTCACGAAGGCAATCCGTATCAACACAATTGCGATTTTTTTATGAGTATCTATTACTATCTATTACTATCTATTACTCAAGAGAAAACTGCGGAAAATTAAAAAAATAAGAAGAGTTTTTGATATAAAATAAAAATGAGTAATTTGATCAACTCCTATAATGATGCAGCTCAGGCTCTTCAATACCAAGGTACAAAATTAAATTGAGCACTCAACAAAAATATTTATTTTGGTTTTTACTATATGTAGTTGAAAACAAAATTAGGCTTGATTCTCATTCGTATCTTAGAGACTAAAAATTCATTTCAGTTAGTTTAATACATTCTAAACAAAAGAAATCTCTCGTACCTAAATTTGGTGAAATCGTAGAATTCTGCAAGAAAAAATTATTTAATGACAAGTACCTCCATTTTGCTAAATTATTTCATTTGTGGCAATTAATTAAGACCTTTTTTGGTAAAAATGAATTCGATGGATTAAGTATATATCTCCCTACCGTAATATGTCTAACATATGCGAACTGTTCGCCATGGATGAACTTATTATTCTGTACCCCCTACCTCGTTGCGAAGGAATATTTTATTTTAGACTTAATCTTCATATTATGTTGTGCGCTCCAGTTTCACCAATTACTAAATGGACAATTATTAATGAAACACCCTCTAATTGTTCACTGCAGATCTTCTATTGAGGATTTTCGAAGAATACAGTGGATATATTCCAACCATTGACACACTTCCATATCAATTTCGCTGCATGAACTTGACACGAAAAAAAAACACGATTGAATTATGTCGACTGGCAAATAGAGTGTTTGCACCCGCTCGACTAGCAAATATTAGTCCAGGCTACTCTCCTGTTTGTCGTGGTGACATAAGAACTCTAAATGTGGGACTTCCAATGTTTGACTTAGACCTGCATTTAAACATATTTAACTTTGCGAATTGAAACTGCATCACGATTTCTATACCGATTCTAATGATGCAATAAGTTCGCTTAGATCATTACCGAAAGGGTCATTATTTCAAATGATGAAATCAAAATGCCACGCTCATTTTTACGAAAGTTTTATTTAACTCGACATGCGTGTTAGTTCGTTGGTTTACATGCAAATCTTGCAGCCGATTTTTATCAATGTTATTCATGAAGAAATTTCGATGAATTGGTAGAAATTTTTCAACTATTGCTCTCAAATATCAATTTGACGAAATTTTGGCCAAGTTTCATGAAGCTAGTTTAGTCATATTGTCATATTTTTATTCATTTGACAATATTAACAAATGTTCATTGTGTAAAAAAAATCCATAACCCACCTCTGGAGTGCCCTCAAGCATCACTTTTCCGTCCACCATGTATATTCGATTATTTCGAATACTCGATAATATTACATCGACTGATAAGTTACCGGTCTTACACACATATGGCACCCCAAATACATAAGTTATGGTTTCTATGATAAGTAATAACCTTCAAAAGGTATCTGTCAAAATTCTATGACGATCTGACGTTTGGTTCAAAGGTTAGAGTGGTTTCAGGTTATGGTCATGCATAAAATCGAATTTGACCAAGGAAGTTGTGATTTAACCTCAGCAAAAAAAAACCATGTCACCCCGTTAGTGTTGTGATTGATAAAACTTGTGATTGTTAACATAATAAGCTAAAATATCAAATATTGAAGGGGATTTCTTTCTTCAATATCGAATATTTCTCAAACGAGCAGAGAGGTAATCTCCAAGGTTAACTGAACCTCAACCTGAATAAACAAAAGGAAAAAGCGATCAAATTAAAAATGGAATATTGATAACTATCAAATAGTTTTAAAATTCACTTCCCATTCTAAACAAGATTTAGAAACTTTGTGAATAGCCCTAAAACCATCGTGAAATATACAGGGTGTTAAAAAACAACTGCGAAAGATTTCAGGAGGTGATTCCTTGCCAGAATAGAACTAGTTTGTTATATAGAACATTTTCGAATTCACACCCCTAGCTGAGTTATAACCCTTGAAAGGATGAATTGATTTTTCAGTTTTGCTAAATTGAATTCATTCCAAATTTATTTTGTTAATTCATTAATAAGAATACTCCCAAGAATATAAATTCTAGCAGAAGCCAGAGCAAAATTTTATTTTGAATATTAGTGGAATTCAAAAAGTCTAGCTACACGAATCCTCACAATATACACGGCGAGTCTTTAAGTTGTACATTAATTTTAACCATGGATTCCTCTCATCAACTGAAACACCTTTTTCATTTACTATTTTTCCAGATTCAGCTCAGATAAAAAGTTATAAGCGTTTAAAGATTTTACAATGTTCAAAGCTACCCCTGGACTGTCTTTGAGTGTAGAACACAGAAACACTTACAGGATTCAATATCGCATATTTATTTGAAAGCTTTATCATCTGATGCTCGAAATTCAACGAAATTGTCTGAGAAATCTTATTTACTCACTGAAGTTTTACTAAATGGTTTTGAATTATCTTTATGCTGCATTTTCGGCAAAATCTCTTCCTGAATATTAAAACTGACTACAACTTGATTTTCATTAAATATTCACTATAAGATTATCCACAATATCTTCTTCGCCTATTTTCACATTCCTTACATATTCTAGTTCGCATCATATAAATGAATAACATATCAATATTCAACTAACAACAATTATTCTAACCTACTCTACTGAATCGAGAAAAACAATATGTGATTCTTTCTATGCAAGTGACGACCTAGTATGGACACAGTATAATATTATTTTATTATACTGACAGAAGCAGGCACAGAAATGTAATATGTATTAGAATATTAGGCCTAGAATATGTCGTTGGTCTAACCTTAGAAAATAACTTCCGTTGTTAATTGTTATTCATGTTTATTATTTGGATAATTCGGTAGATCCAGATTAAGAATTTCTTGTCAGTTATAGGACTTCGCGAATTTTAACGAGGAAACAAGTAAAGTAGGGAAAAACTGGTTATTAGAGATTATCTGTCATTGTTATAGAAAACTTCATACCAAAATTCATTCAATTCTGAATAATAATATCAAAGCCACAAAAGAAAAACTGATTTTTTTTTCAAATTTCAACAGCCTGTATCTTTTTTCTTGTGCTGAATCTGGAAAAATGGTAAATGGAAAAAGTGTTTTATTTGATGAGAGGAATCTATGGTTAAATTAAGTGTACAACTGAACGACTCACCCTGTATAGATATAGACATATACATACCCAAATGGAAAAGATTAACGGGTAATTCCGCAAAAGGAGCAGAGAAAAAGCATTCTGCTGGACCTGCCGATACGGGTTTCTGCTAAATGGCTTCTTTAGGACAGGGCAACCCACAAATCAAGGAGAAAAACTGAAAACAGGTGACAACGCAACAGGAGGGAGCAACCAACTCGAGCCTGTTCCATTTAAATATACTTATCCGCATTATCCTCTTTTCTTTATTATATGTATACCTATACTCCATTCACTTTTATGAAGTCTCCCGGTTGGCCATGATTTAGGTCTATCACGTTTTTGTAACTAAAACAAAGGCAAGTTGGCATCTCTGAAATATCGTCAATGTCAAAACAATTCTCTGAAACGTTGCCAATCTCTACTCTAAACAATCAACATAATAACTCTTCGCTTTGAAATTGTAAATGCCGAAAGCAGTTTTGAAGAAGCAGCGACATAGTATGGTAAAGTGCTATACAGAACTGAAACCTGCAATAGGAATACTTCAATCTGTCTTAGGACATGTTGAACTCTCCAATGAAATTACTATCCTATCACTATATTTTGTTAATTTCGAGAAGTGGGGAATTCCATAGGTACGTCCGTTCGCTCAGAAGTTTTCCTGGCGGGTTATTTAGGTATTTTTATTCTTTTTGCGCGTATGTTCTGGGGAACATCGCGTTATAGTTTTGCCCAAATGTCTGTAACTTTCGAATTTTTTGACGAAAATGGTCTCAAACGATTAAGTTCGACTCCCCAATGAAGAATTCGACGTCAAATTTGATTCTGTCCGTCCGGCCGTCCGGCCGTACGGCCGTCCGGCCGTTGCCACGATAACGTGAGAACGAAAAGAGCTAGCGACTTGAAATTTTCAGGGTAGGTTGCGCATCCTAATACGACGGACAAGTTCGTTAATGGGCATAATCGGCCCAGTGGTTTCTGAGTAATAATTTTGTTTTCAACCAATATAAATCCGATCGAATTGAAACTCGGTGAGTAGTTGTAGAATATGAACATAAGCACGTTTGTGAAATTTTGTGCGAATCGTATGGCTAGAAAATTTTTAAAAAATTATTAAAAGATATTTTTGTTGTCACGATAACTTGAGAAAGGAATGAGATAGCGACTTGAAGTTTTCAGGTTAGGTTGTGCGCCAGAACGCGACATTTCAGTTTGTTTATGAGCATAATCGGCCAAACGGTTAGAGAGTTATAGCCATCTGAAATTTGGGGGTTTTTTGTTCCTCATTTACTCGAAAAATACTGAAGCGATTGAATTCAAATAAGGTTATTAGTTGTAGAAAGCCAACGCAAAAATGTTTGCAAAATTTGGTGAGGATAGCATTTGTAGAAAATTTTTAATTAATTATTGAAAATAAAAAAAAAAAATTCTATGTATCAGTAACTATTCGTTTGAAATTGCTGAAATTTTGCAAGAGCCTTCATAACCTAACTCTACTGCCAAGTTTCAAGTTTCAATACGATCGGTTAAATATTGTTGGAGATTCGAGCATTCTTGTGTGAGTTCAGTAGATGAGTGGGCGTTGCCTCGATAACTTTCGAACGAAAGGAGATAGGGACTTGCAATTTTCAGGGTAGGTTGCGTATCCGAAAGGGAGAGTTGAGTTAGTTTTTGGGCATAATCGGTTTAACGGTTTCCGAGTTATACCCACATGGAATATTATTTCCTTAATAACACACAAAATAAATATTCGATCGAATTGGTGCTTGGTAACTAGTAGTAGAAAATCAACATAAAGACGTGTTTAAAATTTTGTAAGAACCGTAACCCTAGAAAATTTGAAAAAATGACGAAAAAAAAATTTTAAGAACCGTACCCCTAGGAAATTTTAAAAAAATCATGAAAAAAAAGATTGGTTCAAGCACTGACGTGAAGTCAGAAGCTTTTGCGCGTATGTTCTATTGTCCATTCTTCTGGATTGGGCACCCTTAATCGAATTTACCATGGTAAATTATGTTGTCCATTCTCCTGTATTGGACACTTAATTCGAATTTACCATGGTAAATTCGAATTGAGAGTGTCCAATACAGGAGAATGGACAACATAATTTACCATGGTAAATTCGATGAAGGGTGCCCAATCCAGAAGAATGGACAATAGAACATAAGCGCAAAAGCTTCTGACTTCACGTCAGTGCTTGAACCAATTTTTCAAATGATATCACGAAGTAACGGACTACTGTATCCATTATTTTTCATTGAAATTTCAACACTTGATTCTTGATTTCCGTACAAGATAATAGCATAACTGAATCTTCCAATCAGTTCATATACGTGAAATATTTGCATAGTGACAACAGATGAAAAAATTTTCTTCAACAGTCGCCAGGTCTTTGGAATTGTTGAATTCAATAATATCTTCTCAAATTAATTATTTTTCCCAAGGAAATTCACATTGTGGAAAATACGTAACTACTATGACTTCTATGTAGAGAGGACAACGTTGCGTAGTTATGTGACAGGAAAATGAGCATAACCTAACATTTTCAAAATAAACACTGTGAAAAATGTCAAATTTCATGGCCAACCGGGAGACTTTATAAATGTGAATGTGTACATATACAGGGTGTCCCAAGTTCGAGTGCCTATTAGACGTTTCTGGAGACCTGGACATATTTGAAATATGAAAATTGGGATTATGATATTGCTTGAAATTCTCTATAGAGCTAAAATATTTTCGAAGCCCAAGCACTTCCGGTTATACAGGGAGTGAAAATAAATTTGATGAAAACATTTTTTTCATTCCTGGTATGATCAAGTATTCAATGCTGAATACATTTCTGTTAAAACCATTGTATTCATTCGAATAATTTTCAAAATATCGAAAAAAAACCGGAAAAAAGTCAAATATGTTTAGTCAGTATTATGTTCATTATTCTTATTTTAAACATCCTGAGCGTGAACCGTTTTTACAACATCGAAGAGGAAGAATGTGGAAATGTCATGCATCTTTTGAATTTCAAAAATATCATCACAGGGTGTTTCAAATTTCGTGTCGACAATTGTGATCAAAAATTGGCCATAACTTCTGTTTTTCAAATTAAAACCCTATTTTTTTATGATTGCGTTGGATTCTGCGGTGAAAAATAATGATAGTGTTCAAACATGATTTTCCCCAAAAAAAAATCAGAAATGATTGAATTTAGGAGCATAATCATGTTATAAAACTATCATTATTTTCCACCGCAGAATCCAACGCAATCATAAAAAAATAGGGTTCTAATTTGAAAAACAAAAGTTATGGCACATTTTTTATCACAATTTTTGTCAGGAGATTTGAGACACCCTGTGATGATATTTCTGAAAATCAAAAGATGCATGACCTTTCCACATTCTTCCTCTTCGATGTTGTAAAAACGGTTCACGCTCAGGATGTTTGAAATAAGAATAATGAACACAATACTGATTAAACATATTTGACTTTTTTTCCGGTCTTTTTTCGATATTTTGAAAACTATTCGAATGAATACAATGGTTTTAACAGAAATGTATTCAGCATTGAATACTTGATCATGCCAGGAATGCAAAACTTGAAGACAAATTTTTTTCATCAAATTTATTTTCACTCCTTGTATAACCGGAAGTGCTAGGGCTTCGAAAATAATTTAGCTCTATAGAGAATTTCAAGCAATATCATAATCCCAATTTTCATATTTCAAATATGTGTAGGTCTCCAGAAAAGTCTAATAGGCACTCGAACTTGGGACACCCTGTAGATTAACCATTCCTAATAATATCCCAGTAGAAAGTTCCATGTATACGCGAATCAATATCTTCCTTAAGAATCGGCCATAACACCATCGCCCTGTATAAGGACGTCGGGCAACGTACCCTTTCCTGTCCCCTTGCCCCTCGACGTAGGTCAGTTCGGATCGTAACGGCAAGAAACGGCTCCATTCCTCTACACGACATTTCCACCTGCTCAGCTATTCGAAAAAGTCCGGCTCCACTCCTTTCAAAAAGGCCGACTTATTCGCCTAACAGGCTACTGGCTAAATATTTTCTGCATTTTATTGTACGCTACCGACCAGGACGAGCGGCTTTTTTCCGCGGGCCGAGAATTTTTGCTGTGTCGCTTTTCCAGCAAACTCGAAGAATTTTTACGGGCGGCGTTCGAGGAAGTGGAGGCAGGGGGAAGGTTGGTACGTATGGAGATGTTCCGCAGGTTCTGTTCAACATTGAGAGGCCATAGTTTGTTATGTACGCGATGACAATAGGATGTATTCATTCGAACTAGCGATTGTTCGACCACAGATTATCATGCGTTTGTAATTGGCGGTATTATTCATGTATATCAACGGGGTAAACCAAATTTTACAATAAAAATGGGTTCAAGCCCTGTGGACAGGAGCTATTGGGCGCATGTTCCTTGTGGTCCGTACTGACCAGTAAAGAAAAAAAGCAGTATCATGTTGAATACCTTAATATTATTCTGGAACACAAATTTTCCATTACAATAATCTTCATCTAGCTTCTATTTAGTATCAATTCCTGTAGAACGTGATCATAATAAGTGTTTTCCATATAATAAAATGTGTTTGAACTTGGTATGTAGGAAATCTGACATCAATTATTGGAATTAATTGATTTGACAAACAGCCGTCAAATGAGGTACTTTTCAAGTCGATCAACATCGTCCTTCTTTCGACGTCTAAACTATGACTTGATTCTTTATGTTTATGTCTTTGAATTTGTTTTCGGTGGAATTCAAAGAGTTCATAGAATAATCGATGAAAATACTGAGAGAGACCCAGGAAATTTGACACATTTTGTCTTATATCTCCAGAAATTGAAATCGTATAGAGCCAAAATTTTTCACAATGTTGCAAAATACTACAATTGACGTTAGTACAAGTTTTTGTTGCAATCTGATGAATAGTTCACGAAAAAAAAATTTTTTTTTCGAAAAAATTAAAAGAAATATTTTTTTAAAAATTACCAACATTTCGATCATAACAGAATTTTGCCAAAAGTTGCGCGTTTATATCCTCGAACTGACTACCAAGTTTCGATTCAACATCTTCTTTAGTTCCTGAAATATCAGGGAAATAACCTCAAAATTTTAAATGTCTATAACTCCTAAACCGTCCGGCCGATTTTGCCCGTTAACGAACTTAACCGTCGCATTTTGATCAGAAACCTACCCTGAAAGTTTGAAGTCGATAGGACCTTCGGTGCTGCTGTTATCGTGCTTACGGCCGGCCGGCCGGCCGGCCGGACGGCACCCGAAAATCTGACACCGGATTCGTGATCAGGGAGTCCGAATTAGTCTATTAGCCAATTTTCAGCTCGAAATTCGAAAATTACAGACATTTGGACGAAATGATAGGACGATGTTCCCCCAGAACATGCGCCCAAAAATTGGTTCAAGACCTGAGGACAGGAGCTTTCTGGCGCTCTTGTTCAAACAGACAAATTATATCTCCGAAAGTATTGGTTTCTCAGAGTTGAGAATTATATCAATGTATTCTTATGATAGAACTTCATCACAAAGGAAATTCAATTCAAATAATAGTTTACTTATCAAGATTAAAAGAGCAATCTGAGAATGAGAACTGCACCATGGCAGAAATCAAATTAAAATAGCATAAATGAATTTGACTCTCTTTTATAGAGCAGGATGACATGTACGAGTATGAACACAGATCATATAATGAATCATAGATAGAATAATTATAGAATTCTGTGAAAACATAGAAGTACGATTTATTATTGAAATATCGAAAAATCATATCTCCGAAAGTATTAGCTTGTTAGAGTTCAAAATTATATCGATGGATTTTTATGGTGAAACTGCATTTGAACTGGATTTGAAATTTGTAAGTTAAAAAAAAATTTTTTTTCGTTACTCCGAAACCATCCTGCCTATTTTGCCCAGTAACAAACTCAACCGAGATATTTATCTCCCCAACCTACTCTGGAAATTTCAACTGCCTAGCTTATTCTGTTCGAGAGTTATTATAGAAACAAAACTTAAAAATTAAAAAAAAAATTTACACTTTACGGCAACCCGATCAATACAATACTTCGCATGCGTATAAAGGTCATTATTCTACAATTTGATGCTAAATTTCAGATAGATCAAGTTAACCATTTCGGAAATATTCATAAAAAATCTTTTTACTAAAAATGACCATAACTCCGAAACCGATTTGTGGTTTTCGCCCGTTAACGAACTCGCCCGAGATATTTACGCTTCAAACCTACCCAAATTTCAATCCTCTAACTCCTTTCGTTCGAGAGTTATCGAGTTAAACGGCCGGACAGAATCGATTTCGACCACGGATTCATGATCAGTGAGTCGAACCAAATCGTTCGAGACCATTTTCAGCCAAAAATTCGAAAATTACAGACGTTTGGGCAAATTGATAAGCACTGTGTTCCGAGGAACAAGAGCGCCAAAAATACGCGAGAGCCCTGTGGACCGGAGCTTTGGCGCTCTTGTTTAAACTTTGACAAATTATATCTCCGAAAGTATTGGTTTCTCAGAGTTGGGAATGATATCAATGAAATCTTATGAAGTGCATCATATTTAAATAAGAATCCATTGATATCATACCCAACTCGGAGAAACCAATACTTTCGGAGATATAATTTATCAAAGTTTAAACAAGAGCGCCAAAGCTCCTGTCCACAGGGCTTTCGCACATTTTTATTGTAAAATTGGATTTACCTCGTTGATATACATAAATAATACTGCCTATTCTCAAGAATTTACGTAATTAAATTCAAAATGTAGGTCTATGACTCATCTCATGTTGGATTTATATACATCAGGAAATTATAATCAGAGTATTCCATGAAATCATATAGAATTAAGAATAATTATCGAAAAATCATATCTCCGAAAGTATCAGTTTGCTAATAACTCAACCGAGATATTTATCTCCTTAACTTACTCTGAAAATTTCAACTGTCTAGCTCATTCCGTTTTTTTTTTACCATGGATTATTGATCAGTGAGTCGAACCAAATCGTTTAAGACTATTTTCAGCCAAAAATTCGAAAATTACAGACATTTGGACAAATTGGAGTGAAGAAAAAAATTTCTTTCGAATTTTTTTTAAGATGCAGTTTCATCATAAGAATCCATTGATATCATTTTCAACTCTAACAAACTAATACTTTCGGAGATATGATTCTTCAAAATTTCACATTAACACATTGTACTTCTATGTTTTCACAGAATGCGAATTCTATCTGTCTGTGTTCCAGCTGTGTTCACTGTTCATACATATAATCTTATCTACCTATGATAGATATGTCATATGTATTTCGGTTTTCTGTTCTATAATTTCCAGAGGAGATCTGAGGAATGAATATCTCGGATAAGTTCGTTGTTTAATTTTAATTTCGTTATTTTATGATGTTATTCTATTATAAGAATCCATTGATATCATTCCCAATTTCAGAAATGAATTGTCATAGTTTGAAAAAGAGTGCCAATGCTCATGTCCACAGGGCTTTCCCATTTTTTATTACCATAAATGTCATATATTTCGTCATATATTGTTTTTTGCAGAAAACACGTTGTTTTGTTGATTATCAGAAAAAAACAAATCAACAAATAAACTGCTCCACAAGAGTTAGGGATAATCGTTTCAACTAAAATAACTGACATTCTGAAACCTTTGTTTGCGCTGAAAACGTAATTTAATATAGTTTTAGGTTAAAAAATATAATTGCACGTAAGTTTTTTGGTATGCAACATATACAGGGTGATTAACAGAATAGCGTCAAATTTAACGACTTTTATTTCCGGACATTTAACTGTTTTTTTTTGTATTTTTATGCCTTCAATACAAGGTATGGCCACCATGGGCATCAATGACCGCCTGACATCTTCGTTGCATACTGTCAACGAGGGTGTTGAGCATATCTTGAGGAATTTCATTCCATAAACGAGGCAGTAGTGCTTTGAGGACATTCAATGTTTCTGGTGGAGGTTGGTGATCATCTAGTCTTCTTTGTAGCATATCCCATGCATGTTCTATGCAGTTTAAGTCTGGCGAATGCGGTGGTATTGGTAGATGTGGAATACCATGCTCGTCTCGCGCATTTTCTACAATTGCTGTACGATGTGGTCTTGCGTTATCGTCAAGAAATTGAAAAGCTTCATCAATGGCAGCATGAATATTTGGCACTACGTTGCCAATGACATGTTCCCTATAATGTAAAGCAGTCATATTGCCAGAACAAATGTGAGGGTCTGTGCGCCCGTTGTAACATATACCAGCCCATACCATAAAGGCTGGTTTATGCTGGCTGGTAACTTTAACTTAATCATATACAGGGTGAGTCTTTGACCACTGCATTAATTTTAACCAAAGATTCCCCTCATCAAATGAAACACTTTTATCATTTAACATTTTTCCAAATTCAGCTCAGGTAAAAAGATACAGGCTGTTGAAATTTTGAAAAAAAATCAGTTTTTATTTTGTAGCTTTGACATCCTTTTTTCGAATAAAATGAATGTTGGCGTAATGTTTCCTATAACTATGATACATATTTTCCAAATATTAGTCATTTTCTACTTCTACTGGTTTTCTAGTTATGGACTCGTGGGTTCATAAAACTAAACGAAATTAGCATAAAGAAAGCATATAAAGTTTTTCTTGAGTCATTTCAAGAATATTCCATCGTTTTAGAACACAATATTATTCTTCATCATTTCTCCTTAAACGCACCGTTTTCGAGATATTCTTCATTGAATGTTCTAAAATGGAAAACTCCAGAAATTTCACTACTTTTATGGATCCGTCCCTGAGCGTTGGAATCCCGAATCAAGCTGTAAACCACGTTACCATGCCTTATTCTCGGCCGCCAACAATGTCATAGATAATTAGGGAGTGTATTAGCACATTGTGAAATCTTTAAACGCTTGTATCTTTTTACCTGAGCCGAATCTGGAAAAATGGTAAATGAAAAAAGTGTTTCATTTGATGAGTGGAATCTTTGGTTAAAATTAATGCAGTGGTCAAAGACTCACCCTGTATAGATAATATATATAGACATTTATTTTTAGTGTTATGCTTTATAATCAGACTAAATAATCCGTTAACTTATTAATTATTATTATTAATAATAAGTAAACAGATTATTCAGTCTCAGTATCAACCATAACGTTAGAAATCTATGTTTCAATTTTTAAGTTAGGGAATAAGGGAAGTTACCAGCCAGCATAAACCAGCCTTAACAGAGCCTCATCGAAATGGATGGACCTCTTGCACATGACGGCGATTTCGGGGTATACGCGGCATAGTCCATACCCTTATTCTTCGAGTATCTGAGAATCGACCGTATCTGGATTCATCTGTCAAAAGTACACTACGCCATTGGACGTTCAGATTAACATGCTGCCTGGCCCATTCTAATCTTTGTCGTTTATGCTGTCGTGTTAACGGAACACCCCTCAATGGACGTCTAGAAGCCAGGTTAATCTCCCCCAAACGACGTCGGATGGTTTCAATGGAAATTTCAGGACCATTGACATTTAAAAGTCGATTTCTCAGCATCCTACATGAAGAACGAGGATATCTCCTGGCCGAAATGGTGACAAAACGGTCTTGTGCGGGTGTTGTTTTCCTTGGTCCACCAACCCTATGTCTTTCCTGCACCGAACCAGTGTCATTGAACCTATTCCAAAGTTGCGATATTACACTTTGCGATACTTGAAATGTTTCTGTCACAGCGACTTGAGTGAGGCCACTCTGTAGCATACCGATAGCCCTATTAGTCTCGGCGTTTGTTAATTTACGTCTCGGCATCTTAAGAAGCTCGTGAAATTTACTAAGTTCGATATCGCTAAGAGACTGACAATAAATTAACTGCATATTGAAATGCTGAATCCTACGAATAATGTGAAAAACTGCTAAACTCAAGAAAAAAGACGACCAAATGGTGAAAATATGCATTCAAATCGAATAAATAAGTTTTTATTGGCAGTTGATGATGTTTTTGATAGTGTCTTTAAAATGTTACGCCCCTCAGAACAACTTAATATGATATCCCTGCCGAATATATGACTATAAAACATTAATATTCTGTTTTATACGTTCGGGAACACTCAGAAACCCTTAAAATAGAAAAATATGTGCGTTTTGACATTGAGTTATATCAATGAAGGCCTACAAAATGTCAGACATTTTGGACCCGAAACTAGTAGTGGCAACATTGAATGGAAAATTAATGGAATCCTCTATTGGAAAACCCTGTATATGTATGTCATTGATTCCTCCTCAACCATAATAACTACAATTCTCGCAACTGTTACCCACCGAAAGAACAAATTGATGCCCGTTTTGTAAGCGATAAAACCGTCTAGCCCCGCTCCAAAACAACTGAACCGATGGGGCCATAAATTCCGCGGCTTTTCGACCGGAACGACGGGCCTAGGCACGGCCACGAAATGCCTAAACGGTCACAGAACATCGTACGCGTATCTGTCGATGCGCGCAATAAAAAACATACGGTCGATATATGTCGTATATGACGTCGCCCGCGGGGTTACCCATGTCGAAAATTGATTCAATTGTTTTACAAATGATGACATGATTCATTTTATATAATGGTTTATTTATTCGAAAGGGAAACGGCTGAACCGGTCGTGAGATTTCCATTGTATCGGGCTTTCCGCCGATGGGAAGATACAGGCTGATTGAAATGAGGAAACTAGACCTGAACATTTCAAGTCGCGCTATCCCTTTCCGTTCTCAGGTTATCCTAACATGAATATTATTTTTTAATAATTTATTTTGAATTTTCTAGTGATACGATTCTCACAAAATTTTACTAACCTCCTTATTCTACATCTACTCACCAGGTTTCAATTCGATCGGATTCGTTGAAAAACAAAATCATTACTCTGAAACCGATTTTGCCCATTAACGAACTTATCCGTCGTATTGGAATGCGCCACCTACCCCGAAAATTTCAAGTCGATATATATATATATATATATATATATATATATATATATATATATATCTTTCCGTTCTCAAGCGTGGCAACAAACGGCCGGTCGGACAGAATCAAATTTGATCTCGAATTCTTCATCGAGTCGAACCCAGTCGTTTGAGAATATTTTCGGCAAAAAATTCGAAAATTACAGACATTTGGGCAAAATGATAAGGCGATGTTTACCGGAACGCGCAAAAACTAAAGAACACTCCAATAACTCCTACAATATAGATCCGATGGTGTTCATATTCGGAACTGTAGAGCTTCAGAATTAGGATTTGAAGGCTTGAAGCTGAGATACATATATTTTTCTTTAAATTTTCTGGTGATACGATCCTCACGAAATTTTGCATAAGTCTTTCTTTCGGCATTCTACAACTATAGTAACCAAGTTTCAATTGTATCGGATCAGTATCATATCAAAACAAAATTTCAACTCCGAAACCGGACGTTTGGCCGATTATGCCCATTAACGAAGCATTCAGATGCGCAACCTACCATAAAAATTTCAATCCGCTATCTCCTTCCATTCGAAAGTTATCGTGGTAACGGCCAGCCGGACCGAATCGAATGCGATCTCGAATTCTTCATCAGTTAGTCGAGCCTTATCGTTTTAGATAATTACCGGCAATTACAGACATTTGGTCAAAATGATAGCACGCTGTTCCCTAGAACATGCGCGCAAAAATTATATTTTTCTCAGTGAAGGATGAACTCTGACAGCGTGTTACGTTTGTCACCGAATTCCTAAAACTCTTCGAACCAACCACGCACGTTACCTTATGCTTCGGACAGATTTCTCGAACCAATAATTCAAGTCCGTTTCTATTGTGACATAAATGGCCTATCAGTTTCAATATTGATGAATGGCTATCGGAATAAGTCGAATAACTGATTCTCCTGCATAAATAATACTCTCGTTGATGTCTAAGCGGGTCTTAAGCAGGTGAAATTTCTCTTTGGACTCCACTGAAACCACCTAATGAATTCGTTATGATCGATTACAAATTTACATGTTAATTTCTTCGGAGCAAGCTATCCACGAACGAAACTGGGAAGACGAGAACTGGTTTGAATTGGAAGAGATTTCATTATTTACTGAGGTTCTCCGAGATCAGACGCATAGTTTACGGGAATAAAAACAGATACAAAAGCAGGAAAATTCCATATGAACTATCTATTACGATTGATGCTAGTAGTTTTGAACTCATTCGAAATGTTCTTTTGTGATGAAAAATGCTGCAATTTTTGCCTCAAGGTTCATTTATTCGGACGGAAATTGAGGTTGTTATTATGAACATTATAAAAGTAACTACACTCTTGTCCACTACTGTTTTTTGTCGTCTGACATATGTTTCGATCTTCAAAGACGAAACGAAGCGTTACTAAAACATGCAATCAATTTCTACATTCCAGTACAGGTTGACATTATACCCTTAGTCATAAACCAATAAGTGAGAATAATGGGTTGTTGATAGGGGTTAGGTCATTATTGAGTTAAATATCCTTTCTCTTATACATTTCGATACCTTCAATTGTTCAATTATATATAATATAATATAATAATATAATATAATATCAAATGTAATGTAAAACTGGCTTTCAAAACTTCCACGAAAATTAAACAACTTCTAGGAAATACATTCGATAAAACTCCGGACATGTTAAAATCGGGTATATATGAAATTAAATGTTTAGATTGCAACAAGTGTTACGTCGGGCGAACAACCAGAAACATTCTCACACGGTATAAAGAGCATACGGGACACATTCGGAACAACAACGTCGATAAATCTGCTGTTGCAAATCACGTTTTAACAACTCGCCACTCAATTTCAGAAAATTCCGTCAAATTGTTGAAAAATTCCAATAAAGCGTACCTAGGAATAATTGAAGGTATCGAAATGTATAAGAGAAAGAATATTTTACTCAATAATGACCTAACCCTGTTAACAAACCATTATTCTCACTAATTGGTTTATGACTAAGGGTATAATGTCAACCCGTACTGGAATGTAGAAATTGATTGCATGCTTTAGTAACGCTTCGTCTTTGAAGATGGAAACTTTGTTTCCGAATTATATGTCAGACGTCAAAAAACTGTAGTGGACAAGAGTGTAGTTACTTTTATAGTGAATTAGGAATGAAACCTTGTTTTCCAATATTCACCCCTAATTTTCACTTCCTGAAGAATCTATTCGGATGAGAAAACTTAGAGGAGCGTTTCAGCCTAATCCTCGATTTCGAATAGAAACGGATGTAAATAATTAACCGAAATGCAGTCCAAGTTCTGCCGTATTTTGCACGTGAGGTTATAAGTTGCGCAACCGTGAGAAAAACCTTGGTTTAATTTTCGTGCGGTCGTATGTGGAAAGGTATAGGCATTGTAACCAAGTTTCAGTTGCGAAATTGGCAAAGATGAATCTGAGTAGTTTCGATTATTCTCTTAAGCGTTTGATGGGAATATTTTGACGTTTCAATGAAAGTCATTTAGGTTTATAATTCATTGTAATAATTCAATGAGTACTGAGTCAAAATTTTCGAAACGACATGAATTTAGAAGTTCTCGCTGTTTCCCAACAGATGACTTCAACAAAATTGCATGAGCGTAATATAAGAAGTGACTCATCTGTGCCTTGAGCTAGCTTGACACAACAGTCGAAAACAGTATTTGCGAGAAATATGAATTAACTAGCTGACCCACGCAACTTCGCCTGCGCCAAATCGGTTATTGCGGTTGCAATTCTAGGTCCAAATGCGAAAAATCTTCAAAAAAACCTAGAACCCGATTGCAGCGCCTCCTACCGGGACAATTGAATTTCCAAGTTATCCAGGGACCCACTCAAACACGTAAATCTAAAAAATACCTAGAACCCGATTGCTGCGACACCTACCGGGTTCAATTGCGAATACGAACTACCCACTCAAACGTATCTGATTAAGAAAAGTGAGAAAAGGTGAGAAAAACAGGAGACCGGCTTCGTTCTCATCCGTACTCCGTACTGTTTACTGGGACGTGACACCGGTATAGTCTGGCAAATGAGTGTTGATCCAGAAAGACGCGGAAATTATAAAAAATCTAGCACTAAGTATAGCAGGAATAAACTGCCTTGATACTTCAATAAAATCAATAGTTTGTTGTACAAAAATTTTAGATTTGCCATAAGCTCAGGGAAATTTTAATCCAAATAGAGTGAAAAACATTCACAAAAAATACGGCGACTTGGTTTTAATAAGCTTTTTCTCTGGGATAACTTACCAAGTGATAATTGCTCAGTTATCGAGGGGGATGAAAAACGATTAATTACTAAAATGACTATTAAAAAATAGGGGTTGGTGATAGAAGGGTGAAAATTTAGGGTTGTATGTATTTTGTAATGCCACATTATACAAAAATAAAAACAAAAAATTTCGTCCAAAAATAAAAAAAAAATTCAGGGGTATTTAGCGGTATGAAAAATAGATAGTAGCCGATTCTCAGACCTACTGAATACGCATATAAAATTTGGTAAAAATCGGTAAAGCCGTTTCGGAGGAGTACGGTAACTAACATTGTGACATGGAAATTTTAAATATTAGATTACCAAAAGCGGACATTTTTGAACGATGTACATAGAAATCTGGCTGGGACTTCAGTGACCACCCTTTAACAGCAACAAGAAGAATATATCGTCGGCGACACCGCAAAACCAAGTAACTGATAAAAATTAAAAAATGAGGTCTCGGCGGTAATTATTTAATTGTATTTGTAAGGACAGGTGTGCAAATTCTCTTCAAAGAGTAAACAGATCCTGAGATAATCAATATCAAGTGGTCTGTAACTATTTTGAGTTTAAACTAATTCATCAATCCAAAATTATGAAGTTCTTAGTGCCTTCTGAAAATGTTGGTTTTTGCAGTTACTTGGTTTTGCGGTGTCGCCGACGATATATATTGGCTTCAAAATTCAATGATTTCATTGCTGAACATAAACAGCCCCATGGAGCACGAACAAATTAAAGACGAAGAATTGTAGGTTTCACTTCATGAAGACCAATATCAGGCAGTATCTGAACCTGGATTTGATCACACAACAGTTTCCAAGTTTTTGAGAGGGAAAGAGATGAGTAAATTAGATACCACACGGGTTACCAAATGCGAGCAGCCTAACCCAGGTTGAAGATGGTGGTATTGCCCCCGGTCATGCAGTAACATCGTCACCAGGGCCAAATATCCGTGAATTGAAGTTGCTGCTTCGCGTCTGATGATTAGTTGAGTCAAGTTCATTATGAATCGAATAAAAAAACAAGGATTGCTATGGAAGACAAGTCAAGTCAACCATTGAGTATAAAAAGCCGCTGTACCACCAAAGACAAAACATAGTTATTCTGAAAGCATGAAAACTCTCGGATACATGTTTGACAATCATTCGCTTGGTTGACCAGCATTTCAGGTCTTCAGAAGCTTATCGAAATTGGTGGTAACCGGAAAACTCTTTCTGAATTTTTGTGATTTTCCGACAACAGGTCGTATTATCCGAGTACTCGCTCTGAAATCCCAAAACCAACTAAGACAAGTGGAACTGATTGAATCCTGACGATGAATTTTCTATAATTTCAGGTTCTTTTTGGCGCTCTTGTTCCTCGGAACAGAGTGCTTATCAATTTGCCCGAATGTCCGTTATTTTCGAATTTTTGGATGAAAATGGTCTTAAACGATTTTTCAGAGTAGGTTTGGTAGATACATGTATCGGTTAAGTTTGTTATTGAGCGAAATCGGCCATGGTTTCAGAGTAACGAACAAAAACATTTTTTATCATATTACAAATTTCATTTTCAATTTTTTTTTGAGATGCAGTTTCAGCATAATAATCCATTGATATCAATTCAAACTCTATCAAGCTAATACTTTCGGAGATATGATTTTCCAAAAATTCATTCATAATCCTACTCATTCTATGATTTCACAGAATGCTGTAATCGAAAATTAACGTCCGTATTTGTATCTATGAATATGTATATGAATGACCTGTGTTAATACATGACATCTTGTCAACCGAGACATGTCATATTTATTCCGGTTTCTATTCAAAATTCGTTACTCATGATATAAAATATGTACAGCATGTTCTATAAAAGAAAGTATGATTGAATGCAGAACGACCGATGAAATTTTTGGGTGATAATATAATGCCCTTGGATAATCCATATGATGATGGAAATATATACTTTTGTAAGTTAATCAAATTGGGTTCAGAATATCTCTAGTAAAAACAAAACTGGAATATTGGCTGAGTTTCAATTGATATATGTATTATAATTTACATAGTAGATTTGAGGAATGAATATCTCGGATAAGTTCGTTATTGGGTAGAATGGGTCTGGTGGTTTCGGATTAATAATTTTTGGTAATATGTTTTTTTTTAATGACACTTTTTTAAATTTAATTTCTTTTATTTGCAGTTCTATCATGAGAATCCATTGATATCATTCCCAACTCTAATAAACCAATAATTTCGGAGATATGATTTGTCAAAGTTTGAATAAAAGCGCCAAAGCTCCTGTTCACATTGCTTTCCCACATTTTTTCAAATGATTTTGCTCATCTACCATTAAAAACTATAGAACAAGCCTTGACTCGCAAGGAAGAGTTCTTGCTCGTAAAATATTGCTACGTTGCCAAGTCTGTTGGAAATACCGAAAGATTTTGGAATTTGAAGATTTTGTGAACATTTCAACTTTGAAATCCGTATTTGTTGAAGTGATTTTCTCTTTCTCGGGAGGCTGAGAGATCACCTATAACAAGAAAGATGTGACAAATTTTGAAAAGTCTCATTCATCCATTCTGTTATTGCACGAATTAAGCCAAGTAAACCTAATAAATATAAGCTTGAATAAGATCAGTTTTAGATTTTTCATCATAATCTTGTTGAAAAATTGAATTGAATCTTCGTACTTTCGTACCTATGGGTTCCATGTTCTACAGAATCCAATATCCCTGAAAAACATTTCATGTAAAATACCAAAACCCAACTTTCTAGGACTTTGGGAAGCACCCTAGTTTTATTCACAGATCTGTACGCCCAATTTATGGGCGTTGGAGGGTAAAAATTACAGATTTCTCAGGTTGTCGTTGTTCGTATGCTTATCCTAGGATATATACCAAATCTCAGCTTTCTAGGATATATAATCACACATTTGCACATCCCTTCATGGAGGTTGGAAGGTAATTTGGATTTCGGGAATTACTCCAGAGGTTTTGATGTTCAGTCAGTCAGTGGTAAAATCAGCGTATTTCAGGTATTATAAAAGCTTAAGCATAAATGTAAGACATATGGTGTTCTATGATTCCACAAACTACATCTTATACTGAGAATTTGAGCTCACTAGTGTTATCCAGACAGAAACTATTAAAGTTTGGGAATACATTGAAGGGTTTCCGAATCACAAAGGGTTGGAGTTCGTAAGGATTTACTTAGGTGGCGCTCGTGATATTTTTCTCCCCAGTAGTTCGCAGCTATAGGGCTTAAGTTTCCTAGAGTTTCTGCGTTTGTTTTTCGATGTGCTCAGTTACGCTGATGCTGGGTCATAACCATGAAATCGGTACGTATCTGCCATTAATGAAGGTTTAAGCGAGACGAGACGAGACCTAGACTTAAAAGAGACTTAACTTTTTGGAAATTGGTGAGACCAAGACGAATTTCTTATAGTCTCGCCTATTCTCGTCTCGTGTGAAGCCCTACAAGTCTGCCAGGGAATTCTTTCCTTTCTTTAAAAAGACTACCTTCCTGATTGATGCATGGTCTCGCATTATAGATAGCATTGGTTCCCAGCAAATCGACTACTGATAATATGAATATAAAATCTACTGAGGAGACCTTGGTGATTGTTAAAAGTATCCGTAGTGAAAAGTCGGCTGCATCCATTCGACGAATGCCAGTAGGAAGCTACTTTCGGAAAAACCTTTCATTCCTAAGTATCACGCTGTCACAGTCGGTGAATACGTTCTAGAATCCGACAAACAACGCAAAACAAACGTATCTATCGCGTTCCTAGAGATACCGTTGGACGTAACCGCGTCCTACCTGTTTATCTAGGCACAAAACACTCGCGAAGAAAACAAATTTTCGTTCTTCGTGTATACGTAACCACTTGGAGCCCTAGGGCCCATGCCGTTTCCGCTTCACACATGGAGGAGCACACGTTACAAATGTTGCCCGGTTCACACGGTGAACGGAACTCCGTGACAGACATGTGGGTTCGTACTTTCCGTTCTGACAGCCTCTATGGATTGACCACTTCACCGCGGCCCTCGAGTGTCGTCGAGAGGGCACTCCAGACCGTGAAGAAAGACCTGTCGGACGCCCTGGGCCCGACAGCTGTTCCCGAAACAGAAATCTTTCTGACTGCTTGAATATTCATTTTAGCTGACCTTGGTCATCGCAAGAATTCGTTCATGTTTTGGTTTAGCAGCGACAAAAATGTTGTAACCGCATTCGAAATTTTCCCACTACGTAGAATCCAAATAACAAATGAGAAGAATTCGTAAGGTCTTGTCCTCCTGTACCTCCTGTTGAAAGAGGAAATTCAAGAAACTTTATACAAAAATCTAGTATTAGTCCTTGGTATGATAATCCGTACAGTTCAGCCCTATTGATTCATTATAAGGTAAAAATTTAAATACAAGATGCATGAAACTCAAAATATAGATACAGGGTGGTCTATTTTTCAAATCGTAAAATTGGGGGAGCGATAGAGATTCGAGATATACCTGCTAGGAGACTGCTTCATGATCTATATTCTATATATGTAGGCACTATCTGCCGACCGGCAAGGTTTGTATAATATTTTTTTACTCACAATCTATCCCATTAATGATGAAATTTTGATAATAATTATTTATTATTATTTTAAGAATTATTAGGGTCTCCCTTACTTGTATTAGGTTTTATTATAATATTATAAACTATTTTCAAGCAATGTGTGAGTCCGTTGCTTGGCAACGTCACTCAAGCTTGCCGGTAAAATAACATTTGCCGGGAAAGTATGAAGTATATAATGATTCGCTTCCCGACTGTTCTGAAGGTTAGAAATCCATCGAATGTGTAGAAATGTAAAAAATATTACGCTTGCTTCAAACTCCTCAATAAATTCTTGAGAAAAAAGCTTGCCTTCCATTTTGTTCTATGACGGCCACGCTCCATTTTCGAATAGAGAAGAAGAACTAAAAATAAAAAATTACATTGATGAAGACGCCGAGGCCACAATTAATTCTGCGGGGTAGGTTGGTTCATACATATCTCGGTTGGATGCGTTAATAGGAAAAATCCGCCGAGTGGTTTCGGAGTTCTAGCAATATAAAATTTTGTTTTCCCTATTATGGAAAAGTACTGATCTAAACGACTAGGATCATGGTAGTTTATATGACTATAATTTTCGAATTTTTTGCTGAAAATGGTCTCAAATGATTCGGTTCAACTCACTGGTGGAGAATTCGAGGTCAAATTTGATTCTGTCTCACTAGAAAAGGAAAAAAAAAACCATGAAAGTAATTTCTGTATCTCAGGAACTATCTGTCCGATATCGCTGAAATTTTGCGAGAGCCTTCAGAACCTAATTCAACTTCCAAGTTCGGATCTACGGAGATATTGATACAATGTTGGAAGCCGAGCAGCCTTGGGCGACTTCAGTAGCTGCATAGGTGACGTTATCGTCACCACGATAACTTTCGAATGGTAAGAGATAGCGACTGGCAATTTTCGAGGAATGTAGTGCATCCAAATGTGGCCGTTAAGTTTGTTAATGGGCACAATCGTCCGAACGGTTTCGGAATTATACCCATCGGAAAATTTGTTATTTCCTCAATAACTCAAACATTTTTATTATTGTATGAATTGTTTCTGCGTAAGAAACACAAGATATTTGACAGAAGCAATGCATAGAAGAATGTTGCCAAACAAACAATAACGAAACAACATCCATGATAAAACAACAATTTCGCAACGTTTCAGACACTGGATCAGACTCCATCGTCGGACACCAAGCGAAAATATTCAGAATTATTTTTTATTGATAGTTATCCTGAAAGTAGGATCATACCTCTGAGCCACCATTTTACAATCGAGTAGAATTGACATTGTGTGAGACATAAATAGCAATGGAATATACGCACAAAACCTGAATTCACGTCAGATTTTTTTCCCTGAAGCCAAGCAACCTTGGACGAGTTCAGTACCTGGATGGGTGACCAATCGTCATTGGTTCTCCAATTTCAAATAAACCTAACATGAACATCTTGTAATTTCATCGGTTCCCCTTTCCACCACGCTTGAGAAAAGCCACTCGGTGAAAATAGTGATCGGAATAACTCCTAGATTAAAGAAGGTGATAAAAGTATGAATTTCAAACTAATTACCATCGAATCCGATCTTAACGTTCACTCAATTCAAATAGCAGCAGCATATGCATGAGATGTCGATTAGGTAAATATGCAGCAATTTTTCGTAGAAGCTCTCCGAGCGAAATATTCGGCATATTCTTTCACATAATAACAATTATTAAGACCGAGATAACGATCTTTACGGTCGGCATGGATAACAGTCAATTGATTCCGCGAAGCAACGCATGGAAAAACGCCGAATTCCTATGACCAAAAGACGCGAAAAACCGATGCGCGAGCGCGCCACAGTAATTGGCCGGATAACAGAGCGACGATTAATTGAAAGAACTGTTGATGGTGTGCGATAGTCGATTTAATAGTAATAATAACAATATAGAACAAATTAGCCGACGATATGATCGCTCAGACATTCCGACTCTAATCGCATTAAAATAACAAAACAGCAGACCGCTGTGCGGTACAGCTCGATGCGTTTCACTCACGTCTAGGAAAAATTCCGCCCAGTTCTTCAGTTTCTTCGGTTCTATACTTTAATATTCTGTTCATCCTTCTCAAGATCTAGCCATCAATAATAAAGGATATCTTGTTTTTTATGATAAATAATATTTAAGAATTGTGCTCAAATCCTCTTATTCTTGATGACCGAACTGTTTCACGGACATCAATTGTGATTGTTTGTTTTTGGCGCTCTTGTTCCTCGGAACAGAGTGCTTGTCAATTTGACCAAATGTCTGTTATTTTCGAATTTTTTTTGTTAAATTTAATTTCTTTCATGATGCATTTCTATTATAGGAATCCATTGATATAATTCCCAACTCTGAGAAACCAATACTTTCGGAGATATAATTTGTCTGTTTGAACAAGAGCGCCAAAAAGCTGCTGTCCACAGGGCTTGAACCAATTTTTTGTTTGTAACCGTTGTAGACCGATTCCGATCTAGTAGCCCGTGCTGCAGCCTATAGAGAGGCTTATTGCACCTTGGTCGGTCTCCTATTAGTTGGGTCCCATTGTTGATCCCCCTCAGCTCGGGTTGCTAGCCTCCATATAAGCATTCAATGACGAAACTTTTCTCCCTGTATATTGCAATATTAATTCCAGTACAATAAGAAATACATCCACGGCATTTTTTATGCGTGAACAAGTCATTTCGCTAAAAAATAACACGAAATTTCCGAAACACTGAGACCCAAACCCCACCGAGTATGTAGGTTGTAATTAATCGATAAATATTTTTCCTGGAGTTTCGTCAATCTCAAATCGCTTAACGTACGAGTTAAAATCATAAGAAAGTAGATATTTATTACGAACATACTGAAAATTAGTCTGCATTTATTTTTTCCGAAATTGGTTTCACTTTTTACGAAATTGGTTTTGCTTTTTCCGAAATTACTTATACTTTGTCCGAAATTGGTTCTACTTCTTCCGAAATTTAACTTGAAAAGTTTTAGATAGCAGTGAATTCATCCATGTATATCTTGATTTTTAAAATGATTTGAATTCATTTCTTAGGTAGGGCTTCACGCGAGAGCGAGATTTTTCTCGTCTCGTCTCGTTCTCGGCTCGGAAAAGCGAGACGAGACGATTTCAAAAATATTATAGGCGATACCGAGACCACATACAGCGCAACACGAGAGACTCGTCTCAGGTCTCGTTAAATCACAGAAAACAATTGAATATGAAGAGTTTCCACTATAATTACCAATATATTTTGCCTATATTATACATCGATCGTTCTGGAAGAACACAATTTTTTAGAAGATTATTTATTCGTTATGACCTTGCGATAATTGTGATTATATTTCAAGAAAAAATAGAATTCACGACAATAAAAACAGATGCCATTATGAATTCAATACTTAACGGACAACTTTTATTGCCTCTAAATCCCAATGCTTTGAAAATTTCGTATCCATATCTGAAGATGTACAATTATTGTATACATTTGTGGAACTACGTATAATAAAAGTGGTAAAGAAATGAAGCTATTCAATGTTCCGAAAAGAGTTATGAGGAATACGCCAAGAACACCCTCAATAATCTACCCACTGGAAAGGTATTCTTTGAAAACTATACCAAATTGTTCTATTCTATTAAAAAATGTATCGACAACGATAGCCTATTCAAAACATCAACAAAACTTTCGAAATATTGGAAAGCTGAGTTTGAACAATATTTGATGTTAGAATGAACAAATAGGAATCAAAATATTGTACAGTGGTGGAGAGTGATGAAAAAGTTCTTCCTACTCTTTCCAAGATGGCCGATGATTTATTAATGGCTGCATCCGTACCTGTTGAAAGATTATTTTCCACAGCAGGTATGATCATAGCAAAAACACGTACATCATTGAAAGATGATGTGATGCAAGAGTGATTATGTTTGAATTCTTGGTCATCGAGTAATTTAAAAGTTGAAATTATCAGCGTTTTAAATTAAAAATAATATGTACATGTACGAATATTTTTGTATAAGAGCGTAATAAATATAGCTTTACAAAATTATTCATTATTGTATGCCATTTTGTTTATATATTATAATATTTATTATCGTTAATCAGAATTGAGCGAGACGAGACGAGACAACTGGTTACGAGACGAGAACGAGACTTAAACGAGACTTAATTTTTTGGGAATTGGCGAGACAGAGACCAGATATTTTAGACTCTCGCCTGCTCTCGTCTCGTGTGAAACCCTACTTAGGATGAAAAGGAGGCGCTGTGAATGTTTCATGTAATGATATATATGATGATGATTATAATGACACTCCTAGGTTTTTTGAGGAGACCCCTTACATGAAATCAAGAGCTTGTGTGTGTAAAGAGAATCAGTTGTATTCTGTGTAGGATTTGTCACTGTGTCCTTACGCCATCCAAAGCCATCTTACGTAGCTGGGAGCTACCAGTATCAGTAGGAAATGTCTTTAGTAGCCTCGGCCTTGAACCCGGTATCTCCGTTTCCTGGTCCAACATCAAGGGAAAATAAGCAAGTTTAAAATTATAATAATTATAGTTCTATACTTGCTGATTGCAAGAAAGTGGATATTCCTCGACAAATTTTACTAACTGTTTCTTTATTGTTCAAATAAAGGGTCGTACTTTGTGAATAAATATTTTCGGAAAAAACAAGCATACGCATTTCGATCTGGGTAGTACAAATTTTCAAGAAACGTGGATCGACTCCATTAAAATCTCCATTTACATGCGATGACTAGCCTGCATATATAGGACTAGGAAACGGGGATCCCAAGTGCAATCCCAAGGCTACGAAAGAAATGTTCACTTAGCGACCAGCATTCACGGTCGAAAATTAACAATCCTACGGTGGCCCAAGGATATATAGTAACAAAGCCTGCACAGAAGACAACTCATTCTCTAAACTCGCACAAGCTCTTAAGAGCTTATGAGGACTCTCTTCAGAAATCGACGGAGTGTCAGTATAATCATAAACATATCATCTGATGGTGAAGAAATTCTTTAAGCGCCTCATTTTCAGGGAATGAATTAAAATAATTTAAGAAATCAAGTTTAGCATTCAAGGGAGCAACTTCTCATGAACACCCTGTACATTGCAATATTGACTCCAGTACACTTAAAGTACGAGTTAAAACCACAAGAAAGAAGACATTGATCAGGAACATATCGAAAATGAGTCTGATGAACACAAAATTGTACTGAGTATATCTGAATTTTTTTCCGAAATTGGATTTACTTTTTCCGAAATTGGCTTCAGTTTTTCCGAAATTGGCTTTACTTTCCCGAAATTGTACTTGAAAAGGTATATAGTTCTTCCAAAGCTACCTAGATCGCCTCAACGCTCAGCGACGACGCACCTCGATAAACTTATATAACGTGAGGTAGCAGCATCGTAAAACTTTTATTGAACCTTACATTCCGTAAGCATCGAGTTAAATAGAAAAAAGTTCAGCCACATCGTGTTTCCTAATGATTCTAGCCACCAATGCTCGCCTCGGGAACGAGAATCGTACCCTAGATCGTTTTTTAATTGATGTCCCTGACTGTACTCGGTTCACCTCGATCAAACGAGCATTTTTCGTGCGATACATCGCGACTAGCGTTGCAAAATTTGTAGATGTAGGTGAGAAAAAAGTAGAACGTGCAACTGAGAAGATTCACGACTTGAATATCGGACCGTTACGCTCTTATTTGAACGTAGATCATAACATTTGGGGTAGAACCTTCGCCTTCGTCAGGTGGCATTCAAGATCATTGACAAGGTTGTGTCAAAAGACATTCACAAAATAGCATCTACTAACCCCTGAAGTGTCCAACAAAATCACTACAGGGGTTTTGCACGTGTGCCCACTTTATTGATTCACCTCTTCTGTGCCTGTGTGCCACCCCAAGCTAGTTGCGGTTTGAATCTTCGTCCCCTTCAGAAGGAGAAAAAATCCATAGGTAGGGATTCAAAATTGCTTCACACTGTTAAAATTACAGTTTGTCCTTTGTTGGTGACCCAAGGGAGTTCGGTGGTTTGGCAGGGTCGAGTGTCTAAGAATTTACAGGGTGTTCACGAAGGTGATAACAGTAGATATGACTTAAATAAGAGGGACTCAAGGAATCACTTATGAAATTGTCCCTAATACGGCCCTAGATGATGTGAGATTTATATTCTGAATGCCGCAAACAATGTTTTTTTTTTCTGGGGATGACCTTGGGTTGAACGTTTGTACCCTTTGATAATGGTATGGCTGAAATTATCTGAATTAGGGATTGTTGATGAAAAATTTAACTTTCTGGATGTCTCAAAAAAATGCTCACCCTATGGTGCCCATTATGGGATATTTAGGGACTACCTACATAATTCAATGATAGTATCTACAAAAGCGATTTAATCGTTGCTATCAATGAGTTTCCCCATATACATATACAGGGTGTGACTAAATAAGTGTAAAATATTTAAGGGGGTGATTCCTCATCGAAAAAAAGATAGGATCTTTCATATAACGAAACTTCATTGGAACCACCCTTGTTAAGATACAGCCCCTTAAAGGGGGTACAGAAAATTTGTTTAATAATTTTTTTCACAAGCAATAAAAAAGTCACAATATTGAAATTAACCTGATATTTTCTAATACCAAAAAGACACTCAGCCAGTAATTTATTTGGTTTATCCCATGGTTGTAAGGGGTTCTAAACAAAAAATGTTTCTGGAATTTTTTGCCCAAAATAAACCAGATCGCAGCAAAACATAATTTTACGAACAACTACAGAGATACATCGTAATAAATGCGATCTGGATTTATTGTTATTTTGTAGTTACTACCTGCATGAAATGATTGAAGGGGAGTAAACAAAACTATTTTATTAATAACACTCATAAAAACCACTCACAGTAATTAATTACAATCATAGTAATTAATAATAATCATATTAAATGTTCAATATCTCTACCTACAGACATTACGCATGCGTCTAGACGTCGGCGCATTGAGCCACGTATTCGCTCAAATATTCCTGGAGTATCTCTAATTACCCTGAACGCAACGATGATGCGGTGTCTTAAGTCCTCTACATCGCGAACAGGAGTATGATAAACCAAATGCTCTAAATGGCCCCAAATAGAGAAATCGAAAGGATTGAGATCCGGTGATCGAACGGGCCAATTCTGTGGTCCTCCTCGACCTATCCACTGATTTGCATATTTTTCAGCTAAATGCTGACGTGCTACTGCACTAAAATGGGCGGGAGCCCCATCATGCATGAAAAACATATCCATTCTGACGCCCAAAGGAACATCCTCCATCAGTATTGGATGCTCTTCTCTTAAAAATTGAATGTATGCTTCACCATTTAATCGAGGAGGTAGAAAATGAGGCCCAATTCTCGATGGTTAGTTTCGACAATAGCGTGAGGGTTTTCATCAGCCCATATGTGATAATTATGAAAATGAATAATCTTGTCCCGAGAAAAACTACATTAGTCTGTGAATTCGATCGTTTTCAGAAATTCACTATTTCTTCTAATCATTTCCGGCATCCAATTGCAAAATTCAAGACGTTTCAGAAAGTCTCGCGGTAACAGTGCCTGTACTCGTTGCAGATGGTAAGGGTATAAGAGTTGTTCCTTTCGAAATACCGTCATATGATCAACATCAATCCTCTAACTCCTTTCGTTCGAGAGTTATCGTGCTAACGGCCGGACGGCTAGACATAATCAATTTCGACCACGGATTCTTGATCAGTGAGTCGAACCAAATCGTTTAAGACCATTTTCAGCCAAAAATTCGAAAATTACAGACATTTGGGCAAATTGATAAGCACTCTGTTCCGAGGAACAAGAGCGCCAAAAAGATTATTTTCCTCCATGACAGTGCTATTCACCATTCATTCTCTCGTGAAATTAATCTTCAATTAGTTTGCTATGTTCTTCTATTTTAGCTCCGATTATCGAAGACGTTCGATCTTGATCACCAAGCTGAACCGTTGCGTCCTTGACCAACCGAATGAAAACTCCAATTACTCCGGGCCGCTAGGACGTAGCAAATACCAAATGTTAAAATCCAATCAAAACCAACATTTCGCAAGCCACAGCCACGTTTATTTTTCCGCAGCTAGTCCGGAGTGCCGCCACGATGACTAAGACCTCTATCTGAACGTTGCATAATCAGCTGTCTTCTCTTAATAGATTGCATGCATTTTTTCATATCTCTTGATCTCTCTTATGACCTTCAAGAGCTCCACAACCGGAGTTTGTTTGTTGTAGGAATAAGTAGGTACCCACGGTACACCTCTATCTCTAAAGACTCGAAACACGCTATTGAACACGATAGTTGTCAGTTTCAACCGACAATTTTTTTCGTATGTTCGTCACGAATCGGTGGATTTCAAAGGAACATTTTCCGTCCGGTTTGGTAGATTCGAAAATGCTATAAATTTTGCACAAGATTCTTTATTTCCTGTACAAAATATACCGATTCTGGCTATATGAGTCCATATTTTTTCAGAACTCACAAACCAACTTTTTTTGCGGGCATGTTCTAAAGTTAAGTTTTACACGGCGAAGGAATTCATGAATTTCTTCGCGAAGTTCTTCATGAAGTTACTTCATGATGAAATTCTCCGTGTAAAACATCAACTTGACGTGAAGCTAAAAGCGTAAAATTTCATGAAGAACTTATGGAAATTAGAACATGTTCTATTTTATCAACAAGTTTCGCGTGAAGTCAGGGGTACCAACATTTGTTTCATTCCATAAATTATCGGAAAAGCTTTAAAACATGAACCAGTGGTCGTTGAGGTTGTTGTTCGGAAGTTCTAGCTGTGCTTTGTGGTAGAAAACGAGTGAAGTTCAGAATCGAGCCGCAGCTGCTTTTGTTGTCGTCTGGATATTTGCTAGGTTAGAAGTTTACAGTTGGTATTAGTGTTATTTGACATTTATTTTCATGAATTTCTTCGCCCGTGTAAAACGACACACTTCATAAAGAAATTCGCGAATAAATTCATGAAGAACTTCGCCGTGTAAAACAAACTTAAGGAACAGAGTGCTACCATTTTGCCCGAACGCCGGCTGTTGCCACGATAACTTTCGGAAGGAAAGAGATAGCGACTTGCAATTTTCAGGGCAGGTTGCGCAGCCGAATGCGACGGTAAAGTTCCTTTATAGGCATAATCGGCCAAACGGTTATACCCATCTGAAATTTTAGAGGTATTTGCCAATTCATAATGAAAAAAAATTGAAATTTTTTAATTTTTTTTATATTCCAGAAAGCATCTGTCAGATACCGCTGACATTCCGCACAAACTTTCAAGTTACATTTTAATTTCGCAATATTTCCAAAAATACAGATCCCATCGAATTGAAATCTAGTACTCGTTCGAAAAAAGAGGGGTTGAGGGTTCGTGCAGTATTTCTTGAGGGTGTGAGGCGTGAATAGACAAAAGAACATGCGCGCAAAATCTCCCGATTTCACGTCAGTGCTTTTCAATAATTATTTTTTAAATACATAGTGATGGATAGATTTCATTATTATTTCAAAATTATTACAATTTACACCAGGAAAGAATATGCAGAACGTAATAAAAAAGGAAACTCACAAAATGATTGATAACCCTGGTGCGTCAGATACTCCCTCCAATACAATAAAATAAAGTACTTATAAGCCTCCATGTACAGAATAGATAAAACAGAATAAAATAGAAATGAAATAAAAAGTGTTGTGAAACCTAGTAGCAAAGTATAAAAAAGTAACAATAACAACCTCAAAATAATTTTAGCCAAATGACAAAGAATTTGATCCAATGATTAATATACATTCACACAGACACATACACATGCATACATACCCACGAATAAACACATATATTACAAAGATAATACTATATTATGTAACAAGCACAAAATGGTGCACAATTTGCACTAGTTTGAAAGGTTGCGATACGAGCCGAAGGCGAGTGTTGGCAATTCAAACGAGTGCAAAATTTCTATTTTTTACGAGTTGCTTAATTCACATTCCTACGACAACGACAATTATAAAAATAGATACAAGTAAATATATAAATATTTTATGTATAGCTTTGGATCCATGCAAATATTAAATTACTTATCCATTAGCAGAGCCTGGACAGCAGTGCCCAACCAATTAAGAAGAAGAACTATGAAATACATTCTTACCTACGTATTATATTATAGCGGAATTTAATGAATATTCTAATACTTTTAGTATCAATCTTATCGTGCTTATATTTTGCTGGAAATAAACATAGTTACTCATAAAATTTGTCCCAGACTCTTCAACCTCCTTCATCTTCAGTCGCGTTAGAAGTATTCACGGGTGTGGCCTGCCTTAGCGCGACGCACACACATCAATTCCATGCCGTGTGATCCGAGCCGACTTTGTGTAGTTGTGGTCTATTGTTTTTGACTTTGTAAAAGCTGAATAATTCAAGCAATCCGCGGCGTTGTGAGCATTCGCCGCAACACAATGGGCGATTTCTAGGCCACGGCAGAAACCAGAAACACACTATTCCTTTTTGCGCGATGCTTGTTGGGAAATTCCGTCCGACCAACGGAGCTCCGTCTGGAAACGAGGCAAACAGAAGTTTTTTCGAAAGGGCCCGAGAGACGGGAAGGTCGTTGAACGCCTCTTTTCACATTCGAAACCGAGGTGGCCTTCAATTTTTCCATATCTGACAACTAATCATTTTTCTTTTCGGAAGGTCGAAATTTACAGATATCGAAGAGCGTTAGATACAGCGATATTTCCAGATTCGGCTCAGGTAAAAAGTAACAACCGTTTAAAAATTTCAGTGTGCTAATACACTCCTGTCTATAAATTATCTATGACCTTGATGGTGATCGAGGAAAAACTACGGCTTACAGCTTGATTCGTGAATTCCAAAGCTCGTGATAGAATCCATAAAAGTACTGAAATTTCTGGAATTCATTCAATGAAGAATATATCGGAAACGGTCCGTTTAGAAAAATCTTGGTTGATAATACAGTTCTTCAGAAAAGTAAAGAATAAATTAATTATTGCTGAAACTAAGAGGTTTTCGAAAAAATCCTCAGGCACGTCGATTTTGTTTCAAACAAAGGCACCTTTTGGCACATATTTGTGACGTAATCGTTATTCGATATATGACGTCATCAACCATTTTTTTTAGATGGAAATACCCAATTTCGATCATTGCAATTGAAAGAGCGTGTCATTTTACGTACACATTGTCAAAAGTTATGGTTCTGACAGTTTTCTTAGCGAACGAAAATGGTTTTTATTACTATCAGAAGAAAACTTGAAATCGTACTTGTTTTTGATTTTTTATATTTTATTGACCATGTTAAACAAGAATTCATTAACCGCCTTGGTTCTTGTCAGGTTTCATAATCTGCTGTAAGTTTTATCATTAAATTTTTAAATATTGTGTTTTTAATTTTTTTATATAACCTACATACGCTAATAATCATATTTTTAACGATGTGTACGTAAAATGACACGTCATCTCAATTGGCATGGTCGAAAGTGGTTGTTGCCAATTAAAAAAATTGTCGATGACGTAATATCTCGAATAACGATTACGTCACAAATATGGGTCGTAATGTCAAAAAGTACCTTGTTTTAAACAAAATCGACGTACCAGAGGATTTTCTCGAGAATTCTCAGTTTCAGAAATCTTGAATTTATTCGTTACTTTTCGAAAGCACTGTATAATTTTCTAAAACTATTGAATATTTTCGAAATGACGCTAAGAGATAGCGACAGGAAAGGTTGCGCATCCGAATGCGATAATTGATTTCGTTAATATGCATAATCGACCAAACGGTTTTGAGGTTATACCCATCTAAAATTTTGTAATTTCCTCAATAATAACACAAAAAATGCAGATCCGATCCAAATCAAGCATGGTTATTAGAAGTAGTATGCCGACGCTTAAATTTTTGCGAAATTTCGTGAGTATCGTATCACTAGACTTTTTTTTTAATTAATTGAAAACATGTTGTATTTCAGAAACTATTCCGCAAATCAGCGAAACGGTTTCGGAGTTATACCTATCTTAAATTTTGTCCTTATTTCCTCAATAACTCAAAATTTCGAGATCCGATACAATTAAAACTTGGTAATTACTGGCAGAATGCTGACGCGTGAATTTCTGTATAATTTCGTACATATCGTATCACTACAAAAAAAAATGATTATTCAAAAATTTTATAATCCAGAGACTATCGATCAGAATCCGTTAAAATTCCGCACATACCTTCGAGCTGCCATTTTCATGTCATTATGACCATAATTTTATTTAATCTTATTCGATAGAATTGGGTTATCCAATGTTATCAAGTTATAATTAATAATAATAATAATAATAATAATAACCACCTAAAAGGTTATTTTTTATTGAATTTTTTTTAATTTCGTTCTAATATCTATAGGCTTTATATAAGTTATAGACGATGATAGATGATTGTATTTTTGGAATTTTTTCTTTTAAAAATTTGAATTCAATTGATGCCCAATACAGTCTTCACGTGTTAACGCTTCCCTTATTCATATTCAACTTCATGCAGTATTTCTTGAGGGTGTGACAATAGATCATTTGCGCAAAAGCTCCTGACTTCACTCAGCGTTTTTTAAGAATGTTTCATTATGTCTTGTCGCTCCCGCGAAATATTTCTCAAATACACCCAGCAGCAAGGTGTTGAACTAGACGCAAAAGGTGTTCCTAATTGCATTTTTTTTTTAATGGGAATAGTTAGCCGCACAGTCCTTTTCCGTGCATGCACACTTCGCAACCACATTTTTGCATATTTTACACGTTTCGGATTGCTCAATCAGTGACGGGCGAGGTCGAACAGTCGAAAATACACACAAAAAAAGGTTGCCGCAGCTCTCTCTCACTCTCTCGTATCTCGTCCGTTACTACGAACAATGACGAATCCTAATGATTTATTAATGCCTACCCGTGTTTTACAAGATTATTTTTATCGACATGACGGTATTATTCCTATTATGTTGTTCTGTGTTCTCTTGTCGTTGGTTCTTGAAAAATTGCGATTTCCTATCTGCAAAGTGATTTCCCTTGTTAATCGATGTTCAGGTTGACACACGAAGACAGGCAATTTTCAATGTAATCTGACAGGAAATTTCCTAGCGCAAAAACTCCATAGGACGCAATAAGATTCTGTTTTGATGTGTAACCCATGCCCTAGGTAGAATTTAAACCTGCAACCACCGGCGTTGTAGTGGCAATCAATACATGTCTGTACTGGATTATGTTTCCATGAAGGCACTAAATGGGTCTACAAATGGGTGTTCCACAGGGGATCATACTGGGCCCCCAGAAATTTATTTTATACACTTTCAGATTTCATAACTCCAGCAGGTGTATCCCAGGAGACATCTACATATAACTTAATTTTATATCAAAATATTAAAATATGAGCCACTTCCGTATATCCATCACGAAATCTCATACTGATATTCACAACTTAAATTTCATAAAAAGAATTTTACTCAGAGGTCCAATACACAATAAGCAAATTTTCAAGAGATCAATTTCTATATGCACGGGTTCTATATTCAACTGCAACTGACTTATTAACGATATTACAGGTTTGTGTATAGTTCTTTGTACATTGCCGAGGATTGAACAGTTTTCGCGGACTCAGATATCTGCAATGCTCCGAGGCTTATGGTATATTTCGCACTAGTTCAAAATTATATTATTTTGAGTCCTTCGGACTCATTGTGTTTTTTCCGAGCAACTCAGTTGAGTTAAGAAATAAAAGACAGACTTATGACATAAATTCAGTCACAAGTGATATTTCATTAGACTATTTCACGAACAAAATGACTCATGTTGACGTATGTAATTTATATTTACATTTGTCAAACCATTCGTATCCATGGTTGAGTCGTTGAAAACAGCAAAGTTGTAAGACCAATCATTATTCAGAGACAGTTGATGTTTTCGCTGTCTTTGGCCTGTGGTTGGTCAGATTTTGACAGGAGTGAATTAGTATCTAAAAGACCATGAGCATTTCAACCCGCACTGTAGCAACAAGTACCGATATTCGGTCATCATATGAAAGAGGGACCAAAGAACTATCCAACGAACCAAAGGAATCCCATCCTAAATTTCCGAAGTAATTTCGGGTCGTCGTAAATCAAGAAATCGTAACTTGGATCGAGAGTAGTATGAGATATCTCCGGATTTCAAATCGCATGAGCGGATTCGATGAAAAAAACTAGTTTTGGATTCGTTTCCTCGTGCTCTTCCTATCTAAATTCGATCGACGTATCGTATTCTGGTGGCTCGGATTACCCGGCCTTAAGAAAAAAAAATACCGATATCATATCGTGATTTCGGTGTGTCTTACAACAAGACCAGGTGACATCGTAGCACCGCTGACCCGATCTATCCGAAGTGACGATGGGTTCAGAAGTGATCTCATCATTATTTTTAACCATTGTTGTGGTACCTGAGGATTCACATCGATGCAATGAGATGTGATTCAGTTGTTTATCCGATTATTATCTGCCAGGATAATATAAAAACTTATTTATGTAACCTGTCAAGCATCAAGAACGATTCGTTCAATCGTGAAGTTCTTTCTGTGTTTTAACGATATCTGAAGGGTGTCTCTTTCGGATTCTCTTTTCGATTTTTAGACTCAACAATACTGGGAACTTAATATCAAATGGTTTCTTTCTTGGTTTTCTCTCCCAAACTCAACAAGAATGTATTATTTTGTGAATTGCTTCTGCATAAGAAATACAAGATATTTGTCAGAGCAATCAATCGAACAATGTTGCCTAACAAATAATAACGAAAATAACATCAACGATGAAACAACTATTTCGTAACGTTTCGGAGTTTATATCAGACTCCTTCATCAAACATTTGACGAAAATCTTCAGAATTATTTTTCGTTGATAGCTATCAAGGAGTCTGATAATAATAATTATGTCTTTATTTCTCAACATAAGCCGAAACCTCAAGGAGATGTTCACCAAGAAGGTGCTCTACCACTTAACCCTTGTTAATTGAAATAATTACAATTTCGAATGAGCATTCAAAAAATATGAACGAACACAATATAATGAAAATGGTCGAAAAAGTATAATTCAGAGATAAAAAACAAAACACAGAAAGGAGCATCTGAAGCATTGAGGATTAATAGATAGAAAAGTTTTCGTTGACAATCAGAAATTTTATTCACTCAGTGTGTGGAGCAGATGAGCCTTGATTTCTTTCCTGAATTTAGCCGGTGTAAATTATTTGTATTCATTTGGAACCATGTTGTAAAACTTTACTATATTATATCTGAAAATTCTTTGGAAGGTCGATGTTCTGTGCTGGGGACAAGAGAGCATATTCCTATGTCTCATATTCAATATATATATCGTTCATCATAGAATTGATTAACGAATATCTCGGAGGAGTTCGTTGTTGGGTAGAATTATTGGTCTATTGGTTTGGATTAATAATTTTTGGCACTTGTTGAATATAAATTATTTTATGATGTTTGAATTTAGTTTCTGCTATTATGAAGTTCTATCATAAGAATCCATTGATATAATTCCCAACTCTTACCAATACTTTCGAAGATATGATTTGTCAAAGTTTGAACAAGAGCGCCAAAGCTCCTGTCCATAGGGCTTGAAACAATTTTTTCAACTATAATTTTGTGATAAGTACAGAGGGCATAATATTCAAAACAATATTTCATCGGCATCCAACACAACTCCTTCAAATTATTTGAGACATGTTCGTATTTCCTAATCCCTTATATAAACCTAATGCAACTATTCTGTACACGTTGAAGTCGTCCTAATATCTCCAAGTCAAGACAAAAACTATAAACAGCAGAACAATAATTGAACTTTGACAAGACCAGACTCTCACATGGGATCCGCTTTGTGGTGATGGGTAAGTAAGACCTATGCTGGTATAGCATCCTCAAGGCCCCATAAGCTATCCGAACCAAGCATGCCACATGCTCACGAAATCTCAATGAGCCGTCCAAAATCAGACCCAAGTCTCGAGAAGCAATACCTACTCACTGTTCTGGAGATAATCCTTTCATATCTCATTTTATTAAACTACCGGGGTTCTGACAATCAATTGCAAAATTAACCTTATTCTATTCGATTATTTTGTAGATTTACATGTGATTATTGTGAATGAATTGCAAAATATTTGTCCTCCAGACGTGTCAAATTTGACTTCGGCGAGCTATCAAAATTTAGATTCACTAGATACTTCGCGGAAATTCTTTGCAATCCATGAAAATTTTGATGATCGATTGGTAAAAATTGGGTCACTGTATTGGTTATAATATTTCCATATTTCCCCAATATATTCAACAATATAGATCTGAACAAGATCAAATCTAGAATTTGGCTGTAAAATAAGGTTTTGAGGGCTCTCGCAAAATTCCAGCGATATCTGACAGATAGTTCCTGAGATATTTATATTCTCACGATCCTCACGAAATTTCGTATTAGACTTCATGTCGGTATTCTTCAACTAACAACCGTGTATCAATTCAATAAGATCAGTATTTCAAGTTATTCTAATTTGAGTTTTCTAGTTGAGTAGTTAGGACTGATTATGAACACCACGAAAGTAATCTTCAAAGAAGAAATCTACGCTCAAGTATGGGCTGACATTATACTTTTAGTCATAAACCGATTAGTGAGTTATTAATAGGGGTTAGATCATTATTGAGTAAAATATATTTTCTCTATTTCAGTATCGTAATGAGTCCATTCCAGCACTAAAAACAGTGCTGGAATGAACTCATTCCCGCATTGTTTCTAGTTATATATTTTTTGTGGTAGTCAGCAGAGACATTCGATCCTATCAAATTTCAACACACGTCAATTGTCAGTATATATATTATAATCTGTTTATAGCGAAATAATTGTTGAGAGGAAAAGTTTTATCTTCATTAAAATAATAAGGTAGGTACTAGAGATTTCCTTCTTGCTAATTTTGAATCATTCATGCTATCGGGAAACTGTTTTAATAAATCTGAACTCCATGCCCTACCTACGATTCAACTTCAAATTCCGTAATCTGTCAACTTTCGTAACAGTTACACCAACTGCCAAGTTAAAATACAAAAGTTACTAGGATGTATAATCCCAATTTTTTATTAAATTGCAACAGTATTTCACAAAACTTGTCTGAAAGAAAGAAAATATCGTCTAATACTCGTTGCAGAAGGCAATTCGCATTCGTGTTTGAATAAGAGCCGATTCTGCAACTTGTTTTAGAATATACTACATATTCTCTTATGGATTTCGATCCCTTTAAGTATTCTTAAGTACAATTTATTGAAACTTTTCAACAATTTTAAGGAGTTTTCTGAAATTGAGTGACCAGTTGTTGAATACAAATTGTTGCAAAATTTTCGGACATAACCAAAAATAAGACTAATTCATCTTCCGCTTTGAAATCCGTATCTGATCGAACTGTTCAGAGAGTTTTACGGTTATTCTTTGGGCAGGTAGCAGCCGGTCAGAGGAAGCCGGACGTCGTCTTTGGCTGATGAAGTGCTCGCTGGAAGGCATTAACATAATGTCTTGTCATTTCGGCTTGTAGATGCTATCAATCGAAAGCAGTATAACGCCAGAAAAATGTTACTGTAAGATTTCCGCGACCAGTCATCATCAGAGAAACGTGAGAGTTTGAGAAGTGGATCGGGCCAGTTCCACACACGTGAATAAATTATTTCGTTATTCCCATTCGATTATAGGAATTTCGAAATCACATCATGAATTTTGTTCCACCTATATACATACGATCGGTTGCTATTTATGTATACGCAACTGCCAACACTGGTGATGTTAGACGCTATATGGCACTTATACTGTAAAGTTTTAAATTTTGTACGATATGTTTAAGATGAATAAAACTCGGGTATGTTTAAATGAGGTGTGGCTAATTGCCAATAACTAAAAGAAGACACAGTGTTGCCCAAAGAGGGGAAAAACTGAGCGATGAGGAGATCTAGCCCGACCACGCGAAATATTCGTTGATGGTTAAAATCAATAAATATTTCACCGTGTGTCTTGTTTTTCTGGTATGTATAAAGTATCGTATTCGCTTGGAAATTTTCGAGCATTATCAATAAAACTAAATTTTTTCAATGTAGATGGCGCCATTCAGAAATCATAAGAGATTTATATAATTATAAATTCGTTTCTCTCAATAACAGTTTGAGAATTTTCTGAATTTTAAAGTGAGAATGAAAAGCCACTGATATTCCTTTTGAAAGGATTTCAAAAGCACTTAAAAACCTTCAGCGCGCTCGTTCATTTAATAAAGAATATATTTCGCTAATTTATAACCTGTGTACCACTGAAATTTATGGATATCAGAGATCAGATATAAGATAATGAAATTTCCAAGACATGTTCAAGAAATTGTTTTAACTATGCATTCAAATAAAGTCGCAAATCCATTAAACATTCCGAGAACATTACTTCTCCATGCAAATGGATTTTTACACCAGGTGAATCTGCGTAGTCACCTATTAATATTTTTCAATGACCCAAAATAATATCAATAGGAAATCAATTTCACAGCGGTGAATAAATCCCTACAGGGTGTTTCGAATAAATTCGACGGTTTGGAGGTTCTTGTGAATGAAATTAAGCCTGAAGTGGTGAGTTTAGTGGAACACTGGTGCAACGTAGACAGTGTGAACTCTGCGGGAATTCCGGGGTATGTCCTGGCTGATTTTTTTTGCCGAAGTCACAGGCAACGTGGTGGTTCGATGATATTCGCCAAGTCGGGTTTGAAAGTGAAAAATTTGTCGATCTCGAAGTTTTCTGTTGAAATGCATGTAGAAATTTCTGGCGTAATAGTTTCATTGGAAAATAACCGTTTAGGCATCATTACTGTTTACAGACCCTGCTCGGGTAACTTTGAGATATTCCTTGAGAAGCTGTTTTGTGCACTTCAGAGTTGTTTCAACAATTTTGATAATGTTTTTCTGTGCGGAGATTTTAATGTGAACTATTTGAATATGAATTGTCCTAGTACAAAATTGTTTATCGAATTACTTGATTGTTTTAACCTAACTGTTACATCTAAAGAGCCTACCAGAGTATTCACTAACATTACAGGCTATACTTCTGTTTCTAAGGTGGATTACATTATAACTAATTTCGAATCAGTTCGTGACTGTGAGACTGTTGTTTTTGAACCCAATCTAAGCGATCATAGAGCACTGTCTCTTGAATTAAAAATTGATCTTGGTCGAATGCAAACATCTAAATTACAAATTATAAGGAAATTGAATGAGGACAATCTTAACAGTTTAGTGAACTGTTTGTGCGGGTACGATTTTTCTGATATGTTTCTTGAAACTAATGTGAACAAATGTTTTGATACCTTTAGTAACGCCCTTCAATATTGCTTAGATTTGTGTTGTCCCCTGAGGAGGGTCACTTCCGCATCGACTAGATCTAACTGGATTACTCCAGAAATTGTCCAAAGCAAGAAAAATCTTCTGAACTTGTATTGGCTTCATTCAATTGCCAGAACTACTGAAACTTACAACAAGTATAAAAATGCGAAATACCTACATAATGCTCTCTTAAAGTCGACAAAACTTGAATATTACTCCTCTCTTATTGCTAATTCTGTAAACCGAAATAAGACAGTGTGGAATGTTGTCAGGACATACACTGGAGGACTCGAGAAAGATAACAATTCCATTACCATTGATATTGACGGTATATCATATGTTGAACCTAACAAAGTAGCTGATTTATTCGGTGAGTATTTCTCCTCAGTTGCAAATAAAAAGTTGGACACCTATTATGGTGACGACATATCACTTTCCTGTACAGTCTCTCCACCTCTTGTGTGTAATTTCTTCTTTCAACCAGTTTTAAGTTTTGAAATTGAGGAAATTATTAAAAGTCTGAAAAATAAAAAATGTGTTGGCGTGGATAACATCTCAACGAGAATATTAAAGAAGATTGCTCCAATAATAAGTGTACATCTTGCTCATATTATTAATCTGTCTGTCACATCTGGTGAATTTCCAAATGCTTTAAAAAAATCTGTTGTCGTACCAATTCATAAAAAAAAAAAAGCACTGACGTGAAGTCAGTACTCTTTGGCGCGCGTGTTCACGGTGGCTAATTTGAATTGAATGATTCAAAAATTAACAGTGCTGTATCTAAGCTGCCATCAGGATAGAGTAACAAAGTTGGAAAAGAACACAAGTGACTCTCCTTAGTCGCACAAGCTCCTAGAAGATTTGGGAGGGTCAGTATAATCCTAATCATGTTTATAGCACGCGTGCCAAAGCAGATTGACTTTTTACACTTTTTCTTTCATTGTTAAGTCAATCTGCTTTTGCGCGCGTGCTATAAACATGATTAGGATTATACTGACCCTCCCAAATCTTCTAGGAGCTTGTGCGACTAAGGAGAGTCACTTGTGTTCTTTTCCAACTTTGTTACTCTATCCTGATGGCAGCTTAGATACAGCACTGTTAATTTTTGAATCATTCAATTCAAATTAGCCACCGTGAACACGCGCGCCAAAGAGTACTGACTTCACGTCAGTGCTTTTTTTTTTTTTTTCAAGTTCCTTTAACAAATATAGCTATCAATACAGTTTGGCTGTTAGTTTTACCGTAGATCAGAAAAAAATTCGGTTGTGGGTCCTCCGTTAGGGACGAAATTGCATCTTCTCCAAATCCGAACGCATTTTAATATAGATCTACCGAATATAGTTATTTATAAATTCGCCTCAGGGCCACCATACAGACATTTCAAATCGGAAACAACGCTATTTCCCCCAAACTGACTTGTGTCCGTGCACTGAATTGACATGAATATTCTTTTAAAACCTCACAATATCGGCTCATTACTCCCAACATAACCCAAACAACCCAAAACCATTCACTTCTCGTCTGCGCAAGCGCAGTATACTCGTGGCTGCAAGTCCTCCCAAAATTACACACCTCACAAAAAACTCCGATTCTCCAACACTAGTGGTTCAGGAGATATCGCTTCTTGAATCCACGCATGCGCAGACCCTCACCAGGGGATTCTATAGCGGAAAAGCATCCGCCACCCCAAAACCCCAATCCTCTCTGACGAAAGCACCACCAGTTAAATCACTGATGGTCTGCTCATGCGCATAACGAAAAATGCCTGTAAGGGGTTACATCCATTTCGAAATTAGCCCCAGGGCCACGGTACGGACACTTTAACTCTGAAACAACGCTACATCCCCCAAACTGACTTGTCATTGCACTGAATTGCTATGAATATTCTTTTAAAACCTCATAATATCGACTCAGCACTCCCAACATAACCCATCCAACCCAAAAACAGTCACTTCTCTTCTGCGCATGCGCAATCTACTCGCGGCTAAAAGTCCTCTCAAAATAACACACCTTACAAAAAACTCCGATTCTCCAACACTAGTGGTTCAGGAGATATCACATATTTAATCCACGCATGCGCAGACCCTCAACAGGGGATTCTATGGAGGAATAGCATCCGCCACCCCAAAACCCTATTCCTCTCTGACGAAAACACCACCAGTTAAATCACTGATGATCTGCTCATGCGCATAACGAAAAATGCCTGTAAGCGGTAACATCAATTTCAAAATTAGCCCCAGGGCCACGGTACGGACACTTTAACTCGGGAACAACGCTACATCCCCCAAACTGACTTGTCCTTGCACTGAATTGCTATGAATATTCTTTTAAAACCTCATAATATCGACTCAGCACTCCCAAGATAACCCATCCAACCCAAAAACAGTCACTTCTCTTCTGCGCATGCGCAATCTACTTGCGGCTAAAAGTCCTCTCAAAATAACACACCTTACAAAAAACTCCGATTCTCCAACACTAGTGGTTCAGGAGATATCACATCTTTAATCTACGCATGCGCAGACCCTCAACAAGGGATTCTATAGAGGAATAGCATCCGCCACCCCAAAACCCTAATCCTCTCTGACGAAAACACCACCAGTTAAATCACTGATGGTCTGCTCATGCGCATAACGAAAAATGCCTGTAAGGGGTAACATCAATTTCAAAATTAGCCCCAGGGCCACGGTACAGACACTTTAACTCGGAAACAACGCTACATCCCCCAAACTGACTTGTCCTTGCACTGAATTGCTATGAATATTCTTTTAAAACCTCATAATATCGACTCAGCACTCCCAACATAATCCATCCAACCCAAAAACAGTCACTTCTCTTCTGCGCATGCGCAATCTACTGGCGGCTAAAAGTTCTCTCAAAATAACACACCTTACAAAAAACTCCGATTCTCCAACACTAGTGGTTCGGAAGATATCGCATCTTTAATCCACGCATGCGCAGACCCTCAACAAGGGATTCTATAGAGGAATAGCATCCGCCACCCCAAAACCCTAATCCTCTCTGACGAAAACACCACCAGTTAAATCACTGATGGTCTGCTCATGCGCATAACGAAAAATGCCTGTAAGGGGTAACATCAATTTCAAAATTAGCCCCAGGGCCACGGTACAGACACTTTAACTCGGAAACAACGCTACATCCCCCAAACTGACTTGTCCTTGCACTGAATTGCTATGAATATTCTTTTAAAACCTAATAATATCGACTCAGCACTCCCAACATAATCCATCCAACCCAAAAACAGTCACTTCTCTTCTGCGCATGCGCAATCTACTGGCGGCTAAAAGTCCACTCAAAATAACACACCTTACAAAAAACTCCGATTCTCCAACACTAGTGGTTCGGAAGATATCGCATCTTGAATCTACGCATGCGCAGACCCTCATCAGGGATCTGAATTCTATGGAGGAATAGCATCTGCCACCCCAAAACCCCAATCCTCTCTGACGAAAACTACAGCAGTTAAAGGACTTCTCATCTGCGCATGCGCAATACGGAAAATGCCCGGAAAGGGCAGCATGAACCTCAAAAACATATGTTTCGGCATTAAAAGCAAAATATTCCGCAAAATAGTAGTAATTTTTTTATTTTTTTCATGTCACGTGATCTTCACGAAATTTTGCAAAAGTGTTTGTTTTGGTTTTTTGCATCTAACTACTGAGTTTCAATTTAATCAGATCAGTATTTTTCGAGTTATCGTGAAAACAAAATTTTCAAATTTTCAAAATTTTTTTTTGCCACTTTAGGGCCGTCCGTTCAACACAAAACTTCGCAGGCATATACAGGTCATGATTCTACAATCTGATGCCAAATTTCAAAAAGATCGAGTGATCGGTTCCGGAAATATTCATAAAAAACGTTTTTATTAAAAACGGCCTTAACTCCGAAACCGCTCGGTCGATTTCGCCCGTTAACGAACTTGTCCGAGATATTTACGCTACGAAACTACCCTGCAAATTTCAACGCTCTAAGTCGTTCCGTTCGAGAGTTATCGTGCTAACGGCCGGACCGGCCGGCCTGCCGGCCGGCCGGACCGGACGGACAGAATTGAATTACACCTCGAATTCTTCATCAGGGAGTCGAACCTAATCGTTTGAGACCATTTTCGAAAAAAAATTCGAAAAATACAGACATTGTGACGAAATGATAGCACGCTGTTCCTTGCGGAACACGCGCGCAAAAAGGGGAATTTAAATGAAATAACCAACTATCGACCAATATCAATTCTCAGTATTCTTTCTAAAGTTTTTGAGAAAGTTGTTTTCAAGAGGATGATGTCATATTTAAGTAAATTCAATATTCTAGATAAAGTCCAGCATGGTTTCAGAGTTGGCTGCTCTACTCAAACAGCCGCACTCAGGTTCGTGGAGTCAGTTTATGATTGCTTGGATTCGAATTTGCATGTTTCGGGGATTTTTTTCGATCTTTCTTGCGCGTTTGATACTTTATCTTTTCAGTTTATCATCGACAAATGTTACAACTTAGGTTTTAGAGGAATTTTTTCCGATTGGCTGCGTAGTTATCTCCATCACAGAACTATGTCAGTAAAAAATGACAAATGTTATTCCAAGGAATTCAAAATGAATATGGGTGTTCCACAGGGTTCTGTATTAGGACCTCTGTTATTTTTGTTGTTTATAAATGACTTGCCTCCTCATTTATCCTGCTTATTGGTCATATTATTCGCTGATGACACGTCTGTCATCATCGCGGCACGAAGTTGTGATGAGCTCCAGAGAGCTTGTGTAAAAATTATGGCAGAATTCACATCATGGTGTCGTCGTAACAATTTAATTGTAAATATAGGCAAAACATCCTGCCTGTATTTCGGTTTAAGAAACAGTGAAGAAAGACTTTTGAAAATAGATTGTCTGGGTACAACTATAATTCCATCATGTTGTACTAAATTCCTCGGGATCCATATGGATCAAAGTCTTAATTGGTCATCTCACGTCGACGTCTTATGCAAAAAAATAAATAGTTCTTATTTCGCTATAAATAGACTCAAAAGTTCCTTACCACCTAGTTCTCTTATTGATATTTATTACAGCCTTGTTTACTGTCACATGTCATATAATGTTTTGCTCTGGGGAGACTGTAGTTCCTTCTCAAGAGTTTTTGTTGCACAAAAAAGAGTAATACGTCTGATTTTTGATATGAATTATCGAGCATCATGCAAACCTGTATTTATTGCCAATAGGTTTCTGTCACTGCCTTGTATCTATATATTAAAATGTCTCATATACGCGAAGGATAATGAGAGTATTTGGAAAAAACTTGGTAGTTCGCAAGAACATAAAACTCGCAATACACAGGTGCTTCTGTTTCCTAAACATCGGACTCACAGTTTCGAACGATCTCCAATGTATCGGAGCATAAAATTGTTCAACCATTTACCTCCTCATCTCAAATCTTTGAACAAACGAATTTTCAAAAAAGAAATCAAGGAGCTGTTACTAAGGAAATGCTTCTATTCGGTTGGGGAGTTCCTGTCTGACTCTTTAACAGCTTAGTAAGTAGGATTGTATTGTTATTGGTATTTTGACTTATCCTATACACATTGTAGTGTCCCGAAGGATCAATAAAGATTATTATTATTATTATTATTATTATTTACCGAGATACCATAATTGAGTTATGTAGCTTCCAGAAAAACTTTATTTTCTGTTATGATAAGGCAACAATACAGGTGATTTTCCAGATAACCAGCAAGACTAGCGAAACTTAATATATGTAGTAAGGAAAATTACCCTATATAGCAAAAGCAGGAGAGATAATACTGGAGGTCACAGAGATTCACAAAATCAACAAGAATAGATAGACATAGATATACGCCTATGGAAAGATGATGGTGAATGAAAGTGATCGATTCATTAAGAGAAGACATATTTAAAACAGACTTCATCGAGAGGAAGGTGATAATGCTGCAAATAAATGGGACTACAGAGATAGGTACAGCAAAACTAAGATGAAGAAATAATGTAGAAATTGGAGAATGGAGAAGAATTTGAAGCTTATGATGAGAGACAACCAGAAAGTAACCACTAACTCCTAATGACAGCGATGAAGATGAGTTGAATAGGAAAAAAAGAAGAAGTTTTCGCGATCCAGATACGAAATGTTCAGAATAATCAGTTGGCTTGATTAGGCATGGGACATCCAGGTGATAAGGTAATGAACACACTTCAACCACTTCATTGACAGAATAATACTCCGCACTTAATGCATTATTTCTAGCATTCAGGCGGACCGATCAATCCTCGTTTTCCTTGCGACCTGTTGAATCTCCTGTCTCGCACAATAACAGCCAGCTAATAGGCCCCCATTTATATGATATCGAGCGATAAAATTCATAGAATTTTTATATTATCGCCGCGTAGCTTCCATTAACGAGCGCTGCCTATTACGAGGATCGATCTTCAACTTGTTAGAGGCCAATTATTACTCTATTTACCTTTTATCATAATTGATACGAAATAATAATGAAGTCACGGGTGAAAAGGCTTAGCAGAGATGCGTTTATTGATTGCTCGACGCCGTTTTATGGGAGACTTCAACAGTAATGACATTCCATAATGGTTGTTCGAAAATGAGATATGCGAACGATATACCAACCGGGATTTGGTTTTGAATTCAAGACCTGGCAGATCTTCGCTCATTCGTTCTGAGTTTCTTCAGAATTGGTTTCATGGTCATGTTCAAATGATCAAGAACTTTGTTCACAAGATGTGAAAAGAGCAAGAATGGTGTGTCTGATAGATAGGAAAGATGATGAGAAATGAGTTCAACCACACAGCTGCTCTAGTGGAATTTACATAAGGCAGAGAGAACTTGTAAGCTGACATACTACTTCTACCTAATGAGGCTGTGTATCTTCTTGAATAATGTGTTCCAAAAATATCCTTGTGGATAGTGATAGCCTCCAGGATATGGTCGAGGGTGTCTTCAATTGGTCTATTTGCTGACAACAGTGCAAATCCCTGGAAGTGCGAATATGCCCCACGTTAGGTGCCAGATTCTATCCATTTTTCTTAATCGTTAGAGTTGATTGCGTTCCGAATTCAATATAATTAATTGCTTTTACAAATTGATGCTTCACATACCGAATTGACTGACAGATATTTTCATTCATTGAATTTGTCATACAATCAAACTATTTTCATGCAGTCTTCTGCTTCCGTCGTTGTAAAAATTATCTTGAAAATTCGAATCATTGAGCGTAGTATATAAAATCGGTTCAGTTCATGACTCTAAGAAGACAACTCTTGATTGTGTTTCCGACCTGTTCAGAAGTGTATCCTGTATATTGACTTGAATTGCATTTCAAGTTTCTCATTTCCAGAAGGATTGAAACCAAGTTTGTTCAAAATTTTAAGAAATCAAATTTAAAACCTTCCGGGTATTCCGAATTCAAAGACAATATTTAAAAGTTTATAATGAACATCACTCACTGAAGAACTTGCGTTTGAGATTAATGCTACGATTTTTTCACAGAGAAATATGAAGAGTTATAGATGCAATAACGTAGAATTAAAGTGAGATCGATTATTTCCTCTATAATTTGGAAAAACAAGGCGCGTTAAACAAATGAGAACTTCCAGGAGCCGGTTCGCAGGCTGTCTCTTCGCTTTCCGCACTATTAAGCAGGATATAGGCGGCAGCACCGGCCTTCCGGCCTATCTAGGAGGACGTGCTGTCATGGCCCCCCTTTCGACTATTTTCTACACGGAACGAACATCGGTGCACCGTTAGGCGTACGGACAGATGGATAAGAAGGAACGTCTTTTCTTTTGTGTTTTTTATGCGTGCCCGGAAAAAATGCGAGACACGCACGCTGGTACGAAGGAAAAAGGCGAACCGCGAATATCTTCCGGAGGTCAGATGGTTGGCGTCGTCTTACCCTAAGAAGACGTCATCTGGCGTTTTCTTGACGGCCCAAGTTCTTACCTGTAACAAAGAAATATCCAAGATTAGAAGGGGAATATTAAAGAATGGGTAATAATGACTCATTTCCATAAAGGGTGTCCAACAAGAGAGGCAAATTTGAATTTGCCAATCCATGTCAGTGAACCCGCGAAGAAGCATAGACCGATATATAGAGTTTTTCGTTATACAGGGTGTTTAATAATATATGGGCATGACTTCAGGCTCGTCCAAAAATATGACCCTCTGAAATGCATCATTTTCGAGATACAGAATATTGAAATTGAAAAAAAAATTGTTTTTTGTGAATATCTCCGGAACTGTTAATCCTACAGAAAGCAGCTCTTGTATCTCTCTCTTAGTCGATTAAGAGTGTCCAATAGAGGAGAATGGACAATAGAATATACGCGCAAAAGCTCCTGACTTAACGTTAGTGCTTGAACAAAAATTTTTTTTCCCTAATATTTTAAAAATTTTCTAGGGATACGGTTTTCACAAAATTTTACACACGTCTTTATGTCGATATTTCACAACCAGTTACCAAGCTTCAATTCGATCGAGTTCATACTTTTTGAGTTATCGAGGAAATAATATAACAGGTGGTTATAACTGCGAAACCGATTGTCCGATTATACCCAAAAACGAATATAACTCTCCCACTGGGATGTGCAACATACCCTGAAAATTGCAAGTCTCTATCTTCTTTCGTTCTTTCGAAAGTAATCGAGGCATGGGTCACCCATCCAGCTACTGAATTCACACAAGGCTGCTCGGATCTCCAACAATAAAGAGCCGATAGTGTTCAAACTTGGAACTTGGCAGTAGAGTTAAATTTTGAAGGCTCTCGTGAAATTTCAGCGATATCGGTGAGTAGTTTGTGATATACCTATAGATTTTTTTTAAATTTGATAGTGATACGATCCTCACGAAATTTCGCAGGAACTGTCGCGTTGGCATTCTACAACTGATAACCATGTTTGAATTGGATCAGTTCTGTATTTTTCGACTTATTGAGGAAATAACAACCAAATTTCAGATGGGTATAACTCCAAAACCGTTTGGCCGATTATGCCTATGAACAAACTCAAATGTCCCATTCAGATGCCTTACTCGAAAATTTTAAGTCGCTATCTTTCTCCGTTCTCAGGATATCGTGACATAAATAATATTTTTTGATAATTTTTTCTAAATGTTCTAGTGATACGATTCTCACAAAATTTCTCAATCGCCCTTAGGTTTGTATTCTACAACTACTCACAAAGTTTCAATTTGATAGGTCTTGTATTGGTTAAAAACAAAATTATTACTCGGAAAGCATTGGACCGATTATGCCCATTAACGAACTTGTCCGTCGTATTGGGATGCGCCACCTATCCTGGAAATTTCAAGTCGCTATCCTTTTCCGTTCTCAAGTTATCGTGGCAACGGACGGCCGGCCGGACAGAATGAAATTTGACATACAATTCTCCATCAGGGGGTCCAACTCAATCGTTTGAGACCATTTTCGGCCAAAAATTCGAAAATTACAGACATTTGGGCAAAATGATGTTCCACAGAACATACGCGCAAAAACATGAGGTTAACGTTTGGTTTTATTACTTTTTCTATCTTTTAAATAAGTTTTGTTTAATTAGTAAGTTCAAAAAATTTACCATGTTTTTCAACATAAAAGTTGATTGTTTTCGAAAACGGTCGACTTTAGAGCTTATGACCAAGAGTACCTTAGTGTAGAAAACATTGGCTGTACAAATGAGCGTTTCAATCTCTTCCAAGTGACGTAGAATTTTGGGAGAAAAACACCCACTACCCCTTCAAAACCTTCACCAATTATGACTTATAAAAAAAACTTTTCCGCACTAAAGATAGCTTATTATGAGTAAGAAATGCTTACAAAAGTTGTTTTCTGTAGGATAAAAGGATCCGGAGATATTCGGAAAATACGTAATATTTTTTTAAATATCAATCTCGAAAATGGTGCATTTTAGAGGGTCATTTAATATAAACTTTTTTCCGTATTTTTGGACGAGCTATCACATCCTGAAGTCCTGCGCATATGTTATGAAACACCCTGTATAATTTCCACATACATATCTACAACATGATGAGTAATAATAGTCGAACATCTGAATAATTAAGGTACTCCCAAATAGATGGATTGGAAGAAGTGGTCCAAGAGCATGGCCTCCACGTTCCCCAGATCTCACACTTTTAGATTTTTATGGTTAGGGGCATTTTCATACTGTCCAAATGTCCCTAAACATAAACATCTAAAAATGTGACATCTGGAGAACGTTGAGGCCAGGCTCTTGGGCCACTTCTTCCGATCCATCCATCTAGGAGTACCTTATTCAGATGTTCGACCAAGCACGAGAAAAAACGTTTATCAATGAGCTGATTCATGTAATTCCAATCCGAGAAACACCCAACGGCCACTTCGTCATCCAGAGAGCTACCGTCACCATCCACGGGTTGGCGTCACGATATAGGTGGCACCACCCACCCTTCGGGCTTCCGTCGATTCAGAACCGCGGCAAAATACGAAAATTACTGCAACTTGGATCGTTTCAGCAGTTAGTGTGTCACACATAGACCGCTAATTACAAATCGCAATGTCCTAATTAGATAGTGCTCTATAATTATATCGGAGGTAAAGGCAATGTGTGTGCAACGCCTGTGGAATTGGAATAGGCGTAACGTGAATATTTTTGCAGTTACGAAACACGAGTGTGCTCATAGAAATTGGCAAAAAGCTTCCGGACAGAGGAATCTTTGAATTGGTGAAAGCACACAGCATCTCATGCTGTGTGTACACAACATCTCATGGTGGATGTTTGAATTTATTTATCTTCAACGATTCGTGAACCCGTTATTTCTATAATATTCCAGAATAGCATGGTTTCTATGAAACGGTATTCAAATCAAAGTTAAAATGAACACCACGATGATTTTGAATGATACGTTTTGACTTTCTTCAAATCTTCTTCAGAGGCAATCTAGATGCAATTTAGAATGGATTCAAACATGCCCTTGACAATGGTAAAAAGTGAAGAAGAATAATAGTAGGATGAAAACTATTGGAAAAGGAAGGTTATATAACAAAAATTGAAGGAAAAACAAAGTATGGGTGATCTGAGGTCGATAAGTGGAAGGGGTGAGTTTTTGAGGATAAAAAACGGTTTATCTCAATTTCCTATGGAAAAAAGTCAAATAGCAAAGTTGTTGGTAATAGAAACATCTACAACTTTTGTATCTATACTTTTTTCACATAACCTCAAAATTTATGTAAAAAATTCAAATAACCAAGTTTTTGGTTTTTTCTTGTTATCTTTTACAAAAAATTGTTTTTTTCCACGAAATTTAGTGAAAATTGATCTTTTTATGTCCAAACAAACTGTAATTTTTTTAATTTGAAGTATTCATTTTTTCTTATTTTGACTTATTATCGAAAAAGCATCTTATATAATTTTCAATACATAATTCTCTCGTCAAAATATCTGCTTTTTTAAAAAGGTCGGTGGGCTTTTTGTTTTCCGAAATCTCTACTTTCGATAGTGTTAAAGAAATATACATTACTACGCATATAATTTAGAGACGTTTCTACAACTTTCTCGGAATATTGTAGATGTCTTATTAAATATTAACTTTATTAACGTAGCATTTCCTGAGAAAATTTACCACAGTAATTTATATTTTTTTCACGCCATCAGGAAGTAGAAATTTCAACGAACAGAAAGCCCACCGAGTTTTTTATAAAGGCATATATTTTGACGTGAGAATTTTCGTTTGAAAATTGGGCTACTTTTTCGATATTAAGTCACACTAAGGTTAAATATTTTAAATCAAAAAAATTACAGTGTGTTTGGAACACAAGTAAGTTTTCACCAAATGTCGTGAAAAAAATTCTTGTAAAAGATGAAAGTAAAAGAGCAAAGACTTGGGTATTTGAATTTTTCACATACATTTTGAGGTTATGTGGAAAAAGAGTAAGTACCAAAGTTGTAGATCCTTTTATCACCTACAACTTTGCTATATAACTTTTCGAAACGTTACGATATAGTTGTTTTATCGTGGATGTTTTTTCGTTATTGTTTTTTAGGCAAAATTGTTCGATTGATTGCTTCTGACAACTCTGTGTTTTTTACGCAAAAGCAAATCACAAAATGATAATTTTTTTATTTTATAGATATTTTTCAGAGTTTGGGAGAGAAAACCCAGGAAGTAACCATTTAATGATGAATATACCTCCCACAGTGTCCTTTAATGATGAAATAAATATAATATTGAAAATAATTTTTTTTATGTTTTTCTTATAACTAAGTATTATGACTTGTCCTATCACCCACTTCCAGCTTGACGCCGACTTCTTGGAAACTTGTATAGGTTCGCTTATCGATAAGTAAAAGCCAGGGTATGTAAATACGGCCTTCCAGTACACAGTTTTACAATGTGTCTCTTTCAAAGAATTGGACTGAACCAAATCGAACGATGACGAACTGGGATTAGGTCAACTGACGTCATCCTCATTGTCGGCGGACAGAAAAATCGCACCCGATTCCGTGACAGCCGAGAGGAAGTCGCGTTTCGCCCGCGAAGGACGCGTACGGTTTCGACACGTTACATAAACGGACAATTCGATTTCCCGTTCATAGAAAAGCTAGAAAAAAGGCCTGAAACCCGACAAAAAACGCATTGTCCACTTCTTGTTCCCCGTTCTAGCCGCATGAGCACGCCGCGAGTGAAATAATGGGAAATATCCTTGAATATCGGAGGCGAATAATGGGAATCCGAGTTTCGTCACATCCTCGCTGCCGATTGAAAAAATGCGGTGCCACGTGACGCCGGTTTTGGGCCCGACAACTGTTCTGTGCCTTTTCATGTGAAAAAAATGAAACGTTACCGAGTAACAGATGTAATTACGTTGTTCAACGTATGTGAACACGGAATTGTTATTATAAAGGAACGCTGGTGTGATTCGATGCTGAAAAAATCATATTTTTCAAGAATGAATGCGCTTCTGACCTTGCGATAGCGTAGATGAACAATCGGCTCAGAATTGACCCAATTATGGAGTGATGGGGGATGTCCTACATGTACGAATGTCGAAGGTTGCATGTGGAGATCTCGTCACATATGCAGTACGGCACAACAACGAAATTATATTCAGCTGATATTTCCTCATTTTGCAATACTTATTATTATAATTTATATTATACTTGGTGTCCCAAGTTCGAGTGCCTATTAGACGTTTCTGGAGAACTGGACATATTTGAAATCTGAAAATTGGGATTATGATATTGCTTGGAATTCTCTACAGAGCTAAAATATTTTCGAGGCCCAATCGCTTCCGGTTATACAGGGAGTGAAAATAAATTTGATGAAAAATTTTTTTTTAAAGTTTTGCATTCCTGGTATGATCAAGTATTCAATACTGAATACATTTCTGTTGAAACCATTGTATTAATTCGAATAGTTTTCAAAATATCGAAAAAAAACCGGAAAAAAGTCAAATATGTTTAGTCAGTATTATGTTCATTATTCTTGTTCTAAACATCCTGAGCGTGAACCGTTTTTAGAACATCGAAGAGGAAGAATGTGGAAAGGTCAAGCATCTTTTGAATTTCAGAAATATGATCACAGGGTGTTTCAAATTTTGTGTCGAAAATTGTGATCAAAATTTGGCCTATATTCTGATTTTCAAATTACAACCCTATTTTTTTTATGATTGCGTTGGATTCTGCGGTGAAAAATAATGATTATGTTCCAAAAAAAAACTTCCAAATTATTTAATTTAGGAGCATAATCATGTAAGGAAACTATCTTTATTTTATACCGCAGAATCCAACGCAATCATAAAAAATAGGATTCTAATTTGAAAAACAGAAGTTATGGCCAATTTTTGATCACAATTTGCGACACAAAATTTGAAACACCCTGTGATGATATTTCTGAAATCTGAAAAGATAAATGACCATTCTACATTCTTTCTCTTCGATGTTGTAAAAACGGTTCACGCTCAGGATGTTTACAATAAGAATAATGAACATAATACTGACTTAACATATTTGACTTTTTTTCCGGTTTTTTTCGATATTTTGAAAACTATTCGAATGAGTACAATGGTTTTAACAGAAATTTATTCAACATTGAATACTTGATCATAACAGGAATGCAAAACTCGAAAAAAAATTTTTCATCAAAATTATTTTCACTCCCTGTATAATCGGAAGTGATTGGGCTTCGAAAATATTTTAGCTCTGTAGAGAATTTCAAGCAATATCATAATCCCAATTTTCAGATTTCAAATATGTCCAGTTCTCCAGAAACGTCTAATAGGCACTCGAACTTGGGACACCCTACATGGTTTGGACGGCTTTCTAAAATAGGACTGTCAAGATTAGTATATTTTAAAACAAGTTGCACAATAGGCTCCTATTCAAACACGAAGACGAAATTAGTTTTTTAACGCATGAGTGTTGGAATTGCCTTCTGCAACGAGTATTAGACGATATATTCTCTATTTCAGGCAAGTTTTGTAAACTACTGTTGAAATTTAATGAAAAATTCGGATTATACATCCTAGCAACTTCTGTATTGTATCTTGGCAGTTGGTGTGACTGTTATGAAAGTTGACAGATCACGGAATTTGAATTTGAATCGTATACGTAGGGCATGGAGATCGGATTTAAAATAGTTCCCTAATAGCATGAATGATTCAAAATTAGCAAGAAGGAAATCTCCTTTTCCTCTCAACAATTATTTCACTATATCGATACCTATTATATTATATTGATAATTGACATGTGTTGAAATTTGATAGGATCGATTGTCAGTGCTGACTACCACAAATCGAAATATAACTAGAAACAATGCGGAATGAGTTCATTACAGCACTGATTTTAGTGCTGTAATGAACTCATTACTATACTGAAATAGAGAAACACTTTTACTAGATATGTTGAAAAACTTCGAGAATCAAGCTCAAAAGTGAAATATCTGATGAGTAGAATCCACCAGGAGTCAATTCAAACGAACTAATTGTTTCGGCCATCGCGATACGGGATGTATGATGATACGGTGCGATGTTCGTGTAATTTTGACTGCAACGCAGGCGAAACCCCTGTGGATAGGAGCTTTGGCGCTCTTGTTCAAACTTTGACAAATCATCTCTCCGAAAGTATTGGTTTCTCAGAGTATCATTCCTATAATACAACTGCATCATAAAAGAAATTAAATTCAACATCATAAAAGAAATTAAATTCAAAAAGTGCGCCAAAAATTGTTAATCCGAAACCACCAGACCGATTCTACCCAATAACCAATTTATCCGCGATATTCATTCCTCAAATCTACTATGACGAAAATTATTTTATATCAGTTGAAACTCACCTAGCCAATATTCCAGTTTTGTTTTTACTGGACATATTCTGAACCCAATTTGATTAACTTACATTTCACATTTCACATTTTCACAAAAATCAAAAAATTACAGACATTTGGGCAATTTGATAAGCATTCTGTTCCTAGGGACAAGAGCGCCAAAAACAGTATAATAAAAAAAATTTTATTACAAGTGATTTTAATGTTTTTTCTTTAAAACGGAGGAAGATACCAACAAAATGCGAGAAATAAAAAAGTTGCACTTTTAATAGCCTAAAGCAAAGAAAAATTGCAAAAATTCAGTGGCATACATTTTCTTTTGTCGAAAAGATTAGTTAACATGCTTTGGAGTACGCCACTGGACTTTTAATTTTAATCTAATTAGGGCTGTATTCTTACGAAATGTCATAAATATCGAATCACTAGAGGAAAAATATTTTTTTTTTTTTTTTAATTTTATATTTCAGAAACGTCAGAATTCGCTGAAATCTGCACCTACCTTCGAGCCGAAATTTTACAGTCGAGTTATTTCATCTCGATCGGTTTCGTATGAGGCGTGAATAGACAATGGAATATGCTCGCTAAAGCTCCTGACTTCACGTCAGTGCTTTCAAAGAATTTCGTTACCTGCCAACGGAGATAAAATGTCAATTTGAGCTGATGCCAAGACGAACATCTACCACTGTGATATCCGTCTCGGCAGCAGTTTAATTAACTCTTAATACCAAATATTTAACACTCAGAAGGATCAATACCTTCTCGGGGTGAACTTGGGTCGGTTATGATCTCTGTAATGGATTTTATGATAGACCTCCTTGAGAAAGTCAATGCGATTATCAAATTCGAATGCAATTTGTAGACGTTCCTCTAAATTTAAAATCTTTTGCCGCGAAATTTACTTTCCATTTTATCGTTTCTTGAAATGAGGTAATAATATCCGGTTCTCGTTGTCTGCGTAATTAGGCCTCGGCCGACTAATCAAAATTCACATTACCGTATTTTGCGTGGGAAAAGTCCATACTTTAGGTCGCAGGACTGTAAGATCAAACTGTTGAATCAACACTAATTGCCAAGACCACAGTGATTTCAGACATTACTTTTATGATACTCTCAATCCGTTGATGCAGAATTGAATAGAAGAGAAGACAAGAGGACTGTAATTTTGGCAAGAATTGAATACAGAAGAAGATGCAGATGGAAACGTGACCAAGACTTTTTTTATCTGCTAATTCTGCTTGATGAAACTTTCTTCTATCTCAGCACTCCTAAGATGATGAAGACGTGAACAGAAAACTTGAACATATTTCTCAAATTTGAGATATCTTCCTTAATCATCCAATTCGGAGAAACATAATCCTTCAATGAAATTTGTACGCAAAAAAGGACTCCATCTGGCATTGGGGATATGAAGGGTTTTCCAATAAGAGGTGTTATTTTGATATTCAAAGGTAAATTCGAATTAAGAGTGTCCAATACAGGAGAATGGACAATAGAACATACGCGCAAAAGCTTCTGACTTCATGTCAGTGCTTGAACCAATTTTTATTAATGGCGTAGATTCTACTCGTCAAATGTCAAAAAATGACAGCTTCAAAAGTGACATCTTCCGAAATAGCAGGCTATTCAAAATAACACATCTTATTGGAAAACCCTATATTTCACCAACATCCAATTTGGACGTACAGAATTGTTCAACGAAATTTCGAACATCTGCTATCGCAAAAATATCAAACCGAAACGTCCACGCTAATTATCGACCGCATCGCATATGAAAAACTCTCTTGAAGCCAGAAATAGAGACATATCGACCATAGAAAACAGATTGACGATTATGCTAAAAAGCGGTATAAATTTTTTCGACAAGCCAACGGCACCGGCCTCCATACCCGAGGCGAACCATAGGTGGTACTTTGGTACTAGCTGAAGTACTACCCGCATGCCGTATCGTCCCGTCTAATTGATTCGATAATGAACGCGTATTTACAGATATAGCCTGCTTTGTTTCTGTTTGTGTACATAGTTTTAATATAAAAATACAAGTAGAGGTGGAATGGACGGTACGTTTGTAAAAGGAAGCGCCTACGTGTGGATCCGAATGGCAGGCGGACAGGTCCGGACTCCGATGAAGGACACAGAAAGTGTCCTGGGTGGCACGGAAATCGCAACACCAAGAAGAGGCAGAAACACTCAAACGATAGCGATTTGTAAAAAAAATAATTCATGCGGATCAATATGCTGATATTGATTCATCTAACTCATCGATTCTGTAATCAAGTGTATGCTTTACGATATTCCTATATATTCTTCATTGTTTTCGCTACCGAGGAAGATAACGCTGCTATCAGTGATGAACTAGAGGGTCAGGAATATCTCAGATGAGGAACTAGTGGAAAAAAAGAACGACTGATGGGCAGGACTATCATATTCGACATTCGGCAATAAAAGGCCGATTCTGAAGTACCAGATCAATTGCTCGTCAATGATTAATTCACGAAGGTCGTTTACCGCAGAATAAGAGTTTTCGGCTTGCAATCCCAGCGGCCACATCTGGTGTTAGCACTAATGGCTCAACAACAACGTTCAGAGTGGTATTCTGTTCCGAGGTATAGGCTCTAACTCAAGGGCGCAGGTCCTGTTAACTACAAAAAGGTGGCATAGGGAAAACACGTATGAAGAGTAGTTCAGGTAGAAAAAAGAAACCAACAGAGAAGCAGTTTGGCAGGATCTTCCAGGAATACGGCACTCCAAAAAGTCCCTCTGGAACTAGAACCGAGGAATCAACAACTTGTCTTGATCAGCAAGAACATGGTACAAATCCTCATAGGCTCACAAGACAGCAAGTGACAACACCATTGGGAACCAACGAAAAGAGCGCTTAGACTTTGGAATCATAAACCCTACTTGAAACCTTCCCATATACTGGAGTTCAAATGGAGGTTACGGAGCACTCGTACCTATTATTCGATAATAATAATATTACAAATAAATCCGATTTGATATTGATCTAGCGGTAGGTAGGTGTGTTAGGTGGTAAAGCGACAAATTATTTGGTAGATCGAAGAACCACTTCTCATTGTTTGTTTGGGTCATTATGGAGAGATGAGTGAGGAACTTGATGCATCCTTCACATACCGTGCAAGGTCTACGACACAAATTGAGGCTGCTGAGATATAATACCAAAAGAGGAGAACGAGCATCTACTACAATCGACGTCTCAAAGAGTTAGGAAGTATTTGTCCAATAGAGATACAACAACACATTCTCAATAAAAAGTTTTAATATATTACTTTCTTGTTTTAATTAAATTACATTTCTAGTTTTTAGTAGTCAAACGTTCCTGCCAAGTTTGTACAAAAATTCTTTAACATCTCTTGTTGGTAACTCAATTGATATCCAGTTGAAATATAGCTTGCCGTCAATTGGGTAGTACCTGTCCATGGTGGTAGCCCAAATCGGGTTTAGTATTTACTGTTTCTTGTACTTAATACATTATTCTTTAAATATCCTCCATATGTTTTCTATCGCATGAACTATCACAATGTTCTTCCTTTGTTAATGATCAACAACCATCGTGCAGTTTACTTCGAAAATTTTCTAATACATCCCTGGCCTCGTCCAATGGCAAGTTCACGTGGGATACCTCCGCATCGTGTCAGCGAGGCTTAACCAACGATGTCGAGCAACAACACACACGCGGGGCCCTGGAGTTTTGCCTTTTCCGTTAAAACGTGGAAGTCACATACCGTAAATTGACGTTTTATGACAGTAACAGGAAATTTCAAACTCGGCACAATGCCTGTTCCTTCTTCTTCAACAATGTTACATATTGGAGGGAAGGCATATAGATAGAACGGCATGATATAACTGATCAGCACTCCATCAATCGTATAGTACTTGCTCACTTAGAACTTGTCTTCGAATTGATTTATCTGGATTTATATCCACGCGAACGGGATATAACTGACAGGATGCGATTTCTAGTGCAGATCTCCTCCTGTCTACGCTCCGTTTATAACGATGGTGGCGTGGGTGTGGCCAGGATTCCAGAAGAATTTTGAAAAGTCGCAACTTTTCCTCGACTGGGAGCGATGTGTCAACAGTTATCGTTATATTATTTTCTGTAAATCCAAGATTAGGTACTCTCAACAGACCTAGACCTCAGAGCTTTAGAACTTTTATTGTGTTATCAGAAGGAGTATTTAACATCTTGACTTTGGCCATCTCCGTTTATTTATACATATACTACATTGATCGAAAAGTTTCCGAACTCGCACCTAGATGGCGCCACAAATGCAAAATCAATTACGGCATTCGATAGCGCCATCCTTTAGAAGGTTCTGTGTCAAAATTTCATGACAATCGGACGACCCTTTCTCAAGTTATAGCTGTTTGTGTCGTATAACTTGGGTGTTTAGGTTAAAAGATGGATAAGATAGAATTTCGTGTGTTGATAAAGCATTGTTTTTTGATCCGAAAAATGAGAAAGAAGCGTAAGAGTGGCTTTATAAGAATAACTTGGACTATTACTTAAGTATTAAACAAGATGATTAATTGACCGATGAAACCGATGGTGTTGGGATTAAACAGACCAAAAATTCAGGCACTTGTAGGCATTTTGACAGGCCACAGCTAGAAGTGAACAGAATTAGGTTTGAGTTCTTCGGTAGCGCTATCCTAGAACAAAGCGAACTCATAAACCCATCCCTGAGGAAGATAATCAGCTTTACTCCAAGGCTGGATCAGCTAATGAACTATAATTACTTATATAATGTAAGCCACAATAGTCCGCAAGGACGAAGTGGAGTCTAATGATAATAATAATAAAACCAATGCAACGGTATTTAGCCGAACCGTTGGTAAGTACACCAAGACCAATTTGAATGTTAGGTTTTGGATATGTTTTGTCACAGATAGATCTATATTTCAGTACGAACCCCAGCAATTGCAATGCAAGAGGAAATACTACAGAAATATCTTCCGAGAGTTTTTTAAAGTCGCCACACGGCTCAACATGGCCCACTTCTGGCTACATTAACCAGGCGAAATACATAACCGAAACGACCAAATTGCTCGTCTCAACCTTAATGACTCTTTCTGTTGGTTTCCCACCTAACGAATGATGACAACGCTGCTCTAAGAAATCAAGCACACAAGACCGTCAAGGCCTCGGAACGGAAGCGTATATCTAGCATCTATCTCTCGAGATGTCATGCGTGTGAAAAACTATAAAAACATAATAAAAATATTTTGCGTCACGTATAACCGGTAATTATTTGGAGGAAACTTCACGTTACGTAAGTTTCTGCGCTATCCATCGTACCGTGATGAGATAGCAGTGTAACAATTTTTTCGTGTCGTGTTTCCAGCGGATGAAGGGATTAGTCCTAGGAGTGTAGCTGCTAATTTAGATATTGTCAACGGATACATTGTTACCAAGATGCCCAATACGGATGTTGTTGTTCATTATCTAATCGCCAGATCGCGTGCAGGCGTACCTGGGTAAAACCACTCGACTCCAGCACCGCTCACATGAATGGCCATCTAAACCACCCGATTCATTTCCCTCGAACCATAACTTTATCATATATTGATGCGACGCCAGTTTCGTCGGTGGATAAATAGAACATTTCACGAGGCCTGTCGGGCGTTTTTCATGAGGGGTGAGGTGAAACGGAAAAGGGAAGTATTTCATGATATTCCGGCGGAATGGGCGTTCCTCTCCTCCACGTAACCAGAGGCCGGCAAACACGAAATTCAGTCTGGAAAGTTTGTAGGATTGCCACACGTTATGTCGAAATGATGAAAGAACCAAGATATATTCGTCTAGATAGCTTGGCTTGTTCGTTTTGTATAAAGGGAAAACGGAAAGTGGTCCCTGTCGACCGTTAAAACGAATTTTCAGACACACACTTATATTTTCACTTATGTAAGTTGAAAATTATTCAATAACGCCATATCTCTGAAAATCTTCTACCATTTGTGTTTTGCCTCAATGCCCGCATGAACTCGTACATAGACGGAGAAGAGTGCAATATTGAAAGGTTTGAAGCGGAAGCGGACAATATTTGTTTTTGTAGGTATTCTTCAATTCATCGTTGAAACATTTCGAATTTTATTCAGAAAACGAGAAAACTGTTGCTAGAATTCATGTCAGTGTTAATTCGAGAATAATACCGATAACGATTTGTTTCGATTAATTGTTTTCAAACCCTGTCCGTCCTAATTGAAAAATGCTTTCGATACTTTGTACATGCTTTTGACGATTTTGTACAAAAAATGTTCAGCTAACCCTTCAAAATGAACTAATTTTCTCCATCTTTCTCTTGAAATGACAAATCATGTAAATCTTAGAATTGTAACCCCAACTCGTTGGCTGAGATGTTATAAATTTCCAAAAATATTCAATTTAAATCAAGTACTCGGTTTAAAGGAGACGGCTTGAATGTTCATGCAGTTTTTCGTGAGGGTGTGTAGAGCTTGAATAGACAATTTCGGAAAAAACACATAACCGAATATGAACCCTGTGATAAACGTGTACGTGTGAAATGGTTTCATTCGTTTTCGTTAGAAACCAAATACGAATCGAACCGAAAGGAACCGTATGAATGTGAAAGAAGCCTTACGCAGCTGCAGGAATCCTTCAAGGGTCTACTCTAGGACTTCTATTTCTGATTGCATTTCACGCTCAGATCACTCAGAATCACGCTCAAACTATTTTTTTTCCGGGTCATTAACTAGTATAATGGCATGGTGGACAAAAACTGATGAGGCCAATACACGCAGTCAGTTGTAGAAATGGCTTGCCTGTCTTGGTGTCACAGGAGCAGCTATAGTACTGTCACAGCAGCAAATTAGGTGATACTTAAATCGCTTCCCTTGCACATGTAAAGAAAAGTAGCCTGCTGGATGCAATCAGAATTTCTCGTAGTGGACTAACTGGCCTCAAACCTCTTGACAAAGCCCACAGATGTAATGCTAGCCATATTCGATGTTGAAACACCTTTTGCAAGGGTCATAGGAAACCGTCTGAGTGCATTGGACCCCGTTAATCGATTGGACAAAGTCATCGAATTAGTATACGGATGGATCAAGATCAGATAATAGCGATGGTATCGGGGTATATGGACCGAAATTGAGGATCTCTGTGCCCCTGGGACATAAGCCTTATCTTACAGACAGAGACACTAGCTGTCAATATCTGTGCTCAAGAGTGTCTGAGAGGAAACTCAAGGGGGATGACATCTTCATTATAGCGGACAGTCACCCATCTAAGTTTCCTACTGTTCTGGGATACAGGATTACTATAAAGCAACTGGCTACAGGTAATAAGTTGATTATTCTATAGGTATCAGGGTACTGTGGTACTGAAGGAAATGAAAAGGCCAAAGATCTTGCGAAAGGGGCCTCCAGGACCTGCTATATCAGTTATGGGCTTGGAAAAAACCACTACTGGGCAAGGGTCCAACAATGGGAGCTAAATAACAGAGCAGCTCTTTGGAGAAATACTCTAGGACTTGCTCAAGCAAAAATATTCCTGGATTTCTCACCATCCCATTCCATGATGTCCAATGATTGGACTGCTGACAGGGCACTTCCGGTACAAATTCCACTTGAACCGAATGGGCAAGTCAGCAGACGAAACATGCAGGCTCTGTGGATCGGGAAATGAAACAGCCGAACATATAGTTTGCGAATGTCCAGAGTTTTACATATGGGTGAGCCAGTTCTAAATCCTCACGACTTGATAGCCGAGCCTCTTGAGTACGTCATCAGGTATATCAACACCATTGACAATGTCGTTAAGATTGAATAAGTAGGGTAATAGAAGAGATGATCGTATCGGTCGCAGTTCTGAAGGGCTGAGTCAAGCCACACGACCCCGTTCTAATAATAATAATAGGTGTCCTAATTGGATTACCAAATTGACCTCAAATGCAATGAGGAAAAACGCCGATGTCGATTCTTTAGGCATGTATAACTCTTACGATTATCATCAGAGATCCAATTGAATTTCTTTGATTTTTATTTCGTCACGTACTGATGATTCTCCGAAATAACTTCGATCGCGGCGATCCACCTACATCTGGTCCGAAAACCATCGACATCTAGGCGTCTACATATTGGAATGCGGCCGGCAGAAGAGCCATCACGACGCACATTAATCCTTCTTCATCTTTCGGCCGGGCAACAACAATTCCACTCGGCCGCATCACGTACGACCGCAAAAGAAGAAGAAGAAACATCGTACATCCAATTCGAAATCGCCAAACCGCATACGCGCACCACACGGCGATTTTTCCTTTGACTGTACCTACGCCGCCCATATTGCTTGCATAGCCTCACGAGCTGGAACTAAAAAGAATAATTCAGTTACGCCCATCGGACATGTATACCGTCCCATGCCGCGTAGTCTCTTCTTCTTTCGATTTATAACAGGCAAAAATTCACTTCAAAATATCCACGAGGTAGTAGGCGCTGCTGGCCGAGCCGGGATATTTACGGCTCGCTCCGCGGACGCGCGGATGAAATACGATCGATATTGAGGAATGGAATAAATCTTTGCGCCGCGTTCTATCCGGAGGATATCGGATTTGAGTATCGCGGATATGACGTCCAATTGCGGCCGAAGAAGTCCTCGAACCACGCATTAACCACGGTGATAAGGGTTTGCCAACAAGAGCGGGTAGTCCAAAGTAAAAACGAAACGTAAACGAATCCACCGATATGTGTTAAGCAATCGGTGACGGCTTATCCTAGGCAGACGCATCAATCGAAAATTTTGATATTTATATAATTTCATTTCATCATCACTTCTTCAGTCAGAATTTCACTATTTGAATCCTTGAGCATTTACAGCATAATTTCGCTTCACCATACAACAATAAACTAGTTAAATAAGGCCCTGGCTTTCTATTGGAATTCAAATATTCCCTGGATATTCATCTCGTTAGTTTTATAATAAATAGTAAAAGACATAGTCCAGAAATGTTGATTCTAAGGCATGCCTCCATGTTTTCATTGGCGTCATCGGATAAGAAGAACTCCCGAGAAACGGTCGTAAAATTTCGGTTTCGTTGCGAACGGCAAACTGCACTTGGAGACATTAAGATGAGTTTTCACTTTTCACAATAAGTTTTGAAGAAGCAAAGCGAAATGTTCCAGATCTGAAAAACTGTCTTGTGACTATCGGTGGGGTCTAGAAATATCTATGTCAAGAATGTCGTTACATATTTATTGGCCTAATTTCACTTTCATGTAAGCAGGGTTTTTCGCGCCCTTGTTCCTCGGAACAGAGTGCTTATCAATTTGCCCAAATGTATGTAATTTTCGAATTTTTGGCTGAAAATGGTCTTAAACGATTTGGTTCGACTCACTGATCATGAATCCGTGGTTGAAATCGATTCTGTCCGACCGGCCGTTAACACGATAACTCTCGAACGAAAGGAGTTAAAGGATAGAAATTTGCAGGGCAGGTTTGGAGCGTTAATATCTCGGACGAGTTCGTTAACGGGCGAAATCCACCAAGCGGTTTCGGAGTTATGGCCGTTTTTAGTAAAAACATGTTTTATGAATATTTTTCCGAAACCGATCACTCGATCTGTCTGAAATGTAGCAGCAAATTGTAGAATAATGACCTTTATATTCATGCGAAGTTTTGTATTGATCGGGTTGCCGTAAGGTGTCCAAAAAAAATTTGAAAGTTTTGAAACTTTGTTTCTACAATAACTCTCGAACAAAATGAGCTAGGCAATTGAAATTTTCAGAGTAGGTTTGGTTTGTTATTGGGCGAAATGGACATGATGGTTTCGGAGTAACGGACAAAAAAAGTTTTCACAAAATGCTGTACCTACCTAATTATTCTATCTATGAATTATTACATGATCTGTATTCTAACATGTCATCCTATTTTCCTATGAGAGATAAATGTAAAATTATTTCTGATCGTTATGCTTGATATAAAATACACCTCCTATTCTACAAAAAAAAGTATGTTTGGATTCAAAATGACCGATGAAATAGCCTCAGCTATCGTATAATTATGAGGATGATATAATATTATACTTATAAGGTGATAAAATAATGCCCGTGGACAGTACATATGATGATGGAAATATATTCTTATATCATCGTCTATGCATCTTGCAAGAGATCCATCATTCTATCTATAGTAGTGAGAGGACATCTCGAATGAAAATAATCGAACCTCTCAAGAATGCAAATTAATCCATTCGAATGATTTGCTGTTGAGAGATTTTGTGATTTAATTTCGATTCATTCGGCATCTCTATTCATCCTCCCTTACTGGGAGATATTTCGATTGTGACCACTCGAGAATTTCAACAACAATCGATAGATTGATCACTCGAAAGGTTATTTTAATCGAGAGATTGGATGTAGAGCATTCGGTGCTTCTAGATAGTGTCAGTTTGTTACACTCTCAAATGCTTTTGAGCAGGTACTTGCTGTTTTCGAATTTCATTTCAATTGTTCGATAGCAGTTCGAGAATATTAGTAATGGATAATTGTATTAAATATTGAAAAAATTAATATTTCAGAAGAATTTCGTGTAAAATAAAAATTAGACACACTAAATAAGTTAGATTGAAATCAACAAGATTATGCCTCTCATCAAAAATATTCTGGATTTATCATATTTTATTTAGAATTAGAATGGAGACATAGAATAATGAACGAACCGAATCAATTGCTTAATGCCATGAAACTGAAATCTAGCATTACTTCAACATACTTCTTTATATTTTGTATCTTTTTCGAAGTGGATCTTGTCATTGGAGATGAATTACATTTCGCCATTTGAAAACAATGTTTGTTTCAGATTTCTTCGTAGATAATTCTATCATGACCACACGTGTGAGTAAATTAGTCAAGCGAGAAATGAGAATCGATATAAAAACCTATGGAATGATCATTCGATTGTTGGAATCTATCAAAAAGCTACATTTCGTTTGTGAAGATCCTTCAATTGTGCCCATCACTATGATGCAATAGTTAGTTTGCATATTATAAGATACACACTCAAAACCATCGAGTTATGTTGATATTTTTTCACGAAATTTTGAAAAACGCCGTGGTACGAGCAGGTTGTCATATCTACGTGATCTTCCAGTGATTTCTTTCGAAGCTTTGATAATCGTGACATTGTCTATGGCTCACACAATCTAGGCATCGATTCTGGAGATCTCTGGTCGTTTTCACGATGACACCGACCAAAGAACTTGTCTCAAAACGTGAACACCTCTCGTGGCCAACCTTTGATCACGGTTTCAGAGACCAGTTTGCGTTTGCGTCACTAATAGGCAACTGTCATGTGTAATTAGTACTAAAACGGCTTGACACATCGGCCACTTGTAAATACGTTTGCTCTGAATCAATTAGCGCTAATTAATACGATCAATTCCAAATCCTCAATCGATTGTGTGAGGGGAAAAATAATTCTCGAACTGGAGATAATATGTAAAAGGGACCTCAAATCTTGTTCGGGTCGCTTTGGAAATATTTCAATCATAAAATAGCTTGAAATTTAACACAAATGAAATTAAAGATTAATCTCAACCACGATGTGTGAGACATTTTTAACAGCGTACTTTGAAGACATGGCCCCGAGTATGTAACAGATTCATATCATTATGTTCTGCGCAAGATTCAAATTAATGAGATATTCACGTCAGATTAACACAGCGCAAGGCAATTGACTCATCGGCGATTCATTCGAACATCATCTGAAAAAGCTCTAAAGTATCTCTGCGCGCTTGTTCATGTTTGGCTCCTCGAAACTATGCAATCGAATCCGAAGAAAATCAATTCTTCTGGAAGCACCATGCTGAATCGAGAAATCGGAGTTGTCCGATGGCAATTTTCTTTTATTCTTCTAGCAATACGGTACTCATGAAATTTCCAGTAAACCAGAATGTTACGCTACATCATTTTTTATTTATTAATTGCGTTTCACTATCGATATCCAAATAATTTAATTTTATCAGATGACATTGATTATTTTCCAACATATTCAAGTTTTTTTTTGTTGAAATAGATGCAATTCGAAAGATATAATATAGGTACCCAAGATTCGGCGATTTGCCGAAATCAGGACACAATTCTGTCCTTCCCCCCTGTAACCCCGATAGAGTACTTCACTACGGCAGATGCAGAGCATCGTAGCAAGGCAATGCCGAATAATTCGATATCCCTTCTGCGCGCTATTCGAGGAGAAATTGTAATGATCCCTCAAAATTCATGAAGCTCTACTTTACGCCCTCATTAAACCACAATACCCAAGATATATTCGTTCCGATACTGTATAATGACTAATGTAACTAACGTTATCGATAAAGTTAAGATTTTTCGACGTTCTGCGAACACAAAATTACATGGCGTATGAGCATTATGAGATACTGAACGACGCATTCGTTGCACCAGCTCGCTCTTCCGTGACCATCGCGGCCGGATAGGACTTGGACCCGTCGCACACGAGATAAATTAATATAAACTCGAACACGGAATAAAACCGATTTTATTGACCTTGTCCGTTACACGCAGGTGTTTTTCCCCGGATTTTTTTCTCCCTGGTCGTTACCAACGCAACTTTTTCATTTTCCCAACTTTTATTATTTTATATCGATCGTAAAAAAGGCATGGAGGCACCACTCGGGGAATGGGTCGTAAAACTAGCGTACCCACGGCCCCCTTTGTTTTTTATTTAATTTATGTTTGCACGTAGATATAAATTGTATGATGCACTTGTTCAAGTATGAGATAATGCAGCTGTCTTGTAAATTAGACTTTGGCCGTAGAGTCGGTTCCGTAGTTGTTAGTACCTGGACTTATCTGTACGACGCTGCGAAGAAATACGACCATGATTTATCGCCGAAACAGTTATGCATCGGTAGAAGTGGCTACTCGCGAAGGAAATGCGGGTCATAAAAAGTTTGACACATATTAGGTACTTCGTAAAACCTAATGCTACATACTTCGAAATATCCATGGTCTATCGAAGAAAACATGGCGAATTCCGCACGAAAACCTAAGCAATGCCACTCTACACTGAGAGAAATGTTAGGGATAATAATTAACGTTTCTCTATTTGGGAGAGTTTTTTTTAAGTAATCATTGAAGAGGATACTGTGATAGGTATAATCATTATTAAATGGTTTTGTTCTGGGCTTCCTCTCCCAAACTCTGAAAAATATCTATAAAATGAAATATTTATTATTTTGTGAATTGCTTAAGGAACACAAGATATTTGTCAGAAGCAATCAATCGAACAATGTTGCCTAACAAACAATAACGAAAACAACATCAACGATGAAACAACTATTTCGTAACGTTTCGGAGTCAGACACTTAATGAAAATCTTATTATTTTTTGTTGATAGCTATTATTTATTTATTTTTCCACACATTTCAATACCCTTCACGCATTAATTCCACTTTAATATAACATGTCTTAAACATTACTTTTAGAAACAGCCTAATACGGCAGATTTTTTACTAGTTACTAGTTTGGTTTATACAAGCATAACTAATTAATTTGCCATATTCTCCTACAAATAAAGTTGTCGTATGAAACCTTGTTTAAAAAACATTACGATCTGGCTAATTCTCCGTGAGCAGTTTAATGTTGTCGAGACGCCCAACTCTTTTTGACGAAAATTATCGAAACAGGTAGCTAACAGAGTAAGTATGTTTCAAATACGGTGTTATGAAAAATAGATTTATACCAATTAATTTTCGAGCTAAATATGATTGATTTATGAATATTTCTTGGTATTGGATATATTTCTTCTATATTTCTCCAAATGCCCAACAATATAGATCAACAACAAGAACCAAGAATTTGGCTGTTAAATATGCTTTCGCAGGCTATCCCAAAATTTCATCCCACAAATAGTTTCTAAGATACAGATTTTTTTTTATATTTTTTTAGTCATACGTAATTTTGCATTTTGTGTAGGCTAAAATATTGTATTCATAATTCAATTCAATTCTATTCACTATCAACTGGGCAATCTGCCGAAGGATGAACCTTCAAGCATTTCATTGAGATATGTTAACTCTAGGGGGCGTTGATATAAAACTCGGAGAAAATATCAATTTTATTATGCTTGTTCCAAATGTCCCAAATCTCTCATATTTTTACGTCATTCAATGGGCTCGCCAAAGTTCCTGAAGAGGCGTTAGTGCTTTCTTCATTTCTGGATATTTCTATTCCATATCGTTTCAATATCTTTTTCTTTCATGGAATGAAGTTTCATTTGCACACTTATTTCAGCTATAAGTTATATTATATTATATTATATTTTATTATATTATCATAAATTCATTGGTTGAATCTTTCGGAATTAAATTGTTTCCCAATCATGACACACTCATAACAGTTCTTCGAAAATAGTCAGGCACGACCCAATCCGTCCCTGCTCACAACTTTTAAACGATCCACGAAGTGGTTGGCAAAAACAACTGAATTAAGTATACACCGGTAAAGAATAAGTAGGCTGGTGATATTTTTCCACCGAAGAAATTAATTTATAATGGTCTAAACACCTGGAACAGAATGTTATAATCAATCAAGCGAGCGTCTTTCTTTGCCACCGCTTCGATAGCATTCGAGACCGCTGGATATTTTATTCATACGCTCAACAGTTATGGTGCGAACTCAGTTCTCGCGACGTATTCGTAGATACGGACATCCAGGAATAGGCAGGAGCTGTTCCTGAAGACGTTCGATGAAGCGTCCTTTCCACATCCGCTTTACCACTATCCGCCAAGGTAAACACTGACTCATGAGGATGTTTTTTAAAACAACGTATGATCCGAAAGTTTTAGGGAAAATTCAGATGCTGAAAATTCGTAAAAAAATAAGTTTAAATTGTATCAAACTGACAAACAATATTTAACAAAATTCAAATATCCGACAAGGGACATATTCGATTTGTCTAAGTTTTGTCCTAACGGCGTGATGAAGCCAGCCTCAGACATGGCACACCATACCAAAATATTGGCTCAAATTGTCCTAAACACCGTGATCTTTGCAACATTAAATCTTCGGCCCTTTTTGTGCTGTGCTGTGACGTTCCGATTTTGTGTTTAGCACTAAGCAAACAACTACACTCTTGTCGTCTGGCAGATTCACAATGTCTCCTTTCGACATTCACCCAACCAGATTATGAATGACTCGACAAAGATTTGTTTTAAAAGAAATTTGTCACTAAATTTAACCAATTTTTTGTTTCCCCAAAACGTTCGGTCCATACGTCAAGTTCTTTCTTTCAACAGGAGAACAGAAACACCTTATACTGTTCTGGAATAAAATAAGTTGAAATTCACCAAAATTGTCTCATGAAATTGATAGCATTGAATTTCAATTATCAGATGATTACATTTTCTATGTAGATGTAGATGTGCAGTGCAGGATTGTATAAGCACATTGTGAAATCTTTATACTCATCTTAATATTTATTATGGCATTGTTTGACGAATCAGGAACATTAGCAAACCGGTCCGAATCGTCCTAGATCCACATACTGGATATGTGGACCTATCGCAATTTTAGGATATTGGAGAAAGTTCATTTTGATGAGGTATATATTATTATTTATATTAAAAAAATTACCGTGTATTTGTGCAACTTCATCGAGCCTGGAAAACTCATTACCAAGAGTCATTCTTCCAGATTCTCCGTCAACTGAATGAAACACTCATTATATAGCTTGATTGTTTGTAACATTTTCATTATCCAACATGCAACTTATTTCAATGAATAATGCATATTTAAGAGACGGTTCCAGCTGGGTTTATACTATAACACCACTACATACATTAAACGAATCATAAAAAAATAATTTCATTTTATATTCAATCCTCCGCTGATATCTAAGTACATTAAAAAATCTGAATTTACCGCAAAGGATGGTAGGAGTACGGTTTGATTGATGCATGTTTCGTTGTTTTGGACATTTCTCATTTCAATTTGCATAACTGGTATTTCTATGATGAATCGTTACTATTTCACGTAGGTGTTTGTTGCTAGCAGAACGGCAAAAAATTTATATAATATACCTGCAGAAGCACTAAGACACGCTTAAACGCCATTAGGGAACAAGTTGGAAAAGTACTGTGGCCAGGAGCTTTGGCGCGCTTGTTCAAATTCATAGCCGCAGCGGTCACCAATCCAGATACTGAACTCGTGAACTCGCTGCTTAGCTACAGGAAAAAAAATAATATTGCCAATATTTCCAAGAATAGAATCCCGATTGTAAACGAAAGCGTATAGCACTGGTTTATTCCGCGAGTAATTTACATGAAACAAATCGTACCGTTGTGCCATGAGAAACAATCAGTTGACAATTCCCAAAAAACACTCTGTATAGCAGTAATTTTAATATCGGTGTACGAAAATTCCCATGGTTCACGTATTTTTTAGAAAATATTATCCTATATTCGTTCGATAACCGTTTCCTTGGAGTTACTATTTCAATAGAAATGAAAGAATACGACAAAAAGCAATTTCGGTTCCGGGACTCGATCCCGGTATCTTCTTGCCTATGATTTCTATATTATGATTTCGATATCAATCCGATGCTTCAAATGAGAGAGCTATGCTGCCAATTATGCGTCTGTACGGATCTGAGGTGAAACGTGGATTTATGAATGAATTTTAAGTTTCTATTTTCAGTTTTTGTAATTTTTCTGCATCTTTTACAATATAGATCAGATCGTGTTCAATCCATTGGAATACGTCCAATATATCTTATATAAAATTCTCGTACTCCTCCAAAACGGCTTGACCGATTCTCATGAAATTTTGTGAGCATATTGAGTAGGCCAACATCTATTTTTCATACCCCTTAGTGATAAGGGTTGTTCACCCTTAAATTTTTTTCTTTAATTTTTGGACAAAATTTTTGGTTTTTATTTTTTTATAATGTGGCATTACAAAATACATACAACCCAAAATTTTCACCCTTCTATCACCAGCATCTATTTTTTGATAGTCTTTTTAGTAATTACCTAATCATTTTTCATCCCGCTCGATAACTGATCAATTATCACTTGGTAAGTTATCCCAGAGAAAGAGCTAATTAAAACCAAGTCACCGTATTTTTTGTGAATGTTTTTCACTCTATTTCGATTAAAATTTCCCTGAGCTTATGGCAAAGCTAAAATTTTTGTACTAAAAAAATATTTACTTTAATTAAAGTATCAAGGCAGTTTACTCTTGCTATACTTAGTGCTAGATTTTTTAAAATTTCCGCGTCTTTCTGGATCAACACTCATTTGCCAGACTATACCGGTGTCACGTCCCAGTAAACAGCACGGAGTAGGGATGATAACGAAGCCGGTCTCACCTTTTCTCACTTTTCTTAACCAGATACGTTTAAGTGGGTAATTCATATTCGCAATTTAACCCGGTAGGTGGCGCCGCAATCGGTTTTTAGGTATTTTTTAGAATTACGTGTTTGAGTGTGTCCCTGGATACCGGGTTCTAGGTTTTTTCTACGATTTTTCGCATTTGGAAATAAAATTGCAACCGCAATAACCGATTTGGCACAAGCGAAGTTGCGTGGGTCAGCTAGTGTTATTATAGGCATTTCGAGCCAGTATTGGGTTTATATATCGATTGCAAATCAATTTGAATCAGTAGAGAACAAAAAAATTCACTTCAAGATCTATGATCTGAAAATAACTGTTCCAATTCATCAAAATACGTCCAATATACCATATTTGATTCTCTTTGACCAACATATGGTTTTAAACATCGATATAAATGCATCAAATAACTGTTTTCCAACCTCCTCTGAAACTGACAATGATTCTACTTTCGTATTGAAAAAAATTGTGATAATTTGTGAAATTATTGAAGATTATAAGTTAGTTACGCATTTTCATAGGTTGTTTTATATTATATTATCTAAAGCTACAACAAAATTTCAAGATGGCTGTATATAACTCTGAAACCACTCGGTGTTATGTAGGCTTTGGGTCATTTTTATATCCCTTAATTTTTGTGAGTAGTGTAGAATACACCTAATTGTCTGATTGTTTTTACTTCTAGAATATCCCACATAAATTCTCTTAATCGATTTTCCTACGTATCAATCCAGCTAATTCCTCGAACTGGTATTGACTCTGTTTCTATCAAAACGAAACTAATTTTTCTCCGAATTCCCGAGAACGGTGAAAAGACACTCGAGGGAAAGTCAGACCATTATTTCCCTGCATCACGTCAACATCATCGCCGTCGAAGGCTCGTTAGTGGATCAGGTCAAATGTCAAAAGGTTTTCGGTTCCCTGTAATTATCGGCAGAGCAAAGACGTCCGATGCGGCGTTGCCACATACGCGGAGGCGTTTCCCCAAAATCCCCCTCGGCGCTGGGCACTTTGTCTTTCCATTCTCTATTCGAGTACAGTACTTGATGGATGCGCATTCAGTTCCTGAAAACTACGTAAGGAGACAAGGATGAGAAGAACGTTTCCTATACTTCGTGTTTTCCAACTGGGCTGTCTCAAATGAAAAATGGGGTCGAGGCTCCCTAATTTCATCATTTTACGCCACTTATTTCTGTGCTGGGCTTCGTATTCATGTCTATCCATTTTCCGTAGGTTTCTTTCACTTCATCCTTCCACCTATTTTGATTTTTCCACACAATCTGCAATCTCACCATCGATGTAAGTCATATTGAATCCAGAATCTTCATCTTCACTGGGTCAATTATGGAGCTACCACGATGAAATTTTATATCAATTCTATACAGCCTATTTTCAAACAATCATAAAAGCCACTGTTTTCTCGCAAATCATAATAGTTATTTATGCACCAAGGGCATTAAGTAGACAACTTGCAAACCCTGGAGCCTCTGGCGCGAGGGTTTTCAAGTTACCAGATGGCATCAACATATCTCAATACCCGTGAAACATACAGACTTCTTTGTCATACCAGTTTATTTTAATATCCACAAATTTGAAAATTGAATTCAGGAAAAGCAAAAAATGCAGTACAGACCTTATTGCCGAAATGATCACGAAACTCCTATGGCAAAGAGCAACACAATTTCGCGAAGTGGGTGGCAGAGAACCGTGTGGAACGTATAACAAAAACTTGTGCTGCTCGGATACTTCACCGATCTCTCTGAATGATTTTCTCCGAATTCTTTATGGTCCAATTAATCAATGGTAAATATAAATATTAACATCGTTAATTACCATAAGTTAGTCGATTATTTGAAGCAAGGATTGAAAGGATATCAACCAAAATAGTCCAAAGTTCTACCAAAGAGATGTTCTGAAATGTATTCAAGAGGCATCAAATGAGACATTTTGAATCTACAAAGTTGCATTAATAGTCAGTGTATTTGGCGGATGTCAACGGCAAGAATTCGTGAATATGCTGATTACTCATGTGAAAGATAAAGATTCAGTTCTTTTGGTAAATGTACAAGAGGCAAACCCCGATTAAAAGCGCTTTCTCACCATTGTGGAAGAAGAGGAAAAGAATAGTTTGAAGTTGATTCCAGAATACATGTCTTTACGACCACATGGTTGTCCAGAAAAAGACTTTTTCTGACCTATAGAAGAAGCCGCTGTACTATACAAACACATTTAGCAAAATCCCATGTATCATTTCGAAATATCTGGGTATGAGCGATCCTGAATAATAACAGGTCACTGTTTACGTCGAACATCATCATATTTTATAATAATGTTATTATTTTGATTTTGAATGAAACAAAAATGAGTGTTTTTCCTTTATTTGACTTTCATTAAGGCCGGTTACTAATTTGAGTGTCAACAATTATGGGTGTAGACCTTGCATCTTAGCATCCATACGTGTTGTCTGTGCATTGTTAATAGGCCATGTTTCTGTTGCATATAGGTCATCCCAACGTTCTCGAAACAATGAGGACAAAATCAAACCTGGCTGAAAAAGAGAAGAGAAACCAGGTCCTGTTCGAACGGTAGCAACGAACAATGTCGTCTTCAATTATTTCACCGACTACGCGTTTTTTTCAGCGTCTTCTTTATCGACTAGCGACAAATATTGCCGGTGTCGCCTTGCCGCCGAAAATTACGATCTCATGAGTGTGTGAAAGAAGAGCAATGGGGGCAACAAGGAACAGGGAAGGCTGGACTTTCAGGACCGTATCGACTTTCGGAAACCTTAAATAACATGCAACAGAGATTCACGTATTGGATATAATTCACTTAGGGCTCCACGCGAGAGCAAGATTTTTCTCGTCTCGTCTCGTTCTCGTCTCGTAAAAGCGAGACGAGACGAGACGAGACGTTTTCAAAAATATTATAGGCGATACCGAGACCACATATAGCGCAACACGATAGTCTCGTTTGTGGTGTCGTTAAATTTTTTGCATGAAGTTTTATATACGGCTCGACTTTTTTCAACACCAACAGAAAACAATTGAATATGAAGAGTTTCCACTATAATTACCAATATATTTTGTCTATATTATGCATCGATCGTTCTAGAAATACACGATTTTTTTGAAGATTATTAATTCGTTATGACCTTGCGATAATTGAAATTATTTTTCAAGAAAAAATTGAATTCACAGCCATAAAAACGGATGCCATTATGAATTCAATACTTAATGGACAACTTTTATTGCCCCTAAATCCCAATGCTTTGAAAACTTCGTCTCTATATCTGAACATCTGGAGAAATGTATTCTCTTGTGCTCCTTGTAGTGAAGATGTGAACAATTATTGAAGAACATCTGTATAATGAAACTGGTAAAGAAATGAAGCTATTCAATGTTTCGAAAAGTGTTATGAGGAATATGCCAAGAACACCCTCAATGATCTACAGACTGGGAAGGTATTCTTTGAAAACTATACCAAATTGTTCAATTCTATTTAAAAATGAATCGACATCGATAGCCTATTTAAACATCAACAAAACTTTCAAAATATTGGAAAGCTGAGTTTGAAGAATATTTGCTGTTAGAAAGAGCAAATAGGAATCAAAATATTTTACAGTGGTGGAGAGTGATGAAAAAGTTCTTTCTACACTTTCCAAGATGGCCGATGATTTATTAATGGTTACATCCGTACCTGTTGGAAGATTATTTTCTACAGCAGGTATGGTCATAGCAAAAACACGTACATCATTGAAAAATTATGTGATGCAAGTGTGATTATGTTTGAATTCTTGGTCATCGAGTAATTTAAAAGTTGAAATTATCAGTGTTGAATATCAAAAATAATATGTACAGGTAAAAATATTTTTGTATAACAGCGTAATAAACATACCTTTACAAAATTATTCATTATTGTATACTATTTCGTTTATATATCATAATATTTATTATCGTTATTCAGAATTAAGCGAGACGAGAACGAGACTTAATTTTTTGGGAATTGGCGAGAGCGAGACTTCATAAATGAGGAAATCTAATTCTTGCGGAATTCCCGAAGGATTCATTCTTGGAACCATATTTTTTTTACCTATTGAAGATGTTATTATCAACCAAGGATCAGATCATCACTTTTGAAAATGTTTCAAAAATAGCTAAGCGTGATCGACCTGAGAAGTGATTTCGAACGTCATAAAGGGGTTTGCTGAATTTGAACACCGTGCTACGACAGCGATGATGCTAATTTCTCATAGGGTTCAAATGGGTAAAACATAACAAGCCCTGTGGACAAGAGCTTTGGCGCTCTTGTTCAAACTTTGACAAATCATATCTCCGAAATTATTGGTCTCTGGGAATTATATAAATGGATTCTTACGATAGAACTGCATCATGAAAGAAATTAAATTCAAACGAACTTATCCGAAATATTCATTTCCCATCTACTCTGAAAATTATATTATATCAATTAAAACTTATACAATATTGCCGTTTTGTTTTTACTGGAGATATTCTGAACCCAATTTGATTATGTATCTTACCAAAGAATATATTTCCATCATCATATGGATTATCCACGGGCATTGTATTATCACCTTAAAAGTATTATTATACTTTTAAGGTGATAGAATTATTAAGAAGATATGATATTTCATATCTTCTTCATAATTCTATGATAGCTGAGGTTATTTAAATTGGTCATTTTACATCCAATCATAATTTGTTTTCTAGAACAGAAGGATGTATTTTATATCAAGAAAAACAAACCAGAAATAGTTTTGACATTTATCTCTCATAGGAAGATAAGATGACATGTACATGAACACAGATCATATAATAATTCATGGATAGAATAATCAAGTACAGCATTCTGTGAAAACATAGAAGTACGATTTCGAAAAATCATATCTCCGAAAGTATTAGATTATTATGATATCAATGGATTTTTATGGTGAAACTGCATCTTGAAAAAACATGAATTTGAAATGTGTAATGTAAAAAACATTTTTTTTTCAGTTACTCCGAAACCATAAGGCCGATTTTGTCCAATAACGAACTTAACCAACACCTTTATCTTCCAAACCTACTCTGAAAATTTCAACTGCTAGCTCATTCTGTTCGATAGTTATTGTAGAAACAAAATTTTAAAAAATTTTTGGCACTTTACGGCAACCCGATCAATACAAAACGTCGCATGCATATAAAGGTCATTATTCTACAATTTGATGCTAAATTTCAGATACATCGAGTAATCGGTTTCGGAAATATTCATAAAAAATGGTTTTATTAAGAACGGCCTCAACTCCGAAACCGCTTGGTGGATTTCGCCTGTTAACGAACTCGTCCGAGATATTTACGCTCCAACCCTACCCTGCAAATTTCAATCCTCTAACTCCTTTCATTCGAGAGTTATCATGTTAACGGCCGGACGGCCGGCCGGACATAATCGATTTCAACCACGGATTCTTGATCAGTGAGTCGAACCAAATCATTTAAGACCATTTTCAGCCAAAAATCCGAAAATTACAGACATTTGGGCAAATTGATAAGCACTCTGTTCGGAGGAACAAGAGCGCCAAAAAAAAGACAAAATTGTTTCCAATCTCGTGAAATCACATTGCATTACCTGCCTCGTCTAATGATTCCTCCAGATCAAGATGCTCAACATCATTGAAAATGATTCTGATCGCAAAATCGACATTCAATTCTTGATGCTTAAGGTTCCAATCAATGAACTCTCTTCTCTGTTCAAGGTTTGATGGCGGAAGTTGTTGAGTGATATGCAAGTATTTGATGACTTGACCAGTGTTTGGCACATCAAGGTGGCTCATTTGAGCATCATTACATTTTAAAATTTACGTCTACTTTCATTTCACCCAATGAATTTTGCGTATATTCAACCGAGAACAGTTGGTCAACTTCGTATGTTTAGAACCTACTCATAAAGTACACAGGGTGAGTCGATATGTTGTTCATTAATTTTAACCATAGACTTCTTTCATCAAACATAAACTTTTTCAATGACCATTTTTCCAGATTCGGCTGAGGTAAAAAGTTACAACCGTTTAAAGCTTTCACAATGTGCCAATACACTCCTGCACTTTATTCAACCCATAACCCTGTGTATCCGAAAAGCTGTTTCATTTATGGTTTGGTTTTTAATGCAGTAAGTATTTGTTATTAAAACATTCCACTATTCTTGACACTAAATTTCCACAATTGATTTTACACACAATTTTTTCCACTATAAGATTATACACGATTTCATCATCGCCTATTCTCACATGCAAGATTCCTAATATCATCTTTACTAGGGCGATAGAATCCTTACCAGCAGGTTCAGAAGGATATTTCGACATATGTATTTGAATCGAATAGGGTGAAATAAATGGTTATTGAACACGACAAAATATACTAACAAATTCAAACGAGCAGAAAAGCCTGAGACTGTGTGAAGATTGCTTTTGATTGGATGCAGTCCTGCTATCTCCTAAAAGCACCAACACGGATGACAATGTTGCCAAATCACAAAAAAAATGATCAGAAGAATGAATAAGCAGTGACTAATTATGAATTTGGCAACTGATGTAGGTATATGTAGGTATATTTCCAACAGTGGTCAATGAATGGTTTTTATACCATATATTATCAAAGATTTTGAAAGACTTGGGAATTGCGGAGAGTGTCTCATTCTCTATCGGCTCAACCATATAACAAGGCGACGTTGACGTCAATGCTGATGATCTCTTGAATTTTCAGGTAATGTAAATACGTTTTCAATATCGAATGATGCCTCAGTATTTTTCTGAATTCTTTATTGTTTCAGTTCACTATGACAAAATTAATCTGATGTGGCAACAAGCAACTATTATTTCTTTTCTGAACAGTGTTGAGGAATGTGAAATTTCAACAATTAAGTCGAATCAAGAACAATCGGAACAGTCGTTCGACCACAAATATTCAGGTATTTATATCCCGTATGATATTCGTCTTCGCGCCCTGCTTCCGAAATGTCTCTGACCGTATCCCTTAAGCCGCACGTGTGCACAGAATATATCACCGACGGTTCTTCTTTGTGGTCCGCAGCGAGCGGCCTTTGCAAAAACTAGTCGGCCACTCTGCGACCGGCCAGTCTCTGTCCGCTCCGCATAGTAAATGAGCCCATCGATAAACATTTGTATTCGACATTTGTGGTGGCAACAGTGACACCTCATTTGTCAATATAAATTATTCCGAAAGCGATGTCTTCATCGCTACAAGCCAACATATGTCCGTTTGTACCATGGTGCACACGATGGATTTGCGGGAATGTATTTACATTGTTTCTGTAGTTCTTTTCGGTATTCGATTTGTACATTGGTAGACCTCACCCTCCAAACGAAGGAATCTTTATAAACAAAAAATGTTTTTGAAAAATGAATATATTTGGTCCTACGGGCCGGATTCTTAAAATATAACAACGTCTACTGGTTCCAATAAGATTCTGATAGACGCGGGTATCGTTATGGGATGAAAACTAGATATCCGACGGACCGAAAAAGATCGTCTTATTACAACTGCCGATATCGTTTCCAAATGTCATTTACTTACCAGAAAAGTGCGCCAGTTGCGTTTGTGCAAACAAATGAAATGCACATCATTTCGATATCAAAATATACGAGAAATAAAATGTCAGCAGAAAATAAAATGATATTATCAGACTTTATAGCCGTACTGACGAACCTAAGATCTGAAACATGCATGTCTGCCCTTACGTCTTGACATTCAATGGAACTGGAACAAATTCAAAAAAAGCACTGACGTGAAGTCACAAGCATTGGCGCGCATGTTCTATTTATTGTCTATTCACACATCAGGAAATACTGCATGAACTTTTAGAATAAATAAAAAAGGTTATCTTCCTCAGCGAGTATTCGAATCCAGGTCTCCTATACGAGGCAAGCAACTACGCTACCATCTCGGCTGTATAGGGCTTATTGCAGTTCTGAGATTTGCGAAATCTGATATACAGTTTCCGAAATATAACATTTTTGAAGAAAAAAAATGTTTTTTATTTAGTGATACGATCCTCACGAAATTTAGCAGAAATTTTGCGTCGGCATTCTACAACCAATTATCAAGTTTCAGTTCGATCGGATATGTATTTTTTGAGTTATTGAGGATACAATATTTCAGATGGGTATAATTCCGAAACCGTTTGGCTGATTATGGCTTTTAAAAACACGGATGTGCAACCAACCCTGTGAATTACAGGTCGCTATCTCTTTCCGTTCAAAACGAAAATTATCATGGCAACGGCCAGCCGGGCTGAATCATCAGTGGGTCGACCATTTTCGACAAAAAAATCGAAAATTGCAGACATTCGGACAAAATGACCATTCCCTAGAAAATGGGCGCAACAAAAAGCCTAATGATTGAAGAAACGCAAGAAATCAATATCGATTAATTTTCGTTGGTCCTTCGGATTAGATTTTCAAATTGAGTCTCTCAACAACGTTGCCAATCGGTTCACAAATTATGTAATTCAAGGAAATCGCGTTAGGGGTTAACAAATGAAGTGCAGAAGATAAAGACGACACAATCGACTGTGTAATAAACATCATGTCCGTTAGAGGGAAATCCCCCTCGAATCCCTAGGTGGGTTGATTAATACGTCACGGCTCGCGCCGAGCGGCGCATAGCTCTCTCGACTACCGGAAAATTGCATATTTTGCTCGTGAAAAATTACGAACAAATATAATAAAGGCCATTTTCAGCCGTTTAATAACGATAATTATCGGAATTTATTATTATATTTTCTCCCCGGCAACGTGTAATTTCGTTCCCGGGACATATCAGATCGGAGATCGGCCGGCTGGGCATGAATAACGCAGGCTGAGGCCAGACCGGGTTCTTCGACGTGTCCGCCCACCACCGCCGCGGTCGTGGGACGGTCGCTTAACCCCCTGGTTTCGTTCTTCTTCTGTATCTCGCGTGGATACGAAGAAATGAGGAACGGGTTTGGGCGGGAAAAAAATTGTGGTAAAAAAAGTTTTCCCGGGGTTACCGACAACACCCGAGAAGGCCTACGAGAGGTATCTGCCGGATGAAACAGAAATTCTTTATGCTGAATAAAAAATATCCATTCTTTATGATCCGCAATTCAGATTCGGTGGTAATTAAACTAGCGAAAAATAAGGGTAGTTTTAAATGACCAAACCGGGCGATGTTACCACCAAGAGCAAACTCGCGTAAGACTGCCAATGCTTCACAGGCGGAATGCCCTAAGCACCGTCCTGCTGAAACCGCATTTCGTCAAGAGCAACACAATTCAGGAACACAAAGCTCGCATATATCGTTTTCACGATAAAGTTCGCTGTTTGATGTTATTGCGTTGCCATTTACCTGCCCCGACTAATGATTCTTCCAAATCAAGATGCCCATCATCATTGAAAATGATTCTGATCGCAACTTCGACGTTAAATTCTTGATGCTTAAGAAATCATTAAAGAATACTCCGGAAGGTGAATTCATCACAATAAATGGTTCTTTTCTGAGTTTTGAAATGAAAAATTTTATTATTTTGAAATTGCTGCTGCGTTAGAAACACTAGATATTTGCCATTTGGAGTCTCATGCTGTAAACCGGGGGGAGCGAAAACGCCAAGGTACTACGCAAGTTATAGCAGATACTGTAACCAGAAAATGTGAATAACGCTTTATTGAAAAGCTTCTGAGAAATATCTACTGTTTGTAATAAAAATAACATTTTTTATTTCATAGATATAGCACAATATAGCAATACACCCCTGCACTTTGTTTCATCCAAAACCCTGCATATCCGAAAAGCTGTATCATCTGATGTAATCCATGAAATTGTTTGAGAAAACGTATTACAATGATAATACAATGATATCGTATAATATACCGACCGCATTAATTCAAACTCTATGAACTATATTTTGTCCTCGTCTATTGAACGATAGTCCATGAATGTTGCGGGATGTTTTCCATCGAAGTGGAATCGAAGAACTCACAGTATGGTTAGCATAAATTATATATGACTTTGATAATGAACGAGAAAGGGGTATGGCAACACCTAACTGCTTGAATCGAGGATTCTTATAGGCCGAGGGACGGGTTAATAGAACTATAGCTAAATTTCTGGAATTATGATCTGATTTTATAACATTCAATGAAGAATATCTCGAAACCGGTGCGTTTAAGGAGAAATGATGAATAATTTTATTTTCTGAAATGATATTCTTGAAATGACTTAAGATAGTGCGTTGAGGGAATGAAGTTGGTTCTGATGATGGGTTGAAGTCAGCTTTGATTGTTTTGATTATCTCTAGGTTACCTCTTGTCACGTAGGCCGACGGTATACCGTTTCGATTTCCAGAAAGGAAGCTGAGGCGCCCTTATCGCAATTAAATCAGCAAGTCATCGTCGGAGAGTCCATTATGCCTAGCTCAACTGAGTGTTTATTTGAAGAACTCAATTTGCCGTACGTCCGTATACTCTTTTATACCGGTATAAAACTTGTTATTGATCAATCAATTACTTATAAATTAACTCGACTTCCAGAGCATTATATCGCTGGTATAAATAAACTTTACGTATCATATAAATCGATTCATTACCCGTGGACTAATCGACGTTTAATAATTCATTGTGACCGCCGTGTACACTCTGGGCATAAGAAGATTACCTACCTGAACCAGGACAACATCTCGCACTAATATTCTCTATGGTGAAAACGATTTTCAGAAAGTCTCACCGAATTATGGTAAATATCAATATACAGGGTGTTTGGTAATTCGATATGATGCTTTAAGTGGGTTATACTAGATATCATTTGCAACGATTTGAGTCCAGTGAACCATTATCAAAAGTCAACAATTAATTTTGTGGAAACTACTCAACACGGAATATAGAACTAAGATGCTAATGCGATGAGGATCATTTCCAAAAAAATGCATTCACCAAAAATTAATGTGATTATTAGTTGCGAACGAGTAGGACTAGTTCGAATAAAAACTTCACAGTATTTCTAGAATGAAAATTGAAATAATCCTCAATTAACCGAGAGTAACTCTAAATAATTTCAATTTGAGGACAATAAGTTTCAGAAACAAAAACTGCTGATATTCCATTGTGTGATGGGATGTATCCCTGGAATAAAATACTCCTCATTGGAGCGGTTTTCCGGAAATATAATTCCATTTGGTGAAGGAATCATTGACATAATTGTACTTTTTGGAAAAGCTGATGAACCAAGGAGGTTTTTTCCTGAATGTGTACACCAAATTTTATGAGGAACAGTTGATGCCATTTATGACCCCTCATATCTCAGGTTATCTAATTTTGTAGTAAATACTTTTTCGCATGAAATGATAACCATCTTTTCAGCTTTTAAAAAAATGTTCATTGAATATTCAGAGTCAAGTAGTTTCTACAAAATTAATTATTTTCGATAACAAAGCAGAAAATTTCCAAAAATATGAAAAATCGCCATATCTTCGTAACCATATATTTTCGGACCATGGTTCACTCGATCAATTCGTTGCAAATGACGTCTAGTATATCCCCTTCGAAGGAACACGTCGAATTACCAATCACCCTGTATACCTTTTTTCCGCTGGGCTCTTTTGTGTTATCCAAATTTTGCGGATTTCTAGGGGTAGTGGGTATCCGCGGCACACGGGAGTTGAAGGGAATGAAAGAGCTAACGCACTTGCTAGAGAGGATTCGGCTTTCGACCTCTTCAGGCGAGAGCCGGGAGTAGGGGTGACCAAATCGGCAGCGAAAGGCATAATTGAAAAATGGATCTTGGCACAGCACACTCGGCACAGGAACGAAAGCAGCGGTATAGTAAGTTAAAGATGGGGCAGCCCTGCCCCTCACTAACTAAAGAAGTCCTACTACTGAGTAGGAGTAATCTCAGGGCAATAACTGGCCTACTAAACGGACACTGTACCATGAGAAAGCAGCTGCAAATAATGGGAATTCTACGAGAAGACCCTGTTTGTAGGAAATGTGGGGAGACAGACGAAACTGCCTCACATGTCATATTTGGCTGTTAAGCCCACGCACGATAGAGACTTCACTATGGGAGACCCTGAGTGCCATCAGAAACAGTTCGAGGAACCTAGTCAAGGGCCTAGTCCTACTTTCTAGGAAAATGGACCTTGTGTAAGTAATACACCGACAAGGCAGTGGGGATGTTACATGAGACCCATATAATGGCAGCGGTACAGGACGGTTAAGTAAACCAAAGCTGCAGGGGATCGACTAATATACCCTATGGCAGCTAGCAAAGCGAGCTCAAGGGGATTAACCATGAGACCCTGTCAGCTAATAGAAGGCCGAGCGAAGTGCAATAAGCTTCTCTTGGCTGCTCAATCGGCATCGGTCTAACACAAACAAACAAACAAACTGTGAATTCAAGGTCATAAAAGGAGATGTATAGGTATCAATGAAACAAATAGCAACCCCATTTTGTTCGGTAAAAGATGAAAATATATCAGTATTAACATGTGTAATACAAATAAATATAAATCGACTGTATTAAATCTACAGCGCTGTCGCTGGGTGCATGATCACGTGTCTTGGCGCATAGTATGAATCGCTTAGAATGAAACTATCGAAATCCTGAAAAGCATATAGCACGTACTGACCTATTCATCCTTCTGGTAGTCGTTAACAAGCAAATTACCGGTTAATTTTTATCTCGGAGCAATCAATTCGCCGGCGATCCCATCTATACGAACGGCAATGGTAAAAAAGCGCACTAACAACATTACGGACAGTGATTGTTTTCTTCCATCCCAGAACCGCGATAGAGATAATAGAATCGACCGATGGTGGAAAGGCAGGTATAGTTTCTAGCAGATTCGGATCCGCTGGACCGTGAATTTACGGTAAATCAAGATGAAGTGTGTGAAATCAACTGTGGCTACCGTGGCGGATGATAAACCAATGGAATAAGGACTAATTTTTCCGATATCGGACCGAAATCCGAAGGTGTAGACTGCTTCCAATAGACCTAATCAATTTCCATGGTTCACGTCACCTCTGGTTTCTTCAACACACATTGAAGATGTCAAAGACCAAATCCAAATCCACCATCAATATTAGAAAAATACATTCCTCTTGCTTGTATATCTTAAAAAGACAATAAAATTTGGGTGCAAAATTAACTATAAATTGGAAGGAAAGAGAACGAACCACAGAATCCGACCCTGAATGATATCATCCACTCGAGTTACAGCCTCAGCGGTACCATAAACTATCCAGCACGTCTAAATTAATTGAATTATGTAAACTAATGTAAGTTTTATTGCCGCATTTGTTACCAGAGAAAACTTATTCACTCATTAGAGGGATTTCAGCCGGGTCTCCCGGCTCTAATTGAGTATTTAACTTTCTGCGGTTGGTAGCGGTGAGAAATGACATTTAGAACAGATGATTAGGGTTTTCTCTTTTTGCCTTTTTCCGTTTCGAATGGGCGATGCTAATCCGTTAAAAGTTAAACAAAGGACGCATTTTCTATTATTTCATCGTTAACGATAATATTCTTCATCATGAATGGGCCAGGGAAAGAGCTGGCTGTCCTTCGATTTATCGGAATGATTATAAATGAGCGGGACGACAATTCCGGCGGAGAGTGCTTAATCCGATGATTTATGGAACGCTGCCGCGATCAAGCGAAGTATATTTCTATGGCCGAATGACAGACGTAATGAAGTTTCATTTGAGTACTAGATACCGTGAGAAGACTACCGTGATTCTTTTCTGGGGGTCGTAAAATTGTTCGATATAACTAACTTGCGTGCCAGAAGTAATTCTATTATTCACCAGGAAAGATACACATAATTGTATGTATTATTTTTTTTTATTTTTGAGCATTCTAAAATTGTCTTACCATAGAAAATAAATGCTACGGTTAATTTGGGTGCAATGGGTGGAGAGCTACTGATGATCAGGATAAATATTTAAGCTGAGCCAAACGTATGTACAACTATTCAGGATTACTCGTCATGTCTTGAACTATCCATATAAAAACACTTCATTTTTGCTTGGAACTCAGTTTTAACCCCTTATAGACGAAGCATAGAATTTCAATTAGGCATGTCACGTCGACGATAAGAACTCATACTTAAAACCGAAACCGAACGCGAAACTAGGGTCATAATTAATAAGTAATGGCCACTCGGTGGACCCCCCTCAGACATGATATATTCCGCGCCCACCCCTTTCCGCGTTTATTTCAATATTCCTATTTATCAACAGACGGAACGAAAACGTGCCTCTCCACGTCCCTCTCCCCTTCGGCTATCGTCGATAAATTATGACTTAATCGATAGAAACGTGTGTCCTTTCGAGTGCCTGGAGAACGTTCTAACCCTCTACCGGTCAAAAAGTCATGGACACGAAGAAGAAAATGGAAATTTCGGCTACGAAATACTGAGTGGTCCGATGTACGAAAATTGGGTAGAGATTCTATGCGCCACTCTTTTTGCATTCCCTTATAAACGATTCGAATGTTCTGTAGTGTAGGTAAAGCTGAAAATCTCTGTGAACGAATGACCTTCATTGTTCCATTCCTTAACTGCATCATTTTCCCAATGATTATAAAATATTCAATAATGATATGTTTCAAAATTGGATTTACTTTGAAGGGATTTCAAATATCGAGTGAATTGAGATATAAAATCAATACTGAACTGAAATGGCTCGAAATGCACATATAAATGGAAGCGTTCAAAAATGAAATTACATATAAACTACCGGATAGATCGAACTACCGGCTCAGGTGACCTACGGATTCAATGGATCTACCAATACGGATAAATGGCTAGGCGTGTATGAAATTGTCACCCAAGAGCACTAAACGAAGTGTCTCGTTGCATAATTTCGTTCCGTCTGAACGATTTCAAAAGACGTTGACAGAAATGGGCATTCGTAGTTTTATGCGCATAGGCGTGTCACAATTTTTTCGAGGAGTCTCACGATATCTTGGTTTCCGACAGCCGCGGATCGAACGTATCTAGGAAGCGCTTCCCACTTTTCCCATATTCACACAAATAACTGGCCATACTTAATTTCGGTGCAATTTTCGTAATCTTCACGGTATTTCACCGTTTCACCAACCGCTCGACCACTACAAACAATTGGTCTCGTCCGTACGTACGCCTAAGAATTTCAAGACGACGATCACAGTCGGCATAAAAAACGATGGCCTTTTTGCGAGGGAAAAAATACTCGTCGAACTAGAGCAGGCTGCTCAATAACGGAAACAAATGCAGTCTATCGTTAAGCTCCATTAATTTGAATAAGTGCTGCTTGGAACACGGTCAAAAAAAACGGAAAGAAACACAGACATAGATTATAATTAATATTACAAGTCATCCTCGGGCGGCACACAGAAACGAGCAATTAAATTGGCGTTATGGCATAGAAAAAAAACAGTGTCCGTTTCGCGGTAAAAGAAACCGGGAATTTCATAAGGGTCATTATAGAACATCCCGCTGCGAATTGACGAATCCAGGTGATGTCCCAGTTCATGATTGATGTCTCAATTAGAAGGACTCCCATATGGGTGCGCGTATACCAATTTTTTCTAGAGAAATGAAATTTCTTTGATGCCGACTCGATATGCTAAAGGTGTCACTTCTCTACTGCAGCTTAATTGAACCGTCAAGAATGGAGCAGGTGTGTCTGCACCACTACATTTCGTTTTTCGTCCCATAACTCGAAGAATCTATTTTTTCAAAAACACGTCAATATAACCACAACCAAACTTATATGGAATCACCCAGTAATATGTATATATATTTTTATTATATTAAAAAGTGTTAACTACAAGAACAGATAAATAACATTTAATGTTTAAAGTTTTCGTTCTCGGTTTTCTCTTCCAATCTCTGAATAATATCTATAAAATAAAAAAGTAATTATTTTGTGATTTGCTCCTGCCTAAGAAACACAAGATATTTGTCAGAAGCAATCAATTGAACAATGTTGCCTAACAAACAAGAACGAAACAACATCAACGAAGAAACAACTATATCGTAACGTTTCGGAGTCTATATCAGACTCCATCGTCAGACACTCAACGAAAATCTTCAGAATAACTACCTAAAAAATAATTCTGAAGATTTTCGTTAAGTGTCTGACGAAGGAGTCTCATATAGACTCCGAAACGTTACGATATAGTTGTTCTTCGTTGATGTTGTTGTTCTTGTTTGTTAGGCAACATTGTTCGATGGATTGCTTCTGACAAATATTTTGTGTTTCTTACGCAGAAGCAAATCCCAAAATGCCCAAATCCCCAGAGTTTGGCAGAGAAAACCCAGAAAGAAAGCTTTTAATAGTGAGTATACCTCCCACAGTATCCTTTATGATTAAATAACATTTATCCTGGCAGTTTCGATTTTACTGTTTCGCCTCCAAGCCAAAGTGAGTTTTTTATTTATTTTTTTTCGCACATTAAAAAATGCCTTACGTGGTGTTATCAGATGTCCAGAGGGAAAGAATTATTGCTTTGGCAGAGCAAGTCATGTTACAAAGGCAGATTGCAAGAACGGTGGGAGTTGCACAAGGGGTTGCTTAAAAAATCAAGGTTCGGAAAGTTGGAAACTCTAAAGAATAGACCGAAGGAGAAGTCGTGGAGGAGTAACTACAGAAGGGCAGGATCACTGTGTAGCTCAAATAGCAAGAAGAAATCCCACAACATCTCTTTCAGGGTTTAAAAGGCAACTTTTGCAGGCTACAGGTGTGAGTGTTTTTGTTGAAACTATCAGAAGACTTCTCCACGCTCGAAATTTCTTTAGCAGAAGACAGTTGAGGTTTCCAGAACTTTCAAGGCATAATAAAGCTGACCGTTTAAATTGGTGTTTGGAGCATGAAAATTGGAATATTGAAGATTGTAATAATGTCATATTTTCGGATGAAACTAGAATCGGCCTACGATCCGCTGCAGTCAGATTTTCTCTATTTAAGCAAGATAATTCACCTCCACATACCAGCGGAGTTTCCAAATTTTTCTTAGAAACGGAAGGTGTTGCAGTTTTAAAGTGGCCTTCTTGTTCACCGGATCTGAATTCTATAGAGTACTGGTGAGGTAAGATCAAAACAAAGGTTGGAGCTTGACAAAACACACAGCAACCTTTACAAGGGGTTTTAGAGGAATAGGCAAAAAATGTTCCCCTAGCAGAAATTAAGAACTTGATAGATAGCGTCCAATTCGTGCATGTACCGATGCTGGAGGTGGCAATACTGATTTACTGATTATTAAAATTATTTGAATAGAATTGTATTGTCATTTTCAGAAAAATTACTTTTATACGAATCTACACTTATTACTTCTAGTATTAAGAAAATTTTAATAATTGTTATTCTATTTTTGTAATAAACTTGGTATGGAAAATTACTCTTTTACTCCTCAATAACTTATTTTCAAATTGAATTATATGTCTCGAAATTACTAGGTGATGCATATAAGTTCGGTGTTGTGTATACCTGGCATATCATTATATCGATAATATATACTGACTAGTTGGTTCAAAAATGCAAAGGTGATAACCACCAATACATTTTTTCCGAAGGACTATGAAGTCTCTTAGAAGCAATATATTTCAACATATCTCCTCAGGATATTATGTATAACTAAGATTTATATGCCTTTTAATCAAGTATATTGTCACCTGATTCACATCAAAATCAAATCAAAAAGAGACTTGTTCACTACCTATAGTCTTGGCGTAAAACACCCTAACGGCACATAGTGAACTATTTCGCTCATTCTTCTTCTACGGATATCAGTTATACCAATAGTCTGTACTAATTGCAGACATCCCCGAAGAGTCAATTGGACAAGTGACAGATTGATATGATCCTTTCAAACCATCTCGGCACACAAAGAAAGTCGTGGGTAAGAAAATGAAAAATTGATCTTTCTCATTGTTTCCCCGCACCGATTACCATTCGGAATAAATTGCATCAACGTCGCACCTACACAAAAGAAAATCGACGTAACAAATGGCCTTTCGGTCCTCCATTCATACGTCAAGCAAGCCACGTCTGATGTGCACGGATCGAATTTTATATTACGTTTCATTATTAAGTTTGCTACCGTTCCGACCGGGGTTAGATCATTAATCCACTTGACACATGCCGCGGTCATAGAAAAGCGGACCATAACAATGTTCGCCGCTTCTTTTTCTTTACTTGGATGCGCTCCGAACTCTTCGTTTATTATTAATCGAGTTAAAAAACGATAATTATCTTTCTTGTTCTTATTATACGTTTGGTCTACTAGCTACCGGGGCAATTTCGAATTTCATGCTCACAATTATTAATTCGATATAGGTATGTTATTATTCTTATTATTGAGCAGCTTCTTCGGCTTGCAATTCGATTCGAGAGAATGCGAGATATAACGGAAAATGCGTCGCTCAAGTATCTCGGATCTGAAGACGATGTGAAAGCTGAGATCTGGACTCCAACCGAGTTATGTTGAGTCAATGGCACTTTCTGTTGCCGACGTTCAAAGAAATGTACAGGATGTCTCAATGGACATGTAAAGGATAAATCATTTATCGGTGCAGACATTGTTTAAAATTCGGCACCGTCAGAAAGACAGCCTCTGCTCTTGAAAAATCAGTATTAACCGTCTCATCACTATGGCTCTTTTCGCCAATAGACATATCTACACCGCTTTTGAAAATTTCGGAATATCATCATATAAGTTCAAGTGGATATTTTCGTACATGGTTATATTCTTTGAGGTTCGTATTTATTTATTCGAATAGGATGATGTGAACGTATGTAAAAGGTATATCTAAATACATGGATGGAATAGTCTTATGGGCTCTTCTTATTTTTTGACATGATTCAACGAAATATAGTTTTTAAGAATAATTCGTTCACTTATTGATTGAATAAACTTGAAAATGTTCCAACACTCAAACACACTTGCAGAATAGGCATTTATTTTTGACCGGACCTATCCGAAATTAAACGACGAAAGTATACTCCATCCACTTTTATAAAGTCTCCCGGTTGGCCATGAAATTTTGACACATTTCACCGTGTATATTTTGAAATTGTTAGGTTATGCTCATATTCTTGTCAGATAACTACGCACTCCTCTCTGCATAGTAATTACGTATTTTTCACAATGTGAATTTTCTTGGGAAAAATAATGAATTTGAGGAAATATTATGTGAATTTATCAATTCCAAAGACCTGGCGACTGTTGAAGAAAATTTTTCATCTGTCGTTACTATGGAAATATTTCATGTATATAAACTGGGTTGCAAGATTCAGTTATGCTATTCGGAAATCAAGAACCAAGTGTTAAAATTTCAATGAAAAATAATGGATACAGTTGTCCGTTACTTTGTGATAGTCCATTCGATAAAAGTACCTGAATAACCCGGCAGGAGAACTTCTGAACGAAGAGTCGTACCTATGGAATTCCCCACTTTTCGAAATTCTCAAGAAATAAGCCTACAGAGACATTTAAATACCTTGTTACACAACTTGCAATAAACCAGTGTCAAAATGTATAGTAATACTACGAAACCCGAGTCACTGTTAAGCCTTAATAAAATATAGTGATAGGGTAGGAAACTAAGTAATTTCATTCGAGAGTTCAACATGTCCTAAGACAGAATGAAGTTTTCGTATTGCAGATTTCAGTCCTGTATAGTACCTGATACTTTGTATCTGCTTCTTCAAAACTGCTTTCTGCATTTTCAATTTCAAAGCGTAGAGTTCTCTATTTCTCGAATATAATGATCTGTGATAATATATTGTCTTAGATGGAACATTATGTTGATTGTTGAGAGTAGAAATTGGCAACGTCTCAGAGAATTGTTTTTTTCATCGACGATATTTCAGGCGTGCCAACCTGCCTTAGTTTTAGTCACAAAAACGTGATAGACCTAAATCATGGCCAACCGGGAGACTTCATAAAAGTGAATGGAGTATATTTTATAAGTACTATTTATAACTATGTACTAATTGAAGAATTCTACTAATTTGATTCATGTATGGTATCAAACTCCCATTCATATTCCTCATAGGTATATCGTTCGGTTAGAAGAGGAGATGTTATGTTAACGCCCACTGATCATTCCCAAATATTTCTGCACTCGAACTTTCAAAAGGATGTATAGGTTGTCCATATTGTTCGATATCCGTATATAACCAGCGTTATGGTTTCTTGTTACTCACCTGAGTTTGCGTTAAACCTAAACTGGCTGCCAATTCCGCCCTTTCCGGTAAAGCTAAGTATTGTGTCCTTTGAAATCTTCTGTTCAACTGTTGCAGCTGCAAGCTGGAGTATATCGTGCGCGGTTTTCGCATTTTCTTTCCTTTGCCCCCACCAGAGGGCCTTTCCAGCGATAAGCATTTGTCTGAAAAAGATTTCCAAAGTTGAAATTCAACCTGATGTCTCAAAATTGAAAATTTATATACATAACAACAAGTAACATAATATGTGGATTTGAATTGACCTGAAACATATTTTCTCATATGACTACATACACTCGGGGCTCGACTCGGGGTTACTTTATCAATACCAAATTCTAATAAACACGAATATCTCCTTCCGATAGAGTATTCTGGCTACAATCTTGCATGCTCCGTCGAATGCAAACGTTTCACGTGTTCCATTCCTCATGAAATCTGTCATCTGTCAAACGTCGCATCTATAATGCTTTTGTCATATTATTATGCGGTATTGACATTCGCCGAGGATGCAATGGTGGCAGCGATTATAAATATGTCAGTCAGGTTGAAGGCACCTCCTATTGTGAGTGCCAACACATACTTTATTTATACATTAGGTGTTTCATGGAAGTTTATTGATCATAGATGGAATATACGATATTGTGAGTCGTCGTTGATTGACGTTTTATCACAGAAAACGTGGTTTAGACAGGTGTTTATTGCTGACGAAACGTCTGAGGTTGAATTTATGGCTAATTTGAATCGAATTTTTGGATTCGTGGTCAATAGGAAGCAATTAATTTATTATGTTATGTGCCGTACTAAATCTATCGGTAATCACTTATACATGCCTAATGAAGATGTTTGTAAGTATTGAAGTATTCGTTATCGAACATTAACGTATGAACGTGGATAAGTTCAAGGAAAAGTTATGTAATGTCTATGCTCCATGCCATAGACATAATTTATGTCTATGCTTCTCACCTACTGCCAGCAACCCGGCTTATTATGGAAATATTGGTATAGTGATGAGAAAATAATGGTAGTCTAGAAGGTACTAAGATTTTTCATCAGTGTGATAGTGAGAGTATTTAAGATGATTTGAGATGAAGTTTAGAATTTCGAGTTCTATATTTTGATCCGACAGATACTCAGATCAAACCAAGGAACAACTAAAATCATGAATTATTGTCTTATCTTAGAATGTTTTCATTTTCGAAATAACAAAAGTATATAACTAGTGTCAGAATTTGGACAGATATATTATAATTTTTATTTGGGTATTTAGAAGTTGAAAAATAAGCTATAAGTTTATTACCATACATCAAGACAACAAAATATGCTGAATAATGAATTTTGGAGTACGTCAGGCAATCGCAGCATAAATATATTTTATTAGCATTTTTGACAGAAGTCTTTTAAATAGATTTAGGTATTGAGAATTATTTAAATTCGAACTTCTTCAATTTCAATGAACATCAAGGAACCATTCAAATAGGATTTGTAGAGTGGGTCATTTGAAATTTGATTCACTTCCAAAGAATATTATTTTCAAACAAAATAACAATCATATTTGACCCTTCCTTCATTCTCAATGAAAGGATATAAAAATTATTATCATTATAAGGAAAACACATTGAAAGACTGCCTTGGCGTCAGAAGCTGCTGCGCGCTCGTTCCTTCTATGGTATGTACCTAAATAAATTAGGTACCTACACTAATGTGATTAACAATTGAGATCTCCCTTGCAAAAGTTCCTAAGTTAGTTATTCCAAAAGATATGGAGCTTAAAGACGGACAGACAGACATAATTAAATTAAACCACGAACTTTCCGTTAGTTAATCCAATGTAATAGTGTCAGACCATTTTCTGTTCAAAATTCCCTGGAACGAGCAAGTTAAAAAACTGAACTCTTAGACATCTGTGACTTGCAGTTCTTAATCACAAAACCGGCATTTCCTTGTTGTGTGGAGAATTATTCATGTAAATTCTTCACGACAAGATTAACTCAGATCTCGAGACAAAAGAACTCCTATCAGACAGGTGCAAGATTAATTGTTTTTTCCACGAATACACACAATAGAAATCTGAATTGAATTTGATTCGGAAAATCATGATGTGAAGTTTGCACAACTCATGGAAACCTTGTTCGACTTCGCGACATAAGAATCTGTTGATACAACAGATGTCTAAGAGAATATTCGATCAGGTGTGCTAATTGAGTCGTGGTCTAAATGGGTAACATAGTCGCAAGCCGACTACTGGAAAGTCATTAACATCAAATCAACTACTAACATTTGAATGTCATATGGACAACGGAACAGATGAAACTTGTATATGAAGGTAGTCGCAAAATAGAAGACCTAACAAAGAATACAAAAATAAAATTTGAAAGCATCCACTTGATGCCAAGAGTTTTTGCGCACTCGTTCATTTAACCACCAATATATTTCACTGACTTGTAATACCGCGTAGGTAGGTACACTAATTAAAAGTATGGACAAGAAAACGAAATTTGAAACGAGCATATTCTGGAAATGTTCAAAATATGAATAGATACGCAAATCCATTGAACATTCAGAGAACGTAATCATTAAAGGATCTAAGTAATCATTAAAGGATACTGTGGGAGGTATATTCATTATTAAATGGTTCCAATTCTCCAATCTCAGAATAGCTATCAACAAAACAAAAATTCTGAAGATTTTCGTCAAGTGTCTGACGAAGGAGTCTGATATAGACTCCGAAAGGTTACGATATAGTTGTTTCATCGTTGATGTTGTTTCGTTATTGTTTGTTAAGCAACATTGTTCGATTGATTGCTTCTGACAAATCTCTTGTATTTTTTACCCAGAAGCAAATCACAGAATAATAAATGTTTTATTTTATGGATATTTTTCAGTTTGGGGGAGAAACCTCAGGAAGAAACTATTTAATATTAAAGGATCTATTGCGCGGTGCATACAATGTTTTTTTTCAGGTTTTCTCTCGATAAAAATCTTTTCTGTAACGTATCAGAGCCTTCAGACTCCATCATCAGACAGTAAGCGAAAATCAGTCCAAGTTCCAAGTTCTATCTCTTTCTTCAGCGAATTTAGCTAAATATGGTCAATTTCAACTGAAATGCTTGTTTACAAAATGGACTGTATCAGAGTTAGAACTTGTCACTGTCTGTGTGGCAAATTTCAGAAAGAATTGAGATATTCTTTTATATCACAGTTATTTTTCTGAGTGTGGGAGAAAAAATCATATAATTATTGAAAGAACGTCACTATTTGATGCAAATTTATAGAATTTTAATCCAATTCAATGAATTTTATGCTAATAATTTAATTTTACATATGTAATTTTGCCACCCCAGTTAGCGAACACCTTGTACTCCTAAATTCAATTTTTGAACTCAAACGGATCAGTAGATTCGAAAATATAATAATATTCAATATTACTATAATAATAATAAAATTTCAAATGGATCTATCTCCGGAACCTGGGACGTATTTCAGCCATTCATGAACTCGACAAGGATATTGAAACACCAAACCTCCCCTGCAATTCTTCAAGTTCATTTTTTACAAACTTACCGTGTGTACGGTGGGACGGACAGAATTGAATTAGCCTACGGGTTCTTCGTTAGTAGAGCAAATGTGATACCATTTTCAGTTATTTTTTTTAATGAAAAAAAGCATAGGCATGATCATATATATACATATGACAGCGAAGAAAGAAAAATTCCTAAAATGCACTGACGTGCAGTCAAGAGCTTTTGCGCGCATGTTCTTTTGTATATTCACTATTCACACATCCTCACGAAATACTGCATGAACCTTCAAACTGTCTTTTTTCAACCGAATAAGTAGGTACTATAGATTTCGATTCGATCGCATCTGTATCATTTGGAAATATTGGAAAAATAAAATGCGGCTTGAAGGTCTGAGCCAAATTTCAGCGGAATGTGACAGGTAGTTTCTGAAACAGGCATAACATATTTGAAGAAAAATTTAATTTTAATTTTTTTTTTAGTCATAAGATAGGTATTCGCTTGACTGAAGTCTTTCAAATTGAAGAATTGTCAAGTTCACTTTTCACTATAGATAACCAATACATGCAGCGTACTCAAACACAATCTAAACCTCATAGTCGGAACTTTGTACCATAGTCATTGTTTTCCATCAATAACCGCCATCTATAGATCAGATCAGGAACCTACTTTTAAGACTATACTGAGAAAGGACCAATAATTTTCTAGATAAATGTTGGTACCACTAGTACTACCTAGTCGAGCAGAACTGCTTGTTTTATGAAGAGAGTATAATAGTTTCCAGGCCAATGACGTCATCCTTTTAGTGAAATCTGCTACCCTGGAGAATATTTTCAGCTCAAGAAATTTAATCGCTAGTTATCCGGTGGATCGATTCGAAATTAATCTCGATCCATTTTAATTTTTAATATCGCAGGCAGGATTGTTAGTTGGCGCACTAAATAACACATTTTTGCAATTTCATTCGATTTCGTCAATCAAACAATTAAGCTGCATAATATGCATCAGTAATTATTTTTCTAAAAATATACATATACCAAAACTGATCAAAATAAACTCATTAGATCTGTCTGTGCCAGTTTGTGGATTACCGAAGAATTTTCAACACCCAGATGATTTCGGCGTCAGATCAAAACCATTAGGTGGATAATTTGTAAACCAAAGTAGCAATTACGTGCCAACAATTTCACGGTTATCCATCACATTCCGCCTAATTTATCGTTCGATCTTTCATCACAAATATCCGCGATCGCCCAATGATAACCGTAACATATTTCTATGACCCGACAGTGATTTGCATTGGTGCCAGCTGCAAGAAGTAAAATTATGTCGTTTCTCCTCTAGATTAGTTCCTAATTAATCAATTTCCACGGTAATTATTTAATTGGAAAATTGAGCTATAACTTACGATCCTGCAATTAAATTCGATAGTGAGGCCCAGTTGCCTCGTTTTTTTTTTCAGTATTATTTTCGTTGTGAAACGTGATATATGGGCTTGAGAGGTCGTGTCACTGGATGCCAGCGTAAACAGACCACGCCTTCCTGCATGTCCTGTATTCAAATTTCGATAAAAACTAATAGCCGATAGAATGTGCCGAGCATGTTTTCGAAACTTCATATGAGGAGGGGGGAGTTTTCGAGAATCGTCGATGAATTATTGAATTTATGGGGGTCAGCACACAACCTACATAGAATATTCGACCCGAGCCACCTATCGCGATGTTATCGCATGTCCATGTAAGAACCGAAATGGCGATTGTTTCTTGTTTCACTCGAAACCTTTAGAATGGAATAAGGTTAATTGAAGACAAAAGTTCTGAACTCGGCTGGTAGATTAGATCCTTCACGGATCACTGGATATCCCTAAAATTGCAAACAGTTTCATAATCAATCCTAATATACATCAGGATATCAACTGAGGTCATCTAGGTGGACTCATATCGAGAACTTTCAAAGGGTCCTTGGTTTGGATATACAGGGTGAATTTCGTTAATTGAGTGAAATTTCAATGTTCAATAAATCTTGAACCGATCAACTGACATTACTGTAATTAAAAAAAAATCAGGATCGGATATTTACTATATTTCTTAGTAGTCCACCCTGTACATGAGCACACAAAATTTGTTCCAACTTTACGACCGTAGAAGAGTAATTCAACAAAAATATCCAAAAATATTAACTGATATATTTCCAAATTTATCATTCACCATTAAATCACCTTTTTGAACTTTTTTCTTAAACGTTACTGAAATTAAAGCAATCAGGACCGAAGCTGTAAAATTTCTGACAATTGTTATACTTGTTATTAGTCCACCCTGTACGTGAGCATTGAAAATTTGTTCCACATTTATGAGCGTAGAAGAGTAATTCAACAAAAAAAACACTCTTAATCGAATTTACCATGGTAAAGTGCCCAATGCAGGAGAATGGACACTAGAACATACGCGTAAAAGCTCCTGACGTCACGTCAATGCTTGAACCAATTTTGTTTCTCGTAATTTTTTTAAGTTTTCTAGGGGTACGGTTCTTACAAAAATTTACACACGTCTTTATGCCGATATTCTACAACTAGTTACCAAGCTTCAATTCGATCGAGTCATATATTCGTTTAGTTATCTAGGAAGTAATATTCCAGGGGGGAATAACTACGAAACCGATGGACCGATTATGCTCAAAATCGAACTTAGCTCTCCCATTCGGATATGCAATCTACCCTAAAAATTGCAAGTCCCTATATCCTTTCTTTCGAAAGTTATCGAGGCAACGGTGACCCATCCAGCTACTGAGCTCACACAAGGCTGCTCGGATCTCCAGCAATATAGATCCGATCGTGTTCAAACTTAGAACTGTAGATTCAGATTCTGAAGGCTCTCGCAAAATTTTAGCGATGTCGGACGAATAGTTTTTGGTATATAGAATGTTTCTCAATTATTTTCAATGATTTTTTAAAAAATTTGTAGTGATCGTGTTGGAGTTCTACAACTAATAACCATGTTTTAATTTAATCAGTGTATTTTTCGAGTTATTTAGTAAATAACAACCAAATTTCAGATTGGAATAATTCCAAAATAGTTTGGCCAATTATGCCTATAAACAAACTCGAATGTCGCATTTAGATGCACAACCTAACCTGAAAATTTCAAGTCGCTATTTCTTTCCGTTCCCAGGTTATCGTGACATAAATAATAGTTTTTAATAATTTTTTTTAATGTTCTACTGATTCTCACAAAATTTCACAAAAGTCCTTTGGTATGTATTCTACAATTACTCACCAATTTTCAATTCGATCGGATTTGAATTGGTTGAAAACAAAATTATAACTCGGAAACCATTGGGCCGATTATGCCCATTAACGAACTTGTCCGTCGTATTGAGATGCGCCACCTACCCTGAAAATTTCAAGTCGCTATCTCTTTCCGTTCTCGTGGCATCTTGATCAGGGAGTCCAACCCAATCGTTTGAGACCATTTTCGCAAAGAGAACGAGAACATTTGGGCAAAATGATAACGCGATGCTCCCCAGAACATACGCACAAAAATCCAGAAATATGATTAATAACTTTTATTTCTAAATAAATAGATATCGATTCCCTTTTTTTCAACGATAGCTAGATTTATATTTCACCCTGTATGGAAATATTGCACCTATTCTTACATCCCATAACTATTAAGACAAATGATGATGCAACTTTGAGAAATCTTTCAATTAAATTATTTCGATTTCTCACTTTACTTTTGGTTGGTTCAAATGTTTCGTCCATTTTATTCATGTTTGTACATTGCAGATAATAATCGTCATTTGGACTCCAAACCAAACCTGCAAATCGACCTTGGATTCTTCATCATAGTGAGTCAAAACTAACCGAAAGTAATCTCCATTTTCGGCCAAAAATTGTGAAATTAAGGACGTTAGGGCAAACTGATAGGCGCATATGTTCAGGAAAACAACTATCTTAAAAATAATGCATTGGAATACATTTCCAATTTTTCGTCTTTTCCCTGACATCATGAACAATTTATCCTGCCTGTTAACGACAAAAAAATTGCGTCAACAATGGTAACTTCATACAATGTTCTGTTTATATCTGATACATATATGCTTATGGTATCCATACGGTCAGTCTACCTTCCTTTCATTTTTTATATGTGTGTACAAAAATATCTTATCATTTCCTTAAAGCGAATATCCCCTAATAATGATTTCAAAATTATACCAGTTAGAACCATTTTTTCTTTATCATCTTGACACACATAGGTTTTTTCGAATGATAATCATCGTTCATTTTCAGACTTTGTTCTTTTTTGCGTCAATAGTTTTCCAGTAAAAAATTGGTTCAAGCACTGACGTGAAGTCAGAAGCTTTTGCGCGTATGTTCTATTGTCCATTCTTCTGTATTGGACACCCTTAATCGAAATTACCATGGTAAATTATGTTGTCCATTCTCCTGTATTGGACACTCTTAATTCGAATTTACCATGGTAAATTCGAATTAAGTGTCCAATACAGGAGAATGGACAACATAATTTACCATGGTAATTTCGATTAAGGGTGTCCAATACAGAAGAATGGACAATAGAACATACGCGCAAAAGCTTCTGACTTCACGTCAGTGCTTGAACCAATTTTTTTTTCGTGATTTTTTTGAAATTTTCTAGGGGTACGGTTCTTAAAATTTTTTTTCTCGTCGTTTTTTTCAAATTTTCTAGGGGTACGGTTCTCACAAAATTTTAAACACGTCTTTATGTTGATTTTCTACTACTAGTTACCAAACTTCAATTCGATCGAATATTTATTTTTTGAGTTATCAAGGAAACAATATTCCAGATGGGTATAACTCGGAAACCGTTAGACCGATTATGCCCAAAATTGAACTCAACTCTTCCTTTCGGATACGCAACCTTCCCTGAAAATTGCAAGTCCCTATCTCCTTTCGTTCGAAAGTTATCGAGGCAACGGTCACCCATCTACTGAACTCACACAAGAATGCTCGAACCTCCAACAATATTTAACCGATCGTATTAAAACTTGAAAATTGTCAGTATAGTTAGGTTATGAAGGCTCTTGCAAAATTTCAGCAATTTCGAACGATTAGTTACTGATATATAGAACTTTTTTTTTTTATTTTCAAAGATTTATTTAAAATTTTCTACAAATGCTATCCTCACCAAATTTTGCAAACGTTTCCGCATTGGCATTCTACAACTAATAACCATGTTTGAATTCAATCGGTTCAGTATTTTTCGAGTTAATGAGGAACAAAAACCACAAAATTTCATAAAATTTCAGATGGCTATAACTCTAAAACCGTTTGGCCGATTAGGCTCATAATCAAACTGAAATGTCGCGTTGTGGTGTACATCCTAACCTGAAAACTTGAGGCCGCTATCTCTCTCAGTTCTCAAGTTATCGTGACAACAAAAATATTTTTTAATAATTTTTTAATAATTTTGTAGCCATACGATTCGCACAAAATTTCACAAACGTGCTTAGGTTCATATTCTACAACTACTCACCAAGTTTCAATTCGATCGGATTCATATTGGTTGAAAACAAAATTATTACTCGGAAACCACTGAGCCGATTATGCCCATTAACGAACTTGTCCGTCGTATTGGGATGCGCCACCCACCCTGAAAATTTCAAGTCGCTAGCTCTTTTCGTTCTCAAGTTATCGTGGCAACGGCCGGACGGCCGGACGGCCGGACGGCCGGACGGACAGAATCAAATTTGACATCGAATTCTTCATTGGGGAGTCGAACTTAATCGTTTGAGACCATTTTCGTCAAAAAATTCGAAAGTTACAGACATTTGGGCAAAACTATAACGCGATGTTCCCCAGAACATACGCGCAATAAAAAGACAAAAACACTTAGTATTATCTATTGCGTTCACATATAACTTTTTTGCAAACCATTAGGTATATATAGCCACGATAACGATTAAGCTTTTATTTTTTTAAGAGAAAATTATCTCCTGGTGTTGATATTTGCGGAGTTGGAAGCAAGTAGTTCATTAACCACCCATGTTACTTCTTTATTTGCGCGCTGTGGTTTCATATTCTGTATTTTGTGAATTTTGGGACGAAAAATTCGTGGTCAAATTTAATCGTATCCATCCTTCCAGTCTTTCGTAAGCACGATTCAAGTATCTCAAAAATACGAATCCTACAAAGCTCAAATCCAGTAAACTTCGGTGTAAAATATTAAATGATCATTTAGAATTTTAATACATTTTTGTATCTCCGAAATTTGCATCTTCCTAGAGATATGAATAAGATATCCAACATAACACAAAAAGAGACCATATACATATATGGATTTCATGCCGCTGATCTCATTGGGGCAAATTTTTTTCGTCAATGAAAATGGTAGCCATCTTTTGACCAATTTAATTCGATATTGTTGCATGTTGGCATTCATGGCCAGAATGGAGACTAGAGATCGAATAACTGATCTATCGAAATCAGGAAATCGTATAATCTTGAGCTGTGGTCCGGCTAAACGGCCACCTCGCTTACGCGATTTGACGTCGTTGGAATGATCTTTATCGAGTTGCGTTAAGTCATTGGCTTGTGCCTATAAGCCTACAGAGGCTACAGAGATACACAACATGCTGTATTGAAGCGCCCTTTGCGTACATCGATGGCGACAAAATAAAATTTCCTGAATAAATTATATTTTTGATTTTTACAATACTCGGTACTCTTTACAGACTTGTTGAATTTCTCTATAACGAATCTATGTATACTAGGTAACAGGGGAAACCATCTATTTCGTACAAAATCTTGGTGTATTCCTGCCTTATTCTCCCAGAATGAACCTGTAAAAACACTTGATTCTGAACAAAAAGTGTACATCTATCGTGTTGGGTCTTGAGATTACGAAATTCTCGAGAGTAAAAATATCGAGAGAAAATCCCGTGGCGTATAAACACACCGGCAGACAAAAGATACGCCTATTTCTCCGCTGGCATATGATCCCCTCGATTCTTTTACCTGAATAAAGATACCCACTTAAGCCCAGTGTGGACCCGTGGTACACAACGTGTATAATCTTCCAGAGAACATGATGAGGCAAAGTAAAGCCTCATTGCAAGTGTGGTTTGAGCTGAGGATGTGCAAACAAACATTTTTCATTGTTCACAGTGTAATTAATACTATTATTGCAAACTCGGAAATTTTCATTGTATGTTTTGAAATTCCTACGTATTATTCTAAACATTCTGAATAAATTATAAATAGCCACCTCGTTAGCCACTAAAAATATTATTGATGATTGAAATTTTATTGTTTAAAATCTTGTGATTAATAGTTCATTTTCAATTCTTATTTCATATAAATCAATCTATGTAAACTAATTATATTCTGCCTGATATCTGGTCTACAATTTTCAACAAATCGATTTTAATTGATGAATTCATTGAAATAATACATAATCCAAATCTTATGTTTTTTTTTCATTATTTTATTTATATTTAACATTCTTATCAAGTGTGACTCATTAAAACTTTAATACGAATTTGTTAATGGGGAATGTCATTCTCTATTCTTCAGTCCTACGAAACATCGATCAGAATTGAACGATCAATTCCTTACTAAATTTTTTTACCTGATTTCAATAATTTTCCTCAAGTAGTTCCGAAAAAATAATAGTTTAAAAAAACTAAAAAAACACGCTTTTATAGCTAACCGAACTAAAAATTAGAAAATAATTTATTAAGTTCAAAGATTCCGTTACATACATACATAGTCAGATACAACCCAAGCTAATAAAAGCGTGTTAAAAACAACCTGGACGGCGTACAGAGAAGGGACTATTTTTTTTAATACAATTATCGAGGCCATTATACTTACTATAACACGTAAAAATTCCAAAATTCGTTCGATCACAATGTTTATCATTCACAAATAACTAAAATTTCTTGGATTCACCGTACACCTTTCAGAAATTTTCTTTGAAACTACTACAGATAAATTGATACCACCAAAATAGAACTACCAACCTGAATTTTGGAGGTTTAAATTTCGAAAAAATCTATGAGAAACAATCGAAGGACATCAGCCAATCGAAATATGCTCCGGTGTCGTTACACTGAATATAATAATTAATTAATAAGTTGAAGGAATGAACCCAATATATTTGCAATCGAATAAGAATAAACATTGGTTCAAGCCCTGTGGACAGGAGCTTTGGCGCTCTTGTTCAAACTTTGACAAATCATATCTCCGAAATTATTGGTCTCTGGGAATGATATAAATGGATTCTTACGATAGAACTGCATCATGAAAGAAATTAAATACAAACAGACCGATTCTGCCCAATAACGAACTTATCCGAGATATTCATTCCTCAAATCTACTCTGAAAATTATATTATAGGTATCAATTAAAACTTAGACAATATGCAGTTTTCTTTTTACTGGAGATATTCTGAACCCAATTTGATTATGTATCTTACCAAAGAATATATTTCCATCATCATATGGATTATCCACGGCTAGTATATTATCACCTTAAAAGTATAATATCATATCATCCTCATAATTCTACGATACCTGAGGTTATTTCATTGATCATTTTGCATTCAATCATACTTTGTTTTCTAGAAGAGGAGGTGTATTTTACTAGGTATTTTATATCATGAATACCGAACCAGAAATAATTTTGTCATTCATCTCTCAACACATATCATAAAATAATTCATAGATAGACTAATTAAATACAGCATTCTGTGAGAACATAGAAGTACCATTCATTATTGAAATTTCGAAAAATCATATCTCCGAAAGTACCTATTAGCTTGTTAGAGTTCAAAATGATATCAATGGATTTTTATGGGGAAACTGCATCTTAAAAAAAATTGAATTTGAAATTTGTAATATAAAAAAAATATTTTGTTTCGTTACTCCGAAACTATCAGGCCGATTTTGCCCAATAACGAACTTAACCAAGATATTTATCTCCAAAACCTACTCTGAAAATTTCAACCGCCTAGCTCATTCTGTTCGAGAATTATTGTAAGAACAAAATTTTGAAAAAAATTTACCCTATAAGGCAACCCGATCTATACAAAACTTCGCATGCATATTAAGGTCATTATTCTACAATTTGTTGCTGAATTTCAGATAGATCGAGTGATCGGTTTCGGAAATTATCATAAAAAATATTTGTTTCTAAAAACGGTCATGACTCCGAAACCGCTTTGTGGATTTTGCCCGTTAACGAACTCGTCCGAGATATTTAGCTCCAAACCTACCCTGCAAATTTCAATCCTCTAACTCCTTTCGTTCGAGAGATATCGTGTTAACGGCCGGACGGACGGACGGCCGAACCAAATCGTTTAAGACCATTTTCGCCAAAAATTCGAAAAGAACTTACATTTGGGCAATTTGATAAGCACTCTGTTCCGAGGAAGAAGGGCGCCAAAAATGAATGATATGAAAAATAAACAAAATGAAATGGAAATCAAATATTTTAAAGAAGAAATTCAGTACTTGTTTGCACCTATAATTTTAGTTAGGACCACCGTTACGAAGCTCGTGGCGTCCAAACGGGGCCTAATACATCGCCAAAGTAAATCTAATCAGTGTTTTCAAATTAAACGGGCCCGAAAGATACTCTTCGAGGTTCGGCCTCGGTCGGTAATCGTTTTAGCCAGAAATTAATCTTTTACAGTTATCTAGTTCCGATCTTCGGAATTCACAGGACTAATATTCTCAAATATTAATCGCCTCGATCTGAAGATTCGGCAGTTATTGCTCGTTTTTCTAGTTTCCAATTCCCAGAAGAGTAGAAAGTATGTTTTTTGGCGCTCTTGTTCCTCGGAACAGAGTGCTTATCAATTTAGCCAAAGTCTGCAATTTTCGAATTTTTGGCTGAAAATGGTCTCAAACGTTTTGGTTCGACTCACTGATCAAGAATTCGAGGTCGAAATCGATTCTGTCCGGCCGTCCGGCCCTAACCACGATAACTCTCGGACGGAATGAGCTAGTGCTAGACATTTGAAATTTTCAGAGTAGGTTTGGGAGATAAATATCTCGTTTAGGATCGTTGATGGGCAAAATCGGCCTGATGGTTTCGGAGTAACGAAAACAATTTTTTTTTATATTACAAAATTCAAATTATTTTTTTTTCAAGATGCAGTTTCATCCTAAGAATCCATTGATATCATTTTTAACTCTAGCAAACTAATACTTTCGGAGATATGATTTTTCAAAATTTCAATATTAAATCGCAATTCTATGATTTCACCGTATGCTGTAATCGAAAATTAACGTCTGTATTTGTATTTATGAACATACATATGTATGAATAATCTGTGTTCAAACATGTCATCTTATCTACCGAGACATGCCATATTATTTATTTCTGGTTCCATTCAAAATTCGTTACTCATGATATAAAATATATGTACTTACCTCCTGTTCTAGAAAACAAAGTATGATTGAATGCAAAATGACCAATGAAATAACCTCAGGCATCGTAGAATTATGAGGATTATAGGATATTATGATTTTTGGGTGATAATATTATGCCCTTGGAAAATCCATATGATCATGGAAATATATACTTTGGTAAGTTAATCAAATTGAGTTCAGAATATCTCCAGTAAAAACTAAACTGGAATATTGGTTTCAATTGAGATAAAATAATATTCAGAGTAGATTTGCAGAATAAATTTCTCGGATAAGTTCGGTATTGGGTAAAATGGTTTGGTGGTTTCGGATTAATAGTTTTTCGGATTAATTCTTTTTTTTTTAATTACATTTTTTTAATTTCATTATGATGCAGTTCTATAATAAGAATCCATTGATATAATTTCCAACTCTGAGAAACCAATACTTTCGGATGATATGATTTGTCAAAGTTTGAACAATAGCGCCAAATCTCCTGTCCGCACGGCTTTCCTACATTTTAGACGAAAATCTTGAGGCTTTATTTATCGCTCTTTGAAAAAATAAAATAACGAATTTTCAATTCATAGATTCTAACTTGAATTTCATTTGAATTCGGATAATACCTAACTGAAATCAAATAATATTTAACAAGAATTCAAAATTTCAAATAATTATTACAATAGAATAAGAAGAATTGAAATATTTGTTTCATGTTTTCTGAAGGTTAGGTAAGTATGAATTCTTAGATTTTTCTTTAAGGGTAACCACGATGGCTTATTTGTTGTACATAATCTCGGATCGATATACTTTCTATGCATATGTGCATTTCCAGATGAATCTATTGTACAGATATCGATAAATGTTTCAAATCAGATTTGCTATAATTTTCATTTTACATCTCAATTCGAACTTCCCGGAATTCACATTTTATCAAAGAATGTTTTCAAATATCAAATAATAAAATTATAAATGGAAATATTTCTGCCTCCAATGGGCATATCTAGCCAGTCCACGAACTTCCATTTGTGCCCTGATTTATTTAAATTGGAAAGTGATCGTTCTCACAATCGGTCGGTCAAACTATCAATGAGTCCAATTATGTCCAAATTGGATACATAATTTTGTACCCTTCCATATATTTGGGATAATTATTTCCTCAAAATGTATTTGAAACTTTAATTCGATGTACTGCGACACTTGGGCTGAAAAATATTACGCTGCCCAATTTCAAATATTTCTTATTCGAGAAAATAACGAATCAAAACTAGGAAACGCTACTGTCATTCTTTAACAACAGTGTGGAAGTAACAAAACGATCTGCAAAGTACTCAAGATAATACCTATTGCGAAGAATAATAGAAACGAGAATAGCTGCAGGTATCTCTAACAATAGGTACTTGAATATTGTTGCAAATAATAGAACTTCGAGTCTGAGGTTGAGTGGATTTGAAACCCGGAATCTATTGTTTAACTGCCTGACCATCGAGAAAAAATCGGAAAAAAGTTGATACATGAAAAAATTCAAATATTTCATTTGAAGATATTTCATGAGGTGGTAATACTAGTTATAATAATGGTATAACTACACATACCTATTTAAAACTATAGATACCTATCTATTCATTGAAAGTATAAAATTTTAGTAGGTATTTTCCGTGTTTTGATCAAACATAAAACCCTCAATAATCGAAGGTTTTGACATCTTTACTTTCTAAATGTAAGTATAGATATTCATGTCATGTTAACCGTATTCTTCCTTCTATTTAATATTTTTTTTAGTGGATAAAAGAGTGATTAAAATATTTTTATTGGTTATTTCGCTAATTGTTCGTTTTATCCTTGATACTTTGTATCGCCCATTATTTATAGGTATTCAATAATAATATGCAGTACAAAGTATAATCAGTGAATGGTCCTTATAAGAATCTAGCAGTAATTTGACAATTAACGTTTCCGAAGAAATCGATACATTTTTTGAGCGAGTTATTTTCCTTGGTTTTCCCAGATGACGAATGTATCCCTGAAATATTGAAGCAATGTATAAACTTTTAATTTACACAAATTTATGGACATTTCGATACAAATGTCATGCCGATTTGCATGCTTGAAGAATACCGGCATCCATGAACAACCGAATACCTACATCACTGAAATTTTTTTGGGTAGATATTTTCAGTCTTTTACTTTATTCGAAAAAATCTCAATCAAATTCTATTCACGAATAATTTTTTTAAATCGAGGAGTGAAAAAAGTTCAACCTTCATGAATTCTTCACAACTTTCGTTTCGATATTGGTTGGTCTACCTATGTATGCACCTACAATATGAAATTTCATTATTGGAAACTTCCATAGATAAATCCACAGAACTTATGAAAACAATGAATTAAAAATGTTTGACCATTTTCATCAAGATAGGTACTTATTTATCTAGATTTAAAATGATTGTCATATTTTTATTTTGCCATTCTGCAAAACAGGCTGCAAGATTCTTGTAAGACATCTATTTTGGAATGTTGTTGTTTTATTCGTCCAAATTATTTAATTTTTCCTCTTTTCTTGATCAATGGAACAAGATATTAAGATTCTTGTGAGACTTATTTTAATTCTAACTTCCTTATTTGAATCATAGTTATGTTGTTACTTGTTAGAGTTTCTCCGAATGGTGTATCCCATGTTTATCAAAAGAGTTATTTTAGGTCTTCAACGATATAGGTACCTACTACCAAAACTAATCTGAATGAATCAGTAATCTTATCTTTTTTAATTTTTTTATATTCGTATTTTTTTAAATTTGGCTTCGTTTCCATGTTTAAACAATCTCTCAGATTCGATCGTACTCACCGTCATCTTTGGGGGAAGGAGGGCAGTTGGCTGCATAAGATCCTAGATGATATCCCGTGTACGAATTCTGGTGCATCGGAGGAAAGGGGTAGGCACTCAGGGCGCTCCTGGGGCTCGGAAAACCACCGTCGTGGCCTCCACCAGGTCCACCGTGCGCGTTCCCCGCCGGAGAGTTGAAGTGGTGCTGGTAGCTCGTCCTCAAAGGACCGTAGCCGTGCTGTTGCAGCTCTATGAAGGCGCTTTTCGAGACCGGGGTTGAGTTGTTAGACTCGTGGGGCGTCGGCGGCCCTAAGTGTCCTTCGCTAGACATGCTCGGTGTCCCGGGTGGGTCCTCCTGCGGGCCCCCAAATGGGGAACCCAAATCAGTGAAGTTGAGCGTGGTGAACTGCTTGGAGTCCACGATGGAGACGTCGGCAGGCGTTCCGACGTTACAGGCTGGTGAAGACGCCGGTGGATACACTGTAAGGCTGCTGGAGGTTCACCTCGGACTACCACTGCACATTAAGAGTTAACTGAAGGGTTTGTGGGGGATTTGGACTGATGTTCACTTCACCTCAAACTCATCGGGTCCAGCAAGATTTGATCGAGATTGTTCACACAGAATTTGGCTGCGTTCAGAAATCACTTATTAGTCACTAGGTGGAAGTGTTGTAGTTTCCCGCACAAGATCACTAAGGTCCACAGATGTCACAGATCGCGAGGGTGAGAAAAAAAATCAAATCGCCACAATCGCCGAAATAACAGTCAAACAAGATTTTAAATCACCCTATTAATCCGGACAATAACGATTTAAGGAGTTAATGACATTGATTAGAGCACTGCCGTCAAGCGCTCTCGCTCTTCGGCCGGTTAATACGTGTAATTCGCGCTATAATTGGGACTGGGTTCGAAATTACACGAAATTGTCGGTTTTTTACGTTGCCGTAGCGCGTAAATTGGCCGATACGAGACGGAGCATCTACTTCCTACGAGCGTAGGTACTATAATGAAGAATAATCATTTAATAGCCGGCTTGGGGAGAGTAGTTGCGCCTCTAGACCGCGAGATTACGCTATCGTGCGGCGACGTTGTCGTATATCCCCACCCACGCCGTTCTCTATTCGTTGAAGAGCCGGTCTAGGCCGGGCTTAAACGGGTTTCGCGAGGGTTCGAACCCGAGGTGGGACTGACACGAGCTGCGGATGCGCCCTTACGCCCCACCCCTGTAGACAGATGGGCGCTGCGGGTATTTTTCGGTGACACAGTAGATGGAACCCCCGTCGGCGTATGTGAACCTCATATATGTCACTTTTATGTCATCTGTTGTGCTTTTGGCGGTGTTGGATTAATGCTATGTGTGCTACACGGCGCGAGTTATAGGTGTTGTGGATACCTACTCCCTTTTTGGAAGGGTAGATGATACCTCGTTCCTCGTTCGTTCTTTTACTTCGGGTAAATAGCTGTTTCAGTGTCTCTTAACAATGAAGATTGAGAAATACAAGGAATCCCAAAGAAAACAAAGATTGCTGGACTGATGAACCTACCCAGCATACCTACCTATATCCTGAGCTCACTACGTATATTATCTGTTAAAACTGAAATCAATGTACCTGCCCGTTTTTGGCGCTCTTGTTCCTCGGAACAGAGTGCTTATCAATTTGCCCAAATGTCTGTAATTTTCGAATTTTTGGCTGAAAATGTTATCAAACGATTTGGTTCGACTCACTGATCAAGAATCCGTGGTCGAAATCGATTCTGTCCGGCCGGCCGTCCGTTAACACGATAACTCTCGAACGAAAGGAATTAGAGGATTGAAATTTGCAGGGTAGGTTTGCAGCGTAAATATCTCGGAAAAACAGTTCAGCCCAAGACATAGGTATCTTTGGTATTCATTGTGGAAGTACAATGTACTCAAAAGAGGCCGACTACTGGCACATTCACCCTACTATGTTTTCACGGAATGCTATAATTATTCTATCTATGATTTATTATATGATCTGTGTTCATACTCGTATATATCATCCTGTTCTATAAGAGAAAGTCAAATTCATTTCAGTTATTTTAATTTGATTTCTTCCATGGTTCTCATTCTCAGATTGCTCATTTAATCTTGATAAATATTTCTATATTTATTTGAACGAGAGGTTGTCCAATGTTCCATATTCACCCGTCATGCATTAAATGTTTAAGGACTCTTTTTTGCGTAAGCATATCCATCTACCTAGGTATCTATACTCCACAGGCAATTGAAAAAGAACATTTGAGACCACACAAAATTCTCTAGCCTGTGCTGCTGTTTGACCGCACAATATTCGATGTTTGAAATTGGCGATCTGAACATTTTCTTAATTTAATGTTACTTATAAGTAAATTCCAACTCGCTGCTGCTTCTCCATTTAAACTACACTATGCCAAATATCACGCTCCTCTGTTCTGTTTACTTAAAAAGTTGTATAAAGTTTTCTCTTATAGTTGGTATGTGAATAATAAAAATATTGTCATCTCAAATTCATCATTCTCCTTTAAACAAGGGAAATGATTGTTTGTAAAAAAATCCCCATGGCTGAAAATGTAGCTATTCAATTTACCATTATTAATTCTTCTGATCACTAACTTTTTGAGGTTATACAGCAGTTGCAATTTAAGAAACTCTTTCGATCAGATCATATCTTAATTTTCCTTACTAATGTTGTGGTGTGGCCTAAGATTTGCTAGTGATTCTCGAGTAATTCATTATAGTTATTACTTTCAATACAATGCAAAAATTCAAATAACAAGAAATTAATGTTTTGACTTCAAATCAAAATTCGGAGTACCCAAAAATGATTTTGACATCGTAGTGGCCATTGAAATATATATGGTTTTGCCGCCATTCACTTTTTGAGCTTATAGAATACCTATTAGAGTACGAGTATCAAATCAACTTGAGATAGATTCAGTAAATCAAAAATTGGTTCAAGCACTGACGTGAAACCAGAAGCTTTTGCGCGTATGTTCTCAATACAACATACGCGCAAAAGCTTCTGACTTCACGTCAGTGCTTGAACCAATTTTTTTTTCGTAAACTTAGGAGCTTTTGCTCGTATGTTCTATTGTCCATACTCCTGTATTGGACACTCTTAATAGAATTTACCATGGTGAATTCTATTGTCTGTTCTCCTGTATTGGACACTCTTAATCGAATTTACCATGGTAAATTCGGAGTGTCCAATACAGGAGAACAGACAATAGAATTCACGATGGAAAATTCAATTAAGAGTGTCCAATAAAGGAGAACGGACAAGAGAACATACGCGCAAGAGCTTCTGACTTCACGTCTGTGCTTCAACCAATTTTTTTTTTCAATGATTTTTTTGAATTTTTCTAGTGCTACATTCCTCACGAAATTTTGCAACAATTTTCGCGTTGGCATTCTACAACTAATTACCATATTTGAATTGGATCGGTTCTGTATTTTTTGAGTTATTGAGGAAGTAACAACCAAATTTTGAGATTGATATAACTCCAAAGCCATTTGGCCGATTATGCTAGTTAACGAACCTAAATGTCGTATTCAAATGCGTAATCTACCCTGAAAAATGCAAGTCGCTATTTCTTTCCGTTCTCAAGGAATCATGGGATACTTTTCGTATTTTTTTTAAGATTTTCCAGTGGTATGGTCCCCACAAATTTTTTCACACGTCTTCATGTCGATATTCTACAAATAGGAAATAATATTCCAGATGGGTATAACTCCGAAACCGTTGGGCCGATTATGGCCAACAGCGAACTTAACTCTCACATTCAGATGTGCAACCTATCCTGAAAATTGCAAGTCCCTATCTCCTTTGGTTCGAGAGTTGTCGAGGCAACGCTGACCCATCCAGCTACATAACTCACACAAGGCTGCTCGGATCTCCAACAATATAGATCCGATCATGTTCAAACTTGGAACTTGGTAGAAGAGTTAGGTTCTGAAGGCTCTCGCAATATTTCAGCGATATCGGACGAATAGTTTCCGAAATATAGAATTTTTTTCAATAATTTTCTATGATTTTCTACAAATTTTCTAGTTATACGAACCTCACAAAATTTTGCAAGAATTTTCGCGTTACCATTCTACAACTAATAACCATGTTTGAATTGGATCGGTTTTGTGTTTTCCGAGTTATTCAGGAACTAACAACCAAATTTCAGATTGGTATAACTCCAAAACCGTTTTGTCGATTATGCCTATAAACGAACTCAAATGGCGCATTAAGATTCTCAACCTCACCTAAAACTTTCAAGTCGCTATGTCTTTCTGTTCTTAGGTAATCGTGACGTAAATAATATTTTTCAATAATTTTTTTTAAATTTTCTAGCGATACGATGTTCACAAAATTTCACAAACGTTCTTAGGTTAATATTCTACAACTACTCACCAAGTTTCAATTAGATCAGATTAGTATTGGTTGTAGACAAAATTATTACTCGGAAACCGTTTGGCCGATTATGCCCATTAACGAACTTATCCGTCCTATTGGGATGCGCCACATACCCTGAAATTTTCAAGTCGCTATCTCTTTCCGTTCTCAAGTTATCGTGGCAACGGCCGGCCGGCTGGACAGAGTCAAATTTGACCTCAAACTCTTCATCAGTGAGTTGAACCTAGTCGTTTTTTGTTGTAAATATGCTCAGACTGGTCGATTAGCATTTTAAATTTCGCTGTTTTTGATGTAAGAAAATGTTATACAGCGTGTACCGAATTTGAGATATGGTAACATCAATAAATAACAAACTTGCATTTAGTCCGAAGATGACGAGAGTTTATCTATCTGATAGCAACTCAAATATGTTTATTCAATAAAGGCTCAAAATGTTGTCCATTAACTAGCTGCCTATATCTTAAATCGAAATCAAACTCGTTTTGGACATTTCTCATTACTTCGCCGGAAATTAGCCTGCACTACTGTGTTATTCGTTCTTGTAACAGCTCAATGTTTCCCGGTTCGGTCTTAAGAACTTTGCGTTTCAAGTATCCCCATAAGAAATATTCCATAGGTGTTAAATCTGTAGACCTGGGAGGCCATTCAAAAGGTCCTCTACCAATCCATCGGCCCGGAAATACATCATCCAGATATAATCTCGGACAGGTCTTGCAAAATGCGGAGGCCCGTTCTTGTTGAAACCAGATGTTTCTATTCGGGATTCTACTCGATCACGAGCAATTCCTGCACAAACATTGACATTTTTCTTGATATTGAGTGTTGCCTTCCCTCATCCAGTGTGGGAATATCACATCACAGTTGCAGAATATCACAAATGCAGAATGATACCAATCTAGAAAGAAAAGGCGTAGAAAAAACATTGGCAGAAAGGCACTTGCCCAGAATGAAACAACGACCGAATGTAACAAAACCCTTGAAAGGTACAGTCGCCGAGAGTCACAAATCTATAGAAAAATAATGCGCGCTGTTGCCATGCTGTTCTATACTTTTCAATGACAGTCACAGACCTACCACTTCAATTCCACAATTAATGGATTCACTTCAGTGACAGTTTGACCAAAGATTAACTTCTACTCTTTGTTATGACAGATGAAAAGTAACATTATGTGGGTAACCATCAGTTATTAAAAAGCTAACTGATATAATTGTAGAAATACCTAGGCGAAATATGGAGAAATTAATTTTCCTTTCGTTTATTGACACTTTGATTATATATGCTCTTTTTTGCATAAGGCAGTTTAGATTAGGTCTTCGGAATGGTTCATACACAATTATCAGTAATTCTACTCTATACAGTCTGCAATAACTAAGTAGGTACTTACATGGCATTTATTGTTTATTTATTTATTTATTTAGTTGCTATAACATAAGCAATACAACATTTTACGGGATCATCCCCATTTACAAAAAGAAAAAAAAAAGAAACACAACCATAAGAATAAAAAACCAATACAGCAAAAATAACAAAAATCGAGCTGTAACACTTAAATAAACTTTAAACAATCATAACATTTCTAGCTCATGGCAAACACCAAGAGAGTATAAACACATATCAACTCAGAAGTGCACTCACTTTTCTCTTCTCTGACTAAGGGTACAACTGAAAAAATCTAAATTTACATCAAATTTGTCAACAAGAGTGGGACATCTGACCATATAAGAGTTTTTTCTATAATTTGTGCTAGATCTTGAAACAGTAAACAAATGAGTATGTCTCGTTCTTCTCGAGGGTATGTTAAGTTTTACAAGAGATAAAAGTTCAGGTGAATACACATTACCATTGACCAACTTGAAAAAGAAAATAAGATCATGCATGAGTCTTCTAGATTCCAAGGCAGGCAGATTTAAACTGATACTTAATAAACAATAATCTCTGTCATTCCTATTAATCCCACGTTTAAAAGCTAAAAAATAAATAAAACGCAAAAATTCGTTCTGAACTCTTTCAAGGGCTCTAGAAGTCATCACACGATCAGAAGACCATACAACAGATGCATATTCAACAACACTCCTCACGTAACAGCAGAATATAACTTTTAATGTAGCTTCAGAAAACATATTAAAATTTCTGAAAATGAAACCCAACATTTTCATTGCCTTACCCATGATATCGCTCACATGAGAGCCGAAGTTTAGCTTACTATCCAATCGGACACCAAGGTCCTTAACAGATATAGTTCTTTCCAAAATATTATCGTTAATGCAGTAGGTATCCGAACGTGGCTGTCTTGAGCGACAAAACGAGATTACCGAACACTTTTAATATTCAAAAACATGCGATTAGTTTCACACCAGATCACCAATCGGTCTATGTCACACTGACGTAACTCAACGACATGATGACATGATATCACTCGGTAAAACTTTAAGCCATCCGCAAAAACCAAAAATCAACTATTTTGAAAGACAGTATTTAAATCATTTAAAAATAAAATGAACAGGATGGGCCCAAGATGAGATCCCTGGGGAACTCCAGATCTGACAGGGATGAAAAATGAGGTTAGGTTTTTTAACTTCACTGCCTGCATCCTAAACCTTAAATAACTGCTTAACCAACTCAAAAATTTACCAGCAATTCCCATTCTACTCAACTTATCCAACAAAAGTGTATGGTTAATCCTGTCAAAGGCTTTCGAAAAGTCTGTATAAACCGCATCAACTTGTTTGCCGTTATCCATAGCTAAAGTAATATCATCAAGGTAAAGCAGCAGGTTGGTAATGGCCGATTTTCCCCTCGTGAACCCATGCTGCTCATTCATTACAACTGTTTTGCATTTCCAGGTTAAAAAATTACAAACCAAATTGTCAAGCAGTTTAGGTATAGCTGATTGTATACATATACCCCTATAGTTCTCAACATTATGTTTGTCACCATTTTTGAATATTGGTACTATGTAACTATTCTTCCAAAAAGAGGGAAATTTACCCGATTTGAGTGAAGCATTGAACAAGTTAGTCAAAGGTGAGGTTAAAGAGTAAATACACTTCTTCAACACTGCTGGAGGAACAGAGTCTGGTCCAACAGAATACTTGTTTTCAAGATTTTGTATCAGATCGAACACCTCACTACACCCGACAGAATAGTAATTTACGTAACAAGTCCGGAAAATAGGGTTTTTTTGGACGAAGAGACAAAATTCTAGGACGAGCGTAAGCGAGTCCTGGAAGTCTATGAGTCCAAAAAAACCTTTTTCGGGCGTGTTGCGTACAATATTTTTTCGGCAACCGTGTTTTTCTAGACTATTCGAAGGTTTTCGACCGATTCGGTTCGAAATTCAAATTCGATTTGACATTTCTAATTGCTCGTTCTGACCGAAAACGTCGACCGTGAAGGAGCCGCGTTAAAATTCGCCACAGAAATACGTGAAACGTCAGAAGTTCGTCGATTTTCGCCGAAAAGTCACATTTTCCTATCGTTCTTCTGGGAAAACGAAAGAGTGAATCGAAAAAAGGGCTCAGCTACGGACTAATTTCGAATCTCGTCTTCGCGTTCCCGCAAATACCGTCGTTCCGAACGAGGTTTTCATAATGTATTTACAATGACCAAAACGACGTGATTCTTCCCGGCCTAGTCCGGGAAGTACGTACTTCCCGTACTAGGCCGGGAAATGCTTCTTTCTCAAAGAAAAAGCGTCCGGGAAGTGGGCACTTCCCGGACGGTTGCCGAAAAAAATCATTTATGTCCAAACATTGAGGTATAACAAAGTCTTCAGGAACAATGTGCTCATCGATATACACTCCAGAAAAATATTCCGCGAACATATTAACAATTTCAACGCCCTCCGAACTTTGCCTATCCGCGAAGTACATCGATGATGGAATATCAGCCAAATTCTTCAACTTCCTAACATACTGCCAGAAACACTTCGGATTATCACGTACACTACTATCCATATTATTCACAAAGTTGTCATAGAGTTGCGAACTGAGATTGGCACATTCAGCTATTAATCCACTAAATTGTTGATAATCAGCCGCATCCCCAGTCCGCTTGAATCTTCTATGATATTTCTTCTTTTGCCTGATCAACACAATAAGATCCTTGTTGAACCAAATAGGATATTTTGACTGTTTCATCTCCTTTACAGGCACAAAAATTGCAAAACCATTGTATACTATTTCATAAAATTTTGCAACCATACTCTCTACATCATTTGGAGCACCAACAACTGACCAATCCACAGAATTGAAAAAGTGGTTCATCAAAGGTTTCCTGAACTAAATGTATTGATTTGCATTGAATGTGTATTGATGACTCAGGGTAAGGAAAATCTGTTTGTGAATGCTTTCAATTTTTAGTTTATTTAATTAAGGAATTTTAGGTGGTAGCCTCCTTATATTTCTGCATAAAATACTCATTTTCCTTACTAACCACAGAGCGTTTTGAACTATCTACTAAGAAATATGAATTCCATGAAAGCATTTATTACAACATGCTTAGAATTAAAACAAATTAAGTAATGTGGTTCCTATGATTATTTATATAGTTACTAGCAATAAACATTAGGGAGATCCAAGGGGAGATCTATGACTAGCTCAAAATGGCAAGCAACGTTTTTTTAGATATGTGACTTTCTACATATGTGCTACCCCCTCCCCCCCCCCATACGTTTCCATTTTCTTTCAAACCAATAGTTCAATGGAAATTGAGTTTTTTCAAAACAAAATATTTATTAATATAACATCAGGTTAATCCAGACAAAAGATAATAAATGATCGAAAATAAATATGAACTTGAGGAAATTATTTTAATTATAACATAACAAGAGTAAATGAGGTACAAAATACCAAATAAAATTTCTTGCTAGGTACTAAAACAAGGCATTATAATTAAGAATTTCCATTGAAGTCATCTTTTTCCAACGCGTTTATTGAACCTGCCCTTGGAATATTCTCTTTCAATATATCTTTGCTTTTTCAAAGGGTCCAATAAATGGTCCTCCATGAAATATATGTGTTTTTAGTTTTGTTTCCCAATTAACAGTTAGCATAGCGTATTCTGATCTGATAAGCTTTTTTGTCCTCATTTCTACGATCCTTTTTGGCGCTCTTGTTCCTCGGAACAGAGTGCTTATCAATTTGCCCAAGTATCTGTAATTTTCGAATTTTTGGCTGAAAATGGTCTTAAACGATTTGGTTCCACTCACTGATCAAGAATCCGTGGTCGAAATCGATTTTGTCCGGCCGTCCGGCCGTTAACACGATATCGAACGAAAGGAGTTAGAGGATTGAAATTTGCAGGGTAGGGTTGGAGCATAAATATCTCGGTCAAGTTCGTTAACAAATCCATCAAGCGGTTTCGGAGTTATGGCCGTTTTTAGTAAAAACATTTTTTTATGAATATTGCCGAATCCGACCACTCGATCTATCTGAAATTCAGCATCAAATTGTATAATAATGACCTTTATTTGCGTGCGAAGTTTTTTATTGATAGGGTTGCAGTAAAGTGTCAAAAAAAATTATAAACATTTTTAAATTTTGTTTCTACAATATCGCTCGAACAGAATGATCTAGGCAGTTGAAATTTTCAAAATAGGTTTGGGAGATAAGTATCTTGGTTAAGTTCGTTAGTGGGCAAAATCGGTCTGGTGGTTTCAGAGTAACGAAATAAAATTTTTTTTTACATTACGAATTTCAAATTCAATTTTGTTTTAAGATGCAGTTTTATCATGAAAATCCACTGATATCATTTTCAACTCCAACAAGCTAATACTTTCGGAGATATGATTTTTCAAAATTCTATGTTTTCACAGAGTGCTGTACTTAATTTTTCTATCTATGAATTATTATATGATCTGTGTTTTTACATGTCATCTGATTTTCCAATGAGAGATAAATGTCAAAATTATTTCTGGTTCGTTATTCTTCATATAAAATAAACCTCATGTTCTATAAAACAAAGTATGATTGAATGCAAAATGACCAATGAAATAACCTCAGCTATCGTAGGATTATGAGGATGATATGATATTATACTTTTAAGGTGATAATATAATGCCCGTGGATAATCCATATGATGATGGAAATATATTCTTTGGTAAGATACATAATCAAATTGGATTCAGGATATCTCCAGTAAAAAGAAAACTGCAATATTGTCTAAGTTTTAATTGATATAATATAATTTTCAAATCAGATTTGAGGAATGAATATCTCGGATAAGTTCGTTATTGGGGAGAATCAGTCTGTTTGAATTTAATTTCTTTCATAATGCAGTTCTATCGTAAGAATCCAATTATATCATTCCCAGAGACCAATAATTTCGGAGATATGATTTGTCAAAGTTTGAACAAGAGCGCCAAAGCTCCTGTCCACAGGGCTTGAACCAATTTTTTTCTGTTACATCCATTGTATTGAATTCACTTAGACAAAAATTGGTTCCCATTCTAGTGTGGAGCTCACTGTTGGACTCCTAGACAACCAGACTGCAACCCATCCGATTATTTTGTGAAGGGTTTCATTAAAAATATTAGTTCCTCTACCCCAGTCACAACAATGATATATATGAAATGCACAGCTTTCAATAATTTAACTCAATAATCAATCAGAAAAGCTTCATAGAAAAATCTTTCAAAGGGATAACCTATATACATCTTTGTTTGAATAGAGTTGCGGATATGTATACTTATTATCTATGATCATGAAGAAAGTGAAATTAGCTATAATTATATCTTATATCTAACAGAAGTTGTAGAATCTGCAAAATTAGAAAATTACACCACAGGTAGATATACAGCTATAAAATCGGAAATATTCACATATAGGTATTTATGTTCATCGTTAAATTGAGAGTAACCAGCAATGATATGACTACAATTTAGTTTAATAGTCATGACACGTAATATGATTTCTGCATCTGAGATCGAATTTGTAGACTAGATATTTTTCAGAATCAATTTATGAGATAATATTGCCTAAAAAACAGTAACGAAAAGACTCCAACGATTAGGTATACAGTGCGTTTCAAAAAGTACGCACCAAGAGGATAGTTTTTTTGAAATTTGGGTTTTCGGGAAAGTTGGTGCTCAAGTAACGATGATTTTTGACATATGTTTAATTGATCATGTTATTCTGAAAGGTTCCAAAATTGTCATTTTTTTAGAAAAATGACCAAAAGACGTAGAAAGCAGAACAATATCAAAAAGTTTCTGAAAGAAATGTTGCTCAGAATCTCATTTTATACCATACTGCCATATTTCATAGTAAAATTATGAAATTTTTTGATATTAACATTTTGATGACAGCACGATAGAGAGAACGTTGGGCATTGCGGAAATTTGAAAAATTATTCGGAATGTAATTCCAATGAAAGAGACATTATCACAATTCAAATAAAGTTTATATTAATTTAATTTTCCTGTAAATTATGATTTCTATAGTGAAAACCTCACAATCTGGTTGCAAACCGAATTATACTTGAGAAATTAAATGGACAAAGAGCTTTTATTTCGCTAATTATTCTTGGAACATCATAAGAAACTAAATTCTTCGATATCACCTCTGAAGAATAATTCTCCAACCCTCTAAAATGGCTGAAACGTTAAGTTTTACCCAAGGGGTATTTGAGCATGAGATTCTAATACTAATTTCTCAAGGGAGGTTTGATTACCCCAGCAACAAGATTCCTAGTCAGGTTTTCAACAATATATTATAGAAAGAACAAGGTGTACAAATCTTAATTTACAGTTCCAATTACAATCTCTCAAATTACACAAACTTATAACTACTTATCTTAAAAGAAATGTCCAAATCTTGGTTCCACCTCCAATGCAATATGTTTCTGTGTGTCAGATGTTCTCGGTAAGGGAATATACCCTCAAGTCAGCTTCGAATTGTACTTCAGGTATGCTTCCAGCTCCTCCACCATAAGTTAACTTCCATGCAAATGTGGGTACAGGCAAACGTAACAGCCAAAATTAGTGGTCCCAACCAAGCAGTGTAACTAGTGTGGTTCCAACCAAGGATCGAGAATAAATATCATTTATCTCGCAAACTAAAACTTAGAAATTCCACCGGTAATACTCGATGAATTCAGATAAAAAATTCTCAGGGATACACGAAAGATGATTTCTCCTCCAGAGAAAAGCCGGAAAAAAGAAAGTCAAATAGCTTCCTTACATCACGCAGACACGAAGATCATAGAAGAGAAATAACCTGACACAAGGTGACAGTCCGTCAATGTGCATTCTATGATTACCAGTGGCGTTTCAAAAGGAGATGAATAGCATAGGCGTGCAATACGTTGCAAGCGTACTCTTTGAAATACACTGTATAACCGTTTTGTAACGTTGCAGGCCTAAATTAGACTCCTTCATCAGACAGTAAGCGAAAACCTTCTGAATTATTTGCTGTTGTACACTTTTTCTGAAAGTTGCCAGAGTTTGCGAGAAAAAACCCTGAAAAAAACATTTAATAATGAATACACCTCCTGAAGTATCCTCTAATGTAGGGCTTCCCAAAATTATTCTTACTGTGACGCCCTTGGGACTTTGCCATTTTTTTACGACGCCCCTTAACTCAGCCCCCAAAAATATTTACCAATTTTAGTACTAGGCTAGTAGTACTTAGGTTATCAGCTCACTCGTCTCGGTCGCATCCACATGCGACGCCCCTGGAACAATGTCGCGACACCCCAGGGTGTCACGACGCACAGTTTGGGAAGCCCTGCTCTAATGTTTATTCTAGTTTGATTTCAATGTGGACTCATTATGATCAATATTCAAAAGTAACTACACTCTTGTCCACTACAGTTATTGTTGTCCGACATATTTTTTGGAAACAATGTTTCCATCTTCAAAGACGAAGCGTTACTGAACGTACAGTAACGCATTGAAGATGAAAACATTGTTTCCGAAACATATGTCAGACGACAAAAACAGTACTGGACAGGGTGTAGTTACTTTTGTAGTATTCTTTAATGATTATGTATTATTGTCAAGATAGTGTCTTGTAGACCTAACAAATGGTGATGAATTTTGTCAGTTATTATTAAAACTTGTTTTTTTTCTTCATTCTTGTTCGAAATGATTCCTGTGTGGCAAACATGGGTACTGTCGTGAGATGTATTTAAAATTAGAGTGTGTATTTCAGAATTTAAAAGATCTATGGAAACATGAGACAATTGAAGTACTTAGTATTAAAAATATATGAATTGATAGAGAAGTGTCAGTTGCTTTCGGATATTTCATGAATATAAGTGTTATATTGTGTTTCCAGAACCCCTAGAAGAGTAAAGAGACCCAATAGAATATAATCAGAAATAAAATAAGTAAATTATTGTTATGATAATAATAATTTCCTTATTTAATAATAATATAATAATAATAATAATAATATTCCAATGAATCTCTTAACTCTTCAGAGGGTTCTGGAAACACAATATAACTGTTATATTCTTGAATTATATTAAAAATCTCCGAAAGCAACTGACACTTCTCAACCAATTGGTATATTTTTAATACTACTTCAATTGTCCCATGCTTCCATGGATCTTTTAAATTCCGAAATATACACTTTAATTTTAAATACAATACATATCATGACAGTACCTACATACGGACAGGTACCAAAGGTTACTCACTTTTTGTTCCTTCATTGTTTTTCATTAGAATTTCCATTAGATTATGGGTTCTGTATGGAGACATTTAATGTTTTGAATATATATCTATAGCCATCGTATCAGTTTATGTTCCCAAATAATATATGTCTAAAATCATCATCAAATGCAACCTGTTTCACATTATTGTACTCTTGGTCAAAATTTTCTCGTGTCATATGCAGGTTATCCGACAGCGAAAGCCATCGATCGGAATCTCGAAAACCAGAAATCAAACTTTCCTGAAATGTGTGTGTGCAAATGCCGTGAGGGGCTCCACCTACAATATAGAGAACATGAAGAAATGCTTCCTTGCAAACCGGAACGGCGAAAACATATACCTTCTACCTTATTTCAGATAGGACACCTGTATATCTTCACATTTGTTTAATCCCTTCAAATTTCAAGTTGCCTTTATGCTAAACACCACATACCTATATTCTAACTATTTGATTCATTTTAGGATTTTCTATAAAATTGGGAGATGTAGAATGTCACAAAATTGCAAATGTTTACGAAATGCTGATGAAATTGTTGAATCAACCACTTGTTTTTATTATTATACCTTCAAACTAGTCTAGTAAAATCAACTTTGCGAAAGAAAATGTACGGGGTGCTCGAAAATCTACTTCCGAAGGAGCCCATAAGTCATAATTTCAGCGGACTGCGCCTTTCTGATAGTTTGTCAACGAAAAATTTCAGGAATGTGGTTTTCAAAATATCGATCGGTGCAATTCCCAGCGGGACACCTTTTTAGGTATTCCGGATAATCTTCATAAAATGTAGTGAAACCTGCTAATTTATGAGAATATGGATGATTTGAAGTGTACTATCTGTAGGAAAGTATTGGATTGCGATAAAATCATGTTTATTAATAATTTTGGTGATGTATTCTGGAAGAATTGATGCTATTGTTAAGTTGTTACTCATGAAGGAATTTAATTGTGAGGAAAATTTATTGATGAATTCAAGAAACAATAAAAAATATCTATTCCTACCATTGAACAACCATATGATGTCATAAACGTAACGATCTTGAGATTCGGACATTATTTGTATGGAATATACATGATGTGTCAAGATTAAGTAGAATTATTAATTAATTCAAAAACACCTCATATGAACGTATTTCTTAAATGTCTCAGGTTTTGAGAAACAGGTTTGTAAAATTTTCGACAAATTATTTTTTTTTTATAATATCTATGATGCTACTCCAGACAACTGGTATGCGTTCAAAGCAAAACGAAAAACTATTCAATACTCAGAGAAACCAAAATTTTTTGAAAACGATGCTTGGAGTCGCTCATTCCATGTCATATATTACCTACTGTAGATAAAAGTTTCAGAAGAAGTGAATGAAAAGCATAAAAATCATTTTTGTTATGAGAAGAAACAGTGACATATTTTCCTTCAAAAAGTTCAAATCCCTCAAGACCGCTAAAGGAAAAACAAAAAAAAAATTCACATCACAAAATGCATCCTGATGCACAAAGCTCTTTTTCATTGAAATATCTACAGTGGTATCACGGATGTTATAAAAAAAAATTGATTCAAGTCAAGTCAGGAGCTTTTGCGCGCATGTTTCATTGTCCATTCACTCCTATTGAAGACTCTTCATCGAATTTACCATCGATATAGACCGTTTTCTCAGCTTTTATAAGATACGAATACATTCGTACCATTTAGAGGACTTGAGTAATGACAGAATCGTCTAGGATCAAATAATTTCTGTCATACGTATTCTATCGGAATTGAAATTCATTAATAATATACCAAAAAACAATACTGCATAAATCCTCTTTACGTATTTGTTCAACTTAATATAAGATTTGAATTTATTCTTGCAACTTGGTTGTCGAATTAGGTTTTGAAGGTTCTCGCAATATTTTAGCGATGTTGGACGAATACTATCTGATATATAGATTTCCTTTCAATTATTTTTTTAATTTTAAAGTATCTTCACGAATTTTGCAAAAATTATTGCGTTATTTTTTTTTAATTTTCGTAAAAATTTGCACGTTGGCATTCTACAACTAATTACCATGTTTTAATTGGATTGGTCAGGGACGGGCCGAAACACAAAAAAAAATTTCCAACTTCTTCGAGATTTTTTAAAACTGCTTTGAAAATTTGCCAACTCCGGTCAACATTAGGATCCTTAGGTCCGTTTCTGATCATCACAACTCGTTTTCCGAAATTCTAACTTATCTATTTTTATTATTTGAAGAAAGGAGCAAACTGCGTACTTAAATATTTACGTTGCTAAATTCCATAGAAATAAAAGCTTTTTAAAAGACCGCTCGACAGTGAGAAACAGATCAAATTGGTACCAGATGGTTTGTTTTATGACTGCTGTGGGATAACGCAAAAGGAAATAAATATTACTTTTTGCCGGCTACACACATTGTGCCGAAAACTGTGTACAAGGGTTCATGGTGTGGAATGTGTACAAGGGTACAAGGTACATGGTGTTCTTCCATGTTATCCCGTCCCTATTATCTGCGTGCTTTGCATTTATCCGGTAAGGTGGTCGAATTCCTTCACAATTTATGACAATTTTTTTCAGAAATATTCCAACTCCATTGAAATTTTTCCAAGTGCTTCGAAATGTTTCTAACTGTGTTGAAAATTTGCCAACTCCGTTCAACATTGGGGGGGAGATTATCCCCCCCATCCTCCCGCTTAGGCCAGTGCCTGGGATTGGTTTAATATTTTTTGAGTTGCGGAGGAAATAGAAATAAAATTTCTGATACGTATAACTCCAGAACTGTTTGGCCGATTATCCCTATTAAGGAACTCAACTGTTGCATTCGGATGGTCAACGTAGCCTGAAAATTGCAAGTCGCTATCTCTTTCCGTTCTCAAGTTCTCTTGAGATGAATGATTTTTTAATAATTTTTAAATATTTTCTACTAATACGATTCTCACAACATTGCACATGCGTCTTTATATATGTATTCTGCAATCAGTCACCAAGATTCAATTCTATCGGATCTGTTTTGGTTCAAAACAAAATTATTACTTGGAAATCGTTGGGCCGATTATGCCCATTAACGAACTTGTCCGTCGTATTGGGCCGCTACCTAACCTGAAAATTTCAAGTCGCTGTATCTTTCCGTTCTCAAGTTATCCAACGGCCGAACGGCCGGAGAGAATCAAATTTGACCTCGAATTCTTCATCAGGGAGTCGAACTCAATCGTTTGAGACCATTTTCAGCAAAATATTAGGAAATTACAGATATTTACGCGCACATGCGCGCAAAAAGATTTTTCTGAAAATTTCACCCCCTCGAAATTTAAGACATTCCGGACCTAATTACATTTAACTATATGAAATTTTTCTCTCAAAATAAATCCATGAATCGTCCCCCTACCCTGTATATTCAGAAAAAAATGTTGGATTCTGATCATGTTTAATATTTAGGAACATATTCTGGTTAAATATAGCGAATAAAAGAAAAAGTTTTCTTTGTTCAGTCCTAATAGAAAAGGATACACATGTCTAGTTATAGATTAACTCAATGATGACTGCATAAAAGATAAGGTGATACTTGCTTTATTTAATATAAAGTAGTAAAAAATTGCTTCAAGCACTGACGTGAAGTCAGAAGCTTTTGCGCGTATGTTCTCTTGTCCATTCTCCTTTATTGGACATTCTTAATCGATTTTACCATGTTGAATTATATTGTCTGTTCTCCTGTATTGGACACTACGAATTTACCATGGTAAATTCGATACAAGAGAACGGACAATAGAATTCACTATGGTAAATTCTATTAAGACTGCCCAATACAAGGGAACAGACAATAGTTCACCATTGTAAATTCGATTCAGTGTGTCCAATACAGGAGAATGGACAATAGAACATACGCGCAAAAGCTTCTGACTGCACGTCAGTTCTTGATCCAATTTTTTTTTCGTGAAGTCAGGAGCTTTAGCGCGTATGTTCTATTGTCCATTCTCCTGTATGGGACACACTTAATCGAATTTACAATGGTGAACTATTGTCTGTTCTCTTGTATTGGACACTCTTAATCGAATTTACCATGGTAAATTCGGAGTGTCCAATACAGGAGAACAGACAATAGAATTCACCATGGTAAATTCGATTAAGAGTGTCCGATAAAGGAAAATGGACAAGAGAACATACGCGCAAAAGCTTCTGACTTCACGTCAGTGCTTGAACCAACTTTTTTTCCAATGAATTTTTAAAAATTTTCTAGTGCTACGATCCTCACGAAATTTTTCAAGAATTTTCGCGTTGGCATTCTACAACTAATAACCATATTTGAATTGGATCGGATTTGTATTTTTTGAGTTATTGAGGAAATAACAACCAAATTTCAGATTGATAACTCCAAAACCATTTGGCCGATTATGCTAGTTAACGAACTTAAATGTCGTATTCAGATGCGTAATGTGCCCTGAAAACTGCAAGTCGCTATTTCTTTCCGTTGTCAAGGAATCATGAGATACATAATATTTTATCGTAATTTTTTAAAATTTTCTAGTGTTACGGTCCCCACAAAATTTTACATACGTCTTCATGTCGATATTCGACAACTAGTTACCAAGCTTCAATTCGATCGAGTCTACATTTTTCGAGTTATCGAGAAATTAATATTCCAGATGGGTATAACTCCTATGCAACCTATCCTGAAAATCCTTTCGTTCAAGAGTTGTCGAGGCAACGCTCACCCATCCAGCTACTGAACTCACACAAGGATGCTCGGATCTCCAACAATATAGATCCGATCATGTTCAAACTTGGAACTTGGTAGTAGAGTTTGGTTCTTAAGGCTCTCGCAAAATTTCAGCGTTAAGTCCTAACTGAGGTCCACAGTTAAGGATAAATAAAAGAATCGCAACCTCAGTTAACGTATGTAACGGTGCTGAAACAGGACTGTTTCACGTTAATTTTCACTTAAACTGGGGTTAGGACTTAACGGAGATTGAATGCTTTGTGAATACGGCGGTATACCGTCAATTTTCAGGGTAGGTTGTAGTACATCCGAATACAACATTAATGTTCGTTCATTGGCACAATCGGCCAAACAGTTTTGGAGTTATACTCATCTGAAATTTTGTTGTTACTTCCTCTATAACATAAAATATACAAATCTAATCCAATTAAACTCAGTAATTACTTATAGAATGTCGTCCCCTAATGTTTGCGGAATTTGGTGAATATCGTATCCTGAAGTTACTTGAGGCGTAAGTTTTTTCATATATTATTAGATATTCAACGAATTTCAATTCCAATAGAATATATATGTCAGAATTAAAAATTCTCTGATCATAGATGATTCACTCATTACTCAAGTCTGTGATTCAAACGAAATAAAATGCATTCATATAGGTATAATAAAAGCTGAGAAAACGATATATATCGATATTATCGATGCTAAATTCATTAAGTTATCAAGTGTATCCAATAGAGGTCAGTAGACAATAGAACATGCGCTCAAAAGCTTCTGACTTCAAGTCAGTGCTTGAACCAATTTTTTTTTAAGATGTAGTTTTATCATAAGAATCTATTGATATCCTTTTCAACTCTAGCAAGCTAATGCTTTCGGAGATATGATTTTTCAAAATTTCAATAATACATCGTACTATTCATACTTACTATATGTTTTCACATAATGTTCGTAATTATTCTATCTATGAATTATCTTCGTTCAAACGTGTTATCTCATTTTCCTACAAGAGACATGTCAATTTATTTCTGGTTCGTTACTCATAAGCCTTATTTTCGTTCGGCAATTCTCGAATTTCAGAATAGCAACAAAGAATTATTCTGAAGATGTTCGTTAGTGTCTGGACTCCGAGACGTTACGATAGTTGTTTCATCGTTGATGTTGTATCGTTATTGTTTGTTAGGCAACATTGTTCGAGTTATTGCACCTGACTAATATCTTGTGTTTCTTACGCAGAAGCAATTCACAAAATAATAATTTTTTATTTAATCGATATTTTTCAGAGTTCGGGAGCGAAAACCCAGAAAGAAACCATTTAATAACTAGTTACTGTTTGCGGTAACTGTCGTTTGGTCCAGTTTGAAAGATAAACGTCAAACGAAATTGAAGGTGTATTTCTGAACAGTTCAGTTGATGTACGCACGTAAACAATTTGAAATTTGGATTCGTTCATAGGCAGGGTTTTTGGTAAGTGAGTCGAAAATGAATGGTGCAAGGAAGTCGAGGATATTTTACGAGTCATTCTCTAATGATGGAAGATTTAGAACGGGATTTCCAACTAATGTACAGGTAGTTATTCTTTAGTAACATTTTTTAAGATTTCCTACATAAGTATTCTGGTTTGAGTTATCTCTGGACTGATTTATTTATGAAACAATGTATACATTAGATTTGTTTCATAAATAAAACTGGCTATTTCATTTACCCAATTATTCAGAATGACTCCTGAAAGTTTCGAAACACTTGAAGTCAAAATTGGACCGTCATATAAAGATAAGATGCAAAGGGTTTTCAATTTCTTTCATGATGCAGTTCTATCATAATAATCCATTGATATCATTTCCAACTCTGAGAAACCAATACTTTCGGAGATATAATTTCTCAAAGTTTGAACAGGAGCGCCAAAGCTCCTGTCACAGGGATTTCCCACTTTTTTGCGCGTATGTTCTGGGGAACATCGCGTTTTCATTTTACCCAAATGTCTGTAATTTTCGAATTTTTTAACTAAAATGGTCTTAAACGATTTGGTTCGACTCCCTGATGAAGAATTCGAGGTCAAATTTAATTCTGTTCGGTGTCCGGCCAGCCGTCCGTTGCCACGATAACTTTTCAAGGTAGATTGCGCATCCCAATACGACCGACAAGTTCGTTAATGGAAATAATCCGCCCAATGGTTTCCGAGTAATGATTTTGTTTTCAACCAACACAAATCCGATCGAATTGAAACTTGGTGAGTAGTTGTATAATGCAAAACTAACGACGTTTGTAATGTTTTGTGAGAATAGTATCACTAGAGCATTTAAAGAAAATTATAAAAATGGGTTCAAGCACTGACGTGAAGTCAGAAGCTTTTGCGCGTATGTTCTATTGTCCATTCTCCTGTATTGGACACTCTTCTTAATCGAATTTACCATGATGAATTCTATTGTCTATTCTCCTGTATTGGACACTCTTCTCAATCGAATTCACCATGATGATTTTTATTGTCTATGTCCAGAATGGACAATAGAATTCATCATGGCAAATTCGATTAAGAAGAGTCTCCAATACAGGAGAATGGACAATAGAATTCATCATGGTGAATTCGATTGAGAAGAGTGTCCAATACAGGAGAATAGACAATAGAATTCATCATGGTAAATTCGATTAAGAAGAGTGTCCAATACAGGAGAATGGACAATAGGACATACGCGCAAAAGCTTCTGACTTCACGTCAGTGCTTGAACCAATTTTTTTTTCGATTAAAAGGGTCCAATCAGGAGAACGGACAATAGAATTCATCATGGTAAATTCGATTAAGAAGAGCAAAAGCTCCTGATTCACGTCAGTGCTTGAACCAATTTTTTTTTCGATTAAGAAGAGTGTCCAATACAGGAGAATGGACAATAGAACATACGCGCAAAAGCTTTCGACTTCACGTCAGTGCTTGAACCAATTTTTTTCAAATCAAATCCAAAAGCTCTCAAAAAATCACCCGATATTACATAAAGATATATTCTCATTAGTGATAGAAAAACTGGCCTAGAATTCCTTTCTACCCATCACGAGATTTAATATCCACAAATGAGCCTCTCACCTTACAAGATCAGAAGCCTTCTGCAAAATTCAAAGGTCCCCTCTCGCAAATATACTCCTCTGAAGGCACATGGATCTCTTGAAGAAGAATCGCCTCTCTATTCCTCAAAGATATTCACTCTTGTTCATAGAAATCCCTTCAATATTTAGTTGCCTCCTCCTAAGGAGGATCTCTTTCAAAACCAGGTCTGACCACTAATGTAGGGCTATCATCTAATCTCCTATAGATTTGTGATGAAATAACACGATTTTACCATGAATATATATGTATAATAATATGTCATCATGACATTCATATTTTATTTTTGGAGGTTCTCGCAAAAATACGACCATAGACAACATATCATACGACGATTCGCATCCACCTACCGAACTCACAAAAGGCTGCTCGGTTCTCCAACAATATAGATCCGATCGTGTTCAAACTTGGAATTCTGCAGTAGAGTTAGGTTCTGCAGGCTCTCCCAAAATTTCAGCCATGCCGGACGAATAGTTTATGATATATAGAATTTTTTTCAATTATTTTTAATTATTTTTTTTTAAATTTTCTAGTTAAACCATCCTCACGAAATTCTGCAAAAATTTTCGCGTTGGCATTCTACAACTAATAACCATGTTTGAATCCAATCGGTTTTGTATTCTTCGAGTTAATGAGGAACAAAAAACATCCAAATTTCAGAAAATTTCAGATGGCTATAACTCTAAAACCGTTTGGACGATTATGCTCATAAGCAAACTCAAATGTCGCATTCAGATGCACAACCTAACCTGAAATTTTCAAGCCGCTATCTCTTTCCGTTCTCAGGTTATCGTGACAACAAAAATATTTTTTAATAATTTCTTAATAATTTTCTAGCGATTCGATGCTCACAAAATTTCATAAACGTGCTTAGGTCTATATTCTACAACTATTCACCATGTTTGAATCCAATCGGTTTTGTATTTTTCGAGTTAATGAGGAACAAAAAACATCCAAATTTCAGAAAATTTCAGATGGCTATAACTCTAAAACCGTTTGGACGATTATGCTCATAAACAAACTCAAATGTCGCATTCAGATGCACAACCTAACCTGAAATTTTCAAGCCGCTATCTCTTTCCGTTCTCAGGTTATCGTGACAACAAAAATATTTTTTAATAATTTTTTAATAATTTTCTAGCGATACGATTCTCACAAAATTTCATAAACGTGCTCAGGTCTATATTCTACAACTATTCACCAAGTTTAAAATTCGATCGGATTTATTTTGGTTGAAAACAAAATTATTACTCGGAAACTATTGGGCCGATTATACCCATTAACGAACTTGTCCGTCGTATTGGGATGCGCCACCTACCCTGAAAATTTCAAGTCGCTAGCTCGTTCCGTTCTCAAGTTATCGTGGCAACGGCCGGACGGCCGGACGGCACCACAGAATTAAATTTCACATTTGGGCAAAACTATAACGCGTATGTTCCCCAGAACATACGCGCAAAAAAATTTATTTATGTCACGATAGCCTGAGAACGGAAAGAGATAGCTACTTGAATTTTTCGGGTAATGTTGTGTATTTGAATGGGACATTTGAGTTCATTTATAGGCATAATCGGTCAAACGGTTTTGGAGTTATACCCATCTCAAATGTGGTTGGTTCTCCAATAACTCGAAAAATACAAAAGCGCTCCAATTCAAGCATGATTATCAGTTGTACAATGCCAACGCAAAAAATCTTTCGTTTCGTTCGGATCGTATCACTAGAAAATGTTTAAAAAATCATTGAAAATCAATGAAAAAAATTCTATATATCAGAAACTATTCGTCCGCATCACTGAAATTTTGCGAGAGCCTGCAAAATCTAATTATACTGCTAAGTTCCAAGTTTAAACACGATCGGATCTATATTGTTGGAGATCCGAGCGTCCTTCTGTTAGTTCAGTCGCTGGATGGGTGACCGTTGCCTCGATAACTTTAGACCGAAAAGAGATAGGAACTTGCAATTTTCAGGGTAGGTTGCACATCCCAATGGGAAGTCAAGTTCGTTTTAGAGCATAATTTTGGTCCATTGGTTTCGCAGTTTATACCCACCTGGAATAGTATTTCCTCGATAACTCAAAAAATATTGACTCGATCGTACTGTACACCTAGAAAATTTTTGAAAAATTACAAAAAAAAATTGGTTCAAGCACTGACCTGAAGTCAGGAGCATTTGGGCGTATGTTCTATTGTCCATTCCACTGTATTAGACACTCTTAATCAAATTTACAATGGTAAATTCGGAGTGTCCAATGCAGGAGAACAGACAATAGAATTCACCATGGTAAATTCGATTAAGAGTGTCTAATACAGGAGAATGGACAATAGGACATACGCGCAAAAGCACTGACTTCACGTCAGTGCTTGAACCAATTTTTATTGGCGCTCTAGTTCCTCGGAACTGAGTGCTTATCAATTTGTCCAAATGTCTGTAATTTTGGAATATTTCGATGAAAATGGTCTTAAACGATTTGGTTCGACTCACTGATCAAGAATCCGTGGTCGAAATTCATTCTGTCCGGCCGGCCGGCCGGCCAGCCGTAAGCACGATAACTCTCGAACGGAATGAGCTAGAGAGTTGAAATTTTCAGAGTACGTTTGGGGGATGAATATCTCGGTTAAGTTCGTTATTGGGCAAAATCGGACAGATGGTTTCGGAGTAACAAAAAAAAAATTTTTTTTTACGAAACAAATGCCAAATCATTTTTTTTTTTAATAAGCAGTTTTATCATAAGAATCCATTCATATCATTTTCAACTCTAACAAGCTAATACTTTCGGAGATATGATTGTTTTAAATTTCAATGTAAATCGTATTTCACAGATTGATATAATTATTATTCTATGTATGAATTCCCATAATGTCAACTTGACAGAAGGGAATATTGTAACTTCAAAAATATTGGGGTTGAAATACTCGTATTTTAGCGATGCAACGGGGACCTCACCCGAAAATGTTTGAAAATATTACGTAAATATTGAAAGCATAATTCTGTAGTTTGGTGAACGTAGATCAGGAAATTTTTGATCGATTACAAGGTAATTTTTTATTATTACTTATCTTCTTTCATATTTGTTTTATGGAATACCTACTATTTGTAGGTACTTTAAACCTGTTTTGGGCAATTGTCATACGAAACTTGTTTTTTTGGCGCTCTAGTTCCTCGGAACAGTGTGCTTATCAATTTGCCCAAGTGGCTGTAATTTTGAAATTTTTGGCTGAAAATGGTCTCAAACGATTTGGTTCGACTCACTGATCAAGAATCCGAGTGCGAAATCGATTCTGTCCGGCCGGCCGACCGGCCGTAGGCACGATAACTCTCGAACGAAAGGAGTTAGCGGATTGAAAATTGCAAGGTGGTTTTGGAGCGTAAATATCTCGGACAAGTTCGTTCGATCTATCTGAAATTTAGCATCAAATTGTAGAATCATGACCTTTATACGCATGTGAAGTTTTGTATTGACCAGATTACCGCAAAGTGTAAAAAAAAAAATTTGAAAATTTAAAAAAAGTTTTTCCACAATAACTCTCGAACGGAATGAGCTAGGTAGTTGAAATTTTCAGATTTCTTCCATGGTGCAGTTCTCATTCTCATGATTGCTCATTTAATCTTGATAAATAAACTATTATTTGAATTGAATTTCCTTTATGATGCAGCTCTATCATATGTATACATTGATATAATTCCCAACTCAGAGAAACCAATACTTTCGGAGATATAATTTGTCTGTTTGAACTAGAGCGCCAGAAAGCTCCTGTCCACAGGGCTTGAACCCATTTTTTTTAATTAGGTACCGTAAAACCTGGCAACTTTGCGCAGCGCTTACAACTCTGCCCAATTGTGTCATGTTTCTACGCGTTCCTAAAGGTTGGTGGGAATGGTTAGTTCCTCCCCAACTGCTGCTGAAATGAGTCAGACTCGAATATCAGTTGAGGAAAATTACGTTCTTTTTCGCTAGTTTTGAAGACTAAAAGCTAAGGTCCACAAAGGCATCATTTATGTATGGATTCAAATGAAAATTTGATTGGTTGTGCCCTGATACCTTGTGACCAACATGGATATTTCAAATTTAACAAGTGCTGTCACGTGAAAAAAAATCAATTTGGGCTAAGTTATCACCTGAAACTTCGAAAACAATTTTGTTAAAAATTTGTTTTTGCGCGTATGTTCTGGGGAACATCGCGTTATAGTTTTGCCCAAATGTCTGTAACTTTCAAATTTTTTGACGAAAATGGTCTCAAACGATTAAGTTCGACTCCCCAATGAAGAATTCGACGTCAAATTTGATTCTGTCCGTCCGGCCGTTGCCACGATAACTTGAGAACGAAAAGAGCTAGCGACTTGAAATTTTCAGGGTAGGTTGCGCATCCGAATACGACGGACAAGTTCGTTAATGGGCATAATCGGCCCAGTGGTTTCCGAGTAATAATTTTGTTTTCAACCAATATACATCCGATCGAATTGAAACTCGGTGAGTAGTTGTAGAATATGAACCTAAGCACGTTTGTGAAATTTTGTGCGAATAGTATGGCTAGAAAATTTTTAAAAAATTATTAAAAGATATTTTTGTTGTCACGATAACTCGAGAACGGAATGAGATAGCGGCTTGAAGTTTTCAGGTTAGGATGTGCAGCAGAACGCGACATTCCAGTTTGTTTATGAGCATAATCGGCCTAACGGTTCTAGAGTTATAGCCATCTGAAATTATCTGAAATTTGGTGGTGTTTTGTTCCTCATTAACTCGAAAAATACTGAACCGATTGAATTCAAACATGGTTATTAGTTGTAGAATGCCAACGCAAAGATGTTCGCAAAATTTGGTGAGGAAAGCATTTGTAGAAAATTTTTAATAAATCATTGAAAATTAAAAAAAAAATTCTATATATCAGTAACTATTCGTTTGAAATTGCTGAAATTCTGCAAGAGCCTTCATAACCTAACTCTACTGCCAAGTTTCAAGTTTTAATACGATCGGTTAAATATTGTTGGAGATTCGAGCATTCTTGTGTGAGTTCAGTAGATGGGTGGCCGTTGCCTCGATAACTTTCGAACGAAAGGAGATAGGGACTTGCAATTTTCAGGGTATGTTGCGTATCCGAAAGGGAGAGTTGAGTTCGTTTTTGGGCATAATCGGTCTAACGACTCTAACGGTTTAGAGTTATACCCACCTGGAATATTATTTTCTTAATAACTCAAAAAATAGATATTCAATCGAATTGGTGCTTGGTAACTAGTAGTAGAAAATCAACATAAAGACGAGTTTAAAATTTTGTAAGAACCGTAACCCTAGAAAATTGGAAAAAAATGACGAAAAAAAAATTTTAAGGACCGTACCCCTAGAAAATTTTATAAAAATCACGAAAAAAAAAATTGGTTCAAGCACTGACTTGAAGTCAGAAGCTTTTGCGCGTATGTTCTATTGTCCATTCTTCTGTATTGGACACCCTTAATCGAATTTACCATGGTAAATTATGTTGTCCATTCTCCTGTATTGGACACTTAATTCGAATTTACCATGGTAAATGTCCAATACAGGAGAATGGACAACATATTTTACCATGGTAAATTCGATTAAGAGTGTCCAATACAGAAGAATGGACAATAGAACATACGCGCAAAAGCTTCTGACTTCACGTCAGTGCTTGAACCAATTTTTTTTAATAGTTTATGTTCTTCGTTTCACAACTAAGAAAACTCTCAAACATTATATTGGACAAATTCAATCGGCCTCCGAAACATATGACCAATTATACTATGAAATAATTCAGAAGAGACACTGGAAATGACAAAATTTTCTTCATCCCGACTGTGATGATATTTATGATTTGAATTGTTGTGGACATTGAAATATCATTAAAATCACCTAGACTAAAGAGAGACCACTACTTTTTAAGATCAATTTGAATATGTTCAACCTTTAAGTCTGATATATGAGTGATGGATGTTAAGGCGCGCTAAAGAATAAATAAAACTTTTTTTTTTGCTATTCCGATCTTAGAGTGTTACATTTTGTTGTTTTTGTGATTTTTGAGAATTAATTTATTTTTTTTTCTTCGCATTTAGACGTTGATACTTATCAATCTATTGTTTTTGAAAGTTGAAAAAACTTTCAATCTTGAAGTTTTTTGGGAATATAGTTTTGTTTGTCTATAAAGTATGTTTTATTCAAATTTAAAACGTCTAAGCGTCATTCTGTGTAATAAATAGTGAGCAAAGAAGTCAAATCACGCCTCTAAAATTGATTTTCTATGCTTTTAAAATGTGCGGGCAATGTTGTAAGATTGTCTGACAACTTTACCCACCACGTATTTATATTTTTTAAAATGATTTAGGAGACCTTTTAGTTGAGTACGCAACCGGAAGCTACTCTAGCAATCGCAAGACACTATTAGACGGAAAAAAAATGGGTTCAAGCCCTGTAGACAGGAGCTTTCTGGCGCTCTAGTTCAAACAGACAAAATATATCTCCGAAAGTATTGGTTTCTCAGAGTTGGGAATTATATCAATGTATTCTTATGATAGAACTGCATCATAAAGGAAATTCAATTGAAATAATAGTTTATTTATCAAGATTAAATGAGCAATCTGAGAATGAGAACTGCACCATGGAAGAAATCAAATTAAAATAGCTGAACTGAATTTGACTCTCTCTTATAGAACAGGATGAAATATACGAGTATGAACACAGATCATATAATAAAGCTTAGATAGAATAATTATAGCATTCTGTGAAAACTTAGAAGTACGTACGATTCATTATTGAAATTTAGAAAAATCACATCTCCGAAAGTATTAGCTTGTTGGAGTTGAAAATGATTTCGATGGATTTTAATGGTGAAACTGCATCTTAAATAAAAATTGAATTTGAACTTTGTTGCTTAATACAATTTTTTTTTTCGTTACTCCGAAACCATCTGGCTTATTTTGCCCAATAACGAACTTAACCGAGATATTCATCTCCCTAACCTACTCTGAAAATTTCAACTGCCTAGCTCATTCCGTGCGAGAGCTATTGTAGAAATTTTTTTCTTTTTAATTTTGAAAAATTTTTTTGACACTTTGCGGTAACCTGGTCAATACAAAACTTCACATGCGTATAAAGGTCATGATTCTACAATTTGATGCTAAATTTCAGATAGATCGAGTGATCAGTTTCGGAAATATTCATAAAAAATGTGTTTTACTAAAATCGGCCATAACTCCGAAACCGCTTGATGGATTTCGCCCATTAACGAACTTGTCCGAGATATTTACGCTCCAAACCCACCTTGCAAATTTCAATCCTCTAACTCCTTTCGTTCGAGAGTTATCGTGCCTACGGCCGGCCGGACAGAATCGATTTCGACCTCGGATTCTTGATCAGTGAGTCGAACCAAATCGTTTGAGACCATTTTCAGCCAAAAATTCGAAAATTACAGACATTTGGGATAAGGACTCAGTTCCGAGGAACTAGAGCGCCAAAAAACATAAAAAAAGGGCCAATAAGGAAAATATTCGCAAAAAATGACTTGCATCTGGGCAAAGTTGGCAGGTTTTGCTGTACATCACATATGGAATAGTGTGAAATTTGCATTAATTTTTTAAGGAAAACCGTGATTTATTTCGGTAGTTACTTACGTATTCCGTGACCTCGAACCCAAACCGTATTAGACCGTCGTGATTTCCAGACATTATACATATACATTTCAACCGGCGATTTTTTCCCGCCATTCCTAAATGGCAGTGTAACACACAATCCCATCCCCGGCCATGCTATACCTATCTGTTTCGCTTTTCCTCCTCAATGCCACCAATAATGCATGATTCGCGTGTTACATCTTATTAGCGCAGTCAAAACAAAGTGAATTATTCCCAGTTGGGACTTGTTGATGCGGTGCCCGTATTTCTTCCGCACTGGACTAGTCATTCATTGTTCATTAGCCCCAGTAATGAACAATTGAATTGAGTCAGGGGCGGAAAAATTGTGGAAGGGTGAAGCCCGGGAAAATAGGACCACGTTGAATGAAATAGTGCGTGGTGACGTGAAAATTTTTGTTCGGCGTCGAAAGAAAACAGTACAATATAGGGTGTCCCAATTTCGAGGGCCTATTAGACGTTTCTGGAGAACTGTACATATTTGAAATCTGAAAATTGGGATTATGATATTGCTTGAAATTCTCTACAGAGCTAAAATAGTCAGACATTGCAAATTTCAAATCCAATTTTTTTATGATGCAGTTTCACAATACAATTCCGTTGATATCATTTTCAACTCTAACAAGCTAATAATTCCGGAGATATTATTTTTCGAAATTTCAATAATGAATCGTACTTCTATATGTTTTCACAGAATGCTGTACTTAATTATTCTATCTATGAATTATTATATGATCTGTGTTCTTGCGTGTCATCTTATTTTCCTATGAAAGATACATGTCAAAATTATTTCTGGTTCGTTATTCTTGATATAAAATACACCTCCTGTTCTATAGTAAACAAAGTTTGATTGAATGCAAAATGACCAACGAAATAACCTCACCTATCGTAGAATTATGAGGATGATATGATATCATACTTTTAAGGTGATAATAATTATGTATAATGCCCGTGGATAATCCATATGATCATGGAAATATGTTCTTTGGTAAGATACCTAATCAAATTGGGTTCAGAATATCTCCAGTAAAAACAAAAGTTTGAACAAGAGCTCCAAAGCTCATATCCTCAGGGATTTCCCACTTTTTTAACCTGCCTTCTCTATTTTACTTATTGTCCCTTGGGTTATAGGCGTCAAATTCGGAAATTTCTCATGAAACAATCGACTTACTTCTTTTTGTGTTCGTTACTTGTTGTTGTTATCTCCCTTACCAATCATTTGTAAACTTGTTATTTTGTGAATTTCCGTTAATCAAACCATTATTCAAAATTGAAGTAAATGAAATTCAAACACAAATTATAAACTACAACTTATCAGCATAACACAATTTGCGAAGGCGTTTTAAAGAAACTAACATTGCCACAGAAAGTGTTTCACGTAGTTTTCATGGTATCTGGAAAACATAAAGTTATTTTTGGCGCTCTAGTTCCTCGGAACTGAGTGCTTACCAATTTGCCCAAATGTCTGTAATTTTCGAATTTTTCGATGAAAATGGTCTTAAACGATTTGGTTCGACTCACTGATCAAGAATCCGTGGTCGAAATTCATTCTGTCCGGCCGATCCGGCCGGCCGTAGGCAGGATATATCTCGAACGGAATGAGCTAGACAGTTGAAATTTTCATAGTAGGATTGGGAGATAAATATCTCGGCTAAGTTCGTTATTGGGCAAAATCGGACAGATGGTTTCGGAGTAACAAAAAAAAAATTTTTTTTTAAAAGCAAATTCCAAATTAAATTTTTTTCAATAAGCAGTTTTACCATGAGAATCCAATGATATCATTTTTAACTCTAACAAGCTAATACTTTCGGAGATATGATTTTTCAAACTTTCAATAATAAATCGTATTTCAACGTTGTCACATAATGATATAATTATTCTATGTATGAATTGTCATAATGTCAACTTATTTTCCTGAGACATGACATTATCTAATCAATCGAAGAATTGTGAGCGAAGTGAGAAAAATCTCAGTTGTTTGCTCCGAAATTAGTTTTTCTCAGAAAAGTCTTACATTTCGGAACGGAACATGAAGTAAGAGATCTGAGAGTAGTGAGACTGCTTTTCATCCATAGACATAGATATAACTCTCGAACGGAATGAGGTAGGTAGTTGAAATTTTCAGAGTAGGTTAGGGAGATGAATATCTCGGTTAAGTTCGTTATTGGGCAAATTTGGCCAGATTTAATTTGATTTCTTCCATGGTGCAGTTCTCATTCTCATGATTGCTCATTTAATCTTGATAAATAAACTATTATTTGAATTGAATTTCCTTTATGATGCATTTCTATCATATGAATACATTGATATAATCCCCAACTCTGAGAAACCAATACTTTCGGAGATATAATTTGTCTGTTTGAACTAGAGCGCCAGAAAACTCCTGTTCACAGGGCTTGAACCCATTTTTTTGTTCATTTTCTTACATCTTGAAGGCAAATAAATTTGGTATTATTGTAATAAGATTTGGGAGTATTCGAGGGATTTGTATAATGAATTTCGGTAATCACATGTTCATTTTTTGCTATTGCGAAAACATTAAAGTGAATAGAGATTGAGACCTTTCACACGATGTTTCACAAGCCCATAACTATTTGGCATTTTTACGAAGAATTTAAAATTTGAATTTGACGTATTTCGGGATTTTCCATAAATATTTACAGTAACCAATATGATGAATTTATTCCATTTGGCCTTTCCACACTGTATATTTATTGAAGGACCTACTTATTTTCAATATTTTCGACCTCTTGGAAGAAAAAAATAAACAGGTGGTTCTCTGCCATATTCCAAATCTTGTTCTGTTCTTGGCAAGTACTATTATGAGGTTGCTGAGATAACAATTATGTATAGCAAGATTTCTCTAAAAATGACAAATCATATTGCCAAAATTCGAGGATCAAAATAGCAATATTTCGAATCTTGCTGTGGAAGCAATATCATTTTCCTGGCAATATTACTATTTACTAACAGAATAGGTCTGAATGTACCAAACTTTCTTGGAGACAGTTTATTTATTCAAAGAAAATCAAATGAGTGGGGTTATCCCATGAATAATCTATTTTATTTACATTTAAAAATCGAGCATCTTTATCGAAAGACCCAAATCTCCAGACCACTTCACCTAAAAAATCAACCGCATAATCCTGATTTCACGTACGGGGAATACCTCAAAACGCGCTATTCATTCTCGGAGCCACCTCGAAATATGAAATATGCACTTTTCACGCCCGATTATACCTCTCTCGAACCATCGACGTTATTTGGAGCAAATACCTACGTCCATGTAAATTACAGATGTCAATCCGGGAACAGGTACGGCACATGCCGGCGAGGATAAAGGCGCGGGCGCAGGTAAAGGCCGCTGAGGCGCCCCATGGTGCCGTCACAGATAGCCGCTGATGATATCTGCGAACGGCGTGCCACACAACAAGAGGACCCCTGCGTAGCGGTCCATTGTCCTAATGATGTGTCAACTAGGTTACCTCGGAACAACCTATTTCGACAGACTAACGTTTGTTTGAGTCGTTAACGGGACGATAACTCGTTGTGGAACACCTATAGGCTGGTTTTCCTGTCACGCTGACGGTCGGCGCTGACGGTCAGCGCTGATCGGTCATCTCGGATCACGCTGATCACATTGAGAAATAGAAGGATGCTATTGTCTCTGGCTCACTGAATGTGGAGGCTTGTCGGCGCCAGCTGGTCAGCGGCGCCGACGCGCCGGCGCGTACGTGCGCGAATATAGCTCAGCGCTGACAGCCGTCAGCGCCGCGTGACTCGAAAACGCTACCTATAGCTACATACATATTGACCCATCAGCGCTGACCGTCAGCGTGACAGGAAAACCAGCCTTAATGTCGCTTTTTTATCTGGGAGATGATCCTGTATTTGATTTTTATGAGTTTCTCACTTTCAGGCACTTCCGATCTCAGGGTTATTTATTTGATGGTCGGACACCCCTTTCCAACCCTTCACAGTGTGATGTTTTGAATGGAGATGAAAAGTGTGCCATTTGTAACGAAGTTTGTCACCCATAAAACAAAAATAACGATAATAAATATTAAACATTTGAATTAAATGATAGATATTAATGAATAATTTTTTAAAGCTATTTCATTCATGCAAAAATATCTTTAAAATTTTTAAATTACTCGATGACCATGAATTCAAAGATAATAACGCTTGCAGCACATCATCTTTCAATGATGTACGTGTTTCTGTCATGATCATACCTGCTGAGGCAAATAATCTTTCAACAGGTTACATCCGTACCTGTACCGCCATTATACTGAATAAATCCTTGGTCATCTTGGAAAATGTTGGAACAACTTTTTAATGCACTTTCCACGAATCTATAACTCAACCGAGAGTAAGGTAACCCATCGTTGTTAGAAAAAAATGGGTTCAAGCCCTGTGGACAGGAGCTTTCTGGCGCTCTAGTTCAAACAGACAAATTATATCTCCGAAAGTATTGGTTTCTCAGAGTTGGGAATTAAATCAATGTATTCTTATGAAAGAACTGCATCATAAAGGAAATTAAATTCAAATAATAGTTTATTTATCAAGATTAAATGAGCAATCTGAGAATGAGAACTGCACCATGGAAGAAATCAAATTAAAATAGCTGAAATGAATTTGACTCTTTCTTATAGAACAGGATGAAATGTACGAGTATGAACACAGATCATATAATAAAGCTTAGATAAAATAATTATAGCATTCTGTGAAAACATGGAAGTACGTACGATTCATTATTGAAATTTAGAAAAATCATCTTTCCGAAAGTATTAGCTTGTTGGAGTTGAAAATGATATCGATGGATTTTAATGGTGAAACTGCATCTTAAATAGAAATTACAGACATTTGGGCAAATTGATAAGCACTCAGTTCCGAGGAACTAGAGCGCCAAAAAGTGTAATTCCATTTCCGGGATTTGAGCCCGCCTTCTCTCGTTCCGAAATCCAAAGCGTAGACCGGCTATCGGGCTCCTCGTACGATCTTGTCGATCTCCGGTAATAGAATAAAACGTCGGTACTTACCTGGGATATTTATATTCTTAATTTTCACTTTTGGACATAAAATCGCCACATGGGGGTTTATTTGACGGTTTTTTACCCTTGTCTCTCTAAGTCGATTTTGACGTTTCTCGAACCAACTATTAGCAAGGAATTAGACAATGTCCTGTCTCAGGAAAATAAGTAGACATTATGACAATTCATACATAGAATAATTATATAATTCTGTGAAAACGTAAAAATACGATTTTTTATTGAAATTTTGAAAAATCATATCTCCGAAAGTATTAGCTTGTTAGAGTTAAAAATATTATCATTGGATTCTTATGATAAAACTGCTTATTGAAAAAAATTTTATTTGGAATTTGTTTCGTAAAAAAAATTTTTTTTTTTGTTACTCCGAAACCAACTGTCCGATTTTGCCCAATAACGATCTTAGCCGAGATATTTATCTGCCAAACCTACTCTGAAAATTTCAACTGTCTAGCTAATACCATTCGAGAGTTATCATGCCTACGCCCGGCCGGACGGCCGGACAGAATGAATTTCGACCACGGATTCTTGATCAGTGAGTCGAACCAAATCGTTTAAGACGATTTTCATCGAAAAAATCGAAAATTACAGACATTTGGGCAAATTGATAAGCACTCAGTTCCGAGGAACTAGAGCGCCAAAAAAAAGCATTAAAACCTAAAATATAAAAATCGGCAAGGATAAATTCGGGATAAGAAATATGTTCATATAGGTACCTAAGAACCGTTAACAAATTGAAATAAAAATGTGAAAAAATCATACTCGGTCATTGAGTTTTTGCGCGTATGTTCTGGGGAACATCGCATTATCATTTTGCCCAAATGTCTGTAACTGTAACTGTAATTTTTTGACGAAAATGGTCTCAAACGATTTGGTTCGACTCCCCGATGAAGAATTTGAGGTCAAATTTGATTCTGTCCGGCCGAACGTCCGGCCGTTGCCACGATAACTTGAGAACGGAAAGAGATAGCAACTTGAAATTTCCAGGGTAGGTGGCGCATTGCAATACGACGGACAATGCGACATTTGAGTGCGCATCTGAATGCGACATTTGAGTTTTTTTATAAGCATAATCGGCCAAACGGTTTTGGAGTTACACCCATCTGAAATTTGGTTGTTATTTCCTCAATAACTCGAAAAATATAGAAGCGATCCAATTCAAACATGGTTATTAGATGTAGAATAAAAACGCAAAAGTTCCTGCAAAATTTCGTGAGGATCGTATCACTAGAAAATTTTAAAAAAATCATTGAAAAAAATTCTATATCTCAAAAAAATATTCTTCCGATATCGCTGAAATTTTGCGAGAGCCTTCAGAATCTATCTCGACTACCAAGTTCTAAGTTTGATCACGATCGGATATATATATTGTTGGAGATTCGAGCAGCCTTGTGTGAGTTCAGTATATGGATGGGTGACCGTTGCCTCGATAACTTTCGAACGAAAGGAGGTAGGGACTTGGAATTCTCAGAGTATGTTACGTATCCGAATGGGACAGTTGAGTTTGTTTACGGGAATAATCGGTCCAACGGTTCCGGAGTTATACCCACCTGGAATATTATTTCCTCGATAACTCAAAAAATATAAACTCGATCGAATTGAAGCTTGGTAACTAGTTGTAGAATATCGATATAAAGACGTGTTTGAAATTTTGTAAGAACCGTACGCCTAGAAAATTTTAAAAAAATCAAGTAAAAAAATTTTACCCCAAGAAAATTTTAAAAAAATTGTGAAAAAAAGTGGTTCAAGCACTGACGTGAAGTAAGGAGCTTTTGCGCGTATGTTCTATTGTCCATTCTCATGTATTGGGCACTCTCAATCGAATTTACCATGGTGAATTCTATTGTCCGTTCTGCTGTATTGGATCCTCTTAATCGAATTAACTATGGTAAATTCGATTAAGAGAGTGTCCAATGCAGGAGAACGGACAATAGAATTCACCATGGTAAATTCGATTAAGAGTGCCCAATACAGGAAAATGGGCAATAGAACATACGCGCAAAAGCTCCTGACTTCACGTCAGTGCTTGACCCAATTTTTTTTAGTTCACAATAAAATATTTCACAGATGGTCGCCAGATTTGATATTTTGTAAAATATATTGTTCTCTATGTAGACCTTTTCTAATATTTCGAATAAAAACTTCATTAAAACACTTTAACGAGACTCTAGGGTTGCGCTGTAGGTGGTCTCGGTATCGGCCATGATATTTTCCAAAAAAATTTGATGTAAATGAATCTTAGTTTATTTATGCTATTAATCAACAAGCATCACTATAGTGTAGTTGAAAATGCTTAGTGATTCCATTCGAATATCACTAATTGTTTTCTGTGTATCTACAATGAATGTGCCTGCGAATATTCGAACAGAAGTTTGCAGCATTCTTAACTTTGTAATATAGAGTTGCAAATTTATTGCAATGTGGGGGGTTTAGGAGACAACATTCAAGAATTACAGGTACCTACCTAAGTTATATGCGTAATTATTATTAGAGCATCAATCAGAATTCGCTAACCATTGGGTTTTCACAATAACAATATTGGTCGTTCGATCTTGAAAATATGGCGGACATGCATTCGGAATGAGCTCATCAAGCGCATGATTGCAGTTAACACTTCATAATTTCCATTGATCTCATCACATTGATAATGAAATTCTATTCGAAATGCTAAATAATTAATTATTGAGTGGTAAGTCAAGATTGTTTAAATAGAACTTTATTGTTCTTCTGTTGAATCAATTGTTGTTTATAATTGCCATGTGTTTTGTTTACACTATAATATCGTTATTTTGGATATATTTTTGTTACCAATATTCCAGAACGTGTGCAATTAATTTCCCATTCAAATAGAGTTTTTTTTTCGTTAAATGAATAAGTTTAATCTCAATGTCTGTTTGTCGCTATCTGTAATAATCAATTTGTTGGTTTTTCAATATGGCAAGTATTGTGATAAAAAGCCTTCTATATTTAAAATATTCCGATACACTTTCAGTATTTGCTCTCAGTGTAATAATATGTAGTATCTACTAATTCATAGCAAAGAATGTGATATAACCAACAATAAAATGTCTTGTTATGCTACTATTTTTTTATTAGTATACCCATCCAATAATGTTGACTACTTATGAAATGAATGAAATACTTCTCAACATTGATAATTCAAAAAAGAGTTGGAAACCATTACAATTTACAAAAGACAATTTACAATTTTTAAGTAATTGAGATTCAGTTATTGATAATTCGACAGAGAATATTAAATAAAGTTCCAGAGTAAGTTGTGTCCATTCAGCTTATTTGAATACACGATGAAATCAACAAATGGCATTATGCAGCATTATGAAAATACTGTATACAGGAACATGCCTCACTACTTAAGGAAGTAAAAGGTAATATTAACCCCAGTGGTCAACGAACAGTAATTTCTTTTGATGATTCCATCATGTTCTTCTTTCCTATTGCCTATTGCCTTCATAAACTACATCATTAAAATGATCCAATTCTAAATCTTCTGAAACATCATCCCCAATATCTGTTCCGAGGAACAAGAGCGCCAAAAAATAGGTATTATATATAGATATCAATAAGAGCGCCATAAAATAGGAGTTTCAAGGAATATATTCCGCAAAATAGTAGTAATTTTTCAAATTTTTTCATGTCATGTGATCGTCACGAAATTTGAAAAAGTATTTGATTTGGTCTTTTGAATCTAACTGCTGAGTTTCAATTCAATCATATCAGTTTTTTTCGAGTTATCGTGGAAATAAATTTTAAAATTTTTAAGATTTTTTTGCCACTTTATGACCGTACGATCAGTACAAAACTTTGCATGCATATGAAGGTCATGATTCTACAATTTGATGCTTAATTTCATATAGATAGAGAGATCGGTTCCGGAAATATTCATAAAAAATGTTTTCACTAAAAACGGCCTTAACTCCGAAACCACTTGGTGGATTTCACCCTTTAACATATTCGTCCAACATATTTACGCTCCAAAGCTACCCAGGTTTGGATTTCAATCTTCTTACTCCTTTCGTTCGAGAGTTATCGTGCTAACGGCCAGACCAGACGGAGGGAATTGAATTTGACCTCTAATTCTTCATCGGGGAGTCGGACCCATTTGAGACCATTTTCGCAAAAAAATTCTAAAAATACAGACATTGTGGCAAAATGATCAATAGTCCTTGTGGAACACGCGCGCAAGAACTAAAATTGACCTGTCCGATTGTTTTGCTGAAAACATTCAATAAAGCAGTTATGTATTTTGTTCTTTACTTTATCCACACACTGTATAGGTATACATAAAACAACATAACAACATAAAACAACCATATAAGGTATCAGTTAATGATAATTTCCAACTGCATAACTAACATTTCAATGTCCAACGCATCAAATTGAATTTCCTTGTAGATGCGCGGCCTTGATAACAACGGACTTTGCTTTCCTTGCATATTCATGATCCTCCGTTTTGTGGTTGTATACGAAAAGGGAAACAAGAACAAATTGCCGAAAGAAAGACAACAATTCCTGCCTGAGAACCTCTCTTCCAAGCGGGGAGAACAGAGTCAGTCGGTCTTAATTAATAAATTAGTTCTTTGACGGCGCCAGTCGGCGTTCGTTAGAGGCCGGAAAAAATAATACATTTTTAACAGGATCCTTAGAGGCATCAACGCCTTTCTGGTCGGACGAGATGAGAATCGGTCCGGACCTTTCGCGAACGCGCGGAGATAAAAATTGATGAGCGGAGGATTGTTGACCTGACCCTACCGAGACGCGGTAGCGCCATACAACGTATTCCGATGAATGATGGGCTTCGAAAGGCGAACTTTAATTTTTTATGGTCCCGAAACGGTACTTTCGATTTTAGAGGTTGTTTGCCGACAGAAAACATCCCATTTGGAGAACAACTATCGGAGTAAAGGAGATTCTCTTGAAAGTTGACTTTCTTATAAGGGAATTTATATTTTTGGGCGTATGTTCTGGGGAACATCGCGTTATCATTTTGCCCAAATGTCTGTAATTTTCGAATTTTTCGCCGAAAATGGTCTCAAACGATTGGGTTCGACTCCCTGATGAAGAATTCGAGGTCAAATTTGATTCTGTCCGGCCGGCCGGCCGTTGCCACGATAACTTGAGAACGCAAGGACCAGCGACTTGAAATTTTCAGGGTAGGTGGCGCATCCAAATACGACGGACAAGTTTGTTAATGGGCATAATCAGCCCAATGGTTTCCGAGTAATAATTTTGTTTTCAACCAATATGAATACGATCGAATGGAAACTTGGTGAATAGTTGTAGAATATGAACGTAAGCACGTTTGTGGAATGTTGTGAGAATCGTATAGCTAGAAAATTCAAAAAAATTATTAAAAAATATTTTTCTTGTCTCATAACCTGAGAACGAAAAGAGGAAGCGATTTGAACTTTTCATGTTAGGTTGTACGACCGAATGCGACATTTGAGTTTGTTTATAAGCATAATCAGCCAAACGATTTTGGAGTTATACCCATCTGAAATTTGGTGGTTATTTCCTCAATAACTCGAAAAATATAGAACCGATCCAATTCAAACATGGTTGTTAGATGTAGAATGCCAAGGCGAAGCAAAATTTCGAGAGGATAGTATCACAAGAAAATTTTCAAAAAATCATAAAAAATTATTGAAAAAAATTCTATATATCAAAAACTATTCGTCCGATATCGCTGAAATTTTGCGAGAGCCTTCAGAACCTAACTCTACTACCAAGTTTCAACATGAATATGATCGGATCTATATTGTTGGAGATCCGAGCTGCCTTGTGAGAGTTCAGTCATGGATGGGTGACCGTTGCCTCGATAACTTTCGAACGAAAGGAGGTAGGGACTTGGAATTTTCAGGGTATGTTGCGTATCCGAATGGGAGAGTTAAGTTCGTTTACGGGCATAATCGGTCCAACGGTTCCGGAGTTATACCCACCTGGAATATTATTTCCTCGATAACTCAAAAAATATAAACTCGATCGAATTGAAGCTAGGTAACTAGCTGTACAATATCGATATAAAGACGTGTTTAAAATTTTGTAAGAACCGTACCCCTAGAAAATTTCAAAAAATTAGGAAAAAAGAAACTTTGTAAGAAACGTACCCCTAGAAAATTGAAAAAAAATACGAAAAACATTGGTTCAAGCACTGACGTGAAGTCTGGAGCTTTTGCGTGTATGTTCTATTGTGCATTCTCCTGTATTGGATACTCTTAATCGAATTTACCATGGTGAATTCTATTGTCCGTTCTCCTGTATTGGACACTCTTAATCGAATTTACCATGGTAAATTCGATAAAGAGTTTTTAACCTTTCCAGTTACTTCTAAATGTTTAACCATCCGATAAACGGTAGTTTTACTTATAGGATCTCTGTCTTGATAACGCTCATTAAAAATTTCGCACAATTGTTCATATGTCCGCTTGCAATGTCCCAGAAATATCAAGATTTCTATTCGCTGCTTTTCACTCAATTGATTCATATCGAATGAAAAATTCTCGGGAAATATGTTATTATTCACCTTAGAGAGATCAGTTAGCAACTAAAACGATACCATACATTTTGTCATCTTTAGTTGATCTGCTAGATTGAAGAAAGAATATTTTTTCAACAAAAACTGAAGTTTTTCTTGACCTCCTCACTTTGCTTCGAGAACACCTTCATGTGTGTGGAAGCGACACCACCATCATATTCTATTTATTGTTTTATGTGCGATCTAATACATTAATTCGCAGCTATTTTCAACTTGTGTCTACATTTTTCATTTCATCGTAACATTTTTATCGCAAGAATTTTAAGGTTAAATTTTATTCTCGTTCACATAACTGAATTGGTCATCAAATGACCTTCGATGCAATATATCACAAGCGATATTTTTCCAATAGATAATAATTGTTGAGGATTCATTGTATAAACCCCCAACTTCAAAACTGCATGCATTTCCCAAACTTCGGAAATAGAAATCTGCGGTAGGAGGATATTTCTTAATATTTATTATTTCTAGATCTAGAATAAGAACCGGACACCAATCACAAATTGTTAATTTTGTAATAAAAAATGGGTTCAAGCCCTGTGGACAGGAGCTTTCAAGCGCTCTAGTTCAAACAGACAAATTATATCTCCGAAAGTATTGGTTTCTCAGAGTTGGGAATTATATCAATGTATTCTTATGATAGAACTGCATCATAAAGGAAATGCAATTCAAATAATAGTTTATTTATCAAGATTAAATGAGCAATCTGAGAATGAGAACTGCACCATGGAAGAAATCAATTTAAAACAGCTGAACTGAATTTGACTCTCTCTTATAGAACAGGATGACATATACGAGTATGAACACAGATCATATAAAAAATCATAGATAGAATAATTATAGCATTCTGTGAAAACATATAGAAGTACGATTCATTATTGAAATTTCGAAAAATCATATCTCCGAAAGTATTAGCTTTTTGGAGTTGAAAATGATATCAATGGATTTTTATGGTGAAACTGCATCTTAAAAAAAATTATTCTGAAATTTGTAAGTTTAAAAAAAACTTAACCGAGATATTTATCTCCCTAGCCTACTCTGAAAATTTCAACTGCCTTGCTCATTCCGTTCGAGAGTTATTGTAGAAACAAAGTTTAAAAATTTTCAAACATTTTTTTTGACACTTTACGGTAACCCTATCAATACAATCAAGTTCACATGCTTCTAAAGGTTATGATTCTACAATTTGATGCTAACTTTCAGATAGATCGAGTGATCGGTTTCGGAAATATTCATGAAAAATAATTTTACTAAAAACGGCCATAACTCCGAAACCGCTTGATGGATTTCGTCCGTTAACGAACTCGTCGGAGATATTTACGCTCCAAACATACCCTGCAAATTCCAATCCTCTAACTCCTTTCGTTCGAGAGTTATCGTGTTAACACATTTGTACAGACATTTGGGCAAATTGATAAGCACTCTGCTCCGAGGATCAAGAGCGCCAAAAAAAGGCACAACCAATTCAACTTTTAACCACATCGCTGAACGCGTAATCAAATTACCTTCCATTTGATGTATCACAATCCATATGTTCCAATTTGAAAAAAAAGTAAAGTAGTGGGGTGCGGGGCGTAGGGGGTGAAAAATATCAAATTCAAAAAAGCCCAGGATAAATTGCTTTTGAAATTAAAAATCGACGGGTGTGAGGATTTTAATAATTCTTCGTACAAGAATTATTGACGAGTTACGTTACTTTTTTCGCACACCGATGATTTTTTCGCTGTAAGTTGGTACCACTGTACTGCCTTACCGCGTATAATTTAAGTGCTTTGTGTTAATTATTGTGTTTACAGCTGCTATTTTTGTCAATACCAGTGGCGGATCAACCTAACGGGGCCCCTACTTTGTAGGATAGGCGTCCCAGAACTCGACGTCAAGCCGTCGTTGTCAATTTTATTTTTGTTATGTGATCCTGAATAGTGGGTCCGTAAATTATTGCTCAAAACTGTATCACCTCTGACCCAGCTTGGAGGAAAATGTGACTTTTTGCCCCACTAAATCTTCAAACCCCATATATTCCGTCCAATTTCAACTGTCTGTACTGAAAAAAAGTAGGAAAGTCCTGTGGACAGGAGCTTTGGCACGCTGTTAAAATTTATAGCCAGAGCGGTCATCCATCCATGTACTGAACTCGCGCAAAGCTGCTTATATCCAGAAAAAAAAATTCCCATTATTTCCAAGAATTTAAATCCGTAAGTGAAAATAAGCGTCCGAAAAAAACTGGTACACTTTTTGTATCAAACGATTAGTTTCAACTCACATACAAAAATTCACTGTTGGTTCGAAAATGAACAGTGATGTGTTTGCGGTGGCATAAGGTCCCATTCGAATTGATTCATCCACTATTGGTTCGAAAATGAACAGTGCTGTGTGTCGTATGGTGTATATTCGAATACATAATTTAACTGTTGGGTCGAAAACAAACAGTGCTGTGTTTGTGGTCGCATATGGACCCATTCGGGTATATACATTACATGACACAGTCAATATTAACGTTGACCGTGACATAGAATAATGCTATGTGTAATATGTGCATGAAACTAATGAATGCATTGCATTGATTACTACATAGACCCTGTTGTTCTTGCCTACTTCATTAAGTTTTCTTCGGATCTCCCATATTAGCTTACACTGGTTAACATGGCAGCTCAGAGCTATATGTGCTATGCAAGGGCGTAGCCAGGAGGGGGTTTTGGGGGTTCAACCCCCCCCCCCCCCGAAATGTTATTTTTCTCTTAAAAAAAAGTTTTTTGCAGCAGAAAGTGACCATTATGTCAAAACGTAGGTATATGACTCATATCATGTTGGATTTACATAGGTACACCAGCAAATTATAATTATAGTATTCTATAAAATCATATAAGAACAATTATTGAAATTTGGAAAAATCATATCTATGGGTTCTTAGGATGAATCTGCATCTCAAAAAATTTTAGTTTAAAATTTGTAATGTAAAAAATCTATTTTTTGCGTTACTCCGAAACAAAAATTTTGCCAAATACGAACTTAACCGATATATTTATCTCCCACACCTACTCTGAATATTTCAAGTGTCTAGCTCATTCCGTTCGAGATTTATCGTGTTAACGGCCGGCCGGACAGAATCGATTTTGACCACGGATTCTTGTTCAGTGAGTCGACCAAAACGTTTAAGACCATTTTCAGCCAAAAATTCTAAAATTACAGACATTTGGGCAAATTGATGAGCACTTTGTTCCGGGGAACAATAGCGCCAAAAAGAAGAGGCTATGTTAAGTGGTGAAGTTCAGAGTGCTTTGACCCCGAAAAAGGGAGCCCCCTGACAAAAATCAAAAATAGGGTTCTCATAATTTCGTCTCGAGAATCTGTGGCCAAATTTTGTTGCATTAATTTTGGGGCAATATGTATAGACCAAGAATTCGACAATACGGAATGTTTGAAAAATATTTGACTGAGTGCCATTGCTATGTATGTCTTATCCCCAGTCAAGGTAAGCCGTCTTTCACTGGTATTCCACAAGGTGTTTCTATTGTCCCATTCATTTTCATACGAACTCTTGAGGTGAGAATGTACACTAATTTTTGAACAAAAATACTTCTGCTCTTAATCATGTTTCTACGTATGTCGGTACAGATGTTCGCCTCCTGGAAATACCACGGATTGGTTAGCCAGGTTTGGCCTCGAGGTGTATCGAGAAACGAGGAGCGCTGTGGCGTCACGGGCGTGGTGCAGAGCCCCAGCTTCGTCTACGACGATGCCCTGAGTCACGCGACCCGCCAAACCGACACGCCATCCAATACAAGGTTGCCACAGGCACAAATTATCGTTCCCGAGAATTTTTCTTCAACCGAAAATTTACCACAATAGACAGATCCTTATGTCACCTCAATGATCGAAATCTTCGATGTACGGGACAAAATTCCAAGCATGGCGACGAATTTCAGTCGGAAAGATCCTTTACTAATATTCTATCCGAAATCGAACTTAACCAAACTGAATTTTTGACCATCCCAGTTCAGGGTGAGTGTTCAAGTTGTACATTAATGTTAACCAGAGATTCCTCCCATCAAATAAAATACTTTTATATTTGCCCTGCACATAGACTCCTGCTCTTTGTTTTCATCTTTGGAACATAAACCCGTTTCCATTTATTTTATATCGGTAAAAGTTAACACATATCAAGGGATGGGCTATATCTACTAATGAAATTCAATGAAATTGTTTGAGAAAACTTATTTAGGTACTCACTCAATTCTTCTGATTCAATTCGTTGCAGCATTTCTAGAACAAATATTCCACTATAATTCTTCGCCAGGCAGGTCCACTCGTTTTTAATTAAATACAATACCTAGGTAAGTTATTGTTTCCCTTGTTATTTCCACTATAAGATAATACACCATTTCATCAATATTGATTGACAAATATCCCAATATTCATATTTTAGAAGTGAGTGGAATACGTAAAATGATAACCTATAATATGCGGACCACATAAATATCTTCATATTGTCTATGAATTGAATATAGCCACAGATTAACCTGTGATATAACCACAGATTAACCATAAGTTAATCTGTGATATAATGACATTATCTAAACTCGAATTGAACGTTGCCAAATGTTATTCCATTGACGTAAAATCGAAGAAATCACAAATTATCAATGTTCTGACTATAGACTGATTATGATAGTTATGGCTTGATGGTGAACAACGGCAACTCTTTGTTCTAGTATTCCTATGCTTTTACGGTAAGGAATGAGTCTATGAATGTAATGTCATTTCGGGATTTTTATGAGATTTTAAAACACCCAATGAAAAATATCTCGAAAACTGGGCGTTTGAGGAGAAATGATGAAGAGTATATTGTAATTTTCAGAAATTATCGGAGATTCTTATAATGACTCAATATATAGGTTCTTTATCTGGTTTCTTGATTCTAATTTAATTTATTTTTATGAATCCGCGACTCTTTAACTAGGAAACCAATGGATGGAGGGAAGAAATGATAATTGGAGAATATGTCTCGTAGTTATAGAAAAATAACAAGATCTTTTGAAATCTGCAAACATGTGCAGAGTAGACCCATAAATCGAAAAAATTGGGGGTATTTTCAGTAAAACCGGAAGTATACAGTAACAACAAAATATAGCATCAGATGCATTATGCATCATTGTACTAGGCTTTCGTTTGAAAGAAGATAGAACTTATCGAGGTAGATACGCCATTTCCGAAAATATCGTATATATAAACGAATAAAATGAGTGCCTTAACCAAATGGTTTAAATTCTTATTTCCCACTAACTCGAAAAATACTAATCTGATCGAACTGAAACTGCGTAGTAGGGAGCATCAAATTATGACCAGAATTTTTTTTTTTTTATTATGTTCCTATCTCAGAAACTACTGTCAGATACCGCTGAAATTTTGTAAGATCCTTCTAAACTTCATTTGACAGCCAACTTCCAGTTTAAACCCGATCGGATATATACATATATTGTTGGAAATATTCGAAAAATATTATTTTAACTCCTGGAAGCCAAGCAACCTTTGGCGAGTTCAGTAACTGGATAGGAGACCCCCCCTGGCTATGAATTTGAACAAGCGCGCCAAATCAGAATAACCTCTCGTCAGTACTTTTTCAATAGGTATTTTTCTGTAATCACAGAAATCCTCAAATACGGAACACAAGCTATTTCATTCAACTGTCCCATAGTATGTTCTTCTGTGATAGTGTAATCTGATCCAGATATCCTCTACAATCCAATATCGCCTCTATTATACAAATAGCAAATTCTTGTCAACCTGTCAATAAAACGGTAGCGGGCAGTCATCGCGCTACTTGATAAATCGACTTTTTAAAATGTTTGCACAGAAAACGATCCCGAACTAAACGGCGATAGGACCACAGAGCGACCGACAACAGGGTTATTTATGTAGAACAATATCTGAGCTCCGCCCATTTACCTGAGCGTACCACCGAGAGATCACAGGGCTTAACGTGGTCCAGCTCCCACTCATACCGTGGTCGCTCACAGATATTCGATCGTGATCAGAGAAATACCTAAAAGTCAATGGAGAAAGATAAAACTAGATCACGTCTAATTTCTATGTTCTCGGTTCCGAACAAAAGAAGACCGCCTGAGAGTTCGTGTTTTTAAGTGCGCGTTAAAGTAGAGTCCAACAAATTTTCTGGTTTCTGGGGATGATTTAAGATGTTAAACTGGGAGGTTTACGAGATGGTTTTCTCCGTCAGTTTAACGACCGTTGCGGATTGTTACGAGTCTAGATGTTTTGAGATGTAATCGTCTCTGGTTCGTTTTAGTAGGTGTTGCAAGACGATGACCTACCGCACTAATCTCGCAAAAAAATAAGTACATATTAAGATGTTATATATGCTGAGGTAGACATTCGTATGTTTGTCTAGCCAATTCTCTTTTATTTTTTTCACGATACGAATATAGAGTGGAGGAGTACTGTTGAACTCAGATTATGCTCAATATAAAATAATATATTTAAATCCTTGCAGTGTTTGCTTGATTCGATTTTGTTCAATACTTTTCTGTCGACATAACTAGAACTTCGCATAGAACTTATACTGCAATATCTTTCTATAATATGTCTTTCAGTCTGCTTCAGTGACTTTAATATCATATTTATTCGATTCTGGTCTGTCCATAGACATACAATACTTTGGAATGTTTTCCTTGTTTATAACCTGCCTGGGAATGAGAATTCAACAATATAGGATTTCCTTCATAAAGAAATACATCTACAGATTTGGTTTGTGCAACGATAACTTCGCAGCATGCTTTTACCCTCAAAAGTTCAGTTGACACGAGTAACAAGTTGCAAAAGCACTGTGGCCAGGAACTTTGGCACGCTGTTCAGATTTATAGCCAGAGTGGTCTCCCTTCCGGGTGCTGAACTCTTCCAAGGCTGCTTAGCTCCTGAAAAAAAAAATATTTCCAAGAATATAAATCCGTATGTGAAAACAAGCGTCCATAAACAACTGTTCCACTTTTTGGTCGAGAATGGTCTCAAACGATTATTTTCGACTCAAATACATACATTTTTTACTGTTGGGTCGAAAATAAACAGTGCTGTGTTTGTGGTGGCATTAGGTCTCTGTTCAGATACATACATTCACTGTTCGGTTGAAAATAAAAAGTGCTGTGTTTGTGGTGGCCTAAGGACCCATTCGAATACATACATTTACTTTTGGGTCGAAAATAAACAGTGCTTTGTTTGTGGCGGCGTAAGGACAAAAATCAGTTCAATGGTATGATTGTGCCATGAGATAAAAAACCTCTATATTGCGGTGGTTTATTTTCAGTAGTTCAATCCGAGAATTATTCCTATGACACAAATCAGTCGAATCTTACGGTTAAGCCATGAGGAACTGAGAACCTTGAACCTTAAAATTGAACTATTGTTATTACTGACCTTTGATATATTCTTTTCAAATTTCTAATTCCTGAAAAATATCATCATCTTATATATTATTCGATTAAGTTTAAATCGACAACTTGGATGTAAGGTAAGGTACATATCCAATTCTCAGTAGGTATTGAACGAATGTTATTACTAACGCATCGACTAACCGAATTTAACTTCGGCAGATCTATACACATAATTCATTCTATTCTCACGTCAAAAATCAAAAACTGTTGACAACTTATTTTGTCGAGTGGAATCCAGTGGACCAGTACCTACATCTCGATTGTTGTAATATTTCGATATTTCGGCCATATCTTCACCAATATCTATCCGATCGAGTTAAAAATCTAGAACATCACTGTAAAATAAGGTTTTGAAGGCTCTCCCAGAATTTAAACGATATTTATCTGACGGATAGCTTCTGAATTTTTTTTAGTATATTTTTTTTTATTTTCCAGTCATACTATCCACACAAAATTCCGCATTAGTCTACGATCTGGTACATTTCAACTAACTACTGCGCTTTAATTCGATCAGAACGGTCTTTTTCTATTGGGAAAACAAAATTTCAGATGGTCATAACTCAGAAACCTCTCTCTGGATTTTGCCCATTAACGAAATTAGCTGGCTAACTCATTGCTTTCGAGCGTAATATGGTGCCGGCCGGACATAATCAAGTTTGAACTAGGATTCCTTATCGTCGAAACTGATCGTTTGAGGCCATTCTCGGCCAAATATTCGAAAATTACAAACATTTTGAGGAATTGATAGGTACTCTGTTCAGGTGAACAGAACAGATAACAAAAACAATTTGAGCTGTATTAGTATTAGAGATGTGCTGGATCATTGAATGTATGAATCCGCGGATGCGGATACGGTTACGGAACACCAGTTTCTAGATCCGCGAATACGAATACGGATACGGATCTAGACTCTCTTATACGCATTAGATCTCTGTTTTTAAAGTTTAATTTACCATTGCTCAATATCGATTACGGTTTATAATATTTTTGAGTTGCTGTAGTTATGTGTGATATTTTGTACATATAACGATAACCTACTACGGAGATTGAATGCTGTTAAGTTAGAGAATTTGATTTTTGTTATTATTCAAAATATCAGAGATAGCTTTTAGTTTTGATCTAATTAGGAAGACTTCCAAGTAGTCATATTCTCATGACTACCAGAGAAGGTAGAAAGATTGTTTATTTATTTGATTTTTACAATTCAAATATAAGTGAGTATTCTTTGAAAATAAAACATATTTTGAATAGTATTTCGTTGCTAGATATTCACCCTCACTCACAATTTCGAAAGTCTAATAACATATAAAACTTAATCAGATCCGTTCGAGATCCGCCAAAAAAATGGCGGATACATATACGGATACAGATCTTTGTTTTGCTTCGGATATCCGCGAATACGGATATAATACGGATATCCGGAACATCACTAATTAGTATACGGTGTGGACGCCATCTGAACTTCTAATGATGTCGACCATTATGACCCAAACATTTCCAGAAATGAATAAAAACACCTAGGTTTAAGACATATCATCTGAAACTGGTAGATGTAAGTAGTAGGTACTTGGAAAAGCATTTAATGAAAATTGATATACATAAAATCGTTTTTTTGTGCTTTTAGAATTTGTTCCTTGTTGGTTCCTCCTATAAACAATTCCCGCAATTTAGGTATTCGATGACGATTCTCAATTAGGGTTTCTACTTATTTCACGGTTAGAATTTCTTTCGAGGTGAATAATACGAAACATCTGAAAGTCACTATGAATTCTTTACTTCATTTACTATTTACTAATAGTTTTATCAGAATTCCCCAAGGATATGATATCATGATGTGTTCATCGAGTTATACGAAACGTGAAAATAAAGCATTTGAATTTAAATAACATGTAATATCATTCACGAGGTTTAGTAGATATAAATTTCTGAAAATAATTCCCATATTCATTGAAAAATATCGCCAAATATATTATTTTGTCTCACGTCTCAACTAGTGTTAGGTATTCTGGTTTGAGTTGTCTGTGTACTGTATCTTAACACAATCAAAGGCTGGTTTCTCCATTTTGAGTTAACTCAAGGTTGCGAGTTACACAAGTGTTCAGCTATAGTTTCGTGAACGCGTAAAACTCGAGTTGCCCGCAACCTTGGGTTAACCCGCAATTAATTGAGAAACCCGCCCGTAGCGAGTAACGGCACTCATTTCTACTACAAATTCTGATGTCTGACATATGTTTCCGAAACTTTGTCCCATCTTCTGAAGTGAAACGTTACTATAGCAAGCTATCTCTTAATCTACGTAAATATGGTCTGACATCACTCTCAGTAAAAACAGCTCTAGGAAATACATTCGATAAAACTCTGGACTATTCATGTAATTAAATGTCAAGATTGTAACAAGTGCTACATCGGCCAAACAACCAGAAATAAATCTGCTCTTTCAAATCATGTTTTAACAACCGGCCGAAAATTTAATCTGGAAACCATCGGCATCGAAATGTAAGATATATTACTTAATATTGCTGTAACCTCAATTTACAACTCATTACTTCCAATTAATGGTTTTAGCTATGGGTAATGTCAGCCCATTATTTGAGCAGATAATCGGATAGCTTACTTCAGTGGCGCTTCATCTCACAAGATGAACATCGTTCCCAAAATTGAAGTCTACCGAGTGTATGTTACCCAATATAGAGTGTAGTGTTAGGTGTTAAAAATAGCTTCAAGCACTGGCGTGAAGTCAGTGTCCAATACAGGAAAATTGACCATATAACCTAAGCGCAAAACCTCCTGACTTCACATCAGTGCTTGAACCAATTTTTTTTTTTTTAATTTTCCTAAAATTTTCTAGGGATACGATTCTCACAAAATTTAACACACGTCTTTATGTCGATATTTTACAACTAGTTTCCATGCTTCAATTCGATCGAGTCTGTATTTTTTGAGTTATGCAGGAAATAATATTCCAGGTGGGTATAACTCCGAAACCGTTTGGCCGAATATGCTCAAAAACGAACTTAACTCTCCCATTCATATGCGCAACTTACTCTGAAAATTGCAAGTCCCTATCTCCTTTCGTTATCAAGGCAACGGTCACCCATCCAGCTACTGAACTCACACAAGGCTGCTCGGATCTCCAACAATATAGATCCGATCATGTTCAAACTTGGAGCTTGGCAGTAGAGTTGGTTGAAGGCTCTAGCAAAATTTCAGCGATGTCGAACGAATAGTTTCTGATATAGAGAATTTTATTCAATGATTTTTTGAAAATTTTCTAGTGATACGATTCTCACGAAATTTCCCACGGATTTTCACGTTGGTATTATACAACTAATAACCATGTTTGAATATAATCGGATTTGTATATTTCGAGTAAATGAGGAAATAACAACCAAAATTCAGATGGGTATAACTCCAAAACCGTTTAGCCGATTATGCCTATAAACGAACTCAAATGTCCCATTCAGATGCACAAGCTAACCTGAAAATCGCTATCTCTTTCCGTTTTTGGGTTATCGTGACATAAATAATATTTTTTTTAAATTTTCTAGCTATACGATTCTCACAAAATTATTTCACAAGCAACCTAAGGTTTGTATTCTACAAGTACTCAACAATTTTCAATTCGATCGGATTTGTATTGGTTGAGAACAAAATTATTACTCGGAAACCATTTAGCCAATTATGCCCATTAACGAACTTGTTCATGGTATTGGGATGCGCCACCTACCCTGAAATTTCAAGCTGCTATATCTTTCCGTACTCAAGTTATCCTGACAACGGACTGCAAAAAATTCGAAAATTACAGACATTCGAGCAAAATGATAACCCGATGTTCCGCAGAACATACGCGCAAAAAAAAAGTGAAATGTTTTTATCATTCATAGTTTTTACACTTTCTGCAATTACGGGAACTTCAGAAAGCGAGAAAGAATCAGCCGAGGGGGAAACCGCTGACAAAAATTTGTACACCAGAATTCCAACTCAACCGAAATTTCATTGGAATTCAATAGGAATTCTCATTATGAATTCAATAGGAATTCTTTTGAAATTATAGGAATTCTATATTCTTGTACATCTGAATTCCTAGCGGTTTACCCTTCAGTTAAAACCAACTATTTGGAGCTGTATACATGATTGTCCGATAGGTGTCGTACTCTAACATCAAAAGGAATTCTTAATAATTCAATAGGAATTCTGCGGAATTCCATGAAATTTAATAGGAATTCCACGGAATTCAATAGGAATTCCATGGAATTCGATAGGAATTCCACGGAATTCAACAGGAATTCCAGGAATTTAATAGGAATTCCAGGAATTCAATAGGAATTCCTCAGATCTCAATAGGAATTCCATGGAATTCTACTTCCTTGTACACCAGAACTCCTAGCGGTTTACCTCTCGGAATCAACTTCATCTAGAAAGCACGGGAACAGTTTGTAGAACAAACCGTATATCGTATCGGGAAAATGTTGAGACCCGTCATTTCGGCATGTTCTACCTGTCCCCGGCCCTTAATTCCGTCATTACCGTCAAAAGGCACCAAACACAAAGAAACATTCGAAAGGTAATAACGGTTCGGCAAATCTAACGCATCACAACAAACATAATTACACACAAGACCGAGAAACCCGACCGTACCAAAGAAGAAGAAGAAAGTCTGTGGCGTGAAGGCATGTGCCCTTCCTAATTACGCCGCTAATAATGGGGTCGCGGCACTTGTCGATCTCGGACGGAATGGTGGAAATACACCGGGGCCCTTGTCTTTACGGACGCCATCGGGCCCGTCCCTATCCCCGGGCTAAGTCCGTCTGTGTTTTTTACGGACAGCCGATTTTATACCTCGAAATCTTTTACACGAAAGTCGAATTTGGAGAAATTCGGTTACCGAAACTTTTTCAATAAACATTTATTTTGATGTTTTGTGTAGGGGTCGCAAGGACTTGAAAATTTGAAGATCTTGTCTTGATCTTGCCTTGATTTCAAGACAAGAAGTAATATTTGATTTCAAGACAGGACAAGAAATTGTATGTCAATACCAAGATTTCTTGTCAAGAAAACAAAAAGTCTTGAAATATCTTGACTAGCAATGAAAACGCTTAAACTTATTTATTTGTGAAAAAGATAACATAATATAACATATTTTAATTTATTAAACACATTTTTTGCTTGATCAATTCAGAAAAATGTAAATAAAAAATGGGTTCAAGCCCTGTGGACACGAGCTTTCTGGCGCTCTAGTTCAAACAGACAAATTATATCTCCGAAAGTATTGGTTTCTCAGAGTTGGGAATTATATCAATGTATTCTTTTGATACAACTGCATCATAAAGGAAATTCAATTCAAATAATAGTTTATTTATCAAGATTAAATGAGCAATCTGAGAATGAGAACTGCACCATGGAAGAAATCGAATTAAATCAGGCCAATTTTGCCCAATAACGAACTCAACCGAGATATTCATCTCCTCAACCTACTCTGACAATTTCAACTACCTAGTTCATTCCGTTCGAGTGTTATTGTAGAAAAACTTTTTTTAAATTTTCAAAATTTTTTTTTACACTTTGCGGTAATCTGGTCAATACAAAACTTCACATGCGTATAAAGGTCATGATTCTACAATTTGATGCTAAATTTTAGATAGATCGAATGATCGGTTTCGGAAATATTCATAAAAAATATTTTTACTCAAATCGGCCATAACTCCGAAACCGCTTGATGGATTTCTCCCATTAACGAGCTCTTCCGAGATATTTACGGCCATAACTCCGAAACCGCTTGATGGATTCCGCCGTTAACGAAATCATCCAAGATATTTACGCTCCAAACCTATCCTGCAAATTTCAATCCTCTAACTCCTTTCGTTCGAGAGTTATCGTGTTAACGGACGGCAAGACGGCCGGACAGAATCGATTTCGACCACGGGTTCTTGATCAGTGAGTCGAACTAAATCGTTTGAGACCATTTTCAGCCAAAAATTCGAAAATTACAGACATTTGGGCAAATTGATAAGTACTCTGATCCGAGGAACAAGAGCGCCAAAAATAGGGTTCTAATTTGAAAAACAGAAGTAATGGCCAATTTTTTATCACAATTTTGACACAAAATTTGAAACACCCTGTGATGATATTTCTGAAATTCAAAAGATGCAAGACCTTTCCACATTCTTGCTCTTCGATGTTGTAAAATTGGTTCACGCTCAGGATGTTTAAAATAAGAATAATGAACATAATACTGACTAAACATAATTGATTTTTTTTTCCGGTTTTTTTTCGATATTTTGAAAACTATTCGAATGAATACAATGGTTTTAACAGAAATGTATTCAGCATTGAATACTTGATCATACCAGGTATGCAAAACTTGAAAAAATTTTGTTTCACCAAATTTATTTTCACTCCCTGTATAACCGGAAGTGCTTGGGCTTCGAAAATGTTTTAGCTCTGTAGAGAATTTCAAGTGATATCAGAATCCCAATTTTCAGATTTCAAATATGTCCAGGTCTCCAGAAACGTCTAATAGGCACTCGAACTTGGGACACCCTTTATATAACTGTTTCTGTTTGTTTTTGACGACATCCATACATTCCTAAGGAGTAATATAGGATATGATAACTATTATAATTAGGTATATTAACTGCCGGTTTTACGCTATCCCTTCGAATGAACGAAAATAGTCCAGTGTCCTCCTTCTGGCCCTTCCGCACGACCTAGACTCGAGATTATCTCGACGATTTTTGAATATCCCTTCGGAGATGGCTCCCAAAGCATCCCGATAACTCCGTTCGCCCATTTTTGCGGTGATCTCGTCATCTCGAGCTCACATGCTCCCTGCACACGTCAATCTTCGTTCAAAGCAATCGATAAGTAAGGAAAAGAACAAAGGAGCCGAGCCGGCTGAAGCCGTCCTTGTCTAGCCCCTCGGCCCCCCGGGCACGCCGTCCTCGTCCGGCCGCATCCCGAGTGGCGCCAACCGAACACACCTCTGCATCCTTTGGGGATCGCTTCGACACCGACCTGGAAGAAGAACAAAGGTGAACAGCCAGTTGGGCAAATTGTTGCGAATCGCCGTCGGTTCGTAATTACGCGGGATGAAGGTCCATAAACGGGATTTATGAGTTCGCTCTAGACCGCGCTGAATGCGCTCTACGAGTACTTCTGAACGTTCTCTCCCACTTCACCCTCATTTCTGCTCTTTTTGCGCGTATGTTCTTTTTTGGGTTACGGTGTTTCGGTGAAAAATTGGTTCAAGCCTTGTGGACAGGAGCTTTCTGGCGCTCTAGTTCAAACAGACAAATTATATCTCCGAAAGTCGTATGTCGTATTTGGACACGCCACACACCACCTACCCTAAAAATTATCTCTTTCCGTTCTCAAGTTATCGCGAGATAAATCATATTTTCGAATAATTTCTTGAAATTTTCTGACAATACGATTCTCAAAAAATTTTACTAACGTTTTGGTGTCAGTATGGTACAACTAGCTACCGAGTTTCAACTGGAAACCGTTGGGCTGAATATGCCCATTAACAAACATGTGTGTCGTATTTGGACACGCCACCTACCATGAAAATAAGTCGCATTTCTTTCAGTTCGAAGGGTATTGTGGTAACGACCGGCCGGGCAGAATGAAATTTGACCTCAAAATCTTGAAATAAAAATGAATAAGTAACCCCACAAAAAAATCTAAGGGGGTCAAGTCTGGAGAACGCGGTGGCCACTCAATAGGTCCTCGACATCCCATCCACCTTCCCGGAAATGTCAAGATATTGACGGACGTTTATCTCAAATTGAGGAGGAAATAACGTTCTGCTGTAAGGTTTCCGTCAAAAAGCTGAGGCCATATTAAATGGTTTCCGATTATTGCAATGTAAACATTCTATTTCTCGCGGCGTTGACTGTGATAGTCTTGAGTCCAGAGAGGATTTCCTCTTGACCAGTACCTGCTGTTATGACGATATAATGTCCCATTTAGGCAAAAAGTGGCTTCGTCAGAAAATACGATATTATTTAAAGAATTGGGGGTCTTCATGGCACCGTAAAACTGCAAACGACGGTCTGGATCATCCTCGTTTAATTCATGAATTATAGTTTAACTTTATACGGATGATACTACTATTTTGGCGCTCTAGTTCCTCGGAACAGAGTGCTTATCAATTTGCCCAAATGTCTGTAATTTTCGAATTTTTGGCTGAAAATGGTCTCAAACGATTTGGTTCGACTCACTGATCAAGAATCCAAGGTCGAAATCGATTCTCGGCCGGCCGAAGGCACGATTGCTCTCGAACGAAAGGAGTTAGAGGATTGAAATTTGCAAGGTGGGTTTGGAGCGTAATTATCTCGGATAAGTTCGTTAATGGGCAAAATCCATCGAGCGGTTTCGGAGTTATGGCCGATTTCAGTAAAAATATTTTTTATGAATATTTCCGAAACCGATCACTCGACCTATCTGAAATTTAGCTTCAAATTGTAGTATCATGACCTTCATACGTATGCGAAGTTTTGTAATGACCAGATTACCGCAAAGTGTCATAAAAAATTTTTGAAAATTAAAAAAAAATTTTTGTACAGTAACTCTCGAACGGAATGAGCTAGGCAATTGAAATTTTCAGAGTAGGTTAGGGAGATGAATATCTCGGTTAACTTCGTTATTGGGCAAAATAGGCCGGATGGTTTCGGAGTAACGAAAAAAAAATTTTTTTTTAAGTATCAAATTTCAAATTCAATTTTTATTTAAGAGGCAGTTTCAGCATAAAAATCCATTGATATCATTTTCAACTCCAACAAGCTAATACTTTCGGAGATATGATTTTTCGAAATTTCAATAATGAATCGTACTTCTAGGTTACACAGAATGTTATTATTATTCTATCTAAGCTTCATTATATGATCTGTGTTCATACTCTTACATGTCATCCTGTTCTATAAGAGAGAGTCAAATTCATTTCAGCTATTTTAATTTGATTTCTTCCATGGTGCAGTTCTCATTCTCAGATTGCTCATTTAATCTTGATAAATAAACTATTATTTGAATTAAATTTCCTTTATGATGCAGTTCTATCATAAGAATACATTGATATAATTCCCAAATACGACAAATAAGTTCGTTAATGGGTGTAATCGGCCCAACGGTTTTCGAGTACCAATTTTGTCTTCAACTTTTACAGATCCAATCGAATTGAAACTTGGAAGCTAGTTGTAGAATATTGACACAAAAACGTTTGTACAAGTTTTTGAGAATCGTATTAATAGACAATTAAAGAAATATATGTAAGAATATTTTTGAATAATTTAATTATATTATGTGTCTCTCGACAAGTTGAGAACGGAAAGAGATTATCCGCCGTATTCACAAAGCATTGTTAAGTGTTCAAATCTCCGTTAAGTTCTAACTGAGTTCCCCAGTTAGGATAAATTTGAATCGCAACCTCAGTTAACTTATTTAAGGGTGGTGAAACAGTCCTGTTTCACCACTTTTATCCCTTATTGTCCCTTATTATCCCTAATTTATCCTTAACTGAGGACCTCAGTTAGGACTTAACGGAGATTGAATGCTTTGTGAATACGGCGGAATGACTGGCAATTTTTAGGGTAGGTTTCACTTCCAAATGTGACATTTGAGTTTTTAATTAGGCATAATCAGCCAAACAGTTTTGTAATTATAGCCATCTGAAATTTGGTTGTTGTTTCCTGAATAACTCAATAAATTCTTATTCGATCCAATTCAAACATGACAATTATTGGTATAATGCTGACGCGAAAATGTTTGCAAAATTTCGTGTAGATCGTATCACTAGGAAATTTTTAATAAATCATTGAAAATAATCGAAAAAAATTCTATATGAAAATATTCGTCCGATATCGCTGAAATTGCGAAAGCTTTCAAAATCTAACTTTACAGCCAATTTCCAAATTTGAACACGATCGGATCTATATTGTTGGAGATTCAAGCAGCCGTTGCCACGATAACTTTCGAACGGAGAGAAATAGCGACTTGCAATTTTCAAGGTAGATTGCGCATACGAATGGGACAGTTAATTTCTTTGTTGGGCATAATTGGCCCAATGCTTTCGGAGTTATATCTAGAATATTATTTTCTCGATAACTCAAAAAATACTGATCCGATCGAATTAGAACATGGAAACTAGTTGTGGAATACTAACATAAAGAATTTCGTGAGGATTGTACTACTTGAAAATTTTAAAAAAATCATGAAAAAATATTATGTAGGTACCTCGCGATAACTTGAGAACGGAAAGAGATAGAAGCAATTTTCAGGGTAGGCTGCGCAACCGAAAGCGACATATGAGTTCCTTGATTGGCATAATGGCCCAAATGGTTTTGGAGTTATACACATCTGAAATTTTGTGTTTATTTCCTCTATAACTCAAAATATTCAAATCTGATCCAATTAAAAGTCGGCAACAACTTATAGAATGACGACGAGCTAATTTTCGCGGAATTTCGTGAATATCATATCCTGAAATTACTCGATATACGAAGTTCTTCCGTAAATTATTATTATTGGATATTTATCGAATTTCAATTCCGATAGAATACATAATAATGTCAGAATTAAACTTTCTCTGATCTCAGACGATTCTCTCCTTAATCAAATCATTAAAATGGTACGAAATGTATCCGTATCTTGTAAAAGCTGAGAAAACGATCTATATCGATGAATTCGATTAAGAGTGTCCAATAGGGGTGAATATACATAAGAACATGCACGCAAAAGCTGCCAACTTCAAGTCAATGCCTGAACCATTTCTTGTTGCTGTATGATCATTTCCAACTAAGGGAGAGCCTGTTGAAAATCACCCAAAAATTATAAATTTTATTTTATACCCCTTAATTTGTGTGACTAGTGTAGTAGGAACTTGTGCCAAAGCTCAATAATAGTTCTCTTGCATGTAACACGAAATACCATATGTTTATGTTTTTCTGAATCTACTTCAATATCAGATCATTATGTATGCCCTCATCCACTTTCATCATTTATAAAATTTGAATATTTCGGTATTGCAAATCGGTAAATCAAGAAGCAAATTCAAATGAGGTGAAACGCTTCTGAATCGTTGCTATAACGGCTGACGTAATCAAAATGTACCATCTGCTTGTTACAGCCAATTCCGACTACAAACCGTTAATAGGGGGCTGTGTTACACTGGAATAAAGAGTGAAACGGACTCGAGAATAGAGTGAGAGTAGATATGACGGGTTACGTCATAGAGATGCGCCAAGTTTCGATCATTTGAACAGCCATTATGTGAAACCAAATATGAATGATCATTTTCTCGTTGAAAATTGGAATTTTTGACGGTGGTTAACTTTTTCAGTATTCTTATGTATATAATAATCGATTCCAATATTGAAAAAAAATCATGCAAGACACTCGATAATACCCACTGACAGAGTATCAACAACATAAAATTTTACGCCCGGTCAGAAGCGGAGTAGACCAGGGTCGAAGCCTTTAAAAATGATAAAAAGTGATCAAAAATTACAGTAGAATGAAACCCATTGGAAAAGGAAGAGAATATAACAAAAATGATAGGAAAAATAATTTACGGGCGTTCAAAGTTCGGGAAGGGGAAGAGGAAGAGGGCGAGTTTTTAAGAGTAAAAAACGGTTTATCTCGATTTCCGGCAAAACTACAAGTCCTATGGAAAAAGTTAAATGGCAGAGTTGTAGGTAATAAAAAGATCTACAACTTTTGTATTAACACTTTTTCCACATAACCTCAAAATTTATGTAAAAATTCAAATAACCACGTTTTTAGTTTTTAATTTTTATCTCTTACAAAAAAATTTTTTTTTTACAAATTTGGTAAAAACTTACCTTTTCATGTCCCAAATACACTGTAATTTTTTGGATTTAAAATATTTTTTTTCACCTTAATTTTACTTAATATCGAAAAGGCACCCAAATTTTCAATCAAAAATTCTCACGTCTAAATATCTGGTTTTTTAAAAAAAGTAGATAGGCTTTTTGTTCATTGGAGTCTCTACTTTCTGATGGTGTAAGCATCACATATACATTACTATGGTAAATTTTCTCGGAAAATGCTAAGTTAATAAAGTTTAATATTTAATAAGATATCCACAGTATTTTGAAAATGTTGTAGAATCTTCTCAAAATTATATGTGAAGATGCCTATTTATTGGTATTCTAAGATAACTTGTATACCTGAGTGACCTACGGATAATTTTAGCCCATCAAAAGGTATTTCATAGAGAAGTGAGGAAGGGGCTATGAGGGTCTGCGCCTTACTGCCTGTTACTTCGTAGCATTTTCTGAGAGAATTTACCATATATTTTTTTTAGACCATCAGAAAGTAGAGATTTCAACGAACAAAAAGCCCACCTACTTTGACGTGAGAATTTTATATTGAAAATTAGGATGCTTTTTCGATATTAAGTCAAATTAAGGTGAAAAAAAAAATTTTGAATCCATGCATTTGGGATATAAAAAGGTAAGTTTTGACCCAATTTGGTGAAAAAAAAAATTTTTCATAAAAGATAAAAAATAAAAACCAAAAACGTGGTTATTTGAGTTTTTCACATAAATTTTGAGGTTATGTGAAAAAAGTGTGAAAACAAAAGTTGTAGATCTTTTTATTACCTACAACTTTGCGTCATAACTTTTCTCCATAGGACTTTTATTTTTGCCGGAAATCGAGATAAACCGTTTTTTACTCTTAAAAACTCGCCCTCTTCCCCTTCACGACCTCAGATCGCCCGTAAATTATTTTTCCTATAATTTTTGTAATAGTCTCTTCCTTTTACAACGGGTTTTATCTACTATAATTTTATTCGGTTTCAAAAATTATCGACCCTGGTCTAAAGATACTACCGTAAATTCAAAAAGATGCAGACTCACCGTACACCAATCTATAATCCTCGAGAGTACAGGAAGCGTTAAACAATATTTAAACGGGACATTATCGCCGATTTGGTGAATACAAGCCTCTTCTTCCCGTGTGATAAATGATCCGAGGATGACTCCGCAATTTCGATATTCTCCTTTGGGATAGCCGGTCTCGTTGCGCCCTGCCGTCCCGCGCAAAACGGCCATTAACCGGTCGATTAATCCTCGTTAAACATTCATTTATCAAGATGTCTTTGTCCGTTGTCCGCACGAGCAGGCGATATCTTTTTCTCGGGTTATTATACATTTATGTTGGCCACGGTGCGGTTTTGTTCTCACTGCGTCTTGTTTACTTCGTTCAGGTCGCATTGGTTTGGAAGGAAATTGATTGTTTCTATTTATTGATTGATTTTATTTAATTGCACCGGTTTTGCTATCTTCCGGTAGGACAATCTGAAATTCTAGGGCGAAATTCAACCAGAACTGGCGTATGGTGAAGGCGTGGTTCAGTAATCTGATTTGTTCACATAATATTTATAGTAATAATACAGTGCTTTTATCTACTCCTATTAAATTATATACATATATAAAATATTATTCATTATTCAATTGCTTTGGTTCAGTTAATAGTATCTGTAAACAAACAATGTGAGTTATAATAACTCACTACTATTCTTGGAATTATTTACCAGTCGAAAATCAAGGTGGTTCTGTGCTTCTGTCACCTGAATAATTTCGACGTTTTCAAATTAAGTTGATGTCCATTTCATTCTTATCAAAATCTGACCAACCTCAGGCCAAAGACAGCTCGTGTTATCGCGAAAACATCAACTGTCCCTGAATTATGATCGGTCTTACAACTTTGCTATTTTCAACGACTAAACCATGTATACGGAAAGTTTGACAAATGTAAATATAAATTACAGACGACAACATGAGTCATTTTGTTCGTGAAATAGTTTAAAGGAATATCACTTGTGACTGAATTTATCTAATAAGGCCGGCCTCATACTTCTCTGAATACATATTCTTAAATTCATAATCTGAATTCTGGAAGCTTCCAATATCTAGATTTATACTCTGAAAAACCCAGAATGTGCGAGGGGAATAGTGAATCAGTATGCAATTCGGTGCTTTCTGTATTAATAATATGAATTCAGAGTGACATTCCGGACGTATAAGTCCGGCCTCAGTCTGTCTTTTATTTCTTAACTCAACTGAGTTTTTTGAAGAAAACACCACTCGTCATTCGGACTCCTGGTGTTTTCTAGCAACTCAGTTTCGTTAAGAAATGAGTCGACAGACTGATTCAGTCACTAGTCTGCGTCGAACATCAAAAACACTTCTTGCAGCAGCTGGAGCCAGTATGACTACGCTGAAACGTCATGGTGGTTGGAAGGGTACGTCTTTTGCTGAAGGATATAGAGGATAATATATCTTCCAAAAATGAAGTTTCCAGAATGCTGGCAGGCCTATACCTTCCGAGTCTGATTTTTCTTGACAGAAATTTGGTAACCAAACATGAAACATACAGGATTCTTGAGTAATTTGCCAATTTCATATTAAGAGAGAGAGAGAGACAGAGATAAACTTTATTGGATGGGTCCAAATGGCTATAGACCTAAGTCTTCCTGCCTGTTACAAAAGTTCATACAATTACAATAAATTTAGGTACTTCATATTTGGTGTTAGTATGGATGTATATTAATTTAGGTTCATTAAAAATTCAAATAAAGGTGTTTCTGGAAATTTTCTTTCTGGTATGGTGTTCCTGTCGTATCTGTGAATAAGAGATTGCATGATATCTCTGTTGTGCTGTTCTGATATGAATTTTTTGTCCAATCTATTCACCCTGTTCAGAATAGGTTAAATTCCGGTCATTTCATACAACGTATGATTAGGGGGGTTATGCAGGGGGTTGTTCGGGTGTCGTAGTCTTGTGATCTTACGGAGGCTTGTTCTTTCTCCCACTTCTATGGTTCTCCGCATAGTACAACTTCCATTCGATATAATCGGGTGTCCATATTCGAGTAAGGGTCTACATATCATTTTATATATTCTACTGGCTGTGTTGGTGCTTATACCTTCGTTTTTATAGGTCAACGACCTGAAGTGTTTAGCTCTTGTTAATGCTGTATCTTTCTTGTGTTTACTGTCTGATTTGAAGTTGAGCTTGCTATCTATCTGTATGCCCAGATATTTGCATTTGCTTGTGGGATGAATAGTATCGCCAATAAGTTTAATGGTTGGAGAATTTGCGTTAATTTTGTGGTTAAATAGTATAAGTTTAGTTTTCGAGGGGTTCGGCAGAATTCTCCACTTTAGCATCCATGTTGTCGTTTTGCTTGTGAGTTCTTGAAGTCGGTCCATGCATTGTTTCATCGAGTTTTCATGTGAGATAAGGGTCGTGTCGTCAGCAAATTGCAATAAGTAGGCTTTTTGGCGCTCTAGTTCCTCGGAACTGAGTGCTTATCAATTTGCCCAAATGTCTGTAATTTTCGAATATTTCGATGAAAATGTTCTTAAACGATTTGGTTCGACTCACTGATCAAGAATCCGTGGTCGAAATTCATTCTGTCCGGCCGGTCCGGCCGTCCGTAGGCACGATAACTCTCGAACGGAATGAGCTAGAGAGTTGAAATTTTCAGAGTAGGTTTGGGGGATAAATATCTCGGCTAAGTTCGTTATTGGGCAAAATCGGACAAACGGTTTCGGAGTAACAAAAAAAAAATTTTTTTTTTACAAAACAAATTCCAAATTAAATTTTTTTTAATAAAAAGTTTTATCATGAAAATCCAATCATATCATTTTTAACTCTAACAAGCTAATACTTTCGGAGATATGATTTTTCAAAATTCCAATAATAAATCGTATTTCAACGTTGTCACAGAATAATATTATTCTATGTATGAATATGAATTGTCATAATGTCAAATGATGTTCCTGAGACTAATCAATCGAAGAATTGTGAGTGAAGTGAGAAAAATCTCAGATATGATTTTTCAAAATTTCAATAATAAATCGTATTTCAACGTTGTCACAGAATGATATTATTCTATGTATGAATATGAATTGTCATAATGTCAAATGATGTTCCTGAGACTAATCAATCGAAGAATTGTGAGCGAAGTGAGTTAAATCTCAGTTGTTTGCTCCGATATTAGTTTTTCTCAGAAAATTCTTACATTTCGGAACTGAACATGAAGTAAGAGATCTGAGAGTAGTGAGACTGCTTTTCATCCATAGACATAGATATAACTCTCGAACGGAATGAGGTAGGTAGTTGAAATTTTCAGAGTAGTTTAGGGAGATGAATATCTCGGTTAAGTTCGTTATTGGGCAAAATTGGCCAGATTTAATTTGATTTCTTCCATGGTGCTTTTCTCATTCTCATGATTGCTCATTTAATCTTGATAAATAAACTATTATTTGAATTGAATTTCCTTTAGGATGCAGTTCTATCATATGAATACATTGATATAATTCCCAACTCTGAGAAACCAATACTTTCGGAGATATAATTTGTCTGTTTGAACTAGAGCGCCAGAAAGCTCCTGTCCACAGGGCTTGAACCCATTTTTTGTTAATGCGTCCATCGTTCTCTGAGTCGTGATTATATACGTCAGCACAGAAACCTCATATCAATTCCATTAAAAAATGCTGAATGTGTTCAAAATTCGATGATGAGAATTTCTGGTCACGGTAATCGCCACCATTCACAGTGATGTAAGGTGGCGTAAGGGTGGCGTAAGGGTACAGTAACAAAGTACAGAACACAACTGATTCTCCTTACTCACTCAAGCTCTCGAGAGCTTATGAGGGTTCTCTTTGGGGAAGACCTAGGAGGATCAGTATAATAATAATAGAATATAATTTATTGAATAGAATAGAATGAGCAGAATAGATTAAAGGTTACACTCAAAAAAATATTAGCGTGTATTTGATCAAAGTGTTCATTGTACTAATGTATTTTTCCGTTAATTCTGCGCCAAAGATGGGGTTCATTGGTTGAATGAACATGGTTTCATGAGACTATCAATGATTTCGTTAAATCATGAAAAATTCGTCGGGCAAACGAATGAATACTATGAAAAACATACTTTATCATTATGGCATTAATCCATTAACGAAAAGTAATCTTTCGTTGTTTCAACGAGAATGGATCATTGATTTAACGGAAAAAAAATGATGCTCTCACGAAAAGAATTAATCGTTTCAGCGAAGTACTTACGGTGCTTCAACGAAATGAATGTATGGCCCCAACGAATAACTTATATTGCACTCACGAAAGAAAATCGTTGATTCAGCGAAAAATATTCATTATTACAATAACAGAATGTCGTTGTCACCGAAATAATTTCATTGGATTAGAGAAAGAAATTCATTGCTATGAAGAATCAAATTCGTTTTTTCAACGAATACCTTTCGTTGCTCCAGCGTGCTTGATTCTTTGCTCAACGAAATAAATACACTGCTCGCCCAAAAAGTTTATGGTTTCAAAAGAAGATTTCGTTGTTTGACAATGGAAAATCAATAATTATAAACAGATGAATTTCTAGTCAAAAAAAATCTATTATCTAGTTTAATTAAGTATGTGAAAATGAGATTTCAATAAGTAATTAAAAATAAATAAATTTATAAAAGTTATTAATTTATTTACAGATAAATGTTGAAATTTCATTTCAAAACAATTAAATTAGGTGATAGATATATTTGATTAGCAATGTATCTGTTTATAATAGAGATTTCATTCTCAAAGCGCAAAATTCTTCCTTTGAAAATAAAACTTTCAGAAAGATTCACTGAAATTATTACTCTGTAATTAGATATTTATCTATTGATAAATATTCTTGAATGATTCATTAATTTTTAATTGAAGAAATATATTCATTTTCCAGCTTTTACAATGTTGGTTCATTTCAATTGAAATACTGCAGAGGCAGATATAATAAATTTGTGTTCCCTTCCGTCCTCATAAAGTCGGTTCTCACAAAGTTGGGGACAAGGATTGTTCCAGGTTTACTTCATTTGATGGAAAAAAATAATCAGAATTGACTTACAGGTATAAATGAATATTTGACCTTGACATGTTGGGAAATAAAAAATTAGTTATTCTTTAAAAAAAATATTTTATTAATAAAGTTTAAGGAACAAATTAATACTGGAATACAAAATAACAACAAATATATTAGATGCTCATGAAATAAAATCAAACTAAGTCTTGAATCTTAACACTGAATAAATTTAGGAACAAAAATAAGTAAATTCTCCCAATGGCCCAAACTAAACACTGATGATGTTCAGGAACAAGTTTAAACAGGAAATCAAAATAAAAAGCAGTGCATAAATGCTTGAACTAGAAAACAAATTAAGATCGGGTCCATAAACGCTTGAATTCGTAAACAAAATAAAATGGAAAATTTCATCGAATGATCTTACTATAGATTAGAAGTGTCCTGTGAGTCCTTAGTGGTTTTTCCCATGGTTTGTTTTTGAATGATATAATCGTGCAGACTCCATAACAAAATTGCATCTTGCACACCTGAAATAAAATATCAGCAGTTACTAACATATAACGTGATAAGCGTTTAATGAAGAATAAATGGCAATAAAGGCAGTTGGACAGCAAAGTTGGGCATTAATCCCAAAAACTAATACAATAGAAAAGAAAGTTGCAACTTTTGATTGGAAATGAATTTAAGTGTAAGTAATCAAAGAGTATTATTCCTAATTTTTCACACAATTTATTTTAATTGCAATGTATTTTGGTTGCCATCAATTCAAATTGCACCTAAATGAAGTACAATTGATTTGAATTACAATTAATTGAAATCCCTGCAAATGTTTTAAATTATTGCATCAAAATTTTAGTAATAAATTCAAAATTGAAATTGATATTTGTCATATGAATGCAAATATAGTATGTCAATTGCAGTTTAATTCAATTCAAATTAGGTACATGTTCATTTCAAATAGTTTCAATTGTAATATCAACTGAATTTAATTTTAAATTCAATAAACTCTGACTGCAATCAATTGTAAACAATTGTAGTTCCAATAAATTGTAATGATTAGTTAATTTATTCCAATTCAAAAATAACAACTAAGTAATTAGTGTTGTAATTCAATTTTCCCAAACTCGGTTGAACAGGCACACATACTTACTGGTAGTATTATTTTCATCGCGCAATATTTTTCTCATTCCTTTTTTCTTAACATTGGCCTCAGAAAAAAATCAGTTCAGGGTCGGCGCAACGGAAGTCAGTAGTGCAGGTGGATCTGAGTTCAGTGCTGCTGTAGTTAGTACTCGATAATACATTTTAATCTAAAATAAATAATTTTAATACACATTCTTGTTAGAAATAAAGATCTCGGAGGTCTTACAGTTTGAATCCAGTTGGAGTTCTGTAAATAGGTAACTCTCCAATTTTCGAGTATCGTCTCAGTAGAATCTGAGTTCAAATATCCTGAAGCCTTTAGTGACAACAGGCTTTCCAAGTGTTCTCAAATATGTCAACTGGTAGGCTCTCGAATTTTATTAAATTCAAATACGCTGCTGCATCTACTTCCACCTTAACTTCCATTTGTTGATGTCCTACAACGTAACAATAACGAGTATGTGATCATGCAATTCGAATGAGAGCGAATCTTACCAAATTTCTTAGTTGTGATTTTTCATGATTTCATTCTGCATGCCATGTTGTATAAAAAAATACTTGATAAATATAATTATAAGTTGAAATGGAAATGGCTAGAAATCTGCTTGTTTTAAACATGGAAAAAAATTGAGATGAATTTGCAAAAAATATTGCAATATTTCCGTGATTACAAACTGCATGAGTTGTTGTATATATATCTTATAGCCTGGAAAATTTCAGTCGAATGCCATTTGGAAAAGTTTCAATAAAAATACTACTACTACTACAAATATTTTATAAACATCTCTTCAATTGGGAATTCAAAATGGCATACACGCTGCCTGTGCAGAACATTGAAATAATTTACAATGTTTATCATCTGAAACAAAAAAAAAATAATTCTTCTGTGTCATCAAAAAAAAATATCACAAATGAAAATCCGGTTATTTATATGATGTAAATGCATGGACAGGTAGAGAAAAATGTTATCCTTCTTGTCTCAGGCTGCACTATACATTCTGAAAAAGGCATGCTGTATGAAATCGGAGAAATGAAGATCATTATCGCCCGGTCTATAATCCGGAACTTAAAGCGACTTTAATTCAAGCATCATTGATAACAATAAATGAATAAATATTGAAGTATTACCTTTTATTTTCATATACATCATTCATTTGAATAAATCTCTGCACACTTAACCATCCACATGTCACTGTTTAAATGGCGAGTGGAAAAGCTTATCCCAAAGGAAGCTTGCTTATTTCAAGAATATGTACGTTGGACTTGCGAAAAAATTTGTAGATTCATATTATAAACGAATGTTAACATTAAGTAACGAAAAAAACTTCGTTATTATACCGAGCTCATTACACTAACTGATCAATTTGTTCATCACAGCAATGAATTGATTACATAGACTTTTCGTTTGAACAACGATGAAATTCACAGTCTGAAAGTATTACTTCATTGTTAGAACGATATTATACATAGATAGTGCGATATTACATCATTATATTCGTATAATTTTGGCCAGAAAAATAGAAATAATATTCTGTGAAGTAAACAACAGAAGTTTTGAGTTTAAGGGACATTAGATTTCACACTTTTTTAACTTGATTTTTTCTCTTCAAATTGATGTTTTTGTTTTAGTTTTAAAGTAGGTTGAGAAATCATGGTCAAATTTCAGAATAAAGTTTTATGTGACTAATACGATTCTATCGGCCCATACAATCATCTTTCCGTGTTTCCACTCTTGGAGAAAACAATAATTACAGAACAGATATTATCAGTATATCACCAGGTACATGAAAATACTTCAAATATCCCAAACAAACCTCATCAATGAATTGAGTCGGTCTCGTGGAGTAGGAAAATAGTATAGCATTTACATATATCATGAATACTTGATATAATAATATGCTTATATTGAAAATATAAATCAGAGTATTAGTTCTTATAAATCGAAATAATATCATGTACCTCCCATGGCTTCCTATATGTAGCATTAAAGTATTAATAGTAGTAGTACATGGCCTATGTATCGTGGAATTTGCTACTCCATAATGTTCAGTAACAATTCTAATTGAAATTCCAAATACTTAGAGGGATTCTTTTTAATAAACCAATTGGATTTAAGCATTATATTGGGGTATATTATAAGTACTAACAAAAAAGGCGTTAGATAGATTGACACTGTAAATGTTTAAATGAATTTGAATGGGATTAGACAGAGCAAACTGGAAGTTTAAAAAAAAATCGAATTAAACATAGAAAATAAAAAAAGAAAAGATATTATAACAAAAACCCATTTCAATTTATGAATCATGAGTTGGAAAATAACAATTTTCCCAACAAGGCAGATGGGTTAGCATATATTTCATATGAATTTATGAAGGAATCTCCATTGCCTGAGGAAAAACGCTTCATTGATTTATCAATAATATACATTATACCTACGAAACTGCTTGATGTGATATGAAATAGTTTCATTCGACTATGAAAGACGTAAACGTCGTGATAACGTTAAGAACATTAATCAACGAATTTGTTCATTACCGAAGTGAATCTATTACTTTGAGTTTGAACATTATAACAACGATGAAGTTCTTCTAGACAAAGATTTTTTTAATTCTCAGAACGACTTTTTCATCATGCTAACGAAACGAGCACCATGAACATAACGCACTATATTTAATTGTATAAACGAAATCAGCCATAGATCAACGAATATCTTGTAGGAAAACAATCGCTGCCTAAACGAAAATTCCGTAATCTTGACGAAAAGGCTGTCAATGTTTGCCATTCATTGTTTTTACGAACGATATTTTTTTGAGTGTAATAGCGTCAATGCAAGGAACCCCCATAGCTGACAACATGGTTCTACAAAGAAGAAAATGAGTTAACCTTCATTAAATCCATACAAAATACCCACAAGAAGTAGCTTTTATCGATGATTTTATTCAGTTGTTCTCATGATTCTTCGAAAGTTCTTCTAATGGTCGGTAAACTCTCTCACATCACCTTCGACGCCAACGGTTCCTCTCTTTCACCTCCAGCATCACAAATCGATGTATAATTAATCGCGATGATACAGAAAGAGCCGAGCAAAAACTCTCACGAGAACCAAAGTGAAAAGGAGCCACCAGGTCCAGCCAGTGTTGCTTGTCATCGTAGCCACGCGATGATATCATCCCGATTGCAGTCTACTGGCCCGAGTCACGGTGATGTCTTCATCATCAGGTGCCCTGGCGTCAAATCTATTACATTAAATAGATAGAAGCAGAATCGGAGTGGCTACCGGGCTTTTGGTGTAGATCTAAAAGCCAAGTCATCATCCTCCTCCGACTTCTTTTCGTGAGATCATTAAACACCATGACTCGGCATTTCTTTCTTGAGTGACGGAGGTGACGATGGAAAGGCGAAACGTCGGATTGTCTACGGCTTGTCACTGCTTTTGTTCTATTCAAGTTTGTGTTAGAACTGTTTAATTGCCGGGGAAGAATGGGTTCTGTCAGAAATATGTCGGTCATCGACGTATCCCTCTGTTGGCGGATGTTGTTGGCAGTTTTCATCATCTACTGACTTTTGTTCATTAGGTTTCGAATGGTGATCACCTTGGAATACAATAACAATGGTATGTTGTTGTTTCTCCTCTGTCTTTACGGTTAAGTTATTTAAGCGTTTATATTACCAAATTTATATCTGATATCTCTTTATTGTATCATACTCGATCTTTTTCTCCATTTCCCATGTAGGGCTTCACGCGAGAGCGAGATTTTTCTCGTCTCGTCTCGATTTCGTTTCGGAAAAGCGAGACGAGACGAGACGAGAAGTTTCCAAAAATATTATAGGCGATACTGAGACCACATACAGCGCAACACGAGAGTCTCGTTTTAGGTCTCGTTAAATTTTTTGCATGAAGTTTTCTATACGACTCGACTTTTTTCAACACTCACATAAAAAAATTAATAAATGAAGAGTTTCCACTATAATTACCAATATATTTTGTCTATATTATACATCGATCGTTCTAGAAATACACTATTTTTAGAAGATTATTAATTCGTTATGACCTTGCGATAATCGAGATTATTTTTCAAGAAAAAATAATAATTAACGGACAACTTTTATTGCCCCTGATTGAATACCAATGCATTGAAAATTTCGTCTCTATCTGAACATATGGAGAATTTTATTGTCTTGTGCTCCTTGTGTTGAAGATGTGAACAATTATTGTATTCATCTGTGGAACTATACGTAAAATGAATCTGGTAAAGAAATTAAGCTATTCAATGTTTCCAAAAGTGTTATGAGGAATACGCCAAGAACACCCTCAATGATCTACCCGCTGGGAAGGTATTCATTGAAAACTATACCAATTTGTCCAATTCTATTAAAGAATGTATCGACATCGATAGCCTCTTCAACATCAACAAAACGTTCGAAATATTGGAAAGCTGAGTTTGGAAAATATTTGCTGTTAGAAAGAGCAAATAGGAATCAAAATATTTCATAGTGGTGAAAAGTGATGAAGAAGTTGTTCCTACACTTTCCAAAATGGCCGGTGATTATTAATGGCTACATCCGTACCTCTTGAAAGATTATTTTCTACAGCAGGTATGATCATGGCAAAAACATGTACATAATTGAAAGATGATGTGATGCAAGCGTGATCATGTTTGAATTCTTGGACATCGTGTAATTTAAAAGATGAAATTAACAGTGTTTAAAATTAAAAATAATATGTACATACATGTACGAATATTTTTGTATAAGAGAAAAATAAATATAGCTTTACAAAATTATTCATTATTATATACCATTTCGTTTATATACATACATATTATAATATTTATTGTCGTTATTCACAATTAAGCGAGACGAGACGAGACAACTGATAACGAGACGAGAACGAGACTTAAACGAGACTTAATTTTTTGGGAATTGGCGAGAACGAGACGAGATTTTTTATGCTCTCGCCTACTCTCGTCTCGTGTGAAGCCCTATACCAAATTTATATTTGATACCTCTTTATTGTATCATACTCGATCTATTTCTCCATTTACCATGCTATAGAGCAGTGATGGCCCAGCGGTAAATCGTAGCAAGGCAGAAACCATCAAGTTTCATTTAAAATATCGGCAACTATGTGATTAAAATGGGGGAAAGCCCTGTGGACAGGAGCTTTGGCGCGCTGTCCAAATCTATAGGCGGAGAGGTCACCCATCCAGGTACTGAACTCGCCCTAAGCTGCTTAGCTCCAGGAAAAAAAAATAATATTTCCAAGAATTTAAATCCGGCAGTAAAATCAAGCGTCAAAAAAAAACTCGTGCACATTTTGGCTGAGAATAGTATCAAATGATTAGTTTCAACTCACATACACACATTCAATGTTGTTACGAAAATGAACAGTCAATGATGGTATGTATAATATGTGCATGAAGCTAATGAATGCATTGCATTGATAGCTACATAGGAGAATTAATTATTTCATAGTAAAATGTAAGCCTTATAACGTACAAGAATATTTTGAATTTTATAAACGTTGCCTACTTCATTAAGTTTTCTTCGGAACTTCCATATTTGCTTACACTGGATAACATGGGAGCTCAGAGCTTTAATAGCAGCCAGAGTAGATTGCTATATCACATCTCTGATAGTTTCTTTCGAGGTTCATTTCCACACTTCTTTCCATTGCTACTATTTCTTTCTGGGTTTTTTCTCCCAAATTCTGAAAAATATCTATAAAATAAAATAATTTATTATTTTGTGATTTGCTTCTGCACAAGATATTTGTCAAAAGCAATCAATCGAACAATGTTGCCTAACAAATAAAAACGAAAACAACATCAACGAACAATCAACTTATAACCGCTACGACTGTTCCCAAGTTGCAGCGGTTAAACATGCGGTTTTCGCCAATGAGTTTCTCATGAAAATTGGCCCTCAGATACCGACATCAGTTTTCGTCTATCTAGTACAGAAATAGGACTTGTCCTTCAAAAGTGTCCAATTTGGCCCACCCTGTACACTTCTTCTGAAATTTTAAATCATGTAAATTTCAGAATTTTAGAACAACACCTTGATGGCCGATATGTTAGTGATGTGCTCGCCTGCGGCGCAGGAGATCTAGGTCCGAATCCGCGCTGAGTAAATTCACTATTTTATTTATTGTAAAATTTGAATTCAGTTGATACCCCCATTGCATTATTTCTCGTGTTAACGCTGAAAAGACGGCTTGAAGGTTCATGTAGTATTTCGTGAGCGTACCTGAGGCGCCCTAGAAAATAGAACGCAAAAGCTCCCGACTTCATGTTAGTGTTTTTCTCGAATATTTCATAGGAAGAATCTTAGATCCTTACCCCAACATCACAGAAGATCTGGCTCACAGAACATATCGTTAGGAGAAGTGAGAGCTCCATAGAGTTGGATTGGAAGCGTAAAAAGCGACCCCAGGGAGCCGGGTGCAGGGTGCAGAACTAAACGCCGGATGCGCCAAATTTAAACTGTTGCGCCTTTTCGAGTTTCAGTACAATTTCAAATGTATTATTCCAAGAACTGTTATCTTCAACGATAATTGGATTATCGTTGAAGATAACAGTTCTTCGAAAGATATAATTGCAAAAGTAAATTTATCAATAAAACAATAATTATTGTTGAATAAGAAACAAGCAGTAAAACAATTTATTTTTGAAAAGGAAAAATGTTTTCAAGAAGGTCATACAGTCAATATAACAAAAACTTTTCTATAAACAATATATAAATAATAACTCAAATGTCTTCCTTCCATTTATCCTTCGAATCTTTTCCATGTCTCTCAGTTGGAAGTAACATTATAAGCTGTAAAAAAATTTAAATCACCAGAATTGTTTGTATCTGAAGAAGTGGAGGCGCATGGTGTCTGTACATCAGAAATTTCAAATTCAGGAAAGTGTTCTTCTTGATTAACATAAGAATGATCATGAAAACCTAAGCTGTTGACATGATCATTTTGAACATATTCTTGACTTTCAAAAAATGCTTGTGGGGAAACGTTTTACTGTGCCTAATAATGATCTAGAGTGAGAGCATGGTTTACAGGAGGCATAGATGGGAAGGCTCCTTTAACAACCTTGATTTACATTTTCAACGAAGTGATCCTAAACAATCTCAAGTTAGAACAGTTTGTTGATTCTGGAATCAACAAAATTGTTTCCAAGTTTGGCCACTTACATTCGTCGGAAACTTGAAAAAGTGCTTTCTACTCAATTCAGCATACAAGAATACTTTGTTGTCTCAACAAGCATATTGTTAATGAGATTTTATATGTAGCGAGTAAACTTTGCTTGTCTCCTTTGATCGACCTATCCTGTCCATGTAAGTCTTAGATGGTCCTTATAGTTGTCCCATTCCTGAAAACCATTTTAAATAAATTCTAATTGAATTATTGATTAAATATGAATAATACTCACCTGAACAAGTAAAACAAGTATTCGTTTATGCTTTTACCATAGACATAGAATAACATGGACTGGCCCTCACGTAATTTTATCACACAGTTCCTTGCGGAATAAATTAAGAGAGAGATGTTATGAAGGATAGAATGAGTAAAGGCAAATAATGGTATAAAAACAATGGTGTTTTTATACCATGGGCAAATACACAAACTGAAAATTGGGGTATATTGGAAAATCCCGATTTTTTTAAGAGAAATATTGATTATTTTGGATGAGTATCGAAAAAGCTGAACGAATTACAGTAAGGAAATTTCTGAGAAATATTTTCAAATTATAAATATCAGAATATTCAGAAACGAGTCTCGGATTTAAATGAAAATGTTTCGCTTTTAACTATTTTGTATTTTATCTACAAATCACCAAAACACATACACAATACACGAAATCCGAAACCAAACAATACTGTATACAAGAAAGGTCAAAGGATAAAGGAAACCAATGTTTGTATTCTGTGATTTTGCCAATCGCCAAATTATAAGAATATATTCTTATACCGTGGTTTGCCTTTAACTATTCTGTCTTGTTTCAATGCTGATATCAATGGTCTCTTTCTCACAACCAGTCCATGTTATTTTATGTCTATGGCTTTTACATTCACAACCATCATAACCATAAATTTATTTATTTAATTTGATTGACATACGGTAAAAAAGGATCCTGTATCCTGTAGAATAATGCTCGAAGCTCCATCTAAGAGCCGGGTGCGAACTATATAACGTCAAAAATATACTTAAAATTTTAGACCGTAGCTTTCACTTCTCCTAACGATATATTCTGTGGTCTGACTATCGCTCTAGGCATTTTCATCGGATCACCGCCGCACAGCGATAACCGCGCGATTTTCCATTTTCCGCTCACGCAGGTCCGAACAATCGCATCGGTTGTTACGGCAGACTAGAGACGGACTCGTGACGAGCCGTTCTTCTTCATCCTTCGGGGACGCCTCTCCCCCGTTCTTCGACCGGCGTTGTCGTTCCATTGTGCGCCCGTAATCGTATGCATCATGCATGCTGAAACGACACGCGATTCTCGGAACGGATACCTAGATGTAGAAACGAGAATGACAACTGAAAAGGTCGCGGTTGGTACATAATGACACATTCGAATGGCGGGCGTTTTCCGTATGGCGGCGCGGGTCATGAAGTTTGGCAGCACCTCTGGCACGCAGAGCCGGCCCGACGACCGTGCGCTTGCACAGGGCAGCAAATTAAAGACAAACCAGTTGAAAAACCACTAAGGTCAGAAGCTTTGGCGTGCAAATTCATAGCCGGAGCGGTCACCCATTCAGGTACTTTTATTTTGGCCCCGAGAGACCAGCTTTCCCTACAGCTGGACGATGCAGTGCTGCGGGTTCGTGTGGGGCTCTCACTCACTAAAACCCCCTTCTCGCTCATCCTCTTACCCGGTATAATCATAATAAAGGACTTCTGGAAATGGTGGCTCATCATGAAATTGGGAACCTATGAGCTTTCCTATTTGGGGCTGGAATATATACCATATAACTGGTATATCCATCGTACCCAGGAACACCTATAACGCCAACAGATCAAAGAAGAGTATGCATGGAGATAAGACAGGCACAACTGAAGACTGAAAACTCCACTCGGCGAAGATCATTTGAGTGAAAACCTGCACTACATATACAAATATACATATATCGCCTTTTTGAAACAGCTGTGCTCGTGTCGGAAACGGAGGGATTAGTTATGGCTTGTCAAGATGGGGTGATACATACAAGATGGTATAAAAAGGAAATTGGACACCCCAACAACGTGCACAGCATGCCATAGCCAGCAGGAAACTGTTATGCACATCCTGTCTGCTTGCAGAGTCCATGCTCCATCAGGATATGTGGAAAGACACAATGAGGCATACCCCGAATTCTCTACTTCCATCTGAGGGAGGTTTCTGGTATATACAATTGCCAAAATTTCAAAAAGCCCCCCGAAATTAATTCGTATTTCAAATTCATTATTGAAATTTCGAAAAATCATATCTCCGAAAGTATCAGCTTGTTAGAATTGAAAATGATATCAATGGATTTTTATGGTGAAACTGCATCTTAAAAACATTGAATTTGAAATTTGTAATGTAAAAAGAAAATTTGTTTTCGTTGCTCTGAAACCATCAAGCCGATTTCGCCCAGTAACAAACCTAACCAAGATATTTATCTCCCAAATCTACTCTGAAAATTTCAACTGCCTGGCTCATTCTGTTCGGGAGTTACTGTAGAAACAAAATTTTTCAATTTTTTTTATACTTTACAGCAACCCGATCAATACAAAACTCCACATGCATATAAAAGTCATTATTCTACAATTTTATGCAAACTTTCAGATAGATTAAGTGATCGGTTTCGGAAATATTCATAAAATTTTTTTTACTAAAAACGGCCATATCTCCGAAACCGCTTGGTGGATTTCGCCCGTTAACGAACTCGTCCGAGATATTTACGCTCCAAACCTACCCTGAAAATCCAAACCTCCAACTCCTTTCGTTCGAGAGTTATCGTGTTAACGGCCGGACAGAATCGATTTCGACCACGGATTCTTGATCAGTAAGTCGAACCAAATCGTTTGCGACCATTTTCATGCAAAAATTCGAAAATTACAGACATTTGGGCAAATTGATAAGCACTCTGTTCCGAGGAACAAGAGCGCCAAAAATGAATAGTACAAGGAAGTCGAGCATAACTCTCTAATTAGGGAAGATTTAGAAAGAGATTTCCAACTAATGTCCAGGTATAGTTATTCCGTAGTACCTACAACTATTTAACATTTCCTACATATGTATTATGGTTTGAGTTCTCTCTGGACTGATTATATTAGATTGGTTTCATAAAAAACAGACAAATTATATCTCCGAAAGTATTGGTTTCTCAGAGTTGAGAATTATATCAATGTATTCTTATGATAGAACTGCATCATACAGGAAATTCAATTCAAATAATAGTTTATTTATCAAGATTAAATGAGCAATCTGAGAATGAGAACTGCACCATGGAAGAAACCAAATTAAAATAGCTGAAATGAATTTGACTCTCTCTTATAGAACAGAATGAAATGTACGAGTATGAACACAGATCATATATAAAGCTTAGATAGAATAATTATAGCATTCTGTGAAAACATAGAAGTACGATTCATTATTGAAATTTAGAACTTCATCTAAGCAGAAATTGAATTCAAACATCATAGAAGAATTTAAATTCAACAAGAGTGCCAAAAATTATCAATCCAAAACCAATAGACGAATTCTACCCAACAACGAACTCATCCGAGATATTCATTCCTCAATTCCAGTTTTGTTTTTAGTGGAGATATTCTGAACTCAATATTATTAACTTACCATTACCATTCCCATCATCATATGGATTGACCATCGGCATGAAAATATCAACCAACAAGAAGTATGATAATATTATAATTCTCATATTGATACCATTACTGGAATGAATGACAATGAGACAACGTCAAAGTTGACGTTATAACAATTCATAGAATAGCCACAGAATAATTCTAGCATTGAAATTTTGAAAAATCATATCTCCGAAAGTATTAGTTTGTTAGAGTTGAAAATGATATGAATGGATTTTTATGATAAAACTCCTTATTGAAAAAAAAATAAATTTGGAATTTGTTCTGTAAAAAAAAAATTTTTTTTTTGTTACTCCGAAACCATCTGTCCGATTTTGCCCAATAACGAACTTAGCCGAGATATTTATCCCCCAAACCTACTCTGAAAATTTCAACTGTCTAGCTCATTCCGTTCGAGAGTTATCGTGCCTACGGCCGGACGGCCGGACCGGCCGGACAGAATGAATTTCGACCACGGATTCTTGATCAGTGAGTCGAACCAAATCATTTAAGACCATTTTCATCGAAAAATTCGAAAATTACAGACATTTGGGCAAATTGATAAGCACTCAGTTCAGAGGAACTAGAGCGCCAATGAAACTGGCTATTTCATTTACTCAATTTTTCAGAATGATTCCTGATAGTTTTGAAACACTTGTAGCCAGAATTCGACCGTCATATAAAGATATAATGCAAAGGGAATTTAGTTTCTTTCATGATGCAGTTCCGTCACAATAATCCATTGATATATCATTCCCAACTCTGAGAAACCAATATTTTCGGAGATATGATTTGTCAGAGTTTGAACAAGAGCGCCAAAGCTCCGGTGCACAGAGCTTTCCCATTCTTTTCGTATTTGTACTGCAAAATCAGTTCACTCAAAAAATTGAGAAAATAACATCAACCACAGCTGGATAACGCCTTTGCATACTTCAAATCAGATTGTTGAAGTAGCCTTGATCAATTTCTCTCCAGAGTTGCGGTAAAAGCCGTGTGAGTTCTTGAAGTGCATGTGAAGGTGGTTGATGAGAATCCAGAGCTATTTGTAGCTGATCCCAAGCGTGTTCAATAGGATTTGTCAATGCCAAATGAGGAATTCCATGAATTTCCAGAACTACATCGACGATTAGCTCAGTGGTAGAGTCATTGACTTGGGAGCGGAAGCCCCAAGTTCAATTCCGAGGCTAGGAAAGAAATTTTCTAGTCACGGTAATCGCCACCATTCGCTGTTGGGTCAAAAATTAACAGTGCTGTGCCTAAGGTGGCGTAAGGACACAGTAACAAAGCCTACACAGAACACAACTGGTTCTCCTAACTCAGGGCAAGCTCTTAGAGCTTATGAGGGGTCTCCTTGTGGAAGACCCAGGAGGATCAGTATAATAATAATAATAATAATAATAATAATAATAATAATAATAATTCTCACACGATGGGGTGGCGCATTATCGTCCAAAAATAAGAAATTTGGCCCAATAGCAGCATGAAACAAATGAATATTATTGTCAATGCCTTGCTCTATGTAAATCTGGACATTCATGGTAGCACCAAGTACCAACAATTATGTACGTCCATTGAAACAAATGCCTCCCCAAACAGTAACTGTACCACCTCTGAACTCTGAACGGATGAACTTCCTGAACCGATCTGCAATCCAGTAGGTACTGCTCAACCATATCATGGACCGAATTATTGAGAAGGTGAAAAATATAGAACAGGATATAAGAATCGATTCGTTTCATCTTGCAAGATGAATTGAATTTTCAGTTTTATATTGCATTCGTTCAGGAGAAGGATTCAACCTTATTACGAAATTTAGTAGAAGGTGAAATTTATGTAGGTATATGGAATCTACAAACCTCCATTTATCTATTACCTATTATTATCTTCATTAATTAGGTAGGTAGATATGCGATAATCGGATGATATTTTCAAGAAGTAGTTCTTGATCGGTTAATTTCGACATTTTATATGGAGAGTGGTTGCAAGCGGTAATAGATTTTCTCTATTTCAGTATCGTACTGAGTCCATTCCAGCACTAAAAACAGTTCTGGAATGAATTCATTCCCGCATTGTTTCTATATTATATTTTTCGTTTTGTGGTAGTCAGCACTGACATTCGATCCTATCAAATTTCAACACACGTCAATTGTCAATATATATAATATAATCTGTTTATAGCGAAATAATTGTTGAGAGGAAAAGTTTTATTTTCATTAAAATAATAAGGTATACTCCATTCACTTTTATAAAGTCTCCCGGTTGGCCATGATTTAGGTCTATCAGGTTTTTGCAACTAACACAGAGGCAGGTTGGCACTGCTGAAATATCGTCAAGGTCAAAACAATTCGCTGTGACGTTGCCGATTTCTACTGTCAACATAATCTTCAATCTTAGACAAGATATTATCACAGACCATTATCTTCGAATAATAAAGAACTCTTCGCTTATTTGAAATTGAAAATGCCAAAAGTCCAAAAGTAGTTTGGAAGAAGCAGAAGTGCTATACAGAACCGAAATCTGCAATAGGAAAACTTCATTCTGACATGTTGAACTCTCGAATGAAATTACTTATGGCGTATTCCATTGGTAGAACTCGTGCGCACTGAGATGGCACTGAGTGCATGAATCGTATTCCATTGGGGAATTTCGTCAAGCATTTTGACACATTTTGACGTCCAGTGCAACATTTTTTGCACTCAGTGCGTGCTCAGTGCAGCACTGGTGCTGCCAGTGGAATACACCATTAGTTTCCTATCATTATATTTTATTGATGTATAAGAATAACTCGGCTTTCGTAGTACTACGACATTTTGAAACTGGTATATTTCAAGTTCTGCAACAAGATATTTAAATATCTTCTCGAGAAAAGTGGGGAATTCCATAGGTACGTCTGTTCGTTTAGAAGTTTTCCTGCCGGGCTATTCAGGTACTTTCATTCTTTTTTCAAATGAACTATCAAAAAGTAACGAAGTACTGTATCTATTATTTTTCAATAAAATTTCAACGCTTGGTTCTTGATTTCCATACAACAAAATAGCATAATTTAATCTTTCAACAGTTTATATAGGTGAAATATTTCCAGTAACAACAGAGGAAAAATTTTCTTCTCAAATTAATTATTTTTCCGAAGTAAATTCACATTGTGGAAAATACGTAATTACTACGACTTCTATGTAGAGAGGACAACGTTGCGTAGTTATCTGACAGGAAAATTACTATAACCTAACATTTTCAAAATATACACTGTGAAATGTGTCAAAATTTCATGGCCAACCGGGAGACTTTATAAAAGTGAATAGAGTATAGGTACTAGAGGTTTCCTTCTTGCTAATTTTGAATCATTCATGCTATTAAGAAACTGTTTTGAATATGATCTCCATGCCCTACGTACGATTCAACTTCATATTCCGTAATTTGTCAACTTTCGTAACAGTTACACCAACTGCCAAGATACAATACAAAAGTCACTAGGATGTATATTATCCCAATTTTTCATTAAATTTCAACAGTATCCTACAAAACTTGCCTGAAATACAGGAAATATCGTCTAATACTCGTTGCAGAAGGCAATTCCAACACTCATGCGCTCGTGTTTGAATAGGAGCCGATTCTGCAACTTGTTTGAGAATATACTATTCCCCCCCCCCCCAAAGCTGTCATTTTGAATTTTGATAGCGGAATCAAATTTTATGACTGGGTCCTTGAGGTGAGTTACAATAGCCGAATTTAAGCGAATTACCTGAACAGTGCGGTTAAGACCAATCCCTTGCTATTATAATCGATCGGTTATGTTTAGCAAGAGCTCTGCTCCGGTTATTCGCTTAAATTCGACTTATGGTGGTTGACATCCGTTGAAAGTTTGAAATTGTCAAAAGTTTTAGAAGTTGAAGCTGTTGGAAGCAATTGAAATGGAGGTGGTAAGGGAAAGCGTAATTTTTTTTTTAAATACTCTACACCACCAAGGAGTGGTTTACTTCGTTATTACACACCGCCAAACGGTGAATGTTTTATTAAACGGTAGTAGAATGAAGGCAATCTGACTTGAATATATACCACAAAAATACTATTATATAGACTACGTTTCGTTTGTATACTGGATAGCGTCCACCTCTGTACTTTTTCTTAATTAGGTGGTGAGAATCATTTTCTATAATTTCATCAAATGAATTATAGAAGGTTTCTTCTTTCATTCGAAACAATTATTGAAAAAATACAATTTCAGTGTACCTATATTTCAAGCCAGCTATCTCCTGGGTCTAGCCTGAAGTACATTATTCATTATTTGCATAATGCTATCACAAACTGGGACTATATTTGGAAGTACCTAATCTAATATCTTTTGTTGTCATGTCGGTCTGTTTTATGATGTACATGGTTTTATGATAATTTGAATTTGATTAATATGTCGATTTCCTTTTTTGGTGTTCACTTGAAAAATTTTAATTGTTAATAAAAAAAATGGTTCAAGCACTGACTTGTCAGAAGTCAGAAGCTTTTGCGCGTATGTTCTAAGGTAAATCGAATTTTCCAAGGTAAATTCGATTAAGGGTGTTCAATACAGGAGAACAGATAATATAGTTCACCATGTTAAATTCGATTAAGAGTGTCCAACACAGGAGAATGGACAATAGAACATATGCGCAAAAGCTTCTGACTTCACGTCAGTGCTTGAACCAATTTTTTTTAAATGATTTTTTTTTTAATTTTCAGTGATACGATTCTCACAAAATTTCACAAACGTCCTTAGGTTTGTATTCTACAACTAATCACCATGTTTCAATTCGATCGGCTTTGTATTGGTAGAAAAATCAAAAATAATACATAACCTGTCAAAAGCCCCTCTCACAAATATACTCCTCTGTAGCCGCATGGATCTCTTGAAGAAGAATCGCCTTCGCTAGTTTTCAAAGATATTCACTCTTGTTCATAGAAATCCCTTCATTATTTGATTTCAAATAGGAAAATGTTGTAGCTCCTAAGGAGGATCTCTTTCAAAACCAGGTCTGGCCAATCCAAATTATAATTATGTAGGGCTATCCTATAGATTTGTGATGAAAAAATCGATCGAAAATTGATGTTATAATTTAATATGTCATCATGACATTCATGGTTTTGAAGGTTCTCGCAAAATTTCAGCGATTCCTATACTGCTACCGATTATACACAAGGCTGCTCGGATCTCCAACAATATGATTCCGATCGTGTTCAAACTTGGAACATGGCAGTAGAGTTAGGTTCTGAAGGCTCTCGCAAAATTTCAGCGATGCCGGACGAATAGTTTCTGATATATTGAATTTTTTTCAATTATATAAATGATTTTTTTTTTATTTTCTAGTGATACGAACCTCATGAAATTTCGCAAGAATTTTCGCGTTGGCATTCTACAACTAACAACTATGGTTGAATTATATCGATTATGTATTTTTCGAGTTATTGAGGAAATGACAACTAAATTTGAGATGGGTATAACTCCAAAACATTTTGGCCGATTATACCTATAGACAAATTCAAATTTCGCATTCAGATGCACAACCTAACCTGAAAATTTCAAGCCGCTATCTCTTTCCGTTCTCAGGTTATCAAAACATAAATAATATTTCTTAATAATTTCTTTGAAATTTTCTAATGATACGGTTCTCACGAAATTATACGGACGTCCTTGGGTTTGTATTCTACAACTACTCACCAAGTTTCAATCTGATCGGATTCGTATTGGTTTAAAACAAAATTATCACTCGGAAACCGTTGGCCCGATTATGCATATTAACGAACTTGTCCGTCGTATTGGGACGCGCCACCAACCCTGAAAATTTCAAGTCGCTATCTCTTTCCGTACTCAGGTTGTAGTGGAACGGACAGAATCAAATTTGACCTCGAATTCTTCATCAGGGAGTCGAACCCAATCGTTTGAGACCATTTTCGGCAAAAAATTCGAAAATTACAGACTTTTGGGCGAATGGATAACGCGATGTTCCCCAGAACATACGCGCAAAAATGGAAACGAAATCTCGTGTACGTGTCCCAAACTATACGAATAGAGATAATACTTTGCGACATTATATCTAAATAGGATAATAGGTATATAAATAAATTATAGAGAATAAGCAAACCGACGGAGCCAACCTTCAGCATAAGCAGAAAGTTTGGCTGGAAGGGATGAAAGAATTTAGTTCTACCACCACTGGTTATAACCCAATTTCTCCGGCTAACTTTTGGATTTCGGAGGTTTAATTACTTTTCTTTACTTCGAAACCACCTGGCCGATTTTGCCCAATAACGAACTCAACCGAGATATTTATCTCCCAAACCTACTCTGAAAACTACAACTTTCTAGCTCATTCCGTTCGAGAGTTATCTTATTAAAGGCCGGCCGGACAGAATAGAATTTGAACATGAATTCTTGATCAGTGAATCGAACCAAACCGTTTAAGCCATTTTCATCCAAAAATTCGAAAATTACAGACATTTGTGCGAATTGATCAGCACTCTGTTCGGAGGAACAAGAGCGCCAAAAATCATTACTATCTGCTTTTGAAAATCGAATGAAAATATCCGTACGTGTTGATTCACAAATCGCAACTTCACAACTCACAGATTGCAGTCATTTTAGGACAAGGTCTTCTAAAGTGGGAAAGATTTTATTTGACTCATAAAACATTGAATATGTGAATATGAGATAGAAAAGGATTATTTAGAATTAAGAATGGGTCGACCCCTCTCATCCCACCTACAGTTCCCATCATTTTCTGGCTAACGCCAACCAACGAACCAACTACTCTTGTGATAACAATAATTTCCAAGTGCTTTCAAAATTCCATGAGGAAACATACTTCACCAAACACAGCCTCGTGGCGCCATCTCTTCACAGCGTCTTCAACCTTGACGTATAAATCGAACCGAGAGATCCCACCACTAATGCAGGACCCCACTACCATGAAAGAGGGGATCGAAGTTCCTCCCCTTGATCCCCTACTAGTAACGGTTGCCATGGCAACGAACCATTAATTACGGGTTTCTTATTGGTTGGCGAGTTGCCATACCATAAATTTTAACATGGCAACTGCCGGTGGGTCGGTTGTAGATGGCAGCTCTGTTAGTAGGGCGAGCATTGGTAAGCAAGATCTGGTATTCTGATGGTCGAGTGGGCCATTGAGGGTTGGATGTTAGTAAGTATGGGGAATATGTTGAACGTATTAAATTTGATTTGTTATTTCCGAATAGAAATCCTTGGTGGCCAACAAAATACAGTTTTAGCTTTCCTAGAAATTTTAATAGTTTAGGTAGGTACTAACGTTATGAAATAGGTAGAAAAGGGTATTTTAGATGTGAATTTCATTCTAAACAGGAGGGAGAACTCACCATAATGAGCCATTTCACCAAAAATAGCATATAGGTTCCTACATAAATTCTCCGATGAAATGCATCTTAATGCCGAAAATGGTCTCAAACGATTAGGCTTAACTCACTGATGAAGAATTCCAGGCAAAAATCGATTCTGACCGGCCAGTCTTACTTTTCCACGATGAATTTCGAACGGAAAGAGATAGAGACTTGAAACTTTCGGGGTAGTTACGTATCCAAATACGACGGTTGAGTTCGTTAAAGGGCATAATTGGCTATTCTTCCGATATCCCGAAAATTCTGCGAGAGCCTTCAAAACTTCATTTTATAGCCAAGTTCTAAATCTGAACCTATTAAAAAAATATTAGAAGATGAGCAGCCGTTCACAACCAGCAGCTGGATGAGTGACCGTTGCCTCGATAACTTTCGAACGAAAGGAGATAAGGACTTGCAATTTTCAGGGTAGGTTGCGCATCCGGACGGTTAATGGGCATAATGTGCTCCGGATTTATATACCTATACCTACTCATTCAAAATTTTTGAATTATTGAGGGAAAAAACGACATAATTTTAGACCAGTAGGTATAGGTATATAATTCCTGTGCCGATTATACTGACTTCACGTCAGTGCTTGAACCAATTTTTTTTTCGTAATTTTTTTTAAATTTTCTAGAGTTACGGCTCTCACAAAATTTTACACACGTCTTTATCTCGATATTCTACAACTTGTTACCAAGCTTCAATTTGAAGATACGCGCAAAAATGAAAAGGCAGGAGGAGAAAAACGAAAAAAATTGGTTCAAGCACTAACGTGAAGTCAGAAGCTTTTGCGCGTATGTTCTATTGTACATTCTTCTGTAATGGACACCCTTAATCGAATTTACCATGGTAAATTATGTTGTCCATTCTCCTGTATTGGACACTCTTAATTCGAATTTACCATGGTAAATTAGAATTGGAACAACATGGAATATGTTGGGTTATAGAGGATATAACAACAAAAATTCAGATATGTGTGACTCCAAAACCATTTGACCGATTATGCCTATTAACGAACTCGAATATCGCATTAAGATGTGCAACCTACCCTGAAAATTGCAAGCTCCTATCTGTTTATGTTCTGAAATTATCGTGAGATAGATAGATAATATTCTTTCATTATGTTTTTAAAATTTCCTAGTTATACGATCCTCACAAAATTTATTTCGATATTAAACAACTAGTTACCAAGTTACCAATTTGATAGGATCTATATTTTTTGAGTTATCGACAAAAATATTCCAGTGGGTATAACTCCGAAACCATTTGGCCGATTATGCCCAACAACGAACTTAGCTATCCCACTCGGATGCGCAACATTCGAAAGTTATCGTGGAAACGGTCACCCATCCAGCTACTGAACTCACCCAAGGCTGCTTGGACCTCCAACAATATAGAACCGATCGTATTCAAATGGAACTTGGCTGTGAAGTTAGGTTTGAAGCCTTTCGCAAAATCTCAGCGGTGTCGGACGAATAATTTCTATGATTTTTTTTTAATTTTGAATTCGATCGTTCCGTATTTCTTGAGTTATTGAGTGAATAACAACAAAATTCCAGATAGTTATAACTCCAAAACCGTTTGGACGATTACCTATACCTATCAACAAACTCAAATGGATGAATTGGATGCGCAACCTACCCTGAAAATAGCAAGTTATCCTGAGAAAATAATAAATACATTTTTTGGCGCTCTTGTTCCTCGGAGTGCTTATCAATATACCCAAATGTCTGTAATTTTCGAATTTCTGGCTGAAAATGGTCTTAAACGATTTGGTTCGAGTCACTGATCAAGAACCCATGGTCAAAATCGATTCTGTCCGCCAGTCCGTCCGTCCGTCCGTCCGTTCTTTTAACACGATAACTCTCGAACGGAATGAGCAAGACAGTTGAAATTTTCAGAGTAAGTTTAGGAGATAAATATTTCAGTCAAGTTCGATATTGGGCAAAATCGATGGTTTCGGAGTAACAAAAAAAATAAATTTTTATTTACATTACAAATTTTAAATTGATTTTTTTCAAGATGCAGTTTCATCATAAGAATCGATTGATGTCATTCTCAACTCTAACAAACTAATACTTATGATCAATTCTATAGAATTGAGAATAATTATTGAAATTTTGAAAAATCATATCTCCGAAAGTATTAGTTTGTTGGAGTTGAGAATGACATCAATCGATTAAAATTATAAATATAATAAATATAAATGAAAATAAAATTATAATAAGAGTATTCTATGAAATCATAAGTATATATGATTTCATAGAATACCTACTCTTATAATAATGTCCTGATGTATATAAATCCAACATGAAATGAGTCATACACCTACGTTTTGAGTTTAATTACGAAAATTCTTGAGAATTGACGCACAGAAGCCAAATTGAAAAAGTGGGAAAGCCCTGTGGACAGGACCTTTGGTGCTCTTGTTCAAACTTTGACAAATCATAACTCCGAAAGTATTGGTTTCTCCGAGTTAGGAATGATATCAATGGATTCTTATTTAATTTATTTTATTTCTTGATGCAGTTATATCATAAGATTCCTTGATATCCTTCTCAACTCTGAGAAAACAATACTTTCGGAAATATAATTTATCAAAGTTTGAACCTTAGCGCCAAAGCTCCTGTCCACAGGGCTTTATTTTTAATATATTTTTTTTAATTTTCTGGCTATACGATCCTCACAAAATTTCATATACGTCTTTATGTCGGTATTCTACCACTATAGTTATCAAGTTTCAATTTGATCTGTTCTGTATTGATTGAAAACAAAATGTTTACTCGGAAAACTTTTGGAAGTTTATGTCCAGAATGGAACTTGTCCGCCGCATTTGGACACGCCACCTATAGATAACCTGAAGAATTCAAGTCGTTATTTCTTTCCCTTCGAAAGTTACCGTGGCAACGACCGAACGGCCGGCCGGATAGAATCAAATTTGACCTCGGTTTCTTGATCAGTGAGTCGAACCTAATCGTTTGAGAACATTTTCAGCAAAAAATTCGAATATTAGAGACATTTGGGCAAAATAATAGCACGCTGAACATGCGCGAAAAAATAAATTCAAAATAATTAGTCCAATTTAGGATACTGGTCCAATTTAGGATACAGGTCTCCCAAATTGGACCATGCCTATTTCCATGGTTTAAGGAAAGAACTCATATTTAATTGATAATAATTTATGTATTACATTGGTATAATAGTAACAAAACAAGGAGGTGCAATTGTAACGAAGAAAACATCAGAGTAAAATACCGTAACCCACAAACGCTGACGCTGATGGAGAAATAGATGAACTTTCGTATTGTATGTTTCGAAGATTATATGAGAGCGGTACGGAAGATTGATTGCAATGCAGAGGATGTCCTAAAAAACCCACTTCATTTGGTACGTTTTGTGGAATATCTTGAGAACCGTATGAAACAAAAGTTTTAACGGCATAAAACAGCACAATTTTTTTCTTCATGTTCTATTGTCCATCCTGTATTGGTATTAAGAGTGTCCAATACACGAGAATGCGAGTATGGACAATAGAGCATACGCGCAAAAGCTCCTGACTTCATGTCAGTGCTTGAACTAATTTTTTTTCCGTATTTTTTCAAAAATTTTCTAGGGGTACGGCTCTCACAAAATTTTACACACGTCTTTATGTCGATATTCTACAACAACTTACCAAGCTTCGAAAAATAATATTCCAGTTAGGTATAACTCCGAAACCTATGATGCCCAACAACAAAACTCTCCCATTCGGATGTGCAACTTTTACCCTGAGAATTGTATAAGTACCTATCTCCTTTCGTTAAAAAGATATCGAGGCGACGGTCACCCATCCAGCTACTGAACTCACACAAGGCTGCTCGGATCTCCAACAATATAGATCCGATCGTGTTCGAACTTGGCAGCAGAGTGAGGATCTGAAGACTCTCGCAAAATTCAGTGATGTCGGACGAATAGTACGTTTCTGATATACCTAGAATAGAATTTCAATGTTTTTTAAAAACTTTTCTAGGGATACGATCCGTTGGCATTCTACAACTGATGACCATGTTTGAAATGGATCGAGTTATTGAGGAAATAACAACCAATTTTCAGACGGGTATGAATCCAAAACCGTTTGGCCGATTATGCCTATTAACAAACTCAAATGTCGCATTCAGATGCACAACCTTACCTGAAAATTTCAAATCACTATCTCTTTCCGTTCTCAGGTTATCGTGACATAAATAATATTTTTTTAAATTTTCTAGCGATACGATTCTCACAAAATTTCACAAACGTCCTTAGGTTTGTATTCTACAACTACTCACCAAGTTTCAATTCGATCGGATTTGTTTTGGTTGAACACAAAATTATTACTCGGAAACCATTGGACCGATTATGGCCATTAATTGTTCTTGATTATTAATTTCCACTGCACGAACAAGTTGTTTTAAATGCCTTGTACAAAATAATCCAAAGGATAAAATGAGGTGATCTCTCAGGCCATAGAACTTGACCACGCCGACCAATCAATTTCCTATTAAAAGTTATTGGTTTAACCAGGCGACAACATTTCGTCCAACCTGCGGTGAGACTCCGTCGTGCTGTTACAACATACGATTTTATATCAAATCCACAGGTAAATCTTCCAGCAAATTTGCGAGATCGTGTTCTAATAGTTGCAGGCACGCAAGAATAGGTTTTAAACAAAAAATTATCTATTCATATATGGGACGGAGTCTTTAACGAACAATTACTTCGAATTTTAGTCCTTCCTAATCGTTTAAATGCCAATGCATACCTGCAATTGTAAAAAAATTGGTTCAAGCCCTGTGGACAGGAGCTTTTTGGCACTCTTGTTCAAACAGACAAATTATATCTACGAAAGTATTGGTTTCTCAGAGTTGGGAATTATATCAATGGATTCCTATGATAGAACTGCATCATGAAAGAAATTGAATTTTGAAAAAAGTGTCGTTTAAAAAAAATGCTTCAAAAATTATATTTAAAAAAATTATATCTCCGAAAGTATTGGTTTATCAGAATTGAGAATTATATCAATGTATTCTTATGATAGAACTGCATCATACAGGAAATTCAATTCAAATAATAGTTTATTTATCAAGATTAAATGAGCAATCTGAGAATGAGAACTGCACCATGGAAGAAACCAAATTAAAATAGCTGAAATGAATTTGACTCTCTCTTATAGAACAGGATGAAATGTACGAGTATAAACACAGATCATATAATAAAGCTTAGATAGAATAATTATAGCATTCTGTGAAAACATAGAAGTACGATTCATTATTGAAATTTAGAACTTCATCTTAGCAGAAATTGAATTCAAACTTCATAGAAGAATTTAAATTCAACAAGAGTGCCAAAAATTATCAATCCAAAACTAATAGACGAATTCTACCCAACAATGAACTCATCCGAGATATTCATTCCTCAATTCCAGTTTTGTTTTTAGTGGAGATATTCTGAACTCAATATTATTAACTTACCATTACCGTTCCCATCATCATATGGATTGACCATCGGCATGAAAATATCAACCAACAAAAACTATGATATTATATTATAATTCTCATATTTATACGATTGCTGGAATGAATGACAATGTTATTAACTTACCATTACCATTCCCATCATCATATGGATCGACCAACGGCATGAAAATATCAACCAACAAAAAGTATGATAATATTATAATTCTCATATTGATACCATTACTGGAATGAATGACAATGAGACAACGTCAAAGTTGACGTTATAACAATTCATAGAATAGCCACAGAATAATTCTATCATTGAAATTTTGAAAAATCATATCTCCGAAAATATTAGTTTGTTAGAGTTAAAAATGATATGAATGGATTCTTATTGTGAAACTCCTTATTGAAAAAAAATTTTATTTGGAATTTGTTCTGTAAAAAAAAAATTTTTTTTTGTTACTCCGAAACCATCTGTCCGATTTTGCCCAATAACGAACTTAGCCGAGATATTTATCCCCCAAACCTACTCTGAAAATTTCAACTGTCTAGCTCATTCCGTTCGAGAGTTATCGTGCCTACGGCCGGACGGCCAGACCGGCCGGACCGGCCGGACAGAATGAATTTCGACCACGGATTCTTGATCAGTGAGTCGAACCAAATCGTTTAAGACCATTTTCATCGAAAAATTCGAAAATTACAGACATTTGGGCAAATTGATAAGCACTCAGTTCCGAGGAACTAGAGCGCCAAAAAGCACTGACGTGAAGTCAGTACTCTTTGGCGCACGTGTTCACGGTGGCTAATTTGAATTGAATGATGAGTACTTCAAGCTCAGTGGATAGAGCGAGCCGAAGATCTACCCAAAGGATAGTGGACACCATTCACTGTCGGTTCAAAAATTAACAGTGCTGTATCTAAGCTGCCATCAGGATAGAGTAACAAAGTTGGAAAAGAACACAACTGACTCCCCTTAGTCGCACAAGCTCCTAGAAGATTTGGGAGGGTCCGTATAATCCTAATCATGTTTATAGCACGCGCGCCAAAGCAGATTGACTTTTTACACTTTTTCTTTCATTGTTAAGTCAATCTACTTTTGCGCGCGTGCTATAAACATGATTAGGATTATAGTGACCCTCCCAAATCTTCTAGGAGCTTGTGCGACTAAGGAGAGTCAGTTGTGTTCTTTTCCAACTTTGTTACTCTATCCTGATGGCAGCTTAGATACAGCACTGTAATTTTTGAACCGACAGTGAATGGTGTCCACTATCCTTTGGGTAGATCTTCGGCTCGCTCTATCCACTGAGCTTGAAGTACTCATCATTCAATTCAAATTAGCCACCGTGAACACGCGCGCGAAAGAGTACTGACTTCACGTCAGTGCTTTTTTTTTTCAAGTTCCTTTAACAAATACAGCTATCAATACAGTTTGGCTGTTAGCTTTACCGTAGATCGAAAAAAATTGCGGTTGTGGGACCTCCGTTAGGAACGCAATTGCCTCTTCTCCAAATCCGAACGTATTTTAATATAGATCTACTGAATATAGTTATTTATAAATTTGCCTCAGGGCCACCATACAGACATTTCAACTCGGAAACAACGCTATTTCCCCAAAACTGACTTGTGTCCGTGCACTGAATTGACATGAACATTCTTTTAAAAACTCATAATATCGACTCATTACTCCCAACATATCCCATACAACCCAAAAACAGTCACTTCTCTTCTGCGCATGCGCAATCTACTCGTGGCTGCAAGTCCTCCAAAAATTACACACCTCACAAAAAACTCCGATTCTCCAACACTAGTGATTCAGGAGATATCTCTTCTTGAATCCACGCATGCGCAGACCCTCACCAGGGGATTCTATGGAGGAATAGCATCCGCCACCCCGAAACCCCAATCCTCTTTGACGAAAACACCAGCAGTTAAATCACTGATGGTCTGCTCATGTGCATAAAGAAAAATGCCCGTAAGGGGTAACATCAATTTCAAAATTAGCCCCAGGGCCATGGTATGGAGACTTCAACTCGGAAACAACTCTACATCCCCCAAACTGACTTATCCGTGCACTAAATTGCCATGAATATTCCTTTAAAACCTCACAATATCGGCTCAGCACTCCTAACATAACCCGTACAACCCAAAAACAGTCACTTCTCTCCTGCGCATGCGCAATCTACTTGCGGCTGAAAATCCTCAAAAATCACATACCTTTTAAAAAACTCAGATTCTCCAACACTAGTGGTCCAGGAGATAACGCATATTGAATCCACGCATGCGCAGACCCTCATTAGGGATCCGGATTCTATGGAGGAATAGCATCCGCCACCCCAAAACCCCAATCCTCTCTGACGAAAACTACAGCAGTTAAATGACTTCTCCTCTGCGCATGCACATAACGAAAAATGCCCGGAAAGGTCAGCATGAACCTCAAAAAAATAGGTTTCGGCATTTCAAGCAAAGTATTCCGCAAAATAGTAGTCATTTTTCGATTTTTTTCATGTCACGTGATCTTTACGAAATTTTGCAAAAGTGTTTGCTTTGGTCTTTTGCATCGAACTACTGAGTTTCAATTTAATCAGATCAGTATTTTTCGAGTTATCGTGAAAACAAAATTTAAAAATTTTTGAAATTTTTTTTTGCCACTTTAGGGCCGTCCGGTCAGAACAAAACTTCACTGGCATATAAAGGTCATGGTTCTACAATTTGATGCCAAATTTCAGAAAGATGGAGTGATCGGTTCCGGAAATATTCATAAAAAACGTTTTTACTAAAAACGGCCTTTACTCCGAAACCGCTCGGTGGATTTCGCCCGTTAACGAACTTGTCCGAGATATTTACGCTACAAAACTACCCTGCAAATTTCAACGCTCTAAGTCATTCCGTGCGAGAGTTATCGTGCTAACGGCCGGCCGGCCGGACCGGACGGACAGAATTGAATTTGACCTCGAATTCTTCATCAGGGAGTCGAACCCAATCGTATGAGACCATTTTCGAAAAAAAATTCGAAAAATACAGACATTGTGACGAAATGATAGCACGCTGTTCCTTGCGGAACACGCGCGCAAAAAAAGAACAATCTACAATGCTTCAATGCTTCAATGCTTCAAAAATCAACATTAAATTTATTTATCAAGATTCAATAAGCAATCAGCAATGATTCAACCTCGTGGAATGGGTTGTTGCAACTTACACTCGGTGCATAGTTTTCACAACTCGAAATACCTAAGGAAAGTATCATCGAAATGTCTAGAGCAAGGCTGGAGATAATCATAGCAGATTGTCCATTCATTCCTGATATCTGAGTAGGTAGTGGATTACGAACAAATTATCTTAATAGTTCAAAATATACTAATAAAATACTATCCTCTTTACATTTCATAATTTAAAATTTAATATTGTTCATACCACTAACACATTCTTTTCTGTATTATGAACCTCAACTCAAGAAAAAATTTTTGTTACACAAATGTAGATCCATATTTCAGAATTTTTTTGCTAGCAACATTATGAAAATACTGTATATAGGAACATAACTCCCTACTTAAGGAAGTAAAAGGTAATATTAACCTCAGTGGCCAACTAACAGTAATTTATTTTGATGATTCCATTATGTTCTTCTTTCCTGTTGCCTCCATAAACTACATCATTAATATGATCCAATTCTAAATCTTCTGAAACATCATCCCCAATATTTATACAGAATTTATTCAATATGTAATCAGTCAATATTATTTATGGTTTCAAAACAGTCTTGTATATATTCACAAATTCAAGAATCTCGGAGAGAAAGTATTTTCAACGAATTGACAATCTCTAATAGCTAGAAAAGTTGACATTTAAGAACAGTGAACACAGACAGATTATGTGTTCACATTCTGTGAATACATAGAACTTACGATGTATTATTGAAACTTTGAAACATCATATCTTGTATCGATGCTAATGGTGATATTTTTGAACATTTGATTTATTTATTTTTGTATTTTTATAATACCTACTAGCTGCCCGCCCCGGCTTCGCACGGTTGAAATGCTGATACTAAATATACTACAGAATTTCTTTATATACAACGTTCACAGCATTTTTGTCGTTAGACAATAGAAACATGTTTTCTTTAGAGGTTACTCTTGAAAGAGCGACATATAATTGGGCATGTGGAAAACACTCAACGCTCAAATATAAGCCTGTAGCGTTCGAAGTTGGACCCTGCGATTTATTAATGGTCATTGCAAAATATATCTTTACAAGCAATTATAGGCGTTTAAATTGGATCCGTAACTCCGATGGTATCTGAGGCGAGCCTCACGCTCTACAGATGATTATCTGGCTCTCTGTATTCGATTTCTATCCCTATCCTGGCTGTGCCGGCCCCCCGGTCGGCACCACCGCAACCGCTATGTCCCTGCATTTTAAATCTGCGATATCTTCGAAAATATTCATTTAAATTACATGATGTAAAGGGCCATATTGATCAATATTAAATGCACAATGCATTTAAGGTACTTAATTGAATAAGGATCAATGCTGTATTGCTTAAAATAGCTTCGTAATCAAGCCATTATTTCCTATACAATGTAAAGGATAACAAATGGTCATTGAGGGTTATCCTTAAGAGATAGACATATACCATCGTGGACTTTTTTGTAGACCTTTTTAAGGTGTACCATACTGTACCACATTATTTTGATCTATCTCGTAGGGTTCAGCCAGCGTTTGCAATGTAAGCGCAAAAAAATGTGTTTATTTACGACATCACATTAGAAACCTCTAAAATTATCAGTGTTTCTCTAATATATTATGCATGTATTATACCTATAAACCTTCCTATTGAATCACTCTATCTATTAAAAAAAACCGCATCAAAATCCTTCACGTAGTTTTAAAGATCTAAGCATACATAGGAACAGACAGACAGCGGAAAGCGACTTTGTTTTATACCATGTAAGGATGTATTAAAGTTGAAAATTGATGACACAGAAACTTTGAAGTCTGACATCTCGGAAACAAAGCCAAAAATTCGAAAATTTTATTCTACCTATCGTCGGCGACACAGCAAAACCAAGTAACTGCAAAAACCAACATTTTCAGAAGGCACTAAAAACTTCATAATTTTGGATTGATTAATTAGTTTAAATTTAAAATAGTTACAAACCACTTGATATTGATTATCTCGGGTCTGTTTACTCTTTGAATAGAATTTGCACACCCGTCCTTACAAATACAATTAAATAATTACCGCCGAAATCTCATTTTTGAATTTTTATCAGTTAGGTACTTGGTTTTGCGGTGTCGCCGACGATATTTAAAAAGAATATCATCCTGTATACGTTCCTTAATTTTTCGCCTCGAATTTTGAATCACCCTGTATACACTGTTCACATTCGTGATTACATTCACATAATTTATTTTCTAACAATACAATTATCAAGCCTGCCAATTTCAAAGGACTGTAAAATAATCAGGATCCTTAGCGAAGAGCGGCTAAGAAGGATTCAAAGCCAACTGCTATATTACAATCATTTATAAAGACCCTGTACTTCGCATTTTACCACATTGAAACAATTGAAACAACTCGTAAATTAAAATTTTTTATTTCTTCCAGAATGTTTCAATTCCTCCTTCCCTCCACCCAAAATTTCTGAAAAAATTGTTTCAAGCACTGACGTGAAGTCAGAAGCTTTTGTGCGTATGTTTTCTTGTCCATTCTCCTTTATTGGGCACTCTTAATCGAATTTACCATGGTGAACTATATTGTCTGTTCTCCTGTATTGGACACTCCGAATTTACCATGGTAAATTCGATTGAGTGTGCCCAATACAGGAGAATAGACAATAGAACATAAGCGCAAAAGCTCCTGACTACACGTCAGTGCTTGAACCAATTTTTTTTAGTGAAATCAGGAGCTTTTGCGCGTATGTTCTATTGTCCATTCTCCTGTATTGGACACACTTAATCGAATTTACCATGGTGAATTCTATTGTCTGTTCTCCTGTATTGGACACTCTTACTCGAATTTACCATGGTAAATTCGGAGTGTCTAATACAGGAGAACAGACAATAAAATTCACCATGGTAAATTCGATTAAGAGTCTCCAATAAAGAAGAATGGATAAGAGAACATACGCGCAAAAGCTTCTGACTTCACGTCAGTGCTTGAACCAATTTTTTTTTCAATGATTTTTAAAAAAATTTCTAGTACTTCGATCCTCACGAAATTTTGCAAGAATTTTCGCGTTGGCATTCTACAACTAATAACCATATTTGAATTGGATATGTTTTGTATTTTTGTGAGTTATTGAGGAAATAACAACCTAATTTCAGATTGATATAACTCCAGAACCATTTGGCCGATTATGCTAGTTAACGAACTTGTCGAATCGAACGAAATGTCGTATCCACATGCGTAATCTACCCTGAAAACTGCAAGTCGCTATTCCGTTCTCAAGGAATAATGATATACATAATATTTTTTCCTAATTTTTTTTTAATTTTCTAGTGTTACGGTCCCCACAAAATTTTACATGTCGCTATTCTACAACTAGTTACCAAGCTTCAATTCGATCGAGTCTAATTTTTTGAGTTATCGAGGAAATAATATTCCAGATATGGGTATAACTCCGAAACCGTTGGGCCGATTATGGCCAACAGCGAACTCAACTCTTTCATTCAGATGTGAAAATTGCAAGTCCCTATCTCCTTTCGTTCGAGAGTTGTAGAGGCAAAGCGACTGAATTAACAAAAGGCCGCTCGGATCTCCAACAATATAGATCCGATCGTGTTTGAACTTGGAACTTGGCAGTATAATTAGATTTTGAAGGCTCTCGCAAAATTTCAGTGATGTGGACGAATAGTTTCTGATATATAGAATTTTTTTCATTGATTTTCAATGATTTTGTAAAAATTTTCTAGTGATACGATCCTCACGAAACTTCGCATGACAATATAGATCCGATCATGTTCAAACCTGAAATTTGTTAGGTACTGAAGGCTCTCGCAAAATTTCAGAGATATCGGACGAATAGTTTCTGATATATAGAATCTTTTTTTCTATGATTTTTTAAAAATTTTCTATTTTATACGATTCTCACAAAATTCTGCCATTCTACAAATAATAACCATGTTTGAATTGGATCAGTTTTGTATTTATCGAGTTATTGAGGAAATAACAACCAAATTTCAGATGGGTATAACTCCAAAACCGTTTTGCCGATTATGCCTATAAACAAACTCAAATGGAGCCTTAAGATTATCAACCTTACCTAAATATTTCAAGTCGCTATCTCTTTCTGTTCTCAAGTTATCGTGGCAACGGACAGCCGGCCGGACAGAATCAAATTTGAACTCGAATTCTTCATCAGGGAGTCGAACCCAATCGTTTAGGACCATTTTCGGCGAAAAATTCGAAAATTAAAGACATTTGGGCAAAATGATAACGCGATGTTCCCCAGAACATACGCGCAAAAAGTTAAGATATATATGTATTGTTATGGTAAGATATGATTTGAATTCAAATCATACAATTAATTATATGGCAGAAGTAAAATTTGATTGATTAATTTTGGAGATTTTATTGTAAAATTGAATTTTTACTAATATATGATCATGAAGAGGAATTAAACAGTGAAGCAAAGATGCTAAGGCATGTTCTCCATCATGTTTTGTTAATTAAAAACAATTACTAATTCAGAAAATAGAGATTGAAATTTGAGAATGAAATTTGACATCTATTCAAACATATTAGTATAAAATTCATATGGAAAGAATTAAATTTAATCTTTGAAACATTGTAAATTTGTAAAGGATACACTCTTATTGAACTATGGAGTAGTCTCCATGAGATAGAATTATAAAAATTTATGTGAAGTCAATATTTTGGAAGACCATGTAAAAATGTCATTATTATTTATTCTTATTATGTTATGTTAAGTTAATTTGTATGTGAATTGACCTCATTGATTATTATAAATAGTTTGGTATGCTAGAACAAATTAGATAGGGAAATATTTAAATTTAAAGTGGAAGAGATTGCAAAATTGATAGCTGTCAGGAAACTCAGAAGATTTTGAGGAACTTCCAATGCAAGTTGGAACATGGAAGTAGTACCAGACGGAAGAGAAAACTTTGGCCGAATTTTCTGCAGTCATTACAATTCAGGAAACAGTGCTATTAAGGAAAATTTCAAGAAAAATGCATTTTATTTTAAAACTGTCAAAATTTCAAAGAAACCTCGAATTTTCAAATTAATCGGAGGATATAAAAGGGAGTGGACGCGTCTCCTGTCATTCAGTCAGATTTTCGCAGCGACAGAGTCAACATCGATCTCAAATATAATTTCATTTCTCCGATCTCAAGTATAAATTCAATTCTCCGACCTCAATTATGATAACAATTATCTGATTTCAAGTACAAATTTAATTCTCCGATCTCAAGTATCATAACAACTAACCAATTTCCAAGAAATCAATTGAAAACACTGAAGTACTCGAATTTGCTGAATCAAGAATAAGAATATAACTACGGAAAAAGAAACAGAAGAAGAATATAATCAAGAAAGAAGATACAGAATAAGAAATATAAAAGAAATTAAGTGCACAACAAAAACATTTTAGATAAAAGAAAGATAGTTACAAGTAAGTTAAGTTGTAGAATTAAGTATTTATATTTGTTTTGGTAATCACTAATTTGAATAGATTTCCAATTTCATTTTGATAATTTTCTTTAATTTTGAACCCTCCCTGAAATTTAATTATATATTCGGAATATTTTTCTAAATTAAAAAAAATATTTAATTAATTAATTCTTTTTTATTTGAAAATTTTGATAAAAGAATTTCTCAACAAATTGGCGCCCAACGTGGGGCTCAAATAACAATAATTTGGGCTTAAATATTCAAATTTCATAATAATTTCCAACTTAATTCAAATATTAAGCAAGTGTTTGAAATAATTTTGATTTTTTTTAAGTTTTATTTTACACAATAATTTGAATTTCATTTCATTACCAATTTGATATTAGCATTGTCAATCATAAAATGGAAACCCGAAGCAAATCAATGATTGGAGAAAGAGGAGATGAATATGAGAATGTGAGAAGCAGTGCTAGCCAAGATAATGAGGGTGAAATTACTTTAAGGGATATTTTACGAGCAATGACAGAAATGAAGGAAAATTCTAAAGAAGAAATGAATAAATTATCTACAGAAATGAAGGAAAATTCTAAAGAAGAAATGAATAAATTATCCACAGAAATGAAGGAAAATTCTAAAGAAGAAATAAATAAATTATCCAAAGAAATGAAGGAGAATTCTAGAGAAGAAATAAATAAATTATCCAAAGAAATGAAGGAGAATTCTAAAGAAGAAATGAATAAATTATTGGAAAAATTGGAAAATAACACCAAGGAAATGAGGGAAATGAAGGAGGATTCTAAAGAAGAAATGAATAGATTATCGGACAAATTAGAAAATAACATGAAAGAAATTTCAGCAAGAATGGAAAGAAGAATAGAAGAGGACATAATAACAATAAATGAATCATTAACAAAAAGAATAATAGAAACAGAAGAATTATTAGAAAAGAAAATGGAAAATAACAATAGGATATATCACCAGGAATTACATCTAATTGAGGCTAATATGAAGCAAGATTTTAATGAACAATTGGTATTAAATAAAAATGAAATATACAAAAATGTTGAAATGCAGAAGGAAAGAATAGAACAACAAAATGAAAAGCTGGAAAGAATAATGGCTAAAGAAAATAATGGGGTAACTGGAATTAATTTGGGTGAGAGTAGAATGAATTTTAATGGAAAAGTAAAGAAGCAGCATCCAATACCATTCATAAAATATTTAGAGAACAAAGAATCATGTTTTCCTTCATTTATTTATTTTAAAGAATTCATTAGAAATCAATTAACGGAAGAAGCTCTGTTGTGGTTCAATAACAAAGAAATAGAATTGAATAATTTTGAGACTTTCAAAAATAAATTCATGTGTTATTTTTGGGGTTCAGCACAACAAAAGGTTATACAAAAGGAATTATTTAGTGGAAAATTTAATCCTACTAAAGGAACATCTTATCATCGCTATGCAATGCAAATATACAGTGTAGCCCAATATTTGAGTGCAGAGTTTACAGAAGAATATATGGTCAGTTTAATAATACAGCATTTTGATAAAGATTTAGAGGATGTACTACTGCTATATGATTTTAAGGACATGGATAAATTATGCCAATTTTTAATCAGCCAAGAATATCGAGTGAAAAGAATTAATAATGCACCAAGCAAGAATCATAACAATAACTATTCTAATTACCGTCAGTATAATGGAAACATCCATAATAATCAAGGAGGAAATAACCAAAGGATTGGTACAAATCAAGGACCAACACAGGAAAATGTTATGCAAAATAGAAATAATAATCAAAATTTCAACAACAATCCAAATAGGTTTGATAATAGAAATCATTATAGAGACCGTTATTTTAACAGGAATTTCAATCAAAATAGACAAGCAAGAGATTTTCAGAGAGGAAGAGATGAAAGGAATGAACAACCTATTCGAAACCGAAGTGAGGAAAGAATGGAATGGACACAAGAGAACAGAAGGGTGAATCAGATAACTAGAGACATTGATTCACAAGAAAATTCAATAATACCAACAGAAGAACCATGTGGAAATTTTCTGACAAGGCACCTATCAAATTAAATAATGTTTATCAGCATCCAAGGGAATTTATTAAATTAGGGGAAAATATTGAATTTCATGATTTTAAAGGGTTAATTTTTATCAAAGCAAAATTTTATTCCAAAAATATAAAAATTTTAGTAGATACTGGTTCGGAAATATCATTATTAAATAAAAATTTAGTCAAAGAATTCAATTTAGAAAAAAATTGTTTCAACATACCAAAAACAAATTTGATAGGTGCAAATAGAAAGAAATTAGGAGAAGTCACAAAAGGATTAATAAGTGCAATAGGAATCAATGAAAAGGAATATAAAATGCAATTTCTGATTATTGAGAACATGGAATATGATGCTGTTATTGGAACAGATGAGTTAGACAGAAATAATGTCATAATTGATTATATGAATGGAACATTTCAAATAAAAAAGGAAATTTTGGAATTTGAAAAGAGAGAGCAAAATCAAATGGAAGCAGTGGTAAACATTATAGAAGATAGCATTAAAAATGTTAACCATGTTAAAAAAGTATCCGAAGTAAATGATATTATATGTGATGACAAATGGAAAGGTGAAATTATTAAATTATTAGAAAAATATAAGGGAATCACCACAAAAGAAAATCGATTGGCGGAAAATTATGTTCATCATCTTGAAGTAAAAGGAATTGAAACATTCAGATCAAAAAACTATCCTATTCCATATAAATATAGAAAGGAAGTGAATATGGAGATTGAAAAGATGATTAAAAATGGAATTATAGAAAAATGCAATTCCAGATATATTAATCCTATTGTGGTGGTAAGAAAGAATAATGGGGAAATAAGACTTTGTTTGGATGCAAGAAACATCAATAAATATACAATACCACAATATGAAGCACCTATGAGTACTGAAGCAATTTTCGGAAGTATTACGAACTCAAATATTTTTTCAAAAGTTGATTTAAAACACAGTTTTTGGTTAATACCATTAGAGAGAAAAAGTAGAGATTATACAGCATTTACCATTGATGGAGTAGTTTATCGTTTCAAAGTAATACCATTTGGACTACAAAGCTCATGTTCTGCATTAGTAAGAGCATTACACACAATATTGAATAAGTATGAGGATTATATTCTCCATTATATAGATGATATATTGATTTACTCAAAAGATGAAGAGAGTCATCGTAGACATGTAGAAACATTACTTATGGAATTAGACAAAGCAGGGCTAAAAATTAACAAAGATAAATGTCAATTCTTTCAAAAACAAATAAAATTTTTGGGATACCAAGTGGATAAGGATGGAGTAATGATGGATGAAGAGAGAATAAAAAGTATACAGGAATATAAGAGACCTAGCAATTTAAGAACTCTAAGAGGATTTTTGGGACTTGTTAATTATTTCAAAAAATTGATTCCTGATTTGAGTGAAAAAGAAATACCTCTAATAAAATTATTAAAGAAAGGAAATAAATGGCAATGGACACAATATCAAGAAGATGCTTTTCAGATACTTAAGAAAGAATTTTCAAATAATTTAAAGATTTATCATCCTCGATATGATCAAAAATTTATTTTGAGAACAGATGCATCCATGTGGAAGTTTGCTGGAGTTTTAGTACAAGAGCATGACAATCTTGAAGTACCTATTTGTTTTGTATCAAGAGTGACAAAGGAACATGAAAAGAAATATAGTGTAACTGAATTGGAATTTGCAAGCATTATATTTTGTATAAATAAATTAAGATTTTATCTACTAGGATCAAAATTCACCATCGAAACTGACCACTTATCATTATTGAATGTGATGAATAATAAATTATTCAATAACAGGATACATAGAGGAACATTATTATTACAAGAATATGATTTTGATATAAAATATATAAAAGGAAAGGATAACATAGTGGCAGATGCATTATCAAGGGATCAAGAGAAAGGGGAAAAGATCATTAGACAATTTCAAGTGGGAATGAATGTTTCAAAAGAAAAGTATGGAATTTTTTCAAATCAGAAGGTAGTTGAAGATCAAATGGGAATGACACCAGAAGAAAAAGCAAAATGTGTGAAAATAGATAGAATTTACGTAAAAAGAACAGGAGAGAAAGAGTTATATGTAGTAAGTGAGAAATTAGCAGAAAACATATTGAAAATTTTACATGAAGAAAATGGACATCCAGGAAGTAGGAAAATATGGTTGATTTTCCGTGAAAATTACATATCAAAAAAAGATATCAGTCTAAGTAAAGATATCACTAGAAATTGTCGAATATGTCAAGTTAACAAAACAAAAAATTATGTTAATCATAATCAAGCAAGAAATATTTATGCAGAAGAAAAATTAGAGACAATAGCTGTTGATTTCATTGGTGAACTTATTATAACAGAGAGAGGAAACAAATTTATTTTCATAATGATAGATATTTTCTCAAAATATATTAAATTATATCCATGTCATAATACAAAGGTTACTACCATTAAAGCAAAAATGGACCAATATAAGGAAGAAATAGGGATTCCCAAGAAGTGTATCTTGGACAATGCAACATATTTCCAAAATGACCGATTTAAACGTTATTGCCAGGAAAATAATATAATCCTCAGTTATACAAGTATAAGACATCCACAGGCAAACCCTGCAGAGAGATATATACAAGAAGTTATAAAATTTCTAAGAATAGTAGTTAATGGGGAACATTCAACATGGGATCTACACCTTAGTAAAGTTGAAAAATTTTTGAATGCAATTCCTAACACTATTACTGAAGAATCACCATTGTACATAATGAAACAAGAAAAACCAGAAAGACATTGGGAAAGTACAGAAAATGCAAAATTTGAAGATATTTTACTAAAAGTAAAGAGAAGATTACAACGGAACAAGGAAAAAAATATTAAGAACATGGAAAGAAAGCAAAGAAGGAAACATGTTAAATTTGAAAAAGGAGATTTAGTTCTGATAAGATCACACAGAGTATCCAACAAGAATAGGGATATTTGTGCAAAATTATTACCTCCATTTGAGGGACCATATGTGATTGACAATAATAATATTTTAAACAGTTATAGACTAAAAGAAATAGGCACTGATAGAATCAGGGGAATTTTCCACATTAATGATTTATATAAATTTAATCAGAATTAATATTACAATTCGAACAAAATTAAATCAGAAAATTTAAAATATGTTCAATTTTTCTTTAACAAAATTAGAAATATTTTAATTTTGGGGAAGTTGTTATGGTAAGATATGATTTGAATTCAAATCATACAATTAATTATATGGCAGAAGTAAAATTTGATTGATTAATTTTGGAGATTTTATTGTAAAATTGAATTTTTACTAATATATGATCATGAAGAGGAATTAAACAGTGAAGCAAAGATGCTAAGGCATGTTCTCCATCATGTTTTGTTAATTAAAAACAATTACTAATTCAGAAAATAGAGATTGAAATTTGAGAATGAAATTTGACATCTATTCAAACATATTAGTATAAAATTCATATGGAAAGAATTAAATTTAATCTTTGAAACATTGTAAATTTGTAAAGGATACACTCTTATTGAACTATGGAGTAGTCTCCATGAGATAGAATTATAAAAATTTATGTGAAGTCAATATTTTGGAAGACCATGTAAAAATGTCATTATTATTTATTCTTATTATGTTATGTTAAGTTAATTTGTATGTGAATTGACCTCATTGATTATTATAAATAGTTTGGTATGCTAGAACAAATTAGATAGGGAAATATTTAAATTTAAAGTGGAAGAGATTGCAAAATTGATAGCTGTCAGGAAACTCAGAAGATTTTGAGGAACTTCCAATGCAAGTTGGAACATGGAAGTAGTACCAGACGGAAGAGAAAACTTTGGCCGAATTTTCTGCAGTCATTACAATTCAGGAAACAGTGCTATTAAGGAAAATTTCAAGAAAAATGCATTTTATTTTAAAACTGTCAAAATTTCAAAGAAACCTCGAATTTTCAAATTAATCGGAGGATATAAAAGGGAGTGGACGCGTCTCCTGTCATTCAGTCAGATTTTCGCAGCGACAGAGTCAACATCGATCTCAAATATAATTTCATTTCTCCGATCTCAAGTATAAATTCAATTCTCCGACCTCAATTATGATAACAATTATCTGATTTCAAGTACAAATTTAATTCTCCGATCTCAAGTATCATAACAACTAACCAATTTCCAAGAAATCAATTGAAAACACTGAAGTACTCGAATTTGCTGAATCAAGAATAAGAATATAACTACGGAAAAAGAAACAGAAGAAGAATATAATCAAGAAAGAAGATACAGAATAAGAAATATAAAAGAAATTAAGTGCACAACAAAAACATTTTAGATAAAAGAAAGATAGTTACAAGTAAGTTAAGTTGTAGAATTAAGTATTTATATTTGTTTTGGTAATCACTAATTTGAATAGATTTCCAATTTCATTTTGATAATTTTCTTTAATTTTGAACCCTCCCTGAAATTTAATTATATATTCGGAATATTTTTCTAAATTAAAAAAAATATTTAATTAATTAATTCTTTTTTATTTGAAAATTTTGATAAAAGAATTTCTCAACAGTATATATAGATAATCAGTTTTATGTAAGTACCAGTAAGTTGTCTTGAACATCCTGTACAAACTCCGAAACCTAATCAGCATGCAGTTCTTCAAGCCCCAAGCTCTTGTTGGAATACAAAACATTGTAGACAGCTGGTTTTCGTCACCTTCATGTGGGTAGTAAACCACACGCTTAATTTTCATCTACTTAGTATTCTCCTCCAATATATTATGCAGATTCCCGAATAGGTATAAAAACGCCATGCTTCAGGTACCATTCAAACAATTTTTTCATCAATTTTTCAACAATGATTCCCGCGAAAATAGTGGTAATTTTCACACTCTGTGTTCTCAGCTTCGTCCTTTGTCAAGACTCAGCCATGGATGATTTCTTCATGAAGGCCTCCAAAAATATACCTAGGATTGGCAGGAGTAACAGCAAAAGCAGTAAAGGATCGAACGACGACTTCGAAAACTTCTTTTTAAAGGCGTCGAAATCTGTGCCAAGGATAGGACGGAGGGACCGAGTGAGTTAATATTCTTTCTCTATTTCAGTATTGTAATGAGTCAATTCCAGCACTGAAAACAGTGCTGGAATGAACTCATTCCCGCATTGTTTCTATAGTTATATTTTTCGTTTCGTGGTAGTCAGCACTGACATTCGATCCTATCAAATTTCAACACACGTCAATTGACAATACAATATAATCTGGATATAGTGAAATAATTGTTGAGGAAAAGCTTTATTTTCATTAAAAAATATGGTACTAGAGTTTTCCTTCTTGCTAATTTTGAATCATTCCTGCTATTAGGAAACTGTTTTAAATCTGATCTCCATGACCTACGTACGTTTCAAATTCAAATTCCGTAATCTGTCAACTTTAGTAACAGTCACACCAACTACCAAGATACAATACAAAAGTCACTAGGATGTATAATCCGAATTTTTCATTAAATTTCAACAGTATTTTGCAAAACTTGCCTGAAATAGAGAAAATATCGTCTAATACTCGCTACCTTCGTAACACAGTAAATCAATTCGTATGATACCATTTTCGGCCAATAATTCGGAAATCACAGACCTAGTACAAGCGCGCCAAAACTACTTTGAAATAATTTCCTATTTCATACCCTGCTAATGATTTGGAAAACGAATTGAAAAGTCCCTAATTTTCCAGGTTAAAGTGAATGCACCATTGTTTTAGTACCTACTAATCATTTCGAACTTAAGAACGATTTTCTTCAATATTGCTTTAATTCTATTTCTATTACCAGACTGAACAAGATGGAAATGGTTTGGAAAAACTTTTCAAATTGCCTCTTCAAGATCGTAATGACCTGGACAATGATAAAACAATTTCAGGAGTTGGTGAGTTCCTCCTTGAAAACGACTTCATAGAATTTGTTTTCCGATGTGCATCGAAGGATATTAATTACCTATAAGATACTTTTTTTCAGTTCTACCGCTATCGGAACTTACTAAATACAATCAGTACTTGAATGCTGAGGATGTTCAGAATGCGTATGACATTTTAGAAGCCTCGATTTTGAAAGAAAGAGCAAAGAGAACTGCCAATTGAATAAAAGGACGCTCCTCGTTTTGATAGTAGATAGTGCCATAAAATTGACCAGTGTTGATAGGGAATATGTCGTTAGCAATGAATAAACTATATGTACTTGCATATTATTTTATTTTTCCCATATATGCCCTACCCTCTACACCACTGTTTGATTTAGGTAGAACCTGTGGTATAAGAACGAAAGAAAAATAAGAAGAAAAAGAAATCATTTAGTGTCTATGAAACTTTTCTATGCTATGAAAGTATGAAATCATTTCATTCTAGATTCTAACCTTAAAATTTTTGAAGTGATTTTGCAATTTAATAATTTATAAACTATAAACTATCTCATCTATAGATTTTCAACATAAAAACCGTTTTAACTATGAAAGATAAGCTAAATGAACCAGAATTAATCGAATCATCATTCAAAATACATAAATTCTCTGATGAAATTCATGACAAAAAAGTGCTATTTCAAATTGTGAAAATGATGGATTCTTGTTTAATTTTCATAAATGATCAAGAAGATTTACAATTATTGGACCTTACGCTGGCATTACAAAGTCATTTTGGTCCAGAATCTCTATCTACAAGTTTAATTGGTCATTCATCTGATACTGCTTCTGTTAACATGGCTAATAAACTGAGTAAAAGATTGAAAAAGACACTTTATGTAAGTGTGAATGTTGATGGGGATGGTTTGTTATTGCCTGCTATAGAAAAGAGATTATACGAAGAAATACAATGTAACACCGATAAGTTCTAGTTATCCATAGACCTAAGAAAGAAATACATATAAGCTGCCTGAAGCAAATTGAATTTTAATTAAAGGAATATATTTAAATATCGTATGTTTTTCAAAAATTACTTGAGTAACATAATATTTTAGATAGATCAAAAGTACCTAACCAAATACATTGTTTACATATATACCAATTGCATTATTTGGGAGAAAGGAAGATTTCTCTGTGGTAGTTTAAGGTTTTAGTGTTTTCCTCTTATAGGTCTCTTGCATGAATTTTTTTTATTATTGAAGAATTTTGATTTCGGAAAAAGGATCTCAAAAAACAAATGGTGTTTATTGAGTCGACTCCTTAAGGAGCTACAAATATAACCTGCGGTAGAAAAAGTCCTTTCAGGTTCCACACTTGTTGGCTTTATCGTCAAAAAATAATCATGAAGAAAGAGACGAATAGGTCTCATGCATGAATTTTTTTTATTATTAGAATATATTATTATATCCATAAGAATACTGAAAAAGTTCAACTGCCGTCAAAAATTTCTATTTTCAACGAGAAAACGATCATTTAAATTTGGTTGCACATAATGCCTGTTCAAAGGATCGAAACTTGCCGCCTCTGCGTGACGTAATCCGTCATAAATCTACTCTCACTCCTTCTCGTGTCCATTTCACTCTTCATTCCAGTGTAACACAGCACCCTATAAAGGGCTTGTGTCCATTTTGGCCTTAACAAGCAGATGGTACATTTCGATTACGTCAGCCGTCATAGCAACGATAACGATTCAGAAGCATTTCACCTCATTTGACTTTGGTTCTTTATACCGATTTTCAATACCGAAATAATTCCTGAGGAAGGCCTCTTCAAGATTCAGGTTACATCAAGGGCGTAGCCAGGGGGGGGGTTTTGGGGGTTCAAACCCCCCCCCGAAATGTAATTTTTCTCTTCAAAAAAATTTTTTTTGCTGCAGAAAGTGACCCTTACACCCCCAAAACCCCCCCCCGAAATTAATTCCTATTTCAAAACCCCCCCCCCGAAATTAAATCCTGGCTACGTCCTTGGGTTACATTATTGCAGGTTTAAGAAAGTGTATTGAAATAACTATTGATTTCACATTTATATTTGTTCACTAATAAAAAAATGAATATATAATATATCATGTTTGCAATAAATATGATTTAATAAGTATAACCTTTGATTTTCTTAAAACTAATATACTATGTGACTAACAAAAAACATCAGACTAAGAAAAATCCACTTTGAACGTCGTAAACCTCACAACTTATTCAAGAGAATCAGGTCATAATCACAAACCTGTATTGTCAGTTACAAAAAATATCGATTTTTCCTTACTATTAAAAATAAAATCTGCAATATATTTACATAAGGGTATTTACATGTATATGGCAGTTATTATTCATACATCTTACAATGCATAGTGATATTCTTTCCCTACAAACTTTGAACCTGCAATGAACTTGGTATAAAACAAAAGAATATCTATGAATATTTCGGCAACACACAAAAACTTCAGTGAATTACTTTTGTTAGAATAGAGCTGCTCATAGTTTGGTTGCCAAATATTAAATAAAAATTATATAGTATTTCTGAAACTAGACAACTGAATTGTTTCATTAAAGAGAGATACATTTTTTCTAGGGAGCGATCAAATGAAAAATTACATTCTCATACTGTTGGGTAAGCTATAGCATGTGGTTCTTAAAATATTTGGTGTTCATTCATTTACACCAAATACTTTAAGAAGTGGATAAATCTGTATAGGTGGCTGTTTCCACATCTTAAATTATTTATAGTTCATTTATTTGAAACAAATATACAACTACAAATATTCAAAGAAGTGGTAGTATGCCAATATAATTTCTCTTTTAATCACTCCCAATAAGAATTAATGGCCCTAATAAAACAGTTTAATCTTATCCAATATTTTTGATTCAAGGTGGGGGAGGTGAGGGATGAGATTTAAGCAGTCATAGTTCTTAATTTCAACAATGTATCATCAGAACCAGGAATCAATTAAGAATACCGTTCTACTTTTGAAGATATGAGATCAGAAAAATAAAATGAACAACCAATTTATTTACTTAGAACACTAAAACCTCTTAATTTTTCTTCCATACAAAAAGTATAATAAAAATAAATTCATAGAATACAATCTAAAAATGCAAACCAACTAACTGTGCAAATGCAAAATTTAGAAAAGTTTCATTAAATAGTCAAGTCATAAAAATAATACTACCCCGAAATACTTCCGCTAAATTCAAATTGAACCTGTCACTTTAGGAGACTGTTTTCATTTCTCGAGCACAAGATACGATGGCAGATATTATTTTACTGGTGCTACAAATCACCAGACACTATCGGCCTGTATAGATACAGCACAGCAAACAAGACAGCTGATAACAAAGATTCAAAGTTCTACTTTTCCTTGTAGGGTTCTTGTTTAGTGTCGTAGGTTCTGGTTACTTTCGACAGGAGAACCGGGGATTGATTGGCATCAGAGTGATGGTGCGCATCTCGTAAGAAGTCTCTATGTCATGGGCTGTTGCTGTGTCAAGATCTGCCTTGTTCAATACTATAATTCTAATGTCGCCATGGAGATATATCTTTCCAGATTTCGAGCTTGCGAACCTGAAAAAAATACGAAGTTAAAATCTAGAATCTAGATTTTAAACCCAATTTTTGGAGCGCTTGTTGCTCAATCACGATTTTTAATAATCATTACTAAACATCCACTATTCCATATACTTCATCGTCGAACCGTTTCTTCTTTTTCTATTGATCAACTTCTGAAAGAAAAAGGTCAGAAAGATAGAAATTTGCAAGCTAGGTTTGAGGCCTGGATACGTCGCGTCGGTTGAGTTCATGAACGAGCGAAATGTGTTAAGCTTACAGCCATTTCTGAGCGATTGAATATCCGCAATTATCGTCACATAGCTGAGTAGAAGTGAATTCAAACTGTTGGATGGACAATTTAGTATTCATTTTTGTGCATTAATTCAATCTTACGAATCCAACAGCATTTTTATCTACCTTGGTTTAGAGCTCAATCAGATCTACTCAACTCAGCGGAAACTATTATAAAGTTTTGGAAAAGTGGCGTGGTAGACTAGAAACCAGGTATGAATTTCCTGGTATTATACCGAAAGAATGTCAGTTACCTTAAATGAATCAGATATTTTAGCCATTTTGAGGTTCGTTGTACACTATCATCGTTGCAGTCTGTCGGCAAAAATAAAATTCGCTGTCTCATGAAGGTCTTAGAATTTGGCGGCATATCGGAGAGATCATACAGAATCACAAACATCTTCACCACCATCCCTAGAGGGTTCTTGAGGGTAACTTGAAAGGTGCCCACCTTCGGGACAAGATATCCTTTCTTTTCCAGCCTTATGTGACACTGAAGAAAAAACAAAGACTGAAGAATGGACATATTCGAACGAACCATATTTCAATTTAATATGCAACGATACATATTCTATTTGAGTTCACTGTGGACTTATTATGAACACTATAAAAGTAACTACACTCTTGTCCACTACAGTTTTTTGTCGTCTGACATATGTTTCGGAAACAAAGTTTCCATTCCAGGTTAATATAAAACAGGCATTCAAAACTTCAACGAAAATTAAACAACTTCTAGGAAATACATTCGATAAAACTCCGGACATGTTAAAATCGGGCAAACAACCAGAAACATTCTCACACGGTATAAATAGCATATGGGACACATTCGGAACAACAACGTCGATAAATCTGCGGTTGCAAATCACGTTTTAACAACTGGCCACTCAATTTCAGAAAATTCCGTCAAATGGTTGAAAAATCCCAATAAAGCATACCTAGGAGCAATTGAGGGTATCGAAATGTATAAAAGAAAGGATATTTTACTCAATAATGACCTAACCCCTATTAACAACCCATTATTCTCACTAATTGGTTTATGACTAAGGGTATAATGTTAACCCGTACTGGAATGTAGAAATTGATTGCATGCTTTAGTATCACTTCGTCTTTGAAGATGGAAACTTTGTTTCCAAAACATGTCAGACGACAAAAAATTGTAGTGGATAGTGGACAAGAGTATAGTTACTTTCATAGTATTCAACGAAACGATAAAATATACAAGTTCCTTTAATGAAGCCTTGCAAGAAGTTATAAGTTAATAATAAGCTTTACTCACGATACCAAATCAGTTACCAAAATAGGACTAGTATCAGAGCCTGTAGTGTTTGACTAAATCACGTTCCCTTATAACTAAACATTATTTGAATTAAATAACTAACTACCTAACTAAAAATAATTGAATAATTACCATCCTTATAAAAAGAAAACAAATAAACATAAGAGTAAAGTGAAAACTAAATCATACAAGGAACAATTTTAGATTATGTTAGGTACTATTTGCATTTACTGTGTACAGGAATTTTATTATATTCAGATATCCTTCCAGATACGTGAAATTTTAAACTTTTAGTTGTACTAGCATAATTTTTTGTAAGGTACTGTTATTTCCTTGTTGGAGACTTATGGTAGTTATAATTTATACCAGTTCTGTGTTTCATTTTAACGGTTTATTTTTTATATTGTTAATTAATCAGACCTATTAAAAAAATATAATATTCTCAATATTTAGAACTATGGTTTCTCTATAAACCTGGATTTTGGCATGAGGTAACGGATCTTTCATTGTTTTGTGAATATAACACATTATTTGTTTGAAAATGATTGACATTTGATTTCATTGTAAAGTACAATGGATACCATTAGTTATGGAACAAAACATCATATTTAAATGTCCACCACAGAAACGTTGGCAAGAATGAAGTCATTGAACCCAATTTCCCATGAATCTCTCACAAAAATCAGGTCATATGTTGGCAATTAATCGTTCATTATCGATCTGTAGATCGCCTAAATTTGCTGGATGATTGCTGTAAACCAATGACCCCAAAAACAGTCCAATGGAGTTATATAGCAGGAACGAGGTGGATAATTTATCGGTCCATTTCTTGAAATAATCGAAACACTGAATCTTGTTTTCAATTAAGTCATTGTTTCATTGGCAGCCTGACAAGTGGCACTATCCTGATGAAACCACATGTTCTGCAAATCAAGAAATTCAGGCCATAAAAAATCAGACAAAATTGATGATAACGATTTCCATTGACAGTTAGAGCTTCCTTGAAAAAAAAATATGGTCCAATGACTCCTCCTCTCGCTCCTCCAGCATAAAATCCGCACCAAATAGTAAGTTTATCAGGATGTAATGGCAGTTCTTGATATTCTTCAGGTTTCTGACCACTCCGGATAAGGCAATTCTGCTTGTTAACATAACCGTTTAACCAGAAATAAGCCTCATCGCTGAGAATGATTTCCTCATGAAAATATGCATCATTTCCGATATTTTCTAAGCACTAATTATTAAATGCACGACGCTTTAAATGATCAGTTGATTTGAGTTATTGGGTTAAAATAATTTTGTATGGATGTAAACCAAGGTCTCTTCGTAAAATATCGTGAAATAGTGTAATTTTATTGATATATTGACTTTATGGAATTCATTTGAAACCATTGTAATGTTTGCAGTACATGGTTCGGGCTGCACCCCACAAAGTAATCATATACGAGTATGATAGATTTAATATTGAAAAATGGCTCATCCCGTTGTTAGATGGATAGATAGAACCGTACTTTATTGAAAACCAAAAGGCCATCGACCTAAGTTCTTCAGCCTGTTTTTTGTGTACAGATAATGGAGTGTTATATTACATAAGTGTACAAGTCTTGTTGTTTGAATGTGAATGGAAAGAGAGAAAAAAAAAAGAATTTATATACAGTGCGCGTCAAAATTATGGAACAAATTCATTTTCTCAGAAGAAAAATATTTGGCAACAAAATCCTGAAACAGGTCAATTTTTGTTTCACTTTTACCAAATTTTTATGCATTTTTGAAGGATTTTTGTTACACCCTGTGCCATCTCATGAACCCTCTTAATTTTTTGAATAGGGAAAGTGGTTCATGTGGTACTTTTTTGGCAACGTCTTTGAATCTTCTTTACAGGCGTGCAGAAATTTTCAAGAAAAAAATTTCTTTTTTTGAAAAATAGTTAGTTCAAAGAGCTTTTCATCAGTATGTGCACTTTGTCATGGCTCATTTACTTTGAGACAATGGTACCTGATGAAATTTGTCACCGAATGAAAGTCGACCATTACAGTTTTGTTCCTGCACAACTTTCAACCACCTCACATTTTTTCTCCATTAAAGGGTTCGTAGGGGTTGAAAGTTGTGCATGAAAAAAACTGTAATGGTCGACTTTCATTTGGTGACAAATGTCATCAGGTACCATCGTCTCAAAGTAAATGAGCCAAGACAAAGTGCACATCTTTGAAAGTAGGCGATACCAATATGGACTTGTTTTCCGATGAGAATAGCATTCAAGAATATCAGAATATAATGATTGAGCAGGGACTCCTTTCAGCGGTGATCTCGGTATCCCGACCACAGAGTGGCACCTGTATTGATCACATAATTTTTAATACTATTAGGTATAGCGATGGAAAATATTTTTCGGTTGACTTTACAGGTTGACATCACCGACCATTACCCTGTCGCCATTGTGATGGGGAGAAATCAACCAGCGAACAAGCGACAAATCTTAAAGTCTAAAAGAATTATTAAATACCCAGATTTGAACGAGGCATTGAAGAGGGAACCGTGGACAGCAGTTTATGAAGGAGACAATGTAGATGTGGCTACCGAGGTGTTCATTAATAGACTGAGACAACTGACAGAAGGAAGTACATTATCTATAAAGCTCATTAAGAAAAGAAAAGATTGGATAAATTCAGGAATTTTGAGATCAATCAAGAAGAAAAATGACATGTACAAACAAGTGAGACTTAAAGGGAATTCAGACCCAGACATGATTGAAAAGTACAAACAATACAAAAACCAATTAAAAAACTCATAAGAATAACGAAGATGGACTATTACAAGAGACAAATATCGAAGAACTCAGGGGATCCTAGAAAACTGTGGCAGGTGATATCGAATAAAAAAAATTGGTTCAAGCACTGACGTGAAGTCAGAAGCTTTTGCGCGTATGTTCTATTGTCCATTCTTCTGTATTGGACACCCTTAATCGAATTTACCATGGTAAATTATGTTGTCCATTCTCCTGTATTGGACACTTAATTCGAATTTACCATGGTAAATTCGAATTACGAGTGTCCAATACAGGAGAATGGACAACATAATTTACCATGGTAAATTCGATTAAGGGTGTCCAATACAGAAGAATGGACAATAGAACATATGCGCGAAAGCTTCTGACTTCACGTCAGTGCTTGAACCAATTTTTTTTTTCGTGATTTTTTTGAAATTTTCTAGGGGTGCGGTTCTAAAAATTTTTTTTTTCATCATTTTTTTCAAATTTTCTAGGGGTACGGTTCTTACAAAATTTTAAACACGTCTTTATGATGATTTTCTACTACTAGTTACAAAGCTTCAATTCGATCGAATATTTATTTTTTGAGTTATCAAGGAAATAATATTCCCGGTGGGTATAACTCGGAAACCGTTAGACCGATTATGCCCAAAAACGAACTCAACTCTCCCTTTCGGATACGCAACCTACCCTGAAAATTGCAAGTCCCTATCTCCTTTCGTTCGAAAGTTATCGAGGCAACGGTCACCCATCTACTGAACTCACACAAGAATGCTCGAATATCCAACAATATACAACCGATCGTGTTAAAACTTGAAACTTGGCAGTAGAGTTAGGTTATGAAGGCTCTCGCAAAATTTCAGCAATTTCAAACGAATAGTTACTGATATATAGAATTTTTTTTTTTCAATTTTCAATGATTTTTTAAAAATTTTTTACAGATACTATCCTCACGAAATTTTGCAAGAATTTTCGCGTTGGCATTCTACAACTAATTACCATGTTTGAATTCAATCGGTTTAGTGTTTTTCGAGTTAATGAGGAACAAAAAACAAGCAAATTTCAGATGGCTATAACTCTAAAACCGTTTGGCCGATTATGCTCATAAACAAACTGAAATGTCGCGTTCTGGTGCACATCCTAACCTGAAAACTTCAAGCCGCTATCTATTTCCGTTCTCAAGTTATTGTGACAATAAAAATATTTTTTAATAATTTTTTCAAAATTTTCTAGCACAAAATTTCACAAACGTGCTTAGGTTCATATTCTACAAGCACTCATAAACAAACTCAAATGTGGCATTCATATGCACAACATAACCTGAAATTTTCAAGCTGCTATCTCTTTCCGTTCTCAGGTTATCGTGACAAAAAAAATATTTTTTAATAATTTTTTTAAAATTTTCTAGCCATACGATTCGCCCAAAACACAAACGTGCTTAGGTTCATATTCTACAACTACTCACCAAGTTTCAATTCGATCGGATTCATATTGGTTGAAAACAATATTATTACTCGGAAACCACTGGGCCGATTATGCCCATTAACGAACTTGTCCGTCGTATTGGGATGCGCCACCCACCCTGAATATTTCAAGTCGCTAGCTCTTTTCGTTCTCAAGTTATCGTGGCAACGGCCGGACAGAATCAAATTTGACCTCGAGTTCTTCATTGGGGAGTCGAACTAAATCGTTTGAGACCATTTTCGTCAAAAAATTCGAAAGTTACAGACATTTGGGCAAAACTATAACGCGATGTTCCCCAGAACATACGCGCAAAAATGACAACCCAAAGATCACTGTCAATGTGAATAACTCAGTTCAGATAAGTGAGGCAGCGCAAGTGGCTGAAGCTTTCAACAGTCATTTTTCATCTATTGGACCTAGGCTTATGGATGAAATGAAAAACAGACCTGTAAGCGGCGGAAAAATACCCACCCTAAAGAATGGCTCAAAATTGTTATTAGAGTCCACTAATGAAGCAGAGATTTTGGAAATAATAGGTCAGTTAAAATCACACAAAGCACCTGGATTGGATGGAATATCTTCAACAACCTTGAAGCATATCGGCCCGAAAATAGTGAAGCCATTAGTATACCTAATAAATCTCTCATTGAAGAATGGACAATTTCCGGAAGTGCTTAAATCTGCTGTGATAAGACCTCTGTTTAAATCTGGAAATAGACACCTTATGGATTACCGTCCCATATCCCTAACCTCAAGTTTTTCAAAAATCTTTGAGAAAATTGTCCACAAAAGAACAATGAAATTTTTGGATACCTGCAATATCCTGAATAATCGGCAGTATGGATTTCAAAGGGGGTATTTCTACACAAGACGCTATAGCACACCTAACATCGCTGATATGACATATGACTGTTTGGACAAGTCAAAACCATATTAATCAATATTTCTCGATATAGCAAAGGCTTTCGATTCGGTAGACCATGACGAATTGCTCAGAACACTGGAGGACTATGGTTTTGTCGGGATAACACTGGATTGGTTTAGGAGTTTTTTGACCGGAAGAGGTCAATGCGTTAAAGTTGAGGATTCGTTGAGCTCTTTCACGGCTGTTACTACTGGGGTTCCTCAAGGCACTATTCTCGGTCCAATTCTATTTTTGTTATACACGAATTGCCTATTTGGACTTGCGACGAAGTCGAGTATAATTTCATTTTCGGATGATTCCGCAGTATTTCTAGAGGCCGCACCAGGCAAGAATTGAAGATGATCGTGGAGGGTGACTTCAGAAAAATATTAGAATACCTACGATCCAGAGTTTTGACATTAAATGTAGACAAGACTGTTTTTGTTCCTTTCACCAACTCTGTCAATTTTTCGCCCACCTTTTTACATCATTGGTGGTGTATAATCACTGTTCGATACACTCAGCAGACACAGTAAAATACCTGGGTGTTGTATTGGACAAACATCTAAGATGGAAGCAATAAATCAATAAAGTGGTTTACAAATTAAGAACCCTGATCGAAAAATTTAAAAATCTGAGAAAAGTTTGTGATACCCAATTGTTGACAACACTGTATTTGGTATTGGTGCAACCTCATTTAACGTATGGTTTGCTGGGCTGGGGAGGAATTGTTAAAACTCATTTACGCAAGCTTGAAATAATACAGAAATGGATTTTGTCTTCAGCAAACCATATCTTTTTCCAACCAACGAGCTTTTCAGGATGGCCTCTGTAATGGATGTGGAGCAGTTGTTTTTCCTTAGGGTTGCAGTTCACCAGAGGAAAAACATAATGTCTGCTAATTTTAACAACATGAGAACGTGCGATTGGCTCAGTGGTAGAGTAATTGACTTCGGAGCGGAAGCCCCAAGTTCAATTCCGAGGCTAGGAAAGAAATTTTCTAGTCACGGTAATCGCCACCATTCGCTGTTGGGTCAAAAATTAACAGTGCTGTGCCTAAGGTGGCGTAAGGACACAGTAACAAAGCCTACACAGAACACAACTGGTTCTCCTAACTCAGGGCAAGCTCTTAGAGCTTATGAGGGGTCTCCTTGTGGAAGACCCAGGAGGATCAGTATAATAATAATAATAATAATAATAATACTAGAAATAGAGGACAACTGATTCTATTGCCGCCCAGTTCTTGGCGCCTCGAGTATACAACGGTATCCCTCAAGTTTTGAAAATGCCTGATATCATGAGTGCTTTCAAGAAGAAGGTGAAAAATTGGATCCTGAGTCAATCAAGAGATTTCATAGCCGGTGTAATCGACATAAAGAACACCTACAATTTGCAGAATCAGTAGCTCTAAAATCGTCAGTTGATACGTGTAGCACTTAATCTGCTGTCTGCTTAAAATTTGTGGAAGTGAGATCAAAACCCTACAAACTTAGGACTTCTTTGTTTTAATTCTCACACAAGGTTTAATCTGCGGGAGTTCACCTTCGAGAATATTTGTTTTCTATTTGTTTCGTTGATGTCACGATTTTTCCTTCAATATTGTGTATTCTATGAAATTGATGAATTTTTTATGTGCAAGGTATTTACTATTGAAATAAAAATTATTATTATTACTAACTATTTTTCAAAAAAGAAAAATTTTTTATTGAAAATTTCTGCACGCCTGTAAAGAAGATACAAAGACCTTGCCAAAAAAGTACCACATGACCCACTTTCCCTATTCAAAAAATTTAGAGGGTTGATGAGGATGGCACAGGGTGCAACAAAAATCCTTCAAAAATGCACAAAAATCCTTCAAAAATGCACAAAAATTTGGTAAAAGTGAAACAATAATTGACCTGTTTCAGGATTTTGTTGCCAAATATTTTTCTTCTGAGAAAATGAATTTGTTCCATAATTTTGACGCACACTGCATATGAATAAATATTTTATGTTGAATCCCTGGTTTCCTGCAAGAGTTCCCAAATAGTTTTGTGTGGGAGTTTTCTGTGTGGCCTTACTTCTGGGTTTCTGTTAGTAAAACATTTTTCCAGCATTTCTGTGTTGTGATTGCGACGTGAGAATTTACTGAACAGGTCTTGGATCCGTTGCGCGATTGTTGAAATCTTGGTCACCTCGTATCGTAGAGTGTTCGGTGAGTTGTGCAGTGGATAGCTGGGGTGTCTCATTCTAGTAATGGTTCTGAGGGAAGATGTTTCGGCAATTTGCAGTTGTTTTACAGTAATTTTGTTAGCTGTTGCGTAAATTGGATGACAGTAGATGTGGGCAGCAGTTTTTGTACTTATGCATAGAGTTCACAAATCAAATTAACACCCAGGAGGTTTCATTGATTTGCCGAAAAGCAAAAACAAACGCCTTTCAGGCTTCCCGGCCTCAAATTTTCAACACGCAGAAGGCCGAGTTCCTTGTTTTGTCTCATAGGTGGCGTGAGCGTTTATATACATCCGTTCAGGCTGGCTTTGGAAAGCTTAACACGGCTTAATCAGTTGAATTTATCGAGAGTTTCAGAAAACTGATGAAGGCCAAGAACTCTGAAGTTCTTGCTTTTCGGCGAATCAATGAAATCCTCTGGGTGTTAATTTGACTTGTGAACTCTATGCATAAACATAATAATTATACGAGCCCATTTCGAGATCCTATTGGCAGAACGCTCTAGCATTGTTGATATGATAGATTTAGTTCAATGATGCTATGATAGAGTAGTAACTATTGGATAATAATGAAAAATTCAGACTTACAAGGTACGGAGAAGACATTTTCTCGTGATCCCCCACAGAGTAGAAGAAGACCGTCACAGGTGCTTTCAAATGTTTGGGAACAAAAGACCCGCTCGCTCCTAACTCGGCAGTGAAACCTTGTACTGTTGATACTGGTTCAAGTCTTCCATTTAATACTGATTCTTCAAATGAACCTACACAGAAGAACATAAGAAATCAGCTCTGGCATAAAATGTGCGTTTTCGACTCAGAATAAGTACCACGATAGGTATGAATGGTTTTCACTATATTCAATATATTCAACTTTATTTATCTATAATGGTAATTATAGTTATATAGTTAGTTATAGTTAATTAATAATTAAGATGTAACTTAAAATTCGGAGGAAAGGTTACATCCGAAATGTTCAAAATCTGCCCAATGGTTTCGGAAATGTATTCATTTCAAATTTAAAATTATCCCAAAATATTCAAAACTTGTTTTTGATCAAGTTTTACAGTTGTCTTCATTATCTTTAGGAACTGTGTAAGTTTTGTTTTCTCGCATGAATACGCATGCATCGCTGAATTTACGTTCGTTATGACATTCCAATTACAAAATAGAATAAGTACCACGATAGGTATGAATGGTTTTCACTATATTCAAGATATTCAACTTTATTTATCTATAATGGTTATTCTAAAGTTCTATGGAATAGAAATATCAATATAAAACTTTTTTTGTATTCTGTCATTCAATCAAACATACTTGATATTGTTCCTACCTTTTTCAAGTGAAATATTACGAATAAATGATTTAATAGTGGAGATATTTGGTAACAATAATTATGAATAGACTATAGAAGTTGAGGGTAAGAACATACAAGGTGTCCCAGTATACACCTTCCCGATAGGAATAGACGAAGTCCTGGGGCACCTTACATGTGTTTCTTAGGTAGGCATTGAAACATTTTTCCTCATTTTCAGTATCTCGCGAATTAGTTGTTCAAACCATTTTGGGGGTTGAGCGTCCAAGAAAAAAGGGAGTAGAGGTAAATTCTCGAGCAATCAGCCGAAGCTGATCGATATTTCGAAAACCAGAAGTTGAACGTTCCTGAAATTGTGTAAGTGGGCAACTATATGTAGAGGGTAGCCCCCTAAAATATTGAGAGGGATGTAAGTACTTAACTGTCTATCCAACAAGAAGGAAAAAAAAGTTGTTCCCATTTGAAAATCTGAAGTATTGACTACTTAATTCGATGTTTGATGAAGAGTTCCGAGCATGTGTTACATTTTTTCGTAAACTGATTTCCGTTGGCTACTTTGAAGAATTTGCAGTGAAGTACAAATGGCCGATTCAACAATTTCAATAGTACTTTGTAGTTATATTCAATTTAGTGATATTTAGATACGCAGTTTCGCAGGAATATAGGGTGTTTCAGATTGAGTCAACGAGAAATAAATCAGAGATTCCAAATATATACTGATGCAGTTCCCAAGTGGAACATTCTGTATCATTGCTGCATGTTTTTCAAGTTACCAGACTTAGATTTTTCTTGAACGTTCAATGACATAATTTGAAATCGCGATTTATAAATTTTGCAATATTATTGATCAACCAGCATGGAACCTGAAAATATTAATATGGTATAATTTGTGAATTGCAACATGTAGTTTCAAAAACAAGCAGTTAACAACAGCTGTTTCACCCATGTTCACAATCATAAGGGCAATGTGGATAATCAATGTCATGACACAAATGAAAATTAGCATTAAATTTGATTTTGAATATTTATTTAACTTGTTATTGAAACATATCCAACATTTTGAGGAAATTCGAGAAAATCATGCTGGGGTGAAACATTCGCTGTCTGCTCAAGCCTTGAAAATAGACTAAGATCCAGCACAAGGAATACATCGACTCATTAGTTTTTAGAACCCAAAAATAGCTGCAAATTTCACACAAAGGTTTAATATTTACAAACCAAAATACTCTCTTTTTTCGTCTCTATTTGGTTTTAGAGGCAAAATATTAATCATTTAAAAATAATATTCTGATTGTATGAAAGATCATTTGAAAGGGAGTATAATGCTGCACGATTTTTCATCTCAATCACTACTAAATTAAAACTTTTAGAACAGAAATCACGTTTTTCCTGGAAATATTTGATTTTTCATTTCAGCCTGAGTTGTTGTTAGTACCTATTTAGCCATTTTCTCCAATTTAGCATTCCAAATCCTACTAAGTTGGATATCAATGGTACCTGAAATATCTTGAAGCTTCTAAGCTACAGAGCAAACGTAGACAAATCAAGAAAATCACTAAATCTCGAGAAAAATAAGATATGGGCGCTATCATTTTGTCTAAATGTTTGTAATTTTCATATTTGGAGCAGAGAATGGATACCAACATTCTCAATTGATTCCTTTTGACTTGCTGATTAAGAATCTGTAGTCAAATTCAATACTGTCTTCCGTCTGTAAACATAATAACATTTGAAAGATGTAACTTAAAATTCGGAGGAAAGGTTACATCCGAAATGTTCAAAATCTGCCCAATGGTTTCGGAAATGTATTCATTTCAAATTTAAAATTATCCCAAAATATTCAAAACTTGTTTTTGATCAAGTTTTACAGTTGTCTTCATTATCTTTAGGAACTGTGTAAGTTTTGTTTTCTCGCATGAATACGCATGCATCGCTGAATTTACGTTCGTTATGACATTCCAATTACAAAATAGAGTTGTTTATACATGTTTCGGTTGATTCAAATATTGATATGTGTAGAAATCATTCATTCTAAAATGAGAATTCCAATTTCCATAACAAAACTGGTGTAAATGGGAATTTACTGAATAGTTCCATTAGGTGAGATTTTCACTCATAGCAGCATTAGTAGTAACTGTTTTGTATTGCCTTTACAAGCAGACATATATTTATATTTTTGTGTTATAGTTAGAATGGAGAATTCTCCTCAATTTGTGTTATTACTGCAAATGAAAGTTTTAACTCAAATATTGTGAGTTTCATTTCAAATATTTTCAAATTCACCTCGGAAACAAAAATTTAGCATCAAAAATTGTATCATCTATGTCTATTACTATTTATAAGAATTTTAAACAAATCAATAAAGAATGTACTTCAGTGTGAGTTTTTTATTAGGTTAGAACCAAGCGCTTTCGGCCTAGGAGGCCATCATCAGGGTTCCCTGGAAGGGCAATATGTGTTAGTATGAAAAATAATTCTTTATTGATTTGTTAAAAATCTTAGTGTGCACAAGCACCTAGTCGATTTATAAGAATGTTTTGAAGGCACAAAAAAAAGTAATTTTAATATGCTACTGTGTCAAATATTAATTGTTGAATAGTTAAGAATATTCTTGAAAATTTTCACACAGGCAAATAGATAAAACAAAGATAAAATATATCCGGCTGAAATGGAGATCCAGATTTTATACTGGAAGCACAAAGAACCAGAATATTTGTAACAGACTGAGTTGAAAAATCGCAGTTGGCAAAGATCTAACCCTACCAAAATCAAGTTTCATCCAATTTTTTAGGACACCCAAAACCCATCCACCAACATATTCCTCATGCCTGATCTTAGACTGAAACTAAATCTGAAAACAAATTGAAACAAGATACGTACATCAGGATCGTCCTTAACGTAATATTCGGGTAAATCACGCCAATTTATCGAATGCATTTGGCGAGATTATTGTTCACCGGCTTATCCGCACATTAATTTTCAAATTTCAACTCTCTACCAACCTAGCAAGTTACAGGCTTTTCCCTTGCGGCGGCGAGGCCACCGCGCGGGCGCTTTTGGCTCTTTTTCCTCCTCGATTGCCTTTTGTGCTAGGAAGGTTTCTGGACTACACGGGGACATCTGGCTGCCGTCGCTCTCGCTATCATCATCCGTTGAGTAACTCGATGAGAAGAAGGCACTGAATGAAAAACAATAGGTATCAGAATGCTATTTTAGGTTAGGTTAGGTATTATAAGCTCCCTTTGGTTTAAAATTCATTTATTCACACACATTCACAACTACAGTATTTATAACAAGGGGATTTTTCTATAATAATAAGCTTTATTCTTGAACCCCAAATCAGTTACAAAAATAGAACTGATACCAGGACCAGCACTACCAGCAGTGTTTGACTAGATCCAGTTCCCTCATAAGGAAACAATAAATGAATTATTCAAAAAAATAAAGTGAATATTTAAAAAAAATGAAGTAATCTACACCATTATGAAAAAAAATTGAATAAATATAAACGTAAAGCAAAGACTAAATCATAAGTACAAGGAACAACTTTAGGATATGGCACATTTGTCTTCTATTATTTGCATTTATAATGTGTACACGAATTGGATATTCAGATATGCTACCAGATATAGATTTCAAACCTTTAGTTCTTCTTGCATGATTTTTTCCTTGTGTTACCGTAGTTGTATGATAATTGTAAGCCAATATATTTCAAAATGAAGCATTGGAAAGGCAGGACATCACCCTTCACCATAAATATAATCAAATTTAATATCATTCCTATTTTACTTACCTCTTTATATCTGTGACTGAGCCAATAGATGAATCAAAATCGAAACAGGTCTTTCCCTTTCTTGCAGGAGCTGGACTACTCATCAAGGGTAACCCTGATTTGTGGAACACCATAGAAGCTGCACTATCCAGAGTCTTCTTGAACTTTGTCTGATCGACAGTCGAAGGTATCACACTTTTAATTTGCCCTTTTTTGTCCAATGAACTGTTATCCCCGAACGTCAGCCTTTGGGCAATAGTCATCTTCCTGATGTCCGAATTATTTGAGGCATTAATCTTAAGTCTATTAACAATCGGAATGCTATCACTATAATTCTTATCCACTAATTTATTCCTAATACTACTTATATCACTTTTGCATATATCACAATTATTATTATCACATACATGATCAACTAGTTGCATTTTTGTACATATTCCCTTACGATTTCTACTTGGATGTTCAATTAACTTAGAAGAGTCTTCTTTCAGACTTTCATTAATATTGCGTGATGGGTCTGTAGGATATTTTCCACACTGTACATCCATAGCCGTTATTTCCATTTCACCCCCGTAACACTCTCTCACATCCATTGGTTCTAATTTGGGCAGTTGAGTTTTTCTAGTTTTCTCAGGGGTCCTTAACACAACCCTTTCGATAGCTTCAAGTAACGATTCACTCTTATCCCCTTCCATGCCCTTGGGATCATTGTTAAAACTGTGAATGTCGTCTACATCTTCTTCTATTCCAAATGGTTCTCTTAATTTGTTGCTTGAGGTATTGATCACTCCAAATCTTGATTCCTTATTTTGTATCTGTCGGATGGTGTTGATGTGGTTTATAGCCGAGGTAGAGGCTTGCCCTTCCCTGAGATTTTGGCGGAGTCGTTTGAATTTTGCCAAGTTTTCCAAATGTTTCTCGTTTTCCGACATGTCGTTATCTGGAAAATAAGTGTACAAGATCGTGAATGGTTCATATAGTTCAATGTATTTAAACTGAAACTGTTGAGGATGTGAATAAATTAATGCAAAACATTTCAAGGGAACTCGTTGAAAATTAGATGAAGATATTTCAAGAAAAAATTCTGCCCCTTTTATGGATTTCTCACACATTACAAGGGCATCCCATGAACAGACATCAAACATAATTTTGTGCACTCATTTATTTACACCCAAAATATTGGATAATTTACTTCTTCAGTTCTTGATGGAGTATGATTTTAGGATGTATATTGTTCACAATTTCTCCGCATTCCGGTGTTCCTCAAGGTTCCTATTACAGACATCTACTTTTCAATTCCTCCATATATGTAAGTGCAATAATTATAAAGCAGAAGTGATAATAATATATTGCTGATAGTTAAAAAGTTTTTGAATATGGAACAGATCCCTTAACTTCAAACTTTCGAATGAGCTTCTGAGAGGTCTTTTCAGAAGATCTAGGAAAATAAATTAAATAAATATAGTTATGGAATTTACGGTCAATTTACGGTCTCTGCAAGTATGGTTACATTTCTTTGTATTTTTAATAATTTTTTGCAGTCTACTTAGTTGTAACTATTTGGATACTGTTCTGTCCTTACCATCACAATGATGTTTTCCATTAAGTGGGCACGGTATTCTGTCGTTGACCATGGACTTTTTGAGCTTATCCTTTGCGCTGACCTCCGGAACATTATCGATGACAGTTCCTTGTACAGATTTACAAGAAGGGCATTGGATGATAGGAAAGGAAGACATTCTTGGCATGCTCGAAAAGGACACTTTCAGAACAGTATCATATCCCACTTCTACAGTTGGAAAGTGGTGCTCAACTGGGTTCATCATAAACTTAGTGATTTTGGAGTTGTCTCCTGGTTGAGCAATGCGATACCTGAAATAATTGTACAAATTTGTATTCCCAATGTACACCTCTCTCCAAATAATACCTTGACCATATTATAAGTTATTCTGCAATGGATTATATTTCAGATTGGACGAACAAAATGAAAAAATTCCTCAAAATATCCACAATATTTCCTTGAGTGTTTGACAATAAATTGCTCAAACAGCTCAAAGCTGAAAATATTGAGTGCAAGGGTTTCAGTAAATGACTTTATCATTAAATTATATCTGACTGTTTTTGCCCAAATTGATACCTGTGATGTAGACCCATCCCCAAGATTGCACCACATGCTGCTAAAATGGTGAAAAAACTATCGCATTACCTCTGGCCACCAAATTCTTGACTAAATTAGTGGGATCTCTCACATTCATTCAGACTTTTTCCTTGCGACAAGGTTGAAGATGAAGTGTATATCAATGCTGCCGCATCAACTCAAAGTTCATCTAAGAACTGATATTTGTACGATATGATGAAATATTTTCCTAAAGGAATGACCACTGGTGGACAGTGTAAATCATTCAACTATTTGGAGAACTCCACATATAATGAAGTTCATTAAATTACTTTCGAATCGACAAATTTACCTCAGATGTTTACTTGTGAGCCTCTTCTTGGTATTCTCATTCGGTGTGGTTAACCAGGCAGTGATTTGTGAGAAATACAGTTGTGACCTGATGGCACCCATAAGCTGAGCCAATTGAAATGATGGAGGAGCTGAATAGCTGAAATACAAATAATTATAATGAAACAACTGATTTTATATGAAATGGAATTGACACCTTGATGCTTTACAAATTTATATTTATATGAATATAGAAAAGGAAGCTCAATCGTTCAAATCTGATAAAAATGTTTGATTGAATTGTCGAAATTAGGTAGAACTTTTATTGCCACAGCAATTCGTTAGTTTTGGTATATTTAATTGTGGAGCCTCCAATGAACTGAGATGTACACATAATTAATTTAATTTTGGCAATCAAAAGCAATCAAAGTTATATTAAACACACTGATAAATTTATCCTTAGTGCAAACTGTTTTATGACATTTTTCATTACATTTGACTGGTATTTCAACAATTTCGTTACAAATGTTCCTTTTGAGTCCAGTTTGTGGTCATTAACCTTGGAGTTTAGATATCCCTATAAAAAGAGAGTCTCAATCGTAGAAGCCGGTTTTAATCACCATTTCCAGATATTATCTATTGTGTTACAATTCCATTGTAGCATTAGCTTAAATGAACCTACACTATCATGATAGAGCCACAGGCTGACCAAATCCTTCTTATCCAGCACATCCTTCCGTGTCACTGTGGGAGAGAGGTATTCTCTTCACGTGAGGTCCACGTCAGTAGTGTTCCTCAGGGATCTACCCTTGGGCCAATATTATTCCTGCTTTATACTTCCTATCTTCCTTCCTGCTTCGCTTCCACGTGCTCTATGAAAGCTGACAACACAAAACTTTACAATCTGCCACTAATTAATGCCGGAGTTCTCCTTCTAGATCTGGATAGACTGTCTCAGTGGTGTGGGCAATGCCTCCTGTCCCATCAATTTGTTAAGTGTCACGTTCTACACATCGGAAAGAGCTATCCAAAACTCTCCTGCTTCATAAATGGTCATCGCATCACTCCTACCCCTAGTCAGTGCGATCTAGGGTTGGTCGTTTCTGATGACCTCCCTTGGACCTCTCACATTGCAGCTACGACGGGCAAGGCCCGTCAGATGACCTACCTGATGCATAAAAACTTCAGCAAATCCGATCCGACTACACTTCTTATACGAGAACTACATCCGTCCAATCATGGAGTATGCGGGTCCATCCTGGTGGACTGCCCTTAGAGGAGAGATTGATGCTCTCGAGTCGATTCAGAGGTGGAACACTAGGATCCCTTTCGGTACAGTTCGTCGCGATTATTTCACACGCTCACCTCTGCTAAATCTATCCAACTTTGACAGTAGACGGGCAAGAGGCGATATGATCTTCACTTATAAATCCTTGCATAGAATGTTTGGTCCTCAGCTTGAAGCCATCTCCATGTACATAATTACCAATTGAAGGAAGACAATTTCAGGACTCAGCCGAGACAGTGCTTTCTTAGTAACAGTTTTCTGAACCTGGAACGGCCTGCCCTCTGAGGTGGTCTACAGCAACTTTACCAATTCTTGGCGCTCTTGTTCCTCGGAACAGAGTGCTTGTCAAATTGCCCAAATATCTGTAATTTTCGAATTTTGGCTGAAAATGGTCTTATACGATTTGGTTCGACTCACTGATCAAAAATCCTTGGTCGAAATCGATTCTGTCCGGCCGTTAACACGATAACTCTGGAACGAAAGAAATTAGAGGATTGAATTTTGCAGGGTGGGTTTGGAGAGTAAATATCTCGGACGAGTTTGTTAACGGGCGAAATCCACCAAGTGGTTTCGGAGTTATGGCCGTTTTTAGTAAAAACACTTTTTATGAATGTTTCCGAAACCGATCACTCGATCTATCTGAAATTTAGCATTAAATTGTCGAATAATGACCTTTATATGCATGCGAAGTTTTGTATTGATCGGGTTGCCGTAAAGTATCAAAAGAAAAATTTTGAAAATTTTCAAATTTTGTTTCTACAATAACTCTCGAACAGAATTATCTAGGCAGTTGAAATTTTCAGAGTAGGTTTGGGAGATAAATATCTTGGTTAAGTTCGTTATTGGGCAAAATCAGCCTGATGGTTTCATAGTAACGAAAATAAAAAAAAATTTTACATTACAAATTTCAAATTGAATTTTTTTAGGTTGCAGTTTCACCATAAGAATCCATTGATATCATTTTCAACTCTAACAAGCTAATACTTTCGGAGATATGATTTTTCGAAATTTCGATTATCGTACTTCTATGTTTTCACAGAATGCTGTACTTAATTTTTCTATCTATGAATTATTATATGATCTGTGTTCTTAATGCCATCTTATTTTTCTATGAATAGGTCTGTTTGAATTTAATTTCTTTCATGATGCAGTGCTTTCCTAAGAATCCATTTATGTATATCATTCCCAGAGACCAATAATTTCGGAGATATGATTTGTCAAAGTTTGAACAAGAGCGCCAAAGCTCCTGTCCACAGGGCTTGAACCAATTTTAATGGGTTCGATGGATGGCGCAGCTCTCACTGATCATACGGATGCATTTTCCTTCATTCTCTTTTCTCGTTTTCCTTTTGCAGCGTTTTTTCATATGTGGTGGTTTTGTACACATATAATTTTTTTCTTTTGAGTTTATAGGCGTAAATATCTCGATTCTTGTTAATTTAAATAATAATAATAAACCGTAAAGTCCTTATGGGTGAATGGTACCCGTTCTAAATAGTTATAAACTGAGCCTAGACTACTTCTCTAATCTTCATGCAAATATTTAATTGTAATTAAGATAAGACTGTTCATGCGAATTTACGTAGTCAGAATAGATGACTCGATTTAAACGTGAAGTAATTATTATTATTATACTGACCCTCCTGGGATTTCCCCAAGGAGACCCTTCATAAGCTCTCAAGAGCTTATTTAATGTGTCCTTACGCCACCTTAGGCACAGCACTTTCCGTGAAAACAGCCATCGATGCTCTAGCAGTGTTTGTGCCGTTATACCATATTGTTGGAACCCAGTGTTCCTAAGTCCAACTCATCTAGCGTGGTTACAAAAAATTCTGTAACATGTTTACATACCGGATCTAAGTCATTGTCACTGTGACTTAATTTTCCTCAAAGAACCAGGGACCAATTCCAACTGAGTAAATTAAACATTACACTGTGACTTTAGGTGAATACAAAAGCCTTTGATATAATTCTCGAGGATTGGTGGCACTCAATTAAGCGCATGTTTTTGTTTGTTGACGGTTCCACACAAATGAAAATGAACTTCAGCACTAAAAAAACCAATATCGTCCTGAGGAACGGCTTCCAGAAGAATCTCACAAGCGTTCCTGCGAGAATTGAAGTCAGGTTCAGAAAGTTCCTGCACAATAATCATCTTGTATGGATGTAGATGAAGATTATCATCAAGAATTCTCCTCTAACAACGATCTGAAATTCCCAGGGCAGACAGACGCATGTTTGTGCGCAGAACGCCGTGGTGATCACAACAATGAAGCTTTCACTATCTCAAAGTTATCAGGTGATCTAATGGACCAGGGAACCCAGTTCTTCGTCTTGTCGTACTTGCAATTTCTCTGAACGTAGTGGACCCACGCAGCATTAGATTTTCGGTCCGTGGCAGGCACCAACGGAGCTAAATGAAAACAATTCCGAAAGGCGCGTTGGGTTGCGATCACTGAACATCCGCTCGAAGAACAGACCTCAACGGCAAACGCACGATCCTCACTGTGCCAATGCATGATGGCCACTGAACCATGTTGGGACAAAACTTTATAGTCCCACCTCTCGCACGAGCCCACTACCGCTCCACTACGACATCGACCGACTGAATGGCGCGCATTTTCAATAAGGAAGCTATGCTGCCGCACCCTGTACAGTGATTATTAAAAGAACTACTAGATATATCAATTTCTTCATTTAAGCATTAAGTTCAAAAACTTGCACCTACCGTTTGCTCATAAAATTGAAGGTCCACGACTCCAACAGTATGCAATTATCCTCCGCCTCCGGACCGACTGAATATTCTCCTTCCTGGCACCCGCAGGTCAGGATGACCTCTACCATTATGGGGAGGTTTTGGACCCATAATCTCAGTACTTCTTCCCGAAAAAATTCGTAATTGGCACACTGGAAAAAGAGATCATAGATGAAATTCATTAGTCACCAACTGATCATAACCGTCATAGTTCGATGTGTAACCGTTGCCCCGATAACTCTCGAAAGAAAGGAGATAGGGACTTACAATTTTCAGGGTAGGTTGCGCATCTGAATGGGAGAGTTAAGTTCGCTATTGGCCATAATCGGCCAAACGGTTTCGGAGTTATAACTAGCTAACTAGTTGTAGAATATCGACCAGACGTGTGTACAATTTTTTGAGGACCGTACCACTAGAAAATTTAAAAAAAATTGCGAAAAATTATTATTTATCTCACGACACCTTGAGAACGGAAAGAAATAGCGACTTGCAAGTTTTCAGGTTAGATTGCGTATCTGAATGCAACATTTAAGTTTTTTTTTTTAATTTATCATGATAAATTTGATTGAGAGTGTCCCATACAGGAGAATGGACAATAGAACATATGCGCAAAGCTCCTGACTTCACGTCAGTGCTTGAACCAATTTTTTTTTTTAGTTTTTATTCAGATGCGCAACCCACCCTAAAAATTGCAAGTCGCTATCTCATGCCGTTCTCAAGTTATAGTGAGATGAATAATATTTTTTAAAAACTTTTTTTTTTAATTTTCTGGTAATACGATCCTCACAAAATTTCACAGTAGGTTATAAACCATTTTTATTACCGAGTAATAATAATTACTATATGTTTGAGAGGGGGAACGACTTGATTAAACCAATTTTTTGGTAGGACAAAAAATATCGTTTCAAATTTATAAAATAATCTCAACATTTACTTAAAAATTTAACTAGTATTAATCAAGTAATAATAATCACCAAATCGACGTGTTTTAAAGCTGCTCAGTCTGTTAGCTACCACTGTTCCGATGATTTTCGCAAAGGAAATAGTTGGGCATCTCGTTAAAATTAACCGGGTGTTTGCAAAAATGGCTCACGGTTCACGGACTATTCGTATGACAATGTTTTTAATACGTTACTGTCTTTTCTTGACGCATACGCTTACGAGATGAAGTATTCCTGATGTAGGTACATTATTTTAAGGAGACTTGAATAGAATGTAACGAAATGAATAAAATAATATAATGATATATTTTTCGAAACTTTCGATGAATTTTTGTTCGGTTGATAATTTTACAGGAAGTAACTTCCACGGATCGCACGCCCCTGCACCAAATTCATCTATAGCAATGGTTCCCAACAAGGGTTCCTCGGACCACCAGTGAGCCACCATAGCCAGAGTAGTGGGCCGAGAGAGCCAGGATACAGTGCGCCGTGCGGAGCCATAAACAAAAAGAACATATCAAGAGGCATCTACAAATGTTGATTAACGAATTCTATCGTTAGTTCCCAGAATATACCAAAACAGCAGCTAAGACTGTTCAGAAACTAATTCGCAAACCCATTTATCACATACTCAGAATTATTTTTTCCGAACGATGCGGAAAATTGTTAGTTTGGCAACCCAAATGTGTGCGGAAAAGTACTACCTTGCACACGCTCAAAGGAATAGTATATTCTTAAACAGGTTGCAGAATGGGCTCCTATTAAAACACGAATGCGAAACGCATGAGTGTTGGAATTGCCTTCTGCAACGAGTATTAGACGATATTTTCTCTATTTCAGGCAAGTTTTATAATATACTGTTGAAATTTAATGAAAAATTATACATCCTAGTGACTTTTGTATTGTATCTTCGTAGTTGGTGTGACTGTTACGAAATTTGAAGATTACGGAATTTGAATTTGAAACGTACGTATAGGGCATGGAGATCAGATTTAAAACAGTTTCCTAATAGCATGAATGATTCAAAATTAGCAAGAAGGAAATCTCTAGTACTAAATTTTTTAGTGAAAATAAAGCTTTTCCTCAACAATTATTTCACTACAGTAGACTCTCGATAAATTGAAACTCTAGGGACCAGCAAAAAAGTTCAAATTATCGAGAGTTCAAAATAATAAGTGTTCAAATTATCAAGAGGGTGTTCTGATGAAATTCAAATAATCAAGAGTTCGATCAAAATTAGTGATTTATGTATTATTTCTAATATTTGTCCATCCTCCACAGCTTCAATCACACGCTTTCTTGAAATCATTTTAATAACACAAATCAAAAATTAACTTTTGAACTTTAAATGTAAACTGGAATGAGAATTACGAACTGCATTTAAGTAAACAAACGAGAGGTCTGAGCATGATAAAAAATTCAAATTATAGAGTGTGGGGTAGCCCGGACTTCAAATTACCGAGGGGACCAATTAGTATTGATTATTTTCAATTTATCGAGTATTTTTCAAGGGACTGAAAAAAAATTTCAAATTATCGAGAGAAAAAAATGTCAAAGTAAAATAGAAACGCCAAATTTTTCTTGGAGATTTTTATATCGATTTTCAATTTGAATACCATTTCGTTGTGCTTTGATACCATTTCGTTGTGCTTTCGAATATTTTCTATAAATACATTACATTACAGACGCGATATTAGTTGTGGCCAATAGCTGGAAGCTTAAAATCTTTTTCATATGTTTGGCCGTCAATAACCAAACCAGGCTCAAACCTTGCAGTCATCCAACCAATCATCATCTCAAGACCATGCAGGTGAATTCACTGAACTCTCAGATGATGAATCGACCAATGAGGGACCAACTGATGACAGCGGGCACTCATGGCAAACAGTAGCACGAAAAGGAAAAAGAGCAATCAGTCGTCAAACTTCCGATGAAACTACTAAAAAATTGAGGGTTTCCAATAGCTTCCAATCGCTCATGGATTGCAACGATAATGTGCGAACTACAGATACCAGAACTAAAACGGATCCAAAACCACTACCAATCTATATTTATGACGTTTCCGATTTCCCGGGAATGATACAAAATTTGATTACAGTGACAGAAAAGGAATCATTCTACTCAAAAACTCTAGCTAACAACACTGTACAAATAAACCCGAAAACTCCAGAAACATACAGAAAACTGATAAACCATGTGAGAGCACAAAAGATTATTCACCACAGCTATCAGCTTAAACAGGAAAGAGCCTATAGGGTGGTCATTAGAAACCTACATCATTCTATACCTCTCGAAGATATAAAAACCGAATTAGAGACGATCGCCAATAAAGTGCGCAATATAATCAACATAAGGCACAGAGTAAGCAAGGAACCACTTCCCATGTTCTTCGTCGATCTAGAGCCACAGCGCAATAATAAAGATAGAAATATGGATCATGCGGAGTAATATATATATATGGAAAGGTTTAACGGGTAATTCCTTGGTTTCTTGGTTGCCCTGTCCTGAAGAAGCCAACTAGCAGAAACACGTGTCGGCAGGTACCAGCAGAATTATTTTTAATCTGCTCCTTTTGCGGAATTACCCGTTAAACCTTTCCATATAATAATAAAGATATTTATCCCCTAGAATTTCTGCAACAAACAAAGATCCGTGTTGAACCACCAAGGATAAAGAACAATATAACTCAATGTACCAGATGCCAAGCATATGGGCATACAAAGTCCTACTGTTTCAAACCTTTTAATTGTGTACGCTGTGGCGGGCCACATGACAGTAAATCGTGCAAAAAACCAAAAGAAACACTTGCAAAATGTGCACTATGCTCTGGTAGTCATCCATCACACTACAAAGGTTGTGAAACTTACCGAAACCTGATAGAAGCACGAAACAAAAACAACCCACGGTATTCACAAAGAAATAACCCCAGAACACTCACATTTTCAAACCCTCAACCCACCCAACAAAATTCCCCACAATTCACAAGAAGTTATGCTGAAGTAACCTCCAATTTGCCTCCTACGCCAAGTCATGAAATACCACAACTTGAAAATAAACTCACCCAATTTCTTGATGAATTCAAAACACTGTTCAACCAACTTCTAAACCAAAACAGCATGATATTGAACATGCTATCTACTGTCATCAACAAAATTACTAAATGATGGATTTCTTACGATTAGCTGCCTGGAATGCCAATGGGCTAACCAACCATACCCAAGAAATCATCTTGTTTTTAAATCAACAAAAAATAGACAATGCTAATTTCAGAGAGTCACTCAACCAATCTGACTGTAGTAAATATTCCCAACTACAAAATCTATTATGCAAATCATCCAGATGGTACAGCCCACGCCGGATCAGCAATAATAATAAGATCAGCCTTGAGCCATTATGTGAAGGAATCTCACATAACAAACAAAATACAAGGTACAATTATAGAACTGGAAACTTTCGCGTGGCCTATGTCCATTGCAGCCATATATAGTCCCCCATCCATTCCATATCGAATGACGAGTACCAAGAATTTCTACTCAGCCTTAGTCCACACTTTGTAGCAGCAGGAGATTGGAATGCCAAACACACTTCATGGGGATCCAGACTTAGAACAACTAAAGGACGAAACCTACTCAGAGTGATACAACAAGATGATATGAAACCTGTATCAACCAGAGAATCTACTTACTGGCCAACGGATATAAACAAGATTCCAGACCTTCTAGACTTCGCAGTAACGAAGGGAGCATCAGACCTCAACTACACAACTTCGACTTATTCTCCGACCACTCCACCATTCTGATAACATTAAGTACAAGCGTTATATTGAGAACACCCCAAGTTAGACTGAGTAATAAATGGACAAACTGGAAAAAATTTCAATCACCATCGAAAAAAAAAATAAACCTCAAAAGAAAATTGACAACTACACCAGAAATTGACGAATCAGTTCAATACATAACAACTTTGAACCAGTCAACAGTCTGGGAGGCAACACCTGACATCAGTAGAGTAACCCCTGACAACTACAACATCCCCCTATACATAAAAAATCTTGTGAGCGAAAAACGAAAAGCCCGCCAAGGATGGCAAAACTCCAGAAATCCTGCAAATAAATCCGAACTAAATAGGCTCAATCGTCAACTCCATAATGCACTGAGGCAAGCAAGAAATGAAGAATTTAGTCACTACATTAGTAATCTAAGTGCTGAGGGCCATTCAATATGGAAGGCTACGAAAAAATTCAAGCGACCGTTAACGGCAATTCCACCAGTAAGAAAAACGGACAGAACATGGGCAAGATCAAATAAAGAAAAATCAGAGGTATTCGCAAAGCAACTAGCGAATGTGTTCACTGCACCTGAAACAAATAGCAATGATGAAGAAATCCTTGATTACCTGAATGCTCCAAACCAACTTCCAACACCACTGGAATCATTTACTACCTCAGAAATTCGCAAAGAGATTGAGCTTTTGAACACCCACAAAGCACCCGGATATGATTTAATAACAGCTGAAATACTTAAACACCTACCAAAAAAATGGGTTCAAGCCCTGTGGACAGGAGCTTTCTGGCGCTCTAGTTCAAACAGACAAATTATATCTGGTATTGGTTTGTCAGAGTTGGGAATTATATCAATGTATTCATATGATATCACTGCATCATAAAGGAAATTTAATTCGAATAATAGTTTATTAGATAAGTAATAATAAATTACCTTGTAATCGATCAAAAATTTCCTGATCTACGTTCACCAAACTACAGAATTATGCTTTCAATATTTACGTAATATTTTCAAACATTTTCGTTGCATCGCTAAAATACGAGTATTTCAACCCCAATATTTTTGGAGTTACAATATTCCCTTCTGTCAAGTTGACATTATGAGAATTCATACATAGAATAATAATTATATCAATCTGTGAAATACGATTTACATTGAAATTTTAAAAAATCATATCTCCGAAAGTATTAGCTTGTTAGAGTTGAAAATGATATGAATGGATTCTTATGATAAAACTGCTTATTAAAAAAAATTTGATTTGGAATTTGTTTCGTAAAAAAAAAATTTTTTGTTTGTTACTCCGAAACCATCTGTCCGATTTTGCCCAATAACGAACTTAGCCGAGATATTCATCCCCCAAACCTACTCTGAAAATTTCAACTCTCTAGCTCATTCCGTTCGAGAGTTATCGTGCTTACGGACGGCCGGCCGGACAGAATGAATTCCGACCACGGATTCTTGATCAGTGAGTCGAACCAAATCGTTTAAGACCATTTTCATCGAAATATTCCAAAATTACAGACATTTGGGCAAATTGATAAGCACTCAGTTCCGAGGAACTAGAGCGCCAAAAAGCTGTGGAGTTAATGAAAAAAATATTTGATGGCATTTGCGGCTGTGCTACTTCCCCATTCAATGGAAACATGCTCACGTAATCATGACCGAGAAACCTGGAAAAGACCCTTCAGAAGTAACATCTTATAGACCAATAAGCCTCTTACCAACCTTATCAAAATTATTTGAGAGACTACTCCTAAACAGAATTGTATCCGCAGACATTCTACGAAACCTGATCCCTGATCATCAGTTTGGATTTAGGCAGAGACACTCCACGATCCAGCAGTGTCATCGGGTTGTTAACAAAATAAGAGAAACTCTAGAAAACAAAAAAATGTGCTCTTCAGTCTTGCTTGACTTTTACAAGCATTTGATAGAGTATGGCATACTGTTCTCTTATATAAAATTAAAAAACACATGTCAGACCAGCTTTTCCTGCTCCTTAAGTCGTACCTGACCGATAGGTATTTCCAGGTGAAAGTGGATGAGGCACTCTCAGATTTTCATCCCATACAAGCTGGAGTCCCACAAGGTAGCGTACTAGGTCCCATTTTGTACCTCATTTTTACTGCAGACATCCCACAAACCAACGACACCTTGCTTGCTACATTTGCAGATGATACAGCTATAATGTCAACAAACGCTGATCCAACAGAAGCATCGCACAAGCTCCAATTACACCTGGACTTGCTACAAAAGTGGTTTGTGAAGTGGAAGATCAATCACACATCACCTTCACTCTGAAAAAGAGCACTTGCCCCCGAGTCTGTTTCAACCAAGCCCCAATTCCTGTGAAAACAGAAGTCAAGTACCTTGGACTCCACCTGGATGATAAATTAACATGGAAAAGACATATTAAGGCCAAAAGAAGACTGCTAGACCTCAAAGTTAAACAAATGTATTGGCAAACAAAATTTGAATTTACAAGTGTATATTGAGACCAATATGGACATATGGGATCGAGCTCTGGGGATGCAGTAAGCCAACAAATACAAAAATCCTCCAAACATTTCAATCCAAGACCCTGAGAATGATGTCTGATGCCCCATGGTATGTGTCAAACAGAACTCTGCACAACGATCTAAACGTACCCTACGTAACAGAGGTAATAAAACATTTCTCTACAAAATACGAGACACGCACTAACGATCACGAAAACCCTCTCATCAATGAATTATTGCACACCAACTATCCAAGACGACTCAAGAGAACCTGGCGAGAAGATCTGAGTAGATGAAACGCAGTAATCCGTCGCTGGACGGTACCTGTCTCAAGTCTTCTACTTACATTAAATTTACTTATTACTTATTGAGTAGATTGTAAATTTGCATTGAATGAATAAATAAAAAAAAAATTATCGAGAGATTCAAATTAACGAGTGTCAATTTATCGAGAGTTGACTGTATTGAAAGGTTTTTTTTTGGGTTTTCTCTCCCAAACTCTGAAAAATATCTGAAAAATAAAAATTGTATTTTATTGAACAGAGAATGCAATTTTGCAAATTGCTCTTTTGGTATTGACCATATTTGGCTAAATTTATTGAAAAAGGAGTTGGAACTTGGAAATTTCTATGCGAAGTAAAACTATGTTAGCTATGATTTTTAAATACTGTCAATGTGACAATTCTTGAATTTCACAAAATAACTATCAACAAAATAATTCTAACGATTTTCATTAAGCGTCTGACGAAGGAGTCTGATATAGACTCCGAAACGTTACGATATAGTTGTTTCTTCGTTGATGTTGTTTCGTTGTTGTTTGTTAGGCAATATTGTTCAATTGATTGCTTCTGACAAATATCCTGTGTTTCTTACGCAGAAGCAAATCACAAAATAATTAATTTTTATTTTATAGATATTTTTCAGAGTTTGGGAGAGAAAACCAAAAAAAAAAAAAACCTTTCAATAATTAGTATACCTCCCACAGTATCCTTTAATGATTAGTTGACTCTATATCCAGATTATATTGTATTGTCAATTGACGTGTGTTGAAATTTCATAGGATCGAATGTCAGTGCTGACTACCACAAAACGAAAAATATAACTAGAAACAATGCGGGAATGACTTCATTCCAGCACTGTTATCAGTGCTGGAATGGACTCATTACGATACTGAAATAGAGAATAGTATATTCTAAAACAAGTTGCAGAATGGGCTGATATTCAAACACGAATGCGAAATTCGAAAACGAGCTACGAAGGAGCGAGTTTTCGTACGCATGAGTGTTGGAATTGCCTTCTGCAACGAGTATTAGACGATATTTTCTCTATTTCAGGCAAGTTTTCTAAAATACTGTTGACATTTAATGAAAAATTATGATTATACATCCTAGTGACTTTTGTATTGTATTTTGGCAGTTGGTGTGACTGTTACGAAAGTTGACAGATCATGGAATTTGAATTGAACGTAGAGCATGGAGATCAGAATTAACAGTTTCCTAATATCATGAATGATTCAAAATTAGCAAGAAAGAAATCTCTAGTACCTACCTTATTTTTTTGATGAAAATAAAACCTCTCCTCTCAACAATTATTTCACCTTATCCAGACTATCTTATATTGACAATAATTGACGTGTGTTGAAATTTGATGGATCGAATGTCAGTGCTGACTACCACAAAACGAAAAATATAACTAGAAACAATGCGGGAATGAGTTCATTCCAGCACTGTTTTTAGTGCTGGAATGGACTCATTACGATACTGAAATGGAGAAAAAGGCTTCCTGCATTATTGGTAATCAAAAACAAGGCGAGAAACCGGTTGAAAGTACATAGGTGATGATCTGCCTGTAGCTTTGAGCAATAATATTAATCCTAGGATTGCCAAACTCGTAAAGAAGATACAAGCGCAAAAATCACATTGATCCAAAATTGATATTATAGTTACTATTTAAATGATATGTTTGATTTTACTTATTGCACGTTACAGTTGAGTTTATTGTTTTTGAATTTATCCAGTTAATTTTTTTCTTATGGTGGTCCCAACAAAAACCATAAAACTCAAAGTGGTCCGTTTGCCAAGAAAAGGTAGGGAACCACTGATCTATAGGATAACGGCTGTAGCAAAGTTATAGAAATAGATTCATTGTGTAAACACTTACAAGACTATCGATTGAATCGCAGGTATGTCCTTCTGCCTTTTTACTCGAAAAACAGTGCGGTCCTTCTCGGAATCCCTTACTCTTGGGCCCCAATTTTTCCGGAATACGACCCTCTGTCACTAGGGACGTAACGCTCAAGAGCACTTCTTCCTCGCTCTTGTCACCTCTGGACTTGAAACTTAGGCTTGGACTATGCATCTGAAATGGCAAAATGACAAAATTAATAACTTATATCTCAAGTTTTGCGTAATTTAATGTTTGTATATTACTGCACTCAAAGAAAGGAAAAACAAAATTGTAGGATATTCATGAGATATTGAATGGAAACATGTAGGTTGGGTTCCTTTAAACCAGAATAAGGAAATAGGACAGGCCTTTTTTGAAAAGAAGAATCTATAAGTATTGTTGGGCGGCACAGTATGCCACATGTAAGTCGTAATTTTTTTGTACTTTCTAAAAGTTTCCCAGAAGTATACATATGTAAACCTACAAGCAAGTTAGACGGTCCTAATTAAATATATTATGTCAGAGTTTGTGTAAGAGAACTATTTTGCGAATTAGATAGAAAGTAAATTAGACATTTACTAGAATCATCTGAATATACGGGGTGACTGGTGACCAGTAGTCCAAAAGTTAGTTGTAGTTAGGAGAGTTCTATACCAGGGGAGGCCAACCTGATGAGCCCCAAGATCTACTATTTACTGACAAAACTCTACGCGATCTTCAAGAATAAATATTAATAATAATTTTTTTTTCGGATGCAGTGTGCTATTGTCGTATAGACCAAAGAGGATTATTTTTTCTTCCTGACTTATTTCTCCAAAATTCATCATTGAGTACAGATAAAGGTTTACATAGTACATTCTGAACCAAAAAATCAAGCCAAAAACTAGAGCGGTTCGAACGTAATAGCGCTTGAAAATTTTTGCATTTTTCGGAAAACACCCTATAACGAAAAGTCAACAGAACGCCTATTTTGAATCTTTGAATCTGCATAGTATAGAGGCCTCCTAACTACAACTAACGATCGGACTATGGGTCATCAGTCACCCTGTGTATAGCTCTACGCAATCCCACCAAAAATATACTCAGTGATTTTCAAAATAAACTGTATTTATTCAGAATGAGACTCTATGATAGCGATATTTGCGAGTGGTTTATGATTTCAAAAAATCCGAAACAAGTTTAAAATAATGGTTCCGACACAAATATTCTAGATACATTAATTTTCAAACAAGTTGGTCCTATTCAAATGCATACATTTACTATTGATTGGAAAATGAACAGTGCTGTGTTTGTGGTGGTGCAAGGTCTCTGTTCAAATACATACTTTCACAGTTGGGTCGAAAATAAACAGTGCTGTTTCCGTGGTGGCGGCAGGACCCATTCGAATACATACATTTACAGTTGGGTCAAAAATATGGTTTTTTTTGTGGTGGCGTAAAACACCCTCTATAATAGTGGTTTATTTTCCATAGTGTATTCCGAGAATGATTCATATGAAACAAATCAGTCCAATCGTACGATTTTTTGACGTAGATTCCAGCTGACCATTAAAAAAATTGGTTCAAGTCCTGTGGACAGGAGCTTTGGCGCTCTTGTTCAAACTTTGACATAATTGCTCTCTGGGAATGATATAAATGGATTCTCACGATAGAACTCCATCATGAAAGAAATTGAATTCAAACAGACCGATCCTCCCCAATAACGAACTTATCCGAGATAATTAATTCCTCAAATCTATCCTGAAAATTATATTATATCAATTAAAACTTAGGTAACATTGCAATTTTGTTTTTACTGGAGATATTCTGAACCCAATTTGATTATGTATCTTACCGAGGAATATATTTCCATCATCTTATGGATTATCCACGGGCATTATATTTTCACCTCAAAAGTACGATAGCTGAGGTTATTTCATTGGTCATTTTGCATTCAATCATACTTTTTTTTTATAGAACAGGAAGGGTATTTCATATCGAGGATAACGAACCAGAAATGATTTTGACTTTTATCTCTCATAGGAAAATAAGATGACATGTAAGAACACAGATCATATCATAATACATAGATAGAAAAATTAAGTACAGCATTCTGTGAAATCACAGAAGTAAGATTCATTATTGAAATTTCGAAAAATCATATCTCCGAAAGTATTAGCTTTTTAGAGTTGAAAATTATTTTTGTTGCCCAATAACGAACTTAACCAAGATATTTATCTCCCAAATCTACTCTGAAAATTTAAACTGCCTAGCTCATTCTGTTCGGGAGTTATTGTAGAAATAAATTTTGCAAATTTAAATTTTTTTTTTTGACACTTTACGGAAGCCCGATCAATACAAAACTTGGCACGCATATAAAGCTCATTATTCTACAATCTGATGCTAAATTTCAGATAGATGGAGTGATCGGTTTCGGAAATATTCGTAAAAAATGTTTTTACTAAAAACGGCCATAACTCCAAAATCGCTTGAGGGATTTTGCCCGTTAACGAACTTGTCCGAGATATTTACGCTCCAAACCTACCCTGCAAATTTCAATCCTCTAACTCTACTCGTTCGAGAGTTATCGTGTTAGCGGCTGGACGGACGGTCGGCTGGACATAATCGGTTTCGACCACGGATTCTTGATCAGTGAGTCGAACCAAATCGTTTTCAGTCAAAAATTAAAAAGTTACAGACATTTGGGCAAATTGATAAGCACTCTGTTCCGAGGAACAAGAGCGCCAAAAATGGGTTCCCATTTGAAAAAAATTAGTTTTTAGGTTTTTGTCATGACTGACTTTGACATTGAAATACAAACACCTTGTATGTTCAATTGAATTTTTAATTAACGAAGGAGAAGTATTGGTATGTCTTCTGATAGAAGCGAGAAATTTAGTAATTTGCATGCAAAAATCTACAAGTTATTAACATTGGAATGATGCCCCATTTGAGAAAATTTGAAGGGTTTTTTCAGATTTACACGAATTTTCTGAGAATAATATACAATATGTGACACATCAAAACAATGTAGTTCAATGGGTAAATTGATTAACAATAAAAAAAACTGAGTATTACATTTAAAAAACGAAAGTTGGTATCATTTCCGGTGAAACCGGAAGTCGAACAAATCTGAAATTTTTTCCAAGAATTCATCACATAACAAAGCTTAAATATAAAATTTCAAATGTTTATCTCGAGTCTTACTTTGAAATATTCTAACGAACGATCTTCGTGAATCACCCTGTATAGTGATTTCTTTCTTTCCTTTAGTAAGTATATTTTCTATTCCACCGAGTACTTACCTATACAACGTAATAAACGTAGGAAAATGACATCGCTTGAAAGTAAAGCAAAGATATAATACGTTCCGCGAGCTTGTGAAAATCAAAATATTTGGCCACGGTACAAAAAACAAACAAAGGATTCTTTGGGTCAAGGTCGCTACTACGAATCGTATTATTTAATCAGTTTGAATCATCTACACCTGGATAACGTAGGTACTTAGGTAGGAAACGAAAAGTGTCCAAATAATTTTCTTGTACGAACGTTCTTGAAAAATAGGGAAATCAACTCTCTTTCGCCTGGAAAATATTGTTACGAAACTAGGTCAAACAAGGAACAGCTGAAGAAAAAGGACGTGGGCAACTGACTATCACATGGCTCGATAGGGAAATTGAGGAAGCGGTAACGTTAGTTGTCCCGTTCCAGTGTTGCCAAGACGTGTATATATTCCAGTCAAAATTCACCATTCCTTTGTGCCTTAAACATGTTTCAATTTTAACACTTGTGTTGTAATTTCGATGCGAAATTGCGAAGCTACAGTGTCACGGACGTTTTCCGGGAACAAAATGGGTAGATTTAGTGCTGGGCCATCAATGTTTTGTTATCGATGTTCTATGTTTTTAGCGTCGATTTCAGAGGTCACAAACATCGATATCGACATCGATGTTAACCTTTCGATGTTCGATATAATTAATAGAAGGCTTTAAACTTAAATTTTCTAATTCATGAAATAAAAAAAACCTATTTCCAGCAATAATAATTGATTTTATTTGATAAATTTGTTAGGATAACTGTCTGCGATAATCGACACCTATATAGCTACAGCGCTTCTTGAACCTTCTTGTTATTTTCAAGAATATGTTTATATTCGTTTTAGATTTTTGTTACATAATGTAATAAAGATAAATTGCATTCATAATATTTTTTAGTAAGCATTTTGATATTTTAGCGCGCATGTTCTAGGAACCAGCCTGCTATCATTTTGCCCAAACGCCTGCCAGCCATCCGTTGCAACGATAACTTTGGAACGGAAAGTGAGCGCGACTTGCAATTCTCAGGGTAGGTTGCGCATCCGAAAGCACGGTTGAGAACGCTAATGGGCATAATTGGCCAAACGGTTTCGGAGTTAGAGTCATCTTAAATGTTGTAATATTTTCCCATTATCTCATAAAATACAGCTCCGATCGAATTCAAACTTGGTAATAATTGTAGAGTGTAGACGGGCAAATGTTTGCGAAATTTCGTGAGAATCGTATAACTAGAAAAAAAAACATTTCTTGGAAAAAAACAAAAAACTTTTCATCAAAAAATTTATATTTCCGAAACTATCAGTCAGATTCCGCACAAACCTTCACGCCGCATTTTATTTACCCAATATTTCCACAAATAAAATTCCGATCGAATTGAAATCTAGTACATACTCGGTTGAAAAATGACGGCTTGAAGGTTCATGCAGTATTTCGTGAGGATGTGGGAGACGCGAATAGACAAAAGAAGATGTGCTTAAGAGCCCCTGACTTCACGTTGGTGCTTTATAAAAAAAATTTAAGACAGCTTCATAATATAAATAATTGGTTCAAGCCCTGTGGACAGGAGCTTTCTGGCGCTCTTGTTCAAACAGACAAATTATGTCTCCGAAAGTATTGGTTTCTGAGAGTTGAGAATAATATCAATGGATTCTTATGATAGAACTGCATCATGAAGGAAATTCGATTCAAATAATAGTTTATTTATCAAAATTAAATGAGCAATCTGAGAATGAAGACTGCACCATGGAAGAAATCAAATTAAAATAGCTGAAATGAATTTGACTCTCTCTTATAGTAGAACAGGATGACATGTACGAGTATGGACATAGATCATATAATAATTCCTATATAGAATAATTATAGCATTCTGTGAAAACATAGAAGTACGATTCATTATTAAAATTTCGAAAAAACATATCTCCGAAAGTATTAGCATGTTAGTGTTGAAAATGATATCAATGGATTTTTATGGTGAAACTGCATTTAAAAAAAAATTGAATTTGAAATATGTAAGTTGAAAAAAATTCTTTTTTTCGTTACTCCGAAACCATCCGGCCTATTTCACCCACTAACGAACTCAATCGAGATATTTATCTCTCAAATCTACTCTGAAAATTTCAACTGCTTAGCTCATTCTGTTCGAGAGTTATTGTAGAAACAAACTTTAAAAATTTAAATTTTTTTTTTTACACTTTACGTCTACCCGATCATTACAAAACTTCGCATGCGTATAGAGGTCATTATTCTACAATCTGATGATAAATTTCAGATAGATCGAGTGATCGGTTTCGGAAATATTCATAAAAAATGTTTTCACTAAAAACGGCCATAACTCCGAAACCGCTAGTTGGATTTCGCCCGTTGACGAACTCGTCCGAGATATTTACACTCCAAACCTACCCTGAAAATTTCAATCCTCTAACTACTTTCGTTCAAGAGATTTTGACCACGGATTCTTGATCAGTGAGTCGAACCAAATCGTTTGAGACCAATTGCAGCCAAAAATTCGAAAATTACAGACATTAGGGCAACCTGATAAGCACTCTGTTCCGAGGAACAAGAGCGCCAAAAACCAAATACAGTCGGGTCCGTTTATAACGAGTACCACCTATAACGAGAATTTGGTTTTAATGAGCAAATTCTGAAGGTACGGACTGCCGCAATGCAAATAAGTTCAACTCGTTTAATACGAGCGTTCGCTTATAACGAGCATTTTTTTCTGGAACCGCTGAGCTCGTTATAAACGGACACGCCTGTATTGGTACATTTCTATGTCTATGTCTATGTTTTTCTTACTCAAAAATATTTATTTTTTCAATAGATATCAACTACTCTGGATTTTCACAGGATGAGGAAAGTGGTTTGTGAAATAACACAGCTCAACTAATGCCGACGTTTCGCCGATATATTTCCACTTCTTCAGGGCAAAGTTAAAATTATGTCTTGCACATAGAAGGTTTAAAAACAGCTTATTGAAACGATTCAACCAGAAAAAAACAAAAATTACGAACACTTCGTCAGAATTTCTCCTAAAACATCAGTTAGCAAAATACAATTCATCCTGTTTTTATGAGAAATTCTGTCGAAGTGTTCGTAATTTTTGTTTGTTTCTGGTTGAATCGGTTCAATAAGCTTTTTCAAATGTGGAAGACATAATTTTGACTTTGCCCTGAAGAAGTAGAAATATATCCGCGAAACGTCTGCATTAGTTGAGCTGTGTTAATTCACAAACCGCTTTCCTACATCCTGTGAAAATCCAGAGTAAATATGAACCTACTAGGAAATGACACATCAGAATAGATATTAATGTTTCAATTTTAATATTGATGTTTAACATCGGTGGTCAACATCGATGTTTTGTGTCGATATCCCAGCACTAGGTAGATTCCTAGTTATGTCTACCAAAATGTATTACGAATGTTGATATTCAAAGTGTTCAAATATTCAAATGGAGTCTAGGACCAACGCTGTCTTTAAAAGATAATAAAAACATTATAAATACTTACGAAATCGGTCGAGCATTTTGGTGATTGTTCATTCGACTTTTCGAATATGAAACCGTTATCTTCTCCTGATGAATACATATTCCTACATGTAGGTTACTTTCGACTCAAATAGAGGTACTTCCATTCAGATTGAACAAGTAGGTTAGCAATTCGCTATCTCCAAAACTCATGTCTTAATTGTATGAAAATAACTGAACAACAATTTGGCCTTTCATATTGAATAGGTTTAAGGATCACTAAGACTGTTGAGACGAAGTGTGTTGAGGACCGGCAGTAAACTAACCTAGGTTAACTGATAACGATAACAACGAATATGTAATCATTAGGTATACTTTTGAACCGTGATATTTTTAGAGCATAAATCAACAATTTTAATTATACAAAGGTAGATTAAACTAGTGCTTTCGGATTTTAAAGTGATATAAATCACAAACAATGCTGCGTTGCCAAAATGTTTCCACTTTATTCGAAATACCATATCCACTCTTTTTGATGAACCAAGTTTATCGAATATAATCTCCAAAACGTTTGAGACCCTTTTCAATTCAAAATTCGAAAATTAGAGGCATTTGGGCAAAATAATAGCGTCCTTATTGCAGTCAGATATCGTTCAAATCAAATGTTCTCCACGACTTTGTTGGCAATGGCGAATCAGTCCAATTTATCATGACGTTTTCACGTATTTGGACCGGTGTCTCACGAATAACAACTATAATGATTAATTTCAAATCCTGAATCGTTCATTCATTTTGAATTACTACCTAGGACTTCAGATAACCTCACTTAAAGACGCCACAGGCTCCTAAATCACAAGATCTTGCTAGAAATGTAAAGGGTAATTTCTGGAGTAGAGATCTACTTCATCCATAGCCACTTCACGTTTCCTGGTAGATGGCGCAATAATCTTCGCCATACCAGATAAATCTACCTCATCGTCCATAACCAGGTACGTATTTCTCGACACCGACGACAGCCCACTTCCAGATCAAAACGAAGTTTCCGGCGTCCCCACGTCTACAGCAGGCTCCTACCAGCTATATTGATAAGTTAAAAGGTAGGACCAGGAACGAATAGTCTCGGCCTGATTCAACACGAAGGCGTTTCGCACGGTCTTCTATTTCTAGGTAAGTTCGTGCTGGCTACTGGTGTGCACTGGCGTTTCTGCACTAGGATGTCTAGTGCAGAAACGTCACCTCATCTCAAAATTCTCAAAGGCATGGTCCAGGGCTCCCTAACAAGTCACAACACAAGGCGATTACTGGTACGGTCCAGGTCCAGGTGTACAAGTGGACAATTTAGATCGCAGTCATGTTCGACCCTCGTAACGACTCTCGATTCCTATGACTTTGACACGGGAGTGTTGTAGGGATCTACTCCATCCCTATCCGCTTCTCGTTCCACCCTTAACTTGTAACGGGTCTTTCATTAAGAGCGCCCCATTTTGTTTTGAAAATAAAACATATTATTTATATCAAAATTATTGAAGTACAATGGATACCATTAGTTATGAACAAAAATATCATTTCCACCACGGAAACGCTGGCAGCATTGAAGTCGTTCAACCCAATCTTCGACGACTTTCACACAAATCAGGGCGTATGTTGGTCATTCCTCGTTCAATATTGAGCTGTAAATCGTCTAAATTTGCTGGATGATTGCTGTAAACCAATGACTCAATATAACCCCAAAGAAAGAAATACAGTGGAGTAAATTCGCAGGAACGAGGCGGATAATTTATGGGTCCATTTTTTGAAATAATCGAATCACCGAATTGGCAGTATGACAAGTGGCACCGTCCTGTTGAAACCCCATTTTTCTGCAAATCAAGACGAACCAATTCAGGCCATAAAAAAATCAGTCAAACTTCTTCACTAAACATTGAATTGTTTTTTTGGCGCTCTTGTTCCTCGGAACAGAGTGCTTATCAATTTGCCCAAATGTCTGTAATTTTCGAGTTTATGGCTGAAAATGGTCTCAAACGATTTGGTGCGACTCACTGGTCAAGAATCCGTGGTCGAAATATATGGTTAAATGGTTGATATTGACCAAGATGCATAGAATAACATTCTATGCATCTATATATTGACAAATACAACTGCCAATGTCACAAATGAAAAATGACTGCCGTGCGTGAGTAATGTCAATTTGATAATGGTGCGTATGTTTCAATGTCTTTGTCAACTCAAATATTCTTCAAATATATTGTTGTTAGGCATGTTAAGGCAAAATCAATTCTGAAAAAATGAGTTGAATGTGTCTGAGTATTTGGTTTGGTAAATAAAAAAAAAAAAAAAACACTGACGTGAAGTCAGTACTCTTTGGCGCGCGTGTTCACGGTGGCTAATTTGAATTGAATGATGAGTACTTCAAGCTCAGTGGCTAGAGCGAGCCGAAGATCTACCCAAAGGATAGTGGACACCATTCACTGTCGGTTCAAAAATTAACAGTGCTGTATCTAAGCTGCCATCAGGACAGAGTAACAAAGTTGGAAAAGAACACAACTGACTCTCCTTAGTCGCACAAGCTCCTAGAAGATTTGGGAGGGTCAGTATAATCCTAATCATGTTTATAGCACGCGTGCAAAAGCAGAGTGACTTAACAATGAAAGAAAAAGTCAATTTGCTTTGGCGCGCGTGCTATAAACATGATTAGGATTATACTGACCCTCCCAAATCTTCTAGGAGCTTGTGCGACTAAGGAGGTTCAGTTGTGTTCTTTTCCAACTTTGTTACTCTGTCCTGATGGCAGCTTAGAACAGCACTGTTAATTTTTGAACCGACAGTGAATGGTGTCCACTATCCTTTGGGTAGATCTTCAGCTCGCTCTAACCACTGAGCTTGAAGTACTCATCATTCAATTCAAATTAGCCACCGTGAACACGCGCGCCAAAGAGTACTGACTTCACGTCAGTGCTTTTTTTTTTTTTTTTCATGTCACGTGATCTTCACGAAATTTTGCAAAAGTGTTTGCATTGGTCTTTTGCATCTAACTACTGAGTTTCAATTTAATCAGATCAGTATTTTTCGAGTTATCCTGAAAACAAAATTTTAAAATTTTTGAAATTTTTTTTTGCTACTTTAGGGCCGTCCGATCAAAACAAAACTTCGCTGGCATATAAAGGTCATGATTCTACAATTTGCTGCCAAATTTCAGAAAGATCGAGTGATTGGTTCCGGAAATATTCATTAAAAACGTTTTGACTAAAAACGGCCTTAACTCCGAAACCGCTCGGTGGATTTCGCCCGTTAACGAACTTGTCCGAGATATTTACGCTACAAAGCTACCCTGCAAATTTCAACGCTCTAAGTCGTTCCGTTCGAGAGTTATCGTGCTAACGGCCGGGGGGACCGGCCGGCCGGCCGGCCGGACCGGACGGACAGAATTGAATTTGACCTCGAATTCTTCATCAGGAAGTCGAACCTAATCGTTTGAGACCATTTTCGAAAAAAAATTCGAAAAATACAGACATTGTGACGAAATGATAGCACGCTGTTCCTTGCGGAACACGCGCGCAAAAATTGAAAACTAAGAAATCAATTCATCCTTTCAAGGGTTATAACTCAGCTAGCTGAATTCGAAATAAAATTGTATATAGTTCTAGTTCTATTTTTTGACAAGGACTAACCTTCTGAAATAATTCGCAGTTGTTTTTTAAAACCCTGTATAGCTAATAATATGTTTATACTATCAAAAATATAGTTCAAAATAGAAGGTTACTGAAGAACTCTTGCCCGTTTTTTGTATCAGAAAACTAGAAAAAGCCCTTTACGAATTTTCTACTTCCTGGTTTTCTTGGCACTTCCTTTTGGAATTCTAAAACCTTGAAATCTAAGCTGGGAGAATTTATTTTCAGTCCGGCCATAATAGGGACAGTGAATCGATGATGCAATTCCAGAAATAGAACCGGCATCACCGCGCAAGTACACACGTGTAGCCTGTGATCGATTAGTGACAACCCAAACACAATGGGGAAAAACTGGAAAAACGCTGCAGATGTCACAAACAATTTTCCTTTGTGCTTCAAAATGTTTCCATTCAATAATTTTTACACCCATATTCGGGGGAACATCGCGTTATCATTTTGCCAAATGTCTGTATGTTCCAATTTTTTGACGCAAATGGTCTCAAACGATTAGGTTCGACACACTGATGAAGAATTCGATGTCATACTTGATTTTTTCCGTTGCCACTATAGCTTTAGAAAGGAAAAAGATAGCGACTTGAAATTTTCAGGGTAGGTGGCGCGTTCAGATACGACGGACAAGTTCGTTAATGGGCATAATCGGCCTGACGGTTTCACATTGACAATAATTTTGTCATCAATCAATACAGATCCGATCGAATTGAAATTAGGTAGCTAGATGTAGAATACTGACACAAATACGATTGTGAAATTTTTGAGAATCGTAACAAAAAAATGTAAAAAAAATATTATTTATGTTACGATAAGGTTATCGTATTGACCAATACGTTCTCAGGTGAGAACAGAAAGAGATAGCCCGCCGTAATCACAAAGCATTCAATCTCCGTTAACTCCTAACTGAGGTCCTCAGTTAAGGATAAACATGAATCGCTTAACGTTAACTGAGGTTGCGATTCATATTTGGACGGTGTTATGCAACAACCGTTTAAACCACAAACTCTGAGAAATTAATGTTTTTGTTGAAAAACGTTCAATAAGAGATAAAGTATTGCGTATTGTTCTTTATCTCTTATTGAACGTTTTTCAACAAAAACATTAATTTCTCAGAGTTTGTGGTTTAAACGGTTGTTGCATAACACCGTCCATTTATCCATAACTGAGGACCTCAGTTAGGAGTTAATGGAGATCAAATGCTTTGTGAATACGGCGGGCTATCTCTTTCCATTCTCAGGTTATCGTAACATAAATAATATTGCATTTTTTAAGGTAGGTATAATACCAATCTGAAATTTGGTTGTTATTTCCTCAATAACTCGAAAAACATGAATCCGATCCAATTGAAACATGGTAATTAGTTGTAGAATGGCGACCCTAAAATTTTTGCAAAATTTCGTGAGGATCGTATAACTAGAAATATTTTTAAATATTATTGAAATTCGTTGAAAAAAATTCTATGTATATATCAGAAACTATTCATCCGACATCGCTGAAATTTTGCGAGAGCCTTCAAAACCTAACTCTAATGCCAAGTTCCAAGTTTGAACACGATCGGAGCTATATTGTTGGAGATCCGAGCAGCCTTGTGTGAGTTCAGTAGCTGAATGGGTGACCGTTGCCTTGATAACGAACGAAAAAAGATTGAAATTTTCAGGGTTGGTTGCGCATCCGAATGGGAGAGTTAAGTTCCTTGTTGGGCATAATCGGCCAAACGGTTTCGGAGTTATACCCATCTGGAATATTATTTTTTCAATAACTCAAAAAATACTGACCCGATCGAATTGAAGCTTGGTATCTGATTGTAGAATATCGACATAAAGACGTGTGTGAAATTTCGTGAGAATCGTACAACTATAAAATTTAAAAAAAATTACGAAAAAATATTATGTATCTCAACATAACTTGAGAACGTGAAAAGATATCGACTTGCAATTTTCGGAGTAGGTTGCGCATCCAAATGCGACATTTAAGTTCGTTAATTGGCATAATCGGCCAAATGGTTTTGGAGTTATACTTATCTGAAATGTTGTTATTTCCTCTATAACTCAAAATATACAAATCTGACCCAATTAAAACTCGGTGATCACTTGTAGAATGCCGACCCACGAGTTTCCGCGGAATTTCGTAAATATGGTATTCTGGAGTTACTTGAGAGCCTTGAGGCGTAAGTTTGTTCATATTTCAATTTCAATAGAATACATGAAAAATTGGTTCAAGCACTGACGTGAAGTCAGGAGCTTTTGCGCGTATGTTCTATTGTCCATTCTCTTGTATTGGACACTCTTAATCGAATTTATCATGGTGAATTCTATTGTCCGTTCTCCTGTATTGGACACTCTTTATCGAATTCACCATGGTAAATTCGCTATCTCTTTCCGTTTTAAAGTTATCGTGGCAACGGACGGCCGGCCGGAAAGAATGAAATCTGACCTTGAATTCTTGATCAGGGAGTCGAACCCAATCGTTTGAGACCATTTTCGACGAAAAATTCGAACATTACAGACATTAAGGCTAACTGACAACGCGATGTTCCCCAGAACATACGCGCAAAAATGAAAGAATTAAAAATTATTTGATCATACATTCTCTCGTTACTGAAGTATGTCATTTAAATGGTAATAAATGTATTCATATATTATAAAAGCTGAGATAACGCTATATATCGATGCTACATTCGATAAAGAGTGTCCAATAGAGGTGAGTAGACAATAGAACATGCGCGTTCAAGCTCCTGACTTCACGTCAGTGCTTGAAACAATTTTTTTTACTGTGGAAACTCATTTTCCGGTATCTGTGCCTATCTCTTTGTCACACGTAGGTTTAATATTTTCTTTTCAGAGAACCACCGTAAATTTGAAAAAGAAATACATACTTATTTATTATGCTTGGTTTCAAGAACATTTAATCTATGTTGAATCATATTGTTTTAACGTGTTTAAGTTAATTTTGATTTATTTTCGGCAGTTATGATGGCATTCACTGTTGAGTCAAAAATTAACAGTGCTGTGCCTAAGGTGGCGTAAGGACACAGTAACAAAGCCTACACATAACACAACTGGTTCTCCTTACTCGCTCAAGCTCTTCGAGAGCTTATGAGGGGTCTCCTTGGGGAAGACCTAGGAGGATCAGTATAATAATATACAATATATACAATAATAGAATTTCGGGGTTCAATAGAGCAAGAATAGTGGCTTTGCATGATGAGGGTCCGTCTGAGTATTGAATCGCCAATAGATATAGGGATTTCCCGCACTTCAGATATCCGAATAGTACGTTTGGACCAGGAATCTTAAGCTGCGTATAAACTACGCCCGGCACCCCCTCGAACATTGATACGCGAGACAGCATTCTGCTTTTTATACAGGCATGCCTCGCGCGGCAACCGCCTCGCGTATCAATGTTCGAGGGTTTGCCTCGCGTAGGTTATACGCACCTTAACAGAGTTGATTGGATACGCGCAACTGGGCGTCCTAGGGTAATTAATGAAAGAGAAAATCGGTATCTAGCAGATTGTATACGTGGGAATCGAAACAAAACAATCACAGCTGTCCGAACTCATTTAAGAAGAACGCAGGGTATTAATTTGCGACCCAGGTGTCCGTCCAGAGCTCACAGAATCTTTCCAGACATATAGCTGTCCGCCTACCTTGGGCACAGGAACACAGAAACTGGATTTTAGCTTAGTGGCGAAATGTCCTTTTTTGAGACAAAACTAGATTTAGTTTAATTTGTGACAATCGGTAACAAAGAGTTTGGGAACAGTCAAGGAGGATCAGTAATATTTTGGAGGCGTCCCATTCCAGGCACTATGACAAGTCAGGTGATGTTCGAAACATTATTAAACCCATTATGTATCCTCTCCGAAATTAAATTGGAGACAATTTAATTTACATGAAACATGGTATGATATCGCACCTGCTCAAACAATTATATTCACTGTCACTTAATTCTTGATGCTATATCATACAAAGGTAGAGGAAAGATAGAGTTAGTTATCTTTTCCATGGATTTTCACACAATCATAATAAATTTCACGAAAAAATCTTAAAAAGCACTGACGTGAAATCAAGAGCTTTTATGCGAATGTTCCATTGTCTGTTCACGCCTCATACAAAGTCGATCTAGCTGAAATTCGGTACTCGATTGTAAAATGGCGGATTGAAGGTATGTGCGGAATTTCAGCGAATTCTGACGGATATTTTGTGAAATATAATTTTTTTTTCCTAGTGATACGATCTTCACGAAATTTCGCAAAAATTTGTGCGTCAGCATTCTACTAGTAATTGCTAAGTTTAAATTGGATCGGATTTGTATCATCATATAAGCTGATTGAGGAAATAACAACAAAATTTCAGATGGGTATAGCGGATAGGACCATTTTCGGCTAAAATTCAATTACAGACATTTGGGCAAAATGCTGTTCCCTAGAATATGAGCGCAAAAAGACAATCAACATCATTTTGGATCAAAGATTTGTACCTTCAGTAGTTAAAGGCCAGTTTCACCAAGCTCTAAACCGAGATTAATGTTGATGAAAACTCCGTTTGAGGCAATGTCGGAATTCACCATGCTTTTTCAAGGTGTAAACCGGGTTTCACGTTAATTAGTCATTTTTGGTGTTGCAATAATCAGAAACCGAGTTTACTCGGTTTGACATTTGTCAATATTTGAATTTGAGGATTGTTCACACTTTTTGTCGTCTTATTTCGTAGATTGTGGTTAAGAAATTAAGAATAGAAATATAAACTTCATTATTTCATATTATCTAGTTAGCTTGTACCATTCCAGATGCCTACATAATATTGAAAACAACACAATGAATTATATTTAAAATGAAAGGTTACTATCAATACTTCAAACGTTATTGGTATCTCTCATTCAACAAATGAAATGATGTAGGGAATTGTTGTAGGCTTTTGAAGGAATATAAATCATAAAAAGTTAATGAAATCATGTATTCTTTCAACATAAACAACGAATACCTACAAATATATTGCTGAAACACATAACTTGGTTTACAAGAATACTGTAAACGACATTATAATAATTCATCTTTTTTTGGCAATCCTCATTCAGGATTTCAGTTTTGATTCTTTCTTGTTTTAATTTTTCTATTTCTTGATAGGCTTGAAAATAAGCGGCGAGGAAGAGTTGGATTCTTCTGCGATTTTTTGCCAGGTTTTCCCTTTCGTAGTCACACTCATCTGTTTTTTCATACTCGTCTATGCTAAAAAATTAGCGCACTATATTAAGTGTTAGCTGTTCCTGAAGCTTGTAATACAGCATTCCTTTTCCGTCCAAACATTTTCAACACAACACCAACTACTTTTACAATTAAATCAACCTCTTCACGGTAAAAATTCCCAAACTCAAATTTGAATGAAGGTACGCTTTCTTCGTAAATACTCAGGTAAAAACTACTGTCAAATTGGTTTATTTTACGACGTTGCCATTAGTATTGACTATTGAGCTTCAAATTCGGATTACTTGAACGCCCTTAAATTATGTATGGAGAAATCCGCATTCACTAAACCGATTAGGTTAAACCGAGTTTGTTAGAACTGAGATTAATGATTTCTCGGTGAAATTGGCCCTGACTGACAGAAGATTCACGAGGAAAAACGACCAAAAATACAAGTATATACAATTGTACAATCACACCAGTCGAATAATTCCCAAACACCCCTCGTAACTCTAGGCACTTGTTCCTCAAGGTCAACAAACTGGTTATTTACGAAATAATATCCCATTATTAATTCATTATAATTGTTATTCAATTATTTTTCCATTTCAAATCGATTCTGACTCGACTTTTCGAGATAATGGGCTAGGAAATGAAAACACGGGATTTTCGTAACTATCAAATCGACCCAGATTCGAAACCGCCATATTGGAAGGTTTGCCTCATTCTTCCTTTTCCGAGCTGAATGGCGTATACTTGACCTGCTTCTTAGAACTCTGCGTTGTCGGAATATTTCCAGAGACGAGAACAGCCGAACCAATAGAGAGAAAATTGAGGAGACAATATGTTGAAATCGTTTTTCCCCACGATATCCTTTAATTATCCGTTGTAATTGATCTTAGCACTCGTTGAAAACATTTCCTGCATCGGATTCCCACCCAATCACTGATCACACAGATCACAGGGGGAATGTCATCGACATCAACGACCAGCTGATGTTTCGCCACACATATTACGTCATCGAAACGTAGCATGTTTTCAATCGGATTTTCCGAGATCAATTTACCGGTGAACATTCTAGAAGAATCAAGTATTAGACACTTTCTGGAAATGCGTTCAATATGTTTCCCTAAACGATTGTATACCACTATCTTTGTGCAAAAATCGCTAAAATTTTACACAACGATTGAATATTTTTCTTCGAAATACATGATATCAATTCTCCTCATTTGTGTTCATATGTCTATTTGACAACATCTGTCATAACTCTGGATCAAAAGCTCGTAGACATTGCAGTAAAAAAAAATTAATACCGTTTTGAAATTATTATTACTCTGCTCCGCTCGATCAACTACAGTCTCGTACAGACCTGTATTGACTTTTTATTGGCGCTCTTGTTCCTGGGAACAGAGTTCTTATCAATTTGCCCAAATGTCTGTAATTTTCGAATTTTTGGCTGAAAATGGTCTTGAACGATTTGGTTTGACTCACTGATCAAGAATCCGTGGTCCAAATCGATTCTGTCCGGCCGGCCTTTAACACGATAACTCTCGAACGGAATGAGCTAGACAGTTGAAATTTTCAGAGTAGGTGTGAGGGATAAATATCTCGGTTAAGTTCGTTATTGGGCATAATCGGTCTAATAGTTCCGGAGTAACGAAAAAAAATATTTTTTTTACATTACAACTTTTGAATTCAATTTTTTTTAAGATGCTGTTTCATCATAAGAATCCATTGTTATCATTTTCAACTCTAATAAGCTAATACTTTCGGAGATATGATGTTTCAAAGTTTCAATAATACATCGTAAGTTCTATGTATTCACAGAATGTGAACACAGAATCTGTCTGTGTTCACTATTCATAAATGCCATCTTTTATAACTATTAGAGATTGTCAATTCGTAGAAATATTTCCTCTTGGAAAGCAAGTATTCGATTCTTGAATTTGTGAATATACACAAGACTGTTTTGATGTAGTTTATGGAGGCAATAGGAAAGAAGATCATAATGGAATCATCAAAAGAAATTACTGTTCGTTGTCCACTGAGGTTAATATTACCTTTTACTTCCTTAAGTAATGAGACATGTTCCTATATACAGTATTTTGATAATGTTGCTAGCAAAAAAATACTGAAATATGGATCTACATTTTTGTGTATCAAACATTTTTTCTTGAATTAAGGTTCATAATACAGAAAAGAATGTGTTAGTGGTATGAAATATTAAATTTTAAATTATGAAAAGTGGATAGTATTTTATTAATATATGTAAGTATTTTGAACTATTGAAATAATTTGTTCGTAATCCTCTACCTACTCAAAAATCAGGAATAAATGGACAATCTGCTATGATTGTGTCCAGCATTGCTCTAGACATTTCGATGATACTTTCCTTAGGTATTTCGAGTTGTGAAAACTATGCACCGAGTGTAAGATGCAACAACCCATTCCACGAGGTTGAATCATTGCAGATTGCTCATTTAATATTGATAAATAAATTTAATTACTATTTTTGAAGCAATAAAGCATTGAAGCATTGTAGATTGCTGTTGTTTTTAAAAGATAATTTTTGGAGTATTTTTTTAATCGACACCTTTTTTAGATTTAGTTTCTTTCATGATGCAGTTCTATCATAGGAATCCATTGATATAATTCCCAACTCTGAGAAACCAATACTTTCGGAGATATAATTTGTCTGTTTGAACAAGAGCGCCAAAAAGATCCTGTCCACAGGGTTTGAACCTATTTTTATTTAATATTTAAATATTTAAGATACTTGAATGAAATTCAACACAAAAGTGACATCAAATGTTTTCGAAAAATTCAATTTTCTTTTGGATCCAGATGGCCATGCATCCATCCATAGTTGTTTGAAATAAAAATTAACTAAATATATTCATTGTTGAAAATATCATCTGAGGACCGCATTTTGTAAAGCTGATCTTCACCGAAATATTTTACGAAGAGTAGTTATATATAAATATATTATTACAATATTATATATAGTACCTAAATGTGGTGAGGCAGATATAATTAAAGTATTCCAAATCCAATCAACATAAGATCCGACTCCATTTATTTTTAAAATCAATAGAAATTACTCAACCGAATGATAATTGAGTGTTTAAATTCAAAGTCGAAATAAGAAATTAATCATAAGCACCCGTAGACTTATCCTCGACAAACAAAACACAGTCGAGAAAATTATAATATGCAGCAACCTGATCATGTTGCCCAACATGTTATTAACATTATTCCACACTCTCTTGGCGAAAGTCGTCGTTATTAGTAAATAATGCAATCATTTGCTTCATCGAGAGGAAGGTGGTTGTGATTTAAATTATGTTGTATTAATTATTCTTACATAACGGGAAAAACGACCTCATAAAGTTAGTAGATGACCTTTTGCGAACGAGTTTCTTCTATGGAACAAAAAGCGAGTCACAGAACAGTCAATCATTATTTCTTGGTAGTGGCCACAGAAATAGGGAATAGAGTGAATAGATTTATCAAGAGTCCCATAAAATTTACCACAAAGCAACTGTGTGACCTGCCATTTTTCTGTACCACGAAAGCGTTTATCTCCTACTTTTCTGCTCGCATTCATTTCACAGCTGTCCATTATATTATATGTTGGCATATTCATTGTCTATGCCATACACATTGTATGTGTCATAGAAATAGTCTAGGTCAAGTAAAATGTACTAACCAATCACTAGATAATATTGGCCACACTTTAGAAAGGGTCTCGTAGGTCGGTAGGTATTTATTGCGAAGATACAAAGACGTAGTTCCTTGAACGAACACAATTCTAAGAAATTTGTGTGGCATTAATAGTGCTGGGGGGGGGGGGGGAACCCGCTCAAATTATAGAAGGGAGCCATATTTCTATTGTAGTAGGAAGTTGTCCTAGGAGCGATAAAAATTATCATATTATTACAACAACATTAATGTTTTGTGATACTTCGTGTAGTATGTGTATTAGTCCAGCGATACGTTGATCACTGGACAGCCTATAGGCGGCAACGTGTCTCCTATTGTTTTTGACGTTGGCATGTATTTATGAATTATGACAAAATGATTGTAAGATTACCCCACGGGTTCGTCTATGTTATCAAACGTAAATCACAGCAACAGAGACAAAATAATCATAGAGGGATAAAAACATGGTTTTAAAGACCATACGAATACCTATACTTACAAGGTAAGTCTATTGAAAACAAGACTTCCTGAAGAGTATGGAGATATTTATGGTAATGAAATTAAATATGTAATTGGAAAAATAAAAAATTACCTATTATCACTTTAAGAGTAATACCATATTATAATAGAACTGCTATTTGCTACGCTATTAATTCAAAAGAATATATAATTATCTCACACCTTGTATAACTATGAAAGCTCAGGATTAGGTTCTCGTTCCAGGATTCAATCCGTACACCTCATTTCCGAATCGGGCAATGTCACAGATCGTATCCCATCATTTTCCAGTATCGATTCCATAACAACAAAAAAGAGGCACTGCACTGTCACGTCGATGTGGCAACTGCGCCGTTAGTCAACTGTGCAGTTCGGAGTTCGGATCGCATTTACTCTGACAGCGTACAGCTGATCGAGGTCCTGCAGCTATAGAAACGTCATGGAGCACAGCTGATTGTCTTTTCCACCTCCCTCGCCTTCGTTAACCACGCTCGAAGTGCGACGAAACGGTGTTATGTGCGCGGTTGCCGAGTCTTATTTCCCGTAGGGATACTAGAAGACCTTCATACCCAATATGCAAATATTTATATTATGTGAACATACTCTACATGCTGTATGTGCATAAGGCAATACAACAGTTCTATAACTGATTCAAAACTCGATAATTCAACCTATTTATTCATGTAAATTTGTTGAAGAATTGTTTAATAAATTATTATGCTCGGATCTCCGACAATAGATACAGATCCGTATTCAAATTTGGAACTTGGCTGTAAAGTTAGGTTTTGGAGGCTCTCGCAAAAATTCAGCGATATAAGACGGATAGTTTCTGAGATACAGAATTTTTTGATGATTTTTTTAAAATTTTCTAGTGATAAGATCCCCACGAAATTTCGCAAAAATTTGTGCGTCTGCATACTAGAACTAATTACCATGTTTGAATTGGATCGGAATTGTACTTCTTGAGTTATTGAGGAAAAAACATAAATATTTCAGATGGGCATGACTCTAAAACTGTTTGACCTATTATGCCTATTGAAGAACTCAAATGTCTTATTTGGATGCACAACCCACCCTGAAAATTTCAAGTCGTAATCTTTTTATATTCTCAACTTATCGTGAGATATATAATATTTTTTAATAATTGCGATGTTTGCGCAGAAGCGAGAGTGAAGAGCTCTTTAAGTCATAATTAGGTCGTCCCTTCATCTCTTCTTCATTCCTGAATTGTAGGCAATCCAAATATCCGCAACCTAGTTGGATAGTCTGGGCGATTTCTGCCAAATGGTAAACGGGTGTTCCAGAGTTGCTCATCTCCTCTCAGATTAGATCACCAAACAGGGTTCTCGTACAACCAGAAAGGATGCGCGTAAGTTGTATATAAGATATTGCTTGTGATAATATCACACCCAGCGAAAGTTTAGACAGCCGGTAGGTAAGTTGTTTCTCCCTAGACACGGCAATCGATAAGTCGGTGGACCAGCTTAAGTTATCAGTGACAGTAATATCTAGGCCGCAATTTCGAGCGAAACCAGCTAGCCTCTGCTGGTCGATGAAATATTGAGTCTTAGGATTCTCTTACCGTTGTGGATTGCACAACATTAATCAACATTCAGACACAAAAACCACATCCCCTAGACAGTTCGTCCAGCAAGCATTGATTAATAGGCAGTTATAGAGCTTCGTGTCATCCGCGAACATTGCACAGTTGGATTGGAGAAGGTGGGGGAGATCATAAGTGTATAATACAAATAGGATAGAACCCAGACCCAGCACCGAGCCTTGGGGAAGACTATTCAGGACCTCGACGTTGGAAAAGGAGAAACATCACCGACTCTAACCCGAAATGTTCGGAAAGATAAAAAAAATGACTGAATCCTAGAAAGCGATTAAATACTCTTACGAAATCGAGGTAAATAAAATGTAACCAACAAGGCTTGAAGCCCTCCTTCGAAAAATCATTGCATCGAAAGTTCACTCCATCGAAAATGACGCCCACTTACTCCTGATTCGCCGAACGTGGAATCTCATATATCGATCGTCTTCGTCCGTAGCTTGGCTGAATGAGAGGTAATTTGTTTCATTGAGTGTACGTCAAGAAAGCGCAATTTGATCTGTCTAACCCAGGGGTCGCCCCCATGCGGCTCTTTGGATGAGAAGCTGGGGCTCTTTAGTTCCATACGCAAATATTATTTATTCATGAAAGTACTATTTTTATTGTTGGTGAGAATAATTTTTCTGGCTCTTTAAAAAATTTGAAATAATTGAAGGATGAATGTGTTCGACAATTTTCAATTAGTGAACCATTATGGAAAATCTTTGCACCTATGCGTTATAAGTTGAGTTTTGTAACGTGCAGAAATTTGTCAAGAAGATATGAATATATAATATTTACTCGAGTATCATATCCTGATTCGAAATGAAATCTAAATAATATGCTGTATTATTTAACACTTTTAATCTGACGACATATAAATATCATTAGTGAATCTATCGAAGCAAGTTGAAATGTTCATCAATTAAAAGAGTAAAATATTTTGTTACACTCTGGAACTTTATTTATGTTTAATTGGATTATGTATTACTTCTCATTCGTAATAAATAAATTTATATAAAGATATAACCTTTTAATACTGAGTTGGAAATATATTACGAGAACGATGACAGGATGCTCGAAATGAAAGAAAAAGATATAAGTGTATATGAATTAATTTAAACGTTCTTAATTTCTGATCAGTGTTTCCACTTTGGCAAGGAGAACATTCCTAACGTGCACAATGAAAAGGATATTGACCGGTTTTTGCATCGAGTCCTTCAATTGATCTCGATGCTGTTTTCTTCTTGACAAATTTCAAAGTTTGATTTCAATTTTATTTCTATCAATGGAATAGTTTTCTTCAGTTCCAAGTTCTTTAGTAATTTTCCTCTGGAGGATACAGATACTGTATTTACCGCCTCTGACTTTAACAGAAAATGCAATCAGTTGAATAAAAAACCAATCGCTCTACTGTTAATGTTTTATATAAGATCTTTTCCCAATGTTATACCGTGTTATATGTTTTCTTGACAAATTTCTACACGTTACAAAACTCAACTTGTAACGCATAGATTTCTATAATCGTTCACTAATTGAAAATTGTCGAACACATTCATCCTTCAATTATTCCAAATTTTAGGTTGGACCAGGGGTCGGCAACCTTTTGAGTCAGAAGAGTAAAAAATTTCAATTTACGAAGTTTAAAAAGTTTTTAAAGAGTCAGAAAAATTATGCTTGCCAACAGTAAATAGTACTTTCACAAATAAAGTGTTTTGATAAAAAAATACTAATCTTATTATTCATAAGAATAAATAATATTTGCTTATGGAACAAAAGAGCCGCAGCTTCATATCCAAAGAGCCGCCGACCCCTGGGTTACACAGATTCCGCTTTGTTGATGTACACTCAATTAAACAACTTATCTCTCATCCAGCCAAACTACGGTCGATATAGGAGATTTCTCGTTCGGCGAATCAGGATTAAGTGGGCGTCATTTTCGATGGAGTGAGGCGCATCGATTGGGAATGCTGCAAGAAGATCGCTTTTTTCCAAGAATTTCTGGTTGAATGGGTACGTAGATAAGCAAAACTGCCGCATTTAGTCCGATCAATTTCAGAGTGCCTATTATTGGAATTGCAAAAATGTTTGAAGCCTGTTTCACACTCAAGACATTCTCAATAAATGCAGTGCATTTTACTCAAAATATTTATCCTTCGTGCCAAATATTATCCACACCACATCAATCGCCACCAAAATTATGTACTGTGGTACATAATTTTGGTGGATAATTATGTACTGTGGTACATAATTTTGGTGGAGAACAACGTAGGTTTTGTGAATAGTTATTTATGTACCATGGACGAAAAACTGTCTATTATAGTCGAGTCTGCGAATTGCCTCGGATAGCAAGTAGGCGAGACCATATAGAGTTTTTTGCCGTTGTTCATATTACATTTTTTCGTCGACGAGAATATTTATTTATGTACCAAGGACGAAAAAATGTCTATTAGAGTCGAGTCTGTAAATTGCTATCCGAGGCGGAGCCGAGGATAGCAAGCAGGCGAGACAATAGACCGCTTTCCGCCGAGGTGCATATTATATTTTTTCGTCGACTCCCGCATATTTTTATGAAGTTTGGTGAAATAATTTCACAATAGCAAATGACAAATACTTATGTTTGTATTGAACCGTATCATGCCGTATTGATAGTGACCACAGCGGACGAGAAAGTAATTTCTCGTCCGCAAAGTACTTGCCTTCAATAATATCCATTTTACGGCCGCAAATTAGTACGTAATACGTCACTCTTCATACAGGTCGACGAAAAAATAATTTTCAGAAGAGGAATTTGTATTCTCTGCCATATGGTAATGCATTACCCATGATGGTCAACTCTTCATCAGAGACTGACAATTTCGTTAAACCAGGCCATTTTACAGAAATTTCAAGTTCGAGCTGCGGCAACGTCGTATCCCACTTTGTTTCGTTTCGACGACATCAAGGTTGGTAGCGACACGTGCCTGGCCACGCCGCCCGTGATTAGGATCGCCGAAACGACGGTCTACGTCTACGTAAAATTAATTTTTGTCCGTCTCTTGTAATCTCTTGGCCCGCTTGTTCCCCTGAATAGATTGCCTACCGATTTGCCGGAATCTTTTGAATTTTTGGGCGAATATGGCCTCAAACGTTCAGTTTTGACTCACTGATAGGGTTGCCAACCGTCCTTTATTTCAAAGGACACTAAGGACAGTCCTTTATTTCAACAATATGTCCTTTGTAATCATTAAAGGATACTGTGGGAGGTATACTCATTATTGTAAGGTTTTGTTCTGGGTTATCTCTCCCAAAATCTGAAAAATATCTATAAAATATAAATTAATTATTTTGTGATTTGCTTCTGCGTAAGAAACACAAGATATTTGTCAGAAGCAATCAATTGAACAATGTTGCCTAACAAACAACAACGAAACAACATCAACGAAGAAACAACAAATCGTAACGTTTCGGAGTCTATATCAGGCTCCTTCGTCAGACGCTCAATGAAAATCTTTAGAATTATTTTGTTGATAGTTATTTTTGTGAAATTCAAGAATTGTTACATTGACAGTATTTGAAAATCATAGCTAACATAGTTTTACTTCGCATAGAAATTTCCAAGTTCCAACTCCTTTTTCAATAAATTTAGCCAAATATGGTCAATACCAATTGAGCAATTTGCAAAATTGCATTCTCTGTTCAATAAAATACAAGTTGATGCCTTAAGTAACCTTTTAATATAATCAGGTTCTGTCATTAGAATCTTTGTATTACTCCAATCCATCATGTGATCTCCTTGGATTGTACATACATGTTCTGCTATTTTTGATTTCTGTATGTCTCTATTTCTCAAGTTATACTTATGCTCTGACTTTCTTACTTCTAGTGGTCTTGATGTTTCTCCTGTGTATGATTTACCACAAATACAAGGAATATTATATACACAGTTTTTTTATTTTTGTTTTTCATTTATGGGTTTTGTTTTCGTTAATAAAGACCTAAGATCATTCTGTGTTTTGAAGACGGTTCTTATATTGAACATAAAACCGATTCTTCTAATTTTTTCAGAAAGGCCACGAACATAAGGGATCACATTCAACAGATTGGGTTGCTGTTCTTGTTGATTATTCTGTTGTACTTGTTGATTATTTTGTTGTTCTTGATTATTTGCTCTTCTATCTAAATTCATGATACATGTATTTATGAATTGCCTCGGATATCCATTTTCTTCAAGAAATTTTTTTATGAAATCAATTTCATTATTTCGAATTTCAAGAGTAGAACAAATTAGGTTCGCTCTATCATAAAGTGTTTTAATAACATCTCTTTTCACACTAAGCTGATGGTTTGAATAGAAATTTAAATATCTATTTGTATGTGTCTGCTTCCTGAAGACACTCGTTTCGAAATGGTTCGGATACTCAATTATCGAAACATCCCGAAAAAAAGGCTGATTATTTTTTTGTATTTCCAAAGTGAATTTTATTGTAGGTTCCTTTGAATTTAGAAATCGAAAAATTTGCCTAACTCTTCTCATGTTGCCATGTCAAAGAACTGCAAATGTCCTTTGAAATCATCCGAAAATATAAATAAAAAATATTTTAGTAAGCACAAATAAAATTACAATTATTACAATTAATTAAAATTACATGTATGAACAGTGAACACAGATAGAACAGAGACAGATAGAATTCGCATTCTGTGAAAACATTGAAGTACGATGTATTATTGAAATTTTGAAAACTCATAAAGTATGAAATAAATGAAAGTCGACCATTACAGTTTTGTTCATGAACAACTTTCAACCCCTACAATAATTTTTCACGTGAGGGGGTTGAAAGTTGTGCATAAACAAAACTGTAATGGTCGACTTTCATTCGGTGACAAATTTCATCAGGTACCATCGTCTCAAAGTAAATGAGCCATGACGAAGTGCACATACTGAAAACCTCTTTGAAGTAACTATTTTTCAAAAGAAAACAATTTTTCTTGAAAATTTCTGCACGCCTGTAAAGAAGATACAAAGACCTTGCCAAAAATGTACCACATGACCCACTTTCCCTATTCAAAAAATTTAGAGGGTTGATGCGGATGGCACAGAGTGCAACAAAAATCCTTCAAAAATGCATAAAAATTTGGTAAAAGTGAAACCAAAATTGACCTGTTTCAGGATTTTGTTGCCAAATATTTTTCTTCTGATAAAATGCATTTGTTCCATAATTTTGACGCGCACTGTATATATGTATATAAATATATGACTTTAAGGAACATCCTGTATATTGAGACTGAAAAATTCTCGAATGTCCATTTCAGAGAGGTTGAAAAACAGTTATTTAGATGCATTTATATCGATATTTAAATTAAAACCATGCCTTGATCAAAAAGAATCATATGTGGTGGTATATTGGACTTATTTTGATAAATTGAAACAGATATTTTCTGATCAGAAATGCTGATGTAGATTTGTTCTCTACTGAATGAAGGTTTTGTTAGTAAATTTGATTTGAAATCGATATCTGAACGCAATACTGGCTCAGAATGCATGAAATATGGTAGATTTGACGTTTGAATTGGAAATAATATTTTTTAGAATTCAGAATAAGGAATATTATGATAAATTAGAATGAGTGAACTATAGCCAAGTACCAATAACTAAACAACAAATATTCCCCTTGGACCGGGCTGGTCACCGTATCGCTCAGTGTTCCCCCAAAGAGGAAAGCGTCATTTAGGGACAGATACGAACCGGTTTCATGGTTATTACCAATCGTCATTGTAACTTAGCCACTGTGAATGACAAGACAATCGAAGGAGTTCTAGGAAACTTAATCCCATTTGTTGCGAACTGGTGGGGAGAAAATTTCACCAGCGGCACCTAGGGAAATCCTTACAAACTCCGACCCTCTGCGATGAAGAAACCCTGAGCAAATTTTCAGTGGCTTTCATTCTTTTGCCGTAAGAGGGTCAGGGTCTGCAAGGCAGTCTACCTATATTAGATCATTACGAACTGAAAACGGCCTGTTTAGTGTGGTTAGATAAACCACAAGACAGTGAACTGTAGCCAATTACCAATAACTAAAAGACACACGGTGAAATATTCATTGATTTTAACAAGAAATATTCCCCGTGAGCCGGGCTTGTCATCTCATCACTCACTGTTCCCCCAAAGAGGAACGGATCTATGTTGTTGGAGATATTGAAATATGGAAACGATTACAGTATTCTGATCCACTATTTTATACTCCAACAACAAACCTGTCAACAGCTGTCTATTTTTGACGCCAATTCGAACGAATTTCGTGATGCCCCTGGATGGGTGACGGCTCTGGGTACGAATTTGAAGGAGCGCGCCAAATCAGCCTGACCTCATGTCAGTGCTTTCCCAACTTTTTTACTTTTTACGTCTCAGACGCTTATCTTTGACCCGTCTGAACTTTTCCGTATCAAATCAACAAAACTGCTATATTTACATTAGCGTCCTACTACATGTCAGTACATGATCCCCTTAGAGGGCGAAGACACCTCATAAACAGTTTTATTTTTTATCTATATTGTAAATATTCAGAAAACCGTCAACGCATATTTATATACTGACTGACAAAGAAACTGCAACACCCAGAAGGAGCTGTTTAAATTTTAATTTTTTTTTTGGTAAAACATAAATAGAAAGGTTTTTTTTTCTGGGTTTTCTCTCCCAGAAAAAAACCTTTCAATAATGAGTATACCTCCCACAGTATCCTTTAATGATTACCTAAAACATAGATAGTATAGCAAAGAGTATATGATCGAAATTTGAAGGAAAACAAGAGCGCCAAAAACAAAGGGTTTACAATTTTAATGGCATTGATGCAATAAGATGGTCTATTTCTTCTTGAGGGATACTATCCCAAGCTACCTGTAGTTCATGTACCAGAGCCGCGAAAGACCGGGGGATCTGGGCAGCCATGGCAAAAGATTCCCATGGGTCGCTTCAAAAAAGTTTAAACTAACACTGGTAACATGAGGTCGAGCATTATCTTGCTAAATATTGGATTCTCGAGCCGGTTGAGGTAAGGGAGAACATATGGCTCCACTATTTCTTGAAGGAAACGCAGCGCTGTCATGTTACCTCGAATAAAGACTAAAGGTGACCTACTTGCATGTGCAATAGCACCCCATACCATAACGCCTACTGTCCGGTGTACATGACGCTCAATATCAAACCGACGTTCACGTCTTTCTCCCCGACGTCGTCTAACCCTTCTTGTGTACCCAAGGAGAATCGAGATGCATCAGAAAAAACGACCTGATACCATTCCACATTCCAATGTTGACGTTCTCTGGACCACTGTAATCGTTGCCGGCGATGCTCAACCGTCAGAGGTAACACAAGATGGGGTCGATAATGATGCAGTCCAAAAGACCTTATCCGGCGGTAAACCATTCGGACAGTTACAGGTTGACCTTGTTCTCCTAACCACTCATCAGCCAAAGATCGAGTTGTCGCAAATCGGTCTCTAATAGCCAAAAGTCTTAGACGTCGATCTTGAACTTCATTTGTGCCCCTTGGACGTCCGGTGCCTACTCTTCTTCGATTTTGGCATTATCAAACCACGCTTGACAGCATCTCATAACAGTAGTTGGATTTCTGTTCGTAAGGTTAGCGATTTCTCGAAATGACAACCTCGCCTCCGTAGACCAATAATTCGACCTCTTTCAAATTCACTTAGCTGGCGATGAATTCCGCGTACACGTGATCTAGGAATTTTAACAACAACTAAACATCAACTTTGGATCTCCTCGAACAGCTGGTTTGTTGTAAAATTTAAAAAAATTGCAAAAAGCGACAACAATATGTAAGAAACAAGAAATGTTTACATGAAAAAACGATTTTTTTTTTCTATCTATACTATCTGTTTTACCAAATATATTTTGCGTGAGCCGAGCTAGGTCACCCCATCGCTCAGTGTTCCTTCAAAGAGGAAAGCGTCATTCAAGGGCAGACATGAACCGCGGTTTCATGGTTGTTACCAATCATCAGCGTGACTTAGCGCCGTGAATGAACAACCGAAGGAGTTCTAGGAAACTTAATCCCGCGGTTCGTGTCTGCCCATGATTGACGCTTTCCTTTTTGGAGGAACACTGAGCGATCAGATGACCTAGCTCTGCTCATGCAAAATATTTGTTGATGATCAATGAATATTTCACCGTGTGTCTTCTTTAGTTAATGGCAATTAGCCACAGTTCAGCTCATTGAATGTCCACTGGTTGGTGGTTATTCTAACCACCCGAAACCGGGCGTTTTCAGTCCGTGAAGGTCTTAAATAGGTTGACGGCTTTCCAGTCCCTGATCCTCTAACGGCAAAAGAATGAACGTCGCTGAACATCGCTCAAGGTTTCTTCATCGCAGAGGGTTGGAGTTCGTAAGGATTTCCATAGGTGCCACTGGTGGGATTCTTTCCCTACCAGTTCGCAACTGATGGAATTAAGTTTCCTAGAACTCCTTCAGTTGTTCATTCAGTGTCGCTAAGTTACGCTGATGATTGGTAACAACCATTAAACCGCGGTTCGTGTCTGCCCTTGAATGAACCTTTCCTCTTTGGAGGAACACTGATCGCTGAGGTGACCTAGCTCGGCTTCCGCAAAATATTTGCTGATGCTGATGAACTCAATGAATATTTCACCGTGTGTATTCTTTAATGTATGGTTATTTGTACTGATGGGACCTCTCGAGTGAAAATAATCGAACATTTCGATTATTGAAACATCTCGAGATATCGCGAGATGTTCTGAAAAATGTGGGTGAATTCATTCCAATGATTTTCTGTCGTCTATCATATGGCACCCAGATGAGATATCACTCGACTCGAGCAAGAATTGAATGAAATGAAATGAGATACGAGATATCTCGTACTCGTAATTCGTTCGTATACATACGTTCTGAATGTTTTGATATTTCGAAGTTCCTTTGGCGGCATATAAGTAATAAGTATGAGATATGAAAGGTTTCTTTAACAATCGATAGAATTTATGGCTGCCATCTGTATTCTGGTCGGGTACTGCCGAAATAGTAGCCAGTGAATGATTTTATTATTTATTCCATTGCAAATTGGTATTCATTATTATTCTTATCTTATTCAGTAGCTGTTCGTTCAAAATATTCAGATATATTCCGTTTGTTATTAATTAAGAACCCGGACCCGGAGGTTCGTTCAACAAGTATTTTATCGTTATTTTTTTAAATATTTGTATAAGTGGCATTTGATGCATGTAGATAGCTTCAATTGGTTCAATTGACTCGAATTTTATTTTCAATAATTCAGGAACTAATTAATTGGAGGAATGAAAAAGGTCATAGAAAATTCAATCTGGACGTGTAATATATGATTAAAAATATGCTTTTGCGTAAAACTGAATGAAATAAAGTAAAAAGTACAAATTTCATTGACATTACATTTCGCCATTCAGAAAAATTATTTGGTTTACATTTTTTTGGCGCTTATCTATTACGGCGGATGTTGGTTAATTGTCCACATTTCGAAAATACTCTTTCCGACGGAACTGATGTTGCCGGTATTATTGTATTTAGTGATTATAAATAGGTATATAATTGTGCATTCTGGGGATTTTCAGGTTCATAATAATTCATTTCATAGCTCCATTCCCTATCGAACAGCTGGAAAGAAATTTTTAAATATTGGACCAAAACCAAATAGCATAATAATAAATTATCAGAGGACCAACGGCAATGTAATAAAATGAAGCCATAAAATGTGAAACTTAATATTGTAGGGAGCCGACGCAATTATATTGAAGATAAGGGATAACCTAAGCCGCTCACGCGATGAGAACTGAGTGGAATACCGAATGATCAATATCTGGAATGATCATTCGATTATTGAAATCTCTCGAGAACCTATATATCGATTATTGAAATCATTCGATTATGCCCAACTCTAGTTATTTGTCAGAGATCACGATACGTATAGGGTCTTTATAAATTATTGTAACATCGTAGTTTGTTTTGAAACCCTCAAATTTTGCCGCTCCATATGCATGCTGTACACATTTGCAATTCCAGCAATAGAATTCATAATATACGCATAACCTCACTTTCTCCTTTGTTTACATTGGCAATGATAAATGATGAGTTCCAAAATGATTGGCACTGACAGATTACTTTTACTCCCGTCCCAGTTTGGACCAAAATTTTCATTTTCATTATGCAAAATAAATTGATTTAATAGTTCATATAGTTCGCATTAAGTTTGTAGAAAATGAAAATTTCAAATAAATTAATTATTGGATTTAAGTTGTTATTACGTGATTTGGGTACATATGTAGTATAATTGCCGAGTCTAACTCCTTCTCTGGGTTTACAACAGACCTTGTGATGACCAGAGAAGGGTAATTTAATTGAAAGAATGATAAATGATACTGGAATTTTCCTCCGTTTTAAGTAGTATTCTTTCAGAAAATATCAAGCTGATGGAATCGAGAGTGAATTATTTATTAGATGGGATTATATTATCAAAAGTCATTTTCGAGAGATATCATTTTAGCTGTCCCCTTGTGTTTGAATGGACGAATTTTTGAAATTTTATTCAGAATGTTTAAGATGTAAGTACTGCTAACTGAATGCATACTGTTGAACTAATTTCAATGTTCGAATTCAGGTAATAAATCAATACAAATGGACAGAATACATTGAATAACTGTAAGATAATTCCCAGTTTGGGAGTTTGGCCATTTGTGAGAATTCTAAAACTGAATTCACATCAAATGTTCAAAATGTGCTCCATTATTCTCAAGGCATTTATGAATTCTTTTTCGTTTGTTATCAAATTCATTTTTCAACATTTGTGGGTCAATATTCTGGCAGCACCTTTAATATGGGCTTTCAGAGAAGATTCTAGAGTCTGAACATCAGCATATTTCGCCAGATCTTCATTTTTACAGGCCTCTACAGAGTAAAGCCATTCAACATTGATTTTGCAGATTACAATTTAAGATTAGAATACTAGAAGTGGCAAATAAAAATCCAAAGCCAGATCAGATTGTAACTTGGTGCAACCTGATAACTATAGAAAAACCAGCACGACAAAAAATAGTGAATAGATCATAGAACATGAGCGCAAAAGGTTCTGACTACACGTCAGAGCTTTTCTAGAATTTTTATAATAGGGAATGTTTATTCTATTTCAACCGATTCCGTTTACTGTTTTTGCGGTTTTATATTCCAAAACTCTGATATCCAAGTTATAGCCATCTGAAATTCGGTTGTTATTTCCTCAATAACTCGAAAATACGAAACCGATTCAATTCAAACGTGGTAATTAGTTGTAAAATGCCGACACAAAAGTTCATGCAAAATTTCGTGAGGATCGTATCACTATAAAATTTTGAAAATATCATTGAAAATCAATGAAAAAAATTCTATATATCAGAAACTATTCGTCCGACATCGCGGAGATATTATTTCCTCGATAACTCAAAAAATAATATAGACTCGATCGAATAGAAGCTTAGTAACTAGCAGTAGTAGAATATCGACCTGACTTCACGTTAGTACCTACTTGAACCTTGAACCTATTTATTATATAATATAATAATATAATATTCCCAACATTTCCAAAAATATAAACGACTGTTAATACAAACGTGAAAAAAAACTGGTCCACTGTTTGGCCGAGAATGGTTCCAACAATTAGTTTCGACTTAAATAAAAACCATTCACTGTTGGGTCGAAAATAAACAGTGCTGTGTCTGTGCTGGCGCAAGCACCCACTGAAATACATACATTCACTGTTGGGATAAAAATAAAAAGTGCTGTGTTTGTGGTGGCGTAAGGACATATTCGAATACATACATTTACTTTTGAGTAAAAAATAATCAGTGCTTTGTTTGTGGCGTCGTAATGTATAGCAGGGATTTTATTTTCAATAAATTATTCTGAGAATTATTCCTATGATACAAATCAGTCGAATCTAGGGAATCCAATCCCGCAAATGCTGGATCCCGCAAATGCGGGATCCCGCTGAAATTCGGCGGGATCAACATTGCGAGAGTTTCCGGGATTTGCGGGACTCAATATTAAAATTCCGTATTGGACAATGAAAGCGCAAACGTCCCAGAAAAAGTACTTTTTCGTCCGCTGTGGTCACTATGAGTATGGCATGATATTCTTCAATACAAACATAAGTATATATATGAGAATAACTGTCATTTGCTATTGTGAAATTATTTAAGAGGTCCGAAATTCATAATAGTATGTAGAGGTCGACGAAAAAATGAAATATGCACCTTGGCGAAAAACTGTCTATTGCCCTGCCTGCTTGCTATCCTCAGCTCCACCTCGGATAGCAATTTGCAGGCCCGACAATAATAGGCAGTTTTTGGTCATTGGTATATAATAAAACTCATATGCTACTGCTAAAGTATGTTTTTAATTGCGTAGGACCTTTTTGCGCCTTTGTTCTGGGGAACATCGCGTTATCATTTTGCCCAAATGTCTGTAATTTTCGATTTTTTTCCGAAAATTGTCTCAAAAAATTGGGTTCGACTCCCCGATGAAGAATTCGAGGTCAAATTTGATTCTGTCCGGCCGGCCGTTGCCACAATTACTTAAGAACGGAAAAAGCTAGCGAATTTTTAGGGTAGCTGGCGCATCCCAATGAGACGGACAAGTTCGTTAATGGCAATAATCGGCCCAATGGTTTCCTAGTAATAATTTTGCTTTCAACCAATACAAATCCGATCGAATTGAAACTTGGTGAATAGTTGTAGAATATAAACCTGAGCACGTTTGTGAAATTTTGTGTGAATCGTATTACTAGAAAATTTAAAACAAATTATTAAGAAGTATTTTTTATGTCACGATAACCTGAGAATGGAAAGAGATCAGCCAAACGGTTTTGGAGTTATACCCATCTGAAATTTGATTGTTATTTCCCCATTAACTCGAAAAATACGAAACCGATTAAATTCAAACATGGATATTAGTTGTACGATGCCAACGCAAACATTCTTGCAAAATTTCGTGAGGATCGTATCACTAGAAAATTTTTAAGGAATCATTGAAAACTATTGAAAAAAATTCTATATATCAGCAACTATTCGTCCGACATCGCTGGAACTTTGCGAGAGCCTTCAGAACCTAACTCTACTGCAAAGTTCCAAGTATGAACACGAACGAATATATATTGTTGGAGATTCGAGGAGCCTAGTGTGAGTTCAGTAGATGGATGGGTGGCCGTTGCCTCGATAACTTTCGAACGAACGTGACGAACTTGTTCGACGTATTGGGATGCGCCGCCTACCCTGAAAATTTCAAGTCGCCAGCTCTTTCCGTTCTCAAGTTATCGTGGCAACGGCCGGCCGGACGGACAGAATCATATTTGACCTCAAATTCTTCATCAGGGAGTCGAACCCAATCGTTTGAGACCATTTTCGGCGAAAAATTCGAAAATTACAGACATTTGGGCAAAATGATAACGCGATGATCCCCAATAGAACATACGCGCAAAAGCTCCTGATTTCACGTCAGTGCTTGAACCAATTTTTACAAAGTTAGAATTCCGACAGAATTGGAAACAAAAATTAAAGAGATCAATAATTTCAGCTACGGGAATTCATCCCGATACTTACTTCACAAGAAGACGAATACCTATCACTGGGCCACAGAAGCACTAAAAAATTAATGTGAATTACGTAGCTAGAACTCATCTTACTTATCTTATTACTTATTACTGACCCTGTTTTCAAATTTCTAATTTCAGAAAGATATTATCATGTTACATATTATTCGATCAAGTCTAAATCGAGAACTAAACAGTAAAATAAGTTACATATCATGGACAAGATATAACAATTCTCACTAGGTATTGAACGAATGTTATTACTGACGTATCGATCTGACAAACTTGATTTCGGCCGATCTAATTCAATAAATTCTCTCCATTAAGTCAAAAATCAAGAACTGTTGACAACTTCGCTGGTCGAGTGTAAAACCAGTGGACCAGTACATCTCGACCGTTAGAATATTTCGATATTTCGGCAATATCCTCACCAATATAGATGCGATCGAGTTCAAATCTAGAACTGCACTGTAAAATAAGGTCTTGAAGACTCTCGCAATTTCAATGATATCTGACACACGTATAATTTCTGAGATACAATTTTTTTTTTTATTTTCCAGTCATGCGATCCTCACAAAATTTAATGTGTATTCCAAAATGTGAGCGAAGTGAGAAACATTTCAGAAGTTTGTTCTGAAATTGTTTTCTCTCACCATTTCTTAGAAGATTCTTATATTGCAGTACAGAACACGAAGTAAGAGATCTGAGAAAACTTATGGTCTGTACCGAAATATAAGAATCTTCTGGGAAGATAAACCAATTTCGGAACAAACACATTTCGGAATATACATTTAGTCTTCGTGCCGATATTTTTCAACTAACTAGCGACAACACTCTAGAAGGTAGAATCCTACGTAGACGACATCAAATAGATATTTGATGTTATGCCACAACGGCTAAAGAATTATTCTATGGCTCAGGAATAGATGACTCTGTAAGTAATTAAATAATACGTAAATTGAGTGTTAAACTTCAAATGCGTTTTTCTCAAAACTATGTTCTTTGAACTGGTGACCACTATAGCTCGAAAACCTCTCGGTAGATTTTAATGAAATTTATACAACTTTTTTAAATCATGAAAAACTAGTGCCTGATCGAAGGATTTTCTTTTTTTTTGGTGCTCTAGTTCCTCGCAACTGAGTGCTTATCAATTTGCCCAAATGTCTGTAATTTTCGAATTTTTCGATGAAAATGGTCTTAAACGATTTGGTTCGACTCACTGATCAAGAATCCGTGGTCGAAATTCATTCTGTCCGGCCGGTCCAGCCGGCCGTAGGCACGATAACTCTCGAACGGAATGAGCTAGACAGTTGAAATTTTCAGAGTAGGTTTGGGAGATAAATATCTCGGCTAAGTTCGATATTGGGCAAAATCGGACAGATGGTTCCGGAGTAACATAAAAATTTTTTTGTTTTACAAAACAAATTCCAAATTAAATTTTCTTCAATAAGCAGTTTTATCATAAGAATCCAATGATATCATTTTTAACTCTAACAAGCTAATACTTTCGGAGATATGATTTTTCAAAATTTCAATATTAAATCGTATTTCTACGTTTTCACAGAATTATACAGGGTGAGTCTTTGACCACTGCATTAATTTTAAGCAAAGATTCCTCTCATCAAATGAAACACTTTTTTCATTTAACATTTTTCCAAATTCAGCTCAGGTAAAAAGATACAGGCTGTTGAAATTTTGAAAATAATTCATTTTTTATTTTGTAGCTTTGACATCCTTTTTTCGAATAAAATGAATGTTAGCGTAAAGTTTCCTATAACTATGATACATATTTTACAAATATTAGTTATTTTCTACTTCTACTGGTTTTCTAGTTATGGACTCGTGGATTCATAAAACTAAACGAAATTAGCATAAAGAAAGCATATGAAGTTTTTCTTGAGTCATTTCAAGAATATTCCATCGTTTTAGAACATTATATTATTCTTCATCATTTCTCCTTAAACGCACCGTTTTCGAGATATTCTTCATGAATGTTTCAAAATGGAAAACTCCAGAAATTTCACTACTTTTATAGATCATTGATCATTGAGCATTGGAATCCCGAATCAAGCTGTAAACCACGTTACCATGCCTTATTCTCGTCCGCCAACAATGTCATAGATAATTTATATGCGGGAGTGTATTAGCACATTGTGAAATCTTTAAACGCTTGTAACTTTTTACTTGAGCCGAATCTGGAAAAATGGTAAATGAAAAAAGTGTCTCATTTGATGAGAGGAATCTTTGGTTAAAATTAATGCAGTGGTCAAAGACTCACTCTGTATAATTATTCTATGTACGAATTGTCATAATGTCAACTTATCTTCCTGAGACATGACATTGTCTAATTCCTTGCTAATAGTTGGTTCGAGAAACGTCAAAATCGACTTAGAGAGACAAGGGTAAAAAACCGTCAAATAAACCCCCATGTGGCGATTTTATGTCGAAAAGTGAAAATTAAGAATATATATCCCAGGTAAGTACCGACGTTTTATTCTAATACCGGAGATCGACAAGATCGTACGAGGAGCCCGATAGCCGGTTGGTCTAGGCCGTCGGGTTTTCGGTTTCGGAACGAGAGAAGGCGGGCTCAAATCCCGGAAAGGGAATTACACTTTTTGAGCTCTAGTTCCTCGGAACTGAGTGCTTATCAATTTGCCCAAATGTCTGTAATTTTTATTTGAGATGCAGTTTCACCATTAAAATCCATCGATATCATTTTCAACTCCAACAAGCTAATACTTTCGGAGATATGATTTTTCTAAATTTCAATAATGAATCGTACGTACTTCTATGTTTTCACAGAATGCTATAATTATTCTATCTAAGCTTTATTATATGATCTGTGTTCATACTCGTACATTTCATCCTGTTCTATAAGAAAGAGTCAAATTCATTTCAGCTATTTTAATTTGATTTCTTCCATGGTGCAGTTCTCATTCTCAGATTGCTCATTTAATCTTGATAAATAAACTATTATTTGAATTTAATTTCCTTAATGATGCAGTTCTTTCATAAGAATACATTGATTTAATTCCCAACTCTGAGAAACCAATACTTTCGGAGATATAATTTGTCTGTTTGAACTAGAGCACCAGAAAACTCCTGTCCACAGGGCTTGAACCCATTTTTAATTTCGATTTTTATAAACAATTAACTGTTGAATATTTCCCGAAAGTATGGAAATTCTGAGGTTGCCATTTTGTTCATTTAAAAGAAAAAAAAAGCTTCGATCAGGCACTAGATCTCTAGATATCTATTAATAAAACAAATTTTTTTTGTCCGATTAATTTTTTATGAATCTTCAAGGATAGGTGATTACTTTTAAAATAATTGTGTTTTTTTTCCGAAATTTCGGTGTAATCAAGTCGAAACCATTAACGAACTTGTTGGTCACATTTGGACGCGCAACCTATTCTGAAAATTTCAAGGAGCTATCTCTTTCCGTTCGAAAGTTATCGTGGCAACGGCCTGACGGCGTTATCGCAAAATGATATCACACCGTCCCCTAGAAAATGCGCGCAAATATTCTGTATCTCAGAAACTATTCGTCAGATATCGCTGACATTTTGCGAGAGCTTTATTCAAAACCATATTGTACAACCAAGTTCTAGATTTATATTCTTAGAAATATAGGGAAATTATTTTTTTTGAGCTAAGCAGCCTTGGGTGAGTTGAGTACCTGGATCGGTGACTGCTCTGGACGCTCTGGTTATAAATTTGAACAAGCTTTTCCAACTTTTTATGGATGATTTTTGGCGCTCTTGTTCCTCGGAACAGAGTGCTAATCAATTTGCGCAAATGTCTGTAATTTTCGAATTTTTGGCTGAAAATGGTCTTGAACGATTTGGTTTGACTCACTGATCAAGAATCCGTGGTCGAAATCGATTCTGTCCAGCCGTTAACACGATAACTCTCAAACGGAATGAGGTAGACAGTTGAAATTTTCAGAGTAGGTTTGAGGGATAAATATCTCGGTTGAGTTGGTTATTGGGAAAAATCGGTCTAATAATTTCGGAGTAACGAAAAAAAATATATTTTTTTACATTGCAAATTTTGAATTAAATTTTTTGAAGATGCAGATTGATCATCAGAATCCATTGTTATCATTTTCAACTCTAATCAGCTAATACTTTCGGAGATATGATGTAATGTTTCAAAGTTTCAATAATACATCGTAAGTTGTGAACACAGAATCTGTCTGTATTCACTATTCATAAATGTCATCTTTTCTAGCTATCAGAGATTGTCAATTCGTAGTTTGAAAATATTTTCTCTTGCAAAACAAGTATTCGATTCTTGAATTTGTGAATATATACAAGACTGTTTTGATGTAGTTTATGGAGGCAATAGGAAAAAAGAACATAATGGAATCATCAAAAGAAATTACTGTTCGTTGACGACTGAGGTTAATATTACCTTTTACTTCCTTAAGTAGTAAGACATGTTCCTATATACCTACAGTATTTTCATAATGTTACTAGCAAAAAAATACTGAAATATGGATCTACATTTTTGTGTATCAAACATTTTTTTTGAATAAAGGTTCATAATACAGAAAAGAATGTGTTAGTGGTATGAACTATTAAATTTTAAATTATGAAAAGAGGATAGTATTTTATTGATTTATCCTGAACTATTAAAATAATTTGTTCGTAATCCACTACCTACTCAAATATCAGGAATTAATGGATAATCTGCTATGATTGTCTATGTACCGTTGTCTATGAACTATGTACCGAGTGTAAGTTGCAACAACCCATTCCACGAGGTTGAATCATTGCAGATTGCTCATTTAATCTTGATAAATAAATTTAATGACAATTTTCGAAAGCATTAAAGCATTGAAGCATTGAAGATTGCTCTTTTTTACAAAACATAAAATTTGAAGCATTTTTTTGAACGACACTTTTTTTAAATTCAATGTCATTCATGATGCAGATCTATCATAGGGATCCATTGATATAATTGCCAACTCAGAGAAACCAATACTTTCGGAGATATAATTTGTCTGTTTGAACAAGAGCGCCAAAAAGCTCCTGTCCACAGGGCTTGAACCAATTTTTTTTATTATTACTGGCTTCGGGCACCAGAACTGCCCACCGCTAACCCTGGCCCCAGGATCACCATGGCTATTTCTAATCAATGAAATTTTTGTCCGAACGAAGGAGACCAACTGGTCGTTCTTTCTTTCAAGGTGCTCTACCTCCTGGATGTTCCCTCCATCGGCGGCGCAGAAAGGGGAAAGACCCAGACGGCGCTCCCGCCTATACCCCGCAGCACCCGGTCTGCTATGCAGGCGAGATTCCTGTCTGCTTCTATGTGGCATCGAACCCTTCGTAGGGGACAAAACCCCCAAAACCTGACGATAGTTTATTTAATCGCGTGTGAACGCTGCTTTCTTTCACGTGATATGGCGAGCGATAGTACGAAAATACATAGTACACAATTTTGTCTTGGATGAATTCCAAAGTTGGCCAGATGTGCCTTTGAACTGGACGAAGGTCACTTAAAAGTTTTTTCAGATGAATCAACCTGGCATTATAATATGAGATATTTGCCTAGGAAAATCCCAGGAATACAGGGAGCACGATTGGTTCTTTGAATTCAGTTTTGATTGATTATTGCTGAAGACAAATTTTGAATATTTTTAAAGCACTCACGTGACGTCAGGAAGTTTAGCGGGCTCGTTCATTCAATAATCAGCACAGGATTTCCTACCGGGAGTGCTCATTTGAAGTTAACGAAAAAATATATATTGGATCTGTCTGAAATTTTGAATAAAGACATTAGGCAAACGAGACTTCTTTTTTGGCGCTCTTGTTCCTCGGAACAGAGTGCTTATCAATTTGTCCAAATGTCTGTACTTTTAGAACTTTTCGCTGAAAATGAAAATAAAATCCGTGGTCGAAATCGATTGTGTCCGGCTGTTAACACGATAACTCTCGAACGAAAGGAGTTAGAGGATTGACAATTTTCAGGGAAGGTTTGGAGCGTAAATATCTCGGATGAGTTCGTTAACGGGCGAAATCCATCAAGCGGTTTCGGAGTTATAGCCGATTTTAGTAAAAACATGTTTTATGAATATTTCCGAAACCGATGGCTCGATCTGTCTGAAATTTAGCATCAAATTGTAGATTATGACCTTTATACGCATGCGAAGTTTTGTATTGATCGGGTTGCCGTAAAGCGTCAAAAAAAATTTTTATTTTAAATTTTGTTTCTATAATAACTCTCGAACAGAATGAGCTACGCAGTTGCAATTTTCAGAGTAGGTTTGGGAGATAAATATCTCGGTTAGGTTCGTTATTGGGCAAAATCGGCTTGATGGTTTCAGAGTAACGAAAAAAAATTTTTTTTTTTACATTACAAATTTCAAATTCAATTCTTTTTGGCGCTCTTGTTCCTCGGAACAGAGTGCTTATCAATTTGCCCCAACTCACTGATCAAGAATCCGTGGTCGAAATCGATTCTGTCCGGCCGGCCGCTAACACGATAACTCTCGAACGAAAGGATTTGGAGGATTGAAATTTGCAGGGTGGGTTCGGAGCGCAAATATGTCGGACGTGTTCGTTAACGAGAAAAATCCATCAAGCGGTTTCGGAGTTATGGCCGTTTTTAGTAAAAATATTTTTTATGAAATTTCCGAAATCGATCACTCGATCTGTCTGAAATTTAGCATCAAATTGTAGAATAATGAGCTTCTTATGCGTGCGAAGTTTTGTATTGATCTGGCTTCCGTTAAGTGTCAAACAAAAATTTTAAAAAATTTTTAAGATTTGTTTCGACAATAACAGAATGAGCTAGGCAGTTGATATTTTCAGAGTAGGTTTGGGAGATAGATATCTTGGTTAAATTTGTTATTGGGCAAAATCGGCCTGATGGTTTTAGACTAACGAAAAATTTTTTTTTTTTGGGCGCATGTTCTAGGGGAACATCGTCCTATCATTTCGCCAAATGTCTGTAATTTTCGAATTTCGAGCTGAAAATTGGCTAATAGACTAATTCGGACTCCCTGATCACGAATCCGGTGTCAGATTTTTGGGTGCCGTACGGCCGGCCGGCCGTACTTCCGGCCGTAGGCACGACGGTCGGACGGTTTAGGAGTTATAGACATTTAAAGTTTTGAGGTTATTTCCCTGATATTTCAGGAACTAATGAAGATGTTGAATCGAAACTTGGTAGTCAGTTCGAGGATATAAACGCGCAACTTTTGGCAAAATTCTGTTATGATCGAAATGTTGGTAATTTTTAAAAAAATATTTCTTTTAATTTTTTCAAAAAAAAAATTTTTTTTTCGTGAACTATTCATCAGATTGCAACAAAAACTTGTACTAACGTCAATTGTAGTATTTTGCAACATTGTGCAAAATTTTGGCTCTATACGATTTCAATTTCTGGAGATATAAGGCAAAATGTGTCAAATTTCCTGGGTCTCTCTCAGTATTTTCATCGATTATTCTATGAACTCTTTGAATTCCACCGAAAACAAATTCAAAGACATAAACATAAAGAATCAAGTCATAGTTTAGACGTCGAAAGAAGGACGATGTTGATCGACTTGAAAAGGTACCTATTTCAAGAAATGCAATAATGAAATGCTTAATTTATGGATATAATATTATCTAAGTATTGTTGGGATCGGGCAGTTGGAAAATTTTTTAATAAAAAAATTTGTACCGACGTTACATCAAGCATTCTACACGAGTGTGCAAAATTTCAGTTCGATACGATCTCAATTCCAGAAGATATTGCTTAAAATTCACATTCCAGCGTGTTTTGACGTTCTATGGTCACAGAAAATCGTCACAAAAATATATTTACCTCATTTGACGGCTGTTTGTCAAATCAATTAATTCCAATAATTGATGTCAGATTTCCTACATACCAAGTTCAAACACATTTTATTATATGGAAAACACTTATTATGATCACGTTCTACAGGAATTGATACTAAATAGAAGCTAGATGAAGATTATTGTAATGGAAAATTTGTGTTCCAGAATAATATTAAGGTATTCAACATGATACTGCTTTTTTTCTTTACTGGTCAGTACGGGCCACAAGGAAGATGAACATGCGCCCAATAGCTCCTGTCCACAGGGCTTGAACCAATTTTTTACATTACAAATTGCAAATTCAATTTTTTTTTTAAGATGCAGTTTCACCACAAAGCTCCTTGGAGTATCTGAGGTGTCTCCTTGGGGAAGAGTTGGAAGGGTCAGAATAGTCATAATCATATTTATAGCACGCGCGCCAATTGCAGATTGACTTCGTAATGAAAGAGAAAGGCTAAAAGAGGTTTGACGTGGGGTCAATCTGCTTTGGCGCGCGTGCTATAAACATGATTATGACTATTCTGACCCTTCCAACTCTTCCCAAGGAAATACCTCAGAAGCTCCTAGGAGCTTGTGCGACTAAGGAAAGTCAGTTGTGTTCTTTGTCAACTTTGTTACTCTATCCTTATGCCAGCTTAGACAAAGCAATCTTAATTTATGACCCGACAGTGAATGGTGTCCACTACCCTCTGGGTAGATCTCCGGCTCGTTCTATCCACTGAGCTTGAAACACTACTCATCATTCAATTCAAATTAGCCAACGTGAACACGCGCCTTGAAGAGTACTGATCTCACGTCAGAGCTTTTTTATATTTTTCAAAAACACACAGCTTACTAACAGGACGATAATTTTCTATTTGATCTCTTTTTCGAGATTTGGAGATAGGGATCGTAGAGGCGATCTTCCAGAAGTTAGGGAATAAGCCACTGCGAAGAGATTTATTGAAGATGAACGTTAGAGGAATACTCATAGAGGAACAACATTTCTTCGCAAAAATCGGAAGAATACAATCATGACCCGCCCCTTTCTTTTCGTCCAAATTCATCAACTTCTCCCTGACATGTTCGGTAGCAATACGGAATGAACTCAAGTAAAAACAAGCCCTGTGGACAGGAGCTTTCTGGCGCTCTAGTTCAAACAGACAAATTATATCTCCGAAAGTATTGGTTTCTCAGAGTTGGGAATTATATCAATGTATTCATATAATAGAACTGCATCCTAAAGGAAATTCAATTCAAATAATAGTTTATTTATCAAGATTAAATGAGCAATCATGAGAATGAGAAAAGCACCATGGAAGAAATCAAATAAAATCTGGCCAATTTTGCCCAATAACGAACTTAACCGAGATATTCATCTCCCTAAACTACTCTGAAAATTTCAACTACCTACCTCATTATCCGTTCGAGAGTTATATCTATGTCTATGGATGAAAAGCAGTCTCACTACTCTCAGATCTCTTACTTCATGTTCAGTTCCGAAATGTAAGAATTTTCTGAGAAAAACTAATATCGGAGCAAACAACTGAGATTTAACTCACTTCGCTCACAATTCTTCGATTGATTAGTCTCAGGAACATGGAACATCATTTGACATTATGACAATTCATATTCATACATAGAATAATATCATTCTGTGACAACGTTGAAATACGATTTATTATTGAAATTTTGAAAAATCATATCTGAGATTTTTCTCACTTCGCTCACAATTCTTCGATTGATTAGCATAGACAAGATATACTATGATTTATTAGTCTCAGGAACATCATTTGACATTATGACAATTCATATTCATACATAGAATAATATTATTCTGTGACAACGTTGAAATACGATTTATTATTGAAATTTTGAAAAATCATATCTCCGAAAGTATTAGCTTGTTAGAGTTAAAAATGATATGATTGGATTCTCATGAAAAAACTTTTTATTAAAAAAAATTTAATTTGGAATTTGTTTCGTAAAAAAAAATTTTTTTTTTGTTACTCCGAAACCATTTGTCCGATTTTGCCCAATAACGAACTTAGCCGAGATATTCATCCCCCAAACCTACTCTGAAAATTTCAACTCTCTAGCTCATTCCGTTCGAGAGTTATCGTGCCTACGGCCGGCCGGACCGGCCGGACAGAATGAATTTCGACCACGGATTCTTGATCAGTGAGTCGAACCAAATCGTTTAAGACCATTTTCATCGAAATATTCGAAAATTACAGACATTTGGGCAAATTGATAAGCACTCAGTTCCGAGGAACTAGAGCGCCAATGATCAAATATTTCAATCAACAAACAAATTTATACAGAACATTAAATTCCCTATGACTTGACCGTGACTTATTTATATCATGAATCCAACATAATGGATAAGGACTTGAAATTATATATTTTAAAGATGAACTTTCTGTAAATAACAATTTTAGAGCAATTTTTGAAAGCGACATCCCGTCAATGTGCAGACAAGCAAATGACCAAGCCGCCTAGCGACCCACCACGCAAACCGTGTATCCTAGCAAGTTGCCAGAATACAAGGGTCTAGGCTCTAGGCGCTAAGCAAGCCACCTATCTGTCCGGACGTGGCCTTATTGTTGTGGCATGGCGGGATACGTTATGAGTGAATAGTGATATACTTAAAACATACCCTGTATACAATTATAATGAAGACCTCTTCCTTATACTTACGTTCGCTGAATCGCGTGAAAAATGCCATCAATTTGACGACTCTCATTGTTCAGCGAATTTCTACTACTGCGTCTCACTTACGGGTCTATTCAACACCGATCTAGTTCTAATTTTCGAATCCAATTTACGAGATAAGATCGTAAAACTACTTTCGACAATTACACGCAATGTCGTAGGCGTATATCCGACCAAACCTGCCGCGAACTGGCAAACATCTGATTGTGTCTTCTTCCGCGTTTATTCCGAGACACCACGTTGGCCCGCTACGCTCGCGTGGCAGGACAACAAACCGAGTGGATGCACTTGCTCCTGCTCGCACCAGGTCAAAATACGGAGGAGGCAAGAAGGGCGAGACGCCTTCGGGTTTAACGCCCGGTCGGTCACAACAAACTCTTCGGACAAAAAAATTGGTTCAAGCCCTGTCGACAGGAGCTTTCTGGCGCTCTTGTTCAAACAGACAAATTATATCTCCGAAAGTATTAGTTTCTCAGAGTTGGGATTTATATCAATGAATTCCTATGATAGAAATGCATCATGAAAGAAATTAAATTAAAAAAGAGTGTCGTTTAAAAAAAATGCTTCAAGAATTATCTTATAAAAATTGGTTCAAGCCCTGTGGACAGGAGCTTTTGGGCGCATGTTCATCTTCCTTGTGGCCCGTACTGACCAGTAAAGAAAAAAAGCAGTATCATGTTGAATACCTTAATATTATTCTGGAACACAAATTTTCCATTACAATAATCTTCATCTAGCTTCTATTTAGTATCAATTCCTGTAGAACGTGATCATAATAAGTGTTTTCCATATAATAAAATGTGTTTGAACTTGGTATGTAGGAAATCTGACATCAATTATTGGAATTAATTGATTTGACAAACAGCCGTCAAATGAGGTACTTTTCAAGTCGATCAACATCGTCCTTGTTTCGACGTCTAAACTATGACTTGATTCTTTATGTTTATGTCTTTGAATTTGTTTTCGGTGGAATTCAAAGAGTTCATAGAATAATCGATGAAAATACTGAGAGAGACCCAGGAAATTTGACACATTTTGTCTTATATCTCCAGAAATTGAAATCGTATAGAGCCAAAATTTTGCACAATGTTGCAAAATACTACAATTGACGTTAGTACAAGTTTTTGTAGCAATCTGATGAATAGTTTTTCGAAAAAATTAAAAGAAATATTTTTTTAAAAATTACCAACATTTCGATCATAACAGAATTTTGCCAAAAGTTGCGCGTTTATATCCTCGAACTGACTACCAAGTTTCGATTCAACATCTTCTTTAGTTCCTGAAATATCAGGGAAATAACCTCAAAATTTCAAATGTCTATAACTCCTAAACCATACGGCCGATTTTGCCCGTTAACGAACTTAACCGTCGCATTTTGATCAGAAACCTACCCTGAAAGTTTGAAGTCGATAGGACCTTCGGTGCTCCTGTTATCGTGCACACGGCCGGGAAACCGGCCGGCCTGCCGGCCGGCACCCTAAGATCTGACACCGGATTCGTGATCAGGGAGTCCGAATTAGTCTATTAGCCAATTTTCAGCTCGAAATTCGAAAATTACAGACATTTGGACGAAATGATAGGACGATGTTCTCCTAGAACATGCGCCCAAAAAAAGGCCAATCTACAATGCTTCAATGCCTTAATGCTTTCGAAAATTGTCATTAAATTTATTTATCAAGATTAAATGAGCAATCTGCAATGATTCAACCTCGTGGAATGTTGCAACTTACACTCGGTGCATAGTTTTCACAACTCGAAATACCTAAGGAAAGTATCATCGAAATGTCTAGAGCAAGGCTGGAGACAATCATAGCAGATTGTCCATTAATTCCTGATATTTGAGTAGGTGGTGGATTACGAACAAATTATTTTAATAGTTCAAAATTTATTAATACAATATACTATCCTCTTTTCATAATTTAAAATTCAATAGTCCATACCACTAACACATTCTTTTCTGTATTATGAACCTTAACTCAAGAAAAAATTATTGATACACAAATGTAGATCCATATTTCAGTATTTTTTTGCTAGCAACATTATGAAAATACTGTATATAGGAACATGTCTCACTAATTAAGGAAGTAAAAGGTAATATTAACCTCAGTGGTCAACGAACAGTATTTTCTTTTGATGATTCCATTATGTTCTTCTTTCCTATTGCCTCCATAAACTACATCAAAACAGTCTTGTATATATTCACAAATTCAAGAATCGAATACTTGCTTTCCAAGAGAAAATAAAAACTATGAATCAGTGGCGTACCCAGACATTTGTATTGGTGGGGGGATGTGAAACAAATAATAATATTTTTTAATGTCAGGAACTCTCCAACTCCCTTGGATTTTACCGTTAATTGTAGAATTCGCACTTTTGGACCTAACAATGGATCTTTCTGGGGGGGGATATATCCCCCTTATCCCCGTGAATACGCCACTGCTATGAATTGACAATTTCTAATAGCTAGAAAAGATGACATTTATGAATAGTGATCAAAGACACATTCTGTGTTCACATTCTGTGAATACATAGAACTTACGACGTATTATTGAAACTTTGAAACATGATATCTCCGAAAGTATTAGCTTGTTAGAGTTGAAAATGATAACAATGGATTCTTATGATGAAACTGCATCTTAAAAAAATTGAATTCAAAAGTTGTAATGTAAAAAAAAGTATTTTTTTTCGTTATCCGAAACTATCAGACCGATTTTGCCCAATAACGAACTTCGTTCGAGAGTTATCGTGTTAACGGACGGACGGACGGCCAGACAGAATCGATTCCGACCACGGATTCTTGATCAGTGAGTCAAACCAAATCGTTCAAGACCATTTTCAGCCAAAAATTCGAAAATTACAGACATTTGGGCAAATAGATAAGCACTCTGTTCCGAGGAACAAGAGCGCCAATAATATATTGAACATTTCGGAGGGGGTTTGAGCCCCAAAAACACCTCCCTCTGGCTATGTCCGTGGCCCAGATGTTTCTTTGGCCAAATGGTCTCAAACCATTAGGTTCGACTCACCAATGAATAATTGGAGATCAGATTCTGTCCATCAGTCCGACCGTAAGCACGATAACTCTCGAACGAAATGAAATAATCAGTTGAACTTTGCAGGGAAGGTTTGGGTTATAAATATCTCGGTTAAGTTCGTTAATGGGCGCAACCCGCCGAGTGATTTCGTAGTTATGGCCATTTTGAGTTGCAGCTCTCTTTGCGCGCATGTTCTGGGGAACAGCGTGCTATCATTTTGCCCAAATGTTTGTTATGTTCGAATTTTTTGCCGAAAATGGTCTCACACGATTAGTTACTACTCACTGATGAAGAATTCGAGATCAAATTAGACTGTCCGTCCCGCAACGATAACTTGAGAACGGAATGAGATAGCGACTTGAAATTTTCACGGTAGGTGGCGCGTCTAATCTAAATGCGAAGGACAATTCGTTAATGGGCATAATCGGCCCAACGGTTTCCGAGTACAAATTTTGTTTTCAACTAACACAGATCAGATCAGATTGAAACTTGGCAATTAGTTGTAGAATACCGACATGAAGACGTATTTATCTCACGATAACTTCTGATCGGAAAGAGATATGTCGATATTCTACAACTAGTTAACAAGCTTCAATCCGATCGAGTCTATATTTTTTTGTATTATCGAGGAAATAATATTCCAGATAGGTATAACTCCGAAACCGTTAGACCGATTATGGCCAACAGCGAACTTAATTCTTCCATTCAGATGTGCAACCTATCCTGAAAATTGCAAGTCCCTATCTCCTTTCGTTCGAGGGTTGTCGAGGCAACGCTCACCCATCCAGCTGCGCACTCACAAGGCTACTCGCATGTCCAACAATATAGATCCGATCATGTTCAAACCTGGAACTTGGTAGTAAAGTTAGGTTCTGAAGTATCTAGCAAAATTTCAGCGATATCGGACGAATAGTTTCTGATATAAAGAATTTTTTTCAATAATTTTCTATGATTTTTTTTAAATTTTCTAGTTGTACGATCCTCACAAAATTTTGCAAGAATTTTCGCTTTTTCATTCTACAACTAATAACCATGTTTGAATTGGATGGGTTTTGTATTTTTTGAGTTATTGAGGAAATAACAACCAAATTTCAGATGGGTATAACTCCAAAACCGTTTTGCCGATTATGCCTATAAATGAACTCAAATTGCGCATCCAGATTCTCAACCTTACCTGAAAATTTCAAGTCGCTATCTTTTTCCGTTCTTAGGCATCTTTGGTTTCTCTCGAAAAGAGATCGTGAATGATGTAACAATTTTTTGCTATTTCCCATAGTTTAAAAGTTGTAGTACTAAAACATCAAAATACGTCCACCCTGTATTGTAGTGTATGTATACAGGTATACAGGTTGGCCAGCAGTCAACGGTATTCAGTTATCCAGGCTGTCCCAACGAAAAGGCCACGGAGATGTGGTAGGTTTTGCCTTCTTTTCTTTGGGATACCCTGTATATAAAACGAATATGAACGTTTCCCAAGAAACCCCATAGGTGCATAATTATCTCGAATGGTGAATCACGTAAAACGTAGAAATTAACTCGTGTATTTCATAATTTCCTTGCGCGACATATTTTCAGATATGAGATGATAGTGGCTGATTAACTCATTGCAGTGAAGGTCTTCAACCAATATGAAACATTAATCAGGCCTACTTAGTTCGTGGGAGAGTTGATTACACACCACACACCCATATCACAGTATAACAGCTGTTCACTGTGACCATATAAAATAGAGGTATTGTGGTTCACGTCAGTTTCCGTAAACCGACAGTCGTGTTGAAGTTCAGAATTTCTATTTACCTTGAAATTTTACGAAGTGCTAATTGTAATATGAAAATTTTATCGGGAATAATACCACGAGAGCTTCAAAATTATCGATAACTAGCTGACCCAGCGAACTCTGTTCCGCCTTAGAGGCAATAAATAAGCAGATTTTAGATTTTATTATACACGTTAGAAAAAAAACACCCTGTACAGTAATGATTTATTTTCAATGATGTATCCCTCTAAAGTTTATTTTTTAACACAAATGAATGAAATTGTACGATTGTGGCAGGGAAAACAGCAAGTTGCAATTGACGTTAAAAGAAGAACACCCTATATGGAGATTTCGGACGAATACATTATGCTAATCCATCCAAGGTACCTATTTAGTTAATGCTTTGTTTGTGACACAAATCACTTCAATCACGTACAATTGTGCCATGAGAAAAAGGACACCCTGTATGGTAATGCTTTATTTTCAATTGTGTATGCCTCGAAAGTTTATATTTAAACACACATGACTAAAATTGTACGATTATGGCAGGAAAAACAGCAAGTTTTAATTGACGTTAAAAGAAAAACACCCTGTATAACACAAAAAAGTATCCTATGTCCGTCTCCTGGTTCTAAGCTACCTCCCCACCAATTTTGAGCCAAATCGGTATAGCCGTTCTTGAGTTATAAGTGGTGTAACTAACACGACTTTCTATTATAAATATAGATTTTTCATGATTGTGTGTTTATTATAATATTTCAAAGAAAACACGCATGAGAGAAAAATATTTTTAATTTTGGCTCGAATGGCATTTTGGGTATTATTTCAGAAATGAAAAGGCACAAATTTGGAATACATAATACATAATTTTTTTTAGGGGTACGGCTCTCTCAAAATTCTACACACGTCTTTATGTCGATAATCTACAACTAGCTACCAAGCTTGAATAGGATCGAGTCTATATTTTTGAGTTATCGAGGAAATAATACTCCAGGTGGGTATAACTCCGAAACCGATGGACCGATTATGCACAAAAACTTAACTCTCCCATTCGGATGTGCAACCTACCCTGAAAATGTCAAGTCCCTATCTCCGTTCGTTTGAAAGTTATCGAGGCAACGGTCACCCATCCAGCTACTGAACTCACACAAGGCTGCTCGGATCTCCAACAATATAGATCCAATCGTGTTCAAACTTGGAACTTGAAAGTAGAGTTAGGTTCTGAAGGTTCTCGCAAAATTTCAGCGATGTCGGACGAATAGTTTCTGATAGATATAATTTTTTTTCAATTATTTTCAATGATTTTTAAAAATTTTTCTAGTGATACGATCCTCACGAGATTTCGCAAGAATTTTCGCGTTGGTCTTCTACAACTGATAACCATGGTTGAATTGGATCGGTTCTGTATTTTTCGAGGAAATAGCAACAAAATTTCAGATGGGTATAATCCCAAAACCGTTTGGCCGATTATACCTATAAACAAACTCAAATGTCACATTCAGATGCACAACATAACCTGAAAATTTCAAGTCGATATCACTTTCCGTTCTCAGGTTATCGTGACAAAAATAATATATTTTTTTAATTTTCTAGACATATGAGTCTCACAAAATTTCACACACTTCCTAAGGTTTGTATTCTACTACTCACCAAGTTTCAACTCGATCGGATTTGTATTGGTTGAAAACAAAATTATTACTCGGAAGTCGGATTGCCCATTGACGTACTTGTCCGTCGTATTGGGATGCACCACCTAGCCTGAAAAGTCGCTATCTCTTTCCGTTCTCAAGTTATCGTGGCAACAGCCGGACAGAATCAAATTTGACCTAGAATTCTTCATCGTTTGAGGCCATTTTCAGCAAAAATTCGAACATTATAGAAATTTGGGCAAAATGATAGTACCCAGATTGTTACAATGCGACAATATTTAGAATAATTTCTATATGCCCATTTTAAATTTTGTGTGTTTGATATAACGGATTACAAGTAAGTGAAATATATTGATCTCTAAATGAACGAACGCACTTAAGGTCCTGACGTCATCCCGTGTGTGCTTTCCAATTTTTTTCGAAAAGTTCTACAACACTGGATGGACGGAAGGATAGTATTTTGCGCGCTTGTTCTGAGGAACAGAGTACTATCATTTGGCCCAAATTCCTGTAATGGTCGAATTTTTTGCCGAAAATGGTCTCAAACGATTAGGTTCGACTCTCTGATCCGGCCGGTGCCACGATAACTTTCGTACGGACAGGTAATGCAATTTGAAATTTTCAAGGTAGGTGGCGCGTCCTAATGCAACATTCGAGTTCCTTAATGTGCATAATCGGCCCAACGGTTTTCGAGTACTAATTTTGTGTTTAAAAATCACAGATACGATCGAATTAAGACTTGTATTCTACAACTAGTTACAGTTGTAGAATACTGGTATTGATTATGTATTGGTCAATACAAAGACATATGTGAAATTGTGTGAGGATCCTATCACCAGAAAATAAAAAAAATTTTAAAAAATATGAGTTATCTCACGATAACTTGAAAACGGAAAAGGATAGCATCTTGCAGTTTTCAGGGTAGGTTGCTCATTTGAATGCAACACTCGAGTTTCTTAAAAAGCATAATCGGTCAAACGGTTTTGGAGTTATTATACCCTGAAATTATTCTGTTATTACCTCAATAATTCATTGGATTCTCATGGTAAAACAGCTTATTGAAAAAAATTTAATTTGGAATTTGCCTTGTAAAAAAAATTTTTTTTTTTGTTACTCCGAAACCATCTGTCCGATTTTACCCAATAACGAACTTAGCCGAGATATTTATTTCCCAAACCTACTCTGAAAATTTCAACTGTCTAGCTCATTCCGTTCGAGAGTTATCGTGCCTACGGCCGGACAGAATGAATTTCGACCACGGATTCTTGATCAGTGAGTCGAACCAAATCGTTTAAGACCATTTTCATCGAAAAATTCGAAAATTACAGACATTTGGGCAAATTGATAAGCACTCAGTTCCGAGGAACTAGAGCGCCAAAAATGTTATAATTCGGAAACTATACGTCAGAATCATTGAATTGTTGAAATTCCGAACATAACTTCGAGCCACCATTTTACAGTTCAGTACCGAATTGTAGCACGATCGACTTCGTATGAGGCGTGAATAGACAACTTCACGTCAGAGCTTTTCTCAAATTGTTTTTCTTATATTTGACCAAGAATCTCTTATCACTAATGAGGCCAACGTAATCGAAACAATTTTTGCAGAATACCGACATTTGTACGAAATTTTGGCGCAGAAATATACAAGATGTGAAGAACATTTAATAAATAGGAAACTATTAGTGAAGATATTCACAATTTTATCGCAACTATTGTGGTCCTCTAAGAATTAGATGGTAATATTATGACTCTACTGAATTCTGAACAAAGACCCGAGGTCATTGTTCCATAATATCTATGGTTCAAACACCCTTATTATCACAATTAAAATCATGTTGGTTCATGATTCATTTTCGATATTTATTTACCTGGGCAATGAAGAGCAGTAAATAATTTCCTAGATATTCATTATTCCTCTGTTCAAGGATGTCGCTGAGTTCGTTTTAGTCAAGGGCAAACAGAGCTATAACGATTTCCCCAGCCAAATATTTGACGTGAACAGTTAACGTCATTGGTATTGAATGTTGGCAAGTGTTGACATCGATAAATACGTTAATCGCAGTTAATTATGGTCCAAAAGACTAAATGTATACACACAGGTGTTCATTTCTCAAAAAAAACAGAGTATTATACAAGATGAAGCATTTGAATACGGTATCGTTTTGCCCAAATGTCTGTAATTTTCAACTTGATGAAGATTCCGTAGTAAACTTAATTCTGTCCATCCACCCGTTCCAAAACTAACTCATCAATTCGAGTTGAGATTTGGTATTTATGTGTGGAAAATTGACTTCAAAGTTCCTACAATATTTCATGGAAATCGTATGATTAGAACCGGAAAAAAGTGAAAATATCAATATCTCGGAAACTTAAAGCCAGAATCTGCTGAAATTTTCTATGTACCTAAAGGCCAACGATGAAATGAAATATCCGAAAAACCGGCCTTAGGGACAGCTTTTCCATCATATATACAGGGTCTTTATAAATGATTGTAACATCGCAGTTGGGTTTGTCACTTCAGAGTTGTGTTCGAAAATTAACTCCACGGAGTAGAGTAGAGTTTTTGAAGGTTTGACAGATTTACTCTGACACTGACACTGACAGTGACAGAAGGTGCCAATATCGGAAAATAGGTTATGTTGGTTTAAGAAAGATCCTATTATTATTGTTTTCTTCACATACAGGGTGAGTGTTTGACCACTGCATTAATTTTAACCAAAGATTCCCCTCACCATATGAAACACTTTTTTCATTCAAAATTTTTCAAAATTTAGCTCAGGTAAAAAGATACAGGCTGTTGAAATTTTGAAAAAAAATCAGTTTTTATTTTGTAGCTTTGACATCCTTTTTTCGAATGAAATGAATGTTGGCGTAAAGTTTCCTATAACTATGATACATATTTTCCAACTATTAGTTATTTTCTACTTTACTGGTTTTCTAGTTATGGACTCGTGGATTCATAAAACTAAACGAAATTTGCATAAAGAAAGCATATAAAGTTTTTCTTGAGTCATTTCAAGAATATTCCATCGTTTTAGAACATTATATTATTCTTCATCATTTCTCCTTAAACTCACCGTTTTCGAGATATTCATCATTGAATGTTTTAAAATGGAAAACTCCAGAAATTTCACTACTTTTATGGATCCGTCTCTGAGCGTTGGAATACCGAATCAAGCTGTAAACCACGTTACCATGCCTTATTCTCGTCCGCCAACAATGTCAAAGATAATTTAAATGCGGGAGTGTATTAGCACATTGTGAAATCTTTAAACGCTTGTACCTTTTTACCTGAGCCGAATCTGGAAAAATGGTAAATGAAAAAAGTGTAACATTTGATGAGAGGAATCTTTGGTTAAAATTAATGCAGTGGTCAAAGACTCACCCTGTATATGTAACTCTAATCATAAATATATATTGTGAGCAGTATTAAAGCTATTAAATTACCTCACAAAACATTCATAAGACAGTGAGACAAAGATACTAGATTTTCCGTCCCATGAGTTATGTCAATTTTGACAGGAGTAAAATGAACTCCGAGTCGAATACTCCGACTTTTCGGACGACAGTCACAGAGTAAAATTTACTCAACCTTTCAGTTTTCGGACGCAATGGAGTAAATATTACTCTACGGAGTTAATATTCGAACACAACCCTAGTGTTCTGTTTATATCATAGAATTTCTAAACTGACAGCCAATATTGAATTATTGTCAATTCTTAAGATTTTTATAGAATTTTTTTCAATTATTTTTAATTATTTTTTTTTTAATTTTCTTGTTATGCCATCCTCACGAAATTCTGCAAGAATTTTCGCGTTGGCATTCTACAACTAATAACCATGGTTGAATTCAATCGGTTTTGTATTCTTCGAGATAATGAGGAACAAAGAACAACCAAATTTCAGAAAATTTCAGATGGCTATAACTCTAAAACCGTTTGGACGATTATGCTCATAAACAAACTCAAATGTCGCATTCATATGCAGAACCTAACCTGAAATTTTCAAGCCGCTATCTCTTTCCGTTCTCAGGTTATCGTGACAACAAAAATATTTTTTTATAATTTTTTAATAATTTTCTAGCGATACGATTCTCACAAAATTTCACAAACGTGCTTAGGTCTATATTCTACAACTATTCACCAAGTTTAAATTCGATCGGATTCAGTTTGGTTGAAAACAAAATTATTACTCGGAACCGTTGGGCCGATTATACCCATTAACGAAATTGTCCGTTGTATTGGGATGCGCCACCTACCCTAAAAATTTCAAATCGCTAGCTCTTTCCGTTCTCAAGTTATCGTGGCAACGGCCGGACGGCACCACAGAATTAAATTTCACATTTGGGCAAAACTATAACGCGATGTTCCCCAGAACATACGCGTAAAAAAGTGTCGTTAAAAAAAATGCTTCAAAAATTATCTTATAAAAATATGGGTTCAAGCCCTGTGGACAGGAGCTTTCTGGCGCTCTAGTTCAAACAGACAAATTATATCTCCGAAACCATTGGTTGGTAATTATATCAATGTATTCATATAATAGAACTGCATCATAAAGGAAATTCAATTCAAATAATAGTTTATTTATCAAGATTAAATGAGCAATCTGAGAATGAGAACTGCACCATGGAAGAAATCAAATTAAATCTGGCCATTTTTGCCCAATAACGAACTTAACCGAGATATTCATCTCCCTAACCTACTCTAAAAATTTCAACTACCTAGCTCATTCCGTTCGAGAGTTATTGTAGAAAAACTGTTTTTACAGACATTTGGGCAAATTGATAAGCACTCTGTTCCGAGGAACAAGAGCGCCAAAAACTGAATTTGTACCCTTATATATATATTCTTTTGACTGAGAATTTTATATGTGTTAGCAGAGGTTGGTGTAACGGGGTATACCAAACAATTTGACGTATGATACAAGAGCTTAGGGAAAACCCTCAGCAAAAAACCCTTTCTCCCCGTGAGTGTTGTGATTTGTAACTATTGTTCACAAAATTTGCTGAAATTTAAAACTATTGATAGGCATTTATTTCTTCAGTATGGACTCCTTCGTCAAAAAACGGAGAGGTTTCTCCCTTACAAAATAAAGATTATACAGCAACTCCTACCAATTTATATTCCACGTCCTAGAGTACCTACTGCTATTGGTTTCTAAATAATCTAACTTTAATAAGGCTTTGTTTCACTTATCGGGTTATGTAAATTCTCAAAACTACAGATTTTAGACATTCTATAATACCCACAGTTTTATTGAGACTCTCGTCGTAGAATAGATGGCCCAGTTTTCTTTCATAATACTATCAATGGTGAGAGGTACAAAAGAATAATGCTGGAGCCATTCATAAACCCACTAGATGGCAAATAAATACTGTTGGGATATTTTCAACAAGATGGGGCAACTGCCCTCACTACTTGACTCCCCTGAACTTCAGACTTTAGCATCTTTGCATATATGAAAGATGAGGTTTTCACTACGATAATATTGAGGACCTCCAATCATTAATAACAATGTGCTGCTAAAATATTGGTCCACAAATGTTAAAAAATATAGTTGACAATAAACGAAAAAGAATTTATGAATGTCTTGAGAATAAATGGAGCACATTTTGAACATTTGATATGAATTCATTGTTAGAATTCTCACAAATGGCCAAACTCCCAAACTGGGAGTTATCTTACAGTTATTCAATGTATTCTGTCCATTTGTATTGATTTATCACCTGCATTCGAACATTAAAATTAGTCAAACAGTATGCATTCAGTTATCAGTACTTTAATCTCAAAAATTCTAAATAGAATTTCAAAAATTCTTCCATTCAAACACAAGGGAACAGATTATTCATATCTGCTCAATGGCTAATATGATATCTCTTGAAACTTAGAAGAAAAGAATCACAACTAATGTCTGTCAATTCGATCAGCTTGATATTTTCTGAAAGAAAACTCCTTGAAATGGAGTAAAATTCCAGCATCATTTATCATTCTTTCAATCAAATTACCCTTCTCTGGTCATCACATGGTCTGTTGTAAACCTAGAGAAGGATTTTGGGTGCAATTAGCACCCAAAATCACGTTCGTTAAAAACTTAAATCAAAAATTCATTTATTTGAAAATGTCACTTTCTACAAACTTGCGTGCGAACTAAATCAACTATTACATCAATTTATTTTGTATAATAAACATGTTTGGTCCAAACAGGGACGGGAGGAAATGTGACAATAATTTTGGAAGTCATCATTTATCAATGCCACTGTAAACAAAGGAGAAAGTGCGTATATTATGAATTATGCGGCTGGAAATGCAAATTTGAACAGAATTCATATGAAACGGCAAAATGAGAGTGTTCAGAACCAACTACGATGTTACACTCATTTATAAAGAACCTGTATAACATATGTAAGGTGTCTCTATAGAAACTATACATAGTAGTTTCATTTCACTTACCCACCTACAGAACCAACAGTGCGAAGTTTTCACCTCTGTCGAGAATGATGGATTTATGTAATTATTATGAGGGAGATCTCAACCTGTTTGCGGGTGGGAGCGTGCGTTCTTTCAGAAAAATTGTAAAATATATTTTCGGGTAACTTATCAAAAAAGAAAAAATATACACTTCTCGCAAAAATAAAAGGAACAAAAAAATTTTCGAAATTTTTTGGCAATTTTCAACAGGCTGTATTTCAGTGAAAAATGGCCGTACAGAAAATAAAAGAACATAGCTTTTCAAGCTTGAAGACTCTAGTTTACGAATTTCTTGGTTAAACATTTTTTGGAGCCCCGGTAATCATGCGATTCTTGGATAAAGCACAAAGAGAAAATTTTCTAAATTTTTTACATTTTTTTTTTCGCTCTACGGACATGGAAAAATTTTTTCGATCTAGACCAATGCATAGGTCGTATAGCCTGTTCATTCAGCTTCAATTTGCTTTTCGCAAGAGTCAAATACGACCATTTGTCTTCGAGATATCGAATTTTGAATGCAAAAGGATCCTTTTTCACTCAACTGGCGATATCTCTGAAACTACTGGTCGCCCAGCAAGTGGACAGGGAGTTTCGTTTTCTGCAGAAAATTTCCGATGAAAAAGTTTGTCATGGTTGGTTAAAAAAAATTTTTTCCACTTGAAACGTTAACGTGAAAAAAGAGCAAAAAAATGCCATTTTCCCTTTTTTTGGTTAATCGACTGTATTTTCGACAATATTAGGGGAAATGCTTAGGTTAGAAGAAAATTTTACTGTCTAATGTACCCCAAAGGCCCTCCTAAATCGGTAGTTCGATTGGTTCAGCGGTTTCCTTGGACCAATTGATTGAAATTTCGAAAAAAGTGAGGGAACAAGATTTTTGTTCCTTAAACTGGACCTAATCTTATCAAAAATCAATAATTTAATTTTTTTTTACAATTTACTCAATTTTGAGTCTTCTAAAGATTGATTAGCAAAAAAAAAATCCAAAAAAATGTTTTAAAAAATTTCGAAAATTTCCAAAAAATTTTTTTTTTTAAATTAAGCAAAACTTTTTGTTTTCATTTTTAAGAAAATCAAAGTTTCTGACAAAAATTTTCATTGATAACTGATTCACCGCCGGCATTAGCGTTATCCAAAGCATACCACGTGGAGGTTGCACGGTCGGATTTACGCTTCTTTTGTGCTTACGCACATGTGTTATGATTCTTTTTGGATTTTTTTTTTGCTAATCAATCTTTAGACGACTCATAATTGAGTAAATTGTAAAAAAAAAATTAAATTATTGATTTTTGAAAAGATTAGGTCAAGTTTAAGGAACAAAAATCTTGTTCCCTTAGTTTTTTCAAAATTTCAATCAATCGGTCCAAGGAAACCGCTGAACCAATCGAACTACCGATTTAGGAGGGCCTTTGGGGTACATTAGACAGTAAAATTTTCTTCTAACCTAAGCATTTCCCGTAATATTGTCGAAAATACAGTCGATTAACCAAAAAAAGGGAAAATGGCATATTTTTGCTCTTTTTTCACGTTAACGTTTCAAGTGGAAAAAATTTTTTTCCAACCGACCATGACAAACTTTTTTATCGGAAATTTTCTGCAGAAAACGAAACTCCCTGTCTGCTTGCTGGGCGACCAGTAGTTTCAGAGATATCGGCAATTGAGTGAAAAAGGATCCTTTTGCATTCAAAATTCGATATCTCGAAGACAAATGGTCGAATTTGACTCTTGCAAAAAGCAAATTGAAGCTGAATGAACAGGCTATACGACCTATGCATTGGTCTAGTTCGAAAAAAATTTTCCATGTCCGTAGAGCGAAAAAAAAAATGTAAAAAAATTAGACAATTTTTTCTTTGTGCTTTATCCAAGAATCGCATGATTACCGGGGCTCCAAAAAATGTTTAACCAAGAAATTCGTAAACTACAGTTTTCAAGCTTGAAATGCTTCGTTTTTTTTATTTTCTGTACGGCCATTTTTCACTGAAATACAGCCTCTTGAAAATTGCCAAAAAATTTCGAAAATTTTTTTATTCCTTTAATTTTTGCGAGAAGTATATATATTTTGTTTTTTGCTTTTTATGATGTGTATAATGTTGTTAATAGAATTTTAGGTTAATTTGTATCACTGTCTATTTTGACTTTTGTAAGTGGACGCTGCTTTGGGTGTTCTCACCTGTTTGCGTTCTATGTTCTAAATAAATAAATAAATAAATAGGTAACTCAACGGTAGCAACGTTTGATTCGTTGTTAAGGCGAAAATTCATGGAACGATTAAATCGCAACGACAAGATTCTCGTCGTTCGTTTCTAAACGAACGACGTCGTCCAAATGAGTATACTGTCATTTGGACGACGTCGTCCATGTCGCTGGATTAATTCAGCATTCCAACGACAACTGATGACATACCTCTGACAGCCGCTAAAATTAAAATTGTTTCAAGCACTGACGTGAAGTCAGGACCTTTTGGGCGCATATTCTATTGTCCATTCATCTCTACTGGACAAATTCAAATGAAAGTAGATAATATTATTATTATTAGTAGGGAGGAGATTGCTTTAACCATTAAAAATCTGAAAGAATCTGTCTCTGTTGGGCCAGATGGTTTGTCTGCCTCATTTGTTAAAAATTTTTCTAGTTCAATAGTTGACCGCTTTACCATTTACATCAGCAATCCCTGATAACTGGGTGTATGCCCACTTTGTGGAAAAAGACCTTTATAACTCCAATATTTAAAGCTGGCAACAAATGTGATGTCATGAACTATCGGCCTATTGCCATTATTGGTACTATTTCTGAAATTCTTGATTCCATTGTTGCTGTGAAGCTCTCTGAATTGTGTCTTCGGTTTATAATTCGAAATCAGCATGGATTTGTTAAAGGGAGGTCTACTATTACCAACCTTATATTTTATAACAATTTTATTGCTGATACCCTCAATGATGCATCTTGCCCTGACGAGGTTAAACAGGTTGATTCCATTTATTTGGATTTCGCAAAGGCTTTTGATTCAGTCAATCATAATCTTCTTATTTATAAATTATCTAAAGTTTGGACTAAACGGTGGCACTTTGAAGTGGTTATTATCCTATCTTGCGGGACGTGAACTTCGAGTACGCATTAGGGGGAGTTTATCTGATCCGTTTGTTGCAACATCAGGTGTGCCTCAGGGCTCTCACCTGGGTCCATTGTTGTTCATCTTGTTCATCAATGATGTGTCTGATTCACTTAAATTTGCTGTTGTCCTAATCTTTGCAGATGACATAAAAATTTTCAACAGAGTTAGGTGCTTCTACGACCAAATTAGGTTGCAAAAAGATTTGGACCAAATCTACAAGTGGTCTTGTATTAACCAAATAAAACTAAATTGTGCCAAATGTAAAGTTTTACCTATTGCTAGAAGTCTGAATAAGAAACTCATTTTTAATTACTCTATTAATGGTCAAATTCTTAAAAGTGTTTGTAATATGAAGGATCTAGGTGTAGTTCACCAGAGTGATTTCGAATTTGACTTGCACCTAAATGCCACTATCTCTAAGGCTTATAGGTCTCTGAGTTTTATTGTTAGGTCTACGAGGGAGTTTAAATCTCATGAATCCATTATACATTTGTATAAGACGCTGGTCAGACCCATTGTACTTTATGGCTCAGTCATATGGTCACCATCTAAACTGACTCACATTTCGATTTTAGAGTCAATTCAGCATATATTCTTCAGGATCCTTGCATCTAAAATGGGCAATGGATTTTCTTATGCTGAACATGACTACTCTCATTTTGCTTCATTTGTGAACTTGGAGTCTATTAAATCCCTTCATATATATCATGATGTTTACTTTATTAAGAAAGCACTAATGGGTCTGGTAAATTGCGAAGGTGTTCTCGAACTTTTGGCTAAAAGGGAAGTTCCTTATGAGCTTAGATGTGCAAGACAACTTATTGAGCGTGGAACTCATAGAAATTATATCTATGGCTCAGCCATTTTTAGGTTAAGAAGAAAGTGGAACAAAATTGTTGTGCCCACTGCTGTGCTGCATACTAATAATTTGAGATTGTTTAAGAGGGAGCTAAGGTCGATTGTTAATCGATATTTATAATGATAATCCATTTTTCTGATGCTGAATTTGTTTGTTCTCATGTTTGCATGGAATTGTTTTTCATTTCACATTACTGTATATTTGTGTTAGCAAATAGTTAGTACAAGAATTTTTCTTTTTTTTGTATAATTTTTGTAAAAAGGATCTTTGATATAGTCATTGGTCCGTTGACATTAAATAAATAAATAAATAAATTATCCTATCTAATATGTCTTCGACCAGAAATGACTATTGTTGTGTGCCCAAATGCAATTCATGGGCGAAAAAAATGACAAAATGTATAGGCTTGTGTTTTCTCTTCTTACCTCCGGAAAACCAAATATAAATATAATTATTGAAACTGCGTTAGGAGGATAACTAATAGAGCGAAGAGTACTCAACTTGGAACTACATCATCTTCAAACAGAGTACAAAAGGAGGTACCTCAAAAGAGAACTGAGGGAGGATATGTCGATGACTTGCTGTGCTGAAAAACCTCATTCAGAAGAAGAAATAAGCATCGCCCAAGCATCCTTGAGTTAGTTGAACAGCAATAATAATGCTAGTAGTAGACTTGGTTGTGTACATTGTTACCAGACCACCTAACACTTGTGCCGTTGATACATCCCGGTTATCTACAAAGAGTGATATCTTGAACAGTGACAGTGCTTTGAAAAGTTTCACAGGCATAAACAATTTTGATATTTTCAATTGAATAGAAGAGGTGGTCATCAAAACTCTTGGAAACAAAACAAAAAAAAGCAACTTTATTATACAACAAACATTAACCTTATTGTTAATAATTATTTTCACATAATATATATGTATCATATCTTGAAAAAATCATTTTAATTATTGATAACTGTTTTACCAAAGCTTTATCTGGATCAATTAGACACTATATATCCTCATAAATGAACTAAAAAAGCATGCACCTGAACTTGAATTAAAACATCAGTAATATGTTTACACCTGCTCCATGCTCCGACTTTACAAGAATATACCATACATTTTATTTTAAGTTTACCATTCTCCACATTAATATGGGCCATCAAATTTATGTGGTTCTGAATTAAGGGCACTACTTTGTAAACATAAGAACAAATGTCTATAAAACTGGGACCACAATTTGTTTTGTCACACATGATTACATGATCTAACATTTAGAACCTCTTCTCCTTCTACAAGGATTCTAGAATTAGGAGTTGAAGCTCCTATGCACTCCAGAAATTGCATCGTCTTGGAAGTTCCCAATTGTTTCTCTTTTGCGATTTAAAACATTTATATAATTATTAGAGATAACTGTAATACTTTAGGAACTCATTTTGCACTTAAATATGTATTTAGTTGTAATATTTAAATTCAATTTGGTTATGTTTCTATGTCAGTTCAAAATAAGCTGCCGTCCGATTTCGTCGTTCCATGAAATATAGGGGAAAGGAAATTTTGAACGAAAGTCGTTGCTTCTGATCGACAAAATCGTCGAAATTTTGGACGACAGCGTCGTTGGTTTTGGACGACAAAATCGTCTCATGAATTTTCGCCTTTATGGATTTGATTTGAACAAGTAGGAAAAGCACTTTGGCGCGCTGTTCAAATTTATAGCCAGGGCAGTCACCCATCCAGATATTGAACTCGCCCAAGGCAGCTCAGCTCCAGGAAAAAAAATTATATTCTCAATATTTCCAAGCATATGAATCAGACTGTAAAAACAAGGCTCCAAAAAAACTGTTCCACTTTTTGACTGAGAATGGTCTCAAAACATTAGTTTCGACTCGAATACCTACATTCACTGTTGAGTCGAAAATAAACAGTGCTTTGTTTGTGATGGCGTAAGGACACAAATCAGTTCAATCCAACAATTGTGCCATGAGATGAAAAACACCCAAAATTGAAATTCGTAAAATAACTAATAATATACAGAATAATCCACACTTCACCTTATTTCATTGAAAGATCGACTCAAATTCAGTAGATATACCATTCATCAAAGTTATTATTTCGATAAAAATATTTTTAAAAAAATGGGTTCAAGCCCTGTGGACAGGAGCTTTCTGGCGCTCTAGTTCAAACAGACAAATTATATCTCCGAAAGTATTGGTTTCTCAGAGTTGAGAATTATATCAATGTATTCTTATGATAGAACTGCATCATAAAGGAAATTCAATTCAAATAATAGTTTATTTATCAACATTAAATGAGCAATCTGAGAACTGCACCATGGAAGAATTGATAAATAATAATAAATTTGTTCACCAAATTCGATTGACGTATGTCTTAGCTCACTCGAAATCAGTCAAAAATAATAACATAACCCTAAATCGGCCTTGTAATGACGCACAACAGAAGTCATCTACGACATACGGAAATCTTTCGAACTAGAATGGTTTCAATTTTGATTTAAGAATAAATAGAAGTAGATTTTAATGTGGAAATAACATGAAAACATGCACTAATGATGAAGGTACCCAATACTTGTTGTCTCTGTACTAACATTCTCTTTTAAATAGAGTGGTTTCATCTCAAAGTTGAAATTCCTTGTTAAAAAATTTGAATATGGATCTCCCGCCAAGCGCCTGATTCTAACCTAACTAATGCGGTCTATAGCACAGGATGAAATGTACGAGTATGAACACAGATCATATAATAAAGCTTAGATAGAATAATTATAGCATTCTGTGAAAACAGAAGTACGATTCATTATTGAAATTTAGAACTTCATCTTAGCAGAAATTGGATTCAAACATCATAGAAGAATTTAAATTCAACAAGAGTGCCAAAAATTATCAATCCAAAACCAATAGACAAATTCTACCCAACAACGATCTCATCCGAGATATTCATTTCTCAATTCCAGTTTTGTTTTTAGTGGAGATATTCTGAACTCAATATTATTAACTTACCATTACCATTCCCATCATCATATGGATTGACCATCGACATGAAAATATCAACCAACAAAAGTATGATAATATTCTAATTTTCATATTCATACCATTACTGGAATGAATTACAATGAGACAACGTCAAAGTTGACATTATAACAATTCATAGAATAGCCACAGAATAATTCTATCATTGAAATTTTGAAAAATCATATCTCCGAAAGTATTAGTTTGTTAGAGTTAAAAATGATATGAATGGATTCTTATGGTAAAACTGCTTATTGAAAAAAATTTAATTTGGAATTTGTTCTGTAAAAAAAAAAAATTTTTTTTGTTACTCCGAAACCATCTGTCCGATTTTGCCCAATAACGAACTTAGCCGAGATATTTATCCCTCAAACATACTCTGAAAATTTCAACTGTCTAGCTCATTCCGTTCGAGAGTTATCGTGCCTACGGACGGACCGGCCGGCCGGCCGGACGGCCGGACAGAATGAATTTCGACCAGGGATTCTTGATCAGTGAGTCGAACCAAATCGTTTAAGACCATTTTCATCGAAAAATTCGAAAATTACAGACATTTGGGCAAATTGATAAGCACTCAGTTCCGAGGAACTAGAGCGCCAAAAAACGAAAAAGAGACAGTTTCGGCTACGAGAATCGATCCCGGTACTACGTGCTGTGAACCAGATACTAGTTAATCAGGCCACGCTTTGTGATTATAGAAACAATTCAAAAGCACGGTGTTGAACAATTATCATAACTTATTTTCGTAATGTTTACACAATTTTTTAATTCAATGAAATTATCATCATGTTACATATTATTCGACAGTTTGTATCCCTTATCTTACGTGCTTTTAAAAATTTGTTGTGTCAAATTTTACTATTGCTTGATTTCTATAATATCTTTTCCTGTTATTGCTATACAGGCTGGGCCACGGTCGATGGTTTACTGCACTTTTACGGAGAACGGGATGTACGATTTTATTGAAAAATTTGGTTCCTTGGCTTGGATCCACAACTCCATCCATCTAGAATATTTTCAGCGCTTCGGTGTTACCGCTTATATCAAAAAGTGCTAACAATTTTGATATTTCAAATGGAACACCTCGTATATAATTGATTTTTTCGATTCGTCGTAACCTCCTGATTAATTCAGTATCGACTTCATCATCCCTATCTCTAGCGGTTTTCGAGTAATTCATTGATTTACTTCCGTGTTTGTGCATAACATAGCTTCAATTCAATATTCATTACTTTGTTACTTGGAATACTAGAAAGCCAAAATTTCGGGTATGGATTAACAATATCCCGTGTATCATTTACGTATTATGACATGCGTCCCTAATCATAGAAGGTTGTTCAAAATCCGAGGCTTTTCCGAGACATACTTAAACGATAAAAAGTGAGTTTTTTCAAATGGAATGACCTGTATATCATAAGATGTATTAACCCAGATGTTACCAAAACTTTTACTTGGAAGTATTTTAATCCTGATGATATTTTTGGGTTCAGATTTTGAATACAAATATATTCAGTGAAAACCATTTTGAAAATTTTTGATTAGTTTTCGAAAAATGGGTTCAAGCCCTGTGGACAGGAGCTTTCTGGCGCTCTAGTTCAAACAGACAAATTATATCTCCAAAAGTATTGGTTTCTCAGAGTTGAGAATTATATCAATGTATTCTTATGATAGAACTGCATCATAAAGGAAATTTAATTCAAATAATAGTTTATTTATCAAGATTAAATGAGCAATCTGAGAATGAGAACTGCACCATGGAAGAAACCAAATTAAAATAGCTGAAATTAATTTGACTCTCTCTTATAGAACACGAGTATGAACACAGATCATATAATAAAGCTTAGATAGAATATTTATAGCATTCTGTGAAAACATAGAAGTACGATTCATTATTGAAATTTAGAACTTCATCTTAGCAGAAATTGAATTCATTCATCATAGAAGAATTTAAATTCAACAAGAGTGCAAAAAATTATCAATCCAAAACCAATAGACGAATTCTACCCAACAACGAACTCATCCGAGATATTCATTCCTCAATTCTATGATAAACGATAATATATATCTTTCCTCAAATCTACTCCAATACACCAATATTCCAGTTTTGTTTTTAGTGGAGATATTCTGAACTCAAACCTCTATTATTAACTTACCATTACCATTCCCATCATCATATGGATTGACCATCGGCATGAAAATATCAACCAACAAAAAGTATGATATTAAATTAGAATTCTCATATTTATAGGATTGCTGGAATGAATGACAATGTGACAACTTCATGTCTCAGGAAAATAATTTGACATTATAACAATTCATAGAATACCCACAGAATAATTCTATCATTGTGTGAAAACGTAGAAATACGATTTACATTGAAATTTTGAAAAATCATATCTCCGAAAGTATTAGCTTATTAGAGTTAAAAATAATATGAATGGATTCTTATGGTAAAACTACTTATTGAAAAAAATTTAATTTGGAATTTGTTTTGTAAAAAAATAATTTTTTTTTTGTTACTGCGAAACCATCTGTCCGATTTTGCCCAATAACGAACTTAGCCGAGATATTTATCCCCCAAACCTACTCTAAAAATTTCAACTGTCTAGCTCATTCCGTTCGAGAGTTATCGTGCCTACGGCCGGCCGGAAGGCCGGACGGCCGGACCGGCCGGACAGAATGAATTTCGACCACGGATTCTTGATCAGTGAGTCGAACCAAATCGTTTAAAACCATTTTCATCGAAAAATTCGAAAATTACAGACCTTTGGGCAAATTGATAAGCACTCAGTTCCGAGGAACTGGAGCGCCCAAAACAGCCGTCCTTTTAAAAGGACCCTGGTAATATGAACTACTTTGGATTTCTAAGTTTTATCCAATATGAGAAATGTTCATATTTCTTGATTATAACAGAACAATTAGAAAGCAAGAAATTAACCTATTCATGGCAATAGGTGCATTTACGTTGTGTATTTTGATAAACCACCAAATGGCCGATGTTGTCGTACCGCGAATGACTATGAAAAGTAGCACCCAAACGTATAACAGGCCCTCTTTTCCTATTTTTCTTATATGACTCAAGAAGTTCCTGTGCAATGTATCTTCTAGAAGCGCCAGTTGAATTTCTTGTAATTATTTCACTGACTTTCCATGAATATATTTTTTCGCTTTGCTGCCTGAGGAATCATTTTGGTGATCCTTACGAAGGTCGCCAAGGGAAGATCATCTTCATAAGAGTCTAGATATTTATCACTTCGTCTAATTTCCGCTTCGGCTGTAAGATGCCTACCAGATAGATTGTGAACAGTAACCTCGTCTTCACTTCCCGAATCTTCATATGTGACTTTGGAATTTGCATTTTTAGGTGGGGGCCATATTATTTTATGTGAGGTCTCCAAACTATTTTCCACATATTTTCAATTTCCTCTATAGTAGCCAAAAAGGCGTTTGAAATAACTTCACTGTAAATAGTGAACAAATTGTCAAATTTTATTTCAGAGTAATCGTAGTAGCCCATAACGCCAGGGTCTTTTATAAAGGACGACAATATTGATGTACAACATTTGAGAATATGAAATAGTGGATGAAAAGAAATTCTTATTGGAAATCAACCTTATTCTATATTCAATAAGTTCATGGTCAAATAAAAACTAATTATAATAAAATAATCTTAAAATGCTTAAATCCAGTTATCTCAAGATGCCATTGAGAATTTTCTCTTTTATAACTAGCAATTCGATTCTCAAGAACTGTTGATGGAATGAAAAATAAACAAACAACAGTTGGATAGATATCCTAGGAAGTATCGAGTGCAGTGCCATCCCTGACAATAAAGCCGAACTCTTGTATTACAGACTTTTATAGTTCTATCCTTTTAAAAGGACCATAGTATTATATGGGTTAAAAGAGAATTAAATTTCCTTTCAAAATATATAACATGTTCCTATATCTAGATTGTAAGGTTTTCGAATTAAAAGCAAGTTTTTATGCCTAATGAAAATATTGAGCTACATTTTGTATTAGCTATCCATGAAATGTCATAGAACATGTAAATTATGATAATTTAACAAATGGCATCGATTGTAAAGTTCCGATGAACTTGTTTATTCTTCACGGTCAATGCGATCAAATTGTAGCAAGATCATGCAGAATGTTCTAGTTAGGCCTGAATCTTATTATGTACTTCTGGTGAAAGCATAAGGATTTGCGTTTAAATAAGTTAATCCATATAAAATGTTATCTTCCCTTCGGCATTGTTCGTTTCAGTATTTCTCGGAAAAGCCTCAGATTTTGAACAACCCTGTATGATAAGAGACGTATTTCATTAAACGTCAATGATATACGGGATATTGGTAATCCATACCCGAAATTTCAGCTATCTAGGATTCCAAGTACCGAAGTTAAGAATGTTTAATTAAATTTTTTTCACAAACAAAGAAGTAAATCAATCAATTACTCGAAAACTGCTAGAGATAGGGATGAGGAAGTTGATACAGAAATAATCAGGAGGCTATGACAAATCGAAAAAATCAATAATATACAGGGTGTTCCATTTGAAATATCAAAATTGTTAGTACTTTTTTATATAAGCGGCAACACCGCAGCGCTGAGAATATTCTAGCTAGATCGATGGAGCAGATCGTAATTGAGTGGTTCGTAATAAAGGAACCAAATTTTCAATAAAATCGTAGTTCCCGTTCTCCGTAAAATACCAGGGTACCATCGACAGTGAAACAATTTTTATAAATTGTATTTGGAAACAAAGGGCATTATTATTATGTTTCAGGAGGAAGGCAAACCACACTGGCCGTAGAAAGGACCAATCGAAATTATTTCTTCATTTTTGTAAGGTTGAACTTCGGGTGGACACTTGGTATACCCTGGAAGTCGCATCTCGGTTGAAAGAGAAGGTGATTAAGTGAGTGTAATACGTTGCGAAACTTCTGATTCTGATATCGAAATCTCAACCGGAGCTGAACTAATGTAAGATAATAACATAACTACATTTCCCACGTGAAAGTTCGAATCACAGCGGTAATAATAAGAATCGAAATAATCGTACAGAATAAAATACAGTTAGATCCTCGCAATCACCCGACGTGAAATTTTTGGCATGGAGGGAAACTAAATTTAACAACAAAGGTGTATTATTTGCTATTCAAAATATACCAATTTTTTCTATTTGTGAAAACAGGGCGTTGCAAATGTAAGGTAAAATATTTAATATTTTTGGAATCATAACTGCCTAAATGTCTTAGTTACAGGGTGGTACTGATTGATGAAAATAAATCGAAAGGATTCCTCATTTATTTTGTCAAAATGTAATCTTCATGACATTTTATGTATATTGTATATAGTTGTGGGGGTAACGTGGACCTGCGACCTTAAGTCCATTGTGCCCACCCATCAGAGTTGTCGATGTCATCCCCATATACAGCCCCATCTACAGCTCGCCTTCTAGTTCCAGAATTCTGATGAACTCCAGTATCTGGGATGGGTTCGAGGAGGAATAGGTCTTTGCTCCAGCAGATTTGTTGCCCAAAGCATTCCATGCGTTGGTTTGGGATTGCGAGGCATTCCGTTATCAAGTGATAAGGCATTTCATCCTCCTCCCCACAGAATCTGCACTCGTTAGTTTCTGATAGCCCTAATCTCATCATATGCTTTCTAAGACAGCAGTGCCCTGTGAGGAAACCAGTGGAGAGGTGCAGCGTGTTTTCCCTGAGATCCATATACTTCTTGGATCTACAGTGTCAAAGTTCCATAGTAGTTTTTTGGAGTGATAGATTCCTGGGAGAGATCTCCAGAGTATATCTCTTTCAGTTTCTTCTTTTATCCGAACTTCGCTTTTTTAGGTGTTTCTACCTACCCCACAGTAGGGTTCCGAGTCAATAATAGGGGTTCCTGCTCCTTTCTTGGCAGGTGTGTTGGCCTCCTCATTTCTTTTAATTCCCGAGTGACCATGAACCCAGACCAAGGAGACCATGTTGTTCTTGCCTACTTCATTAAATTTTCTTCGGTACTCCCATATTATCTTGGACTCGATAACATGGGAGCTCAGACCTTTAATAGAAACTTAACTGTCAGAATGGATTGCTATATCACAACTCTGATACTTTCTTTTTAGATTAATTTCCACGCATCATTCGATTGCAAGTATTTCTGCCTGAAGGACGCTCGGACAGAAGCCTAGCGATAGTGAGCATTTGGTGCCTGCCACATATACTCCAGCACCAGCTCCTATATTGATTTTTGAATCATCTATGTACCATTTAATAGCATCTTTTTAAAGAACTTGGGTGGTGGATTCTCTGTCCCAGTCTTTCTTCCTACTTAGCATCGTAGTGTAGTTCTTTTCGTTGCTTACATTCTTAATCATTTCGTCACTAGGAAGATTGGCTGATGAAATATACCTGGTAAGGGAGGACCAGGCTTCCTAGTTTTTAATACTCTCATTACCTGTTCCTTCCCTAGATAATCTGAGATTGGGCCTTTTAGTCTATCACTAGATGAAGGAATGTGAGATTTGTGATAATCTCAAGTGCTCTGGTAGGACAGGTTCACATAGCTACAGTGATACAGGCAAGCCTTCGTACTTTGTCGAGCGTTTTCGTCGTACTATTCTGGCTTATTTTGAAACCAAACTACTGCCCCATACGTGATTATGGGTCTCAAAATCATGACGTACCTCATTCGCAGTATCTTGGAGTTGCAGCCCAAGTCTTATCGGCTAGATTTCTGTTCGCCATTAAAGCCTTTATTGCTTTACTAGCAGTGATTTCAGAACGCTCATTCCACGGAGGGATCCAAAAAGAGGGATCTCACAGCTGAAAGTTTCCTTCAACGAGTAAAAGGAATCACTGTGGTCTTGTTCGGATTTATGCTCAGCCCCACTAACAAGCACCACTGCTCGATTTTTCTAAGGCCCTCCTGTAGCGAGTCACAAAAGATGAGACAATTTCAATTTCACGAGAACTTCCCGCCGCAATTCGCTAAAATTTTTTATGTAAAGGGCAGCGATAAAACAAGTTATCCGAAAAATCAGCTATGTATACAATAAGCTTCCTTATCATTATCATATTAGAAAATGAGATATTCTGGAAATTGCATAACTGAACGTTGGTAGTTATCTACGTAAACGATCTATTCGTTGCTATGAATTGGATTTACCATCAAATTTCCCAAAAACATTTAGGGATGCTGAAAAATATCATTACATTAAACTGTATCAAAGATCTGATGATTTTCATCGAAAAGTGACTTTCTTAGTGTTCAATAAAATTGCGTATTTATTGGAATGTATAATGCAAACAATGTAGAGAATATGCCCATTGGAAATCCATGGATTTGAGTATTACTTACAGTGTTACAATGTTACAAATAAGTAAAATATATTGATCATTAAATGAACAGTCACCTGAGTGCTCTTAAATTTTTTTAATTATTCGCTCCAGCAACCGTGAATTGTGCAGATTTCGGAGGGAGGTTAGAAAATTGTTCCAAAAACACGATCCTTAAGATTCATTATTTGTAAAGATGATAAAACGAAATACGAACAGAATAACTATAAAGAAAAAAATTACGTGAATTCAGCACTCATTGGCGTGCTTGTACACGTTGACTGGTTGGGTTAAATATTAAGAGAGCTGTGCCTAAGAATACAATAGCAAAGCCTACACAGAACTTGATGGACTCTACAAACTTGCAATCTTAGGAGTTTCTGGGGGTCTCCTCGGGGAAGACCTAGGAGGGTTGGTATAATCATAATCATCAAACGCGCCAAAGCAGATTGGCGTCACGTCAGTAGTTTTTTTAGCTTTTTTACTTATTTTATAGTGAAGTCAATCTGCATCGGCGCGCTTACTAGAGGCATATTATGATTATACTGATCATCCTAGGTCTTCCCCATGGGGACCCCTCAGATGCTCCTATAGGAGAATGTGCGAGTAAGGAAAGTCAGAAATGAAATTGCTTACGGCTATTCTTCAAATCCGAATATAATTCAATATAGATCTTCCAAATATAGTTATTTATAAATTCGTTCAAAAAAAAGAGGTCACAAAAGACTCATAGACCCCCAAGACAGCTTACTTATGCGCATACGCAGTTCACTCATCACCGAAAATGATCTCCACATTGCTGCCTGCACCTAAAACCATGAGAAATAAAAAACGATGCTCATGCGCAGAACGAAAAACGCAAAAATGCCCAAAAGAAGTAGCGTGAATTTGAAAATTGGCTCTAGTGCTACGGTACGGACACCCCAACTTGGAAAGAACGATATTTCCCCGAAACTGACTTGCATGCGCACAGAATTGCCATGATTTTTCCTTTAAAACACCACAATATTGGCTCAGCGCCAGACCCATGTCCACTACAGTTTAACCACTCCCAATCTAACCCATAGTCCCATAAAATCGTAAAACAACCACTGCGCATGCGCAGTAGACTCTGGCAGAAAATCCTCTCAAAATCACACACCTCTGACAAAATGGAGGAATAGCATCTACCACCTCAAAACCCCACTTTCCTCCCCCGAAAACTACAGCAGGTAAATCACTTTTCGTCTGCTCATGCGCACAAAAATGCCCGAAAGGGGCAGCGTGAAATTCAAAATTGGCCCAAGAACCACGTTTGGACACTCCACCCCGGAAACTACGCTATTTCCTCGAAACTGTCTTGCGCACACACACACACACACACACAAACAGAATTGACATGAGGTGGTATCATGGCCTTTCAGTCTCTCCCCAGTCGCTCAACTTTCAGACAAATGAAAAAAATTGAAATTGAAAAAAAAAACATAAAAATCCACACATCGTTCATCCACTTATTCAATCGCCACCGTACTTATATTACCCTTATCAGTCCTACTAACGGAAAAAAAGCGACGGAAATTTCTTCAAAACTAACCTGTGCGTATGCAAAACTCCCAAAGGATGATTTCACATTAAAATAAATTTCCACACACCGTTCATCCACTTTTTGAATCGCTTCTGTAGTAACAATTATTCGCTCCCGTATAATAGGTACGCGAAATTGGATCTTGAATCATTTCATCAACATATCATGCTTAAAGAAATAGCGATAAGAATTTCATTGTAAACGAAACATTTCTAATTTGGCCAGTAGGTATTTCGAAAATCAAAATAGTTGAACATTTTTTCTAATCATGTCATCTCACGAAAATTTGCATGACTTTGTGCGTCGGTGTTTTGCAACTAACCACCGAGTTTCAATTCGATCAGATCAGTATTTTTCGAGTTATTGGGAAAACATTTTTTTTTAATTTTTGAAACGTACACGAGTTCGTGCCCCAAAGAAAGTTCAAATAGATGTTGTTCTCATATTAGCATTAATGACCAGTTCAAAATAGGTACATAAGGTTCTTAAATCTAGCAGCTTAATCCTGAACCTGAATTCAATTCGAAGTGGCCCGGTATAGTTTCTATAATTCCTATGAATACAATCTGATGGTTGTGATCGTTTCTTCTGTAAAATTATTGTATGAGTAATATTATACAGGGTCTTTATTAATGATCGTAACATCGCAGTTGGCTATGAAATATTCTTATTTTGCCACTTCATATACTTATACTGTTCACATTTGCGATGCCATCCATATAATACACAATAGTTTCTCAAAAAATTTACTCAAATGTCCCTGAATAAGTTATCTTTACAGTTTGGTGTCCCCTTGAATACTTGCCACAAAATATTGAAAAAAAAATTGTAGGTACCTATCCTTACAAAATAAAGATGGTACAGCAACTCCTACCAATAGATATTCCAGTTGCCTAGAGTACTGCTATTGGTTCCTAAATAATCTTAACGTCGACAGATTATTGGACATTGGCAAAATGTTGGTGTGTGGTAAGCAGTTTCCCGTCGTATAATATATTTTTGGCGCTCTTGTTCCTCGGAACAGAGTGCTTATCAATTTGCCCAAATGTCTGTAATTTTCGAATGTTAGGCTGCAAATGGTCTTGAACGATTTGGTTTGACTCACTGATCAAGAATCCGTGGTCAAAATCGATTCTGTCCGGCCGTCCGGCCGTTAACACGATAACTCTCGAACGGAATGAGCTAGACAGTTGAAATTTTCAGAGTAGGTTTGAGGGATAAATATCTCGGTTAAGTTCATCATTCAGTCAAAATCGGTCTAATAGTTTCGGAGAAACGAGAAAAAAATATTTTTTTTTACAGGACAACTTGTGAATTCAATTTTTTTTAAGATACAGTTTCATCATAAGAATCCATTGTTATAATTTTCAACTCTAACAAGCTAATACTTTCGGAGATATGATGTTTCGAAGTTTCAATATTCATCCTAAGTTCGATGTATTCACAGAATGTGAACACAGAATCTGTCTGTGATCACTATTCAAAAATGTCATATCGTCGGCGACACCGCAAAACCAAGTACCTAACTGATAAAAATTCAAAAATGAGATTTCGGCGGTAATTATTTAATTGTATTTGTAAGGACGGGTGTGCAAATTCTTTTCAAAGAGTAAACAAACACTGAGATAATCAATATCAACTGGTTTGTAACTATTTTGAATTTAAACTAATTCATCAATCCAAAATTATGAAGTTTTTAGTGTCTTCTGAAAATGTTGGTTTTCGCAGGTACTTGGTTTTGCGGTGTCGCCGACGATATTTTCTAGCTATAAGAGATTGTCAAATAATAGTTGTTATTTTCTCTTGGAAAGCAAATTTTGATTCTTGAATTTGTGAATATATAGAAGACTGTTTTGATGTAGTTTATCGAGGCAATAGGAAAGAAGATCATAATGGAATCATCAAAAGAAATTACTGTTCGTTGCCCACTGAGGTTAATATTACCTTCTACTTCCTTAAGTAGTGAGACATGTTCCTATATACAGTATTTTGATAATGTTGCTAGCAAAAAAATACTGAAACATGGATCTACATTTGTGTATCAATCATTTTTTCTTGAGTTAAGGTTCATAATACAGAAAAGAATGTGTTAGTGGTATTAAATTTTAAATTATGAAAAGAGGATAGTATTTTATTAATATATTTTGAACTATTAAAATAATTTGTTCGTAGCCCACTACCTACTCAAATATCAGGAATAAATGGACAATCTGCTATGATTGTCTCCAGCCTTGCTCTAGACATTTCTATGATACTTTCCTTAGGTATTTCGAGTTGTGAAAACTATGCACCGAGTGTAAGTTGCAACAACCCATTCCACGAGGTTGAATCATTGCAGATTTCTCATTTAATCTCGATAAATAAAATTTAATGACAATTTTTGAAGCATTAAGGCATTGAAGCATTGTAGAATGCTCTTTTTTTTAATTTTTGAAGCATTTTTTTTAAACGACACTTTTTTTAAATTTATTTTCTTTCATGATGCATTTCTATCGTAGGAATCCATTGAAATAATTCCCAACCCTGAGAAACCAATACTTTCGGAGATTTAATTTGTCTGTTTAAACAAGAGCGCCAAAAAGCTCCTGTCCACAGGGCTTGAACCCATTATTATTTATATATTATTTATTATACTGATCCTCCTAGGTCTTCTCCAAGGAGGTCCCTCATAAGCTCTTGAGAGCTTGAGCGATTAAGGAGAATCAGTATCATATATGGCCCAGTTTTCGTTCATGATTCCATTAATGGTGAAAGGAACAAAAGAATAATGCCGGAGCCATTTATATTAGATGACGAAGAAATACAGTTGGGATATTTTCAACAAGATGGGACAACTGCCCACACTCCTTCTGCAAATCTAAGTTATTGGCAGGAGTTCTATGACAACCGTATAATGAGTTGCTCTGCAGATTTGTCTCCCCTGGACTTTAGCATTTTTGCATATCTGAAAAATTAGGTTTTCAAAAGACAATGCGATAATATTGAGGACGTTCAATCATCAATAACAATGTGCTGCCAAAAGATCGGCCCTCAAAAGTTAAAAAATATATTTGACACCAAAAGAAAAAGAATTGCCAAACTCACAAACTGGAAGTAAACTTACAGTTAGGTATTCAATGTATTCTGTTCATTTGTATTGAATTATTACCTGCATTCAAACATTAAAGTTCAACGGTATGCATTCAGTTATCAGTACTTACATCACAAAAAGTCTTCCATTCGAACACAAGGGAACAGATTATTCATATTTGTTCGAAAGATAATATGATATCTCTTGAAAATCACTTAGGAGAATAGAATATTTTCTGAAAGAAAACTCCTTAAAGCGGATTAAAATTCCAGTATCATTTATCATTCATCATTCTTTCAATCATCTTTCTGGTTATCCCAAGGTCTGTTGTAAACCTATAGAGAAGGAGTTAGGCTCAGCAATTACGCGTAATCAAAACTTTAATCCAAAAATTCATTTATTTGGAAATTTCACTTTCTACAAACTTAATGCGGACTATGCCAACTATTAAATCAATTTATTATGTATAACGAAAATGTTTTTGCTCAAAAGAGGAACGGGAGGAACAGTAATCTTATTGACAATCATTTTGGAACTCTTCATTTATCATTGCCAATGTAAACAAAGGAGAAAATGAGGTTTTATGCGTATATTATGAATTCTCTGGCTGGGATTGAATATGTGAACAGCATGCATATGAAGCTGCGAGATCAGAGGGTTTCAGAATCAACTACGATGTTACAATCATTTATAAAGAACCTGTATATTAGGGAACATCCAAGAATCCTTAAAATTAAAAAAAGTGGGAAAGCCCTGTGGAGAGGAGCTTTGGCGCTCTTGTTCAATCTTTGACAAATTATATCTCCGAAAGTATTGGTTTCTCAGATTTGGGAATGATATCAATGGATTATTAAGATAGAACTACATCATGAAAGAAATCCCTTTGCATCTTATCTTTATATGCCGGTCCAATTTTGGTTAAAAGTGTTTCAAAACTATCAGGAGTCATTCTGAAAAATTGAGTAAATGAAATAGCCATTTTTATTTATGAAACAAATCTAAAGTAATCAGTCCAGAGAGAATTCAACCAGAATACTTATGAAGGAAATCTTAAATAGTGTGACTAAGGAATAACTACCTGTACATTAGTTGGAAATCCCGTTCTAAATCTTCCATAATTAGAGAATGACTCGTAAAGTATGCTCGACTTCCTTGCATCATTCATTTTCGACTCACTAACCAAAAAACTCTGCCTATGAACTTAGCAAATCCAGATTTCAAATTGTTTACATGCTTACATCAACCAAACTCTCGACCTAACTATCCAGAAATACACCAATTTCGTTTGACATTAATGACGTTTATCTTTCAAACTGGAAGTACCGCAAACAGATAGAACACAGACAGATAGAATTCGCATTCTGTGAAAACATAGAATTACGATGTATTATTGAAATTTTGAAAAATCATATCTCCGAAAGTATTAGTTTGTTAAAGTTGAGAATAATATCAATGGATTCCTTTGATGAAACTGCATTTTAGAAAATTGAATTCAATATTTATAATGTAAAAAAAAATATTATTTTTTGTTACTCCGGAACCATCCGGCCGATTTTGCCCGATAACGAACTTAACCGAGATATGTATTTAGGTCCCAAACCTACTCTGAAAATTTCAACTGTCTAGCTCATTCCGTTCGATAGTTATCGTGTTAACGACCGGACGGACGGACGGCCGGACAGAATCGATTTCGACCACGGATTCTTGATCAGTGAGTCAAACCAAATCGTTCAAGACCATTTTCAGCCAAAAATTCGAAAATTACAGACATTTGGGCAAATTGATAAGCACTCTGTTCCGAGGAACAAGAGCGCCAAAAATTGGCGAAAACGGTTCATCAAAATAACGGACGTCCGGACGGCCAGCCGGACAAAATCGATTTCGACCAAGGATTCTTGATCAGTAAGTCGAACCAAATCGTTTAAGACCATTTTCAGCCAAAAATTTACAGACAATAGGTCTCTTGCATGGAACACCAAATAGCATATGTTTATGTTTTTCTGAATCTACTTCAATACCAGATCATCATGTATGCCCTCATACACTTTCATAATTTATATAATTTGAATATTTCGGTATTGAAAATCGTTAAATCAAGAAGCAATTTCAAATGAGGTGAAACGCTTCTGAATCGTTGCTATGACGGATGATGTAATCAAAATTTACCATCTGCTTGTTACAGCCAATTGAGGCAATGCTGACTACGAGCCCTTTATAGGGAGCTGTGTTACACTGGAATAAAGAGTGAACCGGACACGAGAAGAGAGTGAGAGTAGATATGACGGGTTACGTCACGGACTGGCGCTCATGTTTCGATCGTTTGAACAGGCAATTTTTTGTTTTTATTTTTTTATAATGTGGCATTAAAAAATACATACAACCCTTTATTTTTACTTTTTTATCACTAACCCCAATTTTTTTTTTAGCCACTTTAGTAATTAATCAGAGTTGGAGTTGGCGTTGGGGTTGGAGTTGTCGTTGGGGTTTGCATTGACGTTGGAGTTGGAGTTCACGATGTAGTTGGCGTTGGGGTTAGAGTTGGCGTTGGGCAGGCGTTGAGGAGGCAGTACGAAGTCTGCCGGGCCAGCTAGTTTCATTATATTATTCCCAACAGTGGCGTAGATGAACGGGGATCAAGAGTATCAATCTCCCCATGAGTCTTAGTGAACCTTCATAATTATCTTATCAGCGATTTTAAAAATAGTAGCGTTTATGTGATAGTTTTTCGATATTAAGTCATATCACGTCCATCACAAAAAGCTATCTACACCACTGATTCCTAATGACAATGAGGAAGACTAATGATCATCGATCAAGTCCTACCCTCCTCCGATTACAACGACCACAAGTTCTGCGATTGGCTTATCTCTTCGATTTACGAAAAGTGTCAAGTGAAAGCAATTCACCATCCCAAATCGTCTCCCGATTGAATATCAGATACTTTCACTCGCGATAGCTGGTGGACCATCTAATTAATTATTGTTACTGAAGCAGAGAGAATAGCGGTTGGATGGAAAGTTCAACGAACCGCTATTGGATCCACAACAGAAGTTGTTGGATTGTTGTTTTCCTACATGCTCTGACAGGAATACGAAGGAAGTCTCTGACCAATAACTCACGTCTGACATGATACAGAGTGAAATGAAAATAAAACTCTAGAAATGCACTGACGTGAAATAAGAAGCTTTTGCGCGCTTGTTCATATTAGTATTCAAATAATTTTTCATTTGTTTTGGCACAAGCCACGGTACATCTTGGGTTATTCATAAGAGGTCTGTTGTACAGGGTGGTCCAACGAAAACTTATCACCTCGATTTTCCGACTTTAAAGTGGAAAATCGCTCGGACCCGTCTATTTCTGATTCGAGGTGGAAGAATTTTTCCGCTTTTTTCATCCCCGTAACTTCAACCCCCTAACGGGGGTGAGCACAACCCCTTGGTTTTGAATAGGGATGAGGGGTGTTGCGATAACTAATTTTGAAGATCGTATCGAGTACCATCTGACCCTAAAATTTCGCTCCAAAATATCGATCGATAATGTGATAACAGCGAAAATAGTGAAAGAGGCAATGTGGAATTTATATCGAGCATATTATTCGTATCCGACACATTTCAAAGGTATGTAGTAGTTATGTTGTTAAGTTTTTGTCCAAAAAATTTCCTTTTAATTTCTTGTTCAATGTTTTTGATTTACCTTGGTCCTTGGTCTATCGTAACTTTTTAAGAACGTTACAAGTGTGACAGCGATTGTAAATTTGTAGTAGAATTAAAATGTGTATTAGAATTAAAAGGTGTATTCCGTAGAAGAAAGGGTGGACCTGATAACAATATTTTTTAGGAACAACGACTCTGCGTGAACAACTGCGGCTTTATTTAACGAACGACATCCTGGAAAAAATGTATCCGCTGCTTACGTTGTGCAACTGGTTGCCAAATTTGACGCTACTGGTTCAGTCGAAAACAAAAAGAGGATGCATGAAAGAGACGAAGCGAGGGACGTAGCTGTCTTGGGTCATGTAGCAATGGATCCTACCTTGAGTAATAGGAAATTGTCCGATGTATCTGGTGTTTCACGCACAAAAAAACATGAGAATCCTGTAACAACATAAATTCCATCCTTATAAGATACGATTGGTTCAGGAACTGAATGCGGTTTCTCCCGATTGCCGACTTTAGTTCTGTGAAGTGGTCAGTGAAATGTTTAACGGTAATCAAAACTACTTGTTCGATGACGAGTGTTCATTTTACCTTAACGGCATTGTAAACCGGCATAGCTGTCGGTATTATTCAGATGAAAATCCAAGATTATTTCGTGGGTGCATACTCAGCGTACCGAAAAATTAAAAAATTAAAATGTTTGGGCGAGTATTTATGGAAATCACATAATCGGCACTTTTTTATACCCGGTAATCTCACTGGCCAAATTTATTCAGATCTATTGTAGAACGCTATTTATCCAGCCCTCGTGTGCAAGCATTGCAGAAGACCATCAAACGCGCACCACCTCATTTCGTTCAACTGGTGCGTCAGTTCCTAGATGAAAATTTTCCTCGCGCCTGGATTGGAAGAAGAGGACATATTGAGTGGCCACCCAGATCACCTGATCTAGCTCTACCTTTTTTCTATGAGGTCACCTGAAATCGAGCCTGAAATCCAAGACTTACGCTACCCAGCCTGAGTCGCTGGATTATTTGCGAACTCGGATCATTGATGAATGCCTTCAAATTACACCAGAAATCTTGAGTAATGTACGTGAACGTTTTCAGCAAAACTTATATTACTGCATGGAAGTGAATGGTGCCCATTTCCAGCATTCAATAAACTAATCCAAAAGTAAGTACTCCTCCGTCATTTCGTTATCGATGGAAATTTTGAAGCGAAATTTCAGGATCAGATAGTACTCGATAAGATTTTCAAAATGAGGTATCGCAACATCCCTCATTCCTATTCAAAATCAAGGGGTTGTGCTCACACCTGTTAGGGTGTTACAGTTACGGGGATGCAAAGAGCGGAAAAGTTGTTCCCCCTCGAATCAGAAATTGACGGGTCCGAGCGATTTTCCACATTTTCATTTCAAAGCCGTAAAATCGAGGTGTTAAGTTTTCGTTGGACCACACTGTATATAAATTATATTATACAGGGTGCTCCATCTCAGACGAGCCAACCCGTATATTTCTTATCCCATAGTGATTGGAAAAATTTGCCGAAACACGTCGAATGATTTTGTTTGGGAGATATCTTTTGACGTATATTTGAAGCTTGAACAAGCAACCCCCTAAGAGGGGGCTCTTCAACCCCTCAAAATTGAATAGGAGAGAGGGGTTGAGTGATACTTCATTTGAAAAGTCTTGGAAGCCTCTTTACAACAGTTTATGAAGAACGTAATTTTGATGAACCGTTTTCGCCAATTTTTGGCGCTCTTGTTCCTCGGAGCAGAGTGCTTATCAATTTGCCCAAATGTCTGTAATTTTCGAATTTTTGGCTGAAAATGGTCTTGAACGATTTGGTTTGACTCACTGATCAAGAATTCGTGGTCGAAATCGATTCTGTCCGGCCGTCCGTCCGTTAACACGATAACTCTGGAACGGAATGAGCTAGACAGTTGAAATTTTCAGAGTAGGTTTGAGGGAAAAATATCTCGTTTAAGTTCGTTATTGGGCAAAATCGGTCAAATAGTTTTGGAGTAACGAAAAAAAATATTTTTTTTTTACATTACAACTTTTGAATTCAAATTTTTCTAGGATGCAGTTTCATCATAAGAATCCATTGTTATCATTTTCAACTCTAACAAGCTAATACTTTCGGAGATATGATGTTTCAATAATACATCGTAAGTTCTATGAATCTGACTGACAGAATCTGTCTGTGATCACTATTAATAAAAGACATCTTTTTTAGCTATTAGAGATTCTCAATTCATAGTTGTTATTTTCTCTTGGAAAGCAAATATTCGATTCTTGAATTTGTGAATATATACAAGACTGTTTTGATGTAGTTTATGGAGGCAATAGGAAAGAAGAACATAATAGAATCATCAAAAGAAATTACTGTTCGTTGACCACTGAGGTTAATATTACCTTTTACTTCCTTAAGTAGTGAGACATGTTCCTATATACAGTATTTTGATAATGTTGCTAGCAAAAAAATACAAAATATGGATCTACATTTGTGTATCAATCATTTTTTCTTGAGTTAAGGTTCATAATACAGAAAAGAATGTGTTGGTGGTATGAACTATTAAATTTTAAATTTTGAAAAGAGGATAATATGTTATTAATAATTAATATATTTGGAACTATCAAAATAATTTGCTCGTAATCCCTACCTACTCAAATATCAGGAATAAATGGACAATCTGCTATGATTGTCTCCAGCCTTGCTCTAGACATTTCGATCATACTTTACTTAGGTATTTCGAGTTGTGAAAACTATGCACCGAGTGTAAGTTGCAACAACCCATTCCACGAGGTTAAATAATTGCAGATTACACATTTGATTGTGATAAATAAATTTAATGACAATTTTTGAAGCATTAAGCCATTAAAGCATTGTAGATTGCTCTTTTTTTTTAAGATAATTTTTGAAGCATTTTTTTTAAACGACACTTTTTTTGAATTTAATTTCTTTCATGATGCATTTCTATCATAGGAATCCATTGATATAATTCCCAACTCTGAGAAACCAATACTTTCGGAGATATAATTTGTCTGTTCGGACAAGAGCACCAAAAAGCTCCTGTCCCCAGGGCTTCAACCAATTTTTTTTTTTCGCTTTGATCGTTCTAACCACCAAAATAACTCCATAGATATGGAGTTTCGATTAGATCAACATTGCCGGACGTAATCTATGGAAGTATGATTGTAATAAAAAACGGAGAGTTCATACACCATTGCTTTAAATGTCTTATTTCACACATACTACAAACTCATGATTCAAATAGTTGGAATAAAATAATAAGAAGTAACGTGAGTTATGACCGAAGATTATTAATGGAATAAAGTTCCTTTCTGAATACCCAGAAAGGAACCATTTAGAGATTAAAAGTAAAATAAAATTCCACACTCAGTTCGTCCACTTTTTGAATCGCTTCTGTAGTTACACTTATTCGATCGCAACCATTTGGTAATGAATTCACCTCTCAAAGTATCCTTTAATGATTACTTTTAACTTTTAATGTTTTGATGTGAAATCGTGAGATCTTTGGGAGTTCCGGTTTTGCAGAAATTTTGCATTTCCATCTGTTCTTACTAGGACTGATAAGTGTAAATACGGTCGTGATTGAATAAGTGGATGAACGATGAGTGGAATTTTGAAATTTTTGTCAAATTTTGTCTGAAAGTTGAACGACTGGGAAGGGACTGGAAGGCCATATTACCACCTCATGCCAATTCTGTGTATGTGCAAGCCAATTGCGAGGAAATAGCGTAGTTTCCTATCCTTGGGTCAATTTTGAAATTCACGCTGCCTCTGTCGGGCATTTTTCGTTATGCGCATGAGCAGACGAAAAGTGGTTTAACTGCTAGAGTTTTCGTCTGAGAGGAGTGGAGGATGATATTTCTCCATAGAATCCCCTTGATAGCGTCCGCGCATGCGTGGATTGAAGCTCTGGTATCTCCTGGGCCATTGGTGCTGGAGAATCGGAGTTTTGTTTGAGGTATGTGATTTTGAGAGGACTTTCAGCCACGAGTGGACTGCGCAAGAGAACACTAGAATTGGCTGTTTTTAGTTTGTATGGGTTAGATTGGGAGTGATTCGCGGTCTAGCGGTCAAGGGTCTGGTACTGAGCCATTGTGAGGTTTTAAATGACAATACAGGGCAATTCTGTGCGCGTGCAAGTTCAATTTCTGGGAAGTAGTGTTTTTTCCAACATGGAGTCTCCGTATCATAGCCATCGCGACAATTTTTAAATTGTCGCTTACTCTTCCGGTCATTTTTCGTTCAGCGCATGACTAGATGTTGGTGGGTTTTGGAGCAGACAGCATTATAGAAAGAACTTTCGGTGACGAGTGAACTGTGCATGCGCGTAAGTAAGCTGGCTGTTTATGGTGATGTTTGTGCTAGGATGCAAGTGAATTTGGTTGAGTGGTCATAAGTGTCTGTTGCTGAGCCAACATGTCAGTCTTTTGTGTCCTCTTTTGTTTCGGACGAATTTATAAATAACTATATTTGGAAGATCTATGTTAAATTACATTCAGATTTGATGAACGGAATGAGCTAGACAGTTGAAATTTTCAGAGTAGGTTTGGGAGATAAATATCTCGGCTAAGTTCGTTATTGGGCAAAATCGGACAGATGGTTTCGAAGTAACAAAAAAAAAATTTTTTTGTTACAAAACAAATTTCAAATTAAATTTTTTTCAATAAGCAGTTTCACCATAAGTATCCAATGATATCATTTTTAACTCCAACAAGCTAATACTTTCGGAGATATGATTTTTCAAAATTCCAATAGTAAATCGTATTTCTACGTTTTCACAGAATGATATAATTATTCTATGTATGAATTGTCATAATGTCAACTTATTTTCCTGAGACATGACATTATCTAATCAATCGAAGAATTATGAGAATAAAGTGTATTCCGAAATGTGAGCGAAGTGAGAAAAATCTCAGTTGTTTGCTCCGAAATTAGTTTTTCTCAGAAAAGTCTTACATTTCGGAACGGAACAGGAAGTAAGAGATCTGAGAGTAGTGAGACTGCTTTTCATCCATAGACATAGAATGCTGTTCTCTCAATTTATGACGGGACTGACGGAAGGGAATATTAGAACCTCAAAAATATTGGGGTTGATATACTCGTATTTTAGCGATGCAACGGGGACCTCACCCAAAAATGTTTGAAAATATTACGTAAATATTGAAAGCATAATTCTGTAGTTCGAGAGTGGAGAAAATTTGGTGAACGTAGATCAGGAAATTTTTGATCGATTACAAGGTAATTTTTCATTATTACTTCTCTTCTTTCATACATGTGTTATGGAATATCTACTATTTGTAGGTACTTTAAACCTGTTTTGGGCAATTGTCATACGAAACTTGTTTTTTTGGCGCTCTAGTTCCTCGGAACAGAGTGCTTATCAATTTGGCCAAATGTCTGTAATTTTGAAATTTCTGGCTGAAAATGGTCTCAAACGATTTGGTTCGACTCACTGATCAAGAATCCGAGGTCGAAATCGATTCTGTCCGGCCGGCCGTAGGCACGATAACTCTCGAACGAAAGGAGTTAGCGGATTGAAATTTGCAAGGTGGGTTTGAAGCGTAAATATCTCGGACGAGCTCGTTAATGGGCGAAATCCATCAAGCAGTTTCGGAGTTATGGCCGAATTTAGTAAAAATATTTTTTATGAATATTTCCGAAACCGATCACTCGATCTATCTGAAATTCAGCATCAAATTGTAGAATCATGACCTTTATACGCATGTGAAGTTTTGTATTGACCAGATTACCGAAAAGTGTCGATAAAAAATTTTGAAAATTTGAAAAAAGTTTTTCTACAATAACTTTCGAACGGAATGAGCTAGGTAGTTGAAATTTTCAGAGAAGGTTAGGGAGATGAATATCTCAGTTAAGTTCGTTATTGGGCAAAATTGGCCAGATTTAATTTGATTTCTTCCATGGTGCAGTTCTCATTCTCAGAATGCTCATTTGATCTTGACAAATAAACTATTATTTGAATTGAATTTCTTTTATGATCCAGTTCTATCATAAGAATAAATTGATATAATTCCCAACTCTGAGAAACCAATACTTTCGGAGATATAATTTGTCTGTTTGTACTAGAGCGCCAGAAAGCTCCTGTCCACAGGGCTTGAGCCCATTTTTTTATAACACCTAGTTCTCACTTCTTGATCGACTATCTACCTGGACAAGTCTTCAAATCATATGTTCCATAATGGGTATTAATACTGCTCACCTTTACTTTTCAAAACCAGGTTAGACAGTCGAATGAGGTGGACGAATTTTCTCCTCTGCTATATGATCACACTCTCTGTCCTGTATATTAACATTATCAAACACATGATCAATGGAAAGGTTTTGGTTTATAACAGTCTGTTGAACTGCAGTGTCAACTTTTCACCGTCTATCTCACGTCAATACTCTACAGAGCAGGTTTATTACTAAATAAATCTGGCTGGAGTGGCTGGGAAGTGGGAGCCACAGAACACAAATAATGGGGAGCTGAGCTGCTGTCAGCAGTCAGCTGTTTGTCAATTTTCTGCTTTGAAGTGGGGAGATGACGGTGATGATGTTGCCCGCCAAATTCAAATTTTGAGGTAGTCTTTATTATCATATCTGTAGCCCACCTTATACCTTAAGCAGGAAACTCAAATACGAGAAGAAAATGCGTTTATTACGTACACCTACATGTAATTATCTACATCTACTGATACATCATTGCAAATGTATGCCATACCAGGATTTCAAACTAATCAAATAATATGATTCATTGTGAGCACAGTTGTTTTATTACGTGGCTTCCAGCTAACAAAACCCGCACGAATCATCGTAATTTCCATTGGGGCTTCTACTTTTATTAAAGAATAATCGAGGCCAGTGTTGGCTTTGCAACATTTCTGCGTTATAATATTGTCACGCGTTATAATTTTTTGCGCGCATGTTCTGGGGAATAGCGTGATTTCAATTTGCACAAATATATATATATACAGGGTGAGTCTTTGACCACTGCATTAATTTTTACCAAAGATTCCTCTCATCAAATGAAACACTTTTTGGCGCTCTAGTTCCTCGGAACTGAGTGCTTATCAATTTGCCCAAATGTCTGTAATTTTCGAATATTTCGATGAAAATGGTCTTAAACGATTTGGTTCGACTCACTGATCAAGAATCCGTGGTCGAAATTCATTCTGTCCAGCCGTCCGGCCGGCCGGCCGTAGGCACGATAACTCTCGAACGGAATGAGCTAGAGAGTTGAAATTTTCAGAGTGGGTTTCGGGGATAAATATCTCGGCTAAGTTCGTTATTGGGCAAAATCGGACAAATGGTTTCGGAGTAACAAAAAAATTTTTTTTTTTACAAAACAAATTCCAAATTAAATTTTTTTTAATAAGCAGTTTTATCATAAGAATCCATTCATATCATTTTTAACTCTAACAAGCTAATACTTTCGGAGATATGATTTTTCAAAATTTCAATGTAAATCGTATTTCTACGTTTTCACAGAATGATAGAATTATTATGTGGGTATTCTATGAATTATTATAATGTCAACTTATTCTCTTGAGACATGACGTTGTTTCATTCGAGCAATCGTATAAATATGAGAATGATAATATAATATCATACTTTTTGTTGGTTGATATTTTCATGCCGATGGTCAATCCATATGATGATGGGAATGGTAATGGTAAGTTAATAATATTGAGTTCAGAATATATCCACTAAAAACAGAACTGGAATATTGTAGATTTGAGGAAAGATATATAATATAATTGAGGAATGAATATCTCGGATGAGTTCGTTGTTGGGTAGAATTCGTCTATTGGTTTTGGATTGATAATTTTTGGCACTCTTGTTGAATTTAAATTCTTCTATGATGTTTGAATTCAATTTCTGCTAAGATGAAGTTCTAAATTTCAATAATGAATCGTACTTCTATGTTTTCACTGAATGCTATAATTATTCTATCTAAGCTTTATTATATGATCTGTGTACTCGTACATTTCATCCTGTTTTATATGAGAGAGTCAAATTCATTTATTCAGCTATTTTAATTTGGTTTCTTCCATGGTGCAGCTCTCATTCTCAGATTGCTCATTTAATCTAGATAAATGAACTATAATTTGAATTGAATTTCCTTTATGATGCAGTTCTATCATAAGAATAAATTGATATAATTCTCAACTCTGAGAAACCAATACTTTCGGAGATATAATTTGTCTGTTCGAACTAGAGCGCCAGAAAGCTCCTGTCCACAGGGCTTGAACCAATTTTTTCATTTACCATTTTTCCAGATTCGGCTCAGGTAAAAAGTTACAAGCGTTTAAAGATTTCACAATGTGCTAATACACTCCCGCATATAAATTATCTATGATATTGTTGGCGGATGAGAATAGGCATGGTAACGTGGTTTACAGCTTGATTCGGGATTCCAACGCTCAGGGACAGATCCATAAAAGTAGTGAAATTTCTGGAGTTTTCCATTTTAAAACATTCAATGAAGAATATCTCGAAAACGGTGCGTTTAAGGAGAAATTATGAAGAATAATATAATGTTCTGAAATAATGGAATATTCTTGAAATGACTCAAGAAAAACTTTATATGCTTTCTTTATGCTCATTTCGTTTAGTTTTATGAATCCACGAATCCATAACTAGAAAACCAGTAGAAGTAGAAAATAACTAATATTTGGAAAATATGTATCATAGTTATATAGGAAACTTTACGCCAACATTCATTTTATTCGAAAAAAGGATGTCAAAGCTACAAAATAAAAACTGATTTTTTTTCAAAATTTCAACAGCCTGTATATTTTTACCTGAGCTGAATTTGGAAAAATGTTAAATGAAAAAAGTGTTTCATTTGATGAGAGGAATCTTTGCATAAAATTAATGCAGTGGTCAAAGACTCACCCTGTATAATATACAATATATGGCTCTAATTTTCAAATTTTTTGCCGAAAATGGTTTCAAATTAGGTTCGACTCAGTGATGAAGAATTCGAGGTAAAATTTGATTCTGTCCGACCGGCCGTTGCCACCATAACTTGAGAACGGAAATAAGAGATATAGCGACATGAAATTTTCAGGGTAGCTAGCGCGTCCAAAATACGAGGGACGAGTTCGTTAATGGGCATAATTGGTCCAACGGTTTCCGAGCACTAGCTAATTTTGTCTTTAACCAATACATATGACCCGATCGAATTTAAACTTGGTAGCTGGTTGTAGAATACAGGCACAAAGACATTTGTGAAATTTTGTGAGAACCGTATCACTAGAAAATTAAAAAAAAATATGTTAAATAATATATAATTTATCTCACGATAACTTAAAATCGGAAAGAGATAGCGATTTGCAATTTTTAGGGTTGATTCCGCTTGCGAATACGACATTTTATTGAGTTTGTTAGTAGGCATATAATAGGCCAAACGGTTTTAGAGTTATACCCATCTGAAATTTGGTTGTTATTTCCTCAATAACTAGAAAAATACGAATCCGACCCAATTCAAACATGGTTATTAGTTGTAGAATGCCGACGCAAAAATATTTGCAATATTTCGATCGTGAGGATCGTATATATATATTAGAAAATTAAAAAAAATCATTGGATATCATTGAAAAAAATTCTATATATCAGAAACTATTCGTCCAACATCGTCTGATATTTTGCGAGATCTTGCCAAACCTAATTCTACATCCTAGTTCCAAGTTTGAACACGATCGGACATCCGAGCAGCCTTGGGAGAGTTCAAGCTGAATAGGTGACCCTTGCTTCGATAATACTTTCGAACGGCAAGAGATTGGGACTTACAATTTTCAGGGTAGGTTGCGCATCCGAATGAGAGAGTTCGTTGTCGGGCATAATGAGGCTCAACGGTTTCGGAGATACCATCTGGAATTTTATTTTCTCGATAGCTCAAAAAAATACGCATCCGATCGAATTGAAACTTGGTAACTAGTTGTAGAATATCAACATAAAGACGTGTAGATAATTAAACAAAAAAGAATGAACATGATCGGATGTATATTGTTGGAGACCCGAGCAGCCTTGTGTGTTTCAGTAGCTGGATGGGTGAGCGTTGCCTCGACAACTCTCGAACGAAAGGAGATAGGGACTTGCAATTTTCAGGATAGGTTGCACATCTGAATGGAAGAGTTAAGTTCGCTGTTATGGCCTTAATCGGCCCAACGGTTTCGGAGTTATATACCCATCTGGAATTTTATTTCCTCGATAACTCAAAAATTATAGACTCGATTGAATGAAGCTTGGTAACTAGTTGTAGAATATCGACATGAAGAAGTGTGTAAAAATGTTGTGGGGACCGTACCGTTAGAAAATTTTTAAAGAATTACGAAAAAATATTATGTATCTCATGTTATCTTGAGAACGGAAAGAAATAGCGACTCGCAGTTTTCAGGGTAGATTACGCATCTGAATACATTTAAGTTCGTTAACTAGCATAATCTGCCAAATGGTTTTGGAGTTATACCAATCTGAAATTTGGTTGTTATTCCATGAATAACTCAAAAAATACAAGTCTGGGCCATTTCAAATATGGTTTTAGTTGGTAGAATGCCAACGCGAAAATTCTTGCTAAATTTCGTGAGGATCGTAGCACTAGAAAATTTTTAAAAAATCATTGAAGAAAAAAATTGTTTCAAAGCACTGACGTGAAGTCAGAAGCTTTTGCGCGTATTTTCTCTTGTAGATTCTCCTTTATTGGACACTCTTAATCGAATTTACCATGGTGAATTCTATTGTCTGTTCACCTGTATTGGACACTTCGAATTTACCATGGTAAATTCATGAACTCGTAATACACGGATTACTCGTAATCTCGAGTTAACTCGAACTAACTATAATAGCTAAACACTCGCAACCTTGCATTTGAGAAACCGGCCCTTAGAGAAAACATTAAGGGCCGGTTTCTCAATTGCGAGTTAACCCGAGGTTGCGGGCAACCCAAGTGTTACGCATTCATGAATATCGCTAAATACATGCGTCAACTCGCAACCTCGAGTTAACTCGCAATTGAGAAACCGGCCCTAAGAGTGTAATACAATGGTACAAGTGACCACTTGTACTAGTTTACATGCTTTAATGTATTTATAGAAACAAGCTAGACAAAGGCAAGTGACGCTATTTTCCGAAGTATGAGTAAATATTTAATTTTAATTATGCAGTTCTATTCCTTAACAGTTCCAAAATAACATTACAAAATTTCAAATAGTTCTATTGAATTATGTCAAAGTTACAAGCTTTGGAACCTTTAAATGGCTCTCCTTTAAAGTTATCTTTTTGCACTTGCATCAGGACCCGTTGTATAGTAATCATTAATATTTGCAGGAGAATTTTGGCATACTGATGCTAAAAAATCATCGGCCAATTACTGATGTTATTTTCTTATATAAATTGCAGAATGGAATTTTTGTTCTGCTTGCCATTTCCAGTCTATTTTCTATTAGAGTACCTGATATGAGACTGCGTAATTGCAAAAACTTTTTGTGCTCCCTTCCTAGGAACACTGTTTTTTGATCATCACCTGTTTGGAACCCATGACATAACATTAAACAAACATTGTAACAAATACCACATATTTTCCTCAACCTTTATTTGAAGAGATGAATAATACATTATATGAAAATTATAGTGGAAATATTTAGTGACAAAACTTCCTGACAATCAGATATTTACATCATAAATTAAAAAGACTCCAAATGTTCATCATTTTTTTCCAGATTTCTTGATTCCACCGCTAACAAGTGGTCCCTTCTGGGAAGCTTTGGCCTTTGCATCTTGTAGGGCCTTTTGTTGTTCCTTCATTTTTTGTTTGTGGGCTACATCATCCTCATCTAAATCTGCTTGGGCTTTCTTAGGGGCCTTCAAGGGTTTCTTTTTTCCACCTTCTCTTCCCGACATCTTGAAGAAAATCGAGTCGTAATTAAAAATAATAAATAATTAATCTATATGCAGATATTATACAAGTACAATACTCTCTACAAATAAAAGTGATTCCCACAAAGGCTTAACCTGTCAATGATTCATGCAAAATATTCATCGAAAACATTAATAAAAGTGGAGCAACAGAAGAATTGTAAGAAACATGAATCAGTAAAAACACATTTTAGAATATGACAGAGATGTCCCAGCGAGATATGAAATCTTGAATTTGGCTCTCTGTTTACATTTGTGCTTCGACATTTTGATACGAAACGTTCAGTCATTGTTCGAAATGTAATCATGTTTGACATAACAAAGCATTCTAAACGAACATGGTGTCCAAATTGGTGACTATTTTCAGTCAAGTATTTCGTCTGAGGAGAATATTTGAAACCTACGAAAGGATGTTGTTCTCTGATGATTTTTATTATTTTTGTCGAGTTTAGACGGAACACATGACATAATAATTTCAACGGATTTGAGCAGGTAAAAAGGAAAAGCATCAAGTCATGATAACCCAGTTTTAGTGTCCGTAATGGATGGTATGGATTTCAACATGACACTTATATCTTATATCACACCGCAATTGAACATTTCGGCAGAAGAATAGAAATCTGCCAGCAGAATCGATGAGGGTGCTTATCGAATGTAACATTGCTGTTATACTTCCAATCTGCCCACTTAGTTAAATCAAAACTTCGCTATTATCTCAATCAATTTTTCCATTTTATTGTAACACCCATAATTACATATTATTCTTCTACTGTTTAATTTATCTATCCTTTTATTTGGTGTTTCCAATAGTTTCTACGCAATGATGTCGTGAACTCGAGGGTTCATGTTCATATAAACAATTTCGCAAATTTTCTTATGATACCCTCCTCTAATATATTAATAACTATAACGTAAATATTAAACGGTATACTCTCATACTCACCCTATATTGATATTTCACAGTAGGAGTAGAGAAATTTAAAAAATGTTTAATTACCAGTTACCACAACGTGCGACCAAATATTTCCAAAATGACATTAAGGTTAACTATGGATCTATCGGCATTTTGAACTATATTCAATTTCTGTGGTGTGTGACTGTGTAGTTCTTTTTGACATTTTTGCGCACATGTTGACATGTTTCTATTTTGTTATTTATATTCTGTGGTTTCTAGGGAAAGGAACCGCCCGCTATCATTTTGGCCAAATGTCTGTAATTTTCGAATTGTTTACCGAAAATGCATTACGATTAGGTTCGATTCACTGATGAAGAATTCGAAGACAAAATTGTTTCTGTCTGTCCGTTGCCACGATAATTTTCGAACGGAAAGTAATAGCGACATGAAATATTCAGATTCGATTCGTACCGTCAAAAGTCGGCCCGCGTCCCGAACGAAAAAGCCTTAGGGATTCGAGCATAGATAAGATTCGAGCGACCCCGCTTTCGCCGATTTCCCCGATTTAGCGACTTTTCGGGAATTTTTTTAAAATACTGGCGACGTTCCTATCTCGACGAAAATTGCCCTCGGCGATACGTCAGTCCTCGCCCTTTCCGTCGCTATATTCCCCGCTTACTGGGCTCGCGGCTTCGCCTCTCGCGAAAATTCCTCCCGCGATACCACGACGAAAAAAGTTTTAAAAAGTGTAGTTCGGTGGTTCCGATCTTTTCAGATTGTAATATAGCGTCGTCGAACATTATCGACGTGAGTATAAATATGTATAGGACTATACAATGATACAAGATACAACCGTCACCGTCATAGGCAAGGAGTCTATGCGCCTAGTGGAACCTACTCTATGAAGATATATGACGACCGTTTAGTTCGTTAATGGGCATAATCATATATCTTGTCTATGGGCATAATCGGCGGTCGATAATAACATTATCGACCTGAGTATAAATATGTATAGGACTATACAATGATACAACCGTCACCGTCATAGGCAAGGAGTCTATGCGCCTAGTGGAACCTACTCTATGAAGATATATGACGACCGTTTAGTTCGTTAATGGGCATAATCATATATCTTGTCTATGGGCATAATCGGCGGAACGCTGTTTCGGAGCTTAATAACTCAAAAAATACAATCCGTTCAAATTGAAACTTGATAATAATTAGTCATAGAATATGCCGATGCGCAAATATCTGCGAAATTCCGTAAAAAAACACTTTTCTTCATACTTTTTGTTTCTGAAACTATCTGTGCTACCATTTTGCTCAATGTCTATAATTTTCAAAATTTTTGCCTTCAATGGTCTCAAACGATTAGGTTCGATTCACTCCTAATTCAAGGTCAAATTTGATTCTGTCTGGCTGGCGAGCCGTTGTCACGATAACTTTCGAACGAAAAGAGACAGCGACTTGAAATTTTCAGTATATAGGTGGCGCATCCGAATGCGTCGTACATCGTAGTACGCGATAGAGGATCATTAAGAAAAAAAACTATTCCAGCTGGGATGACCATTCACTGTTGTATCAAAAAATTAACAGTGAGACACATCACTGGCGTAAAGACAATGGTCGCGTTGTGGAGCTAAGGCTATTTTATGGAGCACATTTGATTTGTGCTAGTAGCGGTAGCGTAAAGTGGCTGAGCGCTTGATTTTATGATTGTACTTGTTTGTAAGATAAATAAAGTTATCAAAATAGAGAGAAGTTTTTTTTTAATTCAACTAGATTGAAAAAATGTATCAAGATGAGACTCATCTCCACATGTACACAAGAAATGGAATACTATATACAAATTAATCACATCCCTTTTTATTGCAATCCGGTATAAACATTTCCATGAATTGCCAAAAAGTAATACAGAAAAAAAATTCAACATCATTTTGAGGCTTAACAATAATGCTTTTAGCAGCAGAAGTTAAAACAATCCAATCTATCCTGCCTAGCCATTATGAACTCGTGACGTCTTTCAAGAGAGCTTTCCCGATATGTCATACAAGTATTTCAAACGTATCTTAAAATTAATGAGCGTACAATTCAAATCGTTGTTACACGAAAAGTCAAATTCGCTATAGGAATATTCAACGATCCAGATAAAATGAAGCAGGAAATGTAGTCGCCTTATTTAAAACTTCCCCTCACAAATACGGATATTATTCTATAGTCTAAGGATAAAATCGCTTTGCTGGCTCAGAATACTCCGAGCAAAAAGATCGCTCTCGGATGGATACGATTTACATTGCCAAACGATTCAGATGTGTACTCCCCTTCATCTGGATGTCTTTAAGGAACGATTCAGAGCAATCTGATCGGTACAAGCTAATAAACGAACCCGCCTTAGATCATTGCGTAAAGACTCAATAACAAAGCACCAACAAAACAAAAATTGAGAAGAATAAGGATCCCACACAAAACATGGAAATAACATTTCGGACGAATGGGCTGAAATTTGAATATGTTAATTGTTTGAGTGATTCTAACGAAATGTTATTATGTATGCCTGACCTTATCTTATGTTTGTTCTGCGTTTGATTTGTGGTATTTTAAAATTAAAAAATATGGTATAAATGTATTCTGGGGATGAGATGATCTGGCTTGCAATTAATTTGTGTATGAATGATTTATTCAGATATAATATTAGGATAAACATAATTTCTTACTATAAATAAAAAACAAATATATGTTAAATGTACTTACAAAATGAATAATACTGGTTAAGACATTTACATAAACCATAAGTATTAGCAAAAATAGCATAAAATTGATTTCATAATTCATTACAAGAAATATTCTACGCCATACAAAACAGTAACAAATTACAGTGAAACCTCTATAGACGGACACTCCTCAAGAACGGACACTCCCCTCAAACGGACAATTTCCCTGGAACCAAGAAATGCTTGTATTTATTTTGAACCTCCCCAAAAGCGGACACCCCCCACGAGCGGACAAAAATGCTGGAACCAACGGTGTCCGCTCTTGGGAGGTTTCACTGTATTTCGATATGTTTAATACGCATTTTAATTTGAATTGAGTGTTATATTATTTGCGTTTTGCTGCCGAAGTTTTAATTTTTATCGCTTTGATAGCTTTCAGTCTTTATTTCGAATTCGGGAAATTAATATTATTAATGATCATCAAAATAATGTTTTGGAGAAATCGCAGGGAAGTTCCATATCAAAACAAATCTATTGGAGGTAGATGATTAAATGAAATTTACATCATTTACAAAATACATGGATAACATTTAAACTTAATGAATTATCGAAATTTGTTTTTGAAATCAACACATGAATATGGAAAATACAATAATCTGAAATTCCCAAATAATACTTTTTTCTAATTTTCAGGCATTTCTTTTGTATATCACTGCAATCATTTTCTGCATCAATTCTTGAGGTACCTCTTTTGGCAAGTCAGAAATCAAGGACTGAATTTCGTTATAACTTTGTTCTTCATACTGAGTATATATTTCCATTATACCCAACTCTTTGTACAAATCCTTGATTTTCTTCACATGTTCTGAATCATCCTTGCCATAATGCTCTTCCATAATTTTTTTTTGGCTTGGCGAAGCTATTTGAAGAGCTTGTGCTGCAAGCCATGTACATTTTCCGGTTTCAATATCGGTACCTATTTTTCCAGTAATATTTGGATCTCCAAAACAATCCAGGTAATCATCCTAAAATTTCAATTTAAATGATGAAGTATTATATTGATTATTCCTCAAGAATATCTTGAAAATATGCAAACAAACATTTGAATTTATTGCGGCAACTAGACTGTAATTAGTAATTTCAGCTGCAGTTAGATAATCCCAATCAATTTATTGTTATCTTATATAACAATGAGCCATTCCGGTAATTTTCAGGTAAAATATATTCCGAAATATTGTTTCTGAGGTAACTTTATAAATTTTTCCATTTTTTCACTGAAAAATATAGATAGACCGATTCAATGAACTGGAATAAAAAATGTGTAAATTTGCATCGAAAAGTGATACTCTTTAGATGTTCGATGGATTTGCTTATTTATCTGAATGCGTATTTAAAACAATCAGACTTATTCTGTTCACGCATAGCAATATTGCTAAGGAAAAGATATTGCTTCCACAGCAAGATTCAAAATATTGCTATTCTGATCATCGATTTTGAGCAATATGATCTGTCATTTTTCTAAACTATTTGCTATCCACATTGCTATCTCAGTAACCTCATAATAGTACATACATAACAAGATTTGGAATATGGCAGAGAAGCAAGTCATGGTAGGGGTCAAACCTGTCAAACTGGCTGATGAGTTTAATTCTTTTTTCATTTATATTGGTCCCTCGACAGTCAGAAACCTTCCACCTAGGCAATCGGTTACAAAAATTCAGCAAAACAGTATAAAAATTCCTTTTACGTCTTTGATATCACCGAAGAAGAAGTATTGTCGGTGGTAAAAAATTTTAAAAACAAAAACTCGGCTGGCTTTGATGAGGTTCCTCTTGCTCTTTTGAAGAAATGCATTCATCTTGTAGTTTCCCCACTAACAAATATTCTAAATAATTCTTTTAAAGAAGGTATTTTTCCAGACGCGCTAAAATTAGCATTGGTTAAACCGATTTTTAAAAAAGGCAACGTGGACAACGTAGGTAACTATAGACCAATAAGCCTGTTGAGTGCCTTTTCGAAGATTTTTGAGAAGGTTCTTGCAAATCGTTTGCTGGATTTCTTCAGAAAGTTTAAGGTAATGTCTAGCCGTCAACATGGTTTCATAAAAAATAAAAATACTGATACTGCAATTTTTGAACTGACCACAACCATAGTCAGGGCTTTTGAGAGTGGGGATATTCCCTTGGGGTTATTTCTTGACCTCTCTAAGGCTTTTGACTGTAGATCATAATCAGCTTTTATATAAACTAGAAAAGTGTGGTATTAGGGACAAACAGTTGCAGCTTTTGAAAAGTTACATTAGTAATAGGAAACAGAAAGTAATTATAACTGTTGAAGGCTCAATTCATTTGTCTAAGGAGGAGGATGTTCCAATGGGCGTCCCACAGGGTAGTGTTCTGGGACCACTTCTCTTCATTGTTTACATGAATGATCTTGGTTTGGCTTTACGTTGCGACTGCGAACTTGGGATGTTTGTCGATGACATTAATGTTCTGATCAGATGCGATAGTATATCATCTTCGTCAGATGAGGCGGTAGTAGTTTTGAATGATATTGGTACCTGGTGCACTGAGAACAGCTTGGCCCTGAATATGCAGAAGACAATGATTTCTTTCTTTCGCACTAATAGATCAAAGAATATGTATCCTAATAGTATAATCTGCCAAGAAAATGAAATCAAAGCTAAAGATGATTTGCCATTTTTGGGTGTCATTCTTGATATAAATTTGAAGTGGAATTCCCATATTGAATTCTATGGCCTGAGGACAATGGCACGATACATTGGCTATGAAGCCCTGAAAGCTCTATATCACGCGACGATAGAGTCAAGGCTGAGATTTGGAATGATTTTCTATGGAACATCAAATATAGAAGATTTGTTCATATTGCAAAAGAAAGCACTTAGAATAGTGAACAATCTGAAATATAATGAATCGTGTAGAACTTACTTCAAGAAAAATGGAATACTGACAATATATGCCTTATATATACATGAGTGCTTGTTGTTTATGAAGAAAAACGACCATCTTTTCCTAAAATATCGAAATGAAAAATCATTCCACGAAACTAGAAGTTTGGACTACATATTTCCCAAATTCAGATTAACAACAAGCCAAAAACAAGTAGAATACAGATGCCTGAAACTTTTCAATTCATTGCCTGGCAAGATAAAAGCAATTAAGGACACCAGAACTTTCAAGAAGGAAATATACAAGCTCCTATTAAATTTAGAGCCCTATAATATAGCAAGTTATACGGGATAAAATAGATATATGTGTATATGTATATATGACACTGTTTCACTTCATTTTCATGTTTATTCAATATGTAATCTGATTTGAAATAAAGTACGATTTATTATTATTATTATTATTATTGAACATCTTAGAAAAAGATTGAATTCTGTGGTTTATACACTTATTGTGCTTAGGACTCACGTTGATTTGGAGGTCTTGAAGGTGATCTACTTTGCTAATTTTCAATCTTTGGCTTCTTATGGGATAATTTTCTGGGGAGGTTCTTCAGAGATGAGCAGTGTTTTTATTGCTCAGAAGTGGGCAGTGAGAGTGATGTTTGGATTAAGGTATCGGGAAACCTGTCGCTCTCTCTTCAGGAAAAACAAAATTCTCACCATTGCTGGCCTATATATATATATCGTCTGTTAACATTCTTTCACAAGCAACCACATTACTTCGACGAGTATAGAAATCTTAACAACACTAGGCGGGTCTTCCCGTATTTTTTCCCGCGACACTCCCTATCTGGTACTGAAAGACATCCTCTCTATATGTCTGTGAGATTATACAATAAGTTACCTGGTAGTATCCAGAGTATTCAAGCTCATGATCGTTTCAGGAAAGAGGTCCACAAGTTAATTTTAGAGTGTGAACCTTATGATGTAGACGAATTTCTTATCTTTTGTAGAGGATAATGTCCTCAATATGACGTGTTTTCTTTTTGTGGTGTCTCGCTCTGTGAGTCACTGCCAGCTTGGAAATAAATAAACTTACTTACTTACTTACTTACTATCAATATTCGGTGTGTTTCCTGAAAATTGATCAGTAACTCCATCTTGTTAGTTTCATGAATTATAACATAGTTTGCTTTTCGCCTTCGTGACATTTTATATATTTGGTTAGGAATTACGAATATCCATCGAAAAACAGACGAAATATTTATCAAGTAAGGTTAAATACTTCCTCTAGTTGGCATAAAAGTCATGAAATACGGTGTTGTCAGCTCTCAAATCAATGCATTTTAAACTACTTGATAGCAATATTGCTGGGAGAAAATTGATAACCAACATAGCTACAACAGTCCCAACAGAATACTCAATACCATAGCCATATTGTTAAAAGTTAAGGGGATAGCAATATGACTTGAATAGCAATGTTTATAGCAAAACGAAAACACAACAGGTCTGAATTATTTTAATATGCCCACAAATTAGTGAAATATATTGATCATTGAATTAACAGGCAACCTCAAGCTGATGCCATCAATGGTTTTATAATTTTTTTTCAGAATTAAAATTATGCTGCAAACTGAACAGTACCTACAGTAAGTTAATGATGGGGCAGCCCTGCACCTCACTAACTAAAGAAGTCCTACTACTGAGTAGGAGTAAGCTCAGGGCAGTAACTGGCCTACTAACCGGACACTGTATTCTGAGAAAGCACTTGCATAACATCGGGATTCTCCGAGAAGACCCTGTTTGTAGAAAATGTGGGGAGGCAGACGAAACTGCCTCATATGTCATATTTGACTGTCCAGCCCACACACGATGGAGACGACTTCACTACGAGAGTGACAACACAACCCTGAGTGCCAGAAACCGTGTGAGGAACCCAGTCAAAGGCCTAATACTACTTGCTAGGAAAATGGACCTTGTGTAGGTAATACACCGACAAGGCAGTGGGGATGTTACATGAGACCCATATAATATCAGAGGTGCAGGACTTAGTTTGGTTAAGTAAACCTGAGCTGCAGGGGATCAACTAAGAGACCCTATGGCAGCTAGCAGCCCGATGTCAAGGGGATGAACCATGAGACCCTGTCAGCTAATAGGAGACCGACCGAGGTGCAATAAGACTGTCTAGGCTGCAGCACGGGCTACTCGCTCAGTCGGCATCGGTCTAATACAAACAAACAAACCTACAGTTCGGAATATTCAGAAATGTTGAAAGCTATAAAGATTCAAATTTTAGGAAATTGATTGAATACCTCAATATATCTGAATATTTACCTGGATCTGGAAGAATTTCCCAATTTCCAAGAGTACACCCTTCACCTGTTCATGTATTTTGGCATCCTTATAATTAGCCAAATACAACGCCAATGATACTGGTAAAACAAAGGAATAATAGGCCGTCTTATTGTAGGCGATAAGTTCGAATCTTTCCATTGTTATGGTGTCCAGACCGACGATATTACAGTCGAAGAGCTGCCCGATGATGGTCTTTCTGGTGACCTCCAGGAAGGATTCCATCAAATGAACATAGGAGGGATGCTGGGAGAAATATTTCTTCAGTAACAAGTACACGGAGTTTTCCAATATGAGGCCGTCGTTGATGGCGTTTAAACCTATGTTATCCACTTTGTACCAGCACGGTTGTCCTCTTCTTGTTTCTGATCCGTCTGTGACGTCATCCATAACCAGAAGGAATGCTTGTAACTAAGAAATAGAGACAGATTTAATGATGAGTGTAGCTTCATGTTTATTTGGATATTGTACATATCGATGGCTTAAAGCACAGATAATTGTATGTCCACTTTTTGCCAATGTTAAGGTAAAGTGATATTTAGAACGTAGGAAGACAGATACAGAGTCTGTGCAATTATTATAATGAGAAGTAAGTCTTACTTCCACGGGGCTCATTGGACCTGAACCGGCCTGTAGTATCTCTCAAGAGAGCAGGGTGGGAGAACAACAGATAGCTGAACCAAAATATCCAGGAATTCTGAGGCAGCATACATGGACACAGACATGCCCCCTCAACAATTATTGGCCCATCAGCTGAAAGAGCCAGATACTGGCTCAGATTCTCTAGGTTAGACCGGAGAATCGTAACAGCTGTATACATGAGTCACTGTGACCTCAGGAAACACCTGGGGTTGACTGAGGACTCTTAAGTGCAGACTATGCCTGAAGGAAGACGAGTCTATCGAACACATCATGTGTGACTGCCCTGCTGGGGACAGGATCAGATTTGAGGAACTAGGAGTCCACAGACTGAGACAGAGGAATTGGACAAGTTCTCACCCACCAGACACATATCCCTTATAAAAAGGCTTGAGCTATTAGTGCTGACGTCATTTCGCCATTTTAGATATCCTAGATCAGGGTCTGGTATCCATACAAACATTTCTTCAAATATTTGAACCTCTGAGAAATCTGTAAACTTAACAGACCTTCGATTTTAATGGAAAAAGATCAGGAGTACCTCGAAATACCACGGTAGTTCTTCTAGAGACCCCAGAGTCAAGATCGTGAACAAATAATTCCCTAAGAAACTTCATATTTGTAGGTTATAAAAAGTGTTCAGTTTTTTAAAAATTATCACTTCACAAATGAGGGTCCTTAGAATATGTTCATAAAGCTATAGATATATATATATATATATATATATATATATATATATATATATATATATATATATATATATATATATATATATATAGATGTAACTAAGGGACAACTGAGTCCCAAAATGGTATATGGTTGGTAAAAAGTGAGACCCGTTTCGCACATGTGAGGCCCCTTTCCGGGTCTCGCATTGTTTTTTGGTGGAAATGGACTCCTTAGGGCCCCCCCTCAGCTCCCTGATGTCTCCCCCAAAAAAATTTTTGGACTCGGATGTCTGTTATAAACCTCAACTTACACGGAATTTAGTTAATGAGAATTCGCTTCAGATGGCGCTGTAGAAGTTCTGTATATACTTTGCGAGACCCAGAGTATATATTCTCAATTGAATAGGTTGCTGTGAGATGAGAGTCCCACCAATCTGACAACACTGCTCTTCAGTACACTAACGGTGGTTTACAAAAAGCTCTGATTACATTTATTATAGCTTTAATACGATTTCGGCTAGATGAACTGGAAATCAACATAGAAGTTCACTGATTTGGCTAGTAATAGTTATGAAAGTGTCATCAAACACTGGGTCAATATATTATTATCTTTCTAAGAATCAGATACATTGAAATGAAAATTTATGAAATAATAATATTCATTATTCATTAGTCATTGCCATTTCCACACACGATCATACGATATATTAACCATTTAAATATTTACTATTGACTGCCCCGCGATATTTTACAATTGTTTCAGTGAATTATTGGTTTCTCTAAATTCCCGAAAAACTATTGACTTCATTCATATGTGTTAATGAGTCGTGTAACTACACGACTCTCAATTTTCGTGTTTTAGTATATTCATAGTGTCTAAGACTTAAAGACGAATATTTTGAAATGATTCTTGAATTATCTGCATATTATATTCCATCCATTTTTGGAATTATTAATTCGGTGAACGGTTAACTATCTCGAAATTACGAAATGTTTGTTTTTCATACAATCGGTAAACCCATCCAGCTATTGAACTCAAACAAGGCTGCTCGGATCTCCAACAATATAGATCCAATCGTGATCAAAGTTGGAACTTAGCAGAAGAGTTAGGTTCTGAAGGCTCCCGAAAATTTCCAGCGATGTTGGACGAACAATTTCTGATATATAGGATTTTTTTTCAAGGATTTTCAATGATTTTTTAAAAACTCTCTAGTGATACGATTCTCACTACATTTCGCAAGAATTTTAACGCTGGCATTCTACAATAGATAACCTTGTTTGAATTGGATCGGTTTAGTATTTTTCGAGTTATTGAGGAAATAAGAACCAAATTTCAGATGGGTACAACTCCAAAATCGTTTGGCTGATTATGTCCAATAAACAAACTCAAGTGTTTCAATCAGAGTCACAACCTGAACTAAACATTTCAAGTTGCTATCTCTTTTCTTTCTCAGGTTATCTTGATATAAATAATATTTTTTTATAATGTTTCTAAAATTTTCTACTCATATGATTCCCACACTATTTCACAAACGTCCTCAGGTTTGTATTCTATAACTACTCAAGAAGTTTCAATTCGATCGGATTTGTATTAGTTGAAAACAAAATTATTACTCGGAAACCGTTGGCCGATTATACCCATTATCGAACTCGACCGTCGTATTGAAATGCGCCACCTACCCTGAAAATTTCAAGTCGCTCTCTCTTTTCGCTCTCAGGTTATCGTGGTAACGGCCGAATTAAAAAATTACAGACATTTGGGCAAAATGATAACGTGATATTCCCCAGAACATCGCGAAAATTCTGACAAGGTCTCGCAGTACTGTAATGAGTTTAAAGTTTTTGTCACAATTATCAAGTAATCTGAATAAGACAAGAAATTATGTTGATATTCATGCGGAAAAACGAAATTACGACCGACTTCCTGAATATCTGGGAGAGACAAATACTTTCAAAATATTATGGAAAAAAACATTTTTTGAAATTTTCTCATTACAAATTACCAGAACTGAATTCCAACAAAATTGTGAGAGATATCTAATGCCTTTCTTCTATTACTAAGTAAAATACTTAATAGGTAAAATAAAGAAGAATTTAAACTCAACAAGAGTGCTAAAAGTTATTAATCCAAAACCAATAGACCAATTCTACCCAATGACGAACTCATTCGAGATATTAATTCCTCAATTTTTTTTTTTTAGTTCTCCGAAACCATCTGGTCGATTTTGCCCAATAACGAACTTAGCCGAGATATTAATCTCCCAAACCTACTCTGAAAATTTCAACTGTCTAGCTCAGGGCTTTCCAAACTTATTTTTACTGTGACGCCCTTGGGACTTTGCCATTTTTGTACGACGCCCCTTAACTCAGCCCCCAAAAATAATTATCAATTTTAGTACTAGCCTAGTAATACGTTATCAGCTAACTAGACTCGGTCGCAATCAACGTGCGACGCCCCTAGGACAATGTCGCGACGCACATTTCGTTCGAGTGTTATCGTGTCTACGGGCGGATCGATACTGACCACGGATTCTTGATCAGTGAGTCGCACCAAATCGTTTAAGACAAATTACAGACATTTGAACAAATTCATTAGCACTCTGTTCCGAGGAAAAAGAGCGCCAAAAAAATTGAAGACCATTTCAGATCTAGGTGCAATCCTAATGCGAAAACGTGATATAGGTTTGTGAAGTACCTAATCAAGTTTACATCAACTTCCAGTATGACTGATGTGCAAAAACCCAAACACTGCTCCAACTTCAACGAAGACATTTCGATGAGAGAAAACAAATAGTTCATGTGAAATGTAAGTGATGTGAATATCATCATGAACGAATATAAATATCAATGTTGACAACAATAATAGGGTATAGGTGGAAAGTTTTTCGACAACAAGATTTGAAGAAACCATTGACCATTATTGGAAAAATGTCCTGCGTACAGGAGCTTTGGCGCTCTTGTTCAATTGTTGACAAATTATATCCCCGAAAGTATTGGTTTCTCAGAGTTGGGACTTATATCAATGGAATCTAATGATAGAACTGCATCATGAAATAAATTAAATAAGAATCCATTGATATAATTCCCAACTCGGAGAAATCAAAACTTTCAGAGTTATGATTTGTCAAAGTTTGAACAAGAGTGCCAAAGCTCCTGTTCACAGGGCTTTCCCACTTTTTGACGCTCTTGTTCCTCGGAACAGAGAATTTATCAATTTGTCCAAATGTCTCTAATTTTCGAATTTTTTGATAAAAATGGTATCAAACGATTTGGTTCGACTCACTGATCGAGAATCCGTGGTCAAAATCGATTCTGTCCGGCCGGCCGGCCCTCCGTTAACACGATGACTCTCGAACAAAATGAGCTAGACAGGTGGAATTTTCAGAGTAGGTTTGAGGGATAAATATCTCGGTTAATTTCGTTATTGGGCAAAATCGGCCTAATAGTTTCGGAATAACGAAACAAAAATTTTTTTTTTCATTACAACTTTTGAATTAAATATTTTTTAAGATGGAGTTTCATCATAAGAATCCATTGTTATCATTTTCAACTCTAACAAGCTAATACTTTCGGATATATGGTATTTCAAAATTTCAATAATACATCGTAGTTCTGTGTATTCACCAAATGTGAACACAGAATCTGTCTGTGTTCACTGTTCATAAATGTCAATTAATCTAGCTATTACAGACTTGTCTATCGTAGTTTGAAATTATTTCCTGTTGGAAAACAAGTATCCGATTCTCCAATTTATTAATATATACAAGACTGTTTTGAAACTGAAAATAATATTGACTGATTACATATTGAATAATTTATGGATAAATATGGGGATGATGTTCCAGAAGATTTAGAATTGGATCATTTTAATGAGTTGTGAGACATGTTCCTATATACAGTAATTTCATAATGTTGCTAGCAAAAATATGCTGGAATAAGGATCTACATTTGTGTATCAAACATTTTTTCTTGAGTTCAGGTCCATAATACAGAAATGAATATGTAAGTGGTATGGACTATTAAAATAATTTGTTCGTCATCAGCCTCTACCTACCAAATATCAGGAATAAATGGACAATCTGCTATGATTGTCTGCAGCCTTGCTCTAGACATTTCGATGATATTTTCCTTAGGTATTTCGAGTTGTGTAAACTATGCACCGCGTGTGACTTGCAACAACCCATTCCACGAGGTTGAATCATTGCAGATTGCTCATTAAATATTGATAAATAAATTTAATGACAATTTTTGAAGCATCAAAGCATTGAAGCTTTGTAGATTGCTCTTTTTTGGCGCTCTAGTTCCTTGGAACTGAGTGCTTTTCAATTTGCCCAAATGTCTGTAATTTTCGAATTTTTCGATGAAAATGGTCTTACGATTTGGTTCGACTCGCTGATCAAGAATCCGTGGTCGAAATTCATTCTGTCCGGCCGGCCGTAGGCACGATAACTCTCGAACGGAATGAGCTAGACAGTTGAAATTATCAGAGTAGGTTTGGGAGATGAATATCTCGGCTAAGTTCGTTATTGGGCAAAATTGGCCAGATTTAATTTGATTTCTTCCATGGTGCAGTTCTCATTCTCATGATTGCTCATTTAATCTTGATAAATAAACTATTATTTGAATTGAATTTCCTTTATGATGCAGTTCTATGAGATGAATACATTGATATAATTCCCAACTCTGAGAAACCAATACTTTCGGAGATATTAATTGTCTGTTTGAAACTAGAGCGCCAGAAAGCTCCTGTCCACATGGCTTGAACCCATTTTTGGCGCTCTAGTTCCTCGGAACTGAGTGCTTATCAATTTGCCCAAATGTCTGTAATTTTCGAATTTTTGGCTGAAAATGGTCTCAAACGATTTGGTTCGACTCACTGATCAAGAATCCGAGGGCAAAAGCGATTCTGTCCGGCCGGTCCGGCCGGCCGCCCGGCCGTAGGCACGATAACTCTCGAACGAAAGGAGTTAGAGGATTGAAATTTGCAAGGTGGGTTTGGAGCGTAAATATCTCGGCTAAGTTTGTTAATGGGCAAAATCCATCAAGCGGTTTCGGAGTTATGGCCAATTTTAGTAAAACACATTTTTTATGAATATTTCCTAAACCGATCACTCGATCTATCTGAAATTTTGCATCAAATTTTAGAATCTTGACCTCCATACGTATGTGAAGTTTTGTACTGACCAGGTTACCGCAAAGTGTGAAAAAAAAATTTCGAAAATTCATTTTTTTTTTTTTACGATAACTCTCGAACGGATTGAGCTAGGAAGTTGAAATTTACAGAGTGGGTTAGGGAGATCAATATCTCGGTTTAGTTCGTTATTGGGCAAAATAGGCCAGATGCTTTCGGAGTAACGAAAAATAATTTTTGTTTCAAGTAACAAATTTCAAATTCAATTTTTATTTAAGATACAGTTTCACCATAAAAATCCATGGATATCATTCTCAACTCCAACAAGCTAATACTTTCGGAGATATGATTTTTCGAAATTTCAATAATGAATCGTACTTCTATGTTTTCACAGAATGTTATAATTATTCTATCTAAGCTTTATTATATGATCTGTGTTCATACTCGTACATGTCATCCTGTTCTATAAGAGAGAGTCAAATTCATTTCAGCTATTTTAATTTGATTTCTTCCATGGTGCAGTTCTCATTCTCAGATTGCTCATTTAATCTTAATAAATAAACTATTATTTGAATTTAATTCCCTTCATGATGCAGTTCTATCATAAGAATACATTGATATAATTCCCAACTCTGAGAAACCAATACTTTCGGAGATATAATTTGTCTGTTAGAACTAGAGCGCCAGAAAGCTCCTGTCCACCGGGCTTGAACCCATTTTTCAATGTCACTTCTGTACGTCAATTCTCAAGAATTATTGTAATTAAATTCAAAAAGTAGGTCTATGACTCATCTCATGTTGGATTTATATCGTTTGGATCGTTTCTGCGGGTCTGTCCATTGAATCGGTAAATGTCGCTCTTTATTATCAAAGTGCCAGAGGGCTCAACACAAAGTTAACCCAGTTTTTTAAATCTGCTTGTGAATATACGTATGATATAATTTGTATAACAGAGACATGGCTTAGTGATTCGGTTTACGATGGTGAAGTGTTACCAACAGGCTATGGGGTATTGCGGTGTGATAGATCGTTCGCTAGGGTCAATAGAACCCGCGGTGGTGGTGTGCTTGTTGCGCTTTCTGACAGCTTGGCCTACACTGTTCTGGAAACAACATTCTTGAGGGATCGTGTTCCGTTGATAGACGCCGTTTTATGTCGCTGTACTGAACCTTTTCCTATGATTATATGTGCACTCTATATTCCTCCAGACATAACGGTTTTCCAGCTTGAAACGTTCACATCTCTTCTAGAGATGAAATTTGTTGGAGAATCTGTCGTTTTGGTGGGCGACTTCAACTGCCCAAACTTTGCTGGACCTGAATATTGTCCCAAGTCTGTCTTACTGAGGAACTTTTGTGATCTTTTAAAACTACGCCAGCTCAACACCGTCCTCAACAAAGATAGTAAGTGTTTGGACTTGGTGCTCGCGAGTGATGACGTTGGGGTTTCGGTAGTGCCTGCTGATGCATCTTTTGTTCCTGAGGATGCATATCATCCCGCCTTGCAAATAATGCTGTCACATGAAGTTCCTAAGCGCCAAGTGAGTTTTCCACAGCGTAGAGGTGTGCGGTATAATTTTCGAGGGGCTAATTTGTCTTCCTTGTGTTCGTCGATTGATTCAGTAGATTGGAGTATTTTGGAAACTTTCGGATGTGTGAACAAGGCTTTGGATTACTTTTACGACAAACTATTTATGATTTTCGATGAACTCGTTCCTAAAACAACTTATTCGTCTTCGCAACGTAGCTTTCCTGTATGGTTCACTGGGAATCTAAAGCGTAATATCCGTCTTAAAAATTATTATAGAAGAAAATGGCGTGCTGGAGGGGGTGTTCAATGTTTGAATGAATTCAGGCGACTGAGAGCGTTGGTCAAGTCGGAGATTTCTTCTGAATATGAGAAATATCTGAGTGGGGTGCAGGACCAAATAAAATCTGATCCTTCATCGTGCTGGAGGTATTTGGACCGGAGGAGATGTGCTTCGAGAATACCCGGGGTTTTTCGTACCGAAGAGCGTCTTTATGATGATCCAGCTGATATTGTTGATCTATTCGGAACACACTTTTCGGATGTGAGAGATCTAAATGTGAGCACTAATAGTGAATTCGACACAACTCAGTTTCCTCCTATTATTATTCCATCTGTGACCGCTACTGAAATCAAGACGATAATGGATGGATTCCCGGATAAATCGACGGTCGGTGATGATCAGATCCCTTCATTTCTTCTGCGAAAATGCAGCTCAGCATTTGCTGGACCCCTCCATCGTGTTCTGACTATTAGCCTACGCACTTCTACCTTTCCCAATAGATGGAAGAGAGCTCGGGTTATCCCCATATTCAAGAAAGGGGATTCATCTCTCGTGGAGAACTACCGACCTATTTCAGTGCTACCAAATTTTGCCAAGGTTTATGAGGAGGTATTATATTCAAATATTTATCATCATGTTAAGCCCCATTTGTCTGAAAATCAGCATGGTTTCATAAGAGGTAGGTCAACGGTAACTAACTTGGCAACATTATCACAGAATCTTGCTGAGGCTCTCGATGATGGAGGTCAGGTGGATGTAATCTATAAGGATTTCTCACGTGCTTTCGATACCATTGATCACGCGCTACTCTTGAGCAAACTTTCATCATTCGGCTTCACTCATTCTTTTTTGAAACTGATGAATTCATATTTGAGGGGAAGAAAAAATTACGTGTTCTATAATGGCTTCAAATCTTTCGAGTATGAGCTCAGAACTGGCGTTCCCCAGGGGTCTAATCTGGGTCCCTTATTGTTCGTCATTTTTATAAACGACTTGTTGTGCTCACTTGGTTGCAATGCTTTAGCCTATGCGGATGATTTGAAGCTCTTCTTGAAGATATATCGCATTGCTGATATTTTGCGCCTTCAGTCGTGTCTGGGGTTTGTCCACAGTTGGTGCCTGAGAAATGGTCTGATTCTGAATTTGAGGAAGTGTTTTAAAGTGACGTACACGAGAAAAGCTCAGCCTCTCACCTTTGATTACCATGTAGGTGAGAATTTGATTGCTTCTGGGGACCGCATTCGTGACCTAGGAGTCCTGTTCGACAGTGAATTGAGTTTCATTCCACATGTTGAGGAGGTCTGTGCCTCTTCTTTTAGGTCACTGGGATTCATGTTCAGGTGCTTCGGGGAATTCGATGATTTATCTGCTATTAGAAGCGTTTACTTTTCGCTTGTGATAAGTAAATTGGAATATGCCAATTTGATTTGGTTTCCAATATATGGTTCCCATCTAGCACCACTAGAGCGAATTCAGAGGAAGTTTTTGAAGTACATCTTGTTCAGGAGGAGAGGAAGGTATCCCGAGCGTGGTGCTGACCTTTCCGGTATCATGGGAGAGATGAGAATTACAACCCTCCATGCGCGCCAGAGTCTACAGAGCGCAAGGTTCATCCATAAGCTCCTCAGCGGAAAGATTGACTGCCCTTTCCTGCTCTCACGAGTTGATCTTCTTGTACCAAGAATGGTGACCAGGCATCCGCTGGCGTTCGTCCTGCCTACTCCTCGTACCAACATACTCCAACGGGCACCTGTATATCGAGCATGTGATAGTGCTAATAAACTGAGTTACAATGTGTTTTCATAGTGTTTTGAGTTCCGGGCTTTTTCTGAATTGCAATGTTAATATGGAAATGTTTTCTTTTATTTTAAGTTATCGGTGTATTATTTTAATGTTACCATGTAATTGGGAATTCTCCTGTTGGGTATAATAAATCATTATTATTATTATTATATACAATATACATCAGCAAATTATAATCAAAGTATTCTATGAAATCATAATATAAAATGGAGAATAATTATTATAATTTAAAAAAATCATATTCGATAGTTTGTTAGAGTTGAGAATGACATCAATGGATTCTTTTGGTAAAACTACATCTTAAAAATGGATTCAAGCCCGGTGGACAGGAGCTTTACGGCGCTGTTCAAACAGACAAATTATATCTCCGAAAGTATTGGTTTCTCAGAGTTGGGAATTATATCAATGTATTCATATGATAGAACTGCATCATAAAGAAAATTCAATTCAAATAATAGTTTATTTATCAAGATTAAATGAGCAATCATGAGAATGAGAACTGCACCTTGGAAGAAATTAAATTAAATCTGGCCAATTTTGCCCAATAACGAACTTAACCGATTCATCTCCCTAACCTACTCTGAAAATTTCAACTACCTAGGTCATTCCGTTCGAGAGTTATTGTAGAAAAACTTTTTTTAAATTTTCAAAATTTTTTTTTTACACTTTGCGGTAATCTGATGAATACAAAACTTCAAATACATATAAAGGTCATGATTCTGCAATTTGATGCCAAATTTCAGATAGATCGAGTGATCGGTTTCGGAAATATTCATAAAAAATATTTTTACTAAAATCGGCCATAACTCCGAAACCGCTTGATGGATTTCGCCCATTAACGAGCTCGTCCGAGATATTTATGCTCCAAACCCACCTTGCAAATTTCAATCCGCTTACTCCTTTCCTTCGAGAGTTATCGTGCCTACGGCCGGCCGGCCGGCTGGACAGAATCGATTTTGACCTCGGACTCTTGATCAGTGAGTCGAACCAAATCGTTTGAGACCATTTTCAGCCAAAATTCCAAAATTACAGGCACTTAGGCAAATTGATAAGCACTCTGTTCCGAGGAACTAGAGCGCCAAAAAAAACAAGTTTCGTATGACAATTGCCCAAAACAGGTTTAAAGTACCTAAAAATAGTAGATATTCCATAAAACATGTAGGTATGAAAGAAGAGAAGTAATAATGAAAAATTACCTTGTAATCGATCAAAAATTTCCTGATCTACGTTCACCAAATTTTCTCCTCTCTCGAACTACAGAATTATGCTTTCAATATTTACGTAATATTTTCAAACATTTTTGGGTGAGGTCCCCATTGCATCGCTAAAATACTAGTATTTCAACCAGAATATTTTTGAAGTTATAATATTTCCTTCCGTCAGTCCCGTCATAAATTGAGAGAACTGAGCATTATTATTATATGTCTATGGATGAAAAGCAGTCTCACTACTCTCAGATCTCTTACTTCATGTTCCGTTCCGAAATGTAAGACTTTTCTGAGAAAAACTAATTTCGGAGCAAACAACTGAGATTTTTCCAACTTCGCTCACAATTCTTCGATTGATTAGATAATGTCATGTCTAGGGAAAATAAGTTGACATTATGACAATTCATACATAGAATAATTATATCATTCTGTGACAATACGATTTATTATTGAAATTTTGAAAAATCTTATCTCCGAAAGTATTAGCTTGTTAGAGTTAAAAATGGTATCATTGGATTCTTATGGCAAAACTGCTTATTGAAGAAAAATAAATCTGGAATTTGCCTTGTAAAAAAAAAATTTTTTTTGTTACTCCGAAACCATCTGTCCGATTTTGCCCAATAACGAACTTAGCCGAGATATTTATCTCCCAAACCTACTCTGAAAATTTCAACTGTCTAGCTCATTCCGTTCGAGAGTTATCGTGCCTACGTCCGGCCGGCCGGACAGAATGAATATCGACCACGGATTCTTTATCAGTGAGTCGAACCAAATCGTTTGAGACCATTTTCATGGAAAAATTCGAAAATTACAGACATTTGGGCAAATTGATAAGCACTCAGTTCCGAGGAACTAGAGCGCCAAAAATGATATCATTGGATTCTTATGGTAAAACTGCTTATTGAAAAAAATTTAATTTGGAATTTGCTTTGTAAAAAAAAATTTTTTTTTTGTTACTCCGAAACCATATGTCCGATTTTGCCCAATAACGAACTTAGCCGAGATATTTATCACCCAAACCTACTCTGAAAATTTCAACTATCTAGCTCATTCCGTTTGAGAGTTATCGTGCCTACGGCCGGACCGGCCGGACGGCCGGACAGAATGAAATTCGACCACGTATTCTTTATCAGTGAGTCGAACCAAATCGTGTAAGACCATTTTCATCGAAAAATTCGAAAATTACAGACATTTGGGCAAATTGATAAGCACTCAGTTCCGAGGAACTAGAGCGCCAAAAATTGGTTCAAGCACTAAAGTCAGGAGCTTTTGCGTATTTGGAAAGAACGAATCTACTTTCCCGCTGAAATAGTTCACAATCTGACTTGCGAGTTCGACTTCAATATTATCTGCATTTCGCGCCTTCGCGGGCTCATTGTCTCGACTATTTATTCAATTTTTTGTTTATGTTTAGATTTGGCATCGTTGCAGGGACTCGCAAGTGTGAAGAATATACCAGAATATACACTGAGGGCCTCGCATTAGTGTTTGATATATAACGGGTCTCGGAACTTCTTTGGAGATATCTTTTTCAACAGTTTTTTGAAAAAGCTTCCCCTCTCACGATATTCGCAATAAGCACCATTATAACCTTGTGATAATGAAAAAAATATTTCAAAAAAGTTATATTCTGATATGGGTCTCAGGTTGTCTGTTGGCTATCGCGGGTCTCACATGTGTTAATATTTAAGTATATATATATATATATATGGGTGATTCCGTTCTAACTGTGATATTCAATGTCCTGTATTGTTTGTTCTCATAGGTCATTAATTAATGATCAATTTATGAAATTTTTGTGCCTATTGGAAAATTATTAACATATTTCAACATTATTTTCATATAATATAACTTGCCACTTACAGAAAACTTACAATATCACTTAAATGTCAGTATACCGTGTCATGTCCATTTCTAGAATTTATTTATAAATTGTTAGTTTTTTTTGTCGTAATAAATGATATAAACTAATTACCTCATAAATTCTAATGTTTATGATCAAACTGAACAAAATTGACACAATTTTTGTTTAATGTATTAAGTTAACATTGAACTCCGGTTCAAAACTTTTGTCTTTAAAGCTTTTAAGCATATATTTTAAGATAATATGTATTCTATTGAAATCGAAACACAGAAAAATTTACGCCTCAAGTAACTCCCGGATACGATATTCACGAAATTCCGCGAAAATTAATGGACCTGCATTCCACAAGTTATCACCGAGTTTTTATTGGATCAGATTTTTATATTTTGAGTTGTAGAGAGGAAATAACAACAACATTTCAGATGAGTATAACTCCAAAACACTTTGGCCGATTATGCTAATTAATGAACTTGAATGTCGCATGCGAATACGCACCCTAACCTGAATATTGCTATCTCTTTCCGTTCTCAAGTTATCGTGAAATACATCATATTTTTTCGTAATTTTTTTTAAATTTTCTCGTGGAACGGTCCTCGCAAAATTTTACACACGTCTTCATGTCGATTTTCTACAACCAGTTGCCAAGCTTCAATTGGATGGGGTCTGTATTTTTGAGTTATCGAAAAAATAATATTCCTGATGGGTATAAACCCGAAACCGTTGAGCCGATTATGTACAACAACGAACTTAATTCTCCCATTCGGATGCGGAACCTATCCTAAAGATTGCAAGTTCCTATCTATTTTCGTTCGAAAGTTGTCGAGGCAACGTTCACCGATCCAGCTACTGATATCACCCAATGCTGCTCGGATCTCCGAAAATATAGATCCGATCGTGTTGAAACTTGGCAGTAGAGCTAGGTTTTGAAGGCTCTCTCAAAATGTCAGCGATGTCGGGCGAATAGTTTCTGATATATAGAATTTTTTTCAATGATTTCCTTAAAATTTTCTTGTAATACGATCCTCAAGAAATTTTGCAAGAATAACTTTTGCGTCGGCAATCTACAACTAATAACCATGTTAGAATTGGATCAGTTTCGTATTTTTCGAGTTATTGAGAAAATAACAACCAAATTTCAGATGGGTATAACCGTTTGGCCGATTATGCCTATTAACAAACACAAATGTGACAATAAGATGCACAACCTACCCTAAAAATTGCAATTCGCTATCTCTTTCCGCTCTCTGGTTATCGTGACATAAATAATTTTTTGCTTTTTGCGCTTTTATTCCTCGGAACTGAATGCTTTTCAACTTGCCCAAATGTCTGAAATTTTTGAATTTTTTGATCAAAATGGCCTTGAACGATTTGGTTTGGCTCACTGATCAAGAATCCGCGGTCAAAATCGATTCTGTCCGGCCGGCCCTCCGTTAACACGATAACTCTCGATCGGATTGATCTAGGCAGTTGAAATTTTCAGAGTAGGTTTAAGAGATAAATATCTCGGTTAAGTTTGTTATTGGGCAGAATCGGCATGATGGTTTCGGAGTAACGAAAAAAAAAAATTTTTTTTACATTACAAATTTCATATTCAATTTTTTATGAGATGGAGTTTCATCATAATAGTCTATCGATATCATTTTCAACTCTAACAAGCTAATTCTTTCGGAGATATGATTTTTTAAAATTTCAAACATAAATCGTACTTCTGTTTTCACAGAATGCTGTACTAATAGAACTCTATACTAACGTAGTATAGAGTTCATTGGCTGTACGCTGTACTTAATTATTCTATTGATGAATTATTATATGATCTGTGTTCATTCATGTCATCTTATTTTGCTTCAAGTGGCATTTCAAATTTTCTTTCTTGTTCGATATTCTTGATATAATATACCCTTCCTGTTATAGAGAACAAAGTATGATTGAATGCAAAATGACCAATGAAATAACCTCAGCTATCGAAGAACTAAGAGGATGATATTATATTTTTTCTCCTCCGGGATGAAAAGTTCACTTTTACTCCCTGTCACACGGGAGAAAAGTACCCGATTCTCTCCCGGTGAGATGGCCAATGTGCGCATGCGAGTACTTTACTTTATCTCCCGGTTGGCGGTTACCTAGCAACCGCTGAGTCAAAAAAAGGTTAATTATTTCAGTGAATACCGACAAATATAATAAAAAATGGATTTGATTAACTCTGATGAAAGTGAATTAGACGGAGAAGAAAAAAATCGTATACGCACCTAGGGAGAAAAGTAGGACATCCTCGCCCGCGATTGTCACCCTCGCCTCCGGCTCGGGAGACGCGGGCGTGAATGTCCTACTTTTCTCCCTCGGTGCGTAATATACTATTTTAAGATGATAATATAACGCCCGTGGATAATCCATATGATGATGGAAATATACATATACTTTGGTAGGTAAATTTGGTTCAGAATATTTCCAGTATGAACAAAACTGGAATATTGGCTAATTTTCAATTGATGTAATATAGTTTCCATAGTAGATGTGAGGAATGAATATCTCGGATAAATTCGTTATTGGGTAAAATTGGTCACTTGGTTTTGGAGTTGGCACTCTTGTTGAATTTTAATTCTTTCATGATGTTTGAATTTAATTTATTTTATGATGAAGTTCTATCATAAGAAACCATTGATATAATTCCTAACTCTGTATAATTCCTAACTCTGAAAACCAATACTTTCGGAGATATGATTTGTCAAAGTTTGAACAAGAGCGCTAAAGCTCCTGTCCACAGGGCTCCCCCATTTTTTTTAAATTTTCTACTGACACGATTCACACAAAAATTTCACAAACGTCTTTGAATTACATACAATACAATACATACCTAGTTAAGTTAATTAACGATAAATCAAAATTTAATAATCCATAATCCAATATATACTCCATTCACATTCATAAAGTCTCCCGGGTGTCCATGAAATTTTGACACATTGCAACGTGTATATTTTGAAAATGTTAAATTATGCTCATTATCCTGAGTGATAACTACGCAACGTTGTCCTCTGTACATAGAGGTCGTAGTAATTATGTACGTATTTTTTACAATGTGAATTTTCTTGGGAAAAATAATGAATTTGAGAAAATATTATGTGAATTCAACAATTCCAAAGACCTGGCGACTGTTGAAAAAAATGTTTCCTCTGTTGTTACAAGAAATATTTCACGTATATAAACTGGTTGGAAGATTCAGTTATGCTATTTTCTTGTACGGAAATCAAGAATCAAGTGTTGAAATTTCAATGAAAAATAATGGAAACAGTAGTCCGTTACTTTATGATAGTTTATTTGAAAAAATAATCAAAGTACCTGAATAACCCGACAGGAAGACTTCTTAACGAACGGACGTACCTATGGAATTCCCCAGTTTTCGAAATTCTCAAGAAACAAGTCTACAGAAGACATTTAAATACCTTGTTGCACAACTTGAAATACACCAGTTTCAAAATGTAGTAGGTACTATTACGAAACCCGAGTCACTATTAAACCTTAATAAAATATAATATAGTGTTAAGATAAGAAACTATAAGTAATTTCATTGAAGGGTTAAACATGTCCTAAGACAAAATGAATTTTTCCTATTGCAGGATAATTGCATGATACTTTGATTCTGCTTCTTCAAAACTTCAGGAGTGCCAACCTGCCTTAGATTTAGTTACAAAAACTCGATAGACCTAAATCATGGGCAACCGGTAGACTTTATAAAAGTGAATGGAGTATACATTCCATGAAAACAAAGGAAAGCCAAAGCATGTCGACAATTTTCAAATCAATGAACATAAAGTTACAAATATCTGTAAAAACTAACTTTCATTATCTCCAAACAGTTTGGAGATAATGAAAGTTGTATTGTACTTGTATATTTGATTATGAATTATAAAATTTATCGTTAATAACTTAACTAGGTATGTATTGTATTGGATGTATTTTTTTTATGACTTTCGAAATTTATTATTCGGGTGTTGATGCATTTAAAAAAAATTTTTTTACCCTAGAAGGAGGAGATTGTCCTCCGAAACGTTGGCATTGTTAGAAGTTCATTATTATTTCAAATAAACGTCCGAGTAGGTACCCATACTACCCATTATAGTCTTATTATAATTTCTATTGTGTGAAGCTAGTTCAATTATGTTGACAAACCATATTATACCTATTTTTAAACACTTTGCTTTTGAAGTGCAAGGATTTCATGGATTCAACTACATACGTATAGTAGTAACAATAAAATTTCTATGTTGTAAAATGGGTTGATCTTTAACCCAAAGAAAATTTATTCGAATGTATTCATTCCTGTGAATAACACTACTTTAAAAATATGGTAACATGAAAATATGCTAAAATCATAGTTTCAACGCCTAGAATAGTATATTCTAAAACAAGTTGCAGAATGGGCTGATATTCAAACACGAATGCGAAATTCGAAAACGAGCGACGAAGGAGCGAGTTTTCGTACGCATGAGTGTTGGAATTGCCTTCTGCAACGAGTATTAGATGATATTTTCTCTATTTCAGGCAAGTTTTATAATATACTGTTGAAATTTAATGAAAAATTATACATCCTAGTGACTATTGTATTGTATCTTGGCAGTTGGTGTGACTTACGAAAGTTGACAGATCAGGGAATTTGAATTGTGCGTAGAGCATGGAGATCAGATATAACAGTTTCCTAATATCATGAATGATTCAAAATTAGCAAGAAATAGATCTCTAGTACCTTATTTTTTGATTTAAATAAAACCTTTCCTCTCAACAATTATTTCACCTTATCCAGATTATCTTATTATATTGACAATAATTGACGTGTGTTGAAATTTGATAGGATCGAATGTCAGTGCTGACTACCACAAAACGAAAAATATAACTAGAAACAATGCGGGAATGAGTTCATTCCAGCACTGTTTTCAGTGCTGGAATGGACTCAATACAATACTGAAATAGAGAAATATTTTTATTTCATACTGAATGAAATATGGAAACCAAATTGATTTTCAAAATCAAACGAACGTTGTTTAAGAATTAAGTAGGCATGATTATCATGAACATTTCCACTGACAAGTTTGTAAATATGTGGGAAAGCCCTGAGGACAGGAGCTTCGGCACTCTTGTTCAAACATTGACATCATATCTCCGAAAGTATTGGTTTCTCAGAGTTGGAATGATATCAATGGATTCTCATGATAGAACTGCACCATAAAGGAAATTCAAATAATAGTTTATTTATTAAGATTAAATGAGCAATCTGCAATGCTTCAAAAATTGCCAATTAAAAAAAAATTGGAAAGCCCTGTGGACAGTTGCTTTGGCGCTCTTAATCATTATGCAGTTCTATCGAAAGAATCCATTTATATCAATCCCGAGATCAATCCTAGAGACCAATAATTTCGGAGATATGATTTGTCAAAGTTTGAACAAGAGCGTCAAAGCTCCTGTCCACAGGGCATGAACCAATTTTTTTTTATTGATGACGATTATTGAATAATATAATATCGTAGCCTACTGCAATTCTTTCAATTTGAAATTTCATTTGACATTTTCTCCATCAAATCAAATGTAAAATACAAAAGTGTGATACATCGTTGGAAAGAAAATTTTGAGTAGAAATATAAACTTGTAAAAAATATATAGGGTGCTATTTGAGATAAAAAAAATTGGTTCAAGCTCTGTGGACAGATCTTTTTGGCGGCCTTGTTCAAACAGACAAATTATATCTCCGAAAGTATTGGTTTCTCAGAGTTGGGAATTATATCAATGGATTCCTATGATAGAACTGCATCATAAGAGAAATTAAATTTAAAAAATTGGTTCAAGCGCTGTGGACAGGAGCTTTCTGGCGCTCTTGTCCAAACAGACAAATTATATCTCGGAAAGTATTGGTTTCTCAGAGTTGAGAATTTTATCAATTTATTCTTACGATAGAACTGCATCATAAAGGAAATTCAATTCAAATAATAGTTTATTTATCAATATTAAATGAGCAATCTGAGAATGAGAACTGCACCATGGAAGAAATCAAATTAAAATACCTGAAATGAATTTGACTCTCTCTTATAGAACAGGATGACATATAAGAGTATGAACACAGATCATATAATAAATCATAGATGGAATAATTATAGCATTCTGTGAAAACATAGAAGTACGATTCATTATTGAAATTTCGAAAAATCATATCTCCGAAAGTATTAGCTTGTTGGAGTTGAAAATGATATCAATGGATTTTTAGGGTGAAACTGCATCTTAAAAAAAATTATTTTGAAATTTAAAAAAAAAAAACAAAAATTTTTTTCGTTACTCCGAAACCATCTCGCCTATTTTGGCCAATAGCAAACTTAACCGAGATATTTATCCTCCTAACCTACTCTGAAAATTTCAACTGCCTAGCTCATTCCGTTCGAGAGTTATTATAGAAACAAAATTTTAAAATGTTCAAAATTTTTTTTTACACTTTACGGTAACCCGATCAATACAAAACTTCACATGCGTCTAAAGGTCATGATTCTACAATTTGATACTAAATTTCAGATAGATCGAGTGATCGGTTTCGGAAATATTCATAAAAAACGGTTAAGTAAAAACGGCCATAACTCCGAAACCGCTTTAAATCCTCTAACTCCTTTCGTTCGGAAGTTATCGTGTTAACGGACGGCCGGACAGAATCGATTTCGACCACTGATTCTTGCAATACGTTCCGTAAATCAACCGAAGTAACCAATATTTTCAGAACCGGTAACTACTCTGGTGAGACTGTCATCTGTCAGTCTTTCTGTCAGTTGTTTAAGTTTGAAGGTTAATTTTTGTTGAATATTTGTGACATTGTGACATCAGTTAACTTGAAGTGGAACAAATAATATCTAATCTACCTCAAATAAAGAATCCATTATCCATTATAATTGCAACAAAAATTTGTAGTTTTTTAATATTTTATCTCACCATTTGAAACATAAGACCACATAATACTTTTGACATCCATACCGATGTTACCAAAGAAATTCGTCGGTTGTTCTGGTGCCTGAAAATCTACCGCTTTCACAGGAACCAAGTTCCGAAAATAACCTATATTTCAGGAACCAACCGAACATTTCATATTTACGGAACGGAAAAGTAGTAGTATTTCTTGTCTATGGTAGTAACCGCAACAACCAAGTTGATTTACGGAACGTATTGTTGATCAGTGGGTCGAACCAAATCGTTTGATATCATTTTCAGCCAAAAATTCCAAAATTACAGACATTTGGGCAAATTGATAAGCACTCTGTTCCGAGGAACAAGAGCGCCAAAAAAAAGTAAGACGGAAGTTACACGGTCAATCTGGTATCAGTCTCGCAGCACATCAATCATGGATTAATGTCAGAATGACGGAAATTGGTTCTATATGCGTAGATTGATGGACTGTTGATCCGGATTGATGGTAATACTGATGCGAGACTGATACCAGACTGACCGTGTGGTCAGTTAGACGGAGGTTGCACGGTCAATCTGGTATCAGTCTGGCATCAGTCTCGCATCACATCAATCAAGGATTGATGAAAGATTGACGGAAATTGGTTCTATATGCGTAGATTGATGGACTGGTGATCCGGATTGATGGTAATACTGATGCGAGACTGATACCAGACTGACCGTGTAACTGACCACACGGTCAGTCAGGTATCAGTCTCTCATCAGTATTACCATCAATCGAGACTGATACCAGACTGACCGTGTAACTGACCACACGGTCAGTCAGGTATCAGTCTCTCATCAGTATTACCATCAATCCGGATCAGTCCATCAATCTACGCATATAGAACCAATTTCCGTCAATCTGAGACGGAGGTCAATCTGGTATTGTTGATCAGTGGGTCGAACCAAATCGTTTGATACCATTTTCAGCCAAAAATTCCAAAATTACAGACATTTGGGCAAATTGATAAGCACTCTGTTCCGAGGAACAAGAGCGCCAAAAAAAAGTAAGACGGAAGTTACACGGTCAATCTGGTATCAGTCTCGCAGCACATCAATCATGGATTAATGTCAGAATGACGGAAATTGGTTCTATATGCGTAGATTGATGGACTGTTGATCCGGATTGATGGTAATACTGATGCGAGACTGATACCAGACTGACCGTGTGGTCAGTTAGACGGAGGTTGCACGGTCAATCTGGTATCAGTCTGGCATCAGTCTCGCATCACATCAATCATGGATTGATGAAAGATTGACGGAAATTGGTTCTATATGCGTAGATTGATGGACTGGTGATCCGGATTGATGGTAATACTGATGCGAGACTGATACCAGACTGACCGTGTAACTGACCACACGGTCAGTCAGGTATCAGTCTCTCATCAGTATTACCATCAATCGAGACTGATACCAGACTGACCGTGTAACTGACCACACGGTCAGTCAGGTATCAGTCTCTCATCAGTATTACCATCAATCCGGATCAGTCCATCAATCTACGCATATAGAACCAATTTCCGTCAATCTGAGACGGAGGTCAATCTGGTATCAATCTTGTATTACACGGTCAATCTGGTATCAGTCTCGCATCACATCAATCTGGGTCCTTTGCTCTTCATCATCTTCATGAGATCTTGAACACATTATCATGAAATATAACATATTTATGATAAATTACGCTGATGACACTAATCTTCTAATGAAAGCTTTGAAGTATCCTGAAATGGTACAGTTGGTCAATGAGGTTATGGTTGAAATTTTAAAGTGGTTCGCTGATAATGGACTTACAGTTAATGCCGACAAAACTAAGGTAACCCTCTTCAAAACTAGTCATGCTGGTTTTGAGACCCCTCAAGAACTTAGATTGGAATCAGAGAACATCTCCTACTCCTCTTCAGTCAAGATTTTAGGAATGATTGTTGATCAATCATTGAACTGGGACAACCATATTACCGAACTATGTAAGAAACTTACTAATATATGCTATTCTCTTTATGTTCTCAGTAACTACCTAGAGACTGATTCACTAAAGTCAATCTATCAAGCTGTCTTTGAATCAAGAATTAGGTATGGTGCAATGTTTTACGGCAGTTCATCTGGCCTAGAGTATGTAGCTAGATTACAGAAGAGAGCTGTAAGAAGAATTCTACGCCTAGGAGTGAGGGACTCATGCAGGAACAAATTCAGACAAAATGGTATTCTAACAGCTGCTGCCATACATATACAAGAATGCCTGCTTTTTCTTTTCAAGAATAGAAATCATTTCACTGAACTTTCTACTGGAGCGTATAACACTCGAGCAACACTACTGGTGTACCCTAAGCATAGATTGACTCTGACTGAGAAAAACGCCGAGTATTGCAGCATAAGATATTTTAACAAACTTCCAGCTTACATAAGAACGGAATCCAATCCACGGCACTATAAGAAAAAAGTTTTTAAGTTGCTATTAGAAATTGAACCTTATTCAGTTAGGGAATTTTTAGAATACCATGTATGATTTCTTTTGTTGTCTTATTGACACTATTTCTTTTCAAGGTATACAATGTATGTTTCATGTATGCCTTTATCAGAAATAAAGCTACATTATCATTATCATTATCATCAATCATGGATTGATGTCAGATTGGCGGAAATTGGTTCTATATGCGTAGTTTGATGGACTGATGATCCAGATTTATGGTAATACTGATGCGAGACTGATACCAGATTGACCGTGTAACCTCCGTCTAAAGTTAGTTTTACACGGCGAAGAAATTCATGAATTTCTTCGCGAAGTTCTTCATGAAGTTACTTCATGAAGAAATTCTCCGCCTAAAACATCAACTTGACGTGAAGTTACTTCACGTAAAACTTCATGAAGAACTTCACGAAATTAGAACTTGTTCTATTTTATCAACAAGTTTCGCGTGAAGTCAGGGGTACCAACATCTGTTTCATCCCATAAATGATCGGAAAAGCTTTAAAACACGAACCAGTGGTCTTTGAGGTTGTTGTTTGGAAGTTCTAGTTGTGTTTTGTGGTAGAAAACGAGTGAAGTTCAGAATCGAGCCCCAGCTGCTTTCGTTGTCGTCTGGATATTTGCTAGGTTAGAAGTTTACAGTTGGTATAGACCACATTAGTTAGGTTAGGCGGGAAATTTGAATTACGATCCATCCGTGGATCCGAGCACTGAATTCCCCATGCATTTCTTATGGACCTAAAATTTACGCAAATTTCTCGCCTGTTTTTAGATACTTAGACTAATTTCTTAAGATTCATTTTGGTTGGAATAGATTCTGTGAACCTTTCTCAACCATCTAGAATCAAGTTCTCATAACAAAATTGTATATTTCCAAAATAATTAATAAATATAAAAGTGTTCACCAAATTCGATTAACGTACGTCTTAGCTCACTCGAAATCAGTCAAAAATAATAACATAACCCTAAATCGGCCTTGTAATGACGCACAACAGAAGTCATCTACGACATACGGAAATCTTTCGAACTAGAATGGTTTCAATTTTGATTTAAGAATAAATAGAAGTAGATTTTAATGTGGAAATAACATTAAAACATGCACTAATGATGAAGGTACCCAATACTTGTTGTCTCTGTACTAACATTCTCTTTTAAATAGAGTGGTTTCATCTCAAAGTTGAAATTCCTTGTTAAAAAATTTGAATATGGATCTCCCGCCAAGCGAATGATTCTAACCTAACTAATGTGGTCTATTACGATTAATTGACATTTATCTTCATGAATTTCTTCGTCCGTGTAAACCGACACACTTCATGAAAAATTCGCGAATAAATTCATGAAAAACTTCGCGAAGAAATTCATGAATTTCTTCACAGTGTAAAACTAACTTCAGAGTCACTTCCGGTCAAACATAAAGTGACTTGAGCAAATTGAAAATCATAAAATTTTTATCTTTTGAAATGGTTGAAATAATCCATTGGAACATGTATACTGGGACACCCGGTATATATTTGGTGTTAGAAATAGAATACGAAGATATAATATAGATAGGTAATTTGAACTGCGACGCGATTTCATATTTCAAACCATAATATGGTTTGAAATATGAAATATAAATATATATAAATATAGATATGATATATTATATCATTTTCATTTCCCAAAATTAATCCCGTTTAGCTGGGAAGGAAAATCAATGATGGAGCCTGATTGATACGTTTCATAAATTAATTTTTCCCCGGTTTCAGGAAAAGAAAGTAGGTAATTTGGCTTATTTCGAACATTTTTTGATACCGTTAACATTCATCAAGTTGAGTTCAAACGTCATCAAATGTGATGGAAAAATAATAATTGAGCTATTAGTTCTATTACAGTTGAGATAAGCTGAATTTTATCATAGATTGGTAGTAAAATCAATTGGTCTACCGATTAATTCAATAACATGAAAATACTATGTATATTCAAAATGATGAATCAAGCAACACCAGTAATCCCACCTAACTCGACATGAATTAACTTGGTCGCAACAAAAATGTAGGTTATGTTCAAAATTTGCAAGGTGAAAAATCCTCGCAAAAAATAGAATTTGTAAATAATGCTTATAATATATGTAAGAATCAATAAATGAAATATAATTATATGTTAACTTACTATTTCGATCAACCATCCTAAAACATTCGCCAATTTTATGTTTTCAGGTGTTAAATTTTCGGGCTTCTCCAAGATTTTATAGGACGCAACAACCGCCAACCCTCTGTTTTTCTTTCCGTGTGGAACATTATACGTGAGTACTTTGGCGTACCTCGAAGCGAATTCGGTCAAATTTCCAAACTGTTCGTTCGATACCAAATCCTTCAAAAGACCAGCAAACAAATCATCAAATTCCTCTATTTCTTCCCTTGTCACTAGAGCATGTGCTTTTGGTTTCTCCCTTGGGAGAGCAGTGGAAAGAGATCTATAATTAACGAACAAGTTAACAGCATAGTTTTGAGTATTGAATATAAATTCTTGAAAAACATAAATTACCTAGGATTATCCATTATTCGACACGCTAGCGGCAGACAACGGAGATTGTGGAAACTAATAATATGATTCGCCGAATTGTATACTTTTAAAAATCCAACACATTTTGTTATCGCCCTCAATGTCATATTTCATCGGAGGACCAACTACCAACTCTTTTCTGTTCTATCGTTGGAATAACTCCTGGGCAAATTGGATATTTGAACAGATTCCAAAATACCGGTACTCCAAGGAATTCCGTTAATTAAAACCATCGAGGTAAGACTCAGCAGAGACACGTTGATGCATTAATCATCCAATAAAATATTTCGATTTCGAATCTACTGGTATTTTTATTGGGCCCATCATGACTCGCAAACATTTTCGATCAGAACTTACTACCTACTTTTTAATTATATAATAAATAATAGTGAAAATAAATTTTGCAGGTTAGGCGATTTAGGATCATAACCTTCTGTAAATCTAATAAATATATAACGGCTGTGGTAACTCGTAATGGTATGGTATTCAAATTTCAATTCATTATTCAAATGTCAACATTGTCAACTATGAAGTCAGTATGTCACTAACCCAATGGAAAAAACTAGGACATGGCCCATAAACACGGAATTTATGGACCTACCTCAACGAGTCAACGGCCTAATTAATTTTGAAATATAGAGAGTCAAAGATTATAGATCTACTCTATAATCTTTGATAGGGAGTCTTATCTGAGCGGTATTCTAATCATTAATGATTATAATAAATCGAGATAGAAAGTTGACTTGACATTCTTTTTCCTATTTAATAGTGTGGCGTAGATTTCAAGTTCTCAAAAATGGGTTCAAGCCCTGTGGACAGGAGCTTTCTGGCGATCTAGTTCAAACAGACAAATTATATCTCCGAAAGTATTGGTTTCTCAGAGTTGGGAATTATATCAATGTATTCTTATGATGAACTGCATCATAAAGGAAATTCAATTCAAATAATAGTTTATTTATCAAGATTAAATGAGCAATCTGAGAATGAGAACTGCACTTCCCATGGAAGAAATCAAATTAAAATAGCTGAAATGAATTTGACTCTCTCTTATAAAACAGGATGACATATACGAGTATGAACACAGATCATATAATAAAGCTTAGATAGAGTAATTATAACATTCTGTGAAAACATAGAAGTACGATTCATTATTGAAATTTAGAAAACTCATATCTCCGAAAGTATTAGCTTGTTGGAGTTGAAAATTATATCAATGGATTTATATGGTGAAACTGCATCTTAAATAAAATTGAATTTGAAATTTGTTCTGTAAAAAAAATTTTTTTGTTTTCGTTACTCCGAAATCATCTGGCCTAACTTGCCTAATAACGAACTTAACTGAGATATTCATCTCCCTAACCTACTCTGAAAATTTCAACTGCCTAGCTCATTCCGTTCGAGAGTTATTGTAGAAATTTTTTTTTTTAATTTTCAAAATTTTTTTTCGACACTTTGCGGTAACCTGATCAATACAAAATTTCACATGCGTATAAAGGTCATGATTCTACAAATTTCAGATAGATCAGTTTCGGAAATATTCATAAAAAATATTTTTATTAAAATTGGCCAAAACTCCGAAACCGCTTTATGGATTTCGCCCATTAACGAACTTGTCCGAGATATTTACGCTCCAAACCCACCTTGCAAATTTCAATCCTCTAACTCCTTCCGTTCGAGAGTTATCGTGCCTACGGCCGGCCGGACAGAATCGATTTCGACCTCGGATTCTTGATCAGTGAGTCGAACCAAATCGTTTGACACCATTTTCAGCCAAAAATTCGAAAATTACAGACATTTGGGCAAATTGCTAAGCACTCAGTTCCGAGGAACTAGAGCGCCAAAAAGCAAATTTAAGATGTTTGACATCAAATTCATAGCATATAATCACAGATATCAGTTACCCCTCTGTGTAGTAATATACCTGTATTATCTAGCTGTTTTACACAAAGGGTCTATGCACAAAGGTTCGAATAAAACTATTGAAAGCACGTGGTGTGAGGAGTTTTAGTGCGCTCGTTCTTGAATGATAAATGTATATATACTTAACTGGTTTTTAACACCTAAGCCATTATAAACATATATAGATATTACCTACCTATATTTTTTTTCTAAATTTACATCTCTGAGGGACGGTTTCTGAAGAATATCACCAGTGGTTTATCTATCCAATTCAATAGAATTCAGAAGATAAACTACATTCAATTGTCCTCAGAAACCGGGCCTGAATTATCCTAATTTCTATAGGATGTATATTTATAGCTATAAAATTACCTAAAATCTATAGATTTTGATAATTTTGTGATTTCAGAAAATTTTTCATAATGTATATGGATGAACACAAATCTACTAAATTTAAAACTTCCGTGAAATCATTATAGCCATTTTTTTATACCTAGAAATATTAATCAATCAAGATCTGTGTTCAAGTTCCATTATGCCATGCATATATGAATTGACGTTTTGGTTCAAAATCCTCTATTTCGAAAAGAGCCACACTAAATCCAGCATAAGCATTAATAGATATTTTACATTCTCGGTATAAACTTTAGTCGGATGGCTTTTTTGAGATATAAAGACAACAACATTTAAAATGTGCTCATTGCCCAATGGGCGGATTTGGCCCATTTGCTTGCCTATTTTTGTACTGCAAACTTTTAGTACGATTTCGAATGATAGAAATATAGATTACTTCTGTCAATTTTCACCTAAGAAAATGTGATTCCTACACGAATAAGACAGAGGTTACACGGTCAGTCTGGTATTAATCTCGCATCAATCTTACCATCAATCCATCAGTCTACGCATATAGAACCAATTTCACGTCAGTCTGAGATCAATTCATGATTGTTGTGATGCGAGACTGATACCAGATGGACCGTGTAACTTCCCTCTTACAGACATTATATCTTTCTCCCCACCCTTCCCTTTTTCTCAATACTAACTACCAATGGAAACACAAGGACTTTAACTATGTGAAATGAAACACTCTTCCTGCAACTAGAATAAAACAGAGATATTTCGATGGGTGTTATTCTTTACTAGATTCAGCTGTAATCCAATACAAGAGATGCCTCTTTTTATTTTATCAGGTGGTATTTTCATATATCAACACTGTAGTTGAACTTATTTTTTGACACATTCAATTATATTGGACCTTCCATCAGGGACAATGTTGAATTTGCACTGAAAATGAAACAGGAATACAATTGAAGAAAATATTATATAATATATAATAATAATAAATTTTAGTTGGCTATTCTGGATCTTAAAAGGAACAAGGAATCTCTAAACTTTCAAGTCTTGAACTTAATGAGAGGAGATGGTACAATACGATCTGGATAAATTTTTGATGAATAGAAAGCTATTACATTTTTCATCAGGTCAATTAGTATTTCTGCTAGTCACAAGTTCGAGAACAACCATCCAGAGGTTCGACTATAAAGACGCCTATGGACACACGAACAAGTTTTAATACATGGATGTATATAGATGTAGGCACGTACCTATGGTAGTAGCCTGTCAACTCTACACACATATGTACTTGTGCATCAGTTTTCTAGGCATAGCGGTTCTGATTTCAAGTGAAGATGAGTTAGATTTATAGGCAGTGGCGTGTGTTTGTATTAGACAAAAGGAAAAATCAATTACAGAAAAGACTCCAACCATAGTCTTTTGACTTAGTTTTCCACAAGCATGCATAAGTTTTTTGAAGTTTAATAAATTTGTAATAAACTCCTTTGTAAAAGTTCTCAAATCGGCCATCTTCAGAAGGATCTATATGCCTATATGCCTTGTGTAACCTGAGTTGAAATAAAGATATCTATTATTATTACGTATAACACCATACTGGTCCTCCTAGGTCTTCCCAAAGGAGACCCCCCATAAGCTCTCGAAGAGCTTGTGCTGTGTAGGCTTTGTTACTATGTCCTTACGCCACCTCAGGCACAGCACTGTTAATTTTTGACCCAACAGTGAATGGTGGCGATTACCGTGACTAGAAAATTTCTTTCCTAGCCTCGGAATTGAACTTGGGGCTTCCGCTCCCAAGTCAAATGCTCTCCCACTGAGCCAACCCCATTACATGTACGTCGATCTTTCAACTGAAATTTTGCCAACACACTGGCGAAAATTAACGAGCGTCCATGTATTAGAGCTTGTTCGAGTGTCTGTAGGCACCTTTAGATTGATTTTATTGATTAATAAAACTCTTTCAACGTTTCAGTAGAAATTATTAAGTTGCAACTGGTCCAATCAAACCAATGAGGTTGCCTACTTCCCTCTCTTTCATCTGCGAACAAAAAAGAAAACTAAGGAAGGGTTCTTACACATTTGACAAATTTCTCAATAACATGGATCGCAGTTTTTGTATGTAGGGTTACCTCTCCAACCCTTACCCTTGAAGTACCATTAGCCAAAGCCATTAAGATTATTATTTGGTCTTGGCAATATTCATCAACACAAGCACCTTCCTCTAACGATTTCTTTAGAGATTCAGCAGCTCTAGCTCCTGCGATATTAGATTGCTCTCCCCTCTTAACCAAATCTGAACTTCCAAGCACACATCCCGTAGTGGTCTCTGCAACTAATCTAAAAAAAAATATAATATGCATTTAAATCTGATATTTAAGGTTGGTAATCGACATTAGGATTTCCTTCTAAATTTGCACAGTTATGGCAATGGGAATAACCTAATTTTCATTCCAAAAATGAGTACAGAAAGTGCGCATGACAAATGCCGCATGGATAAAATCATATGACCAATGAATCTATTTTTCTGAATCTACAAAACATGAACTGTCAAGGGAGGTTAGATATTGTTGGGTGTGATTCCCCAGTTGTATTATTGGAAATAATGAACCTAAATTACTTACATTATACCTGCCCCATTATTAGGTGCTACATTCCTATCTTCCTTGTAAACTTCTATTTTTACATCATTAATGATACTCTTCAATTTTTCACTGGCTTCTGCTGCCATCTGATCAGCCATTGTAATAGGAAAAGAACCAGCCACATAGGACCATCCATATATCTTTCGAACTTCCCCTTGGTCCAACAATGTTACTGGATTCAAATGATTTACAGGCTTTATATTGATTATAACCTTGCCCCCACCTTTTGGGTAATAGCCTCGTCTGATGAGATCAAAATCAAATGTTGCCCCGAATTTTTCCAAATTAGGTCGATAAACCTCAGTTGTATAATCAATTTGCGGTGCCATATCTGTGTTCGTGCCCCCATCTAGTTCAAGTTCGGTGTCAGTTTCCGCGAATAGGCAACAAGGGAGAGCAACCTTAAAACAACTGGTTCAGTTTATGAGAAACTTTATTGAAATTAAGCTCTACCTGTAGAAGTAAAGTAACACTACCAGCTGTTTTAATGGGTGCATGATAACGTCCTCCATGCAATTTTTTTGGATTGAAATCTACAGATACCGAGCCTAGGGATGCTCCTCTTACTTGCGCCTGTGATAAATGACCCATCAATTCAACTCCTGTTGATAAACCAACATGTTAGAATATTGAAAGTAAAATGAAGATGTTCAATGTTGCTTGGACTTGCACAAATAGCACCTTTCAAATGCTGCTCCAATAAGCCTGATTTGGAGCGCCCAGCTCTAATATTTTCAATTTTAACAGGCACTTTTTCTAATGCACTCATTGATAGAGCTATTCGTAATATCTGACCTCCCTGTAAAAATTCGATATATAAAAGACTGTTTTTGACCCACAACATATAATATGAAACTTACTCCTTCTAATTCTGAACCATCTATTTCTAATGGATTCAGCATCTCAATATATTTGAAAATATTTACGGAGTATTCTCAATTTCTCAAACAGTTTCTATTTTTTATTTACCTGTCCCCTTCAGTCAGAGGTATGTCATCAGTTGTCGTTGGAATGCTGGATTAATCCAGCGCACAGATAACTAAGTAGACGGACACGGACGACGTCGCCCTTCTGTGTTTCTTGTTTATACCACAGAAAACTAATATATTTTATGGTTAGGTGAAATGTCACAGGCACAGAATACCAGTAAAGTTACGTTCACAATGGAATTTGTACGTATTAACTGTGGTATTAACTCAAATTGTTAATTTCACTAGATATATAGGTATTAGGATGTCTGATAGTATTACCATTTTTAATATTACTAAGTGAGACAATTCAAAGGACTGATTTATTAATATTAGAAAGAAATGCGTTGTACTTGAGTAGATAAAGATAAAGACATTGATCCATAGACAAAAAAATTGTGATTTGAAATTGACCGAATAAAAAATTGTTATTATTCATTCAATGTGTAGTTCTAATAATTTATTCAGTTCATTCAATAAGAAGATTGATTTCGATGTTGAATCAGGTTGAATATTCCAACAATTCTAATATAGCGTAAGATGTTTTGGGCCGCGTTCGAGAGCCAAACAATTCAAATCTGAGCAGCGTCAATTTGTTTGTTTCCGTCAAGATGGCTGAAGAAATGTTGAGTATTTCATGTGATCAAAATAACCCTATAAAAGTGATAAAATGGAAAGTACGAGAAGGATCCACAGTCTCCATCGGTAAAGTATTATTTCTATATCTGAATGAGAAGGACAGCTATGGCATTCAACATAAATTCAAATCTCCAAAAGCTGGAATATTAAAGAAAATTGTCGCGCCGGAAGGCGCCATCGTAGATACAGGGTATGTTGATTCAAAAAAGCGCGGGAATATCTTTACTTCACGAAAATAAATTTTTCTTTTGTAGGGAATTGCTATATTGGTTGAAACTATGTAATCATCCGACAATTATGAATGATATGTGTGCTGAATGTGGAGCTGATCTTAGAAATGAAGATGGTGAAGCTGTGGCTTCGGTACCAATGATACATGCCATACCTGATCTTAAAGTCAGCGAAGAAGTGAGTTCAGAGATGCATTCAGTCTGACTAGTTTCATAATAAATATAAGCTATTGTTTTATATGAGATATACTGCTTTGAGGGAAACGATTAGTCTGTGGGCAAACGCATACCAAGAACTTCGCGAGAAATTATGTATAGTGTGATAAAAAACTAAAACTTTAATACAAGTTTATTTATATAAAATTGGTACCATAAATTTGCTAGAAAATTCTCTGTAGTTACAAACAGGTTTTTTAACACGAATGACAATATCCACCAAATTTCTCACCTTTGCATATTCATGGATGTTTACTTTGTGTACAGTTCCAATCTTTGTCCTTGAATTGATCGCAACAGTCATATGCCATAGTCGCCATAGAAAATACTCCATGGTGTATGTACGGCCCAGATGGCCAATTTACATTAAAATTTGTAAATATATTCCATAACATTAAATAATTTTTGTAATGAATGATGTGGTTATTTATTGTTTTATTCAATTGATCAAATGGTATCTGTTTAATTCAAGAATTATATAGATCACTATTTGAAAGATTAATTTTTATATCGTATATATGAATATTACTCATTCCTTCCCTTTTTTTTTAGCAAGCACAAGTAATTGGAAAGGCAGACTGTGATCGTTTATTGAGGGATAGAAAATTAGTTTTACTGGTAGATTTGGATCAAACCTTGATTCATACAACGAATGACAATGTTCCTGCAAACATAAAAGATGTTTATCATTTTCAACTGTATGGACCCCATTCACCCTGGTACCATACAAGATTGAGACCTGGCACTCACAAATTTTTAGAGAATATATTTCCACTATTCGAGCTACACATTTGCACTTTCGGGACAAGGAATTATGCGCATATGATAGCTACGTTTTTAGATCGAGATCAAAAATATTTTTCTAATAGAATTTTGTCAAGAGATGAGTGTTTTGATCCTACCAGCAAAAAAGCAAATTTAAAGTAAGTTTTATAAACCAATCCAGTATTCTGTGTCACAATTTCACAATGAATTTTTTTTTAATCTGCCGAATGCAATGATTTTATGAGGATTGTTATTGATTTGATTATTTTATATTTATCGGTTACTGTGTCAATCCATCTTATCTTAAGATATGCGATAACTAAAAATTTCTAATATTTGACTATTGTCTGACGTTTTCATCATACAATTAACCAGAACTTTTCAAAGCACTCAAACATTTATTATTATTATTATTATGTCTTTATTTCCACATCTCAAATTAACATTACAAAAGAAAGACGAAAGTATTTCTTTTACTCGCTTTTCAAAACCCTTCGTTTTACATTACAATATGGCACAGCAAATTTCAGACTACTGCCAAAACTACTATTTTCTCATACTGCCAAAATATTTCTCACCTTAAATCAGGCTATTTGGAGCATATTTTTCCTAAAGGATTAAAGTCGAATTTAAGCGAGTAACCGGAGCAGAGCGGTTAAGACCAATCTCTTGCTAAACATAACCGATCGGTTATAATAGCAAGGGATTGGTCTTAACCGCTCTGTTCCGGTTACTCGCTTAAATTCAACTTATGTTATGCATTATCTTATGTTTGTTTCATTATCCAAACTTTGTGTTTTAGGGCTCTTTTCCCTTGTGGGGACAACTTGGTCTGCATTATAGATGACAGGGAAGATGTATGGTCAAATGCTTCAAACTTGATTCATGTGAAACCATACCATTTCTTTAGACACACTGGTGACATAAATGCTCCACCAGGTCTCGACAAACAAGAAAATGATGAAATGTCAGGTGTTGATTTGTCTAACCTCAAATCGAAGAAAAATGGCAACAGAATTTCAAATGGCCTTGGTAATAAAACTAATGACACATCATCTCTTGGTACTGAGGAAGCTTCAGAACAAGATGAAACTAATTGCTTAGAAAAAGAAGAATCGCAAAAGGCTGAAGAAGAAAAATTTGAATGTATTATTCCAAGTACCAATGGAATCAGTGAAAATCTTGTGATTAAAGATTTGTCTGGTTGTGATGATAACGAAGAAATGTGTGAAGAAGTTGAAACATCATCAGGAGAGGCTAAGGAAACAAATGAGAATTTAGAGGTATTGTCAGAATCAAATGGGAAACTTGGAGAATCCTCAGTTCAGATAAAAGAAATTAGTCAAGATAGTGATGAAAGTGAAGAAGTATCAGAAAAACAAGAAAAATCTTCAAGTGAGTTAGAAAAAAGAAGTGAAATTTCAGAAGATAAGCAAATGATAACGGATGAAAAATGCACAGAAGAAATGAGAGAACAAAGTGATAATTGTCCAAATGATGCACAAGGAACTATTGGGAACTGTAGGGTTATGGAAATAAATGAAAAAATCAACGATATTACTGGAGTACCAAAAAAAATCAAAGAACAAAGGGAAAATTCTTTAAATGAGACAAAGGAAATTATTGAGAACTCCCAAGATAAGTCAATGAAAATTGATGCAAAAATCAACGATATTACAGAAGTAATCAAAGAACAAACGGAAAATTCTCTAAATGACACAAAGGAAATGATTGAGAACACTCAAGATAAGTCAATAGAAACAGATGAAAAATCCAACGATATTAAAGAAGCATCAGAAGAAATTAAAGAACCAAGGCAAAATTCTTATAATGAAACAAAGGAAATTATTGAGAACTCTAAAGTTGAAGACGCTCAAAATGAAAAAGAAAAGCAGTGTGAAAGTGAAGATGAAACAGCTAAAGATTCCTTCAAAGAGAACAAAAATTTGAGCACCAAGGAAAAGGACCTCATCGAAATTGAAGATCCAGATGGATATCTACTAGATCTTGAATGCATATTGAAACAGATTCATAAGGAATTCTATGAACGATATGATATAATGGAATCTGGACAAGTTCCTGACCTGAAAGAAGTGATACCGTTAGTTAAGAGTCAAGTTTTAAAAGGAACTAAAATATATTTTAGTGGTCTGGTTCCCACACATCAGAACTTGGAGCAGTCAAAACCGTATCTTATAGCAAGGAGCTTGGGGGCTAAAGTAACACAGGATTTGGAAGATGATTCTACGCATTTAGTGGCCATTAGACCTGGAACAGCCAAAGTAAATTCAGGTTAGAAAAACAATTATCATATTTTTTAAGAAAAAACCCTGTCAGTTAGTACCAATTGAGGGGATTAAATTTTTCCGAATTGACATGGTGAAATGCATGCCAAGCCTAACAAGCCTTTATTTTAGTAGTTTTTCATCTCAGGATTCACCCTACGTATACTCCATTCACTTTTATAAAGTCTCCTGGTTGGCCATGAAAATTTGACACATTTCACCATGTATATTTTGAAAATGTTAGGTTATCGTCATTTTCCTGTCAGATAACTACGCAACGTTGTCCTCTACATAGAAGTTGTAGTAATTACATATTTTCACAATGTGAATTTACTTCGGAAAAATAATGAATTTGAGAAGATATTATGTGAATTCAATAACTCCACAGTCCTGGTGACTGTAGAAGAACATTTTTCCTTTGTTGTTACTGGAAATATTTCACATAAACTGGTTGGAAGATTCAATTATGCTATTTTCTTGTATGGAATTCAAGAATCAAGTGTTGGAATTTTATTGAAAAATAATGGATAGAGGAGTCCGGTAATTTGTGATAGTTCATTTGGAAAAAGAATAAAAGTACCTGAATAACCCGGCAGGAAAACTGCTAAACGAACAGACGCACCTGGAATTCCCCACTTTCCGAATTTCTCAAGAAATAAGCCTACGGAAGACATTTAAATACCTTGTTGCACAACTTGAAATACACCAGTTTCAAAATGTGGTAGTACTACGAAACCCGAGTCATTCTTATACCTTAATAAAATATAATGATAGGAGACTAAGTAATTTCATTTGAGAGTTTAACATGTCAGAATGAAGTTTTCCTATTGCAGATTTCGGTTCTGTATAGCACTTCCTGCTGATACCTTATTACCTTGTCTCTGCTTCTTCAAAACTACTTTTGGCATGTTCAATTTCAAAGCGAAGAGTTTTTTATTATATTTGAAGGTAATGGTCTGTGATAATATCTTGAAGATTGAAGATTGTGTTATGAATGTTACGATTATGTTGAGATTAGAAATTGGCAACGTCTCGGCAAACTGTTTTAACCTTGACGATATTTCAGCAGTGCCAACCTGTCTCTGTGTTAATTACAAAACCTGATAGACCTAAATCATGGCCAACCGGGAGACTTTATGAAAGTGAATGGTTGGTATTTTTGATCTTTCCACAAAACTCTGAGAACTACAGTTGACTGACAGATATCATAGAAAGTTTTCATTAATGTGCAATAATCAGATCTAAATTATGAAAAACAACTTTATTATCATTTTTCAAATCTCCCAAAAATGCCTGAAAAGCAGACCATAAACGAATTTGAATTGACAATAAACCTGTCGTCATTAATAAAGGACGTTATGTACAAAACATGCTAGTGAAATCACCAGAAAACTCCCATGAAAAATCTAAGATTTTGGTCATTTTACCTGCAACCAGGTAACCTATTGATGAATTATGTACTTGCAATTTCTTTTCAAAAATAATTTTTTTTTTGACCAATTACATTTCCACTTTCTTTTTTTGGGGATACATCACAAATCCATTAATGATCAGTTCTTGCACGAATGGTGGGAAAATTAATATATTGTACCTTATTTAAAAAATTAATAATAATCATTAATATTATCTTTCAGGAAAACGAAGAAAAAATTTGAAGATTGTAACCCCTGATTGGCTTTGGTGTTGCGCAGAACGTTGGGAACATGTTGACGAGAGGGTTTTTCCGTTGAACAACAAAGGATCTAAAAACAGACATCCGCCACCGCATTGCAGCAGTCCCACTCATGTACCTGAGTATTTGAAACCTGGTACACCGACCCTCCGAAAACGCACACCAAGCGGGCGGTTTATGGATACTATAAATCCTTTGATGTCTTTTTCTAGTGACGATATCGCTGATATGGACAAGGAGGTGAGTAACTTCAAAAAAGCTTTAGCTGCATCATATTCACAGTGAACATGTGCAGTATTTTCATGTCAATCGCCTAGTGGTTGATTGAGTTACCCACCTAACATTTTGTCTTTTGAATCTTTGGTAATCAAAACACAACACACAACGCGCCTTTAATGCACCGCTCACGAACTTGCTCTGTGGAGCGGCTCGGGCCAGGGTAGCACCAGACCTTATTGTGGAAAGGATAAGATCCATATTGAATAACAGACTCATCTCCACGTTCCTGTATGGGGATGTAGTGAGGTTCGTGTCCAGGAAGGGTTCCCCAAAGGGAGGAGTACTCTCTCCTCTGCTGTGGTCTCTCCTGGTGGACGGTCTACTGGCCATAATTGGCGATTCAAGTCGATCTCCGAGCCACCTGGTGGCGAATTTTGAAGCGTCGTGTATGGGTAATGGAGTTTGTTTTGCTTTGAGATGGTATATTTCTTAACGCATTAACTGTTGTTTGTGAGGATTGAATGCTCAAAATTTATTTTTCTGCATTTCTTTTATATATTAGACTATTGAGGTTAATGATAAATTACTTCAAATGTCCAAATCAAAAGTGTTTTGTTGTGTTTATGGATAGTTTGGCCAACAGGGATAAAGTGTTCTGACATGGAATCTGGTTCCCAAAGTAGAGGAAATAATGACAATTATGTTGTGCTGTGAACTTATCAAACCCTATTTGTTTCTGAAGATCGTTTCTGTACGTAGTTTTTTTTATTTTTGAGGCCTAATGTACTTTTCTTTCTATTTATTATTTTGTATTGCTTCGTAATACGTCAATATTGCCCAAATGTATATATTGCTCATTTGAAATTTCACATTATATTATCTGAATCGCATTGTAGTGCTTTGAAAAACCTCACCCTTACCACCTTGTACCTACATAATTTTATCAAGGTATTATTTAAGACCTTCAGGATAAGTTAATGAAAGTTTCATGGAACGTCACACATATTTAATTTATACATTAATATATACATAAATAAAGAAACGAAACAGAGTATAAGACATTCAATGTCAAAGTACTTATGAGCCAATCAGAGGAAAACTGGTATAACTCACACTTCATCTACGAGAATTTTTCCTCTAATTTCATGTGGATGTGCTGAGAGGGCCGATGTTCGTAAACACAAACCAAAAACTTCTAAAACTCTGCAAATGTTTTTGGTATACCATGTTTTTTCCCTAATTTCCACATAGTATTAAGTGGCCAGCATTTAAAACTGCTTCTCCTAAAATGTTTAGTCAATGAAAATATTCAATAATTTTTATGAACTCACCTTCCAATATATTTCTACTATTGGGAATGGAATCTAAATCTCTAAAATATTCGCTCAGACTGAGGAAAACACTATTTTCATCATAGGCCATCATTTTTCCCTAAATAAAATGTGAAAACTAAACAAATATCCTTGTATTTACACTTATTATACCCACACAGGAAGCTTCCTGAAACTTAATGTTTATAGAGGGCGCAACCTACCCTTGAATCGCGAATAGGTACGCCGACGAAATTGTCATTGTGGCCACGGGCCAGGATGAATCAGTCCTGGTCGAGAGCCTATCAAAGGCGAAACAGCAACACAAGGCTGGTGTGAGGGTGAGCAGTTAAACGTGAAGCCTCTTTTAACCTTTATCGTGTCATTCACTAAGAAGAGGAAGCTTAATATGAATGGAGTTTTCAATCCTTTTGCGGATTAGGCTACATATCTGGGTGTCATTCTGTATAGAAAGCTGAACTGGATCCACAAGGTTAGGCATTCTCTCTGGGCCTGCCAGTGGACTTGTGCAAAGAGGTAGGGACTGGCTCCGAAACAGCTCCACTGGTTGTATGTAATGGTGGTGAGACCACAAATCACTTACGGCAGCATTGCTTGGTGGCATTGTACTGTAAAGGTGCGATCTCAGCTCGAGTTCGCTAAAATTCATAGATCTGAATCAAGATTCAGACGCATTAAACACGCTGTGCGCTGGTAAACACGCGAAGAAAATTGCTCTGTTGTTGAGGGTTTTAAGAATAGATAATCATTGAAACTATTAATGAATGCTATACCAGTGTGAGTGCAAGAAAGCGGTGTATTTAGTCAAAATAACATTTTCGTTTGATGATTGATTTCATATCGGAAAAATCGGTAAATCTTAACGAACATTAGTGAAATTACGAATCAATGCAATAGGGAAAAAAAAAAAAAAGCACTGACGTGAAGTCAGTACTCTTTGGCGCGCGTGTTCACGGTGGCTAATTTGAATTGAATTATTCAAAATTTAACAGTGCTGTATCTAAGCTGCCATCAGGATAGAGTAACAAAGTTGGAAAAGAACACAAGTGACTCTCCTTAGTCGCACAAGCTCCTAGAAGATTTGGGAGGGTCAGTATAATCCTAATCATGTTTATAGCACGCGCGCCAAAGCAGATTGACTTTTTACACTTTTTCTTTCATTGTTAAGTCAATCTGCTTTTGCGCGCGTGCTATAAACATGATTAGGATTATACTGACCCTCCCAAATCTTCTAGGAGCTTGTGCGACTAAGGAGAGTCACTTGTGTTCTTTTCCAACTTTGTTACTCTATCCTGATGGCAGCTTAGATACAGCACTGTTAAATTTTGAATAATTCAATTCAAATTAGCCACCGTGAACACGCGCGCCAAAGAGTACTGACTTCACGTCAGTGCTTTTTTTTTTTTTTTTCAAGTTCCTTTAACAAATATAGCTATCAATACAGTTTGGCTGTTAGTTTTACCGTAGATCAGAAAAAAATTCGGTTGTGGGTCCTCCGTTAGGGACAAAATTGCATCTTCTCCAAATCCGAACGCATTTTAATATAGATCTACCGAATATAGTTATTTATAAATTCGCTTCAGGGCCACCATACAGACATTTCAAATCGGAAACAACGCTATTTCCCCCAAACTGACTTGTGTCCGTGCACTGAATTGACATGAATATTCTTTTAAAACCTCACAATATCGGCTCATTACTCCCAACATAACCCAAACAACCCAAAACCATTCACTTCTCGTCTGCGCAAGCGCAGTATACTCGTGGCTGCAAGTCCTCCCAAAATTACACACCTCACAAAAAACTCCGATTCTCCAACACTAGTGGTTCAGGAGATATCGCTTCTTGAATCCACGCATGCGCAGACCCTCACCAGGGGATTCTATAGCGGAAAAGCATCCGCCACCCCAAAACCCCAATCCTCTCTGACGAAAGCACCACCAGTTAAATCACTGATGGTCTGCTCATGCGCATAACGAAAAATGCCCGTAAGGGGTTGCATCCATTTCGAAATTAGCCCCAGGGCCAAGGTAAGGACACTTTAACTCTGAAGCAACGCTACAGCCCCCAAACTGACTTGTCCTTGCACTGAATTGCTATGAATATTCTTTTAAAACCTCATAATATCGTCTCAGCACTCCCAACATAACCCATCCAACCCAAAAACAGTCACTTCTCTTCTGCGCATGCGCAATCTACTCGCGGCTAAAAGTCCTTTTCAAAATAACACACCTTACAAAAAACTCCGATTCTCCAACACTAGTGGTTCAGGAGATATCACATCTTTAATCCACGCATGCGCAGACCCTCAACAGGGGATTCTATAGAGGAATAGCATCCGCCACCCCAAAACCCTAATCCTCTCTGACGAAAACACCACCAGTTAAATTACTGATGGTCTGCTCATGCGCATAACGAAAAATGCCTGTAAGGGGTAACATCAATTTCAAAATTAGCCCCAGGGCCACGGTACGGACATTTTAACTCGGAAACAACGCTACATCCCCCAAACTGACTTGTCCTTGCACTGAATTGCTATGAATATTCTATTAAAACCTCATAATATCGACGCAGCACTCCCAACATAACCCATCCAACCCAAAAACAGTCACTTCTCTTCTGCGCATGCGCAATCTACTGGCGGCTAAAAGTCCTCTCAAAATAACACACCTTACAAAAAACTCCGATTCTCCAACACTAGTGGTTCGGAAGATATCGCATCTTTAATCTACGCATGCGCAGACCCTCATCAGGGATCTGAATTCTATGGAGGAATAGCATCCGCCACCCCAAAACCCCAATCCTCTCTGACGAAAACTACAGCAGTTAAAGGACTTCTCATCTGCGCATGCGCAATACGGAAAATGCCCGGAAAGGGCAGCATGAACCTCAAAAACATATGTTTCGGCATTAAAAGCAAAGTATTCCGCAAAATAGTAGTAATTTTTTTATTTTTTTCATGTCACGTGATCTTCACGAAATTTTGCAAAAGTGTTTGCTTTGGTCTTTTGCATCTAACTACTGAGTTTCAATTTAATCAGATCAGTATTTTTCGAGTTATCGTGAAAACAAAATTTTCAAATTTTCAAAATTTTTTTTTGCCACTTTAGGGCCGTCCGTTCAACACAAAACTTCGCAGGTATATAAAGGTCATGATTCTACAATCTGATGCCAAATTTCAAAAAGATTGAGTGATCGGTTCCGGAAATATTCATAAAAAACGTTTTTATTAAAAACGGCCTTAACTCCGAAACCGCTCGGTCGATTTCGCCCGTTAACGAACTTGTCCGAGATATTTACGCTACGAAACTACCCTGCAAATTTCAACGCTCTAAGTCGTTCCGTTCGAGAGTTATCGTGCTAACGGCCGGACGGACAGAATTGAATTTGACCTCGAATTCTTCATCAGGGAGTCGAACCCAATCGTTTGAGACCATTTTCGAAAAAAAATTCGAAAAATACAGACATTGTGACGAAATGATAGCACGCTGTTCCTTGCGGAACACGCGCGCAAAAACGGTGAAGATAAGAGGACATCTGTTTAGTGGAATTTGTCAACATACGGGATTGAGAGGCGAAGAACTGAGGCTGTTTGAATTGAGTGGAGATTCCAAACAGGTGAAGGGAAGTGGCATTTTTATTGTGAGGCGAGGTACTGTGGCACGGACTGTTCTCCGAAATGGATGAGGAGGTGACATGTGTGAAATGTGATTCGCTTGAGAAAGAGAGGAATTCTATGTTACGCTGCGACAGCTGTAACAGTCCTGTACACAAAAAATGTTCAGGTCTTAATGCGTCCGAAATAAAAGTAATTGAACTTAAAGGTAAACGCACTCTGAAGTTCTTCTGTGAGAATTGTTTGGATGGAATTTGTCAAGTGCCAAAATTGATAAAGGCCATCGCTGAACTGAGAGAGGAGGTTGAATCCCTCAAAGCAAATCGAAATGGAATCGACGTAAACATACCGAACGAGTCGTTGATGGAAGAACTGTATGAACGTCAAAAGAGAGTAAACAATTTAATTATTTTTAATATGCCCGAGAGAGGAAATGATATAGAGTCCGTAGATAATACTTTCCGAAAAATAACAAACGAACAGATATCTGTTGTTAAAGTAACACGAATTGGGAAACCAAATAAAAATGGATGGAGAACTTTGAAAGTCATGCTCACAAATTCATTTGATGTCCAAACTATACTCAGAAACCGTCTCAAAATTAAAGGCGAACAATTGTTTATAAACTCTGACCTTACTAAACAACAACAGCAATTCGAGAGGAATTTGCGAGATGAATTGAAGCAGCGAAACTCCAGAGGTGAGAATCTGGTTATGAAATATCATCGAGGAGTTCCAAGAATTGAGCAAAAAAACTAGTGGAGCATCCAACAGATTCAAGAGATACTTCAGTAGTGAACTTGAACATTTATTGGCAAAACGTGGGTGGTTTGCGCACAAAAATAAACGATTTAATCAAAGCTATTTTGTTGTCTGAATATGATATCATAATTTTAATAGAATCCTGGCTCACAAGTGATATCTCTGATGAAGAAATTTCAACGGATTTATATAATGTGTTTAGATGTGATCGTTCTTTACTAAATAGTAAGAAATCAAGAGGGGGAGGTATATTAATTTTTGCACACAAAAATATCGCGGTAAGTCAATTGAAGATTCCACAAACTTCAGTGGAACAGCTATTTATATTTTGTAAATTGAAAGAATCCAATCTGGTAATAGGAGGGGCATATATTCCTCCAGACTCTGAAGAACTTCTATATGTCTGTCATGGTGAAGCGGTAGAATTTATTATGAAAGAACATAAACCTGATAAGTTGTGTGTTTTTGGCGATTTCAATCTTCCTAATGCTTCTTGGAGTAATGATCGATATGGAGTCACAGTAAACTGTCCCATAGGTTCTTCTGCTCTGGTATTAGCTCAGCAATATGCTTTTTTGAATTTTTTCCAGAATAATTCGATTCCCAATATGAGAAATGTATTCTTAGACCTAGTTTTTTCAAATATACCTGATCTGGTTGTAAATGTAGCAACAGACCCTATTTTCCCTAACAGTGTACATCATATTTCCTATATCTGTGAACTTTGTGTTGAAAATGCGTCTAGAAGCTCTTTATATCACAGAGAGCATTATTACGACTTCAGACGAGCTGACTACATAAGTCTAAATAATTATTTTTCTGACATCAGTTGGTCTGAGCATCTTGATTCATCGGATGTAAACGTAGCAGTCTCTGGGTTTTATCGGATTTTGAATATGGCAGTTGCCCTATTTGTACCTCTGAAAGTTTACAGATCATCGACTTTTCCGAAATGGTTCTCGGCTGATCTAAGGAATCTAGTCAAACAAAAAAAACTTGCTCACAAGCGATACAAGGCCTCTCGACATCATTTAGATTATCACGAATTTTCTAAATTGAGAACTGACTGTAAAACCTTATCCGATGCTTGTTATTCAGAGTATATAAAGCGTGTTGAGGCTTCCGTAAATACAAATCCAAAATATTTTTGGAAGTACCTAAGTAGCAAAAAATCTTCAAATACGATTCCCAATAATATGCACTTTGGAGATTTGGTGGCCAGTGACAATGAAAAAATTGCAGAATATTTTGCTGACTACTTTTCTACAGCATATGTACCAACACAAAAAAATAATATAATTTCCAATGTCTCCCCCAACCTATACTTTGATATTGATACTCCTGAAGTTAATGTCACTATGTTATATGATAAGATCAGCAGACTGCCTGGCCGATTTTCAGTGGGTCCCGATGGCATACCAGATGTTTTCTTGAAAAATTGTGTTTGTACATTATGTCATCCACTGCTTATGTTATTCAATCTGTCTTTAAGATCTGGGACTTTTCCTGATATATGGAAATCAAGTTATGTTATTCCAATTCACAAATCTGGTGACCGTAGTAATATTGAGAATTATCGTGCTGTATGTAACCAATCGGCAATTCCCAAGCTTTTTGATAGCCTTGTTTGTGATCAACTAAATTTCTCGTGTAAAGAATTACTATCAAATAATCAACATGGGTTTTCTAAAAGCAAATCAACAGTCACTAACTTGGTTTTGTATGAACATAAGATTTTGAATGCTTTAGAAAATAGAGCACAAGTGGATTCAATTTATACGGATTTTTCGAAAGCCTTCGATCGAGTTAACCATGAGATATTGATGAATAAGTTGGGCAATATGGGGTTCAGTCGGGGTCTTTTGAAATGGTTGTGCAGCTTTCTGGTTGGTCGTTGCCAGATGGTGAGAGTGGGAGGACATACTTCAAGAGAAATAGTGGTTTCCTCTGGAGTTCCACAGGGTGCTCATTGCTCACCTTTACTATTCAATTTGTTCATAAATGACATTGGAGGCTGTTTTGAAGCTGGCGAGTTCCTGATGTTTGCAGATGATCTCAAACTTTTTAAAATAATCAAGTCCTCAGCTGATCAAAAGCTGTTACAAAAGGATCTAGATAATTTGTCTCACTGGTGCAATTCGAATAAACTGTTTCTAAACATTAATAAATGCTATCACATTAGTTTTTTCAAACGAAACAAAAACTTTGACGCACATTACTTTCTGGAAAATCAAGAACTTAAATATACCCCACTAGTTAAAGATCTTGGGATAACATTCGACGAACAGGTCACCTTTGCTGAACATATAAATAATGTTTCTGTTAAATCGTGTAAAGTTTTAGGATGTATACTTCGTAACTGTAGTGAATTTTCTCTAACTTCATTGATTAGAATCTATCAGACACTTGTTTTATCAAGCTTAGAATATGCATCTATTGTATGGTCACCGCTTGATAATAACAAAAGCAGAATTCTAGAAAGAACTCAACATAGATTTCTGAGATATTGTGCATTCAAAAGTGGGTATCGAATCATGAATCATGATTACAAACCAATTATGGAGGCTTTAAACTTGAAACCACTTGGTAAAAGGAGGCTTGATTTCGATCTATGCTTCATATATAAAATATTGAATGGAATGACCGTTTGTCCTGAAATATTAGAGTGCATAGAGCTCAATGTGCCGACTAGAACTCTTCGAAACCACGAGTTATTTCACATTACCTTTCACCCCACAAATTATGGACAACATTCACCACTGCAAAGAACACTAAAAACGATAAATGATAATAATATAGATATATTGGGATGCTCTCTGACTGATTTCAGAAGAAAAATAAAAACTGTTCAAAGGTGAATCAGTTTATAACAGATTTTGGGATATGTACAGTGAAATAAGAAATTTTGTAGCTTCTTTCTATGATATGTATATTAATAAGTAGTGTTTATGTATTATTTGTTAAAGTTTGTATTTTTGTAGGAATTGGGTTCGTCCCGTTAATAAAGATTATTATTATTATTATTATTATTATTAAGATTCTATCGGATAGCCAATCCGCCTTGAATGCCTTGACTCCAAAAAACAGCAAGTTCCTGCTTGTGCGGGACTGCAGACCACACTTTCTAAACTGGGAGAGCGCAGCTCATATGGTTCCCGGGCATAGAGGGTAATGAGGTGGCACACTCATTGGCGGCACGAGGGGCTTCCACGGGGTTCATTGGACCTGAACCAGCCTGTGGCATCTCTCTCAAGGCAGCAAGGATGGAGAACAACAGATGGTTGGATTAAAAGGTCTAGGAAATCTGGAGCAGCAATCCTGGACACAAACATGCATGCTCAACAATTATTGGCTCATCAGCTGAAAGAGCCAGACAATGGCTCAGATTCTCTAGGTTAGACCTGAGAATCTTAACAGCTGTATACATAGGTCACTGTGGCCTCAGGAAACACCTTAGTATGCTGGGGTTGACTGAGGACTCTGAGGTCAGACTATGCCTGGAGGAGGATGAGTCTATCGAACACATCATGTATGACGGCCCCGCTGGGGACAGGATCAGATTTGAGGAACTAGGAGTGCACAAACTGAGACTAAGGGAACTGCACAAGTCCTCACCCACCACACTCATCTCCCATATCACAAGGCTTGAGCTTGTGGGTGAAGTATAGATTTAGGTGTGCCACAATAGACCGATTTGACGCAGTGCAGAACTGTTTTTATTTAAGCAACCGTTTTTGGCGCTCTAGTTCCTCGGAACTGAGTGCTTATCAATTTGCCCAAATGTCTGTAATTTTCGAATTTTTGGCTGAAAATGGTCTCAAACGATTTGGTTCGACTCACTGATCCAGAATCCGAGGTCGAAATCGATTCCGGCCGGCCGTAGGCTCTATAACTCTCGAACGAAAGGAGTTAGAGGATTGAAATTTGCAGGGTGGGTTTGGAGCGTAAATATCCCGGACAAGTTCGTTAATGGGCGAAATCCATAAAGCGGTTTCGGAGTTATGGCCAATTTTAGTAAAAACATTTTTTATGAATATTTCCGAAACCGATCTCTCGATCTATCTGAAATTTGGCATCAAATTGTAGAATCATTACCTTTATACGCATGTGAAGTTTTGTATTGACCAGGTTACCGCAAAGTGTCAAAACAAATTTTGAAAATTTTAAAATTTTTTTTCTACAATAACTCGAACGGAATGAGCTAGACAGTTGAAATTTTCAGAGTAGGTTAGGGAGATGAATATCTCGGTTAAGTTCGTTATTGGGCAAAATAGGCCAGATGGTTTCGGAGTAACGAAAACAAAAATTTCACAAATTTCAAATTCAATTTTCATTTAAGATTATGGTGATTTATTTCACCAGGGTTTCAAAGTACTCCAGCTGCTTACTCAAACCGTCGAATTTCATTGCTCTATCTCAACTGGTCTCTAAAATATTTGCAAACAGGTTTTGTTTGATCTTTTACTGAACCTCTTCACTCGCATTGGGTCACTAAACATTTAATAGTCTACCGGGCAGGACGGTTATGGCGAGCATAAAATACGCGCTCTCAGACATTGATTTTAAAAATAAAATTATGATTCACGCAAACTGTTCAACGCTATGGCCTTCCATGATGATTTTCCAAGCACTACTAAACCACAAAAAAATTAATAAATGTTTCTTTCACAACATGGCCTTTATAACCTTCAATTTCGCGTTCCTATGGAGATACTCGCAAGTATGATTCTTAAATATTTTTGTTATCAATATTCTCAGGTAGAGGATATCCTCGACGACGAAAGTGAGAGCAGCGAGGAAGAAGAACAAACAAAGACAGAAGTGCCGGAGCTTCCCCAAGAGGAGGAGAGTTCAAGTTCGAGTAGTAGTGTAGAATCCTTGGACACGGAGTTCCCGCGCGGGTACAAAAGGTCTTTCTCTCAAATGGACTTGACCGAAAACGACGAGGAACAGAACAATTCAGATGATGACGAATGGCCTTCAACAAAATTCAGAAGGGGAGAGGCAATCGAGGGAATTGAGGAGTGGGAATCTCAGGATTCTCAAAACAGTTTCGATGCCCCGGACGAGATCACTGATGGAGAATGGAATATGATGGGGGCAGCATTGGAAAGGGAGTTTTTGTCGAATGATTAAATACAAAAAATAAAAGAAGTAGGTACAGTTTTTTAAAAGATTGCTGCAAATATGAATATATTGAATACTAATAATTGAAGTTTGGTTTTTGGAAGGGCTGCAGCATCTCTCACTAAAATTTAAATAAAGTTTTGTGAACATAAAGCCATAGCCCACTATATCTAACAGGCCTGGAATATGATAAAATGGCATCACCGCTTTGAGTCGTACGCCTAGAGATTCAGTTGAACGTTTGTTATTGTAAATGGACGATTACTTCTGATTCTGGAATTAACCATTATTGTTTTTCGCGGGCATTTCGTGGTTTTTTTGTGTATAACGGTGTCAAATGTGAATTGATGCAATGCAGTGATAAATATGGTTGGATATTTATGTTCTGTGATTAAACTGCAGTGTGTAAATTGTGAAATTTCCTTTGGATTATTTTTACCTGGAGATGAGAACATTTCAGTTGAGACTATAGACAACAAGATGGACTAGAAATATGAGTGAAATAGAACATTCATTTCTTCCGATTTTATAAAAGATTTTGATGACGTTTCTAATAATTTTTCAACAAAAATTGATACATCTGGATGGGAGATCAAGAAACTCAAAGAATCTATTTTTATATATGTATTCAATTTCTAAAAGTCTTCATCTGTAGATGCTTCAGTTGAAATCAATAAGGACCTTATTCATCTTAAATCATTTATTAAGAATGTTCAGATTTCCTGAAGTGATTTGAAATGAAGTCATCCTTTTAATCTAACCTTGAGCAGATGGTCTCAACTTACTAATCTGCTTACCCGCTATAGAAATATAATTAATGGGGATTCAGATTCGGAATTTATCAATTGGTTTTATCAACATTTTTACACAGTTCAGATCAAAAAATAATTTTATGTGAATATACTCTTTGTAGCATTGAATTGATATTCAGAATTCACAGAGACTTGTCGTTGTGAATTCTAAATTCACTTTGTTCTGTTTTCGCAAATTTACTTTTGAAAAACTTTTTAGAAAATACTAATAACAATGTTAATGTCCACCGAATGGAAAATAAACAGAATCATTTGTAGATAGCAGAAACTCACCATTATAGTAAGAATCGAATTTACCATGAGAAATTCGATTAAGAGTGTCCAATACAGGAGAATGGACAATAGAACATATGCGCACAAGCTTCTGACTTCACGTCAGTGCTTGTTATTATTTATATATAGGTATTTATTTATATTATGGCTTGAAAGTGAGAACTTAATTTTTGATTTAAGTTTCTAGTAAAAAGGATGCAATTTTTTTTTATTTATAAAAAATGAAACTACAAATCAACTAAAAGTTGTTATTGTAGATTATAAACATTATTTAACATTAGAAGAACCATTTAAGGAAAAAAAGAACGCCACAAAATTTCACTGTACCCATTTCTTAAGTTCCTTGGAAAATGCACCATATAAATCCATTATTTTGATATCATAGGGAATCTTGTTGAAGTCCTTAGCTGCTTTGTAACTGGGCAATTTTCGTCCTCTTTCAGTTTTAAATTTGAAATGTATATTCAAATTATTTGCTGATCTTGTGTGTGGTCCTCTTGAGGAACACTGTTTTTTAATTGCTCATTTTTCACCTTCCACATGAATTTACATCTTTCGAATTTTGCTAGTTTTTCTAGTGGTAATATGGGAAATTTTCTATATGAAGATTCTGAGATTTAGGTCCTAGTTGCACAAAGGGTTGATTGTTGAGTATGAAACTGAGTTTATAGGGAGAGCACTGGACAAAATTTGTGAAATCAGGTTTTTATGTGCTGAATGTCTTTTTCTACAACATAAAAGTTTCCTATCTTTCTGTGTATTCTCAATTTATCCACCTTGAACACACTGATTTGTGCTGATTGCTTTCAAGCAAATTTCGTAACATGATTTTTTTCTTTACAGAAATGCTCCAATTGAATGTGAGCTGAGGAGAAGCCGTTTTTGCTACAATTTGTATTGAAGTTTCCATTTTGTTAGAGAAATGTGTAGCAATTTTAATTACATGCATTTGCTCAATTCCAGTGAATATAAAAGACTAACTTACAGTGAAAGTGACAGGCACTAGTTGATAGTGTGCAATGTTCAATAAGAGTATACATCTAGCTTCTCTTTGCCAAGCTGATGCCATGAACCTAAATTACTTTTGTAATAAGAGATAACTAAATATCCGTCATACAAAGAACAGTAGGCATAATTCAAATTGCTGAATTTCTCTCAAGATTGCAAACTAAAGCGGCAGCCCTTAACAAATTAATTTATTTGTAGTGATTTGTAAATATGAACCTCTATTTAATATTCGTATATATTTCCTTCAATATAATTTAAATTATATAATGTTCGAATTTGCTGAGTAATGTTCTACAGGAGCACAAAGTTTGTATCCAAAGATGATATTTTTATCAAATTGTATTTTTTGTACATACATTTTTGGTAGTTGTAATTTAGAGTATTATACAAAATTTACATTTCATTTTCAAAATTTTCTTTATACACTAGTGGAGAATGTAGTAGATATGATAGGGTTAGGAGAATTTGAAACCATACTATATTTTTTTTATGATATTGAATTATTATTTTTTCCAGAGAAATTATTTGTTATGGACGATTGTTATGAAGTTGAAAGTTATTTTAAATTCAATCATAATTTCAATACATATTGAGAGAATGGTGGCTTCTAGAGTATCTCAATGAACCATGCAAAGACTTGTTTGCAATTATGACAGTGAATAAGTATGTATATTGAAAGGTGTGAATAATCTATGTATCAAAATAAAGAAAACAATGAAATTCCAGTTTTCTCTTTTTTCCACTCATGACTAAAAAAATTATTTGGCATACTGGTAAATAATATAAATTACTGGTGAGATGTTTTTATCGCTAAAAATTTCAAAGCGAAAAATAATAGTTACCAAGGTTTATTTATGTAGAATCATAATCCAGATTTGATTGTTACGGAAGTAATTTCATCATACTCAAATTTTATTCAAGAAAATGATTCTGTGATGGCTGGCTGTCTGTGTAATCCATTGACCGTGATGATATTATACCAGATGGTCCACTTTTTTGTGGAATAACAGTCTATAAAATATACAATATCAACATAACATAGGTCCGCAAACTCTTCATTATGAAGCTACAGGGTGTTCTTTGGTTTTATTAGGAGTCAGGCCCTTAGACCGTATCTTGTCCATGCCTTATGCTATGAAAAGTCAGAGAAGATTCAGTGACGTCATCTCAATCGGGGTCGAGATCAGGGGAACTACAGAAAGTCACTGAAAATAATACTTTACAGAAAACTAGAGCTATGTTCAAACGATAATATCAGAAAATATATTTGGCGAATTTTACATGGGGAAAGCTGGAACTAAACATACTTCAAAGATCTTATGGGCGAAACTGTAAACGGGAAATTTATCCTTACAGGTAAACCTTGGTGTTAAACTAACAGGTTCTTTCTCAATCATGCCCGCAACCTTCTTCTGGAAAATCAGTTATTACCTACCTAACTTTGAGTCCAAGGTTGGTATGAAAATTAAGAAAGCAAGAACGAAATCCTTTTCAACTTGAGTTTCAACTGTTTCTCTTGAGTATTTGAAATAAAAGTGAAAGATTACTTTACAATTTGTATTTGGTTATACTGAAGCTTACATACAAAAATTACAATTCAGATTATAAATACCCTTTCCTTTCGTAAAACAACCACATTCCATTAGGAGAAATGCACCTGAATTAAAAAAAAAATAATAGATTGAGAATATTATAATCAAGGACATACGTTGAAGAGAATTACCTTTGAAATTTCTTCTTGTAACACTAATCTCTTAGAAAATTCCATAATAGATCTACTCACTTGTTCTTAAGAATGGTATCAGATTCAGTAAAAAATTGTTAACATAATTGTCAATATAATAAAATCAAAACTCTCAGACCATTCGCTAGAATATTACCGTGTACATGTTTACACAGTAACTTTAAATAAATAGAACAAGGTACCTGTTTTGATAAAATGACGACCTCGTAAGTTACTTGGGCTTAAGAACGATAAAAATATGGATTAGAGATCTGTTTAACAGCAACCTCCACCTTGCGCTCCGCTAGATCCGGTCGCACCTGGCAGGGAAGGATTGGTTGGAGAATGCTGGGGACCAATCTTGATTCCGTTTGCCTGAAAAAATGTGATTGTTCTTGTAGCTTTCTGAACTCATTTTGTTTTTGCAGGCTTTTATTCAACTTGACTTGTGAGAAAATTTAACACACAGGAATTCTGGTTCCTATACACCTTCTCTATCAATATTTCATGTTCTAACACTGGGGAGGGGATCTAATCCAGCTACACAGTTGAAAATTAGTAAATGTTCTTCAGGTTTGGTAAACTATAATATTTCAAGTTTGGTGTCTACCCCTAAAGGGTTGGGGTACCTATTTCCCTGAATGAACATCAGAACTTATTACTATTCTTTGAATGTATATTAGAAGAATTCTCATTCAGAGTCCAGGTATACATTCCTGTTACAACTGTGAATTTTAGGAAAAAGAAATAAGAATTCAATTTATTTCATTCTGGTTTGAACTAACATTATTTTTCAACTTGTGCCTAATGAAATATTCATAGCATATCCAGATGATACCGGTCAACAAACCTTCATCATTGGTAGTATCTTTATCTCCAGAATACAAAAAAATCCTTCAAGG